>CM074725.1:142373474-148100974 GCA_037306005.1 Rhinophrynus dorsalis | reverse complement strand
TCCACATATGTCCTTGAGAGCCACATACAGGTCAGAAGTAAAGAATATCATTGATGAATAACAGGTGTTTTAATCAGTGGCTCATTTCATTTTCTGTTCCACCAGTGATTAACCCTTTGAGTGCCAGAGAGGCATCCAACACACAGCAAATTCATTGGCTACCTCCCTGCCACTCAAAGGGTTAAAAAGGGAGAGCCTTAAAATGGCAGTAAAAACTTATTAAGGAAATTTGCATATTATACGGCTTTTTTTGCTGATTAAAATAAGAGCAAGTCTACTGCTGAGAGATGTGTGTCAGTCAAAAATTACTAATGAGGCTATTACCGTCTGTAAAAAGGGTGGTCACGCCAAATATTGATTTGGATTTTTCTTCTGTTCACTCACTATCATTTTGTTAATTGATAAAAATAAACTATTAACATTTTTTTAATGCATTCTTACTTTACAGCATTATTTCACACCTGCCTAAAACTTTTGCACATTACTGTATATAATGCTGTTTTATCCTTTTACGGTTATTGGTTGTTAGAGTGACATCAGGAGATGATACACAGATGAAAATGTGACTTTGTGTGGGTTTTTATGATGTTATAGGAATACAGAGTTCTAAGAACTGTTTTATTTAAAAGTATATTTTATCTTCCCTTTGGCCCTCTAGGCCCCAGGAAGATACCTGTGAAATTAGGGTGGAGGATGGACACGAAGGCTCCCAGGACACGGTTGAAGACTTGAGGAGCTGTCGTCAGACCAAATGGAATAGATGAGAACTGAAAACGTCCCCGGTCGCAGGCAAATCAGAGGTACTGCTGGCTCTCTGGATGAATGGCAATGTATAAGTACCTATCCTGAAGATCCAGAGATGCAAGGAATTTCCCCGGGGACATGGTGGCAATCACCACCCGTAGAGACTCCTGGTGATAATGAGTCCGGATCACAAAGGAATTGAGATACTTTAAATCTCAAAACGGGACGACAACTGCCGTCCTTCTTGGAGACCACAAAGAGGTTTGAGTAAAAAGCCATACCTCTGTCCTGAACTGGAACCGGCTCTAGAAAGTCCTTGTCCAGAAGAGCCTGAACAGCGAACAGACATCGTTTCTCTGCGCCCTGTGGCGTATGAGAAGGAAGGACGCGAAAGGGAGGAAGAAGGGGGTCTGTCAAGAATGAAAGACCCCCTGTAACTGGGATGGAAAGAGTTTCAAAGTGGATCTAAGGTCCCTAGTAGCAGCCTTGAACTGTTGCACCCAGACTGGCTCTAATGCATGGCTGGAGGTCAATGAGAGACTCTCAGGGACATCAGAACATGCTGGGCATAAATACCTGAGAATTCTCTAGGTAAACCTGAATGACAGGAAGAGCAATGTGCAATAGGGGATATAGAGACCCCAGCATCCTTAGTCTTAGGTCTGGCCCCAAGCTCCAACGATATAGACATGCTCACAGTGTCAATAACCTTACTGTATAAGAAATCACCCAATTACAGTGTGTATGATTAAAGTTTCACCCCGGAAATCGCTAAAATAGACTTATCTGGCAGGCAAAGGGTTAATCAGCAGAGGCGAGAAGAAGAGTCCAAGCCCTGCGTAGGATACTTGTTCTGGAAAGAGCACAAAATGGCTGCAGTGGCGGGAGCCAATCAGAAATGAGCAGCGAAGCAAGCGCTCATGGGAAATTTAGTTTTCCCAGAAAAGTACCCCAAACAGTGCCCAAAGCCCCCTGAGCCCCCCCCAACACACTAAAAATATGAACCGGATGATAGAGCAAGGTCAGACAAGTAAAATGGTTGCAGAGATATGTCCCAAACTGTACAGTCCCATAGGAGTGGATGGAGCAATGGCGCCTATGCGGTAAAGCACTCAAATTTTACAAAATTGAAGGTGTAATATTAAAAGACATGAAACATCACTAGAACATGTTAGGATACCCAAAAAAGCACTGAACCAGTAGGAAAAGTGTCAGAACCCCCCCCCCCCCCAAATAAATGCAAAACCAGCAGCTAAAGGGTTAAATACCACATAAACCTGCTCCAAACACCCAACGGACATAGAGATAGACCCAATGAGTGCAGGAGTGTGCAATAGGAACTACAAATGAAAAACCCCTGTGCCGAGGGGCACTGTGGGAGATGTGGACAAGCAGCACTCAAGGGGTTGCTCACCTTTCCTGCAGATCTTCTGTCTCCAGATTACCATGTATTAAGAGAAGCAGCCTCGGTGGTTAACCCCTGGGAAAAGAACTTGTAGCTAAGATTTCCCCCCTCAGGGCTTAAGGTCCACAAAAAGCACCTGGTCACTGAGCTAGCCACATCTAAGGGCATTGTCAGTTATGGTAATCCACCTAATGGTTGTATTCCATTTCTAACAGAAAAATAAAAAACTTCTAAAGCTATAACAGAACTGTTCTCTTGCCTGTGTTATCTTCACCAAGAAACAAATCTTTATGGAGCTGGTTGGCTAGCTGCAGCCAAGGAGGGAAGGTAGGCTCCACCCTCTGCATACAATTCTAGAATTGTTCCTGCCAACTTAAAGGGGCAGATCGCCTACCCAGAGTTACCAGTAACGACAGAGACATTCATTTTATTATATATATATATATATATATATATATATATATATATATATATATATATATATATATATCCCCTTCAATTTCTTACCCTTACATCACAAGTAATGGGGATGACCCACTCTATGGAGCAGTTTCCATGGCAACCCACTTGGCACTTCTTTACATGGAGACATTTGATTCTGTTATAACACTAAGTTGGGTTTAGTCAACGCTCAGGATGAAAATGGCTTGTGAGTGAAAGCCTGGTCAGGTCACCATGAAAACTGGTCAACCTTCCAGTGACCCTCTTCACTGGAGAAAGAACTGAGGTTAGGGAAAGTATAGGAGTATATGATCATGCCAAGTTTGGACACCTGCAGCCCTTTTGGCCTATGATTACCATCGTCATTAGTTGGCCACTGACCAGATGAGGTCAATGGGAGTTGCAGTCCAAAAACAGATTAAGTTAAACAATTGTAGGTAGTAGTATTAAATGTTTTTATTTTTCAGAAACCCCTCCCTGGAAAACCTGGGTTTAGTGAGAGTAGGTTCTGCGGACCTGTACCTGTGACCGAAGGGCAAAGTTCTCCTCCTCAAGCTCCCGAAGCTTCCCGTGCAAGTTGTCCAGCTGCAGCAGACCATGTGACAGGGTAAAAGAATCGTTGGACCGTAAAGGGGTGGAGCAACTGGAGTCAGTCTCGCTCTCCTCTGAGGCAATGGACACAACTCGGAGGAGATCATCTTTCTTGGACAGCTCATGCTGGAGCTGGTTGACCTGTTAGTGGAGTACAGCAGAGTGGTCATTACAGATCCCTGTTTCACTGCGAACACTGTTAAAGGGATAGTAATACTTAAAATGTGAAAAAAAATATGTTGTACAGTTTATCCCCCTGAGTAAAACAAGGACACTCCCACTGCTGAAAGGTGTTTTATTCAAAAGTTATTAATTTTCAAAGCTGAATTTTTTAGGTGCAATATCACAGTGGCCTGAAATTGTACAGTGGCGCTGTTGCTACACCATCCTATGGAGATTTATGGTCAATTGACCAGAGCTGTCCATAGGATGGTGTAGCAACAGCGCCACTGTACAATTTCAGGCCACTGTGATATTGCACCTAAAAAATTCAACTTTGAAAATTAATAACTTTTGAATGAAACACCTTTCAGCAGTGGGAGTACCCTTGTTTTACTCAGGGGGATAAACCCTACAACATATTGTTTTTTACATTTTAAGTATTACTATCCCTTTAAATGGACAGAAGCACCTATACAGGGAATTGGTTGATATAACTTTAAATGTCATGTACCTACAGCTAGTATCTGTAAAACAAATCCTGGACTATCATTTCAAAAGACACCTATCAAGATGCTATGGGAATGGTAATCAGGAAGCCATGCAAAAAGCAAGAATAGGAGACCACACAGAGAAAAAGACTAGGTTTAGACCTTAAAACAAAGAGATTTGTTACAGATGCTAGCAAGGAGAACAGGGTATTTAAGTATATATAACCACATTTTTAGGTGTTAGCATTCAAGTAAATATATGATATTTAGGGGTTTCATTTATTTTAAAATATTTGTTTCATAACATGACTGTAGAACTATTATTTAACACTATAACTGAATAACTTCGATAAGGAGTGAAAGGTTTATGGAGTAATATAACGAGATATGACGCTCATTCCTTAACTATATAGGATAATGGACCCGATAACATTTCCAGCAAACTAATAAAATGTTTTTTTATGGGAGGTATGATAAGGATGGAATTCTATTAACGTTTACATACTTGTGAGGCTGTGCAGAATATATAGGATAATTGGTAGAATAATTACTCATCAGAAAAAAAGAATACCGTATTTCTTCTAATGTAAGGTAAGAATTTTGTTAGGCATTTTAGCCTTAAAAAATAAATAAATAAAAAAACAAAACACGACCTTGGCTTATATCTGAAGTTGCCTGTTAATCGGACTGCCATAAAAGCCAATGTTGCAGGCCTGTTTGGAGGGAAATATTGATTATGTGGCCCACAACTGCATTTGAGTTTGACATGCCTGGATTAGAAGAAAAGCACACAGGGAACTTCATATTAAGGTGAACAACTGTTAAGTTTAATGGTCTAAATTTTGGCGTTTATCTGGACCTCTATGAGACTTATCACTGCATTTCCACTGAACTTGCACCAAAGCCAAAGCAGATTCAATTGAGAGTGCTCCCACAATCACCTTTGTATTGCAGTGGGTATATTTTTGTTTCAATGGGCCTAATGACTGGGTGGCAGCCTGGTAAAGTATTGTAGTTTTATTGAAGAGTGCACTCTCAGAAAACATTTTAATTGTGAGAAATACATGTATTTATGTCAACATTTCAGCTCCTATGTGGGGCCTTTTCAAGACTTGTAAAAAAATGATTCTGCAATTGAATGTGTAATTATAGCATTTGTTCTGAATGTGTTGGGAATAAAAAAAGCATCTAGAACATCATGTCACAATTACAAATGGGGTGAGAATGAAGATGAAAACAAAACAAAAAATGCACTGTGTTAAAGAACGTTCCAAATCCTTAAAAACTCCTACCTAGTCACAATATCCTGGCAGTGATTAAACATTGCACAAAGATGTACTAGTACGTGGTACACTGCTAATCATACCACAAACATTAACATAACTCAGTGGTTTGTAAAATACACAGAAATTACTAACAAGAAGGGTTATTGCTCATACCTGGGAACCTTTTATCCCAAGCTTGCGGATATCCACTTAGGTCTGGGGGCGGGAGTGCCCAAATTATATGATTTAGGTCATAAAGTGGGCAAGGTTTGATTGGGGTCTGCTGGACTGGGATGAGGGGAGATTTGTGCCCTTAAAATGGGCAGAGAGAGAGAAGACCAGGGAAAAGTGTAAATAGAACTGACAGGGAAGTGGGCGGAGTTACAAGTGAACAGACTGAGCTTTGAGAATCACCATCTGTACCCAGTAACTAAGTATCAAAACTGGAGTCTCCTGGCCAAATCTGGAGAGTTCATAAGTATGGTTATGCTGTGTTGACAAGACACACATATATATATATATATATATATATATATATATATATATATATATATATATATCTAAAAGGGGTTGAAATATAGCTGATTAAATCCTTGGATGCCAGAGGTTTTGAACGCATTGCAAAGCTGTGCATTTAAGACTTCTCAAAACCAAGGGGTTAAAAGACAGCATTTAGACTGTTAAGATAAGTATGCTGTGAGGCAAAATATTGATGATGTGTGCCTTTCTAGGATGACAAAAAGGCATGTGCAATGGAGAGGGAAACTGTATCACGGTCTCAGAAAATAAATTGGGAGCTGCAGGAGCAGCCACTGAGGGATGCACGTGGTCCCAGGTCCTCTTGTTGCCCACCACTGCTTTAAAGGGATAGTAATGGTTAATTTTACCTTGATGTAATATTGTAGGCATTAAAAAAAAAAAAAAAAAGATGAAGATCGATGTAAGTCTGATCTCTCAAACTTTTATGGTTTGAGAGATATTGCTTGGTAAAGTTACCTCTTCCTGTCTGTTTTAGTCAAGTCAGTATTCTATGGGGCAACTGCAGATTCCAGTCATTTGACCAGATGGAGGCTCTTCAGCAGAGCCGAAATCACGCTATTTAGAAATAAATACTTCATTGGAATGGTCTACAAAGTGTGCTTGCAAACCAGGCACACTTTGTAGACCATTCCAATGAAGTATTTATTTCTAAATAGCGCGATTTCGGCTCTGCTGAAGAGCCTCCATCTGGTCAAATGACTGGAATCTGCAGCTGTCAGCTAGATGGCAGACTTCACTTGAAACAGACAGGAAGAGGTAACTTTGCCAAGCAATATCTCACAAACCATAAAAGTTTGAGAGATAAGACTTACATAGATTGTCATCTTTTTTAATGCCTACAATATTACATCAATGTAAAATTAACCATTACTAGCCCTTTAATGAATCTCTCACATGATCTTTGGCCCTGTTTTGCACTCAGGGTAACCTTAGGTCTATACAAAAAATGTTAAAATCCGATTACAGCATTAGCCGACAGGTTCTGCAGGAAGGCTATTCCATCACTGTTGTCTCTGGCCTGTCACCCTCTTGCAATACAGCATGATGTATTGTTCTAGATGACGTGTCTGACATGCTTTCTGTGTGACTGGTTAATTTTCTGAATACGAGGACAGGCAGTATGTGACGCTCCAGCTGTTGTGGGACTAAACAAATGCCAGCTGTGGATAATGGGATATGTAGTTCCACAACAGCTGGAAAGTCAAAAGTTGCCACACCCAGCTCATTGTACAGTCGAGGATGATGCACTACCTAGATCTGGAGCAAACCAACTGTACCATAGGGGACAAATAATTCTCACTGGTTTAAATGATAGGGAATTCTCCAACTCACTGCAAAGCAATGTGTTGGGAGCCTTCTCTAGAGTTCAAAGGGTTGAACGCTCTGTTTAAATCACTGGGGGGGGGGGGTAAATAAATTGTATTTGTTGATATGTCAATTGTTCTTTTTAGCAGCAGCTTCAGTGTGCATTAAAGCAATACCTCCTTATAATAATATCTCACTTAACATATTTTGGTGTCTTTGAAGTTTGCCTTTGTGTGAATAACAGCTTCTTCAGTCAGTTCTAGATTGAGTTGAACATGATCACTGATAACAGTTCTTTCAAACTGCAGCAGGCAATGTGCATGACCCTACTTAAATAAATGAAGACACGGATGCAAACACACTGGAAAGCAATAAACTGCACTCCCTTCTGGCCTGAAGACGGTTAAAGGCATAGTAATGTCTGCAATTAAGTAGATTGCCGAGTATTCTTTATTGTAAATCTAACACATTGTGATATATTCAGCAACTTACATTTATGTAGTTCTCAAGATATTAAATTTAGAAGGATCCCCCTCCCTCCCGTTCTGCAATCTGGTCCCAGGACTGGACGGATGCAGCGAGGGACAAACTTCAGTCAGTCAGTCCTTTATGAAGGAGGACAGGATTTTCCTTTGGTTACTGAAATTTGTCCTTTGCTGAATCCGTCCAGACCAGACAGAGAGGCAGTGTGATGTGGCCAGAAGGGGAAGGAGAGGGATCCTTCTACATTTAATACCTTGAGAACTACATAAAAGTAAGTTGCTAAACTTAGCGCAAAGTTTTAGATTTACAGTAAAGAAGACTCATCGATCTACTTAATTGCAAACATTACTATCCCTTTAAGATTGCTATGTGCAGTGAGCAGCGTATGATGTCCTGTGGTCCTTCCAGGACCTGTCATGTCTGCCTCCATGGACATAACATCCAAGACTGGCAGAAGGAAAAAGGGCATAATTCTAAGTGGTGATTAGGATTTTCCTGGCTACAGAAAGGTAAATGTTGGGTTATTATTAGGAGGTGTCATTTATCCTTTAGGTTATGACAAGTAACATGTGGCTTTCCAGTTGTTGTGGGAAATGTATAAATTAGACAACCTTCACTTCCCAACATCTTTCCAACTATGTTTGTTTATTTAAAGTATGTTTCACTATATATAGTAATGTGTGTTCAGAGACCAGCCTTTGACCTATTATCAGTTAGTGGTTAGTTTCTTGAGCAGAACATGCACCATATTAATAAGTCATATTTCAGAGCATCACTTACATGGTCAAGAGCTTGTGTCAGCTGTTCTTCCAAAGACTCATTCTGCTCGGTCAAGATGTGGTTCCTTTTAAGGAGGGCCTGTCCGATACGAGCAGCCAGTTCCAGATCCCTGTCCCTCTGTTCATAGGAGGATAACAGCATTTACTATGGGTCACATTTCCTCCATGTATTTAGAGATAAAGAAACAGTCTTATTATACAGAACTGGAAGAACCAGTTTAAAATCAACAGCTATTCTAGTGCCCTGTGCCACACATTTTAATTATAAATGTATTTGTTCAAGACTTCAACTTTTTAGATCCTGAAGACATTAGATATGATTGAAACAGAAAATAAATCTACAATGAAGGAACACTAGCAACTCCAAGTAAGGAACCCTCCTCTTACCATAATCTGGTCAGAAAACCCCAATGGCCACCAAGAATCACTTATGAGTGGATTAGTTCCCCAAAATGAATCTTTCGTTAGGAATGCATACAGAGCCGGATTACAGGCAAGTCGCACAAGGCTCCTGCCTAGGGCCCAGTCCAATGAGAGGGCCCAGAGGAAGCCTCATTCCTGCACTCAATGAGTCCTCTAGGAACACCGTTCCTGTTAGCAGGACTCCTCCGCCAGGCACCGCAACACAATTAGGTCTGTGTAGCTGCAGTGCTCCCTCATCGCCTCTTTAGTAATGCAGAGCTCGCTGGGTGTCAACATCTCCCAGTGCTCTGCATTACTGAAGAGAAGACCACGCGGGAGCTAAAGCAGCTACAGGTTTGTAATGGGGGGCAAGTTGGAGCTGATGGGGGGCAAGGTTGATCTGGTGGGGCAAAGTGGAGCTGGTGGGGGCAAGTTGGAGCTGGTGGGGGTAAGTTGGAGCTGATAGGGGGCAAGTTGGAGCTGGTGGGGGCAAGTTGGAGCTGGTGGGGGCAAGTGGAGCTGGTGAGGGCAAGTAGGAACTGGTGGGGGTGTCTTTTACAGGAATCTCCATACCAGGGGCAGACTGGCCCAGAGGGCAGAGAGAGGCCAAAAATTAAGTAATGTATCATGGGTTTCCTCCCTAACCCTGACTACCTACACAGTATTTAGTTTACACTACAGTTTTGTGGGCACAGGCACTCAAAGGGTTATCCAGTCGCTAGATAATCCTTTGAGTGATAGTGCCCACAAAACTGTAGTATATCCCTTTGAGTGCCTGTGCCCACAAAATTGTAGTGTAAACTAAACAATGTGTAGGTAGCCAAAGTTAGAGAGGTATGGGGGGGGGGGGGAAATTGATACCTTGCCTAGGTGAGTGTTAATCCGGAGTGTTAATCCGGCTCTGAATTCATATAATTTCCACTGAAATAGATATCACTTTTTGTTGCAGAACGCCAGGAACCTAAACTCCTCTCCCACTGATGGCTTCCTAAGAAGCCTTCTGTAGGAGGAGTCTTTGGTCCTGGAGTCCTGCAAAAGAATAATAGCTGCCTCTGTGGACATTATCCAGCACTAATTAAATATTACTTTTGGGTAACCAATCCACACAGAATTATGTCAGAGTGGCTATTTGAATTTCCTTCCCAGATTAACCCTTTGAGTACCAGAGGGGTACGTAATGCAATGCGTTCCATACCCCTCTGGCACTCAGAGGGTTAAAGTAAATGGAGGCTAATTTTTAATAACTTTAGTGTTCTTTTAAAGTGCACCAAAATGGAACATGTAGGAGGCCTCTAGCGTCCCAAAGGTTCAAAGTCCCATATAAAGCAGTGGGAATTTTCATTTATTCCATGTGGTGCAACCTGGTTTATAGCAGAATTGCTCTACCTTTACTTTGTGAATATTATGCTAAATCCTGTTGCAGAGCACATATTTGACACGAGAATTAAATGGAACCTGAGGTAATGGTAGGAATTCCTTAAGAGCCTATTCTAACATACTAAGGCCTGGATTCCACTGCAGTTTATCATTTTAGAATTCAAACCCAATCTATTAGATAAAACTAGTCAACAACACTTAAAAACTTCAATGTAATCTAGGCCTGAATTAGTTATAACAATGGATAAATGAATAATAAACGGAGCCAGTAAAAGGGCTATTATCATGTTTTAGTAAGTCTGTTCCTGTGGCAGCAGAATTTATAAAATGTTTGCGGTGGACGGGTGTCCGAAAACTAGCTGGCTCAGCTGGAAAGAATCCTGGAATCATACCACTTATTTTGTGAGTTGTGTGCACAATCCCCATAGACCGTCTGTTTGGCCTTTCAAGCCTGATACAGTGCATCTGTGAGGACAGCATCGTGCAGGAAAGTAAACTGTACTGTGACTTCAGTCTTGCAGTTTTCTCCTCCTGGGAAACACCAAGGGACCCTCGTTCCTTGGTCTGCCAGGTATCACACGGCAGCCCCAGTGTTATCTGAAAGTATGCGCCCAAGGAAGTAGATCTTCTGATGGGGCAATTATGATAGTTGCCCTTTAAAGACTTGTAGGGATGGAGAGTTGGGAAGTCTTGTACTGAGCTGGGGCTGTCCTTGTGCAATACCATGCACCATTCCACTGCACACTGGTTTTATTGTCCTTCACTTCAGTCTTACAGTGAGCAATATGTGGCTCTCCTGCTGTTGCTAAACTACACCATCCATCATTCTCAGCTTCCATTTGGCTGGATACAAATAATGGAAGCTGCAGTTAAGTAACAGCGGAACAGTCAAAGTTTGCCCATCCCTACATTAATCCTTTGAGTGACAGAGGGGTACGCAACACATTCCCCTGCAATGTGTTGCGTACCCCTCTGGCACTCAAAGGGTTACAACATTCACCACAGAACCCAGGCAAATATTAACACCTTACATGCTAGATGGTCTGGCTGTAGCATCCAAGGGGTCAAGTATGGGAACTGCTTGCAATGAATAATACAAACAATTATTCTCTCTATTTTAAACTCAGCAGTTTATTTAAATAACATCTGCCACATATTATTCCTCTGGTACTCAAAGGGTTAAAAATAACAAAGAGGTAGAAGGAGAAATAAGCAACTGCAAAGGTGAAATGGTGAATAGAAATCTGACCTCTGTTAGTAGATGGTTCAGCATGTCCGTGTCGTTATAACTTCGGCTTTTCTGTTCCACTCTTTCCGAGTCCAGAACTGAAATAAATAAAAGGGCAAGAGCAGGACTAAGGATGGATGCCAAGAAGCGAGTGGGCTAACCACCAAATGTGTGACTGACACATGCGTCTACATTAAGACTAGATTAGGAAGCACAAGTCAATATACAATGCTCACATTGTAGAGCAGAGTTCAACCAAATCATACATTATTTGCAAATATGAGTCCTATGCACAAATAAAGTGGCTTATTTCTGGGGCAAAAAACTGCTCCCATAGTAATGCAAATTTATCAAATTATCACTGACTGATATGAGGCTTGTAAAGGGATAATAATGTTTCACAATAAAAGCAGCTCCAATTAATCTTCATATTATATGGGCCATGGAAAGTGTTATTTCAATACTGTCAGAGCTGTAGTTCAAGAGTAATTGAATGACAAAGTATCCCCCTCCCTCCCCTTTTACTGATGTAACACTGCTCACTTCAGAGCAGCAAGACTGACTGGATGGATAGCAGAGAGGGACAATCTTCAGTGAGCATAAGGAAAAACCTGTCAAGGGGGCAGGGTTTTCCTTATATTCAAAGTAAGAAGATTGCCCCTTGCTGTGATCTGTCCGGTCAAGAGACCAGATTCCACATCTGAGAGTGGAGGCTTAACCCCTTAAGGACCAGCGCATACACACGTGGCCGGCATTTGAGGACCACGGGCTTTTTTTTTTTAAATTCCGGTTCAGGGCTTCCGGAGCGGCGTGCAGCGGAGCCGGGAGCTCTAAACTCCATGCCGTGCCAGGACCGTCACTGGTCCTTAAGGGGTTAAACTAGGTAAAAGGGGGTGTGAGAGAGATAATTTATCATTCAATTACTCGTGAACTACATCTCTGACAGTATTGAAATAACTCTCCATGGCTCAAATACTATAAAGATTAATTGGAGCTGCTTTTATTGTGAAACATTACTATCCCTTTAACACTATGAATGCCAGAGAGGTATTCAGTGCATTACTTTACAACTCGTTGGAGACCTCCAGGGATTAACCTTTTCAGGCCAGGGAAGTATGTAAAAGCAAAGTGTTGCATAATACTCTGGCACTCAAAGAGTTAAAAACCCCATTCAACCCCATAACGATTATACAATGTAGCAATGATTTGCACTCCCCAATTTCTCCACTTATTCTTTGTGCATGAGGACTTATGAACAGGTACTACAATTATATTAAAACACTGATGCACTTTATGATGAAGTCAAATGTAAATGAGGTTTCTAGTAACCAAAATCCCAAACTTGTCAAGAGACAATAAGGCAAATATAACAGGAAGAACAACTGCAATATGGGGCAACCCAAAAGCATCATACTAGACAAATAAAAATATTGCTTTAACTGGGACTTTTAATCCCTTCTCAAAGAATCAGGAAGTTTTTGGAACATGAGCCTCAAATTGTTACAATGAAACTCCTATCAAATACAGGGTAGGGAGCTTATCAGAACAGGCTGAGATTTACTTAAGGGCAAATCTATTCTCTATATGAGCAAAAGTGGGGGTAAGCCAATTTGATCCCACTCATTTCATATTACATGCTAGTTGCATTTATTTTTTTCACATGTGGCCGGAGAAGTGTTTATAGATTTACCTTGGCTATACATGGAAAAATAAAATTACTCAGATAATATTATCCTATGGGTATATGTCAGGGGTTGGCAACTGAGACCACACAGCTGTTGAGGAATAAAACTGCCATTTTGGGCTGGGTGGTGATGATGGGCTTTGTAGTTCTCAACAGTTGGAAGGACTCAGGTTGCCCATCACACACAAATTTTATATATATATTAATGTGAGACCTGGCTCAGCTTACTCATACATTCTTTCATTGACCTTTGTGAGACAGAATTCTTCTTTATAATTTAGTAAACAGGAGATTAATACACAGAGTGGCAAAATGTTTGAAGGTCCTTACTCCTTTAAAGCGGAACTACCACCATTAAAAAACTTGATCTCCAATAATTCCACATATGGCGTCTAACTGCTCAGTAGCGTTAGTCACCACAATTATTACCTTGTTAAATAGAATTATCCATTCTTCCCGGGCTGACAGGCAGAACGGAGCGCAGACATCTTTCCATAGTGAAGTCTGCACGTCTGCGCTGTCAGTCCCAGCCAGCTGTAGGAGTCGTTGCTAGGAGCCGTTGGGCTGACAGCGCAGGCGTGCAGACGTCACTATGGAAAGATGTCTGAGCTCCGTTCTGCCTGTCAGCAAAGGAAGAATGGATAATTCTGTTTTACAAGGTAATAATTCTGGTGACTAGCGCTACTGAGCAACAAGTCATCAGATGCGGAATTATTGGAGATCAATTTTTTTTAGCGGTGGTAGTTCCACTTTAAGTAAATCCCTACCAAATAATTAATTACAGCAAAGTTATGAGTTCAGTATAAAATGGCTGCTATAATCAAGAATGTGAAAACACCTTTGATTCTGAGGTGGATCTACCTTATCCATGTTTGTTTTATGACAGAAGTTTCAGAGTAAAACAAAATCCAAGGGGTTAATAGAAAGGAGAACAAGTGTTTTTGCAGTAAGTTGTGAGGAAATAAACATGCCAATTTACCTTGGCTGGACGGATAAGACTCATCCAAGGAGTTGGAAGGAAGCTCAACAAAAGCTTAGACAACGCAAAATGAAGAACGAAGACAGACAAAAAAGCGGGAAGAAAGAAAAGTGGGGAGAGAGAGAAAGAAGGAATGTGAGACAAGAGGTAAATAAAAAGTTGAATGACATAAACTATCAACCTCCTGAGCTGTACACACAAAGAAAAAGAATCATTTTGCAGTTCTCAAAAAGTCAAATACACCTTAGGGAACAAATAAATGTTCTGCATTGATCCCAAAGGGATTTCAACATTTTGAAAGCTAGGGAGGTCTGAAATGCATTGCTTTGCAAAGCACTTGACACCTCTATAGTATTCAGTGGGTTAATAGCCAATTTAAAGGAACAAAAAAAACAAGGTCATACTTTAAGATTAGAGGTGCTTTCAACTAAGACAAAGGCACTGATTTTTTTTACAGTAAGGGCAGTACATTTCTGGACTTCTTTGCCTTGGTATGCTGCGCGTTCAGATACTGTAGTTGCTTTAAAAAGTAATCGGTACATTTCTATCTCAGAACAATATTGAAAATTATGATAGCTTTATTCACAGCAAATGTTGAATAAGGGAAATAACCAACTGTCTTTTGAGTTTCCCCCCAACTTGGGCTTACTTGGAAATGGTTTCAGTGGCTTTTTAGTTCCTTTCTCTGGATCAACATGGGTGATTTGGCATGGACTGAACTTGATAGACATAGGTCTCTTTTCAGCCTCATTAACTATGTTACTAAATCAATTGGAATATTTTGTAATTTGTATTTGCCCCTATTACGAACTTGGTTTGCTACAGAATTGCTGCAGTTTTGCTTTTTGTACATATGACCCCCTTGCGTGCAGAGAGGTAGACAGCACTTTGCAAACTCCCATGCACCAAATGGGTTAAATTAGGAGTGTCAGAACAGATGAAATGTGCTGTGGAATAAAGCCTAGTGCCTGTATTCACTAACTGCTTAGCATTCTAACCAATGTTAAAGGAGAAGTAACACCTCTTAAATAATAGCCCTCACTTATTTTACTATGGCCAGAAAATCCTAAAGGCCCCTCTGATTTTTTTTTTCTTGCTCCTTGATTCAAGAGATAATACTGTCAGTCAGTCTGGGATGTCATGCCCAGGAGGTAGAAATGAGTTGCTAGCAGAATCACAGGAAAGAATGCTGCCCGGTGCTCACTGCCCACAGTACTCTGGACTCTTTTCAACCGTCATGTCTACCTCCATTGACATGATATCCAGGATATATTAGGAGTCAATAGGATTTCCTGGCCTTTGTCAAGTAAGTGGGTGGTTATTATTAAGAGGTGTTATTTCCCCTTTAATGACAATAGAAAAAAAAAAAATGACCACTTTTTTTTTTTAACCGTTACAAAAGTATTTTTAATCAAAATGTTTGGAAGGGATGACACAGTGGTTATATTTATAAAATGTGTATTCATTTCTTATTATACAATAAAACATGGGTTAATAAGATTGGGTGTTTGTGATAATCTCATAAAAACATGAACAACACAAAAATGCTGTATCTGACAGATGCTCCGAGGCAAAACAGATTAATTGATTTTTACGCTTTTTGCATCTGCAGACTTTACACTTAATCAGGGGAGTTTCGAGGATGCTAAAGACTGTGACTTGGACTAAACTAACAAATTTTCATCATACCATGTGAACAATTTCATCATTACTAGTATGGAGATTAACATTGTTTTATACAATTACATAAACCAAGCTGCCAACAAATCCCGGAGCTTTGAAGTGTTAGTAATGTCCACAAAAAAGTTTTTTGCATTTAGAAGAGCTTAAAAAGCTGAGCTAAATGCAAAAAAACATCTCTCTCAAACCGCTATGGTTTAAGAGATACAGGCGTTTAACTCTTTGAGTGCCAGAGGGGTACGCAACATATTGTTTTACAATGTGTTGCGTACCCCCTGGCACTCAAAGGGTTAAAGTCTGATCTCTCCTACTGACAGCTGTAAAGCTGTCAGCAGGAGACCCGTGTCGGCCGACACGGAGGCGCTTGAGCAGAGCCGCGATCTCGTTATTTACCACGAATCCCTTCATTGGAATGGCCTAAAACATGTGCCTGGTTTTCAAGCACTCGTTTTAGACCATTCCAATGAAGGGATTCGTGGTAAATAACAAGATCGCGGCACTTCTCAAGCGCCTCCGTGTCGGCCGACACGGATCTCCTGCTGACAGCTTTACAGCTGTCAGTAGGAGAGATCAAACTTTAACCCTTTGATTGCCAGGGGCTTTACAGCTTTACAGCTGTCAAACTTTAAACGACTGTATCTCTTAAACCATAGCGGTTTGAGAGATACGGTTTTTGCATTTTTTAAGCTCTTCTAAATGCAAAAAACGTTTTGTGGACATTACTAACACTTTAACCGTTTGAGTGCCAGAGAGGTGTGGAACTCAATGTGGAGCAAGGCATGCCACACCACCCTGTTACTCAAACAGTTAAAGGGGTAGTAATACTTAAAATGTAAAAAAAAATATGTTGTAGAGTCTATCCCCCTGAGTAAAATAAGAGTACTCCCACTGCTGAAAGGCGTTTTATTCAAAAGTTATTAATTTTCAAAGTTGAATTTTTTTAGGTGCAATATCACAGTGGCCTGAAATTGTACAGTGGCGCTGTTGCTACACCATCCTATGGAGATTTATGGTCCCGGGACCAGAGCTGTCCATAGGATCCTGTAGCAACAGCGCCACTGTACAATTTCAGGCCACTGTGATATTGCACCTAAAAAATTCAACTTTGAAAATTAATAACTTTTGAATAAAACACCTTTCAGCAGTGGGAGTACTCTTGTTTTACTCAGGGGGATAAACCCTACAACATATTTTTTTTTACATTTTAAGTATTACTATCCCTTTAAGAATGAAACCTGGAGCTTTAGCCTCCTCTGCGAGTACCTATCAACACCCCTGCACTTAATACATTCTAATAATGAAAACAAAACATACTTACAAAATATCAGCGTAATACATAAAGTGACATTTTTGAGTTGCAAGGATTAATCTAATTATTTGAATATTTGATTAAATATATTAAATGGATCAATATTTTATTATATTGATTATCACTTTCAATATGAGCACACGCATATAACTGTGCAGTTTCGTGCATGCGCATAATGACCATGTGCGTAAAACCACTCAGATATGCAAATATTCTTAACCGCACACGCACAAAGTTTGTAATTCTCATTCAGCCTTTCTTAAATTCCATCAATTAAATAGAATAATCAAAGCAATAACCTAAGAAATATTCAATTAAAGAAGTATTCAAAATTTGCACCCTTATGTAGGTTAAAAATATGGGCTTCACCAAACTCAGTCAATGAAAATGTGTTTTTATAATGTCGAATAATGTTATTAATTGATCACTCGCTCGTAAGGGTTTTTTTTTATTCTTTATTACTGCCCAAGCATTATTTACTGAAAATTCATAATGTTTGTCTGCTTACTGATACAATTATTAGTGATTGGACATTTAAAATGTTATTGCATAATAAAACAGTAAGCGCTCATGAGCAGGGCCCTCTGATCCTTCTGTTCTCCACATACTATTTAACATCTCTGTATGTCCATTTCCTATTGTACAGCGCTGCGGAATTAGTTGGCGCTATATAAATAAAGAATAATAATAATACAAAATATTCACTAAGCAATATTGACCTTTAGAGTACTGAGCCCAGTTTGACGAACCTTCACAAACACACTCAAAAGACGATACATACTAACCCCTTAACGACCGGCCGATCGGTGCATCGCAGTCACTTAAGGACCACAGAGCATTCCATGACTGTCATAACACGTCATGGGTCGTTAACTCAGGTCGACCCATGACGTACTATGACCGTCAAGAGTAGTTAAGGGGTTAAATAAAATAAAAAAAAAAGGTTGGTAACCACTGGGTTTAATCATTAACCCCTTACACAACATTTGTTGCGTCTCAAAGAGTCTCCAAAAAATATGCATAGAAAAAAAAAAAGAAAAAGATTCCATGTCTCATTTGACAAGACCAGGCACATGTATACAGGATCTGCTTGCAGCCAGCACAAGAACATAAAATTTGCATAAGAATGCAGGAGAGAGATTTAATCATAAGCCTGGATTGCATTTCAGTTGATACATTTATCAAGGATTTGACTTCAACCCTTTAGGAGTGCCAGAGGGGTATCTATTGCTTTTGCAATGAGTTAGAAACCCCTCTGGCACTTAAAGGCATTCTTCCCAACATTTCAAATGGCCAAAGAGGGACACTTTTGTTTTAGATGGTGTTTTTGGTAACTTGGTTGGGACATACCTGAGAATTTTTAGCTTATTTCAGGACCTACTGCCAGGTCTTTATGTAATTAAATACATGATGTAAGTCCTAATTATTTTATTGACACTGAAGTATAAAACTAAATTTTTGTTTTACACACAAGTGAAAAAAGCTTTAGATGTCCTTTATTATAAAAACTCACTTACACCATAACAATTACAAGCCACAAAACACAGATCAGTCATTGTATCTGAAATGGTTTTTAATTTACAGTATGCAGCCACTCCTATCAAACACTTCCAGTTGCAATCTAGAGATGGAAGATACAATCCTCTGATCTAACAACATCACAGGACCGTGTATCAGGTTATTTGTGCTGTAAATTCAACACAATTTCAGATCAGACTGTTCATGACGTGGTGAAAACAATGAGAGTGCAGTCATGAAGAAAGAGGAACAATTCTGTGGCAAACAAAGTGCTATATATTGGGCAAATAAAAACACCCAATGATTTAAATGGTGTTTTTAATCAGTTAACTCTTTGAATGCCAGAGGGGCATGCAAAGCAATGCCTTGCTCACATCTCTTGCCTTCAAAGGGTTAAAGCAACTCCCATATTCTATACGACACCACAATAGGTTACCAAAAGTGATGTGTGACAATAACACCAAACCATTAGGAACACTGAAAATAACCATTATTTTAAGTGGGACTTTTTCCATTTAGCATAAAGGGAATACAGTCAATAAGAATTCTGTTGTGTGGATGATTTACTTCAGATTTGCTCTACTGTTTCCTAGTGCATCAGCCTCCACGTCATGCATTTCTGACAATTCTATGGCATATTTATATATATTTGTACACCTTTGCAAACAGACAGCAGCACTCCCTATAGCTAACATCCAATATAATAATAATTGGTGCAAGTCCCATACAAATTAAGTATCTCAAAGTATTCTTAGCCCTGGTTACTCCAAGCGTCGCTAGGCAAAATTTTGCCCTGAGGAAGGTCCCACATGGACTGAAAGCATTTGGCTTGATGGATGCATCAATGAGTGCTGTCCCTAACTACGCTTGGAGTAACCTGGGCTGAGTATACTTTAAGATTATAAATTATATTTTATTATATATATATATATTATATATACACACACACACACTCATATTATTATATATAATATATATTTTATAAGCAAAATGGAGCACATTCAAGTGGTTAAAAAGCCTTATTTTAGCAAAGCTGACTCTTGGGACTATCTACTTGCCCCTACGGTGCAGGTTGTTTGCGCCAGAATTGCTATACTTCACTTTTTATTCATATGGGCCTATCCTATATAATAAATTTGCTAATGTATGTTTGTCAGAAGCTGTCATGTGCAGTACAGATGGCTGCGCGTGCTGCAGTCATGCGCAGTACAGACTGCTCGCACCGCGGCCGATAATAGAGCGGGGCGCTTAGAAGGACTATGGTCTGAATTTGGAGAGATCCGCTCCGTTATCAGCCGCTGTGCGGGCAGTCTGTACTGAGCATGATTGCACCACGGCCACTGCTGCCTGGCACTGTGGCCTGTGTACTCGGGCTGTTCAACTAGTCTATAACAAGCCAGTACAAAAAGTAACTACAGTATAGAGTGAAGGCCAATCATTTAATCCTTTTAGTTCCAGAGCAGTGTCCAATGCATTGCCATAACCCCCTGGCACTTAAATTGTTAAGAAAAAAAAATGCATTAGAGCAACTTTTCCATGTATAAAATATACAGAGTGCTAGCTCACCTTCCAGTGTAAAGTTATCCAGGATCTCCTCATTTTGGTTACAATCCAGACCACTGGTTTCCATTGTTCACATTCTAAGTGAATGTGACAGAGCACAACAATTAGGAGAGCGGAGGAGTGATCCAGCCAGTAACACCACTGCACACTGTCTGTCTGACTGCCAAGGTTCTCACCTTAGTTTGTAGTGTGTTGTGCACACTTTCCCTTGGGCGTCTAAGGGCTATATAATAATAAAAAATAGAGACCTGCCCATATCAGTGGAAAACAAGGAGCAGAACATGAATTTGACCTGTGTGCTCAATACCATTATCAAACACCTCCTGTCTCAGGCACAGGTATTTATATTGTACAGAAGACAGAGATACACAGTGCATTCCACTGCTTCTTGATATATATTAACCCATGGATAGGCAATTGTGAAGCCCTGCAGCTGCTGCCAGACCACAATTCCCATCACTCCCTGTCGGCAAACGGTTAGCGGGGAATGATGGGAGTTGTAGCATGGCAGCAGCTTCAGGGTCTCACGTTGCCCATCACTGTTTAACCCCTTATGGACCCATGATGGTCCTGACATGTCATGGGTCCAACATGCGATAAGGACTCATGAAGTACCAGGAACATCATGGATTTCAGGGCTAGCTGCACACTGTTTGGGGAGCCCTGATTCGGATCGCATGGAGAAAAAAAAACAAACAAAAAAACAAAAACAAAAAAAACATGGTATGTGGTCCTTAAAGGGATGGTAATGTCAGAAAAAAGTATTAACTATATGGTATATACAATTAAAAGAGAGTACTTGCACTTATTCATATCTCTCAGACCATTATGGTTTGAGAGATATAGGAAAATAAAGTTCTTCGCTCCCTCCCCTTTCTGCTTGACGAGCTGTAAAGCTGTCAGAAGCAGATTCTGGTCCCTTGACCAGATGTGGCTCTTCAGCAGCACCGATATAACGATATCTAAAGATAAATTCTTATTTTGGAATGGTCTACGTGTGCCTGATTTGCAAGCACACTTTGTAGACTGTTTCAATTAAGCATTTAATTCTAAATAGCGTGATTTCAGCTCTGCTGAAGAGCTTCTGTCTGATCAAATGACTGGAATCTGCAGCTGTCAGCTAGATGGCAGACTTGAGTGAAACAGCTAGGAAAAGGTACCTTTAGCAAGTTATATATCTCTCAAACCATAAAGGTTTGAGAGATAAGACTTACATAGATGTTAATCTTTTTTTAATGTCTACAATATTAAATCAACTTAAAATTAACCATTACTATCCCTTTAAGTGCTGGCCGTGTCCTTAAGGGGTTAAACTCATTAATTGGCAATGTACTTCTTGCCCCACTGCAACTGTTAAACCATTCAATATAAAGTACTGTTTGATAACAGATTAATTACTATATTGACCAATGTGTGGCTCTCCAGAAAATGGTAGGCTTTGTAAAGCACTAGAGACCTATCTAGCATTAATGATATTTAAAAACAGTTTTCATCTATCTACTATGGTTTTCTCCAGAATCATTCCATGTTGCCTTAATCCATGAAGACATATATTTTTACAGGTGTAAACACACGTGAAGAATATTCACTTGGTTGTGAATATTCTTTTCTCTCTGACTCTGATAAATAAATATCTGAATGCTTTGTCTTACTACATTGATGTATTCAATATAAAGTCTTCCCACTAAAGATGAATTGACAGTAATGGACACCTGGGCTCTATGGAACCATAATGCATCAACAGACTGAGGAAGCAGACACCAGTCACAGGATTACTTAAAACAGGGCTCAAAAGTTCCACTCGCCAATAGCCAACGGCGAGTGAAAATTTAGCCCTGGCGAGTAGAAATTCAGCCCTGGTGGGTATGCTATGGCTTGCAGTGGCGAGTAACTTTTCAGGTCTGACTAGTAGCAAAGGACTTCAGATTTTAAGCCCTGACTTAAAATATGTGTGTCCAACGTGTGGTCTGTGGGCCAAATGTGGCCCACCTGAGATTTTATAAAAACTATTTTTATACGTAGTTAATTAGCACATATGAACTAGTGGGCCAGTAAGACCTACACCCCAGCTTGCCAGTATCGTACAGTTCAAGTGTGATGTTACATAACAGTATTGTCATTGACTTAATCAATAAATAATTCAATATGTTGAAATAGCTGACAGGATAATTCAGGTTCTTTATCAATAAAAAAATTAATAAAAAATAACATAAAAAAATAATAATTCAGCCCTTACACTTCTGGCTTTCTGGTCATGAGGTCAATAATTGGAAGAAAAAAAAAATTGATGCCCCTTAAGTAAAATAAGGTCCCGCAAAAAGTAGGCAAAGACTAAAAGATTAAAAAAATGTATTTATAAGTAATAATAAAACTTTTTATGATACTATTTACATGATGCCACATAAGGTTTATAGGAGTAAATACTTTCTTTTTTTCATGAGCACTCTGTGTAAACAATATAAAGAAGTGATTATAAGGATGCGTGAAACGGATATGCATCACCAAATATTTGTAAGGTATAGTACTGTGCAAAAGTTTAGGCAGGTGTGAAAAAATGCCGTAAAGTAAGAAAGCTTTCAAAAATAGACATGTTAATAGTTTACTTTTATCAACTGACAAAATGCGAAGTGAGTGAACAGAAGAAAAATCTAAATCAAAATATTTAGTGTGACCACACTTTGCCTTCAAAACAGCATCATTTCTTCTAGGTACACGTTCACAAAGTTAGGGATATTGTAGGCATATAGTCAGGTGTATGATTATACCAAACAGGTGCTAATTATCATCAATTCAATATGTGAAGACTGAGCACAGCAACAGGACGGAAGGTCTCTCCCAGGAAGAAACTACAAGACAGGGGTTTCCAGATGTGCTGTCCAAGTTCTTTTGAAGAAGCACACAGAAAGAGGCAACATTGTGGACCGTATGAAGCAGTGGTCGGCAAAGGAAACTTAGTGCAGCAGATGAAAGACACATCATGCTTACTTCCCTTCACAGTCAGAGGGTGTCCAGCAGTGCTATCAGCTCAGAATTGGCAGAAAACAGTGGGATCCTGGTACACCCATCTACTGTCCGGAGAAGTCTGGTTAGAATTATTCTTCATGAAAAAGCCATACCTCCAATGTGGAAACAAGGCCAAGCGACACGACTATGCACGAAAACACAGGACCTGCAGGTGCTCTGGACTGATGAGTCCAAATTTGAAATATTTGGCTGTAGCAGAAGGCAGTTTGTTCGCTGAAGTGCTAGAGAGCAGTACAAGAATAAGTGTCTGCAAGCAACAATGAAACATGGTGGAGGTTCCTTGCAAGTCTGGGGCTGGAGTTGGGGATTTTGTCAGAATTAACAGTCTCCGTAATTAGGAGAAGTACAGGCAGATACTTATCCATCATGTAATACCATCAGGGAGGCATCTGACTGGCCCCAAATTTATTCTGCAGCATGCCAGTGACACCAAACATACCGAGAGAAAGTCATTAAGAACTATCTTCAGCGTAAAGAAGAACAAGGAGTCCTGGAAGTCATGTTATGACCCCCACAGAGCCCCAATCTCAATGTCATCGAGTCTATCTGGGATTACATTAAAAGAGAGAAGCAACTGAGGCTGCCTAAATCCACAAAAGAACTGTGGTTACTTCTCTAAGATGTTTGGAACAATCTACCTGTTGAGTTCCTTAAACCTTTGAGTGCCAGAGAGGTAAGCAACGCATTGCTTTGCAATGTGTTGCATACCCCTCTGGAACTCAAAGGGTTAAGGCACTGTGTGCAAATGTACCTAGAAGAATTGATGCCATTTTGAAGGCAAAGGGTGGACACACCAAATATTGATTTGATTTAGATTTTTCTCTGTTCACTCACTTTGTATTTTGTTAATTGATAAATATAAACTATTAACATGCCTATTTTTGAAAGCATTCTTACTTTACAGCATTTTGTTTTTTTACACATGCCTAAGACTTTTGCACAGTACCATACATATATACACACATATATATATATATATATATATATATATATATACACACACTGTATATATATATACACACACACACACACACACACACACACACACACTAGTTGAAGAGCCCGTTACATGGGCCACAGTGCCACTGCCAGCTGGTCGCGGAGCAGTCATGCGCAGTAGAGATTGCCCGCGCCGCGGTGGAACGCCCAGCTCTGTATCAGCTGCGGCGTGGGCAATCTCTACTGCTCATGACTGCAGCAAGCGCAGCAGTCTCTACTGAGCATGACTGCGGTGTTACACAAGTTTTAGCGAATTATTCAATGCTGTATTTATCACGTATTTTTTTTTTCTTTTCTCTAGGAGACACTGTCCCTATAAACTCCATTTATCTCACTCTTCCTATGGTGGTGGTGAAGACAAGAAATTGTTGAAACACGTCATTAAACAACATAAAATGCTTTCATAAAAATGAATAATTACTCAGATATAAATGTTTTCATACCTAGGTTTTACTGCAAACAAAAACACAAAAAAAAAAATACAGTAATATCACACCTCATTCCCCTCCATAGTGCTTGCCTGCTTTACAGTCATGTGTTTTTAATCTCACTTTCTTTCCTCAGATAGCCTGCAGTCAGGTTTATCCCTCAGTCCAAACAGAAGCAGCAATCAAAGCTGTGCTTGCAGGACAATCTTCAAGGAGGAACTTTCAAAACCTAAATGAACTTAGGTGATCTGAAATATGCTATTCACCCCCGAGCAACTAACCTCCATCTGCAAATCTTAACTGATCACGTCGACACTATCCATGTGTGAGCTTCTAACTTTTAAACAATGGAGGATATTACAGTATATTCTATGAACTTCATCTGTTTTTTTTTAGATGCAAACTGGGATAAAGTAGCAAGAACAAGACTTTTAATAATCCCTGGATACTAACAGTATCTTCGGTGCATTGGTCGTTATTAAAGGGATAGTAATAATTTGATTTAAAAATGTCTAATACTGTAGCTATTAACTATAGAAGTAGATAGAATAAGCGACTTCCCATTTCTCAAACCTTATCGTTTTTTGCGTTTGTAGCATATAAAGTTCCCTTCAAAGGGATAGTAATGTTTCATAATAAAAGCAGCTCCAATTAATCTTCATAGTATTTGGGCCATGGAGAGTGTTATTTCAATACTACATGAGTTGTAGTTCAAGAGTAATTGAATGATAAAGTATCCCACTCCCACCCCTTTTACAGATGTAATACTGTTCATCTCACAGCAGAAAGGTGGTGTCCAGTTGGCTTGCAGAGAGGGACAATCTTCAATTAAGATACAGGAGAAACCTGTAAAACCTGTCAATGGGGGGGGGGGGGGTTAATTGTTCTCACAGTAAGAAGATTGTCCCTTGCTGTGAGCTGTCTGGTCTGTGGACCAGATTCCAGATCTGAGTGGAGGTGGCTTACACTAGGTAAAAAGGGCGGGAGGGGGGCACCATCATTCAATTACTCTTGAGCAACTCTGACAGTATTGAAATAACACTCTCTATGGCTCAGATACTATGAAGATTAATCGGAGCTACTGTTTTTGTGAAACATTACTACCTCTTTAAAGAGATGGTAATACTTAAAAATTACTATCTCCCATGTTGTAGCCAGTAAAAAAGGGAGTTAAATGAGACCAGCTGCATCTCTCAAACCTTTATGGTTTGAGAGATAGCCGCTTACAAAGTTCCCTCTCCCCTTAAGTCAACATTCTAGCTGACAGCAAGGGAATCCAGTCCTGGGACCAGTGGAGGCTCTGCAGC
Organism: Rhinophrynus dorsalis; assembly: GCA_037306005.1. Lineage (NCBI taxonomy): Eukaryota > Metazoa > Chordata > Amphibia > Anura > Rhinophrynidae > Rhinophrynus > Rhinophrynus dorsalis. The sequence goes on along the minus strand of CM074725.1, from coordinate 148,075,273 downwards.
AGAGCAGAGATCGCGTTAATAAAAAAGAAATCCTTAACTTAAAAGGTCTTCTACGTGTGCTTGCAAACCAAGCACACGTAGAAGACCGTTTCAGTAAAGGATTTATTTTTTATTAACACGATCTTGGCTCTGCTGCAGAGCCGTCAGCTGATCCCAGGAGAGGATTCCCCTGCTCTCAGCTATAACACTTACATCAGGGGAAAAGACAAAAAGAGGGAACTTTGAAAGCAGATATCTCTCAAACAATAAAGGTTTGAGAGATGCCGCTGGGCTCATTTAACTCAGTTTTTCCTGGCTACAACATGGGAGATAGTAATATTACTATCCCTTTAAGACATAATATTTAGAAGTGTCATTATACAGAACAATTCCATCATACATACTTCTTGAATAGATTTCTCTCTGTCCTAGACATTTTTGTATTCCTTAACAGTATTTGTCCTAACCACCTCCACTGGAAGGCTGTTCCACAAGTCTATCACCCTTTTTCTAAAGAGTACTTACACAATATTTTTGAATTTCCAACCTCTAATTCTATATCATGACATTTTGGTCTATCATTCCTCTTTAGAAAACACTAATGTAACGAAATAAACACACTGTGAAAAATAAGTAGCAGTATTAGGATAAACCTCAATCTAAAGGGCAAGAAGAAAGAAATCTTACACACTATTTCAATTGGTCATACAGGTGATAATGTAATTAGGCATAGTCTAGCTTTGTGACTATATCCAGTTTCTATAGAAAACAAAGTAGTTTAACCCTTTGAGTGCCAGACTGGTACGGAACGCATTGCAAAGCAATGCGTTCCGTACCACTCTGGCACTCAAAAGGTTAAAAAATGGTGACTCAGCAGCTTGGGGCTCATAGCCTGCTCATAGACACCTCTTTCCAAAAGCAAACATACACAAATGGTCTTTCTTTACAAAATCAAAATTTTTACTCTTGTTTAACCCTTTGGATGCTAGTTATTTGGAATGACCATGGCTATATTAGTTACCCATATGTCCTCTTAACAAATATTTCCTCCAGTTTGATATTCATGCTTCTGTGTTTTTGAGGGAGGGGAGAGGCCAGAAAAAGGGGTTGGATAAAGCGAGGATGTGGCAAAGTGTGTATGGGGGGGGGGGATGCATGCACTTGGTTGGTCTATGGCCATACCTGGGAACTCTCCAGATTTGCCCCGGAGACTCCGGTTCTGACAGAGCTTTACCGGGTCTCCGGGGCAGAGGCAGAGGCAGATTCCTCCGGATGTGGGGAGTTTCTATTGAAACTCTGCCACATCTGCTTTTTCTCCCGCTGTTCCTCCTTCCCCAGCCTTCTGTGTGTCACCTTAAAGCTCCCCCCACTCGTGTCAAGCCCCACCCCTTTTTGATACAATTAGCGTCATTATTGTCACCCCTGCTGAACAGAGGACTCCCCTCCGGGTAGCCCTCAATTGGAAGTTCCCAGGTATGTCTATGGCACATGACTGCACAGAGAATGTTTAGCAATCTAAAAATCAAAGAGATTTTATATCACAGCTTATAAAACAAGGCCAGAGTTTTTGGCCTTTGTGGCAAAAAGTATCATGGTTTAATTTCATTACAGTAACACCTAGACATGAAATTGGTTGATATACCTTTAAATAAATGTCATATACTTACTGCAAGCATCTGTTAAACAAACCCCACCTCGAAAAAAAACCTCTCTAAACCCTTTGAGTGCCAGAGAGTTAGCCAAAGTATTGAGATGCAATATGTTGGATATATCTGGCACTCAAAGGGTTAAACCTGCCTTTTTTATGCATGTGCATACTGTCCTGTCCAGAAACCATTTGGTTAATTTTGTTTGTGTAGTTTGAATTGAGAGATAAAGAGCTAAAATTATTGAGATTAGTATCCACTGCTCTTGTATTCAAAAAGGCTTTTATCTTATCTTAGACCTTTAACAAATAATACAGCACTTGCACTTATCAGACATCTAACAAGATTACTATAGTAACGGATGTCACGGAACCCAGAAAAAGGCAACAATGAAAGCTCCCACAGAGAATATGTAAATATTAAGCCTCAGAAAGCAAACATTTTTTATTTTTTTATTTTTTACAGATGGTTGAATGGAGTGCAGGTTATTTAACTTTACATAACCCAAGTTAATTTTTTGGTGCTTGAGCTCCTTTAACCACTTCGTGTCCAGTGACGTACCCGGACCGTCACGCTGGTCCGGCACTTAAGGATCTGGTACGTCATGTACTTTTACTCACCGCGCTCCTGCAGGAGCGCGATGAGCAATACCGGGGACTGAAGTTGATTGCTCCAAGACCGGAGCGATCTCTCTTAGTCCCTCGTTCGACGTGCCGGAACACGTGATCAGTCACGTGGGACGGCACGTCGAACTTGCCTATCTGGTCCTTTACCCCTTAGCGACCAGCGGTCCTGGGATGTTTCCGTCCCATAAGGACTGCGTTGATGCACGCCGAAGTGCCGGTACACGTGACCTGTTGCGTGTATCAGCGCGTCACTATGGGGCCTGATAGAGATCGCTCCGATCTTGGAGCGGTCAATTTCAGGCCCTATTTTTACTTACAGAGCTCCCGGTAGAGCACTGTAAGTAAAAAGTATGTGACATACTATGACCGGCATCGGTCCTTCAGTATTTCAAGGACCGTGACGGTCATAGTACGTGGCGTTAAGAGGTTAAAAGGACCAGACACCCCGGGACTGTTTACAAAAAGGTTCTCTTATATTAAAGGGATAGTAATACTTCGTTTTAACTTTATTTTATTTTGTAGGCATTAAAAAACCATGAAGAATGATATAAGTCTTATATCTCAAACCTTTATAGTTTAAGAGATATTCACAAGCAAAGCTTCCCCTCCCGCCCCTTTTACCTAGTGTAAGCCATCTCTTCTCAGATGTGAATCTGGTTGTAAGACCAGACAGATAAAAGCAAGGGACAATCTTCTTACAGAGAAAACAATGAAAGCCCTTCCCCCCTTGACAAGCTTTTCAGGTTTTTCCCTTATCTTAATTGAAGATTGCCCCTCTCTGCAGTCTACCTGGGCACCTCCCTTCTGCTCTGGCTGAGCAGTGTTACATCAGTAAATGGGGTGGGAGGGGGACACTTTGTCATTGAATTACTCTTGGACTATAACTCTGACAGAATTGAAATAACACTCTCCAAAGTCCAAATACTATGATGATTAATTAGAGCTGCTTTTATTATGAAACATTACTATCCCTTTAAAGGGGATCTATCACCCCTTTACAACTTTGCCTAAATTGTTTTGTTATATATTGTATACTAGTTGAACAGCCCGTTACACGGGCCACAGTGCCTCAGGCAGCCGTTCGTGGTGCAGTCACACAGTGGAGACTGCCCGCGCCTCGGCTGACACAGAGCCTCTGGCAGCCGGTCGCGGGGCAGTCACACGCGGTGGAGACTGCCCGCGCCTCGGCTGATACAGAGCTGGACGCTCCTTCGGAGCGCCCAGCTCTGTATCAGCCGCGGCGCGAGCAGTCTCCACTGCGTGTGACTGCCGCATGCGCAGCAGTATCTACTGCGCATGTCGGGCGTTACACACAACTTGGCGAATTATTATATAGGATAATGAAGTGTGTATACATTATTATTCTTTTTTTAAAATGCTTGTTTGGCGAAATTAAAAGAATGAATACAGCTCTGTACCTACTTCTGGGCAGACTATGGTTACCTGATCTGTACCGCAGTCTGCCGCTCTGCCTCTCTCTATCCAGTCTCTTCCGATGACGGAGGCTTTCTTTCTGTAAGCTGGAACGCTCTCATTGGCCAGGATTCGATCTCTGCCCATGAGAGCATTCCAGCTTACAGTCAGAAAGCCTGTGTCATTGGATAGAGAGAGGCAGAGTGGCAGACTGCGGTACAGATTAGGTAACCGTAGTCTGCCCAGAAGTAGGTACAGAGCTGTATTTATTCTTTTAATTTCACCAAACAAGCACTTTTTTTTGTTTGTTTGTTTTTTTAATTTATACACTTCATTATATATGATATATAACAAAATGATTTAGGCAAAGTTGTAAAGGGGTGATAGATCCCCTTTAAAGAGCAAAGTGTAACAATAATACATGTGTGTAATAATTTACTCTATTTCTAATTTACCGTTTCTCTTTGCAAGCTTAGACATTCTGGACTTTATTCATTAAGATAAACAGGTGCAATACCATCATAGGAAGGAATGTAGCATATAGTATTCAATGCAATAAATAGATATGACAAAGATGCTACATTGTAATTTTTGTCCTGTTCCACCAAACCACCATAAATCAGAACAGACACGCATTAATATATCATAAAGTAGGGAGAACTGTACTACACTGTACAATCTCTTACCACAGGCTCATCCAGAGAACAATTTTTCAGTCAATATTATTATTTCAATACTGACAGAGTTGTAGTTCAAGAGTAATTGGATGATAAACTATCCCCCTCCCGCCCCTTTACGGACGTAACACTGCTCACCTCAGAGCAGCAAGACTGTCTGGATGGATCGCAGAGAGGGACAATCTTCATTGAGCATATGGAAAAACCTGAAAAAACTGTCAAGGGAAGCAGGGTTTTCCCTATGCTCACAGTAAGAAGATTGTCCCTTGCAAGAGTGTGTGTGTGTGTGTGTCTGTTATTGTTAGGAAGTGTTACATCACTTTTAACATGTTTAATTTTTATGTTCATTAATTCTACATTACATGTTCCTAGTTGAAGTCAAAATAGAAGACAAAAAAATACAAAGTTATTGGCTGGTAACACACCAGCTAAAAAAAAACTCAGGAGTTATTATGGTAGCCGCTTCCACAATCAGCTTTTTCCAAACCTGTATGCGTCTCGTCAATCCTCCTCTCGGGAAGTGTAACATGCAAAAGAAACAAAGGGATGCCAATAGTGCCTTATCTAAGGCTAAAACGATATACATGATCTAAATAAATGTACTCACATTTCAAATATGCTGTATCTCATGACATACACAGTCTTACAGCATGCAGATAGATTCCTACCATCTTTGCTCGATATTGGGCAATCGGTATCTCTTCTTCTCCCAACAAGATATAAAGGAACCGCTCCACAAACACACCATGTATCCAAAATGCATGATTTATTAGTATAAAATATAAAAATGAAAAATGAAACATTGAGAATAGCCTTCACTTCAACGAGTTCCTTTATATCTTGTTGGGAGAAGAAGAAGAGATACTGACCGCCCAATACTGAGCAGAGATGTTATAAGACTGTGTATGTCATAAGACAGAACACAGCATATTTGAAATGTGAGTACATTTATGTAGATCATATATATTGTTTTCTCTGTCTTCCAATACAGGTTACCGGTAACTTTGGGTAGGTGATCTGCCCCTTTAAGTAGGCAGGAACAATTCTAGAATTGTATGCAGGGGTGGAGCCTACCTTCCCTCCTTGGCTGCAGCTAGCCAACCAGCTCCAGAAAGATTTGTTTCTTGGTGAAGATAACACAGGCAAGAGAACAGTTCTGCTGTAGTTTTAGAAACTCTTTTGTTTTTCTGTTAGATATGGAATACCACCATTAGGTGGATTACCATAACTGACAATGCCCTTAGATGTGGCTAGCTCGGTATCCAGGTGCTTTTTGTGGACCTTAAACCCCAAGGGGGAAAATCTTGATTCCAAACGCTTCCCCAGGAGTTACTGCTTACTACATGGTAATCTTAAGACAGAAGATCTGCAGGAAAGGTGAGCAACCCTTTGAGAGCTGCAGGTTCACTTGTCCCACAGTGCCCCTCCGGACAAAGGTTATTCCTGGGAGTTCTTATTGCACACTCCTGCACTCACTGGGTCTTTCTGTTATGTCTGTCAGTGTTTGGAGCAACTGTATGTGGTAAATTAACCCTTTAACTAATGGTTGGCATCTTTTGGGGTGGTTACTGGCACTTTCCCTACTGGGTTTAGTGTTTTCTGGGTCTGATTACATGTTCTAGTGATGTTTCATGTATTTTTATTTCTCAGTTCTAACTTTGACAAAATTGAGTTCCGCGCCTTTAAGGTACGCTTTACTGCATAGACGCTATTGCTCCATTCACTTCTATGGGACTGTACAGTTTGGGACATATCTCTGCAACAGCTCAACCTAGCAACTTCAGAGATGGCTCATTTTAATTGTCTGACGACCTTGATCTATCATCCGGTTCACATTGCAAGTGTGTTGGGGGGCTCAGGGGGCTTCAGGCACTGTTGGGGTACTTTTTCTGGGAAAACTACATTTCCCATGAGCACTTGCTCTGCGCACTCATTTCTGACTGGCTGCTGCGGCGGCAGCCATTTTGTGAGCTTTACAGAATGAGTACCCTACGCAGGGCTTGGACTTTCCTTCTCTCCTCTGCAGATTAAACCTTCGCCTGCCAGATAAATGTATTTTAGCGATTCCTGGGGTGAAATTTTAATCTTACACACTGTAAATTGGGTGATTAATTATTCTGAACGTTGTTGACACTGTGAAAATGTCTACTCCATTGGAGCTTGGGGCCGGGCCAAGACTAAGGACACTGGGATCTCTGTATCCCCCATTGCGCATTGCTCCTCATGTCACACAGGGTTGCCTAGAGAATTCTCAGGTCATTTATGCCCAGCATTTTCTGATGTCCCCGAGTCTATCCCAGGGACCTCGAGCCATGTATTAGAGCCAGTTTGGGTGCAGCTCTTCCCTTTGGTCTGACTACAGCACCTCAGGTCTTCAACCGTGTCCTGGGAGCCTTAGTGTCCGTCCTCCACCGGGACAGCTTCAGAGTTACTCCATACATGGACGAACCTGCTCCTGAAAGCCCCCTCTGTGGAACTTATTCGTTAGCAGGTTCAGGACTACATTCACGCTCTCACCCATCATGGGTGAATCATCAACTTGGACAAGTCGGATCTTGTCCCATCCCGCCGTCTGGTCTTCCTGGGCCTTCTCTTTGACACTCAGCAGAGCATGGTGTTTCTCACGGAGGAAGTGGCTCACCAGATCACACACAGGGTTTCGGCCGTTCTAGCTCAAGAGCCAGTTCTAACAAAGAAGCTATCTTCTCTGGTGGGAAATTCATCTCCACCATGGAAGCAGTCCCCTTTGCCATGGCTCACACCAGGGAGCTCCAGCGGTTTTAAATCCAGTTATGCAAGGGTCAGCTGGACCTTCTGCAGACGTCAGTATCCCTCCTTCTTCATGTGGAAGGGCAAGTCCTTCCCTATATCCTTCTGGACCACGGTGTCAACGGATGCCAGCCTCTCCGGCTGGGGAGCAGTCCTGGGTCGCCTGAGTGCTCAGGGACGGTGGTCTCCGGAGGAATCTCTCCTTCCCATCAATGTATTGGAACTTCGGGCAATATTTCATGCCCTTCGTAACTGGATGCCCCAGCTGGAAGAATGCCCAGTCCGGGTTCCAACAACACCACGGCCGTGGCTTACATCAACAAGCAGGGCGGAACAAGAAGTCTCTCCGACTGGTTAGAGGTCAAGGCTATTTTGTCCTGGGCAGAAGAACATGTTCCTGCCATATCGGCAGTGCACATTCCAGGCGTAGACAATGTAATGGCGGACTTCCTCAGTCAACACACAGTGGACAGCGGAGAGCGGGAACGGCATCCAGAGGTATTCAACCTCATTGTTCAGAAGTGGGGTCTTCCTTGCATCGACCTGATGGCTACAAGACACAACCAGAAGGTTCTGCTCTCGCTGGAGGGATCCTCTAGCTTTGGCAGCGGATGCCATGTCCATTCCTTGGTTATTTCCTCTGGCTTACATCTTCCCTCCCCTTCCTATGTTGCACAGGGTGTTACTGAAATTAAGACTGGAGCAATGTCCAGTCATTCTGGTTGCTCCGTACTGGCCTCGACAAGTTTGGTTTCCGGAGCTTCTAGATCTGTCAGTGGCGGAGCTGTTCCGACTCCCCTCTCATCCGGATTGTCTCCTCCAGGGTTACCTATGGAAAGAGGACGTTAATCGTCTAGCTTTGACTGTTTGGAAATTGAATCCTCAGTATTGAAGAAGAAAGGTTTTTCTTCAGGTGTGTTGGCTACCATGCTTAGTGCTCACAAGCCAGTTTCCTCAAAGGCCTATCATAGTGTCTGGTCGACCTTTCTATCTTGGTGTGCCGATAGGGACTTGTCTCAGGAATTTGATCTGCCCACGGTCTTGGCCTTCTTGCAGGATGGTATGGATAAGGGCCTCCATTGAGTTCCCTTAAGGTTCAGACTTCTGCTCTCTCGGTTTTCTTTCAGAGGCGCATTGCTATTCTTCCTGATGTCAAGGTTTTTTTTAGGGCGTTGTTCATACTCGCACTGTCTTTAAGGATCCTGCTCCTCAGTGGGATCTTAATCTGGTTTTGGGTGTCCTTCAGCTCCCTCCCTTTGAGTCCTTGGCTACTATTCCTCTACTCCTTCTGATTTGGCAAATGGCCTTTCTCCTGGCGATCGTGTCTGTTCGCCGTGTCGCGGAGTTGCATGCTCTGTCCTGTAGATCACCATTTTTGGTGTTTCACAAGGACAAGGTGGTGCTTCGCACCTCTCAGGAGTTTCTCCCAAAGGTGGTTTCGGAGTTCCACATTAATCAGGAGATTGTGGTGCCTTTTTTCTGCTTTGACCCCACCTCTGACAAGGAGAGGGATCTCCATTTGTTAGATGTGGTGCGTTGTCTCAAGTTTTATGTGCATTGCACTGAGTCTATCAGGCAATCAGACACGCTGTTCATCATTCCTGAGGGTCCCAGGGCAGGAAGACCTGCATACAAAGCGACTATTGCTTCTTGGATCAAGTCCACTATTCATAAGGCTTATGAGCTGAGGAAGAAGCTTGTCCCTTTCAGGGTCATGGCTCATTCTATACGATCTATTGGGGCTTCTTGGGCTTACAAGAATCAGGCCTCTGCTGATCAGTTGTGCAAGGCTGTCACTCGGTCGCCTGTGCACACCTTTTGGAAGAACTACCGTGTTGATGTGCTGGCATCAGCTGATGCCAGCTTTGGGAAGAAGATCCTGGAGGCAGTCTTTCCTGTCTAGGATCTTCTTCGGTTCTTGGTACTTCCTTCACTTTTGAGCCCTGTTGGCTCTAGTTCAGTGTGCTGTGTAACAGTTTGAGGTGTTGTTACCCCTGTCCAGTGTCCATTAACATTTCATTGTTTTGTTGGGCTATCTCTGATCTGATGGTTCATATCTGCTCTGGTAACTTTGGGGGCCTTGCGCCTGGTCCTTGCCTTACTTCCCACCTCTGGGAAACTCAATGGTTGGACATCCCAAAGTTATCAGTAACCTGTACTGGACGACAGAGAAAACAGGATTTTAGTCTTACCTTTTAAATCCTTTTCTCTTAGTCCATACAGGTTACTGGTCTCCCACCCTGTCATGCTCACAAGAGTATTCTTTCCCTTCACTATCTAGTCAGTAGTTAGTGTGTCAAATCTTTCTGGAGCTGGTTGGCTAGCTGCAGCCAAGGAAGGAAGGTAGGCTCCACCCCTGCATACAATTCTAGAATTGTTCCTGCCTACTTAAAGGGGTGGATCACCTACTCAAAGAAAAACATAATGAAAACATAAGACAAGGTAATGAAAACAAGAGGTTTTAACCCTTTGAGTGCCAGTGTGGTGCGGTACCCATGGGGCACTCAAAGGGTTAATAATGGTATTACAGTGGTAACTATCTTACTCATGTAATTGAAGGTTTCCTCGGCCAGGACAGGAGAGAGTGTACTGAGACCATTGCTGTGCTGTGCTGGGGACTGAATCCAGTCTTGGCTGTCAAAGAGACACAAGGAATCCACTCGTAGCTTATACTGCGGAAGCTGGTCTTCTAGCATGTTGACCAGTTCCATCTCAGGGACATCCTCAACTGAAGAGAGAAATGTACAGTTAAGGGCGAGGAAATAATAATAATGGTAAAATAAAATATTTTTTTGAATTATCAGAAATAAGACAATACATGTAAAATGTTTATTTCTTGGTATTCAGCAGACTGACAAAGCATCAGTGGACCTGTCACCTTGAACTTCTTACATACTTGAAAACATCATTCAAAACCACTTATGTGTCATTTTAGCCAAAAGTCCAGCAGATGCATAGTTTAGGATATATTCTAACTTTAATTTCTGTGAAAAGTGAAAATGAAAGTCTCCAGGTGCAAAACAGAGCTTAATTATCATATGAACATACAAAGGAGAAAAGAGAGGGGGCGCCCAGTCATGTAATACTGTTGTTAAAGTATGATGCTCAGACAGGGCCAGATTTGCTGTAAGGCAGAGTAGGCATCTGCCTACAGGCGCACCCAACAGAGGGGCGCCTGTCACTGTAATAATAATAATAATTAAAAAAAATATATATATATATCTTTGTTCACAGCGTAAGGTCAGTGCTTTCTTCGGCTCAGACAGAAGGCACAGACCTGTAGGTGTTGTGGCTCCCTCATCGTCCCTAATGGAGAGCACTGGAAGATGACATCATCTCCCAGCGTTCTGCATTCCTAAAGAGACCGTGCGGGAACAACAGCAGCTACAGAAGTAGGCACAGACATCTGCCGCTGGACCACCAGAGAGGTAGGAAACGTATGCGGGAGGCAAAGTGGGGGCAATGTGAAGATGATGTGGGCAATGTGGAGATAAGTTGGAGCCAATATAGTGGCAATGTGGAGATGATGGGGGTAATGTGAGGGCAAACTGGAGCTGATGGGGCATGTTGGAGATTATGGGGGCAATGTGAGGGCAATATGGAGCTGATGGGGGATAATTTGGAGCTGATGTCAATATGGAGCTGATGGGGGGGGTAATATGGATATGGGGGGTACTGTGGAAATTTGGAGCATTGTGGAGGTTTCCAGTGGAGATGGCAAATGGGGGGGGTTGCTTCAGATTTCTGTGCCTACAGGCTTCTGAGATGTAAATCCGGCCCTGTGCTCAGATGTACTCACATGTAGATGTGGTCAGCAAAGGGATATTCCAAGCTGACAATCAGGTAAGTGGAGAATTCACACCGTCTCCACTTGGTGGATCCAGGACACAAACAGCTGCTATATCCATTAAATTAAATGAAAAATCCGATGTTCAAAAACATCAAAAGTGTTTTAATATCTATTCAAGAAAAGGTACTTGTACAATAAAATCAAAATAATAAGCTGTAATACAAGTTAAAGCTGAACTTTCACTCTTTATAAAGTCGCCCTCCAATAATTAGCAATATGGCGACTAGCTTCTTAATAGTGCTATTAGCTCTCAGAAGTAGCCGGTTCTGAAGTAATCCTTAGTCTTCGGACAACGGACGCCAGGCACCAGCACAGACATCTTATCTTAGAGATGTCTGCGCGCCTGCACTGTCAGTCCCGGGCTACTGTAGGAGGCATTGCACTGACCCTTAAGGCACCGGAAAGGACAGACGGCACAGGTGCACAGTGGCATTAAAGCAAGAAGCCTGGCCGTCAGTCTCTGAAAAATAAGGATTACTTCAGAACCGGGTAATTATGAGAGCTAATAGCACTATTATGAAGTTAGTCGCCATATGTCTAATTATTGGAGGGTGATTTTATAGAGGGTGAAAGTTACGCTTTAAAATGGCTAATACGTTTCACAGATCAACCTCTTTTTCAAAGCCAAACTATGTGTATATGTACATATATGACAAGTCACTGAAAATCTCTATGAAAAGGCTTGATTACCATAAACCTCAATGGTATCACATAGGTACTGCAATTAGCATAATGTACCAAGTCTGAATATCTTCTTAACTGTACATTTTGCTGGTTAATATGACAATTAGGCAGTTTTTGATGAAGTTTTCAAATATGAGAACTTGAATCAAGTTGACAGGTCCAATTTAATGCACGTAGAGAATTTTCTGTGCTATTATGAAGAAAGAGGAGGGAACAGACAGGTTGATGGATTCTTAAAGGAGAACTAACTCCTCCTAATCATAATGCCATACTTACCTTATTATGGCCAGAAAATCTTAATGACCCTATGAATTTTGCCCTTGTGCCTTTGTTCAAAAGATAAACTCTTCAAGTAATTCAGGATGTCATGTTCTTGGAGGCGGACATGACTGTTGCAGGCAGGACCACAGGAGCAATGCGTTGTGTACCGCCTCTGGCACTTAAAGAGTCAAGTAGGCTCATGTATGCCGACTGCTTCAGTTTGAAGAAAAAAAAAAAAAAATCTAGAAACAGTCAGTCATATCTGCCTCCACTGACATCCAGGACTGAATGAAGACACTCTTGAACAAAGGACAACATTAGGATTTTTGAACATAGTAAAGTTAAGAGGTGATTATTTTTAGTTGGCGTTATTTCTCCTTTTCCAACCTTGATAATAAATTTTATTCTCACAATCCCAAACCAATCCCCTACTCCTCTGTACTGGGACTAGCCATTAACCTTTTAAGAGTCCACAGCACTGCAGTGGCTTAACAATAGGGGTCGCAGGTGATGCACCTGCGACCCGGGCCGATACGCCAGGGGACCGGCCGCCCCCTACGATCCCCCCCCCCCTTGCCCGGCACCCGCAGCAAGCAGCCAAGGTCTGTGTCTTCTTTGGCACAGACCTCTAGCAACTGAGAGCTCCCTCTTCGGCACTCTAGTAGTTATTCAGAGTGCAGGTAGATGACATCATCTCCTAGCGCTCTGCATTACTGAAGAGAGGACTGCATGGGAGCTCCAGCTTTTGAGAGCTGTGCAGAAGGAGGCACAAACTTTTCCTGCCATACCGCTGGACCACCAGGGAGGTAGGAGATGGACACTGGGGGGGGGTCAATAGGGGAAATGTGGAGGTAATTGTGGTGAGTGGGGGCAATGGTGAGGCAATTGTGGCGATTGGGGGCAATGGTGGGGCAGCCCATGGCAATTTTTGCACCAGGGCCTGGTGGCTCTTAGTTACACCTCTGCAGCACTGACACCTCGCTGGCATTCCTAATGCTTAAATAGCAGTTTCCACTCCCATTGTGCATGTACCACTGATATCCCCCACTTACCACAACTGGGCTCAGAGTCTCCTTGGTGGATATTCATCAGATTATTTGTAAGCTCCCAGTGGCTGGTGTTGGACACTCAAGATTTAGCATCTATCAAGGTGCTTTGGACGGAATTCTGGTTTTGGTTTTAGGAAACAGAGAGGGAAGATTCTGTGCTTTGTTACTTCACCGGCTCACTGTTTGGCAATTGATGTTGCTGCATTAAAGGAATTTGCCCTCCCAGATGCTCAGAGTCATCTCGCTCAGGGCATCTTGGGCTCATGATGAGAGCAGCTTTTGTTTACCTTTCTAGGAGTATTTGAGACATGTCACCTGAAAGAAAACATTGAAATATAAAAATCAGTTCAACAACAGAGAACAGTCATTTGTCTACTATACAACAGGAGCAAATACTGCTGCATGGTCCCTCATGGTTAAGAGGTGTGTTACACTATTTATAGCCATAAGGGTCAGCTATTGATGGATTGGTTTGATCAGGAGTAAAATTGGTAAATTTTCACTTTTAGCCAGGCATCAGCCAACAATAGTGAATATCTGAGAAGGAAAAACGTAAAATGTGTAAAAGAGTGTATGTAGTCTGAGTACTGCTGTAGGAGACAGCAAGGAAGCCATGAACCTGGAGCCCAAATGCCTCTTCAGTTAACCATACAGATTAGGCATGTCTGTACTTCACCACAATTTTGTTGACAAAAATCCTATTAAAGTGACTGAGAACTTTCTTTTTTACTTGACATATTCTGCAAGTGAAAAAAATGTAAAGTCAAATAGCCTATACTTTTTATGTATTTATTTTTTTTTTAACACTTTTTGACACTTAGATTCCTCACAACGGGTTCTTAACCCCTGCAGTAGGATTAGCAGTTGGATTATTTCCCTGGTTCATCATCCTATATGCAATGATATAAACTGACATAGTTGTCAACATTGTTCAGAGTTAGAAATGTAGCCACTACTTTTTCAAATCAACTACAGTATCTGCTAGCACAGCATCCCAAGGCAAAGAATTCCCTAATTTTAAGGCTATTACTGTAAAAGAATCCCTGACTTTGTTTTAGTTGAAAGTGTCTTTCCTCTACTCTTAATGAATGACCTCTTGTTTTTTGCTCAGGTCTTTGAGCAAATAGTGAATTGGCTAGTTGTTTGTAATGACCTTGAACATATTGGTAAATGGTAATCATATCACCTGTTAGACATGCTCTTCTCCAGTGTAAACAAACCCACTTTGGCTAGTGTCTCTTTATAATTCAGATCCTCCAACCCCTTTATCAGTCTTTTTGCATGTCTCTGCAATTTTTTCAAGAATGTCCTTTTCACCCCTGAACCACCACCTGATCTGAATTCTGGGATGTCAGAGCGGTATTTAGCCCCATTGCCATCCCAGAATTCCATGATGCACTAGGACTGTCACTGGTCCTTAACCCCTTAAGGACCGGCGGTCCTGGGACATTTCCGTCCCATAATGACCGCATAGGAGCACTTGGACGCGCCGGTACACGTGACCTGTCACGTGTATCGGCGCGTCATTATGGGGCCTGATAGAGATCGCTCCGATCTTGGAGCGGTCAATTTCAGGCCCTATTTTTACTTACAGAGCTCCCGGTAGAGCGCTGTAAGTAAAAAGTATGTGACGTACTATGACAGTCATCGGTCCTTGAGTATTTCAAGGACCGTGACGGTCCTGGTACGTCAAGGGTCCTTAAGGGGTTAAATGCCAGAACTGGCGTGACAGTCCTGGCGCAAAGTGTGCCCAAAACTGTACTCCATTTTCTAGAGGAGGTCAGGTTCTCCTACCCAGCCTCCTGCTGCAGGAATTCAAGTCAGTCTCAAACATTGTTTGGAGCAGCGTGCAGGTCGATTGTTATACAAGAAGAAATGGGTGGCCATTTCACAAGTTCTATTGATATCTGTTTCCCCAATGCTTTCACTCTGAGATGAAGTTGTTCATGAGCATACCTGAAAACTTTCAAAATAAGCTGACCCTGAGATTGTGTAAATATTAACCCTTAAATTTCCCATAATGTAGATTATCCGCGATATATCCCTGATCGCTGTAAATCGATAGTCGCTCCAATCAGCATTCAAGGAGCCATTAATACACAACAACTTACAGATATCACTGCATGAACACACACAAATCAAGCAGGACTTCCCTCTCTCTCTCTGCCTTTCTGGTACAAGTGGCACCAATTTAGAGACTTAAAGGGATAGTAATACTTAAGTATTACTAATCCCTATAGTAAAGCCCTACTAAAAAAAAAACGTATTGCCCCCAGTGTCATCTCTCAAACCTTTATGGTTTGAGAGATGAACACTTCTAAAGTTGCCTTCTCCCTCCCCCTTCCCCATAGTCAGTGTTCTAGCTGACTGCAGGGAAGAGAGTCGTACGACTTTCAGGTGGCTCTCCAGCACAGCCTGATCGCGTTACTAAAAAGGAAAACTTTCACTGAAATGGTCTTCTACGTGTGCTGTGTTTGCAAGCACACATAGAAGACCATTTTAGTGAAAGTTTTTTTTTTTAATTAACGCGATTGCGGCTCTGCTGCAGAGCCGCCTGATGATCTATGACCGGATTTCCCTTCAGTCAGCTACAAAGCTGACTTCGGGGAAGGGGGAGGGAGAGGGTAACTTTAGAAGCGTTCATCTCTCAAACCATAAAGGTTTGAGAGATGACACTGGGGGCAATACGTTTTTTTTTAGTAGGGCTTTACTATAGGGATTAGTAATACTTAAGTATTGCTATCCCTTTAAGAAGCATTTAACTGGAGCAGAATATATAACAGGTAGAACTGAACTCTCTGAGATTTGGGTCAAAACCCTGAGTCTCTGGGTCAAACCCTGAGAGTTCCCAGGTATGTTCGTGAGGTCCAGAATTTTGATTAATAAAGGAGGATTTTAGAGGGCACACCAAGGCTGCAGATATATTACTCATATGAAAGCACTAAGGGTATTTTGTTTTCCCAAAACAAGTTGTTTTGGCAGAGTTTTTTTTTTTTTTTAAAGGAACATTAACCTTTGAATAATAGGTTAATGCCCCATAATGAGTATGTAACAGATTGCAAAACAATGCGTTGTATACCCCTTTGAACCTTAATGGATTAAACAAAGTATTCACATTAAAGTGCACAATTAAAAACTTTACTGTCCTTTTAAAAAAAACCTTTACTCATTTACTTCTGCCAAAACCCATGTTATTTTTAGCACCTAGAATAATATTTCTATTCTTGTGTACATGTGAAGTTTTCAAACACCGTGCCAATTTGTCTGACGCTGCCATCTACTGGTTAACTACATAATACAGTTTTATGTATACTCTGTCTAAAACAAGGTTGTGTGATAGTGGTCCCACAGCCCCATAGCTTCACATAAATCAGGCCTCAATAATTGGTATTTTGAGCCAACAGAACTGGACAGCGCAAATTAAAGTAACAGTGTTTTGGCTGTGTTTGGGTCAGAGTTCATGCTGAGCTTCTGTGTGTGAGAGAGAGAGAGAGACAAAACTATAACACATTTTTATGGGACATTACTAACACTTTAACACCTATTTTGAGGTAGAATAATTTTATATGTCCCACAGAACTGTAGGACAAAAGGTCACTAGTTAGCTGACCACCTGATGTAGTACACTTTAAAGCTACATTTGTTGGAGACTACAGTGGTTGGCTGGCAATTATGGCAGTTGAAGTGCACAGTAGATGGAGGTCAAAAGATTGACTACCGCTCTGCCACCTCAGGGAAATAAAGTCCCAGAAGCCAAATAGTTTTGCTACTAGCGCCTAAATCTGGAAGCTATTTTATATACTTTTATGTATATGTAGCCTCGAGTCAGCTCTTAGAAATTAATTCTGCCTCCAAAGTGCGAGATCTTTCTCCACCCTTGGCTACACCGTACTCTGTGTAGCCATCTGCCTGGGTACCAACACCTCACTGCCTCCCACAAAACCAGTGGGCGTTATGCACAACAGAAAACTGGCAAACAAACTGTACCATAGGGGAAAAATTAAAAAAATAAATAAAGAACCCTAGAAACCCACCCCCTTCTTTAGACAGTAATCCCATACAACATGGTATTGTCAAAGCAAGAGGACGAATCTCCATCCCTTGTATTGTATAGGCGGCTTTATTTATCCCCTGTGATATGGATGGTCCAGTTTTCTCAGTGTATACATTGTCATTAAATACTGTACTATACAAAAAAAAACAAAAACAAAAAAAAAAAAAACCTACATTTTTAGCCAATAAAATGAAAATGTTAAGTTGGATAATGCCTTTAGATAACCCTGGACAGATGATAAACATGTTGAACAGAACATAAGCTAAGGATGATCTTTATGAGAGCTGTTTGAGATATTTTAACTTGTTACATGTAACAGATTTAGCAACCGATTCAAGCCATAGTTCTACAGAAGCTTCAGATCTCATGTTATTTTACAGCTCTTATATTTTTCTAATAACATTGTCATGCATTACTGTACAAAAAAGTGCCATTCACAAGTATGATATTACACCATGCATGCAGAACTTGATGACATACAGGGCCATTCCTAGGAAATGGCATCATTTGCCAAATAGTAAAACTCCTGCCTCCACCACTCAGAAGCATACTTAAATATCAAGGAAAGTTTTTTTTTTTTTGTTTTTTTTTATCCCACTGTCCCCTGATAGTCCCAGAATGACATATACACTGGCTGACAAGCCAGCCATGTTACATTTTACCACTGGTAGCCACAGACCCACACACAATGTCTGACACCCAACCTTTGTTACATTGGCCACCAGCAGTCATAGAAGCACACATAGTCTGTTCCACTGACCACTGGTATCTTTTACAGGTTTTTTTTTTTATTGTATTTGTCTAAAAAAAAAAAAAAAAAAATTCTAGAAAAATAGGTAGTGTTTATCCAATAGCAGTTTTATTCTGCATATATGATTGGTTGCCTATTGGGCTACATATCACTGTATTGGCTCTAGTCAAAGGAGTCAGACCCAAAACAAAAAAACTGTTGAGTATTAATGACCAATCTTGCATAGTCTGAAACAATTCCACTGCCAAGTTTCAATTGTGGCCATCCCTTTGTCAAGCCGATGCACAATGGCTATTAAATAGCTGCTACATAATCCATTCCAGTAGGGGAAAGTTTAACAGTCGTTTAAACATTAATCTTTTGTCTCCCCTTCATGCATGAATTGTTAGCATATAAAAATACCTGGCTTCAGAATGGTCATGGGAATAGCATAATAAACAAACAGCGGACATCCCTACTTACACTGGATTGCATGGCCAAGGACAATTAAAAAGTACATATAAAAAACAAAAACAATTCATCATAGTCTGAGAAGTTGATGTATTAGGAACTAGGGGGGGAGGGGCGTTATGTACAAAGGTAAGATAAACTTTCTATATCCTCTGCACCAAGGCCAGCATTTAAGAAAGTGGAGCAGTAGCTATTGCGGTTAGCGATTGCTCAGGTCTTGATGGAACAAACTACTTACGTCTTGATGCTGAATAGTATTTGCTCCTAAATTAACCACTGTTAGCTAGACACATGAAAAGGAGTGTTGGTTGCTTTGTTGAATTAGGTGTGATAACTAATCCTCTCATGAAACAGCTGATCTTTTAGTCACACACCCTTTTTGAACTGCATTCGCAAAAGAGGAGCACAAACATTTGCCAATTTGCAAAAAAACTTGCAAAATTCAGTAATATTTTGGCATTAATTAGTTTTCCATAAAAATTACATTGTAACTAATAAATATACCACTTTCTTCAATGTCGCCCTAAGAACTCTCCAGCATGAGAGATCTTAGTTCAGTGGTGGACAGTTTGTGGCCCTCCAGCTGTTCAATATTACAATTTCCATCATCCCCAGGAGGCCAACAGATGGTAATTTTAGTCGTGAACAGCTGGAGAGCCTCAACTTACCAATCCCAGTGTTACTACATAGGTTAATAATAACATAAGTAGTGGAGCATGTGTCTCACATAAATGTCACCTTAGTGAATCTCCGCATAGAGCTGTTCTGGGGTTAAACCATCTACGCCATAGGGCACAAATACAAATAATAAATTGTCACTCTCTTTTAAATGGGTATTTTAACCCCTTGGATGCTATATCTCTCCAATGCATTGCAAAGAAATGGGTTGGACAACTCTATAGCCCTCAAGTGGTTAAAAGGGAACTTTCACCCCAACTAAAGTTAATTTTGAAGTAATACTATCCCTTTACTATCCCTCATATTGTAGCCCTTAATAAACTGAGTTAAATTACACCAGCGCCATCTCTCAAACCTTTATGGTTTAAGAGATAGCCGCTTTCAAAGTTTCCTCTCCCCTGCTGTCAGCGTTCTGCTGCCAGCAGGAGAATCCGGTCTCTGAATCAAGAGGAGGCTCTTCAGCAGAGCTGATCTCGTTATGGAAGGAAAAATGATTCATTGAAACAGTCTTCTATGTGTGCTTGGTTACCAAGCACACGTAGAAGACTGTTTCAATGAATCATTTTTCCTTCCATAACGAGACATCGGCTCTGTTTCAGAGCCTCCGCCTGTCCAGGGACCTGATTCCCCTGCTGGCAGCAGAACGTTGACAGCAGGGGAGAGGAAACTTTGAAAGCGGCTATCTCTTAAACCATAAAGGTTTGAGAGATGGCGCTGGTGTAATTTAACTCAGTTTATTAAGGGCTACAATATGAGGGATAGTAATTTTGAAGTAATACTATCCCTTTAATTCTCTGGTGCGGTGTGTCAAAACCCTGTATTTGTTGAGGTTTTTTAATGTCACGCTGTTCAAAGTAATTCACATTTTCCTTTGCCCGAAGCTCGCTCTGTGCGGCACAAGAGTTACCGCACGGCTTCTTAGTTCCTCCTCTCGCTGCTCACTGACGAATAGCTCGCACTGTGAGAGAGAAGGAACAAAAAGGAGGCACAGACTTCAAGGAAGAGAGTGCTGTCAACCAAGAGTCACATCAGCAACATGGCAATGCTCTACCTAAATTGCTCCCTCACTACGGAGAAAATAATTCCTCATTTGGATTTGTTATTAGACATTTATACTGTTGTTTCTATAAAGCACTGGATGGGAAATACTGAATGGGGGTAAGTTGTGTAGATGTAATAGTTTTGTGTTAAACCCCTTATTTAAAATCAATAGGAAGTTGTATTTGTCCCCTATGGTGGAGCTGCTCTGCCCCAATTCACCAAGGTTATTATAGTACATCAGTCTCAGAATATGTTAGAGATAACACTTTTTCTAATTAAAGGGATAGTAATGGGGGGAGGGGGAGAATTTATCATTCAATTACTCTTGAACTACAATTCTGACAGTACTGAAATAACACTCTCCATGTCCCAATTAATTGGAGCTGCTATTTTTGTGAAACATTACTATCCCTTTAATAAGTGGCTCTTACTTTGGTCAACAGAAGAACTTACCCATGAGTTCTTCTTCATTTAGCACTCTCATATAGCTATATACATTTTCCTGATAGAAGCAGTCAGTCTAAAACTGGATACCTCAATACACAATTTTTATAGTTACATCATTCATAAGGTTGAAAAAATACACAAGTTCTTCAAATTCTACCTATGCCAGATCTTTTTGCAGAATAAAAGGAAACACAAAACCCACTAAAGCCAAAGCCATTTCCTGTTTTGCCTTGTGCTTAAATATCCTGCCTGTGATGAAATCCATTGTAATAAGTATCTATACTGTACTCTCTTAAATAGGTGTCAAATACTTTTTTTTTTTTTTTTTTTTGGGGGGGGGGGGCATTTTTACAGTATCTAGAATCCCAGACTCTCAATTAAATTAACTCCACATCATTTTGCTGTAGTCAAAATTCCCTTTGCTCTAATCTTAATGGATGCTCAAGTGTTTTTTACCACCTTCATTGATGGGTCTGTGGAGCAGTGTGTTTAGAACTGGGAAAGGAATTTTGTTATGTTTTTTTCCCCCAGAGTTCCTGTCAGTGATGAATTGTGAGGAGACAAACTAAATGCAGATTGTGAAATGGCTACCAGACATTGTACACTCTCAATGGAGGAATGAAACAAAAGACAACATTGTAGATATCAGACTGCCGTATGAAGAACTACTGCCTAGATAAGTTCTTCTGATAAATTAAGAACAACTTATTCCTAGAACTAGTAATAGTAATGCTTAGACATTACTTTGTCTAATAGTAATGCTTAGAAATGACCTCGCTATGTAAATAGCACTCTTTAAAACACAGCCTTTCTGAAGTTATTAATGTTTATTCTTTTGTGTCCTCTTTCTGTGTGGTGAGCTCAGACAGTGGTTCCAACAATGGTGCTAAACTGCGATCCAAATAGACCGAGATAAAAATTCAGTCTCTATAAATACATGCTGCTATCATTAATTCCAGGCTGAGACGGAGCGCTCCGAGACTGGGGCGTTAAGTCTCAGCCCTTCTTGCTTGTGCTGGTTCATGCGATCGCCGTAACAGCGATCACATGTACCAGCATAGTGAGAGACAGAGGCAGCACGCAAAGCATGCTGTCCATGCGTGTCTCTTCTACCTCTGTCTCCCTTGCTATCAAAGTAAGGGAGACAGAAGTAGAGAGGAGACACCTAGTGGCAAATGAGAATACAGCAGCTGGGGGTATTAACCCCTTCACTGCTGGTGCCAGAGGCTTGCTAAATGCAGGTCAATTTCTGACCTGCAATGATATCTTTTTTTTTTTGTTTTTTTTACAAAAAGTATTTTATTTTATTTTTTTCTTTAAACAATCTTATTAAACAATTTTAGAAGTGTGATTGTTGTGGAGCTATGTAATACACTTATACACACCGCCAAATGTCAGGGATTAAAAAAAAAAAAAAAATTGTCAAAATAGAGTGGGAAAAAGGGACATGGGGATTTTCGCCCGGGGGGGGGGGGGGGGGACAGTGGCCACTTTAAACTGCACATTTTGTAGGTATGACTGACCGGCAATACCTTTCATGCAGTTGCCATAAAAATTTAACCCTTTGTGCCCAATTGATCCCAAGAGAAAAAACAAAAATGTTTTTTGTTTTTTTTTACATTTTTTTTACCATTTTTTTTTAATTTTAGTAGAGTAAATGGTGAGTTATCCATATAAGTAGGGTATCAAATGAAAGCCCTATTTGTGCGTAAAAAAACAGTATATAATTTATGGGGGTGGAATAAAAGCCTAAGAGGGAAAACACTGTTGAACAAAGGCATAGTCAAAAAGGTCAGAATTGCTCCGGTCCTTAAGGGAAAATGACCTCAGATTTTCCCAGTCCTTAAGGGGTTAAACTCCTTTTTAGTAACTGCTTCATTAGTGAATCGATAGAACCAACCCTTAGCATTAGCAGCACTAATGAGATGTGTAGCTATATTTGTCTTTTTAGTTTCCAGAAGAGCCATGAGGCGCTAAGGCTAGCAACCTGTCTGGGGGGCTACTATCACGGTGCCCGAGACTGCCTTCAGCAACACTGTTTGCAGGCAACATTGCAGTACTTCCTGGTTGTCGCGCTGAGGCACATTCCCCATTCTTATAGGCCACTGTTAAATTGCCAGAGTGAGTCTCCACCTACATGCTAGGCCTTATAGGCCTCAGCCTGCCTTTACTCCTTTGCCCTTTCGTGGTGTACCTGTGTGCTATAGCTCTTGTGTTTCCGATGCTCCATTTCTGTGTATGACTCCTGGCTACATTTTGGCTTCGGCTCTGTTTAATCCCAGACTACTGCCTTCCGTTCTGGTTTGACCTTTGGCTCCGTCTGACTACCCGCTCCGGTCTGACTCCTGGCTTTGGCTGACTACCTGCTCCGTGCTGACCCCTGCTCCAGCTGACTTCGATCATTCTATACCCGTGGCCTAATGCCTTGTACTACTTGCACTCTCCATGCTCTATTGTCTCCTACGGTCAAGTGCTGCTCTATCTGCATCCGTGCCATTGGCATTCCTTCTGTCCTTCTCAGTCACCACTGCTTCTTGGGTTACCCTAGAGTTCTAGGGAGTCTCAGTCACCACTGTCTGTTCCGTTACCCTAGCATTCTAGGGAGTCTCAGTCACCACTGCCTGTTATGTTACCATAGCATTCTAGGGATTCTCAGTCACCGCTGCCTGTTTATTTACCCTAGGCGTTCTAGGGAGATCCGTCTCTGAGCTGAACCACCCTAAAGTAATAGGGATTTTCCCTGTTCACAGGGGCTTCACAGCTGCTCCTGCACTAGTAGCTACTACCATCCTCACTACTAGTATATTTATTAAGTCAGAGTGGTATTTGCTTTCCTACAGTTGGGTGAACCTGTGCTGTCTCCATACCTGGCTAGTGAGGGTTAGGGAAGTGCTATTTATTTTTTTTTAATTCTATTTCTGTATCTGTACTTGTCAGTGTCGTTATTCACAGTCACCCCATGACAGATAGGAATAGCACAATCTAATTACCACAACAGAACACTGTACTATTCTTTAAAACAATCTTATGATTCAACAGTAGCTTTGCACTACTTTACCCAACCCGTTTTCTCTTTTCGTACCTGGTGAGAGAGCTAAAGATCTAAAATCCCACTGGATCCCTGGTCATTCAGGACACAATGTTAACATGGACTGCTACAGAGAATTTAGTTACATTAAAGGGTTAGCAATGTTTCATTTATATTTCAGCTAGGATCCCTCCTGATAATGTGTACAATCACTGTTACATTGATAATTCTGAAATGACTCGATTTCCTCTGATATTATTAATTGTCCCCCTCCCATCCCTTTACTATATAGGAAGCCACCTCCCCCAGATCTAAAGTCTGGTCCTTTGACCAGACAGATCACAACGTGGGACAATCTTCCTTCATCCAGTATAAGGAAAATACTGCCCTCCTTGATGAAGGAGAGCAGGTTTTTCCTTATACTGAATGAAGATTGTCCCTCGTCATGATTCTCCTCCAGTGCTGAGGTACGAAGAATGTCACCATGAGGGGCAGGAAGGGGAAAATGATATAATATCAGAGGAAATAGAGCACTTTTGGCATTAGCAACATAACGGAGCAATCGGACACATTATACGGAGGGATCCTGGCTTTTAATTGCATATATTTACACTTCTTGTAGCTTGTGATTTTGGTGTTGCAAACAGGTTAATGGGTTACAGATTTTTTATTCAGTAATTGGGGAGTCTAATTTCAGACTTAGTTAGATACATTTTACATAATAAGCTTTACATAATAAGTACTCCCACTGCTGAAAGGTGTTTCATTCAAAAGTTATTAATTTTCAAAGTTGAATTTTTTAGGTGCAATATCACAGTGGCCTGAAATTGTACAGTGGCGCTGTTGCTACACGATCCTATGGACAGCTCTGGTCCCGGGACCATAAATCTCCATAGGATGGTGTAGCAACAGCGCCACTGTACAATTTCAGGCCACTGTGATATTGCACCTAAAACATTCAACTTTGAAAATTAATAACTTTTGAATGAAACACCTTTCAGCAGTGGGTGTACTCTTGTTTTACTCAGGGGGATAACCCCTACAACATATTTTTTTTTTTACATTTTAAGTATTACTATCCCTTTAAAACCTATGTGTTTCCACCAGAGGGGTGGAACAAGTTGATAAGAAGGAATAATTATGCAAATCATTTTAAGATGGAAGCTTCCACTGAAAGAAGATATTGGAAAGGTGATAAATGAGGCTAAGCAGACTTCACCTTTAATCAGGGCATGTGAAAAATACAGACTGCTGGTCTATTTGATTCAGAGCAGCCCTGAAATATGCACATTTCGCTGTGAAAGGTGAGGTCTGGTCAGCTTAGAATAGGTCCGCTGTAAAAAGAACTTGTTACTTACACAGTTATTATTCTTATTAAATGTACCTATTTGAACAGATTACAGCATCTGCATTTTTTATTTATTTTTTTTACAAACAGTTTAATACTTTTAGAGCAGAGTTTCTAAACTAGTCCTCAGGGTTGATCAACAGTGCAGGTTTTCAATATATCCTTGCATGTGAAAATGGTAGGTAATAAGTGGCTCTCTGATTATGATTAATCCACCAGTGCTTAATCAGGAATATCCTTAAAAACCAGCATCCTGTATTTCCCAGAGTACCGGAGCTGAGAATCACTGCTTTAGAGATATTTGATTTAGTAGTTTGGGAATCTAATCTCAGCAGAGCACACATAACCAGAAAATCACTTCTCTCCAGCTTCTTAGGCTAAAGGAACCTATCAGTTTCTATCAGAGGGGTGGAATAAATTAATGGTGAGGAATTATAATGGAAAAGATATTCAAGATAGAAACTCCCACTTAAGGGATGATTTGGAAAGATGATAGTTCATCTCTAATAAATGTATTTTAATAGTCTATGAATAACTGTCCCCCCCCCTTAAGAATCACGATCACATAACACCACACAAAAGTTATCATAATGGACAGCACTAAGAATGTAATAAGCGGCTCTTAATTTGTTTAAAAAGAAGAACTTATAGGCAGGAGCTCTTCATAGAACAAATGAGAATAGCTGCACTTTAAGTATTTGATCCCTGTTGAGTAGTAAAATAATGACAACAGTCTCCAAAGTACCACTAGTGGGGCTTTCCTCCACAGGATATCAACCAGGCTGCTGAAACCTATTGTTGATTGTGAGGTAATTTAAACTAACAGCTGGCTAAAAAAATATATAAAATAAATAGAAACATACAGGAAGATATACCAGACTGCTATATGAAATACTGGTACCCAGCCATCTCCTTATTGTAAACAAATTAACCCTTTGAGTGCCAGAGGTTGTGGTTCCAAATGCCTTATTCCTATGCATAGAGTTCCCTTTAAAAAAACAAAAAAACAAAACAAAACCAAAACAATAATCCAGAGAATGCTCTGTTCTTCATCCCCCAATTCTTATGCTTTAGTATTACTCAATATAGCAAACAGCCAAAAGAATGTCCTTGCCACTAAAGGATTTCATAGCGGCAGCCCTAATGACAACCAGAGCTTCCTGTTTTCTACAGTGCTGAGGGTAGGCCAAACAGGCAGGCGTGACACTATACACAATCAAAGCCTGCCTCAAACTGACATCTTATTTCCCAAGAATAATACAGTGCCAAGAGTGCCACCCATGTATTCTGCAAGGCTTTGCTCAGGAGTGTGTGCCACTTCTTTCTACCCTGCCTCTGACTCCAGGGGATTATCTTTTTACAATTCCATTTAATTACTTTAGTCTTAAAATGAGCTTGTCGCTTGAGATTAAAAGCTAACAACCATTAAGTCCCTAAAATGTAGAAATAAGTACACTGAAATGATTCTTTGTACAATACAAAGGAAGTGAGCCCATGAAAGAAAAAAAAAACAAGGAAGAAAAATCAATGTTTCCCCATTATTACTGCAAAATGCTCACAGATCTTACCAAGGACAAAGGTATTGTGAGGACCTACTGCAACAATATTTATCTAGGCCAGCGGATGAGTTAGGATAATGTAGCCCCCTCTGGGCACACACACAGAGTGATGTTCTAAGAGGAACTGGAACACTTCAATGCAAATTTCCCAAACCCCACTGATGTAAAGGTGAATGTAACCCCTTTAGTACTTAGGAGGTCCTCCTCACAATGCAAAGCAATGTGTGCTAGACCTCCAGAATTCATGAAGTTAAAATCCCCATTTAAATCAATGGAAATGTATTCTATGTGTGCAGTTGGTTTATCCAGTAATTGCTCCAATTTATCTTTGTACAGCTGCCTTAGTAAACAGAGCCCCTCTTATCTTTATTGCGACTGACACTTTGTAACAATTAGGAGATATTAAAAGAGTTTTCAATAATAGTACACATATTAGCCATTAATAATAATTGTAATTTTCTATTTCGAACAATAGTCTGAGTCTCTGAGATATTGAGCTTTATCTATTTGTCAAGTTTATGCAAATTAGCTATTATTTTGGATAGGAAGGGGCAGTTGGGATGGGGAGCAGAATGAAAAACAAATCTGAATACCGTGTAACAAACCATCGTATTAAATAAAAAATACGCTAACAAAAATAGGTGCTATATAGGAGGCTATAATCTGCACATAGCAATACGGTGAACCACTTAATTTTATTGTTGTAGGATACTTTATCTTAAGCGTTACACAGGGGCAACACTGTTGGATACGCTGCATGGGTATATGAGACACTGCAAGTTCATTATAACCCGACATGACTACTTTTAAAAGCAACATTATTTAAAGATATTTAATTGTCTAATAAACGCGGGTGATCACGGATCAGAAAGTTATGTTATAATGGCAACATTGCTTCTATCTCTCATGCAACTAGTAAACTACATAATATGCTGCAACCCGTGAGATGGGGGAAGATAAAGCCCCACACACATTCTCCTGTGTATATGAATTGTAGATAGTAGATATTTTTGACATGTTTTTAGTGTATTTATTAAGTAACAGATACACAGATGTTTTACTGTAGATCTGATTTGGTGACGTCACAGTAACACGAGAACGCCGATTTAGGTGCCTTCTCACACTGAGGGTATTTAAGATGGGGGTATTTTCACGGTTTGTTATCCTGAAGAAGGCTATGTAATATAGCCAAAACGTTGACCATTAAATTTGATTTTTTTGCATCTACCCAAGTCCTGAGAGTGCTCTATTTTAGCAAGATTTTTTTTTTTTTTTTTTTTTAGTAACACTCAAACACCACATTGGGTCAATAAATACGTTATAAGTTTTAAAAAAAAAAAAATAATAAAATAAATAAATATTATATATACATATACATACACACACACACACATTCTTCTGAAATCGGAGTATTGAATATAATAAATAGGTATTACTAGAACAGTAATAAAGCAAGTTAAAAATGATTAGTCCAGTATTTTTGCTCCTGAGAAAAAATGATTGATCAAGGGCACACTAAAGGACCTGATACAGAGTATACTTCATAACCTGCTCTGCACGTGATAATGTGTCATTGAATAACTTCTTTGAAGGGCAATACACATGGACGTGTTTTAACCTCTACAGCACAATGCTCTCACTAGATCAGATGGCTCAGCAGCACACATACAAACCTTATGACTGCTATAGGTTCTTCTTTGCTCCAAAGAAGTTTATTTTTGCTTGCCGGTGGCTTTAATTTAAGTCAGCACTGTCATATTTAACCCAGGGATTGTCAAATACTTCTAGCTGTTAGTTAAGATGGGAGTTGTAGTTGTCCCTGTGGTTGGAGACAATGGGAGCTGCAATTCCCAAAAGCTGCAGGTCCAAAAACCACACCTGCTTTAACACTTTCTTTGTGAGATGGGTATAATTTTGCATAGCAAAACAGCCAAAGGGAAAATCAACCTCTTTTTTACCTAACATATTACGCACTTGTAGAATATGTAAAGTAAAATTACCTATGCTTTTTGTTTTTCATAACACCTGTCTTTTTTTTTTTTTTTTTTTTTTTTTTTAACAATAGCTCAGTTGGTTAATGCACCTGCTGTAAAATCTGTTCAAACCCCAGGGTCGCAGGTTCTAGTTCCTCCAAGGTCAACTCAGCCTATCATCCTTCTGAGGTAGATGAAATGAGTACCCACAGCATACTTGAAACTGAGATAAATCTCTATGTAACCTTCCTGGTAAAATAATTCAATTAAATAAATAAAAAACCCACATACACATCCTTCCAGAGCTGAAACTTCTACAGTGACCTAGGAGGAATTAGCACAACTCTTCCCTCTCTTATTTTAAACCTGAGCACTAGAGTACATCATATGGGAATTTTGCAGCAGATCCACAGAGAGGAATTTTCTTACCATAATAACCTCCTTTTTATACATGTTCTGAAAATATATATGTAAAGTCACATTGACTATTAGTATTGTTTTTCATCTTCTATTTGTTTTTCAGTTTAATGTCCCTGAGAGGGAGGTTGCATGATCTCAGTTTCCAAAGACCATTATGTCAAGCACTGGGAAAGCTGAGATAGTGATATAATGTAACAATAAGCCAGCCTCCTGTTTATTAAATGCAGCATACAGTGTTCTGACTGCTGCAGAGAGAGTGTTAAACTGAATCACAATGGGGATTATGCACTAAGGCATGATAAAGAGGTGATAAAGCAGTGAAGATCCAGTTCCTATGGTATTTTATGCAGCCTACTCACTAAACTCTCCAAAGTTGAGAAATCTTAGTGCATTGGCTCCATAGAATAACATAGGAATTGGAGAAGTCATCTCCACTTTATCACGCCTTAGTGTATTTCCTCCCAGTGTCTGGCTTCACAGTCCCTGACAGAAAGCTCTCTGAAAACAGAGATCCAGGAAACTGTCAGGAACATAAAAGTACAATAATTAGGTGAAGATAAAAAAAAAAAAAAAAATGTACAGGCAATTTGACTTTATATATTATGCTCCTGTAGAATATGTAAAATAAAAAGGATGTTGATTTTCAGTTTAAATAAATTCCCCTCAATGAACTCCCACTTCATGTTCTCTAGTGCTCTGATTAAGAAAGAATGAGAGGGAAGAGTTGTGCCAATTGTGCCCAGGTCAGTATAAATTTTAGCTCTGGAAGGAACTAAAAAGGTCAGATGTTTAGAAATCCAGCAACTACAATGAAATTACGTACAATAAAAATGATGTACTAGGAAGTTCCGTCCTCAAGGGCCACCAACAGGCACGGATTTAGGTATTTCCCTATTTAAGCACAAGTGAGTCAGTCAAAAAGAATGAGCCACTGACTAACTCACCGGTGCTTAATCGGGGAAATCCTTATGTCCTGGCCTGCTGGTGGCCCTTGAGGACTGAACTTTGGCAGCCCTGTTGTAGTGGATCCCTTCAGTTTGAAATAGATTACCAGTGGAACCCTAGCAATCAAACCTTTTTTACACCTTGAATGCTAGTGAATAGAGAAATATATTGTTTTGCAGTTGGTGATCGCAAATATAAATAATTTAAACCTTTAATGCAGGACAAGATTACTAAACAAGGATTAGATAACAATTATCCCTTAACTATCTGACTACTTATTTTTTATGAAAGCTAAGATACTGTACATAGCATATTATAAGACAAATCAACTAGAAAACAAAATTGCACTATAAAATCAACTTTTATATTAAATATTCCACTTATTTATAAAGGGGGACCTCATCCTAACAGCATTAGACAACTGAAAGAAATCACTGGTACAGTAACAACTGATTTTTACAATTAAAAGGACAAGAGGAGTGTACAATGCATTGCACAATCCTTTGATCCTTAAAGGGTTAATGACTGAATTTTCAAAGTGCTTGGGATAATAAAGATGCATACATAATGTAAACAACAATAGAGGTGAAGACAGCTCTATTTGTCAACTGGATGCCGGACACATTTCTCCGCAAATATTAAAATTAATATTGATAAAACATACTAAGCAATATAAATGTATACAGTACCTCTCTGAAACCAGTGTAATAAGTAGGCATGATAGAGAAGGCTGTGTAGCGTTTTCTTTCTGCTTTGTTTCATTTTGAGCCTATCCTGAGACAATGCCACATACTTTATACATGTTTCTGCCAGAAGCATAATCTAGTTGTAGTGAATGGGAGATTTATGTGACATACCCAACATGAATTGGTGCTTTTCATGCACATTTCACCCATTCATGCCTGGTTCTAATTAGCTTTTATATGCATCCATGCACTTTTAAAATGTCATATTCACTTGTCAGAAAATAAAAGAACTCTACTCTGCCTCTGCAGCAAGCAGAAATGCGTAAGTCACCCCACAAAATAGGTTACAAAATAGGGCAATTATGACTGCTCAAGGGCAAGCCCAGAGAGGATTTTCAGTTGCCCAAAACACCCTGTGTGTACTCTTGTTTCACCTATCAAAACTGACAGAGACAAAGCTTTAAAGGGACAGTAATACTTTTTTTTTATCTTTATTTTATAGGCATTAAAAAAACATGAAGAAAGATATGTCTTATCTCTCAAACCTTTATGGTTTGAGAGATATTCACAAGCAAAGTTCCCCTCCCGCCCCTTTTACCTACTGTAAGCCATGTCTTCTCAGATGTGGAATCTGGTTGTAAGACTAGATAGATAACAGAAGGGGGCAATCTTCTTTCTATGAGAACAATGAAGGCCCTGCCCCCCTTGACAAGTTTTTCAGGTTTTTCCCTTCTTAATTGAAGATTGTCTCTCTCTGCAGTCTACCTGGACACCTCCTTTCTGCTCTGGCTGAACAGTGTTACATCAGTAAAACGGACAGGAGGGGGATACTTTGTCATTGAATTACTCTTGAACTAAAACTCTGACAGAATTGAAATAACACTCTCCAAGGTCCAACTACTATGATGATTAATTAGAGCTGCTTTTATTATGTAACATTACTATCCCTTTAACATCTCAATAGTGATGAACGTTTGTGTTTTTTTGTACATATGCTTATGCCAGTGGTGGCCAAAGTGGATCCCACCAGGTGTTATTGGACTACAAGTCCCATCATTCTGACTGCCACTGGCAGTCTGAGAATAAGTATTGTAGTACAGTGGCAGAAGGAAGAGTGATATAGGTCACCAATCCATGATTTGTGAACAGGCACAATGACTTTGGATTCAAAGTGACACAAAATTCTTGTTGCCCGATTACTGTATACTTAATTTTTTATCTTGAAATCCTAGGTTTGCATTGGTGTTGAACGTCAAACCAAAGAAATATTAAAAAAAAAAAAAAACCCTTCATCTACATCCCCTTTTAAAGAGGTGTAATTAACCCAAAAAGATGGAACAGCTATGCGATGTGTTGCAGTCCCCACTTAGAGGGGAGCAGGTTGGGTAACATAACATCAGAAGGAAGATCAACGCTAAATGCAAATAGAGATATAAACCTCGGTTAATAAGAAATTACATTCAAATACTGCAAAACCTTCAACAGCATTTAATAAGTATGTAGCTTGTAATGATGCTCTTGTCCCTTATATCAAATCGTAGGATTCTGATACTAAGCATAATAACTATAAACAGCTAATACAGCGGTCGGGAACTTTAGCTGTATTCTATCATTTGCAGCCGGCCATGGCGGAGGATATGGGCACTGTAGTCCAACAACAGATTTCAAGTCACATGTTCCACACCCTACAACAGGATGTTACTAACTGGATATCATCTTCCTTTTTCAGGGAAATAATGAATTTAAAATCAATGAGATCATAAAAACGATGATTGCCCGTTGCAAAACACGGCTGACAGCTGACATGCCCATAACCTTCCCATCCCTCTCCCACGTATCTCACCATCTGCCCTGGTTCTCCGGCTCCCTTTTCTGTTCCAGAAGGCGGGTCTTCTTTCCACTTCACCAGGGAGACAGCATTCATGATGTCACTGAAAGCTTGTCCAATCCCCACGCACGATTCGTAGTAGTCGGTCAGCTTCACTATAGAGATAAAGGGGAGGCTAGAACGGCTAAGATGATGCAGGGGTGTGAGGAAGCCATCTTTTCTATGGGCTATATACCCAAATTGATCATATTTTAAGGAGAAAGGGTCACTAAAGAGAGCAGTCTGTGAGTGGAAATAAGTCATACGGTAGAACGGTGCTATAATATAAAGTTCAAAAGACTGAATTATAAAGTTATATTTAATTAATTGTCAGGTGTTCGATGTCTCGCGGTGCCCCGGCTCTTTTTGATGACGTTCTGTGGAGAAGTTCAGCTAGGTCTGAGGGTGTCTACCCGGGCGGTGCTGAAACCTCGGAGTACACAGCAGGTCAGAAGCACAGGAAGTTGTATATTGAGGGATTCCCTTCTATTAAATATAAATAGTGTGTCAATCAAACTCACTTATTGCTTAAGGTAAATTGACTTATTTGCAATGCAGTGATACAAGGCACACCCGTCATTCTTAATTTACGGTAGTGATTGGTTTCTTTATAATATCCTGACATGCATGCGGATAGCCCGATTTTCTACTACATTCGGGAACAACTAGTTTTATAATGCAGAGCCACAAGGAAAACAGACAACTTATAATACCTAGAGACACAAAGCAGCTATAGAACCTCTCCGATTTATGCAGGGTGCCCCCAGGAGCAATTACTTCTCATGAGTCTCTGAACACACACATCAGAGACAGAAGTGCCCCTAAGGTGACAAATCCATTTGTGCAGCTCATGTGCTGTTAACTAATGAATTATTGTGCTACACATCTAACTTCCCCATTACCATTTGAATAATCAGCGTACACAATGAAGTGCCCCAGACTAACGACACGATTTAGGCTATAACCCTTTGAGTGCCACTCAGCGGGTTTTAAAGAAACCTAAGGCTTGAGCCCACTTAGCCAGTAGCAGTGCCCCTTCCAATAACACCCTTACCCGATGCGGACCTCCAGTGAGCAGGATTATGTATCACCTTTAAATATAGTTCTGAGATATATGGTGTAAATATCTGTCACCCCAATTTCAGTCTAACATAGAATCATTTTAATTCAATATTTTGCATGCCATAAGGTATGTAAATGAGTTCAGATTGAGTTTAGTGCACAGTATTCGGTTGCATGTGTTATATGTATCACTGGGTTTTATCTCAGAAATTCATATTGTAATCTGTAGAAAAAATCTGATGTTTAAACCAGTGATAGATGTCAGCCAACCCCACGGAGTCAGATTCCCCTGCACGCTGTCCTCAGTTGCTATTGACCTGATATGCACCTTAAGTTATAACCTATTGAGGCAGATGTACTAGAAAGAACTGCACCATAGGTTACAAATGACTTCCAAGAATGTTCACTGATTTAAATGGGGCTTTTAATGCCATGAACACTAGAGAGTCTCAAGAGCATTGATTTACAATGCATTGCAGACCTGTCTTAACAGTCAATGGTCTGAAAGCTCCGTTAAAAATCAATGTGAATTTATATGTTCCCCCTATGGTGGAGTTAGATTGCCCCAGTTTTTCTAATTACAAAAGTCTTTTTGAAAGCTAGGAGCACTGGAGACCTCTCTAGCATTCAAGGAGGGAGATTCACTAAGGCCGGGATTCATCAAACTGTGGGAAAAGCAGCGTATCAAATATGCTGCTCTTTGCTGTGATCATTGATGGATACCTTTGGGTATTCATCATTGATTTTGTGTGTTTCCCTGCTTTGCATATGCGAAGCAGGGAAACCTGCATAAATTGGTCAGTCATGGGGAAAACGCATAAGCGAAAATGTGTATGCGTGTGTTCACTCCATGCATTCAAAAGGGTTACACCAGCTTGAAGCTAGCAGATCACATTTGCGGATCTGTTTGGCCATCGCTTTTTGAAGAATAAACAATGGCCAGATACAATCCGAAAGTTGCTGATTGGGCGAATGATTAATACGCAGAGAAATCCTCTGATTTTCCTGCTTATTAATCCATTCGCAACTTGATGAATCCAGGCCTAAGTGATGATAAAGTGGAGATGACGTCTACAGTGATATCAGTTCTCCAGTTCCTATGGAGCCTATGCACGAAGATCTCCAGAGCTGGATAAATGTTAGCGAATTTGCTCCATAGAATAACATAGGAATTGGAGAAGTGATAAACTGGAGAAGTTACTTCTACTTTATCACCTCTTTATCACCATTTAGTGAATCTCCCCCTTTGTGTTAGTAGAATCATCACTACATATTTACTTTTATGCCCCCAGTTCCTTAAATCAACATGGTGAATAGTAGAGTTAAATCTTCATTCTAATTCATCATGAGCACACAAAATTTTGTTCATGTCCTAAAAATTTGAGCCTGAAGAAAGTTTTTACAATATTCCAGTAAAATATACCATAAACAGTATTGCTTTCTAAAAATGTAACAAACTGGTAACATTTCCTCAGTTCACATATTTGGAGCCCTTGATAATAAATAAGCTTTCACTTTCTTTCAGGAACTATGAATGACTCATGAGATGTCCTCAGCTTAATAATGTAACTTGATGACTTGCCTGGTAAGTCTTACTGATACTGTGTATGAAGTCTTCTAGAAAATGTTGTCATGCAATAAATAAATGTCACATTTAGTATTAAAAATATTATAATGATTTTTATCCTAAAGGAAGGTGTTCACATTATGCATTCCTTAGGTATGAATGTAAAACATCACATTTAATGGTTACAGATTTGTTTAAATGGAAAGCTGTCCTTCATACAGCAGTCTCATTTAGGTATGTTTTTTGTTTTAATTTGTCCCATTGCTAAGAGGTGAGAGGTATATACCTCCCATAATGAACACTGCCAAAGGAGGTTCTGTCCAAATGCAAAAAAAAAAAAAAAAAATGGGTGGCATTTACTTTTCGTAATGCCAGTTGGTGTATATACCCATTCAATTGCCATGAGATAATAGATTATATGTAACCTCTAATCATGCAAACAGATTTCATATTTAGGTGTTCGTGTCCCTGGGAGATCAAGGATATCCTGTCCAAATGCCAAAGGACACGGGACTTTTTCCTGTTTTGTTGCTTAGATAAAAGTTATATACCTGTCCAAATGCCAATAGACCAGAGACTATACGTGTCTTAAATCCGACCTGTTTCTTCGTATCAAACAGGCAATTTTGAAAGTGCTTTCAATATCACCTGTATTTGTTAGCCATTTTTTTCTTTAAAACCATAACTTAAGATATTTAGATATGTCCTTTATGAAAGTGAGCTAGTAATTCCTGATCAAAATTGTCAGTTGGTAACTTAGAGCAGTGCGGAATGTTTGACTCTGCCTGACATGCTTGGCAGATTTGCAGACATATACCTGTCCTAATGTCAGCAGACGAGTGACATGTACCAGTCCTAACTGTAAGGAGGTGTTTAGTTTGTGGACAAAACATCTTGAGCCATTGTGAACATTAGAATGGCACGTCTGGGTTAAAATCCAATTGTTCAAATACTTAAACTTTTTAAACAGAATGATACGCTTTCCTGACGTTGTCCAAACTGGGTTACATTGTCAGCCACTGAAAATTTGGTATAAATCCATTCAGTAGTTTTTGAAATTGAAGGGGTTGAAAAAAATGAGTAGTTTCACATGTTAGAGGAACAGAAGAACCTTTTATTTTAAATTAAAAAAAATAAAATGTTAGGGTACTTCCAATACAGGGACATTTTTCATTCAGAATATTTTAATGTTTAACTCTTTGAGTGCCAGAGGCCTCTGACACCTGCAGGGGTAATGGCAATGGGATAGGAATTGTTCGTACAACACTCTGGTACTCCAAAGGGTTTAAGTTTTTTTTATTTCTCAAACTGTTCGCAACAGTGGTGCCCAAGAGGAATATTCTTTTTTCTATAATGCTCCGGTCAGGATCTTCCATTACCTTGAGGTAACCAGCTAACGTCACCACCAATGCTGACAATGAAAGGGACAGACACTGCAGATTCAGAGGCACATTTTGTCTTAGATGTATGTGCTGTCTGTCCTCTGGTTCCTGCCGAAGAAGTGTTTTTTCTGCAATAACACTGACTTATTGAGCTTAAAGACAGTATGACTTTGCATATCACTAGGTTAGACACATATTGGGGGGGGGGGCAATGTTATTAGCATGATCTGTTTTAATACCAAAGTTTCTTTATTTCACAAGTTGAAACACAGACGCCACACATGGTAAACAGTCTCATGCGTTTCGCACCTGGGTGCTTAATCATAGACAGAATTGAAAATTCCATCATTCCAGTTTCTTAAAGGCAGCTGAGACACGACTCGTCTGGTGCAGACAATACAACAGAAACACAGGTAAAAGATTACATTAGCCCCGTCTACCTAAAAATCGGCAACACCAGACATGGATGTACACACCAGCCTCAAAAAAAAAAAAACAGAGGATGGGATATACCAACATCTTTAAATATAAACACATAATATGATACAGTTAAAAACAAAACGAAGAATGCCAGAGATATATTTATTTTATGAACCCCATATCGAAAAATATAATAGCTTGAATCATTACTGAGGTTGTTTTAGGGAATGAGCAACAAAAACTGTGGAGACTTTACAAAATATGTGACATCAGATTCTTTATTTAGACCTGAGGGCATCCTCACAGGCAGAGTGAAGATCCAGAACACCTCTCATTGGGAAAGTAATCTGTCTCTATCTCCACCTCTGACTGGCAGAGAGACTCATTCGATACGCAATACTGAGAAGTGTTCAAGCTCTGAATTGTGAAATTGACAAAAAATGTTGTGCCACTTCAGTCCTGCAAGCTCCACAGTTTATGTATCTCACGTGTTCTCTAACATGTTCTCTCAACGATCTACTCATCTTGCCCACATATTAAACATCACAAGCTTTACAAGTTATCACATATATAAGTAACTTGGTTGCACAGTTTATGTATTTTTACTATTATGTTGCAATCCACTTACAGAGGATCTAACACTTTTAGAAGGAATAATCCATTGACAGCAATTACAGCGATTGTTCCCAAAACTAAAAGTTCCCACAGTCCTTAACCAGGAGTGATTTTTCTGTTTCCTGTCCTCAACATACATGCTTGGGGATAAGCGTCTTGCCAAAGTTGGTGCTTTCTTAGAAACATATTTACACCCACTACTAAGCACGTATTGTAAACCCTTATCGGAAAGTAGAATCGGAAGTTGGCGTTATATGATGCAGTTAATTTGATTAAACTCCATATTATAGGTTGTACTGAAGACCACTCGATCATCCAATTTCACAAGCAGAGAATGGGATTTCTCCAATAGTTGATCATGTGACTTGTTCCTGGCTATGGATTCGGGTACCCCCTTGCCAGAAACCTACCTCTCAAATCAGTACAGGCTTGTTCAAATAAAATATCGGTTAACAGTTACTGCAAGCCCTCAAGAACTGTCCAACCGGTATTCCCCTTACCGTATGTCATGGGTGACAACTCTTCACTTTAATTAGAGTTAGCAGCCACAGTCTTTTTGTGTATGTCTGTTACAATTACACCGGTAGACACTGATGACATAATATTAAGATCCAAAAAGACAACTTCTTTCCAATCCTTAATGAAGGTGAAAACAAGGTTACTGGTGTTATCATTAAGATATTTTAAAAAGTCAGACACCCTTTCTAAATGACCACTCCATATAATTAATATGTCATCGATATATCTTTTGAAGTAGTAGATAGCATCCCTAAATGGATTACAGTCTCTAAAGACATGGGACTCCTCCCACCAACCCCATAAATAGGTTCGCATATGAGGACGCCAATTTCGCTCTCAATGAAGTTCCCCATCATTGGAAATAGTAAGAGCCATTGAACAAAAAATAATTGTGAGTGAGTAGGTAATGAAGCACTCTCAACACATAATCTGCATAAACCTTAGAATTGTTACTATATTTATATAAGTGAAATTGAACAGCCCTGAGACCCAACTCATGAGGGATACAGGAATAAAACGATGAAACATTGCAACTTATCTAACTGTAATTCTCTCTCCAATGTACTAATTTGCTTAGTATCCCTAAGGTAGGTGTTGAGTCTTAGAACCAGAGGTTGAAGACATGAATCTACATATTCACCCATTGAGCGAATTGATTTCCGACACTATTGGTCTACCTGCTGGATTGTCAAGTCTCTTGTGCACCTTGGGAATCACTGGGTGTGGTACTTTTAAAAATTCTGCCTCCCTAGTAGAGAAAAATCCCTCCAGGGTTACACAATCGATGATAGCATCCAGCAGGCATTTAAATTCCACCGTAGGGTCCTTATTCAGTCTGGTGAGTTTCAACATCTAATAACTGGCAAAAAGCTTTACTTGCATACAAAGCTGTATCCAGAACTACCACTGCATCCCCCCTTGCCTGCCTTCTTGATTGTGGTCTGAGAGTTATCAGATAATGGCTGCAAGGCTTGTGAGATTATATTTGCTCACACAATTTCTCCGATGAACACAGTCCAACAGTAAAAATAGAGCTTTCTCCACAATCTCTTGTAAAGCATCCACATGAGGGCTTCTGGCATGTACTGGATAAAAACAGCTCAGTGTGCATAAATGATCTGAGGGCCTTGGTATAATAGCATTGAAAACCAGAGGCTAAAGAGGACTCATCTCTAAAAGAAAATAAATCCATAGTTGCACATTGTTCTCGGAAAGGTGTATCTAAGATAACATATTCCAGCTTGCTCGTTGGAATTTCAGTACCATCACATGTAGTATCTAGTGATGCATCCTGATCAACTGAGCATCTCAAAAAATGTTTCTTAAGAAGCAACTTACAAACAAATGTATTCACGTCTCAAACTGTCTGAAAGAGATTGAAATGAATAGCTGGGGCAAATTTTGACTATTCATCTTTATTAAGAACGTGGGATGAAATATTATTTACTGAAAGCGGTCTTTCGGATGTCGATTCGTTTTGGGATAGCTTCGATTTGGATGACCCTCTTCCACTTCACAGGTGTTTTTCTTTATATATTTGTGTCTCTATGGTCTCCTCCTAGACACTTTAACGTTTTTTGCACTTCTTCCAAGTGATCTTTCTCTGGAGTCACTGAACACAGATTCTGCGCTATACATGCAATCACTGTCAATCGCAGAAGTATCAGAGACCATTGAGGAATCAAAATCTGTAGAATCTGCCTCAGCACTTGAAAATACCACCCTTCTTGAGCTTGTGGATGCTTTTAAAATGTCCGAAAATTTTATTTGCATTTTGCAGTAATTAAAAAGTGGAATTGAATGCAAAAAAAGTATCTCTCAAACTGCTATGGTTTGAGAGATACTGTCATTCAATGTTTGATGTTTTCTGCTGTCAGCTGTAAAGCTGTCAGCAGAAGATATCGGCCGACACTGAGGCTCTTCAGCAGAGCCGCAGTTGCGTTTTTTAAAAAGAATGACTGCATTGGAATGGTCTACCAAGTGTGCTTGCAAAACAGGCACACTTGGTAGAGCATTCCAATGCAGTCATTCTTTTTAAAAACACGATTGTGGCTCTGCTGCAGAGCCTCCGTGTCGGTGGACACAGATCTCCTGCTGTCAGCTTTATAGCTGACAGCAGGAAGCATCAAACTTTGAATGTCGATATCTCTCAAAC
This sequence comes from Rhinophrynus dorsalis, assembly GCA_037306005.1. NCBI lineage: Eukaryota > Metazoa > Chordata > Amphibia > Anura > Rhinophrynidae > Rhinophrynus > Rhinophrynus dorsalis. Next base: position 148,035,352 of record CM074725.1, on the reverse strand, counting down.
CATAGCAGTTTGAGAGATACATTTTTTTGCATTCAATTCCACTTTTTAACTACTACAAAATGCAAAAAAAATTTTATGGGACATTACTAGCAGTAAACGGAAACTAGGCCACTTGCACTCTGCCGTAGCAGTAAACGGAGACTAGGCCACTTGCACTCTGCCGTAGCAGTAATGGAGACTAAGCGACTGGAGACTGCCGTAGCAGTAATGGAGACTGAGCAACTCGCCCTGAGGTGGCAACCAGCCTGGAGAGTATGGAATGACAAGCCAATAGGAATGTCACCGGGGCGACACAGGGTCAACTGAGACCAAAACTGCACAGCTGTCACATACAGCAAGAAAGGATCAATTCCCTCAACCGGAGACCAGGCTGGAGCACCCGGAGTAGGAACGTCAGCCAATCCAAGTCGGGACACGGTGCAGGAACGTCAGCCAAGCAGGGTCGGTACACGGAGCAGGAACGTCAGCCAAGCCGGGTCGGTACACGGAGCAGGAACGTCAGCCAAGCCTGGTCGGTACACAGAGCAGGAACGTCAGCCAAGCCGGGTCGGTACACAGGTGCAGGAGAAGCAGAATGGTCAGGCAGTCTGGGTAGGCTCACAAGCAGGAGACGAGATGCAGAGTAGTCAGGCAGGCCGGGTCGATACACTGAGAACAAATGAAATCAGGAACAGCGCTGGTACTGGAACACCACGAAAGGACACCGGAGAGGTGCCAGAACCCAGTATTTAAAGGCCATACTGGGCAGGACAAGCACAGAATAGCCAATAGGAGTAGAACAGGAGTGTAGATTGACAGAATGTTGCAGAAAGAGCACGGGCACCGTGATAACGAAGCAGTCATGCTCAGTAGAGACTGCTGCGCGTGCTGCAGTCATGCGCGTGACTGCCTTGCGACCGTCTGGCAGTGGCACTGTGGCCCGTGTAACGGGCTCTTCAACTAGTTAAAAAACAAATTAACAGATATAAATCTGGTCTCTCAAACATGTATAGTTTGCAAGATGTACGCTTCTAAAGTTCCCTCCTCCTGCCCCATTCACAGACTTCAGCTTTGTAGCTGATAGCATGAGATTCTGGTCGTGTGACCAGACAATGGCTCTTCAGCAGAGCTGAAATAACAATATCTAAAAATAAATACTTCATTTGAACGTTCTACAAAGTGTCCCTGGTTTGCAAGCACACTTTGTAGACCATTCCAACGAAGTATTTATTTTTAGATAGAGCTTTTTCGGCTCTGCCGAGGAGCCACCTGCTGGTCCCGGGGTCAGGATCTCATGCTGTCACTTAGAGCACTGTTGTCTGTGAAAGGGATGGGAGGGGGGTACTTTACAAACTTATCTATCTCAAACTATACATGTTTGAGAGACCGGACTTGCTGCACGCCGTTCGAGGAGTCCGGAACCAGAAGAAACAAAACAAACAAAAAAAAAATGCTCTGTGGTCCTTAACTGACAGCTCCGTGCTGATCGGCCGGTTGTTAAGGGGTTAATATCTACCATATTCAATTTTGTTAAAATCAGCCATTACTATCCCTTTAAGCACCCAGGTACGAAACACGTGAGACTGTTTACCAAGTGTGGCGTCTGTGTTTGAACTTCTGAAATAAAGATAGTATGGTATTAAATTACTGTTTTTGTTTTATTCAGCCTGAAAATAAACTGAATATTTTCCATAAAAATGTATTCCTGAGCCTTTAAGAATACAGATTTTGCAGTCCTTTTTTTTCATGAGACCTACAGCAAAATCTACTGAACAAGCTGACTGCAAGTGTCATAAGCAGAACTTATAGGGTAGTAGTTACTCTCATTAAAAGTGAAAAGAAAAAAAAAACTATTGCACTAAAAATTACATTTTGTTCATGAGTATGCTCATAACCCTCAAAAATGGTCCACTGTGGTCCTTCAGGCATTCTCCTCCTTGAAGAAGGCCTTCTCTACAGCTCCTATCTTGAGGTGTCCAGATTCTCAAGCTCCTTTTACTCTTGAAATGGATGCCTCCAAGACTGCTGCTGGAGCAAAATTATCTCAGAGGTCTACCAAGTCAGGGGTCCTTTTTCCTTGCACCTTCATTTCCCAGCATTTCTCTTCTGCTGAGAGGAATTATGACACATGGAATCCAGAATTACTCTCCATTAAGCTTGCTCTGAAAGAGTGTTGCGAGGGGTCTCCTTGTGTTCACTATTCTTACAGACCAGCAGAACCTGCAGTACCTGACTTACGCTAAGCGTTTGAATGCTCAATAGGCATGCTGTGCTCTGTTCTTCTCTTGCTTCAATTACTCCATCTCTTACATCCCTGGTACCAAGAATATTAAAGTGGATGCTCTTTCAAGGTAGTATGAACCTGCTGAGGTCTCCAGAGAGCAAAATGAGCCCATTGTGTCTCCTGCTAGGGTCATTTCATCCCCCTCCACGACCCTCCTCTCTCGGCTCCAAAGGGCACAGGCTTCTTGTCCTGTGGATCTGTATCCTCCTAGTCATCTTCTCTATGTCCTCATGGAGTTCCGTCCTGATATCCTGCATTGGGGACACTATTCTACAATGGCTGCTCACTCTGGTGTCCTTTGCATTACAGATCTCATCTCATTCTCTGTTTCTGGTGGCCAGAGCTCAAGTCTGATGTTTCCAGTTTTGTACTCTGCTGCCCAGTCTGTGCCCTGATGAAGACTTCAAGGTCTCACCCTGTTGGTCTTCTACAACCCCTTCCCGTTCCAGCCCTGCCTTGGGCCCATGTCTCTATGGCCTTTGTGGTCGATTTGTATCCCCCTCCAGGGTCAATACAGTAATTTGGGTTGTTGTGGATAGATTCTCTAACCAGGGACACTTCATACCCCTACCTAAACTACTTTCTTCTGTTGAACTGGCAGAACTATTTGTCTGTGAGATCTGTCTCCTTCATGGGGTTACTCAGTACATCAGCTCCCAATTCATGTCTAGATTTTGGAAAGCTTTCTCTTCCAGGCTAGGCATTCATCTTCACCACTCTTCTGCCTACCATCCGTAGACCAATGGTCAGACTGAGAGGCTCAACCAAAATCTTTAGCATTTTCCTAGGTGTTACTGTTCCCACCAACAGGACAACTAGTCCCAACTCTTACCCATGGCAGTGTTTTCTTACAACTCGCTGCTTATCTCCTTGAAGTGCCCTCCTTTTTTGCAGCGCTGTGTTGCAACCCTCTTGCCTTGGCCCTAACTCCTTTTGCTTCATAGGTGCCATCTGCTGATCAGTAAACACGGACCTTAGCTGACCACTGGCAGTCTATTCGCCAGACCCTCTTGACCTCCCAATTAAGACAGATGGTAGGAGCCGACCATCATCGATCTTCGGCATCACACTAGTCTTCCGGGGATCATGTTTGGTTGTCAGCTAAGAACATTAAGCTCTGACTCCATTCAGACAAACTTGGTCCTCGATTCCTTGGTCCCTTCAAGATTAATTTTCATCTTTTCTCCTGTGTCTGACTGCCTTGTATTGCCTCGGACCTAATGTTTCTTGCCTCCCTTCTAAACCCTATGTCCAGGCTTACACCTCTCATCCCTCCTCTTCCATACCCATAGCCTTGGATGGTTCTGAGGAGTTTGTGATATGTCATCTATGCGGTCCTTAACGGTAATCCAACCCCAGGACCACCAGATGTTAAGGGGTTAATGAGTTTCGCATAAAAGTGTTTTCAAAGGATAGCATATTGTAGTCACTACAGTCCATATGTTCCATTACCTTTTACTACTTCAAAATTGTTTTGAGACATCTAGGTCCTTCAAGGCCTTTTTTATAGTTTGCTTCTCTATGATATGATATTGTCATTAAACAAAAGCTTAACACCTTAAGGACCAATGGTCCCGGGGTGTGTGGTCCTTTAGGGACCAGATAGCAAAGTCTGACGTGTCGGCATACGTGATCAGTCACGTGTGCCTGCACGCCGAATGGGGGACTGATAGTGATCGCTAGTCCCCGCTAGTACTCACAGTGTTCCTGTGACGTGCTAGGGCTGTCACTGGTTCTTTAGGGAAAAACAGCATTGACAGTCCTGACACGTCACTGGACTTTAACGGGTTAAAGCAAAAAACACAATTTAAATCAATGGAACATTAATTTGTCCCCTGGGAGGAAATAATTTGCTTCAGAATTGCTCTATTATTAGTATGTTCCTGAGTACTGCTTAGGAGACGCAGGTTGTGGAGTGCACAGAGACCTTCTCCCTTCTATCCATTAACCCTTTGAGTGTCAGTTAACATCTGGGTAATAAAACTGCAATTGATTGATTAAAAAAAAAATGATTTGAGTCAACATATTTTGTACCTTCTGTTACCCAGACGGGGAACATATATATTTCTTCTGTGTCCACTGTCCACGGCATCAACTAATGGGTATTGTCCCCGCCCCATAGCTATGTAGGACCAATCGTTTAATGTTTAAAACGGAAGTCTCGCGTTACTGTAGTCATTCTTTTGGTCCTACATAGCTATGGGGACGAGATGTGGAGCGTGAACGCTCAACGAGGAAGAGTGAAGGAGGAATCATTGGACCGGAGGATCCTACCTCATGTATGGCCGCCGCAGTTCTGTCTGACCGGATAGGATGCCGGAGCCCTTGGTTTTGCGCTATGCGCCGACAAGGGGTGCCTCTTCTTATGCAGGGCACACTTCCTCTTCGTCCCGCGTCAGCGGAGGACTGGAGGGAGGCGGGACAATCCTGATACAGACTCCATCCGCCAGAATGGATATGCGGTTCAGCGTGGAACGCACGCCAACAACCAGAGGATTATTGAACGGGTTAAAGGAGTTAAGGATCTGTCCCAAAGGCCCAGCTAGATAGGTGAGTCAATTGATTCTTAAAAATTCTTGACTAAAACATGTTTTAAAGATTGCTTATCTTGATACAGCAAGTTGTTTGAGGGCCATGGTGTGTTCCTGTTGTCATAATGGAGTCACTATTTAAAAAGCAAGGTTAGCATGATTGTCTGCTCAAGGCTAGGATTAGGATACATTTTTTTAAAAGATTATTAATAAAGGAGATTTTAAATTTTATCATGTCTGCCCCTCCTAAGCAGACTCCTATTAAGGATAAGCCTGTTACAGAGATAGAGGATAGAAGCCAGAAGTTTAAAACATGTTCAGGATGTGAGGCTAAGATTCCTGTTACTGATTCTGCCAAGTTATGCCCTGATTGTTTAAGGAAAATTGCTACTCCAGAGATGCCTAACCAATTTCAGGATTTTTTATCCTGGATGAAAACTTCCATGCAAGACACTTTTGTGTCCATGCAAATGGGAGTTAGTTCAAGAAAAAGGCAGAGAATGGATGACCCAGACGAAGGGACATCTAATAGGTTTAATGATGCTGAAGATGCAGTAAGCCTTCAGGAGATAACATCTGAGGAGTCATCCCAGGAAGAAGGGGAAATAACGGAAGACGAGGCATCATTCAATATTGATAAGATAGATAACCTTTTAAAGGCAATGCGTAAGTCTCTGGGATTAACAGATACTCCAAAGCAATTAAATGTATTAGATACTGCGTTTGTAGGAAATAAAAAGGAGATCCCTGTGTTTCCTATCCATCAATCTATTTCAGACATTATTAAAACAGAATGGAAGAAAGGGGATAAAAGAATATCTATGCCCAAAAAATTTACAAAGATGTATCCCTTTAAGGAGGAGGAAATTCAAGATTGGATTACCCCACCTAAAATTGATGCTGCTATAGCTCATATAGCAAAAAGAACAACTATTCCAATGGAAGATGGTTCTTCATTAAAAGATAATATGGAGAGGAAAATGGAAGGAGCATTGAAGAAGCAATTTGTAGTTCTGGGACAGAATCTTAAAACAGCCACAGCCATGACTTGTATGGCTAGAACTATTAGAATTTGGTTAAACGAATTTGAAGAAAAGATAGAATCATCCGTATCCAGACGTAATCTATTAAAGGAATTATCAGTAATTAAGGACGCAGTGGGATTCACCTGTGATGCGTCATTAGATATAATTAAATTAACATCTAGATCGTCTGCTCTTTCAATTACAACTAGACGAGCATTATGGTTAAAATCATGGGGAGCAGACGCATCATCTAAGAACAAACTGGTTACTTTACCCTTTGAAGGCGCACTATTATTTGGCCATCATTTGGAAGAAATCATTAAGAATATGACGGGTGGGAAGAGTTCCTTTCTCCCACAAGAAAGAAGAAACCTGACAGGTACAGCAGTTAGAACATCAGGTTACAGAGGTAAAAGACAGTCCTACAGAGATGCAAAGAAATACCAACCCAATAAACCATATGAACAGCGAAAGCCTTCATTTTCTTCCAGCCACAGGGGGACAGTTAAGAAGGAATACGCTGGAAGAGGTCAGTTTAGAAAGGAGTATCTTTGAGGAGCAGCGGGCCCTGCCTCTGACACCGGTAGGAGGTCGTTTGCATGTGTTCCAACCAGTATGGAGGAACTTAGTAAGCGACCACTGGGTGTTACGGGTCTTGGAGACAGGGTATCCGCTGGTTTTCATCAAAAGACCTCTCAAGAATATTTTCAGGACATCTGCAATTCCGAAGAATCCTCCAAAAGCAAAGGGTCTGTTAAACATAATTCAGAATTTATTACAGAAACAGGTGATAGAAGAGGTTCCGGAATGGCAGAAGGAAACAGGGATTTATTCAAATCTCTTTATAGTACCAAAGTCTTCGGGAGATTACAGGCCCATTCTGGATTTGAAAGGTCTCAACAAGTATCTTCAGTACAGACCATTCAAGATGGAGACAGTGTCATCACTACTGAAGTCAATTCCCATGAAAGCATATTTGACAACAGTGGATCTAAGGGATGCATATCATCATATCCCAATAGACAAGGATCATCGCAAGTTTCTGAGGTTCGCAATAGGAAAGGACCACTTTCAGTTTGCAGCCCTTCCGTTTGGACTATCAGCAGCGCCAAGAGTGTTTACCAAGATATTGGCAGCAGCTCTAGAGCACTTAAGAGAAAGAGGGATAGCCATAATTCCTTATCTAGACGATCTGCTAGTCATAACAAATTCCATACAACAAGCAAAAAGACACACGGATTACACCATAAGCCACCTCCAGAATCTGGGTTGGCTTATAAATTTTCAGAAGAGTCAGACAAAACCTATGCAGAGACTGGTTTTTCTAGGAATAGATATAGACACCCGCATAGGAAAGGTTTATCTATCAGGAGACAGACAGAGGAGAATTGTTCAGAGCGTTGGAAGATTTCTTTCCCTGAAGATTCATTCAGCGCAGGATTTCATGCAGCTCTTGGGAGTGCTAACATCTACGGTTCAAGTATTACCATGGGCAAAACTTCATATGAGAAACATTCAGATACATTTCCTGAGAAAATGGAACAAGAACTACAAGGAGAAATTTCAGAAGATCACGGTACCTCCCAATATAAGGAAGGAGTTATTGTGGTGGAAGAAACCCCTGAATCTATCAAAGGGAACATCCCTGAAAACAGTGGGAGAATGTGACGACGGACGCCAGCCTACAGGGTTGGGGAGCAGTGTGGAAGACTCAAGCGATTCAAGGAGAGTGGTCATTGGAAGAGAAGCAGTTACATATAAACATATTGGAACTCAAAGCTGTGAAGAAGACTTTGAAGAGACTCAAGAAGTACTTAAAAGGAAAAGCAGTCAGAATTCATTCAGACAACATGACAACAGTACTGTATTTAAAGAATCAAGGAGGAACGAAAAGCAGAAGATTGTTTCTGGAAGCAGAATCAATACTACTGTGGTCAGAAAGAAATCTGAAATCAATTACGGCAGTTCATGTGCCAGGAGTGCAGAACACTCAAGCAGACTTCTTGAGTCGGAACCAATTGGACCAGGGAGAATGGGCTCTCAATCCAGAAGTATTCCATCTAATAGAGAAAAAATGGGGTACCCCAGAAATAGACCTCATGGCCTCAAGGAACAACACCAAGTGCAGGAAGTTCTTTTCCCGATGGAAGGATCAGAAAGCAGAAGCACAGGACGCTCTATCCCAAAAATGGGACCATCAATTGGCGTACATATTTCCTCCAATTCCATTACTGCTGGAAGTTCTCAGGAAGATAAAAAGAGAAAAATCAAATGTCATTTTGATAGCACCTGCATGGCCAAGAAGAGTCTGGTATGCAGACCTAGTGAACATGTCCATAGAAGAACCATGGACACTACCGAAACGTCAGGACTTATTGATTCAAGGGCCCATAGTTCATCCAAATCCTCTTTTCTTCAAATTGAAGGCCTGGAGGCTGAGAGGGAATCACTACAGCTCAAGGGACTTTCAAAATCCGTTATAGATACAATATTAGGGGGGAGGAAACAATCTACTACTAAGATCTATTACAAAATCTGGAACAAGTTTAGTACTTGGTGTAGAAATAATGATATATCTAGATCAGAGGTTACTGCTCCAAAGGTCCTTCAGTTCCTACAGAAAGGTTATGATTTAGGACTCAGTCCTGCATCTTTAAAGGTTCAGGTTTCAGCCATTTCAGCTATATTAGCATCACATCTGGCGGGGGATGATTTGATAAAGAGATTTATGAAATCTGTAGTAAAATCGAGACCCCGGATTAAGGATGTGGTCCCTCCGTGGGATTTAAATATTGTACTAAACCAATTGGCATCATCTTCTAAATTCGAACCAATTCAAGATATACCCCTGAAATTATTGACTCTAAAGACCGTTTTTCTAACAGCCATCACTTCAGCCAGGAGGGTCAATGAAATTCAGGCACTATCTATTACTTCCCCATATATGGTGATACATCAGGATAAGATTGTTCTAAGGACTAAACCTTCATTTAGACCTAAGGTGGTATCCTCTTTTCATATTAATCAGGAAATTATTCTGCCATCATTTTGTTCAAATCCTGGCAATGAAAAGGAGAAAAATTTACACAATTTGGATGTAGTAAGATGCATATCTTGCTATCTTTCTAGAACCAAGGATTTTAGAAAAGCTGATAACTTATTTGTCCATTTCTTTGGCAAATACAAAGGCGGGGCAGCCTCTAAGGCATCTATTTCTAGATGGATTTCAGAATGCATCAGGATAACTTATGCAGAATCAGGGACAGTAGCTCCTAGTATTATTAAGGCACATTCTACTAGAGCCATTGCCACATCTTGGGCAGCTAAGGCCGAAGCCTCTATAGAGGATATATGCAAGGCCGCAACTTGGTCATCTATTTCGACCTTTATAAAACATTATCAGTTAGATGTTCAATCATCTGCTCAAGCGAAATTTGGGAGACAAGTACTGGAGGCAGTCATATCTACGTGAGTGGTAAGACACCGCATTATATGTAAATTACCCTCCCTAAGGGACACGGCTTTGGTACGTCCCATTAGTTGATGCCGTGGACAGGGGACACAGAAGAAACGGTAAAATTTACTTACCGATATTTTCTTTTCTTATGTGTCCCTTCCACGGCATACCCTACCCTCTAATTATATTGTTTGGTGTTTTTCAGCTTGGACAAAAGGTGACTGACTACAGTAACGCGAGACTTCCCTTTTAAACATTAAACGATTGGTCCTACATAGCTATGGGGCGGGGACAATACCCATTAGTTGATGCCGTGGAAGGGACACAGAAGAAAAGAAAATATCAGTAAGTAAATTTTACCGTTTTCAGTCCCTCCTAATACACCGATATCAGGATCCGTGCCTCAGGGACATCGGGCAGTTATACTGCATATGATACCTACATAGACACAGGAAGAAAGACAACCTTCTCTCTTTTACAGATCAGAATAACCTCACTTTCTAATCACAGGCCAGTCATTTGGCCAGAATTCATCAAAGTATGAGAAGAGCAGATAATCCAATACTCTTCTCTACTCTTAATCCTAAATCATGGACAGTAATGATCAATCATATTTCCCTGTGTTGCATATGTGAAACAGAGATATACAATTACAAATATGGCATAGCTGCCACCATGTCTACAAAAACACATGTATATGGGTCCACTCCATAAATTGTTATTGGATCTGCCAGCTAGAACCTGATGGATGGGAATGGCGGATTAACCTGGTGCTTGCTCACTGATGAAAGCAATGGTACACAATATTCATCTGTTAGTGAATGTGTGAATATCCAGTGTGCAAGGTAGTACACTGATTTTCTTTCACATTCAGCCATTTGCTGTTTGAATCCCAGCCTATATTTTTCTACACTATATTTATGAAATATATTGTTAAAGAATATTATATTTCAGTTTTCCATGAGCCCCAAAACTGCAGTTAACCCTTTGAAGAACAGATGTGCGATGCATTTAATAAGCAATACATTGCAGAGCAATATGCGGTGTTACCCCTCTGGCACTCAAAGGGTTAATATATTGATGTTCATTTAAAGGGCACTAACACTTAAGTAAGCTCTAGTGGGAGGTGTTTGAGGTCCTGGAGTCCTGCAACAGAGAATCATGGCTGCCAATATGAAGTAATTAAAGATTAACATTGGCGACTCAGCCCACAGTGAATTGTTTCATAGTGGTCATTAGACATATCTGCCCTGATTTAGATGTGGGGGTTTATTATAAGGAGGCTTTTAGTGTTCCTTTAAGTAATTATAGTTATTTTGTGCATGAATATGAGAGTAGCTTATTTACCTACAATGAGGTCAAAATATTATATCTTCTCACCTTTCTGTTCTCTTTTAGGAACTGTGTGGAACTAATGAAAAATCATCAGATCAATAAGTTAAATCGATGTCTTGTTTGGTAAGTCTGATTGGTGGTATGTATGCAGCTTTCTAACAAATCTCAGCATGCATAGGACTTAGCTTAACCCTTTGAGTGACAGACGGGTTTGCAATGCGTTACACACCTTTCCCGCAATCAAAAGGTTAAAGGCACAGTTTCAACTGAAATGGAATATAGTACTTTAACCCTTTTCAGAGCCATTGGGGTGTCTGCCACGTTGGACACTCCTGTGGGAAAATCATTCACGCTTGACAGAGTTCATTATATATAATTTTTTTAAGCATAAGTAGGGTTTTATTTTGAGACCAATATATATATATATATATATATATATAACCCACCATATCAGTTGATAAAAAATATATATATATATATATTTTTTTTAGAGGGTTTCCTGTGATAATTTGTGTTCAATTGATTCATTTTTAATAACAACTGGATAAGTATGAGCAGTCATTCATATCTCCCAAATGTCCCTTTTTATTGGTTGCTATCCGTCTTGTAGGCATTCAAACTATGTGGTGTGTATAAGTGTTTCACATTGCTCCACAGTGATAAAACTCACATTAATGTTTGTTTACAATTCTTTATGTATGTTCATAAATTAGGCTGCATAAATAAAATACTTTTGACTTCCTCTAAATAATTTATCCAATGACACAAAGAGGTGGCAGCAGGTAATCAAGTGACCAAACCTGCTGTACATGTAGTTCTGTCCTCAGCCCTGAAAATTTAATGAAAAGCTCCCCCCCATTGTGGTCATTTTCCCCTTTGGGTATGTGTGTTCTCTGCTTCTCTCTCTTCTTCCTGATCCCAGTGAGGCAGACAGAGAGGCAGAGAACACTGACAAAGTCAAAGTATTCTATACATTGCCTTTGTCATTGGCTCAACCGGCTTATGTGATCATTGTGGCAGCAATCACATGTACTAAGACACAGGGGAAAGGCTGAAACTGAATACGTCGCTCCTGGAGCAGTCAGGTACAGCTTCCTTGGCATGATCACAGAGAGCCCTAATTTGCATTACTATAATGAAGTATGTGATGGAGCCATAAGAACCATCGCTCCTCCTTAAAGGAAGGAAATGTGTGACGGTCCTTGCCAATCATTGTTCTCGAAGGGGTTTAGAAAAAAGGCACTGGGGGAAGAGGTTTCCTCTCAACCCTCCTTAACTCCTGCCCAGGTCAGCATAGCTTCTTTTAAAGTGACCTGCTCCACAGTATGAGGAATCAGGATCTTATCTATCCGATCATTTATTTTGCTGATTTTTATATTCTTTTTATTTCTTTAATGATGATAACTTTTAGTCAGTTCATGGACTCTTGCAATATGCAACTAGACTTTGGTAATTAGACAGTCCATCCATCCTTTATGTGGAAGCTTTCATCTGTCCTATAGATTCACAGGGACCCCCTATGTTTTACCAGTCCAATTCTGCAGAAGCAGAATTGGACATAGTGGTGAGGTTATTCTGACATTGCACCAGTCTCACTATAGGAACCGTTCCACCTCTTCTTGTCACACTTGAGTCTTACTGCCCTCAAGGAGCAATATCTTTGTTCTATACAAATTGGGAGGTGAAGGACTCATCAGGTGGCAACGAGCCACATAACTGAGCAATTATGGTCTGTGAGTCTCTGGTACCAGGATAGCATATATAGAGATGTGTCTGCAACTGCACTGTGACATACATGGAATCCAGTGGATGTCCCCTGACTTTTCTAGAGCGAGACCTCTCATGGTGGCAGTGAGGCTTCTTTTTGTATACTTGCAGATATGCTTGAGCTCAGTGCAGCAAAGCTTTGGGTTGCAGGCATTCAGGCACATTACAATCTATCCTATGGTAATACTAATATGGTGGGAGTCTATAGCACTGAAGAGTTTAAAATGTAACCCATGATGCAATGGAACTGTTAAGGTTACTACTGTAACCAGTAGAGTAGTGGCATTGAAAGAGTTTTTTTCTTTTATTCAGTGATGATTTTTTCCATGGTTTATCATTTTAAAGTGATAGTAATACTTAGAAATAAGTATATTTTATTCAAAAAACTAAATTACTTACACCACCTCCTATCTCTCAAACCTTGGTGGTTTGAGAAATATAAGTTGTCCAAGTTCCCCTTTCCCTCCCCTTGCACGCACGTCAGCTTTCCGAGTTACAGAAGCAGATCGCAGTCCATAGGCTGTCCTGCGCTTTTCAGCAGCTTCGTGATCACTCTAGTTAGGCAGAAATACTTCATTTGAACGGTCTACAAAGTATGCTTGTAAACTAGGGGTTACTGGCTTTTTATTCTGTCCTGCTTGCTGAATTAAAGCAGGACAGAGGTGTTGTCCAGTTTTGGACCTGAAGGCACAGAATAATCTTGTTCATTCATCCATATTTAAGGTGGAATCCCTTTATTCTGTGGTCACCGCCATCACCATGTATCCCAGAGAGTATTTGTTATTCATGGACTGAAAAGATGACAACTTGCATCTGTCTGTTTGCAACCAGCATCATACATTTCTCAGGTTCATGTTCTGCAATAATCATATCAAATTTACATCACCCTTGTCATTCATAATCTTTCTTCTCAGATTCTTTTTCACCCATCTGTATCAGTGAAGGACTTAAAGACTGTCCTGTGGACAATGATGGCTGCTATAGCAGCCATTACTTATATTTAATTTCATACAAGGATCCTTAAGCTGGAGATCCTGAGAAAATGGTTCTGTGGACAAGTCTTCTATCTCTTCTTATCACCTTGTCTCAAAAGACTAGATTAGGTCTTGTTGGTTATATTTAGAACAGCTGAGCATGAGAGAGTACGTTTTTTGGCCATGGCATATGTAAACCATGAAGAGGGGAACCAGGATCAAGGCAACCTTTGAAGATGCTTGTCTAATACTTCTGTGGATGGAGTTGCATATTTTGGTGATTTCTGCAATTCAAATTCCAGAGACTGACAACATGAAGTCAGTTGTTATTCCAGAGGCTAGATCCACGAGAACGGGAACTCAACCAGATGATTGCTATTCCATTCAAGCCGAAATGGGGAATGCTGGAAGTAGACCGTATGGCATCCTGTAGAAGTAACAAGGTACCAAGTTTTAGCACAATATCAATGGATACTTTAGAGCTGGCTAATTTGTGTGTAGATGCAATGATAATACATAAGTGAGATTGAACTGCTAAGGTATTTCCTTCTCTTCCTCTGATTCTGAGGTGTTGTGAGAATTGTCCATCTTCAGTTTTCAAATCATTCTCATTGCTCCAGAATGGCCTAGAACTGCTTGGTATGTAGATCTTCTCATTCTGACCCTGGACGATCTGTGGAGGCTGCCACTTACTCTATAACTGCTGTCACAGGGCCCAATGCATTATCCGTACCTGAAGAAACTATCTTTGAAGGCTCTGCACTTGTAACCAACATCCTGAGCAAGATAGGCTTTTCTGATGCAGTTATTTTGACTATGCTTAAATCACTGAAGCCTGATTTTGTCCAGAATTTATCACAGGATCTGGTCCTTTTTTCACTGTTTTTCTCTTCATACATTTCATATTTGCCCAAGGTGTTGGGTTCACTGTAGGATGGCTTGCAAAAAGTGTTACATCTCAATTCTATTATGGTGCAAATTTCATTTTGTCTTATTTCAGTGTCATATCGCTCTTTGGCTGAATATCCACGTGTTTTTTTCTTAGGGGCTTGCTCATATTTTAAGTCATATTTTAGAGTGCTTGACCCTCCATGGGACTTGAATTTGGTTCTGGGAGTCTATCAGAAAAAACACTTTGAACTGCTTACATCTGTGTCTATTCATTGGCTCACACTGAAGATGTTTTTTCTCTTGGCTATATTCTTGTCACATCGGGGTGATAGAATTGCATGCCTTGACGTGCAGGTCTTATTTTTGTTTTTTTCATTCTGCCATATCAGTGCTTGTGGGAGTTTAGTTTTCTGCCAGATGTGTCAGATTTCCATCTGAAGCAGGAGATAGTTATTCCTTCTCTCTGTCCTCATCCTTCAGATAGGAAGGAACAGAAACCTCACACTTTGGATGTGATCTGGTATCACTGGTACTGCGTTCAGCAGACAGTCTTCTCATTTGATGGATGCTCTTTTTGTCATTTCTGATGCTCCAGGAGTGGTCAGGCAGCTTCTGTCCGACAAGCTTATGTGCTGACTGCTGAATCAGATCCCTTTTGGGTTACCGTGCATTCTTTCAGGGCTCTCAGTGGAACCGAGGCCTACAACAACTAACCTTCTGTGGAGCAGTTGTTTAGGGCTGCTATATGGATATGTTTACACTTTTACTAAACACTACAGAGTCAACATATTAGCCTCTGCCGAGATGAGTTTTTGAGAAAAGTCCTTCAGGCAGTGGTGGCTGACTAGTAGCTCTTCTTCCTCATTTATTTCTGTATCTGTTTCACTGAGCATGTGTATTTTGTTAGTGTCCATTAACCCATGGCATTTATAGTGCTACTATGTCTAACTTTTGTACTAGTTAGATTCTCTCCCTATTGGTTATTTTAGAATTGCATTGGTATGTCCTTATGGCCCCTGTGCCCCCATCAGACAAACGAGTAAAGGGGATTTTTGTGCTACTTACCAGTAAATCCTTTTCTGTAATCCATGGGGAGCAAGAGGCATCCTTCTCCTAGTAAGCTTCTGTCTCTGTCAGTGGTGTCATCGCATTCTTGATGGCCTGACAGGAAGTCTTCTCTAGTGCCTTTTTTCTTAAAGGGATAGTAATACTTAAAATGTAAAAAAATATATGTTGTAGGGTTTATCCCCCTGAGTAAAACAAGGGTACTCCCACTGCTGAGAGATATTATATTAAAAATTATAACAGCTCAAACTTGAATTTTTTAGGTGCAATATCACAGTGGTCTGAAAATTTACAGTGGCGCTGTTGCCACACCATCCTATGAACTGCTTTGGTCTGTAGACCATAAAACTCCATAGGGTGGTGTAGCAACAGCGCCACTGTGATATTGCACCTAAAAAATTCAAGTTTGAGCTGTTATAATTTTTCAGTACAATATCTGTCATCAGTGGGAGTTCCCCTGTTTTACTCAGAGGGATAAACCCTACAACATATATTCTTTTACATTTTAAGTATTACTATCCCTTTAAAGTTCCCTGCCTCCTAGCAGGAGGAGCTTAATCCTTTGAGTGCCAGAGGGATATGCAACACATTGTTTTGCAATGTGTTGCATACCCCTCTGGCACTCAAAAGGGTTAACCATATGGTCCTTGTGCCCCCAATGGAACAAGAGAAAAGAATTTATAGATAAGTAGAAGATAAATCAACCTATTTCAAGGGTGCAGTTTCCCTTTACCACGCTACTGTACTTTGTCATTTTTTTTCTGTAAGGCTCTTTCTATTTTAATTGTGTCTAAGCTTCCAACGGGAAAGTGGATAATAGAAAATAATGTATTTGAAGACCTCTAGGATTAACCCTTTGAGTGCCAATGGGGTACGTGTTGCATACCCCTCTGGCATTCATTAAGGGTTAAAACACCCATTTAGATCAATGGGTGTTTGGAGATTTTTTAAATTACTCCCCTATAGTACAGTTGGTTTGCTCAGAATGCCTCATGTTTTTTTTGTGGAAAAGACCCAAAGAGCTGTATTCGTCAAGCTAAAGAGATTCAGTTCGGGAGCAAACCAACTATACCACAGGGTTGAAAATGAATTCTACAAATGCCTAGTGCTGTAGAGGTCTTCAACACATTACATAGCAATTTATCGTTTACCTCTCTATCATTCAAGTGCTAAAAAGCCCCAAATGGTACAGTTGTTTAACCCCAGAATTGCACCTCTTGATGAATAAGGTCCTAAATTCCAGAACAAAAGCTAAACTGCAGTAGACATTTATGTAAACCAATATATTGGATACCTTGCAGTAATGCAATGCTGCTGTTACAGGACTGTTCCTGCCTAAGACGGACACCTGTGAAATCGATAAGGCAAGATAAAGAGTCCAACTCCAGCATTTTCCCACACTGGGTGAGGACAAAAAACATTATTTTATATATTGATTGTTTAGGAAAAAACTGTAGAATGGAAGTGTGCAACCTGCGGCTCTCCTGTCACTGCCAAACTGTAACTGTCATCACCCTCGGCTAGCCAAAGGATAACTCAGGGTGACGAGAGTTGTTCAGCTGTAGCTGGAGAGTCACTAGTCTCTCATGATTTCTTTATTAACCGTTTGAGTGCCAGAGTGGTACGGAATGTGTTTCAATGCATTCCATACCACTCTGGCACTCAGTGGGTTAAAATAGACTCCAGCAGAGTCCAGGTAATTGCCAGGGAATCTGCAAAACGATTGAATTACACGATACTTTGTTGGTTTTAAAAAATTTGATTTGGTTGAAGTTTGTTTTGCATTTAATGTAAAGATTCTGTTAATCCTTTGAGTGCCAGATGGGTACGCAAAGCCTTGTAAAGCAACGGGTTGCACCCCCCTTTGGCACTCAAAGGGTTAAAATTAAGAATTGTTTTTACAATGACACGCACACAAACACCCACACACACATACACACTCTCTCTCTGTCTCGTATTTTCATTTATTCTCACTTCCCACCCCCCTCCACACACACATGCGCTCTCTCTCTCTCTCTCTTGCGCGTTAGCTCTCTTCCCCTACCCATATGCTACAGCATTCTAATTGCTGTCAAAATGCATCTGACTGTATTCTGGAAATACTGTAAAAATATCCAATAGCTTGTCAATACATGTCAAGTTAGAATAAAGATATGTACAGAAATAAAATGCAGGAACTGGCATATTACAATATGGAAAATATTTACTAATCATGTTTATTTTGAGAGTACTTATTGTATTGTTGATGGAGGTGGGAAGTTGCTGGTGTAAAGGTTCTACGGGTGCTGCTTGTTCACAATAGCCATCATCCTCAGCCAGAGATGGACGTTGTAGTCCAACATCATCTTGAGACCCATTGTTGTGAAGCATATTTGGACATGTAGAATGACAATAGTGGAACAACTGTGTGGAAAGACTACTTCACCTTTTTTATTTTAAATGGGGCTTCCAATTTTGTAGGTCTAGAGAGGTTTCCAATGAATTTGTGACACAGTGGGGTTTATGCTCTAAGGTATGATAAAGTGGAGATGACTTCTCCAGTGATATCATTTCTCCACTACCTAAGTTGTTCTCTAGAGGCTATGCACTGAGAGATCCAAACTTGGAGAAATCTTAGTGCATAGGCTCATAGAATAACAAAGGAATTTGATAAGTGATATCACTGCAGAAGTCGTCACATTATCATCTCTTTAGTGCATAACCCCCATTGTGTCACAAATTAATTTGGGGACCTCTCTAGCACCCAAGAGACTAATTTTTTAAAAATATTTTGCAATTTGATCACCCCAGAATTGCTCCACTTTTTCTTCATTTTGTCCTCATGAACCAACAGGCAATGCTAGTTTTATTTTATTCCCTACATCTGCCCATCAGGGACGTCCAAGTTTTTTCAGCTGTGGGCCACATGATCAGAAATTGGTATGTGTGAAAGCTGTAAGCATTTTTTATTGATCACATTAGATGAATTATAGCTTGTTAGGTATTCAAAAATGTTTTTTTGTTTGTTTTTGTAGCAGCAATACAAAAGCATTACAAAAAACTGTAATCGACTTTATTTGTACTAAATGCCGCCAGCATGCACAATTCATTAGGTATTCACAATTCACAGAAGCAGAATTTAGCCCATAATCACAGTTTACTAATGATTTGCAAAAAAGGTTTAGGTATGTGTTTGCAGTGAACGACCATTATATGTTTACATATTATAATGTGCATCACTTTCGTAGCATTGCCAGACATCAGCTTCGCATTAAAAGGGGTAAATTTTGTTTTCCTAAAATAAGCATATGCGATTCTATAGAATGTATCATTTAACATTATAAATTCCCAACTTTGACAGTTTCATTCTTGTTATACTGTTCAAAGAATAAATTATCTTCTTCTGGATATATAAATTGCTCATTATGTATTATTAAATCTGTTAAGTTAACTGATCATTAAGCAAACATGCAGTACTGGATTGTTGACACTCAGTATATATTTTTTGTATGCTTAGCTACATGATTCTTGTAGACATGGATATGGGTTGAGGGAGGGAAAATGGGGGACCTGCGCTGAAATATTTTTTCCTAAACATTTATTTCAAAATGTTTAGTGCATCTTATATTCATGTCTGTCTTATATGCAGAAAAATACAGTAGGTAAAAAATCTCAAGCAGGTAATATTCTGAGGTTATTTGACCCGTGTTCCACACTTTGGATGTCTATGACCTATATTTATAAAAGCAAGCTTTGTATTTAACCCATTGAGTGCCAGAGGGGAATGCCACGCTTTACTCTGCAATGCATTGCGCACCCCTCTGGCACTTAAAGGATTAAAGCCATTTTGACACTGGCACATTTTTTTGTAGCGGTCAAAGCATACGGGTAAAAATTAGACTGAAAAGTGACACAAGCAATTTCTAGCAATACTTTTTCTTTCTCCTAGTACCCCCAATTTGAATATAAACAGCTGAGCAAAAACATAGTGACAATGCAGCTATATGCATTATTAATTAATTTCTATTGTAGTCTCATTGAAACTCCATACCATATTTGTGGAGGAGCTAAAATGCACTCTCAGACCTCAGTTTCAGCAGTCTGCAAAGACCTGTGTTCAGTAAATCACCTGTATGAAAAACCTCATGAGACATAAAATGTAATTAAACTTATGTGTCTTACTCATGCAATAAAGTAATCCATGTGAACTTACCTGAAGGGAGTATTAGTGCTAATACAGCTTTGTACTCCTTGCTTCATGCTGTGCCTTACACATTATAGTATAGCCTTCCAACTAGGAAGTGAAGAGTGCAACTGAAAATTGCTTCCTGCAGCCTGCATGAAAACCACACATGCAACTTAAAGGAGCAATACTTCATTACAGGGGGGACTGGACACACTCATTAATTGCACGGTATATATAATAACAGTATACTCTGTTTATTACCAGGCAGGTGAACTGCCTCAGTGTTGGATTGCTCCTGCACCAGGGGGGCATGAAATGCCAGTACGTTCCTATGAAGCTTGCAGCTATGAACTCCAAGAAGAACTTGGTACAGTGAGCTCACACTTTTTACTTTATTTATGTTGATTATTTACTGAAATGTATAACCCTAAATGAATATATAGCTGTACAGACGTTTAGCAAAAACATACTGATTTATATGCTATTACTGGGATAAGGGCTGAACATTTTCTCTACTCCACTAGACCGTGATAATAAAAAAAAAAAAAAATTCCACTGGAAGGGTAAGAATGGGGAATTACTTCCCTTTCGGGTCTCTGCAGGTAGCACACAAGATAGAGCTCCGCCCCTTTCATCCCAGGACAGTTGCAGACCAATTTTTTAAAAGGATCCCCTCCACTGCCATCCCTAATTTTGAAACAAAAGTAGCAAACAATATCAACATTTATTAGGGAAGGGAAGGGAGGGAAGTCTGTGCTGTCCACAGAGACCCAAAGGAAAAATAATTAACATGTAAGAAAAATTCCCCATTCCTTTTGGGTCTCCTGAACAGCAAAACAGAGCGAGAGAGAACAAATCTGAGCAAAAGAGGGAGGAATTGAAACTCCGCTTTCAGTACTTTATATACAAAATAGGAATCCCTTGCTGCTTGATCATTTACACCAGGGGTAGCCCCACCCTGGTCCTCAAGAGCTAGTGCATGTGTTTAGGATATCCCTGAATCTGCACAGGTGAATTAATTAAAGTGTCTGAGTCATTGATTGATTAATCTGTGCTGAAGCAGAGATATCTCAAAAACATGAACTGTTGGTAGCTTTTGAGGACCGCGGTTGGCTACCCCTTATCTAGATGGTAGTGCTTAGTAAGGGTACGAACATTCCTCCCATCTAGCGGAAGTACCGACAGGACAGTTCCGGCACATCATATGTCCTTAAGGTGTTAAACTTTGGTCTACCCCTGTCCTGGGCTGAAAGGGGGCGGTTCTCTCTCTGGTGTGTTGCTCAGGAGACCCAAAAGGAAAATTAATACTACTCCCCAATGTTTAAAGGGATAGTAATGTTTCATAATAAAAGCAGCTCTAATTAATCATCATAGTATTTGGACTTTGGAGAGTGTTATTTCATTTCTGTTATTTCTGTCCCTCTCCCGCCCCTTTTACTGATGTAACACTGCTCAGCCAGAGCAGAAGGGAGGTACCTAGGTAGATTGCAGAGAGGGGCAATCTTCAATTAAGATAAGGGAAAAACCTGAAAAACTTGTCAAAGGGGGCAGGGCTTTCATTGTTCTCATAGGAAGAAGTTTGTCCCCTGTTGCTATCTGTCTGGTCTATGGACTGCATTCCACATCTGAGAAGAGATGGCTTACACTAGGTAAAAGGGGCGGGAGGGGAAACTTTGCTTGTGAATATCTCTCAAACCATAAAGGTTTGAGAGATAAGACTTATATCGTTCTTCATGTTTTTTTAATGCCTACAAAATAAAATAAAGATAAAACAAAGTATTACTATCCCTTTAAGTTACTTTTCACCTTCTGACTAGTAACTTTTTTCCTCTGACTTATTTATTTATAGTTTTTTTTATTAGTTTTATGTCACTGACAGGAAGCTCTCTGAATCTGTTTCCAGAATGCTTTATTTCAGTGACTGTAAAATCAGGAGTAGTGATGCAATGTAAAAATGCCTGCCTCTACAGCAGGTGACCTCCTCTACTCTTAGCTGAGGCCCCCTGCTGTTTATATCATTTTATTTGTTTTGCAGCCCCTCACACAGCTGATTGCGCTTGTCTTCAGTCATCAGGTATAAGAGTTTGCAGGGACAGTTAACAGCAACTGCAGTTCAGTTCTGTGCATGGTAAACCCCTCCCAATCCCCCATCATAATTAAGCCCCACCCATCATATTACTCATACCGCTTCCCAGGTATGTGAATATGGATACAGTGAGATGCTTGGATATATGTATGGTTGCACTGGAATATATCTTTGGGCCCTAGTGGTATGTTGGTTCTAGTGTCACAGAGGTATTTGCATTATTTATGGAGAGAACCCCTTTTTCAACCCCTACACATAATAAAAATCTTAACTGAAATAGGAGAAAGTGGGGTCTGCCATATGTGGCAACCTGTATGAAGACTGGGAACAATACCGGGTCTACTCTAGTACAAAGGGATCTGGTTAGACAGTGCACTATAAATATGGAGCGTTATCTTTCTGTAGAACAGGTGCCCCCACACCACCCCTCATCCACCCTGAAAATTCTGTCCTTTTTTTCTGTGTTTGGTCTCCCTCTTGCTTTGGAGAAAGACTCTGGAGAACAGACAGTAGCCTTCAAAGGAATTAGGATGACTTAGGAGAGGCCTCTAGTTTAGTTTAAGCTGTTACCCTTTGGGTGTTAGAGGTCAACCATTGGGAGCATTAGCCCCTGTGCCATAGGATCAGAAGTATACAGGATTTTATTCCAATTTTTTTCTTATGCCCGAGAAGGACTGTTGGACCTGAAGACTCTGAACAAAACTGTTCTAAAACGTGGGTTTGAAATGAAACCTTTCTGTGCTGTTATTGCTGTGTGCTTGGAATTTTTTGCATTTTTGGACATAAGATGCCTACTTACACATTACCTGTTCTGTTCATCACAAGTTTCTCAGGTTCATTTGAGATGGTTTTCCCCAAAATGATAATGGCCTTCTCTGGTAACACCAGACCTCAGAGGATCTCTGTAATGACCTACTCATATGGGTGCCATCTCAGGAGCTCCTGCATTCTCCACTTGCACGTACATGTACTTTTTATAGGCACACGGATGGAATTAAATTTAGTTCCAACTCCATGTCTGCTATTTCTTGGCCTGAAGATCAGGCCATTGCTACGATCATAAACAGTAAAAATAACAATATTGCGGATCAAGTGTTCAGCACTAGTGTTAAACTGTGCTCACAGGTGAAACAACAAAAATGAAAAACTCATGAAAAATCCATAATAGAAAATTAATAGAATTTTTTAGATGGAATCCAAAGTGACCGAATAGATAAATATATCATAAATAAATCTGTAAATTAAATGTCTCCGTGATGAAGAAATGTCTCAGTGCGGATCAGGTATATTCATTTGTAAGATAAGTAATAGGTGGGTGAAGAGAAAAAAGACAATGCTGAGACCATAACAGACAGGGAAAGTAGAAATAGGGATAAAACATAAGAGGGGTAAGAATTTATTTACCAGCATATTTTAAAGGGATAGTAATGTTTTATAATAAAAGCAGCTCTAATTAATCATCATAGTATTTGGACTTTGGAGAGTGTTATTTCAATTCTGTCAGAGTTGTAGTTCAAGAGTAATTCAATGACAAAGTATCCCCCTCCCGCCCCTTTTACTGATGTAACACTGCTCAGCCAGAGCAGAAGGAAGGTGCCCAGGTAGACTGCAGAGAGGGACAATCTTCAATTAAGATAAGGGAAAAACCTGAAAAGCTTGTCAAGGGGGGCAGGGCTTTCATTGTTTTCATAGGAAGAATATTGTCCCTTTCTGTTATCTGTCTGTTCTGTGGACTGGATTCCACATCTGAGAAGAGATGGCTTACATTAGGTAAAAGGGGCGGGAGGGGAAACTTTGCTTGTGAATATCTCTCAAACCATAAAGGTTTGAGAGATAAGACTTATATAGATCTTCATGTTTTTTTTAATGCCTACAAAATAAAATGAAGATAAAACAAAATATTACTATCCCTTTAAAGATACCCTTGTCCTAAGAATTACCGTAGGCCACTGATCACTTGGGTCATAAGCCAAAATAAAACAAGTGCTTTTAAAAATCCCAGTCAAACGCACCATTTACATACAAGATCTTGCTACTACTTCAAGTGTTTACAGATATCTACCACTGTGTTATTTTATACATATGCACAGTTGGATGATTGTTCTGAAACAGAAGATATGTATATACAGATACATGAGACCTTTAGTTTCATGATCTTGTTACAATATTGCACATGGATTCCAGTATCTCACAGTTCACCTTCATTTATCACTATTTCGTTTTACTATTTTCATCACAGAGACATTTCTTCATCATGGAGATATTTAATTTCCTGATTTATTTATGATATATTTATATGTTCTGTCACTGTTGATTCCTTCTAAAGAATTCTGTTGACTCTTTATTACAGATTTTTATGAGTTTTTCTTTTAGTAATTTTTTCACCTCCGATGTTTATTTTATATTATTAATTTTGTATTTATTTATTTATTTTTTTTTCATTTACATTTTATTATCCATCATCTGTTTATTTTTTTGGCCATGGCAATCGATTCACTTTTTAAAATGTTATCATCAATATAGTCACACTGTTGTATGTATTTTTTTCATGTTTCATTGATCAGAACTTTGATGTATAGAGTCCTGTATAACATTAATGCTGATACTTTTGATCCACTATATAGTTATTTTTGCAGTTTATGATCACAGTAGTCTGCATTACTTCATATATTACTGTAATCAACATCAATTAATATATTTTTGCCACAAAGTGAGAAAGCTATACTTTTTTTATATACTAGTTCAAGAGCCCGTTACATGGGCCACAGAGCCACTGCCAGACGGTCGCGGTGCAGTCATGCTCAGTAGAGCCGCAGCTGATACAGTCACTGGCAGTCTCTACTGCGCATGACTGTGGCGTTACGCACATTTTAGCGAATTATTATATAGGATTGTTTATATCTGCTTTATTGGCTGTTATTTTAATCAACATTGCATATTTTTATATTGCATTTTGGTTTTTGACCCTTTGATTGACGAGATATTTTCCAATGTGCATTTTGCTATTACTTTATTTTGAAGTACTTCAGTTTATACTCGCAATATTTGGTTTCTTTCAGTGGGGTAAAGTATTGTTATAACAGCTCTTACACAATTTTATTGGTTATCTATTTTTTAGTCTTTATAATAGTGCACAGTGAGAGGAATTGTGTTTTGTTGTTTATGGATTTCTCATTTTAGCTACAGTGTTGCCCTTCTGGTCCAAATTACATTTTAGGTCAGGTTGGTTTGTCTCCAACAACTTGAGATCAACGGTTACATGACCCTCTTATAGAGGTGAGCTAGACACTGGACTTATTATCAGAACAACGACAGCAGAACGGCAATAGAGTATCACCCCGTAGTTGGAGTACCCTTGTTTTACCCTGTATGAACATTTCTGCAATATTTGGGGGCTTTTTTTGGGGGGGGGGGTTCTCATAACAAAGGTTTATTGCTCCTTTAATGTGTGGTTGTTTGTCACTGCTTAGCTGCTCTTTTATATGATTAACAGGAAAAGGCTTCTGCAATTTAACCACAATCTACCTCGCTCGCCACACTCCTTCTGGGACCCTGGTTACTGTGAGACTCACTGACCTGGAGAGCTGTTCTGATGAACATCTGAAGATCTTGCAGGTAGCAGACTGAAATAGTGAATTTGCTGTTAGAGCATAGTAACATTGTTGATGAGGCTTAAAAAAGACATGCATCCATCAAGTTCAATCCATGGCGTATCACCCCTGTCCATCCAGAGGTAGGCAAAAAAAAAACCAAAACATTCAAGCCATTTCCTATTAAGCCCCAAGTACAAAAATCCTTCCTGGCTTCAAATGGCAGTGAGATATTTCCCTGGATCAACATGTTGAGTTTAAAGAGTGCCTATCATGTAGAATACACTTTTTTATTATTGGAAAGAACACTATATGTGCATAAACTTTGTGGTGTTCTCTATTCTCTGCAATATGTAGACAAAGAGATATTTAAGTATTTAAATATGGTGACATTAGCCCTTTATTCCAGTGCTCTGGCTTAGTCACTGCTTGGTATTACTGCAGTTCTTTATAGCCACCCATTCTCCTGTCCCACAGTTCTTTGCATTACATTGAATTGGGCACACCAAACTGGAAGTTTACCTCTACTACACATACATGCACACTTACTTCAGTACCTGAAAAGGTTACAGTGTCGCAATTTTTTTGTTTTGTTTGGAATACACAAAAATATGTATTTCTGTAGGTAGAAAGAGAGAGTGACAAATGGTGTATAAAGTGAAAAAATATATTTGCAGTTTGTGTGTTTTAACAGAGGGGCTCTAGGTCAGTTTTCTCTGTCCAATATAGGTTACTGGCAGGGCCGGATTTCCCGTAAGGCAGAGTAGGCATCTGCCTACAGGCGCACCCTACAGAGGGGCGCCTGCCACTACAATTCTATTTTTTTTTTTTTTTTTTTTTTTTTTTTTTTTTTACACTTGGCGCGGCTTGCCATGCAGCGCCGAGCCGCCAGCCGCTGCCTTGTAGGCTGTGAGCTCTCCCGGCTCTTTAGCAATGCAGAGCGCTGGGAGATTTTATCTCCCAGCGCTCTGCATTACTAAAGGGAAGGCCGCGTGGGAGCTCCAGCAGCTCCATGTCTGTGCACAAGCACAGATCTCTCCAGCCGCTGGACCACCAGGGAGGTAGGAAACGGATGAATGAGGCTTAACCCTTTGAGTGCCAGAGTGGTACGCAACGCATTGCAAAGCAATGCGTTGCGTACCACTCTGACACTCAAAGGGTTAATCTGGAGATAATGGGAGCAATGTGAGGTCAATATGGGGATGATGGGGGGGCAAGCAATGTGGAGCTGATGGGGTCAATGTGGAGCTAATGGTGATGGGGTCAATATGGAGCTGATGGGGGTCAATGTGGACTGATGGTGATGGGGTCAATATGGAGCTGATGGTGATGGGGGTCAATGTGGAGCTGAAGCTGATGGGGGTCAATGTGGAGCTGATAGTGATGGGGTGAATGTGGAGCTGATGGTGATAGGGGTCAGTGTGAGGGCAATGTTAAGATGATGGGGGCAATGTGAGTGTGATGGGGAGCAATGTGAGGGCAATATGGAGATTGGAGCATTGTGGAGATGGCGGGGGGGGGGGGCGCTTCAGGTAGCTGTGCCTACAGGCTCCTGAGATGTAAATCCAGCCCTGGTTACTGGTAACTTTCGGTAGACGATCCGCCCCTTTAAGTAGGCAGGAACAATTCTAGAAGTGAATGCAGGGGTGGAACCTTCCCTCCTTGGCTGCAGCTAGCCAATCAGCTCCAGTAACATTTGTTCCTTGGATAATGATACAGGCAAGAGAACAGTTCTGCTATAGTTTTAGCTAATTTTTTTATATTTTTCTGTTAGATATGGAATACCACTATTAGGCGGATTACCATCACTGACAATGCCCTTAGATGTGGCTAGCTCAGTATCCAGGTGCTTTGGTGGACCTTAAGCCCTGGGGGAAAATCTTGGTTACAAGTTCTCTCCTCAGGAGTTGCCCACTGAGGCTTCTTCTTAATACATGGTAATCAGAAGATCTGCAGGAAAGGCAAGCAACCCTTTGAGTGCTGAGGTCCACATGTCCCACAGTGCCCCTCTGTACAGGGGGTTTTCCTTTGGAGTTCCTATTGCACATTCCTGCACTCATTGGGTTTATCTGTACGTCTGTTGGGTGTTTTGGAGCAAATTTCTGTGGTAAATTAACCCTTTGGCTGCTGGTTGGCATCTTTTGGGGGGTTGTTGGCACTTTTCCCTACTGGGTTCAGTGTTTATGGGGTCTAGTGACATGTTTTAGAGATGTTTGGTGCACTTTTACTTCTTAGTTACAACTTTGGAAAATTTGTGTTGCGCGCTTTTACCGCATAGATGCCATTGCACTATTCACATCTATATGACTATACGGTTTAGGACATATCTCTGCAACCGCTCATTGTAGTGATTTCAGAGATGGCTCATTTTGATTGTCTGCCCTTACTCTATTATACAACATATGGTGTGTGTTGGGGGCTCAGGGGGCTTCGGGTACGTTCGTTCCTGATTGCCTCCTGTCATGGCAGCCATTTTGTGCTTTCCCTGAACGAGTATCCTACGCAGGGCTTGGACTCTCCTTTTCTCCTCTGCAGATTAACCCTTTGCCTGCCAGATAAGTGTATTTTAGTGATTTCTGGGGTGAATTTTTAATCCTACACACTGTATTTGGGTGATACCTTATACTTTGAACGTTTTGACACTGTGAGAATGTCTAACCTGCTGGAGCTTGGGGCTAGACCTAATACTAAGGAAGATGGGGTCTCTGTGTCCCCCACTGCGCATTGCTCCTCATGTCAATCAGGGTTACCTAGAAAATTCTCAGGTCATTTATGCCCAGCATGTTCTACTGTCACTAAGTCTCCCCCAGGGACCTCCAGCCATGCATTTGAGCCAGTTTGGGTGCAAGAGTTTAAGGTTGCTACTAGAGACCTCAGGTCTACATTACAACTCTTTCCATCCCAGTTACAGGGGATCTTCCACTCCTGGCAGACCCCTACTTCTATCAGATCTTCCCTGCCGAAACCACAGGAAGTACCTGACGTATCAGATTCCTCTAACAATGAGTAATGTTCTGCGGCAGGCTCCCCTCATTTCTTTGGGGACCCCTTTGAGGCTGATCCTGATCCCTCAGCTGAGGGCCTGA
Organism: Rhinophrynus dorsalis; assembly: GCA_037306005.1. NCBI lineage: Eukaryota > Metazoa > Chordata > Amphibia > Anura > Rhinophrynidae > Rhinophrynus > Rhinophrynus dorsalis. The sequence goes on along the minus strand of CM074725.1, from coordinate 148,007,117 downwards.
TCAGGGCCATTTTAAACACTCTAAATATTCCCTTGGTTCAAGAGGTTTCTAGAGACCTCAGGTCTACATTACAACTCTTTCCATCCCAGTTACAGGGGGTCTTCCACTCCTGGCAGACCCCTACTTCTATCAGATCTTCCCTGCCGAAACCACAGGAAGCACCTGACGTATCAGATTCCTCTAACAATGGGTAATGTTCTGCGGAAGGCTCCCCTCATTTCTTTGGGGACCCCTTTGAGGCTGATCCTGATCCCTCAGCTGAGGGCCTGATCAGGGCCATTTTAAACACTCTAAATATTCCCTTGGTTCAAGAGGTTTCTTCGGACCCCTCTGATGGATTTCAGAAGGCTAAGAGGCCCCATACTTGTTTTCCACCTAACCCCACTCTTGTCCGTTTAGTGTCTGATGAGTGGAAGTCTCCAGACAGAAAACCGTCTGTCTCCAAGAAATTTGCCAAGCTTTACCCCTTTTCTGATGCGGAGCTTGCTCAGTGGGTTCATCCCCCCAAGATGGATGCACCTGTTTCTAGGCTATCTAAGCAGATGCTTCTGCTCTTAAAGACTGGACTGACAAGAAACTTGAGGCCTCCCTCAAGTCTATTTTTGCCACCTCTGGTACTTCCCTACGTCCAGCGTTTGCTGCAGCCTGGGTGAATAGGGTCATTGCAGTTTGGACTGAACAGCTCAATCTTGCTGTCCGTCAGGGAGCTCCTACTGCTGATATGTTGTGGCTACTTGGCAACATTTCTGAGGCCCAGCACTACATATCTGCTGTCTTGTTTTATGCCATCCATTTGGTGGCAAGAGTTTCCACCATGTCTGTGGTTGTCAGACAAGCTCTTTGGTTCAAGATCCAGACTGAGACACGTCCGGCGAACCAGGCAGTTCCCTCAGCTCCACGTTCCTCTTCCAAGCCCAAGCAACAATGAAAGCCTAAGTCCTCCTCCAAGCCCAAGGCTTCCAAGCATTCTTCGGCATGATTCGCCAAACCCAGGTCCCCACTCTGCTGTGCCACTATCTCAGAGTATGGGAGGATGCCGTGGTGGACCCATTGGTTTTGCAGGTGGTGGCGAAAGGGTACAGAATCCTTTGACCTCTCTTCCTCCCTTTCGGTTTTTCCCTTCTCACACGCCTCAGGGCATAGAGAAACGCCGTCTGTTCAATGGCGCTATCCAGCCCCTTCTGGGCAAGATGGTTCTGGAACCTGTTCCCGTTCAGGACAGGGGTTTGGGTTTTTACTTAAACCTATTTGTGGTTTACAAGAAGGACGGCGGCTGTCGTCCAGTTTTGGACCTGAAGATCTCAATTCCTTTGTGATCAAGACTCATTGTCAGCGGAAGTCCCTAAGGACAGTGATTGCTTCCATGTCCCCTGGGGAATTCCTTGCTTTTCTGGATCTTCAGGATGCATATCTGCATATCGCCATTCACCCAGAGAGCTGGCAGTACCTCAGATTTACATGCGACCAAGGGCATTTTCCGTTTTCTTCTCTTCCCTTTGATCTGACTACAGCTCCTCAAGTCTTCAATCGTTTCCTGGGAGCCTTAGTATCCGTCCTCCATCGGACTGGCATCAGAGTCACTCCATACATGGACAACCTGCTTCTGAAAGCCCCTTCTCCGGAACTTCTTCATCAGCAGGTTCAGGATTGTATTCATGCACTCACCCATCACGGGTGGATCCTCAACATGGACAATTTGCATCTTGTACCATCCCAGCGTCTGGTCTTCCTGGGCCTTCTCTTCGACACTCAGCAGAGCATGGTGTTTCTCATGGACAAGGTGGCTCACCAGATCGCCCACAGGGTTTCCGCTATTCTGGCTCACGATCCAGTTCCAGCCAGGAAGTTATCTTCTCTAGTGGGGAAGTTCATTTCCACCGTAGAAGCAGTTCCGTTCGTCATGGCTCACACCAGGCAACTCCAGAGGTTTGTGATCCAGGTGTGCAGGGGTCAGCCGGACCTCCTAAAGATGTCTGTGTTCCTCCCTCTTCATGTGGAACTGAGTCTTTCGTGGTGGCTCAACCTCTCCAATCTGCTAAAGGGCAAGCCCTTTCTGGTGTCTGGACCACGGTGACGACGGATGCCAACCTATCAGGCTGAGGGGCAGTGTTGGGTCACCTGAATGCTCAGGGATGGTGGTCTACGGAGGAATCTCTCCTTCCCATTAACGTGTTGGAGCTTCGGGCTATCTTTCATGCCCTTTGTCACTGGACAAGCGAGCTGGAGAACTGCCTGGTCCGAGTCCAGTCCGACAATGCCACGGCAGTAGCTTACATCAATAAGCAAGGCGGAACAAGAAGTCCTGCAGCTTGGTTAGTGGTCAAGGCTATTTTGTCCTGGGCATAAGAACATGTTCCTGCCATATCCGCAGTTCACATTCCCGGCGTAGACAACATCATGGCAGACTTCCTCAGTCGACACACAGTGGACAGTGGAGAGTGGGAACTGCACCCAGAGGTGTTCAGCCTCATTGTTCAGAGATGGGGGTCTTCCATGCGTCGACCTGATGGCAACAAGACACAAGCGGAAGATTCCAATGTTCTGCTTTCGCTGGAGGGATCCTCTAGCTCTAGCGGTGGATGCCATGTCCATTCCTTGGTTATTTCCTCTGGCTTACATCTTTCCTCCCATTCCCATGTTGCACAGGGTGATAAGGAAACTGAGGCTGGAGTGCTGTCCAGTCTTTATGATTGCTCTGTACTGGCCTTGGCAGGCTTGATTTCCGGAACTTCTGGATCTATCAGTGGCAGAGCCACCGACTCCCTTGCCATCTGGATCTTCTTCTACAGGGTTACCTGTGGAAGGAGGATGTTCATTGTTTAGCTTTGACGGCTTGGAAATTGAATCCTCAATACTGAAGAAGGGTTTTTCTTCTGGTGTGATGGCTACTATGCTTAGTGCCACAAAACTGCTTCTTCTAAGGCCTACCATCGTATCTGGTCAACCTTTCTCTCTTGGAGTGCCGATAGGGACCTATCTCAGGATTTTGATCTGCCTATGGTCCTGGCCTTCTTGCAGGAAGGTGTGGATAAGGGCCTCAGTTTGAGTTCCCTTAAGGTTCATACTTCTGTTCTCTCTGTTTTCTTTCAGAGGCGCATTGCTATTCTTCCTGATGTCAAGGTTTTCTTCCAGGGCGTTGCTCAATACTCGTCATGTTTTCAAGACTCCCGTTCCTCAGTGGGATCTTAACTTGGTTTTGGGTTTTTGTCCTTCAGCGCCCTCCCTTTCAGTCCTTGGCTACTATTCCTCTATGCCTCCTGATGTGGAAAATGACCTTTCTCCTGGCGATCATGTCCATTCGCCGTGTCACGGAGTTACATGCTCTGTCTTGTAGACCACCCTTTTTTGGTGTTTCACAAGGACAGAGAGGTGCTTCACACTTCACAGGAGTTTCTCCTGAAGGTGGTTACTGAGTTCCACATTAATCAGGAGATTGTGGTGCCTTCTTTCTGCCCTGACCCTACCTCTGACAAGGAGAGGAATCTCCACTTGTTAGACGTGGTGCTTTGTCTGAAGTTTTATGTACATCGCACGGAGTCCATCGACAATCTGACACGCTGTTCGTCATCCATGAGGGTCCCAGGGCAGGGAGATCTGCATCCACAGTGACCATTGTGTCTTGGATTAAGTCCACTATTCGCAAGGCTTACGAGCTAACAAAGTAGCCTGTTCCCTTTTGGGTCACGGCTTACAAAAATCAGGTCCCAGCTGATCAGTTTTACAAGGTTACCAGTTGGTCATCTGTGCACACCTTTTCGAAGCACTCCCGTGTTGACGTGCTGGCATCGGCTGACACCAGCTTTGGCAGGAAGATCCTGGAGGCAGTCTTCCCTGTCTAAGATCTTTTTCGATTCCTCAGTGCTCCTTCTCTTTTGATCCCTGTTGGCTCTAGTTCAGTGTGCTGTGTAACAGTTCCTGGTGTGTTGTTACCCATGTTCAGTGTCCGATGACAATTCATTTGTTATTGTTGGGCTATCTTTGATCTGATGGCTCATATATGCTCTGGTGACTTTGGGGGCCCTGTGTCTGGTCCTTGCCTTACTTCCCACCTCTGGGAAACTCAATGGTTGAACATCCCAAAGTTACCAGTAACCTATATTGGACGACAGAGAAAAGGTTTTAGTCATACCTGTTAAATCCTTTTCTCATAGTCCATATAGGTTACTGGTCTCCCATCCTGTCAAGGGACCATGCTTGGCTCTCCTTTGGCAGAATGTGGGGGTCCTTTGGGTTCATGCTCACAGGAGTCTTCTTTCCCTTCTTACTATCTAGTCAAGTTAGTGTCCCCTTCTGTTATCTGTCTGGTCTTACAACCAGATTCCACATCTGAGAAGAGATGGCTTACACTAGGTAAAAGGGGCAGGAGAGGAAACTTTGCTTGTGAATATCTCTCAAACGATAAAGGTTTGAGAGATAAGACTTATATCGTTCTTCATGTTTTTTTAATACCTACAAAATAAAATAAAGATAAAATGAAGTATTACTATCCCTTTAAAACGTCCGCTACCTAGCAGAGGGTTTTTCTACAAAATATCTTGCATTTGCAGATATTCATTTCTCCCCTCCATACTGACCAGGGCCTAGATGCAATAAAGGTCGATGCGAAATTGTATTGTTGATGTGTTCTAATCACTCCAACAATTCGTTCTGCACACACATCGACATGTTCACCAAAATTGTCAGATGGAAAGGGAGGGCTGGAGAAGGTCCCTATTAGCTTACAGGATTTTTGAAGTGCTGTTGATGTTGAAGGGTTCTCCTCCCTTCACACATCTCCAACACTACGACAATTTTGAACAGCAGTCTCTGCGCTTCCTACCTAGCCAGTAATGGAAGGCTTTCAGCACCAAGGTCAGCATTAAATGCCATAGGGATGTGCATTGCTCACCCCTGTGGCATTCAAAGGGTTAAAATAAACAGAAATAGTACACCAAGCACTACACAATGTGCCCCCCTTCGACATAATACCCCCCCTTAGTATTTCGACATATATTGCGTATATTCGACATACTAACTATTCAGTGAACAGGAACTGCCATTTATTCGACAGAATCTGTCCTTTATTCAAACCTTAACCCTTTGAGTACCAGACAGGTTGGAAGGCATTGCTTAGCAATGTGTTTCCTACCCCTCTGGTACTCAAAGGGTTAATAGGCAATGTATGCAGCTGCGTACCTTGCCTGTATATGTGTAAAAAATGGTTTTGTTTTTAATTATATTTGTTATGTTATTAAAAAAAAAATCAGACTTCAAGTGGGTTATCACGATCTCTCATGACACCCCCCTAGCATGGGGGTGACAATTGCTCGTTTTTTAAGTAAAGCACATATAACCTTTGTTTCACATAGGTTATATGCACTTTTTATAATTAAATAATACTTTCAGACCTCAAGCGCTTGTGGAATGAATGAACCCGGTCTGACCTCAGTGACTGATTGAATGATGAGAGCAAAGCACTGCACTTTCTAAGAATGACCCGGTGACAGGCTTCATTCATTCCAGAAGTGCTTGATACTGCAGCAGCTTATACAGCTGCTGCAGTATCAAGAAGGCAGAAAATGCCTTTGGGGTCGCCCCATGGATCATCTATCCTTTTGGATAGATGATCCATGATCATTTATCCTGGTACCCCCCTCGAGGTCTGAAAGTATTATTTAATAATAAAAAGCGCATATAACCTATGTGAAAAATTGGTTGGCTATTACTAGTATGTTTGTGAATGCACAGCAACCTGAATTCAATGGGTAATATTTATAAGACAAACAATGGTGCAAAACAAATGCACAGTATGTAACAAATCAAAACTGTAATTGGTTCAAATGTATGTATATTTTAATTTATATACCGCCAACAGGTGTACTTAGCACTTTACAGTTTACATTTAGTATTGAGGGGATACAATAAATGTGATTAAGTAGTTATACTGATGTATTGGAGGTTCTTGCCCTGTAGAGCTTACAATTAAATGGGTTGTTTAATCCCTTGGATACTAGAAAGGGCTCCAAAACCATTGCAAAGCATTGCTCTGCAGACATCTAACATCCAAGGACTTTTTTTTATATACCTGGTACAGTTCTTTTGCCCCAGAATTGCTCTAATTTTTTTCTTTTAGAAATATATTTAGATTATAATAAGTTCTTGCAAGCAGGGCCCTTGCTACCTTTTCAGTCAGGTTCTGTATGTCATTGTATGTGCTCACCCCTATTTTGTACAGCACTGCTGAATATGTTGACGCTTAATAAATAAAGGATACAAATATTTCAACTACATTGTATGTGATGTGGTATTTTTCCTTATAGAATGATGTGGTTATGTCACAGTTCTTCCGCCACCCGAACATCATGGCCTCCTGGAAGCTATTTACTGCTGGGCCGTGGCTTTGGGTTGTCAGCCCTTTCATGGCATATGGTAAGTAACTATTTGAAGCACAAGTCATAGAGACTGTCCATTTCTCAGACATACTAGGTGTAATTCAGACAGGGTACGGATATTTAAATTTAGGTAATATTACATGTAGACCACTCGCCATTTACTCTTTGCATTAAAGAGGAACTACCACCCAATAAGAATATTGCCCCACATAATTGCCCATCTGGCTACTAGCTGCTCAGTAGCGCTAGTCACCAGAATTATTACCAGATTAAAGAGAATTCGCTATTCTTCCCTGACTGACAGCAGGATGGAGAGTGTACATCTTGCCATAGTGACGGCCGCGCGCCTGCACTGTCAGTCCCAGCCGGGTCTAGGAGGCGTTGCTAGGAGCAGTCCGGCTCCAAAAGGGACTGACAGCGCAGGAGCGCAGACGTCACTATGGCAAGATGTCCTCACTCCATCCTGCTGTTAGTCCAGGAAGAATAGCGAATTCTCTTTAATCTGGTAATAATTCTGGCTATTAGCGCTACTGAGCAGCTAGTCACCATATGGGCAATTATGTGGGGCAATGTTCTTATTGGGTGGTAGTTCCGCTTTAAATTAAGTTCCTCCTAGTTGGGGAAAAGTACTTTTCTTAAAGCGGAACTTTAAGATCTTATAAAGTCGCCATGCATTCATTAAACGCATGGCAACTAGCTTGGAAATCGATGGCTTACCTTTAAAAAAATAGCACGTTGTAAAGAAATGCTTGCTGTTTGGGGACTGATGGGCAGGTTAGTGCAGTCTGCACGCCTGCGCTGTCAGTCTCTTATGGCAACCATATGGTGCACTGCCATGCTACTCAATGGAGACCAGGACTGACAGCGCAGGCACGCAGACAAGATGTCTGTGCTGTAGCCTGAGTTCCGGTCTCCAAACAGAAAGGATTTCTTTACAATCTGCTATTTTTTAAAGGTAAGCAATCGATTTCCAAGCTAGTCTCCATGAGTTTAATGAATTCATGGCAACTTAGTAAGATCTGAAAGTACCGCTTTAATAAATACAGCATTGGGAGAAACTTAGCCGTAACAATTCTAAGTGACCTCACAAATCTTAAAGGGATAGTAATGCTTGCTCTTACCAAACTTTAATGTTGTAGATATTAAAAATATAAATTCAGTGATGAACGTGTTGTCTCTCAAACATGAATAGTTTGAGAGATATAAGCTTTTAAAGTTCCCCCTCCTGACCCTTTCACAGACGTCAGTACTGTAGATCGCAGCATGAGATCCTGGTCCCGGGACTGGCCAGCGGCTCTTCGGCAGAGCCGAAATAGTGCGATCTAAAAAGAAATACTTAATTGCAACGGTCTACAAAGTGTGCGTGGTTTGCAAGCACACTTTGTAGAACGCTCCAACAAAATATATCTTTCTAAATAGAGCTAATTTGGCTCTGCTGAAGAGGTGCCGTCCGGTCACACAACCAGAATCTCATGCTGTCAGCTAGAGCATTGACATCTGTGTAAGGGGAGGGAGAGGGAAACTTTAAAAGCTTATATTTCTCAAACTATACATGTTTGAGAGACAACATGTACATCACTGAATTTATGTTTTTAATATCTACAATATTAAAGTTTAAAGGGGAACTACCACCCCTCATTAACTTAACCTGCATTCATTCTTCATCTGGCCAAGTGGCTCCAAAAGGGACTGACAGCGCAGGCGCACGGACGTCACTGTGACGAGATGTCCGTGCTTTCTGCTCCTGTGAGCATCGGTAAAACTGCAAAATCTTCGGAACCAGGTAATATTTCTGGTGACTAGCGCTACTAAGCAGCTAGTCACCAGATGAAGAATGAATGCAGGTTAAGTTATTGCGGGGTGGTAGTTCTCCTTTAAGAGCAAGCAATACCATCACTTTAAAAATGTAAGGTTAGTTTTCACCATTATCTGCATTTCTCTGGGGCCACTAAATACAAATGGTCCCTCTTCTTTCTTCCTCTTCCTAGTTTGTAGCTCACCAGAATCCTGTATACTACCTTTCAAAAATGTGGGGTCACTTAGACATTTTCTTGTGTACTATCAAACGAGTTGCAAAATGAATAGGAAATACAGTGAAGATGTTGACAAGGTTAGAAATAATGATTTTTAATTTAAATAATAATTGTGTCCTTCAAACTTTGCTTTCGTTGAAGAATCCTCCATTTGCAGGAATTACAGCCTTACAGACCTTTGGCATTCTAGTTGTAAATTTGTTGAGGTCAACACATGCTTCCTGAAGCACCTCCCACACTTTGGATCGGCTTGATGGGCACTTCTTAAGTACTATATGGTCAAGCTGCTGCCACAACAGAAACTAGGATATTTCTAAGTGACCCCAGACTTTTGAATGGTAGTGCATATTATATATTTGTAGCTGCATTTTCAGTGATATTTTATTCTACAGTTTATTTTGAGAGCAAGGGATATATGGAGAGAAAAATAACCTTGGTACAGAACTGAATGAAAAATACAGTAAAAATGTATCTTGTTTTTCCATGCAATTTAACTGGTGCAAATACATTGCCATGTGACTATAGCCTAATGCTCTTTATAGACATTGATAGCAACAATGCCACCTGGTGACCATAATAGAAAATTGCAGATTATAAAACAAAAAGTTTTATCTGTAATAATTTTTGAGTGGCTTATTTCACAGTAGGAAAAGCCCTATAATATTATTGCTTCTTTAACATTTTAATCTAGTATAAAAGGTCTTAATAGTTTAGTTTCTTTTGATGTGCAGTATGTATCAGTGTTGCTTTGTCTTTTGTTACCAAAGGTTCAGCCAGCAGCCTCTTAAGGAACTATTACCCAGAAGGCATGAGTGAAGCTTTAATAGGAAACATTCTGTATGGAGTATTAAAAGGGCTAAATTACCTGCACCAGAATGGATACATTCACAGGTAGGCTAACAATTGTAAATTGTGACTCGCTGCATACACTTGTGGAGCTATATAAATAAACATATTCATTCATTAACAATAGGAACTGTAGTTAAAATAAGTAACATCGGGAAGGGCCATTTTAGTTATTGCCCAGTAAGGGGCTAATGGTTAGCTTATACATTTTTACTTTATATGCTAAAAGGTACAAGGGTATGATGTTTAGCATAATATAACATCCAAAACATTGCTATGGGGAGAGAACACTCTGAATTCTTTGTTTCATCTGCATGAAAAAGTGTGCAGTAGAAAAATTGTTCTTCTATCATAACTGAAAGTAACCAATCTCAAAAACGTATCTACTTAATAACTAGGATCATTGATTAACTGGGAAACAGAGAGTACTTTCTGACTGGAGAGTTTTTCACTTAAAGGGATAAGTAATACTTCGTTTTATCTTTATTTTATTTTGTAGGCATTAAAAAAACATGAAGAACGATATAAGTCTTATCTGTCAAACCTTTATGGTTTGAGAGATATTCACAAGCAAAGTTTCCCCTCCCACCCCCTTTTACCTAGTGTAAGCCATCTCTTCTCAGATGTGGAATCTGGTTGTAAGACCAGACTGATAATAGCAGGGGACAATCTTCTTCCTATGAGAACAATGAAAGCCCTGCCCCCCTTGACAAGTTTTTCAGGTTTTTCCCTTATCTTAATTGAAGATTGTCCCTCTCTGCAATCTACCTAGGCACCTCCCTTCTAATCTGGCTCAACAGTGTTACATCAGTAAAAGGGACAGGAGGGGGATACTTTGTCATTGAATTACTCTCGAACTACAACTCTGACAGAATTGAAATGACACTCTCCAAAGTCCAAATACTATGATGATTAATTAGAGCTGCTTTTATTATGAAACATTACTATCCCTTTGTTGTAACTTGGTCATAGAGCAATATATATACAAAGAAAACCAACTGTACCATAGGGAATAAATACAAATTTGCATTGATTTAAATAGGGCTTTCAACTCACTGAATGCTGGAAATGTCTCTAACTCACTGCTTCACAATGCGTTTCAGACCTCTTTAGCATTCTAGGTGTTAAAATCCTAATTTAAATTAGAGGACATTTTGAGAATTTGCATTTGTCCCCTGTGGTGCAGATTGTTTTCTCCAGAATTACTTCAGTTTTCTGTTGAACATAGGGCCCTAAACCTAACATTGACACTAGCTACCAGGTTGCCAGAGTGGCTCTGAAACATATGTTAACAGGTAAGAATCTCCATTATACTTTCTTTAGACACATTTGTCAGCTACAGAATTGCCCTGACATAAATATCTAATGTGTGTGCATATTGGCAGTATTGTAAAGCTAATATCTAACATGCAAGAAGATTGAACAGCAAACATAATGGAGCATAAGGCAATATAGCATGTTTATTCGTGCATAATTGTTCACCCAATATTTCTGGGTAAACTCCTTCCCCAGATGCACAGTACAGGCACCTGCATGATTAGACACATACTGCTTTACGCATCATTGTGTGCTGTGCCGTCTTCTTCTTCCACGGTGTGTATGTTCACAACTGGCCGGTTACTTTGAGTTCAGCACTGTAAGAAGACCTCATTAACTGTACTGGTGTGCGGAGGCCTCATCCATTTGTAGTAGATCTAATATCTGCAAACATCACTGCACATTGCAGTTATAGGATACTTTATAATCACTTTGTTCTGTTGTAGGCATTTGAAGGGTAGCCACATCCTGATTTCAGAAGAAGGCTTAGTTTCTCTTTCTGGCCTAAGTCAGCTATACAGTATGGTGAGAAGGGGAGAGAGAGCTAAAGTGGCATATGACTTTCCCAGTTTCAGCACTGCAATGCTTCCTTGGTTTAGTCCAGAACTACTGAGACAGGTATGTCTGTACTTTATCCTCTTTTGCAACCACTGACGTTAATAAAGGGGTACTGAGACCTCCTCCACAAGACAGAACACTCAGAAACTCCTCCCACATTCTGTCCTACATCGCCCCCTAGCAGCCACCGAGTTTAGTTTTTTTTACATTCCCTCCTGGAGTATCAGGGCATATTTTTTCCTAATGGAAAGTGTTTTGTTTTGTTTTTTTGTTTGTTGTTTTTTTTTTTTAAGTTTCAAAATCTGAAGTCACCCTAAACGCTTGTAGGATTAAACGATCGTACAAGATGAAGAAACCTGAATTGTGTCTGTGTTACCACTTAGAGTCAAGAAACCTATGATAACAGTGCATTCTATAAGATAACCTTCTCTTACGGTTGCAGTGAGTACAAAGATTCCATATGGCTTTTGTGGGTGCTTGCACTGTTTTACCATGTTTATATATGTATGAAATATCCATATTATGTTATCTGTTATTTATGATGAAGCTTTATTGTAATAACTTACACGTTTACGTTCCCAATCGTATATTTGTATAGACAGAAGCAAATTACCACACAATAAGCATTTCCCAGCCTCTCCAGAGAGGTATTGGGTCATGCCAACTAGTTAGCTGACTAGAAGTGTGAGGAATATTAATCACATGGCTTCATTTTCTAATGCATTTTATGACTTTGTTTGTCTTGACTGCTGCGTTTACTTGTTCAAACCTCAATTCGGCAGGGCTACAGCTTACCCCCGCTTTCTTCTATCCTCTCTTGAAAGGGTTGGGAGGACATTAGCGGATTGACGACTTTCTTTGGCGCCAGGATAGTCCCCTCATGAGATGTGGATAGTCACACAGTAGTACATCTCAGTAGGTTGGGAACTATTGTGAGATTACAAAATCTTGGGATGTTGGTTCCTCTGGGGCAAAACATCTCAAGAGCTAACTCTGGCTGTATAGAAAATAGTTGGAGCATTAGCGTCCTCACAGTGCCTATATTTTTCACTGTTTTTTCACCATGATTTTCACTAGTATTTTGCTCTTAGTGTAGCTATCACTGTTTACTTTTCTCTACCATTACTGAGGGATGCAGGGACCATGGGGTTAAGCAGTGTGCCTATAGTAGACAGGGCTCTCTAAGCAAAATACTCCTCCTACTTCCTAGCTGCTAACCTCTCCTCCTGTGGGCACTTTCGAGAGGTAAAATAATGATTACAAAGCTAGTCGCCACCTACATAAGTAGTGCAGGACGACTTTAGTGGAGGTGGTAGTTCCGTGCCTTTGACAGTGAGGGAGAGAAGGTTTATAGTTAGGTGATCTTCTTACTTACTGTTTTATCATTTTTCTTTAGTATTTACTCAATTTTATTTACTTAAAAAAGTTAACTTTTTTTGTACTTGAATATTTACTTTATTATTCTTTATTCATGTATTTATTCTTTAATTATTAATTTATTTAACTGTATAGTGCTCTGTGTTCTCCACACAAAACACAATACAGTACTGCATGCATTGCTGGTTTGCTTCTCCTCAGTTGAATTTGGAGCTTTAAGCGTGCGCACGTTAGAAGGCATGTGCACGCACTTTACTTCACAAAGTGGAGGCCATTCTTTACAGCAGCTCCAGCAGCGTTTCTTTGTTTGGGATAAAATCAGGTTTCTCTAGCTCCGTAGGAGCAGGGCACTCTGTGCACAGTTCGAAGAGTTTGTTTGGCCATTGATACTGTGCTGACTCTGAAGTAGCAGCTTTATTTTTTTTTACATTATAACTTTGTTAACAGTTGTGTTGCCAGCAATGTCTTATATTGCTATTTGGTTTATACTTTGTGGGGATTCAAGTCTGCCCATTTATTAAAATCACTGTGGTCATCCCTTTGGGGACATGCTATATTATATGATTTTGAGCCACAATTGTTTCATGTTTATGCTAGTTTCTTTTGGACATTTGCACATTATGAATTGTGATTAATTTGGAGGAAGCTGAACTTATACATCAATTTTACATGCCTTTTGGGACTTGTTTAATTCATTCTCTTCCTTCATTAATTCAGTATGGCAGACAAAAAGGAGACGAAAACTAAGAGCAATAAAAGTAATTATAATTCATGTAAAAAATGCAATTCCAAAGTCACAAACAATATGTCTGTGTGTTCTAAATGGATGGACTTAAAGGCTAATAGGGCTTCCACATCTACAGATGCAACCTCTATGCTTGAACCAGTGTGGACCAAGGCTTTACCAGGTTCACTTGCCAAATTAGAGAGGTTTTTGCACAGATTGATAACAGGAGCAACATGTGCACCAGTTAAAAGACCAAGAACCAAAAAAAAACCCTAAAAAAAACTTTCTATATTCACCCTCATATTCCTCTGACAAAGAAAGGGAAATTGGCAATTGACAGTTCTGAGTCCCCCCTAATCCACTGGAGAGGGTTCCATCTTAGAAGACTCAGATACAGAATCCATGGATTCCTTAATTAATTCTATCTTAGATGTACTGGAAGTTTCAGATGGCCAAACCTCTTAAGTCTTCACCCAAATCTCTTTTTAAAAGTAAAAAGAAATCTGCTGTTATTTTCCCTGAATATGAAGAGCTTGATCAGATAGTCATTGATGATTGGGAAACCCCAGATAATGCTATGGTTACTCCCAAGACATTTGCAAAGGTGTACCCTTTTTCTAAAGCTAAGGTTGACCCTACTATTTCCAGATTATCCAAACATACCACTATACCTGTTCAAACTACAGCAGTGTTTAAAGGGATAGTAATGTTTCACAATAAAAGCAGCTCCAATTAATCTTCATATTATTTGGGCCATTGAGAGTGTTATTTCAATACTGTCAGAGTTGTAGTTCAAGAGTAATTAAATGATAATGTATCCCCCTCCGACCCCATTCAATTACTCTTGAACTACAACTCTGACAGTATTGAAATGACACTCTCTATTGCTCAAATACTATGAAGATTAATTGGAGCTGCTGTTTTTGTGAAACATTACTATCCCCTTTAAAGATCCTGCTGACAGAAAGGTTGATACCTTAAACAGACTGATGTTTTCTGGACTAGGAGCAATCATTCAAGCTTCCTTTGCTTCAGCCTGGCAGTGCAGACCTTTTGAGGCCTGGGAAGCTCAAATTATTCAAGCTTAACAAGATAATGTGCCTCATGATGATATCTTCCCTCTCATAGGCTACCTCCATGAGACCACCTCCTATATTGGGGAATCTGTCTTGGAGACAGCTAAGTTGGCATCTACTATTACAGCACTTCGTGCTTTGTGGTTAAAGATTTGGAAATCAGATTTTGCTTCCAAAAAAATCTCTAATGTCCTTGCTTTTCAAAGGATCCCTCCTATTTTGGGCAGAGTTAGACAAAATTGTCAGCCATGCCACTGGAGATAAAATTACCTTTTTACTTCAGTATAAACCTAAAAGGTTTGACAACAAGAAAATGTCTTTTACTTATGTAAAACATCCTCCAGACAAAATTCTACTCATTCATCTGGAGGTTCCTTTCATTTTAATAGAGCAAAACCTGCCTTTTTTGGTTTAGCCACAGCTCTGAGAGTTTTTACCAAGGTGATGGCTCTGCTAATGGCTCATCTCAGATCCATGAGAGTAAACCTGACTCCTTATCTGGACTATCTGTTGCTAAAGGCTCCATCTCAGGAGCTGTTTCAATAATATATTTATCTTACTCTGTTAACTATGAAGAATCATGGTTGGATCATCAACCTAAGCAAATCACAACTAATACCATCTCAGCAGAGTCTGTTTCTAGGTCTGCGTTTCAATACCAGCCTTCAAAAGGCATTTTGATTTCAAGATACATTTTTGGATCTCCAATACTTTCTCTCCCTACCAGATGTTTCTGTCAAGTACTGCTTGAAGATTGTGGGAAAAATGGTAGCTACAATAGAAGCAGTCCCTTTTGCTAAGTTTCACTTGAGGCCTCTTCAGTTGGATCTAATCTAAATCCAAAAATCTAAACCATCTTCATCACATGATGAAGATATCCCAGATCACGAGACAGTCTCTTCAGTGGTGGCTCAGAAGTTCAAATCTCCTAACAGGGAAACCTTCAAAACAGAGGGGGTGATGGACACAATAGACCAGTCTGTTCGGATGGGGAGCAGTGTACAAACACCTCTCCATTCAAGGTCAGTGGACTTCATCAGAGTCCCATATTACCATAAATATATTGGAGTTACGTGCAACTTACAATGCACTATTGGCATGAATGTCAATCCTATAAAATTTCTTGTTCGGATTCACTCAGACAGTGCCACAGCAGTGGCATACATAAACCATCAATGAGGAACAAAAAGCAAAGCTGCTTGGATGAAAGTCAAGAAAATTCTTCTCTGGGCAGAGAACCACGTTCCAGTATTGTCAGCCATTTACATTCCAGGAGTGGAGAATTGGGAGGCAGTTCTCCTCAGCCATCAGACTATAGACCCAGAGGAATGGGAACTATTGCACCCTATTATGTCAAAGCAAGCATAGACAGCTAGGTTTTTCCTCTTTTGTGCAGTATGCCTCGTGTTCCTTGACTACAAGAGGATTTCTTCTAAGCAAACAAGTTCTTCCTCATACTTTCATTATTCCATCAGATCCAAGTCTAATTGGTATTCACATAAGCCCTTTTCCAAATCAGACACTCCTAAACCCCCTTCCATCTAAATGTGGATTCAAGGAACTTCCTCTGACTTCTCCATTGAGGAGAAGAATCTAGAATTTCAGTCAACAATGGAGAAACTCCATCTCAGATGAATGGGTATGTTATCAAAATAATTTCATTAAATTATCTCCTCCTCAGTTTATTCTTTTGGTCCAAGGTTCCACAGGACCTGCAAAGGCCTTCTGAAGTTGAAACCTCCTTTCCTCTAATATTAAAGTGAAATTGTCACTTGGTTAGAAATATGTTATTTTTAAAGTACTTTCAGAAGCACCCTTGTTTATGTGGCTCATTTTTTTATTTGACCACTTAAGGACTAGAGTGGTGCGCAAGATGCATCTACAGTGCATTTCACACCCCTCTAGGCCTCAATTTGTTAAAACACTTGTTTATGATATATTTTGTTTTACTTTGTCGCTTTCTAACAGTGCATAAGCTGACAAATAAAGCTAATGTTTGAAATAAAAAATATCTAACAAAAATATAGATGATTTTGAAAATTGCTTAAAAATAACGTTTGTTACAAAGATGCAATTCCAGTTTAACAGGTGAGTCTTAGTAATTCTATTCGGGCTACTTGTATTGACCTCACTTATACTTAGGCATCTCTTTTTCCAACCAGTTTTGGCTAGATGTTCTTCATACTTCAGTTCCTCCATTCACTTGATTAAATTTGTAGATCTATGCACTTTCTCCAGTTCTAGAATTTTCTTTTTAAGGACAGGTGCCCAAAATGCTACTGCATATTCCAGGTGAGGTCTTACAAATGACTTGTACAGTTGAAAAATTATGTTGGCCAATCTTACATCAGTATCCCTTTATATGTAGTATTTTGTTTGCTTTTCTACTGCAGTATACAATTAGTTCAATATTTTTTTCCAGCAATGTGTTTGCTAGATTGCTCCCACTGAGATAAGAAGTATCATGCTTATTTGTACTTCCCAGATGAATAACAATACATTTTTCTTTCATTAAAGGGATAGTAATGTCAGAAAAAAAGTATTAACTATATAGTATATACAATTAAAAGAGGGTACTTGCACTTATTCATATCTCTCAAACTGTTATGGTTTGAGAGATATAGGAAAATAAAGTTCTCTGGTCACTCCCCTTTCTGCTTGACGAGCTGTAAAGCTGTCAGAAGCAGATTCTGGTCACTTGACCAGATGTGGCTCTTCAGCAGCGCCGATATTACGATATCTAAAGATAAATACTTAATTTGGAACGGTCTACAAAGTTTGCCTGGCTTGCAAGCACACTGTGTAGACCGTTCCAATGACGTATTTATTTCTAAATAGCGTGATTTCAGCTCTGCTGAAGAGCCTCTGTCTGGTCAAATGACTGGAATCTGCAGCTGTCAGCTAGATGGCAGACTTGAGTAAAACAGTCAGGAAAAGGTAACTTTAGCAAGTTATATCTCTCAAACCATAACGGTTTGAGAGATAAGACTTACATTGATGTTAATCTTTTTTAATGTCTACAATATTAAATCAACTTAAAATTAACCATTACTATCCCTTTAAAGGTATAATAATACTTAAAATGTAAAAACAATGTGTTGTAGGGTTTATCCCCCTGAATAAAACAAGGATACTCCCACTGCTGAGAGATATTTTATTAAAAAATTATAACAACTCAAACTTGATTTTTTTAGGTGCAATATCACAGTGGCCTGAAAATTTAGAGTGGAGCTGTTGCTACACCATCCTATGGACTGCTCTGGTCTGTAGACCATAAATCTCCATAGGATGGTGTAGCAAAAGCACCACTGTAAATTTTCAGGCCACTGTGATATTGCACCTAAAAAATTCAAGTTTGATATTGCACAGAGGGTTAAACCAATTTTCTATCTAACAAGAAATGGTGCATTTGGTTTTCTCCGGATCTATACCTCTTTAAAGGGATAGTAATTTTTAAAATGTAAAAAAATATATGTTGTAGGGTTTATCCCCCTGAGTAAAACAAGAGTACTCCCACTGCTGAAAGGTGTTTCATTCAAAAGTTATTAATTTTCAAAGTTGAATTTTTTAGGTGCAATATCACAGTGGCCTGAAATTGTACAGTGGCGCTGTTGCTACACCATCCTATGGAGATTTATGGTCAACTGACCAGAGCTGTCCATAGGATCGTGTAGCAACAGCGCCACTGTACAATTTCAGGCCACTGTGATATTGCACCTAAAAAATTCAACTTTGAAAATTAATAACTTGTGAATGAAACACCTTTCAGCAGTGGGAGTACTCTTGTTTTACTGAGGGGGATAAACCCTACAACATATTTTTTTTTTACATTTAAAGTATTACTATCCCTTTAAGCTTAATGAACAAGGCCCCATATATGTCTATGCACATAGATACAGTGTAACCTCTATGTGTGGTATTTGGTTTGCAGTGCAATTCTGCTCAGGAATGTCTGCTTTGCTGTAAATTTATTATTTCCTTTACCCAGGACTTGTATGGATATAATGTGAAGTCGGACATCTATAGCCTTGGAATCACTGCCTGTGAATTAGCTACTGGACGTGTTCCATTTATGGACATGCACCGCACTCAGGTATTGGCCATAGCTTTAGTACTCCTTGGAAAATGTTATCTGCTTTGAGTGACAGAGGGCACAAGTGGAAAAATTATGGGCAAAAGAGGTGAACCATAGGGGAACAAATACATATTCCCCAAATTCCCTTTGAGTTAAGTAGAGCTTTTAACCCTTTGAATGCAAGATCTTCAACGTATTTCAAAATGATAGACTGACTATCTCTGGCATTCAAGTGGTTAAATGCCCAATTTAAGGGTCAGTTTACATGTTTTACTAAGTCTGTTTCTAAGCAAACATTAGTGGTACAAGGCCCAGACTGCCCTGTGCAGCCTCAAAAAGTCAGAATCCTGACTCAGTGGGCTGGAACACAACCCCATAAGTATGTGGCTATCAGCTACAGACTTCGCTGGTTGCGTGTTCAGTCTCCGTAGACCTCTTGTGCTGGGCATTTAAGCCAGACAGTGAAGGGTTATATGGACTGCATCTTACAGGACAGGAGAAAGAATGTTTTTCCTGCGGGACCGATGAGGAAGGCTTCACTGGCAGGTCTGCCCAGGTAAACATATTTGTCAGTAGAGCATTGTCTGAGTGATAGTTGCCTTTTAACCCAATGGGAATTTTTTTTTGTCCCCTATGGCATCACTGGTCCGCCCCAGAACTTTTTTTTTGTGTACATGTTGTTGTGGTAAGATTTCATACAACTGTTTTGAAATACATTCAACTAGATCAGCATCATACAAATGATCCCATATTGGAGAAAGGGATTTTTTTTCATCCAGTTCTTTGTTGGGTTTTGTTTCAGGCTTGTAAACATAACCTCCTAAAAATCACAAGGTTGACTTTTCAAGCCCACTATTCTAACCATGTGAATTTTATGAGGTTGTCACCAAAAGGTTTAAGTCCTAACATCTGCTAATAATAAATCAGTGCTTACTTCAATTTTGGCAGAACATCCTAATGACCACATTGACACAATTCTATATGGACTGTTTTTCTAAAACTGATCTTTACTTAGTACTGGACATGTTTCTTTATTCAGGGCTTGGACTCAACTTCTCCAACTAAAGTCTTCTTAGGAAGTCTTCAGTGGGAGGAGTTTGGCTTCTAAGAGCCCTGCAACAAATCATGTTCATGAGCACTCAGAATCATCTTTATGTTGTGTTAGCCATTTTTTAATTTATTTTTGAGCTATTTCGATTTAAAGATTCTAATAATGAAGGCATGCATTCAGGCACATCCTGGTTTAGCCCTACCTTTATCACCTACTCACTGACACCTATCCCTTTCAGTGATAGGGAAGGTGGGTAATGCATTGCTGGGCAGTGGAAGCGAGTGGGGGAAGTAAGGTAGGGTTACAGCAGGAAGCACCAGCACAGCATGCCATAATTAGCAATATATATATATATATATATATATTTAGCTGATAGTGTCCCTTTAAGGCAAGAGGGGGTATATTCTTGTGAGGAGCTGGTGTAACTTTGAGAGCATATATTTAACGGGTAAACAACTTCTCAGCATACTTAGCATACATATCATGTGTTGCACTCAGCCTAGTATAACACCGCTGTTGCAGAGAATGTCAGTTTTGCTTTTCCCCTTATATAATCTAAGATGCTGCTACGAAAACTGAAGGATCCACCACACAGTCCACTGTATGGTAACACCTTCCCCTGTGAAGAATCTCCGATGAAGAATTCCAGATCTGGAGTGGATTCAGGCATCGGTGAGAGTGTAGTCGCTGCAAGCATGACTCAAACAATGACTAGCGAAAGACTAAGAACCCCTTCCCCAAAAACATTTTCATCTGCTCTGCAAAATTTGGTGGAACTTTGCCTGCAACAAGATCCTGAAAAACGGTAACTCATTTTTTCAGAAGCATTATTGTTTCAGAGCTTGATGTTTAGATTTAAGAGCAAGAGATTTACAAAGGAGTGATAGGCCCCTTACCCCACAAAATAGGACATGAGTGTAGCAAATGTCAGATACGTCTTGGACCATATTCATGAAGCTAAACTGGATAAATTCTAGTTTTCTTTTGTGCATATGGGCCTAAATAGCTTTTCATCTGTACTGCTCTCATCTCAACGCTTGAAGAAAGTAATGCTGGTCAGTGGGGAGTATGACTTCTATTTGGTACAGTTTTTGTCAGAGTTTTGTGTGAGAAAGTGTCACTCTGGACTGCGACAGCTCAATTTTTTTCTCTGTCTCTCCCCATTTGTAGATATTTTTATTAACTATTTAGTAAGAGATGTATTCTCCACCATAGATCTACAGAAATAGTCCCACAGAAATAGTCCCACAGTAAATGATTCCTAATTTAGGCCTAGATTCCATTTCAGTTGATAACATTATCAAGGGTTTATTTACAAATTTCTCTATAGACTTCAAAGTGGCGATCTGTTAGATACAATCAGTGATGTCACTTATCAACTGCAGTTTATCCCTTTAAGAACAAGAGGGTGCATGACTCATTGCAAGGTAATGCATTGCCCACCCCTCTGGTTCTTCGGGAGTTACTCCAGTAATCTTTTGGATGCTAGAGCTCTCACCAACTCATTGAAGACATCTAACATCCAAAGGGTAAATTACACCGTTTAGGGAAAGTTTGCATTAAGCAGTATTCAGTACAACGAAATGCTGAAATGAAGGACACCTGCTTAATTATTTCTACATATAGTTTCCCTTTAATAACAATAAAATGTAATTAGCTACATATGATGGGTTTATTTATGTTTTACCTTAAATGACCTATAGCTAATATTTTGTATTTTTATTATTTATCTTTATCATCTAGGCCCTCAGCTGATACTTTGCTGACTCATGTTTTCTTCAAGCAGGTAAGTTCAGTGATGCATTTTGCAAACAACAGCTTTGTCCTGGTGATCTGCATGACATTAAAATGTGAAATGACAATGCTTGGATATCCTTGGCATACAATTAGTTAAATTACACTATAAAAAAATCAGGAATAATTTGTAAGTTTAACTGATTAATAGACCAACTTAATGTCCTGACCTCTTATGTAATTGTTAACATCAAGAATAGTAATTCCGGAACTCAGTCTATGATGCATTGGACACCCATCTGACACACTGCCTTCCTCCCTTTACTCAGACGTCTTTGGAGGTCATCAAGATACTCACTTTTGGTCACCAAACCAATGTCACTTGATGATCAGTTGCAGCAACTGTTCAGGGGAGTGCGACTCCCCTGCCTCCACACATTCTGAACTTGTGGTTTGAGTGGGCAGGACCTGGGAATGCCATCCACATCACTATCTGCGATGGCCAGCTTCCCGTCATTCTGCTCACTCAGTATTAAAGTTGCTGCTCCATGAGTACATGGGAATCACTCTTTTGATTGCCAAGTGGATAGTGTTGGGCAATCAGTCGGTGGGGGAATTTGGAGGGCTCTTATGCCGCGACTGCGCTCCAGCAGGGTCTGATCTTTTTATGATAACCCTTTTAGGGGAGGGAAGGGTAACGCAGAAAAAACCCCAAGCGTGTATGGAGTACATCCATGACCTGGGTGGAACATACATTTTGCAGACTTATTCTATACATGCTCGGCACTGAAAGGCTAACATGACATTTAAATGTAGTAGAAGAGGGACACATTGACTACAGTTTTCCTCACTAGATGAAGGGAAATGGAGCAGATCATTTCCAACAGAGTTTCAAACTACCCGCCCACTTTTCTTGTCTTCAGGATGATGCTGGACCTGCCCTTCAGTGCAAGCAATCTTGAACAGGAGTGCCAGTACTAGCATGGGAGAGAGAGTACTGTCTTAATCCTTTGAGTGCCAGAGGTGTGGCCAGTGTATTGCTTCACAATGCGTTTTCTACCTCTCTGGCACTCAAAAGTTAAAAAGAACGGTGAACTTTTTTTATGGAAAGAATACATTATAGTTATTTTCTTGATGAGTAAAATACAGCTGTTTCCATTGCTGTGAGATTTTTCATTCAAAGTTTTTTTAATGTTTCTTTTTCTTTAATTAAAACTACTGGCAACAGACCAAAGGGTGTCCAAAAAAAGCAATTTTTCTTTTTTTATAATGCAATCATTGGGATAGCTTCAGTCATAGACTATGACTTTTTGTATCCTTTATAAAATTCACCAGGATGTTTGTCACAATGTAGTCATGCGCAGTAGAGACTGACCCCGTTCGGGCAGTCTTTACTGTGCATGATTGCGTCGCGTAAGTGAGGCGACGCAAGACTGCATAGCGTGGAGCAGTGAGGTAGCGGCCTCTTAACATTACCCGGACCTTGGCCAGTGTACATGGGCTTTTACACTAGTAGTAAATAATGAGAATAGCATCACCTTATGTCCACAATAGAAATTGCAGTTTAAGTAATGGCAGACTAGATGGGCTGAATGGTTCTTATCTGCCATCAAATTCTATGTTTCTAAGAAGTAAAAGAAATAAGTTTGCGCTATAAGATCTTTTGAATGGAATCTCTCAAAGGAGTGGGAGTGCTCTTGTTTTACTCAAGAAGAAAATATTAACACTATACTATATTTTTTACGTTAAAAAAAGTTTACTGGTCTTTTAAAGAGAAGAGGTAAATGGAAATTTGTTTTCATCACTAGGTAAATGGAGGAGTAGCTACTAGCCTGTGGATAGACCCTCTTCCATGCTATTTTAAATGTAAAATTAACCTATTTGATGCTAGAGATGTCTCTAACACATTGAAAAGCAACACGCTGGCGATATCTCTAGTATTCAAAGAGTTTAATCACGTGGCAGAAAGATATAGCCTTCCTTAAATTAATGTTTTGTGTGTGTTTTTATTTTAAAGATCCAAGAACAAAAACATGGATCAGTGTTGTCACTACTGCCCCCTTTGGAACAACACCGAAAGCGGCGATCAGCTAGGCCGTGTTCTGCAAACTGGAACAAACTATGGCATTCAAATCAGACTCAAGATAAAGAATGGACATTTGAGTAACGCTTTGTTTACTAGCTAGATGAATGATCTTTATTTTTGTCATGTGTATGAAACTGGCAAACTGTGAAAGAGCTTCAACCTATGGCTGTTTTTTTATATATATTATATATTTAGTTTAATTTATGCTCAAAGCCAGCATATATAGTGAATATGTGAATATTGCACTTCTAAACCATAGTGATTCAGCACTTTATGCTGTGATCAAACACTACTCAACCCTTTGAGTGCCAGAGGGGTATCCAACGCATTGAGTCGGATACCCCACTGGCACTCAAAGGGTTAAAGGGGCAGTAATGCTTAAAAACACATTGGTTTTAGAGAAAAGTTTAACAAGCACAGGTTTGTATATAAACCGTTACTACGCTATAGAAAATCTAGAGTTCACTGATTTACTGCTTTACTTGGCTAACATAGACATTGAGGCATATTGACAAAGTAGAAAACTGAGCATTTCTGTATAAACAAACGGCACCATATTGCATAAATAAAATATTGATGAAAGTAACCCTTTGAATGCTCACCCTAGCATTCAGGATGTCAAAAGTTCAATGTAAAATGGATAGGAATTTTGAGAATGTTTGTCATTTAAGGTGCAGTTAGTTTGTCCCAGCATTCTTCCACTTGTCTTTATGTTATAACAACCCCCCAATGACACTACTACTATTTTTTTTTTATTAAACACAATCCTATATATCTGAAAGGAAATTCTGAGCAGCTGCCCACTGGGCTAATGTGCACAACCTTAAATATGTCTATTGCCAGTATTAAGAAAAAAAATACAGTCACACAGCTGTCAAGTAGTGAGGTTTTTTGTTTTTTTTTTAATAAAGAGATAGTAATACTTCGTTTTATCTTTATTTTATTTTGTAGGCATTAAAAAAACATGAAGAACGATATAAATCTTATCTCTCAAACCTTTATGGTTTGAGAGATATTCACAAGCAAAGTTTCCCCCTCCCGCCCCTTTTACCTAGTGTAAGCTATATCTTCTCAGATGTGGAATGCAGTCCATAGACCAGACAGATAACAGCAGGGGACAATCTTCTTCCTATGAGAACAATGTAAACCCTGCCCCCCTTGACACGTTTTTCAGGTTTTTCCCTTATCTTAATTGAAGATTGTCCCTCTCTGCAATCTACCTGGGCACCTCCCTTCTGATCTGGCTGAACAGTGTTACATCAGTAAAAGGGGTGGGAGGGGGATGCTTTGTCATTGAATTACTCTTGAACTACAGCTCTGACAGAATTGAAATAACTCTCTCCAAAGTCCAAATACTATGATGATTAATTAGAGCTGCTTTTATTATGAAACATTACTATCCCTTTAAGTCACCCAAAGCAGTAGCTGCTCAGTGATTCTTGCTGGAAAAGTCATTGAATACTTTAAGAAATCAAGAGTCATAGTGGTTTGAGAAGTTTTGCATATGTCTGGTACTGTGACAGGTCATATAGGAGCAACTTGCTTTTAAAGTTATCCTTTTCAATATATTTTGTTTCTCTTATGAACATGTTGCTTATAATACAGCATAGTCTGAATATCAGTGCTTTAAAATTAATTGAGATTATATATATTCACTCTGCATTTGTAAAAACAAATGTAGTTGTGGGATTTTTTTTACGTTAAATTGGCAGTAGCATTTTTTATGAAAAATATACATATATTATTTTCCTTCTGCGTAAGACAAGGGTACTTCCACTGTATGTGTTTTTTTCTTAAATATATATTTTTTTTATTCTTTTATTCAAAAGAGTATAGCTCTGGTCCTGATCCTAGCAATTACTGTGGAGAGCTGTAGTCAGTGACACAAGCTCTTTCATAAGGTGCATTATAAAAAAACAGTGCCTTTTGTACACCAGTTGACACTGTTGCTTAAAAAATATATATATTTGAGCTGTGATAACTTTTGAATGATAAAAATCCCCCAGCAGTGGGAGTACATTTACATTATTCACTAGGAAAAACACTATAATATATATTTGACTTTCTTCCATTGTGAACCACAGGAACCATGGAGTTAAGTTGCTGCCACTAGGATACACGGTACTTGCAGACAGGATTCTCTGGAGAAGGAGATTCCCTCTCAGTCCTATTTAACCCCCTCCCTGTAGCAGCCTTAGTTTTAAAGGGTCCTCCTCTGGAGGTATAGTAACTTCTGTTTTGCCTCCTTTTTTATTTTATTTTCCTGTTTTATGGATAAAGCTTTTCTCAGTATAAATTGGCTCCCATGGCATCTCTTCCTCTTCCTTTTTCATGCAGAATTGAAGAGGACACAGAAGACATATAATCTGCCAGTTTTTAGGTCTGCCCTCTGGGAAGCTACCTCTCTCCAGTACTACACCAGTGAAGCCATGAGTGCAGGCATGGTGAATATGGTTCTCTGTCCCTGTGTGTCTATCTACCTGTCTGTTTATCCACTATGAGAGGCCTGTCCTGTGGAAAATTACCTAGGTGGCTCAGACCCAAATATATTTTATTCATTTTATACACTATTCATTCGATTGTACTTAATTTAGTGTCAGAGACCCTTTAAGCATTTTATGGGTCCACGGCTCGGTGTTCACAGCATCTGTATTCTACCTGCTGCTGCTTCCTCAGTGCTCGCAACTCTGGGTGGGCTCTGGAGCATGGGGAGGATACAGTAGGGGAAAGCTTGACTTATTGTGAGGGAGAGCTCCATAATTGGGATCTCCTGCCACTATAGCAGCTTTACATGAAACATGTGGAGAGCCACCATGATCTATATATATTTTTTTAACTCTCCATGTTTCCCGGGCTCTGGGAAAGGAACTGGAGAAGTTGTTTCTCCCTTCAATCCCAAGCTTGCTGTTCACTGCAGAGACACCTTGCTACAGGCTCTCTCCATAGGTGGTCAGTTCCTTCGGGGCTACTAATCTCCCTTATTGGTGAAGATAAGTCCGTTCTCTTACTACTTTGTTCCTCCCTGCCTCCCGCAAGGCCATTTTATGGGGGAAATAGCCATGTCAGAGCCAGAAGGGGACACAGGGAAACCTAGAACCATAACAACTGACAGCATAGGTCTCCTGTTTATCTTGCTAGTCCAGGCTTCCCAAGGGTCATCCAGGTCTGCAATGCCTCTCTTGTGGTGTGCCCTAGCCACTTCTCTGACAAGTGTCCAGATTCTGACTAGTTTGCCTTATTCCCTGCAGAGTATTTTGGATGCATTGGATCAAGAGCTCCCTGCTTCCTTCAGAAAGTAGGCCCAATACCCTACTCTGTTGCTTGTGGTGACGATTCTTCTCTAGAAGAAGGGGAGAGAGAGGGGATGACAATGATTCTTCCTTTACCCCTGGGGACTCCCTGGAGGAAGACTCCAGGTGTTCTGTGGAAGTCCAGATACAGGCAGTGTTAGATACCCTTCAGATCTCTGAGTGCCCCTCTGGGGCATCAACTCACGACATCTTTGAGAGGTGGAAGAAGGTGTCTGTTCACTCTCCTTCTTACGATTCTCTAGACCAGATTATCCTGGAGGAATGGAAACTCCCTGATAAGAAGGCCTATTTGTCTGGGTGGTTTCACCTTCTCTATCCCTTTTCCACCAAAGAGATGTGGAGCACTCCTCCTGTTGTTGACCTCCCAATCTCTAACTTGTCAAAGCACAGTGCCCTACTGGTAGCCAGTGCAGCAGACTTGAAGGGCCTGGTGGATAAGCACCTGGGTTGTATTTTAGAAATACACTTTCTAGCCATAGGTGCTGCAGTCATAATTTGGCTATTGCGTGGATGGGGAAAGCAGTCGATATTTGAGACTGGTTGCTTCAGGTAGTCATGGAGGATTCAGATAGAAAACACATCACACACATAATCTCTAGAATTCACAAAGCCAATGTTCATAATTGTGGGGTGGCCTTGGATGTGATTAAGTTTGATGCTAAGACCTCCACACTTCCTGTGGCCGCATTATTCTGTGGCTGAATTTGGTTGGCTAATCAGTCTTCTGAAATGTCATTTATAACATTGACCTTCATATGTAAACAGCTTTTTGTTCCAGAATTGGATACAGTTATTAGTCAGGCCACTGTGAGCAAGAGTTCTCTCTTTCCCCAGTCTTCACCTAAACATATTTTTGTTCTGTGCTACATATTTTTTTTCCCTGCTAGTACTCCCAACTGACCAAAGCTAACTGTCTCCTTGGGGCAATCCCATTTTCACCACAAGTACAAGTCAGTCACCTAAAACGCCTATCCAGAAACCTCTCTCACCCTGATTTGTTGTGAGTGGGGCTTTCCTAGGTGATAGGGGAATGCCTTCAGCCATTCAGAGAAGCATGGACCATTTCTTTGGTTAACCCGTGGATTGTGCAGGTAGTTTTAGAGTGCTATAGATTTCAAGCACACCCCCCACCCCCCCCCTGATGTTGATCCTTTATGTCAAGCATCCCTTCAGGCCCCTTACGGGCTCTCCAGTTCTGAAAGGCGATTCAAGCCTTGGTGGATATGGAATTCTTGGCTCCAGTCCCCCATAATCAGAAGTTTCTGCAGTTTTAATCCAACTTGTGTATAGTCCCCAAGAAGGATGGGGGCTGCTGCCCAATGTTAGACCTGAAAGTCTCAACTTTTCATGCATATGCCAAGTTTCACGACAGAATATCTGGGTTTGGTCATTTCTGATGTGTGTCCAGTAGTGATCTTTGCTTCTCTGGCCATAACGAATGTGTATCTTCATGTTTGCATTCAAGAGCAGTAACAGAGGTTCCTATGCTTTGCTTTTCAAGACTTCCAGTTATAATTTACAGCTCTGCCGTTTGGTCTGGCTTCCACACTGATGGTATTCACCAAACTTATGGTGGTCCTGATGGCCATAGCCAGGCACAGGGGATCTCTCTTTCACCCTACCTGGACAATCTTCTGCTGAGGGACTCGTCCAGAGACATCCCTCACCAGCATTGTCACAGTTTGGTGCTCAACCTCAAGAGGTCCTTCCTGGTCCCCTCACCATCTGTATTCTTCCTCTGCATGAGATTTGACACACTCCTGGAACAGATATTCCTTCCAGAAGACAAGGTCCAGCTGTTGTCAGTGTGTTTTTTTTAGGTCCGTGCCTGTCCATCGGCACCAGTGTGGAATTCATGAAGACTTTTGGGAACATTGGTGTCTTTGCTGGAGGCAGTGCATTAAGCTCAATTTTATAAGTGGGCCCTACAGTTGGACATACTAAAGAAGATGTCCAGATGGAAATGTCATCTGTCCCATGTGATGTTTCTGTCTCCAGACATGGTTGAATCTGCAGTGGTGGTTTTCAAAGAACAATCTTGCAATCGGAAAACCATTTTTCTATTGTGTATTGTGTCTGTAGTGACAACAGATTTCAGCTTGTCAGGCTAGGGAGCAAATTTAGATCAACGAGTGGCTCAGGGTCTTTGATCCAGATCTGAAAGCAATCAGTGTGCTTGATATTCGGTCAATCTGCCTGGCCCTTCACCATTGGTCCCTGTTGCTTTGTGGGTGCCTGGCTTGGCTCCAGTCTGTCAGTGCAATTGTGGTGGCATATACCACTCAGCAAGGAGTGACCAGAATTGTGGAGAGTGGACCAGGGTTTGGTCTATCCCCTCCTGGGTGAAAGCTCATGTTCTGGCTCTTAAAGAAAATATTCTGAGAAGAAATGGTTTCTCTGAGCCAGACAGTGTTACTAGACTGAAAGACCCATAAGTTTGTTTCTTCCAAAATGTAGTATGAGGTCTGGTCCTCGTTTTTCAAGAACATGTTTCAAGTCCAGGGGTTTTGTCCTTTCTGCTGGACAGTCGTCCCAAAGGTCTTCAACTCTATCAAGGTACAAATCTCTGCCTGTCGGTCAATTTTAGAAGCACATAACTCTGTTGCCCGATGTTCAGACTTTTGTTGAGGGGGTAGCGTGTCCCTTTAGGGATCCCAAGCCTCCTTGGGATCTGAATCTGGTCCTCTTAGTGCTTCAGATTGATCCCTTTGAACCACTGGCTTCTGTGTGTCTTTGTTTCTCAACCCTTATGACAGTATTACTTCTGGAGATAGTTTCTGTTTGGCGGGTGGCTGAACTGAAAGTTTTGTCTTCTAAGGCTCTTTTTCTGATTTTTCATGCAGATAAGGTGGTTCTGCTTAGTTGCTTTGTGTCTTTTCGGAGGGTTGTATCTGATTTCTATAATAATCGTGATTGTACTTCTTTCTTTTTGTCCTGATCTGTCTTATAGAGGAGACCACGATCTGCACTGTTATTCGGATATGCTGTTCATTATTGCCAGTGGCCTGCTTCTAAGGTGACAGTGGCCATATGGATCAAGGCAAAAATTCATAAGGCTTATGACATAAGAAAGAGATGTGTGCCTTTTCAGGTGACAGCACATTCCACCAGTTCGGTGGTTGCATCTTGTGCCTACAAGAACCATACCTCAGAAAAGCAGTAGTGCAAGGCAGTGACATTGTCGTTGCTTCACACATTTGTGAAACATTAGTGTCAGCCTGCTGGCTTTGGCTGAGACAAGTTTTGGTAGAAAAGTCCTCTAGTCAGTAGTTCATGCATAGGTGATTTTCTTCTTTTGAGTAACCTTTCTTGTGTTGCATAATTCTGTGTGGTGGTGTTCTCGACACCCAAGGTTCATAGTTTTGAAATAATAAAAAAAAAAAAACCTCTGTGAGGCTGGAGTTTTGTTGGGAGGTTTTCTCCCCCTTACCCAAGGACCCTGTGTACCACAATGGACAAAAGAGAAAAGGGGATGTTTGTGTATTTACTAATGAATCCTTTAGCCCTTGTGGAACACAGGACATCCCTTCTGGAGAAAAACATATGGTTTGCATCCCAGGCAGGAGTGTCCCCTGGTGTGGTGACTTGAAAAAGTACAGAAAATATTTCTCACTGCTTCTGTGTGGGTTGGTTCTTCAAAATCAACCTTGAATTAGTAATAGATATGAAGTTCATATAGGCAGACATGATTCATTGTTACCGGACTCCAGGGCCCGGAACTCTTTCCATGTAAGTCTTTATAGGAATTAAAGAGAACTATAGCTTTGGAAATAGTGCCTCTTAATTTGTTTAATAGAAGGACTTGCTTAGGAATCTGTCCTTCATTCAGCAACCGTTTGTATATTCTGACTGAGTTTTCTGTATGTTTTCTCTTAAAGTGTAATTGAAACTTTTTAACAAATGTGATTTTGAAAGCACTGTCAAATTTACATGTATACGTATGTTAGCCATTTTTTGTTTGAGGTATTTAGCTTTATTTATTTGTCAGTTTATGCAACTGAACTAGTACCTTTTGGTTGGAATAGCAGTTGGTAATGTAGAGCAATGTGGAATGTTAGTTTATGTTACTATCTAGTTGTAGCGTGTTAATATCCACAGAGAATGCCTATCTGATTTCCATTAACTGACAAATAAATGAATATAAATATCTTATAGTCCATTGTTTTCCATATCTCTATGGCTAACTTATTTTAGACTGAAAAATCTATTGTTTATTACGTAGTGGTGAAAACTAAATGCAGACCTAAAATGGTGCACAGCAAATACAAGAAACTGCAGATACTATGCATAATATACATAAATAGATATAGGTGGCTAGAGCATGAAGGACACCTGCCTAGGTAAGTGCTTCTGTTAAACACTTTAAGTGGCTCTTTTTTAACAGATTAATTTACCTAGGTATGTATCCTCTATACAGCAGGCATTCTATGTGCAGTTTCCTGTTTATATTGACCAGTTTTCATACTTGCCTCTAGAACATACCTCATCAGCAAACAGTGAGCTTCCATAGACCTGAATTGATCTTAAGGAACACACGTTATCAGTTTTTTTTATAAGACTGTAAACCATTTGCAGTGAGCTACAAGAGAGAGCAATGTATAAGGCTTCTTTCACATGAGCTGCGTGACTGTTCCACCCCCCTGTGAAAGTTTAATTGTCAATATCTACACTCTCCTTCATTCCACCACTAATCTGGATGCAGGGTAGGCATGCCTGACGGCTGGCCCATATGAGCACTAGCTAACATTACTGGCTGCCTCCTACGTGGGTCTGCCATCCATTGGAGGTTGAGATGTGCATCACAACCTCAAACACTTGTATGGAAAGTCTGAAGATGGCCCCATAGGCCACTGTTCAGAACTTCCTTATTGAAACTTTTCTTCATTTCAAAGGGAAAAAATTAAAGTTGCAGCACTCTGTGCTGTGAAAGTTGTCCTGTGAGAGGGACCATAGTCCATCATGGTACCTTTCACCACTAGCAGCAGATGCAATACAGCTTTATGAAGCATTCTTACCTAGATGATTAATTATGTTAAAACAAAATAAGAGCTGCTTATTACTAGGGTTTCCCTTTAATTCCTACATGTATAGTTCCTCTGTCATTTGAATGAAAACTGCACACAATTGAGTCCTAGTGGTCATTAGGATGGTTTATAATTAAGTTTGTGTTAATGTTCATTTAATTCATCTCTGTGTAAGAAAAAAAGATGCAGCGTGGGATTACAATATGCACTAGTATGTGATCCAATTTAATTTTTAGATGCTAGTAACCTTCCAATGATACAAAATGAAGTTTGTGTTTCTGTTTGGTGTGTGTGTTCATTTAGCAAAAACCACTAAGGATCCTGTGTTCAAAAGAAAAAGTAATTCTTGGGAACAGTGGCTACATTATAGGGGACAAATAAAAATTCCAGTTGATTTCAAATGGGGTTTTTATCCCCTTGACCGCTGGAAAGGCATCTAACACGTGCTTCGAAACACACTGTAGAATTCAACGTATTAAAGCCCAATTTCAAACCATTAACCCTTTGAGTGCCAGATGGGTATGCAATGCATTGCATACCCCTCTGGCACTCAAAGGGTAAAGAGTTTTGAAGGTTTGTATTTGTCACCTATGATGCAGTTAGTTTGCACCAGAATTACATTACTTTCTTTAGAACTTAGGGCCCTGAGCCATGTGTGCCTTTTCTGTCCCTGTAAACGTCTAAGAATACCAAAGTGATATGAATCTGCTCTCAACCCTTTGAGTGCTAGAAAGGAGTGCAACACAAAGAGTTGAGATATAATTCTTTTGTAATAATGCAATTTTGTTCTGATTTTGTTATGCATCCTTATAAACCCAAATTTTACTAATGTGGATGTTTTGTGTTTTCTTTGTTTTTTTTTTCTGGGGGGAAGTTTAAAAGTATTTGAGTAAATCAGGTGTAGGCACCTTGTGGCCCTCCAGCTGTGGGACTATAAGTCCTATCTTCAGCAACAGACCCTACCAGTCTTCCAGCAGCCCAGTAAGAGCTGGAGAGGTGCAGGAAGTGCTCAGCTCTGGTGTAAAGTTATTGGAGATTCTAAAAATGCTATACGTCATACAAAGCATTTTATTACGATCCGTCTGATGTATATTTGGCATTTGGTGAGTAGGACTATTTTGGGGGCATTTTATATCATATACGTCCTACAGTATGACCCTTAGTGGATTCTCTCTTTTCTGTGTCTTTGGTTGGAGATCCACAGGAGAAATCCATGCAGTTAATTCTATCTGAAGGTTGCTGGAGTCCCCTGAAAATCCAATGAATGACTGATATATTTGGGCTTTCTGCAACTTACAAGATTTGGTCTTGTAAGTATAATATATTACAGTGCTGTGCCTATATCTACATACGGAGGTGATGTTGCGCTCTTCTCTTCTCTGTTTTCTGTCTTGGGTTTTGGCCTACTTCTGCGGGGCTTCAGAACCCCTTTTTCCTTTGTTGCTGTCTATATCTTACTCACTCAAAGTTTATATTTTTATACTTTCAAAAATGTTCATTTATGTAATGCTAGTGCTGTGAGTTTTTTCCCCCCTTTTACCTGCTGTTTATACCAGCTCAGTGATCACAGCTTTACTTTGCCAAAAAGCTTAAACCCACAAAGTACGAGGTGGTGCTGCAGTCAATCACCTAGATTTATTGGTCTAGTTGTGCAAGTATTATTCCTCCCATTAGATCCTTAGGGTCAGTATTGGACTGGAAATACTAAAAATTAACCCCCTCATTGCAGTCCAACCAAGATAAGATTGGAATCAAATACTTATTACTATTGGTCACGTAGATGAAGTGTTACTCTGTGACTAAGTTAGCTGGGTAACTAAGTAGCACTAGTAAAGATTGAGGAAGATGAATCCGTAAAGATCTGCTAAAATAGAGAACGCTTAGTTAGCTGGAACTTCCCTTAAGTCACATCAACAGAGACAGAAGAAAGTAAAGGGATAGGAGGATTGTGGATATTATCGCAAGTGCAAGTGGTCCAAGTGCAGGGTGGTGTTGCATACAATCACCTAATTTTATTGGTCTAGTTGTGCAAATTCTATTCCTCACATTAGATTGTCTGGGTCAGTAGTGGGCTAGAAGTGCTAGATTAACCCCCTCATTGCAGTCCAAACAAGATAAAATTGGAATCTATTACTTTTTACTATTGGCAACGTTGATGAAATTTTACTCTGTGACTAAGTTAGCTGAGTAACTAAACAGCAATAGGAAAGATAGAGGAAGATGAATCAATAGAGCTCTGCTAAATTAGAGAGCACTTAGCTGGAACATCAAGAAAAAAAGAAAAGCAAACGTGCCTCTGAGAGCGATCCTTCTCGATATGTGTACCCTTTACACCTTTTCAAGCACCTCCAACCCCTCAGGATGGGTACTTACTAGAATTTGTGGCTTAACCGGCCTCTCGGTATAATAGCAAGTAATATAGTTTGTTTCTCCGTCCTCTGTCTACCACAGCTGTTACTCAAAATCAGGAAAGGTAAGCTGGAATCTTTGGTAAGTATATTTAATTTTTAAAAGATTTAAAATATATTGTACAACCAGTGTACTAAAATCTAATTCAAAACACCTAACACGTTTCTTTATAAAACAACTTCTTCAGAGGTGAGTGATTATCTTATGACCAGTCGCTCCCCCTTTTTTATACACCCGGCTTCTTACTTACCTTCCCGATACTTCCACCTCCTCTCCATTCTCAATTACATCTCGCCTTGGATAATTTTGACTTCTGGAACGCCATGGTATATTTGCGTTCCACTTGCCGGAAATACTAATTTTCCATCCTACATCCGGTCATATTGGGACGCATTTCCATGGCAATCACCGGGTTTGTTTTTACTTATATAAATATACGGATCTTATTCTTATATTTTTCAAAAAGATCCACTACGTATGTAAGAGATTTTCCTCATAGCATCGGCCTTTCCAACGGATCATGTGAAGATACGGAGCATAAAGTCCCATCAATAATTTTGTTTCCGGTATAGGCAAAATAAAGATGGGAGGAGAAATGATGCTAAGGGAAGATAATTTAAACTGGCCAGCCTTCAGTGCATGCCAAGCGCTGTGAGGGGACTTACATTTATAATATTACATAAAACAAAAAGACAAGGTTGAAAAAAATATCAACTAAATTTCCCTATACCTACTGTCCTTATACAAAAACACATATCCCTATATCTATTCTCCTTATAAATATACCTTCCTAGTCCCCAGTATATATTTATTTACACTATTTGGCTCATATCTATATTTTCATTAAGACCCAAGGGGGTAAGTGTGTTGATCCTATGAATCCATTCTGCCTCCTTGCGACATAACTCCCAATATCTATTATTTGGTTTTGGTGAGAACCTCTAATCCCAAAATTTGGAACTGTCCTATACCTCCTTTTGGACACCACGCAAAGTGTCTTGAGACACTGTGCGACATGTCCTTCCTAAGGATATTTCGTTGATGCTCCCATACCCTCTCTCTTAGGTGTCTCATAGTACGACCTGTATATTGGGACCCAAACCTACATATGCTCCCTGTACCAGATCTTTTTTTGTATCCTCTCTCTAAGAATTTATTCTTTAATTCAATACTTTCCTTATCGAACTGTTTGATCGTATTACAGTTTCGACGGATCCTATGGTACTGGCCATATGGAATATTACCTAGCCACTTTAGATCATGGTTGCTGTTTGCCCTTAAATAACTGTTACTGACAACTGTTTTATTAAATATGCTATTGAGAATGTCATTATTCACTGCATCTATTCTAAGTTTAAGGTCCAGAAATTCTGTCTCTGTTTCATGTATTGTCGAAGTGAATTGCAATCCTGTTTGTGAAGAATTAAAAAATACAAACATATTTTTGTAGAAATGAATCTACAAATGCCGACAGGTGGTATGTCATACTGTTCATTCTGGATATAATGGGGCTTCCCAGAAGGATCAACCAATCTTTTATGTATTTTAGGTGTTTGATAAAAAAGGCTATTTCTGCAAATGAAATGTATTTTATTCATACAACTTTTTTGAGTATCA
Organism: Rhinophrynus dorsalis; assembly: GCA_037306005.1. NCBI lineage: Eukaryota > Metazoa > Chordata > Amphibia > Anura > Rhinophrynidae > Rhinophrynus > Rhinophrynus dorsalis. The sequence continues at coordinate 147,971,505 of CM074725.1, read as the reverse complement.
AGGCAAATATTTCCTCCAGGTCTGCGGGACAGAAGTGGGTACCAAGTTCGCGCCCAGTTATGCCAATTTGGCCATGGGATATTGGGAGGTCAGATACATTTGACGGACGGGCGTTGGGGAGCGAACCTGGTACACTTGGAAAATACATAGATGATATCGTCATCATATAGAAAGGCTCTCGCGCAGACCTGGAGAAAATGAGTAGTTTTTTAATTTTTCACAACCAGGATTGCAATTCACCTGGACAACACATGAAACAAGATAGAATTTCTGGATCTTAAAGTTATAATAGATCCAGTGAATAATGACATTCTCACTAGCGTGTTTATTTAATAAAACAGTTGCCAGTAACAGTTATTTACGGGCTGATAGCAACCATGACCCAAAGTGGCTAAGTAATATTCCATATGGCCAGTACCATAAGATGTGTCGAAACTGTAATACGGTCGAACAGTTCGATAAGGGAAGCAGAGAATTAAAGAATAAATTCTTAGAGCGAGAATACAAAAAAGATCTGGTACAGGGAGCATATGAAAAAGCAAGGCAACTAGATAGAAAAGCCTTATTAAAACCTAAGGAAAAAAGGGAAGTCAAATTGATGTAATAAAAGAAAGTGCTGAAAGTAAAAACAATAAAAATGGAGCCCTTCTTGAACCTAGCTTTGTGACCCAATATAGTTCACAGGTGAAAAGTATAAAAAAATTAGTTTAAAAGCATTGGCGAATATTAGAACAGGACCCATTGCTACAATCCACTATAGGAAAGACCCCAAAATTTATTTTTAGAAAGGCTAAAAACATAAGGGCCCATATTGCCAAAAGTAGACCAAAAATGCTCAGAAAAAAGAGAATCGTGTTGCAATTCATTCTTTAAGAATATAGGAGTTGATGTCTCCAATGTAGGCAATTTTAAAGGGATAGTAATACTTCATTTTATCTTTATTTTATTTTGTAGACATTAAAAAAAAATGAAGAACGATAAGTCTTATCTCTCAAACCTTTATGGTTTGAGAGATATTCACAAGCAAAGTTTCCCACTCCCGCCCCTTTTACCTACTGTAAGCCATCTCTTCTCAGATGTGGAATCAAGTCTATAGACCAGACAGATAACAGAAGGGTACAATCTTCTTCCTATGAGAACAAGAAAAGCCCTGCCCCCCTTGACAAGTTTTTCCATTTTTTCCCTTATCTTAATTGAAGATTGTCCCTCTCTGCAGTCTACCTGGACACCTCGCTTCTGCTCTGGCTGAACAGTGTTACATCAGTAGAAGGGGCAGGAGGTGGATACTTTGTCACTGAATTACTCTTGAACAAAACTCTGACAGAATTGAAATAACACTCCCAAAGTCCAAATACTATGTTGATTAGTTAGAGCTGCTTTTATTATGAAACATTACTATTCCTTTAAATGTGGTTCATAAAGTTTTATAAATTGTAATTCTAAATTTGTAATTTATCTAATCACATGTGGGTGTGGGTCCCAATATATAGGTCACACTACGAGACACCTCAGAGAGAGGGTAGGGGAGCACCAACGAAATATCCTTAGGAAGGACGTTGCACAGTGTCTCAAGACACTTTGCGAAGTGTCCAAAGGAGGTATAGGACAGTTCCAAAGTTGGGACTAGAGGTTCTGTCACCAAAACCAAATAATAGCTATCAGGCGTTATGTCGCAAGGAGGCAGAATGGATTCATAGGATGAACGCACTTACCCCCTTGGTTCGTAATGAAAATATAGACATGAGCCAAATAGTTTAAATAAATTTATACTGGGGAATAGGAAGATATATTTATAAGGACAATGGATATAGGCTTTTGTATAAGGACAGTAGATATAGGGAAATTTAGTAGGTATTTTTTCAGCTTTTTTCGATCTTGTCTTTTTGTTTTATGTAATATTATAAACGTACTCTGAGGGAGTAGCCGATTTTCCATTGTAATGGTATGGAATCTTGGCCCTTGTTAGAATGTGTAGTGAATAAAGGAGGACATTTCAAAAACAGCTTTATTCAGATTTTCCTTTTACAAATGTCATACTATGTATATAAAATATTTAAAAATCATATAAAATAAATAAAAACATATATAAAAATAATTTGGCATACAAAAAAGTATAAAACAAGGACAACGGCAGAATGTGTATGTAGGCTTCTTGACCCTTTATGCTTGAATTTTGGCTCCTTTTTCAATGTCTGGGTATTCGTCTTCTTCAGGAATAAACATAGATTCTTCAAGAGGAGAGAAAAGAAAAAACAAACATTGTTAAAAATAAACACACTCAAAAGTATTACAAAATATGGTCAAGTCTAAAGGGAGTACTCTCCAATTACTTGGGGATTTTCCCAGTAATCTTTCACTTGCATAATAAAGTGGTATGTCAAGGGTACATCCAATACTGATATACTTAACAATTTGAGTACCAGAGAAATATCCAAAGCATTGCCATGCATTGAATACTTCTGGCACTCATAATGTTAGTAATTCAATTTAAGACAGCTCAAACATTTTTCTAATGAACTGAAATTCTCTACTATGGTCAGTAGGTGGTGCTAGCGATCAGAAAAATAGCTACACACTGGTACAAAAGTCACTAGTATATTTTAATTTAATGTGCTGAACAAAAGTTTAAGAAATTACAGACACTGGGGAAGACAGTGGTCTACTGGTGGTGAAACAGATTTACAGTTTTTGCAGTTCAGTGATGTGGTCTGCTTAAATGCAAAAAAAAAGAAAAAGTAAATGTGTGTCTCTCTCCCCCGTTTCCACATCCAATGTCATAATTTGCATAAACCTATATACAATATGGTACAATAAAATATACCAATTTATTGTACTTGCATTATGTGGTCATTTCACTGTTTGTTTATCCTTAATTGGCAGCATCACGATCATCCCTTGGAACTTTCGTTTGCAGATTCCCCAGAGGTGACTCCTCTGTTGCCACTGGGGAGTATAAATTCAGCAAAAAGAGGGCAGAGTTTACCCGCGAGTGGGGCCGGAGCTTTCTGGGGCATCAAACAAGTGGGTAGGAAGTGGGAGGAACTGGGTGGGAAGGAGTAGAAGTGGGCAGAGTTTTAAAGAAAACTCCCCACCCCTTCCACCCTTTTACAGACATCAGTCTTCAGTCTGCAGAACTGAAAGCAGATCACGACAAGGGACAATTGTGTATCAGTATATGGATAAACCTGCCCTCCTTCCTCCTCCTTATACTGACAGAAGGAAGATTGTCCTCATTGTGATCTGTCTGGTCCAATGACCAGATTTCAGATCTGAGGGGAAGCTGCTTACGTTATGGAAAAGAGCTGGAGGTGAACACTTTATAATATAATTTCATCTAAACTAGGTAGATATGAACAGTGCCATGATCGGAAAGCAATAGTATAAACTAATAAGGAACAATTGTAGCTTCTGTTCTAAAACATTACTAAGCCTTTAACTTCTTTGCAATACATATTTTTGCTGTCACGAATTTATCTTGAATCAATTAAAGGATGCAGGCAACATGAAGGTACAATCCTCCATCAAGGAGTCAGGGCACTTAAAAGTGAAAACTCCTCCTAGTTCCTGCTCTATACAACCCTCCACACAGCAGAGATAGCTTAGTTTTTTGAATGACATCAGGAGTTAACAGGGCAATTTTCCTGTAGGGAAATGCTTTTTAATTTTCTTTTGCTTTTATCTGGAAGAGAGTGCCCCTAACTTGGTTGGAGGTACTTCCTTGGACTGAAAAGTCCTGTCATAGTAACATAGTTGAGGAGGCTGAAAAAAAGACGTGTCCATCAAGTTCAGCCCATGACATATCACCCCTGTCCACGTCTCACTCCATTTCATGGGAACTGAGGGGTGGAGGACCATAAAGACTGGCATGGATATTGTGCTCATTCCACTGAGGTCTGCAGAGTTGAGACTTTGAATCAGTTTCTCAACTTTTCTCCTTGCAAGGTTTCTTATTTACCACTGAGGCACAGATGAGTATAGAACTCCTCTTGGAGTCGTAAATCCTTTCACTAATGTGTCCTCTTTGAAAAGCCCATTTTATACTACTATTTGCTTGTGTACCTCCTCTTAAAAAAAAAAAAAAAAAAAAAAAAGGACTTAAGAAGGTGGTGTTTTACTTATATGTACTGACTCCTGGGTTCTTCTGGGTATCCATGACAGTACGAAGGGGCCATGACTTCTGACGGTACTGTTAATCCACCCTTTCAGAACATCCTAGACAGGATGGAGATTCAGGACCAAACTGATTGATCGGTTATCCTTGACCATGCAGACCTTGCTCAACAGAACTTCTCACCTTGAACACATTAACTCGCAAACGTTGGCCTCTTCCGTTCCTTCCTCGGCACAGGCAGTTTCAATAGTCCCTGATGCAGGTGCGATCAAAGGATTGTCGGGTTCCGGTCCGCTCCCACAGCGTTATGGTGGGGATCCTGAATTGTGCTGTGGATTTCTGAACCAATTGGGCATATACTTTGAAATGTTACTGCAAGCCTTCCCTAATGAGCACAGTAAGGTTGGCTTCATGATATTGCTCCTTTCGGGCAAGGCATTAGCTTGGGCAAATCTTTTATGGGAGACGAACAAACCCATAATCTATACCTTTACAGAATTTGTGACGTCTTTCAAACTGCCTTTGATGTGCCAGGTCATGTGACCTCGGCTTCTGAACACCTAATGACCATCTGTCAGGGAACCTGTACAGTAGCGGAGTACGCTATCGAATTTCGTACTCTGGCAGCCAAGGTTGGCTGGAACAGTGAGGCTCTGGTAGCAGCCTTTTCCCAAAGGTTGTGTGATGTTATTAAGGATGAGATTGCTGCCCGCGATTTACCCAAAGAATTGGATGAGCTAATTTAGTCTACCATCCTAATCGACACCAGGGTCAGGGAGAGACCCTCGTTTAGGGAGCGCCTGCGGAGGACTTCAGCTAGATTCGCTCATCACTCTTTGCATCCATCCAGTCCTCCCTCACCTCCTAGTCTTGACTCAGGGGGTGGTGAACTGATGCAAGTTGGTACTACCCGGCTTTCGGTGGAGAAGAGGGCCTTCCGGAGGAGGGAGGGACAGTGTTTGTATTGCAGTAAACCAGGACACCTATTGAACTCATGCTCGGTAAGCCCGAGAAACGCTCGCACCTAAGATCCTGTCGGGGACAGACCTTAGGTGGTATTTCTCAGTCCTTAGAGTGCTTGCAAGACAAACCTATTCTGAAGGTGGTTCTTTCTTGGGCTGATCAGTCTGTCTCAGTCCCAACGTTGCTAGACTCGGGGGCTGCTGGTTACTTTATAGATGTGGAGTTTGCGGCCCATAATTTGATTCCGTTACTACCACGCTCCTCTCCTTTGGACATTGAGGCAATAGATGGTAGACCTCTTCTACCACTGCACATTACACAAAATGCCTCTCTACTAACCCTGAGGGTGGGGACCCTCCATAAAGAAGCCCTGAAGTTTCAGGTGATCAACTCCCCTCACCACACCATCTTTCTGGGGTTTCCTTGGTTGCAGGCACACAAGCCCAGGATCAATTGGCACTCCTGTGATATTTTGGCTTGGGCTCCACAATGCATGGATTCATGTCTCTCCTGTCTTGTGCAACTGGCATGTGCTATCTCCTCAGTCCTGCCAGAGGAGTATTCGAGCTTCAGTGACTTATTTGACAAGGTCCAGGCCAGGGCGTTACCCCCACATAGGCCTTATGATTCCTCTGTGGAGGTATTGCCTGGTACTCCTCCTCCTAGGGATCGCATCTACCCTCTGTCTGTGGAGGAGAACAGGGCCATGGAGGAGTACAAGCGAGCATTATGAGTACCTAGTGATGCCCTTCAGTCTCTGCGATGCTCCTGCTGTCTTCCAAGAATTTATCAATGACGTGTTGAGAGACTTATTACAAACTTGTGTGGTGGTTTACTTGGACGACATCCTCATTCACTCTCCTACACTGGAGGCCCATCGCTCGGATATATGCAAAGTATTACAACTTTTAAGGGAGAACAACTTGTATTGCAAGCTGGAAAAGTGTGAGTTTCACAAGACCCAAGTCACGTTTCTGGGGTATATCATTTCTGCTTCTGGATTGGCCATGGACCCACAGAAACTGTCGGCAGTATTGCAGTGGCCTCTTCCGGTAGGTCTCAAAGCAATCCAAAGATTTCTGGGGTTTGCTAATTACTACCGCAAATTTATTAAAGATTTCTGTACAGTGGTTAAGCCAATTGCGGATATGACCTGTAAAGATGATGGTCTTCAATGATCTGCTCGCCTTAGAGAACCTCAAGGAGTCATTCGCTGATGTTCCCATTTTGGTGCACTCGAATCCCGCCATGCCCTTTACCCTGGAAGCTGATGCGTCTGAGATAGGAGTAGGCGCCCTACTGTCGCAGCGCTCCGCTCCGCTCCAGGGGAAGCTTTGCTCCCCTGTGGGTATTTCTCTAGGAAACTATGCTGAGAGCATGTATCAGATTGGGGACAGAGAATTGCTGGCCATCATTTTGGCCCTGAAAGAATGGTGTCATCTCTTGGAGGGCACCAGTACTCAGATTTTGATTCTTACCGACCATAAGAATCTTACGTACTTATCTGAGGCTAAACGTCTGTCGTCCAGGCAGGCTCGTCAGGCAATATTCCTGTCCTCCTACCTTCCGGGCTCGAAGAATGTGCGGGCCGATGCACTATCACGCCAGTTCTGTGCCCACTCTAAGGAGGAGTCTCCCCCCACTCCTATCATTCCAGCTGATCGTATACTCGCTATGATACAAACTTGTATCACCTCTTCGTTGGGAGAGGAAGTATTGGCCGCTCAACCTTCTGCTCCGGCAGAAAAGCCCTGCTAGAGGTGCTTCGTACCTGCTCATTTGCGTACCAAACTTTTGGAGATGTATCATACTTCCAAGACGGCTGGTCATTTTGGGCGAGACCAATTGATTTGGTCTATATTGAGGTTATTTTTGTTGCCTAGCCTCCGGTCTTACTGTTCTGCTTTCACAGCAGCTTGTACTACTTGTGCCCGAAATAAATTGCCTCGACACTTGCCGGTAGGTCTCCTACAACCTGTGGCCAACAGGGAACGTCCTTGGTCACATCTGTCCATTGACTTTATGGTTGACCTTCCGGTATCCCTGGGCTTCACAGTCATTTTGATGATTGTAGACAAATTCTCTAAGATGGCTCATTTTGTACCCCTTAAGAAACTACCTTCCGCACAGGAATTGCTGGTGGTGTTTGCTAGAGAGGTCTTTCGGCTTCATGGTATACCCAGGGTTATTGTATCTGACAGGGGAAGCCAGTTTGTGTCTCGCTTTTGGAGGTGCTTTTGCACTCAGATGGGGATTTAGCTTGCATTCTCCTCTGCCTATCACCCCCAGTCTAATGGTGCGGCATAGAGGTCCAACCAAGCCTTGGAGCAAATTCCTACGTTGCTATGTTTCCGACCACCATGACAATTAGGCTGCCTTGTTACCTTGGGCGGAGTTTGCCCGGAACTGTGCAGTGAACTCTTCCTCAGAGTTCTCCATTTTTTATCAATTATGGGTTCCAACCCAAGGTCCTCCCTGAGGCTTTTGAAACACAAGACATTCCGGCTCTTGATGAACATTTAAGGGCTCTCCATTCCTCGTGGATGCATGTACAGAATACCCTACGTGGTTCTATGCAGAGGCAAAAGAGGCAGGCGGACCGTAGGCGGTTGCCGGCACCCACATTCCACGTGGGGGAGAAAGTTTGGCTGTCATCCTGCAGCCTTAACCTCCAGGTTCCCTGTAAGAAACTGGCACCCCATTTTGTTGGTCCCTTCCGTGTCCTACGGAGAATTAACCCTGTGGCATATGCCTTTGACCTTCCGGCCTTGATGCACATTCACAATGTCTTCCACATCACCTTGCTTAAACCTCTAATCTGTAACCGTTATACCTCGGGCACGGACCGACCAGCACCCGTTAGGGTTGGGGATCATGAGGAATATGTGGTACAAAACATATTGGACTCACGGTGGGTCCGGGGGCGACTACAATATTTGGTACACTGGAAAGGTTACGGTCCGGAGGAACGCTCCTGGATTCCGTCCAGTGATGTGCATGCCCCAGTCTTGGTGCGTAGGTTCCATGCTCGCTTTCCTGGAAAACCCCAACCCTGTCCGCAGAGCAGGGGCCTTTAAGGGGGGGGGGTACTGTCACACTCGTGACTCACTTTGCGGCCGGCGGTGGAACCAGCCATGGTCCTGTTGCTTCGCGGCTCAGCCGCCTATGTCCTCCTCGCAGCTCGGCTGCCTTGTGTGTCCGGCAGACTGGATTCCTTCGGGACTCCGACCGCATCACCCTCATTGGTGTCTCAGCCGCATGGCTGGCTTTTCCTTATGGGCGATGTATTGTGGAAGGGACGTGCGCACCATATTTATTCATTGGGTCAGATTTCCTCGCTCCTCCTTCTTGGGCCAGATGCAGTATTTAAACTGCCTGGACACAGGGGTTAGTTGCCCTTTTGTTGGTGTCTAGTGCAGTTCTTTGGTTTTGCTCTCCCATCTGGTGCTGACCTGTGGCTCTGTCTGACTACTCTCCTGTGTTGCCCTTGTAGTGGACCCCCAGTTTGGTGCAGACCTGTGGCCCTAGCTGACTACCCCCTCTGTGTATGACCGAGGCTTGTCTGACCATCTGTCCCGGAGTGACTAGGAATTGAACACACTGACAAGTACAAATGAACTTAATATAAAACTTTATTAAGTAATATGAAAAGCAGGAGATATGGCAACAGGCAAATGGCAATAAATGACACACAGTAGTATGCAATAACACAAGTGGCAGTAGATAGTGGCACGACTTTCTGATGACAAAAGTGGCAGTGGATGGTGGCATACCTTCTCGAGACCAGGTAGGAACAATGGAGGCGCTTTCTTACCCTTCACAGGACAGGTGGTCAGAAATGGAATGGCCCTGGGACTACACGGTTAATGTGAGGGCAGTGCAGAGCATTCCCATACACAAATGGAATTGCACACCTTCACGAGACCAGAGAGGAACAGTGCAGGCACTTTCCTCACCCTTCACAGGACAGGTGGTCAGAAACGGAATGGCCCTTAGACTACACGGAGATGTGGGTACAGTGCAGAGCACTCCCGTACCCCGATCGGATGGCACACCTTCACAAGACCAGAGAGGAACAGTGTAGGCACTTTCCTCACCCTTCACAGGACAGGTGGTCAAAACAGAATTGCCCTGGGACTACATGTTAGATGTGAGGGCAGAGCACTCCCAAACACAAAGTCGGCAAAAGAGAGGAGTAGACCAGAATCCCCACAGGGGATACACTAGGCGGTAGCCAGATGGAGATAGGCTAGGCAACACAGGCCGGTACGGCCACGGGAGGTCAGACACACGGAATGACCGACAAGCGCCGCTTAACGGAAGCGAGCGCAAAGCAGAAGACACAGGGCAGCACAGAAACCAAAACCGTACAATGGAATCGTCACGGAGTGCAACACAGAGGGTTAACTAGGAGGCAGCCAAAGGTCAAAACCGGATCGGATAGTCAGACGTCGCCAATGGTCGTAACCGGAACTGGTAGTCAGTCAAGCCGGAGGTCAGAGCCGGAATGGGTAGTCAAACGAGCCAGGAGTCAGCACCGGAACGGGTAGTCAGATGTAGCCAGGTAATACACAGCAACTGTAATGCACCAACACAGAAATAAGCTCAGGTACACCACGAAAGGGCACTGGAAGTGACACAGGCTGAGGTTTAAAAACCCTGATGGGTAGGTGGAGCAATGACCTCATCAGCGTGGTGCCCTATAAGAATAGCGACTCAGCAAGAGCGACAGTTAAGACAGTAAACAATGTCGCTCCAGGGCAATGTCAGTCACAAGCAATCATGGGGCACCATGATACCATCCCATCTGGTGCTGACCTGTGGCTCTGTCTGACTACTCTCTTGTGTTGCCCTTATAGTGGACACCCAATATGGTGCAGACCTGTGGCTCTAGCCGACTACCCCCTCCTTGTATAACCGAGGCTTGTCTGACCAATCCATCTGGTGCTGACCTGTGGCTCTGTCTGACTACTCTCTTGTGTTGCCCTGGTAGTGAACACCCAACCTGGTGCAGACCTGTGGCCCTGGCTGATTACTCGCTCCGTGTATGACCTAGGCTTGTCTGACCATCCAATCTGGTGCTGACCTGTGGCTTTGTCCTGCTTCTCTCTCTGCGTTGCCTCTTTCCTGTGGACATCCATCTGGTGCAGACCTGTGGCTCTGGTAGAATACCATCTATACCGACTGTATGTGTGAGTCAATTCATTCCTTTGGCACGTGCCTCCTGGGCATTGACGGGGGAAACATAGGAGATGTGTCCACTCTATTCCATTGTGACAGCTTCATTTCAGATTATATCGCACTCAGGCCAGTTGTCTCACCAGCACCCACTCTCCTCAGACCAGTTGTCAGACACGCCCTTTCTGCTCTCCTTATCACGCCAAAAAGGCTCTACCATGTTCTTTGCCTCTCTAACTTCTTAAAGTGGATATGTCACCTATGGACAACATCCCATAAATAGTTAGGTGACATAGCCAATACCATGAACACTTTATTTATTTATATTTTTATTTTAAGCTTCAATTTCGTTTAAATTTAGCTTACAAAAGTCTGGGCTGCAACCACTTCCGGGTGACTGCGGTTACAGAGCTCTGCCTCTGCTCCCCTCCCTCCTCCGATGACGGAGGCTTTTGTCTGTAAGCTGGAGCAGTCTCATTGGCAGAGATTGATACCTAGCCAATGAGACCACTCCAGCTTCCAGACAGAAGCCTCCGTCATCGGAGGAAGGAGGAGAGCAGAGGAAGAGCGTTGGGCTGCAGTCTATGCGGAAGTGGCTGCAGCCTAGACTTTTGTAAGTTAAATTTAAACTAAATCGAAGCTTAAAAAAAAAATTAAATAGCGTTTTTATGGAATTGGATATGTCACCTAACTATTTATGGGATGTTGTCCATATGTGACACTTCCACTTTAAAAAAGGTACAGACACCATATCAGAGCCCAGGGGATGGAACATAGAACTAGAGGCAGCAAATATGGGATTGCTTCCTTTACCTGTACTAAATGTGGTGGGAAGATGTCTGGGAGCCAGTTTTCATCCTCTGCATGTGTGTCTCTCCTACTACCAATGTATCCCCACCTGTACTACTGACAGTGGGATAAAGCTCTTCCTGGCTCCATAGCTTAAAAAAAAAAAAAAAGTGTTGAATAAATTTCTAACTGATGTCTTCTGCCAGTTTCCATTTTAAATCCTCTGACTTGTCAAATAAGATTCCACCTGGAGATGAGGGCAGTGAGCCTCCTTTATCTAGGTCTGACATTTATGACATGGACAGTAATTGTGTGGAACCTTTAAAGGGGAACTCTCACCTTAGTGAAACGAGACCTCCTATTACAGCTCAATGTTGTAGAAGCTGTAATCCATTTTTTTTTCTTAATTTTATTTCAGTAGCTGCAGAGATATTAGCTCTTAAAGTTTGTTTCGTGATGCCAGTTCCTTTCAGGCTGCAGGTACAGCTCTGGCCCGAAGCCTGTCAATCTTGCTCTGTTCCCCTCCCACGTAGTGCTTCCTCTCCTCCTTCAATGACTGAGGATTCCTGCATATGACCTGACGCACTCTCTAGCAAAACAGCATCCAGATCATTGTTCATGCACAGACTGAGCGTGTTCATGCACTCCATCGTTTATAATCAGTGGCAGTCCACTTTCCTAACTAAAAATAGCAACAGAAGCAAGCGGACTGGCACTGATTATAAAGGACGGAGTGCATAAACGCACTCAGTCTGTGCATGAACAATGATCTGGACGCACTTTTGCTAGAGTGCGCCAGGTCAAATGCAGGAATCCTCTGTCATTGGAGGAGGCACTACGTGGAAAGGGGAATGTATGGCATCTGAATAATACAGAAGCGGTACTCAATGTGCCTTATGTATTAAGAAGAAGTGGAGAAATCATGGGACAAACCAATGCCACCATAGGGGAGAAATCTAATTTCTCTAAATTCACATTGATTTAAATAGTGCTTTAACCCCCTGCATGCTAGAGGTCTCCAGTGTATTGCTTCACATAATTACTCCACTTGTCTTTACACATAAGGCCCAACAGAACTTTGATTCAGTGCAGGTTCTGCAATATAAAAAGGTATGAATATAAATGGAATACCTTCACTGTGATCCATGTCTGGGCGACAAGATAGAAATAGCCACGCCAGGCCAACCAGGAGGGCTACAACCAGATTTACCACTATCCATGGCTGGAGAACCTCCCTTTCTGTATCTGCCTGCCTGAAAAAACAAGGAAAACAAATTCTTCAAATGCCTTCTATTTTAAATTACGATGAAACAGGGTCAGTATAAAGATAGTACGATTAGCTTTTTTAAGGTTTTTTTTGTTGTTTTTTTCTATTTTACAAAAACAAATAAAGTTTGTATAAATCATTCAGACTGTAATAATAACAAAATAGCCACTGTATTTAGTAATACGGTTATTCTTTATTTCCAACACTGGGATCTAGTAAGGTTCCATGGACACAATTTTAGTATATTTTACCTCCTTAAAGGGATAGTAATGTTTCATAATAAAAGCAGCTCTAATTAATCATCATAGTATTTGGGCCTTGGAGAGAGTTATTTCAATTCTGTCAGAGTTGTAGTTCAAGAGTAATTGAATGATAAAAGTATCCCCCTCCTACCCGTTTTACTGATATAACACTGCTCAACTCAGAACGACAAGGTGGTGTCCAGGAAGACTGCAGAAAGAGACAATCTTCAATTAAGATAAGGGAAAAAGCTGAAAAACCTGTCAAGGGGGGCAGGGTTTCATTGTTCTCAGAGTAAGAAGATTGTCCCCTTCTGTTATCTGTCAGATTCCACATCTGAGGAGTGCAATGTTACACTAGGTAAAAGGGGCGGGAGAAAGAATACTTTATCATTCAATTACTCTTGAACTGCAACTCTGACAGTATTGAAATAACACTCTCTGTGGCGCAAATACTATGATGATTAATTGAAGCTGCTGTTTTTGTCAAACATTACTATCCATTTAATCACACAACACGGCAGATGATTCAGAAAAGGGGAAGGGTCATTAGACCCTCCCTGTTTAGCAAATCCTGCATCCAGAACTGGACCTCTGGCATCTAGAAACCCCTCCCACCCCTTCATCTTATTTTCAGTAATCAAGGGATCCACAGTTCATTTTTTATGCAACCACTAGAGCACTGCATGACTCTCCAGTACTAGAAGGGTTAATGCTTCCCCACAAACTATATCTATGACAGGGTCATCTGAAGGTATAGGAGACCCCCACTGCAACCCAAGAATGCAGAGAGACCCCCCCCCCACACACACACACACACGCATCACATGCTTGGGAATTTCAGGGAATGGGTAAAGGATTGCATTTTCCAATCTGTCTAGATCAATGTTTCTCAACGTTAGGCCTCAGGGCACACTAACAGTGCAGGTTTTCAGGTTGTTCCTGCTTAATCACAGGTGAGTAATTAGTGTCTCAGTCATTGTGATTGATTCACCTGTGATTAATTAGGGATATCTTGAAAACATGACCTGTTGGTGTGGCCCGAGGACTGGAGCTGAGAATCACTGGTCTAGATAAAATGCATTGAAATGCCAGGCATGCCCGTGACATAAGCTACTGTGAAGTACATCAACTGCAATGGAATTTTCTTGCTTTTGCAGTGAAATGTACAGTCCACTAGCATTAAAAGGTTAGACACCCACTGAGATGACTGACGTGCCTTCTTTTGGTAAGTGTTAGAACCTGGATATAATAGTTTGATTAAAAACAGCAAAAATCTGCTTTGGGAAAACAAAAAACAAAAAAATACAACTTACCACAAACTGCCATTCTCCGTTGGAGGTGTGTAGAAATGAATCTTGTCACTTGTCATCTGCTGACTTAGGGCAAGAATAAGAGCTACAAAATAAACTGCAGACAAGTGTTTTTATAGAACTCCGATACTGCAAAGCATAATGGTCATGTAACAACTGAAAAATACTTCTTACTTAACCCTTAAGGACAAGAGGGCAGTGCAACACATTGCCTTAGGCCTTAAGAGGTTAAAGGACAGTAAAGGATCAGAATGGGCTATGGGAATCAAGATCATATAGATTGAATCTCTGACATGCTCTCGGCTGAATGACATTAGCACTTCACTTTGAGCTTTTGGATGAGGAAACATCACCAATATACTCTCCACTAAAGCACCATGTTGGTGAATTTGCAGAAAACAGACTTGAATGGGGAGCAGAGACATTTCCCAGACACACACAGTGAAGCATTGACTGCCACACAGCCCGGCAGATCATGGAGAACTGCAGGACAAAGAGAGGAAATGGAAGATTTTTAAGCTATGAGAACTAGATCCCCTTAGGAGCCATGTATGTTCCTAAATTTATAAAGCTTGTTCCACTAACCCTTTACTACCTCTTTAAAGAAACACAAATGCTAAAATACAAATCTCACCTATTTGAAACAACATGTCTTAACATTTGCATACCATACCTTGACAAGTTACACTATATGTCCTGTTTTTTTTCAGTAGCCCAAGGGTGGCCATTTTCTTTTGCACCACTTGCTTCTTACAGTATTGTGCATAATAAAGTATAGCCTCCTGACCAGGTGGTAGTGGGAAGTGCAGAGGAAAATGGCTGCCCTCGAACAGATGAAAACAACACAAGCAATTATATACACCTAAATTTCTCTCAAGAAAATGTTATAAAATACAGAGGCTGAATGTAAAATGAATTGGAGCAAACCAGCTGCACCATATGGAACATGTAAAAACATCTCCATTGATTTAAAGGAGACATGTATCCCCTTGAATTGCATTAAAAACATATCCAGGATTCAAGGGGATAGAAGCCCAATTTAAATCAATGGAAATTCTTACTTGTCCTCTATTGTGCTGACAGGTTGCCCCAGAATTGCTCCAATTCTTAGTATATCAGCTTCACCCTTTTGTAAGATAGTATGTCCTGATGCAGTATTAGCTGTACATATGCAGGCAATAATGCTATATTATAAATTACAGTTAAAGTGGCCTAGCTTCCTTGCAATGGTTACAATACTGACATATCCTCGTAATTTTAAAGTGGACCAAAATAAACATATTGCCACACACAGAGATTTCATAATAACCACTAATATGAGTGGAATTCATATATATATCCATGAGCCTGGCAGGGACCCACCCATTAATATCAAAGCTTGTACTCGTATTATAGGGTGACATGAAAGGACAGGGTGCAGGAAAAAGGGCAGGCAAACCAGCTGCACCACAGGGCACAAATAACAATTCCAGTTGGATTAGATTAAGTTTTTGACCCCTTGAATGTTAGAAAGGCCTCCAATGCGTTGCATTCAAGAGATTAAAAGCCCCATTTAAATAAATTAGTGTTGGGAGAATTTTCACCTCTTACCAATAATTTTCATGTTTTGCCTATAGTGCACTTGGTTTGCCTCAGTATTGATAAGCTTTTGTCTTAGTGCATCAGCACTAGATGGAATTGGTCTGGATCAAGGCAAAGTAAATAAATTGTCTGCACTTGATAAACAGGAAACGTTCTGCATCTTTATTTTATGCTACCTTGAACCCGAGAAGGGTGAATCAGAATGTTTGAATTGGTTCTTTTGTTGTTATTTTTTTCTGTTTTTCTACTAGGATAACATACCTAGTAAGTTTCACAGTGTGTTGCACACGCTCTGCTCCTTAAAGGGATAGTAATGTTTTAAAATAAAATCAGCTCCAATTAATCTTCTTAGTATTTGGGCCATGGAGAGAGTTATTTCAATACTGTCAGATTTGTAGTTCAAGAGTAATTAAATGATAAAGGATCCCACTCCTGCCCCTTTTACCTAGTGTAAGCCACCTCCCCTCAGATGTGGAATCTGGTCTTAAGACCAGACTGCTCACAGCAAGGGACAATCTTCTTACTGTGAGAACAATGAAAACCATGTCTCCCTTGACATGTTTTTCCCTTATGCTAACTGAAGATTGTCCCTCTCTGCAAGCCATCTGGACACCACCTTTCTGTTCGGAGGTCAGCAGTGTTACATCAGTAAAAGGGGCGGGAGGGGGATACTTTATCAGTCAATTACTCTTGAACTAACAGCAAGGGACAATATTCTTCCTATCAGAACAATGAAAACCCTGCCCCCCTTGACAAGCTTTTCAGGTTTTTCCCTTATCTTAATTGAAGATTGTCCCTCTCTGCAGTCTACCTGGGCACCTCCCTTCTGATATGGCTGAGCAGTGTTACATCAGTAAAAGGGGCGGGAGGGGGACACTTTGTCATTGAATTACTCTTGAACTACAACTCTGACAGTATTGAAATAACACTCTCCATGGCCCAAATACTATGAAGATTAATTGGAGCTGCTTCTATTTTGAAACATTACTATCCCTTTAAATGGCTGATAATATATTAGTACAGCCTTTCGTGTTATAGCAGTATTATAAGTTTGTGAATTAGACTAGACTGTTTTAGCTTTTGAAAGGTGTACTATTTTTTTATATATATATATATATATATATATATATATATATATATATATATATAAATCCTCTTTAAGTTATTATTGAGGAAAGGACAATGTATTATTGTGTAAGACAGAATCTGGTCTGTTCATTTTAAACACTGATTAAAAAAAATAATAGGGATTTTCCTACTCCGTTATATACTTCTATAGAAATCCTTGGGAAGACCTCATCTAGACTATATACAGTTTAGACCACCAGTCTTTAAAAAAATGACATTATTGAACTGGACAAATTACAGACATGCAACAAAATTAAATGAGAATCGAAGATTTTTTAATTATAATTATAAAGAACAACTTTCCAAACTAAGTATATGTTAAACAAAAGTCATCTAATGGTTGATATGCTTATCATTTACAAATACATTCAAGGCCCATACAAGAAACTCTCTGTGGAACATTTTACTGAAAGAGCTGAGCAAAAAACTGAGGGGAATCTTTTAAGATGATTTCTACTCGAACAAAGGCAGGGACTTTTTACACTAAGGGGTGTGGAATTCCCTGCCTTACATGGCTGTGGTGGCAGATAATGTAGATATTTTAAAATAATACTGGATACTGTTTTAGCTCATAAAAAACAGATAAATTATAAAAGCAGATTTCATTTCAGATAGGCTGTTCATCCAGGGAAATATAAAACTGCCTTTTGGAGTCAGAAAGGATTGGTTTTACCCACTTGGGGCATAACTTGAAATGTCTTCAATTTTTTGTTCTATGCTTTCCTCTGGACAAAGAAAAACAAAGGTGCATGGATGTTATGAACCTCAAACCATTACAAAATTATGTAAATAATGTATATGTAAATATTTTTATTTTCTGTAATACCGCTTTTATCTTTAAAAATCAAACAATATGAATGCTCTCAATGTTTAAACCCTTTGAGTGCCAGAGGGGTGTGCAACATATTGAAGGGCAATGCGTTGCTCACACCATCTAGCACTCAAAGGGTTAACTAACAAATCATGCTCTAGTTTTCTCTGCCTTTAGTGAACACGGCCCTCAGTCACTTGCACCTATCAGAACCAACTGCAACAAGAAGATATATTTATACTTACAGAATGAGGCCACAGCAGTGGGGTCCAGTGTAAGAAGATAACGGATTGCATCCAACACATTCTCCAGATCAATCCTGGTAATAAGAATAACAATAGGACAATTTCTAGTAGAATCCTACGTTCATCACTGCAAATTCCTTTGTACATCATATTTTTATTTATGTTTCTGTTTGTGTCATTTTTTTCCCATTCCCATTTAGCTCATATGCATTTCTATGTTTCTTTCACTCGTTATCTGCCTTTCTGAGGTCTCCCTTAAAGGGATAGTAATGTTTCATAATAAAAGCAGCTCTAATTAATCATCATAGTATTTGGACTTTGGAGAGTGTTATTTCAATTCTGTCAGAGTTGTAGTTCAAGAGTAATTGAATAACAAAGTATCCCCCCCGCCCCTTTTACTGATGTAACACTGCTCAGCCAGAGAAGAAGGGAAGTGCCCAGGTAGACTGCAGAGAGGGACAATCTTCAATTAAGATAAGGGAAAAACCTGAAAAACTTGTCAAGGGGGACAGGGCTTTCATTGTTCTGATAGGAAGAAGATTGTCCCCTGCTGTTATCTGTCTATGGACTGCATTCCACGTCTGAGAAGAGATGGCGTACACTAGGTAAAAGGGGCAGGTGGGGAAACTTTGCTTGTGAATATCTCTCAAACCATAAAGGTTTGAGAGATAAGACTTATATCGGTCTTCATGTTTTTTTAATGCCTACAAAATAAAATAAAGATAAAACAAAGTATTACTATCCCTTTAAAACCCTCTCTTTGTTTTGGGTAACAGAGCTCTGCAGAAGAAGGGCATTAAAGCCCTAATGCAGAAAGAAAAGATGAGCATTTCTACAACAAATACAGAAAACCAGCTGCTCCACAGGGGGAAATACAAATTCCCAATGCTCATCTCCCCCCCCCCCCAAGGTGCAGTTGGCATGGTCTAGTTTGGTTTATATTTTTGCTTTCTGCATGAGGCTCAAATGTATATGAAGAGAAGACTTTTCCTGCCTGTTTCACATTTGCTAGACACAACTCTGTGGTTGACAGTGGCTGAAGAGATCCAGCAAACAATTTAAAGCCCAGTGATTTCAAATTGGGCAAACAAGCGTTCAGAAATCAAGTGTTATTAATAGATCATAAACCATAATGTAAAATTGGAGGAATGAAGTAAGTGAACTAGAAACTACAATATTCACCTATCAAATGCAGTAACAGTGCTGATAGCCAACAGGAAATACAGGAAGCACTGAGATGGATAAGCCAAACCTTTGTACATCTCCAGCAGAGTAGGAAGGGTTGATAGCTCTGTACCCGCTAGAACATAAATCACAACAATATTCCAGACAGCGTAACCAGCGAGAAAACCGCAACAAAACAGCCCAACCATCCTGCAATGATACAGATTGTTAGAAGTGTTTGTTAGATTGTTAGGAAGCCATTTTCTTTGCAGTATGAAATCGAATCTGGAATGTCTCTGCAGCTCTTCATGAACAACTCCATCATACTCAGCAGACCACTGACTGGATGCTGTTTGAGGACAATGGGAACTGTAGCTGGAGGACTGCAGGTTATCCACTATTGAATTATGTGCAGCACTTAATTTGACAGCCTATGTAGAATTACCTGAAGGCACGATGTAC
Source organism: Rhinophrynus dorsalis (assembly GCA_037306005.1). Taxonomy (NCBI): domain Eukaryota; kingdom Metazoa; phylum Chordata; class Amphibia; order Anura; family Rhinophrynidae; genus Rhinophrynus; species Rhinophrynus dorsalis. Next base: position 147,952,254 of record CM074725.1, on the reverse strand, counting down.
TGTGATGGCCACATCCATGCTGGTCCACGTTGGCTTCACATCCAAGAACACATCCATTTGTTCTTCCGTCTTGATGATGTCTGAACGATTGGCAGCTTGAAACTTTCCTGAAGTAAAATCACATCATCATATCAAAGCAGGAACCTGAATGACCCATAAGTTCCTGCTTGCAACTCGAAAGCATAGTCCACAGTTGCCAAAATGTGGTTCTCAAGCTGCCAAGTTAAACTCCCACCAGCTGGTTGAGGATGATTGAGTTGTATTCCTACAACAGTTCGAGAACCAGAGGTTGGCCAACCCTGGCAAAAGTCCATTTATTCAACAGTCTAAAAAGCATTGTATTCCTCACAATGCACAGCCATGGCCAGGACCAAGGTGAATTGTAACAGTGAAATGTGGCAGGTAAACTGCACATTGGCACTTTATATATAAATTAAAACAGTGTTCCAAACCTCTCCTAAAGGGTGTCTAAAAGGCCATGTCTTTAGGATTTCCAAGCTTGTGACAGCAGTTCACTAAAATGACTAACTCCCCTTCACACAAACTGGGAAATCCTAAAGCTATGGCCTATTAGGGGTCCTAGAGGAGACGGCTGGAAACCAATACATTAAAGAAATCACTTATTACTAAATAGTTGTTTTAAAGGGTAAATAACAAATGATAGTTATTCTCTCAGCAGGTTTGCTCCTTTGGGAGCAGACCTACCGAGAAAGACTGAGCTGATCCAGAGAGAGGGAGAGAGAGAGAGACAGACTAATTATAACATTTAATGCATCACAGTTCTTTTTGATGGGGCTGTGTATCCAGGTCCAATAGACTGCTAGTGAGGGACTTTCAAGCCCAATACTGTCTATGGGAATTCCGTGATCAGCAAGTAAAGCCTGTAGCTTAACCCACAGAATTACTAGTTTAGTCAGTTAAAGGACAGTCCACCACATTTTACCAAGTCTGCCCCAATGGGAGCAAAGCAAATGCAATCCTGCCCTACTTCGTACAAATGACCTAAATATTAATTCACTTGTTTCAAAATATAGGATTTTGTTGCGCACTTTGACCAAAATATTTTTGTTTACTAATCACACTGAGGTACTCCATTTTATGCGTGTCCTATCTAATATGTATTCCATCTTCATGGCTTACGTAAATGCTTTTTATTAAAAACAAAATCTATATAATGCCCCCATGGCTGAACTTGACCTGCTTTCAAACAGGAAATTTGCCTTAACCTACAGTGATTGGGCGGGGACCTCAAGAACTGGGATATTCACTTGCATTGATTTTTGTATAACTGTATATTATGGAGTTTTAGCACTGTCTGCTTTTTGCCTTTCCTACAAAATATTTTCACTGTCGTCCAATACAGGTCACTGGTACTCTACTCTGGGAGGCGATCTGCCCCTTTAATAGGCAGGAACAATTATGCAAATGACTGCCGGGGGCAGAGCCTCCCCTCCTACTTAAGCTGCCTTCAGGCCAGAGCCACCAGATTGATTTGTTCCTGTGTGCTGTGCACACCAGGTGGAGAACATCTTTGCATTCATCTTAGTGTTTTGTTATTTTTATTCAAATATGGAATACCACCATTAGGAGGGTGACCATGGCTGTGAATTGCCCTCTTTAAAGTGGCTAGTGCAGCTTCCAGGGATTTTCTGTGGACCTTATGCCCTGAAGAGGGAAAAGCTGGAGTCAAGCAGCTTCCCTGCTGAGGAATTTACCTCTGGTCTATTCCCACTTTATCATGGTCACCTGAAGACAGAAGTCCTGCAGAAAGGTGAGCCACCCCTTGAGTGCTGAAGGTCCACTTGTCCCCACAGTGTCCCTTTGATGGGCTTGTATTTGGGAGTTGCATTGCACTCCAGCACTCATAGGGTGTTTTTTTATTTGCATTTATCATGTTTATGCAATTTCTGTGGTATTCTCTGGGTTCTGGAGCTTTGGGTATAATTTTATTTATGTTTCTCATGTATTGGGTTACTGTTTCGCACTTTTTAAAGTTTAGTGGGACTTTATTACAATTTAGTGTTCCGAGCCTTTAAGCGCGCCTTTTCCCGCTTAGACGGCATTGCTCATTTACTCTCTATGGGATTTCACAGTGTGGGACATATCTCTGCAACAGCTTGTCACAGCAACTTCAGAGATGGCTCATTTTACTTCTATGCTCCTGCTCTATCATCCGGTGTATGTTTACAGGGTGTGGGGAGTTCAGGGGGGCTTCGGGCACTGTTTGGGGTACTTCTGAGAGAAGACTACATTTCCCATGAGCGCCCGGTTCGCGCTCGTTTCTGATTGGCTGACCTGACGGCCGCCATTTTGTGGTGTTATTTCTCAGCGAGTATACTATGCAGGGACCGAGCCTTCTCTCCTCTCAGCAGATTAACCCTTCGCTGGCCAGATAAGTCAGTTTTTAGGCATTTCTGGGGTGAAACTTTAATCTTTCACACTTTTACTGGGTGATATTGTTAAGTGGTGTATATTGACGCTGTGAGCATGTCTACCCCACTGGAGCCAGGGGCTAGACCCAAGACTAAAGAGGCTGGGGTGTCTGTTCCCCCCATTGCGCTTTGCTCCTCTTGTCACTCTGGGCTGCCTAGAGATTGTTCTGGTGATTTATGCCCTAAATGCACTGATTGTCGTGATAGCAACCCTGGGCTTCCCAGCCATGCTATTGAGCCAACTTGGGTGAAAGAGTTTAAAGCTGCCACTAGGGATCTCAGATCCACACTCCAACTCTTTCCCTCTCAGGTACAGGGGGCTCTCCAAGTTTGGCAGACCCCCTCTACAATCAGGACTTCCCTGCCTAAGCCACAGGGAGCTCCTGATGTGTCTGATTCTTCTGAAGAAGAACTATTGCAGGATTCTGATGCTGAGGAAGGCACTGTTATTGAGTCTAACAGGTCCATTGGGGACCCTTATGAATGTGACCCCGAGATTTCTGCTGAAGGTTTGATTAGAGCTGTGTTAACTACGCTCAACCTTCCTCTGACTCAGGAATCTACTCATGATCCAACTGACGTTTTCCAAAAACCATCTAAGGCGGTTGTTTGTTTTCCAACTAACCCTACCCTTGCCCGTCTAGTCTCTGAGGCGTGGAGGAATCCTGACAAATCCTCCTCAGTGTCCAAAAAGTTTGCTAAACTTTACCCTTTTCCTGAGACTGAAATGGCAAAATGGGTTCATCCTCCTAAGGTGGATGCTCCTGTTTCCAGGCTATCCAAATCTACTGCTTTAGCTGTCTCTGATGCCTCTGCCCTGCAGGATTGGACGGACAAAAAGCTAGAACTTTCTCTTAAGTCTATTTTTGCCTCCATTGGCACTGCCATGCGTCCAACCTTTGCAGTGGCGTGGGTTAATAGAGCTATTGTGGCCTGGACTGAACGACTGACTGAGGCAGTCCGCCAGGATGCACCGGTATCTGAGCAGTTGCAGCTCCTTGCTAACATTACTGAAGCACAAAATTATGTTGCTGATGCTGCCTTTGATGCTGTGCGCATGATGGCGAGGGCCTCCACTTCATCTGTGGTGGCCAGACGTGCCCTTTGGCTGAAAATTTGGTCTGCTGATACAGCCTCTAAGAAAGCCTTGCTTTCCTTGCCCTTTCAGGGGAACTTGCTATTTGGTTCTGAACTCAAAGAAATGATCAGCGAGGCTACTGGTGGTAAAAGTACTCTTCTACCCTCAGTCTTCAAGAAGAAGTTTCCAGCCAAATGCAATCGGTCCTTTCGTTCCTTTCAGACTGAGACACGCTCCACGTCCCAGACGGGTCCGTCCTCTGCGCGCTCCTCCTCCAAGCCCAAACAGTCCTGGAAGCCCAAAGCTGCCCCCAAGGCCAAGACCTCCAAGACTGCTTCGGCATGACTCACCGAACCCGGGTCCGCATCCGGCAGTAGGTGGACGTCTCCGCATCTTTCGCCGGACTTGGGAGGAGTCAGTGGCGGACCCATGGGTCATTCAGGTAGTATCAGAGGGATACAGGATCCCTTTCTCTTCCCTTCCTCCTTTTCGGTTCCATTTTACTCGTCCTTCTCAGGAACCTACAAAAAGACGTCTGTTCGACGACGCTATTCAGGATCTCTTGGACAAGGAGGTTCTGGAGTTGGTTCCTCCAGAGGACACAGGTTCAGGATTCTATTCCAACCTGTTTGTGGTGGCCAAAAAGGACGGAGGTGCTCGTCCCATTTTGGATCTCAAAGATCTCAATTCCTATGTTGTGAGTTCCCACTTTCGCCAGGAGTCCCTGCGCTCTGTGATTGCAGCAATGTCTCCAGGGGAGTTCCTTGCCTCCCTGGATCTTCAGGATGCTTATCTTCACATCCCTATTCATCCAGAGAGCAGGCGGTATCTCAGGATTGCCTGCCACAGGGGACACTTTCAGTTTTCAGCTCTTCCCTTTGGGCTGACTTCGGCCCCTCAGGTCTTTCAGAGGGTGTTGGGTTCCTTGATAGCTGTACTTCACCAAGAAGGTGTCAGGGTGACCCCATACATGGACGATCTCCTCCTGAAAGCCTCCTCAGCGGAGCTTCTCCAACAACAACTGCAGCTGTGTATTCACACTCTGAACCGTCACGGCTGGATCCTGAATCTGGACAAGTCAGACTTGGTCCCATCTCAGAGGCTCATTTTCCTGGGTCTCCTGTTCTACACTCGCCAATGCATGGTGTTTCTACTAGAGGAAGTGGCTCATCAGATAGCCATCCGAGTAGCTGGGATCCTGGAGCTGGACAGAGTTCCAGTACCGAAGTTGACGTCTCTGGTGGGGAAGTTCATTTCCACGATCGAAGCGGTACCATTTGCCATGGCCCACTCCAGGGAACTCCAGAGGTTTGTGATCCAGACGTGCAAGAATCATCCAGATCATCAGCATCTGTCAGTCTCTCTACCTCCTCATGTCGAATCGAGTCTGCACTGGTGGATGGATCTCTCTCATCTCCTGAAAGGGAGATCCTTTCAATTTCCCTATTGGACCACGGTTACAACGGATGCCAGCATCCGGGGATGGGGTGCTGTGTTGGGTCGTTTCAGTGCTCAGGGGAAATGGGGACTGGAGGAATCTCTTCTGTCCATCAATGTTCTGGAACTGCGTGCCATCCGGCTTGCCCTGAGGCACTGGGAATCTCAACTGGAAGGTTGCCCAGTCAGAGTGGAGTCCGACAACGCCACCGCAGTGGCCTACATCAACAGGCAAGGCGGCACAAGAAGTTGCACCGCCTGGTTGGAGGTCAAGGATATTTTATCTTGGGCAGAAGATCACGTGCCTGTCATTTCAGCAGTTCACATTCCAGGCGTAGACAACGTCATGGCAGACTTCTCGGTCGTCACACAGTCGACAGCGGAGAATGGGCTCTTCATCCAGAGGTGTTTCACCTACTCACCCAGAGGTGGGGGGTACCTGCAGTGGACCTGATGGCTACCAGACACAACAGGAAGGTGCCAGCGTTTTGCTCCCGGTGGAGGGACCCTCTTGCTCTAGCAGTGGATGCCTTGTCAATCCCTTGGGATTTTCCTCTGGCCTACATCTTCCCTCCTCTTCCTCTATTGATCAGAGTCATCCAGAAGCTGAAGCTGGAGCGCTGTCCTGTCATCCTGATCGCTCCAAACTGGCCTCGCCAGTCCTGGTATCCGGAGTTGATGGCCATGTCGGTGGCGGAACCGTTTCCACTTCCTGCCCGTCCGGATCTACTTCTTCAAGGATACCTGTGGAAGGAGGATGTTCAGCATCTCCATTTGATGGCATGGCGGTTGAATCCTCGATTCTAGAGAAGAAAGGATTTTCTCCTTCAGTGGTGTCGACGATGCTTAGTGCTCGTAAGCCTGTGTCCTCCAAGATCTATCATCGTATCTGGGCCACATTTGTGGCTTGGTGTACTGATCGGAAGATGTCCCTAGAATTTCATCTTCCCACTGTCCTGGCCTTTTTGCAGGACGGTGTTAAGAAAGGGCTCAGTATGAGTTCCCTCAAAGTCCAGACTTCTGCTTTGTCTGTGTTTTTCCAGGAAAGGATTGCTATCCTTCCTGATGTCAAAGTTTTCTTCCAAGGTGTGACTCATGTTCGGCCTGCCTTCAAGAGTCCTACTCCCCAGTGGGACCTCAATTTGGTGCTGGGAGTTCTCCAAGGACCCCCGTTTGAATCCTTGGCTTCCATTCCATTACGTCTCTTGACTTGGAAAATGGCCTTTCTCTTGGCTATTAATTCAGTTCGCCGGGTAGCAGAGTTACAAGCTCTGTCTTGTAAACCTCCTTACCTGGTTTTCCACAAGGATAAGGCTGTGCTTCGCACTACCAAGGAATTCTTCCCCAAGGTTGTGTCTGAGTTTCACATCAATCAGGAGATTGTGGTTCCCTCTTTCTGCCCTAATCCGTCATCTGACAAGGAACGAGAGCTCCATTTGTTGGATGTGGTGCGTTGCCTCAAGTTTTATGTTCATCGCACCGATCTATCGGTCTATCAGGAAGTCTAACGCTCTATTCGTCATTCCTGAGGGACCTAGGGCAGGGAGACCGGCTGCCAAAGTTACTATTGCATCTTGGATTAAAGCTACCATCCGTGAAGCCTATAAGTTGAGGAATAAGCATGTTCCCTTCCGGGTGACTGCCCATTCCACCAGATCTATTGGGGCCTCTTGGGCCTACAAGAATCAGGCATCTGCTGATCAACTTTGCAGAGCGGCCACTTGGTCCTCTGTGCACACATTTTCAAAGCACTACCGAGTTGATGTACTGGCCTCGGCTGATGCCAGTTTTGGGAGGAAGGTCCTGGAGGCAGTTTTGCCTGTTTAGGACTTCTACTCTGTGGTTCTTAGTGCTTCTTTACTGTTGAGCTGGTTGGCTCTGATTCTGTGTGCTGTGTTAGTTCAGGGGTTGTTTTCCCCTGGTTGGTGTCCGTTGACACTTACATTTTGGGCTATGTAATTAACTGGTTCATAGCAGTTCTAGTGACTTGGGGCCTTGCGCCTGGTCCTTGCCTTACTTCCCGCCTCTGGGTCAGCTCAATGTTTGTACATCCCAGAGTACCAGTGACCTGTATTGGACAACAGTGAAAATAGGATTTTAGTCTTACCTGTTAAATCCTTTTCACTTAGTCCATACAGGTCACTGGTCTCCCACCCTGTCAAGGGACCATGCTTGGCTCTCCTGTGGCATTCAGTGGGAGACCTTCGGGGCATGCTCACAGGAGTCTTCCTTCTTGCTTACCTATGGTCAGTTTTAGTGTCTCAAATCAATCTAGTGGCTCTGGCCTGAAGGCAGCTTAAGTAGGAGGGGAGGCTCCGCCCCCTGCAGTCATTTGCATAATTGTTCCTGCCTATTAAAGGGGCGGATCGCCTCCCAGAGTAGAGTACCAGTGACCTGTATGGACTAAGTGAAAAGGATTTAACAGGTAAGACTAAAATCCTATTTTCTCATGCTTGCTGTTTTTTTCACCATATTCCACAGCACTGGATGAGACCTGTTCATAACTGTGGATATCCATCTTAATACATATTTATTTATTAAGAGGGAGAGAGAGAGAGGCTGGAGCAGTGCTAGATGACAAATAAATCTCTGAGGAGGCTGGGTAAATTAAGTTATCTGAAGAACTAGAGTAGAGGCTGCAGATGAGCCAGATTGCGATGTTTTATAGTGCGACCTCAGAATCTCGCACTTTCATGCAACACGAGTTTCTCATGGCGACATGGTAAATGAATGAAAAAGTTGCATGCTCTTTTGCGTGCAACCTTATAAAAGTGAACCGGATTACAGCAGGGGTTAGAAGCATACACAGTCAAGCAAGCCACATATATATAAAAAACATGGACCCATTCTGTGGCATCCCAATAACACCTCAGGGAATCAAGAAAATCCCCACTAATATAAAGGAGACATTTTACCCTTTGAGTACCAGAAAAGTATCCATGCATCACAATGCGTTTGATACCTCTATGGTATTCAAAGAGTTAATCCCGCGGATGCTAACGTTCCCAGCAGAGACCTCTCTAGAATGAAAGAGGTTCGATGCACCATTTCAATCAGTGGGAATTTTTATTTGTTCCCTATGGTGCAGTTGGCTTGCCCCAAAATTGCACCACTTTTGGATTAATATATAAGGCCCAATATTTGATGTTTACAGCAGACCTATCACTTTTAAAACACATTGCCTACCGATTAGAAGTGAAAAGTTAAGTTTTCATTATTTTCCCTAAGATGCATAAATTTCTTTATTTTTTAACCCTTTGAGTGCCAGAGAGGTATCCAACACATTAAGCTGGATACCTCCCCAATCTCTTTTACTGTCTGTGCTAAGGATTGTTTCAACCTAAAGATGCCATCAGGGGATTAATGAAAAGGAGAACGAAGAGACCGGCTCCCACTGGTGTGAAGCAGAAGCAGCCGATTGCTGCATGTATAGGGGGTTAGGAACCCTTTTTACTCCAGATACTGATTATCAAAACATTGAGCAATAGATTGCATTGCAACCTGCTGATCACACTCAGATGGTTAATTGGTCAATGGAAGGGAGAAGAGATCCACTCTATCCTTTTTAAGCTTTTACAACGCCACCTTCTGGCATTTAAGAGGATAATCAGTGGCGTAACTATAGGGGTCGCCAGGGGCCCGGACGCCCCCTGCGACCCCTCCGCCTGGCGCCTGCAATCTCCCTCTGGTGCTCTAGTAATGACATCATCTCCCAGCGCTCTGCATTACTAAGAGGACCGCGCAGGAGCTCCAGGGAGGTAGGAGATGGGGGCATTGTGAAGATTGTGGGACATTGTAGAGGGGGGTCAGTGTGGTCGAGGGGGGCCAATGTGGTGATGGTGGTGGGGGGGCACGTGGCACTTCTTGCACCAGGGCCCAGAGGCTTCTAGTTACACCTCTGGGGTCAATCAATCAAAAAATTGAGAAGCTCATACTTTTCTTTTTCTAAATTGACTTCTATTGAAACACCTTTAGTAGGAAGAAGCACTAAGTTAAGATAAAGAGGTGATACAGTGGAGATAATTTATCAGGGGTATCACTTCTCTAATTTCGATGTAATTCTATGGAGCCTATGAGCCAAGATCTCTCAGACTTTAGGGATCTTAGTGCATAGGTTCTATAAAATAACCTAGGAATTGGAGAGTGTATCACACTGTTATCTCTGCTTTATCACACCTTGGTGCATCTCCCTCCAGGAGCACCTGCACCAGCAGTAAAAAAAGGCCAACCAAGTTCAACTTATAACGTTTAGAAAATAAAGAAAATGGTGCATCTCAGAAAAAAAGAACATAATGGAAAGTAAACTTTTCAGTTTTAATAAGCAACTGATCTGCATTAAGTGCAAGTGCGGCCTTACTTACGATTTTTTTCCACAAACAGTTTGCCTACAGGTTGGCTGGTCACTGAGGGAGCAATGAACAAAGGATTTGGCTCGGGAATTTTCATTTGTCCATCAGGGATGATATCCTCTTCCTCTACCCCAAGCTCATTAGGAAACTCAGGTTCTGCAGGACGAGTCTTTCTAGTAAAAGAGAATTTAATGATTTCACATCATCAAGCACTGGATGATTTATCTGCTGTACCTTATGTGATCATGAGTGTTTAACCATTCGAGTGCCAGAGAGGTATCAAACGCAATATGCTGGATACCTCTCTGGCACTCGAAGGGTTAATCAAATGCAGATTAATCCAACTCTGTACACACCTCTTTTTTGACCGAGAAGGAGTCCACACAAAGCTTTTATAGTTTTAATTGAACATGCAATTAAATAATGATTTCTAATGGCTTTTAAATTGTAGTGGCAACGCATTGCCGTTTAATACAGTACAAGGTTACCCTGTTTTTCTCTTCTGAAAGGGGCTGAGCACAAAGTATGGTATAATATACTGATCTGTATCAGAAAGTGCACGCTGTGCACAAAACACATGTCATCCGGAGTCAGGTTAACCCTATCAGGATCAGAGGGTTGTGCAAAACTGTCACTCTGTCCATCTGTTTTACCCACTGTGTGATGTAAAAACATTTGGATGTATTTTTTCATCTTCAGACTGGTGCACATAGGAAAAATGAATGGTCACCAGTATTCAACTCTCACAGGGACAGGCCTAAATATTTAAAGGGATAGTAATTCTTGCAAATTAATAATCCCCATATTGTAGCTTTGTTAAAAAGAAACTTATTGCCCCCAGTGTCATCTCTCAAACCCTTATGGTCTGAGAGATGATAGCACTCAAAGTTCCCCCCTCCCTCCCCCTTCCCTGACTGAACGCTGACTGCAGGGGAAGCTGTCGTACGACAGTCTTATGTGCATCAGGCGGCTCTACAGAATTGCCGAGATCGCGTTTATAAAAAAGAATTCTTTCACTGAAACGGTCTTCTACGTGTGCTTGGTTTGCAAGCACATATAGAAGACCATTTTAGTGAAAGATTTCTTTTTTATAAACGCGATCTCGGCAATGCTGCAGAGCCTCCCCTTTTTGCCTGACAAGCTGTAAAGTTGTCAGAGGCAGAATCCGGTCGCCCGACTGTAGGCGGCTCTTCAGGAGCGCTGTCATCTAGATATCTAAGTATAATTACTTCATCAGTATGGTCCACAACGTGCGCTTGCAAGCCAGGCACACGTTGTAGACCATACCAATTAAGTAATTATACTTAGATATCTAGGAGACAGCGCTCCTGAACAGCGCCGTCTGGTTCCAGAAGCAGTATTTCATGACGTCCAATGTACAGCAGACGCATGAGAAGGGGGAGGGAGCGGAGGTCTTTATTTTATTACATCTTTCAAATCATAACAGATTGAGAGAAAGGATTAAGCACATTAACTGGTTTTTTTTTTAGTGCCGCTACGATTTAGAACATAGTTTTTTTGGGGACTTTACTATCCCTTTAACAGCCACTTATGTGTTACTCAAACTGTGCTATGGTATATTATCCTCTGCAGCCTCTTATAGTTCTCCTTCTATCTCTTGCTGCACCTGGTGCTGTCACATGCACTCTACTCATGGTTCACTCAAAATCACTTCCCCTACAACCTTGTGCTTACATTTATCACCCTCCTACTGTCTTTGTATGGTGTCATAATTACTAATTAGACTAAGTTCTGCACGGCAGGGTTTCCTTCCCAATATATGATCCACTTCTTTGCATTTACACCCACTACTAATGCAGTCATAACATTTTAATATGATGCCATCATCCTGGTCTTGTATTTTTGCATTGTATCATTTCTGTAAAGCACTGTCTACATGTATGAGGCTATATAACTAAAGATACAGACATGTGTCATTGTTAAATGCATAAGCTTTAGTATTTACAGTGACTGGGTACTATTCATGTAAATTAGCCCTGTGCATGCACTGTGGCGGTCACCATCCTACTGAAATGGAGCACTCACTTGGTCCTCCTTCGTGGTTTGCGCGCTGTTGTTTCCTCTGAAGGCTGATAATCTGCTTCATTCCCATTCTGCATTACAGATAAACTCTGAAGGTTCTGTTGGGTAAAAGATGTTTCAGCATCTGGTGACAATGGGAAAAGGTTACTTATCTGAGGATCGGAGCACATACACACAGTGCACACTGATGATCCCACCTGCATATGTGTACATTATATATTGCACATATACACGCACCACTTAGCCAAAATGTAATATCTTTGCAAATTGATTTGTATTGTAGGATTTCAATTCTATATAAAAACTGCAGCATTCTATCATCTGCTTGTGTATCCTTAACCCCTTGATTGCTATAAATGCATCAATATACATTGCATTGGAGACATCTGTAGAACCCAATGGGTTAAGCAAGGTACAATAATAACCACTTCTAGACATGCATTGCCACAGGGCAGATAGTTCACAAAAGGATCACAGGTGCACAACTCATTGTTTCATAACAAGTTACAGGATTATCCTGTTGAGTAAAACGAGGGTGCTTCCATATGCTGAGACATGTTTTATTCAAATGTTATTGAAGATCAAACACATTTTTTAGGTGCAGTATCTCAATGACCTGAAATGTTACAGTAGTGCTGTTGCTGCACCATCCTATAAAAGTTTATGTCCGATTGACCAAGGCTGTCCGTCAATTGCTGTAACAACAGTGCCACCATAACATTTTAGGACATGGGAAGTACTGTACCCAAAAATACAGATTTGAAGTACAATACCTTTTGAATAAAACTTCTTTTAGCAGGATGAATCCTGTAGTATTATATATTATTCAATATTAATTGTTATTAAATTTAAGGGGTTAATGGTGGTTGAGGTATAGCAGCACAGTGACTGATAAATACAAGTGGGCTGTAATCAGTGTAATCCAGTATCTAGAATATGTCTACACAGAAGACAGGGTTAGCGTAGTCAGGGGACTGCGACAAAAGAAAACAAATTGTGAAGACAGTGAGAAAGAAGAGAGCACCAACTAACATGCAGGGTAACCATGCCCTAGAAGGACAGTACCTCCCCCCTAAAACTGGACATTTGGTAGGTATGAAAGACCTCTCATTTTTTTTTAATGGTTTTCTTTATTATTAGCAAATAAAACAGTGGGTTATTCATATAAATCAAAAGAAAGCCCTATTTGTGCTTAAAAAAGGGTTTATAATTTGTATGAGTGTACTAAAGGAACTAGAGGGGAAATATGGTTGGACAAAGACGTACTCAAAAAGATCAAAATTGCTCCAGTCCTTAACCCTTTGAGTGCCAGAGAGGTACAGAAAGCATTGCTTTGCAATGCTTTGCGTACCCCTCTAGCACTCAAAGGGTTAAAGGGATAGTAATACTTAATATGCAAAAAAAAAATGTTGTAGGGTTTATCCCCTGAGTATGTAGGGTTTATCCCCCTGAGTATAATAAGGGTACCCTCACTGCTGAAAGGTGTTTTATTCAAAAGTTATTACAGCTCAAAGCTGAATTTTTTTTAGGTGTAGTATCACAGTGGCCTGAAATTATACAGTGGCGCTGTTGCTACACCATCCTATAGACAGCTCTGGTCCCAAGACCATAAATCTCCAAAGGATGGTGTAGCAACAGCGTCACTGTACAATTTCAGGCCACTGTGTTACTGCACCTAAAAAATTCAATTTTGAGCTGTAATAACTTTTGAATAAAACAACTTTCAGCAGTGGGAGTACCTTGTATTACTTAGGGTGATAAACCCTACAACATATATTTTTTTACATTTTAAGTTTTACTATCCCTTTAAGTGTAAACCACCCCGATTCACCCCTGTCCTTAAGGGGTTAAAGGTAACAACACTAAAATCCTTTTATGTATCACAAACACACACTTTGTTCACATTTATTTTACATAACAAAACATTACTCTGTTCCTCTGACTTCTTGGGGTAGATTTAACCCTTTGAGTGCCAAGTGGGTACATTGTACGAGTTTGGACAGCTGTACCCGCTGTGCCAAGCTCGTACAATGTACCCACTAAAATGCGGTCACTGCATGAGCCGGTATAACCGGCATGCAGTGGCCGCATTTTTAAAAAAAAAAAAGTGGGCAATCGTGGGGGGACATGAGGATCACTCCTCATGTCCCCCCTGTTATTGATCTCCCAGCCGATCGCGCTGGGAGATCAATAAAAGAAGAGGAGAAGTGCAGCAGAAGCGCAGCTTCTCCTCTTCCGTCTCTCCTACCCGAACTTCCGGGTAGGAGTGGGCGGGACCGGGGGAAGCCTCCCAACGTCATCAGTGACATGTCACTGATGACGTTGGGGAAGTTTCCCCGGTCCCATTCACTCCTACCGGTGGTAGGAGTGAAAGGCAGGAGAGCTTCTGCTCTCCTGCAGTCGCAAAATTGGTCTCCCAGCCAATCGGCTGGGAGATCAATTACTTGGGGGACACCAGGAGGGGTCCTGATGTCCCCCACGAGGTCTGAATAGCTAAAAAAAATAAATTAAAAAAAAAAAAACCAATACTAACCCTGTGAGTGCCGCAGTGGTCCCCAGCACATTGCTTTGCAATGTGCTGGAGACCCTGGTAGCACTCACAGGGTCTTTTCTTTGGGTTTTTTTTTTTTTAAAGACCTCATTGGGGGGATCAGGGGGGATCCTGATGCCCCTCAATGAGGTCTATTATTAAAAAAAAATAAAACATTTTTTTTAACCCTGTGTGTGCCACAGGGGGGGTCCAATGCACCCCCCCCCCTCCTGTGGCACACACAGGGCTTCTGTCATTACTTTGTTACTAGAGATTGTTGGGGGGCCATCAGGATTGGTCCTGATGGCCCCCCAACAAGCTCTGATTACAAAGTAATATTAAAAAAAAAAATTAACCCTCTGAGTGCCAGAAGGGTCCAATGCATTGCTTTGCAATGCGCTGGAAACCCCTTTGGCACTCACAGGGACATTTATTTGGATTCTTTTTTTTTTTTTTAAGACCTCATTGGGGGGAATCAGAGGGGTCCTGATACCCACCAATGAGGTCCATAATAAAAAAAAGTAAAGAAAAAAAAATTAACCCTGTGTGTGCCACAAGGGGGGCCAATGCAGCCCCCCTTCTGTGGAGCACACACAGGGCATTTATCATTACTTCGTTATCAGAGATTGTTGGGGGGCCATCATGATTGGTCCTGATGGCCCCCCAACAAGCTCTGATTACCAAGTAATGATAAAAAAAAAAAATTAACCCTCTGAGTGCCAGAAGGGTCCAATGCATTGCTTTGCAATGCGCTGGAGACCCCTTTGGCACTCACAGGGACATTTATTTTGATTCCTTTTTTTAAAAAGGAGTAAAGAAAAAAAATTAACCATGTGTGTGCCTCAAGGGGGGCCAATGCAGCCCCCCTTCTGCGGCGCACACACAGGGCATTTATCATTACTTCGTTATCAGAGATTGTTGGGGGCCATCATGATTGGTCCTGATGGCCCCCCAACAAGCTCTGATTACCAAGTAATGATAAAAAAAAAAAATTAACCCTCTGAGTGCCACAAGGATCCAATGCATTGCTTTGCAATGCGCTGGAGACCCCTGTGGCACTCTCAGGGTCCCCTGTTTGTGGACATATATATATTTTTTTTTACTAAGACCTCATTGGGGAGGGATCAGGGGGTCCTTATGCCCCTCAATGAGGTATATAATAAAAAAAAAAAAAATTAAAACACAAATTAACCCTGTGTGTGCCACTAGGAGGGGAGTTCAATGCTGACCCCCTTCCTGTGGCACACACAGGACTTTTTATCAACACTGGTAGTCACAGATCTCCCATACACACTATCAAACACTGCCCCACCATCCTTGCTCCTCTGCTCATACCCACACACACTGCCTAATCCCTCACCCTCCCACATACTTTGTTACACTTGTAGTCACAGGTCCGCACGTACACCGGCTGACGCCCTAGCTTCTTTCATCTGTTAGCCATAAAATCACACATACACTGTTTGCTTTACGATTTCTGTTTCACTGGTAGCTACGCTCCTGTAGTGTAAATTGGTATGTCAACCCACAGCAGTGGGGTACCATTTTTCTTAGGCTGGCAAGAAGTCCTCCTAGGAAATCCCACGCCATTGAACCATTTTAGTATCTTTGAAGTGACTGATGTGTAAAACAAAATTTTTTTTTTCCTGTAGCACCACATTCTGGAAATAGTTGTGCCAACTAACTTAGGGGTAAAAAGGCAAGTGACCCCTCATTAGATGCGGCAGGTTGTCTTCTTTCCAAAATGGAATGGTTTATCTACCTTTTCTTCAATTCTGAAGGTTTTATAGTCATTTTCGTACAGGCAAGTCAGGTTTGAGAAAATGCTAGAAACATCAGAGGTTGTAGTAGGTGTAGTTTTCTACTTCTAGCACCCCCTAAGGTAGTTCAACTCATACCAATGGGGTGTCATTTGACTCCTAAGAGCACTAGCAAACAAATGCAGTTGAAAATTCCATGGTTTTCACAGCGCTCCATACATTTGAAGGGGCAGAAATGTAAAAAAAATGCAATTTTTTTCCTATATCGCCTCCTTCTGGAAACATTTATGCACACCAGTATTGGGGTAAGAAGGCAAGTGACCCCTCATTAGATGCGGCAGGTTGTTTTCTTTCCAAAATGGTATGGTTTATCTACCTTTTCTTGAATTCTGAATGTGTTATAGCCATTTTTGTACAGGCAAGTCACATTTGAGAAAATGTTAGAAACATCAGAGGTTGTAGTAGGTGTAGTTTTCTACTTCTAGCACCCCCTAAGGTAGGTCAACTCATATCAATGGGGTGTCGTTTGACTCCTAAGAGCACTAGCTAATGAATGCAGTTGAAAATTCCATGGTTTTTACAAAGTTCCATACATTTGAAGGGGCAGAAATGTAAGAAAATGCCTTTTTTTTCACTAGCGCCACCTCCTGGAAGCATTTGTGCATACCAGCCTTTGGGTAAGAAGGCACGTGACCCCTCATTAGATGCGGAAGGATGTTTTCTTTCCAAAATGGCATTGTTTCTCTACCTTTTCTGCATATCTATTATGGTTATAACCATTTTAGTGCAAGCAGATAATTTCAAAAACAAAAGTGTCAGGTTTACGTACGTGTTCCTAGCACCCACATATTGTATGTTAACCCACACAAATAGGCTACCATTTTTCTCATGTTGGTAGCAGGTACTGAATACAGCAGGAAATGTTATGGTTTTCAAAGATTTTAGTATCTTTGAAGTGGTGGAAATGTAAAAAAAACATGTATTTATTCCCATAGCGCCACCTTTTGGAAATATTTGTGCACTTCAGCCCAGGGGGTAGAAAGGCACGTGACCCCTCAATTGATGCGGGAGAATGTCTACTTTCCAAAATGGTATACCTTTTATACCTTTCCTTCATGTCTCTAACAGTTATGGACATTTTAGTAT
The DNA here is from genome assembly GCA_037306005.1 of Rhinophrynus dorsalis. Lineage (NCBI taxonomy): Eukaryota > Metazoa > Chordata > Amphibia > Anura > Rhinophrynidae > Rhinophrynus > Rhinophrynus dorsalis. The sequence continues at coordinate 147,935,479 of CM074725.1, read as the reverse complement.
AAGCAGCCATTTTCGAAGAAGCAAACAGGTAGGTGTAGTTATGTGCTTCTGGCACCCCTAAGGTAGGTCGACTCATTCCAGTGGGGTGTCATTTTTCTCCTAAGAGCACTAGCTAATGAATACAGTTGGAAATACCATGGTTTGCACACATTTCAGTACATTTGAAGGGGCAGAAATGTAAGAAAATGCCTTTTTTTTCATTAGCGCCACCTTCTGGAGGCATTTGTGCACTCCAGGCTTGGGGTAACAAGGCAAGTCACCCATCATTAGATGCGGCAGGGTGTCTTCTTTTCAAAATGGTATGGTTTGTGTACCCTTTCTTCACTTCTGTATTTGTTATAACCATTTTTGTACAGACAGGTAATGTTTGAGAAAATGTTAGAAAAATTAGAGGTTGCAATAGGTGTAGTTTTGTACTTGTAGCGCCCCCTGAGGTAGGTGAACTCATACCAATGGGGTGTCATTTTTCTCCTAAGAGCACTAGCTAATGAATACAGTTGGAAATACCATGGTTTGCACACATTTCAGTACATTTGAAGGGGCAGAAATGTAAGAAAATGCCTTTTTTTTTCATTAGCGCCACCTTCTGGAGGCATTTGTGCACTCCAGGCTTGGGGTAACAAGGCAAGTCACCCATCATTAGATGCGGCAGGGTGTCTTCTTTTCAAAATGGTATGGTTTGTGTACCCTTTCTTCACTTCTGTAGTTGTTATAACCATTTGTGTACAGACAAGTAATGTTTGAGAAAATGTTAGAAAAATTTGAAGTTGTAGTGGGTGTCGTTTTGCACTTCTAGCGCCCCCTGAGGTAGTTAAACTCATACCAATGGGGTGTCATTTTTCTCCTAAGAGCACTAGCTAATGAATACAGTTGGAAATACCATGGTTTGCACACATTTCAGTACATTTGAAGGGGCAGAAATGTAAGAAAATGCCTTTTTTTTCCATTAGTGCCACCTTCTGGAGGCATTTGTGCACTCCAGGCTTGGGGTAACAAGGCAAGTCACCCATCATTAGATGCGGCAGGGTGTCTTCTTTTCAAAATGGTATGGTTTGTGTACCCTTTCTTCACTTCTGTATTTGTTATAACCATTTTTGTACAGACAGGTAATGTTTGAGAAAATGTTAGAAAAATTAGAGGTTGCAATAGGTGTAGTTTTGTACTTGTAGCGCCCCCTGAGGTAGGTGAACTCATACCAATGGGGTGTTATTTTTCTCCTAAGAGCACTAGCTAATGAATACAGTTGGAAATGCCATGGTTTTCACACATTTTAGTACATTTGAAGGGGCAGAAATGTAAGAAAATGCCTTTTTTTTCATTAGCGCCATCTTCTGGAGGCATTTGTGCACACCAGGCTTGGGGTAACAAGGAAAATCACCCCTCATTAGATGCAACAGGTTGTCTACTTTCCAGAAATATATAGTTTTATATAGTTATTCCACTGTTTTAGGGTAGTTTTACCACAAAAACCCTAGAATGCGCATATTAGTTTATAAAGTTGAAAATGTCATTTTGTGCTGCTGGTGATTAGGGCTCTACGCTAGCCATGGACGTAGGTAAAACTATACAAATTTGGTATTTTTTTACTCGGGGGACTCGAGGCTTTTTCAAATAATTGAAACTTTTTCAATCAAGGTAAATGTTTTTGATACATAGTATGTGATTTTAGCAAAATGAGTAAATTTTCACTTTTTTTTGTCATTATGACATCATAGCTTTTTGCACGATGTAAAATTCTCTTCATGTAAGGTATCACAAGAAAGCTCAATTCGTTCTGAAAAAAACGATATATAGTTTTCCATATGTAACTAAAAATCCCCAGAGGAAATCAAGCCTAAACGGAAGGATAGCAAAAATGTTGAAAAAGTGTCTGGCCTGCAGGGTTCAGAAAATGGCCCGAGCCTCTGGCACTGAAGGGGTTAAAACCAGACGTTAACATAGCTGGTAGGACCAAAGTGAATACCGGCTGTTAAACTAACATGGTTAACATGGTATTTAAAGGCCCTACCAGCTAGAATTCCAAAGGACGTTAAGCCACAAAATCAGTCTTGTGGCTGAACGTTCGTTTTGTGCGTTTAGTTCCCAAAATGCAGCTAAAAGCAGCGATGTTGGGAACTGAACAGTGAAAAACAATTAACTATCGGTGCTTGACATACTGCCAAGCACCGATCGTTAACTGATCCCTGTTACACTTACCTGTCATTCACTGTCCTTCTGTCTTCTCTTCTTACTTCTGCCTTCTCACTGTAAAATAAAATAAATGTATTAAAATCAAGCATGAACGAATACATTACAGAACCCTTTGAGTGGCAGAGGGGTACGAAACGCATTGCAAAGCAATGCGTTGCGTACCTCACTGTCACTCAAAGAGTTAAATATTAGTTCTCCATAAATATACCCATATATGCCTCCATGTAATGGCTCGAAGGATAAATGCCAATGAATTAAAAGGCTCCACATATACATAAATCAATGCGATTCATTAATGCCCAAAAGTTAACTTAGCTTTAACTGTCTCCACCTCTTGAAGCGGCAGCAAGGGCGGCGGAGACACAAATGTCCCACGACGCTCCTCTTCAGCAGTGTATGGACCGATGCCCGTAACACACTGAGGGCATTTGAAGTGAGCCTGCCTTTATATATGGGCAGGCTCACTTCACTGCCCTCACTGCCATTGGCTGGGATGTTCTTCACATCCCAGCCAATCAATCATCTTCAAGAACAGCTGCTCAAATCTGATTGGCTGGGATGTGAAAAACATCCCAGCCAATGGCAGTGAGGGCAACTGAAGTGAGCCTGCCCATATATAAAGGCAGGCTTACTTCAAATGCCGTCAGTGTGCTGCAGGAATCGTCCCGTACACAGCTGAAGAGGAGCGTCGTGGGACATTTGTGTCTCCACCGCCTCCACCCTCGCGTCTGCTCCAAGCGGCAGAGACAGTTAAAGCTAAGTTAACTTTTGGGCATTAATGAATCACATTGATTTATGTATATGTGGAGCTTTTTAATTCACTGGCATTTATCCTTCGGGCCATTACATGGAGGCATATATGGGTATATTTATGGAGCATTAATATTTAACCCTTTCAGTTACAGTGAGGTACCCCTATGCCACTCAAAGGGTTCTGGAATGTATTCATTCATGCTTGATTTTTATACTTTTATTTTATTTTACAGGGAGAAGGCGGAAGATAGAAGACAGAACAGAAGGACCAGCAAGCTGAGGACTCCGCTGGACATCAGGATTAATGGTAAGTTTTAATGCAATGTTGCTTTATTTAGTCGGGTTAACCCTATGAATGCCGGCGGGGTAATTATACCCCACCGGCACTCATAGGGTTAATCCTACTAACTTTGGACAGGTTTTAGGCACTTTGGATAGATTGATGTGGCGCTTAGGACCCCATATCAATACATCCTTTGTAGATAGTAACCCCCCCGAAAAATGTGAAGCCAAATGCTAGGAATCAGTAAAACATACTTAACTCCCATATTCCCATCTCTCAAACCGTTACGGTTTGAGAGATGTAAGAGAAGAAAGACCTCCGCTCCCTCATCCTTCTCATGCATCTGCTGTATAGTGGACGTCATGAGATCCTGCTTCCAGGATCAGACGGCGGCTCTTCCGGAGCGTTGTCATCTAGATATCTCGGCTTCACATTTTCCGGGGGGGGTGGTGTTACTATCCCTTTAACAGTTTCGTTAGCTGGCAAAAGATCCGATAAGGGAATTTACGGCTAACAAAACTGGGTCTTAAGTTTTGTGCGGTAAGTGAGTCCCTTATTGTTTTTTTTCCACTAATGCAGTCCTTTAAATGGCAAAATGTAGCGTTTTTTTTCATTATGGGCCATAACACACTTTAGTGTTGCGGCCGGCATACTGGAAGAGCTGCCGTTAGCAGTTCATACCATGGCCCTTTGTATGACTTCCAACATGTTAAAACACCCGTTGGTGTTTTTTTTTTACTTAATCTACCCCCTTGAGTCCAGAAGGGTTTGTAACACATCGCTTTTCACATCTCTCAGATCCTCAAGCGGTTAATATAGATAAGACAAAAAGAGCAGGAACATGTAAGACAAGCAATCCTCTTTCATTAATACAGATAATGAACCTGAACTCACCTATTGACATTTTCTTTTTTCTCTTCTTTCTTTTTTCTGGTGTGAGAGGTTCTCTGCTCTCAGAAGGCCTAAATCCTGCACCCTTCACAATGTCATCTGCAAATGGACAAGAAATCCCTGTGTAAATTACTAAATTCCTATTTCACACGTGTGATACACATCTTTTTATAATTGTATTACACAACGGTCCAAAGAAAGTACATTCGGACACACCATACCACAAAAAAAAAAATAATACAGAAGTATTCATCAGTTTCCGTGAAGTAATCTTAGTTTTTAGGTGTCTCGGACTGATTCGAAATTACACATCCCATAGCACAAGTAGCATTATCACCCAGAAGAGTAATATATGGAAGTTGAAAATGTTCCACGCTGCCTCAGACACATAAAACAAACAGAATTCAAGAATGCTTAGTGCTACCGTATGGTCAAAAGAAAAGTGGCAGAATACAGGGCAAACCATTTGTACGATGGGGAGAATTAAAAATATTGCTTTAAATTGAGATTTTAACCCCTTGAATTGCTCAGCATTGAGTTGGGAGACATCCCTAACATTCAAGGGGTTACATTTCCCATTTAAATTAATTGGAATCTTTGGAATTCTTAGTTCTCTCCCTATCGTGCAAATGGTTTGCCTCAGTATTCCTCCCCTTTTCTTTAACCCCTCAGTGACAGCCGCGTGCGTACGCAGTTGTCACCTTAACGCCCGGCTAAAATTTTTTGTTTTTGACTAAATTATTCCAGAGTCCCCAAATGGCGTGCAGCCTCATGGAGACCTGGACTTCCGGGACTTACCAGGTCCGTCCTCTGTCACTCAGTGACAGTTTTTGCGGGACATACCTGGTAAGTCAATTGTCGGGATGGGGTTAAAACACATGACCGTAGAGAAATTGACTGCAGAGGTAAAGGAAAAAAAATAAGAAACTTATTCAATAAGTTAGTTGGTTTTTTTGGGGGTGAGCGTTGTTTATAACAAAGATGTCATTCAGACTTGAGATTTTTGAAGTGCACTAGTAGAAACGTCTTAATGTGACAGTCAACTTATTTGATTACATAATCTTTAAGTGATGTAGCGTCAAACTGCTTATTTTTCTCTCTTTTTTTTTCCTCCATTGTCACCTGTTTTATTTATTTTACACCTATGTCCCTGAGATTGAGCTCCCTGGATCTAGGTTTCCAGAGATCTTTCAGTCTATGACTGTGAAAGCAAAACATAGTTATACAATCTTGCAGTCTCCCTGAAGCACTGTGTGCTCTGTATACTGTAGAAGCAGACTTTTTTACATTGTTTCTCTGTCTTTTTTTACACCGACTCTTTTTTACATTTGTGCACTATCCCTGCTTTCAAAACCCCAGACAAAGATTTCTGGAAAAATATTCAGTTTTCTGTCAGGCACATAAAGGTAGAAAAAAATTGGCAGAGATGAAAAAAATTACAAATAAAATAAAGGAAATGTATATTATTTATACATGAACAGTAATGTGCAAAAGTTTTAAGCAGGTGTGAAAAAATGCTGTAAAGAAAGAATGCTTTCAAAAACAGGACATGTTAATAGTTTATTTTTATCATTTAACAAAATGCATAGTGAGTGAACAGAAGAAAAAAAATCTAAATCAAAATTTTGGTGTGACCACCCTTTGTCTTCAAAAGAGCATCAAATCTTCTAGGTATACATGCATACAGTTTTTAAGGAACTCAGGAGGTAGGTTGTTCCAAGGATCTTGTAGAACTAACCACAATTCTTCTGTGGATTTAGGCAGCCTCAATTGCTTCTCTCTCTTCATGTAATCCCAGATGTTGATATCAGGGCTCTGTGAGGGCCATACCATCACTTCCAGGACTCTTTGTTCTTCCTTACGCTGAAGATATTTCTTAAATGACTTTGTATGTTTGTGTTTGTTGTCATGCTGCAGAATAAATTTGGGTCCAATCAGATGCCTCCCTGACAGTATTGTATGATGGATAAGTATCTGCCTGTACTTCTCAACATTGAGGATACCATTAATTCTGACCAAATCCCCAACTCCATTTTCAGAAAAGCAGCCCCAAGCTTACAAGGAACCTCCACCATGCTTCACTGTTGCCTGCAGACACTCATTCTAGTACTGCACTCCAGCCCTTCGATGAACAAACTGCCTTCCGGTATAGCCAAATATTTCAGATTTTGACTCATCATTCCTGAAAACCTGTTGCCATTGGTCTGCACCCCAGTTCCTGTGTTTTCATGCATAGTTGAGTCGCTTGGCCTTGTTTCCACGTCTGAGGTATGGTTTTTTGGCCGCAAGTCTTCCATGAAGACCAATTCTGACCAGACATCTCCAGACAGTAGATGGGTATACCAGAGTACCACTGTTTTCTGCCAAGTCTGAGCTAATGGCATTGCTGGACATCTTCCAATTGTGAAGGGAAGTGAGTATGATGTGTCATTCACCTGTAATAAGTTTCCTTTGCCAACCACTGTATCTACAGTCCTCAACGTTGCCCATTTCTTTGTGCTTCTTCAAAAGAGCTTGGATAGCACATCTGGAAACTCGTCTGCCTTGAATTTTCTGCCTGGGAGAGATGTTGCTGATGCAGTGTAACTACCTTGTTTCTGTGCTTAGTCTTGCCATGGTGCATGACATTAAAGTGGATCTATCCAAGAGCAGTTTACCCAGAAGTAGGACGCAGGGCACTCTTTAAACCTTAATTTTCACGCAACTAACATTTAAAAACAAAAAAATAATAACGTTTTGAACTTATAATCTACCTAATGAGCATAACTTGTAAAGGGGTGATAGATCCACTTTAAACAGTCTTCAGCAACCTCACCTTGTTAGTGGAGTTTGGCTGTTCCTCACTCAGTTTTATTCCTCCTACACAGCTGTTTGCTTGGTACAACTGTTTAATCATACACCTAACTATAAGCCTACAAAATCCCTGACTTTGTGCAAGTATACCTAGAAGAATTGATGATGTTTTGAAGGCAAAGGGTGGTCACCAAATATTGATTTGCTTTAGATTTTTTTTTCTATGCACTCACTATGCATTTTGTTAATTGGTAAAAAATAAACTATTAACGTGTCTATTTTTGAAAGCATTCTTACTTTACAGCATTTTTTCACACCTGCCTAAAACATCTGCACATTACTGTACATTATCAAATGATGTATATTGTCTGTATATTATTCACGTGCAGAATATGTAAAGTCAAAATAGAGGTTGACTGTCACCAAATTGTAATGTATGAGTTATAATAACCATCAATATAACTGTCTCAAATGGTACCCTCTTTCTTAATCCTTCTGTACCCCTTCCTTTATCTTGGAAATTAAATCCAACTATTAATTTGAGTGAATGAGGAGATAAGAGCGTATCGCAGGTATCAAATTACAGTAACTCAAACTGAAGAAGATAAAGAAGATAGACAGAAAAAGGATAAACAAACTATCCTAAGGGAGAGACCAGTTCAATACTATAAAGTAAGGGGGCACTTCAGTGTCCTCCAATCACTACATACAACACCCTTAAAATTTAACATCTTTATTAAATTTAACTAAAATATGTGAATCCCAAATCTCTTATTGACTGGGGATCCTAAAAAATTCCCAAATAGGAGAATTAGAAAACAGGCATTCTCACGTATGACCCCAATGGCCAGAAGAGCAAGTATTTCTATTTAAATATCATGAATACATCTAATCATATCTTAACTAATAAAAAATACATTCCCTCTTATAGGTTTAAACCGAGTGATTTAGAATAAGTTGTCCGTTTACCAGTTAGAGTTGTAGACAATTAGCTACTACAAATTGCTGACACTTTCACTCCAGTTTGCTCAAAAAGATGATTCTAATACTTCACATCTAATATTTCAGTTTTATTGCAATGAGCCTAATATTACAAATATACTATAGCTTCCTAAATCAGTTCTCACCCTCTTAGTTTGAATTGGGTAATTTCCTCATTCAATCCGGGTGAGAACTTGATTGTATACTGGGCTAGCTATCTAAGCCCTAACAACTATCCTCCAAACTATAGTATCTAAATCGTGTCTCACCCTCTTAGTTTGAATCGGATCTCTTCCGCATTCAATTCGGGTGAGAGACTGATTGTATAGCAGGCTATCTTAATAAACCTTATCTAACATATATGCAGAGCTCATTGCTTGAATCGTGTCTCACTCTCTTAGTTTGGACTGGATTTATATCCTCGTTCGATCCGAGTGAGAGACCAATTATATCGGCTATCTAACTGTCAACTTATTCACCCTCTCTGTACCATTTTCAAATTCTGATTCATAACTAAATTTTCAATCTCGCTCAACGCCATTGGTAATCGAGAGTGCCCACACTACACACACAGTAGCCCTACGCGTTTGCTCCTAATTTATAAATCCACTTAACTTCTGCTCTTAGCAATGCTTTATCATAGTCACCTTTCCGTGGTGACGGTCGTATCAACTGAATGCCAGTGAACGAAATTACAGAGCAATCAGAGTTATGATATCTAGCCAAGTGTCTGGAGATCGGGGTATCTCGGATGTTGCGAATGTCTCCCATATGCTCTAGCACTCTCATTCTGAACTGTCTGGAGCAATGGGCAATCGAGGTCTCAATGAAGGGTTTACATATAAACCTTTCATATAATGATTGAATGGATACAGTCAAAAGTAGGATAGGATTGCTTTGAAGCCTTGTATATACAGGAAGATCATGGCTTAAAAGTATTTATTCAATGCATGGAGTGGTTAGGAATGTATAATACTATCAATATTTCTCATAAAGGGTTAATTAATAACCATAATGATAAGTAAGAGGAGTATGGGACATATCGTTAAGAAGGGTATTGTAAATAAGGATAAGTTCTCCATTCCTAAACATTCAATAACTAATGGAAAAGTTTAATACATCACAACTTATAAGTATATTCTATCTTTCAGTCATCGAATATACGGACTAGTTCATGAAGAGTTAATACAATGTATAATTTTAGTTGTTCATCACTTTATTTTAAAATAATTTTTTGTATTAATTCAATCTTTGTAGTTGTGAGCTATCCCACTGTGATTGCATGTATTTAGAAGGTAACTAACAGTTAATATGTGCATTATCGGATTTGAAGCCCGTTGATTGGTGTACTTCAAGACCAATAGTTGTAAGGCATCGCCGGATTTGAAAAACGGTTAACGTGATGTCATAATTCAATTAAACTATATATAACACCAAATGCAAGCGGCGGATGACTAAGTGCCCCTGAGGAAGCTGGCTAGTCCAGCGAAACGCGTAGGGCTACTGTGTGTGTAGTGTGGGCACTCTCGATTACCAATGGCGTTGAGCGAGATTGAAAATTTAGTTATGAATCAGAATTTGAAAATGGTACAGAGAGGGTGAATAAGTTGACAGTTAGATAGCCGATATAATTGGTCTCTCACTCGGATTGAACGAGGATATAAATCCAGTCCAAACTAAGAAAGTGAGACACGATTCAAGCAATGAGCTCTGCATATATGTTATATAAGGTTTATTAAGATAGCCTGCTATACAATCAGTCTCTCACCCGGATTGAATGCGGAAGAGATCCGATTCAAACTAAGAGGGTGAGACACGATTTAGATACTATAGTTTGGAGGATAGTTGTTAGGGCTTAGATAGCTAGCCCGGTATACAATCAAGTTCTCACCCGGATTGAATGAGGAAATTACCCAATTCAAACTAAGAGGGTGAGAACTGATTTAGGAAGCTATAGTATATTTGTAATATTAGGCTCATTGCAATAAAACTGAAATATTAGATGTGAAGTATTAGAATCATCTTTTTGAGCAAACTGGAGTGAAAGTGTCAGCAATTTGTAGTAGCTAATTGTCTACAACTCTAACTGGTAAACGGACAACTTATTCTAAATCACCCGGTTTAAACCTATAAGAGGGAATGTATTTTTTATTAGTTAAGATATGATTAGATGTATTCATGATATTTAAATAGCAATACTTGCTCTTCTGGCCATTGGGGTCATACGTGAGAATGCCTGTTTTCTAATTCTCCTATTTGGGAATTTTTTAGGATCCCCAGTCAATAAGAGATTTGGGATTCAGATATTTTAGTTATATTTTATTAAGATGTTAAATTTTAAGGGTGTTGTATGTAGTGATTGGAGGACACTGAAGTCCCCCCTTACTTTATAGTATTGAACTGGTCTCTCCCTTAGGATAGTTTGTTTATCCTTTTTCTGTCTATCTTCTTTATCTTCTTCAGTTTGAGTTAAATTAAATCCAAGTCAGAAAAAAAACTGTTTTGATTACCTATTGTGCTGCTGGCCTTTGACTTTTTCTTCTTTGGGCGACTAAGGGCAAGTTCATCTTCAAGTTTGAAGAAGAAAAAAAAAAAGTTACATATTTTTATTTCAACATGCGTGTTGTACGTGATACAATGGGGAGAGAAAAATACTTACCATTACTCGTACTTTAATCCCAAACAGGTTGCAATGCAAATACATGGAAAATAAGTAAAATTAAGACGTGAATTCAAAGGTATCACACTACACAAGATAAGATACAAATGCAACTTGTAGCTAAGGTTTAACCCTTTAAGAATCAGAGGGATGAGCAACACTTTGCTTCACAATGCATTGCTCACTCTTCTGGTGCTCAAAGAGTTAATTAGTAATATCTCTAACAAGGAATTGATTAGAGCACATAATTCTTCTATTCACAACTTACTTTATAAGCAAGGCCACAAAAATCAAGGTGTCATTAATTAAAGGGATAGTAATACTTTGTTTTATCTTTATATTATTCTGTGGGCATTAAAAAAACATGAAGAACGATATAAGTCTTATCTCTCAAACCTTTATGGTTTAAGAGATATTCACAAGCAAAGTATCCCCCCCCCTGTTCAACCAGAACTTGTCAAGGGGGGAAGGGCTTTCATTCTTTTCATACAAAGAAGATTGTCCCCTTCTGTTATCTGTCTAGTCTTACAACCAGATTCACATCTGAGAAGAGATGGCTTACAGTAGGAAAAAGGGGCGGGCGGGGAAAACGTTGCTGGTGAATATCTCTTAAACCATAAAGGTTTGAGAGATAAGACTTATATCATTCTTCATGTTTTTTTAATGGCTACAAAATAAAATAAAGTTAAAACGAAGTATTACTATCCCTTTAAGACTCAAGAAAAAGGTGCTTCTGATTACAATAAAGGCAGTTATTTTTTTTACAGTGATGACAGTAAGAAAGTGGAGACTATTTTGCCAGATATCATAGATTCTTTCAAAAACATATAGCTCAGAAAAGTCTAGAGAATTATGACAGCTGGTTACAATTCAGGGGCTCGAGCCAATTCAAGCTGGTAAAAAACATACGTTAGGGCCAAAATGAGTTCTAGTGTGTACCGTTTGAATTCAGTTGCCTGACCAACATGAACTACAACGATCGTTGGTCACCAAAAAATGACCTGCAGACCAACGTTCGTCACAGATTTTTGCTCCCACAACGCACACTAAATTGTGTAAATGGAGAAATTTATCTTACCGACATTTCCTTTTCTCCTGTGTCCCTCCACGGCGTATATTAACATATGAGTCTAGTCTCCTCCTCCCAGCTGATCGTAGGACCAATCGAAAAAGACTGAAAAGGAACCCTGGGAACATCTCCCTTCAGTCAACTTTTGTCAGAGCTAGAACATATCCAAAAAAGAAGCTTATTAGTGGGTTGGGAGCGCCGTGGAGGGACACAGGAGAAAAGGAAATGTCGGTAAGATAAATTTCTCCATTTCTCCTGTGTCCCTCCACGGCGTATATTAACATATGGGGATGTAACAAAGCAATACTCAGGGGTTGGGAAAAAAACAGATCTACCAGTCTGAAGCAATTTACTAATAAATATAAACAGGAGAGGTCTTACCGGCCTGAAGAGGCAGCTGCTTTGAGGATCTTTCTCCCGAAATCTGCTTCTGCAGCAGCTTGAAGATCCACATGATAATGTTTAATAAAGGCAGAAATAGATGACCAAGTTGCTGCCCTGCACAATTCTTCTGCAGTTACTGAAGCCTTTGCTGCCCATGAGGTTGCCATAGACCTAGTCGAATGCGCTCTTAGGATCTTTGGAGGATCTCTTCCTGCTTCTAAATAAGTCAATTTAATACATTCTGTGATCCATCTTGCGATGGAGGCCTTGGAAGCGGGCATACCCTTAAATTTTCCTTGAAAGTGAATAAACAAGGAGTCTGACTTTCTGAAAGGCTTTGATCTTTCCAAATAGACTGACATACCTCTGACTAAGTCCAAGGTATGTAGACGGCTCTCCTCCTGATTCTTTGGATTTGGAAAAAATGAAGGTAGAACTATATTCTGGTTCAAATGGAAAGAAGACACCACCTTAGATCTAAATTCGGGCTTTGTTCGAAGCACCACTTTGTCCTGATGAAAAATAATATAAGGCTTTCTTGCTGACAAGGCCTGAAGCTCACTTACTCTCTTGGCTGATGTGATAGCTGTTAGAAATACTATCTTCAAGGTTAGATGTTTAATCTGTATTTGATCCAGAGGTTCAAACAACTTAGACCGGGATAATTGGTCTAACACAATATTTAGATCCCAGGGAGGAACTACACACTTGATCCTAGGTCTTGATTTATCAATTGCCCTTAGATATTTCTTAACTATGTCTTCGTCTGCAAATTGTCTAGCCAAACAGGCTGATATGGCTGAAAGCTGTACCTTCAGAGATGCTGGACGAAGTCCTAACTCGAACCCCTTCTGTAGGAAACTCAGGACATGAGAAGATGTAATTGAGGATCTTTGTATACCTCTGCTGCTGCACCAGTTAGCGAAAAATTCCCAGATTCTGTAGTATACCTTGGAGGTTGAAGACTTCCTTCCTGCTAAAATAGTATCAATAACTGAATCCTCAAGTCCTCTTAATCTTAAGGAAGCCCTTTCAACCTCCAGGCCGTTAGCTTCAAAAATCCCGAATTTGGGTGAAGAATCGGACCCTGAGATAGGAGGTCCTCCAGAGGCGGCAGAGGCAATGGATGGGCTGATGAAAGTTTTATTAGCTCTGAGAACCACACCCTTCTGGCCAATTTGGAGCAATCAGAATGATTTCTGCTTGGTCTTGTCTGATTTTTCTGAGAACTACTGGTATCATAGGAAACGGAGGGAACAGATATGCCAGGCTGAAGTTCCATCTGTGACTCAGGGCATCTGATCCCAATGCCTGAGGATGAGGATTTCTGGAGAAGAAAGTCTGAACCTTCCTGTTTACACTGGATGCCATTAGATCTACCACTGGAAGTCCCCACTTTTCCACTATTAGCCTGAAGACCTTAGGATTCAGGGACCACTCTCCTGGGTCTAATTTGTTGCGGCTGAGAAAGTCTGCTTGAAGATTGACATTGCCTGGAATGTGAATGGCTGACAGACGTGTTAGATTCCTCTCCGCCCAGCTTAGGATCTTCCCTGATTCGAGACTTAGGGATCTGCTTCTTGTTCCCCCCTGGTTTCTTATGTACAGGACTGCGACCATGCTGTCTGATATTATCTTTACTGGCTTGTTCTTTAATTCCGCTTTTAGTTTCTTTAGGCAGAGGGCTATCGCTCTTAGTTCTAGGCGATTTATGTGGAGCTTGGTTTCCTTGGCAGACCACCTTCCTTGAATTGCTCTGTTTCTCCAGACTCCTCCCCATCCGGTCAGGCTGGCATCTGTCTCTATTCTTTCCCATTCTATGTCCTGCAATGGTATTCCCCTCTGTAAGTTTTTCTTCTTTGTCCACCAGGATAATTCCTTCCGAATCTTTAGAGGAAGAGGAATTCTTTGAGACCTGTTGGTAAGATCCCGATTCCATCGATTTAGGAACCAACCTTGTAATGGTCTCATGTGGAATCTGGCCCAAGGAACTACTTGAACTGATGAGGTCATAGTCCCTAGGAGCTCCATGTAATCCTGAGCCATGTGGAACGAAGCTCTCTGGAATAATTTCACTCTCTTGATTATGGATTCTATCCTGGGTAAGGACAGAGCTATCTTGTTCTCCTCCATGTTCAGGAGCATACCCAGAAATATTAGTCTGCGTGTAGGTTGTAACTGACTCTTTTCTGAGTTCACTATCCAACCTAGATTCTGAAGATGTTCTTGGACGTCTGTTCCTGTGCTTGATGGTAAGATTCTGATATTATCAAAATGTCGTCGAGATAGGGCAGGATTGTAATTCCCTGTTGTCTCAAAGGTTCCAGTGCTGCTGCCAGAATCTTTGAGAAGATTCTTGGTGCTGAAGTTAGACCAAATGGCAGCGCCCTGAATTGCCAATGTTGCCCCTCGAAGGAGAACCGTAGAAATCTTCTGTGACTCTTTAGAATGGGGATATGATAATATGCTTCCCGAAGGTCTATTGTTGTTAGAACCGATGATGGTCTCAGGGCCTGAATTATAGATGACACTGTTTCCATCTTGAATGTTCTTTGCTTCAGGTAAGGATTCAGATGTTTCAGATCTAGGATGGTCCTGAAACCTCCTGTGGATTTTTTTACCACAAAAATTGCTGAGTACCATCCTCTTCTTCTGAATTCCTGAGGAACTGGCTGGATTACTCTGCTTAGATTTAGTTCTTGAATGGAGTTTCTCAGTTCCCTTGCTTTCGTGTTGTCCTTTGGGGTTCTTGAGGATCTGAATAAGTTTTGATGGGGTCTTAGATTGAACTCTAGCGGGCACCCTGCTTGAATTGATCGAATTACCCACTTGTCCTGGATGTTCTGGGATATCCATTGATGAACAAACTGCCCCAGGCGACCCCCAACTGGAGCAGGTAGCAGGGTCCGCTGACCTTCACTGGAACTCCTTCTTAAACTGATTCTTCTTAGCTCCGTCTTTCCTGAATGAACCCCTTGTGAACTGAGAAGAGGATTGTTTCCTCTGATCAAATCCCCTTGATGGCTGAAAACGTCTTGAGTCTCGAAAGGACTGGCGTCGCCCCTTGAAAGATGATCTCAGTGGTGATGATCTAGATCTCTTGTCTTGTGGAAGGAAAGAACTCTTTCCCCCCGTGACCTTCTTTATTATATCTTCCAGCTTTTCTCCAAACAGCAGATTGCCTTCATATGGTAAGGTGACTAATTTAGACTTTGAAGAAGGATCTGCCCCCCATGATCTAAGCCAGAGAGCTCTCCTAGAAGTGATCGATAGGGCTGAAGATCTGGCTGCTAACCTAATAGCGTCCATAGATGCATCACAAGTATAAGCTACTGCTTCCTTGATTGTAGCTACCTCTTTAATTAGTCTGGATCTTGAGACTGAGGATTCAATCTTCTGTTCAAAATCTGTCAGCCAGATTCGGATGGTTCTTGATATACATGCTAAGGCTGTAGCCGTCTTCATGTTCTGACCCAATAGCGCATATTGCTTCTTTAAGGCGCCCTCCATCTTTCGATCCATAGGATCCTTTAGAGAAGATCCATCCTCCATGGGGATCGTGGTTCTCCTAGCCAGTTGTGCAATAGATGCATCAATCTTTGGTGGACAACTCCAGCTAACCGTTTCCTCTTCCTTGAAGGGGTACATCTTCTGAAATCTTCGGGACATGGATATTCTCTTATCCCCCTTACTCCATTCAGACTTGATCAGATCTGTAACTGACTGATGTACTGGAAAGGTCGGAAGCTCTTTCTTGTTACCCACAAATGCATTATCCAGGATGCCCTTTTCCTTCACTTCTTCTGTTAATCCTAATGTTTTTCTCATGCTTCTGAGAAAGGTATCAATTTTCTCCACGTTGAAGGTTCCCTCTTCCTCTTCAACTATTTCACCTTCCTCTTCCGAATAGTCTGATAGGATATCCTGTACACTGTCTGACTCCATTTGATCCATTCTAGACGATGTGCCTTCATCTGGATCCTCTAATCTTTGCCTTTTTCTTGGACCTTGTAGTGAAGCAAAAGTTTCTTGCATTGAGGATTTCATCCATGTTAAGAAATCCTGGAACTGATTTGGCACTTCTGGACCTGCTATCTTCTTTAGACACTCCGTACATAATTTGCTGGTGTCAGAAGAAGGAATGGAAACCTCACATCCTGCACAGGTCCTGGCCTTCTGAGAGCCCTTTTCCTCCTTGTTATCAATGGCAGTTTTATCTTTAGAGGAAGATTTTGCTGGTGTAGACATAATAGCAGCTAAAACTTAACTTTTACTAACTTATAATTATAAAAGGATAGACAATTTCTTAAATAAAGAAAAGTTCTAATAAAAATTCCTCAATTTCCACCAGCAGTATGACCTGTTCAGTTCAGTTTCAGAGTAACCTCTATATATATATATATATATATACAAGGTAGTAATTGGCTTGTGTTCCAAGCTGGAACGCAGAGGCCCGCCAAAAGGTAACATCCTCCTTTTTTTTTTTTTTTTATAAAAAAGGTTTCCTACCTTGTCTTCATCTGTTTGAAGCAGTTAGACCCGGACAGAAGCCCTGCCGCCAGGTAGAGTCAAGGCGCTCCATTCAGAAGGATCCTGACCCCTGCTTCTGCTGCTGTAACCTCGGCTGACCCCATGCCGATTCCCACGTGGCCTCCTTCCTCTGCAACCGGAAGTCCTGGCATGCAGCTTTCTCTCCTTCTGGCGGCTGGAAACACAGTGCCAGAGTAAAAGAGGTGTCCCGATACCCGGAACGCAATGAATGCGGCCGGGGAGATCTCCATCTAACTGCCGCTTCTACCCGGAGGTAACCGCTTGTTCTGAGTTCTCTTCTTTTTTTTTTTTTTTTTTTTATATTCGGCGTAACTATTACTGCTGGAAGGATCTTCCAGCTCCTACTCCCAGCTCGTAGGACCAAAAAGACTGAAGGGAGATGTTCCCAGGGTTCCTTTTCAGTCTTTTTCGATTGGTCCTACGATCAGCTGGGAGGAGGAGACTAGACCCATATGTTAATATACGCCGTGGAGGGACACAGGAGAAATAATGGGAACATCAAAGGAAATTAGCGAATGCTCAACATAATGTCAAGCATCGAGCATGAATTAATAACAACTCATCCTAAACACTAATCCTAACAGTGCCCGCCTGGCCCTACACTACACTTAACATTAACAATAGAAAATACTAGCCCTAACACTATCCCATGACCCACACCCCATAGGTGTAACACCTTGAAGTGGGAGGCCCAGTGGAGTCTTCTGCACCCTGGTCTTCCTCTGTCTTCTTCTTTAATTTGTCTAAGTCTTCTTCTTCTTTATATTTCTCTTCTGTCTTTGTAAAACAAAAATAATAAATTCATTTCAATGCCCCAGTAAACACTCTCCGCCACCATAAAAAAAAAATCCCCATAGTTGTACCTTCTCAGGCCAAAGTGAGGAAAATCTGAAGAGACACTGGCTTTTATATGGCTTGTGTCTGTTTAAATTTGTTTCCACGCTCCCATTGGCTGGGATGTGGGGTTACATAGGGCATGTGACGTGCCCAGCAGTAACCACACCTCCCAGCCAATCAGCTTCTAGATAGAATGTGTGTTTTGTCATTCCTCCAGCTAGCCATTTGGCTAGTTGGAGGGATGTCAAACGTGCATTCGTGACCCCTCCAGCTAGAAGCAGATTGGCTGGGAGGTATGGTTACTACAGGGCACATTCTGTTCCCTGCTTAACCCCATATCACAGCTAATGGGAGTGTGGGAACAAATTTGAACAGAGACCGGCCATATAAAAGCCAGTCTCTGTTCAGATTTCCCTCACTTTGGCTTGGGCAATGGCCCAAGGAGGTACAGTAATGGGGATTTTTTTTCCCTCTGGCGGAGGCAGAAGAGAGCGTTTACTGGCGCATTGAATTTGATTATTTTTGTTTTAACAGAGACAGAAGAGATATAGAAAGAAGAAGAAAAGCTTAGAGAAGAAAGAAGAAGACTTAAAGATGAATTAAAGAGGAAGACAGGAGAAGACCAGGATGCAGAAGACACTGCTGGACCTCCAACTTCAAGGTAAGTGTTTATTTTTAATGCTGTGGGGAATAGCTTAGGGTCCCATAGCAATAAATCTTCAGGTCACTAGTGTCGGGATGCCTAGTTGCTCATGCATTTATTGTTTGATTTACTATCGTTGCTCGTACGTGTATTGTTGGACTTATTATATTCAATTACACATCGGTGGTTTTTAACACACGTTAGGCACTCAATGCTTTTGTTTGCTAGGTGCTAAAATCACGTAAATGAGAGAGTCCTTAACGCATGTTACTAGCCACCACATGTAAGTGAATCACAAATTCATATGTGGTTTCATTATTTTCAGTGGGCTCTACTTTTGCGCCTGTTGTGCTTTTTTAACAGTTGGTAGTTTGTCACAGAGAGGGTAATAGAGCACCAAACTGACTTAAAACGACAAAAGTTAATTTGATTTTACTACCAGTGGTAACTGAATCAAGCCCCTGGTAGGATGTTGATCAAGGGAAATACTGATATGGTCTTTTGGAGACATGAAGAAAGTTTTTATTCACTTGAGGCATAACTGGAAATGGCTCCAATTGGGTTTTCTTTCTTCCTCTGAATCAACAAAGGAGAGGAGATAAAGGTTGATACTGATGTATCTGTCTGTTTTCAACCTCATCAACTATATTACTATACCACATTTACATTTTGTTTACTGTATTAGAGCCAGGGTCCTTCAGCATTGAATCTGTTTTCAAAAGCAGACATCCATTTTCCTTTCTGTATTTTGAAAGTCACTTCCTGAAACCTCAGGGTTGTAGGTTCTAGCCCAGGTAAGATCAGCTCAGCCTTTCACCCTTCTAAGGTAGATAAAATGAGCACCCACAACATCACAACATACTTGTAATAAAGAGACAATGTCAATGTATCCTTCCTGGTAAATTATTTTCAGTAAAGAGGTAAAAAACTTACGCCAACATTCAGTAGAGAGCAATGGTATCATTGTCAAATCCAGTTTGATTGTTATCACATGCAATGAATACAGTCCTACATACATTTACATATTCATTACAAGGAGTAGCGTGGGCCTTAGCATAAAACAGGTTCATCTATGAAGGTCAATACAGAGGTGCATTGCAAAATTCCAGCCCTCAAGAGTCAATAAGAGCGCAAGATTTTAACCCTTTGAGTGCCAGATGGGTATGCAAAGCATTGGAAAGCAATGTGTTTCTGTCACTGTGCCACGTTATCTTGCTTACCCCCGCTTCCTTGTGGAGCTCTGTCCTGCCTCTCAGCTTCTCTCCATTCTCGGAGCCTTCTGCCACCTCCTGGTTCATCCCGATTGCAAGTCACCTGCACCGTGACGTCATCCGTCCTCGTCTATATCCAGATGCTCTGCACTGACACGGGTGCACTCTGATAGTGTTCCGCAGTGTAGTGGGAGCTATACCGTTTCTCCTTCACCCTAGCCTTGCCCAGTTTACTTGCTGACTCCCTGTTGCCAGTTCCAGCCTGCCCTTTGACTTCTCTCCAGCCTTCTGTATCGAGTTCCTGCTTTGTCCTTCTGTGCATGACCCTGGTTGTGTCAGACCACTCTTTGTCTGCTGATTTGGCTCTTCCTGCCCTGGCCTGTGTATGGTGGCTCTGACTGACCATTCTTTATTCTATTTGCAAGGTGGCTCCGACTGACCATTCGGCCGTAAGGCCTTCGCACCCTAGCCGCTCTCTCTGCTCCTCAGCCTTCACTCTCCCCTACAGGAGAGCTGGTGCTTCCTGTGGAGGTCCCATCCAGGGTTTTCTTCCAGTTCCTCTGGAGTTAGCCATCCAGCCTTGGGGCTGGCACCTATAACTGGCCTAGGCTTTGAGAGATATAAGCATTGAAAGTTTCTCCCTCCCTCCCCTTCTCTTGACGTCAGCACCTAGATGACAGCAGGAGATCCCAGTCTGGGGACCAGCCTGCAGCTCTGTAGCAGAGCTGGAATTGTGTTATTGCAAAATAATTACTTCATTGGAAAGGACTACAAAGTGTGCCTGGTTTGCAAGCACACTTTGTGGACTTTTCCAATGATGTAATTATTTTGCAATAAAGCGATTTTGGCCCTGCTGCAGAGCCTCCTCATGTTGACTAACACGGATCTACTGCCGTCAGCTTTACAGCTGATGTCAGGAGAAGGGGAGGGGGTAAATTTCGATGCGAATATCTAGGATTTGTGCCATGAAGATTATTTTTTCGTCCTCTACAAAACCATAACAAGATTGTATGAGACACTAACACCTTAAAAATCTCCCAAATACTGCCAAAGTAGTTAAAAACTTAAACTTAAAGGGATAGTAAATGTTTCATAATAAAAGCAGCTCTAATTAATCATCATAGTATTTGGACTTTGGAGAGTGTTATTTCAATTCTGTCAGAGTTGTAGTTCCAGAATAATTCAATGACAAAGTGTCCCCCTCCCGCCCCTTTTACTGATGTCACACTGTTCAGCCAGAGCAGAAGGGAGGTGCCCAGGTAGACTGCAGAGAGGGACAATCTTCAATTAAGATAAGGGAAAAACCTGAAAAGCTTGTCAAGGGGGGCAGGGATTTCATTGTTCTTACTGGAAGAAGATTGTCCCCTTCTGTTATCTGTCTGGTCTATGGACTGCATTCCACATCTGAGAAGAGATGGCTTACAGTAGGAAAAAAGGGGCGGGAAGGGAAACTTTGCTTGTGAATATCTCATAAACCATAAAGGTTTGAGAGATAAGACTTATATCGTTCTTCATGTTTTTTTAATGCCTACAAAATAAAGTTAAAATGAAGTATTACTATCCCTTTAAAAAAAGATTGTTAATGCTCCAAATCGCATCTCTCAAACCTTTATGGTTTGAGAGAAAATCAGTTTTAAAGTCTCCCCCTCCCTCGCCTTTCCCCGATATCAACATCTCGCTGACTGCCCAGGAATCCGATCCTAGGGCCATCCGGCGGCTGTGCAGCAGTGCCGAGATCTCGTTAATGAAGAAAAAATATTTCACTTCAACGGTCTTCTACGTGTGCTTGGAAACCAAACAAACCTTTGAAGTGAAATATTTTTTCTTCATTAATGAGCTCTCGCCACTGCTGCAGAAGCCGCCGGATGGTCTTACGAAAGAACACTGCTGGAGTCAGCTAGAACGCTGATCTCCGGGAAAGGGGAGGGAGTGGGAGACTTTGAAATTGATTTTCTCTTAAACCATAAATGTTTGAGAGATGCGACTTGGGGCATTAACAGTCTTTTTTTAAATTGTATAAAATGGGGATTAGTAAAAGTAAAGTTTTACTATCTCTTTAAGGACATTTTGCTAGCTCCAACATATTTTTGTAGATTGGTTATGGTGGACATTCCAGTTTTATAACAGCTGGGGAGAGTAGAATTTTAAGCAACATTTGAAATATATAAAGTGGTGGATTGTCCTGATGTGTAAAACAACTGCATTCTCTCTGCTGGGTGATGTTGCACTCAAACGTTATTTGAGCTGAAAAACTTTTCTGCTTAAATCAAAATACAATTTTGTTAATAAGTCACTAGATGGTGCTGTTGTAGTCTATGGAGACCTGAGTGTCAAAGAAAATAAGATATCCTCTATCCTTTATACACACCGCCACCAACTGGTGACTTTCACAAAATTGCATATTGATTAAAAAGCAGTAGGACTGGTAAAAACATACCATTCTGGAACTCAGAAGGAAACAGAGGTAAGCCAAAAGTCTGCCCCCAAAAGTCCCAGCACTGACTGATTTATCACAGAGGCCATCTATACACCTCACTGATGTGCAGGAAAGGATTACTACCACCTCAAATGTGTTGGTAATCCATCCCTGCAGGAAGTGACTTGGGGAGGGGGGCTGTAACCATTACAAATCAAGCAGATTAACACTGGATTAAAGACCTTCTGGTGCTGACCTTTGGAAAGTGGAAGAGGTCCTCAAAAATGCATTTATTTGTGAATTTGCATGCAAACACAGGCTCTAATCAACGGTCTTTCTTATCTCTATTGACTCAGAAGTCTATGTTTGCACTTTTTATTGCATCTCTGTTTCTGGCCACTAAATCTGAAAGATACTGGGAAAACATGTCTCAATATAGAAAAGTGCCAAGACGACATATGAGGGCTCACTAACACACTGCTGACTTGTACAAACAGAAATACAGTGGATAAGTGTTCTAGATACACACTATAATTCATCTTACCTTGGCATTGGTGGTAGGGCACGTGGTGGTGACTGTAAAAGATAAAAACATTCAGATCATAAATTCATTCAACACCTCTTTACTATGGGGACACCCAGAAATCCAGTGGGCTTTAGGTATAAAGTTAAAGTGGAGTGATTTTGGGGCAAACTAACTGCACAATATTGTACAAATATAAATTCCCATTGATTGAAATGGGCCTTTTGACCCACTAAATGCTAAAGAGGTCTCCATTGCAATGGAAAGCAATGTTCTGGAGATCTCCCTAGAATCTGAGCCCCAGAGGGGTGTGAAATTAATTGCTTCTCAAAGAACTGCACACCCCTCTGACGCTGAATTTATATGTCCTCTATGGTGCAGTATTGCTCTATAAACTTAATGCCCACTATGTACAATTCACATCATAGTTCTGTTGTGCCCAGCATGTGAAGCTAAATCTCATTTTGCCTGCACTTATCAGGTTTCTAGTGAAGGATTAAACAGGTTATAAAAGATCAGCTGGGTCAGTAGACTGGTTTGACCCTTCAGGGATTCCCCAGTAACAATTCAATGTGTAAAATAAGTACATGATGTTGTTAACCCTTTGAGTGCCAGAGGGGTAGCCAATGCATTTGAATGCATTGGCTACCCCCTCTAGCACTGAAAGGGTTAAAATCTACAAAATAAGCATGCTTAGTTAGAGCACACATTAAATATGAATATATGTATTATAGGGGTGCACCGAAATTTCGGTAGCTGAAACGTTTCGGCCGAAAATGACATTTTCGGCAAAAAGCCGAAATAAAAAAAAAATGGCCGAAACGGGGAGCCGAAACAGGGGAAGCTCTCTCAGTGCTCCCTGAACTGCCAGAGCCTTGTTATGTTAAGTCAGTGTCCACAATTCTGCGCTATGCTACCAGAATGTTATAGTTACATAGCGATAGTTTTGCTTGTTTTGTTCAGTCAGTGCCCTCACTTCTGCAGCATCCTCTCAGAACGTGTTAATTCTCCACTTTAAAAGTTGCTATCTTCACTATACTACAAGTCCCATCATCCTTACCTTGCCTGGTGCCGAACATAGCTTTGTTTGAGTGCTAAACAGGGTTGTGAATGAGCGCTGCCTCACTCTCTCTCCCTGCCCTGTATTCTGCTTGAAAAGCAGGGTAGGAAGCGGGACAGCACTCATTCACAACTCTCTTTAGCACTTGAACAAAGCTATGTTCGGCACCAGGCAAGGTAAGGATGATGGGACTTGTAGTAAAGTAAAGATAGCAACTTTTGAAGTGGAGAACTAACATGTTCTGAGAGCATGCTGCAGAAGTGAGGGCACTGATTGAGCAAAACCATTGCTATGTAACTATAACATTCTGGGAGCATAGCGCAGAAGTGAGGACACTGACAACATAACGAGGCTCTGACAAAACTTTGTCCAGAGAACTTTTCATAGATTGCAAGCCATTTATTTTGCAGAACACTGCATATTTAGTTTGATATTTTAATCCATACAGTGTTATGCTATATTGTAAATTTTAGAGTCAAATTATATTAAAGCAATGCACCCTGGGACTTGTAGACCTGTTTAGCGAGCAGTATTGGTAACCTTCAGCTCATGGAACTTTCACTTTGACTGTACCATTGCACTTGCTCTACTATATTTTTTGTTTCTTTTGTTAGCCCTGTAAACTAAAAAAAGTCCTTTTCTGTTTCGGTTTTCGGCCAAGTGCATCCTGACGTTTCGGTTTCGGTACAAAATTTTCATTTCGGTGCACCCCTAATGTATTATAATGTTTTATGTTTAGGTTCTAGATCTGTTTTGTGTTATTGTTTATAATTCGTATATGCACATTATAGGGCACATATTTACTAAGAAACTTTATATATGCACATTACAGGGCACACATTTTATTTTACATAGACGAGCGCAGGTTTTTCTTTTTGTCTGTCTGTTTTCACTTTGGGTCTGTACCTGAGGTTTGGGGGACCGGAAAACCCTCTCATTCTCTGCTGCTGTCTATGTATTTATTTCTTATATTTACATTAAAATTATATATTCATATGGATATGTTATGGTGAGTTGGCACTGAGTTTTCTATACACACACACACACACACACACACAATTCTCATTGATTAGTAGACTCGTTTGGCCAGAGATTCTCCAATAACTTTTCAGTATCTAAATGACAATAGGAGATAGGATGATACAGATGTTACTAACACATTGGAGACACCTGCAGAATCCATGGGGTTGAAATCTATGTAATAAATATATGTAACTATAACTGCTCATATGCATTTCTCATTGGTCCATCTGATTTATTCAAAAACATAATGCAAGAGTAAAGATTAAAGATTATAAGCTGAAAGTGATTAAAAATGTGTCTATTTTTCATGGAGAAATATTTAAAGGAGCAACAGACTTACAACATTCTGTTTCATTATGAAAACATACAAGTAACTCTATATTCCCCTTTAAAAAAAAAAATCCACACACCTCTCCATTAACACCTTCAATGGTATAGATCTCTTTACAATGGAAAGGACAGGAGTAGTCAATTGTTAGACCTCCAGCTGTCGGGAACCACAACTCCCATCATCCCAACAGCTGGAGGTCCAACAACTGGCTACCTCTGGCGTAGGATAGTTCCCTAGTGTCTAAGGGGTCAAGAATTAGCCCTGTGAGTGCCAGAGGAGTGCACGTTGCATTGCTCCACAATGCGTTGCGTACCCCTCTGGCACTCAAAGGGTTAAACCAGGGGTGAACAAACATTTTTGAATAACATGTTAGATGGCCAGAATTAAACAAGGTTAACCCTTTGAGTGACAGAGGGGTACTGAATGCATTGCTTTGAAATGCATTCTGTACCCCTCTGGCACTCAAAGGGTTAATATCTTGAGCAAAATCCCCTCCCATATAACAAACAAAATCCATTTAGTTCCATCTACTTCATGGCAACGTAACAACATATGCTAGAAGCAATCAAAGGTCATACAAAGTCAAATGCAGTATACCTTTTCTACACTGCAGAAAGCAAAGATTTCTGAAGGTACAAAATATATCTAGAACACAGGGAAGCACATTTATTCAAGTTGAAATACGCACATTTGTTCAAAAATTAAACAACACTGTATTAAAATTAACATTTTGTTACATACATAAGAAATATCTTAAAACGAGAATTCCCTTCGAAAAGTCTTTGCACTTCTTTATATTTAAGAAATAAAAAAAAAGATTTCTACAGCTTGTCTGATGTAATTGCTAAAAACACACTACTCTGATATCTTTAGCGCATGAAAGTAGTGAAAAGTAAGTGTAATCGTAAATCTCATCAAACGCACATGCACAAGTTTGTTTGTTTATAATAACCTTAGCAAATATGGCCCATATGATTCTACCGTCCATATTAAGTACAATTTCCATCATTCTCAATCAATGGTCGGATGAGGATGATGGGAGTTATAGTGCAGCAACATATTGCCCACAACAGCCTTACAGTCATATGAATTGGGCCAAGTGATTCCAGTCATCATAAAATCCTACTTTCTTCAAGCAAGCATTCAACTTACCACTTGTTTCTTCCCCATCATCAAAAGTCAGTGCACATGTAGCATGCCAGTCAGTTCCTTTACACAACACAGCTAACACAGATCCTCTTAATTCACCCACGAAAATAAACCTCCAGATAAACTCTCGGATTACAAAGGTTAGAACCTTCTGTCCTTCATCCATAGGTCAGATCTTTTATACACCCAAGATAATTAATCCACAGCACCGTAACTGCTGTGATTAACTCTTAGATTGCCAGGTATTGATGTACTTCCCTGGGTGCCCAAGAGAAGCAATTTTAGACATCCAGACATTTCAGAGAATAAGGTTAAGCCAAGAACAAACCAAGATGAAGTCTGATATAATAAGAACAGCAGTCATTCTGGAATAAACCTTCACATTGATTTAAATGGCACCGTTAACCCCTAGAATGCCAACATTCAAGGGGTTAAAAGTCTCATTTAAAGTGACCCTGTCAACCTAAGACAAGTTGTTTTATAGAGAAATATAATGTTTGGGGCACAGCCTGGCGCTGTATGCTAATTATCTTCACAGTATGCTAATTAGCTCAGTTCTAGACTAAACTCAACCCTCTGCCATTATAAATAGCCCCAGAGTGTGGACTCTGATTAGGTTATTCCATAGCACAGTGTGTGTGGCTATATTGGCCCTGCACCCCTAACTGTAGCTGTTGCTACAACATCCAATGGATAGTTATAGTCAGTAGACCAGAAAAGTCCATAGAATGGTGTGGTAACAGTGCCACTGTAAAATTTCAGGCCATTGAGATAGCGCACAAAAAAAAAAAAAAAAAAAAAAGTAAGTTTGAATAAAACACCTCAGCAAGGATATATATGGGATAAACATCCATATACATCATTACATAATTTATGTCTCCTCAGAAGACACACACATAGAAGAGAATGCCTCATCACATAATTTGTATCTACAGGAGACAGACACACACCCCTCAAAAAAAAAAAAAAAAAAAAAAAAAAAAAGCATGGCCGACACACACACACACACACACACTCTCTCTCTCTCTCTCACTCATAGTGGCTTCAGCTGGACCTGTAATACAGCTACTGAAGGGAAGCTGCAGCACAGGGGAAGCTGAAGCACGTAATGGCACTCAAAGGGTTCAGAAGGGCCCTAACTGCTCAATTATTTCATGGGTTTCAACATTTTCCATGCAAGACAGAGGACAGAGGACAGGCAGCCATCAGGTACACTCTTAACCCACTGACTGCCACAGGGTTGTGTATCATCTTTTACCCCTTAGGACACACCAGCAGTGTAGGGGGAAGCATACTCAAAATGATCACACTGTAAACTTCCATTTCCCTCCCACTTCTCCTCCTTTCCCAGCCTATTCCTAACACTTTTTCCACATGTCTGTTAAGCCCCACCCCCAATCGTGATTAAGCTCCACTCATTTTAACCCAAATCACCTGATTATTATCCTCCCACCAGCACCACAGGAGTCCCCTCCAGGGACTCCACAAGACAAAGTTCCCAGGTATGAATACACTTCCCACTGCTATTTAACTGTGACATGACACACCAGTGTATACTGCATGCCACTCTATACCTTAACCCTCTGAGTGCCAGAGAGGTGCACAATGCTTTGCAAACCCCTCTGGTACTCAAAGGGTTAACATGCTGGTATAACTCTCCTTTTATTTTCCGCTTTACATTTGCACAGCCCAAACACACACAGGCATAATACTGTAGTTATGCCCCAAAGTAAAGGATAAATAAAAAATAACATTGATGTAATGGGTTCAAGACGGGGGTGAGAGAGCTACACATTGTGAAGCAATGTCCTCTGGTCTTTATTTGGCTTCTAACTCTCTCAATATAAGATTGTTATTTACACAGTACTGTAAAGCTCCTACACCAATCCCAGGGTTTCCAGAGCCCACACCTCTACACTCAGAACCTAAAGATCCAGGGGATGAGCAAGAGCCGCAACCTGCAGACACGGGGGTCCTATCACTGTGTCTGTGTCCCCCATATTTGTTGCATGTGTGTCTGCATATATGTTGCATGCGTGTATGTGTGATGCATGAGTGTCTGTGTGCATCTGTTCCATTTTGTGTGTCTCACTCTATATGTCTGCCTGGGTGCATCAGTATGCATACATTTCAGACACGTATATGTCCAGTGGCCATAACATGAAAGCCAATGTCACGGCCATAGGGTTCTGCAGTAAGGAGGACATATTCATATCTCCTCTATAATACCAGTCCAGGAGATACAGGGGGGCATGATTTTGACAATACTTCTATTTATGTTTAGCTCTGAATCTTCTTTATATTTTTCTTAAAATGTAGCACTATATTTAATTACTTATAGTGTTGTAGTTCAGACGCTATTGAAGCTGACCGGATCCTCCTTCCCTGCATCACTCAGCCTCTCAGTGTGATCCAAATGGAGAGCGGCAAGGGACAATCTTCATTAAGCAAAAGGAAAACCCTGTCCTCCTTCGTCAAGGGGGGGGTAGGATTTTCTTTATATTTACTGAATGAAGACTGTCCCTCACTGCATCTGTCTGGTCCCATGACCAGATTCCAGATCTAATGGGAGGTGGCCAGAAGGGGCAAGTGGGGGGATCTTTTCGGCCTGAATAGCATTTGAACTACAACACTGTAAGCAATTAAATATAGCTCTACATGTTAAAAAATAATATAAAGAAGACTCAGAGATAAACTTTAATAGAAGTGTGACCATGTTGGGGTTTTTGGAGCCTTTTTTTTTTTTTTTTGACATGGACAGTGGATGCCCAGAATCCCTGGTCTTTCCTCAACTCCCAGGCTCCCAGCCCGGTCTCTCCATGGCCGATACCCCTGCCAGCCCCTAGGCTCAGGCCTTCTCCCTCAGAATCAACAGCGGCTTCTTCGTCCAGCACTTGATCTGGACATTGTGAGGCACATTGTGGGGAGAAGAGTGTCTCCGCTGTACCGGGACCAGTAATTGGGGACACGGAATATACATTATTTATGTCATCGGGACAACTTCTTTATACATTAACAGCACTCTGTTTAACCCTTTGAGTGTCTGAGAGGTAAATAATGCATTGCACCACACGCACTGGATATCTTTCCTGAACTCAAATGGTTACCTCTGACATGACACACCACCGTATACTGCATGGCGCTCTATGGCTTAACATGCTGGTATAAGTCTCTCTCACATAGTCTCCTTTTATTTTCTACTTTCCAGTTCTACAGGCCAAACACATACTGCAATTCTGCCCCAGAGTAAAGGAAATAACAAATACCATTGATTTAACAATTTCAAGACCACAGGGGTAACGGCAACACGTCGTGAAGCAATGTCCTCAGGTCCTTAGAGGGCTACATTTGGCTTCTAACTTTCTGAATACTGCAGATATTCACTTCAATACAAAACTGTTACCTACACAACACTGTAAAGTTCCTACACTAATCCCATGGTGGCCACAACCCACACTTCTACACTCAGAACCTACAGATCCAGGGGACCAGCATGAGCCAGAACCTCCGCACATGGAGGGCGGCTATCACTGTGTTAGTGCCCCATCTGTGTGTGTGTACGTCTGTTTCATTTGTGCGTGCATGTCTGTTGCCTGTGTGTGAGCATGTCTGTTACACACGTGTGTCTGTTGGGCATGTACACGCGTGCATATCCGGTATGTGTGTGCTTGCATGACTTTTGCATGTTTCTGCCGCTCACTGTGTGTCTGCCGTGCATATGTATGTGTCTATCAGTGTGTCTACATTTCAGACACGTACGCCCAATGGTCATAACATAAGGGGCAACGTCGTCCCAGATAGATAGATAGATAGATAGATATACTATCCTTTTAAAATTACGGGATTGCTTTGTCTCAACTGTTGGTTGTAGTTTTCTCACTTAAAGTGATCATATAACAAAAGAAAAAAAGTAAACACACACTGCATAGTTGCACTGGTTCCTGGGCAACCCTACACAATGGCATTTTTCATTAGTGTATTTTTGTTTTACTGTAAACTACCTGGATCTGTTTCCACATAGTTTTCTGATGAGTGGATCATCAAAGAAGGGTAGTGAAACAATGTAACACTATCCAATGCAGCATAAAGTATTTTCTACATTTTATGAGAACTGAACAGAAAACAGAACAGAAAGCTCTCTGGAAAAGCTCCAGAGAATGTTCTCACACTTATGATACTCAAAGGGTTGAGATGACATGTTTATCAAGCTTCACGTTTAATTTCATTTTGTAAACAAAGAAAAGCAACCCACAAAATAATCAATGGAAAGCACAATGGGGTAAACAAAGAAAAGCAGATTTGATCATAGACATCTCTTCTATAAGCAAATTTTACAGATATTTAGTCCAAATGTTTGGCCCCAAAAGTACTCTACTTTTTGACTATCTATGCACCATTATGACTTTATTCACATCCCCTAAACATCGGACATTATTAGTCCAACTCGTCAAAAAGGCATAAATGAGCAACATGTGGCTCTTTCGCTCTTGCTGTACAGCAATCCACATCATTTAAGGGTGGCAGTCTAACAAAAACTGGAGAGTCGCAGGTTACCAAAACCGGTAACTACATGCGTTAGTCTGCAGCAACAGCTGGTCCATGCCCACATTAACCTCTTCGCTACCAGAGGGATAACCAACTCGTTTGCAAAGCAATATGTTGTTGCTGGTAGCAGACCAGGAGTATGTAACTTTATCTGCCTGCCAGTGCCAGATGCATCCTTTGCCTCCAACAACAACAGTACATTGCATTAAAATAAGCCGATTATGCTGTATATTTGAATTGTTTCTTGCACTCACCCGTATCGCATCCATGATTGGGAGCTTGGTAATCAATCACTCCCCTCAATACTTATATTCCTCACCGCTCCTAATACTGCGATCTGATAATCACAGCAAACCGTATCCACGGGAGGGGCATCTGCCGTTACCAGGAGAGTTACTGTATCAATGGGATGTACTTCCTGGGTTAGGCCCTGCCTATTTCTTTTGTACACTATGTGGGCTAAGTCGTGTTGTGGAGCAAGCTGCAGCTATGTATGTTTTGCACGACAATTCCCATCATCCTCAGCTGTCCAACACCAGTTGGAGAGTCATTCCTGCACTGTATTTTTGCCATGTGGCAAACGGGCAAGGGTTAAATGAAAACATAAAGTAGCAAAGTGAGCGAATGGCACACATATTTGTATCCCCCAAATCAGAAATATTCGATGTGTTAGTGTTTAAACTATTTTTACTGTCTTGTTTATAAAGTATATGGTAACGTGTAGTTACCGTGTAGTAGAAGACACTTATGAAAAATGAATTCTACATATGTGCATAAAACCAAATGCAACCTCTAGTGTGTGTATTTGCACTAAAAGGGCAATGTCAATTGTTAATTGCAAGTAAAAAAATTAGTAGCCAGGGGCGGATTGTGGGCAGATACTGGCCCGGGGCATTTTTAAAAAAACTGGCCCCTTAGTTGGTATATCATGATACATGCATATAACAACCAAGGCTGTCAAGTGGCTGCTTCACCCGGGGCACCTTTGAAATGCAGAGCAGCAGTCTCTTTCACATTGTGACACTGCTGTCACTGCCTGTGACACTTCCGTGGGGCTGGAGTCTACACTGTAATTTTGAGGAGCGGCCCTTCCCTGTCAAGAAGCAACCGGCCCACCGGGGCATGCCCGAATGCCCGATAGTACAATCCGCCCCTGTTAGTAGCTGTATCATCATACCTGTTTTGAAATGAGCTCACCCTGAGATATTTGAAATATTAACCCTTAATGCCCACAAGAAAGCAGATTCTATGAGTTATGTCAAAGTTTGCTTTAAACCAAAGATAACCCAATCAATTTTTAAGGAACCTTACACATGGTACAGTTCTGAGATATAAGTTGTTACACACTCCTAAGGCAAGCAGGACTTGTCCTCCTGCCTTTCTGGTAGAAATGTCATGGATGTGGACAATAAACATACCTGGGAACTCTCCGGTTTTGCCCCGGAGACTCCGGGTTTGACAATGAATTACCGGGTCTCAGGGGCAAAGCCAGATTCTCCGGATGTGGGGAAACCCTACCCACTTGTGCTCAATCCCACCCTTTTCCTGCCACTCCGTACCCTCTACTAGCCCTCCCCTAGTGTATTCTATATGTTTTTTTTTTTTTTAAATGTTTATTAGTCCCGCCCCCTCACAATTAAGCCCTGCCCCTTTTTAATGATGCGAATCGCGTCATTTCTCTACCCTCATCGGCATTAGAGTGTTGTCCTCCAGGGCAGCCCCAGGTAAAAAGTTCCCAGGTATGACAATAAATAAGCAGTAAATTGGTGTAAATCATATAGGGGAACACACTGGATTTGCTCACCCTGAGAATTTGGCCCTTCACCCTGAGACCCTGAGATTTGGTTCCAAACCCTGAGTCTCAGGGTCAAATCCTGAGAGTTCCCAGGTATGTGTATCATGGAGAGAAGAACAGGGGGACAAAAGGCTTTTTCCTTGAAAACCCGCTCCCCACAGCGGACAACTATATAAGAAAAACAAAACAAGGCAGCCAAATAGTGTAGTATCGTCAATATAGACTAAATAATTAATACCCAATGTACTCACATGCAAGATGGCCAGGCTACAATGGACCTGACAAACGCACAGGCAGAGGTCACTAACCCTCCTCCGCTCGGGACTCGGCAGAAGGTCTCAATGGATTAATCAAGTGAAGTCTTCAGATCAAAATCCAACGCGGTTAAGAAAAAGGTCACTAAAATGGCTCCGGAAAAGATTTCACTATTTATTAAAACATGGGATTGCGTCAATCGATACAAGTATAACAGTATATACCAATATGATAAAAAGATGATTATCAAGAGGTCAGTACATGGTCAATAAATTATTCAACCTCTCCAGTTTTCTCCTGGTTTTCTATACAGATCGTGGAGTTCTGCATAGCCAGCTGGTGACAGAACTTTACTTGGTGCTCATGTGAACTTTTTTCTCCTCACTGGAGCTGCTGACACAGGACTTCTTTTGGGAGGGGAGAAGTTTCTATGCATTGCAAGTAAGGTCCTGGCATTATCCAGCTGTGCAGATCTCTGTGATCTTCACACAAACGGGGTGTGAATCTTTTATTGACCCTATTTATTGACCATATATTGCCCCTTTCACTGCACAAATCAAGGAGCACCCTTGCCTACAATGGATCACAGGCTAGATTCTATTGCAGGTGATAAATGTTAACACCCGTTTTATCAAACATTTCCTTATTGAAGCCTATGGGGAAAACTTGAGATAAAAACAGAGATAAAATTAGTCCCTGTATTAGAATCCAGCCCCACACTGGCTAATATAGTTCATTCCCAAGGAAAAGTGCCCCTCTGTGAAATTGCATGAGCAAATACTGGCTATGAGTAGTTTGCAAGATTTCCTGATAGTAGTGTGTTGGTAGCAAATCTCAAGAAACCAATTCACTTATAGCATGAGTACCACACTCCTTGGTCCATCTGTGTATGGCATCTCTTATGAATAAGCTATGCTGATTTCCAGAGGGGCTCTACACCTCTTGGTCCATCTGTGTATGGCATCTCCTATGAATAAGCTATGCTGATTTCCAGAGGGGCTATCTCCCAAGGGGGGTCTTTGCTGTGCCATCCTGGACTTCCGATGAAGCTACAAAGTGGGAGTAAAAATGTGTGGGTATTTGTGTTGGTTGGGGAGGTGAACTTAAGTGATCTCCAATGATACAAGATGGGTTTTTGCTTGTGTATTTGAATTTCATGTAAATAGATGTGGCACTTATCAAACTAATTATGCAAGTGTAAAACAATATAGAGAGTCAGATAGACCAATGTCCACCTCTCCACATTGCCCCCATTGACCATCTCCTACCTCCCTGGTGGTCCAGCAGCGTGGCAGGAGAGGTCTGTGCCTCCTTCAACACAGACCTCTATTAAGAGTTGGAGCTCCTGCGTGGCCCTCTCTCCAGTAATGCAGAGCGCTGGGAGATGATGTTATCTCTCAGTGCTCTGCATTACTAGAGTGCCGACACGGTAGAGCTCTTCTGCTAGAGGTCTGTGGCACCAGGCGCAGGGGGGTCGCAGGGGGCGGCTGGGCCCCTGGAATGACGGGCTCGGTCACAGGTGCAACCCCTATTGTTACTCAACTGGCTCTACACAAATATTCTGAAGCATATCATACAGGTCCAGCCAAAATGACAGTCCAGCTATGAAATGCCATACAATTCATTTCTGAATAGCTGCACCTCAGTGAAGTGGCCCATGTAGATTGCACATGTAAATTGCTGTTGGGGTTGGTCATCCTCAGAGTAATAGGGGAATCCAGATGTGGACTCCTTGCTCACATGTGCCTAGAGGAAGTAGCTGCATCTCATTGACAAGGGTCAATAAGGCTGAAATGTATATCTGGGGTTGGCTGCTTCTCTTATTCAAAAATTGTCTGGCATTTTGTGGCTTGACTGTCATTTTGGCAGGACTACTATGATATGCTTCAGAATATTTCTTCTCTGTCTATTGCACTTGTGAGCTAAAAGAGATTGCATGTTTTATATAGGGTACCAGATCTAATGAGCTGTTTGCACACTCTTGCAGGTTCATAAACCTAGTTGAGCATCTCTCAAAATCTGTTGCACATGTAAATTGCTCATCGGGTTGGTCACCCTAAGAGTAATGGGGGAATCCAGATGTGAACTACAGATGTGAAACTGCGTAATTTAATTATATATAATCATAGAGGCATGGCCAAGGAATACACATGTATACAGTATATGCATACAAACTAAAACATATTATTTCCTAAACACAAATGGAATATGTAGCATTTTTTTTGCCAGTGTCCATCTTACCGTAGCAACGGGCATCTGTTTATAAACTAAACTCTTTCTGGAATACTCAGTCTGGAATACTCGAAGCATATTTACTTTTTTATAGGCCATTTGTCAAGGGCTTAATGATGGGTTAATGATGGGTTTCACAACCAAAAACACAAAAATGAGTATTCTGTGCATAACAATTAACAAAAATATATGTTTGAAACAGAAGATTCATATTTTATCAACGTCTTTATGGGAGAACTCAGGCACCCTAAACTCATGCCTTTGGCAAACCAATGTGCTATGGCAACCTGACAGAGAACCACTGAACTAGATGAATGGTCTATGGAACTAGTATAGACATACGTGTCCAACAGTACAGGGGTTGCTTCTCTTGTGCTGACCATCTGCTTCTTAAATAATCCTTTAGAGACATGGGTATTTCAGGAAAGTCTTCAAAACAGAGACTTTCCAAGCAAGCTAATGACCACTATTAAAGGGATAGTATTACTTCAAAATTACTATCCCTCATATTGTAGCCCTTAATAAACTGAGTTAAATGACACCAGCGGCATCTCTCAAACCTTTATGGTTTAAGAGATAGCCACTTTCAAAGTTTCCTCTCCCCTGCTGTCAGCGTTCTGCTGCCAGCAGGGGAATCCGGTCTCTGAATCAAGAGGAGGCTCTTCAGCATAGCCGATATCTCGTTATGGAAGGAAAAATGATTAATTGAAACAGTCTTCTACATGTGCTTGGTAACCAAGCACACGTAGAAGACTGTTTCAATGAATCATTTTTCCTTCTATAACGAGATATCGGCTCTGTTTAAGAGCCTCCGCCTGTCCCGGGACCGGATTCCCCTGCTGGCAGCAGAACGCTGACAGCAGGGGAGAGGAAACTTTGAAAGCGACTATCTCTTAAACCATAAAGGTTAGAGAGATGCCGCTGGTGTCATTTAACTCAGTTTATTAAGGGCTACAATATGAGGGATAGTAATTTTGAAGTAATACTATCCCTTTAAACCATTATCACAAAAGTGCACTGCCATGAGTTATTGCCCTTTTAGGCTTCCTTACATTGTAGCCAGTGGATAGCAATCTGTATAATTAGGGTGACTACAGTCTAGTTAGCATGGAGAGATTGAGGTAAGGATCAATGGTGTGAATGAAGAAGAGGACCAACTACAAGATGCAGGTGCAAGAGCAGGAGAAGCTGTGGTAAATACAATCACCAGGTACACCTATATATACAAATGTATTATTGTTCTGTGTTTTATGCGTGATAGAATATTAGTTACTGTTTTTTTTTGTTGTGCATGCTGTAACTCCTTATAAGATTCAATTACAGCATGCCAACAAACACTAAACAGATATGAGTTACTGTTTAGTCTTTGTTTCGCATGCGGTAGTTCTTTATAAGGAAGTAGAGATTCAATTGCGATGTGATCTAAGACTCTGACTGATGTTCCAGTAAATTATGTTTTTGAAAGAACCATGTCTTTTGCACCTGAATCCTTATGAATGGGAATATTTTCTATATGTAAATATAAAATTATATTTATATAAACACCAGCAAATGTACCTTGCTGCTTCCTGTGGGATTATGGGGTTTTTCTTCTGATGTATAAGTGGGTCTCTTGGTAAACTGAAATGGCCAATGTATGTGTGTGTGTGTGATGATCGAAAAAGGGGCAACTCTGTGAAATGGAGCTGAAATTATTGTTCGTTAACCCTTTGTGTGCCATAGAGGTGTCCAACACATTGCAACGCAATGTGTTGTAAATCTCACTGGCAGTGGCGTAACAATAGGAGTTGCACCTGCGACTGGGCCCGTCACTCCAGGGGCCCGGCCTACCCCTGCGACCCCCTCGCCCGCAGCAGTTGCTTAGCTGATCTCCCACTCGGCGAGCCACTCTAGTAATACACAGCGCTGGGAGATGACATCATCTCCCAGCCTCTGCATTACTAGAGTGGCGCGCGGGAGCTTCAGTTGTAGAGATATGTGCCGAAGGAGGCACAGATCTGTCAAGCCACGCCGCTAGACTACCAGGGACTGGAGGTAGGGCCAGGGGTATTGCGGAAGGGGCAATGTGGAGATGAAGGGGAAATGTGGAGATGAAGGGGAAATGTGAAGATGGGGGCATTGTGGAAGGGGAAATATGGAGATGAATTGGAGATGGGGGCATTGTGGAAGGGGCAATGTAGAGATGAAGTGGAGATGGGGGCATTGTGGAGATGAAGGGGGCATTGTGGAGATGAAGGGGGGGCATTGTGGAGATTAAGGGGCAATGTGGAGATTGGGGGGCAACGTGGAGGTGGCCAATGTGGATGAGGAGGCCAATGTGGTCGGGGGGGCCCATGGCAATTCTTGCACCAGGGCCCGGTGGCTTCTAGTTACGCCTCTGCTCACTGGCACTGCAAGGGTTACATGAAGTGATGAGTAGTGTTGTGATTTGCTACAGTGTGTTTATACAGCAAGTTGTTAAACAAAGTAATTCAAAAACAAGCAAAGGTATGTGAGAGGCTCTGAGCATGAACAAAAGCAATTATTGCTCTCTAGTGCCGTTACAGAGATGAAATTTCCATGTACAAATTAGATAAATCCCAAAAGAGCAGTCCAGTTCCAAAATGACAGGGAAGTCCCCTCTGCAGGGAAATACAAGCTAACCCCAGATGTATGTTTTGGCCTTGTTTGGGTCTCATCAGTGGGGTGCAGCTGGTTTCCTTAAGCAGTGAGAGCAAGAGGTCCACGTCTGGATCACCCTTTACCTTTAGGGAGACACCATAAGAGTTTTAAAAAAAAACAAGCAAAGGTGTCTGAGTGGCTCAGAGCACAATCAAAAGCAGTGTTGCCTGTTCTGTAGCTAATCACCACTCAAGAGCATCACATTTAACTCTCTAATACGAATACAGAAGAAACATTTCCACATAAATATTAGACTAACCCACCACACCCCAAAATGGAAATCCAGTTCTAAAATGATGGGCAAGTCCACTCTTGACAGGAAACACCAGCTAACCCCATGTGTACATTTTGCCATTCTTGGGCCTCGTCAGTGAGGTGTAGCTAGTTTTCCTAGGCAATGAGAGCAAGGGGTCCACGTCTGGATTATCTTTTACTCTTAGGGAGAAACCCTAAGAATTTTTACAAAAGCAAGCAAAGGTATGTGAGAGACTCTGAGCATGAACAAAAGCAATGTTGCCAGTTCTGTGGCTAGTCACAGCTAGTGTCCTTTGGGTGGGATTAGTCTAATATGTATGTTAAAATTTCTCCTCTGAAATGGCACTAGATAGCTAAAATGTGATGCTCTTGAGTGATGACTAGCCAAATAACAGGCTACAATGATTTTGTTCGTCCTCAAGGTGAGGTCTAACCAGAGATATGTAGACCATGTAGCGCAATTGCACCATCACTGGTAGGGAGATTATCACTATTACATGTCCCAAGCTTATAACAAGATATAGGGCCATAAGCATGAGACTTTAACCACTTCAGCCAGTAACCAGAAATAGCCCTGGATGGCAAGCATGACTCCAACATATTACTTTGTAATGCGATGGGGATATCTTGAGTACCCAAGGGATAAATAATATACATTTTTACAAGTATCATGATGGCTTTAAAAACAAGATAAAAACATGCAATCTGTTTTCATAATTTAATGCATAAAGTCATAAACCACATGTGGCAGGTGTGAAAATATAGATATAATCATTGATCATTAGATGCAAACACAAATAACAGATTTAGACCGTCTCAATATTCCTATCATTTAAGATTGCTGTCATTTAAGCCCGTATTAAGACTATTTTAGAATAATTTTCCAGTTTGCGTACCAAGAACCACAATGGTATTTAGTCTTCATGCCACTATTTTTTA
This sequence comes from Rhinophrynus dorsalis, assembly GCA_037306005.1. Taxonomy (NCBI): domain Eukaryota; kingdom Metazoa; phylum Chordata; class Amphibia; order Anura; family Rhinophrynidae; genus Rhinophrynus; species Rhinophrynus dorsalis. Next base: position 147,897,050 of record CM074725.1, on the reverse strand, counting down.
TTCATTCTGATAACTATTTTCCAGGCTTATGGGTATTGGAAATCTGAACAGATCCAAGATGCCGGGATCCACTGTGGTTCATCCTGTGCACGTCGGCAAATGGACATTAACTGAACACTGGCGGATTGTAAATTGTCATTGACCAAAACATGATCAAAGAACTGGCCAAACTGAGTTTCCATTTTCTTGGCGGATTCTTCAATCTCCTGGAAATCTTCTTCCTGTGCAGGACACAGAAGTACAACTGAGAGTCAACACACACCACAGCAGTAGAGAGAGAGTGAAAAAATATAGTGATGGACTAAGAGGAACAGAAGAATTAGAGCTATTCTGGAGCACACCACCGTGCCATAGAAGACAAATAAAACTTCCCACAATTCTCATTGAATTAAATGGGACTTTTAACCACATGAATGCTAGCTAAGTCTCCTATGCATTACAAAGCAATTCTTGGATGCCTCTCTTGCATTCATAGAGTTAAAGGGATAGTAATACTTAAGTATTACTAATCCCTATATTAAAGTCCTATTAAAAATAAATGAATTGCCCCCAGTGTCATCTCTCAAACCTTTATGGTTTGAGAGATAATCGCTCCTAAAGTTGCCCTCTCCCTCCCCCTTCCCCGTAGTCAGCATTCTAGCTGACTGCAGGGAAGCAAGTCGTACGGCATTCAGGCGGCTCTCCAGCAGAGCCGCAATCGCGTTAAGTAAAAAAAAAACTTCCACTGAAATGGTCTTCTACATGTGCTTGGTTTGCAAGCACACGTAGAAGACTGTTTTAGTGAAAGTTTTTTTTTATTAACACGATTGCGGCTCTGCTGCAGAGCCGCCTGATCATCTATGACCAGATTTCCCTTCAGTCAGCTACAACGCTGACTTCGGGGAAGGGGGAGGGAGAGGGCAACTTTAGGAGTGATCATCTCTCAAACCATAAAGGTTTGAGAGATGACACTGGGGGCAATTCATTTATTTTTAATAGGACTTTACTATAGGGATTAGTAATACTTAAGTATTACTATCCCTTTAAAATCACATTTAAATCAAAGGGCCATTTTATTCGTCCTCAAGTTGTAATTGGTTTGCTCCAGAACTACTCTAGTTCTTCGTCGTACACCAGCCTCAGGGAGGAGATTTACTAACATGATTATGTTCTAAAATAGGAGTTGGAAGCGTTTTTTTTGTGCTTCTCCTGCCTTACACCTATTTACTAAACTACTTATACTAAAAAAGTATGTTGTGCATGCTGCTTTCACCAATGATAGGCGATTAGTTGTTCCAGGGTATTCATTTCCTCTCTGCTTTGATTAACTCTTTGAGTGCCAGATGGGTGAGCAACACATTACAAAGCAGTGTGTTGCCCACCCCAGCACTTAAATATACTAACAAGACTCAGAACAAACCTGCATAACTTTAATCAGTTTTCTTGCACATGCTATAAGGGAGGTGTTTGGGTCTTGCTCGTACTGAAGTCTTAACAACTGCAGTGTGTGGTACTGCGGTATGCATTAACCCTTTGAATGCCAGGAGGGCATGAAACACATTGCTTCACAGTGCGTTGTATACCCCTCTGGCCTTCAAATGGTTAAAGCATTCATATGGTCCAAAACATACTTGCTAGTGCAGGCGCATAAGTACGACGCCAGCATCACAGGGTAGTAAATGAGCTGCGCCTTCAGCTTCATACAGAGTGGGTTGTTACAGTTTGAGTAGGTTCTAAAAGTAAGATGTCTGCACTTAATTATTCAGTATAAAATAGGTCTTATTTGTAGATCTGAATGTCTATTGTAAATTACATTCTTCCCACAAGTGAGTCCACCACTTTCCTACTGAATAACTTGTAGGACTTGCATCAGGACCCATGGAATCACAATTTTTTTTCCTCCTCCTACAGGCTTACCTTAAACTTCATGTTTACGTAATAATCTGTGATGATGCTGGCATTTTTCCTAGACTGTCTCATACAGCTTCTGCTGGGAGGCTTAATGAAGATCACATATGGTTTAAGTTCATGATTTCGAGCCCCTGAGATGCCCTGAAACAAGTGTAAAAAATATTAAATAGCAGTTGCAGCTGAAAGTATAGAATATATAAAGTGAATATTTAGATCTAGATCATTTTGTTATGAGTATACCAATATTAGGGAGACAACAAACGAAAAGAATGTGACGAGCGCACACCAAGAAAGAGCAAAATAAAGTAGTTTACTCAAGGCATGTGGGCATGTGTGGCCCCTCAGGTGCTGCTCAAGTCACGTTTTTCGCTCCCATGTGCCATTGCAGAGAGAAAATTTCCATATTCATATCAGTCTGGTCCCACCCACAGGCAGTCCAGCCCCGAAATGTCAGGCAAATCCTCTCCGCACGAGAGAAACAGCACAACCCCAGACTTACGTTTCGGTCTATGTGGACCTCGTCAGTGGGATGCAGCTGTTCCCCTCTAGGCACACAGAAGCAAGGGCCCATGCCTGGGATACCCTTCCACTTAGGGAGACAACAAACGAAAAGAATGTGACGAGCGCACACCGAGAAAGAGCAAAGTAAAGTAGTTTACTCAAGGCATGTGTGGCCCCTCAGGTGCTGCTCAAGTCACGTTTTTCGCTCCCATGTGCCATTGCAGAGAGAAAATTTCCATATTCATATCAGTCTGGTCCCACCCACAGGCAGTCCAGCCCCGGAATGTCAGGCAAATCCTCTCCGCACGAGAGAACTAGCACAACCCCAGACGTACGTTTCGGTCTATGTGGACCTCGTCAGTGGGATGCAGCTGTTCCCCTCTAGGCACACAGAAGCAAGGGCCCATGCCTGGGATACCCTTCCACTTAGGGAGACAACAAACGAAAAGAATGTGACGAGCACACACCGAGAAAGAGCAAAATAAAGTAGTTTACTCAAGGCATGTGTGGCCCCTCAGGTGCTGCTCAAGTCATGTTTTTCATTCCCATGTGCCATTGCAGAGAGGAAATTTTCATATTTATATCAGTCTGGTCCCACCCACAGGCAGTCCAGCCCCAAAATGTCAGGCAAATGCTCTCCGCACGAGAGAAACAGCACAACCCCAGACATACGTTGCGGTCTATGTGGACCTCGTCAGTGGGATGCAGCTGTTCCCCTCTAGGCACACAGAAGCAAGGGCCCATGCCTGGGATACCCTTCCACTTAGGCAGACAACAAACCAAAAGAATGTGACGAGCGCACACCGAGAAAGAGCAAAATAAAGTAGTTTACTCAAGGCATGTGTGGCCCCTCAGGTGCTGCTCAAGTCACGTTTTTCGCTCCCATGTGCCATTGCAGAGAGAAAATTTCCATATTCATATCAGTCTGGTCCCACCCACAGGCAGTCCAGCCCCGGAATGTCAGGCAAATCCTCTCCGCATGAGAGAAACAGCACAACCCCAGACGTACGTTTCGGTCTATGTGGACCTCGTCAGTGGGATGCGAAAAACGTGACTTGAGCAGCACCTGAGGGGCCACACATGCCTTGAGCAAATTACTTCATTTTGCTCTTTCTCGGTGTGCGCTCGTCACATTCTTTTGGTTTGTTGTCCCCCTAAGTGGAAGGGTATCCCAGGCATGGGCCCTTGCTTCTGTGCCCTTAGAGGGAAACAGCTGCATCCCACTGACGAGGTCCACATAGACCAAAACGTACATCTAGGGTTGTGCTGTTTCTCTCTTGCGGAGAGGATTTGCCTGACATTCCAGGGCTGGACTGCCTGTGGGTGGGACCAGACTGATATGAATATGGAAATTTTCTCTCTGCAATGGCACATGGGAGCAAAAAACATGACCTGAGCAGCACCTGAGGGGCCACACATGCCTTGAGCAAATTACTTCATTTTGCTCTTTCTCGGTGTGCGCTCGTCACATTCTTTTGGTTTGTTGTCTCCCTAAGTGGAAGGGTATCCCAGGCATGGGCCCTTGCTTCTGTGTGCCTAGAGGGGAACGGCTGCATCCCACTGATGAGGTCCACATAGACTGAAACGTACTTCTGGGGTTGTGCTGTTTCTCTCGTGCGGAAAGGATTTGCCTGACATTTCGGGGCTGGACTGCCTGTGGGTGGGACCAGACTGATATGAATATGGAAATTTCCTCTCTGCAATGGCACATGGGAGCGAAAAACATGCCTTGAGCAGCACCTGAGGGGCCACACATGCCTTGAGCAAATTACTTCATTTTGCTCTTTCTCGGTGTGCACTCGTCACATTCTTTTGGTTTGTTGTCTCCCTAAGTGGAAGGGTATCCCAGGCATGGGCCCTTGCTTCTGTGTGCCTAGAGGGGAACAGCTGCATTCCACTGATGAGGTCCACATAGACCGAAACGTACGTCTGGGGTTGTGCTGTTTCTCTCGTGCGGAGAGGATTTGCCTGACATTTCAGGGCTGGACTGCCTGTGGGTGGGACCAGACTAATATGAATATGGAAATTTCCTCTCTGCAATGGCACATGGGAGCGAAAAATGTGACTTGAGCAGCACCTGAGGGGCCACACATGCCTTGAGCAAATTACTTCATTTTGCTCTTTCTCGGTGTGCACTCGTCACATTCTTTTGGTTTGTTGTATACCAATATTAGACCTGCAATAAGAAAAATAATTAAACATAAATTTCAAGTGGCTTTGCAGTGCTTTGGACTTCAATCTAAAATTCAATGGTTAATGTAATATATGTGGCCTTGAAAGGAGTCATACCTGTTTTTATTCTGTTATATATGGGGAATTCAATGGTGAAAATGATTTAGTGACTTTTCCCATGTCTGCTGGCTGGTCCATTCAAATAATCGAGGTAAAGCCAATGGCAAAGCCACTACTGCCAGTCTTATGTGAAAGACTGAATAGTGATAAGTGACTATGGCTGAGTATAGCTTCTGGATGCTTCCTAAAGTATAGAGTAGACAGTGGTGGGACCTCCTGCAATGCCATACACATAACATGCTAAAGTAACTTTAGGGAAGGGGGTTCCAGGTGGGGGCGTCCTTCGTCTTTGCCACCTTGTATGGTAGCACCATCTCCAAAGTTTGGTGATACCTCTAGCATGCAATGTGTCAATAAAAACATAACTACTCAATCAACTCTAGATGGTTGAGTATATATTTCACTATTACATTGTCTCAGAGGATAGATGGATTTGCTTCCCGAGGACCCTCTGCAGTGCAGGAACTGTGCAAACACTCACATCCCATCAGGGCCGGATTTACATCTCAAGAGCCTGTAGGCACAGAAATCTGAACCCCCCCCCCCCCACATTGGCCATCTCCACAATGCTCGTGATCTCCACACTGCCCCTATCAGCTCCATATTGCCCTCACTTTGCCCGCCATCAGCTCCATGTTGCCCTCACATTGCCCCCATCATCTCCATATTGCCTCCATTAGCTCCATATTGCCCTCACATTGCCCCCATCATCTCCATATTGCCTCCATTAGCTCCATATTGCCCTCACATTGCCCCCATCAGCTCCATATTGCCCTCACATTGCCCCCATCATCTCCACTTTGCCCTCACACTGCCCCCCCATCAGCTCCAACTTGCCCCCTCATCAGCTCCCATTGCGCCCACCCCCGTTTCCTACCTCTTCCCTGGTAGTCCAGCAGTGTGGCAGGACAGGTCTGTGCCTCCTTCTGCATAGACCTGTAGCTGCTGTAGCTCCCCCGCGGTCTTCTCTTCAGTAATGCAGAGTGCTTGGAGATGTCATCTCCTAGCGCTCTGCATTACTAAATAGCTCACAAGGGAGCTCAGCAGCTACAGGTCTGTGCTGAAGGAGGCGTAGACCTGACCAGGTGGGGGGTTAGTGTCCGCAGGAAGGATAATAAAAAAAAAAAAAATTAAAAAAGAAAAAACCCACGGGCCCCAATGACAGGTGCCCCCCTGTGGGGTGCGTCTATAGGCAGATGCCTACTCTGCCTTATGAGAAATCCGGCCCTGCATCCCATATAGAGCGTTAGGATCATCATAGTCAAGTAAAGTACTGCAATAAATGGGTTACATTTATATGGGTCCTATGTTCAAAAGAAAGCTGGAGTAATTATGGGGTAAATTTCGGCACAAACTAAAAAAAATCCCATTGATTTAAATGCATCTTTTAACCCCTTGAATTCTAAAGAGGTCTCCAGTGCTTTTCTTCACAATCCATTCATGACCTCTCTAGCATTCAGGGGGTTAATCCTTTGAGTGCCAGAGGGGTACGCAACGCATTGCAAAGCAAAGTGTTTTGTACCCCTCTGGCACTCAAAGGAATAAAATACCTTGGTAAATCATTGGGGAGTTTGGGAAGGTTTATGTGTCCCCTATAATGCAGTTGGTTTGCCCCATAATTAGTTTTTCACTTGACCATATGGCCCTATGTGGTGTAATAATGGCAAATGTGGTACTAAACTCACATGCGGCTCTAAATCAACGAGACAAATCATTCCGGTATCCAAAATGCTCTTGACAGCATCCACACTTGTACCGTACATGTGTCCATTGTATTCCCCATACTCCAGGAAGCTGAAAGTAATGTAAAATTGACAGTACATTTCTTTGATTGGATTTAAAGTGTTACAACATGCATTTGAATATTTATATACATGTTATGTATTAGTTGTAAAACAGAATGATAGAGAATAGTAGGGTACTACCCCATGAGAATTAGATATTTACCAGACAACAGTACCACAAGTGATTAACAGAAATTCCCAGAATGCCTTTGAATGCTAGCACTAGCATTTAAGGGTTAAAATCTCCATTTAAAACAAATGGAATTTGTACTTGCTACAACACTGCAGTTGGTTTAACACAGAATTACTTCAGCTTTATTCTGAATATAGGGCCCTACATTTTAAGTTGTACATTTTTTTTAACGGATGATGAGAGTGAGGTTAAAGGGATAGCAATACTTGAAACAAATTGCAGATCCAATTCTTCTTTATACTAGTTGTCCCATGTAGCGTTGTATTTCAGTACTATCAGTCTTGTAGTTCAGCAGCAATTGAATGAGAAAGGATCAACCTTCCCCCCGTTTCCCCTGTGTCACTCTGCCTCTCCAAGCTGGTCCAGATGGAGTGCAGCGAGGGACAATAGTCAGTAACTATAAGGAAAATCCTGTACTGCTTCGTCAAGGGTTGCAGGGTCCCAGGACTGTATTCCACAACTGATGGGAAGCGACTAAAAGGGGCAGGAGGAGGATTCTTTCTCATTCAATTGCTGATGAACTACAAGACTGATAGTATTGAAATATAGCGCTACGTGGGACAAATAGCATGAAGAAGAATAAGAGCTGCATTTTGTTTTAAGTATTACTATCCCTTTAAGTTGCCAGTGAAGGTGTACATACACACTCATCTTATAAGAGGTGTTTAGATTAATACACCCTGCAAACATCAGGGTTAATGCTGTTACCAATTGATGTCCTTATGGTTCCTATATTATGTGGAGATCATCTCATATATCCCTCTGGCACTCAGGGGCAGATTTCCCATTAGGTAGAGTTGGCCGTCATTTAGAGTGCTAAGTTTTGAGGGACTGTCAGCTCTGCTTTCTAAGTTGTGGGTGTGGCCAAAGCAATTCCAATGCCCCTGGTTTATGGTGGCCAACAGTTTACATGCACATTACTGTCTGTTATTTAAGTGGACCTTGAGATAAACCTAGTTAACTGTAAATATAGGTAGAAACTGCCTGAATGTTGTAATAGTTGTTTGTAATATAAATAGATTTAAAAAATTAACTTTTGTTGGTGGTAAAATGCGGCACTTTATGCTAATTGTGCTGGACCAATATTAGCACACAATGTACCATGAAAGAATCTAGACAGAGACCACACACTGGGCACATTCCTAACAGCACAACATAGGTTATGTTTGGTCTCTTACATAACTAATTAGCCTAGCATACTTGGAATTAGAAAAAAATGTGCCACCAAAACATCAAGGTTCATTATTCAAAATATATTTATTCTACTGAAAAAAGACTACTACAACATACAGGCAGATTTTATTCCTCTGTAAAATAAAATAAACTTATTTTAGCATGACAGGTATACTTTAACATCTTGGATGCTAGAAAGATGCCAGTCCCAATGCTTTGCTCAGCAGTGAATTGGACACCGCTTTTGTGCTTCTGTCTTATAGGCTACAAGTACTTTCTGTGCCAAACACTGACTGTTCCTGGAGGTTGGGTGAGGGTGTACCCATAGTTGGGGCTAGGAGCACATTGGGTGCCTTTGCCTAAGGGTGCCAGGATGTAAATCTAGCCCTTCTGGCATTTAGAGAGTTAAACAGAAAAGTGATTGGTATAATGAGGATATTTAGGGGCATATGTACACTTACAAAGTCTGAGCAAAACTGATCCTTCTGACCAGCACCAAACGTATGAAGCAGGACAAGATGCTTCAGAGTCTGTTGGCTGGCTGAGGATGATGGAAGCTGTAGTTAAACATTAACATTAATAAATGAGAAATAAGGTTCCCAGGATGCACACTTTAAGGTCCGTATGTTCAAAAGAAAGTGGAGAAATTCTGGGGCAAACCAATTGCACCATAGGGCAAAATACATTTTCCAAAACTTTGCATTAAATTAAACAGGGATTTTAACCCCTTGAATGCTAGAAAGATCTCTAACACATTTCTTAAAATGCATTTGGGACCTCTCTAGCATTCAAGGGGTTAAAATCCCTATTTTAGATTAAAGGGAATTATTAATTCTCCCCAAAGTGCTGTTGGTTTGCACCAGATTTCATATGAGCACGTGGCCCAATAAGCAGATGGTAGCACTGTTCCATCTGCAATCCAGTCAATACCTGTGACTATATACCATGCTTTCAAATGTTTCTTTTGACACGAAAAAATACTCTCGACCATTTTCTTCATAACTCCTCTTCTGTCGGGTGGTATCTGTTGGGACATAGCTGTTTTGAAATATACTGAATATGGACATGCCAAAAAACATCTATACTTCTTGGAATGTCAAAAATGATCAGTGATCATCATGCGTGGCACACCAGCCACCAATGTTCTATCTATGCTGAGCAAAACTGAGCAACCCAACTATGAAAGCGTTAAGAAGGTCTGTTTATACAGGCTACATTGGAATAGCACATGCACCTTGCAACCCTGCAAAGTTTTAAGGGAACAGAAAACATTTTATAAAAAATCATATATTGTAGGAATTTTCCTGCTGAGTAAAATAATGGTGTTCTCACTGTTGGGATATGTGTCTTTCCAGAGTTATCACAGTTTTAAGTGTTATTTTTGTACATTAAAGTTGCCCTTTAGTGGCCAGATTTTATTCTATTGCATTCTATGACAGAAGTGTGTTAATGACAACAGTTTGTCATAGAATGTGATAGTAAGGCTGAGTCACTTCCTGTCGGTTTGAACTTTCAGGAAGTAAGCTCCCTGGATGTCTGTTTCCAAGGAGTATAACTCTATATTATACAGTTTTACATTAAAAAAAGTTTACTGCTCCTTTCATTACTCTTTCACCATTTGAAGTCCTGGTTAGCTCACCTTTACTCACATAAGTCTTATTTTTCTTGCTCAATGCAACCCTAACATACAGACTGGAATTTTTGGGGCACCCCTAACATTTTATTGGTCAGTTATCAACTATATAATGAAGGGTACAAATTCATAACTATATAGGTATTTTAGGTCACATAATTAGAATTACAAAATCAAAAACATTGCACATAACAATTTCCATAAATTTGAAACTCAGCAATCACATTTTTGTCAGTCTTACATATAATCTAAGTGGATATCTGTGGCACATCAAAATTCCACGGCATCCTGCTTGAGAACCACTGCATTTGACGGAAATCTGTGAGTCACTGGCTTTCCAACAGTATGTGGATTGCTCTCACTATACAGTTTGACTGCAGTTTACTAATGAATGTATAGAGCAGTGTATCCAGTATGCTGCTACTCTCTTCCACTATACGCATGCTGAGACAGTAATGTCTTTGATTAGAATTTTGCACTTGTAGATATTAGGACAATTCTGTAAATACATTTGGGGGGTTGACCCAGTTTTGAATGGAGTAATCACTTAAAGGCCAAGTAATGTTATGATTAAATAGGAGTTAAGGACTATATTTAATGAAGTGAAAGGTCCAAACCAATTGCAACCACAGACGATAAATCAAAATTCAAAGATATTTCAACGGGCCTTGAAGGCTATCCAACGTATTGCTCTGCAAAGCCTTGGAGACCTCTCTAGCCTTCAGTGGTTTAAACATCCAGTTTAAATGAATGGTAATTTGAGGCCAATATATTCTAAGACAGACACTCACACAGCTATAATCACCTTATCAAAAGTGGTGATGCTAGAAATTTCTACAATGCAATACTCTGAAATGCACTGGCATTTCATGTGGTATCCATTGTGTTAAAATATATATACATATGATAAGGCTTTACAAATGCTTGGACTATTAGATATTAGCAGAAGTGTCCTACTTTATGTACCATTTTGTTTTCACATACCTGCAATGTAATGTGTTGCCATCAAGGTTACTCAGAGTCTGTGGCACAACCTTATCTCAGTGGTTCCCAACTCCTATCCTCCAGGACCACTAACGGGTAAGGATTTGAGGATTTCCCTGCCTGAGCACAGGCGAGTTAATCAGTGGCTTTGTCATTTTTATTTACATTCCTCTGCAAAGGCCAGGGGGATCGTCAAAACCTGGCCTGTTATTGGTTCCTAAGAACAGGCTTGAAAACCGCTGGCTTATATCATATTCCCAATAGCACTATTTTGGTTCACTTACGTGGCACTGGACTATGAAATATGGAGGGATTTAAACAAATAAGTTGCTTTCTCAGTTCATTAACTCCAACTCCAGAGGGACCTACAAAAATAGTATAAAACTTATATTTAATATGTTTGTTACTTACTCATTTTAATAGAACAAGTAATTTCCAGATGAGTTATTTGTATACCAGAGATATATTGCCTTAATTACCCTGTGATTTTGTAATCGTAACATAGTTACATAGTAAATTAGGATCAAAAAGACACAAGTCCATCAAGTTCAACCGTTGCCTCATAACTCAGAGACATGAGAATTATAGAGCTTTCCTGCTACCAAGTAAGTTAGTCTTTATCAGACCTTCCTGATTTGCCTACTAATACACAGTATAACCCTGTATGTTCCCTTTTAAAATGAATGTATCTAACCTTCACTTAAATGTATCTATTGTATCTTCCATAACTACATCCTTGGGCAAGGATGTGATATTGAAAAAAATTATTCTTGCACAATACGTGTATGTGAATGGGCAATACAGTTTACAGTATTTATTCCCTTGGATGTTAAAGACATCTCTAATGAAATGCAAAGCAATGCATTAGAGATGCCTCAAGCATCCAAAGGGTTAAATTCAGCAATACATCATACTTAAAGGGATAGTAATACTTTGTTTTATCTTTATTTTATTTTGTAGGCATTAAAAAAAACATGAAGAACGATATAAGTCTTATCTCTCAAACCTTTATGGTTTGAGAGATATTCACAAGCAAAATTTCACCTCCCGCCCCTTTTACCTAGTGTAAGCCATCTCTTCTCAGATGTGGAATCCAGTCCATAGACCAGACAGATAACAGCAGGGGACAATCTTCTTCCTATGAGGACAATGAAAACCCTGCACCCCTTGACAAGTTTTTCAGGTTTTTCCCTTATCTTAATTGAAGATTGTCCCTCTCTGCAGTCTACCTGGGCACCTCCCTTCTGCTCTGGCTGAGCAGTGTTACATCAGTAAAAGGGTTGGGAGGGGGATACTTTATCATTGAATTACTCTTGTACTACAACTCTGACAGAATTGAAATAACACTCTCCAAAGTCCAAATACTATGATGATTAATTAGAGCTGCTTTTGTTATGAAACATTACTATCCCTTTAAGGGTGAATTTGCTTGGATCCTGATTAATCCATTTGGAGATCTCAGATGTATTACTATGCATTAAAGATATGTCTAGCATACAAGGTAGAAAAGAACATTTTAACTCTTTAACCCTTTGAGTGCCAGAATGCTATCCAAAGCATTGTAGTGCAATGCGTTGGACACCTTCCTGGCTCTCAAAAGGTTAATCAGCCATTTAAAGAAAGTTTAGTTAATTTTCATTTAGGGGTAACAGTGATTGTAATGATTATAAATGCCTATTTTGCTGTACTAGTCAGAATCTGTCCCACAAAACCCTTCCTTCTTATCACTGAAAAAAATCTATGAACCTGAACTAACCAAGTAGAACAATCAGTCTAGGCCGGTCACTAGGGCGCCTCTGATATCGTACCACTTCCTCGTAGGGGGCAGCTATAGTATGATAGCAGCTGCTGGGGCAGCGGGAATAGCAGGACAGCTGATTGCTGTGTGTCTTCCTGCGGCAAAGACGCATGCTTCTCCGAAAGCCAGCTGTGAAAAAGATGCACATTTATTAAGATAAAAAAAATAAACATCTTCCCTTCTTCATATAAATTATAACTGATGTTTTGTGTTTTTACTTAAATCTCCTGGGTGCAAAATGTATTACATAAAAGAAATCCTATACAAACCAAATAGCCTTCTTCCTTTTAAAATACCTGGTAAACTTATGTTGCCTTAGTTTTGTACCCAGTAGATATAGTAAATAAAGCCATTTATATTATCAGTGACTCATCAGGTGAATTTAAAAGAGCAGTAAACTTTTTTTCATGAACAAAAGCATGTATTGTTTGTATGTCTTTACTTGCTTAGTAAAAGAAGGTGCAACTACTGCTGGAGTTTAAAGGGATAGTAATGTTTCACAAAAACAGCAGCTCCAATTAATCTTCATAGTATTTGACACATAGAGAGTGTTATTTCAATACTGTCAGAGTTGTAGTTCAAGAGTAATTGAATGATAAAGTTTCCCCCTCCCGCCCCTTTTACCTAGTGTAAGCCACCTGCTCTCGGATGTAGAATCTGGTCTTGAGACCAGACAGCTCACAGTGAGGGACAATCTTCTTATGGTGAGCATAAGGAAAACCCTGTCCCCCTTGACAGGTTTTTCAGGTCTTTCCTTATGCGTATGAAGACTGTCACTCTATGAGATCCATCTGGACAGTCTTGCTGCTATGAGGTGAGCAGTGTTACATCAGTAAAAGACGCAGGAAGGGGATACTTTATCATTCAATGACTCTTGAACTACAACTCTGACAGTACTGAAATAACACTCTCTATGGCCCAAATACTGTGAAGATTAATTGGAGCTGCTTTTATTGTGAAACATTACTATCCCTTTAAACTCTAAACTGTGGTATTTTTACAATAACAGTGCCCTCCAATGGCTAGAAAAATAATCTATAATTTACACTGGAGGAGATTCACTAAGCAGTGATAAAGAGGTGATACAGTGGGGATGGCTTCTCCAGTGATATCACTTCTCCAATTCCTATGCTATTCTATGGAGCCTATGCACTAAGATTTCTTCAGCTGTGGATATTTTAGTGAATAGGCACTATAGAATAACATTGGTACTGCAGAAGTGATAAACTAGAGAAGTCATCTCCACTTTATCACCTCTTAGCGAATTTCACCCCTTGTGTTTGGACAGTTACTCTGTTGCATTTTGTGGGAGAGGTGTGTCAGTGACAATGCTTCTCCATTGAATGTATTTAAACTGACAAAACTGACTGGAAGTGAGGAAGCTGTTACTCACTTCCTGACAGTTTAAACTATTATAACTTTTGATTAAACAGCTATCAGCAGTGGGAATGCCCTTGTTTAAGTGCAGATTCAGAATGGCCTCAGGCCCTACCACAACGTGGGGTAACACCGTCTAATGATTGCAGAGCACTGCTACTTCTGGTGGTTTGTCCTTCCATCTAACTAGTTTACAAAGTATCCAAGTAGGAAAGCATTCACACCCATATTTTATGTTTTTTAATGCTACCACGCACAAACAGATTTAAAGTTTTATAATGCTTCCTGCTTATTTTTTTTCAGGGATGGTTAGCCCAACAAGTCCTATAAAACATAAGGTTTTATCTTCCTATAAAGTGGAACTATCACCCCAAATTAAGCCCCCCCCCCCCAATAATTATTCATATAACGATAAACATAGAAGTAGTAGTAGTTCTAATTGGCAGAACATATTAGGAACGAAGAATACAACCAAACAGTATTTTGATGTGTGTTTGAATCTGTAGGATTCCACTTTCCCATGCCCCAACGTTTCAGGCTTCCACTGTGCTTTATTAACCCCTTAATGCTTTGAGTGCAAGAGGGGTATCCAACTCATTACGAAGCAATGCATTGGATCCTCCTCTGGCGCTCAAATGGTTAATGATAGCGGTGTATGTAACACATTGCTTCTCAATGCATTCCACACCCCTGAGATCCTTAACCCCTTGAGAGCCAGAGGGGTATGCTATGCATTGCAAAGCAATGTGTTGCATACCCCTTTGGCACTCAAAAGGTTAAGGGTTTAATTCTATTGACCAATATGACTTTTACAGAAAAGAGGCCAATGCTGTATTACTTATTTACTGTATGTACAATCTTCAAAATAGTTCATACCTACCTATTGTGTTCCCCTGTCCATCTGAGCTAAATTCTTCCTCTTCTTTTTTATAGAAAAGAAAAAAACACAACAAAAAAAAGGAGAAATCGTAATTTTATATTTCCTCTAGCAAGGATTTAATTACTGCTGGAATTACACATTACATTAATGTCATGAATAGGTATAAAATAAAATATGTGTTATTTAAAATGAAAGTAATAACAGGGAGATAATGCACCCAAAGAAGTTGGCTATGCAATTTAGACATTAAGCCCTTGACAGGAACCACTATTTTGTTTAACCGTTTAAGAACCAGAGCAGGCACAACACATTGCTTCATAATATAGTGTGCCCCCCCCCGAACCTTAAAGGGTTAAATATACATGGGTTTAGCAGGGATCGGGGGTTTAAATAATTCCATAGACAACGGGATCTATGAGATCAGAGTACTGGACAGGATTACACGTAACATAGCAACATAGTTGATGAGGCTGAAAAAATACATGCATCCATCAAGTCCAGCCCATGCAAAATCACCCTTGTTGATCCAGAAGAAGGCAAAAAAACAAAACAAAAAAAAACATTGACACACATCCACATTCAGTTCTGAATGCTGCTGATGCTTGAAATGGCTTTAACTCTAGAAATGTGAAATCAGCAGCAATCATCCTTCAAGAAGCCGCAAGAGATTACCCATGCCAACTAGTATACCTGGTGGTATTTATGAAAATAGCGGATCCCTTCATGTGGAGAAAAGCCTTAGCATTATTAAAGTCATGTGGGGTCTTTGTTTCTCTTTAAGTCATATCAATCACTTGCACAATCATTGTTTATTTTCTTAAATTGTAGTACCACAGTTGGGAATGCCAACATTTGGTACTATCAAAGTTGGCACTGAAAGCTAAGTTTAACTGTTCTCTACATCAGTGTTTTGAACTGCTGTTCCCAAGGGTTGTTAACATTGTAAATTTTAAGGATGTGCCATCCCAAGCACAGGTGTCGTAGTTTAAGGAGTATAAGATTATTTTATACAAATATATTCAAGGCTGACACAAAGAACTCTTTGGGTAACTGTATTGAAGGGGCTGAACAAAAAACACCGGGGCACCCATTATGATTAGAGGAAAGGTGCTTTCAGCCACAGCCATACCTCTCAACATTTCAAATTGCCAGAGGGACACTTGTGTTTTAGGGGGTGTTTCTGGGGGCATGGCTGGTGGGCGGGGCATTACCAGGAATTTTTAAGCTATTTCATGTCCTATTGTCACCTCCTTGTGTAACCTAATAAATGATTTAGAACAAGACCAAAGTATTTTATTTACATAGACTAATGTATAACCCCTTAATGACCCTTGACGGTCATAGTACATCAAGGGTCGATCTGACTGAAAGACCCATGACATACTATGACCAATATGGAGTTCCGGGCTCCCCCCGCGGCTGAACGGCATTCGGGGAGTCTGGAACCGGAAAATGAAAAAAAAAATGCCCGGCGGACATTCAGTCACATTGCGGCGCCGATCCCCCGTTCGTTAAGGGGTTAAATACATATACTGACGTTTATATAAACCATAATGTGAGTTTTATTGCTGTAGAGCAGTATGACACACTTATATACACACCACACAGTCTGCTCTCCTAAAAATAGGGACATCAGGGTAGGAAAGAAGGACAGAGGGATTTAGGTCTAAAAGAGGGACTGTCCCTCCTAAAGAGGGACACTTGAGAGGAATGGCCACAGCAACTAAAAGGATAATAAGGATTTGGAATTCCTTGCCACATGAGGCTGTGTTTGGAGATACTGTAGATATGTTCAAAACAGTATTGAATGCATTTTTATCTAAGAAAGCGTACAGAATTATGACCACTGGTTTGCATGCAGGATGTTGATTTTGGTAGAAATCCGACAGCCATTTTGGATATCTTTTTACCCACTTAGAAATTGCTTCAATGTTTATTTATTTATTTATTTGTTTTGTTTTCTTTTCCCCTGGATGTGGATCAGCAATAGGAGATCTGGCAAAGGCAGAACTTAATGGAATCATGCCTTTTTTCAACCTCATTAGCTATGTAAATATGTAAATGAGTTTGCTGTTTTTTTATAAAATAAATAGAAGTTGAGCTGAGCTTGTGGGGCAAGATGGAATTTTGCATTAAAGCCAAAAATAGTAAAAAAAAAAGTATTGACTATTTAAGGTGGGCTATATGGCTTCATTAGTCCTGTGAGGAGAAATTTACTAATGTACAAAAAAATCGATAAGCTTTCTTTTTGTCATTGTTTGCATCCACAAGGCTGTTTAAAAGTATTTTTTTCTGCTCTGAAAGACGCAAATCAGATACACTGTGGAAATCTGTGCATGATGGACCATCCAGCTAATGCTCCAATAATTGGCTAGGATGGCTTTCTCAAGGGATGGACATGTGAATAAAATTAATTAGAATCATCTCTGTCCATGAGAAAATAATCATAGTAAATACTGCAAATGAGTAAGATAGCGAGAACCTTCTGATCGCAAGTAAAGGGGCCTCTTAGAAAATCTTACCCTTGGCCAAGCCCAAAGTTCATCATGCACTAATACCATGTGTGGTATGGGTCTCACACCTTGTCAGGTGTACCAAGCAGACCACTTATTGCTGACATCAAGCATTTCCTCTACAGTACATGTGGGCTGGTGATTGGGGCATACTGGAGTAGTGTTGTTGGCTCATCAGAGCTTGGGGATTACAGCTCCCCTCATCCCCAGCCATCTGTTGGTTGGTTGGGAATGATGGGAATTGTAGCTTGCAACAGCTGGAGGTCCATATATTGGCTACTTTTGCACTGTAAGGACAAACATGTGTAAAACAAGAAATATTGTGCTGGTTAGTTTTCACGTTACCTCCTTTTAGTTCCTCTGACAAGATCAAAAACAAAAACAAAGAATAAACTGAGACTAGTGGTGGCATATACTCTGCAAAATGAATATAAAGAAATAACTAGCAGTTCTGGGTCAAAATAACTGTAGTGAGCACATCACAATTCCCTTTGTTTAAATGCGGCTTTTAGTCCACTGACTGCTACAGAGGTTTCTACCCCACTGAAAAGCAATGTTGGAGCCCTCACTTCTGGAATGTAACTATGGGGTGCAGATGTGATGGGGCTTGGAATTCAAGCAAGCTCATATGCCACAGGGCCCAGTAGGTCCTAGTTAAAGGGGTACTAATACTTAAGAATTAAAAAAAAAGTGTTACAGCGTTTATTCCCCTGAGTAAAACATGGGTACTCCCACTGCTGATAGGTGTTTTATTCAAAAGTTATTACAGCTCAAACTTGAATTGTTTTAGGTGCAGTGACACACTGGCCTGAAATTGAGCAATGGTGCTTGTTGCAACACCATCCTATGGAGATTTATGGTCAATTGGATGTGTAGCAACATGCCACTGTACAATTTCAGGCAACTGTGATAATGCATAAGAAAATTAAGCTGGATCTGTATAAATCTGAATTAAACATCTTTCACCAGTGGGTGTACTATTGTTTTACTCAGAGGAATAAACACTACAACCTATTAAATATCATTATCCCTTTAATTCCATGGGGAATATTGTTTGCATTACGGGGCCTAAAACATTTTTTGCATTAGGGCTCTCCAACTGGTTACACTGCTGCTTTTCTAGCATTCAATGGATTAAAAGCCCCATTTATAACAATGAGGATTTTACTTCCTCCCCCATACTGCAGCTGGTTTGCTGCAGAATTGTTCCTCTTTTGCTTTGTATGAGAGATTGTAACCCTATGAGATAGTAATGTTTCACAAAAAAAGAAGCTTTGATTAATCTTCATAGTGTTTGGGCCATGGAGAGTGTTATTTTAATACTGTCAGAGTTGTAGTTCAAGAATAATTGAATGATAAAGTATTCCCCTCCTGCCCCTTTTACCTAGTGTAAGGATCCTCCCCTCAGATGCGGAATCTGGTCCTGGGACCAGACAGCTCAGGGCAAGGGACAATCTTCTTACTGTGAGCATAAGGAAAACCCTGCCCCCTTGACAGGTTTTTCCTAATGCTCACTGAAAATTGTCCATCTCTGCGATCCATCCTGACAGTCTTGCTGCTCTGAGGTGAGCAGTGCTACATCAGTAAAAGGGCCGGGAAGGGGATACTTTATCACTCAACTGAACTACAACGCTGACAGTACTGAAATAACACTCTTCATGGCCCAAATACTATGAAGGTTAATTGGAGCTTATTTTTTTGTGAAACATTACAATCCCTTTAAAGTTTAGTTTGTTTCACATAAAATGAAAAATCTGCGTTTATGTTTTACAAGACGTTTTTTGTAAAATAAATTGTTTGCTGCACATTATTCTTTAAGTTTTATTAGCACAGTGCGGCACTTTATGTTAATTCACTGCATAGTATGCTAATTAGTTCTGTTCTAGGCCAAACATTGCTCACTGTGCTAGTAGAAATGCCTCCATAGTACGAGCTCTGTCTAGATTCATTATGAGCAGTGTGTGTAGTAACATTGGCCCAGAACAAAAACGAATTACCATAAAGTGCCAGACTGCCACTAACAAACAAAGTTACATTTCTAAAACACTATTTATATTCCAAATAAATTATTAATCTTCATAGTATTTGGGCCGTAGAGAGCGTTATTTCAGTACTGTCAGAGTTGTAGTTCAAGAGTATTTGAATGATAAAGTATCCCCCTCCCACCCCTTTTACTGATGTAACACTGCTCACCTCAGAGCAGCAAGGCTGTCAGGATGGAACTCAGAGAGGAACAATCTATAGTGAGCATAAGGAAAAACCTGAAAAACCTGTCACGGGGTGCAGGGTTTTCCTTATGCTCACAGTAAGCAAGAGACCAGATTCCATATCTGAGGGAAGGTGGCTTACACTAGGTAAAATGGGGCGGGAGGAGGAAACTTTATCATTCATTTACTCTTGAACTACAACTCTGACAGTACTGAAATAACACTCTCCATGGCCCAAATACTATGAAGATTAATCAGAGCTGCTTTTTTTGTGAAACATCACTATCCCTTTAAGGTGACAGGTTTATTTTAACCCCTTAAGGACCCTTGACGGTCCTGGCACATCATGGCTGGATTTGCTTTAAGGACCCATGATGTGCCAGGACCGTCGTGGAATTTCGGGTTCCCCAAGCGGCGCAATCGGATTTAAAAAAAAAATGCTCCGTGGTCCTTAAGTGATGCACGCACGTGGCTGGTCCTTAAGGGGTTAAAGAGCTGGACTTCCAGCATTCTCTCATTCCAGTAGATAATTTGCCTTCATTTCAATGCATTTACAATATAGCCCCTCCTTACCTGACTCAAAAGTTTCTTCATCTTTCCAAGTCACATGGTTTGATAATAGGAAAAGGAAAAGCAAGAAAAGTTAAAATGAATTATTCTTTATTTTGGCTTGAAAAATAAATGATTAATTTATAAGGATCTGAAATGTAAGTTATATGGAATATATGAATAAAGACAAGAGTTGACCAATTCTGGGGTAAAACAACTGCACAATATTATATTTGTTTGACTATAACATATGGCCTTATATTCAACATTGCCTTTTAATCAGACTGCCCATTGGGTCAATGGAAGATCCAATCTGGTAGGTTGCCTGATAGAACATCCATTGGGTGGGAGGCATGTTTGAATTTGTCGCCTGCTCTATTGCTTGCCTCAGCATGCCCTTTAAGATCCTGCCAAGTCCTGTCTCCAGTGCACAGACTCACATGGTACAATTGGATGTGAGTCCTTGCGCTGAAAGATGGCACCTGGCAGGTCCTCAGAAGACAGGGAAAACAATACAGCAGGTGTCAAATTGAAATATGCCACCTAGTGGATGGAACTGTAGTATACCAGGTTGCCTCAGGGGTAATGATAAGGAGAAAAATTTTTTATTGAAATGTACAGAAATGTACTTTTTTTTTTGGGGGGGGGGCAATAGCTCAGCAAATACTGCATTTAAGAAATAAAAATTCCAATGCATTATTTGTGACTATTCTTAACCCTTTTAAAAAGCTAGCTAGGTCTCTAGCATCCAAAGGGTTAATTTAATAAATACTGTGCAGTCCTGGTCCCCAGAAATGTCCCACATTTGCATTTATACATATTCCTCAATATTTCAATCCCACACACACCTCTGTCACTCAAAGGGTTAAGACTTTTTTTGTCCAGTGTTATATCTAATGTGTTCATAATAAAGGCTTGTTTTTAAAGCAGAACTATCACTGAAAATAAAGAGCCCCCCCAATCATTATGCATATAGCGATAGGCGTATCCATTCTAGTATTATCCTGAATAAGTCCGGCGTTACTGATAAATCCAACTAGTTCTGAGACGCACAGGCAGGCATCTTGCTGTAATGGTATCTGTGCGCCTGCTCTGTCAGTCCCTTCTTGTTCCTTAAGGTACAATGCAATGCCTCCTAGAGGAGACCGGGACGGACAACGCAGGTGCTGGCAACATGTCTGTGCTGATGCCTGCCTGTGCGTTTGGGATCGCGCTGGATTTATCAATAATGCCAGACTTATTCAGGGTAATACTAATACATAGCTCCCAACATTTCAAATTACCAAAGAGGGACACTTGTGTTTTAGGGGGTGTGGCTGGTGGACGGGGCGTTACCGAGAATTCTTAGGCTATTTCACAACCTATTGTATAACCTAACAAACGACTTATAACAAGACCAAAGTTTTTACTTACACAGACTAATATATGAACACAAATACTGATGTTTAAACAAACAATAATGTGAGTTTTATTGCTGCTGAGCAATGGGATACACTTATATACACATACCACATTCTGATCTCCTAAAAAGAGGGACATCATGGTGGGAAAGAGGGACAGAGGGATTTTGGTCTAAAAGAGGGACTGTCCCTCCTAAAGAGGGACACTTGGGAGGTATGCTAGTATGGATATGTGTATCGCTCTAGGCATGATGATTTGGGGGGCACTTTATTTTCAGTAATAGTTCTGCTTTAAGTCATGTGACTCAGTGGCCTTTCTTAGAGTGTGGCCCTCTCTGTTGACTTACCCTTCACTATTCCATATGTAAGCTTGTTCAAAATATATGTAATAATTGTGTTAAAGGAGCAGTACACTTTTTTTTAATGAAAACCTATATGTTATAGAGCTTTTCCTGCTGAGTAAAAAAAGTCACTCCCACTGCTGTCAGTTGTTTTATTCAAACTTTATAACAGTTCAAATAATCAGGAAGTGAATTTACTGTGTTTACTTCCTGATAGTTCTAACTGACAAGAAGTGACAGGCAGTTTCTATTACAATCTATGGAGAACTGTAAATCACTGACTTTCCTCTCCATTAGAATGTAACAAAATAACCATTTGGAATTTGATCACTAGAAGGCACTGCTTATGTATACAAACACAAGTTTAGATGGTAATAACTTTGGAAATATGCTTCTCTCAGCAGTGGGAGTACCTATAATTTACTCAACAGGAAACGTCCTACAATATATATTTTTTCATAAAAAAAAGTTCACTGCTCCTTTAAGCATACTATCCTCCGTTGATACATCAGGATTGGGGTCCTAGTCTAGTTATACCTGAGCACACGTAAGAAGATAACGCAAAGAAATTGGGGCATAATGAATAACTGAAAACTAGAGAAATTCTGGTGCATGTCAGCTGCACCATATGGTACAAATAAAAAGTCTTGTTGTTGTAAATGGGGAATTTTAACTCACAGAACGGTAAAGATCTCTCAGTACAATGATTTGCAGTGTACTGGAGACCTCACTAGCACTTAAGAGGTTAAAAGGCTCATATAAATTAAATGGAAACTTGGAGATTTTTCATCTGTCCTCTATGGTGCAGCTGGTTTGCTGGTCCTTAGCATTTTATTCTATGGAACAAAATGGACTTGAGGAAAACAAACATCCTCACTGCTAAATTACTGTGCCCTATCCACTGTTTCCTGGTATCATTTTTTAACCCTTTGAGTGCCACAGGTTTGGGCTCTCCCCATGGCACTCAGAGGATTAAACCCTTGGAAGACAGAGATCTACAAAACTTTGCTATGCTTTGGAGACCTCTTTAGCACCCATGGGGTTAAATAATGCCTGGTAAAGGTTTATCTGAAGTGATAAACAAACTGGTTAAATTAGTGTATAAACTGGAATATACAGCAATATAATAATAGAATAACTAAGCAAACCACCATAGGCCAGGTGGGCCATTAAGATTGTTCTCACCGTGCCCATGCCCATACCTCAGCATGTGTTTGGCGCTAGAACAGTTGATACATATAACTTGTCACCCATAGTTAGTTGCATCATGGATAATCTGGATTCAATAATGCCACCATATGTAGGGGCAAGTAATCATTCCTGGTTTTCAATAGATAATTACAGGGAAAGTCCAACATTTAAAACTGAGCCTGCCTTATAATTGTAAAAATATTCTGGGGGCTCCCTGTAGACAATCTTTTAGAGAAATATGTAGTATCTAATAGATTGTAAGTCCCCCTCCAAGCCAGTACTTTGAGGGCATCAGCCCCGCAGTTTCCTCACCCCGAGATCTGCCAGTGAGGGTTGACCTATAGTACATTACTACTTTATAGGTTGTTGTTTTTGTATAATGAATTATTTTTACCAACAGTGACCCTTACCAGCCTCTACAAACTTCTCTTCCATCTTCATATCCTCTTCTACAAAAAAAACATATGTTATAGAGGTGACACAATTTGAGCTGAAAACAAGTTAATATACTGCGGTGTTAACAAAAATGGGGGGGTTTGGTACAGGCTTGAAATGTATATTTCTAAATAGAATACATTTAAAGGGATAGTAATGTTTCATGCTTAAAGCAGCTCTAATTAATCATCATAGTATTTGGACTTTGGAGAGTGTTATTTAAATTCTGTCAGAGTTGTAGTTCAAGAGTAATTCAATGACAAAGTATCCCCCTCCCACCCCTTTTACTGATGTAACACTGCTCAGCCAGAGCAGAAGGGAGGTGCCCAGGTAGATTGCAGAGAGGGACAATCTTCAATTAAGATAAGGGAAAAACCTGAAAAACTTGTCAAGGGGGGCAGGGCTTTCATTGTTCTCATAGGAAGAAGATTGTCCCCTTCTATTATCTGTCTGGTCTATAGACTGCATTCCACATATGAGAAGAAATGGCTTACACTAGGTAAAAGGGGTGGGAGGGGAAACTTTGTTTGTGAATATCAATCAAACCATAAATGTTTGAGAGATAAGACTTATATCGTTCTTCATGTTTTTTTAATGCCTACAAAATAAAATAATGATAAAACGAAGTATTACTATCCCTTTAATATGAACATGTGAGATTTGAACTATGAAATAAGTTATGGACTTACCTTCCCCAATTGTGCTCACTGTTGCAAGGAACAAGGGCAGAGCAGACAGAAACATAATCACATGCTACATCTTTTTAATTTAGTTCATTTTGAAACAATCTGATTTACAGACATTTATTCATAATAATGGTGAGAAGAATCCTACTAGTAAATAAAATGTTTTTTTCTATATATCATATCCATTAGATTCTGACAGTTAAATGATTGGTAGGAAACAATATTACATATCTGCACTGATGATTTAAGGTAAATGACAATTTGTATTTTATCAAAAGATATTTTTGGTAATGGAACATATATCAAGAACCCATGAACAATAATGTTAAATATAAGCTTAATTTATATGAAATATCATGTATTATTCCAAGATATATACAGAAATGGTCTTTATGCACTGTTTAAGTACAATATAAATTAATTCACTTGCAGATTTTGGAAAACAACTTTCCTTGCGTTTTTCTCTCCTTGCAGCTTCTGTGACACAATACAGTACAGTCTTCCATACACTGACTGGTTAATGTGCAGTAGGGGTTGGGCCAACTGCGAGTATCAAAAAATCAGAGTACAGGAAGTTTTTCTGTGCTTCATCACAGACACAACAAGATGCAGGGGCAGGCTGGCCCAGTGGGCACAGGGTAATATTTGTGTGTAGTTCTTTGTCTACCAGTGGCTAATGTTAAAGTTTGGGGTATCATAAAGTGCCCTTTCAATTATAAGCTCTGTGGTATCACTATTTTAGCCACATTTCAGTTGTAAGCTTTGTGGTATCACTACTGTCGCCCCATTTCAGTTGTAAGCTCTGGTATCATTAGTGAAGCACCATTTCAATCAGAAGCATAGTGGTGTTAATTGTCTTAATTCACAACACTAATGCCAATTACAAATTAACAAAATAGGCTGGAATGGTGGGCTGGTGCGATAGTAGAAATGGCCCACTTGATTGTACTTGCCCCCTAGACCAAAAGTTGCTCAAAGCCTCGCGCTCTTAAAAATGCGCTATTTTAAAAGGATATCCTAGAGCAGGACTTAAAATTTGAAGTCCTTTGCTACTAGTCAGACCTGAAAAGTTACTCGCCACTGCAAGCCATAGCATACCCACCAGGGCTGAATTTCTATTCGCCAGGGCTAAATTTTTCTCTGCCATAGAGAAGTATACAATTCATTGCTTTACAAAGATTATCTCAGGACTGTGATCTAGATACTCACACTGGGATGCTTTAAGGCAGGAGTAAGACATGAAGGGTTGGGACCACCAAAATTCTCTCTGTTTTCTGCATGTACAAAATATACAACTTAGTATTGCACGTTTCTGTCCTTTGGTTTATATAGAGGCACAAAATATAAAATTCAAATCTATCTAATATATTCCCGTTTGACAGCAAGGTAAAACCGAGAAGTCATTTCCAGTTGCCCAAAAGCCATTTGCACTCTGTTGCGCCTATCATTTCAGAGACAGACCCAGAGATTCAGCACACCAGTAATGAGTATTACGGTATGTACTGATAGTGTGCTTATGCATTTGCTAGGGATGGGCAGCCTGCAGTCCCCCAGTTGCTGTTTTACTACAACAATAGACAATAGAACAGAAGCACATATTGACAGGACCTGAAAGGTCTAATGCATTTTTTCCTCAAGCCATTTTCCCTTTTTTATTGAATTTTCAATAAAGTTTCTATTTTTAATCAACACTCCTTCCTGCATTTGGAGTGCTGCCTGAATCCTTCTTTGTTCTAATATAGTTCTATGCTTGATTATTGCAGGTGGCCCATACCTGGTCTTTGCACAGATAGCTGCAATGGTTGATGGGTGAAGAATTACATAAACAGTTTCTAGGTGGTACGTTTAATTTATTATTTAGAAAATCCTTCTCTGGAAATCCTGGGTTTGTCCCTGAGCAGCAGTGGGAAGAAAACGTAAGAAAATCACAGAAACAGCCACTAAGATAAAGAATGGAATTATAGTAATCATCCATGTTACCTTTTGAGTAAATGGTTGGATGGGATGAGCCCAGCACACCTACTGAGGTCTGATGCTTTTCTTGCCTGCCACCACAAGGGGTCACTTTGGTCAACAATCTGCAGTATTTCCCCCTTCCTAAAGGGCAATCCAGCATCTGCACAAGGTATGGCCGGGTCCTGCTGGGGCCAGTAGTCGGCCATCGCTCGGACAAACACCTGAAATAAAACAGGAAGAACTGAAGGTCTCTTTCTTAAACACATGTCACAATGGTGTGAACCAGTCCCCTTTTTACTCTCACACCTCAGGGGGATCGTCAATCTTGATGTGATTTCAACGATGGCCATTTAGTCAATTTATACAAAATGTATATATCGGTCAACAGGGAGTGAGAGGTGAGAGGGACAGCAGAGTAGAAATGTTTTAATGGATTTAACCCTTTAAGATCCGTTGGGGTGTGCAATGCATTTCTCTGCCTTAAAGTGTTATAATGTTTAAAAAAATAGTAATACTAGAACAAGAGGACATGGCCTAAAATTAGGGGGTGGAAAACGTAGTATTAGTGGGACATATGTGTCAAGATACACATTATTAAATATGGTGCAAAACAATGTCACTTAATGTATCAAAGGAAAAAAATATTAATTAATCACAGTAGGAGTTTTTCATTGACCTAAATTGATCAGTAGTTTTGTTCAGTATTGGCTAAATGTTTTCCAGGTTATGCTACAATGTGTGTAAGTACTATTTTACAGAAAGGGTGGGAGATTCATGGAATAGCCTCCCGGCAAAAAAAGTCTTCAATCAAAATCTTTGTTTCTGTGTTTCAGGGACTATTTAAAGGGATAGTAATACTTCGTTTTAACTTTATTTTATTTTGTAGGCATTAAAAAAACATGAAGAATGATATAAGTCTTATCTCTCAAACCTTTATGGTTTATGAGATATTCACAAGCAAAGTTTCCCCTCCCGCCCCTTTTTCCTAGTGTAAGCCATCTCTTCTCAGATGTGAATCTGTTTGTATTACTAGACAGATAACAGAAGGGGACAATCTTCTTTGTATAAAAACAATGTAAGCCCTTCCCCCCTTGACAAGTTTTTCAGCTTTTTCCCTTATCTTAATTGAAGATTGTCCCTCTCTGCAGTCTACCTGGGCACCTCCCTTCTGATCTGGTTGAACCGGGGGGGGGGGGGATACTTTGTTTGTGAATATCTCTTAAACCATAAAGGTTTGAGAGATAAGACTTATATCATTATTCATGTTTTTTTAATGCCTACAAAATAAAATAAAGTTAAAACGAAGTATTACTATCCCTTTAAATATCAATTGTATGTGTACTTTTGAGAACAACCCAAACATCATATACCATTTTTTCAGAGACTTTGTACTTTGAAACAACACCATTGGTTTGTTTATAACCCTTAACCTGACTAAATATTTTTACCTAGATTACAAAAATATGTTTTTTAATTGAAAATCCAATAAAGTGAAGGCCAAACAAGTATCCATGAGTATTTTTTTCTATGTTCCACTAGTTAATGTATGGTTCTAAATTTAGGATTAACTCACGTTCCTAAAACATCGAAATTAATTTTTTTATGAGTAGGGGGTTATGCACTGCACTGAGACGTGATAAAGAGGTGATGGGGTGGAGATTACTTCTTCAGTAATATCACTTCTCCAGTTCCTATTTTACTGTATGTAGCCTATGCATTTAAATCTCTCCCAACTGAGAAATCTTAGTGCATGGGCTCCATAGAAAAACACAGAAGTTGGAGAAGTGATATCACTGGAGAAGTAATCTCTACTTTTGCACTATCTTTCATTCCAGGAGCAAAATGCTATACTTTTTTAAAAGGACAACAAATTCAAATTTCAGGAACTGGTCATTTGCATTTCTACCCCAAAACTGGTTTGCTAGGAAAGCTCCCAAAATGGTGCCATAACAAAAAAATTTGTTTTTTTCATACTTACACTCTTCCAGATATACTGAAACAGGGACAACAGAATAAGGTTCCTCCACCATGAGGCAGGACACAAAAAGTTAACTTGAAACTAAGAAATAAACTCCTCTCACTCACCTGCCCTCCTTTACCCGTGAGGGTCCACCACTCATGAGTTTTTTAAGTGCTCTGAAGGAGACAATGGGGGGATTTAGTTTCCTATTGGAGACAATTTATTTTCAATGAATTTCAATGTATTTTATTGTCTTTTATGCTTATTATTTAAGCAAACCAATGAATACATAATTGCTCTCAGGGTGTGCTCTTCTGGCTACAGAATCTCTCTATTTCCATACCATAGTAAAATGGAAGAGAAGTGGGGATTGGGGCTGCTAGAGTTTTCACTCTCACTACGTGACTCTATGGAAAACCCCAAGGGAAGGTGGACACTGGCACCAAAAGAAAGCTGCCTATACTTATTCTCCAATGGCTCTGGATGAGCCTTTGAGTATACTTATCCTATTCTCTCAGATAGCACCATGATGGTACACATTTACTATATGTCATGGTACTCTTATGTTATCCATGTGTCTTATATATGACCCTTTTAGTACAGGTAGTCCGATTAGATCATATGTGTCCCACAATCATGCCACTGAGATAAGTATCCCGTCCTTTCTAATGGTATTACAATGCCATACATGTGCCCTAGACATACACCAGTATCACTAAGGGCACTATTTTTATGGGTGTTGTTTTCTCCCATGTGATACACATGTTCTATTGCCTTTGTTCACATCATTATGTTATAGTGTATTCTTTGTGTGCTTTTATTCTCGCAGATGCCACTATTGTGTTATGTTTGTTGACTTATATTTATGGATAGCACTGTTATGCTCACTTGCGTCTACCTTCTCACTTCAATCTCAAACACAGGGAGACCATACTTGTCTCTCAACAACAACAACAACAACCAGATGACCCTGCAAAGAATCCTTTATGACACAGTGAGTAACAGATTAGTGGAATTTCTCACCCACTCATCTAACACTGGTCCATTTCCTTAGAAGAGTATGGGAAAAAGGGATGAATTTTCAGTTTTTGATGGGTACCTTAGTAAGACATTTTCTGTTCTAGGTGTAGTTGCATTCCAAAATCTGCTGACTAAAAAAATCTTACCATAGTGAATATGTTCTTGGTAAGGCTAAAATGTCAGCAAAATGCTCTGCCATATGCAGATCTTTAGTGATAATAATATAAGTAGCAGACTCATCTTCAAGAAATCTCTTCTTTCTATTTACAGGGAAATTCTTACACAGACTTCTTCCACACCTTCTGCAGTCAGGGCCGGATTTACATCTCAGGAGCCTGTAGGCACAGATATCTGAAGCGCCCCCCCCTTGACCATCTCCACAATGCTCCAAATCTCCATATTGTCCTCACATTTCCCCCCATCACCTTCACATTGCCCCCCATCAGCTCCACATTGCTCCCCATCAGCTCCACATTGCCCTCATATTTCCCCATCATCTCAACATTGCCCTCACATTGCTCCCCATCAGCTCCACATTGCCCTCATATTGCCTCCCCATCAGTTCCACATCGCTTGCCTCCCATCATCCCCATACTGACCTCATATTGCCCCCATTTTCTCCCCCACATCCGTTTCCTAGATCCCTGGTGGTCCAGCGGCTGGAGGGATCTATGCTTCTGCACAGACCTGCAGCTGCTGGAGCTTCCGCGCGGTCTTCCCTTTAGTAATGCAGAGCGCTGGGAGATTTCATCTCACAGAGCTCTGCATTACTAAAGAGCCGGGAGAGCTCAGCAGCTAAAGGAACAGCTTACAATGCGGCGGCGGGTGGCTCGGCGTGGCATGGCAAGCCGCTCCACATCAAAAAAAAAAAAAAAAAATCAATTGCCGTGGCAGGCGCCCCTCTGTAGGGTGCGCCTGTAGGCAGATGCCTACTCTGCCTTATGGGAAATCCGGCCCTGTCTGCAGTTTCTAGATTTACCAGTAAATCAAAACCAAGCTGGCAGTTCAAGAGGCAGATGAACATAGCTGCTTCCATAAATCCTTCCTCACATAAAGATTATGTGTGAGTCTTAGTCCAAGGAAAGGAAGACTCAGATACTATTCCCAACGGTGGAGGAATAGAATATTGGACATTTTTTCTTCATATTATGAGTCATAACATTATTCCCAAGATTTAAAGTATCTAAGAACACAAGCTTTGAACAGATTATATAGCTGGTGCATTAACCAAATTAGCTATCCCACCAGCAGTTTCAAACCAGTAATAGATATCAATACCCTCAACAAGTAAATTGTAATTTCTCACATAAGTCATAGCTGCCATGGAATCAATAAAATTCCTTTCTTCTTCCGACATAAAATATGCATATCTCCATATTTAGATCTGCTCAGGTCATCATCAGTACTTGAGGTTTGTATTCTACAACCTTCATTACAATCTGTGGCTCCTCATTTTGAGCCCACAACGGCTGTCAGAGTGTTCATTAAATTCCAGCCTCACTGACAGCACATTTGAGACCACAGAAATCAATATTATGACATCTCAACGATCACAGGATCAAGGCAATATCTTTATATTGCTGACACATCTGCAACTAATGTTGCAAATCCTCAGGTATCACAGATGGATAATCAACTTAAGCCAACCTCAACCTCACTCCCAGCTGGTGAATGGGTCTGGATTGCAACACCTTACAACAGCAGGTGTTTCTGCCTCAGTAAAAGATCTCAACAGTTCTGAGCAGAGTTCCGGCCTACTGTGTGCCCAAAAATCTACAATTTGAGACTGCATTAAGTAGGGGGATCTTGGTTACTCTTTGAAAGCAATTTCATTCTCTCACTTCCACTTGCACCAGTTACATCTGAAACTCCTTCAGAGGTGAAACAATAAGTTCACAAC
This sequence comes from Rhinophrynus dorsalis, assembly GCA_037306005.1. Classification (NCBI taxonomy): domain Eukaryota; kingdom Metazoa; phylum Chordata; class Amphibia; order Anura; family Rhinophrynidae; genus Rhinophrynus; species Rhinophrynus dorsalis. Next base: position 147,866,387 of record CM074725.1, on the reverse strand, counting down.
TCTCACAAGGCACATTTACTTGTAACCATTCCATCTGTCTGACAGCGGAGACCACCTGTCTTCTATACTAGAACAATAGACCCCATGATGGTGGCAGTATTATTATAAATATTATAAATTATCCCCCTCTCGCCCCTTTTGCAGCATGCCAGACCACATCCTCTTAGATCTGAAGTCCGGTAGCTGACTGGACAGATCGCTACAAGGCACAATCTGCCTCTATTCAGTATACAGAAAACCCTGCCCCCTTGACAAAGAAGGTCAGGTTTTTTTGTATATTGAAAGAAAATCGTCCCATGTTGGGATGTGCTTACACCTCCGAGACTTGAAGGATGACATAAGTATAAGGGGCATGAGGGGATAGTTTATAATATTATTGCACGTTATATAGTGCGATTTCAACATTACTAACTTAACTAATCAGTATTATGTACTACAAAGATGAATTGCAGCATTAGTTATAAGAAAACATTGCTATTCCTTTAATGAACTTACCTGATATCATGATTGGGAAGTGGGAGGTTCAGACCAGTTTAATTTACCAGACTTGGAGATGTCCAGAAAATGGTAAACATGTAAAAAAAACTAACTATACATTTTAAGATTCTGGGGGCAACGTGGAAATGTCAGGGATAAGTTTCACATTAATGTATTTAACATTAATGTATTTATTATTAAAGCATTGTATTTAAGTAGGAGGTATTGCCCTCTAAAACTTACCTTACAGACATACCATACCTTCGGTACACGTTTATTTTGCTTTCACTGGTGTTACCCTACACCCTGAAACATACTTTTGCAAAAATATAACTACCAGCCAGCTTATTTCTAGTATATTATTGTTATTTTTCCCAAGCTCAGTTTTTATTAAAGTACTGGCTATATAACAGCTCCACCAGAAAAGAAATAAAACACATATTTTCTTTGCGTTGTTTCACCTACCATTGTATGACTGCTCACAGACCGATCACCCACAGGAACCAGCTTAAACACAATAGTCCCCTCTGAATGAACCTGAGAGTGAAAAGATCATCAAATGCAATTGGTATCTTATTTTCCCCCCTCAGCGTATATATTCTTCCAGGAACTTTGCAGCAGCAAAATTCTCTCTTGTGTCACAAATGTCTCTAAAAGATCAGCAACAACATACTGGGCAGTCACCACTGGAAGCAACAGGGTTAAATGGCCAGTAACCTTTTTTGTAATGAAAATCTGTATGTTACAGAGCTTTTCCTGCTGAGTAAAACAAATGCACTCTCACTGCTGTCAGTTGTTCTGTTTAAAAGTTATAACAGTTTAAATAACCAGGAAGTGAATTTCCTGCATGTTTACTTCCTGATAGTTCTTACTGACAGGATGTGGCTTGGCAGTTTCCATCACATTGTATGGAGGACTGTATGTCACAAACTTTCCTCTTCATTAGAATGTAACAGAATAAATAATTGGAGTTTGATCACTAGAGGGAACTGCTAATCTATAAAAATAAAAACACAGGTTTAAACTGTAATAACTCTGGAAATATGCATCTCTCAGCAGTGGGAGTGACAGCTCTAGTCCCGGGACCATAAATCTCCATAGGATGGTGTAGCAACAGCGCCACTGTACAATTTCAGGCCACTGTGATATTGCACCTAAAAAATCCAACTTTGAAAATTAATAACTTTTGAATGAAACACCTTTCAACAGTGGGAGTACTCTTGTTTTTCTCAGGGGGATAAACCCTACAACATATTTTTTTTTACATTTTAAGTATTACTATCCCTTTAACCCTCTGAGTGCCAGAGGGGTACACAACGCATTGCAAATCAACGTGTTGTGTACCCCTCTGGCACCCAAAGAAAGGGTTATGTGGCTTCCAACATATTGTGAAACAAAGCGTGGAGACCTCTCAAGCATTCAAGAGGTTAAAATCATGATTTGAGTACATGGGAATTTGCTGAATTTTCATCTTCCCCCCCTTTATGGTGCAGCTGGTTTACTCCAGAATTTCTTTAACTTAAATGGATAGTAATGCTTAATACTGAAAAAAAATATATTGCAAGATTTAGCCCAATGAGTATAACAAGGGTAATCCTACTGCTGAGAAATGTTTTATTCAAAAGGCACTACAGCTCAAATTTACATTTTTTTGGATGCCACTGGCCTGAAATTTTATGGTGGCGCTGTTGTTAAAGCAATCGATTGACAGCTCTGGTCAGTTGACCATAAAACTCCAAACCTGCTGTAGTTACAGCTTCACTGTAAACTTATCTTATTATGACATAAAAAAAAACTGAAGATTGTTCCTTTTCATTCTGAGATTGGAAAGAGAACAGCAACGGCTATAGATGTTTTGTCTAAACTATACGGCATTATCTCTAAGATGTTCATGTGGATTTACCTGTTACAAGACCAAGAAAACAGATTTTTATAACTAATTGCAGATACTAAATATGTTGCATTTGTTGCAGACTCTCTTAATATATATTAAGAGAGAGAGAGAGAGTGACACTATATAGACACATTCATATAAATATAAAACAAATATCATGTTCAACCAATTAGCTACTGGAGAGGCCACCTCACATTGCATCACAATGCATGGAGAGTTTTCTAGCATCCATGGGGCTCATTATAATTAATTAAATGTGTTATTTATGATGTAATTGGGCTGATGGAGTAGGACTGGCTTAGCTGGGGAGAAAAATACTATGTTAGAGGAAAACTTTGTTTTATTCCTGTGTCGGATCATTGTATAAGTCACTTTATCTCACTGTTCCTCGGGCACCAACATTAGACTGTAAACTTTGTTGGCCAGAGACTCATTTACGTATAAAGACAAACGTTTAGCAAATCTGGAGCAAAATAGTTACACTTTATAGTTAATGGGAATTTTTCTTTCATGTACATGGAACAACTGCTTTGCTCCTGATTTACTAAAATTTAGTCTCAATACACATGCCTGGGGCCTAAACTACTGTTCATCAGCAGGTGCAAAGCACAGGGTACCAGATAAATTTAGCATTTAAAATGTTGGCATCAGAAAATGTTTAGGTTTTTTAGTAGTTTGCAGTGAATTTGGGGCCTAAAAATTGTTTAGTAGTAGGGCCCTGAATTCCTAGGTCTGCCAATTCACATGCCCATCTGGGTTAGAAAAATTCTGAGTAGAGTGCTACATGAATTGTTCATAACCATGGTGATTGATGACTAATAAAGGGCTGATGATGATTATTGATAGATGATGATGAATATATTAACCACTTTTCTGTTGATTGTCTAGAACAAAAGACCAGAAGTAAAGCATGGTCTATGTTTTAAGCTTCAATTTCTATTTTCTAGAATGTTCTCACCAGGATTTGGATAACTTGTTCAGGCTCCAGTCCATCCACAGGAACTCCATTCACTTCCACCAGCTTATCACCAGCATAGAGCAAACCTGAAAGAAGAGAGTAACACTGAGATACACCTGTTACATTTGGTATATTTTCTACAAGGAAAGGAATAACATGTTTCTTTTAGATTGATCCTGCATGATTACTTATGAAAATATGAAAGAATGGATATTGGAATTTATGTAATCCAGAATGTGGGAAGGATGGTTAGGCCAGGCTTTCGTAGTCTTGCTGCATTGGTCCATGGACAAATCATCTTATTTTTAAAATTAGAAAACTTAACTCCAAGCATTAAAATGTCTGAACATTTTAACAGTCTTAAGAAATACCTGACTGCCTAAGGAAATACTACAGATCTTGAAATGTTATTTATGTATTTAACAAAGTAATAACAGGGTATTATGCTTGCATAATCTGTCATTGAGTCTATATGTGAGCAAAAAGCAATATCTGTCTGTCAAATGAGGAGAGTTGTTTTTTAGAAACTCACTTCCATCTGAGGAACCTTGGATATCTCAAAAGTTGTTTTTGATACCACAATCTACTTCATTTGAAAAATAAGTCAAAGAATGAGGTTCCACTTACCACTTCGATCAGCTAATCCACCATGGATCACCCGTGCAACGATGATGTCACCTGTTATTTCATGACGTTTAATTGTAGCACCCTTAAAGAAAAGAGAAATAAGTTACATTGTACCCAATTTCATCCATTCCCCATAAATCCTCTAGATTTTAAAGTGAGGCATATAGGTATTGCTTTAGCACTCCAGACATGTTTTCACAGATTGGGGACATTTACACAAGTATTGTTTCATATAAAACTAAATGTCCTTCATCATTGTTTGGGACAGATATCTCCTCCATGGTTGGAAATCCCTGGAAAATACAGGTTGAAACTAAAATGTCAAGTTTCATACAGAATAAAGACCTTAATATAAAGTAGACGACACAGGTTAGGAGAGCATCACGGACCAGCAGGATTCCAAACAGCCAAAACAACTGCAAATTCCTCCATTAAAGGTCTTTTTATTCATATAAAAATAAAAACAGTGTCATAGGTCCTATGATTAATTGCGATAAGCATGAAACGCATTAGGCAGTTTGTGCACTGATTTGTGTCTCACGAGTGTTGTATCCTTTTGCAAACAATATTGTTTTTATTTTTATACGAATAAAAAGACCTTTTAACTGAGAAATTTGCAGTTGTTTTGGCTGTTTGGAATCCTGCTGGACCGTAATGCTCTCCTAACCTGTGTCGTCAAGTTTGTCAGAGCCTGTGGCCAGGGCTGTCAGGAGAAGCTCTGGACCGGTAATGGTGTTGAGCCTTGGTGAGTTTCAAAATTTGATATATCTGATATTGGGATATGAAGTATAAAAACTAAGAGGCTTTTAGTGTATGTGGCAACCAGTAGAGGACTTAAAACTCTTGCATTAATATAAAGTATAAATTTGGGTTGAATGTTGGAACTGATAATCCTGCTTGAGTGAGTTTATGTTGGTGAATGTAATGCTGTATGTTACAGTGATCTGGAGAACACTTTACATTAGGACACTTTATGCTTAGTGAGGTGTGCACTCACTTAAATTTGTTCTGTAAGCTCTTGCCACCAATGTCTTCAGCATTTCGTGTTTCAATAAGAATTTATTTTAGGTAAATGCCTTTTAACCTATTGTCACAGTTTATAAATAAATGATAAAAATAAACAAACATTTTGGATTGTTAACAATAATATTTCTCACCAAAGGCTGCTTGTTTTTCACCAGACATACTATCCTCATCGCCTCCTCATTCTCTGGGATGTTTTCTGGCAGTGGAGGGAGAATTGGCTCAAAGTCTTTCTGTGCCACCTTGTCATGAGCAGAGAGTAATGCCTGGGAGTTGGAACAGAGGAGTCTGTCATCTAGAGACCAATGTTTGCTCATCAGCCATGAAGAGTGGAAGATCTTCCACCTGGCGTGTTCTTGATATTATATTCAAACTTCTCAGTGTTTGGTATAATATATGTATTGTAAGTTTTTCTCTTTTACAAATGTAAATAGAAATCAAATATTAGTGCATGTTGTAGTGGATCAGCCTCCATATTTGTAGAGAGTTTACGTACGTAGAACCCTTTGCTGAAAAGCTATGTTGGCCGATACTGTAGATGGTTTAAAAAACAAGTAGCAATTTAGCTAAGAACACTATAGAGAATTCTGCCAGTTGGTTTCAACTCTAATAGAAAGCTAATCCCAGGAGAAATCAAACCATTGTTTGAAGTCAGGAAGGAAGTTTTATACCTCAAAAAAACGGAGATGGCTTGTGTTTTTCCCTATCCTCCGGATCAACAAAGGAGCTATGGCAATCCCATAAAACATGTCACTATGTTACTATGCCTATAATGCAACAAAATTTGACTGACAAAATCTTACAGAAATGCTAGGATTTGGGCTGAATAGTAAATCGAATAATGGATTTAGAGCATCACTGTTATATGTTTGTTTGATTAAACAACTAAAATGTATTCTTTGCAAAACAGTTTTCAACCCACAGGGGAATTCATACCGTAGAAATAATTCTAAATGCACTAACTTGCTTATAAGTAAAATCAACACATATATGGTAACCATGTTTCATGAAAATGGATGCATATCAATTCCCATATAAATTCCTTGTGAACATTTTGTAAAGCCATCAACAAAAAGAGAAAGGGTGGCTTGCCATGGTACACTGAAAATAAATAAATAAATCTAAGTTTATTTTTGGGGATGGTGCCCCCTCAGGTACTGCTCAGTCATGGTTTTCACTCCCATGGGTCACTACAGAGAAGACATTTTCATAATTATATCAGTCTGGCTCCGCCCATAGATGGTTCAGCTTCAGATGTCAGGTAAATCTCCTCCACAGCACAACCCCATCTTCGTATTAGCAGAATAGACTGGCATCTTAGAAAAGGGGAGGAGTGGGGGTCTTATCTCAGTGAGTGTCAGGGGTTGTACAACTCATGTCTTTGCAATGTGTTGCTTGCTCTTCTAGCATTCAAAGGGTGAGAAGCTAAATAACACTAGAACTAGTGAGCATTAAAGATTGCAAAGAACAAAGGTGCACTGCACACCACCAAAAATATATTTAGATAAGTATATAGAAAATAATAATAGATAAAGTCCCAGCAGCTTTACAATATACATGTATATGTATAGATATAATTAGAAGTACTCAGCCTGAGGTGTCCCAACCGGCAGAGAGGCACAGCACACACCATGGATAAATCCAATTCTGTCAATTTATTGTAGAAAACATCATCTTTCTGCTAGAAGATGATGTTTTCTACAATAAATTGACAGAATTGGATTTATCCATGGTGTGTGCTGTGCCTCTCTGCCGGTTGGGACACCTCAGGCTGAGTACTTCTAATTACTTATTTTCTATGGGACGTGCACTACCAAGTTTTTTTATACATATTATATTAGTGAGTGCCACTGTCATTGTATAAGTTTACATGTGTGTGTATATATATATATAAAAGAATAAGCCTCATTGCATAATTTATGGTTCCTCTCACACAGAACATAATTTATGTCTCCTCAGAAAACACACACACATTGCACAGAATGCCTTATTACATAATTTATGTCTCATCAGGAGACACAACTCCCATTGGGTGATTCAATGGGGACGTTACTGCTTCCAGTGGGTGATTCAATGGGAGCATGTTTATCATACAGGGAGTTGGCCCGTGAGGATGTAATGTTTCCATAAAATACAAACTCAGGGATAAACTTAATAGCAACTCTTTTATTTAACTCTTTTCATCTCTTCAGTCAACCTCACTAACTGTCTGTTTTCAACTGTCACTCCTCCACTTCCTGCTTCCTGATTCCCACCCTTTCTCCTTAGAGGGAGAGAGATGTTTGCTGTATGTTACAGAGGGCAAGCCTCAAACACCGCTTTCTATTTGTTCCCTCAGCATACTGCTATGTTGCCTCAACTGAAGAGCCACGGTGTGTTATATTGCTATGTAACCTCAGCTTAAGTAAGGAGGAGTTACTGCTCCCATTGGGCGATTCAATGGGGGAGTGATTTAAATCATGCAGGGAGTTGGCCTGCCCCCACTATCCAAGTGACTGAAAAAACAAAATGGTTGTAACTCTCTCCTACACCACAGACACAAACACACACTCACTTACACACACACACACATACCCTCTCACACACACACTTTCACACACACACACACACACACACACACACACTCTCGCACTCACACACTCTCACACTCACACACTCCGGGAACCAGCACGATCCACCTTCCACCATAGTCTCACTCACACTCACTCACACCCCGGGAGCAAGTACGATCCAGCTTCCACCATAGTATGTGCAATTACCACATGCATTTCAACTACATGAATGAATGCCGCTCACACACACTCACTCACACTCACTCCCACCCCGGGAACCAGCACGATCCACCTTCCACCATGGTATGTGCAATTACCACATGCATTTCAACTATATGAATGAATGCCACAGTGGAGGCATAAAAACAAACACAAACTCATTACAATGACACATAAGTCACCCACTTATGACTCACTTATGTGTGTGTGTGTGTGTCTCTGTGTGTGCCTGTGTGTTCCTCACTGTGTGTGTTGCATGTCTGTATCACACTCTGTGTGTCTGCATGTTGTTCATTGCATGTATGTGTGTATGACTGTGTTGCTCTTTATGCATCTCAGTGCATACGTGTGCATTTGCGTGTGTGTCTCTGTGTGCGTGTGTCTTGCATCTGTGTGTGTGCATTAATTCCCTATATAGCCTGATGGGCAGTGCCGTCCCACATTGCTGATATTATATATATATATATATATATGCATTGAAAGTCTTTGAATAGAGATCCTCACACGTGCAGCTGCTTAATTGGCATCATCAGCAAACACCTTTGTACTCTAATACAGAAACAACAGAGGAAAGGAAGAGTGCAAACATCTGAGAGCGACCATCAATTTAACCAACGTGTGAGAGAGGCAAGACACACAGACCATACGAGGACACAACATCAGCGTCTGAGCATATCAACACTTCGCTCCTACTGAAAAGCTGAAACACTGCTTTGTAACAAGAATGAATCCTGTAAGTGCAAAATATTATAGCATTAAGTGTTGGTTAAATTGATGGTCGCTCTCAGATGTTTGCGCTCTTCTTTTCCTCTGTATATACACATTTGCACTTTACTGTAGAAGTAACCCAGGTAGTAAGTATATTTCTAATACTGTGTAGATATAAAAACAATATTTATCATCACCAGCCAACCTCTGGGATGATGGAGCTGTTTTCACAGCATTGCAAAGTTATTTGTTGAAGATTTATCGAATATTCAAGGGGTTAATAAAGCAATGATGTGATACTTGGGAGAAAAATGCACAAATTTTCATTGATCCTTTGAGTGCCAGAGAGATATCCAACACATTGCAACGCTAAGAGTGCGCCAACCCCCTCCCCACAGCATTTCACACTACACGTAGATGTTTGTTGTTCTCACAGCCACACAAGTAGGACTGACACAATTTCAGTACAGATGATAACTAATTACACATGATGTGCCCATCAGGTCAGAAAACATATTCCTGCTAAGGTTAAAGAGTCCCTAATTACTAAACCAAAAATCTCTAAAACAAATCCACCGACTGAAAAATAGGATAAGGGGAAGGTAAATGCAGTTTAGATATGTACCTTCAGAGACTAAAAGCTGTATAGTGACAGATTCACATTAAGTATCATAGTATGGAATATACCTTCCCTTTAATATATGTTAATATTTCTATAGCTTTCTTCAGTATGTCTGGTTACTTGATCACTTACCTTGAAGTGTGGCCCTCGCAGCAGCCGCCTCAGTTCTCTTGTGTCTGCAGAAGTTGGGCAATAACGTAACAAATCTATAACCTGGCAACAAGGGGATAAGGTCACTTTACATTCCATTCATTTGAGAATAAATACTGGGTGTCTAAGACCTGCAGAATGTGTGGCCTTAAGTGTTTTTTTTTTGGGAGGGGGGTCTGAATTGTGTCATATAAATTTGGAGGTTACTTGGGTTACAATCTTAAAATGTGAGAGAAAATGTACAATATCAGAAGGGCTGAATTCCATTGCAGATTATAACTGTATCACTGGCTTTATCTGCAAATTTCCCTATTGACTTCCAAAGGAATCCACTAGACTTGGGCACAACAAAAATGTTCGGTACAATCTGATTTCGGACTAAATTTTTTTTTTCATTCATCGACTCCGTATTTTGAATCCGACCTGTTCGACATGGACAAAATTCGATGACAGTCCGATTTATAAGTCGAATTTAAAATACCTTTAAAAATATATTAAAAAATGAAAATTAAATAAATGTAACCATTTCCAGGGTCTAAATGAAGATGGTGGAACAGGGTAAGGATGGTGGAACAGGGTAAGGTGGGCATTTAGCCTTATGGTACTATGGATGAAGTAGCTAAAGTATGGATGTAACAATAAGGCACCCTGTCTGCCTACACAATACACATGCACGACTGTGAGACTGGCTGATGTGTCACTCTGAAAATTGTTCAAAAAAATTCCTCATATTAAGTTTAATGGTTAACACAGAAACAAAGGTGAATTTCCTTGTGGACGCAATAAGGTACTAGGCCTTCCTATAGAACTGTGAGACTGGATGAACTGTCTCTCTGAAAATTCTTCAAACAAATCCCTTATATTCATTTTAATGTTTAACACAGAAACAAAGGTGACTTTCCCTTGCAGACACAATAAGCTACTAAGCCTGCCTACAGAACTGTGAGACTGGCTGAAGTGTCACTATGAAAATTATTCAAATTCCTACTATTATTTTTAATATTTTACACAGGAACAAAGGTGACTTTCCCTTGTGGACACAATAAGGTACTATGCCTGCCTGCAGAACTGTGAGACTGGCTGATGTGTCACTCTGAAAATTATTCAAACAAATCCCTTATATTAATTTTAATTTTTAACACAGAAACAAAGGTGACTTTCCCTTGTGGATGCAATAAGGTACTAGGCCTGCCTACAGAACTGTGAGACTGGCTGATGTGTCACTCTGAAAATTATTCAAACAAATCCCTTATATTAATTTTAATTTTTAACACAGAAACAAAGGTGACTTTCCCTTGCGGACGCAATAAGGTAGTAGGCCTGCCTACAGAGCTGTGAGACTGGCTGAAGTATCACTCTGAAAATTATTCAAACAAATTCCTACTATTATTTTTAATATCTTACACAGGAACAAAGGTGGCTTTCCCTCGTGGACAAAATAAGGTACTAGGCCTGCCTGCAGAACTGTGAGACTGGCTGATGTGCCACTCTGACAATTATTCAAACAAATCCCTTATATTAATTTTAATGTTTAACACAGAAACAAAGGTGACTTTCCCTTGCAGACGCAATAAGGTACTAGGCCTGCCAACAGAGCTGTGAGACTGGCTGAAGTGTCACTCTGAAAATTATTCAAACAAATTCCTACTATTATTTTTAATGTTTAACACAGAAACAAAAGTGACTTTCCCTTGCAGACACAATAAGGTACTAGGCCTGCCTACAGAGCTGTGAGACTGGCTGAAGTGTCACTCTGAAAATTATTCAAACACATTCCTACTATTATTCTATATAATAATTCACTAAATGTGTTTGTAGGAAGCCGTCATGCGCAGTACAGATCACTGCGCGCCCTGCAGACATGCACACTACAGACTGCCCGCACCGAGGCTGATAATGGAGAGGGACTCCGAATTCAGACTACGGTCTGAATTCGGAGCACCCCGCTCCATGTCAGCCACGGCGCGTCTCTACTGTGCATGACTGAACCGCGGCTCTTCAACTAGTTTTTCATATTTTACACAGGAACAAAGGTGACTTTCCCTTGCAGACACAATAAGGTACTAGGCCTGCCTGCAGAACTGTGAAACTAGCTGATGTGCCACTGAAAATTATTAAAACAAAGATGACTTTCCCTTGCAGTGGCAATAAGGCACTAATGCTGGCTGCCTGCCTATGCCTAATGCTACCTGCCTGCCTACACAACAACTGGACACTAATATCTCCTGCTTCTTCTCTCTCTCAGCTCCAACAAAGCACCAAGAGAAAATGCAGGCTGTCTGGGTGTCTGTGTCATTAGTCAAACCCCCATCATGAAACAAAGAAGCTAACTGGATTAGAGACATGGAGGGAAAGTATGGAGGGAAAGTAATCGAGGGCGGGTAGTAGTCACAGAATTTCTGAAATTTTCAACGTCATTCGACCAGGGCTAGTTGGATTCAGATTTTTTTGGGGTAGCGACCATTGCCTTTTGGAATGCCCGAATGTCGCCAAATGACTCCATCTTCGTTGAATTTCGAATTTCGCCCAAAACCGAATCACACAAGCCTAGAATCCACAAACTAAAACCAGTGATGACACTTATCATAAGCAATGGAATTCAGACCATAGCACATTTGTACCTGAGTAGTACAAATTCAGAGGGCAGAGAAGGATTTACTAGAAAGTTAACCTACTATCAACAATGAATTTCACTGACCTCACTGGATAGAGCGCGAGCCTTTGGTACAACAGGAGGAGGCCTCTGCCTTATGTAATGGTGGAGACAATCATATACCTGCATGTGGACAGAGGATGGATAGCCCCATCAATATGAATCACACACATACACCATCAACATAGTTCACTCACTCACAATGCCGCTCATTCCAGCAGTCTAATCACCTACATGACTTATCACACACACAAATAGAATTCTGCTTAGTAATAGCCCAAACACCTAAATAACATATTATACTTAGCACCTTATGTTCAAAAGAAATGTGAGTCAATTATCAGGTAACCCAACTGCACCATTGAGAAAAAAATAAAACCTCCCATTGATTTAAATGGGGAGACCTCTCTAGCATTCTAGGTGGTTAAAGGGGAACTACCACTCCACACAATCTTTACCTTCACTAAGTCCCCATCTGGCGACTAGCTGCTTAGTAGCGCTAGTCGCCAGAATAATTACCTTATTTAACAGATTTCTCCTCTCTTCCATGGGCGACAGGCAGGATGGATCGCGGGAATCTTGCCATTGTGAAGTCCACACACCTGCACTGTCAGTCCCAGCTGGGTCTAGGAAGCGTTGCTAGGAGCCATTTGGCTCCGGATGGGACTGACAGCGCAGGCGTGCGGACTTCACAATGGCAAGATGTCTGCGCTCCATCCTGCCTGTCGCCCATGGAAGAGAGGAGAAATCTATTAAATAAGGTAATTATTCTGGCGACTAGCGCTACTAAGCAGCTAGTTGCCAGATGGGGACTTAGTGAAGGTAAAGATTGTGTGGGGTGGTAGTTCCCCTTTAAAAATCTCCATTTACCTTAATGGGAGTTTGGGAGATTTGTGTGTGTCACCCGTGGTACAGTTGGTCTGACCCAGAATTGTAGAAGTGGAGCCATTCTTGGGCAAACTAACTGCACTATAGAGAGTAAGCAAACATTTTCACTGATTAAAATAATGCTTTTAACGTCTTGAATGATAAAGTGGTCTCAAACGCATTGTTCTCTAAATTTCAAACAACTGAAATCCCCATAGAAATGAAAAAAATCCTCTTTCTTTTAACTGTACATATTGTGCAATAATATGTACAGTCAAATTGCCTGTTACTATTATTATTTTAACCTCATATTATTATTTTTATTTATTTTTTACATTTATGTACCTGGCAAAGAGGGTATCCTTTTGCAGTGCCGAGTAGTAAATGCCAAGTGCCACAGCGGCACTTTTAAAATATTGCAGGAGGCAAAATGTTGTTGTTTAAAATGTCACCTTATTTAAACAGCGTCTAACATTATGCTTATGTGCAGCAATTAGATTAGGGTAGTTTGGGGGGTACGGTTGTTAGGGTTTTGGGTGGATTTGTTTTTTTTTAAGGTAGGTAGGGTAATTAGTAGGGTAGTGCTCAGGTAGGTTAGAGTAGTTAGGGTAGGGTTAAGGTAGGCTAGAGAGGTTAGATTGTGTACTAGGGTAGTTTGGGGGGTACGGTTGTTAGGGTTTTGGGTGGATTTGTTTTTTTAAGGTAGGTAGGTAGGGTAGATAGTAGGGTAGTGCTCAGGTAGTTTAGAGTAGTTAGGGTAGGGTTAAGGTAGGCTAGAAAGGTTAGATTGTGTACTAGGGTAGTTTGGGGGGTACGGTTGTTAGGGTTTTGGGTAGATTTGTTTTTTTAAGGTAGGTAGGTAGGGTAGATAGTAGGGTAGTGCTCAGGTAGGTTAGAGTAGTTAGGGTAGGGTTAAGGTAGGCTAGAGAGGTTAGATTGTGTACTAGGGTAGTTTGGGGGGTACGGTTGTTAGGGTTTTGGGTGGATTTGTTTTTTTAAGGTAGGTAGGTAGGTAGGGTAGTTAGTAGGGTAGTGCTCAGGTAGGTTAGAGTAGTTAGGGTAGGGTTAAGGTAGGCTAGAGAGGTTAGATTGTGTACTAGGGTAGTTTGGGGGCAAAGTTTTAATAAGGTGATGTTAAATAGCATCATTTTAAACTAGCCATTTTGACATGAGTGTAATTTTTAGTGTACTGTTGTGACACACGCTCACAAATCTACAGCATTTTTATATTGAACCAGTAATGAGCTACCTGGATCTGTTTGCAGAGATCTTTCTGTCCAGGAACATGAAAGTATGTCTACACATACAATGCAAAATAATTAAATGTAAACAAGAAAACATACAGAACAAATAGTGCCAGTGGTAGTCATTAGAGGACCCTGGGGTGTCCAGTGCAAAAATATTCTCCCAGAGTCATAACTAGAATCTACTGGACCCTGGGGCCACTTGGATTCTGGGTTTTCTACACCTCCCGTAGTTATGTTCCTGATCAGAGCTTCAGGGAGAGTGAAACATTGTATTATATCCTGAGTTGGTGTGCACAGACAGAGCATATGGTTCTTAGATACAGCTCACAGCCTGAGTAAAGTGTGGTACTGTGTTAGCAATAGAAAATGGAGGAGACTAGTAGAGTAAAAATGATACCTTTATTGGCAAACTCAGCTTCTTCCAACTTTATAAACTACCTTTATGTTATTTAGGCCCATATCCACAAAATAACACTTGAAACATTTTGAGACAAATCAACTGCAGCAGATATATAAAAAAGGGGGATCAAAAGTCTAATTTTAATCAATTGAAGTTTTAATTTGGTCATTTGGATTGCTCCATAATTGCTTCACGTTTTTTTGCGAATATGGCTCAAAGTCTTCTCCAATTACCTTGAGTAAAGACTGGAGCCAGGGAGCCTGGAGTAAGCTGTACAATATACCAATTCCATTCACATCTCGGTGATAGAACAATCCAAGCTCCTCAAGGACTAGTGTCAGCACCTGAGAGAGTCCTTGGGAAGAGAGAATACATAATCAGAGACTAGCAAGTTTATCTGACTGTACAGAGCAGTGATGATCTACTCTAGTACTCAGGACACACCAACAGACAAGGCCAGATTTACATCACAGGTGCTCAAAGGCAAGGCACTCTAGGCTCACTTAGCTCTGCCCATGGTCACACCCCTATTCGTCACATGAATCTGCCCCCAGTCCCATCCACAGTTTCCTGGTACAGAAAATACCCTTGGCCTATAAAACGCAAAGCAAAAAAAGGCTTTACCCTTTGGTTGCTAGATGTGTTGGAGATCTGTTTAGCATCCAAGGGGTTAAATAATACACTTTAAATGGGTATATAAACTGGAGCAGGGACACTGAGATTACACTGGCTGCATCAACAGTTCAGAAATGGGTGTGGCCAGTAGGGTGACCACCTGTCCCTGATTACCCAGGACAGTCCCTTATTTTGAATGTGTGTCCCTTGTCCCTGATGACGACTTCCTCGGACAATAAAAAGTCCTGGAAAAAAGACTCCAGAACAAAGAGGTCTACACACTAGAAGGAGAACATCCCATTGCCTACTGTGACAGGAAGTGACGCCTCTGCTGGACTACAAGAAAATGGCCTCCAGACAGATCGCTAAACATTAGAGAGAATGGAGCCTTCATCCTGATATCAAACAGGAGCTGCAGTGCAGTTTTGTAGTGGTATAAGTCTAGTCTAAGGGCGTGAAATACCTATTCTTGTAGTCTACCACGGTCATCACTTTCTGTCACAGCAGTCAAAGGGTAGTTCTCCCTCTAGTGTTTAGAACTCTGTGGTACACAAGATAAAAAGCAGGCAGTGTACTTATGTCTGGTGATGTACAATGACCTCTTCCGCATGACTGCACTAAAGCCGAGGACAAGTACTCTGCTGCTCTCATCTCTGCAGTGTCCCTGAATGGCAGACTGGATATGTGGTCACCCTACTGGCCAGCACAGCTGAGGCAATGCACCTCAAAATTTGAAACTCTTGGAATCTGTCTACTCTGCCTTTTGGGAAATCTGGCCCTGCCAACAGGTCAGGTTTTCAGCATACCCCTACTTAAAGAGATCATTCCTTATAGTATGTAATAACTCTTTGCACCGTTGGCAATGTTCATTTCACTCTAGTTTCTATGTAATTATATTATAAAGTTTCTCCCATCTTTGGAGATCTTAGTTCATAGTCTCCATAGATTAATATAGGAACTGGAGAAGTGAAATTACTGGAGAAGTCATCTCCACTTTATCACTTCTTTATCATCACTTAGTGCTACTGGAGAGATATTCTACCTCTGCTTCAAATAGATCTTCATTATTCAGGTAGATGGATGAGAATGAGAGAGACTGTGACAGAAAGAGGGAGAGAAAAAGAAAGGGGCACCCAAATCTTAAAGTAAAGGGCCACATTCTGAGCGTGAGAGCATTTTGTATTTCCTACTACATGATCTGTGCAAGTTTATGAATTAATTGGATTTAAGAAAGCATATGGCTAGAAAATACATTCCAGCACCTGTTGTTGCTCAACATTCATAATCCTACATTCACCCCAATTAGTTGTACCATTTTCCTGAAGAGACCCAGGAGTCATTTCCATTGTCTCCCTCATCCCCAAGGATTCTCCAGCCATCTGTGGGTGAACCATTCAAACAGCTGGGTCAGAACAAGTAGAAATGACCTGCAGAGCAAAATAAGAGTGAAAAAGGACCATTAGAATAAACCTATACATTATGCCTTTGCAGACCAGATACCACATGTATGTTGTCAGAATGTTAGTTAACACAAGGTTATATTTTCTTTGTATGTAATAAAACATGCTATCATGGTGTTATCAAGTGGTGCTATTTAATCAAACTGACCAAGCTTTATCATTGGGATGTAAGGTGTAGCGCACCTTGGGCTTGATCCAATGACCTGTGCTACAATAAATTGCTGATAACGGAGGTCTAAAGTGTCCTGTAAGCTATTCAATGTCCTGTCTACAAGAAAGATATCAGGCACTTATTTCAGATAAAGGCAGCTAAAAAAACACACAATAGAAATCAATAGAAAGCCATGCACACTGAGTGACTCTCTGCTAGCATTTCTCACACATTAAATGGATACATTACAGATCATCAACTCCCTGTGTGTGGAATACATTAAACCTACACCTATGCACCGTATAAGCCTTAAAGGAGCAGTAAACTTTTTTTTAATGAAAACACATTATTTTATAGAGCTTTTACGGCTGAATAAAACAAGGTCACTCCCACTGCTGTCAGATGTTTTATTCAAAAACTATAGCAGTTTAAATAATCATGAAGTGAATTTACTGTGTGTTTCCTTCCTGGAAGTTCTAACTGACAGGAAGTGACTGGCAATTTCTGTCACATTCTATGGAGAACTGTATGTCTCTGACTTTTCTGACTTTCCATTAGAATCTAACAGGAAATCTAATTAGAATTTGACCACTAGAGGGCACTGATAATATAAAAAAACATGGGTTTAAACTGTAATAACTCTGGAAATATAGATCTCTCAGCAGTGGGAGTACCCTTATTTTACTCAATAGGAAAATCCCTACAATATATATTTTTTCATAAAAAAAAGTTTACTGCTCCTTTAAAAGAACACCTGCCACACTTGCACTGGAGTCTTGATACTTGTAGGGACATTAAAGCAAGCATTCTAGCAAAACCGAGTACTGCCCAGCATTTCTCCCTTTGGTGCCGAGGTTTTTTTTTCAGAATTGCATCTGTTTACCTACCTACAAATGGCCCTAAGGGGGGGATATTAATAAAACTGGAGTTATAAAGAAAGCGTCTGTAAAATTGTCCCAAAGCAACATGTATAAACATTTAGTGTAATTTTTGTCAAGTGCTAACTTGAGTCAGTTGCCTTTTTTGAAAAGTGGAGTAGAAATGGTCTTGTGCAAAAAAAAATAATTGTGTCAACAACATATTTATAAAGAAATCCTCTAATTGCGCCACAATAAAGACAGTTTTAGTTATTAAATCTTAACCCCAGGTATAACCTGTTTTTTTTTTTAAATCAAAATTTGATTAGATTTTCAGAAGGAAGATCAACAAGCACAAAATAGAATGTCACAGTAATGAGAAACAAAATACAAAGAGGGTGCTAAATTGCCTATAAGAGTAAATCAACTCCCCAGCAATTGCACAACATTTCTCATGAATCCCAGTTCTGCATACAAAACATCACAGATAACACATAATGGTGGGCGCTAGGGCAGGAGAAATTCCAAAAGTAGCAAACAGAGGAGGAAGAGAGAAAAATGCAGCAGCTGGAAAATAGGGAAAGAGAGAAAAAAAGGGGGGTGGAGGGGGTGGTAGGGGTCGTCCATCTCCTCGAGCAAGGTCCGGCACGGAGGCCTGAACTCACCCACTGGACAGGACATATTAAGCAGTTATCCCAAGAGGCATCAAAGAAGCAACAGGTCTTGACCAAAGTCAGGTGGTAGGACATTGTCTACCCAAGGAGTCCAGATACCAAGATAGGGAGCCGAGGAATTGCGAACGTACACCGTCATTTTCTCCATTTTAAGAAGCCGCCAAATTCTGTTGTCCAATTGAGACAAAATAACCTGTTCTTAATAGATGTATATAGTGATGTTATGTATGCAAATAAATATTTTCGGTTGCAAATTTTCTCTGAATTTTTCCAGGTATCCTTATATAGACTTATTTATAAACTTGACTTTAAAATTCACAACGACAAGTCATATTTACAAAGAATTAATGACAATTCTTAAACAAACACTAAGAAGGCATCTCCCTCTTAGTTCCTCCATTTCTGCTGGTAGAATATTCCTTGCAACTCAGAGTATTTTACCCCTTAGGGCTACAGGTCATTACTACTGTTTATTTCTAGTTGTAATTATGTTATTTATAAAAGTAGGTGAGTGAGGACATAATGGTTCACTTTGCAGTGTTGTTGCTCTTCATTAAGATTACAGATCAGGAATGGACAGCAGTAACCCTCTAGTTGCTGTTAGACTACAAGCTCATCATCCCTGGAGAGCTGAGGATGATGGGAGATGTAGTCAAATAACAGTTAGAAGTCCACTATTGCGTAAGAAAAAAAGAAAGAAAGAAAATCACTGACATGCAATGGGTTAAATTGCAAAATCAATGTTAAAATCTATTTTCCCCATATTTAACCCTCTGGCACTCAAAGAGTTAACATTTCTGCTAAAAATGAATCCACTTAATTGACACTCTGGACACATTCACTGAATCATTAGTGATATCTTTATGTGCCAGCAATTCATATGTTAACAACCCATCCTCCTCCTTGCTAAGAGGGGTTAATCTCCTTAACGCTTAGGTTTAGTTACATCAGAACACAATACCACTAACCATTTGGTACTAGGGTAGGAAGTGTAATGTGTGGCTCTCCAGCTGTTATTGTATTGCAGCTATTATCATCCAGATGAGTTGATGGGGTCAGGAGAGTTTAAGAATCGTTGAAGTTTCTGGTGAAGTTGTTAATGAAGGCCTTTTAGTTTTTGTGGTTAGCCATCAATGTTAGTGGGAATGGTGTGTTGTGCATCCAGCACAGCCTCCTCATACCTGGCCCTGATTTCCAAGGGCAGTCTCTGGTTCTGGCTTCATGTACCTGGATCCTGCTTTCTCTGCTTTTGAGCCTAATTTTAAAACTGAACCTCAGCCCCATATTCTATGCATCGGTAATTCAAATGTTAACTGGTTCTCATTCTCCCTACAAGTTAATATTGCTTATTCATATTTAGGTGCATGTAATGATTATTGTGATGTAGACGTTCAGTTTTAAGTCTGCTGTATGATGTTTCCTGTTAATATCTCACTAGTACACAGTTCTATAGATCACTAGTAACACCACACCTCCCAAATGTCCCTCTTTAGGAGGGACAGTACCTCTTTGAGACACAAATCCCTCTGTTTTTTCCCACTCCGGTGTCCCTCTTTTTAGGAGATTAGACTGTGTGGTATGTATATAAGTGTATCTCATTGCGCAACAGCAATAAAACTCACATTAATGTTTGTATAACCCCTTAAAGACCAGCCGCACAACCCATGGCCAGCAGTTAAGGACCATGGGTCTTTTTTTTGCACAGTGAATTCCGGGGTACCCGAGTGGCATACAGCCATGACGTTCTAGGCCCGTCACTGGTCCTTAAGTGGTGGACCATCTTGATGGTCCTGCCATGTCATTGGTCCTTAAGGGGTTAAACTCCAGTAACATGTTTAGAAATTAGTCTGTTTAGATGAATACTTTGGTCTTGTTCTAACAAACAGGTGTCAATAGCTCATTAAATAGCCTGAGCATTCTCGATAATGCCCCACCCAGCAGTCACAGCACCAGTAACACCACTTATAGCTAATGTGTCCCTTTTTGACCATTTGGAATGTTGGGGGCATGAGTAATGCTTCACAATGCACTGGAGACCTCTCTAGCATTCAAGGGGTTAAAATCCCCATTTAAATCTATGTGAATTTTTAGTTCTCTCCTACAGTACAAATGGTTTGCTCCAGAACACTATACACATACTTTTATGGCAGCCTGTATGATCTAATAGAATTTAAGCCCCCCGGCCAGTCATTTGGCCCCCCAATCCCCCAGGAAGGCCAGACCTATAGTTTGTTCCCCATCACCTGGCATGGATAATTATGTGATGTGTTTACATCCTCCTGATCAGACAACAGTACCGTGGAGATACTCTATGGCAAAGCTTGCCCCACACAGACATATTGGGCCATACTTATAAATCCAAAGCGGTGCAATTCTGAGGCAAAACAACTGTGCAGTAGGGGACAAATAAAAATTACCATTGATTTAAATAGGGCTTTTAGCTGGTTAAATGCTAGAGATGTTGTAAGTTAATTTCTTTGCCATGTGCTGGAGTCTTCTCTAGAATTTAAAGAAGCCACTTATATATCACCTATATATCACTGTGGATTTTAAACGTTTTAATCTGTCCCCTTCAGATTGGTTGATTGGTTGATTTGACCCAGAATTGTTTCAATTTCCTTTTATTCATAAGGCCCAAACTTCCAATGTGCCTCACTGTGATTTTGCACTATGAGGAAAACCCAGGCATTGTATTACATACATCAGTACTGTAAGATAAGAACTGTAGACCCTTTTAACAATATGGAAATACAAAACTGCAGAGAGAATGACATTTTCATAAGCATTTAGAGTTATAGAGTCTGGTTACCTTAACCATATTTATGTAGTTGGCATTACTTCTTTAAACACCGTGGATGCTTTTCATTGTCAACATCCAATGGGTTAATTTCAACGCCTTAATCCCCATTTAATTAGTTCTCTTCAAATAGTGTTAGTTAATTAATGCTATGCACAACACTACACTCATATGCAATATCTGTAAGGTTTCCTCTTAGAGGCTTAAGTCACATGGATGGCTAGATAATGCTGTGACAAGCAACACACAATAAGCTAGCCTCACCCTGCTACAAGGCAGGCCACACAAATGTCTGTCCACAGATATCTGAAACCTTCCTGTGAATATTGATTGTTGCTAGGAAATTGCAGAAATATGTGACTGTATTTCTGTGTCATGAAAGATTGATGATTACAGTGTGAATTGCAGTCATACAAGCTCAGAAAGTTTCAAGGAATTTCAGGCTGTTATATGTGTCTCATGTCATGAAAAAGACATAGGATATAAGGAATGACACAACACCAATTATTTTGTAAGAACAGACTGTTGTTTATCAAATTAAATAAAATATAGGGTATATAAACATCTCAAATTTAAATATCTAATCCTTGCCAGACCATACAATTTGTCCATAATCTGAGCAACAGTGACTGATACCACACTTGAGGAACCTTGGCGCAGTTGGCAAGCTTACACCTCTTTTTTGACCAAAAATGTTGTCACCAATGCCTCATATTTAGTCATAGTGTTATTATATATGCCTAATACAGGGCGCACTAGTTACAAGTATACTGGAGGAGCACATGTTTATTGTTTATTCTGTGTTTGCACCTGTTTGGAAGACTGGAGAACCCTCTCATTCCTTGCTGCACACTTCAGTAGCCCTAATCCTTTGAATGAACACTTTATAAGAAATATAAAAAACTAATTATGCTCTATACATATATACACATATATTGTTATGCACTAAGGTGAGTTAGCGCTGTAAGCTGTCTTTTCTGTCAGTGACAGATACTAATCTTCTTAAAGTGGGGCTATCACCTAAAATTAAAGTTTTACATTGGGTTTTAATATTTAACCCAACATTAGAGCTGGGTGTATTTTTTTTAATTGCCTACAAGTGGAGATATTAGCCCTGCAAAATCATCCACGTTCTGCGGGACTGTATGTCCTGAATGACTTCACTGCTGCCCCTGGGAGCAAGAGCACCTATGGGGTTTTGTATCAATCAAGGAAAGAATTAATTTAGTTTATTTTGTAATTTAATTGCTTATGAAGTAACATAAAATAAACATACTCACTAATTATACCTTTCAACTCTTGCTTGACTAATAATCATAGCGTCGACCTAAGCCCCAGAGTAGTAAGAAGCACTGGGTGGGAATGATGAAATATGATACAAGTCATGCTATGTAATGAGTTTAATCTGGGAGGATTGAGGTTTCCACTCAAAATGAGTTGGGTTATAAGAAGACTCCCCAAGCCACAGAAAGAGCCTCATCCCGGAGACCTGGTAATAAACACTGAAAACCAGAATCTTTGAGGGGCATGTCAAAAGAGTTCCCAGGTATCCTAACAATTCTTTACAGTCTAGTACCAGGGGTGTCACAAAATGCCTTACAAAATGCCTTCGGTCCTCGGTCCTTGAGGACTGAACTTGGGCAGCCCTGAGTTAAAGAAAATATTTTTATACTCGTCAATTTTTATTATTTTTCATCAAAAAAATAAAAGTTGTATCCTTGTATTACAAAATTATTCAGTCAATAGACATTGCCCATTTCATGTTAGATAATTAAGCTTAGTTTTTGAGGTTCAATTTCCTTTTAACCCTTTGAGTGCCAGAGGGGTACGGAACGCATTTGTCCAATGGACAACTCTAGCATCCAAGGGGTTAAAACAGGGGTGTCAAACTGCATTACTAAATGACCATGACAGTGCCTAAGTGTTGTAGTCAAAAGGACTGTGGTGATAACTGCAAGACTTCTGCAGAATCAGGGATATCACAACCCCCTGTACCGTTTTGGCTCTTTATGAATGCAGTTTGACACCTCTTGGTTAAAGGGATAGTAATACTTAAAATCTCCATAAATCTCCATAGGATGGTGTAGCAACAGCGCCACTGTACAATTTCAGGCCACTATGATATTGCACCTAAAAAATTCAATTTTGAAAATGAATAACTTTTGAATGAAACACCTTTCAGCAGTGGGAGTACTCTTGTTTTACTCAGGGGGATAAACCCTACAACATATTTTTTTTTACTTTTTAAGTATTACTATCCCTTTAAAGCTGCTTCTACAGGCCCACTAACACCATACCAGTTGCTTTACTAGTCCTTGGTGTATACTGCCATGTAATATGTAATGCACATCAATGCTATGTTTGTATGCGTTGCCTGTTGTTATTGGTGATGTTTGCTTAATCAGTGGATTTGGACCCATTTACATAAGCAGATTGCTTGCGCATACAATATACAGATCAAATACAGGTCCATATTTGACACTGACTCAAACCAGTTTACCTGTTAATTCACCACATATAATGCAGCACATTTCAAAACATAGTACTGAATCAAGGGGCACAATAGTGCACTGAGAAATAGATATATCCAAGATGGAGAAAATATTTTTAGTTAGAAGAATATATTGCAATTTCTCTTGTTTTCAAGCATGTCCTGGAGTGTTTACAGCAAAGAGTTGCGTATTTGCACAAATACAGAGACATGATATATTATATATACACATGTGTAAAAGCCCATGTACACGGGCCAAGGTCAGGGTGATGTTAACTCTGGCACTCAAAGGGTTAAGAGGCCGGTCCTGCTCTGCGTCCTGCCGCTGACACAGTCATGCACTGTAGAGACTGCCTGAATGCACAGAATGCTCCCAGCACAGAACTCCCAGCATTCTGTGCATTCTGGCAGTCTCTACTGTACATGACGGCTTCTGACAAACATTCTACCTAATTATTATATAGGATATACATATATATATATATATATGTATATACATATACACACACACACACACACACATATACTAAAAATGTTATATACAGTTGCATTTTGTTTTTAGATATAAAGAAGCAGTTATTTTTAAGGATTTTAGACTGGGAGAAGATCTGATTATAGCCCATGGATGATTTTTTCTGAACTTTGTGGTCTGGGTGTACTGCTTTACAGAGAAAATATTATTTCTGACATTCCCTGAAAGTGAAGAATGATACACTTCTCATACATATTACAAGTATGATACAAATGTATCATTCTACCTGAGACAGAATTGATACATTCTGTTTGTAGTAATATACTTGTTAATAAGAAGCATAAGAAACAGCCAGACATAACCTTCTGTCACTTTCACTCACGTCTCAGTCAGAAAGGGGATTACTAATAGATCAAGATTATTAATCAGGACTTGTGTACATACACATTATATAAACACTGCCCACTGACAACATTTTGAAGAGAGATGTGGCCCTAGGGCAATTGCACATGCTTTAAAGACAGGTTTGATTTCATACTTTCCCTGAGATAGAACCAGAATCCCATAAATGCCAGAGACTCAGTAATACTATAATTCATATTAGAATTTGTAATTATATAAAATAGTATGTTTTAAAAAGCACATAAATATAATGATAAAAAATAATACTCAGTGTACAGGACAATTCAGTTCTATTTAGGCATCATCAGGGGAGTTGATAGGTTCCCCAAAGTCCAGGGGCTTTACCAGCCCTATTGTACCATTACTTTAAAGGGATAGTAATACTTCAAATAAAGTGCAGCTACGAGTCTTCTTTATATACAGTGGGGCAAAAAAGTATTTAGTCAGCCACCAATTGTGCAAGTTCTCCCACTTAAAAAGATGAGAGAGGCCTGTAATTTTCATCATAGGAACACTTCAACTATGAGAGACAGAATGAGACAAAAAAATCCATAAAATCACATTGTCTGATTTTTAAAGAATTTATTTGCAAATTATAGTGGAAAATAAGTATTTGGTCAATAACAAAAGTTCATATCAATACTTTGTTATATACCCTTTGTTGGCAATGACAGAGGTCAAACGTTTTCTGTAAGTCTTCACAAGGTTTTCACACACTGTTGCTGGTATTTTGGACCATTCCTCCATGCAGATCTCCTCTAGAGCAGTGATGTTTTGGGTCTGTTGCTGGGCAACACAGACTTTCAACTCTCTCCAAAGGTTTTCTATGGGGTTGAGATCTGGAGACTGGCTAGGCCACTCCAGGACCTTGAAATGCTTCTTACGAAGCCATTCCTTCGTTGCCCGGGTGGTTTCTTTGGGATCATTGTCATTCTGAAAGACCCAGCCACGTTTCATCTTCAATGCCCTTGCTGATGGAAGGAGGTTTTCACTCAAAATCTCACGATACATAGCCCCATTCATTCTTTCCTTTACATGGATCAGTCGCCCTGGTCCCTTTGCAGAAAAACAGCCCCAAAGCATGATGTTTCCACCCCCATGCTTCACCGTAGGTATGGTGTTCTTTGGATGCAACTCAGCATTCTTTCTCCTCCAAACACGACGAGTTGAGTTTTTACCAAAAAGTTCTACTTTGGTTTAATCTGACCATATGATATTCGCCCAATCCTCTTCTGGATCATCCAAATGCTCTCTAGCATACTTCAGACGGGCCTGGACATGTACTGGCTTAAGCAAGGGGACACGTCTGGCACTGCATGACTTGAGTCCCTGGTGGAGTAGTGTGTTACTGATGGTAGCCCTTGTTACTTTGGTCCCAGCTCTCTGAAGGTCATTCACTAGGTCCCCCAGTGTGGTTCTGGGGTTTTTGCTCACCGTTCTTGTGATCATTTTGACACCACGGGGTGAGATCTTGGTGGAGCCCCAGATCGAGGGAGATTATCAGTCATCTTGTATGTCTTCCATTTACGAATAATTGCTCCCACAGTTGATTTCTTCACACCAAGCTGCTTGCCTATTGCAGATTCAGTCTTCCCAGCCTGGTGCAAGTCTTTGGTCTTGGCCATAGTGGAGTTTGGAGTGTGACTGTTTGAGGTTGTGGACAGGTGTCTTTTATACTGATAACAAGTTCAAACAGGTGCCATTAATACAGGTAACGAGTGGGGGACAGAGGAGACTCTTAAAGAAGAAATTACAGGTCTGTGAGAGCCAGAAATCTTGCATGTTTGTAGGTGACCAAATACTTATTTTACCGAGGAATTTACTAATTAATTCATTAGAAATCCTACAATGTTATTTCCTGTATTCTTTCCCCCCATTCTGTCTCTCATAGTTGAAGTGTACCTATGATGAAAATTACAGGCCTCTCTCATCTTTTTAAGTGGGAGAACTTGCACAATTGGTGGCTGACTAAATACTTTTTTGCCCCACTGTATTTTTAAACATGTAGTGCAATATTTAGTTACTTACAATAATGTAGTTTAAATGCTATTCAAGCAGAAAGGATCCCCCTCCCGCCCCCTTCCCTGCATCAACCAGCCTCTCAGGCTGGTCCGGATGAAGCTCAGCAAGGGACAATCTTCAGTAAGCAAAAGGAAAATCCTGCCCTCCTTACTGAATGAAGATTGTCCCTCGCTGCATCCGTCTGGTCCCACGACCAGAAACATGAGGCCAGGGGAGTAGCCCTTTCAAATAACCAATAGTAATACCCTTGCTAGGCATGAACATTTTTACATATTTAAAAGAGTAGTAAATATGCTTTGAAAACATATGTTATAGGGTTTTTGCCTTTTGAGTTAAACAAAGGTGCACTCAGTGCTGGCAGTTGTTTTATTCAGAGGTTATAACTATTCAAACTCTCATGAAGTGAGTAACGTCTTCATCACTTCCAGACAGTTTGAACAGTGTTGGATTTCCCAATAAGCAAAGTAGGCTACTGCCTAGAGCTCCACATTTTTGAGGGGCACCTCAGCTTTGCTGGCCACACCCAATCTGCGGCCACTTCCAGGCTCTCTGCGGTTCTCTGCAGTTACAGAGCTCTGCCTCTGCTCCCCTCCCTCCTCCAATGATGGAGGCTTTTGTCTGCAAGCTGGAGCAGTCTCATTGGCAGAGATCAATATCTAGCCAATGAGACTGCTCCAGCTTCCAGACAGACGCCTCCGTCATAGGAGAAAGGAGGAGAGCAGAGGCAGAGCATCAGGCTGCAGTCTATACGGAAGTGGCTGCAGCCCAGACTTTTGTAAGTTAAATTTAAACTAAATCGAAGCTTAAAATAAAAAATAAATAACATTTTTATGGTATTGGATATGTCACCTAACTATTTATGGGATGTTGTCCATAGGTGACACATCCACTTTAACCTGTATATAGTGATAAGTCTGTATGCGAAATAATATTGTCAGCTATGAAGAACTTCTAAATTCCTATGCACTTGAACAGCGATTTTTAACCCCTTGAATGCTAGAGTGGTCCCCAATGCACTGTTCCGCAATGCATTGGAGACATCTCTAGCACCCGAGAGGTTAAAAGCCCAGTTTAACAGGAAATTTTATTTGTCCCCTATGTTGCAGTTGATTTACTCCAGAATAACTCCAGTTTTTAAAATATGGGTCTAAAGGCCTAATTCAGCATGCTAAATTAGTGCAGTTCCAGTGAAAATTAATAAACTGAATAAAAATTCCACCAATTTCTATTAATTTAACTGGTGTGTTTAACCCTTTCAATGCTACAGAGGTCTACAATGCATTGAAAGGCAATGCTTTGGAGGCCTGTCTAGCAATCAAGGGGTTAAATATCCATTTAAATGAAACAGACTTTTCATTTGTCCCCAATGGTGCAGATGGACTGACCCAGAATTGCATCATTTTAGCAGGTTGAATTAGTCCCTAAATGAGCAATTAGTTGGTGCAGATCAGATAGTAGGAGTCAATGGGAGAAAGACACTAAGCGGTGATAAAGAGGTGATAAAGTGGAGATCATTTCTGCAGTTCCTATGTTATTCTATAGAGCCTATGCACTATCATCTCCAAAGCTGATGAAATCTTAGTGCATAGGCTCCATAGAATAACATAGGAATTGGAGATGTGATAAACTGGAGAAGCCATCCCCACTTTATCAATGCTTAGTGAATCTCCCCCAATGACTCCCTCGTTCTGAGAATTTGGCCCTTCACCCTGAGAGTTCCAAGGCATGGACAAAAATTACTGGAGAACTACCACCTCTTAATAATGACCCTCACTTACCTTACTGTGGCCAGAAAAACCTAATAGCCCCTATGAATTTTGTCCTTGTTCCTTTGCTCAAGAAAAGACATCTTCAATCAGTCCTGGATCTCATGTCCATGGAGGCAGACATGACAGTTGCTGACATTTTTTTTCCCAAACGGAAGCAGGTAGAGTGCATGAACCTACTTAAACCTTTAAGGACCAGAGAGGTGGGCAAGACATTACAAATCAACATGTTGCACACCCCTCTGGTCCTTATAAGATTACCATGTACAGTGAGCAGTATTTGACATCCTGTGGCCCTTTTAGAAACTATCACGTCCACCACAACATCCAGGGTTTATTCAAGGTGTTATCTCATGAACCAAGGATCAAGGGAAAAAAATCATAGGAGCCCTAAATATTTTCTTGTCATAGGTAAGTTTGTGGGGGTATATTATTAGGAGGTGTTAGTTCTTTAACCATTTAAGGTCAAGAGGGGTGTGCAATGCATTGTTTTGCAATTCATTGCATACTCCTCTGGTTCTTAAGGGGTTAAAATTGCATAATTTTCATCCTGGTCACATATCACCAAGAATAGGAGATAAAAGAAGTATTCAGATCTAAATAATGCTTACCTAGGTGCACAGCAATACCAGCCACCACGTCCCCTGTGCTTTACTAAGAACTGGGTAAAAAAGTGTTAGCAGCAGTAACCTGGATAATCCAGTCACATCCTCTCCAAAGCAGAACTACGCAGAGAACACATAATCAGCTTTATTTAAAGCCATAGTACCACTCTTTTCTAGTACCATCTACCTATGCAAACCAAGACAGCATGAAAACACCACTTCTAACACAGCCTGGACCTACATCTAGCATTCAAGAGGATTAAAAAAAAAACCCAGCTAATAAATATGCAAGTATTAATGTGATTTGTACCAAGTCTTAAGTGAAAACATTGTAGCAGCAGTAGTATATGATCATTTAGTGGCTAGAAGCCAGAACCCTTTGTACAAGCTATATTAATCAACCATATTATTTATTCAAAGGCAGAAAACTTTAATTAAACCCAACCTTAAAGTTTTCAAACAAACAAAAGTAGGGATATCAAGGTACATTTTTTATGAATATTAGATTGCTGCCCCCTCCACAAAAGTACTTGCAAAAAATATTTATATTCTTATTAAAGTCACTGACTATTTGTTGACGATATGAATCTCCCAGATTTTGAGTGAGAACTTCAATGTTCTCTTTAAAGGGATAGTAATACCTAAAATGTAAAAAAAAATATGTTGTAGGGTTTATCCCCCTGAGTAAAACAAGAGTACTCCCACTGCTGAAAGATGTTTCATTCAAAAGTTATAAATTTTCAAAGTTGAATTTTTTAGGTGCAATATCACAGTGGCCTGAAATTGTACAGTGGCGCTGTTGCTACACGATCCTATGGACAGCTCTGGTCTCAGGACCATAAATCTCCATAGGATGGTGTAGCAACAGCGCCACTGTAAAATTTCAGGCCACTGTGATATTGCACCTAAAAAATTCAACTTTGAAAATTAAAAACTTTTGAATGAAACATCTTTCAGCAGTGGGAGTACTCTTGTTTTACTCAGGGGGATAAACCCTACAACATATTTTTTTTTACATTTTAGGTATTACTATCCCTTTAAATAAAAAAAAAAAATACTTGGAATTTCCTAATCTAAATTCAGATTAACCCCTCTTTTGCCAGATACGGTTAGCTGAAATGGCAAAGTAGAGGTTAATAGTTAAAAAAACAAATAATTCATTATTATTTATGGTATAAATGGCAGAAATAATGGGAAAATGAGGTTGGATATTTTGGGAGGGGGGTAGATTTGTGAATTGCTTTGTAAATCCGTGTTAGCATTTTGTGTATGGAAATGAGGCTGGATGTTTTGGGGAGCATATTTTTGAATGGCTTTGTTAGTGTATTAGTATTATTGTTAGTATTTTTTGTTTGATTCTGGACTCTATGAGGGGCCAGTGAAGGACTTGTTAGAGTGGGGCTGCAGAGGCAAGCAGTTAGTGAGATAAAAAAGCCTAGCAGCAGCATCCACAATAGATTGGAGTGGTACCAGTCTCTTGGGGGGAAGGCCACGTAGTAGGAGATTGAAATTGTCCAGGCTTTTTATGATGAGGTAGTGAACGAGTGTCTTGTGCCATGGATGATAGGATTTTGGTATGTGGTTAAAGGGATAGTAATACTTCGTTTTAACTTTATTTTATTTTGTAGGCATTAAAAAAACACGAAGAATGATATAAGTCTTATCTCTCAAACCTTTATGGTTTATGAGATATTCACAAGCAAAGTTTCCCCTCCCGCCCCTTTTACCTAGTATAAGCCATCTCTTCTCAGATGTGAATCTGGTTGTAAGACCAGACAGATAACAGCAGGGGACAATCTTCTTTGTATGAAAAGAATGAAAGCCCTTCCCCCCTTGACAAGTTTTTCAGCTTTTTCTCTTATCTTAATTGAAGATTGTCCCTCTCTGCAGTCTACCTGGGCACCTCCCTTCTGATCTGGTTGAACGGGGGGGGGATACTTTGCTTGTGAATATCTCTTAAACCATAAAGGTTTGTGTTGTGTCCCGTTGTTGCGACCCATACCTGTTTTTCGTCGGGTCGCGTCTGTGCCCCTTCCGCTCATGCGCGGTCTTTCTCCGTCCTTTTTCCGCATTCCTGACGTCGCGCGCCGTGACGTCAGGACGTAGGCAGGTCTATATAATCCTGCCTTCCTTTCGGCTCGGTGCTCTTTTGTCGAGCTAGCACGTCGGGAGCGGTTGCCTCTCTTCCCCTCGCGCCGGTCCGTTTCTATTTTTTCGGTCTCTCTCTCTTTCTCTCGCTCTCCTTCCTCTTTTCCCTCGCTCTCTCTCTCGGTCCTCTCTCCTGTATCTCGGTCCCCTGGGATAGTTTTGCCTGCCTTGGATTTTGTTTTTGCACTCTCTGAGTGCTTTTCCTTCATCCTTTCATTATACTAGCTCTCTGCAAACTCCAGGCTCATTCCTTTGCCTGGAGACAGTTTCCAGAGAGCTGACAGTACAAAAGAGCCAGATCACACCTCTGCTAGTATTAAAAAAAAAAAAAAAAAAAAAAAAAAAAAAACCCCTAGTAACTAGATGGAGTCTTCTGGGATTATTGAGGCCCTCAACTCCTTGGGAAGCCGTATATCCGCACTGACTCTGTCAGTGCAAGAACTACAAGCCAATCAGGCCCGTCTCCAGCAACAGTTGCATGACCTGCAACCTGCTTCTCCCGCATCTGCTTCTGGTGGTATTGGAGTACAGGAAAGTGAGGGGGTTTCATTTCATGAACCCAAAGTGCCTCTCCCTGAACGTTTTGATGGAAATAGGACTCGGTTTAGAGCTTTTATCACCTCCTGTGAATTATTGTACGCCTTAAACCCTCGAACCTACGCAACGGATTACGTCAGGGTTCGTACCGCCATTACCCTCCTGTCGGGAGAACCCCAATCCTGGGCGCACCACCTACTTCAGACCTCCAGTTCAGTACTTGATTCCTGGTCTGCCTTCCGATCTGCCATGGAGGCTTTGTATGAAGATCCCTTCCGGGTTTCCACTGCTCAAAACACTCTAAGGTCTCTAGTTCAGGGCAAGAGGCAAGTGGAAGACTATGTTACCGACTTCCGTAGACTTTCTAGTGATACAGAATGGAATGAGGCGGCCTTACTGGACCAGTTCCGTCACGGTCTATCGGAGAGTTTGAAAGATGAACTCGCCAGAGGGCCGTTGCCCACACATTTAGAAGATCTAATGCATCTCGCCATTCAGATCGATCGACGGTTGCGAGAGAGACGTAGGGAGAGAATGGCGTCTGTCTCTACTCCCATAAGAAGACATCCTCCGACTTCTTCTACTTTTGCAGAATCCCCTACGTCCATGGCCACGCCTCCTTCCGCTGTAACTGAAGAACCCATGCAAGTGGGTATCGTTCGTGGCCCTCTCTCACGGGCAGAAAAGGAACGACGCAGACAACTCAACCTCTGCCTTTATTGTGGAGCTGATGGGCATTTGCTGAGATCTTGTCCCTCTAGACCGCGTTCCTACCCAGGTAGGGATATGTCTGTTTTCTCATCTTGTTCTACCTCCGCATCTCTTCCCTCCACTTACATGTCTATTCTTGTTACCCTCCAGTGGAACGGTCATCAGAGTAAAGTAACCGCACTGATTGATTCCGGAGCAAGCGGCTGCTTCATTAGTCAAGAATTGGTCTCTACACTAAACCTTCCCATCAGGAATAAAAGATATCCACTGGCAGTGCTGATGGCCGATCAAAGCCGCTTACAATCTGGGCCCCTCACTTTGGAGACCATGCCAGTAACTCTCATAGTCATGGAGGGTCATAAGGAAGAGATCCACTTTGATGTTATGCCTTCTCTTTTATTTCCGCTTATCTTAGGCCTTCCCTGGCTTCGTATTCATGACCCACATATTACATGGTCCTCTGCGTCCATGCATTTCCTCTCCGTTTATTGTAAGAACCACTGTCTGCCTTGCGATACTACCACTGTTCTTTCCTTGCCCTTCACGTCACCTTGCACATCATATATACCCGTGCAGTATCAATCCTATTCCGATGTCTTTGATGTAAAGAAAGCAACCACTTTGCCACCCCATAGACCGTATGACTGTCCAATAGAACTTCTTCCAGGTGCTACTATACCCTTTGGACGGATATACCCCTTATCGGGACCTGAGTCACAACATCTAAAGAAATACATCGAAGAAAGCTTACAGCAAGGGTTTATCCGCCATTCTACCTCACCGGCGGGGGCTGGAATATTTTTCGTACCCAAAAAAGACGGTGGGCTACGTCCTTGCATAGACTACAGGGAACTGAACAAAATAACCATTAAGAACCGATACCCGCTCCCACTCATTCCAGAACTTCTTGAACGCTTATCCTCAGCAACCATATTCTCTAAAATCGATTTACGAGGAGCATACAATCTGGTACGAGTCAGAGAAGGGGATGAATGGAAGACGGCCTTTCGAACTCGGTATGGACACTACGAATATACCGTTATGCTGTTCGGTCTATGCAATGCTCCAGCGACCTTCCAACATTTCATCAATGATGTCTTTCGTGACCTTCTTGATCAATATGTCATAGTGTATTTGGATGATATCCTTATCTACTCTACCACCATTCTGGAACATAGAGCACACGTACAGACCGTCCTTGCACGTTTACGCACCCATAGTCTATATGCAAAGCTGGAGAAGTGTATCTTCGAGACGCAAGAGATTGACTTCCTTGGTTTTCTCATTTCTCCTGGGTGTATTAAAATGAACTCTAGAAAGGTGTCAGCTATACTGGATTGGCCCATTCCTTACGACAAGAAGGCTGTACAAAGATTTATTGGCTTTGCCAATTTTTACCGGAGATTCATTCGCGATTTTTCTACACTGATAGCTCCATTAACAGCACTAACCAAGACTGACGTTCGGTTCTTCTGGACTACAGAAGCCCAAAGTGCGTTCGATTCCCTTAAACAAGCCTTTACTCAGGCACCTGTTCTTCGGCAGCCGGATATAACCAGACCATTCTACCTAGAGGTCGATTCCTCCAATACGGCTACGGGAGCCGTACTTTCGCAACACTGGGGCATCCATGGTTCACTTCACCCCGTAGCTTTCTTTTCGAAACGGCTGTCCTCATCCGAACGGAACTATGATATCGGGGACAAGGAGCTACTGGCCATTAAACGAGCTCTAGAGGAATGGCGTCACTTATTAGAAGGATCTGTAAACCCAATTACCATCTACACCGATCACAGGAATCTAGAATACCTCAGATCAGCCCGTAGACTCCGTCCTAGACAGGCCAGATGGGCCCTGTTCTTTTCTCGCTTCTCTATGCATATTACATATAGACCTGGGACCAAGAATGGAAAGGCGGATGCCTTGTCCCGGATGTTTGAACCTTCCGACATAGGATCCAGAGTCCCGGATACTATCCTTCAGTCCCATCACTTCTTATGTCTCCATAGTGATCTGCTGACTAAAATCAAGCAATCAACTACTCCATCTCCACTGCTTGTACAAAGACATGCCCTCTCCTATACCGATGGGTTTCTCCGCCATCTAAACCGCATTTATGTTCCGCCATCGGTACGTCAGGAGACCCTTCATACTTTTCATGACCTTCCTTCAGCTGGTCATGGGGGAATCCAGCAGACAACACAAGGAATCCAAAGACACTTTTGGTGGCCCTCTATGAAACAAGACGTCGAGTCCTACGTCTCCTCATGTGATGTGTGCCATAGAGCAAAGAGCAGACATTCAAAACCACCTGGTTTGCTCCGTCCTCTCTCTGTTCCTACTGGTCCTTGGAAAGACATTGCCTTGGATTTCATAGTGGACTTACCGAATTCCAACTCGTATAACACTATACTTGTGATAGTGGACCGCTTCACTAAAATGGCGCATTTTATACCCTTCAAAGGATTACCTACAGCAGAACAGACAGCAACCCTTTTTCTTCGGGAGGTATTCCGTCTGCATGGCATACCTTCTACTATCACCTCGGATAGAGGATCTCAATTTACCTCAAAGTTTTGGAAGGCTTTCTGTTCCGGACTACAAATCAAATGTAATCTGTCATCAGGTTACCATCCACAAACCAATGGACAGACCGAGAGGACTAATCAAACGTTAGAACAGTACCTCCGCTGTTTTTCTACTCATTTGCAAGACAACTGGTTCCAACTACTACCCCAAGCAGAGTTTGCATATAACAACCATTTTCATCGGTCCATCCAAATGTCCCCCTTTTATGCCACTTATGGGTACCATCCAGCTCTCTTACCCGACATGCCTGTTACCTCAGCAGTTCCTACTGCCAATCACCGAATCCTAGAGGTGCAACAAACTCAAAGGAAGTTACAAACCCTGTTAAATCAAGCCCAAGTAGCTTACAAGACGCAGGCAGATAAAAATCGATGTATCAGTCCTACATACCGGGTCGGTGACAAGGTATGGTTATCATCTGCCACAGTACGCTTATCTTGTCCTTCCCGCAAGTTGGGTCCACGCTTCCTGGGTCCTTACAGTATTTCCCGTATCATTAATCCGGTCACCTACCGTCTAGCTCTACCAGAATCGCTACGTATACATCCTACATTCCACGTTTCTCATCTCAAACCTTGGACACCCAGTCCTTTTCCTGATCGACATCCTGCCTGCCCTCCTCCATTGGACATAGAGGGATCTATGGAGTACGAGGTACAAGAGATCCTTGACTCTCGTCTTCGCAGAGGACGTCTAGAATACCTGGTGCACTGGAAGGGGTATGGACCTGAGGATCGCTCTTGGGAGCCTAGTACCAATCTCCGTGCCCCAGCCTGCATGCGGTCCTTCCATAGGGCTCATCCTGATCGTCCGGGCCCCTTGCCTGCCCGGAGGGCATCCGTCGGGGGGGGGGAATCTGTTGTGTCCCGTTGTTGCGACCCATACCTGTTTTTCGTCGGGTCGCGTCTGTGCCCCTTCCGCGCATGCGCGGTCTTTCTCCGTCCTTTTTCCGCATTCCTGACGTCGCGCGCCGTGACGCCAGGACGTAGGCAGGTCTATATAATCTTGCCTTCCTTTCGGCTCGGTGCTCTTTTGTCGAGCTAGCACGTCGGGAGCGGTTGCCTCTCTTCCCCTCGCGCCGGTCCGTTTCTATTTTTTCGGTCTCTCTCTCTTTCTCTCGCTCTCCTTCCTCTTTTCCCTCGCTCTCTCTCTCGGTCCTCTCTCCTGTATCTCGGTCCCCTGGGATAGTTTTGCCTGCCTTGGATTTTGTTTTTGCACTCTCTGAGTGCTTTTCCTTCATCCTTTCATTATACTAGCTCTCTGCAAACTCCAGGCTCATTCCTTTGCCTGGAGACAGTTTCCAGAGAGCTGACAGTTTGAGAGATAAGACTTATATCGTTCTTCATGTTTTTTTAATGCCTACAAAATAAAATAAAGATAAAACAAAGTATTACTATCCCTTTAAATGTGGATAATGACTGAGAGGGCAGAGTCAAAGGTGACACTCAACAGTGGGCCTGGGATGTTGGTGCTATGATTAAGTTGTTGATATTGAGGCAAATCTGGTATAGTAGCAGTGGCAGAAGGAGGGGGATATTCTAAATTCTGTTTTAGAAATGTCAGCTTTAAAAAGTGGTGGGACATCCATAAGGAAACTGCAGATAGACAGCTAGTGGCATCCATAAGGAGAGTGCCAGGCAAGGGGAGGAAAGGTATAACTGAGTATCATGGTCATAGAGGTGGTGCTACTGAAATTAAAGTAGTTAATTAGATTAACAAGGGATTACATTTCAATAGAAACTAGCAGTGGGTTGAGGACTGAGCCTTGTTGTACCCCCAACAGAAAGGGGTAGTGGAAAGGAGGTAATATTTAATTAAATGAGACAGGAAATGTGGTCTGAAAAGTAGGGCAGGGCTGTGTCATGGAGGTCAATGATGTGGAGATTTTGTAAGAGAAATGAGTGGTCACTTGTGTCAAATGCTGCTGAGAGGTCAAATAGAATCAGAACAGACAAGTTCCCCTTGTATTTAGTTGTGAGTAGGTCATTGGTTTCTTTTGATAGTGCAGTCTCAGTGGAGAGTTGTGAGAAGAAGCAGGATTATAGGGTTAAGAAGACTGTTAGAGGAGAACAACAATTGTGAGGAACACCTATCGAGCAAGAACAAGGTAAAGTGTCTTAGTAAATTAACATAGTAAATTAGGTTGAATAAAGACACAAGTCCATCAAGTTCAACCTTTGCCTCATAACTAGTGACACGAGAACTGTATAGCTATCCTGCTACCAAACAAGTTAGTCTTTTTCAGACCTTCCTGATCTGCCTACTAATAAACAGTATAACTCTGTGTGTTCCTTTTTGAAAGAAATGTATCTAATCTTCTCTTGAATGTATCCATTGTATCTGCCATAACCACCTCCTTGGGCATAGAATTCCACAATTTAACAGCCCTTACTGTAAAAAACCCCTTCCTCTGCTGAAGTCTAAACATCCTTTCCTCTAATCTCAAGGGGCGTCCCCTGGTCACCTGATCAGGCCTTGGAATAAATAGCTCACAGCAGAGATCCTTGTATTGACCTCTCATATAGTTGTACAATGGGATACGGTCTCCTCTTATTCATCTTTTCTCTAGAGTAAATAAACAAAGTTTGTCTAGTTGTTCCTCATACGTCAAGTCCCCCATTCCCTTAATTAATGTTGTTGCTCTTCCCTGTACCCTCTCTAGTTCTAGTATATCCTTTTTTAGAACTGGTGCCTAAAACTGCACTGCATACTCAAGGTGAGGTCTTACCAGAGATTTGTACAGTGGCAAAATTATGTTATCCACTCTTGCTTCAATACCTTTTTTATGCAAGACAGGATTTTGTTTGCCTTTGCTACTGCTGTTTGGCACTGGTCACTGTTTCCAAGTTTGTGGTTGACAAGGATACCCAGGTCTTTCTCTAGCAACGAGTCCCCTAAAATGATTCCATGAAGTTCATTAGTAGCCTTGGGATTATTTCCTCCCAAATGCATGACTTTACACTTCCCCACATTAAACTTCATATTCCATTTGTTTGCCAAATCTGCCATTTTATATAAATCCCTCTGTAGAGAGCAATTATCCTATTCTGAATTAATAACCCTGCATAATTTAGTGTCATCTGCAAATATTGATATCTTGCTTTCTATTTCTAGGTCATTTATGAACATGTTAAACAGCAGCGGACCTAATACTGAACCCTGAGGTACTCCACTCTCCACTTTAACTGTACTGGAGAATTGTCCATTTACAACCACACACTGTTCCCTACCCTTCAACCAGTTTTGTATCCAATTTCAAAAGTCATCTCCTAGCCTTGATTTCCTTATTTTATACCCCAGCCTTCTGTGTTGTACTGTATCAAATGCCTTTGCAAAGTCTAGATATACTACATCAACTGCCTTGCCATTATCAAGGTTGCTGCTTACTTCCTCATAGAAGCTGAAAAGGTTAGTTTGGCATGATCTATTCTTCATAAATCCATGTTGATTTCTGCTAATTATCTTATTTTTTGTGTTGTAATCCTAAATATAGTCCCTTATTATCCCTTCTAGCAGTTTTCCCACTACAGAGGTCAAACTCATGGGTCTATAATTTCCAGGTTCTGTTTTAGTTCCCTTCTTAAATAGAGGTGATACACTGGCTCTTCGCCAATATTGTGGCATTGGGCCTGTGGTGAGAGACTCTTTAAAGAATAAATATAGGGGTTTTGCTAACACTGCACTAAGTTCCTTAAGAACCTTTGGATGTATACCATCAGGACCCGGTGCTTTGTCAGTCTTAATTTTGTTCAGTCTACCCATGACATCTTCTTGAGTTAACCCAATATCTGATAATTGTATTGCTTTATTAGTTACTTGTTGAGGCTCTTCTACCATTCCTTGCTTACTTGTATATACTGATGCAAAGAAACGGTTTAGAACATCGGCCTTTTCCTTATTCTCACTAATCAACTCACCCATCTAATTTTTAAAAGGTCCAATACACTCCCTCTTAAGTTTTTTGCTATTTATATATTTGAAAAACTTTTTGGGATTAGTCTTGCTTTCCCTTGCAATTCGAGTTTCATTTTCTATTTTTGCTACCCTAATTGCCTTTTTGCAATCTTTGTTGCACTCTCTGTATTTTAAGAAAGAATATTCAGTTCCTTCCGACTTAAATAGTTTGAATGCTTTTTTTCTTTGCCATAACCACATTGGCTGTGACTTACTTCTTTTGCATTTGTTCCCCATTGGTATATACTGTTGGGTACATTTCCTCAACCTAACTTTGAATTCTGACCATTTATCCTCAGCATTTTTGTCTTTAAATAATGTATCCCAGTCTATGTGTTGCATTGAAGCCCTAAAAAATTTGAATTACGCTTTTTTAAAATTAAGAGTTTTGGTTGAACCTATACAGTTTTGCTTTGCCAGACTGATCTCAAATATAACCATGTTGTGATCACTGTTTCCCAAATGTTCACTTACCTTAAAGGGATAGTAATGTTTCATAATAAAATCAGCTCTAATTAATCATTATAGTATTTGGACTTTGGAGAGTGTTGTTTCAATTCTGTCAGAGTTGTAGTTCAAGATTAATTCAATGACAAAGTATCCCCCCCGCCCCTTTTACTGATGTAACACTGCTCAGCCAGATCAGAAGGGAGGTGTCCAGGTAGACTGCAGAGAGGGACAATCTTCAAATAAGATAAGAGAAAAACCTGAAAAACTTGTCAAGGGGGGAAGGGCTTTCATTGCTCTAATAGAAAGAAGATTGTCCCCTTCTGTTATCTCTCTGGTCTTACAACCAGATTCCACATCTGAGAAGAGATGGCTTACACTAGGTAAAAGGGGTGGGAAGGGGAAACTTTTCTTGTGAATATCTCTTAAACCATAAAGGTTGAGAGATACAGTAAGACTTATGTCGTTCTTCATGTTCTTTAAATGCCTACAAAATAAAATACAGATAAAATGAAGTATTACTATTCCTTTAATATTTGATACCATTTCTGTGTTATTCGTTATCACTAGGTCCATTATATTGTTATTTCTTGTCGGCACTTCCACCATTTGTGACATGTAGCTTTCACGAAGTATGCTCACAAACCTGCTACCCTTAGCACTCTGACAGGTCTCATTTTTCCAGTTGATATCTGGATAATTAAAATCTCCCATAATTATAGTATGCCCAAGCTGGGCAGTTTTCCTTATTTACAATAGCAGTTAGGCCTCAACATTGTCATCAATATTTGGTGGTTTGTAGCATATACCCACCAAAACCTTTTTTTTTTTTTTTTTTTTACCTTTTACACCACATTTAGTCTCAATTTCTACCCACAAGGACTCTACATTTTGGCCAGTGTCCTCACTAATATCACCCCTCAGAAATGGATTTACCTCTGGTTTCAAATATAAGCACACACCTCCCCCCTTTATATTAATCCTGTCTCTCCTAAACAGGGAATAGCCCCCTATATTTACAGCCCAATCATGTGTATCTTTCCACCATGTTTCTGTTATACCAATACCGCCAGCAATTCTAGTTCTCCTATTTTATCTACCATACTTCTTGCATTTGCTAGCATACAATTAATTTTGAAGTCTTTACATATATCACTCCCTACATGCCTTTTATCTACATCTTTATTTATTAGGAGTTCCTCCCTATTTACTACATTTATCCCCACCCTTTCTCCACCCCCTGATCATTTACTTGGACCCAGTTCCTACCTGCTCTATGTATCCAATTTTTGCTATCTATACCCTCCCCCCTTTCCTAGTTTAAAAGCTCCTCCAAGCCTCTTAGCATTCTCTCCCCTAACACAGAGGCTCCTCTACCATTTAGGTGCAATCCATCACTTCCATATAGATGGAAGTACCCAAGAGCAAAGTCAGCCCAGTGCTCTAAAAACACAAAACCCTCCTTCCTACACCAAATCCTGAGCCATGCATTAAGCTCCCTGAGTTCCCTCTGCCTACCTGCACTGGCTTGTTCTAGGCATGGTGGCCTCTCAATGGTGCTACAACTCACATTTTTCTCTCCTATGTGTCATTGCAGAGAGGAAATATCCATATCCAACTGGTCTTGCCCACAGACAGTCCAGCTCTGAAATGTCAGGCAAATCTTCTCCACACAAGAGAGACAACAAAACCACAGACATACTTTTCAGCCTACGTGGGCCTCATCAGTGTGGTGCAGCTGAATCCCTTTAGGCACGTGGAAGCAAGGACCCATGCCTGGGATGCCCTTATGCTTAGGAAGACAAACAATTTGAGGAGCACCCATCAAGCGCAACCAAGGTAAAGTATCTTGTTTTAGGCATGGTGGCCTCTCGATGGTGCTACAACTCCATGTGCCATTGCAGAGAGGAAATATCCATTTCCATGTACATATCAGACTGGTCCTACCCAGACAGTCAAACTCTGAAATGTCAGCAAATCCTCTCCACACAAGAGAGAGGGAGTGAAAAACATGAGTTGTAGCACCATTGTCAGTGGCCTAATTGAATGGAGATAGATTGGTTCCAATTGGAGGTTCACTCTTTAAAATGTAACTGCTTGCAGACATGACTTGTAAATCATGAATAAGAGTGTGTAACTCCAAACGTGTGGACTGCATATACCATGTGCTACTTTAAGACCATAAGCTGTGATCAGATGTCTGAGATGTGGTAAACATTTTAATTTTTTGATACCAATAAAATACTTTTAAGCTCGTCTCTCTGATACCATGTTGTGGAGCAGTGCAGTCGTTCTTGTTTTCATGTCGAGGTTAGAGGAAATCTTTGACTAGCACGCTGAACTGTGGATCGGGATTTTAAGCCCAATGCTGGATATTGTGGGACCGGTGTGTGTTCTTTGTAGCACCTGATCATGTTTTTTCATACCTGATTCACTAAACCAGGGCTGTATGCACCTCGAGCAGGGAGGGGCAGCCAACCTTGAACTGGAAATCTGCATACGTTCAAGGGCTCCAAAAGGGTATTTAGTACATAGTCTGGATGTCATGGAGCATAGAACAGGTGGATTTATGCACCTGTAATACATCTGCCTGTTCTTAGCACATGGTCCCTATATATACAAATGTTCTTCTTATTATTTAAATGTGTATATATATATATATATATATATATTTGTTTCTCTATTTGTGTAAATATGTAACTTTGTAATGTAAAAACTATCCATGAAAATGAGAGAATCACAATGTATTCTTCTTGGTAAAACACGGGATAAATGAATAGGGGACACAAATCAGTGAAGGGATGCTTCCTCCTTGTTTCCTACTGTTTTTGAGCCTCAATTTTTTACATGAATGATTGTGGTTAGTACTAAATGGGGGCCTCATCTGGACCATCCAGCCATCCTTCTCTTGATGCTCTGGACCAGGGCTGTCCAAGTTCACTCCTCAAGGACCAACAACAGTCCAGGTCGTAAGGATTTCCATGATTAAAGAGGAACTACCACCAGAGGTAAAGTCGCTCTGCAATAATTAGGCAGGTGGCGACTAGCTTAATAATAGTTATATTACCTCTCACAACGACACAATGCTACAGACGTCCTTAATCTTCAGAGACCGGAAACCAGGCATCAGCACAGACATCTTGTCTGTGCGACTGTGCTGTCTCCCCTGGTCTCCCTTCAGAGG
This sequence comes from Rhinophrynus dorsalis, assembly GCA_037306005.1. NCBI lineage: Eukaryota > Metazoa > Chordata > Amphibia > Anura > Rhinophrynidae > Rhinophrynus > Rhinophrynus dorsalis. Next base: position 147,824,108 of record CM074725.1, on the reverse strand, counting down.
CATTGCACTGTCCCGAAAGGCACCGGAAGAGACTGACGGCACAGGCGTGCAGACTGCACTATCCTGGCCATCAGTCTTAGAAGATTTCTGTAGCATTGTGTCCTTGTGAGAGGTAATATAACTATTATTAAGCTAGTCGACACCTGCCTAATTTTTGAAGGGTGACTTTACCTCTGGTGGTATTTCCGCTTTAAGCACAGGTGAGTCAGATAAAATAAATAAGCCACTGATTAACTCACCTGCGCTTAATCAGGGAAATCCTTACATCCTGGCCTGTTGGTGGCCCTCAAGGACTGAATGTGGATAGCCCTGCTCTGGACAATGCTTAAACCTCCATCCCACCTCCTTCACAACACAGCACATCATAGTAACATAGTAAATTAGGATGAAAAGCCTTGCCTCATAAACCAGATAAATGAGAATTATATAGCTTTCCTGTTACCAAATAATTTAGCCTTTATCAGAACTTCCTGTTTTAACTACTAATACACAGTATAACCCTGTATGTTCCCTTTTGAAAGAAATGCATCTAATCTTCTCTTAAATGTATCCATTGTATCTGCCATAACGTCTTTTGGCAAGGAATTGCAAATTTAACAGACCTTAATGTAAGAAACCTTTCCTCTGCTGAAGTCGAAACCTCCTTTCCTCTAATCTCAAGGGATGGTCCCTGGTTATTTGATCAGGCCTTGGAATGAACAGCTCACCAGAGAGATCCCTGTATTGACCTCATATACTTGTATATTGTGATAAGATCTCTTCTTAGTCATCTTTCCTCTAAAGTAAATTAACCAAGTTTGTCTAGTCATTCCTCATACGTCAAGTCCTCCATTCCCTTAATTAAAGGTATAGTAATACTTCGTTTTATCTTTATTTTATTTTGTATGCAATAAAAAAACATGAAGAACGATATAAGTCTTATAGGTTTGAGAGATATTCACAAGCAAAGTTTCCCCCTCACTGACGTCAGATTTGGAATCTGGTCCACAGACCGGCTGTGGCTCTACAGCAGAGCTGAGATCGCGAGATATAAGAAGAACTACTTCACTGAAATGGTATACAAGGTGTGCCTGGTTTGCAAGCACACTTTTTAGACTGTTCCATGAACCAGTTATTTTTATGTCTTGCGGTCTCGGCTCTGCTGAAGAGCTGCCGGCTGGTCTGCGGACTGGATTAAAAATCTGACAGCTAGATGGCAGACTTGACTGTTTCGGTAAGTGACATATCATTCTTCATGTTTTTTTTAATGCCTACAAAATAAAATAAAGATAAAACAAAGTATTACTATAACTTTAATTTTGTTGCTCTGCGCTGTACTCTCTCCAGTTCTAGAATATTCAGAACTGGTGCCCAAAACTGCACTGCATATTTGATGTGAGGTCTTGCCAACAATTTGTACAGTGGCAAAATGATGTTATCTGCTCTTGCTTCAATACCCCTTTTTATGCAAGGCAGGACTCGGTTTGCTTTTGCTACTGATATTTGATACTGGTCACTGATTCCACGTTTGTAGTTTACAAGGATCCCTTACGTCTGTCATGTAAAGGTTCCTCTTAGACTCCTTCAGTGTCCATGTCAGAGCTGAGGAGGCACCAAATTATGCATGTTATCTATTGTGTAAGGACCATTGCCGTGCCAGGACCGTCACGGTGGTCCGGCACTTAAGGACCAATGACGGTCCTGGCACGGCATGGAGTTCAGGGCTCCCGTCGCGGCTGCACGCGGCTCCGGAAGCCCTGAACCGGAAGCTCTAATAAAAAAAATGCCCGTGGTCCGCAAGTGCCGGCCGCACGTGCCGGTCCCTAAGGGGTTAAGGACTGCTCATAAATCTAAAGACTGTTGGCAGCCCTGACATGTCTGAAATAGATACTAGCTGGTGAATCAGCTTTATAGAAAAATAAAATATATTGCTCATTATTTCTCCTGGATTAGTCATGTCCAAGATCAAAAATTATTATAGATATATTACAATTTTATTTATCTTCTTCACTGCAGTTCTGTTCTCTGTCACATTTGTCTAAACTCTACAAATTTAAATAGCCCACTATGACTGGATCAAAGTAAATGGCAAAATAAGCAAGGACGTAGGTTTCTCATCTTGTGCACTATACTCTCACTATTCATTAGTAATCAAGGGTGTTATACACTAAGGTGAGAAACTCTCCAGTGAGAGAAACTTCATTAGCACCTATAGTATTCTATGGAGCCTACATGCCAAGAGCTCTCCAAGGTGAAAAACAGCCTTCACAGAATAACATGGGAACCAAAGAAATTATGTCACTGGTTAAGTGTCTCTCACTTGTATCTACCCCTTCCCCATGACTATATTTGTAGTGGATTATCAGAGAGTCATTGCAAGTTCATATAATGGAAATATGGAAGATTTGTAAGCTAGGATTTGGTGCAATGATGTCAGGACTCAGGATACATCAGATCAGGAGTTCGTAACATCTCTACTTGATCACAGGTGGGGAACCAGTGGCTCAGTCATTGTGACAGATCTGTCTGTGTTTATTCAGGCACATCCTTAAAGAAACAGTAATGTATTTGGACTTAGAATTGAAATAACACTCTCCAATCAGAGTTGTAGTTCAAGAGTAATTCAATGACAAAGTATCCCCCTCCCGCCCCTTTTACTGAGGTAACACTGTTCAGCCAGATCAGAAGGGAGGTGCCCAGGTAGATTGCAGAGAGGGACAATCTTCAATTAAGGTAAGGGAAAAACCTGAAACACTTGTCAAGGGGGCAGGGCTTTCATTGTTCTCATAGGAAGAAGATTGTCCCCTTCTGTTATCTGTCTGGTCTATGGACTGGATTCCACATCTGAGAAGAGATGGCTTACACTAGGTAAAAGGGGTGGGAGGGGAAACTTTGCTTGTGAATATCTCTCAAACCATAAAGGTTTGAGAGATAAGACTTATATCGTTCTTCATGTTTTTTTTAATGCCTACAAAATAAAATCAAGATAAAACAAAGTATTACTATCCCTTTAAATCTCTGAGTGCCAGAGGGTTGTGCAATGCATTGCATAGCCCTCTGGTATTCAGAGGCTTAAAGCCTGACCTACTGGTGTATCAACAGGACTAGCGTTAACAATCCGTGGCATAGTTTATTCAAACCTTTAAAACCCACATTTAAATAAATGGCAATTTCTATTTGCCCACTGTGCTGCAGCCAGTTTGGTCTAGAATTGTTCCATCCTTTCTTTGTGCTTATGAATCTATAAATATATACACACACACTGCAGTTCTGTTTATAACAAATCAATATGAAGAAATATAATAAAACACACAAAACAAAACCCAAGGTCGAGAATAGAATAATTTGTATTTTTTTTTAACAATAAACATCCATTACAGTTTTAAATTAAATGATGAAGAAATTAGTTAAATATCCTATAAAATAAATCCCAAAGCTATATCTTTCTGTATTAGTATTGTATCTTCCATCTCTTACATTTTGCAGTGCCTTTGACACTCAAAGGGTTAATGCTCTCCTTTGCATATAATTTCTATTAAGGCTGATTGGATTCTAACAGGCAACGTAATCTGTAGTAAAATATGGAAAAAAGAGACAGGAAATTCAAGTTTAACCCTTTGAGTGCCAGAGTGATATATAACACATTTCTTTGCAATGTGTCGCGTATCTCTCTGGCACTCGAAGAGTTCACATTTTGCGTGTCAAGTTGTATTGAAAAACAATGTGTTGGACACCATGCTGTCATTCAATGGTTTAACTGTGTCAGCCACACACTTTAATTTCTAACATTTATGTTTGACCAGTTTTAATGCATCCTGAGCATTGACCAAAGCTCAATCAATACATATGATACATAAAAACTACTTACAGAGAGACAAATGTCTCTGTTGAGGGAAGACCGAGGACATCACTCTGTGACATAGGTCAGCTGCCTTCCTTGTGAACAGACATAAGGTTAAGGGATGGGAGGGGTTCTGACTTCAACTATTAAACATTTGAAGGTGTGGCTGACGTCAGTCATACTCTTTAATACAGTACACCAGAGTATAACATTTGTCAGCCATTTTAAAGCGGAACTACCACCTCCACTAAAGTAGCCCTTCAATACTTTTGCAGGTAGCGACTAGCTTACTAATCATTATTTTACCTTTAAAAAGTGCCCACTAATAAAGTTATGCTTAAGTTTCAGCGACCAGAAGCCAGGCATCACCGTGGACATCTTGAATGTGCTCCTGTGCAGTCAGTCCTTTTCACAGGCATAGCGCTGGCCTGAACGGCTCCGGAAGTGACTGACGGTGCAGGCGCACAGGATGCAGTAACCTGGCCGTCAGTCTCGGAAACTTAAGCATAACTTTATTTGTGGGCAGTTTTTAAAGGTAAAATAATGATTAGTAAGCTAGTCACCACCTGCATAAGTATTGCAGGGCGGCTTTAGTGAGGAGGTAGTTCTGCTTTAATCCCATCAAAATATATAAAATAGGTGTATAGTTCATATTATCAGTTACCAATAATTGGAGCACAAATATAACAGGTAAAATTCTTCTTGGGGATTTTAGTTTTGATTTTACAGTGAATCTTTTTTGTACACAGTAGGATTTAATAAGTAAGAAAATCTGAATGAAAAATCCTGCAGCTACTGTATTTGTGTTACAGTGTATGATAATGAGAATGAAAACAAATATATATATTTTTCTAAAAAGAAGGAAAAAAAAAGGTTGTTAAATTTCACTTCATATAAACGTGTTATAATACAAAAACATGTCTGGACTTTTCCCACAGAAATTCAGTTTCTGTGAGCAGAAAAAGATTGAAAGCCAACACATAAACATTTTCCATGGACTAGCAATTAATTCAAGTGTAGCCTAGACACTGAAAGAAACTGAGACTTTTCCTCCAACACTAAATGAAAAAAAAATATTAAAGGGATAGTAATACTTGAAAATAATTGTATTTTATATTGTAGCCCTTAAAAAAACACGAAAAATGATATAAGACTTATCTCCCAAACCTTTATGGTTTGGGAGATATTCACATGTAAAATATAGAAAAATTATCTTTTCCTGGATGTTTCAACCAAGTCTGCCATCTAGTGGACAGATTTGGAATTCGGTCCACAGAGCAACCGGCAGCTCTTTAGCAGTGCCGAGATCATGATCTTTGAAAAGAACTACTTAATTGGAACTATCTACACAGTGTGCCTGGCTTGAAAGCACACTTTGTAGACCATTCCAGTTAAGAAATTATTTTTAAAGATGGTGATCTCAGCACTTCTGTAGAGGCACAGCCGGTCCTGGGACGGATTCCAAATCTGAAGGGTGGAGCAATGACGTCACTCCAGGGGAAACTTTACTTCTGAATATCTCCCAAATCATAAAGGTTTGGGAGATAAGACTTATATCATTTTTCATGTTTTTTTAAGGGGTGCAATATAAAATAAACGTATTTTCAAGTATTACTATCCCTTTAATCCTGCAAAAAGTATGAAAACAATTTCCATAACTAATCAAGCAAAAAAATGCTGGTTTACATTTTAGTAAACCCCATTCATTGTGTGTACACATTCATAGACTCAGATCTGAATGCAGTGTATGGTTTTTGGTGTTTATTCTCTATCCAGAGAAATGATTAATACATTTCCTAATATAAAAGCTGGTACATTTCTTAAAAAAAATCAGGTGCTTTTCTTGCAAGGTGCTGCTTAGCTTTGTTATGAGGATTTTAACAAGTAAACTGCTTATCTTGTTTTCTAAAACTCAATAATGATAGAACTGCTCCCTTGTATACGTATATCGGCTTGCTCACTTCACTAGGGGACAAGCTTGTTATTGCAAATATGGACTTCAATGAGCCATACCGAGACCCTCATCAATAGAAAACCAGTTGCCTTCTAATGTGTGAATTAATCTAGATGCACAACTAAAAATGAGAAATCTCAACAAGAATATAACTCATATCTGATGTTGTGCAAACCAGTCAAGCAGCTCATTTAACCCCTTAAAGACCGTCCGCGCACGCATGCGGCCAGCACTTAAAGGGATAGTAATACTTCAAAATGACTAATCCCTGTTTTGTAGCCATTAAAAAAAGAAGAAAAATGCCCCCCGTGGTATCTCTCAAACCCTTATAGTTTGAAAGATAACTGCTTACAAAACTCGATCCTGCCTGACGTCACAGTTCTAGCTGACAGCAGGGAAATCCTCTCCTTAGATCAGCCAGCGGCTCTGCAGCACAGCCAAGATTGTGTAAATGAAAAAGAAATCCTTCACTTAAAAGGTCTTCTACGTGTGATTGCAACCAAGCACACGTAGAAGACCTTTAAAGTGAAGTATTTCTATTTTGTTAACTCGATCTCGGCTCTGCTGCAGAGCCGCCGGCTGATACAAGGAGAGGATTTCTCTGCTGTCAGCTAGAATGGTGACGTCAGGCAGGGGCGAATTTTGTAAGCGGTTATCTTTCAAACCATAAGGGTTTGAGAGATGCCATGGGGGGCATTTTTCTTCTTTTTTAATGGCTACAAACAGGGATTAGTAATTTTGAAGTATTACTATCCCTTTAAGGACCACGGACCATTTTTTTTTTTTAGCGATCGGATTCAGGGCTCCCAGAACGGCGTGCATCGAATTCAGGGCTCCCCGAACGGCGTGCAGCCGTACGTGGAGCCCTGAATTCTGTGACGTACATGTACGTCCTTTAGGAACATCCACCTTGTGACGTACATGTATGTCATGGATCGTTCAGGGGTTAAAGGAGTAGTAATATTTCATTATGAAAAAATGCATGTATGTTTTTATGTATGTTTTTCCTGCTGAGTACAATAAGGGTAATCCATTAGTGAGAGATGTTTCATTCAAATGTTATAACAACGCAAACTGTCATGATAAGGCAGCTGTTACTATTTTTTCTAACAATCGCAGAGAACAATATTGAGAATTATGACAGTTGGCTTCAAAGCAGATAGGCTGTTGATTCAGGGAAATATCCAACTGCCATTTGGAGTAAGGATAGAATTTGTTGTACCTGCTTGAGGCTTAACTGGAAATTGTTTCAATTTTGCTTTTTTTCCTTCCCCTGGATCAAAAGGGGTGATTTGGCATGGGCCATGTCTTTTTTCAGCCCTATAAATTATGTTACTATCTAGAACTTAGTCTAAGGTACAAAGTTCCCTATAGAGAATAACAGGCAAAATATGCAGTCTCTGTAGCAGATGATGAAAGCAAAACACTTTTGAGCTGCAATAACAAATGAATTAAGCATTTCACAGCAATAAGAGTATCCTTCTTGTTTAACTTGTGTCATTCAAGTGCTTGGATGTTAGATGTCTTCAATGTATTACAAAACATCCAAAGGGTCAAAAGCTTAACTTGAATTTAGCATGACCATCATAAACGAGACAGTTTCACCAAACACACAGCAGAGTATAAAATAAATTATCATAAAATAGTATATGGTATCATTCAGGGATGCACATGGAGAAATTTCCATACCATGGCTAGACTTAAAGATATAGTAATGTTTCACAATAATAGCAGCTCCAATTAATCTTCATTAATTGGAGCTGCATTTATTGTGAAACAATACTATCCCTTTAATTGTCAGATTGAATGAAAAAGTATCCCCCTTCCGCCCCTTTTACTGATGTAACACTGCTCACCTCAGAGCAGCAAGACTGTCTGGATGGATCACAGAGAGGGACAATCTTAAATTAGCATAAGGAAAAAACCTGTCAAAGGGGGCAGGGTTTTCCTTATGTCTCAGGTGAATGTTAATAGTGAATGCTGCTCATCTGCATTACGTTTCCCTGAGTCTAAGGGCCCAGTCTTTTAAAAAAAAAAAAAAAAGTAAACAATGGTCCTTTAGACATTCTGTTTTAAATTTAAAGCACATTTTAGCATCATTTTTTAGACCTAAATGTGCAAAAGCATAACATTGTTTTGAAAATGTTACAGTATGATCAGAAAGAATCAATACCTGCATTTCACTCATATTATGGATCCCCTACCATTTATCAATCTTCCTTGACTTCCATTGTTCTAAAGCAGCTTGTCTGTTATTTTCTATTCGTACAAACATAAAGGTGTGCAGTAGTCATGGCCTATTCTTTCAAGTAATGTTAATTAGAGAGATGTAAAAGGCATTATAATACCTTATTGTAAAAACTTACGGTTGAAATTACAAGATTTTGGAAGTGAAAAAAGGGAAAAGTGTTCCTTATCCTCCCCTATGAGTTTAGCAGTTTGCAATTTCAATCATATGTTGGTTTAACCTTTTGAGTGCCAAATAGATATTCAACACATTGAATACCTCTCTGGAACTCAAAGGTTATTAATAAAAGGCAACTTTGCCATTTCTATAAATATTATATTAAATAGTAGCTTTGATCAGGTGTGTCACAAAATACTTCTTCCATAGGTACGTAATACATATACCTACATGTGTAAACACATACACAGAAGTGCACATGTATATCTATTTACATATACATACACTTTATTACTGACAATGAATACCTTCCAATATGATTATTTTATAATGAAAAATATTTTCAGAATGTTGGCAAAATCATAGGGCTTATTCAGAAAAAAAAGATGAGAAAATCTAGGTCAAACAAACTATCACAAGGGACAAATAAAAATGTCCACTGAATTAAAGGAGCAGTATACTATTTACCACAAAATATGTCATAGGACTTTGCCTGTTGATTAAAACACAGGTAGCCTCACTGCTGTCAGTTTTATTCAAGCATTATAACCATTAGAAATGTCAGGAAGGGACTAAAATCAGCATTACTTCCTGAAAATCCTACAGGACAGGAAGTGACTCAGAAGTGGCTATCACATTCTACGGAGAGCTGTTTGTCAGTGACTTGCCTCTCCCATAGACTGCAACAAACTAGCTGAAATCTGACCCCTAGAGGGCACAGTTAATGTAAAAAACCACCAGTTTAAACTGTAATAACTATGGAATGATGCATCCCAGCAATTGAAGTACCCTTATTTTACTTAGAAAAAAAAGCTATCTCTATATATATATATTCATAAACGCATACTGCCCCCTTTAAAGGTGCCCAGAATGTTAAACAGGTCTCCAAGACATTGCTTTCCTCTAAAGTATCATTCAAGAGGTTTAATGGTCCATTTAATAACTACTTGTATGCCCCTTATGGTACAATTGGTTTGCTATAGATTTACTCTTCTTTTTTACTTTCTGAATAAAGCCCTTATGGTCTAATGTTCAAAGAAAAAAGTTGAGTAATCCTGGGACAAACCAACTGCACCACAGGGGACAAATGACTCGGAAAAGGTCCACTGATATAAATGAGGTTTTAACCCATTGAATCCTAGAGATATCGCTAAGGCATTGTAAAGCAGTGACTGGGGATACCTCTAGCATTCAATAGGTTTAACTGTTTGAACCCCAGAGGGGTATCCATCACATTGCTTTGCAACGCGTTGGATACACCGTGTCACTCAAAGGGTTAAAGTTCAGTTTAACTCAGTGGTCACTTTCTGAACTTTCATTTGTCCTCTATGGGGCAGTTTGTTTGGACCAGAATTACTCCACGTTTGTGCATAAGGGTCTTAGTGTTCGAGAACAATGTAAAGGGTTATACCCTACCTCCTGTTGAACAGTGGGACAGACTAACCCCTTGGATGCTGGAGATGACTCCAACTTGTAGATTTCTCTATCACCAAGGGGTTAATGATTCCCTAACCGATTCTCAGAGTCTTAAGATGAGGTATGTTATACACCTATGATCAAGTCATATTTTTTAGATCTTTGAACACAAAGCAGACCAACGAGTGGGACAAACACTTCTGTTTATAAGAAACCTTTGTTGATACAAAACATCAATGCCCGTCTTCTGTCAGGTCTCCAGGAAACTAATAAAACTGGCAGTATCAAAGTTCTTTACACTCAACACCTGTAAAGTTTTAGTGATTATCTCTTCATACAGAAGCTGGCAATAGACAAGCTACACAGATGAACAATACCAATGCTGCTCTGTTCCAGTTGCAACACTGAAATCCAAGGTTAATAGGTCGTCTTCGTAGTAACAAATACATCGATTTTCTGTGACTTTTTTAACCTTGCAAACACTGACTTTAATTTCTTTGTTGTTTAAGTAGCAGATTGTTCATAATAGAAAGTAATTTCTGATCCAAGCAGCAGAGGAGACCATGGATGGATGCCATTCTCCAGATGGCTGTACAAATGTACTTTGTTAAGGTTTCTTTCAAAGCAGGTTGAATATCAGATAAGTAAATAACAGTCCAAATCAGCTTTGACTTATATTTAAATTGTATAAAACAGTCTACAGTTCAGTTGTAAAAATAATCCCAATTGCAAATCTGAATAGAATTTCCAGTGCATCTTCTTAAATGCCAATCCTGAAACTCCTTTGCACAACACTCAAGTACGTAAAACTAACCAGAGACTTGTGACTCAGTGTTACCACTTTCTTGACGCTGGAAGCTACATACTTGACAGCAAATCATGGCAGTGCTTAGCCAGAATAAAGCGAAGTTCATGGCAAGCAACGAGCAAGGATTTATTTTTTTCTTGCTTGTTCAGAAGAGACTGTAGGGGGAGCTCTAGTGAAGCTTCTCATGTTGGATTTGGTAATAGCACGCCTGTCAAAACAGAATGGATACAATTATGGGGCACATGTCAAAAAACAAAATAAGCAAAATAAAAATCCTTTTATCTTAAAGCGTAACCTTCACCACACATAACCTCCCCCCCGAATCAATGACTTACATTCTAAGTATCACAATGCTGGAAGTTTCTCCTACTAAATCATTTCACTCTAGGTGAAACTATAGCCCACATCTTCAGCAGAGACAAGGGAGAGCACAGCCTTTTCCTCTGTTAAAGCGCTCTCCCTGTCATCTGCCTTCTGCTTTTCCTCCAGTGGTACGTCTAAACATCTGCCTGCAGGCAGCAACAATGTGAAAGAGCAAGCTGGGCTATTAATACACAGTAAAAAGCAACATCCTGCACTGATAAGTAAAGGATGTTGCTTTTTTACTGTGTATTCATTGCCCAACTTGCTACTTCAAGTGGCTGCTGCCTGCAGGCAGCTGTTTAGATGCACCGCTGGAGGAAAATGGGAAGGTGGTGGTTGGCATATAATGTCAAAGGCTTGCCTGTCGGTGCTGCAGGCAAGCTGAATAATTAATTTTTGCAAGTTCAATTCTAAAAAACGGCACAAATAAAAAAAAAAATATGATGACTTTTTACGGCTATTTTTGCTTCCAATTTCATAAGGGAACAGGTTGGTCAAAGGTGATTGTTTAACTCCTTAGTGACAGCCGCGTCCGCACACGGCTGTCACCTTAACGCCCATCATACAAAAAAAACCCAAACCTTGTCGCCAAGTGATTCCTGAGTCCCCGAACAGCGTGCATCCGCATGGAGACCTGGACTTCCGGTACTACTTCCGGGACTTACCAGGTACGTCCTCTGTCACTAAGTGACAGTTTTTGCGGGACGTACCTGGCAAGTCTATTGTCGGGAAGGGGATAAGCAACTAGATTTCTGGCGACTCCAGTGTTCCACTATTCTCATATTACTGATTTCTGCAAAGCGTATACACATTTTTCTGCCGTTACTTGATCACAGGTGGATCAAGGACAGTAGCCCTTTTTTCATATTCTACAACTGCATAAGATGTAAAGTCAAATTGCCTATACTTTTTTTTTCTGTCATCTTTACTTACGTGTGTTTTTTAACTTTTTACATCCCTGACAACAAGTACACTGGATATTTGTTCCTAGAGTTTTCTGGTCAATCGAACATCAAAGCAGGAGACAGATAGATTGTAACACTATAACCTGCAACACTGAGTTCTTTGTATGCTATCATTTTAACATTGTATCAATATATCATCCTTCATAGTCCCTGACAAAAAAAAAATCTCTGCAGATACAGAGAGCTCAATATTATAGTCCCTGGCAAAAAAACAATTCTGCATATACAGAGAGCTCAATATTAGGATCGCAAAAAAACTAAAAAATACGTGAAGGTGAAAGAAAAGAAAAAATAGTAAAAAGTATAGGCAATTTGACTTGTAAAATCACTGTCTCTTTAAGTACCCAGAGTGCAAAACTGGGACAGAGACAGAGCCAAATAATAGTACCATGTGATGAGGAATGCAGAAAAAGGCCATAATCTGATAAATCAAATAAGCAGACAAAATTATTTGCCACCATAATTACACACATTATTTTAATGTACATGAGTGCACACCAGGGGCATTCCAAGGTAACTGCTAAGGAGGATCCAGTCCCCAAGTCTTCTGCTTCAGTCCATTTGAGTGCCAGAAAGGCACGCAATGCATTACAAAACAATGCGTTATGTATCCCTCTGGCATTCAGGTTAAAAGGAGCCAAATTTATCTCTCACACAACATATAATACTGATCTCCCCAACTGTGATTGGTGCAATCAGGCTGTATGCAAGTGCTAGGTCTTTTGTGAACCTATCAACTCCCCTGGAGCATTAAATCAAAACTCTTTAGGAACCAGAGTGGTGTGCAACACCAGGCTTTACAATGTACTGTAGATTGTAAGCTTTCCGGCAGGGACCTCGCATCCAATTTTTCACTCTGAAGAGCACTTGTAACCCTGTATTGTCCAAAGCCTTAAATGGTAAAGCTCTGCATACACTTGCGGTGCTATATAAATAAACATATCCATTCATTCATTCACTGCACAACTCCCTGGTCCATAAAGAAGATAAACAACGTGGAGTTCAATATATATGTATTTTTTAAACGCAGTCACTATTACAGAAACAAATCTGCACAGTTAACCCATGCCCCCTTTTCCTTATCACAGAAATTTAAAAGCAGATGGTCGCAAAATAGGAAAATATTAGCAACTTACTGAAAAAAGGACCAGAGCAATTGCAAATTTGTGTAAAAGGTATAGGTTGAGCAATTTTGGGGCAAACAAACCGAATCAGATATGAAATAACAAATACCTGTTAAATCATTTTCTCTTAGTCCATACAGGTTACTGGTAACTTTGGGTAGGCGATCTGCCTTTAATTAGGCAGGAACAATTCTAGAATTGTATGCAGGGGGAGGAGCCTACCTTTCATCATTGTTTGCAGCTAGCCAACCAGCACCAGTAAGATTTGAGACACTAACTATTGACTAGATAGTAGAAGGGAAAGAAGAAGCCTGTGAGCATGACCACGAAGGACCCCCACAGTCTGCCACAGGAGAGCCAAGCATGGTCCCTTGACAGGGTGGGAGACCAGTAACCTGTATGGACTAAGAGAAAAGGATTTAACAGGTAAGACTAAAATCCTCTTTTCTCTGTCGTCCAATACAGGTTACTGGTAACTTTGGGATGTCCAACCACTGAGTTTCCCAGAGGCAGGAAGTAAGGCAAGGACCAAGAGCCAGGCCCCCAAAGTCACCAGAGCATATATGAACCATCAGATCAAAGATAGCCGAACAAAAACAAATGAAGTGTCAACGGACACTGAACGGGGTAACAATACCCCAAGAACTGTTACACAGCACACAGAACTAGAGACAACAGGGCTCAAAGTGAAGGAAGCACCAAGAACCGAAGAAGATCCTAGACATGCAAGACTGCCTCCAGGATCTTCCTCACAAAACTGGCTTCAGCCGATGCCAACACATCAACACAGTAGTGCTTCGAAAAGGCGTGCATAGACGACCAAGTGGCAGTCTTGCACAACTGATCAGCGGAGGCCTGATTCTTGAAAGCCCAAGAAGCCCCAATAGATCTAGTAGAATGAGCTGTGACCCAAAGGGGAGTAGGCTTCTTCCTCATCTAGTAAGCCTTACGAATAGTGGACTTGAACCAGGACGCAATAATCACTTTGAATGCAGGTCTTCTTGTCCTGGGGCCTTCAGGAATGATGAACAGCGTGTCAGATTGTCTGATGTACATAAAATTTGAGACAACGCACCACATCTAACAAGTGGAGATCCCTCTCCCTGTCAGAGGTAGGGTCAGGGCAGAAAGAAGGCACTACAATCTCCTGATTAATGTGGAACTCAGAGACCACCTTTGGGAGAAACTCCTGAGAAGTGTGATACACCGCCTTGTCTTTGTGAAACACCAAAAATGGTGGTCTACAGGACAGAGCATGCAACTCTGCAACATGGTGAACAGACATGATCACCAGGAGAAAGGCCATTTTCCATGTCAGCAGGTGTAGAGGAATAGTAGCCACGGACTCAAAGGGAGGGCACTGAAGGATGCCCAAAACCAAGTTAAGATCCCACTGAGAAGCGGGATTCTTGAAAGCAGGACGAGTATGAGCAACGCCCTGGAAGAAAACCTTGACATCAGGAAGAATAGCAATGCGCTTCTGAAAGAAAACAGAGAGAGCAGAAGTCTGAACCTTGAGGGAACTCAAACTGAGGCCCTTATCCACACCGTCCTGCAAGAAGGCCAGGACCGTAGGTAGATCAAATTCCTGAGACAGGTCCTTATCAGCACACCAAGACAGAAAAGTCAACCAGACACGATGGTAGGCCTTAGAAGAAACAGGTTTTGCGGGCACTGAGCGTAGTAGCCACCACACCAGAAGAAAAGCCTTCTACACCCTGTAGAAGAAGATCCAGATGGAAAGGGAGCCGGAATGGCTCCGCCACTGACAGATCCAGAAGCTCCAGAAACCAAGTCTGTCAAGGCCAGTACGGAGTAAACAGAATGACTGGACAGCGCTCCAGTCTCAATTTTCGCTACACCCTGTGAACATGGGGAGGGGAGGAAAGATGTAGGCCAGAGGAAATAACCAAGGAATGGACACTGCATCCACCACTAGAACTAGAGGATCCCTCCAACGAGAGCAGAACCTCGGAACCTTCCGGTTGTGTCTTGTCACCATCATGTCGATGCAAGGAAGACCCCACTTCTGAACAATAAGGGTGAACACCTCTGGGTGCAGTTCCCACTATCCTCTGTCCACCGTGTGTCAACTGAGGAAGACTGCCATGACGCCGTCTACGCCAGGAATGTGTACTGCGGATATAGCAGGAACGTGTTCTTCTGCCCAGGACAAAATAACCTTGACCTCTAACCAAGCAGCAAGAACACTTGTTCCACCCTGCTTGTTGATGTAAGCCACGGCCGTGGCGTTGTCAGACTGAACCCGGACTGGGCAATCTTCCAGCTGGGGTGTCCAATGATGAAGGGCATGAAATATCGCCTGAAGTTCCAACACATTGATGGGAAGGAGAGATTCCTCCCGAGATCACCGACCCTGAGCACGGAGGCGACCCAGGACCTCTCCCCAGCTGGAGAGGCTGGTATCTGTAGTCACTGTGGTCCAGAATGATACCAGAAAGGACTTGCTCTTAAGTAGATTGGAGAGGTCGAGCCACCATGACAAACCCAGTTCCACATGAGAAGGGAGGGATACTGACGTCTTCAGAAGGTCCGGCTGACCCTTGCACACCTGGATCACAAACCTCTGGAGTTCCCTGGTGTGAGCCATAGCAAATGGGATCACTTCTTTGGTGGAGATGAATTTCCCCACTAGAGAGGACAGCTTCTTGGTCGGAACGGAATTGTGAGCCAGAACAGAAGAAACCCTGTGGGCGATCTGGTGAGCCACCTCGTCTGTGAGAAACACCATACTCTGCTGAGTGTTGAAGAGAAGGCCCAGGAAGACCAGACGCTGGGATGGGACAAGATCTGACTTGTAGATGTTGATGATCCACCCGTGATGGGTGAGAGCATGAATGCAGTCCTGATCCTGCTGATGAAGAAGTTCTGCAGAGGTGACTATCAGAAGCAGGTCGTCCATGTATGGAGTAACTCTGATGCCATCCCGATGGAGGACGGATACTAAAGCTCCCTGGACACGGTTGAATACTTGAGGAGCTGTAGTCAGACCAAAGGAAAGAGATGAAAACTGAAGTGCCCTTGGTTGCAGGGAAATCTGAGATACTGACTGCTCTCTGGATGAATGGTAATTTGTAGATACGCGTCCTGAAGATCCAGAGAGGCAAGGAATTCCCCCGGGGACATAGCAGCAATCACCATCCTTAGGGACTCCTGGTGATAATGAGTCCTGATCACAAAGGAATTGAGATCCTTCGAATTCAAAGTGGAGACCACAAAGAGGTTTGAGTAAAAACCCATACGTCTGTCCTGAACTGGAACAGGCTCCAGAATGTCCTTGTCCAGCAGGGCTTGGATAGCGCCATGGGACAGACGGCGTTTCTCTGTGCCTTGGGGTGTATGAAAGGGTAAAAAGCGAAAGGGAGGAAGAGAGACGAAAGGGATCCAGTACCCTTCCGCCACCACCTGTAAAACCCACGGGTCCACCAGTGAATCCTCCCAAACGCTGTGGTAGTGACGCAGACAGCGACCCACAGCTGAGTGGGGACCGGGGTTCGGTGAGTCATGTCGAAGGAGGCTTGGAAGCCTTAGGCTTGGAGGAGACCTTGGGCTTCCATTGCTGTTTGGGCTTGGAGGAGGCACACGGAGCTGAGGGAACCGCCTGGTTCGCCGGACGTGTCTCATTCTGGAAGGATTGAAAAAAACGATTACGCTTGAGAGGCGTTTTCTTCCTGGGGACAAAAGGCAGAAGGTACTTTTACCCCCTGTGGCCTCACTAATCACATCCTTAAGATCTGGCCCAAACAATGATGTGCCTTGAAAAGGCAAGGAGAGCAAGACTTTCTTGGAAGCAGTGTCAGCAGACCAGATCTTGAGCCAAAGAGCTCATCTGGTAACCACAGACATGGTGGAAACCCTTGCCACCAGACGGATGGCATCAAACAAGGCAGCAGAAACATAGTGCCTCAGAAATGTTGGGAAGGAGCTGCAACATGTCCAAAGTAGGAGCACCCTGACGGACAGCCAGAGTGAGCTGTTCAGTCCAGATAGCAATGGCCCGGTTAACCCATGCCGCAGAGAACTCTGGACACATGGAAGTACCAACAGTGGCAAAAATGGACTTGAGGGAAACCTCAAGTTTCTTGTCAGTCCAGTCTTTCAGAGTGGACACATCAGAAACTAGCAAGGCAGTAGACTTAGATAGCCTGGAGATAGGAGCATCCACTTTGGGGGGATGAACCCACTAAGCAAGCGCCACCTTAGAGAAGGGGTAAAGCTTGGCAAATTTCTTGGAAACAGAATGTTTTATTTCCAGAGATTTCCACTCATCAGACACAAGGCAGTCAAGAGTGGGGTTAGGTGGAAAACAAGTAAGGGGTTTATTAGGCTCCAGAAAAACATCAGAGGGATGTTTAGAGTGGTTAAGACAGCCATGATCAGGCCCTCAGCCGAGGGCTCAGGATCAGCCTCAAAGGGGTTGCCAAAAAACTGAGAGGAGCCCACAGCAGAACATTCCTCAACATCTGAATCCACCAACAGTTCCTCCTCAGAGGAATCCGATACATCAGGTACTCCCTGTGGTTTCGGCAGGGAAGAAGAGGTCTGCCATGAGTGGAAGACCCCCTGTAACTGGGATGGAAAGAGTTGCAATTTAAACCGAAGGTCTCTAGTAGCTGCCTTGAGCTCTTGCACCCAAACTGGCTCTAATACATGGCTAGAGGTCCCTGGGAGAGACTCAGGGACATCAGAACATGCTGGGCATAAATGACCTAAGAATTCTCTAGGTAACCCTGAATGACATGAGGAACAATGCACAATAGGGGACACAGAGACCCCAGCATCCTTAGTCTTAGGCCTGGCCCCAAGCTCCAACGGATTAGAAATTCTCACAGTGTCAAAAACGTTTAAAGTATAAGGAATTGCCCAAATACAGTGTGCAAGATTAAAATTTCACCCCAGAAATCGCTATAATAAACTTATCTGGCAGGTGAAGGGTTAATCTGCAAAGGAGAGAAGGAGAGTCCAAGCGCTGCGTAGGATACTCGTTCTGGAAAAGGCACAAAATGGCTGCCAAGAAGCAAGCGCTCATGGGAAATGTAGTTTTCCCAGAAAAAGTACCCCAACAGTGCCCGAAGCCACCTGAGCCTCCCCAACACACTTAAAACATCACCCGGATGACAGAGCAAGGGCAGACAATTAAAATAAGCCATCCCTGAAGTCGCTACATTGAGGGGTTGTAGAGATATGTCCCAAACTGCATAGTCCAATGGAAGTGAATGGAGCAATGGCATCTATGCGTTAAAGTGTGCCTTTAACACAATTTCTTTAAAAGTTGAAACTGTGAATTAAAAGTACATGAAACATCACTAGAACATGTTAGAAGACCCACACAGCACTGAACCCAGTAGGGAAAGTGCCAATGACCCCCCAAAAGATGCAAAACCAGCATCTAAAAGGTTAAGTTACCAGATAAACTTGCTCCAAAACACCCAACAGACATACAGATAAACCCAATGAGTGCCAGAGTGTGCAATAGGAACTCCAAAGGAAAAACCCCTGTGCGGAGGGGCACTGTGGGACATGTGGATCTGCAGCACTCAAAGGGTTGCTCACCTTTCCTGCAGATCTTCTGTCTTCAGGCTACCATGTATTAAGAAGAAGCCTCAGTGGGCAACTCCTGAGGAAAGAACTTGAACCCAAGATTTTCCCCCCAGGGCAAAAGTTCCACAAAAAGCACCTGGATACTGAGCTAGCCACATTTAAGGGCATTGTCAGTTATGGTAATCCGCCTAATAGTGGTATTCCATTTCTAATAGAAAAATAAAAAATTAGCTAAAACTATAGCAGACCTGTTCTCTTGCCTGTGTCTTCACCAAGGAACAAATCTTACTGGAGCTGGTTGGCTAGCTGCAGCCAAGGAGGGAAGGTAGGCTTCACCCACTGTATTCAATTCTAGAATTGTTCCTGCCTACTTAAAGGGGGCGGATCGCCTACCCAAAGTTACCAGTAACCTGTATTGGACGACACAGAAAAAAAAAATTGCATATTTTTCTACCCCACTTTGTTCTTGATACATAGGGCTGTGGACAAAGAAACAGATCATTTCTGGGGCAATCCTACTGCACCATTTATTTTAATGGGTTATTTAATCCCTTGAATATGAGATGTCTTCAACACATTGCAAAGCATTTTGTTGGGAGAGTTCTGCATCATTCAAGGGGTGAAAAGCCAATCAAAATGTATATCTGTGCTCTATGGTACAATTGGTTTATTCCTGAATTGTGCACATGGGCCATGAGGTGCTGCTTTTCTTTACCCTGATGTTGCTTCAGTATATAAATGCAAGGTACATATAACCCCATAGCTTACAGTCTAATTAAGGAGTCATATACATAAAGTACTTCAATAAAATATGCAGGTGATCTTATGCCTTAAAACCAGGTCATTGCCTTTACTAGTCAGACCATGTGTACTAAGCAAAGGGCCCTGTATGCAAAACTGTATTTTGAAGGCTCAGCGCCTTCAAAGTTGTGTTCATATTTAGAGATGCACTGATACCGATTTTTTAAGATCGAGTACGAGTACCGATACTTTTTTCAAGTACTCACCGATACCAATTACCGATACCTTTTTTTTGCGGTCATTTGCCAGTTTTCTAAGTACCTACATGTTTTAGGTACTTGGAAAACTGGCAAATGACCGCAAAAAAAAAAGTATTGGTAATTTGTATTGGTGAGTACTTGAAAAATATTTTATATATATATATATATATATATATATATATATATATATATATATATATATATATATATATATACACACACACACACACACACACACACACACACACACACCACCTCTTGACTCTTGATTCTCCCCTTTTGACTCTTTCTCCCCCTCTTGATTCTCACCTTTTGCTTCATTCTACCCCTCTTGAGCCCCCTTCTTTTGTCTTGGCTTTTGATCCCCCTTTCTCCCACTCCTCCTTGACTCACCCTTTTGCCTCTCTCTCCCTCCTGATCACCCCTCCTTTTGCCTCTTCTTGGCCCCCCTCCTTTGGTCTCCTGATCCTTTTGACTTTTTCTCCCTCTTGACCCCACTGTCTGCCTTTTTCAACACCCCCCTGCCTCCTTTACTCTCCTCTGCCGGGTGCTCGCTGTTCTCTCACGAGCCCCGGCAGAGGTCAGTGTCGGAGCGTTGCCATGGTAACCCGCGGCAACGCTCCGACGCTGCAGGAGTGAGAGAGGTGACCGGGGAGCATTGTGAGCAGCTCCCCGGGCTCCCTCTCTGCAGCACCGACCCTGACACAGGGTATCGGTGCTGGCATCGGCCGCATTTGCGCGAGTACAAGTACTCGCGCAAATGCTGGTATCGGCACCAATACCGATTCCAGTATTGGTGCAACCCTATTCATATTGATAAATATTCCCCAAAGTTTTACAGGAAAAAGTCACACAAATACATCTCATTAAAGGGGAACTACCACCTCGCAAAAACTTCATCTTATTTAAGTCTTCATCTGGCGACTAGCTGCTTAGTAGCGCTAGTCGCCAGAAATATTACCTGATTTAAAAGATTTTCGGCCGGCTCCAAAAGGGACTGACAGCGCAGGCGCATGGACGTCACTATGGCAAAATGTCCGTGCTTCCTGCTACTGTCCGCCTCAGAGTAAGTAGAAAATCTTTTAAACCAGGTAATATTTCTGGCGACTAGTGCTACTAAGCAGCTAGTCGCCAGATGAAGACTTAAATAAGATGAAGTTTTTGCGGGGTGGTAGTTCCCCTTTAAATTGAAGAGGTCGGAACAAGTCTCCTACCACCAGATTATGACTTATAAAGGGGATTATAAATGTAAAAATCCCAAATACTTTAGAAAACCTCTATAAATCCCCCTTCACCTTCAAAGTAGTAAACATAATCCCCTGTTCTCCATGCTGCAGATAGGGATCCATCAGATCTTCAATTAGATGCACCTCTGAACCCAGATTCCGTATCCTGAGTTGAAATGACATAAGAACATTTTGGTTATTACTTTTGGATGTTTCTGTTAAACAAACAGTACTTATTTATGAAAATGGCTTTTTCCTAGTGAGGATAAACAAGGGTACTCCCCACTGAGGGGATGATCATTAAATGAAAACTTATTAACACTCAAAATAATGTATTTGGAGAGCTTTAGAGTTTGTAACAGAACTTTTCCATAAAGACTAATGAAACACCACCACCTAGTGGCCATTTTATAGTATTTTTTTTTTTTTAATAAAAAATTATTAAACATGTTTGCGTTGGTATAAATTTTGAATACATTATCTCCCAGCGGTGTATCTAAGAGTTGTAATGGCTAGTTACAGATGCTGCTTCAAGCAAGGAAGGAGATGGTACTAGAGCAACACTAACCTGGCCCGAAGTACAACATAAAGGAAAACAGGGAACAGTTCATCCATGGACCAGAGAAAGTCTTCCTTGAGCGCCCCTTGC
Organism: Rhinophrynus dorsalis; assembly: GCA_037306005.1. Lineage (NCBI taxonomy): Eukaryota > Metazoa > Chordata > Amphibia > Anura > Rhinophrynidae > Rhinophrynus > Rhinophrynus dorsalis. Next base: position 147,802,816 of record CM074725.1, on the reverse strand, counting down.
ACCTCCTGTGTGATCTCCTCGAACGTCTGCTGTATGACCTTCAGTTTGTCTGATGGAGTGAATGTTGTGCTGCAGAAAACAAAGGTAGGGGAGGTCTTTGATAAATCCTGCTTAGGTGTCAAATACTAAACTAACCATAAACATCAATGGTAACAGAAATGAATATTTAAAGTGGACAATTCACTCCATTTTTGTGCCAATTAATTAATGATAAAAAGTTGAAAATACACTGTGCTTTATCAATTTTTGTAAGATGCACTGCTTTCTTTAAATTTAATGGCTGAATGATATGTCTTTCAAACAGCAATCAATTATTTCTATTTTCTGTTTGCATTAGATCACTGTTTCCACTTCTAATTGACTGTTTACAATCTGATAAAGACAAGTTTTCCTTAGAGGTCATTCAGGTCTATTCATGCTCGCTGTTTGTGGTAAGGAGATGTGACTTAGAGGCAGACATCCATAGAGATCACTGTATACAGGGAACTACAGATATAATGCAAAAATATAGTCTGATTCATCTGACTGCTGTACAAAGGACACCAATGTCAACCCTTTAAAGACCAGAGGGGTCAGCAACGAAATATGTTACACCACTATGGTCCATTAAATTGACAGTAACCATTTATTTTGACTCTACATAGTCTGCAGGTGGATAGTACATACAGTCCAATTGCCTATTATTATTATTATCTTATTATTTTTTTTTACGCTTTCATTTCCCTGACAGTGAGCTCCCTGGATCTGTTTCCAGCAAACTTTCTCTCATGGACTTTGAAAGCAGCTATGGAGATGCAAAGCAAAAAAAAGTGCAATGTACAAAGATGGCATATAGAGCAGTAATGTAACATTTTATCACTATCCTGCTTTGATGGTCAAATAATCAGAAAAACTCTGAATACAGAGATCTGGGAAGCTTATTATCAGGGGCATAAAAGCATTAAAAACTAGTTAAGGATGAAAAAAAGATAATACAAAATACAGATAACGATATATTAATCACTTGCAGAACATGTAAAGCCCAAATAAAAGGATACTATCACTTTAATTCTAGAAACAACAAATCACAACTCACCACATAAACATTAGCCAGATGAACTAGCTGAGGCAACGTCAATGATGCACCTGCTATCCACTGCAACCAAGCACAACTCGGACCATACCTCCTCTCCTGTGATTAGTTGCATCCATAGGATAAGGAATGCCTTTTTGGTTGAGGAGGCCAAACAAACCCCAACTGACACACCCATATCTTATACGTTACATGTCATGTTATTACAGTAATACATATAGGTTATAGAAAAGGCAAATCTATTATTAACAATCATTTAATGTCTTAAAGCAGCAACCTCCTGGTCTCCAGTGGTTGTTGGATTATAACTCTTATCACCCACGGCTGGTCACTGACAAACTGAGGATGATGCAGATTATAGTGCAACAACAGTTGGAGATAACAGATCGTTCAAAGGGAATATTGTCTGAGTTTTTCATAAAGTTGGTACAACATGGCTCTGGTGGCCCAACCCTTTCCACTAATATGGCCATGGTGATAAATAAGGCTAAACTGTTGACCTATAGCTTTGTTCTTGCTGCCGCTATCTGAAGAGAGTCCCACTTTTGTCACAATCTGTTGGTACATACAACTTCTGCATTAAACGTGCCAAATACCTGATTTGTTGTAGACATTCCACGGCCGAGGCAAAACAGGAGTCTTTTGTGCTTGGCAAGACCTTCAGAAGAGACATGTGAAAGGTAATAAACTATATTTTTTTATATCAGTATGACAGACATTACAACTGATTTATGTGACTAGAACAGTGACTCCCAAATTACCATCTTATCAAAAGTATGTAGTTGATGTTAGAAATTAATATAAGTTAAAGGTAGCCAAACTAACCAAACGGATCAACTAACATGATAGAGCCACTTGATGATCTGCCTGTACTCAAGATGAAACATTCTGAAAGCATGCATTATTGGTACCTCTTCATGAACTGGGCTGGCTACACTTGATGTAGATCTTCTGTTGCAGAAATGATCCCTGATCTTATGACTGCATATTATATTTATACAATTATCAGAACAGACAACCATTCATACAGATTTAGACCTGATCTACAAACTGTGACTCATTTCTCCATGGTCAGAAATAGCAACTGCACCAGCTGGCCAAAAATGTCTGAAACGTAGTCTAAAGACACATATTTTGCTTTTCAATAAAGATTCACCTTTCATAATGGGTTTACTAACTTGGAAAAAAATATATATATCTTCAATTCCTATGCAACTCCAACTGTACATCAACCGCATCAAATGGGACAAATAAAATGTCCCACTGACATAATGGAGCAGTTAATTTATTTTAATGAAATCTATGTTATATGGCGTCTCCTGCTGAGTAAAACAAGGTACTCCCTCTGATGTAATTTGTTTTAATCGAAAGTTATAACTGATCAAATTGTCCATAAAAACATAATTAAGTCTTGAAAATTCAAACTGACAGGAAGTGGCTCAGCAGTCTTTATCACATTCTACAGAGAATGTTTTGTCAGTAACTAATCTCTCTTATAGAATAGAATGAAACCAAAACAATTTGAAGTCTGACCACCAGAGGGCGCTGTTAACACCTTAATGACAAGTGGTCTGGGGGAAGTGCCCGTCCCTTAAGGATATCTTTGATCTGTGACTGATGACATGTACCATCAGACCCAGTTAGTGCTTACAGCGCGTAACATGCCAGGACTGTCACCGGTCCTTCAGGAAAAAAAACAGTGATGGTCCTGACATGTCACTGGTCATTAAGGTGTTAATGTAATGTAAAAAGGCCAACAGCTTAAACTATGGTAAATATACTTTTCCATCAGTAGGAGCAGTACCCTTCTGCTTCTCTGTCCAGGTAAATGGCTCTGTTCCTGCTGTACTTTTCCCATTGCTCTCTCTCTCTGATGTGCTAATTTGCTTGAACTAGCTTCAGCTGTATAGACTGACATAGCATGGATTTCCCTATATAAGAGCTCTATCCCAGCAGTGGATCTGCTGCAGTGGGCCTGATTCCAAAGTCTCCATAAGAGTTAGACTGAGTTGGACAGAGGATGGACTGAGGACAGCCTGCTTTCTACAAAAGAACAAATCACACTGGATTCAGAGCATGGAAACATCTATCTAAACAAAGCACCTTCCATCAAAACTGCTTAACACCTGACGCAAGTAACCAGAATTAGCAGGACTGACTTTGCAAACAGCACAGTTAACCATCTAACTGCTGAAGTGAAAAAACCTGATTCTTCTCCAACCAGCATTACCCTCTACAACATCTACCTCTACTGATCTACTGTCTTTGCAAACAGCACAGTTAACCATCTAACTGCTGAAGTGAAAAAAACATGTTTCTTCTCCAACCAGCATTACCCTCTACAACATCTACCTCTACTGCTCATCATCATACTTCATTTAACCCTACAATGACTCCTACCCTCATCAAATACTTCACAACTCTGCAACTGTCTCTCCTCATCCTGCCTGACATCTACACCCTGGATTGACCCCTGAATGCCAAGTCACCCGCACTCCCCTGGACTACAATCTGTTGCTCAAACTCCACTTCCGCCCCACACATTAACCCCACTATGGCCAGTTTGGCTCCTTGCTTTTTCATTGCCATTCTCTTCTGCTTTAGACTCTCCTCCTCCTGTGTCCACATTAAGTGCCACTCCATCCACACTGCACCCTCACTTCTTCCCTCACCACTTCTCTGCGCCCATGAACTTTTCTCATTCCTCCAGCCCCTATCACTACCATCTCCTTCAACTGCTGCCAAAAAGCCCCACTGCTTCAAATCTCACTCCCATCTTACTTCCCTGTCCCTTCTCCTCCTGCTTGCTGCAGGTGACATCTCACCTAACCCAGGCCCCCCTTCCATTCTCTCCTGTAAACCAACACCAACTCAAACACACAATATCCACAACCTACTAACTGTACCACGTCACCTAATCTCCTCCCCCCCTTTTTGTTTTGGTCTCTGGAACGCCCGTTCTGTGTGTAACAAACTAACAGCTGTTCATGACCTATTTATTTCTCACTCCCTAAACCTCCTAGCCATCACTGAAACCTGGCTCACATCATCAGACACTGCCTCCACAGCCGCACTCTCACATGGCCTGGCAACAGTAAGGGGGGTGGAGTGGGCATCCTTTTGTCCCTTAACCACACTTTTCAGATAATCCCCACTGTCACCTCTCTCTCCTTCCCTACCTTTGAAGCTCACACAATTTGCCTCTTCTCTCCTTTCCCCCTGCGTGTTGCTGCCATATACAGGCCACCTGGTCCTTCTGTACAATTCCTTGACCACTTCGCTTCTTGGCTCCCTCATTTCATGTCCTCTGACGTCCCCACTCTCATTCTGGGTGACTTCAACATCCCTGTTGATAACCATAACTCCCACTCTGCCATCAAACTCCTTTCTTTAACAGCCTCCTTTGGCCTATCACAATGGACCTGCACTCCCACACACAGTGATGGTCACTCTCTTGACTTGGTCTTCACTAACCTTTGCTCGGTCTCAAATTTTTCAAAGGCTCCCTATCCCTTCTCTGACCACCACCTCCTCACTGGAAACCTCATCATACCACGTAAATCCATCCCCTCCACCGGGATCAAGCGCATGCGGAGAAATCTGCATACGCTTGACCTCCAACAATTTTCTACTTCCCTGCAACCTCTTCTCAACCCCATCCTCACACTTGCTTGCCCAGAGCAAACTACTACCCTCTACAACAGCATTCTCACAAAAGCCCTTGACACAGCTGCACCTGCTACTCCACGACACCCCCGCACAACCCCACTACAACCCTGGCACACAAAACAAACGCAATACCTCCAAAGGTGCTCACGCACTGCTGAAAGGCACTGGAGGAAATCGCACTCCACAGCTGACCATACACTACAAATTCATTCTACGTTCTTATAGCTCTGCACTATCCATGACCAAACAGTCATACTTCTCCTCTCTTATTTCTAATCTTTCTTCAAACTCAAAACGCCTTTTCTCAACCTTCAAGTCACTTCTACGCCCACCAATGCAAACCCCTGCCACCAACTTCTCGGCCCAAGATCTAGCCACTCACTTCAAGGACAAGATCGACTCCATCCGACAAGACATCTCATCACTTCCACTCCCACCCAGCCATCCTAGATCCCCCACCCCCCACACACACTCACTAAGCTCCTTCTCACCAGTCACAGAGGACGAAGTTTCCCTTCTCCTCACTCGCTCAAACCTAACCACATGCACTCTTGACCCAATCCCATCTCAACTTACTCAAGAACTTTCACCTCTACTAACGCCACCCCTTACTCACTTATTCAACCTCTCTCTATCAACTGGCACCTTCCCATCCTCTTTCAAACATGCACTAATCACACCAATTCTAAAGAAACCCTCCCTGGACCCAAACTCACTGTCAAACTACCGGCCCATTTCCCTACTCCCGTTTGCCTCCAAACTCCTTGAGCGTCTCGCATATAGCCAGCTCACTAAATTCCTCTGCTCCCATTCCCTGCTAGACCCCTTGCAGTCTGGATTCCGACCTCATCACTCCACCGAGACTGCCCTCACTAAAGTGGCCAATGACTTGCTCTCTGCCAAGTCAAAAGGCCACTACTCCCTACTCATTCTCTTGGACCTGTCTGCAGCCTTTGACACAGTAGATCACTCACTCCTCCTCCAAGCCCTCCACTCTCTAGGTCTCTGTGACACTGCCCTCTCTTGGTTTTCATCATATCTCCGCAACCGCTCCTTCAGTGTGTCCTACTCTGACTCCACCTCCCCACCCCTCCCACTGTCTGTTGGAGTGCCTCAAGGCTCAGTCCTGGGCCCCTTGCTCTTCTCAATTTACACTGCATCCCTGGGTAAACTAATAAACTCCTTTGGGTTTCACCATCATCTCTATGCTGATGACACTCAAATCTATCTTTCCTCCCCTGACCTCTCCTCCTCCCTCCTGTCCCAGGTATCTAACTGTCTGTCCGCTGTGTCTTCCTGGATGTCCTCCCGTCAACTCAAACTTAACCTTTACAAAACTGAACTAATTATCTTCCCTCCCTCTCCTAACAGTCCTACTCCAGATATTACCCTCACTGTCAACAACACTATCATCAAACCAACCCCTACAGCATGTTGCCTGGGGGTCACATTCGACTCCGCCCTATCATTTATTCCTCACATCCAGTCAATCTCCAAATCATGCCGCCTCCACCTCCGCAACATCTCTAGAATCCGACCCTTCCTTAATGAAGACACCACTAAAATTCTAATCCAAACACTCATCATGTCCCGTCTTGACTACTGTAACTCACTACTAACTGGCCTTCCTCTTGCCCGCCTAACCCCACTACAGTCCATAATGAACTCAGCAGCACGACTAATCTATCTAACCAACCGCTTCTCCAACACCAGTCCCCTCTGCCAATCCCTACACTGGCTCCCATTAGCACACAGAATTAAATTCAAAATCCTGGTGCTCACCTACAGAGCCCTTACTAACACCTCACCCCCCTATATCTCATCTCTCATTTCAAAATACACTCCCATTCGCCATCTTCATTCTGCACAGGACCTTCTCCTCTCCACATCTCTCATTACAACCTCCCACTCCCGCCTACAGGACTTCTCCTGTGCTGCACCCAAGCTCTGGAATTCCCTCCCCCGCCCCATCAGACTCTCCCCTAGCCTTCAGATCTTCAGACGCTCCCTGAAAACTCACCTCTTCAGGGAAGCCTATCAACTACCTCCGTAAATATTATCACCAAGAACCAACCATTCCCTGGAACACTACACTCACTAACACTTCTCTCTCCCACCCGCTGACTGGCAGGTCAGGTGGCAGGAGGCACTTACACCTTCTGTGTCCAACCTTCCTTCCTCTAGACTGTAAGCTCTCACGAGCAGGGCCTTCTGATCCTTCTGTTCTCCACATATGATTTGTACTATTTAATATCCCTGTATGTCTACCCCCTATTGTAAAGCGCTGCGGAATAAGTTGGCGCTATATAAATAAAGATTATTATTATTATTACCCTTATTTTACTCAGCAGGAAAAGCCCTATTAAGTTTTTTAGATAAAATAAAAGGTTACAGCTCCTTTAAATGGACTTTTTAACTCCTTGAATGCTATAGAGGGCTATCCCGAACTGCAAAGCATTTATATCAAGTGGGATTCAGAGAATTTTTATTTTTCTCCTATAGTGCAGTTAGGCTGGCTCCACTGCTTTTATAAATAAGGAACATTTGAGCAATTCTGGGACAAACCAAGTGCATGATAGAGGGGGTAAACAAACATTTCCATAGATTTACATGGGGATTTCTACCTCTTGAATGGGTTGGATACTTCTCTAGCGTTCAAGAAGTTAAAGTGATAGTAATGTCTTGAAACTAAAGCCGCTTCAATTGATCCTCCTATAAAGAGAATCACGTAACACTCTATTTTAATATGCTCCGTGTTCTAGTTCAATAGAAATTCACTGGTAAAGGATCCTCCTCCCACCCCTTTTACAGCTTGCAAGCAGCCTCCACTAAGATGTGGAATCCGGTCACTGGACCAGACAGCGTGCACAGAGAGACAGTCTTCATCCAATAAGTATATGGGAAAACCCTCTCCCCTTTGACAAAGGAGGACAGGATTTTCCTTATGCTCAGTGAAGACTGTCCCTCGCTGCACTTTATCCAGCCAGCTGAAAGAGGCAGCGTGACGCAGGGGAAAAGGGAGGGAGGGGAATCCTTTACAGAGAATTTCTATTGAACTACTACATGGAGCACATTAGAGTGAAGTGTTACATGATCCTCTTTATAGGAGGATCAATTGAAGCTATGTTGGTTTCAAGGTATTACTAACCCTTTAAAAAAATCTCATTTAAATCAGTGGGAATATAAGCCCTTAATGACCAGCGGTCCTGGGACGTTTCCGTCTCATAAGGACCGATTTGATCTTTGCCGACGTACCGGTACACGTGACCTGTTGCATGTATCGGCACACCACTTTGGGGCCTAAAAGAGATCACTTCAGTCTTGGAGCGGTATATTTTAGGCCCCATTTTTACTTACAGCGCTCCTTGTGGAGCGCTGTAAGTAAAAAGTATGTGACGTACTATAACCGTCATCAGTCCTTAAGTCAGTGTTTCTCAACCAGGGTGCCGTGGCACTTTGGTGTGCCACTGACACCCACTTCGGGTGCCCCATTGTGTCTATAAGGCTTTGATAAAAATTTGAATGTAGACTTACAACTGTATATTTAAGGATATTACAATGCACAATAGGTTTATTTTAGTTGTGAGGTCTAACAATAACTCTATATTTATGTATTTGTAACCTTCATTACACCCTTGACAAATGACATAAAATGACAGGGGTGCCCCGAAAATGCCAGACTGCATGTTAGGTGTGCCTTGAGCAGAAAAAGCTTGAGAACCACTGCCTTAAGTATTTAAGGACCGTGACGGTCATAGTATGTCATGTAGTCCTTAAGGGGTTAAAGAATGTTTATTTGTCCCCTGTGACATGGATGGTTTGCTCCATAATTAATAATGTAACTGTATGTATGTATGTTTACATACATGTATATATAATGTTTCTCTATTTGTGTAAATATCTGTTTACTGAAAACTATCCTGGACATACTTGAAAACAAGAGAAATCTCAATGTATTCTTCCGGGTAAAACATTTTCTAAATCAATCATCACATCACTTTCCACGTATACATAAGGCCCCCAGTTTACAAACAGACACGTACTAGAGCATATGTGGATGTTTATTTATCCCCTATGGTTAACTTGGTTTACACCAGAATTGCTCCACTTTGTATTAGTACATCTGCCTCAATGTACTCCTACTTACCTTCCGGTTTTCACCCAGGAAATTAATGGTAGTCGGCCAGAATTTGCTGTAAGAAGAAGAAATACATTTGAGAAATATGTAGTTAAAAGCAAATCACAGGAAGTTCATGAGCAAACACATTTTAACCCTTTGAGTGCCAGAGGGGGCACCGCTGACACTCAAAGGGTTAATAACCCTATATATACACCTTGCTATGACCAGACAATCCTAATGGTCCCAACAGTTTTGCTTTTGAGCCTTTATTCAAAAGATAACATCTTCAGTCTATCTTGGATATCATGTCCATGGAGGTGGACATGTGTTGGAAACCTACCTAAAAGATCCATTTAAAGCGGAACTATCATCCACATTATATTGAGCCCCAAATACCAATAATCGCGATATGCATCCATGTTCTTATAATTTCAATAATGATTGTGTCAGTGAAAAATAGCCATTTATAGGCAGACAAGGATTGGCAAACAGCGCAGACATGTTGCAGAGAAGGCATCTCTGCGTCTGAGCTGTCCATCCTCTTCTCCTCCACGACTGGAGAGTTCAGTGACTGGTTACCTTAAGGCACCGGAAGGGACTGACGGTGCAGGCGCAGAGAGCACCTACGGCAAGATCCCTGCCGATTCCTGTCTGCCTATAACGGTCTATTTTTCACTAATGCTGCAATTATTATTGAAATTACAGTAACACAGATGCATATTGCTATTATTGCAATTTGGGGCTCAATATAATGTGGATGATAATTCCCATTGAAATGAAATGAAATAGAATTTTCATTTGTCCCCTATGATGCAGATATTCTGATCCAGAATTGTACCACTTTAGCTGGATGACTTAGTCCCTAAATGAGTAGATCAAATAGTAGGAAACACTGGCCCCTGCTGATAATAACCCCAATGCAATGTTTTACTTATCAATTTATCAAAGCAGAGAGGCTGATGTACTATAAAAACTGGTGCATTTCTGGATCAAAACAACTGCCTCACAAGGAAAAATACAATGTTTTCATTTATTTGAATGTTTCTTTTAAGACTGTTTTTTGTTCAAGTTTTTTGATACCATAAGATGTAATCAAGGCAAGTTAAACAGATGTCACAAAAACAAAAAAGGAAAGGCAAATTCTAATATCAGGTCCATTACTAATCTCACAGAACCTTGTTGATCTTGGCAAGATAGATCAGTATCAACAAGATGGAACCCATCACGTACATTCTACTAATCACACATGTAAAAATGTTCTCAATGAGACGCAGGAAAAAAAAGAAAGAAAGAGATAAAACGTGACTGACTTCTCTCCACTACTAAGGGTAACCTTATGGTAAGGGAGGACAATAAATAACAATGTGGTTTAATTATCAACACATGTCTAGATATTTATGCTATAGATGCCAAATTTGATCAAATTTAATTTTGTGTCATATTTATATGACAATTTCTCCATTATCATAATGGAACATACTCTTGAGATCTTGAATTTTCCATAAAACTGGCACACACATCTTTGCAGCATTTAGAGGATGAATATATAACAAACCTCCTCACATTGTCTTGTTTAAATTCTTATGATTTAGATTTAGGAGACTATATTGAGGTACCTTGACCATGTTGATATGTGTAACCACTATAATCAAACATAAAATTACACTTCGAAACCATGATAGTAAAGGACAGGACCACCAAATATGTAATGACAGGGTCTTTAAATGCTATGGCGGACTCTAACATATTGCTTCAGAAGCATACCTAGCATTCAAGGGGTTAAAAGATCAATTTAAATAGACAGGCATTTTAAGAACATTTGGCATGTATGGTTCAGTCTTTAAAAGGGTAGTAACGTTTCAGAAAAAAAGCAGCTCCGATTAATCTTCATAGTATCTGTGCCGTGGAAAGCGTTATTTCAATACTGTCTGAGTTGTAGCTCAAGAGTAATTGAATGATAAAGTATTCCTCTCCCTCCCCTTTTACAGATGTAACACTGCTCACCTCAGAGCAGCAAGACTGTCAAGATGGATGCAGAGAGGGACACTCTTCAGTGAGCATAAGGGAAAAACCTGTCAAGGGGACAGGGTTTTCTATTGTCTCACAGTAAGAAGATTGTCCCTTGTCAAGTGACCAGATTCCACATCTGAGGTGAGCAGTGTTACACTAGATAAAAGGGGCGGGAGCCGGATACTTTATCATTCAATTACTCTTGAACTAAAACTCTGGCAGTACTGAAATAACACTCTCCATGGCCCAAATACTACGAAGATTAATTGGAGCTGCTGTTCTTGTGAAACATTACTATCCCTTTAACTCCAGAACAGCACCCTTTTCCTTAGTACATCAGCATCACTGTTTCAGGGGTAGTCACTATATATGAAAAAGTGCATCTGACTCTATAAAGCAGTGAGGATGAGCGACAGTTGACCCGGTGCCTGTGTGGTGAGGAACAGGTGGCCCTTGGGCCACATGCAGCCTCCAGAAGTTTCTCTTGTAGACCAACAACAGCTGGAGAGCACATGTTCCCCACCCATGTTATGTCTCTAGTATCACTTACTCTTGGACCCCCAAGAAGGCAAGTAGTGAGGTGTCTGGCTGCTTGTTCAGACGCAGTACGCATTCCCAGTAGGCATCTTCATCCTTCTCATGTTCCAGAGCGTAGATCATAAATAGGGGAGGGTACAGTCTGGGTAACAGCACAGGCAGCAACAACCCAGAACTAGTCACCACGTACCTGCAAAGATTTGGTGTTCAGTAAGGTTAATTAAGGTTGTATGTGATCTCTCACTCTCTCTATTCCACAGCTGGTGAGTTAACCACCTGAGGTATCTCACTGGTTTATATTTATAAAAAAAAATTAAAATTTATATATATATATATATATATATATATATATATATATATGCACGCACACACACACACACACACACACACACACACAAGCAATGTGGGATGGCGTTGCACGTCATGTTATGACTGTTGGGCGTATGTTTGTGAAATGTAGACACACTGATAAACACAGACATGTGCAACACACAGGCAGACACATACACAGAGTGAGCGGCAGAAACATGCAAAAGACATACACACACACACACACACACACACACACACACACACACACACACACATACACACACACACACACACACACACCAGAGATGCACATGCATACACACAACAGACAAGCAAAGACACGCATGCGAGCAACAGACATGCTCACACACATGCAACAGACATGCACACACACACATGCAACAGACATAAGCACATAACAGACATACGCGCACACATATGCAACAGTACGCGCAATGCGGGCAGTAAGAAGACAGCAGCATCCAGCGGCTGTGGGGCGGCACAACGAATCGATAATGAGAATCATTGGCAACGATTCTCATTATCGATTTTCATCGATTAGTTGTTGCAGCCCTAATGCATATGGCCTGCTGTCAATGGGTGGCGTAATGAATGCAGTCCTCTGGCCATGGGTGGAGTAATTCTTGTGGGGCTCATTACTCCACCGATTGCCAACTGAGAGGTGTGCCCATGGTTGCAGAAATAGAGCATGTGACACTCACCCTGGAAGACAGAGTTCACTTACCCTGGTTCAGGAGACTCTGACCCAGACCCTGTCCTCCCATTGCAGATGTGACGCTTTTCTGGTGATGTTTTGGGAACTGCGGAAACCTCAATCATGCCACCCTCCTCTGGGAGGTCTGGGAAAAGAAACCTGAGAAAGAAAACAGTCCAGTCACCATACAGCAGCTTCAATCCCCCCATTGCTTGTGGACACAAACAAAATTTCCAACAAAATTAAATGTGCCATTTGCAAACACCACTTCAAAGGACTAAATCCTGCCCTGCTAGAGGTCTGGATGAACCACTTTTACAAACTCTTCATAGTTCATTAGAACTTGTGATCTCACCTCACCAGCTGGAAGATCCGTTTCAAGTAAGATTTGATCTCTCTCACTGCCTCTGGTAAAAGCCTCCGATTTGCCCCGACTCCTATATATGTCATTCTGTACACTGCTACCAAGGTCTCCACAAGCCTTCCCAGCTGATGCATTGGTGTCTCACAGGCCTGCAGTAGTCAGGGGAGAACAGACAGAACACAAAAACTGTAATGTTATAGTCACAATGGAACAGTTAAAAGCTTTTGTGTCTTTCCACAAAATCAGAAGAGGTTTTCTGGGTGGGGTTTATAGACATAACATATATCCAGGTAAAGGAAAGAGCTCATAGATAATAATGAGACAAAAGAGTATCAATTCAAGGGCAAACCTTCACTGTAAGGAAACTTAAATTCTCATTAATTTAAATGGGGCTTTAATGCTTGAATGCTAGAGATCTCCAATCTACTTCTTTGCAATGTGTTGGATTGGAAACCGCTCTAGCATTAAAAGGGGAAAAAAAGAGGATTTTAGTAAACTTAACCATTAAATACTTTTGTCTTAGTCCTTGTGGAAAACAGGAACCATGGGTAAAGTCCCCTCCTCCAGGAGGGCAAGGCACATCCAAAAACAAAGAGGTGACAAAGTGGAGATGACTTTTCCAGTGATATCACTTCTCCAATTCCTATGTTATTCTGTGAAGCCTATGCACTAAGATATCTTCAGCTTTGGAGATCTTGGTGCATAGGCTCTATTGAATCTCCCCCAAGGCCTCCGAAGCAGAGACTACAGTCTTCACATCAGGTAGAAAAGAAATGTGTTGCTGGAAAAGAAATGAAAGAAAAAGTCTGCGATCACAAACAATGATCAGCACACAACTTGTAGAAGATGGACCATACACCCTATGATGAACCTTGGATGAAACAGTTTTCCTAGATTGGAGCATAGTAGAAATGACAGTGTCAGATAAATCCTTTTTCTTCAAGATGCTGGCCTCAAGAGCCAAACCGTCAAAACCAACTTCACTTGAGGCTGGCATACCGGGCTTTGGGTCAGAAAGTCCAGTCTCAATGGGAGACAAAAAGGTTCTGCTATGGACAGATTTAGAGAATCTGAAAAGCAGGCCAGACTGGGGCAATCAGGATAACTTGAGCCCTCTCCATCTTGGCATTTCTCAGCTCCCTGGGAATGAGAGGGGTCAGAAGGAATATGTACACTAATGGAAAACTCCATGTGATGAACATAGCATCCACTGTAAAAATGCCAGAGGGTCCCATGACCTGCCACAGAACTAAGAAACCTTGTGGTTTAGGAGAGATGCCATGAAGGGGTCCCAGCGTCAGATGGGACCATTGAAACCACCAAGAAGGCCTTCCTTCATCCATAGAGGAGATAACATGGCATGAGATGGATGAAATTGATGTCTGGATCAATTCCTGAGAATGTACAGTTGCAATTCTCTTGTACGGAATTGTGCAAAGGGAACTGCATCCAAGGCAGAAACAAGGTAACCCAGTACCTTAATGCACTCCAGCACCATCGCCGACGGCCAGGATATCACCTAAGACACATGATGGGACAAGGCCTGAATCTTGTTGTCTGGAAGAAACACCCTCCTTTGGAAGGTATCGAATCTCATGCCTAGGAAATGAAGCACCTGGGAAGGAACCAAAGAAGATTATTTAAAGCTGTGTACTCAACCATGCTGCTCCAGGATCTGAGTGCACAGAGCCACCTCTGTAGGGGCCTTGAGTAAAAGGTTTTCTACCTAAGGGATTAAAGATATCTCTTGAGCATTGATGTGAGCTGTCAAGATGTCCATGATATTTATGAAGACCCTGGTAGCAAATGTTAGACCAAAAGGAAGGGCAGTGAACTAAAAATGACTGTCCTCAAAAGCAACGTGCAGGAATCAGTGATGATCCAGGTGGACCGGGACATGCAGGTAAGTAGCCTGCAGGTCTAGGGAGGCATGAACACATAGCCACTATAACAGAGTGCAAAGACTCCATATTGAAATGAAGGAGCCAGCAGAAAATTGTTTAGGAACTTCAAGCCTAGTATGGGATCCCAGCCAGTCTCTTTTTTTGGGAACAACGAAAAGATTTAGTAGTATAATCCACTGGGGTACTAATGTGGATGGACTGGGGCTAATACAAGAAAAAACAGAGACGGGGAAGGGACTTGAAGTTTTTGCAGTACCCTTCCGAGATCACCCAAAAAACCCACTGATCAATCACTGAAACTCCCACATTTCTTTGAAAAAGACAAACAGAGGCGACTCTCTGCTGGTAGAGATGGACCAGTACCCTGTGAATCATGTGGAGGTGGACTTGTCAGGCTTCTGAACAGTCTTCATGCCTGACCAAGCCTGTTTGGGTTATGAGGAATGACACCACCTGAGGGACTTAAGTGAGTTGAACAAGGGGTGTATAACCAAAAGCCATGTGTCCTCTTAATAGGCACTTGAGGCAGCAATGTACCATTGCCTTCTTGCCTCCAGCAGCATGACAGATGACCTTCTGCAAGTCAGGACTAAACAACTGTTTGCCCACAAAAAGGAAGAAAACCAAGGAACTTCTTGGAAGATTGGCCAGCTGACCAGCTCTTGAGCCACAAAGCACGTCTCACAACCATAGAGAAAGTACAAGCTTTCCAAGAGAACCTGGTGGCATCGAAGGCCGCTTATATAAGTTAGGCATTCACTTCAAGGAAATTGTCGAGTAATGCAAATATTTCCTCTTTGGGAACATCCCCTTGGATGTGTCCAAAAAGATGTTCATTTCAGATAGCCATAAATATAATGACCTAAGCAGTAGCAAAAATGGGTAGAAGGATGGCACCAGTGGCCTCAAAATTTGCCTTCAGGAGGGAGTCCAAGAGTTTATCTGCTTGATCTTTAATGGCCATAGCAACTGCCAGAGGCAGGGAGGTCTTCTTGGGCAGGCGAGAGATTGGTGGATCAACGGTAGGCAAGGGGGGGGGGCGCTGTAGCACACTGCATAAAAAAATCATCTGTAAAAAGGATGAAAAATTAAGAAAAAAGTCATCTGCCAGGCATCTTTCACTCTTCCAGGAGAACCTGGTCTAAAGAATGATGAAGAGGAGATGTAGGTACCTCCTTTTTGCATCTATTGAAAATATCAGGCAAAGAGTAGCTGAGTCGAAGGCCTCTAGAACTGCCCTGATATGCCCCCAAGCTCAGGGGCTAGAGTCATCCTCAGAGACATCCCCAATGAGAGAGGTAAATCCAAGCCATACCTATCAGTATCCACTTCTTCAGAAGAGGAATCCCCAACAATCTGCAAATGACCCTCAAATACCAGGACTGAAGTGCCTAATGGGAGGTTCATGGTGTCCCACAGACCAAGAGCTTAGGACTCCTTAAATAGAGGAGGGGATAAAAGCGACTGAAGAGATAAGAGCCTGAACTCAGTAGAATAGAGCCCCACAGGTGGTGTAGGGTCCACAGTGCAAGAAGAACATAAAGTACTTGTATACTCCCTAGGAAGCCCAGCCTGGCAGGAGAAGCAATGGGTTTAAGGAGTTGGGAGACCCCAGAATCTTTAGCCTTGAACTTGCCCATGTGTCCCATGAATTCTGACATGGCTAGAAAAAGACCTCCAAAAAAGACAAAGGATAGTCTACAAAGCAAAAAAGTAGGATAACATTTTTAAAAGTAAGCAAAAGTACTTATCTGACTGCAAGGGGTTAAAATAGTAGGCAGGAGGGAAACACCTGCCTCTGTGTAATATGTGGGAAGAAAGAAGTGAGTTACTAAGAGACCACCCTTTCCATTCTAAGAAAACCCAGTAAACGGAATTTGGGGATTGTAATCTTTTTCTTGCGCAGAAGAAAGTGTGGCTCTCCAGCTATTCCAAAACAGCGACCCACATACAGTGGGATTTACAGGTGACTGTTGTGTAGATTTGGTCAACTGGAGCAATATGGGCCCATTCTGAAAATCCTCCGATCAACCAGAGGTGGGATATATCCCATGAATGCTAGGTATGTGAATCCAAAATGGCCACTACGCAGGCAGCCGAACTTAAAAAATATCGGTAAAAGAATAGTGTATGTAAAAAGTTAATAAATAAAATAAATAATGAGTGAATCACCAGAAAATCCCACTAAAGACAAAGTCCCCTCAATATGTGAAAGATGCCCGATTGCTTAACATAAGTGTGGGAAGGAGTTAATAACCCTTGCACCTAAAAAACCCAGATAAACACAAGCTAAAGAGTTAAAGTAATAGAATAAAGTGGAAATGTGGCATAATACCACAATGTGGTGGATGCCAGTAAGGTAGGGTACAATACAGGACCACGGAACTCCAGATGTTAAAGGGATAGTAATGCCTGCTGTTAAGAAACTTTAATATTGTAGACATTAAAAATATAAATTCAATGATGTATGAGTTGTCTCTCAAACATGTACAGTTTGAGAATATATGCTTTTAAAGTCGACCCCCCCCCCCCCCTTTCACTGACATTGGTGATCCTGGTCCCGGGACTGGTCGACAGCTCTTCAACAGAGCCGAAACAGAGCTATCTAAAAAGAAATACTTCATAACGGTTTACAAAGTGTGCCTGGTTTGCAAGCACACTTTGTAGACCGTTCCAATGAAGTATTTCTTTTTAGATAGAGCTATTTTGGCTCTGCTGAAGAGCCACCGTAGGGTCGCACAACCCGAATCTCCTGCTGTCAAGTACAGCACTGACGTCAGTGAAAGGGGCAGGAGGGGGAAACTTTAAAAGTTTATATCTCTCAAACTATACATGTTTGAGAAACAATGCATACATCATTGAATTTATATTTTTACTGTCTATAATATTAAAGTTTCTTAACAGCAGGCATTACTATCCCTTTAACTCACCTGTAGCTTCAGTCTTCAGGCTCCCATTATAATATAAGGAGGAGCTTCAAAGAAGCTGACTAATGAGGTAAAGACCAGAAAATTAAGTAAATATCTGCAAGTTAAAGGTCCTGAAATGAACCTGTGAAATGGGCAATCCATGAGAGAGAAAGTCAGTGAATAGGAGTCTCTCTAATGGGGGAATCGTACAGTCCCATATATTAAGATAAAAATAAAAAAGAAGACTAAGAGATTGGTGCCCATACACCCTTCTCTCCTGGAGGAAGGGACTTTACTACATGGTTCCTGTGTTCCACACTGGATGACAGAGAAAATCCCAGTTTTTATTTTCTCCCAAAGGTTCAGTTGGATTGCCCCTGAATTGATCTACTTTTCTCTCAAAATCTGTAAATTGTCAGTATATCTAGGCCTCAGGTGATGGAGTCAATATAGGGCTCATATATGTGCAGAACTGACATGGTCTGTACTGAGCTGGGGCTATAGCCCAAACCTGTCTCCTGCATTTTGTGTCAGCTTCATCATCTTTAAAGGACGTGGAACTGGTTAGTGGTGGATAACAGGCTGCACTGGTGTCACAAGGCCCTCAGAGGCCTCTCATGTGGCCCCCAGCCTGCTATCTGGTAAATGGTGAAGAAAAATGAATTTCTTTCTATCACATCACACACACACTCCAAAAACATGTATGCTACTCTAATTTAACCCCTTGGGAGCTACAGAGATCTCCAACACATTACGAAGCAAAGGGTTGGAAACCTCTCTAGCATCCAAGGACTTAAACTATTTTGTAAACTATTAACAATTTGTAATCATAAAATGCAGTCATTAGGTGAACTTGGATCACATATGTGACCCTTGGGGTGAATGTGGATGCCTGTCAATGCAATAGGTTGATCTATTTGTGAGTACATAGAAACATAAAAAGCAAACATAAACCGATAAGCAGACATATACTCAGATTACATTTATTAGATACATCTTAATCTTTTCATATTTCTCCATGGTAAATGGGCTGGCATGCTGAGGTATGAGCTCCAGACTCTCCAAGGCCTGTGTGTGTGAGCGACTCAGGTGCTCTGGGCTGCAAAACAGGGAGCGAGAGAGAAGGCAAGATAAGGTTAGCAGTGGGTAAATGGTCACTGTACACTCAGTCCCTTATGTATTGCATGAAACAAAATGGATCATTTCTGGGGTAAAAACAATTGCAGCATAAGAGAAAGTATATTAATTTCCATTTATTTAAATTGGACTATTTAGCCCTTTATATGCCAGAAAGCTCTCAGACACATTGCAACTGGGATCTCTCTAGCATTCAAGAGGTTAAAATCTCCATTTAAAGGAATAGGAATGTTTAGGCCTTCCCTTTACTGCAGCTGGAGCGCCCAACTACTATCCTCCATTTTGTTTTTATACATGAGGGCAGCAGTGCGCAAGAACCTCCACACTCATATATACTGGTGATTATGGTGATGCTCATGTACTGAGATGAACTGGAGTACTTCTAGAATAATCCAACAGTACCATAGGGAACAAATGAAAATGTGTCAAATTTCCATTGATGTAAATGGGGCTCTTAATTTTGAATGACAGACAAGTCTCCAAAGCATTGAGAAGCAATGTCTTTAAGGCCTCTGTACAATTCAATGGGTTCGAAGACCAACTTAAATCAAAGGGAATTTTAATTTGTTTATTACAGAGCAGTTGGTATAATCCAGAATTATTCTAGTTTTAGTACATAAGCCTCAGTGAGTGCACAGTCAGACATCCATATGAACCAATGTACAAACAGACACAGATGCACAAAATTAAAGAGGACCTTGTATGCAATGCCTATGTATTATGATAGCCAAAAGGACAGCATATGCCCAGTTTAGGAGATATCAATTCTTTTTGTTTTAAGAGATGAGCAATTCTAGATCAAACCAATTGCACCATAGGGAACAAATAAAATTCCTCTACATAACATTGATTTAAATGGGGCTTTTGGCCCTGTAATATAATATAGACCTCTCTAGCATTCAAGGAATCAAAAGCCAAATTTAAAGGGATAGTAATGTTTCATAATAAAATCAGCTCTAATTAATCATCATAGTATTTGGACTTTGAAGAGTGTTATTTCAATTCTGTCAGAGTTGTAGTTCAAGAGTAATTCAATGACAAAGTATCCCCCTCCTGCCCCTTTTACTGATGTAACACTGCTCAGCCAGAGCAGAAGGGAGGTGCCCAGGTAGATTGCAGAGAGGGACAATCTTCAATTAAGATAAGGGAAAAACCTGAAAAACTTGTCAAGGGGGGAAGGGCTTTCATTGTTCTCTTATCTGTCTGGTCTATGGACTGCATTCCACATCTGAGAAGAGGTGGCTTACACTAGGAAAAAGGGGCGGGAGGGGAAACTTTGCTTGTGACTTTCTCTTGAACCATAAAGGTTTGAGAGATAAGACTTATATCGTTCTTCATGTTTTTTTAATGTCTACAAAATAAAATACAGATAAAGCTAAGTATTACTATCCCTTTAACTCAAAGGGGGTGGAAGGGGGTTATTTATCTCCTGTGATACAGTGCAGCTGTTTTTCCCCATAATTACTGCTCTGTCTTGCACTTAGAGATTAAATCCAGAAAAAAAGTTATTTATCTATCCCACACTATGCATCTGCTAGCCTTTTGGCTAACATGGTGCATAGACTGTTGTGAATGAATTATGTAATATGTTATTTTCACTCAAGCTTCCAAGTTCACTTTATGCTTATGTAAGAGAATTAACCAAAAGCATTATTGTAACAAAAACTGATCTGTTTACAATAAATAATAAAGTCCCTTGTAGTCTGACAAGTTGTTCCCAAGGTCCAGTCTTGCAGTATCCTTTAGAAATATCGCCCTCTATTTAGTGAGCATCAAAACGGTGAAACCAGAATGTCGCCTGCACCATGTGGGCAAGATTAGAATATTGAGCAATATTTGTTATGTTGAGCATATGTAAATTTAATCTGGGAAGTATTTCTATATGTAACACATATATGGTGCTGTGAAGATCCTAATCATTATACATCCATGTAATTTGATAGAAGTTTGAGTGCTGGTTTATGATCTTTTTTCTTTTGTTTGTTTGGATGTATAAAGGTTAGAATATTGCCTGCATGAAAAGGGAGATATTTCATGTTGCAGTTTTGATTGCCACACCCTGCTGACTACTACTGACATACTCTTTTACAAAGAGAAGAAGCAGCATCATCATACCCGCTGGCCCCGCCTTCTTCTCAATAACAGAACCCGGAACACTTACACACAGACTGCCATCCAGACGGTATGATGCTACTTCTTCAGTCTGTAAAATAGGTTTGTCCACTGCGTGGGAAACAGGTCCCAAATACTGATTGCTAATCTAACCCCTTATTTATCCCTGTGTGAGATGTCTACCTCTACATGCAGTCCTTGGGGATGTATGGCTGTAGTAGTCAGCAGGGTGCGACAATCAAAATGACGACCTGAGAATATCGCCCTTTTTATGCGGCTGATATTCTGATCTCTCTCGCATGGTGTAGGCGACATTCTGATCTCGCCTTTTTGATGCTCTGTAAGTAGAGGGCAATATTTCTAAAGTAAACCCAGTCTTCCAAGTCAGAGTAAGGCTTAACTTTTCAGCATCAGAGGGGTGTCCATTGAATTGGGAGAAATGCTTTGGGAACCACTCTCACACTCAAAGTATTAAATATGAATTGATTGAGAAAACTAGGAAAGAGGCAATTCATTACCGCAGGAGGTTAATTTTAGACACCAAAAAAATATATCAGTATCTTAAATTTCCCTCAGGCATAGACCCTCCATTACTGACCTGTCCTGCTGCTGTCGCCTGTTGGTAGTCAGTGCTACAGCGATGTTGTCCCACGCCTTCTGTACATCACCTTGCCCTGGAATCTCACAACCCAGCTGGCTCCAGCACTCATCAAAGATAGCCTTCCACTTGTCATCAGCTGACACCGAAAGACAACCCAGTTTCCTGCAAGTAAGTTGCATAATTAAGTCAATTTAATTTAAGTTACATGTGATTGAACAGAAATATCCTGAAATCCTAATATTAGTGGCTCGGAATTGCCTAACCTTGTTCTACAGCATATATAAGGAATGGGAGTGAGGAAGGGGGTTTCCGCTGTCTTTGGGAATGTTGCTAACATATAATCCAGTCCCCCTACTAAGGGTTTGCTGGGTCCTCAGTGCCAGCCACAGTTCTGGCTTCTTATTGGTCCTCCAATGAACTAGATGAAGTACACTTGCACATACCTTCATGACAGTTTATTCAATGAGACAACAGGAAGCTGGAAAGGCTGCCAGCCTCCATGGGGCTGAAGAAGAGGAGATTGGGATACAAAATAACCATCCTGAGGGACTTTGGATCCTCCCTATGCCATATCAGTGGCATATAAGGTAAGCTTTTTAACATTTCAGTTAGTGCCTTAGCTGTCACTGGGACATGAATGTGTCACGGATTGCAATTATATTTTTGCAATTACATTTTACACTTAGCTGGCATTGTTAAGACAATAAAAGCAGTGATATGCTTTAGTGGGAGCTACACCTATAGGGATATGTTGCTCTTAATTTGTTTAACCTTTTGAGATCTAGAGGGGTAAGCAACCATATAAGGGGACTTTTGTGAACTTACATATAAATTTGTTTTCTTAGTCCATGTGGCACACTGTTACCACGGGGGTAAAGTGTCCTTCCACAAGAGGGCAGGGCGATTCCATAACAAAAGAGCTATCTGGAGGTGGAAACTCCTCCCACCCCCCTTTACTCCCTCCAGACATACTCAGTTTTAATGACTAGCAACAGCTGAGAGGCAGCAAAGGGGGAAGAACCCAAAGGACCCTCCTGCATGGAACTCAAACAATTTGTTTTTTCCACAAACAAAGTGATGTGTTCTCCTGTAGACTAAAAGAAAAGGATTTATCAGTAGGTACACAAAAATCCCCTTTTGTCTTTTAGCCACTGTGGAAACATGGGTACATACCACAGCTATCCACCAAGATTCCAGGGAAAGAAATAAATCCCCCTTAAAACACAAACCAGACAAGAAGGATACCTACACAGAAACAATGGGCTGCAATACCTTCCATCCAAAAGCGGCTTCTGCCAAAGCCAAAACATTTCTGCATTGTATTTTCATTTTTCTTCCTGATGAAGGAACGGTTAGCTCCGAAATGCTTTGGAGAAGGAACCACTTTTTAAGAATTGATCTGTGCCCCAAGACCGCCAGACTGACGGAAAGACTGTGTATTTAAAGATTTTACAACATTTCATTTGTGATATCTGAACTACCATAGCGAGTGACGGAGACAGCGGCAAACACCGGGACCGACCAGAACAACAGATCTACGAGCTGACTGCCGGGCATCTGAGGAGCAACTATACAAGAAAGGATCTGGTGAGCAGACTACCACTAACTGCTTTAACTCAAGTATTGCTCTGGTGAGCACAGTATAACAGGGGGATTTGAACATCCCCGGACTACACTGATTTTTATATATTGTTGCCATCCTCTATAGCGACTTCCACTCGCAATACATTCTCTAGTTATATATCCATCAGCCCCTTCTCGTATAAGCACCAGACTTATCTAAGTGTCTATTAGGGCTTTATATTATCTATTGCTCCCAGATTACTTTTGTACTAATATCCTCCACTCTACCTGTCACGCATATTATGATAGTTTTTTTATGATATTGTGTTATTCCACTTATAACTTTTTATTGGATTTTATCTTAATATCAGTCATATTCTGTCAATCATCATATATGATATCTATTATCATTTTATATCTTAGTATTTACATATTTATTAAAGTATTGATATATTACTGTCTGAGTATATTTGTGTACTTTATTCCTTTATGCAACGGACTACTCTTAGATCTCTGGGGCGCTGTCTTCCCTTCTTCTTTCTGTTTCTACATGTACTGGCTCGAGGAGACTCCGAGCATCTGACAGCAGCACGGAAGATAAGAGCGGTTATTGTCATATGAGAATACACCATCCATCCATTATTGCCTATCCTCATCTCATCGCCTACATATTCATTTTCACCTCTACTCATACCATCACTCATCACCGATCATCTTCATTGGAACTGTCTTATCCATATGAACTATCTCTTGATCAGGTCACGTTTCCTCTTTTCATTGATCATTTCTATTTGAACTAATTTATCCGTATGAACTACTGTATTTACAAGGTTACGTTTTTTTCCTCTATGTATGTATACTTACTGATTGTGTAACATTACACGCTTTACGGTTGTATTTGCCCTCCACTGCCTTTTTAGGATTACATAGTTAGGTCCTTATACCAACTAACACAGGTGTATTATCCTCCTCTACACAGTGAGCGCTCCCTTCCATTTAAAGCCAAAACATTGACTGTAGTGTTTAGCAAATGTGTGAAGGAACAACTGCTCATCAGATTCTTGTATGCCCAGTAACACCAACTGCTCTGATGAAATGAGCAGTGACCCTAAAAAGCACCAGCTTCTTCTTAAAGGGATAGTAACGTTTCATAATAAAAGCGGCTCTAATCATCATAGTATTTGGACTTTGGAGAGTGTTATTTCAATTCTGTCAGAGTTGTAGTTCAAGAGTAATTCAATTACAAAGTATCCCCCTCCCTCCCATTTTACTGATGTAACACTGCTCAGCCAGATCAGAAGGGAGGTGCCCAGGTAGATTGCAGAGAGGGACAATCTTCAATTAAGAAAAGGGAAAAACCTGAAAAACTTGTCAAAGGGGGCAGGGCTTTCATTGTTCTCATAGGAAGAAGATTGTCCCCTGCTGTTATCTGTCTGATCTATGGACTGGATTCCACATCAGAGAAGAGATGGCTTACACTAGGTAAAAGGGGCAGGAGGGGAAACTTTGCTTGTGAATACCTCTCAAACCATAAAGGTTTGAGAGATAAGACTTATATCGTTCTTCGTGTTTTTTTAATGCCTACAAAATAAAATAAAGATAAAACAAAGTATTACTATCCCTTTAAGGCACTATGAAAGGAGAATGATTGCCTTGATGCAAAAAGCCAGCATTACATTAGCCCACATGACAGCCCTTGGGAATAACGAAAAGTTAGATTTTCGAATAGGTGCTGTGTGATGAAAGTAGTACTTCATGCACCTATGTCCAAACAGTGAAGCACCTACTCATGGTTGTTAGATGGAGCATGACAAAGAGCAGGAAGCACAATTTCTTGCTTAATGTAAAACTCAGAAGCCGCTTCAGTGCGAAAGCCATCCTATCCGGATGAAGAATTAGAAAGGGAGGTTTACAGGATAAGGCCTGTAGTTCAGCCACACGCTGAACAGACAGAATTGCAATCAAATAGAATGTCTTGAAAATCAAGAACCGAAGGGAAACAGAAGACAGATGCTGAAAAGTAGCTGTCTGAAGCACTACAAGGACCAAATTCACATCCCCTGGATGAGCGACAAGGCAATAAATCTTTGAGAAAGCACAGAAATCTGGACCTTGACAGAACTAAGAACAAGTCCTTTTTGAAGCCCATACAGCAGAAAA
This sequence comes from Rhinophrynus dorsalis, assembly GCA_037306005.1. Classification (NCBI taxonomy): domain Eukaryota; kingdom Metazoa; phylum Chordata; class Amphibia; order Anura; family Rhinophrynidae; genus Rhinophrynus; species Rhinophrynus dorsalis. The sequence continues at coordinate 147,777,631 of CM074725.1, read as the reverse complement.
GCCAAAGCAGTTGGAAGACTGAATGGACGTAGCAACGACCCCTGATCTTTGCACCATTTGTAAAACAAGCTCCGTGCCCTATGATACCCTTTGGTTAAAACTGGCTTCAGAACTGTACGAAGCATTCCAGGTGAAGTATCTCTTCCTAGAACCTGGTTTGCTTTTCCACTACTTTAGTGTACTGAATGCCTGCCTTCAAGTCACCTGAAATAATAATTCCTAAGTCTCTTATTGTCTGATGTTTTTGTGCAGCACAGTACCCAATCCGTATTCCAACTGTTTCCTGACTTCAACCTAAGGTAGGTTCAGCCTTCCATACCTACCAGGTACCTTCCTTGCACCCTAACCCTTCTAACAAAAAGGAAGAAAAACTACATTGCCTGTGCATCATTAGATGCCTCAAAGACTGCATTCAAGTTACTGAAGCGTTCAGTCAAAACTCTTGTTTTTGTCACTCCAAGAAGTCCTAGAAAAAGGAAAACCTGCCTGCAAATGTTTGGATTACAGCTTATTCGACAAGAGACATGAGTGCCTCATGGGCTTTCAAGCACCGGACTTCAGTGTACTATATCCACATCAAAGGTATATGGTCCTCATTCTACTCGTCTTCCAACTTTTACAAGGTTAATGTCCTTGCTTCAGCACGAGCCAGCATTGGAAGCAAAGTTCTGCAAGCAGCAGCCCTATGTTTGTGGAACCAGGTTTGGGATGACCCCATAGTCCCTGTGTCAACAATTAGATGCAAGAGAAAATAGGATTTTTTTTTACAGTTAAATCCTTTTTCCTTAGTCCACTGCAGGACACAGGGTATTCAACCCCTGAGAAAACTACCTATGTGTTTTGGGTGCTCATCCATTTTTTTACTCCTCTGTATTGGTGACTTTCTCATCCTATTCTGCTGTATGTAAATTGACCTGTAGTATGGGGTGAGGAACTTAAGTAGGATAGAGGAAAAGGGAAACAGTTTCTTCTAGTTTAGAAATTAATGGTTAAATGACTTCTGTCTTGGTGGAGGATAATTTATCACATGGTTCCCGAGTCCCCAATGGACTAAGAGAAAAGGATTTAATGGTGAAACATAAAAATCCCATTTTTACATCCTTTGGGAATAATCCGAAATGGCTTTAATAGGGTTTTTGCCTCTCCCTGTATCAACAAATTTGATACAGTAAAGACTAAACTTGATGGACGTCTGTCTTTCAGCCTTGTGAATTATGGAAAACCATCAATAAATACTACACACCTCTGTACTAGCAAAGCATTTATACTCCAGGTAATGTTTGCGCCCCCCCCCCAAAAAAAAAAATAAAAATAAATAAATAATAAATAAAAAAAATACAATTCTGCAAAATGGCTTAGAATGTTTTAGCCAATGAAGACAACAAAGATCTACACATAATTATGTATATACTTTCTTCCGAGTTCTGTAGTCTAATTAATGCACATCCACCTATATTTACTGGTTTGAAGTTTGGTTTTGGCAGAAGGTTCTAATTACACATTAGTGCTACACACAGAGCACAAGTGAGACTTACAAGCTTTTTTCCTTCTCGGTTTCGTCATTGTACAAGCTTGGCTTGGAGTACGTGCCATTGACTTTGATGCCAGTGCCCCACTCGCCACTGAAATGCCCTTCAATGCAGTCTCCATTTGACATCTTCAGCACGCCCTGCACAAAGACATAAAGGTAATTAACCAGTAACATTTACAACCCAGGGAAATATGCACATAGAAAAAGTGGAGCAACTCATGGGCAAACCAACTGCACCATAGGGAGGAATAAAATGTTTGCCCTCAATACCCAGTCAAACTATCTACATACCACTGACATGGCCCAAGAAGGCTGAAACATGCATGTGAGGTGGTATAATCATACAGGTAACTGATTGGCTTTTCAGTGCTGGACACTCCTCATGATTAGCGTCAGTCTGACAACTCTCCTTCTTAGTGGCACTAGGGAGCTAAAATGTGGAGATCCTGCAGAACAACCAAAGTATACTTTTGTATGTTGCCAGTGAGAATTAACACATATATTTGAGGAACAAAAATAGTCATATTCATTTAAAAGAGGGTTTTAACCCACTGAATGCTAAAGAGGTCTCCAGAGCAATGATTTGCAATGATTTGGTGACTTCTATAGTATTCAAGAGAATAAAAGCCCCGTTTAAACTGTAGAACAATGAGGACATTTTGTTATAACTCCCCTATGGTACAGTTGATTTGCCCCAGACTTTGCTACACTTTTGTATTTATGAAATCAAGTGTTCCAGAGACACCCTGAAGAACTTAACCCTTTGAGTGCCAGAGGATACATCTAACCATACCCCTCAGATACACAAAGGGATAAAGTCTTACCTTGCCATTTAGTGTCCAGTCATCTGAGAATTCGCCTTCATATACTGTGTCATCTTCAGACAACAGGACTCCAATGCCCTGGTCAAAAACAAGTCATAAGGTAATGTGTGGATGGAAATGAAAAAAAACATAAAGTGAGTGTGTGTGTGTGTGTTTACACAGGGAACAGTACAGAACATAGGGAACCTCCCCAATCCCCCCCCCCACTAAAAACATGAAAAAGACAAACCTGTGCTATTAAGACAAGCTTGTGCTTTCATAGGTTTCATAATGCTTGCTTTAAAGTGAACCCGAGCATAGCTTTTTCCTCCAGATTTGTGGGTAGCATCTCTGAGAAACAGAACACACACCACCTCCTCCAAGATAGAACAGGAACTAAACTTTCAAAATGAGCACCATCCAGTCATGCTTTATGTGATTTCCTGTCCTTTAAGACAGGATCTGTGTTAAGGTAGGCAGAGCCTAGGATGGTAGCCTCTCGTTGCTACTTATTACTTTAGTCACACCAGGGGGTTACAAACGCCTCTTTGCAATCCCCAATTATTACCGGTCCTGCTGGGTTTGTCAGATTTGCATAAAAGGCATGAACGGCCTTTGACTGGAAGTTATCTCCTTCTGGTGGTGAGCTTCCGGCCAGGTTGCCTGGCTCCCAGAAGGGCACTGTTGCAAAACCAGATGGAGTGGGGCTCCAATTCTGGTATGACACAGCATTCTTTATATATATAAAAGACTAGGAAGGCTTCTTACCTGGAGGCCTACCCTTCCTTCATCCAGACTGGAACGAAGGTAGTTCTACCACCTCTCCACTGTCACAACTTGTAAGAGTGGTGCTAACCTACAACAGTAGTTATTTCTCTTTTGTATTGGGCATCATTTTTGTTCTGCTTCTTGAGGCTCATAGTCATGCCACCCAGATCCTCCCTCATCCCCTTTCTGTCATAAGAGGTGTCTTTAAGAAAATGGCATGCCCAGTAAAAGGAAGACCTTTAAAACAAAGTCTCTAGGGAAGGACTCTTAAAGCCCATGTCCATGATTAATTTAGTGGGAGAATTTGTCACCTCTCTATGTAAAATGTAAACACAGAAGGACCTCAACACTGGCTACAGTAGGACGAAGAGACTTAAGACGCAAACAGTGGACTGCAGATATTTAATCAAGAACAAAGTTATGTGCAATTCCAGTTAAAGGTTTTAATCTATTTGGGAAAAAGCAGGATGCTCTTTTCGACAAAACTAGACAATAAGCATCTATTTCAAGATAAGTAGTTTAAATCTTTGAGTGGCAGCCAAGTTGGAGTCACAGCCTTGGCCATTGGTATCTGCACGGCCACGCCCATGAATTGAACCACAAGTGGCTGGAGTTGCCCCCACCCCCCTTTTTTTTTTTTTTATTTGTGTGCAGACCTCCTCAGGGGGCATCAGGATCCCTTCTGATGCCCCCTCAGTTATTGATCTCCCAGCCGATTGCACTGGGAGACAAATAAATGCGACACAGGAGAAGCTATCCTGCATCATTTCTATCCGAACTTCCTGGTAGGAGTGGAAGTGATCAGATAAGCCTTGTCACATCATGGGCAAGATGATCACCAGTGACGTGAGAAGGCTTTCCCCAATTCCACATGCATTCATACTGCCTCAGGTAAAAGTGGAAGCAGAGGAGCATGTTGCTCCCCTGCCTCGCCTGCATGGATAGCTGGGGGTGCATAAGGAGAAGTCCTGATGCTCTCCCCAATGAAGCCTGATTACAAAATGAGAGGAAAAAGGGAACTAACTGTGTGTGTCACAGGGGTGTCCAACACACTGGACCCCCCGTGCCACTCACACACAAAGGGTTAATTCATTTTTTCTTTTTTTTTTTATTCAGACCTCGCTGGGGAGGGGGTATCAGGATGGGTCCTTATGCTCCCCTAACAAGTTCTGAATAAAAATGTAATAAAAAATAATTAACCCCATGTGTGCCACAGGGGTGGACAACACATCAGACCCCCCACCAATGGCACACAGAGTTAATTTTTTTTTCATTATTTTTTATCCAGACCCTACTGAAAAAAATAATTAATCGTACGTGCGCAACAGAGGGTCCAGCACACTGCAAAGCAATGCACTGGACCCACCTGTAGCACATACACCATCTGTATCCCCAGCCCCACATACACTGACCCACCCACAGCCTGGTTCCACAGCCCACTTGTTTTCATGCTGTCTGAACACCCATCCTAACATGGTTCCACTGGTAGTCAATGACCCCCAACCTGATTCCACTGTGCACTGGTAATCACAGACAGATCTCAAATATATACTTTTTGACCCCCCCATCACACTGCCCACTGGTATTCAGGGATCCTCACATACACTGCCTGAACCCCCACCAAAGCCTAGTGTGGTATCAACTGGCAGTCACAGATCTGCACATACACTGGCTGAGCGCCAGCCTGTTTTCACGGCAAACTGGAAAGGATTCCCTCATATACTGCTGACACCCAAGCCTGGTTCCACTGCCCACTAGTAGTCAATGACTACTAAATAGAGGACTAACATCATCTTACCCCATTGTCTGTCTCCTTTTACCCATTTAGACTGTAAGCTCCTTGGGGCAGGGACCTCTCTCCCATTGTTTCTATGAATGTCACACTTATTTCAATCCCTCTTATTTATTGTAACATATTTCTGTTGTAAGGCGCTGCGTACACTGTGTGTGTAAATAAAGATATACATACATACATACAATCACTGCGCCACATACACTGACCCTCAACCTGATTCCACTGTGCACTGGTAATCACAGATCCCAAATATACATTGTCTGCCACCCCCCTTCCACTGCCCACTTGTATTCAGGGATCCCCATATACACTGTCTGACACCCCCACCCCCAGCCTGGTTCAACTGGAAGACATAGATCTGCACATACACTGGCTGACCCCCAGCCTCTTTCCACTGCCCAACGGTAAAGATTCCCACATATATTGCCTGACATCCAAGCCTGGTTCCCTAGTAGTTACAGATCCACAAATACACCCTCTGAACATAACTCTAGATTAGACTCACCATCATCTTGTTTAGGTTGAAAGCTCCTTCATAATAAAGGCCAAACTGAGTAACCACCAGCCCATTACCCTGCCGGACATCATCTTGCCACATTCCCATGAACTTCTCTCCCCTGCCACAAGAAGGAACATTGAGAGTTAAGAATTCATCTCTCCAATATCGAACATGTGTCTTTTCAAATCAAACAACTTTTGGGCTTGCAGATTACCAACTGAATTTTGTCAATGCTGGGGCAAATAAAAAGCAACAAAAGTGAAAAATACAAATTTACAATTATTTAAATGATCCTTTAAAACACTTAAATGATAGAGAACTCAACTGCAAAACTTTGCATTGCATCAAGACCTATCTAGCATTCAAGGGGTAAAAATGCTCATTTAAAACAATTACATCTTTTACTTGAAACATAGTTGAAGAGGTAGAAAAAAAAAAAGACATCTGCCCATTAGGTTCAACCTGTGCTGTATCTCCCTTGTTGATGCAGAGATAGGCAAAATAAATCCCATGGAAGCCATTTACATCTACAGTATGCCCCAAGTGGATAAAGAACATCAATTCCTGACTCCAAAAGGCAATTAGCTATATCCCCAGGGCCGGATTTGCCATAAGGGAGAGTAGGCACCGGCCTACAGGTGCACCCCACAGAGGGGCGCCTGTCATTGAAATAATTTATTTATTTATTTTTTAATTCACAGCAGTTTTTATTTTTATATATATTTACAGCGCTGCTGCGCTGCACACAATAACCCGCCGCCCGGCCCTCGCTTACTAAGGTCTGTGCCGAAGACTGTAGCTGCTGTTGCTCCCGCTTGTTGGCTCTAATGAGGAGCACTGGGAGATGACATCAACTCCCAGCGCTCTGCATTCCTAAAGAGAAGACCGCATGGGGTACAACAGAAGCTGCAGGTCTGTGCAGAAGGCAGCACAGACATCTCCTGCTGCTGGACCACCAGGGAGGTAGGAAACGGATACGTGAGGGCAATGTGGAGCTGATGGCAATGTGAGGGCAAGTTGGAGCTGATGGGGGCAATGTAGAGCATGGAGCTGATGTGGACAAGTTGGAGCTGATGGGGGCAATGTAGAGCATGGAGCTGATGTGGACAAGTTGGAGCTGATGGGGGCAAGACAGATGGAGCTGATGGGGCAATACAGTTGGAGCTGATGGAGGCAAGTTAGAGCTGATGGGGCAAGACAGTTGGAGCTGATGGGGGCAAGTTGGAGCTGATGGGGGCAATGTGAGGGCAATATGGATATGGGGGGTAATGTAGAGATTCGGAGCATTTTGGAGATGGCCAATTGGGGGGGGGGGGGGGCTTCAGATTTCTGTGCCTACAGGCTCCTGAGATGTAAATCTGGCCCTGTATATCCCTGGATCAACTTCATATCTGTGACAGAAACCAGCTATCAGTATTCTCTGAATAGTTCTGCACTAAAAAGGTATTGAATACTTTTTGGTTATTACAGAGAACTTGTATTTTTATTAGTATATAACATCTTTATTTGTAACCTTTGAATTTTATAATGATGCTTTCCTTTGCAACCTGAAAACATCTCTGATCACTGACTAGGCCATCTCAAAGACAGCAATAACAAAAAGTGTAATCATAAAATGAGAAGGCCACAAAAGTCACTACACTTGTCCTCTAACATAATCCAATTCTAAAGTTCAATGTCACACAATGAAGCATTACCCAGCAGTGGAGATAAACTTGTACAGCTCTACAAAATATATACTCTACAAAAGCAAATGTTTTCACTTCTCTTATTAATTGTAAACAAGAGACACTTTTGAACATTCAGTCATTTCACTAAGTAACAAATATTCATGCCTAAAGTTGGTGGTACATTGCAAGAGAAACAGTGAATATGACTAAACTAGTTGAAGAGCCCGTTACACGGGCCACAGTGCCACTGCCAGCCGGTAGCAGGGCAGTCATGCACAGTAGAGACTGCCTATGCCGCGGCTGATACAGTGTCAGCCGATTGCGGTGCAGTCATGCTCAGTAGAGACTGCCCGTGCCGCTGCTGAGCCAAGGTGCGGGCAGTCTCTACTGAGCATGACTGCAGCACGCGCAGCAGTCTCTACTGTGCATGACTGCGTTGTTACACACATTTTAGCGAATTATTATATAGGATGAGAGAACAGGGACTTTATGCTGTGACTAATACCTGGTAATGTCATCAAAGACTCCATATCCAGTCTTCTTATCCATCACCCACTGACCAATGAAAATGCTAGGTGAAGTGGAGGTCAATTTTCCACTGCGAAGAAGCCCATGTCCATGCCGCATGTTGTCTTGAAAGAAGCCTTCATACACCTCCCCGTTTGCATACCTGAGTCAGGGAGAGGTAACACAGTCTAATCAATGTGTGATGTAAGCAACAAATAACATTTGTACTTCAAACCCTAAGGGCCTTATGCACAAAACAAAAAAAGCAAACTTCTGGGGCAAACCACAGAGAACAAATAAAAATTCCAAACATTTCTGTTAATTTAAGAGGTTTTTACCTGCTTGAATGCTAATGAGGTCTCCCCAATACATGGAGACCTTACTAGAACTCAAGGGGTTAAAAGTCCCATTTAAAGGGATAGTAATGTTTCATAATAAAAGCAGCTCTAATTAATCATCATAGTACTTGGACTTTGGAGAGTGTTATTTCAATTCTGTCAGAGTCGTAGTTCAAGAGTAATTCAATGACAAAGTATCCCCCTCCCACCCCTTTTACTGATGTAAAACTGCTCAGCCAGATCAGAAGGGAGGTGCCCAGGTAGATTGCAGAGAGGGACAATCTTCAATTAAGAAAAGGGAAAAACCTGAAAAACTTGTCAAGGGGGGCAGGGCTTTCATTGTTCTCATAGGAAGAAGAATGTCCCCCTGCTGTTATCTTTCTGGTCTAGAAACCAGATTTCACATCTGAGAAGAGACGGCTTACACTAGGTAAAAGGGGCGGGAGGGGAAACTTTATCCTTAAATTACTCTTGAACCACAACACTGACAGTATAGAAACAACACACTGTATGGGCTCAAATACCATGAAGATTAATTGGAGCTGCTGTTTTTGTGAAACGTTACTATCCCTTTAATTCACTGAAGGTTTTCACTTGTCTGTTACGGCAAAGTTGGTGTTCTCCAGAATTATTCCTTTTTGCTAGGGAGTGTTCAATGCAAAAGCACTCTAAGTTATAATACAGGTACTATGGGCAAAAACAGAGAAACTGAATAACTCTAAAACTGGTTGGAATGGAGCCATTTATGTTGGGGTCATTTATATGGAGTTAACCCTTTGAGTGCCAGAGAGATATCCCCTGCTTCATCAAGGGGGGCAGGTTTGTCCCTCGTTGCGATCCATGCGGACCGGCTGTCAGGTCTGAATGACATGATGGATAGGGGCTGGAAGTGGAAATCTTTTAAATTGATTTTGATGAAGAATATAAAAGGTAAAGAGATTTTAAAATGTGCTACGCATTATGACAAATTAAATCGAACAATCCTATACAAAGTTTTTTTTTTTTTTACATTACTATCCCTTTAAAAGGATAGTAATAGTTTTATGTTTATTCATTATTGTAGTCATTAAAAAAATATGAACAACAATGTAAGTCTTATCTCTCAAACCTTTATGGTATGAGAGATATACCTTGCTAAAGTTACCTCCTGAGAGAAGTCAGTGCTCTAGCTGACAGTTGCAGAATCTGGTCATTTGACCTGATGGAGGCTCTTCAGCAGACCTGAAATCACAGGATCTAAACATAAATACTTCATTGGAACGGTCTACAAAGTGTGCCTGGTTTGCAGGCACATTTTGTAAACCAGTCTAATGAAGTATTTATGTTTAGATCGTGCATTTTTGGCACTGCTGAAGAGCCTCCATCAGGTCAAATGACCAGATTCTGCAGCTGTCAGCTAGAGCACTGACTTCTCTCACGAGGTAACTTTATTTAGCAAGGTATATCTCTCAAACCATAAAGGTTTGAGAGATAAGACTTACATCGTTGGTCATATTTTATTAATGCCTAAAATATTAAATAAACATAAAATTAACTATTACTATCCCTTTAATTGATATGTGAGCTCAGCACCAATTGTGTTTTTATTGATGCAATAAAAAGGATGCTTTGCTTAAAACACTGCACTGCATCTAAAAATTGGTGCTTTGAGATGTTCAAATTTTAGAAATGCACATTTTTAACAAGCTATACAATTATATTTTAGGCTCAAAATTACATAACCTTTTTTTTTTGACTTTGCATATCCTGGTACTACATAAAATGTACCGTTAGACTGCTTACACAATTTATTACTATTATTTTTCATGTTCACCTATTATTTTCCACTTTTATGAGCTACCTGGATCGGTTTGCAGACCGCTGTCTGTCAGGGAACATAGAGAGCATTCTGAGCTGCAGAAAAATTGCTACATTGTATTACAAACTGCTTTGGTGATGATCTATCGACCAGAAAACTCTCTGTAAACTGAGATCCAGGTTGTTGTCTATCTGGGACATAGAAGTGTAAAAATAGGTTAAAATAAAAAGTATAGGTAATTTGATTTTTCATATTATACACTTGCAGAATATATAATGTCAAAATAATTAGTTACTATTCCATTTAATATATCAAACACAATCATAGTTGAGCTACTGTGCTTTTTAAAGGGGTAGGAAAATTTCATATGTAAAAACACATATATTGTAGGGCTTATCCTTCTGAGTAAAACAATGATGCTCCCACTGCTGAGAGGCGTTTTATTCAATAGGTATTGCAGCTCAAACTTGACTTATTTTAGGTAAAATATCTGAATAGCCTGAAATTTTACAATGGAACTGCTGCTACTACACCATCCTATGGAGATTTATAGTCAACAGGCCAGAGTTGTCCACATGATGGTGTAGCAACATGATGGAGTAGCAAAAGCTCCAGTGTAAAATTTCAGGCAATTGAGATATTGCACCTAAAAAATTCAAGTTTTAGATACAATAACTATTGAATAAAACACCACTCCGCAATGGGAGTGCCCTTATTCTACTCAGGAAAATAAGCAATACAATATAAAAGCGGAACTATGATCAAAATAAAATTGCCCCCCAAACACTTACTAACATAGCAATAGGCAAAGGCATACTTTCATTAGACTGAATAAGTCCAGCATTATAGAGGAAAAACAACTTCAACAGGCACCAGTGGGCAACAGCGCAGACATCTTGGAGAAAAGATATCTGTGAGTCTGTGCTGTCTGTCCCATTCAATGCCAGGACTGGTGAGTGACGTTACCTGGCACCTTAAAGGGATGATGGCGCAAGCTCTGTGCAGCTGATGCCTTTCAAAGAAGCTGCTTTTCCTCAATAATGTCGGACTTATTCAGCCTAATGAAAGTATGCAAATGCCTATAGATATGTTAGTAAGGGTCTGGGGGGCAATTTTATTTTGATGATAGTTCCACTTTAAGTGTTACTATCCTTTTAAGTATAATTACATTTTACTCTACAACTGGTTGAGTATATATGCTAGGTGCAGATACAAATAAGGACAACTACTTCAGTGAAGTACAGGGATGGGCAACTTGTGACTCTTTAGCCATTGGTCAAACCACAACTGACAGTTGGCAATGTAAAATAATCTACACTCTACACTTCATCCTGTATATAAAGTCAATAAAGTGCATTGATAGGTTTTGGATAGCAAAGGTTACAGGCAGACTCAGGAAAAACAGACAGGGAACTGTACTGGATATGGTGGGAGGTCAATTACTAGAAATTCTAAATTCCAGCAGAAAAACATTCTCCAGTCAATAAAAAGTAGCTGTATAAAGATGGTGGTGGGGCTGTTGGAAGGACTAAGAGTTTGATGTACAAAGCAAAAAACGAACAATCATGGTGCAAACCAACTGCACCCAGAGGAAACAAACGCAAACTTTAACTGCCCTTTTGAGTGCAAGGGGGGTGTCCAACGCATTGCTTTGTAATGCTTTGGGAACCCCTCTGGCACGCAATGGGTTTCACAAGGACTTCTAACCCCTCCAATACATTCATGGTATTAAAAGTGATAATCCTGTCCTTTAGGTGACCATCTCATCAAAACCTACACATTATGTCTTCAAAATCCCAAACTTTATTTGAGTACCTGGTTTCTGTTCTGCAGTGTGAGACAAGTGGGAATTCTGTCTCACTTCAGTAAGCTATAGGAAGGTTTTCAACTGGTAATTCTGCTAAATATCCAGCTACAGTGCATGTTAGTATAGTTAAATAAATCTTTCAGAATATATTATCTCTACAAAACGATATTTCTTAGAAGGATTAATTAGGAGTATTTCATGTTATCTTTTCTCAAGGCCATCTTGCAGAGATCTGCACTCTAAATGCATTAGAAAACTGAAAATAGTTATTGTTTCATAAGAAACTAGTTGAAAAGCCCGTTGCACAGGCCACAGTGCCAATGCCAGCTGGTCGCGGGGCAGTCATGCACAATAGAGACTGCCCGCACCACGGCTGATACAGAGCTGGATGCTTCTTTGGAGCACCCCGCTCTGTATATGCCTCATCACGGGCAGTCTCTACTGTGCATGACTGCAGCAAGCGCAGCAGCCTCTACTGCGCATGACTGCGTCGTTATTCACGTTTTAGCTAATTATTATATAGGATAAGTGTATTTTATATAAAATCTTGGATGTTACATTTTACAAAATCCCCACTGAAATCAAAGGGAATTGGGGACTTTTTATCCACCCTGGTACAGCTGGTACTCTCTAGAGTTGTACATCTTTCTCATTTTGCATTAGGTTCTAGGTCACTTCGAACAGTTTTGCCCCAGAATATATGATACAAAAGGAGTTTACCAGTAGGTGCCATGGCCACACATTTTTCCATCTTTCCACTGGCCCAGATAGCGATCCTCCTTGTTTAAAATTTTATTGGGGATTTTGAATTCTCCATACCTGCAAAGCAGAAACAAGATGTCAAATCTTGCACAGTAGTATAGTAGATAACATTTACAAAACTCAGGACCCTCCAACAGTGCAGCTTTTCAGGCTCTCACAGATGGAGAGATGAATTGTTCAATCATACTGACAGATTCTCCTGTGTGAATGATATAGCTCATGTGAGAAGATCATGGAATCTTAAGCTGTTGCTGAGTCTGGACAACTGGAATGGGAACCCCTGAGCAAATGTATATTGAATTAAAGGGCAACTAACAAGAAAAATAGTGAAGCTGAAGTCTAATCATTTACCAGTTAATTGCATTGCTGCAATGGATTTGCAGTAATTAACTAGTAAATGGCTTGGCTTTAAATGTGGACCTGTTATGTACACAGCTTTTATTCTCGCTAAATGGATCTATTTAAATTGCTTAGAATTTCTGCTGTGTGTGTTACAAACAGGTTAACAGTTCTGGATATTTGATTTAATAGTTCATAAATCTAGTTCCAGCAGAGCTTTGTTCTCTGTCACATAAAGCTTCACATGTCCAGGAAACCACCTCTCCCAACCAGAGGCCTGGAATAAATTAGTGGGGAGGAATAATCATGAAAATCCTTTCAAAATGGAAGCTCCCACTGATGGAAGGGTGATAGGTCCTATATATTAGAACATAGAATGGGCAGCACCCGTGGGACTTAGATTAGAAAAATTTATTATTCACAAAAGCACAATTTATGGTCATAAATTGTGCTTTTGTGAATAATACATTTTTCGAATCTAAGTCCCACGGGTGCTGCCCATTCTATGTTCTGCTACCTATCTTCATAGGGATTGTGCACTTGGGCATTTCAATTTATTGGAGTGAGTGCTGTCCATCAAGTAATTATATATATATATATATATATATATATATATAATTTACTTTTTTTCTGTTAGTTGCTCTTTAGGTTTTCTACTATTTAGCATCCATAAATCTTACCCATCCTCCAGGCCATTTCGAAAAGTACCAGAGTATATTCTTCCATCGGGCCAGCTCAGTACTCCTCTAGATAATGGAAAAAGAGAGTCACATTAATATACAACATACTGTGTTATCCCAATATTTTAAATAGTCATATACAATATATAGATCAACTCACATTAATTAGTGGTTGATCAATAGACATATGTCAGTAATCATCACAATTCTCATGCAGGGTATTTTACCCATCCCTGCTTGGGTCTCTGGAACCCTGATTCACATGAATATACTTCAACCCAAATCTTGTGGCTCAATGGTCATCCTGGAACTTGATGCAATATCAAAATAAAAAACAAACTAGAAGCCGAACTCATCCAAATAAAAATATATTTATTAAGAACAATATATGCCCAATGACAAAAAGGATCAAAGGTATGCTTTTTGCAGCGTTCACATCTGCTTTTTCAACCAATCTGGCCTCAGACACAAAAGGAAAAGAACGGCTACAAACTAACAAAATTTAAAAACTCCATAGCTCCATCTGATTGGTTGAGTCTTCTGTCGGTAAGATCAAAAAGGCTTAAATGTTAAAGTACCCTGCATGAGAATTGTGTTGATTACCGACATATGTCTGTTGATCAACTACTAATTAATGTGAGCTGATCTATATATTGTATATGACTATTTAGAATATTGGGATAACACACAATTGGTGCCCCAATATGTTTTCTACTTTCTTTGCATAAAACTACTACTCTGTCCGTGGACGAGTGCTGCTGAGAGTGGAGCTGCCTAAGAACACTGTCTAAGGGGAGCAGTCCATATCTCCCCAAAGCCCTTGTGCTGAATTACACATATGTGTTTAATTCAGCCAATTGCTTTGTGAGTAATTTTCTTACGGTAGTGGTTGGTGATTTTTTGTTCGTCGAGGATTTTACACTAGGAGCGCCTCCTGCTTTTTCTTCTCTTCCCTACAAACATTATTACATGGCAGCCCACATATTGGTGGGCTGTATCCTATCACCCCTTTAAGGCAGTGATTCTCCACCAGGGTGCCATGGCACGTTGGTGGGGCATCTGCTTAAGGTGCCCCGTCTTTTTTTATGAATACTCTCATAAAATGTGACTACTGAGTTTCAGATGCATATTTCTGGAAATTTTTCTGCACATTAGGTTTGTTTCTGTTATTATGATTGTGAGACCAAAAACTGTATATTTATGCATTTGTATTCTCCATTACTTGGTTGATAAATTACCTATAAAATATTTAGTGTGCCCCGAAAGCTTTCAGATAGCATGTAAGGGGTGCCTTGAACAAAAAAAATGTTGAGAACCACTGCTTTAAGAACATGACAGCAGTGCAAAGCAATGTGCTGCTAAAAACTAATTTGGTAAGTGGACCTGACCTCCCCTTTATCCAAGGTCACACATGATTAAAGCAGCCCATACAATTAAACCAGGAAGTCAGTATTCAAGGGGTTAAAAGCCTAATTTTAAATCAAAGGAATTTTTAAATCCCCTATGATGCAGCTAATTATCTCCACAGTGACTTCACTTCTTTTAAGCACAAGTCCTTATGGTGTCTAACAGTGGCAAAAATTATTACATACCATAATGCTGCCACCAACGACCTGTGGGATTTCCACAATAGGGAAAGGCAGTAATTACTACCTTAAAGCCCTTATAGGCTTAAATCTGTATTTTAGACTAGATTAATGCATTTTTCACTGACCTGCCATGTGGTTTGCCAGATAACCAGCGCCCTTCATAAGTGGCGTCTTTTAGCCGTGGATCTTTGTAAAAAGTGTACTTGGCACTGCGTGACATTGGAGGCTCCTGTCTGTGTACACTGCCACCTGTTGGAGGAGGTGGCTCAAACACTCTCCTCAAGGCCTGATCCACGGCCTGGCTAATTGCTCGCAGCCACTTAGTCTACAATACAACAGTAAATGACAAAGAAAGTAAGCTTTAAAAAGAAAAATCCTAGAGCTCAATAAGTCTGAGTTAAAAAGTAATTTTTTGTTTTATGAAAATTAAAGTGTGTCTGTGCTCCTTGAGGCTGCCTCCAGTCTCTGCTTGCAGCGAGGCTGGTCTACTGTCTCTGCGCACCCCGAGGACGGTCTACTGTCTCTGCGCGTCACGAGGACGGTCTACGTCACGAGGACGGTCTACTGTCTCTGCGCGCCTCGAGGCTGCCTCCTGTCTCTGCGCGCCTCGAGGCTGCCTCCTGTCTCTGCGCGCCTCGAGGCTGCCTCCTGTCTCTGCGCGCCTCGAGGCTGCCTCCTGTCTCTGCGCGCCTCGAGGCTGCCTCCTGTCTCTGCGCGCCTCGAGGCTGCCTCCTGTCTCTGCGCGCCTCGAGGCTGCCTCCTGTCTCTGCGCGCCTCGAGGCTGCCTCCTGTCTCTGCGCGCCTCGAGGCTGCCTCCTGTCTCTGCTCCCCTTAAGTCTGTTCCTTATCGCCTTGAGTCTGTCATGTGTCCCTGCTCGCCATGAGTTTGTCTTGTGTCATGCTTGCTAAATAAAATGAAAGCAAAACACTGGATCTTCCAGAGTGCATGCACTGGCTTGCATTTACTTCTTGTTGCTCTGATAAATGAAGCTGAGACGAGCTTTAACTATCCACATACAGAAAAGGAATAAATAAAAAATGTAAATGAATGTATGATTAACAAACAGATATGTAGCACAAATCATAGAAAACTGAATTTCCCTTTTAACATTTTTACCTACAATAAGTGGACATTGAGCGCGACTTACTAAGAACAAGTGGGGTAATTCTTGGGCAAACCAACTGCACAACAAGGGACAAATAAAAATTCAGGTTAACTTAAAGGGATAGTAATACTTCGTTTTAACTTTATTTTATTTTGTAGGCATTAAAAAAACATGAAGAATGATATAAGTCTTATCTCTCAAACCTTTATGGTTTAAGAGATATTCACAAACAAAGTATCCCCTCTCTGTTCAGCCAGTTCAGAAGGGAGGTGCCCAGGTAGACTGCAGAGAGGGACAATCTTCAATTAAGATAAGGGAAAAACCTGAAAAGCTTGTCAATGGGGGAAGGGCTTTCATTGTTTTAATACAAAGAAGATTGTCCCCTTCTGTTATCTGTCTGGTCATACAACCAGATTCACATCTGAGAAGAGATGGCTTACACTAGGTAAAAGGGGCGGGAGGGAGAAACTTTGCTTGTGAATATCTCATAAACCATAAAGGTTTGAGAGATAAGACTTATATCATTCTTCATGTTTTTTTAATGCCTACAAAATAAAATAAAGTTAAAACGAAGTATTACTATCCCTTTAAATGTGACTTTTAACCTCCTTGAATGCTAGAGAGATCTCATTTGCATTGCTTACCAAAGTGTTGGAGAAATTGCTACAACTCAAGGTGTTAAAAGCCCATTTTAAATCAAAAGAAAACACAAAAGAGGGCCCCCAATGGTGCCTGTTAACTTGTTACAACGGGTCTTTTTCACAAATATAGCTTGCCTTTGTCTTATAATATATTGAAATGTTAAGATATTTTATATCATTTTATTATTTTGGTCATTTTGATAATTAAATAGTTCTTTTAAAGACTAAAAAGCAGCATGGTGTGGATCCATTAAACAGACGTCTGGGTCACCTGAACAGAGACAGGAGAATTTCTCTGTGAGCTCGTTTTGTTGTGTTTGGACGAACGTCCTTTCATAACCATCACTCTTGTGAGTATAATTTGGTTTGTGAAAAAAACCCGTTGTAACAAGTTAACAGGCACAATTGGGTGCCCTCTTTTGTGTTTTCTTTTGCATACTACTACCTTGGTGAGTTGTATCGAGGAGCAGCCCGACTGGTCAATACTGTTTTGGGGACAGTGAAAATACCCCATATGTGCTTTTTCAGCAGGCATGTAAGTGCTCAGTTGAACACTCTACCTAGTGAGTATAATTCTAATGTTGGTGATGGGATGGCGATATAATCCAATAAGATGTCATTGCACTAGGAGCACCTTCTGTGTGTTCTTCTTTTCATTTTAAATCAAGGGAATTTGGGAAACATTTTATTTTTTTTCAATATAGTGCCGTTTGTTTGCTCCATAATTGTCCTCTTTTCTATTTCGCATAAGACCATCTGAGTACCAAAAATCTGTGCCTGCACATCTCTTTGATAGCATATGAGAGGTTAAACATTTAAAGAAACAGAAATGTCTAAACATATCTGGGACTATACACACACATCCACCACTGCTGAAAGCTGAAACAGTTCTTAGTCTAAAATCCAGTCTTATATAGACTATCTGACTGTTCCCATTTATGCTTTTTCCAATGCTTCTATTAACATAAAAATCTTTGTAGGTGTCTCAGAAGTAATATTGTTTTATTGTCTGTAAGTGGGCCTAAGATAATGTGACAGGCTTTCTGAATAGAAGAGCAGTGGGTATTAATCTCAGTACATTAACAGTATTAGCTCTACACAAACAATTAACCAAATTGCATCTATGTAGGATAGAGTACACATGCATTCAAAATGCAGGTTAACCCTTTGAGTCTCAGAGGGGTACACAACACATTACTTTTGCAATGTGTTGCGTACCCCTCTGGCACTCAAAGGGTAAAGAATTACATTACTAGGGATCTAACTTTACAGACACTAGCTGGAAAAACAACATGACAACTCAATTTCAGTTTTAGTTGTTTGTGTTCTCTTAAAGCACTGAGTACCAAAGGGGTGCACAATGAATTGCAAAGCAATACACTGTGCACCCCTGTCATGTAAAGGGCCAATAGAACAGTATGGATTTATAGTAAAGAGCCTTATTTCTAACACAGGACATCACTACGGAGACACAGTGTAAATGTTTTAGTTTTATTTGCCAATGGCCTATCTTAAAAGGGGCTCTTAGTGTAGTGGCATAAGAGGTGCTTCCATGATGCAACATGAGCAGACATCAAGACACTGAGTCCAAGTGCTTACGCAGTGAGGTGCACAGCCATTGACAATTTAAGGAATTATAATGTTAATATGCAGTGTATATACCACAATGATTTTCTTGTTGAACAAAAAGGACACGCCGACTGCTGGAAGATGCTTTATTTAACCCTCTGAGTGCCAGAGGAGTGTTCACTCCTCTGGCACTCAAGGGGTTAAGACAGGGGTGCTCAATGTGAAGCCCTCCAGCTGTGGTTGTGCTACAACTGTCATCATCATCCTCCATTAGCCATTGGCTGGTGGAGGGAGGACGATGGGAATTGTAGTCAAAATTCAGTCCATGAAAATTAACCTCTAGATCAGAGGTTCTCAACCCACGCCCTAAGTGGCCACTAACAGGCCAGGACTTAGGAATTTCCCTGCTAGAACACAAGTGTGTTGATCAGAGGCTCAGTCATATTGATTACCTCACCTGTGCTTTTAAAAGGAAATTCTCAAATCCTGGCCTGTTGGTAGCCACTGAGGGAGCGGGTTGAGAACCACTGTTCTAGATAATGCTTTTGTTATTGCTTCCTATGGAGATCTAGAATGGGAATACAGTCAGGGATCAAAAGTTCTCCAGAGACAGGAAAAAAAGCTTATTTTGTTGCCAAGTTTGAGCTGTAATGGCACCTGAATGAAATAGGGCGAGCCTTACAATATGTACTCTATACTTTTTTGATTCATTTGAAGGATATTCTCTTGTAGTAAGTACAGTTATAGAACAATAAAACAAATATGGATGCAATGGAGTTCCAGGTCACCTTTTCCTGTGGAGTTGAAGCAACCAGAGTTAACTGTTCTTCAGGAGTGGTGATCTTCAAACCATTCCTAGTGAAAGAAACCACAGAGAAACCAACAGAGGTTGCATTATAAGTAAGCGGCAGCAACACAGCTCACTGAGACTGATGTACTAAGTAAAAATGGTGCAATTCTGGAACACATTAAAGCGGAACTACCACCCAATAATAAGATAGCATCACATCATTGCCCATCTGGCGACTAGCTGCTCAGTAGCGCTAGTCACCAGAATTCTTACCGTAAATCTCTATTCTTCATGGACTGACAGCAAGACGGAGCACGGACATCTTGGCCTAGCGACATCCACGCAACTGAGCTGTCAGTCCCAGCAGGGTCTAGGAGGCATTGCTAGGAGCCATTTGGCTCCCGCTGGGACTGACAGCGCAGGCGTGTTGACGTCACAAGGACAAGATATCCGTGCTCCGTCTTGCTGTCAGTCCATGAAGAATAGAGATTTCTCTTTAATCCGGTAAGAATTCTGGCGACTAGCGCTACTGAGCAGCTAGTCGCCAGATGGGCAATGATGTCATGCTATCTTATTATTGGGTGGTAGTTCCGCTTTAACTTTGCCATAGAAAATATATAATAACTCCCAGCCATCAATTGATTTCAATGTCTTTCAATGCTACCTAGAGAGATCTCCATTGCATTGATTCACAACATGCTGGGCACTTCTCTAAGAGTTCAAAGGGCTAAATACTCTTTAACCCTTTCAGTGCCGGAGTGGTAGAGAACGCATTGCTTTGCAATGCGTTCTGTACCACTCTGGCACTCAAAGAGTTAAATCAATTGTAATATTTGTTCCAGAACTGCCCTGATGCCCTTAGTACATCAGCCTCACTGTTTATACATAGCTAAAATATAAACATGGAAATGAGGGAAGTCTTCAATACACATTGCAGAACCATGAGTTGGAGGCCTTCCTACCATCCACTGGGTTAAAGTGTTTCATTGTTACAATTCTTCTGAGATTTTGAGTGAAACTGAAAGGTTCCACCATAGCAACAAGCTTGAAAGCAGCTGTTATTCATCAACGTGAGGAATATAATCACATTTGATTTTTCAGTAGAGGGAGGTCTGAGTTCTCCATGGGTTTAACCCTTTGAGTACCAGAAGGATGTCCTCTGCCACCCAAAGGGTTCAAGTGATCAGATGACATTACAGGACCTTCACTGTGCCATGTGACACCTAATGGCCACAGACCAGAAAATCTCTGACTCAAATAACTGGTTGTTTTAAAGGAGCAGTACAATTTTGTTATGAAAAATACATATTGTAGGGCTTTTTTTGTTCAGTAAAATAAGTGTACCCCACTGCTGACAGATGCATAGTTCCATAGTTACTACAGTTTAAACTTGTGTTTTTGTTTTGTTTTACATTAACAGTGCCCTCTAGTGCTTAAATTCCAATTAGTTATTCTATTACATTCTAGTTCAGATGAAAGTCAATGACAAGCATTTCTCCACAGAATGTGATACAAACTGCCAAGTCATGCTGTCAGTTAGAAGTTTCAGGAAGTATACACTGAAGTGGGAATAACCTTGCTTTACTCAGAAGGAAAAGCTCTACAACATATAGTACCAGAAGGGAGTGCAACTCATTGTGTCACAATTAACTGGCATTAAGAAACACATAGACCGGACCCCTGTTAAGTATTGTATTGTTTTTTTTAAATATTTTACAGTTTTGTATAAATAAATATTGGCTACCATTTACCATAATATAACTCAGTTAAGTTTATTCCCACTACCTCTATTCCGGAAGGAGATTGGGCACCCTAATATCTACATGGAAATATATCCATTGTAAGATAAGGAGTACAACCCTAGATCCCTCTCCAGTGAAAGCAGAGAAATTGGAGCGTGGAAGGAGGATATAATCTTGCCTCAAGTGGCTTTGCTGATAACGTGGTCCAATTCCAGGCCACAAGTGGAAGAGACAACAAAGACTTCTTTGAAGATGGTCAGTCAACAAAATCTTAAACCACAGAGTGTGACAAGCAGCCACAATGAGAGAGAGAGAGAGAGAGAGAGAGAGAGAGAGAGAGAGAGAGAGAGAGAGAGAGAGAGAGAGAGAGAGAGAGAGAGAGAGAGAAAGGAAAGAGATGGACGCTCCTAGTGTAATAAATCCATATACTTGGACCTTCAACAATACAACACCTTACTTACAAAGTAGAAATCCACTAACAGTGGTCAGCTAACGGATGAGGGATTCAAGACTGCCCCCACTCAGTCAATCCTCAGATGGAAGATGGATGCTGCTTCCCACCACAGAAAAGGATCTCTCCAGGATCCTTACCAAAATCAAGACAACAACCAGAAGGGATGCAAACCACCCATAAAAACTGTAATATCAGTTATAAATATAATACGTACTCACATTTAAAGCCAGCAGGGTATTAAAATCTGAGATACACCTCCCGTGGGAATAAAAGAATCTTGATCCGCTGAAGGTGGTCTAAAAAAAATTCTTAAAAATACAACAATTACCAAAGTGTATATAGCCCATGCTCCATAGAAAAATCTTAGAAGACCTCCTATTGCCTGAGGTGGACCAGACCCCCGCGAGTCATGCAGAGGTAGGGTGTCAGCTTTGGGCTTCTACACATGCTTCTTTCCTTACAAGGCCTTCTTGGACTTTAAGGTGGAATGTGCCTGGATTGCTAAGGAAATTGGTGCCCTGGAAAAAATACACACATTGGAGGGGGTATCGAAAACCATACGTCTTCCTTGGAAAAAAGGGACGTTTAGGAGTAACCTGAGTAATCTTGCCTCCAGTGGCATGGCTGATAACCTTCTCCAATTCAAGGCCACAAGTGGAAGCGACATCAAACACTTCTTGGAAGACTGGTCTGCCAACCAAATCTTAAGCCACAGAGTGTGACAAGCAGCCACAGAGAGAAAGCCGAGGCTTTTTCCATGATCATAGTGATGTCAAAGCCAGCTTCAGTGAGATTTGCATTCGTCTCAAGGATCTTGGATATAATTACCATGAGACCCACCTTAGATGTGTCTGCAAGGATAGCATACACAAGCTGATTCCCTATATAGTCATAGCCCTAGTAGCTCACCCAAAGGCAGGGTATAGAGAGGGAAAAAAAGGCTGCAACAGATAACTCAGGCATTTATCCACCAGATCCTTAAGAGCCGTAGCCTCCTCCAGAGGCAAAGCTGTATTCTCAGCAATGTGAGAGATTGGGGGGGGGATCCACTGCAGGGGGTAGCCCACTGCACTAAAGCACCAGCAGAAAAAGGGTACAGGATAGAGATACACTTGGGAAGGGATAGCTTCCTGACAGGCATCCTTCACTCCTCCAGGAGTACCTGCTCTAAGAAATGGAGTACCTGCTCTAAGAAATGGTGAGGATGAAAAAATATCAGGGGAAAAGGAGCTAGAGTCTACGGCCTCCGAGACCTTACGTGTCTCCAGGACAGCTCTATTATGACCCTCTGCAGAAGAACCAGGGTCTTCCTCATAAGAATCCCCAACAGAGAAGAACTAATCCAATTTGTCCTTATCAATTCCCCTTCCTCAGAGGAGGAGTTTCCAATAAATGGGAGCATCAACCTCAGAAAAATGGCTGAACTGTCTTTTGGGAGATGCAGGATGGCTGTGGGACCAACAGTCTAAGACTCCTTGAATACATGAGGGTGTAGAACTCACTGAGGAGATTAAAACCATAACCTATGAAGGTTCCTGTCCAACACTTAACAGCCCCTGGGGATGAGTGGGAGTCACAGCACAAGAGGGACATAAAGTACCAGTATATGACCATGAAGATCATGACATGAAGAGCAATGGGTTAAAGGGACCTCCAAAGCCTTAGTTTCTCTTAGGCTCTATCATAGCCAAAAAAACCCGCATTAAGTATGGAAAAAGTAGAGTAAAAGTACTGAAATACATGTAAAAGTACTTATCTGACTGCAAGGGGTTAATGTGGCAAGCAAGGAGGTAGAGAAAAGCTTCTGCATTGCAGGTTGAATCCAAAAGGAAAAACGGGTCACTATAGGACCATCTCATTCATTAAACAAAAAACACAGGAAAAACAGGCTTATGGGACCTGTAGCCTCCCATTAATAAATATGGTTCTGTTGAACTCTAGTCACAGTTAAAGCAAGTCCATCAATATCTGAGGGGGGGGGGGGGGGGCGCATTTCCGGTAGGGAGTGTGTGCTCATTCTTAAAGGCACAGCAATTCCATAAAATATTAAGTATGTAACAGAGTAGAAAAATACTTAAGAGAATAGACGTTAATAAGAAGTTCCACCAGAGACTGACTCTAGAAACCCAGTTAGCATGTAAAATCAGAGAGGGCGTGCTCGCGCTAAATGCCATTAAGCAGCAAAAAAATAATGATAAGAGAGGAACATTACCAAAATCTATGTACGATTACAGCATACTATAGAACAGAGTGCTAGTCAGGCTTCATCTCCACAGTCATAAAATGTGGCTACCAGACAAGGGAACTAGAAATATTCACAAGACCTACGCACTCAGAGGAAAATAATCAATTCTCCTCAATCTTCAGGCTCCTATTTGAGCAAGCAAAGTAGCTGCTCAGAGGAAGATATGAGGATATGGTTGGCTAACCAAAGCCATCATAACCAGACCCAGGTCCCTGATGTATGTGCTCTGGTTCAAACAGTGGCGGCCAGAGATAGGAGTCCATCTAATGGAGGAATTATACAGCCCCATGCCTATCAGTAGAAACCAAAAGGCTAGCTAACAGAGAATCATTGCCCTGCATCCAACCAGACTGAGGTCACTTTTAAAGGGATAGTAATACTTAAAATGTCAGCGGTGAGAGTACCCTTTTTTTTCACTCAGGTCGATAAACACTACACTATATATATTTTTTTACATATTAAAGTATTACAATCCCTTTAAAACTGAGCATGTCAAGGTGGGTGTAAAGTGGAATGAAAGAGCCTTCACATCAGACAGCTCTTTTGATTAAGTGTACTGCCCTGCAGGAGAAGGGGATTTTACACCCATGGTTCCTGTGTTCCACATACAATGTAGGAGAAAATAATTCTTTCCTGGCCATATTAGCCTGTAATTATTCTGCTTCACTGTAAGTTTAATGTTCGGTACATATTGCAAAGTTGTATTATTCAGGCTTATGCAATTAAATAGAAATGAGTGAGGCAGACCTCTACAAGTATGGATAGTGTTCCATGAAGGTGGACATACTCCAGGCTTTTTTTTTATGTCTCTGCCCACTTCACTACAGGTATCCCTAATGACAGATCATTGTAAACCTATCAACCTATCACAGTCAGACCTTCTACCATGGAGAACTTTGTAAGCCATAATATACTGTAAAATATATTAAAATGGAACTAACACTCTATATAATGACTTGGGTGATTTTGAGAGGGCTTTCAAAATCATCTATATTTAGATTAGTCATTAATTATTTAAAAGTTATAGTTTATGGGATATTTGCATTTATTTGTTATAGTATGCAAATCAGTCAGTACTTCCTGAAAGGAAGCAGCAGTTGCGAGGGAAAGTGGAATGTTGTTATGTGACATACAAGGCTGTGCCAGCCAGGGCTACATAATTGCATAAACTGGCAAATAAATAAATATAAATACCTCAAACTTTAGATGTAAATAAAGAATGGCTAAAATAAATATAAGTAATTTTGAAAGTTTTTTATAATGTTCCACTGTAAGCGGCTGTGGATTCATCACAACCTACATTGAATGGAAGTCCTAAGTATCTACCAACCAATCATGTATGGCTGAAATCTATGCAAAACGGCCATCCAGCATGCCATCTTGTGATGGGATTTCTGTGAGAAATCAGGAAAATTAAAAGTGAGAAATCCAACAGCACATCATAAGCTCCACTCAAATCTCTGTGTAAATATTATATATATTCATATTACAGGGCTGTACTGGTTGCATTATTACAGCCCTGATGGATTACCTTTTCTAGAAGTCTTCATTTAACCCTTTAAGTGAGCATTAAAAGGAATAATGTGGAGGTCTTATAAATTTTTACTTTGGCCATAAAAATATCCAGTACCAGATTCAATAGAAAACAGACACAAGTCATCAATCACAAAAACCTTACATGGAAAGAGTCCTTTATGGTTCATTTAAAAAACAAAAGGAATACAAAAAGGAGAACAGCGCACTTGGCTGCAAAACAAAATGTAATAATTTTTACATCTGTACTCACACGCTATTGACTTCTTCTGAGAGAGGGTCCACCCAAACCGTGGAAAGGCGGAAAATATGATGTGTTGAAAACTGGAGAAAAAACTACAGCATGAATATTTCCTCAACATGTTAGTAAAAAGCAAAGATATAAACCAATTCTGCCTCTCAATGCACGCAACAAGATGTCAGAGAGAGAGGCCACAATTATTAGCGAAGACATAATTGTACAGCAAAAGTGTATGTTATTTACATTTATTTAAAACCTCAGTGGAATAATTGGCAGAGTAATGATTCACAAAAATTATATTTTAAGGTAGCAGTAAATTTCTATACTGCAAAGAAAAAAAAAAGGATTTATATATATTATTTATATAGCCATAGAAGAAATGGGCACTCCTTAGTCCTATATTATAATTCGCTAATGTATGTTTGTCAGAAGCTGTCATGTGCAGTACAGACGGCTGCGCATGCTGCAGTCATGCACAGTAGAGACTGCCTGCGCCGCGGCTGATAACAGTGTGATCAGCCACGGCGCGGGCAGTCTCTACTGAGCCTGACTGCACCGCGGCCGTTGCTGCCTGGCACTGTGGCCCGTGTACACGGGCTGTTCAACTAGTCAAAAAATAAATGAATATATAATGCCGTGGTGCTGCAAAAATATGTAAAAAATCTAAGAAACTTTTAGATACGCATAGTAGGCCATCACAAGATAGCAAAGCTAAAAGAGCATTCAGAGGGACTTCATGAAAGTCCTTCTGATTGCTCATTGAGTTATGCTACTGTGTGATAGCCTACTATGCATATATGGTGAACGAGTAATGCAGTATGTAAGAATACCTTTTATTACTGGACTAACATTCAATTATATGGAGACAAACTTTTGAGAGAGATGCTCCATTTATCAAGTCTAAAGCATATTCCTCTGGCATTCGAAGGGTTAAAGAAACATTGTTTCATTTACAGATGTCCCAGACTGTTGGCAAAAAACCTGCTGCATTAACTACCCCAGTGGTTCTCAACCAGGATGCCACGGCATTCTGATATGCCATGGACACTAGGTTAGGTACTGGGATATTCCAGACTAGCACCATGGTGGAATATTCAGGTGGCAGTGAGTGACGTTACATTGTTGCATTTGTGCATAGTTACAATGGGATATAGTGAGCGGTAAAGTGTGTAAACGTGTATTAATTTCTTTTTTTTAAAACTCTGTTTTGTCAAAACGGAAGTAATAAATGCTGCACCTACTTCCGCATAGACTGCGGTTACCAGCTCTGTAACAGCAGTCTGTCACTCTGCCTCTGCGCCCCTCACTCTATACAGCCTCCCTGGAGAGCTCTCATTGGCAGAGGTAACCGCAGTCTATGAGGAAGTAGGTGCAGGTCAGTTTTGACAAAACAGGGCTTTAAAAAAATAAATGAATATACATTAACATATATTCGCTATATACGCTATTAAAGTGATAGTAGCACTTAAAATGTAAAAAAATATATGTTGTAGGGTTTATCCCCGAGTAAAAAAAAGGGTACTCCCACTGCTGAGAGATATTTTATTAAAAAACTATAACAGCTCAATCATGAATTTTTAGGTGCAATATCACAGTGGCCTGAAAATTTACAGTGGCGCTGTTGCTACACCATCCTATGGACAGCTCTGGTCCGTAGACCATAAATCTCCATAAGATGGTGTAGCAACAGCGCCACTGTAAATTTTCAGGCCACTGTGATATTGAACCTAAAAATTTCAAGTTTGAACTGTTATAATTTTTTAATAAAATATCTCTCAGCAGTGGGAGTACTCTTGTGTTATTTGGGGACACAAACCCTACAACATATATTTTTTTACATCTTAATTATTACTATACCTTTAAGGCTAACTTGTATAGGGGTGATACATCCCCTTTAATGTGACTCTCTGCCAACAACAAGATTGACATGACATGTTGCCATTCAGTCTCCACAGAAAGTGATTTAGATGCTGAAAACATATGACAGGTACTCCCTACTAAGATGCAAAGAGGATGAAGGAGAAAAATTGCAGTCCCTACCTGGGCATGAACCAGTGCATCATTAAACAGGATGAACCAGTTGACAGAGAAGCGGCCTGCATTCTGCATAGAGAGGCCCTTGTTACTGCTTTCACAGATAAGGCGCCGTTGCGGCTTCCGCAGGGAATCCTGCCATAAAAATCAAAAAGCATAGGTTAGAGTCAGATAAAAGGAGTAAAAAAATTCAGAAAATATGTTATAACTTGCAGGAATAATTTAAGACGTAACATCACCTAATAATGACCTTTCACCTACCTAACATATTACAACAAAAATTCTAATGACCCCTATGCATTTTGACCTTGTGTTTTTTGTTCAAGAGATAACCTCTTCAATCCATCCTGGATATCAGGTTTATAGAGGCAGACAAGACAGCTACTAGAATGACTACAGGACAAACTCCACCGACTGTACATGGTCGTCTTAACCTTTTAAGAACCAGGAGGGATGAGTAGTGAAATCAAAAAGGTACAAGGTCACCTCCATTTGAGTCACAAAGGTGCATACAAACCAATTTGCAAATTGGCCCACAATGGATAATACAAACTGGCCTACACAGGCCCCAGTCCAGTAAAGGCCAAACATACTTTTTACTTTTAATACTAGATTAGCAATGCAAATCTCACTTATTTCCTGTATCATGGAATTCATAAACTTGTTATTCAAGAAGACAGAGATGTTTTTGCTGCTTATCTCCATGATTAAGGCTCCTCATGAAACAAACATTAAGTTAATAGGAGCAGGGCTCCCACTGACCAGCTTTAAAGCGGGTGCTACACACATAGAGTGCCAATCCATATGTAGCAACCAGCAGAAACTGACAACCTCATTCATTTTTCTACACACTGGCCTGTGAGTAGCAAATCTTATTCACATTTCATTGAATTATATATTGAATTGGTATGGAGTTCAGCGCCTCAAAATAGATTACAAGCTTGGGTTGTTTAGGGATGCCATCTTATCCCTTTAACCTTCTGAGTGCCTGAGGGGTACATCTGGCACTCAAAGGGTTAATATATGCTACATTTGAAAAACACACACTGCAGAGCTGCATCCGAATTGTGCTACAGTAATCTCCAATGCATTGTGAAGCAAGGTACTGGAGACCTCTGCACCAGTCAAGGGGTTAAGTTAACATGGTGACAATTACTCTAGCCACCATGAGTTTATAAGCAGCTGGCCCAGCACCCAGCCAATCATTCTAGAAGTACCTGGTAGTCGACCCAGTGTGAATTGGCTGCATATCACCACTGAGGGGGATGTGCAAAGCATCTATTTGCAATGTACTGCACATCCCTCTCATATTTAAATGGATAAGTAGGCTGATGCACTCTGCTGACTTCAGATAAAAAAAAACTGTCAGCAACTGACACCTCTGTCACCATGGACATGACATCCAGACTGATTGAATATTTCCTCTCTTGAACAAAAGGCAAACCCATAAGGGCCATTAGGAATTTCTGGCCATAGTAAGGTAGGTGTGGGGGTTAGTGTTAGAAGGTATTAAGCGGTATCAGAGAGCAAAAGGTATTTCACAGCTAAAAGGCAGGTTTGAACTAGAATGAACCATGTTATGCATAAAATAATACATTAAAAGGGATCTACACCCAATGAATAAGTGGTTCATAAGTTGTTTATGGAATTAAAAGAAGCTGGCAAATTAAAAACATAATTACATCCCATCTGTTAGAATAATGCTAATAGCCCAAAAGTCTGAGCTCCGGGCACCATCACCAAGTGGCGTTCATTAAACATAGACTCACAACGTTAGACTGGTATTGATATCCAGAAAACCTCCAAATTAGAGAATTGTATTGTGGTCTGTTCAGTGGCTTGCAAACAAGGAATTTAAGCTGCACTGTATTTAAATGTTAAAAGGCTAGTAATTTTTCAATGTAACATAAGCTCTGATTGTTCCTTATAGTTTATACTATTGCTCTCTGACGCTGGCACTGTTGATATCTCTCTAGTTTCAATGAAATTATATTATAGTGTCCCCCTCCTGCCCCTTTAACCTCAATCTTCTTGAAACACACCTGAAAGTGAATTGCAGTAAGGGACAATCTTCTGTCAGTATCAGGAAAAACCTGCCCTCCTTCCACAAGGGGGCAGGGTTTTCCTTATCCTGACAGAAGGAAGATTGCCCCTCGTTGCAATCTGTCCGGTCCGATGACCGGATTTCAGATCTGAGGGGAGGGGGCTTACACTACTGAAAAGGGGTGGGAGGAGGACACTTTACAATATAATATAATTTCACTGAAACTAGAGAGATATGAACAGTGCCAATGTTGGAGAGCAATAGTATAAACTATAAGAAACAATTGTAGCTTATGTTATATTGAAACATTACTAACCTTCTGAGCCCACAAAATGATATTCTAGTCCTGCACTGTGGTCCTCCCTCCAAGAGGCAAAACAACATTCTAACCTCTTGGCACAGGGTCAATAAGCTTGACGTAGAGCCTTATTTATCAAGCTAAACAGGTGCCTTCTTAAGACCAAGCAACTGCATCATAGGTAGGAAATGTACATTTCTACTGATTTAAATGGGGCTTTTAGTCTCCTGAATGCTAGTGAGGTCTCCATTGCATTGGAGACCACGCTTTGTGAAGCAATGCATTTGAGACCTCTATAGCAGTCAAGTTAAAAGGCCCACTGAAATCAGTAGGAATGGACAGAATTTTCATTTCACTCCTATGGTGCAGCTGGTTTGCTCTGGAATTTAGAAACATGTCTGTAAATACCTATAGGTCCCCTACACAGCCAAGCCTTTGCTCTAACTCAGTACCATATGCCATAAGGCTAGGCTCCTAATAATCTTATTAATTAGCTTAACCCTTTAAGTGCCAGAGGGGTACACAATGTATTGCTTCGCGTATCCCTCTGGCACTCAACGGATTAATCACAATCACTGAGCTACTGATTAACCATCAGTGATCAGGCTAAAATAGAGAATTAGCACAAATATTTTTGCTCCAAAGTATTTTGCTCACAAAGAACCAGTTCAACCTTTAATAAATACTAGGCCAGTTATTCCCACTATTAGTCTTTGGGGCACATCAGCTGTGCATGTTTTCAATATATCTCTGCTTGATCGCTGATGGTTAATCAGTAGCTCAGTGACTGTGATTAATCCGTTAGTATTGAGTCAAGTAGGGCGTTCTTGAAAATTTGCCCTGTTTGTGTAACCTGAGGACTGGAACTGAGAATCATTTTACTAGCACATGAGTCTGTCATTACAACGTTAACCCTTTGCATGCCAGAGGGGTACGCAACACATTGCAAAGCAATGCGTTGCGTACCCCTCTGGCACGCAAAGGGTTAATAACATATGCCATCTCCAACCTACCAACTCCACAACAGGAGTCAAATAAAATGTCCCCACATTTACATTAATTTAAATTGGGCTTTTAACCCCTTGATTGCTAGAGAGACAAGTGTTGTCTACCCCTTCACTGTAGAAAATGAGCCTGAGGACTTAATGGAAAGTGGAGCAATTCTGGAGCAAACCAACAGCACCGCACAGTAAAAATACAAAATCACTTTGATTTAAATGGGGCTTTTAACCCACTGAATGCCAGAGAGAGCAAAGCAATGAGTTGGAGACCATTTAACTCCTTGGTGAAGAGGGCTCTTTTACACTAGAGTACAAGAGCAACTTTGGCCTTTTTAGTATGCCTTTGTTCAACCATATTTCTCTCTAATTAATTTAGTCCACCCACACAAAGTATATGCTGTTCTTTAAGGATGAGTAGGGCTTTTTTTGATTGCATAATTATATGTATAACCCATCATTTAATTCTATATTAATATAAAAAAGTAAAAATTGTGCTCAATTAATGCATTTTAACAGGGTATAGATACAAGGTATAAAACTGTCCCTTTTACTGGGGTACTGTCCCTCTGACACAAAAATCTATGTGCATAAAATACTTTGGTTTTGCTCTAAATAATTTGTTCAGTTACAGTCAGAGGGATCAATAAATCATGGACTAAAATATATTTTGTTATGCTCTCCCCACCAGTCTTCCCCCCCAGACAGTGCCCCATCTTTGTCCCTTTGAGGCACTGGGAGCTGTGTTCTCTGCCTCTCCCTTTATCACGATCACAGTGAGGAGGAGAGAGGCAGAGAACAGTTTACATACATTGCCTTTATCATGTGGCTCTAATATGTGATTGTTGTAGCAGAGATCACATGTACTGAGCCATCAGGGAAATGTATGGAACTGACTGCTGTGATCATTAACAGATAACGTGCCAGGACTGTCATCTGTCCTCAAAGAACGGAATTGCTTGATGGTCCTGGCACATCATTCAGCATCAAGGGGTTAAGTCAATAGAATTGTCATGTTTCCTTTAAGGTGCAGTTGGTTGCTCTTCTTCTGGTTCCTGAATAAGACCCCAAGTAACAAAGTGTGAACTGACAGATGACATGAAATTGTCCCAGGAAATGTATTTATTTAGAAATGCTGGTAACTATTAAATGACAACCATTGGTAAATATAGCGCATGGTGAGGTTGTGGACATACCGTCATCTTCCCTGGGAAGGTCTTCCAGAAGCCCAGTGTGTACTCGGCCTCTTTCTTCTTCCTGTTCAGGACCACAGCTAGAGACTCATAGCTAGAGCTAGAGTCCTGGAGCTTCTTGTATTCTGGAGAAGACTAAGGGTAGAAAACCAATGGTAAGATGATGCACAAGAGTGAACAAATCTAAAGCAGCCCAAAATAATTACTTTTCATTACATTAATGGATCAAGGTAAAATACAAAGCGACATATGTATAAAGGCAAGGGTGCAGCAATTCTGGTGCAAATCAACTGCATCACAGGGAACAAATAAAAACTGTAAAGGAATTATATGTTTTTTTTTTCTAAGTAACCTTTAGCATTCAAGGAAAACCCCCACTTAAATTGATGGGATATTTTTTATTTGCTTCCTATGACAATGGTGCTAAACCTTGTCCTTGAGGCTCCTCTCCCCAACAGTGAAGATTGTTAAGACTTCCTCATTTGAACATAGGTGAATGTCACTAAAGGGACCCATCACTTATAAAGAACTTTGGTAATTTTAAAAGCACCTCCTCCATTCATAGGTGCCGATTAGCAATGCCGTTCACACCTGCCCTGGCAGAGTGCCAGAGAGGTATCCAACACATTGCAATGTACTGGATACCTCTCTGGCACTCAAATGGTTATTAAACAGCATAATCTATAAATCTAAATAACTCAAAAACTTATTTTTTTCTAAATAAAAAATTGCTAATACAAAATATATTGTTTTTTTTTTTTTTTTTTAATTAACCCTTTGAGTGCCAGAGGGGTACGCAACGCATTGCTTTGCAATGCGTTGCATGCCCCTCTGGCACTCAAAGGGTTAAGACTCTGAAAATCACCAGTGTTGCTTTTAAAGTGTTAGTAATGTCCAAAAAAAGTTTTTTGCATTTAGAAGAGCTTAAAAAGCTGAGCTAAATGCAAAAAAAGTATCTCTCAAACCGCTATGATTTAAGAGATACAGGCGTTTAAAGTTCGCTGTTTCCTACTGACAGCTGTAAAGCTGCCAGCAGGAGATTTGTGTCGGTCGACACTGAGGTGCTTCAGAAGTGCCGCGATCTTGTTACTTACAAGGAATCCCTTCATTGGAATGGTCTAAAACGTGTGCTTGAGGCACATGTTTTAGACCATTCCAATGAACGCCTGTATCTCTTAAACCATAGAGGTTTGAGAGATATGTTTTTTTGCATTTAGCTCAGCTTTTTAAGCTGTTCTAAATGCAAAAAACTTTTTTTTGGACATTACTAACACTTTAAGTGATGGATCCCTTTACCATGGACTGATCCTTCACAAAGAACAAGCCACTGACTGATTGATGTGTTCATTTGAGGAGATCCTGAAATTCTGTAGTGGGAGATTGCCCAAGGGCAGGTTTGAAAAGCTACTGCTATGTTGAATTTGGTTTGCCCCAGACTTTCTACAGATTTACCTTTACACATACTGTATGGGCAAGGCTTAAAATTTGAAGTCCTTTGCTACTAGCCAGACCTGACAAGTTACTTGCCACTGCAAGCCATAACATACCCACCAGGGCTGAATTTCTACTCGCCAGGGATAAATTTTCACTCGCCATTGGCTAGTGGCAAGTGGAAATTTTGAGCCCTGGTATGGACGTGAACTGCTAAAGGATAGAAGAAATGACTGGCCCTTGTTTTCTGTGTATTGCTTCTATTTTCATCTAAGCTGCAACTGCAAAAAAAATTCTGCACCACAAACAAAAGTCCTAATTTAAAAAAGAGCACATTTGGTCCTACAACAGCTATTATGTATAAAAAAATAAAACCTAATTTATTTAATTTCAGCTTGTCTATTTTATTACTATAGAGACACTATTTCACACTCATATACAGAAAAAGAACACACATTAAACTAACACATATTAATGTGCACAATCTCAGTGACCAATCATTAGTCTGCTAAAGTTATTTCTGCAACTGAACATTCTGAGCACGCCACCCAAGAGGGCATATGTATAAAAGTAAGAAATGTGAAGACAGACAGACAAGACGTCGGCTCTCACCCATTAGGACTGCTTTTTTACCGAGTGTGTTCGCTACAGTCACATGGTGAACAAAGGGAAGACAGAGTATTTAAATTTGTGCTGTAGCAATTGCGTATTGTAATGGATGCCTTGACAAAGTGCTGGTTAGACACAAAACAGCTGTTGGATTTTGTATGACTGTGGGATTGCCAAATACCCTTTGATCACCATGTTACTATAGTAAACATGCTCAATAAAGAAGCAGTTTTAATGAGTGAATGCTGACTTATTGTCTTCTTCACATTTCTGATTTACTACTTTGTTTCTTCTGGATTGATGTCTGAGCACTGAGAGGTTATTAAACTTTGAATAGTTCCAGTTGAACCAGCCATACTCAACCATAATGTTTGCTGCTACAGTATGAATAAGCCATGTTTGTTTGTGTTGCCAGCCTGTTGATTTTAGAACTTTGAATATGTATAAAAGTGAAGCAATTCTGGGGTAAAACAACTTCATCTTATGTAAAAAAAAAATTAATTTAATTAAATGGGATTTTTAGCCTTTCGGATCATAGTGAGGTCTCCAGCGCATTATGAAGAAACTAGCAATGTGGGATGGCGTTGACCGTCATGTTAAGACCGCTGGGCATACGTGTCTGAAATGTAGACACAATGATAAGGACAGACATATGCAACACACAGGCAGACACATATACATAGTGAGCGCCATAAACATGCAAAAGACATGCGTACACCGGAGATGCACACATGTACACACACATCTAACAGAAATGTACACAGGCAACAGGACTCTTGGGCGGTATGCGATGTTATTTATTTTTTTTTTTTTTTATTTCTCCTTTAATTTTGGGCAGAATTGCAGTATTGTGCCTTTGTGTGTTTGGGTTGTGCAAATGGAAAGCAGAAAATAAAAGGAGCGTTATACCACCATGTTAACCCTTTGTGTTGTTCACCCTCTGGCACTCAAAGGGTTAAGGTATAGAGAGGCATGCAGTATACACTGGTGTGTCATGTCATTGTTAAATAGCAGTGGGAAGTGTATTCATATCTGGGAACTTTGTTTTGTGGAGTCCCTGGAAGGGTGCTAGTGGGGAGAGATTAATGAAGTAACTTGGGTTAAAAGGGGGCAGGGCTTAACATACATGTGAAAAAGTGTTAGGAATAGTCTGGGGAAGGAAGAGAAGTTGGAGGGAAATAGAAGTTTACAGTGTGAGGAGTTTGAGGACACTTCCCCCATGCTGCTGGTCTGCCCTGAGGGGTAAGAGTTGATACACAACCCTGTGGCAGTCAGGGGGTTAAGTGTGTACCTGATGGCTGCCTGTCCTCTGTCTTGCATGGCAAATGATGACACCCATGAAATAATTGAGCAA
Organism: Rhinophrynus dorsalis; assembly: GCA_037306005.1. NCBI lineage: Eukaryota > Metazoa > Chordata > Amphibia > Anura > Rhinophrynidae > Rhinophrynus > Rhinophrynus dorsalis. The sequence goes on along the minus strand of CM074725.1, from coordinate 147,742,463 downwards.
TGAGGGCCTACATTAACCATTTGAGTGCCATTATGTTCCCCTGGTGCTGCAGCTTCCCTTCAATGGCTGTACTACAGGTCCTGCTGAGGCCACTGGGAGTCAGAGTGAGTGACAGTGTGTATGTGTGTCAAAGTATATCTGTATGTGTGTGTAGTGTGTGTGTGTGTAGTGTGTCTGTGTGTAGTGTGTGTGTGTGTCAGCCATATTTCTTTGTGGTTGAGCAGGAAGTTGAGGGAGGGCAAACCCTGCCCACTTCTGTATCTCCAGCATTGCTAGTAGGGAGGATATTTCTTTCTCTCTCTCATATATATATATATATATATATATATATATATATATATATATATATATAGCATCCAGTGGGTTAATTTTATTACTATTTTGCACTAATTTCTCCACTTTTGACTCTATAGATATCGCTCATATAAACATTGCTGTTTACACTCTGATGTCTTAAAGGGTAACTAACATGAAAATAAAGAATAATAAAACAAAATAAAGCTTGGTCTTTTGCGATAAAAATAAAATCAAAGACTTGCCATTATCAAGTTAACGGACACAACACCACCTCTAGGAGTAGCAACATTATAAACTGACAGGCTTAAAGGGGAAGTAACACTACCTAACAATTACCCCCACTTACCTTTCTATGGGAAGACCATCCTATGGTCCCTCTGAATTTTTTAATATGAAAAGAGTATGTCGAACACTCATGAAATTAAAACGTCAATTTATTATAAAACTGTTAAAAAACGCATATTGTCAGCATTAAGCCCAACGTTTCAGTCCTCTATGGGATTTTTCCTCGGGAACTACAACATTACCGAATGCCCTGTGCATTAATCCATTTTATTGTCTCACTTTGAGTTTGGCTCCAGATCAGCGTGCACACTTCATTTAGTTGAAACCCAGTGTTAAAGACCTTAAGTGTTATCCTTTTGAAGTGGTGAAGCAGGGACCACGGGGGGTGATAGAGAAGCCAGACTCTCAAGCAGAGAGATGTTCTGGACACACACACTACGGTCTCTATCGCCCAGTGGGCTCAATGAACAGTTCAGTCTAATTAGCTTCATTTGATCATTCCACATGTTAATACGTTTTTTACATGTTTGTTATATGTTTGAATTGTGTTAAGTATAGTATGTGATCACGGAATATTCACTGTTTTGGGTTTGGAGAGGTTCGGCGTCCTTGGTTGCCACGGCAACCGGTGCACGCTAACCTGGCGCCAAACTCAAAGTGAGACAATAAAACGGATTATACTTAGATATCTAGATGACAGCGCTCCTGACGAACCGCCTACAGTCGGGCGACCGGATTCTGCCTGTGACAGCTTTACAGCTCGTCAGGCAGAAAGGGGAGGGAACGGAGGACTTTATTTTCTTATTTCTCTCAAACCATAACGGTTTGAGAGTAAGGATTAACCCTTTGAGTGCCAGAGGGGTACGCAACGTACCTCTCTGTCACTCAAAAGGTTAAGTGCATTAAGTGTTTTTTTAGTGCATCTACCATTTATAATAAACTGAAATTTTAATTTCATGAGTGCTCGACTTACTCTTTTCATATTCATTGGATATCACTTTAAGTCTGGAGCACCCTATTTTTGATGAAGCCTGTGCATCGACACTTTGGAAGTATTTGAATCCCTGTGAATTTTTCCCTTGTGATTTGATTGAATAGATAACACTGTTAACCAGTCCTTTATGTCATGTTCATGGAGGCAGACATGGCAGTTGCTAGCAGGACCACAGGACACATACCCTACCCACTGCACATGGTAATTTACACCCCTTAACAATATGAGGGGGTCATGCACTTTGACTGCTACAATTTGAAAAAACTACCAGCAACTGTCATGTCTGCCTCCACAGACATGATATTCTAGACTGATTGTAGATGGCACCTCTTGAAGAGAGGCACACAGGCAAAATTCCTAGGAGCCATTAGGATTTTCTGGCCATCGTAAGGTAAGTGGGGGGTCCTTGTTTATCGTTAAGAGCTATTACTTCCTCTTTATTTGTAGCGGTCCAAGCTACATGCAATAGAGGAAGCTGCTAATGGCAGCCTGAATTGTATTACCTGTGCAGGTGGGTGTGAAGTTACAGCAGCCAATAAGAATCATCAGCTGAACTTCCAAAGCTCACAGCACCAGCTCTGGAGTGAAGTCCAAAACGAAGTCGTACAATGAGAGCTGTTATTTTATAAAGCTGCTACTGCCAAATAGTAATAACAGTTTCTAGACTTAGCGTTAACCCTTTAAGTGCCAGAGGGGTACGCACCTCGTTGCAATGTAATGCGTTGTGTACCCCACTGGCACTCAAAGGGCTAAGGACCAGTATGATGTAAAACGCATTGCTTCACATCATGTTAGTTGCCCTTTAAAATGAAACCTATGGTCCGTCACAGCAGTACCTCTTGTAGCAATCTACAAGATGCAGAATCAAAATCACAAAGGGAACGCCCTCTCCCCACCAGAGGTCAAAGAAAAAATGGTAACCGAGATTTTCACAAAATATTATAGATGCAGTCAACTTACCACCTCAAAGCACATGCCCAGTTTGAGGAGCAGCCTGGCATACTCGTGTAGTCTACTTATCGGTGAGAAAAAGAGAGAGTTCAGCATGTCCGTCATCGAGCTGCCCTCCTCCTTCACCACACACAGACTCTGCAACAGCTCCTGGTTCTTACTGAAGAAGTCCCTGCAATTACACTCATGGATTCAGTGGGTGCTTCAAAAACACATTATGTGAGCTAGAGAAAAAACATATTTACTGCTTGGTCTTAAAGGGATAGAAATACTTCAAATTTAAATATCTGCATCTTGTAGGCATTAAAAAAAATAAACAAAATGCTGCCAGTGCCATCTCTCAAACCTTTATGTTTTGAGAGATAATAGTATTTAAAAGTTCCCCCCTCCCTCCCCTTTCCCTGATGTCAGCGCTCTAGCTGACTGTAGGGGAATCCGGTCCTGGGACCAGCTGGAGGCTCTTCAGCAGAGCCGCTGGCTGGTCCCAGGACTGGATTCCCCTGAGCACTGACATCAGGGAAAGGGGAGGGAGGGGGGGACTTTAAACACGATTATCTCTCAAACCATTATCTCTCAAACTCCTGAGGACCAGAAGGATGGGAAATGCCTTGTGAAGTAATGGTTATGCTCCTTTCTGGTCCTCACAGGGTTAAATTGGATGCACTATTTTCCTTAAATTTTAAAGGGATAGTAACACTTAAAGGAGCAGTAAACTTTTTTAGGAAAAATATATATTGTAGGGCATTTCCTGTTGAATAAATTAAGGGTACTCCCACTGCTGAGAGATGCATATTTCCAGTGCTATTACAGTTTAAACCCGTTTTTTACATTAGCAATGCCCTGTAGTGGTCACATTCCAATTAGTTATTCTGTTAGATTCTAATGGAGAGCAAAGTCAGTGACTTACAGTTCTCCATAGAATGTGATAGAAACTGATGAGTCATGCTGTCAGAACCAGGAAGTAAACACAGTAAGTTCACTTCCTGATTATTTAAAACCGTTATAAATGTTGAATAAAATATCTGACAGCAATTGGAGTGCCCTTGTTTTACCCAGCCAAAAAAGCTCTAGAACGTAAATGTTTTCATAAAAAAAAAAGTTTACTCCTCCTTTAATATATAGTAAAATGTATATTGTAGGGTTTACCCTCCTGAGTACAACAAGGGTCCTCCCATTACTGAGAGGGGTTTTTATTCAAAAGTTCTAGCAGCTAAAAAAAGAGGATTTTAGTCATACCTGTTAAATCCTTTTCTCTTAGTCCATATAGGTTACTGATAACTTTGGGTAGGCAATCCACAGGAAGAATTCTAGAAGTGAATACAGGTGTGGAGCCTACCTTCCCTCCTTGGCTGCAGCTAGCCAATCAGCTCCAGTAAGATTTGAGATACTAACTATATTGTAAGAAGGGAAAGAAGACTCCTGTGAGCATGAATCCAAAAGACCCCAACATTCTGCCACAGGAGAGCCAAGCATAGTACCTTGACAGCGTGGGAGACCAGTAACCTATATGGACTCAGAGAAAAGGATTTAACAGGCAAGACTAAATTCCTCTTTTCTCTGTCGTCCAATATAGGTTACTGGTAATTTTGGGATGTCCAACCATTGAGTTTCCCAGAGGCGGGAAGGAAGGCAAGGACAAGGTGCAGGGCCCCCAAAGTCACAAGAACATATATGAACCATCAGATCAGAGACAGCCCAACAATAACAAATTAAGTGTCAATGGACACTGAACAGGGGTAACAACACCACATGAACTGTTACACAGCACACTGAACTAGAGCCAACAGGGCTCAAAAGCGAGGGAGCACTGAAGAACCGAAAAAGATCTTAGACAGGCAAGACTGCCTCCAGGATCTTCCAAAGCTGGCATCAGCCGATGCCAGAACATCAACACGGTAGTGCTTCGAAAAGGTGTGCACAGACGACCAAGTGGCAGCCTTGTACAACTGATCAGCCGAGGCCTGATTCTTGTAAGCCCAAGAAGCCCCAATAGATCTAGAAGAATGAGCCGTGACCTGAAAGGGAACAGGCTTCTTCCTTAGTTCGTAAGCCTTTCGAATAGTGGACTTAATCCAAGACGCAATGCTCACTTTGGATGCAGGTCTCTCTGCCCTGGGGCCCTCAGGAATAACCAACTGCGTGTCAGACTGTCGAATGGACTCAGTGCAATGCACATAAAACTTGAGACAACACACCACATCTAATAAGTGGAGATCCCTCTCCTTGTCAGAGGTAGGGTCAGGGCAGAAGGAAGGCACCACAATCTCCTGATTAGTGTGGAACTTAGAAACCACCTTCAGAAGAAACTCCTGCGAAGTGCGATGCACTGCCTTGTCTTTGTGAAACACCAAAAAGGCTGGTCTACAAGACAGACCATGCAACTCCACAACACGGCGAACGGACATGATCGCCAGGAGAAAGGACATTTTTCATGTCAACAGGCATAGAGGAATAGTAGCCAAGGACTCAAAGGGAGGGCGCTGAAGGATGCCCAAAACCAAATTAAGATCCCACGGAGGAGCGGGAATCTTAAAAACAGGACGAGTGTGAGCAACGCCCTGTAAGAAAACCTTGACATCAAGAAGAATAGCAATGTGCCTCTGAAAGAAAACAGAGAGCGCAGATGTCTGAACCTTAAGGAAATTCAAAATGAGGCCGTTATCCACACCTTCCTGAAGGAAGGCCAGAACCATAGGAAGATTGAAATCCTGAGATAGGTCCCTGTCAGCACACCAAGAGAGAAAAGTCGACCAGACTCGATGGTAGGCCTTGGAAGAAACAGGTTTGTATGCATTAAGCATAGTAGCCACCACACCAGAAGAAAAACCCTTCTTCCTCAGTACTGAGGATTAAATTTCCAAGCCGTCAAAGATAGATGATGGACATCCTCCTTCCACAGGTAACCCTGTACAAGAAGATCCAGACAGCAAGGGAGCCAGAATGGCTCGCCACCGATAGATCCAGAAGCTCTGGAAACCAAGCCTGTCGAGGCCAGTACAGAGCAATCAGAATGACTGGACAGCGCTCCATTCTCAGTTTCCTTAACACCCTGTGCAACATGGGATTGGGAGGAAAGATTTAAGCCAGAGGAAATAACCAAGGAATGGACATGGCATCCACTGCTAAAGCTAGAGGATTCCTCCAGCGAGAGCAAAACGTTGGAATCTTCCAGTTGTGTCTTGTTGCCATCAGGTCGATGCACGGAAGACCCCTCTGCTGGACAATGAGGTTGAACACCTCTTGATGCAGTTCCCACTCTCCGCTGTCAACTGTGTGTCAACTGAGGAAGTCTGCCAGAACGTTGTCTACGCCAGGAATGTGAACTGCGGATATGGCAGGAACATGTTCTTCTGCCCAGGACAAAATAACCTTGACCTCTAACCAAGCTGCAAGACTTTTGGTTTCGCCTTACTTGTTGATGTAAGCCACTGCCGTGGCGTTGTCAGACTGGACCCGGACCAAGCAGTCCTCCAGCTGGCGCGTCCAGTGGTGAAGGGCATGAAATATCGCCCGAAGCTCCAACACGTTCATGGGAAGGAGACTTTCCTCTGGAGACCACCATCCCTGAGCATTCAGGTGACCCAAAACAGCTCCCCAGCTGGATAGATTGGCATCTGTCATCACCGTGGTCCAGAAGGACAACAGGAAGGGCTTGCCCTTCAGCAGATTGGAGAGGTTGAGCCACCACAACAGATTCAGTTATACATGAAGAAGGAGGGACACTGACATCTTCAGGAGGTCCAGCTGACCCCTGCACATCTGGATCACAAGCCACTGGAGTTCCCTTGTGTGAGCCATGGCAAACGTGACTGCTTCTATGGTGAAAATGAACCTCCCCACTAGAAAGGACAACTTCTTGGCTGGAACTGGATCGTGAGCAAGAACCGCTGACACCCTGTGGGCGATCTGGTGAGCCACCTCATCCGTGAGAAACACCATGCTCTGCTGAATGTCGAAGAGAAGGCCCAGGAAGACCAGTCGCTGAGATGGGACAAGATCCAACTTGTCCATGTTGAGGATCCACCCGTGATGGGTGAGTGCATGAATGCAGTCCCGAACCTGCTGATGAAGGAATTCCGGAGAAGGGGCTTTCAGAAGCAGGTCGTCCATGTATGGAGTGACTCTGATGCCGTTCCAATGGAGGACTGACACTAAGGCTCCCAGGGCACGATTGAAAGACTTGAGGAGCTGTAGTCAGACCAAAAGGGAAGTGCAGAAAACTGAAAATTCCCTTGGTCGCATGTAAATCTGAGGTACTGCCGGCTCTCTGGATGAATGGCGATGTGCAGATACGCTTCCTGAAGATCCAGAGAAGCAAGGAATTCCCCAGGGGACATGGCAGCAATCACCGTCCTTAGGGACTCCTGGTGATAATGAGTCTTGACCACAAAGGAATTGAGATCCTTCAAGTCCAAAATTGGACGACAGACGCTGTCCTTCTTGGAAACCACAAACAGGTTTGAGTAAAAACCCAAACCTCTGTCCTGAACAGTAACCGGTTCCAGAACCTCCTTGTCCAGAAGGGCCTGAATGGCGCCGTAGAACAGACAGTGTTTCTCTATGTCCTGAGGTGTGTGAGAAGGGAAAAACCGGAAGAGAGGAAGAGTGGTGAAAGAGATCCTGTACCCTTCCGCCACCACCTGCAAAACCCACCACTGAATCCTCCCATACTCTGTGGCAGTGGCGCAGACGGCCACCCACAGCCGAGTGGAGACCTGGGTTCGGCGAGTCGTGCCAAAGGAGCTTGGAAGCCTTGGGCTTGGTGGAGGCCTTAGGCTTCCATTGTTTGGGCTTGGAGGAGTAACACAGAGCTAAGGGAACCGCCTGGTTCACCTGGCATGTCTCAGTCTGGAAGAAACTAAAAAGCCGATTCCGCTTGATAGGCGTCTTCTTCCTGGAAACCATGGGAAGGAGGGTATTCTTGCCCCCTGTGGCCTCACTAATCAGATCCTTAAGTTCTGGCCCAAACAGAGAAGTGCCCTGAAAGGGCAAGGAGAGCAATGCTTTCTTAGAAGCAGTGTCAGCAGACTAAATTTTGAGCCAAAGAGCTCGTCTGGCAACTACAGACATGGTGGAAACCCTTGCCACCAAACGGATGGCATCAAACCAAGCAGCAGGTCCATAGTGCTGGGCTTCAGAAATGTTGGCAAGTAGTTGCAACATATCAGGAGTAGGAGCTCCCTGACGAACAGCAAGTGTGAGCTGTTTAGTCCAAACTGCAATGGCCCTATTCACTCTGGCCGCAGCAAATGCTGGGCGTAGGGAAGTACCAGCGGTGGCAAAAATGGACTTGAGGGAGGCCTCAAGTTTCTTGTCAGTCCAGTCTTTAAGAGCGGAAGCATCAGCAACTGGAAAAGCAGTGAACTTAGAAAGCCTAGAAACAGGGGTATCCACTTTGGGGGGATGAACCCACTGAGCTAGTGCAGCATCAGAAAAGGGGTAAAGCTTGGCAAACTTCTTGGAAATAGAAGGTTTTCTGTCCGGAGACTTCCACTCATCAGACACTAAATGGTCAAGAGTGGGGTATACAGTATGTATGATTAAAAGTTCACCCAGGAAATTGCTAAAATACACTTATATGGCAGACGATGGGTTAATCTGCAGAGGAGAGAAGGAGAGTCCAAGCCCTGTGTAGGATACTCGTTCAGGGAAAGCACAAAATGGCTGCCATGACGGAAGACAATCAGGAACGAGCACGTGATGCAAGCGCTCATGGGAAATGTAGTTTTCCCAGAAAAAGTACCCCAACAGTGCCCGAAGTTCCCCAAACACCAAACATTGACCGGATAATAGAGCAAAGGCAGGCAAACAAAATGAGCCTTCTCCGAAGTTGCTACGATGAGCCGTTGCAGAGATATGTCCCAAACTGTAAAGTCCCATAGAAGTGAATGGAGCAATGGCGCCTATGTGGGAACACAAATTTTGCAAAGTTTTAACTAAGAAGTAAATTTGCACCAACACTACTAAAACATGTCACTAGACCCAATAAACACTGTACCGCGTAGGGAAAGTGCCAACAACCCCTGAAAAGATGCTAAACCAGCAACCAAATGGTTAAGTTACCACAGAAACTTGCTGCAAAACACCCAACAGGCATACAAATAAACCCAATGAGTGCAGGAGTGTGCAGTAAGAACTCCAAAGGAGTAATTAATAGGCCATTTTCTTCTTCATTTGACAGGTACATTTTAAAGGGACAGTAATGTCCCATAAAAAATGTTTAGAGTTTGGCAGAGGTTTAAAAAAGAAACTATTTGCCACAAATCCTCTCTCTCAAACCGCTATGGTTTGAGAGATATAGGCACTGAAAGTTCCCCGCTCCCTCCCCTTCTTCTGATGTCATCTGTAAAGCTGACAGCAGGAGATTCGAGTAGTGCGACTCGAGGAGGCTCTTCAGCAGAGCCGAAATCGCATTATTTCAAAATAATTACTTCACTGGAATGGTCTACAAAGTGTGCTTCCAAACCAAGCACACTTTGTAGACCTTTCCAATGAAGTCATTCTTTTGAAATAACGCGATTTCGGCTCTGCTGCAGAGTCACCGGCTGATCCCCGGCACCGGGATCTCTTGCTATCAGCACAGCCCTGACTTCAGGAGAAGGGAAGGGAGGGTAACTTTCAGTGCCTATATCTCTCAAACCATAGCAGTTTGAGAGATAGGATTTGTGGCAAATAGTTTCTTTTTTGAACCTCTACCAAACTCTAAACATTTTCTAGGGGACATTACTGACCCTTTAACGCATGATGTTGCATAGGCTATTTGTTAGAAGGCTAAGTAAACAACTTTCATTTGCACTCATGAACTCTACTCTGTGCAGACAGAAGGAAGTGGGGAATGCAGTAAGTATTAGTTCCCTCATGCTACAGACAAACAGACTATACAATCCTATATAATAATTAGTTAGGATGTTTGTCACGATGCAGTCACGACCAGTAGAGACTGCCCACATTCGGCCAATCTCTACAACACAGGATCGCATCTCGTGAGTGAGGTGACGCAAGACTACATCACGTGGAGCAGTGAGGTAGCAGCCTCTTAACCCCTTGAGTGCCAGAGTGGAACGCGTTGTGTCCCCCCTGGCACTCAAATGGTTAACATTACCCAGACCTTGGCCCGTGTACATGGGCTTTTACACTAGTATTATATATTTAAAAGGTACAGTGATGTTTAAAGCAGAACTAGCACTGAAAATAAAGTGCCCCGCAAATCATTATGTATATAGAGATACGCATATCCATATTAGTATTACCCTGAAGGATAAATCCAGCTCCTTCCTAGACGCACAAAGTCAGGCATCTTGCTGTACCTGCAGTCCCTTACTGTACATTAAGGTACAATGCAACGCCTCCTAGAGGAGATTGGAACAGACAATGCAGGCGCGCAGATGTCTCTTTGGCAAGTGTCTCGCTGATGCCTGCCTGTGCATCTGGTAATGAGTTAGATTTATCAATAACGCTGAACTTATTAAAAATAATACTAGTATGGATATGCGTATCGCTATATGCATAATGATTTGGGGGCACTTTATTTTCAGTGATAGTTCAGCTTTAATACAATAAAAAAAAATACTTCAGAGACCATAAGTTATAAAAGACAGCAAAGGAAATATTTATTTTGTGATGTAGTTTGAGCTGTAATACATTTTGAATGATGCAGTGGGTGTAAGCAAGAGCCATATAATAGATCGATTCTCATTTCTTTTAAAGGACAGTTTTGAGTAAATGTGTCTGTAAATATGGAAGCATATTTTAAACTCAGAAAAGAACTGCACTCTACAGCCTCTCCGAGGCTTCTAACTACCCTTTTGGGGGTCAGATAATTGAGCCCTGTAACTGGATCAGAATCTGGAGTAAAAGTTGGAGTCTGCTGTCTTGGTTTCACTTGAGGATACACTGCTGCCTATACATATAATGGACAAAATGAGAATATCCGTTGGAGTCTGTGAAGATTTCAGAATGAGAGTAACTTACATTGCTGGTTTGGAGAGAAAAGCGAATCCTCCCATGACCAGGAAGTTGGAAAAGGCAGAACAATACCTGTGGGAAATATAATGAATCAAGTATAAAATCAAACGCTAAAGTCTGTGCATGCACATATCAAGTATTTATTTATTTTATATATATCTCTATATCTCTCTCTCTCTCTCTATTATATATATCTATATCTATATCTATGTACAGGTGTTGATTACTTACAAGCCCTCTGTCCATATAAAAGCAGTGTTGGAACAGACCATGTTACTACACCCTCCTAAGTAATATTTAGACAGTGTTGTACTGCAGGAAGTAGTATATTGCTCTCAAAATGGCAAAAAAGGCAATTAACAAAGGAAGACAGACAGACCATTATATCCCTTAAAAGTGTAGGTCTTTTCTTTAGAGAAATTGCAAATAAAGCCAAGGTGTTAGTGAGTACAGTTTCCTACACCATCAAAAGGCACTTAGAAACTGGAGGAAACTCTGACAGGAAGAGGTCTGGCAGATCCAAAGCCACAACACAATCAGATGACTAGTTTCTGAAAGTCAACAGCTTGTGTGACAGACGGCTCACAGCACAACAGCTTCAAACACAGCTTAACACTGATCGTAATAAGCAAGTGTCAATTTCAACTGTGAAGAAAAAACTTCAGGTTTGAATGGTCGAGTGCCAGTAAGAAAACCATTGCTAAGATGCCATATTAAGAAAAAGAGGCTTGCCTGGGCCATGAAGCACCATAGGTGGATTATTGAAGTCTGGAAGAAGATCTTACAGACTGATGAATCAAAATTTGAGATCTTCGGTTTATCACGTAGGGTTTTTGTACGCCGTTGAGTAGGCAAAAGGATGGTTCCTCAGTGTGTGACACCAACTGTCAAACATGGAGGAGGAAGTGTGATGCTCTGGGACACTTTTGTTGGATCCAGAGTTGGCGACTTGCTCAGAGTGACTGACACCCTGGACCAAAACTCCTACCATAGCAGGTACACGCCTAGTTGGTCAGGGGTTCATCCTACAGTAAGATAATGACCCAAAACAAACCAGGCACACTTTTTAGACGATTCCAAGGAAGTCATTCTGTTTAAAAAACGCAATTGCGGTTCTGCTGCAGAGCCTCCGTGTCGGCCGACACGGATCTCCCGCTGACAGCTTTACAGCTGGCAGCAGGACACATCAAAGTTTGAATGCCGATATCTCTCAAACCATAGCGGTTTGAGAGATACGTTTTTTTGCATTATATTCATCTATTGAAGCTCTACAAAATAAAGTCTATTTATATTGGGACATTACTAACACTTTACAGGAAGCAGCCATTAACCCTCTTTCCACTGCTCCAAACAAAAAGTTGGCAAATACCAAAATTATTTTGTTTATTAACATCTTGGATTCTAGAGCCATCTCTTGGAAACATTTCTAACCAACATTTCAAGGGGCTAATACAGACAACCGTACATTTTACACAGAAACATTTTCCTGTAGATCAGCTTATCGAACAAGCTGAAACCATTTCCAGCATTCGAGGAGTTAAAGGAACAACAGCATTTAAACATAAACATGTGGTCCTATATACTTAACCCTTTGAGTGAGAAGGACAAGCAGTGCATTGCTCAGCCCTTTGCATAAATATGTTTGTACTTAAGTTAGGTTTTCACATTTGATTGCCCACCCCCTGGTCAGCTTTAAACAAAGTAGTCAGTCAGTTAGTCAGTCACCTTTTTTCATAAATTAACCCCTTGAAGACCAAATGGTCATAGAGTGCGCATTCCTTTTCAAGGCATTGTGCACCACTCAGATACAAAAGAGGTTAATCAGGCATAAGGTTTTGAACAATATATTGCAAAGCAAAGCACTTTGTATACCCATTTAGTCTTCAAGGTGTTAAATTAGGATTGTGCGGGTTTAAAGCTGACCAGAGATGGGCAATCATAAGAGGATTTTAGTCTTAACCTGTTAAATCCTTTTTTCTTAGTCCATACAGGTTACTGGTAACTTTGGGTAGGCGATCAGCCCTTTTAAGTAGGCAGGAACAATTCTGAGAAGTGACTGCTGGGTGAAGCCTACCTCCTCTCCTTAGTCTGCAGCTAGCCAATCCCCATCCAGTAAGATTTGAAAAAGAACTATTGACTAGGTAGTAAGAAGGTAAAGGAAGACTCCTGTGAGCATGAACCTGAAAGGACCCCCATGTTCTGCCACAGGAGAGCCAAGCATGGTCCCTTGACAGGGTGGGAGACCAGTAACCTGTATGGACTAAGAGAAAAGGATTTAACAGGTAAGACTAAAATCCTATTTTCTCTGTTGTCCAATACAGGTTACTGGTAACATTGGGATGTCCAACCATTACATTTCCCAGGGCGGGAAGAAAGGCAAGGACCAGGCGCAGGCCCCCAAAGTCACCAGAGCACCAATGAACCAACAGATCATGAATAGCTCATCAATAAGCTCAAGGTGTCAACGGGCACTGAACAGGGGTAAAACAGACCCCAGGAACTGATACACAGCACACTGAACTAGAGCCAACAGGGCTCAAAACTGAAATAGTACTGAAGAGACAAAGGAGATCCTAGACAGGAAAGGCTGCCTCCAGGATCTTCCTCACAAAACTGGCATCAGCCGATGCCAGGAAATCAACACAATAGTGTTTGGAAAAGGTATGAACAGACGACCAAGTGGCCGCCTTATACAACTGATCAGCTGAGGCCTAATTTTTATAGGCCCAAGATGCTACAATAGACCTCGTAGAATGAGCTGTGACCCGAAAGGGGGCAGGCTTCTTCCGAAGTTCATAAGCCCTACGAATAGTGGATTTAATCCAAGTAGTAATGGTTACCTTGGAAGCAGGTTTCCCTGCCCTGGAACCCTCAAGAATGACAAAAAGAGAGCCAGACTGACGCAAGGACTCAGTACGGTGCATGTAGAACTTGAGACAAAGCACGACATCCAACAATTGAAGATCCTTCTCCTTGTCAGAAGTAGAGTTAGGGCAGAAAGGAGGAACCACAATCTCCTGATTAATGTGGAACTCAGACACCACCTTCGGGAGAAACTCTAGCGAAGTGTGAAGCACAGCCTTATCCTTGTGAAACACCAAAAAGGGTGGCTGACAAGACAGGGCATGAAGCTGTGAACAGACACGATTGCCAGGAGAAAAGTCATCTTCCACGTCAGCAGAAGTAGCGGAATAGTGGCCAAAGACTCAAATGGAGGGAGCTGAAGGACACCCAAAACCAAGGTAAGGTCCCACTGAGGAGTGTGAGCCTTAAACACAGGACGGGAATGAGCAACACCCTGGAAGAATAGCAAGGCACCTCTGAAAGAAAACAGAGAGAGAAGTCTGAACCTTAAGGGAACTCAGACTGAGACCCTTATCCACACCCAGGAAAGGACTGTAGGGAAATCAAAACCCTTAGAAAGGTCCCTGTCAGTGCAACAAGAAAGAAAGATAGACCAAACTCGATGGTAGGCCTTAGAGGAAACAGGCTATGGGCACTAAGCAAAGTAGCCACCACCCCAGAAGAAAAACCCTTCTTCATCAAAATTGAGGATTCAATCTCCATGCCGTCAAAGCCAGACGATGAACATCCAGACAGGTAACCCTGCAGAAGAAGATCTGGACAAGAGGGGAGCCGAAGAGGTTCCACCACCGAGAGATCCAGAAGCTCCGGAAACCAGGCCCATCGAGGTCAGTACGGAGCAATCAGTATGACTGGGCAACGCTCCAGTCTCAGCCTCCTGATCACCCTGTGCAACAGGGGAATGGGAGGAAAAAGGTATGCCAGAGGAAAAACCCATGGAATTGACAAGGCATCCACTGCTAGAGACAGTGGGTCCGCCCAGTGAGAGCAGAAAGTTGGAACCTTCCCGTTGTGTCTTGTTGCCATCAGGTCGATGCATGGAAGACCCCTCTGCTAGACAATGAGGTTGTACACCTCTTGATGCAGTTCCCACTCTCCGCTGTCAACTGTGTGTCAACTGAGGAAGTCTGCCAGAACGTTGTCTATGCCAGGAACCGGATTTTGATTCAGGACAGCCTGGACCTTCAGTGCTATCTGATGAGCCACTTCGTCTGTGAGAAACACCATCCCTCTCTGAGTGTCGAAGAAGATTCCCAGAAAAAACATCCTCTGAGAAGGAACAAGGTCAGACTTGTCCAGATTGATGATCCATCCGTGACGGGACAGAGCATGAATGCAGCCCTGCACCTGCTGATGAAGGAGTTTTGGAGAAGATGCCTTCAGAAGGAGGTCGTCCATGTACGGAGTAACTCTGGTGCCGTCCTGATGGAGGACGGAAATCAAGGCTCCCAGGACTCTGTTGAAGACTTGAGGAGCCGTGGTCAGGCCAAAGGGGAGGGGAGAAAACCGGAAATACCCTTGGTCGCAGACAAATCGAAGATATTGCCGACTCCCTGGATGAATGTTAATGTGCAAATATGCACCGTGAAGATCCAGAGAAGCCAGGAATTCCCCAGGGGACATGGCAGCGATCACCGTGCGTAGTGACTCCTGGCAATACTGGGACCTGAACACAAAGGAGTTGAGATCCTTCAAATCCAAAATGGGACGACAGCCGCTGTCCTTCTTGGAAACCACAAAGAGGTTGGAGTAGAACCCCAATCCCCATTCCTGAGGAGGAACTGGTTCCAAGACAGCCTTGTCCAGAAGGGCCTGCGCTTTTCTGCTCCCAGAGGAGAGCAAGAAGAGATGGTCCGGGAAGGAGGAAGGGAGGTGAAGGTGATCCTGTACCCCGCAGCCACCACCTGCAAAACCCACGGGTCCGCCGAGGGGTAGTGGCGCAAGCGGCGAGTCATGCAGAAGAAGGTTTGGAAGCCTTGGGCTTAGTGGAGGACTTAGGCCTCCATTGCTGCTTAGGCTTCGATGAGGCCCGTGGAGCCTGAGGCACCGCCTGGTTCGCCTGGCGCGATTCAGCCTGAAAGGGTTGAAAAAAACTATTCCGCTTGACAGACGTCTTCTTCCTAGGGACCACTGGTAGGTGAGTACTCTTCCCCCCAGTGGCTTCACTGATTAGATACTTGAGATCATGCCCAAACAGTGAGGTGCCCTGAAAGGGCAAAGACAGGAGAGCCCTCTTGGAGGCAGTGTCAGCAGACCAGATCTTGAGCCAAAGAGAGCATCTGGCTACCACAGACATGGTGGATGCCCTGGCTACCATACGCACAGCATCAAACAGGGCAGCAGAAACACAATGCTGAGCCTCAGAGATGTTGGCGAGAAGCCGCAACATGTCAGCAGTAGGAGCTCCCTGATGGACAGCTTAAGTGAGCTGTTCAGTCCAAACAGCTACAGCCCTATTCACCCACACCACAACAAATGCAGAGCGAAGGGCAGAACCAGCCATCGCAAAAATGGCCTTGAGAGAAGTCTCAAGCTTTTTGTCAGTAAAGTCTTTCAGAGGAGATGCATCAGCCACAGGCAAGGCAGTGGACTTAGAGAGCCTGGAAACAGGGGCATCCAACTTAGGAGGATGAAGCCACTAAGCTAGGGCTGCTTCAGAGAACGGGTAAAGCTTAGCAAATTTCCTAGAGACAGATGGTTTCCTGTCTGGAAACTTCCACTCCTCAGACACCAAGCGGTCAAGTGTGGGGTTAGGTGGAAAACAAGTATGGGCCTGACAGGCTCCTGAAACACATCAGATGGGTCAGATGAGAACATCTCCTGTACCAAGGGAATGTTCAGGGTGTTCAACACAGCCCCGATCAGGCCCTCAGCTGATGGAACAGGATCAGACTCAAAGGGGTCCCCAAAAAACTGAGATGAAGGGACAGCAGAACTGTCTTCATCATCAGAGTCCACCAATAATTCCTCCTCAGAGGAATCAGACACATCAGGTACACCCGGCGGTTTAGGCAGGGAAGATCTGATAGGGGTGGGAGCCTGCCACGAGTGGAAGACCCCTTGCAAGGTGGATGGAAGGAGTTGTAAGGTAGACCGGAGGTCCCTGGTAGCAGCCTTAAACTCTTGCATCCAAACTGGCTCTAGTGCATGGCTGGAGGTCCCAGCATGGGACTCAGGGGCAGCAGTGCATGCTGGGCAAATGTGACCCGAGTATTCTCTAGGTAACTCTGAGTGACATGAGGAGCAATGAGCAATGGGGGACACAGACGCCCTAGTGTCCTTAGTCTTAGGCCTAGCCCCAAGGTCTAACGGAATAGACATTCTCACAGAGTCAAACAGTCAAAGTATCAGAAATACCCAAAAAACAGTGTGTATGATAATTAAAATCACCCCAGAAATGCTAAAATAGACTTATCTGGTAGATGAAGTGTTAAACTGTTGAGGAGAGGAGAGTCCAAGCCCTGCGTAGGATACTCTTTCAGAGAAGGCGCAAAATGCCTGCCTCGGCAGGAGCCAATCAGAAACAAGAGCGCGAAGCAAGCTTTCATGGGAATTGTAGTTTCACTGAAAAAGTACCCCCAACAGTGCCCGAAGCCCCCTGAGCCCCCCAAAATGCCCAGAACGTTGACCGGATAACCAAGCAAGGGCAGACCAACCAAATAAGCCATCTCTGACCTTGCTACGTGGAGCGGTTGCAGAGATATGTCCCAAACGGTAAAGTTCCATAGGAGTGAATGGAGCAATGGCGCCTATGCGGTAAACACGGAATACAAAATTTACAGGGTGAATACCAAAATGTAAAACCACTCCAAGTGCCACTAGAACATGTAGCAGAGCCAATAAACACTGAGCCCAGTACGGAAAGTGCCCACAACCCCCCAAGAGATGCTAAACCAGCAGCCAAAGGGTTAAGTTATCACATAAACGTGCTCCAAACACCCCACAGACATACAGATAAACCCAATGAGTGCATGAGTAAGTAACAGGAACTCCAAATGAGACCCATGTGTGGAGGGGAAGCATGGGACATGTGGACCTCAGCACTCAAAGGGTGCTCACCTTTTTAGCAGGTCTTCTGTCTTCAGATTGCCATATATCAAGAAGTAGCCTCAGTGGGCAACTCCTGAGGAAAGAACTTGAAGCCAAGATTTCCCCCCCAGGGCTTAGGTCCACAAAAGCACCTGGTAAACTGAGCTATCAACATTTGGGTGATGGGAATGGTCAGTGATGGTAATCCGCCTAATGGTGGTATTCCATTTCTAATAGAAAAATAAAAAAAAGCTAAAACTATAGCAGAACTGTTCTCTTGCCTTGTGTCTTAACCAAGGAACAAATCTTACTGGATGGGGATTGGCTAGCTGCAAGCTAAGGAGAGGAGGTAGGCTCCACCCAACAGTCACTTCTCAGAACTGTTCCTGCCTACTTAAAGGGGCTGATCGCCTACCCAGAGTTACCAGTAACCTGTATTGGACGACAAAGAAAATATGATTGCGTATCCCTGGCCAGCTTGAACCCTTTTAATGCCAATGGGTTGGATAGTCCTCTGGTACTCAAAGGGTTACACTTTAACCCAGTCGTCAATATCATCTTTAGCCACATGTTAACCACTAGAAAACTAAATGAGTGTACATGTACACATATATGTAACAGAGATGTACACAAACACAACAGGCACAATGCGTGCAACAGGCATGATCACACACAGGAGTCAGACATGCATGCACACACACACACACACGTAACAGACCACATGCACAACAGACATGAACACACACACCCACAACATAGACAAACACACATGCACAACAGACATATGCGCACACACAAACGCAACAGACATATACACACACAGAGGGGCCATTGACACAGTGATAGGCAGCCCCCCATGTGTGGAGGTTCCGGGTCTTGCTGGTCCCCCGGATCTGTAGATTCCCATCCCGGGATTAGTGTAGGAGCTTTACAGTGCTGTGTAGGTAACAACCTTGTACTGAAGTGAATATCTGCAGTATTCAGAGAGTTAGAAGCCAGATGTAGCCCTCTAAGGACTGGAGGACATCGCTTCACAACGTATTGCCATCCTCTCTCTGGTCCTGAAACTGCTAAATCAATGGTATTTGTTATTTCCTTTACTTTCGGGCAGAATTGTAGTATTATGCCTGTGTGTGTGTTTGGAGTGTAGAAGAGGAAAGCAGAAAATAAAAGGAGATTATGTGAGACAGAGACTTATACCAGCATGTTAAGCCATAGAGTGACATGCAGTATATAGTGGTGTGTCATGTCAGTTAACTGTTTGAGTGCTGGAAAGGCATCCAATGCGTTGTGGTGCAATGCATTAGTTACCTCTCTGTTACTCAAAAGGTTAAATAGAGTGTGTGTGGAAGAAGTCACTGTTAATTCTGAGGGAGCAGGCCTGAGCCTAGGCGCTGGCAGGGGTATTGGCTGTGGAGAGGCAGTGCTGGGAGTTAAGAAAAGACCAGGGATCCTGGACATCCACTGTCCATCTTCAAAAAAAAAAACAAAACAAAACAAAAAACAACCTATCATTTGTTGCATCGCCTGCCCTCCCCTTCACTGCATCTGCTTCCCTTACTTCTGGAAATGGCATTGGGCCCTCCCTCCCCTTCTCCTGCCCTCTATTAGGCCGCATCTGCTTCTCTCACACTGTCCAACTGGCATGAGGCTGAGGCTGATTGAAAAAAATGTCAAACCTTGTGGAGGGACATCAGGACCACTCCAGATTGCGAATCGGCTGGCAGATCATTAGAGGCAAAATAAAAAGGAGCAAAAGGGCTCCCTTGGATCCATCCTACCAGAAGTACTGGGTAGGAATGGGCGGGATCGGGAAAGCCTTTCATGTCAATTTGGGAGGCTTTCCCCATACTGATGTGAAAGGCTTTCTTGATCCCATCCACTCCTAACCGGTAGTTTGGGTTGGACGGAAGCAGGGGAGCCCTGTTACTCTCCTGTGATCTCCCAGCAGAATCATTAGCTGATGGAGCATCCAAATCACAACAGCAAAAGCTGCTTTATGCTTCATACTATCGATGCAATCAATTTGTTCCCTTTAGAAAACTATACATGGAAAGAGAGAGAACTGGAGGATTTAAAACACTGTGTCCCAGAGTGGTGTCCGACGCATTGCTTCACAACGTGTTGGACTCCCATATGGCATGCTCAGGGTTAATGATAGTATTGGTGTAGAATAATAACACGCTCTAGGACAGTGGCCATGCATCTGTAAGGTTATGTAATAAGAACTGTAGTAATGCTGGTGAAAACTAACTGCACCAGAGGTAACAAATGCAAATTTCCATTGATTTAAATGGGGCTTTACCCTTGAATACTAGAGGGGTCTCCAACATATTGTTATTGTGCAGCTGGTTTGCTCCAGAATTGTTCCTGTTACAATAGCATCAGTGTGTGTTATCAACATCAAAGTGGACTCACTCTGTGTAACTGTCAAGAAAGAGGCTTGAATGTTCCAGAATAGACAGGCTGCGAGCATCCTTAGCTCCTCGCAGAAAGTTGCCGAGTGAGGTCCCATGTTGGCCAATCAGGTAGCAGAGTTTGCTGAACTTAGTTGCCATTTCCTGAAGCAGCTGAAGAGCAGTCACAGAGCCCAGATTTTCTTAGGTAGGAAAGAGCAAAACATTATGTAAGAGACGACAATAGCAGTTAACTGATCACAGTAGAATATTATACACAAACACATGTTTATTATATATATATATATATATATATATATATATATATATATATATATATATATATATACACATACAGTTGTGTGAAAAAAAAGTACACTCTCTTTGAATTCTATGGTTTTACATATCAGGACATAATAACAATCATCTGTTCCTTAGCAGGTCTAAAAATTAGGTAAATACAACCTCAGATGAACTACAACAGATGACATATTACACCGGGTCATGCTTTATTTAACAAAATGGAAAGGCCATGTACACCCTTACTGTTTCCATAGGAATTAAGATGCTAAGTAGCAGACAGTTGCTGCTAATCAAATGCCCTTGATTAATTGACCATCAGCAAGTGTGACCATCTCTATAAAAGCTGAATTTTTAGCAGTTTTCTGGTCTGGAGCGTTCAGGTGTGTTAACACAATGCCAAGATGGAAAGACATCAGCAATGATCTCGGAGAAGCATTTGTTGCTGCCCATCAATCTGGGAAGGGTTATAAGGCCATTTCCAAACAATTTAAAGTCTATCATTCTACAGTGAGAAAGATTATTCAAAAGTGGAAAACATTCAAGACAGTTGCCATTCTTCCCAGGAGTGGAAGTCCCAGCATATTCACCCCAAGGTCAGACCTTGCAATGCTCAGAGAAATTGCAAAAAAACCCAAGAGTTACATCTCAGACTCTACAGGCCACAGTTAGCATGTTAAATGTTAAGGTTCATGACAATACATTTAGAAAAAGACTGAACAAGTATGGTTTGTTTGGAAGGGTTGCCAGGAGAAACCCTGTTCTCTCTAAAAAGAGCATGGCAGCATGGCTCAGGTTTGCAAAATTGCATCTGAACAATCCACAAGACTTCTGGAACAATGTCCTTTGGACAGACAAGACCAAAGTGGAGATGTTTGGCCATAATGCACAGCGCCATGTTTGGTGAAAACCAAAGCATATAAGCAGGAACACCTCACATCAACTGTCAAGCACAGTGGTGGAGGGCTGATGATTTGGGCTTGTTTTGCAGCCACAGGACCTGGGAACCTTGCAGTCATCCAGTCAACCATGAACTCCACTGTATACCAAAGTATTCTAGAGTCAAATGTGAGGCCATTTGTCCAACATCTAAAGCTTGGCCGAAATTGGGTCATGCAACAGGACAATGATCCCAAGCACGCCAGCAAATCTACAGCAGAATGGCTGCAAAAGAAAAGAATCCAGGTGTTGCAAAGGCCCAGTCAAAATCCAGACCTCGACCCGAATGAAATGTTGTGGCGGGACCTTAAGAGAGCTGTGCATAAACAAAAGCCTACAAACCTCAATGAACTGAAGCAATGTTGTAAACAAGGGTGGGCCAAAATTCCAGAAAAACTATGTGAGAGACTGATAAAGTCATACAGAAAATGATTACTTCAAGTTACTGCTGCTAAAGGTGGCTCTACAAGCTACTGAATAATAAGGTGTACTTAGTGTTTTACACATGGCTTCTCCATTTTGGCTTTATTTTTGTTAAATAAATCATGACAGTGTAATATGTCATGTATTGTTGTTCATCTGAGGTTGTATTTACCTAATTTTTAGACCTGCTAAGGAACAGATGATTGTAATTATGTCCTGATATGTAAAACCATAGAATTGAAAGAGGGTGTACTTTCTTTTTCACACTATATATATATATTAGAAAATCTGAATTACTAAGTAACATTTTTAGAGCGGAACTATGCCATTAGAGAAGCTGAAAATGTATTAAATGAAAACATATATGTTATATGGCTTTGCCTGAGGAGTCAAACAACGCTACTGCTACTACTGCTAGGAGACTTTACATTCAAATGTAAAATTCAAATTCAACTTAAACTTATATTTTAATAAACTTTTGCGCTGTAATAAATTTTGAATTGAAAATCTGCCAGGAGTGGAAATAACCCTGTTTTACTCAGCAAGTAAAGCCCAAAAATAAATATTATTAAAAAATGGCTCCCTTCAAACCTGCATTATATGCGATAGGTATAGCAGGCCATGAAGGCCTGTGGTTGTCTGCGTCCTGCTTGGTTGGAATTGGGCCCTCAGGTTTTTTTTGCATCTTGCATATTGGGGAGATAACGTCTGAGCATAAGTAGTACATCTGGCTCAATTATATACTACAATATATTACATATGCACTTGCATCCATACAATGCAATCTCCTGGTTAAAAAAAAAAAAAAAAAAGAAGAGAAGTGTGCTCACCACTGGGGATGCATTGGGCCCTATGCAGTTAAGCAAGCGCATCCAATTCCATCTAAAACGAAGAAGGACAATAGCAGAAGTCCTCTGAATGTCATACCTATGGCAAACAAGGCACTGTAGGTAATGAAGGGTCATCTTAAGAATATAGTTTCCAATTAATGAAGCAACTTGTGTATATAAGGAATAATCAGTATGGAGAGGCACAGTATGACAGATATGTAGTAATAAGCAGTTTTGTGTAGCGGAGTATGAGTTCTTCTAAAGCTGGAGTCTGGAGTCTACCCACCTCATTCAAGGTATGTTTTATGAACATTTGGTAAAAAATTAAAAATTCTTACCTAGTCCTAGGAGAGGCCTGAGTATTTGACACTTGACATCACTCAGGTGGCAGTAGAAGCTTCTCTCTGTGGCTGCAAGCTCGTGGAGAGTTCCAATATATCCCATCATATTTTGATCTACTAATGCCAAACAGTGATCCGCTCCAGCAGAGATGTTGCAGATGTATCCGAGCTTGAGAGGCAGACACTTAGTTAAGCTATTTGTACTTGAACAAGTATGTGTCATGTTAACCATTTAATCATTTCACTAGCAGAGAGGACTGGAAGCCATTCTTTCACACACAGTAGGATACAAGGCATAACTGGACAACATGAGGCTCAGCTGGAGCTGAACTTCAAAACCCATCTTCCCTCAATAACAGCTCGTGTTGGAGGATGATGAGAGTTGAAGTCAAGCATCAGTTGAACTGCCTTAAGTTGCTCACCCCTGGCCTAGGGCAAATATCTCAAACTGCATACATAATGGGCTGAGACAGTGCAGGATTTAGAAATAATTAAAGTATTTGACACCAGTGCAAATTCAGGGATATCCCAACATCTTGCTTTGTCTTGGTCATTTAGGAATACAATTTGAAAGCTGTGGTTTAGAGGCAGCTGAACTAGCATACTTGTTAAATGGCCAAATAATTTAAACCAGGAATGGGAAAAATGAGGCCCGCAAGCAGATATCACTGGATAGCACTGGATATTAGCTTTGAGTCTATGATTCTCACCTTGCTGCATTCTGACAGCTGTGTTGGGCTCTGGTCTGATTCAGACCCATCTGGATCTTCAGCTGTCTGGAGCCCGCTGTAATATACAGCAGGCTGGAATTCGCCATTTCCATGTGCCAAGAAAAGAGAGTGATCCTGTCCCGCTGCTACAGCCCACACACCATCACTTTCACAAACCTGATGTAGAGGAATGTAAAAGGGCATTATTTATATTATTGACCTTGGATGAGCGTGTGTGTGTGTGTGCTTGCATATTCAGTGCTGCCATGAGAAATTATAGGACCCAGGACCAGTTAACTAGCAGTACAAGGTAGGAAAGAGAAGACCACTCGTAGCATAATGGTTCCCTAACTTTGCAGATGGTGTCTTCCTTAACTATTCCTCTCTCCTCTACTACCACAAAATCTAATTATGGACACCTCTGCCTCTTTCCTAATGTCATCTCTTCAAAAAGCACCTTAGGTTACCAGCTGAAAGAGAAGCCACCCAGCTATTCACTGCTGTTACCCACAGATGTACCTTAGAAGAAAATAGTTGTCTCTCTTCCTCTGAAGAATCTTACATCTCTAATGTGACACCTGAACAAAATAGCACTTGTGTCCCTTTGAATTCGCTCCCACCCTAGATAAGTAAAAATCATGATGTTGGGCCCATCTTCTTACCCTTCACTTGCTCACTGAATTGCATTACACCATTACGGAAGTAAAATGTTTCCCTTCAGGACTCCTTCCAATCCCCCACTCCCTTAGCTGTGTAGTTTAGTATGGGGTAGAAGATAGTAAAGAATGCCAACAGGAAACATTTTACTTATGGGTCAAGAGAAGGCACGGTTGTTTTTTGTTAGCCCAAACGCAGTCAGGAGCCACTGTTACAAGGGTTTTCTAAAATGAGCCCTACCTGACGCACCTTCATACTACTGTTTACAAGTTATGATATTTAGTGAGAGAGTGGGAGAAGGCCATCAGTCCACTTTTACTGCTCAAAATACGGTGGACTGGATCCCGACCAGCCTTCCTCTCATATTTACAATGTGACTTAGTCTGCACAGAGTATTGCAGAAGTAAAAAATGACAATAAACCAATCAGATGTTGTTTCATTGTTTTCCAGTTCACTACATATTGTCTGTTTGTACATTAAAAGATTCAAATTTGTAACCTGGCTTGGGCCATATTGTTGACACCCAACACTAAGTATGGGAGTGTGATATCACGTGCTGTTTTTAAAACAATTAGAAACAATTAGACATGGTACATGACATTGCATAACCCTGTTCTTCAGCATTGTACCAGTGAGTGACAAGAGCGGGAAATTCCCTTGAAACTCCATGCTAATTGTGGTATTTGAGGAGAGACACTGAAAACCTACACCTTAATTTTTCTTTTTCCATGAAATTCACTGTATGTAAAAGAGTGTTATACAATTTATCCATCCAAACAATTTTTAACATTAGGTGTAGCCCTTAGGCCAAAATAATTGCTAATCCCTGTGGTAGAGGGTAAAGTAAAAATCATGGAGGTGTTAACATTTAAGATGGCATTTCTTTCAATCTAAGGGAACTCTACAACAAACTCTTATCCCATTTTGGCCTGTTAAAAGCTCAACTACACATACAGGAAGCCACTCTGAATTTGTTTAACAGGACTTACTTAGGGAAGGTATCTTTCCAAGAGTTGCTAGGTGTAACTACACATTCATATGCTTCAGAAGAATGTTAGTGTGCAAGTGCAAAACTGAAATGTAACCTTTGCGCATGCACAGTTGTGATACTGGTTTTGTTTAGGAAGGAAGGAAGTTTGTCCCTGTTTAGAGCCTGTATCCCTATTATTAATCAGAGTAGGAAGTGGATGGCACCTTCATCCAAATCTGAAGAAATCTGAATTGGTCTGGGTGAGAAACTGGGTGAGTATTGGTATTTGTGGGAAAATATATTCATAGCTATGGTCAGGGTTTTAGGTCTCTTGTGGGTAGTTTCTTCCCCACCAGGGTTTACTTTTTCTTAAAAAAAACTAATTTCTTTCGGTATGTATGTATGTATGTGTATCTTTATTTATATGGCGCCACACAGTGTAAGCAGCTCCTTACAACACTAGTAGGTTACAATAAGTACATGGGGATAAAATAACTGCAGCAATAATAGAAACAAAAGCAAATAAATCCCAGCCCTAAGAAGCTTACATTACAGTTCCTTTTAGCTTAGCTATAAGTTTGTTTTTTTATGCTACATTGACTTTACCAAAGAACAATTATCAACTAGTGCTCATATCCAGAAGTAACTAATAGGAATGTGTTCTGCATACCTTAGCAAGACGCGGCATGGTAGTCGGAGATTGCAGGTGACCAAGCTGGCCTGAGGCATTACTGCCCCAGGAGTAAACCTAGGGTGGAAATAAATTATTAAAATGCAGGAAGTACTTACAGTGAGTTCCTGTAGTCTGCTAAAAATAGAGTGGATTTGTTTATCCGTCTGAGTGCTACAAGGGTGTGTAATGACAATTAAAGGAATAATCATACTTTCTTATGCAAGTGCACAATATGTAAATTCAAATTGCACATACTCTATAATAGGAGTTTAATGTTCTTACCTGTTAAATGCTTTTCTCTATAGTCCATTTGGAACACAGGTACGATGAGGCTGAGTCTCTCCTTTCGAGTGCAGGACACATCTGAAAATACAGAGTCTTGCATCCCCACTATGAATATGACCAAAGTCACACTAACAAGGCAAGCAAAGAAGAAACAGGATATCTCCTTTGAGAAGAACGACTCTAAGAGGACTCCACAAGCCCAGACAGGTAAGACCAAACCAAGGTACCTTCACTGGGTGGGAGACCTGTGTTCCATATGAACTATACAGAAAAGGATTTAACAGGTAAGAACACTAAAAACTTATTTTGTCTTACGTCCAATGTTGAACAGAGGTACCATAGGGTTATACCAACACTAAGCTCCCAGAGCAAGGAAAAAAGGAGAAAGGACCTCAAGTCTGTCTACATGATACTGAAGTTCCTCAGGACTATCCAGAATTGGAGAGGACCATACAGAAAAAGGTGTCAACGGACACTGAACTGACAAAGCACACAAGAGTAGCCAATGGGGCTTGGTAAGGTAACCAAGTGTGCAGGTCTCCAAACAGGCAGAGCTGCCTGCAGGACTTTCCGGCCAAAGCTTGCTTCAGCCAAAGCCAGAAAATTGACATGCTACTGCTTAGCAAAGGTGTGCAAAGAAAACCAAGTCGCTGCCTTGCACAACTGCTCAGCCGAGGCCTGATTCTTGTAGGCCCAAGAGCTTCCCACAGACCTGGTGGAATGTGCTGTGAACTTGAAGTGCCTGGCATATGGCAGCCATAACTGTGACTTTGGAAGCAGCATGACCTGCCCTAGGCCCCTCAAAAAAGACAAAAAAGGGAGCTAGCCTTGCGAAAAAGGCCGTTAAGAGCACGTAAAATTTTAGGCAACGCACAATGTCCAACAAATGACGATATTTATCCTTGTCAGACTTATTGTCAGGACAAAATGAAGGCACAACACTCTCCTGATTGATGTAGAATTCAGTAAGCACCTTAAGAGAGGTTCAAAGCACTGCCTTGTCCTTGTGAAAGACCAGGAAAGGTGGTTTGCAAGATAAAGCCTGCAACTCAGTGATTCTGCAAACAGAAAGCACTGTCAGGCGGCCATCTCGAACATCAACTCACGCAGAGGGATGGAAGCAAGGGGCTCACAGGGAGGCCGCTGCAAAATTCCCAAAACCAATTAAGATCCCATGTTGGAGTAGAAGAGTTAAAAGCAGGGAAGGCAGGAGCCACCCCCTGAAGGAACACCTTGACATCTGGAATGGTGGGAATAAATCTCTGGAAGAACACAGAAAGAGCTGAGATCTGAACCTTTAAGGAGTTCAAGCGGAGTCCTTTGTTCACACCATCCTAAAGAAAAGATAACACCCAAGGGAGGTCAAACTCCTGTGAAGACACAGCCTTGTCCCCTCACCACTTATGAAAAAATAGAACACACCCTGTGGCTAGAAGAGACAGGCTTATGGGCCTGAATCATAGTAGAAATGACCTCAGAGATGTGGGCTTCAGTAGCTATGCCATCAAAGGCATCTTTTCTATATACTTGTGCCACAGGTAACCCTGGAGGAGGAGGTCCAGCCTAGAAGGAGGAGCGGGTCTTGAATGGAAAGACTGACCAGATCCACAAACCATGCCCTCCTGGTCCAATAAGAAGCTACAGGATGACTGTAGCACCATCCATCCTGGTCTTCCTAAGTACCCTGGGTATGAAAGCAGTAGAAGGAAAGAAATGCCACAGGATCGACACTGTGCTGTGACAAAGGCCAGAGGATCTCTTCTCTGGGAGCAGAAAGTCGGAACCTTCCTGTTTTCCCTGGTGGAAATGAGATCTATCTTTGGCACCACCCACTGATGCACAATCAGGTAGAACACCTCCAGATTGAGTCCTCACTCTCCTGGAACCCAGTCTTGGTGATATAGGAAGCCCGCCAGACTGTTTTCTACCCTTGTAATGTGAATGGTGGAAATAGCCGGTATGCGGACTTTGCACAAACCAGAATGCACCTCATTTCAAATCCAGTGGCGGTACTTCGATTACCTCCTTGTCGGTTGATGCAAGCCACAGCCATGGCATTGTCGACTGGACCCTCACTGGCTTTCCCTTCAATAGGGCAGTCCAGTACACCAGGACCAGATGGGTCACTGTGAGTTCCAGGACATTGATGTACTGAAGGGACTCATCTGCGGTCCACCAGTCCGGACAGAGGGGGATCTGCTGATCCAAGTGTGCAGGATTCCCGGACCAACTAGGGTGAAATGATGCTGAAGTTCCCTCATGTGCACCTGATAGTAAGGTACCGCCTCCAGTGTTGACTCTAGCCTGCCCAATACTCTCATATATTCCCGGATCATAGGCAAGGACCACTCCAGGGCTTGAGACACCTTCTGCATTACCAGAAGCATTTTGTCATCCAGTAGGAAGACTTTTCCTAGGCGGGTGTCCAAACCTCATGCCCAGGAACACCAGCTCCTGGGAAGGTACCGGAGAGGACTTCAGCATGTTCAGAAACCATCTGTGGTGGACCAGCAATTGAGCACAGTACTGGACTTGCTGAGCCAGCAACTCCTCTGAGGGAGCCTTGAGGAAAAGGTTGTCCTGATAGGGTGTCATGGAAATGCCCAGTGTGCGAATGAAGGCCGCAAAACGAACATTCTGGGAAACATAGTCTTCTGTTTTGCTGTTGCCTAGCAATGCCTACACACTGGCTGTGGAAACACCACAGGCCCCCAAGTCACTCAGGATGCAAACCAGCTGAAAGGAAATGAGGAGACGAGAAGAAAAAGCCCACTCTGACTTCTGCATGTCAAACAGTTGCAAAGATATGGGCAAACTTCACTGGGACATATAAGTCAACGGAGCAAAGATGGCGACACTCCATGAACCCATTTCTTAAGGGGGACGCAGCACCAAATTGGGCAATGTGACCAAAGGTACCCAAAGACCCAAAACCGCCAGGCCATGTGAGGGGAACCCCAAAAGGAGCCCAAGACAGGTAAAAGTCAAAGAACTACAGAAACCCAAAACTGAGAGAACAGCAGGGAGAGGGTTAAATTATCAAAACTGCAGTCTTCCTTGCTCCATAACCTAGGGAACTAACAGTTTAAATAGATAAGTAAGGTTACCAACACGAGTACAGGAGCCCAAGGACTCAGAGAAATCCTCTGTATGGAAAGGCACAGGAAAAAGACAATGTGGAACAATGCACTCAAAGGGTTACTCACCAGTCTTCTTTCTTCAGGTTGCCATTGCATTTGAATGTAAGCAGAGCCTCAAGAGACTCTACTGGGAGGGAAAACTTGGCAGCAACAGCCCCTCCACAGGACTGCAAGAGTCCACACAGCACCTGTACACTGGTCAATCCACTCCAAGGGAATCCCAGTAATGGGAACCTGCCTAATGAGGGAATTTTGACAATCTCATATCTATCAGAAAAAACAGCAAAAAAGCTAAACTAAGATTGTCTCATGCTCATCCATTCAGGATGCAGGACACGTTCATGCTGAGTATGCAAGGCGGGGGAAGGGTTGAGCTGGTGGAGTGGCTGGGAGTCTCCACCTACAAGACTCTGTTTTTTGAGATGTGTCCTGCCCTCTACATGAGAGACTCATCCCATTGGTACATGTGTTCAATATTGGATAAAAGAGAAATTGTTTTTCATCTTCGCCTATTTTTTTTCCTTTCATTTTTATGCCCCTGACAGTAAGCTGCCTGAATCTCTGTTTTCATCAAAGCAGGATAGTAATACAATGTAAAAATATTATGTACTACTGGCCTGCTAGTACATGTGTTACCTTTATAGATAAAAAAAAAAAACATTTGTATTAAAAATCTCAAGAGGACTGCACCTTGGGATCAGATAGAATACATTTGGCCCATGAGCCAAATGTTATACACCAATGTTATAAAGTGTTAGTTCCACTTTGAAAGGAAAATATTGTATTTTACAAAGTAGGTTCCTGTGAGAGCAGACTGTAAAAACACAGAGAATGAACTATGCCACCCAAAAACAACACCTCCTGCCTGGTAATGGGGCTGGCACTGAACAAGGGAAGACATGGCATATAGCTTTTCACTATAATTTCCCCATAGACTCCAAAAATTTGGGGCAAACCAACTACACTATAAGGGGACAAATAACATTTCCTCAAGTACCTAGATTTCTCCTGCTCTCTCACTCCCTCCCACAGGTCTCATCTCTCCAATAGTTATAACCTTGCCCAAGTCAGTCTATATTTCTTCCCAGGTCAAATGTCTTTCCTGCAGCCAGGTCACATGCTCTGGTTGGCTCATAGGCCTATTTTGCCTATCTGTGCATTAGCCACATTGGGATCCGCATCTGCACAAATGATTAATAAAGTGCATCCAGGACAGCCCATCATCTTTCTCACTGCTCTCTCAGTAAGGTCAGTCTTACCATGTAATGTGACCCTTTGAGTGCCAGAAAAGGGTACAAAGAGTCACATTACATGATAGAACTGACCTTTCTGAGACAGAAGGAAGAAAGAAATGGGCCATCTGGTCTGGTTTTCTTAACCTTTGTGCAGATGTGGATGCCCCATGCAGCTAATGGGAGCCTGACATCCAAAGTGACCCAAATCCAAAGCCAGATGCCTTCCTTCTCTAACCAGCTTCCTTATTAAATGACACAACATAGTGGACTGGGTAGGGAGACAGGAAAGAAAGTGGATTATAACTTGCCTCTGCAGTCTATTTCAGGGTGATATGTATCTATTACACTATACTCTCTCTCGCTATTTGTCCCTTTATAGTTATGTGGTGGAGGGGCTGTCGTTTATGTCCTACCTGCCTCTCCCCTTACCCCTCACTGACACTTACTCCAGCTATTCCTACTTTGCCCACATTTATAAAAGGAAACTGGAGTTATTCTACAGTAAACCAACTGTACCATAGGAGAATAAAAATGAATGTTAAATTAAATTGGGCTTTTAACCCCTTGAATGGTAGAGAGGTCTCCAATGCATTGTGAGGCCTGTCTAGCATTCAAGAGGTTAAAAAAAAACTCTATACAAGTGCATGGGAATTTAGTAATTGTTATTTGTTCTCTATGGTGTAGCTGGTTTACTCCAGTATAACTATAATAATAATAATATCAAAGTATTTTTGTTTCTCATTTTCAAGTATGTCCTGGGGGTATAGATATTATTACCCAATTTAATAATACTCATTTTATTTACCTCAGAAGGATGATAGGCTGAGTCGACCCTGCTGGGACTAGAACCTGTGACCTTGTGGTTTTAACAGATTCTACACTTGGTGCCTTAACCAACTGAGCCATCTCTTCTAAATATGAGTCAATGTGCCTTATGTATAAAGGCAAAGCAGATCAATTATATGGCAAACCAACTGCATTTAGGGGAAAAAAGATTTTTGTTGATTGAAATGTAGTTTTGTAGTGCACTGCAGAATTCACTAGCATTCAAGGAGTTAAAAGGTTAATTGAAATTAACAAACATTTGGGAATTTTTATTTGTCCCCAGTAATGCAGTTGGTTTACTCCAGATTTGGTGCTTTTTGTCTTTATATATAAGGCCCTGTGTGTTTGAGGCCAATCCAGTGGAAACCAGTCCACCACATAATAACTAGTAAGTGACCGAGACAGAGCACAGTGTGGTAGCTGAAGTGTCACACTGAAACTGGACCTGATGCATTATGGTTAGGTGCACAGAATAAATACAGAAGGGAGGAGGGTGACTTTTGGTGCAAACAGATTGCGTCTGTGAGTGATTCAAACTTGCTCCATGAATCACAACTACAACTGAGGACTGGTTGGAAGCTAGAGGTGCACCTTTATTCAGTCTTTACAGTCACTCATTCCTGATTGGCCAGTGGTGTACAAATTACTTCACCGGCCCAATTATCCAACAAAGAATTTTGTTGAAAAGCCAACTCTAAAAGAGTAGTATCTGTGTAGCAATGAGCAACTTTTAAAAGCCACAACTACTGTATTTTAAAACTTAATTCTAGCATTATCATAATTCAGAAAACAGTCTATTTTTTCACTTTTACATGATAGTTGCCCTTTAAATTGGGCTTTTAACCGTTTGAGTGCCACAAGGGTACGGAATGCATTGCAAAGCAATGCATTCCTTACTCCTCTGGCACTCAGAGGGTTAACCCCTTAAATGCTAGCCTCCAAAGCACTGCTTGACAATGCATT
The DNA here is from genome assembly GCA_037306005.1 of Rhinophrynus dorsalis. Taxonomy (NCBI): domain Eukaryota; kingdom Metazoa; phylum Chordata; class Amphibia; order Anura; family Rhinophrynidae; genus Rhinophrynus; species Rhinophrynus dorsalis. Next base: position 147,710,389 of record CM074725.1, on the reverse strand, counting down.
GGAGACCCCTCTGACATTCAAAGGGTTAAAAGCCCCATTTAAATCAATCACAATTTTTACTTCTGCGCTATTGTGCAGTTGGTTTATCCCATAATTGTTCTCAAATGTTTTCACCAGGCTTACTTATTCATCACTGATAACAATAGAAAATGATAGTAAGTCAAAAATATATAACTATGCAAACAAAAACAAGCTAACAACAAACCAGTAAATACAAGATCATTCATCTTCTACACGCCATGGCTTGGACATGATGAAATCATTGGTGGTTACAATGAAAGAGAAATGTTACCTGTGACCTGGCAGTGAGAGCTATTGAATGGTGGCTGCCGGCTGCCAGCTGAACCACTTGTTTGCCATCCATACTCCGCACACATAGAGGCTGCAACCTAGGAATAATGTGAGAGAAAAAAAATGTTTCACTGTTGGATTTTTCTTGCAAATGCTTATGAGATTTTATTTTTTCAAACAGCATTAAAGATTTTTACATAATTATTCTTGCTGCTTATAAAACACACTCATTGGGCCTTTTACACAAATGTAAACTGGAGTAATTCTGGAAGATGACTAAATATACCCCAAAAATCTCATAGGCTGAAAAGTGCTTTTAACCAGCTAGAGAGCCTTCCAAAGCACTGCAATCGGAGACCTATCTGGCATTAAAGGGGTTAAAAGCACCATTTAAATCAATGGGAACTAACATTTCTCCTCTATGGTGCGGCTGTTTAAGGCAGAATTACTCTTTTGTGCATAAGGTCCCTTGTGTTTCAGCTGTCTGAGTACCCAAAGTGAGAGTCAGAGATGCCTGAATATACAAAGTGAGTCAGAAGCAACCTGATAAATACTGTAGCAGGCTCTAAGGCAGTGGTTCTCATCCCATGCCCTTAGGTTACACTGACAGGCAAGGACTTGAGGATTCCTCTGTCTGAGCACAATGTGTGAATCAGAATGACAGAGCTATTAATTCCCTAGCGCTCAGCCAGTGAAATCCACAAGCCCTGTCCTGTTATTGGGCCCTGAAGGAATGGGGTGAGAAAACTTGGTCTGTATGACCATTCCCATGTGCTCTCTAGATGCTACACAGAGAAGAAATATCCTGCAGGACATTAATACTGATCCTGTGCAGAAATGGCAGTCCAGCCCAAAGAGCCAGGCAAATCTGCTCTGAACGAGAAAAGCAGCTGACCACAGACATATGTTTTGGCATTCTTTGGCCTCATCATTGAAGTAACTGTTTTCTCTTGGCACCTGAGAGCAAAGGGTAATAACCCTATAACCCCTAGGGAGCCCAAACCCAAAGATTATTTGCATATGCAAAGTGAGGGTCAGAGAAGCTTGACTAGCGACTGTAACATGCGCTATATAGGACTTTTCTTTACACATGGTGCAATCCTTTAGCTCACACTTGTCATATGCAGAGAAAAAATATCCAGAAGCACCTCATGCTGATATTTTCCTGAAATTCAAGTCCAGCGACACCATGCAAGGCAATTCTCCTCTAAGCAAGCAAATTAGCAAACCCCAGTGGCTGGTTGGGGATAATGAGAGATGTAGTCCCCAAAAACCCGAGGTCTAACGGACTGCCACTCCCTAAGGAAGACAAAGCTCAAGGGCTATTTACATATTATGTAAGTCAAATTTCAACTGAGGACAAGCCTGTCAAATACTGTAGCAGGCTCTACAGGACTTTTCCTTACCCAGTGTTCTCTTTTAGCACACGGATGCGGTAAGACAGAAGTATACAATTAGGGTTTTCTGCTTCTCTTCTTCAGAGAGGAATCGTTTGACACTTGTTTTGGTTGTACTGGCATTTCAGGCCAGGATAAGAATAATGTGCTAAGGATATTCCTTCTGTGTGTATGGCTACTGTGAGCAAAATGAGACTGCACTCATGGTAGGAAAAGGCACCATGGAGCACGCTACATTACTTGTCATGCTCATCCTTGGCTAATCATGTCAGCCTCTCACTTTATGTATGTAATTATCCCTTTTTGTCATGTGTTACCCACTTCTCTGGCACGCAAAAGCTTAACACCAATCACTTTCTTATTCGGTCACATACCTTGGCAGGACATCCCCATGTCCTAGCTGCCCTTCCTTGCCCCTGCCCCAGCTCCACACCTCTGTTCTTAAAGACGGCATCACCAAATCAGCTTCGCCACTGCTTGTGGGTGTCAGCGCTACTGTTCTCATCCTCGCCCGCCCTGCCTTGCGCAGGAGTCTGGGAGAGACTGCAAAAGAATGCAGAATGATTAGGGTGTGTTCCACTCATAGTTACACAGAAAGCTCAGAATCACTTCTATATATTGAATTAGCAAATAAAAACTGGGGCCCTATCTTTTTATCAAACGCCCCCAATAAAATATGCATTTTAATAATCCTTCTCTTCACATTCATGTACTATGGCTCTTTCTTCCTTATTCCCCAATGTCATAAACACTTGGCTCTCCAGCTATTGCTGAAAAACAAATCGCTGAGGATGTTGAAACCTATAGTCCAACAAAGACTGGAGAGCCAGATATTGACTAACCTCTTGGAAGGAGGATATAGAACGGTAACAGGGGTGTGTGTGTGTGTGTGTGTGTGTGTGTGTGTGTATAAAGGCTATAGATAAACTGAGGATGATGGGCATTGTAGTGCAACAACAGCTGGAAGTTCACATGTTGTTCAGCCATGGTATAGAAGACACAATTCAATGGGGGTAATGTGTAGGGCAGGGGTAGCCAATCCCCGTCCTCAAAAGGAAATATGGAACTGCCAATCTGATAGGTCAATAGCACAACTGAAGATGATGGGAGCTGAAGTCTACTAGCAGCTAGAGACCCACTAGTCACACCTCTCCTGTGTACATTCTAGCTGTAGGCAATCCAACAGTCTGGGACATGGGTCATGTTTAAAGGAGCAGTAAACTTTTTTTATGAAAAAATAGGATTTTAGTCTTACCTGTTAAATCCTTTTCACTTAGTCCATACAGGTCACTGGGAGGCGATTCGCCCCTTTAATAGGCAGGAACAATTATGCAAATGATTGCAGGGGGCGGAGCCTCCCCTCCTACTTAAGCCACCTTCAGGCCAGAGCCACTAGATTGATTTGAGACACTAAACTGACCCCAGGTAAGCAAGAAGAAAGACTCCTGTGAGCATGCCCCAAAGGTCTCCCACTGAATGCCACAGGAGAGCCAGGTCTGGTCCCTTGACAGGGTGGGAGACCAGTGACCTGTATGGACTAAATGAAAAGGATTTAACAGGTAAGACTAAAATCCTATTTTCACTGTCGTCCAATACAGGTCACTGGTACTCTGGGATGTACAAACATTGAGCTGACCCAGAGGCGGGAAATAAGGCAAGGACCAGGACAAGGCCCAAGTCACGAAAACTGCTATGAACCAGTTGATTACATAGCCCAAACTGTAAGTGTCAACGGACACCAACCAAGGGAACAACCCCTGAACTAACACAGCACACGGAACTAGAGCCAGCTGGGCTCAACAGAAAGGAAGCACTAAGGATCACAGAGTAGAAGTCCTAAACAGGCAAAACTGCCTTCAGGACCTTCCTTCCAAAACTGGCATCAGCCGAGGCCAGCACATCAACTCGGTAGTGCTTTGAAAACGTGTGCACAGAGGACCAAGTGGCCGCTCTGCACAGTTGATCAGCGGATGCCTGATTCTTGTAGGCCCAAGAGGCCCCAATAGATCTGGTGGAATGGGCAGTCACCCGGAAGGGAACATGCTTATTCCGCAACTTGTAGGCTTCACGGATAGTAGCCTTAATCCAAGAGGCAATGGTAACTTTGGAAGCCGGTATCCCTGCCCTAGGCCCCTCAGGAATGACGAATAGAGCGTCAGACTTCCTGATAGACTCGGTGCGATGAACATAAAACTTGAGGCAACGCACCACATCCAACAAATGGAGATCTCTTTCCTTGTCAGATGAAGGATTAGGGCAGAAAGAGGGAACCACAATCTCCTGATTGATGTGAAACTCGGACACAACCTTGGGTAAGAATTCCTTGGTAGTGCGAAGCACAGCCTTATCCTTATGGAACACCAGGTAAGGAGGTTTACAAGACAGAGCTTGTAACTCTGCTACCCGGCGAACTGAAACAATAGCCAAAAGGAAGGCCATCTTCCAAGTCAAGAGACGTAATGGAATGGAAGCCAAGGATTCAAACGGGGGTCGCTGGAGAACTCCCAGCACCAAATTGAGGTCCCACTGGGGAGCAGGACTCTTGAAGGCAGGCCGAACATGAGTCACACCTTGGAAGAAAACTTTCACATCAGGAAGGATAGCAATCCTTTCCTGGAAAAACACAGACAAGGCAGAAGTCTGAACTTTGAGGGAACTCAGACTGAGCACCTTATCAACACCGTCCTGCAAGAAGGCCAGGACAGTGGGAAGATGAAAATCAAGGGATAATTTCTTATCAGAGCACCATGCAACGAAGGTTGACCATATGCGATGATAGATCTTGGAGGACACAGGCTTACGAGCACTGAGCATAGTCGAAACCACAGAAGGAGAAAATCCTTTCTTTGCTAGAAACGAGGATTCAACCGCCATGCCATCAAATGGAGAGAGTGAACATCCTCCTTCCACAGATATCCCTGAAGAAGTAGGTCCGGACGGGCAGGAAGTGGGAACGGATCCGCCACTGACATGGCCAACAACTCCGGATACCAGGACTGGCGAGGCCAGTTTGGAGCGATCAGGATGACAGGACAACGCTCCTGCTTCAACTTCTGGATGACTCTGATCAATAGAGGAAGAGGAGGAAAGATGTAAGCCAGAGAAAAATCCCAAGGGATCGACAAAGCATCCACTGCTAGAGCAAGGGAGTCCCTCCACCGGAAGCAAAACACCGGAACCTTCCTGTTGTGTCTGGAGGCCATCAGGTCCACCACCGGCATCCCCCACCTCTGGGTGAGCAAGTGAAACACCTCTGGATGAAGAGCCCATTCTCCGCTGTCGACGGTATGACGACTGAGAAAGTCCGCCATGACGTTGTCTACGCCTGGAATGTGAACTGCAGAGATGACAGGCACGTGATCTTCTGCCCAAGACAAAATATCCTTGACCTCCAACCAGGCAGTGCCGCTTCTTGTGCCGCCTTGCCTGTTGATGTAAGCCACCGCAGTGGAGTTGTCGGACTCCACTCTGATCGGACGACCGGTCAGTTGAGATTCCCAGTGCTTCAGGGCAAGCCGGACGGCACGCAGTTCCAGAACATTGATGGAGAGAAGAGATTCCTCCAGACCCCATTTCCCCTGAGCACTGAAACGACCCAACACAGCACCCCAGCCCCGAAGGCTGGCATCCGTTGTGATCGTGGTCCAACGAGGAACTTGAAAGGATCTCCCTTTCAGGAGATGGGAGAGATCCAACCACCAGCGCAGACTCGATTCCACATGAGGAGGTAGAGAGACTGACAGATGCTGATGATCTGGATGATTCTTGCACGTCTGGATCACAAATCTCTGAAGTTCCCTGGAGTGGGCCATGGCAAATGGCACCGCTTCGATCGTTGAAATGAACTTCCCCACCAGAGACGTCAACTTTGGTACCGGAACTGAGTCCAGTTCCAGAATCCCCGCCACTCGGATGGCTATCTGATGAGCCACATCCTCCGGCAGAAACACCATGCATTGGCAAGTGTCGAACAGGAGACCCAGGAACAGAAGCCTCTGAGATGGGACCAAGTCCGACTTGTCCAGATTCAGGATCCAGCCATGACGGGTCAGAGTGTGTATACACCTCTGCAGTTGCTGGTGGAGAAGCTCCGCCGAGGAAGCTTTGAGGAGGAGATCGTCCATGTAGGGGGTCACCCTGACCCCGTCCTGATGAAGCACAGCTATCAAGGAACCCAACACCCTCTGGAAGACCTGAGGAGCTGAAGTCAGCCCAAAGGGAAGAGCTGAAAACTGAAAGTGTCCCCTGTGGCAGGCAATCCGGAGATACCGCCTGCTCTCTGGATGGATAGGGATGTGAAGATATGCATCCTGAAGGTCCAGGGAGGCCAGAAATTCCCCTGGAGACATAGCGGCAATCACAGAGCGCAGGGACTCCTGGCGGAAGTGGGAAGTCACCACATAGGCATTGAGATCTTTGAGATCCAAAATAGGACGAGCCCCTCCGTCCTTTTTGGCCACCACAAATAGGTTGGAATAAAATCCTGAACCTGTGTCCTCCGGAGGAACCACTTCCAGGACCTCTTTGTCCAAGAGATCCTGAATAGCGTCGTCGAACAGACGTCTTTTTGTAGGTTCCTGAGAAGGACAAGTAAAATGGAACCGAAAAGGAGGAAGGGAGGAGAAAGCGATCCTGTATCCCTCTGACACCACCTGAATAACCCATGGGTCCGCCACTGACTCCTCCCAAGTCCGGCGAAAGATGCGGAGACGTCCACCTACAGCCGGATGCGGACCCGGGTTCTGCGAGTCATGCCGAAGCAGTCTTGGAGGTCTTGGCCTTGGGGGCCACTTTGGGCTTCCAGGACTGTTTGGGCTTGGAGGAGGAGCGCGTAGTGGGAGGACCCGCTTGGGCCGAGGAGCGTGTCTCAGTCTGAAAGGAACGAAAGGACCGATTGCGTTTGGCTGGAAACTTTTTCTTAAAGACTGAGGGTAGAAGAGTACTTTTACCGCCAGTAGCCTCACTGATCATTTCTTTGAGTTCAGACCCAAATAGCAAATTCCCCTGAAAGGGCAAGGAAAGCAAGGCTTTCTTAGAGGCTGTATCAGCAGACCAAATTTTCAGCCAAAGGGCACGTCTAGCCACCACAGAAGCAGTGGAGGCCCTCGCCATCATGCGCACAGCATCAAAGGCAGCGTCAGCAACATAATTCTGAGCTTCAGTAATATTAGCAAGAAGCTGCAACTGTTCAGACACTGGTGCATCCTGGCGAACTGCGTCAGTCAGTCGTTCAGTCCAGGCCGCAATAGCTCTATTAACCCACGCCACTGCAAAGGTTGGACGCATGGCAGTGCCAATGGAGGCAAAAATAGACTTAAGAGAAGGTTCTAGCTTTTTATCCGTCCAATCCTGCAGGGCAGAGGCATCAGAGACAGCCAAGGCGGTAGACTTGGATAGCCTGGAAACAGGAGCATCCACCTTGGGGGGATGAACCCATTTTGCCAGCTCAGTCTCAGGAAAGGGGTACAGTTTAGCAAACTTTTTGGAGACAGAGGAGGATCTATCAGGATTCTTCCACGCCTCAGAGACTAGACGGGCAAGGGTAGGGTTAGTTGGAAAACAAACAACAGGCTTAGATGGTTTCTTTTGAAAAACGTCAGTAGGATCATAAGTAGATTCCTGAGTCAGAGGAAGGTTGAGCGTAGTCAGCACAGCTCTAATCAGACCCTCAGCCGAGACTTCAGGGTCACATTCATAAGGGTCCCCAATGGACCTGTTAGACTCAATAACAGTGCGTTCCTCAGCATCAGAATCCTGCAATAGTTCTTCCTCAGAAGAATCAGACACATCAGGAGCTCCCTTGGCTTAGGCAGGGAGGTCCTGATTGTAGAGGGGGTCTGCCAGACCTGGAGAGCCCCCTGTACCTGAGAGGGAAAGAGTTGAAGAGTGGATCTGAGATCCCTAGTGGCAGCTTTAAACTCCCTCACCCAAGATGGCTCAATAGCATGGCTGGGAAGCCCAGGGTTGCTATCTTGACCAGTGCAGTTAGGGCATAGATCCCCCAAATTATCACTAGATAGCCCAGTGTGACAAGAGGAGCAAAACGCCATGGGGGGAGCAGACCCCCCCATCCTCCTTTGACTTGGGTCTAGCCCCTAGCTCCAGTGAAGTAGACATGCTCACAGCGTCAATATACCCCACTTTAAACTCTATCACCCAGTAAAAGTGTGGAAGATTAAAGTTTCACCCCAGAAATGCCTAAATTTGGACTTATCTGGCCAACGAAGGGTTAATCTGTTGAGGGGAGAGAAGGCTCAGTCCCTGCGTAGTGTACTCGCTGAGGAAGAGCACCACAAAATGGCGGCCCTCAGGATAGCCAATCAGAAACGAGCGCGAACCCGGGCGCTCATGGGAAATGTAGTTTTCCCCATACAAGTACCCCAAACAGTGCCCGAAGCCCCCCTGAACACCCCACACTTATAAAACATACACCGGATGATAGAGCGGGAGCCTAGCATTAAAATGAGCCCTCTCTGAAGTTGCTGTGACAAGCGGTTCCAGAGATATGTCCCACACTGTGAAATCTCATAGAGAGTAAAGGAGCCATAGCGTCTGAGCGGGAAAAGCCGCGTTTAAAGGCGCGGAACACCAATTTTAATAAAGTTTAAACAAAACATTAAAAAATGCCCAAACATGTATTAAACACATAAATAAACACTATTCAAAGCTCCAAAACCCAGAGAATACCACAGAAACTGCATTAAAACACTTAATGCAAATAAAAACACCCTATGAGTGCTGGAGTGCAAAGCAAACTCCCAAATACAAGCCCAGCAAAGGGACACTGTGGGGACAAGTGGACCTTCAGCACTCAATGGGTGGCTCACCTTTCCTGCAGGCCTTCAGTCTTCAGGTGACCATGATGAAGAAGGAATAAACCAGAGGTAAATTCCCCAGTAGGGAAGCTGCTTAACTCAAGCTGTTCCCTCTTCAGGGCATAAGGTCCACAGAAAATCCCTGGAAGCTGCACCAGCCACTTTAAAGAGGGCAATTCACAGCCATGGTCACCCTCCTAATGGTGGTATTCCATATTTGAATAAAAAAATAACAAAATACTAAGTTGAATGCATAGATGTTCTCTACCTGGTGTGCACAGCACCCAGGAACAAATCAATCTAGTGGCTCTGGCCTGAAGGTGGCTTAAGTAGGAGGGGAGGCTCCGCCCCCTGCAATCATTTGCATAATTGTTCCTGCCTATTAAAGGGGTGAATCGCCTCCCAGAGTACCAGTGACCTGTATTGGACGACAGTGAAATATATATTTTAGGGATTTTCCTATTGAGTAAAATAAGGGTACTCCCACTGCTGAGAGATTTATATTTCTAGAGTTATTACGGTTTAAACCCATGTTTTGTTGTTTTTTTTTTACATTAGCAGTGCCCTCTAGTGGTCAAATTCTAATTAGTTTTCCTGTTAGATTCTAATGGAGAGGAAAGTCAGAAAAGTCAGAGACATACAGTTCTCCATAGAATGTGATGGAAACTGCTTGTCACTTCCTGTCAGTTAGCTCTATCAGGAAGTAAACACAGTAAATTCACTTCCTGGTTATTTTAACTGCTCCAAATTTTGAATATAACATCTGACAGCGATGGGAGTGACCTTGTTTTATTCAGCAGGAAAAGCTCTATAAAATATGTGTTTTCATAAATAACAGTTTACTGCTCCTTTAATTAGGCTACTTTATAGATACATTGACCTTGAAATAGCACCAACCCTCTAAAATTATCTTTCAGTTACAATTACTCCATTTCTGTTCCCCACCCTGGGGTGTGTTCGGCAGGCTAAGAGAGACACTCATACACTACTTTCACTTTTATTTCCTGGTAATTCAAGTTCTCTTTTATTTTATTTTCAAGAGCAAGCCACTAAGGGTCATAAGCCCTATATAAAAAAACAAAACTCTAGATCAAACCAGCTGCACCATGGGGAACACTACCCCAATTCCCATTGTTTAAAATTGGTATTTTACCACTGTGAATGCTAGACAGATGTCTTGTGAATTTCAAAGGAATGAAATGGAGACCTCTCTAGCATTCAAGAGGTCAAAGACCCATTCAAATTAAAAATTGTATTTGTACCCTATGGTGCTGTTTGTTTATCCCAGAATTGCACCACTTTTCTTTTCAAATGGGGATGGGACTATTTCCATTCAACTTTGCCAAATACATTACTTTACCAGCTGAGATCATGCTAAATGTCTGACATGCCCAATCAATATTCTATCTTTTGTTCTGTTCTAAATCTATTTACAATTATTTTATGGAAAACAAACATGGCTGCTCACACAGTTTTATTTCTGCCAAGTAAAACAGGGGTAGCCCCGTGAATGGGAGATGCTTCTTTCAAAATAAATATTAACCCTTTGGATGTCAGAGTGGTATGCATCACATTACGGAGCAATGAGTAACACACTACCTCTAGCGCTCAAAGGGTTAAATCAGGCCACCACATGCATTTTTTTTTTGCTATCATAGCTAAACACCTGGTCCCTACTGAAGAGTGACAAACAAAGCAGTGCCAGCACCATCTAGTGGCAATAGTTCATAACCTGAATGGATAATTAACACTGTGAGTGCCAGAGGGGGATCCAATGCATTGTTTCACAATGCACTGGATACCCTTCTGGCAGTCCAAAGGTTATAGAAATAAAAACAAATTTGAGTTATAACAATATTTACATGCAGCACCATCCAACAGCAGGAACACATTTGTTTTACTCAGCAGGAAAAATACCACATTATAGGTTTGTTTCATAATACAAAATAACTACTCTTTTACACGCATACTAAAGTCTACACTGTAATAGCCTTTGATTGAAGCATTTCCCGGCAGCAGCAGGTATCCTTGTTTTATTCAGAAAGATAAGCCCTACTAGCCACGTACCTATACATAATTACATAACAGTTTAAACTTTACTGTCCCTCTATTCATTTCACAGTGGTTTTGAACAGTCTTCTCTTACCTTGAGACAGCAGGCCTGGTAGAGAAAGTCTTCTATTCCCTGCATCTGCCTCCTCCTCTCGGATATCCACCAAGCTGGAGCTCTTCTTGCCTTGCATTGACTCCATCTTAACCTGTTCTTCCCTGCTATCCCTCAGTCCATCCTGTACAGGAGATCCCACTGCAGGCTGACTTCCAGAGTCACACAAAGAACCAGAGTAAAAGTTCATGACTTTCTTAAGTGACAGAGCTCCGGCCTCACAGGTGGCTGCTACTCTAACACTGACAGCAGAAGCACAGGACACTACAAGGCTATTCAGAGCTGATGCTGTGGTTGTGGCAGGGCTCAGGAGACCATCACTTATCTCTTCTTGTGACTTCTGCTCAGGCATCTACACAGAAAGAAACAGGGTTAGGAACAATTATGGGATAAAACAATTGCACCATAGAGGTCAAAAGGTAAATTAACATAGTTTTAAATGGGGAATTTGAGCCCTTGAAAGGCCATTACTTTATAATGCATTGAGGTTTCCCCCAGCATTCAAAGGGTAAAGGCAAGGATTGTCAATTGTTGAACCTCCAGGTGTTGGGGTCTACAATTCTGTTTGATGGCTGGGGATGATGGGAGTTGTAGTTCCCAGTTGCTGGAGGTACAGCAATTAATGAACTGTGGGTTAAGGTGATAAAAACCCAAATAAGTAAAAAATGTTGGGGATTTTTTTGTTATTAAAAAGGGTGATTTTGAAAAAAGCTTTAAAAAAAATCACCTATATTTTTGGTAGTCATTTTTATTTCAAACAGCTTATGAGATATTTAGCTTCATTTATATGTCAGTTTATTAAAATGAGCACATACATCCAAGTAAGAAGTGCCAGTTGGGATGGGGAGCAATGCGGTAGTGCCTGCCAGATCAGACTAACTTACACATAAATTAAGATAATTATAACAAATGATTGTTTTAAATAAAAACTGACCAAAATAAATATAGGAGTTTTGAAAGCTTTGTTAGAAAGCGACAGTTTAAAGGGATAGTAATACCTCATTTTATCTTTATTTTATTGTGTAGGCATTAAAAAAACATGAAGAACGATATAAGTCTTATCTCTCAAACCTTTATGGTTTGAGAGATATTCACAAGCAAAGTTCCCCTCGCTGACCAAAATGGTCAAGTCTGCCATCTAGCGGTCAGATTTGGAATCCGGTCCGCGGACCCGCCGTGGCTCTACAGCAGAGCCGAGATCACGAGATATAAGAAGAACTACTTAATTTGAATAGTCTACAAAGTTTGCAAGCACACTTTTTAGACCCTTCCAATGAAATAGTTATTTTTATATCTTCCTATCTCGGCTCTGCTGAAGAGCCAACGGTTGATCTGCGGACCGGATTCCAAATCTGACAGTTAGATGGCAGACTTGACCGTTTTGGTCAGTGAGGGGAAACTTTGATTGTGAATATCTCTCAAACCATAAAGGTTTGAGAGATAAGACATATCATTCTTCATGTTTTTTTAATGCCTACAAAATAAAATAAAGATAAAACAAAGTATTACTATCCCTTTAAGGTGAAAAGTGCTTTATTCATATTCAACTGCTTTTTTATTGTACAAACCATTATACAATGCCTATAAAGAATTCCACAATTAAATACTGTACAATATCCAGCATTGTTTTGTGTATAACTGTATAAAAAAGGAGAGTGAGGGAGAATAGAAAATGAATAACTTGCACTCACCGGTCTTGTAAGCCTTATAAGAACCACTAGGGTGTGCAATATATTGCATAACAATACACTACACACTTCAGGTACTTAACCCTTTGAGTGCCAATAAAATAGGTCATATGTATAAATTCTGGGGCAAACCAGCTGCACCATATGGTACGTCTAAAAATCCCCACTGATTTGCAATGCAATGGAGCCCCCACTAGGATTCAAAGGGTTACATGCCCCAATAAAATCAATTAATTTGTATTTGCTCTCAGTGGAACAGATGACTTGGCCCAGAATAGCCTCACTTTTTTCTTTACACACACGGCCCGAAGCTCAAGGCCTTGAATGCCTCATTGGTGAATACTAATACTGGAAGCTTTTAACCCTCTGAGTGCCAGAGGGGTAAGCACTGGATACCCCTCTGGCACTCAAAGGGTTAATATTGCCTAGGCCAGTGATTCTCCACTCCTGGTCTTTGGGGCACAATAACAGGCCAGGTTTTTAGGATATCCCTGATTAACCAAAGAACGAGCAAACACAATGATTGCACACCTTATATAACAAGCAGGGGTATCTGGAAAACCTGCAATGCTGGTATGCTCTGAGGACTAAAACGGAGAAAACACTGGAAGACACTGTGAAGAGTTAGTATACGTGCTACCAGTGTATATAAAACTTAGGTCACCTGACTTATTCTGGGTGAATGCCAAGCAGACAGGGTTAGGAATGGGTTAGAGTAATGTGTGTTGGAATTTGTAGCATGCTTTACTAGGTAGCGCTCATACCTGGGAACCTACTTATTACAAGCTCTCAGACAGACTTCTAGGGCTGAGAATGGAAGAATTCAAATTACACAATTTGTGTAATTATGTGGGTAGACAAAGGTGAAAGGTTACATTTGTCCTGAAATGGGCAGGGAAGTAGGCAAAATGTTATGGGAATGGGAAGGGAAGTTGGTGGACTTACCACTGAATTCAATGGGGGAGATTCACCAAGCGGTGATAAAGAGGTGATAAAATGGAGATGACTTCTCCAGTTTATCATTTCTCCAATTCCAGTGTTATTCTATGGAGCCTACGCACTAAGATTTCTTTAACTTTGGAAATCTTAGTGCATAGGGTTTATAGAATAATATAAAAACTGGAGAAGTCATCTCCACTTTGTCACCTCTATCACCGCTTAGCAGATCTCCCCCATTGAGTCAGAGAATCAGACTTTGTCCAAGGCAACCCAGTAAGTCAATCTGACAACTGGAGTCTTCGGGGCAGAACAAAAGAGTTCTCAGGTATGGTGGGGCTCCATTCTGTACTTCAACTTCTGCACTCCTAACTACAAGTTCCAGCACAAATGATCAACAACTCCAACCACTTGGAACTATCCCCAGAAAAATCTATCAATAAAAGCGGCACCCATCAATTTAGCAAATGTCTTAGACTAGCGGTTCCCGATCTTATCCACAGGGTCGCCAAGCAGGCAAAGTCTTTAGCATGCTTTCCAAGCATCCCTCTTTGAGAACCAAATCCCTCTGTCCCTCTTTCCCACCCTGGTGACCCTCTTTTTAGGAGATCTGACTGTGTGCTGTATGTAAGTGTAGAACTTTGCTCCACAGCAACAAAACTTACATTAATGTTTGTCTAAACTTCAGTATGTGGTTATAAATTGTTTTGTAAAAAAAAATGTTTTATTCAGTTACATAAAGATATATTTTAGTAGGTCATGAAATAACCTAAAAATTCTCTGTAATGCCCTGCCCACCAGCCATGGCCTCAGCAACACCCCCTAAAACAAAAGCGTACGTCTTTGGCCATCTGAAATGTTGGGAGGTATGCTTTAGGATTCCCCTGCTTATGCACAGGACTGTTAATTAACTGACTATGGGCTCGATTCTATTGCAGGTGCTAAATGTTAACACCCATTTTATCAAACATTTTCCTGTTGACATCTATGGGGAAAACTGGAGATAAAAACAGAGATAAAATTAGCACCAACCCTACAGCTTTCGTTGTTAAGCAAGTAATATGGAAACCCACAGACATCACAGAATTTAAGCAATTCTGGGCCTTAATAATGGCAATGGGGATAATAAAAAAAAGACAAGAATCCGATCCTACTGGAGCAAAAAGAGGATTTTAGTCTTACCTTTTCTCTTAGTCCATACAGGTTACTGGTAATTCTGGGTAGGCGATCTGCCCCTTTAATTGTAGGCAGGAACAATTCTAGAATTGTATGCAGGGGGTGAAGCCTACCTTTCCCTCCTTGGCTGCAGCTAGCCAAACAGCGCCACAAAGATTTGAGACACTAACTATTGACTAGATAGTGTAAGGGAAAGAAGACTCCTGTGAGCATGACCCCGAAGGACCCCCACAGTCTGCCACAGGAGAACAAAGAATGGTCCCTTGACAGGGTGGGAAACCAGTAACCTGTATGGACTAAGAGAAAAGGATTTAACAGGTAAGACTAAACTCCTATTTTCTCTGTTGTACAGTACAGGTTACTGGTAACTCTGAGATGTCCAACCACTGAGTTTCCCAGAGGCGGGAAGTAAGGCAAGGACCAGGTGCACGGCCCTCAAAGTCACCAGAGCAGATATGAACCATCAGATCAGAGATAGCACAACCAAACAATGAAATGACAACCGACACAGGAAAGGGGTAACAACATCCCAACTGTTATACAGCACACTGAACTAGAACCAACGGGGCTCAAAAGTGAAGGAAGCACCAAGAACTGAAGACTGCCTACAGGATTTTCCTCCCAAAGCTGGCATCATCCGATGCCAGCACATCAACACGGTAGTGCTTCGAAAAGGTGTGCACAGACGACCAAGTGGCCACCTTGCACAACTGATCAGCAGAGGCCTGATTCTTGTAAGCCCAAGAGGCCCCAATAGACCTTGTAGAATGAGCCGTGACTCGAAAGGGGACAGGCTTCTTCCTCAGCTCATAAGCCTTACGAATGGTAGACTTGATCCAGGAGGCAACAGTCACTTTGGAAGCCGGTCTTCCTGCCCTGGGGCCCTCAGGAATGACGAAAAGCACATCAGAATGCCTGAGTCAGTGCGATGCACAGAAAACCTGAGACAAAGCACCACGTCTAACAAGTGGAGATCCCTCTTCATGTCAGAAGTGGGCTCAGGCCAGAAAGAGGGCACCACAATCTCCTGATTGATGTGGAACTTCGAAACCACCTCCAGGAGATACTCCTGAGAAGTGTGAAGCACCACCTTGTCCTTGTGAAACACCAAATAGGGTGGTTTATAGGACAGAGGATGTAACTCCGTGACACAGCAAACAGACACGATCACCAGGAGAAAGGCCATTTTCCACGTCAGCAGGTGTAGAGGAATAGTGGCCAAGGACTCAAAGGGAGGGCGCTGAAGGATGCCCAAAACCAAATTAAGATTCCACTGAGGAGTGGGAGTCTTAAAGAGAGAACGAGTATGAGCAACGCCCTGGAAAAAAACCTTGACATCAGGAAGAATAGCAATGCGTCTCTGAAAGAAAACAGAGAGAGCAGAAGTCTGAACCTTAAGGGAACTCAAGCTGAGGCCCTCATCCACACCATCCTGCAAGAAGGCCAGGACCGTAGGCAGATCAAAATCCTGAGAGAGGTCCCTATCAGCACACAAAGATAGGAAGGTCGACCAAACAAGATGGTAGGCCTTAGAAGAAACCGGTTTTCGGGCACTAAGCATAGTAGCCACCACACTAGAAGAAAAACCCTTCTTCTTCAGAATTGAGGATTCAATTTCCAAGCCATCAAAGCTAGATGATGAACATCCTCCTTCCATAGGTAGGAAATCTTAGTGCATAGGGTTTATAGAATAATATAAAAACTGGAGAAGTCATCTCCACTTTGTCACCTCTATCACCGCTTAGCAGATCTCCCCCATTGAGTCAGAGAATCAGACTTTGTCCAAGGCAACCCAGTAAGTCAATCTGACAACTGGAGTCTTCGGGGCAGAACAAAAGAGTTCTCAGGTATGGTGGGGCTCCATTCTGTACTTCAACTTCTGCACTCCTAACTACAAGTTCCAGCACAAATGATCAACAACTCCAACCACTTGGAACTATCCCCAGAAAAATCTATCAATAAAAGCGGCACCCATCAATTTAGCAAATGTCTTAGACTAGCGGTTCCCGATCTTATCCACAGGGTCGCCAAGCAGGCAAAGTCTTTAGCATGCTTTCCAAGCATCCCTCTTTGAGAACCAAATCCCTCTGTCCCTCTTTCCCACCCTGGTGACCCTCTTTTTAGGAGATCTGACTGTGTGCTGTATGTAAGTGTAGAACTTTGCTCCACAGCAACAAAACTTACATTAATGTTTGTCTAAACTTCAGTATGTGGTTATAAATTGTTTTGTAAAAAAAAATGTTTTATTCAGTTACATAAAGATATATTTTAGTAGGTCATGAAATAACCTAAAAATTCTCTGTAATGCCCTGCCCACCAGCCATGGCCTCAGCAACACCCCCTAAAACAAAAGCGTACGTCTTTGGCCATCTGAAATGTTGGGAGGTATGCTTTAGGATTCCCCTGCTTATGCACAGGACTGTTAATTAACTGACTATGGGCTCGATTCTATTGCAGGTGCTAAATGTTAACACCCATTTTATCAAACATTTTCCTGTTGACATCTATGGGGAAAACTGGAGATAAAAACAGAGATAAAATTAGCACCTGTAACAGAATCCAGCCCTAAGCCTCCAATTAACTCACCTGTACACAAGCAGAAATCCTAAAGACATGTTCTGTTAGTGGTCATTGAGGATAAGTTTGGGAACCACCATCAGCTTGAATGCACCAGCAGCTTGAATACGCACAGACGAAAGCAAAGGTAGCAAACATGTGCCTCTCTAGCTGGAGAGTCAAAGGTTCCTTATTATATGGCTAAAGCAACAGTGTTATGATTCAGAACTTATACAATTGCAATATTCAGGACATTTTGGAGATAATCTGGGATATATAGATATTAATATTGAATGTATGTGTTATTTGAAACAGCATTCACTGTATGTATAGCCTTGGTATAGGTAGCTAGGAGTTAGTCCACTCCCTCCTCCAAATATACGTAAAGAACAATTGTCACAGCACATCAAGGTCTTGTTGAATAGTAGATTTATTTAAGCAACAGTTGTGCAGAATACCAAAGTAAGCCATGCTTTAATGAAAATATATGTATTGTAGGGCATTTCCTGTTGAGTAAAAGAAGTGCTGCTGACAGAGGCATATTTCCAGAGTTATTACTGTTTAAACCTGTGTTTTTTTACATTGGCAGTGCCCTCTGGTGGTCAAATTCCAACTAGTTATTCACTGACTTACAGTTCTCCGCAGAATGTGATAGAAACTGCAGAGTCACTTCCTGTCAGTTAGAACAATCAGGAAGTAAAACAACTGAATAAAACACCTGACAGTAGTGGGAGTACCCTTGTTTTACTCAGCAGAAAAAAAATCTATAACATAGGTTTTCATTAAAAAAGTTTACTGCTCCTTTAAGGCCTGCCTGGAGTATGCTGCACAACTGTTGCTGAAATAAAGTAACTTTTCACCAAGATCTTGACTTGCTGTGGCAATTGTTCTATACCAGTGGTTCTCAAGGTATTTTTTCTGGTGGCCGCATGGCGGCCACCATCATGTCCTGGTGGCTGCATTGCGGCCACAGCCATGTTGCGGTGGCCACACTATAACATTATATGCACAAATGGTATAAGGATGTTAAGACATATAAAATTGCATATAAATTAGTGCAACAGCAATACATTTACATCATATTACAATTTAAAATTTCCAGAAAGAAATCATATAGTATTAAAAAGTACCAAATAAAAACTGACCAGCACATGAAGCTACATTCTCACACTATTGCTTTACATAAAACATGGCTAACAAACACATATGAACATGAAAGCTTTTAACCCTTTTAGTGCCAGAGAGGTATCCAATGCAATATGTTGGATACCTTTTGTGCGCTCAAATGGTTAAAAACACCTATTTATTGCAAAGTGACAGTTCCATTGTAAACCAGTATACAAAATGCATTTTTAACCTTCTGAAAGCCAGAGGGCTTACACCTGGGTGCACCCCTGGAAATTATATTTTCAACTGTTTGACCAGGTAGAAAACACCTATTCAAAAGAAATGACCCTTCTGATACATTTTCATTGTCTGTCAGGACCTCTGATGTTACTGACAGTATCCCCCTAACACACACATATTCCTCACAGACTCAGCTGGGAACCCAATGAGCAATCAGACAGTCATCCTCCAGATTTATACCAACAACGACCATTTTCATTTCACTGGGATGGATGGGACTGTAGAGTTCACCATTAACACCACCAACTTTTGCCTTTAAAGTTAGGTACCATAAAGTACAACCTAACCATCAATTCTAATGGGATTTGTATAATTCCCTTAAAAGTTCTCTAGTATAATGGATGTTAGAGGCCTCACAGTAGATTAGGTACCTTTGTGACAGCCAAGGAGTGAAAACAACACAACCCTGCACTCTGCATACTGGAATCTAACATACATTTGAGATATCAAAATCCTACCATTCTTGTTCAGTGTTTTAACTGCTTGAACACCAGAGGGGTGCACAACACATAGTTAAGCAATGAACTGCACTCCCTTCTGATCCTCAAGGGGTTAACACAAGTAAGCAAACTTCCTTTGAACTAAAGGTCAATATAAATTACAAGATAAATGGATAACAAGGACCACTACTACACCACATGGAACACAAACAAAATACAATCGATTCAATGTGATTTTAAGCCCTTGGATGCTTTCTAATGCATTGGGGACATCTCCATCATCCAAGTGGTTATTTTGTTTTAAAGTGTTCTGCAATTATTTTGCCTTGCCTTGCTTCACTTTTCTGCGTTATCCAGCAATCTGGCATGATTAATAAAAAACAGTATGTACTGGATGCACTCTGTGTGTGTCTCATTCAGGTTCAACACTCACTCTCACTGATCCCAGGGCCATCTGAGGTTGAGGCTTAGGGGAGAGACTAAGACAGTGACTCACACTGCCCACCTCACACTGTCCCACACAGTGTAGATGTGTGTTAGGGAAAGGTTTAGGGTTAGATTTAGGTTTAGGAGTAGAGTAGGGGAAAAAAAGTATAGTTTAGATAGGTAGTTCAATAGGGTTAGGTAGGTTTAGGGTAAGATTTAGGTTTAGAGGTAGCGTAAGAAGAAAAAAAAAGTTTTTTAGAGTAAGTGTACAAAATGCAGCGGAGTGTAGAAGAGGCATATGCCTTTTTGGCATCTGACTCAGAAGCCACAGACACTGAGTCAGACTTTGACATAAGGCAGTTTTCAGAGAGTGAAAGCAGCTCTAGTGAGGACGCTGGGCCTTCTGTAAAAAAAAAAAAAGAAAAAAAAAAAAAGAAAAAAAAAAAGAAAAAGAAAGATGTACTGCCCCAAGAGCTGCCCTGGCAACTGCCCCAGCACCTGCCAAAAGACCTCTCCAAAGAAATGCCCCGAGTGCTGCCCAAAGAAATGCCCCACCACCTGTCAATCCTGATCCTAATGAATGGGTATCACCAACCAATTTATGCCCACAAATCCCAGAATTTACAGGCAACCCAGGGATTCAAACTGATGTGGAAGGATTTACCCATGATAATTTTTTTTGTTTGTTTTTGGGGGAAGACATTTTGGGGAAAATTGTGTCCCAAACCAATTTGTATGCAGCCCAGAATATTGCCGCCAACCCTACAGCTTTCGTTGTTAAGCAAGTAATATGGAAACCCACAGACATCACAGAATTTAAGCAATTCTGGGCCTTAATAATGGCAATGGGGATAATAAAAAAAAGACAAGAATCCGATCCTACTGGAGCAAAAAGAGGATTTTAGTCTTACCTTTTCTCTTAGTCCATACAGGTTACTGGTAATTCTGGGTAGGCGATCTGCCCCTTTAATTGTAGGCAGGAACAATTCTAGAATTGTATGCAGGGGGTGAAGCCTACCTTTCCCTCCTTGGCTGCAGCTAGCCAAACAGCGCCACAAAGATTTGAGACACTAACTATTGACTAGATAGTGTAAGGGAAAGAAGACTCCTGTGAGCATGACCCCGAAGGACCCCCACAGTCTGCCACAGGAGAACAAAGAATGGTCCCTTGACAGGGTGGGAGACCAGTAACCTGTATGGACTAAGAGAAAAGGATTTAACAGGTAAGACTAAACTCCTATTTTCTCTGTTGTACAGTACAGGTTACTGGTAACTCTGAGATGTCCAACCACTGAGTTTCCCAGAGGCGGGAAGTAAGGCAAGGACCAGGTGCACGGCCCTCAAAGTCACCAGAGCAGATATGAACCATCAGATCAGAGATAGCACAACCAAACAATGAAATGACAACCGACACAGGAAAGGGGTAACAACATCCCAACTGTTATACAGCACACTGAACTAGAACCAACGGGGCTCAAAAGTGAAGGAAGCACCAAGAACTGAAGACTGCCTACAGGATTTTCCTCCCAAAGCTGGCATCATCCGATGCCAGCACATCAACACGGTAGTGCTTCGAAAAGGTGTGCACAGACGACCAAGTGGCCACCTTGCACAACTGATCAGCAGAGGCCTGATTCTTGTAAGCCCAAGAGGCCCCAATAGACCTTGTAGAATGAGCCGTGACTCGAAAGGGGACAGGCTTCTTCCTCAGCTCATAAGCCTTACGAATGGTAGACTTGATCCAGGAGGCAACAGTCACTTTGGAAGCCGGTCTTCCTGCCCTGGGGCCCTCAGGAATGACGAAAAGCACATCAGAATGCCTGAGTCAGTGCGATGCACAGAAAACCTGAGACAAAGCACCACGTCTAACAAGTGGAGATCCCTCTTCATGTCAGAAGTGGGCTCAGGCCAGAAAGAGGGCACCACAATCTCCTGATTGATGTGGAACTTCGAAACCACCTCCAGGAGATACTCCTGAGAAGTGTGAAGCACCACCTTGTCCTTGTGAAACACCAAATAGGGTGGTTTATAGGACAGAGGATGTAACTCCGTGACACAGCAAACAGACACGATCACCAGGAGAAAGGCCATTTTCCACGTCAGCAGGTGTAGAGGAATAGTGGCCAAGGACTCAAAGGGAGGGCGCTGAAGGATGCCCAAAACCAAATTAAGATTCCACTGAGGAGTGGGAGTCTTAAAGAGAGAACGAGTATGAGCAACGCCCTGGAAAAAAACCTTGACATCAGGAAGAATAGCAATGCGTCTCTGAAAGAAAACAGAGAGAGCAGAAGTCTGAACCTTAAGGGAACTCAAGCTGAGGCCCTCATCCACACCATCCTGCAAGAAGGCCAGGACCGTAGGCAGATCAAAATCCTGAGAGAGGTCCCTATCAGCACACAAAGATAGGAAGGTCGACCAAACAAGATGGTAGGCCTTAGAAGAAACCGGTTTTCGGGCACTAAGCATAGTAGCCACCACACTAGAAGAAAAACCCTTCTTCTTCAGAATTGAGGATTCAATTTCCAAGCCATCAAAGCTAGATGATGAACATCCTCCTTCCATAGGTAACCCTGTAGAAGAAGATATGGACAGCAAGGGAGCCGGAATGGCTCCGCCACTGACAGATCCAGAAGCTCCGGAAACCAAGCCTACCGAGGCCAGTACAGAGTAATCAGAATAACTGGACAACGCTCCAGTCATAACTTCTGTAACACCCTGTGCAACATTGGGACAGGAGGAAAAATGTAGGCCAGAGGGAATAAACAATTAATGGACACTGCATCCACCGCCAGAGCTAGAGGCTCCCTCCATCGAAAGCAGAACCTTGGAACCTTCCTGTTGTGTCTTGTCGCCATCAGATCGATGTAAGGAATACCCCATTTCTGAACAATGAGGGCGAACACCTCTGGGTGCAGTTCCCACTCTCCGCTGTCCACTGTGTGTCAACTGAGGAAGTCTGCCATGACGTTTACTTCTCCAGGAATGTGCATTGCGGATATGGCAGGAACGTGTTCTTCTGCCCAAGTCAAAATAGCCTTGACCTCTAACCAAGCAGCAAGACTTCTTGTTCCGCCCTAATTGTTGATGTAAGCCACGGCCGTGGCGTTGTCGGACTCTACCCAGACTGGACAGTCTTCCAGCTGAGATGTCCAATGACGAAGGGCATGAAATATCACCCAAAGATTCAATATGTTGATGGGAAGGAGAGATTCCTCCGGAGACCTCCAATATGTTGATGGGAAGGAGAGATTCCTCCTGAGACCACCGACCCTGAGCATTCAGGAGACCCAGGACCGCTCCCCAGACGGAGAGGCTGGCATCAGTCGTCACCGTGGTCCAGAAGGATACCAGGAAGGACCTGCCCTTCAGCAGATTGGAGAGGTTGAGCCACCACGAAAAACTCAGTTCCACATGAAGGAGGGACACTGACATCTTCAGAAGGTCCGGCTGACCCCTGCATACCTGGATCACAAACCGCTGGAGTTCCCTGGTGTGCGCCATGGCAAACGGTACTGCTTCTATAGTGGAAATGAATTTCCCCACTAGAGATGACAGCTTCTTGGGTGGAATTGGATCTTGAGCCAGGATCGCAGAAACCCTGTGGGCGATCTGGTGAGCTACCTCATCCGTAAGAAACACCTGTTCTTCTGGGTGTCGAAGAGGAGGCCCAGAAAGACCAAACGCTGGGATGGAAAAAGATCTGATTTGTCCATGTTGACGATCCACCTGTGATGGGTGAGATCATGAATGCATTGCTGAACCTGCTGATGAAGAAGTTCCGCAGAAGGGGCTTTCAGAAGCAGGTTGTCCATGTATGGAGTAACTCTGATGCCGTCTCAGTGGAGGACGGACACTAAGGCTTCCAAGACACAGTTGAAGACTTGAGGAGCTGTCGTGAGACCAAATGGAAGAGCTGAAAACTGAAAATGTCCCCGGTCGCAGGCAAATCAGAGGTACTGGCGACTCTCTGGATGAATGGTAATGTGTAAGTACGCGTCCTGAAGATCCAGAGATGCAAGGAATTCCCCTGGGGACATGGCAGCAATCACCATTCGTAAAGACTCCTGGTGATATTGAGTCCAGATCACCAAGGAATTGAGATCCTTCAAACCCAAAATGGGACAACAACCGCCGTTCTTCTTGGAGACTACAAAGAGGTTTGAGTGAAAACCCATACCTCTGTCCTGAACTGGAACCGGCTCTAGAACATCCTTCCAGAACAGCCTGAATAGTGCCCTCGAACAGATGGCGTTTCTCTGCGCCCTGAGGCGTATGAGAAGGAAAGAAGCGAAAGGGAGGAAGAGAGACGAAAGGGACCCTGTACCCTTCTGTTACTACCTGTAAAACCCATGGGTCCACCACTGAATCCTCCCAAATTGCTGTGAAAGTGACGCAGAAGACCACCCACAGCAGAGTGTGGACCCGGGTTCGGTGAGTCATGCCGAAGAAGGCTTGTAAGCCTTGGGCTTCGAGGAGACCTTGGGCTTCTACAGCTGTTTGGGCTTGGAGGAGGTACGCGGAGCTGAGGGAACCTTCTGGTTCGCCGGAAGTGTCTCATTCTGAAAGGTTACATTTAAGCAGTGTTTTCTTCCTATGAACCAATGGTAGAAGTGTACTCTTACCCCCTGTGGCCTCGCTGATCAGATCCTTAAGATCTGGCTCAAACAAAGAAGAGCCTTGAAAGGTAAAGAGAGCAATGCTTTCTTGGAAGCAGTATCAGCAGACCAGATCTTGAGCTAAAGAGCCCATCTGGCAACCACAGATATGGTGGAAACCCTAGCCACCAAACTGATGGCATCAAATAAGGCAGCAGAAACATAGTGCTGTGTCTCAGAAATGTTGGCAAGGAGGTGCAACATATCCGAAGTAGGAGCACCCTTACGGACAACAAGAGTGAGCTGTTCAGTCCAGACCGCAATGGCCCTTTTCACCCATGCTGCAGCGAATGCTGTACGAATGGCAGTACCAGCACTGGCAAAGATGGACTTGAGGGAGACCTCAAGTTTCTTGGCAGTCCAGTCCTTTAGAGCAGAAGCATCAGACACTTGCAAGGCAGTAGGCTTGGATAGCCTGGATAGGAGCATACACTTTGGGAGGATGAACCCACTGAGCAAGTGCAGCCTCAGAGAAGGGATAAAGCTTGGCAAATTTCTTGGAGACAGAAGGCTTCCTGTCCGGAGACGGTCAAGAGTGGGGTTAGGTGGAAAGCATGTAAAGGGCTTTTTAGGTTCCTGAAATATATAAGAAGGGTCAGAAGGAACCTCCTGCACTAAGGGAATGTTTAAGGTATTTAAAACAGCCCTGATCAGGTCCTCAGCCGAGGTCTCAGGATCAGCCTCAAAACGGGCCCCAAAAAACTGAGAGAAGACCACCGCAGAACATTCCTCAATGTCTGAATCTACCAGCAGTTCCTCCCCTGAGGAATCTGACACGTCAGGAACACCCTGAGGCTTTGTGTAGGATACTCGTTCTGGAAATAGTACAAAATGGCTGCCACGGCGGGAGCCAATCAGAAACGAGTGCGCGAAGCAAGCGCTCATGGGAAATGTAGTTTTCCTAGAAAAGTACCCAAACAGTGCCCGAAGCCCACTGAACCCCCCAACACACTAGAAACATTAACCAGATGATAGAGCAAGGGCAGACGAGTAAAATGAGCCATCTCTAAAGTTGCTAGGTTAAACGGCTGCAGTGATACGTCCCAAACTGTACAGTCCCATAGGAGTGAATGGAGCACTGGCACCTATGCAGTAAAGCGCACGTTAAAGGAGCAACTCAAGTTTTACAAAATTGAAAGTGTAAAACTAAAAGACATGAAACATCACTAGAACATGTTGGGATACCCAAAAAACACTGAACCAGTAGGAAAAGTGTCAGCAAATCCCCCAATGAATGCAAAACCAGAAGCTAAAGGGTTAAGTACCACATAAAACTGCTCCAAACACCCAACAGACATACAGATAGACCCAATGAGTGCAGGAGTGTGTAATAGGAACTCCAAATGAAAAACCCCTGTGCGGAGGGGTACTGTGGGACATGTGGACCTGCAGCACTCAAAGGGTTGCTCATCTTTCCTGCAGATCTTCTGTCTTCAGATTACCATGTTTTAAGAAGAAGCCTTGGTGGGCAACTCCTGAGGAAAGAACTTGTAGACAAGATTTTCCCCCAGGGCTTAAGGTCCACAAAAAGCACCTGGTCACTGAGCTAGCCACATCTAAGTGTGTTGTCAGTTATGGTAATCCGCCTAATGGTGGTATTCCATTTCTAACAGAAAAATAAAAAACTTCTAAAGCTATAGCAGAACTGTTCTCTTGCCTGTGTTATCACCAAGGAACAAATCTTTGGGGGGCTGGTTGGCTAGCTGCAGCCAAGGAGGGAAGGTAGGCTCCACCCCCTGCATACAATTCTAGAATTGTTCCTGCCTATAATTAAAAGGGAGGATCATCTACCCAGCGTTACCAGTAACCTGTATTGGACGACAGAGAAAATCCCATATATGATACCCCTATATTCCCCAAGACAATGACCAGGTCCAGATTTTAAGTAATTTTGCACTTTATGCATATTAGTGATAATACCCTGTGCCTCTCAATAGAACACACCCAGTATGATAGACTGTACAAAATTCGTCCCCTAATAAATCATTTACAGAAAAAGTTTGCCCAAGTATATATGCCCCAAAAAGAAATTAGTGTAGATGAATCCCTAATGAAATATAAAGGCAGGTTAGGGTTCAAGCAAATACATCCCCTCCAAGTATTCCAAGTTTGGTGTTAAATTTTATAAATTGTGCGAAAGTGCCACAGGCTACACCCAGGCTTTTAGAATTTATGAGGGCAAGGACAGCCAACTTGATCCTCCTGGTTGCCCCGAATTTATGGGAACAAATGGGAAAATCGTTTGGGATCTAATTTACCCCTTATTAAATAAAGGTTATCAGTTATTTGTTGAAAACTATTACACCAGCCCCTTTTATTTAAGTCTCTTTTTTTGTTTTGACACCATGGTCTGTGGCACCGTTAGGTGCAATTGCAGGGAGTTGCCCATAAAACTTGTAGATACCAAACTAAAAACTGGGACGTCCCTATCTTTGTGCCAACAGGAGCTGCTGGCAGTTAACTTCAAGGACAGAAAAGATGTCTACATGCTGACCACCATGCATGAGGACGGAACTGTGGCAGTCACTGTTCGTGGCAAGAGAAGGGTACTGAGAAAGCAAGTCTGCATCAGGGACTATAATAAAAACATGGGGGGAGTTGATCTGTGTGATCAACTAATGCAGCCATACCTCACAATGAGAAAGTGAAGGGCATGGTACAAAAAAGTTGCCCTCTATGTGATGCAGACTGCAGTACATAATTCATTTTTAATTTTCAAACTGGCAAACCCCAATCCAAAATGTAGTTTTAACAATATCAGCTACAACTCATTCCCCTATTTTTGTTTCATGGTGCGCTGGAAATCATTCCATCAAGACCCAGGGAAGCACACTTTATTTATAAAATCCCCACCAACTCCCCAAAAGAACAAACCACAGAAGCGCTGCAGGGTTTGCTACAGCAAGGGAATATGGACAGACACCACCACTTACTGTTCTGATTGCCCTTCCAAAACTGTCCTCTGCATTGGTGACTGCTTCAAGTAATACCATTCAGGCATGATGCAACAGTGCTGTGAAGCTTCTTTTATTATTTGGCCACTTTCCCCCCTGAAATATCCTGCTTTTTTATTTTTCAAAACACATCCCTCCTTAGATCTAACACTATCAAAATGTATCTCTGAAAATGTTAACACACGTTCCCTACTGGGCCTAGTAGCCCCCCAAACCCTGACAACCCTATGCATATGGGGCATTGTCATACTCAGACGATGTAACTCACCACTATTGTAAAGTACTTAAAAAATCTGTAAATATCATCTGATTGAAATCCAGAGCAACACTAAAATATGTGTGAAAAAATTGTGTTTCTCTGCCTTACTGTGGATTTTGGGAGGGATTGGTGACAGAGTGGCAGCGAAAAAATTGATAAAATGCAAATAGAACGAAAGCCAAGGTTTTCTACTCTTCTACAACATATACTTTTGGGGGTAAATTGCAGCATTGCCAAACAGTCCGAAATGAGACAAAGCACCAGCTGTAAAAATGGCATGTCTGTAAAAGGAAACTAACATGTTCCAACTGGGCCCTGTAGCCCCCCAAACCCTGACAAACCTATGCATATGGGGCATTGTCGTACTCAGAAGAAGGAGCTGAACATTAATCAATGCAGTTTATAACATCTTTACCTATTCTGTGCTTGAAATTCACATCAACATTGAAGTCAAAGTGTAAAAAATGCTGAATCTGTTTTTACTTACGTCAAGTTTTTACAGGATTGGTGGTAAAATGGCTGTGTACAAAATTTGAAAACACACCTAAAATGAAAGCCTGGGGTGTCTACTTTCCAAAAATATACACTTTTGGGGGGGAATCTTAAAGTGGAGCACTGTTACACAGGCCAAATGAGAAATGGCACCAGTGACGCAAGCTGGGAAAATTCAAAGTGTGAACCTGGAAACGCGCATGTTCCAATTTGGACCCCGTAGCTCCCCCAAACTATGAGAAAGCTATGCATATGGGGTATTGTCGTACTCAGAAGAAGGAGCCAAACACTAATAAATGCAGTTTAAAAAATAATCTACCCTGTGCTTGAAATCCACATCAACATTGAAATCTTGTGTGAAAACCACTAATTTTTTTTTACTTACGTCAAGTTGTACGAGAGATTGGTGGTAAAATGGCTGTGTAAAAAATTTGTTAACACACCTAAAATGAAACCTGGAGGTGTTTACTTTACAAAAATATACATTTTTGGGGGGAAATATTAAAGTGGAGCACTGGAACATTGCCCCAAATGAGAAATGGCACCAGTTAAGCAAGATGTGAAAATTCAATATTTGTTTAAAACTGGGCCCCGTAGCTCCCCTAAACCTCGAGTAACCTATGAATATGGGGTATTGTCTTAATCAGAAGACGAAGCTGAACACTAAACAATGCATTTTTAAAAATGTTCACCTATCATGTGCTTGAAATTCACATAAATATTGGAGACAAAGTGTGAAAAATTCTGGTATTTTTTTTAACTTACGTCAAGATTTACGAGGGATTGGTGGTAAAATGGCTGGCTAAAAAATTTGAAACATACATAAAATGAAAGCCTGGGGTGTCTACTTTCCAAAAATATACACTTTTGGGGGGAAATCGTTGAGTGGAGCACTGTTACACAGCCCCAAATGAGACATGGCACCAGTGATGCAAGCTGTGAAAATTCAAAGTGTGAAACTGGAAATGTGCATGTTCCAATTTGGGCCCTGTAGCTCCCCCAAACCTTGAGAAACCTATGCATATGGGGTATTGCCGTACTCAGAAGAAGAAGCTGAACACTAAACAATGGATATTTTTTAATTTTCAACTATCCCGTGCTTGATATCAACAGTAATATTGAAATGTAAGTGTGAAAACTGCAAAAAAAAAAAAAAAAATATTACCACAATTTTGAAAAATATTTCTGGAAAAATAGTTGTATAAAAAACTCCAAAATTCTCCTGATTATTTGTCTTATGTTGTCTAGTTTTCAGAAACATATACCTTTGTGGGACATTTTTGGTTCTGGCACCGTCATCTAAGCTATGATGCTCACATGCCAATTGTTGAAAAATTACAAGTTGGAAATAATGGCATCCATCTTGTAATATTTACCTTGTAAACGTGAGAAAGGGGTTGAAATATTAGGCATATAGAGTACTCTTATATTCAGGAGAAGCAAATGAATATATTTAGGGATATGTTTTTGTAATGAACTAATAGTAGGCAAATCCTGACAGGAAAATGTAAGCAAAATGTTTTTTGTTTTTTTTTTTGTAATTTTTTGCTCTTTTTTTAAATTAAATTCAAATTAAACAATGAGGTATTCATATAATTGTGGTACCAAAAGAAAGCTCTACTTGTGCTTAAAAAAACAGTATATAATTTGTGTGGGTGTACAAAAGGAAATAAAGAGAGAATATGGTTGAACAAAGACATTGTCAAAAAAAAAGTCAAAATTCCTCCGGTCCTTAAAGGGATAGTAATACTTCATTTTATCTTTATTTTATTTTGTAGGCATTAAAAAAACACGAAGAACGATATAAGTCTTATCTCGCAAACCTTTATGGTTTAAGAGATATTCACAAGTAAAGTATCCCCCCCCGTTCAGCCACATCAGAAGGGAGGTGCCCAGGTAGACTGCAGAGAGGGACAATCTTCAATTAAGATAAGGGAAAAAGCTGAAAAACTTGTCAAGGGGGGAAGGGCTTTCATTCTTCTCATACAAAGAAGATTGTCCCCTTCTGTTATCTGTCTGGTCTTACAACCAGATTCACATCTGAGAAGAGATGGCTTACACTAGGAAAAAGGGGCGGGAGGGGGAAACTTTGTTTGTGAATATCTCTTAAACCATAGAGGTTTGAGAGATAAGACTTATATCATTCTTCATGTTTTTTTAATACCTACAAAATAAAAAAAAAGTTAAAACGAAGTATTACTATCCCTTTAAGTCAAATCGAACTCAGATTTTCCTGGTCCTTAAGAGGTTAAGGACTTGCTGCGCATGCATGCTGTCGGCACTTAAGGGCCACGGACAATTTTTTTTTCCTTTTTTGCCGAGCCGGTTCAGGGCCCCCAGAACGACTTGCAGCCTCTCAGGGAGCCCTGAAATCCATGATGGTCCTAGTACATCATGGGTCTTTATCGCACGCCAACCCATGATGTGCCAGGACCGTCATGTGTCCTTAAGGGGTTAAGAATGTGGCCATGGCTAAGGCAACATCCCTACAGGCTGAATGCGCAAGCAATTGAGTGTAGCATTCTCATACCAGTTTATGAAGGTACAGAA
This sequence comes from Rhinophrynus dorsalis, assembly GCA_037306005.1. Taxonomy (NCBI): domain Eukaryota; kingdom Metazoa; phylum Chordata; class Amphibia; order Anura; family Rhinophrynidae; genus Rhinophrynus; species Rhinophrynus dorsalis. Next base: position 147,680,183 of record CM074725.1, on the reverse strand, counting down.
ATTATATGGGGGGGCTAATTTACACTGTAAGCTCCTTGGGGCAGGGACCTCTCTCCCATTGTTTCTATGAACGTGACACTTATTTTCCCCCTTTTATTTATTGTAACATAAGTCTATTGTAAGGTACTGCGTACACTGTGTGGCGTCATTTAAAGATATACATACATACAAGTTTATTAATTAACACTGGAATATTGCAAAAGAGAAGATTCAGAAAGAAACAGATGAGCTTAAGTTAGCTCATTATTTTGATATACCTCCATTTCCTCAAATATATATATATATCCCCTTAGTATAGTGCCAAATAAAGTGCCCGGGGGCTACAGAACGATACATCATTGATCACATCCAATGCATAATTAGTTAAATTATCAGATAAACCCAAACTGTCTTATGCTTCTCTTGACAAAGAGTTGAATTTGATATTCAAATATGGTAGGAATGCCCTCATGGCCAAATACATATTAACCCTTTGAGTGCCAGATGGGCATACAATGGCACTCAAAGAGTTTAATCTGCATTCCGTGTTTTGCCAGTACACGATTGCTGTAATTAACTGGGATTCCAATTTTGACATTGTGTGTCTATGGGATGCTCTCTGTCGTGCTTATACTCCAAGACCTCTGCCACTTTGGTGGAATTACCTTTGACAGGGAGCAGTCACATTGTGCATTATCTTGATGACTATTTATCTATTTCTCCAGCTGACATAGATTTATATCGCTGTCTTCTGAAGACTTTCATTGCTGCAACACAGGAGTTTGGAATATCTTTATCTGACAATCAGACTGCTTGACCCAGTATCAAATTAGTCTAATTAGGCATTACCACTGATGCTGTTAATAAGGAAATAAGATTACCAGCTGATAAGATCAATGAATTACGGGATATACTGTTAATGTCTGAAACGGAGGTTTCTGCTGTCGTTGCTTGGAAATTTAGCATTTGCTACTACAGTAATTCCTATCGGCAGGATTGTTTCATGGTGACTTTCAGATGGTACAGCAGGGTTTAAGCCTCTGCAATGCCATACCAGAATAAATAAACAACTGAAGGACAGCTTCTTAATTTTGTTTAAGTTTATCGAAGAGTTCAACACGATTACTTACTTCTGACAACGATTTAGATTGAACAAGGAGTTACAATTATATATTATATACACTAATGCTGCTGGTGGTGTAGGTTTTGGGATAACTTGGGGGATTAGATGGTGTGTCCATCAATGGCAGGCCTGTTAAAAAAATGTATCACTACTGGAGCTTGTTCCAATAGTGGATGCATTTCATATTTGGTTTCGTTTGTCCAATAAACATTGTTTTCCACTGCACAATTTGAATGTGGTTCAACTTATTGAAAGATTGCCATTTGGTTCTCCTGAGGTAGTCAATCTCATGTGACACTTGGTTTTGTTGTGTTTAAATTCTAACATTTGGTTAAAAGATAAACACATCTCTGCAATACAGAATAATGCGGTGGATGATTTATCCAATTTGATTTCGAAGATTTCAGCAACTGGATCCTCAAGTAGAAGAATGTGGAGTGCCCTCAGTTCCTGTGGGAATAGATCTGGAAGTAGCTGACACATGGATTTTGATTGTGCTGGCCACATCCACAGCTCAAAATGTGAATGTGGCAAGCACTGCGAAGACATTATAGGTGATTGACTACTTGCCTATGTGAAATCTGGCCATATTGTACTCATTTGCCAACAGGCCACAACAGTTTCACTTATCAAGAACTGCCCTATATACAGCAGGATGGGATGGATTCTAGCATTCTACACCTATGCCACAATAGGGTAAGCTGGCGAGAATTTATCAAGGGTAACAGTCCATCTTTAAACAACAACGTGAAAACTGCAATTCTGTACAACATATGGTCAGATGAAGTTTACACGTTATTTGAAGCTAAAGCTTAGCTTACTTTTTGGCTATCTTCCCATTAGTCCCTTGAATGCCATCTTAAGCACTCAAAGAGGTAAAATCAGCATTATTGTGTAATTATTTATCTATCATCAATTACCTAGAAGCCTGCTATGTTCTTAGCAACATTTCTAGATTTTAGTTCATGTTGCCAGGCAACAATACAGAAATTTATGTAAATGACAAAAACAGGTATAAAAGGTATGAGAGGAGGGGGAGGAGTGTCAGCATTAAAAGCAGTGCTAGTATTAAAAGATTTATGATTTAGAGGTGGAATAGAGATTATGTATTTTCCGCTCAGTAATGATGCACACTGTTTTGGAGGAACACTGGGACAGATTATGAATAAAAATATCCAGATTAGGACATGTCTAGTGGTCATTGGTAGAGGACATGTTCTCTTGTCTGGCTGGCCCTGAGCCCAGTCCAGTGCCATCTAGTCTCCTGATGGTCTTAATTACCCAAAACATCTCCTTCATGGCCTGCTTTCAGCCTCCTAAGGTTCTCAGATCAACCTCCATTGAAAATGGCCTGTAAAACACCACAGACAAAGTTTAAAGTAGGAGGAGAAAAAGGTTATCAATAGATCTAGGTGACTTAGTCACCAGAACCGATATACAATCCCAATTTGGCCGATTCTATGAAAAACGAATTCCAACAGTGAGAATATTCTTTCTTCTACATCTAGTAGACTAAAAGAGAGCATAAGGAAGACAGGTGACAGAACTAACCAGTTGGAACAACAGGCAGATGAGTTGGCGCAGGAGACCACTAATCTAGAAGAGAATGCCAATATGAAAGAGGAGATAACCACACTTAAATTGCTATAAGGGAATCTAGAAAACCTAGGCAAAATATTCACATTAGTGGGAATCCCAGAAGAGATCTTTGCCCAGGATTTGAAACTCTATCTAGTGGACTTATTTGAAATAATAGTGCCTGAGCTACATAAAAAGTAATTGGACTGCTGAAGCTTAACTGAAAAAGGGACTCAATTTAAACTACAATATTCTGATCTAGATGAATGAGGCGGATTACTGAGTGGCAGACTTTTGCTTTTATTGGCTATATGTGCACCTAACGAATACCAACTATCTTTCATTCAGGAGCTGATAAACTGATCTCTTTTGACTGACCCAAGATATTTCAACTTGTCCAACTTATTACCATCCGGAGTATTCAGATTGGTTAATAGAGGGACCATATGCTGTATTCACACACACAACCCCCCCCCCCAATAAAAAAAAAGAAAAAAGACTCGCTATGAGAACTGGCTATAACTTGGACTCACAAAATGTTGCTGATCAGGGAACAACTCTAAAACTGAATCTAGTACCTGGTCTGACCATACACCTATTTAGATTATGTTACAAGTTGATGAACCTCTTTTTAAACCCTCTTACTCTCTTATTGGAGACTGAATGAAACCTTCCTCCAATAAAGACATTAAAAACAGATGAGTCCCTTAAGTTCAGTTTTAAGGAGAATGATGGTTGAGTCTCAGAGAAGACAACCTTGTGAGAGGCCCATAAGGCTCATATAAAAGAGGTCTATTAATTTAGTGACATCCACCATAAAAAGCAACAAATGAGGAGAAATCTAGAATTACAACAACTTCTTGCCAACAAAGAACTGACACATAAATTAAACCCCAGTCACGTTCTATGAAATCCAGGCAGTTAGAAAACAATTGAAGGACTTACAAACAGAACAAGTAGTTCAACTTATGTTCAAGAGAAGGAAATCTTTGAAAAATTTAATAAAGAACATACTTTGACTGTAAGATGGATCAATATAGTATACTCAACAAAAAGGTAGAACATTTTATTCTAATCTTTATTATCTAAATCTGTTAGATTCATCCCATTCCAGAACACAAACTAAAAAAAACATTAACAATTTTCTTGCCTCCTGTCTATTGAAAATAATGTCTGATGAGGACCCAGAATCCGTAAATCTCCCAATTACTATACAAAAAATTTGTAACACTAAAAAAGTTACCCCCATCAGAGACCTCTGGGTCTGATGGCTTTATCAACCTTTATTATAAGAAACTGACTTCACATCTCATACCTCCCCTAACTTACCTGTTTAATAATTCTATGGAATGCCACCGAATCACTCAAACATTGTTATCTATTCATTCAACACTTACTCACATAGAAGGCTAACACACTAAGTACAGACCAGTCACAGAATTTAATATGGATGTTCTATCCACTATACTTTCTGTGGTCCTTTCCAAACAGATTCTGAGCAGGTGAGACTAAATGTAGACAAGCATGAGACAATACTAGAAAAGCTATTAATTTGATTTGCATACTAAACAACTCAGGCAATGGAGGGGTTACTCCTAGTCTTGTTCCAGAGAAAGCCCTTGATTATCTAGATGGAGGCTACACCATGAAAAATGTCAGGGAGTAGCAAGGCCCACCGAACAGTGGTTGAAAATCCTTACATGTGCGTTTAAGGCTATGTTCAGACTGGTGACTTGGGAGAGCTTAATTTTGCACATGTCAAGCATCATCTGCTTACTTATCCCTATTGCCCTGCATTCCACTGCACTCCTCTTGCATGGGGAGAGTTGCAGAAGTTTATCAAAAGGCAGGTCCGCATAAACATCAGCCACATACGCTTAGCTCACCCACACACATGGGTCAGCCTGTTATCGGATGCTGTGATGAGTATTACAACTTCCAAGATTCTTATTTGTGTATACAGTCTGCATGACAGTCCATAGTCCAACATACAGATCAGGCATGCTACATCTTGGACTTCTCTGTTGCAGAATGCATCCAAGGTGAAGCATGCTGCTTTCAGGTGCATTCTGTGAGGCAACAATCACCAGCATGAAAGGCACCATTGGGAACAATTAGTTGCAATGTTAATAAAAGTAAGCTACAGTTGCCAGTATGACCAGAACCTAAAGAAAAACAAATGCTTAAAACTAGGTTGCTCTTATACTGAAGATCTTTCACAGTACAGCCTTCAAGATTCTCTTAAAACCACCGCAATTCTCTTAAATCTACCACAATTCTCTTAAACCTACCACAATTCACTTAAACCTACCACAATGCTCTTAATCCTTTGAATGCTAGAAATACCAACCATACAGCATCCAAAGGACTAATTTCCTGAATTTACACCCATTATGATGTAGCAGATGCTAGGGAGTGCTGAGAGACTTTCCACTGACACTCTGGTGTTGAGGAGATGCACAATACACCCACGCTCTCGCAGTGTCAGTGGCATAGTTCTCACTTCTCTTTTTCATTTCTGTCACTTATATCTTAAAGGAAAATGCAAATAAAGAACAATGCGAAACTAGTTAATGTTACAGTCAACCTGCTTTTTGACTTTACATATTCTACAATATGTAAAGTTAAATTGTGTATACTTTTTTTTTTATATACTTTTATGTCTCTGACATTAAAGCTCACCGAGTCTCTGTTGCCAGAGAGTTTACTGGAAGAACTGTGAAAAATGTTACATTATTGCTCTAAGTGCTGTGTGTGCTGTAGAGCAATGGTAGGCAAAGTGAGGTCCTCCAGCAGCTACCAAACTACAACTCCCATAATTTCCTGCCAGCCAATGGATGGTGGGTAATGCTGGGAGTTGTATCTGGCAGCAGCTAGAGGGCCTCTCATCTCTGCTGTAGAGGAAGGCTTTTCTACATTGTATGAAACCAAAAGAAAAAGAAAAAAAGAGAAAATTCTCATAACAGCACCATATCCCTCCTATATTAACGGGACATAGGGACAAACTTAAGGGTAAATCCTAGGGGTAAATAAAATATAACCTTTAATATTCCCTTTTAAAAACAAGTGAATTAAAAACAAAAACTACAATCCTGATTTTTAGATCGTTATTGAGTCGCCTATAGTGAGACATTCAAATCCTTCTCCCTGTCTAACATAAATAAATTAAAGCGGAAAGCATAACAGCAATCATACCTTCCTTAACATTAACCAGACAGGGAGTTTTCACTCTCCTAACCGTTCAGTAGCGGCAATATCACTGTATTTCAGCACCTCTAGTGATAATTACTTGGTCATCCAATCCTCCACACTGACCTGTACACTGCCAGCGGGGGACAAGATATCCGAATTACTGGCATCTCTTACACTATATCTTTATATACAACGGACCTAATCTTAATATGTTGCTATCAAAAAGTAGCATAGATCCTACCTACCTCTCTACATACTAATAGTAAGAGCAAAGGGGAGTGGAGAGGCGGCCGCAAAAGGTGATCACCCAAAAATGGCGAGAAACTCGCTCCAAACTTTCCCAGCGGTCAGTCCACAAAAATCATTGGGTAAAGGACCCGCTGGGTGAGTAATCGATATAGGCCAAAAAATGACAGGTAGAGAGAAACAAAGTATAGAAATATAGGATCACTCCAATCAATTAAACTCTATCAGGATTGTAGCATTACTGATAAACATAGTCTGTGTTCAGGAACCCGACGATCGTTTCGCCATTACAGCTTCATCAAGGGGTCTGGTGCACCAAATATATATTTTCTACATTGTATGACTATCTTTTTAAATTGTACCTTTTTCTACATTGTTGTACTATACCTGCTTTCACAGTCCCTGACAGAAAGCTCTCTGGAAACAGACTCAGAGAAGCGCTTTCAGGCAATTTGACTTTAAACATTAGGTACATGCCAAATATGTTAGGTGAGAAAGCAAGTTGTCTTTCACCTTAAAATGGACTTGTCACCCTAAGATAAGCTTAGTTTGTTTTACAGGGAATTAGAAGCTACCTGTATGTTACACTAGGAATCTTTTTGTAACGATCATTTATTGGAAATTAATCCCAACACAATATGCTAATTATTTCTGTTTGAGGCTAAATTCATAACTCTGCTATTAGAAATGACCCCAACATTTGGGTTCAGCCTAGATTCACGAGTAGTACAGTCTGTGGTAATATTGGTCTAGCAAAGGTCAAGTTCTCAAAAACTATATATTACAATCAAATGTCTAGCACAACATTTAAGAGGTTCAGTCTTTTTAAGAATTAATGTCCTTTTCAATACACAAACCTTAAAAGGATACAAATGCTAGAAAATAACTTTATTTAAATATGTTATTCAATATTTAAGTATGATGTCTGTCACGCTCTAACTTTTGAGTGTCAAAGAGTGGAAAACACATTGAGAAGAACTAAGTTGCACACCCCTCTGGCATTTTAAGGGTTAAAATGCAGCCATTCTGGAGATATTAAAGGGATAGTAATGTCAACATATATAAAGTTATAATGTATTGTGCAATGTACTTTTATATAATGCATTCTACCTTTTCAAATGTGTTTCTCATTGTATTCTGCTTGTAATTAGAGTTGAATGTTTCCCCCTCCTGCTCCTTTCCACCACATCAGTCCTAGTTTCCTCAGATCTGAAAGCCAGTCACTTGACCATACCGCAATAAGGGACAATATTGTGTGATTCAGTGTAAGGAAAACCCTGCCCCCCTGATGATGGGGAGCAGGGTTTTCCTTATGCCGACACAATATTGTCCTTCGTCGTGATCCGTCCTGCCCAGCTTTCGCACCTTAGGGAACTATGATTGACGTAGTGGAAAGGGGCAGAAGAAGGAAACTTTCAACTCGAATTACAAGCAGAATACAACAATAAGTACATTTCAAACATTAGTATGCATTATATAAAATTACAATGAACAATACAATAACTTTATATGTTGACATTACTATCCCTTTAAAGTTTTAACCCACGCTCTATTGGTGGAGTCACTGTCTGAGCGCCTTAGCAGACTTTAGACAAGGATTAAATAACTTCAGAAAGGCTGTGTTTTAACCCTTTGAGTGCCAGAGTGGTACGCAATGCATTGCAAAGAAATGCGTTGCTTCCCAATCTGGCACTCAAAGGGTTAAAGAGCATAGTGCCCACACATAGTGCGATTTAGTCAGCAGACTTCATCCAAACAAAATTGACGAGACTGGACTTTGATCTGTGTGTGTCACTAAAACAGATGTTGTCAAAATTACCAAACCAGCATTTTTGGTCAGTCTGCATTGAAAGTGTTCTACTTCTCATAATCAGATTGCTGTGTGTGTGGCCAACAGACCAAACTAGAGTGATCTTGCATGGTACTTAGATCAGGTTTTTAGACCTGATTTCACAGCCCCACACACAGAGATAAACTGGCAATCCAATTTTAGATTGAATGGATTTCGTTTGTGTTTGTGTTTTTGTGTGTGTGTGTGTGTGTAACTTGAGGCCCTCCTGCTCTTGTTACACTACAATTCCTATTATTCGCAACCCACCAGCAGCCGCCTAAGAATTATGGAAATTGAAGGCCAGTAACAGCTGGAGGGCCTCAGGTTGTCCACTCCAGTAGAAAGTTGTCTGAAATCTCTCCAACCTGAAAAAGAGGCTCCATAGAATAATAAAGGGATTAACTAAATACATTTCTCTCACTAGAAAAGCTTATCTCATAAAAAAGCAAACCCCGCCTACTTTTTCCTAGACATCATTTGTAAAATACTTCTTAGGTGCATAAGAGATAAAAAGCAGTGATAGAGGTAAAAGTAGTAATGCATGATCATCTGACAACAAGGGCCTTATGAACAAAAGAAAAGTAGCTGAATTTAGCATCAAACCAACTGCACCACAGGGAACATATCAATCTCCCCCACACACACTGATTTAAATAGGACCTTTAATCCCGAATGCTACATCCGCCAACAACCTGCTGCACAATGCGTTGAAGAACTTAATAATATTCAAGGGATTTAAAGCAGCATTTAAAATCAATGGGAAGTTGTGGTAATGGTTATTTGCTTCATGTGCTGCAGCTTGTTGCTCTAGATTTTTTCATTTGTCAATAAGGCACTAAGTTCCTTAATCGTTTGAGTGCTAAAGGCATGCACAATGCATTGCAGCACTCAAATAGTTAATAGTGATAAGTGCAAAGTATATCTTAGTTGAGGTAAACAAATAGGACATAAGAGTTTTGGTAAATAAAATTCTCTTTCATATGGGAACATTTTTGTAGCGACTTAAAATATTGGAGTGTTTTAGTGGTAAAGTGTAGAAATATTTTCCCAACATAAACAGAAGTGACAAAGTTGCACAGAAAACTTGGCTACCTATGATAATTGTACAATTTCAATGCGATTCCACTGAAACCCATACTACAAATTTGAAGTCACGTTATCACAGTTGGAAGGAAGTTGCAGCATGCGGCATGACTCTGTGGCTTTCAACACTACACTAATATGTTGTGAGTCTCTGTCGCACAGCTGATGTAATAAAGCAGGGGTGTTTAAGCTTTTTCAGTCGTGGGACATATGATCAGAAATCCATGTGAGTGAGAACCACATTACTTTTTCGTCTTAATAATAACAATGATTAATTATAACCTAGCTTTTCACAAACATAAATTGTAGCTGTAATACAAAAGCATATTAAACATTACTAGCACAAATGTGACAGATATAGGCCAAGTATCGGATTGATTTTAATCAAGCCAATGAGGACATACTTGAAAGAGACAATCTCACTGTACCCTTCCTGGTAAAATACTTTCATTGATAGTCATTAAAGGGATAGTAATGTCATTAAAGGGATAGTAATGGTTCAAAATAATATCAGCTCCAATTAATCCTCATAGTATTTCAGCCATAGAGTGTATTATTTTAGTACTGTCAGAGTTGTAGTTCAAGAGTAATTGAATGATAAAGTATTCCCCTCCTGCCCCTTTTACCTAGTGTAAGCCACCTCCTCTTAGATGTGGAATCTGGTCCACAGACCACACAGCTCACAGCAAGGGACAATCTTCTTACTGTAAGAACAATGAAAGCCCTGCCCCTCTTGACAAGTTTTTCCCTTATGCTAATTAAAGATTGTCCCTCTCTGCAAGCCATCTGGACACATCCTTTCTGTTCTGAGGTAAGCAGGGTTACACCAGTAAAATGGGCGGGAGGGGGATACTTTATCATTCAACTACTCTTAAACTACAACTCTGACAGTATTGAAATAACACTCTCCATGGCCCAAATACTATGAAGATTAATTGGAGCTGCTTTTATTTGGAAACATTACTATTCCTTTAAAGAGATAGTAATGGCACAATATAACCTCATATCTGAATAATCATTATACTTTTGGCATTTACCGTTGTAAATGGCCATATCGGTGTAGTTTTCTTGTAATTTTTTTTTAAAGCTTCCCCCCTTACCCCTTTTCCCTATGTCTATCTTCTTCCATCAGATCTGAAAGCCAGTCGATTGACCAGACAGACAACAAACAATGTTATGTCACACACTACAAGCTTCAACAAACAAAATGTTATGTCACACATTACAAGCTTGCACAAACAATCAGTTAATCACAAATGAACAGTATATACGTGCATTAAAAAAGTACATTTCGTTTTAGATTTTAAAGCTCTAGAATTATAAAATAAATAAATGTATTTTTTAATTTTTATTTGCTTATTTTCCAGATGCTTACTTGGGGTACAGTGTACTCAAATGTATATACCTCCTTTATTTTGTCCGTAATTGTTCCTTTAATGTATTAACCCTTTGAGTATCAGAGGGGTGAGAAATGCATTACACACCCTTCTGGCTCTCAAAGGGTTAAAGTTAAATGTGTTTATTATATAAAATTCCACTGTCAGGCAACATCTCACCTGTGCCACCACTGCAATGCCATTCTTTAGCGTGGTCTCCTTGGTAGACTGATCACAATCAGGATAACATGAACTATTACTGGTAGACTGTTCACAGCTTGTAAAGACTTCTGTTTCACAGATGCTGGCCGCATCCATGCCTACCTCCGTATCTGACTCTGAGTGTCGATAGGAGATATCCTTCTCTTCCTGAGTCTCTAAAGACTGGATTTGTCCCTTTGTTAAACTTTTACCCTTGGAACTTAGAGAAGAAACGCTGGTCCGGGCCTCAGGGTGAGACTCTGCTAACATGACACCTAGGGGGCAGCAGTGAGCATCTGAAATGATCACATGATCTTCCTTGTCTGTCATAGTAATAAGAAGTTGGCTGCAGTGGTTGCACCTCTCTGGCACAGGCTTCAGTTCTTGTGCGATGGGGCACTGAACAAGGGCCAGGCTGTGAAATGCCCCACAGACAACTTGTAGTACCACTCGTCCTGCGAGATGTTCCACTTTTTGTGGCTTGGTTACAGGAAAAGCCGAAGTTATCAGTCCAAGCTGGCAGCCAGTGCCCCATGCCCAGATTTCCCTGTTGATAGACAGTGCAAGAGTGTGCTCTTCCCCACAGGACAGCTGTATTACTCTCACCCAACGAGGAGGAGTGGTCTCCTGATCGGCTATAGTGATCGCTGTTGGCTCGGAAATGGAGGGGCAGTTTGGAATTGCGCACTGTCCTGCAGTGTTTTCCCCCCACATGTAAACCATACCAGTCTCTGTTACAGCTCCACTGTGGTAGCTTCCTGCAGCCACACATACTACACGCTCTCCATGTAGAGCTTTCTCTAGCATCGGAGCTTCGGAAGGGACAGCCTGTAAACTCTCTCTCCATGGCTGCCTCCCGAAGCTAAACACCTCACCGTCTGAAAGCACAGAAAAACAGAGTTGCGTTTACTGTGCAAACATATTACAGTGAAACTAATACTGTACAATGACTCTGGTGATTTTGAAAAGGCTTTTAAAATAATCTGTATTAATGAAAGCATTCTCTATTTAAAACTATAGTTTGAGATATTTGGCTTTATTTATTTGACAGTTTATGCAAATTAGCCAGTACTTCCTGGTAGGAAGTGGCAGTTGGGAGTAATAAGAGGATTTTGGTCTTACCTGTTAAATCCTTTTCTCCTAGTCCATAAAGGTTACTGGTAACTTTGGGTAGGCGATCTGCCCCTTTAAGTAGGCAGGAACAATTCTAGAAATGACTGCAGGGGGTGGAGCCTACCTTCCCTCCTTGGCTGCAGCTAGTCAACCAGCTCCAGAAAGATTTCAAACACTAACTATGACTAGATAGTGGAAGGAAAGAAGACTCCTGTGAGCATGATCCCCAAGGTCTGCCGCAGAAGAGCCAAGCATGGTCTCTTGACAGGGTGGGAGACCAGTAACCTGTATGGACTAAGAGAAAAGGATTTAACAGGTAAGACTAAAATCCTCTTTTCTCTGTCGTCCAATACAGGTTACTGGTAACTTTGGGATGTCAAACCTTTGAATTTCCCAGAGGCGGGAAGGAAGGCAAGGACCAGACGCAAGGCCCCCAAAGTCACCAGAGCAGATATGAACCATCAGATCAGAGACAGCCCAACAAAACAATGAAGTGTCAACGAACACTAAACAGGGGTAACAGCACACTGAACTAGACAACAGAGCTCAAAAGTGAAGGAAGCACCAAGAACCTAAGAAGATCCTAGACAGGCAAGACTGCCACCAGGATTTTCCTCCCAAAGCTGGCATCAGCCGATGCCGACACATCAAAATGGTAGCACTTCGAAAAAGTGTGCACAGAAGACCAGGTGGCAGCCTTGCACAACTGATCAGCAGAGGCCTGATTCTTGTAAGCCCAAGAGGCCCCAATAGATCAAATAGAATGAGCTGTATGAGAGGAGAAAAAGCGAAAAGGAGGAAGAGAGGTGAAAGGGATCCTGTACCCTTCCACCACTACTTGTAAAATCCACGGGTCCACCACTGAACCCTCCCAAATGCTGTGATAGTGATGAAGACGACCACCCACAGCTGAATGGGGACCCGGGTTCGGCAAGTCATGCTGGAGACGTCTTGGAAGCCTTGGACATCCATTGCTGTTTGGGCTTGGAGGAGGCACATGGAGCTGAAGGAACTGCCTGGTCCGCCAGACATGTCTCAGTCTGAAAGGGACGAAAAAAACTGTTACTCTTAAGAGGAGGTTTCTTCCTGGGGACCAAGGACAGATGAGTACTCTTACCACCAGTGGCCTTACTGATCAGATCCTTAAGATCTGGCCAAAATAAGGATGTACCCTGAAAAGGCAAGGACAGCAAGGCTTTCTTAGAAGCGGTGTCAGCAGCCCAGATCTTGAACCAAAGAGCTCGTCGGGCAACCACAGACATGGTGGAAACCCTTGCCACCAGATGGATAGCATCAAATAAGGCAGCAGAAACAGTGCTGGGCCCCAGATATGTTGGCAAGAAGCCGCAACATACACAAAGATTAATCACCCCAATGTACAGCTAGGGTGATTTGTTCAGTCCAGACCGCAATGGCCCAGTTAACCCATGCCGCAGAGAATGCTGAAAGCATGGCAGTACTAGCAGTGGCAAAAATGGACTTGAGGGAATCCTCAAGCTTCTTGTCAGTCCAGTCCTTCAGAGAGGACGCATCAGAAACTGTTAAGGCGGTAGGCTTAGATAGCCTTGAGACAGAAGCATTCACCTTAGGGGGATGAACCCATTGAGCAAGTGCCGCCTCAGAAAAGGGGTAAAGCATAGCAAACTTCTTGGAGACAGAAGGCTTTCTGTCCGGAGAGTTCCACTCATCAGCCACTAGGTGGTCCAGAGTGGGGTTAGGTGGAAAACAAGTATGGGGCTTTATAGGCTCCTGGAATTCATCAGAGGTATCTGAGGAATCTTCCTGAATTGGGGGAATGTTTAGCATGTTTAAGATGGCCCTGATGAGGCCCTCAGCCAAGGGTTCTGGATGAACCTCAAAGGGGTCCCCAAAAAATTGAGAGGAGCTCACAGCAGAACATTCCTCAACGTCTGAATCCACCAACAGTTCCTCTTCAGAGGAATCTAAAATGTCAGGTATTCCTTGCGGTTTGGGCAGGGAAGATCTGACTGAGGAAGGGGTCTGCCAGGAATGGAAGACCCCCTGTAACTGGGATGGAAAGAGTTGCAATGTAGACCTGAGGTCCCTGGTAGCAGCCTTGAACTCTTGCACCCAAACTGGCTCTAATGCATGGCTGGCGGTCCCTGGGATAGAATCAGGGACATCAGAATATGCTGAGCATAAATGACTTGAGAATTCTCTAGGCAACCCTGTATAACATGAGGAGAAATGCACAATGAGGGGTACAGAGACCCCAGCGTCCTTAGTCTTAGGCCTGACATATTTTTACAGTGTCAACAATGTCCAGAATAATCACCCAATTTACAGTGTGTAAGATTAAAATTTCACCCCAGAAATCGCTAAAATACACTTATTTGGCAGGTGAAGGGTTAATCTGCAAAGCAGAGTCCAAGCCCTCTGTAGGATACGCGTTCTGTAAAGCTCACAAGATGGCTGCCGCGGCGGGAGCCAATCAGAAACGAGCGTGCAAAGCAAGCACTCAAGGGAAATGTAGTTTTCCCAGAAAAAGTACCTCAACAGTACCCGGAAGCCCCCTGAGCCCCCTAACACACTTGAAATGTAAACTGGATGATAGAGCAAGGTCAGACAATTAAAATGAGCCATCTATGAAGTTGCTAGGTTGAGTGGTTGCAGAGATATGTCCCAAACTGTACAGTCCCATAGGAGTGAATGGAGCAATGGCGTCTATGCAGTAAAGCGCGCCTTAAAGGTGCGGAACTCAATTTTGTCAAAATTAGAACTGAGAAATATAAAATACATGAAACATCACTAGAACATGTAATCAGACCCAGAAAACACTGAACCCAGTAGGAAAAGTGCCAATAACCACATCAAAAGATGCCAACCAGCAGTTAAAGGGTTAATTTACCACATAAACTTGCTCCAAACACTGACAGACATAACAGAAAGGCCCAGTGAGTGCAGGAGTGCGCAATAAGAACTCCCAGGAATAACCCCTGTGCGGAGGGGCACTGTGGGACAAGTGGATCTGAAGCACTCAAAGGGTTGCTCATCTTTCCTGCAGATCTTCTGTCTTCAGATTACCATGTAGTAAGAAGTAACCTCAGTGGGTAACTCCTGGGGAAGCACTTGGAATCAAGATTTTCCCCCTCAGGGCTTAAGGTCCACAAAAAGCACCTGGATACCGAGCTAGCCACATCTAAGGGCATTGTCAGTTATGGTAATCTGCCTAATGGTGGTATTCCATATATAACAGAAAAATAACGTTTCTAAAACTATAGCAGAACTGTTCTCTTGCCTGTGTTATCTTCACCAAGGAACAAATCTTTCTGTAGCTGGTTGGCTAGCTGCAGCCAAGGAGGGAAGATAGGCTCCACCCCCTGCAGTCAATTTTAAAATTGTTCCTGCCTTCTTAAAGGGGCAGATCACCTACCAGTAACCTGTATTGGACGAGAAAGTGGAATTTCAGTATTTTAATCACCAGGCTGTGCCAGCCAGTACTACCTAATTTGCATAAACTGATAAAGCTAAATGTCTCATAAACCGTAGTTTTAACCCTTTGGGTGCCAGAGGGGTACGCAATGCACTGCAATGCGCTGCTTACCCCTCAGGAACTCAAAGGTTTAATAAAGAATGGCTATCTTGAATAGAAGCAATTTTAAAGGTCAAAATCACCCAAGTAATTAAGTTAGTTCCACTTAAAATGCTCAACCCAAACCAAAGCACCATACATATTACCTTAATTACAACCTCAAACATTAGTTTAAAATTATAGGAGCAGTTCTGAGGAATATATATTACATTTTCATCACTCTTGCAATTAAAAAAGAGGGGGAATTCACATCCATCTGGCACTCAACAGGTTTAAGCAACAATCAGCCTCCTTTTTAAATATTCTGCAAGTGAATATCATGTAAAATCAAATTACCTATACTATTTATATATTTATTTATCTTTACACCTTTTATGCCTCTATGAACTCCCTGAATTACAGTGTAAGAAAATTAGATACAATTACTTGGTGACGTTTACCTGGTATATTTTAGCCTAACAATTTGGTTCTAGGTTTACAGTGGTATCCAGCATTCAAATACAGTTGGTATTGCTACTAGGTTAACCCTTGGAGTGCCCGAGGGGTATGCAACGCATTGCAAAGCAATGTGTTGTGTACCCCTCTGGCACTCAAAGGGTTAACCCGTTAACCCCTTAGATAAAGTAATGCATTGGAGACCTATCTAACATCCAAGGGTTTCATTGTTATAGATCCACAGAAATTTTGAGTGAAATTAAAGGATTCCACTACAGTAAAAGCTATGAGAACCACTGCACATTTGTTCTATCTGCAAGCAGCCTGCACACCACATCCAAATAATATATTTTTCCCTCTTCATTTGCTCAAGTGACTTGGATTGTTTACATGCTAACATGGGCAAGAAAAGCTCATTAGAACAATGCTACATAATGCTCCTTTAAAAACCTCTCCTGCAGGGGACAGGAATTCTGCATATTTAAAGGGATAGTAATGTTTCAAAGTAAAAGCAGCTCAATTCATCTTTATAGTATTTGGGCAATGGAGAGTATTATTTCAATACTGTCAGCGTTGTAGTTCAAGAGTAATGGAATTATAAAGTGTCCCCCTCCCACCCCTTTTACCTAGTGTAACACTGCTCACCTCAGATGTGGAATCTGGTCCTGGGACCAGACAGCTCACAGCAAGTGACAATCTTCTCACTGTGAGAACAATGAAAGCCCTGCCCACCTTGACAGGTTTTTCCCTTATGCTAATTGAGATTGTCCCTCTCTGCAAGCCATATGGACACCACCTTTCTGTTCTGAGGTGAGCAGTGTTACATCAGTAAAAGGGACGGGAGGGTGATACTTTATCATTCAATTACACTTGAACTACGGCTCTGACAGTATTGAAATAATACTCTCCATGGCCCTTTTAAAGACCATAGATTTGTGCAACGCGTTGCAATCATGTCTGGTTCTTAAAGGGTTAAACAATCTATATGACGTAGCACATGTTTGTATTCTGCTAACAACTAAATACTTTAAAGGTATAGTATATATACTAGAAATCACTAAGATAATCCCTCTTAAAGGGATAGTAATGTTTCATAATAAAAACAGCTCCTATTAATCTTCATAGTATTTGGGCAATGGAGAGTTTTATTTCAATACTGTCAAAGTTGCAGCTCAAGAGTAATTGAATGATAAAGTATCCCCCTCCCACCTCTTTTACTGATGTAACTCTGCTCACTTCAGAACAGAAAGATGGGGTCCAGATGGCTTGCAGAGAGGGACAATCTTCAATTAACATAAGGGAAAAAACTGAAAAACTTCTCAAGCAGGTCAGGGTTTTCATTGTTCTCACGGTAAGAAGATTGTCCCTTGCTGTGAGCTGTCTGGTCTTAAGACCAGATTCCACATCTGAGGGGAGGTGGCTTACACTAGGTAAAAGGGGTGGGATGGGGATATTTTATTATTCAATTACTCTTGAACTACAACTCTGACAGTATTAAAATAACACTCTCTATGGCTCAAATACTATGAAGATTAACTGGAGTTGCTTTTATTTGGAAACATTACCATCCCTTTAACCCCTTGTAGGCTAAAGAGGTCTTCAACATATTGCATTCAAAGGGACTAATGTTTATCAATACTGGCTGGCACTGGTAACTGGTTATCAGGTGATTGTATTGTACCACTCTGAGCCATTACTGAAATGTGATTAGTTAAAACCCTAAACTTACTTCAGGAGACCAGATGGTCCCATTGGCAACAGCTTGAGAACCAGTGCACTAATAGGAAAGTGGCAATGTTACATGTGACATAGATTACAGGAATCGAGGGAAGTTTGTCACCATGATAGAACTTGCTCAGATGATAGCTGGGGCCGGGGGGGCTTGACAATGAGACTTTTTGCACTATAACTCCAATCGTTCTCAGCTGGCTGTTGGTGAATGGTAGTTGGAATCCATCAGATAGAGGATCACCCCCGATATATATAGGATAGGTCCTGTTATGTTATTGTTAAAGGAACAGTATTACTTAATTTTAAGGAAGTTTAAAATTGTGCATATTAAAAAAACAAATAATTGAAAAGATGTAAGTCCCATCTCTCAAACTTTGCTAGTTTAAGAGATATACGCTTATAAAATCCCCCCTCCCGCCCCTTTTACAGACTTCAGAGCTCTAGCTGACAGATTAAGATCCTGGCCCTGGGACTGGATGGCTCTTCAGCAGAGCCGAAGTATCATTATCCCGGGAGAGAGGAACTTTAAAAGCTTATATCTCTTAAACTAGCAAAGTTTGAGAGATGGAATGTGCATAATTTCATTTATTTTTTTAATATGCACAATTGTAAACTTCCTTAAAATTAAGTATTACTATCCCTTTAAACGGTTAGTAATGACCCAGAAAAAATATTTATCGTTTTGTAGTGCTTAAAAAGTTCAACTATATGCAACAAATCCTATCTCTCAAACCACTATGGTTTGAGAGATATACATTTTCAAAGTTTGCCATTTCCTGCTGTCAGCTGTAAAGCTGACAGCAGGAGATCCATGTTGGCTGACACGAGGAGGCTCTTCAGCAGAGCCGCAATCACGTTGTTTAAAACAAAATACTGCAAACCAGGCACATTTTGTAGACCTTTCCAATTAAGTCATTCTTTTTAAATAACACGATTGCAGCTCTGCTGCAGAGCTGCCAGTTGGTCCCCGGACAGGATTCCCCTGCAGTCAGTACAGCGCTGACGTCAGGGAAAGTGGAGGGAGTGGGGAACTTTTAATCCATATATCTCTCAAACCATAGTGGTTTGAGAGATAGGATTTGTTGCACGTAGTTGATCTTTTTAAGCACTACAAAACGATAAAGATTTTTTCAGGGACATTACTGTTCTTTTAAAGATTTGGCAAAACTGTTACCAAAACAAATTTACTATGTGATTCCTATTCAGGAAGTTGAAGCATACCAGCTGCACTATGGGGGAAAACTGATAATTCCCACTGATTTAGTTGGGATTTGCACATCATGACCTCTAGAAATGTGCTCCAGCACTAGCATTCAAGTGTAAAAAATACAGTTTAAATCAATGGGAATTGGTTATTTGTGCGCTATGGGACAGTTAGATTACGCCTATTTAGCTCCTGAATATAGCCCCTAAGGCAGGGGAGGACACATCTCAGAATCCAGGGAGCCCTGGGGGGAATATGTACTAAAGCGTGATAAAGAGGTGATAAAGTGTAGATGACTTCTCCAGAGTTGGAGATATCTTAGTGCATAGACTCCATAGAATAACATGGGAACTGAAGAAGGGGTATCACTGGATAAGTCATCTCTGCTTTATCACCTCTTTATCACACTTTACTGCCCCCTCCCCTATGATGCCTAAATTTGTACTTCTGACTCCTGCATGTTAGGGGTGTTCTGTATTTATCTGTATACATACACCCCCCTAAACTGACTCCTAAATTCCTATATCTAGCTCTCTCCTAAAAATTCTGTCTGGCTACCATGTATGTTATATCTTTGTTCACCCCCGATCTAGGACCTCTTATATAAAGAAAAAAAGTGGAGCAATTCTGGGACAAGCCAACAGCACTGCAGGGAACATAAATGCCCAATTGATTTAAGTGGGACTGCTTGAGTACTAGAGAGGCTTGTAATACATTGCATTATAATGCGCTGGTGGCCTAACATTCAAGGTGTTAGAATCCCTTTAAAATCACTGGGAAATGTCCATGCAGATGGTATGCCCATGAATTGCTCATGTCCATGCAGATGGTATGCCCATGAATTGCTCCAATCTAATTTTATACATAAGGCCCCCAAAATCTTGGGCTCCATACCAGTAGTCAGCAGTAGCCCATGACTAATCCCAAGGCTGGCTTGTAACACGATCTTTCCTCCTAGTCCAGGGAGTCTCTGTGGAGTCACAGGAGCTGAACGAGTGTTCCATACATACGTGATGCCTCTTTCTCTGGCTCCTTCTGTCTCTTCAGAACTGCAGCAAACAAGGAAAAACAAATATTATGTATTCATATCCCCAACTGTGAGAGCTAAAGCAAACTACATGCTCTTAAATAATGGAAAGTCATTGACCAAAATATCTCATCAGCTACTTATCCCTCTAAGTGCCAGTCAGGTGTCTAATGCATCCCTCTACAATGTTTTGTACAACCCCCTGGCACTCAAAGGGTTGGACAAATTGCATTGCATAAAAATAACTAATTAAAACCATTCAAGAATGTTACTGATTGCTGTTGCACTCTTTAAAATACAGACCTTCTAGAGTTATTAAACTCCACCCCCCTTTTCTATGAGGTCATCTAAAGATCTCACACAGTGTCTCCACAAATGGAACTAGGGTTGCCATGGTAACTTTGACACAACAGACCAAGACAGAAATCCCTCTTCTATGAATCATTTTACTGTGCCAAGAGCCCTAGCCATGGTATATTTTGTATTCAGTTTGTCAAAGATCACACTCCAAAGTCGCATCAAAAAGTATAAAATCAAGTTTTTATTCATCTTCCAACATACAGACAGACACTGGGTGGAGAGATGGATAGTCTCAAGCGTTTCTGACTAGATGTGCTTAATCATAGACATAACAGGCGTGCACCAAACCAAAAGTTTAAAACCAGCAGTGACACGGTGATGACATGGTGCACCCAAGGCCAATCAGGTAAATCTACCCCCTTGATCTTGGGTGTGCCGTGACCACCCATTAAAGCAAATTTGCCCCTGCTTATGCCAACCTTTTTATCGACTGGTGGGAGGAGCTCCACTTCTGAACGATGAGGGTGAACACCTCTGGTTGCAGTTCCCACTCGCAGCTGTCTACTTTGTGTCGACTTAGGAAGTCCGCCATGATGTTGTCTACGCCAGGAATGTGCACTGCAGATATTGCAGGAACGTGTTCTTCTGCCCAGGACAAAATAGCCTTGACCCCTAACCAAGCGGCGAGACTTCTTGTTCTGCCCTGCTTGTTGATGTAAGTCACGGCTGCGCCATTATCGGACTGTACCCAGACTGGGCAGTCTTCCAGCTGAGGTGTCCAATGACGAAGGGCATGAAATATCGCCCAAAGCTCCAACACGTTGATGGGGAGGAGAGATTCCTCCGGAGACCACCAACCCTGAGTACTCAGGTGAACCAGGACCGCTCCCCAGCCGGAGAGGCTGGCATCTGCCATCGCTGTGGTCCAGAAGGATACCAGGAAGGACAAACCCTTCAGCAGATTGGAGAGGTCAAGCCACCACGACAAACTCAGTTCCACATGAAGAGGGAGGGATACTGACGTCTTCAGAAGGTCCGGCTGACCCTTGCACACCTGGATCACAAACCTCTGGAATTCCCTGGTGTGAGCCATGGCAAATGGTACCGCTTCTATGGTGGAGATGAATTTGCCCACTAGAGAGGACAGCTTCTTGGCTGGAACTGGATCGTGAGCCAGAACAGCAGAAACTCTGTGGGCGGTCTGGTGAGCTACCCCGTCTGTGAAAAACCCCATGTTCTGCTGAGTATCGAAGAGAAGGCCCAGGAAGACCAGACACTGGGATGGGACAATATCCGACTTGTCCATGTTGATGATCCACCCGTGATGGGTGAGAGCATGAAAGCAGTCCTGAGCCTGCTGATGAAGAAGTTCCGCAGAAGGGGCTTTCAAAAGCAGGTCGTCCATGTATGGAGTAACTCTGATGCCATCCCGGTGGAGGACGGACACTAAAGCTCCCAGGACATGGTTGAAGTCTTGAGGAGCTGTTGTCAGACCAAAGGGAAGAGCTGAAAACTGAAAGTGCCCTTGGTCTCAGGCAAATTTGAGATACTGCCGGCTCTCTGGATGAATGGTGATGTGTAGATACGTGTCCTGAAGATCCAGAAAGGCAAGGAATTCCCCCAGGGACATAGCAGCAATCACCGTCCTTAGGGACTCCTGGTGATAATGAGTTCTGATCACAAAGGAATTGAGATCCTTCAAATCCAAAATGGGACGACAACCGCCGTCCTTCTTGGAAACCACAAAGAGGTTTGAGTAAAAACCCATACCTCTGTCCTGAACTGGAACAGGTTCTAGAACTTCCTTGTCCAGAAGGGCCTGGATATCGCCATTGAGCAGACGGTGTTTCTCTGTGCCCTGGGGCGTATGAGAAGGAAAAAATCGAAAAGGAGGAAGAGAGACAAAAGGGATCCTGTACCCTTCTGTCACCACCTGTAAAACCCACGGGTCCGCCACTGACTCCTCCCAGACGCTGTGGTAGTGGCGCAGATGGTCACCCACAGCAGAGTGGGGACCTGGGTTCAGTGAGTTATGCCGAAAAAGGCTTGGAAGCCTTAGGCTTAGAGGAGGCACGCAGAGCTGAGGGAACCGCCTGGTTCGCTGGACATGTCTCAGTCTGGAAGGAACGAAAAAAAACGATTATGCTTGAGAGGCATTTTCTTCCTGGGAACCAAGGGCAGAAGGGTACTTTTACCCCCTGTGGCCTCACTAATCAGATCCTTGAGATCTGGCCCAAACAATGAAGTGCCTTGAAAAGGTAAGGAGAGCAAGGGTTTCTTGGAAGCAGTGTCAGCAGACCAGATCTTGAGCCAAAGAGCCAGTCTGGCAACCACACACGGTGGAAACCCTAGCCACCAAACGGGTGGCATCAAATAAGGCAACAAACATAGTGCTGGGCCTCAGAAATGTTGGCAAGAAGCCGCAACATATCTGAAGTAGGAGCACCCTGACGGACAGCCAGGGTGAGCTGTTCAGTCCAGACCACAATGGCCCAGTTAACCCATGCTGCAGCGAACACTGGACGCATGGCAGTACCAGCAGTGGCAAAAATGGACTTGAGGGAAACCTCAAATTTCTTGTCAGTCCAGTTTTCAGAGCTGACGCATCAGAAACTGGCAAGGCAGTAGACTTAGATAGCCTGGAGATAGAAGCATCCTCTTTGGGGGGATGAACCCATTGAGCAAGCACAGCCTCAGAGAATGGGTAAAGCTTGGCAAATTTTTGGAAACAAAAGGCTTCCTGTCCGGGGATTTCCATTCATCAGACACAAGGAGGTCAAGAGTGGGGTTAGGTGGAAAACAAGTAAGGGGCTTTTTAGGCTCCCGAGACACATCAGAGGGATCTGAAGTAACCTCCTGAACTAAGGGAACGTTTACGGTAGTCAAGACAGCCCTGATCAGGCCCTCAGCAGAGGGCTCAGGATCAGCCTCAAAGGAGTCCCAAAAAAAATGAGAGGAGCCCACAGCAGAACATTCCTTAACATTTGAATACACCAACAGTTCCTCCTCGAAGGAATCTGATACGTCAGGTACTCCCTGCGGTTTTCACAGGGAGGATTTGACTGAAAAAAGGGATCTGCCATGAATCGAAGACCCCCCTGTAACTGGGATGGAAAGAGTTGCAATGTAGACCTAAGGTCCTTAGTAGCAGCCTTGAACTACTGCACCCAAACTAGCTCTAATGCATGGCTAGAGGTCGCTGGGAGAGACTCAGGGACATCGGAACATGCTGGGCATAAATGACCTGAGAATTCTCTAGGTAACCCTGAATGACATGAAGAGAAATGCGCAATAGGGGACACAGAGACCCCAGCATCCTTAGTCTTAGGCCTGGCCCCAAGCTCCAATGGATTAGACATTCTCACAGTGTCAAAAACGTTTAGAGTATAAGAAATCACCCAAATACAGTGTGTTAGATTAAAATTTCACCCCAGAAATAGCTAAAATACAGTTATCTGGCAGGTGAAGGGTTAATCTGCAGAGGAGAGAAGGAGAGTCCAAGCCCTGTGTAGGATACTTGTTCTGGAAAAGGCATAAAATGGCTGCCGCGGCGGGAGCCAATCAGAAATGAGCGTGTGAAGCAAGCGCTCATGGGAAATATAGTTTTCCCAGAAAAAGTACCCCAAACAGTGCCTGAAGCCCCCTGAGCCCCCCAGCACACTCAAAACGTTAACCAGTTGATAGCAAGGGCAGACAATTAAAATGAGCCATCTCTGAAGTTGCTACGTTGAGCGGTTGCAGAGATATGTCCCAAACTGTACAGTCCCATAGAAGTGAATGAAGCAATGGCGTCTATGTGGTAAAGCGCGCCGGAACTAAAATTTTGGCAAAGTCGAAACAGTAAAATAAAAGTACATGAAACATCACTGAACATGTTAGAAGACCCAAAAAAACATTGAACCCAGTAGGGAAAGTGCCAAACCACCCCCAAAGATGGAAAAACCAGCAGCTAAAGGGTTAAGTTACCACATAAACCTGCTCCAAAACACCCAACAGACATACAGATAAACCCAGTGAGTGCAGGAGTGTGCAATAGGAACTCCAAAGGAAAACCTCCTGTGCGGAGGGGCACTGTGTGACATGTGGACCTGCAGCACTCAAAGGGTTGCTCACCTTTCTTGCAGATCTTCTGTCTTCAGATTACTATGTATTAAGAAGAAGCCTCGGTGGGCAACTCCTGAGGAAAGAACTTGTACCCAAGATTTTCCCCCCAGGGCTTAAGGTCCACAAAAAGCACCTGGTCACTGAGCTAGCCACATTTAAGGGTATTGTCAGTTATGGTAATCCGTCTAATGGTGGTATTCCATTTGTAACAGAAAAATAAAACATTTTCTAAAACTATAGCAGAACTGTTCTCTTGCCTGTGTCTTCAGCAAGGAACAAATCTTACTGGAGCTGGTTGGCCAGCTGCAGCCAAGGAGGGAAGGTAGGCTCCACCCTGTGCATACAATTCTAGAATTGTTCCTGCCTAATTAAAGGAGCGTATCACCTACCAAAGTTACCAAGTAACCTGCATTGGACGACAGAGAAAAGTGCATAATACGTAAAGTGAAGTAGCCTTTAATTTTTTCATCTTCATCTGTTTTACATTTTTATGCCTCTGACACTGAGCTCTCTGAAACCTATTTCAGAGAAGTTTGTGTGTGTGTGAGACTATGAAAGCAGGGGTAATGCAACAATGTAAAAAAAAGATAGGAACACAATTTAGAAAAGCCAGTAAAGAGGACTCAGTGCTGCAGGGATATATTTGCATTGCTGCAATAGCAATGCTTTCACCCTCCAAGAGAAAGCTCTCCGGAAACAGAGATTCAGGGAGTTCAAGTCAGGGTCCTAAAAGTGTCCAATTAAATAAATACAAATGAAGATCTGGAAAAATATATAAATAAAAAGCACAGGCAACTTGACATACAATGTTCTTGCTGAATATGTAATGTCAAAGAGGAGGGTGACTGTCGCTTTAAGCTTCACTTTGCTGCCTTAGGCTACACAAATGAAATACATGTAAAGCAGTTTTGGATTCTTGTAACCTTGCAAACTCATAAAGGGAGTTCTGAGATATTGCTGGAACTCAGTTTTGCATTCGTTCAGAGCAAAACCTGATATGATACATTGTAATACGATACAATGGATCTAAAGTGCTAGCACTCCTCCTCGCTAAAAGCTCACTTTCCACTTCCTGAAACTGTTTACAAGTTTCAAAGCTACAACAACATTGTAACCAGTCACTGTTGTCAACCAATGAATATTTTTTGTATTGCAATTGCTGCCATCCTAAATTTTTGCCAATAAAGTTCTTTGGACCACCATATTACAGCAGCCACAGTTCCCCTGATATAATGCTGTTATTTTCAAAGTGAAGAATTAGAAGTGACAGCCTACAGCAGTTATTGCCAAACTGGGCAAAGGCATTGCTCCCTGGAGAGGTCATTTGTTTCAGTACCAAACCTCTAAACAGCTTTGCAGCATAAAAGTATCTGTATTATCAAAAAGCGGTTATGATTAGAAGTTTCGGTAAGACTGAAAAAGAACAGGAATGAACAGCACAGATTGCAATGTCTGTACATGTGATACATATATGAGTCGAGTGCAGAGACTCTGTATATTGTTTTGCAGATATATCACTGGACAGGAGAAGGCTGTATAATTGTTTCTTCAAAATGTTACAAGACAAGTAAAATACAAATAAATAATATAAATACATGTGAAAAGAGATACGTTTTCTAAATAAAAAGGGGGAGGAGGCAATAAGGTTTGGTAAAATCCAAAATCGGGGAAGTGATATAAAAAGGTTTGGGAACCACTGGCCTGTAGAATCAATTTAAAGGAACACTAATGTCCAATAATAACTTTATGTTGTTTTGTAGATTTAAAAAAAATAAATAAATCATGTGGCGCAAATCCCATCTCTCAAAAGTTTATAGTTTGAGAGATATTCACATCTAAAAGTTGCCCCTCTCCTGGTGTCAACTGTAAAGTTGACAGCAGGAGATTCGAGGCGGCTTTTCAGCAGAGCCGAAAAAGCGATATTTAACCCCTTAAGGACCAGCGGTCCCGGGGTGTCTGGTCCTTTCAGGACCAGATAGGCGAGTTCGACATGCCATCCCACGTGACTGATCACGTGGGGCGGCACGTGGAACGAAGAACTGAAAGCGATTGCTCCGGTCTTGGAGCGATCAATTCCAGTCCCCGTTATTACTCACCGCACTCCTGCAGGAGCGCGGTGAGTAAAAGTACGTGACGTACCAGGACCGTCACTGGTCCTTAAGTGCCGGACCAGCGTGACAGTCCTGGTACGTCACAGGACACGAAGGGGTTAAGAAGAACTACTTCATTGGAACGGTCTACAAAGAGTTCTTGTAAACCAAGCATACTTTGTAGACCTTTCCAATGTAGTAATTCTTTTCAAATATCGCTATTTCGGCTCTGCTGAAGAGCCGCCGGCTGGTCCAGGGACCGAGGTCTCCTGCTGTCAGTAGAGCGCTGACGTCAGGAGAAGGGGAGGGAGGAGGGAACTTTAGATGCGAATATCTCTCAAACTAGAAAAGTTTGAAATATGGGATTTCCGCCATATAATTTATTTTTATAAAATCTACAAAACAACATAAAGTTATTATTGGACATTAGGGTCCCTTTAAATACTCAAGCAGTATGTTATTCCATAAATTGGGAAACACACTTGTTTACTTTGCATTTCATCACTATTTTTATTGACATCTCAGTTTTTTCTATTCCCGCCGCTTCAAATTTTAGCTATTTTTCTTTTAGGCGAGGTCAGTAAATTTACTGAAAGTTGGCAACGCTTTTACCAAGCTGCTAGTTAATGCTTTTGTTCAAAAGCTATAACAGTTCATATTTTATAAATATGTATTTAGCTTACTAGTGTAAAAGCCCGTGTACACAGGCAAAGGTCCGGGTAATGTTAACCCTTTGAGTGCCAGAGGGGTACGCAACGCATTTTGCGCACCCCTCTAGCACTCAAAGGGTTAAGCGGCCGCTACCTCACTGCTCCATGCGATGCAGTCTCGCGTTGCCTCACTCACGCGATGCAATCATGCTCAGCAGAGACTGCCCTAACAGCGAATTATTATATAGGATAGGACTTTTCCTGCTGACTAAAACAATGGTACTCCCTCCCACTGCCGGAAGATTTTTATTTTTTTATTTTTTTTATTACAAAACATATTACAGCTCAAGTTTGTGTTTCAAAACTACTAGCAACAGCGCCATCAAGAGTCCAACTGAGATTATTTTAATATTTTTTTAATGGAAAATCTTCAAGCAGTGGGAATACCCTTGTTTTACTCATCAGAAAAAAAAACTTTTAACATGTAGTTGGAGAAAAAAAAAAAAAAAAGCTTACTGCTCCTTTAACTTAAAGGGATGGTAATAGTTCGTTTTATCTTTATTTTATTTTGTAGGCATTAAAAAAAACATGACGAACGATACAAGTCTTATCACTCAAACCTTTATGGTTTGAGAGATATTCACAAGCAAAGCTTCCCCTCACTGACCAAAACGGTCAAGTCTGCCATCTAGCTGTCAGATTTGGAATCCGGTCCTCAGATCAACCGGTGTCTCTTCAGCAGAGCCTAGATAGCAAGATATAAAAATAACTAGTTCATTGGAAGGGTCTAAAAAGTGTGCTTGCAAGCCAGGCACACTTTGTAGACTATTCGAATTAAGTAGTTCTTCTTATATCTTGCGATCTCGGCTCTGCTGTAGAGCCATGGCTGGTCCGCGGACCGGATTCCAAATCTGACAGCTAGATGGCAGACTTGACCGTTTTGGTCAGTGAGAGGAAACTTTGCTTGTGAATATCTCTCAAACCATAAAGGTTTGAGTGATAAGAGTTATATTGTTCTTCATGTTTTTTTTTAATGCCTACAAAATAAAGATAAACTGAAGTATTACTATCCCTTTAAAGGGGAATTCTCACCTCTGTGAAAGTCCTTCTTATCTTAAGGTTCCATCTGGTTAAATCTTCAATCCGTTTCTTTATTTATTTAACGCAGTGTAGCCCTTTTATCCTAAAGTATACTCGCCTGTTGTTCCCCTTATGATTGTCTTTATAAGCACTTAATCACTGCACTTATTGTAACCCCTTATTGTACTGTAAAGTGCCAAGTACACTGGTTGGCGCTATATAAAAAAACATATACAATACAATACAGGTCAGGACAGGCTGTGGCACCGCTCTGTTCTGCAGCCTGTCAATCTTTGTGTCTTCCCCTCCCCAGTTGTTCCCCGTTGCCACCGCCTACTCTGATGGAGGTTTCCTCCATGTGAGCTGGACCTCTCTCATTGACAAGAGAGCGCTCCAGCTCACATGCCGGAATCCTCCGTCATTGGAGGAGGTGGGAATGAGGCACTACTGGGGAGTGGAAGATGCGAAGATTGACAGGCTGTGGTACAGAGCGGACTCGCAGCCTGTCCTGAACCGACATCACAAGCTTATTTTTAAAAGCTTAGATCTTGGGCTATACTGCGTTAAATTGAAGAAAAAAAAAAAAACAACAAAACAAAAACAGATTGAAGACTAATTCAGATGGAACCTTAAGATAAGAAAAACTTTCATAGAGGTCAGAGTTCCCCTTTAAAAATATCAAATAATTTTTGCTTTAGAACATTATTTTACAACAAATCAAGTAGGTCTAAAGCAGGTGATTAGATAATCTTAAACTTCGAGGGCCTATTGCAGAAAGTAAAGATGAGCTATTCTGGAGCAAACCAACAGCACGATAGGGGTTAAATAAAACTCCACATTGATCTAAATTGGGCTTCTAACCAACCCTTGAATGCTGGAGAGGTCTCAACACAAGTCCTCTGTAGCATTCAAGGGATTTAACCTCTTAAGGACCAAGGACGTACATGTACGTCATGGGGAGAACGTGCGTATAGGACCCATGATGTACACGTACATCCTGGAATTCAGGGGTTCCCGCACGGCTGCACTCCATTCAGGGACCTCTGATTCCAGTCACAAAAAAAGATCTGTGGTCCTTAAGTGCCAGCCGAAAGACGGCGTGGCTGGTTCTTAAGGGGTTAAAGTCCCATTTAAATTATTTGACACAATATTGTACAATGTTTGCTTCTGTATACAGCCCTTAGTACTGATTTAACCCTTTGAGTGCTAGAGGGGTATGCAATGAAATGCACTACAAAGCAATGTGTTGTGCTCCCCTCTTGCACTCAAAGGGTTATGTAAAACTATACAATACACAGATCATACCTTTCTTTTGGTGTGTCCATCGGTCAGTGTTTTAATCCCATCACAAACTGCCTTCCTTTAAGGATAACAGCAACTTTGAACCTCTGAATCTAGGAGCTGGTCTCCACGTTTAACCTAGAAATCACAAGGGAGAGAATCTATTTTATGTCCTTGGAATAAGAAGTCTGGTATGAGCAGCCACCCATAGAACCAACTACGGAAACATTCTAAGTATTTCATACTGAGATGTATTCACTGGCCAGTGGATCATGTGACCCTCTCAGTTACACAGTAAATACAAATGCCCACAATCCAGCTGTATAAACCCACGTGACAGCCAGCAGAAGATAATGTGTAGTCTAGCAGGTTGGGACAATGATGTTTATTCACTGGGCTCCAAAAACCCTGACTGGGTCACTATAACAGACTTCAAAGGTGCATATGTATGAACTCTAAATTGGAGTAATTCTAGGGCAAACCAATTACATGATATGGGGCAATTATAAAATGACACTAACACCTTGAATGCTAGCGAAGTCTCAGATGCTAAATTTCCATAGACTAAATAGGGCCTTTAACTCTGACTGCTGGTGAGGTCTTTCACTGCAATGCACGTGCTTATTTGTCCCCTATGCTACAATTTGCCCCGGAATTGCTCCACTTTTGATTTTATACATATGCCTCATGGTGCCCAAAACTGACAATCAGGACACCAGAAGAGTTGCTAGGTTCCCCAAACACCCAGGGCTTCAGCCAGCCGCATGCATGATTAGTACAGCTCAGGTGCACTAATACCACCAGTAGATAGATCAACATCATACAAGCACCAACAAGAAATGGGACTTTAAAGATTGAAGTCTCATGCTTGGTCCTCTCAACTAGCACATAGTATTGCCTCCGCTGGGCCCCCAAGCAAACACTGTAGGTTGGTCCTGTACTGCAGCCATCTGTTGGGTTTTACAGGTTAACCCTTTGAGTGCCGGGGGTACGCAACGCTTTGCAATGCGTTGTGTAACCCTCTGGAATTCAAAGGGTTAAGAAGGATGGAGTGGGGGGGGGGGGAGATCAGAGAAAACAAACCTGGGTCCCACATGCAATTAACAAGTACTGGAGGACTGACAGACACATGTTAATGGAACATTAATACTAAAGTGCAATGTGCTATCATATGAAAGTGCATAATACAACATTTACACTTCAAGTGGTACAGTGAGCACAATATTCCCCAAATATAAATGGATTTAAATTGGCCTTTTAATTCCTTGATTGTTAGAGGCCTCCTCTCTCTAGCATACAAGGGGTTAAAATACCTTTTAAAACCAATATGAATTGTTATTTGTACCTTGTCTGTTTGTAATCAGCCCCATGTGGCCTGTGGGGTATGAAGAAAAAGGTATTTAAAGGGATAGTAACACTAAAAATAAAAAAAAATATATATGGTATAGTGTTTATCCCCCTGAGTAAAACAAGGGTACTCCCACTGCTGAAAGTGATGGTGATTTATGGTCAACTGACCACAGCTGTCCATAGGATGGTGTAGCAACAGCACCACTGTACAATTTATGGTCACTGAGATACTGTACCTAAAAAAAATTAAGTTTAAGCTTTAAAAACTTTTAAATAAAACACCCTACAACAGTGGGAGTACCCTTGTTTACTCAGGAGGATAAACCCTACAACATACATGTTTTTACATTTTAAAGGGATAGTAATGGTTAATTTTAAGTTGATTTAATATTGTAGACATTAACCCCTTAAGGACCGGAGGTTATGGGACATTTCCACATAGGGGCACTTTGACGCGCCGGTACACGTGACCTGTCACGTGTATCGGCGCATCACTATGGGGCTTGAAAGAGATCGCTCTGATCTTGGAGCGGTCTATTTCATGCCCTATTTTTACTTACAGCACTCCCGGTAGATCGCTGTAAGTAAAAAGTACGTGACGTACCATGACCGTCATCGGTCCTTGAGTAGTTCAAGGACCGTGACGGTCCTGGTATGTCAAGGGTCCCTAAGGGGTTAAAAAAAGATTAACATCAATGTAAGTCTTATCTCTCAAATTTTTATGGTTTCGGAGATATAACTTGCTAAAGTTACTTTTCCTGGCTGTTTTACTCAAGTCTGCCATCTAGCGGACAGTTGCAGATTCCAGTCATTTGACCAGACAGAGGCTCTTCAGCAGAGCTGAAATCACACTATTTAGAAATAAATACTTAATTGGAACGGTCTACAAAGTGTGCTTCCAAGCCAGGCACACTTTGTAGACTGTTCCAAATTAAGTATTTATCTTTAGCTATCATTATATCTGCACTGCTGAAGAGCCACATCTGGTCAAGCAACCAGAATCTGCTTCTGACAGCTTTACAGATCATCAAGCAGAAAGGGGAGGGACCAGAGAACTTTATTTTCCTATATCTCTCAAACCATAACGGTTTGAGAGATACAAATAAGTGCAAGTACTCTCTTTTAATTGTATATACCATATAGTTAATAGTTTGGGGCCATAGAGAGGGATAAGGGGATAGGGGCCAGAGAGAGAGTGAAGGGGGTGCACGGCTCTACCCATGCTGTTAACCCCTTAGCGTCCTGTGACGTACCCGGACCGTCACGCTGGTCCGGCACTTAAGGACCAGTGATGGTCCTGGTATGTCATGTACTTTTACTCACCGCGCTCCTGCAGGAGCACGGTGAGTAATACTGTGGACTGAAATTGATTGCTCCAAGACCGGAGCGATCTCTTTCAGTCCTCCTTTCGATGTGCCGCCCTACGTGATCAGTCACGTGGGACGGCACGTCGAACGCGTCTATCTGGTCCTTAAAGGACCAGACACCGCGGGATCGTCGGACCTTAAGGGGTTAACGACCGGCCGTGAAGGCACGTTGCGGTCACTAAAGGACCACAGAGCATTTTTTTTTCGCCAATTTGGATTCCAGACTCCCCGAATGGCGTGCAGCCGCAGGGGGATCCCGGAATTCCATGACAGTCATAGCACGTCATGGGTCATTAAGTCAAAACAACCCATGATGTGCTATGACCGTCAAGGGTCGTTAAGGGGTTAATAAAACAAATTAAAAAAAAAAAAAAAATAGTTGAATGTATGACTAAGTAAAGATAGAATGTTTTATAACGGAAGTGTGTTATGAAGACAGACACTACAGAAGACATCCTAAACAGGAATAGCCATTATGTGTGTTATCCACCTCACTGCAACCCAATGCACTGGATACGAGTCTGGCAGTAAAAGGGTTTAAAAATGAAAACTGCATGTATGTCTTCTGACATCTAGGTGAATCCAGAAAGGAGGCAATGTTTTTAATTGCAAAGCACCGTATCACGCAACTCTCCATAAGTGAGAATTTTGAGTGAGCGACAGCATGCGTATAGTGTGTAGCATTTTGTGCATTGAGTGTAGTGTACCGCTTTTTTTTTGCCTTCTGTATATTGCTTTTTTACTTTTGTGTACAGCTTTTCACATACAGTGTATTGTTTACAGCATATAACATATTGCATATAGCACATTGTCTTTTGCGTACAGCTTACTGAATATGGAGTACTGTGTTTTAAGTATAGCATATTGCATATAACGTTTTGAGTATTGTGTTTTGAGTTTTGCATATTGCTTTTTGCATACAGAGAACTGTTATATATATATATATATATAATACAAAGTTCAAGCATCTTGACAAAGGCCCGCAGTAGGGCCGAAACGCTGATGGAATAAACTAACACTGATTTTTCCCCGTCTAAAAGTCCTGTGAGTGCTTTCTTCCTTCTGATGGAATTGCTATATATATCTATATATGAAAGCAAAAGAGTCAAACTCATATTAATATCACATCTACATGTTGCATAACTACATGACATGGTATTTTTCTGTCTGTAAAGAAATCCACATTCCCGTATACATCTATAATCACTCCTGTGCCTTTATTTCTAACCGCTGCTTGAAGAACACACACAGAGTTCCCCCTTCATTCCGTTAAGAAAAATGCACAAAATGCGTATGCTAATTTATAAGATACAAAAAAAATGGCATTGAACCTGCTAAAACAGTACAGTTGGAGTGTTTAAGATAGGCCAACTAGAAGGCTGGTCATAGGGTATGCATGTATGTATGTACTGGTGCCTAGAACAGGGCATTTGTTGGAATAAGGGTGAAAGATTGCTAGGCAGAGTAAGGAATATGTCATGCTCTTTCAGAGGAGTATATTTTCTACGAAGATGAGCTTATAGAGAGCTGGAAGGTAGAAAAGCTAGGGACAGTCTGACATAGTGGAGCTCAGAATTCCAAACACAGAGTGCAGCTCTAGAAAAGTCTTGGCGTTTTTAGAGAAGGTTATTACAGAGGAGGAGAGTAGGAAATTATTAGAAGACTTAAATGACAATTCAGCAAATACCTAGTGATGAAGCTGTATATGCAGGGGAAACATATTTGTGAAGGACATTATAGGTCAGTGATAGTGTTACAGCATATGCATCCTCCAAGTTGTCCTTACCTTTATTGAATAACACATTTGAAAAATTAAAGTCTGCATACACCTTGTGCGGACTCATGAGGCCCTACCAAAAAAAAAAATCAGTCCTGGCTGCAGCTATGCTGGTGGTTATGCCTTAGAAACAACCACTTATTGCCGATGGCCTAATGTATATATAAAAAGAGTAATAAAACATAAAATGAAAAAATACATCTTGCACAGACAATGAAAGTCTTAAGATAATTTTGCACTTTGTAATTGCTGCTGTTCTCTCACGAACCTCTGGTATCAGTTCTCCTCCAACAAATGCAACAAAATACAAAAAGACAGAAGGTGTACACAATTTGAGCGTAGACTATTTAAAAGTTCAATGATTATCCACCTCCATCATGCTAGATAGACAGTTGTCTCCTTCGTCGTGCTGCAAACAAAAATGGAGGGGTTTGAGCATGGTGAAGGAGACAATTGTCTATCTAGCATGGTGGAGGTGGAAAATCAATTAACTTTTAAACAGTCTACACTTCTGTCTTTTTGCATTCTGTTGGTTATGCCTTAAATCAGAGTTTGACCATCTTCTTTGAGACAGGTACAAGGTTTGATAATGCTTTCACATCAGATTGCCACTTTTGGAGTTCAACAGTTTGACGCCAGAAGTGTCCCCACCATTTTGCAAGGAAAAGGTTAAAAAATGGTCACTACAATTCCAACTTTTTCAATATTATATATATATTTATATATGCCATTTAACCTCTTGAACATACCTCTTTTGGTCTTCCAAGGGTTATCCCTTTGAGTGCCAGAGGCGTATGCAACGCATTGCAAAGCAGTGCGTTTTGTACCCCTCTGGTACTCAAAGGGTTAATATACATTTAATGCTGCAATTTTTCAGAAGTGTTGCTTTATTTTATGGCTGAAATTTGATTCCCTTTTTAAATTTCAATTGTTATCAATATAAATAAATATAAAAGGCCAGATGTATGTTTGTCCGATGCAGTCATGTGCAGGAGAGACTGCCCGAACACAGGCCATGATCAGTCATACTCAGTAGATACTGCCCGACCGCACAGAATGCTACGAGCCGTGTGGCATATCTCTCTATGTAACAGCAGGTACGTACTTTCGCTCGTGTACACGGGCTTTTACACTAGTATAAGTATAAAATTTAAATCCAAAAAATGGCAGCATAAAACGATTGCTCTTACTCCCATCATCCTTTGCTGTTTTTAGTTCATTATTATTTACATTTTACTCATACTAATTGTTTTGTGGACAGTATTTTAGTAGCTTATGACCATTTGCTTCTGCTTTTTCTCCTGATGAAAAAAGACAGTGTGGGCCCGTTTTAGACCATTGCTTTCCCCATAGTTTCAGTCTAACCTCTCACTGTCAATGAATCTCTATGGAAAAAAAATAAAGCGTTTAATTGTTTAGCAATAAGGTAAGAAAAGGTATTGAAAGATATCTTTAACAAAACCAGAGTAAACACAAGCAAATCAAGCAAGAATACAGCTGTCAGACTGAATTTGGTGTAAACATGCATAGTCATGAAATGGAAAATTACATTAACTTCTTGGATGCTAGTACAGTGTCATACCTGCCAACATTTCAAATGGCCAAAGAGGGACACTTCTGTTTTAGGTGGTGTTGATGGAGGTGTGTCTGGTGGGCGGGGCATTGCCGAGAAGTTTAAAGGGATAGTAATACTTTATGATTACTATCCCCCATTTTGTAGATATTTGCAAAATAATCGAATAGCCCCCAGGTTCATCTCTCAAACCTTTATGGTTGAGAGATAACCGAAGGCAAAGTTCCCCCCTCCCTCCACCTTCCCTGAAGCCAGCGTTTTACTGACTGCAGGGGAAGTCTGTTGTAAGACAGGCTTGCGGCTCTGCAGCGGAGCCGAGATAGCGTTAGTGAAAAATAATTATTTCACTGAAACGGTCTTCTACATGTGCTTGGTATGCAAGCACATGTCGAAGACCGTTTCAGTGAAATAATTCTTCTTCAGTAACGCGATTGCGGCTCTGTTGCAGAGACGCCTGATGAAAGTCAGACCGGATATCCCTGCAGTCAGTACAACGCTGACTTCAGGGAAGGGGGAGGGAGGGGGGAACTTTGCCTTCGGTTATCTCACAAACCATAAAGGATTGAGAGATGAACCTGGGGGCTATTAGATTATTTTGCAAATATCTACAGTATGGGGGATAGTAATAATAAAGTATTACTATCCCTTTAAGTTTATATCAAGACGTGTTGACCCCTCTTTACATAACTGAGTAAAGTATTTTGAGCAAGACCAATGTATTTTATTTATACAGACTAAATTATAAACACAAATACTGAAGTTTAAACATACATTAAGTGAGTTTTATTGCTGTGGAGAAATGTGATACACTAATATTCACACCACACAGTCTCAAGTCCTAAAAAGAGGGACAGCAGGGTGGGAAAGAGGGACAGAGGGATTTGGGTCTCAAAGAGGGACCCTTCGGAGGTGTGCAATGTGTTGGTGAAGTCACTAGCATCCAAGGAGTTGAGGTTGTAAGTTAACCCTTTAAATGCCAGAGAGGTGTCAAATGCATTGCAGTACATTTTTGTACACCTTGCAGAAGAAAAAAATGGGTTAACTTTCAACAGGAATATAATGTGGCATCCTACTTATATGGTGTCACCTAAATGGTAATCCTCAAAATTTGTCAAAAAAAAAGTGACGTAAAAATGTCTACCACATCACCCTCGTCAAAAGTGGGTGATGGATGAGATAAAAATGTTGCCTGTGTCACAAAGGTACGATGCCCAACGCGCAAGAGGTAATTGTTTATTAGTCTATTTCTGCCCTCCTCCTTGGGCTTTTGTGAAG
Source organism: Rhinophrynus dorsalis (assembly GCA_037306005.1). Taxonomy (NCBI): domain Eukaryota; kingdom Metazoa; phylum Chordata; class Amphibia; order Anura; family Rhinophrynidae; genus Rhinophrynus; species Rhinophrynus dorsalis. The sequence goes on along the minus strand of CM074725.1, from coordinate 147,643,664 downwards.
CCTTGCTGTACCCCAGAGAGCCCTGAGGTTGTGTCTGTGGCTACTGAGATTAACCTATTAAGGACCAGAGCAGTTGTGTAACTCATTTTATTGTAATTTAGAGTCATTAATCCCTTTGTTTGGCACAATGTTTGTGTGTGAATTCTAATGAGAGACTATTAGGAACACATTATATATACAAAAATATGACTGGCTCCTACTATCCACAAGAAATAACCTGCATTTCTTAACAGGAAGCGCACACATTCTCAGGAGGTTTAGTTCAGAAAGACTCCCTAGATCAGCATTATGGCACAGGCTGCAATCTGTGCTGAGAAAAAATTTCACCAGAGGTATGTGTAGCCTATATATAGTTTTTACTATTGGCCCCTCCCTTTTGACGCAGTGTATCAACAGACAAAACGTGCTCTCCTCCTTGGGTTTTTCTGTACCTCAGAGAGCCCTGAGGTTGTGTATCTGGGTGCTGGGATTAATTAATCCTTTAATCTTTTGAGTGCCACAATGTATACAACTCATTATAATGGCAGAGGGGGCAGAGGGGGTGCTTTGCAAAGCGTTACACCCCCCCTCTGATCCTTACGGTTGGCGTGATGTCTGTGTTTAAAAGGTAATGCCTTAGAGGTCAGTGATAGGACTCACCTGCACGTTGCCTACACAATAGAAGAGCAGAAGCAGGTGCTGAAACGTCCCCAGAGCAAAAGAGGGTGGTGAAATGTACCCCTGTACTGGAAGAGGGGAGATTACAAGACTGCTCACTGCCTCTGGTTAGACCACCTCACCCTGCATTAGGTGCAGGTGTCTTCAGGGTAATTCAAATGCAACATTTTAAACAACGACATGATGAGGTCCCCATTTTGATGCTGGCTAAATTTTGACACTACCATTTTGACATGAGGGACACTCTGAAGTCGCCCTTTTGCTGCTTGCTATTTGCATGGTGACAATTCCATAGTAAATTATAGATCACAATGGTTTCCCTTTAACCTGTTTAGTGCCAGAGAGGTATCCAACGCATTGCACTCAAAGGGTTAAAGGGAGAACCACACTTTTTTTTATCTTACTCATTCTGTAAGTATATAATATGTAAAGTCAAATTACCTCTACTTTCAGTTATATTATTTTTATTTATTAAATTACTTAATTACTTATATTCCTGACAGTGAACTCACTGAACGTCTGTTTCTAGGCAGCTTTCTTTCAGGGACCGTGAAAGCAGAGGGATTGATACAATGCAACAATATCCCCTGCAGCAGAAAAACCTGCCTCCACTATAGCATAAAGTGTACTGAAGGGATAGTGTTACATTTTAACAATTTTGTTGCTTTCACGGTACCAGACAAAGTTCCCTGAAAGCAGATATACGGGTATCTCCCGTTTAAAAAAACTAAATAAAAAAAGAAATAACTAACTAAAGGAAGAAAAAATTGAAAAACAAATAAAAAAAAAATTGTATAAAAAGTATAGATTATATATTTATCAAGAAGACAAATTGCTAGCATGTAGCACATAACAGAAACCAGATTCGGGTAGCACATGGCAGCGTGTTACTGTCATGCACATTCACATGCTCATCTGATGTTTGGGATAGAAGCGGGCGTTGTTCCACAGTGTTGCAATGTGAGCTGGCTGTGTACATTGGCTTCTAGTCCTTCCCCACTATTCTGGTAATGAAAGGCATGCAACAGAATTTGACATCAACAGAGAAGTAATGTGACACAATGTCCTATTTGTGGACAGAGCAAAGGGAATAGGAGTAATCGATTTTATGAGATACTAGTGTAAAAGCCTGTGTACACGGGCCAATGTCCCGGTGATGTTAACCCTGTGAGTACCAGAGGGGTATGCAACACATTACTTTGCAATGCGTTGCGTACCCCTCTAGCACTCAAAGGGTTAAGAGGCCGGTCCTGCTCTGCGTCCTGCAGCTGATGCAGTCATGCACTGTACAGACTGCCTGAAAGCACAGAATGCTCCCAGCATTCCTACACCTCCCAGCATTCTGTGTGTTCGGGCAGTCTCTACTGCACATGACAGCTTCTGACAAACATCCTAGCGAATTATTATATAGGATGGGGTAAATGTGAGGAAGCACAAAGCCTGGTAGAATAGTGGAACAGCTACCTAACAAGGGCTGATAATGTGTATCATCACTTTTCAATGTTGTTCTAGAACTCAAAGGGTTAAAGCAGTGACAAGCAACCAGAGTATCAAAATGGCCAAAAATGTGGACACAAGTCCACCAAAGGGTCACACACCTTATAGTTAAAAATTCTAAATAAGGGTTGAAAAAAGAGATTAAACTCTTGGATGCTAGAGAGTTAACCCTGTGAGTGCCAGAGATACCTCTCTGGTACTCACAGGGTTAAGGAAGAAAAGCCTAAATGTAAAGGGATGTTGTAAGGCAGAGGTTGGTAAACCGACGCCCTCCAGCTGTTGTGGAGAACAACTTCCGTGACTCCCAGCCAGCCACCTCAGAGGGAAAAACTGACCCTTTGAGTGCCAGATGAGTATGCAAATCATCGCTTAGCAATGCGCAGCGTATGTCTCTGGCACTCAAAGTGTTAAGATAAGCACAGAACCAGGTCAGTAGAAGAAAATAAAACAGAGGAGTTTATTTTTACCCACGTTTCCTAAAAATAGAAGGAAAAAAAAAAAAAAAAAAAAAGATTAAAGCGGAACTACCACCCTATAATTAGGCATATGGCGACTAGCTTCTTAATACTGCTATTATCTTCCACAAGTACCACATTTTGAAGCAACTGAAGTAATCCTGTTTCTTCAGACACCGGCAGCCACACTTGGATGCAGACATCTTGCTCACAAACATCCGCGCCCGCGCTGTCCATCCCGGTCTCCTCAAGGAGGCATTGCATGGAGCTGAAAGGCACCAGAAGGAACCTGACGGTGCAGGCACGCAGACAGCTCTACAGCAAGAAGCCTAGTCGTCAGTCTCTGAAGAAACAGGATTACTTCAAAACACAGTACTTGTGGAAGAGAATAGCAGTATTAAGAAGATAGTTGCCATATGCCTAATTATTGGGTGGCGACTTTTTATAGGGTGGTAGTTCCGCTTCAAAAAACTTTTTTTTATTGCTATGGTAACAAAGGAGAGTCCTTCCTCTCAATTCTCTCTCTTTTGGTGATGATTTCCTTTATGGACCTCCTCCCACAATTCTTAGCTAATGCCATTCCATCTTGTTTCTTTGCTTTTGATCATCGGTGGAAGGTTTAGAGGGAAAATGAAACAGGCTGGATTTACTGGACCCACAAAATTCAGAGAGGGGTGAAAATATCAACAAACTGTATAATTTTAAAGTATGTATGCCACTTCTGGGTGTGATGGGTAAGGTCTCTAATGCTCTGTTTATTGAGAAAAATTTGGGGGCAGACGCTGTCCATTTAAAAGATGATGGAGACGTTGCTAGTTACTGTCCGAGAAGGTTAAAGCCCAAGATATCTGGATTAAAGCCCTGGGTCTTGTTACCAGCTTGGGGCATGAAATGGTGCAGCTGGGCTGCATGGGGCATTATTAATGTATTCATTTGGCTTAAAGGTGAACTATCACCCCATACAACTTTGGCTCATAATTATCTTCAGTTGTTTTATTTTCTTATACAATGCATGCTATGATGACATTTAAAGTTTTAAGGGATAGTACTGTCAATTTTTTTTAAAAAAATTAATCTTTTAGGCATTAAAAAAATTAAACTAGATGCCCCCAGTCCCATCTCTCAAACCTTTATGGTTTGAGAGATATTCGGCACCAAAGTTACCCCCTCCCTCCCCTTTTCTTGACGTCAGAGCTCTAGCTGACTGCAAGGGAATCTGGTCCAGGGACCGTCGGAGGCTCATCAGCAGAGCTGAGATTGCGCAACAGAAAAATAACTACTTCATTGGAACTGTCTACAAAGTGTGCTTGCAGACCAAAAATTGGCAATACTACCCCTTTAAAAAGGAGCCAGGGCCTTACTTCCAAACAAACTGCAGGTACAACTCTACCTGGCAGCCTGTCAATCTCTGTCTGCTCCCCTCCCCAGCTCGTTCCAACCAGCGTATTGGCTAAATAGGCTCCAGCTTACATGGAAAAAACCTCCGTCATCGGAGGAGGTTTGAACAAGGAGCTACGTGGGGAGTGAACAGGTGAAGGTTGACAGGCTGCAGGACAGAATTGTAACAGCAGTCTGTCCGGAAGTAAGGCCCCGGGTCCTTTATAAAACTTTAAATTTCACCCTAGCGCGCATTCTATAAGAAGATAAGAAACTATTAAAGTCATAGTGATAGTTCCCCTTTAATCCTTTGAGTGCCAGAGGGGTACGAAACATATTGCTTTGCAGTGCATTGCATACCCCTCTGGCACTCAAAGAGTTAAGCCCCATGTCTTTCAGAAAACTAGCAACTACCCTGCTGCAAGACTACACTGGAACAGCAGGGGCGCAACGCGTGGATTTTTCATAAGAATCAATATTTAACACTTAAAGTGCCAGAGGTGTCCAACCAATTGCACTCAAAGGGTTAATGGGGTTGATAAAGATCCCAGATGGGGATCTAAATTTTGATCATATAATAAAGTACTTTTTGTATTTTTCAAAAATTCCTGTGAGTGCTTGTTTTTGGAACGACAGAAGAATTATTTGCCTTGGCACCCAGGAATTTTTTTCTATTTGTGGAGCGTGCTGTCCTCCTACAGGAACCACAGAAAGGTAAGGTTGTTAAGCAAAGGGTTGGACAACCGCTCTGTCACTCAAAGGGTTAATTTTGTGGCTGAAAAAATGTATCACTTAATTATTGATTTTAGCCATTATAGAGAGCATATTAGTCATAACTCAATGTCAAGCTAAATATATCTGACAGAAAATGGTTCCCATTGCTATAAACAAAGAATGTCAGCATCAAACATTTATGACCACATCTTGTGAATAAGTACCTGAAATTCTCAGAAATGCAGAAAGCCCCTATAGAAATCCAGTGGCCCATAAATCCTGATCTTCACTTCCACAGAGGTGTATTGCCTCATTTTATTGCCCTCATAAAGATCAAAACTGCAAAAGCGAAAATATCCATAGAAACATAGATTCTGACGGCAGATAAGAACCATTCGGTCCATCGAATCTGCCCATTTTCCTACTGTAAAAACCTCAAACCTTTTTTGGTCCTTGTTCTTGTCTTATGTTAAGGACAGCCTTAAGTCTATCCCATGCATGCTTAAATTCTGTCATTGTATTAACTTCTACCAATTCTGCTGGTATGCTATTCCACTTATCTACTGCCCTCTCAGTGAAGTAAAACTTTCTTACATTACGCCTAAACCTGTGTCCTCTAACTTTAGACTACGGCCTCTTGTCCTAACATTTTTACTCATTTGAAATGTACCTCCCTCCTGTACTTTGCTGAATCCCTTCATGTATTTGAATGTTTCTATCATATCCCCTATCTCTCTTCTCTCCTCCAAGCTATACATGTTCAGATCCTTTAGTCCAGTGTTTCTCAACGTTAGTCCTCGGGGCACACCAACAGTGCAGGTTTTCGGGTTGTTCTTGCTTAATCACAGGTGAGTAATTAGTGGCTCAGTCATTGTGATTGATTCACCTGTCATTAAATAGGGATATCTTGAAAAAGTGACCTGTTGGTGTGCCTCGAGGACTGGATCTGAGAATCACTGCTTTAGTCTATCCTGATATGTCTTTTCCTGTAAACCAGTCACCATTTTAGTAGCCCTTCTCTGAATTTTGTCTTCAAAGCATAGGTAGCAACCAGAATCCCAAGTCACTATTTTCACTTTTGATTCACTGGACTTTACGTATAAAGACAAAAATGCAACAAATTCTGAGGCAAACTATCTTTATCGTGCGGGCAAATAAAAACGCCAATCGATTTTACTGAGGCTTTTAACCCCCTGAAAGCTACAAATGGTCTTCAATGTATAGCCTCTAGCATTTTATGGATTAAAAAGCTCCATTTAACCCTCTGAGTACCAGAGGGGTACACAAGGCATTGTAGAGCAAAGGGTTACGTAAATGGGAAATCTGGAAATTTTAACTTATCCTCTAAGGCAGGGCTGTCCAAGTTCAGTGCTCAAGGGCCACCAACAGGACGGGATGTAAGGATTTCCCTGAATAACCACAGGTGAGTTAATCAGTGGATCATTCATTTTGACTGACTCACCTGTGCTTAATCAGGGAAATCCTTACATCCTGGTCTGTCGGTGGCCCTTGAGGACTGAACTTGCACACTTCTCACTCCCTGTTCTAAGAGCTGTTTGTAGGCAAAGCCTCCCTAGTTACTCCTGGCAAAATCTCTGCAAAGACTTGCCCTCCTTCCTATTAGCCCCATCACTGATTCAACCTCTGTCCACCACAGTGCTTAAAACACATGAAATCTCCCTCTCCATGCACTGACTATCCCTACCTCCATGTGCTGGAGAATGTTCTCACATCTGCCACAGGAGTTGAAAATCAGATAGTTGTGCAGCGCATTTAGGCTGGCATAGACCGTGTACAGAGCGGGGAGATGACATGAGTATTACCACAACTCACAAACACCTTTACAAATAAGGAGCAAAGCACAATCCCTTAGAAACATGCCCCCCCCCCCAACTCAGTACCATTATCCAAGCAACCCCCTTCTACTCCCTCCACCCAACTCCAAAGACAAGGACCCCTCTCTGGATGCAGAGAGATTGACAGCATACTACCCCCTGCTGTGCAGGAGGGCCCAGCGATGCACCTATGACTCCCATCCGACTGGTCACACATTTCAATGGGAAGCTACTTCCCAAAGTCATTGAGCACAATAAAAAAAAAACATTTGCAGCCTGGAGACACAGTCACATTGTCAAGGAGACTATTGGGTTCAAATTCATTACAGTGGGTAGAAGAGGAAGTGTTTATTTAAACCAGACACTGCTCTGAAGGCAGCCAGCACTTCCGTGCAGTGTGTAGCACGCTTGAATTTTCACCTGTTTCCTCTTCTGCAGTGCCTCCTCCTTACAGGAAATGTTGCACTGAACATAGGTTTGTGCCTTTTCAATTCCTTAAAGTCCTGACAGCGCACTACCATAGTTTCAAAGGGCAGACTTATGCGCATTGAAACTACAGTAGTGCCCTGTTAGGACCTACCTATGTTCAGTCCAATAGATGCTGAAAGGAGGAGACTCAGTACCGGAGGAAATGGGAGGCGATTAAAGCATGCCTCCTGCTGTGCTGAACTGTTGGCTGTCTCTGGAGTAGGGTCTGGTTTAAACAAATATTTCATCTTCTACCCATAGTAATTAATTAAATTGAACCTAAAATTCTCCTTCACAATCTGCCACTGTCACCAGGCTGAAGATTTTTTTCTCCCTTTCCTCTCAATGACTTCTGAACAAACTTCTCCTTGAAATATGTGGTCACTAGGATGTGAGCCTGTGGCACCTGCCAGGCCCCTCCTGCAGGGAAGAGGGTAGTAGGATGTCAGTCTCTCTCTCTCTGCAATCCCAGACTGCTACCAGTCTGCCATGCATCCCCATCTGTTGATGGTATATGAAGTTTCCACATTCCTTATCTCAGGCTAACACTTCCTGTCTCTGCTACACTGCATGTGTGACATATATGTGCTATCACACTTCACTTGCAGATTCTTTCTACGGTCCACCCTGTGCTGAAATGTTTACTTGCACCTTTCTGATGCTCTGTGTGGGAATTTTCCTGCTACCCAAAGGTTTAAGATTACCTATGAAACTGCACCAGTGGGGTAAGCAATGCACTATTCCACAATGCAAATAATGCCAGAGGGGTAGGAGCACCCCTTTTCCACTGTAAGGGTTAATGAAAAGGTTAATGGACAAAGGGAAGTAACCAAGCAGGAAAGAACCTCTCAAAACACACACGACACAGAAGGAGGGAATGGAGGAGAAAAAGTGGGGAATGAGGGAGAAAGAATGAAAAAAAATATCAAGCAGGGACAAAGGAACAACTGGAGGAGGAGAGAGTGGGACACAATGTACGTGTGGGTCCGTCACTAGAAGGGCAGCATCTCTCACTTCCCTGCCTATTCTCGCGCTGGCACAGAGGTGTCATATGTATATTTTCATATGGATTTTACATACATAGCTCTGAACTAGATACATATAAGATACAGTACACATATCATTCCAATGAGCTTTACTAAAGTTTCATTGAGATGTTCCAGATACCTAGCGGTCTGTGAATTCCTACTATTTAAAACACTGTTATAGCTTTATTGAGCATCGTTTATGAATAATTCCGATCTGGACAAAACCTGTTACAGGCATTATCAGAGCGACTGCCTCTTGTCAGAGTGTACGGAGACTTTCTTAGGATTTACTGTTAATGGGATGCTGAGGAAGTACAGAGACGGACCAAAGTAGTTACCAAATTTGGAAGGAGAGAGTGACGCTAGGATCAGCTGTTGCCACAATCCAAAGAGGCCACAGTGTCTGGCCAAGTGGAGAATGTGTGTAGGTCATGTGCCGTTATACAGAGCGCAACTGAAAACAAATTCATGTTTGTTCTCCTGTTTTGAGTACTTGTTCATTCTTGAATTGCAGAAATAAAAAGACAGTCTATTGTATGTGATTATGTTTTCTCTTTTCCTTTGAGATCCTATGGAGACACTATAAGAAGAGTTCTCACTACATCAGTAGGTTTATTGCTTATGTATTTTTCACTGTTGTAGCACTTATTGTGTTTATTATTCGTTTACAACCCTAAGTGATCCAATATACCATAACATCCTGATAAACTCAAAAGCTCAGGATTAAGTAATCATTCTCTAAACTTGTTTCAATCCTACTTATCAAGCAGAACACAATATATGTATATTGCTGGCAGGGTTTCCCTTCCACCCAAAGTAATATATGGGGTTCCCCAAGGCTTCTTTATTTGCCCTGTTCTATTTTCCTCATTTATAAATGATCAGCCCCATGGTTTGCAAAGCATCTTCTTTGTACATGTATGCAGATGACACACTAATCTACATTAAAAATTCAAACATATCACAACTTGAAGCAGCATTATAGGATGAATTCTCTGAAGCTGAAAGATGGATCACTAAAAATAAATAGTTCTTAGACATTGACAAAACAGTATTTGATACAAAACACAGATTACTTAAACTCCTCAATATCCATTTAACCATTGTAACAAAATCTATTCACAACTTGGCCTTGATTGAATTCTACAGTTACCTTGGTAAATGGCTAGATCCCCAACCTCACTTTTTTTTTGTCTTCATATTGATAAATTAACATCCAAACGTTATCCTAAAGTAGGCATTCTGCTCTGAAAAAAATCCTGTCTTAGTCCCTCTGTAAGAAAATGTGTTGTGCCACAGGGTTCAACTTTAAAAGGTCGCACACAAAACAGAGTGTGACTACAGGGTGCATTCAGCATGTCGCCCTGATCAAAAGGGCACCATGAGAATTGCGCACTGTAGGAACACGCAAAATTCTCATGTCGCAGAATGAAATGTCGCAGAATGAACCCTGTAATCGCACACTGTTTTGCGTGTGACCTTTTAAAAGGATATCGTGCAACAGATGTTGAGGTCAGTCATCAACTAAGAGAACGTGATATAAGCAACTTAACACATTATACCATTTTGCTTTCAAGTGTAATTATACTACTCATTATTGTGATAGCTTTAAAGCAGAACTATCACTCAAATTAAAGTGTCCCCTTCCCCCCAAATCATTATGCACATAGACGTAAGCATATCCATACTAGTAAGTCTGGCATTATTGAGAAATCCAACTTGTACTGAGATGCACAGGCAGGCATCTTGCTGTACCGGCATCTGTGCTCCTGTGCTATCAGTTCCTTCCTGTACCTTAAAGGGATAGTAATACTTTAAAATAACTAATCCCAATATTGTAGGAGAAAAAAAAAGAAATTATTTGCCCCCCGTGATCTCTCTCAAACCTTTATCAGGGCTTATAATTTTAAGTCCTTTGCCACTAGCCAGACCTGAAAAGTTACTCGCCACTGCAAGCCAAAACATACCCACCAGGGCTGAATTTCTACTTGCCAGGGCTAAATTTTCACTCTCCATTGGCTAGTGGCGAGTAGAAATTTTGAGCCCTGCCCTTATGGTTTGAGAGATATTCACTCGCAAAGTTCCCCCCTCCCACCCTTTTCCCTGAAGTCAGCATTGTAGCTAACTGCAGGGGAAGCCTGTCGTACGACCATCTGGCGGCTCTGCAGCTGAACCGAGATCACATTAATAAAAAAAGAAATCATTCACTTAAAAGGTCTTCTATGTGTGTTTGCAAACCAAGCACACATAGAAGACCTTTTAAAGTGAATGATTTCTTTTTTATTATCGTGGCTCTGCTGCAGAGCCGCCGGATGACCGTAGGACAGGCTTCCCCTGCAGTCAGCTACAACGCTGACTTCTGGGAAAGGGGAGGGAAAGGGATATCACTGGGGGCAAATCATTTCTTTTTTTTACTCCTACAATATTGGGATTAGTAAATTTAACCCCATCGCGACAATGGACTTACCAGGTACATCACGCAAAAATGTCACTTAGTGACACAGGACGTACCTGGTAAGTCCAGGAAGTAATTTGCTATAATGCGAAAAAAAAAAAAAAAACGTCTTTAAGTGCTGGCCGCGTGAAGTACAATGCAACTCTTCCTCATCAGTCCTAGAGACCAGGACAGACGGTGCAGGCGCACATATCTCTTTGGCAAGATGTCTGCTCTGATGCCTGCCTGTTCATCTCGGAACGAGTTGGATTTCTCAATAACACTGGAATTATTCAGGATAATACTACTATGGATATGCGCATCACTATGTGCATAAATGATTTTGGGGCACTTTCATTTGAGTGATAGTTCCACTTTAAAGAACTAAATTGGTGGACACTCAAAATTCAGACGTACCCCCCTCACCTTTCTTGTCTAGTTTATAACCACCTATCTGAAAACCTAGCAGACAACCTAAGAATTATGATCAATCCAGTTCTCCATACTAACTATAACCTCTGCTCCACTGCCAGCATCTTGCTTACTACTCCAAACTAAGCGTCTTGCTTATTACTTTTATGTCCCTGACAGTAAGCTCCCTAGATCCAGAGACTTTTGTGGTGTTGACGTCAAAGCCGGCCTTTGAAATAATGTAACACTATTAGGGCCAGATTTACATCTCAGGAGCCTGTAGGCACAGAAATCTGAAGCACCCCCCCCCCATTGGCCATCTCCACTGGACACCTCCACAATGCTCCTAATCTCCACATTGCCCCCATCATCTCCATATTGCCCTCACATTGCCCCATCAGCTCCAACTTGCCCCCCATCACCTCCACATTGCCCCCATCATCTACATGTTGCCCTCACATTTCCTCCACCATCTCCAACTTGTCCCCATCAGGTCAGCATTGCCCCCACCATATCCAAATTGCCCCCCATCAGCTGCACATTGCCCCCACCATCTCCATGTTGCCCCTCATCAGCTGCACATTGCCCCCATCATCTCCATATTGCCCTCACATTGCCCCATCAGCTCCAACTTGTCCCCCATCAGCTCTACATTGCCCCCATCATCTCCATATTGCCCTCACATTGCCTCCACCATCTCCAACTTGCCCCCATCAGCTCCACATTGCCCCCACCATCTCCAAATTGCCCCCCATCAGCTGCACATTGCCCCCACCATCTCCATGTTGCCCCCATCAGCTGCACATTGCCCCCACCATCTCCATGTTGCCCTCACATTGCCTCCCCCCATTGTCCGTTTCCTACCTCCCTGGCAGGAGATCTGTCATCTGTGCCTCCTTTGGCACAGTCCTGTAACTGGTGGAGCTCCCGCGCGGTCTCCTCTTCAGGAATGCAGAGTGCTGGGAGATGATGTCATCTTCCAGCACCCTGCATTCCTAAAGAGCCGATGAGGGAGCGCAGCACTTACAGGACTGTGCCAAAGGAGGCACAAACCTGTCCTGCCAGGGAGGTAGGAAATAGACAACGGGGGGGGGGGGGCAATGTGAGGGTGACCTGAAGTGGGTGCCGGCGCAGCCGGCGAGGTGGCTAGTTTTTTTGTTTTTTTTAAAGAAGAAAGAAAAAAAAATAATAATCCCAATGGCAGACGCCCCTCGGTGGCATGTGCCTGTAGGCAGGTGCCTACTTTGCCTTATGGCAAATCCGGCCCTAAACACTACCCTTGCAGCACTGAGCTCTGTATGCCATCTTTTTTAAATTGAATCACTGTGGGGCAGATGCACTAAGGCATGCTAAAGAGGTGATAAAGTGGAGATGACTTCTCCAGTGATATCACTTCTCCAATTCATATGTTACTTTATGGAGCCAATTCACTAACACTTCTCCAGCACTGGAGTACATAGGCTCCACAGAAAAACATAGGAACTGAAGAAGTGATATCACTGGAGAAGTCATCTCCACTTTATCACTCCTTAGTGCGTAACTCCCTATATCCTCTTACACAGTTCCTGACAGAAAGCTCATTGGAAATAGATCCAGGAAGCTCAATGTAAGAGGCATAAAGGTGTACAGTAAAAAAGGTGAATATAAAAAAAATTATAATAATTACAATTTGAATGTATTTGTTACAAACTTGCAGAATATGTAAAGTCAGATTTACTATTTTTTGCTGAAGCTCACAGGATCAAGCAATATAATAAACTGCACACAGAGCCCTTTTATTTTTTGTAACATTGGGGAAAGTTCCCATGGGAACAAGACTATTACATAAGCACAATTCATGTACCAGTTCATTTTCGTTTGTCATATAAAAGAGAGCAAGAGTAGGAGACTGAGACAGATAAAGAATTAGACACTGTCACAAACAGAACAAGAGAGCAAAAGTAAGAGAGTGTGGCACATGTTGCTTTGCAGTGCATTGGAGACCCTTCTAGCATTCAAGAGGTTAAAAGCCCATTTTAATTTAGCACTAACTTTTATTTGTCCCCTAGGGTGCAGTTAGTGCTCTAGCATTCAAGGGGTTCAAAATCTAATTTAACCCTTTGAATGCCAGAGCAGCATGCAAGTAAAAAAATAAATAAAGAAATAAAATAAAGCAACAGAACGCAAGACAGCATGAGTGATACTGAGGGCAAAACTGAGTAAAAGACTGAGACAAATGGTAAAAGTCAGAGAGAGAAAGAGAGACTGAATTTACATCCCAGACACCTTAGCTCTGCCTGTGGCCACACCCCACTCATCACATGATCCCTCCCCTGTCCCACCCACTGTTTCCTGGCACAGAAAACACCATTTCTCCTATAACAAGCAAAAATGAAAAAAGCTTTAACCCCTTGGTTGCTAGAGAGCCCCTACGCATTTCTTATCAAGGAATTAAAGATTAACTTTTAAAGGGACACTGAGATTTCTCTGGCTACACCCACAATTCAGAATGATGGTGTGGCCAGCACAGCTGACGAACCCCTTCAAAATCTGGAGCTCCAGGCAGTTGCCTACATGGTATACTGGGAAATCTAGCACTGAACAGCATAATTCAAGAGTGAGAGAGATGTACTAAGAAGCACTGGAATCATTCAGGAATAAACCTATTGAAAGGTGTTTTTAACCTCTTGAATGCTAGGTCTCCAACACAATACAAAGCGATGTATTGAAAAATTATTGTTCGAGGGGTTAAAAGACCAATTTAATCCAATGGAAATGTGGGGTTTATTTGTCCCCTATTGTGTAGTTGGTTTAATCTAGAATTATTTTAACCCTTTGAGTCCCAGAAGGGTATGCAACACACTGCAAAGTAATGCATTACGTACCCCTCTGGCACTCAAAGGGTTAATACTTCTTAGTACATCCTCAGTGAGAAAGTTATCCTTCAGCACAAAGCAGAGGGACCCCTGCACCCCCTTGTGCTTAAACCACTTGAAATATTGCCCTTCCCTCTGGATACTAAAAAGAGCTACATCAACAATCATTTTTCCATCATATTTACAGTACAGATTAACCCCTTAAGGACCAGCGGTCCCGGGGGGTGTGGACCTTTAAAGGACCACATAGGGAAGTTTGACACGCCAGCACACATAACTGATCACGTGTGCCAGCACGCTGAACAGGGGACGGATAGTGACCTCTCTGGTCTTGGATCGGTCACTTTCAGTCCCCACTACTACTCACAGCGATAAAAAATATGCGACGTGTCAGGACCGTCACTGGTCCTTTAGGTAAAAACACCAGTGACGGTCCTGACATGTCATTGGATCTTAAGGGGTTAAAGAGGAACAATGCTCCAAGAGTTATAACTCAAACCTGTTTAACAGACTGACTAACCTGGGTAGGTGTCCTCCATATAGCAGTCAGGTATATCTATATTTGTGTTTCCCTTACATCTTCTGCATATATTGATCGCTACTGAAGTCTGCCACTAGGTCACACCTTCTCAACAAACAGTGGTATTCAATACACCTGAGTGGCTTCTAAGGGATACTAGACTTTAAACCAAAATAATTAACGATAGACTGAAACAGATTAAATGCAAATAAAAAAAAAACAACAATACACAGAAATGAATGACTAATCTTAAGGACACCTGCCCTAAGAACATACTTCTGATAAATAAAAGTACAAGCCACTTGCTCCACAGGAGGACAAAAATATAAAACTTAGCAGGGAAAGAGAATTTTAAGAGCCAGCTATGAGGTTTATGAGCCAGTGTAGCCGTACATGTACATAATATATTCAAAGCACCCCTATACATCAAGAGACAGAAGTAAAATGTATGAGCACTGGTTCCCAGGGTCTTGGGACTTTCCACCTCTGGTTTAATCTTAGAATATAATTCCCCTTTAAAGCATGAAATGATGTTCGTATGCCCTGACAACATTTTTCATTCAATGATCCCCAATAATCTGGGTTGACAGGAGCATGACGATTTGCTCAGACTACGGGTCAAACAATACAAGTACCTAGCTTAACCGTCCAATCAAGTCCCAAGGATATTGTCTTAGGTTTATCAAACTACATCAGCAGACACATCCAAGTGGAGATTATTTCTAATTGTTGGATTTCTAAAAAGCCAATACTTGTGTGTAATGTGCATGTCAGGCTGAAAATTTACTTCTGAAAATACCATTCTCCTTTTACCACCAACGCAACCCAAGCTCCAACAGTTTTTTATTATGATGATTTTTTGATCATCAAGCCGCAAGTCTGCAGACACAGCCAAGTTGCTACATTTCAGAAGAATTATGAGGTGCCTGTCCACTGGAGACTCATCCATGATTTAGGCCCCCTACGGACTTCTAGAGGGATTTGAGAACTTGAGTACACCTGTGTAAGCTGTCTTACACGTCATTTCCTGCAGCAAGAGCATCATGGTGGAGGAGCAGTTACCCGGGTTCCCTTTTATCCCATACTTCCAGGTTGCACTGTGACTATGACTACCAGTGGAACCCAGCTGGGAGGCAGGCAAAGTATGCAGGGGATGTGACTGCCAGTGGAACCAGGCTGGGGGTGGGGGGAGCAGACAGTGTATATGGAGGCTGTGACTATCAGTGGAACCATTAATTTAAAAAAAAAAAAAGGCTGGATTGGGGTGAAGGATCGGTCCTTGGCTCAAAAGATTGTGTGTTACGGGCATAAGCCAGGGAGTCATTATTGATTGTTGGATCAATTCCAAGTACCATACTGTTCTCAACCATTTGGGAGCTATCAGTATTACTTCTGCTTTCTCCTCCTTGGTCTTACTCAAGACATCAAGCATGATTGCAATCAGAGGAAAAATATTAGCCAGTCTGAAATGCCATCTTATCTTTAGGGTGTCCTGTCCTAGTGAGTCTGGATCTTTTCGGTGGGAGAAGTACTTTTCACTTTGGCTTGCCCCACCATTCTACTAGTTCCAGAAATATGCTCCGTTTCAGTGACCATTTTCCCCTGGCCCACTACATTTCTACTTAAATAGTCTGCTAGCATGTTGCAGATACCCAGGATGTAAGACACTGAAATACTTAGAAGGTTCTTTTCTGACCAAGACAGGTTATTCCCTGTCTGCATTCATGGCCCTGCTCCTTCTGCCCCTTTAACTCTTCAAATACATAACTGTTGCTACATTGTCCGATTGTATCAATACTGATTTTCTGATTAGAAACCGCTTACTTGAGTTTTCTAAGGGTTTTCCAACCGCTTTCATTTCTAGAATATTTACTTGCAGGGTTGTTTCCTTCTTTGACCATTCCCCTGTACTGAGAGTTCTACACTCCAACACCCCCATCCGAACAGGCTTGTATCCATTGTGATAATTCCCTGCTTGGATTCACCAAGGAATGAATGGTCCAGTTGAAGTTTTCCTCTGCATAACCCCCACTTTAGATCCTACCTGCTGATCTTACTGGGAAAATTCTTTGTGAGGTATTGATTACATTTTGTTCCAAATCACAGTAAATTGTTTTGCAACTTCCTGAGATAGTCCCATGGGCACATTTCTATCTGGATGGCTGAGGAAAAAAGCATCCATCATTTTCATAAAGTAACAAGGGTTACTTTCCTTAGTAGTCTTAAACTCCTTTGTTGAGGGAGAGAGAAAGAGGGAGAGAGAGATAAGCCATCATCATTTCAGTATTTAAAGCTACCCCAAAATAGTTAGATTCTGAGATATATCGAGTTTGCTCTTTTGTCTGTTTGTGAGCCATTCCAGATTCATTAAATGCCACAGGCTCTTGTTAGTAAACTGAGCTGCTTGATGTATTGATATTGCTACTATGAGAATGTAGTCCAAGTATGATATTATATAAATAACTTCCTCCCTTAAAGTCTGCAACAAGGCTGCTAAGATCTTCATGAAAGCTCTGTGAGTGTTGGTTCTCCAGGGTGAAACTCAAGAACCTTCTGTGTCATGGCATGATTGAAATATGATGGTATGCGCCTTGTAAATCTATAGAATGGCTTTCATCACTGAGGAAAGTGTTTCCATCCTGAATGAAGTACACTTGATAAAACTGTTCAAGTACTTCAAATTCAAAATGGTCCAGTATTGCCGCAAGATTTGGCCACCATGAACAGGATGGAATAGAATCCCAGACCCCTCTGGGACAATGGCACCTGTTCTATCACCATCCTATGGTCCATCTCCTGAATTGCCATCCTCAGTATTACGGCCATGGCAAGGGCAGTAGGAACTTTGGACTTCTTTATTATGTTTCTGATTGGAAGAGTATGAAATACTACCAGATACCCCATCCCCACAACCTGTTTTACCCATTCGTCTGGGAGACATGTTGAATTCCAGGTCTCGAGGAAATAGACCTGTTTCCCCCCTACTGGTGTGAGGCAAAGGGCCAGTTGAATTTAACTGAAATTACTTCTTGAACTGGGATCTTTGGGAAAACTCTTCCCTGAAACCCCATCTTTCAAACTGCAAAGTATTCCATCTTGATTTTTCAAAAGGCCTGTGTGGCTGGTACCTCCTGAATTTGTGAAACGACAACTTCCTAGAACGAAAACTAGAACCCCTGATGAGAGCAGGAGACCTAGGTCTTCTTTCTTGTGGAAGAAAAGAGCTGTGCCCATGTTTTCTTAATTAAATCATCCAATTGGGCTCCAAAAAGGAATTCACCAGAGAAAAGTAATGCCATCAACTTTGCTTTGGAGGAGTAGTCAGCTCCCCATTAACTAAACCAAAGAGAACATCTAGCAACAACAGACAGAGCCAAGGACTTAAAGAGGTATCACCTAAAAAGCTTGTTGCTTCCTTAATGACCGACACTTCTTTCATAAGCTTGGACCTGGATACCGACAACTCAATCTTTTCTTCTAATTCTAATAACCAGATTCTCACAGTTGAGTATACAAGCTATAATAGTAGCTGCCTTAAAGGGATAGTAATACCTAAAATGTAAAAAAAAATATGTTGTAGGCTTTATCCCCCTGAGTAAAACAAGAGTACTCCCACTGCTGAACGATGTTTCATTCAAAAGTTATTAATTTTAAAAGTTGAATTTTTTAGGTACAATATCACAGTGGCCTGAAATTGTACAGTGGCGCTGTTGCTACACGATCCTATGGACAGCTCTGGTCTCAGGACCATAAATCTCCATAGGATGGTGTAGCAACAGCGCCACTGTAAAATTTCAGGCCACTGTGATATTGCACCTAAAAAATTCAACTTTGAAAATTAATAACTTTTGAATGAAACATCTTTCAGCAGTGGGAGTACTCTTGTTTTACTCAGGGGGATAAATCCTACAACATATTTTTTTTTACATTTTAGGTATTACTATCCCTTTAAGATTTTGACCCAGCAGGGGATATTGCTTCTTTAACGCATTCTCAATTTTCCTATCCATGGAGCACTTTAGAGAGGAACCATCCTCTATAGGTAGAGTTGTTCTCTTAGCTAATTGAGCCACTGCTGCATTAATCTTTAGAGCTTAGTTATGTACCTGAGGCTGTATAGTCATGCAATTATATTTTATGTTATATTTTATTATATGTTCCAAATATGAGTAATTAATCTATTAAACTAAAATCAGTTCTGATATTGCTGTTTTACTAATCTGACAGGATATATTCTAAATTAGTAGAAGAGCCTGTGTACACGGGCCAGAGTGCCGGGCAGTCGCGGTGCAGTCATGCACAGCAGAGACTGCCCGCGCCGTGGCTGATACAGAGCTGGATGCTCTGAAGTCAGACCTACGGTCTGACTTCAGATCGCCCAGCTCTGTATCAGCCTCATCACAGGCAATCTCTACTGCGCATGACTGCGTCGTTACAAACTTTGTAGCGAATTATTATACAGGATATAACTTCTTCACCTGGTTGCAAATATTGATAGTTTTAACAACCAGCAAGAATGAATTTTTGCATTTAAAAATCATGATTTAAATTGAGTCTTACTGACTAGTGATTTAAATCGAACCCATCCTGCATCTTCGTAAATGCCAACCAGCATATCTCTTGTAACATACTACACAAACATTCCCAAAGCAAAAAAGAAAAACAACAATTCCTTGGTCCCTACGTTCAAAGAAAACCAGAGGGATTCTGGGAGCAAACTAACTACACTATAAATTCCCATAAACTTAAAGCGGAACTAACACCCCTGCAAGATGTAGCCTCAATTAGAGGGCTACAATCCGTGATAACTCGCTGTGTAATTATTTTTTTTTAAAAACGTGTTATTAAAGAGTAATCCGTTAATTCCAAAAAGTACCTGGTGAAGTCTTCCCCCCGGAAAAGCGCATTGTGCAGGTCAGCACAGAGCCGATCGGCTCTCTTGTAACTCCTCCAGGCTACACGAAAACACCTACATCATCAGGTTTAGATTCTCCTGCTGGTCCGAGAATGTAAAGCTGATGAGGTGGGTGTTTTCGTGTAGCCGGGAGGAGTTACAAGAGAGCCAATCGGCTCAGTGCTGACATGCGTAATGCACTTTTCCGGGGGGAGGACGTCACCAGGTACCTTTTGGAATTAACGGATTACTCTTTAATACCACGTTTAAAAAAAAAAAAAAAATTTACACAGCGAGTTATCACGGATTGTAGCCCTCTAATTGAGGCTACATCTTGTAGGGGTGTTAGTTCCGCTTTAAATGGCGTTTTAAGTCTTTGAATACTACAGAGATCTACACTGCATTGCGAAGCAACATGTTGGACAGCCCTCTAGCATTCAAGAAATTTAAATAAGTGAGAATTTGCGGCTTTGTATTTGTCCTGATGGTAAAGATAGTCTAACCTAGAATCATTCCACTTTTCTTTTGAACATACAAGCCCATATTATTTTAACGGGATAGAAATGCTTAATATAGAAAAATATACATACTTCAAGGGTATATCTAGTTGAGTAAAACAATGATACCCCCACTCCTGAAAAGTGCTTTATTAAAAAGTTATTGGAGCTAAAACATGTATTTTGTGGGGTGCAAAATTTCCATGACCTGAAATGTTACGGTGGAGCTGATGCTACAGAAGTTTATGGACGGCTATGGTCAGCTGACAGTAATCCTCCATAGGGCAATATAGCAACAGTTTCACTGTAGAATTTCAGGGCATGGAGGTCATGCACTGAAAATTGCCGTTTTCAGATTTTTGATTAAAAGTTCTCTTGGTTGGCCTAGTTTTGATTTTTGTGGAAACTTTGGTAAGTGACTACATTAACAAAGAAATAGAAATGAAAGCACTCCAGATACAGAACACAAATGCCAGGATGCACATAAAGAAATGAATAGTAATAGTGGTCCAGAGGCAGTACTTACTAGACTGCAGAATGATGCAAAAAAGCCTGGTGCTGTTTATTGCAGAGTCAACATTTCAGTGCTCACCAGCACCTTGATAAAGACTCCTGTGAGCACTGAATCATTGACTGCAATAACCACAGCTTCACGCTTTTATGCATCATATTACAGTACAGTGAGAATGGTCTTTGACCACTAAAACCATACTAATAGGTCAAGTAAGCGTGAATCTTGCAAGATGTCAATTATAGGGTATACGACCTTTTGCACACCAGATGAGTGTGCATGGCTTTGCATAACAATGTATTCTATACCATCCCAACAATGTGTTTGAAGAAAAAAAATACTACATTTACTGGAAAACAGCACAACCATTCAGTTAAACTTTTATCACTGCTACATTTCCATATCTGGGAACTCTCAGGGTTTTACCCTGAGTCTCAGGGTTTTGGCCCACATTTCAGGGTCTCAGGGTGAAGAGCCAAAATCTCAGAGTGAGAGCGTTCAGTGCTACCTGTTATATATTCTGGTCCAGTTAACTGCTTCTTTAGTCTCTAAATTGGTGCCACTTGTACCAGAAAGGCAGAGGGAGAAGTCCTGCTTGTTTTGTGTGTGTTCATGAAGTGATATCTGTAAGTTGTTGTATATTAATGTATCCGTGAATGCTGAATGGAGCAACTCTCGATTACAGCAATGAGGGTTATATCGCGGATAATCTATATTGTGGGACATTTAAGGGTTAATATTTACACAATCTCTGGGTCAGCTCATTTTGAAAGTTCCCAGGTATGTATATTTCCCTTTGTCTGGTTTATGATCCTCTGCATAACCTCAAATGTCATCCAGATACAGCACCCTCATGTGGTTTTTGTATACACCTATGCCTACTCTTGTCTTCTTGAATAACACACACCTCTTATATATGGTTTTGCTCCTCTTCATTACGACCTGTATAGGCATGACACTAGAATCCTGTGCCCAATACCTTGTTATACACTTCAGTACCTCAGGTACTGCATACCCATTCATTACTAATATTGCTGTTGTATACACCCTATTTATCTCCCTTACTATAATGTAATCCAGCCATAGCCCTCATGTCATTACGTGGGGGATCAGGCTGGGACAGACACGTAAAACCACACATGAAGGCAGTGAGACAGAGGTTCCCGTAAAAAAGCGGAGCGTCCACGCCATACATAAACAAACAAAAAGAAATAAAGGCTGAGCCCACACCGAGCTCTAGTCCCTAACAGAAGCCGACTCACCTACTCCGAATCCCTGCAACTCCTCTTATCAGCAACCGCACTGACAGACAGTCCGGGGTCAGCTGACCCGAGGGGCGGGGAATCGGCGAGTTAAGGGGCGTAGTCTATAGATGTAAGGCTTGTCTGTAGAGTAATTGGTCCATCAAGACTTAGGGGGCTGGCTTTGTGCATCTACAAAGGCGTGGCAATAGCGTTCCACTGAGCTACTACCACACAGCAAAAATCACAACCATAACAGGACGGAAAGTTGAGAGGAACAAATCTAGTTAACATACCTTATTGCGTGACGTAGTTATTTATGATCGCTGAGTTTTATGATTGGATAAGTAGCGCTGTGAAATTATCCCATGCGGATAGACTGATGGACAACGAAACTGTTGCAATTCTAGTGCAAATGATCCACAAAGTGTTATTAATTTAAACATGGTTTTTAACCTTTTCAACATTAGAGGTCTCATTGTGTTGGAGACTTGGCTAGCACTCAACGGGTTAAACCACATCCATTTAGAAAGAGGTTTATCAGAAAGAATACATTGAAATTACATTTTAAGTATTGCCTGGAGAGCTTTTACGCAACCAAGTTACATATTTGCACAAGAAGAGAAACAAACAAAGCATCCTATATAATAATTCACTAAAAAGTGTGTAACGCCGCATCATGCGCAGTAGACACTGCTGTGCGTGCTGCAGCCATGCGCAGTAGAGACTGCCTGCGCCGCGGCTGATACAGAGCTGGATGCTCCTTTGGAGCGTCCAGCTCTGTATCCGCCGTGGCGCGGGCAGTCTCCACTGAGCATGACTGCCCCGCGACCGGGTGGCACTGTGGCCTGTGTAACGGGCTCTTCAACTAGTAATATATATTCCTATATAATAATTTGCTAAAATGTGTGTAACGATGCAGTCATGCGCAGCAGAGACTGCTGCGCGTGCTTCGGAGCATCCAGCTCTGTATTAGCCGCGGTGCGGGCAGTCTCTACTGCACGTGACTGCCCTGCGACCGGCTGGCAGTGGCACTGTGGCCCGTGTAACGGGCTCTTCAACTAGTTCATATATCTATATATATAAAAGAATAAGCCTCATTGCATAATTTATGATACCTCACACACAGAACAAAATTTATGTCTCCTCAGAAAACAAACACACATTGAACAGAATGCCTCATTACATAATTTATGTCTCATTAGAAGACATAACTCCTATTGGGTGATTCAATGGGGACTTTACTGCTCCCATTGGGTGATTCAATGGGGGCATGTTTATCATACAGGGAGTTGGCCCGCCCCCTCCAGCCCGCCCACCACTATCCAACTGACAAAAAAAAATATAGCTGCCATTCGCTCCTGAAGTAGGGGATATCAGTAACTTCTCCTGGTCCACACACACTCTCACTCAGGATCATGACCTCACAAACACACTGTTTCACTACCACAGATAACTTTAACCCTCCATACACTCTGTTTCAGTACGAGGGTGTAATGTTTCCATAAAATACAAACTCAGGGATAGACTTAATAGCAACTCTTTTATTTAACTCTTTTCATCTCTTCAGTCAACCTCACTAACTGTATGTTTTCAACTGTCACTCCTCTACTTCCTGCTTCCTGATTTCTGCCCTTTCTCCTTAAAGGGAAAGAGATGCTTTGCTGTAAGTTACAGAGGGCAAGCCTCAAACACCACTTTCTATTTGTTCCCTCAGCATATTGCTACGCTGCCTCAACTGAGGAGCCACCGTGTGTTATATTGCTATGTTACCGTAATTTAAGTAAGGAGGAGTTATTGCTCCCATTGGGTGATTCAGTGGGGGAGTGATTTAAATCATGCAGGTAGTTGGCCTGCCCCCAGCCCGCCTACCACTATCCAAGTAACTGAAAAAACAAAATGGCTGCCACTCGCTCCTACACCACAGACACAAACACATCAGACAAAAAACACACACTCACACTCAGTCACACACACACTCTCACTTACACACTAAATCACTCTCACTCACACATACTCTCACTCACGCACACTCTCACTCACTCTCTCACACACTCTCGCACACACACACACTCACTCTCACACTCACACCCCGGGAGCCAGCACAATCCACCTTCCACCATAGTCTCACTCACACTCACTCACACCCCGGGAGCCAGCACAATCCACCTTCACCATAGTCTCACTCACACTCACACCCCAGGAGCCAGCATGGTCCACCTTCTACCACAGTATGTGCAATTACCACATGCATTTCAACTACATGAATGAATGCCACTCACTCACACACACTCACTCACACCCCAGGAACCAGCACGATCCACCTTCCACCATAGTATGTGCAATTACTACATGCAATTCAATTACATGAATGAATGCCGCAGTGGAGGCATAAGTACAAACACAAACTCATTACAATGACACATAAGTCACCCCCTTATGACTCACTTCTCTGTGTGTGTGCCTGTGTGTTCCTCACTGTCTGTGTTGCATGTCTGTATCAGACTGTATGTGTCTGCATGTTGTGCATTGCATGTATGTATGTGTGTATGACTGTGTCGCTCTTTATGCATCTCAGTGCATGCGTGTGCATTTGTGTGTGTGTCTCTGTGTGTGTTTGTCTTGCATCCGTGTGTGTGCATTTATTCCCTAAATATCCTGATGGGTAGCGCTGTCCCGCATTGCTAGTAAATAATAAAAATGAATACATGTTATACACCATTACATGTTGATTTTTAAATATAAGCTAGCACTGATGTTTTTTTTAGGAATTTTAGAACAGGAGATTATTTGATTTTTTTCAGGTAGGTTATTCCAGGCTTTCAGAGCTCTGTAGGAGAAGGCAGATCAACCAGCTCCTTTCTTATGTGGAATAGTAAGTGAGGTTACAGTGAAAAGGAGATTACAGGTAGTATGGAGAGCTGGAGTGAGTAGTGTACTACTTATAAAATATTAACAAATGGACTTTGGTGGTAGGTATCAGAGTGCACTCACTAACTAGCAATACCTTATACACATACTGATAGTATGATTCCTCACACCCCAGTATAGATAAAAAGTAAGTGATGGGTTCTGCCCATGTAAATCTGACTCTTACAGATGTTGAATAGAAATACAAATACACAGCCTCAGGCGATTCCCATACTTTTATACCTTTTTCAAAAATAAAGACATATAATACAGATTAAAATAGTCCTTATGGATATAATTACTTGTCTTGATGGTAGATGTCATAGTTTCCCAAAATAGTCCTGTCAATATATAAAAAGAGAGAGGTAATATCCAATTAGAGATGTAGACAGGGATTTAGATCACCCTTTATCAAACAAAGTGGTATCAAAATTAATCTACTCGCTTTCATAAAAGGGATGATCCAGCATACTCCGGTTTTCTCTGTTCTTATTGACCCTCAAGATTATCAAAATATCACTTATATTGTGGTAGATTGGTGTGTTAAGTAAGGACTCTATCCCTCTTGTTTTAGAATCCCTCGCCAGGGTCGTCGAATGAAAGGCAACTCCAGCATATGAATATTTATAGGGATAGGAAAATGGGTGGTTAAACCATTTATCGTGAACACAATAATAACAATAAATATCTACTCACTGGTCAAAAGGAAAGCTTCAGCGTAGATCAAGCTCATCTCATGTTACACCTTCTAATTAGTTCATATCTCCATGGAATATATGTATCCTAACGATTTCCCTTCCCTCTCAGCAGATCGGTTTAGATGTATTAGTGTATATCAATGATATTAGAGAGAAAGCTTCTATCACAGTGCCCGTGCTCTTGGCTGCAGGTGGCGACATTCTGATTTCCCTATTTCATTGCCTTTCTCTGATTGGCCAGGTATCTTTGTCGCCGCCCATTGCTAGCCTTTATACACTCTGTCATGTCTACACTGTGGTGCCCTTTCGTGGTGTACTAGTTCCTGACGTTTATTCTGAGTCTCTCTGATCGTGTATGACCTGGCCTGCCTGACGATGTTCCTGCGCTTCCTGTGTTGCTGTTGCTCCGTTGCTGTCTGTATCTGGCTGAGAACCCGCTCCGTTGCTGACGATATCTGGCTGAGTACCCGCTCTGGTACTGACCGTATCAGGCTGAAAACCCGCTCAGTTGCTGACTATATCTGGCTGAGAACCCGCTCCGTAGCTGACCATATCTGGCTGAGAACCCGCTCCGTTGCTGACTATATCTGGCTGAGAACCCTCTCCGTTACTGACCGTATCTGGCTGATTAACCGCTCTGTTGCCATCAGTGCCTAGCTATACCTCTTGGTTGCCTCTGTCTGGCCAGTGATACCCCGTGGCCTTTCCATTTCACTAGTCTGTTGTGCGCCATGTGGCGCTATTATTCTCTGCTGACCGTAGGCTGAGCATTTGTGCTATAGCCGCTTACTTAACTGCCTCAGGCGGTGGGCACACGCGAAGTACCGGTACAGTGTTGCATAGCGCTGACTGTGTTACTCTGATCACTCTCTGTCTCCACCTCCCTATCATCGCTGGGCTCACTCCGTTTGGGAGTTGCAGTAATCTCTCTGGGCGTTACCAATTGACCCTTTCTGTGCCTGGATCATCTAGACAGGGCCAGTGTTCCATTCCTCACTGCAGTAGCCTTGGGCTCAAGAGCCAGCGGTTGCGTTACACCATATTTATTAGTGTGAGGGGACACCAGTTGCCTTCCTTAAGTGTATCACGATACTCCTCTAGTGTTCTAGGGTTTGCCTACTTAAGCAGTTGCCTTGGTCTCCCTGTGCCTCCGGGTCACCTGTTGCCTACCATAAGTGGTTGCCTTGGTCTCCCTGTGACCCTAGTCCTAGAGTCAGTGCTGCCTACCAAAATCTGTTACCTCAATCTCCCTGTGGCCCTAGTGCCAGGGTCAGTGTTGCCTCGCTCCTTTTGAGTTCTGTGCCTCCCAGGCGTCTGGGTTTGTGCCAGTCTCCTACTCCTGGACTTGTCACCTGAGTCCTGCTGTCAGCTCCTGGGCTGCATTGCCTTCAGTTATCCAGGTTCAAGCCAGAACTCTTGTTTGCCAGTGACTGTCTCCATTTCATTGCATATATATATCCATATATATATGTTCTGTTATTGTAGGTCTAAGGGCCTAACTAAGTGTTTGTACTTTATCCTAATAATGTCATTTTAACCTTACCAATCTGGTCTGAGTGTTCATCAACAACCGTGACAGCTTCTTAAAATTATTTGTTTATAACATAATAAATTAAAACTCAAACCTAATAAAAATCTGCTAGGCAATACCCTCAATTATCCACAGTACACCTTGATGGTTATAGTGTGGTAAATAATATCTGCATACACAGTGTATTGTTATGTAAATCTCTTGATGTACTTTCAGTACCAATTAGCACAACTTTATGCATTTGGACAATGGAAATGTTAACTATATTGTGGTCAGGCTTATACTACAAGATATACATAATCATACACATATTGATGTGGGCATTCCTTCCCCAAAAAGGTAGTCATTTATTCCATGTGTCCCAAAAATGCAGCCATCCCAAGGGTTAATATGCCTCCTCTGCCACCTGGGTGGCAGCAGGAATGCAGAGTAACCTCCCTTCATACCCGTTACCCAAGTCAGAATAAGGGAATATTAAACAGAGACTGGCTTTTATATTGGCTTTTATATTCAAAATGTCCTCGTTCTGATTAGGTATGACGGAGGGGGGAGTTTTACTATGCATTCCTGCTGCTGCCACCAGTGGCAGTGGAGGTGGCGGCAGATGAGGCATTTAACCCTTAGACTGCTGGTGGGATACCCCTCCAGCACTAAAAGGTTAACACAAGGATATCTTTGGGGCATTAAATCATTCATTGGACTTCTTTTTCAGATACAGATTTGGAAAGAAGAAGATGAAGATTAGAAGAAAGAAGAGAAGAAGAAGATTACAGAAACAAGAAGAGCAAAGAGAGAAGTTGAAGAAGAAGATGGACAGTAGCTGTAAAGTAGAAAGAAGATACTGCACTGGACGTGAAAAGGTTAAAAACAGGTTTTATTGAAAGAGATCAAAATGGACACCACATGGAACTAGACGTCTCATGCATTTTGCACAGATATGCTTAATCCTAGACACCCACTCTAACCCATGGCTTTATAATTCATTTAGTGAATGAGAAAGTGAATTAACCCATTCCCATGCATGTCCAAATATCACTAAATGCATCATAAGAGGAATAATAACATTCATAAGGGAAAAACACTGCGTCATGACCCAAAACAAGCCCATGGTACACTAACAAACATTAAAATGTGAAATAATCAGTAAACTAAGATCATCAGAAAAAGACACAAAATAACTAAAGCTCACATATAAAAGCAGGAGCATATTGGTCTAATGCAAAAGAGAAACAAAACAGTTATGAAGTAGCAAGAAAACAGTATGCAAGATCAAACAGAGTATGACACATCAAATTCTTTGTTTAAACCCTGTGGTTTCCTAGTTGCGAGGGTAAATATCCAAAAGACCTCTCTTTGGGGTAATAATCTATCTCTGTCACCCCCCCCCCCCTTATAGGCACATAAACATGTTCAATTCCCATAACTGTAAAGCTTTCAAGTCTTGAATCATGTGTCTGACAAAAGTATTGTGACACTCCTGTGCTTAGATCTCCACATCTGATATTACTAATGAGTTCTCTGACCCGTTCACGCAGGGATCGCTTGGTCTTACCTACATATTGTAAGCTACAAGTGGTACAGGTAACCAAGTATATGACATGTTTTGTTGCAGAATTGATGTATTGTTTTAAATCATATCTTGATGTGGTGTTATTGGACTCCAAATACTTAATCGGGGTGACCCACTGACAACAATTGCACCGAATGTTTCCACATCGGTACATACTGATAGTTTGTAACCAAGTGGTTCATTTTGGCAATCTGTCCCCTTTGAACATACTAGGAGACAGATGATTAGTAGGTGCTTTTTTAGATATAAACCGACACCCATTCTCAAGAACAGATTGCAAGCTCCTATCTGCCGTGAGAATAGGTATATGTTTGTTAATATTGGATGTAATCTGATTAAATTCAATACTATAAGCAGTGATAAAAATGAACTGATCAGTCAATTGGCTCTTGTTCCTCTAAGGTGAACTAAGAAGTTGGTCTCGTGGTCTATTTTTAGATAGAGACTCAGCTCTCTCAATCATCCAAGAGGGATAGCCCTTTTCCGTAAAGTCATTTCTCAGATCCGCACAAGCCTGTTCAAATAAAGACTCAGTGGAACAGTTTCATCAAGCTCTCATAAACTGTCCCACTGGCACCACTTTAATGGTGTGTCATGGGTAACAGTTCTCTGCACATAACAGAAAATTTACTGCCACCATTTTGTATATATGCTCGTAACACTACGTCTAGTAGAAATCGAAGTGGCTATGTGCAAATCACACACTACATACTATCTTTATCACAACTCATAGTGAATTTAAGATTACAGGCATTATTATTCAAGTAATCAACAAAATTTGGAATATGCTGGGTTATGGGCACTTATCAGTTGCCCTTTCGTGGTGTTCCTGAGCCTTGTTGCTGTGTTTTCTGCTCTCCGGTTTACTGACTCTGCTAGTCTGACCATCCCATTGTTCCTGCTCCGTGATTGACCCGGCTCTGGCTGACGTTCCTGCTCCGTGATTGACCCGGCTCTGGCTGACGTTCCTGCTCCGTGATTGACCCGGCTCTGGCTGACGTTCCTGCTCCGTGATTGACCCGGCTCTGGCTGTTGACTCAAGCTCCGAGTACCGATCCGGTTCCGGTTGGGATCCAGTGCTGCATCTGTTCCTGTGTTCCTGCGTGTTCCAGGTCGCCGGCTGGCGACATTCTGAACTGTGTTTGTGTTGCTCTGACTAATCCTCTCTTCAGTATTGGACCGTTGCCTGAGCCTGTTCCTTACACTGCAGTACCAGTACCCTTGTATAACCAGTTTTAACCCTTGCTGTGCCGGTTGCCTCTGATCTCTGAGCCTGTACTCTTACTTGCCAAGCCAGTGTATTCCTTACGAGCCTGTTAACACTGAGTGTGCCTGTGCCTACCTGACCAGACCTCCCTATTTGCACTAGCAGAGCTGTAGTCTTTCCAGTGCCGTTACACCGCAACCGCGCCAGCTGGCGTTGGTCCCTCCATTTGCTCTTGCTGTTGTGCTCCGTTGAACACCAGTGAGGTGTTCCGGTCTAGGTCACCTTTAGCGCCCATTGTGTTACTTCCGTATTACCATCCAGTTGGCTCACTATCGCTTGTGCAGTATTCATCCGCTCTGGCACCCAAGGGGTGCGTACGGCTCTTCTCCCGTTGGCATAAGCAAGGTTAAGGGTGATTCCGATTCTGGTTCATCTACTCGCAGTGGCTCTACTCCAGATTATTCCACTAAGGTGGTATAGGCTCGGTCCTGGGCATTTGCTGGTCTATCTGGGCGTCCATTTCCAAAAGTTCTGAGAGTGATTAGTTCAGTCACACATTACACCCTTCTCTTCATCATCAAGAGACTGATATCTATTCTGGGCGTTGGCCAATCAGTATACTTATCTAGTTCATTTTCTCCACATTTAACCCTGTGGTTGCTTATCTGTACTCATTACTCTGTTAGACATATTTGGGCCTGTATCACAGTTACCATTCTTGGCCCCCAGGGGCGCTGTTCTTTCATTTTTAATTTCAATAAAACTGTGTTTTACTATATCAGTGTCTGAGTGTCAGAAAACCATTACAGTACGAAAGGGCCATGACCTCAGACGGGAAAGGTGACAGTAATACACAGAACCTCCACTGGAGGATGGATGTTCACGAGCAACGCTTAGACCAGTTGGCACTGGCCATGCAAACCTTACTAGAACGTACGATACACCTTGGTAAACCAGATCAAAGTCCGGTGGTCCCCCCAGTTATGACACCGGATAGTACCCATGGGCAAATGTTGGCTTCCTCTAGAAGTTTAACAGCGGCAGCACCGTTACCCTTAAGATATGATGGTGAACCCACAGTTTCGCAGAGTCTTCGAGATACCTGGGAGAGCCACCTCTGCGGCCAAAAAACTGATGGTTATACAGATGGGCGATCGTACTGTGGCTGATTATGCAATAGAATTTCGAATTTTAGCTGCAGAAGTGGCCTGGAATAATGAGGCACTACTGGCAGTCTTTACCCAAGGGTTATCGGACCCCATTAAAGATGAGATTGCGGCCAGGGAAGTACCCACTGATTTGGATGAGTATATCGATTACGTGATACTCATTGATACCCGCATGCGCGAAAGGCACCTGCCAAAAAGGGCAAGTTTCAAGACCCATGGGCACGATAAGTCTTTTAACCCACCCTCTCCTCCCATTCCTCCTGACCGGGTACCTGAAACAGGGGAGCCTATGCAAATCGGCTTCACCAGGCTGTCTAAGGAGGAGCGGGCTTATCGCAAAAGACAAGGGTTATGCCTATATTGTGGCAAAAATGGGCATTTACTACGCACATGTCCGGTACGTCCGGGAAACGCACGCACCTAGGGTACCTTGGGGGACAGGCCCTAGGTGGTGTCAGAAAACCGTTACATTGGCTCACTTCCTGGTTGTGTCTGATTCTGGCTGCAAGCGTGTTATCTTGAGTTGCTGATTATCTGTACATGACCTGGCTTTCTCTTACGTCCCTTCTGGCTCCTGACTCCTGGATTGTTCCTGACATCATTGATCTCTGTATTCCTGACCCCGGTTTGGCTTAGTACCTGTCTCGGTTCCTGACTCCGGCTTGTCTTTTGGTTTACGCTTCTGGATCACGATTTTGCTTTGTTTGCTTTCGTTATTTAAATAAAAGTGTTTTACACTTTACATTTTTGTGTCTGTCTGGTTCCTAACATCATCCTTCCAAATAATTAGAAGATCATCAATATATATCCTAAAATATTGTATACTATTTCCAAATGGATTACTACCTCCAAAGACGTGGGACTCCTCCCACCAACCCATAAAAAGGTTGGCGTATGAGGGTGCAAATTTTGTCCCCATCAAAGTCCCATGTTTTTGGAGATAGCAAGACCCATCGAACAAGAAATAGTTGTATGTCAATAGATACTTAAAGGGATAGTAATACTTTGTTTTAACTTTATTTTATTTTATAGGCATTAAAAAAACATGAAGAATGATATAAGTCTTATCTCTCAAACCTTTATGGTTTAAGAGATATTCACAAACAAAGTATCCCCCCCCTGTTCAACCAAATCAGAAGGGAGGTGCCCAGGTAGACTGCAGAGAGGGACAATCTTCAATTAAGATATGGGAAAAAGCTGAAAAACTTGTCAAGGGGGGAAGGGCTTTCATTGTTTTCATACAAAGAAAATTGTCCCCTTCTGTTATCTGTCTGGTCATACAACCAGATTCACATCTGAGAAGAGATGGCTTACACTAGGTAAAAGGGGCGGGGAGGGGAAACTTTGCTTGTGAATATCGCATAAACCATAAAGGTTTGAGAGATAAGACTTATATCATTCTTCATGTTTTTTTAATGTCTACAAAATAAAATAAAATTAAAACGAAGTATTACTATCCCTTTAATGACATCCAACAGATAAATAATGAACTCGATAGAATAGTTGCTATATTTATAAAGGTGAAATTGGACTGCTTTCTACACCAGTAGCTGATCAGGGTGCTGAGGACCCCGCTGGACATCAGGATTACATATCAATATCAATACATCCATGTGTGACTAGAGTAGGGATCACTAGCCACACATACATCCATGTGTGACTAGTGTAGGGATCACTAGCCATGCATGCGAGTGTGTGTTGAAAAACACTGTTCTAATATATGTTAGTTGTTTTCAGCTTACATTAGTGGCTCAGTGCCTACTTTTGATGATGCAATTTTTTCAAAAAAAAAGGGAGTCCTTTAACGTGACTTGAATGTATTAGTATATGAAATTCAACACATTTTTATTGTGTCCAATCGGGGCAAATTTGGTGTTTTTTGACAGCACAGTTCATAGAATACCAAACTGGGCTTTCAAAACCACCATCTTCAGTTTTATTATACAGTAGTATCGAGCCCGTAGTATAGTAGCTTTCCAGAGAAGTGGGTATAAACTAGGCAAGAAAGGTGAATGATATGTCTACATTAAAATGTTAGCCAGTTTAGTGCTTTACCCCTCTGAGTGCCAGATGTATTTGCAATGCATTGCATACCCCTCTGGCACACACTCAAAGGGTTAAGCATATAACAGTGATGGGTATTATAATTACACTGAAGGACAAAGCAGCATAATGAATTATACAGAGTGTTGAGTAGAAATGGGTGAAAAGTTCTGTTTTGCTCCTGTGGGAATATTTCTGGAAAAAGCATGATTTTCAATGGGAATTCTTTCCTACAATGAAACCTATAGATTTCCTGCCTTTTTGCCTACGCCACAGATTTTCCCACAAGAACTCTTCCATTTTCCAACTATGTTTTTAATGGCGGCAAAACTTCCTGTCCCCATACTATAAAAACCCAGAACTTACTGTCATGTGGCATGTTGTAGAATAGCAAAGATAGAAAGTGGATGAGACAGAGAGAGGGAGAATAAAAATAAATACATTAATAAGAATATAGTTGTTTTCATTGCAGGCTAATTGTGACGGTTTGTTTCGACTCTCAGACAGAAGGTTAGGTAAAAACACAACTTTATTGAGAAAATTTAAAATAATCCCATAGGATTTCATACATGTACATACAACACATAAATAGCAAGTAGAATGGTAATATGGAATCAGATTCTACAGGCCCTTGTCAATATACCGGGCAGGGCAGCCTGAGAATGCAATGGAAAGATGGCTTTACCGGCCCTGCCAATATACCGGGCAAGGCAGCCAGACAATAATGAGGGTGGTACAGGCTCTACCGGCCCTGCCAATATACCGGGCAAGGCAGCCTAACGGATAACCAGCTAAACAGACTCTACCGGCCCTGCCAATATACCGAGCAAGGCAGTCTGAAGGAACACAATGGGCCAGGTTCTACCGGCCCTGCCAATACTGGGTAAGGCAACCATAAAATGGAAGTGCAATAGGCTCTACCGGCCTTACCAACATACCAGGCAGGGCAACCTAAAGGAAGAGGTGTCAACCCAAGTGGCCCTAATACTGTCAGAAGGTAATGACAGTTTAAGTTGTAAATAATTGCGAGCCCAATACTGCAAATCAATATGACCCTAAGATAGGGTATGTTTGGAATAACGGCAGTCAAGACTGGAAGGCACTCTAAGTGCCAATAATATGCGAAGTAGTGAGCCACAAGGGCCAGGAGCAAACCAGCGTCCGCACGCTGGGAGCCAACAAGTGTAATACAACACAGCCGCAAGGCTTTGGAGCGAACCAGCGTCCGCACGCTGGGAACCAACAGAGTTTTGTATAATACAGCCGCAAGGCTTTGGAGCAAACCAGCGTCCGCACACTGGGAACCAACAGAGTTTTGTATAATACAGCTGCAAGGCTTTGGAGTGAACCAGCGTCTGCACGCTGGGAACCAACAGAGTTTTGTACAACACAGCCGCAAGGCTTTGGAGCGAACCAGCGTCCGCACGCTGGGAACCAACAGACTGCCAATGGCTGGTGTCGTGAGGCAGTGAAGCAAACCAGCGCCCGCACGCTGGAACCAACTGACTGGAATGTCTCCAAGCAACCGATGAACAATGTCGCCACCGCTGAGGAAACAGGCTCAGGAACAACAGGAACCAGAGTCAACGTCCAACCGGATCAGGAACGGTAACGGAGATCAGAAGCAGGAAGCAGCACTACAGGAGACTCAACCGGAACAGGACTGGAACTAGCACAGCAGACCACGACACTGGAACAGCACGAACTCAGGAACTCAGGTACTCAGGAGAAGCAGAATGGCCAATGAAGCTTCTGTAGCATGGTGGAAACGAAATACTCAGAGACACCACGAAAGGGCAACTAAAGGGTGCCCAGGCTAGGTTTAAATAGGCAATATGAGGTGGGCCAAAGGCAAACAGCCAATGGGAGCCCCCTATAGGTGACAGACATAGCAAAGCAGCAATCACGGGCACCGTGATACTAGTACAGAGAGTGGTAGGATAAGCTGGAGTGACACTACTGATGCTGATGGATCAGATGTGGAGGAATCCAGCAGCACCAGCAGTAAAGGTAGCCCACTTCCCTCTGCCACATTATCCACAGTCCCCCAGTTATTTCCCTATGGATCTAGGGAAATATAATAAAGAAAGGGACACTAGATAAGTGTGAGAAGCACAGGTCAGTTTCCTGAGCCTGCTGCTGCTGTCAGTGTACCTCCTTCTGAGTTGATGGAAAGTATGACAGCAGGAGACCCTCTTTCACATTTCTCATCATCAAGCAACCCCACAGAGCAGCAAGAGACTGGCGGTGGTAGTGATGAAAGTGAGGGTGGTGGAGCAGCTGGTCTGGCATTTTTGATAGAAAGCTATAAAGAATGGGAGAAAGAATTTCAATTGGGGATGGACACCACCACCAGCAGTGACATTCCTTTGCTACTTCTGCTGCTGCTGTATTTTCTGTTGCTGAGTCTTCAGAGACAGAGATGTATGTGTCTCAACAGAAAGATGACGATGGACAGGCCAGTATGCCACATAGCACCATGGGATCAGGTTCAGCAAGCAATGATATGGGACAAGGACAAGTTCCACTTGCCACCACTACTCCTGGTTCTAGCTCTAGTACTGATATTGAGCACACAGAGCAAGCAGCAGCAGCACCTGCCAAAGTCAGTGAAGGTGATTCTGGAGGAGAAGAAGAAGAAGAAGGAAATTCTTCTCCATACTCCCCTCATGGAAATCATGGGTGTGGAAATATTTTCCCTTGGAGCGGGCACATTGCAATCATCAGAGGCTGTACTGTGCACTGTATGGGAAAAGGTAGTGTAAAGGGGAGAGGAAGGGACACACCTTGGCACATCTGCCCTCATAAAGCATATGCAGCATAAGCACCACAATGTTCATATTAAACATGTAACATCCACCCCCCCCAAAAAAAGAAAAAAAAAAAAAGAATCCCGCTATAACTGTGCCCTTTGTCCATCCTCAAGGGCGCAATAATTGGGGCAAAAAAAAAAAACATTTGTAGACAAGAGGAACCCAGCCTGGATGTTTGATGAGGAGTATAATACCTGTGTCGTCATCATCTTCCTGTACTAGGGTTTGAATGCGGGAAAATGTACCCATTGTCCCTGCCCTAACACCCCAGGGTCCTGTTCCTCCTCTCTCATATCAACTTTGCCTCCATTACCTCCCCCACCAACTGAAAGTGAGTCTGTAGATGAGAGGATCTAGCAGTATTTATCCATCCATTGCACATTGTGTGGTGTTTTCTATAGTAATCAAATGCAGGGTACCAGGGAGGGTCTGCAGATATTGAACATGCTAAGCTGGTGACAGGGAGATTTCATTATTTTTATTAAGTCTTCTTGACATCAGGTGTCCAGAGTGGACAAAGGCCATAGAGACAGCTCAGTACTTGCTTTCATTGGGGATGGTTTAACCATGCTAGCCTAAGTATGCTAGCCTAAGTAGTGATTGGCTGCAGTTGTGCCTGTTGCTTAATATGAGAGGAAATGTTTCAGATGTGATACTTCCCAGTCCCTCCCGTTTTCACAATGTTTCCTTGCACACACTGTATATAGCGCAGTTGCTGATGATTAGACTCCCTTCCTGCTCAAAAATATTTTCTGACACACCCATGATTTTAGAGGAGATACAGGAGACGTATAATTGTCCAACTTCTTCTCGCTAGATGTAGGAGGAGGAGAAGCATAGTTGTCCAAGGGGTGGGGGTTTGTTGTGGTGTTTCTTCTGACACAGCAGCAGCAGCAGAAGCACTAGGGCTAGTGGCAAGTGGAACCATCATATACTAGCCCTTGCCTTGTCACTTCTAATGAACCCAGTGCCATGAAGAAGCCTAATCCTCCTACTACTTAGATGACTCACCAGCAGAATTTATACTAGTAGCAAATGCCAGAATGTCACTAGTGGCATTTGACACCACCAGACATCTAGCACTGCCATACTGCATACATTTTTCAGGCTTGTTTTTTTTTGCAAGCCTGGACTGAAAATACATTATTTTCATGGCTAGCCTTTTTTGAAGCCTGCAATTTTTTCATGGCTAACCATGCTGTAATTTGTGGAATATTTCACTTTCAGTAAGCCTGCAAAACTTATTTCTAAGGCTTTTATTTCTGTACGATTGTAGTTAAGCTATTATTTTTAAAGAGATAAATTAAAATAAGGTTACAATGGACACAGTTGGAGTTCTGTATATCATCTATCAAGTAGCGAGACATAGCTAGTTGACACAGGAATTCAATATATCTCTGCCTGCCTGATGAACTTTGGTGAATATGTAAAAGAGTATCCACAGCCTGGAACTTTTTCCCCCCAGTTGGAGATCCTCAAAGTCCTGATCAAGCTGTTCAATAAGCAAGAGGGGAACCCCTATTATTTAATCAATATATATCTACTGCGGTGAGACAGAATATGTTGCTGCAGGGGGTTCTCTGAGGACAAGAAAACGGGAGAGCAAAGGCATTTCTCTGTCTAGTTGTTACAGTCTGTAGAGGTTTTCTCACATCTTGCCAATGGACTCCCACTGGACTATCAACTTATCTAATATGATGCAATATTAGTATTTTATATTCCTTTATTTTTATGGGATTTTTGGGTGGGTTTTATGCTTTATTTGTGTATTAGACTAAATTTATTTTTTTATCAGTTATCTGCTGCTTCATTATGTATAACCTTTTTAAGGGGATATTAGTTGGATTCTTAGTAGTGCTCTCCAATATGTATTTTTATTTGTTTGTTTCAGTAAGACTTGACTCCTGATAGCTTGATTTGGTGATTAATAATATAACCAACTGCACTGAAAACCCTCTCAGACTTCACTCTTGCTAGTGGGCAACTGAGGGTTTCCATGACACTGCAGGCCACACACACAGTGTTTGTTTGCCTGGAATCAATTAAGTAATATTTTCTGCCTAGTAGGTAGCTATCCTGCAAGTAAGCTGTAACCACCTCACAAGTAGTGGGGTCACTTGTAGAAGCTATACAGTGTTTGTGTGTATCAGTTAGTTACTAACCTCTGGGAGCAAGTCCCATAAAGATGTACTGCCAGTGATACCCCCACCACCACAAATGCTAGAGTGCTGCCCTTGAGACACATTAACTGCTTTTGATGATGATGATGACTTTGTGTTCTGAAACCTCTTGGGATGTTCTTGTTGTTGCTGCTGCTAATTATATAAATCATTTGCTTACTTCTTTTCACTGCTTTCTGCTACATTTTTACTCTATTTTGCTCTCTCATATCCTCCACAATGCAACCCTCCTCTCTATATATAAGCTTACCTTTATATTCATTCACCCAGTGTTCGCGCTAAAGTATCAGCAGAATAAGCAGCTTCTTAGAGCCCCCACTTGGTCAGAGGGCTCCACAGCATTTACACAGCATGTAAACAAAATCAGATGGCAATATCTTGTTAGCTATACAGACAATGGAGTAGAAAAAACAAACAAACACACACAGACACACACACACACTCCATGTGCAACTGCTTCTTCCCCCTTTGCCTGTATCTAATGTAAAAAGGAGTTCAGCTTCTGCTTTCTCTCTCAGTGTCAATGCACTTGTTCTTTTTTTGTAGTCAAGCTGCTCAATTTTATTAGTACTGCTAGGGGTAAAAAGAGTTCCAGGACAGCACACTCACAGTTGGACCATCAGAATTCTATTGCTTACCTACAACAAAGAAATGTGACGAGCTCCCATTGAGCATGAACAAGATAAAGTGTCTTGTTCTCAGGCATGGTGGCCTCTCAGTGATGCTACAAGTCAAGTTTTTCTCTCCCATGTGACATTGCAGAGAGGAAATTTCCATATCCATTTCAGACTGGTCCTGCCCACAGACAGTCCAGCTCTGAAATGTCAGGCAAATCCTTCCTGCACAAGAGAGACAGCAAAACCACAGAGGTTCGTTTCAGCCTATGTGGGCCTCATCAGTGTGGTGTAGCTGACTCCCTCTAGGCACATTGAAGCAAGGGCCCATGCCTGGGATACCCTTCAACTTAGGGAGCCCTACAACAACTCTATTGTTTGGCCAGCATCCACCGCAACAAGTGTCCGTTGCAAAAACCTATATTGTAAAACAACTAGATCGCCGAGTCGCAGGCATGTGCACACATAGACACCAAGGGAGGCTTGAGCACCTGCCCTTTTTTTCCAAAGTGCCCTCGTGCCCTTTTAACAAAAAAAAAGTTGCCTCGCCACCTGCACTAACCCCCCCACCGCCCAGTCAGGTCTGTGCCTCCTTCAGGACAGACCTGTAGATGCTGCGTTCCCTCGTCAGCTCCTTAGTATTACAGAGTGCTGGGAGATGACATCATCTCCCAGCGCTCTGCGTGAAGAGAAGACAGCACAGGAGCTCCAGCAGCTACAGGTCTGTGCCAAAGGAGGCACATACAGACCTCTTCTGCCGCTGAACCACCAGGGAAAAGGTAGGAAACAGACACTGGGGGGCAATGTGGAAATGATGGGGCAATATGGATCTGATGGGGGGCAAGATGGAGATGATGGCAATGTAGAGATGATGGGGCAATGTATGTGAGGGTAGGTTGGAGCTGATGGCAATATGGAGCTGATTGGAGGCAATATGGAGATGAAGAGGGCAATGTAAGGGTAAGTTGGAGCTGATGGAGAAATATGGAGCTGATGGGGCAATATGGAGATGACGGGGGCAATGTGAGGATAAGTTGGAGCTGATGGGGCAATATGGAGCTGATGGGGGCAATATGGAGCTGATGTGGGCAATGTGAGAGTAAGTTGGAGCTGATGGGGGCATTATGGAGATGATGGGGGCAATATGGAGCTGACAGGGGACAATGTAAGGGCAATATGGAGATGATGGGGGGCAATGTGGCGATTAGTAGCATTGTGGAGGTGTCCAGTGGAGATGGCCAATGGGGGGGGGGGGGTGCTTCAGATTTCTTTGCCTACAGTCTCCTGAGATGTAAAGTCTTTTCTTTTTTTTTAATATATATTTTGAATAAATAATTATGAGAAGTGCCCTTTTTTCATTTGAGCCCCTGCCCCCCAAAATGGCTCTGCACGTCTCTGCCGAGTCGTCTTTATAATATAAGAAACACATTGCACTTTTTCAAAGCACTTACATTTCTGTAGTTCATAACATATTCACTGTAGAAGGATTCCCCGCCCGCCCCTTCTGGCCACATCACTACTGCAGATCCGTCTGGCCAGTATGGATGCGACTAGGGACAAACTTCAGTATGCAACGGGAAATGCTGCCCTCCTTCATCAAGGGGGACAGGGTTTTCCTTATACTTACTCACTAAAGTTTGTCCCTCGCTGCATCCGATTAGAGATTCAGTGGAAGGCAGCTGGAAGGGCGGCCAGGGGATCCTTCTACAGTGAATATGTTATGAACTACACAAATGTAAGCGCTTTGAAATAGCACAATGTGTTTATTATATTATGAAGGAGACTTGGTGAGCTAGTTGTTTTACAACATTACAATCTCGTTAAAATCCCCCCCTTTCACTATTTCCATCACCGCCTCTGCCATAAATAAATCATCCCATCATCAGTTTTGTAGTCTTACTGTTTCTCTCTTACCATCTGATCCCACAACTGGCTCCAAATTCCAAGACAAGCACCTTCTCCATGTCTAACCCGTGTCATTTGTATGTCCCATTCATGTTCTGTCTTTTGAAAGTATACCTTAGTGAGAGAGGGCAGAAAGAGATTCTGTAAGGGTTGTGTGGTCAGACAGGCTGGCAGTAGGAGGTAGGTGATGTGCAGCTCTGTACAGTAAGGTTGGTGAGTGTGTAAGGGGAGGAAGGCAAGTGGAGGCACAAGCATCTTCTCCAGTAGCAGCGGAGGAATTATAATGCCCTCCGATTTCAGCCTCACTGGATATAAAGAAAAGAATGAGGGCGGTTCTAGGGAGAGCTGGGATGGGTGGAGTATTTCAGGACAGGGGACAACCTGCAGAGTATGTGATACAGCTTGTAATGCACAGAATGTCACAATGTACTTTTTAAAAAGCTATTTCTTTTATAATATTGAGAATTTCAAAAAATAATCCAACAACCCACAGCCAGGTTAAAAGATACATCCATTAAGATAACGTTTCTTGGTATGAATTTCTACTTTAAATGGATATTGTGGAGTTTAAGTAATGTGTGGTTTGTGACTGTTTTGTCAGTCTTTTAGAACAGTTTGTTTTTAGCAATCCATCTTTCAACTTCAGAGATGTTTGGATTTTTAGTGTAAGTTATATTGTCATCTGCATTCATGTGAACCAAAAATTCTTTGTAGACCATGGGCAGATCATTTATAAATAGGGAAAATAGAAGAGGGCCAAGAATAGAGACTTGGGGAACCCCACATGCTACCTTGAGCAGGGGAAGGCTGGCAACATACAGCCCAGAGTGCAAATACAATCAAGTGGCCCATTTCTACTATCGGCCAAGCCAACTGTCCCAGCCCACCCCTGTTTCATTAATTTTAAAATTGTCCTTAATGTTGTGAAGTAAGACAAGTGATACCACAGAGCTTACAGTTGAAATGGGGCTACATTAGTGATATTACAGTGCTTACAATTTAAGTAAAGCTACACTATTGATGCCATAGCGCTTACAAGGGAAATGGGCTATACTACTAGTGTAGCTTTATTTGGATTGTAGCTCTGCGTTATCATTTGTATTTAGATTAATATCAAATGTAAGCTCTGTGGTATCACTAGTTTAGCTCCATTTACAAGTGGGAGATTGAGTGAGGCAGTGGCCCACCAGCCCAGACACATGACCAGCCTGAGGGCAATTGCCCTCCTGCCCCCCAGGCCAGCCCTCCACTGACCTTGAGTAGAAGGGAAATACTGTCTGCAATAAACACACAATGGGGTAGATTCACTAAGCGGTGATAAAGTGATGATGACTTCTCCAGTTTATCACTTCTCCAATTCCTATGTTATGCTATAGAGCCTAGAGCCTATGCATTAATATCTACAAAGTTGATGAAATCTTAGGGTCTAGGCTCCATAGAATAACACATGACTTTGCTTTCTATGTAATAAATAGGATCAGAACCAATTTAGACAAGGATTACTTAATTTTTGAGATTTTTTTTATCAGAATGTTATTATCTACTGTATAAAAGGCTTCTGTAGGTTCCAAATGTTCTATGCCGCTATATCATTGCATACTTTTAGGAGGGAGGTGACTGTTGAGTGATTTAGATAAAAGCTAGATTTACGCTGGGTGAAAAGGTTGAACAGTCGGTAATACAAAACTGTGTGTGGACACATTTTTCCAGGGTGTTAGATAATGTGGGGAGTAAGGATATTGGTCTGTAATTTTATACCACACTTTTATCATCCCTTTTGTTGATAAGTAAAACTATTGACACTTTCCAGGCTTTGGGCATATATCCAAATGACAATAAAGCATTATTTAGGGATGCAATGGGATGAACAGTGACCTTGGCACTGAGCTTTAATAATATTTCTGGCAGCTGGTCAGGCCAAGATTGTGATTTCATTTTTTTGGTTGAGGAGGTGGTCAGATATATTATTGGATAATGTTGTGAAATTGAATTCATCAGTGCTGTTGGACCAGGGGGAAGGTGCCAGAGACTGTTCAAGGCACATTTCTTCTTTAGATTTACTTTGGATTTAAAGGGATAGTAATACTTAAAATGTAAAAACAATTATGTTGTAGGGATTATCCCCCTGAATAAAACAAAGGTACTCCCACTGCTGAGAGATATTTTATTAAAAAATTATAACAGCTCAAACTTGAATTTTTTAGGTGCAATATCACAGTGGCCTGAACATTCACAGTGGCTCTGTTGCTACACTATCCTATGGACTACTCTGATCTGTAGACCATAAATCTCCATAAGATTGTTCACTGGGACCCAGAACTACTTAATGAGTTAATTTTATAAATATAGTGTAATTCCTTTGCCACAGAATAATCCAATTTTGTGTTAATAAATACATTGCTGGCTGGAGACCTTGCTAGCATTAATGGGTTTAAGAGCCCTTCTGTGAGAATTTTTACGTATTACCGATGGTGCATTTGGTTTATGCCAAATTTACTCAACCTTAGTTGGAGATCTCTCTAGCATTGCAGGGGTTAAAGCCCCATTCAAATAAATGGGATTTTTTTCCTCAATGTGTCATTATACAGTAGCGTGAGACTTCCTTCTCAGCTGTAGTAGTGTGTATTCACACATCCTCAGAGTATTTTAGGTGCTAATTAAAATGAAAATGCCTGGTAAGTTAATATCTCACCTTCTGTTTCTGTGAACATCACAGAATAATACAAATAAAACTTAATTTCATTATAAACAGCGTGTGTTCTATGGAAATTTCCCAGGATCAATATTTTAACCATTTGAGTGCCAGAGAGGTACAGAACGCATTGCTTTGCAGTGCGTTCAGTACCTCTCCGGCACTCAAATGGTTAAGCATTTCAGTTTTCATTTTGGTATCCTTCTATTTCCCTTCTATAATGGATCTGATTATTTCTAGAAGGTTTCTTCTATATCTGGCAACACCTGCAGCAAATTCCATATCTTTACTGCTGTTTGATTACATTCTCTCTGGAGTCTTTGCTCAGAAATAGGGTGCATTACATCATGCTGAGTCATTCACATGGGTGACTCCATAGTCCAACAGGTATCTATAGATGCAGTATGCTATAGCTTCCCAGCTAGTAGTGATGGCCACCAGGAAGTTACAGTAATGTAAGTTTGCACTGGGTTCTAGCTGGCAAGCGAATAACTACTATGATGATCATAGCAATGATCCAATCACTTTCTTGGGCATCAGCCAATCATGTATATCCAAAGACCACTTTGGTCGACAATCTCCTCTTAATTGATTGACTCCATGCCATAGGTTTGCAGTGGGAACACAGTGACTAACAAGTAGGAAATTTGGGTGATTAAAATGTGGAACACTATTGCATTCATATCGCCCATGTGAACATAGCCTCACACTGTTTCAGATGGTGAAATCTCCTTTCCTCTAATCTTAGTAGATGACTTTATATCATTGATATATTGCTGCAACTGATAAGGTCCTCAGAAAGTTCTTTGTATTGTCACA
This sequence comes from Rhinophrynus dorsalis, assembly GCA_037306005.1. Classification (NCBI taxonomy): domain Eukaryota; kingdom Metazoa; phylum Chordata; class Amphibia; order Anura; family Rhinophrynidae; genus Rhinophrynus; species Rhinophrynus dorsalis. The sequence goes on along the minus strand of CM074725.1, from coordinate 147,600,119 downwards.
GCTATAATGGCAAATGCTAATCATATCTCCTCTTAGGCATCTCTTCTTCATAGAAAACAATCTCATTTTTGAAAGCCTTTCTCATTGCTAAAGTTTCTCATCAATTCTTAGGGTTCTTTCAGACAGGCAACATAACTGTCACAGTCCCCTGCCTGTCACCAGAATGTCCACTCATCTGTCTTCTGCGGCCTCTGTCAATTCGAAATGCAGGAAGAGTGTGTCTTCAGACCAGTCCATATAAGTAACAGCGATAGTCACCATAGTCTAAGGGAGAGGAGCCCTATTTCTATGAAGAAAATATTGAGAAGTATATGCATTATGAATATGAATGAACAAATACCTCTTGAAATGTGGTAAAGACTTTTCTAACATTCAAAGGGGTAAAAACACAATTTAAATCAGTGGGAATTTTTACCCCCCCCCCCCCATGGTACAGTTGGTTTGCTCCAGAATTTACTCTCTTTAGGTGCTATTCTGGGGCAAACCAACAGCACCACATGGATCACATAAATATTCCTAACATTTCTATTGACTTAAAGGCAAACTTTAAACTCTTGAATACAATACAATGAAGACCTTTAGAGCATTCAGGAGGGTAAATGCCCCATTTAAATCACTGGGAATTGTTATTTGTCCCCTAAGGTGTAATTGGTTTGCACCTTAGCGTGGAAATAAAATAGGGTCATATTCCTTTAAAAATGTTGTGCACAGAACATTCAGTAAAATGGTAGAATATGAATATGGTGATCATCTCACCACTGTAACTCATAACACTTCTGAAAATCTCATTCTGCAGCACTGCACATCAACCAGTGCAACCCTGCACTGTGTGTTTTCATAAGCAGGATGCATTACAATGGAGGTCTGGTCACATTAACCCTTTGAGTCCCACAGGGGTACGCAAAGCATTGCAAAGCAATGTGTTACATACCCCTCTGGAACCCAAAAGGGGTTAAGTATCTGGCCCTACACCCAAGAGCCTGAGATTGGAGTCAAAATCGTAAGTCTCAGGGTCAAACCTGAGAGTTCCGAAGTACGACTATTTGCCATTCTTTAGTTACTTTTACTTTGAAAACATGCAATTCCCATGCAAGTGGTAAAATGTTATCATTTGTGTAACACTCAAGATTTTAGAAGGTAATTTATTTATTTATTTATTTAGGAAGAATTGACAATACAACAGTTACACCTTAATAAACCAATAGAAAACAAGAATATATAGTTAATCATTAGCATTTAAATGCAGTTGCATGTTGTCTTTAAGCAGCTATTTGTAGAGATTTTAAACTGACAGATGAATTTATTTTTTCAGGTAGGTTCTTCCATGTTTCTTGAGCTCTGTAGGAGAAGACAGGTTGTTCCATGTATTTCTTAGAGTTTGTAACAGTCAATGAATTGCTGATGGGTAATTTACTTACAATGGAGAGCAAAGTGGCATAATTAATTATACAGTATTGAGTTTGCAAAGTTAGATTTGTGGGCAGAAGTGGGCAGAAGCATAAACCATGTCCTCATAGTTGATGATTGGTATTAATACATTTTGCACAGTACATTTTTTTACCAGGGGACATAGGGTTTGATTCTAAATGGAGGCCCTACTTCAGGATAAAGTTTGGATGTTATTTTATCAATATAAACTCCAAATGTGGGGTTGTGGTCTAGCCACAATAGCAAAATATTTATAGGAGTCAACTAGAGCCAAGTTATGATTTGACTTTTTATGATGCTTAAAAAAATAGGTCTGTAGAGTTTTAATTATTTGTAATTTTTACCACATACCATTGTGACCAATTTTTCACTGTTTAGGAAAAGCCTGTTTTTAGCAATCCACCTTTCAATATCAGAGAAACCTTCCTGTAATACAGACTCATATTGTGACATATTTGACATTTTAGAGTACATTTTTGTGTTGTCTACATATATGTTCCCAGAAGATGCATTGCAAACCATTGGCAAATTGTTTATAAATAGTGAAGACAGAAGTTTCCCATGAATGGGAGTTTTGGGAAAGCCTATATGTACCTTGGACTGGGAGGGAAACACTGTCAACAACAGACATATATTATATTCTGCCTGATAAACAGGAGAAAAAACAATTTAGCGAATTAAAACCTAAGCCTGTGCTATTGAGTTTATTTATCAGAATATTATGGCCTACTGTAACAAAGGGCTTTGCAAAATCTGTGAAAAATAGCTCTAGTAAGTTTACCATTTTCCATGCCACACATACTTTTCTGGGGGTATTGATTGTGTGTGAGTGACATGGACAAAAAGCCACAATGAAGTGGGGCTAGAAAGTTGGACAGTTGATAATACTTGAATAATTGCATGTGGAAACACTTTTCCAGAACTTAACCCCTTAAGGACCCATGATGGTCCTGGCACGTCATGGGTTGGGGAGCCATAAGGACCCATGTTGTGCCAGGACTGTCATGGATTTCAGGGCTCCCAGTGCTGCTGCACACCATATGGGGAACCCTGCATCGGATCCACAAATAGAAAAAAAAGGTCTGTGGTCCTTAAGTGCCACCCGCGTATGCGATGGTTGGTCCTTAAGGGGAAGATTACATGGGTAGTATGGATATGGGTAATTTTATATGATTTCAATTTTTTATCAGCACTTTTATGGATAGTTACAACTCTAGACAGTGACCAAAACACCAAGCTTTAAAAACACTGCTGGCAGTTGGCCAGGCCCAGTTTGCAATTTAATTTGCTGGTTGAGGAAATGGTCAGTTATTTCACTAGCGGATACTGGCTTGAATTTGAATTCAGCAGTATTTTTGGACCAGTAGGAGGATGTTGTAATCTGTTCAATGCACTTTTTTGCATCATAATTACTTTTGAGTTCAGCAATCAGGGTGGTGTTGCATCCAATGAAGTTGTTTAGATATTGATATGGGACATTGTAGTGTTTCATTGTCTATTTTTTATATTTGTGGCCTAAGTGAGAATAGTTGGGGTTGGGGGTGTAGATATTTTAATAATTTTCCAGAGGTTGGACAGTTTTAATATGTTATTGTTCAGTTTGTGGGTGGATGTGAGCGGAAGGTAGTGGATGCTTTGCCAAAGGGGATCTCCTCCTCTGCCATCCACTCACATTTGCTCACTTCACCAGTCACTGACAAGGTCAGTGAATGGCAGTGGATGCTTCACCAAGCGGGGTCTCCTGCTGGTGCTTAAATTGTTGTTAGATGAGTGCATCTGTGTGAAGCATAAGCAAATTTTAATTATTAACAGCAAACAAATGAACTTGGCAAATTCATAATTATACACCACAGAGATGTCTAGCATTAAATTTGCTGTTTAAAAGCTAAATGCTGACAGGAGAAACCATGATTGTCTTGAACAGCAGACAGGATCCAACTCACTCACAGATCCTGTTCAATTTACCTTCAGTCCCCTCACACCTTAAATCACTTATCACTGCTCACTCCCTTCACACATGCTGCACTTCACATATCTCACTCAATTTTACTTTCTCCTTCATCACACATCCTCACTTACCACTTAAGATTCACGAGTTACTTGCTTAATGTTTCCTCACATATTTTATTCACTTCCCAATTACAAGTTAGATTTTATATTACAGAAAAATAAATCTCATAGAACGTTGGGCTTAACACACACTTCAGCAGTGAAATACAAATGCTGTAACAAATGGATGAGTTCTATAAAGCTAAAGAAGATGGAACAAAAGAGAAGAGTCACAAAAACAACGTGTAAAACAAATTGCCTTTGTGAATGAAAAAGCCAGTACGCTTGACCACTGTAAGAGCGATCACATGTACCAGCAAAATAGAGAATGACTGAAACTGAGCACACCTGTCCTAAAGAGCTCAGTTTCAGTCTCATCAGCATGATAGCAGCGAGAACTGAGGCTCGCTGCTATCATATAGCCCATGACATGCCAGGACTGCCAGGGGTCCTTAAGGGAGATTTACCCATGATGGTCCTGGCATATCATGCTCCAATTAATCTTCATAGTATTTGGGCCATGGAGAGTGTTATTTCAATACTGTCAGAGTTGTAGTTCAAGAGTAATTGAATGATAAAGTTTCCCCCTCCCGTCCCTTTTATATAGTGTAAGCCACCTTCCCTCAGGTGTGGAATGTGGTCCTCCCTCAGCAAGGTTCTTCCTAAGAGCATATGGAAAACCCTGCCCCTGTGACAGGTTTTTCCTCATGCTTACTGAAGATTGTCCCTTCCTGCGATCCAGGACAGTCTTTCTGCTCTGAGGTGAGCAGTGTTACATCAGTAAAAGGGGCGGGAGGGGGATACTTTATTATTCAATTCCCCTTGAACTACAACTCTGACAGTATTGAAATAACCCTCTCCATGGCCCAAATACTATGACTATTAATTGGAGCTGATTTATTGTGAAACATTACTATTCCTTTATGGGGTTAATAAGATAGCCCACCAGCACTGTGTATAAGTATTTATATTGTTAAATGTATAGTAATGTCACACTCTAAATGAATCTCCGATTATTATTTCTACTTTTTAATAATTCTCTGTATCTTCCGCACTGTCCATATCCATGTTTTATTGTCATGTTATTGTTTTATTTCGTTTTATTATCATTTTATTGTAAAGTTCTCCTCCACCCCTTTTCCCAACGTCACTCTTCTTCCCTCAGATTTGAAATCTGGTCATTTGACCTGGACAGATTTCAATGAGGGACAGTCTTGTCTATGTCTGTATAAGGGAAACCATGCCCCCTTGACAAAGGGGAGCAGGGTTTTCCTTATGCTCACACAATAATGTCCCTAGTTGCGATCCGTCCAGACTGGCTTTCTGATCTGAAGGAAGAAGAAGAATGACATTTGGTATAGTGGGTGGAAGAGGGAAACTTTAAAATATCCGATATAATAATTAGCTAAATCGTGTGTAACGCCCGACATGCGCAGTAGACACTGCTGTGCGTGCAGCAGTCATGCGCAGTAGAGACTGCCCGCGCCGTGGCTGATACAGAGCTGGGCGCTCCGAAGGAGCGTCCAGCTCTGTATCAGCAGTGGCGCGGGCAGTGGCGCGGGCAGTGTCTACTGGGCGTGACTGCCCCGCAACCGGCTGCCAGAGGAACTGTGGCCCGTGTAATGGGCTGTTCAACTAGTAATTACAATAAAACTACACAGATATGAACAGTGTGGAAGATGTAGATCATTATTAAAATGTATAATTGAATATTAATTTATAGTGTGACATTACATTACTATATTTTTAAAAAGCAAGGAAAGAAGGGGAAAGTAGTGCATGTACACCTTAAAGCTGAACTTTCAGATAATAGTAAGTCGCCATGCATTCATTAAATGCATGGCGACTAGCTTGAAAATAGATGTCTCAAACCGTAAAAATATAGATGTTTCTAAAGGAATCCGTCCCTTTTCAGGACTGACGGGCAGGTTAGTGTGGTCTGTGCGCCTGCACCGTCAGTCCCTTCCGGTGACCATATGGTACAAAGGAGTCTACTCAATGGAGACCGGGACTGACGGAGCAGGCGCACAGACAAGATGTCTGCGCTCTAGCCTGGGTTCCGGTCTCCAAACGGGACGGATTCCTTTAGACACATCTATTTATTTTATGGTAAGACATCTATTTTCAAGCTAGTCGCATGCATTTAATGAACGCATAGCGACTTGCTATTGTCTGAAAGTTTCGCTTTAATTAGAAGGCAAAGTTCTGGCCTGGCAACCTTCATGGCTTTCTGATCTATTAGACCATGATAACATAATTGGCTGTCTGTAGAAATTTTTCTGGGGAGGGGCAAAGCCATAATATGACCCTCAGGCCAGCCCATCCAGCCCCTTTGTTTATATGGAGGGGGTAATTGTAGGGGGTGCAAGTGCCCCCCCTTGCCCCCCCCCCGGAGGCCCATGGCCTCACCAATTACCACTCCCTCTCTCTCACTCTGCTGTTTTATAACAGGACATGGGCTTGGGAGAGGTTTTTAAGTGGACTCTTTACAGAAGGGTATACAGTTGGGAGGAGAAGTTCTGTATGTATGGACTTTTACATGGTACATCAGTATGTTCAGGACAACATGCTATATAGTCAGAGCACTTTTTTTCCCATAGATTTCACTATTACTTTAATGCAAGCAAAATCTAGGACAGCGGGATCCTGGGAGAGAGAGAAAAAACTTTTTAAATCTGGGACAGTTGGCAAGTATGCAAAATAAGTGGGCCTCAAGTAGAGTTGCCAGCTCATATCTTTAACACCAAGCACTTATGAAAGATTCATTCTGCAGGGGCTACATATGAACCATTGCAACCCTAAAGCTTTTCCAGCTGTTGTTGGACTACAGTTTCTGGGGGTGATAGATGTTGTAATCCAACAACAGCTTGGTTAGTCAAATATTTCCCACTGCTGCTCTAGGGATACAATGGTTCATATACAAACTCTGCAATATGCATTTTCATAAGAGGCTGGTGTTAAAAGGAGAAACTAGGCATCATAGGGCTGCCACCTAGCTGATAAAATACCACCAAGCCAGTAAAAATGCTTATGCTGTGTCAGTGATAGCAGAAGAAAGGCAAGTATTTTTCCAGCAAATGTGGTAATCCTAATTAGACTTAAGATCTGAGAAGTCTTACTGTAGTCCCCCAGTATTTTATATGACCTTAAAGGCACTAAGGGCTCGATTCTATTACTATCATGGTGCCCGTGCTCAGGCCACTGGCGGCGCCATTATTATTGCTTGATTCACTGCCTTTCTCTTATTGGTCTGGTGATCCTGACTCCACCTAGGGTCGGCCTTTATATACTCTGTCATGTCTATACTGAGGCGCCCCTTCGTGGTGTACCCGTTCCTGACGCTAGTTCCTGTTTTGCTCTGATTGTGTATGACCTGGCCTGCCTGACGACATTCCTGTGCATCCTGTATTGCTGATTCCGTTGCTGACTGCTCTGGCTGAGAACCTGCTCCGTTGCTGACTGATCTGGCTGAGAACCCGCTCTGTTGCTGACTGATCTGGCTGAGAACCTGCTCTGTTGCTGACTGATCTGGCTGAGAACCCATTCCGTTGCTGACTGATGTGGCTGAGAACCCGCTCCGTTGCTGAGTGGTCTGGCTGAGAACCCGCTCCGTTGCTAACTGTGCCTGGCTAAGAACCCGCTTGGTTGCCTCTATCGGGCTAGCATTCCTCTCTGCTGCCTGACCTGTTGTGCTTGTCTGTAGTAGCGCCGCGTGGCGCTTCCGTTATCCTGCTGACTGTAGGCTAAGCATTCGTGCTATAGCCGCTTATTTGGTTAACCGCCTCAGGAGGTGTGCACATGCGAAGTACCAGTTCATTGCTATATAGCGCTGACTGTGTTACTCTGTGATCCATCTGTGTCCTCCTTCGCTTTCCCAGCTGGGCTCACTCCCTGTGGGAGTTGCAGACTTTACTCTGGGTGTTACCTCAGGACCCTTTCAGTGCCTAGATCCTCTAGGCAGGGTCAGTGTTCTATTACTACCTGTAGTAGCCTTTAGGCTCAAGAGCCAGCTGTTGCGTGATATTACACCCTGCACGTATGCTGGGACACTAGTTGCCTTTGTGTTGTGCTGTCTTGACCCACCCCTAGCGTTCTAGGGTTTTCCAACCATAAGCAGTTGCCTAGGTCCTACTGTGACCCTAGTCCCTAGGGTCAGTGTTGCCATGTTAATATTGGGTTCAGTGTCTCCCAGGCATCTGGGTCTCGTGCCAGTTACCATCCAGTGGACTCCTAGTGTACTGGGGTCCTGCCACCAGTACTTGGGCTGCGTAGCCTCAGTGAACCCCTAGTCCGCTAGGGGTGGGTTGTCTATAGTCTCTTGAAGCCTCCAGTCATTTGGGGTTCTAGATCATAGCTCTCTCCAGCCAGCTGTTGCCTCCAGCTGTCCTATCTCTCCAGGGACTGGCTTTTCAGTACTGTATTTGTTCTGTTTATGTGTACTTGTGGGCCTAACTACTGTATGTACTTTATAAAGTTTATAAAGTTATTTTAAACCTTTCCAGTCGGGTCTGAGTGTTCATCAAAAACCGTGACAATTACCCACGCTAAAACTGGAGTTACAAGAAAAACAAGTAATGCGAATTTTGCAAACCTGTTAATGTCGGTATTCTATTGCAGAACCACGGTAAAACAAAACTGGCATAGACAGCACTTTTCAGAGTAGTAACAAAACTGGCGCTGTCTGCTTTTTTCCAAGTACCGCCTACAAAAAAACATGCAAAATGTCAAAGTCCAAGGAAATAAGCGTACGTTTGACGACAGAAAGATCAAGTTCAGTGTTAGATGTGTTCTCCACATAACAAAATCCGACAGAGTGACCCCCTCAACATATTAACCCCCCTTCTAAAAGTCGACTTACAGTGCTGTCTTTCACCATATTAATTAGACAAATATTGTTCATAGTCGACAATTAACCCTTCCCCTTCCAAAGTCGACTTACAGTGTTTTCTTTCACCATATTAATTCGACGAATATTGTACATCCGACATTTTAACCCCCCCCCCTTGAAAAGTCGACTACAGTGCTCCCATGATTTTTTTCACCATTTTCATCCAACATTTTTCTTCTCCTATTATACTCGACATGCCCTCGTATTTTGTATTGCAAGATTAACCCTATGAGTACCAGAGAGGTATTGTAATGTGTTTGCTACCCCTCTGGTACTCATAGGGTTAATAGGCAACCTGTATATGTGTAAAAAAAGGTGTTTGTTTTTATTATAGATGTGATTTATGTGAAAATGTAATTAAATATTTTATTGATGTATAACAATGATTTTCTTTGTTATACATCAATAAAATATTGAATTACATTTTCACACAAATTACATCTATAATAAACACAAACACCTCTTTAATTAAAAAGCATATAACCTATGTGATACATAGGTTATATGCTCTTTAACCCTTTGAGTGCCAGAGGGGTACAGAACGCATTGCTTTGCAATGCGTTGTGTAGCCCTCTGGAACTCAAAGGGTTAATAGTGGCATTGGAGGAAGCGGGTGGAGGGGAGAGAGGCATTGGATGAATGAGGAGGGACAAAGACATTTAGTGTGCGACTCAATGTCGACGAGTGAGGAGTGTAGAGAGAGGAAGCGGGCGGCAAATACAAGCTTATCACCCCGCTTCCTCCAATGCCTCTCTCCCCTCCACCCACTTCTTCCAATGTCTCACCGCTATTAATCCTTTGAGTTCCAGAGGGCTATGCAACGTTTTGCAAAGCAATGCGTTCTGTACCCCTCAGGCACTCAAAGGGTTATAGAGCATATAACCTATGTATCACATAGGTTATATGCTCTTTAATTAAACCTTTGAGTGCCAGAGGGGTACGTAACTCACTGCAAAGCAATGCGTTCTGTACCCCTCTGGCACTCAAAGGGTTAAAGAGTATATAACCTATGTTTCACATAGGTTATATGCTCTATAATTAACCCTTTGAATGCCAGAGGGGTACGGAATGCTTTGCAAAGCAATGCTTTCCATACCCCTCTGGCACTCAAAGGGTTAATAAAGGGGGCAATTGTCGCCCCCATGCTACCATGATACCCCTCTTGAGGTCTGAAGTACTTTTGTAATAAAAATTACATATATAATTTAGTAAAAGAAAATCATTGTTTCACATCAATAAAATATTTAAAGGCATAGTAGTGTTTCATAATAAAAGCAGCTCTAATTAATCATCATAGTATTTGGACTTTGGAGAGTGTTATTTCAATACTGTCAGAGTTGTAGTTCAAGAGTAATTCAATGACAAAGTATCCCCCTCCTGCCCCTTTTACTGATGTAACACTGTTCAGCCAGATCAGAAGTGAGGTGACCAGGTAGACTGCAGAGAGGAACAATCTTCAATTAAGATAAGGGAAAAATCTTAAAAACCTGTCAAGGGGGGCAGGGCCTTCATTGTTCTCATAGGAAGAAGATTGTCCCCTTCTGTTATCTGTCTGGTCTTACAACCAGATTCCACATCTGAGAAGAGATGGCTTACACTAGGTAAAAGGGGCGGGAGGGGAAACTTTGCTTATGAATATCTCTCAAACCACAAATGTTTGAGAGATAAGACTTATATCGTTCATGTTTTTTTAATGCCTACAAAATAAAAGATAAAACGAAGTATTGCTATCCCTTTCATTACATTTCCACACAAATTACATCTATAATAAAAACAAACACCTTTTTATACATATACAGGTTGCCTATTAACCCTATGAGTACCAGAGGGGTAGCAAACACATTACAATACCTCTCTGGTACTCATAGGGTTAATCTTGCAATACAAGATACAAGGGCATGTTGCATATAATAGGAGAAGAAAAATGTTAGATGAAAATGGTGAAAAAAATCATGGGAGCATTGTAGTCGACTTTTCAAGGGGGGGGGGGTAAAATGTCAGATGTTACATAGTTACATAGTTACATAGTAATTTAGGTTGAAAAAAGACTTGCGTCCATCCAGTTCAACCCTTTTCCTATTCCTGTTTACCATCGCTGACCCAAAAGAAGGCATCTGACTCCAAATGGCAATCAGACTTCTCCCTGGATCAACAAGCCCTAACTAAATATTAATCCCAATACTAACGTGCATAGCCCTCTATATTATGCTCTTTTAAATAATTATCCAGGCCCCTTTTAAAGGCATCTAATGTATTTGATAGCACCACCTCCTCCGGAAGTGCATTCCATACCTTTATTGTCCTTACTGTAAAGAAACCCTTCCGCTGTTGTAGACTAAATCTCCTTTCCTCAAGTCTAAGCGGGTGGCCCCTTGTCCTGTGTACTGTTCTGTTAATGAACAGGTCTTTTGAAAGCCCTTTATATGGGCCTTGAACATATTTATATAGTGTTATCATATCCCCTCTAAGACGCCGTTTCTCTAGTGTGTACAAGTTTAACTTTTCTAGCCTCTCTTCATAACTAAAACATTCCATTCCCCTTACTAGTTTTGTAGCCCTCCTCTGCACTCTCTCTAGTTCCATAATGTCCTTCTTCAGAAAGGGCGCCCAGAATTGAACAGCATATTCTAGGTGGGGTCTTACCATGGACCTGTAAAGAGGCATAATTATATCTTCCTCCCTTGAGTCAATACCCCTTTTAATACATGCCAATATCTTATTGGCCTTTGCCGCTGCCAGCTGGCACTGCATGCTACTGCTAAGTCTATTGTCTACCATTACTCCTAAATCCTTTTCATTAGTAGATTTCCCCAGAGAAACGCCATTTAAACTATATTTTGCATTTTTATTATTATACCCAAAATGCATAACTTTACACTTGTCTATATTGAATCTCATTTGCCATTTGCCTACCCAGTTACTCAATTTGTCCAAGTCCTCTTGTAATGAAGACACATCCAGTTCAGACTTTATTACCTTACTTAATTTTGTGTCATCGGCAAACACTGATACATGGCTTCCTATGCCCTCTGGGAGGTCATTAATAAACAAATTAAAAAGAAGAGGACCCAGGACAGATCCCTGAGGCACTCCACTTATCACGTTTATCCAACTGGAGAACTTGCCATTTACTACCACTCTTTGCATTCTATCTTTCAGCCAATTTCCAATCCACTCACAAACATTTTGCCCTAGTCCTATTTCATTCAATTTGTACAGTAACCTCTTGTGTGGAACCGTATCAAATGCCTTGGCAAAGTCTAAATAGATCACGTCAACCGCCTCTCCCTCATCTATATTATTACTTACTTTTTCATAAAATGCGATCAAGTTCGTTTGACAAGACCTATCTTTCACAAAGCCATGTTGGCTATTGCTAATGATATTCCTGTTCCAGCAGAATTCTTGAATATATTCCCTTAGCAAACTTTCAAACAGCTTCCCTACCACAGATGTCAAGCTTACGGGTCTGTAATTTCCTGGCTGGGACTTTGATCCCTTTTTAAATATGGGCACCACATCTGCTTTACGCCAATCCATGGGCACCATACCAGAAATAAAAGAATCCCTGAAAATCAGATATATCGGTCTGGCTAGGGTCTGGCTTAGCTCTTTAAGTACCCGTGGGTGTATACCATCTGGCCCCGGAGCTTTGTCTACCTTGACACCATTCAATTGTTTTAACACTTTTTCTTGTGTTAGCCAGTCCCATGCTTGCTGTGACTGTTCTGTAAAAGTAGTTTGCAGACTCTTGTCCAATGGGTCTTCCTTGGTAAAAACAGAAGAAAAGAAATTATTTAAAATATCTGCCTTCTCTCTGTCACCTTTGACCATCTCACCCGTTTCAGCTAACAAGGACCCAACATTATCAGACTTTAATTTTTTGCCATTAATGTATTTAAAGAATTTTTTTGGGTTGCTTTTGCTCTCCTTAGCAATATTTTTTTCATTCTCCAGTCTAGCTAATTTAATAGCCTTTTTACAGGTTTTGTTGACATTTTTGTATTCTGCAAATGCCTCTGCTGATCCCTCAGCTTTGTAATGTTTAAATGCCGCTTTCTTGTTATTTATTTCATGAATTACTTTACTGGTTAGCCACATTGGTTTTAATTTGCTTCTTTTGTATTTGTTTCCAACAGGGATAAATTTATATGTGTATTTTTGCAATGTTATTTTAAAGGTATTCCACTTACCTTCTGTGTTTTTTCCTGAAAATATTTTATCCCAGTCAACGAGACCAAGGGATGAATTAAACCTGCTAAAGTTGGCCTTTTTAAAATTCAGTGTTTTGGTGGAACTCATATCAACTTGTTTTTTTGAATTAATCTCAAACGATACCATGTTATGGTCACTATTCCCCAAGTGCTCCCTTACTTGGATGTTAGAGATAAGTTCTTCATGGTCAGTTATTACCAAATCCAGACATGCATTCCCTCTGGTTGAGGTCTGCACTAGTTGTGACAAAAAATTGTCATTCAACAAGTTCAGAAACTTGCTGCTTTTAGCAGAGTTAGCTATTCCATTTTTCCAGTCTATTTCTGGATAATTAAAATCCCCCATAATTATAGTTCTCTCTATTTGGGAAGCCTTTTCTATTTGCATTAATAGCTGTGTTTCTTCAAGGTCACCAATGTTTGGTGGTTTATAACAAATACCCACTAATATTTTCTGGGCAGTTTTATCCCCAGTGACTATTTCAACCCACAGGGATTCCACATGTTCACTACTGTCATCACATATATCTTCCCGCAATTGAGGCAATAATGCTGGTTTGATATACAGACAGACCCCACCCCCTCTTTTGCTTGACCTATCTTTTCTAAATAACATGTAGCCCTCTAAATTGATTGCCCAATCATGTGTGTCATCCCACCATGTTTCTGTTATGCCTATCAAGTCATAGTTTTCAATTTCAGCTACCAGCTCCAGTTCCCCTATTTTACCAGTTAAACTTCTGGCATTTGCAAGCATACAATTTATGCCACTGCTGTGTTCCATTTGTGATTTAATTTTGTTGTGGCTTATAGTCTTCTCCCTATCATCTGTACTAACCCCGCCCCCAGATCCTCCCACCTGGTTATTAACTACATCGCCTTCCCTTTCTATACTATCTATCCCAGTATTTATTGGCCCCTCCCCCCCCCTTCCTAGTTTAAAATCTCCTCCAACCGTCTAGTAATCCTCTCCCCAAGCACTTGAGACCCTCTTGCATTCAGGTGCAATCCATCCCTGCTATAGAGATTGTACCCCAAAGCAAAATCAGCCCAGTGCTCTAAAAACCCAAAGCCCTCCTTCTTACACCAAGACTTCAGCCATGCATTGAGCTCCCTAATCTCCCGCTGTCTCTCTGGCGTAGCGCATGGCACAGGTAGTATCTCTGAGAATACTACCTTGGAGGTCCTGTTCCTAATCTTACTGCCTAAATCCCTAAAATTACCTTTTAGGACTCTCCACCTTCCTCTAACTTTGTCATTGGTACCAATATGCACCAAGACAGCTGGATCCTCTCCAGCCCCTCCCAATAATCTGTCCACCCTGTCTGCAACATGCCGAACCCGGGCACCCGGGAGACAGCAAACCATTCGGTTGCTGCGATCAGAGCCACAGATTACCCTATCTGTTCTCCTAATAATAGAGTCCCCTACCACCACAACCTGCCTAGGCTTCACTTTCCTCTGGATCCCCTCTGTGCTAGAGGAGCTGTTCTCCCGGCTGTTAGGGAGAACAGTCCTCTCCAGCAATTCCACCTCTGGGTTTGCCTTCCCAACATCTTCACTTAAATGAGCAAATTTGTTTGGATGGAAAAACTCAGGACTGGCTGCCCTCTTCCTCTTCCCTCCCCCACTGCAACCACTTCTAACTGTCACCCAGCTATGTGCCTGGTTCCCTTCTAGCTGATCTCCTCCCTCTTTGCTAGGTGACCCAGCTAGACTCTGCTCCGTTAGCAAGAGACTCCTCTCAAGGTTGTCAATATCTCTCAGTGTTGCAATATGACTCTCTAGAGCTCCAATCTGAGCTTCTAGAAGGGCCACTTGCTCACATTTGCTACAGCGGTATGGACCCTGGAACTGCTGTTCCAAGCATGCATACATATGGCATGATGTGCACTGAGTGAGATCTCCAATCTTGCTCATCTTGTATGGTGCAAATGTGAGTTCCTAAAATGTAAGCAATTAATTTACATGTGTTGCACTACCTCCTCTGTTTCACCAACTGCTGTGTTTCACAAACTGTACACTTATTACAGAGCACTTAGGAAAGAGCACGCTCTATTTGTGAGCAAGCTCTGTGAGTCCTGTACCTAGATTTATACAGGCCTACACAGGGGATTGTTCACAAACCCCACCCTTAATTAATTAATTACACACACTCCCAGAGAAAAACACAACCTTTTAAACTTTAACCCTTTAACCTTCTTACTGCAGGTTAGAATGTCAACACAAAAAACACTTTTTCCAATGCTGGGATGTCCAACTGTTCAATTCAAATTACTCCAGAGCACACCTGAGCTTGTGAGCAAGATCTGTGAGTCCTGTACCTAGATTTATACAGGCCTACACAGGGGATTGTTCACAAACCCCACCCTTAATTAATTAATTACACACACTCCCAGAGAAAAACACAACCTTTTAAACTTTAACCCTTTAACCTTCTTACTGCAGGTTAGAATGTCAACACAAAAAACACTTTTTCCAATGCTGGGATGTCCAACTGTTCAATTCAAATTACTCCAGAGCACACCTGAGCTTGTGAGCAAGATCTGTGAGTCCTGTACCTAGATTTATACAGGCCTACACCTCGATGTACTCCTCGTGGCCCAAGACCTAGTTGATCTGGAGCGGGCTAAAGAATGCCAAGAGGTTTATACAGCTGCCTCTTCTGCTCAGATCAACTGGTCCAAATGCACAGGCCTTTTAGAGGGTCCCATACAGGTAGACTCCCTGCCTCCCACCTTCCGTAACATCAAGTGGGAGGCTACAGCTTTGAAATACCTTGGAGTCTACCTGTCCGCTGCGAATCCCACAGTCCCTGCAAACTGGAAAGAACTAGAGGAACGAGTCCTCTCTCGGATGGGACTGTGGAGGGGTCTTGCGAAAGTGCTTTCCCTAAGGGGGAGGGCTTTGGTGATCAACCAGCTGGTGGCCTCGCAGCTGTGGCACCGGCTGATCTGCCTTAGCCCGACCCCCGAGTTCATCAGCAAAATCCAGAGAATGCTGCTGGACTTTCTCTGGATGGGGAAGCACTGGGTCTCTGCGGGTGTGGCGAGCCTCCCACTGGGAGAGGGCGGTCAAGGAGTGGTGTGCATACGCACTCAAGTGCACACCTTCCGCCTCCAGTACCTGCAGAGATACCTGTACGCAGACCCTTCACCGCAGTGGTGCGCGCTGGCCTCCAGCTTCTATCGCCAGTTGCGCAATATGGGGTATGACCGGCAACTATTCATCATCAAGCCTGAGGGGTTTGGGAGCGACCTCTCAGTGCTGCCGGCATACTACCGGGAAACCCTCAAGGCCTGGAGCATGGTCTCCGTGTCAAGGCAGGGCACAGCGCAGGGGGCAGACATTCTAGCGGAGCCCCTGCTATATAATCCAGCTGTGGGGGCTCAGATGTTGGAAGCCCCTAGCATATGTCGTCGCCTTCGCCAAGCACGGATGACCCGAGTCGGGGATCTCCTGGACTATGAACGGGCGGACTGGGTGGAGTCCCATGTGCTTATGCACCGTATGGGTTTCCATAGTCCCAGAGTTCCGTGCCGTTTGCTCCGGGAGATCAAGCTTGCCATCCACCCCGACTCGCGCACCTTCATTGACGGGGCCTTACAGGCCGGAGAGCCACATCTACCTGTGGAACCCTCGCCTCCGGCTGTAAGCATACTACCAAAGCCTCGTCAGTCCCCCTTGGCTTCTCCAGCCCCCAACTTAAGCCGGTTGGGGGTGATACCCTCGGCATGTTTCCGTGGCATGCCGAGGAAGAGGCTGTATTCCCTCGTGCTCCACACAGTGCACTTCCTCGCCCTCGTCGGTCGCCCAGACACTATCTGGCGGCGAGTGTTTGACGTGGGCGAGAGACCCCGGTGGAGGGCACTCTATTCCACCTTGGTGCCCAGACCCATCGGGGATTTGAGTTGGAGAGTGCTCCATGGTGCACTGAGCACGGGGGAGTACCTGGCCCGTTTCACGGACTCCCCTGCCACCTGTCCTTTCTGTGGCAGGGGCGAGTCAGTCTTTCATGTTTACTTTTCATGCAGCCGACTGCAGCCCCTCTTGTCATTCCTGAGGGGACTCCTCCTGCAGTTCTGGCTGCACTTCTCCCCACACCTCTTCATTTTTGGGCGCACGGTGTCTCGGACAAGTAGGGCTGAGGACCTCCTCATAAACCTGCTCCTGGCACAGGCTAAGATGGCCATCTATGTGTCCAGGAAGCAGGTACTGTCAGGGGAGGTTCCAATGACGCCTGAATATTTGTTCCGGGCATTTGTGCGCTCCCGTATCCGAGCAGAGTACACCCAAGCCCTTGCCACTGGGAGTATGTCATCTTTTACCTCCCAGTGGGCCTTAAATGGTGTGCTCTGCTCGGTGTCCCCCCATCTGGATTCTTTTCATCTCATACTTCACCTTTAAGTTATTTTTATGTTACAGTTACTCTTTTCTGGTTTCTTTATATGTCCCTTTGGGTGCTGGGGGTGCGCGGTGTGTTAATCAATGGCACGCTGCTTGCTCCTCTGGCACTCAGGGGGTTAATGTTTCATTAAAAAAAAAAAAATAAAATAAAAAAAAAATTACTTATGTTGCATTTCAGTTTGTTTTTTTTTTTTCTTTTCTGACCTTTTGGGTGCTGGGGGTGCGCGGCGCGTTGAATGATGGCGCGCTGTTTGCTCCTCTGGCACTCAGGGTGTTAATGTTTTTTTAAAAAAAAAAAAAAAAAAAAAAAAAAAAAAAATAATGCTGTCTACTGATTGGCTGGCTTGCCTATAAGGCAAGCCCCTTTGGTTTCTTTTCTTAATATCTTGTACCTAGATTTATACAGGCCTACACAGGGGATTGT
This sequence comes from Rhinophrynus dorsalis, assembly GCA_037306005.1. NCBI lineage: Eukaryota > Metazoa > Chordata > Amphibia > Anura > Rhinophrynidae > Rhinophrynus > Rhinophrynus dorsalis. The sequence continues at coordinate 147,582,709 of CM074725.1, read as the reverse complement.
TCACAAACCCCACCCTTAATTAATTAATTACACACACTCCCAGAGAAAAACACAACCTTTTAAACTTTAACCCTTTAACCTTCTTACTGCAGGTTAGAATGTCAACACAAAAAACACTTTTTCCAATGCTGGGATGTCCAACTGTTCAATTCAAATTACTCCAGAGCACACCTGAGCTTGTGAGCAAGATCTGTGAGTCCTGTACCTAGATTTATACAGGCCTACACAGGGGATTGTTCACAAACCCCACCCTTAATTAATTAATTACACACACTCCCAGAGAAAAACACAACCTTTTAAACTTTAACCCTTTAACCTTCTTACTGCAGGTTAGAATGTCAACACAAAAAACACTTTTTCCAATGCTGGGATGTCCAACTGTTCAATTCAAATTACTCCAGAGCACACCTGAGCTTGTGAGCCAATGTACAATATTCGTCGAATTAATATGGTGAAGGAAAGCACTGTAAGTTGACTTTGGAAGGGGAAGGGTTAATTGTCGACTATGAACAATATTTGTTGAATTAATATGGTGAAAGAAAGCACTGTAAGTCGACTTTTAGAAGGGGGGGTTAATATGTCGAGGGGGGGCACGCCTCAACCTCTGAGGTGCAAAATTTATGACTTAAAGGGATAGTAATACTTCATTTTTACTAATGCCCTTTAAGCTGGTCTTGAAAAGTTATGTACAGTGTTACCTTTAAAATGCTCTGACGCCCCTTTTCACATCGTCACAGCTTTACCTCTTGGTCTGAATGCTGGACGTATGACTGGACGGGTAGCACTGAAAGACAAAAGTATTATGTTGCAATGCAAAACCCAGCCCCCTTTATACGTCATGCTCCCGTTTGTAATAAGTTGCCAGCAGTGACCGGAACTACTTTCTGTCACTTGAAAAGTTGTATAGAATCTGCTTTGAAGAGGAGCCTGCCTATGTAACCTTATCTCAAGCAGTTCAACCAGTCATTCACTTAATAAAAGAAAGATGCATTATCCAGCAACATAGATTATCACAAACATCATACTAGTAGCGTAAGTGCATGCATGATCTTAAGCAACCAGTTACCAAAGAGCAGAGCAAAGACCGTCTCAGGTGATGGCCAGGAAAAGGGCAAGGGAATGTTAATGGTCATGGCATATGATGTTTTCGTTCGCTGTACTTGTTCTGTTCACTTTTAACCCTTTGAGTGCCCGAGTGGTACGCAACGCAATGCATACCACTCTGGCACTTAAAGGGTTAAAAGTGAACAGAACAAGGACAGCAAACGAAAACATGATATGCCATGACCATTAAGAATAATAGCTAGCGGGATGCTTTGGGTCTTAATGTGGCAACAAACGAGCAGCACTCCAACTCCCATCATCCTTACCATCTTGCTCATTGAACTTGTTCAGCCGGGAAGCGCAGCACAGCAATGAGGAAGATGGTAAGGATGATGGGAGTTGGAGTGTAGCTCATTCGTTGCCACATTAGGACCCAAAGCATCCCGCTAGCTATTATTGTTAATGGTCATGGCATATGATGTTTTCGTTTGCTGTACTTGTTCTGTTCACTTTTAACCCTTTGAGTGCTCGAGTGGTACGCAACGCAATGCATACCACTCTGGCACTTAAAGGGTTAAAAGTGAACAGAACAAGGACAGCAAACGAAAACATGATATGCCATGACCATTAAGAATAATAGCTAGCGGGATGCTTTGGGTCTTAATGTGGCAACAAACAAGCAGCACTCCAACTCCCATCATCCTTACCATCTTGCTCATTGCTGTGCTGCGCTTCCCGGCTGAACAAGTACAGCAAACAAAAACATAATATGCCATGACAGAGTGGTTAGCTTTTAGCTTGGGCACCAGACACTCATTGCAATTCAGACTTTGCATATTTTTGAATGCAATGACAGACAGGCAGGGTACTTGACTGCTGGAGACTGGAACCAGCACTGAGCGCATTGATCCATAGGCGCCTCATTCTCGCGGGACTTCACAGCCTCCTCCTCAGTGATGCGGTCACCCCCTCCCAAACAGAAAAGCAGAGGATCGTGCACGTTTAGAGGATGGTTGCAAGAGCGCGCTTATGCTTGGATTAAAAAACATGGCGGACGTTTTAGGATTTTGGAGAAACTTTTATTTAAAATTTACCACGATCCAGACTGTTTCTGAAAATTTGAAAGGTAACACTGTACATAACTTTTCAAAACATGCTTAAAGGGCTTTAGTAAAAATGAAGTATTACTATCCCTTTAAATGTAACCACAAAACAGGCGGTAATACTGAGCGTGGGTAATAGGATACTAACTGCACATTGTTTTTAGTTGTTTCCTATGGGCTTTTTTTTAGACTGGCGGTAAGTATAAATACCGCTGAATTTGCTTTCACAAGTCGGGTAATAGGATAGCAAAAACTGACTTAAAAAAAAACGGCTGCTTTATTTTTAGCGCTGGTAATAGAATTGAGTCCTTAATGAGAAAAACAATAAATGGTACCATTGGGTTCCAAAATGTCTAAATACAACACAGCTTTTTTTTAAAGAGGAGTCAGTAAATTATTATAATCAAGTTTGCTGATATGATCATTTCAGCAAAGGGGTTAACCCAACAACAGACTGCAACACAAACACATAGATCCAGGATTCCAGCACAACATGCCATGAAATAATCAGCGTGACACTTCACATTTTCAGATGCCTATTAATTAGGACAGCAGAGTTATTCACTCACAGGACTGTACATAATAGAAAGATTATTCCTGTCACCTTCTGGTTGAGTGATCAGTTGACACTGATAATGAATGCTTGTTTTCAAATGGAATATCACTGATGCCACCATTTAATTCTAATTGTGTCTTAACTCCTTAGAGGCTACAAACCTTTCTGACACATTGCTTTGCAATAAATTGTAGAAATCTCTAGAACCCAAGTGGTTAAGCATAGAGACATATTCTAATATTTGCAACAATCACAAAAAGAAGAATTGGAAATGAAACCAAAAGCATCGGTCTACAGAACAACGATCAGGCAGCACTCTTATTAAATTGTGGGCCAGAGAGGTGTGCAATGCATTGCTTCAAAATGTGTTCCACTTTCACACACCTCTGGTCCTCAAAGGGTTAAATGGACATTAACATTAGTGATGAGCGAGCGTGCTCGGCCGATGCTCGGATCGGCTCGAGCATCGCTCTGCTCGGCACATGGCGGTACTCGTCGAGTACCGCCATGTGCTCGCCCGACATGTTCGGGTGAAGGGGATCTGTGCCGGAAGAGGCACAGATCTGAAGAAGCTCCGCTGGACCACCAGGGACTGGAGGTACGGGGGCATTGCGGAGATGAAGGGGGCATTGCGGAGATGAAGGGGGACATTGTGGAAGAGGGGCATAGACTCTATGCCCCTCTTCCACAATGTCCCCCTTCATCTCCGCTATGCCCCTCTTCCACAATGTCCCCCTTCATCTCCGCTATGCCCCTCTTCCACAATGTCCCCCTTCATCTCCTATGCCATAGAGGAGATGAAGGGGGACATTGTGGAAGAGGGGCATAGCGGAGATGAAGGGGGACATTGTGGAAGAGGGGCATAGAGTCTATGCCCCTCTTCCACAATGTCCCCCTTCATCTCCGCTATGCCCCTCTTCCACAATGTCCCCCTTCATCTCCTCTATGGCATAGGAGATGAAGGGGGACATTGTGGAAGAGGGGCATAGCGGAGATGAAGGGGGACATTGACCAGGCACCCTCCGCTCATCAGAGCAGGGGGTGCCTGGTTTAATGCTCGAGTGCTCCCATGCTTTTCAATGGGGCTCGGGTGCTCGGCCGAGCACTCGAGCCTCAGGGGGTGCTCGGTCAGAGCACCCGAGCACCCGAGCATCGGGGTGCTCGCTCATCACTAATTAACATCTAACAAATGTAAACATTCTTTGGTATAACTAAAACACTAAGAAATAGAGCACAAATGCCTCATAGAGTGATAATGTTACACTTCTTCAATCAAATTAGAAAAAATAATAATTGTCAACTCCTATATTCTGAAGGCCAGCCTGCCTCATCATATCAGAAGGGTGTAACTATGGAACACTGCAAACTCCTTTGATCTCTACACTACCAAACTTGATTATCCACTGTTACACAAGCCACACTATAGAATTATCATTTCTAAGTCCACCTTACAGTCCATCAGACACAATGATACTCCCAGACATGGCCGGATTTACATCTCAGGAGCCTGTAGGCACAGAAATCTGAAGCGACCCCCCATTGGCCTTCTCCACTGGACACCTCCACAATGCTCCTAATCTCCATATTGCCCCCCATCATCTCCATATTGCCCTCACATTGCCCCCATCAGCTCCATATTGCCCCATAAGCTCCAACTTGCTCCTATCAGCTCCATATTGCCCTCATATTGCCCCCATCATCTCCACATTGCCCTCACATTGTCCTCCATCAGCTCCATATTGCCTCATCAGCTCCACCTTGCCCCCATCGCTCCATATTGCCCTCACATTGCCCCCCATCAGCTCCATATTGCTCCATCAGCTCCAACTTGCCCCCATCAGCTCCATATTGCCCTCACATTGTCCCCCATCAGCTCCACATTGCCCTCACATTGCCCCCCCCCATCAGCTCCAACTTGTCCCCCATCATCTCCATATTGCCCTCACATTGCCCCCCCATCAGCTCCAACTTACCCCCCATCATCTCCATATTGCCCTCACATTGCCGCCCCCCCCCCCCGTGTCCGTTTCCTACCTCTGTAGTGGTCCAGGCGACCAGACTCAGGCAAGGCTAATTTAAAAACAAAAAATGATCCCAATGATAGGCGCCCCTCTGTGGGGTCCGCCTGTAGGCAGATGCCTACTCTGCCTTATGATAAATCCGGCCCTGCTCCCAGATTGGAGAGGTATGGCTCTACCCAACAATGATGTCACCTACGATTTTCATAGCAATTGACGCAACTTTATCAAGGCCTGACATCTATCCTTCCATTGTTCGTTTTATTTCTTGCCACTGGAAGAATTCCTGATTCCTCCAAAGTGTTATTCTTAATATGTGGATCTATGAACACATTTTTCATAGATTCCAGATCAGCTTGGTCCGGCTCTATATTATATTTTGATACATACCACTATTACAGTTTATCGTCCAGGGCACTGGTTATATATTTGAGTTCCACATTTTGTTCCAGGTGACTAGTTAAAACTTTTTTGAACCATTTCACATTTTCCAGGAGACTGTTCATAAATGATTTTTCTTTGCTCTCACATGTTCTTGCAGTTTAAGAAAACTGGTGGTATGACATACTTTTATACTGATAATCAATAATGATATTTGACATTTAGAAGTTGGTGTTGTCTCATTGGTATGAACATTCTACAATTGGTTATAAATCAATGTGTAGGGAGACTAAAGGTTGCATTTTGGCTGCATTACTTATCAAGCTTGTTAAAAAAATACTACTAAAACCTTAAAGGAATTCTAACACCTAAAAAATGTAATTGATTGACTTACCTTTAAATATTATGTAGTTACAGTCAGTATCTGTAAAAATCATTTATGCTTAGAACCCTAAAATGTAATCTTAACTTGATTTTTTAATGTAGACTGCCCTATTCAGACGCTATTTTGTTAATTTTATTTTAGGTGCTGATACACAGAATCATCTCATCATTGAAATCTATCCGATCTGCTAAAAAAATGACTGGTTTGGCTAATTATTGCCATATGCATGTGTCAGCTAAATCCGATCAGGCCCAAAAATTGTCAAAATTGGTCTACTGGCCTAATGCGAACATTTAGAGTATCTGGAGATCAGATCACTGTGTGTTTGGCCTCAACCTACCAAACCACTGCAATCTTGAGTATTCGTTCACGTGTACGTGTGTGTGTGTTCAGGAATCACCAGCAATCTAATCTTTCAAAGATCTGATTTCTGGTCATTTCCAACCAAAATCACTCCATGTATGGGAACCTGAAAAGGTAATTTATTGAGGTCGGTATTCACTGCTCAGGCTGTTTATAGAAGATAATGCACAATTATTTCTCAAATACATTTTTCAGACCCGTACCTACCTATCCTGTCTCCTGGACATACTTGAAAACAAGAGAAATCTCAATATAGTCTCCCTCGTAAAACATTTTCTAAATAAATAAACAAATAAATATTGTTATGTTAATAGGAGTCAGGGAGCTCTACAAAAGTGGAAGTACTTATGAAGCCTGTATAAAACTAGATTATATTCCTCAGAAAGCAAACAGTGCATTTTTACACATGCTAGCATGGCGTGCAGGGTATAAACCAGCGGTTCTCAACCTTTCTAGTGCCACGACCCTTTGATAAAATGTCTCAATTTGTGGCGACCCCTAACAGTAAAATTATTTTCGTTGCTGCTTCATTGATGTAATAACTGAATAATTCCGTTATAAAGAAATCCTTACTGTTCCGAGGCCAGAAGCCAGGCACCAGCGCAGACATCTTGTCTGCACTGTCAGTCCCGGTCTCTCGGACAATTACAAGTTTTACAGATTAAAATAGACAAAAGAACTATTTTCTGATGGTTTTAGGCGACCCCTGGCAAGTCATCATTCGACCCCCGAAGGGGTCGCAACCCACAGGTTGAGAACCACTGGTATAAACGAACCCCAGATCATGTTTGTGTTCCATCAAACAAGTAAAGAATCCACAGAAACTCTAATTTTCTCTTTACTTGTTTACCTCAATCATGCTATACATTGAACTTATCGCTTATTAAGAGCTATATTTGTGGGCTTAAAGGGATAGTAGTACTTCATTTTATCTTTATTTTATTTTGTAGGCATTAAAAAAACATGAAGAACGATATAAGTCTTATCTCTCAAACCTTTATGGTTTAAGAGATATTCATAAGCAAAGTTTCCCCTCCCGCCCCTTTTTCCTAGTGTAAGCCATCTATTCTCAGATGTGAATCTGGTTGTAAGACCAGACAGATAACAGCAGGGGACAATGTTCTTTGTATGAAAACAATGAAAGCCCTTCCCCCCTTGACAAGTTTTTCAGCTTTTTCCCTTATCTTAATTGAAGATTGTCCCTCTCTGCAGTCTACCTGGGCACCTCCCTTCTGATCTGACTGAACAGGGGGGGGGATACTTTGGTTGTGAATATCTCTTAAACCATAAAGGTTTGACAGATAAGACTTATATCGTTCTTCATGTTTTTTTAATGCCTACAAAATAAAATAAAGATAAAACGAAGTATTACTATCCCTTTAATGCCAACTAGTAATACATAACTATGGTTCACAAAATTGGGGAGACACTTATGAAAAATGGAAATGGATGCTTGCGAAAATACATACAGCAGGCTTCATTGCATATATTTTTTATAGGTGTCCCCTTATAAAAGGCTGATTATTTAAAATGTAATGCTGTCCCTTTAACTTACCTTTCTAGATGCCCATGTTTTCAGTCTTCTAGGTAAATCTGCACTTAGAATTTCACAGCACAGATCAATTGTCCGTGATTTGAAGATCCTGACCTTTTGTGATCCCAAGGACAATAGTAGAAATCATGCAATTTATTAGCTAAATAGTGAACTGACACTGTACATAGTTTTTCTTCATATTATATACAAAAAGTGGGTCTGAGGACAAACAGACAGCACAATGAATTGTTCTACAGCTAGTCACTGCTCAGCAGCATCATGTTTTAGCTCTCTAGCGCCATTACAGAGGAGAAATTTCCACGTACATATTAAACTAATCCTGGCCAAAAGGGCAATCCAGTTCCAAAATGACAGGCAAGTTCCCTCTGCACAGGAACAACAGCTAACCCCAGACATACGTTTCACCCTTGTTGGGCCTGGTCAGTGAGGTGCAGCTGGTTTCCCTATGCATGTTGTGGTTGTCATGTTCTTAAAAAAGACATTATTGAACTGGAAAAAGTGCAGAGACATGCAACAAAACTGATAAAGTTATAGGAGGATCAAAGTTATAAAGAGAGACTAGCCAAACTGGGTTTGTTTACATTAGAGAAGAGATGTCTAAGAGGTGGTATGATTACCATTTACAGATATATTCCGGGTCAATACAAAGAACTATCCACTGAATTATTTATGCAAAGAGCTGAGCTAAGACCAAGAGGTCATCCATTAAGACTAGAGGAAAGGTGCTTTCAACTAAAACAAAGGCAGTGCTTTCAACTAAAACAAAGGCAGTGCTTTGTTACAGTAAGGGCAGTAATGCTATGGAATTCTTTGGCTCAGGATGTTGTGGTTGCAGATACTGTAACTGCTTTCAAAAAAGCAATGGATTCCTATCTAGCACAGAGCAATATTGAAAATTATGACAGATGACTTCAATGCAGATATGTTGTTGATCCAGGGAACTATCTGACTGGGACTTAATTGGAAATGGCATTAATGTTTTTTTTTCTTTTTTCCTTCCTCTGAAACAGTGGCTTAACTAGAAGCCACCGGGACCTGGTGCAGAAATTGCCATGGGCCCGGCCCCCCGACCACATTGCCTCCACATTGTCCTCCCCCCAAATCTTCACATTGCCCCATGTCCATCTCCTACCTCCATCTCCTACCTGCTCCCTCTCGGTTCTCATTAATTCAGAATGCTGGGAGATGATGTTATCTCCCAGCGCTCTGCATTACTAGAGCGCTGGTAGATCACTTGAGTTGCTGCAGGTGCGGGCTGCGGGAGAGTGGCAATGGGGTCGCAGGCGGCGGCCGGGCCCCTGGACTGACGGTCCCAGTCGCAGGTGCGACCCTTGCAACCCCTATTTTTGCGCCACTGCTCTGAATCAACAGGGGATTTTTGGCATGAGATGGATGCATGTCTTTTTTCAGCCTCATCAACTATGTTTACTAAGGATAACTCGCAGGAAATTCAGGTAGATCAAATTTCTCGCCTTTTTACTAGATGAGAATTTGCTGAATAAGAAAATCCCCTTTCATAAGACAAGCACTTCTGTATTTACTACAATTCAGATGTATAAAATGCTGAAAAATACACCTATTCCACGTGCTGTGCAAGGCACATTCAAGTTTAATTATTTAAATCACAGGAGACGTAAAAATTCCCATTGATTTAAATGAGGATCTAATATCTTGAATGCTTGCGAGGCCTTCAACACATGCCCTTTAACCCTTTGAGTACCAGAGGGGGGCTCAACACATTGCTTCACAATGCACTGGGCACCTCTCTGGCACCAAAAGGGTTTAACTGATGGAAACATTTTTATTTGTTGTCTATTTGTTGGTTCATTCCAAACATCCTCTGCTTTCTTAGTGCATCACCCTTATTAAGTAGCAATGCATTAGTGGTGTCTTTAATATCCAGGGGTGGTTCTAGGTTTTGGGGGGCCCTATAAAATATTCACATGGGGCCCCCTTTACTGGTGCTCTGGTATTTCTAATGACATTGCCATCTGATTTTGTTTACATGTGGCAGCACTACTGTATAAGCGTTGAGGGGCTCTCTGACCAAAGGGGAGCCCTAAGAAGCCACTTATTCAGTTTAAAGGGATAGTAATGTTTCAAAATAAAAGCAGCTCCAATCAATCTTCTAAGTATTTGTGCCATGGAGAGCGTTATTTCAATACTATCAGAGTTGTAGTTCAAGAGTAATTGAATGATAAAGTATCCCCCTCCTGCCCCTTTTACCTAGTGAAAGCCACCTCCCCTCAGATGTGGAATCTGGTCCCGAGACCAGACAGCTCACAACAAGGGACAATCTTCTTACTGTGAGAACAATGAAAATCCTGCCCCCTTGACAGGTTTTTCCCTTATGCTAATTGAAGACAGTCCCTTTCTGCAAGCCATCTGGATACCACCTTTCTGTTCTGAGGTGAGCAGAGTTACATCAGTAAAAGGGGCAGGAGGGGGATACTTTATCAGCCAATTACTCTTGAACTACAACTCTCTCTCAGTTTTGAAATAACACTCTTCATGTCTCAAATACTATGAAGATTAATTGGAGCTGCTTTTATTTTGAAATATCCTTTAAATTGTAGCGGCACCAGTGAGTTAAATGGTTTCAATGACTTGTTTACTTCTCCTTATTTGTTTTTATAACCATCTCATGCTTACTGATTTTCCCTGTTTTAATACTCTTTTTTCTCTAGTCACTAGGTTTGCCACCTTTTCTTAAAAAAAATACCGACCATAGCATTCCCTCCATAGACTTAAAGGGATAGTAACAGTTCGTTTTAACTTTATTTTATTTTGTAGGCATTAAAAAATATGAAAAATGATATGTCTTATCTCTCAAACCTTTATGGTTTAAGAGATATTCACAAGAAAAGTTTCCCCTCCCGCCCCTTTTACCTAGTGTAAGCCATCTCTTCTCAGATGTGGAATCTGGTTGTAAGACCAGACAGATAACAGCAGTGGACAATCTTCTTACAATGAAAACAATGAAAGCCCTGTCCCCCTTGACAAACTTTTCAGGTTTTTCCCTTATCTTAATTGAAGATTGTCCCTCTCTGCAGTCTACCTGGGCACCTCCCTTCTGCTCTGGCTGAGCAGTGTTACATCAGTAAAAGGGGCAGGAGGGGGAGACTTTATCCTTCAATTACTCTTGTACTACAACTCTGACAGAATTGAAATAACACTCTCCAAAGTCCAAATAGTATGATGATTAATTAGAGCTGCTTCTATTATGAAACATTACTATCCCTTTAACATTGGACAGGAGCCAATTTTTTACCGGCCTACCGGTAAAATACCGGCTGGGTGGCAACCCTACTAGTCACTAGACAGGTTTGTATTACTCATCTGGTAGAAAAATAGTTAACATCATTCCATCACCATCCATCTAAGCACCAAACTACAGCATCTATCAAAAATATACAACATTCCTATGAAATCATACAATGGTATCTAAATATGCTGATTATCAATATATTTGTTACATTTGCAATTAATGCTTTGGATATCTCTCTGGCACTCAAAGGGTTAAGGAAGATGTTGTGCATGCTACCACTATGCAGCACTTTTATCTCTGGCTACTGAAGCCAAATCTCATTAGCACAATCAGTATAGGAAAGCGATTCCCTATTTATTTTCGTCTCTTCCATGCCCATATTCTGCCACTATCCTTTTCCAACTCTCTCTCTCCCTCTACGAGAGCTAGTGCAGTGATGAACATAGCTTCCTGCCTCTCTTTCGATCGCTCTCTCTCCCTCTCTCCTCTCTTTCCTCTTTCACTGTGTCCATCATGCAGAACATAAGGCAGGCTGCTACAGAGGCCTTCTGTCGTCTAGGTAAGTCCCTTTGCTTCATTAAAACACAGACCATAAAAGGCCATAGGCCAAGCTATCTTTAGCTCTTTTCTTTTGTAAAAAAAAAAAAAAAAATGGCCATTCCTATTCATGCAGCTTTGCAGGCAGGTCCTCTAAATCGTGTGGAGCAGGTGATGAATACAATTGTAAAACCGCTGGAAGGTGTAATTATTTATAGTATCTTTATAAGCACTCTTAACCCCTTGTATGATCGAGACATCTCCAATGCATTGTGCAGCAATGTGTTGCAAACGTCTCTAGCATCCAAGGGGTTAATTAACCCTTGCATTTGGAGACTGGGCCCCCATTGGTACATTGCAAAATCACTAAATTGCAGGCCTGTGTCCTTCCACAGAACAGGGTTAATTAACTGACCACTAGAATTTACACTGACCAAAAATGGCAGCACGATTTACTGCGCTCCATAGCATTGCTCATTCTCTAGAGCGTATCTCTGTCTGAATCAGAATATAAGGGTGCGTCAGGAAATATTGCTATTTAATTTTAAGGATCATTAATTACAGAGCACATGTCAGAGTGTTCTTCGTGACATTGCATCCCGGCAGCAGACCTTTTTTCCAGCTGCACTTTTATAGACAATTTTGTCCTAAATCTGCCGCACAGCAACTGGTGATCATGTGTTGATATTTTGAAATATGGGATGCTTTGTGCATTTGGGTTAATGTCCTCAAGGGGCCAGATAATAACTGGGAAATTTAATTCATGACTCCTGGGTCTCTTGAGGTGACAGTCTTGTGTGATCATCCATAAACATCCATCAGCAAAGCTCTGGGGTCTTCACATTGTGTCTTTGTTCAGCCAACATGTGGAGTTTAAGAAATTGATTTTCCTATCCCTTTGTATCATTTTGGAGCTGCATCTTAAAGGTGAACTAACTCCTCCTAATAACAACCCCCACTTACCTTACTTTGGTCACAAAATCCTAATGGTTCCTGCAAATTTGTCCCTTGTACCTTTGTCCAAGAGAAAACATCTGCAATATGTCCTGAATGTTTGTCCATGGAGGCAGACATGACAGATGCTGGCAGCTTTTTTTTTTTTTTCCAAACTGAAGCAGGCAGAGTGCAGGAACTTTAAAGTGGAATTGTAAATTTGTAGCAAATATGTGATAATGAAATAGCTTTCAAATGCACCTAAATTGAAAGTTAGATTTTTTTTCTTAAACGATAGTTTACAAGATATTTTGCTTCATTTATCTGTCAGTTAATGCAAATCTGGCATTCTAGTAACTGATCCTGAGAAATGAGCAGATTAATTTTTAATCCAGTTTTATGCATATTAGAAATGTATTGACTGGATAGTGCACAGTAATAGAATATCTAATAGAGTTGACAATATATATGGAATGGAATGCTCCATTCTTTAGAAATATGCAGATATGGTTATCCTCTCCAGTATTAGTGTATAGAGTGTACAGCTCTTTGGTTTAGAAATCACTCAGTTTAGACAATCATCAATAATTTAATTAAGGTTAACGTAACCCTTTGAGTGCCAAAGAGATATCCATATTTAGATGGGGTGAAGTTTTGGGAAATGAGCATTCAGGCTTGGGAGGAGATGGGATTTAGGTGCTGGCAGATGGCATGGGGTGAAGACTAAGAAGAATCAACGAAGGTGTAGGTATGATATGGTGAGATGCAGGCCAGGACAGAACCAGCAGAGAAGATGTTATACGTAACAACTGCTTTGCAGTTTTTCTCAGTTTGGGAATGGAATGTGCAATGCAAATTCTTAAAATTGTAAACCTTTCAGTGCCACAAGGGTCTACAATGCACATCCCTATGGCATATAGGAAGATCCCAGCTTCACCAACCTCAAGTTGCTGATGTTGAGATTGTGAACTCCAACACAAAGGGCAGCTATTAGAGCTTAGTGCATGTGGATTAACCTGTGAACATACACTTGAATCAGACAATGACTCATTTAGCTGCATTTCAATATGAAAATGAGTCATTCTTGAAGTTGACACTTCCAATTTGAAAACCTGTAGAAGGCATGGAGGATTCATGTCGATGATGGCATATTTGTGGCAGATTCACAGGGATGTGATGGCTAGGAGATCTTAGTGCATATGTTGACATGTAATCAAAGCAAATACGCTATTATACTGCCAGCCAAACTCGCTGCTTATCGAACCTTAGTCCATCTCACCCTGGACTAATTCTGGAGTAAACCAACTGCCCAATAGGTGACACATAAAAATTCCCAAAAAACTTATGAATTTAAATGGTGCTTTTAACCCCTTAAATGCTAGACAGATTTCATTGCAATGTGTTGGAGATCTCTTTAGAATTCAAAGGATTAAAAGTCTCATTTATATAAACGCGAATCTGAGGGGACTGTTTTTTTTTTGTCCATATGGTAAAGTTGGTTTATACAGAATTACTCCAGGGTGAAATGCACTAAGGTGTGATAAAGAGGCGATACATTGTCCAGTGAGATAAACTCTCCAGTTCTTATGTTATACTATGGAACCTATCCACTAAGATCTCTCTAACTTGAGACATAGGTTCCATAGAATAGCAGATAAAGACAAGCACAAAAAGTGGAAGGGCGCCCAATAGTGTGTTAACGTTTCCAGGAATAGTTGAATCAGATCTAAAATAACAGTGGGTACTCACACTTTTGGATGGTCAGTCTCACAATAACTGACTTATTAGCCTTTGGAGAATTCCCCGTCTCCAACCGGGAAACATTCAGTAATGAAAAATCTGCTCGGCTCCAAATGATGTATACAAAATAATTCAGTTTAATAAAAATATACTATTATATTCTCCAAAAAGAGACATACATATATAAAAAATGGAAGATATATTATATATATATATCCTAAAAACAATGGTACTGATCAACGCGTTTCGTGGCCATAAACGCCACTTTTTCAAAGATATATTTAAGACCTCGAGACATAAAACATGGGAGTCTACCTATGAATAGGAAAATTAGATAGATGGAGCCGAGCAGATTTTTCATTACTGAATGTTTCCCGGTTGGAGACGGGGAATTCTCCAAAGGCTAATAAGTCAGTTATTGTGAGACTGACCATCCAAAAGTGTGAGTACCCACTGTTATTTTAGATCTGATTCAACTATTCCTGGAAACGTTAACACACTATTGGGCGCCCTTCCACTTTTTGTGCTTGTCTTTATATGGTTGAACGCTTTGGGGAGAGCGAGGTTGGAAGGAGCAGACCAATTACTCTATCTTGAAGATCACAGATTTGCTGTTTGTGGGGCAGCAGAGAGAATCCCCCTGAGTGCGTTTGCTGTTATTCACGTAGGTGTAGTAACAGCATATAATCTTGCGAGTATAACACACTGGGTGTATGGTGAAGGTCCATCATTTGTAACCGGATACTACACTAGGAGCGCCTCCTGTTTTGTCTCCCCCTCTTGTCTTTTATAGAATAGCAGAGGAATTGGAGAATTGATACCACTAGACAAGTTATCGCCTATTTATTACCTCTTTATCACACCTTAATGCATCGCCCCTTGGCTCTTCTTAGTACATTGATGGTAATCCATTGGAGATGTCTTTAAGATTCATTGGGGGAGATGCACTAAAGGAGAATAAAGAGGTGATAAAATAGAGATGACTTCTCCAGTGATATAAGTTCTTCAATTCCTATGTTATTTTATGGAGTCAAGATTTTTCCAAGTTTGCATAGACTCTATAGATTATCATAGGAACTGGAGAAGTGATATCATTGGAGAAGTCATCTCCGCTTTATCACCTCTTAATGCATAACCCCCATTGGGTTAAAAGCCCCATTTATATACAGGGGAATTTGGGGAATTTTTATTTGCTCCATATGGTCAGTGGCGTAACAATAGGGGTCGCACCTGCGACCGGGCCCTTCACTCCAGGGGCCTGGCTGCCCCCTACGAACCCATCGCCACTCGCCTGCAGCCCATGCCAGCAGCAGCTCAGCTGATCTCCTGGCACTCTAGTAATGCAGAGCGCTGGGAGATGACATCATCTCCCAGCACTCTGCATTACTGAGAACCGCGCGGGAGCGGGTGATGGAGGTAGGAGACGGACATGGGGCAATGTGAAGATGGGGGGGAGGGCAGCGGGCCCATGGCAATTTCTGCACCAGAGCCCGGTGGCTTCTAGTTACGACACTGCCTATGGTACAGTTGGTTTGTCCCAGAATTGCTCCACGTTTGTCTCTGTGGATATGGCCAGTTGTTAGGCAGAGAGTAGGGAATAAATAGACTTGAAATAGGAAATTAATTTTTGACTTTTGCATGTCTCTGAAATAACACTGCAGCATTGTCTGAAATCTGTCCAACATAGGGGAGAAGCCTTCCTGAATAAAAGAGTAGTGGGCACAAATCTAAATACGTATAAATAAAATCAACAAAATAATTACTATGTAGGACCATCTACACATGCTAGAAAAAGCAAGATTAGGATTATATTTTATTATTCTGGGATAAAATGATTGTTTATAGATGCTAACTGGGAGTATACGATATTTTAATGACTATAAACCCACTTTGTTGTTATGTGCAAGAGTTCCTTTAACCGTTTGAGTGCCATAGAGGTATTCAGCGTATTGGATACCCCTCTACTGCTCAAAGGTTAACCCTTTGAGTGCAGGAAGGGAGCACAACACAATGCTCTGTGCACCACTCTTATAAGTGATTTGAGTTTTTTTTTGACACACTGAAACTGACAGTCTACCACCTTTTTGACTTTACATATTCTGCAAGTGTGTAAAGTCAAATTGTCTATGAATGTTATTGTTTTTCATTTTCACCAACTTTTTTACACTTTTATGTCTCTAAATTTGTTTTCAGACAGCCTGCTGTGTGGCACTGTGAAATCAGAGAGAGCACCACAGTGTAAAATGAGATACATTGTAAAAACAACACTAAAACAATGTAGAAAAGCCTTCCTGTACAGCATACAGATTACTCAGAGCTGCATAAATACCACAACATTGTATAATTATCTCTGCTTTCACAGTCCCTGACTGAAAGCTCTCTGGAAGCATAGATCCAGGTCCAGGGAGATCAATGTCAAGGACATTAAAGTTTAAAAGAAAAAAATATTTGGGCAATTTGATAGTAAATATTATGTATTTTGCAGAATGGTTAAAGTCAATTTGGAGGTTGTCTCTTGAAATACGTAACAAGCCAAATGTTAATTTTATTTATTAGTTATTATCTATGTATATATATTTTGCCTCTATTTGTGCAACTTAGCACTGTAAAAGCTCTCCATGACATGCTTGAAAAAAACCTGAGTGTATTCTTCCTGATAAAACACTTTGGAAATAAATCAAAATAAATAAATAAATAGAGATATGCAAATATGGAGAACATAGTGTATTACTATCATAAATTTTAATGTTTTCTACGTAGTCAATTTAACTCAAGAAAAATTTAAGTAGCTAAAACTGGTGGGCTTTATACTAGTAGTCTAATAAAATATTTTGGCTTGAAAGCACTAGTTACAATGCAATTAAAGGAATAGTGTGGTCAAACTTGTACTAAAATGCATCTTGTAGCCATCTCTCAAACCTTTATGGTGTGAGAGATATTCGGCACTAATGTTCCCCCCACTTTCCCCTTTCCCTGACGCAGCGCTCTAGCTGATTGCAGGGGAATCCGGTCCCGGGACTGGCAGAGTGAAATACTTCACTGGAACGGTCTACAAAGTGTGCTTGCAAACCAAGCACGCTTTGTAAACCTTTCCAATTAAGGATTTATTTTTCTATATGGCAATCTCGGCTCTGCTGAGGAGCCTCTGCTGGTCCCGGGACCGGAATCCCCTGCAGTCAACTAGAGAGCTGATGTCAGGGAAAGGGGAGAGAGGATCTTTAGTGCTGAATATCTCTCAAACCACAAAGGTCTGAGAGATGGGACTGGGGGCATTAAGTTTAATTTTTTATTGGGTACAAGATACATTTCAGTAAAAATTTGACCACACTATCCCTTTAAGTGCTTAGATGGCAGGACCAAATAAGAAGTCACGGTATGAGAGGTACTGAAACTTGTCCACCCCAACATCTGTTTAACCCCTTTGTTACTGAAGATGCCTCTAATATATGGCCAAGCAATGCATTGGTGATGTAGCTAGTATTCAACAGGTTAACAATTCCAGAAGAAGCACTGGTAAGGGAACCTGTTAGAATTTAACAAACTGTAAGATCTCTGGAACAGTAACACCTAAAAAGGATTCCGGTTATATACATTTAACCCTTTGAGTGCCAGAGAGGTATCCAACACAGTGCATTGCAAAGCAATGGATAACTCTCTGGCACTCAAAGGGTTAAACACCCTGTACTTCATGGCAGTATCTGTAGATCATTTCTATTTGTTTTCTGAGGCCTACAATCTAGTCTTCTATATGCTCTGTGGGAGCAGACATTCCTGGCTTTTTCCAGGGCTTTAGGGCTCCTACTGGGCAAGGATTATGTTTAAAGGGATAGTAATACTTCGTTTTAACTTTATTTTATTTTGTAGGCATTAAAAAAACATGAAGAACGATATAAGTCTTATCTCTCAAACCTTTATGGTTTATGAGATATTCACATGCAAATTTTCCCCTCCCTCCCCTTTTACCTAGTGTAAGCTAGCTCTTCTCAGATGTGGAATCCAGTCTATAGACCAGACAAATAACAGAAGGGGACAATCTTCTTCCTATGAAAACAATGAAAGCCCTGCCCCCCTTGACAAGTTTTTCAGGTTTTTCCCTTATCTTTATTGAAGATTGACCCTCTCTGCAGTCTACCTGGGCACCTCCCTTCTGCTGTGGCTGAACAGTGTGACATCAGTAAAAGGGGCGGGAGGGGTATACTTTGTCATTGAATTACTCTGGAACTACAACTCTGACAGAATTGAAATAACACTCTCCAAAGTCCAAATACTATGATGATTAATTAGAGCTGCTTTTATTATGAAACATTACTATCCCTTTAAAGGTATAGTAATGTTTCAAAATAAAAGCAGCTCCAAATAATCTTTATAGTATTTGGGCCATGGAGAGTGTTATTTCAATACTGTCAGAGTTGTAGTTCAATAGTAATTGAATGATAAAGTATCCCTCTCCCACCCCTTTTACTGATGTAACACTGCTCACCTCAGAACAGAAAGATGGTGTTCAGATGGATTGCAGAGAGGGACAATCTTCAATTAGCATAAGGGAAAAACCTGAAAAAACTGTCAAGGGGGGCAGGGTTTTCATTGTTCTCACAGTAAGAAGATTGTCATTTGCTGTGAGCTGTCTGGTCCAAAGACCAGATTCCACATCTGAGGGGAGGCAGCTTACACTAGAGAAAAGGGGCAGGAGGGGAAACTTTATCATTCAATTACTCTTGAATAACAACTCTGACAGTATTGAAATAACGTTTTCCATGGCCCAAGTACTATGAAGATAAATTGGAGCTGCTTTTATTTTGAAACATTACTATCCCTGTAAATAAGCTGAGATAACAACTTTTCTGAATACAAGATGAGTGGGCACTAGTGACAATCAATTAACTGACATTAGTCTTATCTCTCATTTCAAACAGGACAAACAACATTAAATTAATGCTCTCTGAACAGGACAATCTCCATATGCATTAAAAAGCAAGTTTAAGAGTATATTTTAAGGATGTAACATACGAATAACTGCATTTTACATACTCTAGTTGTAATATGTGGTAATTAAAAATAGATCAACCTAATTCAATTTTTGGTGTTAGTGTTCCTTTAAGCCATGAAGTTCCTCCTGCACAAATGCTATAATTATGACTATTAGGCACTGTTATGCTTCAAAGGGAAATTGACACATACACACATGCAAGCATTTGTTTACTACTACCTAATCTGCAGGCATGACTAATGTTTTTAAAAGGTAAAAACACCTATAGGAAAAAGCAGCTCTTAAAGTGGAACTGTCACTTTTTGACAACTATGTGATTCTGAACGTGCTTTCAAAAGCAATCCATATTTATATTCGGCATTTTTTTTAAATTTAAAACAATAGTTATAGATATTTAACTTTATTTACAGTATTTTTCAGTTAGTGCAAGTCCTCCTGGTATGTATGAGGACTCAAACTTTCCACACTGCTCTGCCTTACCAACTGCCACTTCCTACCAGGAACTACTAGCTCAGCTGCATAAACTGTCAAATAAATAAAGCTAAATATCTCAGAAACTATTGCATGGAATTGCAAATGACATATATATGGATAATCTTAGATGCTCTGTTCAAAATCACCTATTTGTTACAAAGTGACAATAAGCCAAACCCATGCTTCTCTAGAACCATTTCAGTATTTTCAGGTAGTTAAAGGGATAGTAATGTTTCACAATAAAAGCATCTCCAATTAATCATCATAGTATTTGGGCCATCAAGAGTGTTATTTCAATACTGTCAGAGTTGTAGTTCAAGAGTAATTGAATGATAAAGTATTTCCCTCCTGCCCCTTTTACTGATGTAATACTGCTCTCCTCAGAGCAGCAAGCTGGTGTCCAGATGGCTTGCAGAGAGGGACAATCTTAAAAACCTGTCAAGGGGGCAGGGTTTTCATTGTTCTCACAGTAAGAAGATTGTGCCTTGCTGTGAGCTGTCTGGTCTAAAGACCAGATTCCACATCTTAGGGGAGGTGTCTTACACTAGGTAAAATGGGGGGGGGGGATATTTTATCATTCAGTTCTGATAGTATTGAAATAACACTCTCTATGGCTCAAATACTATGACGATTACTATCCCTTTAAATGCCAAGTCCAGGTTTAGACTAAAAGAGACAAAACACTTAGCACTCCCACTGATAGTCCAGAAGCAAAATAGAAGACCCCCAAAAAATCAGAAATAAACCAGTATGCATATATATAAAATTAAAATATGAATATATATTGGAAGGGTGAAAGGGAGGTTTCCATCGGGGAGGACAATGGGATGAATGCACATCTGTAATTTCATGCTAAAGCATATACTGGAATCACTTTTAATGTTTTACCCCTGCCTAACCCAGATTTACTAAACTATGTATACCAAAAAGTGTCTCCTTCATCAGGGAAGATGTAATTCTCAGACACCCCTACGGAGGGCACTCCAGGCACACTTTGATCTGCCCATGGACACACACCCACTCCTCCATGATCGCCCCACCAGCCCTGTCCACTGTTTACTGTCACAGAAAATACTCTTAGCCTATAACAAGCAAGTAGAAAAAAGCTTTAACCCTTTGGTTGCTAGAGAGATCTCTAACACATTGCTCCGCAATGCTTTGGAGATCTCCCTAGCATCTAACGTTTTAAATAATAGCCTGTAATCCTATATAATAATTCGCTAAATCATGTGTAACGCCGCGACATGCGCAGTAGACACTGCTGCGCGTGCTGCAGTCATGCGCAGTAGAGACTGCCCGCGTTGTGGCTGATACAGATCTGGGTGCTCCTTCGGAGTGTCCAGCTCTGTATCAGCCGCGGCGCGGGCAGTCTCCGCTGCACGTGACTGCCCCGCAACCGGGTGGCAGTGGCACTGTGGCCCGTGTAACGGGCTGTTCAACTAGTAGAGTATAAGACTGGTACAAGGACTCTGAGATTGCTCTGGCCACACCCAGAATTCAAAATGTTCGTGTGGCCAGCACAGATGAGGCACCTTTCAATAATTAGAGCTCTAGGCAGTTACCTACTCTGTCTATTGGGAAATCCGACCCTGTCCTTAATGACACTTGTGCCAAAGGGATAGAAATGTGGTCTTTTCAAGGTCCTTCTATATCCAACACAAAAATGTACAACATGTGCTAACAATGAGTAACAACTTTGTTGCTATCTCAGTGGAATTCCTTGCACATGCTACAGGCAGGTGTACAGAGCTTGCTAACATTAAAGTCCTAGAATGGAGTGTGACCACTGGTATGCACTATGGAACTCATAAGCTGTAGCACATACCAACATTAGAGGCTAACGCCATGCGGCCACACTTATGCTTTCATACATTCACCTCACTGTCTGTGTCATTTCGCTATCTAGAGTCCTAAAAAAAAGGACAAATAGACAAAGACAATATTGGATATTAAAATTTTCTGTAATAAAGTATTGATCTATAAAATGAGGTCATAAAGTAAAGATGGATATAAGATGAACTAGTACAGTCCGATAGATCACAATTGGACTGTCAGACACTCAATAAATGTAAAATAAAGAGAACCTAGTTACAAACCAAACATCCTAAAGGTATCAAACAAAACAAATCCTATATAATAATTCGCTAAAACGTGTGTAACGACACAGTCATGCTCAGTAGAGACCGCTGCACTTGCTGCAGTCATGAGCAGTAGAGACTGCCAGTGACGAGGCTGATACAGAGTGGGGCGCTCCAAAGGAGCGTCCAGCTCTGTATCAGCCGTGGCGCAGGCAGTCTCTACTGAGCATGACTGAACCGAGACCTGCTGGCACTGTATCAGCCGCGACGTGGGCAGTCTGTACTGTGCATGACTGCCACGCGACCAGCTGGCAGTGGCACTGTTGCCCGTGTAACGGGCTCTTCAACTAGTAGACAAATAAAAAGTTTATTGAGAATGAATACACCTGTGAAATGCTCTAATAACATCACATCTGGTTCAGTGTAAAGGGAATATCTCCTTTACTATCCTAGGAAGGCTCGATCCATCTCGCTTCTCTCTGTAACCAGTTCATCAGGACTAGGAGAAGATTGCCACCAATAAGAGTATGCAAAGACCAGTATACCTGAATGGGTAACAGTCTTTTTTGTGTGAGTCAATAAGAATGAACAAAAAAAACAAACAATGAAAACTTAGGAGAAGAAAATCATATCCAAATACAGTTGGCAAACACACTATAATAAGAGATGGAGCAGTGAGGAAACTCATGAAATGCATTGGCCTGCCCCGTCCCTTATGCACCTTATTGTGGTGTGTTTGAAATTGTATGTATATGTATATATACTTTCTTCCCCGTAGATTTTATTGACACAAACAGTAAAACGTGTTAACCATCCAGTTAAAAGATTATAAAAAAAATCTAATGAGTAGAAACATATATACAGATACAGTTTCAAACACAGTAGAACAAGGGGTATAAGGTATGGGTCAGGATAACACATTTTGTTAACTTCCTCATGCATTGGCCTGACCCGAAGCCTATCACAGATGAGATTATTAAGTCTATATTAATAATTTATTTGTCTATTTGTTTTGTACCTTTAGACTGTTTGATTGATAACTGCGTACATTTTGTCTTTCTTTATTCTACAAGAGAACTACAATGCAAAAAAGTATATATACATGATTATTATATGAAGGACATCTACCTAGTTAAAGCCTTCTGCTAAACAAATTGAGTCTCTTAAAGGGATAGTAATACTTCGTTTTATCTTTATTTTATTTTGTAGGCATTAAAAAAACATGAAGAATGATATAAGTCTTATCTCTCAAACCTTTATGGTTTAAGAAATATTCACAAGCAAAGTTTCCCCTCCCACCCCTTTTTCCTAGTGTAAGCTATCTCTTCTCAGATGTGAGTCTGGTTGTAAGACCAGACAGATAACAGACATCTCTAGCACTAAAGAAGTTAAAAGCCCAATTTCAATCTTTGGGAATTTGGTACCTTTTTATTTGCCCCTATGGTGCTGTTGATTTGCTCCAGAATTGCTCTTCTTTAACTTTCTACATATGAGACTAAGTTGGCACAGGACCTGTGCCTTTTTACTGCCTAGTAACTGCCCTGGATATATGTTAAACCAACCAACTGAATGCTGCTGTTTTACATTATATGGAACTCAGGGAGAAAAGTGAGATTACATTGTTATCTCCCTTCTAATCTTCCAGAGATTTCCAACTGGCAATGAAGCCAATCATTTTGAGGTCAAATGTATATAAGTGAAATCCTGCTTTCAAAAACTAATTGCCTATACAGTTACCATTGCATCATTTTAATCTCATCTGCTTATGAAAGATGCATTCTGCAGGGTTGCATAAGAACCACTGAAGACTTTGAGCCAGAGTAGTCAACCTTTAGCTCTCCAGCTGTCATTTGACTACAACTTCAGACCTCCCAACTGTCACAATTACAGTGGGACTGGCTTGACAACCCTGTATATCGATCTTCTCTAGCCTCTTCCCTAACTCTCCCTGCCTTGTCTCTGACTGGCCTGATTAGTTGGAGACTGCGGCCTATTACAGGTCATCATCCAATCAGATGACGTAGACTTTGATTGCCTGGCCATTGCAACCTGTATCCTGGCTCTGAGTCCTTGGCAGTGTGATATAGAAGGAGATGCACTGCATATCACAGTATGCATTTTATACTAACCCTCACAATCTGTATGAGATTTGATCTACTATCTACATATACTGTAAATTGTTAAGTCAGTCCTCCAACAGTTATTATAATCAGACTAACTGTATGACTGACTGGGTCAGCTCTGTAGATTAAGAACTCTGAGATTTAGTTTCAGTGTTGAATACACATGCTCTGTGGTCCATTTTATATCTATACTGTAGACTTGGTCTGTTCTATAGGAGGTAAGCAGTGGTTCAATCTGTATCTCTAATGTAAACTAT
The DNA here is from genome assembly GCA_037306005.1 of Rhinophrynus dorsalis. Taxonomy (NCBI): domain Eukaryota; kingdom Metazoa; phylum Chordata; class Amphibia; order Anura; family Rhinophrynidae; genus Rhinophrynus; species Rhinophrynus dorsalis. The sequence goes on along the minus strand of CM074725.1, from coordinate 147,558,907 downwards.
GTAGGTCAGCTCTCCATTAGATTCCAAGTTATGTGGATCATTTCCCTGATGACTGCAATCGCAAGCTGTCTGTTGGGTACACTAACATGAAAATGATTGTCGGACACATACAATATGCTATGTACAGAGCACTAATTACTTAAAACAAATGTCCCTGTTTTACATTTTAGGAGGTATGGCATTTCCCTCATCCTTAGCTGGACTATTCTTGGTTGAGGATAATGTGAGTTGTAGGCCAACAACAGCTGGAGGTTGCTCACTCCTGATCTGCAGTTGCATTGGTTCCTATGCAGTTCTGCAGTATGCATCTTTCATAAGCACTCAGTACTGAAGAAATGATGTAGCAACCCTGTTTGCAAAACACTGCACATCAGATTAACTCATGTTTCTCTCTGTGGAGCTCAACACTCTTATCTGATAGCATAGCAACAGCATGGACAGACCATCATATAAAAAACACCATAAAAATGAATGAGAGAAACAGATACACAAAGACAGAAAGAAACAAACTAAGAGATACACATAAAGAATATAAGACATAGACAAAAAAACAAATCAGACACAAGTATACACACAGCACATATACAAACCTCCCCTCACATCGCTTCTTTTAATTGGGTTTTCACTTCAGACTTGCTGCCCAGCTCAATCTGAGCATGATCCTGACATCTTCTCATGACTGGCTGCATTAGCAATCAGTCAGGATAGAAGACTACATTGGGAAACATTTCATTTTAACAAAACCACATACATGTAATTGTTCTATGGTGGGGGTGGTCAAAAACGTGACCTTCAGCTGTGTGTTTGGGTTTGTCTGTGAAAACCTGTATGTTATAGAGTACCAGAACCTTTTCTTATTTTCCAGAAATAGATTAATTAGAACTGCTTTGCATGGGAGGTAGAACTGTAGCTGCCCCTTGATACACTTCTGATGATGTGTTCTTTCATTCACCAACTTCTGCATTCCACAGTTGATCTGGACGCAGGAGTGGTGTTTCTGATAGCCAACTCGTGTCAGCTTCAGCCAATATTATTGGCTGGCACCCTTCTCAGTCAGCTATTCATTGGAGGATGCAATGAGCATCACAACCACCAACAGCACTCATGTGAAAAGTTTACAGGTGGCCCCACAGAAAGATCTTACTGCAACTTTACTGTGTTCCTCTGTGAATGCAGTAAAGATGCAGCATGCTGGACTTTTGGTTTGTGTTTGTGCAAGTTGATAATCACCCAGGTGAAAGGCACCATAGTCTAGCACTTTACTATTGTACCATTCATTACTGGAAACATCACTGATGCAGCATCACTGGGGTCACACAAATGGTGGAGAGGGCACTGCTTATGGAAGCTAACGTGTTAAATAAATAATGCTATTGTCCTCTGGGAGAAAGCAGAGAGGACAGATTGTTGATTCTGAGAATATGAGATCATGTAAACATGTCCCTACCCTGAAATGTGATTTCACTGTTTTTCTAGCAAACTTAAAGTGGTCAGAAGGGCATGTAAAGAACAAATGTGGTTGATTGTTAAAGGAAAAATAAACACCTAAACAAATAGCAGGGTATTTACTTCTACTTCAGTTATCAAACAAAATAAAAAATTATGTGTTTGCAGATGTTAAAAAAGCAATTCAGTCAGGTTTTGTCTTTAGAATTTCTTCATCCAAGCACGCTCTCAGTGATTTAACTAAACGTATGGTGGTGCCTCTTAACTGCTTCCTCAATACTTCGGTATGTACCCATGCGATTACACCCACTTTTTGCATACATTTTAACAAGATTAATTGAATGGTGGACCTTGATTTTTATAGACTCCCTAGCAGTCATCATTGACTTCAGGGGGAGGAGAAAGGGATATTTGTGGGACACGATAATCTCAAAGCCCCCAACAGACTGCATCCTTTCAATTCAGACTGGTCCCAATCCTACCTCAATGACTGGAGAGATATTGTCATATACTCCCCAGTGTGGAAGTGCTTATCATTACTGGAAGTATCAGTCTGAACCCCTTGTACCATGCCTGGAAGCTCTCCGGATCTACCCTGGAGACGCAGGTTATTTATGTTAAAGGAACACTAATTAAGGTGTCCACTTATACTTTTAAATCAGTGATGCTTATGAACAGGACTGCACAGGAAATGTTCTTGACTAGTATTTGTACTTTGGAGAGTGTTATTTCAATTCTGTCAGAGTTGTAGTTCAAGAGTAATTCAATGACAAAGTATCCCCCTGCCGCCCCTTTTATTGATGTAACACTGCTCAGCCAGAGCAGAATGGAGGTGCCCAGGCAGAGTGCAGAGAGGGACAATCTTCAATTAAGATAAGGGAAAAACCTGAAAAACTTGTCAAGGGGGCAGGGCTTTCATTGTTCTCATAGGAAGAAGATTGTCCCCTGCTGTTATCTGTCTGGTCTATGGACCACATTCCACATCTGAGAAGAAGATTGTCCCTCTCTGCAGTCTACCTGGGCACCTCCCTTCTTATCTGGCTGAACAGGGGGGGATACTTTGTTTGTGAATATCTCTTAAACCATAAAGGTTTGAGAGATAAGACTTATATCATTCTTCATGTTTTTTCAATGCCTACAAAATAAAATAAAGATAAAACAAAGTATTACTATCCCTTTAAGTATATAAATCCTATATTATCCTTATAAAGTCCTGCATTATTTAGAAATCTAAGCTCTTAGGAGACTCACCACCAGACGACAGCACAGACGTCTTGCTGAAGAGGGATATGTGCACCTGAGCGTCTGTCCCTATCTGTACCATGTGGTACAATGCAATTCCCCCTAAGGTTACTTGCCTGTCAGTGAGGAGACAGATGGACAGTGCAGGTGCACAGATGCCTCTTCAGCAACATGTTTGCGCTTTTGTCTGATGGTAAGTCTCTTAAGAATTTTCTAAATAATCACTTATTTATATGTGCTTTACAAATTAGACCTGAGGCTTTAGGCCCCTTAGCCAATTCCTAGCAATACCCCTGCATATATCGACAGATACAGAGTGTTTTTTCGTTTGAATGCAAATTTTAAACCACACCTTAGCTACACGTTGACAGGTGCCTACTTGGCCTACTCTAAAATCCAAGCTTATCTTTATGTATAATCCCAGAAAGCCTTAGTCCATAGCAGTATAAAGCTTCAACACCACAAACACTATATTCCCATTATATTGTATAGTATTTTATCCCTCTGCAATAGTGGTTTCCAGCATGCATCTTGTGAGACACTTATGTGTCATGGCATCAAGCGTAATGTGTCACACCTATCCAGATATTTTCAGTGAATAATGCTGGTTTTCCAACTATGTGTCATTAATTAAAAAAGGATGTGTCATGGTGTAACAAAGTTTGGGAACCACTGCTCTATAAATACATTTAAAGGGCAAATATCACTTGGTTAGTGTCTTATCAATTGATCTGCTATTCTGGGGACAGAGTTACAGATGAATATGGGCTGCATTGTGAGTCCTGGTAACAGAACAGGGGAGCAGAATGGTGGTCTGGAAAGAGACCCCCGGCTCTCCCTTGTTGGTCTTGCTAGCGGACATTGAAGTCTTGCAGGTAAGTTTCTTGCACTGTTCACTGCATCTGCCTTGAAGCCTGACACAGAAGGACTGTGTGTGCAAACAGTGATGTTTATAACTGAAAGCTAGTCTTCTGCTGATGGGAACCAATTTGGAGCTTCAATGTGTAGCCCTGAGCTTTTTACTGAGTGTGCTATAGGAGCAGACTTGGTAAAACATGATAATTGCTCTTTATTGTGCTCCATTTGCATGCCTGAATTCTAAATAAATATTGAGGAAGACAAGATGGTTATAAAATGGTTATATTTCTACAGAAACTGAATTCTTGGTTGTTTATTTAGGGATCAATAAAAACAAAACACACAGTGATAAAATTAGTTGTACGGAAATACCAGGAATATAAACAAAATCAGTAAACACCCATCTCCCTATCTTAAATGGCTTCACTGGAGTAGAGTGGCTTTAGTGTTTGGGGAGGCTGATAGTAACAATGGGCACACCGGAGAAGTTCTTGTCCCGAGCCTCTGGAGATCCCCCAAAGTCTGGGGAAGGAATGTACAAATAAAGCAATTTGTGTGTAAAGTAGGTGGGGCTTGATTGGAGTGGGTGGGATTGGGAGGAGTAGAGGTGGGGTTTGCACTTAATATAGGCAGAGAGTTGAAAGAACTGGGCAGAGAGTGACAAGAACTAACAGAGAAGTGGGCAGAGTTATAAGGGAACTCACTGAGCCCCGAGAATCAGCCTCTGTCCCTGGATACCTGGGGGGTTATGCACGAAGGAGTGATAAAGAGGTGATAGTCCAGAGATAACGTCTCCAGTGATATCAATGTCTCCAGTTCCTATGTTATTCTATGGAGCCAATGCACTAAGATTTCTCCAGCTTTAGAAATCTTAGTGAATATGCTTCATAGATTAACATAGGAACTGGAGAAGTGATATCACTGGAGACGTTATCTCCAAGTTATCATCTCTTTATCATGTCTTAGTGCATAATTCCCCTGGAGTCTGTGGGTTACATCTGGTATGACAATGGGCCTTATGTATAATACAAAGTGGAGTAATTCTGAGGCAAATCAACTTCACTACAGGGGGCAGTAACCCATTAGGGTAGATTAACTAAGAGGTGATTAAGAGGTGATAAAGTGGAGATGACTTCTCCAGTGTATTGCTTCTCCAAGTCCCATGTTATTCTATAGAGCCAATGCACTAAGATTTCCAAAGTTGAAGAAATCATTGGCTCCATAGAATAACATAGGAATTGGAGCAGTGATAAACTGTAGTTGTGGTCGGATCTATACAGCGTAGTGATGATACTAGACAGACCAGGGATGATATGTGCCTAAAACCCCAGCCTGAATAGTCATGAGTGGCGAGGAAGTAGTAAACCTGAATAGAGGGTCTACTTGGTTAATTGAGATTGGACAGGGGGGGGGAATTCTGGGAGGGGACTGACCCGTGACGTAAGAGGAGCGAGGGAGGAAGCTGGGGGATTAAATAGACCTCCAGCTCCTCCCACAACTACAGGCACAGCCTTATCATTTGTGGTCGGATCTATACAGCGTAGTGATGATACTAGACAGACCAGGGATGATATGTGCCTAAAACCCCAGCCTGAATAGTCATGAGTGGCGAGGAAGTAGTAAACCTGAATAGAGGCAAAAGTTCCAAAAGAATATTATTTTATTAGACATTGACTGAAAGGAGTACATGTTTATTTTAGCATAGCTTGTTGTGCTCGTTTGATTTCTAATACAGGATTGTGAACATAGCGGGAGAAACAGTTTGATTTCCAACGACCTAGTCTTTGAATAATGTGAGGAGGTACTTGCTGGCGAGAGGCTGTAGTGGCTGCCCCTATGCGGAAAGAATGGCCTGAGTATGCGGAAGCATTTAATCCTAATAGAGACAGGAGAAAACGTACGTGATGAATAAATGTGGAGGTGGATAATGGGTTCCCGTTAATTGGTAAAAGCGGGAAACTAGAGGGTTTGTCATGCAATAGAGAGATTAGAGATTTGATAGCAGAGACTGGACACCAAGCGTCATTAGTAGCGTGATAATTGATATGAGTGCCTAATGCTAATTGATCTGTTTTGGAACGTGGAAGAAATAAAGTGAAGGAATTTTTATGTAGTGAAAGGTGACCCAATTTGGGAAATGTTGAATGTGAATTTGAGATAGTAAACTCGCTAGGACGCAGAAAGCCAAAGAAAGCCAAATGGATGGCAGCTAGCATGACATGATTGGTCATAAAATCAAATGGTTGAGAAAGTAAAAGAATGACCATGCTCCTAAAGAGTTTACCGTCTATTGGTAAGCGGTGAGAGAGTGGTGAAGATTGTGTTTTCATCAGACCTTTGAGAAACAGTTTGGTTTTATAGGAAGAAAAGATAGATATCTGGTTAGGAGTGTTGAGGTTGATGTGATGTTGAATTCCTGCCAAATAGTTTTTAATCGTAAGTGGTGAGAGACGTAGGTCGGAGGCACAATGGGCAGCAAAGGCCAAAATACTGGTTATATTATAAGGTTCTGGAGGTTTGAAGTTGGAGATGAATTTGTTGAAATAAAGCCAAGCTCTGTTATAATTTCTTAGTGTGTTTGGGGCGAGTGCCCGACCGATGATTTCTTCTGATTTGTGGACATAGTTGTTGAAATCAGAATGAGTTCTTTGAAAGGTGGAGGTGATAGTCGCTGAAGTGCGGTTTGTTGATGTGCCCGGAAAAACTGTTGGAATTTGAAACGGGAGAGAAGGTCAGCTGCTTTGTTAGAATGACCCGGTAAAAATGAACATGTGAAGTGGAAGTTGTATGTGAGTGCCAACAAGACTAACTTCCTAAGAAACTGCATTATATGGATATTTTTTGATCTGCCTTTCTTGATGGTGTTTGATAATGCTTGATTGTCCGTGTGAAAGATTATATGTTGGCCTGGCCATGTGTGACCCCATAAAGCTGCTGCTGCCACAACTGGGTAGATTTCAAACAGAGTTGATGTAGTGAAGAAATTTGGAATGTGTGATACCTCGTCTGGCCAGGATTCAGCAAACCACTGGGACTCAGTAATGGCCGCGAAACCCTTCCCAGCCGAAGCATCTGAGTAAATTAGGATTGCGTCTGAGAATTTTTGGGTTAAAAATAACGAACGCCCATTCCAATTCTTGAGGAATTCTTCCCACATAGCAATGTCTGATCTGGCCTCACTGTCCAGCATCACTTGCGGAGAGCTGCTAGACAATAATTTGATCAGGTGGGAGGTAAAGGACCTACCTTGGGGCATAATTTTAGAAGCATAATTTAAGTGACCTAGGAGAGATTGTAGTTCTGAGATGTGACATGTTTCTTTGAGTGTGAATTCGTGTAATAAGGTTCTAATCCTAATTAGTTTGTCTGAAGGTAGTCTTGCTTCCATGAGTATAGTATCTAACGTAATCCCTAGAAATTCAATAATGTGAGATGGGCCAAATGTTTTGTGAGCTGCGGTAGGGATATTCAATTCATTAAATAATTCCAGAGTTTTGGACAAACTGGTAGGTTCCATACCTGGTGGATCAATTAAGAGGAAGTCGTCCAGATAATGTATTACCACTGGACATTTGGAAATGTTGAGTATTAACCAAGCCAGGATGTCTGCAAAAAATTCAAATATTTTTGGGCTACTCTTAGACCCGAACACTAATCTTGTGGCAAAATAATACTTCTGATCCCATCGAATTCCATGGAGATGCCATAAAGAGTGGTCAATTGGTAATAATTTAAAAGCGTCAGAAATGTCTGTTTTTGATAACCAGCAATATTGACCACATTGTAGAATATGTGTAATAGCGTCATCTAATTTAACGTATTCCATGGACATATCTTCCGAAGGTATCAGGGAGTTAATGCTAGGCTGAGTAGAACCATGTGGAGCTGAAAGGTCAATGATTAGCCTCTTTTTATTAGGTTGGAATTTTTTAGTGGCTATCCCTAATGGGTTAATTCTCCAGATGGGGAATGGAGGAGACGAAAAAGGGCCTATAATAAACCCTTTATCTAACTCACTCTGAATGAGTTTAAGGACGGTATCTGGGTCGGAAGAGGCTGAAAGTAAATTGGGGCATTCGATAGAGGTATCGGGACAACGGTTGATACCTGTATGGAAACCTGTACTGAAACCAGATATAATGTAGTTAGAAAGAGTGGTGTTTGGGTGTTGAAGAAGAAGAGATTGCAACTTGGACTGGTTAATGGATCTTGATCCTTTATTAATGGAGAAATTTTTTGGGCAAATGATTTTGGAGTGGGAGTTGTGGCAGAGAGAACATTGATGTAGTAGCCTACATGCATTGTAAAAGCACCCTTTGCTGTTGAAATTGTTACATATGGGAGAGTTACCTATGTAATGAATGGTCCTACCCAATTTGTCTTTGGTAGGGCGAGAAGCTTGTTCAGATGAGGCATTCAGTTCCTGAGGTCTACTTGTGGATGGAAGTTCTAACTGGTTGGAGGAGATGGAGGATGGACATAGTTGAGTAGAATGGGTATTGGCTTGGCAGATTTGGCAAGTGGGTAATTTAAGGCCTGCAAAATGTCTGCAGAATAGCTCGTTGTCCAGAAAGCTCCAGTCTGTGTGGTAGTTGAATTGGGTCAAAGCCGCGGCGGCCTTAGCGGCAAACGATTTGTGGTAATCGTAATAAGCAAAACCACCGTATCTGTGACCCAAGTCAACTAGAGTATACATATAAGTATCTAATTCCTGGCGTCTATGAGGAGAGGTAGAGCATATTATATCTCTATATACGCTAAACGCTAAAACAAATTCCGGAATAGATAATTTACGAGCCAGTCTGGGGTCTTTGGTTTTAAGAGTGACTGACACTTCGCCACAATTTACAGTTTTGTTTTCCATGAGGTCCTGAGATGCCAACAGAATGGCAGCTAGGTTGACTTCTTTACCTTCCAGAATATCCTTACGTAAATTTTGTGGAATCATGTGAGCAGGTGTAATGCGTGGGGGCATGTTGGAATTACCTGATGGTTCCAACGTATTGGAAGGTACTATGGTTGGATTGGTGTGAGGGTTGGTAGATTCGAGGTTGGATAACCTGGACTGTATGTTGGCTACAGTGGAAGTAAGATCAGTAAGCATTTGTATGATTTTTTGGGACTGATCTGTTTGTGGCAAGGAAACGCTAGGAGAATGAGGCAAGGATAGGGTGGGTGAACCGCCCTGAATAGTAGCTGGAGAAGTAGGAATGGGTGATGTAATAGTGTTATCACACAGTAATCTATAAAGTTCATTCTTCCTAGCGGACGCAGAGTAATGAATTCCTCTTCTGTTGAGCTCTGCCGTCAGTTTGGCAATAGTCCATGATCTGTATGATGAACCAGCAGTAGAAGATGAACGTTTGCGTGGTATATTTTGTATGGCTCTTGGAGGCTCAGAACCTGAGGTCCCTGGGGTATTAGAGTCTTCCATGACCTGTGTTACTAGACAAAATATGAGAGAATTAGGGAAAGGCAATGGAAATTACCTTGGATTAAAGACCTATTATAGATCTGGAAGACGTGAAGGAAGTTCTCCTAGGCCTCTTGAAGGCGGAATTAGAGAAGGGGATATACCTCGTTGTGATTTGGGTTAAAAGTTTTTTTTTTTTTTTTTTTTTTTTTTTTTTTTTGGAAAGTAGTACTAACCAGGAACTTAAGACGAATGTATTATAGTTTACAGTATCCGGGAGGTTGAGATGTTATAAGAGAGTTTATCAAAAACCCGAAAACGGAACCTAACACACCAGTCTCCCTTCCTGGTTGACGTGATCTACTTGTCCTGAAATAAGTATATGCCTTGACTGATGCTAAAAGCAAGAAACCCTCATAACGTAAGCTTGTATATATATGGATTACGCAGTGTGTACGACTTTTAGAGGATAACGTTGTTGAGCATGAAGTAAGACATAACTAAAGAAAGCCATATTGTTGCACAACGAGGTAAGTGAGAAATTCTACGAAAATTTGAGGTGAAAGTGACTTGTTTGAAAGGAGGTAAGGTAATAGTGACCCCCGGCTTCCCGGAGTATAAGGAACCGTGAACCTCAGTCCCTTAGTTAAGTTAAGGTGGTGGAGACCTAAGCCACCCAAAAGAGAAAATGATAGTGAATCTATTTGGAATTGGAGGCAAAATGATGATTGACCTTTTGCCTCCTGAGAGGTAAGGGACCGTGACCCTCGGCCTCTGTGAGAGGTAAGGAGACGGTGACCTTCGGCCTTTGTGAGAATGTACGGAAACTGTGACCTTCGGCCTCTGGAAGAGGTAAGGAACCGTGACCCTCAAACTCTTTGGAGGGGTGAGGAGACGGTGACCTTCGGCCTCTGTGAAGAGGTAAGGAGACGGTGACCTTCGTATGTGAAGAGGTAAGGAGACGGTGACCTTCGGCCTCTGAGAAGAGGTAAGGAAACGGTGACCTTCGGCCTCAGTGAAGAGGTAAGGAGACGGTGACCTTCGGACTTGAGAAAGAGGTAAGGTGACAATGACCTTCGACCCCTGAAAGAGGTAAGGAGAATGTGACCTTCGGCCTCCGAAAAGAGGTAAGGAGGAAGTGACCTTCGACCTCAATTATGAGGTAAGGTGACCTTGACCTTCGACCTCTAGTGAAAGATAAGTGAGATTGACCTATTGAATTCGAAGGAGAGACAGTAGACTGTATAGATTGATTGCTACCTACTGAGGATGATTGACAACCTCCAGATAAGTTTAACTGAAAACTGAAATGAGAAAGAGAGAGATAGAGACAAAGATACAGATGAGTAAGTGCACATTCTCCCTAGAGACTGTCGTTATAGATACATACACAGGAGTAAATTTTTTGGACCACATGACTTATAAATGGAAAATGCAATGGTCATAGATTATTTCGTTGAACATAAGTATGATGTTATGATTACATATACATATACATGCACACATGTCTTTACTTGAGTATTGGAGGTGAACTCCTCTCCTGAAGAATAATTTAGACCTTATAACAGTTACTTCTGCCTCCCATCGGCAGGACATGAGATTAATGCATTTAAAACATTTTTTGACCAGCTTATGGAGAGATTTAAGAACACACTTTTTTTTTTTTTTTTTTTTTTTTTTTTTTTTTTTTTTTAAAGCAACTTATAATTCTAATGGTATAGGATAGTGTAAGTGGAAGCTTGTAAAACCGAACTGTGAACATTTAATTACTTGAAAGTAATGCACTTGCTGACTATACTTATTAGAGAAATGCCCGTTTAGACAAGAGTGATGGACCTGTAACTGAGTATAGCGTACCTGCCTGGTTAGTGACGAGGACGAGGCAAACGCTACAGAGTGTAGAAGTTGGACGTGTCTCAAGGAAGTGATGTCACTTCCTGGAATAGTATCCGAATCTATGGGAGATGCGATGTTTCGTCGGTTAGTGTATGGGTGAAAACGAGCATGAGACTGAACGGCTGGTAATTGAATAAGGTACTAACCTTTGGATGGCAAGGAACGCTAAGTGAAACTCACGTGACTGCGACGGCGGCGCAATGCTACTCGACTGACCCGTGACGTAAGAGGAGCGAGGGAGGAAGCTGGGGGATTAAATAGACCTCCAGCTCCTCCCACAACTACAGGCACAGCCTTATCATAAGTCACCTCTGCTTTATCTCCACTTTATCAACGATTAGTGAATCTCCTCCTTGAATGCTAGCAAACTCTCGAACACATTGCAAAGCAATGCGTTGGAGTCCTTTCTAGCATTCAAGGGGTTAAAAAGCAATAATTTAAATTTGAGTAATTTTTAGTTGTCCGCTGTATTGCAATGAGTTTATAATGGAAGTCTGCCGTCATTAGAATCTGCTGGTGTGAGTATCCATTGTGGGGAGGCTAAACCTTCATTATTCTCCTCCTGTGATTGGCTCTCTGTTAATCTGATAAACCCAGTCAAGGTTGTCTTAAGTATATGGAAAATACCTGATTGAAAAACTCATTTCCTTTTGAGATAGCCTTAGGGAATGCACGTTGTACTTAATTGCCATTTGGAAAAATTGCTTTCAGAATAGTAGTCGATTGTATAAAGTAACAAATAAGACTGGTAAATCCTTTCCTGAACATTTTCTAAAAAGCCACGTGGGATTACATGTTTTAAAATGCTTTGTGGTTAGACACTTTCTACATAATTGAAAAGAACGATTGCTAAATACTACTGTGTCTGTTTTGCTGTGTGTAGAGAGTAAACAGAGAGAAATTCTGGAGAAATCAACTATGCTGTAGGAGACGAATAAAATAAAAAAAAAGTCCAATAATTTAACCCTTTGAGTGCCAGCGGGTATGCAGTGTATTACTTTGCAGTGTACTGCACACTACTCTGGAACTCTAAGGTTTAAAGTGAGAGTAATACTTTATTATTACTGTCCCCCATATTGTACATATTTGCAAAATAATTTAATAGCCGCCAGGTTCATCTCTCAAACCTTTATGATTGGAGAGATAACCGCCTGCAAAGTTCCCCCCTCCCTCCCCCTTCCCTGAAGTCAGTGTTGTGCTGACTGCAGGGATATCCAGTCTGACTTTAATCAGGCGGCTCTGCAGCAGAGCCGCGATCGCGTTAGTGACAAAGAATTACTTCACTGAAACAGTCTTCTACATGTGCTTGCAAACAAAGCACATGTAGAAGACCGTTTCAGTGAAATAATAATTTTTTTGTAACGGGATCTCGGCTCTGCTTCAGAGCCTCAATCCTGTCATACGACAGACTTCCCCTGCAGTCAGTACAACGCTGACTTCAGGGAAGGGGGAGGGAGGGGGAACTTTGCCTTTGGTTATCTCTCAAACCAGAGAGATGAACCTGGGGGCTATTACATTATTTTACAAATATCTACAATATGGGGGATAGTAATAATAAAGTATCACTATCCCTTTAAGTGAGCTATTAACCCCTTGGATACTAGAGATATGTTCAAAGCATAGCTCTCTAGCATTCAAGGGATTAAATATCCCCAGATAAATGGGAGTTTGGTGAATTTTAGTTTGTATCCTACAATGCATTTGCTCTTCCTCTGTCTCCATATGACCCATTGTGTGTTGTGTCTAGAATTAGATTTATGTTTACTGCCTCTGCCTTGGGCCCTTCTTTCTAATCTACATTTTCAGTATCATTCCCATGACAAGGCTATAAACACAATAGACATGGAAACAAAAGGAATGTAGAATATTGAACTAAAACTGTTATCCCACAATGAGGGAAATTCACTAAGCGGTGATGAAGAGGTGATAAAGAGGTGATAAATTGGAGATGACTTCTCCAGTTCCTATGTTATTCTATGGGGGCTATGCACTAAGATTTCTTCAGCTTTGGAGATCTTATTGAATAGGCTCTATAGAATAACATAGGAATTGGAGAAGTGATAAACTGGAGAAGTCATCTCCACTGTATCACCTCTTTATCACAACTTAGTGAATCTCCTCCAAGGTGTTGATAATACTGTTTGGGTTCCAGAGAGGTATCCAACTCATTGCAATGCGAATGGATTGGATACCTCTCTGGCACTCATAGTCTTAACTACTTTTATTATCACCCTTGTTAGAAACTGGCACCTGTGCTCATTGTGCTTCTTGAAACTCAGTAGTTTTCATATGTTTTGCTATGGAGGAACCCTTTGTCTGCAAAATGAAATTCCAGTGGAATCCTAACAATAGAACTGTTAAACTCTTTTAACTCTTTGAGCGTCAGAGAGTTATCCAACGCATTGCAATTCGTTTGATACCCATACCTGGGAACTCTCTGGATTTGCCATGGAGACTCCGGTTTTGACACTGCTTTACCGGGTCTCTGGGGCATAGGCTGAGCCTCTAGATGTGGGGAGTTTCTATTGAAACTCTGCCCACATCTGCTATTTCCCCAGCCTTCTTTTACTGTCAGTGTCCACCTGTTAAGCCCCACTCACAATCCGTGTCAAGCCCTGCCCCTTTTTGATGCAATTTGTGTAATTTTTCTCACCCCCCCCTTCTGCACCAGAGGACTCCCCTGATTTTAAATGTGTGTCCCAGGTCCCTGGTAGTGCCCTTCAGGGACAATACAAAGTCCGGGAATGAAGACTCCAGAGCACAGAGTTCTAGACACTAGGAGAATTTCCCATTGTCTGCTGTGACAGAATGTGATACCTCTGCTGGACTACAAGAAAATGGCTTCCGGACAGAGCTCTAAACACTCAAGACAGACCTAAGCCTTGATCTTGATATTAAACAAAAGCTGCTGTGTAGTTTTGTTTAGTGTAATGTCAGTCTAAGGCTTTGGGTGTGATGTGCTGTACATTTTCTTGTAGCCCACCACAGGCATCACTTTCTGTCACAGCAATGTTTAGAACTCTGTGTTGTTCCAGACAAAGAGCAGGCTGCACCCTGATGTCCAATGATATATAATGACCCCTCTTGTATAGCTGCCCTAAAGCTGAGGACATGTATTCTGCTACTCTCATCTCCACAGTGTCCCAGAATGGCGGAATGGAAATGTGGTCAACCTAGTACTAAGTAATACTATATCTTAAATTTTTACCTTAATAATTTAACCCTTTGGACACCAGAGGGGTACACAACACATTGCAAATCAATGTGTTGCATACCCCTCTGGCACTCAAAGGGTCAGGCACGTGCACACATAGACACCAAGGAGGGCTTGAGCACCTGCCCTTTTTGTCCAAATTGCCCTCGTGCCCTTTTAACAACAACAAAAAAAAAACTTGCCTCGCCGCCCACACTAACCCCCCCCACTGCCCAGACAGGTCTGTGCCTCCTTCAGGACAGAACTGTAGATGCTGCGCTCCCTCGTCGGCTCTTTAGTATTACAGAGCGCTGGGAAATGACATCATCTCCCAGAACTCTGCATGAAGAGAAGACCTCGCGGAAGCTCCAGCAGCTGCAGGTCTGTGCCAAAGGAGGCACATACAGACCTCTCCTGCCACTGGACCACCAGGGAAGAGGTAGGAAACGGACACTGGGGGGCAATGTGGAAATGATGGGGCAATATGGATCTGATGGGGGGGCAAGATGGAGTTGATGGCAATGTAGAGATGATGGGGCAATGTATGTGAGGGTAAGTTGGAGCTGATGGCAATATGGAGCTAATGGGAGGGGGGCAATATGGAGATGAAGGGGGCAATGTGAGGGTAAGTTGGAGCTGATGGGGCAATATGGAGCTGATGGGGGCAATGTGAGGGTAAGTTGGAGCTGATGGGGCAATATGGAGCTGATGAGCTGATGGGGGCAATGTGAGGGTAAGTTGGAGCCGATGGGGGCAATATGGAAATGATGGGGGCAATGTGAGGGTAAGTTGGAGCTGATGGGGCAATATGGAGCTGATGGGACAATATGGAGCTGGAGGGGGCAATATGGAGCTGATGGGTGCAATGTGAGGGTAAGTTGGAGCTGATGGGGGCAATATGTAGATGATGGTGGCAATGTGGAGCTGATGGGGCAACATGGAGCTGATAGGGGACAATGTAAGGGCAATATTGAGATGATGGGGGGCAATGTGAAGATTAAGAGCATTGTGGAGGTGTCCAGTGGAGATGGCCAATGGGGGGGGGCGCTTCAGATTTCTGTGCCTACAGGCTCCTGAGACGTAAATTCTTTTCTCTTTTTTAAATATATATTTTGAATAAATAATTATGAGAAGTGCCCCTTTTTTCATTTGAGCCCCTGCCCCCCAAAATGTCTGTGCACGTCCCTGCAAAGGGTTAATCTTATCAGGTAACAGTTGCCAGTCAATAGTGTTGGATAATTTCAGCTTGCAATCATAGGACCCCACCTACACAACATCTACTATGCCAGTCTTGTTCCACTGCCCACCATTATTTAACATTTGTTCCATGGCATCCACTTTGAAAACCACTTTTTATATCTTTAGTAGATGGCTTTGTTCTTTGATGGGTAAGTCTTACTGCTTTAATTGCCTATCTTCCCTTTGTATATGTATCTGCATTTGTTTTACACCAAAATGTGTTTGGTTAATATATTGTAAACAACCATATTTAACTGAGCATTAGGAAAATGAGCTATTGTAAACAAAAACAGGCCACTCATATTAAGAGTAAATCCTAAGAAGAATAGACATTTCTATAAAACGTTACTCTATTTCATTCCATTCGCATTCCCTGATAGCATCACAGTCAGATTCTGGGGACTGATTACAATACTACACGTCTAAGTACATTTTTGGGATGTAACAGTCAATGTTAATGCAGCCTTAAACTTGTCTGCACATGGCCAATCAGAAATAAATTGCTCTTTTAGAAAGAATGTTGGTGTAAGGTTGGCCATGCATTGGCTCTGCAAATGACTGGAGTATGAGTAGCTGGTTAGTTTCTGGACAGAAATTGGAACAGGATTGCTGGAGCCTAAGGGGAAGTGGGCTGATCTCAGGCTCAGCTGAGTACTCCAAAGCCTAGAGTTGTACCATTAGCATGTTCCTTATATATTCAACAAAGTGCAGGAGGAAAGTACATTTTGAAAGATGTAAAAATGTTAGGACAAGAGGCCATAGTCTATAACTAGAGGGACAGAGGTTTTGATGTAATGTAAGAATGTTTTACTTCAGTGAGAGGGTGGTAAATAAGTGGAACAGTGCACCAGCAGAAGTGGTAGAAGTTAATACAGTGATGGAATTTAAAGGGATAGTAATACTTGCAAATTACTAATCCCCATTTTGTAGCTTTGTTAAAAAGAAACTTTTTGCCCCCAGTGTCATCAAACCATAAGGGTTTGAGAGATGATAGCGCTCAAAGTTCCCCCCTCCCTCCCCCTTTCCTGACAGAACGCTGACTGCAGGGATATCCGGTATTACTTGCATCAGGCGGCTCTGCAGCATTGCCAAGATCACTATTATAAAAAATAAATCTTTCACTAAAACAGTGTTTTATGTGTGCTTGCAAACCAAGCACACGTAGTAGACCGTTTCAGTGAAAGAATTATTTTTTATAAACGAGATTTCGGCTCAGTTGCAGAGCCGCCTGATGCACATAAGACTGTCGTACGACAGCTTCCCCTGCAGTTAGCGTTCAGTCAAGGAAGGGGGAGGGAGGGGGGAACTTTGAGCGCTATCATCTCTTAAACCATAAGGGTTTGAGAGATGACACTGGGGGCAATAAGTTTCTTTTTAACAAAGCTACAATATGGGGATTAGTAATTTGCAAGTATTACTATCCCTTTAAGCACGCATGGGATAGGCATAAGGTTGTCCTGAACATAAGACAAGAACAACGACCAAATAAGCTTTTAGGTTTTTACAGTAGGAAAATGGGTAGACTAGATGGTCCGAATGGTTCTTATCTGCCATCAAATTCTATGTTTCTACGTTTCTATGGAAATAATGAAATACAGGAAGCATAAGTAATTTCAGACAATCAGGTCTAACCACAGGACCTCATGTTCTGCTCACTGCACATGTAAACATTAACCCTTTAGCCCAAGGCAATGCATTGGATACCTTTCTGGCACTCAAAGGGTTAAGGAAAGCCCCACAATGCTAAGTGATTGTATACGTTTCTCTCCCCTCTGGCACTGGAAGAGTTGTTATCACTTTTTCCAAACTATTAATAAAACTGTATTTAGCATTAATTAGTAAGAGTCCCCCAGGACATTTTCCAATGCTAATTTTTAGAATCTGTTTTAACCCCTTGGATACTACAGAGGTCTCTAACACATTAATTTACACCAGAGGGGAAATGTAAAAATCTGCAAGTGGAAGCTGGTACTGTGTTAGCCGTAGAAATATAGGAGGCAAATATAGTCACGTTGATACCTTTACTGGCTAAGCAGATTTAGGATGCAAGCTTATATTTATCTGTATAACATGCCTGAGGAAGAGACCTAAGGTCTTGAAAACTTGCATCCTAAATCTGCTTAGTTAACCAATAAAAATCAACTTGACTCTTGTGTGAGAGATCTCTTTATCCATACTGTGGACCACATTCCGCCATCAATAAGACTTAAAGGCATAGTAATGTTTCATAATAAAAGCAGCTCTAATTAATTATCATAGTATTTGGACTTTGGAATGTGTTATTTCAATTCTGTCAGAGTTGTAGTTCAAGAGTAATTCAATGACAAAGTCTCCCCCTCCCACCCCTTTTACTGATATAACACTGTTCAGCCAAAGCAGAAGGGAGGTGCCCAGGTAGAGTGCAGAGAGGGACAATCTTCAATTAAGATAAGGGAAAAACCTGAAAAACTTGTCAAGGGGGCAGGGTTTTCATTGTTTTCATAGAAAGAAGATTGTCCCCTTCTGTTATCTGTTTGGTCTTACAACTAGAGACCACATCTGAGAAGAGATGGCTTACACTAGGAAAAACGGGTGGGAGGGTAAACTTTTCTTGTGAATATCTCTCAAACCATAAAGGTTTGAGAAATAAGACTTATATCGCTCTTCATGTTTTTTTAATGCCTACAAAATAAAATAAAGATAAAACGAAGTATTACTATCCCTTTAAAAGCAACAATAACACCTAAAACTGAATAGGGGGTAACGTAAACTTAACCCCTTAATGTCCAGTGACGTATCAGGACCGTCACTGCTGTTTTTCCCTTAAGGACCAGTGACGGTCCTGGCATGTCATTTTTACTCACCGTACTCCTGCGGGAGCACTGTGATTAGTAGAGGGAACTGAAATTGACCACTCCAAGACCGGAGCAATTACTATCAGTCCCCCGTTTGGCGTGCCGGCACACATAATCAGTCACATGTGCCGGCACATCAAACTTCTCTATCTGATCCTTAAAGGACCACATACCCCGGGACTGCTGGTCCTTAAGGGGTTAAATACTTTGTACTTCATTCTAGCATATGTAAAAACTCTCTGTTTGCATTCTGAGGTGTTATATATGCTCTGAGGGAGCAGACATTCCTGGATTTTCCAGATCTCCCATTGATTTTCCAGGTTGATCTGTAAATGGGTTGGGATAAGATAAGGGCCTTTAAGAATACAAGAGCAGTGGGGACTAATCACAATCAACTAACTGACTTTAGTTGTTATTTATCAATACAAACAGCAAAAACAACAATAAATAAATGCTCTCTGAACAGGACAATTTATACATTTGTTAAAAAGCAAGCTTAGGGTTATATTTTAGGGATATAACATATGAATCATTAATATTTGGATATGCTGTTATTATGTGATATTTATCGTTATATCAACCTATTTATTTTATTGATGTTAGCCTCAAATCCTTTCCTATACCCTGTGTAGGAAAATGGAGTAAAGATATGTTATTTTCCTTCTCAAGGGGAAAATTTTTGGTATAAGTAGATTAGTAAATTGCCGTTAGGCGGATGTAGGACAAGATAACCAATTACAGCTATCTGATTAGTACATCCCCTTCTAATGTACTATGACTTCTCTAACATCCACAGAGTTAAATGTATATGTAATACAATTTTACATAATTTTATTGTCTTTTTCTTATAGGTCTGAAGCAAAAACACACAGGTTATGAAGAGGTAAGCAACAGAAAATTGTTGTACATTATATTATCGAAGGTTTTGAATAGGAATGAGTAAAAAGCCCCATTTTTTTCAGAAAACGTGACAATTTGACACGTTTTCTAAAATACTTTAGATTGTAAGCTTTCCGGCAGGGACCTCACACCCAGTGTATCACTCTACAAATCACTTGTCACCCTGTATTGTCTAAAGCCTTAAATTGTAAAGCGCTGCGTACACTTGTGGCGCTATATAAATTAAACATATTCATTCATTCAATTTCTGCAAAGATTCCTGTGCCTAGAAAGCTCATGAAATGTCTGCTTTTTTGCTAACCCCAAGAAATTTCCTGCAAGAATTTTGTTGCTTTCTGCTTGGGGGAAGTGGGTTTAGACTCAGTAAGATGCACTAAGGGCCATATGTTCAAAGCAGTAGCGAAATAGCTTTTGTCATTTGTAACGACTTTTCAAAGTACAGTGTCGTTGGGATCATTAATATTTTCAGAGAGTGTCGGTTGTGATAGGAAATATGTCGTTTGTCCTGACTGAAATTGTCAAATGGAACGACAAAAAAATGTCTTAACTAAAGACAAAAATGTCTTAAAAAATGTCTTAAAGGGGAACTACCACTCCGCAAAAACTTTACATTAATTAAGTCTTCATCTGGCAGCTAGCTGCTTAGTAGCGCTAGTCGCCAGAAATATTACCTGGTTTCAAAGATTTTCGAGTTTTTCGGACACTCACAGTTGCAGAAAGCACGGACATCTTGTCATAGTGACGTCCGTGCACCTGTGCTTTCAGTCCCTTTTGGAGCCTGCCGGCTCCAAAAGGGACTGACAGCGCAGGCGCACGGACTTCACTATGACAAGATGTCCGTGCTTCCTGATACTGTGAGTGTCAGAAAAACTCGAAAATCTTTGAAACCAGGTAATATTTCTGGCGACTAGCGCTACTAAGCAGCTAGTCGCCAGATGAAGACTTAATTAATGTAAAGTTTTTGCAGGGTGGTAGTTCCCCTTTAACAACAGAAATGTCTTTAAAAATGTCTTAACTAACGACAAAAATGTCTTAACTAAAGACAAAAATTCTCACATTCCCTCCACTTTAATCTCAATGTACAAATTATGTCTTTTGAAAGATTTTTTTGTCGTTAATTACGACAAATTTTCTTTTCCTCTATACGACAATGGAGAATAGTTTAGCCACGCCCCTTTGCCCGTCAATTTTGGAGTTGTAAACTACACAACGGACATTACTAGTTTTTTGTTGTATACGCTATAGAAAATATGTTGTTCATACAAGGCGGGGGGGGGGGGGAGGGCTCAGTATGTGTGGTTCTTTGGCTACCGTGAGGCAAAGTTGGGGTCAGTATGTGTGCTTCTTTGGCTACCGTGAGGCAAAGTTGGGGTCAGTATGTGTGGTTCTGTTTCTATCATGGGGCAAGGCTGGGGTTAGTGTATGTGGTTCTATAGCTACCAGTGCAGTGGGCAAGGCTGGGGGTCAGTATGTGTGGTTCTGTGGCTACCATGGGGCAAGGATGGTGTCAGTGAATGTGATTCTATAGCTACCAGTGCAGTGGGGCAAGGCTGGGGGTCAGTGTGTGTGGTTCAGTTGCTACTAGTGGAGTGGGACAAGGCCAGCGTGTCATGGAAGAAAAACTGGAAAATTGCACTTTTCACAGGAATTCTTGCAGAAGGCAAAAAAGTGAGGTTTTGTTTGCACTTTTCTCTTCTTGGGAGAAAATTTTCACCCATCCCTATTTCTGTATAATCTAAAGGTCAAACTGTGTTTATACTCAATCTGTACCTGTTATTATGAGCACATAACTAGTAATATTACATTATAGTGACATGAAGCAGAACAGCATCCCTGATAAGAGTAAGTAAAGAATATTCTAGTCAGAAAAAGGGAACTTGTTTTTAAGATATTGATAATTATCTCTACAGTTGACCGTTTAAGAGGAAGAGAAAATTCAGTATGGTATTTGGTAGACTGAAGATATGATTATTTGTTACTGTTGAGAGTCTTTCATCACCAATGGAATACATTGAGAGCTAATATTAGTCTTTGGAGAGGGAGGTGAGTTTAACTCCTTGAGTACTAGAGGGGAGCACTCTATGGAAAAACTTCAGTCATGTACTAAAGCTTACCATAATAAATGCTAGTAACAGAGCCACCTGGTGACAGAAACATAAAACTGCAATTTAATTCATTGAGCTATAATAATGTTTGAATAATAATAGCTTTATTGGGCACCAGGAAAAGTACCACATGTTTTCCCTGTTTTTAGGCACCAGGAAAAGCATTACACATTTTCTCTTCTTATAAAACATTTAGGTTTGTTTTAAGACACACTTCAAAGAGAAATTGCTATTATATGAATAAACATGTAACATTCACATATATCTATGTAATTGTTTCCGCACCTTGCACTATACTGCCCTTTATCAGATCAGGGAGTGAAAATATTCTACATACCAATAACGAGAAATGTTTGCTGCATTGTTGTACAAATGTTTTTTTTCCAGGGGTGTGTAACCTGCTGATGATAAATGTTATTGGACTACATCTCAATCTCCCTCAGCCATCACTAACTGGATAAGGATGAATAAAATTGTAGTCCAATAACAGACTGGGATTTTCAGGATACACACCTCTGTTCTATGCACAGGCAGCTGCAATGGACCCCACTGTAGAAATCCTGGGTTGCCCTGTTAATAAATATATACAATTGCATGTACTAATATGCGCTCAAGGATGAGAGATGTTTTATTCAAAAGTTATAGCAGCACAAACTTGCATTTTCTCTGCAGTACTTCCATTGCCTGAAATGTCATGGTGGAGCTGTTACTACAGCATTTTATGAAGGTTTATGGTTAACTTGACAGAGCTGTCCATAAACTGATGTAGAAACAGCACCACCAGTGGTGTAACTATAGGGGTCGAACCTTTGACCGGGCCCCTTGAGGGCCCGGCCTCCCCCTGCTACCCCCTCGCCTGACGCCCGCAATTAAGTAATGCAGAGCGCTGGGGCTCTGCATTACGAGAGTGCTGGTCTGCCAGAGGGAGATCAGTATTCCCTCCGGCAGACTGGCACTCTCGTAATGCAGAGCACTGGGAGATTATATCATCTCTCAGTGCTCTGCATTACTAAAGAGGACCACGTGGGAGAAGAGGTCTGTGCAGAAAGAGGCACAGACCTGTCCTCTGCCACTGGACCACCAGGGAGGTAGGAGATTTAGGGGCATTGTGGAGATGGGGGCATTGTGGAAGGGGCAATGTGGAGATGGGGGCAATGTGAAAGGGGCAATGTGGAGATGGGGCATTGTGGAAGGGGCAATGTGGAGATTGAGGGGCATTGTGGAAAAGGCAATGTGGAGACTGAGGGGCAATGTGGAGATGGAGGGAAATGTGGAGGTGGCCAGTGTGATCGGGGGACCCATGGCAATTCTTGCACCAGGGCCCTGTGGCATCTATTTACGCCTCTGAGCACCACCATAACATTTCAGGCAATGGAAGTACTGCACCCAGAAAAAATGCAAGTTTGTGCTGCTTTAACCTTTGAATAAAACATCTCTCATTGTTGGGAGAACCCATATTTTACTCATTATGAAAAAACCTGCAATATATTTATTTTCCATATTAAGCATTACTATTACCTTTAATATAATACAAAAATTAGTTTTCTAAATAAAAGTCTAATACAACAGATTGATGACATTTCAAAATCACCAGAGTAGTTTTTAGGTGATAGTGTTCCTTTATCTAAGTGAGGCTGATGTAGTAAGTCAAATTGGAACAGTTCTGTAGACAACCAAATGTACTGTACTGTTCTGTAATTGTACTATAATTCAGAAACTAGTTTTCTAAATAAAAATAGCTGAAACAACATGTATTCCATTTTAAAAGCTGTTTCAAAATCATTAAAGCTGTTTTAGGTGATGGGGCCCCTTTAATTCCATCATTACCAGAAATACTTGCAGAGCACCAGAGGATGTTCTGGCATTGAACAGTTATTTGATCCATTTTAGAATATAACCATAAAAACAGAGTGTTTGTAGCACTGCTAGGGAATGTGGGAAGGCAGTTTGAGTCATGGGGCTGTTTGCTGGAAGCTGGGGTGTCATGTGAGTCATATGAACAGTGCTCAAGCAAAGAAGATAGAGAGAGAGATGTATGAACAGCATAGGAGGTGATGGGAGAGGTTCTGTGCACGAATGCTGTATTCAGCTGCTGCTGTGGATCTGACAGACGGACCAGGGGACATCATCAAGAATCGTGTCATGTGCATGAAGACTCCCCTACATTGGAGGTACTTCATCCTGATATCTGGGCCTTTTTCCCAAAAGCGAGTAGGCCCGTTTGCTAAAGGATGAAGCATAACTGCTGTGAGGCGGGGCTGTAGGTTATTATTAATTGTTTGAGTGCCAGAGAGGTATCCAACACATTGCAATGAGATGTGTTGGATACCTCTTTGGCACTCAAAGGGTTAAAGTGGAACTGTCATTTAGTATCAGGCGATAAGTCGTCTATATTTATGTTAACCATTTTTTAAAACAGTAATTTATGAGATATTTAGCATTTTTTGCATTTAATTATTGGTTAATGAAAATCTGGCAGGCATGCTAGCCAGATACTATTATTCTGCTCCCCATTCCAACTGCCACTGCCTCCCTGCCATTACTAGCTCATTTGCATAAACTGACAAATAAATAAAGCTAAATGTCTCAGAATTTTTTTAAAATAGAAAATAGTTAAAATAAAGTAACATATTGGAGATTTTGAATCTCTTTCAAAATCATTTACTTGTTACAAGGTGACAGCCCTGCTTTAAATTCCAAATAGCCCTTCCGAATAATTTTTTTCAACCACAGGGAGAAAATAACAATCCCCATTGTCTTAAATTGAGCATTTAACCCCTTGAATGCTAAAGAGGTCTCCAACACATTGCTTCACATTCTAGCATTCAAGGGGTTAAAAGCCTCAATGGGAATTTTTAGTTGTCTGCTACAAGGGCAATGTAATGCATAGGTGTCCCAGATTTTCAACAAGTAGCCACTTCAGTCCTATGATCAGAAAGGGGAAAGGTTTTCACAAATATTAAAGGGCGTAAGGAAAGTGTAAGTAAAGCAACTACAAAACTTAAAGGGATGTTTACTGTTTTCCTCTGTTTGGGCGAGATCATTCACAATTTTGCCAAGGGCTTGAAAGGTTCTGAAAACACCCATAGCCCTTTATGATACAGAAGGTTTGCTCCAGAATTGCTATTTTTAAGCTTACTGCATATCCATTGGACTCTAGAGAGGTCTTTAAGTAATTGGGAAGCAATGCATTGGAGACGGTATAGCGTCCAAGAGGTTAATAAAATCAGCTGTGTTATTTATACATTAAATTTGTATAATGCTTATTTTTTTATTCTTAAGCATGTTTCAAAAGGCAGGGATTTTTTACCGTAAGGGAGATAAAGCTATGGAATTCTTTGTCTCAGGGTGTTGTACTTGCAGATACTGAAACTGCTTTCAAAAAAAGCAATGGAAGCCTATCTAGCACAGAACAATATCGAAAATTATGATAGACTAGTTGAACAGCCCGTGTACAAATCAGGCAGAGAGCATGAGCTTACTTAACTCTTTAAGGATCTGAGGGGTGTGAAATGCATTGCAAACCTCTGGTTCTTAAAGGGTTAATAATATCAAATGTAGTGGATAGAGTCTGTGTCCTGGTTCCTGCAAGCCACTGTCATATCTGCCACCATGGACCTGACATCCAAAACTGACAGATGATATTCTCTCTTGAATCAAACAGAAAGGGAAAATTAATAGCGGCTATTAGAATTTTCTGTCTGTACAAAGGTAAGAGCAGGAGTAATTATTAGACGTTGTTACTTCCCCTTTAATTTCCTTATAATGTTATGAGTCGAGGTAGATGCATATTAACCCAGTGAGTGCTAGAGACATCTCCAACTCATTGTTTAACAAAGTGTTGGAGATATCTCTGCATCCAAGAGGTTCGATACTTATAATGAATGATAGCTCACTGTTTTATTAATATATGACCTTTTATCTTCACTATTCCTAATTGTTTTAATCGGCTGAAAGCTCAGTTGACAAGATCATCTAATTGCTAACTTTGAAAGCAAAATTTTGTATCAGCTAAGAACCTCTTGATCCATTTCGTCTTTTTTTATCTAACTGCTTGAAAACTCAAGATACAATGTTATCCTTGGTATTCTTATTTTTACTCATAGCAACCTTATCTCTATTTTAAGCATGTCCCATTCAGTATTATGACTGTTACATGGGTGATTATTAGTCCACATGCAATAGCAACTATAACAGATATGTCTGTGAGTGGCTAGAGTGGGTGTCAGGTTTGATGGAAGCTGAAGCATGGATGACATGCCGCATATTATTGGCTGATGTCTCATCCTGGTTCAGATCATAACATCAGTGTCACTGACTGCATTTTGGCCCGCATTGGTTGCATAATAGGTATACTAGGAAATATATTAAACTTGTTTTCATAAACTTTCACATTCCTTTTTCTCCATTCTTCCATAGCTCACGGATTTCAGTGATGTCCCATGTTCAGTCAGGTCTCTACCCCCTCAGTGGTACCACACTGTCCAGGTACGAAGAATACGATCACTAAGGGCTCGTAGTAACAGTGATCCACTCCAGGGAAAGAATTTAGGACAGGGACTGCAGTGGGTGAGTTGGGAGTTTAAGCATTACTTTTTGCGCAGTCCATTTGTGTGTATGTGTCTGTATATACATATATATATATATATATATATATATATATATATATATATATATATATATATATATATATATATAGCAACAGTCAATGGTGGGCACTCCAAAATGAATAAAATCCAATGATGTTTAACTGCCTAGGTGCATTCTGTAGCATGAAGCATATAGAAAAAAGTAATTGGTTTAGATAACCAAAGTACAAGAGCACTCATAGGTCTTTGTAAAAAAAATAATAACTAAGTTTATTGAAGGTAGTTTCACATTAAAAAAAAATCAACGTTTCGGCTCCATTACGAAGCCTTTCTCAAGACAACTAACCAGCTGTATGTCTCGAACTTAAATACAGATCCTGTAGCAGAATAGCGCCAAAAAAACATGAGAAAACGCTGAGTGACGTCAGTATACATCAAGTTAAAATACTGTGAATGTAAATCGCTTGTCCTAACCCTTTGTTTGTTGGGTTAAGTGTGTATACAACATAGCAATCTCGATAATTGAAGTGCTAGTCCATTACCACACAGAACTAATCATGGGGGAATTTGTCCACAGATGCAAATATTTCTAATCTGATAAGCAATGTTGCAACAACCGCTTTCCTACCACTGTGCTGTAAGCACCGAAAAGGCTTATAGGCACCCATGTATTTATATATATATATATATATATATATATATATATATATATATATATATATATATATGCCTCATTGCATAGATTTATACTATTTATTAGTTTTATTTAGTGCTCTTCTTTTTTAATTTTCTAGAGTCCCTTTTATTTTCTGATTTAGCATACATTTCAGTTAGGATTGCTGCCAGCTGATTTAATCGTATTATACTGGAAATATATTTTTATAAGTTGAGTGCTTATATCTTCACATATTGTTCTACATACTTTGGGGGTTAAGAATGTTTTTGTGAGGATATGCTGACGAATGGGTATGTTAAGTAAGAAAGTGATCTTTGCTAGAGAAGTGGTTGCAGAGTGGACTAGGTGAGATGTCAGTGGCTGCTGACTCAGGCAGTGAGAACACACTTGGAAAAAAATATTAGGGTTAGGCTGAAATAGCATACCTCCCAAGTATCCCTCTTTAGGAGGGACAGCCCCTCTTTGAGACCCAAATCCCTCTGTCCCTCTTTTCTACCCTTTTGTCCCTCTTTTTAGGATATAAGAATGAGTAGTGTATATTACTTTGCTCCACAGCAATAAAACACAAATAAATGTGTAGTTAATCTTCAGTATATGTGTTTATAAACTAATCTGCACAAATAAAATACTTTTATCTTGTTCTAAATCATTTATTGGTTTCACAAAGAGGTGCCAGTAGATGAAGAAAAAAACCTAACAATTCTTTATAATGCCCCGCCCACCAGCCTCGCCCCTAGAAATACCAACTAAAACACCAGTGTCCCTCTTTGGCCGTTTGAAATGTTGGGAGGTATGAAATAGTGAGCAGACATGCTTGGTTAAAAATGTATTGGAATCTTGCTGTAATGAGTGGATGTTATTTGGCTGGATGTGCACATCTTGCATGTGTCTTGTGTTTTGCATTTTCAGTCTCTTAGGGACTATTTAGCATTTTAGAATTGAGAATGCAAGGAGACCCGGGAGGAGATTCATTAAGTGGTGATAAAGAGGTGATAAAGTGGAGATGACTTCTATGGGGCCCATGCACTAAGATTTCTACAACTTTGGAGATCTTAGTGCATAGGCTGTCTACAATAACATTGGAACTGGAGAAGTGATAAACTGGAGAAGTCATCTCCACTTTATCACCCCTTTATCACCTCTTTATCACTGCTTACTGAATTTTCCCCCTCCAGTTTATAACTTATCCAGTCCCTATGTTATTCTATAGAGCCTATGCAGTAAGATCTCCAAAGTTGAAGAAATCTTAGTGCATAGGCTCCATAGAATAACATACAAATTGGAGAAGTGATAAACTGGAGAAGACATCTCCACTTTATCACCGTTTAGTGAATCTCCCCCCCAGTTTTCAGGAGAATAGTTGGAATTAATACATAAGCATTATTTTGTTTATCTGGGTTTTGGGTACTGGATAGTGTATCAGTTTTCACTTAAAAATAACTGAACTGGTGTGAGACAAAATTAATGTGAAAGTAGGTCAGTGTTGAGGTGATAGATTCTATTGAAAGTTAAAGAGGAAGGTCCCCATCCCACATTACAATAAAAGCCTTATGCAGAAAACAATATGTGAGTAATTTCTTAACCCTTTGAGTGTCAGAGGGTTATCCATTGCATTGCTTTTCAATGCCTTGGATACCCCTCTTGCACTCAAAGGGTTAAACATAACATCTGCATACCTCCCAAGTGTCCCTCTTTAGGAGGGGCAGTCCCTCTTTGAGACCCAATTACCCTGTCCCTCTTTCCCACACTGGTGTCCCTCTTTTTAAGAGACACTGTGTGGTGTGTGTATATAAGTATATCACATTGCTCCAGAGCAATAAATGTCACATTAATTCTGTTTAACCCCTTAACAACTGGGCACGCAGGCATGTTGCGGACACGGACCACGGAGCATTTTTTTTATTCGCCGATCCGACTCAGGGCTCCCCGAACAGTGTGCAGCCACGCAGGGAGCCCTGAAATCCATGACGGTCCTGGTACATCATGGGATGTTTAGTCACTTTTACCCATGACGTACCAGGACCATCAAGGGTCGTTAACGGGTTAAACTTCACTATATGTGTTTATAAATTATAATGTATGAATAAAATAATTTGATCTTGTGCTAAATAATTTATCCAATTAAACAAAAAGGTTTCAATAGGTCATGAAATAACCTAAATATTCTCTGTAATGCCCTGCCCACCAACCACACCCCCTGCAAGGCCTTCTAAAACTAATGTGTCCCTCTTTGGCCATTTGATATGCTGGGAGATATGCATCTGCACCATAGGGGATGCTTAAAAATTCCCCAAATTCTCATTGATTTAATTGGGGTTTACAGCTATAGAGTTTGGATAGAGAGATACAGGGGTTTAGAGAGAATGTAATTGGTTAGGGATGCCCCCTATTCTTCCTGCATCAATCAATAGGTCAAAGGCCATGGGAAAAGACTTTGTTAACGTTTTATACAAATAAAGATTAAAACAAATGCAGTAACTGTCTTTTGATGTAATTTCAATATCTGCAAGTTTTTTCATTCTTATACGCATTCATTACTCATATCTTCTGGTAAGCATCATGTCATTAACAGTAGTAAGTCTTTTGTATATGATTGCAGCAGAGAAAAGGACTACCTTTTGGCAATGCATCTTCCTACCTTAACCTTGAAAAACTCGGGGAAGGATCCTATGCAACAGTGTACAAAGGCATCAGCAGGTAGGTACTCTTCAGGCACAGGAAGGTACATTTCACTCATAGGTAGGAACATTTAGGCATAGTTAATCTTCAGGTAGATAACTCTAGAGTGGGGTTAGTCAACTGACAGACCTCCAACTCTTGGGGACTACAACTTCCATCATCCCCAAGCAGCTGTTGACTGGTCAGGGATGATGGGAGTTGTAGTCCTCAACAGCTGGATGTCTAATAACTGGCTATCCCTCCTCTAGGGATATATTAAATCTTTGTATGCAACCATCAGGTATGCTCTCCCCATCCACCCAAATATGATTGGTTAAACAGGTAGCTAGATGTACTCAGGTTTATCACTCTTTTGGTAATACTGGATCTCTTTTACCAAGCTGGTGAGCTGGCATTATGTTTAATTTTTAATAACTGCACTATTGTGAATACCTTTGACCACAATAATTATATTCTGAAATCACTATAGAACTTACAGAAAATGGTGCCCCTTATGCAAAATGATACATATGCAGATGAAAAAAATGAACAAATTATAGGGTATTCAGGATCAAAATGCTAAGAAACAAATACTAAAACATTAATTTTAATAAAATAAAACTGAATAGAATCTAAGAAGACACTAAATGTCAATGTATCATCACGGTAATGTTCCAAAAAGTAAGACGAGATCAGAAATCCAGTGGAGTAGATGTATATATTGTGAGGCCTAGCAGACCCCATTGGTCTTCACAACTGTGCACTTTAGTGTGGGATTAAACCAGTAGAATGTGGAGGTAGGTGGAGGTAGTGGGCGGCTCTTCTATTGTATGCATCATATGCGCTACTTCAAGGAAAGAAATCCAGTAGCCTGAACTAGAGCTCTTCACCCACACACCTGATCACCCCTAGGGATTGAACTCAAAGACTGAAAGACCAAGGGGACTTGTACAGGATCACTTGAAGTAAGCAGATGGCAGACAGCAGGTGTAGTCAATTGAAGCAGATGTATAATCAGGGATCAGAGATTAGATAGTCATGCTGGTCAGGAGTCTTAACCAGATGGGAAGAGCAGGCAGAGTCAAACACAGCAGAGGTCTTATTATCAAAGAGTAGAGAGCAGTCATAGCCAAACTAAGCAGAGGTAGTATAACCAGGGAGCAAAGACTAAACTATAGTCAAAATGAGCAAAAGTCATAACCAGGAATGAAGAGCAAACATTCTCAAATGGAGAAGTGGTTTTATTTCAAGGAAATGGAGAGAAGCTATAGTCTGAATCAAGTCGGGCTTGGTATTTTGAATACCATTAGGATCAATCTGCAATAACCACGCAATGAGGAAGTGCACAGAACTGACTTATAAAGGAAGTCAGACTGAAGCCAGACATTTCTGGAAGCTGCTAGACTGCAGGATATCCCAGGACTGATAAGGATAACATTAGTGACTGGATCTATCCAGCATCCATGATAGCACAATGAATAGTGCTGCTGTCTCTCATGCTAACTCTTATGACAGCAAGTGAGAGTTTAATTCCTGAAACTATGTGGTCACAGGACCACATATTCATATTTTTTACCATGGGGGATTTCAAATTACCCTCTGCCCATTAGGGTGGCTTTAGTGGTCTTTAAAACACTCTTTGGAGATCCTGTTATTGCAAACCTCATAAAGACAAACAAGCCAAAAGATGTGAGAGGCTCTGAGCACGACCAAAAGCACAATGGCCTGTTCTCCTGCTAGTCACCACTCAAAAGCATCACATTTTAGCTCTCTAGTGTAGTGATGAGCGAGCACCCCAATGCTCGGGTGTTCGGGTGCTCTGACCGAGCACCCCCTGAGGCTCGAGTGCTCGGCCGAGCACCCGAGCCCCATTGAAGTCAATGGGAGGACTCGAGCATTACACCAGGCACCCCCTGCTCTGATGAGGGGAGGGTGCCTGGTCCATAGGAAAAGGGCAGAAAAGGATGGAAACACCACAGAAATGGTTCAGGGACAGCATAGGGAGGATGTCTGGATGCATCTTGGACTCCAACATCGCTGCTGGGAACGATCTTTCGCCCGTAGTACGCCATTTTTACAGACTGACCATAAAACACACAAAAAGGAAAATAAAAACGACTTTAGGCGAAAAATTGTTACCAAACAATATTTGCTGTATATTTACTTGTATATCATCTGCAAATTCTCCCAAAAATTTCCTTGGTTTTCGGAAGTGAGGCCATGATTAAGAGGGAAACGTGCGCAGAGGCAAATTCTCCCAAAAATTTCCTTGATTTTCAGAACTGAGGCCATGATTAAGAGGGAAACGTGCACAGAGGCAAATTCTCCCAAAAATTTCCTTGATTTTATAGAACTGAGGCCATGATTAAGAGGGAAACGTGCGCTGAGCCGACCATCTAAAACATTATGGGTGAGGGTCTGCTGCAGAGCTGACCATCCTAAACATTATATGCGAAGGCCCGCTAGTGAGCTGACGCTATAAAACATTATATGAGAGGTCCCGCTAGAGAGCTGACCCAATAAAACATTATATGAGAAGGCCCGCTGGTGAGCTGACCTATATAAAAATTGTCAAACAGGGCCCGCTGGTGAGCTGGCCCTATATAAAAATTATATCACAGGGCCCGCTGGTGAGCTGGCCCTATATAAAAATTATAGCACAGGGCATATGGAAGAGGAGGAGGAGGATGAGAAGATTAAGAGTCAACCATATACCCGTTTTTTGGGTGGAAGGGGTGAATGGGAATACAGAGTATTCACATCATTGTAAATAACATATATAAAGTGAGTTTATGTTCCCCCGCGGCTTTCCTCCAGT
This sequence comes from Rhinophrynus dorsalis, assembly GCA_037306005.1. Lineage (NCBI taxonomy): Eukaryota > Metazoa > Chordata > Amphibia > Anura > Rhinophrynidae > Rhinophrynus > Rhinophrynus dorsalis. The sequence goes on along the minus strand of CM074725.1, from coordinate 147,527,040 downwards.
GGAGTGGAGAAGTCAGGGGAAATCCAGGCCTTGTTCATTTTTATAAGTGTCAACCTATCAGCATTGTCGGTGGAAAGGCGGATACGCTTATCTGTTATGATGCCACCAGCAGCACTAAATACCCGCTCAGACAGAACGCTGGCGGCAGGGCAGGCCAGCACCTCCAAGGCGTAGAGTGCCAGTTCATACCACGTGTCCAGCTTGGACACCCAGTAGTTGTAAGGCACAGAGGGATCATTGAGGACGCTGACACGGTCTGCTACATACTCCTTCACCATCTTCCAAAACTTTTCCCTCCTTGTGAAACTAGGCTGCGCATCAGGGTGAGGGTGCTGGCGGGGTGTCATGAAGGTGTCCCACGCCTTGGAGAGTGTTGCCCTGCCTTTGTCGGAACTGCTGTGTGCTCCCCTTTTCTCCCCTTCTCGGTTGGCCAAGGTAGCACGTACTCTGCCGCCAGCGTTGTCAGATGGAAAATTTTGGAGCAATTTTTCAACAAGAACCTTCTGGTATTGCACCATTTTGCTTGTCCTCTCCACCGGAGGAATGAGAGATGAGAAATTCTCTTTGTAGCGGGGGTCCAGAAGGGTGAACACCCAGTAATCCGTGTTGTCTAAAATGCGTGTAACGCGTGGGTCACGGGAAAGGCAGCCTAACATAAAGTCAGCCATGTGTGCCAGAGTACCAACAGGCAAGATTTCGCTGTCCTCACCAGGAGGATGACTCTCAATCTCCTCATCCTCTTCCTCCTCTTCTGCCCACCCACGCTGAAGAGATGGAACTAAAGTTCCATGGCTACCCTCTGTAGCGGAGACAACCGTGTCTTCCTCCTCCTCCTCCTCCTCCTCCTCCTCCTCCGCCTCCTCCAATTGTCGCTGAGAAGACGAAGTGAGGGTGCTCTGGCTATCACCTTGTGTAAGCTCTTCCTCCCCCATTTCCACCTCTTCCACATGCAAAGCGTCGGTTTTAATTGTGAGCAGCGAGCGTTTCAGTAGACACAGAAGTGGGATGGTTACACTGATAATAGCGTTATCGCCGCTCACCATCTGTGTCGATTCCTCAAAATTGCGTAAAACCTCACAGAGGTCTGACATCCATTCCCACTCCTCACTTCTGATTACAGGAAGTTGAACGGAGAGGCGACGACCGTGTAACAGCTGGTACTCCACTACTGCCCTCTGCTGCTCACAAAGCCGGGCCAACATGTGGAAGGTGGAGTTCCAGCGCGTGCTCACGTCACACAGCAGCCGGTGAGCTGGCAATTGTAAGCGCTGCTGCAGCTTCAACAGGCCGGCTGAAGCTGTTGATGACTTACGGAAATGTGCACACACGCGGCGCACCTTGGTCAAGAGATCATGCACATTGGGGTAGGTTTTTAGAAATCGCTGCACCACTAAATTAAATACATGCGCTAGGCATGGTACGTGTGTGAGCTTGCCGAGCTCCAAAGCCGCCACCAAGTTACGCCCATTATCACACACAACCATGCCTGGTTGCAGGTTGAGTGGCGAGAGCCACTGCTCGGTCTGGTGACTAATCCCCTGCAACAGCTCTGAGGCCGTGTGCTGTTTGTCCCCAAGGCAGATCAGCTTCAGCACGGCCTGTTGACGCTTCCCCACTGCAGTGCTACACTGCTTCCAGCTACTGGCTGATGGGGGAGTGGCGGTGTGTGTAGAGAATTCGGAGGTGGAAACGGAGGAGGAGGAGCCAATAACGTAGGTGCTGGTGGAAACCCTGATGGAGGTAGGGCCCGCAATCCTCGGCGTGGGTAGCACCCGTGCCATCCCAGGGTCCGAGTCGCTCCCAGCCTCCACGACATTCACCCAGTGTGCCGTCAGGGAAATGTAGCGTCCCTGGCCACAAGCACTTGTCCATGTGTCAGTCGTTAAGTGGACCTTCCCAGTAACTGCGTTGGTCAGGGCACGGGTGATGTTACGGGACACATGGTGGTGTAATGCGGGGATGGCACACCGGGAAAAGTAGTGGCGGCTGGGGACCGCGTACCGAGGGACAGCTGCTGCCATCAGGCTGCGGAAGGACTCAGTGTCCACAAGCCTAAATGGCAGCATTTCGATGGCCAGTAATTTTGAAAGGTGTGAGGTTAGTGCTATGGCCTGTGGGTGGGTGGCTGGGTACTTTCTCTTGCGCTCAAATGCCTGGGGTAACGACATTTGGACGCTGTGCTGGGACAGGGAAGTGGATGTGGTCGCTGATGGTGCTTCAGATGCTACAGGTGCAGGGCGGGAGGTATGCGGGCCTGCGCCTTCAACAGGCGATTGGCCGGCACCGAAAACAGGGGAAGAGGAGGCAGTGGTGTGGCCTGCAGACACAGATGGGCGATCCAGGCGTTCCTCCCACTTACTACGGTGCTTGGATGCCATGTGTCGGATCATGCTGGTGGTGGTGAGGTTTCTAGTGTTCATGCCTCGGCTCATTCTGGTGTGGCACAGGTTGCAAACTACAATTCTTTTGTCGTCCGCACTTTCCTTAAAAAAACGCCATACCGCGGAACACCTACCCCTTGGCAAGGTAGATTTACGCAAGGGGGTGCTCCGTGGAACATTTGCGGGCCAGTTTGGTGCGGTCCGCCTTCTTTCTGTAGCCACACCACTGCCTCTTCCAGCCTGTTGCGGTGCTGCAGATGGCTCACCCTCAGGACTGCTGTCATCGCTCGGCTCTACACCTTCCCAGGTGGGGTCAGTCACCTCATCGTCCACCAAGTCCTCCTCCACTTCCTCACTCTGATCATCCTCCTCAAGTCTTGATCCCACCACATACTCAGTCATTGACAACTGTATAACATTCTCCTCAACAAGGTCTTGAGACGGAAATAGTGGTTGATTTAATGGCAACTGTGTCTCATCATCATCATCATCATCCACTACTTCCTTTGACCTTAAATGCCGTTCACATCTGTCATCTTCTTGAGATTGGGTAGCCTCTAGAGGTTGTGAATCAGGGCACAAGATGTCATATTCCTCTGCAAGCGTGCTTGGAGAGAGGGTCAAATGAAGGATTGGTGATGAGATGAGCTCCTCACTATATCCCAGTGTGGGATCACTTCTTTGACCAGACCGTGTATGGTGGGAGGAAGGATGATCAGAGTGAGGATTATGTTGACCAGACTCTTGGCTACTGAGAGTGGACTTGGTGGAAGACAGGGTGGTGCTTAACCGACTGGAAGCAGTATCAGCTGTCATCCAACCGACCACCTGTTCGCAGTGGTCGGACCTCGAGAGTGATGTCCTGCGACGCCCTGTAAAATTACACATGAAGCTAGGTATGGTGGATGTCTTTCTTTCTTGTGCTCTGGCACCAGGCACAGTTTCTCCGCGTCCTGACCCGCGCCCTGAACTTTCAGGATCACGTCCACTTCCCCGTCCCTTTTTACCCGCCTTCTTCATCTTACACAGAATATGTGACTTTAATATTTGAGTTTGAAAACTTAACAGTATTTCTTCCTATTCTGCAACTCTGCAGAGTACACAGAATAGGCTGCTAAACGGCGGTGAAACACACTGAATGGAATATGTGACTTTAATATTTGAGTTTGAAAACTTAACAGTATTTCTTATTATTCTGCAACTCTGCAGAGTACACAGAATAGGCTGCTAAACTGCGGTGAAACACACTGAATGGAATATGTGACTTTAATATTTGAGTTTGAAAACTTAACAGTATTTCTTATTATTCTGCAACTGTACAGAGTACACAGAATAGGCTGTTAAACGGCGGTGAAACACACTGAATGGAATATGTGAGTTTAATATTTGAGTTTGAAAACTTAACAGTATTTCTTATTATTCTGCAACTGTACAGAGTACACAGAATAGGCTGTTAAACGGCGGTGAAACACACTGAATGGAATATGTGACTTTAATATTTGAGTTTGAAAACTTAACAGTATTTCTTATTATTCTGCAACTGTACAGAGTACACAGAATAGGCTGTTAAACGGCGGTGAAACACACTGAATGGAATATGTGACTTTAATATTTGAGTTTGAAAACTTAACAGTATTTCTTATTATTCTGCAACTGTACAGAGTACACAGAATAGGCTGTTAAACGGCGGTGAAACACACTGAATGGAATATGTGACTTTAATATTTGAGTTTGAAAACTTAACAGTATTTCTTATTATTCTGCAACTCTGCAGAGTACACAGAATAGGCTGCTAAACTGCGGTGAAACACACTGAATGGAATATGTGAGTTTAATATTTGAGTTTGAAAACTTAACAGTATTTCTTATTATTCTGCAGCTGTACAGAGTACACAGAATAGGCTGTTAAACGGCGGTGAAACACACTGAATGGAATATGTGACTTTAATATTTGAGTTTGAAAACTTAACAGTATTTCTTATTATTCTGCAACTGTACAGAGTACACAGAATAGGCTGTTAAACGGCGGTGAAACACACTGAATGGAATATGTGACTTTAATATTTGAGTTTGAAAACTTAACAGTATTTCTTATTATTCTGCAACTGTACAGAGTACACAGAATAGGCTGTTAAACGGCGGTGAAACACACTGAATGGAATATGTGACTTTAATATTTGAGTTTGAAAACTTAACAGTATTTCTTATTATTCTGCAACTGTACAGAGTACACAGAATAGGCTGTTAAACGGCGGTGAAACACACTGAATGGAATATGTGACTTTAATATTTGAGTTTGAAAACTTAACAGTATTTCTTATTATTCTGCAACTCTGCAGAGTACACAGAATAGGCTGCTAAACTGCGGTGAAACACACTGAATGGAATATGTGAGTTTAATATTTGAGTTTGAAAACTTAACAGTATTTCTTATTATTCTGCAACTGTACAGAGTACACAGAATAGGCTGTTAAACGGCGGTGAAACACACTGAATGGAATATGTGACTTTAATATTTGAGTTTGAAAACTTAACAGTATTTCTTATTATTCTGCAACTGTACAGAGTACACAGAATAGGCTGTTAAACTGCGGTGACACACACTGAATGGAATATGTGACTTTAATATTTGAGTTTGAAAACTTAACAGTATTTCTTATTATTCTGCAACTCTGCAGAGTACACAGAAAAGGCTGCTAAACTGCGGTGAAACACACTGAATGGAATATGTGACTTTAATATTTGAGTTTGAAAACTTAACAGTATTTCTTATTATTCTGCAACTCTGCACAGTACACAGAATAGGCTGCTAAACGGCGGTGAAACACACTGAATGGAATATGTGACTTTGATATTTTAGTTTGAAGACTTAACAGTATTTCTTCCTATTCTGCAACTCTGCACAGTACACAGAATAGGCTGCTAAACTGCGGCGAAGCACACTGAATGGAATATGTGACTTTAATATTTGAGTTTGAAAACTTAACAGTATTTCTTATTATTCTGCAACTCTGCACAGTACACAGAATAGGCTGCTAAACGGCGGTGAAACACACTGAATGGAATATGTGACTTTGATATTTTAGTTTGAAGACTTAACAGTATTTCTTCCTATTCTGCAACTCTGCACAGTACACAGAATAGGCTGCTAAACTGCGGCGAAGCACACTGAATGGAATATGTGACTTTGATATTTTAGTTTGAAGACTTAACAGTATTTCTTCCTATTCTGCAACTCTGCACAGTACACAGAATGTGCTGCTAAACTGCGGCGAAGCACACTGAATGGAATATGTGACTTTGATATTTTAGTTTGAAGACTTAACAGTATTTCTTCCTATTCTGCAACTCTGCACAGTACACAGAATGTGCTGCTAAACTGCGGCGAAGCACACTGAATGGAATATGTGACTTTGATATTTTAGTTTGAAGACTTAACAGTATTTCTTCCTATTCTGCAACTCTGCACAGTACACAGAATGTGCTGCTAAACTGCGGCGAAGCACACTGAATGGAATATGTGACTTTGATATTTTAGTTTGAAGACTTAACAGTATTTCTTCCTATTCTGCAACTCTGCACAGTACTCAGAATGTGCTGCTAAACTGCGGCGACGCACACTGAATGGAATACGTGACTTTGATATTTTAGTTTGAAGACTTAACAGAATGTGCTCTAATCTGCAACTTTGCACACTAAACAGAATGTGCTCTAATCTGCAACTTTGCACACTAAACAGAATGTGCTCTAATCTGCAACTTTGCACACTAAACAGAATGTGCTCTAATCTGCAACTGTGCACACTAAACAGAATGTGCTCTAATCTGCAACTTTTCACACTAAACAGAATATTTTTTTTTTTTTTTTTTTTGTTTTTTTCCCCCCACACAAAATAACCTGCTGCCCCCACACACAGTAGTCCTAAAAAGGACTTTTGGTTCTTTTTTGTCACAATTTTTTTTTTTCCTCCCTACACTGCCTTTCCCTTCCTATCCTCAGCTCTCCCTGGCTCAGACTGAGCCGAACTCGATGGTCAGGTGCTATACAGCACCTGACCACGGGTTCTGGCCAGCCAATCAGTGTAATGCCAGCAGCCAACATGGCTGCTGGCATTACACCGATGTCAGAGCCTCCCTGCACGTTTATTGGCTGCGCAGCAGCCGCAAAACGTGCGGGGAGGAGACCCGAACATGGCGGGCGAGCACATGCGGTACTCGTACGAGTACCGCCATGTGCCGAGCAGAGCGATGCTCGAGCCGATCCGAGCATCGGCCGAGCATGCTCGCTCAACACTACTCTAGTGCCATTAGGGAGGAGAAATTTCCCATAAGGGCAGTCCTGTACCAAAACAATGGGGAAGTCCCCTCCACACAGTAAAACCAGCTAACTACAGACGTACTTTTTTTTTTGAAAAAATAATCTTTATTTTGACATGGAAAATACAATACAACATTTCTTTGTCCAGTAATGCTTTCCAATACAGAGTGCATTCATACATTTAAAACAATAACATTCTTAATACCTGCAACGCAGTGTACTTTGGCAGCACACAGGTACATCACTTTATTGAACTCAACACTTGTACTTTATTTCACTGTATTAAAGTCTCTGTGGGCATTCGCCTGGGGGGGTGGGATATGGGGCATGGGTCAGGGTAGGTCAAGGGGCCAAGGGGAGGTGACAGTGATATTGAGTCATTGGAGGGGATCCTAGTCCTCCTCTTCAGGGCTGTCCAAGATGTTATAGTCTCTTAGCAGACTGTGGATCAGTCTGCGCCAGTCCTGTGTTGTCACCTGTTCTCTCCTCAGCACCAGACGATTCCTTGCAAACCACAGAGCATCTTTGACACAGCACATAATGCGCCAGGCTTCCTGGATAGCACCATACGAGTGTGGCCCTGGAAATAGTCCATACAGTACCGAGTGGTACGACAAGTGTCTCTTTGGAACAGAGTCTTTGAGTTCATTTTCCAGGTCATCCAACAGAGCTTGGGCAAAGGGGCACTGCCAAAAAACATGCAGGGCAGTTTCTTCTGCCACGCATCCTCTAGGGCAATGTCTATACCTGCATAGGTTCCTTGCATGCATGAATGATCTGAGAGACAAACCCTCCTGAATGGTCATCCATGCAGTGTCCTTGTGTCTGTTGGTGAGTCTCCCTGATGACACGTTCTGCCAAACCATCTTGGAAGTGGCAGCTGGGAGTCCTGAAATTGTCTCTATAATGTCTTTTGCTCTAATGAGCTTATATATGACCTTTGGGGTCCACAGTTCTGGTTTAACACCCTCCAGTTGGTTCTCCCTTACAAATCTACCAACATCCTGGTAGAACCAAGGGGTAGTCCAGTTGTAAGGGATGGAGCTGTCTCACCTCTCCCAACCAAGTCCCCTCCAAAGAGGAAGCAGGAAGAAACGGGACATGGCATTACCGGCAGATCCCTGGTAGCTCTCTCTTAAGGTCCTCCGCACACAGTTGCACACAAAGAAGGCCCGCAACATGGTGGGGATGTCTGGCACCCCCTTTCCTCCTTTGTGGGGCTCCTTGTACATAACTGCACGCTTCACTCTGTCCATTTTGGAGCCCCAGATGAAGTGAAAAACTGCCCTTGTGATGGCTCTGCAAATCGTTGCCAAGGGTGGCCAAGCTTGGGCCATAGACTGCAGAACTGGAAGGATCTCATTCTGCAGTACCATTATTTTTCCCTCTTTGGTGAGGTCCCTGAGGCTAACTACAGATGTATGTTTCAGCCTTATTGGGCCTCATCAGGGAGATGCAGCTGGCTTCCCTAGGCACTGAGAGTAAGGGGCCCACGTCTGGATTATCCTTTACACTTAGAGAGAGACCCTAAGTGTTTTACAGAAACAAACCAAAAGATGAGAGAGACTCTGAGCATGAACAAAAGCACAATGGCCTGTTCTCTGGTTAGTCACCGCTCAAGAGCATCACATTTCAGCTCTCTAGTGCCATTTCAGAGGAGAAATTTCCACATACATATTAGACCAATCCTGCCCATAAGGGCAGTCCTGTACCAAAACAATGGGCAAGTCCCCTCCACACAGTAAAAACAGCTAACTACAGACGTACGTTTCAGACTTATTGGGCCTCATCAGTGAGATGCAGCTGGCTTCCCTAGGCACTGAGTGCAAGGGGTCCACATTTGGATTACCCTTTACACTTAGGGAGAGACCCTAAGTGTTTTACAGAAACAAACCAAAAGATGAGAGAGGCTCTGAGCACGAACAAAAGCACAATGGCCTGTTCTACAGGTAGTCACCGCTTAAGAGCACCATATTTTAGCTCTCTAGTGCCATTACAGAGAAGAAATTTTCCCATACATTTTAGACTAAACACACCCATATGAATGGGCAAGTCCCCGCTGCACAGAAAAACCAACTAACCCCAGACATGTGTTTCAGCCTTATTTGGGCCTCATCAGTGATGTGCAGCTAGTTTCCCTAGGTACTGAGAGCAAGGGGTCCACATCTGGATTACCCTTTACACTTAGGGAGAGACCCTAAGTGTTTTGCAGAAACAAGCCAAAAGATGCTGTTATTGCAAACCTCATAAAGACATACAAGCCAAAAGATGTGAGAGGCTCTGAGCACGAACAGCATACATACATGCATGCATGCATGCATGCATGCATGCATACATACATACATAGCAGCAGGGCCGGCGCTGCCATTAAGGCAGAACAGGCAGCTGCCTTAGGGTGCCGCAATGGAGGGGCGCCGAAAAGAGGGAAGTTGTGTTGTTGTTTTTTTTTTCCTGCGGTGTGTCACATAGACGCCGCGAGGGAGCGCTTGGTAGTGTAAATCAGTGCTCCCTCATAGCGTCTATGATACACACCGCAGAGAGACCCAGGCTCTGTAGTAATACAGAGCGCTGAGAGATGACATCATCTCCCAGCGCTCTGCATTACTGAGAGCAGCGCGCGGGAGCCTCAGCTCTGTGCCGAAGGAGGCACAGAGCTCTAAGCTGTGGCACGCCGCTAGACCACCAGGGACTCAAGGTAGGGAGATGAAGGGGAATTATGGAGATGAAGAGGCATTGTGGAAGGGGAATTATGGAGTTGAGGGGGCATTGTGGAAGGGGAATTATGGAGATGAGGGGGCATTGTGGAAGGGGAATTATGGAGATGAGGTGGCATTGTGGAAGGGGAATTATGGAGTTGAAGGGGCATTGTGGAAGGGGCAATGTGGAGTTGAGGAGGCATTGTGGAAGGGGCATTGTGGAGATGAAGGGAGCATTGTGGAGATGAAGGGAGCATTGTGGAAGGGGCATTGTGGAGGTGGGGAGAGTGTGGAGGTAAATATGTGGGCGGGGGCAGGGGATTGTGGCAAGGTCGGGGGGGGGGCATCAAGATGCACCTTCGCCTGTGTATACAAAAATCCTTGCACCGGCCCTGCATAGCAGACTAAAACAAAACAAAAGATGAGAGTGGCTCTGAGCATGAACAAAAGCACAATGGCCTGTTTTCCAGCTAGTCACCACTCAAGAACATTTTAGCTCTCTAGTGCCATTACAGAGGAGAAATTTCCCCATACGTATTAGACTAATCCTGCCCATAAGGGTGGTCCAGTACCAAAAGGATGGGCAAGTCCCCTCTGCATGGAAAAAACAGCTAACCCCAGAGGGGATTTGCCCATCATTTGGTACTGCCTTTATGGGCGGAATTAGAGAGCTAAAATGTGATGCTTGTGAGCTGTGACTAGCCAGAGAACAGGCCATTGTGCTTTTATTTGTGCTCAGAGCCTCTCACATCTTTTGCCTTGTTAAATCTCATAAAGAGGTTAAAATTGCTCTGGAATAAAGGATTAATTAACAGGTGAGGGCCAGTCCTCATGATGCAGAATCACAGGTGTTTTTGGAACATTGTTGCACATCAGTCAAGTGTCATTTCTTGATTATACTGTTTAAATACAAGTAATTAGTACAATGAGCTATTTAAAACAACTACTGAACTGCAACTGTAAATTAATTAGGGATATTGATCACTTAGTATGGCTGTTTTTAATCCATATTCTCAAGCCTTGTCTTCATTTTCTAATTCCCTTGCCTGTGCAGTTTAAACTGCTTATACACCGAATGACTTTATCTGACTGCATATGTATATTAAAAGTCAGAGACTCTCAACTAGGAACGAACCTGCAATAAAAATTTACAGGCTCTGTAGGAATGGTGTCCTACCCAGGGTGCAATCTCTTTTAGCCCACTAGTGCCTTTCACAGAGAGGAAATATCCTAAAGCATATCATATTGGTCCTGCCATTACAGCAGTCCAACCACAAAATGCCACTCAATTCCTCTCTGAACAAGAGAAACAGCCAACCCCAGATGTACATTTCAGCCTTGTTGGGTCTTGTCAATAAAGTGCAGCTGATTTCTCTAAGCACTGTGAGAAATGGGTCCATTGCTGGATTCCCCCTATTACCCTTGGGGTGACTAATCCCAAGGATAATTTGAATATGAATAGAAAAATTCAGAGATGCTCAACTCGGAATAAACATACAATACACATTTTCAGAATCTATAGAAATAGTGCTGTACCAGAGTGCAGTCGTTTTATCCCACTAGTCACTTTCACAGAGAGGAAATATCCTAAAGCATAGCATACTGATCCTGCTATCATAGCACACCAACCACAAAATGCCATGCAATTTCTCTTTGAACCAGAGCAGCAAACTCCAAGCATACATTTCAGCCTTGTTGGCCTCATCTGTGAGATGCAGCTGACCTCTCTAAGCACTGTGAGAAAGGGGTCCAATGATGGATTCCCCCTATTACCCTTGGGGTGACTAATCCCAATGATAATTTGAATACGTATATTAAAAAGTCAGAGATGCTCAACTAGGAACGGACCTGCAATACAAATTTGCAGGCTCTATATGAATGGTGCACTACCTGGGGTGCAGTCTCTTTTAGCCCACTAGTGCCATTAAAGCATACACAGAATAACGTGGTCTGACTGCATATGTATTTTAAAAGTCAGAGATGCTCAACTAGGAGAGAACCTGCAATACAAATTTGCAGGCTGTATAGGAATGTGTTCTACCCATTGCGCAGTCTCTTTTAACCCACTAGTGCCTTTTACAGAAATGAAATACCCTAAAGCATATCCTACTGGTCCTGCCATTACAGCAGTCCAACCACAAAATGCCAGGTAATGTCTCTTTTAACAACAGAAGCAGCTAATCTGAGTCGCACGTTCCAGTCTTGTTGGGCCTCATCAGGAAGGTACAGCTGATCTCTCCAAAAGCTGCTAGCAAGGGGTCCAGTGCTGGATTCCCACTATTACCCTTGGGGTGACTAATCCCAAGGAAAATTTGAATATGTATAATAAAAGTCAGAGATGCTGAACTAGGAATAAACAAGCTATACAAATTTACAGACTCTGTAGGAATGGTGTCCTACCCAGGGTGCAGTCTCCTTTAGCCCGCTAGTGCCTTTTACAGAAAGATGATATCTTACAACATATCATATTTGTCCTGCCATTATAGCAGTCCAACTAAAATGCCAGGCAAATCCTTCCTGAACAAGACACACAGCAAACTTCAGATATACATTTCAGCCATATTGGACCTTATCAGTGAGGTGTAGCTGATCTTTCCAAGACATGTGAGCAAGGAGTACAGTGCTGGATTCCCTCTATTACCCTTGGGGTGACTAATGCCAATGATTATTTGAATATGTATATTAAAATTCAGAGATGCTCAGCTAGGAACGAACATGCAATACAAATTTTCACACTCTATTGGCATAGTGTTCTAGCCAGAGTGCAGCTTCTTTTAGCTCCCTTGTTCCTTTCACAGAGAAGAAATATCCTAAAGCATATCATACTGGTCCTGCCATTCAAGCAGTCCAACCACAAAATGGCATGCAATTCCTCTTTGCACAAAGATAAGCAGCCAGTAACAGACATACATTTCAGCAATGTGGGGCCTCATCACTGAGGTGCAGTTAATCTCTCCAAGCATTGGGAACAAGGTGTCCAAAGTTGGATTCCCCCTCTTACCCTTGGGGAGACTAATCACAAGAATAATTTGCATATGTATATTAAAAACCTCTGACCTCTGATCTCTCTCTCTCTCTCTCTCTCTATGATCTCTCTTTCTCTCTGATCTCGATCTCTCTCTCTCTCTCTCTCTGATCTCTCTCTCGCTCTCTGATCTCTCTCTCTCTCTTCCCCCTATTACCCGGTGATTAATCCCAAGAGTAATTTGCATATATATTAGTAGTCAGAGAGACACTCAATTAGGAATAAACCTGCAATACAAATGTGCAGGTTCCATATGAATGGTGTCTTACCCAGAGTGCAGACTCTTTTAGGCCACTAGCTCCTTTCACAGAGAGGAGATATTCTACAGCATATTATATTGGTCCTGCCATTACAGCAATTCCACTTTGAACAAGAGAAGCAGACAACCCCAGACACACATTTCAGCCGTGTTGGATCTCATCAGTAAGGTGCAGCTGATGTCTCTAAGCATTGTGAGCAAGGTGTCCAATGCTAGATTCCCCCTACTAGCCTTGGGTGACTAATCCCAAGGATAATTTGCATGTGTATATTAAAAGTCAGAGATGCTCAACTAGGAACAAACATGCAAAACAAATTTTCAGACTCTGTAATAATAGTGTTCTACCCAGGGTGCAGTTTCTTTTAGCCCACTAGTTCCTTTCACAGAGAGGAAATATCCTAAAGCATATCATACTGGTTCTGCCATTCCAGTAGTCTAACCACAAAATAGCATGCAACTCCGCTTTGTACAAAGAGAAGCAGCCAGCCCCAGACATACATTTCAACCATGTTGGACCTCATCAGTGAGGTGTAGTTGACCTCTCTAAGCATTAGGAACAAGGTGTCCAATGTTGGATTCCCCCTATTACCCTTGGGGAGACTAATCACAAGAATAATTTGCATATGTATATTAAAAGTAAGAGATGCTCAACTAGGAACATACCTCTGATAGAAATCTGCAGGCTCTATAGGAAGGTTGCCCTACTCAGGTTTCAGTCTCTTTTAGCCCATTAGTGCCTTTCACAGAGAAGAAATATACTAAATCATATCATATTTGCCCTGCTATTATAGCAGTCCAACCATAAAATAGCAGGCAATTCCTCTTTGAATAAGAAAAGCAGTCAACCCCAGCTGTACATTTAAGCCTTTTTAGTAAGATGTAGCTAGTCTCTCTAAGCACTGTGGGAAAGAGATCCAATTCTGTATTCCCATATCACCCTTGGGGTGACTAATCCCAAGAATAATTTGCATATGTATATTAAAAGTCTGAGATGCTCAACTAGGAACAAACCTCGGATAGAAATCAGCAGGCTTTACAGGAAAGTTGCCCTACCCAAGTTTCAGCCTCTTTTAGCCCATTAGTGCCTTTTACAGAGAAGAAAGATAGGAAATCATATCATATTTGTGCTGCCATTACAGCAGTCCAAACATAAAACAGCAGGCAATTCCACTTTGAATAAGAAAAGCAACCAACCCCAGCTATACATTTCAGCCTTTTCAGTAAGATACGGCTGCTTTTTCTAAGCACTGCGAGAAAGGGGTCCAATGCTATATTCCCCCCATTACCCTTGGGGTGACTAATCCCAAGGGTAATTTATATATATATATATATATATATATATATATATATATATATATATATATATATATAAAAGCTGTTGTGGGGTGGAATGCACATGCTGTAGATCAATTGCAATCGCCTGGGTGCACATCAAAGAAACAAGATGATACATACAGGAGTGTGTCTGCTACACTATTGTATCTTGATAAAGGCTATGTTGATAGTCGAAACGTCGATCTCAATAAAAATGTAACAGCATTTTACACCGTACTGAAGTCCTGTGAGTGCGGTCTCCCTTCATGAACTGTATATATATATTAGTAGTCAGAGAGACACTCAGTTAGGTATAAACCTGCAATACAAATGTGCAGGTTCCATATGAATGGTGTCTTACCCAGAGTGCAGACTCTTTTAGTCCACTAGCTCCTTTCACAGAGAGGAAATATTCTACAGCATTATCCCTTTAATCATAACGTTGGAAGTTAGTGACCCAATGCTCATTAACTTTCCGAAGGACTGGAACCCCATAAAAGCAGAGTTTTAAGTAAAGTGTGCTCGGCTGGTATGGGATACTTTGCTACACTATTATTCAGTCTGAAGCACCTCATATTTATTTGTAAAGTGTGTGCGGCAACAAGAGTGGAGACCCCGCACACACATACCCACAGAATCAGAGAGACAGACACATGCAGTTACACAGTCTGAGAGACATGCTCTGTGCACCCACACAGACAGAGTCAGACCGATATACGCACAGACAGACATGCATATACATACAGACACACCTGCATACACTTGTAGACAGACACATATAGACACCACACACAAACAGTCAGACAGACACATGTGTGTACACACACAAACATAAAGACCCATACCTGTGGTTCCCTAGTTGTTTTTTGGCTACAACTTTGATCATCCTCTGCAACCATTGATAAACTAATATCTTAAAGGGATAGTAATGGATTCAATACATGTAGCTCTGATCAGTGGTCCTATAAGATGGTTCATGTAGCACTTTACATAAGTAGTGTGTGCATTTTAGTTCAAAAGTAAATACATTTTAAAGAATCCCCCTCCCTCCCCTTTTACCTCTTGGATGCGCTCCCCCAGTTGGTCCAGACAGCACACATCTAGGTACAATCTTCAGTGAACATAATGAAAATCCTGGCCTCCATCATCATGGAGAGCAGGGTTTTCATTATGCTCACAGCAATTATTATTATTATTTATGTAGCGCAACTAATTCCTCAGTGCTGTACAATAGGGAATGGACATACAGAGGTATTAAATAGTACAATCAGATGTGGAGAACAGAAGGATCAGAGGGCCCTGCTCCTCACTGCTCATGGGAAACTTTAGTTGGTTCATGCACTCTACCTGCTCCAGTCTGAAAAAACTACTATCAACTGTAATGTCCCCCTCCATGCACCTGACATCTAGACTGATTAAAGATGTAATCACTTGAACAAAGGTACAAGGGCAAAATTCACAGGGCCACTAGGATTTTCTGGCCATAGTAAGGTAAGTTGAGGGTTAGTATTAGGAGGTGTATGTTCTCTCCTTCTCTCCAACCTCAGAAATGGACAAATTTACTTTTTTTAAGGATTTACACCTATACGGCTGTAAGCAGTTATTAGCCAAACAATATTCTAACTCTGAGATAACTATGCATGATCAGACCGAACAGGAGGTTGAGCCCCCTTCTACAGCGGAAATCTCTAATAGAGAAACTGGTGAAAGGGTAGATTTAAAACCTAAATCGACCTATACCCCTCCTTCTCATGTGTGTCCGAATGTCCAAATTTTCATAGATCTTGTGATGAAGGATGTTATGAAACTACCTACTCATAAAGGCAATTCCAATTTGAGCCAATTAGAAAGAAGGGTGTTAGGAGAAATAAAAAAATGGGATGATATAATCATTAAGGCTTCTGATAAGGGAGGCAACATAGTCCTGTGGCCAAAAGATATGTATATTCATGAAGCCAAGAAACAATTGCATCTATCTGGTAGTTATAAGAGATTGACCTTTGATCCAACCGAGGATTTCTCTAGACTATATAATATGATGATAGAAGAGGCAGCCAGGGACTTGGTTATTTCTGATAAAGAAAATAAATATCTAGTAACCTCCCATCCAAAAATAGCTACCTTTTATCTATTGCCCAAGATTCACAAAAATAGAGATAATCCTCCTGGACGCCCTATTGTGTCAGGTAATGATAGTCTTTGTGAGAAATTAAGTAAATTTATAGATCAAGAATTACGGATATTTTTGGACTATCTGTCCTCATACATCAAAGACACCATGGATATTCTTTCTAAAATTGAGGACTTACCAATTGATGAGGATACCATTCTTGTTACATGTGACGTAGAAAGTTTGTATACATCCATAGATCATACCAAAGGATGTCAAGCTATTCAATATCATTTAATTCGGAATAATTGGAAGGATTCTTTAAATCGAACTTATTTATTGAGGATGTTGTCTTTTGTTTTGAGACATAACTACTTCCTGTTTAATAATGTTTACTACCTTCAGACCTGTGATACTGCCATGGGGACTGCTTGCGCCCCCACATACGCTAATTTATATCTTGGGTGGTGGGAGCAGGAAGTGGTGTTCTCAGAGGATATGGAAAGCCATACTAACCACATACTTATGTAGTACAGATATATTGATGATATCTTTTTTTCTCTGGCGTGGCTCTGTTGATGAGTTAAAACTCTTTGTCTCCATCCTGATTACTAATAATTTAAATTTGAAGTTAACTCTTGATTTTGACTTAAATCAAATCAATTTTCTAGACCTAACTATTTTTAGAAAGCAAGATAATACACTTGGGAGTGATCTTTTTCGTAAAAGTACTGCCACCAATAGTGTTTTACACTTTTCCAGTCATCATCCTACAAGTATAAAACACAATATTCCCGTAGGTGAATTTCTAAGAATCCAAAGAAATTGTTCAGATTGGAATACTTTTAAAGTTTGTGCACAAGAACTAAGACAGAGATTGCTCAAGAGAGGTTATCCTAATGCCAAGTTGAAAAAGGCATATCACAGAGCACTACATGAACCCAGGAGTAATCTATTAATACCTAAAATCAAATCTGAATCTCCCAGTATTCGTTTAATTACAACATTTTCAAAACAAAATAGGAAAATTGAAGCAATTCGTCAAAGACATCTCCCTATATTACAACAAGATAATAAGCTTGCAACCTTACTGGGCAATTGGGTATCTATTACCTATAGAAAAGCACCTAGTCTTGCAAACCATCTGGTTAGTAGTCATTTTCAAAATATATCAAAAAAGCCACCTTTAGTTAGGGGTTCACATGCCTGTGGAAGATGTAAATTATGCCCACATATGGTTAAATGTAAACAAGTTACAGACAGAACAGGTCAAGTTCATGTTATCAAAGATTTTATTACTTGTGAAACTAAAAATGTAATATATTGTTTGGAATGTGCTTGTCACTTAAAATATGTGGGCATGACTACCAGAATGCTTAAACGTGTCTTAGAACACATAAGTGATATACTTCATGCGAGAACCTATAGCACCGAAGGCAGAACCCTTACAAGTGTGGCCAGGCACTTTTTATTCAAACATAACGCTTCACTTAATTGTCTTAAAGTTTGGGAATTGCAAAAAGTAATCCTGGGATTGAGAGGAGGTGACATCGAGAAAGTATTATTACAACAAGAGAACAGATGGATATTTCTATTGGATACTATGACCCCGAGGGGTCTAAATGAAGAAATGTGCTTAACAGCACATTTATGAATGTTTTTAAAGATACATATTGTGAATTAATTACTGTTTCACCTTTGGTGTATTAGGTGTCAGTTTTAATTCATCCTGTATATGCCTTTTATTTAATCTAGTCTCTTGTTGACTTCTTCGTTAAATTTATATATACACCATATTAAACAGATTCTGCCTGTGATTTCTTAATGGTTTTAACATAACAACTATTGATTTACTCGTATTATTATTGTCTTGGACTGAATCCAAACTTTCTAATCACATGAGATTTAATAAATCTAAAACTTGCCATTAGTGCTATTTGCTCATTTTTACTTTTTGCTAATGGTGTTTTCAATGCAAGTTTATTCGGTATATTGTTTGATATATTTTTTCTATTTCATACGTAATGACCATATTCCACCGATAGGGGGCTATTTTTGTTTAAATATTGGCGCTATTTGTTTCCGAGCCTCAATTCTGATGAAGCTATGGCAAAATGCGCGTCAGTTTTCTCTGTCAGAGCGCTCATTCTTTTGCACTAAGTCACATTACTTTGTACGCATCAGAGTTTTCTCTGTTAAAGGGATAGTAATACTTCGTTTTAACTTTATTTTATTTTGTAGGCATTAAAAAAACATGAAGAATGATATAAGTCTTATCTCTGAAGCCTTTATGGTTTAAGAGATATTCACAAACAAAGTATCCCTTCCCTGTTCAACCAGATCAGAAGGGAGATGCCCAGGTAGACTGCAGAGAGGGACAATCTTCAATTAAGATAATGGAAAAAGCTGAAAAACTTGTCAAGGGGGGAAGGGCTTTCATTGTTTTCATACAAAGAAAATTGTCCCCTTCTGTTATCTGTCCTGTCATACAACCAGACTCACATTTGAGAAGAGATGGCTTACACTAGGAAAAAGGGGCGGGGAGGGGAACTTTGCTTGTGAATATCTCATAAACCATAAAGGTTTGAGAGATAAGACTTATATCATTCTTCATGTTTTTTTAATGCCTACAAAATAAAATAAAGTTAAAACGAAGTATTACTATCCCTTTAAGAGCGCTCACCTGTTTACATCACGTTATATTATTTGATATGCAGTTGTTAATACAATGTATCTATTATAATTATTATTTTTAGATGAGGGCTTCTCTAACCCCTCTCTGCATTACTTAAGAGGCAAGCCGGATATGCCCCGGTATGAGTGTGAATGCAGATGGGTTTGATTATTTTGCATTCATTAGTTTTCTTAGATTAGGACCTGGCTGAATCTTTAGGTTAGCCGGAGACGATCCGGCATCAGTATGAATAGTGAATGGGTTCTACCTATTAATCGGTAACTTATACTACCGAGTATCGAGTCTATCCGTTAGCCCAGCCGGGTGATTTAAGGGCAGATATATTTTCTCTTATTAGTCTATCGCTACATAGTATTCAAAGGTAGCAGTGTAGAGATCTATGTTACATATGAATTACTTGGCCCCAGTCTTTGAGCTTATGTTGCTATTTTTACACATTTTGAAGATACTTTCATCGCAGCTAGCCCACACAAGGGTTAAGTTTTTCATTTGTATTCACACCAGACCCGCTGTTAATCATAGACGGCATATAGGTATCTTAGTTTGTCCTTTTGATATATGTATTTTTTATTTTTTTGCCATTAGACTTATTAATTCTAGGGCTCTTTAGTGCACTGGATTTTAGAACTATTTGGGATTCCGGCACTCTATTTAGAGCCTTTCTATGATTATAGGAGTCTGGTGTGATACACTTGTAGTTATAGGCCTTAACATATGCTCTGTTCAGTAGTCCCTCGGGTACTCATCCTGACTGAATTTTAGTGGGAATTTAGTATCTTTTGCCCCGACTTTCACTCAAGTTTTCTGAATTGCCCTATGGTTTATGTAGGGTTCATATTGTGTATTTATCTAGAATGGGAACTTTATGATTATTTAGTGATTAGATGTCTGGGACTAGTAAATATTTACTCATTGTGTGTGGCAAGGTTTAAGATTCTGTTATTCAGGTTCTATACTTTGTCATTGATTATTTAAGGGCTAATTGATATCATCCACATAGGTGGAGCATTATTGATCACAGAGCTCTATTTTAACCCTTGTCTCCCTCACACTCAGCGGTTGTCTTTTCGATCGCTGAATGTGTTGGGAATAATTTATATGACAGAATATATTTGGAAAGATCTCATCTCCATTCACTACGTAATACTTCAAGTCCGTTACATTTTTAATGGATTTCAGTGGTGATTTTGCGGCATGGAGAATTTATACATATTCATCCTTTACATACGCTGCCAATAGGCACTGAATTTCTTGATACGGGGCATTTCCGGGGCATTCTTAGAAGCACCTACAGGATTTATTATTGATTTAGTGCTCTAATTACTTTGTTTTTCATTATTTTAAAGAAATACTAATAAACATATGAACATTTTAATGATGGTATTTTAGATATACTATTCAGGAGTGCAACGTATGGGCATTCTTTGGCTTTCTCCTTTTTTGTGTTGTTCTACTTTAAATAACAGAAGTCTTTGTTTTGCCCCTTCAGAATTAATGGACAACTGGTGGCTTTGAAAGTCATCAGCATGAAAGCAGAGGAAGGCGTTCCATTCACTGCAATCCGGGAAGGTAAGCATTCATACTCATTATTATTACACTTATTTCAGACCCGACAGAAAAGTTCTGTTTCAAGATTATACGTTACAATGACACCTGTTTGTTCTCATTTAACATGCATCATGCTGTTCAGTTTTATTTTGTAGTCTGTAAGATTTAATGATTATGGATGTTTTCTTTATATTGTTTATCATTCAAAAACACTTATCTTTCTCATATATATATTACTTTTCCTATATATATATAGTTTTGTAAAGTGCTGTTTACACCATTGATGCTATATGAACCCAGATATGATACAGCTGAATTGGCTGCAAAAAGACAGTCAGGGTCAACACTTACCATATCTTCTTTCATCACCAGAAGGAATCAGTAAAACCCTAATGAAACCTTTTCCAACTTTTGCTGAAAGTTGGGGATATACCTTTCTGACTCAAAAAGACAGCTGTATTTCTCTCAAGATCAACAAAGAAACTAATTGTCATAACTCTGGTGTACTTTGTCCAGTTGGATCCAATATGTCTAATGTATCATCCAACAAAGGAAAAAAAACAAACAAACAAGCTTATTTTTTGTACTTGAAAGTGTGTGTCACCTGTCCAAATTATCACATCAGTGAAAGCATTCATCTTGACAGGATTTTCATCATTATTCTTCCCTGCTAATTTACTCTACCTGTGTTGACAGTCTCAGAAGTAAGAGTCAGCAGGAACTAGATATTTTGAGGGCAAGTGAGTTGTTAATAATGCAGGCTGTGTCAGATCTGGTCAGATATCCTAGCTCTGGTGAGTTTAAAGAATCCCTAACTACTAAGCCAAAAAGATCCTTAAAACCATTACACTGACTGAAAATAAAGCACAATGTATGGATTAAAAATGGGCAAGATATAGCACAGGGCTTTGGTTTTGGCTAGCTGTAGACAAACAGCAGAGCAGCTATACATAGAAATTATCACTTATAACTTTCCCTGACATTTGTGTTTTGATATAAAATGTGTCAATCGAACAGTGCAGAGAGAGAGCTACAATTAATACATTGTCTAAGCAGCTGTACAGCTGTTAATTATGATCAAAAGCAAAGGAACAGACAGGCCTAAACATCAGTCATTTTCACACACATCTCTGTCAAGGGAGATTACTAATGAACCAGGGGTATTAGATAGGGATTGAAATGTGGCCTTCATGTCAAAATAATTGCCCACACCTGGTATATACGGTTTAAATAGATACATCTACTAACGATGCTAAAAGCTTGTAGGCGACAAATCCAATTTAATGGATGACCTTGACTTTCTTAACAGTCCTATGAGAAAATGTATACTAATGCAATAGTTCTCAGATGTGTTCTTTGGCACCTTCAGTTATCCAGGATTTATTGGTTTCCTTGATTAAACACAAAATAATGAATCAAAGACTCATTCTTTGATTCTGTATACCATGTTAAAGTGAAGAAGTCCTGGCATGTTAGTGGTACTTCAAACCTGGTTTAAGAACAGCTGTATACATCTATTACATGTGATATATCCTCATACAATTATATTTTGACAATATAGAGCATATGTTCTCATACATACTTGGTCGCTAACCTTCCCTAACTATGCATGTTTTAGGGACTTCCTCAAATGAGCACAGGTGGCTCTATTATTAGTACTAGTAGGTCTGTCAAAAATTGAGGAAATGGCTGTTCCATCTGTGCTGAAGTGTTGATATTCATAATGCTTGAGAAACTATTGCCCACAAGATCCTGCAGAATTTCAGCTCTGAATAAGAGAACTTGCTCTGTGGGAGCTTGAGATGACAGTCCCAGCTCCCATAGTGTCAGCCTCTGATCTTAGACAGGAAGTGGAGCCTGCCTCTGCCCTAGTCTTCATTATACTGCACTGGATCAGCCATGTGGTTGGGTACGTTTTAACGCCTGAGCTGCAGGACCAGGTTAGTATTGGTCAGGGACACATGGCCAAACTGTTAGTTTTAGATTGGGACGTATACTATTCCACTAATTACATTACCCACAGTAGCAGTATTTTCAACACACTTAGCAAGCATCAGGTCACCTTTGGCCATTTAACAACTTAATTGAAGTAAATAAAATGGCTGTTTTTGATTGGCATTTTTATTGAACATTTTATTCTGATGCATATTGAAAAAGATGGGCCATTACATTAACATCAAAATGCTCCAACTCAGTTTTTTTTGGGTATCATATTCAAAATATTTCAGGTTGAATTGGTAAAAAAGAAATTTGGGGTATGCCCTCAGTCCCCCCCAACCTTTCACAATAAAGTGGAGATTCCCTGCATGCATAGGAGGGTCCTCATATCTAGCTATAGGTTGCGGGGAATCCTAGATTGAGCGAACATTAACCTTTCAAGTGGCAGAGTACATACAATGCAATGCATTCCATGTGTGCTGGTGGGTAAACAAAAATGCAGTAGCATTTATTAAAACATAAATAAATAATAAATATATTGCTATACCTGATCGCTGTACCAAGTAAATCTACCACAGTCCTTCAGTTAAACAAAGTAGGTAAGAGACCCTTATTCATATAGGTATGGTTCCCATTCAAGTGGCACAACACAATATACTGTGAGGTTGTGTCTATATGATATGTTAGTGGTTATCACTTGCTGTTATCACTTCAGTAGTGGGTGCCACTTGATGTTTTCAGCTGAGAATGGTCGCCAATTAAAAAACAAAACAAAAAACAAAATATAAAAACTAAGTTATCTTTATTTTACAGTTTTCATTTTTACACTGTTAAAATCCTCATAATTAATCTGCCTTAAAGGCATAGTAATACTTCATTTTATCTTTATTTTATTTTGTAGGCATTAAAAAAACATGAAGAACAATATAAGTCTTATCGCTCAAACCTTTATGGTTTCAGAGATATTCACAAGCAAAGTTTCCCCCTCCCGCCCCTTTTTCCTGGTGTAAGCCATCTCTTCTCAGATGTTAATCTGGTTGTAAGACCAGACAGATAACAGCAGGGGACAATCTTATTTGTATGAAAACAATGAAAGCCCTCCCCCCCTTGACAAGTTTTTCAGCTTTTTCCCTTATCTTAATTGAAGATTGTCCCTCTCTGAAGTCTACCTGGGCACCTCCCTTCTGACCTGGCTGAACAGGGGTGGGAATACTTTGCTTGTGAATATCTCTTAAACCATAAAGTTTTGAGAGATAAGACTTATATCGTTCTTCATGTTTTTTTAATGCCTACAAAATAAAATAAAGATAAAACAAAGTATTACTATCCCTTTAAGGGATATATATGGTTAGGACTTCTAAACATCATCACTGAACTTCCAACTCAAGATAAACATTAACTGAAGTTCTCACCAGACAAACTGTAATGACAAGAGGACCAGTGGCAATTTCACTTAGTGTTTGAAAGGGCAAAATAAAATTATTTTTAATATGATTTTGAACAAAGTGAGTGTACATTTAAAATGCTTGTCCACAGGATAATAGCATTTTCTTTGCTGTCCCCTTTTCTTTAGCTTTCTGGCTTTTGACATATGACATTAGTGGTAACAGTCTATCAAAGTCTCCCCTTGAGGTCTAAGAGATACTGTGCTTTTCCCGCTGTATGGCCACAGGCCAGCATGGCCTCCGGCCACTTCCTCATTGCTAGAGTCATGTTGCAGGCACTGGCATGGACGCCTGTTTATGGGCCTATTCTGTGTTCTCTCCTGATCGATCCTTGGCTTTGTCTGACTTTCCGCTCCGGCTCGAGACCTAGTGGCTTTGTCTGACTACCCAATCTGTGGATGACCCTGGCTTGTCCGACTACCCAGTCTGTTTTGACCTTGGCTGTGGCTGACTACCCGATTTGGCTTTGGACTGTGGCTCGTTTGACTTACACTCCGTGCTGCCTTTTGCTCCAGTCTGACTACCACCTGTCCTGGCTAGTTGTGGGCGCACTTAATTGGTGTAGAACAACTGCTACCTCTGTGGTAGAGTTGCTGGTTGCCTCTCGCTCCGTTGCCTCCATTTTGTGCACTGTATCAGTTGCTTCCTGGTCCTGTTGCGTACCCTCTGCTCTGTGGCCTGTATACTGTGCAGCCTTCACATACTTACCAGTGTCGCTGCTGGCTACGCTCCACTCTCTTGCCTCCGCTCTGTGTGTGATCAGAATGAGGAGAAGACGTCATGGGGAAAAACTAAGCTGTCAAACTGCATTTCTATAGCGTTTAAAAAACAACAACAACACAGCGTTGTTAGAGTAGCTAAAAGAAAGAGATTAAGGCAAACTTTTAGTAAGGTGATACATCCCCTTTAAGTGTGTCTGTATTATAAATGTATATCCCTTATGGTACAGATATGTACCAAGCTTCATGGCCCTCTTCCTGCAAGAGGTGACATTACTGTGGGAGCTACTAGTTCTTATTGGCTGTGCAGGTAGGTGAGACATAGCAGTCAGCAGAAATCATTATCTGCCTCAAGAGCTCACAGCACCAGCTCAGGGGAGCAGAAGACCAGGAAGAGCTTTGTGAGAGCTGGAAGTTGGTAATGCTGCTATTCCCAGAGGGAAGGGGGTATCAGGAGGGATATCAGTGATCAACTAGTAATAAACCGAGCTATAACACATATGTTTTTACTTTTCTGTGTTAGTTGCTATTTAAGTAAGCATTATTTTTCTTTATGTAGGTCCTGAGGAAGAGAGAATGCTTCAAGGAGAACTCACAACACCTATTAATAACCAACACTTACCCTACTATAGCCAGAAAAATTCTGATAGCCCTAATGAACTTTGTCCTAGACATCATGTTCTTGGAGGCAGACATGACAGTTGCTTGCACTTTTTTCAGGCTGAAGCAGGCAGAGTGCATAATCCTAATTAATCTTTTAAGGACCAGATGGGTGTGCAACACATTGCAAAGCAAAGTGTTGCATACCCCTCTTGTCTTTAAAATGTTATGGTTCTGTGGTCCTGCAAGAAAATGTCATGTCCATCTCCATGGACATGATATCAGAGCGGAGATGTACTAAGGTGTGATAAAGAGGTGATTAAGAGGAGATGACTTCTCCAGTGATATCATTTCTCAAATTCCTATGTTATTGTATGGAGCCTATGCACTAAGATTTCTCCAGCTTTGAAAATCTTAGTACTTAGGCTCTCTAAAATCACAAAGGCACTGAAGAAGTGATATCACTGGAGACGTTATCTCCACTTTATCACCTCTTTATCACTCCTTAGTGCATAATACCCCCATAAATATTTTATATCTTGAACCAGGGAGCTAGGGATACAATTAATAGTGGCCAAAACAATTATCTGGCCATGGTAAGGTAAGTCTATGTGTGTGTGTTTGTGTGTGTGTGTGTGTATGTATGTGTGTGTGGGGGGGTTAATAGGACTCGTTAGTTCTCTTTTCAATGCAGTGGGGTATACACTCGACTGGTGTTTTCAGGAACCAAACTTTTTGTCTCTAGCTGTAATAGAGAGGGATAAAGGATATTCAATATATTTATTGTCATTTTTTATCATATGGTGTATGGCCAAAAGCATAAGAAAAGTTTGGCTATACATATGTAGCCCAATCCCTTTATTATCAGCCTCTTATGAAACATACATATTTCAGGACTGTATAGGAACAGGAGGGTCACCACATGTTGAACTACAAGTAATCCCATCTTTAGCTGTCCTCCAGATGTTGCTAGACCAGTGCTTCTCAACCCGTGCCCTCAGTGGCCACTAACAGGCCAGGACTTAGGAATTTCTCTGCTAGAGCACAGGTGTGTTGATCAGAGGCTCATTCACATTGATTAACTCACCTGTGCTCTAACAAGGAAATCCTCAAGTCCTGGCCTGTTAGTGGCCACTGAGGGCACGGGTTGAGAACCAATGTGCTAGACTACAGTTCCTATCATCTGCAGGCAGCTGTTAGTGTGCTGAGGTTGATGGAGTACAGAACTAGATAGGGAGCCAAAGACTGCTCATCTGTGGTCTAGGGCTATAATAGTTCCTATGCACCTCTGCAGTGGGTATCTTTCTTTAGTGATCCCTGAGTTCCAATTACAATCTATCAGTGGCTAATGGGAAGTAAAACTGTATCCGTATGTGTTTTTTCTCTCAGGGTCACTTCTGAAGGGTTTGAAACATGCAAATATTGTCCTTCTGCATGATATTATCCAGACCAGGGAGACATTAACTTTTGTATTTGAATATGTGGTAAGTAAATTTTATGAAACAATCACACTGAATTAAAGTAATAATGTGCTGTTTGTGTAAATAAATGTATTATAATGTTCTGCATTTAGATTACATTTTCCCTGTTTACTTGCCTTACAAAACTGCTTACATCTCTAAATTGGAATATCACTGTATTTATTCAATAATTGTATGAGCATTGATAGACCACTGTATACACAGGCCAAGGCGTGAGATTGTTTAGTAAATCTAGGTCCATTCATACATCCATTTAGGAGGGACCTTTGAGACCCAAATCCCTCTGTCCCTCTTTCCCACCCTGGCGTCCCCCTTTTTAGAAGATCGGACTGTGTGTTATGTATATCATACCTCCCAACATTTCAAATGGCAAAAGAGGGACACTTGTGTTTTAGGTGGTGTTTCTAGGGGCGTGGCTAGTGGGCGGGGAATTTTTAGGTTACTTTGTCACCTACTGACATCTCTTTGTGTAACTGAATAAATTATTTAGAGCAAGATCAAAGTATTTTATTTACACAGATTCAATTACAAACACATATACTGGAGATTAACTAAACATTTATGTGAATTTCATTGCTGTGGACCAATGTAATAGAATAATATATACACCACTCACTCTGATGTCCTAAAAAGAGGGACAACAGGGTAGAAAAGAGGGACAGGGGGATTTGGGTCTCAAAGAGGGACTGTCCCTCCTAAAGAGGGACACTTGGGAGGTATGGTATATAATTGGATCACATTGCTCCACAGCAATAAAACTCACATTAATGTCTGTCTAAAGCAGAACTTTCACCAGAATTACATAGCACGGCAAATGATAATTACATTAACGATATGCACACACTTATTTTTATTTCCAAGTATAATTGCTGCATTAACAAAAAATAGAACCTTTTATGCAGGCAGGCACTGGCTGGGATCTTGCTGTAGACGCTCTCTGCACCTGTGCTGTCAGTCCCTTCCTGTGCCTTTCGGTACAAAGGAATTCAACCCACCAATCATGGAGTTGAAGGGGACGGACAGCACATACGCAGAGATGCCGGCTCTACAAGATGTCTGTACTGTTTCCTGCAGCCTGTCTGCTTAAAAGGTTATATTTTTCGCTAATGCAGCAATTATACTTGAAAATAAAACTAAGTGTGTGCATATTGTTAATGTAATTATCATTTGCTGCGCTATGTTATTCTGGTGAAAATTCTGCTTTAAACTTCTGTATATGTGTTTATACATTAGTATGTGTAAATAAAATACTTTGTTCTTGCTCTAAATGATTTATTCAGTTACACAAAATTATTGATTCATGAAATAACCTTAAAATTCTCAGTTATGCCCTGCCCACCAGCACTACCCTCAGCAACACCACCTAAAACAAAAGTGTCCACCTCTCTTTGGCCATTAGAAATTGTGGGAGAGATGTCAGCTGTCAGATTCTGTTCAGATGAGGCGTGCATGCCATACCCTCCTTTCCCCAAATCCTGCTTCTCCCCCCCAACAAACCAAACGACAACCACTTACAATACACTCCGACATCCTGCCTGACTTAGGGAATACACATTATCCTGTGACAGGGGGAGGGCAGCCGCCTCATTGAGCGACGTGCGGACAAGCCGCCCTCCTCCCTTAATATGTTCCAAGTGAGGAGCTTTGGTGGCACCTGGCTTGTTCAAGGACTCAATAGTGTTCATTATATTACATCATATTGTATGAAGGTTTAACAAAATAAGACCACCACCCAATGAAAATAAATTAACAGCACTGATTTAAGAAAAAACTGACTGGAGTCTTTAAAGTGGAACCAACACACATTAAAAAAAACACATATATGTTGTGTAGCCATTTGTCATTTAAAATAATAATTTATAAGATATTAACTTTTTATGTGTTAGATAATGCAAGTTAGTCAAGTCTTTTGTGCGCTGCCAGGTGCCAACTACTAACATTCCACACGGCTCTCCGTCCTAACGTCCAATACTTCATGCTCTTTCTTTCACTCTCCTGCTTATTTAATAACTGGAGAATGGGGGCCCTCTAAAGTAAAAAAAACAAACAAACAGATATTCCAAATTTTATTTTAACTCTTTATGTGCCAGAACATGAGCGAGTGGCAGATCCATGGCTAATTTTAGTATTTGTCACATGGCTGTACCAGTCAGTACTGTCTAACTTTAGGGTGACCACATTTCCGTTCTGCCATTCTGGGACATGTGGTCACCCTAGTCCCGGGGCTGAGGATCCCGCCGGCGCTGACCATCTTTCTGAGGCTGACACAGAGTAAGAGTTCCCAGTGGGAACTTTTACTCTGTGTCAGCCTCAGAAAGATGGTCAGCACCGGCGGGAGCCTCAGCAGCGGGTCTCACTTGCAGCACCAGCATACCTGCTCCATCCCAGCTGTCTCGCATGCACCAGTCCAGCCAGCCAATTAAATGTATTTGCTATATGGTCTTCATTGGCTGGCCAGTGAGGACCATATAACAAATACATTTCACTGGCTGGCTGGACTGGTGCGTGTTGCTCCATTCCAGGACTCTTTGTTGTCCCGGTGGGGAGGTGACCCGGGACACTGGACACAGACCACAAATAAGGGACAGTCCCGGGCATTCCGGGACGTGTGGTCACCCTATCTAACTTGCATCAACAAATAAATAAAATGAAATATCTCATAAACTATTATTTCAAATACAAAATGGCTGACATCACATATAGCTGATTTTGAAAGCTCTTTTGAATGAACCTAGGTTCTCATGAGACTTTAGCTCTACTTTAAACTGTTTTCTAAATCTTATGATATCAAAGGGTGAACCAACCAACTACTGCATTCTATACGCAGGTGACAATAAAGGAGCAGTAACATTTATTATGAAACATTTTTATATATATAATGTAGGGCTTGTACTACTGAATATATATATATATATATTTGTCTTTAAAACAGTTCACCTAGCGATCAGTTATTCTGTTGCATTCTATGGGAGGGGTCAGACACTGACTACAGTTCTCCATACAATTTGATTGTAACAGTTGCACAGTTTGAACTCTTTTAACCCTTCACGTGCCAAAGAGGTATCCAATGCATTGAGCGCCAGAAATAGGCTAACCCTTGTACTGAACAGGAAAAGCACCACAATATATGCTTTTTTCATAATAAAATTTTACTGATCCTTTAACCCCTTAACGACTGGTGATGTGCCAGGACCACCACCGTTTTTTTCCCTGACGGACTGGTGACGGTCCTGGCATGTCCCGTACTTTTTACTTACAGTGCTTCTGCGGGAGAGCTGTAAGTAAAAACTGGAACTGAAGTTGACGGACCCAAGACCGGAGCGGTCTGTCTCAGAAACCCATTCAGTGCACCAACACATGTAATCAGGCACATGTGCCGGAGCGCTGAAAACAATCAAAGCGATCCTTATGGGACGGTAACTTCCCCAGACCATTGGTCTTTAAGGGGTTAATCCCTAAATTATATTTTGCATCCTAATATTATATTTCTTTGATTTTAGAAGCTGTATCCAGTTAACTATTTTTAGCATTATCACATTTTCCTAAATAACTAATCTGTAATCTATCTCTGGGTCTCAGAATGAAGTGCCAAATGTGCATGTTGAGACAGTCCAGTGCTGCCTACTATATGATTTATACCAACTGACTACTTCTTTAGTCTTTACATTTTGCCACCACTACTAGAAAGGCAAAGCAAAGGTTAATATTTCTAAGATCTCAGGGTCGACTCATTTTGAAAGTTCCAGGTTTTCTAATACCTGCAACAATTAGGGAAATATCGAATTAGCCCTTTTAGCTTGCAAGAAACTGCAGGGTAATTTTTTTCACTCATTTATACATTTCTCAATTTACTAAATACATTTTACACATGGCTTGAGACTCACTTCTTGACTACACACAAAAAAGGGCAATGGTTGCCCATGAATAATTTGTCGTAGCATACAGTATATAATTGTGGTCAACAGTTTTACAAATATAATTTCCCATTGATGCCTGACCTTTAATGCTATTTTTAACTCAGGAAAGCACCCATATTATTTCTCATAAATTTTGTAGTAAATTAGGTAATTCTTCATGGATGATTTCAAACATTAAATCTCAGAATGAGTCTATATGCTGCATAATAAATCCTACCCATAATGCAGCTTTGAGGCCAAAATTAATCAAGGGGCAAAATGCCTCTTTACATTTGAGATGGGGGGAGGAGCAAGGAATATGTGACTCATTCTAATTTTGCTATTTGCTAACCGGTTTTCAAGTCTTGGGCCCCTGTGAAATCTATTTAATCACTGGGAGCAGGTTTCTCACTGCCTCAGCTTCCATGTGGATGATAGGAAAGGAAAGTTAATTTCATGAGGGGCAAGAGTCACTAAGTGGTGATAAAGATGTGATAAAGTGGAGTTTATCACTTCTCCAGTTCCAGTGTTATTCTATGGAGCTCATGTACTAAGATTTCTACAACTTTGGTGATCTTAGTGAATAGGCTCCATAGAATAACAGGAACTGGAGAAGTCTCTCTACTTTATCACCTCTAGTGAATTCCCCCCTCCAGTTTATCACTTCTACAGTCCCTGTGTTATTCTATGAAGCTTATGCACTAAGATCTCCAAAGTCGAAGAAATCTTAGTGCATAGGCTCCATAGAATAATATAGGAACTGGAGAAGTTATCTCCATTTTATCACATCCTAATCATGCCTTAGTGAATCTCCACACTGGTATTTCATCATAGAACCTGACAGTCCCATTCACTCTTTTACATGCAAACTGGTGTATATAAATTTATAATGATATTTCAGTTAGAAAGATATCTTTGCTACAGTTTTTAACACAGATGTTAACCCCTTGAGGACCAGAAGGGTTAAATTAACAATACACCTAATTTCACAGCTTCATAAATATTGCCCATGAATCTGTCCTCCTCTGTCTCTGCTATTACCCAGGATTCCTGCAGGTGGCACTAACAACAGAAACTTGCCTAACACCTAGTGAACATTTTATTCAAAATACGAACCTCTTCTCATTTTTAAACATCGTTGCGTCACAATATGTTACATAACCCTCTGCTGTTTAACCCTTTGAGTGTCCGAGGGTGATGCAACACATTGCAGAGCAATGCGTTGCATACCTCTCTGGTGCTCAAAGGGTTAACCCTTTGAATGACGGAGGGGTAGGCAATGCATTTTAAAGCAATGCATTGCGTAACCCTCTGGCACTCAAATGGTTAAAGGGTTAATTAGAGGTTTATAGAGGTTATTTAACCTCTTGGATGCTACAGATGTCTCCATTTTACTGTAAAGCAATGCACTGGAGACAACTATCATCCAAGGGGTTAAAGATCAAAAATGATTCACAAGCTGTTTAATATGAATGCATGTATGTTGTTACTCTTTATTGCCCCTTTGCAAAACATCCACTTAAACCCTTCATAAAAAATGAAAAGGTTTGTGTCTTCCAATAAAATAACCTAACCTAATTGTACATTGTAGTTTAACTATATACAGTTGTATATGCCTGAAGAAGAGAGCAGAACAGAGAGGAGCAATGTGACTCTCGAGCTGTTGTTGGACTACAACTCCCATTAGCATCCTAAACATATATTAGTAGAAACCAGAGTTCAAGCAATATGGAACCTGAACAAACAGAATAATTCATTATTAGAAAACAAATGATCGTGATGCCATTTAACCCCATTGAGTATCAAAGGGTGAGTCAAACCATGCTTATCACACTGGCATTGGAGGGGTTAAATGGCTAGTTTTACACAGCCAAATTCCTTTTAATGATATTATAGCGTATGATGTGGATAGGCTCAAATGAACAAAGAAAAGATTAGCAATGCTGGGGCAAGCCACCTACACCACAGTGAGCAAATAAAAATTCCCAGAATTTCAAACGATGGGGCTTGTCGCCCCATAAAAGCTAAAGATACCTCCAGTGCATTGCTACATACTCAAAGGGTTAAAAGTCCCATTTAACCCTTTGCATGCCAGAGGAGTGTCCAATGCATTGCAAATGGATGTGTTAGACACGCCCCTGGCACTCAAAGGGTTCAATCAGTGACATTTTCATTTCTTCTTTGTGGTGCAGTTAGTTTGTCCCACAATTGCTATACTTTTCTTCTGTCCATATTCATAACGCCCAAGTGTCTCTCTTTAGGACAGTCACACTTTTAGACTCAAATCCCTATGTCCCTCTTTCCCACCCTGGTGTCCCTCTTTTAAAGAGATAGTAATGTTTCAAAATGAAAGCAGCTCCAATTAATCTTCATAGTATTTGGGCCATGGAGACTGTTATTTCAATACTGTCAGAGTTGTAGTTCAAGAGTAAACTGAATGAGAAAGTATCCCCCTCCTGCCCATTTTACTGATGTAACACTGCTCACCTCAAAGCAGAAAGGTGGTGTCCACATTGCTTGCAGAGAGAGACAATCTTCAATTAGCATAAGGGAAAAACCTGAAAAACATGTCAAGGGGGGGCAATAAAAAGATGCTCACAGTAAGAAGATTATTGCTTGCTGTGAGCTGTCTGGTCTGTGGACCAGATTCCACATCTGGGTGGAGGTGGCTTGCACTAGGTAAAAGGGGTGGGGGGGATAATTTATCATTCAATTACTCTTGAACTACAACTCTGACAGTATTGAAATAACACTCTCCATGGCCCAAATACGAAGATTAATCTGATCTGCTGTTTTTATGCAACATTACTATCCCTTTAACTCCAAAACTGCACCCATTTCCTAAAGGGATAGTAATGTTTCACAATAAAAGCAGCTCCAGTTAATCTATTTGGGCTATGGAGAATGTTATTTCAATACTGTCAGAGTTGTAGTTCAAAAGTAATTGAATGATAAATTATCCCCCTCCTGCCACTTTTACTGATGTAACACTGCTCACCTCAGAGCAGCAAGACTGTCTTGATGGATCACATCAAGGGACAATCTTCAGTGAGCATAAGGAAAAATCTGTCAAGGGGGCAGGGTTTCCCTTATGCTCACAGTAAGAAGACTGTCACTTGGTGCAACCTGTCCGGTCAGGAGAACAGATTCCACATCTGAGGTGAGGTGTCTTACACTAGGTAAAAGGGGTGGGAGGGAGATACTTTATCATTCAATTACTCTTGAACTACAACTCTGACAGTATTGAAATAACACTCTCAATGGCCCAAATACTATGAAGATTAATTGGAACTGCTTTTATTTTGAAACATTACTATCCCTTTAAGAGGTCAGACTGTGCAGTGTGTATATAAGTGTATCACAATACTCCGCAGCAATAAAACTCTGCAATGTGTTGAGTTCCCCTCTGGCACTCAAAGGGTTAATGTGTGTTTAAACTCCTGTATATCAGCTTATACATTAGTCTATGAAAATAAAATACTTTGGTATTGTTCCAAATCATTTATTCAGTTACACAAAGAGGTGTTAATATGTCATGAAATAACCTAAAAATTCTCTAGTGCCCCGCCCACCAGTCAAACCCTCAGTAACACCACCTAAAACAAAAGTATCCCTCTTTATTCATTTGAAATGGTGGGAGGTAGGCATTTTATCCATGTTTTGTACTTTTGTATCTTTCTTTCCGCAGCACACAGACCTGGCACAATACATGGCCCAGCACCCTGGAGGACTTTTACCGTATAACGTCAGGGTAAGCTATCAGCCTTTCGTTAAATCAGGGCCATATTAACAGTGGGGCAATAGTAAGGATAAATGGGCATCTGCTCAGGGACAGCTAGAAGAATTTCATGGACAAACACTTACTGTCATAGTACACAGCATGGATTTCTCTGATTACGCTTTTCTCCAATGACCCTGGGCACAAACGCCACTTGGTCTTATTTATCAAGCTTAAAAGGTGCAATACCAGAGAAAACCAACTGCACCATACGGGACAATAAACATTACCCAAATTCCCATGGATTTAACTGGGGATTTTAAAACCTTGAATGATAGAAACAGGACCACCATCATCAATCATGACATTCAGGATAAGTGCATTTGGCAGCCCCTCCACACACACACAAACAGAGAGAGAGATAGATAGAGAGAGAGAAGGTTACTGGAGCTCTCAGACACTTGGTAACCTAGTACATTTATTGGGCAAACAAGCAAATTGTGATAGGGAAACACATGTAGCAGTATGTCTCTCCAATCACAACACCTCTGAGAAGCTCCTATAACCTTAACCCTCTGAGTGCCAGAGAGGTATCCAAAGCATTGCAAAAGCAATGAGTTGGATACTCTGCTGCTCAAAGGGTTAACGTTTTTAGGGGTACCTTCTAAACTGGGTCCCTTATTGGACCTTTAGTCAGCCGACACAGCTATTAAAAGCAAAAAGCAAAAAAAAAAAACAACAGTGCCCAGTGGATGTATTGATATGGGGCCCTAAGCACCACATCAATACATCCAAAGTGCCTAAAAAGTGTTCAGTGTTAGTAGAATTAATCCTATGACCTCTCTGGGGCTCAGAGAGTTAAACGATGTATTAGTGCCCAGATTCAAGACATATTCTGCCGTTATTTAAGGTACAACTATGCCATTATATTCAAAGTCAAACCATTATAGTAGGTCACAGTTGTGCAGTATAATATGTCCCAAAATTTAATAATATAACACTTAGCTTAATAATCTTCCTCCGCCGCTATGTGCAGCCAAAGAGGCGGCAGCAGCAGAAACACTACTGTGTGCCACAGCCCCCCTCACCCCCCAATGGCTGTGAGGAAATTTGAACAGAGACTGCCCATATATAAAGGCAATCTCTGCTCATATTCCCTCAGTGTGGAACAGGCATCGGCCCATGAGGGACAGTATGGGGGGGGCTTTGTATATGTCATGAATATTATATGTATATTTTTCTATTTTATAATATGCCCATATGTTTGGTAGACTGACTCTAAAGATGAAATGATAGGTTTATTCTACATATCAACTATTAACCAGCCTCCAAACCGATCAGTCACAGCAAATTCTTCCTTGTAGAAGAGCCGTTTTCAAAGGGTTTGTAACCCTTTGAAGACTGAGGGGTCATCACCTGGTTTTCATGGTGTTAAAGAACTATAGACCACAGATCAAGATCAGTGATGGGCAGAGAGGCTGTGCAGCATTTAAGGACTACAGTTCCCATCATCCACAGCTAGCAGTTGACTCGCTAGGGACGACGGGAGTTGTAGTCCACTTGGAGCAGAAGTTGCTCACCTTTGTCCTACATTAATCTGAGTGTTAATCATTTGTTCTGAGATTTCCTGAGCGACCTGAGACAGACATGAATGTTGTTGCATGTTATTGTAATGTATTTTCAATGAACCAACATTTTCCACAGCAATGTGCAAGAATTTACTAACATGCAGGGACAATGGAGGAAGTTAAGACAATTAAATAAATGCTAAAGTCCCAGCTCAAATGAAGTAGAGCTGTCTGGATGTGCAATAGTGATCCTCTAGCTGTTGCTGGCCTACAACTGCCATAAACCATTGGCTGGATGAGAATGACTGGAGATATAGTCTAGCAACAGTAGTAAGGCCATTGGTGTTCACCAGTGCACTACTGGGACTACAGCATATACAATCGCAGAGACAGATGTAGAGCAATTCTGTCAGTGCTCTCCATAATCCAGGGATGTGAAAATTGTGCAATATGGCCTGGGTCGTCATGGTAGGGCAGGTTGGGTTGTTTGCCCTCACCCCAGTGCTCTATATCAAGTATGGGCAACATGAGGTGCTCCCACTGCTGCCAGACTGCAACTCCCATCATCCTCTGCCAGATGCCAGCTGTCAAGGGTTAATGGGAGTTGTATTCCTACAGCAGCTGAGGGGCCTGACATTGACATACACAAGTGCATAAAAAACATAGGCACACACTGTAGCTGATAGACTAAGAGAAAGGGGAACAAATAAACATTTCCATTGACTTATATTGAGCTTTTATCCCCTTGAGTGCTAGAGAGGTCTCCATCATTTTTCTCTGTAATGCAATGGAGACCTCTCTAGCATTCAAGGGATTAATAATCCTATATAATAATTTGCTAAAATGTTTGTCATGATGCAGTCATGTGCAGTAGAGACTGCCGGCCGCTTAACATTACCTGGACCTTGGCCCGTGTACATGGGCTTTTACACTAGTCTCGTATAAATCAATGGAAATTTAGTGAATTGTCCTGTGTTCTCTGTGGTACAGTTTGTTTGCTCTAGAACTGATTTACATAGTAGATCAGCTATAGTGTAACACACAGGATATAAACATACAACTATTGCACCATGTATCTCCCTACTGTGCCCTTGATGGCAATTCTCAGTGGGCAGCTGCCCACTGTGACGTCCGTTAAAGGAAATCTATAGAGATGTATCAGGCTAGATCCAGATGGATTAGATCAAAAAGTTCAAAGCTTTCTGCTCTGGGATTGGCACACTTAGAAGTATGTGTTTAATCAGCTATCTGCTGATAAATACTGATAGCCCTCTGCCCTTAATCATGTCTCAATATAATCCTTATGTCTACATTCTCCTACTGTCAGTAGTCAAAGTGTCTCTGAAAGCAGAAAGTAGTCCGCACCTCATTTTAAAACCATCTTAAAGGGATAGTAATACTTAAAATGTAAAATAAAAATTTATTGTAGGGTTTATCCCCCTGAGTAAAACAAGAGTACTCCCACTGCTGAAAGGTGTTTTATTCAAAAGTTATTACAGCTCAAAGTTGAATTTTTTAGGTGCAATATCACAGAGGCCTGAAAATGTACAGTGGCACTGTTGCTACACCATTCTATGGAGATTTATGGTCTACTGACCAGAGCTGTCCATATGATGGTGAAGCAACAGGACCACTGTACAATTTCAGGCCACTGTGATACTACACCTAAAAAAATTAACTTTGAGCTGTAATAACGTTTGAATAAAACACCTTTCAGCAGTGGGAGTACCCTTTTTTACTCAGGGTGATAAACACTACAAATTATATTGTTTTACATAGAAAGTATTAATATCCCTTTAAACAATGGCACACTGGTGCCAAGTTACCCAGACACATACAGACATACACGCTCACACACACACACACAAACCAACACACACACTTATACACACATGCATACACATACAGGCACACACACACACCAACACACACGTTCATACACACTTGCTTACACATACACACACACACTCAGACACATGCAGACACACATACACACACAGACATACAAACGCACAGACATACACACAGGCATACACACACAGGCACACACATACATACACACACACACACACAGACATGTACACAAACAGACATATACACACAGACACACACACACATATACAGACATACACACAGACATATACACACATACACACACATACTCAGACACACATATAAACACACACACAGACAAACACACACATGAACACACAAAAACACAGTAAGACAGAAGTACATATATGGCATAACAATATAAAGTAATATAAATCCACTTCTGTATATATGTACAGTATATCTATCTATCTATCTATCTATCTATCTATCTATCTATATATATATATATACACATATAAATAGTTTGAATACCTTGCTACTTAAAGTGGAACTACCACCGCTAAACAACTTGATCTCCAATAATTCCCCATCTGGCTACTACCTGCTCAGTAGCGCTAGTCACCAGAATTATTACCTTGTTAAACAGAATTCTCCATTCTTCGCAGGCTGACAGGCAGGATGGAGCGCAGACATCTTTCCATAGTGACGTCTACACGCCTGCGCTGTCAGTCCCTTTTGGAGCCTAACGGCTCCTAGCACTGCCTCCGAGAGCTGGCTGGGACTGACAGCGCAGGCGTGCAGACGTCACTATGGAAAGACGCCTGAGCTCCGTCCTGCCTGTCAGCCCGGGAAGAATGGATAATTATATTTTACAAGGTAATAATTGTGGTGACTAGCTGCTCAGTAGAGCAGATGGGGAATTATTGGAGATCAAGTTTTTTTAGCGGTGGTAGTTCCACTTTAAATTGCACCCATCGAAAGATAGGTTTAATGAATTTGTTATTCTACCCATTAGTTTGTAATAGAAATAGTGTTTGAGAAATGAACCTTTATTTGTTTGTGGTACAGTGTGGCAATGTATTAGTAAGGTTGGGTTTACGTCATAGGTGCCCCAGCAATCTGCCCATGGCAACACACCCACTCCTCACAAGACCTGGCTCCAGTCCCATCTATTGTTTTTTTAACACAAAAAATACACTTCACCTGTAACAAGAAAGAATAGGAAAATATTTAACCCCATGTTTGCTAGAGAGGTCTACAATGCAGTGTGTTGCAGATCTCTCTAGCATTCAAGGGGTTACATAATAGCCTGTATGAAACTGGTGCAGGGGCAATGAGATTGCTCTGGCCACACCCAAAATTCAGTATGTGGGTGTGGCCAGCACAGCTGAGGAACATCTCAAAACTCTGCCTAGTACAAGGAGCAATACATTTGACCTCAAACATCTGATTAGCATACACTGCAGAGAATTAGAATAATGTGCCATCAAACCTTAAAGGTTAATTTCTGAAGAACTGTTTAATAATAAAAAAAAAATCTAGTACAACATGTAGGTAGACTTTAATTAACTGTAAAGCAAAGTAAACTTGTCTTAGAGGTCCAACATAACACAATGGGTGATATGCACAGAAGAAAAGAGGAGAAATTCTGCACCACAGGGGACAAAAAATGTCTCCAACATCTAAGGGATTAACCCTTTGAAAGCCAGAGGGATACACAACACATTGCAAAGCAAAGAGTTGTACACACCTCTGGCATTCAAAGGGTGAAAGGCATAGATTATCCATTTGAGTGCCAGAAATGTGTCCAACATAATGTGGAGTAATGCCTTTCACACCTCTATGTCACCTAAGGGGTTAAAAATGATGGTAGTACATAAACATGTGTTGTTGATCATACACAAAGCTGATTAGAAGCAGAAGTCCAGACATATAGTGAAAGTGATTCTGTGCAAGGCTGAGGGAATCTCCTTTGATCTAAGACTTGCTATCTCCCTTGCCAGCTCTTCATGTTCCAACTGCTGAGAGGCCTGGCCTATATCCATCACCAGCACATTCTACACCGGGACCTCAAGCCTCAGAATCTTCTCATCAGCTACCTAGGAGAGCTAAAACTTGCAGATTTTGGTAAATCCAGTATGGTGTTAACATTCTCTATGCAGCTTCTTACTCTAGCAAAGTAGGAAATATGAAAGCAACTCAGATAAAACATGTAATTTCCCTATTCTGCTAGAGGATCAGGACATTAAATTAGCACCCTTTTTTTATTACACAAATGCTTAACCTCTAATATGTATGACGATATTGATGTTTATTTTCTCTTAATGTACTTTGGTAGTTATCTGTCACCAAAGAGCTGATTGAAGCTATTCCTGGTCTAGCTCATACCTCCCAAGTGTCCCTCTTTAGGAGGGACAGTCCCTCTTTTAGACCCAAATTCCTCTGTCCCTCTTTCACACTCTGATGTCCCACTTTTTAGGAGATCAGACTGTGTGGTGTGTATATAAGTGTATCACATTGCTCTACAGCAATAAAACTCATATTATGGTTTGTTTAAACGTCAGTATATGTATTTATAAATTAGTCTTTATAAATAAAATACTTTGGTCTTGTTATAATTCATTTATTAGGTTACACAAGGAGGTGTCAATAGGTCATGAATTTGCCTACAAATTCTTTGTAATGCCCTGCCCACTAGCCACGCCCCCAGCAACACCCCCTAAAACACAAGTGTCCCTCTGGCAATTTCAAATGTTGGGAAGTATGGTCTAGCTTCAATGTACATCATTGATCTGGAACAAGGGTGTCCAACGCAGGTTCTGAAGGGTACCTAATAGGGCAATATTTAACCCTTTGAGTGCCAGACAGGTGTGAAACACATTGCTTTGCAACCCTCTGACACTCACAAAGGGTAACTAACAAGGAAAAAACAAATCGGTGTTAGTACTTACCCAACCATATTGCCTATCCGAGCAGGGCAGCAGCAGACTCCACTTCCTGCCTTTGATCAGTGATTGGCTCTATGGGAGCTGGGACTGAGGTCTCAAACTCTCATACAGCCAGTGTACTTGCTCATAGCCCTGACCAAGTTAATGTTAGTCAGGGACACATGGCCAAACTGTTAGCTAGTTTTATTTATTTTTTTGGGGGGAGCATATTATAGAGCCTTTATAACTGTGTAGAGAAAGCTGAATAATCCTTGTGGCTGCTGTGACATCTAGAGTTGCCACCCAGCTGGTATTTTACCGGCAGGCTGGTAAAATCTTGGCTTCTGTCCAACGTTAAGTCTACGGAGGGAATGCCATGGCCGGTATTTTTTTGAAGGAAAGGTGGCAACCCTAGTGACATTACACCCAACTACACAGCCAATAGAACTGAGGCTGCCACAGCTTTGGCTTCTGCAAAAGAGTGGAACAAGAAGCTTAAGACAACTTTGCATAATTCGGTCTATAGTTTCATTATGCTGCTACTCCTAGAGATGGGAATAATTGCATTTTACTAGTGAAAGAGTGAGCTTTAACATATGTTTTTCATGTTAGCTTCCCTTTAAGCAGTTCCTTCCTTGACTACAGGAGGGATCACAAAAGTGCTTAATGCAGTTACTTGGTGGCCCATATCTTAGGTAATCACTTGCAATTAAAGGCTGTTGTTGCCTATGTCCCCTTGCCTCATCCTACCAAAATTATTTTATTATTTATTCCTAACTCTCTGTCCACATATTGTATCTTACTCATCCCTCTTCTTTTCTCCCCAGAGTATCAGTCCCTGCCCCAGACAAATTATTATGGTCCCTTGCCACTTTCCAACCTATTCCACCATCCCACTTCCTATCATCCCCATTTCTGTACAGTGTGTGGAAAAGATTATTTAAAGTGCTTACCTCTTCTTATTTTTAAAAGGAAAACAGGTATGAAACGTTATATGTCAGTCATTTATTAGTTCATTAGTTAATTGCTAATACTAAAAATTCAGCAGAAGCAGCATTGTAATCTACAGTTCTCATTGCTTAGGTCCCCCTTTTCCTTCTCCTCAGCAAAGCTGGTTCTGTGGGTTGATGATTCCCATTGGCTGCTGTGACAGCACACCCACCTGCAAAGGTATTAGGTTTGAGGGCGTCAGTGTCAGTTTCAGCTTTTGCAGGAGGTGGGACAAGAACATTGGTTTGACCTACATTTATAATACCCCCAAAGACTGGCCTAACAGTAACTAAATAAAATAAAACTGAGCTTTATCATTTTTAATGTTAGTTGCCTTGTAAATATTTTTTTTTAAAAGAGGCAATTAACATGAGTAGGAACCTTCCAAATCTGATCTACAGACACAGGTATTTACTGGACTGTGCCTTCTTCTCAAGACCTATTCCTTCCTATTCTGTCCATTCTTTGCCCCCCCCTTCTCACCTTATCTCACCTACTCTCCATCTCGGCTGACATTCTCCCTTAAATGGTGTGAATGGTAATTAAACTATTTTTTCTGTTGTCCAATACAGGTTACTGGTAACTTTGGGTAGGCGATCTGCCCCTTTAACTAGGCAGGAACAATTCTAGAAGTGAATGCAGGGGGTGGTGCCTACCTTCCCTCCTTG
Organism: Rhinophrynus dorsalis; assembly: GCA_037306005.1. Classification (NCBI taxonomy): domain Eukaryota; kingdom Metazoa; phylum Chordata; class Amphibia; order Anura; family Rhinophrynidae; genus Rhinophrynus; species Rhinophrynus dorsalis. Next base: position 147,484,909 of record CM074725.1, on the reverse strand, counting down.
GCTGCAGCTAGCCAGTCAGCTCCATTGGTGAAGACACCAGCAAGAGAACAGTTCTGCTATAGTTTTAGTTATTTTTTTATTTTTCTGTTAGAAATGGAATACTACCATTAGGCGGATTACCATAACTGACAATGCCCTTAGATGTGGCTAGCTCAGTATCCATGTGCTTTTTTGTGGACCTTAAGCCCTGGGGGAGAAATCTTGGGTTCAAGTTCCTCTGGAGTTGCCCACTGAGGCTTCTTCTTAATACATGGTAATCTGAAGACAGAAGATCTGCAGGAAAGGTGAGCAACCCTTTGAGTGCTGCACGTCCACATGTCCCACAGTGCCCCTCCGCACAGGGGTTTTCCTTTGGAGTTCCTATTGCACACACCTGCACTCCTTGGGTTTATCTGTATGTCTGTTGGGTGTTTTGGAGCAAGTTTCTATGGTAACAACCCTTTAGCTGCTGGTTTTGCAACTTTTGGGGGTTTATTGGCACTTTCCCTACTGGGTTCAGTGTTTTTTGGGTCTGCTAACATGTTCTAGTGATGTTTCATGTACTTAATTCACAGTTTCAACTTTGCAAAATTTGTGCTCCGGCGCGCTTTACCACATAGATGCTTGCTCCATTCACTTCTATGGGACTGTACAGTTTGGGACATAATCTCTGCAACCGCTCAACGTAGGGACTTCAGAGATGGCTCATTTTAATTGTGTGTCCTTGCTCTGTCATCCGGTTAAATTTTATGTGTGTTGGGGAGCTCAGGGGGCTTTGGGCACTTTGGGGTACTTTTTCTAGGAAAACTACATTTCCCATGAGCACTTGCTTTGCACACTCGTTTCTGATTGGCGTTAGTTATTTTGTGCTTTTTCCCGAATGAGTATCATACACAGGGCTTGGACTCTCCTTCTTGCTTCTGAAGATTAACCCTTTGCCTGCCAGATAAGTGCATTTTAGCTATTTCTGGGGTGAAATTTTTATTTTACACACTGTATTTGGGTGATTTTTTATACTTTAAAGGGATAGTAATACTTAAAATGTAAAAAAAAATATGTTGTAGGGTTTATCCCCCTGAGTAAAACAAGAGTACTCCCACTGCTGAAAGTTGTTTCATTCAAAAGTTATTAATTTTCAAAGTTGAATTTTTTAGGTGCAATATCACAGTGGCCTGAAATTGTACAGTGGCGCTGTTGCTACACGATCCTATGGACAGCTCTGGTCAATTGACCATAAATCTCCATAGGATGGTGTAGCAACAGCGCCACTGTACAATTTCAGGCCACTGTGATATTGCACCTAAAAATTTCAACTTTGAAAATTAATAACTTTTGAATGAAACACCTTTCAGCAGTGGGAGTACTCTTGTTTTACTCAGGGGGATAAACCCTACAACATATTTTTTTTTACATTTTAAGTATTACTATCCCTTTAAATGTTTTGACACTGTGAGAATGTCTATTCCGTTAGAGCTTGGGACCAGGCCTAAGACTAAGGACGCTGGGGTTTCTGTGTCCCCTATTGCGCATTGCTCCTCATGTCATTCAGGGTTACCTAGAGAATTCTCAGGTCATTTATGCCCAGCATGTTCTGATGTCCCTGAGTCTCTCCCAGGGACCTCCAGCCATGCATTAGAGCCAGTTTGGGTGCAAGAGTTCAAGGCTGCTACTAGAGACCTCCGGTCTACATTGCAACTCTTTTCATCCCAGTTACAGGGGGTCTTCCACTCCTGGCAGACCCCTTCTTCCGTCAGATCTTCCCTGCCGAAACCCCAGGGAGTACCTGGTGTATCAGATTCCTCTAAGGAGGAACTGTTGGTGGATTTGGATGTTGAGGAATGTTCTGCTGTGGGCACCACTCAGTTTTTTGGGGACCCCTTCAAGGGTGATCCTGATCCCTCGGCTGAGGGCTTGATCATAGCTGTCTTAACTACCTTAAACATTCCCTTAGTTCAAGAGGTTTCTTTGGCTCCTTCTGATGTATTTCAGGAGCCTAAAAGGCCCTTTACTTGTTTTCCACCTAACCCCACTCTTGACCGCCTTGTGTCTGATGAGTGGAAATCTCCGGGCAGGAAATCTTCTGTTTCCAAGAAATTTGGCAAGTTTTACCCCTTCTCTGAGGCGGCGCTTGTTCAGTGGGTTCATCCCCCCAAAGTGGATGCTCCTGTCTCCAGGCTATCTAAGTCCACCGCCTTACCAGTTGCTGATGCATCTGCTCTGAAAGACTGGACTGACAAGAAACTTGAGGTCTCCCTCAAGTCCATTTTTGCCACTGCTGGTACTGCCATGTGTCCAGCGTTTGCTGTGGCACGGGTGAACCTGGCCATTGCACTCTGGACTGAACAGCTCACCCTGGCTATCCTTCAGGGTTCTCCTAGATTGGATATGTTGCGGCTTCTTGCCAACATTTCTCAGGCCCAGCACTATGTTTCTGCTGCCTTATTAATGCCATCGGATTGGTGGCAAGGGTTTCCACCATGTCTGTGGATGCCTAGAAGAGCTCTTTGGCTCAAGATCTGGTCTGCTGACGCTGCATCCAAGAAAGCTTTGCTTTCATTGCCTTTTCAAGGCACCTCTTTGTTTGGCCCAGATCTTAAAGATCTCATTAGTGAGGCCACAGGGGCAAGAGTACCCTTCTGCCTATGGTCTCCAGGAGGAAGACGCCTCTCAAGCGTGATCAGCTTTTTAGTTCCCTCTAGACTGAGACACGTCCGGCGAACCAGGCGGTTCCCTCAGCTCGCGTGCCTCCTCCAAGCCCAAACAGCAATGGAAGCCCAAGGTCTCCTCCAAGCCTAAGGCTTCCAAGCCTTCTTTGGCATGACTCTCCAAACCCAGGTCCCTACTCTGCTGTGGGTGGCCATCTGCGTCACTACCACAGCATCTGGGAGGATTCAATGGCGGACCCATGGGTTTTACAGGTGGTTGCGGAATGGTACAGGATCCCTTTCGCCTTTCTTCCTCCCTTTTGGTTTTTCCCCTCTCATACGCCTCAGGGTGTAGAGAAACGTCCTCTGTTTTATGGAGCTATCCAGGCCCTTCTGGACAAGGATGTTCTGGAACCTGTTCCAATTCAGGACAGAGGTATGGGTTTTAACTCAATTCTCTTTGTGGTCTCCAAGAAGAATGGCGGCTGTCGTCCCATTTTGGATTTGAAGGATCTCAATTCCTCTATGAACAAGACTCATTTAACCAGGAGTCCCTAAGGATGGTGATTGCTGCTATGTGCCTGGGGGAATTCCTTGCCTCTCTGGATCTTTAGGACGCGTATCTACACATCGCCATTCATCCAGAGAGTCAGCAGTATCTCAGGTTTGCCTGAGACCAAAGGCACTTTCAGTTTTCAGTGCTTCCCTTTGGTCTGACTACAGGTCCTTATCACGGTGCCCGTGCTCCCTTGTTGTGTTCTGTCAGTCTTATCCTGTGCTTTGCTGCTATTGGCTACCGTGTGTTTGTCCTGCCCAGTATGACCTTTATATACTGGGCTTTGGCACCCCTCCGGTGCCCTTTCGTGGTGTTCCTGTGCTCAGTGATTCCCAGTGTACCAACTTGGACTGCCTGACTACTCTGTATCTTGTCTCCTGCTCCTGTGTACTGACCCGGATTGCCTGACTATTCTTCTGCGCCTGCTCCTGTGTACCGACCCGGCCTGGCTGACATTCCTGCTCCTGTTTACCGACCTGGCTTGGCTGACGTTCCTGCTCAGTGATCCGACCTGGCTTGGCTGACGGTCCTGCTCCGTGATTCGACCCGGCTTGGTTGGCGTTCCCGCGCTGTGTCGCCTTGGCGACATTCTGATTGTCAGGCAATTGTGTCACCATTTCCTCCTGCAAAGTACCAGTGGCCGGTCCTGTTACTGCTCTGGCAGTGAGCCACCGGTTTGCCTCCGTTACTGCTTCTGCAGAGTGCAAGTGTCTGCCTCCGTTACTGCTACGGCACTTTGCCTTGGGCCTAGTCTCCGTTACTGCCTCTGCAGAGTGCAAATGTCTGCCTCCATTACTGCTCCGGCAGTGAGCCACCGGTTTGCCTCCGTTACTGCTTCTGCAGAGTGCAAGTGTCTCCCTCCGTTACTGCTACGGCAGTTTGCCTCGGGCCTAGTCTCCATTACTGCCTCTGCAGAGTGCAAGTGTCTGCCTCCGTTACTGCTCCGGCAGTGAGCCACCGGTTTGCCTCCGTTACTGCTTCGGCAGAATGCAAGTGGTCTGGTCTCCGTTACTGCTACGGCAGTACCTTATGTGTCTCTGTTCCCATTACTACCTTGGCAGTTCACGTTAGTTCTGCTAATCTGTTTCTGGGCGTTACGAATCCTTCAACTGTCTATATGCAGAGAGCCCCATCGCAGACCTCTCTGCACATGGGACTGTTTACACTCAAAGAAGATCATTAACCCATGCAAGACCTTGCTCCTGGGAATTCATTATATACTGCCTGACCTGTGTCAGTATAGACTGTTGGGGACTTTATGTTTATGCTGGACCTGTGTAGGCATATGTATATGTAACCTGTCGTGTGTCTGTATTATTCAGCTTATATACTACAGGACCTGTGAGGGTTATTTTATTACTGTGATTTCAATAAAACTGTGTTTTATCCTAAGCCACTGTGTCTGTGTGTCAAACAAACCGTTACAGTACGAAAGGGCCATGACCTCAGACAGTAAAGGTGAGGGAAATACACAGAACATCCACTGGAGGATGGATGTACATGAGTAGCGTTTGGACCAGTTGGCACTGGCCATACAAACTATTATTGAGCGCACGGTGCATCTCGATAAAGCAGTTCAGAATCCGGTGGTCCCCCCAGTTTCGAAACCGGAGAGTCAGTCCTTGGCAACTGTGGCCTCAGTTAAAGGGTTAACGGCTTCTGCTCCATTACCACTCAGATACGATGGTGAACCCAACCTGTGCAGGGGTCTTATTAATCAATTGGAGATATTTCTGGAACTAACCCCTCATGCTTTTCCTAATGACCGCAGTAAGGTTGGGTTCATGATATCACTATTGACGGGCAGAGCTTTGGCGTGGGCCAATCCCTTGTGGGAAAATGCTAAACCTTGCACCAGGGACTTCAGGGAGTTTGTATGAACCTTCAGGAGAGTATTTGAAGTTCCTGGTAGAGTCGCCTCTGCTGCTAAACGATTGATGGAGATACAACAGGGCAATCGTACTGTGGGCGATTATGCCATAGAATTCCGTACACTGGCAGCAGAGGTAGGATGGAACAACGAGGCTCTGGTGGCAGCCTTTGCTCAAGGAGAAATATAAATGTTAACTGATTAACCCTTTCATAACCAGTGTGATATGCAACACAGCTCTCTGGACCGTAAAGGTTTAATCGATTGTTATTAAAGGGTTAAATGGGGCTTTTAACTCCTTAAATGCTGGATTTCTCCAGCTCAGTATGTTGGGGACCATCATTCAACATTCAAGTGATTGAAAGCCCCATTTAACTGAATAGAAATGTTTATTTCTCTCCTATGGTGCAGTTTGCTCCAGAATTGTTCCTCTTTGCCTTTGTGCATATGGCCCCTGGTATAGTGAGAAAAGTATATGTTTCACTACCATAGCTAATACATGAGAGTCTAGATGGGGTGATGCCTAAAGCTGATATCCTTCATTCAACTTCTCTGTCAGTTCATTGTAGCCTAAGATAAGTTACTTTTTTTGGCACACTGCCACAAATGCCAAACATCATCAAACTCTATGGAGCAGCATTATTGACTAAAGCATTTATATATGTTACAACTAAACACATGTTTTCTGCTGTATACACAGGTCTTGCTCGGGCCAAGTCCATTCCCAGCCAAACATACTCCTCAGAAGTTGTGACCCTATGGTACCGCCCACCAGATGTACTTCTAGGGGCCACAGATTATTCCACTGACCTTGACATCTGGTAAGATGCATATTGTGGGAAATATGTGTGTATCTTTAGGAGGCATAAATTGTGTTTTGTGCTGAACCGCTTACTTGTCACTTATTACGTGTTCGAATGCTTTCCCTTCTGTAGTGCTGCTAGGGTCGTAACTATGGTGGGTGTGTGGAGGGTGTAGTTGTGCCAGAGCCAAAATCCAAGGGTTTCCCTAGAGTATTAGGATTGCCCAGGACAGTCTGAATTTTACATGTGTGCCCCATAACCCGGCAGCCCCCTTCTGGGACAAAGGGCCGTAAGTTCAAAGGGATAACAACAAAAAATTGTCGTATGAAAGACAAAAACAAGTCATTGAATGCATGAACTACATATTTTCTATAGAGTATACAACAAAAAACTAGTAATGTCCGTTGTGTACGACACAACTCCAGAATTGGCGGGCAAAGGGGCATGGCTAGGGCGTGGCTAAACTATTCTCCAGTGTCGTATAGAGGAAAAGAAAATTTGTCGTAACTAATGACAAAAATATGTCTTTCAAATTACAAAATTTGTACATTAAGAAAAAAGTGGAGGGAATGTGAAGTTCTGAATGTGATAATTTTTGTCTTTAGTTAAGACATTTTTGTCGTTAGTTAAGACATTTTTTAAGACATTTTTGTCTTCAGTTAAGACATTTTTTGTTGTTCCATACGACAGTTTCAGTCAGGACAAACGACATATTTCCAATCACAACCGACACTCTCTGAAAATATTAATGATCCCAACAGCACTGTACTTTGAAAAGTCGTTACAAATGGCAAAAGCTATTTCACTACACTCTTTGAACATATGGCCCTAAGAGTTCAAAACACTAGAAGGAGAACTGTCCATGTGACAGAAGGTGATGCCTCTGCTGGTCTACAAAAAATGGCCTCCAGACCGAGCTCTAAACATTAGAGCGTGAACTGAGCCTTTATCCTGAGATCAAACAGTAGCTGCAGTGCAATTTTGTTTTAGTGTAATACTAGTCTAAGGCATTGGAAGTGACATATTTTCTTGTAGCTCACCAGTGGGCAGTTCTCTCTCTAGTGCTTCTAGTGGTTAGAACTCTGTGGTGTGCAGGAGAAAGAGCTGGTTGTCCACTGATGTATAGTGTCACCTACCGCAGAGCTGCACTAGAACCAAAGATAAGTACTCTGCTCCTCTTGTCTCCACAGTGTCCCTGAATGGTATAATGGAAATGTGGTCACCCTAAAGTTCCTATATGTTCCAGGGTGCAATAGATTCTAGTTATGTATCTGCGACAATAGTTTTGCGTTAGGGGGCCCAAAAAATGCTTGCAACAGGGGCTGACCAGTTACAACACTAATGGCTGCCCTCCATAAACTGCATGGCAGACATTTCATTGCGTATGGTATAATCACTGTGAATTATATATATATTTAATATAGTTACATAGTTGTTGAAGCTGAAAAAGACATGCATCCATCAAGTTCAGCCCATGCCATATCACCCTTGTTTATCTGTAGGAAGGCAAAAAAAAACTATTGAAGCCATTTCCCATTAAAGTGGTTGTGTCACCTCAATATAACGTATCATAAATAGTTAGGCTATATAGTGAATATTACTAAAACTGTCTTAATTTTTTTATTAAGTTGTAAATTTAAGTTTTAAAGTCGGTCCTGTGGCTACTTCTGCATAGACTGCGGTTACCTGCTCTGTAAACGCAGTCCGTCGCTCTTTCCAGCCTCCTCTGATGCCGGAGGCTTCTGTCTGTAAGCTGGAGCTGTCTCATTGGAAGAGATTGAAAGCTAGCCAATGAGACCGTTCCGGCTTACAGACAGAAGCCTCCTTTATCGGAGGAGGCTGGATAGAAGATAGATAGCAGAGGGAGTCTTTGCGGAAGTGGCTGCAGGACCGACTTTATAACTTAAATTTACAACAAATAAAGCTTAAAAAATAAGACAGTTTTAGTAATATTCTCTATACAGCCTAACTATTTATGCTACGTTGTGATGAGGTGACACATTAACTTTAAGCATCAAGTAGGTATAAAAATTCTTTACTGACTCCGAAAGACAGTTAGATATTTCCCTGAATCAACTTCCTATCAGCTTTGAAACCAGCGGTCATAATTCTCCATATTGTTCTTGTTCTGAGCTAGAAAGGTATTCACTACTTTTCTGATAGCAACTACAATATCAACAAATGCAATATCCCAAAGCAAAGAATTTCACAACTTTACTGCTGTTACTTAAAAAAACCATGTCTTTGTTTTAGTCGAAAGTGCCTTTCCTCTAGTCTTAATGGATGACCTCTCATTTTTTTCTCAGCTCTTTGAGTAAATAGTTCCTCAGGGAGTCTTTGTACTGATTTTGAATATATTTGTAAATGGTAATCATATCACCTCTTAGACATCTCTTCTCTTTATAACTCAGATCCTACAATCCCTTTATAAGTTATGCTTAATGTCTCTGAACTTCTACCAGTTCAAGTGTCTTTTTTAAGAAATAGTTCCCAAAACCATACTTCATATTCTAGAGGAGGCCTCACCACTGATTCATAGAGAGGGAGAATTACATAATCATCACATGCATCTATATCTTTATACACATGATAGCAGGGCTTAAAATTTTAAAGGAATAGTAATACTTCGTTTTAACTTTATTTTATTTTGTAGGCATTAAAAAAACATGAAGAATGATATAAGTCTTATCTCTCAAACCTTTATGGTTTATGAGATATTCACAAGCAAAGTTCCCCTCCCCGCCCCTTTTACCTAGTGTAAGCCATCTCTTCTCAGATGTGAGTCTGGTTGTATGACAGTACAGATAACAGAAGGGGACAGTTTTCTTTGTATGAAAACAATGAAAGCCCTGCCCCCCTTGACAAGTTTTTCATCTTTTTACGTTATCTTAATTGAAGATTGTCCCTCTCTGCAGTCTACCTGGGCATCTCCCTTCTGATCTGGTTGAACAGGGGGGGGATACTTTGTTTGTGAATATCTCTTAAACCATAAAGGTTTCAGAGATAAGACTTATATCATTCTTCGTGTTTTTTTAATGCCTACAAAATAAAATAAAGTTAAAATGAAGTATTACTATCCCTTTAAGTCATTTTCTACTAGATAGACCTGAAAAGTTACTCACCACTGCAAGCCATAGCATACCCACCAGGGCTGAATTTCTACTCGCCAGGGCTGAATTTTCACTCGCCATTGGCTAGTGGCGAGTGGAAATTTTGAGCCCTGCATTATAGTATCCTATTGCCTCTGGTAGTAGCTGTGTGACACTGCACACTGCTATGAAGTCTGTTTTCTATTAGTATTCCTAAATATTTCTCTAACAAGGATTACCCCCATTTAGTGCATATGTAGCATGTTTGTTTCCGCAAGGTAAATGCATAACCTTACATTTATCTATATTAAACCCCATGTGTCACTTTTTTTCTCCATCCATTCAGTTTCAAATCTTTCTGCAGAGAAAACACACCCTATTCTGCATGTATTTCCCATTTAACCCTTTAGTGATACTGGCAAAGACTGAAAAACTACTTTCAATACCCATATCAAGATCATTAAAGGGATAGCAATGTTTCACAATAAAAGCAGCTCCAATTAATCTTCATAGTATTTGGCCAATGGAGAGTGTTATTTCAGTACTGTCAGAGTTGTAGTGCAAGAGTAATTGAATGATAAAGTATCCCCCTCCCATCCCTTTTACTGATGTAACACTGCTCACCTCAGAGCAGCAAGACTTCCCAGATGGATAGCAGCAAGGGACAATCTTCAGTGAGGATAAGGAAAAACCAAAAAAATGTGTCAAGGGGGGCAAGGTTTTCCTTATGCTCAGAGTAAGAAGCATGTCCCTAGCAACCAGATTCCACATCTGAGGGGGGGTGGTTTACACTAGGTAAAAGGGGAAGGGGGGGATATGTTATCATTCAATTACTCTTGAACTACAACTCTGACAGTAGTATTGAAATAACACTCTCCATGGCCCAAATACTATGAAGATTAATTAGAGCTGCTTTCTTTGTGAAACATTACTATCCCTTTAATAAACAAAATGCCTTGGTGCCAGGACTTGTGAGGCACAGAATCAAATGTTTTTGTAAAATCCAAGTATACTACATCAACAGCAATACCCTTAACCAGGTTACTACTTATTCTTTTGTAGAATGCAAGTAAATTAGTTAGACATTATCTGTTCTTCATAAAACCATTCTGTCACCTATTAATAACGTTGCTGGTCATCACATATTACTGAATACTATTAGCTAGTAACTCTTCTAATATCTTACCCACTATGGAAGTCAAGCTCACAGGTGTAAAATTTCCTGGTTTAGATTGTGTCCCTGTTTTGAATAATGGTACTACACCTGCTTTCTGCCAATGACAGAGCATTATGCCTGATGATAGTAAATCAACAAATATTACTAGCCATGTGGGATGGCGTTGCTCGTCATGTTATTGCAGGGAATGTTTGTTTTTGTTTTTTTTAATAAATGTTATGATAGTGAAAAATGGTGTAGGGTCCACGTGTCAGAAAGGTACACACAGTGATACACAGACACATGTGCAAACACACACATATACAGGGGGACACACAGTGATAGACAGAGATGCATGCAACACACATACATACATACATACATATGCACTGACATACACAAACAGTGACACCCAGATGCAAAGCATAACATATATACATACAGTGTGAACAGTGTAATTAACATACTCCCAACATTCCAAATGGCCAAAGAGAGACACTTGTGTTTTAGGAGGTGTTACTGGGGGCGTGGCTGGTGGCATATTTTAGAGAATTGTTAACCCTTTGAGTGCCAGGGGGTAAGCAATGCATTGAATACCCTTCTGGCATTGAAATGGTTAAGTTACTTTTTGTGTAAGTGAATGATTTAGAAGAAGATGAAAGTATTTTTACACAGACTAATTTATAAGATATACTAGTTGAACAGCCCGTTACACAGGCCACAGAGCCTCGGCTGATACAGAGCCTCTGGCAGCCGGTCGCGGGGCAGTCGCACGCAGTGGAGACTGCCCGCGCCGCGGCTGATACAGAGCTGGGCTCTGTATCAGCCGCAGCGCGGGCAGTCTCCACTGCGCATGACTGCCGCACGCGCAGCAGTGTCTACTGAGCATGTCGGGCGTTACACACAACTTGGCGAATTATTATATAGGATACAGAAGTTTATACCCACATTACTGTGGGTTTTATTGATGTGGAGCAATCTGTTACACTTGTATATACACCACACAGTGTGATCTCTTAAATAGCGGAGCAGGGGGATTTGGGTGTCAAACAGGGACTGTCCCTCCTATACTGTATAGTGCCAGTCCTTATACATAGACACATGCAGACTGTATACTATACAGCAGAGGTACTCAACCCATGCCTCAGTGGCCACTAACAGGCCAGGACTTAGGAATTTCTCTGCTAGAACACAAGTGTGTTGATCAGAGGCTCAGTCGTATTGATTAACTCACCTGTGCTCTTTAAAAGAAATTCTCAAATCCTGGCCTGTTAGTAGCCACTGAGGGCACGGGTTGAGAACCACTGCTATACAGTGCCAGACCACGGTAGAGAATTTTTAACCCTTTGAGTGCCAGGGGGTAAGCAATGCATTGCATCCCCTCTGGCATTGAAATGGTTAAGTTACTCTTTCTGTAAGTGAATGATTTAGAAGACGATGAAAGTATTTTTTACACAGACTAATTTATAAGATATATACAGAAGTTTATACCCACATTACCCACTTACTGTGGAGCAATGTGATACACTAGTATATACAACATACAGTGTGATGTCCTAAACAGAGGAGCAGAGGGATTTGTGTCTAAAATAGGGACTGTCCCTCCTATACTATATAGTGCCAGTCCTTATACACAGACACATGCAGACTGTATACTATACAATGCCAGACCATATATAAATAGTTTGTCGTACATGCTATACAGTGAGCCATGTACAGCATGGAGATGACTGCAGGAACTGGCACCTCTACTTACAGCCTAACAAACAATCTGCTCTCTTTCTCTCCCATTGTGCAATATATAAATACACTCACAACCATGTCTCTGTGACTTACCAGCTCAGCTGAAGCCCTGCTCTGCACTGCCTGATCATGTCTCTGCCGTTGTTCAACTTTACCAGATTCTCTGTGCTAGCAAGTCAGCTCCCCAGCATCCTGGCTGCTGATTTGTTAGAAATTGGCTCACTTGTAGTAATTGGCAGGGCTGTGCAAGGTCACAGACAGGGAATGAAGAAGCTGCATATGAGTGGTTTATTGTAGCGAGCCCATAACCTTGTATATATGTGCTGGGAACCCTGATGCATAATACAGATTTGGACCATGGCCTTCCAGCTGTAGCTTGAACATAGTTCCCATCTTCCTCAGCTGCTCAGCGTGCATGTGTGTCTCTGTATGAGTGTGTGTATATGTGTGTATGTGTCTGCCAGTGTGTGGGGGGCATGTGTGTGTGTCTGTGGTGTAGGAATGAGTGGCGGCCATTTTTTTTTTCAGCCTTAGATAGTGGTGGGTGGGCTGGATAGTGGGGGCGGACCAAAAATCACAGCCCCATTGAATCACCCAATGGGAGCAGTAACTCCTCCTTTCTACCTCCCCTGGGTGTGTTTTGCCAGGCACAAAGTCTTCTTTTATAGATATAGATAATGGTCTTTTCTATTACTGAGCTATATTCCTTAAATACACTTGGATGTATGCAATCAGGTCCAGTTGTTTTGTTCAACATAACCTTTTCCAGCCTTTTTTGGATTTTGTCCTTAAAGGGACAGTAATACTTAATTTTATGTTTATTTAATATTGTAGGCTGTTTGAACGAAGTCAGCTCTCTAGCTGACAGCTGCAGAATCCGGTCATTTGACCTGATGGAGGCTCTTTAGCAGAGCTGAAAACGCGCAATCTAAACATTAATACTTCATTGGAATGGTCTACAAAGTGTGCTTGCAAACCAGGCACACTTTGTAGACCATTCCAATTAAGTATTAATGTTTAGCTAGCGCAATTTTGGCTCTGCTGAAGGGCCTCCATCAGGTCAAATTACCGAATTCTGAAGCTGTCAGATAGAGTGCTGACTTCGTTCAAACAGCCAAGAAGAGGTAACTTTAGTGAGGTATATCTCTCAAACCATAAAGGTTTCAGAGATAAGCCTTACATAATTTTTCATATTTTTTTATGCCTACAATATTAAATAAACATAAAATTAAGAATTGCTATCCTTTTAATAAGCCATGTACATGATGGAGAAAGTTCTGTGATTCTCCTTATTTGCCCATTGCCTAATATTGTTGCTTTCTTTGTATATACAAAAGAAAACAGTTTAAGACATCAGCCATTGCCCTATCATCACTAATTAATCCACTTGTTTCTGTTTTAAGGCGACTGATATCAACAGTAATCTTATTGCTGTTTATATACATTTTGAAATATTTAGGATTTTTCTTGCTCTTTTTTGTAATACCTCTCATTTCCATGTTAGCTATCCTAATTGCTTGTTTCCTGATTCTATTGTATTCTTTACAGTGTTTAAATTATGCATCTGACGTTTCTGACAAACAGTTTAAAAGCCCACTTCTTGTGCTCATTTCCATGCAAACCTCTTTGTTATACCATACTGGTTTAAATTTGCTCCTCTTGTATTTATTCTTTAATTGTATATATCAGTGTGTATATTTAGCTAAAAGTAATTTGAACAGATTCTATCTTTCTTTTACATTTTTATCTTTGAAGATTACATCCCATTGAATGTCCATAATATGGCTTTTAGCTGTAAAATTAGCCAGAGCCTTGCCTCAAAGGAACACTAAGGTTGTCTGGAGGGATTCATCATAAAGAGCCCCAAGAAAGATAAATAAGTTATGAAGCAAAGCATCATCTAGCAGGATGCAGTGGGTCCAGGCAGTAGGCTCCCCTGAAGTATGCATGATCATTGTTCTTATTTTTTAGCACTTCCAAATGATATGTGAGAGGTGCATTGAAGAACAGGAGATTACAAGCATTCACAACATTGAAATTGGTTCATGTCTCTAGAGAATTTCTATGGAAGAGGGACTTGGGGTTCAGGAAATTGCCTGGAAAGATTTGGAACAGGAGAGGCACATAGGATCTCTGGAGATCGTACAGCCACAGGGTGAGGGGCACAAATCTTCTGTTCATGGGAACCAAGCTGAAACATTCCAGCTGGAAGATGCACTCAGAGACAGAACTTAAAGCTTTTACATGATGGTATGCAGAGCATAAGCATGTGCTGCTTCCTTGATAACTGGTTTTGTTGTTCTATCAGGTGAGAGCTCAAACCAAATGACAGAAAGAAACCTGAGTAACAAAAATAAGAAGTTTCTTTTTTAAGTAGCTTGAGAGCTGTGCTAGGGAGCTTGGTTAACTGTGGGGTATCTTTGCTGTGGCTCAGAGTCATGTCACATGCCTGAACCCTGTTGAGCTGGGGGGTGGACCAGGATGATGCATTTTCAAGTCAAAAGGAGACAGAGACATCCACTGATTGGAGATCAAAGGTATCAAGGCAAAATGGTACACCACAAAGTGTAGTCTGGGTCAGGCCAAAGATCAGAGTGGGTGGATTTCGTGCAGTCAGAGGCCAAACCGAAAGTCATGGCAGGAAATGAACAAGCAATACACAGAAGATCAGACATGAATAATCAATACCAAAGTTTAAACAAGGACGCCTAACAACAGAGTGTCCAAATAGAGGCAAAGGGTGTTTAAATATATGCAGAGCTGGAAGCCACAGACTCATTCAATTGCTCACAATTATTTGTGGGTCTCACTGTGTAGGAACCTGATTTCATCCACTAGGGAGCACACACACACACTGACCTATGGTAGCACTATCATTCAATGCAGCATAAAAGGGAGGTATTGTGGAAATTTGTGCATACAGACTTGGACCTGAGAGAATGCTGGATCTCAGGTAAATCAGGGACAATAATACAGTAAATAAACTGCTAAATTAGAACATGAACTGGACAATACAACAATATAAATTGTGCAAAAGTATTGGTCAGAAAGATGCTCAACTTTGATTATTAACTTGCAAGGGTATACAGCCAGCTCATAACAACTAGTGTACTGCTTAGGGTGCAATATCTTTTAGCTCTTAAGGGCCATGCACAGAGAAGAATTATTCTGACACATATTGTACTGGTCCTGCCAAGATGACAGTCCAGTCACAATTCCTGTCTGGACATGAGAAGCAGTCAACACCAGACATACATTTCAGCCTTGTTGAACCTCTCTCTCTCTCAACCAACTTATTAGGACTAGTGTCCTTCCCAGGATGCAATTCCTCTGCGACTGAGAGAAGCAGCCAACCCCACATGTATGTTATGCACCCCTTGCTCACGAATGCCTAACAAGATCAGTTGCAGTTCATTGAAAATGCCAAGTAAGGTCAAAATGTCTGGGGCTAGTTGTTTCTCTCATTCCCAGAGTAATTGCTTGGCATTTCGTGGCTTAGCCTGTCATCTGAGCAGAATCAGTATATTTCAGGATCTGCTTTAGGACATTTCAGCTTGCCACTTTGCATATGTAAATTACCTTTGGGTTTGGCTACACCAATGGCAATAGGGGAATCAAGATATGGATCCTTTGATCAAATTGAGGCTCAAGAAGGCTGAAACGTACATCTGGGATTGGCTGCTTCTCTCTGCCTGTTATTTCATGGCTGGACTGTCCACTAGGCAAGACCAGTATGATAAGCATAAGGATATTTCTTCTCTGTGTATGGCACTTAAAAGCTAAAAGAGATTGCACCCAGGGTAGGAGACCAGTCCTACCTAGGAGCATCTCTGACCACCACTTTGGATATGTAAATTACCTTTAGGCTTGGTGACCCTCAGACAAATAGGGGAATCTGGGAGTGGATCTCTTGCTCATGATTGTGTAGAGAGATCAGCTGCACCTCACTGATGAGGCCCAGAAAGGCCAAAACATACATTTGGTGTTTTCTGCTTCTCTTGTTCAGAGAAGAATTGTCTGGCAATTTGTGGCTGGACTGTCATTTGGCCATGGCAAATGTGAGCTAAAAGAGATTGCCCCTAGGTAGGACACCAGTCGTACCTAGTTCAGCATCTCTGACTGCCACAGCCACTTTGAATATGTAAATTACCTTTGTGCTAGGTCACCCATAGGGTAATAGGGGAATCCAGACGTGAAACACTCTCATGACTGCATACAGCAGGGATGTCCAAGTTCCTTCTTCATTTGGCCCACTGGCTGCATTTTGGAAGCCCAGGGCCTAGAGAAATCAGCATTTCACTGATGAGGCACAAGAAGGCTGAAACGTATGTCTAGGGTTGGATGCTTCTCTAGTTCAGACAGGAATTGCGTTGCATTTTGTGGCTGGACTGTCATCTGGGGAGGGTCTGTATAAGATGTTTCAGGATATTTCTTCTATGTGTACAGCACAAAAGAGATTGCATTCTGGGTAGGAAACCAGTCCTACCTATTTGAGCATCTCTGACTGTTACTTTGAAAAAGCAATACAAACTGTGTCTAGTTCAGAGCACTGGGATTCACAACTCACCACAGAAGATATGGTCAGCACAGGTGAGGCATTCCTTGGAATTTAAGTAACCTAAACAATTACCTTCTCTGCATTATGAGACATCCAGTCCTAAGAAAGAGTGATTATAAATTAAAAAAAAAACAAATAACATTTTTACATTACATTATTGTATTTGAAACTGCAGATCTGATGAAAATAAAAGCATTGTTGGTGCTAAGCAAGGACACACTTTAATCCAGGCCTGTTTGCATCCATCGCTGACTAGATTTTCCTGAATCTGGAATATAACAAATATTTTTTTCTGTATATAAGCAGACCTGGAGCCCACTGACTTATTTAGATTGCATTGACCCTTTTAGTGCCAGAGAGGTATCCAAAGCATTGCAACACAAAGCGCATACCTGGGAACTCTCCAGATCTGCCCTGGAGATTCCGGTTTTCAGAATGAGTTACCGGGTCTCTGGGGACAGAGGGTCATTTTCCAGCTTTGTGAGTTCAGCGGTAATCCCGCCTTCTTTAGTATCTGTTCTGCCCACTCCCACCCTGTTCCTCCCACGTCCCATCCATTTATGTGTAAAATCCATCTCTCAGCCAGCCAATGGTGTAACCCTGATGAAGTCCCTCCCACATTATGATGCAAATAGAGTCATTTGGACACTCCCATTCCCAGCCCTGTGTGTTTGTTTGTTTGGGGAACATGAACGAGAAGACTCCCAGGGATGGCAATGCATTGGATGCTTCTCTGGCACTCAAAGGGTTAAACAGCTTTTTTGCTGTTTTATTACATGAAGCATAGACCTATCCAGTATGTACAGAGGATCTGGAGAGCATACAGGGCACTGTCTCAAGGACAAGAACAGAGGGGAAAGAATGAATTACAATATAAAACAGAAGAGAGAATGAGAATAAAAAGAGAGACAAAGAGTAGCATTGAGTCTGAATTTAAATGATGTTCTGAGCATTCCCAAGCAAGCAATCCCAGTTCACAAGAAGCACACAAGTAGGATGAAAGATAGCACAGGCTGTTTTATCCTGGCAGCAGATGCTAGCACAGCATACCAAGCAGCTACTAAAGTAAGAAAGACGGCCATTAGAAATGCCTTGAAGGTGCTTGCTGTATGGATTCTCCAGACTTTACTTTATAACTTACAGTCAATAATGGAAAGGACAAATCCCATGTAGCATTCCGTACGTTAATTTAAAGGGACCCTATCACTAAAAAACAACATTGGTAATTTTGAAAGAGCCTTAAAAATCACCTATATATACCTCACAACATTTAACCTCTTTAAAGAGGGACAACTCTATATTTAACCCTTTGAGTGCTAGAAGGGAATGCAGCGTATTGCTTGTCAATGCTTTGCATACCCCCTGGCACTCAAAGGTTTAACTGGTGCTCTGCATATGGAAAGGTATATGTTTCCCTTTTTTTATTTTTTTTTTCAAGTGTGTTACATTTAAAGGGATAGTAATGTTTCAATACGTCAATACAATACAATTTCAATACAATTGTAGTTCAAGAGTATTTGAATGATAAAATATCCCCCTCCCGCCCCTTTTACTGATGTAACACTGCTCACCTCAGAGCAGTAAGACTGTCCGGATGGATCGCAGAGAGGGACAATCTTCAATCTGTCAAGGAGGCAGGGTTTTCCTTATACTCACAGTAAGAAGATTGTCCCTTGCTGTGATCTATCTGGTCAAGGGATACTTTATCATTCAATTACTCTTGAATTACAACTCTGACAATATTGGAACATTCTCCATGGCCCAAATACTATGAACATGCTGTTTTTGTGAAATGTTACTATCCCTAAAAGGATAACCAGACCTCCCCTTTAATGCAGGAAGCTTATAGAAAGCACATTCTGCCTTCAGACAGTAGAATAAAATGTGAATGTATACTGCATTAAAGGATGAAGTTTGGTTACCTTGTGCATATCGAATATACGTACGCCCTCATTTTTTTATTTATTTTTTTAACTTGCTTCGGCTACAGGGAGGGAGAGTAAGACAGTGACTGTGGGCGTATTCAGGAACCTAAAGTGGAAAATTGGACTACTTTAAAATACCCTCTGACTTAAATGGGGCTTCTAATCACTTGAATGCTAGAAAGAGGTCTTCAATGCATTGATAAGCAATGGAGAGCTCACTAGAGTGGTAAAAGTCCCATTTAAATCTGTAAGGAATGTTTATTTGTTCCCTATGGTTCAGTTGGTTTGCTCCAGTAGCAAACATAGTTAACATCCACATTTGAGTCAATGGTGATTTTAGGATTTTTGCTTATCTCCCATAGCGCAATTGGTTTTCTCCATAATTCCACCACTTCTTCACAATACATCAGTCTCAATAAATCCTTTTCTTCTGGAGACTGAATCTTTGGTGTTATGTTCAGTGTATCTACAGAGCCATATCATTTCCAGATGGTAAATGTTCTTGGCCTTGCCTAATTCGGAAAATAAAACAAATCTTGGACTTTTCAATAAGAGACTTCAAATATATTTTTAATGAAAATGCATTTATCATGCAAATGTTATATTTTAAACTTATTTCAAATTCTGGGTCTGCTTTATGTAACCTTTTAAATAATCTGCAGTCTAAGACAAAGGTCTAATTTTTAACCCCTTAACGTCAGGTAACATTCCTGGACCGTCACTGAAATCCATCATTTGCGGACGTATGACAATCCTTGCACATCACTGGTTAATGATCACAGTTCACCTCAGGGCACACTGCAATCTTGGCGAGGAGGCTGAAACTGACTGTTCCAGGACAGAGCAGTCAGTTTCATATGTTTCCTGCAGTTCTGCCCATGTGGTCGATGCTACAGCGATCACATGAGCAAATACAGCCACATGACATAGGCACTGTGTGTAAATATTGCCTTCATCACTGTTCTCTGACTCTCTCCTCCTCACTGCGATTGTGAGACAGTGAGAGGCAGAAAACAGACATCCCAGCAGCTGAAATGGCCAAAGAGGAAGCACTTTTATTTTAGGTGGTGGTGCTGGGGACAGGGCTGGTGGGTAGAGCATTTTTACCTTATTTCATACCCTACTCACTTATCTGTACAACTGAATAAATGATTTAGAAAAAGATCAAAGTATTTTATTTGAACAGATTAATTTAAAAACATCTGTAATAAAGTTTAAGGCTTTGGTGACAAGGATTTATTTTACATTAGAGGACCAGAGCAATTTTGGCCTTTTTAGTATGTGTTTGTTCAACCATATTTTCCCTCTAATTCCAAATGTCCCTTTTTACGGGGTATTGTCCCTTGGGGAAAAATCCCTATGTTCCTCTTTCCCACCCTGTGTCCTTCTTGTAGGAGATCTGACTGTGCAGTGTGCAGATAAGTGTATCACATTGCTCCACAGCAATGAATCTCACATAATTGTTTGTTTAAACTTAAGTATATATGTTTTTAAATTATTCTGTATAAATAAAATACTTTGTTCTTGCGTTAAATCATTAAAGGGATAGTAATGTTTCAAAATAAAAGCAGCTCCAATTAATTTTCATAGTATTTGGACCATGGAGAGTGTTATTTCAATACTGTCAGAGTTGTAGTTCAAGAGTAATTGAATGATAAAGTATCCCCCTCCTGCCTCTTTTACTGATGTAACACTGCTCACCTCAGATGTAGAATCTAGTCCACAGACCAGACAGCTCACAGCAAGGGACAGTCTTCTTACTGTGAGAACAATGAAAACCATGCCCCCATTTACAGGTTTTTCAGGTTTTTCCCTTATACTAATAGAAGATTGTCCCTCTCTGTAGGCCATCTAGACAACACCCCTGTGTTCTGAGGTGAGCAGTTTTACATCAGTAAAAGGGGCGGGAGGGGGATACTTTATCATCCAATTACTCTTGAACTACAACTCTGACAGCCTTGAAATAACACTCTTGATGGCCCAAATACTATGAAGATTAATGGGAGCTGCTTTTATTTTGAAACATTACTATCCCTTTGATTCCTTTACACAAAGAGATGTAAATATGTCATGGACAATTTTTTAAGCTCTCCCCTCCAGTCCCACTCCCAGCACTATAAAAGTGCCCCATTTTTGGCCATTTGAGGCATTGGGAGCTATGTCCTCTGCTTCTCTCTTCCTCATGTTAACAGTGAGGAGGATAGAGACAGAGAACAGTGATAGACGGAATGTTTACATATATTGCCTTTGACGTATGGTTGTGATCACTGTATCAGCAATCACATGTGCAGAGCCACAGGAAAACAGCTAATACTGACTTTCTCTGTCATGTAGTGGTTAGTTGTAGCCTCTCCACGATTATCATAGCACGCCCTCAAAGGATGGAATTGCTTGGTGACCCTGGCATGTCACTGGTCCTTAAATGGTTGAAGGATTAGTAATGTTTTAAATAAAGTATATCGCTGAGTCTTCTTTATTGTGAATAGAACAGTTTGCACTTTATTTAGAACCTTACTGTTATGTAGTTCTCGTTATTCAATATAGAAAGATCCCCCGTCCACCCCTTCTGGCCATGTCACTGTTGCAGCTCTGTCTGGTCCAGAAGGATGCAGCGAGGGAACTTTAGTATGCAAAGGGAAATCCTGCCCTCCTTCACCAAGGGGGGCAGGGTTTTTCTTATACTTACTGAAGTTTGTCCCTTGCTGGGTCTGTCCGGTCCCGGGACCAGAATGAAGATACAGTGAGAGGTGACCAGAAGGGCCGGGAGGGGGTTCTTTCTATATTGAATAATTTGAGAACTATGTAAAAGTAAGGTACTAAATATAGTGCAAACTGTTCTATCTTCAATAAAGAAGACTCGACGATATACTTAATTTAAAACATTACTATCCCTTTAAACACATTTTAATGTGAATTTTATTGCTATGGAGCAATGTGATACACTTATATACAGAGTACACATTATGATCTTGTAAAAAAGAGGGACACCATGGTAGCAAAGAGGAACATAGGGATTTGTATGAATGAACGTTAAAAATGGACTAATTGAGTAAAAATCATCACAAAAAACCTATAACATAGTAACATAGTAAATTAGGTTGAATAAAGACACAAGTCCATCAAGTTCAACCTTTGCCTTATACCCTAGTCACATGAGAACTGTATAGCTTTCCTGCTGCCAAATAAGTTAGTCTTTATCAGACCTTCCTGATTTGCCTACTAACATACAGTATAACCCTGTATGTTCCCTTTTGAAAGAAATGCATCTAGTCTTCTCTTAAATGTATCCATTTTATCTGCCATAACCACCTCCTTGGGCAAGGAATGCCACAATTTAACAGACCTTATTGTAAAAAACCCTTTCCTCTGCTGAAGTCCAAACCTCCTTTCCTCTAATCTGAAGGGGTGTTCCCGGTCACCTGATCAGGTCTTGGAATGAATAGCTCACCACAGAGATCCTTGTATTGACCTCTCATATACTTGTACAATGTGATAAGATCTCCTCTTAGTCGTCTTTTCTCTAGAGTAAGTAAGCCAAGTTTGTCTAGTCGTTTCTCATACGTCAAGCCCTCCATTCCCTTAATTAATTTTGTTGCTCTTCCCTGTACCCTCTCTAGTCCTAGTACATCCTTTTTTTAGAACTGGTGCCCAAAACTGTGCTGCATATTCAAGGAGAGGTCTTACCAGTGGCAAAATAATGTTATCCACTCTTGCTTCAATACCCCTTTTTATGCAAGACAGGATTTTGTTTGCTTTTGCTACCGCTATTTGACACTGGTCACTGTTTCCAGTTTGTAGTATACAAGGATACCCAGGTCTTTCTCTAGCAACAAGTCCCCTAAAATGATTCCATTAAGTTTATAAGTAGCATTGGGATTATTTCCTCCCAAATGCATGACTTTACACTTTACCACATTAAACTTCATATTCCATTTGTTTGCCCAATCTGCCATTTTATGTAAATCAATCCCTCCGTAGAGAGCAAATATCCTGTTCTGAATTAATTACCATGCATAATTTAGTGTCATCTGCAAGTATTGATATTTTGCTTTCTATTTCTTTTTCCAGGTCATTCATAAACATGTAAAAAAGCAGCGGACATTTTTATTTTTTCCAATTCTTTTAAAATTATTATTAAAATAAATCATGGGATATACATATAAATATAGCGTAAAAAAGCCCTACATATCCTTTAAAATGAGTGGTGTCTGTCTGCTGCAGGGGCATTTGGATTGTGTTGGCCAGACCCACAACTCAGATTGTGGGAGTGGCCAGCATAGATGAGGTGCCCTTTTTGGTGGGTTGCTTGCCTAATAGGAAATCCGGTCTTGTACATCCTATGAGGAATCTAAACCAGTATCTGTATTGGAGTGTGTGAAAAATGTGTCCATTCTGGAAGCTGAAATGAATGTAGCTTTCTGTTATATATTAGTTTTCATCATAGGAAAAAAAGCACAGACAATTATTTCATTTACAATAGAGATTGGACACTCACCTAAAATATTTACCTTTCAGGGGTGCAGGGTGTATTTTCATAGAAATGCTCCAGGGATACCCTGCTTTCACAGGGGTGTCAGATATTTTTGAACAGCTTGAGAAGATCTGGTCGGTAAGTGAGTCTTAATTTCCTTTTCAAAGCTAAATGGGAGATAGTGGGAATTTGCCATTATAAAATGCTTAGCATCCAAGGGACTAAATTGCTGTTAGCATTCACACATATTAACCCCTTTAAAGGGATAGTAATACTTAAAATGTAAAAAAAATATATGTTGTAGGGTTTATCCCCCTGAGTAAAACAAGAGTACTCCCACTGCTGAAAGGTTTTTCTTTCAAAAGTTATTAATTTTCAAAGTTGAATTTTTTAGGTGCAATATCACAGTGACCTGAAATTGTACAGTGGCGCTGTTGCTACACAATCCTATGGACAGCTCTGGTCCCGGGACCATAAATCTCCATAGGATGGTGTAGCAACAGTGCCACTGTACAATTTCAGGCCACTGTGATATTGCACCTAAAAAATTCAACTTTGAAAAGTAATAACTTTTGAATGAAACACCTTTCAGCAGTGGGAGTACTCTTGTTTTACTCAGGGGGATAAACCCTACAACATTTTTTTTTTACATTTATAAGTATTACTATCCCTTTAAGGACCAGGGAGCGTATAATGCAATGAGAAGCATCTGGGGCTCGATTCTATTACCCACGATAAAACTGGCGTTACAGTAAAAACAGTACCTGAGCTTAAACAAACATTAAGGTCCCGATGGATGTACAACACATCTTCCCTCTAGTGCTAAACTAGTGCCCTTAATGACCGTGCGGTCCGGGGGTGGGCACAGCACGTTTTTTTTTTTTGACCGTTTGACCGATGCATTCTGGGATGGCAGCATGGTAT
This sequence comes from Rhinophrynus dorsalis, assembly GCA_037306005.1. Lineage (NCBI taxonomy): Eukaryota > Metazoa > Chordata > Amphibia > Anura > Rhinophrynidae > Rhinophrynus > Rhinophrynus dorsalis. The sequence goes on along the minus strand of CM074725.1, from coordinate 147,461,190 downwards.
GCAGCCGCACTGCCATCTCAGAATTCCAAGACTTGCCAGTACCATCACCGGTCCTTAACGTCCAGACCGGTGTGATGGTCCTTGCACATCCCTGGTTGTTAAGGGGTTAAAGGATTAAGATTACCTTGTTCATTGAGCAGAGTTTAACCCTTTGAGTGCCTGAGAGGTAGCAAACATGCAATGCGTTGAATACCTCTCTAGAAAGCAAAGCGTTAATGGACCTGCGGTCTTATTATCAACTTCTCCATGGGCAGGATTGATTGAAGATGTTATCTCTTGAACAAGAAGCAAGGGAAAAGCCATAGGGGACATTAGAATTTTCTGGCCACAGTAAAGTGCTGTGTTATAATTAGGAGGGTTTACTTCTTCTTTACAACTTGTGTTTTTTGCAAGACTTTACTTGTATACACTCCTATTAACGCAACTGACAGAAAATTATGATCAAGTGCAATTTGTGTAACTTATGTTTTTCCCAGAAATAAAATTGGGGAAAACACTTATTTTGGAGGCCTTGGTGGCTGGTTTTCAAGGGGTTAACCCTTTGAGTGCCAGATGGGTACGCAACACATTGCAAAGCAATGCGTTGCATACCCCTCTGGTACTCAACGTGTTAAAAGCCCCATCTAATGTGAATTTTATTTGACCTTATATTGCAGATGGTTTCCCATAAAATGTCTCCACATTTTACATTTATCTCATTGTCTTCCTACGATCATACCAGGAAAATGCTTCTGTCAGGTTTCAGTGCCTAATCCTTGAACTTGTTTATTAACCCTTTAAAGACTCATAGCTTCACAATATGTTGTTCACTCCTCTGGTCCTTAAAAGGTTAATAAACAAGCAAGGCCAAGAATGGGGCAGCTCCTTGATAAATATGGAAATCAAAAGCACTCTAGAAAATAGCCTTATATGCTGGCATGTTTCCAGTTCTGGCTTTCATAAATAGATCCCAAAGGGTTAAATCAGCACCAGAACCTTCTCATCCAATTAGCTGTTTTATGTACATTTTGATTTCATTAATCTTAACCCTTTGGGTGCCAGAGGGGTTTGCAATGCACTGGAGGTTGGTACAATTGCACTGGAACTCAAGGGGTTAAGATAAATAGACATGGCATTTAACTCAATTTCACTTTTCACAGGTAATTGGAACTCCAACAGAAGACTCCTGGCCTGGGGTATCACAACTTCCCAACTATAAAACAGGTAGGAAAGTGTGTGTGTTGTGTGTGTTGGGAGGTATCTTATTGCCTAAGCCAGTGATTCTCAACCAGGGTGCCGTGACATCAACTTAGGGTGCCCCATGTTTTCTATGAAGACTAACAAAAATGGACTTTTTATATAAAGATTTATAGAAGTTGTTATGCACAGTATGTTTAATTTTGTTATTATGATTGTAAGACCTAATAATAACTATGTTTAGTATTGTGCCCTTCATTATGCCTTTGATAAAGTACATTAAATATGTTAGGGGTGCCCCAAATGTTCTAGATTACGTGTTAGGGGTGCCCCAAACAAAAAAAATTGAGAACCACTGGCCTAAGCAGTGCTAAACTGCAAAATACATATTTGGGTAAATGATGCATCATAGCTTACTTTTGCTTAGCACATCTGTCCCCTTAAATGTTATCCTGGCCTATGTCAGATGCAGAGGTTTGTGGTATGCTACATTTCACCCTTTGAGTGCCAGGACAGCAATTTTTTAGTATTTAATACTGACATGTTTAAGGGCTAGTTCACACTGGCAAAATTAGTAATGCATTGGGCACCTCTCTGGCACTTAGGGTTGCCACCCAGACAGTGTTTTACTGGCAGTCTGGTAAAAAATTGGCTTCTGTCCAATGTTAAGTCTATGGAGGGAATGCCATGGCCGGTATTTTTTTTGAAGAAAAGGTGGCAACCCTACTGACACTCAAAGGGTTGAAATATTAATGTTCGTATTTTTTTTTATTCACAATGTATAAGAAAACATTTGATGCAAGCTAGTTGTAAAAAACACATAAAAAGTAATAGACGCGCGCTACTTCTCTGTTTTATAACAGAGTTTACCTATTAGAGAAACTGACTGACAGTATGCCATCAAGAGAAAAACTAAGCTAGTGATTCTGGGCACTTAAAGGGATAGTATTACTTATTTTTAGGAACGTTGAATATTGTTCCTATTAAAAAAATAAATGAAGTAAGTCCCATTCCTTAAAACTATAAAACTTTAAAGGGATAGTAATACTTAAAATGTAAAAAAAAATATGTTGAAGGGTTTATCCCCCTGAGTAAAACAAGAGTACCCCCACTGCTGAAAGGTGTTTCATTCAAAAGTTATTAATTTTCAAAGTTGAATTTTTTAGGTGCAATATCACAGTGGCCTGAAATTGTACAGTGGTGCTGTTGCTACACGATCCTATGGACAGCTCTGGTCAATTGACCATAAATCTCCATAGGATGGTGTAGCAACAGCGCCACTGTACAATTTCAGGCCACTGTGATATTGCACTTAAAAAATTAAACTTTGAAAATTAATAACTTTTGAATGAAACACCTTTCAGCAGTGGGAGTACTCTTGTTTTACTCAGGGGGATAAACTCTACAACATATTTTTTTTTACATTTTAAGTATTACTATCCCTTTAAGGAACGGGACTTACATCATTTAATTTATTTCTTTAATAGGAACAATATTCAACTTTCGTAAAAATAAACATTACTATCCCTTTAAAGGGATAGTAATACTTAGTTTTATCTTTATTTTATTTTGAAGGCATTAAAAAAAATGAAGAACGATATAAGTCTTATCTCTCAAACCTTTATGGTTTGAGAGATATTCACACGCAAAGTTTCCCCTCCCGCCCCTTTTACCTAGTGTAAACAATCTCTTCTCAGATGTGGAATGCAGTCCATAGACCAGACAGATAACAGCAGGTGACAATCTTCTTCCTATGAGAACAATGAAAGCCCTGCCCCCCTTAACAAGTTTTTCAGGTTTTTCCCTTATCTTAATTGAAGATTGTCCCTCTTTGCAGTCTACCTGGGCACCTCCCTTCTGATCTGGCTGAGCAATGTTACATCAGTAAAAGGGGCGGGAGGGGGATACTTTGTCATTGACTTACTCTTGAACTACAACTCTGACAGAATTGAAATAACACTTTACATGGCCAAAATACTATGAAGATTAATTAGAGTTGCTTTTATTATGAAACATTACTATCCCTTTGAAGGGATAGTAATATTTATTTTTAATAAAGCTGAATTGAAATGTAAGTCCCGTTCCTTAAAGTTTTATAGTTTTAAGAAATGGGACTTACATAATTTATTTTTTTAATAGGAACAATATTCAACTTTTGCAAAAATAAACATAACTATCCCTTTAAAGAGTTAGTGTCTGAATACCTTTCCATGATAATTAAATAATAACATAAAACACAAACAAAAAATATTTTACTCACCAGTGACTTAGATGAAAGAAATGTAAATTGTATTCTCTGCCTTTCAAGGATACTTTTATTGTAATGAGAACCTCCTTCCCAGCCACTGATTTTAAAGGCAGGCAGTTAGTAGTGGACATGGAATGCAATCCAACACACGTTAATGCTGATCTACTAAGTGGAACAAGAGCAATTCTGAAGCAAACCTGCTTCGCCAGTCATAGGCAACATGAGGCCTGGTAGAATCTGGAGGGCCTCATTTTTCCCATCCCTGAACTATGGCATAGGGGACAATTCAAACTCTACAAATTCAGATTGATATAAATATGGCTTTTTTACCCTATTCTAGGGAGGTCTCCAGTGCATTGTGAAGTGTTAAAGGGATAGTAATACTTGCAAATTACTAATCCCCATATTGTAGCTTTGTTAAAAAGAAATTTATTGCCCCCAGTGTCATCTCTCAATTCCTTATGGTCTGAGAGATGATAGCGCTCAAAGTCCCCCCCTCCCTCCCCCTTCCCTGACTGAACGCTGACTACAGGGATATCTGGTATTACTTGCATCAGGCGGCTCTGCAGATGAGCCGAGATCGCGTTTATAAAAAATAAATCTTTCATTAAAACGGTCTTCTACGTGTGCTTGCAAACCAAGCACATGTAGAAGACCGTTTCAGTGAAGGAATTATTTTTTATAAACACGATATTGGCTCATCTGCAGAGCCGCCTGATGCACATAAGACTGTCGTATCACAGCTTCCCCTGCAGTCAGAGTTCAGCGTTCAGTCAGAGAAGGGGGGGAAGGGGGGAACTTTGAGCGCCATCATCTCTCAAACCATAAGGGTTTCAGAGATGTCGCGGGGGGCAATAAGTTTCTTTTTAACAAAGCTACAATATGGGGATTAGTAATTTGCAAGTATTACTATCCCTTTAAGATCCTAGATTTATATAACTTTAAATATACTGTACTTATAGCTCAAAGGCATAGTGGCCTCTCAGTGGTGTGGAAGTCACATTTTTCCATGACCGTATGTCATTTCAGAGAGTAAATTTCCAAACCCATATCAAACTAGTTTTGCCATCAGGCAGTCCAGCTCTAAAAACTCCTTTTTTGAGTTATTTAGATTTTTATGCTATGATAATTAAAGGGGAACACCTACATTAAAAATTTGACCATGTGTTTTAATCATTAAAACAAGATTAGCACTGTTTTTTTTTTCTAACTCTTCTTCTAGTGGAGATATTTAGCCTCCAAATCGGGCACTTCCATGTTCTGCAGCACCCTGTATGTCCCGCATTATACCTCAGGGCTTCCCAGCTGCCCCAGGGAGCACATTCACGATCCCCTTCATAGCTTTATTTTTGTGGGCTAACGTTACAGTAGGTTCATTTACAATGCTACTGAGATTGCAACCTCAGATAAAATTTAGAAAAAATTAACTTTTTGTAGACCTGTTTTAGAACATATACATGATTTGGCATTTTTAACTACCCGAAAAGAAATGTGGATAATAATAGTAAAAACCTGAAGGGGACCAAGTGGAAAATTTTACCTGTAAGCTATTACTGGTGCAGACCAAAGGAGCACCGGGGAGTAAACGTGGTGAGTTACATTGTCTCTACTTATAACTTTAAAATTTATCAGCAGTGATTAGCTGAGTGCACCTGATTGTACATGTTTCTTTTGTGTTCAATGTGGGATAGTAATACTTTGTTTTATCTTTATTTTATTTTGTAGGCATTAAAAAAACATTAAGAACGATATAAGTCTTATCTCTCAAAACTTTATGGTTTGAGAGATATTCACAAGCAAAGTTTCCCCTCCTGCCCCTTTTACCTAGTGTAACACTGCTCACCTCAGATGTGGAATGCAGTCCATAGACCAGATAGATAACAGAAGGGGACAATCTTCTTCCTATGAGAACAATGAAAACCCTGCTCCCCTTGACAAGTTTTTCAGGTTTTTCCCTTATCTTAATTGAAGATTGTCCCTCTCTGCAGTCTACCTGGGCACCAACCTTCTGATCTGGCTGAACAGTGTTACATCAGTAAAAGGGGCGGGAGGGGGATACTTTGCCAATGAATAACTCTTGAACTACAACTCTGACAGAATTGAAATAACACTCTCCAAGGTCCAAATACTATGAAGATTAATTAGAGCTGTTTTTATTATGAAACATTACTATCCCCTTAAACAGGGAGCAGCCCCTATTCAAAGTACATTAAAAACTAAGGAATGAAAAATCCAAAATATCTGAATTAAGGGCTGCACGGGGGCACAAGGCTCTTCCACATGATTTCTCAGCCACTTGTTGGTCCTAAATGACCACCAGATTTGTGAGTAGCCTTTCAGCAAATGTGTAATGAATCGAGTACTAATTAGAACTTTTCAACACAGGGCCCCCTTCTGTTCTTTTGATATTTCTTTTGAGTAGTCCTTCCTAAATTAATGTACCTTCCCAACTCACTGACATGTTACCCTTTCAGTGTTGGGCAATGCACTGATAAATAGTGTCTCTGATTGGTTATGTAGCTCTAAGACAGGAAGTGCATGCATGCCATGCCTATAATTATTTCATTTAATTAGAAAATGTTTTACCAGGAAGAATACATTAGAGATTTCTCTCATTTTCAAGAATATTCTGGAGTATTTATGGAAAAGAGTTGCATATTTACACAAATAGATAAACAATATATATATATATATATATATATATATATATATATATTTATCCTATATAATAATTCCCTAGGATGTTTGTCAGAAGACGTCGTGCTCAGTAGAGACTGTGCACGCTGCAGTCGTGCAGTAGAGACTGCCCTTGCTACAGTCATGCGCAGTACAGACTGCCCGAACGCACCACTGCACATTCGGGCAGTCTGTACTTCTCATGACTGCAGCGCAGGAAGTGAGCATAGAGGCTCCAGGCACCAGCTGAGGCTGCTGGGTGGCACTGTGGCCCGTGTACACGGGCTTTTAAACTAGTATATATGTATATATACAAACATACTTAAAATTTCAGTATAGTTACATATTGTTTTTAGATATAAAGAAGCAGTTTTCCAGGATTTTAGACTGGGAGAAGATCTGTTTTTTTCAGGTAGGTTATTCCACACTTTCAGAGCTCTGCAGGAGAAGGCAGATCAACCGGCTTCTTTCTTCTAATGTGGTATACTCCGTGAGTTGTTAGCAGTGGAATGGAGGTTGTTGTATTTAATATGCAGAGCTGGAGGGAGAATACTGCTCGGATAGTCTGGTAGCTTTCTAGAGAAGTGGTTATAAACCAGGCAAGAAAGGTGAAGGGTACATTGTTAGTATGATCTATAAATCAAAGTAATTAAAAAATGTGTTTCTACATAAAAATGGCTAATACAATTTTTAGATGATTTTGAAAGTTCTTTTAAAATCACCAAAGTAGTTTTTAGGTGATAAGGACCCTTTAGGGGGTAAAAGCCTATTTAAACCAATGTACTCCAAAGGGGTTAAAGGGATAGTAGATGTTTCATAATAAAAGCAGCTCTAATTAATCATCATAGTATTTGGACTTTGGAGAGTGTTATTTCCGTTCTGTCAGAGTTGTAGTTCAAGAGTAATTCAATGACAAAGTATCCCCCTCCCACCCCTTTTACTGATGTAACACTGTTCAGCCAGCTCAGAAGGGAGGTCCCCAGGTAGATTGCAGAGAGGGACAATCTTCAGTTAAGATAAGGGAAAAACCTGAAAAACTTGACAAGGGGGGCAGGGCTTTCATTGTTCTCATAGAAAGAAGATTGTCCCCTTCTGTTATCTGTCTGGTCTATAGACTGCATTCCACATCTGAGAAGAGATGGCTTACACTAGGTAAAAGGGGTGGGAGGGGAAACTTTGCTTGTGAATATCTCTCAAATCATAAAGGCTTGAGAGATAAGACTTACATCATTCTTCATATTTTTTTAATGCCTACAAAATAAAATAAAGATAAAACGAGGTATTACTTTCCCTTTAAGCACTAAGGTGTGATAAAAGCGTGTTCATCTCATCTTTGTAATCTCCTTCCTGGAGTGTGGCAAACGGGAATCATGTTCTCCTCAGTGGATGTGACATCCAGGTCTAATTAAAGCTCCCGGGAATCAATGTGGCCAGAAAAACAATCACTGTGAATGTTAGGATTTTGTGTCCATAATAATATGTTTTTTAAATAATAATAATAATAATTATTATTGTATTAGTGTTCCTTTAAGATGTTGTTTTGGCAATTAATGCACATATAACCAGTTTCCTGCTCTATTTTTTGCACAGTATCTGGAGTTGACTGTATTTTCTGATCCCCGTTTTAGGTTATTTCATGACCCACTGATACCTCTTTGTGTAATTGAATTCATGATTTAACCCCTTAAGGACCCTTGATGGTCCTGGTACGTCATGGCTGGATTCGATTTAAGGACCAATGACATACCAGGACCGTCATGGAATTCCAGGCTCCCCGCATGGCTGCACGCTGTTCAGGGAGTCCAGAATCGGATTCAATTAAAAAAAAATGCTTTGTGGTCCTTAAATGACTGCCGCGTGCATGTGCGGCCAATACTTAAGTGGTTAAAGCAAGATCAAAGTATTTTATTTACACACACTAATTTATATACGTGTACTGGCGGTTAAACAGACATTAATGTGACTGTTATTACTTTGCAGCAATGTGATCCAATTATATAAACAACACATAGTCTGATCTCCTTTAAAGAGGGACACCGGGGTGAGAAAGAGGGAGTTGTGCCTCAAAGAGGGACTATCTCTCCTAAAGAGGTGACACTTGGGAGGTATGCCATTATAATGTTGTGGGTAAGGTGCACTGCACCCATGGGTGATAGTCATTCTTATAGCTGGGTCAGTAGGGCTCAGTGCTTCACCCTGGACCATACTCAGTAGAAGAGGTACAATTGTGGAGCAAATGAACTGCACCAAAGGTTTGAAATTAAAAGTTCACAAATGTCCACTGATTTAAATTATGTTCTTAACTCATTGAATGCTAGAGAAGTCTCTAGCACATTGTTTTGCAATGCTTAAAGCAGAACTACCACCCAATATGATTATGTGTCCTTCCTTGGTTAGAACCACTGTGTAGTTAGTTTAAAAAAAACAAAAACAAAAAAAAAACGTGTTTATAAAGAATAAACAGTAAATTACTGTAGAATTTTATACAGTCTTTCCCAATGCACATGTTTTTCATGGAGCCAAACGGCTCCTTAGTTTGTCCCACTGGGTGAATGATCCGTCCTGCGTCACACAGCTCTAGACACAGCTCTGGACGCTTGAACGTTAAAAAACAAAAAGAGACGGCTGTGGGACGGCAGAACCTTCTTGACTGACAGGCACACAGAGAACTGAAGCATGCGCAGTGGTATGTTTTCACCAAGATGGCGGCGGTCTGATCGCGCTACATACACGGATACCAGGTCAGATTGCACAATTTGTAAATACTTTTGGGAGTATTGCCTAATCTTTTCTTGTTACCTGGGGGGGTTACTATATGAGCTTTGGTTGTATGACCATGGGAGTTCCGCTTTAATAGACATCTCTAGAATCCAAGGTGTTAACTCTTTGAGTCAAGAGAGGTATCCAACGCATTGTGTTGCAAAACACTCAAAGAGTTACAAGTCCCATCCAGATCAATGAGAAATGCTGTTCTCCTCTGTGGTGCACCATGTACTCGTCTTGCTCCAGAATTGCACTTCTAACAACTGAATACGGCCTATAGTGTGGTATAATGCAGTTTATTGAATGACACCTTCCATTTTGTCTGGCTCTCATCTCCTGTCAACCCAGGGCTGACTTCTTGGAGCTGAATACAGTATGCTTGAGAACAGAAATACAGCTTCATTTCCAGGTATCTCTTTGTAAATCCCAGAGAGAACTTGCCAACTAAACTATAAACCCAACAATTGATCTTTAACAACCAATAGAAATAACAAAGGGACCCCTTTCGAGAAACCAGAAGCAAATGAGGGAGGAATGTGTTGAAAAAGGCTTTGGGATTTATCAGAGCATAATAACATTACCTGAAAGAAATGGGTGTTGCTTTTGACCCTCTAGATGGGCTTCTTCTTTTAGTAGAGATCTGTCGTAACCCGCACACCCTCCTCTCACATGCACAGCCAGATCCAACACAATGACTTGGTTACACTGACTTAAAACTGCCACTTCACTAACAATTAGCAGAGACACATTAATCAGACTGGCCTGAGCTGGGAACCAGTGCATCGCCTACAGAAAGGAATACATCCATAGGGCATGAAGGAGGGGCAGGGGTAGATAACACTGCTGATTACCTCATTAACCTCTTGATGCCTGATAATTCTCCAATGCATGGTGAAGCAGTGTGTTGGACGCCTGTCTTGCGTTCAAGGGTTTAACCCTTTGGGTGCCACATAGGTATCCAATGCATTGCAAAGTATTTGAAAAACTATTTTGGCCTGTGTTCATCAAATTACTGCATGTAGAATCACCATCTTGACTGGAAAAATACCACTCAGCCTAATGGTAAAGGCACATTAATTCCTCCTAATAACAAACCCTCACCTTAATGGCCTCTAAGAGTCAGTTGTGTGTGTATTGGTTCCATACCTGGGAGCTCTCAGGATTTCACACTGAGACTTAAGGTTCTGATTCAGATATTGGGGTCTCAGGGTGAAGGCCCAATTCTCTGGGTGAGACCATTTAGTACTAACTACCATATGAACTACTTCTTTTGTCTCTAAACTTTTTATATGTATCTATCTATCTATCTGGGCCGGTGCCACCTATAGGCGTGCTAGGCGCAGGCCTAGGGTGCATATCTACTGGGAGTGCAGCAGGGACAACTGCAGCCCCAATGCATCTTATTTCAGGCGCCAGCCGCCTGGTCTGTGTCAAGCATCACCCCCCCCCACACACACACACACACACACACTGCACACTGGGACAATAAGGAGTCCCGACTCCCATCTGCTACTGCGCTGTGGCTGTAGTTTAGTATAATATACAAAGTCAGTTGTCAGTGTTACTGTGGCTCAGGCTCACTCAGTGGCACTGACTGTGTGACAGCCAGTCCAGACAGACATGCACCATGTCCACTTCACTAAGTGTGCTGCTCACAGCCTACGTACATGCACCACCACCACCCAATTAAAGAGGAGCGTACTTGATCAGTGTGGTCCGTCATCAATTGGCTGGCTGGAGTGCGTGTGGTGTGTGACAGCAGGGAAGGCGGCGCTGCACTGTGGACATGTGACTTCTAAGACTGAGTGAGTCGACCAGGGGTAGGACGCTATATATATATCTGTGAAAGTGAGGTTTATTTTTTCCCTCCTCTTCCTGTTTTCTTATATATCAAGTCACCAGGGCTGCAAATATGCACTCTGATTCACAATATGTCTGTAGACACCAACCAAGTGTAAGAGCATAAGCAATATTTAGACTTTATCTATAGTTAAGCCCTTACACTTGGTTGGTATCTACAGACATATTGTAAATCAGAGTGCATATTTACATCTTGGGTAACCTGAGCTATGTCTATGGACACAAGACCCCATCATCATATTTATTAGCTTAAATAATATGCAGGGTGTAAAGGGGCGGGACACAAGGGTCAGAGCCAAGGGGGCGGTAAAATGAAGTTTTGTCTACGGCGACAAAAATCCTTGCACCAGACCTGCTATCTATCTATCTATCTATCTATCTGTCTATCTATAGTGACAGAATCCATAAAGGTCCATTAGAACAGAATCACTCACAGGATTTTTTAATAATGAAATATTTACTGTCAACATTTCGGCCAAAATAATTAGCCTTCCTCTTGAGGAAAATATATATGAAAGCTACCTTTCCTCATGGATAAATATTTTTAAATAGTTTAAAATAGTGTACGCTATAAATATATAGATTTAATAGTTTTGAGAGATTTAGTTTGGACTTGGTATACCAAAAGTCTCATCATTGTTATTTTTTAATTCAGATAGTAAATAATCACATCAATACCAATACCATCTTTTTTGCTGCTATTCAATTCAGTTTGGATCAATCATGTTAATACTGCTAGTTATTCAGTTTGGATATGTATCACTGACATATTTAAAGGGATAGTAATACTTATAATGTAAAAAAAATATGTTGTAGGGTTTATCCCCCTGAGTAAAACAAGAGTTTTAAAAAGTTATTAATTTTCAAAGTTGAATTTTTTAGGTGCAATATCACAGTGGCCTGAAATTGTTCAGTGGCGCTGTTGCTACACAATCCTATGGACAGCTCTGGTCCCGGGACCATAACTCTCCATAGGATGGTGTAGCAACAGCGCCACTGTACAATTTCAGGCCACTGTGATATTGCACCTAAAAAATTCAACTTTGAAAATTAATAACTTTTGAATGAAACACCTTTCAGCAGTGGGAGTACACTTGTTTTACTCAGGGGGATAAACCCTACAACATTTTTTTTTACATTTTAAGTATTACTATCCCTTTAATAGGAGGGATATATAGTTTTTGTATATTTTAGAGTTTCTTAGTAGATACTATATTGAAGTCTGTGGGTTTCTGTACCACAGAATGTCGATTTGTTAGAGTATCTACTTTTATTGGTTTGTTGTGTATATGAGCATTGTGGTCTTAATTAGTTGGTTATGGTGCACATTGATATATTGGAGTATCTTGGATTTATATTTCTCAGTATGTCGATATGTATCCATGTACCTGGGAGATTCCTTACAGGTTAATGGTAAGGAGGTGTTCATATCCATATAGTACCATCGGTCCAAGTAAAATGACCTTTTTGTTTCTGCATTCTCAACATCTGAAGTCTTATTGGAGAGTGATTGGTACAGTGGATACCTATTGGTGTAGTCTCCCATTTTCCCAGTTCCGTGGTTCTGATGAGATACATGAGTATATTTGAGGTGGTTGGTAACTTAACACCTTTTATTGTGTTATTTATAAATAAATAATTTCTTTTATATCCAGAATCTGGATTGCTAGATTGATTTGTTATCACTAGGATTTTCTTTCTTAAAGGGATAGTAATACTTCGTCTTATCTTTATTTTATTTTGTAGGCATTAAAAAAACATGAAGAACGATATAAGTCTTATCTCTCAAACCTTTATGGTTTGAGAGATATTCACAAGCAAAGTTCCCCTCCTGCCCTTTTTACCTAGTGTAAGGCATCATCTCTTCTCAGATGTGGAATGCAGTCCATAGAGCAGACAGATAACAGCAGGGGACAATCTTCTTCCTATGAGAACAATGAAAGTCCTGCCTCCCTTGACAAGTTTTTCAGGTTTTTCCTTTATCTTAATTGAGGATTGTCCCTCTCTGCAATCTACCTGGGCACCACCCTTCTACTCTGGCTGAGCAGTGTTACATCAGAAAAAAAGGGGGCGGGGGGGATACTTTGTCATTGAATTACTCTTGAACTACAACTCTGACAGAATTGAAATAACACTCTCCATAGTCCAAATACTATGACGATTAATTAGAGCTGCTTTTATTATGAAACATTACTATCCCTTTAACACTGAGTTTTTGTTTAACCAAAGAGAGAGTTCTCCAGCACATTGGTTGGCAATGTACTGAAAAGGTTTCGAGCACCCAAGGGGAACAGTAACTATAAAGACAGGTATGGTAAAAGTTTGGTTACCACACAAGAAGCCTCTGAGGGCCACCTATTGCCCACCACTGATATTCACTTTTGCCAGTGCTCATAGGAAATATAACATGAACAAAGTAAGTAAGCTCCATATTATAAAAATGTAAACAATCAATGTATGATGGATAAATATCCATTATACATTGATTATTTATATTTTTATAATTATTAAGGTTTGCTTTGTATTTATATTGAGTATTTGAGAGCAAGACTTGATATTTTTCCAAAATGTCTCCAGTACACTGCTAATTTACATAAAAGGTTAATGCTAATTGATTTAAAGATATAGTAACATTATAATGTAAAAACATCTATTTTGTAGGGTTTATCCTCCTGAGTAAAACAAGGATTCTCCCACTGCTGGGAGATGTTGTGCTCAAAAGTTATTGAAGCCCAAACAATGGCCTGAAATTGTACAGTGGGATTGTTGCTACACCATCCTCTGGAGGTTTATGATCAGCTGAGCAGAGCTGTCCATAGGATGGTGTAGCAACAGTGCCACTTTATAATTTCAGGCCATTGAGATACTGCACCTCAAAAAAATCAAGTTTCAGCTATAGTAACTCTTAAATAAAACAACTCTCAGCATTGTGAGTTGCTTTGTTTTACTCAGGAGGGTAAACCCTACAATATATATACTTTTACATCTTAAGTGTTACCATTCCTTTAATGCTTGAATTAACCAATGACCTATGTGGAAATATGTGGCTGGGGCTGGAGAGGCCTGGAAGGTTATTTAAGTCTTTTCTGAAATTTGCACAATATCTCTGTGAATAAGCCATACGATGAAACCTGTGGTTCCATATCTGGCCGGTATAACAAAAGAATGGTTTATACTGTGCTTAGCCAATTGACACTGTGTCTGTATGGACTGTGGACGACTACATATTGATTCCATTTGGAACTGTTTTAGGAAGCAAGCAAGATCTCCACTACAATAGGAAGATTCACTCTTCTAGTATAAACTTTTTGACCACCAAGGGGTATAAACTATTTGACCACCAAGGGTACAATTGATTTTAAAGAGATAGTAATGTCTCACTATAAATGACGATCTGATTATTCCTTATAATTTTTATAATGCTTTGTACCTTCAGCATTGTTATGATCAATGTAGTTTTTTTTAATTATATTTTAAAAGTTCTCCTGCCACTTTTACCGACGTCACTCTTCTTCCCTCTGATCTGAAATAAAGGTCTGTTGGGCACATGTAATGGTGTTTGCCCAGCTGTGGTAATGTATTGCACTGCTGGTGGCATTTAAAGGGATAGTAATACTTAATAATTACTAACCCCTGTATTGAAGTCATATTAAAAAGAAATGTAATGCCCCCAGTGTCATCTCTCAAACCTTTATGGTTTGAGAGATAATCGCTCCTAAAGTTCCACTCTCCCTCCCCCTTCCTCGAAGTCAGCTTTCTAACGCTTTGTAACGCGATTTTAGCTCTGCTGCAGAGCCATCTGATGATCGTAAGACCGGATTTCCCTTCAGTCAGCTACAACGCTGACTTTGGGGAAGGGGGACTTTAATATAGGTATTAGTAATTATTAAGTATTATTATCCCTTAAATGGTCTGTTACACTGTTGATGTCATGTAATAGTGTTTTTTCCATCTGGTCTCCAGCAATACCAGTAAGAAAGATACAGTTCCATCAACCTGGAATTACCTGGCTGAAAATTAGTCCTGGCGCCTACATGCTGCCATTGTACAAACAAATAAAAACACATGAATATACAATTCTAGGTACCTGGTACATAGCATTCTTCCAGTTTTACTAAGCATAACCAGTAAACCAGGCCCACACTGAGTCCCAGGAATGTCCCAGCCGATGTCTGGGGGGAGATTTATACTTATGGCATTGTGCAAACACAGTTCTGTACTGTCTTGTCATACAATTGTGGAGAATGCGTACAGTATAGTAATAAATGAAAATAATATAGGAAAAAGAGTTCAACAAACCTAAAGTAAAACGTATAGGGCCGTCTGTTAAAAGAAGAAGTTCTGGGGCATACCAATTGCACTACAGGGGAAAACTAAAAATTCCCATTGATTTCAATAGGCATTTTAATTCCTTGATTGCTAGAGAGGTCTCCAACGCATTGCTTTGGAAACCTCTTTAGCATTCAAGGGGTTAAAATCCTCATTGAAATCAATAGGAATGTTTAATTCTTCCCTGTAGTGCAAATGGTTTGCCCCAGAACGCCTCCACTTTTCTTTTGAACATTCGGCCCATAGTCTACGGCTTCATTCTGGAAACTAAAAAGCAGTAATTCCAGAGCAAACCAAATGCACTTTTTGGGGCAAACAAGATGTCTGAATTATTTAAATGAGGTTTTTAACCCTTTAAACCCTTAAGGACCGGCGCACGCACGTGCGGCTGGCCCTTGCGGACCACGGGGCATTTTTTTAAATGTGTGCTTCTGGTTCAGGACTTCCGGAGTGGCGTGCAGCCGCAACGGGAGCCCTGAACTCCATGCCGTGCCAGGACCGTCATTGGTCCTTAAGTGCCGGACTGCTGTGACGGTCCTGGCACGGCAATGGTCCTTAAGGGGTTAAATAGAAAAAAGATCTCCAACACTTTGCTCCACAATGCATTGGAGACCTCCCTAGCATTCAAGGGGTTAAACTGAAATTGTCACTTTGCAAGAAATTGGAGAGCTTTCAAACAGCTTTCAAAATCACCTATATGTTACGTTAGACCAGTGGTTCAGAAGCTTTTTTGAAGGTTACAAATACATAAATATAGAGTTATTATTAGACCTCACAACTAAAATAAACATATTGTGCATGGTAATAGCCTTAAATATACAGTTGTAAGTCTACATTCACATTTTTGTCAAAGCCTTATAGATAAAATGGGGCATCCTAAATGGATGTCTGTGGCACACCAAAGTGCCAAGGTACCCTGGTTGAGAAACACTGCGTTAGACATTTTTTAAGTCAGTAATTTATTAGATACTTAGCTTTTTTATTTGTAACTTTATGCACATTAGACAATACTGGCTGGCATACCAGTCACATACTAACATTCCACAATGCTCTCCTCCCACCCTGCCAGCCAATACCAAATCATCTACTTAACTTGACAAATAAATAAAGTTATCTCAAACAATAGTCTTTGAAACAAAAAAACAAATATGGCTAAAATAACTATAGGTCCATTACATTCCATTAAACCAGTGTTTTTTTTTTTAATATAAATCATTAGTTCCCAAACTTTTCCACATGATACCCCCTTTGGTTTTCACCAAATTCTTACCCCCCCCTCCTTTTAAATGAAATATATTACATCCTTTGCACACATATATTTATATTATCTGTTGCATTTTATTTTTAATATACTTTGAAGAAATCAATTCATTATATATTCTTTTATTTGCCGAAGACATTTCTACAAACCTATACAGGGCCTTGCATAAGTCCCCCCACTTTTTGACTTTCCCACATTGTGTTGTCATGCCTGCTGTATGAACTTGTACAGTTCACACCTCCAACCAGCAGGTGTCACCATCTACTTAGCTGGGTTTTCCGTTGCCTCTACAACTATGGGTAAAGCATCAAAAAGATAATTAATTTTGTTTGCATCTTCTAGTCCACTTCAAAGACACTTTACTAAAGCCTAGGGAATTAATGGTTATACTGATAAGTAGTAGAATTTACATGTTAAAATAATATGCACGAGTTTTAAAGTCATGTATTGTGCATTCAGCTTTCATTCTTATTATGCCTGAAGAAGAGACCTAGTATCTAATACTTGCTATCCAGTACCTGCATTTCAGCACCTGCAATCCTGTGCCTGTGACCCTGTACCTGCTATCCAGTACCTGCAATCCTGTACCTGCTGGTTCCAAGATGCAGCACGCTAAGTATAACATTACACAACGGCCAAACATGGAACCTGCAGAGACTGCCAAAATGAATCACACCTGTGATGAGGTTACTGAGAACCTGGATGCAGAATGAATCATTTTGCCCATGCACTGGGCAAAATTAATCATCTTGGCATGCACTGAGCCTCCTTCACTGGGTGACTTTGTCTTTGTGCATCAACCTGTTCCTCTGGAACTAGTGGCTGTCTCACCCTTTGCCTGCCTTCTCTTCCTCATTATGTTGGTGACCCTATGGCTTGTAGAGGTTTCTTGAACCATTGTTCCATACAATTTGAACTGATGCTACCTTCTTCTTTTCTGATCAAGCTTGTGTGGGGCATGTTTTATTTGTCCTTAAATGATAGGCCTTGGCATGGGCTTGTCCATTCTGGGAACAGAACTCCCCTTTGGTGAATAATTCTTTAGCTCTGCTGTCACGGTTCCCAGGAATAAACCAGGAGTCAGTACGGTAAAGTAAAACAACTGATCAATACGTTGATCTTGTGTCTACATCCTATCCAGGATGCTTTGAAAAACTGAATTACTATTACCATCCGTATTCATGGCCCTTGCTTACTGTCACAGTTCCCAGGAAAAAAACAGGAGTCAGTACAGTAAACAATCTTTTATTAGAATAATCAAAGTAATACACGTAAACAGATAACACACAGAGGGTGATCAAAGAGGCAAGCACTGTATCAGAAATAGCAGTCCACCAATAGATCCACCACACTGTCCGAGACCAGACCTCAGCCCACTCGAGCCTCGAGGTAATTCAGAATGCCCAAAGGACTAGCACTGACTCAGCCTGCAGTCAGTCTAGGAGTCTGATAGAGCCCCAGATCCGCACTAGGATGGGTGTCTGTGGAGAGTGGAGCTCGGACCCACACATAGAGAAAACAGACAGAGCCCACTAGTAAGTATCAGAAAGGATAGTCAGACGAGCCAGGTCATACACGGAGCGGGTAGTCAGCCTGAGCCACAGGTTTGCACCAGAAAGGATGTCTAAGCCAAATCTGAACACACAAGGAGAATGGTCAGATAGAGCCACAGGTCAACACCAGAATGGATGGACAGACAGGCTGGGTCATACACAGTTCAGGTAGTCAGCCAGTGGGCCAAGGGATTCCAGTCCTGGATAACCTTCTATGGAACTTATGTCTCCCCGGGGATAAGATACAATCTAACCTAAAACAGGCCACAAAGAAACAAAATATTGATGCCAACAGCAGGCGACAAACTGCACCCACATATCAGGTGAGAGATAGGATATTGTTGTCTACCTGACATTTATGTCTAAAAGTTCCTTCCACGAGGTTCACTCCTAGATAAATAGGACCATAGCATATCACACTCAAATCAATCCAGTGACATATGAATTAGGTCTACCTTTTGGCTTTGCTAATACCAAAAGTTATTCACATATCCCAAAATAGAAAGAAAATAAAAAGAGCTGGCAATCATCGGGTTAACATTCACATTTTATTAGGCATGAAACAGCTGTTGGCTTGCTACTGTGAACACCACCTACACCTTGTGAACACTGTAATATGTAATCATGAAACCTAATAAAAAGTGAATTTTAACCAGGTGAGTGTCAACTCTTTTTCTTTTCTTTCCATTGTGGTATATTGTTTGAAGATACATTGGAGCACAGGGAAACTTCTGAATTGCTGGGGTGGGAAATTATATGCCCTAAATGCTAATATATGGCGGTTACAGAAGCAGGTGTCTTAAAGTACAGGAGACTATTGCACATAGGTCATAAGGTCTGTGTAGCCAGCCCATTCCTTTTGGGGATACATATTCATGTATGCCTACTGCAGAGTTTGTTATGCAACCATTTTCCCAAGGCCATCCCTAAACCTGGCCCATCCAAGTAGACGGCATAATGAATATGAGGTGCAGTCTATTATGGGGAATGCTCCAATATCTGATACATTGGAAGGGATATGGCCCCGAGGAACACTACTGGTTATTTGCTCACAATATCCATGCTCCTCGCCAGGTACGATCTTTCCACGTCCAGTTTCGTGACCTTCCTGGCAGCTCCTATCATCAGGATGGGTGTACTGCCATGCCTGTGGTAAGAACTCATGCAGTTCACACCTCCAACCAGCAAGTGTCACCACCTGCTTAGCTGGGTTTTCTGTCACTTCTACAAAAATGACTACTGGAACTGGCTTTGACTCCAGTATTAACCCTTTGAATGCCAGAGGAATACACAACACATTGCTTTCCAATGCTTTCCCATCTGGTACTAAAAGGGTTAAACCAGAACCAGTATGTGAGAGTCTGTCTGGAGTTTCCTTCCTATATAAACCCTGAGGATCAATACTATGATGCCCTTGTGTGGTTCTACTTCTATGTCAAGTACAAGTAGTTTGATTCATTGTTCCTGTTGTGACCTCTGCTTCATTTGACCTTCTTTGTCTTCTGGTATCCTGACCTTGGCCTATTTCTTCGCTGCTGAACCTTTTCTGCCAGTCTCGACCCGGACCTGTCTTGTGATCCTGTCTTTGCCTGTGAACTTTGCACCTCGCCAAGTATCCAGTACCTGTGTTTCAGCACCTGCATTCCAGTACCTATGATCCCGTACCTGCTATCCAGTACCTGCTATCCTATCTGGGTGGCACAATCTCCACGAAACAGCTGTATTAAAGCCTGGAAATAAAATTAATTTAATTGGGATTTTTACCATTTGATTTAGACAACATAATTAACGTTTTGAAGGTTTCAAAATATTTTTGTAGTTACACAAAAGTTAATTACCCATTTTTACCCATTATTCTTAGCAAAATTGCTCAAGCTCTGTCAATTTAGATGGGGACAGTTGGTGAACAACAATTATGAAGTCTTGCCACAGATTCACAATATGAAGATCTGGGCTTTGACTGGACCATTCTAAAACATTCAGGTTCTTGTTTTTAAAACACTCCAGTGTAACTTTGGTTGCGTGTTTAGAGTAATTGTATCTCTTCACCATGGAGATGGTGTTTTGAGTGATGAGCAGTGTCGGCTTTACACCACACATAGCTTTTTAGTCCTAAGACCAAAAAATTCAGGTTTTGTCTCATCAGACCAGAGAACCTTTCTCCACATAATTGTTGTGTCTCTCACATACGTTTTGGTAAAATCCAAATGGTATCTGATATATGTGTTTTTCAGCAATGGCTTTCTTTTCGCTCGCCACTCTTCCATTAAACTCAGCTTTATGGAGCATCCAGGTGATAGCTGTCCAATGCACAGGTTCTCCTACCTCGGCTGTGGATCTCTCCATCTCCTTCAAAATCGCTATTAGCCTCTTGGTCGCTTTGGGTGGAAGGACATCTCTAGGCAGAGTTGCAATTGTGCCATATTATTTCATTTCTTTAATAATGGATTTAATGTTGCTATGGGGAATGTTCGTAGTTTGGGATATTTTTTATAACCCAGCCCTGACTGGTGTTTCTCCAGAACTTTATCCCTAACTTGTTTTAATAGGTTCTTGATCTTCATGATGCTGTTTGTTTAGATATGCTCTCAGTCAAAGTATGCAGCCTTCTAGAAAAAGGTGTATTAAATCTGAGATCATGTAACACTTTAATTGCATTCTGGTGGACTCAATTCAACTAATTATGTAACATCTGAATGCAGTTGGCTGCACCAGAGCTTATTTAAGCTTGTCACAACAAAGGGGGGGGGAGGTACTTACACAATCAAGAATTTTCAGTCATTTATTTTTATCATTTTGTAAGATAATATAGATTGTTTTACTCACTACAACATTATGGACTGCTTTGTGTAAATTAGTAACATAAAATTCTAATGAAATCAATTTTAATTCCAGGTTGTAACACAATAGAATGTGGAAAGGTCAAAAGTGTCTGTGAGTAGGGGTGATACTTATTATGGGGAAGAATAAAGTTATGCTTTTGGGAAGAACAAATCTCAATGCTACTTAATGCAATCATATTAGGAGACTCATTGCTAGAGAAAGTTCTGGAAGTCTTCGTAAACTACAAACTTGAAAACAGTGACCTGTGTGAAACCACAGTAGCAAAAGCAAACAAAGTCATGTGTTGCATAAAAAAGGTGTATTGAAGCAAGAGTGGATAACATCATTTTGCTATTGTACAAATTGATGGTAAGACCTCACTTCGAATATATTCTAGAATTGGAGAGAGTACAGCAATGAGCAACAAAATTATTAAGAGAGTGGAGGACATGAAGAATGTCTAGTCAACTTGGTTGATTTACTCTAGAGAAAAGAGTGGATCTTGTCACACTGTATAAGTATATGTGAGGCCAATAGAAGGATCTCTCCTGTGAGGTTTTCATTCCAAGGTCTGACCAAATAACTGGGATCCACTCATTAAGATTAGAGGAAAGGAGGTGTCAATTAGAGGAAAGGAGGTGTCAACTTCGCAGTGGACTTTTTTTTACGGTAAGGTCTTTTAAAGTGTGGTTATCCTTTCCCAATAATATGGTAATGGCAGATACAATGGATACATTGAACAGAATATTAAATTAATTTCTAGTAATAAAAACATA
The DNA here is from genome assembly GCA_037306005.1 of Rhinophrynus dorsalis. Lineage (NCBI taxonomy): Eukaryota > Metazoa > Chordata > Amphibia > Anura > Rhinophrynidae > Rhinophrynus > Rhinophrynus dorsalis. The sequence goes on along the minus strand of CM074725.1, from coordinate 147,439,725 downwards.
CAGGCCTATACTGTGTGTCAGTGGGTAAAACATGCCCATTTAGGAGTCGGACAGGCTTATATAATTATTGTTCTTTGTTATACTGTGTCAAAGGTTGAACTTGATGGACTTGTGTCTTTTTTTCAACCTGACTTACTATTTAACTGTATAAAAGAAAACAGAAGTTGCCCAATCTTGCAATTCAATCAAACACTAGTGTGATAATAGAAGAAAGTGTTATCTACTCACAAATGTGTTGGTCAACAGTGGATAAAGAGCTGATAGACACACACACGCACACACACAAACACACACACACACACACACACACACACACACACACACACACACATATATATATATATATATATATATATATATAATAAGCAAAAATTTTAGGCAGGTGTGAAAAAATGTTGTAAAGTAAGAATGCTTTCAAAGATAGACATGTTAATAGTTTATTTTCTATAAATTAACAAAATGCATAGTGTGTGAACAGAAGAAAAATCTAAATCAAATCAATGTTTGGTATGACTACCCTTTGCCTTCAAAACAGCATCAATTCTAGGTACACTTGCACAGTCAGGGATTTTGTAGGCATATAGTCAGGTGTATGATTAAACAATTATACCAAGCAGGTGCTAATGATCATCAATTTAATATGTAGGTGGAAACACAATCATTAACTGAAACAGAAAAACAGCTGTGTAGGAGGAATAAAACTGGGTGAGGAACAGCCAAACTAAGCTAACAAGGTGAGGTTGCTGAAGACAGTTTACGGTCAAAACTCATACACCATGGCAAGACTGCAAGGTCTCTTCCAGGCAGAAATCTCAAGGCAGACAGGGGTTTCCAGATGTGCTGTCCAAGCTCTATTGAAGCACAAAGAAACTGAAAATGTTGAGGACCGTAGACATAGTGATTGGCTAAGGACACTTAGTGCAGCAGGTGAAAGACACATCATGTATACTTTCCTTCGCAATCTAAAGATGTCTAGCAGTGCCATCAGCTCAGAATTGGCAGAAAACAGTGGGACCCTGGTACACCCATCTACTGTCTAGAGAAGTCTGGTCAGAAGTTGTGCTCATGGAAAACTTGTGGGCAAAAAGCCGTACCTCCGACGTGGAAACAAGGCTGAGAGACTCAAATATGTACAAAAACACAGGAATTGGGGTGCAGAAAATGGCAACAGGTACTCTGGACTGATGAGTCAACATTTGAAATTATTGGCTGTAGCAGAAGGCAGTTTGTTCACTGAAGGGCTGGAGAGTGGTACAAGAATGAGTGTCTGCAGGCAACAGTGAAGCATGGTGGAGGTTCCTTGTAAGTTTAGGGCTGCATTTTCTGCAAATTTGGTTGGGGATTTGGTCAGAATTAATAGTTTCTTCAATGCTGAGAAGTATAGGCAGATACTTATCCATCATGCAATACCATCAGGGAGGCATCTGATTGGCACCAAATTTATTCTGCAGCATGACAAACATACAGCCAAAATCATTAAGATCTATCTTCAGCGTAAAGAAGAACAAGGAGTCCTGGAAGTCATGGTATGACCCCCATAAAGCCCTGATCTCAACATCATTGAGTCTGCCTGGGATTATACAATGAGAGAGAAGCAACTGAGGCTGCCTAAATCCACAGAAGAACCGTAGTTAGTTCTCCAAGATGTTTGGAACATCCTACCTGCCGAGTTCCTTAAAAAACTGTGTGCAAGTGTACCTAGAAGAATCAATGCTGTTTTGAAGGCAAAGGGTGGTCACACAAAGTGTTGATTTGATTTAGATTTTTCTTCTGTTCAGTCACTATGCATTTTGTTAATTGATAAAAATAAACTATTAACATGTCTATTTTTTAAAGCATTCTTACTTTACAGCATTTTTTCACACCTGCCTAAAACTTTTGCACATTACTGTATGTATATTCTTATTGCTTAAATTCAATAAATATTTTTGCATAGCGATTAGTGCTACTGATTTCTTTTCACCTCCTGGACCTGCCTTGGAAGTATCCTGAGAGGAGATGGGATATCTCTCCACCTGCTTCTCTGTCAGCACTTAATCCAGTGCTGACCAACACACTTGTGAGTAGATAACCCTTTCTTAAATTATCGCAGTAGTGTTTGATTGAATTACACAATTGTGCTCCTTCTGTTTTCTTGTTTCTGTGTGTGTTTTACCACTTGGTAGAGGGAATCCCAGAGTAGCAACCTGTTCTCGATTAGTGATCACCTTCTCTCTGCTTTTCACTGTGTCTGGAGCAGTTTGTGAATCCCACAAGGTTCATTTTGCTGTTTTGTTAATACATGGGTTTCCACCCAGCAATTTTGTGGGTATCCACGCATGTGGTTTGTGGTGTACAGGTAGTGGTGAAGTGGTATCATCTAATTCAAAACAAGAGGCACATCCTGGTTTTCTCCTTTTTTCTCTATACTTTGTAACTGTGAAACTTATGCAAGGCACTGTATATAGGCTTTAAACCACATATGTGTGGATCACGAGAACAAACACAGCAGACTAGGCTGTTGACTTGCAGAGCAATGTGAATGATTAGTGCTGAAACAAAACCTTGTGAACCCCATGAAAGAACACTAGCCTTGTTCCCTAGTTTGCTCCAGGAGAATTATACCAAGTTGGTTCCTTGGAGAAAGCCATTAGTGTGGCAGGCTGTGCTAGTGTTTAAAGGGTACCTTGGGTTCGAAGAAGTGTTTTAACCCATTGGATGCTAGAAATGACTCTACTCATTGCTTTATAATGCTTTTGAGATGTCTCTAGCATCCAAGGAGCTTAAAACACTTGCCTCAAGGTGATACTTCTCCTTTTCTTGTGTTTATGAAAAAGCTTTTAAGGGGTAATACAATTTTATAAATTTGTCTTCTTTAGATTACATATTTATGTAATTCCTGTGTGTATGCAGTGAGGCACAGAGTATGCCAGGTTCTTTGTTCTCTTCCCTGTGCTGAACCGGAGTGGGATCTGGGTGATACAGCTTTAGTGATAGAAGCATCATGATGGGGGTCCTGTGGAGAGAGACTGTCCACACAGAATCTGGGGGACACTTGATGAAGAGATAGAACAGAGATCTAAAGGTGATCCGTAGGGAATCTGTGATTTGTATGAATATACCAAGAAGCTGGGCTTTCTCAAACATGTGAAAGTACCGGTATATCTGTATACACTTTATCTGTTCTACTAAGAAGAGCATGGATATTAATATTTACCATGCCTTGTTTGTTATTCAACAGGAAAAAAACACTTTGTTTGAAGATGTACATTCAAAATAGCCTTCATGATAGCTGTGCACCGTGATATGTTATGTGTTTGTCTGGTAAAGCAGATTTTACTATGAATGTGAAAAACACAGATGTTCATAGAGCTGGTCAGAGATGCTGAACTAGGAACCAGCCTGCCCTAGAATTGAGGAGGCACTATAGAAAAAGTTTCCTACCCAAGCTCACTACTGCCTTTCTCAGAGCGGAAATATCCTAGAGCACATCTTACCAATACTACCAAAAAGGCAGTCAGGCTATGAAGTGACAGGCAATTTCTGTATGAACAAGAGAAGCAGCCAACCCCAGGCGTAAGTTTCTACCTTGTTGGTCTTCGTCAGTGAGGTGCAGCTGATCTCTCTAGGCACTGTAAGCAAGGGGTCCGTGACTGGATTCAGAGAGGAATTTCCTGGCACTTCGTGGCCAGACTGCCTTTTAGGTAGTATTTGTATGATGTAAGATATTTCCTCTGTGACAGGAATTGTTGAGCTAAAAGGAATTGCACCCTGGGTAGGACACTTTTCATATAGAGCCTGCTCAATCCTAGGGCAGGCTTGTTCCTAGATGAGCATCTCTGACCAGCTCTTTGCAAACACGCAGATGTTCCCTTAAAATTGAAATATATTGTAAGAATTAGTGGCTCTTCATTTGTTTAAAGGGATAGTAATTAGTGATGATCGAGCACCCCAATGCTCGGGTGTTCGGGTGCTCTGACCGAGCGCCCCCGGAGGCTCGAGTGCTCAGCCGAGCACCCGAGCCCCATTGAAGTCAATGGGAGGACTGGAGCATTACACCAGGCACCCCCTGCTCTGATGAGGGGAGGGTGCCTGGTCCATAGGAAAAGGGCAGAAAATGATGGAAACACCACAGAAATGGTTCAGGGACAGCATAGGGAGGATGTCTGGATGCATCTTGGACTCCAACGTCGCTGCTGGGAACGATGTTTCGCCCGTAGTACGCCATTTTTACAGACTGACCGTAAAACACACAAAAAGGAAGATAAAAACTAATCTGCGGCTAGGCACAGTGAACGGAATATGTGACGTTTATTTTTTAAACTTTGCACACTAAACAATATGTGCCGCTAATCTGCGTCTAGGCACACTAAACAGAATGTGCTGCTAATCTGCGGCTAGGCACAGTGAACGGAATATGTGACGTTTATTTTTTAAACTTTGCACACTAAACAATATGTGCCGCTAATCTGCGGCTAGGCACAGTGAACGGAATATGTGACGTTTATTTTTTAAACTTTGCACACTAAACAATATGTGCCGCTAATCTGCGGCTAGGCACAGTGAACGGAATATGTGACGTTTATTTTTTAAACTTTGCACACTAAACAATATGTGCCGCTAATCTGCGTCTAGGCACACTAAACAGAATGTGCCGCTAATCTGCGGCTAGGCACAGTGAACGGAATATGTGATGTTTATTTTTTAAATTTGTGCCCCCCCAAACAAAATATAACTGCTGCCCCCACACACAACAGTCCTAAAAAGGACTTTTGGGTCTTTAAAGAGTTCAAAAACACTTTTCTTCTCCCTACACTGACTTTCCCTTCCTATCCTCATCTCTCCCTGGCTAAGATTGAGCCGAACTCGCTGGTCAGGTGCTATACAGCACCCGATCACGGGTTCTGGCCAGCCAATCAGTGTAATGCCAGCAGCCAACATGGCTGCTGGCATTACACTGATGTCAGAGCCTCCCCGCAAGTTTATTGGCTGCGCAGCAGCCGCAAAACGTGCGGGGAGGAGACCCGAACATGGCGGGCGAGCACATGCGGTACTCGTACGAGTACCGCCATGTGCCAAGCAGAGCGATGCTCGAGCCGAACCGAGCTTCGGCCGAGCATGCTCGCTCATCACTAATAGTAATAGCACAATAAAAGTAAATCTCTGATTATTACATACCATTTTTGGACCATTTTGCACTATAATTACTCACCTCTAGTTCAACCGCTATCTTAGCTGAAAAGATGTCCCTCCTGCCCCTTCTGGCCTTGTTACTGATCTGCTCTTGCAGGTCTGGATGGAGCGCAGCAAGGGATAGACTTCATTAAGTATAAAGAAAATCCTTCATCAAGAAGGGCAGGGTTTTCCTTATACTTAATGACTGAAGTTTGTCCCTTGCTGCGTCCCACGAATGGATTCCACAATCAATGGGAGGCATCCAGAAGGGGTGGAAGGGGTATCTTTTCAGCTAAGATAGTGGTTGAACTACAGAAAAAAAACTAAGTACATATAGTGCAAAATGGTCCAAAAATCGTATGTAATAATCACAAAGATCAACTTTTATTGTGCTATTACTTTAACACATTAACTTGTGTTGTCCATTCTGCAGTCAAGTGTATGTTTAATTTATTTTTGAACTGTATCTGTACTTTTCAGTATATAGGGATCTCTGTGTAAGTTTGCCTCTGTTACACCTCACATGAAAAAATTATGGGCATAAACAGACCTGAGTCAATCGCAGTGGACACAAGTTTTCAGATTTTATACTTAAAAAACAGCAGAAGACTGAAACAGAGATAAAAGTGAAAACAGTTTATAGAAATAACTGATTGCTGTTAGACGGATATGTCATATGTAAATCCTTCTGATAAATTCACATACTTCTTAGGGTAAGGTTTCACTTTAACTGTTTTATCCTAAAAAACTGTAGGTTTACAGGAGTATACTGTTCACATCCAGCAGGGGGAGACAATACACAGTTAACAAGCCTAAGAGTCTTGGTGAATTTTATGAATTTGAAAGTATAATTGTATGTACATGATGTCTACTATATAGGCACACTTTATCTCTTTAAGGACTAGAGGGGTGTGTAAAGGGATAACTGCTTAGATGCCATTTCATAGATTAATGTCTTTGATGCTAGATACTTTGTAAGGGAAAAAAACAGGGATACAATCAATCCAGACATGGCAAGGTAATGGAGTTATAAATCCAAACTCAAATAATTTATTACATGTAAATATTAATTAGAGTTTGGCTAAATGTGAAAAAATAAAAAAAAACATACATTCTTACATCAGGCCTGGACTATGTCATCAGTTGTAATGATCCGTCTGTATCTGTGTGTTATCTAAGAGCATGTATCAAGCAAAGTGAGGAGAGTGGATTGTTTTTATTTTAGGAATTATTTTAACATGGCAGTCAATCTCCTTTTTGATTTTACACAATTTGGTAGTGCATAATAAGTGAAGTCAAACTGACTATACATTTTAATATTTTTTCTTCTTCACCTAATCTTTTGCAATTATATGTCCCCGACATAGATATCACCGGATTTCTGTGTCCAGAGAACTTTATTTCAGGGGATATAAAAAGCAGGGCTAGTGATACAGTGTTGTATTATCCCTGCAGCACTGAGTGCTCTGTACGCTGTAATGAAGGCTGGCTTTCCTGCTGCAGAGATGCTGTAACACTATCCTCTTTACACAGTCCCTGACAGAAAGCTCACTGCAAACAGAAATTTAGTGAGCTCCCTGTCAGGAACATATAAGTAATGAAAAATTATATGATTTATGGCTCTTTTTTCTGAGAAAAGGAAGGTTACGCCCTCTGCTGTGAGTATTCAAAAACTGTTACAGTTTTTTTTTTTTTATTAAAATACAGTTTTCCATTCTGGTAATCAGATGTTATTGCTCAAATTTGTTAGTATGGGACGCTGTAGTCAGTGACTCAAGCTATCCTCACAGAGTGCATTTTAATTAAAAAATGCCTTTTTGTCACTATTGAGGGCTGTTGATTTAATATATATATATATATATATATATATATATATATATATATATATATATATGAAAAATCCCCTAACATAAAGAAACAGAATTTAATGCCAGATAAGAACCATTCTACCCATATACTCTGCCCATTTTTCCTCAAACTTTAGTTGGTCCTTGTTCTTTTCTTATATTCAAGACAGCCTTATGCCTATCCCATACTTGATTCCTTCACTGTATTAACCTCTACCACTTCTGCTGGTAGGCTATTCCACATGTCTACCACCCTTTAATTGAAGTAAAAGTTTCTTACATTACATCTAAATCTGTGTGTCTCTAGTTTTAGACTATGGCCTCTTGTCCTGACATTTATATTCTTTTGAAATGTACTTCCATTGGCACTTTGTTGAATCCCTTCATGTATTTGAATGTTTATATCATATTCCCTCTCTGTCTTCTCTCCTCCAAGCTATATTTGTTCAGATCCTTTAGTCTATCCTGATATTTCTTTTCCTTTAAACCAGTCACAATTGTAGTAGATCTTCTCTGAATTACATCTCCAGAGCATCTGTATCCTTGTGGAGATGGGGTCTCCAGTACTGTACACAATACTCTAGGTGAGGTCTAACCAGAGAGCTGTAGATTGACATCACCACTTCCTTTTTTGTGCTACAAATGCCCGTAGCCATAATTTCCCTAGCTATGTCTTTTTCATAATAAACTCTTACTGCTCCTTTAAGAAAAACTATGACATAACATGTCATAGACATCTTGTATTACATCCATGAAATAATGTGATATTTTATTCACTTTTTTAGGCTCTGATAACTATGGCCTGGATTCTGATAACTGTGATAAAATGTGATATGCGCTAAAATGAGTGATAACATTTATCACCCGAAATGTAATTTAGGTCTGTGACAGGGATCATTGGGATTATCTCTGCAATTTTAGGACTAAATTGTGACATTGAGGCAACAGTAAGGGGAATATATAAACCCACCAGTGCAGAGAGAGAGTTTTGCTCACACATAGGTCTTCGTATAGCCTGCATCTGGGTTTATTGACTGGTACAGTCTGCTAGAGCACAAACTCTACACCCTTATATCTGGCATAAGAAAAAAGAAGGAATTTTTGCTGATTTCATCTGTGCCCTATTAGTATATGACATGGGAGAGTGTTCTAAGGAACAGCACACCCAGAAAAAGTCTGCTCACACCTTAGTGCACAATTCTTTAAAATCGGCATACCAAGAAAAGATCTCATAATGAAATAAAATCAGAGCTTTATTTAACGTAGATTTAGAAAACAGATCAGACAGTTAACAGTAACAGTCTGTGGTGTGTCAATAGATCAATCGCGTTTCGCACTCTGACAGCTCTTATTCATTGATAACTAAGCCCCTGTAATACAGTGGTAATGTGGAAATCACAAGACTCAGCTCTAGTGGCTATGGGAAACATATAAATAAATAAAATATGTACAATAGTAAACAGCTGCAAATTGTGTATGAAATTAGACAGTTCAGGATACATTTGTAAAATGGAAAAATATGATGCTAATATGAGAAAGCAACATACCTCTAAATCAAAGTACATTGTCAGGGAACCCAAATACATAACAGACTCAGGCCTCAATTCAATAAAGTACGGTAAAACCACCGTTAAGGCAAAAAAAAACATTGACCATTAGCCATGTCTGAGTAGCGTAGTTGTTCAATAACCCATCTACCAGAATGACAAGGGAGGACTGGCAACTTGTGGCCCAGGGGGCAAATACATTCAAGTGGCCTGTTTCTATTATTGTTCAAGCCCACTGTTCCAGCCCACCCCCTTTTGTTAATTTTAAAAATGGCATTAATGTTGTGAAACCACAGAGCTTACAGTTGAAATGGGGCTACACTAGTGCGCCACTACAAAGCTTACAATTGAAGTAAAGCTTACCTAGTGATACTACAGAGCTTACAAGGGAAATGGTTTATGCTACTAGTTTAGCTCCATTTGGATTATACCTCTGTGGTATCATTTATGTAGCTCCATTTCAATTGTAAGCTCTGTGTTATCACTAGTGTAGCTCCATTTACAGCAGCAATTGGGATATTTAGTGAGGTGCAGTGGCCTACCAGCCCAGACATATCACCAGCCCAGGGGGCAATTGCCCCCCTGCCTCCCAGGCCAGCCCTCCCATGCAGAATGTCTAACTTCAAAATGTGCATCGCACCTTTTTTGACCTCACTGTGCATTCATTTCAGTCGCTAAACAACTAATGATATGTCAACTTCAAAAGAAAAATGTAACGGTTGGTGTTATCTAGCGATGCTAAATGTTGTCAAGACTAGTTCAAACTCACAGCCAATCACAACAACCCAAAGTAACAGCAGCCACAGCATGAGCCCAGCTTTGACCCCATACCCAGGTGGGAGAGAAACAGATACCAGTGGTCATGGTATGACCCATGGCCACTGGACTATGAGTACCCTGGTGAGCCACAGCACCCTCAACCCCTGGAGGAATTCACACCCCCAGCAGAGAGTCAGCCAGGGGGACAACTATCTGTGCCAATTGAGGAGTCTAGAGATGTGGTTGGGCACAAGCATCTTCACAGTCCTCGCATGCTGGCCCCCTGACACTTGCCCCACAACACACCTTACCACCACCAGACCTGGAGGAAGAACAACCACCAGTCCTGGAGGTAGACAATGGTCTGCAGGAAGATGCAAGGACAGCCATCCCCAGCACCTCAAACTCCAGCATCCATGCCCATGTCCTCTGCCACAGGTACCCAAACCATGAGGATGGATGACGAGTGCCTAAGCATGCAGAGGAGGCTGCTGAGGGAGGCCAGTAGATCCACCAGAAACTGGAGGAGGTTGCAGTGTGATTTGCAGATGAACACAGAGGAACACAGCCACCCTACATGCAATAGAATCCCAGCTAACAACTGAGATACTGCAGTTTCAGACTGGAATGATTGATATACTTGGACAGATGCTGGCGGAAATGAGGGAACAAAATTGTATTGAGAGGCTGCAGATGGAGAGGGCACAGCAATCCATGGAGGGGTCAACTGCAACCACCTCCCCCTCCAGTGTGACCCCAACACCAACCCCAAGAATGGCTAGTGTCACTAAACTGTCACTAGACAGTGAGGGCACCCACCTCTACAGCTCCTTCCAACGTCCCCCCCAAAAAAATAAAAATAAATGAGCCCCATTTGTCATATTTCCCCCCAAAAAATTGCACTTATTGATCCCAATCATGTCTGTGAATCTTTCTGGTTTCTAACAAGGTCAGTGGCAGATATGTCTTCAGTGCATTGCAAAGCAACGTAGTGAACACAACTCCTGCACATATTACTTGGTTGTAAGGTGTTGGAGTATTGGTAACCACTCACATCACATACACTGTTGTCCAATTTCAACTTACAATCTACCTAGCAAATCCATATAACATGGCGTTTCTTGGCCATGATGTGAGTTGAAGTTAAATAACTTACAGTTTTCCTTAGCATCCTATGCGCCAGACTGTCCCCATTTAGTTTGAGCCACTGGTTTGGTTATTAAGGTGTTAGCCAACCATACTTTTAATTTCAGTTATTCACTGCCAGGATAGATTAGCAAAACCAACATATGCTGGGATTCAAACTCTGATTAGGAAAATCCATCACACATCTAATAATTTGAGGTTAATGAATGAAAAAACTCTTGTGTTTGGCTACAGGACAGGAGCATGAAGAAGCCAGTAGTCAGGTCTATTGATTACACTGTGCAGGGAGAACATCTCAACATTTCAAACTCCAATCATGCTCCCCGTTTAATAGACCCGTAAGATAAGAGACATACCTTCATAAGTATAACAGATACATAACTCATAACTATTTTGCTATATGAAGAAATGGCTAATACATCATCAAAATCAACAGACATATTTTTTAGGGTGATAGGGTTCCTTTATTATGTTTAACAATACATTAAAGCATAAAGATGTTTGTATTTTACCAAAATTCACTGAAGACTTTTTAAAAGCACCCAGAGGGCAGGTTTAACATAAAAACAGCCAACTGAAAACACCAAGTTGATCTGCTCATAGTTCTCGAAGAGTTCTATTTCTGTCCAGGTTTTTCCTGTTAGATCTTAGGAAATTCATACATATGTACTTTAGCATATTCTAAATGTTTGAACAGTTTGTCAGAGGTAAATACATAAATGTATTAAAAAGGAATGAACAGGAGCACTAGGGAGCAGCAAGAGGTGCGCTTCATGGAAGTGGAGTCAGCATTTCACCAGGGTCACTTGGACATTTTTCTGTTCCATGATGGTTCATGCCATGGATGACTGTGGGAAGGGATGACAGGAGCTGAAACTGCACTGTCTAAGTGTCTGTTATGCAATGGATGAGACTTCATTATCGCATTAACCTTTTGCTTCACAATGGGTTGGCTACCCCTCTGGAACCCATAGGGTTAGGAACAAGGGGATGCTAACCAGCCATATGTATATGTGAACAGGACATTGTAGCAATACATCATCTACTATGTGAACCAACCTCCATGAGACAGAGGATTTGGTGTGCCAATGTCATTGTGCTGCACACTAACACAGGTCAGCATGGTGGGCCTGCCAACCTGGCTATCAAATAATTACTATAATGCTGTAGACAACATTAACACAGTATATCATCACAATTCTGCTCAATTTGGCATTGCACAACTTTTGTTATCATACTAACCCCAATAGCCCTTTAACTACTTGAGTGCCAGAGGGGTACAGAATGCATTGCAAAGCAATGCATTCCGTACCCCTCTGGCACTTAAACGGTTAAATCCTGGAATGCCAGAGTGGTATCCAATGCATTGCATGTAATTGCATTGGATATCTCTCTATCGCTCCAAGGGTTCTATGGTTGTTATGGTTATGTTCAACTCAATAAATGTCAGTTAACCCCAGGAATATGATAGACATAGGAAATGTGGTGTAGTTTGTTCACAGGGGGATGGATGATATCCTTGAAGTGGTAATGTCATTATGGCCAAAGCAATGGCAGATGGCAGTTGAATTCACACCCTCAATAAAACACATCCATGAAATAACTGCTGCATAGGTTATATATTGTAGCAGCTATGCGGTTGTCATCTTGTAGCAGGCAAAATCTGGGCTGTGCATGTCAGTTTTCCTCTGGAGTTAAACAGATCATTATGTGTTGTGTGAGTGTGTTTGAACACATATCCCAACCATAATCATGGACATACCTGCGTTGTGTTTGATTCCTGTATTATATTCATGGGGGAAGTGGTCCTTGAAGAGCCTGTTTTGTATCTCCACCTCTCCTAAGGACTCCTCATCCTCTGCAAGCGGAGCAGGGACCTCCACAATGGGTAGTGGCTCAATATCATCCGCTACATGTGTGTGTCAAAGGTTATGTTTATACCTGGGAACTTTTACAATAGGGTCACCCGGAGATCTTTGTTTTATTAACCCTTAAACCTCAGAAACGAGTTGATTGTATTAATCATTTGACTGCCAGAAGGGTTTACAATGCATTGCCTACCCCTCTGGCACTCAAACGGTTACATTTAAAAAGAATAATACACTTACCAGCCAACACTGGCTGGACTAGAGAGGCACGCAGATTCTCTGCTCCACTCCTACTGATACTCATATGAAGCCGACCTAACGGCGCTGCTGTCCTGTGCCACTGTATCTTTCCTATTGCATTGGCTCACTGAGGCCACCTGTCAGTGGATGTATGCTAGTGCAGGAACCATCAGTGTGTAAGCCTCACACAACAGTACAGGAGCCAATGACAATAACTTAAAAGCTGTGCAGGAGCAGCTAATGCATTTTTTACCTGGAGAACCGGAGACAGTGCCCTAAATCCGAAGTCTCCTGGTGAAACCCGGCAAGTTCCAAGGCATGGTTATATTATGTAGTATATCACACGCTATGGTGATGTCACATGCCTTGCCTAGTGCATATAGCAGAGCTCCTCCTGCCTGATCCAGGCACCGCAATCTTGATTTCAGCAGGTCAAAGGTGATTGCATTCCTTTTTCGGTCATGAGCATCATTGTAGCGCTCCTGTACAGGTGTTTGGGGATTTTGTACTGGTGTAAGGAGCCACTGTTTGCACCCAAACCGAGCATCACCTTTGGTATTGGGTGACATCGTGACACAGGAACCACTTATTATGTGGATGGTGTTGTGTGAAGGGAACTAAACACTTGTGTGTCATGACCATGCTAAGCTGTTTTTACATTAGTTGTGTGAGTGCACCTGTGGATGTGGAGTGATGTTTAGATTGTTAACTCACCCAAAATCCATCCTCCTGTATAGGTCCCATTCTCAAAGCCCCTGTAGACGGAGGAGTGTTGAGTATGTACTAGTCATGACAGCTGCCAGGATAGGAGGCAAAAACATGGGTTATCCTTATGTTACATTCACACACCATTCGTGTATTGATTTAGTGGAAATTCTTCCTGTTGATGAAGCAGTGTCCCTCATGAGCTGGAGCTCTTATGCGCACATGTGTGCAGTTGATGGCACCCATGACCCTGAGCATGCCTCCTCTTGTGTAGAACTCCTGTTTTTATACTCCATGTCAGTGAAGGGGAAGTGGACGTACCTCCTGACCTTCCTCTTGAGGCTGCCAACACCTTAGATACTACCCTTGAACATGTGGGCTGTGACATGCCAGGTGCATACCCTTCCGTTGCCAGGAAGGATACACTTGCCATAAAATGCATGGCACACATCAGCTTTTGCAAGCCAGATAAGGCACGGTTAGTGCTGAATATGGGGCCAACATTATCTTTGATCACTGCGTATAGGTCGATAATGCTGTGCGACGTCAACCAATAGCGGTCTCTCACATCAGAGTCCGTAATACCGAAGAGTGTGACCCTCCTGCAGAATATCCTGGGACTGGGTGGTGGTCTGCCCCTGTACTGCTCCACAGATCCCTGTAGCAGCTGTGGGAGATCCTGTTGCAGCAGCTGAGGTTCTGCTGCCTGCTGTGGTCCTCCAGGTGGAGATATGCTTCTGTCTGGCTCTCCAGCCAGAGCAACAGTGCTTGCAACAGGCGAAAGATGTTCAGCAGGTGCGCTTGATGGTTCATTGGGATCCCTAGTTCTTGCACACCTTCCTCTCTGATGTCTTTGCAGGAATTGCTATTCAAACATACTGCTTATAATGTCTGTGTCAGTGGTCTCACTGTAAACACTCCACGTTTGAGGAGGGTTAGATGTCCCTTTAAGACAGTGGTAGGGTGTTGTCCAGAAGCGGTCATCAGGTAGACTGGCAATCGAGGGGCAAACCCCTTAGTGCAAGCAACTCAAAGCACCTTGTTTTCACTAAATTAACTTTGCATATTTGCACTTTGCAGGTGCAGTGCAAAAAAAGCTGTATTCCTTTTAATGTAGGTAGGGAACTTATCAAGGTAATGAATGTGGAAAGGTACATTAAGATATCTTGGGTGCAAAACTTGGCATAAAGTCAGACAAAAATGACAATTAATAAGTACAATGAAATAAACTAATAATGAGCAGTTCGGTAACAAACCAGTTGCACTGTAGGGGACAAATAAATGCATGGATATAATTATAGTTGTTTTCCCGTGGTTTTATATAACAGATTTTCATACAAAAACTGGTAGATAAATCCCTATATAAAGTTATCAACAGCAATGGAATCCAGGCCAAAAATGTAATTTCATTTAACCCTCTGAGTGCCAGAGAAGTATGCAAAGCATTGTGAAGCAATGTGTTGCAAACCCCTCTGGCACTAAAAGGGTTAAATGGGGTTTCTACCCCCTTGAATGTTAAAGACGTAATACATTAGCAGGATGGCTGCTTGGAGATGATGGGATTTGTAGTTCTCATTATCTGGATAGCTAAAAGTTGCCTATCCCTGTGTTTACTGGGAACTTCCTGGATCTGCCCTGGAGACTCCGAATTTCAGACTGACTTTCCGGGGTCTCCAGTGACAGAGGCTGATTCTCTGGCTTGGTGAGTTCTGTTATAACCCCACCCACTTTCCAGTTGGTTCAGCCCACTCTAGCCCTGTTCTGCCTAATTTCCCACCCATTTTATGACAAACATCTCCTTTCAACCACCCACCAATGTCTACCCAGTTAAGCCCCACCCACAATATGATCTATACCATACATCCTAAGTGTCCCTTTTTAGGAGGGACATTCCCTCTTTGAGAACCAAATCCATCTTTCCCATGATGGAGTCCCTGTTTTTAGGAGATCAGACTGTGGTGTGTATGTACATGTATCACATTGCTCCACAACAATAAAATTCACCTTAAAGGGGAACTTTCACCCCTTAATAACTAAATCTCCCTTTACTGCTGACCTGGCGACTAGCTGCTTAGTAGCGCTAGTCGCCAGAAAACTTACCCCGTTCTCAAGATTTCGCCGTTTGAAAGGATCAGGAAGCACGGACGTCTCTTCACAGTGACGTCCGTGCGCCTGCGCTGTCAGTCCCTTGTGCACCGTACGGTGCATACGGTGCACAAGGGACTGACAAGGGACTGACAGCGCAGGCGCACGGACGTCACTGTGAAGAGACGTCCGTGCTTCCTGATCCTTTCAAACGGCGAAATCTTGAGAACGGGGTAAGTTTTCTGGCGACTAGCGCTACTAAGCAGCTAGTCGCCAGGTCAGCAGTAAAGGGAGATTTAGTTATTAAGGGGTGAAAGTTCCCCTTTAATGTTTGTTTATACTTCTGTATATGTGCTTATGAATTAATCATTGTAAATAAAATAATTTGGTCTTACGCCAAATCATTTATTCACCATTTGCTTGTCCCAACAGGCAAGAGTGACTATTGTACTTATTTGTAGGATATCTTACAATAAGGCAGACGCCGCTGGGGAGAAAATAGCAATTTAATTTTAAACTAGGTGAAGAGAGGCATACAGTACTTTGGCACCATTGCCTTTGTGCATATAAATAAATAAAGACATTGTGGGGGAGATTCACTAAGTGGGACTAAAGAGGTGATACAGTATAGATGAATTCTCCAGTTTATCACTTCTCTGGTTCCTATGTTATTCTATAGAGTCTATTCACTAAGATCTCCAAAGTTGAAGAAATCTTTGTGTATAGGCTCCATAGAATAACATAGGAATTGGAGAAGTGATCAACTGGAGAAGTCATCTACACTTTATTACCTCTTTATCACCACTTCGTGAATCTCCCCAGTTGATGTAAATGGAACTTAAATGTTTGGAGATGTACATAAACTGTCTGAAACCTCAGCCTTGCTCCAAAGTCCTACTGGTAGACACAGAACCGCATAGACAGTTGTAATCATAATTATTCAACCCCCATAAGCAAAATTATTCATCCACCACTACAAATCAGGTTTATTGTCAAAATATACAGACTTTCATCTGTTTGCAGTGAACAAATAAAAAAAAGCAATTGAAATAGCTCAACACAATGAATGCTTCAAGTGTTTTCCCCAAATTCAGCAGAAAATGCAACTTATAATAACTTCTCCGGCCTCAAAATTATTTAAGCCCCTGAATAGAATCCCTCACAACAGCACAAATATGCAAAACAGATGTTGTCTCAAGCACACCTGATGCAACTAATCAAGGGCTTCATTAGTTGCACCACGTGTGCTTGAGCTAGAACACATGAAATACCTGAACTGGCTAGGGGTTTGTTGAGTGGCACGTTTGACTGCATGTTAGAAATACGGCCAAGACAAAACAATGGTCCAAAAAGTTAAGAGAATAAATCATAGCCCTTTACAAACAAGGAACAGGATACAAAAAGATAGCGAAGGCATTGAATGTTCCTAGAGACACTGTTGGAAGCATAGTTTCCAAGGTCAAAGTTATAGGAACAGTGGTTACACTACCTGGATGGGGCAGAAAAAGGAAGCTATCAAAGGGTGAAACTAGATTTCTGAGAAGGCAGGTTGAGAAAAACCCTCGAGTGACTGCAAAAGGCCTGCAGCAAGACTTGGTGGCAACAGGCACTGAGGTGTCAGTGAGCACAGTAAGGTGCGTACTAAATGCAGGTTTCCATGCCAGAACTCCAAGATGTACACCACTACTGATCCAAAAGCTCAAGAAAAGACAGCTCCAATATGCTCAAAATCATATAAATAAGACAGAAGTTTTGGGATGTGGAGCGATGAAAAAAAAACTGGAACTTTTTGGCCCGATGGATCAGTGGTATATCTGGAGGAAGAAGAATGAAGCATACGCTGAAAAGAACACTGCCCACAGTTCAGCATGGTGGTGGCTCGGTGATGCTCTGGGGCTGCTTTGCATCCTCTGGCACTGGAAACCTGCAGCGTGTGGAAGGCAAGATGGTTTAATTGAAGTATCAGGAAATCATAGGAAAAAAACGTCATGCCGTCTGTGAGGAAGCTGAAGCTTGGGCATCATTGGACCTTCCAACAGGACAATGATCCCAAGCATACCTAAAATTCCACCAAGGCATGGTTGCAGAAGAAGTCCTGGAAGATTCTACAGCGGCCATCACAGTCACCTGACTTGAACCCCATAGAAAATCTCTGGTGGGATTTGTATAAGGTGGTTGCGGCACGCAAACCCAAGAATATTACTAAAGTGGAGCGATTGCTCATGAGGAATGGGTTAAGATTCCTCAGGAACACTGCCAGAAGCTGGTGTCTGGCTGTGCATCTCCTTTGCAGCAGTCATAACAGCAAAATACAGTAGTGCTCTACTAAGTACTAAAGATGCTTGCCATGAAGGGGTTGAATAATTTTGAGACTAGAGAAGTTTCATTTTCTGTTGAATTTGGGGAAACCACTCAAAGCATTCTTTGTGGTGCGCAATTTCAGTTGCTTTTGTTTGATTTGTCTGTAAATTTTGACAATAAACTTGATTTGCAGTGGCGGCTGAATAATTTTGATTACAACTGTACATACCGTGTGGCTCCCTCCCAAGCCTCATTCCACAGTCGTCCTGGTAATCATAGAACCACATATACTTCCTGACACCCCAGCCTTGTTCCAGAGACCTGTTCCAACCCCTGGGGTCCCATTTCAGCCCACTATGCAGGCTGAAATGGGAGTTAACCCTTTGAGTACCAGAGAGGAATGCAGCGCACTGCTTTTCAATACATTGCTTACCTCTCTGGAACTCAGAGGGACAGGATACTGGCAAAGCGACCAGTGAAAGAGCGACCCAGTACCAAAAATGTGGTAGTCACACTGAATCTGTGATTGTTAAGGGCTATAAAATCTGAACTGGAGCATTTCTGGGGTAAACCAACTGTAACAAAAGAGATAACTAAACTTCCTCTTGATTTAACTTGGGCTTTTAACCCCATGAATACTAGAGAGGTCTCCAACATATTAAAAAAACAACGCATCTAAGGAATTGAAATGCCCCATTTAAATCAATGCAGATCTTGGGAATTTGTATTTGTACCCTATGATGCAGATGGTTTGCTCCAGAAATTACTTATGTTTTTATCTTTTTAAAGGGACAGAGGTATGCTGCATTGCATGTTCCAGACTGAGGGGTGTAGGCTGTTTTACAGTGTAAAAGAAGTATGACAACAAACTTATTTTTTATCTTTAGAAAATATAAGGTGCATGCTCTACTTTTAACCCTTTCAGTGCCAGAGGTGGGTGACGCAATGCATCGTGTACCCATTTGTCACTGAAAGGGATAACTTTTTAACTGTCAAACTATGTGGAAAACCTAAACATATAGGGTTATTTCTGTAAATGTTGGAACTACTCACATTTGTTTGAGTATTTTATGAAAACTGTACTAATAGTATGAAAACAATAATAGGGGGAATCCTGACAAAAAGGTGCTTTTTTGTTTTTTCACAATTATCAATAACAATAGGTTATTGAAAGAAAGCTTCTTCTGTTCTGAAGAATATATTGATTGCACTAAACAACAAACCAATGAAACCTCACTTAACACCCACATGGTAAGAAATGTGAAATTTGATGGGGTCTTTAAAGCATGATTACCGCTCTCCATTGTAAGTGATAAAAACATTGCCACCTGGTGACCACAATGGAAGATTGCAGTCAAATTAAAAAAATGGTTTGATCAGTTATAACTTTGGAATTAAGCAATTTCCAGCAGTAGGAGTACTTTGTTTTATTTAGCAGTAAAAAATAACAATATATTTTTCATAATGCATTATTACTTCTGTTTTAATAATTTTGTCAAATTAAAATGGTATTTCTTATCACTGTGTACTGATAGTGCCCACAATTTTATGGGGATTTCTTAACTCACTGAACACAAGATGGGAGTGTAGTGCATTGCATTGCAGAGCAGTGAATTGCACCCATCCTCCCCACCCCACACTCAGAGGTTTAACTCCTTGAGTGCCAGAGAGATATCCAATGCCTATTCATCTGGCGCTCAAAGGGTTAAACGCACTGGGGTGACAGAAGCTGATGTACTAGGAACTAGAGCAAATCTGGGACAAACCGATTGCACCATAAGGGAACTAATAAAAATGATCCTTGTTCAAAATGGGGCTTTTAACCCCTTGAATGCTAGCCCTCAATCGCATGGTGAAACAATGCATTTGAGGCCTCACTAGCTTTCAAGGGGTTTAATAGTCCATTTAAAATCAATGGGGATTTTTCTCCTGGTTTGCTTCAGAATCATTTAGCATTTTCTTTGCACATCATCCTCATAGGTATTTAAATATAGTTCTAAAATGTTTTATTGGTCTGGGTAACTAACCAACACTGGACCTCAAGAGCTACCAACAGTGCGTGTTCTCATGATATCCCACCTGGCACACAGGAGCTCTAATTAGGGGCTCTGTGCCTGTCCTCAGAGCCAGATTTACATCTCCGCCTCCCCTTGGCAAGTAACTCCAGGTGCCCTCAGTTCTGCCCATGGCAACATCCCACTGCTCTGATGAACCAGACCCCAGTCCCATACACTGTTTCCTGTCACAGAAAATACCCTGAGCCTGTAACAAGCAAGAAAATAAAAAGTTTTAACCCCTTGATTGCTAGGGAGATCTCAAACACGTTGCTCTACAATCCTTTGGAGATCTCTCTAGCATCCAAGGAGTTAAATAATAGCCTGAAAAGGGCTTTAAAACTGACGCAGGGACATTGAGATTCTCTGTCCATACCCACAAATCAGAATGTGAGTGTGGCCAGCACAGCTATGGCACCCCTCAAAAAATGGTGCTGTAGACATTTTCCTACTCTGCCTATTGGGATGCCCAGTCCTGCCTGTTCTCATTCAGGGATATCATGAAAAGCGCACTGTTGGTAGCTCTTGAGGCCCAGGGTTGGCTACCCTTAGTCTACACGATCTCAAGTTACTTAGAACCTGCAGTGCATGACGTAGCACAGTACAAAGGAAAACCAAAGAAAATAGGATTTCATGGGCATGGGAATTAAAGTACAAATGAACCTAGTTTGAGATGGCAACATGATAATAAGTTATGGCACGTGACAGACACACTTCAGGGACACTCTGCCAGCAGGATATGTCTCTACACTGCTTCCTTACCATAACATTTAATCTCCTTCCTGCTGCTATATCCCCATGTGTGCTGTCACTGTCTCATGTCTGTGTGGAGTTGCAGTATTGCAACAGTTGCGAGAATGCACGTCCACACAGCAATCACTTTTAACTCTTTGTTGTTCACTTACTAAAGGGAATATTGAAAATGAAAAAAAAAAATCAGCAAGATTCTTGTGTTTTAAATTCTCCAGTGTATCAATGAACAGCCATATTCTTGCACTTGTTCATTAACCCTTTGAGTGCCAGAGAGGTTTGCAAAGCTTTGCTTTGCAATGCGTTGCCTACCCCTCTGGCACTCAAAGGGTTAATCAGATAGCGCGCACAATGATGCATCGCTCTAGTACAGAGGTGGTCAAGTTGAGTCCTTCCAGCTGTTGTTGACTACAGCTCCCATCATCCCTGACCAATGAAAGGAGTTTCAGTCAACAGCAACTGGAAGGCCTTAGGTTGTCAAAACCCGTCTTGTACCTCAAAAGCCAATTTCCACTGTTTAAACGTGACTTTTAACCCTTTGACTGCTAGAGAGGTCTCCACTTCACTGATTTGCTATTATTATCATTATGATTATTATTACAACATTTTATTTATTAACTCTTTAAGTGCCAGAGGAATGTGAAACACATTTCACTCAGTGGGTTAAGTGTAAACATTTTCCATGGCGTTGTATAGGAATGTTGACTCCAGGAATGTTTATTCGTTCCCTGTGAAGCAGTTGGTTTGCCATAGAATTGTTATTTATATTTACCTTCATACATATACCTCAATGATATCAAACTTATGTATTCAATTCATGTGCTATAGCTGCTCTAGTGGTGACCATGTAAACAAGCTCTAAGAGGAGAAACATACAAATCTGTGTGTGCTTGTGAACAGTCTTTCTGGTGTTAAAGGGATAGTAATACTTTAAAGAGGAACTTTCAACTTGTATAAAGTTGCCCTCCAATAATTAAGCATATGACGACAGGGCTGGTGCAAGGATTTTTGCCATCCTAGGCAAAACCTCATTTTGCCACCCCTTTGGCTCCGCCTCTTTATGCCCCGCAGTGTGTGTGTGTGTGTGTGTGTGTGTGTGTGTGTGTGTGTGTGTGAGATCCCTATACACGTATAAGTGTCAATGTATGTGAGTTCACTGTATGTGTATAAGTGTCAGTGTGTTTCGTATAGGTGTATAAGTGTGTCATCGTGTGTGAGTCTCTGTAGGGGTATCAGTGTGTGATTGTGTGTTTCTCTATATGTTTATCAGTGTGTCAATATGTATGCTTGTCTGTATGTGTATCGGAGTGTCTGTGTTTGTGCGCTTATCCTATGTGTATCAGTGTATTAGTATGTGTGTTTGTGTGCTTATCTCAATGTGTATGAGTTTGTGTGTGTGTGTCTCTCCCTGTATCATACAGAAGCATTCCAGCGTCGAGGGCTACAATTCCCAGCTGTAGTCCTCATCAACTGGGGGCCTCAAGTTGACAATGGTCCACCACTGCCATATACAATATGTATGATAACCAGGTGCTGTAATCATGCAGCATACTTAATATTTATTTGTCTGAAAGAACAGTCAGGTATTTCATTTTTCCCCTTGTTTCTCCCCTCCAATTCCCCCCTAAAACCTCTGCATGCGATCGCAAAATTGGGAATGGGATTCCCAGGCATCTTCCGTGCTGCCCTGTAACCCTGGTGTGCTCCCCCCTCTGCAGGGCAGTCCCTTTTCTCCCCTTGGTTAGGTGTGTAGTGTCTTGTCACACATCGCCATTTGTGAGCGACAGACATAACACTGACAGCTAGAGGTGCAGTGCCATCGTTCTTCCCTCTCTTTTCCCCCTCCCCCCTTCCCTCTGTCACTGGAACGAATCCTGTAAGTGTAATATGGTTAGGTTACCTTCAGCTAGAATGTATTGTGGTACCATGGCACGGCATGTTCTAGGAGGCGGAGCTCGCTCTTTTCAGAGTGGCGCGTCTCTCACTTCTTCACACAGCAGCCCAGCTGCATGCAGCTCTTCTCTGCAACTGCACCCCTGCACAATGTGCGCTCTAGGCCGGCGCCTACCTCGCCTATGAGTGGAGCTGGCCCTGTACGGCAATTTGAAGTAATCCTTAATCTTCTAAGACTGGTGGCCAGGTTAGTGCTGTCTGAGTGCCTGCGCCGTCAGTCCCTTCCATTGCCTTTCGACACAGTGCAATGTCTCCTAGAGGAAACCAGGACTGACAGCGCAGGCGCGCAGACGTTTCTAAGACAAGATGTCTGTGCTGATGCCTGGCTTCCGGTCTCCGAAGAATAATGTTTACTTCAGAATCGGGTACTTCTGAGATCTAATAGAACTATTATGAAGCTAGTTGTCAAATGCTTAATTATTGGAGGGTGACTTTATAGAAGGTGTTTTATTCAAAAGTTATTACAGCTTAAACTTGATTTTTTTAGATGCAGTATCTCAGTGGCCTGAAATTGGTGCTGTTGCAACACCATCCTAAGGACAGCTGTGGTCAGTTGACCATAAATCTTCATAGGATGATGTAGCAACAGCGCCTCTGTACAATTTCAGGCCATTGTGATACTGCACCTAAAACATTCAAGTTTCAGCTGTAATGCCTTTTGAATAAAACACCTTTCAGCAGGGTGCATTTTCTTGTTTTACTCAGGAGAATAAATACTACAATATATATTTTTTACATATTAAGTATTACTATCCGTTTAATATTTCTAATGCTCATATCTTATATATTGCCTGTATTAGCTATAGCAACAAACTCACAGTGAAAAATACCCACATTTTTTTTTTCTCAATGGTTGAGTTTGAGAGCACTGAAGCACAATTTATGTTAAATGTTGCTGTATCTAATGCTTAGTAAATGATCTCCCGTGCATTTCTTTTCAACTCATTGAACATGCCTCTGGCACTCAAAGGGATTATTTCTCCATGGGCTTACCCAGAGAGAAAACAAACTTATTTATGTAGGTCTAATTTCATTTATCCACCAGAAACAACGGACACAACAATTATGAGGATTACAACACAGGGAAGTTATAATCCCTTAAGAGATAATAGGGATAAGAGCAATCGGCAGGTGATAATATTGGGGGGATGTGCAAATCCTGCCCCAAGGAGCTTGCAATCTAACACTCTTTCAGCAGTGTGCTTTGATGTGCAATGCACTTTCAACTTAACCCTTCCAGCCCTAAATAACTTTTAAAACTGTTAAAAGAACTGGTCAGTATAAGTATACAAAAGTTGTGTATCTGTAGTGAACCCTCTGTCAGAAATGTGCTTTGATCCGTAAGGCATTTTGAACTTTCCAGGCCAAATGACTAATAAAAGTATTTAGAAAATAGTCAGTATAAACATAAAAGCTATATGTCTATCTATCTATCTATCTATCTATCTATCTATCTATCTATCTATCTATCTCTAGCTAGCTAGATAGCTAGCTAGCTACCTATATGTCTGTATGTTTTGCCAGCATACAATCGTCAAGACTTGATAAAAGCTTGGATGCTGCTGTTTCGAAATGTTGACTTTTACTGTTCTATATATCAAATGTCATGATTTTGAGTAAGACCTGGGAGCACTACCTTCCTTCATATTCATGCCTACATTCTTTGCCCAAGCAACCAGGACTACAACCGAATAAGTGAGTATATATATATATATATATATATATATATATATATATCAGGGCTCAAAATTTTTCCACTCGCCACTAGCCAATGGCGAGTGAAAATTTAGCCCTGGCGAGTAGAAATTCAGTCCTGGTCGGTATGTTTTGGCTTGCAGTGGCGAGTAACTTTTCAGGTCTGGCTAGTAGCAAAGGACTTAAAATTATAAGCCATATATATATATATATATATATATATATATATATATATATATATATATATGTGTAAAGACTATAAACCTGTGCTCCTTCAGTTAAAACAGCCAAAAGAGGGAGTAAGCTTGCCAACCACGCCAAGGTACCTCAAGTGTGGCAAGAACCTACACTGAACACTTGAGTCCCTATCGGAAAAAATAATAAAACAAAATAATGACTAAATTAAAATTGTCCCAGAAAAAATGTTACAGTAACGTGTCATAAGGGGACCCTTAAATGTATGGTTCTCTAAAATGTATGAGTCCCCATGTATGCAATTAAAAACAATTAATACACAAAGATTAAAAAAGGTAAGTGGGGTTTCTACCATACATGTCTGCTGTTGTGGGTGTCCATACAAAGGACTGAGTCTATCTCAGTCTCTATATAACCAACAGCAGACCACATGAGGAGCAATTAGTTGGAATAGGCAAAGAATATAAAAGCCTAAATTACCCCCCTAAAGGCCAGAATGTGGGAAAGAGCCTTCTATTGCAAGTTTCCAACAATTTTCGTCTTGTGATTTTGCCACTGTGCACCAACTTATTTAGTAATGTCATCAAGCCATCTTTATTTGGTCTTCATCTTGGTGTTTATTATTATCAAGTGGAAACCATTCCAAAATGTATTTGTCCCATCTACTGTTGTATCTTCTTGCTATATAACCTGCCCTCCATTTTAGATGCTTTAGTCTTTCATTGATGTCATAACCCTTTCTTTTCTGGTGAATCCATGCTCAAGTTTTCCAGTCTTTTTTGTTGTGTTCAAAAGGTGACGTTCCATACTTCCCAGTGTAGCCTTAAGTTTTTGTATGGCTTTGGCATTCAGTTTCCATGTTTCAGTGCGTTCACTTGTTTGTGCAGCTAGAAGTCACATGAACCATGTCGCCGTGTTTAAAATGGCGACATTAGAATCTCACCCTGAATAAAACCACAAGTTTCTCATGTCACCTCTTTAAACGTCGCTATTTATTTTTAAATTCTGAAATAAAGCAATATCTTTTGAAATGAAAGGCAGAACAAGCAGCAAACAGCGTATTACAACACCACAGCACAACTGCCCGTCTCTCTCTCCCCACTACGCCCGGTTAAAAATCATAAAGTGCTGGCTACGGAGGACAGGAAAAGTGAATTAAAAAGCATGTTCTCACTCATTTCTGTGAGCGCTGCCCTGGCTCTGAGAAAGAAAGCTGGTCAGCGCTCTGCAAGATTGGCAAGAGGTTATGGCTCCTTTTGTGAAAGAGGCAAGGTAAGGATGATGGGAGTTTTGGTGTAGTACACTGTACGCTGCTCTTTCTGCCTTTCATTTCAAAAGATATTGCTTTATCTCAGGAACATTTTTTTCTTAGCATTCTCTACTGTGGCTAGTAAATAGCAGCGTTTAAAGAGGCGACATGAGAACCTCGCTTTTTTATGCAGGGCAAGATTCTTATGTTGCCATTTTAAACACGGCGACATGGTTAATGCGGCTTCTAGTTGTACAATATTTTTCATGCAATGTTTTAAAAAGATACCATTTCAGTGACATAGACCTCTGGGAGGGCACATTGGTCAAAAACTTGTCGCTTGAGGCAGAAAGTCAAATTTGTTTTCCGAATGCTTACAATCCCTATTTCATTCATCGCTCAATTTCTATCATGCAGTTTTTC
The DNA here is from genome assembly GCA_037306005.1 of Rhinophrynus dorsalis. NCBI lineage: Eukaryota > Metazoa > Chordata > Amphibia > Anura > Rhinophrynidae > Rhinophrynus > Rhinophrynus dorsalis. The sequence continues at coordinate 147,413,754 of CM074725.1, read as the reverse complement.
AGGACTACTATCAAAGAGTATGATCTTGTCTGCAAAATGTAAATAATGTAGGTAGTCTCTATTAATAATAAATCCTTTTTGTTCCAATTTAGTTTGCAGAAAATGTCTGCTAAAGAAGCAGAAAATAATTTTGAAGTGATTGTGTTTCCTTGTCAGATGCCTTCTTCTATGTTGACCAGTATTGATGCAGTTGCATTTGTATATTGATTGGATGATTTTGATGTAAGCTCTAGCTATTTCTTGGTTTACCAGGGCATTGATTATGACTTGTCAAATGCCTTTTCATAATCAATGAAGGCTTTACATAATGGAATGTTGTATTCATTATACCTCTCTATAACTTTGCACTGTCTCAAGGCAACAACCTGAAGATTTATAATACCCAGTTACTGAAAAATCATAAGAATTTTTAATTTGCGCTGTACAATAGATTCAGTGTGCTGCAGGGTCTTTCAGATACAGGCCTTTCATCCCACAATGACAAAGTTATTGCCCATGTCATTGCACTTACTGTCAAACAAGGAAAAACAACCATAATATCAAAAGAAACAGTTGCCATGATGAAAAAGCAACAAGATTAACCCCTTAAGGACAATTGCCGTGACAGCACCGTCACGGAGGTCCGGCACTTAAGGACCAATGACGGTCCTGGCACGGCATGGAGTTCAGAGCTCCCGGCACGGCTGCGCGCTGCTCCGGAAGCCCTGAGCCGGAAGCCATAATAAAAAAAATGCCCCGTGGTCTGCAAGTGCCGGCCACATGGGATCACGCTGGTCCTTAAGGGGTTAAGCAAAATGGTAATATTGGAATCGGGGTACATTATGTAGAAATGTGCAAGACCATAAGGATGCACATAAAAGAAGAAAAACCAGAGGTTAACTCTTATTCAAAGCCCTAGCTAAACAATTTTCAAATACGTGCTACTCAACAAAGTACCTGAAACAGGAATACATGTAAAGTTATTGCGGGGTGGTAGTTCCCCTTTAAATAATGCACAGCATAGACCTTATGTTATGTTCAGGAGCAAATATGAATTACTCACTGACACCGACTCAAGGTGCAATTTACCAATGGAGGATATCCGAATGAAGATCTTCATGTGACAGAGAAAGATAAAAGAAAAGCAGTTTGCCACAGGGGCATCCAGTGCACTTCCTTGTAATGTGTGGACACTTGTCTGGTGCCTTACAAGTCAGATAGCCATACCGAGGTGGTTTGTCATAACCCCTCCATTGTTCTCAAGTCAGCCTGCTTTAATTTTCTCCTGACCAATTACTACGCCTATGCCATCCGGTCAGATCATGTTGCTCACTCCTCATCTTAAGGGAAAGGGTCAGAAAGCTTGACATACCAAAGGTTGAGCTAATCTTTTTTAAAAATAAAAAAAATAAAAAAAAAAACAACAACAAAGTTTTCAACTTGCCCTCATACCACATCTGTTTACTCTGGATCTTATCCACTAAGTAGCATTGTTTTGCAGTACCATTCCTATAGTTCGCTAGCAATATTAATATATTAATCTTAATATAACTCATTACCTTCAAGTTCTCCTCTAGGCTTACTCAGGTTGGGAAATCATTTTTTTTCTTCTTTTTTTTTCTTTTTTTCCCTTACACAAACACACACACACACACTCACATATATATATATATATATATATGTATGATTTTTATTCATTTTAATGGAGTTCAACTTCTCAATAGGAGAACTTGTCAACCAAATTCAATCATTTCGGCATTATCAGATACTGACACCCTCGTCAGACGTCATTTCTGTAAGTAATTAATCCACATATTTCTCCACCACAGAGGCTGAAGGACCCCTCAATTTCCTTACCTCTTCACAAAATTTGAAGGACCCCACAATTTCTTACCTCTTTGCAGAGGCAGAAGGACCCCTCAATTCCTTTCCTCTTCACAGAGGTCGAAGGACCCCTCAATTCCCTTGTTTGTTTTGAAGATTCAGCCATAGAAGACCAAGCTCAACCACACCTATCAGACTCAGAAGCCTCCCTGGCTAACATTCCTTCTACTCTTTGGCCTTGCAGCCCATCTATAGGTGATTGTACAATCCCCATGCTGATGGCAAAACTAAACAGATGCCACATTCCGTACCCCACATCAACCAGGAAGGCGGAATTATTTTGCCTTCTGTTTAGTCTAACCCCAGTCTCTCTTCAGCAGCTATACCCCTTCATCCCCTCCCTTACCATAACTTGCCCAAATTACACCCTCCTTACTGATATGGGGTCAGATTTATCCGACATTCAAGCCAGACCCACAGCTCTCGAGAATGCCTTATCATTGACTTCTCCAGTCACGTCACCTGTTATTTCGCCTCCCCAACAAAGTATTATCCCCCCCCCCCAGCCATTCACCACGCATTACACCAGCACACATTATACCAGCCCACATCCGGAGTGACATCATTGAGGGGAAGGACATAAACCTTGTATCACTACTGATTGCTTCCCAAGACCTGGATGAGCACAAGACTGTGAGGCGGAGAGACGTTTCGGTGACCCTTAGGTCTAAAGATCTGAGGATGTGAAGAAAATTATCTATACCCAAATTTGTCTTAGCATTCAGCATCTACAGGGACGTCTTATGCTCAGGTTTCCCCCACTGTAGGCAGGGGCTCGATCACTACCTGTACGTCATAGTCGATTTGGCATACAGGTATGGTGGCACCTCCTTCCATAATTATCATTGGCCCTTTTCTGCCAAAGCCGCTGGAGGTTTGGCACAGTTCAATTATCCTACAGACAGGAGCCTGCTGGATAACAATCTTTTCTGTAGACACTTCTACGGCATGAATGCTATTTACCATTCACCCAACCTCTGTCCTTCTATTCAGTCTTCTTCTATTAGCAGTGCAGCCCCTCAACTTCCCTAACCTCTTGCCCCCAGCCCCCCCTCGGTACAAGCTAGGAAGGGCTATCCATTACTTGTGTTATTCCCTGATTTGTAAAAACTTTAACAGTAAAGGATACTTTTTCAGTGGCTGCAGATTGCTTGATATTTGCACATTGTGTTGCAAGGCTCACTCAAGGGACATCTGTTCTCGTAGCATGTCATCTAATAAATGTAAGGACTTATTAACCTTGCAGTCCTCCAGTCTTTGCTCTCTTCTCACCCTGACTCTCACTTAACTCACTTTCTTGTTTCAGGCTTATTGGAAGGTTTTCACACTGGAATAATAGCTTGTCTATCCAGTTCTTCAGAATGCCCCAATCTGCAGTCAGCGATGGCAGAGCCTCATATAGTTTACTCTCTTCTACCCAAGGAATATGAGAAAGGCTTTCTGCTAGGCCCTTCTCCTGCCCCTCCTTTCCTATATGGCGAATTAATCCACTGGGTCTAGCCACTCATAAATTCTGTCAAAAGAGGAGATTAATTATAGATTTCTCGGCCATTCACTCTTCCATAGCCACCAGCATCAACTCACTGATTCCATCACAGGAGTATATGCTGCGGTATGCCAATAAATCGTCCGTCAGCAGGCAGATTTAGGCTGTTGGTTTTCAAACTCCATCATCAACGCTTTCATGCTTCTACCAGTCCACCCATCATAATGGCACCTGAAACACATCAAGTGGGGCAATCAATATTACTTGGCAACTAGGTTAACATTTGGTTCTAAGAGCAGCCCCAAGCTGTTTGACTCCTTTGCCGAGGTCCTTTGCTGGATCTTCAGTAATCCACTGCAATTGCCCATCCACCCCCCATTACTTAGATGATGCCTACCATCCTCAAGCCCACCTTCCAGTCTCTGCAAACTCCTGTCTCTATTCCCCAGCTTAAACATTCCCATTGCCACCCACAAAACTTAAGGGCCAAGTACATACTTAGGGATCATCTTAGACTCAGTAAAATCTGAAGCCAGTCTTCCAGACAACAAGCTTGTTCGAATATGTTCTATCATCAGTTTCACGATCAAGACTCCCTGTCACGTATGGAACTCTAATCTCTCCTTGGCCACCTCAGCTTTGCGATGATGATTGTCCCTCATGATTTCGCATTCATTTCTCACCTCCTCCTCCTTCTGTCCTCCTCTTTGGTATCTGAATCCTGCATCAGTTAGTCAGCTAGGTCATATCTCAGTGTGTGGTTCTAATTCCTTTCCTACTGGAATGGCCGAAGAATGCTTCCCCTGTCTCCCTCCCTTTCCGCTCTGAAGGTGTACTCAGATGCCTCAGCCAGCCATGGCTTCCAGGCCATCTATGGCTACAAATGGTTTCTGGAACCATGGCCTCAGGAAACCTGCGACCTTCCCCAGTTTTCCAATTGTACCCTGTTGTGGCAGCAGCCACATTATGGGAGCACCAGTGGTTGGGCAAGGCAGTCACTTTCATTACCAACAATAATTCTACTTTGTATCTCATCAACAAAGGCAGATCTCCTTCCTTTATCACAATTTTTTATTTTCTTGTATTCCCGCTTCTCAAAACATACCCGCTGATGCACTTTCTCGCTTCAATTTCTTCTTCAGAATTCGTCCGTATGTGAAGCCTCATGCATCCCGCACTGTCAAACTATACTTTCTGACTATCTGAATAATTGTTCCTAAAAGGCCTGCTCAAACTGCCTCATCACCCTCCATGTCCTCGAATTCCCATTACTGGCCATGTTGTTCACCAGCTCCTCAATCTGCTTAGTGCACACCCCTTCTTCTCCAGCACTGTATTATCTACCGCTATCAGTATTGCAGGTGAATTTGCCACCCACTCACACTCATCACTGTTACTCACTAAATCTCATTTCATTTTCCATGCAGACTACTGCTCACTAACCCTCACACACTCCAAGAGGGACCAACTTAGCAAAGCGTGTACAGATGGTGTCCGGTTATGGCACTGTGTAACCTTAACTCCCTTATCGCTACAGAGCCAGTATCTAGCCCTCTCCTGCCAATGACCGATGGCCCATTCATGAATTAGATCACTACGTTCCCTTCTAGGCAAATACCCATTACAGTATTCAGGTCACTCGTTCAGAATCGGAGCTGCCTCCTCAGCGTCTAAAAACAAAGCACTGCCACACATCCACCAGAGGTTGGGGAGGTGGCAATCCTCATGTTTCACCAGTTATATCCACAACCCAAAGCATGAAGTTAGTCTCTCACTTTTATCTCTCACACACTGATGCTATTGCTACTGTGTGTAAATTGTCGTTTTTGCACAAGTATTGCACTGCAAAATTTATCGACGTTGAGTCTTCCCCCGGGTCAAGCAATTTCCTGGGGGGCACCACCTTGGCCATCATTTATACTCTTCCACCAAGTCATCCTCTGGAATCCCTGAGCACAAGTGAAAGGCTTGACCTGCATTTGTGGGAGGGGCTGCAAATGATTCTAAGCAGGGCAGCAGCTCCTCCCACTGGGCTTATATCATGTTTAGCCCCACATCTAAATAGTTATTAGGTTATCAGGCTGACCATGTCGAGTCTCCATCCAGGTCAGGCAGTTTCTGTTCAGGTGCCACCTTGGCCATTATTCATACCCTTCCAGTAAGATATGCTCTGGAAGCCCGGAGCACAAATCCATCTTATACACCAGGGCTCAAAATTTCCACATGCCTCCTCGCATTTGGTGAGGAGAAATTGAGTGAGAGCGAGTGGAAATTGAAGCCCTGTTCCTGCCAGACCACATACAGCTCACACAAAGCCTATTGCCGCTACAAGCCTCCTCCTTACATAACCATATACATGACATTATATGTAATTTTTGGGTAACTAAATTAAGCTCTTAGGTAATGGCAATTTCCACTCTGTTCGTGTTCTGCTCCGGTGGTTCGCTTCGCTTGACAACAACGTCAGAGTGACACTCGCTGCCTTACGTCAACATGCGTTAGCACCAACAGCCAGTGAAAGAGGAGAGTTTGCACAATGGTCCTCATTGGCTGGCTGGCTAGCCGGCGCGTGAGACACAGCGGGTACAACAGGATAGCTTTGGATGATCAACCCATGTATATGATTAATTTGGACGCTGGACAGCAATTGGCAATTTGAAGGGCCCGCTGGCTAGGATGGAAGTACTTCAGAGGGTGCAGTTGCTCCCGGACCCACTGTCCCGCCTCCACTGCACCTTCATGAGACTCAGAGACTTCTCCTTTCCAATGGGAGGGAGCGGGAGCAGTCTTTGGTGACCTAGCACCCAAAAGATGAAATCCCGAGCATCTCTTGTCCCAGGGTTCTTCACACGCAGCCAGGGTCCATGTTCCTCCCAATAGTTTACTGCATGCAGGAGACAGACAGTCATGATCCTCCACCCGCTTATCTTGTGCCCCAGATGACTGACAGAGCATTGAGGTAAAAAATATTGCTGGACAGGCAATTTCCTGGGTTTAAATGCAACTGAAAAGGGAGAAAGCTCCACAATGAGGACTCATCAGTTTAGCCCATTGAGTTCCAGAGAGGTATTTAATGCATTGGATACCTGTCTGGCACTCAAGGGGTTAAGGGCATGAGGCTCCTCAGAGAAATTGTGTCAGTTACATATTTTTGTGAGGGCTCTCAGTGAGTTGCAGCAGGGTAGTCTCCACATCTTGTCAGTCTCGCAGTTCCACCATTGATATAAATATATAAGTGCAAGAGAAGACAGTATCTCTCAGAAGGCAATCAATATTTCTTAAATAAATATTAATCTGTGCTCCACGAGTCCCAAGTATCCAAGTCTGCAGTAAAGATGTCGTGAGGCAAATATCCACTAGAAAGTAAAGAAAAAACAGAGGCGCTTCCTCGTGTGATACTGTCAATATTTCAAATCACCACACCTCCACCAGTGGAACCATACTCACATAGCAAGTGGCTAGACTAACATATATATGTAGACTAGCAACCAAACTCAGGGATCTTAAAGCCATCCCTTATATAGATTTCTGAATGCCAGATTTCTCTGTAGACTATCGGCCGCTCTTCCCAACAACTCCTCCCCACAGAGGGTTAAATCTTCGACAAACCAAAAAACAAAAAAACAGAAGGCGCCAATAGTGCCTTATCACAGGTAATATAAAAATGACCACAATGCAGATTAAACAATGGCTGTACAAATACTTATGTAAGAATACAGCTTAGTTCTCTTTCAAACGTTACTTTCTCAAATCATGCAGGTAATCCTAGTTTAGGATTACCTGCATGACTTGAGAAAGTAACGTTTGATAGTTACGAAACGCGTAGCTTGTGGGAATCACAGTCAGTGTTTTAAGTTTATATTGGATACTTTTATCAATAAATTGCTTTTTTCGGAGATCGTTGCTGGAGCGGCGTTCTTCTTTTAAGGTGATTCTATCCTTCCACGAGAGGAGACTGGAATCGAGGAGAGGGAATCAAAGATTTGTGAGGAGGAGACGTGAGCATACTACCGTACAGGGACGGTTTATTATACCCTGAAAGCGCACTAAGCTGTATTCTTACATAAGTATTTGTACAGCCATTGTTTAATGTGAGTGTATTTATATCTGCACTGTGGTCAATTTTATATTACCTGTGATAAGCAGGGCCGGCGCTGCCATTAAGGCAGAACAGGCAGCTGCCTTAGGGCGCCGCAATGGAGGGGCGCCGAAAGAGGTAAGTTTTTGTTTTTTTTAATTACAAATATAGCTGTCTGTGTCTCTCTGCTGTGTGTTACAAAGACGCCGCGAGGGAGCGCTTAGTAGTGTAAATCAGCGCTCCCTCGCAGCGTCTGTTGCATACCGCAGAGAGACCCAGGCTCTGTAGTAATACAGAGCGCTGAGAGATGACATCATCTCCCAGCGCTCTGCATTACTGAGAGCAGCGCGCGGGAGCCTCAGCTCTGTGCCGAAGGAGGCACAGAGCTTTAAGCTGTGGCACGCCGCTAGACCACCAGGGACTCGAGGTAGGGGGACGAAGGGGCATTATGGAAAGGTCAATGTGGAGGGGGCATTGTGGAGATAAAGGAAGCATTGTGAAGGGGAATTGTGGAGATGAAGGGGCGATGTAGAGTTAAGGGGGCATTGTGGAAGGGTCGATGTGGAGATGAAGGGGCAATGTGGAGGGGGCATTGTGGAGATGTAGATGGCATTGTGGAGATGTAGATGGTATTGTGGAGGGGGCATTGTGGAGATGAAGGGGCAATGTGGAGGGGGCATTGTGGAGATGAAGGGGGCATTGTGAAGATAAGGGGGCATTGTGAAGATGAAGGGGGCAATGTGAAGATGAAGGGGGCAATGTGGAGATGAAGGGAGCATTGTGGAAGGGGCATTGTGGAGATGAAGGGGCAATGTGGAATGGGCATTGTGGAGATGAAGGGGCAATGCGGAGATAAGGGGGTATTGTGGAGATGAAGGGGCAATGCGGAGATAAGGGGGCATTGTGGAGATGAAGGGAGCATTGTGGAAGGGGCAACTTGGAGGTGGGGAGAGTGTGGAGGTGAATATGTGGACGGGGCAGGGGATTGTGGCAAGGGGGGGGGTCAGGGGATTGTGTCCGTGTCGGGGGGGGGGGCATCAAATAGCACCTTCGCCTGTGTATAAAAAAATCCTTGCACTGGCCCTGGTGATAAGGCACTATTGGCGGCTTCTATTCTTTTGTTTTTTTTGTTTTTTGGTTTGTCGAATCCACTAGAAAGTGTTCAATTCAGGATCTCTTTTTTCACCAGTAGATCAGTTATGATTGTACCAAATTATTCAATATTTCAGTGTAAAAATGGAACATCAATACTGAACCATACATATAAAATGTATTGAACCAAAACAAACTACTAAATTAAATATAAAAATAAAGTGATAAACCAGTCTAGATCTTCCACCCCCGGAGTATTCAAAACACCTATCGTGATAAATGACCCATGTTTATAAAGATCACAATAAATAACCTTATCCCAGCTTAGCCACAGTTTGGGAAAGGTTGTGGTGAAGCGATACTAGGTCTTGGAAAGTACACTGGGCAATATCACAGCCACCCAATGCATTTGTGCAGGAGGCACTTCCTCAGGGCAAAATACAGATAGAAATGAGATCCTCAAGATATTGATACATATCTACATACACCTAGCCATGAGTGTAGCCATTTGAGAGCTTAATTGAAACTTGTGACTAGGTGTATGTAGATTATAAATATTCTGAGAATCTCTTTGCTATCTTTATTTGTCCCTGAGGAAGTGCCTCTAGCACAAAAAGTGTTGGGTGGTTGTGATATTGCCTACTTTTCTATCTGTATTTCAATAATATGACCATTACCTCAACCAAAATTACTTAGAGGATGAGAACTTCTGGTGTATTCCAATGGTCTGTCTATCATACTCTGCCTTGCTTATCTGCCACCTTGGCAGGACTGGCATCAGCAGTGTGATGTGCTGATTGGCGCACTACTCACACATATTTTTCCATCACTTATTTCTGATGTCTTTACTGCCATGATTATTGTTATTTTCCCTCAATTGCTTGGTTGCCTGTAACTTTATATGATCCAATGGATAATTAGGAAGCATTGTGAGTCACCATTCACTGTAGCAACACCATTGATCCGACGGTTCTCTCCGACCAGTTTCTTGGCTCTTTGGGCATGTATACATGTGCCCCATATCCATGGACAGCTCAATTTTATTTTATTTCATTTCACCACTGTGTTCTGTTTTTGTTGCTTTTATGGTAGGGTGGTTACTGGGCATCACTATATGCGGGCACCCTAGGCTAAACTCCAGCACCTGCATTGTGTGGTGACTCATATTTGCTCTCTTTCTTATCATCTTAATTCATTCACCTTCCAACTTCAATTTTCTCATGTTACTCTTACTCTCTACTCTCATCTTACTCTTTCTATCACTCTTTCTCATACTTCTTACCGTCCTTTCCTTTCCTACTCTTACAGTCCTTCCTTCCCTCCCTTTTCTCCCTTAACGCCATCCCACTTAATTTACCTTAATTGAGTTGTATGATCTGTGGACTTACTAGTGTATCCTCATTTCAGTTGTAAGCTCTGTGATATAATTTATAGCCCCATTTCAGTTGTGAGGTTTGTGATTATAGTCTTGTAGTTCCATTTCAATTATAAGCTCTGGAATCAATGTGTAGCCCCATTTCAATTGTAAGTTCTGTGGTACATTTTTAATATAGTTAGCCTGTTGGATGCCAGGAGGTGCCCAGTGCATAGCTTTGGAGACCTCACTTATTATGAATACAACATTGAACAACAGTGTCATTTCATCAAAGGTGGCGATATGGGTGGGGCTAGGCATGGAAACTAGTGACGAGTAAATTTTCAGGCCTGGCTAGTAGCTCAGGACTTGAAATTCTGAGCCCTGTTATACACACTACATTCTACACACCCTCTGCACTCCATACACAGTCTAAACTTCACTCACACACATGCACACACACGTTACATTCTACACACTTTCTACACACATTCAACTATCCACACACACTCTACACTCCACACAAACACACAAGCTACACACATTCTACACACACACTCTGCACTCCACACACTCTACACTCCACACACACACGCCACACACATTCTACACACACACTCTGCACTCCACACACTGTACACTCCACACACACATGCCACACACATTCTACACACACACACGCTACCCTCTACACTCACCACACACTTTTTTTTAACATGTAAAGTTTTATTGATTTTCATAAGAAACATAAGCATAAGTACAATAGTATTCATAAAATAGTGTCAAAAAAGCGCAACAATAAGCTCACTATGTGAAAGAGAATGAAAAAATATTCTGTAATAATAATCCTATGATGTTTGCAATTTTAAATACTAAATATATAAATCAAAAGGGGTATGTAACAAGTTTTATAAAGAACTGAGAGAAAGTTAAGTATATAAGAAGTAAACTATTTAATTAAGCTTTGCAACACACATTTATACTTTTTACCATAGGAACTCTCTAACCACGGGGACCAAGATTGCAGGAATTTATTGTAGCAGTTATTTTCAGTAGAACAAAGATGTTTGTTGTGGGATATTCAAACAATTTTTTCTAAAATTTTAGACCAAGGAATATGCTGATCTCTCTGGTGACCTGCTATTGTCATTGTTGTTGGTAAACAGATTAAGGTTAACAACTTGGCCTCATGTAGAGACCCTGGATCTTTTTTACCAGAAGCGCTTACCATATACTGAGTTTAATTTTTTTGTTGAAAATATTGAATAGGAGTCTGGATATTTTTCCCAAATTACCTTGACTTTACCGCAATGCCAACAGAAAACATTTTCTAAATCAAATAAATAAAGATATGCAAAAAGGATCCCTCCTCACCCCAATTTCTAAAGCAGGTGTTTGGCATCTCTGGGTACATTCTGGACAACCTCGAAGGAACTAGGTATGTCAGATGTAGCATCTTGAATGCTTCGTCCCCTCCACAACACACACATGTGCACTCCACACACACTCTACGCTCCATACACACACAGTGTACTCGTACACACAGTCCACACACACACGCTATACTCTACACACATTCAAAACACTCTGCACTCCACACACACTACACTCTACACACATTTTACACACAGTCTACACTCCACACACACTCTACATTCTACACACACACACACTCCACTTGCCCACACAATCCACACACCCACACACTCCATACAATCAATACATACTCATCACAAAAAATCCACAAGCACACACACATATACAAAAACACACTACCACCAGTTATCAGACATTGTAATCCAACACCAGCTGAAGAGCTGCATGTTGTCCAATCCCAGGTGTAGTAGAAGTAATACAAGGTGCCCTGCCCTTCTCAGGACCCTTCAGAATAGGAGAGGAGGGGAGGGGCAAAGCACTTTGTATTACTTACAGTACATCACTGGGGCAACAGGTGGCTTCCCAACTCATATTCTTCTGCCATTATCTTCAGACCTCTAGCTTCTGGCTGAGGATGATGGAAGTTGGAGTCTAACACCAGCTGGAGAAACATATCTGGCTCATTACATGATGTAAATGTACCTGGAGGTGATTGTGCACAACATGGAGTCACACTGTCCCTGAATGAGTCTACACCTTCCTCTCTCTCTCTTAGCCCCATGATCCCCAAGTTGAGGACTTAAGCTGGCACATGCAGTCAATGGAAGGGCTGGAGGGCCACATGTTGCAAACACACACACACACACACACACACACACACACACACACACACACATTTCTCTCCAAACACAAATATACACTCACATAGAAAAATACACACAGAGAAACACCCACCCTAGGCAAAGCTGGACAATGTATGCTAGTCTGCCTGTCTATGTATGTATGTATGTATGTATGTATGTATGTATGTATGTATCTATCTTAGTATGTGTGTGTATGTAACTCTATATAATGTACAGTTTATTACATAGCACTGTTCACTGAATTTTACAGATACAGCTAGTTCCTTTCCCACAGAGCTTACTATGAAATGTATTGTGCCTGAGGCACTGGGAGATAGAATGAGTTACCTAAGGTCACAAGTAATTGACATTGGAGTCATGGGAATCAAAATCTGTATTGATTTTAACCCCTTGAGGACCAAAAGGATATGCATTAGATTGCAAAGCAATGTGTTGCACACTCCTCTGGTCCTAAAGGAATTTTAATATATTCAAAGAAAAGTGAAGTAACCCACCATAGGGGAAAAATAGAAACTCTCAATGATTTGGAGATCTCTCCAGCTTTCAAGGGGGTTAACCCTTTTTAGTGCCAGAGGGATACACAGCGCATTGCAAAGCAATGCGTTGCCTACCCCTCTGGCACTCAAAGGGTTATAAAAAAACTTTTATATCCATGGGAATTGTTTTTTTTTTGTCCAGTATAGTGCAGTTGATTTCCCCCAAAATTCCTTCTCTTCTATTTTGACCATAAATCCCAGGCCCTTAGTCATCAAGCGAAAGAGGTGCAATTCTGGGACAAACCAACTGCATCTTGGGGGGGGGTTTGTACATTCCTGTTGATTTAAAGTGATAGTAATGTTTCACAATAAAGCAGCTCCAATTAATATTCATGGTATTTGGACCATGGATAGTGTTATTTCAATGCTGTCAGAGTTGTAGTACAAGAGTAAATGAATGATAAAATATCCCCCTCCCGCCCCTTTTACCTAGTGTAAGCCGCCTCCCCTCAGATGTGGAATCTGGTCCCTGGACAGACAGCTCGCAGCAAGGGACAATCTTCTTACTGTGAGTATAAGGAAAACCCAGCCGCCCTTGACAGGTTTTTCCTTACGCTCACTGAAGATTGTCCCTCTCTGCGATCCATCCGGACAGTCTTGCTGTTCTGAGGTGAGCAGTGTTACATCAGTAAAAGAGGCGGGAGGGGGATAGTTTATCATTCAGTTACTCTTGAACTACAACTCTGACAGTATTGAAATAACACTCCCCATGGCCCAAATTCTATAAAGATTAATGGAGCTGCTTTTTTTTGTGAAACATTACTATCCCTTTAAGTGGGACTTTGAATCCTTTTTTCTTTAATTCTGTGTCACTGAACTCAACTATTGTAGCTCTCAGCTTTCTTCCATCTTAAAGTGGAACTGACACTTTTGTAACAATTTGGTGATTTTGAGGAGGCTTTCACCAACACCTACATTTTTGTTAGCCATTTTTATTTCAAACTGTGGTTTGTAAGATATTTAGATTCATTTATTTCTAATTTTATGCAAATTAGCAACTATTTCCTGGTAGGAAATGACAGTGGGGGTGAGAACAATGCGGCAGTGTCTGCCAGATTTGCACTGACTGAGCAATAAATAATGCTAAATATATCATAAATTATTATTTTTAAAGGGGATCTCTCACCTATATATAAGTAATGTTCATTAGTTAGAGCATGTATCCAAAAAATTTAAAACGTTGTTCATTTAAAAAAACAAAACATTATCAGCACAAAAATTTATATTTAAAAAGTACCCAGCAGCCTACTTCCGGTTTGCCGAAGCTTGCCGAACAGAGGCTGCTCCCGTCCCACTACCCATCATCCTCTGATGACGGAGTCTGTCTGTCACTAAGTTGGAGCAATCTCATTGGCTAGATATCAATCTCTGCCAATGAGATTGCTCCAGCTTAGAGAAAGAAAGCCTCCGTCATCAGAGGATGCTGGGTAGTGGGATGGGAGCAGAGGCAGTGCTGCAAGCAAGAAGTAGGCTGCCGGACACTTTTTTAACATACATTTTTGCGCTGATAATGTTTTTTTTTTTTTTTAAATGGATGTTTTAAATGTTTTGGCTAAATGCTCTAACTAATGAGCATTACTTATATATAGGTGAGAGATCCCCTTTAAAAGGACCATCATAAATAGAAGTACTTTTGAAAGCTCTTTCAAAATTATCTATTTGTTACAAAATGACAGTTACACTTTACTTTCGAAACAGGTTCCATTTCAGATTCTGGCTCAGATTCCTGTGGGCATACAGAAATCAGGTATCAACAGAACAGCTTTGCAAAGCTGCCACCTGGATGTCTATCCACATATTTTCAAAGCACTACAGGATTTGGGAGGAAGGTGTTGCAGGCAGTGGTTGCCAACTAGGCAGACAGATATAGGCAGGTATCTTAATTAATTTGTATATAAACACTATAAGTAAGCTGTTATGGTGTGCTTTGACACAATTGAATTTGGTCGTTCACTTTGTTTGTCTGTTATGGGCGTTGTCATTGCAGTGTTTTTATGAGATTTCATACCCACCCTGGTAGTAGTTAGGGATAGCATTGACATGCCTCCCAAGTGTCCCTTTTTGAGACCCAAATCCCCCTGTCCCTCTTTCCCACCCTGATGTTCCTCTTTTTAGGAGGTAATATTGCATGGTGTGTATATATGTGTATCATATTGCTCTACAGCAATAAAACTCACATTATTGTTTTTTTAAACGTCAGTATATGTGTTTATAAACCAGTCTGTGTAAATAAAATACTTTGGTGTTATTATAAGTCATTTATTAGTTTACACAAGGAGGTATCAATAGGTCATGAAATAGCTTAAAAATTCTCCTTAATGCCCCTCCCATCAGCCACGCCCCCAGAAACACCCCCTAAAACACAAGTGTCCCTCTTTGGCAGTTTGAAATGTTGGGAGGTATGCATTGAGATGTCCCCATTGTCCCTGTGTCACCCATAGGATGACAGAGTAAAGACAATTTTTGTAATACTTACCAATAAATTATTTTTCTCTAAATCCACATGGCATCACTCTCTTATACATGATCTCTCAGGGAGCGATGCCCTCACTTTCCTGGGGTCTCTGGAATGGTGGCATTTTTTCCTTAGTTGCTCTTTTTAATCTTTTGACTTTGACTCTGGCTTTGGTAGGGGAATGGAGCTACGTGACAGTTAACCTTTTGAGTGCCAATGGGGTAGGCAACGCATTGCATATAATAATGTATCAAACATAATAATAATAATGATAATAATAATAATAATAATAAAATATTGTATCAGTTTGAAGCGCACATACCTCAGTAATAATGGTCATGTTATCAGTTTAATAAAATCCAACACGTGCCAACAAGAATTAAATCACGGACTGGGACACATGACAAAAAGAATACTTCCTGGTAAAACATTTTTTAAATAAGTAAATACTGCAATAGGTTACATAACATGCTATTGCGGAACCAAGTCAAATACAGTCAGAATGCGATTGATTCAGTGTTGTACTGTATTTGATAAGTTAGTCCTATAAGTCTTAGCTTTTAACAGCTAAATTACATAAACAGTATTGGCTTTATTGATAGGGATTTTAGTTGAAATAAGTGACGTTGCGGAAATCAGGGCTCACTTAAAAAAAACAAAACACCCCTGCGCATCCCCAGTATCAGGTGCTGCAATGCAATAGTGTAATAAGATACAGAATGTTACATCGTATATTGGTACCATTCACCACTCAGTGGATTGTCTACCTCTGTGAACTGGCAGAATCTAAACATTGCTGCCTACAGTCACTGATATTATCGGATATAAATACAATCCCAGAATCGGCTAACTATTGTAATGCCGGTATGGTATATTGAGCTTTTAACTAATTGAATTTGTGATTCTAACTCATTCAATACTAGCAAAGTCTTTAAAGGGATAGTAATGTTTCATAATAAAAGCAGCTCCAATTAATCATCATAGTATTTGGACTTTGGAGAGTGTTTTTTCAATTCTATTCCCCTCCCGCCCCTTTTACTGATGTAACACTGCTCAGCCAGAGCAGAAAGGAGGTGCCCAGGTAGATTGCAGAGAGGGACAATCTTCAATTACGATAAGGGAAAAACCTGAAAAACTTGTCAAGGGGGGCAGGGCTTTCATTGTTCTAATAGGAAGAAGAGTATCCCCTTCTGTTATCTGTCTGGTCTATGGACTGGATTCCACATCTGAGAAGAGATTGCTTACACTAGGTAAAAGGGGCGGGAGGGGGAAACTTTGCTTGTGAATATCTCTCAAATCATAAAGGTTTGAGAGATAAGACTTATATCGTTCTTCATGTTTTTTTAATGCCAACAAAATAAAATAAAGATAAAACGAAGTATTACTATCCCTTTAACACATTGTAAAGCAATGTACTGGAAACTTCTCTAGCAATAAAAGTTCCATTTAACTCCATCCCGACAATTGACTTACCAGGTACGTCCCGCAAAAACTGTCACTTAGTGACAGAGGACGTACCTGGTAAGTCCGGGTCTCCGTGTGGCTGCACGCCTTTCAGGGACTCCGGAATCATTTTGAAAAAAAAAAAATGTTAGCTGGGTGTTAAGGTGACAGCCGCATACGCATGCGGCGATCACTAAGGGGTTAACTAAAATTAAATTTGGGGAATTTGTTTGTCTCCTACAGAGCTGTTGTTTTTTCCAGCATTATTTATTTGTGTGTGTGTGGGTGAGGGGATGCACTAAGGAGTGATAAAGGTGAAATGAAGAGATCATTTGAGAGACTTCAGAACATAGATTCCATACAATAACAATGGAAATGGAGAGTTTATCATACTGGAGAAGTCATCTCCTCTTTATCACACCTTAGTACATAATCCCCCTGTTCTTCTTAGTACATCAGACTTAGAACCCTTATGATCCTTTGCAGATACTATGGTGTTACTGGGGTGTATGCATGAATGAACCAGTGCAGTTGTATGGTGCTAGCCTCTACTGCCCAAAACTTCCCTGACGGGTATGCACTATAGCACATGGGGCGTTATTTACTAAGGTGTGATAAAGAGGTGATAAAATGGAGATGACACTTCTCCAATTCCTGTGTTAGTCTATGGAGCCAATTCACTAACATTTCTTAAGTTTTGGAGATCTTAGTGCATAGGCTCCACAGAATAACATAGGAACTGGAGAAGTGATATCACTGGAGAAGTCTTCTCCACTTTATCACCTCTTTGTCACACCTTATTCAATAACCCCCCTGATCTCTGTACTTACTGCATACCAGCAGACACACTCCGCAAGTGTTAGCCTTTAGTGCCAGCTTTACCCCATACACCTACCTGCCATACACAGGGAAACTGATAATGACTGCAACCAAGTGGGCTATGGCTTGTTAATACATGGAGTAGATTTTGGCGCTGGCCAAAGTAATACCCCAAAATGCCCACAGACTACCCTCATCTCTTCCTCTGACATCACAGAGAGTGGAAGAATTAAATAGTTACTTCAAGGTAAGTACACAGATATACATAAAAATTCCTAGCTGGGAAATAAATGAAGGTGACTAACTTATTAACCCTTTGAGTGCCAGAGGGGTACGCAGCACATTGGCGTTGTGCACCCCTCTGGCTCTCAAAGGGTTAAACGTTAGAATAAGACATTCATATTCCTTAATTATTTCATTACCAGAGGTGTGTTCAACCTCAATGTGTACATCAGTGCTGTCCAACTTCACTGGCAGTGCCAGGCAGATCTGGGCCATACTTCAAGTCAAAAGTGGAACAATTCTGTGGTAAGTCACCTCCCCATTGAAAACAAATAAAAAATGCCTTTTGATATGTATGGTACTTTTAACTGTTTGAGTGCCTGTGTGGTATCCAGCTCAATGTGTTGGATACCTCTCCGGCACTCAAAGGGTTAACACCTTGAAAGGTCTTCAACTTCTTGCAAAGAAATGTATTGGACACCTTTCTAAGATTCAAAAGGTCAATCACAACAATTAAATCAATTGTAACTTTTATCTGTCCCCTATGGTGCCGTTGGTTTGATATAGAATTGCTCCTCTTTTATTTACGGCCTATAGCCTTTGGAACCAGAAGTACGGAACTTCAGTCAGTTTTCCTCATGATGGAGCTGCTCAAGGCACCTCCTTCTTGTTCATAGGTCTGCTATTATAGTAGAAGACTACTGAAAGGAATATAAAGTGAGTAGTACACAAATTACATACTGATTTATATAGCAGTGGTGGGCAACAGGCAGGCCCCAGGGCCTCATACAACCCTCTGTCTATCTATCTATCTATCTATCTATCTATCTATCTATCTATCTATCTATCTATCTATCTCAATATCTATCTACCTATCTCTATCTATCTGTCTACCTATCCTATCTATTTGTATCTATCTATCTATCTATCTATCTATCTATCTATCTATCTATCTATCTATCTATCTATCTCTGTATCTACATCTGTATCTATCTATCTATCTATCTATCTATCTATCTATCTATCTATCTATCTATCTCAATATCTACCTACCTGTCTCTCTCTCTCTCTCTCTATCTATCTTCCTATATCTATCTATCTATCTATCTATCTATCTATCTATCTATCTATCTATCTACCTACCTACCTACCTACCTATCTATCTTCCTAT
Organism: Rhinophrynus dorsalis; assembly: GCA_037306005.1. Classification (NCBI taxonomy): domain Eukaryota; kingdom Metazoa; phylum Chordata; class Amphibia; order Anura; family Rhinophrynidae; genus Rhinophrynus; species Rhinophrynus dorsalis. The sequence continues at coordinate 147,394,995 of CM074725.1, read as the reverse complement.
CTGTATCTATCTATCTATCTATCTATCTATCTATCTATGTATATATCTATCTTCCTATATCTATCTATCTATCTATCTATCTATCTATCTATCTATCTATCTATCTATCTTTCTGCGTATGTCTGTCTATCTCTCTCTGTCTGTCATTCTATTGCACCTTTCAGAGCAGATGCAGCTTTATTTGTCTAAGACTTCTGAGAGACCAGCCCCAAGGCGTAAGAAAAATAAACAATCCCAACAAAAACACAAGGTCTAGCAGAAATGTGGCTAATGAAATCCTTCAGGAGCCTCCCTGGAGCAGTCAGGCTAATGTAAAACAGATCACTGATTACCTTTGCAGTAAGAGTTTACTAGACAAGCAAACAACCCTGCAAAAATATTCAGCAGGAAGAAGAGGGGGGAGAAAAAAGGGGATTCTAATTGTTTCCTTTCCTATGTGATAGGGACTTAACTCCTTCACTGCTAGAGGGTCCTGATCATGCTCATCTTTCTAACAGTGAGGCTGATCCTATAATATAATTTGCTAGGATGTGTTGCTCCCTGTGTGCGTAACACGCACATGCGCAGTAGAGACTTCCGGAACAATGCAGTCATACGCAGTAGAGACTGGCCAAAAGCTCCAGCCTCCAGTCCGAGTGGCGGCACGGCTGATCCGTAGCGGGGTGCTATGAATGGCCCACCGCCTATCTCCGCTCCCAGCTCCGGGGCAGCAGCTGAGGCCGCTGGGTGGCACTTTGGCCCGTGTACATGGGACTTCAATACTAGTGTAGTAATAAGGTGGCATAATTCTGTAGCAAACCAGCTGCTCTGTTGGGAAAAAAAAATTCCCAAATACCCTCTGATTTAAATGGGGCTCTTAACCCCATGAATGTTAAAGAAGTCACAAGGGGTTAAAAGGCCCACTTAAATCAATGGAGCTTTTTATTCCCTGTGCATGGGAACTCTCCAGATCTGACCAGTAGACTCCAGTTTTCAGACATAATACGGTGCTGGGTCTCCAGGGACAGAGATTGAGTCTCCAGATTGGTGAGTTCCGTAGTAACCCCGTCTACTTCTTGTTCGTCTTCCAAGACCTGGCCACCCCATGAAGCCCCACCCACATTATGATGTAATTTGCATAATTTGGGCACACCCAGCTCTTTGTAGTACTCCGGGGGCTGGTGACAAGAAGATTCCCAGGTATGACCTTTGGTGCTGTTGGTTTGCTGTAGTAGTGCACCACTTTTTCTTAGTATCTCAGCCTCAGTGAAGTGATTGCATACAGAGAGCCACCTCTAGGCAAAGCACTCTAGGCACCTATAGCTCCACCCATCTCACACTGCCACACCTCACATGACTCCAACCCCAATCTCATCCACTGTTTCCTAGCACAGATAATACTGCTGGCCTATAACAAGCAGCAATGGAAAAAAGTTTTAACCCCTTGGTTGATAGAGAGATAGCATCCAAGGGCTTTAATAATAGCCTGTAAAGCGTTATATAAACTGCTGTAGGGACCTTCCGAATGATCTGGCCCCACCTAAAATTCAGAATGTGGGTGTGGCCAGCACAGGAAAGACACACCTCAACATTTGGTGCTCTTGGCAGATGCCTACTCTTCTTGTTGGGAAATATAGTTCTGTTTGCATACCCTCCAAATGTAGATTATTAGCAGGTACAGTACCTTTTTCTATGCTAATGTACCTTATAAAATGGCATGAGCGTGACTTGCAGAATCCCCAGTTGTTTCTCCAATCTGTGAATATTCAACCCAGCAAAATGCTCTCCTTGTTTAATCTATACATAAACACAAAGACATAGCTATGGGTAAAATGGCCACAACCATTTATTTCCAGCTTATAAAACCTTACCAGTGCTACATATACTGAAGAATAAGTTGCATAACCAGCATTCAATGAGAGTAGAACGATACAAAGAAAATGGATGCAGGACCCTCTTAGAGCACAATCTGCTTATTTTCTTGTTCAGACCCCCAATAGATAATCTGCTAACCAGATATTGGTAGATATAGGCCTTTAAATATCACCCTTTCATTGAAGTTCCCCTCTAAGCTTCAAACCTTCAAGTGCTCAAGAGGATCCAGTAATATTAATTTATTAAAAGATACAAAATAAGTTCCAATACAAAAAATGACAAAAATAATTAAAATAATTAAAGTTCAATTGAATTTGAATTGTTTTTAATTATTTTTGTCATTTTTTTTTAAACTGGAACCTATTGTGTATCAATATATATAATTTGCTAGGATGCGTCGCTCCCTGGGTGCGTAATACGTACATGTGCAGCAAAGAATGCCCGAACAATGCAGTCATGCGCAGTAGAGACTGGCCAAAGGCGCCAGCCTCCATCTGGAGCGGGGAGCTCCGAATGGCCCACCGCCTGTCGCCGCTCCCGTCTCCGGGGCAACAGCCAGTACCTCTGGGTAGCATTTTGGTCTGTGTACACGAGCATTTATACTAGTCATTTAATAAATTAATATTACTGGAACCTCTTGAATACTTGGAGATTTGAAGCTTGAAGGTGAACTTCACTGAAAGGTTGATATTTAAAGGCCTATATCTACCAATATCTGGTGAGCAGATTATCTATTAGGGGTCTCAATAAGAAAATAAGCAGTTTGTGGTCTTAGAGGGTCCTGCACCCTTTTTCTTTGTATAGTTCTACAGCTTCATGAATTGCACACAGTCCACTAGTGTGAGGGGGCAGTGGACCAAGAGAACCTCCTGTGAACAACTGTGACCCCATAAGACACCCTACAACATCTGAAAATCCAGTTGAGACTGTTATCTCTCTATTCTGTTTTTTTTTCTTAAAAAAGCTGGAATTCCCCTGTAGGGACTCTTAGAGGTGTATTTTAGATTATATGTTTTGTTTCTAATTACTTTATTTTCATTTGTTATATACTTTTAACTTTGATCTTCACTGAGACAAATAGATTATTTAATACATATAGTACCCAAGCGCTGGAACATAAAAGGTTTTCTTATGTGGAAAAATGATTTTTTGTGTATATTCAATGAGATTACCATACTATGCCATGCCGTCCTCCTTTGAACATTTCTAGTGCTGGTGCCACCAGGTGAGGGCAGCACCAATAAGAGGGGATCAAAACATGCAGTAATCTAGAGCAGGCGTAGTAGCGTCTCTCCCATTGATTCCATCATTTATAAATGTGGGCTACCCTCCTTTCTCACCCCATCAAACTGATCTTACGTGCATTTCTCTGACAAGGTCCTCCTGCTGCTATGACAATAAACACTATTCCATAAAGTTATGAGACAAATGAGGCCTGCCACTGGACTCACTAAGAGTCATCCTTCAGCACTCAGGAGAGGAATAAAACACACTATGCCTTGTCCTTTATATACACAATTAATTACTATAATTAATCATAAACATGCACATACACACCTCAGCTGGTTAATGCACCAGCTATGAAATCTGCTCAAACCTCAGGGTTACAGGTTCTAGACCCCGGGCAGGGTCAAATGTCTGCCAGCCCTCACTGGACCAGTGTGGCAGATTACAGTCCACACCCTTGGCTTGCTGAGGAGGCCTTCATCCTGCTGCAGTGGATATATATATATATATATATATATATATATATATATATAGGTATGCAGTTCTGAAGTTGTTCGACCACACTCACAGGGTCCTTTTAGTAGATAAATCAAGTTATGTTTATTAATAAATGTAACTTTGATTTATGCTGTCTATCAACACCAGAACTGTATGTATCATGTGTACCCAGGTCATTTTCTCACATCAACAGAGAGTGCATTCCAGTCATTATTAAACTATATATATATATATATATATATATATATATGTTTATATATATACACACATATGCATATATAAACACATATATGCAGGTACTCATAATTAAGACAACTGGACAAATAAATGGTAACATTTCGATCAAAGAGTCAAAATTAACCAAATTAACCCCATCGCGACAAGTGACTTACCAGGTACGTCCCGCAAAAACTGTCACTTAGTGACAGAGGACGTACTAGGTAAGTCACGGAAGTCATTCTCTAGAATGACAGAAAAAAAAAACGTTGTTAAGTGCTGGCCAGTCACTAAGGGGTTAAGGCAATACAAAATCACAATAAAGAAGAGCAAGGGAAGAAAAGTGAAAATGTAGACGTAGTGACAAAGAGAAGAAAAATACATGACAAAACAGGTTGTAAAGGTTTTGAAACCCACCCCATATTAAAAAAAACTACGCCACCTACCTATACATGTCCCCCCATAACAGCAACTCCAACCACTTCATCTCTTCATATGATACTATGACTAGCGAATTTTGCATGGCATTGCCCGTACCATTGGGCACGCAGTGGAGTTCGGGAACCCAGTGGCCGCTGCAGTGGTGAGTCTTACTGCAGAGATTTTCACAGGAGAGGGGCAGGAGGTTTCGTGAAAATCTCCACCCCAATTCGCTGCCTGCCCCTGATCTCCTCCCCTCTGCTGTCCTGGGGCTTGGCGGACAGAGAACCCGAAACAGTTCGAATTTTACATATACAGATGAAATAAAAAGATTGCATAAAGGCCCCACATGCCAGGAACAAGGCACCCTTTGCTTATTCATCAGTTACTACATTACGCTGAATTAACATTTAATGTTGTTAGCATATTACATACCAAAATTTGTTTTGTGTCCCTTCTACCTATCCTGTATGTGAACATTATAAATAGGGCAGAAGGGTGGGTGTTAGAGATGGTGAAAAATTTCTCTCTGTGCTCTTACAGCTGTGTGTATGTGTATGCCTTCAACATAGCATGTATCAAATGTGAGTAGTTTGATATAGATATATATTGTTCCCTATTTTAAAGCGGTACTTTCAGGTAATACTAAGTCGCCAAGCATTCACTAAACGCATGGCGACTAGCTTGAAAATAGATGTCTTACTGTTAAATAATAGCTCTGTCTAAAGTAATCCGTCCCGTTTCGGGACTGACGGCAAGTTAGTGCGGTCTGTGGGCCTCTGCCGTCAGTCCCTTCCGGTGACCATATGGTGCACTGCAGTCTACTCAATGGGGACCGGGACTGGCGGCCCAGGCGCACAGACAAGATGTCTGCGGTGTAGCCTGGGTTCCGGTCTCCAAACGGGACAGATTACTTTAGACAAAGCTATTATTTAACAGTAAGACATCTATTTTCAAGCTAGTCGCCATGCGTTTAATGAATGCATGGCGACTTAGTATTACCTGAAAGTTCCGCTTTAAGTGATAAGGCACTATTGGCGTCCCCTTCTGTCTGTTTTCTTTGTTTGCATTGAGCTTCGTGAGAGGAGTATAAGGGAGAGCTGCCAAAAGTCTGCCGATAGATTGAATCTTACACAGTAGCTGTTGTAGAGGAACAGCTGATACACATCCCCCAAGCCTGACTCAATAGTGTGTGCATATGTACAACTCGAGCACACATTACTAGTGAGTATAATACATAAGGTGGTGTGGTGATTCCAAGTACTAGAGGGTATTGCACAAGGAGTGCCTTTTCTTTTTCTTTTTGTCTCACTACGTGTTCAGACCCAGGAACACTGAAGTATCTTCACTCCACTGCCAGTATGCTTCTTACTTAACCCTTTGCTTCCCAACTTATGATCTCATGTATAGTTAGTTAGCAGAGCAATGTGTTACGTACCCCTCTGGCACGCAAGGGATTAAACCAGGTGAAAGGAGGACTGTGATCTATATGGCATTTTAGGAGTGCAGTGGAAGCAGTTTAACACATTAGTGACCAGTGGTCTGGGGATGTTACTTTCCCTTAAGGACCTCTTTGAACATTGTCAGGGCGCTGGCACATATGAATGATTATGTGTACTGGCGCAATGAACGGGGATCTGAAAGAGGCTGCTCTGGTCTTGGAGTGGTCAGTTTCAGACCCAGTTTGTGCTTACAGTGCTCCTGCAGGATGCTGTAATCACAAAGTATGTGACCTGCCAAACAGTCACTGGCCCTTCAGTGTAAAAAATGGTAACAGTCCCGGCATGTCACCAGTCATTAAAGGGTTAAGCTACTGATTATGTGATGGACACAATTTGTTTTTTGTTTGTTTCATATGTAAATGTATATAGAAGTGTATTATTTAGGTACTGTACTGTGGAGGGATTTGTTCACACTTTTTTCTCACTATAGCCTGGTTAAAGGGGAAGTATACCCTATTAATAATATAGTACCGTGTATTTAAAAAATATTTACCTAGGCAGAGTTAGATCTAAGTTTTAGTCTCCTGCTACTTGTTTCAGTCTAATAACAATTAAGGGTTCCTTGCAATCCATTCAGGACTACTTTGGCCTATTACTTGCTGCATAGCTGCCAACTGTCCCAATTTTCGCGGGACAGTCCTGATTTCTCGGCCCAATCCCGCTGTCCCACTACTTTGAATTAATGTCTCGTTTCCCAGGTTATTGCCCCGCTTGTATGTACTCCCATATCATATTATATTGAGGCACAACATTCAGATTCACTGCATTATGCAAGCCCCCTAGCCCCCCCGTGTGTCAGGGGCAGGGTGCAGTGACACCACGGTATAATGCTTATTCATGTGAGATGAAATGATCCATGCATGCGTCTGCAGTCATAAGATGCGCACATACTCCAGCTTAGCAGCACACTGGGAGGAGTTGGAGGATAGAGGAGTGAGCCACAGAGCAGGAAAAGCAGCAACAAGCAGTGAGTCTCAATCAGTCACATTTGATCCCACGTCAGGTCACAAATTACCACGCATTCCAATCGTTAAACATGAATTAGTAGACTCCGATTGCAGACTCTAGCGTTCAGTAACCCTTTGAGTGCCAGAGAGTTATCCAGCGCATTGCTTTGCAATGGGTTGGATACCTCTCTGACACATTAAAAAAGATTATGGAAAGTTATGCATTGTTGCTCCTTGGTATATTTCCATGTTGTTTGATTTAGTTCTGCCCTCATTTACTCTCTTCTTACTAATGTGGTGCTTCGCTTCTCATCCAGGTTGCAAAGAGCCTTGTTTTGTATAAAGGTTTTTACTACAAATGTGAACTTTAAGATTCCAAAATAAACCTTATATAGAATGTACCATGTATTATTACTTGATACTTATAAAATGTTTTATCTGTCCAACTTTGTGTTAGGTGTGTCTTCAGCAAAGAAAGATTGAGAGAGATTTAACCCTCAGCAAATTCAATTCAGAACAAATAATCTTTCACAACATTCCCACTGAGTTGAATGGGGCTTTAACCATACCTCTCATGTGTCCCTCTTTGAGACCCAAATCCCTCTGTCCCTTTTGCCCACCCTGATGTCCCTGTTTTTATGAGATCAGACTGTGTTATGTGTATATAAGTGTATCACATTTACATTTTTTATTCAGTTACACTAAGAGGTTTCAATAAGTAATAATATAGCCTAAAAAATATTGATAATGCCCTGCCCACTAGCCACGCCCCCAGCAACACCACCTAAAACAAGTGTCCCTCTTTGGCCATATAAAATGTTGGGAGGTATGTTGCTGTGAGGAGGTGTGACCTAGGGGAATACTGTAAAGGGATATTATCATAAAAAATTATAGGTTATATATTTTTAAATATTATGTATCTCCGACTAATGTTAAAATATTGAGCTTGGTACTTACTACCCTTCTATTCAGCAAGGCTGATATCTTATCTCAGGCACATTAGCAGACAGTAAAACACTATTACTTTGGCGAAAACTATAGTAGCTGTAGTTGAAGCCCTGGAAAAATCATCCAATGGAGCTCACAGAGATAATATACATGACTAAATTTTAGGCCTCAGAAAGCAAAAAGATAATCTTGACAGAGGCTAGTGTGAAGTACACGGTATTTAAAGGGACAGTAATACTTAAAAATGTAAAAAACAATATGTTGTAGGATTTATCCCCTTGAGTCAAACAAAGGTACTCCCACTGCTGAAAGGTGTTTTATTCAAAAGTTATAGCAAGTCAAACTAGAATTTTTTATAGGTGCAGTATCACAGTGGCCTGAAATTGTACAGTGGTGCTATTACTCCACCATCCTATGGAGATTTATGGTCAACTGAACAGAGATGTCCAGAGGATGGTGTAGCAACAGAACCACTGTACAATTTCAGGCCAATGTGATACGGTAGCTAAAGATTTCAAGTTTGAGATGTAATAACTTTTGAATAAAACCCCTTTCAGAAGTGGGATTACCCTTGTTTTACTCAGGGGGATAAACACTACAATATATAGTTTTTTACACATTAAGAATTACTATCCCTTTAAGTGTATATAACTCCAGTTAATTTGTTAGGTGTTAGTGTTCCTTTAATCACTGGCACCTGTTACCTGGCCCAGTTATGCAAATTAATTCAATTTCATGCCAGTAAATGAAAGCAAAATATTGGTCACCTCCTCAACCCATAAATGAAATCCCAATCTAGCCCTGGCCAACTACCATCAATGTTATTAAAGCTCAGTGCCATGGTCACGGCCCAACCGAATCAATCTTTAAAGGATTAGTAATGCCCAGGAAAAACTATTGTGAATTTTGTAGTGCTGCAAAATTTGTATTCAATGCAAACAAAAACTTATCTCTCAAACTGCTATGGTTTGAGAGATACAGGCATTTAAAGTTTGATGTGTCCTGCTTTCAGCTGTAAAGCTGTCAGCAGGAGATCCGTGTCGGCCGACACGGAGGCTCTGCAGCAGAGCCACAATTGCGTTATTACAACGAATGACTTCATTGGAATGGTCTAAAAAGTATGCTTGGTTTGCACTTTTTAGACCATTCTAATGAAGTCATTAGTTGTAAATAACACAATTGCAGGATTGGGTAATAATTCCCTAAACTGATTCCGATCCTATTTATCAGACAGAATGCAGTATGTGTCAATTGCGGACAATAACTCCCTTCCGCTCAAAGTAACAAGTGGAGTTCCCAAGGCTCCATTCTTGGCCCTCTTCTATTTTCTCTTTTTATAAATGATCTATCTGCCCACGGTTTGCAAATCATCTTCAGTACACATGTATGCAGATGACACCGTAATATATGCTAAAATCTCAAACATATTACAACTTGAAGCCATACTGCAACATGATTTCTGTGAAGTTGAAAGATGGATAGCAAGGAACAAACTGTTTTTAAACACAGACAAAATGGTCACAATGATATATGGCACAAAGTACACACTGAGTAATCTCGACAATACCCACCTATCCATTGTAATGGTCTAATCATAAATTGGCCTCAGTGGACTCCTACAAATATCTCGGTATGTGGCTTGACCCCAACCTCACGTTTAGTCTTCATACTGATAAATTAACCTCCAAACTTTCCTAAAATAAGTACTCTCTTTAGAAACAAATCATGTTTAAGTACCCTGGTGAGAAAACGTGTTGTACAGCAGATGTTGATGCCAGTCATAGATGATGATGACATAGTATATGCTCCAGCACCACAAATCCATCTTAGTAAACTTGAGACTGTATAATTCATTATGCCGCTTTATCCTCCAATGTAATTACACTACCCATCACTGCGATATGCTTCAAGAACTAAATTGGTTAAAACTCAAATCTTCACATATCCTTCACCTTTCTTGCTTAGTACACAACCACTTCTCTGTTAAACTACCACACTACCTGAGCAGTATGCTCTCTCTAGCTCTCCATACTAACTATAACCTCCGCTCTACTGATAATAATTCACTGCATATGCCACAATACAAGAAAGAAGCAGGACAATCTGCCTTCTCCTTCAGAGCTCCGAAAGCCTGGAATAATATTCCTGAAATAATCAGATCTGCTCCCAGTCTATACAGTATGTAACTGTATATAATTGTAATATTTAATATGTATGTGTATTTATATGTGTTTGTATATATAATAACTAGTTGAACAGCCCGTTACATGGGCCACAGTGCCACTGCCACCCGGGCGCAGGGCAGTCATGCGCCCAGCTCTGTATCAGCCGCGGCGCAGGCAGCCTCTACTGCGCATGACTGCAGCACGCGCAGCAGTGTCTCCTGCGCATGTCGCGGCATTACACATGTTTTAGCTAATTATTATATAGGATATGTAATATATAATGTTTCTCAATTTGTTTAAATATGTAACTCTTTACTGAAAAATATCCAGGATATACTTGAAAACGAGAGAAATCTCAATTATTCTTCATGGTAAAACATTTTCTAAATAAAATAAATATACAGGAAACTGCATATACAATGCAAAAAAACAGAAAAACTATACCTGGCCGCTGTATAAAGGACACATACCTGGATAAGTCAATGTGATAAACATATGAAGACCAGCACAAAAAACACAACTCTTCTGAAAAGAATGGTATGAGCTGAAAATGTCTACTTTTTTAATATCTGGAAAAGAAGAGGTAGTCCAGAGGTGAAATGATCAGTTTGTCTCTCTGTAGACCATGAACATCCAAACTTAGGCCCTGGAGCCATACATGACCCCTACATATGGTCAACCCGCCCCTCTCCCCATGCATGTTAAATGAAATAATGAAATATGGCCTAGTGAAATACATTACAATAATCCTTACCTCATCTTCAGCAATGAGACAACTATTTAATGTATATATATATATATTAGGTAGAAAATGTACAGTTATTAGACTAGCTATGGTGTGCATACAAATGTTAATATAATCTGACTACATTTTGCATTCATGTAGATGCTTGTTTTAAAAGCATTTACATTATTTAGTTGTATTTGAGATCCAGTTCATTATTCTTTTCTCAGTCTGGCCCTTAACCCCTCAACAACTGCCCAATTCTGGGGTGGGAGGCCCTAGGGGACCCCAGTTTTTTTTTTTTTTGATGGGTGCATGTCATTTTTTTGGATGGGTGCATTCTTTTTTCTTTTTTTTGATGGGTGCACGTCATGGAATTCTGGGATGGAAGTCACGCTGCCATCCCAGAATTCCATGATGTGCCAGGACCGTCATTGGTGCTTAGCGCACATCCACTGATGACGGTCCTGGCTTGTCATCGGTTGCTAAAGTGTTAAAGAAAAGGTTTATACATTCCTGTGTGTTCAAAAGAGAAGTCAAGTAATTCTAGGGCAAACCAGCAGCACCATGGAGGTAATAATAATTCCTATTAGTTTAAATGGGGGTTATAACCCCATGAATGCTAAAAAGGTCTCCAAAGCATTACCTCACAACGGGAACCTCTTTAGCATTCAAGGAGTTAAAAGCCCATTTAAGTCAAGGAGAATTTTGTTCCTTATAGTTCAATTTTGTTTTGTTTACCTCAGAATTGCTCCATTTTTCATTTAAATGTAAAGATGCGTGAGATACCAAACAGCATCTTGGTTTGTTATAAAAATGCTTCCTAGATCTATCAGGACGTTGGCTGTGAATCTTGAATACATTTTGGTTTCTGCAAAGTGAAGTAATTAAAAGAAATGAAAGAGGGCATGAAAGGAAGGACACGATTGCAGGGAGCACAGTCCCAATCCCTTTAATAATGATTGGAGTATTTGGTTAGGGAATAGATGCCCTATTTGGTGGGCTTAGTGTTTTAACAAATTCCCTGTGGAGCTGCCTAGGCAATATTATGTCTGTGACAGGACAGAATCACGGAGAGCCCATTTTCAGCTTTTCCCTGTCTTCCCTCCTTATCCTTTGTCCTCTGTTTAGTCACAGAGCTGTATTCTTTTATGTAGCTGAGGGGTGCGTCCCCGCCAGAAAGTTGTATTGTTAAGTTGCTCTCATGGGTTTGGGGAGTTAGTCTTCCATTCACAGGGTAAGGGTGCATGTTTTTGTATGCCTCCTTAACCTTTGAGTGCCAGGGGGATCACAACGCATTGTGTTATGTACCCATCTGGCATTCAGAGGGTTAAGCAGCATTCCTGGGAACTTGACAGGCAAGGCTACCCGGGGGGTAGCCCTGCCAGCGCCGATCGGGGAAGGAAATTAAGTGATTTGCGTCATAAAAGGGGCAGGGCTTAGTCGCAAAGGGGGCGGGACAAAAAAGGGCAGAATATTTGTTGAAGGAGGGTAAGAGGGCAGGGAGTGGAAGGAACCGGGGCAGGATGGAGAACAAGTGGGCAGAGTTTCTATTGAAACTCTGCCCACCCGGAGATTGAGAGACTGCCCCAGAGACCCGGTAATGCACTGTGAAATCCGGAGTCTCCTGGGCAAAACCGGAGAGTTCCGGTCATACCATAGGCTTGTAAAAGCTGTGTAAAGCGTTGACAGATAAATACACAACAGGTCCAAAACTCTAAATCATGATCACAGTATCAACAACAATGAAAAACTTCAGTGCTAATGCAGCATTGTACGTGTGCAATAACACTATAACACAGACTTGTGGTTTAAATCCATAAGATTGTTGGTAACATATCATTTGATGACTGTAATAGGCAGTAGGCCCGTCTAGTTTGCCTGTTTCCACATTTATAAAGATCAGATGAATAAATACCCCTTTATATATTCTAAGAGTTCCTAAATTAATTAACTATTTTAGTCCCTAGCACATTGCTGGGAGGCTGTGACATATGTTTTGAAGTAAGTTTTTTCTCATATTTTTATAGCAGAAGTGTTTACTACAGTTCCATAATTAAAGGAACACTTAATGCTGAAATAAAAGTTTTTTTATGGCTTAGAAAATATTGTTAATATGAAAAAAATACTATTTCTTGCTACAACATGAGACACATAGAAAATACTACCTTTCGTAATGAGTATAATACAATAAAATAAAAATCTTTAAAAAATTGGTGCTTATGATAATAAATATCCTTTTAAGATTTATGGTATTGTATTTCCTGTTTTCAGCAGGCTTGTGGAAACAACTTTTCTCTGCGCCCTATACTTCCTGGTCAGGAGACTATACTGTATGAGACATAGCAGGAAGTGAGGAGTGCAAGGGAAACTGCTTCCCTCCTACATGCACAATCATATCTCTTACAGTCTATGAAGATATGGATACCTTTTAATATCTCTGAATGTTACCAGTATGCACTTTTATACGAGAGCAAATTGCATTTAGAAGTAGCTCCCCATTAACAGCCTGCATTTTTGTATAATTGATTATTTAATAATTACAGCCCTTTGTGAGACTGATGTACTAAGAAGAACTAGAATCATTCTAGAGCAAACAAATATACCACAGGGGACAGATAAAATATCCAGTTGATTTAAATGGGAGCTTCAACTGAAGGACCACGGAGCATTTTTTTTTTTTTTTTTTGTTTTGATTAGGATTCTGGACTCCCAGAACGGCGTGCAGCTGCGGGGGGAGCCTGGAATTCCATGACGGTCATAGTACGTCATGGGTCATTAACTCAGATCTACCCATGACGTACTATGACCCTCAAGGGTCGTTAAGGGGTTAATCCCCTTGAATGCTGGAGAAGTCTCCAATGTACTGCTCTGCGATGCATTGGAAACCTATCTGGCATCCAAGGAGTTAACACCTCCCCCCAACTAAGTCATTGGAAGATTGGGGAATTTTTATGGTGCTGTTGGTTTGCTCTACAATTACTCAGGTTCAAATTAGTACCTCAGACTCAGACTTGTTTATATTAGAGAAGGCTAAAGGGAGATATGATTTCCATTTAAAAATATATTCGAGGGGTAAACAAAGAACTCTCCAATGATTTATTTACTCTAAGAACAAAAGGTCATATATTAAGACTGGAGGAAAGATAATTTTGACTAAAACAAAGTCAGGGATTTTTTTTACAGAAAGGACAGTAAAAGCTATGGAATTCTTAGTCTCAGGATGCTGTGCTTGCAGATGCTGTAACTGCTTTCACAAAGGTAATTGATACCTATCCAGCACAGAACAATAATGACAATTATGACAGTTGACTTCAAAACAGATAGGTTGTTGATCAAGGGGACTATCTGACTGCCATTGTAGAGTCAGTAAGGATTTTTTTACCCACTTGGGGCTTAATTGGAAATGGCTTCAATTAAATTCCTTTGGCTCAACAGGGGTGATTTGGCATGGGCTGGACATGATGGACACATGTCTTTTTTCATCCTCATATTACTGTTACTATGACATATGAGTTTGCTAATGCAGCCACCCTGGTTCTTGTCTCTGATGTACTATGTATTATATTGAATGGTTGCTGTAGTGCATACCAGCATATACACTTTGCCAATGCTGGACTTTAATGCCAGCGAGCACAGCACTCCAGCTCCATAGCATGTGCAGGACAATGACATGCACTTTTTCTTCAACCAGGGTGCTGTGGCATTTTTGCATGCCATGGACATCCACGTAGGGTGCCCCTTCATTTCTATAAAGCCTTTGAATAATATGTGAATGTTGAGGTTCAAATACAAATACATTTATGGGGATTTTTATGCAAAGTATGTTTGATTTTTGTTATATTGATTGTGAAGCTTAAAAAAATCTATGTATTTATATATTTGTACTCTTTCTTACTCCTTAATAAATGACTAATAAAATGTTAGGTGTGTCCCAAAAATTTCAGACTGCATGTTAGTGGTTCCTTGAGCAAAAAAAAGATTGTGAACCACTGGTGTAGAGGAAAGGAACAACCTAAAAAGCACATAGACTGCCCCTTGGCACAATCTGTAAACTGATGTTAGGTAGGCATTGGGACCCAAAATTTTGTGTGATTTAAAGGGATAGTAATACTTTATTATTACTATCCTCCATATTGTATATATTTGCAAAACAATTTACTAGCCCCCAGGTTCATCTCTCAAACTTTTATGGTTTGAGAGATAACCGAAGGCAAAGTTCCCCCCTCCCTCCTCCATCCCTGAAGTCAGCGTTGTACTGACTGCAGGGATATCCGGTCTGACTTTCATCAGGTGGCTCAGAAGCAGAGCCGCGATTGCGTTAGTGAAAAATAATTATTTCACTAAAAAGGTCTTCTACATGTGCTTGCAAACCAAGCACCTGTAGAAGACCTTTTCAGTGAAATAATTATTTTTCACTAACGGGATCTCGGCTCAGCTGCAGAGCTGCAAGCCTGTCGTACAACAGACTTCCCCTGCAGTCAGTACAACGCTGACTTCAGGGAAGGGGGAGGGAGGGGGGAACTTTGCCTTTGGTTATCTCTCAAACCATAAAGGTTTGGGAGATGAACCTGGGGGCTATTAAATTATTTTACAAATATGTACAATATGGGGGATAGTAATAATAAAGTATTACTATTAGTGATGATCGAGCACCCCAATGCTCGGGTGTTCGGGTGCTCTGACCGAGCGCCCCCGGAGGCTCGAGTGCTCGGCCGAGCACCCGAGCCCCATTGAAGTCAATGGGAGGACTCGAGCATTACACCAGGCACCCCCTGCTCTGATGAGGGGAGGGTGCCTGGTCCATAGGAAAAGGGCAGAAAATGATGGAAACACCACAGAAATGGTTCAGGGACAGCATAGGGAGGATGTCTGGATGCATCTTGGACTCCAACGTCGCTGCTGGGAACGATCTTTCACCCGTAGTACGCCATTTTTACAGACTGACCGTAAAACACACAAAAAGGAAGATAAAAACGACTTTAGGCGAAAAATTGTTACCAAACAGTATTTACTGTATATTTACTTGTATATCATCTGCAAATTCTGCAAAAAATTTCCTCGATTTTTCTGAACTGGGGCCATGATTAAGAGGGAAACGTGCGCAGAGTCAAATTCTCCCAAAAATTTCCTTGATTTTTCTGAACTGAGGCCATGATTAAGAGGGAAACGTGCGCAGAGGCAAATTCTCCCAAAAATTTCCTCGATTTTTCTGAACTGAGGCCATGATTAAGAGGGAAACGTGCGCAGAGGCAAATTCTCCCAAAAATTTCCTCGATTTTTCTGAACTGGGGCCATGATTAAGAGGGAAACGTGCGCTGAGCCGACCATCTAAAACATTATGGGTGAGGGTCTGCTGCGGAGCTGACCATCCTAAACATTATATGCGAAGGCCCGCTAGTGAGCTGACGCTATAAAACATTATATGAGAGGGCCCGCTAGAGAGCTGACCCAATAAAACATTATATGAGAAGGCCCGCTGGTGAGCTGACCTATACAAAAATTGTCAAACAGCGCCCGCTGGTGAGCTGGCCCTATATAAAAATTATATCACAGGGCCCGCTGGTGAGCTGGCCCTATATAAAAATTATATCACTGGGCCCGCTGGTGAGCTGGCCCTATATAAAAATTATATCACAGGGTATATGGAAGAGAGTCAACCATATACCCGTTTTTTGGGTGGAAGGGGTGAATGGGAATACAGAGTATTCCCATCATTGTAAATAACATATATAAAGTGAGTTTATGTTCCCCCGGGGCTTTCCTCCAGTGGAGTGGAGAAGTCAGGGGAAATCCAGGCCTTGTTCATTTTTATAAGTGTCAACCTATCAGCATTTTCGGTGGAAAGGCGGATACGCTTATCTGTTATGATGCCACCAGCAGCACTAAATACCCGCTCAGACAGAACGCTGGTGGCAGGGCAGGCCAGCACCTCCAAGGCGTAGAGTGCCAGTTCATACCACGTGTCCAGCTTGGACACCCAGTAGTTGTAAGGCACAGAGGGATCATTGAGGACGCTGACACGGTCTGCTACGTACTCCTTCACCATCTTCCAAAACTTTTCCCTCCTTGTGACACTAGGCTGCGCATCAGGGTGAGGGTGCTGGCGGGGTGTCATGAAGGTGTCCCACGCCTTGGAGAGTGTTGCCCTGCCTTTGTTGGAACTGCTGTGTGCTCCCCTTTTCTCCCCTTCTCTGTTGGCCAAGGTAGCACGTACTCTGCCGCCAGCGTTGTCAGATGGAAAATTTTGGAGCAATTTTTCAACAAGAACCTTCTGGTATTGCACCATTTTGCTTGTCCTCTCCACCGGAGGAATGAGAGATGAGAAATTCTCTTTGTAGCGGGGGTCCAGAAGGGTGAACACCCAGTAATCCGTGTTGTCTAAAATGCGTGTAACGCGTGGGTCACGGGAAAGGCAGCCTAACATAAAGTCAGCCATGTGTGCCAGAGTACCAACAGGCAAGATTTCGCTGTCCTCACCAGGAGGATGACTCTCAATCTCCTCATCCTCTTCCTCCTCTTCTGCCCACCCACGCTGAAGAGATGGAACTAAAGTTCCATGGCTACCCTCTGTAGCGGAGGCAACCGTGTCTTCCTCCTCCTCCTCCTCCTCCTCCGCCTCCTCCAATTGTCGCTGAGAAGACGAAGTGAGGGTGCTCTGGCTATCACCTTGTGTAAGCTCTTCCTCCCCCATTTCCACCTCTTCCACATGCAAAGCGTCGGTTTTAATTGTGAGCAGCGAGCGTTTCAGTAGACACAGAAGTGGGATGGTTACACTGATAATAGCGTTATCGCCGCTCACCATCTGTGTCGATTCCTCAAAATTGCGTAAAACCTCACAGAGGTCTGACATCCATTCCCACTCCTCACTTCTGATTACAGGAAGTTGAACGGAGAGGCGACGACCGTGTAACAGCTGGTACTCCACTACTGCCCTCTGCTGCTCACAAAGCCGGGCCAACATGTGGAAGGTGGAGTTCCAGCGCGTGCTCACGTCACACAGCAGCCGGTGAGCTGGCAATTGTAAGCGCTGCTGCAGCTTCAACAGGCCGGCTGAAGCTGTTGATGACTTACGGAAATGTGCACACACGCGGCGCACCTTGGTCAAGAGATCATGCAAATTGGGGTAGGTTTTTAGAAATTGCTGAACCACTAAATTAAATACATGCGCTAGGCATGGTACGTGTGTGAGCTTGCCGAGCTCCAAAGCCGCCACCAAGTTACGCCCATTATCACACACAACCATGCCTGGTTACAGGTTGAGTGGCGAGAGCCATTGCTCGGTCTGGTGACTAATCCCCTGCAACAGCTCTGAGGCCGTGTGCTGTTTGTCCCCAAGGCAGATCAGCTTCAGCACGTCCTGTTGACGCTTCCCCACTGCAGTGCTACACTGCTTCCAGCTACCGGCTGATGGGTGAGTGGCGCTGCGCGCAGAGAATTCGGAGGTGGAAACGGAGGAGGAGGAGCCAATAACATAGGTGCTGGCGGAAACCCTGATGGAGGTAGGGCCCGCAATCCTCGGCGTGGGTAGCACCTGTGCCATCCCAGGGTCCGAGTCGCTCCCAGCCTCCACGACATTCGCCCAGTGTGCCGTCAGTGAAATGTAGCGTCCCTGGCCACAAGCACTTGTCCATGTGTCAGTCGTTAAGTGGACCTTCCCAGTAACTGCGTTGGTCAGGGCACGGGTGATGTTACGGGACACATGGTGGTGTAAGGCGGGGACGGCACACCGGGAAAAGTAGTGGCGGCTGGGGACTGCGTACCGAGGGACAGCTGCTGCCATCAGGCTGCGGAAGGACTCAGTCTCCACAAGCCTAAATGGCAGCATTTCGATGGCCAGTAATTTGGAAAGGTGTGAGGTTAGTGCTATGGCCTGTGGGTGGGTGGCTGGGTATTTTCGCTTGCGCTCAAATGCCTGGGGTAACGACATTTGGACGCTGCGCTGGGACAGGGAAGTGGATGTGGTCGCTGATGGTGCTTCAGATGGTACAGGTGCAGGGCGGGAGGTATGCGGGCCTGCGCCTTCGACAGGCGATTGGCCGGCACCGAAAACAGGGGAAGAGGAGGCAGTGGTGTGGCCTGCAGACACAGATTGGCGATCCGGGCGTTCCTCCCACTTATTACGGTGCTTGGATGCCATGTGTCGGATCATGCTGGTGGTGGTGAGGTTTCTAGTGTTCATGCCTCGGCTCATTCTGGTGTGGCACAGGTTGCAAACTACAATTCTTTTGTCGTCCGCACTTTCCTTAAAAAAACGCCATACCGCGGAACACCTACCCCTTGGCAAGGGAGATTTACGCAAGGGGGTGCTCCGTGGAACATTTGCGGGCCGGTTTGGTGCGGTCCGCCTTCTTTCTGTAGCCACACCACTGCCTCTTCCAGCCTGTTGCGGTGCTGCAGATGGCTCACCCTCAGGACTGCTGTCATCGCTCGGCTCTCCACCTTCCCAGGTGGGGTCAGTCACCTCATCGTCCACCAAGTCCTCCTCCACTTCCTCACTCTGATCATCCTCCTCATGTCTTGATCCCACCACATACTCAGTCATTGACAACTGTATATCATCCTCCTCATCAAGGTCTTGAGACAGTAATAGTGGTTGATTTAATGGCAACTGTGTCTCATCATCATCATCATCCACTTCCTTTGACCTTAAATGCTGTTCCCCTCTGTCATCTTCTTGTGATTGGGTACCCTCTAGAGGTTGTGAATCAGGGCACAAGATGTCATGTTCCTCTGCAAGCGTGCTTGGAGAGAGGTTCAAATTAAGGATTGGTGATGAGACGAGCTCCTCACTATATCCCAGTGTGGAATCACTTCTTTGACCAAACCCTCTATGGTGGGAGGAAGGATGATCAGGGTGAGGATTATGTTGACCAGACTCTTGGCTACTGAGAGTGGACTTGGTGGAAGACAGGGTGGTGCTTAACCGACTGGAAGCAGTATCAGCTGAAATCCAACCGACCACCTGTTCGCAGTGGTCTGACCTCGAGAGTGATGTCCTGCGACGCCCTGTAAACTGAGACATGAAGCTAGGTATGGTGGATGTGTTTCTGTCTTCTGCTCTGGCACCAGGCACAGTTTCTACACGTCCTGACCCGCGCCCTGAACTATCAGGATCACGTCCACTTCCCCGTCCCTTTTTACCCGCCTTCTTCATATTACACGGAATATGTGCTGCAAATCTGCAACTTTGCACAGTAAACAGAATGTTCTCCTAATATGCAACTTTGCACACTAAACAGAATGTGCTTCTTATCTGCGGTTAGACACAGTGAATGGAATATGTGACTTTGATATTTTACACTTTGCACAGTAAACAGAATGTTCTCCTAATATGCAACTTTGCACACTAAACAGAATGTGCTTCTTATCTGCGGTTAGACACAGTGAATGGAATATGTGACTTTGATATTTTACACTTTGCACACTAAACAGAATGTTCTGCTAATCTGAAACTTTGCATACTAAACAGAATGTGCTTCTTATCTGCGGTTAGACACAGTGAATGGAATATGTGACTTTGATATTTTACACTTTGCACACTAAACAGAATGTTCTGCTAATCTGAAACTTTGCACACTAAACAGAATGTGCTGCTAATCTGAAACTTTGCACACTAAAAAGAATGTGCTGCTAATCTGAAACTTTGCACACTGAACAGAATGTGCTGCTAATCTGCAACTTTGCACACTAAACAGAATGTGCTGCTAATCTGCAACTTTGCACACTAAACAGAATGTGCTGCTAATCTGCGGCTAGGCACAGTGACGTTTTTTTTTTTAAATCTCTGCCCCCCCAAACAAAATAAACTGCTGCCCCCACACACAGTAGTCCTGAAAAGGACTTTTGGGTCTTTTTTTTTTTTTAAATCGCTTTTCTTCTCCCTACACTGACTTTCCCTTCCTATCCTCATCTCTCCCTGGCTAAGACTGTGCCGAACTCGCTGGTCAGGTGCTATACAGCACCCGATCACGGGTTCTGGCCAGCCAATCAGTGTAATGCCAGCAGCCAACATGGCTGCTGGCATTACACTGATGTCAGAGCCTCCCTGCACGTTTATTGGCTGCGCAGCAGCCGTGAAACGTGCGGGGAGGAGACCCGAACATGGCGGGCGAGCACATGCGGTACTCGTACGAGTACCGCCATGTGCCGAGCAGAGCGATGCTCGAGCCGAACCGAGCTTCGGCCGAGCATGCTCGCTCATCACTAATTACTATCCCTTTAACATGGAATCGTTTTTTTATCATTCACCTGAGTGCCTGTAAATTATTAACAAATAAGCTGGGTTAGTCAGGGGAGAAACGTAATATGTCCAGTATTTTTCAGTCAAATTGACTATTCCCCCCACAGTACACTATTCACTAACGCTTTCTCTGTAATATTTTAAAATCAATTCTTCTTCATTAGATTTTTGAAAGACAGAGAGGTGAAATGCATTGCTCACCTCTATGGGTTAAAAGCAACTCAAATCAAGACTTAAAGGGATAGGAATACTTGGTTTTAACTTTATTTTATTTTGTAGGCATTAAAAAAATATGAAGAATGATATAAGTCTTATCTCTCAAACCTATATGGTTTAAGAGATATTCACAAGCAAAGTTTCCCCTCCTGCCCCTTTTACCTAGTGTAAGCCATCTCGTCTCAGATGGGGAATCTAGTTGTAAGACCAGACAGATAACAGCAGGGGACAATCTTCTTACAATGAAAACAATGAAAGCCCTGCCCCCCTTGACAAGCTTTTCAGGTTTTTCCCTTATCTTAATTGAAGATTGTCCCTCTCTGCAGTCTACCTGGGCACCTCCCTTCTGCTCTGGCTGAAAACTGTTACATCAGTAAAAGGGGCGGGAGGGGGATACTTTGTCATTGAATTACTCTTGATCTACAACTCTGACAGAATTGAAATAACTCTCTCCAAGGTCCAAATACTATGATGATTAATTAGAGCTGCTTTTATTATGAAACATTACTCTGCCTTTAAACAAAAGTTGCAGGTTTCCCCCTTGACTGCTAGATATGTTTCCAATGCAATGCTTCACAATGTTTTGGATATATATCTAGCAGCCAAGGGGTTAACCTCCATGCATCACCCTCCTTTTAGAGTTTTCATTCACCAGATCCAACTTAGTGAACACTCGATTGCTGAATGTAGATGAAATCTGCTGGCACACAGTTATAGATGCAAAGAGATTACTTGTATATGAACATACTGTATATTATGTACACTTTTTATTTGTGGTCCTCCGAATACAAATTTGTTCTTCACAACATATTTTGAACCCTTCACGAGCCTTGTTACAAGTAATCCTCATTCATATGCACTATAGTAAAAAATAGTGCAAGTGAAGTGAGTGCTGTGTGTGGCCAGTGTGATGTTTTGTTATTAAATGCTCAGTTTATGGGAATACAACTGTACATTTAGCAAAAAGAACAGGTGTATAACTAGAGGGGGTACAATGCAATGCACTGGATACCCTTATGGCACTAAAATGCTTAACTGTCAGCATTTCTCGTTTCTTTCCTCATATTAATGCTATTGTCAAATCCTACCGCTTTCTCTTGTGTAACATAGCAAAAATCCGTTCCTTCCTCTGTTCCTCCACAGCTAAAATCTTTGCACAAGCACTGATCCTATCCTGCATGGACTAATGTAACCTTCTTCTCTCTGTTCTTCCTAACTCTTAACCCCATAGACTTTAGTCCATACAGAATGCCGCAGCAGGAGTTACCTTACTGACACCTAGGTTTGTTCCCGACCCCCTGATCCCTCAATCTCTCCAATGGCTGCACAGCAAGCTCTGATTATCTTATAAAATACTGCTTCTCTCTTTCAAGACCATTCTTTCCTCTACCCTTTCCTACATTTCCACACTGATCTTCCGTTATACCCAATCTTGCCACTTATGATCTCCAAACAACATTCTTCTTTCAGTTCCATTTGTATCTACAGCCTTCGTTCATATCAAAGCCATTTCCCTAGTTAAACCTTATCTGTGGAATTGTCTACCTCCCAGCCTGCATTACTTTTGTGGTCTTCAAGTCTCGCTTAAAATTAAACCTCTTCAACAAGGCTTCAAGAAGCTATCAGGCACTCAGATTGTACACCCAAGGCTCCTATAATTTACTTATTTATGTTCCACTATCCCTATCAGAAATCGAGCACTATATCCCACACTTAACACTTATGTTCACTGTATGTCTCCCTTTACCACTTTAGATTGTAAACTTCTTAGCATGGACCCCACTTCCAGTGTTTCACTATTTAAAGCACTTTTCACCCTGTATTGTCCAAACCCTTAAAAGGATAATAATGTTTCATAATAAAAGCGTCTCTAATTAATCATCATAGTATTTGGACTTTGGAGGGTGTTATTTCAATACTGTCAGAGTTATAGTTCAAGAGTAATTCAATGACAAAGTATCCCCCTCCCGCCCCTTTTACTGATGTAACACTGCTCAGCCAGAGCAGAAGGGAGGTGCCCAGGTAGACTGCAAGGATGGACAATCTTCAATTAAGATAAGGGAAAAACCTGAAAAACTTGTAAAGGGGGCCAGGGCTTTCATTGTTCTGATAGGAAGAATATTGACCCTTGCTGTTATCTGTCTGGTCTATGGACTGCATTCCACATCTGAGAAGAGATGGCTTACACTAGGTAAAAGGGGCGGGAGGGGAAACTTTGCTTGTGAACATCTCTCAAACCATAAAGGTTTGAGAGGTAAGACTTATATCGTTCTTCATGTTTTTTAATGCCTACAAAATAAAATAAAGATAAAATGAAGTATTACTATCCTTTTAAAATGTAAAGTACTGCATACACTTGTGGAGCTATATAAATATAAAAAAACATATTCATTCATTCATGTGGGTCATGATGCAGCAAAGAAATTGACTTATTTCCCTGTCTTTTTCCTTTCACTTGGTGACTTTCGTAGATCTTCCGGAGGAGACTTGCGCTATGGGTCTGTGTTGGCGTATGATTCAAATTTGCTTCAGATCATGGACCTCAGATTAAAGGGATAGTAATGTTTAAATTTCCAGAACACTGCAATTATTTCTTATTGTCCATACAACCAATTTGTTACATTAGTAATGCTGCATTCGCTATATAACTTGTGAAATAATATTATGAATTACCCCCCCTTATACTTATGTCATCCTTCGAGCTTTGGAGCTGCAAATGGATGGTGATGTGGGACAATCTTCTTTCAGTATAAGGAAAACCCTGCCCTCCTTCATCAAGGGGGCCAGGGTTTTCCATATACTAAATGGAGGAAGTTTGTGCCTCGTAGCTCTCTGTCCAGTCAAGCGACTGAACTTCAGATTTATTGGGAAGTGGCCTAGATTTGTGAAAAGGGGTGTGAGGGGGATCATTCATAATATTATTTCACAAGTTATATAGTGAATGCAGCATTACTAACATAACAGATCAGTTATATGCACAATAAGAAAGAATTGCAGCATTCTGGAAATGTAAACATTTCTATCTCTTTAAGCATCTGTGTGTAAGTCAGAGGTCTTTATAAGGACCGGTCTGAAAGGGGCTCAGGCTCATATTTTGCACCAGGGTGTATTAAGTTCTAGTTTCATCCCTAATAAAAGTTCTAAGGTCTAGATTACACCTTAATGTAGCAATTTTATTCTTGAATGACTAACTTAAATTAGAACTAATAGCCATGTATTGGTATGTTCGAAAGGGCAACGCTTTCCTTGCTTGATGTAGGCCAGTGCAGCAGCTTCTTCCAACTTTCTGTTTTCAAGGAAGAATGCAGTGGTTTCAGCAGACGTGATCTGTACATCTGTACATGTGTCATCACTGATTGTTCACCTGGTCACTAAAAGTGTTGTAGTGCTCATTGACAATCCATTCAATAATGGTCCATGCAGGAATCAGCAAAACATGGTTGGATGACACCTTTTGTGGTCTGACAGTCAGACAGTGACAGGATTTCCATGGGAAAGCAGGGAGAGTGCAAGTAAGCTAACAAGCAATTGGAAGGTGTCCATATCAATGCTATATTACATTCACCCCCTTTGAACCAAGTCTAGAGCTATCATTTGATATATTGTTTTCAGCAGGTACTCTCATAGTCCTACTGAACCAACATAGGCTGTTTTGTGTAAGCCCACCAGACAGCTTGATAACAGATATTGGGGTTAGAAGTGGGGTGTTATCCAACTTGAGAGAGCTAAGTGCATGAGCACCATTGTATAATATACTGTTGGAATTAATGGAGAGTTTATCTCATGTGTTTTTTAAACTTAGAGTAGAATCCCCTTGGAATTTAATTTCAAAGACTGCGCCCACAGCCCCCACAAAAACCAATGGAGACTTGTGCATCATCAGTTGGTACTTCACATGCAAAACACAAGGCCCTTGCCAGGATCGCTTGTCAGTATTCTAACCCAAAATAGGATGAATTCAGCTCTTGGCTAGGAGATGTGAGATGTTGTGGAAACTTTCAAAGACATCAAGGGATTCAATAAACTACAGGAAGAAAGCTTATTTTAGAGACAAAAAAAGTGCCAGAAGGTGTCAAGCTCACGGAATGCTTATAAAGAACAACTGTATAGAAAAGGTTTAGATTAACCATTTGAGTGGGTATCCAAAACATTCTCTGGCACTTAAAGGGTAAATGGAATAGCATCTCAAGACAGAAAATAGAGCAGGGTGGTCATTTCAATCCTCAAAAGCTGGAGAAGTCTCAAGCATCTAGGTGGTTAATCACTTAGAACAGCCTTAAAGGCATACCATCACTCCCTTTGGTGCAGACAATAACTAATCAGGATCTGTACTTTACATACTTCCTTTTTATATCTGAAATATGACCTAGTGGCTACATTGTTACTCTGATAAGCAGCATCTGTTGAGATATATAGGGGAGAATGTTCTAGTGTTCACAGGGTTAAAGGCCCCATTTAAATCTAAAGGAATGTTTATTTGTTTCCTAAGGTGTGGTTAGTTTACCTCAAAATGTTTCCAGTTTTCTTTTGAACACAGACAAGTTACTTATGTTATGCTAAAAATATATCGGGTTTGTGTCTTGGGAGACTGAACTTGGCCTCAGATATGGGTATGTAACATAGCAAAAGACTTATAAAGAGTGAGGCCTTGATCTTCCAGCAGATATTTCCATTCATCTGCCAGTGTACAGTTACGAGAGGCAATTCAGTGTTATAGACCATGACAATTGTGCCAAAATGTTGGTGTGACCAGTAAAGTTTCAGTATCACGGATATAGATGCTGCTCATATGTCACTTTAGATGTTTTATTTATCACCATATATTCCTATAATGTCTAGTTTAGATACTAATGTGTCCAGTTATAATATAACAGCTTTTTTGTGTGTAAGGGCTCTTTCATATGGGTGACAGGACTGTAGTAGCCCCCTGTCATCCGTGCTTCATACTCGCCATTCTCTTGCATTCTACCACCAATTCTGTTACAATGGGAGTGACTGTTCTCCAGGCTATATTGGTGTTGCCTGTTTGAAGAAGGCCTAAGAGTGTTTTCTGTGGCAGGCAACAGTAGATGGAGGGTATGGCCAAGGAGACACCTAAGCCACCTAAGATTCATTGCCAAAGAGTTCCTGGGATTAAAATCCAGTATAAAGTACTATCTCACATATGAAACAAGCTCTAGTAAGATCAGAGGTTGAAAATAAGGTAGTACAAGGGAAGGAGCAAGGCATCTGACTCCTACAGCTATTTCTGAAGCCAGTTCTGCATTTTGATTGTTGATATAAGAATATGGAGCCCTGTACTACGCACAGCTATTTCTCACTTCATTATTCTTTAGCATTAGCCAGTTATATACACAGGATAAAGCAAGATACTCTATATTATGATAGATATCAGATACTGTGGTATAGTTATTTTCCTACTGAGTAAAACAAAAGTACTCCTACTACTGGCAGATTTTTCATTCAAAGGTTATTACAACACAGATTTCTTGTTTTTATAAAATTGTAAGAGGGTTCCTCTTAGATACCCTGCCTCCTTGCCCCAGGGATTTAGAAAGGCAGAGTTATGTAAAACTCCCCTTTGGCGAATGGCTCTCCCTGCCTCCTAAGCCAAACAAACAATGTGATTTGCCTCAGGAGGAGGAGGCAGGGGTTGAAACCATTGCCAGCCCTTTATCCACCTCAGCTTCCACCAAGGTGAAGGGAGGTACTACCATGTTCACCCTGGTGATCGGGAGTCACCGATGCACATTCGCCAGGGGGAAAAGGATCACCCCTCCCCTTCGCTACAGTGAACATCATAATGCCTCCCATTCAGCGTGTAGAAAAGTAATGCAAAAAAAAACAAACAAAAAAAACAGACCTCCTGATGTTCCCCCAGCTACTGAACTCTGAGCCGAATCGGCAATAGAAACTATGCAGGGAGCAAGAGAGCTCCCATGCTTCCATCATAAACAAACTACCGCTTAGGATTGGGTGGGTTCAAGAAGCCCTCTGACATCAATGAGGGAAAGCATCCCACATTGACATGAAAGGATTTCCCATTCCTACCCTGTAGTTTGTGTAAGATGGAAGCAGGGGAGCTTGCTTGCTTTCCTTTGTGGCATCTATTAATCTCCCAGCTGAATCAGCTAGGATATTAGTAGCTGATGGGGCATTAGGAGGGGTCCTGGTGTGTTCACTTTTAAAATGTCTTGTTGAAAAGATCGTGCAAGTAAACTGTGAATTCAGCATGTCGCCATGTTGCAAATGGTGACATAAGAATCTCCCCTGCATCAAAAGCGCAAGATTCTCACATAACACCTTTAAACATCGTTTAACCCGCATTAATATAATCATTTTTAAGATTATATTTATATACATTACTGTGCAAAGGTTTTAGGCAGGTGTGAAAAAAGTGCTGTAAAGTAAGAATGGTTTAAAAAATAAAGATATGTTAATAGTTTATTTTTATCAATTAACAAAATGCAAAGTAAGTGAACAGAAAAAAAAAATCTAAATCAAATCAATATTTGGTGTGACCACCCTTTGCCTTCAAAACAGCATCAATTTTAGGTACACTTGTAGAAAAATCAGGCATTTTGTAGGAATATAAATGCAGATGCTAATTTTATTTCTGCTTTTATCTCCAGATTTCCCCATATACTACAATAGGAAAATTTTTTGATAAAACAGGAGGTAACACTTATCTCCTGCATTTGAATCCAGCCCATAGTCGGGTGTATGATTAAACAATTATACCAAACAGGTGCTAATGATCATCAATTTAATAAGTAGCTTGGAACACAATCATTAACTGAAACAGAAACAGCTATGTAGGAGGAATAAAACTGTGTGAGGAACAGCCAAACTCAGGGTGTGGTTGCTGAAGACAGTTTAATGTCAAAAAGTCATACACCATGGCAAGACTGAGCACAGCAACAAGACACAAGGTAGTTATACTGCGTCAGCAAGGTCTCTCCCAGGCAGAAATTTCAAGGCAGACAGGGGTTTCCAGCTATTTTGAAGAAGTACAAAGAAATGGGCAACATCGAGGACTGTAGACGCAGTGGGCGGCCACGGGAACTTAGTGCAGCAAATGAAAGACACATCATGCTTAATTCTCTTCGCAATTGGAAGATGTCAAGCAGTGCCATCAGTTCAGGATTGGCAGAAAACAGTGGGATCCTGATATACCCATGTATTGTCCTTAGAAGTCTGGTCAGAAGTGGTCTTCATGGAAGACTTGCAGCCAAAAACCCATACCTCTGACATGGAAACAAGGCCAATCGACTCAACTATGCATAGAAACACAGAAACTGGTATGCAAAATAATGGCATCAGATGGACTGTTGAATCAAAATTTGAAATATTTGGCTATAGCAGAAGACCATTTGTTTGCTGATGTGCTGGAGATAGGTACAAGAATGAGTGTCTGCAGGCAACAGTGAAGCATGGTGGAGGTTCCTTGCAAATTTGGGGCTGCATTTCTGCAAATGGAGTTGGGGATTTGGTCAGAATTAATGTTCTCCTTAATGCCAAAGTCATTAAGAGCTATCTTCAGTGTAAAGTACAACAAGGAGTCCTGGAAATGATGGTATGGCTCCCACCAAGCCCTGATATAAACATCATCGAATCTGTCTGGGATTACATGAAGAGAGAGAGAGAAGCAACTGAGGCTGCCTAAATCCACAGAAGAACTGTGGTTAGTTCTCCAATATGTTTGGAACAACCTACCTGCCGAGTTCCTTAAAAAACTGTGTGCAAATGTACCTAGAAGAATTGATGCTGTTTTGAAGGCAAAGGGTGGTCACACCAAATATTCATTTGATTTAGATTTTTCTTCTGTTCAATCACTTTGTTAATTGATAAAAATAAACTATCAACGTGTCTATTTTTGAAAGCATTCTTACTTTACAGCATTATTTCACCTGCCTAAAATTTTTGCACAGTGTACCTTAATGCAAGGGAGCCAGGCAACCATTGCTAGAATATATATAAAATCTAAATAGCCCAAATATCACAAGAGCAAAAACACTACTATCCTAATATCCCAATAGTGCAAGGAGTCATAAACAAATAGGAAAAAAGCAAAATACAAGGAGAGCACTGATTATTCAAAAAAAGAAATATATTAAAGACAAAATAATAAAGACAGAATAGTACTAAATATATAATCAACTAAACATTATAAAAGTCCATGACATATGTAAAAAAGTAAAAAATACAGTCCAATCTTGACTTGAAACTTTGATCCCAGTGTATCCTTTATTACATAAAGTGGTAGAATGCGTTGCTCACTGTGAGCCGTAACCGCACATGCGCAGTAGAGAGTCTGTACTGTGAATGTGTGGTTTCGGACACAGGAGTTTCGCTGTGAGCCGTCCGGAGCTCCCCGCTAAGGATCAGCACGTTCGGTGAGTCTCTACTGCACATGACTGCAGACATGCGCAGTAGAGACTCGCCGAATGTGCTGCCCCGCTCCATCCTGTCTCTGCTCCCGGCGTCGGGGCAGCTGGGTGCACTTTAGCCAGTGTATACGGACTTTCATACTAGTATAGTATAAAAGAACTGAGTGTGTACATATTAGATAAAAAAAGTAGTATATCCAGTACCTAAATACAAAAGAGAATTGTCACGGGCAGGTGCTGTGTTAAATCTGTATGCAAGAATTATCTCTCTCATCTGTATGATGGATATGATGTTCGTTGTAGGTCTCGTAAGGATTGGCTACACAGATAGATATACCAATGATGGAGTTTTATAAAGAAGACTCTCCTGTCTGTATAATTGCTGTATTTACGGTGTCGGTCCAGTCGAGACTGCCTAACACCTAGCGGGCAAAGCCTTCTCAGTGTCGTTACAGAACATCCTGTCTGTTATAACAAGGTAACTGGTTCTGGGATGAATCATATAAATTGGACTGAAATTTGATGTATAGGGAGTAAATTGGATCTCCAACTATCCAATGCATTCCGCATCGGTACTACACTTCTTCCTATGGATGTGATGCTTCTTCAGGGATAAGATAAGATATTCCTTATCCCTGAAGAAGTATTGCATTGGTAAAAAACGCATTAGATACTTGAAGATACATTTTATACCCCCTGAACACAGACTTCTCAGTCCTTAATATTCATCCAAGATATTACATTATTGGAACGCAGGATGGGAGGAGCCTATACCTGCTCCAGATAGTCTCTGACCGCAAGGTGATACGAAGTCCCGACAGGACCCACACCGATACAAACATAGATCCATACAGACAAGAGAGCAGTCATCTATAAAACTGGTACATTGTATGCACCTGTGCGCAGTTCCCAGGTATTGGACTGACGAATTGGATTTTAACCCGGTGTGTACATACAATGTCCATAGTGTATATCTGCGTATTGGGACTTGTTTCCTATTTGCCGGAATGGACTGATATCATTTTACATCTACATTTGATATCACTTTATATCTACACTTCAACTATGGAGGTGATTTGTGAGCTCACAATTACATATACATCATTGACTCTATTACATGTTTAGGTGATTTATGTTAGTATATGTTCTGCTGTCCATATACTTATATTTAATATATTTCTATTTTGAGTAGCTCTCTCCTTGTATTTTGCTTTTTCTATTTGTTTTCAGGCTCTTAGCACTATTGGAGCCTTGGGATAATAGCGGTTTTATTCTTACATTATATATGGGATTCTAGGGTTATTGGTGCCTTTTCCAATTATACCTTTGTTATGTGTATATATATATATATGTAAAAAATGGGAGCCAGGTGACCCTGGCCATGGTTGCTGGGTTTCCCTCTCTGTGAAGTGACTACAAAGGGGTAACTGTGTCAGTCTGAACTAGCAGCAATCCATGGAATGGGAGTGAAGGGATATCTTTAAACCATTTATGTAATAAAACATGCCAGAATCAGTAATCCAAGAACACTTTTTTGGGGACACAGGGAGCATATATAGGACATTAATCTGAAAAGAAACAAGAAACACAAGTCAATCTTGCAGCAAAACTATTGGCAACCAATCAGAAGGCCCCCTACATTGTGAGTTATAATTCAATCTTGTCATCCGGGACATGAAACATAATTCAATCTTGTTGCTCCAATCGAAGCAACAGGACAAGCAAACAGCGACTAACCAGCATGCGTCCTTTTTCAAATGAGAACCAGGACACCCTGACCCCATCTCAGCTTAGAAACTTTAATGTAACCAGGCAGCCAGAGTGGGAGTGGGGAACATAGGCAGCAGATAGACGTGGGACACAGGTCAGCACCGTGTCTTCAGCTGTCTATTGTACAACATAAATAGATATGATGGTCCCTTGGTGTATACAGTCTTGTAACGGAACCAGCATCATGGATCATGACCCCACAAACACACTGTTTCACCTCCCACATATAATTGTAACCCTCCATACACTCTGTGTCACCTCCCACAGATAACTGTAACCCTCCGTACACTCTGTGTCACCTCCCACAGATAACTGTAACCCTCCATACACACTGTTTCACCTCCCACAGATAACTGTAACCCTCCATACACTGTTTCAGTACGAGGTTGTAATGTTTCCATAAAATACAAACTCAGGGATAAACTGAATAGCAACTCTTTTATTTAACCCTTTCAGTGCCAGAGGGGTACACAACGCATTGCTTTGCAATGCGTTGTGTACCCCTCTGGCACTCAAAAGGTTAACCCTTTTCATCTCTTCAGTCACCTCACTGTCTGTTTTCAACTGTCACTCCTCCACTTCCTGCTTCCTGCTTCCTGCCCTTTCTCCTTAAAGGGAGAGAGATGCTTTGCTGTATGTTACAGAGGGCAAGCCTCAAACACCACTTTCTATTTGGTCCCTCAGCATATTGCTACGTTGCCTCAACTGAAGAGCCACTGTGTGTTATATTGCTATGTAACCTCAAGCTTAAGTAAGGAGTTACTGTTCCCATTGGGTGATTCAATGGAGGAGTGATTTAAATCATTCAGGGAGTTGGCCTGCCCCCACTATCCAGCCCGCCCACCACTATCCAAGTGACTGAAAAACAAAATGGCTGCCATTTGCTCCTACACCACAGACTAACACACAAGCCACACACACGCACAAGCCACACACACACACACACACACACACACACACACACACACACACACACACACACACACACACAGAGTCCCCAGGGGTCCCTCCACCAACCTGAGGCACACAATGAGCTGATCCAACAAAGAGAGGGCAGGATCGGCTCCAGTATCTTCATTTCTGGTATCCACAACACAACAATGCTTTCAGCTCCTGGTGCACAATGTGCTTCATGTAGCTCGGAGGCAGGCAGGCCCAGTACCGAATCCTTCATGTTCCTCCTTCATGAAGCACAACATTCCACCCTGCAACAGCCCAGTCATGCGGCCCTTCAAGGAGCTCTCTACAAGGAGCAGCTGGATGCGGCTATTACCCATGGCTGAGGGGCTGGAGACAGACCATGCTGGGGCCACTCTGTAGTACACACTCTTACACACAAGCTTCTTCACCGCCGCTCTCTGCCCGCTGTCACACACCTGCATTGTGTAAGTACACTGACACAAAAAATATACATGCTGCACTATAGCTGCTCCAACAACACACACCATCCCTGCTCCAACCACACACACCATCCCTCCTCAGTTCCCGCTCTCGGTGCCCGGGCTGCATCCCTAGTAACGCTCTTGGCCGAGGCCTGGGGCAGGAGGTGTCTTCCTGGCCAGGGAGCCGGGCCGGCGGTTGTCTGGCAGCCTCTGAGTGTGCATGTACAGAGTACACTTCAGGGACTGTGGACTCCATGACTCTCGCTACATACTGGAACAGCTGGTTAACCCTTTCAGTGCCAGAGGATTAAGCAACACAATGAGCAATGCCTTGCCTACCCCTCTGGCACTTACAGGACTGTAATAATATCTGTGTGTGTGTGTGTGTGTGTGTGTGTACGCATGTATGTACGTGTGTATGATGATCAATGTCTGTATATGTCACTGTATCTGTGTGTGTCTATGTATGTGTGCAATATGATTCTTTCTACTTCACACAGTACACAAAAAACATCATCAGCCAATACAGCTAAATGAAATGTACAATACAAACAAACATAAAAAATTCTTACAAAATACCTTCAACATGCCACCTACAACATTTCAAACAAAAAATGCTACATACACATACCCTACTACAATGACGGACAACGCCGTCACATATTGCTAGTATATATATTAGTTTTAAAGCCCACGTACATGGGCCAGCACTGGCGGCGATGCAGGGCAGGGCCTGAGTAAGAATTTTTCTCTACATAGGCGAAGGTGCATTTTGATGCTGCCCCCCACCGCCAATCCCACCACTGACTGTGTGTGAGTTCAAACACTGCGTAATATAATTCCTTTTGGAGTCACACATGGTCAGGTTTTCCAATGGACGCACTGAAGGCCACATGACAAGGAGAACAGACTCCTGCCCTGGAGCCTTCAGCAGCCTAACAGTAGCAGCCTGGGTACCCTGGGAACGCATACAGTTTTTTGGGACAAATGTATGCAGTAGGGGGCAATCCAGGACCTTCTTGTGATCTGGGTTTCAGAATTTGTACTGCATCTTTAATCTGTGTGAGCACACCTCTCACAGAAAATGATCTCCAGGCCTGCCAGTTTGCCTCTCTGACACTAAATGTCCCATCCCACAGCATGGGTAATGGTGAAGGCATGACAATACCCCCTTGTTCATGGTGTCCATTGTGGCCTACCCTAAAAATGGCCCTGGCACAAAATTTTACACAACTGACCGACTTAAACATTATTGGTGATTACCCCTTATGTAATGTAGTATGAAAACATATCACTCTTACTCTAATATTATATGTAATCAAGTTACAGGTCACCAGATAATACAATTAATAATATGAAAATCAGTGAAAGATTGTGTCTCACAAAGCTAAGCACTGTCATAATCTGCCCTCTATTCACATAAATAAAGTAGGTGTGTGCTCACTTGCCTGCTGCTGATATTGTGCTCCGCTTCTTCCTGGCATAGCTCCTCCATAAGCACTGAGCACTGACAATTCAAGCGAGTCCAGCGTGGTGACACAGGGATGTCACAGCACAATTGGTGCCTCCTCTCTCCCTCACAGGCCTCCACATTGCTACCTGCTCTCTCCCTCATTACCCTCCACATTGACACAAGAGGGGGAGAAAAGAGAAAGGCAAGAATAGGAGAAAGAGAGAGGCAAGAAGGTGAGAAATAGAAAAGAAGGATTGAAAGAGAGAGGAAAGAAGGGGAGAAATAGAGAGGAAAGAAGGGGAGAAATAGAGAGGAAAGAAGGGGAGAGAGGCAAGAAGGGGAGAAAGGATGCAAGAGGAAGGATAAAGGAGCAAGAAGAGGATAGAGAGGATGCAAGATGAGGGATAAAGAAACAAGAGGGGGATAAAGAGGATGCAAGAGAAAGGATAAAGAGTAAGGCAAGAGGGGGAGAAAGAAGGATGCAATAGGAGGGATAAAGAAGGGGGAGAAAGATGCAAGAAGGAAAGAGGCAAGAAGGAAAGAGGCAAGAAGGGTGGAAGAGACAAGAAGGGGGAATAAAGAGAAAGGGGCAAATTGAGGGATAAACAGGCAAGGGAAGGATGCAAAAGGAGAGACAAAAGCAATACGGGAGAAAAGAGGGAGGAAAAATAAGGGATAATGAGTGGAATAAGGAGACAAGGGGGTAATAAGATAAAGAGGAAAGAGGGAGGAAGTCTTAAGAATGGAATAAAGAGAAAGAGGCAAGGAGCAGATAAAGAGTCAAGAGGGGAGAAATAAAATATTTCTCTGCATCTTGCCTCCCTTGTACTTTTTTCACCCCTTTGTGCCTCTTTCTCCCCTTGTACCTCTCTTTCACCCCCTTGTGCCTTCTCCCCCTTGCACCTCTCTTTCTCCCCCCCTTGTACTTCTTTAACTCTCTGCACCTCTTCCTCCCCCTTGGACCTCTCTTTCTACCCTATGTACTTCTTTTACCCCCATGTACTTCTTTCACCCCACCTTGTGCCTCTTTCACCCCTCTGTGCCTCTTTCTCCCCATGTACTTCTTTCACCCCCCTTGTACTTCTTTCACCTCTTTGTGCCTCTTTCTCCCCTTGCACCTCTCTTTCTCTCCCCTTGTACTTCTTTCACCCCCTTGCACCTCTCTTTCTCCCCCTTGTACTTCTTTCACCCTCTGCACCTCTTTCTCCCCCTTGTACCTTTTTCTCCCCTCTGTACCTCTCCCCCTTGTACCTCTTCCTCCCCCTTGCGCCTCTCTTTCTTCCCCCTATGTACTTCTTTCTCTCCCCTCCCTTGTGCCTCTTTCTCCCCTGTGTACCTCTTCCCCCTCTTGTACCTCTCTTTCTTCCCCCTATGTACTTCTTTCTCTTCCCCCAGTGCCTCTTTCTCCCCTCTGTACCTCTTCCCCCCTTGTACCTCTCTTTCTTCCCCCCATGTACTTCTTTCTCCCCACCCCATTGTGCCTCTTTCTCGCCTCTGTACCGCTCCCCCCCCTTGTACCTCCTTAAGCCTCTTTCTCTTCTTCTCCACACTGCCCGCACTGATGACAGCCGGGACCACGTCACATGTGGAGACGCTGCGTGGTGCATGCTGGGGTTTTCTTCCTCTGGCTCGGCACCATTTTTAAACTTGCACTGGCCTCAGAACAGAGGAAGGAAAACACCAGCATGCTCCACGCGGCATCTCCGCGTGTGACGCGGTCCCGGCGTCTCGGCTGTCATCATTGCAGGCAGTGGGTAGACACAGTAAAAAACATAACAAAATGGATATTAAATAAATAAATAATTCTCCCCATTTCAGCACCCCTCCGCTGCGGCCCCCTAAGGCGGCTGCCTAAGCCGCCTTATGCTAGCACCCGCCCTGGGTACATCTCTTTTAACCTATGGGTGCTAGAAAGGTCACCAATACATTGTGAAGCCAGACCACTCTGGCATCCAACTGGTTTGTCTTTTATAACCCTTATTTAGAATGTATAACCCTAGTGGTCACACTTTCCAACATTGCAAAGCAATTTCCAGGGACAAGTTCCCCTGGGCAGTCACTGACAGAGTCACAAGTGTGCACAGTACCATGAAGAGTGACGCCAGCAGAAACCCTTGTACAGCAGACTTTATAGAACTCTCTACAGCAGAGTCTACCCACAGGTAAATCCAGCAGGAAATTATATAGATAAGCTATAGATATGTGAGGTAGCACTATCCTTTAACCCTCTGGCATGCAACGAGGTTAAATGTTTAATGACAATCCCATAGAATATAGGGCTGAAATTCAGTTTTAAAGGTGACACGACACCCCCTAATAATAACCTTGCAATTACCTTACTATGGCCCAAAAAATTAAAATGGCCCTCAATGAATGTTGCCCTTGTGCCTTTTTCAAGAGATAACATCTTCAGTCAGTGTTAGATATCATGTCCATAGAGGCAGACATGACAGTTGCTAGAAGGTTTTAAAAACTGAAGCATGAACAGAGGATTGTACAACGTGTTGTGAAGCAATGGCCTGTACACCCCTCTGGTCCTTAAAGGGATAGTAATACTTAAAATGTAAAAAAATATATGTTGTAGGGTTTATCCCCCTGAGTTAAACAAGAGTACTCCCACTGCTGAACGGTGTTTCATTCAAAAGTTATTAATTTTCAAAGTTGAATTTTTTAGGTGCAAAATCACAGTGGCCTGAAATTGTACAGTGGCGATGTTGCTACACGATCCTATGGACAGCTCTGGTCAGTTGACCATAAATCTCCATAGGATGGTGTAGCAACAGCGCCACTGTACAATTTCAGGACACTGTGATATTGCACCTAAAAAATTCCACTTTGAAAATTAATAACTTTTGAATGAAACACCTTTCAGCAGTGGGAGTACTCTTGTTTTACTCAGGGGGATAAACTCTACAACATATTTTTTTTTACATTTTAAGTATTACTATCCCTTTAAAGGGATAGTAATACTGCTAATAAAGTGGAGGTACAAGTTTTCTTCATTCTTATTTAAGCAAGTAGTGCTATATTTCAATTTACAGTTTTATAGTTCAAGCCCAGTTGAATCTGAAAG
Organism: Rhinophrynus dorsalis; assembly: GCA_037306005.1. Lineage (NCBI taxonomy): Eukaryota > Metazoa > Chordata > Amphibia > Anura > Rhinophrynidae > Rhinophrynus > Rhinophrynus dorsalis. The sequence continues at coordinate 147,357,967 of CM074725.1, read as the reverse complement.
GCTCCCCATTCCGCCCCTTCTGGCTGCCTCCCATCATATGTAGAATCCTGTTGTGGGACCGGACGGATCACAGTGAGGGACAATCTTCATTTAGTAAGTATAAAGAAAACCCTGTTTCCCCCTTGAAAACGGAGGGCAGGATTTTCCTTATGTTCACTGAAAATTGTCCCTTGCAGCTCTCCATCCAGACCAGATTGAGGTATGAGTGTCACAAGAAACACTCATACCACAAATAAACAAAATCATGTATATACCTAAACATATTGAAATATGGGGTCTAGATGTGTAACTGCTACTGACATTTCACACTAACACATTATAATGACTTGGGTGTTTATGATAAGTCTTTCAAAATCATCTAATAAGTGAGCCATTCTTTATTTAAATCTGTAGTTTAAGAGGTATTTAGCATTATTAATCTGTTTATACAAACTATCCAGCACTTCCTGGTAGGAAATGGCAGTTGGACTGGAGAGTAGACTGTTAGTATATGAAACAACAGGCTGTGCTGACAAGTACTGCTGAATATAAAGCGACATATAAATAAAGCTAAATATCTTCTAAACTATTATTATGTTAAATAAAAGATGACTAACATAAATATAAATAACTTTGAAAGCTCTTTCAAAATCACCTACACTATTATATAGTGTAATTCCACTTTAAATTACACTGACAAAGAAACCCTATTAACCCTTTGATTGCCAAAGCGTTTGCAGTGGGTTAATTCTAAGGCCCCAAAATCCATGACTTTAAAACTATTTATTGCTTTCAGTGACATTACAGATCAGAAGAAAGTGACAGTTAGTTAATGACCTGCAGCAACCTTGGTCTCCACCAAACTATCACTGCAGCTCCAGCAATAAAGTTCAGTTTATCATACAGTGAAAGAAAACACAACCTGTGCCTCTCCAGCTGTTTTGGATACAAGTCATTTTCTGCCAGAGACTGGCTGTTTGGGAATGATGTCATTTGTAGTCTCCATTAGCTGGAGAGCCAGATATTGCCTGCTCCTGGTCTAGTGTACAGAACTCTGCCATCAGTACCCATTTGCTCAGATGGAACTTTACCGTTACTGTGAGGTCACTGTGATGCGGATCCTGAGAATCAGTTAGTGGGCAGCTCTCAGATCATTTCAATCAGTTTTGAGAATTACTTGTGGAAAGCCATGGCTTCACCACGGTGCTCAGGAAGTTTTTGGTTTATGCTCTTGATTTTGCTTCTAGTGCAAAAAACAGTGACTGGAGAGACTAAAAGTCTGATGAAGAAGGATAAGATCAAGCCCCAGATGATTGGGATGGATCGTACTGATCCTATACATGACAGAGAGATGAATTTATTCCCTGCTCTGTTCTTTAGCCTGCTTTTTGCCGCAGTGATTGCCAGACCCGGAAGGCGAGAGGAACGCCAAAAGAAGGCACGATCCCGTGCAGACTGCTGCAGAACCTTGAGAAGCTGCAAGTCCAACAGCAGCCCTGGCAAAGTTACTTCAAGCTGCGACTCCAACAGCAGCCCCCACACAGCCACTGAAAGCTGCGACTCCAACAGCAGCCCCCACACAGCAGCTGAAATCTGTAAATCCAACAGCAGCCCCGATACAGCTGCTGAAAACTGCAACTCCAACAGCAGCCCCAATACATTCATTATAATCGAAGGGTGCAACACCAGCCCTACCAAAGTGTCTTCAAAAAAGAGACACTACAAAGCCGCTGGAAGACGCAAGGGTAAATCAAAGCGCTACTCAGAATACAGAAGCTGTCAGGCCAACATCATAATCCCTGATAAGCCTCTAGAGGATGCAGAGCCAGTGCTATCCTCTACAGATACACTGGAAGCTGCAGGCCCAACTCTGGACCCTACTGAAACTCTGGAGCCTGCAGACCCAACACCGGCCCCTACGGAGAATCTGGAACCTACAGACCCATCACCGGCCCCTACGGAGACTCTGGAACCTGCAGAACCAACACCGGCCCCTACAGAGAGTTTGGAAGCTGGAGGCCCAACACCGGCCCCTACGGAGACTCCTTAATCTGCAGACTCAACAGTGGCCCATTCACAGAAATCTGTTGTAACATCACAGAAATAAAGACCATAAAATGTGAAACACTGGACTTGTTTCATCAATTTATTATATATTTTCAGTGATTTCTATGGTCCTGATAATTGAAAATCGTTTATATTTTAAAGTGTAACCCTTTGATGCAATGAAGTGATATTTACTATAGTAATACTGTAGACACAAATTTCTCATTTGAGTGCTAAAGAGGTATTCAACACACTGCAAAGAAGTGAGCTGGATATCCCTATGGCACCCAGAGGGTTAAAGGGATAGTAACACTTCGTTTTAACTTTATTTTATTTTGTAGGCATTAAAAAAACATGAAGAATGATATAAGTCTTATCTCTCAAACCTTTATGGTTTATGAGATATTCACAAGCAAAGTTCCCCTCCCCGCCCCTTTTACCTAGTGTAAACAATCTCTTCTCAGATGTGAGTCTGGTTGTATGACAGGACAGATAACAGAAGGGGACAATTTTCTTTGTATGAAAACAATGAAAGCCCTTCCCCCCTTGACAAGTTTTTCAGCTTTTTCCATTATCTTAATTGAAGATTGTCCCTCTCTGCAGTCTACCTGGGCATCTCCCTTCTGATCTGGTTGAACAGGGGGGGGATACTTTGTTTGTGAATATCTCTTAAACCATAAAGGTTTCAGAGATAAGACTTATATCATTCTTCATGTTTTTTTAATGCCTACAAAATAAAATATTGTTAAAATGAAGTATTACTATCCCTTTAATGAACTTTTTGGTGTTTATTTCCCATTTGATGACTGTCTCCCATGATCCTGGATACCCCAGGCTGAATATACCTGTATATGTTATGTCTATGGGACATGCACCATGTAGTTACACTGTGGGTTTATTATAATAGTTGTAATGTCACTGTACCCTGCTATTGAATATATAATATATATTTATATAGCCATAAGCTCCAAAGTTTGAAAGGAGCCGGAACCATCTTTTCTGAAAAAATTCTAAGGGTTTTTTCTGCTAAGTTAAAGTGGAACCGCATTAAACTTACACAATTTGAAAACGTTCTGCAAACTGTATACCATTAACACTTTGAGAGACAGAGAGGTATCCAATGCAATGTGTTTCAATGCATAGCACACGTCTTTGGAACTCAAAGGGTTAAACCTTTTACAATGTTAATAAAACATCCCTGTGTACGTGTGAACAAGGAAGCTTCTTTATAACCTAGGGGATACCTGCCCCATACCTCCCATCATTTAAAATGGCCAAAGAGGGACGCTTTTGTTTTAGGTGGTTTTGCTGGGGGGCATGGCATTACCAAGAATTTCCCTGACCCTTCCACACTGGCATCTCAAGTTCTACCACTCACTCTCCCACCTGCCCAAAATTTCTTCTCTGCTGGCCTGGCATACTCACCAGTTCAGGTCCCGTGGCAGGCCTGCTCTATATCTTGTTCCCACTGGTCTGTATTCTCTCTTTCCATTGATGTGCTCTTCCTCCCACTGGCTCTCTTTTTCCTGCTAGCCAGCTGACCCCATCACAGCCTCAAAAATGTGGCCTTCAGATGGTAAATCCTTCTGCTCCACATTTTCTCTCAGCTGTCCATCCTCCCTCTTAGTCCCATGCCTTTTCTCTGCCTCCCATAATTACTCTTTACCCTGTTCTCTGCCCCCTCTCTCTCTATTATCCCACTATCTGTTCTCAGTTCCCTGTCCTCTCTTAGCCCCCAACCCTGAGTAGAAGGACCATTTATATTCTCACTAGCAAAAGAGGCATGGCGTTGCCCATGGTGATTGAGTCCTTCGTGTGCTTCAGTCTTATTCAAAGCATTGATTGAGAATGGTTTGGATATGTTTACCACAGTGAAAGCGTTAACTGTTTGAGCACCAAAGAGCTATCCATGCAGTCAAATGAGTAGCATAGCTGTTTGACACTGAAGGGGTTTGAAGGCAGAAAAAAAATTTGCAATTGCCAAAGAGGTATGCAACACATTCCACTGCATGGATACCTCTTTGCCTCTCAAACAATCGTTTCACTACCGCAAACCTACCCAATCCATTGTCAATCAATGTGTTTAATAACCCTGAAGTACTCAAAGGACTTAATACACACGGGCAACACAGTGCCTCTTTTTTGCTAGTTATAATATATATAATTTTCTTGACATGACTGTGTACAGAGAGGATGGTAAAATTTTGACCAAAATATATCAAAAATCCACTGATAGGAATACTCTCTTGCATGCGAACAGCCATCATTCCCTCCCGCTTAAACAAGGTTTACCATATTCGCATATGGTCAGGGTGGTAAGGACCACCACAGATCCTGAGGAACGCAAACGGGGGCTACTCAACATGCAAGAGAGATTTATGGAAAGGGGATACCCTGAAAATGAGGCTGAAATAGCACTTCAAAGTGTATTGACACTGGATCGTAACCAATTGTTAAGTGGTGCCACTAGTAATAGTACAAAATCAGAAAGGTTTTGTATTCAATCACAATATACTGTGGCCTCTACTGACATAAAAAGAGTCATGTTGGCTAATTGGCATGTACTGAGTGGGGACCCTAAAATTGGCCATTTGTTTAAAAACCCACCCCTATTTTGTTATAGGAGGAGGAGGAATTTGGGGGATATTCTTAATCGTGGTGACCCTGTTGACAAATATTCTAAACCTACTCAGTGGCTAGCACGCCCCAAGGGGGTATTTAAATGTAGGGGATGCTCAAATTGTGGCAGCATCTTAACTGGCAAGCAATACAAGCACCCACGAACTGAAAAAATGATAAGCATTAAAGAATTTATGAACTGAGAGAGTCGTTATATAGTCTACATTATTACATGTCCTTGTAAACTCACATATGTTGGAAAAACGACAACAATGCTAAAAGAGCGGATTAATAATCATAAATCTGCTATTAAGAAGGCCCTTGAGGGCAGAATGGATGTCAAGGAATACTCGTACCAACCAGTGGCTAGGCATTTTCTGCTGGAACAACATAACTTAATAGACTTTCGCTTTATGCCCATATATTTGGTACCAAAACTCCGTAGAGGAGGGGATTGTCACAAGTTGCTACTCCATCAGGAGACAAAATATATATTTGACTTTGACTCTATTGTACCAAGGGGCTTGAATCATGAACTATCATTGAGCTGTTTTTTGTAGGCTAATATGGATCTAAACTATATGATTTGTTACGACGGTGTCAACATTGGCAAACACCATTAACTGGTGTTAGGAACCTAGATACCGTTCTACATCAACTACTCTGGGCACTCCTTGTACTGGATGTACAGGAATGGGCCCTAAATGATGTGTTATTGCCTACTGGATTAATGATGGAATATTGGCTAACAAGAGGGACTAGTATGTTACCCTACCCTACTTTTGAAACCTATGGAATGTCATGGAACTTTGAAAATGCTATAAATTAGATATGGATAGCGTTTGTATAATAACTAATATTGCACAGGCTTAATGACTGGAATAATGTAGCCTGCCCCAGAAAGATGCATTCAACTGAAAAAACTTTTGTTTATTATTGTCTTCAATATATATGGCTTGTTACCATATTATTAACTGTCATTGTAAGTGACTATATGACTGTTACAAAATAGCCCGCCACAGGAGTATATACTGAGCTTAATCTCTCTTCAGTTTGCTTGTATTTGAGTTTAAGATGTCTTGATCCTTATCTGTGCGCATCATTCAATAGTATAGCACTCTTATCTACAATATTGATCATGTATGTTGACTCTATGCTTGCCTTCTGCAACTACGATATGGGTGTAATAAGCGATGCTGCCTTCAGCCGGCAGCCGCTATTAACACTTTGATATGAGTACTGGTTGCTTAGCAACCGGCTGGATGTCAATATGTGACATCATCATTCTCCGTAGAACGCCGGGTTACGCTGTAGGATTTTATATATATATATATATATATATATATATATATATATATATATATATATATATATATGTATATATAAAATCCTATAATATAAAAGGCCAGATGTATGTTTGTCTGGTGCAGTCATGCACAGTAGAGACTACCTGAATGCAGGTCGATGCAGTCATGCGCAGTAGAGACTGTCTGAACGCAGTCCGATGCAGTCATGCGCAGTAGAGACTGCCCGAATGCAGGCCGATACAATCAGGCGCAGTAGAGACTGCCCGAATGCAGTCCGGTGCAATCATGTGCAGTAGAGACTGCCTGAACGCAGTCCGATACAGTCACGTGCAGTAGAGACTGCCCGAATGCAGGCAGATACAATCAGGCGCAGTAGAGACTGCCCGAATGCAGTCCGGTGCAATCGTGTGCAGTAGAGACTGCCCGAACGCAGTCCGATACAGTCACGTGCAGTAGAGACTGCCCGAATGCAGGCTAATGCTGTCATGCAGTAGACACTGCCTGAACGCATATGTTTGTCCGATGCAGTCATGCGCAAAAGACACTGCCCAAGTGCACAGATTGCTGGGAGGTGTACTTTTCTGCGGTTTTACGCACTTTGGCCCATGTACAAGGGCTTTTACACTAATATATATATTTATTTATTTCTAAAGTCAACTGTTAGAACAGTCATGGTGTGCATTTATGTATAAAAGATAAAAATGAGCTGGGCTCACAGGATTTGTTAGAAGATCAAACATGCTGATTTATTGATCAACATTTTGGTCAATCTTCTGACACGTGTGTGTGTATCATACCACCCAATATTGTTTTGGTATTACAGAGAATTGTTATTTTATTTCATGACCTACTGACACCTCTTTGCGTAAATAAATACATGGTTTAGAACAAGACCAAAGTATTTTATTTACACAGACTAATTTATAAACATATATACTGAAGTCTCAACAAACAATAATGTGAGTTTTATTGCTGTGGAGCAATATGATACTTATATACACATTACACAGTCTGATCTGCTAAACAGAGGGATACCAGGGCGGGAAAGAGGGACAGAGGATTTTGGATCTCAAAGAGGGACCAATGCCATCCCTCCTACAAAGGGGCAACAATTAGGTTTTTATATATATATATATATATATATATATATATATATATATATATAAAATTTTTCTTCTTTGTATAAAGAGGTACTGATCCTTTAACAAATGGGAGACCACTCTAAGGGTTAAAAGGAATGCTATGCTATACTGCTGTAATGTTCTCTATTGTATGTGTTGTATTATTCAATTTGAATTCTTCAACTTTATGTTTTTAAAACAAATTGCAAACACAACAAAGGCAACATTCTTGTGTAGGAATCTGATAAGAGGATTATATGGAGAGGGCTCCTGCATATAGAGCCTGGAACTACCAGTTTTCTCTGGTAATATACCACAACAATGCAGGAAATTGTGTGTGGGGTTAAATAAAATACAAGTGAACAAGAATATATTACTGTAACCTAGGAAGGAAAGATTGAGTAATGGAATATTACATGGCATATAATCAATGAAACTACAGCTTTTGGTGTGGCCAGGTAAGAGCTTAGTGAGGGTAAATCAGAAATACAAAACACTCATAATAATAAAAATGGCATTGGCCTATATTTATAAAACTGGAGTTATTCTGGAGTAAACCAACACCACCATAGGGGACAAATAAAAATATCATATAAAATTAAATTGAGCAAAGCAATGCATTGGATACCTCTCTAGCATTCAAAGGGTTAAAATGCTCTGTTCAAGTGCATGGGAATTTAGGAATTTTTATTTGAACCTTACAGTAAAGTTGGTTTCCTCCAGAATAACTTCAGTTTGCTTTTATAAATATGGACCATTGTTTGTATTTCTGTACCAAGATGTGAGTTTTTAACTTCTTAAAGGGATAGTAGTACTTAAAATGTAAAAAAAAAAAAAATGTGATAGTGTTTATTCCCCTGAGTAAAACAAGGGTACTCCCACTGCTGAAAAGTGTTTTATTCAAAAGTTATTATAGTTCAAAGATGAATTTTTTTAGATGCAATATCACAGTGGCCTGAAATTGTACCATGGCACTGTTGTTACATCATCCTATGGACAGCTTTGGCCCACGGACCATAAATCCTTTGACTGGTGTAACAACAGCACCACTGTACAATTTCAGGCCACTGTGATATTCAGGCCCGGACTGGCCATCGGGCACACCGGGCATTTGCCCGGTGGGCCGGTCCGGTGACCCAGTCTCCGTAGTAATACAGAGCGCTGGGAGATGACATCATCTCCCAGCGCTCTGCATTACTGCGAACCGCGCGCGGGAGATGCAGCTCTGTGCCAAAGGAGGCACAGATCACACTGATGGTACGCCGCGTCGCCGCTAGATCACCAGGGATTTAAGGTAGGGGATCAAGGGGCATTGCGGAGATGAAGGGGCAGTTGATGAAGGGGGCGTTGTGGAAGGGGCATTGTGGAGATGAAGGGGGCGTTGTGGAAGGGGCATTGTGGAGATGAAGGGGGCATTGTGGAAGGTGCATTGTGGAGATGAAGGGGGCATTGTGGAAGGTGCATTGTGGAGATGAAGGGGGCATTGTGGAAGGGGCGATGTGGAGATGAAGGGGGCATTGTGGAAGGGGCGATGTGGAGATGAAGGGGGCATTGTGGAAGGGGCAATGTGGAGATGAAGGGGGCATTGTGGAAGGGGCGATGTGGAGATGAAGGGGGCATTGTGGAGTGGAAGGGTGCATTGTGGAAGGGGGCATTGTGGAGATGAAGGGGGCATTTTGGAAGGGGCAATGTGGAGATGAAGGGGGTATTGTGGAAGGTGCTTTGTGGAGATGAAGGGGGCATTGTGGAAGGGGCGATGTGGAGATGAAGGGGGCATTGTGGAGATGAAGGGGGCATTGTGGAAGGGGCATTGTGGAGATGAAGGGGGCATTGTGGAGATGAAGGGGCAATGTGGAGATGAAGGGGACATTGTGGAAGGGGCATTGTGGAGTGGAAGGGTGCATTGTGGAAGGGGCATTGTGGAGATGAAGGGGGCATTGTGGAAGTGGGCATTGTGGAGATGAAGGGGCAATGTGGAGATGAAGGGGACATTGTGGAAGGGGCAATGTGGAGATGAAGGGGGCATTGTGGAGTGGGGCATTGTGGAGGTGAACAGTGTGGGGAGGAGGATGGGGTGGGCAGAGTGTGGAGGTGAATATGTGGGCAGGGGATTGTGTTGGAGGGGGGTGGGGACATCAAAATGCACCTTCGCCCTGTGTATACATAAATCCTTGCACCGGCCCTGGGTCCGGGCGTTTAAAAAAAAAAAAAAAAAAAAAAAAAAAAGAGTGAACGCCCCCCCCCCCCCATGGGCTGCTCAAAAAATAAAAATGGGCTGCTCAGCTTTAAATGCCCGGGCCTATTTTTTGTCCCAGTCCGGGCCTGGTGATATTGCACCTAAAAAATTCAAATTTAAGTTGTAATACCTTTTGAATAAAACACCTTTCAGCAGTGAATGTACCCTTTTTTTTACTCAGGGGGATAAATACTACAATATATATATTTTTACATATTAAAGGGATAGTAATACTTAATACTTGCAAGCACACGTAGAAGACCTTTTAAGTGAATGTTTTCTTTTTTATTAACGCAATCTCGGCTCTGCTGCAGAGCCGCCGGATGGTCGTACAACAGGCTTCCCCTGCAGTCAGCTACAACTCTGACTTTAAGGAAAGGGGGGGGGGACTTTGCGAGTGAATATCTATCAAACCATAAAGATTTGAGAGATGTCACTAGGTGCAATTTTTTTTTTTTTTACTACAATATTGGGATTAGTAATTTTTAGGTATTACTATCCCTTTAAAAGCTAGGGAGGTATCTAAAATATTGCAATGCAATTCAAAGGATCAAAAGTGTAATTTGAGTCAATTTAAATTTTAAGTTGTCACCTATGGTGCAGATGGTTTAATCCTTATTGTCTTCTTACAAATGGCCCCAAATGTACAGTAGACAAAAAAACATAGACATGTATATGGAGGCCAATACGGGTAAAAAGTAAGGAATTTTAGCTATTTAAAACCCAGGAAGGACCCTCCCACCTTAGTAATGAGACAGCACTGGCTTAAAGCTACAACGTGGACCGGAGCTTGTGACAAACAGGCTGACAAATAAGGAATTGTTGACTTCCTTGCAAAAGAGAGAGGTTAGACTAATTGAACTTGGGGACATTTTCTGTTTTCAAACACAGCAGCCCTCCTTATTTTTCCATTTGCTCATATGTCCCACGTCCGGTTTTCCTGGCAAGAGCCCCTCCCCCACCCTTTTATTGTTGTAAATTGGTAAAGAGGGATATCTTTATTGGCTAACTGAAAATTTACTATTGAAATGGCATTGCCTAAATGTCACCCGCTGCAAATGGGCGACTTAAAAATGTCACCCCCCATCAATGTAGCCTGGCAAAATGTCGCTCCCGTCAATGTTGCCCGACAAACTTTTTCTCCTCCTTAATGTGACTCTTCAAAGTGTTGCAAGACCATACCTCCCAACATCTGAAATGGCTAAAAAGGGACACTTTTGTTTTAGGTGGAGTACTGGGGGTGTGGCTGGTGGGCGGGGCATTACTGAGAATTTTTAGTCTATTTCATGAACTATTGACACCTCTTTGTGTAACCTAATAAATGACTTATAACAAGACCAAAGTATTTTATTTACACAGACTAATTTATACTGAAGTTTAAACAAACATTAACGTGAGTTTTATTGCTGTAGAGCAACATTATACACTTATATACACACCCCACAGTCCCCTTGAAGGAGAAAGGCAGGTTTTTCCTTATACTAACAGAAGATTGTCCCTTTCTGTGATCCATCCGGGCAGTCAATTACTCTGGAATTGCACATCATAGAGAATGATAATAATGCTCTACATGGCCTAAAAACTATAAAGAATAATCAGAGCTGCATTTGTTTTGAAACATTACTATCCCTTTCAAGAATAACTATACATGTATGAATAAGTGCCTTTTTTTGTTTACCCCTTCATCAGGAAAAAACTCAAAATGTATAGCTTGGAGGATAGAAGGGAGAGGGTGAATATAACTGAAATCTTCAAATACAGAAAGGCTTTAATACAGGGATGTATTTTTCAGTAAATGAGGATAAGTAGAACAAGAGAGTGGAAAAATAAGAGAAAAGGTAAGGAAAATTATGTAAAAGGTGATAAATACATGGACTAGCCACCCAGCAGAAGTGGAAAGGGTTAAAACAGTAAGTGAATGTAAGAACTGTCTGGATAGCTATGTGGCTAATCTGAGAATAAAATATGTCTGAGCTATCTAGATAGGGTAATGGTCAGATGAGATGGACCAGTTGGCTCTTATCTGCCATCAAATTCTATGTTTCTATGTTTAGAAGAAGGACTTAACTAGGTAGGTGTTCTTTGTACAGCAATCCAATGGTAAAAACAATTGCATGGCATCTGCAGTTTCCCTTGTCTGCTAATCTCCATTGCAGGTGTGTAATTATTTTGCACATACTAATAAAAAATAGGTTTCAACAGTCAGAAAGAGATAAACCCAAGAAAATGAAGCACTATCCAGGTTCTGCAGATAGAATTTTCATACAATGAACTGTCACTGTCCAAAGTTCCAATGCAAATAAATATCTGTGCATACTTATCCAGATAAGTACACACTCACAAAAGTTGGAATACAGATCTGGGTGCACATATTTGAAAGATAATAATGTAGTTTCAAATCATCACTCTCAGGACTTCTTCATATTCAGTACATGTTGCTTTTAATTACTATGGTCAATGATTCAGTCCCACCCTGGGATCTGGACTCTTGATAGCATGCTGATCTGCATGACAGCTTATGGTCCACAGTGCAGGTTATTCACATGGACAACTCTGCAGGATACCATGCAATTCACATCCTCCAGTGATTGGCCAACCCACATGGGCATTGGTCAATAAAATATATCTGATGCCTATGTGGGCTGGTATTGTGACACAACTCCTCCAAGCCATGCATGCAACTGAATCACAGGGGTATAATAATGTGGAACATAGGAGATAAGTTAGCACAGGTGTCTTGGCATACTCTAAACCGGAGCACAACCATGTAGCTCATGTGAACATAACCATAGAAGGGCTGTGCCACTGACTGATCCACCTGTTTTTATTTGAAGAGATCCTGAAAACCAGAACAATTGGGAGAGGACTCTGAGAACAGGTTTAAGCACCCTTAGGGGAGCTCAAACCTATCATCAACCCCCCAAGGAGAATGTTTTCATGATCTCACATGAACACAGGTGAATCAATACGTTTTGAAATACTTCTGAAGGTTCTGCCTGTGTTAATAACATCCACTTGTGTTTAACTGAACTGTTGAGGAGGACTCAAGAAAATAGAAACAAATAATATGATGGCAGATAAGAACCATTCGGCCTATCAAGTCTGCACAATTTTCCTACTGTAAGAACATCAAATTGTATGTGGTCCTTGGTCTTGTCTTATGTTCAGGATATCCTTATGCCTATCCCATGCATGCTTAAATTCCCTTACTGTTTTAACCTCTACTACTTCTGCTGGTAGGCTGTACTACTTATCTGCCACCCTCTTAGTAATGTAAAACTTTCTTACATTACATCTAAACCCATGTCCCTCTAGTTTTAGACTATGGCCTCTTGTCCTAACATCTCTACTCCTTTGAAGTGTATTTCTCTCCTGTACTTTATTGAATCCCTTCATGTATTTGAAGGTTTGACCTCCACTGTTCTAGATGACAAATTGGCTGCAGGTATGATCTCCAGTTTGTTTACTGATCTCATTTAAGATAGACTCTCAGAAAATGCAGTAGTTACATTAAAAAAGTGTCAACTTTCATGTATATTGGAAATGAGAAATAGCCTGCACCATTACTAAACTGATTAACAGCTCTGTGAAAATCATTTCTAAGAAATAGGCCCATCTGCTTTTTATGGCCACACTCTAATTACTATTAAAGGGATAGTAATGTTTCATAATAAAAGCAGCTCTAATTAATCATCATAGTATTTGGACTTTGGAGAGTGTTATTTCAATTCTGTCAGAGTTGTAGTTCAAGAGTTATTGAATGACAAAGTATCCCCTTCCCACCCCTTTTACTGATGTAACACTGCTCAGCCAGAGCAGAAGAGAGGTGCCCAGGCAGATTGCAGAGAGGGACACAGTGCTGACGTGGGACACAGGTCAGCACTGTGTCTTCAGCTGTTTATTGTACAACATAAATAAATATGATGGTCCCTTGGTGTATACAGTCTTGTAATGGAACCAGCATTCCATTATAATATATATCATTTTCTTGACATGACTGTGTACAGAGAGGATGGTAAAATTTTGACCAAAATATATCAAAAACCCACTGATAGGAATACTCTCTTGCATGCGAACAGCCATCATCCCCTCCCGCTTAAATAATAATCCTTTATTTATATAGCGCACACAGATTCCGCATCGCTTTACATTCATATTGGTTCCTGTCCCCATTGGGGCTCACAATCTAAATTCACCTATCAGTATGTTTTTGGAGTGTGGGAGGAAACCCACGCAAACACAGTGAGAACATACAAACTCATTGCAGATGTTGTCCTTGGTGGGATTTGAACCCAGGACCCCAGTGCTGCAAGGCAACAGTGCTAACCACTGAGCCACTGTGCTGCCCCAGATCCTGAGGAATGCAAACGGGAGCTACTCAACATGCAAGAGAGATTTCTGGAAAGGGGATACCCTGAAAATGAGGTTGAAATAGCACTTCAAAGTGTATTGACACTGGATCGTAACCAATTGTTAAGTGGTGCCACTAGTAATAGTACAAAATCAGAAAGGTTTTGTATTCAATCTCAATATACTGTGGCCTCTACTGACATAAAAAGGGTCATGTTGGCTTATTGGCATGTACTGAGTGGGGACCCTAAAATTGGCCATTTGTTTAAAAACCCACCCCTATTTTGTTATAGGAGGGGGAGGAATTTGGGGATATTCTTAATCGTGGTGACCCTGTTGACAAATATTCTAAACCTACTCAGTGGCTACCATGCCCCAAGGGGGTATTTAAATGTAGGGGATGCTCAAATTGTGGCAGCATCTTAACTGGCAAGCAATACAAGCACCCACGAACTGGAAAAATGATAAGCATTAAAGGGATAGTAATACTTCATTTTATCTTTATTTTATTTTGTAGGTATTAAAAAAACATGAAGACCGATATAAGTCTTATCTCTCAAACCTTTATGGTTTAAGAGATATTCACAAGCAAAGTATGCCACCCCCCGTTCAGCCAGATCAGAAGGGAGGTGCCCAGGTAGACTGCAGAGAGGGACAATCTTCAATTAAGATAAGGGAAAAACCTGAAAAGCTTGTCAAGGGGGGCAGGGCTTTCATTGTTCTGATAGGAAGAATATTGTCCCCTGCTGTTATCTGTCTGGTCTATGGACTGGATTCCACATCTGAGAAGAGATGGCTTACACTAGGTACAAGGGGCGGGAGGGAAAACTTTGCTTGTGAATATCTCTCAAACCATAAAGGTTTGAGAGATAAGACTAATATCGTTCTTCATGTTTTTTTAATGCCTACAAAATAAAATAAAGATAAAACGAAGTATTACTATCCCTTTAAGTAGCCAGCTCTTTGTTACGATGCAATCAATTCACAGGTCCTAATACTTTTACCTTTCAGCTTGTGGTGTTCACAATACACAAGCATTCTAAAAGACTAAATCAATCAATCCCTCACTACGGGTCAATCAACGTAATAAGAGAAAACATGTTAAAACAAACAAAATAGCAGTCAAGATTGTTAGCATTTATTGACAGGACTCCCACTGCTTCTTTTGCTTGTCATTTATAATATGTGTCATTCCTGCTTTGAATTTGTTATTCTATGTTTCGTTTTCTTGAGCTTTGGAATATAGGTCATGATTCCACTAGCTAAATAATGCAATACTGGACCAAACTATCCATACTATAGGTGATAAATAAACAGCCCCATTAATTAACATTTTTAAGGGATAGTAATGTTTCCAATTAAGTAGATTGCCGAGTCCTCTTTATTGTAAATCAATCGCATTGCAATATATTTATCAACTTACTTTTATGTAGTTCTCAGGATATTAAATGTAGAAGGATCCCCCTCCCTCCCCTTCTAGTCACCTCCCACTGAATCTGCAATCTGGTCCTGGTACTGGACTGATGCAACGAGGGACAGACTTCAGAAAGTATAAGGAATACCTGCCCCCTCGACGAAGGAGGATTTTCCTTTGCTTACTGAAGTTTGTCCCTTGCTGCATCAGTCCAGTCCAGAGAGGCAGTGTGATGTGGCCAGAAGGGGCGGGAGGGGGATCCTTCTAAATTTAATATATTGAGGACAACATAAAAGTAAGTTGCTAAACATAGTGCAAAGTGTTAGATTTGCAATAAAGAAGACTCACCAATGTACTTAATTGCAAACATTAAACCTACCAAATGCTATAGAGATTACCAACGCATTGCTTCACCGTATATTGGAGACCTCTATAACATTCAAGGGGTTACAATGGGTATTTAGAGAATGTTTCTTTTTCCCCTATAGTGCAGCTGGTTTGGCCCAAGAATTGTGGTTATTTAGCTTTTTCGTAATCTATAATATAAAAGGGCAGAATGTTTGTCTGATGCAGTCATGTGCAGTAGAGACTGCCCGAATGGACAGAATGCTGGGAGATCTGTGCTGGGAGCATTCTGTGCATTCGGGCAGTCATTACTGCATATGACTACATCGTGTGCGTCGCCAGTGAGGCAGCGGCAGTACACAGAGCAGGATCGGCCTCTTCACCTCACCAGACCTTGGCCCGTGTACACGGGCTTTTATACTAGTATAGTATAAAAAGAACAGAAAGGGAGGTACTCCTAGTGTATTACTGTCAATCACCAGTACGTGCAACTTTATAAGGAAAACTACTTGCAAAATGAATGTCTGCAAATCCACACTTATGTGGTTCCAGAAAGTGTATGGGATCTTTAACCCCTTAAGGATGGACGTGGCCGGTACTTAAGGACCATAGACCTTTTTTTTTTTTTTTTAAATCTGATTCAGGGCTCCCTAAACGGTGTGCAGTCACGCAGGAAGCCCTGAATTCCATGACGGTCCTGGCACGTCATGGGTCCTTATGGCTGTCCAACCCATGACGTTTCAGGACCGTCAAGGGTCCTTAATGGGTTAAAATGCTCCAATATACCGTATCCTTCTCCTGAAGTCACAGTTCTAGCAGCTCATCTCAAACATCCAAACAAAGCCGAAAGATGAGAAAGCAGCTAGAATGCTGTGAAATGGGTTGATTTTCCATGTTAATTGCATCATTGTTATGTTTAATCTCCATTTTAAATAAACTTACTATTGAATTTAACACTGCTGGGAGAAGCAGTGCTGTGCAAGTGGGTTCCATCGAGCAAAGACGAGGTTATAATGTCTGCAAGCTGATATAGTCAACAACTGGTGTATGCTCCCCATCGACCATCAGAAAACGTGAATGAATTCACATCATTTCATTATTTAGTTGTGAGATAATACACCATTTTGGTACCCTCTCTTTCTTTTTCTTACTACATGTTCTTTATATGCTGTTTATAAATAGATAAAATAACAATACATTGACTAAAGTAGATATTGACATATTCTTTGATAAATGAGGCAGAGCATTTGATATTAGGCCAGAGTTCTTTCTCTAGAGGAACCACTAACATGTTATTCAAAATGTTCATGGAACCATAGTCATTTTACAGGTATTTTTCAAGGGACTAATCAAGGGGACAAATGTACAAATATATACTTAATGTTAATTCTTTCAATCAGAATAACTAGTACTTCCATATGTGCATAACAATTTCCTACACCAGTTCAGAACTACTGTACTAGGCCAATTAAATGAACGTGCTTAAAAACAACTAGCTATCATATGAAGCAGTTTCCTGTAACATCATCATCAGCCGTTGTCATTCCACTGCAGATTGAAGGCCTCCTCAGCAAGCCTACAACAACTTTGGTCCTGTGTCTTTTGTTGCCACTTTGTAACATATACAGATATATATGTAAACGTTCCCATTCAACGTGAGAATGTGATATATATTATACTTCATCTGTAGCTTTCTGCACACAACTCCTCCCGTGGACAACCCCTTAACACCACCACTATAGTAAGCACAAGGAAAAGGACATTTTCAGTTATTTATTCTGTACCCATTTGTATATGGCCTTCTTCTGGGCCACAGCAAACACCAAAAACACACTCCTACATTGTCTCCCTCTTAACCCTTTGAGTTCCTGAGGAGTATGTGTTGCACACCCTTCTGGCACTCAAGGGTTACATTGTAACTGCAACATCTTAGTACGTTTGTTTCAATGTATAAATGTCATATGCTGTGCAGCCTCATAATGGCTCATAAAGTCATGAAACTGACCATCTTGGACCAACAAGGGAGCCAGGCACTATCTTTTTTCAGACCCCTGTTCCGTTCTCTCATTGGTCCCCCTGGGCTCATAATGCAATCTTGGCTTCATGGGCAGGTCTGATTCAAGTGGAGCAGATCTACCAAAAGGGCAGTGTCTGAATGATAGTTGCCATTTAACATATGTAGGGCAAATCATATTGTCATACAAAAACATTTGTACATTGACATTAAGCAAGCACAGGACCTTTCATTGCTGAAAAAACAACTGTTTGATTATTATGGTGAAATATGAAAAAAAATTGTAAGACATGCAATGTAATTAAGATATAGGATTACTTAAATTAATCTTGTCTGATACTTAGAGACTTGTTAAACATTTTTCACTAATTACTTACATTGTAAATCTCTGATTTCTCTGTGTGTACCAAAGGGACTAGATGATGTAAATGTCTTCAAGCTGTAATCCCAGATATATTCTACAGAATATAAGCAGGGTCAAACATTGTCTCTAGTCAAACTCTATACCCCAACATAGCATGCTCAAAAGCAATTCACTTAGCTTGGAGTAAAGGGTTTGATCAATGACGAAGACTGTCTGTGCTCAAACCTTGTAGAAGAAGTTTGGGGCCACAGCTTGGCCTGAGGGTGAACACATATCCCTTTAAATCAGGGACACTTATAAAAAACACACTGTACAGAGTTGCACTTATCCTGGTGCAGTCCTGAACAATGACTATTTTACAAATGTCCCTGATTTAAAGGGATATGTGGTCAACTGCTTGGAGCCTATGGAATCGCACAGCCACTTAGGAACAACCAGAGGAATTGGGAGACCTATAAAGTAAGCACTTAAAACAGCTTATTTACAAATCATTAGGTGTGGGGCAACATGCCATTTAGTGTAAGCAGTCTTATATCTAAGCTTATGGTCTGTTCTATGTAAACTTGTAAACTTTCCTTCATGTGCCAGTGGGATGTCACTAGGGCTGCCATCAGGGGTTACAGTAGTACCCATGTATGAGGCACAGCCTAGCATGTGGGAGGGAGGGCTGTTTCAAAAGGGATCCCCAGATGACCAGACTGGCCCTTGAGGATTCTGGAGGTCTCCTGGTGGGTAATCTTTTTAACTACAGTTGTAATCAAAATTATTTATCCCCCGTTGCAAATCAGGTTTATTGTCAAAATTTACAGACTTTCAACTGTTTGCAATGAATAAATCAAACAAAAGCAAACAACACAATGAATTGTTCAAGTGGTTTCCCCAAATTCAACTGAAAATGCAACTTATAATGACTTCTCTAGTCTCCAAATTATTCAATCCCTTGATGGGAAGCATCTTTAGTACTTAGTAGAGCACCCTTTTGCTGTTATGACCTGCTGCAAATGAGATGCATAGTCAGACACCAGATTCTGGCAGTGTTCATGAGGAATCTTAGCCCATTCCTAGTGAGCAATGGCCTTCATTCTTTGTCTGCAAGCTGCAACCTCCTTCTTCAAATCCCTCCAGAGATTTTCTGTGGGGTTCAAGTCAGGTGACTTTGATGGCCACTGTAGAATCTTCCTGGACTTCTTCTGCAACAAAGCCTTGGTGGAATTTGAGGTATGCCTAGGATCATTGTCCTTCTGGAAGGTCCAAGGACGCCCAAGCTTCAGCTTCCTCACAGCCGGCAAACAGCTGAAAGTCTGTAAATTGTGACAATAAACCTGATTTGCAATGTATGATTTACAACTGTATATTCTGTGGGTAGGATTGCAGAGTACTGGAACTCACCTCTGATGCTCTGTTTCATATCACACCACATAGTGGAGCAATTCCACAGGCTCCATCTTTATATATACTTCCAAATTACAGTGGTAGTGCATGGGGAGGGGGGCTGGCTTTATGTTTGTAATGGGCCCCAAAATTTCTGATGGCAGCCCTGGGTGTTACCATTGCTTCACTACATAATGGACACCCCACTGACACTCAAAGAATTCAAACTATATTTGTGGATGTTAAAACAGGATCTTTCATGATAGAATTGTTTGGCCAATATTCAGGAAGATAAAGATGAGCAATCCTGGAGCAAACCAATTGCCCCCTTGGAAACAAATGAAAATTACCAAAATGCCCATATAGTTTAATGGGGCTTTTAACCCCTTGAATGATAGAAAGGTCTCTACCATTCAAGGAGTTTAAATTCCCATTTAAAGGGATAGTAATACTTTGTTTTATCTTTATTTTATTTTGTAGGCATTAAAAAAACATGAAGAACGATATAAGTCTTATCTCTCAAACTTTTATGGTTTGAGAGATATTCACAAGCAAAGTTTCCCCCTCCCGCCCCTTTTACCTAGTGTAAGCCATCTCTTCTCAGATGTGGAATGCAGTCCATAGACCAGACAGATAACAGCAGGGGACATTCTTCTTCCTGTGAGAACAATGAAAGCCCTGCCCCCTTGACAAGTTTTTCAGGTTTTTCCCTTATCTTAATTGAAGACTGTCCCTTTCTGCAGTCTACCTGGGCACCTCCCTTCTGATCTGGCTGAACAGTGTTACATCAGTAAAAGGGGCGGGAGGGGGATACTTTATCATTTAATTACTCTTGAACTACAAGTCTGACAGTATTGATATAACACTCTTCAAAGTCCAAATACTATGATGATTAATTAGAACAGCTTTTATTATGAAACATTAATATCCCTTTAAAGAGATAGTTATGTTGCAATATAAATTAAGGTTCAATCATTCCTTATAGATTGCATTAACGCTCTCCACCACTGCCAATGTTTTTTTTTTGTGTGTGAAAGCATATTTACCAGGAAGAATACATTGAGATTATCTCTTCTTTTGAATTATGTCTTGGACTTATTTTATCTACGAGGGGTGAAAGGCTGAGCTTGCCTTGCAGGGATTAGAACCTCCAACCTTGTGGTTTGAACAGATTCTACAGCTGGTGCCTTATCTATCTCATTGGCTATTCATAGAACTCTAGTTTCTGTGTAATTATACTATAAAGTTTCTCCCTCACGCCCCTTTTACATATATCAATCTTCTGTCTTCAGATCAGAAAGCTGGTCTGAACAGATAGTGATGAGGGACAATCTTTATCAGCATAAGGAAAAACTTGCCCTCCTTCATCAACAGGCACAGAAGATTGTCCCTTGTTGCAATCTGTCCGGTCTAGCGACTGGATTTCAGATCTGAGGGGAAGCTGCTTGACATATGTAAAAGGGGCAGGGGAGAAACTTTATAATATAATTACACAGAAATTAGACCAATATGAACATTGGCAATGGTGGAGAGCGTTAGTACAAACTATAAGGAATGATCGAACCGTACTTTGTAATGAAACATTACTATCTCTTTAAATGTATGGTGATTTTCAGTGTTCTCCAGGAGTGCAGTTGGTTTGTTACAGAATTTCTCCACTTCATCTTCCTAAATACTTCACTTTGTATTCTAGCATCTGTTTTCCTTTATCATCAATCAGACACTTTGATGACATGCACATTAGCAGTGTTTGACTGGAGTATGTTTGCTTTGTTTTTAGAGTGGCTCGCTTTATGTGAGAATCAGCCGTTTGGTGATGTCTGGAGCAGGTAAGACGAGATCAGAAGAAATCCTTTATAAAAGAAAGAGTAAACGAGTCCCAAACTGGTCCATTTGAATCATGTACAGTTCAGGCCACACATTTTTGATCCATGAATGTGGATATTAAATTATGCCTGTCTGCTCAGGAAGGTATCTTTTGTTTATTACAGTTTGCTACAGGGCACACAAGTCTCTTGTATTTTTACACCTATATAGTCTGACATATGCAAATGAAGCTGATTGATTCTGCCAATAGCAGATTTAGTGGTTCAAATAAAAAAAAAATCTTCAAACTCCTATTGGTTTAAATTTAGCTTTTAACCCCCCATTCCCCATATCCCATATTGTAAACAGGTATCCAGATCACTGCAGAGCAATGGTGTGGACACCTTTTTCATATTCAGGGGTATAAATCCCCAGTTAAATTAAACTGAAATGTGTATTTGTCTCCTGTGTTGCAGTTGGTTGTTCCAGAAATGCGCCTCTTTTGTGCAGATTTTAATTCTCTTTAAAACAAACTAAACTTGTCTTGAGGTAACAAGTCCCCTTTAAGCCATGCTTTCTTGGGGGATGGGTTTTCAACAGGGTTTATCACTTCCTTTTAACCCCTTAAGGACCATTGACGTGGCAGGACCGTCACGCTGGTCCAACACTTAAGGACCAGTGACGGTCCTGGTACGTCACATACTTTTACTCACCGCACTCCTGTAGGAGCGTGGTGAGTAATACCGGAGACTGAAGTTGATCGCTCCAAGACCGGAACGATCTCTTTCAGTCCCCCGTTCGGCGTGCTGTCCCACGTGATCAGTCACGTGGGACGGCACGTCAAAGTTTCCTATCTGGTCCTTAGAGGACCACACACCCCGGGACCGCTGGTCCTTAAGGGGTTAAGACTTTTCATATATATATATATATATATATATATATATTAAGGTTACCACTTAACGCTTTACAAAGCAAAGTTCATGGATTCATTGCATCAGCACAATTTGAAATGTTCTTTGGTGTTCCAGTGTTGAGTACAGGTGTAAATGGATTAAAGAGGAACTGTACTGTTCGAATAAATGTCTCTGTGTCTACCACTCTATTAAATAGGTGTCCTTTAGGAAACAGTGGGGTATATCTATATTTATATTTTTGCATTGGATTTGCAGTTGCCTGTGATCTCTTGTCTTTTTTAGGTCACAACTCCTCACAACAAACATTGGGCTTCAATAGCACTGAATGGTTCACAAGGATCAATTATCTTCTGTAACATATTTAGGTTTAGGCTGACTAGGTTTAGGTTAACAGATTTGCAGGGGGCAACAGATTGGGCAGCGGTGCCACTTTTTGCCTGCATCTATTTTCTATAGAAAATGCATTATTTTGAAGAGCTAGTTATACTTAATATGTAAAAGATATATTGTAGAATTTGCTCTCCTGAATAAAACAAGTGTACCCCTACTGCTGAGAATTGTTTTATTCAAAAGTTATTACACATCAAACTTGACTTTTTTAGGTGCAATTATCTAATTGGCCTGAAATTGTACAGTGGCACTGTTGCTACCCTATCCTATAGACAACTCTGGTCAGTTGAATAAACTTTTGAATAAGACTGAATAAATGATTTAGAGCAAGATTGAAGTATTTTATTTCCACATACTAATTTATAACAAATATGATAAAGTTTAAACAAACACTAATTTGAGTTTTATTACTGTGGAGCAATGTGCAGTGGTGTAACTATAGGGGTCGCAACCGCAACCGGTGCTCGTCACTCCAGAGGCCCGGCTGCCCCCTGCGACCCCCTCCTCCTGGCGCCACAAGCTCCCTCCCGCGCTCTAGTAATGCAGAGCGCTGGGAGATGACATCATCTCCCAGCGCTCTGCATTACAGAAGAGGACATCGCGGGAGCATGTCGCACCAGCCCGCCTCTCCTGCCACCCCACTGGACCACCAGGGATTGGGAGATAGGAAATGGAGGCATTGTGGAGGGCCCGGGGGCCAATGTGTTCGGGGGTTGGGGGGGCTCATGGCACTTCTTGCACCAGGGCCCTACCATTCTAGTTACGCCTCTGGCAATGTGATATACACACACACCAACCAGTCTGATCCCCTAAAAAGAGGGATACCAGGGTGGGAAAAAACAGAGGAATTTGGGTCTCAAAGAGGTCCTGTCTCTCCTAAAGAGGGATATTTGGGAGGTATGAGGAATATTTATATAACTATTTTAACATTTGCTCTCTTCTGTAGTCAGCTGCTATTTAGTTTTTGTTTATAATCTGTTAAAGACAATTTACTTATATGAACAATTCATAACTATTGAAGTTCATTGTTTAAATTGAAGATGTATGAACTAAAGGCAGACTTCAGCATCGATCATTATATAGAGGAACTGCTTATACTTCAAAAATTATATAAATATCTATACCTGACTGCTGTATGAAAAAACCCTACGTAGGCAAGCAGGGCTGGTGCAAGGATTTTTTTATACACAGGCGAAGGTGCATTTTGATGCCCCCCCACACACGGACACAATCCCCTGACCCCCCCCCCCGACCTTGCCACAATCCCCTTCCCCGCCCACATATTCACCTCCACACTCTCCCCACCTCCAAATTGCCCCTTCCACAATATCCCCTTATCTCCGCATTGCCCCTTCATCTCCACAATGCCCATTCCACAATGCCCCCTTATCTCCACAATGCCCCCTTCATCTCCACAATGCCCCCTTCCACAATGCCCCCTTCCACAATGCCCCCTTCATCTTCACAGTGCCCCCTTCATCCTCACAATGCCCCCTTCATCCTCACAATGCCCCCTTCATCTCCACAATGCCCCCTCCACATTGCCCCTTCATCTCCACAATGCCCCCTTATCTCCACAATGCCCATTCCACAATGCCCCTTCATCTCCACAATGCCCCCTTCCACAATGCCCCCTTCATCTTCACAGTGCCCCCTTCATCCTCACAGTGCCCCCTCCACATTGCCCCCTCATCTCCACAATGCCCCCTCATCTCCACATTGCCCCTTCATCTCCACAATACCCCCTCCACATTGCCCCTTCATCTCCACAAATACCCCCTCCACAATGCCCCTTCATCTCCACAAATACCCCCTCCACAATGCCCCCTCATCTCCACAATACCCCCTCCACATTGCCCCTTCATCTCCACAATACCCCCTCCACAATGCCCCTTCATCTCCACAATACCCCCTCCACAATGCCCCCTCATCTCCACAATGCCCCCTCATCTCCACATTGCCCCTTCATCTCCACAATACCCCCTCCACATTGCCCTTCGGCACAGAGCTGAGGCTCCCGCGCGCTGCTCTGAGTAATGCAGAGCGCTGGGAGATTATGTCATCTCTCAGCGCTCTGTATTACTACAGAGCCTGGGTCTCTGTGCGGTGTGTAACATAGACGCTGCGAGGGAGCGCTGATTTACACTACCAAGCGCTCCCTTGCGGCGTCTTTGTAACACACCACAGAGAGACCCAGGCAGATGTATATGTAATAAAAAAAATTAAAAAAAAATTACCTCTTTTCGGCGCCCCTCCATTGCGGCGCCCTAAAGCAGCTGCCTGTTCTGCCTTAATGGCAGCGCCGGCCCTGTAGGCAAGTCATTCTGTAAAACAATAGGGAGCCACTCATACCTAGAACAATTCCCCTTTAATGGAATGGTAATGTTTCAAAATAAAAGCAGCACCAATTAATCTTCATAGTATTTGGGCCATGGAGAGTGTTATTGCAATACTGTCAGAGTTGTAGTTCAAGAGTAATTGAATGATAAAGTATCCCACTCCCGCCCCTTTTGCTGATGTAACACTGCTCACCTCAGAGCAGCAAGACTGTCCAGATGGATCACAGAGAGGGACAATCTTTATTAAGCATAAGGAAAAAAATGAAAAACCTGTCAAGGAGGCAGGGTTTTCCTTATGTTCACAGTAAGAAGATTGTCCCTTGCTGTGAGCTGTCTGGTCTGAAAACCAGATTCCACATCTGATGGGAGGTGGCTTACACTAGGTAAAAGGGGCGGGAGGGGATACTTTATCATTCAATTACTCTTGAACTTCAACTCTAACATTACTGAAATAACACTCTCCGTGGCCCAAATACTATGAAGATTAATTGGAGCTGCTTTTATTTTGAAATATTACTATCCCTTTAAGAGGAACTAAATTGTTACAAGTCAATATTGCATTTATATGTTGTAACTCTCTATTGCCTAGTTATGAAACCACTTTATAAACCTCTTGTTAAAAATTAGAAGAGGTTAGCATTGTGAATAAAATGTTCCTCTTACTTTGCATATAATTCAATTCTGCTGTTGGAGACCAAGACAAAAGATTTTGTGTAAGACATTTGTATAGCAGCTTTCTAGTTTAACTTCAATTGATGATGGGTGGACGTAAACATATCCAATTTCAAACATTCAGAAATTAAGGATCTGTTCTGCATTTATGCATTATATGTCTCAAATGATTCCAGTAACAATATAGGAAATTATGAGTGGGACTGTGTTTTTATTATTATTATAGAGGGCTGAATTCATGAGTCTGCCAGCCCAACTCCGCATTAGCCTCCAAAGTTAGTAGTTGCCAGATTTCATAATAGGTATAATAGACAACTACATACAGCTCCAAGTTGTGAGGGTTATTTCAGATGTGCTGGCCACACCCACATTCTGAATTGCAGGTGTGGCCATATCAATCTCAATGTCCCTGCATCAGTTTTATACCACTTTACAGGCTTTTATTTAACCCCTTGGCTGATAGAGAGCTCTCCAAAGCATTGCTCTGCAATGCTTTGTAGATTATCTAGCAACCAAATGGTTAAAACTGTTTTCCTTCTTGCTTGATGTAGGCCAAGGATATTTTCTGTGCTAGAAAACAGTACATGGAACTGGGGGTATTGTCATGTGAGGATTGGGGGTGTGGTCATGGGTGGAGCTAAATGCACCTAATGTACCTTTCCTAGGGGTGCCTGTGATGTAAAACTGGCCATCGTAGTTGCAGGTCAGGGTATGGCTATATCCTTGGGGTGGATAGGCACTAGAACCAATAAAGTCACTTTAAATATATACATACCATAATGATAGGGTGCACTCTAGAGCCAAGAAACAATCAAAAGAATATAAACTGGAAGTCCGGGAAGGGAAAAAAAGGAAAGAAGATCCCCCCCACACAAAACAACAACCAATAGCAGCTCCTTAAAAGAGGCACTCACATAAAAGTGACAATAATGTAGCAAAAATATAAATGTTTATTGAGTACACAAAAATGACAGATCACATATTAAAAACATTTAAAACATAGTAATCCAGATAGAGTTCCTAAATTTGCCTAGTAAATGAATACACAAATATGCATAATTCATATAATAATCCTGTAGGATAAGCTCACAGTCCAGAAGGGTCAATCCTCATACAATCATGAATTGACAAAGTGCTCAGTGTACATATAGCAAAAAATAATTTTTAAGGAAAAATCTCTAACCTAAAAGTGCAAATATATACTTGTGGGCAAATTGTGAACCAATATAGCATATAAAAGGTTAAGAAAAATAAGAGTAATACTTATCTCTCACTGCCCTAAACTGGACTGTCAAAAAGATATGACAGGCACCAGAACCCTCATCTGGAACAACTAGCCATCCCAACGCGTGTCGCCAAATGGCTTCATCAGGGGATAGTAGTCAAACAAATCAATACCCATATTTAAATGTTCTGGGAGCCAATCAAATTCTATCCAAATATCACATGCTCTATTAACGTGATATAAATCTCGCGAAAAAGAGAGACATGTTACACAAAACAGCAACCCTATTTTAATCCAGGTATAAAGTGAATCCCTAGTCTGTCACTGGGCATCATATACTAAACTCCTCCCAATGTATTCACAGTGTGCCTAGTTATTTCAGTATCAACCTGTATATAGAAATGTATGCCCATTTGGTATCGTAAGCTCTGACGTCGACTATCCCAATAACTCCTCCCAATGCATTCGCAATATACCTAGTATAAAACTAAATATAAAGATGCACACCCATTTAATGTCGTAAGCTCTGATGTCAACTATCCCATTCAATTATATATGATTCTAGTCAGAATGTTGAAACTATATTGCCATCTGATTACATCTACTGGGTCAGTCGTCAGCATTAGAAAATCAGATATATTGGACTGAGCCAGTCAACTCACTGGTATGTCCGCACGCTTATGTAGTCATAATGTTTTATAAGCATACTATTGACGCAGTATCAAATTAAACACCTTGAATCCATGCCAACACACTCATCCAGTCATAGTACTGACACCATATAGGATATAACCAAACAAGCACAACTAGTCATATCCGTCCAAAATAGACGAATTCTTACTTAATTCACTCGCTTAAACATACACACGATTATCATTTATCAACAAGAGATATGTCACATCTTCCTTTATATTTCTTAGTTCGACGAACGCATATCATTATTTACATAAGTCATGCGCATGCACATCCCAGTATATCTCGATAAGATGCTATCAAAGCAACATCATAATATATATACAATCCGGCTTCTCATTCGATGTAAGTAGGTACAAACAATCCCAGCCCTATTTATGCAGTTATTATCATTATTTCTCGACAAGAGATTTGTAACACCTGCCTTCATATTTCTAAGTTCAACAAACACATATCATTATTTGCATATCTCTTGTTGATAAACACTAATCGTGTGTATGTTTAAGCGAGTGAATTAAGTAAGAATTTGTCTATTTTGGACGGATATGACTAGTTGTGTTTGTTTGGTTATATCCTATATGGTGTCAGTCTATGATTGGATATGTGTGTTGGCATGGATTCAAGGTGTTTAATTTGATACTGCATCAACAGTATGGCTATACAACATTATGACTACACAAGCGTGCGGACATACCAGTGAGTTGACTGGCTCAGTCTGATACATCTGATTTCCTGATGCGGACGACTGAACCAGTAGATGTAATCAGATGGCAATATAGTTTCGACATTCTGACTAGAATCATATATCAGAGCTCAAAGTTTCCACTCGCCACTAGCCAATAGCGAGTGAAAATTTAGCCCTGGCGAGTAGAAATTCAGCCCTGGTGTGTATGTTATGGCTTGCAGTGGCGAGTAACTTTTCAGGTCTGGCTAGTAGCAAAGGACTTAAAATTATAAGCCCTGCATATATAATTGAATGGGATAGTTGACGTCAGAGCTTACGACATTAAATGGGCGTGCATCTTTATATTTAGCTTTATACTAGGTATATTGCGAATACATTGGGAGGAGTTATTGGGATAGTCGACGTCAGAGCTTACGATACTAAATGGGGGTACATTTCTATATACAGGTTGATGCTGAAATAACTAGGCACACTGTGAATACATTGGGAGGAGTTTAGTATATGACGCCCAGTGACAGACTAGGGCGTCACTTTATACCTGGATTAATATAGGGTTGCTGTTTTGTCTAACATGTCTCTCTTTTTCATGTGATTTGTATCACGTGAATAGAGCATGTGATATTTGAATAGAATTTGATTGGTTCCTGGAGCATTTAAATATGGGTATTGATTTGTTTGACTACTATCCCCTGATGAAGCCGTTTGGCGACACGCGTTGGGATGGCTAGTTGTTCCAGATGAGGGTTCCGGTGCCTGTTATATCTTTCTGACAGTCCAGTTTAGGGCAGTGACAGATAAGTATTACTCTTATTTTTCTTAACATTTTATATGCTATATTGGTTCACAATTTGTCCACAAGTATATGTTTGCACTTTTAGGTTAGAGATTTTTCCTTAAAAATTATTTTTTGCTATATGTACACTGAGCACTTTGTCAATTCATGATTGTATGAGGATTGACCCTTCTGGACTGTGAGCTTATCCTACAAGATTATTATATGAATTATGCATATTTGTGTATTCATTTACTAGGCAAATTTAGGAACTCTATCTGGATTATATGTTTTAAATGTTTTTAATATGTGATCTGTCATTTTTGTGTACTCAATAAACATTTATATTTTTGCTACATTATTGTCACTTTTATGTGAGTGGCTCTTTTAAGGAGCTGCTATTGGTGGTTGTTTTGTGTGTGGGGGATCTTCTTTCCTTTTTTGCCCTTCCCAGACTTCCATCTTATATTCTGCAGGTCAAGGTATGGACTACAGTGTTCAAGTTCTTTTGTGCATAAGACAGACACTCCCTGACTTTAATGCTTGCAAGACCCTTACCCTTGCCCCATAACATGCTCAGGTAAATGGTGTAAAGTTGCATACACTTCCTCTGCATCTTGTTAATGCATTACATACAACAAGGCCATAGGACAATAGCACCCAAAATGCCTATAGATTGCCCCATTGGCCCCCTACCCCTTGATGCAAGTGAATTAAGGGAAGAATCTTCAATGTTAGGCATTAGGCAGCTGTAAGGCTATAAAATGGATTCTAGCGCTTGGTTTAGAACAAAATCACATTCATACGTCACCACAGAGTGTTGGAACCACAACATGGAATTTTATTTTCCTTTTCAGTATCAAACTAACTTTAAAACAACAGTCGTCCTCCATTTAGGTTTACAATTTTTGCAAGTGCACAATATGTAAAGTCAAGGTGCCTATACGTTTTATTATTATTGTTATTATTATTAATTTTATCTGTTATGTCTCTGATAGTGAAGCCACTGAATATCAGTATACATTGGGGGTTATTCATTAAGGTATGATAAACAGGTGATAAAATGGAGATGAGTTATCCAGTGATATTAATTCTCCAGTGCATATGTTATTAGCCAAAAAGACGGAAGCTTCAGAGGTGTGGAAACTCAAACCTGTCCGCAGCCCATCCCCTACCTTGTGGTGCAGGTTTTCAGGATCCCCTCACATGAACATAGGCAAATCAATCTGTGGCTCAATCATTATGAAGGATCTGTCTGCCTTAATGACATTCACTTGTGTTTCACCAAGGAGATCCTAAAAACATCCACTGTTGGTGGTGGGGGTTGAGTACAGGTTTGAGTTCCCCTTACAATTTCTATGTGAGCGATGCCCCTGCAGAGACAGCTGGCATCATCCTTCTATATGCCAGGGGCCCTTTATAAATACATATACCATATATATATATATATATATATATATATATATATATATATATATAGAGAGAGAGAGAGAGAGAGAGAGAGAGAGAGAGATATGATGTCAGCTCACAAAAAGGTCCTTACTGGGGCGACCCATGTACCTCGATGGTGAACCAATTGTATAATACCCCTTTGTCACAGAAATCGGCGAGCATGCGTGCAATGTGGCTTTTAAAGAGGTGACATGAGAATCTCGTGTTTATGTGCAGGGCAAGATTCTCATGTCGCCCTTTTCATCCATGCACCATGTTTAATGTGGTGTGCAGCCACACAATATTTAAAATGCGGCCTTTTAAAAAGATATCTATATATATATATATATATATATATATATATATATATATATATATATATATATGTGTTTTTTTTTATGTGACAGATTCTGCTTCAACCTCTTCCATAATACAGATGTATTCAACACGTTGCTTCGCAATGCGTTGGAGACATCTCTAGCATCCAGGGGGTTAAACTTCATAATGTTGCATTTCTGAAGTGTTTTTTAAAGGGTTAGTAATGCCCACTTAGACGTTGCTGCTATAATAGAGATTTTTAAAAAATAAAGTATCTTGAGCAAGTCCCATCTCTCAAACCTTCATGGTTTGAGAGATATTCACAGCTAAAGTTCCCCCCTCCCTCCCCTTGCACTGACGTCAGTGCTCTACTGACTTCAGGAGATCCCAGTCCTGGGACCAGACTGCGGCCCTTCAGTAGAGCCAAAATAGTGATATTTAAAAATAAATACTTAATTGGAATGGTCTACAAAGTGTGCCTGGTTTGCAAGCACACTTTGTAGACCGTTCCAGTTAAGTAGTTCTTTGTAAATATTGCTATTTCGGCTCTGCTGAAGAGCCCCCTCGAGTCGGCCGACACAGATCTTCTTCTGCCAGCTTTACTGCAGACATCAGGAGAAGGGGAGGGAGATGGGAAGTTTAGCTGCAAATATCTCTCAAACCATAAAAGTCTGAGAGATGGGACTTGCTCAAGATACTTAATTTTTTTAAATCTACAACATAGCAGCAACTTATAAGAGGACATTACTATCCCTTTAAGGGTATGACAAATAAAAAAATTATCAAAAGACGAGCATTATGCACGAAGAGAGTGGAGTAATACTGGGGCAAACCAATTACTCTTTAGGAGAGAAATAAAAATTTCCAATAATTTAAATGGGTCTTTTAACCCTGTTGAATCTGAGAGGGGTTGCCAAAACAGTTTAAAAGGGTTAAAATCCATACTTATAGCATTGGGAATTTTGTAAATGTTATTTTGCCCCTGTTGCTCATCTGGCTTGCACCATAATTGCTCTAATTCATCTAAGTTCATATGCCTCATGATGACTTTTGTTCGTGAATCCTTACTCCATGTTACTATGGGTAAAGCGTGGTACCGTATTAGCCATTATAAAAGCAGACTGGTGGATTTAAAGTGAAAACTTTATTGGCTAATTGAGGTAACAATTTACACTGGTGTATAAGCTGTCATATATTTTGTATTCAGCCTTCATTCTAAATACACCTGAAGAAGAAACCAGAAGTGTCTCGAAAGCTGGCACCCTAGAGTTACTCAGTTAGCCAATAAAGGTATCACTTTAACTCTACCAGTTTCCTTATTCCACTTTGGAATATGTGCCAAAAAGAGCTGAATATGTCTCTTCATCCAAGATGCTTAAAGGGACAGTAATGTCCCATAAAAACTTTTCATACTTTTATAGAGCAGAAGAAAATGGTGCACACCCTCTCTCTCAAACTGCTATGGTTTGAGAGATATAGGCACTGAACGTTCGCCCCTCTCTCCCTTTCTTCTGATGTCAGCTGTAAAGCTGACTGCAGGAGATTCGATTCGTACAACTCGAGGAAGCTCTGCAACAGAGCCGAAATCGCGGTATTGCAAAATAATTACTTCACTGGAAATGTCTACAAAGTGTGCCTGGTTTGCAAGCACACTTTGTAGACATTTCCAGTGAAGTAATTCTTTTGCAATACCGCGATTTCAGCTCTGCTGCAGAGCCACCAGCTGGTCCCCAGCCCAGAATCTCCTGCTGTCAGCTAGACGCTGACGTCAGGAGAAGGAGAAAGAGGGGCAAACTTTCAGTGCAAATACCTCTCAAACCATAGCAGTTTGAGAGATAGGGTTTGCACCATTCTTATTTTCTTGAGCTCTACAAAATATAAAACGTTTTTATGGGACATTACAGTCCCTTTAATACCTTGACCAGTAAAGGAAATGTGGACTGACAAACTGTACATATTAGTATGAAATAGTGTATTGAAGACCTCCCTAGCATTTATGAGGTTAATTGTCCCATTTAACTCAGTTTTGGGAATTTTTATTGGTATGGTGCACTTGGTTTGCCATTTTGGCTTAATGTATAACACTGAAAACATTGAAATAATTAAACAGCCTCTAACTGAAGCATGCTTCTCCATTCACTCTCAGGCACACACCTGTGCCACTTGCGTTCTCACTCACACCGTCACCTAACACAACACAGAAACACCTGCAGATCTTCCTCAGCCAGCCAGCCAGCCATAAAAATATGTGCCCCATCCCTCACGCTCTGCACCACAATATGTTAGGCTGAGCATGAAACAGTTGAACAGATGGCAGAGAGGGAGGGGTCTTCTTCTTAAAAGGAAGCTCCAACTGGGCCTGTCAAAGGCAACAAGACTAAGAACTTGTGTCTGACAAGAAGAGAAAAGTGCAGGAGCTCTGGGGAGATTCCCACTTGTAAAGCAGACTCGCACCATTTGCCATGTGAGAGAATTTGTATAATCGGCTTTGAAACCAGTGGTGGGCCACAGGTGGCCTGGGTCCATGTGCGGCCCTCAGAGGCTTTTCCTGCGGCCCCCCAGTTTGTTCTCCGGAATAGTGGGAAGGTATTATAATTTCCCCTTTCAACAGTAGGCAGACCCTATTTTCACCCCCCAAATTCATCACCCATAGTCTTTTGCCTCAATGCATGCCCCCCTTTAGACTTGTACTGTTTCACCTTAAAGGAGCAGTAAACTTTTGTTTGTTTAAAAAAAATATATGACAGAGGTTTTCCTGACTAAAACAAGAGCACTCCCACTGGTGGGAGATTTTTCATTTAAAAGTTAATAGAACTCAACCTTTTTTTTTAACCAAGCTGTTTGCAATAGGGCCAACTTGTGCCCAAAAAGATATATATTTATAACAAACTCTATGAGTAATAGAAAACTGTAGTTTTATTATAAAAAAAGAAAAAAAATTAGGTTTGAGCTGTAATTATTTCTGAATGACATACTGTATGTCTCAAGGGACTACTCTTGTTTTACTCCACAGGAAAATAATGACATATGATATATGACATATATATATGATATATATATGACAATGATATATATCCTATATAATAATTTGCTAAGTTGTGTGTAACGCCCGACATGCCCAGTAGACACTGCTGCGCGTGCGGCAGTCATGCTCAGTAGAGACTGCCCGCGCCTCGGCTGTAGTTCTGAACAGCTGGAGGGCCTCGGGTATACAATAAAGACCATATGGACAAAGATCAATTTTGGGAGCAAACCATCTGCTCCATACGAAACAAAGACATATTCCCAAAATTGAATTAATTTAAAATGGACTTTTAACCCTTTGAATGTTAGAGAGGTTTCCAGTGCATGTAAAGAAACACTAACACCTAAAAATGAGCTGGAATAATTCATATTTTAATTCCCTGCACTACATGATAAGCACTTGTAGAAAATCTCTGTTTTCTGAGGCCTAAAATCTAGTCCTAGGCCTCCTTTAAAGAGCGACAAATCTGTTACACCCCCCTTCCCCCACACAGTTCTGTCACCAAGTATCTACACTCACTTCCATACCCAGGAACTCTCAGGGTTTGACCCAAATCTCCGGGTCCCAGGGTGAAGGGCCAAAATCTCAGGGTGAGAAATTCCAGTGTTTCCTACTATATGATTTACATCCATTCACAGTTTCTTTAATGTCTAAATTACTGATATTTCTACCAGAATGACAGAGGGATAAGTCTTTCTGGTCTTGTGAGTGTATAAGAAGTGATGTCTCAGAACTGTAGCATAGTACCTAGGATCTACTTTCTTAGATGCAGAAAGTTCCCAGGTATGCCCTGCATGTGATCTTTTACCAGAGACAACAGATCCAGTGCAGCAGTGCCTCATTGTTGTCACCAGTATGAAAGGGGCCTTACATGTCCTGTCTTTGGGCTCCCATTCCTGCCTTTTCAAGGACACCATGGCTCTCATTAACAAAGCATTATAAGCTGAGAAGTGCTAGTGTTTTATTGTGTGCAAATGGTCCAGTACGGGGTAGTAGCCTTTATGAATAAGAGAGTGGTGGTTAAAAATCTCAGTATATTAACTCATTAACTCAATTTACAAAGAGCACAAACACAATAACTAAATGGTGTCCATAGAGATATCACACATGCATTAAAATACAGGTTTAGATGTAGATTTTAGGAATCTAACATAAAATAACTACATTTGACAGATGCTCGCTTGAAATATGTGATATTTAAAATTATATAACTCAGTGTTTAGATGAATCATGCTAGTGTTCCTTTAACCCCTTAAGGACCAAGGACATACATATACATCATGGGGAAACCGTACGTTAATGACCCATGACGTATATGTATGTCATGGAATTCAGGGGTCCCTTCGTGGCTGCATGCCGTTCAGGGACCTCTGATTCCTTTAAAAAAAATAAAATAAAATAAAAAAAATGCCTTGTGGTCCTTAAGTGCCAGCAGAGTAGCCACATGGCTGGTCCTTAAGAGTTTAAAGAATGCATAGACTTCATTCGACAAGCCACACATGTGACTGATCACGTGTACAGGCTCCCCGAATGACAGTCTGAAACTGACTGCTCTGATTTTGGAGCAGTCAGTTTCAGATTCCCATAGTGTTCTCAGCACTCCCTCAGGAGCTCACAAAACCCATCACGTCCCAGCACCGTGACCGGTCCTTAAGGCATGGACACCGGAGACGTGTCAGGACCGTCACTGGTCGTTAAGGGGTTAAAGGGCACCTTTTTGCCACCTATGCAGTTTGTTTGCTCTAGAAAGGCACCAATTCTTCTTAAATAAACAACAGAGAGTTCTATATGGAAATATTAGAACAAGTAAAGTAAATGAGCCCAAATAGATACAGGCCCCATATAGCACTCTCCATTGTTTTTCTTTGAATTTTATTATTGCTTTTAGACTGAACATACACAGTCTGTTCAGAATAGGAGCAGTTATATTTTTTAATAATTTTTTATGTATTTTTTTCTTATTAAATTATTATTACTATTCATATTTGTGCTGTGAATAGAGCACTTGTATCCACTTACTGGTTCCAGTGTACCATTTCTTCTTAGTACATCAGCCTCACTTGGCCATCTGCACAAAGTTAAAGAGAAGCAATTCTGGAGCAACCCAACTGGACATTGGGGGGAGGAAAATTCTTGTCAGGTTACATTGGGGTTTTAACCCCTTAAATGCTAGAGGGGTTTCCAATGAATTGCTTTACATTAAAGAGCTGGGTTAATTCACACGTAAAGGGATAGTAATGCTTCATAATAAAAGCAGCTCTAATTAATCATCATAGTATTTGGACTTTGGAGAGAGTTATTTCAATTCTGTCAGAGTTATAGTTCAAGAATAATTCAATGACAAAGTACCCCCCTCCCACCCCTTTTACTGATGTAACACTGTTCAGCCAAAGCAGAAGGGAGGTGCCCGGGTAGATTGCAGAGAGGGACAATCTTCAATTAAGATAAGGGAAAAACCTGAAAAACTTGTCAAGGGGGGCAGGGCCTTCATTGTTCTCATAGGAAGAAGATTCTCCCCTGCTGTTATCTGTCTGGTCTTACAACCAGAGTCCCCATCTGAGAAGAGATGGCTTACACTAGGAAAAAGGGGCGGGAGGGGAAACTTTGCTTATGACTATCTCTCAAACTATAAAGGTTTGAGAGATAAGACTTATATCGTTCTTCATGTTTCTTAATGACTACAAAATAAAATAAAGATAAAATGAAGTATTACTATCCCTTTAAATATCCTGTAGATGATAACATGATAGTGTCTGTAAAAATGTGCTGTTTTTTTAGGTCTAAAACTCTCATCTTACATGTAATCTCTGGGGGGATCCCATTCCTGCCTTTTCAAGGGCTGCCGTTATTCTTGATAGCTTTTTAGTATCTGAGACGTGCTAATGCTTTATTGTCTGTAAATTTGGGTAAGACTGGGTAACACTGCCTTTATGAATAATAGAAGTGGGTATTAAAGCGAAACTTTCATTCAAATTAAAGTGCTCCCAAATCATTATTCACATAGCGATACACATATCAATACTTGTATTATCCTAAACTAGTTGAAGAGCCCGTTACACGGGCCACAGTGCCACTGACAGCCGGTCGCATGGCAGTCATGCGCAGTAAGGACTGCCCGCGCTGTGGCTGATACAGAGCTGGACGCACCTTTGGAACGTCCAGCTCTGTATCAGCTGAGGCGCTGCCAGTCTCTACTGCACATGACTGCAGCACATGCAGCAGTCTCTACTGCGCATGACTGTGGCATTACACACATTTAAGCGAATTATTATATACTAGTTGAACAGCCCGTTACACGGGCCACAGTGCCTCTGGCAGCCGGTCGCGGGGCAGTCACGCGCAGTAGAGACTGCCCGCGCCACTGCTGATACAGAGCTGGGCGCTCCTTAGGAGCGCCCAGCTCTGTATCAGCCGCGGCGCGGGCAGTGTCTACTGCGCATGACTGCCGCGCGCGCAGCAGTGTCTACTGCGCATGTCAGGCGTTACACACGATTTAGCGAATTATTATATAGGATGATGATGATGATAAGTCCAGCATTATTGAGAAATCCAACATGTTTGAGACTCGCCGGCAAGCATCTTGCTGTAAAGGCACATGTGCGCCTGCGCCGACAGTCCCTTCCTGTACCTTAAGTTAACAATGCGACTCCTCCTCACCAATCCTAGAGATCGGGACGGACAGCGCAGGTGCACAGATGCCTCTTCAACAACATGTCTGCGCTGATGCCTGCTGGGGAGTCTCCGAACAATTTCTCAATAATGCTAGACTTATTCAGCATAATACAAACATTGAAATGCATATCGCTATGTGAATAATGATTTGGGGGGCACTTTAATTTGAATGAAAGTTCCACTTTAATCTCAATAAATTAACAGTATTAACTCATCTCTCATTACAAAGAGTACAAACAAAATGAACTAAATGGTGTCTCTATAGCACAGTGCATTAAAATGCAAATGTACAATTAGATCTTAGGAATCTAAAATAAATAACTCGTTTTCACAGATACTAGCTGGAAATATATTATATTTATTTAACTCTTTGAGTTCCAGAGGGATATCACGTTTGGCTACCCCTCTGGCACTCAAAGGGTTACCTTTTCAGTCATTGTGCACTGAAGGGAGTTTGGGAAAAGAGTGGACATTGCATTGGAAGGAGTGCTAATTTCCGAGCCCCTCTGCTATTGTCCATGCAGATAATAGCAGCATTTTGTTTGAACTAAAGGACAGAGGCCTGGCATACAATTGGTGCCATGACCCCTGCTTCAGTTTAGTTGTCACTTGTTCCTTTGCAAACAACTTTCTAGTTTGCTGCAGTTGCCCATAAAATGATCCAGCCCTTCAGTCTTTCAAGGAAAAAGCTGAAAGAGAGGGAAAAAAAAAATACACGCCCTCAGGGGCTTCCAGCGGCCAAACCATTTTTAAAGACGGCAACTTCAAAGGGAAAAGATTTGTCTTTTTCTGGGATTTATATTCTTATCAGGTGCTCTGATGCAAAAGAAAACAAAAACAAAAAAATCCCACATTGTTTAAAAGACCAAGTTTAAAGATGCCATGAATTCCAAAAAAATCTTGAGAAAACAGAGGCATTGGAGACCTCTCTCAAGGAGTTTAAATCCCTGTTTAAATAAATGGGAAATGTAGCTATTTGTGGGTGTCTGTGTTTCATGCATTTTGCATGTGTCCTTCTTAGAACACCATTACATCACCCTTAACCCTTTGAATGCTAGAAGGGTATGCAATACATTGTACACTCCTCTGGCACTCAGAGGGATAATGTTTTTTGTAACAAACTCTTGGCCCCTTACAGACTTATGTGTTACCCACAAGTGTTATGTCTACTGTGTTCACATTTCTGTATATTAAACACAGTATTATGTTCATTGTACATTTCCATGTATATGTGTGGACTGTATTTTCACATGTTCCCAGTTCAAAATGTAGGCAGCTCACTGACTGGTCACTGATTTCTGCCCTGGTCTGTTCGACAAGTAGGCGGCCTGCTGATTGGTCGCTGCTTGTCGGTCCTTGTCCCTTTGCTGCCTGGGTTTGCTCAACAAGTAGGCAGCCTGCTGACTGGTTGTTGCTTGTCAGTCCCTATCCCTTTGCTGCCTGGGTTTGCTTGACAAGTAGTCAGTCTCCTGATTGGTCACTGCTTGCCACTCCCATTCCCATTGGCTGTAGATTGGCGCAGCAAGATTAAACTGTTCTTTGTGTTCCCTCCGACCCTCCCGGTTTCCAGATTCAGAATAAAGGCAGCCTCCTGATTGGTTGATGCCTGTGCAACTCTTTTCGCCCTGTTGCCCATTGGCAGGAAATCGGCATGGCAAGATGTTTTGTTTAC
Source organism: Rhinophrynus dorsalis (assembly GCA_037306005.1). Lineage (NCBI taxonomy): Eukaryota > Metazoa > Chordata > Amphibia > Anura > Rhinophrynidae > Rhinophrynus > Rhinophrynus dorsalis. The sequence goes on along the minus strand of CM074725.1, from coordinate 147,319,187 downwards.
ATTAGGAATTCCATCCCTATATACGCTTCCTGTGTTCCCAAATAAAGTGTGTCTTACTGAAATCCTGTCTGCTGTGGTTCATTGCTATTTTGTATCAAGCAAATGGGTAGTTATTTGAAGCCAGCAGAATCTTTTCTTGGATGCATGTAGTGCAATAGTTTTGCTCCAGAGGTGCTCTACCTTGATACATCGTATCTTTAGGAAGGACAGTCTCTCTTTGAGACCCTAATCCCTCTATCCCTTTCTTCTCATCCTTGTGTCCCTCTTTTTTCGAGATCAGAAGGTGTGGTGTGTGTATACAAGTGTATCAAATTGCTCCATAGCAATAAAATTTGCATTTATGCTTGTTTAATCTTTTGAGTGTCAGAGGGGTATGCAATGGATTGCAAAGCAATGCACTGCATACCCCTCTGTAATCCAAGGGGTTAAACTCCAGTATCTGTGCTTATAAATTAGATTGTGTAAAATAAAATAATTTGGTTTGTCAATAGATGTCAAGAGATCATGAAGTAGCCTAAAAATTATCTGCCCACCAGTCTCGCCCTCAACTACACCATTTAAAACTAAAGTGTTCCTCTTTGGCCATCAGAAATGTTGGGTAGTATGATACAAAGAGGCCAAGGAACACCTTTTAGGTTTTGGAGGCCAGAAAAGATTAAACAGACCGCCTCGCACACATTTGTGTGTGTGAGTGTGTGTGTGTGTGTGTGCTCGCATGCAAGAGTGTAACTGAGAACAAGTATATGTTGAGGTTCCTGTGAGAAGTAAAGGATTTATGGAGAGCTTATAAACAAGAGAGTAATTTGGCAGTTTGGGCAGAGTCCTTCCTTCTAGTAGAAGATTGATTTGTTTTAGGGAGAGTGGATGCCAAGGATGTGGATGATTTATTATCATTTTGGGAAATAGAAGAGGGCATAGATGTATCCGGGAGTAGCTGGCAAAAGAATATCCAAGAAATGCAAGAGAGTCACACCTTGCTGATTATTTTTTAGCCAACTGCAAGGTCCCATTGTGAGCAGGGCTGGCGCCACCTATAGGCGAGGTAGGCGCCGACCTAGGGCGCACAGGTACTGGGGGCGCGGAATTGCAGCAGAGGAGAGCTGCGCCCACACACAACACACTGGGAACTGCAACACAGTCAGGTCTGTGTATCTACTGCACTCCCTCGTCGCCGTCGGCTCTTTAGTAATGCAGAGCGAGCTGGGAGTCATGATCTCCCGGCACGCTCTGCATTACTGAAGAGAAGACTGCGCCGGAGCTCCAGCAGCTACAGGTATGTGATGGGGGCAAGTTGGAGCTGATGGGGGGCAAAGTGGAGCTGATGGGGGCAAGTTGGAGCTGAGAGGGCAAAGTGGAGCTGGTGGGGGCAAGTTGGAGCTGATAGGGGCAAGTTGGAGCAGAGAGGGCAAAGTGGAGCTGATAGGGGGCAAGCTGGAGCTGATAGGGACAAAGAGGAGCTGGTGAGCCAAAGTGGAGCTGATGGAGGCAAGTTGGAGCTGGTGGGGGCAAGTTGTAGCTGATGGGGGGCAAAGTGGAGCTGGTGGGACAAGTTGGAGCTGGTGGGGGCAAGGTGGAGCTGATAGGGGCGAAGTGAAGCTGGTGGGGCAAAGTGGAGTGGTGGGGGCAAGTTGGAGCTGATGGGGGGCAAAGTGGAGCTGGTGGGGCAAAGTGGAGCTGATAGAGGGCAAGTTGGAGCTGATAGGGGCAAAGTGGAGCTGGTGGGCCAAAGTGGAGCTGATGGGGGCAAGTTGGAGCTGATGGAGGCAAAGTGGAGCTGATGGGTCAAGTTGGAGCTGATAGGGGGCAAGTTGGAGCTGGTGGGGCAAGTTGGAGCTGGTGGAGGCAAAGTGGAGCTGATGGGGTAAGTTGGAGCTGATAGGGGGCAAGTTGGAGCTGGTGGAGGCAAGTTGGAGCTGATGGGGCAAAGTGGAGCTGGTGGGGGCAAGTTGGAGCTGGTGGGGGGTATCTCTTACAGGCATCTCCAGACCAGGGGCAGACTGGCCCAGGGGGCAGAGAGAGGACAATCATGAAAAGAGGTAACAATCATGAAAAGAGGTAGATTATAAGTAGGCGGTGTATAAAGGGGTAGGACATAAGGGGCAGAGCCAAATGGGCGGCAAAATTAGGTTTTGCCTAGGGTGGCAAAAATCATTGCACCAGCCTTGATTGTGAGGATGGAATAATCAGACAAAATGTGTAATTCCATCTGCATCGTATTTTCATTTCTGTCTATCTGTTCAAATAAAAGTTTTTGAAATCGTGATCTGGAGCATTATTGGAGTCTGAGGAAACATCCAGGATTTGACTTATGGGATTCCAACATTTCCATTTAAGTTGATCTATGTGTCTGTATATATGGTGAAGTCTGGTGAGTATCCATTTATTGGGGGCTGTTATACCTTTATTCTCCGATATATACAGATTTGCTCTTAGATGGGCCTGCGCCTTTCTCCCTTTGTTTTTATTCTAGTTCATTTGTGACTCCATCATCCACTGGTGTTCAAGGGAGCTGCAACCTTCTTAGAGTCAAGAACAGTAGCAGAAGGAACTATTTTTCTTCTATATCTACGTATATTTTTATTTGGAAGACTGACTTTAAAGAAGTAAAATATATACATTAATTATTGGTATTTTATCCTATTGAAGATTATACCGTATATTTTTATGTATATTTCCACTATTTTGATATTTTGTATTAATGTTTTTTCCTTGTATAGCCTAGTTCTTATTATTATAGATACTCTGAGTATTTCAATTGGCTCCCTGACCTTCATCTATATAGTTTTACTGCTGAGTATCATTTATCTCAACTGACTTAATAAAAGTGTTAAACCCAATAATACAATGGTGTATTTAACTAAATGATTACTTTTTTTACACCAATATATAAATATAAATATATACTTATATATAACCCCCTTGATTTAAAGGGATAGTAATACTTCATTTTATCTTTATTTTATTTTGTAGGCATTAAAAAAAACATGAAGAACGATATAAATCTTATCTCTCAAACCTTTATGGTTTGAGAGATATTCACAAGCAAAGTTTCCCATCCCGCCCCTTTTACCTAGTGTAAGCCATCTCTTCTCAGATGTGGAATGCAGTCCATAGACCAGACACATAACAGCAGGGGACAATCTTCTGTAATCAATCATCATAGTATTTGGACTTTGGAGAGTGTTATTTCAATTCTGTCAGAGTTGTAGTTCAAGAGTAATTCAATGACAAAGTGTCCCCCTACCGCCGCTTTTACTGATGTAAAACTGTTCAGCCAGATCAGAAGGGAGGTACCCAGGTAGACTGCAGAGAGGGACAATCTTCAATTAAGATAAGGGAAAAACCTGAAAAACTTGTCAAGGGGGACAGGGCTTTCATTGTTCTCACAGGAAGAAGATTGTCCTCATCTGTTACCTGTCTGGTCTATGGACTGGATTCCACATCTGAGAAGAGATGGCTTACACTAGTTAAAAGGGGCGGGAGGGGAAACTTTGCTTGTGAATATCTCTCAAACCATAAAGGTTTGAGAGATAAGACATATCGTTCTTCATTTTTTTTAATGTCTACAAAATAAAATAAAGATAAAACAAAGTATTACTATCCCTTTAAGTGACTTTATCATGTCCAGCTGCTTTGGCATTTTTCATTGATTTTATTGCAGATTTTACTTCTTCTACCAAAACTTCTGGCATAGCTTAAGCCTCTGGCATTGCATTCAGTTGTTGTCCTTCATCCTTATAAAGATTTGAATAAAATTCTTCTACTCATTTTACTATTTGTTGATAAGTTGTTGCTGTTGTGCCATCTTCAAGCTTTAATGCAAACATTTGGCTCCTATGTGTGGCCATCTTTCATTTTGGTTTCTTTAGTTCTTGATTTTCTTCCAGTGTGTTTTTGATGAACTCAACATTGAACTTGGACGTTTCTTCTTTTATGCACTTCCTCATGGTCTTGCACATTTTTACATATTCCACCCTGTTTCTAATATTGTCATTTTGCTTAATTTCTCATCACTTTTTCATCATAGCAATTGTTTCTTCTGATATTCAGTTTGTTTTTCTTGTTTCACAGTAGGTACAAGGTCACAGGTAGCGTACATGATAGTCTCAATAACTTTTTCATTGTGGGTTGAAATGTCTATGTCTGTAAGGTCTTGCAGCACACTGAATTGATTAGACATTGATAACTCAAAATTCTTATGATTTTTCAATAATTGGCTAGTTTTTATCTTCACTTTTGTTGACTTAATAATGTTTTTCTTTCTTTCTTGCAATCAATTTTGATTTTTGCTCTCACTAGATGATGGTCTCTTCCCGATTTAAAATTATTTCAGACTGAGCAGTCAGTGAATTTAGCTTTATTATTTGCAAGTATGAAGTCGATTTTACTTGTATTACCATTTGGGCTTTTACATGTCCATTTCCTCTGGGCCTTTTTCCTGTAGAATGAATTGTATTGTATTGAATTGTATTGTATTGTATAGAATTGTATTCTTCTGCAAATTTGATCAGTTGGTTGCCTCTATTGTCTCTTTTTCCAGTTCCATGTGGTCCAATCAATTTTTCACCAATTTGGTTCTTATCGGCTCTTGCATTGATATTTCCCAGTATAAATCTGTAGTGGTAATTGTCCCATTTGTAGAGGTGTAATAAATCATCATAGTATTCTTCTACTTCATCAAAATTGTGTCTACTTGTATGATTTGAAAAACATAGCAACTGTTTAGTTCGATAGCACAGGAAGCAACTCTTTCAGAAATACCAGTGTGCATCTCCTAATTTTAACAGATTTTTTAATGCATTCCACATAAACCAATAATGTCCCTGTTGATGTTATTCAGTTTCCTCTAAGCGTGAAACCATACTCCTAGACCAAATATTCCAATGTCTAAAGGCCAAAGACAATCTTATAGAGCATATTAATTACTAGCACCATTGCCATTGAGCGCGTCTTCCTACTGATGTAGGTAGTAGCTTCCAAGCTGGAGACCGAGGGCCATTTTTTTGTTGTGAATCTATGTTGAGGGAATGGACCATAATCTGCCACACTGCTCCAGTGAGGGTTGTCAGATTTTGGATTGATTTAGTCTGATGTCTTAGCTTTGATCTGTTCAACGTGGGTGACCCTGCCAGGAGTATATGCTCCGGATGGCATAATTCTCGGCTTCATTGATACATGCCAACCCTCCACCCATGATAAGGCATGGACCCATGGGAGGGTATATATATCATATTTAGCATGTGTGTACTTTTACTTTTAAGAGGATGTCATCATACTTGTGTATTATTTTGTGGTATTGCATCAATATAATCATTCATGCAAGGCAGGCAATAAATAGCAATTCCATAAATGTATCCATAATACAGTACTTCTGCCCCCCTTCTAGGGAAAACTGACTGCACCATAGGGTGGAATGAAAAAAAAAAACCCTTTCATTTAAACTGGGGTTTTAACCCTTTGAATTCTAGAGAGCATGTGTTGGAGACCTATCAAGATTTCAGGGGATTAAGAAGCCCACTTTAAATCAAAGGGAGATTTGGTCATTATTATTTCTCCCCATTATGTTGTTGTTGGTTTGCCGCACTTATTTAACATAAGAATACTGGCACGTGCGCACACACACACACACACACACACACACACATATACATGTACACACACAGAAACAGACACACATATATACACACATACATGCATGTACACACACACACACAAACACATACACTCTTATACGTACATACACATAGGAAAACATACACACATATACATACACACAAACACAAACATATATATATATATATATATATATATATATATATATACACACAAACACACAGATACAGACATATATACACACATATGTGCACACACACACATCCAAACACGAGTACAAACACACGCATACACACCCACATACACACAAGTATTTATACACCCACACATGCAAACACATATCCAAGCACACATGCACACATAAACACACACACAGAGATACAAGCACACATACACATGCACACAAACACATTCTCATATGACCTCCATAACACACACACACCCACTCACACATACACACACACACACACTAACATGAACTCCATAACCCTCCATATGGGGATAGGTCAAGGCTCACTTTAAAATGTTGCCTGGGGGCACAGCACATTCTGGTCACTCAGCTACCTTAATCTTGTTATCTTCCAGCTCCATAACATGACCTGTTATTATTAGCACTTCTATTCCTGAAATATGCTACCATCTTATACTTGTTTAACCCCTTGGATGGTGGAGAGGTTTCAATGAAACCAAGAAGATAAGCAGCTGTTTATAAGGATATTAGGCATTGTCTTGCTTGTTACACACTAATAAGTTAACCATGGCTTCAAACCTCTTAACATATTGTTTTCCAGTCACACTAAATGGATTTTGTTCTATGACATTGTCAGAAACACCAAAGATGTGTCACTAACACTGCCAGAATTAGGCATGGGGTTTATCTTATAATATGGTCTGGTAGTAACTCAGATGTCAGTTTTACCAGTTAAATGGGAATTGTCATTAAATCCTTTTATGATTGGGTTTGGGCATTTATAATTATTTGTATGTATGTTCTGCAGAACCTTCCAATTCAGGACTGTAAATACAATAATTCAGCCTTATATGCATACCTGGGAACTTCTTCTCTTTGAGCCCCCAGAGAGGGCTCATGTGTTGCTGGATAGGGGATGTGAATGAAGAAATTTGCATCATAAAGGGGCTCGGTGCAATAAAGTAGATGTGGTTACTCATCTGTGTGACATAAAGCGGGCTGGAAGTGGGCAGAAAAGGGTGGGAAGGTGGAGAAATGGGAGGGTAGGAGAAGAAAATCACCCCTGTTGGAGAATCAGCCTCTGGCTTCGGAGACCCAGTAATTCAGTATTAAAACCGGAGTCTCCGGAGCAGATCTGGAGAGTTCCCAGGTATGCTTATATGTAAAGCCAAAAGTGGAGGAAGTGGGGTAAGTAAGTTGCGCTGTAGGGAAAAAATAAAAATTCCCCAAGTTCCCATTCAGAAAGTCTACTTGCCTATTTTATATCCCTGGGATATAAATGTCTGATATGGCTGAACTGCTAAACTTTACTCTATGCCTCTCTGCTCCTGGTCCCACCTTGCCAATTCAGGTATTCCACAATTGTTGCATTGTCAGACTAGAAGCATAAGGCACTATTCTTTGATAGGGGTGTCCATTGTTCTACTGCCAGTCTTGCCGCTCTCAATTTGAGGACACTGATCTAGATCTTACTTTTCTGTTTCAGCGATACTCCTTGAACCTTGTTGTTCCAAATCACGGCACTCCATTCCATCAGACTGACATAGGTCAGCACCACTTTCCATTCACTTAAGAACATTTTTCCTCTGCTTAGATTATATATTACGATTGGCTACCTTGAACTCCTGTTCTCCCGTTTTTCCACATCACTTGTTCCTATTGGCCGGCCTGCAGTTTATCTACCTGTCTTAGCAGGTATGTGCATGTTCTTTGAGCCTTATCCTAGTTGTCTGCAATATTGGCATTCCTGGTCTCTGACTTCAACCTCAACTCCTGACACTCCGACTGGTGTGACCTTTGGAACCACAACTCTTTGGCACAGAGGAACACAAAGTCAGAGTGAGGCTACTGGTGATGTTTGAGAGTGAGGGAGTGAGGGTGTATCTTTTGATTATTGGTGTGCCCTTGCTGTGGCAAAAACCATTAGTAAAAGTACTACACCTCCAACTCTGGTTCAGCCAGAAGCCAGACCAGGATGAACAAACTTGTTCCAACAATGGCCCTGGCCATTTAAAAGATGTAGAGGTGTCCAACTTTACATGGGAAGAACCTTGACTGAGCTGGGTAGACCACTCTGTGACAGACTGTATAGGTGAATGCAAAGTTGGGTAGATCCCCTTGTACCAGACTGCTGTCCAGTTGTCCATCTCCTGGGGTTTGAGCATTGAAAAATTAAACAAGAAATATCCAATTACTTGCCCAATAAGTGCCTCTATATCCCCAGGTATCATAGACATGCATAGTGCAATGCTTTGCAATATGCTGCACACCAACCCATCACAAGCACTCTTGTGTAGAGAGAATATATAAGGAATTGTTCCTTGTTATGGCTTGATGCCATTCCACCAATGTAACAACTACCTCCTCTATCACACTGGAGGGTTGCAGATTCCTTTTACCGTTATTATTATTTATTCTGCAGCATTACTTCAGAATAGCAGAGTATGGTACGGTATGATACATGAAGTATGTATCAGAAAATTGAATGATAAAAATAGCCAGATATGTTCCCCTACTTCCAATGCCATATGTAAACTGAATTAATAGATGGGCTATCTGTTAGTTAAGGGGGTGAGAGAGACGCTGTCTGCTTCCAAAGCTCTTTTTTTAACGTGTCCTTCCTTTTAAAGATAGAGAGAATAAGCAAATGATCCCTGTGTCCCCCATAGGAAGATAGGTGTGACGGATACCCGTACTCAGACTGAGTAGCTCCACCAAAACTGTGCTTCCTTAACCCAGGACAACACTCACAAACTCCACCAGCCAGGAACCAGGAACATAGCTATATTCACCCAATCACTTAGACAAGACTTAGTGTAGGGTGAACGCACTCTGGATACAGCAAACTTTACCCCAAGCATCAGACAACACCATTGTCTTGGGGTTAGAATCAGATCTCTTTATTGAATGAAACACACTGCTTATATACTCTTACAGAGACTCTTATCAAGATCAGCATGTAAACTAGGACTTAGAACAGTGTTTCTACACTTGACCACTCAGCCACCAACACCCTTATCAAGATAAGCATGCAAATTAGTGCTTAAAAAAGGGATATTCTCACTGGATCATAAATAACCTCGCCTGATTGGTCAAGGAAACTCATCAGGAATCAATCAACATTCCAATCATTCTTTAGCAGAAGATACACAGACATTGAGTATATTGCAAGCTTTGCCCAGCCCCCATTCTCTCAGCACTCTGGCACCCAGCTACCAAATCCTGTTACAGACTTTTATAGTATAACACCACACACTATTACATTAAACCACACAATATACAATAGAATGAGCTATATTTCAAATGTTATAGTCCCAAATCACTCCATCTGGTGACACCTACTTTTCCCCAACCAGTCCAAGGGCAATCCTGTTACTGTGACACCCTGTGCCCGTCAAACGCACAGGGTGACTTAGACCCATGAGGGGGCAGGGAAGCTGGGAAAGCCACTTCCTCATGCATAGAGTCCATAGTCTGTAGGAAGGGGGCTGGCCCCCAGGCCCCTCCAGGAGCCAAGGGCCCAGTGGTTTCTGTGACTATAGGGAAAAGGAATTCTGGTCTTATCTGAGAACATGACTCTCCCTGTCTCTGGTGAAGTAAGAAGCACTGGGGCGGGAGTGTCAAAATGCCATGATTTTCACCATAACGAGAGAAAGCTTGGTGTGGTCAGAACGGATGTGAAGTGGGCAGAGGTACCCATGAACTTTCTGAGAAAGAATAAGATGCTTAGTACTGAAAACTGGGAGGAGATGTAATAAGGTTTGATACTGTGGCAGATTTGCTTTGGATATGGGATGCGAGCACTAACTTTGAAACATACATTGGTGTAACAGATGCATCAAAGTACTCTGTACTTGAAGCTACAGTATATTACCTTTCTTATCAGGGAGACAGTTCTCAAGATGTTTTCTTCTGCCCCTATTACCTCCCCACTTGTGAATGATTGCCCAGATTTGTGTTACCCCATGTCCTCTCACTCTCCTACCCTTCTGTCAGACCACCCCCGTCATTGTTTTGCCCACTCTGAGAAATATATCACATGGCCAAAAGTATGTGCAAACTCATCAAAACCATGGCCATTCATATGGACTTAGTTGCCCCTTTGCTACTATAACAGCCTCCACTCTTCTGAAAGGATTTCTGCTAGCTGTTGGAACATTGCTGCTGGAATCTAGCCATATTAGTGACATTGGGTACTGATGTTGGGTGATTAGGCCTGGCTTGCAGTTGGAGTTCCAATTCATCCGAAAGGTGTTCACTGGGGTTGAGGTCAGGGCTCAGTATAGTAAAGTTCTTCCACACAGATTTCGTCAAACCATTTCTGTATGGACATCGGTTTTTGCACAAGGAATTGACACAATGTATGCTGTAGCTTTAAGATGTCCCTTCCTTGGAATAAGGGGCCTAGCCCAAACCATGAAAAACAGCCCCAGACCATTAGTCTTCCTCCATCAAAGTTTACAGTTGGCACAATGTACTCAAATAGCTAGTGTTCTCATGGCATCCACAAAATCCAGAGTTGTCCATCACACTGCTAGATAGTGAAGCTTGATTCATCACTCCAGAGAACATGCTTCCACTGCTCTGGTGGTCGCAAGCTTTACACTACTCTAGCAGATGCTTGGCATTGCACTTTGTGAATTTAGACGGCTGCTTAGCTATGGAAACTTTTTCATGAAGCTCCTGACAAAAAGTTCTCATGCTGACATTGCTTCCAGAGGCAGTTTAGGACTTGATAATAAGTGTTGCAGCCAACAACACATTATTTTAATACTCCACTCACTTCAACACTTGGATGTCCATTTTGTGAGATTGAGCGGCCTACCACTTCATGTTGCTCCTAGACATTTCCACTTCACAATAAGAGCACTTATAGTTGACCGGGTAGCCCAAGCAGGGCAGAAATGTGAAGAACTGGCTTGCTAGAAAGGTGGAATCCTATGACAGTGCCACGTTAAAAAGTCAATGAGCTCTGCAGTATGGCCCATTCTACTGCTAATGTTTGTCTATGGAGACTGGGATGGGGAGGGGAAGAAGAGGAAGGTGACAGGGCAGTAAGGTCATAAAGAGAAAACAAAAGTAAACCTTATACTTAAATGATGTCTGATCCATTTAGCAGATGATGAAGGTGATCAATATTTAGACATGGAAACTAGGGAAGGAATAGGACAAAGAAAGATCATATTCGCATTGAATCTCAGTCATGGATTATAAAGAATATAGTATTCTTGAATGGTTCAATGAGATTTCTGGAACTCAGCTGAAATAGTTACTCTGGCAGGAGTACACCTTTTCTGAATTTTTTGCCAAACTCTTAACTCTTTAAGGTCCAATGGGGTGTGTAGCACATTGCAAATCAATGCATTGCATTCCATTCTTGACCATAAAGGGGCATTGCGCTTCTGAATGAAGAGATTATGGATTATATTCAATAGGCTAAAAAGGTTTAATTCCAGGTTAAACCAATGGCACCTTAAGGAAGAAATTGAAATTCTCAGTGATTTAAAATGGGACTGTTAAAGGGGCAGTATAGGGTCCATACTAGACCAATAGTGCTAAACTCCTCCGTTGCTGTAAAGCCTTACAGGCCACGCTAATCTACAAGGCTGGGTAATGTCAGGGCTTCACTCTGCACACACAGGATATTGTTCTACTCCATACAGAAGCTCACTGAAAGCGGATTCGCTGTCACAGGGCTTCTGTTGAGTTGAATACAGAGGTGAGCAATCTCCTATGTGCCACTCACTCAGTGCTGAACTCACCCTGTCTTCCAGATCACTGAGATCTGCAAGGCTTACCGAAAGGTAACAGAGGAGTTTCAAGCTATGACAACTCAGTTTCCATAACTCATGATCTTGTATGGATCATGTACTGTCCTATTAACCTCCACAAATACTAGAGGTCCCAAAACACATTATGTATCAATTAATTGGAGACCTTACTAGCATTTAAAAGAGCAGAACATAGAGGGCTATGTACGTTAGTATTGGGATTAACATTTAGTTAGTGCTTGATGATCCAAGGAGAAATCTGATTGCCATTTGGAATCAAGACGGAACCCCCCCCCCCAACATTCAAGGCAGAATTTGAAATTGCTGTATTGAGGGGGGTTTTTGCCTTCTTTTGTATCAACGATAGTAAACAGGAATAGGAAAAGGGTTCAACTAGATGTACACAAGTCTTTTTTCACCCTAAATTACTTTGTTACTATGTTACTACGTATTCAAGGAATTAAAAGACCTATTTAAAGGGACAGTAAATCCTAATTATGAAAACGTATATGGTGTAAGAATTTTCCTGTTTTGTTAATCAGTGGAACTCCAAATGCTGGTATATGCTTATTTCAAAATGTATTACAAGCAAACGTGTTTTCCTGATAGATTGAGCTCAAGATATTTTGCTGCCAGGTGATACTGTTGCTACATCCAACTGTGTAAAGTTTGTGTCTGCAACACTCAACTCTTCCCAGGCAGTAATAGCAATGGTGACACCTGGCTGCAAGAAAAAAATGTAAACTCTTGTAAAAATGTGAGTTTTCCCTGTAATGATTTTGGACTTCTTCAAGCAATAGAATTACCCTTGTTTTACTCTGCATAAAAACCCTTGCAATATAAGTATTTTCATAATAAGTCTTTATTGCCCCTTTAAATGTGACTTTTAACACCTTTAGTACTAGAGGGAAGGCTCTTTCCACTAAAACAAAGGCAGGGTTTTGTTATAGTAAGAGTAGAAAAGTTTTGGAACTCTTTGCTTTGGGATGCTATGCTTGCAGATACTATAATTGCTTTAAAAAGGAATGGATACCTTTCTAGCTCAAGACAATATTGAAAATTATGACAGTTGGTTTGAAAGCATATAAGATGTTGATCCAGGGAGATATCCGTCTGCCATTTCAAGTCAGGAATGAATTTTTTTACCCACTTGAGGCTTAATTGGAAATGGCCTTGATTTTTTTTTTTTTGTTTTTTTGCCATCCTCTGAATATCAACAGGGTTGATATGGTATGGATTGACCTTGATGGATGCATGTTTTTTCAGCGTCATCAGCTACGTTACTATGTATATGTGTATGGTCTCAGTCACTGACTTCCATTGCATATGTCAGCCAAAACCAGGCAAATGATCTTTCAGTGCTTTCCTATGTTTCTTTCTTGTACTTGATCATTGATAAATCCACAAGTACAATTTTCCAATGACCAATACATAATGAAATCACCATATTTAGATTAGATTGTAAGCTCCTTGGGGAAGGGTCCCTTTCCCAATGTATGAATCCCATTGCGCACCCCACACACACACACACACACAATAATAATGAAATGATTGCACTTTAGCCTGATGCTCTTAACCCAGTCCAGTATTTTTGTATTTTACTATTACTATTTGTGTAAAGCACTGTGTATATGTATGACACTGCATAAATAAAGATACATACATATTTCATGCATTTTTACTTTTTGATGTTGTGTAGATAAACCCCATACCTTTACCTTTCTAAATATTTCCTTGTGATTTACAGACTGGGCAGAACAATGGGTGCAGAGGATCTTGCACAGAAAATGTTACAAGGCAACCCACGTGAGCGGATCTCAGCTGAGGATGCTCTCCTTCATAAGTTCTTCAGTCCTTTGCCGTGCCAGGTACACCAGCTCTCAGATGGTATGTTGGACCAATATTTTCACTACATGTGTTCTTTATTTTTCATATGTATTTTTTTTATTCTGGTTAAAGATTAGCTGTTAGGCCTTTGGCAATGGACTAAGTAGACATTCCCCTTAAATCAGTGGATGCTAGCGATGCGTTCATTGCACTGATGGAAATGTTAATTAACTTTGTAGCATCCATGGGACTAAACGAAGCTAACACTTGCTAATCATGGTCCCCACTTACCTTAATATTGTCAGAAAATCCTAATGGCCCCTATGGATTTTGCCCTCCTGCCTTTGATCAAGAGATCGATCAGTCCTGGATATCATGTTCACACTTCATATTAGGGTGGAGGGGGGAGAAATGTGTGATATCCTAGTGCGCTGGTGGGCAATATGAGGCCAGTCATCTGCCGCTAGACTAAAACTCCCATCGTTTCTTGACAGACGTTGGCTGGAGGAGAATGATGGGAGTTGTAGTATGGCAGCAGCTATAGGGTCTTGCGTTGCCTAGCCCTGCCCTAGAGGATTAATGTCATGCTGCCTTACCACCTCCTCCCAGCAGACATATTTTATTGGGATCTGAAACCTGAAATGTTAGAGACTGAGTGTACTCCATGCAATATCCATGCTGGCTTGGGAGCATCAGTTTGAAGTGAGATTATGTCTGCCTTCCCCCATTACTTCCTTTCATGGACTGTCTCACACCAGGCTTTCCTTGTGTGTGTGGGGGATGCAGTACACAGTAACTGCACCTTTTGCAACAAAAACACCGAAAGACATTACCCAGTATGTTATTTTTCTGCTGACATAAAAATAATAAATTATATGGTACCCGTGTTCCAGAAAAAAAAAGCTACGTACAAAAAGAGGAGCAATTATGGACCATACCAACTGCTCCACATGGGGACAGATAACGGTTCCCAAAACATCCAATTAACTTAAATTATAAAACAATACATTGCAACATATCTAGCATTTAAGGTGTCACCCATGGGGCATTTGGCTCGCCACAGAATTTCTCCCTTCTTTTATGCATTACGCCCCAATTTCTTTTTGATATGAGGTCTGAGATCAAAGTTGATTGGTTCTTTAGTATGAAGGCTAGAACATGTAACTTGCTGCATTCTCAATTATAAAAAAAAATCATAGGTCTACACATCAATGCAAATGTGGAGGCGTATGTAAATGATTTTCATTTTTTATATTGAAATCTTGTTTTTTTGTTTTGTTTTTTTTTTGCTTCTATACACAGGCTCTGTATAAAATACAATTTCTTTTAAAAAATAAAGTGTTCCCAGATGCTTTCACATGGTAATGCATTAATCACATGGCCTAGAGTCCCTTGATGATCCTTGTGTTGCATTACCCCATAAATTCCTGACATGCCAACTCTGTATTTGGGTTATCTCTTAAATCCTAGACAGGACAGTTCACTTTTTATACAGCTCTATAAATGTGTAGGGTTTCAGCCCTCTCTAGCTAGACCCTCTGTGAATGGAGCATACCATTTATCCATCTGGACAAGTTATGTTCTTAATTCCTAAATAAACAGGCTGTCTACGGGAAGGGTTGTGGAATAGCTTAAAGACACAGCTGCATTATTTAACCCACATAACATCCCTAGTTTAAAGACAGTGCACATCATTGTGAGGTAGTAAGGTGGGATAATTTATTGATAATATTATTTTGCAAATCATTGTTTTCATCTGTGTTAGGGCTGCAGATTAATACTCTTGGGTGCTGATACTGGGGTGTTTTTAAACCTTTGCGGTCAATGCAAAATTGTGAATGGAGGCCCCCAAAGAGAGCAATATATTTAGAATCCCTTTAAGTTTTGTGGTTGCTTTCCTTAAAGGGATAGTAATACTTCGTTTTAACTTTATTTTATTTTGCAGGCATTAAAAAAATATGAAGAATGATATAAGTCTTATCTCTCAAACCTTTATGGTTTAAGAGATATTCACAAGCAAAGTTTCCTCCTCCCGCCCCTTTTACCTAGTGTAAGCCATCTCTTCTTAGATGTGGAATGCAGTCCATAGACCAGACAGATAACAGCAGGGGACAATCTTCTTCCTATGAGAACAATGAAGGCCTTGCCCCCCTTGACAAGTTTTTCAGCTTTTTCCCTTATCTTAATTGAAGATTATCCCTCTCTGCAGTCTACCTAGGCACCTCCCTTCTGATCTGGCTGAGTAGTGTTACATCAGTAAAAGAGGCGGGAGGGGGATACTTTGTCAGTGAATTACTCTTGAACTACAACTCTGACAGAATTGAAATAACACTCTCCAAAGTCCACATACTATGATGATTAATTAGAGCTGCTTTTATTATGAAACATTACTATCCCTTTAAGCCCACTAAAATGTGTGGGAAAAGCAGCCAAACTGGTGTATTGTCCACCCATTCCATTCTCCTCACAGAATTAAACTGACTCTTTCCTAAAAATCTGGGATCTTTGGGAACTTTTTGGCAAGTTACCCTGACACTGGAGGCCCCCCTGGGGAATGTTGAGTATGCCCATGTATTTAGGATGTGGTGTATGCCCTTGCATTTGGGATGCTGAGTATGCCCATGCATTTCAGTTTTGCCATTCAGGAACACTGTGGAGAACTCCCCAGAGACTGCTGTGACAGAAAGTAGTCTACATTCTGGAACTTTACATTGTTCCAGAAGTGGGCTGCCAGGGACAAGGGACACACATTTGAAATCTGGGACTATCCCGGACAATAAGGTACACGTGGTCACCCTACATGCATTAACCCTTTGAGTGCCGATGGGGTGTACAACATATTGCTCTGCAATGCATTGCACAGCCCTCTGGCACTCAAAGGTTAAAATGTCCCTGGTAAAGATATTGCTAGTATCCAAGTGGGGTAAGATACTAAAAGGGTTATTAACTGATAGTATTCAGAACTATGTGAAGACAAACAATATCATTAGTAGGAATCAGCATGGTTTCATGAAGAACAGATCATGTCAGACTAATTTACTTGCATTTTATGAAAGAGTGAGTAGTCATTTGGACAGGGGAATTGCTGTTGATGTAGTATACTTGGATTTTGCAAAAGCCTTTGACACAGTGCCTCACAACAGGTTACTGCATAAATTAAAAGGCTTCGGTTTGGGTGGTGGTATCTGTACATGGATTGAGAACTGGTTAAATGATAGATGGCAGAGAGTTGTTGTAAATGGAACTTTTTCAAATTGGTCTAGGGTTATAAGTGGGGTACCGCAGGGTTCAGTCCTGGGCCCAATGCTTTTTAATTTGTTTATTAATGATCTAGAAGTGGGAATTGAAAGTAGCATCTCAATCTTTGCTGATGACACTAAGCTATGTAAGGAAATACATACAGAGCTCGATGTTTTTTCCCTACAGAAGGATTTAGATAAACTAAGTGAATGGGCAGAAAAGTGGCAGATGTCATTTAATGTAGATAAATGTAAGGTTATGCATTTGGGTTGTAGAAACAAACTTGCTACATATACTCTAAATGGGAAACAACTTGGGAAATCCACATTAGAGAAAGATTTAGGTGTACTGATAGACAATAGTCTTCACAGCAGTGTGCAGAGTCACTCAGCTGCTGCAAGAGCAAATAGAGTACTAGCCTGCATAAAAAGAGGTGTAGAAGCAAGGGATGCTAATATTATCCTACCTCTGTATAAATCCTTGGTTAGGCCTCATCTAGAATATGGAGTACAATTTTGGGCGCCTGTTCTAAAAAAAGACATTACTGAACTGGAAAAGGTGCAGAGACGTGCAACAAAACTGATAAAGGGATTGGAGGATCTGAGTTACAAAGAGAGACTAGCCAAACTGGGTTTGTTTACATTAGAAAAGAGACGTCTAAGGGGTGATATGATTACCATTTACAAATACATTCAAGGCCAATACAAAGAACTATCCAATGAATTATTTATGCAAAGAGCTGAGCTAAGAACAAGAGGTCATCCATTAAGACTTGAGGAAAGGCGCTTTCGACTAAAACACAGGCAGGGATTCTTTACAGTAAGGGCGGTAAGGCTATTGAATTCTTTGCCTCGGGATGCTGTGCTTGCAGATAATGTAACTGCATTCAAAAAAGCAATGGATGCCTAACTAGCACAGAACAATATTGACAGTTATGACAGATGGCTTCAAAGCAAATAGGATATTGAGCCGGGGAACTATTTGAGACACTCACACACACACACACCTACATTGGAAATTGCTCCAGAGGGCTTTTTTGTTGCCTTCCTCTGGATCAACAGGGGTGTTATTGGCATGGGCTGGACTTGATGGACGCATGTCTTTTTTCAGCCTTATCTACTATGTTACTATGTATGTTACTATGTAAGTGGTTAATAGCAGCAGTACTAATAAAAAGACACATTGATAAGTGTTATTATTGCAATTATCTCATATTAGACATCATGCTTCTGTTTTTTAGTAGGACCGAGGCTGATTAGAGCAAACATTAACAAAATTATTTTTATTTTATTGATAAATTCCATTTGTAGCTTTAAGTTACAGCTGTGACAAAAACTGGTCAGAACTATCATTTTATACTAAGTCTTCTCCTAAGAGATTAGACCTTGTAAAACTCATCACAGTGCTATGCAGCCCTAAAATGGCTTATGTCACCCATTGTCTGGACTCTTAGTGGACAAAGGAGGATGGGCTAAACAAGGAATTCAGTGGCTTGATCCACAGTATTTAGTTCTTGTACATGTAGTTCCCTTTGATGGCCAGTAAGTTGGTCTGAAAACCATTAACTAGTAGCCCCGAAAGCTCTTAAAGGGATAGTAATACTTCGTTTTGTAGGCATTAAAAAAATATGACGAACGATATAAGTCTTATCTCTCAAACCTTTACGGTTTAAGAGAGAGTCACAAGCAAAGTTTCCCCTCCCATCCCTTTTACCTAGTGTAAGCTAGCTCTTCTCAGATGTAGAATACAGTCCATAGACCAGACAGATAACAGCAGGGGACAATCTTCTTCCTATGACAACAATGAAAGCCCTGCCCCCCTTGACAAGTTTTTCAGGTTTTTCCCTTATCTTAATTGAAGATTGTCCCTCTCTGCAATCTACCTGGGCACCTCCCTTCTACTCTGGCTGAGCAGTGTTACATCAGTAAAAGGGGCGGGAGGGGGATACTTTATCATTCAATTACTCTTGAACTACAACTCTGACAGAATTGAAATAACACTCTCCAAAGTCCAAATACTATGATGATTAATTAGAGCTGCTTTTATTATGAAACATCACTATCCCTTTAACTATATCAATGCACTCATCCACGCAACACAGAATTGTGAGACTTTCAATAAAAGAGTAAAGCTATCTCTTGGGATCAAGACAAGAAGAGAGCACTTAGGGATCTCTTTTCTGTTCCTGTGAGCTTCCTTCTAATTTGCTGGGGCTCCTGGTGCAGCACCAACTTCTTCTGTAAGTCTGCTCCCAGAAGTACAGACCTGAAGAGAGGGCACATAGCATTTGATATTAAGTGGTTTGCAGCTTAAGTCAGCAAATTATAAAATGAGATTAGCAAAAATCGAATATACATTGAAAGGTCATAAGAATTATATGGCTAGCACTGTCTAATCACTTCAGTGTGCTGCAAGGCCTTCCAACACAGACATTTCATCCAACAATGGAAAAGTTATTGAGACTATCGTAGACACTGCCCATGCCTTTGCACCTACTGTGAAACAAGAAAAATCAACCTGAATATCAAAAGAAACAGTTGCCATGATGAAAAAGCAACAAGAAAGAAAGCAAAATGGTAATATTATTAAAAGGCAGAATATATAGAAAGGTGCAACACCATAAGGAAGATCGTAAAAGAAGAAATGTGGAGGTTCAGTGCAGATCACAGTAAAAGGACACTGGAAAAAGTCAAGAACTACAGAAAGTAAAAAAAAAGATGGACACACATTGGAGCCAAATGTTTGCATTAAATCTTGGAAATGGTACAACAGCAAAAACTCAATAACAGATATTAAAATGAGTGGAAGAGTTTTATTCAAATCTTTATAAGGAAGAAGGACAACAACTGAACACAGGGCCAGAGGCTGAAGCTGTGTCAGACATTTTGGTAGAAAAAGTAAAAGCTGCAATGTATTCAATGAAAAATGTCATCCTACTGCACAAAAAAGGTAATAATGTACCGTAAAATCTCAGGTATAATACGCACGTGTGTATAATACGCAGATGTATATTATGCCTAAGATTTTAGGGGAAAAGAGGAGTGCCTATGTATAATACACACCCTTGTTTTCTCTCTTACTACAAAAAAAATATAGTGTTAGCAGACCTGTTCCCTCCCTCCCCCGGCGCTCCGCTTTGAAGATAAACCTTATTTTTGTGCAAGTGAACTGCCGAAGAGAAGGCAAAACTTCTTGCACCTGCCGCCCTGCCACCCACTTCCTTCAATTGGGCTTACAGGACCTTCAGCCTCCAGCCAATGGTAATGCCCTCCTTCAATTGGGCTTACAGGACCTTCCGCATCCAGCCAGTGGTAATGCCCTGTGTATCAGAAGTGCAAGAAGTTTTGCCTTCTCTTCGGCAGTTCACTTGCACAAAAATAAGGTTTATCTTCAAAGCGGAGCGCCTGGGGAGGGAGGGAAGAGGTCTGCTAACACTATATTTTTCATTGTAAAAACTCTTGTGTATAATACGCACCCACCACTTCACATAAGGTGAAGTGGGGTAAAATTGTGCATATTATACTAGAGATTTTACGGTAGATTTAGAAAAAATGAACAACCAGTAAGCCCATTGCCAATCATCTGTAATGTTTTCACAAAGGTACTATGGAGAAGAATGGACAGAATACTTAATTGAGCACAGCTGAAAGAACAAGCAGGCTACCAGGGCTATTTCATTACAAAGGACCATATCCAGGCAGTGCAACAAGTAATAGAGCATCATAATGAATACAAACTTATTATACATAGCCGTTATTGACTACGCAAAGGCCTTGGCAGCAGTAATTGATTCCCTGATCAACCAAGCAATATACAGAACTTACATAAATAACCGCCAATCAATATATTTAAATGCAGCTACATCAATTCAGGTCAACAGTGTTAAAGTCCCGATCATCATTGAAAAAGGCATCAGACAAGGAGACACAATCCAAAACTATTTTCTGCTTGTTTAGAAGTAATTTTCGACAAACTAAATTGGGACAAAAAAGGACTTATGATCAATGGAGACTACCTACCTCACTGACATTTTGCAGATGATATCATACTCTTTGAAGAACTGCAAAAACGCATTGAAGAGCTACAACAAGAAAGGAAAAATCTTGGTCTGAAGATGAATATCAACAAGATGTAAGTAATCTTTAACAAATTTACCATAACAAGGAAAATTGCCGTAGATGGACTAGGAGTGGACAAGTACGTTTACCTTGGACAGGAAATGGAAATTGAGTTCCAAATAAAGTTGGGATGGCAATCATTTAGAAAATGTAGTAGTACTGTCTTTAAGACAAATTTACCACCCTGCCACAAGCGAAAGGTTTTTGACCAATATGTCTTCCCAGTCCTTACGTACGGCTGTGAAACATGGAATGTTGTATGGCCAAAGCCATATAAAAACTAAAGGTTGCACAGAGAAGTATGGAGTGTAGAATTCTGATAACTGATAATTTTGGAATGGATTCCAATCAATACTAAATGCCCAAGAAGAAGACCAGAGACAATATGGGTAGATGAAATTGCCAAATTTGTTGGTACACAGTCGAATCAAAAAGTATAGGACAAAGGATTTTGGAGGCTTTGCTGAGGAGGCCTTCACCCTGCAGTGGATCAAAAATGTCTGAAGATGAAGATGATGATATGTATATTTCTAAGAAAGTAATATTTACTAAAGATATGTATACATGTTTTATGATTTCTTTAGATATTTAATATTACATATTTTAAAGAGGAACTACCACCTTTAAGAAAGTTGTCCCCAAATAATTCCTCATCTGGCGACTAACTGCTTAGTAGTGCTAGTCGCCAGAATTATTACCTCCTTAATGCGAATTATACCCTGCTCTGGGACTGACAAGCAGGAAGGAGTGCAGACATCTTTCCATAGTGACGCCTGCGCTGTCAATCCCTTTTGTAGCTGAACGGCTCCTAGCAAAGCCTCCTAGAGCCGGCAGCGACTTACAGCGCAGATACACAGACGTCACTATGGAAAGATGTCTGCACTCCGTCCTGCCTGTGAGTCCCGGAACAGTGGATCATTTGCATTAAGGAGGTAATAATTCTGGCGACTAGCGCTAATGAGTAGCTAGTCACCAGATGAGGAATTATTTGGGGACATCTTTCTTAAAGTTGGTAGTTCTGATTTAAGAAATGATGAGTCCTTTACCACCATGTCATTTTGAGACTATGCTTTAGTTCAGTGTTTCTCAACTCCTGTCCTCAGGACCCACTAACAGGACAGGACTTAGGGATTTCTCTGCTAGAGCACAGGTGTGGTGATCAGAGGCTCATTCACATTGATTAACTCACCTGTGCTCTAACAAGGAAATCATCAAATCCTGGCCTGTTAGTGGGTCCTGAGGACAGGAGTTGAGAACCACTGCTCTAGTTCATACATCTGGAGTTATACTAGTCTCTATTTCCATGGAGTAGTGAAATTTGTAAACCAAGGCGTGGTCTACTTAATGATGACATAGGTTAAAGGGGAAATGTCTCCCAGTACAAACTAGAAGTATGGTATTAGTATGTTAGAGGACGAAACTAAAAAAGATCTTTGCTTTTCTTTTTGTCTTGAGTTTGTTATTCACATAAGGATATTAAAGAACAGTTTAGAAAGTTTCTTGTGTTACTGTGGCAAAAGTGATAGTCCTCATTGTCAGTTTTTCCTGCAGCTGCTAAAATTCTAGACAGCTCTCTAAGCTCATACTGCTCCTTAAAGGAACACTAATACCGTAAAATTAAAATTGGGTTATTTAATATTTTTTGTCATGTACTTCCAAGTAGCATCTGTAAAATTTAGTTATTTTGTGTTAGATCTCTAATACCTAATCCTAAACTTTTTAGTGTATGTGAGGGCTGTCTTATATAGACACAGTTGTGATAATTGTGTTTGTGCAGAGCTAATGTTAATTTATAGAAATTAGTACCCACTATTCTTCTATTCAGTGAGACTGGTATATTTTTTCACCTATTCAACATACCTGGGAATTCTTAGTCTTTGACCATGAGACTCAAGGTTTTGACCCAAATCTCAGGGTAAAAGTCCAAATTCTCAGGGTGAGAGAGTCCAGTGCTATTATCTAATCTACTCCAATTAACTTCTTCTTTAATCTTTAAATTGGCGCCACTTGTACCAGGAAGGCAGAGAGCAACGTCCTCGATATCGTAGTCAGCGCTCAAAGGGAAAGAAGAATAATAATAAGAGCATATAAGTGTAGTAAAATGTATTGAAAATTAACCCCTTAATGCCAGAGGACTTACATGTATGTCCTCGGGCAGATGTCCATTAAAGACAGAGGACGTACATGTACGTCCTCCATTTCCGGGTCCCCACGAAGCTGCAGGCTGTTCAGGGTGTCCAGAATTGTTTAAAAAAACCCATTGCGGACATTAAGTGCCGGCTGCTTGTGTGCATGGTTGGTCACTAAGGGGTTAATAAACATACAAGAAATCCACACTCACATAATGCCAACTTGGTAAGAAAGCATCTCTGGGTCCCTACCCCCAAGTAGTCAGTCTTTCTCTTTACTCCTCTTTTCCTCCAGACCACGAGGAAAAGCTTCTCGGCGTCCTCCAACTGTGTGTAAATGGCCG
Organism: Rhinophrynus dorsalis; assembly: GCA_037306005.1. Classification (NCBI taxonomy): domain Eukaryota; kingdom Metazoa; phylum Chordata; class Amphibia; order Anura; family Rhinophrynidae; genus Rhinophrynus; species Rhinophrynus dorsalis. The sequence goes on along the minus strand of CM074725.1, from coordinate 147,295,955 downwards.
CAGTAGTGATAGTTTCTTAGGCAATACTGGCCACACTCTGAGTAGGGAAAGAAACTCATGGGGAACATTGGGAGGGACTTGATCCTATGCAAGTTTCGGTCAATTACCCTAGCACATTCATGGGACAACTCCCACTTCATCAGGGAGACATCCTGCTTGTCTTGTGTGTGTGTTCATACAGTGATATTTTTAAGTTATTGTGTATTAATGGCTCCTTGAGGACTGATTGGAGCACCTCTCGATTACAGCATGTAGGGACATATCACTGGGAATCTATATTATGGGTTAATATTTACAAGATATCAGGATCAGCATGTTTTGAAATTTCCAAGGTATGCTATATATATAGACAACACTATAACTTATAGATAGCTATAGTAATAGCACTATAGCGGTCATCCACTGTGGTATATGCCCCTAGTATAGCCACTGACTTTATTGGGTAACACCACTGGATCTGCGCTGGTAAATTTGTACATTCACGCCATGTTACATTTTCCATGTACAGCTTGGAAACTCTCTGGAAACAGAAATTCAGCGAGCTTACTGTCAGGGACATAAAAGTGTAAAAAAAAATCAGGTGAAGATGAAAAAAGCATAGACAGAATCTAAAACTGGATTTTAAGCCTTAAAAAACAAAGGGGACTTTTACAGAGGTGAGTACAAGGTATTAGACATGTGCGAATTCATTCGGATTTCATCGAAAATGGGGTCATTCGGAGACATTCGGCCAATCCGAATCTCAAGGGTCATTCGGAAAAAATGATCAGACTCCGAACAGCCCAGGTCCGAAATTCGTCAAAACTTTCGAAGTTTCGGCAATCTACACATTTCCAAAAGTTTTGACTACTTTTGACCAGGACTTTTTTGTACTTCCTGTGCGCGCTCAATTACTTTCCCTCAGTAATTTTCCCTCCATGTCTCTAGTCCAATTCCATTCTCCGTTTCATGCACTACTTCCCTCTTTTGTCTGTATTCGAATAGCCTTCTACGTTTCATGATGGGGGTTGGACTAATGACACAGTCACACAGACAGACAGCCTGCATTTCCTCATTGGGTTGTTGGAGCTCAGAGAGAGAAGAGATTAGAGAGTGTACAGTTGTTGTGTAGGCAGGCAGGTAGCATTAGGCTAGGCATAGGTAGGCAGCCAGCATTAGTTCCAGTTATTGCCACTGCAAGAGCAAGTAATATTTGTTCCTGTGCAAAATATAAAAAAATATTAGGTATTTGTTCGAATACAGGGCCGGCCCATACATGGGTCCCAGTGGGTCCATGGACCCAGGCGGCACTTTGACAGGGGTGGCAATTTGCCGTCCCATAGCATGTTTATTTTGTGCTCTTCCGCCATTTCTGTGTTGCAGGGTGTCCCATCAGTGTGACTGTCAGCAGCCGGGCAGCCCTATGCTCACTCAGTGGCAATGCCTGCTGGCTGCTTCAGTGACGTGAATTATGTGATAGTGAAACATTATGCCTATTTTGTATTGTTTATCGCCCACCTAAAGTCAAGACTTGAGTAAATAGGTCTACCGTCCCAGATTTGCTAGAGAGGTTTTACAAATACAGGAGGGTGCCCCCTGTACGAAATGAGTCTAAACATTTGGGATCCCTAGTATGAGTGCACAACAGTGCATGATGTGTCCTGAACAGGATTGCTGTGAGGTGTCTCCACCCAGAAGATGCTGGCCGGGCTGAGCTTCAACATTGCGACAAGTGACCAACTAAGAGCACCGTGCCGTGCAGCCATAGCATCACCCCCTCCTACTCTCCGGGTCCCGCTGACTAGCAATAACAGGTGAGTCACTAAGAGATCTGAAGCCTTTCTGGAAGTCCTTTCACTTGGAAAGGGGCTAGGTATTACTTGGGGGAGTTGCCTCGTGTGTAAATAATTTCTAGGTGGGAGATGAATGTGCATCACTTATGTGTTTCCTAACAGTAGTTAGAATACAACTCCCATCATCCCCTGATTATGACATTGGGAAATGCCCAGCAATTACCGTAGAGCCCTGTATTGCACACTCACGGAAAACGGTGATATTGCTATACTAAGACAATGCTGTGGATCCCTCTTCAGTATAGATGTCAAGCATTTTTTTTTATTTCTCTCCTGTGTTGCAGTTTGTTCACAACAGAATGTCTCAATTTTTCTTTTTAACACATTACATCTATCACATTACAATCATTGATGTTTATTCTTGATGTAGTATGAAACTCTACAATGTATATACACATAGAGTTATCTGATATGAGGGGAAATCAGGATAGGAAAACGAGAGAGAGGAATTTGGGTACTAAAGAGGGACAGTAGGGTAGGAGGCTGGTACCAGAAAATGAAGCCTTAATCTTTACCCATGTACTAACATAGAATGTGACATGTAGTTTGTCCATGTTCGAGTCGACCACTTATGTTGAGTAGGATGTGACAGGCATGGGTTTTCGATGTCGAGCATATGCTAAATTGAATGACAGGCATGAGGTTTCGATGTTCGAACATATGCTAGATTGAAAGACAGGCATGGGGTTTCGATGTTCGAACATGCTAAATTGAATGACAGGCATGGGTTTTCGATGTTCGATGTTTGCATTGTGACTGGCATCCCATGCTAGAGTAGAGGTGACATGCACAGACTTTCAATGTACGACAATGTCCGTTTTTGGGATGGATCTTTTTCTAAATGCACACCCTGTCTGCAAATAATGATAGCAGCGTGCACGGAGGCGCACTGCTATAATTTAACCCATGTTAAATTCGGCCGAATAATTTGGAATGGATCAGAATTTCGTCTGAATCGAATAGGCGCGGTCCGAAATTAGGATCATCCGAATTAAAAAAAAAAAAAATTTGTCCGAATTCGAATTTTACCGAAAATTTTGCCCGTGCACAAGTCTACAAGGTATTTAACTGTGTATATGCCCAGATCATTTTTATATGCTAGTGTTACTTTAAATTTTCCATTTCCTTTAAATTTTCCATTTTCCTGCACCAGTTTTATACCCCTTTGCAAGCTATTATTTAACCCTTTGGGTGCTAAAGAGATTTCCAATTCATTGCTGAACAATGTGTTGAAGAGCTCTCTAGCAGCTAAGGGGTTAAAAAAAATGGTTCATACTTGTTGCAGGCCAAGGCTATTTTCTGTGCCAGGAATCAGTAGATGGGATTGGGGGGTGGTTCATGTGAGGAGTGTGGGTGTTGCCATGGGTGGAGCTAAGGGCACCTAGAATGCCTTGCCTAGGGGAGCCTGGGATGTAAATCCAGCTCTGTGAATGCCCATTTGGGCTGCCAAAGACAAACACCGGTTTAGCAGTTTATCAAATAAATTCGCTTCTATGAATGAATTTGATCCTTCTTAAAATGAGAACAGTTGTGAATTAGACTATAATTAATATTAACCTTTTGAGTGCCAAAGGGGTACACAACTCATTACGCTGCAATGGTTTGACTAACACATTGGCACTTAAGGGGTTTAGTCGGGATAAAACTGGCACCAGAATAGGAGAGTATGACAGACATGGTATATCTGCATTCTTTTTTGCTCCTTAGACAGCTGTAGAACATAAATCTATACTGACACTTTTAGGAAAATAAAAAGATAGAATCTTATATGAACCTGCCTATCTAGGGAGGGAAGAGGGGGATCTCACAGCAGGAGGGAGTTTGACTTTCTTTTCTACATATAGGTTTTTTTTTCCATGCAGAGTTTAAATTATGCCTGATAAAAGGAGTTCGGTAGACATGTGAGTTCTTTCAAACCATCCTGGCTTCCTCCCAATTAAATGAGGTTTGTCAAAGCCATGGGGCTCTGCCACTGTATGAGAGGCGGACAAGCGAATCCCGCGGTGACATCTCCAGTCCCCAAGGGAACAGATGAAAGTGCCTGCAATGGCAGATAGAAATAGAGAGCGAGAGAATGAGAGAATGTGAGAGAGAGAAGCGATATAAATACAGGAACAAGAAAGGATAGAGGGAAGAAGAGATGCAGGCGAGAGATGGAGTAGGTGCAGAAACATGAAACCAAAGAAATGCAGAAACCAATGGGTAATGCAAATCATTGACTGGAAGGAAAGATAGCGGTCAAAACACTGGATGAGCATTCGTTTGTTGTTCATCTGTTGTTGGACTACAGTTCCCTTTATCCTCAGCTTGCCAAAGGTCAGCTAAAAATGGTGGGAATTTAACTTAAAAAATGACCAAAATAACCTACGTTTTATCAAAGAGTTCTAAACACTAGAGGGTGAGCGTAGCCCTAATTACTGATGCCAAAATTCCCAAAAGACCCTGACCTTTGGCCAACCCAGTGCATTATTAATGCACTGTGCAGCCCCATTGTACATTATCATTAGTGAGATTAACACAATTATGTTCTCTAATAATAATAATAATAATAATAACTAGTATTTATATAGCGCCTTTCTCCCAGTGGGACTCAAAGCGCTTTCAGCGCACGCTCTCGGAATTAACCAAATCGGCAGCTGAAATAATAGATGTTATTATTACCCGTTGGCAAGAAAATTCATGACAAGGCATAGTCGAGTCATCCACATCTTTCCCAGCCGCCCCCCCTTTATGACACACACACAGACACCTTGGATGGGTTGAAAAGGCCACAGTGTTTATTTCCAAGACAAAACAATACTCAAGAAAATGTATTAAATGTATTAACAATTGAAACCTGAGTACATAATCAGTACATTTAAACCCCCTAGTGCTTGCTAATGCATAGGCATTACTTGACTTTAACAATATAATACCCAAACTTTATTAACACTACCTGACTGAGCACCATGCCACCATCCAACCCTGAAATATTTGAATGTGGCAAGTGATTGCCCGACAGCCATACCCATGACTCTTATGACCAAGCCTAAGAGCTATGATCCTGTACTATCACCGCAAAGCCACATATTTCATCCAGCAAGCTTCCCTCCACGGCACAGTCTCTTGAAACCTTAAGCTTGCTGTGCCCTGCCATATGTTCAGGAGAAGCCCTTTCAACACCATCCAACAGCCCAGCAGGGAAAATGCCCTAACTCTATACCATTGAGATGAACATCGTCCCAAAGAAACAGCCTAGGTCCACCCTTGAACCCTTCATGCTTCACAAACTAGTGACCCTCTTAGACACCTTCCTCCTTTGCCTCTCACTCGTTACATGCAAACTCACTCCCCTCCAACACAGGCTCGGGGCAATCTCTGAGCTAAGACCGTATCCCCACACAAAAACAACTGACTGAACCAAAGCTCTCTCAAACAAACAATTCCCTGTCAGAAAGAAACCCTCAATCCATCCACCTCGGCGGGTAGAACCTCACCTTCACCAAAACAAATGTAACCAGAGATCCAATGCAACAGCTCTGACCTCACGGACAAACCAAAATGAGCAATACCCGGCAGCCCATCCTATGAAAAACAACATTCCCCAACCCCCAATGCAACACCTCCAACTGTGTGCAGAACCAAAAGCAACGAACCCAGCAGCTAACATGCCCAGTTGCAACAACCCTGTCCTGAAACTACTAAGGAACTACAAAGAGAGAAACAAAATCCCAACCACCTGGATTAGGAAAGAAATGGGCAGCCCACTATATAAGCCTGAGTGAAGGAACTGTAAAAAAGCATGTGATCCACCATGGCCCACACACAGAAAGACATCCACCAAGGAGTTGGACTCTGCGTCCGAAAATGGCCTCCGCCACACAGTATTCTCAGGAGGTCACCCAACCCGGGGCTTACCAGGCCATAAGCCTGCTTCAGTTCCAAGTACAAATGGGCATGGGTGCTGTTTGACTTAGGCCCGCTAAACCACCCACTTGAGGAAACAACAGAAAGTCTTCTAGTAAGAGCAAAAGAACAAACACTTACCGGCAGGCAAAAGCCACAGAAAACCCGCCTTACAAGCAACAGCACAAAAGATGGTGATAATCAAGGGGAGCAATCAGGAGATGAAAAAAGGGAGGAGGAATTCAATGATCATTCATACCAGCAGCTCCGCTGATACACCAACATCATGGCTGGCGCAAAGGTCAAAGACTGAATAGAACAGAGCTCCTGAGTGACAGCATCTGTCTCTGACCCCTTTTCGGGTATGACAAACAAGGAGTCAATTTAAATGACCACCAGCCACCTACCTGTGCACAGTGCCCAATGGGGAAACACCAAGTTCGCCAAAGAAGGGAAAGGAAAATGCCTCCACCCTGCTTCCCAGAACCACTTCCTTCACCAACTTCAAATATGCCTGAGCGCTCCCACAACAAGAGCTGAAAGTGGCAGGCTGTAACCGATGTGCACAGGCTAAAGATAAAGCAGCCAGCAACAAACCCTAGGCATGCACCAAAGACTTGCAGGAGCGACACAATCTGTGACCCCCAAGATATGATGCCACTTTAAGCAGGTCCAATAAATCACATCCACAAAAGAATGAATACATGGTCCCACGGAATAGGGGATTAAAGCGATCATTGTAGGTCTCAAACATACTACAAAAGTTCAGCAACATAATGAAATGTGTGTGTGTGTGTATGGGGTGGGGGCAAGCATTGCTCCAAAGCCCGTTCATGTAGAACACTACCATAAATGCCCAACACTTCCAACCAGCACCCAAATGCCATGTGCAAGTGGCAATACTGCATCAGCGTCTCATCCTTCAGCAAATCCATTCCAAATCCACCCTCACTGCCATACAAAACCCTACTCAGGCAATAGCCTTCAACCCCGCCCATAGACGATTGCCCAGCTCCGTCACAAAACAACATATAAACCCTACTGAGCCATATCGCACTAACTGACGCCTGTGTCCACTATGCAACAACCATAAATCCCGAAGCACGTATAAATTCAGCATCGACCAGTATCAGAATCCATGGAGCAGCAGGAGTGCTCTCCTGGGAATCTGCCGCTGGAGCCACTGACAAATCCATGACCGCCAACAGCTCCCAGTGCCCCCATGAAATGCAGAAGCCCCCCTAAATCCCACAGTAACTTATACAGATCTAGAACCCCCACCCAATGCTCCCCCAGGAGGACTATCAGAAAAAGCTCACTCCATCCAACACTGGATCCCCCACAGGGGAAAGGGGAAGTCCCAAACCCTGCACCATTGATTGAAGAACCAACTTAACCCTGATACTTCCAAATGGCACCACATTCCTTAAACATTTTAGCATAGTTTTTGTTATTTTTACCCCTGAATTTGTCCGTGACAATAGGTAAGCTGATCCTCATCTTCTCCTGACATTTTCTTTCTCCAAATCTGCCTCTATAACATCAAAAGCAAGTCCACTTAATGAATGTTAATGTACACTCATGAAGTGAAAGAATTGGGTTGGATGTTAGGAGCAGGTATCACCAGAAGAAGAAAAATTTAGAGTAATAACTTTCCCTGTTGCCTTAGAAACATGTTAAAATATTTTATACAGTATTTCTATATGAATAAGGAACTTGGAGCCAAAAATAAAGCATGGATCGGTTTTATTTTAATTCTTTAACATGCTACAGCATCTATCTCAGTTTTCACCTAGCATACACACTGCCTATTTAATTGACAGACAATGGTAAAGCAGTAGATGTAGCTTGTCTGGTTTTAACAACTTAAGAACTAGAGAATATATATATACATATATAGCATGTGTGACATTCCAAGGGCATAAAGAAAATGCAAATCGATTTAGGTAAATTGGAGGAACGAACAAGAGTATGAGATCTACAGTTTCATACTGCAAACCACAAAATTATGCCTTTGGGTCACAAGAAAAAAACCAGATGGAATGTAGGCATATTGGTACTTTGCTTAAACAATAGTAAAGGCCTGAACCGGTTCGCCAAAAAAAAAAAATTATCTGTGGTCCTTAAAGAGATAGTAATGTTTCAAAATAAAAGCAGCTCCAATTAATCTTCATAGTATTTGGGCCATGGAGAGTGTTATTTCAACACTTAAAGTATCCACATCCCACCACTTTTACCTAGTGTAAGCCACCTCCCCTCAGATGTGGGATCTGGCATTAAGACCAGACAGCTCACAGCAAGGGACAATCTTCTTACTGTGAAAACAAAAAAAACTTTTCCCCCCTTGACAGGTTTTTAAGGTTTTTCCCTTATGCTAATTGAAGATTGTCCCTCTCTGCAAGCCATCTGGACACCTTCTTTCTGTTCTAAGGTGAACAGTGTTACATCAGTGAAATGGGCGGGAGGGGTATACTTTATCATTCAATTACTCTTGAACTACAACTCTGACAGTGTTGAAATAACATTCTCCATGGCCCAAATACTATGAAAATTAATTGGAGCTGCTTTTATTTTGAAACATTACTATCCCTGTCCTTAAGGGGTTAACTAAAATTCCAGCAGAAGTATGGTTTAAGTAGGAGATAGTTACACTTTTATTTCTGGGGAAAGCAAAACTGAAAATGCCCTGGTACCATACCATAATTAGCATATGAAACAGCACTGAAAAAGTTTCATTAGCATATGAATCATCACTGAAAAGCTTTATTAGAATATGAATTGGCAATGGTATCGCATGGGTACTGCAATTAGCATACATTAACATATGGTAGCAAGTGTCAATACCTCTTGTACATTTGCTGGTCTTATGGCTAACGTGATACATAAGCAGTTTTTAATGCCGTTTTCAAATATGCAAACATGAAATAAGGTGATAGTTCCACTTTAAAGGGATAGTAATACTTCGTTTTATCTATATTTTATTTTGTAGGCACTAAAAAAACATGAAGAACGATATAGGTCTTATCTCTCAAACCTTTATGGTTTGAGAGATATTCACAAGCAAAGTTTCCCCTCCCGCCCCTTTTACCTAGTGTAAGCCATCTCTTCACAGATGTGGAATTCAGTCCATAGACCAGACAGATAACAGAAGGGTACAATCTTTTTCCTATAAGAACAATGAAGGCCTTGCCCCCCTTGACAAGTTTTTCAGCTTTTTCCCTTATCTTAATTGAAGATTGTCCCTCTCTGCAGTCTACCTGGGCACCTCCCTTCTGATCTGGCTGAACAGTGTTACATCAGTAAAAGGGGAGGGAGGGTAATACTTTGTCATTGAATTACTCTTGAACTACAACAGTGATAGAATTGAAATAACACTCTCCAAAGTCCAAATACTATGATGATTAATTAGAGCTGCTTTTATTATGAAACATTACTATCCCTTTAAAAGCCTCTATATTGTGCTAGCAATTTGTTTGTATTATAAATATAATACATTGTGGATATTTTAATAGCTCAGCAAGTGGCACATTTGGTCTGAAACATAGCTGTAAATGAATTATATAATACATATAATAGTTGAAATAATTGCTATGTATTCTGACAGTACTTCCAAAAAACTAACACAAGTGAGAAAAATATCCAGTGGTGAAACAAAGCAAGCTAATCATCACTTTAAAATACCAAACCAACAACAATATTAATACACTCAATAGAAAGACATACTGAATAAATAAATCTCTGTGAATAACTCATATAAACAATAATTAAATTAGTAACAGCACAATGTTTATGAGCAAAGAGGCAATGGTTTAATTTGTGCAATAGTGTGGTGATAGTACTGAGGCAAATCAGTTTCTCACAAAATCATTTCTTTTACAGAATGAAACATATAGTCAGACTTTAAATCTCTTTAAAACAAAACTTGTTTTAGAGTAGCAGGTCCACGTTAATGGTAGGTAAGCAATGCAGTAAAACAGTGGGAGAAAGCAGCAGGGTAATAGGTTGTATAGGAAGAGGAGAAGACACAGGAAGGGATCTTTCAACAGAACCATCAGAGACGAAAGTCAATCAGTCAAAATGAATAAAAGAAATCAATTCTTTAGTAATAATCATTATGAGAGTGAAGTCACATAACCCTCTTAACTAATGTGTAGACAGGAGAACATATAAGATGCACCTTTTCATGTAGGGTGACACTTAAACATAGGGCTATGATTAGGTGCCATCCTACATGAAGTGTATAAATTGTATTGTGTGTGTGCTCCTGTCTACACATCTGTTAAAGGGATAGTAATACTTTAGATGTAAAAAAAATATGTTGTAGGGTTTATCCCCCTGAGTAAAACAAGGGAACTCCCACTGCTGAAAGGTGTTTCATTCAAAAGTTATTAATTTTCAAAGTTGAATTTTTTAGGTGCAATATCACAGTGGCCTGAAATTGTACAGTGGCGCTGTTGCTACACGATCCTATGGACAGCTCTGGTCAGTTGACCATAAATCTCCATAGGATGGTGTAGCAACAGCGCCACTGTACAATTTCAGGCCACTGTGATATTGCACCCAAAAAATTCAACTTTGAAAATTAATAACGTTTGAATGAAACACCTTTCAGCAGTGGGAGTACCCTTGTTTTACTCAGGGGGATAAACCCTACAACATATTTTTTTTTACATTTTAAGTATTACTATCCCTTTAAGAGCTTTATGTGACTTCTCTTTTTATACTGATTGCTAATACAGATGTGTATTCTTTTCTACAACTCGACTGGCTGAGTGAATGCCTTCACATTTGCTCAAGTTCTCTCTGGGACTGTAGTGGACTACACTGGACTCGTCACAGCTATTTTGTAATCTACTTCACATATGAATTACGTAGCCGTTTGTATTTTTGTTGATCTTGCTGTGTAGGAAAATGGAATGACATCATGATAAGAATGGCACTTTATAGGTTATTGGTAGATCTCAACTAAAACTACATAGTAACCTAGTAACATAGTTGATGAGGCTGAAAAAAGACATGCGTTCGTCAAGTCCAGCCCATGCCAAATCACCCCTGTTGATCCAGAGGAAAAAAAACACTGAAGCAATTTCCAATTTAGCCCCAAGTGGGTAAAACAATTCCTTCCTGACTCCAAATGGCTGTCAGGTAGTTCCCTGGATGAACAACCTATCTACATTGAAGCCATCATAATTCTCAATATTGGTCTGTTCTAGATAGGTATCCATTAATGTTTTGAAAGTAGTGACAGTATATGCAAGCACAGCATCCTGAGGCAAATAATTCCATAGCTTAACCACCCTTTCTGTTAAAACTCATTGCCTTTGCTTTAGTGTAAAGAACCTTTTCTCTAGTCTAGACCTCTCGTTCTTAGTTCAGCTATTGGACTAAATCATTAATTGGAGAGTTCTTTGTATTGACCGCAAATATATTTGTAAATGGTAATCATATAACCCCTTAGATGTCACTTCTCTAATGTAAACAAACCCAGTTTGGCTAGTCTCTCTTTATAACTCAGATTCTCCAATCCCTTTATCAGTTTTGTTGCATGTCTCTGCTCTTTTCCAGTTCAAGAACTGGTGCCCAAAACTGTACTCCATATTCTAGATGAGGCCTTATCAAGGATTTATATAGAGGTACAATTATATTAGAGGTAGAATTATATTAGCATCCCGTTCATATATACAAGTTTTATGCAGGATAGTACCCTATTAGCTTTTGCGGCAGCTGAATGACTATCATATATCAGTACTCCTAAATCTTTCTCTAAAGAGTATTTCCCAAATTGTTTTCCATTTAGTTTATATGTAACATGTTTGTTTCTACAGCACAAAGGCATAACCTTATACTTAGCTACATTAAATGTCATCTTCCACTCTTCTGCCCATTCACTCAGTTTATCTAAATCCTTCTGCAGAGAAAAAACATCCTGCTCTGTATGTATTTCCTTAAGCAACTTAGTGTCATCAGCAAATATTGAGATGCTAATTTAAATTCCCATTTAAAGGGATAGTAATGTTTCATAATAAAAGAAGCTCTAATTAATCATCATAGTATTTGGACTTTGGAGAGTGTTATTTCAATACTATCAGAGTTATAGTGCAAGAGTAATTCAATTACAAAGTATCCCCCTCCTGCCCCTTTTACTGATGTAACACTGCTCAGCCAGAGCAGAAGGGAGGTGCCCAGGTAGACTGCAGAGAGGGACAATATTCAATTAAGATAAGGGAAAAAGCTGAAAAGCTTGTCAAGAGGGGCAGGGCTTTCATTGTTCTCATAGGAAGAAGATTGTTCCCTGCTGTTATCTGTCTGGTCTATGGACTGCATTCCACATCTGAGAAGAGATGGCTTACACTAGGTAAAAGGGACGGGAGGGGGAAACTTTGCTTGTGAATGTCTCTTAAACCATAAAGGTTTGAGAGATAAGACTTATATCGTTCTTCATGTTTTTTTAATGCCTACAAAATAAAATAAAGATAAAAAGAAGTATTACTATCCCAATAATTCCCACAGACATCTACTTAGGGTGCTCCTTGTTTTCTAAAAAGACATTGGCAAAAATGTGAATGGTGATTTTCAGTTATATATTTGCGAAAATTGTTATGCATACTTTTTTTTTTTTTTTTACCCATGCACTTCGAAGCAAGACCTCTCTAGCAGCCAGAAAACTAAGGGTTAATTCCCACAGGCATTTGCAATGCATCACTTTTTGCAGCACGACAGTCAGAAAATCCAATATCTGTTTAAAATGCACTAGTTGTATGTTTATGCTTTACTTATTTGATGCTTGTGTGGTGTGGGTATTTTTGGGACTTTTATCTCCGTGTTGCTGAAGCAGGAAGTGGAAGTGATGACACAATGCAGTTTCAACAACGAAAAAAATTAGAAGATATGCAATGTTAATACACATCCATTGTACTTTTGCAAAAGTGCATTCACACGTCAATGCACCAAATCTTTGGCAAACTGCATTTCCCTGGCTACTGTGCTCTAGTTAATGCTCATATGAACAGCCTCATAGGATGCAATCTATTTCATGCAATTTTGAGGCAGTGAAAATGGTGCATTTAAAATGTCGATATGAACTAGGCTTGAGATATTTATTGTACTTGTATGTTTCAAGCTAAGTATATTTTCTGCCTGGACACAGTGGGTGAGGCTAGGGGTAGAGTTAAGTGAGGAGTGGAAATGTGGCCTCAGGAAGGGCTATGGCATATCTATGAACATTCAAGCTCAACCTCCCTGGAGTATCAACGAGGGATGGAGATTTTGCAGTTTGCATCATAATGTGGACTGGGCTTAATGCAGGCATTCTTGGGAAGAAGAAAGCCAGTATGCCTTGAAATGGACAGGGGAAGAGGACGAGACCTGTCTGGAAGTGAGTGGGGTTACCAGGGATCTCTGCAAACTTGTAGAATCATCTACTGTCCCTAGAGACCCAGCATTTAAGTCTGAAAGCCGCAGTCTCTGGGGCAGAGTCTACCAAGCTGGAGAATCAGCCTCCCTAGAGACATGATAATTAAAGCGGAACTACCACCTTTAACAAATTAGGCCCCAAATAATTCCTCATCTGGCGACTAGCTGCTCAGTAGAGTTGTCGCCAGAATTATTACCTCATTAACTTGAATTATCCACTGCTCTGGAACTGACAGGCAATACGGAGTGCAGACATCTTTCCATAGTGACGTATGCACGCCTGCGCTGTCAGTCCCTTTTGGAGCCGGCTGGCTCCTAGCAACGCCTCCTAGAGTCGGCTGGGACTAACAGCACAGGTGCACAGACGTCACTATGGAAAAATGTCTGTGCTCCATCCTGCCTGTCAGTCCCGGAGCAGTGGATAATTTGCGTTAATGAGGTAATAATTCTGACAACTACCGCTACTTAGCAGCTAGTTGCCAGATAAGGAATTATTTGGGGCCATCTTTGTTAAAGGTTGTAGTTCCGCTTTAAATATGAAAACTGGGTATGGGCCACGGGTACCTTAAAGTGCGTTACCTAAGGGAGATATAAATCTGGCCCTGACTGTTTAGTTGTACACGATATACCACTGTAAAAAACCTCTTCATTAATTGATAAGAGGCTCCTTTTTCACCCATTTGTTGTGGTTTTAGGGCCCTCTGGCACTAAACACACTCATTTTAACTTTAAGTCTGTAAGCCACGGACCTAGCAGCTTGTGTCATGTTAACGGGTTAATTTGGAGTGTGCCACAGAGCTATAAACTTCTTTAAGTAAAAACCTCTACAGAGATGTGACTCCTGTGCTTTCAAAGTACCTCATTAAGTTCGATATGATATTAAGATGCCGAGCAGATGAAATTTGAAAATAAACTCTTCTTTGCCTGTCTGCTGTCTAGCTGGCTGAGTCTCCCATCTCGCCCCCTCTAAGCACCCACTTGTATATTTATTTATTCAGTGCACAAGGTACCTGTGGTAATTAGGCTGTCAGATTCGGGGTGTTAATAAGAACCCGTCTGAAAAAGAAGGACTGCGTTTCCTTTTTTTCTTTTTTTTGGTATGTCTTTATCTTCTGAATTTTTCTCAAATATATTATCATATACTCAGTGGGATATATATATATGTCCTAAGACAAAAGTGGAGCCATGCTTAGGCTATGCAGCTGCACCATAGGGAACAAATAAATATTCTTATTGAGTTCGACACTTTAACCTCTTGAATGCTAACAAGGCTTCAAACTCATAGATTTTGTGTATTCTCTATGGTTCTCTGTCACACACACACACATATACATATTCTCACACTCTCTTTCTCTGTCACACACACACAGATACATATTCTCACACTCTCATTCTCTGTCACACACACACACAGATACATATTCTCACACTCTTTCTCTGTCACACACAGATACATATTCTCACACTCTTTCTCTGTCACACACACAGACACATATTCTCACACTCTCATTCTCTGTCACACACACACAGATACATATTCTCACACTCTCAATCTCTGACACACACACAGACACATATTCTCACACTCTCATTCTCTGTCACACACACACAGATACATATTCTCACACTCTCTTTCTCTGTCACACACACACAGATACATATTCTCACACTCTCATTCTCTGTCACACACACAGATACATATTCTCACACTCTTTCTCTGTCACACACAGATACATATTCTCACACTCTTTCTCTGTCACACACACAGATACATATTCTCACACTCTCTTTCTCTGTCACACACACACACAGACACATATTCTCACACTCTCATTCTCTGTCACACACACACAGATACATATTCTCACACTCTCTTTCTCTGTCACACACACACAGACACATATTCTCACACTCTCTTTCTCTGTCACACACACAGACACATATTCTCACACTCTCGTTCTCTGTCACACACACACACAGATACATATTCTCACACTCTCTTTCTCTGTCACACACACACAGATACATATTCTCACACTCTCGTTCTCTGTCACACACACACAGACACATATTCTCACACTCTCTTTCTCTGTCTCACCCGCATTTAGTATCTCTCTCACACACATGCACACACACACACAAACACATATTCTCACACTCTGTCTCTCACACCCAAATTCAGTATCTCTCTCTCTCGCTCTCTCTCTCTCTTACACACACACACACACACACACACACACATATTCTCACACTCTCTCTCCACCCACGTCCAGTGTCAGCAAGCACACATGCATTCAACACACAATATATAATATCAGTAGGGATGTAGGCATGAAACCGCTACAATTATACATTTTCAGAAATGGAGACAGGCCTGTAAAGAGCAAACATAAAACAAGGCTACTCAATTGTTGGACCTCCAGCTGTTAGGGACTACAACTAACATGATCCCCAACCAGCCAGTTGATGGTAGTTGTAGTTCTCAACAGCTGGTGGGGTAAATAATCACATTGTAGGAAATAATATTAGTAAACCAAGGGTATTCCTACTTCTGGTAGGTGCTTCAATCCAAGGTTATTACAACGCAAAATTGCCCTTGTCTGGGTGCAATATCTTTATGGCTTGTCCATTTGATGGTGGTGTGTTTATTATTGGTCTGTTACAAAAAAAAAATCAATAGACTGCAATAAAATGTGACCCAATAAAATGGATACGTCATGCATATATTGCACCCAAAAATGCTGTTCTGATTTATAATAACTTAGCAATAAGGCATCTCCTAGAAGCCAAATGTGAGAAGCAGAATTACATTATCCTTTCCATGAAAATAAATAAAAGTAAAAAATGCTGGAAAATCAGTAACACCATACAGCAGAATGTTGCAGTGTGAGAGATAAATGTTGAGAGTTGGTACCGTGTTAGCCATAGAAATACAGGAGGTGAATATAGTCAAGTTGATACCTTTATTGACTAAGCAGATTTAGGATGCAAGCTTTCAAGACTCTTCCTCAGTCAGGGATCCATTCTCAAAAATGCAATGTGTACTACTATCTGTATAACATTCCAGGGGAAGAGACCTGAGACGTCTTGAAAGCTTGCATCCTAACTCTGTTTCGTTACCCAATAAAGGTATCAACTTGAATATATTTGCCTCCTGAGAGATAAATGACGTGCATACTATTTCCATCCTACCAACTCACTTCTATTTTGATTTTACTTCAGTGCGATCCATATTCACAGTGCCTGGACTAAGCCTTAAACCAGAAATCCGGGACCTGTTCATTCCTACTCAGAAAGGCATCCAGCCATCTTCACATCACAAACCATGGTGAATGCTCAGAGGTAAGATAATCTACAGTATAATTATCACATGGGGATTTCAAAGTTAAAAATTAAGAGTCTGACATTAAAGGAATCATATATCCAGAAGCTAAACCATAATCCACCAGTTTAACTCATTTTCTGACTAAGGTACCCTAAAATCATGTGGCTGCATTTCAGGGTATTAAGATGGCAATGCATCATGACCCACCTTTTCCCAATAAACCATAACCCACAAATGCACAACTTAACACAACCTTACATTAACCCAAGCTTAGAAATAAACACAAGATAAGGTGGCAATAAATAGGTCACTGCTTTATTAATATTGGGATTTTACTGATTTACCCATGGAGGACCCCCCACCCCACTAATGTGGTATGCCCAGGCATATTGCCAACTTGGACCCTACATTCAGCAGCACCAGCATAACCCCAGCACCCAGCTGCCTTCCACCCGAGGAATATAGGGAATAATCAGGCACCACTGCCTACCCTCAACCTGAGCGATGGCACCAGGTACACACCAACAACTCCCCATGCCCTCCTCTTTATCTCAGTGCCCCAATGACATTAGCCCACCCTGCTGGAGAGGACTCTCTGTGCAGCCATGCCCTATAGAAAACCATAAGATTTTGTCGGTGGGACCTGAACCCCCAGTCGGCCAGGCCCTCCTATAAACAGTAACTTCTGAAGCTAAACAGCACTGAGATGACCAGGGGTACCTGCATTATAGGACTATGGTGTTCTGCAATCTGAGCAGGTCAATCTTTTGAACTAAGCGTGACCTCATTTGTAACTGATGCTACATTATTGCAAATCTGCATTAGGAGAGACAGTTCACAAGGGCTGGGAGAGAGTGAAAAGAAAAAGGTAATTAATAACTTTATTTACACAACTTGCCTTTTTATAGCAACAGTCTCTCCTCTCCCTACCTACCCCCTCTCCTTGACCAACTCACCTCCCCCCAGATGACTGGTATGTAGGAGAGCATACGTTCACTTTACTACATACCAGTGAACACTCTTAGATCATAGAGGTTTCTTAGAACAAGATCTTAACACACCCCCTTGAATATATTTTAGAGATGTGAAATAATTTTTACTATCATGATTTTTAGTGAATAAAGTAATAATTTCATGTCTATTATCACAATCACCAAAATAAGGTACTTGATAGGGCATGAAAGGAGCTAATGCATTTTCAGCTAGACTAGACCTTGCTCATACCTCCCAGGTCTCCCTCTTTAGGTGGGACAGTCCCTTTTTGAGGCCCCAATCCCTCTGTCCCGCTTTCCCACCCTGATATCCTTCTTTTTTAGGAAATCAGTCTGTGTGGTGTAGGTACATCACATTGCTCTGCAGCAATAAAACTTACATTAATGTTTGTTTAGATGTGTTTATAAATTCATCTGTGAATATAAAAACATTGGTCTTGTTTTAAATAATGTATTCAGTTACACAAAGAGCTGTCAATAGGTCATGAAGTAACCTAAAAATTCTCTGCAATGCCTCGCCCACCAGCCACACCCCCAGCAACACCACCTAAAACAAATGTGTCCCTTTTTATCCATTTAAATTGTCGGGAGGTATGCTTGCTTATTACTGTTTTCTGATTAACTTGCTGCAAGCACTATGTAAACACAGTTTCAAAGAAATATAAACTATCACCCTAATTATAAAACTGTGTGCAAATATTTTTTATTACAAAGGACACACACCATTATATTATTCATTTCTGATAACATGATTGTTTGTGCCTTCTTCCTAGTGACAGTGATGATCAATAGAAAGGCAAATGGATGCCTCCACAGGTCTTACTTTAATCATTATTGAAAAAAAAAAGCTGAAAATGAAAATGTTGTTAATGGTCTCTGGAGAGTGTTCACATAATTAAATAAGCCTCTCATCTTTTAAGGGTATGATGGCTCTTTAAAAGGATAGTAATGTTTCACAATAAAAGCAGCTCCAATTAATCTTCATAATATTTGCGCCATGGAGAGTGTTATTTCAATACTGTCCGAGTTGTAGTTCAAGAGTAATTGAATGATAAAGTTTCCCCCTCCCGCCCCTTTTACCTAGTGAAAGCCACCTCCCCTCAGATGTGGAATCTGGTCTTAAGACCAGACAGCTCACAGCAAGGGACAATCTTCTTACTGTGAGAACAATGAAAGCCCTGCCCCCCCTTCACAGGTTTTTCCCTTATGTTAATTCAAGATTAGCTCTCTCTGCAAGCCATCTGGACACCACCTTTTTGTTCAGAGGTGAGCAATGTTACATCAGTAAAAGGGGCGGGAGGAGGGAGACTCTATCATTCAATTACTCTTGAACTACATCTCTGACAGTATTGAAATAACACTCTCCATGGCCCAAATACTATGAAGATTAATTGGAGCTTCTTTTATTTTGAAACATGTATTTTTAACTTCTACCCCCACTGCAAGTGTAAAATAAACAAGATATACCAGAAACCTTTAGGCTTTCTCTGCACATTTCTCATTTATTCTGAAATTACACCACTTCATAGGCATCAGGCCTGAATCATTGCATTTGCTGATCAGTATACACCATGTTTAGTGAGTTTACATTTAACCCCTTAAGTACCAGCTGTCCAGGGAAGTTACCTTCCCTTAAGGACCGCTTTGATCCTTGCCGACGCGCCAGTACACGTGACCTGTTACGCGTACTGGCGCGCCGCTTTGAGGCCTAAGAGAGATCGCTCTGGTCTTGGAACAATCAATTTTAGGCCCCGTTTTTACTTACAGCGCTCCCGGTAGTGCTCTGTAAGTAAAAAGTACATGACGTGCTATGACCGACACTGGTCCTTAAGGATATAAGGACCATGATGGTCATACCACGTCACGTAGTCCTTAAGGGGTTAAAAAAGAGATAAACTAGAGTTTGTGGATTATGGATTAATTATTTTCCACGCTGTTCAAAACATTAAATAATATCAAGAGGTGCTTGAAATTGTAGCAGTCCAGTAAGGAATGAAGAGCATATAGTATTGTTGTCATTTGCTCCTGAAGAAAACTCCAATACAGTTTTTATAGCCAACTAAATAGTGGTCTAACAATGTAACCTAAACCACAATATCACTTCAGTGAAAGTTTCTGGTTGAATGTCAAACGTATAAGTCACATACATCAAGTCCCATATCTCCCTTCTTCTACTTCTTGTCCAATGTTTCTTTTTGCTTACATAGAACAAAAGGTGAGAGATGCTCAACTAGGCCCATGAGCTAGCAAATACTTGCAAGAAGCTCACTGGGACTGTGTCCTCGCACCCAGGGTGCAATCTCTTTTAGCTCACCAGTGCCATACACAGAGAGAAAATCCTCTGAAGCATATCATACTGGTCCTGCCAAATGACAGTCCAGCCACGAAATGCCAGACAATTCCTCTCTGAACAAGGGAAACAGCTAACCCCAGACGTACGTTTCGGCCTACTTGGGCCTCGTCAGTGAGGTGCAGCTGATCCCTCTAGGCACTGTGAGCAAGGGGTCCACGTCTGGATTACCCTCATTACTCTTAGGGTGACCAACCCCAAGAGCAATTTGCATATGTAGAACAAAAGGTGAGAGATGCTCAACTAGGCTCATGAGCTAGCAAATACTTGCAAGAAGCTCACTGGGACTGTGTCCTCCCACCCAGGGTGCAATCTCTTTTAGCTCACCAGTGCCATACACAGAGAGAAAATCCTCTGAAGCATATCATACTGGTCCTGCCAAATGACAGTCCAGCCACGAAATGCCAGACAATTCCTTTCTGAACAAGGGAAACAGCTAACCCCAGACGTACGTTTCGGCCTACTTGGGTCTCGTCAGTGAGGTGCAGCTGATCCCTCTAGGCACTGTGAGCAAGGGGTCCACGTCTGGAGTACCCTCATTACTCTTAGGGTGACCAACCCCAAGAGCAATTTGCATATGTAGAACAAAAGGTGAGAGATGCTCAACTAGGCTCATGAGCTAGCAAATACTTGCAAGAAGCTCACTGGGACTGTGTCCTCGCACCCAGGGTGCAGTCTCTTTTAGGTCACCAGTGCCAATACACAGAGAAAAAATCCTCTGAAGCATATCATTCTGGTCCTGCCAAATGACAGTCCAGCCACAAAATGCCAGACAATTCCTCTCTGAACAAGGGAAACAGCTAACCCCAGACGTACGTTTCGGCCTATTTGGGCCTCGTTAGTGAGGTGCAGCTGATCCCTCTAGGCACTGTGAGCAAGGGGTCCACGTCTGGATTACCCTCATTACTCTTAGGGTGACCAACCCCAAGAGCAATTTGCATATGTAGAAAAAAAGGTGGCTCATTGTACCCCTTCTCTTATATCATGCTCCATGTCTAATTTTTCCTATATCAGGTTCCTTGTCTCCCTTCTCTTACATCAGGCTCCATGTCTCCCTTTTCCTATATCAGGATCCATGTCTCCTTTGTCCATCAGGTTCCATGTCTTGACTCTCTTTCATCAGGTTTGTGTCTTCTTTCTTTTATGTAAGGTTCCATTACCCTTCACATACATAATGTTAAATGTCTCCTTACCCTACACCAGTTTCCATGTCTCCCTTCTTGTAAATCAGGGTCCATGTCTCCTTTCTTCATCAGATTCCATGTTTTGCTTCTGCTTTATCAGGTTGCATGTCTTCTGTCTCTTATGTTCCATTATACCTTCTCATACATCAGGTTCCATGCCTCGTTTCTCCTACATCCGGTTCCATGTCTCCCTTGTTCTGCATCATGTTCCCTGTCTTTTTTTCTGCTGCATCAGGTTCCATTACCCTTCTATATCCAGTTCCATATTTCTCTTCTTCATTATGTCCTGTCCCCATACTTATATGTATGCCTTTTCCTACATCAGGTTCTGTGCCTCCCTTCTCCTACATTGAGTTCCATGTTTCGATACTCTTACATCAACTTTTATGTATCCTTTCTCTGTCGTCCAATACAGGTTACTGATAACTTTGGGTAGGCGATCCGCCCTTTTAAGTAGGTAGGACAATTTTAGAAGTGAATGCAGGGGGTGGAGCCTACCTTCCATCCTTGGCTGCAGCTAGCCAATCAGCTCCAGTAAGATTTGTTCATTGGTGAAGACACAGGCAAGAGAACAGTTCTGCTATATTTTTAACTATTTTTTTTATTTTTCTGTTAGAAATAGAATACCACCATTAGACGGATTGCCATAACTGACAATGCCCTTAAATGTGGCTAGATCAGTATCCATGTGCTTTTTGTGGACCTTAAGCCCTGGGGGGGAAATCTTGGGTTCAAGTTCTTTTCCTACTACATGGTAGTCTGAAGACAGAAGATCTGCAGGAAAGGTGAGCAACCCTTTGAGTGCTGCAGGTCCACATGTCCCACAGTGCCCCTCCGCATAGGGGTTTTCCTATGGAGTTCTTAGTGCACACTACTGCACTCATTGGGTTTATCTGTATGTCTGTTGGGTGTTTTGGAGCAAGTTTCTGTGGTAACTTAACCCTTTAGCTGCTGGTTTTGCATCTTTCCCTAGTGGGTTCAGTGTTTTTTGGGTCTGCTAACATGTTCTAGTGATGTTTCATGTATTTTTCATTCACAGTTTCAACTTTTAAAAAAATTGTGTTCCGCGCCTTTAAGGCATGCTTTAAGGCATGCTTTACGCCATTGCTCCATTCACTTATATGGGACTATGCAGTTTGGGACATATCTCTGCAACCGCTCAACTTAGCGACTTCAGGGATGGCTCATTTTAATTGTCTGCCCTTGCTCTGCAATCCGGTTAACATTTTAAGTGTGTTGGGGGGCTCAGGGGGCTTCCGTCACTGTTGGGGTACTTTTTCTGGGAAAACTACATTTTCCATGGGCACTTGCTTTGCATGCTCGTTTCTGATTGGCTCCCACCACGGCAGCCATTTTGTGCTCTTTCCAGAACGAATATCCTACGCAGGGCTTGGACTCTCCTTCTCTCCTCTGCAGATTAACCCTTCACCTGCCAGATAAGTGTATTTTAACGATTTCTGGGGTGAAATTTTAATCTTGCATACTGTATTTGGGTGATTCCTTATACTTGTTTTTTGACACTGTGAGAATGTCTAATCCATTGGAGATTGGGGCCAGGCCTAGGACTAAGGACGCTGTGGTTTCTGTGTCCCCTATTGCTTATTTTTCCTCATGTCCTTCAGGGTTACCTAGAGAATTCTCAGGTTATTTATGCCCAGCATGTTCTGATGGCCCTGAGTCTCTCCCAGGGACCTCCAGCCATGCATTAGAGCCAGTTTGGGTGCAAGAGTTCAAGGCTGATACTAGAGACCGTCGGTCTACATTGCAACTCTTTCCATCCCAGTTACAGGGGGTCTTCTACTTACTCGCTGAACCCAGGTCCCCACTCTGCTGTGGGTGGCCGTCTGTGTCACTACCACAGTGTTTGGGAGGATTCAGTGGCAGACCCATGGGTTTTACAGGTGGTGGCGGAAGGGTACAGGATCCCTTTCGTCTCTCTTCCTCCTTTTTGCATTTTTTCCCTCTCATACGCTCCAGGGCGCAGAGGAATGCTGTCTGTTCAGTGGTGCTATCCAGGCCCTTCTGGACAAGGATGTTCTGGAGCCTGTTCCAGTTCAGGACAGAGGTATGAGTTTTTACTCAAACCTCTTTGTGGTCTATAAGAAGGACGGCGGTTGTCGTCCCATTTTGGATTTGAAGGATCTCAACTCCTTTGTGATCAGAACTCATTATCACCAGGAGTCCCTAAGGACAGTGATTGCTGCTATGCTCCCTGGGGAATTCCTTGCCTCTCTGAATCTTCAGAACGCGTATCTACACATTGCCATTCATCCAGAGAGTAGACAGTATCTCAGATTTGCCTGTGACCAAGGGCACTTTCAGTTTTCAGCTCTTCTCTTTGGTCTGACTACAGCTCCTCAATTCTTCAACCGTGTCCTGGGAGTTTTAGTATCCGTCCTACATCGGGACAGCATCAGAGTTACGCCATACATGGACGACCTGCTTCTGAAAGCCGCCTCAGCGGAACTTCTTCATCAGCAGCTTCAGGACTGCATTCATGCACTCACCCATCACAGGTGGATCATCAACATGGGCAAGTCAGATTTTGTCCCATACTAGCGTCTGGTCTTCCTGGGCCTTATCTTCGACACTCAGCAGAGAATGGTGTTTCTCACAGACGAGGTGGCTCACCAGATCGCCCACAGAGTTTCTGCTGTTCTGGCTCACTATCCTGTTCCGGCCAAGAAGCTGTCCTCTCTATTGGGGAAATTCATCTCCACCATAGAAGCGGTCCCATTTGCCATGGCTCACACCAGGGAACTCCAGAGGTTTGTGATCCAGGTGTGCAAGGGTCAGCCGGACCTTCTGAAGACGTCAGTATCCCTCCCTCTTCATGTGCAACTGAGTTTATCATGGTGGCTCCACCTTTCCAATCTACTGAAGGGCAAGTCCTTCCTGGTACCCTTCTGGACCACGGTAACGACGGATGCCAGCCTCTTCAGCTGGGGAGCGGTCCTGGGTCACCTCAGTGCTCAGGGTCGGTGGTCTCTGGAGGAATCTCTCCTTCCCATCAACGTGTTGGAGCTTCAGGCGATATTTCATGCCCTTCACCACTGGACACCCCAGCTGGAAGAATGCCCAGTCCAGGTTCAGTCCAACAACTCCACGACTGTGGCTTATATCAACAAGCAGGGCAGAACAAGAAGTCTCGCCGCTTGGTTAGAGGTCAAAGCTATTTTGTCCTGGGCAGAAGAAAACATTCCTGCCATATCCGCAGTACACATTCCTGGCATGGACAACGTCATGGCAGACTTCCTTAGTCGACACACAGTGGACAGCGGAGAGTGGGAACTGCACACAGAGGTTATTTCCTCTGGCCTACATCTTTCCTCCTCTACCCATGTTGCACAGGGTGTTACGAAAATTGAGACTGGAGAGTTGTCCAGTAATTCTTATTGCTCCGTACTGGCCTCGACAGGCTTGGTTTCCGGAGCTTCTGGATCTGTCAGTGGTGGAGCCATTCCGGCTCCCTTGCTGTCCGGATCTTCTTCTACAGGGTTACCTGTGGAAGGAGGATGTTCATCGGCTAGCTTTGATGGCTTGGAAATTGAATCCTCAATATTGAAGAAGAAGGGTTTTTCTTCTGGTGCGGAGGCTACTTATCACAGTGCCTGTGATTCCTGTCACTCTCTGTTGTGGATGTCACTGATTTGCTGACTGAGTTTGACCCGCCTCCTGATGACCTTTTTATACCTGGCTATCCCTTATGCCAGTGCCCTTTCGTGGTGTTCCTGAGCCAGTAGTGCTTTTGCTGTGTTCCTGTATTCTGAGTTCCTGTGTACCGATTCGGCTTGTCCTGACCATTCTCCAGTGTTCCTGCCTGTGTATGACCCGGCTCGTCTGCGGACCACCCTTGGATCCTGACCCGGCTAGTTTGACGTTCCTGCCTGTGTATGACCCGGTCCGGCTGACTTCCTGCTCCGAAGATCGACTTCCAGCTTGTTCCAGTGACCTGCGTTCCAGTTGTCGCCGCCGCGACATTTTCCAGTCCCTGCTGCCCACATCTGTGCCATTGCCTTGCCTGGTGATTCCTTCGATAGTGCTGTGCCTCGTTCTAGTGCAGAGCTGTGTGTATTCTGTGGGCCTTCCTCTCCTTGCAGAGCCTGATTGTAGCGTTGAAGCCTCGAGTAACGTTACAGAGCCTTGCAGTAGCGCTGAAGCCTCGAGTAAACGTGCATTTTAACTCTTGAAGTGCTGCCTCATATTCACTCTCTCTATCTCCTGTACGAGCCTCGTTGCAAGTGATACTGCTGCTGAGTTGGCCGCTCTCCGTCGGCAACTCTAGTCTACGTTGCAGAGTGTTCACTAAGCTTGGGCCGTTTGGGCGCTTAAGGCTCTCCGGTGTTGGTTACCGACGAGATCATTGACAGAGAGTGTTGGCAGAAAGGCTTCAGTGTTGGCTTATCCGGTACTACGCCCGAGGGGGCTAGTGGCTCTGGCTCTAGTAATACTGCATTCGATTACACCTGAGGAGGCTATTAGCTCTTGCATTGCAGGCCGGTTTCCATATTGCCCTAAGGGGCTATTCGCACTTGCACATACTAAAGCAGTTCCTGTAGCTACGCCCGTGGGGGCTAAGTTGTTACCCATTCTGCTTATCATCTACCACCTTGGCAAGGCAGCTCGTTCCTCAGCACCTGATGAACATCGTCTGTACAGCACAGCCTATTTAACATCCAGGGCGTGTCAAACTTTCACATCTGAGACTGACTATTATTTGGACTTTAACCCCTTTGGGGCCAATATCATCCTAGTGCATACTGATTTGCATTTATGTCCATAATACTTGTATTATCTCAGTTTACATTATCTGTGTATTACCTACCGCCTCTAGAGGGCGTAATTGTACATTATTCACTTTAATAAAGTGTGTTTTATTTTCACTTATTGGTCTGAGAGTCCTAAAAACCGTAACAGTTAAGGCCTCATCATTCCAGCCTACCTCTGCTGCCAAGGTCCGGAATTCGATAGCGTATTCGCCCAGAGTGCGTTCGCCCTGCTGAATCTCCATCAGCCTTTTGGCAGCAAAGGCAGACCTACCAGGGACCTCAAACACACGTCTGAACTTCACCACAAATTCTCTAAAGTTCAGTGTGCAGGGTCTGGCACTCTCCCATATCGGATTTGCCCATGCCAAAGCTTTGCCAGTCAACAGAGATATCATAAAGCTGACCTTGCTACGGTCGTTAGGAAATGCCTGGGGTGCCAATTCCAAGAATATCTCCAACTGGTTAATAAAACCTCTGCATAAGGAGGGTTCGCCATCATATCTTAGGGGTAACGGCACCGCTGCCGATAACCCTATTGTGTTAGTACTGAGAGATACCGAGGGATTCTCCGGTGTCAAGACTGGGGGGACCACCGGATTCGGACCAGACTTGTCCAAATGTACTGTACGTT
This sequence comes from Rhinophrynus dorsalis, assembly GCA_037306005.1. NCBI lineage: Eukaryota > Metazoa > Chordata > Amphibia > Anura > Rhinophrynidae > Rhinophrynus > Rhinophrynus dorsalis. Next base: position 147,269,574 of record CM074725.1, on the reverse strand, counting down.
CTAGTAATGTTTGTAGAGCCAGTGCCAATTGATCCAGGCGCTGCTCCTGGACATCCATTCTCCAGTGTCTATGACTGTGGGGGCTTGTCACAGGGAGCAGATACAATTTCAGATCATTCGTTCCCCACATCATTCAGTTATTTTGGGGTTCCCGTGGTTGCAAACACACAATCCCCAATTTGACTGGCAAAGGTGTGAAGTTAACTCTTGGTTGGAGTACTGTAACAAGAATTGTCTTTCTCTCCCTGTTAAGATATTGTGTACCTCTCCAGCTGTGCCAACAGAATATGGGCAATTCGGTGACGTGTTTAGCAAAGGAGAGGCCAGCGCATTGCCTGACCATAGGCCATACGATTGCGCCATTGATTTGTCTCCAGGGGCCGTGCCTCCTAGGGGACGTACTTACCCACTGTCCTGTGAGGAAAATAGGGCAATGGAGGAGTATATTACAGATGCTCTGGAGAGGGGAATCATTCGAAAATCTACATCTCCGGCTGGTGCCGGATTTTTTTTTGTCAAAAAGAAAAGTGGGGAACTCAGGCCTTGCATTGACTACCGTGGGTTGAATAAGCTGATGCCCAAGAACGCCTATCCCATTCCACTTATTACAGAATTATTCGACAGATTAAAGGGCTCTTCGATCTTTACCAAACTTGACTTGCGAGCCGCCTATAATCTAGTCAGAATTAAAGAGGGTGACGAGTGGAAAACGGCGTTTAATACCAGAACAGGGCATTATGAATATCTGGTGATGCCATTCGGCCTATGCAATGCGCCTGCAGTATTTCAGGAATTGATTAACGATATTTTACGTGACTTGCTCCAGTCCTGTGTGGTAGTGTATCTAGATGATATACTAATTCATTCTGCTAACCTTGCCCAACACATTAAAGATGTCTCAGAAGTCTTGCTCCGACTTCGTAAAAACAAGTTATTCTGTAAATTAGAAAAATGCGAATTCCATACTTCTCAAGTACCATTCCTGGGGTTCATTATATCCAAAAGTGGCATTGCCATGGATCAGGAGAAGTTGGCAGCGGTTCTGCAATGGCCTCGGCCTAAGGGATTAAAGGCCATTCAACGATTCCTAGGTTTTGCGAATTATTATAGGAAGTTCATCAAGAACTTTTCCACAATTGTAAGACCATTGTCAGACTTGACTCACAAGGGCGCTTCTCCCTCTCAGTGGTCTGAGGCAGCTGAAAACGCATTTGTTACCCTGAAATCTGCCTTTGCATCTGCTCCTGTACTGTCCCACCCTAATCCCTCCCTGCCGTTTACTTTGGAGGTTGACGCTTCAGATGTTGGGGTTGGGGCGGTGCTCTCCCAACGTCCTGTGGGAGGTGGAGCTTTAATGCCTTGTGGGTTCTTTTCTAAGAAATTGTCCAGCGCCCAGAGTCATTGCGAGATTGGTGACAGGGAACTGTTGGCCATCATACTGGCACTAAAGGAGTGGCGACATCTCTTGGAGGGCACTCAGACTCCAGTACTAATTCTTACTGACCATAAGAATCTAACCTATCTCTCAGAAGCCAAAAGACTGTCTTCTCGACAGGCCAGGTGGGCGCTGTTTCTGTCCCGGTTCAATTTCTTAGTATCCTATCTTCCTGGTTCTAAGAATATCAAGGCTGATGCGTTGTCATGTCAGTTCGCTTCTGACACTGAGAGGGAGGAAGTCCCGGTACCCATCATTCGGCCAGATCGGATCCTGGCTACTATTCGTACCACTATAACCTCGCCACTGGGGGAGGAGATACTGGCATCACAATCACGGGCACCTCCAGGAACCCCAGTGGGGAAGTGTTTTGTAGAGGAGTTATTCCGTATCCGTCTCTTGGAGACCTATCACGCCTCTAAAGCAGCTGGGCATATTGGTAGGGACCAATTAGTATGGTCTCTCTCGCAACTATTTTGGTGGCCTACGTTGAGAGCTGACTGCGCCGCTTTTACGGCAGCTTGTACCACTTGTGCCCGTGCTAAGACCCCTAGGCACCTCCCTGTGGGCTTATTGCAACCTGTGCCTAACGGAGACCGCCCATGGTCGCATATATCCATTGACTTTTTGGGGGAACTACCGGCATCTAGAGGTTACAAGTTCATTCTTATGGTGGTTGATAGATTCTCCAAGATGGCACATTTTGTGCCTCTGACTGGCCTTCCATCGGCTCAGGAATTGGCTATAGTTTTTGCCAGAGAGGTGTTCCGTCTGCACGGAGTGCCCAGAGTAATTGTCTCTGACCGTGGGAGCCAGTTCGTTTCTAGGTTCTGGAGGGCATTTTGTGGTCAGATGGGCATTCAATTGTCATTCTCCTCCGCCTACCATCCCCAGACGAATGGGGCCGCTGAGCATGCCAATCAGGGACTGGAACAGTTCCTGCGCTGCTTTGTCACCGATCATCATGATAATTGGGCTGACCTGTTGCCATGGGCAGAGTTTGCCAGGAACTGTGCGGTTAACTCATCGTCCGGGAGCTCCCCGTTTCTCGTGAATTATGGTTTCCAGCCTTGTCTGCTCCTGGACTCCTTTCAGGCGCAGCAGATTCCTGCTCTAGACGAGCATTTGGCACGACTTCAGTCCACTTGGGCACAGGTTCAGAGGTCCCTCAGTCAGTCTTTCAGGCGGCAGCAACGGCATGCTAATCGCAGACGCCTTCCAGCGGTCTCATTTCAAGTTGGGGACAGGGTATGGCTGTCATCCAGAAACCTCAACTTACAAGTCCCATCCAATAAACTGGCTCCCCGGTTCATTGGTCCATTTAGGATTATCCGCAAGATTAATCCGGTTTCTTATGCTCTGGAGCTCCCACCCTCTATGCACATTCATAATGTGTTCCATGTGTCTCTCCTGAAACCCTTGGTGTGCAATCGTTATACTACTACGCCTGTGATTCCTGGGCCGGTGGACGTCCAGGGCCAAGAGGAATATGAAGTCCAGAGTATTATTGACTCCAGGAGATTTAGAGGAAAGCTGCAATATTTGGTTCATTGGAAGGGCTATGGCCCTGAGGAACGTTCTTGGATTGATCAGGGGGATCTCCATGCTCCAAGATTAGTACGCAGCTTTCACTCTAAATATCCTTTGAAACCCAAACCTCAGGCTAGGAGAGGGGGTCTTTGAGAGGGGGGTACTATCACAGTGCCTGTGATTCCTGTCACTCTCTGTTGTGGATGTCACTGATTTGCTGACTGAGTTTGACCCGCCTCCTGATGACCTTTTTATACCTGGCTATCCCTTATGCCAGTGCCCTTTCGTGGTGTTCCTGAGCCAGTAGTGCTTTTGCTGTGTTCCTGTATTCTGAGTTCCTGTGTACCGATTCGGCTTGTCCTGACCATTCTCCAGTGTTCCTGCCTGTGTATGACCCGGCTCGTCTGCGGACCACCCTTGGATCCTGACCCGGTTAGTTTGACGTTCCTGCCTGTGTATGACCCGGTCCGGCTGACTTCCTGCTCCAAAGATCGACTTCCAGCTTGTTCCAGTGACCTGCGTTCCAGTTGTCGCCGCCGCGACATTTTCCAGTCCCTGCTGCCCATGTCTGTGCCATTGCCTTGCCTGGTGATTCCTTCGATAGTGCTGTGCCTCGTTCTAGTGCAGAGCTGTGTGTATTCTGTGGGCCTTCCTCTCCTTGCAGAGCCTGATTGTAGCGTTGAAGCCTCGAGTAACGTTACAGAGCCTTGCAGTAGCGCTGATGCCTCAAGTAAACGTGCATTTTAACTCTTGAAGTGCTGCCTCATATCCACTCTCTCTATCTCCTGTACGAGCCTTGTTGCAAGTGATACTGCTGCTGAGTTGGCCGCTCTCCGTCGGCAACTCTAGTCTACGTTGCAGAGTGTTCACTAAGCTTGGGCCGTTTGGGCGCTTAAGGCTCTCCGGTGTTGGTTACCGACGAGATCATTGACAGAGAGTGTTGGCAGAAAGGCTTCAGTGTTGGCTTATCCGGTACTACGCCCGAGGGGGCTAGTGGCTCTGGCTCTAGTAATACTGCATTCGATTACACCTGAGGAGGCTATTAGCTCTTGCATTGCAGGCCGGTTTCCATATTGCCCTAAGGGGCTATTCGCACTTGCACATACTAAAGCAGTTCCTGTAGCTACGCCCGTGGGGGCTAAGTTGTTACCCATTCTGCTTATCATCTACCACCTTGGCAAGGCAGCTCGTTCCTCAGCACCTGATGAACATCGTCTGTACAGCACAGCCTATTTAACATCCAGGGTGTGTCAAACTTCCACATCTGAGACTAACTATTATTTGGACTTTAACCCCTTTGGGGCCAATATCATCCTAGTGCATACTGATTTGCATTTATGTCCATAATACTTGTATTATCTCAGTTTACATTATCTGTGTATTACCTACCGCCTCTAGAGGGCGTAATTGTACATTATTCACTTTAATAAAGTGTGTTTTATTTTCACTTATTGGTCTGAGAGTCCTAAAAACCGTAACACTACTATGGTCAGTGCCAGCAAACCTGTTTCTTCTAAGGCCTACCATCGTGTCTGTTCGATCTTTCTGTCTTGCTGTGCTGATAGGGACCTGTCTCAGGAATTTGATCTGCCCACGGTCCTGGCCTTCTTGCAGGATGGTGTGGATAAGGGCCTCAGTTTGAGTTACCTCAAGGTTGAGACTTCTGCTCTCTCTGTTTTCTTTCAGAGGCGCATTGCTATTTTTCCTGATGTCAAGGTTTTCTTCCAGGGCATTGTTCATACTCGCCTTGCTTTTAAGATTACGGCTCCTCTGCAGGACCTTAACATGATTTTGGGTGTCCTTCAGCTCCCTCCCTTTGAGTTCTTGGCTGCTATTCCTTTACGCCTGCTGACGTGGAAAATGGCCTTTCTCCTGGCGATCGTGTCTGTTCGCCGTGTTGCGGAGTTGCATGCTCTGTCTTGTAGATCACCCTTTTTGGTGTTTCACAAAGACAAGGTGGTGCTTCTCACTTCTCACGAGTTTCTACCGAAGGTGGTCTCTGAGTTCCACATTAATCAGGAGATTGTGGTGCCTTCCTTCTGCCCTGACCCTACCTCTGACAAGGAGAGGGATCTCCACTTGTTAGATGTGGTGCATTGTCTCATGTTTTATGTACATCAGACAATGTGACATGCTGTTCATCATTCCTGAGGGCCCCAGGTCAAGAAGACCTGCATCCAAAATGACTATTGCGTCCTGGATCAAGTCCACTATTTGTAATTCTTACGAGCTGAGGAAGAAGCCTGTTCCCTTTCGGGTCATAGCTCATTCTACTAGATCTATTGGGGCTTCTTGGGCTTACAAGAATCAGGCCTCCACTGATCAACTGTGCAAGGCTGCCACCTGGTCGTCTGTGCATACGTTTTCTAAGCACTACCGTGTTGATGTGCTGGCATCGGCTGATGCCAGTTTTGAGAGAAAGATCCTAGAGGCAGTCTTGCCTGTCTAGGATCTTCTTTGGTTCTTGTTGCTTCCTTCACTTTTGAGCCCTGTTGGCTCTAGTTCATTGTGCTGTGTAACAGTTCTTGGGGTGTTGTTACCCCTGTTCAGTGCCTGTAAGCACTTCATTTGTTTTGTTGGGCTATCTCTGATCTGATGGTTCATATCTGCTCTGGTGACTTTGGGGGCCTTGCGCCTGGTCCTTGACTTACTTCCCGCCTCTGGGAAACTCAATAGTTGGACATCCCAAAGTTACCAGTAACCTGTATTGGACGACAGAGAAAAGAGGATTTTAGTCTTACCTGTTAAATCCTTTTCTCTTAGTCCATACAGGTTACTGGTCTCCCACCCTGTCAAGGGACCATGCTTGGCTCTCCTGTGGTAGACTGTGGGGGTCCTTCGGAGTCATGCTCACAGGAGTCTTCTTTCCCTTCTACTATCTAGTCAATAGTTAGTGTCTTAGATCTTACTGGAGCTGATTGGCTAGGTGCAGCCAAGGAGGGAAAGCAGGCTCCTGCATTCACTTCTAGAATTTTTCCTGCCTACTTAAAGGGGTGGATCGCCTACCCAAAATTACCAGTAACCTGTATGGACTAAGAGAAAAGGATTTAACAGGTAAGACTAAAATCCTCTTTTCTTCAACATCAGATTCCATGTGTCTTATCCCAAATTATTTCCATGTCTTGATTCTTCCACACCAATTTCTTTCTACTTTGTCAGGATATTTGTATCTCTTCCCCCTAAGTAGATCGTGTTGCTTTGCTGTCTTTCTTCCTCTCCATCAACCTCATTCCCTTATCTTTTCCTATCTCTCTTTTTCCTTGGCCTGTCACATTTTATTACACCCAGTCCAATGCATGTATTCCCCCGCCCCATTTCTTGCCTCTATTTCAAACTCCTTGTTACTCATCTTTTTATTCTCTTTCCACAGCTTGTGTGGCCCTGCCCAAATCCCAACTCATATAACTCTCTAATTGGCCACAAACCCATAAAATATATATCACAAGCCTTCACTTTTATCTCAATCAATCATTTTAATGAAGGGTAGCCAATTTTTGGACCACCAGCTGCTGCAGACTGCAACTCCCATCATCCTCAGCCATCCTCAGGCTGGTTGGGGATGATGGGAGCTGTAGTCCCTATCAACTGGTGAGCTAAAGAATGACTGCTTCTGCTGTAAACCGACCAATGGCCAAGGAGTTCAGTGTAACACACCCGTACGTAACACTTCTCAGGAGTTCATTGAGTGTTAAAGGGATAGTAATGTTTAAAATGTAAAAAACAATATGTTGTAGGGTTTATCCCCCAGAGTAAAACAAGAGTACTCCCACTGCTGAAGGTGTTTATTCAAAAGTTATTACAGCTCAAAGGTGAATTTCTTAGGTGCAATATCACAGTGGCCTGAAATTGTACAGTGGCAGTGTTGCTACACCATCCTATGGAGATTTATGGTCTACGGACCAGAGCTGTCCATAGGGTGGTGTAACAACAGCGCCACTGTATAATTTCAGGCCACTGTGATATTGCACCTAAAAAATTCAACTTTGAGCTGTAATAACTTTTGAATAAAACACCTTTCAGCAGTGAGAGTACCCTTTTGTTACTCAGGGGGATAAACAATACAATATATATTTTTTACATATAAGGTATTACTATCCCTTTGGAAACAAACTGTGGTTAATTAAATGTTTGTTGGAAACATTCTGAAAATCTTCCCAGTTGGTAGATTCTCCAGACTGAACTTGGGAATCCAAGATTTAAATAAATCCTTTGGGCACATTGCACCAAATTGATAAATGAACCTCCCCAATTAAAGTTTTGGCTATTTATTTATTCATTTGCAAACCTACTCTGCTTCAAAGTTGATAATTTAATTTCTTGTCTTTTTCTTTCACTATCCACATGCAGACAATGAAAGTCATTCTGAAATCAGCTTTGAGCGCATCTCTCTGAATGTACCAGCATTCCTCCTTACTGTCATATTTCTCCTTTAAGTCTCTGTTGCCTTTTTGAACATAGAAGCCATCATGAAGTCAACTGGGAGAGTCTTGCACCTTATATACAAGCAAAATAAAAAGCAACATTACTTTATTCATCTGCTGCCAGAGTGCCCTACAATGCACAGACCTTCAATACCTCTCTGGTCCCTATGGCAGTAAATGGACTATAGTATATTTAACACCTTGGATGTGCTGAAGATGTCCCTATCATTAAAGGGCTAAACCCCCAAAAAAGCATTATTCAGCTGTACCATTTTTTACATTAAAAATTGTTTAGTGAAACTCTTTAACCCTTTAAAGACCAGAGGTGTGTGCAATGCATTGCTAAGCACACTCATTGGTCCTTAAAGGGTTAAAATAAAACATGTAAATCCCACCGTGATGTCACTGAATCGTTGGAAGCTGAAAATGTAAAATAAGAATACAAAATAAAAATTATGTTTAAGCATTTAAAAGTGAGAGATTTTTTTTTTGTCAAAATGATAATACTAAAAAAACATATTTTTAACCCTCTGAGTGCAGGGAGGTATCTAAAGGATACCTCTCTGGTACTCAAAGGGTTAAAGGGATATAGCTCCATTTAAAGCTATGTATGATGTCAAAATGCTGCTGTTTGTGTCAGATAAAAATGTACCGGAAATAATTGCTTTCTATTATTCCTTTATATATCATAACAAAATTGTTGTTTTTAAAGTAATAGTAATGTTTCAAAATAAAAGCAGCTCCAATTAATCTTCATAGTATTTGGGCCATGGAGAGTGTTATTTCAGTACTGTCAGAGTTGTAGTTCAAGAGTAATTGAATGATAAAATTTCCCCCTCCCGCCAGTTTTACCTAATGTAACACTGCTCACCTCAGATGTGGAATCTGGTCTTTAGACCAGACAGCTTACAGTAAGGGACAATCTTCTTACTGTGAGTACAATGAAAACCCTACCCTCTTGACAGGTTTTTCAGGTTGTTCCCTTATGCTAATTGAAGATTGTCCCTCTCTGCAAGCCATCTGGACACCACCTTTCTGTTCTGAGGTGTCACATCAGTACAAGGGGTGGGTGAGGGATACTTTCTCATTCAATTACTCTTGAACTACAACTCTGACAGTATTGAAATAACACTCTCCATGGCCCAAATACTATGAAGATTAATTGGAGCTGCTTTTATTTTGAAAAATTACTATCCCTTTAAGCAGCATGTCTAATGTATTCAAATGTATGTATAAGTAATTCTACTTCGCTAAATAATAATACTGATGAACAGTGGGCCTTATACAAAAATGAAAAAAGGAACAATTTTGGAGCAAATCAATGACGCCATAGGGGAAATTCCCATTGATTTAAATTGGATTTTAAAAGCCCCATTTATAGGGCAACATCACTTAGATGGTTCCCCCTTGGCATGTCTGTTATCCTGGACCAGCCCTGCTGATAAAGCTGTGGCTGCATTGTAAGTCCCAGCTGACCCTCAGGGGAGTGGAACTGGTGTCTTGAGCTCCTTTGTTGGTCCGAGAAGAAGAAATTGAATTGCAGGCCTAAAATCTCACAGTTGCACTGAAGCCAAAAGCAGCAATTTTCTTAAACCTCAACCCCACAATGGCGTATAGGAAACATTTTGGAGCCTCACTGTGCAGGCCTGGACTTTTTTTTGTACTAAGTCCGTTCCCAATGGCCTATTAAGGTTACGAAGTCTGCATAAGGCCCACCATGGGAAATCTGCAACCATACACACTACAGGGCAGAGGAGAAATACTAGACACCAAGCTCAGAACCTGTGGTCTGAGCTCTGAACAAGCAAGATGGTGTAGCTTGTAATAGTGACATTAGACAGCAATTGAACACGGGACTGGAAACAAGAAACTGGACTGGAACAAAAGCTGGTAGGAAGAACAGGATGGATGGAGGTTGCTAGGAAGAGTATAACAACCCAACCAAAAGCCAGGAACAAAGATGCTTCAGGACAGGCTAGACTGGCTTCAGTCAATCGGGTGTACTTCTATACAAACACTACGGAGTGCAGTCAACTTGGTCTATGGTTAAGTGGAAGATGCTAATGTGATAGCACCCTAACTGAAGAATGCAATTAGCAAGATTGAGGCTCTAGGGAATAGGAATCAACACTGCAGTTGTATAACATGTCATTTAAAAGGGGCCGTGGCTAGCAGCTGTGAGTGATAATGGTATAGCAGGCTGGAGTAATTGGAAGGCAGCAGTCTAATGGTGGTTATTTAGAATGCCTGGGATCATTGGCATGCAGCAGTGGTAGTTATTTAAAAATATGGTGTCACTGGCAGGAAATCAACAATAGTAGTGGTTGTTTAACAATGCTTGAGACAGTAGTGGTGAATTTTGCCCTCAAGCCTTTGTTCAAGAGATCTTCAATCAGTCCTGCATGTCATGTCCATGGAAGTGACCATGACACCCAGGACTGATTGAACATGTTATCTCTTGAACAATGGCATAAGGGCAAAGGTCATAGGGGCCATTCTGATTTTCTGGCCATAGTAAGGGAAGTGGGGGTTATTATTATATAGCATAAGATCTCCTTTAAATAAGGCAAGGGTTGTTCATAGGATATTGTAAGAATACGAGGAAGGATGGTCGGTGTAGACACTTTGCATGCCGACTGAGCTCAGCTGAAAAAGCTTGAAATAGACAATGGAGGCATGCCCAGGGGAGCTGGCAGTCCATCAGGTAAGCACACAAAGGACTGAGTGGACTGAATCCATTCTGATGCATTTTTTCTTTGCCTCCTCCCCACACTTTAATGCTTAGAGTGATAACCACACATACATGCTTACACTCAGAAGAGGAACCTTGGAAAGTCATCTTAATGGAGAGCTCAAATATCATCAGATGTACTGGATTTTCCATTCAGCAAAGTAATCAACCAATGAGGGATGCCTAATTGTGAGGTGCATCTGAGCAGGGATGGCTATAAGCACTATGGAGTATTGTGGGGGAGGCTAGCCAATTCCAGTGCTCCTGGTTTGTGGTTTATTTCCATTATATACAATGTATATACTCATTTGGACAGTTTATTTGTCAATTCACATATTGCCTTATTGTTTGTACAGGTCATCCAAGATTGAGAATTCCAAAACACCCAGAGCAAAAATGAAGTGATGTTGGGAAATGTCTTCTACTAGAAACCAAGTCATCATGAGGCTGATTCCACTTAGAAGAAATGGGGCAATTCTGGAGCAAATTAACTGCACCTTAGGGGATAACTAAACATTCCCAAATGTTCATTGCTTTAAATATGTATTTTAACCACTTTGCAGCTAAGCTTTGTCACTCCCCACCACCCTGTGCTCAGCATGTGTTCACACTTTTAGTGCATTTTACAATCAAATGACAATTTCTGTGAACAATCCACATATTTCATATACTATTTGTTTTCAGCAGATCCTGCACTTTCAAAATATACCCCTTACAGGAGAAAACATTTTTACCCAATTTGTTTTTTTTTATTGAATCTGCATACTAGTATTATCTTAGTCCATATGGAACATAAGAAGCATGGAGTAAAGCTCTCCTCCTCCAGAGGGCAGGTCACTTAAAAAAAGACAGGGCCTTTTAGACAGAGACTTCCCCTCTGCCTCAAACTTTACCCCCTGCCTCCAGTAGGTTGGAAAAAAGGAAAAGAGTCCTTAAATAGGCACAACAGCTTGAAGGACCTTCCGCCACAAGCTGGCCTCAGCTGTGGTGTTTGGTGAATGTGTGCAAGGATGACCACCTTGCAACCTTGCACAGCTGTTCAGCAGAGACCTAATTATTCTTTTATGCCTAGGAGGCAGCCACAGATCTGGTAGAATGTGCTATGACTTGGAAAGGAACCGGTTTCTGATCACATCCGCTTGTCTCATGGTAGCTTGGATCCAAGAGGCAATAATGACTTGGACGCAGCCTGACCTGCTCTAGGGCTTTCAGGAATGATAAATAGGGAATCTGCTTTACAAAAAGGCAGTGTGTGATGAACATAATACTTTAGGCATCAAACCACATCCAACAATTGAAGATTCTGTTTGGAATAAGGATCAGGAGAAAGGAAGGAAGGACAAATTCCTACTTAATTTGAAAGTTGGATAAAACTCTTGGTAAGAAACCTTTGAAGTAGGAAGAACGTCTTGTCCTGATAAAAAAACAGAAAAGGAGATTTACAAGACAAAGCCTGAAGTTCAGCAACATTTTGCACAGAAACAATGGCCAACCAAGAAACCAGTCTGCTTTTCCCACTGCTTTACTCCATTGCTTGCCTACCTTGAAGTCATCTAAAGTAATGGTACCCTTCCCCCTTTCTTCTGATGTTTATGTCAGAACAGTGCCATTAAAGCTGTATCCCACCTCAGGGTTTCTCTACCCTAAATGTATTATCTTGCACTTTTCAGCAATACACTTTAGATCCCATACTCTTGTTCATTCCTCCAGTATTCCTAAATCCTCAAGTATTTAGTTTTTCCCTCCTGGAGCGTCAACCCTGTTGAAGATTTTTGTATCATCTGCAAAAAAACACACCTTACCTTGAATACTCCCATTAATATTACTAATGAAGATAATGACGGTAACAGGCCCTAGCATTGACCCCTGTGAAACTCCACCTGACTATTTATTTGTATTCTCTGAATAAATACAAATATTTGGTCTCAGCCTATCATTTATCCAAGCTACCTTTGATTCCAGGCACAAACTATTCATCTTATGAATCAGCTTCTAATATCATATAGTTTCTAAAACTTTCCTGAAATTAAACTAGGCTACATCTACTGTTTCACCCAAGGTGTTTAAAATGGTATTAGATAAATATACTCGTCGATATATATCACTGGGGAATATGTACAAGAGGAGCAAATTAAGACCAAAGTGGCTTAATAAAGAGGTTTGCAGGAAAATGAGACATAAGAATCAGGCTTTTAAAGTGTTTAAGTCAGAAGTGTCAGATGCATAATTTAAAAATATAAAAAATTTAATAAAATCTGCAAACAAGGAATTGGATTAGCTAAAATTGAGAATTAGAACAGTATTGCAAAATAGAGCAACACAAAATTTAGGTTGATATTGGTCCTCTTAAGGTTGAGGGGTTAATTGATTAGTGAAGATAAGGCTATGGCTGGCACCTTAAATACATTATTTTCTTCTGTATATACAAAGAAAGCAACAATGGCAGGCTATAGGCAAACAGATAGTATCACAGAAATTCCTTCATCATGTGCATGGCTTTCTGAAGACAAAGTCCAAAAGATACTGGAGAAGGTTATGATGAATAAAGCACCTAGACCTGATGGCATACACCCAAGAGTACTTAAAGGGATAGTAATGTTTCATAATAAAAGCAGCTCTAATTAATCATCATAGTATTTGGACATTGGAGAGTGTTATTTCAATTCTGTCAGAGTTGTAGTTCCAGAGTAATTCAATGACAAAGTGTCCTCCTCCTCCTCCCGCCCCTTTTACTGATGTAACACTTTTCAGCCAGAGCAGAAGGGAGGTGCCCAGGTCGACTGCAGAGAGAGGGACAATCTTCAATTAAGATAAGGGAAAAACCTGAAAAGCTTGTCAAGGGGGGCAGGGCTTTCATTGTTTTCATTGTAAGAAAACTGTCCCCTGCTGTTATCTGTCTGGTCTTACAACCAGATTGCCTATCTGAGAAGAGATGGCTTACACTAGGAAAAAGGGGTGGGAGAGGAAACTTTGCTTGTGAATATCTCTTAAACCATAAAGGTTTGAGAGATAAGACTTATATCATTCTTCATATTTTTTTAATGCCTACAAAATAAAATAAAGTTAAAACCAAGTATTACTATCCCTTTAAGGAACTTAGTTCAGCAATAGCAAGACCCTAATACTTAATATTTATTGATTCACTTTCATCGAGTATAGTACCGTGTGACTGGAGGAAAGATGAAATAGTACCATTATTCAAAAAGGGGGCAAGTTTTAAAACAGGAAATTATAGATCTTTGAGCTTGACTTCTATAGTGGGCAAGATATTAGAAGAGTTACTAAATGACAGAATTCAGGACTATGTGATAACCAATAATATTATTAGTAGGGGCCAGCATGTTTTTATCAAGAATATATCAAGTCAGACTGATTTACTTGCATTTTACGAAAGGATAAATTATAATTTGGACAAGGGTATTGCTGTTGATGTATTATACTTGGATTTTCCAAAATCTTTGGAGACTGTGTCTCACAACAGTTTACTGCATAAATTAAAAGGAGGGGATACCTGAGCATGGATAAAGAACTGGTTAAATGATAGATGGCAGAGAGTTGTTGTAAATGGAACCTTTTCAAGTTGGCCTAAAAGCTGTAAGTGGGGTGCCTCAGGTTTTAGTCCTGGACACAATGCTTTTTAATGTGTTTATTACTGATCTAGAAGTGGGTACTGAAAGATTTGGATTTGGATAAACTGAGTGAATAGGCAGAAAAGTGATAAATGAGGTTTAATATAGATAAATATAAGGTAAGGTTATGCATCTGGGGTATAGAAATACACTAAATGAGCAACTACTTGGGGAAACATCTTTAGAGAAAGATTTAGGAGTACTGATATACAAAAGACTTCACAGCAGTATGCAGTGCCACTCAGCTACTGCATGAGCAAATAGGGCACTATCCTGCATAAAAAGGGGTATCGATGCATGTGATGAGAATATCATTCTACCTCTGTCAAAATCCTTGGAAACACCTCATATAACATATGAAATACAGTTTTGGGTTCCAGTTCTAAAAAAAGACATTGAACTGTAAAAAGTGCAGAGACGTGCAACAAAACTCATAAAGGGATTGGAGGATCCGAGTTATAAAGGGAGACTAGCCATACTGGCTTTGTTTACATTAAGGAAGAGAAGTCTAAGGGGTGATATGATTATTGTTTATAAATGAATTCAAGGTAAATACAAAAAACTTTCCAAGGAACTATTAGGTCACACAGGTGAGCAAAATACAAGACAAAAAACAAAGGCAGGGATTTTTTACAGCAAGGGCAGTAAAGTTATGGAATTCTTTACCTTGGGATGCCTATCTAACAGAACAATATTGAGAATTATGACAATTGGCTTCAAAGCAGATAGGATGATGATCCAGTGAAATATCTGACTGCCATCTGGAGTCAGGAATTAATTTTTTACCCACTTGGGGCTAAATTGGAAGATACTTTAATAGGGTTTTTTTTCCTTCCTCTTGATAAACAGTAGTGATATGGCATGGGCTGGACTTATTGGATGTCTGTCTTTTTTCAGTCTCATCAACTACACTACTATGTTAAAAGCCCCACTTAAATCAATGATATTTTTGTCACCTATAGTGCAGATGGTTCAGCCCACAGTCACTCCAATTCTGCTTATTACATCAACCTCCATGTACTTACTGCTTTCACTGCAGCTAGGAATGATCATACTTGGAAACTCTTCGGATCTGTCCCAGGGCTCTGGTTTTCCAACTTAATTACCAGATTTCCATGTTCAGAGGCTGATTCTCCAGCTTGCTGTGTTCTGCTGTAACCCCTCCCACTCCCATGCTTGTTCCACCCACTTCCCTGCCCACTTAAGGGCAAACTCCACCTTTCCACCTCTTAATCCTACTCACCATGTTTAAGCCCCACCCATATTTTGACACAAACCACATAATCTGGATACTCCCATCCCCTTCCGTCCTGTACACTCCATGAGGCTTAGGCTTGTAATTTCCCCCATAGGTGTATTATGAGCATTATTATGATTGTGAAGCAATGCATGCAATACCTTTCTAGCACTGAAGGGTTTAAACACAATATTTACGTTAATGGGAATTATGTACATTTGTATTTTTCCCTATAATGCCCTGAGTGTCCAACCCCCAAAGTCAGCAATAGTGATTGCTTTTTGTCAACTGTTGCTGTCAATGAAAACAGGACTGCAGGGCCAACCAATGGCACCATAAGGGACAAGTAAAAAATTCCCATAATGCATTGGAGACCTCTCTCGCCTTCAGGTGGTTAAAATCCCCATTTTAATCTATGGGAATATTTAATTGTTCCCTATGGTACAGATGGTTTGCCCCATAATTACTCCAGTTCCTCTTAGAACCTCAGCCTCACTTGCATATCAACAATTTCTTTTTTTAAATAACTTTATTGTATTAGTTTCAAACAGTAGCAGCATTAGTTTTTACTCCATACAGGGCTCCAGCACATTACCATACAAGTGGCTACAAAGAAAAATACCAGAATTACCAGCTTATGTGTGTAAATATACCTCCCTAGGATACCCAGAGATTATTGTTGTATATTGTCACAATCTGTCACTAAAGTATTGGAAGATTTGAGCTGATGGGGGAAGCCGGTGGTTGAACCATAGTGACAGATTAAAAGCCCCCCCCCCCCCTCCCATTTTACTCATGTGGCAGGTGTCACTTTTACAAGGTGACTGGGGGTCTGAGAGATAAAAGTCAGCACTCTGCTATTGCATAGCAATGCTTCATTACATCCTCAGCAGGAGGTCCGAACAGCCGTCACCATTTTTTCTTTTTCTTAGTTAATAATATTCTCTGGATAATGAGCCAATGTTGCAGACAGCCTCTCTCTCGTTCACTGTTTGAACATGTCTGCTTGCTGACAGCAGCATGGGAACCTCTTGATCGCACCTGAAGAAAATCGAGTGTTCCCCACAGTATGATGATGTTATTACAAGTTGTTAACTCATGGTGTGCCAGGGGGTATGCACTGCATTGCACACTACTAATCTATTCTGTACAGCATTTTCCTTGCATGTTTCAAGTTCTCTCATTTATCAACGAGAGAAAGTAAATGTGTACTGCGCAGGGCTGGATGTCTTACTAGACAGAGCAGGCAACATCATAAAGCATGGCTGGGCAGCTTGAGGTCTACAAACCCCATCATCCCCAGTCAGACAATGGATAGCTGGGGAAAATGGAAACTGTATTGATCAACAGTTAGAGGGCCTCCTGTTGCCCAGTCCTGACCTGGAGTGCCACACTTTGGGTCACTACAGCTGTACAGGCCACACCTACATTCTAAGCTGTGGGTGTGGCCTGTGCAATAATTTCCAATGCCTCTACATCATCCTCTGTTTGTTCACGGCAGCAGTATATGTACCCCTTAACTGGGTGTTATACCCCTTATATGCTTGGTATGCATTTTGTAGTAAATGCTAATAACTAAATCTAGTTATTTATCATTCTAGATATACATGTGATAAGATCACCACTTTAAAATGGGACCCTTATAAAAAAAATACACTGCAGGGTTGCTCTAGTTATTTTGCAGTCCTGCATAATGGAAATTTAATAAGAGCCCAGCATTAAAATGTAGATCTGGTCACATTATATATGGGAATATGTACGGGTGTCTTCAACAGGGCATAAATCCTATAAGAAAAACATACTACACAAGAGGACCCCATGTTCACTTACTAACTATTCTAGGATCAGAGGGGGCACAATGCCCAGATGTTGGTCTGTAAAGAGTTAGAGGAATACTAAAAAACTGAAAATGATCTGGAGTTTTATATGTTACAGTTAAAATGTGAAATCAGTTATTTCATGAATTAACTGAAAAGCAGCCATGAAAGTGTAGAATGAGGTTCCACTTCACATCTGACCTAGTTATTTCATAAAATAACTAAACAGCTCCCGTTAAAGTGTTGAATTAATAATTATTTTATTAACCCCTTAATGGCCGGCGTGGAGCATTTTTTTTTTAACGATTGTATTCAGGGTTCCCCAAACGGAGTGTAGCCGAGTGGGGGGCCCTGAAATCCATGATGTGCCATAACCATCACTGGTCCTTTAGGGAAGTTTTCCCATGACGGTCCTGGTACGTTGTGGGTCCTTAAAGTGATAGTAATGTTTCACAAAAACAGCAGCTCCAATTAATCTTCATAGTATTTGAGCAATAGAGTGTGTTATGTCAATACTGTGAGAGCTGTAGTTCAAGAGTAATTGAATGATAAAGTTTCCCCCTCCCGCCCCTTTAACCTAGTGTAAGCCCCCACTACTCGGATGTGGAATCCAGTCCATAGACCAGACAGCTCACATCAAGGGTCTATATTCTTACTGTGAGAACAATGAAATCCCTGCCCCCCTTGACAGGTTTTTCAGCTTTTTCCCTTATCTTAATTGAAGATTGTCCCTCTCTGCAATCTACCTGGACACTCCCTACTGCTCTGAGGTGAGCAGCGTTACATCAGTAAAAGGGGCGGGAGGGGGATACTTTATCATTCAGTTACTCTTGAACTACTCTTGAACTAGTACTCTGACAGTACTGAAATAACACTCTCCATGGCCCAAATACTATAATAATTAATTAAAGCTGCTTTTATTATGAAACATTACTATCCCTTTAAGGGGCTAAATAAATAAGTGACCCCAATTTAACTGTGGAAAGGACATATATATTGTAGGGGTTTTCCTGCAGTGTAAAACAAGAATACACCCACAGCTGGGAGAATAGTTAGTTATTCTATTGTATTCTACAGGATAGATATGCTACTGCCTATGGTTCTGCCAAGTAATGGTTAGAGATGCTCAGCTAGGAACAAGCCTGTTGTGGTATATAGAAGGCTCTATAGGACTGGCATCCTACCCAGGGAGCAATCTATTTTAGCTCACAAGTGCCATACACAGAGAAGAAATATCCTGAAGCACAGAGTACTTAACATGCCCAGATGACAGTCCAGTAAGAAGTGCCAGGCAATTACTTTCTGAGCAAGTGCTTCTAACCCCAGATGTACATTTTGGCCATCTTGGGCCTCCTCAGTGAAGTGCAGCTGTTCTTTAAGCAAAGACTACAGTTTTAGCATAGGATGTGATAGTAACAGAAGTATCACTTTGTGACAGTTTGATCATCTAAGTCACAGACTACAGTTCTACATAGAATGTGCTAGTAGCAGGTCTATCACTTTGTGACAGTTTGATCAGCTAAGTCACAGACTACGTTCTACATAGAATGTGCTAGTAGCAGGTCTATCACATTTTGACGGTTTGATCAGCTAAGTCACAGACTACAGTTCTACATATAATGTGATAATAATAGGTCTATCACTTTTTGACAGTTTGATCAGCTACGTCAATGACTACAGTTCTACGTAGAATGTGATAGCAACAGGTCTAGAATGTGATAGTAACAGGTCTAGAGTGTGATAGTAATGGGTCTATCACATTGTGACAGTTTGATCAGCTAAGTCACTGACTACTGTTCTACATAGAATGTGATGGTAGCAGGTCTATCACTTTGTGATGGTTTGATCAGCTAAGTCACAGACTACAGTTCTACACAGAATGTGAAAGTAACAGGTCTATCACTGTGTGACAGTTTGAACAACAATAACTTTGGAATTAAGCAAATGCCAGTAGAGGAAGTACCCTTTTTTTTACTCTCCTTGGAAAATCCTTACAATATCTGATTTTTTTCATAATAAGACAAATGACAACCTACAATATAACTTGTTTTATTTCTTGCTATAGAGCAGTGGTTCTCAACGCCTGTCCTCAGGACCCACTAACAGGCCAGGACTTAGGGATTTCTCTGCTAGAGCACAGGTGTGGTGATCAGAGGCTCATTCACATTGATTAACTCACCTGTGCTCTAACAAGGAAATCATCAAATCCTGGCCTGTTAGTTGGTCCTGAGGACAGGAGTTGAGAACCACTGCTATAGAGGTATTTTGAGGTATTTCTTTTTAATACCATAACTGTTAAAAACATTACATATTTTATCAATCTACAATATTAGTTGTTTTATTTACAGCTGTTTGCAACTTAAGAGGGTATAAAACATTTTTGGGTGTTTTACACTTTAACCCTCAGAGTGCCAGAGTGGTGTTCAATGCATGTGTTGGTCACCTCTCTGGCAAGCAAAGGGCTGACTGTTTTGTCATAAGTAGTTTATGGAATAAGCAGTTATTCTGTAATATGACCAGTTAAGGTGTGCAGTTTTCTGTGTATTTTATAATTTAACTGCTTAGGTATTTTACGGAATAACTAGTTATTCTTTGAAATAATTTAAGTGTGCAATTTTCGTATAATTTCACTCTTTTGCTAAAATTGACAGTTATTTAATGAATATACACTAACTGCAACATATACACTTTATATCGCTGTACTCAATGTTCTCATCTGTAAAATAGCTTTGTTTTCTAAGGCCTAAAATCTAGTCTTACAAATGCTCTTTAGGGACAGGAATTCCTGCCTTTTCCTGGGCTCTATAGCTCCCATTACCATAGCAATCTTGACTGGTTTCTAAAAAATGAAAGGCCGGCATTGTCTGTAAATGGGCTGAGATAAGTTAACAGCCTTTCTGAATAGATGATTGGTGGGAACTAATCTCAAACATAACTGCATTAGTTCTTGTGTCTAGTTACAAGCTGCAAACACAGGCATTAAACTGTAAAATTTTAAGGTTCTGACACAAATATCACATTTTTTTACAGATGATAGTTGGAAATATGTGACATTTAAAAATATATTACCCAATTTCTTTTAGGTGTGAGTTTCTTTAACTAAAACAATAAAGGCAAAAATACCTGGCTAATGTGTTTTCCTTTTTTGTTTTTTACATATTGCCTTGTGCGCTGATACCAAAGGGGTTAATATGCCAGCCCAGTTCACTCAGTCCTTACTAGATAGACATTGGAATGTTAGACACAGATGTTGCAAATAGCACAAAGTGATTCTGCGCCAAATTGTAAACGTTCCAGACAGGAGTGCACTCCATCAGTTGCAAACACTCTGACATCTGCTTCCCCAGCAGCTTTCCTGAGCCCTCTCAGTCGTCCTAATTAGACTGTTGGTGAGAGACTTTCAGAGCACACAGTATTAAGATGAGGGAGTTTTCCTCCATCCCTAAGCTGACCAGATCTCCCCTTTAAAGGGATAGTAATGTTTCAAAATAAAACTAGCTCCAATTAATCTTCATAGTATTTGTGCCATGGAGAGTATTATTTCAGTACTGTCAGAGTTGTAGTTCAAGAGTAATTGAATGATAAAATATCCCCCTCCCGCCCCTTTTACATAGTGTAAGCCACCTCGCCTCTGATGTGGAATCTGATCTTAAGACCAGACAGCTCACAGCAAGGGAAAATCTACTTACTGTGAGAACAATGAAAACCCTGCCCCCCTTGACAGGTTTTTCAAGATTTCCTTATGCTAATTGAAGATTTTCCCTCTCTACAAGCCGTCTGGACACCAACTTTCTGTTCTGAGGTGAGCAGTGTTACATCAGTAAAAGGGGCAGGGGAAATACTTTATCGTTCAATTACTCTTGAACTACAACTCTGACGTTATTGAAATAACACTCTCCATGGCCCAAATACGATGAAGTATCCCTTTAACTGAGGGCACAAATAAAAGATGTACTTTTCGGGTCTGCACTAAAATCAAAACATCACTGCAGTATGCATATTCATATGTGTCTCCAGTTAAACGGATAGTAATGTTTCACAATAAATGCAACTCCAATTAATCTTCATAGTATTTGGACCATGGATAGTGTTATTTCAGTACTGTCAGAGTTGTAGTTCAAGAGTAATTGAATGATAAAGTATCCCCCTCCTGCCCCTTTTACTGATGTAACAGTGCTCACCTCAGAGCAGCAAGACTGTCCGGATGGATCGCAGAGAGGGACAATCTTCAGCGAGCATAAGGAAAAACCTGTCAAGGGGGGCTGGGTTTTCCTTATTCTCACAGTAAGAAGATTGTCCCTTGCTGTGACCTGTCCAGTCAAGAGACCAGATTCCTCGTCTGAGGGGAGGCGGCTTACACTAGGTTAAAGGGGCGGGAGGGGGATAATTTATCATTCAATTACTCTTGAACTACAACTCTGACGGTATTGAAATAACACTCTCCATGGCCCAAATACTATGAAGATTAATAGTAGCTGCCGTTTTTGTGAAACATTACTATCCCTTTAAAGGTGTGGCCTGGACAGTCTATCCATGTCTGTCTTGTTCCATTGTTTTGTTCACTTTTTTTTCTTGTTATGGTAGCCTGCTCAGGGCCGGATTTGCCATTAGGCAAAGTAGGCACCTGCCTACAGGTGCACGCCACCTAGGGGCGCCTGCCACTGTGATTTTTTTTTTTTTAATCTTTTTTTTTTAATTAAAAAAAAAAAAGTAGGCACCTCGTTGGCGCTGCCAGCACTGGGCTTCCCTGGGGGCCGCCCGGAGCGTCGTAAATAAAAGTGCTACATTTGCCACGCTTGCAGGCCATCACTAAGTAGACGCGACCGGTGGTTGTTCACATCTCGCGGCCGCCTGTTACCTTGCGGCCGCGAGATGTGAACAACCGCCGGTCGCGTTTACTGAGTGATGGCCTGCAAGCGTGGCAAATGTAGCACTTTTATTTAAGAAGCCGGGTAGGCTGGCGGTGTGACAGAGCGGGATGCTGGGAGCAGAGACAGAGTCAGACGCCAGACACGATCACAGGCAAGGGGCATGGGGGGAATCAAGAGAATTTATATAGAGGTAAGAGGGGGAAAAAGGCAAAAGGGGGACCAATAGCGGGTAAAAGAGGCAGAGGGGGGTCAAGAGGGAGAAAAAAAAAGGCAAAAGGAGGGGGGATCAGGAGGGGGAGAAAGTGGCAAAAGGTTGGGATCAAGAGTCAGGAAGGGGAGAGAGAGAGGCAAAAGGGGGATCAAGAGTTAATGAGGGGGAGAAAGAGGCAAAGGGGAGATCAAGAGAGGAAAGTGGGGGGAGGGGAGAAAAAGGTAAAAGGAGGAGGGTCAAGAGGGGGATAAAGAGGCAAAAGGGGGGCATCAGGAAAGGGGAAGAGAGAGGCAAGTGGGAGAGAGAGAGGCAAAAGGGGGATGAAGACAAGAGTCAAGGCTGGATTAAGGCAAGAGGGGGGAAAGAGGCAAAGAGGGGGATCAAGAGGAGGAGAATGGCAAAAGAAAAATCAAGAGGGGTAAAGAGAGGCAACTTGACAAGAGGGGGAATCAAGACCGGGTGAAAGAGGCAGAGGGGGGTCAAGAGTGGGAAAAAAGAGACAAATGGAGGGGGGATCATGACTGGGAAGTTAAGTTGTTTCGCCGTGTGATATTACATAACCCTCTCCCGTGAAGCAGCATAGAGACAAGAAGCACTCTGTTGCTGTCATCTTGGCAATAATGTTCCTGAATGGCAGAAAGGAAATGTGATCGTCATAGGTCAGTGTGTCTCACTGGGGCTTTTTATTTGCTCTCCTTGTAGCAGTTTATTTTCCCAAGAGTTGCACATGACCCTTATTAGTCTAGCTATGCAGTGATTCTCAGCTGCAGTACTCAGAGCACACAAACAGGTTAGCTTTTCAAGATATCCCTGCTTAGTAACAGGTGGGTGAGCAGTGGTACAGCCGTTGCTATTTAGTTGCCTTTGCTTAACCCTTTGAGTGCCAGAGGGGTACAAAACGCATTGCAAAGCAATGTGTTGCATACCCCTCTGGCACTCAAAGGGTTAATTAGGGATATCCTGAAAGCTGCACTGCCCTAGGTGGAACAATAAGGGCCATATGCAAGGGGCAAACCAACTGTTCCAATGAGGGGGGCAAGTTGGAGCTGATGGGGGCAATGTGAGGAGCAATATGGAGATGATGGGGCAAGTTGGAGCTGATGGGGGACAATATGGAGCTGATGAGCATTGTGGAGGTGTCTAGTGTAGTTGGCAAATCGGGGGGGGGGGGCGCTTCACAGTTCTGTGCCTACAGGCTCCTGAGATGTAAATCCGGCCCTGAGCCTGCTATATATTAGCGGTTCTCAAACTGCCCTCAGCAAAACCCCAGGTTTCCTTGAAGAAGTATAAGGAGCAAATCAACAAAAAGGAGAAAGGGCACCCAATTGTATAGTACTGAAATAAAGTTTAAACTGTTATAAAAACAATATGCACAGACGTGTTTTGTATGTATGTATGTATATCTTTATTTATATGGTGCCACACAGTGTACACAGCGCCTTACAATAGAAGTAAGTTACATTAAATAAGAGGGGATAAAATAAGTGCCACATTCATAGAAACATGTGCCACATTCATAGAAACATTAGGAGAGAGGTCCCTGCCCCAAGGAGCTCACAGTCTAAATTGGTTTTCATTGTCAAGACAGGAACATTCCCAATCAACTGACCACAAAGGCGCTTGAAGAAGATCACCCATCTATGCTCTGGGATTCCTTCAGTTTCTGCTTGCTGAGGAGTAGAGAGGTCTTTGCTGTTAAATTTCTAGGTACTATGTAGAGATGGGTGATCTTCTCTGAGCACCTTATGTGGTCAGTTGACTGGGAATATATATAAACATACACATAAGGACACTAACAGCCAGTGTTGAGGCCCTCCTTGGAGGTAAGTGTGGAATATGCAGTCCTCGACTGTGTTTGAGTTTGACATGCCTGCTGTAGTATGTATCATCTTTATGTGCATTAACCCTTTGATTGCCAGTGAGATATCCAATGCATTGCATTACAATTCGTTGGATTCTGGAGTTTAAATAGTTAAAGTGAAAGCCTGGTCATCTAAAAAATGGTGAACAAGGGAACAAGGATGGGATGCAGACATTTCTTTGGCTAACAATAAATATGTGAAACAATGAAAGGTTCTACAGTGCAGTTTTATTTTGAAATCCCAATAAATGTTAACATAGTTTTAGCCTAATAAATTATTGCAAAGTTATCGGTACCTTTAAAGTGGATGTCTCACATAGATATAGGTAATGCTCATTCGTTAGAGCATTTAGGGAAAACATTTAAAACGTTGTTCATTTAAAAAAAAAAAAAAATTATCTGCACAAAAATTAATGTATAAAAGTGTCCAGCAGCCTAATTCCGGCTTGCCGAAGCTTGCCGAACTGCCCCTGCTTCCCTCCCTCCTCCGATGACGGAGGCTGTCTGTCTCTAAGCTGGAGCAATCTCATTGGCTAGATATAGATATCTGCCAATGAGATCGCTCCAGCTTAGAGAGAGAAAGCATCCGTCATCAGAGGATGCTGGGTAGTGGGACGGGAGCAGAGGCAGTACTGCAAGATGGAGGTAGGCTGCCGGGCACTTTTTAAACATTAAGCTTTGTGCAGATAATTTTTTTTTTTTTAAATGAACAACGTTTTAAATGTTTTCACTAAATGCTCTAACTAATGAGCATTACTTATATCTATGTGAGATATCCCCTTTAAGAATTGAAATGCATTTATTATGGATTGATATAATTTTAACCCCTTGTCTCAGGAAACAGTTCTACAGTGATACCACTGCCAATCATAGACACTTAAAAAAAAAAGCATTGGCTCATATGAAACGGTTCATATGGGTGACATTGTTAGCTGACAATTTTCCGTAGATGCAGCATGCTGCAAATTCCAGGCAACTAGCTAGGGTCACTGAAAAGTTACATTAATGAAGGTCTGCATGGTGATTTTTGAATCTCTCTTTTAGACTGCTCAAATAAGTAGCTGAATCTTTGTGATGCTCATTGCAATGAAATATGCAATGGTGAATGCTTTATGTATTAATAACAGTGTATTTCATAACATGCACACCTCCCAAGTGTCCCTCCTTAGAAGGGACAGTCCCTCTTTGAGGTTCCTCTTTCCCACCCTTATGGCCCTCTTTTTTAGGAGATCAGACTGTGTGGTATAGGTATAAGTACATCACATTGCTCCACAACAATAAAACTCACATCAATGTTTGTTTAAATGTGTTTATAAATTAATTTTTGAATAAAAAATACTTTGGTCTTGTTTTAAATAATTTATTCAGTAACACAAAGAGCTGTCCATAGGTCATGAAATAACCTAAAAATTCTTGCAATGCCCTGCCCACCTGCCACGTCCCCAGCCAAACTCCCTAAAACAAATGTGTCCCTTTTTCGTAATTTAAATTGTTGGCAGGTATGTAACATACGATATTATTGTCAGTATAAAAACCTTGTGTATCCAGTTTCCTACCTCTATCTATTACCCCTCTTTAAAGGGATAGTAATACTTCGTTTTATCTTTATTTTATTTTGTAGGCATTATACATGAAGAACGATATAAGTCTTATCTCTCAAACCTTCATGGTTTAAGAGATATTCACAAGCAAAGTATCCCCCTCCTCTTCAGTCAGATCAGAAGGGAGGTGCCCAGGTAGACTGCAGAGAGGGACAATCTTCAATTAAGATAAGAGGAAAAAGCTGAAAAACTTGTCAAGGGGGGAAGGGCTTTCATTCTTTTCATACAAAGAAAATTGTCTTCTGCTGTTATCTGTCTGGTCTTACAACCAGATTCACATCTGAGAAGAGATGGCTTACACTAGGAAAAAGGGGCGGGAGGGGACACTTTTCTTGTGAATATCTCTTAAACCATAAAGGTTTGAGAGATAAGGCTTATATCATTCTTCATGTTTTTTTAATGTCTACAAAATAAAATAAAGTTAAAACAAAGTATTACTATCCCTTTAAAATAGACTGTCACCCTAAGATTAGTTTAGCTAATTTCAAACTATTGTGAAATGGTTCAGGGTTACTAACTGCATGTGTGTAAAAATAATTCAAAGTCTTGGTGCTTTTGATTTATTTGTGAGTCCTGGACCTTGTGATTCAGCGAGCCATCTGCATGTTCATTCACTACATACTGAAAAACTCATACAATGTAAAGCCATATTAGTTAAAAGTCCATTTTATTAACACATATTAAAAAACATTATGCAAGTTTGTGAATACTTACAGTTACAAGAGACCTACTCCACTTTTTCAACTTAAGCCTATGGTTAAAGGGATAGTAATGTTTCATAATAAAAGCAGCTCCAATTAACCATCTTAGTATTTGGACCTTGGAGAGTGTTATTTCAATTCTTTCAGAGTTGTAGTTCAAAAGTAATTCATTGATAAAGTATGCACCTCCCGCCCCTTTTACTGATGTAGCACTGCTCAGCCAGAGCAGAAGGGAGGTGCCCATGTAGATTGCAGAGAGGGACAATCTTCAATTAATATAAGGGAAAAACCTAAAAAACTTGTCAAGGGGGGCAGGGCTTTCATTGTTCTCATAGGAAGAAGATTGTTCCCTGCTGTTATCTGTCTGGTCTTACAAACAGATTCCACATCTGAGAAGAGATGGCTTACACTAGGTAAAAGGGGTGGGAGGGGAAAACTTTGCTTGTGAATATTTCTCAAACCATAAAGGTTTGAGAGATAAGACTTATATCGTTCTTCATGTTTTTTTAATGCCTACAAAATAAAATAAAGATAAAATGAAGTATTACTATTCGTTTAAGCATTGTAGGAGAGAGTGTGTAGGGGGATAACTATTTTTTTACAAACTTCATTATGCTTTTAATATGTGTGAGTAAAATTTACTTTTAACTAATATGGCTTTACATTGTGTGAGTCTATGGACAAGATGCAATTCAAATAATATTAATTTCCTAGAGGTGACAGGTCCCCCTTACATATAAAATATATAATTGTGTTAAACTTGATATTTAAACCAGTGGTATATAGACAAGTTCTTTTGGAAGCAATCACAATAAATTAGTAGATGTTTGTCATTTTTTTGGAGATCCCATTTTGGCACATGTGCTGTACTGAAAGCTTCCCTTTAACACATAATTCCAGGAAATGCAAACAAGTCTTCTTCAAAGAAACAACAATATTTATGGATAGCAGTGTATAGGGTAAATCCTCTAATCCTGTGCAATCTTTCCTAAATAAATATTTTTGTTCCTCTGAGAAATGTGTGTTTGTGTGCATATCCTAACTCAGAAGTAGTCAATTATTGGACCTCCAGCCGTTGAGGAGTATAACTCCCATCATACCCAACCAGCCAACCACTGACCACCTCCCGTCCTAGCTTTGACCTAGATTATATTGAAGTTGCAGTTGATAAGTGTTATCACTGCTTTTATCAGATTCTCCCTGAAGTCTATGGAAAAATTCATAGATAAAACCCTTGGTACAGTGATCAACTGCAATGGAATCAATGTCTTTATATGTAACTAGGGAATGTTGCACTGCATTGCCCATGGGATTCAGCACTCCATACAAGTCAGGGAACCACTGCAACGTGATGGCAATGAGTCTCTCTGCAGTGCAGAGGTGTAACCAGAAGCCACTGGGTCCTGGTGCAAATATTGCCTTGGGGCAATACCTGACCACATTGCCCCCCATTGGACACCTCCACATTGCCCCCAATGTCCATCTCCATGTTGCCAACAATGTCCACCTCCACACTGCCAAATGTCCACCTCCACATTGCCCCCAATGTCCTTCTCCACATTGCCCCCAATGTCCACCTCCAAAATGCCCCCATTGACCCCCAGTGTCCATCTCCTACCTCCCTGGTGGTCCAGCTGTGTGGCAGGACAGGTCTGTGACACCTTCTGCACAGACCTCTATTAGCAGCTTGGAGCTCCTGCTTAGTCCTCTCTCCAGTAATGCATAGCGCTGGGAGATGATGAGGCAACAGGGGCTTCTCCCTCCAACCGCTCCTGTCAAAATCACTGACCCATGGCGATTTTCTGCGTGCACGTGCACTCTGCCCTACTTTCATGCACAGTGTTTTGGGGTTTTTAAATTGATCATGTGTATAGATATAGGCATGCATCTTAATATGTGGTTTATTATGGTAACTAAAGAGAGCCTGGAAAACACAACAGAAATCATTCCCATATTTATCACTGGTGTGTTGTATACACACTCATTTATAAATGACCATGTATATGAATACAGCAGCAAAGTAATCACCACACTCCACACAAAAAATAAAAACTATGGTTCCATAAAACCAAAGAATTTAGTTAAAAATTTACCACAGTAACATCAATGGTTGGAGGGTCCCTGTGAATTTTTTTTTAGCCCCCTAATAAATGTTTTCACAGATGCATAGCTAAAACCTGTTGGACCCTAGGGCAGATGGGGCCCCCTTTTTTTGTGAAAGTATTTTACCAGGACCGTACGGTGCACAAGGGACTGACAAGGGACTGACAGCGCAGGCGCACGGACGTCACTGTGAAGAGACGTCCGTGCTTCCTGATCCTTTGAAACGGCGAAATCTTGAGAACGGGGTAAGATTTCTGGCGACTAGCGCTACTAAGCAGCTAGTCGCCAGGTCAGCAGTAAGGGGAGATTTAGTTATTAAGGGGTGAAAGTTCCCCTTTAAGTATGTCCTGGACTCATTTTATTTACCTCAGAGGGGTAAAAGGCTGAGCCGACCTTGCCGGGTCTAGAACCTGCAACCACACCACCTCAGCAGATTCTATAGCTGGTGCCTTAACCAACTGAGCCATCTCTCCTTTAAACTGTACCCCCACAACTGCACCCCCTGTAGTTATGCCCATGAATGACATCATATAAGTCAAAACAAGTAAACAGTAAGAATGGATATACCAGGAAAATACACAACTAACTTGCATTATACAAAGTACATGTGCTTTTATCAATGGTGTATAGTAGGGCCTTCAACATGGAAACCTTTGTCTATGCTCAAAATATAGTCTATATTTCTGTGTAGGATATATAAGTGGATGTTAAAAAAAGTAATGCACTTGACCATTGTTTTTAGTAGTGACCACAGTGAACAGCAGCATTCCTGATATACTGTTTCAAGCTTTATAAATAAAAACAGACAGAAAAAAGTCATCAAATATAGTTTGGACTCTTGATCTATCCAAAAAAAAAGGAACAAAAAAAGATTAATCAAGCATGTGAGGTGTCTTGACTGATTAAAAAATACAGCAACAACACGATCAATCAAGAGAGCAAAGCTCACTTGATGAATCGAAAAGTAATTAAATCTGCACAATAAAAATATCAGGTGCACAATGTTCACTTGATCAATTCAAGATATAAAACAGATTGATCAAGTGTGAAAAGCACACTTGAGTGATCCAAAAGAATCAAGCAAAAAATCAACCAAGCATGTAAAGCAATCTTGATCAGTGAAAAGAAAAATAAAGTAAATATTGAACAAGCATGCAAAACCTGCTTGATCAAAACAGAATAAATATTTTTTTTTAAAAAAAAGTTGGAAATTACAAGGCAAAATGCTTTCATTAAAGCCATCTTTAAAGGGATAGTAATGTTTCACAAAAACAGCAGCTCCAATTAATCTTCATAGTACTTGAGCCATAGAGAGTGCTATTTCAGTACTGTCACAGGTGTGGTTCAAGAGTAATTGAAGGATAAAGTTTCCCCTCCCGCCCCTTTTACCTAGTGTAAGCCATCTCTTCTCAGATGTGGAATGCAATTCATAGACCAGACAGATTACAGAAGGGGACAATCTTCTTCCTATGAGAACAATGAAGGCCCTGCCCCCCTTGATAAGTTTTTCAGGTTTTTCCCTTATCTTAATTGAAGATTGTCCCTCTCTGCAGTCTACCTGGGCACCTCCCTTCTGCTCTGGCTGAGCAGTATTACATCAGTAAAAGGGGCGGGAGGTGCATACTTTGTCATTGAATTACTCTTGAACTACACTCTGACAGAATTGAAATAACACTCTCCAAGGTTCAAATACTATGATGATTAATTAGAGCTGCTTTTATTATGAAACATTACTATCCCTTAAAATTATCGTTGATGCATGTGAACTCCACATCTCCAAAGTGCTTTAATTGTATTAATTTGAATGTTATACATGATGTTACCAATAAAACACAGGGCAGACATGGTGCTAGTGTTTGGGGAATTTACAGTGAATTTCCTTGCTTTTGTTTGCTACTGAGTAATTTAATATAGTTTATAATAAAACTATTTTATAGACTGGAAAAGCATTGGCACTGGAGTGGTGGGAGGGCAATTTGTTTTGTCATGCTCTGGAGAAAGAGTTTTCTTATATGGTGTGCTGTTTGAAAATACACTACTTCTTTTTGCCAGATTCAGGTTGACTGATCCCATAATAATGTATGGGGAGGACATACAAATATTCAGTGTGCGCATATTTGTGTGTGTGCGTGTACACTCGCCTGAGCAGCAGAGTTACTCCATGAGTTCATGTAGTAAACCAGGAATAACACATCCAAATTAAAGGGATAGTAATGTTTCACAGCTCCAATTATTGTTCATAGTATTTGGGCCATGGAGAGCACTATTTCAATACTGTCAGTTGTAGTTCAAGAGTAATTGAATGATAAAGTATCCCCCTCCCGCCCCTTTTGCCTAATGTAAGCCACCTCCCCTCAGATGTGGAATCTGGTCTCTTGACCGGACAAATCACAGCAAGGGACAATCTTCTTACTGTGAGCATAAGGAAAACCCTGCCCCCTTGACGGGTTTTTCAGGTTTTTCCTTATGCTCACTGAAGATTGTCCGTATCTGTGATCCATTCAGACAGTCTTGCTGCTCTGAGGTGAGCAGTGTTACATCAGTAAAAGGCAGGGAGGGAGACAATTTATCATTCAATTACTCTTGAACTACAACTCGGACAGTATATAAATAACACTCTCCATGGCCTAAATACTATGAAAATTAATCAGAGCTGCTTTTTTATGAAACATTAGTGAAGTTCCCCAATAAATTGCTTTATTCAAAGCATCTTACAGGAATGGGATGTTGGAGCCAACTGTGGTCTAGGCCTGTACCGCAACACAGATTTAACACTATCTGCTTTCCAAGGGCACATTCCCACTCTGTAAATCCAGGCTCCTAGAAACCTGGGTCAAGTACAAAAATCAGTTTTGCTCTGTTGGCGCACCGGAAAGAAGGTGGCCAATAAGGAGCCTCGATCCAGTTGGAAAATAGGAAACAGCCAATTAGAGGGCTAGCGGCAAGTTTCTTACACTAAAAGGAAAGGCACTAGCAATCTATTCCCGGCTCCATTCTACTCTAATTCAGAGCCATCCCTCTGTCCACAATAGAGGACCACCTGGAGACTTAACCATTGTTCCAGGAACACAGAAGCAATCCACAAACACTCAGGATATTGTTCACTTTAAACATCATGACACCCTGTCTGTTGAGCTTATATAACTAATAAGGCAGTATTTACACCATTTTTTAATTTTTTTATTTTCCTGTAATCAGTATTTGATTAATTACAGTGTTAGAGCTAAAACAATTGCTTATCACAATTGAACTAAAAACAGATGTTCCTGGAACCATTCACTTCCTGGTGAATTTGATTTTTTTCTGGATGGAGTCATTTTTAATATTTTTATAGGATTTGCCCTGAATCAACAGCCTACCTGCATTGTGAATAGCTGTCATAATGCTCTATGCTGTTTAAAGTTAAAAAGATATCCAATTTTTTTTTTTTTTTTAAAGTATCCACAGTTTCTGCCAACACAAGCTCCCTGGGGGAATGAATTCCACACCCTTACTGTCCTTTCTGTAAAAAAAAAAAATCCCTGGCTTTGTTATAGTCAAAAGTGTCTTTCCTCTAGTGCTTTGTACTGGCGTATATTCCTGCCATTGATTTATTATAGCATATCTAAGTCTCACCCTTACACAGGATAATGACAATTTATTATGAAGTCATACACTTTGAGTTGTATGAACAATTTTGGATCAAAATGGGTTTTATATCTTGAATGATAAAGAGGTCTCAAAATATAGTTTCTTTGGTGCACCTGGTTTTCCCTAAAATTGCTACCCTTTGTTTTTATACATATGGCTCAATTTTACTAAGCTAAATATATGCAATTCTGGAGCAAACCAACTGCATAATAGGGGACAAATAAAAACTCTAAAAAATCCCATTGATTTAAGCATTGTGTACATCTCTAGAATTTAAGGGGTTAAAGTCCCATTTAAATCAGTGAGAATGTTATCCCCCCCTCAGCACAGGTGGTTTGCTCCAGAACTACACCACTTTAATTTTATGCATAACCCTTTGAATGTCAGATGGTACTCAGTGCATTGCTAAGTAACATCTGGGTGAGCTCTTGCACTACCTATCACTGTCAGTATTCTTTACTTGGAAGACAGCACTCAGGTGTGTAGCTAAAAGAGTTTATGGTTGGGTGAGGAAGGAAGCCAAACACAACCTTTTTGTTTTCTTAGTCACCCAAACTCCAGTCGCTCTCTTTCTTACTCGTTAACCTTATGTCATGTGCTGGGGCCATCCCTCTATATTTGACCCCACTCCACACTGCTGAACTGCAACTGTAATTTGTCACTGGTTATTTTCCTTTGAAGCTGGGCAGAGACACAGGACTAACAGTGCATTCACAGGAACCATAGCCTTCTTATGTCTATAAGTTTATTTTAAGTAACAAAAAAGTATTTTGGTTTAAGATTAGCCAAACAATGGGTGTGTATTTTTGTTATTAATGTTTTAGGTTATTTTGATATCAAAACAAAATATCTACCTACATAGCGTAAAGGTTAATGTAACAAACTCCATCCAATAATATGCTTATTTACAGAATATGTGGTAGATCTATAGAATGCCCCCAGCTGAAATATTAGAGAATTAAAGGGATAGAAATGTTTCAAAATAAATGTAGCTCCAATTATCCTTTATAGTTTTTGGGCCATGTAGAGCATTATTATCATTCTCAAAAATGTGTACTTCCAGAATAATTGAATGACAAAGTATCCCCACCTGCCCCTTTTACCTCTTGTAAGCCTCCTCCCATCAGATGTGGAATCCGGTCACTTGACCAGACAGCTAGCAGCAAGGGACAAACTTCTGGCTGTCAGCATAAAGATAACCTTGCTCCCCTTAAGGGGAAGGCAGGTTTTTCCTTATACTAACAGAAGATTGTCCCTTGCTGTGATCCATCTGGGTGGTCTTGCTGTGCAGCTTTGCATAGGTGAAAGGGGCTGGAGGGGGACATTATGATTTAATTACTCTGAAACTACACATCGTAGAGAAGGATAATAATGCTCTACATGGCCCAAAAACTATAAACAATAATCTGAGCTTTATTACTCAGAATTATACTTTAACATGTTCTGGGCAGTCACTTTCTGGTAGAATACAATGTAATGGAATGAAGACTCCAGCGTACAACTTTCTGAACACTAGAGTCAGAACTCTCAAGTATGTGCTTAGACAAAAAGTGACACCTGTGCTGGGCTGCAAGAAAATGGCCTCTGCTCATAGGTCCAAACACGAGAGAAAGAATTGAACCCAATGTCCTGACATGAAACAGGAGCTGTAGCGCCATTTTCTTATAGAATAAGGCTACACAAATAGAAATCACAGGTTGTGCATTGATGTCTATTGACATCTTGCTTACTTTCCTGCACAGTTAGAACTGAGGAGAAGTACTCTGCTGCTCTTGTCTTTGCAGTGTACCAGAATGGCAGAAATTAAACGTAGTTACCCTATATCACTGGGAATTGTGGGAATTGTACGTATGGTATAATTGGTTTGTTCTAGAGTTATTCCAGTTTTCTTTTGAATATAGAGACCTAAGGCCATGTTCACCCTTGTGAAATAAGTTGCCGCTAATGGTTCTGTTTAAAATGGTGTTGTTTGCCTTGCATAACACACCCTAATGCAGCATGTTGGAACTTGCATTGTGCACATCAATGTTTCATCATGCATATGCACTGCGGCCTAGGCACCACCTCACAAATTTTTCGCATGGGCAACATTAGAGGTTGTAACTTTGTTTGTAACTTTTAATGAAAGGTTGACCCATCTGGGAATCCACCAACAATATATATATATATATGTAGCTGATGATCATGTTGGCCAGCCATCTGATATACACATGCACCCTGTGAAAGAGCATTGGTGGGGAAATGCAGTATATTGGAAGTATGTAAACAAAGGCATCTTGACCTGCACTAAAACAGTGCTCAGACAACTTGCTTGTGTGTGTGTACATGGCTGGATACTGAAGAAAAAACTAAATTAAAAAGACTTGGGTTTAAACATGTTGAAGCTTTTGCATTACCGTATTTGCTTCATACACATTGAAGAAAGGTTCCGGAAGGACCTTTCTGCGTTAGGAGGGGTGAAAAGTCTTGTTTTGTTCACTTGTTCCCACATAAATTGTCACGGAAAAAACATATTTTACCACTTTTCCAACGGGAATTTCCACCAATAGAGAAACCTATAAATTTCCAGCAGTGTCGCTAACACCACAGAATTTCTTGTAGGAACGGATCCATTTCCCACCTATGTTTTCCAGTGGCGGCGAAACTTCTCACCTGAATAGTATAAAGACCCAGAATTTCCAGCCATCTAACATGAAATAGTTTAGGAGACAAAAAGACCAAAAGCAGACAGAGAGAAAAAAAATAAAATTAAAATAAATTAAAATGCATGTGCTGGTTAGCACTATGACCACAAGGAGAGGATCTATGGACCTTGATGTTGCTTTTGCTGCTAGTAATACAGAAGTGGAGAAAGAGGTCAGCAGCACCAGCAGCAAAGGAATAGACTTGAAGAGAGAAAGATAACCGTGCTGATCTAGCACTCACCTGTAGGAGATGATTAAACAGGGATATGTAAGAGGGAAATAAAACATAACTTTTAGTTCATAATGCCAAAGAGAGCAGCAAATTTAAAATAATATAAAAACAAAACAGATTTTATATGTATATCTATAGTTTACGAGAGACAATCAAACAATTACAAATCATGTGCTGTACACATCCCAGCTCAAATTAGAACAGAGCTTATATAGGCTAATTCAAATATAGATATATACTACTGGGCCATATACGACTTACCAAACATAAATTAGATGGAAGTGAGATTATTACCCTCATTGATCATGTGTGTTGCCAACTAAATCAAATATAGTTTTGTACTGTCAGGGCATGTACTGGTTTGCCAATAGCAGACTGAATGAAAAATGTATTTACTGGAATTGTATGTCCCCTCATTCATTAATGTGTATTGCCGGGGCATGCCAGCTTGCCGGTCATAGACTGAATGATGGTAGGAGAATCATCTTCTAATTCATTCATTACATGATAGCCAGCAGATGTTAATGCATGATATTTCTGTGTATTTCATACACATGAATGACTGAGGGGATATACAATCCCAGTGAATATATTTTTCCTTCAGTCTGATAAAGCTGCAGCCATTGTCAATCCACTGCAGTATGAAGGCCTCTTCAACAAGCTATGGGTATGAACTGTAATCTGCTATGCAGGTCCAGTGCAGATATTTGACCTGGTGGGGACTAGAACCTGTAATCCTGAGGTTTGAGCAGATTCCACAGTTAGTGCATTAACCAACTGAACTATCTCAACAGGTCGTAATATATATATCATCATGATAATTATTTACATTCTCATCTTTGAGTCTAATTTAAGCTTGCATTATTCTCATAGTAACATAGTAACTTGGGTTGAAAAAGACACAAATCCATCAAGTTCAACCCTTGCCTCATAACCCGGAGAAATGAGAATTATATAGCTTTCCTGCTACCAAAAAAGTTAGCCTTTATCTGACCTTCCTGATTTGCCTACTAATACAAGGTATAACCCTGTATGTTCTGTTTTGAAAGACATGTATCTAATCTTCTCTTAAATGTATCCATTGTATCTGCCATAACCACATCCTTGGGCAAGGAATTCCATAATTTAACAGAATCTCAAACATGAATCAGTGGTCCCAACAGTGGTAGATGGTAGCAGCCCTTCAAATCTCCTCATCCTCAGTGCTGCTGTTAATAGTACATGTGCCATGGGTTTCCCTGTCATCCTCAGTGATGCTGTTAATAGTACATATGTAATGGGTTTCCCTGTCATGTGTGGTTTTGTCCACTTCTGCTACTTGACAATCAAGGTGATATTGTAACTTAGTTCATTTTTATACATATAAGTCTCCTAACACTGCTGCTTTATAACTGTGTCCTATAGTCATTTACAAAATAACCCACTGCACTGAAAAAACCCTCAAACTTGCAACTAAGGGTTTCCACAGCAGTACATTTCAGTGCTGGCCACACACACTGTTTTGTTTGCTAGTAGTCAATGGGGTCATCATTTCTGCCTAGAACATTGCTATCCTGCAAGTATGCTGAAACCATCTCACATTCAGTAGGACCGCTCCTAGGAGCTACACGGTGTTCCTGTCTATCACTTACCAAGCCATACCCTGGGAGGAAGTCCCATAGAGATGTGCCGCCACCACCACCACCACAAATTTTAGATTGCCATCTCTGAGACCCATTAATTGCTTTCTGTGATGACAATGACATGTATTCAGAAATATGTTGGGAATGGGATGTTCTTTTTGATGTTGCTGCTGCTGGTATAAATCTTTTGCTGACTTATTTTCTTTATACTTTCCACCAGTTCTTTTGTTCCTTAACATTCTCTCCCTCATCCTCCACAATGCAACCCTCCACTTGCAACAAGGAAATCTTTATATTGTTTGATAGAATCTGATTCCTCAGAGAGATGCTGCTGATAATGACTACTTGTCACAAACTGATCATGCTTTGGCAGAAATTCATAAATTTCATGTTTAAAGTGGGGTCCCAGCAAAGTAGCAAGTATGTACTTCTCATTGCTTTTAATGGACACTATATGAGGATCCTGCTCCAAGCATTCTTACATGTCCTTCACCAGCTGCTGTATGTCTGTGTTGTCTTTATTATAAGATTTGCCATCTATGCTCCTCAGTTTTTTCTGCAGTAAATATATCAGTGGAAGAATTTTGCTAGTTCCTGCCCCTACCTGACAAATCAGCATGGTGGCCTCCTCAGAACGTTTCAGCAGTTCATATACAAAACACATTAATTGCCCTTGCCCAGATGACCAATACTCTGCTTACAAAGCCTTCCAGTTTTGGATTGTGTACTCGTTAATGGTCATATTCTACTTGTACAAACACTCTAGCATGTACAGCATGGAATTCCACCTGGTAGGGACCTCAATTTTCAGATGGTGATGGGGCAGGTTGTTATGATCTTGTATAGAATATAATCCATTGAGTACACTCTAGGAACGGCTAAAATGGGCACAGTTTTACTGGCGATATTCAGCATCTCTCTGAGGGTTTCAGATTATGTTGGAGGCATTGTCAGCATACACAAAACCAGCTTTCAAGGAGCAGTGTGCAAGCCACTCCTCTATCACCTGCTCTAATTTATTTAACACATATATGGCTTGGTGGGGCTGTCTCTCAAAACTCTGCATGCACAAAGTGACGTGCCGATGGTATGGTCTATCCTGCTTCTGTCTTTTAATCATACTGCCAGAACCAAAGGCAGGATTACTGGCTGTCATCTGATGCTGCAAACTAGTGTTGCCCACTGGTGGGACAGTCATATAGTCTGTACTCTCCTCACTTGTCCACATATCTGTTGTTAAGATAATTTTCTTTCCATATGAGGTCTGCAATCCTTTGCCTACCACACTAACCACCTGCTTGTACAATACTGGCACAGCCACCTTTGAAAAATAACTTCAACTTGTGATAAGGTAGCGAGGTGCTATTTATGACATCAGTTTTTAAGAAATCAGTTTTATCTAAAGAATAAGGCAGCATGTCAACTGCAAACATTTTGGCAGATGTACTTTGGGATTATTTCTTTAAAGTTTTTGACTCTTTCCCAAGAACTCAGTAACTGTGGTTTGGCAGGACATGACAGAAGTACTGTGGAATTTTACTGCTTTAACAACATGACTAGAGGAGGTGGTGGGGTGGCAACAGCATTACAACAAACTCAGAGTCATTCTCCTCTGCAGTAGGAACCATAGGTGTTATTTCAAATGAACAAAATCTTGTAACACTGACACATCAATGTCATTACTTCGATTATGCCCCAAAGCTGTGGAATTTTTTAGGAGTGCTTCTACTAGTTGTGGCACCTCTGACATGTTAATGGTTTGTCTCCCAGTCAGACCTGTGATTGTGCTTCAAGTCGGATCTCAGTAAGGAGGTGCCTAGGTATGTATGTATGTATCTTTACTTTTATAGCACCTTACATGTACATAGCGCTTAACAGAAGTTGAAATAATACAATACAAAAATACAGAACTGGGTTAAGAGCATTAAACTAAATTGTGATCATTGCATTATTTGTGGTGGAAAGTGCAGCAAGGGAATCATACACTGGGAAAGGGACCCTGCCCCAAGGAACTTATAATCTAATTGGAATTCATGATGACATATAGAGACAGTAGGAGGAGGATTATAAGTGCAAGTACAAGGTGTGGTGAAGGAAGTGTAGAAGGATTCTGATGTGAGTATCGGTGTGCAAAAGGAGGATATTGTTACTGAGATGCCTCCTTACGCAGGTGGGTTTTGAGGAGATGCTTGAAAGTGATGAGTGTGGATGATTGGTGAATGGTGATAGGGAGGGCATTCCGAAGTTGAGAAGCAGCCAGTGAAAAAGCTTGTAGCCGAGAGATGGTTCGAGTTGTGTAGGGAGAGGACAGGAAGAATCCTTGAGAAGACCATAGGGGACGGGAAAGGGTGTAGGGAGAATTGTAAGAGAGTGCTGAAGAACAGAGAGACTTACAGGAGAGGAGGAGAATCTTGTAAGAAATACAATATTTTATAGGTAGCCAATTTAGTAATTTCAGGAGGAGATGAGAAGGAAGGTATCTGGTGATTCTTGCAGTTGACATGCAGAGGAAAAAACATATTTTGCCAATATTTTTTAGGAAGAAGTGACATGTTCTGGTGACAGCTTGGATATGGGGGAGAAAGTTAATTAAAGTATGACCAGAATACAGAGTGCTGAGTATATGGCAAAGTTTTCTGTTGTGATGGAGAAGGGGTTGGTGGATGGGTTTTTAGGTGTGAGCCTGCTTCCCACCTGCTCATGTTCTTTTTAACAGACAAAAGATAGCAACATGTTTAGCTTTTGGGTCGCATATTGTGGACTTAATAGACTGAGGGGTTCCTCATGGGCTACTACTTGTACTACTTTTGCTAGATGTTGCTGCAATTGTACTACTACTAGGTGTCAAAGGTTCTGCACTTCCAGAAGAGGCACTCATCATAGCTATGGTTGTTGATAATCTGTGTTGTTGCTGGTTACTCAACACTAGTGTGTGTGGCTGGGTAGTGTTTGAAGTTGGAAGCAGTGAAGATGCTGAAGATGACTGACAAGATAATTGTGTAGTTTTTGGCATCTTTACTTGGCCAGAGAAAAACGTTCTAATTTATTTCTCAGTTTATAAACAGGCACAGTGTCTCAGTGGTGGAAGATTGAGTCTTTAATTTTTGGCTAGTTTTCTGGCCATGTCACCATCTTCCTCACTCTCAACTTCATCTATATCTGAAGAAGAAGATGCTGCTGGAGGGATATGTTCTAGATAAACACCATCATCAGTAATTAGGTCATCTTCAGCATCACCAGCAGCTTCTTCCCTACTATTTTTATTTAACTTTTCCCCTTACAAGGATTTTAACAATGTTCACTACTACTTTCAGGACAGGTTTTGTGCTTTTTTTATTTAGAACTGTCAGATGCAGCAGTTGGTTTCACTGTTACACTTTCTTTCACTATGCCATCAACACTGTAAGATGCAGCAGTTGGTTTAAAGGGATAGTAATGTTTCACAAAAAACAGCAGCTCTAATTAATCTTCATAGTATTTGGGCCGTGGAGAGTGTTATTTTAATACTGTCAGAGTTGTAGTTCAAGATGAATTGAATGATAAAGTATCCCCCTCCCACCCCTTTTACCTATCACCTCCCCCTAGATGTGGAATCTGGTCTCTTGACAGGACAAATCACAGCAAGGGACAATCTTCTTACTGTGAGCATTAGGAAAACCCTGACCACCTTGAAAGGTTTTTCTTTACACTCACTGAAGATTGTCTTTCCTGCGATCCATCCGGTCTTGCTACTCTGAGCTGAGCAGTGTTACATCAGTAAAAGGGGAAGGAGTGGGATCCTTTATCATTTAATTACTCTTGAACTACAACTCTGACAGTATTGAAATAACACTCTCCATGGCTCAAATACTATGAAGATTAATTGGAGCTGCTTTTATTGTGAAATATTAATATCCCTTTAACTGTTACACTTGCTTCCACTATGCCATCAACCCTAGAATAGGATGTTGTTGTCTTCAGTGTTCTTAGATGGTTTATTAATATTACGGGTGGTGGTAGAGTATACTTTAATGGGTCTTTGACAATCTGTATCTTCAGGAGAAGAGGGATCACCATCATTTATTGCACACGCGGCAGCAACCATAGCTGCATTAGTTTTTTGTACTACCACTTTACATATATGTCCCTCAGTTCTTCTACTCCTTTCAACTCCCCTTGCCCTAGTGCATTTGCTGGACATTAACCCTTAGAGTTCCTGAGGGGCATGCAAAGCTTTGCTTTGCAATTCTTTGTGTACCCCTCTGGCACTCAGACGGTTAAACTACAGTGTATATTTTTACAGTGACATACACAATAGAACTTATTGTATTTGATGTATTGCCCTTTACAAAATACTCTCTCTCTCTTCTAGTATCAGTCTAGTATGAGTCCCAACTCATGTCAGGGTCCCTGTTTTTGTCACTTATCAGTCAAAGTATTTTTTTAATTAATTGTCCCTATCTCTATCACTGTCAACAACAAAAAAACACTCAACTGCTTCTGTTCCCAGGCTTCCCTAACACAGAGATAACAGCCAGATCAGGAAGGAACTTGGATCACTGCTGCCTGTGTCTTCTCAGTCATGCAAAACAATGGGTACTTGGGACAAATGTTCTTCGTTCCCTTCACACACACACCCATACTCTCCTAACTCATCGATAACAGCCAGATCTGGAATGAACTTGGGTCACAGCTGCTTACCCCTCCCCAACCAGTCACATAAGATTTTGGGGTATTTGAGGTAAATCTCCTTTGCTCCCTTCACACACACACACACCCAGACTCACCAAGTACAGAGATAACAGCCAGATGAGGAAGAAGCCTTCATCAAGGCTGCCTGTGTCTTCCCAGTCAGTCAAAGAAAATGTAGGGATATTTGGAGTAAATATTCTTTGGTCCCTTCTGACATCCCCAGACTCCCCTAATACAAAGATAACAGCCAGTTCAGGAAGGAACTTGGATCACAGCTGCCTGTCTCATTCAACCAAGATTTTAGGGTATTTCTCCCTTCCTCTCCCACCACAGTGCCTCAATACTCCACAAACACAGAGAACAAATTTCCTGCCTACAAGACTCCCTAAACTACACTGCGGTTTCACTTTATTTGCCTATTCTAACTAGCTGTAAAATTGTTCTCCATTCTCTTGACTGCCTATGTGCACGAACATACATAATAAAAGCCCAGTCCCCCCCAGTAAAACACAGACAACAATCTGGGAAGGAAAAGGCCACAGCTTTATTAAAACATAACAATAAAACATTAAGCCTGAATCTCAGCAGATGGCGAGTGGCACGATTAACACAAT
This sequence comes from Rhinophrynus dorsalis, assembly GCA_037306005.1. Classification (NCBI taxonomy): domain Eukaryota; kingdom Metazoa; phylum Chordata; class Amphibia; order Anura; family Rhinophrynidae; genus Rhinophrynus; species Rhinophrynus dorsalis. The sequence goes on along the minus strand of CM074725.1, from coordinate 147,227,973 downwards.
TAACAAACAAGAGTCTCTGCCCCCACTCACGCCATTAGCCTGGGAGCGGGGGGGCTAACTCCCCACAAAACCCCATTAGGGTAAATAACAGCTCAAATAAATACCTGGCGAGGACCCACCCCCGACAAATCGCTGTGACAATAAAAAGAAAAAAGGGGAGGGAGGGAGGGAAACACAGCAAAACACCCGTGCAGCTGTCTCGCTGGAAAAATTAAACTGCGTAGACAGCCGCACGGGTGATATTTATAAACAAAAACTCCCACCCAGCCCACCAGTCCTGCCAGCCACTAACAAACATTTAAAGGCAAAATATTGCCAAAGAATGTTCGCACCAGCAGTCATGCCCTCCCTCGACTTAGATGTCGAAGGAAGAGGTCTCTTTCTCTTATGAATAGACAAATGACATACTATGGGAACGTGACACCTCTTTTATACTATGCCTGCAGGAAAAGAATGGTAACTTGCCACGTGGTGGGGAAATTCAGTCTTACCATAAATTTAAAAAAAACAAACGGAAAATTGGCACATTTCACGAAAAAATAGGCAAAAAGCTTCCCTATCCCTATTAGCAACATCAGTGTGGAGTGAGGTGGCAAATTCAAGCATGCCACTTACTAGAATGCACTCCAGGAAGCTTGTTTTTTCTTTTACAGCTGAGTAAAGGTAAAGGGAGGGAGAGAGAGAGATAGCAAGGCTCTCAGACTTCTTTTTTCATAATAAATTGGAGGGTTGCCCTAAATTCGCGATTGCCTTTTATATGGGAAAATACTGTAAGAATTTGGGGAAATACTGTGGGCATATACTGTAAGAACTTGGACAGATTCTGTGACAAACCAACTGCACTATGGTATCTTTTTAAAAGGTTGACTGCAAAGGAAAGTGCAACCACATGACACATTAACTATGTCGCCATGATAAAAATGGCAACATGAGAATCTCGCACTGCATGACAGTGCAAGATTCTCATGTCGTGTACTGAACGGACACATACCTTTAGCGGATCTTCCATCATTCTCTTAACCTCCCAGCCACTCACTGGATGGCAAGAAGAGGCTGTGTCGGACCATCTGCAAAGCACATTTAATAATCGTTGTAATCATTGTACTGCATGTTCTGCAAGCAGAGAAGGGGAGAGAGAGCCGGGGCAGTGCTCAGCAAGACTGGAGATTAATTTTCCTAACATGCTTGTATTGTATTTTCTTAAACTGACTAGTAGAGCAACAGACATACTGGAGGCCAATAAGATCACCGCAGCACGTCTACTACTGCTGATTTAGCACAAGTAAACGAGCAAGTTGCATGGCTCTTTCACATGATTCTGTTCCATACAACATCTTGTGATCTAGAGTAAATTCATATCATATTCCTTTTGTTGATGCTGCACAAAGTTCTCTCCAGTTCCCAAAGCTTGGAAGTTGTCCTGATACTCCAAAAGGGCATACAGAAATTTGGTCGCTGGCAAATTTTTTTTTTAACATCTACTCAGGTTTAGACATATTTATCATTTGCCATCTCAAAAGCCACTCTACCTATATCACAAATCTCCTAAAGATCTCCACTGATTAGCCAAAAAAGGATCTCCTGAGAGGAGATGAGTGGTTAAAGGTATGTGATTGTTCAGTATGCGACATGAGAATCTTGCGCTGTCATGCAGTGCGAGATTCTCCTGTTGCCATTTTTATCATGGTGACATAGTTAATGTGTCATGTGATTGCACACTCTTTTGCATGCGACCTTTTGAAAGTGAACCCTGCACTATAGGGAGCAAATGAACGATCCCAAAAGTCTCAGTTTAAGTAGGAGCCTTAACCCTTTGAGTGCCAGAGAAGTATCCAATGCATTGCATTTTTAATTCTAAACAGAGAGAGCACTCTATTATATTGTTAACCCTTTGAGTGCCAGAGGGGTATGCAATGCATTGCAAAGCATTGCACTGCGTACCCCTCTGACACTCAAAGGGTTAAACATTTTGCTCCTTATGTATAAAAGTAAAGTGCACCAATTCTAATGCACCAGAGGGAACAAATAACCATTTCCAAAAATAACCATTGATTAATGGGGCATTTAGCCCCCTACATGCTAGAGAGCTCTCCAGTGCATTGAGAACCAAAACGTTGAAGACCTCTATAGCATTCAAGGGGTTAAAACCCTCATTTAAATCATTGGGAATGGTTATTGGCCCCTGTGGTGCAGATGCTTTGCTCCAGAATTGGTGCACTTTGCCTTTATACATAAGGCCCGTTATAATTAATTTCAGAGGACCACCAAGAATAAACCTGATGGTTAGGATAACCCTTTATTATTAAAGAAGCAGTAAACTTTTTTTATGAAAAAAATACATATTGTAGGGATTTTCCTACTGAGTAAAATAAGTGTACTCCCATTGCCAAGAGATTTATATTTCCAGAGTTATTACATTTTAAACCAGTTTTTTTTTTTTACGTTAGCAGTGCCCTCTAGTGGTCAAATTTTAATTAGATTTTCTGTTAGATTCTAATGGAGAGGAAAGTCAAGAAAGTCAATGATATACAGTTCTCCATAGAATGTGATAGAAACTGCCTGTCACTTCCTGTCAGAACTATCAGGAAGTAAACCACAGAAAATTAACTTCCTGATTATTTGAACTGCTATAAAGTTTGAATAAAACATCTGACAGCAGTGGGCGTGACATTGTTTTATTCAGCAAGAAAAGCTCTATAAAATACGTGTTTTCATAAAAATAAGTTTACTGCTCCTTTAAACTATGGTTCTTAGAAATCAACATAAACATATGCAATTCTGGAGCAAATCAACTGTTCTGTTAGGAGGAGATGAAAATTCTGTAAATCCCCATTGTTTTAAATGGGGTTTTTAACCACATGCTAGAAAGGTTACCAACCCATCGCATTGCATTGCAATGGAGATCTCGCTAGCATTCAAGAGGCTAACCGATTTTTAATTTCCCCCATATGATGCAGTTGATTTGCCAGTATGTACACTATTTAGCGTGATAAATAAGGACCTATTTGTATATATTTGTTTTTGAAGGATGGATCTGCGCTTCCTTATTCCTGCTGGCAACTAACCCCACTTAACTCCATATCTTCAAATTAATTGCAAAGCCCCCTTTAACAGCATCTTAGGTTACTAATACCACCCAGATGGGATCAGGAGGAGGTTTTCAATGAAACTAAGCTACTCCGCATTGCAAATGAATTTATCCCCTGTCAGGCTTTGGATACGCAAAAATAAACACTTTCTAAGTGTCCCCACTCTGATAAGACTTTTGAAATGCAAATGTCCAAGTAACTGAGAACACAGGAGGTTAGAGGAGATTTAAGGAAGGATGAACCTGGGGGAGTCACATCTGCAAAATCCCCAGAAGAAGAACACATATTGTAGCACTGTGAAAAAGAGAACAATGGTTACATTATACTTGTGAGTCGGTACAGATTTGTACTTTATACAATGAAGCTCAGTGCCCTGTTTATAAGAAATGATAGCCTAGAACAGTGATAGGCAAAAAAATACAGCCCAAGGCCCACTTAAGCTAGACCTTGGTTTGGACTGTCTGTACACGTACAACAGTGCTTTAATACAGATAAAGTATCCCTTCCGGCTATCCCTGAAGAGGAAGACACTTTATCAAAGAACATATGTTTGATACAATGTATTATTATGTCAGTGCAGAGAAAACCAGAATTGATACAGTGTCTGTGCAGCAACCCAGCTGTTAAAGCAATATATGATTAGAAGAACAGATGGATGAAATCCTCACAGCTCAGTTGAAAAGGAGATTTCTAATGGGAAAGGGGTATAAGGTACCAAGGCCTGCAATGCATGTCTACTGCTTATCTCTTGCTTAGTGAAAGAGAAGGCAATCTATGTTCCTCCCATTGCAGTTGGACTACGACTCTTTTCGTTCTCAGACAGATGTTCCCTCATGATGGGAGAGATGCATACCACCCAAAATGTAAAATGGCCAAAGAGGGACACTTGTTTTAAGCATACCTGGGAACTTCTTACTTGGGGCTGCCCAGAGGACAGCCCTCTAGTGCTGATGAGGGTAGAGAAATGACACAATTTGCGTCATTTAAAAGAGGCGGGGCTTAATCGCAGGGAGGGGCGAGACTACTAAACATAAAAAAATATAGAATGCACTAGGGAAGGGGTAGAGAAGGAGCGGAGTGGGAGGAACAGGATGAGATTGAGCACAAGTGGGCAGGGTTTCCCCAAATCCGGAGAATCTGACTTTGCCCCGGAGACCCGGTCATTCATTATCAAACACGGAGTCTCCGGGGCAAAACCGGAGAGTTCCCAGGTATGGTTTTAAGTGGTGTCGCTGGGGGCTTGGTTGGTGGCAGGACATTACAGAGAATTTTTAGGTTATTTCATGACGTATTGACACTTCCTTGTAACATAATAACATAGTAAATTAGGTTGAAAAAAGACACAAGTCCATCAGTTCAACCTTTGCCTTATAACCCAGTGACATGAGAATTATATAGCTTTCCTGCTACCAAATAATTTAGTCTTTATCAGACCTTCCTGATTTGCCTATTATACACAGTATAACCCTGTATGTTTCCTTTTGTCACCCAGTGCCTCTGCTGCTGCCCTGGAGCCGGGAGCACAGACAGGCTGTAAGTCATCCGGAGCTCCCCGCTCTGGATCAGCCCGCGTATACGGGCTTTGTAACTAGTACTTGTATAATGAGATAAGGTCTCATCTTAGTCATCTTATGTAACTGAATAAATGATTTGGACCAAATTATTTTATTTACACCGACTAACTTATAAACACATACACTGAAGTTTAACCCTTTGAGTTCCAGAGGGGTATCCAATGAATTGCAAAGCAATGCCTTGGATACCCTTGGATACTCAATGGGTTAAACAAACATTAATGTGAGTTTTACTGCCGAGGAGTAACGTGATACACTTATATATGCAGCACACAGTCTGATCTCCTAACCTACAAAGAGGGACACCAGGAAGGGAAAGAGGGATTAGTGTCTCAAATAGGGACTGTCCCTTTAACCCCTTAACATGACATACATGTACATCATGAGGTTGAGGTCCCTAAAGGACCAAGGATGTACATGTACGTCATGGAATTCCGGGCTCCCCGTGCGGGTGCATGCTGTTTGGGGAGTCTGGAATCGGATCAACAACAAAAAAAATGCTCCTTGGTCCTTAAGTGACCGCTGCGTGCGTGCAAGACTGGTCCTTAAGGGGTTAAAGAGGGACACTTGGGAGGTGTGGATATGGCTTTTTCTCACTTAAAGTGGCAAAACTGCCAACTTCCAGCTGTTGTGGGACTAAAATTCCCGTTATCGGCTAAGGATTATGTAAATGTGTATCCCAACAACAGTTGGAAAGCCATGAATTTTCCTTTCTTGCTAGAGTCAAAGGAAACTCCAGAAATTAGGATACCTCTGTATTATCATTGTCATGAGTTAACTCTTTGAGTGCCAGAGGGGATTCAACGCAAAACGGGTATCCAATCCAAATTGTCCATATATAGTGAGGCTGATATATTATGAAAAAGTGATGCAATTCTGCAGCAGAACAACACCAAAGACAACAATTTGGATTTTTAACCCTTTGAATGCTAAATAGGCCTCAATACATTGCATGGTAAATACACTGGAGACATCTCTAGCAATCTAGCAGTTAAAAGTCTCATTTAAATCAACTGGGGATTTTTGTACACTTTACATACCTGGTAAATTCATTCTCATGTGCTGTGCTTAATTGAGTGGGCAGGGCTTAAAACCATTGTGCTTGGGAAGGCAGGAATTGGGTGGGGAGTGGGCGGAACAGGATAAGACGGAGGAGAAGTGGGCTGGAAGTGGGTGGGACTGGGTGGGAAGGAGGAGAAGTGGGTAGTTTTTCACATGAAACTCACACCACAGGTGAAAAATCCTCTGTCCCGGAGATCTGGTAATTAACTGTAAAAGCTGGAGTCTCCGGGGCAGATACAGAGAGTTCACAGGTATGCTTTACACATTATACTAAAGCATAATTATTTCACATTTGGGCATGAACTATACATACAAAATATGGGAATGTGAATGGCGCCACAATACTCCAACCTATTCATGGAGGAGGAGTTCTTGTCCATATGCCAAAAAATCCTCTGGTCTAGCTCTGCGACATAGATGATATCCTAGTCATTTTGACTGCCAGAGAAGGTTCACTTTTGTCATTTCACAAAAATGACAATGCTTACCATCCCACTATTAAAGGGATAGTAATGTTTCACAAAAACAGCAGTTCCAATTAATCTTCATGGTATTTGAGCCATAGAGAGTGTTATTTCAATACTGTCAGAGTTGTGGTTCAAGAGTAATTGAAGGATAAAGTTTTCTCCTCCCGCCCCTTTTACCTAGTGTAAGCCACCTCCCCTCAGATGTGGAATCCAGTCCATAGACCAGACAGATAACAGCAGGGGACAATCTTCTTACTATGAGAACAATGAAAGCCTTGACCCCCTTGACAAGTTTTTCAGGTTTTTCCCTTATCTTAATTGATGATTGTTCCTCTTTGCAATCTACCTGGGCACCTCCCTTCTTCTCTGGCTGAGCAGTGTTACATCAGTAAAAGGGGCGGGAGGGGGATACTTTGTCATTGAATTACTCTTGAGCTACAACTCTGACAGAACTGAAATAACACTGTCCAAAGTACAAATACTATGAAGATTAATTAGAGCTGCTTTTATTATAATAACTAGTTGAACAGCCCGTTACACGGGCCACAGTGCCTCAGGCAGCCGGTCGCGGGGCAGTCACACGCAGTGGAGACTGCCCGCGCTTTGGCTGATACAGAGCCTCTGGCAGCCGGTCTCGGGGCAGTGACACGCAGTGGAGACTGCCCGCGCCTCGGCTGATACAGAGCTGGACACTCCTTCGGAGCGCCCATCTCTGTATCAGCCGCGGCGCGAGCAGTCTCCACTGCGTGTGACTGCCGCACGCGCAGCAGTGTCTACTGCGCATGTCGGGCGTTACACACAACTTGGCGAATTATTATATAGGATAATAATAATAATAATTTGTGATTTTTATAGTGCTTTTCTCCCTGCGAGACTCAAAACGCTTTACAAATCTATAAACAGACATAAAATTTAAGGGTTTCTTATGGTCACATGAGGTGACTGAATGCCTGATAAAAGAGATGGGTCTTTAGCTTTTTTTTAAAAGTCTGTAATGATAGTGCCTCTCTGATTGAGGACGGTAAAGAGTTCCAGAATGTGGGGGCAGCGTGGCTGAATGCCCGGGAACCTGAGGTTGTCTTTATTCTGGGCACTGACAGGAGGGATCTGTTATGAAACATTACTATCCCTTTAACCTTAAACTCAGCCATTCACCCACACAAATTAACTTCCTGGATATTACAATCAGTATTAGAAACAACTAGTGATGAGCGAGCACCCCAATGCTCGGGTGTTCGGGTGCTCTGACCGAGCACCCCCTGAGGCTCGAGTGCTCGGCCGAGCACCCGAGCCCCATTGAAGTCAATGGGAGGACTCGAGCATTACACCAGGCACCCCCTGCTCTGATGAGGGGAGGGTGCCTGGTCCATAGGAAAAGGGCAGAAAAAGATGGAAACACTACAGAAATGGTTCAGGGACAGCATAGGGAGGATGTCTGGATGCACCTTGGACTCCAACATCGCTGCTGGGAACGATCTTTCGCCCGTAGTACGCCATTTTTACAGACTGACCATAAAACACACAAAAAGGAAAATAAAAACGACTTTAGGCGAAAAATTGTTACCAAACAATATTTGCTGTATATTTACTTGTATATCATCTGCAAATTCTCCCAAAAATTTCCTTGATTTTCAGAACTGAGGCCATGATTAAGAGGGAAACGTGCGCAGAGGCAAATTCTCCCAAAAATTTCCTTGATTTTCAGAACTGAGGCCATGATTAAGAGGGAAACGTGCGCAGAGGCAAATTCTCCCAAAAATTTCCTTGATTTTCAGAACTGAGGCCATGATTAAGAGGGAAACGTGCGCAGAGGCAAATTCTCCCAAAAATTTCCTTGATTTTCAGAACTGAGGCCATGATTAAGATGGAAACGTGCGCTGAGCTGACCATCTAAAACATTATGGGTGAGGGTCTGCTGCAGAGCTGACCATCCTAAACATTATATGCGAAGGCCCGCTAGTGAGCTGACGCTATAAAACATTATATGAGAGGGCCCGCTAGAGAGCTGACCCAATAAAACATTATATGAGAAGGCCCGCTGGTGAGCTGACCTATATAAAAATTGGCAAACAGGGCCCGCTGGTGAGCTGACCCTATATAAAAATTATATCACAGGGCCCGCTGGTGAGCTGGCCCTATATAAAAATTATATCCCAGGGCATATGGAAGAGGAGGAGGAGGATGAGAAGATTAAGAGTCAACCATATACCCGTTTTTTGGGTGGAAGGGGTGAATGGGAATACAGAGTATTCCCATCATTGTAAATAACATATATAAAGTGAGTTTATGTTCCCCCGGGGCTTTCCTCCAGTGGAGTGGAGAAGTCAGGGGAAATCCAGGCCTTGTTCATTTTTATAAGTGTCAACCTATCAGCATTGTCGGTGGAAAGGCGGATACGCTTATCTGTTATGATGCCACCAGCAGCACTAAATACCCGCTCAGACAGAACGCTGGCGGCAGGGCAGGCCAGCACCTCCAAGGCGTAGAGTGCCAGTTCATACCACGTGTCCAGCTTGGACACCCAGTAGTTGTAAGGCACAGAGGGATCATTGAGGACGCTGACACGGTCTGCTACGTACTCCTTCACCATCTTCCAAAACTTTTCCCTCCTTGTGACACTAGGCTGCGCATCAGGGTGAGGGTGCTGGCGGGGTGTCATGAAGGTGTCCCACGCCTTGGAGAGTGTTGCCCTGCCTTTGTCGGAACTGCTGTGTGCTCCCCTTTTCTCCCCTTCTCGGTTGGCCAAGGTAGCACGTACTCTGCCGCCAGCGTTGTCAGATGGAAAATTTTGGAGCAATTTTTCGACAAGAACCTTCTGGTATTGCAACATTTTGCTTGTCCTCTCCACCGGAGGAATGAGAGATGAGAAATTCTCTTTGTAGCGGGGGTCCAGAAGGGTGAACACCCAGTAATCCGTGTTGTCTAAAATGCGTACAACGCGTGGGTCACGGGAAAGGCAGCCTAACATAAAGTCAGCCATGTGTGCCAGAGTACCAACAGTCAAGATTTCGCTGTCCTCACCAGGAGGATGACTCTCAATATCCTCATCCTCTTCCTCCTCTTCTGCCCACCCACGCTGAAGAGATGGAACTAAAGTTCCATGGCTACCCTCTGTAGCGGAGGCAACCGTGTCTTCCTCCTCCTCCTCCTCCTCCTCCTCCGCCTCCTCCAATTGTCGCTGAGAAGACGAAGTGAGGGTGCTCTGGCTATCACCTTGTGTAAGCTCTTCCTCCCCCATTTCCACCTCTTCCACATGCAAAGCGTCGGTTTTAATTGTGAGCAGCGAGCGTTTCAGTAGACACAGAAGTGGGATGGTTACACTGATAATAGCGTTATCGCCGCTCACCATCTGTGTCGATTCCTCAAAATTGCGTAAAACCTCGCAGAGGTCTGACATCCATTCCCACTCCTCACTTCTGATTACAGGAAGTTGAACGGAGAGGCGACGACCGTGTAACAGCTGGTACTCCACTACTGCCCTCTGCTGCTCACAAAGCCGGGCCAACATGTGGAAGGTGGAGTTCCAGCGCGTGCTCACGTCACACAGCAGCCGGTGAGCTGGCAATTGTAAGCGCTGCTGCAGCTTCAACAGGCCGGCTGAAGCTGTTGATGACTTACGGAAATGTGCACACACGCGGCGCACCTTGGTCAAGAGATCATGCACATTGGGGTAGGTTTTTAGAAATCGCTGCACCACTAAATTAAATACATGCGCTAGGCATGGTACGTGTGTGAGCTTGCCGAGCTCCAAAGCCGCCACCAAGTTACGCCCATTATCACACACAACCATGCCTGCTTGCAGGTTGAGTGGCGAGAGCCACTGCTCGGTCTGGTGACTAATCCCCTGCAACAGCTCTGAGGCCGTGTGCTGTTTGTCCCCAAGGCAGATCAGCTTCAGCACGGCCTGTTGACGCTTCCCCACTGCAGTGCTACACTGCTTCCAGCTACTGGCTGATGGGGGAGTGGCGCTGTGTGTAGAGAATTCGGAGGTGGAAACGGAGGAGGAGGAGCCAATAACGTAGGTGCTGGTGGAAACCCTGATGGAGGTAGGGCCCGCAATCCTCGGCGTGGGTAGCACCCGTGCCATCCCAGGGTCCGAGTCGCTCCCAGCCTCCACGACATTCACCCAGTGTGCCGTCAGGGAAATGTAGCGTCCCTGGCCACAAGCACTTGTCCATGTGTCAGTCGTTAAGTGGACCTTCCCAGTAACTGCGTTGGTCAGGGCACGGGTGATGTTACGGGACACATGGTGGTGTAATGCGGGGATGGCACACCGGGAAAAGTAGTGGCGGCTGGGGACCGCGTACCGAGGGACAGCTGCTGCCATCAGGCTGCGGAAGGACTCAGTGTCCACAAGCCTAAATGGCAGCATTTCGATGGCCAGTAATTTGGAAAGGTGTGAGGTTAGTGCTATGGCCTGTGGGTGGGTGGCTGGGTACTTTCTCTTGCGCTCAAATGCCTGGGGTAACGACATTTGGACGCTGTGCTGGGACAGGGAAGTGGATGTGGTCGCTGATGGTGCTTCAGATGCTACAGGTGCAGGGCGGGAGGTATGCGGGCCTGCGCCTTCGACAGGCGATTGGCCGGCACCGAAAACAGGGGAAGAGGAGGCAGTGGTGTGGCCTGCAGACACAGATGGGCGATCCAGGCGTTCCTCCCACTTACTACGGTGCTTGGATGCCATGTGTCAGATCATGCTGGTGGTGGTGAGGTTTCTAGTGTTCATGCCTCGGCTCATTCTGGTGTGGCACAGGTTGCAAACTACAATTCTTTTGTCGTCCGCACTTTCCTTAAAAAAACCCCATACCGCGGAACACCTACCCCTTGGCAAGGTAGATTTACGCAAGGGGGTGCTCCGTGGAACATTTGCGGGCCGGTTTGGTGCGGTCCGCCTTCTTTCTGTAGCCACACCACTGCCTCTTCCAGCCTGTTGCGGTGCTGCAGATGGCTCACCCTCAGGACTGCTGTCATCGCTCGGCTCTACACCTTCCCAGGTGGGGTCAGTCACCTCATCGTCCACCAAGTCCTCCTCCACTTCCTCACTCTGATCATCCTCCTCAAGTCTTGATCCCACCACATACTCAGTCATTGACAACTGTATAACATTCTCCTCAACAAGGTCTTGAGACGGAAATAGTGGTTGATTTAATGGCAACTGTGTCTCATCATCATCATCATCATCCACTACTTCCTTTGACCTTAAATGCCGTTCACATCTGTCATCTTCTTGTGATTGGGTAGCCTCTAGAGGTTGTGAATCAGGGCACAAGATGTCATGTTCCTCTGCAAGCGTGCTTGGAGAGAGGGTCAAATGAAGGATTGGTGATGAGACGAGCTCCTCACTATATCCCAGTGTGGGATCACTTCTTTGACCAGACCGTGTATGGTGGGAGGAAGGATGATCAGAGTGAGGATTATGTTGACCAGACTCTTGGCTACTGAGAGTGGACTTGGTGGAAGACAGGGTGGTGCTTAACCGACTGGAAGCAGTATCAGCTGTCATCCAACCGACCACCTGTTCGCAGTGGTCGGACCTCGAGAGTGATGTCCTGCGACGCCCTGTAAAATTACACATGAAGCTAGGTATGGTGGATGTCTTTCTTTCTTGTGCTCTGGCACCAGGCACAGTTTCTCCGCGTCCTGACCCGCGCCCTGAACTTTCAGGATCACGTCCACTTCCCCGTCCCTTTTTACCCGCCTTCTTCATCTTACACAGAATATGTGACTTTAATATTTGAGTTTGAAAACTTAACAGTATTTCTTATTATTCTGCAACTGTACAGAGTACACAGAATAGGCTGCTAAACGGCGGTGAAACACACTGAATGGAATATGTGACTTTAATATTTGAGTTTGAAAACTTAACAGTATTTCTTATTATTCTGCAACTGTACAGAGTACACAGAATAGGCTGCTAAACGGCGGTGAAACACACTGAATGGAATATGTGACTTTGATATTTTAGTTTGAAAACTTAACAGTATTTCTTATTATTCTGCAACTCTGCACAGTACACAGAATAGGCTGCTAAACGGCGGTGAAACACACTGAATGGAATATGTGACTTTGATATTTTAGTTTGAAAACTTAACAGTATTTCTTCCTATTCTGCAACTCTGCACAGTACACAGAATAGGCTGCTAAACTGCGGCGAAGCACACTGAATGGAATATGTGACTTTGATATTTTAGTTTGAAAACTTAACAGTATTTCTTATTATTCTGCAACTCTGCACAGTACACAGAATAGGCTGCTAAACGGCGGTGAAACACACTGAATGGAATATGTGACTTTAATATTTGAGTTTGAAAACTTAACAGTATTTCTTATTATTCTGCAACTGTACAGAGTACACAGAATAGGCTGCTAAACGGCGGTGAAACACACTGAATGGAATATGTGACTTTAATATTTGAGTTTGAAAACTTAACAGTATTTCTTATTATTCTGCAACTCTGCACAGTACACAGAATAGGCTGCTAAACGGCGGTGAAACACACTGAATGGAATATGTGACTTTAATATTTGAGTTTGAAAACTTAACAGTATTTCTTATTATTCTGCAACTGTACAGAGTACACAGAATAGGCTGCTAAACGGCGGTGAAACACACTGAATGGAATATGTGACTTTAATATTTGAGTTTGAAAACTTAACAGTATTTCTTATTATTCTGCAACTCTGCACAGTACACAGAATAGGCTGCTAAACGGCGGTGAAACACACTGAATGGAATATGTGACTTTAATATTTGAGTTTGAAAACTTAACAGTATTTCTTATTATTCTGCAACTGTACAGAGTACACAGAATAGGCCGCTAAACGGCGGTGAAACACACTGAATGGAATATGTGACTTTAATATTTGAGTTTGAAAACTTAACAGTATTTCTTATTATTCTGCAACTCTGCACAGTACACAGAATAGGCTGCTAAACGGCGGTGAAACACACTGAATGGAATATGTGACTTTAATATTTGAGTTTGAAAACTTAACAGTATTTCTTATTATTCTGCAACTGTACAGAGTACACAGAATAGGCTGCTAAACGGCGGTGAAACACACTGAATGGAATATGTGACTTTAATATTTGAGTTTGAAAACTTAACAGTATTTCTTATTATTCTGCAACTGTACAGAGTACACAGAATAGGCTGCTAAACGGCGGTGAAACACACTGAATGGAATATGTGACTTTGATATTTTAGTTTGAAAACTTAACAGTATTTCTTATTATTCTGCAACTCTGCACAGTACACAGAATAGGCTGCTAAACGGCGGTGAAACACACTGAATGGAATATGTGACTTTGATATTTTAGTTTGAAAACTTAACAGTATTTCTTCCTATTCTGCAACTCTGCACAGTACACAGAATAGGCTGCTAAACTGCGGCGAAGCACACTGAATGGAATATGTGACTTTGATATTTTAGTTTGAAGACTTAACAGTATTTCTTCCTATTCTGCAACTCTGCACAGTACACAGAATGTGCTGCTAAACTGCGGCGACGCACACTGAATGGAATATGTGACTTTGATATTTTAGTTTGAAGACTTAACAGTATTTCTTCCTATTCTGCAACTCTGCACAGTACACAGAATGTGCTGCTAAACTGCGGCGACGCACACTGAATGGAATATGTGACTTTGATATTTTAGTTTGAAGACTTAACAGAATGTGCTCTAATCTGCAACTTTGCACACTAAACAGAATGTGCTCTAATCTGCAACTTTGCACACTAAACAGAATGTGCTCTAATCTGCAACTTTGCACACTAAACAGAATGTGCTCTAATCTGCAACTGTGCACACTAAACAGAATGTGCTCTAATCTGCAACTTTTCACACTAAACAGAATATTTTTTTTTTTTTTTTTTTGTTTTTTTCCCCCCACACAAAATAACCTGCTGCCCCCACACACAGTAGTCCTAAAAAGGACTTTTGGTTCTTTTTTTTCACAATTTTTTTTTTTCCTCCCTACACTGCCTTTCCCTTCCTATCCTCAGCTCTCCCTGGCTCAGACTGAGCCGAACTCGATGGTCAGGTGCTATACAGCACCCGACCACGGGTTCTGGCCAGCCAATCAGTGTAATGCCAGCAGCCAACATGGCTGCTGGCATTACACCGATGTCAGAGCCTCCCTGCACGTTTATTGGCTGCGCAGCAGCCGCAAAACGTGCGGGGAGGAGACCCGAACATGGCGGGCGAGCACATGCGGTACTCGTACGAGTACCGCCATGTGCCGAGCAGAGCGATGCTCGAGCCGATCCGAGCATCGGCCGAGCATGCTCGCTCAACACTAGAAACAACTCCATCCGGACATCTCTGTATGACAAACAAAGAGCTCTAATTATTGCAGATATGACAGTTTCCATCCCAGACAAACAAAAAACTGTATTGTTTACAGCCAGGTCCTAAGATATAACTGCATATGTTCTAGGACTTCTGACCACAATGAACATCTAAAAAATTTCAGGAGAGATTTTATCAGTCACGAATATGCCAGGGTCACAGGTATCCAGATTCAAAGAGATAAGTGTCCCCAGAAGACAACTCTTGGAAAACAAGCAAACACTGGAAGAGAACAGAGTTCCATTAGCACTCACCTACAACAACCCATAGCTTGAAGTACTGTGTACAATCTCAAAAGAGCTCAAAACAATACTACATACTTGTGGCAAATTAAAAAGAATATTCCCGAGACCTCCGTTCCTTTCCTGTAAACAGAACCCCAACCTGAAACAATTGGTGGTATAGAGCCCCCTTAAGAATCCAACAGAAAACCGTACTTCTCCCTGTCTATAAAAGATATGTGGAACATGTGCACACATATGTACCACAGATAATCTGCCCATACCATATTCCCAACAAAAACACAACATCAACAGCAAATTCTCCTGCAGATCATCTAATGTTGTCTACCTCATAATGTTTGGAAAATGTCCTGACAAAGGATTATATGTAGATGAGACAGGTTAAACTAGGAAAACAGAGGAATTATTATAGGCCCTGTGAGAACAAGAAAAGAGACACTCCAGTGGGTCAACAATTTTGTAAAACAGGTCACAGAATCAAATATATCAAGGGGACTGTTCTGTTGGAAAATATGTAGAGCACAGAAAGACAGAACGATCTGGGAGTATAAATTGATGACCATGTTTAACACTCTGAATTGTGACCTGACAAGGAATTCATGTCACATTATTCTACACAATAAACATATTTTGGTCCCTTTGGGTGCTGGAGGGGTGAACAATACAAATTAGTCTGTTGTGCGCCCTTCTAGCTCTCGGAGGGTTAACCCATACATTCCATATACTTAGCTATCTTTGGCAGCAGTCACAAACTCTCTACACACTAAATTTACTGGCGTTACTCACACATCAACAGAGAAATGAATCTTGCACTACTTGGTCATCTACAAAGAGATGCATCTGCTGGAGTCTAAGGAATAATTTACACATACACTGGTGAGAAGAGTTTCACCTAAAGTGAAATTTAAAGGGATAGTAATACTTGCAAATTACTAATCCCCATATTGTAGCTTTATTAAAAAGAAACTTATTGCCCCCAGTGTCATCTCTTAAACCCTTATGGTTTGAGAGATGATAGTGCTCAAAGTTCCCCCCTCCCTCCCCCTTCCCTGACTGAACGCCGAATGCTGACTGCAGGGATATCCGGTATTACTTGCATCAGGTGGCTCTGCAGCCTTGCCGAGATCGCGTTTATAAAAAAGAAATCTTTCACTAAAACAGTCTTCTACGTGTGCTTGCAAACCAAGCACACGTAGAAGACTGTTTCAGTGAAAGAATTCTTTTTTATA
Source organism: Rhinophrynus dorsalis (assembly GCA_037306005.1). NCBI lineage: Eukaryota > Metazoa > Chordata > Amphibia > Anura > Rhinophrynidae > Rhinophrynus > Rhinophrynus dorsalis. The sequence continues at coordinate 147,211,957 of CM074725.1, read as the reverse complement.
AACGTGATCTTGGCAATGCTGCAGAGCCGCCTGATGCACATAAGACTGTCGTACGACAGCTTCCCCTGCAGTCAACGTTCAGCGTTCAGTCAGGGAAGGAGGAGGGAGGGGGGAACTTTGAGCGCTATCATCTCTCATACCATAAGGGTTTGAGAGATGACACTGGGGGCAATAAGTTTCTTTTTAACAAAGCTACAATATGGGGATTAGTAATTTGAAAGTATTACTATCCCTTAAAGTTAACCAGGAATTTGCACGTATAACCTATGTCACATATTTTGTATTCTTCAGCCTTCTTTCTAACATGCTGAAGAAGAGACCTCCATTGTCTTGAAAGCTTGTATTCTAAAGCTAATCAGCCAATAATGGCATCACTTTTAGTCTACAGGTCTCCTGCTTTTTCTACAGCTGACACGGTACCACCTTTTACCTTTATTCCCTATGGTACAGTTGGGTTGCACCAGAATAACACCACTTTCTCAGTTTATCAGCATCAGTGATACTTTTATGTCTTAACACTAATGTGTCTATGACAAATACGCAGTTGACTTGTGTAATAAGTAGATTACATTATAAATTAATGGAGCTAATGTAATCGATAGTAGTTTTTTTCCATGGTGACCTAAGACCTCTCCTTGATTTCAGGAGTGGTATGGTGTGCATTGTTCATCTTGGGCTACGTACAGAAATTAAAAAATGAACAATTTTGAGGTAAACTAACTTCCATTGAAGATAAATCATCATCTCCCAAATCCCAGTCCTTTAAATGGGGCTTTTTTTTAACCCCTTTAATACTAGAGATGGCTTTCACAGCATTAAATTGTAAAACGCTGCGTACACTTGTGGTGCTATATAAACATATTCATTCAGTTATTTATCCATTCAAAGCATTGCAAAGCATTAACCCCTTAAGGACCGGGAAAATCAGAGGTGGATTTGACTTAAAGGGATAGTAATACTTCATTTTAACTTTATTTTATTTTGTAGGCATTAAAAAAACATGAAGAATGATATAAGTCTTATCTCTGAAACCTTTATGGTTTAAGAGATATTCACAAACAAAGTATCCCCCCCCTGTTCAACCAGATCAGAAGGGAGATGCCCAGGTAGACTGCAGAGAGGGACAATCTTCAATTAAGATAATGGAAAAAGCTGAAAAACTTGTCAAGGGGGGAAGGGCTTTCATTGTTTTCATACAAAGAAAATTGTCCCCTTCTGTTATCTGTACTGTCATACAACCAGACTCACATCTGAGAAGAGATTGTTTACAGTAGGTAAAAGGGGCGGGGAGGGGAACTTTGCTTGTGAATATCTCATAAACCATAAAGGTTTGAGAGATAAGACTTATATCATTCTTCATGTTTTTTTAATGCCTACAAAATAAAATAAAGTTAAAATGAAGTATTACTATCCCTTTAAGGACCGGAGCAATTCTGACCTTTTTGACTATGTCTTTGTTCAACAGTGTTTTCCCTCTTAGGCTTTTATTCCACCCCCATAAATGATATACTTTTTTTTTACAAACAAATAGGGCTTTCCTTTGATACCCCACTTATATGGATAACCCACCATTTACTTTATTAAAATTAAAGAAAAAGGTAAAAAAAAGTAAAAAAACCCACCATTTTTGTTTTTTCTCTTGGGATCAATTGGGCGCAAAGGGTTAAATTTTTATGGAGACTGCATGAAAGGTATGACCACTCAGTCATACGTACAAAATGCGCAGTTTAAAGTGGCCACTGTCCCCCCCGGGTGAAAATCCCCATGTCCCTTTTTCCCACCCTATTTTCCCACTTTTTTGTTCATTACATTTGGCGGTGTGTGTAAGTGTATTACATGACTCCACAACAATCACACTTCCAATTTTGTTTCTTGAGATGTTTTTTTTTTTAAATAAAATATTTTATTTGTAAAAAAAAAAAATGTGCTGTTTTTATTTAAAAAAAAACAAAACAAAAAAAAACTGTATTTAGCAGGTCAGAAATTGACCTGCATTTAGCCATCCTCCTGCACCAGCAGTGAAGGGGTTAACACCCACAGCTGCTGTATTTTGTATTTCCACTAGGTGTCTCCTCCCTGCTTCTGTGTCCTTTACTTTTATGTAAGGGACGCATTGGCAGAGAGGAGCCACTAGAGGCAGTAAGTAGCACTGCCTCATTTATTTTTTTAGAATGCCGGTACATGCGATCGCTGACGCAGCGATCACATGACCTGGCACAACAGACCGAGGCTGAGACTGAATGGTCCGGTACTGGACCGCTCAGTCTCAGCCTGGATTGAATGGTAGCAGCGTGAACGGCGGCGCGCTGCTACCATTTAACTCTTGACGTACCAGGACCATCACTGATCCTTAAAGCAAATTTACCCTTGATGGTCCTGGTACGTCAAGGGTCGTTAAGGGGTTAAAAGGGGTTAAAAGTTGGCTTTGGTTTTTTTTTTTGTTTTTTTTTTCATTTGTGTTCTACAATTAAGTTAGTTTTGTCTAATATGGCTTTTTGTGCATACAACCACGTTCGATTTTGGGCAGGTGCCAAGGGTACAGTGTATCCACAACAGTGGCATAACTAAGAGTGGGTTTGCCACTGGACATGGAGTACCAAGAGGCCCACGCCTTCTTTGCACCTTTATGCAGGTTTGGGTGTGTTTTTTATGATAACAAACCAAATGAAATGTTAAATGTAATCTCTATGCGCCTTTTCTGTGGCCCATCGTCCATTGTGCTTTTAGATGGTACGGCCTTTGAATAACGACTTAGACATTTTATTATGTCTGTCAGTGCTTAATTTGACCCTACCACATGTTTTATTGCATTCCTTTAAAGGGATAATAATACTTTGTTTTATCTTTATTTTATTTTGTAGGCATTAAAAAACATGAAGAACGATTTAAATCTTATCTCTCAAACCTTTATGGTTTGAGAGATATTCACAAGCAAAGTTTCCCCCTTCCGTCCCTTTTACCTACTGTAAGCCATCTCTTCTCAGATGTGGAATCTAGTTGTAAGACCAGACAGATAACAGCAGGGGACAATCTTCTTCCTATGAAAACAATGAAAGCCCTGCCCCCCTTGGCAAGTTTTTCAGGTTTTTCCCTTATCTTAATTGAAAATTGTCCCTCTCTGCAATCTACCTGGGCACCTCCCTTCTGATCTGGCTGAACAGTGTTACATCAGTAAAAGGGGCGTGAGGCGGATACTTTGTCATTTAATTACTCTTGGACTACAACTCTGACAGAACTGAAACAACACTCTCCAAGGTCCAAATACTATGATGATTAATTAGAGCTGCTTTTATTATGAAACATTACTATCCCTTTAAATCACGTTCCTACAGTTTCTTTGTTATTCTATAAAGCCAATGCACTAAGATCTCTTAGTGCATAGACTCCAAAGAATAACATAGGAATTGGAGACGTGATACCACTGTAGATGTCATCTCCACTTTATCACCCTTCAGTACATCTCCCCCATAGAATGGCTAGGGCACCAGACAGGGTGTAGAATAGCTTTTTATCTATTTAAACATTATTTTGCACCTTTATAAATATGCAAAATATGCATATATTACACTGTTACACATATCTGTATTCTCTATCTCTCCATTCACCAAGCAGAATCTATTGATTGACATAAATCGTGCCAACACCGTTCATAAAAAAGGCTGTAATTCCTACATGGTAAATTCTCTCAAATTAAAGCTGACAGTCAGCACTTAGTCATTGTTTCGTTTAAACCCAATGTGCTGGAGTACAGAGCCAAAACAACAAAACTTGTGTCACTGTTCAAACACATATTGAGTGCACTATATTTTACAGTGAAATAATATTATTGCATCCCCTGATTGTGATCTAATAAAAAATGTGCTTATTTAAAAATACATTTGGACAGCTCTCTGGCACCCAAAGGGTTAAAAGCAGTCTAGTTTCTTCTTCTACTATTTCTTCTGATTTTTATACCCAGAAGGACCAAACCAAAACATAAGGAATGAATTTGGAAAGAGACATTTAATTTTAAAATCCACAAAAAGGTTTACTAGAATGTCAAAACAAGAAAATGAAATAATTTCTATGATTATACAACAAATCAAAAAATTTTGTATTGCTCACACGTGTTGTGGTGTTGGTTCATTGTGAAAGTAGGAAATAAGCTCCTACATTCATTGGATTGTTTTTTAATTTACATTACATGAATATGATGAGCCTCACACATGCCTCCCAAGTGTCCCTTTTTAGGAGGGACAGTCCCTCTTTGAGACCCAAGACCCTCTTTCCCATCCTGGTGTCCCTCTTTTCAGGAGATCAGACTGAATGGTGTGTATATAAGTGTATCATATTGCTGCACAGCAATACAGCTCCCAACAATCTTTGTATAGACCAGTATATGTGTTTATAAATAAGTCTATGTAAATAAAATACTTTGTTCTTGCTCTAAATAATTTATTCAGTTACACAAAGAGGTGTTGATAGGTCATGAAATAACCTAAAAATTCTCAGAAATGCCCCACCCACCAGTCACACCCCCAACAACCCCACTTAAAACACTTGTCCTTCTTTGGCCATTTGAAATGTTGGGAGGTATGCTCACAGGATCTACTTTCAGGTGTTATACCAATGTGTATTATCTACTTGATCTTTTATAGATCAGCTTTTACTTGCTTTACACAATTGACAAAGGTACTAAGAAAAATACCCAGCGAAAATTAACCTTGAATAAATAGAGGTCCTGCTATTGTGCTTGTACTGTCAGACATCTCTTCCTTCTCAGTAGATTCTCTATCTTTCATTATATGCCAGATGCCAGTAACCTGAGGCCTTCCAACTGTTGTAGGCTATGATTCCCATCATCCATCAGTAAATGTTTCTGTGACAGATCTTATGGGTCTTCCACTGGTCATAATTGAGGAAGCCTATTAGGTCTCCAGACTATATCACCAAAACGGTCTCTATCTTGGCAGATGGCATAACTCTTTTCTCTGTATGCTTTTCCTAGGCTAGCTAATTTAATTATTTGGGGTCAATGCCACCAACAAATTACTTCGGTACTCCTGATATCACACCACAAGTCAAAGGCATAACTAGTCATGAGAGGATCACAATACAAATGTTTTTGGGCTGCCTAATACAAAAATATTATCAAAGGGGCATAACGAGAACATACTGAGCCATTGGGCTGATGGGTCCCATTGATACCCTCCAAATGTAACTTTTTAGCAGGTACACAACCTTTTTTGTGCTCAGGTACCTTATAAAACTGCATGACTATTTTGAACCTATTTTTTCAGCACAGAAAAAAGGGAGCTATGCTGGGTTTATTATACAATCACAGAGATAAACTCAAGCACAGGAATGATCACAGACATACAATGAAATGAGTAGTCATTTACACAACATAATAATACGATGTCATGTAAATAAAATCTCAGTATTAAGTCTATGACTTTTCAAGGCACATGGCTGCTGTGTGTTGTTGTTGTGTCTGACCTTTAAGGGATCATTAAACTCAGAGAATATGTGTTTTAGCAGTTATATGGATACAGCAGCTGTGAGTGGACCTTTCTTCATTTCTGAAATATTGGATGGCATGCACCTTGGATGTCAGGCCACAGCACAATTGCACCCCCTGTCAGGGTTACCAGAAATCTTAGGGCCTAGTATAAACATAAAGCCTTTGCACTGTAACCTGGAATTATACTGTGAAGATGGAACCCGTGAAACTGCTACACTATATGGTATGATATGAAACTGAGAACAGAGTGGAAGAGGTTGTCTCCAATTCCCAGCGACATTACCTACAGAATATAATTAAAAAGGGGGCCATCAGGTTATCCTTTAAAATTCCTGTGGCCCAATATCATCGTCTGGGGGCCCGTTTTGAAACAGGCCCCACCCTTGAACCACTGGGGACGCAGGGGTCTCCGTGTCTGATCGGGGAGGTGGGCCAACCTGCTTGGTTGGGTCCCATACACAGATATTTCATTAACCCCTGATCAGAGTTCTTCCCCTTGTTGTTAAGCCCTGAAAAGCTGATTTTCAGCCAGGTCATGCCAGGTTAGAGACCCTGAACCTTTTGTCATTGAACTGGTATGTTTTATAAGTGACTACATATTTTGCAATCAGCTGCTAGATTCTCTTCACTCCAGTGAATCCCTGCATTAGTTACCAATGACAAACTGAGAGGAGGATTCCAGTTGCCTAGAAATCACCCTTGCACTCATTTGCCCTTATCATATTGGAGATCGATACAAATATTTAAAAGAGGAGTAACATATTTTACTAATAACTTCCACTTGCCTTTCTATAGCCAGAAAATCCTAATAGCCCTTGTAAATCCTGCCCTTGTGTCTTTGTTCAAGAGATAAGGGGGGAGATTCACTAAGGTGTGATAAAGAGGTGGTAAAGTAGAGATGACTTCTCCAGTGATATCACTTCTCCAGTTCCTATGTCATTCTATGGAGCCTATGCACTAAGTTCTCCAACTTTGGAGATATTAGTGCAATGGCTCTATAGAATAACATAGGAAATGGATATCGCTGGAGAAATCATCTCCATTTTTATCACCCCTTTATCACTCCTTAGTACAAAACCCCCCAACATGAGTATCCTGGGGGGGGGGTAAGGAGGGGGCACTTACCCCGCCTACAATTTCCCTTCCATATAAAGAATGGGGCTGGATGGGCTGGCCTGGCGGAGCTACCCCCCAACATCTTCAAGCAGTTACAAACTGAAGCAGACAGAGTGCATGAGTCTGTTTAACTCTTTAAGGACCAGAGGGGTGTGCAATGCCTTTTGAAGCATTTCACTGCACACCCATCTGGTCATTATAGTGTTAAGATTACCATGTTCAGGGGGGATCCTGTGGCTCTGCTAGTAATTGTCATGTCCAACTGATTGAAGATGTTTTTTTTTTAAGGTAGAAGAGCATGCATTGGGGCCACTAGGATGGTGAAAGAGGGTTATTAATAAGAGGTGTTACTTCTCATTTAACACCCCAATAATGAGAAATACTTAAGTTTATTGTGTGTGTCTAAGCGTTGGGGGGAAGGGGGGGAATATTTTTTCCCAGGGCTGGATTTACATCTTAGACACCCCTAGGCAAGGACTCCTAAGTGCCTTTAGCTCCTCCAATGGCCACACCCCCACTCCTCACATAACTCCACCTCCAGTCCCAACCGCTGTTCCCTGGCACAGAAAATACCCCTAGTCTATAACAAACAAACACAAAGAAAAATCTTTTAACCCCCTTGTATGGTGCAGGGACACTGAGATTCCACTTGCTACTCCCACTGCTCTGAATATGGGTGTGGCCAGCATATCTGTGGCATCCCTCAAAACTCGGAGCTCTAGGCAGTTGCCTGCTCTGCCCAATAGGAAATCAGGCCCTGCTTAATCTATTGTTATATTACAACTAGGGACAGATTTGCATCCCAATAGCTCCAAGGCAAAGCACTCCAGTTGCCCTTCTCTCCACCCATTGCCACAGCCCCCAATCCTCACATGAACACCTCCCCAGACCAATACACTGTTTCCTGGCACAGAAAATACCCTTGGACTATAACAAGAAAGGTCGGAAAAAGCTTTAATCTCTTGGTTGCTAAAGAAATCTACAACAAATTGCTCTGCAGTTGTGGGTACAGAATTGCATAAATGGAACTGAAGTCATTCTTATTGCACACATTTTTTATTTGTATATGTTGTATTGTCATCAGGGCCGGATTTACATCTCAGGAGCCTGTAGGCACAGAAATCTGAAATGCCCCCCTCCCACATTGGCCATCTCCACTGGACACCTACACAATGCTCCACATTACCCCTCACATAACCATATTGCCCTCACATTGCCCCCCATCAGCTCCATATTGTCCCATCAGCTCCATATTGCCCTCACATTGCCCCCATCAGCTCCAACTTGCCCCATCAGCTCCATATTGCCCTCACATTGCCCCCATCATCTCCAACTTGCCCCATCAGCTCCAACTTGCCTCCACATTGCCCCCATCATCTCCACATTGCCCCATCATCTTGAACTTGCCCCCATCAGCTCCAACTTGCTCTTGCATTGCCCCCATCAGCTCCAACTTGTCCCCATCAGCTCCAACTTGCCCTCACATTGCCCCCATCAGGTCCAGTTTGCCGCCATCAGCTCCAACTTGCCCTCACATTGCCCCCATCATCTCCACACTGCCCCCATCATCTTCACATTGCTCCCCCATATCCGTTTCCTACCTCCCTGGTGGTCCAGTGGCAGGAAAAGTCTGTGCCTCCTTCTGCACAGACCTGTATGCTTTTGCTCCAGTGTGGTCTTCTCTTCAATAATGCAGAGCGCTGGGAGATAATGTCATCTCCCAATGCTCTGCATTACTAAAGAGCTGGCGAGGGAGCAACAGCATACAGGTCTGTACCGAAGAAGGCACAGATCTTACTATGCTGCTGGTTACTGCTGCCAATGTGCGCAGCGCAAGAGCTGTGAATATAAATATTAACAAAAAAAAATTGATTTCAGTGACAGGAGCCCCTCTGTAGGGTGCGCCTGTAGGCAGATGCCTACTCTGCCTTATGGCAAATCCGGCCCTGATTGTCATGCTGATCTATTGTAATGTATGGTCCTGCTCATCTCATATAATGGTGTATTATTCTGTTGGTCTCTTGTAATGGTGTGTTGAGCTGTTGGTCACTGTGACATCTAATAATGAGGTAACTATATAATCACCTTGGGATGCACAGTACATGGGAGAAACGTACAGTAGACTTTCCAGAGATTTCTGAAGGCCATTAGTGCTGCCACTAAGTGTCAGGTTAACCCTTTGAGTGCCAGAGGAGTGTTCAACATATTGCTTCACAGTGTGTTGGACACCACATAGCAGTCAAAGCATTAACAAATGAAAGTAATATTAAATAAGACTCAGACGTCTGTATTGTACAAGTTTGACATTATCAGAATGCTTGGGAGCTAAAGGATGGATCCCACACTGTATTTAATTAATTTCCTGGCCATGAGGGAAGATGATCACACGTAATACTATCTCTGCAATTGTAAATATGCCTTTCATAACCTGTATTATAGATACCCTCCCCAGACTGACACTGCAGATGAACCTCAGTCTTACAAATCCAAACAATTACATAACAATGACACTCTTTGGCCAAATGCCCTGAGATCTCACTCACTGGGGTTTTGTTCTGGCCAGCTGTTCTAAAGTGGGAGGTAAAGACATTTTGGAACGGTTCCCTCAGCTAAGGAGATATGAACGACTTTGTTGCATTTGGAGCGGGACCAAGTGCATTGTATTGACATAGTGTAGCAGGAGACTATTTTATGATTCTGCTTCAAGGGCACAACATTTTTTAAGCTTGATATATTGAATGTAAATGTCATGGTCCTTCTCACAGGGTCAGTTTTAGGAACTGTTGTTATGGCCCATGGCCAAATGAACAAAAAGTGGTGGAGTGGATGTGATGCTCCCCAGTTCATGAGGCCCCATGTGGAAATATGAATGTAAAAAATAATAATTTTTGCTCTATGGGATGCTGCTTGTCAACAACACATTTCACTAACAAAAATTGCTACAAAATTATGTCAATGGAGCCTGTTAAGAAGATGCAAAAAATTGAGTCTGTCCAGAAACTGTTTGAAATGGTTACATCCTATAGATTGTAAGCTCTCAACTCTAGATTGCAAACTCTAACAAAAAAGGACCCTGCCTCCACTTATATCAATCTGTACATGTATATGCCAGCTCGGCTCTACTAGTGTTAGCCTCCAACACCCGTGTCTGTGCTTCAGGGTATGAACTAGAGCTGACATGTCAAACATGTAGCCCTGGGGCCCCATGTGGCCCCTAGCTAATAAACTGTAACCCCCAACAGGATTTCTCATTTTAACTGCAGGGCGACCCTTCTGGTTCAAATGATATTTTAGATCGGGTAGGTTTGATGTCACATTCTAGAGAGGTAGGTGACTTTGGCTCTACTGCTGTTGCTGTTTGAGCTTGAGAGCCAAATTTTGAACGCCCCTATTACAAAGGTAAGCTAGACACTGGACTTATTATCTAAACAGTTACAGAGGAACAGCAAACTCTTTATATTTCATCCTTCTCTCCAGACCTCCTCAACAAAAACAAGAGTGCAGACCCAAGAGGGAATTCTTGTATATGTGGCCCTCCTTAGAGGGAATTCTTGAGTATGCAACTCTCAAATATATTTGAATTTCATATGCCTGATCTATATTGTATGATCACTGTAATACATGCCAGTGGACACACTACACTGTTGTTAAAGTGATACGATGTTTCACAAAAAAAGCAGCTATGATTAATCTTTATTGTTTTTGGACTGTGGAGAGCGTTATTTCAGTACTGTCCGAATTGTAGTTCAAGAGTAATTGAATGATAAAGTATCGCCCTCCTGTCCCTTTTACTGATGTAACACTGCGCACCTCAGAGCAGCAAGACTGTCCGGATGGATCACAGAGGGGGACGATCTTCAGTGAACATAAGGAAAAACCTGTCAAGGAGTTGGATACCGCTCTGGCACTCACAGGGTTACATGAGAGCAACACCGAGAAACGTCCATAGACTTCCCCCAGTCCGCAGCTTACTGAATCAGTGTTAGGCAGGCGTTAAGACTAGAAAATCAATTCTAGCACCTGTTATTACATGGGATCATATTCATGCGTTTGCTTTACTGTTTGTTTGCATTTCCTGGCCATTGTGCAGCTCCATGGAAAATGCTTATAAATAAAAGATAATTAAAATGTAATCAGATCTGTCTTCAAAATAAATTAAGAAGAGTTAAAAATGTATTTTATTCAAAGGATGGCAACATACAATAAAATATTTTTTCAAATAATTATGAAACTTTTAAAGCTGATGTTGCAATTCATAACAATGAGTTTGCAAACCATATTACTATGTGTCAAAAAAAAGCATTGGGCTAGTAGCAAAATTAGAAAATGAGTTATGTGAATGTCTGTGATTAAAAAAAATTGTTACCTATAGGATTCATACTTTGAACTACAATTATTTTTTTTATATTTTGTGACCGATTTCTATGGACAGAATGGTTGGTCAACGGTATAATTGCATACTCTTTCTTAAATATTTTTGTGGACAGAATTACCTTTGATTAACATAACAGATTTTAAGAAATTCCTTAGCTATTTGTGCTTACAAAATTATTGTACAAATGTAATGTGACAAACAACACCCCATACTGCTAAGACATAATGATTTATACTGCACCTTTCATTCAAAACTTGTCCCACCTAGGCCTGGCCCAGTAGTGCCCTTCCAGGTGACTGCAAATGGCACTACCATAAATCCAGTTTCAGAAGCATAGTGTCTGGGGTGATAATATTAATTATAATAATATTAATGACATTGCTAAATCCTGTCGCTTTCTCTCATGTAACATAGCTAAAATCCATCCCTTCCACACTTCTTCCACCAGCTAAAATTCTTACACAAGCACTCATCCTTTCCTGCATGAACTACTATAACCTTCTTCTCTCTGGCCTTCCTGCCTCCCAACTCCATCCTCTTCAATCCATTCAGAATGCTGCAGCATGAATTACTCTATTGTCAACCAAGGTTTGTCCCTTGTCCACTCCTCTTCAAATCTCTCCAATGGCTGCCTTTTAAACTCCAGATATCTTACAACATTTTGCTTCTCTCATTCAAGGCCCTTCTCTTCTCTACCACTTCCTACATTTCCGCTCTTATCTCCCGCTATACCCCAGCCCGCCACTTTAGACTGTTAGCCAATGACAGTCATCTCTCAGCTTCTTTTTGAGCCTACAGCAGTCTCATGTATCAAACCTTTTTTCTTTTATTACTCCTTATCTATGGAATGCTCTACCTCCCTGGTCATATCTGGAGAGTTCCCAAGTGTGCATAGGGAACAAATACAAATTCCCGTTAATTTAAATGGGACTATCAACCCTTTAATTGTTAGAGAAGTCTCCAACAGGGGGCACTAGAGCTGTATGTGGCCCTCAGTGGGCTCTCCTGTAGCTCCCAGCCTGTTCTCTGGTACAGTGGGAAGAGGAGCTAATTTCCCTCTATAACATCACGCTCTATTTTTACGCCCAAAATACAGCACACATCCTCTGGCACTCAAAAGGTTAACTTTTGCAGGCTAGATACCTCTCCAATGCATTGCTTCACGATATGCTGAAGAGGTCTTCTCCAAGGAGTTAATCACAAAAGTTACACTCAAATAAGGTGTCAGGCAACTTATGCCTTTAAATGCCAGAGAGGTAAGCAAAGCATTGCAAAGCAATATGGGACGTACCCTTCTGGCACTCAATGAGTTAACCCCCCAAGGATCAGTGGGATGTGCAGCACATTTCAAAGTATTCCTCTGGTCCTCAATGGGTTAAAAATGAATGCACACAAATGTTTATAAAACTCTGTAACTAACAACTTTGGTCACTAGCACTGCTGAGTTGACATCACCTATAGTCCTTCTGTAAGTGCTCCCCCTGGTTACAACATGTCTGTATAAATCATTCACAGAGACATATGTTCAGTTTGGCCCAGCGAGTGACAGTATGGTAATCAGCATGTTGGCTGGTAAGGTGTGAGGATCAGCAAGCCTATATTTATCTCCTGATACGCAGAACAGTGGCATGTGTGAATGTGGCAGCTTGCAAACTCTGCTTACCCAACTGTTTAGGAAGCTGGAAAAAGAGGTACACAGCACTAATGGTTTTAAACCTTACTTGTAGAATTCTGTGTAGACCTTTGTGTGTTTACTTCATTGCTTAACCCTTTTGGTGCTGGATAACACCAATTTGGGATTCCAAGCACCTAAACAAGAGTTCATAATGCTGGAAAGGGAAGGCTAAGGAGAAGGGATATATTTTTCAGAGGCAATAGTGGTTAAGATGTAATAAAGTAAGGGTATTCAGATATTCTTGGCATAAACACATGGCTGACCTGAATACAGATGGGAGCCAATAAACAAATAGATTAGGACATACAGCATTGGTGAGATGGTCTTTATTGTGCATTTTTACTAAGAAAGTGCATTTTTTCAGCAACTTCTGATTTCCTTTACCTGGGACAATGTACTAAAACAGCTGAGACAACTCAGTAGATTGCTTTTCAGGGTGTGCAGAGGACAATGTTACCTATAAGGCTTTTGGTGTAGAAATCTGGAATGTAAAGTCCTTCTGGAACAATGGAATTCTGGGAGCATAATATAAAAGGGTACCTTCAACTCATGCATAGAAAGAAAACAAGTTGCTACAAAAGCTCCATAAACAAAGAAAAGTTTATTTAGGCTCTAGCCCAATCGCCAGGCCATGTTTCATTGCAGTGACAGAAAGGTCATTATGACCAAAATGTTGTCTGTCTATTGGGATTGTTTTCCCTTTGAGCTCCAAAGAGATGTTGCAATGCACTGGACACCTCACATGCACTAAAAGGAAAAAATGCACCTCACTTTGTTCACAGAGATGCTATAGCTAAATGTTGTGTATGCTGCAGAGTTCTGTGACAAGACTTCCTGAGTCCTGACCCAGAAATAGTGTTGCCACCTTTTCTTCAAAAAAAATACCGGCCATGGCATTCCCTCCATAGACTTAACATTGGGCAAAAGCCAATTTTTTACTGGCCTGTCTGCTGGGTAGCAACTCTACCCAAAAAGGAAGTTGGTCTGCATCATAATAACAAAGCCATTTTGGGCTACGATTAAGTACAGGGAGAGAAGCAAGAATGAACATACTGGAGTGAATTATGAATTGAGCAGGGTGGTTCCACTGCCATTAGCTTTCAATGCAAGTGGCATATGTATATTCAGGCGGCATATTAAATGCAAGTGCATAACGTTGCACACATTACCATCATAAGACTTAATGACAGCAAACCCCTTACACCTGTTTAATAACATGCACGGGAAAATGGAGTAAAGTCATTCCATTTCCTCTGCATCTTGTTTAGTAGATGGCATTAAACAAGGCTTCAAGAAAAGGAATGCAACAAAACAGCCAAAGACTGCCCCACTGTTCTCCCCTAGGCACAAGCAGCATTAAGTGGAGAATTTTATGCATACGTATCTTAGTAAATTCGTGTTAGGTTAGTATAGGACTAGAAAATGGATACCAGCTCCTGCTTTAGCATGGAATCATATTTGTACAACCCCCATTTCCATGTCTAGAGTATGCTGGAATATAGTAGACACTAGGGAAATAAGCTTGACATCATTATAATTAGGACTTACCCCATGGAAAGTCTTACATTTACATGCATCTACATGTTTACCTTCACACCACACTGACTTACATATCAGCGTGCCTAGGGCTTTCTTCACACAAAAAAATGAGGAGCAATTCTGGAGCATACCAACTGTACCATAGGGGGAAATATAAATGTCCCCATAATTAGCATTGATTTAAATGGGAATTTTAACCCCTTGAATGCTGGAGAGGTCTATAACGCATTGTTTCTAAATATTTTGGAGGCCTCACTAGCATTCAGGAGGTTAAGAGCCCCATTTAATTCAGTGGGGTATTTTATTTCTCCTCTGTGGTGCAGTTAGTTTGCTCCAGATTTGTTCCTCATTGCTTTTTTTAATGCCATCCCTAATGTATAAATATATTTCAATTGGTAATCCTTTTCTCCCACATTGATAAACAAGCAACAATTAAATTGTGATTACTAAGTGAAGGAAACTCCTAGCATATTCATATCAGGGTTTGCTGTTTTACATTATTACATGGGTATCCTACTGAAATGTTGTTGCCTACATGGCGACATTCAGAAGGGCAACATCAGAATGTCTCCCGCATCATTCAAGCAACATCAAAATGTCACCCGCTTAAAGGTTGCCTTACTCCCCCCCAGTCCAGAAGCAGTTTGCCTGGGGTACACAATACCCTTTGACATAGTAACTTTCTGAGTGCCAGATAGGTATTGAACGCATTGCAAAGCCGTATGTTTTATACCACTTCGGCACTCAAAGGGTATTCTATACCCCAGGCAAACTGCTTCTAGACCGGTGAAACTGGCACTGAATACAGTTAGGTTCTACTAAAGCCACATCACCAGGGGCATAACTGTGTTAGTGATGGTGGTGGTGTGGGGGGGAGAAAAGCGTATAGTTGTGACAGGGTCCTGCATCCAAGGGACCTTTCTGCCCCAGGACTCATTAGATTCTAGTTATCCCTCAGGGAGAATCATTTTGTTAGTGGGGCCTACAAAATGTTTGCACCAGAATCCTCCAATCACTAACTACTCCACTGCACATCAAGTGCAAAGATTAGACTGTTTTGCTCCTAGGCAGCATAACATGCAGGAACATTTCTCTCCTGGTATCATACATGTGATGTCATATTTTGGCAAACAATATCGACACATTTGCAAAATATAAAATGAAGCTTACTGAAATCCTAAAATAACAAGGGATTGAGATATGCACGGCTTGGGATGCTGTATTATGGTACACATACCATACATAAATAATGACTTAATTTTTAAGTAAATGATAATTCTGTAATCCCATGGATGTTTTTTTGTGCATTGGAGATCTCTCTAGTATTCAAGGGGATTAGACAGATTTTTGTTTTCTGCAATAGACATTACATCATGAGCAAGAGGTGTTTTAAGCAGTTCATTTTTGTGCACAAAATGATTGACAAAATCATTTATGTTGACTTAGTTACAATAAATTTGATTTTGGTCCATAAAATGATGGAAAGCAAATCACAATGTCAACGTTACAAATGACACAGATTATGTGGATATAAAAGGCATGCTGGTAATCACAGCACATTGCTCAGTCTGGAAGGGAGATCGTAATAATGGATGAGGAGAAAATGACTGGAATGGGATAGGGAAGGTTGCTTTTAGATCATCACTTTATGCCATTATTAAAGGGGAACTATGTAAATGGCAAAAAAGAGGCATTGACATACACTCTCTTATCACCAGTCTAGGTGCAACAGACTCATCCAGGGGAATTACTACAGAAACTATGAAGAAAAAAGATAACCCTGTTGTATTAGCACTCAATAGTTGGTCAGAGCAAAAAATGCCACAAATCTAGATCCTAATAATGGGAAAATAAGGGAGATGAGAATAAATAGTAACTTTTGATACATATATATATATATATATATATATATATATATATATATATAGATATAAAATAAGCTGATCTTTGTACCATGTAGATCACTCATGCCATTGATGCCAATAAGCCTCCAGACCTATGGTTCTCAATTTTTTTTGTCAAGGTTCCCTTAACACAATCTGGAATTTTCAGGGCACCCCAAACATTTTACAAGGTAAAATTCTAGAACGTATTGATGACAATGTTATATAGTTACTGTTACGGATCGTACAAAGACACTCAGGACAAGTAATTATAGGTAACACCAACTTTATTAGGTACAATCAATAAATCAGAATTATTGCAATAAATGGTATGAGAGAGAAGCGCACAACGGAGCAAGCAACAACTATCAGGAATAGGAAACTGCCTCCGTGTGATTCTCTGTAACCAGTCCCAGCAATGGGAAAATGAGTAGTCTGCAATGCCACAGGTCCGCACCTGGGAGAAGCCAAACGAAATCGGAAGACAACAAGGAGTAAGTCTGCCAGACAGAGACACAGGTCAGCACCAGAATGGATGGTCAGATGAGCTAAGGGTCAGCACGAACAGTCAGCCAGAGCCACAGGTCTGCACCAGATTGGTTATCCAACTAAGCCAAGAGCGGATAGCCAGACAGTGCTACAGGTCAGCACCAGAACGGATAGTCAGACAAGCCAGGTAATACACTGAACACAACAAGGTATAGAACTGCACTAGACACAACAACGAAAGGGCAACTAAGCCCTGTGCCCAGGCAGTATTTAACTACCAGGAAGAGGAGGAGCAAGGAATGGGCAATAGCCCCTAGAAATGAAGTGCACGTCCATGCCTTTGGACGTGCACCCGCAGATGACATCACCCAGCAGCAGCTGGAATACAGATACACAGAGGCGTCTGGAGCCGCAAATGGAGCAGGATGCTGCCAAGCCACCTGACATCCAGACGTGGCTGAGCCGTGAAGGGGACAATGCAGACGCGCCTCCTGGAACAGAATGCGGCTGGAGCAGCTGGTAGCAGGATGCAGCCGGCTCAAGCAGCCGCCGCGAAGGTACTATGACAGTTACATAGTAAATTAACCCTTTGATTACCAGAGGGGTATGCAACGCATTGCTCTGCAATGCGTTGTGTACCCCTCTGGCACTCAAAGGGATAAGGTGGAAAAAAGACGTAAGTCCGTCAAGTTCAACTTTTGCCACAGTATTACCAAGAAAACAAGAATTATATAAGCCTTCCTGACTCCTAAATAGGCATTACTCTGTTTACCAGAACTTCCTGTTTTACCTACTAATACACAGTATAACCTTGTATGTTCCCTTCTGCTTGAAATAAATCTACAGTAATCATCTCTTAAATGTATAAAGTGTATCTGCCATTACCACATGCTTGGGCAAAGAATTCCGTATTTAACAGATTACTGTAAAAAAAAAAAAAAAAACTTCCTCTACTGAAGTTTAAACCTCCTTTCCTCCAAACCCAAGGGGTGGCCCTAGTTATTTGATCAGGCCTTGGAATGAAAAGCTGACCAGAGAGATTCTTGTATTTTACATAGTTACACAGTAGTTTAGGTTGAAAAAATACTTTCATCCATCCAAGTTCAACACTTTTCCATTGACTTATGGGTAAATCTGACTTAACGACCCATGACTTACTATGACCTTCATGGAATTGCGGGCTCCCCGCACGGCTGCACACCATTTGGGGAGTCCGGAATCGGATTCTTAAAAAAAAAAATGCTCCGTGGTCCTTTAGTGACGCCGCATGCCTGCGCAGCCTGTCATTAAGGGGTTAAGTTGTCTTTTATTTTCTAGAGCAAATAAACCAAGTTTGTCTAAACGTTCTTCATACTTCAGGTCCACCATTCCCTTAACAATTTTGTTGCTGTCCTCTGTACTCACTCCAGTTCTACAATATCCTTTTTCAGAACTGGTGCCCAAAACCAAACTGCATTTTCGAGGTGAGGTCTTACCAACGATTTGTGCAGAGGCAAAATGATGTAATCTACTCTTGGTTCGCATACCTCCCAACATTTCTAATGGACAAAGAGGGACACTTTTGCTTTAGATGGTGTTGGTGGGGGCATGGCTGGTAGGCAGAGCACTGCTGAGCATTTCTAGGTTATTTCATAACCTATTAACACTTCTATGTGTGACTGAATAAGTAATTTAGTGCAAGACTAAATTATTTTATTTACAAAGGCTAACTTATAAAGACATATGCTGAAGTGTAAACAATGTGAGTTTTCTTGCTGTGGAGCAATGTGATACCCTTATATACACACAACATGCAGTCTGATCTCCTAACAGAGGGATCCCAACGTAGAAAGAGGGACAGGGGACTTTGTATCTCAAACAGGCACTGTCCATCCCTAAAGAGGGATACCAGGGAGGTATGCTTCAATATGCCTTTTATGCAAGACAGGACTTGTTTTTGCCACTGCTGTTTGAAATTGGTCACTGTTTCCAAGTTTGTAGTTTACAGGGACTCCCAGATCTTTCTCTAGGAACAGAGGCGTAACTAGAAGCCACCGGGCCCTGGTGCGAAAATTGACATGGGGCCCCCAACCACATTGCCCCCATTGGCAATCTCCACATAGCCCCCATTGCCAATCTCTACATTACCCCCCACTGGCAATGTCCACATTAGCCCTCACTGGCAATGTCCACATTAGCCCTCATTGGCAATGTCCACATTAGCCCCCATTGGCCACCTCCACATTAGACCCCATTGTCCATCTCCACATTAGCCACCTCCACATTTCCCCCATTGGCCATCTCCACATTGGCCCCCTCCACATTGGCCCCTATTGTACACCTCCACATTAGCTTGACCTTCACATATCCCCCATAATTGTCCACCTACACATTGCCCATCCATCTCCACATTAGTGATTAGCCACCTCCACATTCCCCCATTGTCCACTTCTATATTGCCCCCATTGTTCACTTCCACATTGCCCCCAGTGTATCCACTTTCACTCCATAATGCCCCACATTGTCGACTTCCACATTGCATCCACTTCCACATTGGCCACCCACCTCACATTGCACGCCTAATGCCCCATAGTTCAACTGTCATCACCCCTTCCCAATTCCCACCTCAGTCACAGTGAGCAGACAGCAGCAGCAGCCAGATTCAACGCATCTGGAAAGAGCAGCGCTACTACATCACGCTCCTCTTCATGTGCTTGTGCAGATCTTCTGGACCCGGCCTGAACTCAACCTGCAAGTGAGGATGTAGTAATTGGGTTCTCAGGGGTTGTCTGGTCCCCTGAAGTGACGGGCCTGGCCGCTGTTGCGACCCCTGCGACCACGGTAATTACGCCACTGTCTAGGAATGAGTCTACTAAAATTATTAGTTCATAAGTAGCATTGAGATTTTTTTATTCCCGAATACACAACTCGACAGTTTTCCATTTCATATTCCATTTGTTTGGCCTGTCTGCCATTTTATGTATATCCCTCTGCAGAGAGCAAGCATCCTTCTCTGCATACATTATAAACTAAAGTCTAATATTTTTTACACAGTCTTCATAGAAACGTGGGGCCCCAGCACCCTTGTTGGGAACCACTGCTCTAGACAAGAGGGAAATATCAGTCCCCTGACATTTTGCTGCTATAATTTAAGAATGACATACTCTGTTTATGAATTAATTAGCTTTCTTTTACTTTCATGAGTTTAGCACTAATCAGGACTGGAAATGTGGTCAGTTGACTTGGTAACAGCTACTCTCATCATCTTTGTTAGCTCATTTTTGAGTTTCTAATGATGTATGAGTTTATGTGCTACCTCCATGTTATCTTACATAGTTTGTCACCTAGCAATCACACTTTCCAGCTTTCAATAGCCCATTTTAGTGTTGGTAACCTAGATTTGGTATTTTTTAGCTGGCACTACATTATATTCCTTGGCAAATTTGTACAATTTGTGTAAAAGTCTGAAGCAGCTCTGGATTATTTTGATATCTTTTTGGCTGTGATTAGATATACTTTTGGCTGCGATTACACCCACAGTTTCAGATTAAATATTTTATGCAATTCTGGATTTGTCCTTTTAAGGTCCAGTTTAAGATTTTGGTATTTGGAAGTCAGGATTTTGTATTTTAGTATTTACTAATATGAGTGATCTATATAGTATCTGAGGCCAGATTTGTTTTATTTTAAGTCTATTCTAGCGTCTCGCTTCTTCTACTATCACAGTAAGGAAGAGAGAGGTAGAGAACAGTTACAAAGGAAATGTACAGAATACATTGCCTTTGTCATTGATTAAGATGGTACATGTGATCT
Organism: Rhinophrynus dorsalis; assembly: GCA_037306005.1. Taxonomy (NCBI): domain Eukaryota; kingdom Metazoa; phylum Chordata; class Amphibia; order Anura; family Rhinophrynidae; genus Rhinophrynus; species Rhinophrynus dorsalis. The sequence goes on along the minus strand of CM074725.1, from coordinate 147,191,585 downwards.
CTATGGCAGCGATCACATGTACCGGCAAAATGGGGAAAGTTGGGAACTGACTGCTCCAGAGTGCACCCTGAGGAGAGCTCTGATCATTTAACCCATGACGCTCCAGGACTGTCACTGTTCCTTAACCCCTTAAGGACCAGCAGTCCCGGGGTGTGTGGTCCTTTAAGGACCAGATAGGGAATTTAGGCATGCCGCACCACGTAACTGATCACGTGTGCCGGCACGCCGAACGAGGGACTGAAAGAGATTGCTCTGGTCTTGGAGCGATCAACTTCAGTCTCCGGTATTACTCACCGCGCTCCTGCAGGAGCGCGGTGAGTAAAAGTATGTGACATACCAGGACTGTCACTGGTCCTTAAGTACCGGACCAGCGTGACAGTCTGGGTACGTCACCGGACGCAAAAGGGTTAAGGCACGTCACTGGTCATTAAGTACACCAGTACCAAATATGAATAGTTTTCCTACATGCATAGCCAGTATAGACCCCTAATTAGCAGGAACAAAAAGGGGTATTTTCAGCTTTATGAACTAAAATGTACATTGCATTGGTTACATGGTACAATTGCTCTAAAACAGCTCAAAAACTATATAAAAGCAAACATTTTCTGAAAGCAGTATTTTATGAATCAGAAAATGGCTGAAGTCTCTTCCTACAAAATCCATAAATGTCCTGGATTTTGCAGTGTACAGTTGATGCCCCTCACGAAAGGATGCAGTAATTGTGAAATACGCTGGGCCTATATATCTACTGAAATTATCTATATATATTGTTCCATGTGTATAATATATTGTTTAATACTTTATAAATAAATTGGAGTACATTTTTTAAGTGGTTGCCACGTATATATTCCCTTGAGTAATATACCCAACCTCACGTTATCCTTTACATTACTCCTAAACTATCCATATCCCTAAGGAGATATTATCAACGGAATTGGAGTGGAGAAATTTTGAACTAAACTTGGAGAAGAGGTAATACATAGCACGAGGAGAGACAAAAGTAAACGTGTGGACAACCAACCGGGATTGGAGGTCAGATCCAGTCGAGGCCTATCACCTAGAGGCGGAAGTAGCCTCTTTGTGAGTATCATTCAGAGGAGAATTGAAAGGGGGATACCTTTATTCTAATGAAGTATAATCCTGGTAGTACTTAGAGGAGAGTTGCGCTGTCCTGTTTTCTCTTTCTTTTTCTTGGATGTACTATAGGGATAAGAGAGGAAATTCCTGAATGGCACGTCTGTAATTAGCATAATCTATAAGGTTTAACAAAGCAAAAACACATTTTCTAAATAAAAAAATGGCTAATATAACAGAAAAGTGATTATGAAAGCTATTTCAAAATAACCAAAGATGTTTTAAGTGATAGGGTCTAGTGTTGAGCGAGCGTGCTCGGCCGATGCTCGGATCGGCTCGAGCATCGCTCTGCTCGGCACATGGCGGTACTCGTCGAGTACCGCCATGTGCTCTCCCGCCATGTTCGGGTGGCGGGGATCTGTGCCGGAAGAGGCACAGATCAGAAGACGCTCCGCTGGACCACCAGGGACTGGAGGTACGGGGGCATTGCGGAGATGAAGGGGGCATTGCGGAGATGAAGGGGGACATTGTGGAAGAGGGGCATAGACTCTATGCCCCTCTTCCACAATGTCCCCCTTCATCTCCGCTATGCCCCTCTTCCACAATGTCCCCCTTCATCTCCGCTATGCCCCTCTTCCACAATGTCCCCCTTCATCTCCGCTATGCCCCTCTTCCACAATGTCCCCCTTCATCTCCTCTATGCCATAGAGGAGATGAAGGGGGACATTGTGGAAGAGGGGCATAGCGGAGATGAAGGGGGACATTGTGGAAGAGGGGCATAGCGGAGATGAAGGGGGACATTGTGGAAGAGGGGCATAGCGGAGATGAAGGGGGACATTGCGGAGATGAAGGGGGACATTGCGGAGATGAAGGGGGCATACAGAGATGAAGGGGGCATAGCGGAGATGAAGGGGGGCATTGACCAGGCACCCTCCCCTCATCAGACCAGGGGGTGCCTGGTGTAATGCTCGTGTCGCCCCATTGAAGTCAATGGGGCTCGGGTGCTCGGCCGAGCACTCGAGCCTCAGGGGGTGCTCGGTCAGAGCACCCGAGCACCCGAGCATCGGGGTGCTCGCTCAACACTAATAGGGTCCCTTTAACACTGCTCTATGAATGTGCGCTCTAACAATCTGCATTTCTAAGGCTGTCTTTGGGTGTCACCTTAAGGCTTTTGCACAAAGTTAATGTACAATAGAAAACTGTAGGTATATTTACATAGCTGATTTACACATGGTTGATGTGTCTCTGTTGGATTCTGTTTATGTAATCTGGATGGTTGGGCTAATGTGTTATTTCAGCATTTAAAGAGCTTTGCTTTGCTCTCATTTTTATTTCTATAGTTATATAAACTGCTTCAGTACTGGGATTTCACACTCCAGAAACCAGAGAAGGGGGGGTGACTCTAAAATGCCAAAATGGCTCTTGACTCAAATCCATAACACTGTTGTAAAACTTGACCAGGGCCAACATCCCAGCATGGTACACTGATTAATTTGTATATAGTGTCTAGGTCTGATTTATGCTTAATACTGACCCACCCAACAAAATTGACATAGAATGTGGATGGAACAAGCCCATGCTGCTGGCTACACAAACCACAATTATAACATCATTAGAATAAATAAAACATCTTCAATAACATATAATTCAGTTCTACAGTATTCACACATAGATGTGCTTGCATACATACATCTTCCAACAATTCCACACCAGCTCTTCTGTCTATTACTCCATAGACCTATTACCTGTGTGACATATGGTGTTAGCTGGTGATTAACCAAACCTTTGCTTTGAAACTTTTGTTCAGGAATTCCCACCATAAATATCTCACTGTCAACCTTACATTGCCAGGGGCATGTATATGTGTTGGATATACCCCCAAGGCACTCAAATGGTTTCAGATCCCATACCACATATACACGTACACACACACACATGCTTGCACACAAGATAAAACCCACTGTAGATCCGAGAAACCTAGTGAATGCAATATATTACATATACACCAAATAAATTACAGGGAGGGAAGGAACTAAACAGAGTGGACACATTATATATGCATACCTCCCAACATTTCAAATTGCCAAAGAGGGACACCTGTGTTTTAGGGGCTGTTGCTGGGGACGTGGCTGGTGGTCAGGGTATTACCATACCTGGGAACTCTCCGGTTTTGCCCCGGAGACTCCGGATTTCAAAGTGAATTACCGGGTGTCCGGGGCAATGTGTGAATCACCGGGTGGGCAGAGTTTAAGTAAAAACTCTGCCCACTTGTGCTCCATCCCACCCGGTTCCTCCCACTCCCTGCCCTCTTACATCCATTTTTGCATGGGGTTTTTGTGGGGGGGGGGTTTTGTCCCGTCCCCCCCTGTGACTAAGCCCCACCCCTTTTATGACACGATTCACGTCATTTTCCTCCCCCTGGGGACTGACAGGGTTACCCTCCGGGTAGCCCTGTTTCAAAAGTTCCCAGGTATGGGTATTACCACACATTTTTAAGCTATTTCATGACCTATTGATACCTCCTTGTGTAACATAATAAATGACTTATAACAAGACCAAAGTATTCTATTTACACACATTAATTTATAAACATATATACTGACTTTTAAACAAACAATAATGTGAGTTTTATTGCTGAAGAGCAATATGATACACTTATATACACACCATGCAATCTGATCTCCTAAAAAGAGGGACATCAGGGAGAAACATGGACTAATCTGGATGTATCATAGTAGATTGGGATCAACATATCCATTATGCTGCTCTTTCCTGGCATGCAGCACAATCATTCATAATTATTTAATTACTTTGAATAGTTGGTGATGCCTAAATCAATTCAATAGATCTTTATCATGCATACTAAAAAGATATCACCAACTAAGATAAATGTTTTCCTTTTCAGGATAGGGTTGCCAGGTCACGCTTTAAAACGAGGCACATATACAAAATTCATGCTGAATGTTTACATGTGAACCATTGCAGCCCATTAGTAATCACTGCAGCCCTGCAGCATGCATTTTTCATGTTTATCCCTTCTAAGAGGGATTATCTAGCAATCCTACATCAGGACCAATACCACTATCAACAGTGTGACAGTATTTTTGAATGATCAAGTACATTTTTCTGTAAATGCTAGCTGTGAAAATATGCTAAATAGTGAGAGACAATAGGACTTACTGTGTGGGAAATCTTATTCATACATTGTATTTATTTACATTCACTCCCCCGTAGACTTCAGTGGGATGCACCTGCCAAAATGAATGCATGGAAATAGTGGAATTCCATGGCATGTGTTTGTATTTACTCACTGATAAATGAAGGAATACAGACCCACTGATAGATATGCAAATGTAAACCCACAGGGACAGGGCATGCTATTGTATTTGCCTGTTTAAAATAGTGGAGGAATTACAGGACAAACCAACTGCATTGTAGGGTAGAAATAAAGATCTCCAAATTTCTAGTTATTTAAATAGGACTTTCAACCCCTTGAATTCCAGAAACGTCTCCATTGCATTCAAGGGGTCAAAGCCTCATTTAAATCAAAGGGAAGTTATTGATTTTTTTTTAATTCTCCCCTATGATACCATTGGCTTGCCCTACAAGGCGAATTTAGAAATACATATACTGAAACGTAAACAAACATTAATGTGAATTTTATTGTTGTGGAGAAATGTGATACACTTATATACACACCACACAGTCTGATCTAATATAAATAGACACTAGGGTGGGAAAAAGGGACAGAGGGATTTTAGTCTCAAAATGTGACTATCCCTTCTATAGAGGGACACTTGGGAGGTATGAAGAAGTTCAACATGGGCTATTGAAAGAAATAAAAATGTCCCTTACGTATAAAAGCAACATGGATTAATTTGAGGGTCAAGACAACTAACTGAAGTATAGGAATTAGTGATGAGCGAGCGTGCTCGTCCGATGCTCGGATCGGCTCGAGCATCGCTCTGCTCGGCACATGGCGGTACTCGTCGAGTACCGCCATGTGCTCGCCCGACATGTTCGGGTAGCGGGGATCTGTGCCGGAAGAGGCACAGATCCGAAGAAGCTCCGCTGGACCACCAGGGACTGGAGGTACGGGGGCATTGCGGAGATGAAGGGGGCATTGCGGAGATGAAGGGGGACATTGTGGAAGAGGGGCATAGACTCTATGCCCCTCTTCCACAATGTCCCCCTTCATCTCCGCTATGCCCGTCTTCCACAATGTGCCCCTTCATCTCCGCTATGCCCCTCTTCCACAATGTGCCCCTTCATCTCCGCTATGCCCCTCTTCCACAATGTCCCCCTTCATCTCCTCTATGGCATAGAGCGGAGATGAAGGGGCACATTGTGGAAGAGGGGCATAGCGGAGATGAAGGGGCACATTGTGGAAGAGGGGCATAGCGGAGCTGAAGGGGGACATTGCGGAGCTGAAGGGGGCATTCTGAGATGAAGGGGGCATAGCGGAGATGAAGGGGGCATTGACCAGGCACCCTCCCCTCATCAGAGCAGGGGGTGCCTGGTGTTGCCCCATTCATTCCAATGGGGCTCGGGTGCTCGGCCGAGCACTCGAGCCTCAGGGGGTGCTCGGTCAGAGCACCCGAGCACCCGAGCATCGTGGTGCTCGCTCAACACTAATAGGAATGAATCTAAATCTCCATTGATTTAAATGCTAGAGAGTTCTCCAACTCATGAAGAGAACTATGTGGTGTTGAAATCTTGCACTCTACAGCTGCTCAGCCAATAAAGGTATCACTTTCACTCTACTAATCTCTAGTACAGAAGATCAAAAATGGACATATACTATTGTTTTAGCCTGAAGGTGGGGTATGGTGACGTATTGTCAAGCACTAACCTCTGTTGTGTACGTTTATAGTTTGTCTACTTTCCAGTTTTAGATACTTTCACTCGAAACTCAGTGGAACAATGAAATCCAGGATCAATTTTTATGTGAAAAAACCTCATTAAGTACAAGCAGGTTGCCAGTCAGCGAATATTCATGGATTGTAATGAGGTGTGTGAGTTTTCAGGAGAAAGCCACTGACATGCAAATTTATTGCCAGCTTGTTCATTGTCTTCCTAATCTCTATTGTTGTAAAATATCAGAATACTTTAAACAATTGCTAATGAGCAAACTGGTGGAGAGAGCTGTGGACAGGAGGACTAGGAAAGAGTGCCATTCCTTCTAGTCAAAGAGCATAGTAATGAAAAAAAACCTAGGGAAAAAAAACTGTGGCTGTCCAGCTCTCATCATGCATTGGTTGGCTAAGGTTGTTAAGAGTTGTACAACAACTGGAGGGCCACAGGCTGTCCACTACCAGCAGTAGTGTAATTAGTCATTAGAGGGCCCCAGTGCAAAAAAAAAAAAAAAAAGAGACAGACATTAACCCTTTGAGTGCCATTGCAAAGCATAGACACTGTGGCTGATTCTACAGCAAATCAACAACACCATAGGGAACAACTATCCCTACTGAAGTAAATGGGGCTTTTAACCCCTTCAGTGCCAGAGTTGTCTCCAGCACATTGCAAAACAATGTGCTGGAGACCTCTCTGACATTCAAATTGTAAAAAAAAACTGTTTAAAGGAATTTGAGAAATAGTAACCCTTTGAAGACCAGAGAGGTACTCAATGCATTGTGCACTCCTCTGGCCCACAAAGGGTTAATTTATCCTTTACAGTGTGGATGATGTGTATCAGAATTGCTCTAGTTCATCTTACTACATCAGCCTCAGTAGGCCTAATGTCTAGTGTCAAAGTGTAGTAATTGTGGGTCAACCCAACTACCCAACTGCAATGTAGGGGAAATATAAAAAAATTCCCCATATTAAACATCATTGAATGCTTTAGAGCAGGGATTCTCAGCTCTGTTGCTTTCCATTTGGAGACCAAAAGCCAGGCTACAGTGAAGACATCTTGTCTGTGCGCCTGCACTGCCAGTCCCGGTCTCCATTGAGTAGTACTGCAGTGTACCTTAAGGTTATAAGAAAGGACTGATGGCACAGGAGCGCAGACCGCACTAACCTGCTTGTCAGTCCCCAAATGGAAAGGATTTCTCTACAATCTGCTATTTTTTAAAGGTAAGACATTGATTACCAAGCTAGTCGCCATGCATTTAATGAATGCATGGTGACTTAGTAAGATCTGAAAGTTCCACTTTAAGCAAGGATATCTGTCCTCAGTAGAGATGAGAGAAATGTTTAATCTCAAAAGTGAAACAGGAAAAACAGCAATTTTCACCTTCTGAAATAATTCCCATGAAAAGTGCAGTTTTAACTCTTTTTGCACTCTTTTCACTGAAAGGAAATCAATGATAATATGTTTTGACCCACTTGGTGTTTCCTCAGTATTTTCTACCCCATGCTAAAGGTGATGTCAATGTTGCACATGTCAGTTTGTGCTTGAGAGAGAGAGAGAGAGAGAAAGCATCTGGATTTTTTATTCTAGTTAGTATAGGCAGACAGGCAAAGAGAGGGAGCTGGAGTTTCCTGAATGGAGCAGTAAACTCGTGTTATGAAAAAATATATATTGTAGAGCTTTTCCAGTTGAGTACAATAAAGGAACTCCCTCTGGATAGAGATGCATATTTCCAGGGTTATTACAGTTTGATTCCATGTTTTTTTTTTACATTAACTGTGCCCACTCTTTGTCAGATTCCAATCAAGTCATTCTGTTACATTCTATTTGAGAGGAAAGTCACTGACAAAAAGTTCTCCATAGAATGTAATATAAACTGCTGAGTCACTTCCTATCAGTTAAAACTTTTAGGAGGTAAACACACAGTAAATTCACTTTCTGGTTATTTGATCTGTTATAACTTTTGAATAAAACAACTGACAGCAGTGATAGTGACCTTGTTTTACTCAGCAGGACAAGCCCTATAACATATAGGTTTTCATAAAAAAAGTTTACTGCTCAATAAATTTATTAGTGCTAGCCATTTATCTGGACGGTTGCAGAGAGTGAGAGTCGGATTTGTAGACAGTGACACTGACAGTGGCAATTTAAAAAAATACATTTGACTAATAGGCAACAGAGACAGGAAGGAGATCCTATTCCTACACCTGAGCAGAGACATCCATCATACAATATTTTCAGACAGACAAAACATCACCCCACCTCTTGTTCTGTACTTTACAGCCAAATCAACTCTATCATCATTATATCCAACAAATAATCTCAGACATTGTCATAATCATTAGTGATGAGCGAGCATGCTCGGCCGAAGCTCGGTTCGGCTCGAGCATCGCTCTGCTCGGCACATGGCGGTACTCGTACGAGTACCGCATGTGCTCGCCCGCCATGTTCGGGTCTCCTCCCCGCACGTTTCGCGGCTGCTGCGCAGCCAATAAACGTGAAGGGAGGCTCTGACATCAGTGTAATGCCAGCAGCCATGTTGGCTGCTGGCATTACACTGATTGGCTGGCCAGAACCCGTGATCGGGTGCTGTATAGCACCTGACCAGCGAGTTCGGCTCAGTCTTAGCCAGGGAGAGATGAGGATAGGAAGGGAAAGTCAGTGTAGGGAGAAGAAAAGCGATTTTAAAAAAAAAAAAGACCCAAAAGTCCTTTTTAGGACTACTGTGTGTGGGGGCAGCAGTTTATTTTGTTTGGGGGGGCAGAGATATAAAAAAAAAAACTTCACATATTCTGTTCACTGTGCCTAGCCGCAGATTAGCAGCACATTCTGTTTAGTGTGCAAAGTTGCAGATTAGAGCACATTCTGTTCAGTGTGCAAAGTTGCAGATTAGCAGCACATTCTTTTTAGTGTGCAAAGTTGCAGATTAGAGCACATTCTGTTCAGTGTGCAAAGTTGCAGATTAGCAGCACATTCTTTTTAGTGTGCAAAGTTTCAGATTAGCAGCACATTCTGTTTAGTGTGCAAAGTTTCAGATTAGCAGAACATTCTGTTTAGTGTGCAAAGTGTAAAATATCAAAGTCACATATTCCATTCACTGTGCGTAGCCGCAGATAAGAAGCACATTCTGTTTAGTGTGCAAAGTTGCTTATTAGGAGAACATTCTGTTTACTGTGCAAAGTGTAAAATATCAAAGTCACATATTCCATTCACTGTGCGTAGCCGCAGATAAGAAGCACATTCTGTTTAGTGTGCAAAGTTGCATATTAGGAGAACATTCTGTTAACTGTGCAAACTGTAAAATATCAAAGTCACATATTCCATTCACTGTGAGTAGCCGCAGATAAGAAGCACATTCTGTTTAGTGTGCAAAGTTGCATATTAGAAGAACATTCTGTTAACTGTGCAAAGTGTAAAATATCAAAGTCACATATTCCATTCACTGTGCGTAGCCGCAGATAAGAAGCACATTCTGTTTAGTGTGCAAAGTTGCATATTAGGAGAACATTCTGTTAATTGTGCAAACTGTAAAATATCAAAGTCACATATTCCATTCACTGTGCGTAGCCGCAGATAAGAAGCACATTCTGTTTAGTGTGCAAAGTTGCATATTAGGAGAACATTCTGTTAACTGTGCAAACTGTAAAATATCAAAGTCACATATTCCATTCACTGTGCGTAGCCGCAGATAAGAAGCACATTCTGTTTAGTGTGCAAAGTTGCATATTAGGAGAACATTCTGTTAACTGTGCAAAGTGTAAAATATCAAAGTCACATATTCCATTCACTGTGCGTAGCCGCAGATAAGAAGCACATTCTGTTTAGTGTGCAAAGTTGCATATTAGGAGAACATTCTGTTAACTGTGCAAAGTGTAAAATATCAAAGTCACATATTCCATTCACTGTGCGTAGCCGCATATAAGAAGCACATTCTGTTTAGTGTGCAAAGTTGCGTATTAGGAGAACATTCTGTTAACTGTGCAAACTGTAAAATATCAAAGTCACATATTCCATTCACTGTGCCTAGCCACAGATAAGAAGCACATTCTGTTTAGTGTGCAAAGTTGCGTATTAGGAGAACATTCTGTTTACTGTGCAAAGTGTAAAATATCAAAGTCACATATTCCATTCACTGTGCCTAGCCGCAGATAAGAAGCACATTCTGTTTAGTGTGCAAAGTTGCGTATTAGGAGAACATTCTGTTTACTGTGCAAAGTGTAAAATATCAAAGTCACATATTCCATTCACTGTGTCTAACCGCAGATAAGCAGCACATTCTGTTTAGTGTGCAAAGTTGCGTATTAGGAGAACATTCTGTTAACTGTGCAAACTGTAAAATATCAAAGTCACATATTCCATTCACTGTGCCTAGCCGCAGATAAGAAGCACATTCTGTTTAGTGTGCAAAGTTGCGTATTAGGAGAACATTCTGTTTACTGTGCAAAGTGTAAAATATCAAAGTCACATATTCCATTCACTGTGCGTAGCTGCAGATAAGAAGCACATTCTGTTTAGTGTGCAAAGTTGCATATTAGGAGAACATTCTGTTTACTGTGCAAAGTTGCAGATTTGCAGCACATATTCCGTGTAATATGAAGAAGGCGGGTAAAAAGGGACGGGGAAGTGGACGTGATCCTGATAGTTCAGGGCATGGGTCAGGACGCTTAGAAACTGTGCCTGGTGCCAGAGCACAAGACAGAAAGACATCCACCATACCTAGCTTCATGTCTCAGTTTACAGGGCGTCGCAGGACATCACTCTCGAGGTCCGACCACTGCGAACAGGTGGTCGGTTGGATGTCAGCTGATACTGCTTCCAGTCGGTTAAGCACCACCCTGTCTTCCACCAAGTCCACTCTCAGTAGCCAAGAGTCTGGTCAACATAATCCTCACCCTGATCATCCTTCCTCCCACCATAGAGGATCTGGTCAAAGAAGTGATCCCACACTGGGATATAGTGAGGAGCTCGTCTCATCACCAATCCTTAATTTGAACCTCTCTCCAAGCACGCTTGCAGAGGAACATGACATCTTGTGCCCTGATTCACAACCTCTAGAGGGTACCCAATCACAAGAAGATGACAGAGGTGAACGGCATTTAAGGTCAAAGGAAGTGGATGATGATGATGATGAGACACAGTTGCCATTAAATCAACCACTATTACTGTCTCAAGACCTTGATGAGGAGGATGATATACAGTTGTCAATGACTGAGTATGTGGTGGGATCAAGACATGAGGAGGATGATCAGAGTGAGGAAGTGGAGGAGGACTTGGTGGACGATGAGGTGACTGACCCCACCTGGGAAGGTGTAGAGCCGAGCGATGACAGCAGTCCTGAGGGTGAGCCATCTGCAGCACCGCAACAGGCTGGAAGAGGCAGTGGTGTGGCTACAGAAAGAAGGCGGACCGCACCAAACCGGCCCGCAAATGTTCCACGGAGCACCCCCTTGCGTAAATCTCCCTTGCCAAGGGGTAGGTGTTCCGTGGTATGGCGTTTTTTTAAGGAAAGTGTGGACGACAAAAGAATTGTAGTTTGCAACCTGTGCCACACCAGAATGAGCCGAGGCATGAACACTAGAAACCTCACCACCACCAGCATGATCCGACACATGGCATCCAAGCACCGTAATAAGTGGGAGGAACGCCCGGATCGCCAATCTGTGTCTGCAGGCCACACCACTGCCTCCTCTTCCCCTGTTTTCGGTGCCGGCCAATCGCCTGTCGAAGGCGCAGGCCCGCATACCTCCCGCCCTGCACCTGTACCATCTGAAGCACCATCAGCGACCACATCCACTTCCCTGTCCCAGCACAGCGTCCAAATGTCGTTACCCCAGGCATTTGAGCGCAAGCGAAAATACCCAGCCACCCACCCACAGGCCATAGCACTAACCTCACACCTTTCCAAATTACTGGCCATCGAAATGCTGCCATTTAGGCTTGTGGAGACTGAGTCCTTCCGCAGCCTGATGGCAGCAGCTGTCCCTCGGTACGCAGTCCCCAGCCGCCACTACTTTTCCCGGTGTGCCGTCCCCGCCTTACACCACCATGTGTCCCGTAACATCACCCGTGCCCTGACCAACGCAGTTACTGGGAAGGTCCACTTAACGACTGACACATGGACAAGTGCTTGTGGCCAGGGACGCTACATTTCCCTGACGGCACACTGGGTGAATGTCGTGGAGGCTGGGAGCGACTCGGACCCTGGGATGGCACAGGTGCTACCCACGCCGAGGATTGCGGGCCCTACCTCCATCAGGGTTTCCGCCAGCACCTACGTTATTGGCTCCTCCTCCTCCGTTTCCACCTCCGAATTCTCTGCGCGCAGCGCCACTCACCCATCAGCCGGTAGCTGGAAGCAGTGTAGCACTGCAGTGGGGAAGCGTCAACAGGCCGTGCTGAAGCTGATCTGCCTTGGGGACAAACAGCACACGGCCTCAGAGCTGTTGCAGGGGATTAGTCACCAGACCGAGCAGTGGCTCTCGCCACTCAACCTGCAACCAGGCATGGTTGTGTGTGATAATGGGCGTAACTTGGTGGCGGCTTTGGAGCTCGGCAAGCTCACACACGTACCATGCCTAGCGCATGTATTTAATTTAGTGGTTCAGCGATTTCTAAAAACCTACCCCAATTTGCATGATCTCTTGACCAAGGTGCGCCGCGTGTGTGCACATTTCCGTAAGTCATCAACAGCTTCAGCCGGCCTGTTGAAGCTGCAGCAGCGCTTACAATTGCCAGCTCACCGGCTGCTGTGTGACGTGAGCACGCGCTGGAACTCCACCTTCCACATGTTGGCCCGGCTTTGTGAGCAGCAGAGGGCAGTAGTGGAGTACCAGCTGTTACACGGTCGTCGCCTCTCCGTTCAACTTCCTGTAATCAGAAGTGAGGAGTGGGAATGGATGTCAGACCTCTGCGAGGTTTTACGCAATTTTGAGGAATCGACACAGATGGTGAGCGGCGATAACGCTATTATCAGTGTAACCATCCCACTTCTGTGTCTACTGAAATGCTCGCTGCTCACAATTAAAACCGACGCTTTGCATGTGGAAGAGGTGGAAATGCGGGAGGAAGAGCTTACACAAGGTGATAGCCAGAGCACCCTCACTTCGTCTTCTCAGCGACAATTGGAGGAGGAGGAGGAGGAGGAGGAAGACACGGTTGCCTCCGCTACAGAGGGTAGCCATGGAACTTTAGTTCCATCTCTTCAGCGTGGGTGGGCAGAAGAGGAGGAAGAGGATGAGGAGATTGAGAGTCATCCTCCTGGTGAGGACAGCGAAATCTTGCCTGTTGGTACTCTGGCACACATGGCTGACTTTATGTTAGGCTGCCTTTCCCGTGACCCACGCGTTATACGCATTTTAGACAACACGGATTACTGGGTGTTCACCCTTCTGGACCCCCGCTACAAAGAGAATTTCTCATCTCTCATTCCTCCGGTGGAGAGGACAAGCAAAATGGTGTAATACCAGAAGGTTCTTGTCGAAAAATTGCTCCAAAATATCCCATCTGACAACGCTGGCGGCAGAGTACGTGCTACCTTGGCCAACCGAGAAGGGGAGAAAAGGGGAGCACACAGCAGTTCCGACAAAGGCAGGGCAACACTCTCCAAGGCGTGGGACACCTTCATGACACCCCGCCAGCACCCTCACCCTGATGCGCAGCCTAGTGTCACAAGGAGGGAAAAGTTTTGGAAGATGGTGAAGGAGTACGTAGCAGACCGTGTCAGCGTCCTCAATGATCCCTCTGTGCCTTACAACTACTGGGTGTCCAAGCTGGACACGTGGTATGAACTGGCACTCTACGCCTTGGAGGTGCTGGCCTGCCCTGCCGCCAGCGTTCTGTCTGAGCGGGTATTTAGTGCTGCTGGTGGCATCATAACAGATAAGCGTATCCGCCTTTCCACCGAAAATGCTGATAGGTTGACACTTATAAAAATGAACAAGGCCTGGATTTCCCCTGACTTCTCCACTCCACTGGAGGAAAGCCCCGGGGGAACATAAAGTCACTTTATATATGTTATTTAAAATGATGGGAATACTCTGTATTCCCATTCACCCCTTCCACCCAAAAAACGGGTATATGGTTGACTCTCTTCCATATGCCCAGTGATATAATTTTTATATAGGGCCAGCTCACCAGCAGGCCCAGTGATATAATTTTTATATAGGGCCAGCTCACCAGCGGGCCCTGTGATATAATTTTTATATAGGGCCAGCTCACCAGCGGGCGCAGTTTGACAATTTTTGTATAGGTCAGCTCACCAGCGGGCCTTCTCATATAATGTTTTATTGGGTCAGCTCTCTAGCGGGCCCTCTCATATAATGTTTTATAGCGTCAGCTCACTAGCGGGCCTTCGCATATAATGTTTAGGATGGTCAGCTCCGCAGCAGACCCTCACCCATAATGTTTTAGATGGTCGGCTCAGCGCACGTTTCCCTCTTAATCATGGCCCCAGTTCAGAAAAATCGAGGAAATTTTTGGGAGAATTTGCCTCTGCGCACGTTTCCCTCTTAATCATGGCCTCAGTTCAGAAAAATCGAGGAAATTTTTGGGAGAATTTGCCTCTGCGCACGTTTCCCTCTTAATCATGGCCTCAGTTCAGAAAAATCGAGGAAATTTTTGGGAGAATTTGCCTCTGCGCACGTTTCCCTCTTAATCATGGCCCCAGTTCCGAAAAATCGATGACATTTTTTGCAGAATTTGCAGATGATATACAAGTAAATATACAGCAAATACTGTTTGGTAACAATTTTTCGCCTAAAGTCGTTTTTATCTGCCTTTTTGTGTGTTTTACGGTCAGTCTGTAAAAATGGCGTACTACGGGCGAAACATCGTTCCCAGCAGCGACGTTGGAGTCCAAGATGCATCCAGACATCCTCCCTATGCTGTCCCTGAACCATTTCTGTGGTGTTTCCATCATTTTCTGCCCTTTTCCTATGGACCAGGCACCCTCCCCTCATCAGAGCAGGGGGTGCCTGGTGTAATGCTCGAGTCCTCCCATTGACTTCAATGGGGCTCGGGTGCTCGGCCGAGCACTCGAGCCTCCGGGGGCGCTCGGTCAGAGCACCCGAACACCCGAGCATTGGGGTGCTCGATCATCACTAATAATCATCATTTCAGTCACTGCTTCCAAGTCCAAACTTCCTGCAGTCACAGTATTATTGACTAAGCAGCAACACAGATCAACATTCACAAACCTTCCTTTGAATACTTCTGCTTCTCTTTGAAGTGCAGTGCCATTGACACCTACTGCTAGTATTACTGTAGCATCTTGTAGTAGCAGTCCATTAGGAACCCCTCAATCTATGAATTTTCCAATATGGAGGTACTTCACTAATGGTCCAGAAGCTAAGCATGTTGCTATCTGTTGTCTGTAAAAAAACATGCGAGTAAGGGAAAAGCAGGAAAGCAGGATCTCATCTAGGCACATCCTCATTGAGATCCAACTTGAAGCACAATCATAGGTCTTATTGGAAGGCACACTAGTAGCAAGGCAGACAGGCAATGACTAGCAGCAGTACAAGCAATCCGAAAAGTGCATGAGGCCAAGGAGCACATAGTAGTAGTATTGTTGATGTCTCCTACTGTTGCTTCTGTGAGAATAAAAAGCATGAAGAAAAATGACTGAGTTAGTCGGTGTCACGGTAGATGCACGAGCCTGAGACAGAGGGCTTGAGAGAGTCACTGGGGAGTGTGGCTTGTGATCGGAGACGGTCACCTCTTTTCCCTTGCTGCAGCCTAAGCTGGATTAAAAAGGTGCTGGCCGCGAAGCCAGATGCCCGATCTCGGTTGAGCAGAGACCCTGGCCAGAATAGGAAAAGGGGTGTACCGCACTTCTCAGACTCCTACTGACCAGAGGATGCCTAGTGCAGACGTACCAGAAACAGGCTGAAGGACAGGAAGACAAACAAATCAAGGGGAGACCCACTAAGGAAGAGTATCTCTGAACAGATAACAGGCAAGGTCTAAGCAAAGGAAAATAACTCTCCAGGGAGCCAGAGTTCAGACATAGCCAAAGTACCCGAGTGGACCAGAGAGGGAGATGGCCATCATCGACCGGCGGGATGAGACTGCCTAGAAGCTATTCTGATGACCACACAGGATGCAGCACTGTAGAGCAGGATAGAAACCCCGGTGGGCTAGGACCTCAATCGCCACTGGACACAGTCCAATACAAAATGGGCAAGTAATGACCTCTTATAGGCAACACTGGAACCAACACCAAATAGCAAGGGAAAAGATCCCTCCAACAACTGCCCCACAATGGCAGATCCCAACACCCCACTGACCAAGGCAGTACTAGGCAGTCCTCCTATAATGCAGGCAAAAAAGGGGGTACCACAAAGAAGAGAGAGTTCCCAGCTGAGGCTATCAGCTGGGACTCTCACTGAATGGACACCCAAGCAGCAGGGAGAAACTAGACTGCTCCGATCCCCAAGTCTACCAGAAACAGGCAAGCCCAGCCAGTGGGAGGGGACTGCGATGACAGCACAGCCCAACAGAGGCAGCGAGCTGCTGTGAGAGTGAGAGAGCGAGGTTGGAACAAGCCAAGTGTCACCGGGAGCGTCGGGTCTATCAGAGGGAGTGAGCGGGTGGTTGAGAGACGAGCCAACGGATCACCAGGAGCAAACAGGTACAATGGAGGGAGCGCAAAACAGAGTCAGGATACCAGCCAAGGGTCAATACTGGAAAAATAACAAATGGCTATAATAGGCAGCTAAATATACAGCCCAAGCTCGATAATTGGGCAGGGAGCAGTGAAGACTATGGAGGTTAAATATCCACTGCCTCCAATCGGAGCTCAAGAACAGGGAAAGAAAAGTACAGGAAAACTAAAGGGCCAAAAAAGTGAAAGCGAAGCGTGACAGTCGGAAGTGACAAGAGTCATAGCCCAGCACCCAGCACCAAGCCAGTTACCACAAATCGTTGTTTAAACAATTGGTACAAAGTTCTTCTATGTGCTGCCAGCCCACCTTTACTGAGTTGTTAAAATGAAGTAAAACAATGTCCAAAAATAATCCAAAATTACACCTGTGGAATTGCAAACATACCTAAATGATGGAAGTCGATATGTTACCCTAATATTTTTCTGAAAATAGTGGTTTTAAAGAATTGATGGCATGTGCTGCACTCTGATGGCATATCTCACTGGCATAGTTATTTATTTTTCAAGAACAGCTTAGCCAGAGTTGAACAAGCATGTGAATAGTGCAGAGGGCAAAGGGAATCAGGCTGCTAACTGTTTTCCAAGGCTTTTGTTGCAATAGGACTCAGCCTACTAACAACTTTTACTTTCACATACTGAGTTCTCTACTTTGGCACTCAACAGCATTGTATAGCAGCAGAAGACCTCATGGTCATAAAAGACTAGGCAAAAAGACAAAGTTCACGAGGGAAATTCATGGGTGGTAGTGAAAAGGTGAACATTTTATTTCCCACAGAAACACCTATGACCTTTTTGTCCATCTGTAGTCCTGATGATTAATGTTGTGATAAACTGCTTTAGAGGCTTCTCCACCACATTTATATCAATTGGAAATGTTATTTGTGCAGCTGGTTTGCCCCAGAATTGCTCCATTTTGTCTTTATGCATAAGGCCCAATGTCACTACTTTGTATCATATGTGACTGTTGGTAGAACTGCTATAAACTGTTCTGAATTTTAAACCTTTAAGAATATTTATTGTACGTATTATACTTGCACTACATCCAAAATTCTTTGGCAACAAATATATTTACATTTGAAAAAAAAATGGTTTGATTGGCTAGACATGTTATATGGAGTTGTTATGAACGTTCCGCCCGTATACCATATAATTTAATTCCTAGCACTGACATGCTGCACTGTAATGCAACACTATTTCTATGGGGGTTGCAGTGATCATATATCTTATTGCTGCTTTACCCTATGAATTTGGTTGCAATCCAAAGACTTGAAAAAGGTTCAAGCAGATTAAGAAAACTATCAAAATTATGCAAATGGGGCTATTTTAACTTAATATGTAAAATAAAGCATAGGGGCATGTCTGTGAACTTTCAAAATGTACTGACTATGAGATTGTGAAAAATATTAACCCTTAAAGAACCATTAATCATTCCTCCAAGAACCATTAACATGAAATAACTTGGATATATCACTGCTTGAACACACACAAGACATGCAGCACTTCTCTATTTGCATTCCTGGTATTAATGGCCCAATTCAGAGACTAACGAATCGGCTATTTGGTGTAGATCATAGAATTGGTTGTACTGGACTCCCTCATCCTTGGAATTTAACCCTTGACCGTGAGAGTTGGGTCAAAACCAAAGCAATGCGTTCTGTACCCCCATCCGTACATTCTAGACTGTATGAGAAATTATGGGTTACTACACAATATTGCCTATATATATATATATATCCTATATAATAATTCGCTAAAACGTGTGTAACGAAGCAGTCATGCGCATTAGAGACTTCCTGCACCACGGCTGATACAGAGCTGGACGCTCTCTACTGTGCATGACTGCTCCATGACCGGCTGGCAGTGGCACTGTGGCCCGTGTAACTAGTATCTATCTATCTATCTATCTATCTATCTATCTATCTATCTATATAGTAAAATGAGGGGCAGTACCCGTGGGACTTATTTAAGTAAGTTTTATTCAGCAAAACATGGTCAACAGTATATGGGCGACATTTCGGTCAAGAAGACCTTTATCAAGACCAATCATCTTGATAAATGTCTTCTTGACCGAAACGTCGACCATATACTCTTGACCATTTTTTGCTGAAAAAAGCTTACTTTATATATATACAGGGCTCAAAATTTCAAGTCCTGAGATACTAGCCAGGCCTGAAAAGTTACTCGTCACCAGTTTCCACGTCTAGCCCCACCCATATCCGTGCCTTTAACCCCATCCATATCTACGCCTTTAACAGCACCTATCTCAAGTTCTCTTTGATGAAATAATACTGCTGCCCACACCCTATCCACCTCCACACATTGCCCACACTGTGTCCACCCTGTCCACACACAGCCGACACTGTTCACCCTGCCCACTTCACACAGCCCACACTGTCCACCCTGCCCCCTCCACACTGTCCACCCTGCCCACCTCCACACTGTCCACATTGTCCACCTCCACACTGCCCCCACACACTGTCCACCCCCACATTGTCCTCCTCCCCACACAGGTCACACCGTAGTCCTCCACACATTACAAACAAAAAAATAGAGTATAATATCTGAGAGTAGCTGTTTAAATGCACTTACTAGAGTGCAACTTGTCTCTCCAGCCCCTCTGTGTGCATCATTGTCTCCTTCCCCATCCACTGTGTCACTGTCCCCTTCCCCAGCCCCTCTGAGTGTCTGTGACCCCTTCCCTAGCCCCTCTGTGTGTGTCATTGTCCCCTTACCCTTTGTGTGTGTGTGTGCCACTGTTCCCTTCCCCAGCCCCTCTGTGTGTGCCTCTGTCCCCTTCCCGAGGCCCTTTGAGTGTCTGTGTCCCCTTCCCCAGTTCCTCTGTGACTGTCATTGTCCCCTTCCCCAGGCCCTTTCATGTTTCCCCCTTGCGCTCCTGCTCCCCTCCCTCCTTGTAGCGTGGCCGAGTGAACCGCGGTAGAAGATCTTCTGTATCCTATACCCGGTCTGACAGTAAGCTGTTCATTGCTCCTAGTGACCACTTCCTGTCAGACTGGATAGAGGATACAGAAGATCCTCAACCCGCGGTCTGCGTGGCCCTGCTACAAGAAGTGTTTGGCAGGAGGGGGAGCGCTGTGTTGTGTGCTCCCCTCCTACCAGTTACCTGGAGCCCGGACATTGTGCCCCCTGGGCCGGTGCACTGTAGGCGGCTGCCTAATTCTCTGGACACAGGGCACAAACCTGTCGGCACTCAAAGGGTTAATGTACACGCTGTGCTGCTCTGCAATATAACGTAATGTAAAGGCATTATTCAGTCTGGCTTCTTATGATATTTGTGTGTTAACCCTTACACTCAAAAGGTTTACATAAACATCATAAGAAGCCATTCTGAAGAATGCCTTTACTTTTCGTTATTTTGCAGAGCAGCACAGCTCATACCTTAACCCTTTGAGTGACTTTTTTTTTTTTTTTTGATGGTGCTATCCTCTTCTCCTCCTGGCAGCCTGATGCCTCCGGTGTCATTGGACTGAGGCCAGGCATGGAAGACAGGCACTAAGGTGGGCGGGACAGCGGGGCTTCAATTTCCACTCGCCAAATGCGATGAGGCGAGTGGAAAGTCACATGTGCAGTAGAGACTGTCAGAATGATGCAGTCATGTACAGTAGAGATTGTCTGAACGCACTGATCCGGAGCGGGGAGCTCCAGATGGCTTACCACCTGTCTGTGCTCCCAGCTCCGGGGCAGCAGCCGAGGCTGCTGGGTTGGACTTTAGTCCGTGTATACAGGCATTCGTACTAGTATATATATATATATATAGAGAGAGAGAGAGAGAGAGAGTAACAATTCTGAGGTAAAACAACTGAATTGTAGGTAACACTCCAATTAATTTACCTAGGAGTAGGAGGTTAAAAGCCCAAGTTAAAGGATTAGTAATGTTTCATAAAAACTGAAGCTAAGATTGTTTTTTATATTATTGCTGGCCGATGGTCACACTTTTCATATCTCTCTTGGTTTGATGCAATTATATTATAAAGTTTACCTCTCCCGCCTCTTTTACCATTGTCAGTGTCCTGGCTTCAGAAATGAAGGACATTTGCAACAAGGGACAGTCTTGTATCAGTATAAGGAAAAACCTGCCCTCCGTTGTCAAGGAGGGCAGGTTTTCCTTATACTCATTGAGGGAAGGTTATCCCTTATTGTGATCTGTCCGGTCTGATGACCAGATTTCAGATCTGAGGGGAGGCAGCTTACATTATGTAGCTTCAGTTTTTATGAAAATTTACTAACCCTTTAAATCAATGGACATTTGTGGAATTATTATATGCCCTCCATAGACAAGCAGTTTGCCTGAGAACTTCATTTTAGCTGTAGCCTTGTATATAGCAATGTTGTCAGATGAAATATTTGCCACTATAAAGATTAGGAACAAGGAGGGAGATTTCTAAAACTGGAGATAACAAAATAATGTCTGTAATGGCTGTAATGTAATGGCTGCAATGTAATGGCTGTAATCGGTGATAATGCTAAAACTAAAGTTCAGCATTTATAAAATTGCCAACACCTGTTTTTGAAGTCTTATTGATCTCTGTTAGAGTTTTTGTAGAACTGCTGTTAGAGTGGGCAAAAAAAATGCCATATTGAATTTATAAAGAAATATCCCAAACTGTGACAATTTTGTGACAGAATTTTTGCAAGAATTTTAACATCAGGTATAATGTGTTCTTAAAAAAAGGGGTGCAAATGTATTGATAGAGATTTACTCCATATTTAGATGGCCTTAAGAATCCTTCCCCAAGGTCTGCAGACCAAAGGGAAAGTGACTGCATACCTACTGTAGGTAATAGGGTGACCACATGTCCCGGAATGCCCGGGACTGTCCCTTATTGGGGGTCTGTATCCCACGTCCCAGGTCACCCCCCACTGGGACAACAAAGAGTCCCAGAATGGAGCAACACCCTAGTAGGTAATTGCTGGGTGCTAGAGATGATGGCTGCCTCTGACCATCAGAATCCAACAGATAGAAATATTGCTATCTTGATATCACCCCCTCCCTTCTGTCCTCCAAGCTAAATATATTAAGGGTTGTATTACAGGGAAACTGTCACTTGAGAGTTGACCTTTTTGCAGATCTGCACCTCTGGAAGCAGACATGCCTATTAAACAGGGCAGCATTGTGAGTACCAGTGCACCAACAGTCCAGCATAAAAAGGGTCTGAAAGGTAACCCCCAACCTGCTTATGGTGTATCTGTACTGCAAAAAATTCATGGTTGATAAAGTCTTAAATGATCAGAAAATGCTTAAAATAAGATCATTTCCACTGCTGGTGGTTGCTTTATTCAAACCTTATTACAAGTCAAACTGCCATAAAGTGTTGGGGTTGCTACTATCATATTCTAGGGAGAACTGTAGTCAGTGGCTGTCCTCTCCCAGAGAATGTAATTAAAATAACTGCTGGGACACCAAGTGAACTGTAAGTCCCCTCCACGGACATCATATGACACTGTTACTATAACTACAAATAGCAGTTTGGCATATAATAACTATTCAATAAAGCATTTACCAACAGTGGGGTTACTTTGTTTTACTCAGAAGGAAATGACCTACAATATATGCCTTTTTTCATACTAGGGAAGGGGCAAAATATAAAATAAACAGAAGCACCTAGGTATGTGTCTGTCAGTCCACATTCAGGTGCATTTATTTGTATATCTTTTTTATTTTGTCACTTGAAGTTTTACTTTTTTCCTTGAATACGAAGGTTGAATTGTATTGAAGGGGAACTACACACTTGGAATAAGTGTCTTTTAATTTAGGTAGATGTCCTTCACACAGCAGTAAGACAAATATATATGTATTTTGGTATTATATCTGTAGTTTCCTGTCTACAGAGATCTCTTTTGAAATCTGACTCTTGGTTATGCCACTTCATAAAAATCAATCATCTTCAATAGACTTAAATGGTTCATAAGGGACACTAGTCTTTATCAGATTGTAACTGAAACAATTAATAGTGGACTACAAATGCACAAAAATAAACCATGCAGATTTTTTGATTGCTGTGAGGTTACTTACCTAGGTAAATCATCTGTTAAACAAAGAAGAGAGACTTTTTCCTAGAGCATAGTTCCTAATTAAAGGGATAGTAATACTTAAAATGTAAAAAAAAATGTTGTAGGGTTTATCCCCCTGAGTAAAACAAGGGTACTCCCACTGCTGAAAGGTGTTTCATTCAAAAGTTATTAATTTTCAAAGTTGAATTTTTTAGGTGCAATATCACAGTAGCCTGAAATTGTACAGTGGCGCTGTTGCTACACCATCCTATGGACAGCTCTGGTCCTGGGACCATAAATCTCCATAGGATGGTGTAGCAACAGCGCCACTGTACAATTTTAGGCCACTGTGATATTGCATCTAAAAAATTCAACTATGAAAATTAATAACTTTTGAATGAAACACCTTTCAGCAGTGGGAGTACCCTTATTTTACTCAGGAAGATAAACCCTACAACAGGGCTTAAATGTGAAGTCCTTTGCTACTAGCCAGACCTGAAAAGTTACTCGCCACTGCAAGCCATAACATACCCACAAGGGCTGAATTTCTACTCGTCAGGGCTAAATTTTCACTCGCCATTGGCTAGTGTGGAAATTTTAAGCCTTGCCCTACAACATATATTTTTTTACTATTACTATTACTATCCCTTTAAGGAACTATTTGGTTCTTTGAGATCCTCAGGTTGTTGCACTAAGGAACAGGGAAAATCTTGGGGCAAGCCATTTGCACCATAGCGGACAAATAAAAATTCATGTTGATTTAAATCGGAACTACCACCCTACATATAGTCGCCCTCCAATAATTAGACATATGGCGACTAGCTTCTTAATAGTGCTATTATCTCACACAGGTAGCCAGTTCTGAAGTAATCCTAATTCTTCTGAGACCGGAAGCCAGGCTTGCACATAGACATCTTGGCTTAGATACATCTGCTCGCCTTAACTGCCCTTCCTGGTCTCCTCTAGGAGGTATTACATGGTGCCTTAAGGCACAGGAAGGGACTGACGGCGCAGGAGCGCAGACGGCTCTAAAGCAAGAAGCCTGGCCATCAGTCTCCGAAGAATAAGGATTACTTCAGAACTGGCTACTTGTGTGAGATAATAGCACTATCAAGAAGCTAGTCACCATATGCCTAATAATTGGAGCTTGACTTTATATAGGGTGGTAGTTTTGCTTTAAAGGGATAGTAATGTTTCATAATAGAAACAGCTCTAATTAATCATCATAGTATTTGTACTTTGGATAGTGTTATATCAATACTGTCAGACTTGTAGTTCAAGGGTAATTCAATGACAAAGTATCCCCCTCCCGTCCCTTTTACTGATGTAACACTGCTCAGCCAGATCAGAAGGGAGGTGCCCAGGTAGATTGCAGAGAGGGACAATCTTCAATTAAGATAAGGGAAAAACCTGAAAAACTTGTCAAGGGTTGCAGGGCTTTCATTGTTCTCATAGGAAGAAGATTGTCCCCTGCTGTTATCTGTGTGGTCTATGGACTGCATTCCACATCTGAGAAGAGATTGCTTACACTAGGTAAAAGGGACAGGAGGGGAAACTTTGCTTGTGAATATCTCTTAAACCAGAAAGGTTTGAGAGATAAGACTTATATCGTTCTTCATGTTTTTTTAATGCCTACAAAATAAAATAAAGATAAAACGAAGTATTACCATCCCTTTAATGTGACATTTAAATCACTGAATGCTAAAGAGGTGTCCAACACATTGCAAAGCAATGCATTGGATACCTCTCTAGTATTCAAGGACTAAAAATCCCAGTTTAATATTAATTGGAATTTTTGGGAATTTTTATTTGTCCCCTCTTTTGCAAATGGATTGCCCCAGAATTACTCCACTTTGTCTCTATATATATGCCTTTTGACATCTTTCAAAATTTCCAGAATTATTGACGCCTTCCTATAAGCATTAACAGTTAATAAGGCCAGCCTGGTCAGCCTTCTCACACAAATCATTTATTTTTACCCTGGCCTAAAAAAGTATTACGATTCATGAAAGGCAAAGCCAGTCTCTCCCAAGCACTAATACTTGAGACGTCAGTAGGATCACCCATCCAAATCCCACAAGTCAATCAAAGGTTGAAATCATGTCAGACTGTACTTTTTCCCCTTACACACAAGAATGTGTCCTGATTTCACCTTCACTGAGGCTCTTCAGGGGACACACGTAACCAGATATATTTCCATTAATTTACCGGCACACTAAATTACATCCCTAATGAGGGCTGGAGAGGTTACATTGCACAAGTCCCTTGTATTCTGAACATTGCTGTATTAGGACATTATGTTCAGTGGTCATTGCCAAAATGAAGCTATGCTCCATGTCCCATCACTGACTGTATATGTGGGCGAGTGCCCATCTGCAAATGTATAGAACGCCTGTGGCATCAAGAGCACGTATTAAATTATCAATAGGAAGCAAAAAGATCTTCCAATATTTTTAATTCTATACCATAAGGCTTGTTAACTATTTGTTTGCTGAAAAAAGTGATTTAGGTTCACAAATCGGTAAGGGAAGCTAATCCCTAGGAAGTTAGAGACATCTCCAATGCGTTGCATTGCTCAGAATCCAAGGGTTTAAATAAACATTTATTTCTAAGACATATGGGGTTAAAGATCAACCATCCAGAGGATAGTGCTTTATTGGCAGATCTGTTCCCCTGGTAGAAGATCAGCTGATGAAATTGGAGCTGCAGTGTGAGCCTTAGATGACCAAGGGGTAACAGAAATGGGTTATGAAAAGCAACCCCTGTTACACAGTTTGTGACATTTGTGTCTGAGAACCAGTTAAAGAAATGTCCAAGGCTTGATCTAGCTGGAAATCTGCATTATATACAGTAACAATTAAAGAAAACAGTGTCATTTTTTGCTAGCACTTTATAAAATATATCTCACAGACTTGTAATTTGTAGATGTACAATACGAAGTGGGTTATGAACTAAAGTGTGATAAAGAGGTGATAAAGTAGAGATGACTTCTCCAGCGATATCACTTCTCCAATTCCTGATATTCTATAATTCTGAAAAGTGAAAGTGAAACTATCCTCCAATGCATCACTGTATGCTAATTAAGATCTGTGCTACACTGATAGCTTAATCAGAAAAAGGTGCTATACAAGGAACAGGGCTGGATTTCCCATTAGGCAAAGTAGACAACTGCCTAGACCCCCATATTCTGAGGGATGCCTTAGCTGAGCAGGCCACACCCACATTCTAAGTAGTGGTGGTGGCCAGAGAGCTCCTAGTACCCTTGGTTGATCACGGCTTACTTATTTATCAGTTTATACAGATCCCTTTACTGACCATAATTTAACTCCTTGGATGCTCTGCAATGCACTGGAGACCTTTCTTGCAGCCAAGAGGTTATGAGCTTTCTTTTTGCTTATTTGTCATACGGTAACAGTATTCTATGTACCAGGCAACAATGGGTGGGCCTAGAGGGTGGAGTCTTATGAGATTTGGGGAAGTGGCCTTGTGTGAGCAAAGCGTGTGTTGGTTTCTTTAGCCTATGGGCACCTCAGATGTAAATCTGGCCCTGACTGAGAAAAATTACTTTTCAGATAAAAAAGTAACAAAAGATCCTGGACTATGTATTTGCTGGTCTTTTGGCTATCATAAGCAGTTTTGAATGAAGTTAGCAGATATACTAACTTGAATTCAACATGATAAATCCACTTAAAGTTATACATTCCTTTTCTTTCTTTTTTTCTACTTGCTTGGAACACGTAATTTTAGGTCACCATGTAACTTAAATCTGTTTTATTTTCTCGATCAATCTCTTTGATGCTAGAGAAGTCTAAAACCCTGTGAGCGACAGAGGGGTATACCCCTCTGGCACATGAAGGGTTGATACATTAATGTGGAGAGATTACTGGCATCAAAAGAGATTAAAAACATCAATACAACTGTGTAAGAGAGACAAGGATAGTAAGCAAGAAACAAATCAAGCAACAAAACTGTAACAAAAAATGGGTGAGTGATTAAGTTAACCCCTTAAGGACCCTTGACGGTCCTGGTACATCATGGCTGGATTTGCTTTAAGGACCGATAACGTACCAGGACTGTCATGGAATTCCAGGCTCCCCGCGTGGCTGCATGCTGTTCGGGGAGTCCAGAATCGGATTCTGGATTCTCAAAAAAAAAAAAAAAAAGCTCCATGGTCCTTAAGTGACGGCCTTGTGCGTGCGCGGCTGGTCCTTAAGGGGTTAATGTGTACCTGTTACTGTCTGACCTGTCTGATCAAGGCTACATAACCATACCTGGGAACTTCCTCCCCTTGAGCCACCAAAGAGTGCTCATGTGCTTCCGACCTGGGGATGTAAATAACACTGTTATTGTCATACATGGGGTGGGGATTAATTGGGTGGGTGGGGCTTACTGTCATTGTGGTGTAAAGTGGGCAGAACAGAGTGGCAAGAAGGGGAAGTGGGAGAAACAGGGTGGGAAGGAGGAGAAGTAGGCAGAGTTTTGGAAGAAACTCAGCACTGCCGGTGAATCGGACTCTGTCCCCAGAGACCCAGTAATTAAAGGGGATGTATCACCTCTATAGAACTTTGGCTAAATAGTTAGGTTATATAGCGAATATGACTAAAATTGTGTTAATTTTTTTTTTAAACATTTATTTTGTCAAAATTTAAGTTATAAATTCTGGGCTGCAGCTAATTCCACATAGACTGCGGTTACCTGCTCTGTAACCGCAGTCCGTCACTCTGCCTCTACTCCCCTCCCTCTATCAAGCCTCCTCCAATGACGGATGCTTCTGTCTGTAAGCTGTAGTGGTCTCATTGGCAGATATCGATATCTATCCAATGAAACCGCTCCAGCTTACAGGCAGAAAGCCTCCATCATCAGAGGAGGCTGGATAGAGGGAGGGGAGCAGAGGCAGAGTGACGACCTGCAGTCTAGGCAGAAGTAGCTGCAGCCTAAACTTTATAACTTAAATTTTGATGAAATAAAGCTTTTTTTAAAAAATTAACACAATTTTAGTCAGATTCGCTATATAACCTAACTACTTAGCCTAAGTTCTACAGAGGTGATACATCCCCTTTAACTGTAAAAAAACAGAGTATCCAGGGCATCTCCCAAGAGTCCCCAGGTATTTGCATTACTAATTACTCACATGTCCAGAAAATCAGCTTACTCTATCATCTTATGCTGCTACAACCTATCAGTTTCCACCAGAATGGAGGCTTCTGCTGAAGGCAGGACTGAGGGAAGGACTTGGAAAGGTGACAGGTCCACTTTAATTAATAAAAACTCTATTCTGAAGGATCAGACTTTCCAAAATAGCATTTTTCTATAGAGATATTTATCAAAGCAATGTTTGCTGCTTGATAACTATACCCTTGTTCACAATGTGTTGGATACCCCTCTGGCACTCAAAGGGTTAATAATCACAGCAGGGGTTACTGATACCTTTGAGGTTGATAGATCAGCCTGACTTTTGGTCACAGACTGATCTGTTTGTGCAGGGGGACTGCAAGCCCCTCTAACTGATCTAGAGGTGATGAGCAGCATTACATAGATAAAGGAGCTGATGACGCTAGTGACTGATTGATGAATATGTCCCAGAGCACTTTATAGAAACTGCCACTGATAAGTACACTATTCAATGGTTTTACCATTCATTGGAGGGCCCAGGTGCAGGTTATGGACTCCTAAAATAAACATATTCTCCCTGGGCTGTAATTATAAACTATTGGTCCTTGAAGCTCATGGGCCCCCTTGGATTCAGGACTCTGTCATACCTGCAACCCCTGTAGTTACTCTCCTGACATTATTTAATGTTTTTAACCCTTTGACTGCCAGCAATGCATTGCATACCCCTCTGGCACTCAAAGGGTTAAGCCTTCAAGGACCATAATGGTGTGCAACACATTCAAGCAGTAGGTGCCCAAACGGTAGACCACGATTTACTAGTAGATCACTAAATGGTTACTGGTTGACTGTGAGAAGATTCATGCAGGATAGTGTTTGTTTTAGATGGCTCTCTAGCATTCAAGGGTGTAAAAGCCACATTTAAATCAATGAGAAATTTTGAAAGGTTTATTTGTTCCTTATGGTGCAGTTGGTTTGACTCAGAATGACTTATGTTTAACAGATTTTTGCAGTATTGTACTTGGCTTGGTCCAATTCTAATTGTATTCTATCTTGTCAGGCAATATACCATATATATGTTGTGTAACATGTTTGATTGTGATGGGGAGGAACTGCTGTAGATCATGTTAGGATGATTGCAAAAAAAGTAGGCACAATGTCACTTAACTCTGGAAACCCCTGCCTTAAAGGGTTAAGTCGATAGATAAAACATGTGATGGCAATTTTAGACACATACATGGTAGATTCACACTGTTTGCTGTCCTAGTAATCATTAACCTATTGCATCAGGGGCATTTTATTTCACACCTCCTAAGTGTTCCTCTTTAGGAGGGACAGTCCCTCTTTTATACCCAAATCCCTCTGTCCCTCTTTCCCACCCTGATGTCCCTCTTTTTAGGAGATCAGATTGTGTGGTGTGTATATAAGTGTATCAAAGTGGTCTACAGCAATACAATGCACATTATTATTTGTTTAAACATCAGTGTATGTGTTTATAAATTAGTCTGTGTAAATAAAATGCTTTGGTTTTGTTATTTGTCATTTATTAGGTTACACAAAGAGATGTCAATAGGTCATGAATTTGCCTGAAATTCTCATGAATGCCCCACCCACCAGCCACGCCCCCAGCAATACCTACTAAAACACAAGTGTCCCTCTTTGGCAATCTGAAATTTTGGGAGGTATGTTATTTCATGGGCTTTCCCGAGGCCTGCTGGGGGACCTCTTGCTTCAGAGGGTCTCCCCTTGAGCTCCCAAGCATCCGAGTTTTACTGGAAGAAACCAATTTAATACTGTGGCCAGATGATCAGGAAGGAGTTAAGTTGTACTGGATGCACAGCACATAAATCTGTCTGTTTTCCATAAAAAGAAAGCTAAAGCTATACTGTAAGAGGATCCTACATTTGTATGTATATTTGGGGCCTTCATTCACAATTGTGCCATGGGCCCCGTGGGTTCATAAAACTGCCCTGTATTGCATACCCTATTCTGTGTACACAGCATTTGAATCATCTGCTTGGTAGTCACTCTTCTGACATGTCAATTTTGGTCAGAAATTAAGTACTGATGGAAATGTTGGCCAGATTATTATCATACTGCTGACCTGAAATACACTAACACATGATGAGCCAGTGTAAATACGCCATGATTAAATTTCACTGAGTTCTTATAATTTGAATGTATGAGAATTTTGAAGTCATGCACACATTAAAAATACAGTTTTTTATCCAGATTAATAATACAAAAATACTTATGAAAAAAATGGATGGATAGACAGATAAATAGATGATAGATAGATAGATAGATAGATAGATAGATAGATAGATAGATAGATAGATCAGGGCTTAAAATGTGAAGTCCTACTAGCCAGACCTGAAAAGTTACTCTCCACTGCAAGCCATAACATACCCACCAGGGCTGAATTTCTACTCACCAGGGCTTAATGTTCACTTGCCATTGGCTAGTGGCGAGTGGAAATTTTGAGCCCTGGATAGATAGATAGATAGATAGATAGATAGATAGATAGATAGATAGATCAGGGCTTAAAATGTGAAGTCCTACTAGCCAGACCTGAAAAGTTACTTGCCACTGCAAGCCATAACATAACCACCAGGGCTGAATTTCTACTCGCCAGGGCTTAATGTTCACTCGCCATTGGCTAGTGGCGAGTGGAAATTTTGAGCCCTGGATAGATAGATAGATAGATAGATAGATAGATAGATAGATAGATAGATAGATAAAAAATAAAAGAAGTAGGAAATCACAGCTGGTATCCGAAAACAGGGAGGTAATGTTAGAAATTGTTTTCATGTTATTTTGCAATGTCCACATTTATAGCTATGTAGGGGAACTTTAATATGGAGCTCTATAAAACTTTTGTGACCTATTCTATAAAAGAATGAATGTGTAGTTCTTCTGCTAGAGTGTTTTCATGGTAATTAAAACCAGGACATGAGGTAAATACCCACTGGCATTTGCCCTAAATGACCTTGGGCATCACAGAGATCTAATTCCCTTTGTTCTTACTCCTCTTTGTATATGTTGCATAGGTGGTTTTGTTGAGGAGGCAGGAAATACAAATAACCTGAAGCAAGTCACCTTATCTTCCTAGACCTCTAAGACTCACAATCAAAGGGTTGGCTATCCTCTCATGCACACAGCTGGCCAGCAGTCTCTGAAAATGACCAAATCCATTTATACTTGTTATCACAATCCACCGCATGTGGCTACTCTTCTCTCTTTCTCTAGTCAGTACAGTTGACATCCCTGTTCCTCAAAAATATTATACACTTTAGGGCATGTGCAAAAATAACAAAATGAGGAATTCTGGGACAAACCAACTGCATTATAGGGCACAAATAACTGTTCCCTGGATTCAACGGGGCTTTTGATCTCTTGATTTCTAGAGTATTCTCAAATGCGTTTGAATCCTATGATGCAGTTGGTTTGCCCCAGAATTGCACTCTTTTTCTTTGTGCATATATTTTATTTGTTAGGAGTGGATTTTGCATGTAGCAAAGTGTACATTCACAGTGGCCACAAAATATGGTGGCCCCCACTGAATACCCAGGTATTATTTAATGTGATAATTGGGAGCACACCTCTCCCCAGAAACAAACAAATAATTATTGTACTGAGTGGGTGCCAGAATTTCCAAAAAATTATCATGCTTACCCTATTTTCACTATCATTTCATGTTCCAGATTGTAATGGATATTCAAAGTATCCCTTGGTTAGTAGATAATCATCTCCAACACATTGAATAGCCATCCCATGGCATTGAAAGGGTTGAGATATTGTAAGTATAGTTTTAGGGGTGGTTAGGACATTGCCCTTTAAGTCCCAGAAGGGTGTCCACATTGCCTCTGGCACTGAAACAGTTAATGACCAACTCCTCTACAATGTAAAGGGGAATTTCACTATAGAAAAATATCTTAGGTAAGATCACCACGATGTTTGCACTATTTTTAATAACATCATTTATTTATAAAACACCAACATTTTACAAAGAGATGTACAATGAGAAGCAGATCAGACAGGTTACTTAACCCTTTGAGTGCCAGCGTTGCAATGTGTTGCATACCCCTCTGGCACTCAAAGGGTTAACACGACAGAAAAGCAAAATTATACAAAGTATATGCGGACCGTGTTCACAAGAGCTTACAATTAAGGATGTGCAGGAGATTGCAATTTCTCCCTATGAGAATGGATTTGGAAAAGCAGCTACATGTCTCCTTCCTATGGAAATTCCCTCATATAATAAAAAATAGGCAATATTTATCACTGAAATGTAAAGCCCAGTGTGAAACCATCTTGTAATCTGCTCCTGCTCTGATTTCCAAACTTCCTGCACCGGATTTCCAGAATTTGCACACTTATGTCATAATGCATGCACACAAGTGTCATGCACACCCACCAATAAAGGTATCAGTGACAATATTTGCCTCCTATACACACCCACACACACTCATTCTCTCTTTCATACCTCCCAAGTGCCCCTCTTTATGGGAATATCGCCTCTTAAGACCCAAATCTCTCTGTCCCTCTTAACACCCTCGGTGTCCCTCTTATTATGAAATCAGAGTGTGTACTGTGTATATCACATTGTATCACATTGCTCCACAAAAATACAACTCACATTAATAGAAAGAAACACAAAACACGAAAAGGAATGCCAATGGTGAAATACAGTTGTTGAGATGATATAGTTATAATAATCAATTACACTCACTCTCTCCACATCCTGGCCTCCTCCTTGCTCCCCGGCCCAGCTCCTGAGAGCCGTGGTTAGGAGCGGGGCCGGGGAGCAAGGAG
This sequence comes from Rhinophrynus dorsalis, assembly GCA_037306005.1. Taxonomy (NCBI): domain Eukaryota; kingdom Metazoa; phylum Chordata; class Amphibia; order Anura; family Rhinophrynidae; genus Rhinophrynus; species Rhinophrynus dorsalis. The sequence goes on along the minus strand of CM074725.1, from coordinate 147,159,063 downwards.
GAGGCCAGGACGTAGAGAGAGTCAGGACCGGGGGATCAGAGAACAGGACCTTGCAATAGTTCCTGGATTACGAGTGAGACCCGAACGGAGACGGGCCAATCTCTCCAAAAGCGTGACTGTCAGTTGACTCTGATATCGGAGCTCTGACCACTACCAAACGTGAGTGTAATTGATTCTATTATAACTATTTCATCTAAACAACTGTATTTCACCATTGGCACCCCTTTTTGTGTTTCTTTCTATACCTTGCCGCTGAGGGAGAGCATGTGTTCTTGAGGGAGCAGCCGTTAACATCTCTATCGTTAAAGTGGTACATACTGTGTCTGGAGACAGTTTTGAATACTCCAGTTGCCTGTTCCATCGGTTCGTTACTGACACAGGCCCATTGTGAGTGCGCACAATAGGGTGTGGTGGTGGTCATATTATTGACAAATTGATATACACAGGGGGCGCCCCTCTTTTGCCCTTCCCCTCTTCTTTTATAGTATAACTCGCATCAATGTTTGTATAAACTACAGTATCAGTGTTTATAAATTAATCTGTGTAAATAAAATACCCTGGTCTTGTTCTAAATTAGTTATTACATTACACAAAGAGGTTTCAATAGGTCGTGAAATAACATATGCATTATTAGTAATGCCCCTCCCACCAGCCACATACCCCAGCAACACCACATAAAACAAAGTGTCCATTTTTGGGTATTTGAAATCTTGGGAGGTGTGTTCTTTTCTGTTGTGTGGAAGAAGTTTGGGGAATGGTCTTACCAAGTGGGAATTCTCACAGGACCCTGTTTTGCAATTAATATATTCCTGTGATAGCAAATTTCGCAAAGCCCCTACTGGCAACTTAGAATTTTCCATATTTATTGATTTCCTCTTAACAGACAACAGACTTCAGCAATGTGAATGAAAAATGCTATAAAGAACGACTCAACTTTCTAAAATAAAAGCCATTTATTGCATTGGCATAGTTGAACAGAGGTCTACAATGCATAGGCGTTAAATGTGAACAATGTGCCCAGCAGTCACAGTGAACACATTAAAATGGATAGGTTAATTCTCCTGTTCATGTCGCAGACTAAAGGGATAGCAAGGTTTCAAAATAAAAGCAGCTCCAATTAATCTTCATAGTACTTGGACCATGGAAAGTGTTATTTCAGTACTGTCAGAGTTGTAGTTCAAGAGTAACTGAGTGATAAAGTTTCCCCCTCCAGCCCCTTTAACCTAGTGTAAGTCACCTCCCCTCAGATGTGGAATCTGGTCCCTTGACCGGACAGCTCACAGCAAGGGACAATCTTCTTACTGTGAGAACAATGAAAACCCTGCCCTTATGCTAATTGAAGATTGTCCTTCTCTGCAAGCCATCTGGACACCACCTTTATGTTCTGAGGTGAGCAGTGTTAAATCAATAAAAGGGGAGGGAAGGGGATACTTTATCATGCAATTACTCTTGAACTACAACTCTGACAGTACTGAAATAACTCTCTCCATGGCCCAAATACTATGAAGATTAATTGGAGATGCTTTTTTTTGTGAAACGTTACTATCTCATTAAGGAGCCAGGCTGTTACTGATAGGTTGTACCCCTCACAAAAAAGTGTAAAAATTGTAAATAAATAGATAAGTAAAGCAGAACTGTCACCACACACAACACCCCCTGAATCAATGACTTACATGATAAATAGTACAATGCGGGCAGTTTCACCTACTAAATAATTTCACTGTAGGTGAAACTATAGCCCACATCTTCTGCAGAGACGAGGGAGAGCGCAGCCATCTTTTCCTCTGTTACATCGCTGTCCCCATCATCTGCCTTCCCCTTTTCTTCCAGCAGTGCGTCTAAACAGCTGCCTGCAGGCAGCATCAATATGAAGGAGCAAGCCAGGCAATTAATACACAGTAAAAAAACAACTCCCTGCACTGATAAGTACAGGATGTTGCTTTTTACTGTGTATTAATTGCCCATCTTGCCCCTTCATGCCACTGCTGCCCTCAGTCAGCTGTTTAGCAGTACTGCTGGAGGAAAATGGGAAGATGGTGGTCGGCATATAATGCCACAGGCTTGCCTGCCAATGCTGTAGGCAAGCTGAATAGTGAAGTTATTCAAGTGCCACTATAAAAAATGGACCAAATTTTAAAAAAAATGACATTACTTTTCATGTTTTTTTTTTTGCTCCCACTTTCATATGAGAACAAGTTGTTCTAAGGTGATAGTTCCCATTTAAATATAAAAAAGAAAAATGATTGTCCATTTGGAAAATATGATGTATGTATATATGTATCTTTATTTTTATAGTACCATACATGTACACAATGCTTTACAGAAATAGTAATAGTACAATGCAGAATACAGGACAAGTTTAAATGCATCATGTTAAAGTGCTTTCATTGCATTATTACAGGGGGAAGGGTGCAGCAAAAGGAATCATACATTGGTGAGGTGACCTTCCCCAAAGAGCTTACAATCTAATTAGAAATCATGATAACATAAAGATTCAGTAGGAGGAGGATCATAAGTGCAAGTACAAGGCTTCATAAAGGCAGTGCAGAATGATTTTGATATGACTGTCAGTGTGCACAAGGAGAATATTGTTACTAATGTGTACCTTGTACATTTTACCCCATAGTTGTCAAAATTAACAGAAAACCTTCACATATGGCATAGTTCTATAAATGGAAAAACTAGCGTAACCCCTTTAAGACTAGGGCCCGGTTCTTAAAATGATAGGAAAAGCTGTCATGTAACAAGGATAGGAGCATACCTGGGAACTTTCTTTACTGGAGTCCCTGGAGGGGACTCCTCTGGTGATCCTGGGGGGTATAATTGCTGCAAATCATGGCAAAAAGTGGGAAGGATTTAACCGCAAGTGGAGGTGGGGCTTTCCGGGCCATCACAAAAGTGGGCAGGAAGTAGGAGGAACTGGGTGGGGAAGGAGGAAAAGTGGGTGGAACAGGGTGTAAAGGAGCAGAAGTGGGCAGAGTTTTAAAGGGACAGTATTGTTAAAATATTAAAAAAGTGAATATTGTAGCTGAAGAGCCTCCGCCAGTCCCGGGACCAGATTCCCCTGCAGTCAGCTAGAGCACTGCTGTCAGGGAAAGGGGAGGAAGGGGGGAACATTCACAGCGACTATCTCTCAAACCATAAAGGTTTGAGAGATAGGACTTTGGACGTTTAGTTCCATTTTTTAATAGCTACAATGTCCACCGGGACAACAAAGAGTCCCGGAATGGAGCAACACGCACCAGTCCAACCAGCCAATGAAATGTATTTGCTATATGGTACTTATTGGCTGGCTGAGCCAGCCAATGAGGACCATTTAGCAAATACACTTCATTGGCTGGCTGAACTGGTGTGTTCGAGACAGCTGGGATGGAGCAGGTATGCTGGCGCTGCAAGTGAGACCCACGGCTGAGGCTCCCGCCGGCGCTGACCATCTTTCTGAGGCTGACACAGAGTAAGAGTTTCCACTGGGAACTCTTACTCTGTGTCAGCCTCAGAAAGATGGTCAGCGCCAGCGGGAGCCTCAGTCGCGGGACTAGGGTGACCATATGTCCTGGAATGACAGAATGGAAATGTGGTCACCCTACTTTGTGCACTCCAGGCTATTGAAGGGATCCAAGGCCAGTGAGAAGTGCCGTTATGTGAACCCAGTGAACCATGTAAAGGGACAGGAACATATTTAAGATTGTTGCTGATAGCCTGTACAATTCAGAAAATTGTCCATCTCTGAGGAAGTGACAAGCAGATTTGTTTATTTTTATACAATATATATTTTTAATACAGTTTTAGTTCTTACTCCCTTTGTTTATTGTCTATGCACTATTATAATCTTTTCCGCACACTTAACTAACATATTTGGAGGATGAGAGAAAGTCTACAGTGCACAATCCTATGAGGCAGATGATCCTCAGCTTCCAGTAAGAAGCTATCAGGTTGGAACTATAAATTTGGAGGGCCAACGGACTTTCAGAACACTACTTATAGATTGTCCTTTTGTTCTCTCTTCCACCTTGTTTTTGCGTGTTTGTAGAGCCATCTTCATTGATGAACTTGAGGGTACAAGTGAGGAGAATATTCTGTACTTGCAATGCTTTGGATACCTGTCTGGCACTCAAAGGATTAAGGGTTAGATAGGTGTGCAATGCATTACACACCCCGATGGTCTTTAGAGGATTAAACATATAGCAAGGAATTTCATGTGAACTCTAAGATGCTAAATAGCCCCGGGTTTAAGGGGTTAAATGCATAGTAATGTTTCACAATAAAAGCAGCTCCAATTAATCTTCATAGTATTTGGGCCATGGAGAGCATTATTTCAGTAATACCAGAGTTGTAGTTCAAGAATAATTGAATGATAAAGTATCCCCCTCCCTCCCCTTTTACTGATGTAACACTACTCACCTCAGAGCAGCAAGACTGTCCGGATGTATAGCAGAGAGGGGCAATCTTCAGTGAGCATAAGGAAAAACTTGAAAAAATTGTCAAGGGGTGCAGAGTTTCTCTTATGCTCCCTTGCTGTGAGCTGTTTGTTCATGGTACCAGATTCCACATCTGAGGGGAGGGGGCTTACACTAGGTAAAAGGGACAGGAGGGGGATACTTTATCATTTAATTACCCTTGAACTACAACTCTGACAGTACTGAAATAACACTCTCCATGGCCCAAAAACTATGAAGATTAATTGGAACTGCTTTTTTTGTAAAACATTACTATCCCTTTAAAAAGTCAACACTGATGTAAGAAAAACAACACATAGTCAGTATGTCCCTCTAGCCTAGACCCAGTGACATTACTCACATTTCTTTAGACGTGTATCCTGTAATAGAGTCTCAAACCATTAAATAACGATTACGCTATACCATAGAATGCATTCATGCATCTTCTCACATAGCTACTCTGTTGCACTGGGATGAATTTTGTAAGCCAAAAAATTGAAAGCTTGATAAGTGATTTCATCAAACTAGTCATCACATTCCCAATACAAAAATGCCCAGGGGCTAGTGATACATTCAGACATAATTTTGAATGATTATGAATATAAGCAATGACTACATAGAAGACATGCCCCATTCCTTGTCTAGTGGACCCAGGGGCAGGCTGGTTAAGGTGGCAGTTGTCCTTGTGTTTCTGTGGTCCAGTGGTTTGGGATACCATGGGAGGTCACTTGTCCATCATAGAGGCCAATGAAGTGAAGCATGTGACTGCTGACAAATCCTTTGGAAAGCTTAGCTGGTAATATACATAATGGGACTTGACCTTCAAAAGATGATTGATAGCTATAATCCCCAAAAGGTTCTTCAACATGTTAGGTCTCTCAGCTTCCTGCTCCATAAATTGTCCTGTCAAGAAATAGTATGGGATTGATTGGATAGATAGATAGACTGCTAGGCAGACAGACATACAGATGCGTATATAGTTTACATTGGTAGATAAAATGATCAACATGCTAATAATTTTAATACCAAAAGCAGGATTGTCTTCTGTTTTTTTTTATGTGGGGATTGTGTATGTTCCCCTCATTCTTTGCTGTACTTGATATTTTGTGCACTTCGCTTTATTATTTTTATGTAAATTATGGTGTTTTAGCTTTGTGAGGTTTTTTTTCTTTCCATTCAAATGTTTCCTCCTTCTCATTCAGTCAATTAAATTACTTTTTTAAACTTGAAAACATCCTGATCATTGCAGAAAAGGTATTTAAAGGCATATTACATGGCATTATTTTAAAGAGCTTTTCTTTCCTATTGAGTAAATGAAAATAAAGACTCAAAATATATCAGAAAGTTGTATTATTCAGGCTCCATGCAGTTAATAGAAGTGGGTGAGGCAAACTTCTATAGAAATGGACTATTGACATCAGGGTCAGTTTTAGGCAGGCGCCAAAGGTGCAGTGCACCTGGCACCACAACTTCAATGGCCCTGTAACCTCAGAGTCAGTTGGGAAGATAATATCTCCCTAACTGACCAATAGAGGTCTGTGCCTCCTCCAGCACAGACCTCTATACCCAGCCTTCTCTTCCAGCATTAATATATGACATCAGATCCCTGCACATTGTATTATTGGAGTGATTGAGGACAGCAAGGGAGACACACAGGCCTGTGTCAGAGGAAGCACAGACTACTTGTTTGAAACTTTGCTGGACCACTAGGGATCATCATGAGGCCCCCTCCTGTGCTAGGAAACGGAAGGAGGCCTAGGATGGTGGCACTGGCGGAAAGAGGAAAAAACAGAGTAAAAGACTAGAGTAGGGCGAGAGATGTTGTTGAAAGAGTGGAGGAGCTTGAAGGGGTGAAAGGGAAAAAAAACAGGGGAAAAGAATGGAGGAAGGAAAGAGAGGGGGTAAAAGACTGAGGGGTGAAAGACTGGATGTAGATAAAGGTCAGGGAAAAGAGGGAACCAATATTGGGAAAGACTGGTGATTAAAAGAATAGTAATACTTAAAATGTAAAAAAAAAACAACAACGTTGTAGGGCTTATCCCCCTGAGTAAAACAAGAGTACTCCCACTGCTGAAAGGTGTTTTATTCAAAAGTTATTACAGCTCAAAGTTGAATTTTTTAGGTACAATATCACAGTGGCCTGAAATTATACAGTGGCGATGTTGCTACACAATCCTATGGAGATTTATGGTCTATGGACCAGAGCTGTCCATAGGAAATTGTAAAAACAGCGCCACTGTACAATTTCAGGCCACTGTGATATTGCACCTAAAAAATTCAACTTTGAGCTGTAATAACTTTTGAATAAAACATCTTTCAGCAGTGAGAGTACCCTTTTTTTTACTCAGGGAGATTAACACTACAATATATATTTGTTTACTTATTAAGTATTACTGTCCATTTAACAGTGGAAAAGAATGGGGTGTTAGACAGTGTATATGTGGAAAAGCGTGGGTCTGAGACTACCAGTGAACAGCGGAACAAGGCTGGGATGTAAGACCATGTAAGTGTGGATCTGTGAATACCAGAGGGACAATGGAACATGACTGGGATGTCAAACACTTTGTTTGTGGGCCTGTGACTACCAGTGGACAGTAAAACAAAGTTGGGATGTCAGTGTGTGAGTCTGTGACTAGCAGTGAACAGTGGAATGAGGCTGGTATGCAGGGCTGGTGCAAGGATTTTGGCCACCCTAGGCAAAACCTAATTTTGCTGCCCATTTGGCTCCGCCCCTTGTGTCCCACCCCTTTATACCCCGCCTACTTATATATTACAATATTCATGATTGTCCTTTCTCTGCCCCCTGGGCCAGTCTGCCCCTGGTCTGGGGATGCCTGTAAGAGATGCCCCCCACCAGCTCCACTTTGCCCCCTATCAGCTCCACCTTACCCCCCATCCGCTCCAACTTGCGCCCAGCAGCTCCACTATGTCCCCTCAGCTCCAACTTTCCCCTATCAGCTCCACTTTGCCCCCCATCCGCTCCAACTTGCCCCCAGCAGCTCCACTATGCCCCCTCAGCTCCAACTTACCCCCCACCAGCTCCACTTTGCACCCCATCAGCTCCAACTTGCCCCCCATCTCTAGAATCCAAGGGGATAGTTCACCACTATAGAACATTTTACAATATCTCCCCATAAGTCTTAGCATAACATTATTACTATTCAGATCAGGCATGTCAATGTCAAATATTGTTGAAGGTTGTATACTCAACGATTTCTTCGAAAAAAGGGTGCAAAAATGGCTGCTGATGTCTGCACTGTTATTTATTTGGGGAGGTCTGGAAAGAGACGGATGATATCCAGAGACGGATTATTGCTCCATAGAGCCTTAGGCAAGATACTGGTTTGGGGCCCCACATCTTAAGCCAGTGCTTCTGACACAAAGTGTTAATAGGAGGGACTGGTATTGTGGCTTCAAGGGAAGTGGGAGCAGCTGGATGATGCCGGTCTTTTTCAACAAAAAGGGCATCTGACACAAGAAGTTAGTGGCAGAAACAGTGGGGCCTTTGCCTGGGACCCGTCATTTGCAGCCAGGACCCTTCATATTACCCTGGGCCCTAAGCAATAGCCTAGTTTGGTATAATGGATGATCCGGCTCTGATGATCTCATTGATTTGTTGTCCTGCTGCTCAGGTTGCTCTCATCATGATGCCATTGTCTACCTTACCTGTAGAACAGTGGTATGCAATCTTTGGCACTTAAACTGTTGGAGACCACAGCTCACATCATCACAAAATAGGCAACAGCTGGCGATCCAAAGCTTACCTACCATTGGCTTAATGGGTGACAGGAAATCAAAGCTGATCTAAAATGGAATGTTGACCATCAGAGCTGCACTGTAGTTAAAATGAGAAATCCTGTAGGGGTCCACAGTTTATTAATTAGCGGCCGCTCGCAGTCCCTGAGCCACATGTTTGACATGCTTGGTTTAGATAATTGGCTGGTATTCTGAAACCCTCCAGCTGTTCAGGACTACATTTCCCATTATTCACAGCCAGCAAATGAACAGCTGGAAGGCATCAGGTTACCCAGCCCTAATTTAGATTGTGAGCTCTTCAGACAGGATTTCCTTTTCACTTATACTCCTCATTCAGTGTTATGACCAATACTATTGCAATGCTTTCTGTAGCAGTGTGAAGTTATATAAATAAAGTTGCATTCATACAAACATCATTATCTTCCTTATAATCCAATTAACTGAATCAAACAGCAGCTGTGCTTGTTCAATGGATTAAGACAAATTAAATATTTATTTCCATTTTGTGACTACATTACATATAAATAGGGGAGTCACAAACATTGGACAACATACTAAGACAGCATACAACTAGAAGGATTTTAAGGGCATAGTAATACTTAAAAGAATACTAATGTCTATAAAAAAAGTTGAGCTCCGAGTCTTCTACAATGGTTTTATAACATGCAGAGCTAAGTTTAATAACTTACTGTTCAGTAGTTCAAAATATATTGAAGCTTAAATGATCCCCCACTCGCCCCTTCTGGCTGTGGCATGCTGCCTGTGAGCATTGTCCAGATGGAGAGCGGCGAGGGACAAACTTCACCTGAAAAACCTGTCAAGGGGAGCAGGGTTTTCCTTATGCTCACAATAAGAAGATTGTCTATTGCACTGAGCTGTCTGGCCCCAAGACCAGATGCCACATCTGAGGGAAGGTGGCTTACACTAGGTAAAGAGGTGGGAGGGGGATACTTTATCATTCAGTTACTCTTGAATTACAACTCTGACAATACTGAAATAACACTCTCAATGACCCAAATACTATGAAGATTAATCAGAGCTGCTGCTTTTTTTTTTTTTTTTTAATATTACTAATCCTTTAAATGGAGCTGTTAACCTTCCTGAATGCTAGAGACATTTGTAATCATCAGAGACCTCTCTAGCCTACAATGGGTTAAAACCCTTGTTTAAAGGGGAACTCTCACCTCTATTAAAGTACATCTTATTTTAAAGTTCTATCGTAGTTAATGTTCAATCCGTTTTTTTGTTGTTGTTGTTGTTGTTTGTTTGTTTGCTTTAATGTAATGCAGTCAATTCCAAGATTTTCCCTTTAAATATAATCCGGTGATGTCAGTCAAGGACATGCTGTGGTACAGCTCTGTACCGCAGCCTATCAATCTTCATCTCTTCTCATCCTCAGTATTGCCTTGTTCCCACCTCCTACTCTGACTGAGGCTTCCTCCATGTGAGCTGTCTCATTGGCTTATTTTTAAAAGGGCAAACCTTGACATTGACTGCATTACATTAAAAAAAACAGATAGAACATTAGCTAAAATAGAACTTTTAAACAAGATGCACTTTAATAGAGGTGAGAGTTCTCCTTTAATTCATTAGGAATTGTCATTTATCCCCTATGGTTTGTCCAAGCGTTACTCCTTTTTCTTTGTGAATGCAGCCCAGTTCATGTGTTAACTCAAACACTCGCATACCTCCCAAGTGTCCCTTTTTAGGAGGGACAGTCCCTCTTTTAGACCCAAAGCCCTCTGTCCCTCTTTCCCACCCTGGTGTCCCTCTTTTTAGGAGATCAGATTGTGTGGTGTGTATATAAGTGTATCACATTGCTCCACAGCCATAAATCTCACATTATTGTTTGTTTAAACATCAGTATTTGTGTTTATAAATTATTATGTGTAAATAAAATACATTGGTCTTGTTAGAAGTAATTTATTAGATTACCCAAGGAGGTGTCAATAGGTCATGAAATAGCCTAAAAATTCTTGGTAGTGCCCTGCCTACTAGTGATGATCGAGCACCCAGATGCTCGGGTGTTCGGGTGCTCTGGCCGAGCGCCCCCGGAGGCTCGAGTGCTCGGCCGAGCACCCGAGCCCCATTGAAGTCAATGGGAGGACTCGAGCATTACACCAGGCACCCCCTGCTCTGATGAGGGGAGGGTGCCTGGTCCATAGGAAAAGGGCAGAAAATGATGGAAACACCACAGAAATGGTTCAGGGACAGCATAGGGAGGATGTCTGGATGCACATTGCCCCTTCCTCAATGCCCCCTTCATCTCCACACTGCCCCTTCATCTCCACGATGCCCCTTCCACACTGCCCCCTCATCTCCACACTGCCCCTTCCACAATGCCACCTTCTCCACACTGCCCCTTCCATCTCCACACTGCCGCTTCCACACTGCCCCTTCCATCTCCACAATGCCCCCTTCATCTCCATCTCCACGATGCCCCTTCCACAATGCCCCTTCCACAATGCCCCCTTCATCTCCGCAATGCCCCCATCTCCACTTCACCTCCACATTGCACCTTCATCTTCACATTTCCCCTGGTGGTCTAGCGGTGTACTTGACAGATCTGTGCCTCCTTCGGCACAGATCTCTTTGACTGAAGCTCCCGGCGCCGCTGTAGTAATGCAGAGGCTGGGAGATGATGTCATCTCCCAGCGCTCTGTATTACTAGAGCGGCGAGATGAGTGAGAGATCAGGTAAGCTGCGGGCGAGGGGGTTGAATCTCCCGGCCAAATGAGGGGGGCCCGGAAAGCCTCATTCAAGTTGAATGAGGCTTTCCGGGCCCCCCTCATTTGGCCGGGCCCTAGGCAGGCGCCTTGTGCGGGGAGGAGACCCGAACATGGCGGGCGAGCACATGCGGTACTCGTACGAGTACCGCCATGTGCCGAGCAGAGCGATGCTCGAGCCGAACCGAGCTTCGGCCGAGCATGCTCGCTCATCACTACTGCCTACCAACCACGCCCCTGGCAACACCCCCTAAAACACAAGTGTCCCTCTTTGGCAATTTGAAATGTTGGGAGGTATGCACTCGAGAGATCAAAGGGGGTCACAGTTAGGGTTCCATTGGTATTTCATCGGAAACTAAAGGATTCCATACACCAAAAACATTTTAAGCCTAGTGCCAAAAGGGTGGGCTTTGCTCTTATTCTAAATAATTTGTTTGATTACATAAGAGTTGTCAACTGGTCATAAGTAACATAAAAATTATTGATACTGTCTTGCCCACCAGTAGCGTCCCCAGCAACACCACCGATGTCAAAAGTGTCCCTCTTTGGCCATTTGAACTGTTGGGAGGTATGTACACAAAACCCCTGATTAATACCCTCTTCTCCATTAGTAGTTCCCCTTCCTGACTGAGGTGTGAGTGAAAACGACAGAGGGTTATGAGTGGCTGTTTCTTTGACTGACTGCCTTGCTAACGTATCAAGTCTAAATCCCTCTGTACTGACAGAATGATACATTTGTACAGACTTATATTTTGTAACAAATGTATAATTTTTTTTGTATACAGGGAAAGCCAGAAGTGTTATTTTATCTGTATAGCAGCACTGCTGTTTGTACTGCCTCCCAATAATCAGATAAAGTCGGCCCGAGGGCCGGTTTCACCTGCAGGAGGCATTTTGACCATCTCCACACTAGACATGCTCTTGTACCCAGCACAAATTACATTGCATAGGTTTGTTTGTAATAAGACTCTACATGCATGTTTCTTCATTGTACATGACTTTGGAATATGCTAGAGCTATATAAAAAAGAGGATATTTTTCATTTTGCCCCAGGCACTGAAGACCAGAGGCAGTTTGGTACATAGACTTTGCTTGTGTTCTCTTATGGGGGTTCAGTGTTGCATTCACTGGCAGGAAGAAGCGTGACTAAAGACTTAACAGAATGCTTTAAGTGGTATTAAAAAGCAGTTGTACTGTGCTTGTACAACATGTAATGATGTCTATTGTTTAAATCTTTGAGTGCCAGAGGGAGTCACCATGAATTGCACATCCACCTGGAACACAAGAGGTTAAATACAAGACAGGGATTTTTGCTGTGCATTATAAAATTTGAGGCACTTTAACCCTTTCAGTGCCAGAGGGACACACAATGCATTGCTTTTCTGGAACTGAAAGGGTTAACGCTGTAAAAGTAAGAAGAGGAAGGTTCCTTAACCCCTTGATGACCAGTGGGGTGTGCAATCCATTGCTTCACAATGCACACCCCTCTGGTTATCAAGAGCTTAACCTTTTGAGTGCCACAGGGGTCGCCAACACATTGCAAAGCAATGCATTAGATACCCCACTAGCACTAAAGGAGTTTAAAAAATAAATAAATAAACAGGTCGAAAAAAGTTGGGAGAAAAAGTGAATATGATAAGTAACTTAAGCTGACCCAACCATCCCTTTAATTGGGGACACATAGGAAATAGGCATATTTCAGGACTGCACTGAAATCAAAGCAGCCCTGCAGTATGCATTTTTTTTATTTATCCCTGGTTAAAGGTGAGGTCTGGTCACCCTAAAGTAAATGATTGTATATTTAGAGGTATGGGAGAGTACATTTTTACATTCTAATGGAAAACTGTCACCTTGCAAGCTTTTGTTTTGTTTTCTGTAATGGTATGATGTCACTAAAATACCATTTGTTTGTAATATATTTACAGAATCTCTCTAAATTAAGCATTAAAAAACAACCTTAACCCTTTGAGTGCCAGAGATGTAAGCAATGCATTGCAAAGCAATGAGTTGCATACCCCTCTGGATTCTGGAACTCACAGGGTTAACTACCTCAGATTAAAGCTGTTGCTGGCTCTCAATACAATCTCACATTCATGCTGTTGTTTACTGCAGCCTCGATTCACAACTGTAACATGTTAGGCTGGCACAATCCTACAATGATATTCTATGTGTCACTGCCTGACTTACAGGCTTTTTTGTAGAGAGGAAGAACCCTAATTAAGCACAGGAATTGCAATCAAAATGACTAATCTACTTATTACCAATCTGTGATCAACCAGGGGTGTATTGAAAACACAACCTGTTGGTGTGTACCAAGGACAAAGACTGAGAATCACTGTGCTATCAACTAGCTAGTAATGGCATATATAAATAAAAAGTATTATTGTAGATACTGAAAAAATAAATCCATCGATGACAGTCCGATCTCGCAAACCTTTATGGTTTGAGAGATATGCCGTTTTAAAGTTCCCCTTTCCCTGATGTCAGCTGTAAAGCTGACAGAAGGAGATTCGTGTTGGCCAACTCAAGGCAGCTGTTCAACAGAGCCTGCCGGCTCCGGTACCAGGATTTTCTTCTGTCAGCTAGAAGCTGACATCAATGAAAGGGGAGGGAGGGAATTTATCACCGTATATTTCTCAAACCATAAAGGTTTGAAATCAGACTGCCATCGATGGATTTATTTTTTCAATATCTACAATAATAATTTTTATTTATATATGCCATTACTAGCCCTTTAATGACACATGACATAACAGGACCATCATGGGTAAACTTCCCATAAGGACCCATGATGGCCCTGGCACATCATGGGTTAAACGATGGCAGTGTGCCTCAATGCACGCTGCTATCATGCTTTACAGGCTGAAACTGAGTGCTCCAGGACCGCAACTCCCAGGACTGGAATGCTTAGTTTCAGTGCTTCTCGTTTATGCTGGTACACATGATCAATCCTGGAGCGACCACATGTACCGGCATTTTCATTCACATTGCCTTTGTGACTGATCTTGGCCTCTCTCTTCCTTACTATTAAAGTAAGGGGGAGAGAGAAGCAGAAAGCAGACACACACAGGGAGAAATACAGGCCAGAGTTGGGGATATTAACCCCTTCAGTACTCGATCTGTGGGTAGGATGAATGCAGGTCCTTTTACTACCTGTTAACAGCAACCTGTTGGCTTCTTTTGATAAACTTGAGCAAGACAAAATTTGTATGTTAGACCACCTAATTAAAACCACATCTAGTGAAATTTAAACTCCGATTAATGGTACTTTTACAGTTGTGGATCAATGTAATACACTTACACGCACTACACAATAATAGCTCCAAAAATTGGAAAAAGTGAGTAAAAGAGGGACATGGGGGATTTATGCCCCAGTTGGACAGCGCCCCTATAAAATGGCAAATTTTATAGGTATGAATGAAATGTCATACCTTTCATTTAGTCTCCATAAAAAATTAACCCTTTGGGCACAAATGACCACCAGCAAGCCAATAAAAATTGTGGGGGGGGGTTTTACACAGAGCAGCAGGACTTCCCACTTCCCTCCCAGCTGCCCCAGTGAGCACATTCTTGCTTCACTTCGGAGCTGCATTGTTGTGAGCTAACGTTACATCAAGCTCAGTTTAAGATGCTACGGAGAGATCCTGGGGCATCTGGGAGGAAAGTGGGAAGTCCTGCTGCTCCATGCCGCACATACATGGCACCGCAGTATGCGGAAGTGTCACTTTTTAAAGATTAATATCTCCACTCCTAGGTAGGTAAAACTAAAACAAAATCCAGCGCTAATATTGTCTTAGGGGTTAAAACCAGTGCCCCAATTTTTTTGCGATGTGAATGTTCCCCTTTAATGGTTTTCTTTATTTTTAATTAAATAAATGGTGGGTTATCTATATAAGTGTGTTATCAAAAGAAAGCCCTACTTGTGCATACAAAAAGGGTATATAATTTTTGTGGATAGAATGAAAGGGTTAGAGGAAAAACACTGTTGGACAAAGAGGTAGTCAAAAAGGTCAACATTGCTCCGGTCCTTAAGTGCAAACCAGCCCAGATTTTCCTGGTCCTTAAGGGGTTAACCCTTTGTGTGCCAAAGGGATGTACAACATATTGCTTTGCAGTGCCTAAGTTGTGCACCCCTCTGGCACTCAAAGGTAAAAGAAAAAAAAATAAAGGTGCATTTTTTAAAAAAGAAAATACCAATATTTTATATTTTTTTTATGCATTCTTAACCCCTTGAGTATCCATGACGTGCTAGGACCATCATGGGTAAACTTACCATAAGGACCCAGCCATGCGGGGAGCCCTGAATCGGATCCAATAAAAAAAAATGCACCATGGTCCTTAAGTATTGACCGCGAGTGCAGACGGCTGTTCCTTAAGGGGTTAAAATGTTACGACATATTTTTAATTATTAGACAGTTTCACTTTAACCCCTTCCATACCTCCCAACATTTCAAATGGCCAAAGAGGGACACTTGTGTTTTAGGGGGTGTTGCTGGGGCTGTGGCTGGTGGGCGGGGCATTACCGAGAGTTTTTAGGCTATTTCATGACCTATTGACACTTCCTTGTGTAACCTAATAAATTACTTATAAGAAGACCAAAGTATTTTATGTACACAGACTAATTTATAAACACATATACTGACATTTAAAAAACATTAATGTGAGTTTTATTGCTGTAGAGCAATGTGATAGAGTTATATACATACCACACAGTCTGATCTTCTAAAAAGAGGGACATCAGGGTGGTAAAGAGGGACAGAGGGATTTGGGTCTAAAAGAAGGACTGTCCCTCCTAAAGAGGGACACTTGGGAGGTATGCCCTTCTACGCTAGAGAAGTCTCTCTTACATTGCTTCACGTTGGCAACCTCTCTAGCATCTTATGGGTTAACAACAGTTGTGTCCAGCTTTGGTTTCATTCCATTATGAACAATATTGGTTGAACATCAACATAGCCTTCAACTTTTCTCAAATGAAAAAGGTCCAGTCACTGATCAGTTAAAGGTCAGACACAACACACAGCAATGGTGTGCATCAGGGCCGGTGCTAGCATAAGGCTGTTTAGGCAGCCGCCTTAGGGAGCCGCAGTGGAGGGGCACTGAAACAAGGGGAGCTGCTAATTTTTTTTTTTCAGGTTTCGGGGGTGGGGGGGCATCAAAATGCACATTCGCCTGTGTAGACAAAAATCATTGCACCGGCCCTGGTAAGCATGGAATAGTCACAGCCTTAATAATGATATTTTTCTGTCCTGTAAATGAATTCCCAGTACAATATATGTGTGGGCCTGAGTTTCTCTCTGTTAGTGTAAAATAAAGGCAGCAAAGTCTCCTTTTCCTTCTATCATAAAAAAGGTTCAAAATGCTTATGCCATTTTATAAGATACAAGAGCACGAAAGGGTGCTGTCCCTGTTAAATTGATACAGTTGGAGGGTGTGCATCAGGGTGAAATTCATATACCATTCAGTAATTTTTCATGTCCACAATCCCCCCAGTGGTGTCTGTTTAGCATATGTTTGCAAGACTCAATGCAGCTTAAAGGATCATGCCATTAGAATAGAATTGTTGTGCTGCATTACAATGTGTGTTGTTTAAGGTTTATTGAGAGA
Organism: Rhinophrynus dorsalis; assembly: GCA_037306005.1. NCBI lineage: Eukaryota > Metazoa > Chordata > Amphibia > Anura > Rhinophrynidae > Rhinophrynus > Rhinophrynus dorsalis. Next base: position 147,142,541 of record CM074725.1, on the reverse strand, counting down.
GGCAGGAGGGCTGCTTCTCTCACACACACACCATCCTCCATAGAGGGCCGCTTGTCCACTGGTGTGGGGGGGTCTCCAACTGAGAATGGCCTCGGGGATCCTGCCTTTCCTGGGAAATCTTCCCCAGTGTGAAACAAGAGCCAGTCAAATGATCACAGGGAGCCAGATAACCTTGCATAACCCCATCCCAAATTCCATGCCATAGCAAATCAGTCAATCTGCTTATTCATTTGCTAAATGCCACCCAAACCTCTTCTACATTTTTTCCTGTTTCCACAACATCCTTTTTCTTTTCCAATCCTTGTTTTGGTTATGTATGTTATTGACCTCTTCTGCCTAATTATACTATTCAGTTTGAGGACGTAATGATTCAGTAATTTACCTTTTGGGAAGCAATGTTACGTTAGTCTCAGAACTGCTGTGCAGGGCATAGCTTAGCAATGCTTTGCACACCTCACCTAATACTAAAAGCAGGTTATCAGGCCTGCAGCTGACCACTGATAAGGTTTACTTGGATAGAAAACTGGAAAACAACATCAGATTGCTTTACTTTGACCCCTCTGGCACTCAAACAGTCAATAGAGAAAAGGATTATCTTCTCAGGTTCCCTCAATGCATTCTTGACCTCTCTGTAGCAAATTAGTTAACCCTTTGAATATCAGATTGGTGTATAATGTTCCAGGGTAATATTGACAGTAAAAAGGGTTAAAAGCATAAAGAATGAGGGGGGGGTGTCATGCACTAAGATGTGATAAAGAGGTGATAAAGTGGAGATCATGCCTAGGTACTATAGAATAACATAGGAAATGTAGAAGTGATATCACTGGAGAAGTCATCTCCATTTTATCACTTCTTAGTGCATAACCTCCTAGGTCACAGAGCAGTGGTTCCCCACCCTATTTCAGGGACCCACAAGTGTAATTACAGGGGGTGAAGAGGGTACAGTTGTTCCAGGGCCCTGCATCCAAAGGGGCTCCATATGCCCCAGAGTCCAATAGGCTCTAGTTATGCATCTTGTGTTAGGGGGCCAAAAGCAGTTTGCCCTCTAATGCCTAGTGACAACACTGCAAGGACCCTTGGCAGGCCATGTTTCTAGGACTTCCCTGTTTGCACACAGGTGAGTTAATTAAAGGGATAGTAATACTTAAGTATTACTAATACCTATATTAAAGTCCTATTAAAAATAAATGTATTGCCCCCAGTGTCATCTCTCAAACCTTTATGGTTTGAGAGATCATAGCTCATAAAGTTGCCCTCTCCCTCTCCCTTCCCCGTTGTCAGCATTCTAGCTGACTGCAGGGAAGCCAGTGGTACGACTTTCAGGTGGCTCTCCAGCACAGCCGCGATCTCATTAATAAAAAAGAAAACTTTCACTGAAATGGTCTTCTACGTGTGCTTGGTTTGCAAGCACACATAGAAGACCGTTTTAGTGAAAGATTTTTTTTTATTAACTCGATCGTGGCTCTGCTGCAGAGCCGCCTGATGATCCATGACCGGATTTCCCTTCAGTCAGCTACAATGCTGACTTCGGAGAAGGGGGAGGGAGAGGGCAACTTTAGGAGTGATCATCTCTCAAACCATAAAGGTGGAACTGGGGGCAATACATTTATTTTTAATAGAACTTTACTATAGGGATTAGTAATACTTAAGTATTACTATCCCTTTAAAGACTGTTTTACGTGCCGGGACCATCACCGTTTTTTTCTCTTGACACGTCACATATTTTTTACTTACATCATTCTATAAGAAAAAAACTGGGTCTGAAATTGATTTCTCCAAGACTGGAGCTGTCTCTCTCAGACCCCTGCTTGGCGTGCCGGTACATGTAACAGGTCATGTGTTATATTGCGTCGGCATACTTCAAAGGGGTCCTTAAGGGAAGGTAACTTCCCAGGTCTGCTGGTCCTTAAGGAGTTAAATGAATAAGCCTCTGATTTACTGACCTGGAAACAAGCAGGGAAATTCCTAAGGACACTGCCCATCAGGGGTCCCTGAGGAATTAGTTCAGAACTGCTACCTTAGAAAATGAAGACTTATAGAGACCTGCCTGTGTACGTTATCTTTTAACCCCATCATTACTAGAAAGTTCACCAATGAAATGCTTCACACCTGTAGGAGATCTCTTTAGCATTCAAGGGGTTAAGCATTATTTTTTTTTTAAATATTACACATTCTTTTCTGAATTTTTTTTCTGTAGGATCTGGAACTTTTGATTGCAAGGAATCTTCTCTGGCACCAAAGGGATTATTCCTCATTAAATATAATTTGTAGTGATAATAACATCAAAGTGAAAATTTCATGTGGTTTTCCTCAATGTGAAAATTAACCAGTGCACTTGAACCTGACAAACAAGCCACTCCTATGCCATTTCCTCCCATTAAACTTGCAAATTTATTGCTAAATAACTCTTCTGGCATTTATGACTATGTTTCTGTCTCCCAGAAAAACGAGTGTCCTTCCTGATGGATTTTCACTGATTTAACCCATTGAATGCCAGAGGGGTATGCAACGCGTTGCAAAGCAATGTGTTACGTACCCCTCTGGCACTCAAAGAGACAAAGGGCCACTATCGTGTTATTTTAAAAGGGGTATTAACAGGGGTCAAGTCCTGGGAAAAAGTGTGGGAACTCACCCAAGATTCCCCCCCACACACCCAAAATAAATATGTATGGCTCACGTCAAGTGTTTCTCTATATACATGTGTGTGTGTATCATTGCATGTATGAGTGTGTCTATCTCACTCTTTGTATGTCAGTGCATGTGTGTGGGAGTTTCTGTGTCTTTATGTGTGCATGTCTGTTGCATGTGTCTTTGTCTCTATCACTGTTGCATGCATGCACACACATTGCCCCCCATCAAATACACATTGCCCCCTGTAACGGAAGCTAGAAGGGACCACGTCGCCTTCTGCCATCGTTCCCGGATTTCTCCCTCTCGACGCCAGACTGGCGCCGTCGGATACACCGGTCAAGCAAAGGGACGGACTTGCTGTCTACTCGCAGAGTAGTCAAATCCCCAATATCATCGACTCCACGTCAAAGGATGTGAATCGACGAGGGTTAGACGAGGCTCCGGCCTTGTTGATGATTTGCAGGCTGGAACTCCGGGCAGTAGAGAGTGAGGCCCCATCAGCTCCACTTTGCCCCCACCACCTCCAACTTGCCCCCATCAGCTCTACTTTGCCCCCATCAGCTCCAACTTGCCCCCTATCAGCTCCATTTTGCCCCCATCAGCTCCACATTGCCCCCACCAGCTCCAACTTGCCCCCCCATCAGCTCCACATTGCCCCCCCATCAGCTCCATATTTCCTACCTCCCTGGTGGTCCAGCGGCCTGGCAGGAGAAGACTGTGCCTCCTTTGTCACAGACCTATATAGCTGCTTGAGCTCCCTCGTTGCTGTCGGCTCATTAGTAATGCAGAGCGGTGGGAGATGATGTAATCGCCCAGCTCGCTCTGCATTACTAATGAGCCGATGGCGACGAGGGAGCTCAGTAGCTACAGGTCTGTGCTGAAGAAGGCACAGACCTGACTGTGTTGTGTTGCATGGCGGGGAAGTCCTGCTAGCAGGAACGGCATTCCTGCTTTGGAAAATGTGCAGGAACGCCGTTCCCACGCATTCCTGCAGTACTCAAGCCCTGGATATTAATGCTTGAAAATAAATGCAGCTCCAATTAATCTTCATAGGTTTTAGGCCATGTAGAGCTGTCTGAGGTGTAGCTCAACAGTAATCCTATATAATAAAAGGCCAGAAAGTTTGTCACAAAGCAGTCATGTGCAGTAGAGACTGCCCGGGTTTGGCCAGTCTCTACTGCGCATTATTGCATCGCGTGAGTGAGGCGGCGCAATCGTGTGGAGCAGTGAGGTAACGGCAGTACACAGAGCAGGTCCGGGTAATGTTAACTCTTTGAGTGACAGAGGTGTACCCCTCTGGCACTCAAAGGGTTAAGAGGTCAGTCCTGCTCTGCGTACTGCTGTTACTTCACTGCTCCACGGCCCATGCACACAGGCTTTTACACTAGTCATACAATAATATAAAAGGCCAGATGTATGTTTGTCCAGTGCAGTCATGCGCAGTAAAGACTGCCCGAATGCACAGAAGCAGTCATGAGCAGTAGAGACTGCCCAAACACACAGAAGCAGTCATGAGCAATAGAGACTACCCGAACGGCAGTCTCTACTGCGCATGACTGCTTCTGTGCGTTCTGTGAGTTCGGGCACTTTCTTCTGCACATGTCTGCATCAGACAAACATACATCTGGCTTTTTATCACGCACTTTGGCCCATGTACATGGGCTTTTACACTAGTTGAAGTATAAAGTGTCCTCCACCTGCCTCTTTTACCTACTTAACGCTGCACCGCAAAACCGTCCACATGGATTGCAGCCTGAAACAATCTTCTGCGAGCATAAGGAAAACCTGCCCTCCTTCCTCAAGGGGGCAGGTTTTCCCTTGTGCTTACAGCCATAAGATCACCTCTTGCTGCGAGCTGTCTGGTCAAGCCACCGGATTCTACATCTGGGAGGAGGTGGCTTACAGTACGTAACCTGAACCCTTGGCCTTGACTACAAATAAAGAAGCTGCACACAAGCAGAAAATGGTCTCTGGAACCAGAGAACTTCAGTCTGAGCCTGGAGACACGAAGACACTGCACATAATCCAGAGAGACGGTGAAATCAGGCAAGTTCCCAGCTATGCCTGCAGTCTCAGTCTTCACTTGCAGCCACCAGCTTGCTTCATTCCAGTGTAAGACATATTGCTCCATTGCAGACTAAGGCATATTCAGGAAGCTAACATGGATAAATAATGGAGCAATCCAACTGCACCACAGGGGACAAATGAAAATTACAACTGGTTTAAATGGAAATGTAATGTAAGCTACTGAATGGTACAGAGGTCTCAAAGTCATCACGAAGAAATGTTTTGGAGGCCTCTCTACCAGTCAAGGTTGGAGACCTCTCTACCATTCAAATGGTTAAAAGCCCTTTTAAATAAATGGAAATTTAGTGAATTTTCATTTATTTCTTGTCGTGCAGTTGGTTGGATACTTTGATCCAGAATTACTTCTTTACTTCCCAAAATATGTCACTAAAAGGGCAGTTCTCAAATGCAGCCCAAGATTTCAAGTTTCTGGGGTAATGTATGAATTTGCCAATGCCACCTCACTATGTTAGCCTCTAAAGCCAGTTACTGCTCTTCAGTGTAAGCACTACAGTGTATGACTGCTATAGTGCATACTGGCAAACACTGTCCACCATCATTAAAGGGATAGTAATGTTTCATAATAAAAGCAGCTCTAATTAATCATCATAGTATTTGGACTTTAGAGAGAGTTATTTCAATTCTGTCAGAGTTGTAGTTCAAGAGTAATTCAATGACAAAGTGTCCCCCTCCCGCCCCTTTTACTGATGTAACACTACTCAGCCAGAGCAGAAGGGAGGTGCCCAGGTAGACTGCAGAGAGGGACAATCTTCAATTAAGATAAGGGAAAAACCTGAAAAGCTTGTCAAGGGGGGCAGGGATTTCATTGTTTTCATAGGAATAAGAGTGTCCCCTTCTGTTATCTGTCTGGTCTATGGACTGCATTCCACATCTGAGAAGAAATGGCTTACACTAGGTAAAAGGGGCGGGAGGGGAAACTTTGTTTGTGAATATCTCTTAAACCATAAAGGTTTGAGAGATAAGACTTATATCATTCTTCATGTTTTTTTAATGCCTACAAAATAAAATAATCTTAAAACGAAGTATTACTATCCCTTTAAGACTTTGATGCCAGCAAGACCCATACACCAGACACATGGAGCAAGCAGGGAAATGGTGTACACTCACTCCATTTATTGGTTGCCTTGTTGAATACATTTCCTTGAACAAGGAGGATAGGAAACGAATGCACCACAACACGCAATAAACTACCCCATTGTCCTCCCCTTGTCACAAATGGTGTCAAGTGGAGGATTTTTGGTGTATGCAGCTTTGTAAACTGACTCTAGACAGTTGTGGGGTCAAAAACTTGTACATTCGCCCTTCTGTCTCACTTGTATCAGCTACCCCATAGATAAGAGTACTACTAGGCAGGTTATTCAATAGCAGGGTGGTGAAAATTAGACTTGGAAACAGTAATAATAATAATAATAGACCAGCAATAGAACGGCCAGTAATTTTTTCCAGAAAAAAGGGGCAACTCTAGTCATGAAGACAGCCAAAGGGGATTAGTTTCCTGACAGGCAAATTGGCTGTCAGGAGACACGCAGAAACTGCACAATGCAGCCCCTGTGTGATGACTAAATCTACACCCATAGGATCAGGCTCAATTGTAGATAATGTCATCACATTTTTTAAAATGATGTTTATATTTAAACCCAGCATTACAGGGCGTAATGCATTTTTCCATTTGCTGATTTACATAAAATTCTGTTGTTTTCTTGTTTGATTTGCTTTTGTATTCTGATTTTTCCAACTCTGCTAATAAGATCCCTAAAGCATTTATCTCAACACATATGTAAGAAATAAAAAAAGAACTATATTTTGCCCAGTTAAGTCAGAAACAGTATAAACAGTGTCAAATTGTCAAGAAAGAAAACTTAATTGTATACCCATTTGTTATACTGATAATTCATGTGGTGGTGGGAATGTACAAATATGCCAGAGAAGGCGGGAAATCTGGGCTATGAACTAGAGTGTATGAACACTTTAGTGCATACTGAAGGGTACACACTTAGCTGTCGTTAGGAGTTTAATACCAGCAAGCCACAAATACATCTTGTGTAGAACGCACATAACTTTAAAGTGATGGTAATGTTTCACAAAAAAAAAAACATCTCTTATTAATCTTCATAGTATTTGGACCATGGGGAGTGTTATTTCAATACTGTCAGAGTTGTAGTTCAAGAGTAATTGAATTATAGAGTATCCCCCTCCCGCCCCTTTTACCTAGTGTAAGCCACCTCCCATCAGATGTGGAATCTAGTCACTTGACCAGACAGCTCACGGCAAGGGACAATGTTCTTACTGTGACAGGTTTTTCAGGTTTTTCCTTATGCTCACTGAAGATTGTGTCTCTCTGCAATCCATCCAGGCAGTCTTGCTGCTCTGAGGTGAGCTGTGTTACATCATAAAAGGGGTGGGAGAGGGATACTTTATCATTCAATTACTCTTGAACTACAACTCTGACAGTATTGAAATAACTCTCTCTGTGGCCCAAATAATATGAAGATTAATCGGAGCTGTTTTTTTGTGAAACATTACTATCCCTTTAAGGTTCAAATACATCCCTACCGCTCTCGTTGGTGCAAGTAGTGTACAGTGGACCATTTTCATCGTAAGCAGCTTAGAAAAGGTAGACTTAGGAATAAGAAATTGGTTCCAGTGCATGCTTCTCAGAGGCATCCTATTAGTACTTCCTTCCTAATGTGTTTTGCACCATATTGGAGCCAGGATAATAAAAACTATAGTTCAGTGCAGAAGCCGCTACATTTGTTTTGTGTTCAGTGCTAGGGGTATTGTGGGAACTGGAGGATATTCTGGGAGATGTATTTGTGAGCTGTGTTAGGTCTAGCACACAGATGGTTTACCTGAAATACCTCTGTTGTTTGCTGGTGGCAATGGCCTGTGGTTAAAACAATATCATCCACAGCAAGTCAGCTGGTTTGTCTGACAGCTGAATAAAGCATCAAGGGTCATATTAACCATTTGAAAGCCAAAGAGGTATCCAACACATTGCAGCACAATGCATTGGATACCTGTCTGGCTCTCAAAGTGTTAAATTAACAAATATGGAACAAATCAACTGCAAATTAGAGGACAAATGGAAATTCATGGTGATTTAAATAGGGTTTTTTCTGTAAGATTTGGAACAAGCAATACATTGGAGACCTCTCTAACATTCAAGGCGTTAAAAGCACCCATTTAATTAAATGCGAATATGGATATTTTTTTTATTTGTCTCCTATGGTGCAGTTGTTTTGCTCCAAAATTGCTTCTCTTTAGCTTATTAAACATGGCCCTAAGTGCCCTAATCGTTCTTTATTTGTTCAAATATAATACTTCAGTACTTTGTTTCTTTCTACATTTGTTTCCAGAAAATATGTTTTACCTCTTTTAATTTCTTGCATGCATCCATGGGTATTAAAGGGATAGTAATGGTTGCTTTTAACAGAGTTTAATATTGTATATATTTTAAAAATGAATGAATTGATGTAAGTCTGGTCTCTCAAAAATGTATAGTTTGAGAGATATATGCTTCTAAAGTTCCCCCTCCCGCCCCTTTCACAGACATCAGCACTCTAGCTGACAGCATGAGATCCTGGTCCTGGGACCGGCCGGCGGCTCTTCAGCAGGGCAGAAATGGCGATACCTAAAAATAAATACTTCATTGGAATTGTCAACACAGTGTGCCTGGTTTGCAAGCACAAATAATGCTACTATATTTAACGTCTTCTAAGCATACTGACATCCCATACAAACAAACGGATGAGAAGGAGGCCTGTGTGTCTTTGAAACGGGTTAGGAATGGACTAATGTGATCGTATGTAAGTTCTGTAATTGCTCACTTTTTTATGCTGTGTGCCTTAAAGAGACAGTAATGTTTCATAATAAAAGCAGCTCTAATTAATCATCATAGTATTTGGACTTTGGAGAGTGTTATTTCAATTCAGTCAGAGTTATAGTTCCAGAGTAATTCAATGACAAAGTATCTCCCTCCCGCCCCTTTTACTGATGTAACACTGCACCAGCCAGAGCAGAAGAGAGGTGCCCAGGTAGACTGCAGCATACCTCCCAAGTGTCCCTCTTTAGGAGGGACAGTCCCTCTTTTACACCCAAATCCCTCTGTCCCTCTTTCGCACCATGATGTCCCTCTTTTTAGGAGATCAGACTGTGTGGTGTGTATAAAAGTGTATCATATTGCTCTTCAGCAATGTAACTCACATTATTGCTTGTTTAAACGTCAGTATATATGTTTATAGATTAGTCTGTATAAATAAAATACTTTGCCACTCCAGCCACTCCCCCAGCAACACCCCCTAAAACACAAGTGTTCCTCTTTGGCAATTTGAAATGTTGGGAGGTATGCTGCAAAGAGGGACAATCTTCAATTAAGATAAGGGAAAAAGCTGAAAAGTTTGTCAAGGGGGGCAGGGCTTTAATTGTTTTCATATGAATAAGAGTGTCCCCTTCTGTTATCTGTCTGGTCTGTGGACTGCATTCCACATCTGAGAAGAGATTGCTTACACTAGGTAAAAGGGCAGGAGGGGGAAACTTTGCTTGTGAATATCTCATAAACCATAAAGGTTTGAGATGTAAGACTTACATCATTCTTCATGTTTTTTTAATGCCTACAAAATAAAATAAAGTTAAAATGAAGTATTACTATCCCTTTAAGAAACAAAGAATCAAATTTTTATTCATATCCTCCTTCTCATCTGTTTGTTTGTATGGGATGCCAGTATGCTTAGAAGGCGTTAAATATAGTAGCATTATTTGTGCTTGTGGATCATTGGCGTCTGTATGGGCAACACCCTGCTACTAGGCCTCAGCATACTTGTATCTGTATACGGTGGAGTGGACTGTTTTATGGCTGTGTATGGTGGAAATGTACAAGTTTGCCTGGAGCTGGGTCCGTATTGTTACATTGGAGAAGTTGTAGATGCCAGGTTTGCAAGCACACTTTGTAGACCGATCCAGTGAAGTATTTCTTTCTAGATTGCACTATTTCAGCTCTACTGAAGAGCCGACGGCCGGTCGCACGACCTGAATCTTATGCTGTCAGCTACAGCACTGACTAGGGTGACCACCGGTCCCGGAATGTCCGGGACTGTCCCTTATTTGAAGCCTATGTCCCGCGTCCCGGGTCATCTCCCACCAGGACAATGAAGTGTCCCGGAATGAAGCCAAGCCACCCACACAGCAGCACAAACAGTCACTCTCTCAGTGGTGTCGCCGGGGGGGGGGGCAGAGGGGGCCAGTGCCCCCCCAATTTTCTTCACCTCCCAGTGTTTGTTGTGGTTTTTTTTGTTTTTTTTTATATATGCCGCCCTGGATGTCAGTCTGCAAGCGGTGTGTCACATCATGGACGCCGCGAGGGAGCGCTTGGTAGCATAAATCAGCGCTCCCTCGCGGCGTCCATGTTGTGACACACCGTTTGCAGGCTGACATCCAGGGCGGCAATCCAGCTGATCTCCTGGAGGCAAGCGCTCTAGTAATACAGAGCGCTGGGAGATGACATCACCTCCCAGCGCTCTGCATTACTGAGCACAGCGCGCGGGAGCTTCAGCTCTGTGTCGGAGGAGGCACAGAGGACTTTCCACACCGCTAGACCACCAGGGACTCAAGGTAGGGCATCAAGGGGCAATGTGGAGATGAAGAGGCTTTATGGTAGGGTGACCACATGTCCCGGAATGGCAGAACGGAAATGTGGTCACCCTAGCACTGACGTCTGTGAAAGGGGTGGGAGGGGGGAACTTTTGGAGCGTATATCTCTCAAACTATACATGTTTGAGAGACCAGAATTACATCAATTCATTCATTTTTTAATATCTACAATATTAAACGTTGTTAAAAGAAACCATTACTATCCTTTTAATCAGAGACAGGGAGATAGAAGGATGAAATGACCACTCAAAGGTAGAAACAAACATTTAAAGGGATAGTAATACTTCGTTTTAACTTTATTTTATTTTGTAGGCATTAAAAAAACATGAAGAATGATATAAGTCTTATCTCTCAAACCTTTACGGTTTAAGAGATATTCACAAGCAAAGTTTCCCCTCCCGTCCCTTTTACCTACTGTAAACAATCTCTTCTCAGATGTGGAATGCAGTCCATAGACCAGACAGATAACAGAAGGGGACACTCTTATTCCTATGAAAACAATGAAATCCCTGCCCCCCTTGACAAGTTTTTCAGGTTTTTCCCTTATCTTAATTGAAGATTGTCCCTCCCTGCAGTCTACCTGGGCACCTCCCTTCTGCCCTGGTTGAGAAGTGTTACATCAGTAAAAGGGGTGGGAGGGGGGTACTTTGCTTGTGAATATCTCTTAAACCATAAAGGTTTGACAGATAAGACTTATATCATTCATCGTGTTTTTTTAATGCCTACAAAATAAAATAAAGTTAAAACGAAGTATTACTATCCCTTTAAGGAATAACATTTTTTCTGTTTATCATTTTAGTAGAACATGGATTTATTTTACTTTGTTGCTTTATTTTTAGTTCTGTACAATTCCCATAAAACACCTTCTTTTAGTTCTTCTCCTTCTTCCACTATTATAGATGTGCATGTCTGTGTTTTTAAAGGGATAGTAATGTTTCATAATAAAAGCAGCTCTAATTAATCATCATAGTATTTGGACTTTGGAGAGTGTTATTTCAAATTCTTGTAGTTCAAGAATAATTCAATGACAAAGTATCCCCCTCCCGCCCCTTTTACTGATGTAACACTGCTCAGCCAGAGCAGAAGTGAGGTGCCCAGGTAGACTGCAGAGAGGGACAATCTTCAATTAAGATAAGGGAAAAACCTGAAAAACATGTCAAGGGGGGCAGGGCTTTCATTGTTCTCATAGAAAGAAGTTTTTCCCCTGCTGTTATCTGTCTGGTCTATGGACTGCATTCCACATCTGGGAAGAGATGGCTTACACTAGGTAAAAGGGGCGGGAGGGGAAACTTTGCTTGTGAATATCTCTCAAACCATAAAGGTTTGAGAGGTAAAACTTATATCGTTCTTCATGTTTTTTTAATGCCTACAAAATAAAATATAGATAAAACAAAGTAATACTATCCCTTTAAGTGTATGTGTGCATGTGTGTATGTGTATGTGTGTATGTGTATGTGTGTGTGTGTGTATATGTGTACTTGTGTGTGTATGTGCCCACGTGGGCGATGGTCTTTGTGCATGTACGTGTGTGTGTATCTCACACTCTGTTCAGTAGTAGGCAAGAGACTGCCCTGGGGCCACATGAGGCCATCAGTGATTCTCCTGACCCATAAATGTACAGCCCCAACTATATATGTCCTCTCCCAAAGCTAAAGGAACCAGTGGCAACCTCATTCATGGATGTGTGTGTGCGCCTGTGTGTGTGTGATGTCACAGCTCTGGGCAGAAGAAGCACGGGGAGAGTCATGCACTCTGAGGACTGTTATGTTTAATGCTATTTCCTCCATCTGTGGGGGTAGCAGTGATTGACTAGTAAAAGATGGAGCTTTAAATGTTTTTATTTAATCATGTCAGTTAACTTAAATCCTTCGGATACTAGAGAGAAGCAATGCATTAGGGATGTTTCTCCTATACAAAGAGTTAAAGGGCAACTAACATGAAAAAAACACAAACAAAAAAAAGTCACAGATCAGTGAGAGTAGCAGTATTAAAAATGTATAGTCTTAATTGTAAAAGTCCACCCTAAGCTTCTTCTTGTCCCACCTCCTTTAAGTGGTTGTCTCATTCCCATTAGCTTTGGAGGTGGGTGTGATATCCACAGGAAGCAAAGTGAATTATCAGCTGCCCCTCTTGAGGTCACGGCACCAGCTCTTGAGAGAGGACACTCGGTGTTGCACACACAAATATACAAACATGCGGACGCACACACACGTATGCATAGATGGGAAGGGGGGTGGTAGGAGGACACTATGGAGGTCGTCCAGATTTTGCTTCAGTCTTGTACCCAGGACATATTAGTAAATATCTCCTTGGTTTTTGTGCTATGAGTTTGAAACAAGGGTAGGCAACCTTTCGCTCTCTCAGCTGTTAGAGATCGTAACTTCCATCATCCCTAACTGGCTGGTATGCCAACCACTAACATTCCATACTTCTCCCCTTGCCAACTGTCACTCTCTGCTGTCCAGTACTACCTCATTTGCATTATTTGGCAAATAAATAAAGCTAAATATCTCATAAATTATAAACTGAAAAAATGGCTAACAAATATATATTTCACTGAAAAAAATATCTAACGTAAATTATTAACAGAAAAAAAAGACTAACATAACATAAATATATTTAATTTTTAAGCTATTTCAGAATTGCCTATTTGTTAAAAGTGACAGTTCCCTTTTAACCATTTGAGTGTCAAGAGAGGCGAGCAATGCATTATTTTGCAATGAGTTGTACAGCTCTATAGCACTCAAAGGGTGTAGGGTTTTTATTTTCCAGCAGAGGACAGGTCATTTTGAGTAATGGAAGGTTCACCCTTTGTGTGCTTACATTGCCAATCTGTCATGATAATGTTTGCTGGTAGTGAACAGTGATATCTGGGGTCAGATGGCTTGAAAAAGCTTTGAACATCTGCAGAGTTGAACGGCAAGTGATGGGGACTTAAAAGAGAACAGAATGTTTACACATTAGGCATTACAGAGTACATTTACAGTTCCTTAAATGATAACAGTTGTCTTTAACCTCTTCTCGACTACCGGAAGAGGTTCCATTAAACTGACGAGAAGAGAAACAGTAATGGGCTGTGACAGCAGGTAAAATGCATTCAGCCCACCCAGTCTGTGCTTTACCTACCTGATGTCAGGGTGGGCAGTAGGAAACAAAAAAAGTGAGACCCTTACCTCCCCTCCCCACCTTGCAACGCCAGTCCAGCACTAGTCAACACGGAGTCTTATGTACTAAGACGAAATGGAGCAATTCTAAAGAAAACCTACTGCTCCATAAAGGACAAATAAAAAAATGCCTTTGATTTCAATGTTTAACCATGAATTGGAGACCTCTCTAGCATTCAAGGGGTTAAAATCCCATTTCAATAATTAGGAACTTTAATTGTCCCCTATGGTATATTTGTTCCAGCACTGATCCAGTTTGCATACCTGGGAACTTTTTCTTGAGGACTCCCCAGTGAGGGGAGTCCTGTGGTGCTGTTGGGGAGACAAATGAGTATAATTAAGTATACCTTGAGGAATAGGTTGAGGAAGGAGGAGTGGTGGGTAAAGGTTTATTAAAACCTCCCCACATCTGAAGAATCAGCCTCTGTCCCAGAGACCCGGTAATTAACACCAAAAAACTGAGTTTCCGGGGCAAATCTGGAGAGTTCCCAGCTATGCAAGTTTATCTTAGTACATCAGACTCTATATTGTATATTCCAATGATTCTCAGCTCCAGTCCACACCAGTAAGTCAGGTTGTAAGACTATCCCTAATTAGGCGCCAGTAGTAGGGTTGCCACCTTTTTACTCTTGTCAAAACTGAACAGAGGCACAATTTTTTGTCCTAAATGCTGTATGATACACCATATTTTAGGCGATCAGTTTCTAACGTAATAATTATTTCCAATGGGAATTTAATTAATGCACTGCAGGCCTGTTTTAAGCAAGTAATGCATTGGGGACCTCTCTAGCAGTTAAAAGCCCATTAAATCAACAGGCAGCTGCATAACCAGCCAATTAGAATTAGTACTCTGTTGATAAATGTGTACTCTAACCAATGGGAGCACAAGAGCTTAAAACTGAATCTGTTTAGGTTTCAGAACCTCTGAAACCTTGACAGTGTCAATAAAATCAGACAGGGGAGCCCAACACTGGACTGGCCTCATCAAAACCAGACAGATTGCAACCCTAACACCCACCTGCACTGTTGGTGTGGCCACAGAACTAATGCTGAGAAACACTGGTTTATTCTCTACTGTTCTTTGCAGTGTCACTAGAGTAGTGACTCTCAACCAGGGTGCCTTGGCACTTTGGTGTGCCAAGAAAATCAACTTAGGGTGCCCCATGTTTTCTATGAAGACTTTGACAAAAAATGTAATATTTACTTTTAAATGTAGATTTATGGAAACTGTTATGCACACTATGTTCATTTTTTGTTTTTATGATTGTGAGACCTAATAATCATACCTCCGAACATTTCGAATTGCCAAAGAGGGACAATTGTGTTTTAGGGGGTATGGATGGGGGTGTGGCTGGTGGCCAGGGCATTAACGAGAATTTTTAGTCTATTTCATGACCTATTGACACCTCGTTGTGTTACCTAATAAATGACTTATAACAAGACAAATGTATTTTATTTAAGCAGACTAATTTATAAGCACATATACTGACATTTAAAGAAACAATAATGTGAGTTTTATTGCTGCAGAGCAATGTGATACACTTATATACACACCACACAATCTGATCTCCTAAAAAAGAGGGACATTAGGGTGGGAAAGAGGGACAGTGGGATTTGGGTCTAAAAGAGGGACTGTCCCTCCTAAAGAGGGACACTTGGGAGGTATGCTAATAATACCGGTGTATTTATGTATTTTAATCATACATGAAACTATTTACATATGATAGCTGGAAATACATAATATTTAAAATTATATATCCTAATTTTAGCCATTAGTGTTCCTTTAATAAAAAATGTAAAATCCCACTCACAGACATAGATCGGGTGCAGCTCACTTGTTGCACAGATATAAGAATCAGAGTCAACCGGTTACAAATGCAATACATTTAATATGTTTAACAGGAGGATTTACTTATGTATGAGTCCTACATACATCAGTCCATTTTATTTATCTGAATCCTTTTTTGCTTGCAGTCCTGTGGCTGAATCATGTATTTACTGATCTCCATTTGAATGAAAACCCCAGCATTCCTCTACCACACCCACAAACTGCAGAACAATGCAAGAAGACAGAGAGGCTGATATACCGAGAACTGAAGCAATTCTAGGGAAAACCAACTGCACCATAGGAGGACAAATACAAATTCTCATTCATTTAAATGGGGCATTTAACCCACTGAAGTCTAGATAATTTTCAAATGCATTGCTTCATGATGCATTGGAGAGCTCTGTAGCATTCAAGGGGTTTAAATCTCCATTTAAATCAATGGACTTTTGCAATATTTTGTTGTACCTTATGGTAAAGTTTGATTTGCCCTAAAATTGTTCCATTTTGTCTCAGTGTCCAGTGACAGATTACAACTTCCAAAGAGAGAAACAGAGATAGGCAAAGCCAGGCCAGACGACTGCATGCTGGATTCTTACCTAGTTAGGTTCTTCCAAATAAACTCTTCTAAGAGTCACTTAAAGGGATAGTAATACTTAAAATGTAAAAACAATATGTTGTAGGATTTATCCCCCTGAGTAAAATAAGGCTACCCCCACTGCTGAGAGGTTTTTTTATTCAAAAGTTAGCGCAGCTCAAACTTGGATTTTTTAGGTGCAATATCACAATGGCCTGAAATTGTACAGTGGCACTGCTGCTACAACGTCCTATGGACAGCTCTGGTCAATTGACCATAAATCTCCATAGGATGGTGTAACAACAGCACCACTGTACAACTTCAGGCCACTGTGATACTGCACCTAAAAATTCAAGTTTGAGCTGTAATAACTTTGGAATAAAATGCCCTTCAGCAGTGGGAGTACCCCTGTTTTACTCATGGGTATAAACATTACAATATATATTTTTTTACATTTTAAGCATTACTATCCCTTTAATGGTACAGTTCCCCTTTAACAGTGCTTAATTTAATTGAATTTGATTCTCTGATAGCATTCATCCCTGTGAATAGATACAGACAATGTTGCAAGTTCTTCCTCTTCAAAAGCAAACTAATATGTATGACGTGGTTTATCACATTACAAGCATCCTGTGATCTACAGTTTCCTAAACTGAAACAAAATCAATGATTTTTTATTAGAAGAATGTGCATGATTTGCTGTGTGGTTGTTATCGGGGGGAGCGCAGCGAGGGACAATATTCAGTAAACATAAGGAAAAGCATAAGGAAAATCCTACGCTCCTTCATCACAGGGGGGCAGGGTTTTCCTTATATTTACTGAGTGAAGATTATACCTTGCTGCACGCTGTACGTTCCCACGATCGGATTCCACATTTGAGGGGAGGTGGCCAGAAGGGGTGGGAGGGGGATCCTTTTGGATTCAATTGTGCTTTAACTACAAAAATGTTAGTACTGAAATATATCACTACATTCTACAAACAGAATAAAGAAGACTCGGAGCTGCACTTTATTATAAGTAATACTATCCCTTTAAGGTCCAGGAGCAAGTCTGAATCACTAATGATCAATTAAAAAAACACTTATTTGTTAATATAAACAGCACAAATAACATTAAATAAATGCAGTCTGAACACAAAAATGTACACATATTAAAAAGCAAGTTTAGGATTGTATTTTATAGCTGTAACATGAATAATTAATTCTTACCTATGCTAGTTGTTAGTATGTGACATTTAAAGTAATATCAGCCAATTTCAATTTTTGATGTTAGTGTTACTTTAAAGGTCATCATGTGGGTCATGGCTCATGGTGTAGCAGCTCCCTGGCACTACAAACTAATTTATTTTCCTCTCTGTCTTTCCCAGTCATGTAAAGTCCTTCTAAGATCCCCTGGTTGGGATTGCACCTTGGATCCATGTCCTTAATTATTGTCCACTCCTTTATTCAGAAAGGCTTCTCTCTTATCTGAGCCTATTTACAAATAATCCTGGACAATCATGAAGCTCTGGAAAAGGCAGAAATGGCTGTTTTCTCCGAGAATATGTAAGACTAGATTTTAGACTTCAGAAAACAGATTTTTTTCAGAGGTTAGGATGATATACAGGGTATTAACTTACATAATGCCAGATTGTTTGTAGGTATAAGTGTTTCTTTAACTATGTGCCAGAGAAGAGTCTAATGCATTGCAGTACAATATGTTGGGAACCTATCTGGTGCATAATGGATTAATGAAGAAAATGGAAGGGCAGAGGAGTAACTAGAAGCCTCCGGGCCCTGGTACAAGAAGTGCCACTGGCCTTCACCACCACAATGGCCCCCTCCACAATGCCCCCATCTCCTACCTCCAACCTGGAGCTCCCACGCGGTCCTCTTAGTAATGCAAAACGCGGGAGATAATGTCATCTTCCAGCGCTCTGCATTACTAGAGCGCCGCCAGGAGAGTGCAGGCACCAGGCGGAGGAGTCGCAGGTGTGACCCCTGTGACCCCTATAGTTATGCCACTGGGGAAGGGTCTGACCGTTGCTATTCTTATCCTACTTTCTGGCAGAAGCCGTATGTGATGGTGTTAGCGGCCAGCACCCAAGTAGCAAACTAGTCTGACTATATGTGGTCAAATGATAGTGTAGAGCCAAAGGGCCACCACGGTTGCCAGGTCCCGTCAAAACTGTATCCTCTACACCCATTATACTTACACTGCTGGCTAACCAAGCATAATGAGACTTATAGTGCAAGAACCTCTGGAGAGCCATGGGTTCTCCACCCCTGTTCTGTAATTCTTTTTCCTGCTTCTTGTGTCTTCAGTGAGACAATTAGAGGTATTCACATCTTCCTCTAGGCCACCTGTCCCTGACCCAGTCTTATTCACAACTAGACAATACAAACCAAGATAAAGCTTCTCAATCATAGGCTGCCCCTTTCTGCCCCCCCTGAGTGAAGTCACAGCAGCGAACTGACTTCTAGATTTTACAAAGGAAGAAACCTCTGGCCTGAGTTTGTAACCTCTTACTAGCCAGAATGGCCTGCATCACAATTCATTACTTAACTCCGCACAATTGCTATAGTATTATCTTCATCTTATTGGGATCCCACCTGATGGGAATGTAAGTTTTCGGAATTCATAATTATTAACACCTTGAGGAACTTAGGGGTGTGCAATTTATTATTTTCCAATGGGTTCTGCGCCACTCTGGTCCTCAAGGGATTAACTCTTTGTGTGTCAGAGGGGTGTGCAATGCATTGCTTTGCAATGCGTTGCACACCCCTCTGGCACTCAGAGGGTTAAGCTGAATAGAATTCTGCTTTTACTGGGGACACATATGGAAAATGTATGTAGCAGGGCTGCTTTGATCTCAGTACAGTCCTGCAGTATGCATGTTTCATATGCACCTTGGTCTGGTCAGCTTAATATATACTGAAGAGTTGTTGGGAACAAGTAGATTTTGTTGATAGTTGCGTTTTTAACCCCTTAAGGACTAGCGGTCCCAGGGTGTGTGGTCCTTTAAGGACAAGATAGCGAAGTTTGACGTGATGGCCCACGTTACTGTTCATGCGCGCCAGCACGCCGAACAGGGGACTGATAGTGATCGCTCCAGTCTTGGAGCAGTCAATTTCAGCCAGTTCCTTAGAGCCTTTTTCTTTGCCAAATTAGGCATTTATTTTGTTTTTAAATAAAAAGAATTTTATTGAAGGATCCGGCTACAAGTTTGTTTTTTTATATAGGACTGGTTGAAGACACGTTTTTTTATCCCTTCCTTATTTGGATCGTTTGACTGGAGATCGTGAAACCCAAGCAGGGACGGGTAAAGTACCCTGCAAGTGTGTAATGATGATCACTGACATATGTCTTTGGGTCAACCTATTGTTAATGTGAGTGAATCTCTGTACATCATTTAATAATAATTATTATATTGGGATAACGCACTATTGGCGCTCTTTTTTCTCCTTTTTTGCCTTGTATATACTACTACTCTGGTTCGTGAGTTGTTTGGAGTGGAGCTGCCATTATTCTGTTTAAGGGGAGCAGACTACAAATCCCCAAAGTATTGCAGCTGAATTTTTACACATAAGTGTTTTATTCAGCCACTATCTTTGTGAGTAGATTTCTTACGGTGGTGGTTGGTGTAATTGGTTCCCAGAAGATTTTACACTAGGAGCGTCTCCTGTTTTTTCTTCTTTTTTCTACAATTTCAGCCCCCGCTACTACTAACAGCGCTCCCGGAGGAGTAGTGTGAGTAAAAAATGAGTGACATGCTCCTTAAGGGAAAAATAGCATACCTGGGAACCAGGGCCGGTGCAAGGATTTTTGCCACCCTAGGCTACACCTACTTTTGCCGTCCCTTGGCTCCGCCCCTTGTGTCCCACCCCTTTATACCCCACCTACTTATACCCCACCTCTTTTCTTGCCCCACCAGCTCCACTTTGCCCCCCACCAGCTCCAACTTGCCCCCCACTAGCTCCACTTTGCCCCATCAACTCCAACTTGCCCCCACCAGCTCCATTTTGTCCCCCACCAGCTCCAACTTGCCCCCCATCTGC
This sequence comes from Rhinophrynus dorsalis, assembly GCA_037306005.1. Taxonomy (NCBI): domain Eukaryota; kingdom Metazoa; phylum Chordata; class Amphibia; order Anura; family Rhinophrynidae; genus Rhinophrynus; species Rhinophrynus dorsalis. The sequence goes on along the minus strand of CM074725.1, from coordinate 147,122,573 downwards.
TCCAACTTGCCCTCAGCTCCAACTTGCCCCCCACTAGCTCCACTTTGCCCCCCATCTGCTCCAACTTGCACCCAGCAGCTCCACTATGCCTTATCAGCTCCAACTTGCCCCCAGCTCCACTTTGCCCCCCATCAGCTCCAACTTTCCCCACCAGCTCCACTTTGCCCCCCATCTGCTCCAACTTGCGCCCAGCAGCTCCACTATGTCCCCTCAGCTCCAACGTGCCCCTATCAGCTCCACTTTGCCCCCCATCCGCACCAACTTGCCCCCAGCAGCTCCACTATGCCCCCTCAGCTCCAACTTGGCCCCCATCACATACCTGTAGCTCCCACGCCGTCTTCTCTTCAGTAATGCAGAGTGCGCCGGGAGATCATGACTCCCAGCGCGCTCTGCATTACTAAAGAGCGACCGCGATGAGGGAGTGCAGTAGCAACACAGACCTGACTGTGTTGCGTTCCGGTATGGTGGGTGCAGGCGCAGCTTTTCTCCGCTGCATGCCCGCGCCCCCACTACTAGTGCGTCCTAAGCCGGCGCCTACCTCGCCTATAGGTGGCGCTGGCCCTGCTGGGAACTTCTTGGTTGGGGCTGCCCAGAGGGGAGCCCTGTGATGCTGATGAGGTGAGAGAAATGACGCGATTCGCATCATAAAAGTGGCAGGGCTTAATTGCGAGTTGGGGGCAGGACTTAAAAAAAATAGCTAGCATAGCCCTGGGAAGGAGAAGAAGAGGTCGGGAAGGAACTCAGTGGGAGGAGCGGATGTGGGCAGAGTTTCATTAGAAACTCCCCACATCCAGAGATTCAGACTCTGCCCCGGAGACCCGGTAATTCAGATTCAAAACCGGAGTCTCCGGGGCAAAACTGGAGAGTTCCCAGCTATGAAAAATAGCAGTGATGGTCCTGACACATCACTGGACATTAAGGGGTTAAAGTGCCAGTAGAATGATCTTTGCATTACACTTGCAATACGCTTGTGCTTTATAAATAATTGGTAAGACTAGACAGACAATTTAATCTGCCTCAGACCACCCAGGTTCTTATAGGGTGGATTCAAAGAAACATATAAATAAATATATAAATGTTTAAAAATAAGCTTATCACTCACCGATGAGCAAGAGCAAACAGAGGGGTGGATTTCCAATTGCCCAGAACCCCCCTCCCCCCTTTGTATTTTTTTGTCCCTATCAGAAGATTTAGAACCCCCAAGAATGAGACCATGTTTGCTGTTGGTGTATGTATGTATATATGTCTGTGTAAGGGTTAGGCAACCTGCAACCTTCCAGCTATTGTTGGACTACAGCTCCTGTCACCATCAGCTGACTTGTTGAAGGGAACCATAGTCTAATAACGGAGAGATGGCTCAGTTGGTTAAGGCACCAGCTGTAGAATCTGTTCAGACCGTGAGGTTGCAGGTTCTAGTCTCGGCAAGGTCAGCTCAGCCTTTCACCTTTCTAAGGTAGATAAAATGAGTCCAGGACATACTTGAAAACGAGAGACAATCTCAATGTATTCTTCCTGGTAAAATGCTTTCACAAAAAAAAAAAAAAAATAACAGCTGGAAGGGGCACAGGGTCAGTCTCTACTCTAAAGCCCCTCTCTTGAAATCTTTAGTTTTATACTGGGCTTGGCTGACTGACTGACTGGAACCTCAGGTTCATATATACATACCTCCCAACATTTCAAATGGCGAAAGAGGGACACTTCTGTTTTAGTTGGCGTTTCTGGGGGCACGGCTGGTAGGTGAGGCATTTCCAAGAATTTTTAAGTTATTTCTTCACCCATCTGCACCTCTTTGTTTAACTGATGATTTAGAGAAAGACCAAAGTATTTTAGTTGCCCATATTAATGTATAAACACATATACTGACAATTAACAACACATTTATGTATGTTTTATTGCTGTGGACCAATGTAATACACATCACTCATTCTGATGTCCTAAAAAGAGGGACAAAAGGGTAGAAAAGAGGGACAGAGGGATTTGGATCTCAAAGAGGGACACTTGGGAGGTATGTATATAGGCCTTGTTCTCAGGGAAAATATCAGCAAGGTGACACCAAGTCTTCCTCCTAAGGCAGCATACCTCCCAACATTTCAAATCGCCAAAGAGGGGCACTTTTGCTTTAGTCGGTATTGCTGGGGATGTGGCTTGTGAGCGGGGCATTACTGAGAAAATCTAAGTTACTTCATGACCTGTTAACACCTCTTTGTGCAACTGAATAAATGATTTAGAACAAGACCAAAGTATTTTATTTAGACAGACTCATTTATAAACACATATACTGATGTTTAAATAAACATTAATGTGAGTTTTATTGTTGTGGAGGAATGTGAGGCAGGCAAGTCAAACATGCGGACTACAGGCCAAATGATGCTTTCGAGCTGACAATGTGAGGCTCTCCATAAAGAGAAACTTTATAGTGCCCTGCAACCTATCATCAAGAGGTAAAAGCCTCATTTACATCTATCAGATTATTTTTGTTCCCTATAACATGAATGGTTTGCCCCACAATTCCTCCTGATTGCATTTATACATAAGTCCCCATGTTTACAGGATATCTCTGCTTCAGCACAGGTGGAAGAATCAGTAGTTTAGTCACTTTAACCCTCTGAATTCCAGAGAGGTGTCCTATGCATTGCTTTTCAAACTTGTTTGGAACACAAAGGGTTAAATAATCTGCATGTTTGCCCCAGTAAGAGAAATAGAAGGAGAGAGAGACAGAAAGAGAATGAGAGAGAGACAGAGAGAGAGAGAGAAAAAGAGAATGTGAGACAGAGAATGAGAGAGAGAGAGAAAGAGAATGAGAGAGAAAGAGAGAGAGAGAATGAGAGAGAACGAGAGAGAGAGAATGAGAGAGAGAGAGAACGAGAGAGAGAAAGGAGTCAGTGAATGGGTGATTCTGTGGATACCAGAAGACCAAGAAGATTTTATATATACTTATGTATATACTCACATACAAAGACCCTAGTATCCAATGTTGCAGCCCTCCTTAGAGGGAAATGTTGACTATGTGGCCCCCAACTGTATATAAGTTTGACATGGCTGCTCTAAGGTATATGCTGGTGAGCAGCCCAGACCAGAAAGAGTTAAAGAAGACTTCATTGGAATAATAGGTCCACCATGAAGCCCTGCCCAGATTTAATTGCTCTTTTAACTCTTTCAGTGCTATTTAGCTCACTCCTACACCCATTAGAGGGAATACTGATGACAACGCCTCCACAATGGTATTGTCCATTTTCTGTGCACTGAACTCCCCTGCAAGTTGAATCATGGAGGAGGCTTACACTTTAAAACAAGTGACTGGGCCAGATGGGCATCAGCACTACTGTACTCACTAGCTGCCAAGTGGGCCATCTTGCAATTGGATTACTGAAAAGAGCTTTGCAACGATTGAATCACTGTATAAGAATCCTGCACAGTGGAGCCATACGGCCCCATGCAGGCGTTCACTGATTCAACTCCATGGCAACCATTGTTACTCATTAGGGAGTTTTAGCATGTTGCTTTTAGGTTGTCCATATTCATACCTGGGAAATCTCCGGAGTTATAGTTAATTACCGGGTCTTTAGGGACAGAGATTCATTTTCCAGCATTTCCTCTGAAACTCTGCCCACTTCTCCTCCTCACCCTGTTCCTCCTACTCTACTTCCTGCCCACTTCTCCTCCTTCCCACCCTGTTCTGCCCACTACACACCCACTTCCTGACCACTTTATGACATGAAGGATGATAAGCCACACCCACCAAATTAAGTTCCACCCCATTTATGACACAAATCACATAATAAGCCCTTACAGATAATCCTGAACTGGAAGGATGGTATAATACAATAACTCATGTAAGGGAGAAAAAAATTAAAGACTGACACACAGAAAAGGAAATGGGTGAGACATAAATGTACTGCTGATTACAGATCCACTGAAGGGTGTTGTAATGAGATTTTACTCTTTGATTGCAAGAGAGGTGTCCAATGCATGCTTGACAATGTGTTGAATATTTCTAGCACTCAAAGTGTTAAACAAGCTGTGTAATCAGTGCTAATGCAGGTGACACATATAATCTTGCAAAACAGTTAATAAGGATGATCTTCATATAGATTGGTTTACAGTCAGTAAATTAATATGATGCATGTGTAGTCTTCAGTGGCTCCCCATCCTATATAATAATTCGCTAGGATGTTTGTTAGAAGCCGTCATGCTCAGTAGAGACTGCCCGAACGTACAGAATGCTGGGAGCACAGAATGCTGGGAGTTCTGTGCTGGGAGCATTCGGTGCTTTTGGCCAGTTTCTACAGTGCGTGACTGTGTCGGCGGCAGGATGCAGAGCAGGACCAGCCTCTTAACCCTTTGTGTGCCAGAGGGGTACGCAACACATTGGAAAGCAATGTGTTGCGTACCCCTCTGGCACTCAAAGGGTTAACATCACCCGGACCTTGGCCCATGTACACAGGCTTTTACACTAATTGAACTATAATACACACCTAGGAAGACATTGACAGGAGAATTGTGGTCGTATTCAGGAAGCTAAAGAGGTACATTTTTTTTTGGAACAAGCCAAAGCGTAGAAATACAAATTACCAAAATGTAATCCCTTAAATGATAGATAGGTATCTAATGCTACACATAGCAATGCTTTGTAGACCTCACTAGCAATGGGACTTTTCAGCCCCCATAGTGCAGTTGATTTGCCTCAGAATTGCTCATTTGTAGCTTCCTGAATAAGATCCTTGATCCTACTGGGATATGAGGAGATGAAATTCTTGTTGTGTAAATATAGGATTATACATAGGAGCTGGCTTTTGTGGAGCCCCCGGAGAGGGTTCATGGGCTGCATCTAGGCTTATGTGAAAGGGACAGTAATGTCCCCTAAAAAATATTTACTGTTAGGTAGAGGTTCAAAAAATAAACTATTTTCCACCTATCCTATCTCTCAAACCACTACGGCTTGAGAGATATAGGCAATGAATGTTCCCCGCTCCCTCCCCTTCTCCTGATGTCAGCTGTAAAGCTGACAGATAGGAGATTCGAGTCGTGTGACTCGAGGAGGCTCTTCAGCAGAGCCGAAATCGCATTATTTCAAAATAATTACTTCACTGGAATGGTCTACAAAGTGTGCTTGCAAACCAAGCACACTTTGTAGACCTTTCAAATGAAGTAATTCTTTTGAAATAACACAATTTGGGCTCTGCTGCAGAGCCTCCGGCTGATCCCCAGACCGGGATTTCCTGCTGTCAGCACAGCACTGACGTCAGGAGAAGGGGAAGGAGGAGGGAACTTTCAGTGCGAATTCCTCTAAAACCATAGCAGTTTGAGAGATAGGATAGGTGGCAAATAGTTTATTTTTTGAACTTCTACCTAACTCTAAATATTTTTTAGGGGACATTACTGATCCTTTAATGATGTGATTCACGTAATAAAGTGGGTGGGGTTTAATAGGGTGGGAGTGGCTTAACCAGAATTGGGCTGTGGAAGTGGGTGGGAAGTAGGCAGGACAGGGTGAGAAGTAGGATAGAAGGAGGAGAAGTGGGCAAAGTTACTCAGAAAACTCACCACAGACGGAGATTCGGTAATTACCACTAAAAACGGAGTCTCTCAGGCAGATCCAAAGAGTTCCCAGGTAGGAATAGGACATAGGGCTGTATACAGAAAAAACAGTAGAGCAATTCTGATGTAAACCAAGTGCACCATGGTGAACAAATAAAAATCCCCACTGATATACATGGCGCTTTTAATCTCTTGAATGCTAGCGAGGTCTCCAGTGGATTGCTTTGCATGGAGTTGAAGTCCTCTCGAGTATTCAAGAGGTTAAAGTCCCGCTTAAATCAATGAGCATTAAAGGGATAGTAATGTTTAAAAAAAAGCAGCTCCAATTAATCATCATAGTATTTGGGCCATAGAGAGTGTTATATCAATACTGTCAGAGCTGTAGTTCAAGAATAATTGAATGATAAAGTATCCCCCTCCGGACCCTTTTACCTAGTGTAAGTCACCTCCCCTCAGATGTGGAATCTGGTCCACAGACCAGACAGCTCACAGCAAGGGACAATCTTTTTACTGTGAGAACAATGAAAACTCTGCCCCCCCCTTGACAGGTTAATCAGGTTTTTCCCCTTATGCTAATTGAAGATTGTCCCTCTCTGCGATCCATCCGGACAGTCTTGCTGCTCTGAGGTGAGCAGTTTTACATCAGTAAAAAGGGTGGGAGGGGGATATTTTATCATTCAATTACTCTTGAACTACAACTCTGACAGTATTGAAATAACACTCTCCACAGCAAATACTATGAAGAGTAATTGGAGCTGCTTTTGTGAAACATTACTATCCCTTTAATATCTGTTCCCAGTGCTGTTGGTTTACCTCAGAATTGCTCCTCTTTAGAATTTGTTCGTATGTCCCCAAAATTCTCCAAATGAAAGGCTGTTGACTTCTGTACAGTCATCATTAGCTGAGTTCAGCTTCAAAGAGAAAAAGAGATAAACTAGATCCAAAAGTATTCAAACATTTACAAACAATTGTACCACATAGATAATAAGTGATTAATTAGCTACTTGAAATTACAAAACTGTGAGTTAGCATCAACTACTCTATCCTAAACAAAAACAAATGAAAGCATTTTCTGCATTTCAACATTTCAGATACACAGACCACAAAGAATGCCTGAAGGAAATAATACATATTATTTTAGGTTGGTTCAACCTAGCTTATTTTGGGGAGTATTTCTATTTTAAGAGCTCTCTCACACAGAAATACAACAGCCCCCTGGCTACATGTCTTTCACTCTTGTTCTGAACTTATCATTGCTAGAGTTCTCCCAGAGGAGAGTGCCAGAAGGCCAGACCACATGAGCTTCAGACAAATATTATTGGCTGACGTACATGTGGGTCGGAATGCATTGGATGTTGAGATGGGGATTGCAAGAGTCACTCTAGGTATGCTGGCTGCCCCATACTGTAACATGCAAATCTTTTGGCACATGAGAGAGGTATGATAACCCAGCAGTACAGCACTGGCAACATAACCAATGGATCATCACTCCACACCCAAGTGACAGAAGCCTAAACGCAAATGGCATAGCTCCCATATTAGAAATGTGAGCTTAATTAGAGCATAAAGTAATCTGACTGAACTCTTAGGTTTGAGTATCTTATGGACAGGGTCAGTGCAGGGGTACTTGGCACCTTAGGGGAACCTCCAGGCTGTTTCCTACTCTAAGTAACCTTTGTTACAAATCCCCCTCTTAAATCATTTAGTGCCATAGGGGATTCCACTGCATTGCTCCACAATAGATAGAAATAGATAGTACCTTAGTATGAACGACAATTACTATAACAATTACATTCACAGTATCTGAAAAATACTAATAGGAAGAAAGAGGAGCAAGAAGCTAGTGGTCTACCAACTTACAGAAACAGCCATACCATAATTCGCATAAACTGGACATCCTAAGCAGCTGCCTAGTTTGTCTAGTGTTCAATTAGCCCTGCATATGGAGGAACTACTCATCGGTTTAAAGAGACACTAACACCATAACCTAAATTTGCCCCTATTACTCTTATTAATGTAAATAAGCATTGTGGAGTCTCCTAAAGTTTTTTTTGGGAGGCTCAGTGTGTCAGATAGTAGAGGCCAGTTCAGGAAACCCACTGCTGTCCAAACCAGCAGGAATGTTTATTGTTTGACAGTCTCACTGGCTCCCCATTAGCATGGCAGACTTCTGAGTGATCGATAATAATCTGTGAACATGTTCCTGAACCAGAACGTCGCTCTTTTTTTCCCAGAAATTAGAGGGGTAACCTTTCCTATGGCTGCCTCATTTCCTTAGTAAAGCGGAGGCATCAGGGATCCAGCATCTCCATCTGGTGCATGGATACCCCAAGAAAACTGTAACACACTCCAGGATTTTCATTTCTTTTAACACCATAAGGGCTGCATGCTTGGGGGGTGGGCAGCCCCAAAGGACCATGGAACTTTTCTTTTCTTTTTTGACCGATGCATTCTGAGATGGCTGTGTGGCATCCTCCCAGTCTCCTCTAGGAGGCGTTGAATTGTACCTTAAGATACAGGAAGGGACTGACGGCGCAGGTGAGCAGATGCCTCTACAGCAAGCTGCTAGCCTGACCATCTCAGAATGAGTTGGATTTGTCAATGATGCTGGACTTATCCCGGATAATACTAGTAGGGAAATGCTTACCGTTATGTGCATAATTATTTGGGGGTATTTTGGGTGATAATTTTGTTTAAATTATCCCTCATTTCACTGTCTTCAAACACAGCTTCGGAAACATATTACAAAACCTCAAAATAAAAGTAAAGAGTGATACCCTATTAGCCATAGCAAAAGTAGAAAGTGATTTATTTCTTTGGATATTTCTGATTAAATCTAGAAACCTTAAAATGTTTGGCCAAGCACTTTCAGGAACATGTGATTCTGAAATAAATCTCAGCTCCTGCTTCCTTTCTCAAACCCACCGAGCTTAATGAAATGGAAAGTCTATATTCCCCCAGCTCAGATGGGGACTTGCACACATTCATGCTCTATAAGAGTACATCAATTTACAGAGCTCATGAAACTTTAAATCTGTGCATAAGCTGTTCATCTTCTGCACTATCTATGATGTGTTCAGTTTCATGGTTTTCCACTGGCTCCCACAGCCAGAAAATGTCAGATCTGACACTTTCAGATTGTCTTTTAGACCTTAAAGGGAAATCTAACACCTAAAAAACACTGTGCACTCCATGCTAGCCTCAGTAAATATTCCCTATTTGTTTTTTGAGGCATAAAATCTAGTTTCACATATGCTGTCTGGAGGCTCCAATTCCTGCTTTCACAGTGCACCGGAGCTCACGTTTCAGTAGTAATCTTGATAGGTGTCTCAGAAGTGATAGTGTTTTATTGTCTGCCAATGGGCCTGAAAAAGATATCAGTCTTCCTGAACAGAACAGTGGGTACTAATCTCAATACACTAACAACATTAACTCTGCACAAACAATTAACCAAATTTGTGTCTATAAATTATAATATACATGTACACATGCATTAAAAATGCAAGTTTAGTATTAGATTTTGGAGATGTAACATAAAGTATCTACATTTTATAGATGCTAGCTGGAAGCACATGATTTTTAAAATTATAAAAACTAATTAGATTTTGGTGCTAGTGTCCCTTTAAGACTTAGTTCACATGGGTGACATCAGCAAGATGGGAGTGTAGCCTTGTAAAAAGTATCATAGCTGTCAGATTGGGCTGCTCACATGGGCAGACATAATCAGGGCATGAAGCATCTCAATGTGACTTTCTGAAACTTCCCAGTATTTGATGTAAAACACAGGGATGTTGCAGCAAAGATAATTGGCCTGCCACAAAGATAATTTACATCAGTTATTTTGGAAGCTGAGATACTTATAGCCACTTCCAATGCATGGCAAACCCACGCTGACATCAGTCAATCTGTATGGCTGTCATCTGGAGAGACAGCCATCCAGAATGAGCCCAGATCACTGGAAAAATGTGGGGCATTGAAGATTAAGTGTCAAGTGGGGCTTGAATGGCATTGCATGGAGAACATATTTAAGTTGCCCAAATGCAAAAAGGTGACATAACACTGTATCACTCTGCTAATTAGTACAAACAGCTATTTTAAGTCAGCAAGTGAAACCTTTCTTTTTCTGGGAGCCTAAACAAATTTTGGTCTATGTCTAGTTACCTCTTTAAGGACCAGAATGGTTGGCAATATATTGGGTTCAGTGGCATAACAATAGGGATCGCACCTGTGACCGGGCCCGTCACTACAGGGGCCCGGCCGCCCCCTGCGAACCCATCGCCACTCGCCCGCAGCCCGTGCCCGCAGCAGCGCAGCTGATCTCCTGGCACTCTAGTAATGCAGAGCACTGGGAGATGACATCATCTCCCAGCGCTCTGCATTACTGAGAACCGCGCAGGAGTGGGTGATGGAGGTAGGAGATGGACATGGGGCAATGTGAAGATGCGGGAGGGGGGCGCCGGGCCCATTGCAATTTCTGCACCAGGGCCCGGTGGCTTCTAGTTACGCCACTGATTGGGTTGCCCACCCCTCTATTTTTTAAGGTGTTAAATGCCCCAAAAGGTGAGAAATAAACTGGACTTGTTCTTTTCCTTCTGCCAACAGAACTCCAAAACGTAAAGCAATGGGCTAAATGCAGAACCACACATATCCAGGAATCAGAACAGCAAATGAAAAAAAAATCATAAAGATACTGGCAGACACCCAAGCTTCTGTCTTAATAACTTACTCAAGATGAAAGCATTGAAAAATGAAAAGGAACAGCCCTTGATGAAGCATTGCTCCATAAAATACTGGCCTTGAGACTATGGCAGTAAATTAAAACAGGAACTGTGACTAGGGAGTAGCCAGAATGTGGATTTCTCATTTTCTCAACACCCCAAAGATGTAAATGGTATGTGTGAAACATGGGACAAACCTTCAGGGGATACTGGGATTATCAGGATTAATCAACTCCAAAAAATGTAAAAGCTTAATTTACTTAAACTCTTATCTGGGTAAAAACAACAAAATCTAGAATTTATGAGAACATATGAATTCTGAAACTAAAGTATAAAAAATAATGTAGATAATATATAATGTAATATGCAATTAGCACAAGAAAAAATTAGGCGTTATCCTAACACAGGCACTTGAAAAGTGAGAAAGGGAGAAAACAACAACAAGGGGCGCCCCCTGTGTATATCAAACTTAATTGTGTTCGACCACCACCGCACCCTATTTCCACACTCACAATGGACCTGTGTCACCAACGGTATATACCGAGACTGACAAAACAGGCTGCTGGAGAAATTGTAACTGCCTCCACACACAGTAAACCCCTTCGTATTGGACCAGATTTTAACGGCTGCTCCCTCAGCAGCAAAATGTGAATAAAGGAAAACAAAAGGACAAGGCAAAGGGCGCCAATAATGAAATAAATTCATTCAAATATATACAATTAAAATAATTGTCAATTGCACCCACATTTAGGTGTGGTCAGGACTCTGGTGATAAAGTCATCTGACAGCAAGGCACACATAGAACTTTACCTGTCTCCGTTAGGGTTTCTCCCTTGTGCTTGGAAGTATCAAGGTTCTTCAATTTGACATCTCAGGTAGAAGTTTATAATAGTATAAAATTTATTAAAAGAACAATGCAATACATATAAAATAACAGTCTTTAAACGCTAACGCGTTTCACGGCTGGGGGGCGCTTTTTCAAAGCTGAACAAGCATAGTTCGATATAGAAAAAAACAACAACATTCTTCTGTCTTAATAGTTTACTCAAGATGAAAGCATTGAAAAATGAAAAGGAACAGCCCTTGATGAAGCATTTCTCCATAAAATACTGGCCTTGAGACTATGGCAGTAAATTAAAACAGGAACCGTGACTAGGGAGTAGCCAGAATGTGGATTTCTCATTTTCTCAACACCCTAAAGATGTAAATGGTATGTGTGAAACATGGGACAAAGTTTCGGGGATACTGGGATTATCAGGATTAATCAATTCCAAAAAATTTAACAGCTTAATTTACTTAAACACTTATCTGGGTAAAAACAACAAAATCTAGAATTTATGAGAACATATAAATTCTGAAACTGAAGTATAAAAAATAATGTAGACAATAAATAATGTAATATGCAATTAGCACAAGAAAAAATTAGGAGTTATCCTGACACAGGACCCCCCATTCCCTCCTGATCACAATGAAGACCTTTTAGGAGGAAAGTACTAATATGATTCGCTGTTGAACTATGTGTTTGAACAGATACCTTGGCTCGGTGCCTGTTAACCCCAATTTACTAAGCTACTTATGCTCAAAAGGGTCCTCTGTATGTGCTTGAGCTAAAGGGAGGGCAGTAGGGATGTATATGGGCATACCTGAGAACTTCTTACCCTGGAGCCCCTATTGTGGGCTCATGTGCTGCCACCCGGGGGATGTAAATAACATGATTTGTGTCATGAATGGGGTGTACCCTGATTGTGTAGGCAGGGCTTATTGTGGGTGGGAAAGAGAAGAAATGGTCAGAGCTTCAGAAGAAGCTCACCGCCATCAGAGAGTCAGATTCTGTCCTCAGTAATTAAATGTAAAAAACGGAGTCTCCGGGGCAGATCAGGAGAGTTCCCAGACACGTATATGGGCATATGGGGCTTTCCTTTCCTCAGCTCCTTGCTATTTACTAACCAGGCACAGAGTAAAGTTCCGTAACCCTTTGCCAGAGAGGTATCCAACACAATGCACGGGATACCTCTCTGGAACTCAAAGCATTGAAGGGATAGTAATACTTAAAATATAAAAAAAAATATGTTGTAGGGTTTATCCCCCTGAGTAAAACAAGAGTACTCCCACTGCTGAGAGGTGTTTTATTCAAAAGTTATTAATTTTCAAAGTGGAATTTTTTAGGTGCAATATCACAGTGGCCTGAAATTGTACAGTGGCGCTGTTGCTACACCATCCTATGGAGATTTATGGTCCTGGGACCAGAGCTGTCCATAGGATCGTGTAGCAACAGCGCCACTGTACAATTTCAGGCCACTGTGATATTGCACTTAAAAAATTCAACTTTGAAAATTAATAACTTTTGAATGAAACACCTTTCAGCAGTGGGAGTACTCTTGTTTTACTCAGGGGGATAAACCCTACAACATATTTTTTTTACATTTTAAGTATTACTATCCCTTTAAGGTTACTCCACTTTCCACACTTACTATAGAGGAACATTCAGGATTTGTTCTTATTAAAGTGTTAAAGGAGAAGTAACGCTTTCTAATAATAACCTTCCACTTAACTTATGCTGGACAAAGTATCCTAATGGCCCCTTTGAATTTTGTCCTGAAGCCATGGTTTAAGAGACAACATCTTAAATCAGTCCTGGATGATACCTCCACAGAGGTGCACATGATAATCTTAACCCCTTAAGGACCAGAGGGATGTGCAGTGCACTGCTTCACAACAGTATGCATATCCCTCTGGTCCTTAAAGGGTTAATAAGGCTCATTCACTTTTGCCAGCTTCAGTTTAAAAAAAAAACAAAAAAACTGTTGTCAACTGTCATGGCCGCCTCCTTGGACATTATATCCAGGGCTGATTGAAAGGGTTTTTTCTTGCACTGAGGCACAAGGCCAAAATTCATAGGGATCACTATCCTTTTCTGTGGGGAGCTTATTAGCATACCTGGGAATTCTCCTGATCTGCCCCAGAGACTCTAGTTTTTAATGTTTATTGCTGGGTTTTCTGGTAGAGAGGCTGATTTTCCAGCTGTGGTGAGTTTCCCGAGGAACTCTGCCCATTTCTCCTCCTTCCCATACTTCCTGCCCACCCAATTAAGCTCTGCCCACTCTATAACTCAAATCACATAATTAACATAAGCCTGGATGCAGCCCATGAGCCCTTTCTGGGGGATCCACAGGAAGAAGGTCCCAGGTATGGTTATTAATTCTATTATGGTGGAGTGTATGCGTCAGCATGTACTGAAGTGATAATACTCTCTAGTGCATACCCCAATCTGCATGAGTAGGGAGACAAGCCTCCACCTAGAAAATGCACTGCATTGATTCTTTTATTCTCTGTGGTGCGTTCTGTTCACTCTAGAATTGCTCCAGTTTTCCTAGAACATCAGCCTCCTTTCTTGCTGCCTTCACCAAGGTTGAAGCCCTTATTGTTAGCATATCTCTTTACATTTCTCCTTTGACTTCTTAAAACATCAGGAAATTTTGTTTTCCGTAGCAGTAGGAAAACCTGTGTTGCAGTAAAACCCGCCCACTCCACTTATCATATATTGCCAAAAAATCCTAGTGACCGTCTATGAATTATGCCCTTATACGTTTGTTAGATAGATAACATCTTCAGTCAGTCGTGATATCACATCCATGGAGGCAGACATGACAGTTGCTAGCATGACAACTAGACCTCTTTCTCTGCTCATCACACATGGTAGGGAACATCTCAAGGGGTGACAAGCTCCATTTAAATCAATGGGGATTTTGGGAATTTTTACATGTTCCTTATGGTACATTTGGTCTGCCCCAGAAATGCTGCAGTTGATCAAGTATTGACATGTAGGATCAGGACTGCATATTCATATTCACTAAAATAAAGTCGTGCAATTCACTGGCAGCCAACTGCCACCTAGGAGACAAACAAAAACTCCTACTAATTTAATTAACCTTTTGACGGCTAGAGAGGTATCCAGCATACCTCCCAACATTTCAAACTGCCAAAGAGGGACACTTGTATTTTAGGGGGTGTTGCTGGGGGAGTGGCTGGTAGGTGGGGCATTATTGAGAATTTTTAGGCTATTTCATGACCTATTGGCATCTCCTTGTGTAACCTAATAAATGACTTATAACAAGACCAAAGTATTTTATTTACACAGACTAATTTATAAACACATATACTGACGTTTAAACAGACATTAATGTGAGTTTTATTGCTGTAGAGTAGTATGATACACTTATATTCATACCACACAGTCTGATTTCCTAAAAAGAGGGACACTAGGGTGGAAAAGAGGGACAGAGGGATTTGGGTCTAAAAGAGGGACTGTCCCTCCTAAAGAGGGACACTAGGGAGGTATGCTCCAGTGCATTTCTTTGAAATGCGTTGGAGACCCTTCTAGCATTTTTGGGGTTTAATGCTCCTGTGGAGCAGCTGGTTTGTCCCAGAATTGTTCCACTTTTCTAATGTACAAATAGCCCATATTGTGCAAACAGCCAATAGCTAGGAATTCCCACTAGTTCACTATTAGTCTGTGACTAATAAAAATATTCAGTAGATGATTAAAAAATAATATTTTTCTCTACGCTTAAAGATAGGTCAGCTAGTAACTCTTCATCTGCCTAGTAACATTTTCTTGGACTGGTGAATCTCATTGAGATTCCTTTAAACCTCTCCAAGAGATCAGCTGTTTCCCAGCCTCACCCCTGTGCTAGCTGTGGGTTTTCATCCTGTCACTGGCACCAAGAGGTTGTCTCAACAGACAATTCTGCCTGCGTGGTCCTGATATTTGTGGCTGATGGTACTACACTAACACCAGATGCCACAGCTGAATCAACAGCTGTTGGTCACCTATTAGATCACCAGAGTAGAGTGCTTGCTAATGGAGCAAACAACTGGTCCTGAGAGTCACAGCTCCCCTCATTACATGAAAGATTAACTAACGCTCCTAATATTTACCTTTTCTAGTGGTTTCTTGGACTGGCCTGTTCGATTCCAGCTCTCAGCTTTGATGTTTGTGGGGGTGCAACGACATAGTGATGTTGTCCTGCTAGGAAACAGTTCTCCTGAAACCACAATCCTTCTACTTACAGTGCTAGGTTGTGCAGTTCCCTCCTGTTTAGGAGGTGAGATAATGAGAATAGGGTTCCAGACATTCAGTGCTAGTCCCTGCTACAAGGGCATAACTACAGAGGGTGTAGTACCGACAGGATCTGGCACCCAAGGGGGCCCATCAGCTTTGCAATATCATGAAAATCCTTAAGATCAGACCAGTTTCTTATCTTGACAGGTGGTTGCTGACATCATCATACATTGACGCTGCCAGCCTAAAAGATAAGAATAAAATTTGTGAGCGCATCCCTTTTCTTGATTAACCCTTTCCGAACATGTTGTTGCAGCTCCCTGGCATTCAGATGAATTGTTTTTCCTCTGATGCAGTTCATGCCATGGAGATATATGCATGATTACTGGATTATCATTAGCCAGAGTAGGTCAATGCATCAGAAACAATGTTGTTTGTCCCTGGTGAGGTGTGACATTGCTCCCTATGTCCGGTATTAAAATGGAGGATGCTACGCTGCCACACAGCCAACAACCTCCTGCCACGCAGGGGAGGGAAACTAGACAGTCCTAGACCCCCCTCCCTTGGTCTTAACCCCTTTGGCATGCACAGGAAATGGACTAATTTCCTCTGTGCATTGTTAGTACAGAATGAGAAACAAGGCGCCGAGGAATGGTACATCCCGCTTCCCCACTGACCTCCCTTAGTACAAGAAGCATAATGAAGAGAATTTCCAGATTAATTACCTTAATATATAGAAGTTAAGTAAGAGAAGCACAAAAATTGTTTCCATTACCTATTTGTTGTGGAATTTTAGCACATCAGAGGTTATTATGTTTTCCAATAGCTCTGCCACAGACTTTTTTCAGATTGCAGGCAGAAGGTGCTAAAATCACTTAAATTGGAATAAACTGAAGAAAACAGAATTGAAGAAAAGAAAGCCATCAAGGGGATATTTTAAAGGGATAGTAACACTTAAAATGTGAAGAAAAAATATGATGTAGGGTTTATCCCCCTGAGTAAAACAAGGGAACTCCCACTGCTGAAATATGTTTTATTCAAAAGGTATAACAGCTCAAAATTGAATTTTTTAGGTGCAATATCACAGTGGCCTGAAATTGTACAGTGGTGCTGTTGCTACACCATCCTATGGAGATTCATGGTCTACGGACCAGAGCTGTCCATAGGATGGTGTAGCAACAGCGCCACTGTATAATTTCAGGCCACTGTGATACTACACCTAAAAAAAATTCAACTCTGAGCTGTAATAACTATTGACTAAAACACCTTTCAGCAGTGATAGTACCCTTTTTTTTTACTCAGGGGGATAACACTACAATATATATTTTTTACAAATTAAGTATTATTATCCTTTAATATATACAGTTATAATAACCAAACCTATGGCAAAATAAAAATGTATAATATTTTAAATATACTGGTAAATGTGACAATAGTAATGATGCCCTGACTGTACCCTCTGTGAGCTTTTTTTCTGCTGTATACTTCTTAGTTCCTTTGGCTGTTTTTTATTTGTATTTTATTTTTATTTTTCAGAACAGTCTGCAAGGAAATGTACTCAAAAATCTTCCTGCAATGAAATAGTCAATATTTTAACAAGTGACAGACTTTGTAATACATAGAATAGTGAACTTGTGGTTTGGTGTTATACAGAAGAAAACACAGTAAAAGGTACAAAAAAATCTAGAAAAGAAAAAAATTAAAATAAGTTTAATTATTAAAGCATGAAGACTTTTTAAGAGCCTGAAAAGGCTCCTTTTTGGTCAACATTGTTAGCATGAAACAAAAAAGAAGGAAAAAAAAAATCTTTTCTCTTGGCATTTTTTTCCAGGCTAAATACCCAAAAATGCAACAAGAAAAGTTCTATTTAGGTTTGGCTTTCAGAAGCAGTTTCATTGAACAAAACTCAGTCCTCCTCTGGTTGTGACCTATGACCTCCAGGGTGTGGAGTCATTTTGTCCTGGGTGCACGGCTTTCCCACAGCTTTTAGAGATTTCCCTTGGGGCTGTCTGAGGAGAAAACAAGCGTTTAGCACCAGTGTTGAGCTGAAAAATAGCAGGGGGAGTTTACTGATTAATATTCATGAATAGGAAACAGCCTGGGTTTTGTAAACTCACAGAAATTTCTCATGCAAGGTGGGTTGGAAGGGAGGAATTTATTAAAAGGAAATTATTTGAGCTTAGACTTTAACCATAACACTGCACAAAGAACTTAAAAGGGGTCTGAGTGGAATGGGAGAGAAAAGAAGGAGTGATGTCGCTAATTGGAAAATAGTACAAACTTCTTGTTCCTAGTTTAAAAAAAAGTTGTTTGTAGTTGGTGATACCGTTTAAACGGGGAAGTGCCTCCAAGAATAAAAGTGAGTTAACCCTTTGAGTGCCAGAGGGGCAGGCAACACAAAGCAATGTGCTGCGTACCCCTGTGGCACTCAAGTGCTATGTTAACTGAAGAAAATAAAACAGATCTGCATACTTATTTTGTGCTTCTTATTGACATAAACATATTAAAAGACTTGATATGGCAATGAAGAGAGGCAGGGGCATCTCTAGAGGGGCTAAGGGGACTGAAGCCTCAAGTGTAGTCTTGGGCAGCCCCAAATGTTGTGGCACAGCAGGTAGCACCGAATATAACATTATTCTTCAAATGTATAACATACTGCAGCTCAATGCCGCTGGCTTCAGTGGCCGCCTGGCCTCCTAAAAATAATATAGTTCTTCAAATTAGTGAGAACAAAGTATAATTGTAGTTGTAGAAAGGTACGGATGGCATTAGATGTGTCCCGCCGTCCAGTACCTTCTGAGCATGTTGGACAGTCGCACTGCAGCCAATGAGCTAGGAGTGCTTTGACACTCCTCTCTTATTGGCTGTGCACGTGATGTGGCACAGTGCTGGTCTGCAGATGGTCACGAGAGCGGAGAGGTGACCATGCCGGGTGACAGCAGGATGAGTTAGAGAGTGCTCTGAGCGCGAATCGGAGGAGGAGGCCTGAATACCCTAGAGTGACAGTCAGACGCTGGCAGCCAGCCCTGAGAGTCCTCAGCAGCAGTTAAATTCAGCACTCAAACTCAGTCTGCACATCACTGTGTGTCACTACTGCCTGTCTCTACAATTAAGAAATTAGTACAGTATTATATGTTTTGGCAAATGGCAATCATCATGGCAACAACATTTTTAACTCCACAGGTTTCTAATACATATTATGTACTCCAAAAACACAAGTAAATGTCAATAAAAAAAAATTACAGGCCCACACATTTTGTGCCCAGGAACCCCTTTCTTGCCCAGGACTAGCTTGATGTTAGCCCTGGATTCAAACTTTACACACCTCTTTGATTTGGTTTGCCTTTCTCATCCTCCTATCTTTCAAACATTGTGTTTGGGAATTTGGTGATAAGGGAATGAGTGAGAGAGAGACCAAATCAAAGACGAGGTGTGTAAAGTTTGAGTCCAGGGCTAACATCAAGGTATCCTGGGCAAGAAAGGGGGTCCTGGGCCAAAATATGGGCCTGTAAATTTGTATTGCCATTTATAAAGAATTAAAAATTATTTGTTTTGGCTGGAGCTGGATGGCATATTGGCCCTAAACAGTACTCCAGTTACTCCTGTTGCAAGTTTTCACCCAACACCAGATGTATAAATATTATATGTACACCTCCAGCTCTGTAGCATGTTAAAGGTTCCTTGAAGACAAACGGAATCTACTTTCTTGGTTGTATAAAGGATTAATATTTCTGAAATCTCAGGGTGAGTTCATTTGAGAAGTTCTCAGGTATGATTATTGGAAGCTTGAACAGCAGCTTGAGCTTCCCCTTCCATTGGCATGCTGAGTGCTCAGTCACATCTGAGTGAGTTCAAGAATGACAAATAATGGTGCACTTACCCACTAGTTCTCCAACAATGCTGAATTACCTCAAGGATAATTATACGGCTTAATCATGTATTCACCCTCATTACATAACTGGCATGTCGGGCATACAACTGTGGTCTAAGCCAGCACTTTAGAATTACGAGTCATAATTCTAAAGTGCTGGCTCAGACCAGAGTTAAGCCATAAGCCATTTAATTATCTTAGAGAAAAGTTAGCACTGTTGTAGAACTAGTGGGTAAGTGCACCATTAGTTATTTTTCTTTGTCATTCTGGAACTCACTCAGATGTGACTGTCTGAGCATGCCAATGGAAGGGGAAGATGCTGTTCAAGTTTCCATTAATGAGTGAGTGAATACAGGAGAATCCTCCACATGCCCAACAAGCCTAAGCACATATGTGTCAGGGTAACCACCAAAAAGAGTGATTAGCCAATTGGCCTTTACAGGTGATAAGATAACCCATATTGTACATTAAAAAACTCCATGCTATCATTTATGTGTGCACATGTGGTTATTGTGAATACTGCGGGTAGTGGCGCTGGGTGCTTTGTGGAATTTTACCATGGGCTCTAGCCCCAGATATTTTTGGAATCTAGAAACACCCCTGAAGAGAGGCCTTGGCCCATATTTATAAAAGCAAACTGGAGTATAGCAACTGCATCATATTCATGCCTGGGTACTTGTCTTTTGGAGTTCCCATTTTGTGTGAAAAAGGGTGGGGCTTACTTATGAATGGGGACGGAGCTTATAGGGTCAGTAATGCCCGTATTTAACTTTATTTAATATTGTAGAGGTTACAAAAATAAAGTATTTGGAGAAAGTGGCATCTCTCAAACCTTTACGGTTTGAGAGATATTCTCCACTAAAGTTCCCTCTCCCTTCCCTTCTCCTGACATCAGCGTCTAGCTGACAGCAGAAGATCCTGGTCCTGGGACCAGCTGGCGGCTCTTTAGCAGAGCCGAAAACTCGTTATTTAAAAAGAATTACTTCATTGGAGTTGTCTACAAAGTGTGCCTGGTTTGCAAGTACACTTTGAAGACCGTTCCCATGAAGTAGTTCTTTTTAAATAACGTTATTTCTGCTCTGCTGAAGAGCCTCCTCAAGTTGGCTGACTCAAATCTCCTGCTGTCAGCAGGAAAAGGGTTTGAGAAATGGCATTTTCTCCAAATGCTTTATTATTGTAACCTGTACATTATTAAATAAAGTTAAATACCCCCTTAAGAACCCCCTTAAGGACCGTCATGGCTTGTTTTCTGTTAAGGACTCATGACATAAAATTGGAGGTGAAGAGTGGAGAAGTGTAACGGATCCTACCCGTTACTGAGCCCTTGTCTGGACCTCAAACTATTTATTCAAAGACTATGGACATTTATTACTGTTTGGACTCTGTGCTGTGCCTTGGCGTACAAACTGGCCAGCTATTCCCTAAGAGAAAGACTTAAATTCATAGACTTTGGATCACATAGTATGTTTAATGTATGGCGAACGTTTTAGTTATTGTATGTAGTATGTTGAGGGTTTACTCCAAGGGAATAGGCAGTGAGGGGTTAATTATTTCATTATGTATTGCAGACTCCCAAGCCTTTTGCTTGATTATTCAACCCCTGGCCATTGTTAAGGAAATGAATATTCTGGCCACTCAAGTCCTTGGAGTGAGAACTGTCCTGAGACCCCCCTGCTGTGTGTGTTAATCCATTCACACCCCTCAGTCTGTGAGTCACCTATTGTATAGCCTGAAACTCTGTTGCCAGCCCTTTGTATTATGTTGTGAGTTGATTACCTCTGTGAATGCTCTCATTGTGTCAGCCCTTGCCTTTTGTCTGATGTGTTTGATTTAATCAAGTTGCCTATTGTATCAGGTTTCCCCATGTGATCCAATGTACTGTACTGTATATAAATATCTGTAGTTTGTGTCAATAAAATGAGTTCTGTTTTGGAGTGAACAAGGAGTCCTGGAGTCTTGTATTGCTTATGGTCTAAAGTATCCACTCTGATACCCATCTGCGCCAAGTATCCTGAATCGCCGACCGCCTGCTGCCAGCTTCCTGCGTCCCAACTTCTTATGCTGTCAGGCGGCGACGTGGACTCTTCCCTGCTTCCCTGCTTCCAGTGACCCTGTGACTGTTTCCAGTGACTGTCCATACTCAAACTGGTGCACCTGACGGCGCTTATCTGCGTCGAGAAGGAGAGACCCAGGAACGACGGCGGAAGGTGACGCGGTCCCTTCCCAGCTTCCGTTACATTGGTGGCAGCGGTGGGATTTCTCCTTCATATTGGGTGCAGCAATTGAGGCATGGCAGATGTAACAGTGCTGGCAGACACTCTAGGAGCATACGAGGATCGCTACAGCGCCATCCGAATACAGTGGTGGACCCAGCTGGGTGATGTTATCTACGACTTCGTTCCAGAGTTGGATGCGTGCATTACAGAGGAGCTCAGAGTACAGGAGGAGTACTGGGACTTTGTTAAATACCTGGACCAGGAATATGGATCCGAGGGCCTTTTTGACTGGTGCCCAGCCCGCTTGCGATGGGACATCCAAGGGCTGGTATGGAACGCCTACCACATGGACTCTACTTTTGGGTGCCCTGACTCCAGCAGATACTGGGAGATCCGGGACAAAAGAGAGGACCGTTTTGGTGGATACATTCCTGCGGACTGCCAGGGAAATTTGGATATTCTGGCAGGATGTGAATGGGACCTGGAGCAACTATATGCTGGGTTCATTCGAGAGGTCCGGGAATTCCAAAAAGAGGAAGAAGAATGGGGGGGTAACGCATCTGAGGAGGACTTCAGCGACATTGAGGGCCAGGATTGTGTTACCCCTGTTCACTCCACACTGGTGAGTGGGAATTCGTTCCTCACCAGTGCCCCTGTTGTTGCCCCTGCATCAGGAAGTGGGAAAATTGCCCTGCCTGATACCCCTTTGCCCCTGGACTGTTTGTTGCCTGAGCTGAGGGGTGGGAATTCGTTCCCCCTCAGTGAAGAGAATGCCTCTGCATCAGGGGATGGGACGGACGTCTCCCCTGATAGGCATATTGCCCCTTCCCCTGTGTTCCCAGCTGCGGTGGACGAGACGCAGGTCCCCACCAGCAGCAATTGTATGCCCCAACTGATGGGTGGGAGAGAGCCCATCAGTCCCTGTGAACCCCCTGCTGTGGTGAGGGGAGAAGAGCTCACCAGCAGCCCCAGAAAGATGCCCCCTGTTCTATTGGAGAATGCCCTGGGAGCAGAGCAGTGTGTGCTCCCCAGGGTCACGGATAATGCCGCCTTGGGGGATGGGACTGCGGTCTCCCTCAAGGCAGAGAAGGCCCTGGAAAGTGATGGCCTACAAGAGGAGGACCCCAGCGGACTGGAAGAGAGCAGTGCTGCTGGCCCTCCTGAGGATATGTTGTGTGAACTGATGGGTGGAGAAGAGTGCCCCATCAGCCCCCCTGTAAACCCTGACCTGGTGAGTGGGAGCGAGCTCACCAGGGTCTGGGAAACCCCTGCTGTGGTGAAGGAGATGCAGGTCCCCACCAGCAGCCCCAGTCCGTCCCCTGTTGCTACTGCCCTGGAGAAGGGGAAGAGTGTCTTCTCCAGGTATGTGACTAAGATTGCGAGGAGGATTGAGACTGCCCTCCTCCAGAAGACAAGAGATGGCCCTGATGTGAGGGGCCAAGAAGAAGAGGGGTACAGCAGGCTGCCACTCTGCAGTGCTGCTACTGCACCTGGAAACCCTGGATGTTGCCCCAAGTTCCTCATGCTGGAGAGTAGGAGCGAGCTCTCCAGTCCCCCTGTAACCCCTGGCTTGGTGCGTGGGAGCGAGCGCACCAGGTCATGTGAAACCTTGGCTGGGATTAGTGGAGCAACAGTCCTCATCCCCAGCCCAACGATTGTGTTCCCTTTCCCTGTGACCCCTGGCTTGGTGGATGGGAGCAAATTCACCGGGTCCTGTGAACCCCCTGCTGTGGTGTGTAGGAGTGAGCACACCACCCCTTGTTTTGCCCTGACACTGGTGAGTGGGAGCAAGCTCACCAGAAGCCCCAAGAAGGCGCTCCCCAACAATTCCCCTTTGAGCCCTGATCTGGTGAGTGGGACCACCGTCCTCATCAGGGATGTTGCTGGGGCCCCTGAATTTCCTGAGCTCTGCCTGGAGGGTGGGAATGTGTCCCAGAACGTTGCCCCAGCCCAGGAGAGTGGGACAAACATCCTCTCCTGTTCCTCTGGGGCAGTGGCCCAACTAAATGGGGGAGATATGCCTCTCTCTCCACACTCTGATGCACAGAAGCCAGAGACACAATTGCCCCAGGAAGATCCCCCTTATAGACTGGCTTTGGACCCTGAGCCCCTGGCCCCAGACCCAGGAACATTGAACCCCAGCTCTGCATGGAGCATGGCCCAGGAGAGGCCACCCAATTTGATGATTGCCAGGACAACCAGGCACCAATTTCCCTGGCCCAGGATTAAGAACCGAGACTGTACCCCTGGTCCAGGACAAGAGACCTGCTTTCTATTTCCAGGCGTGGACAAGGGGCTTGCATTTTCTCCTGGCACAGGACACCAGGCTGAGTCATTGTTTCCCTGGCCCAGGACAAGGGGCTCCTCCTTTAAGACTGGCCTAGGACCAAGGCCTCCAGACTAATGAACTGTCCAGACAAGTGGCTCACAACCTCAATGGTCTCCTACAGCTCCAAGTCAGCGTTTACTACTGTCCCCGCTGGCTTGGTACAAAAAGGGGGAGAAATGTAACGGATCCTACCCGTTACTGAGCCCTTGTCTGGACCTCAAACTATTTATTCAAAGACTATGGACATTTATTACTGTTTGGACTCTGTGCTGTGCCTTGGCGTACAAACTGGCCAGCTATTCCCTAAGAGAAAGACTTAAATTCATAGACTTTGGATCACATAGTATGTTTAATGTATGGCGAACGTTTTAGTTATTGTATGTAGTATGTTGAGGGTTTACTCCAAGGGAATAGGCAGTGAGGGGTTAATTATTTCATTATGTATTGCAGACTCCCAAGCCTTTTGCTTGATTATTCAACCCCTGGCCATTGTTAAGGAAATGAATATTCTGGCCACTCAAGTCCTTGGAGTGAGAACTGTCCTGAGACCCCCCTGCTGTGTGTGTTAATCCATTCACACCCCTCAGTCTGTGAGTCACCTATTGTATAGCCTGAAACTCTGTTGCCAGCCCTTTGTATTATGTTGTGAGTTGATTACCTCTGTGAATGCTCTCATTGTGTCAGCCCTTGCCTTTTGTCTGATGTGTTTGATTTAATCAAGTTGCCTATTGTATCAGGTTTCCCCATGTGATCCAATGTACTGTACTGTATATAAATATCTGTAGTTTGTGTCAATAAAATGAGTTCTGTTTTGGAGTGAACAAGGAGTCCTGGAGTCTTGTATTGCTTATGGTCTAAAGTATCCACTCTGATACCCATCTGCGCCAAGTATCCTGAATCGCCGACCGCCTGCTGCCAGCTTCCTGCGTCCCAACTTCTTATGCTGTCAGGCGGCGACGTGGACTCTTCCCTGCTTCCCTGCTTCCAGTGACCCTGTGACTGTTTCCAGTGACTGTCCATACTCCAACTGGTGCACCTGACGGCGCTTATCTGCGTCGAGAAGGAGAGACCCAGGAACGACGGCGGAAGGTGACGCGGTCCCTTCCCAGCTTCCGTTACAAGAAGTCATCTCCATGTTATCACATCTTTATCCCTCCTTAGTGCATCTCCCCTCCCCCCACCCATGCACACGATAGGTCTATTTTAGTAAATCATTCTCAGTGGGACAGATATGAATAGAACATAAATGCAACAAAATTTAAAAAAAAGGATTATCATATATGTGGAATTTTCAGGACATGTCCTCTTTTTCGGGGCTTAACCGTTTGGGTGCCAGAAAGGTATTCAGAACATTGCAATGCAATGCATTGGATACCCCTCTGGCACTCAAAGTGTTAAGATACTGACCCCTGGAATTTTAGCATATGCTGTAAATGTCCTGGATTTCTTTGTAGGAGAGAGCAGGTGAACTTTATTTCACCTCTCTCACCATTGCATGCTTTGTGGAGAGTGTGTCAGCCTTCTCCACCCTCACCACAACTTGCAAATATGCTTCTATTCATGAAGCAGCAAATGCATCCTTTGACTGTGTTAGGGTTACTTGTCAAAAAACACCCTTGGTGACCACTTTGGAACAGAGTGCTCCTCTGCTAAATACCTTGCTGCATTGTTGTGCCCAGTGTGTCTATTTAACCAATACTAAGTATGTCACTCACTACTAGTATTCTTACTGCTGCTGGCCCCCAATCCATTGCAGTGGTTTTGTAAGATCCATACCGGAATAAACATTCAGGAATGTCCAGTGTCTTAAACTAATACCTATCGTACACACAATTGCTTAAATCTAGTTAAACCTGGTTGGTACACCAAAGTGTATGCTATTTTCATAGTTCAGATATGGTAACACTAGTTGAATCTATACATCTTTACCTAGTCTCTTGCATCCAGAGGGGTAATATAAGGTATTCCTTACAAAGTTCAGATATATGAAAATGCATGTGCAGGGGCAAGTTTTCACTTCATTAAGTTTGATGAAAAGCTGCACATATAATATCATGTATCATAACCCTATGACTACCAAAGTGATGTGCAACACATTACTTTGCAATTACAAATCCACCTAGTCCTTAAAAGGTTACATCAGGCATGAACACAATATGGATATGGGTCAGATCTGCCTCTGACAGTTCTGATCTGACCTTCTAGTCTAGCTGGATGTTCTGTTTTGTTCAAAATACACTACATTTAGAGCTGTGCTGTGAGACATATATAGGTGACTTCACGCTTAAAGGACAACTATCACAAGGACAGTGTTCCACTGACACCAGAAGAGACCAACAGGATAGCAGAAGTTTCTGAAAGGAAACCCTTGATGCTGCCTTGAGGACCCACAAGAAGAGACTGAACTAAGAGACTTTGAATTCTCACAGTCTCCTGTCTTGTCCTCTCCATGAGTTATCTGTACTGGGCTAAAAACCGGACACAGAAGGTGTATGGGGACTGCACATTCTACCGTGAAGCTTGTGGCTCAGAACCTCATACTTCTATGTACGTTACAGCCAAAGTGATATGACCTCCCCTTCTCCCCTGAGACACTGATAGGACTCTTTGTGGGACTGCACAGTGAAGCTCCAGGCTTTAAACTAACCCTGCTCCCATAGGGGCAGACTTGGTAAAATGTGATAATTGCCCTATTAGGTGCATAAGGCAAAACTTTAGCTCTCCTTTCAGCATCCATATATAAAGACACAAAAACAGAATTAAGAGGAAAGTGAGTGATCACAGATTTATTACTTTAAAAATATAAGATTTAGACTGAGCATTTCCAAACTCAAGTGGCACTTTATAGACAATCTCCAGAAAACTGGGCAACCTCTGCACCAGATGTTGCTTTTCCAGCTGGCCTACACCTGCATCCAACTGGATACCAGACATATGCAGCCTGGCCCCTCTGTTTCCAGTTGCTGACTTTGATTGCTGGACGGATGGATGGACATAATATGCTTTTTTCTGTTGCCATCCATCTATTGCCTTTTGAAAAATTCTCTAAACTGATTAGCTCCTCAATCCAAAATAATTGCTCACACCTACATATTTACATATATCTCTTAGGCACTATTCACATAGGTGACACCAGCACATGAATGCTGCATTGGTTATGTCGCTGTGAAAGGTTTTATGCTCGACTATGGTGTCTTTCATACGATTGATCATAGCCTTGTGTGAACTCACCAAAATCCACCAAGCTGCATTTTTACTGTGTTCACACAGGAACGCCGTAAAGAAGCAGCAAGGAATGTCTTCACTGCACTCTATGGCGCTACTGATAGGGTATCCTTTTGCAGTGGCGACATTTAATGGTGAGTGTCAAAATGGCGACTTCAAAATGTGGTGTTTAAAATGTCACCTTAGCAAAAAGATACCCCACTATGAGTTACAATACCCCACTAGGTATTAAGTTAGGATATTTAGGTTAGGCTAGGGTTAGAGCTAGTTAGGGTAGGGTAATTAGGGTACATTAACTTAGGGAAGTTTGGGGGTATACTCGTTATGGCTGGTACTTAGGGTAGTTAGGGAACATTACACTAGGTTAGGATAGAGACACCTAAATGCTAATGATAAAAATGGTGAATTAGAGGTGGTTTGGGGGTACTTAGATTAGGGAAAAGGTTAGGATAAATTAGAGAACTTAGATTAGGGTAGTTGAATTAGGTTAGGTGACATTTTGATCTATTTTAAATGCTATTTTGGCACGTGCTTTTACCACCATGACATTTTCATCACTGGCAGATTTGCTGGAGGTTGCAATACTTATCGCAACCTTCAATGAATGGCCAACCCACGTGAGAGCTAGACAATAATGATGGGTGGAATTCACATGGGCCGGCTCTCAGACATACCCCTCCTGCATACCTCCCAAGTGTCCCTCTTTAGGAGGGACAGTCCCTCTTTGAGACCCAAATCCCTCTGTCCCTCTTTCCCACCCTAGTGTCCCTCTTTTCAGGAGATCAGACTGTGTGGTGTGTATCACATTGCTCCACAGCCATAAAACTCACTTTCATGTTTCTTTAAATGTCATTATATATGTGTTTATAAATTAGTATGTGTAAATAAAATACTTTGATATTGATCTAAATAATTTATTAAGTTACACAAAGAGGTGTTAATAGGTCATGAAATCACCTATAAATTCTTGATAATGCCCCGCCCACCAGCCACTACCCCAGTTACACCCCCTAAAACAAGTATTCCTCTTTGGCCATTTGAAATATTGGGAGGTATGCTCCTGTGTCCAGATCAGCAGGCAAAAGCAGGAAAATATGGATGAAATAACATGGGTAACAGAACATTTGCAGAGGGCTGCTACAATTCTGACACCCCTGTGAAAGAGCCCTACATATTAGAGCACACGCTTTCAAAAAAACCAGTAAGTTTTAATTTAGGATTAGTGTTCCTTTAAGAGTTATGGGAAGCAGAGGTTACATCTGTTACAGCTAAAATTGGAAATGTAAATAAAATTTAAGCAAATCAATCAAGTGATGTGGATTTTAACTGATCCATAGCATGAAACCCTGAGTTTTATATCATTCCAGGCCAGGCTTATGGAATCAAAGGTAAATCCAGCCCTGAATATCATAAACTACAACCAAATGGAAAATCAAATTAATTTTATATTTACCTTGTAGATAGGTAGAAGTGATAATCCCTAACTGATGAATATTTCCAAAGAGACGTTGACTTTTGCAGCAGATTTCTGACACAAAGATTACATTTTTCATTTGTCTTTCATAATTTCAGAAGTTTGTGAGATCTCTTTGACATCAGTCAGTGATAATTGGGATACAGCATAACATGGAATGTGACTGCAGATGAGAACCAGTAGCACTTCTGCTTGCTGTAAAAAATATCTTGATTCTGCTTTCCTATTAAAGGGACAGTAACACTTAATATGCAAATAAATATATATTTTAGGGGTTGTTCTCCTGAGTACAACAAGGGTACTCCAAGTGCTGAGAGATATTTTATTCAAACGTTATCCTGGATCAAATCACAATGCCTGAAATTTTACAGTGGAGCTGTTGCTACACCATAATAGAGGTTCATTGTCAAATGACAGTTAGTAAAATAAAACTAAAATTGGTAGTTTGGTATTCTATTACCGGTGCTGTGACAAACTACCGACAGTTAAAAAACACAACATGTGCAAAATTAGCACCCACTGAAAACAATGAAACAGCTTATCAATTGGTTATTCAATTTCATGCAGTGGCTAGTAACACTCGTTCAGGGGGCTCACTTTTTTTGTGTTATTTTAGTGCCTAACAAACCTAGGCATTGAGTCCCTAAAGCATGTTAAATAAAAACCATCAACATTTAATTGAAAACAGTAAAAAAAAAAAAAAAAAGAAATACACAAATGCACAACAAAGCATCCCAACACTAGTGACCCACAGATGAAGCCAAACAATAAATAACCCTTTGAATGCCAGAGGCATATGAAACTCATTGGAGAGTGTTTCATACCCCCCTGGCACTCAAACGGTTAATCCCCCACAGCATTAACAATAAACACTTACATTGAAGTTGGAGGTCCAGCAGGGACTTCTGCACCCTGGTATTCTCCTTTACGTCTTCTGTCTTCTTCTTTATTTCTTCTGTAAGTCTTCTTTCTTCTTCTCTAAGTCTTCTTTCTTCTTCTTTAAATCTTCTTTAAATGTTGTTGAAGTTTATTAAAAAATAAACAAATGAATGATATTAAATTCCCCTCTTCACTACTGCTGCCTCCACCAGAAAGAAAAAAGAAAATTACACACACACCCACCCAGTTACTGTTCCCAAAGTGAGGGAAATATGAACAGAGACTGGTTTTAGATGGGCAATCACTGTTCAAATTGCCTCCCACAATCCCATTGGCTGGGATGTGGGGTTGCCCAGGGCACAGAACATGCAATGCAGTAACTGCAGTAACCACACTTCCCAGTCAATCAGTTTCTAGCTGGAGGGGTCACGAATGAACGTTTTGTAATTCTTCCAGCTATTTAATAATTGGCTAGCTGGAGGGATGACAAAAAGTGCATTCATGACCCCTCCAGCTAGAAGCTGATTGATCTTTGTTCAGATTTCCCTCACTTTGGCACAGGCAATGGCCCGTGCAGGAACTGAAATGGGGGGTAATTTTTATTTCTTTCATTCTGGAGGCGACAATAGTAAAATGGGGAATTTAATTTCATTTATTTATTTTATAGCCTTTCACAAGATTTAAAAAAGATTAAAGAAGAAGAAAGAAGACTTACAGAAGAAGAAAGACTTATAGGAGAAGTAAAGAAGACAGAGGAAGAACAGGGGGCAGGAGACCCCGCTGGGCCTCCAACTTCAAGGTAATTGTTACAGCTGTTGGGAATGGGTCATAGGATAGTGTTAATATTAGGTGTAGTGTGGGGCCGTTGGGGTACTTTTAGGGTTAGTGCTTAGGAGGGTAGGTGGGAGGGTGACTGTGTTATTAGCTCATGTATCAAACATCCAGCGTCAGCTAGTTTCCTTTGATGTTCCCATTATTCACTTGTGGGAACAAGAAGCTGCGATGAGCATTGCACAAGTCTTTGGTCCTTAAAAGGTTAAGATTGCCATGTGCAGTGGGAGGAGTTTATGTCCTGTTGTCCTTCTAGGTACAGTCATATCCACCTCCATGGACATGACATACAGGACTGATTAAATATGTTATGTCTTGAACAAAAGCACAAAGGCAAAACTCATAAGGCCCATTAGGATTTTCTGGCCATTGTAAGATACGTTGAGGGTTATTATTATGAGTTGTCCTATCTTACTACAATCCCCTTTTCAACATCTTGAGAATCAGAGGGGTGTGCGATGTCTTGCTTTGCAAAGTATTGCACATCTCTCTGGTTCTCAAGAAGTTACAGGTAATATATTTTAATTGATTATTATTTTTTCATCATTCTTTTTATTTTAAATGACAGCCTTAACTCTTTGGATATTAGATGTCTTCATTGCATTGCCTTACAATTTGTTGGACACATCTGTGACATCCAATGTTCACTGCATGATCTGTTTTTAGGCATGTTGAGGGAAGAAATTGTCCTTGCACTCCATACTTCCTGTTATGTTTTACACACAGCCTACAGTTCAAGAAGTGTAGAGTGCAAAGGAAAATTTCAGTTGGCTGAAAACAGTCAATGCAATATAAGAACTCTCAAAGGGATATTAATACTTCATTTTATCTTTATTTTATTTTGTAGGCATTAAAAAAAACATGAAGAACGATACAAGCAGGGCTTAAAATTTGAAGTCCTTTGCTACTAGCCAGACATGAAAAGTTACTCGCCACTGCAAGGCATAACATACCCACCAGGGCTGAATTTCTACTCGTCAGGGCTAAATTTTCACTCGCCATTGGCTAGTGCAAAGTGGAAATTTTGAGCCCTGATATAAGTCTTATCTCTCAAACCTTTATGGTTTGACAGATATTCACAAGCAAAGTTTCCCCTCCCGCCCCTTTTACCTAGTGTAAGCCATCTCTTCTCAGATGTAGAATGCAGTCCATAGACCAGACAGATAACAGCAGGGCACAATCTTCTTCCTATGAGAACAATGAAAGCCCTACCCCCCTTGACAAGTTTTTCAGGTTTTTCCCTTACCTTAATTGGGGATTGTCCCTCTCTGCAATCTACCTGGGCACTTGCCTTTTGCTCTGGCTGAACAGTGTTACATCAGTAAAAGGGGCAGGAGGGGGATACTTTGTCATTGAATTTCTCTTGAATTAAAACTCTGACAGAATTGAAATACCACTCTACAAGGTCCAAATACTATGATGATTAATTAGAGCTGCTTTTATTATGAAACATTACTATCCCTTTAAGTCAGGGTTAGTCAATTGTCAGATTTAAAGCTGTTGGGCACTACGACTCCCATCATACCCAACCAGTCATTGGTTGCATGCAATTTTGTTTTCTCTCCCAGCATCACTTTCTCTAAATATAAACTGAATTAGCAATATTATGCAGAAAACTACTTGTGATAGTTGTGCAGCTCCATTGTCTATTCTTTACATATTCATTGAAACTTATACCACAAATTTGTAGGTGCTTTAGCACACGTTGGAGGAAAGCTGCGCAAGCTACTCCAGCCTGCAACACACACTGATAGCCAGCCATCAGAATCGCCTCATGCAACTCAATTGGCCTTATAGAAGCAATTCTATAGAAAAAAAGGGAAAAAAGAAGAGTGCAAAAAAACATATGAGAGTAGCACCTGTATAGACGCTTACATAGAACGAGACCCTATTCGATGTACTTGTATTCGCAAAATCAATGTTGGAAGTGTGCCTTTAGAATATCAAATTTCTGATTTATCCAATCAAGAAAATGGACTCCTCGATCGCTGCCGAGTGCTCAGTTAGTCCGGTCTTATCGCTTTCTCCCCTAGGTGTTCATGTGATCACTACTTATCTCATTCTGAAGGGTTTACTAGGGTGTAAACAGAAGTAGAAACGCCAGGCAAAGAGCTCTCTAAAAGTAAGAGGGAGAGGCAAAGATATACCCTGCGTGCATATTTGCCCCCTACTCACCAGATAGATCTGATGGTGATAAGTGATTCCCATGTAAATAACCTTCCTATTGGATTTTAATATACTATATACCATATTTTATTTTAAAGCAAAACTATCATCAAATAATATTGGCACCCAATATATTTGTAACCTAGCGATTTACAAATCCTTACTGTCTCTAAACTCAATATGTCTGCGTTATTGCTGAAAACCACTTCTTCCGCAGGAACCAGAGGACAGACAGTGCAGACATCTTAGAGGAAATGACAGTGACGCCGGTCCTGTTCACTGCCAGCATTGATGGTGACGTTAGTTGGTTACCTTAAGGTAACTGGAAGTTCCTGAATGCACAGGCGTACAGAACTTCCCTTGTAATCTCTGTGCAGCCCGATGCCTCGGAATGAAGTGGTTTTGCGGCAATAATGGGACTTACTGAGTTTAAAGACAGTAAGAATTTGCAAATCACTAGGTTACAAATATATTGGGTGGCAATATTATTTGCATGATAGTTCCACTTTAAATACTCTGCTATTTTGTTTTAAATATTCCTGCTTCTACTCTTCCAAGTGGCTACTGGTGTCTGTTTGCTGCACATCTCCTCCACTGACACTCCAATATGCTTATACATGTTGGCAAATCCCTGTGACAGAGAAAGGGACGGACGGACAGCACAGGCGCACACATCCCACTTCACCAAGATAAATGATACCGACACTTTACAAACTTTATTACCCTATTTTCATTATTCCATGGATACTATCAATGAATCGGAGTTGACTTGTTTTGACATGGCAGTTCCTCTTTAATGTGCCCCCCTAGTCAAAAAAGCTGATATTCATTCCCTGCCCAAGCTGCACTGGAGTTCTCCTTGGCATCAAAAGGGTTAAAGGCTAACAAAGAAAACATTCCATTGGCTCCCAGCAGGTCACAGATAAATCTGTCATGTTAAAGCTAAAGCTAAATCAAAGCATAACTTGTCACTTATCATCTGGTTCCTGATAATACTATCACCTTCAAACACAGCTTGAACTATTTCCCTCCCAACTGGCCTCAGCTCCACTGCAGCACATTCCAGCTAGTCTAGGAGAGATACAGCTAATAAGAGAGATATGCAATGTTATATTAGTCATTAGTAAGGTGATTTACTACAGAACTTGTTAAATACAAGCCTGCCCTCCTCTATTGCACATTTCCCTTCTTTCTCAAAAGGTGATTTATAGAGGCTGATCTTCGAAAGAGATATGTATCACCCTGTAGCAAACCCAGGGCCGGATTTACATCACAGGCACCCCTAGGCAAGGAACTTTAGGTTGCCCTTAGCACTCATCACATGACCCCACCAACAGTCCATTCCACTGTTTCCTGGCACAGAGAATACCCTTCTTCTATAACAAGCAAGAATGGAAAAAGGTTTAACGCCTCAATTGCTAGATTAAGGGGTTAAATAATAGTTTGTAAAGGGATATAAAACCAGTGCAGTGCAGGGACATTGAGACTGTGCTAGCCACACCCACAATTTAGAATATGGGTGTGTTCAGCACATCTGAGGCACCCCTCATATGTTGGAATTCTAGGCAGTTGTCTACTCTACCAATGGGAAATCTAGCTCTGAGCAAAAATGAGCTGATCCTGAGATTGTTGCAATATTAACCCTTAATGTTGCTTGGAATGTTGATTTTATTTGATCAGTCCCTGCTTGCTGTAACCTAGGGGCATTCCAGTCATTCCGCAAGGGACCCTTTACATGCCACAACTTAGAGTCTACCAATAAGAAAAGCACAATTTTTGCCCATGCCTCCCATCCACATTTTCTTTCTGTGTTCCCAGCTTCACCCTCTTGCTCCCAGAATCTCCTCAGTGCTCCAAGCTACTCCCTCCCTGTTCCCAGCATCTCTCCTCTGCTTCCAGAATTTACTCTCTGCTCCAGCGTCTCCACTTACACTCCAAGCTTCTCCCCCTTGCTCCCACCTGCTCAGTCTGTATCGCATGAGCCTTTGTATTTAGTGGGCGCCATGCTTCTGTGGCCCACGTGTGCCGGGACCCGAGCATGTCCAGTGGTGGACTGACCCATTGGGCACTAGGTTGAGGCCACTAAGAATGGGTCCCCCAGGCATAGTGGAGGCCCCCACAGTGAGGGTGGCCCTGCCAGATTTGGGGGTCCCTCCAGACTCAAGCTCCCCCAGAAAGTGTAGGCTGAAGTGGCCTACCATAAATTTTTATATTCTGTAGGTAGTGAAGCCCCACTCTATTCTCAATTTCAGTGTGGAGCCATTGGCCCCACACTGTCTCTTCTAGTACTTTTGGGGCACTGAGGTGACTTCACTAGAAGATGTAGTGTGGAACCAATACCTACAGACATCTTTTTGTTTTCAAATGGAGGTAAGAGGAGGGAATATTAAACAGTGTATATGGGCAATGTGTGGCTACCAATGGGAAGGGGAACCAGGCTGTTTTATCTTGTATATCAGAAGATCCAGCACAGGTCATCATAACTGTAAACTTTATTTAGAATGCCTGCACCCACACACACACACACTCACACACAGTGCAAGTGACCACTTCCTGTTTCAGTCCTATACCACTGTGCACATAACAACAGGCAGATATGGATCATACCAACAGATAATCTCAATATCACACATTTCCCTTTTTCTTTTCTTTTTAAACAACAGAAACCTTAAAGCATGTTTTAAGTCTGTAGTCTGTGTAAAAGAACTTCAGTTCCTTTTAACATAGTTCAACGAGAGGATTTGGCTTTTCAATATATTGACCTGACGTTGTTTGCTTTGCATCACTGCATGATATGGCTGGCAAGTCAGTCGAGCTTCAAAAAGTTTCTCTGGCATCTTAATTCTCCAGCTGCAATGGAGGTTTCAATGTATCCTCACAGGTTTCCTTCTCTGTCATCAAATTGTTGGGAACCGATGGAATAGCCATTAAATGTGTACGATTCTTATGTAAGCATTGTCCATCCTTGGTTTGAACTAAGTAAGATCTTGGAGAATATTGCTGGATAACTCTCCCTTCAGAATTCCAGCTCTTTGAACCTTGTACTCGTAAAGGAGTTTGTACCTAAAGATTCTCCAAATGCTTTGCAGCTCGGTAATAGTATTCATTCCTTTTATCCATGACTTTCAATTTGGTTTCTATTACATGTTTTTGTGGAAACCTTTACCAAGGTTTCAAGACTGGTACTCGTGTAACCAGCTGTCTGCCAAACAGTAATTCTGCTGGTGACTTCCCACATGGAAGTAGCTCTATAGCTGAGAAGAGCCAGACATGGATCCTCATCTGCTTCTGTTGCTTTAGAATATGTTTTTCACTATCTTTACTCCAGCTTCTGCTAATACATTTGCTTGTGGATATCCTGGGCCAGGTGCTCGATATTTAATAGGTACTGGAAAATACCTTACACTCCCTACAACTGAATTGAGGACCATTGTCTGATATTATTACTCTTGAAATTTCATATCTTGCCAAAATTGCTTTCACTTTTTTGATCACTGTACTTACTGACTCATCTTCCAATAATGCTATCTCTGGGTAATTAGAGAAGTAATTCATTACTAGGATATAATGCTGGGTTTTGAAATCAAATAAGTCCATCCCTAACTTTTTCCAGGGTGCCAAAGGAAAGTCATCATCCAGTACAGGCTCTTTAGGTAATTGAGGTCTGAATTTTTGGCAAGTGCAGCACTGAGTGATCATTGTCTCAATGTTGTCTTTTGGTCTTTTCTATACCTGAATGTAGTCTTTTAAGTATTTGACCTGGCAAACTCGCTGGTACAATAATCTTTTGTCATTTCAAAAGTACCCCTTTTATCAAAGAAAGTTCAGAAATGTGTGGTCTATATACAGTGATGGCATTAGTGTCTCAGATTTGCCACTGGAAATTGCTTTCTTCGCTTGACTTAGAAGAGCATCTGTTGTTGTAGCTTGTTCAGTTGCTGCCCACATTGCATAACTGAATGGACCTATCTTCAGGATTAGATTGACATGAACAGTCACCTCTTTCTGCAACTGTAAGTCCTCTTTGTTAAAGGGTAAGTAAGCACTTGACAGAGCATCAGCTACCACCAGCTCCTGGCCAAGTATAAAATCCAGGGTGAAGTCATACCTTTGAAGTCTTAGAAACAGGTGTTGAATTATTGGAGGTGCATCTATCAAGCATTTTTGGTAGATATAGATCAAAAATGTATGATCAGTTTCTGCTGAGAATACACTCCCATAGAAATAAACATGACATTTTTCACATCCATAATCTAGTCCAAGTGTTTCCTTCTCAATTTGTGCATGTGATTTTTCAGTATCCGTCAATGCTCTAGATGCATAAGCCATAGGCAATCAGCATGAGCCTTGATTTTTAAATGGAACTGCTCCCAATACATTCTGTGAAGCATCTGCTGACAACTTTGTTTTTGCTGTTGAATCAAAGAATTGCAGAGCTGTTGCAATAGTAAACATTTCCTTCAAAAACTTCCATTCTTTCTGGTGAGTCTCTGACCATTCCCAGGCATAGTCTTTTCTGAGTAGTTATTGCATTAAAGCAGTTTTGTCTGGTAAATTGGGTATGAACTTGCCAAGGTAATTCACCATTCTTAGTAACCATTGAATATCTTGCTTATTTTCTAGCTGTAACATTTCTGTAATTGCCATAATCTTTTCCATGTCTGCTAAAACACCACCTCCTACATCGGGTATATGGAGACCGTACATACAACCCATGAGCTTGTGGCTGAGAATCAGAAACCCCTGAGTTGGATTTTACCCAAAAGAAGGGGGATTAACCCTTTGAATGCCAGAGAGGTATCCAACGCATTTGAATGCAATGCTCTCAATAAAATCTGGCACTCAAATGGTTAAGCACCCACGAACAGCCAGGAGCCATTTTGACCCTGCACAATGCTGCCATGAGCTTTTTACAAAGTATTCTCCCACAGGATAATTGCCTTTTAAACAGTTTTGCCTACTAATTCAAAATGAAATGTTTACTTTACATTAAGTTTTGATTTATTTTTTCTAAGATGCACCTCTTTCTTTATTTTTTGAAGAGAACTTATCACCTATCCAACCTCCCCTCAGCAGGAGCTTCCATCTTCAAATGATTTGCATAACTTTGCAATTTATTCCACCCCACTGATGGAAACGAATACATTTTAGCAGCCCAAGAAGGTGAAATCGGATTTTCTAGATATGTGAGCAATTAATTATGTAAGCTGCATATGTATAAGCCAGAGAGCAAAACTCTGCTGAGCTTAGATTCCCTAACTACTATAACAAAAACATATAAAACTATTATATTTTTTGAAAAACAAAATTCATAAGTTATAGGCAGACTAAATACATACATTTGATGAGACTAAACCCAGGTCCACTTTAAGTTACATAGTGAAAGGAAGAAGCAGATTCTTTTTCAGGGAGTGTCTCCATCTCTGTACTATTGTTCTTGATACAATTGATGTTTCTTTGTATTCTTGATTATCCTGAAACCCAACAACCTTGGCTGGTGTATCTGGAGATCACTATGAAGGTAACATACATTTCAATACAAAGCAATATTTTATATGAACCACTATATTTCTATAGAAACCAACTATATCTAAACAGAAACTCCCTGTATCTTAAAGTAAACCCCCTTATCCTTTATATATTGCTTGTAGTTGGTGATAGCTTTTTGAAGACCAACAGATACAATTCAAAGTTTTTAGACTTCTGTAATTTATTGGTAAAAAATAGTATGTCAGTCCACTAAATGTAACATTAACCAAGACATATATTAATCAAGTGGCAGTAAATGTGATATATCAGATTATCTGCTCTTCATTGTCATCACTTGGGTATTTACAGACCTCCCAACATTTCAGATGGCCAAAGAGGGACACTTGTGTTTTAGGGAGTGTAGCTGGGGGTGTGGCTAGTCGGCCAGGCATTACCAAGTATTTTTAGGTTATTTTGTGACCTATTACCATCTCTTTGTGTAAATGAATAATGATTTAGAACAAGAACAAAGTGTTTTAATCACACAGACTAATTTATATACACATATACTGAAGTATATACAAACATATATATATGAGTTTTATTGCTGTGGAGCAATTTAATACATTAACATACACACCACACAGTCTGATCTCCTGAAAAGAGGGACACCAGGGTGGGAAAGAGGGACAAGGGGATTTGGTTCAAAAAGAGGGACTGTACCTCCTAAAGAGGGACACTTGGGAGGTATGTATTTATCAAGAATGTTTCTTATTTCCTTGTCTAAAAGAGGGACTGTCCCTCCTAAAGAGGGACACTTGGGAAGTATGATAATTGGAAATGGTTGCATTCACTGTTTATGGTTATACAGCATACCTCCCAACATTTCATATGGCCAAAGAGGGATACGTGTTATAGGTGGTATTTCTGGGGGCGTAGCTGGTGGGCGGGAATTTTTAGGTTACTTTGTGACCTATTGACACCTCTTTCTGTAACTGAATAAATGAATTACAGCAAGACCAAAGTATTTTATTTACACAGATTCAATTACAAACATACATACGGAAGATTAACTAAACATTTATGTGAATTTCATTGCTGTGGAGCAATTTGATAGACTAATATATATATACCACTCATTCTGATGTTCTAAAAGAGGGACACCAGGGTAGAAAAGAGGGACAGGGGGATTTGGGTCTCAAAAAGGGGCTGTCCCTCCTAAAGAGGGACACTTGGAAGGTATGATACAGTCTGGCATGGGTTCACATCCAAAATTAAATAGATTCATACAGTTCTTGGAAGGACGGCACTCACAGAAGCTTGTTACATGAAAGAAATGTTGATGTTTATTGAATCAACATTTTGGCAGCTCCTGTGAGTGCCGTCCTTCCAAGAACTGTATACAGATATGCGTATGCTTGTCTTCACCCCACCCCCATAGCTATCTGTTGGATCTGCCAGCCTGAACCTGGCAATGGGAGTGGCAGATCTATGTGGTACTTGCCGTCTGATGAATGGGCGAGTACCAGATGCAATATGGCCATTGATGAATTAGATAATGGCTGATGCCAATGGAAATCAAAGTATTTCTTTGTGCATTCAGACATTTGCTGCTTGATGAATACACTCCCAATTTGCTTTTCTTGTAAACTAATACTGAAATAAATACCTTTTTTTTATTATTATTATTATTATTATTATTATTATTATTGTTATTATACATAAGAATTAATGCATTTGTTTATTTATATAGTGCCACACATGTATGCAGTGCTTTACCATTTAAGGGTTTACATGATACGGGGTTACAAGTGCTTTGCAAAGCGAAACATGGGAAGTGAGTTCCCTGCCCGAAAGCTTGCAATCTAAAGTCATACTATCATATAAACATAGATTTTGAAGGCAGATAAGAACCAATCGGTCCATCCAAACTGCTTATTCCTCTTTCCGCCTCTTTAAAAGTGCAGTGTCCTAGGATGAAATTGAAACATATGTAGCTAAGACAACATGAAAAGTCTTGATTTCTCCTACTCTGATGAAGTCAGTTGATCAAATTCCAGTCAACCCCTTCTATCCATGCTTCTCCTATAAATGTCCCTCAGTGAGTATGGCTTCTGATCTTCAATGGGAGGATTAAAGGAAGAGAAAGGTGGAAGGAGTTGAATTTATAGGGCCTGCAAAAATTAAAAAAAAAAATGATAAAAATTCCAAATACATTGCGTACTCTTTAAAGGAATGTAAGGTCACTTAGAACTGTCGGGCACAATCTCTTCAAACTTGCATTTTTTAAGAAAAGTATATTTTTTTATTTTCATAATCTAAGAGGGACTGCTCCTTTAATACTGGCTGTATAGGCCCATTAATGTCCTAGACCATGGGTGGAAATCTCTTGCTTTCCACTATATGAACCTTTTTTCTGTCTTTTGAGAGCTATACATTTTATTTTAATTTACTTGTTTTGAACCAACCATCTCTGTGCTCATAATGGTGCTATTTTTATGGCTAGCAGTCCTGATATTACTGGGATACTTGTTCAGTTGATGGCATTTTCATTTCTTTTATGGAAACAAAAATGGCATCTGCATCTTCCAGAACCTTCCAGGTGACCAATGGACCAAAATGTTGCTAAGAAACACATGATAGATAACATTTTACTCTCAGTGGTTCATAATGCATTGCTCACTCCACTGGTCCTCAAGGGGTTAAGCTCAAAGTGATTGTGCACAGGTTTCTCTTCAGAATTAACAGTTACAATGTTCTTAGAGCTGTATGCACAAACTAAAGAGGAGCAATTTAGGGCAAGCCAACTGCACCTTAGGGGACAAATCAAAATGTCCTTTGATTTAAATGGGGGTATTAAACCTTTGAATGCTAAAGTGGTTTCCAATGCATCATTCATAGGAAACCTCTATAACATGTAAGGTGTTAGAAGAACCATTTAAAACAATTTAGGGATTGTTTTGTGTTCCTTGTGGTGCAGTGGGATTGTTCCAGAATTGCTCCTCTTATGTTTTGTGCATTTGGCCTTTAGGTTCAAAGTTATGTCTTATGGACACAGAGCACTGCAGACTGCCAGTCTGAATCTAATCTATTGGTCTTTAGGGCACTATTTGGCTTCCCTTGATTCTTCAAAAGAATTCAGTATGGCATTTCACACCCTTTTTAACAATGAGAACTGGGGAACAGCATGTTTTACTTCATGGTGGTAACTTCAAGTTTGGGGAACAGCATCTTTCAGTTTATGGTGACTGTTGGCCCTTCACATATTTGGAACCAGGAATCTATAGCTAGTATCTTCTTATGGCTTTCCTTTTGGCAAGTGTGTTGGAAGGAGCAGATGTGAACATATGAGGTCTACAAGACATTCTAATTCAGATTCTGCATATTCATTATATTGTTGTCATTATGTAGACACTATTTTCATAATAAATAGATTAGTGAGTGAGAAACCTATTGAATATATAAAATAAATATATGAATTCCATTAGAATCTAACTCAGAACGTAATGTAGCCCATCTATTTTAGAGAATCTGTTTTGATACCTTTATCTGTTGTATTGTCCCTTTCTTTTGATTTAATTTCCACCCATATGTATTCAGTTGTCACAGGTGTATCATCTACTCTGCTTATCAACAAAATTTACAAAGCATATAAAGCAAACATAAATGAAAGAGCTAGAGCTAATAACTTATGAAAACCTGCTTTAAGTCTAAGTAAAGTTCTGACACCTGTGGTAGAATAGTGAGTCCAGAGAAGGCAGATCTGGGAACAGCAGGTTCGG
Organism: Rhinophrynus dorsalis; assembly: GCA_037306005.1. Taxonomy (NCBI): domain Eukaryota; kingdom Metazoa; phylum Chordata; class Amphibia; order Anura; family Rhinophrynidae; genus Rhinophrynus; species Rhinophrynus dorsalis. The sequence continues at coordinate 147,081,013 of CM074725.1, read as the reverse complement.
ATGAGCCGCCAGCCATCGACTAGGACAGAGAGAGAATCAGCAAGAGAGTTCACAGAATGTCTTACCTTACAGAGGTTCAGGGGTATGGGACAACCTCTAGAGATCTCCACCAAGGAAGTCCATCAACTAGTCAACAGAGATCCATAAGCGAGTGAAAGTTTGATGTCAGAGGATAATGGACTCTTCGATGAGACTCATTAGGCCTCAGGGTCCATTCGGTTGAGTTGAGGGGAGAACTTTTCTACAGAGGACGGTCTGCCACGAGATGCCATTTTAAGTGCTGGTTCTTTTCCAAATGGGGTCTGGCAGGGGGTTGTTGAATCATTGGTTCCGGAGGTAGAGTGATGGCCAAGGCATTGCACAGCGAGTCTACTTCATCTGGGCTTTTGATAGAGGAGACAGCTCCACTGTGGCTCCCTGAGACGTTGAATGGTAAATCCCATTTGTACTTGATACCCAGAGAGCGTAGGTGTACCGTGAGGTGTTTGAACTGACATCGAAGTAGAAGCATGTGAGGAGACAGGTCCTGGAATAACTGGAGATTAAGATCAAGGTATTGGATGGAGTCTAGCTAGCAGGTTTTTGACATGAATCTGTCTTTATCAGCGAAATAATGTAGGCAGATTACATCTCTTGGCTGGTCTCCAATGGAACCCCTTGGATGGAGTGCCCTATGTGCTCTATCTACCAAGAAAGCTTCAGCCTCAGGCTCCTGTAGAATATAGCAAAATAGGGTTTGCAGAAGTGGCAACAGATCTTTGCCCTGGGTTGTTTCAGGAACATTTTGAATGCGGGTGTTGTTCTGCCTGCTTCTATTGTCCAGGTCACCTGTGCATCAGCGCAGTAATTGTGTCTTGTCGGTTTGCCAGTAGTTGCTCCAGTGTGGAGGTGGAAGGAGGACTCAGTTTGTGCTTTCCCTAATATGATCCCCTCTGTGGTGGAGCTGATGCAGGTCCCTTCGTAGGTTTGCTAAATAAGCGTGGACTGCAGCTTTGATGCCCAATGCCATGTTCAGGATGTCCTCCTTAGTGGGGAGGATAGAAAGCATGTTCATTGGGAGAGGAGAGGTTGCAGACATCTCAGCTCCAACAGGTTCCGGGGATAGAGAGTATGAGAGTGTGAGGTGAGGGGCCTGAGACATAGAGTCACTCGTCTGAGAGAGCTGCGTCGTGGCGCCTGGGTGGGCAGGCCTGTTGAGATACGACTAAAGCCTAGAGGTCTTGCTAGGTGGCCCTTTGCCAGAGCCTGACTACTTCTTGGATGGCATGCAGAATAGGAAGATAACATGAAGGATTCTGGTGAAAAATCTTTGATGTATTGAGAGAGGCAAATGCTATAAAAGATCCGAGTGCCCAGGAGCTTCCCCTCTACATATCCATCTTGATGCTCGGTCAGGACATGCACCCTGCTATGATTATCATTAAGCTCTATATAGTATGAAACGAGTAACACCAACAACCAGCATCTTTTATCAGGTTTTGCTCCCTATGTAGAGTTTTGTATGGTTTACCCTCTCAAGGTGTGGCAATATATCCTATTGTTGATATCTCCATCAAGAAAGCACTTTGCCTTCTGAATAATGTCCCAATCATAAAATGACATGTTGGGCAGAGAAATTACAGATGTTCATCCTTCCCTTTATGTATGTGAAATAGGTATCATGTGAATGAGTATCTGATGTCTAGGCTTTACTTCCCATGGAAAAGTAGTAACAGTAAACTTGTTGCCACATCTTGGTTCAATGTGTTTTTCATTTTCGATAGAGCCATTTTGTCTTAAAAAAAGCAGTTTTTAACAGAGAAATGCATTGACGCTTCTTCTTTGGCTCATCTATTTAAGATGTATTGATGTATTGATTTTTATTTAAAAAATGTATTTTATTGATATGTTTTGGGAGACTTCCCTCATTTACAATGAATCTGTTCCAGCTAATCTTGAGTTCCAGTGCCTGTTTCTGAATTCCTGAGCAGAGACAGGATAATCCCTCTACAGGTTTAGTTGGGTTTAACTATAAACTTTTCCCAACCACTAAGTACTGTGAGTGTATAATAATTATTACTATACAACTGGTTGTTGGACACTGATCAGGTAATATTGAGCTCCCCTATCTCTATTTATCTTTTAAGAGATCCACTTACTTATGGGTGGTTATTGTCCATTCTGATAAAAATATGACAATTCCATTAATCCTGTATATAGGATTATGTCAGTATGTCAAACTTTTTGTATTTATTTCACCCTTAAAGGAACACTAACATCTCCCTGTCGCGGTAATCAAGGCAGAGAAGGACAGACACAAGTATAAGTATTAATTCACCTTTACTGATAATGTACAGAGTAATATGAATACACAGAATTACCCCAGACCATCAGGCTCCAGTACACAGACCACTTCCCAGGACTGCACACTGTGCCGAGGCCTGCACTACTCGCGCTATACCGTAACATGTAGGAACTCGCCTAGGGTTCTAGCACCTGCTAAGAACATAGCTGTACGGTAGGAGAGCCAGGAAAGTTGTAAGAGCATAGGATGGAGCGGAGGCAACAATGCTCAGGTCTCCCCAACGTGGTAGTGACAATCGGAGGCATCAGGGAGTGAGTAGCCAGCCAGAGCCACAGGTCAGAACCAATGTGGGTAGTCAGACAAGCCGGGGTCATACACAGAGCAAACAGTCAGCCAGAGCCACAGGTCAGAACCAATATGGGTAGTCAGACAAGCCGGGGTCATACACGGAGAGAATAGTCAGCCAGAGCCACAGATCAGAACCGATGTGGGTAGTCAGACAAACCGGGGTCATACACAGAGCAAATAGTCAGCCAGAGCCACAGGTCAGAACCGATGTGGGTAGACACACGCACCGGGGTCATACACGGAGAGAATAGTCAGCCAGAGCCACAGGTCAGAACCAATGTGGGTAGTCAGACAAGCCGGAGTCATAAACTGAGAAGATTCAGAGGCCAAGCACGGGTCAACACAATAATGAAGCAACGCAAGACATACTGGTAGGAACACCACGAAAGGGCAATGACTCCTAGGCCCAAGGAAGTTTAAATAAGAGCTCTCCAAGGCGCAAACTAATCAGGGCAATGGGAACTTGCCAATAAACAAGTGCACATCACTGCGCCCACACTAGAGAACATCAGGAATGTACCCGGCGTATATGCCGGCCGGCCAGGCTCGCAGCAGAAGAAGTACAGAAGCACTAGGTAACCTAGGGATACTGTGATACTCCCATAATAAACTCTCACTGATTATAATGTTGGCAGGAAATCCTAATGGCCGCTGTGAACCAGTGAGTGGATTGGCTCTCCAAAATGAATCTTTAATTAGTACTGGTTGTCATGCCCGTGTAGGCAGACATGACTTATTGTTTCAGGACTCAAGGACCATAGACTCCTCCCACTGAACTATTCATAGGAAGACTTCAGTAGGAGGTGTTTTGGTCCCTAGGTCCTGAAATAAAGAATTATGTCTGTCTCCCTGGACAAGATATCTAGTACAAATTAACCCTCTGAGTGCCAGAGAGGTAAAGTCTCATTTTTAGTGAACCAAATCACATGGGGTTAATTCAGAGTGGCCATTATGATTTTCTGACCAGATTAAGGGAATTTGAGGTTTATTTTTAGGATGTGTTTCACACCTCTCTGGCATTCAAAGGGTTACTATATGCCTCTGTGAATGTTGTATTTCCTTTATAAATTATTGATCATAATACCAACATAAAATAAATAACTTATGTCTGCAATAGTGAAAAAAGAGACCCAAGCAACAAAAATAGTCTACCTATGTGGGCCAAGAGGGTCTTATCTGCCATCACATTCTGTGTTTCCACAATTCAGCAGATTTAATATAACACACTATAAAGCATTTATAAAGGTCAGAATCTATGACAAGGTCAGATTTGAGGGGTATTTCATCTATGAATTACATTTTCTAACTTAGTGTTTTTGAAGTACATGAAAGACAAGAATATTTACGTTCCATCATGTATTCTGCCATTTACCACATTAACCCATTAACTCTGAGCACTAGAGAGGCAATGCTCAGGCACTCAAAGAGTTAAAGACCAGAGGGATGTTAAACGTATTACAAAGTATTCAGTGGGTTAAATGTTTCCATAGAATACATTATAAAAATAAAATGTGCCTTAACGATTTGAATGCCAGGCAGGTATCCAAAGAGGAGAGTGAAAAAATATTGACTGTACATACTAAATCAGGGGTAGTCAAGAGTTGGACTTCTAGCTATTGGGGACTACAGCTTCTTTATTCTCAAGCAACAGCTGCTATTATCCTTATGCAAACAATGGCTGGAGGGTCAAAGATTTTCTACCCCTGATTTTATATGTACAATCAATAAACTTTGTTTCTAATGCCTGTTATTGAAAGGTTAATAGGCTACACACATACTAAACGAACTATGAAGACTCACCCAGTCCGCTGAGTATGCTGCGTACTAGTCTGGCCTTGTGGAGGTATCTGGAACCAGGCACACTCCACAACTGTAGAAGGCCATTCCCCTGAGTGGCCATTGTATTTCAAATCTCCTTCTATAAATGTAGTCATATGGGAAGGTCAGCAGATTCAGTTCACTAACCTCCCCATTGAAGTAGGTGGAGGATGAATTGGGCCCCTTCATCTATCACAGCACAAACCAAGCCCCGCCAGGACATGAATTGGCTGCACTGGTGAACTTAACACAGGGGAGTATCTAGCCCCAAAGCAATATTTCATACCCCATCACCCTGGACATCCCAGGTGGAAACTTGCTTAAGTTCCCCCCAGTGTCTTGCAAAGATCAGAGTGACCAATCTAGAGGCAAGCCACACCCTGGAAAATCTGAACTAGCCAATCCTTAAGCTGCCAAAAGGGTGCTGGGTTTGAAACCACCCATTAAGGTTCCTGCCAACAGCCCCAATTTACAAAATGGGCTAGTCAGATTTCCCCTGTTCCCCTCCCTAAGTCTTTCAAGGAATATCTTCAATCTGATGACCTTCCCATGGAGGAAGGCATTGTTCTGATGTGATTTACACATGCTTGGAGCCAATGTCCTCTATGCATACATGCAGACTACCTACTACTTTGAGCTACATAGATTCTATGGGAAATAAGGCATCTCCAGGTACAGAGCAGTTCATGGTACTACACCTACGGTTTCCTAATTCCACAGACCCAGGGTAGATTATTGGGTTACATGTGGCAGGAATGGGGCAGGATAGGGTTTAGCATGGGATTTTAGATAGCTGGGCACTAGGCTTAAAGGGATAGTAATACTTAGTTTTATCTTTATTTTATTTTGTAGGTATGAAAAAAACACGAAGAACGATATAAGTCTTATTTCTCAAACCTTTATGGTTTAATGATATTCACAAGCAAAGTTTCCCCTCCATCCCCTTTTACCTAGTGTAAGCCATCTCTTCTCAGATGTGGAATCTGGTTGTAAGACCAGACAGATAACAGCAGGGGACAATCTTCTTTCTATGCAAAGAATGAAAACCCTGCACCCCTTGACAAGTTTTTCAGGTTTTTCCCTTATCTTAACTGAAAATTGTCCCTCTCTGCAGTCTACCTGGGCACTTCCCTTCTGATCTGGCTGAACAGTGTTACAACAGTAAAATGGGCAGGAGGAAGAGACTTTGTCATTGAATTACTTTTGAACTACAACTACGACAGAATTGAAATAACACTCTCCAAAGTCCAAATACCATGATGATTAATTAGAGCTACTTTTATTATGAAACATTACTATCCCTTTAACCTCTATTTTAGTGGTGCCATGGCTCTCTTCTGGGTAGTTTTACACCACATGCAAATAGCAATGGTATAACACAAGTCCACTGCATCAAATGTAAGCCCCAAACCAGGCTTTTCCCTGCAGGGAAGCAAAATAGGCTATCCTTTTGTATAGCCAACACCTCAGCTGGTGCAGTTCATGCCTGCACATTCGCCACTAGGGATGGGTTAAAAGTCATGTTTTTTTCACAGGAATTTTTACAGGAAAATCACAATTCCCCACTTTTTAATTGGAATCCCCTGTGTATAGAAAATGCACAACATTTCATCCTTTTCATTGCCACCAATTAAATTCCCAGAATATCTTTGTTAATTTCCACTTATGTTTTCTGTGGCAGCAGAAATTCCAGCTGCATACTACTGCTGAAGTGGTGAAATCCACAGTTGAAAACAAAGATTGTTATCAGAGTCCTACAGTAACACAAGCCTTGAAACAATTGCTAGCAGGCTGAGGCCTAATGAAATATACGCTTTGAAAAAATTGTTAGCAGTCTGAGTACAGCGCTGTGGAATTAGTTGGCGCTATATAAATAAAGAATAATAATAATAGTTCTATGTAAACATAATCTTGTAAAAAACTGTTAGCAATTTTAATCTGGTGACAGTGATGGGACAAGTGGTTATGCTCTTGCAAGGAATGTAATGCCTTGTTAGCTGGATGTGTCCCGCGGCAACATAAGCCCTGAGGCCTACGGAAATATAACCCCTGGAAATTGTTAGCAGGTGACAGCAATGGCACCTGATTAATATTTTGGCAGATGGTATCACATTGTCAACAAACCTTGCCATCTGATGTTTCTAGACTTTGCCCACAACACATTAACCACCTGTTTGTACAACTCTCGCACAACCTTCCTTGAATAATTGTGGCTTGTGATATTCCGGCATGGTGAAACACATAAAATCTATTATTTTAATCCTCTGTTTTCAACAAAAGAAAAGGGCAGCATGTCAACTGACAACATTTTGGTAAGTTTGCCATTCCACAGACTTCCTTTTTAATTATTTTTGTGAATTTATTTACTTCTTTTTAAGACCTTAGTAATTGTAGGTTGGAGGCAGATATAAGAGGAATTATGTAACTAAATTGATTTAAGAGCATGATTAGTGGCGGTAGAGGTGCCTGAAAATAATGTACGATTGAAAGTCTCTATCGCTTACTTAGTTCAGGTATAGGATCAACTCTCTGTCACTTATGAGTCAAAATGTTTTCTTTTAACTGTCACTGTCAATGTCACAGTCTACAAATCACACCCATGCTCCCAGCAACTGCAAGCAAATCCAGTTCCCCCTATTTTGTCTCTCCACTACTAACTGGCATCAAAAGTTCAGCAGGTTTCTCTCTCTCCGAAAGACTGTAGTGCTAATTTTACAGTACAGTGTAGGATAGACGTGTTAACTTCAAAATGAGCAGCTTGCAATAAGGGATAAAAAATGCACAGCAGCTGGTACACCACCACCATATCTCAAGATATACCTATCCCTCTCATTCATGCAGATGTAGAGAAAATGTGTGTAATATAGTATGTCAAGTTTACTTGCTGTCTGTTTGTCTTGAATGCATTAGGTCTGTCTTTGCAGTACGTCACTCAGTCTCAGTGAATTTACTGGATCTCAGGCTTAGCCACTGCCAGCTCTGGTAGAGAGTAATGGATCACCTGCCTGTTTGTCACTTATCAGTCAAAAAAGTTTTTTCTTTTATTCTTTTAACTCTCCTTTCTCATTTCGCACCCAGAGAACAAATGGTTGGGGTTACCATCAAAATGTTGCTATCAAGCAACTCAAGCTCCCTCTCTTTGCTTGTCTCCTACTCATCTGCATATGTTCCAGGTACTGTACCTCAGCCATCCCAAACTGATATTTCACATGGTCTATGGTCAGCTCAGACTCCTGAATACTATACAGTACCCTCTCCCTTTTGCCTCAAGTATGCTTCCTATGTCTCACTGTACACAGCTATATCATCTATATATACACATGCACAATGTCACAGTCTTTCCAGCAACAGGTCCACCAGTCTGTGTAAAATGGTTGGAGCTCTCCTCATACCAAATGACTTAATAAGTGCCCCCCCCCCCACCTCCCAATGCTGCCTCAGAAGGGACAAGGGTTCCCACACGTTTTGACCATACAGCAACTCAAAAAAGTGAGAAGCCAGTAGATTCCTGTGGCACCTGTTAGTATGTAAACACTGCTGCAGCTACCATTCCCAATCTCTCTAGCTTTTTGTAAAAAGCTCTCAGTATCCAGTTAAGGGTGTTGATGAATCACTCATAAAATCATTAATCTGTGGGCTGTATAGGGGACCGCTCAAACTCCAAACTGGGCAACTCTTCCATATTCCCTGTACCAGATTGAACAACAAATTGAGTTTCCTGGTCAGAAATTATCTCTTCCAGTAACCCAACATGGATCAAAATGGTCATCAACACCTCAGCAATTTTTTGGGGCCAAGATGAATACAAGAGCCACTGCCCCCAGATTGTCCACCACTGCTTTGCACTGCATTGTCCACCACTGTTAAAATATATTTGTTGCATGCCTATCTGGGCTTAGGCAAGGGGCATATAATGTCTCCTGCAACATTCCTGAATGGCTCATCCACAACAGACATGAGTTGCAGGGGAGCACAAGAACACTAACCAGCTGATCCCCATTCTCTGACAGGCATCACAAGAGAGGAGGTAATTAGTCACCTCTCTGGAGGCCCTATGCCAGTAAAAGTTCTGGGTTAGCCAGGCCAGTGTTCTCTCAACACCCTTGATGCCCCTTCAGTGGAATCTTATGAGCCAAGTGCAGCAGGATTCCCATATGTGTTTGGGACAAAATGAGCTGTTGTATGGCAGTCCAGGGAATCTCTAGGATCTCTGTATCTTACACCTGATATAGTAGCCCATCTACCCAAATTGTCTTATTCCTGTCTTTACCTACTTCACCTGTCTCTTCTCGTGACCACACCTCCTTAAAGGGATAGTAATACTTCATTTTAACTTTATTTTATTTTGTAGGCGTTAAAAAAACATGAAGAATGATATAAGTCTTATCTCTGAAACCTTTATGGTTTAAGAGATATTCACAAACAAAGTATCCCCCCCCTGTTCAACCAGATAAGAAGGGAGATGCCCAGGTAGACTGCAGAGAGGGACAATCTTCAATTAAGATAATGGAAAAAGCTGAAAAACTTTTCAAGGGGGGAAGGGCTTTCATTGTTTTCATACAAAGAAAATTGTCCCCTTCTGTTATCTGTACTGTCATACAACCTGATCCACATCTGAGAAGAGATGGCTTACACTAGGAAAAAGGGGCGGGGAGGGGAACTTTGCTTGTGAATATCTCATAAACCATAAAGGTTTGAGAGATAAGACTTATATCATTCTTCATGTTTTTTTAATGCCTACAAAATAAAATAAAGTTAAAACGAAGTGTTACTATCCCTTTAAGGGTTTCATCTTATAATGGGGCAAACTGGAAGCCATTACTGTCCCAGGGAACAGTAAATATACTATCAGGGAGCATTGTAGGGTCAGTAGGGTGGCAGAGATTCTAGGTAATAGGACTCAGAATGTCAGAATCGGACAATCTAGGGCAGCAGAGTAAGTCAAAGGAATTAGCAGAGAGATGAGGACTTATCACTCTGTTAGTGAGTACTGGGCTCTATTGAGATTTCAAACTACCACAGAGAATAGAAGCTGGGCCAAATGGCTGTAAACAAGTTGCTCAGTAGCTTGGAGGGGAGGGAGACTATGGAAGTAAAAGCAGAAAGAGACAGTGTTGGGAGAATCTGTGCACAATTAACATGATTAATGATTTTTAAGTAGAACATACATTCAAAAATATGTTAGAATAAATTAGATCTAAAATCACCAGCATCACCTGCCAGTGTTGGTTTTTATGGGTGGCACAGTTATAACTTTCTGGGGTAGGGGTTGTTTTGTTTTTTTGTTCATATCATTCTATTTTGTAGTTCTCCTAAAATAAGAATGGAGCAGAGTGAATGAGGGTGTTCAACTTGCTTACCAAGTCAATTTACACCAGTGCTTTTTGAGCTGTGTAGTGCTCTTGATTATTAGAAGCAGGAGAACCCCCATACACCGGACAGTCTCCTGATGGTCATACAAAATATTTAAAGGGTCAGTAATGCCCGTGTATAACTTTATTTAATATTGTAGAGGTTAATAAAGTATTTGGAGAAAGTGCCATCTTTCATACCCTTAAGGTTTGAGAGATATTCTGCACTAAAGTTCCTCCCTCCCTCCCCTTCTGCTGACATCAGAACTGTAGATCCTGGTCCTGGGACCAGCCGGCGGCTCTGAAGCAGAGCCGAAATCGCATTATTTAAAAATAATTACTTAATTGGAATGGTCTACAAAGTGTGCCTGGATTGCAAGCACACTTTGTAGACCTTACCAATGAAGTAATTATTTTTAAATAACGCGATTTCGGCTGTGTTGAAGAGCCTCCTCGAGTCGGCCGACTCAAATGGGAGAAAGGGAACTTTAGCTGTGAATATCTCTCAAACCATAAGGGTTTGAGAGATGGCACTTTCGCCAAATATTTTATTTTGTAACCTCTAGAATATTAAAGTTATAAACTGGCATTACTGACCCTTTAAAAACTAGTTCATGGTGTTACAGTGCCAGGAAAGACATACTTACAAAATGATTTAGTTGAAGAGATTGAAAAATGGCAAGAGGTCTTTCTAGTTCAGCCTTTGACTGATATCCTTTGTTTATATCAACAAAGGAGATCATAGGCCATAGAACTTAGTCTTGAATCCGTCAGTATGATCAGGGAGATAGAGCAGAAAACAGTGGCATCACAAAATATCATGATTATTGGGCACCTCCTCTTCCTCAAACATCTGGATGCATGTCATGATTAGATGTACTCTGCTGTGCTAAGTACTGAGATACTTGGATACTGTACAGCTCTCTCCTCTGCCAGTCAGTATCATTCTTGAAGGGGGCACATGTTCTGTGCACAAAAGCAATGACCAAAGGGGTAAAGTAATATGGGGGTGCATTTTATGCAAGAAACTGATGATGACAAAAATAAATGTTAAAAAAGGCAGGTTTTTAGAAAGTAAAGGCACGATGCAGGAAACGTGCACAATTGCTATTTCCCGTGTGAAAACCACTAGGGAATAAGTTTGCGCATGATTTTGTTGAATTGCGCATGAAAGTTCAAGATTAGCGAACGGCTGTGTATATTTTTTTATTTTGTGGGAGTGGCTAAGATTAACGAATCTGTGTGAGTGGAATAGCGAATGCGCCTAATGCAGGAAGTGCTATTGCAAATGAATTTATACATCTGTGTACTGTTGTTGTAAAATGGAATTATTTATGCGCAATTCAAGAAGCGTTCGGTATTTAGCTTACTGGATTAGAACATGTGCAAATTCTATCTGTGCACAAAAATTCCTTTATCCAACGTGAAAGTTTCTTGCATCGCGCCATAAGTTATTAAAGGGATAGTAGTACTTAAAGATTACTAATCCCTATAGTAAAGTCCTTTTAGAAATAAATGTATTGCCCCCAGTTTCATCTCTCAAACCTTTATGATTTGAGAGATGATCGCTCCTAAAGTTGCCCTCTCCCTCCCCCTTCCTCGAAGTCAGCGTTGTAGCTGACTGAAGGGAAATCCGGTCTTAGATGATCATGCGGCTCTGCAGCAGAGCCGCGATCGGTTAATTAAAAAAAAATATTTCACTAAAACGGTCTTCTATGTGTGCTTGCAAACCAAGCACACGTAGAAGACCATTTCAGTGAAAGTTTTCTTTTTTATTAACGCGATTGCGGCTGTTCTGGAGAGCCGCCTGAAAGTCGTACAACTTTCTTCCCTGCAGTCAGCTAGAACGCTGACTATGGGGAAGGGGGAGGGAGAGGGCAACTTTAGGAGCGATCATCTCTCAAACCATAAAGGTTTGAGAGATGAAACTGGGGGCAATACATTTATTTTTAAAAGGACTTCACTATAGGGATTAGTAATACTTAAGTATTACTATCCCTTTAAAGTTACTTAGATAAGGTTTATATGTTGACACCCCTGACATTTAACCCTTTGAGTGCCAGAGGGGTACATAAACATAACATTTTTGCATTTTGATAATTTGCAGTCTACTGCTAGTTATTTTCAGTTTGCAAATAAGTAAATGCAATGCATCCCAGGTCTGTTGAAGCCCACTGCATACCTCCCAACATTTCAAATTGCCAAAGAGGGACACTTGTGTTTTAGGGGGTGTGGCTGGGGTGTGTGGCTGGTGGGCGGGCCATTACCAGGGATTTTTAGGCTATTTCATGACCTATTCATACCTCTTTGTGTAACCTAATAAATGACTTATAACAAGAACAAAGTATTTTATTTACACAGACTAATTTATAAACACATATACTGACATTTAAACAAACAATAATGCAAGTTATATTGCTGTAGAACAATATGATACACTTATCTACACAACACTCAGTCTGATCTCCTAAAAAGAGGGACATCAGAGTGGGAAAGAGGGACAGAGGGATTTGGATCTAAAAGAGGGACTGTCCCTCTTAAAGAGGGACACTTGGGAGGTATGCCACTGTTTGTTGTGAGGATGTGGGACCTAGAGACTAAGTTCAGTAGAGATCACTATTTACAGAAATGTGTGGGTACACAACAACAAAAATGAACATATATATATATATATATATATATATAACTGACTGCTGTAAATCCTTCTATTACACAAATGAAGAGCCACATATTTCTAGGGTACAATTCAACTTCAAAAGGTTAGTTTGTCCACCAATACAACTGTTTTCTTAATAAGGGCTGAATTCCATTATAACCGGAAGTATGTGCTGAATGGCTTAGCTTCTGCAGATATTTCCAGCTAGCGAATTATGCAATCACATTCTAACCAAAAGTCAGAATTTGATTGCCAAATTACATTTTTTGCTTCTAATGCCTCTTTGTAATGATTTTGGAGCAGTGAAAAACACTCAAAGATTGAAGAAGCCTAAGGGGAATGAACAGATATCAGCTTCTTCCCTTGGGTTGTATCAGGCAGGGAAACTGGCGAACCAATAGCCACACTTCCCTGCCTGATCCCTCATGTCCCTGAGCACCATCCCCACATCCTCACCATCCAGGGCTAACCCCTCTTTTTCCTGATCACAGTGACCTTGCTGTACTTACAACATTGGGATTAATAGCCATTTGTAAAAAGCATAACTTTTACTCTATTATTTCAGTGTTATCCTAAAAGACACTGAGGCTGATATATTATTATGATTATTCTTATTCTTTATTTATATAGCATTAATAAGACATTGAATAATCCTGGAGCAAACCAACTACAACATAGGGACTAATAATTTCTCCACAATGCGTTGGACACCTCTCAAGCATTTGTGGGGTTAAAGCCCCATTTAGATTAATAAGAACTTTTATTAGTGAACTACAGTTCAATTGGTTTGCCTCAGAATAGTTCTGGGCAGAATCTTCTTAGTACATCATCCTGCAATGCTTTGAATACTGCTCTGGCACTCAAAGGGTTAAATAATTTTGTAACATTTGAGATTCTGTTGGAGTGTAGGTCCAAAGAAGTTGTAAAGAAATTCAGCCAATCAGGAGACTTAAAGAAGTCCAACAACTAAAGGAGCTAAGCAATAACGGTGTTTTCATTTTCCCCCTTTTATTAAAACATGGCAGGTGATTGAATGCTAACAGAACCACTGATTATATGTTTGTTGGCCCTTTCCAGTAAACGCTCTCCAGGACATACTTGAAAATGAGAGAACATTCAATGTATTCTTCCTGGTAAAACACTTTCTAAATAAATACATAAAAATATATTAGGATATTAGGGAAAAGCACAGTTGAGCTAATAAAAATTCATGAGGTAGAGAAGGAAAAGCTGCTTTGTCAGAATATAAATATTTCCCTTTTTATCTTTCATGTTCCATGTGAGACGTATCAAAGGGAATAGTACTGAGCTCCCTGAAGGCCATCCACATAAACTATTCTGAGACATGGGGGGAAAACAAGACAGAGGAAATTAAAGACAAATAAAGACTGAAAGGACCATTAAGTTTGTCTCAGCACCATCCACCCAAAGTGAGTCCTATTATTCATTAATCTCTACTGACAAGCTGATTCCCACCAGTCCTTTCTTGCCTGCAAGCCATGATGGACCTTTGAAGGTGCTCCCCCTTTTTTAATATGTAAATCCAAACAAATTTTAGAAAATGTTTAACCTTTTCACATTATTGGAGGAAGTCTCAAGACAGACAAAAAATGAGACAAATATAGGCAAACAGGATTAACTCTATGACTGACTTAATAAGAAGACCTGGATAAATGTCAAACCAAACCAACTGCACCATAGGGAACAACTGTATATCCCCATTGATTAAAATGTGTTGGAGACATCTCTAGCAATAAATCCCCATAAAGAAATTTTTAGTAGTCAAATAAGGTAAAGTTGGTTGACATTAGTCCTCCTAATCAAATCAGTCTCATCTATCTATCTATCTATCTATCTATCTATCTATCTATCTATCTATCCTGAATAAACCTTTATTTCATTTCTCAGTGGAACCTTTATTAACCCAAAGGCATTGGACACCCCCTCTGGCACTCAGATGGTTAAGGCTCTATGATAGATGTCCATAGCACAACCCATTACTAACCTTTGCTCCTGCCCCATCCATAGTTGCCTGGGTCAGAAAATATTAACCTATAACAAAAGACATTAAAACACAGAAATAATAAATACAAACACTTTATAAAAAGTACATTTTTCATTTTTAGTTAATAGCCAAAACTCTTTTTAAAGTGATAGTTCTCCTTTAAATGTTCTGTGCAGTACACTCGTGTTAAGTGGAAAATAAACTGCAAATCCTATATAATAATTTGCTAATGTATGTTTGTCAGAAGCTGTCATGCACAGTACAAACTGCCTGTGCCGCGGCTGATAACGGAGCGGGGCACTTGGAATTCAGATCATTCGGTGCGCAGAGAAGACTACGTTCTGAATTCAGAGGGTGCCGCTCCGATATCAGCCGCGGGACAGGCAGTCTGTACTGCGCATGACTGCACCATGTCTTTGCTGCCTGGCACTGTGGCCCGTGTAAACGGGCTCTTCAAATAGTTTGTTTATAAACTGGATTTTACCACAGTATCACACAATCGCATAGAAAAAGGTGTCCTTAGACTGTTGTCTACTCTGCCTCATTGGGGATCCATTTAAAAGACAATACACATTGAAGAAAGAATGCTTTAAAAAAATATATAATAACCTCTTTATAACAAGGGCTTGCTACATTACAAGAGTAATTTTGGCATTTTTAGTATTCCTTGTTCAACAATATTTTGCCTCTATTTCTTTTAGGATACCCACACAAATTATTTACATTTTTTTAAGGATAAGTAGGGTGTTCTTTTGATGCCATATTTATAAGTATAATCCATGGTTTAATTTGATAATAATATAAAAAAGTGGAAACAATTGACAAAAAAATGTTTTTATAGGTTTTCCTGTAATGATATGTATTACATTAGTGCATACCTCCCAGTTGTCCCTTTTTAGGAGGAATCGTCTCTCTGAGACAAAAATCTCCGTGTCCCTCTTTCCTATCATGGTGTACCTCTATTAAGGTGTCCAATAATGTGTGATAAATATATCAAATTGCTGCACAGTAATAAAATTCAAATTAGTCTTTGTATAAATTTCAGTATATGTGTACATAAAGTAGTCTGTGTAAATAAAATGCTTTGGGCTTGCTCTAAATCATTATTCAGTTACAAACAGATGTGTCAATAGGTCATGAAATAAACTATTTTTTTAATGCTGTACCCGCCAGTCCTGGCCCCCATAAAAAAAAAAAAAAGCGTTAGAGGCTGTGTTCTCTGTGATTGTGAGGCAGAGAACAGTGACAAGGGTAATGTTTAGGAACACTGCCTTTGTCATGTGGCTCCACTTACACATATGATTGCTGCTACATTGATCACATGTTCTGAATCACCAGGGGAACGGCTGAAATTATACGCTCTGGTACTGGAGCGGTCAGTTACAACTTCTCTGGCGCAATCACAGAGCACCCTGAAAAGCATTTTGCTCATTAAACCATGATGTGGCACATTATGTGGCATTAAAGAGTTAAGGAGGTGTCAAGAAAAAAAAAAAGAAGAGAAATTCTGGAGCAAACCAATTGCTCCATGGGGCAAAATAAAAATTCCTATTGATTTAAATGGACTCTTAACACCCCCCCCCCCCCAATTAATTTGAGACTTATCTAGCATTTAGTGCATTAAAAGCTCAATTTAAATCAGCGCAAATGTTTTTGCAATTTCAGCCCCTACAGTGCAGTTGCTTTGCCCCAGTATTGTTCCATTATGTTTTTATACCTAAAGTCTAAAATAACTTTTTGCTTGCTGTGACTGGACCCTTTGAACTTCATAGGAGTGAGCAACAAACCCAAAGGTTTAACATATATTGTTATGTCTTCGAGGACCCTTTGAGCGCCAGAGCGGTATCTAAAGCATTGCGAATCAATGCTTTGGATACCCTCCAGCGCTCAGGTGGTTAAAAGGTAGCTCAATCCATCTGCAAATATATATATATATATATATTTTTTTTTAATTTTATTTATTTTTTTTTTTTTTTCGATTCCCCAGAAGGGAAAGAGAATGGATGTGTAATGTGATACAGAATTAAAAATGACATCTAATAGCAAATAAAAGACTGCTTCAGGAAGGATACCAGGGTTTCACACACTATTCCCATAGTTTGTAGAGTATCTGGTTTCTGCTAATGTCTCTCCTTCCGTCTGGAGCTGCCCCACAGTCACCTCTAGCCTTTCCCCATTCAAGATGTCTAACCATCTGCTCGCACAGAAACGCTCCAGCAATCAGTGTTTTTGGGAGTCAGGAAGGGGTACGGTTTCCAATTTCTGACTGCCGGTTTGTCCCATTGTTCCTGTCCCCCAGGCTGTCACACACACAGGTGCCTGCATAATCTCAACTCCTGCATCTGATATATAGAACCTGGGGAAAACCAGGATACCAGTGGAAATTTAATTTACATACCTATATACTGCTGGCTACTCTCTTTCTTAACTAATTGGGTGCTAGAGATATCTCCAGTGAATTGCAGAGCAATGCTGTTGAGATATCTCCAGGATTTCATGCATTAAGGGAGATTTATAGGAATAAGTGGCTTTTCATTTGTTTAAAGGGACCCTATAACTTAAAAACAACTTTGGTGATTTTGAAAGAGCTGTCATTGTCATCTATATGTCACGGAGAGGGTGGTAAGTAAGTGGAATAGCCTACCGCAGAAATGATAGAGGTTAATACAGTGAAGGACGCATGCATGGGATTGGCATAAGGCTGTTATGAACATAAGATAAGACCAAGGACCAAATAAAGTTTGAGATTTTTACAGTTGGAAAAATGTGTCCCCAGCCTTGATCCACTGATAGCCACTAAACCACATATACACTGTCTGCCTCCCCAGCATTGTTCCACTATCCACTACACGCTGTGGAACCATACATGCATTGTCTGACACTCCAGACTTGTCCAACTGTTAACCATGTAATAACACATAATCACACATACACTGTATGCTTCCTCATCAGGGGAGGGATGGCCTGGGGGGGCAGGGGGGCAATTGCCCCCTGGGCTGGTGATATGTCTGGGCTGGTAGGCCACTGCACCTCACTAAATCTCCAAATTGCTGCTGTAAATTGAGCTACACTAGTGATAACACAGAGCTTACAATTGAAATGGAGCTAAATAAATGATACCACAGAGGTACAATCCAAATGCAGCTACACTAGTAAGATAAACCATTTCCCTTGTAAGCTCTAAGTATCACTAGGTAAGCTTTACTTAAATTGTAAGCTTTGTAGTGGCGCACTAGTGTAGCCCCATTTTGTCTGTAAGCTATGTGGTATCACGTGACTTACGTCACAACATTAATGCCACTTTTAAAATTAACAAAAGGGGGTGGGCTGGAACAATAATAGAAAAGGGCCACTTGAATGTGTTTGCCCCCTGGGACACAAATTGCCAGCCCACCCTTGTTCCTCATAGCTATAGAACTATACATACAATGTATACTTCCCCAGGCTTGTCCCACTGATAACCATAGAACCACACATCCTCTTTTTTTACACCCCATCCCCCCCACTCTACCTCACACAGTCTGTCTCCGCACATACAGTTCCAAGCCTTGTTTCCCTGTCCCACTGGTAACCACAAATATGTCTCACTGGTAACCACTGATTCACCAATACACTTCCTAGTCTTGCTCCACTGCTCCACTTCCAGTCACAGATCTGCATATACACTTCTCCAGCCTTGCTTAACTGTTCCACACTGGTAGCCACAAATGTCCACATACACTTCCTAGCCTTGCTCCACTGCACCACTGGTACATATCTGCACATACACACTTCCGGTCCTTGGTTTACTGTACCATGGGCAGCCACAGATCCACGCACACATGGCACAGCCTTACTGTCCAACTGCTAGAAAAGATCTGTACACACACACACCTTACTTCACCTGGTGCAGGTATGGTATAAGTATGTGTGCAGTATATGTGATGTATTACAATCAGGAATGCTGCATGTGCATGTGAGGGTAAAGATGGGTAGAATAAAAGGGGAGGCACAATTAACAATTTTACTTGGGGTTCCAGGAAACTTTAGTTGCACTCCACAATTTCACCTACGAATTCAGCATAAAATATGCATGCATTGTGACCTTACCTCTTGTCTGTTGCAAAGCCAGTGGCAAATTTAATACTGCATACAGTCTGCAGCTCTCTTCCAGCCATAGCCATAAACCTGTATAAAGGCTTCTGTGGAACTGTATCACACCCAGAGACTGCGGGCCCTATGCAAAACAATTTGTGGGAAATCAATTCATACAAATTTCTAAGAAATACTAAACATGGGCCATAAAGCCATCTAGGACCCAGGCAACTGGAAAACCCCTCCCAGTTTGATTAGACTGGGGGACTTACAGGGGCCACAACAATGTGTAAAGGAGAAATGTCCCCTAGGACAACAAATCACAGTTTCACTCCCCGTAATAAAGCCATTAGGTACAGTGGTGTCCGTAGACATTTTTCCGGGGGGGCAAAGCCATAATATGACCCCCAGGCCAGCCCATCTAGTCCCTTTATTTATATGGAGTGGGGTAATTGTAGGGGGGGCAAGTGCCCCCTTCCGGAGGCTCATGATTAGGTATATCTGGCTTTTTTGTTTGTTATACTCCGTAGTACAGACTGGACAACCTGGCATTCTCCATCTGTTACTGGACTGCAACTCACATCTGGCTTGCTAAGGATGATTGAAATTGTCATCCAGCAACAACTGGAGATTAAAAAATTGCCAACCATCCTTTAGAAAGCCAACAGGTGATCTCTAAATATACAAGTGTTCAAGAGTATCACATTTCCACCTTCATTATGGAAGAGTGCAGCTGAGGCAGAGGTGGGCAAACGGCAGCCACCCTGCTGATATTAAACAATAAATTCCAGTATCAGGCAGAGGATGATGGGTGTCGCAGTCCAACCGTATCAAAGAATGATCAGCATACATGTGGAGACCACAGATTTTCCGCCTTTGAATTTAAGATTAAACCCTGCTACAGTACAATAAATATATTAACATTTCATTCTGTGACAAAAATTCCTCCTGCTGTGAATCTCATATGTTATAACAGCAGCCTGCTATCTCCAGCCTTGAGATCACATCTTATGAAGAGTCCGTTGTCATTTGAAAAATGAAAGCACCATAATACCTCAGAAACTGGTACTTTTGTTCTCTAAAATGTATCAGAAACTGCAGGCAACTTGCTAGCTCAATTCACTATGAATCCACAAGCAATTTATTAGATAAGTGATATATTATTATGACTCTTCTTTTCAATCAAACAAGAAAGTCATTGGGGGAGACTCACTAACAGGTGATAATGAGGTGATAAAGTGGAGATATCTTCTCCAGTTTATCACTTCTCCAATTACTATGTTATTCTATAGAGCCTATTCACTAAGATCTCCAAAACTTAAGAAATCTTAGTGCATAGATTCCATAAAATAACATAGGAATTTGAGAAGTGATAAACTGGAGAAGTCATCTCCACTTTATCACCTCTTTATAACTGCTTAGTGAATCTCCCACATTGTTTCCAAGTAACATTAAGAGAAGCGTACTAATATGATTCCATGTGAAAGAAGTAGTAAAACAAATAATAAAAAAATTACATATATAATATAGGGCTTTTCCAGATGAGTAAAACAAAGATACTCACATTGCAACTATTTGTTTTATTCAAAAGTTATAAACTTTCAAACTGAAAGTGGGAAAGCTATCATATTCTATGAAAAACTGTAGACAGTGGCTCACTGGGAGCTGATTTTCAGCCTGGTCCTTTTGTGTCTACAGCCTTGTCACGTATCAAACCTTTTTCTCTTATTGCTCCGTATCTATGGAATGCTCTACCATCCAACCTGCGCCACTGCACCTCGCTGATAACCTTCAAATCTCACTTAAAAACGCACCTCATGGATAAAATCTCAACCTGCTAGAAGGCACTGATGTTGTACAATGAATGCTCTTATAAATTATTTACTTTACTGATGTCCTTATCATCAGAACTAGCACTGTATTCAGCACTTGATCCTTATGTACTCTGTATGTCTCCCATTACCACTTTAGATTGTAAGCTTTCAGGCAGGGACCTCCCACCCAATGTTTCACTCTAGAAAGCACATGTAACCCTTTATTGTTTAAACCCTTAAATTGTAAAGTGCTGCATACACTTGTGGCGCTATATAAATAAACATATTCATTCATTCATTCAGGTCATACCAGGTCATTGACCTGGTACCTTTTGAAGGTGACCTGGTGCATTTTATCATTGACTCTGTACATTGTTTGGCACTTTGCCCACCAAGAATAAGGTGAAGTAGTACCATTCTTTTTATAACATCTCCCCTCCCCATTGATTCACCTCTGCTGTAGAATAGAATAACAGTCATGATAACAAGTATATTGTAGCTGAGCTCTCTGGACACCAGACAGCACTGTTAACGTACACAAAAAAATACATATGAAAATAGTTTAAACGGTTATAAGTTAAGAACAAAACATCTCCCAGTCATGGGAGTACCTTTGTTTTAATCAGAAAGAAAAGTCCTGTTACATACTTGTTTTCATAAGAAAGGTTTACAACTCCTTTATATAGAAATTAGCCACAGGCCTGCCTAATACCAGTTTACTAGAGTCCTTGTTAAAGCTGATTGCACCAATAGGATGGCAGAGGGAAAATATACGGATTTTTCAGGACATTCCTTGGTCCCTTGTTTAGGTGATGTATGAAACAAGTAGCAGACGAAATGTGTAACTTGACTTCATTTCCTTGAACATGCTACTGGTAAGGTGTGCAGCTTTTTAGCTTAACACTCTTTATGGCAGTTGAGGAGTTTGTGACAGTATGTACTAAAGAGGTCAGATGCTCAAGTACATACCCTGAGGTGCAGCCGCTGGCATTGGAGGCTAATGCCAGAAGAGATGTACTATAGGATACTTACATCTCCCTCATTCAGTTGACTGTCTCTGTGACATAATTGACTGAATCAATATAATATTTCTTCATAGATGATGGCAATTCTTATATTTACTGACCCCCAAGTATAGTCTTTTTATATCTTAGAATCCTATTTTACAGTGCCCCAGAAGTTGTGTGCACTTTAAAGGGGAACATTCATATCAGACAAACTTGTGCCAATTGGCTTTTAATTTAATTTAATTTAATTTAATTTGAAGGCTGCAATCTCAGTAGCTTGCTGTAACGATAGCCAACATAAATACCACCTCAAAGGGGAGCGTGAACGAGCTCCCTGAGGCAGCTGGGAGGGAGGTGGGAAGTCCTGAGGCGTTGTGCTGCACATACTGTGTGCCGCACATTGTGGAAGTGCCAGATTTTAACTCTGCATATCTTCAGTACTAGGTAAGTAAGATAAAAAAAAAACAAAAAAAAAAAAAAAAAAAACTCATCTAGTTTTACTAATTAAAGCCAATGGACACGTTTGCCTGATGTGAATGTTCCCCTGTAAAAATAAATATTAATAATAAAACCTTTATGTAACTCTTTATTGGGAGGTGGACAAAGTTCAAGCAGAAAACGGTATAGATCCAATCAGATTCCAGGTCAGTAAGCTGTTAAATAAATAAATACAAAGCCAGCATTTATATGTTATTTAACTGGAAACCATGGCAGATATGCATTTACAGATTTCTTTTAGGGCTCTTTTGTAACGGCAACAGAACAACTGTAGCAATCCCCTGCTACAGTTGTCACCTGTGTTGTGAACACACCTTCCTCCTGCATTCCCTACTGGTCCCATTTCAGAGGGGTGGATGACAACTGGCCCATGTGGGTCAGCCATTCCTTGAAGGTTGCTTTGGAGAAAAAGTTAGCTGGTGTACCCATAGGTCGTCATGCAGTTCATCCCTAATGAAGTTTTACTGCATTCTTATATGAACACAGTAACAATGATGCTTACTGCACTATATGAGGTGATAAGTTTCCCATGAGAATGGCAGTATAGCACAGCAGCATACTTTTCAACACAGGCAATATAATTAACTTACAATCACTACATCGGAGTCCCTCATGTGAAAAAGGCCTTAAATGTATATCCCAACATTAGTAATGTATACGCCACATTATAATTTATAATGTGTTCACCTGAAATTTATAACAGGTAAACATTTGAAGTCAGATAAGAACCACTTAAGCAAACTAGATCACTCCAAGGCCATATTTGCCACTAGACAAAAGCCATTCCTGTTGAAAGATAACTTTTAAACAAATATCCTTAAAATTGCTCCTGCTCTGTGGAGCTATGTGAATTCTCAGTAGTAAACTTTACTTTCCATTGAACCACAGGACTGAAAGATATTTAACAATGTAACATCAGTTCCTGTTTCACTACAGCTTTGGCATAGTTGTCTCTGTCTATGAAACATCACTAAGTGATTTATAAATCTAGCATCAATAACAATCATATTTGCATCCTAAAATGCCATAGACATAATAGCACATTGTCCCCCCTTAAAGGTATAGTAATGTTTCACAATAAAAGCAGCACCAATGAATCTTTATAGTATTTGGGCCATGGAGAGTGTTATTTCAATACTTTCAGATTTGTAGTTCAAGAGTAATTGAGTGTTTTTACCTAGTGTAAGCCACCTCCCCTCATATGTGGAATCTGGTCCCATGACCAGACAGATCACAGAAAGGGACAATCTTCTTACTATGAGCATAAGGAAAACCCTGCCCCCCCTCCCCGACAGGTTTTTCCTTATGGTCATTGAAGATTGTCCCTCTCTGTGATCCATCTGGACAATCTTGCTGCTCTGAGGTGAGCAGTGTTACATCAGTAAAAGGGGCGGGAGGGGGATACTTTATCATTCAATTTCTCTTGAACTACAACTCCAGGGCCAGATTTATAAATAGGCCGAGTAGGCACTTGCCTAGGGCACCAAATTTTCAGGGGCGCCTGGCAATGGTCCTGTCACACCCACCCACTTGGGGACAGAACCCCAAGAAACTGTGAAGGAGCTAGTTTTCTATGCGGCTGTGCCATCCGGGGCTCCTGTGAATCTCTGCTGCTCTCCAGTGACTTCCTGTTGATGGGGTGAAATCACAACGTGATAATACTTATCTCAACTGCACACTACGCTGCCCATATTCAGCTGACACCAGCTACACACATGGATTTGCAGTGTACAGCTGGAGGTGGCAGACAACAATCAATGCATGACCAAAGACTTCTATAGCATTCAAGGGATGAAAGACTGCACCCATAACTTATATGTGATTTTCCACCATTAGATCTTTGGTATTTTCTTTTTAATAAAAAAACAGGATTTTTTTTTGCTGTATATACATATTACTGTTTATGATTAAAATGTTCCCCTAATGCAGGTGTAGGCAATAATGACCTTCCAGCTGTTGGAGACTTTGACTTCCATCATACGAGTTGTAGCCCCCCCCATAGCTGTAGATCTACAATATTGGTAGATCATACCAAGGACAGAAGACTTCGTATCACAGAATGTATGTGTGTGTATGTGTATATCTATCTATCTATCTATCTATCTATCTATCTATATATATATATATATATATATATTATAGATATATTTGCTCATATATATATATATATATATATATATATATACAGGAGCAAATTGAAAATTACATTCTGAAGAAGTATGAATTTGTATTGTGGAGAGGAGAGATTCTATTGTCAAAAAAGTAACTCCAATGACTGAAAGCCAATGGTTAAGCTTCCCTTCTTCGATAAAAGAAAATTACTTTCCAAACACAATGAAGCTTAACATTTGTTGTCTCAGTCTGCAGATCCCTGAAACTGTGTTGGAGAGTAGAAACAGTTTATAAAAGGGGAATTTTATCTGTTATCATATAACTTTTTGTCAAACTGCTTTGTCAAGTCAGATGTGGTATGTGTCAGACTACAATGCCCATCATCATCCTTGAGTCCAGTGGCTGGCCAGCTGTTTTTGGACTACAACTCAAAGCATTATCAGCTAGCTAATTGCTTAGGATGATAGGAGTTGTTGAAACACAGCTTTAAACCTAGACATTGCCGTTACCCTGCTGTAACCGTTTGAGTGCCAGAGGGGTACGGAACGCATTGTAGAGCAATGCGTTCAGTACCCCTCTGGCACTCATAGTGGTAATCTGTTTGTGGCATTTCCCCATGTTGCTGTAAAATGTAAACTAGAATAAGTTATATTTTCATATCTATATTTAATTTGTTCTAGAATAAAGAGCAGGGGGTTTTTTTGTAGGTCTTAAAGTGGAACTAATAATCCCTTACAACAACTTGGGTGATTTAAAATCCTTATGGACCAAAGCAGTTTGTGACACATTTTAAAGCAATGCATTCCTCACCCCTCTGGTCCTCAAGGGGTTAAAAAAAGCTTTAAAGAGGAACTTTCACCTAAAATAAAAATTGTCCCATGGGTTTTAATCCTTAACACAACATAAGCGCTGTGTTTTTTTTTTTTTTTTTGCAAATCACCTAGTAGCGGAGATTACACCTACCCAAACCAAGCACATGTTGAAGACCATTTCAGTGAAATAATTATTTTTCACTAACGGGATCTCGGCTCAGCTGCAGAGCCACAAGCCTGTCATACGACAGTCTTCCCCTGCAGTCAGTACAACGCTGCCTTCAGGGAAGGGGAGAACTTTGCCTTCGGTTATCTCTCAAACCATGAACCTGAGGGCTATTACGTTATTTTACAAATATGTACAATATGGGGATAGTAATAATAAAGTATTACGATCCCTTTAATTCCTGAGGGAACACAGTAAAGTTGCAGTATGTTGAGCCTTGGTGTAATCCCATGGATTTGTTACTTTAAAGGGATAGTAATACTTCGTTTTAACTTTATTTTATTTTGTAGGCATTAAAAAAACATGAAGAATGATATAAGTCTTATCTCTCA
This sequence comes from Rhinophrynus dorsalis, assembly GCA_037306005.1. Taxonomy (NCBI): domain Eukaryota; kingdom Metazoa; phylum Chordata; class Amphibia; order Anura; family Rhinophrynidae; genus Rhinophrynus; species Rhinophrynus dorsalis. The sequence continues at coordinate 147,055,676 of CM074725.1, read as the reverse complement.
AACCTTTATGGTTTATGAGATATTCACAAGCAAAGTTCCCCTCCCCGCCCCTTTTTCCTAGTGTAAGCCATCTCTTCTCAGATGTGAGTCTGGTTGTACGACAGGACAGATAACAGAAGGGGACAATTTTCTTTTTATTAAAACAATGAAAGCCCTTCCCCCCTTGACAAGTTTTTCAGCTTTTTTCATTATCTTAATTGAAGATTGTCCCTCTCTGCAGTCTACCTGGGCATCTCCCTTCTGATCTGGCTGAACAGGGAGGGGGGGGGATACTTTGCTTGTGAATATCTCTTAAACCATAAAGGTTTGAGAGATAAGACTTATATCATTCTTCATGTTTTTTTAATGCCTACAAAATAAAATAAAGTTAAAATGAAGTATTACTATCCCTTTAATATAATGTACAGTCTTTCATTTGAGCACAATTGTAATTGTTTGCTTCGTCTTTCCTTTTCTTTAGTGCATGACAATGTAAGTAAGTGGGCAGTGTGAGCACACAGGCATATTATCTGAAGTGAGTAATAAATCACTTATTCACTGTTGTGATAACATTACACTTAAATTGTCAGGTAGTCAGGAAGACAGTTTATCTATTTCTGTGAAGTCATGTTTGCCTAATGATGTTAGTATTAACCAGTAATGAACATTAATTGGGATGTTGCTAGGTACCAGGTGATGAGGGCTAAAGTCCCAGGTTCCATGTCTAAAGATAAATTATCATGTTTTATTAAGTATGTTCCTTTGAGAGCAGATGTATTAAAAATTCCATGCTTCATTGTGCAGACCCCAGCCCAAATGGCCCCTTTGGCTGTTTGTAGGAGTCAGAAAACTGACCCCATTCTCAGATGGTATCAGCCTGGAACACAAGCCAGAAGTATGTGGCTCATGTGAGCCTCAGACTTTGAAGGTTGTACACACAGTCTCCTTAGGCTCTCTGTGTCAGGATTTCATGCATGATGCTGAGACTCTATGGACACTATGTGCAGCCTAATATTACTGAACTGAGAGACTTCAGACTTGCAGTTCATTCTCTTCTTGTGGGACTACCGAGAGAGCCTGTGACTCATTTCAGAGCCTGATTTGCACCCCCCTTTGATCTACCGGGGCTCACAATGCAGTTACAGAGAGTAGTTCTGCTGATGGGGCACTATCCACATGACAGTTGTGCTTTTTTGCCCTAGGTCTTGTTGCCAGATTGGGACATGTAATAATAATAATAATAATAATAATCCTTTATTTATATAGCGCACACAGATTACGCAGCGCTTTACACTCATATTGGTCCCTGTCCCCATTGGGGCTCACAATCTAAATTCACCTATCAGTATGTTTTTTGGAGTGTGGGAGGAAACCAGAGTACCTGGAGGAAACCCACGCAAGCACAGTGTAACTGTGCTAATCTCCCTACTAGTATTTATTTATTTAGAAAATGTTTAAAGGGGAACTTTCACCCCTTAATAACTAAATCTCCCCTTACTGCTGACCTGGCGACTAGCTGCTTAGTAGCGCTAGTCGCCAGAAATCTTACCCCGTTCTCAAGATTTCGCCGTTTGAAAGGATCAGGAAGCACGGACGTCTCTTCACAGTGACGTCCGTGCGCCTGCGCTGTCAGTCCCTTGTCAGTCCCTTGTGCACCGACGGTGAAAGTTCCCCTTTAAGCAGAATGAATGCATTGACATTTCTCTCATTTTCAAGTATATCCTGGAGAGCTTTTACAGTAAAAAGTTACATATTTACCCAGATAGCAAAACAATATAAACACACACACATACAAACATGCATACAAAAATTTATGTATGGTTACATATTGTTTTTAGATACATAGAAACAGTGGTTTTTATTTTAGAAAATTTTGACTGGGAGAAGATCTGATTTTTTTTCTGGTACGTTATTCCAAGCTTTTGGAGCACCTGAGGAGAAGGTAGATCGACCAGATTCTTTCTTGTAATGTGGTATACTCAGCGCGTTGTTAGCATTGGAGCGAATGTTAGATTTAGTATGAAGAGTTGGGGTGAGCATACTACTCATGTAACCTGGTAGCTTTCCAGAGAAGTTGTTATGAACTAGGCAAGAAAAGTTTAGGACAGATCTAGATTTGAGCGTTAGCCAATTAAGTTCTTTAAACCTATCTCAGTGATGGGTAGCATTATTACATTGTAGGACAAGGCGGCCTAATAAGTTATATAGAGTGTCAGGTTTGCTAAGATGGATTTGTGTTGCCAAAGGATATACTTTTTCCCTGTAGTCTATGACTGGTGTTAACATTTATTGAATAATACTCTTTCTTACCAGGGGACTTAAACATGAGTTGTTTCTATACAGAGCAACTATTTTGATTAACCCCTTAAGGACCAGCGGTCCAAAGAAGTTACCTTCCCTTAAGGACCGCTTTGATCCATGCTGACGCACCGGTACACGTGACCTGTTATGTGTACTGGCACGCCGCTTTGAGGCCTAAGAGAGATCGATCCGGTCTTGGAGCGGTCAATTTTAGGCCCTGTTTTTACTTACAGGGCTCCCGGTTGATCGCTGTAAGTAAAAAGTATGTGACGTGCTATGACCGTCACCGGTCCTTAAGGGTATGAGGACCGTGACGGTCATAGTACGTCACGTAGTCCTTAAGGGGTTAAAGTCTGCATGTTAGTTTATCAAAATGAAGACCAAAAGCAAGGCTGTTGTCAAGCTACATAGGATATTTGTAGGGGTTGACAGGGGATAAGTTACGATTAGACTTTGATACAATGGTTAGCTGGGTATTGTGAAGTTTAAGTGCTTTTGTATCAAATATAATTGTGATAATTTTGCCAGTGTTTAAAAATAGCTTGTTTTTAGCTAGCTATCTTTCAACTTCAGAGGAATCATGTTGTAATATGGCCTCATGTTGTTGTATGTTTGAATTTTTAGTGTAGATTATGGTGTCATCTGCATACATGTGCATAGAAGATGCTTTGCAAATCATGGGCAGAACATCTACAGAGGAAACAGAAATCCCACTTTTTACTTTGAGGGGAAGTGAAATTTTGTCAGCAATAAACATGTATTGCATTCTCTCTGATAAATAGAATTTGAAGTAGTTTACAGTAGTTTTACACGGGCCAAGGTCCGGGTAATGTTAACCCTTTGAATGCCAGAGGGGTACGTAACGCATTGCTTTGCAATGCATTGCGTACCCCTCTGGCAATCAAAGGGTTAAGTGGGCCTCTACCTCACTACTCCTTGTGCAGTAGACACATGCTCGCAGAGTGAGCATGATGGTTTCTGACAAACATCCTAGCGAATTATTATATAGGATGGTTCATCTGGGCTGCACAGCTCACTAATAATAAAATAGTCTAGCTCAAGCCTCTGGTCTATGGGAATGTAGCAGCTCCCTTAACATTAATATTAAAAGAACACATATAGGTTGATCCAACTTTAATTCTTTCATACTTACACCTAGAATGTGTAAAACATAATTGTTAATATCTTACATCCTTAAAATATAATCCTAAACTAGCTTTTTAATTCATGTATAAATTGTCCTATTCCGAGAACACAAAAGTACATCCATGACAAAAATAACTGAGGAGCAATTCTAGAGCACCCCAACTGTACCGGGAGAAAAAAAGTTAACATTCAGCCCCATTAGATCAATGAGAAATTTTAGCTGTCTCCTTTGTTGCAGTTGGTCTGCTCCACAATTATTCCTCAGTTCCTTTGTGAATAAGGCCCTTAATGACTGCTGTCTCCCAGTCAGTCTAATTCTTGTGTGACATTGTTAGGGTGCCAGACAAAGTAAGGTATTTATGACCCTCATGTAGAAATAAGATGTGTGTGTGCCGTCATAAGCTTAACTCTGCGACCTTGTGACTCTGCAGCCTAAGTAGGATGCCGCCCCGTAATTCATGCAAGTCAGCTGCCAGCTGCTTCCTATCTAGCCACGAAGTTGAGATATTGAAGCAAATTAACTGCAGACCTCAGACAGATCTGACACAGTTTTTGATTTAAAAGCTAGAGAAGCAGGCCTAAGTTGGAGAGCCCTCCTGAGTAATTGACTACTTTATAGCTTGCTGATGTATTACTTTGTTTTGCTGCCAACCCAGGAAATAAGTGTTAACCCATTCAATAACTGAGGAGACAACAACTGAAAAAATAAATAAATAAAATGGTGCCTTCAGTTTTGCCTTTGTCCTCTGTGATTATTATCAATTATTTTTAAAGCACCAACATATGTAGCTGCACAGTCAGAGAACAGTTATTAGAATTGTGCACAGAAGAAAAATGTGTCTCATCTGAATCATTAAAAAATGTTTTACCCATTCGGATGAAACAAATTTTGTTTACCATGTTACACAGTTAGTCAAAATTTCAGAGAACAGTTTTGTTGCCAGTTTAAATTTGTTCACAGATATTCATACCCATATCGTCTTCTGGAGTCCCTGGAGGGGATTCCTGTGGTGCTGCTGGGGGATATAAATGATGAGATTTGTGGCAAAAGAGGTGGGGCTTACTGCGATTGGGGGCAGAGCTTAACTGGCATGACACAAAAGTGGGAGGAACTGGGTGGAGAAGAAGGAGAAGAGGGTGGGAAATGGGAGGAACAGGGTGGGAAGGAGCAGAACTGGGCAGAGATTCTTATGAAACTACCCACCTCTGGATAATCAGTGTCAGTCTCTGGAGACCCGGTAATCAGCTGCAAAAACCGAAGTCTCTGGGGCAGATGCGGAGAGTTCCCAGATATGCCGATATTTTGAATAAGTTCCCCCTAGTCATAACACTTACCCTGATGTTGTAGGTCCAGCGGTGCCATCAATGTCCTGGTTCTCTTGCATCTTCTCTCAAAAAAAAAAAAAAAAAAAAAAAAAAAAAAAACTAATATTCCATCACAACCAACAACTTTACAAAATAAACCACACCCCTTAACCCTATAACGACATGTGATGTGCCAGAACTGTCACGCACGTCCAGACATTAAGGACCAGTGATGATCCTGGCATGTCATGGAATTCTGGGATTGCAGAGTGGCACCCCACCGCCGGCCCGAGCGGACCTTAAGGGGTTAATCCTACTCAGGCCCTTGCACAAGCCAGAATAAGCAAAAAATGAACAGGGATTGGCTTTTACATGACTATCCCTGTTCTAATTAGTTCATTTGTAGGGATTGTTGGATTACGTGGGGCAAGGAATATGCCCTGTAGTAATGTCACCTCCCAGCCAATCAGCATCAAGCTGGAAGGGTCGCAGATGCTTATAACGTCACCCCTCCGCAAGCCAATGATTGACCAGCTTGAGAGGTGATGTTACGCACATCAGTGACCCCTCAAGCTAGATGCTGATTGCCTGAGTGCCTTTTAACAAAACAAAGAAAAAGAACAAAAAATGATGGGTTAAACTGAACACAGGAGTAGATCAATTCTGGGACAAACCAACTTCTCCATAAGGAACAAGTAAAAAAAAAATCCCCAAATCTCCAGTTCATTCAAGACCTCTCTACCATTCAAAGAGAAAAAAGACCAATTTCAATCAGTGGAGATTTTAATTTGTCCGCCTATGGTGCTGCTAGTATTGCTCAGCTTTTGACTTTTTGTATATTGCCCTACACAATCTAAATTTGCGTTCTGGAGTTGTTTTGATGACTACAAGGTACAGGAGGCAGCTGGCTAAGCTAAGGTACCTAATTATGAGGAATTCCTCAACTGACATGGCCAGAAACAAGCTACTGTTTCTGGTTTCAGTTTATATATTGCTGTAATGTCCGATTTATTCTACATACTCAATATGCTGTATAATTTTTATTTGTGTGTTTTAGGTTAAGATTATTTCATGTCCCTGGCTGAGTATTGATGTCAGATGGATGAAAAGCCCCACTGTTGTATTTTTGTTCCCCCCCCCCATACACTCCTCTGACGTTGATGCCATGTTGAAGTTGGGTTCCTTCTTATCCCATGTCTCCTAGGCTTTACTGTAGTCTACACTTCATACAAAATTTAGACCATCTATTGTGATGTCTGCCTCCGGTGCCATCCTTTCCCATCCTTTTTTCCCACTCTCCCCCCCTTTTTTTCCCTCTCTCTACCCGATAGGACCTCTTGAGACGCATGTCTCCCATTCGCCTTTCAGTTGCTGCCTGACCATCCCCCTTTCCCCACTAACGCTTTAACATTATGCTTTGGAAATGAATGTATGTCCTCTTTATGATGTTTATGTTATGTACTATCTATGCTCCTATACAACAAGAGTATGTATGTGCTTCATATTTGATATTTTGACCCGTTTATATTCCTGTACTTCTATTTTACATTCAATAAAGTTTGAAATTTAAAAAAAAAAAAAAAAAAAAAAGATTATTTCATGTAAAACATGGACTGTGGTCATAGGCAGAATTAGCTGCTATCTTCCTTTTTTAATGTCATCAGGACAAGAACCCGCTTAATGTTAACCCAACAGCTTTTACTAATTTAGCTGATTTGGAAACAGATTTCAGAATCATATATATGTTATGTTAGTCATTTTGTATTTCAAATAATAGTTTAGGAAACATTTAGCTGTGTTTATTAGTCAGTTTATGTACTGGCTGGCATGCAAGACAGAAATCTCAATGTATTCTTCCGGGTAAAACATTTTCTAAACAAATAAATTTAAAAAAAAATACTAACATTCCATGCTGCTCTCCTCCCACCTGCCACTCATTACCAGCCAGTACTAGCTAATTTGCATACAATTCCAAATAAATAATGCAAAATATCTTATAAACTAAATGGCTAACATAACAATATAGGTAATTTTGAATGAGCTTTCCTAAATATGAAAGTTGTTATAAGGTGTGAATTATACTGCAAATAAGCTCACATCACCAGCTCTATGGAGGAGACACCCAGAGGTGACTTTTACACTGAGGACTGTAAGTTTATACTGCTGAATCCCTCATGAGTGAGCGTTGCATGGAATAGCTAATAATGACTGAGCTTTAAAATCTATATGTCTTATTTTTCATGGTACTTCCCATTAAAGGAACAGTAAACGGAAGACCTAAACTAACATTTGCCATTGTTTCAGACTATCACTAAAAATGCTCTAGCAGCTCAGAGGTTGATAGTCACCCAGTCGCACATCATTTGCTGTCTATTGAAGAACAGCGTGTTGGTTGCCTAAATTCCAGCCCCATATCACCAGTGCACTGCATAGAATGGAGATGGCAGCTTTGAACAATTGTGCTGGTGCTCTTGGGGTCTGAGAAGACAGGATGTTTGTCCTTCTCAGCTCCCATAGAAGCAGTCATCAGGGGTGGAGCAAGCTTCCCCCTACTCTTCAACAGACAACACTGGATTGGAATTGCTGCTGGATAAGTATTAACACATGAGCATACCTGGGAACTTTCAGTTGAGGGCTACCCGGAGGGTAGTTCTCTGTTCAGCAGGGGGTAACAAAAATGACGCTAATCGCGTCAAAAAGGGGCGGGGCTTAACGCGAGTGTTGGGGGGGGGGGTTTAACCCTTTGAGTGCCAGAGTGGTACGGAATGCTGTACCACTCTGGTACTCACAGGGTTAAATGTGTCACACAGAAGGCTGGGGACGGAGGCACAACGGGAGAAAAAGCAGATGTGGCAGAGTTTCAATAGAAACTCTCCACATCCGGAGGAATCTGCCTCTGCCCCGGAGACCCGGTAAAGCTCTGTCAGAACCGGAGTCTCCGGGGCAAATCCGGAGAGTTCCCAGGTATGCACATGAGGTACCAAAAGGGACACATGGTTATTGTTTTAAGTTAGTTTAGGTTCAGGGTTTACTGTTCAATTAAGTACCAAAGCATGCACAGAAATATTTTGTCTAAGCTGGAAAATTATGGGTCAGTATGCACAAAATAAAAGGAGCAATTCAGGAGAAAACCAACTGGACCACAGGAACATAAATATTCCCCAAATTCCCACTGATTTAAATGGAACTGTTTTCCCCAAAGCAATGTGTTGGATACCTCTCTGGTATTCAAAGGGTTAAAGGGCATTATCAGTTTAAAACAACTTTAGTGACTTTTTTTTTTAAAGGGATAGTAATGGTTAATTTTCAGTTGATTTAATATTGTAGATATTAAAAAAAGATTAAGTCTTATCTCTCAAACCTTTATGGTTTGAGAGATATAACTTGCTAAAGTTACCATTTCCTGGCTGTTTTAATCAAGTCTGCCATCCAGCTGACAGCTGCAGATTCCAGTCATTTGACCAGACAGAGGCTCTTCAGCAGAGCTGAAATCACGCTATTTAAAAATAAATACTTCATTGGAACGGTCTACAAAGTGTGCTTGCAAGCCAGGCACACTTTGTAGACCATTCCAAATTAAGTATTTATCTTTAAATAACGTTATATTGGCTCTGCTGAAAAGCCACATCTGGTCAAGCGACCAGAATCTGCTTCTGACAGCTTTACAGCTCGTCAAGCAGAAAGGGGAGGGACCAGAGAATTTTATTTTCCTATATCTCTCAAACCATAACGGTTTGAGAGATACTAATAAGTGCAAATACTCTTTTAATTGTATATACCATATAGATAATACTTTTTTTTCTGACATTACTATCCCTTTAAAGACCTTCCACGATCACCTATATGGTTTATAAAAAAATAAATTTAACTTAGAAAACTTTTTTAGTTATTTAAATTAGTAAATTATGCTAATTAAATTATTCACTAGAACCTAAAAATGAGCTGGGAGTTATATACACTTACATACCCAGTACTTCATGCTACTACAGTGGCAGACCCAGTGATTGAGGGCCTTGGTGTAAAACATTTCTTGGGCAACTAATTCACTGCAACCTACTAAAAATCCTGAACATTACTATTGTCAGAATTCAAAATGGTCCCTAAAGTTGTGTGGGCCCTGGTGCTATGCATCTGCTGCATCAAAATTAGTTTTGTCCATGAGTAACTTCAAAATGTCTCTATTTGTCTTCTGAGGCCTACAATCTAGACATGTATGCCATGAGGGAGCAGACATTCCTGTCTTTTCCAGGTTCCCATTGATTTTTCAGGATTATCTGTGAATGGGCTGAGATACGATAGCAGACTTTCTGAATAAATGAGCCATGAGCACTAATCATTAACTGACATTATCTTACAATACAAACAATATCATGTAAATGTTCTTGAAACACGACAATTTACACATGCTTTAAAAAGGGATGTAGGTTTGTCCGATGCAGTAATGTGCAGTAGAGACTGCCCTATGCAGTCATGAGCACTAGAGACTGCCCGAAAGCAGGCTGATGCAGTCATGCACAGTAAAGACTTTCCGGTGCAGTCATGCACAGTAGAGACTGCCCGAACACACTTTGGCCCGTATACATGAGCTTTTACACTAATAATCCTATATTATAATTTGCTAGGACAGGGCTCAAAATTTCCACTCGCCACTAGCCAATGGCGAGCGAAAATTTAGCCCTGGCTAGTAGAAATTCAGCCTTGGTGGGTATACTATGGATTGCAGTGGAGAGTAACTTTTCAGGTCTGGCTAGTAGCAAAGGACTTCAAATTTTAAGCCCTGTGCTAGGATGTTTGACAGAAGCTGTTATGCACAGTAGAGACGGCTGAGCACGCTGCAGTCATGTGCAGTAGAGACTGCCCGCCCCGCGGCTGATACGGAGCGGGGCGCTCCTAATTCAGACCTTGGTCCTCTCTGCGCACCTTCCTGGGACCAAGCGGTCCCAGGAAGGTGCACAGAGAGGACCACGGTATGAATTCGCAGAGCCCCGCTACATATCAGCAGCAGCGTGATCAGACAGTCAGTACTGTGCATGACTGCAGCACCTCCAGTGTTGGCCCATGTACACGGGCTTTAAAGCTAGTCTATAAAATAACTCACAAGTTAGTTTTCTAAATAATAAACTGTTAATACAACATGTAGGTGATTTTGAGAACTCTCTCATATAATCACCAAAGTTGTCTATAGATGATAGTGGGGCAAGTGTATTACTGTGATTCTGTGCAAAATCAGGCACTGTAACTGTCCCTACGCATGCCTAATGCCAATTGACTAAGTCACACACCCCAAGAAAACCCCTCCTTAACGACACTTGCACCAAGGAGAGGCCAATGAGACAGTCTTTGGGCATTTTGTGGGATTCCTTTAAACAGAGCCAAGATCTCATCCATGTATTAACAAGGTATAAACAACTTGGTCACCATCACTATCAGTTTCCCTATGCATGCCATGGGGCAGGTGTACATTGCATGCTGGCATTAAAGAGATATTAATGTTTAGTTACTAAAGTACAATCAAGTCTTCCTTATACATTTTTATAACATTGTGTAGCACAGTGGTTCTCAATCTTTTTTTTTTTGCTCAGAGCACCCCTAACACGCAATTTAGAACTTTCGGGGCACCCATAACAAATATATTTAATGTAATTTATCAACAACATAATTAAAGGTACGATACAAAAATATAAATTTATCAGGTTTCACAATCATAACAAAAATTAACACATTTTGCATAACTATTTCCATAAATCTACATTTAAAAGTCAATATTAAAATTTTTGTCAAAGTCTTCATAGAAAACTTGGGGCACCCCAACTTGATGTCCGTGGCACACCAAAGTGCCACAGCACCCTGGTTGAGAATCAATGGTGTAGCAGTATAACCTTGTAAAACTTTGCTGTTTTGCCTTTATTCTATAATAAAGTTTCCCCCTCCAGCCCCTTTTACTTACCTCAAGCAGACTCACCTCAGATCTGATATCTGATCCCAGGACCAGACAAATCACAAAGATGGACAATCTTCTTTCCTTCAGTATAAGGAAAACCCTGCCCCTTGAGGAAGGAGGGCAGGTTTTACTTTATGCTGAAAGAAGATTGTCCCTTGTTGCTATCCATCCAGACCAGCTTGCTGAGGCTGCTTGAGGTAAGTAAAAGGGGCGGGAGGGGGAAACTTTATTATAGAATAAAGGTAAAATGGCAAAGTTTTAGAAGGTTATACTGCTACACATTGCTATAATAATGTTTAAAGAAGACTCTATCGCACTTTAGTAACTAAACATTACTATCCCTTTAAAGGGATAGTAATACTTCGTTTTATCTTTTTTATTTTGCAGGCATTAAAAAACATGAAGAATAATATAAGTCTTATCTCTCAAACCTTAAAGATTTGAGAGATATTCACAATCAAAGTTTCCCCTCCCACCCCTTTTACCTAATGTAAGCCATATCTTCTCAGATGTGGAATCCAGTCCATAGACCAGACAGATAACAGCAGGGGACAATCTTCTTCCTAAGAGAACAATGAAAGCCCTGCCCCCCTTGACAAGTTTTTCCCTTATCTTAATTGAAGATTGTCCCTCTCTGCAGTCTACCTGGGCACCTCCCTTCTGCTCTGGCTGAACAGTGTTACATCAGTAAAAGGGACGGGGGGGGTACTTTGTCATTGAATTACTCTTGAACTACAACTATGACAGAATTGAAATAACACTTTCCAAAATCCAATACTATGACGATTAATTAGAGCTGCTTTTATTATGAAACATTACTATCCCTTTAAAGCCTAAGGCTGGCAGTGTGTGTGTCTGCTGGCATGCACTAAGGAGATCATATGCTGTAGTTCATACCCATCAGTGCAGCAGACAGAATTATAGACTATCACCATGTGGCTGCACTGGCAGATTCGTACATACACCCTCTGTCCCTTTAACCCTTTGAGTGCCAGAGGGGTACAGAATGCTTTGCAAAGCAATGCATTCCGTACCCCTCTGGCACTCAAAGGGTTGTTGGAATTGCACACCTATTGGAAACATAAAAATATTACATAAAAACGGTCAAGTGATGCACATATTCCACTTAGTCAATAGCAAAGCTGTATAAAAAAATGAAAAAAAAAATACATATTGTAAGAAAGGGAAAATTCATCCCTTATGAAATAAGTGCACAGGTCAGCCATGCAGCCCTGAAGAATTCAGTTTTTCATAAGCATTACAATATTGAATAAATCCCCTGTTTGAAAACCCTTCCTCAATAACAACTAGTGCTGCTATAATGTGAATCCTTCCAAATGTAACATAATGGGCTTTATGCAAAAAGTAATTCAGCACTATAGGGGGAGATAAAGATTCCCCTGGATTTAAACCAGGAATTTTAAAGGGGAACTATAACCCCAAATGAAGTCTCCCACAAATAATTAGCCATCTAGCAATAAGCGTACCAATGGTACTATTAGCCAGCATAATTACCGTGTTAGTTGGAAATCCTACTTCTGCCGAGACTGACGGGCAGACAACAGCGCAGACATCTTTAGGATGCCAATGAGACCGCTCCAGCTTACAGACAGAAGCCTCCATCATCAGAGGACGCTGGCTAGAGGGAGGGGGGCAGAGGCAGTGTTACACAGACTGCGGGTATAGAGCTGTACCCTCAGTCTGTCCGGAAGTGCAGTCATTAAACATTAATTTTTGGCAAAATAGGATTTTAACCCCATCGGGACGATGGACTTACTAGGTACATCATGCAAAAATGTCACTTAGTGACAGATGACGTACCTGGTGAGTCCAGGAAGTCATTCGCTAGAATAGGAAAAAAAAAAAAAAACCCAGTCATTAAGTGCCGGCCACGTGCGCGCGTGGCCGGTCACTAAGGGGTTAAAAATTATTCAAGAAATCCACCTAATCGCTAGATAATCTAACGTTTAAAACACCTTTGTACTGTGGTGATAGATCACCTTTAAGGAGTTAAAAACACAAATCCACTGGAACTTGGGAAATGTATATTGGCCCCCTGTGGTGCAGTTGATTTGCTCCAGAGCACCTCATTTTTTTTAGCTTCCTGAATGCAGCCATAACATGGATCCTTCCAGATGTACCTTATTAGATCCTGTAGGGAAAGCATAATATGATCAATTCTGGAGTATACCAACTGTACCACAGGGGACAAATATACAATCTCTTGATTTAAATGAGGGTTTCTAACTCCTTAAGGACCCATGATAGATAAAAGTGCGTTAAGGACCCATGACGGTCCTGGCACATCATGGAATTCAGGGGTCCCTACGTGACCCCTGAATTGATTTCAGGAAAAAAAACTCTGTGGCCAGTCGTTAACGGGTTAATGCTAGAGAAGCCTCCAACGTATTGCGAAGCAATGTGATGGAGACCTTTCTTGCATCTGAAGGTTTAAAAACTCGATTTCAGTCAATGTGAATATGAGAATTTTTTATTTGTCCCTTATGGCGCAGTTGGCTTGCTCCAGAATTGCTCATGTTTAGCTTCCTAATTCCAGTCCATAGTCTACCTACAGAGCTATATTCAGACTGTTAAAATGTAAACAAACAGATGGTAAGTGGCATTTCAGCTGGTAAAACATGTGGATACCTTGATTTATGGAATTCAGGAACATGGAAGGAAGTTGCAGCTTACCGATCACATATAGTATTCAGTGAGATGATGTAAAGAGTCAACTAGTCAAGAAGACATTTATCTTGGTAACAAGAAATTAGTCTTTGCTCGGAAGGTAATCAAGCTTTGGAATTCGCTTCCAGAGGAAACTGTGACGTCAAATTCAGTAAAGCAATTTAACATTAAAATTGATGTTTTGACAGCACGTGTGGTTATAGGGAGGAACCCAACGGTTAAGTTAGAGCTAAACTGCAGATTCTTGCAGTGAAAATAGGAAATATGCAATTTTTTTAACATCACTGACTAAGATTTATATATGTATCCCTTAGTGATGCCAATATACAAAGAAGTTGCACTCAAACTTTTATTGGTCATAGGGAATCCACTGAAAATGTAAGCCTTTAAATGAAACTGCCTTGCTATCTATCAGCCTGTTAACCAGGGCCGGATTTGCCATAAGGCACAGTAGGCATCTGCCTACAGGTGCACCCCACAGAGGGGCGCCTGTCATCAGAATCAATTTTTTTAAAAATAGTTTTATTCACAGCCCTGAGTTCTGAATGTAGTGGCAACAGTAACCCGCCGCCCGCCTGCAGCTGCTGAGCTCCCTCGTCGGCTCTTTAGTAATGCAGAGCACTGGGAGATAACATCATCTCCCGGCACTCTGCATTCCTAAAGTGAAGACCCTGCGGGAGCAATAGCAGCTACAGGTCTGTGCAGAAGGAGGCACAGACCTCTCCTGCCACTAGACCACCAGGGAGGTAGGAAACGGATACAGGGGGCAAAGTGAGGGTAATGTGGAGATGATGGGGGTAATGTTGGAGCTCATGGGGGCAATGTGAGGGCAATATGGAGCAGATGGGGGGCAAGTTGGAGCTGATGGGGGCAATACGGAGCTGATGGGGGGGCAATGTGAGGGCAGTATGGATATGGGCGGTAATGTGGAGATTTGGAGCACTGTGGGGGTGTCCAGTGGAGATGGCCAATGGAGGGGGTAGCGCTTCAGATTTCTGTGCCTACAGGCTCCTGAGATGTAAATCCGGCCCTGCTGTTAACCCCACTAATGCTAGAGACGTCTCCTTGCATTGTGGTTTAAAACCCCATTAAAGCGGAACTACGACCCTATATAAAGTCACCCCCCCCCCCCAATAATTAGGCATATGGTGACTAGCTTCTTAATAGTGCTATTATCTCACACAAGTACCAGGTTGTAAAGTAATCCTTTTTCTTCTGAGACCGGCGGCCAGGCTTGCACGCAGACATCTTGGCTTAGAGACGTCTGCGCTGTCCATCCCGGTCTCCTCTAGGAGGCATTGCATGGTGCCTTAAGGCATCGGAAGGGACTGACGGCACAGGCGTGCAGATAGCTGTAAAGCAAGAAGCCTGGCTGCCAGTCTCAGAAGAAAAAGGATTACTTCATAACCTGGTAATTGTGTGAGATAATAGCACTATTAAGAAGCTAGTCGCCATATGTCTAATTATTGGGGGGCGACTTTATATAGGGTGGTAGTTCCGCTTTAAAAGGAACAGTACACTTCGTTAGATAAAGATGTTAAAAGGTGAACTCCCATTTTTTTTTTTTTTTTTTAAATAAAACTGCAGTTTTCTGTTCTGGATGTAAGGTGGTGCTGTTTCTATCACCATACCTGGGAACGTTCTTGTCCCCAGCCCCTGGAGTACCAGGAAGGGCTGGGGTGGTAGTGTCCAAGTCATAGTGTGGGTGGAGCTTAATGGTGAAGTGGGAAGGATCTGGAAGAGGGAAGGCCCTGAAAATGAGAGGAAAGTGGGTGAAATATGGGTGGACAAGTAGTTGGGGTGTCCAGGGTGATCTGGTAAATAACTCTGAGAACCTGAGTCCCGGGGCAGATCCGGACAGTTCCGATGTATGACTATCACTTAATACGAAGAGCCATAGTCAGGGGTTCAAGCTTTTTCATACAGTGCATTATTAAGAAATATTGTCAATGGAGCTGTTACTATCAGTTTGATTCAAAATAACTTTGAACTTCAGTAACATTTGAATGAAAAATGCCCCAACAGTGGGAGTATATTTTTGCAAACAATGTTTAATGAAATTCAAAGTCAATAGGAATTTGTATTTGTCCCTTTTGGTGCAGTTGGTTTGCCCCAGAATTTCTCCAGGTTTTTAAGAACATCATTCTCAGTGTGACTGGTCATTTAGATGTGCCAGCACCAGTTTACTTACATATGTAGGTTAGATAGATAGATAGATAGATAGATAGATAGATAGATAGATAGATAGATAGATAGATAGATAGACTGTTACAGAAATTCACTGGGTGAGTGATAGAACACGTATTTTATTTCTGTCTGTGAAAGGCAGATATTGATGCCTCACTTCTTTTTAGCAGAGTAAAGCAAGAAGGAAAGAACATAAGGCCAGAAGGAAACAACATAAGGCAAGAATGAAAGAACAAAAATGACACACTAAAAACACAAACATGGTCTAAATATAAGGTACCTTGTCATTCAATAAAGATCTTTATATGCCATTGGCCCTTCACTGAAAACAATCATTTTAGTTGTTGCAATACAAACGGGTAAGTACAGTTATATAGTGGAAATGTATATTACCCAACAAAGTTGTCACCTAAAGCATTTTGTGCAGTATCCAGCTGCGCTTCATTAGTGATTATGGTATTAGGCTCCACTCTTATATGGTATGCCTAATTCCTATTCAATCAAACATGAAATGAAACGGCAGGATAAGACAAGTGTGAAACGATATTGCTGGAGTGCACTTGCTCTTTTTGATGTTGTATGACAAAGATTCTGAAAATGTTTATGGATTTTAATGGTGTTATTAACCGCCAGAATGCTAAAGAGGCATAGCTGGTTTTGCCCCTGTATTACCAGGTCTCCAGGGCAGAGTCTGATTCTCCGGATGTGGGGAGTTTCTGATGAAACTCTGCCCACATGTGCTGCGTCCCACCCTGTTCCTCCCACTCCCCACCCTCTTTTCCTCCTTCCCCAGCCTATTATGGTTATTTTTTTAATGCTTTACAAGTCCCGCCCCCAATCACGATTAAGCCCCGCCCAATTATGACACAAATCGTGTCACTTTTATTCCATCAGCAGCACCGAAAGTTCCCAGGTATGTAAAGAGGTCTCCAAAATGCACTGGAAAGCAATGCGTTGGAGAACGTTTTAGTATTCAATGCAGACTTCCAGGAAGGGGGAGGGAGGGGGGAACTTTGCGTTTGGTTATCTCTCAAACCATAAAGGTTTGAGAGATGAACCTGGGGACAATTCAATTCTTTGTACCATAGCTAATGGGGATTAGTAATATTTAAAGGGATAGTAATACTTAAAATGTAAAAAAAATATGTTGTAGGGTTTATCCCCCTGAGTAAAACAAGAGTACTCCCACTGCTGAAAGGTTTTTCTTTCAAAAGTTATTAATTTTCAAAGTTGAATTTTTTAGGTGCAATATCACAGTGGCCTGAAATTGTACAGTGGCGCTGTTGCTACACCATCCTATGAAGATTTATGGTCAACTGACCAGAGTTGTCCATAGGATCGTGTAGCAACAGCGCCACTGTACAATTTCAGGCCACTGTGATATTGCACCTAAAAAATTCAACTTTGAAAATTAATAACTTTTGAATGAAAGACCTCTCAGCAGTGGGAGTACTCTTGTTTTACTCAGGGGGATAAACCCTACAACATATTTTTTTTTACATTTTAAGTATTACTATCCCTTTAAGTATTACTATCCCTTTAAGAAATGTTAGTGTATAGGCTCCATAGAATAACATAGGAACTGGAGAAGTGATCTCCACTTTATCACCTCTTCATCACACCTTAGTGAATAACTTCCATTGTATCCTATAATTTTCATTTGGGTCTCAAATGAAATTCCAAACATTCCAGTGAGAGAAAGCTTCCAAAATTATGAGTTATTCTATGTTAACCACTTTAATTTTAGAAAACCCCTTCCACTCACTGACACTTTACACTTTCAGTGTTAGTGGAAACAGACAAAGTAATGCTGAGCAAAATTAAGTGGAGAAGGTAGTGTAGAGCTTAGACAGGAAGTGCCTGCAGGATATGCCTTGATTAGCATAATTGAGCGTCTATAAGGCTTACTTGAGAAATTGCAACATTTTGCATTTCCTTTATAAAGTGGCCAACGTATGTATTCTGTAGGCAATAGTTTGCTTTTCTTTGAATTTGTCACTGATGCACCTTGGATTCTTAACAAATGATCATGCAATTTCAAGTGGGTGATAAATCAGTTAGCCTCTTTTGTAATACAATTGCCTGTAAAGTGTTATGTACTCAAGAAGATGGTTTATCTCTCTTTGTTCTGTTTGCCTAATGATGGCTGAACAATATAATAGTAAACAGTAGTAAACACACTCTAATCTAGCTGGAAAGGTCATGGTTTCTTTTATTTCGTATCCAATACTTTTTTTATACATACATACATACAAAATGGAAACGAGAAACATAGCTTTCCTATTTCTGCCACTTGACAAATGCCCAGAACACTGTATCAAAACAATTAATCAATCACATTCAAAGGTACAGATGTGCCAATGTACAGTGCACATAAAGCTAGGCCCCATACTCATGCAGATGTGGTAGCTATAAAACATATAAACTAATTGTTCAGCAATCAGATTATATGTTTATCTGTGTGTATGGGATACCTGTATTTGATGGGGCTGATGAAATTGCCAGTCTGAGCTGAATAAGCCAGCTAGAAAATCCTGATCTGGCAAAGATCTGATCACTGAGAGTGTGGTCTCAACAGAACCAACCCAAGAAATGTATGCATTGGGTCTGCACAGCACCATACACAGAGAAACCATATTCAGTCTGATTGCTGTGTGATCACATTGACTACATTTCAGTATATATGTGTGTGTGTTGGGGGGGGGGGATTTCAGGTAATCTAACACCTTAAAGACACATGACGTACATATACGTCATAGGTGGATGTCCCTAAAGGGCCCATGATGTATATGTACGTCATCGATTTCAGGGCTCCCCGTGTGGCTGCATGCCATTCAGGAAGCCCTAAATCGGAATTAAAAAAAAAAGTACTCCTTGGTCCTTAAGTGCCGGCCTCGTGCGTGCGCGCCGGTCCTTAAGGGGCTAATCACTAAATAATCTGATTTCTGGTTGTTTACAATAAAAATCTGTTTGTTTACATGTAATTCTAATGGGAACTTGAACACAGCAGAATCTGACAGCTTTTGAATAGGGGGGGAGGGGAGATGAACAAAAACATCACTGGTGAAACCAACATTGAGGTCAGCCATTACTGACTGGCTAAAGTTCATGTGGGTCTACCTTTGACTGTAAGTTGTGATGGTTATCACAACAGTCCAGTGGCTCTACTGACCATCATGAAGAACCTCAGTATAGCAATTTCCGATTTAATCTGAGTTGAGTGCAGAAATGTTACATCAGGTGGCTACAACAACTGGAGGGCTACAGGTTGCCCTAAGACACCTAAACCTGATTCAGTTTGGAAGTGCAGCAGGCTTTGGGCTGCTCAAAACCTGGATGGAAGACCTCCTAGGTACTATAAGTTATATATACCCACCTGACTGGACAAGCAGTTTTGACTCCTGTGGACCACTCAATGTCACAAGATGTGTTCCTTGCATAATCCTCCACCTGCAAAACCTCTAAAGTAATATAAAACAAAGCAAATGCAAATATAGTATCATAAGTAGAATATATGAGGTCAGTTTATCACAGAATTATGTATACTTGCAGGCCACCTGTACCAGTGGGCAAGAAATGCACCCGGTGTATCGCTTGTTGGGAGTAACCAAGCATACAACATATAGATCACAGGACATAGGGCTGTATGCAGAAAAAACAGTAGCGCAATTCTAATGTAAACCAAGTGCACCATGGTGAACAAATAAAAATCTCCACTGATATACATGGCGCTTTTAACCTCTTGAATGCTAGCGAGGTCTCCAGTGGATTGCTTTGCATGGAGTTGAAGTCCTCTCGAGTATTCAAGAGGTTAAAGTCCCGCTTAAATCAATGAGCATTAAAGGGATAGTAATGTTTCATAATAAAAGCAGCTCTAATTAATCATCATAGTATTTGGACTTTGGAGAATGTTATTTCAATTCTGTCAGAGTTGTAGTTCAGAGAGAGGGGATATTATAGAAACATTCAAATGTATGAAGGGATTTAACAAAGTACAATACAGTGATGGAATTAAATATTAATGGGATAGGCATAAGGCTACCCTGAACATAAGACAAGATCAGGTTTCAGGTTTTTACAGTAGAACAAATGGGTGGACTAGATGGGCCGAATGATTCTTATCTGCCTTCAGATTCTATGTTTCCTTGTCTGTAGCATACAAAAGGTTAATTAAAAGGATCCTATCATATAAAAATAATGTTAGTGGTTTTTAGAGAGCCTTTAAAGAGATAGTAATACTTTGTTTTAACTTTATTTTATTTTGTAGGCATTAAAAAAACATGAAGAATGATATAAGTCTTATCTCTCAAACCTTTATGGTTTATGAGATATTCACAAGCAAAGTTTCCCCCTCCCACCCCATTTACCTAGTGTTCTCTCCTCCAACCTATACATCTTTAGATCCTTTAGTCTATTCTGATATTTCTTATCATTCACCATTTTAGCAGCTCTTCTCTGAATTTTCTATCTATATCCTTCTGGAGATGGGAGATTGTACACAATACTCTAGGTGAGGTCTAACCAGAGATCTGTAGAGTGACAACACCACTTCCCTTTTTCTGCTACTAACGCCCTTAGCTATACAACCCAACATCTCCAATGCATTGTAGATTGGGATACCTAGTTTTACTTGTGATAAATCTGAACAAATAGTTCTCTACCTACTGCTATGTGAAGTACATTGCACAACATTTGTCTGGCTAATCTTTGCACAAATACATCACAGAGTTTAGTACACAACTGAATATTAATTAGTAAATCCGGATTAATACAATTGCACCTTAAGTACCAATGAGGGAAAATATTTTGATTTCATTAACAGCTTATCTTTTGTGCATATGGTGCACCTGTTTTGCTCCGAATTTACTAAACTTTTATCTTGATACCAATGTGAGATCAGAAAAATAAATCTGTCCAGGTTACTGGATCTCTGAAACCCTGAAGTATGGACAAATCTTTCATTATTGCCCCCTGCTGGCAAATCAAATTCATACCTGGACACCTTGAAATCCACAGACCCCAGAATAACAAATGGAACTGGGGGTAGAAGTATCATAGCTGTATTTTTGTGGGCGAATGTTACAGCAGGCTCCATTTACCATGCTACTGAGGCTGCAACCTCATTAGCATGGTAAACTAAGTTTGCTGTAACATTAAGCCCACAGAAATACAGCTATGAAGGGAAGCGTGAACGTGTTCCCTGGAGCAGCTCTGAAGTCCTGAGGCATCATGCGGGACATACAAGGTCCCACAGAACGCGGTAGTACCTGATTTGAAGGCTAAATATCTCTACTAGTAAAAAAAAAAAAAACCCAGCGCTAATCTTGTTTTAATGATTAAAACACTTGGTCAAATGGGAGCAGACTTAGTAAAAAAAAATCCTACTGCTGCTCTGTGCAGCCCCAAAATGGTTCCTACCTGGCCCACTCGGCTGGAACCCAGAACTCTGTGGCACTCAGCCACAAACTTCTGGGTTGCATGCACAGTCCACATATGTCTGATGTGTCAGGTTTCAAACCTGACAAAGCTGATCAGCGGGCACCTACATTACACAGGATAGGAAACTGTCCTGAGCACTGCAGCACAGATCAGTCGGTGGTCTCATTTCACCCTCTGTTCTGAACCCCTGTTCATCTCTAGCTTAACAGACTGGTCTGCTCCCAGGGGAGAAGATATGCCATTGAGGTAACTTTTTGATAACAGTTATCCTTCAAAGGAACAATAACACCATAAATAAAATAGACTGACATAACTTTGGCAAACAAAAGGTTAACCCTGGAGTTCCAGAGGGAACACAACACATTGAAAAGCAATGTGTTGCACTGCGTACCCCTCTGGTACTCAAAGAGTTAATGTTGCTTGTGCTGTTTGTATTGATGGGTAAGAGCTAAAGTAATTTAACAGAATGTGGTTAGTGCCCACCTATATGTTATCTTATCTCATCCCATTTACAAATAATCCTGGACAATTACTGGGAGCCGTCAAGTCCTGGAAAAAGAAGGAATGGCTGCTCTCTCTTAGCATTTGTAAGACAAAATTTTGGCCTCAGACTATAAACAGATAATTTTAACAAATGCTAGCATACAGTACAGCAAATATAACCTCAGATCATTTTTAGTTGTACGCAAGTCTATCACAAGCTGTTCTGGTAACAAAGGTGTAAAATAAGGGATGTTAAGTGGAATACTATATACTTACAGACGGCTAATTAGAGGGGAGGAAACCACTAACTATATTAGTGAAGATGTAATCAAGAAAATGGAGACTTGCTTGAGTCTGGTAATCAATACCACTGAGGTGATGGCTTGAAAATGTTTTCTTTCTATTTCTCTTGGGAAATCATTGTAATGACTTCAAGGCCAAGACAAACAGCAAATAAAAATGTCCCTAGCTTTAAACTAGTTAGTCAATATCACTAAAGTGTAGGGTTTTGTTAATGATTATCTGGCAATACGAATAGAAAAAAGTAGACAAAGTCCCAAGAGGTTTTATTTCCCCCCTTAATTCTGTCCTCTTAAACTGCTTATCTTTCAAAAGCATTTTAAGAGCCCTCTCTATTGTAAATCAAATTACCAAGAGCTTGGGAGATAAATTTGTGTATTTAGTGAATGGTCTAATTGCCCCCATCCAAAAAGATAAGGTAAAAGGCTTAATTTGACAACAAAGAGCCCACCTTTCTCTGCAAGAGACTTACTAATTGATAGGGTGGCCAAAATTAATTAAAAAGGTTTGCTTTCAACATCCCTTTATAGCTTTGCCTCCAGCAAACAAAAGGAAAGAAAGGTGTTTTTTTCAGGCAAATAGTAGATGGAATTAACCCAATCGTATTGTCTGCCAAACTTTCTAAACTTCACAGGTCCATCCTTACTTAAACCATACTGTTCTTCACACAGGATTTTCACAGCCAATATACAAATTCTTTACAACAAGGGGCTAACAAGGGTTAACCATCTGAGTGCCAAGAGGTATCCTATACATTTTGGCATTGGATTCCTCTTGGGTACTCAAACGATTAAGATTTAATCGGTCTACAACTTGTCTGATATGATATCCTCTGTAAGTAAATGTAATTTTCAACCATTAGAAGTTATAGATCAGGATAGATTGTAAAATGTGGTAAATGCCTTTTATAACAAAATATTAACCCCTTGGATGTTTGAGGCATCTCCAACACTCAATGATTAGCCTTTTGAGTGCCCGAGGGGTAAGCAATGCATTGTTTTGTAATGTTTTGCATATACATCTGGCATTAAAGGGTTAAAAAGAGCCACATGTTCAAATTCAAGTTCTATGAGAAATTATTGTAAGTCACGCTTACAGAAATATTTAATTTCCTCAATAGAACATAAGATAAATGTGATGTTTTTCAGTTGGGTGAGAGAACTCTGCTCCTGCTGTGTTCCACACAATAAAGTACCACATCCTAACCAGGAAGTGATTAGGTCCACAGAATACTTCTTTCCCTCAGCCTATTGGAAACAGCACAGGAAAGGTACAGTTCATAGGTACCATATGAACAAATAATAATTTCCCAAATTCGCATTTATTTAAAAGGGGATTATAACTCCTTGAATGCTACAGAGGTCTCCAATGTTTAGCAAAGCAATGCATTGTTAACCGTGTTAGAATTCAAGGGTCACATTGCTCTGCAATGAATTGCACACCTATCTGGCAGTGAAATGGTTAAAGTTTAATTTAATGAGACTATAATCTGTGTCGGTAGCATGTCCACTTTGACTGGAGCGTTTAACCAATGTTCCCTCTAAGGCAGAAAAAAAAGAGAACAACTCATCCTGCAAAAACAGTCCTCTTTAACTCTTTCAGCAATGGTTAGCTCACCTGTGCTTACCTTACAGGAACACTGCATTTAGGGCTGGATTCAAATGCAGGTGCTAAATCTATCTCTGCTTTTATCTCCAGGTTTACCCATAGACTTCAATAGGACAATGTTTGATAAAACTGGAGGTAACATTTATCTCCTACATTTGAATCCAGCCTTTAATCCTTTGCAGTTTGCATTTTATCAGGAGACTGTCATTTGCATTGTTTCCTATAGGGCAGTGCTGCTGACAGGGCTGGATTTACATCTCAGGAGCCTGTAGGCACAGAAATCTGAAGCGCCCCCCCCCCACCACCACCACAAAAAAAGTGCAAAAAGTGTGACTGACTGCGAACAGTCAGCTCCTCTGTGGCTGTGCTGTTCGTGGGCTCCTTGCAGCGTCTGGGAGAGGGCGGGGCAGTTCCAGCAAGTGAGGAGGTGGGAGTAATGCACCTCCGTGACTCTAGCTTCAGATCTGCTCTTCAAGTTCTGTCACTCATGACTCACATCCGGCCGCAGCGAGCAGAGGGGAGACAACAAGGGGTTCATCACCCCCCCCCCCCCATGCAGTAGCTTTATGTGCGGCAAGGCTAATTTAAAAAAAAAAAAAAAAAAACAATCCCAATGACAGGCACCCCTCCTCTGTGGGGTGCGCCTGTAGGCAGATGCCTATTCTGCCTTATTAGAAATCAGGCCCTGGCTGCTGACTATCATGAAAAAAGTAAAGATAGAAAATAATAATTACAATAAATATTATTGTGTGCATTTACCATATTGAACACAATTTTGAAGGTGCAAAGCCTGCAAAATAACATTTTTCCTGTAATGATATTTATCAAAGCAGCTGCAACTTCCTGGTAAATATCCCAAGTGCATGCATGCACACATACACACACCAACACACATGCACACAATTAATTACACTTTTGAGGTGTCAGGAAGACTCTCATGGAGGTTTTCACCTCAGTGATCAATCACTCTGCAGCACCACTTCACTTCCAGTCACAGACTGTTTCCTGTTCTCACTGGTACCACAGAGCTGCAAACCAGGCCAGAAGTGCAATTCATAAATAAAGCACTGACAGTGCAAGAAGAGCCAAATGTATAGAACATAATATTTGAATAATTTGCTCTCTTTGGAAAATGTAAACCAGGTTAATCTATTGGTGATCCTTCAACTGTTGAGGACTAGAACTCCCATCATCCACAACCAGACAACTGTTGTTTGCGATTGAAGGAAGTTGTAGTCCCCAACTTCTGGTAGTCCAACAATAGACTACACCTGCCATAAGCTCTAAATAACAGGTTCCTTAATCTATATTTAACAGAGTTTAAAGTCCTGAAAATAGGGCAGATATTAATAAATAAATAGGTATTCCTGATGTGATCTAGGGCACTATACACTATAAAAGTGGTACAATAACGTAAGCTCTACTCCTGGGACATGAGTGGGCAGAATGTATGAGCCTTAATACCTATACACAATGGAGATCTAAACACACAGGAAAGACAAAGTCCCAGCGAATTGAAACCTCACATAGAAAGAGAAAGTTAGGCCTCAGTACTCTCTCTCACTGCATCACTTCTCCACTTTCTATCCAAGTCTTCCCTCTGATTTCCAATGTTGGGGAACGGATATCCCCAGCTGAATCCAACGGTTACATCATGTGAACATAGCTCATCCCAAGGCCCAGTGACTTCATTAAAATGGCAATCCTCATCACTGATGCCAGTATTCTACGTATAGTTCATGAGGAGACCCCTTAAGACAGCAAGGAACGTTCTGCACCAGAAGGGAGTTCACTAGGGGGGGATTACATTTAGGGAAAACCTTGTGTACATATAGAAAGAAGAAGAAAAACAACTTATGGATCTGTTTTCTCAAAGAGTGGTGAATTCGGCATATCCCTTATGCTGCTCAATAACACTTTTCCTATTAGATCGTTAAAAAAGTGGCTAGTATATCAACAATCAATGATCAAGCATATTCATCTGATCTGGAAATCAGAGAAAGTTGAAGATTATCCCTTTGAGTGCCAGAGGTGTAT
This sequence comes from Rhinophrynus dorsalis, assembly GCA_037306005.1. NCBI lineage: Eukaryota > Metazoa > Chordata > Amphibia > Anura > Rhinophrynidae > Rhinophrynus > Rhinophrynus dorsalis. The sequence goes on along the minus strand of CM074725.1, from coordinate 147,030,262 downwards.
GGAACGCATTGCAAAGCAATGTGGTCCGTACCCCTCTGGCACTCAAAGGGTTAAATGTACAAAATGCACGTATTTATACATGGTTTTGTTCACCTCCACTGACAAATTTAGAATACCTCAGCCAGAACTAGGGTTGCCACCCAGTCAGTATTTTACCGGCAATGTTAAGTCTATGGAGGGAATGCCATGGCCGGTATTTTTCTGAAGAAAAGGTGGCAACCCTAGCCAGAACCTGGAAACCTGACATACATAAACCCACATCTGTTAGTGATATTTTTGTGTACAAGCTCATTGAAAACTGAGAATGTACAAAATAATCCATTTCCAGTGTTAAATAAACTAAAGTCTAATACACAAGGAAATACACACATTTCCTTGCATGTTTAGTCATTCACACCTTGATAAACAGACCCATGAGTTTCCAGACAATTCCAACACCTTTATTGCTTTTTTAATTTCCATAATGTAACAGCTTAAATTGTGTGGGTCACTTCTGTATAAAACTAACTAGGTTACTCTGTGTTTTTTTAAATTAATCTAAATATAGTATAAAAGCAAAGCTGAAGTATGATACTCTGATAATTGTTGAATATTTTTTGGTTGCTAGTATAATGATATACTTTGTATGAATTAAAAAATAAATATACATACTGGCATTGCTTTCAAGTAGGAAGTCTTCATCTTGTGTTGAAAAATAGCACTATTTGATTGGTCCTTTGAATTATATCATTGTACAGAAGCCATTTCAGGCAGCCTAAAAACAGAAACACAGAACCTAATAAGTAAATAACTATTTTAACCAATCTTTATGAAGTAATAAAAAACTGTACATTTCAACTGCAATTAATCTAGTTATTTAAAAAAATAATAATGTTGATAATCTAGAAGATAATTATTCAAAATAATGACAATGGGGAATTTTAGATAAATTACATAAACCCCCTTGGATGCTAGCATGTTTCTAATGCACCGGTTATTAGTTGGTTGGAGATCTCTCTAATATTCAAGAGACTGAATAACCTGGCCAGTCTCCATCTTACTTTTTTGCATCCCCATGAAGTAATCAGTAGTATTGCTATTACAAGTAATATAAATTTGAGCTGTTGATATAATTATATATACATATTATTAAAATACACTTAGGTTGAACTGGAAAAGCCAGTTTTTATGGGATAAGTAATAAAATGGTATTGATTCACTTATACTCATTCTGTTCATCCCGTTATCATTAATTAATAAACTGGACAGATAATTTACCTTCTGTTTAAATATAAAAACTGAGTACTTACCAAAATAATAATTTAATGTGAAGATCCATCAATTTTCTTAAAGAGACTAATACACTAAGGAGAATTTGAGTAATTTTGGGGCAAACCAACTGCACCATAGATGAAAAATTAAGATTCTTGATGAAGTGTTAGTTTGAAACCCTAGACTGCTAGAAAGGTCGTCAAACTTCTCTAGTATTCAAGGTGTTCAAAGACTTGTTTTAATCAATAGGCATTGTGGGATTTTTTATCTGTTACTTATAGTGCAGTTGGTTTTACCCAGAATTAATCCAGTTCTTATTGCATCAAGCTCCATGGTTTACGGTACACAGTTACAGCATGCAGATAGGATGTTAATCCAGGGAACTATCTAACTGGAGTCAGGAAGGACATTTTTTACCCACTTGGGGCTAAATTGAAAATGGCTTCAGTGGGCTTTTTTTTTGCCTTCCTCTGGATCAACAGGGGTGTTTTTTGGCATAGACTGGACTTGGATGCATGTCTTTTTTCAGCCTCATCAACTATGTTACTATGTTAGACTGACATTGGGGTGTTTTACTACACAAGAGTCTTGAGCTTTCAGATGTCCTCACCTTGAGCTCACATAGATTCACATTTTATTAGCAAAGAACTAATTCAGTTCAGTATTCAGATGGATGGGGAAGATTAAAACTGTTATGAGTACACAACACAGGATCCAGAAACTACATTTTCACCACATATAAGCGGCCTTAGAAGCCACTACCATGGAATTAAAGAGTGGCTGACAATATTTACTGTGCAGGAAGAAATCTGCAGAAACTTGGACCTTCCTCCTATTGAGGGAATTCCTGCAATAAGTTATTTTCTTAAGGTGCAATAAGTGTCAGCTTGTCTGTGGGTATGCTCATGTGTTCTTGGTAATGTGTAAAAAGGATGATGTGTGTGCAGGAACAGTGGGAACATATGGCGCAATGCAGGAAATGTGGGCAATCGCTATTTCCCGTGTGAAAACTACTAGGGAATAGGTTTGCGCATGATTTTGTTGAATTGCGCATGAAAATTCAAGATTAGCAAACGGCTGCGTATATTTATTTTTTGTGGGTGTGGCTAAGATTAACGAATCTGTGTGAGTGAAATAGCGAATGCGCCTAATGCAAGAACTGATATTGTGAATGAATTTATAAGTCTCTGTAGTGTTGTCGTAAAATGGAATTTTTTATGCGCAATTCAAGAAGCGTTTGGTATTTAGCTTCCTGGATTAGAACATATGCAAAATCTATCTGCGCACAAAAATGCCTTTATCCAATGTGAACGTTTCTTGCATCGCGCCAATAGAGTTCTAAAAAGTGTGGGTAAGTTCAACCCATTGAGATCAACTACCTTAACTTTCTACCCATACTTTTCCTCTGCTTTACCTTCTCACTGGAATTTCCACATAAAGGCAAAACATCTCTCCCATTTTTCAGAAATTACCACGGAAATTCTTGTGGAAAGAAAAATGAATTATTCACTCATGCCCAATGATCTTCTACAATAATTGCTACATTCTGGCACACTTTATGTGGCCCCCTTACCTAGCTTCAGTAGATCCTGAGATCTTGACAGTATAAATTGTGTTTCTAGGGTCATCGTCCCAGGCTGTAAGTGTGTTTTGTGGAAGAGGTCACAAAATCAGAGTTTTTCTGAGGTTTTTTAGTCTTCTTTTGTCTTGAGCAAGGTGATTACATTATTATCTGTTACTTAATGATGCCAATATACAATTGGGACAATAGAGAGTTAAAATCTCTGGTTCTGTGAACCAGGAAGTTGGCATATGGAAGATACCATATAACTTTTGATCTCAACAACACATACTCAAAGCTGGAGAAAAAGGACCTAGCATTGGCATACCTGGGAACTTGCAAGATGAGCTGACCCTGAGATCTTTGAAATATTAACCCTTAAAGCTTCCCATAATGTAGATTTTATACAATATGTGCCTGCTTGCTCTAACACAGAGGTGCTCCGGTCCGTGTGCGAGGGACCTTTAACATGCTACAGTTTGGATAACTCACTGCCTAAACACAAACAAGACAAGCAGGACATCTCACACTGCCTTTTTGGTACTAATGGCACCAGTTTAGAGGCTAAGAAAACATTTAATTGGGGAAATTCATATAGTAAGTGACACAGACCTCTCTCACCCTGAGAATTTGGCCCTTCACCCTGAGATTTGGGTCAAAACCCGGAGTCTCAGGGTCAAACCCTGAGAGTTCCCAGGTATGAGCACTGGGGATACAAACATCTCAGGAACCTCAGGAAGTGCTGTATACCATATTAAAGAGAACGGTAGCATATAGGTGTAGATAGCTGTAGCTGATAATATAGGGTGACCACGTGTCCCAGAACGTCCGGGACTGTCCCTTAATTGGGTTCTATGTCTCGCGTCCTGGATCATCCCCCACCGGGACAATAAAGAGTCCCGAAATGAAGGTAGCCGCCCGCCCGCATCATCACGCGCCCCTGCGGGCCGTGATGACATACATACAGAGAAGAGGAAGAGGGCAGAGGCACCGGAAGAGAAGCACTTGCTGCTGGACTCTGGCAGCAAGCGCTTCTCTTCCGGTGCCTCTGCCCTCTTCCTCTTCTCTGTATGTATGTCATCACGGCCCGCAGGGGCGCGTGATGATGCGGGCGGGTAGGAGGGAACTCAGTGCCAGCCAGCTGCAGGGGACCGGATGCCACTCAAATTTAGGGTGACCACATGTCCCGGAATAGCAGAACGGAAATGTGGTCACCCTATGATAATATCCATTTAAAGTGATTCTAACAAATATTCCTATGTTTGGTGCCTCCTTCTGAAATCTTGCCATGGACCTCTTGTGTGCTTAAAAGATCCCTGCATAAATATCCACAGAATCAGCCTGAAATACTGATATACTATATACACTGCATTACTTACTAAAAAAGCAAATTGCCATTCTACACATAATACAAGCTTTTTTAACATTCCCATCTTTCATATATAAGTGGGCTTTCGCTCACAGTCCAGAACTATTTCTTTAGGCAGCTTTGCACAGGAAGAATCCTATTGATCGGTGTGTTATAAAATAAAAAGTATAACTTTAAGAGTAATGTACACATTTATGCTGGGTCTCAATTAATAATTCTACATTTCAGAATAACTGATTTTGCATCTTAGTAAATGGCCCCCATTAGGAGTTTGTGAAAACAAGAACGATGAAAGTCTATGTGTATATTAAATGAGAAATATTTAAGGGCAAGCAACCTGTGGTTCTCCAGCAGTTTGTTGGACTACAGATTCTATCATCCTCAGACAGTCTTTGGTGATGGCAGTTGTAGCTCAACAATAGCTTTAGAGTCACATGTTGCCCAGCTTTGTGTTAGATTAAAGGAAGTTTCAGGTGTGAACAACAGTTTACAGATCCCAATTAGGACTTTCAGACAATGAACTAATTACATCAAAAATAGATGTCAATCAACACTTTGTGTTTGGAAATTAGAAATGGTCTGCACCATTACTAAACTGATTAGCAGTCCTGTGAAAATCATTTCTAAGAAATAGGCCAGTCTGCCTTTTATGGCCTCACCGTCTCATTATTATTAAGTAGCCAACTCTTTGTTGAGATGCAATCAGTTGTTCACAGGTCCTAATACTTTTACCTTTAAAGAAGTGGAATCCACAATACACAAACAGTCTAAAACACATCATCAATCAACATCTCACTACAGTGAATATTTGAGATAGCCTGGAGGAGGGTGGATTGGAAGTATTTCTAAAGTTAAAACTCCTCAAATATACTAGAATATAGAGTGACAATCCTGCTTCTAATGTCAATAAACAAAATTGATAGATATTTCTTAGAGATGAAGGTTATCAGATTACAAAATAGCTTTATGTGACCTTAGGCAACAGAGTTTATCACTTCTGTCTAAGGACCAAAACAAAGAGGATTGCATTGCATAAGGGAACTGTTTTTTAAAGATTCCCTCCAAGTAAACCCTTTAACCCTTTGAGTGCCAGAGGGGTACGGGTTAAGGACAATGCATTGTACAACCTTCTGTCCTTAAACCATTAATGTTTCAGCATCTGCCTACAGGCGCACCCCACAGTGGGGTGCCTGTCTCTGAAATCAATTATAATTTTTTTTTATATATTTTTATTCACAGCTCTCGCGATGCGCACAGTGGCAGCAGTAACCAGCAACATAGTAAGGTCTGTGCCTTCTTTGGCACAGACCTGTATGCTGTTGCTCCCTCGTTGGCTCTTTAGTAATGCAGAGCGCTGGAAGATGACATCATCTCCCAGCGCTCTGCATTATTGAAGAGAAGACCACACTGGAGCAACAGCATACAGGTCTGTGCAGAAGGAGGCACAGACTTTTCCTGCCACTGGACCACCAGGGAGGTAGGAAACGGATACGGGGAGGCAATGTGAATATGATGGGGGCAGTGTGGAGATGATGGGGGCAATATGAGGGCAAGCTGGAGCTGATGGGGGCAATGTAAGAACAAGTTGGAGCTGATGGGGGCAATGTGAGAGCAAGGTGGAGCTGATGGGGGCAAGTTGGAGATGATGGGGCTATGTGAGGGCAAGTTGGAGCTAATGGGGGCAATGGAGCTGATGTGGCCAAGTTGGAGCTGATGGGGCAATGTGAGGGCAAGTTGGAGCTGATGGGGGCAAGTTGGAGCTGATGGGGGCAATGTGAGGGCAAGCTGGAGCTGATGGGGCAAGTTGGAGCTGATGGGGGCAATGTGAGGGCAATATGGAGATGTAGGTGTCCAGTGGAGATGACCAATGGAGGGGGGTGCTTCAGATTTCTGTGCCTAGAGGCTCCTGAGATGTAAATCCAGCCATGTAAATCAATTGACATTTTCATGATGGAAATACAAAATCTGAATGTTTAACCATTTGAGTAACAGAGGTATTCAACACATTGCTTTGCAATGCACTGGATACCTCTCTGGCACTCATAGGGTTTAATAAAATGTCTACATTTAAACTGACAGTGCAGCCTTACAGTGTAGTAAAACAGAAAAGGTGGAGGTGGTACCATGTTAGTCAGCAGAGTAAATGGGAACTAAAGTACTTTTGTATTAAAGACTACACAAAGGTGACGTAAAGGTGGACCATTTTTTTATTTTTATTTTAGTAATACAAAAATATGGACAATGCTAAATTTACATTATACACATACAAAAGACAACACCTAGGTCGATGGTAACTAATAGTCTATATTCCATATAAGACAAAAATATAAATAGAAGTGTATTTAAATGAGTTTGAGCAGTGTGGCCCAGAATTTCTTCGCTAAATTTGATTTATAGCTTACAGATCACTCTGCCATGATTCTAACCATCCCTTTTTAACAATATTCCAATTTACCAATTTTTGTTCCATCTTAAACTGACAATGTTGTTTAATTATAGACCAAGATGGTATAATATCCATCTTCCAACATTTTGCCACCTCCAATTTTAATGGCTAATTGAGTGCATAGAAAATGCAGTAGTTTAGTGTATAAATAAAGGTATTTACTAGTTAAAATGTGATCATTCAGCTCACATTTAAAAAAAAAACTCCCATTAAGTCTCATAATGTCTCATTCAGGTTGATGTGCTAAGAAGAATGTAAGTAATTCTGGAGCAAACCAACTACACCATAGGCAACAAATAAATCGCCACTGATTTTAAAGAGGAACTTTCCCCTCAAGTAAATGCAAGCCACATAGGTTCTTTATATGCCCTGTATGTGAAATATCACTATTTTTTTTTTGTAATCACAATCTGAAATTAATTATTAATGATCGAAATCTTCAGTTAGTTGTACTGCACGGCTTATCAGTTCCTCCCTAATCTCCATACATATACACCCAGCCCACAGACAGCGAGAAAAAAAATTGGGCAGTATTTTCAACATCCATTAATGCACATGTAATGGGACATTGATGCCAATCAACAGCGAAGTCATCTACACGGCAGTACTTTTCCTATATGCGTCGACAGCAACTATGGTATTCTTTGGGCATTTAAAGTAATTTATTAACAATAATAATGCGTTTATCCTTAATTATTCTATTTAATAAATTAATGGGGGTTTGAAACACATGTAGGAGAAAGTTCCATTTAATGGAGTTTTCCACCAGTTGACTGTTAGAGATCTCTGCAATGCATTACTTTGTAATTCCCCAGTGACCTTCAACATTCAAGTGGTTTAAAGTTACATTTAAGTCAATGGCAATTTGGCACATATTTATAAAAGCAAACTGGAGTTATTCTGGAGTAAACCATCTGCAACATATGGGACTAACAAACATCCCTTTTTTAACCCCTTTAATGCTAGAGAGGCCTCCAATGCATTGTGAAGCAATGCACCGGAGACCTCTTTAGCATTCAAGGGGGTTAAAAAGCTCTATTCAATAGCCTGCAAATTTAGGAATTTGTGTTTGTCCCTTATATCGTAGGTGGTTTTCTTCAGAATAACTCCATTTTCCTTTTATAAATGGGGGCCTTTGTTCCTTATAGTGCTGCTGGTTGCCCTAGAATTACTCCTGTTCTTTTCACTAGCCTTGTTATATCCACCTACACTCCCTATTGCCATATTGGGTGATCGCTTCATAAGCATCTTCTACTGTTCAGTCCAGCCATACAAGGTGGCTGAGGATCATCTACTAGTATGGTTGTCACCTTTCCCCCCCCCCAAAAAAAAATGGTCTTCCTCTTGCTGTCATAGACAAACCACTGGCATACCTGGGAACTTTTTTATGGAGTCCCCGGAGGGGACTCCTCTGGTGCCGCTGGGGGATATCATTGATGCAAATTGTGCCCCAAAATGGGCAGGGCTTACCAGCGAGTGGGGGTGTGGTCTAATAAACACATCACAGAAGTGGGAGGAACAGGGTGGGGAAGGAGGAAAAGTGGGCAGAGTTTCAGTAGAAACTCCCCACATCCAGAGAATCAGCCTCTACCCCAGAGACCCAGTAATGCAGTATCAAAACATCAGGAGAGTTCCCAGGTATGAATTGGCACCCAGTCCAATTTTTACCAGCCTTACATGAAAGTAGCAACAGGGTGGCAACCCAACCTGCCAGTGCTTGGTAAACCCAAAGTCATCATGGAAGTAAGTATATAGCAGCATTCAACAGGCTACACTACAGATTTGTAAAACTTACAGAAAGCGTTACAGCAACCACCGCACAAGCCCCAAAACAAATAGGATGAGATTGTGTGAGTTCACCCAGTATGTTGGGCTGTAACAAGGTCTACAATATGTTCAATTCTTCTTCAAATCACTTTTGACCTGAAATTCATCAAGCCACAAATGGCTCAGTGTACAAGGAAATCAGATTTCCTGACACATTAGCCATTTGACTATTCAGCAAATGTTGGAAAGTGTCTGGCCATCTCTTATTCATCAATGAGCAATTGCTAAATAGATCCATAAATTCCACTCTCCGGCTTCAGGCTGGCAGATTCCATTGTTTGAATGGGGCCAAAACCATGCACAAACACATATATGCTTAGGTGTGTGGGTATCACGGTAATGGTGGCAGTTATGCCATTTTACATCACATTTCCCTGCTTCATCTACACATGGCAGGTATATGCAATTAATCATTGATAAGAACCCAAAGTTATTGATAGCTGAGGCAAAAAAGCAGGATATTTGATGTACTGCTTTTTCCACAGATGAATTTAAGCCTGAATCTTCCCATGTGACTGGTTAGTGAGGCTGATGCACAAAAGAGAACTGGAACAATTTTGAGTCAAACCAGCTACACCACAGGGGCAAATAAAACGTCCCATTGAATTTAATTGGGATTTCTTTTGCTTATAAAGGGGCTAAAAGCTCATTTTGGGTAGTAAGGTAAGAAAGGTTTAATATCAGGAGTTACTTCTCCTTTAAGGCTACTAGCTTCATCTTTGCATTGATTTTTGGTTGGACAAGGCCGCTGAGGTACCAGGTTAATTCCTGATTTGCTCCCGTCATTTGCATCTCTGCTAATATAGCCCATATACTTTTGTGCCTCCTCCCCATCATATGATTTTTTTATGTCTCTGACTCCTGCGTACATTAATTCAGTAAAATGCTAATTAATTCATAACTTTTTTTGAAATGTATTTTTCAGGATTTTTTTGTTGTCATTCTGTCTCTCACTGTTCAAATAAACCTACCATTAAAATTATAGACTGATCATTTCTTTGTCAGTGGGCAAATGTACAAAATCAGCAGGGGATCAAATATTTTTTTTCCCTCACTGTATATTATATAAGGCCCAGTATACATGCATAAAATAGATTTCAGAGTTAATCCATGGGCCAATTTCTGTCAGGATTTATTACCATTAATTTGTAGCTACTATGCTGGGCTGGAGCAACTGTGCAAATGGCCACTTACTTAAGTTTCCCCCCCAAGCCAGTAAGAGCCAATCTGCCTCTTCATGTGAAACATGGAAATCTGGTGTGTTCATACACCAGTTCAATGATTGCAGATGGCTGAGAGAAACGTAATACATTTCCTCCATATAATTAATCTACCTAGAATGGGGGCAGGCAATCTGTTGTTTACCAACTACTGTTGGACTACAGATATTTGAAGTTCAACAAATACTGGTGAACCACATGTTGGCCAGCCTTGCAGCAAATTGTAAAACCTGTCCCATGGGTTAAAGATAGCTTTTTATACAATAATTCATACCGCTAGGCTGCATTATACATCTGGTGTACCAGTGGAGTCCTGTAGAATGAATTCATACTCTAGTGCTGGGAGCAGTGACAAAATCTTACAAGAACTCTATGAAAATGCATTAAAAATGGACAGACTGCGGATATGAGGCCCTCCAGCTGCTACAACTTCAAACCAGCATCCTCCAAATCTGATATTGAGCCAGGTCACTGACCATGTACAATTTGTTGGCGACCTGGTACCATTCACCAGTGACTCTGTACAATTTTTTTAACTTTGCCGAGCAAGAATCAGGTGACCTTGTATATTTATTTTTCGGAAATCACCCCTGGCATTATCTGTAGTTCAATAACAGATGAAATACCTCAGGTTGCCCACTTCTGCCTTAGAGGAAATACTGAAAAACTAAGGATAAATTAGTTTAAGCTGACAATACTTTGCGTGCCAGAGGACTGAGCAATATGTTGCTCCGCAATGTGTTGCTTCCCCCCGTCACTCAGTGTTATATAAAATGTGTCATTTGGATGGCTTCCTTGTGACGCTCGCTTGGTAACATTTACAAATCGCCTCACTAAAATTATATAACCCACTGAATTTGGGGGCCTGCTATGCCCATGCACGCAAGTGGCCCTCAATGGGTCATACATTTAGATGAAACATTTTAAATAGAAGTTGAAAAACACAGATTAACCCCTTGGATGTTAAAGAGTTCTCCCCCACATTGCTTTGCAATGCATTGGAGACCTCTCTAGGTGTAATAGTGTACTTGTAAATGGAGACATATTTTGAAGCACAATGTGTACTTTTTGGGGTATAAGTAAGATGTGTGATATGGTAGAATGAAATTATCTCCTCTTCACATTGTACATGATAATACCCCGGTGGGTTGCAAGATAAACGGTTATGAGCAGTATGGAGCCCCGGGGCCACATGTTGCCCTCATCTGTTCTAGATAATAAGCAGCAGGTACAAAGTGTCTTTTGAAGAAATAGTAACCCTTTATTAGTGTCAGAGGGGTATGCTCTGCAATGTGCTGCGTACCCCACTAGCCCTCAAAGAGTTAAAGTGGGTACTGAAACTCTGATATATATGTATATACACACACATATATATATATATATATATATATATATATATATATATATATATATATATATTATATATATATAAAAATATAAAACACAAGGGAAAAAGGCAGCACTCTCGATATTTGGATAAATGCCTGGGTGTCCGGATGAAAAAATTGTATATACTCGGTAAATCAGCACTCACAGGACTTTAATATGTGAAAAACAAAAAATATTTTATTAGATCGACGTTTCGATCCCTCCTGTGAGGATCGAAAAGTGAAAACACATACGAACAAACAGACCTGCGCTCCTCTATGTGCTGTGAATGTGTGCCCTGTAATGGGCATACATAATATTCCTTAGTAAATCTAAGTAAAATAAGTGAGAATTTAGTACCACAAATTGGCCAATCCGTGTGTAAGCTAAATTCTCACTTATTTTACTTAGATTAACTAAGGATTATTATATATGCTAATTACAAGGCACACATTATTCACAGCATATAGAGGAGTGCAGGTCTGTTTGTTTGTGTTTATATATATATATATATATATATATATATATATATATTTATTTACTCGTTTTTTCTTCAGTAAGGGCATTTGTGTAAGATATTTAATCTCAGCTCCACTTGTCTACTCTACTGAGGTATAAAGCTGCGCAATGCACCGGTGTCCCGCTACCAAACCCTATTGATTCCGAATTGCTTCATACACCCATTGATGTTGTCTTTTATATACCTGATTTTTCTATATAGGGATGTTTAGTTATCTACATGTTTCTGTGTATTATCGTATTTGTTTCAGACATGAGGGATTTGGGAAAATTCTCCGCTATTAGGAGCCGTGCCCAGTCATTCATGCCTTTAGTGATGTATATTAGCACCAATGCTTCCTTTAGTTACTGTATCCTTGTTTTTGGTAGTGATGTCATGAATTAATGAGGTCACCTACCAATGATTTTAAACTTGGGTGTTGGCAGGTCTTCTACCAGCCCTCTGGTAGTAGGTACACACACACACACACACACATACACACACACACACATATATTATATATATTCACTGTGTGATCTTTTGTATATGTCTTGATACAAGTGGAGGTGTCCACTGAAACGTCAACCATCTTTAATAAATATTAATTTATGCTTGAAAAAAATTCACAAGTCCAGTGAGTGCTGTTCATCGCAATTCTATAGATAGATAGATAGAGTCTTACACATAATATACACAAAGGTACAGAGATAAGAAATCACATATAGAGACATTACTTGCTAAAAAAAAACAAAAGAATATACTGTATGCATTAGTTTTAGTTCAGTGTATGAAGGCTTCAAACGGGAAAGGAAGAGATATAATCTTTCAGTGTGTTATGAAACAGCGGAGGAAATTATCTAAATACCACAACAGTAATTCCATAACAGAAACTTCCTGTGTTTAACAATTAATGACTTCCGACTTGGTAAATTGTAATCCAGAACCGCAAAAGGGAGAGTTTTGAAGTAACTCGCCAAGTCATTTTGCCTTTTTTTTTCTATTACAGATAACCCCTCACTTCCACAACTGCAAGCCACAACAAAATCTGTTAGATTGGGTGAACTTTAGAAAGCTCTGTTCCACAGCCCTGGGTAAGGTGACCATATATCACTTTAAAGGGACAAATGGTTGCCTTAGCTCTGGGTTGTAGAGAAATTAGAGTGGCCAAATATTTAATTACTGTTGACTGTTAACAATTTTCTCCCAGGTAGCCGAGCATTTCTAAGGAGGTACAAACTTCATAATTTCCCACTCAGTGTACAGAATTAAACATGCTAGTTTAATATCAATATTATAATATAGCACAGAGTTCAGATGATATATCTCTATATGCAGTGGATATAAGCACTCACTGGACAAAAGATGCACAATGTATAGGTTTATTATCAAAATTTTGAACAGGCTTGGCTGGTCTTCCTCAAGACTTAAGGAAGGCCAGCCTAGACTGGCCAAAACACTGATAAAAAACCTATAAATTTTGCACCTTTTTAAAACTTCTGTGAGTGCTTTTGTTATACTTAGCCTATATTATAATTCGCTAGAAAGTTTGTCATGATGCAGTCATGCGCAGTAGAGACTGCTGTGCGTGCTGCAGTCATGTGCAGTAGAGACTGCCCATGCAGCTGATATGGAGCAGGGCCTTCCAAAGTCAGATCGGAGTCCTCTCTGCACACCTGACCCCGGTCTGAATTTGAACGCCCTGCTCCATATCGGCCACGGCGCGGGCAATCTCTACTGAGCATGACTGCACAGTGACAGACTGGCACTATGGCCCGTGTACACGGGCTCTTCAACTAGTATCTACATATTAGCCTGGCAACAGCACCCAGGGACATTTCTTCTTTTGTAGTGTGAGTGCTTCCTTCCTCTAACTATACATACAGTACACATATGTATGTACAAGGGATTAGTTTAACCCCTTGGATGCTAATAATATGTCCAATGCTTTGCGTCACAATTTATCGGAGATATCTCCAACATCCAAGGGGTTAAAAAAGCAGTAAAATGTTACCATGAAAACAATTATACTGTAGAAGTGTTCCTGGGGTCTCGATACTATTACCCGCGCCAAAACCTGTGTTACAGTAAAAAGAAGCAATGTGTGTTTTGCAAACGTGTGTTTTACCGGTACTCTATTGTAGAACCACAGTAAAACAAAACCAGCATAAACAGCACATTTCTACATACAAATAAAAATGGCGCTGTCTGCTTTTATTTAACTACTCCTTAAAGCGGAACTACCATCTGACACAATCTTTAGCTTCACTAAGTCCCCATCTGGCAACTAGCTGCTTAGTAGTGCTAGTCGCCAGAATAATTACCTTATTTAATAGATTTCTGCTCTCTTCCATGGCTCCTAGCAACACCTTCTAGACCCGGCTGGGCCTGCAGCTGGGACTGGCTGTAGTAATAGTATTGAACCCCTTAACGCTTACTCCTGTGAGATACTATATTCAAAAGTTATTGCACCTCAAACTTGTTTTTTGCTTTTAAACAAACTTCTAACAAAAGTGCCCAGGGGTATCCGCAGAAATTTTTCTGGGGGGAGGGGGAGTAAAGCTATAATATGACCCCCAGGCTGGCCCACCCAACCCCTAAGTTTATGTGTAGGGGGTAAATGTAAGGGGGGAAAAGTGCCCCCCTTGCTCCCCACCAGATGCTCACAAAGGTGCCACCTGGTGTCTAGAGGAAAAGAACTTGGAGCTCTGTACAGACTGGACCTGGTGCAGTTGCTGTGTTAATTGCTCCTTTACAGGAGAATAAATGCATTTGAGACATTTATAGCATCTAAGGGGTTTGAAGCCCCATTTAAATCCATAGGGCTTTAAATTTGATCCCTATGGCACACCTGGGAACCTTCTCATCCAAATTCCCCAGGGTCCACTAAGGTCTGGGGATGGGAGTGTCCAAATAATGCAATTCACATCATAAAGTGGTTGGAGCTTGATTGGTATTGGTGGGATTGATTGATGGGGAGGCAGGATTTCCCCTTAAAGGGATAGTAATACTTCCTTTAAGGTGGCTATTGTAGGTATTAATTAAATATACAAATCCATATTTGTCTTATTCTTATAACTTCTATAGTTTAAGAGTAATTGCTATGTAAAGTTTATCCCTCCTGCCCCTTTAAGCTACGTCAGCGTTCTGTCTGTCAGACTTGGATTCTGGTCTGCAGACTGGACGGCTCATCTGGAGAGACGAAATAGCAGTACATACAAAGGAAATCTTCATGACAATGGTCTACAGCCTCAAACCGTGCCCATTTTGTAGAGCATTGTCATGAAGATTTCCTTTGTATGTACGACTATTTCGGCTCTCCAGACGAGCTGTCCGGTCCACAGACCAGAAACCGTGTCTGACAGAGTGATGACGTAGCTTAAAGAGGCAGGAGGGGTAAACTTTACATAGCGATTACAAAAAGACAGAGATGGATTGGTTTATTTAATTAATACCTACAATAGCCACCTTAAAGGAAGTATTACTATCTCTTTAAGATGGGTAGAGAGTAGGAAGAACAGAGCAGAAAATGACCAAAACTGACAGTGAAGCAGGCAGAGTTACAAGCGAATTCACTGAGTCTCCGGGTCAGATCAGGAGATTGCCCCAGAACTGCAACACTTTTAATTGCATTAGACTCAGAATGTGCTCTGACATGAAATATATATATTGGAATTCAGTTAAGGACCCATGACAGCCCTGAACCGTCATGGGTTAAATGATAGCAGCATGCCTCTGTGCACACTGCTATCATTAATTCCAGGCTGAGACTGAACGCTCCGAGAATGGGGCATTCAGCCTCAGCCCTTCTTGCTTGTGCCGGGTCATGTGATCGCCGTAGCAGTGATCACATGTACCAGCATTCTGAGTGATAGAGGCAGTACACAAAGCATACTGCCTCTATGTCTCCTCTCTGCCTCTGTCTCCCTTACTATAAAAGTAAGTGAGAGAGAAGCAGAGAGGAGTCACCTAGTGGAAAAAGAAAATACAGCAGCTGGGGGTATTAACCCCTTCACTGCTGGTGCTGGAGGCTGGCTAAATGCAAGTCAATTTCTGACCTGCAATGATACACTTTTTTTTTTTTTTAACACAACACACTTTTTTTTTTACAAAAAATATTTTATTAAAAGAAAAAAAAAACTCAATAAACAAAACTGAGAGTGTGATTGCTGTGGAGCCATGTAATAAACGTATACACACTGCCAAATGTCATAGATAAAAAAGTGGAAAAATAGGGTGGGAAAAGGGGACAGGGGGATTTTCACCCAGGGGGGACAATGGCCACTTTAAACTGCACATTTTGTAGGTATGACTGACCAGTCATACCTTTCATGCAGTCTCCATAAAAATGTAACCCTTTGCGCACAATTGATCCCAAGAGAAAAAACAAAAATGGTGGGGGGTTTTTTTAACTTTTTTTTACTTTTTTTTTTAATTTTAATAAAGTAAATGGTGGGTTATATATATATAAGTGGGGTATCAAAGGAAAGGCCTATTTGAGCGTAAAAAAACAGTATATAATTTATGGGGGTGGAATAAACGCCTAAGAGGGAAAACACTATTGAACAAAGACAGTCAAAAAGGTAAGAATTGCTCCGGTCCTTAAGTGAAATCGACCTCAGATCCCTCCAGTCCTTAAGCGGTTAAGGAAACTATAGAGGAACAACACTGAGGCAATGCAAATGCACCAAACGTCAACAAATGCATTTATTTTCTTCATGCAAAAATATCACTGTGCTAATGTCGCCCATGTGAACAAACCCATGTGGCTTTTGTGCATGCCACCCTATGCTCTAAGCATGCCAGACACTACCCAGCACTACTACTCTGGCACCCACACAGACAAAGGTACACAGAAAAAGGCACTGCTACCTAGTCTAAACACAGACACAATGAAATATGAAATGACTAACATATGCACAAACAGACGTACTAGCAGGCCCCTGCATGTTTATAGTGAAGTTCATAATGCTGCAATTAGAAGATTCGGCCCTTGCTCTTTTATGAGTTTTAAAGCCCCATGAAGTACATCTATATATTTTCAACATATCTACCTTGGGGGGAAAATAAACTTTCGGTTTTCAAAATCTCTCAATTTTATTCCCAACATAAATTAGTATACAAATATAGCCCCAGGTACTGTAAAAGGAAAATAAATTCTTAAAAAGTGATTTGAAATTGTCAAATGTATCCTTAGAGACGTGTGGGGTGTCTTTTGCATGCCATTAGGATTGCCACCCAGTCGGTATTTTACCGGCAGGCAGGTAAAAAATTGCCTTCTGTCCAATGTTAAGTCTATGGAGGGAATACCATGGCCGGTATTTTTTTGAAGAAAAGATGGCAACCCTACATGCCATATAGAATTTTGTCACAAGAAAAGTTACAATTTGGGTTACTTATGTACATACTGAGCAGTTGCAGGCCTAGTGATTGAGGACCCTGGTGCAAAACTGTATTTGGGCCCTCAATTCACTGCAAATTACTAAAAGCCCCTAAACATTTTCTATTGTCAGCATTTAAAATGGCCCCTAAAGTTGTGCGTGCCTTGGAGCTTTGTACCTGTTGCACAATGGCAGCTTAGCCCCTCTTACCGAGGCTGATGTGCTAAGAACTGGAGCAAACCAACTGCACCATAGGGGATAAATAAAAATTGCTGTTGACTTAAATTGTTCCTTTAACCCCTTGCATGCTAGAAAGACCCAGACTTATCTAGCATTCAAAGTTTTAAAAGATCCATTTAAATCAATGGAAAATTAGGGATTTTCTTATTTGTCCCCTATATTGCAGTTGCTTTGCCCCAGAATTGTTTCCTTTTTCTCTATACTGAAGACCCAATCATCTTAATGCGGAACTATCATCAAATTTACATTTAGCCACAAATCCTATATAATAATTCCCTAATGTATGTTTGTCAGGAACTCTCATGCGCAGTACAGACTGCCCGCACCGCTGCTGATAATGGACTATGGTCTGAATTCGGAGAACCACACTCCGTATCAGCCACGGTGTGGGTAGTCTCTACTGTGCATGACTGCACAGTATATATAAATACTTGTATTTTGCAGTATAAGTCCGGCAGTAGAGGAAAATAGAACTGATTCAGCAGGCAGCAGAGGGGCAACAGCGCAGACATCTTGCAGAGATGACATCTCTGAGTCTGCACTGTCCTTCCCTTTCCCCTCCATGATTGGCGAGTTGAATGCCTTTGTACCTTAAGGCACCGGAAAGGACTGTCAGCCAGGAGCAGAGAGTGCCTACAGCAAGATCCCAGCCAGTGCTGCCTGACAAAAAAGTTCTGTTTCTTACTAATGCCGAACTTATGCTGCAAAATACAAGTATTTATGTGTATATCGCTAACGTATTAATGATTTGGGGCTAAATATAAATTTGATGATAGTTCCGCTTTAAAAGTGCACAAAAGGCCAGAATTCATACATTTGCCTAGATTCCATTGCAGGTTATAAATGTTAGTTTTGGAAGTGTTTATTTGTCCCCTGTGGTACAGTTGAGTTGCCCCAGAATTGCTCCATTTTACTTCATACATCAGCTTTGCTGTTTATACGCAGATTAAGCCTGTGGGTGTTAACCCTCTGAGTGCCAGAGGGGTACGCAACGCAGTGCTGTCCCCTGTGGTACAATGGAGTTGCCCCAGAATTGCTCAATTTTGCTTCATACATCAGCTTTGCTGTTTATATGCAGATCAAGCCTGTGCATGTTAACCATTTGAGTGCCAGAGGGGTATGCAACTCATTGCTCTACAATGAATTGCATACACCTCTGGCACTATAAGGGTTAAAGAGGTTTCCAACATTTTGCAAAACAATGCACTGAAGACCTTTCTAGCACTCAAAGGGTTAACACTTTGAGTGCCTGAGAGGTGTCCAAATTATTGCTATACATTGCGATGGAAACCCCTCTGGCACGCAAACGGTTAATATTACAGAATATGCATTTTGTCATTGATGTAATTTATTCACTCTCTGGGCTTATTTTAGCTGAAAAATCTCTTAGATTGACAATGTTTGAAAAATATTGAGAACCTTTCCGTCTTTATTATTTGTGCCTTGAAAAATGTGACCAATACTTACGGAACTATATCAGTGGTTTTACTGTGCAGGACAAGTACTTAGAAACAAAATATATAATTATGTGCCTTTACCAACAAAATCTCTATAGTAGTATATTTACGTCTGTTATGTTTAGTCCTGACATTTCAAAGACCAGTCGAGGTTTATTATAAACTTTCCACAGAGGGGGAGAGAGAGAGAGAGAGAGGTTGATATTATAAGAACTGTAGTAACTGGAGCAAACCAAGTGCATCGTAGTAGACAAATAAAAGCTCACCACATTTCTGTGGATTTAATGGGGCTTTTAACCCCTTGGATATTAGAAAGTTCTCTGATGCATTGTGAATGTCCTCTCTAGAATCCAAGGGGTTACAAAACCTCATTTAAATCAATTGGAATGCATATTTAGCCCCCAGTGGTGAAGCTGGTTTGCCCCAGAATTACTCCAGGTTTCTCATTACACCAGTTTTCGTGTGTGCATCTGTGTAGTGGTAGAAGAAGATCTACTGCAATGTATTATCATTTTTCTTTTCTTTTTTGCCCCTTCTTCATTATTCCTGCTTTTCATTTCCACAATGTTGGACCAAAACAGAAAGAAGTTATTAGTAGTTTTACTACTAGATCCTATGTGCATGTTAAAAACAAAACAAATCCAGACTTGCATTTTTACAAGCTCATTACCTCTGTTTACGGTGACCTCATTTTAATTACTGCACAGGGTGAGGATAGTAAAGTGTCACCACAACCCACGCCTTTCAAGCCTCACTGTTGTCTTATTGTAATTCAGAATCTTATTGTGCACCAACAGAGACCAAGTTATTTATGTCTACAAAGTTAAACATGGAGCATAAATGCAAATTAATTCACAGACATATACATTATGTGTAATTAATTTTTTCAAGCAACTGTTGTTTCTACAAAAGAAATAATAAAAAAAATAAAGGAAACCCCATTAGTTATTTAAGGACCAGTGAGGGTGTATAATGCTTGCTTCACAAAAAATTGCACACCGCTGCGCCCCAGAATTGTTTAACCCTTTGAGTGGCAGAGGAGTATGCAACACATTGCTCTGCAATGTGTTGTGTACCCCTCTGGCACTCAAAGGGTTAATATATTTTATGTCTTATAAAAAACATAAATCAGTGTCAATTATGTAGGTATATACAATAGGATATTCACTTTTTGTTTTTATCAGAGTTCGGGCATTATCTGCAATTTAAGTTAACCCTTTTGGTGCCAGAGAGGCATCTGCGTTTGATACCCCTGTGGCACTCAAAGGGTTACTATCGCTCAAAGAATCACTATTATTGTTTATTGGAGAATTAAATGGACATTATACACAAACGTGGAGAAATTCTGAGGAAACCAATTGCATCATAGTGTTGGAACAATAACTCCTGAAATATCCATTGATTTAAAGTGGGCATTTTTTAACCCAATGAATGATAGTTAAGCATTTAAAGGGTGAAATAACCCACTTATTTTAATTAAAATGATACAGCTGGTTTGTCTCAGAAATGCTTCACTTTCTTTGTATATGTATCCCTTAGACTTTTTATTTCCCTCTCATATACTTTCAGTCTCAGAGTTTCACTACACACCAGGCCTCGCCCTTCCCCCCCTCTGGGCGCCCCTCGCTTTGTTCAGATTCCAACATCCCCCCACACCCCTCCCGGTCTCTACTGCCCAACCAAAACCCAGCCAACCGGGAAAGGGTTCCAGAAGAAAAACAAAATCCTCTATTGGACCGTGGTCAGTCGCCCAACTCCGCCTTTCTACCTCTCTTGTCTGCTTTGGGTTTGTGAATGGGGGTCCAGAGAAATGATTGGTAAAGAGGGCGGGGCCAGGAAAAATTTGGCTGAGGCCGCGCCCCCTCCAGTGGCACGCTTTTATAAGAAAAGCCGCGGTGGTTTATTAGTATCAGATTGTGATTGGTTATCGGGAGAGAGAGAGTTGAAAAATCTTCAGAGTTAGTGTCCCGTTACAAAGAAGCAAGCGCAGAAATACATAGTTGCAGCGTACAAAGGAACAGACTCATTGGCACTATATCGCAGCCCAACGACAACTTTTGGGTATTGCTTTCTGACCTGGACTAACTCCTTGGATTTCTGCAACGAAAGCAGCTGCAGTGAATTTACCCCGTCTAGGAGGAAAAGTTTGTTGCAAGAAGGTCGGAGATTCTGGCTGCTCCCTACCCACTCTTCAGCGCCCCCTGTTGCATAGGAACCCGCTCTGCTCATCACTTGTTGCTGCCCAGCATGCGGAGGGCGGGTTATCTGACTGTTTGCTGCCTGGCACTCCTGCTCGGTGTGCCCCCTCTAGGTTCTGCCGCCCAGCAGTACCACGGGGAGAAAGGCATATCGGTTCCCGACCATGGCTTTTGTCAGCCCATCTCCATTCCACTTTGCACGGACATTGCCTATAACCAGACCATCATGCCTAACCTATTGGGCCATACGAACCAGGAGGACGCCGGACTGGAGGTGCATCAGTTTTACCCGCTGGTGAAGGTGCAGTGTTCGCCTGAGTTGCGCTTCTTCTTGTGCTCCATGTACGCCCCGGTGTGCACGGTGCTGGAGCAGGCCATCCCCCCGTGCAGGTCGCTATGTGAGAGGGCCAGGCAGGGCTGCGAGGCCCTAATGAACAAGTTCGGCTTCCAGTGGCCCGAGCGGCTGCGCTGCGAAAACTTCCCGGTGCACGGAGCAGGAGAGATCTGCGTGGGACAGAACACATCAGACACCCCATCTGGACCCACTGCCCGCCCCACTGCATACCTGCCAGACATCATCACCTTCCACCCGCATGCCAACAGAGACTTCACCTGCCCACGACAGCTCAAGGTACCACCTTACCTGGGCTACCGATTCCTAGGGGAGAAGGACTGTGGTGCCCCCTGTGAGCCTGGCAAGGCCAACGGGCTCATGTACTTCAAAGAGGAAGAAGTACGTTTCGCCCGGCTGTGGGTTGGCATCTGGGCCATTCTGTGTGGCATCTCCACCCTGTTCACCGTGCTGACCTACCTAGTGGATATGAGGCGCTTCAGCTACCCGGAGCGGCCCATCATCTTCCTCTCTGGCTGCTACTTCATGGTGGCAGTGGCTTACTCAGCCGGCTTCTTGCTAGAGGAGAAGGCAGTATGTGTGGAGCGCTTCTCTGATGACAGTTACCGCACCGTGGCACAGGGCACCAAGAAGGAAGGCTGCACCATCCTCTTCATGATCCTCTACTTCTTTGGCATGGCCAGCTCTATCTGGTGGGTTATCCTGTCCCTCACCTGGTTCCTGGCAGCGGGCATGAAGTGGGGTCACGAAGCCATCGAAGCCAATTCTCAGTACTTCCACTTGGCTGCATGGGCAGTGCCAGCAGTGAAGACCATCACCATCCTGGCCATGGGACAGGTGGACGGGGACATCCTGAGTGGGGTATGTTACGTGGGAATCAATAGTGTGGACTCCCTGCGAGGCTTCGTGCTCGCCCCGCTCTTCGTCTACCTGTTCATCGGCACGTCCTTCTTGTTGGCCGGTTTCGTGTCCCTGTTCCGGATCAGAACCATCATGAAGCACGACGGCACCAAAACAGAGAAGCTGGAGAAGTTGATGGTGCGCATCGGGGTGTTCAGTGTGCTCTACACCGTACCTGCCACAATCGTGTTGGCTTGTTACTTCTACGAGCAGGCATTCAGGGACACGTGGGAGAAGACCTGGCTGATGCAGACCTGCAAAGGGTTCGCAGTGCCATGCCCCAACTACCACTTCGCTCCCATGAGCCCGGACTTCACTGTCTTCATGATCAAGTACTTGATGACAATGATCGTGGGGATCACTTCTAGCTTCTGGATCTGGTCAGGAAAGACCCTTCAGTCATGGCGTCGGTTCTATCACAGGCTGAGCAACGGCAGCAAGGGGGAGACTGCTGTATGAGTCTGCGGACTAGGGCTCCGCTGGGACCTCTGGAGTTTAAAGCTCAGTGTTAAATGTACTCTTAGGACTGCTACTGAGCATAGGGGCTTGTTTATTGACATCCCCGGTGACTTGATGCACAATGTATTACCCACAACGGTTCGACAGAAAGAGGACAATTCTTTTAAGTGAGGTGCTTGTGTTGACCCAAACGGAACGCAAGCAGTGACAATTATGGGGTACATCATGCACCACGTGTAATATATATTCCCATAAACTTTTAACCCTTTGAGTGCCAGAGGTAACGTGTTGTATGTCTCTGGCACTCAAAAGGGGGTCTAAATCGGTGGGAATTAATATTCCCAGTGGTGCCTATGGTTTGCCCAGGAAGGTTTTTAATCAGAATATAATGTGATTATGTAGACGGCACACAGTTGGCTGGTATGGGGTGTTAATGGTCAGCAAAGAGGTAGGAAGTCTGTACAATGTTGATATGAAACAAAAGTAACATTTTTTGTAATTGTTATATCGTCTGCTGTCGAGGAACTGTGTCCCTTAACCCTATGAGTGCCAGACGGGTAAACAACGCATTCCTTTGAGAACACATCTGGCACTTAACCCTATGAGTGCCAGATGTGTTCACAAAGGAATGCGTTGTTTACCCGTCTGGCACTCATAGGGTTAAGTGCCAGATGACCCATCGTGCACTGGGGATCCCTGGCATTTAATAGGTCACACTTTCATTCTCTGGCAGTGCTATGTACTTATATCTTGCACATCTGTTATGTGTTTTCCACCAATTCTGCTTTATGCAACCCAGTACTAGTTGGCTTCACCCTTTGCTGCCTGATAGTCCTGCCGTATACTGCAGATCTAGCTGGCAGCAAAGCTGATGTACATAAATACACATTCAGTAGAGGCACAGAGGTGACATTCTTGCGTTTGTCATTTGCTCAGCTGCAAGGCATAGGATCTTTCTGTTTATCTAGCAGATCAAGGCTTGTGGATGGTAAATAAGTTGGCCCTTTAAGCACCCTGCAGGCAGTTAATTAAAAAGTTCTTCTGAGTTGGGGCTTCATCTACTGGGCAGCTGGGCAAATAATGCCTTTTGGTAAATGGGTTGCCTCCTGTTTATGTCAACAAGGTATTGTTCACACGCAACTTTTTTTTTTTTTTTTTACCCTATGATTGCCAGAGGTGTATAGTGCATTACATTAAGCACTGATTTGGCACTCAGATGCTTAACCCTTTCAGTGGCAGATGTGCATTTTTTTTTTTTATTATTTTATGCTAAGGATCATGTCATACAATAACTATGTTAACTACTTCAGAGCTGGAGGGTGTGCAATGTGTTGCACATCTATCTTGTCCAATAGGGTTTAACCCTTTGTGTGTCAGAGGGGTACGCAACGCTTTGCAAAACAATGTGTTGTGTACCCCTCTGGCAGTAAAAGAGTTAATGTAAAATCTTGGTCTGTTTAAATAAATTTTTTTTTTTTTTTTTTTCTCTTAAATTTTGTTTCTGTGTTCAGAATGGCAGTCCCACTCCAAAGTTAGTCTTATTTCTGGGAAGCTCGCTTTTCAACCCTTTGAGTGCCAGCGAGTAATGCAACACATTGCTTTGCACTACCCCTCTGGCACTCAAAACGTTAAACAATTTTTACAGTTTTTAACATTAGCATTATTTACTTGCCCTTTTGTTGAGATGGGTTATATTTAACCCCTCTGCAATCAGAGGGCTCATTATTGTATTATCCTCGTTGTCAATCATTAGGTTTAAATATATCAATTGTAAGCCAAAATTGTATTGCAAGTGAAAGTGACACCGCTGGGTTTATTCCCTAAAATTCCTATATACTTTGTTAGCAACTTGTGAAAGAAATCCAGTGGTAACATTTATCGTTTGCAATGTAATCTAGGCATAGCCATTTTTTTGTAGCATTGAGATTTTAGATTAACGCATGACATTTTGTTGCCAGGGTCTATAACAAATTTGAACCATTATCACATAACATTAAGTGTTAATTAGTTTTATCAATCTGCTACAGTCCCGCTGACAAATAGGTGGTTAATACTTTGCATGCAGTGTTTTGTACACAGTCACTTGAAGGGTTAAAGTTAACCCACAAATCCTACCATGTTTACATTTTGCATCCAATTCTGGTAGTTGCACACTTGTTAATTGTTCTCATTTTGCAGACCAAGGGCTAGATTCTATTGTCGGTGCTAAATGATAACACCTGTTTTATCAAATATTTTCCTATTTAAGTCTATGGGGAAAAGTGGCGCTAAAAGGTGTGAAAACATTAGCACCGGCAATAGAATCTAGCCCCTAAAATGTTAGAGGGATGTTCAGTGGATGCATTTTATTTTAGATGCCTGAACTGGTTTAAAATGGTCTTATCACCTTTTAGGTGGTTTGTATTGTTTGAGTGCCAGAGGGGTACACAACACGTTGATTTACAATGCGTTGCATACCCCCCTGGCACTTGAGAGTTACACGTGTAAAGAAACATGGTTATTTTGAAAACCTGCACTGTTGGTGGGCCCCCAAGGACAAACATTAAACACCGGAATAGTTCAAAAAAAACTTATATACATTTTTTTTTTTTTTTCCCTCCTCTAAAACGGACTAAAGATAGAACTTGGTTACACACCCCTCTGTTCCTTAAAGGGTTAATGATGACTTTTTAATGTTCGGTCTGTTTCTGTTTTGTCCCTTGGTTACTAAGACTTGTCTCCAGTACATTAAGTAATGTCCCCTTCTAGCACACAAAGGCTTAACCCTGTGATTGTCAGTGCCATTGGGTAAATTTGCACTCATAGGGTTAACACACTGAACCTGTCCTCATTCGTAAAATATTCATGTATTTCATATCACAATATATTGACCATGTTTTATCTTCCAGGGAGTTCAACAATTACTGCATAATGTGTATTTTGAAAGTGAAATACTATGTATGACATTAACCCTTTCAGGATCAGTGAGTTGAACACGTTGTGGAGCAATGTTATACACCTGGTTCTTAACGGGTTAAGAGATTATTTTACAGCTTGTTTTTAATGTGCATGTCCAAATACCAGCAAATGAAGACTACATTGTTTATATATTTTTTGTAAATATTCTGTATTTTTTTCTTTTGTATGAAGATAAATATATATATGTATTTATATGTTTCTACTTTTGACATAAAAGGCCACAAAGCCTCACTATCTTGTGTACAGATCACTAAATAAAGCCTATGTTTTAGGTGAAATGTCATTTTGTTTTGGTGGTCTTTGTAGAAAAGTTAACATTATTTTATGACTTGGTATATCTTAAGGATATTTCCCACACAACTTGAACAGCTCTTGTTGTTGTCTTACAGTAATCTCTCTCTATCTATATCTATGAAAAAGGGGACCTTAGCGGCAAGGGGTGAAGCAATATACACATGCAAAACATACACCTCCACAATGTACGTGCACTATTCTCACACACAATACATGCACAACACACAAACACGATATTCCTGCACAAAATCAATGCACACGTAACATGTAAAGTAAAGCATTTGAGTGGTTAACTCCTTGAATCCCAGAGGGGATGTACCCAAAAGGTTAAGAGCCCCACTTAGATGAATGGACACTAGGGTGCAGTTGGTTTGCGCTGCACTTGACTTTTGTGCATGTGCCCATGTTCAAAAAGCTGAAGTCATTTTGGGGCAATGCAGCTGCCATGCTATTTCCTGAATACTGTGTTTTGTGAATGACAATTTGCATGGGTTTTAGTGTTAAATGGAAGCGCTTAAGTAGGGTGTGTTTTCAATCACAGTGTACCAATATACTCTGAACCAGTGGTTCTCAATCTTTTTTTGTTCGGGGCACCCCTAACAAGTAATCTAGAACATTCGGGGCACCCCTGACATATTTGATGTACTTTTTCATGGGCATAAGAGGGGCACAATACATAAATATACTGTTATTATTAGGTCTTTTAATCATAATAACAAAACTAATCATATTGTGCATAACAATTTCTATAAATCTTTATTTAAAAATCAATTTTTGTAAGTCTTTATAGAAAACATGGGGCACCTTACATTGATGTCCATGGCACACCAAAGTGCCATGGCACCCTGGTTGAGAATCACTGCTCTGAACACTTAATAGAATTTAAACCAAAAAAAAAAAAAACTTTTGTTTTTTGTGTCTTTTAAAAGAAAATGGTGGGATGCACCAGTTGTATAGGTAAAACCTTCTTTAGTGTGTATCTGAGAGAGGTTAGGTCAGCCTTGCCTGTAGTCATAAAGCTGCCTGTCTGAAACAAGTCATTGTGAAGTTACTAGAGCAAGGAATGTATACTAGTGTTGCAAGCTCCTGCCACTCGGGGTGGGGGGATGTAAACTGGTGGCTACTCAACCCCTCAGAGTACAATGGCTTTGTTTTCAGCCCTCTTGAGGACCAAAAGGATGCACCATTCGCTGTAAAGCAATGTGTGCACACTTTTCTCTTCTTCAAAGACAGGTGTGTCACTCATACACTCAAGGGCTGTATACTCAACATTTCTCTCTAAAGAGAAGGCTGCAACAGTGGTTGCTAAGGTCTGATTTTGAGCTGTATAAATGAATTTGTGAATGTTGGTATCTGATACACCAGCATTGTTCCACTGGATGACTTCTCCAGTGACCTCACTTCTAAAGTTCCTATGATCTTCTATAGAGCCTATGCATAGGCTCCATTTCTTCTGAGAAAGATTAAAATGGATGTGCTATGCAATTCAGGGGCAGGTCAAGGGCATCTAAGTCGCCAAATAAAGTGTGCATTGCTTTTAACCCTTTGTAAAGCATTGGACTCTTGTCTAGCATTCAATGTGTTGGAGACCTAGCATTCAAGGTACTGAAGCTAGAAAACTGGATGGGTGGTGACATTTGATGAGGTAAGTAAGGTAGGTGGGGTAAGATGTTGAACTGCAGGGTATTTAAAATGATTGAGGACTATGGAGGTCCTCATATTGCTAGGCTGAATGTTTGACATGCCTGTTTTAAAGGGCTTTATTATTGGAACTTAATGACTAAACACTAGTAAAATGGGCAACTTGCAGCCTTCCAGCTGTTCAGGACTACCGTTCCCATCCTCCTTAGGTAGCTGTTGGCTGGCAGGGGATGATGGGAATTGTATTCCTGAACAGCTGGTGGGCTTCAGGGTGCCCACTAATGTATTAGAACTTGTATTTGTCAGGTTTAATTGGGGAATTTTTTTTTTTTTTTTTAACCCATTAAATGATAAACTGCCAACACATTGCCAATCAATTATTTGGAGAAACCGCGTGGTTAACCTTTATTCTGCAAGGAGCAGCCCTAGCAATCAATGAGCTAATGTTAAACTCCCTTCTAATAAAAACAAATAAGCTGCCATGCCACATGTTGGCTTTTATTTATTGTAAAAGTTTAAATCGTGGAAATGTTCTGATTGGCACATGGCGAGAGATCACCAGTTGTGAAGAGTTTGGCCTTTAGTGCTTTCCCAGTTTATAATATGGTATATTTCTAGGAACCTTCAAATATCAGATTTTCAATGTGTCTGGTAAAGCTAAGAAAATATAACAAGATAAGAGAAGATTCTTGTTCTTGGTCTTAACATGTGTTCTCAAATCAAATATTTATGTTTTGGGAAAACATTTACTATTAAAGGAATGTTAACTTGTAAGTTGCTCATAATAAATAATGTGTTAGTGTTTGTTTATAATACAGAGACATGATGGGTAGATGCAAGTACTCTCTTTTAATTGTATCTCTCAAACCATTATGGTTCGAGAGATATAGGAAAATAAAGTTCTCTGGTCCCTCCCCTTTCTGCTTGATGAGCTGTAAAGCTGTCAGAAGCAGATTCTGGTCGCTTGACCAGATGTGGCTCTTTAGCAGCGCAGATATAAATATATCTAAAGATTAATACTTAATTTGGAATGGTCTGCAAAGTGTGCCTGGCTTGCAAGCATACTTTGTAGACCGTTCCAATTAAGTATTTATTTCTAAATAGCGTGATTTCAGCTCTGCTGTAGAGCCTCTATCTGGTCAAATGACTGACTGGAATCTGCAGCTGTCAGCGAGATGGCAGACTTGAGTAAAACAGCCAGGAAAAGGTAACTTTAGCAAGTTATCTCTCTCAAACCATAAAGATTTGAGAGATAAGTCTTACACTGACATTACATTTTTTTTTGTTTGTCTATAATATTAAATCAACTTAAAATTAACCATTACTATCCCTTTAACTTTATTTTTGCTCTTTCTCTCTCTCTCTTTCTCTCTCCCAGGAGCAGATATGAGGAGGAGTTATTCACATCTTCGCTATACTTGCACTCCCGTAGGTCGATTAATGGGGCTTGATTTTCACAGGAGTCACCGGGTGGGTGGTGAAGCAATATACATACTCACACATGTAATGCTCAAACATGCAAAACATATGTCCCCCACAATGCACGCACATGCAGTACGCGCACCATTCTCTATATATTCTCACGCAATACATGCACAACACAAACACAATATACCTGCACCAAATCCATACACGTAACATGTAAAGTAAACCGACAATACACACACACACACACACACGAGCTTCCTAGGGTAATATCTTTGAAATTTGTGATCCTCCACCATATACACCAAGGTACGTACAATGTCCAAAGCCACTGCAAGTGGTCAACCGCACAAATGAGGGACTGACTGCCCCCACTCAGTCACTCTATAGGTGTTTAGGTTGATGCTGCTTCCCACAAGTGACCTGATGGACCTCAAGGACCATTAAGAAACACAGAACCAGAACGGGAGCTCAATCCCCCAGAATGGAATATCTCACAATAGAGAGGTTTAAAAATAACACTAATATGAATATAACAGTTTTCTACTGTTCCACCGTAAAAAGAAAATAAAAATGTAAAAATAATAAATACATTTTTTATATTAATAAAAAATATTATATCACATAGATTTTTGCAGCACTATTACATATCATTATTAATTCTTTACCAATAATTTCTGTTTTTTTGTTTGTTTCAATTTATTTTTAATGGGGTTTTTTTCTATTTTTTATTTATATTCTGGTTTTTGTTTTTGTTTTTTTGTTTTTTATTACAGTAGTCATTTGTTGAGTTTCTTATGTTTTGTGTAGTGAACAGATTTATGAATTCAGTTTTATATGTTGGAGTTGAGGCAATGTTGTGTACCTACCGAGAAGACTATGTTAATACCGAATAGCTGTTTCAGTTAAAGGGATAGTAATGTTTCATAATAAAAGCAGCCCTAATTAATCATCATAGTATTTGGACTTTGGAGAGTGTTATTTCAATTCTGTCAGAGCTGTAGTTCAAGAGTAATTCAATGACAAAGTATCCCCCTCCTGCCGCTTTTACTGATGTAACACTGCTCAGCCAGAGCAGAAGGGAGGTGCCCAGGTAGACTGCAGAGAGGGACAATCTTCAATTAAGATAAGGGAAAAATCTGAAAAGCTTGTCAAGGGGGGGGGGGTGCAGGGATTTCATTGTTCTCATAGAAAGAAGATTGTCCCCTACTGTTATCTGTCTTTTCGTACAAACAGATCCCCATCTGAGAAGAGATGGCTTACACTAGATAAAAGGGGCAGGAGGGGAAACTTTGCTTGTGAATATCTCTTAAACCAAAAAGGTTTGAGAGATAAGACTTATATCATTCTTCATATTTTTTTAATGCCTACAAAATAAAGACAAAATGAAATATTACTATCCCTTTAAGGTCTGAGAGTTTTTTGGGTTTTTTATTTATTTATTTATTTAGTTACAAGTTGTGTGTTCAGTTTTGACAGGCAACGCTCATTGAAGTAGCTCATGTAATGTGATACTGTGGCTGGAACGTCCAGAACCATGTGGGGAGATCATTTGAAGCATCTCTAATACGGAAGTACATTACTTCCGGTTGCTTCTCCGGATGTTTCTTTATGCCGCCTCACTTCGACCTCAGATTTAGCTACGGGTATAAATGGGTTGGCTTGTGCAGTAAGACAACGTTTGCCTATACTCTTTGATATATTGCCAGTTGTGTTTTTGCATATTGTATAAAAACGTTTGCAAATAGCCCAACTTTTGATTTTAAAAAAGAAGTTGCTTACTTCGGAATGTGTCTTATGGGCTTTATTGACACTGTGAATTTATTGGCATTATTTTATTAAAATTATATTTTATTATTTTGGATTCTGCAATCTTTTTATTTGGGAACACATATGTGACCGTATCGGGGTGGCCAAAATGCTACATGCAGTATAGTCCTATATGGTATATGCAAACAGATGTATGCAACCACATTCCATGTTTATGCATACAGCTGCATGGGACTCTTTCTTAAGTGCACAGACCTTTTCACTATGTATATAGTTCTTTACTCCTACGGCAGATAGATGCCCCATACAATCATTATTAAAGGGATAGTGACCCCCCCAACAACTTGACTGCCAAATACAGGAATCATAGAAACATACCGAATGCACTTAGTCCCATCTCGCAAACCTTTATGGTTTGAGAGATGTAAGGCAAGACAGTCCTCCGGTCCCTCCAGTTCTTCAAATATGCAGCCCTCCATGCCTTAAAACAAACAAACACAAACTTACTGTAGCTTTTTGGTAAGACCTGTACTAACTTTTAAAAGAAGCACCCCCCCTGCAATTTTACTAATTAGTATATCTGCAATATGTTTTCACAGACTTTTTCCTTTAACCCTCTGAGAGCCAGAGGGTATTGCTTAGGAGACACCTGGTTCACATAAGTATATTGAAATTTCTCCCTTAGAATTAATCTTGTTTTTTCATTCGGTTTAGAAACTCGTATAGACAAGGCCAATGAATACTACCCATTTATATTTCTGGTATTCATTCATTTTGCTTTTGGTGCAGCTGGTAAAATGTTTTTTATTTGAACAGAATCCACACGTTTCAAATGTGCTATTATTCCCAGCTAATAAAAGCATTTTTTTTTTTTTTTTTTTTTTTTTTAATTGCAAAGATGTGAATGTTTTCCGCTTTGCCGAATAGTTTCCTTAATGAGAAAATGGAGAAGCTGTAGCACTTCTGTGCAATTGTCATGTTATATTTTCTCATTATGAAGTAATAGTAAAAAGGATCCCCCTCCAGCCCCTTCTGGCTGCGTCACTGATCTTCTTTTGTAGGTCCAGATGGAGGCGACGCGAAGGACAATCTTCAGTAAGCATAAGGAAAATCCTGCCCTCCTTTGCCCCTCGCTGCATCCGTCCACTCCCACGACCGGATTCCACAATAAATGGGAGGTGGCCAGAAGGGAGGGGGATCCTTTCAGCTTCAATAGTGGTTGAACTACAGAAATGTGAGTATATATATATATATATATATATATATATGTGTGTATGTATGTATGTATGTGTGTATGTGTATATATATATATAATATCCTATAACATAAAGTGGTAGAATGCTTCACTCACTGTGAGCTGTAACTGCACATGCACTGTAGAGAGTCTCTACTGTGCATGTGTGGTTTCACACACAGGGAGCTTCACTGTGAGCTCCCTGCTAAGGATCAGCGCGTTCGGTGAGTCTCTACTGTGCATGACTGCAGTCATGCGCAGTAGATACTCACTGAACGCGCTGCCCCTCTCTGAACGGCTCACATCCTGTCTCTGCTCCCGGGTCCAGGGCAGCAGCCGGGACAGCTGAGTGCACTTTAGCCCGTGTATACGGGCTTTCATACTAGTATATATATAATATAGAGAGAGAGCAAAATGTTCAAAAAATTGGAAGTAATAATCAGAGCAAAAGTTTTATTGCGCTATTACTGTCCCTTTTAAATGTTGCTACAATTTGGTTTCATATACATCAGAGTTAATAAACATTGAGCCTTCAGCAGTTGAGGGATTAAAATTCCCATAATCCTCAAGTAGCTAAAGATTAAGTACTCCTGACATTGAGGAATTATGGCATAAAATGTGTGTACCTTTTTTATTTGTATCTGTGAATCATCTATATCATATAACCTAGTAAGTTTTGAACTGTATACCTTTCTAGCTCAGAGCAATATTGAGAACTATAACTGTTTAACCACTTAAGGATTGGCCGACAGCGAACCATATTTTTTTTCTTCAGCATCCGATTCAAGACTTCCCAAACCGAGTTCAGTCATGCGGGAGCCCTGAATTCCATGAAGATCCTGGCACGTCATGGGTCCTTGTGGCTCCCCAACCCATGATGTGGCAGGACCGTCAAGGGTCCTTAAAGGGGATGTTTCCTCAAATTTTTTTCAAGCTTAAAAAGTAGGGCAAGTTGAACAATATACATCAGTTTTATTTATTTAAAAAAAAAAGATTTGTGCTTCATAGAAATCGCTAATTACAAATGTATCTGTTGACGTCATGGCGGACCACGGTACAGTTCTTGGTGTACCGTACTGCAGCAAAAACCATGCCCATTTTCTCCACAGTTCACGCCCAACCTCCCTCCCACTTTCCCTTTACAACAGGCACGCTCCCACGCTTATCGCAACCTACGACGTCCTGTACGCCTATGAGCATTGTACAGAACTCGAGGCATGGGCATGAACAGAAAGTGCTGGGACTAAAGCGCGCATTGTGTGCGCGCCCTTGTTATTATGCAAGCCCGCCATCGGTGGAAGGGGCCAGACCAAACACGAGACATCACAGCAGACAGAGCAGAGTGCAAGGAATCTTGGGACATGATGGCACCGCTCTGCCTAAGCAACATAACGAACATAGACAGTAAGTTTTAAACAATGTAGAACTTTAAAATAACTATAACATACCCTACTCAATAGCTTTTGGGGTGATAAATCTAAAGAGGGAAAGTTACATTTTCAATAAACATCCACTTTAAGGTGTTAAAGCCGATCGGATGCTGATTCAGGGGGAATATCTTATTGCCTTTTGGAGTCAGGACAGAATATTTTATTACCCACTTGGGGCTTACCTGGAAAATACTTAAATGGGGTTTCTTTTTTTACCTTCCTCTGGACCTGTGAGGGTGATATGATGTGGGCTGACCTTGATGGACGCATCAACTATGTTACCTTGAAATTATCTTTGGGTGTTCAAGAACTTAATTCAAACTGGCTTATGTTTTAAAATTGCCAAAAGTCCAGCAGATGCATAGATTAGGAGACATTGATACCTTTGTTTCTGAAAAAGTGAGTCTCGGTGCAGCACAAAGCTTAATTAGGATATGAAACTGCAATACTGAAAGGCCAGTTACCATAACCTCGCACATGGTTCCACACACAGCTCACCGTACAAAAATAAAAGTATCAATATCTCCTAAACTATAAAACTGCTGACCTTTTGGCTAGTACGATAAATTTGCAGTCTATACAATAGGGAATAGATACACAAAGTCTTAATCCTGTGAGTGCCAGAGAGGTAAGCAAAGTATTGCAAAGCAATGTATATGCTTCCCATTTCATCAGTAACATTGTGTGCAAACTGCCAGCTATATTAATCTAAACACTAGCCTATGCCATTTACAGGAGCAATAGCACTTGTATGAAAAAATGATCCAAAGGTTTTCCTGCTGAGCACAACAAGAGTAATCCTACTGCCAAGAGTTTTCATTCAAAATCTAATACAAGTTACACTTACATTTTTTTTACATTGAATTGCACTTTTCTGTTGTGGTCCATAGGTGGTGCTGGTCCTAGGACTTACTATGGAGAGCCTTTGTCTATGTCTAAAGCTCTCCCACAGACATATATATATATATATATATATATATATATATATATATATATATATATATATATAAAACAAAAACAGCTTTCTTATTTTGGTCACTAGTTGGTGTTGTTGCTAACAGTTTGATAGGAAATAAAGCACGGTTGATCTAAAATGGCTTATTGCATGAAAAAAACCTTCTGTCAGTGGTCAGTACCCTTTCCTCAGCAGGATACACCCTATACCATACAGTATGTTTTGATAAATGTTACTGCTCTCCTCTAAAACTGTATTTGAAACCCTCTGAGTGCCAGAAGGGTGCGCAACATATTGCCTTGCAATGTGTTGCATACCCCTCTGACATTCAAAGGGTTAACATTTTGAGTTGCACATCCCCTCTGGCAGGCAAAAATGTTTAAATGCAAATATGGTAATACCATGGGCGTCCGGAGGGGGGGGGCAAGGGGTGCACTTGCCCCCCCCTACAATTAACCCCCTCCATATAAATAAAGGGGCTAGATGGGCTGGCCTGGGAGTCATATTATGGCTTTGCCCCCCCCCCCCCCCCCCCCGGAAAAATGTCTACGGACACCACTGGGTAATACAGATGTCATTACAGCTTCCCTTTAACGACTGCCATTCAGTGTTATAATATTGTTAGGACACACATTTTTTCAATGCAAATTGAAGTGTTAGTGAAACAGTGACTTACAAAAATGCTGGAAAAAAATGTATTTCTTTACTAGACTGAGAGCTGAAGGATGGTTTCCATAGCTGTGTCTCACTGTTTATCTCTGCATTCCTTATATGTGAGATAATAGGTTTCAGTGGGGGGAAGGAATCTTCCAGAAGAGCTATCTTGGGTTCTTGGGACTACAAACGTTTCCAAAAAGTATGTATAATGTATATTTTTATAGAGCGTGCTACAAGGCCCACTGAGCATTGCTGCAAGACTGGGCATGTGCTAACTTACAGATGATAACAGAACAAAAGTAATGTAAGGGGGGGGGGATGTGTGCTTGTTCAAAGAGCTAACAATCTAACGTATTGAAAGAGGCTAACTACATTTATTGTGGGTTCACACAGATGACAAAACCGTGACATAATTCAGCAACGAGTGTTACACGTTACAATGCTTTTCACAGCATCTAACAACTGGCATTTCAGTGTCAGACAATTATATAGTTAAAGAATCACCAAGGTAACAAACAGGTAAGTAAAACGGGGGAATTATGCACTGAGGCTTGATAAAGAGGTGATAATGTGGAGATGACTCCATTGAAATCTCTTCTCCAAGCCCTTCCATAGAGACTATGCACTAAGATCTCTAAAGTTGGAGAAATCTTAGTGCATTGGTTGCATAGAATAACATAGGAACTGGAGAAATTATATCATTGGAGAGAGGGATGGATTGTAGGATAATACCAGCCCGGGCATTTTTTTTTTTTTTTTTTTTTTTTTTTTTTTTTTTTTTTTTTTTTAAAGCAGCCCACTAGCTGGTGTTTATATAAATATATATGCAGCCTCCAGTACCGACGTCTCTGTCCACGCCCCCTTGAACGTGAAGGCTGTCACAGAGAGTGCCCACATATACACACACACACCAATATATACAAACACATATACACTTTTTTTTCATATATACACACACATACATTCATACACACACACCCCAATACATACACACACATATACACTTTTTTCTTCTTCTTATGCATAAGACCAGTGGCTAGGAACCCCTAGGCTGTCACCCACCTTCCGCAACTCCAGCCAACTTCAATGGGTCCCCAACCCTGCAAGCCCTGGTTGGGCCTTGAATCTGGTCCTGCCATCACCTGGCTGTGGAAAACTGCTGGCAGAGGCTGCTCCTCCACAGACACAGACTACCGCCCCGTCAAAGCCGTATTGGTCCGGAAGGCCACTCCCGTGATGCAGCAGTGGCAGGTCCTGTACCATGGAACTGTATAAGTTCGCAATCCAGTTGGCTGCTGAGGCTCCACCTGCTAACCTCACAGCCCAGGGGCAGGGGAACATGTGAGCCCAGCATACTGGAGGATTGATACTCCACAGCAGCACAGGCCAGGCACTGTCCTCAGGGCAGGCCCTTAAGTGCCATCCCACCACCGGCCCATGATCTAGCGGCCCACCAGGGGATGCCCGATCCCCCGATAGGACAATCCGCCCATGACTGGAGAAGTCTTCTCCACTTTATCACCTCTTTATCACACCTTAGTTTATCTTCCCCCAGGTGTTTTTAACAGAGTTAGATTGGATATCTATTGAGAATATCCTTGTGAACATTGCCATACAGGCAGACCTTGGGGAAGATGCACTAATGTGTGATAGGAAGGTAATAAAGTGGAGATGACATCTCCAGTGATATCACTTCTCCAGTTCCCATATTATTCTATGGAGCCTATGCACTAACATCTCTCAAGTTTGAGAATTCCGTGCATTTGCTCCATAAGATAGGAACTGAAGAAGTGCGATCACTGGAGAAGTTATCTCCACGTTATCACTGCTTTATCATTCCTTAGTGCATATCCCGCCCCCTTTAGTTTTGTCATTTGTGTTTTAGCCCTTCCATTCATTCCTGTGTTCATTTGCCCATATCAGATCAGAGTGACACCAAACTTTAGCATGACATTACAGAATACAATCTGCTCCCACTGGGCATATGGCTATATCAGGAGACAACCTGCTTCTCTCTAGTTGTTGTTGCACTACAATTCTCATCATCTGCTAGCGAGATGCAGGCTGTTCACTTCTGGTTTATGTTCAGGCAACATAGTGGGTTCTGAGTAAATAATTGTACAAAACTAATTCTAGGTATCTTTATTCTATGATTTATTTTTGGAAACCTCCCTGAAAATCCTGGCTCTGTCTGTGGCAGAATACCAGCTATGTATAATCGACAGTTTTTGCGTGTGGTATCCTTTTATTGCCCCCTTCCGCTTATTAGTTCCTTGAGTCCAGTTCTTAATTTTACTTGTAACAGTGTTTGGGCCATACATATGAAGGAAAGTGGGGACAAACACCTTCAATATTAGAGATGTCTCCAACACACTGTGAAGCAAATAGACATAAGGCAGGGGTAGTTAGAGGGATAGTAATACTTCGTTTTTTCTTTAAAAAAACATGAAGAACGATGTAAGACTTATCTCTCAAACCTTTATGGTTTGAGAGATATTCACAAGCAAAGTTTTCCCCCTTCCACCCCTTTTACCTAGTGTAAGCCATCTCTTCTCAGATATGGAATCTAGTTGTAAGACCAGACAGATAACAGCAGGGGACAATCTTCTTCCTATGAGAACAATGAAGGCCCTGCCCCCCCTGACAAGTTTTTCAGGTTTTTCCCTTATCTTAATTGAAGATTGTCCCTCTCTGCAGTCTACCTGGACACATCCCTTCTGATCTGGCTGAACAGTGTTACATCAGTAAAAGGGGCAGGAGGGGGATACTTTGTCATTGAATTACTCTAGGACTACAACTCTGACAGAATTGAAATAACACTCTCCAAAGTCCAAATACTATGATGATTAATTAGAGCGCCTTTATTATGAACATTACATATGGAACTCTAGCATTCCCAACCAGGTTCATCTCCAGCTGTTGGAGACTACAACTACCATCATCCCAAACCAACCAATGGCTATAGGGGGTACTTCTCCAGATTTGTCCCAGAGACTTCTATTTTCAGACTGAATTTCCAGGTCTCCAGTTTGGTGTGTTCAGCTATAGCCAAAAAGATCTCTCCATAGGATAGTATTTTATTACCATTGCACCCTATAGCCATTATTAAAAATTTGGCAATGCCCTGGGTATTTGGTTGTGCAAGCTGTTTGTGTCTTTATTATATTGAGTTCAGCTATAACCCCACCCACTTTATAGTATGTTCAGCCCACATCCACCCCATTCTGCCCATTTCATGGCAGACTTCTCCTTTCATTAACCCACAGCCACCTACTTAAGCTCCACCACAATGTGACACAAAACATGTCATTATGAACCTCCCATCCTCAACTCTCAGTATTTCTATGATGAAATTGGTTTGCCCCAGAATTGCTCCAATTCTCCATAGGAAATCAGATTCAGAGACTGAGATACTAAGTAAAAGTCGTGCAATTCAAGAGAAAATCAGATGCACAAATTTAAATTTCAGCCACATTGCATTTTAATTTAAATGGGCTTTAAACCCCTTTAACCTCTGAAGGACCAAGGACATACATGTACGTCATGGGGCGAACATCCCTAAATGACCTATGACGTACATGTATGTCATGGATTTCCGGGCTCCCCATCGCGGCATTCGGGGAGCCCTGAATCGAATCCTGAAAAAAAAAAAATGCTCTGTGGTCTTTAAAGGGAGAGTAATATTTAATATGTAAAAATATATATCTAGTAGAGTTTATCCCCCTGAGTAAAACAAGAGTACTCTGGCTGCGGAGAGGTGTTTTACTCAAAAGTTATTACAGCTCAAAGCTGAATTTTTTAGGTGCAATATCACAGTGGCCTGAAATTGTACAGTGGCACTGTTGCTACACCATCCTATGGAGATTTATGGTCTGCGTACCAGAGCTGTCCATAGGATGGTGTAGGAACAGCGCCACTGTACAATTTCAGGCCACTGTGATATTACACCTAAAGAATTCAAATTTGAGCCATAATATCTTTTTGAATAAAACAACTTTCTTAGTCAGGGGGATGAACTCTACAATATGTATATTTTTACATATTACGTATTACTGTCCCTTTAAGTGCCAGCCATGGGCATGCAAGGCCAGTCCTTAAAGGGTTAAATGCTAGAGTGCTCTCTATCGCATTGCTTCGCAATGTCTTGGAGACCACTCCTGGCAAAGAAAGTGTTAAAAGGCATATTTAAATAAATGATCATTTGTTGTTAATGTTTTTTTTATTTAAAACGCACTGGTGCAGTCGATTTGCTCCAGAATTGCACCATTGTAGCTTGATGAATAATCATACTTTGGATCCTTCAAGTCCAAGCTTCCCAGAGACTGATGTTTGAAGAATTGGATTAACCCTTTGAGTGCCAGAGGGGTTATGCGTTGGATACCCCTCTGGCACTCAGAGTGTTAACCCTGTAGTATACCAACTGCATCATAGGGAAGTCATAAAGTTGGTTTGAATGGGCCTTTTAATCCCCCTGTAAGCTTTGCAATGCCTTGGAGACCTCTCTAGCATTCAAAGGGTTAAAACTCCATTTAAAACAATATGAAATTTGATGACTTTTCAGTTGTCCCATGAGATGAAGTTGGTTTACTCAGAATTAGTCCGGTTCCTATTCGTACATATGCCTGGCAGTGCCAAAACGGATTATACACATAACACATTTTTTTCCAGGCAGGATTTCATAGTTCCATAGTAATGGGCAGCAGTGTTTACATTCACTATTTAAATATCTATACACTAACAGACTGTTTGCTTTTTTACAAGGGCTGCATTCCACAGCAGCAAACTAAATAAATGTCCATATTTTAAGTGATTGACAGCAGGAGGGTATAGCCATGACCCTCAAGCAGGGAAAGACTGGATACATCTTATATTTACTTCCTTTTTCCTCTAGCATTTGTCTGATTTATAGCCACAGGTGCTTACTGGCAAACTGAGAAATTATACACTCCTTCCAGCAAAACTTTCATCTTTTTTATGCCATAGGAACTTCTGTTAAATAAATACATTGTCTCTCTCTTTTACTGGTTAACAGACATATTTTTCAGGTCTTTCCACACCTAACTGAATTACCTGTTAATGCAGTGAGATGCCAGATTAAATAAATATTTTCCTTTAAAGTGATAGTAATACTTAACCCTTTGAATGCCAGAGGGGTATGCAACGCATTGCTAAGCAATGCGTTGCATACCCCTCTTGCACTCAAAGGGTTAAGATGTTAAAATATACATACTGAGCAAAACAAGGGTACTTCCACTGCCGAGAGGTGTTTTCTTCAAAAGTTATTGCAGCTGAAACTTTAATTTTTTTTTTTGGTGTAGTATTTCAGTGGCCTGAAATTGTGTGGTGGCACTGTTGCTACATCATCCCATAGACAACTCTGGCCAGTTGACCAACTTCCATAGGATGGTGTAACAACAGCACCACTGCAGCATTTCAGTCCATGAGATACTGCGCCTAAAAATTCAAGTTTCAGCTGCAATAATTTTTTAATAAAATACCTTTTAACAGCAGGAGTGCCCTTGTTTTACTCAGGAGGGTAAACCCTACAATATATATTTTTTACATATAAGGTATGACTATCCCTTTAACCTTTTGACACACATTGCCCAATCCTCTGGCATTCAAAGGGTTACTTTTGGGGGCTCTAAGAAGAATTTAGTGGCATCTTACTCTAAATTCACTTTTCATTCTGACTTCAATTTAGGAAGTTAACCCCTTGGGTGCTAGTCATGTCTCCAACGCACTTTGAAACACTGGAGACGTCTCTAGAATCAAAGGGGTTAAGTACATTCCATGGTGTTAACCCCTTAAGGACCGGCCACGCACGCGGTGGTCACTTAAGGACCACGGAGCATTTTTTTTTCACAACCCGGTTCCAGGCTCCCCGAATGGCATGCAGCCACTCGGGGAGCCCGGAATTCCATGACGGTCCAGAACCGTCATGGGTCCTTAAGGGTATAACAACCCATGACGGTCCATGACCGTCATGGGTCCTTAAGGGGTTAAAGGATCAGTGAAGTTGTAATATATAAAAGAAAGAGTGTAGGACTTTTACTTCTCAGTAAAACAAAGGTATGCACACTTCTGGCAGTCACTTTATTCAAACATCAGAACAGTTAAAACTGTTATGAAGTGGTGCAGCTGTTACATTACACTATTACACTCTATGAAGAACCATAGCTGGTGGCTTATCTCTCCCATAGAATGCAATAGGCTAACTGTTTGAACACCGGGGGGGAGATGCATGAAGGGTCAATGTTATGGTGAGGTGCTTCACTTTAGCGATAGAGACACACATCACCACATTCACTAAGAATTAGGGATGCAAGGGGAAGGAGGTTGAACTTACCATGGAGCTGTGATGTTCCAACTCCTCCCCCCAGCTGGTTTATAACCCCCATCAAGCTTAAAAAAAACTATGCATTCTTAACTATTGATCACCCTATGATTAAAATCTATCTGACTTGTGTTCAGCAGAAAAAGGGAGAGCGCTACCATCTTGATGTCGTTTACAATGATTGGCAGTGATCCCTGCTGAGGAGCTGCCTATCCTCCTATCTAAGCCTGCCCCCAGTGTTTCCTGTATCAGGGCCATGCACTGCACACAGAGAGGTGGGCCAAATAGAAGGGAAACACACCTACAAATGTAATTACCCCAGACTAAACCAGTATTCAAAAGTAGTGTATATTTAGTTCATATAAATAGACATGCTAAAAACTTGCACTTAAAGACGGTTGTTAAATTGTTGTATATTCCCCTTTTCGCCTCGAAGGTTTGTCCGCACTCCTCCTTTATTGAATTGTCCTCCTTTGTTGGATTCTTCACTCAATATTGTTCTAAATTCACAATACCGTTCACAATGCCTCATGGATTGACTGACACAACAGTTACAAATCTAACTCTGCTGCAAGTACATCCGCCCACTTTCTCAAGGGTCATGGAATGCCATTGTACTCCTGAGAAAGTGGGCAGATGAACCAGCGATACGAGTGGGAATAACTGTTGATGTTTGCAGCAGAGTTCTAACTCCTGTGTCCTCTGGGAGATAATACAAAGAAAGAACTAGACCAATTCTTGCACAAGCTGGATGCTTTTGGGTGATTTGTGCGCTGGGCCTTTGTCTGTGACTTATCAGTTGCAGCCAGGGCCTCCACCTAGGTCTTAAGCGTTTTGCGCTGTATCTAGGGCTTACTCTTTAAGTTTATGAGTAAAAGCAAGATACAACATGAAATGAGTAAGACCTATGTGGAGGTCTTGTATTTTTTTCCCACATCCGTATCATATTTTTCTTTTGCTTTAATGCTTTACCAATAAAAGCAGATGAGGCCGCACACCACGGTCCGCATTAGGTACTGCGACAGTACCGCATTAGGTACTGCGACACTGCGGAAGAGGGCCAGGTTTGAGTGGAAAATGGGAATGGAAAGTACTTAGTAGAACTGGGGCATGAACATACTGAGCAGGTACCCAGGAGCGCTCCTCAGGACCATAATCTTTCCAATGTACAAAGTACTGTAGCCGACCCCTGGAAAAATGAGAATCCAAGATGCTCTGAAGTTCATACTCCTCCTGATTACCCACGGGAAGTGGACATGGTCTAGGAACCCCAGAGGTAAACTGATTGCAAATGAGAGGGTTAAGAAGAGATACATGGAACACACTGGAAATGCGCATATTAGCTGCGAGGTCTAAGGCATAGGCCACTGGATTGATCCTACATATAATCCGGAACGGACCGACAAAGCAAGGGGCCAGTTTGTTGGATGGCACCCGAAGGTGAAGATTGTGTGCAGACAACCATACTCTCTCTCCAACCTGGTAGGAGGGTGCAGGTAAAAGTCTACGGTCAACCTGGTGCTTTTGATGTTACCCAGCTCTCACTAGGGAGCAATGTATCTGTACCCATGAGGAGTGGAGTACTCTGAGATGCTCTTCCAGAGCCGGAATATTTTGAGCCGTGAAAGACTCAGGAAGGAGTGATGGCTGAAATAAGTAGTTAACCATAAAAAGAGATATCCGAGATGAAGAATTAATGGCACAGTTGAAAGCAAACTCCGCCCAAGGTAACAGATCTGCTCAACTATCATGATGATCTGAAATATAGCACTGAAGGAACTGTTCGAAGGCTTTGTTGGACCGTTCAGCTGCACCGTTACTCTGTGGGTGATAGGCAGAGGAGAACGAGAGTTGGATACCCATCTGTCTACAAAAACGCACACCAAAACCGGGACACAAACTGACTCCCTCTGTCGGAGACAATAACCTTAGGCACCCCGTGCAGACAAAAGACCTCCTGGGCGAATGCCACAGCGAATTCCTGGGCAGAAGGTAGTTTTTTGAGAGCGACAAAATGAGCCATCTTGGAGAAGCGATCCACGATCATGAGGATGACAGTATGGCCTCGGGACACAGGAAGATCAACCATCAAATCAATAGACAAATGCGTCCAAGGACATTCTCCATTAGGAAT
This sequence comes from Rhinophrynus dorsalis, assembly GCA_037306005.1. Taxonomy (NCBI): domain Eukaryota; kingdom Metazoa; phylum Chordata; class Amphibia; order Anura; family Rhinophrynidae; genus Rhinophrynus; species Rhinophrynus dorsalis. The sequence continues at coordinate 146,986,902 of CM074725.1, read as the reverse complement.
AGGCTGAATGAGGACTCAAACTCATCAAAGTTATGGATAACAGGTTTAGCCTTCTCCCATAATGGACTGTCCCAGGCTAAGGGTCTGTAGGATAAATGGAAGATCAAGAAGCCCACCTTGCTTCTATAATTTGGAATGGCCTGCGGAACCAACTCAAGGAAAATGCCCACCTGGTTCAAAAATCCTCAGCACATGGTCGCGTTACCCCCAAAACGCTGGGGAAGTGGTGCGGACTCAGACAACCTTGTAGGCAGGATCTATTCAGGAGCGGCAGGAGCAACAGGTGCCTGAGGGGATGCGACAGTGGCCACGGGTTGGAAACCTTGCGGATCAAGGTGCGCCATACGGTTAAGGATGGTCTGCATAGCAAGTGCTATCTGATCAATGCACTGATCCTGCAGATCCATCCTATTAAGGACACTCTGGATAGGTGGGTTCCCAGTACCACCATGATTCATGGCCCTTACGTAATGTCACGGTGCAAGGGGAACAGACCACACAGCGATGAATACAATAATGTTACATTATTAATGCAAAATACAGTAGTATAATAATAATAATAGACATTCAGAACACAGGAGGAACAGAATGTAAGTATGTCCAGCTAGGGAACTGGAACCAGTGGGGTCAAGACAAGCCTGGGGTCAGAGCCAAGAAGGGTAGTCAGCCAAGCCAGGTCACTGAGCCAAAGGAGGTACGCAGCCAGAGCAAGTAACAACTGGAGAACTCAAACCAACCAAGACATAAGGGCGACTAGACCAGGAAGAAGTGACCTTATATATAGGCTGACCATACCTCACCTTTAAAAAGGGACACACATGAAAAATGCATACTACAGGGTTGCTTTGATTTTGGTGCACTCCTGAAATATGCCTATTTCCTATGTGTCCCTTTTTAAAGGTGAGGCATGGTCAGCCTACTTATATAGAACCACCAGCGAGTCGGGGAAGGCACCAGACACCGAACACAGGCCGGGAGGGAGCGTGCGCACCTTAGAAGCCGGAACGCCGGCAAGGAAAGCAGATGCGGCTGCACACTGCGGTCCACATCAGGTACCGTGACAGGTGGAGGTCTTGTAAATTTGTCCCACCTCCGTGTCCTATTTGTCTTTTGTTTTAATGCTTTACCAATAAAAACCTGTGTTTTAATAAGTCGCCATTGTTTGGTTGGAGTGCACAGCGAACCTTTCACAATTACATTAATTGTCTGGAGGGTGAAAGTTCTACTTTAATCATCCTGTTGAACTTCTGGTGATGTGAAAGGGATGCCCACCCTTGCATATTACCAGCATTTCGACAACCCTGGAGCCTGAGTGCATTCTCTCTGCTCCCCCCACTGCGGAGAGTGGAGAGTATGTGCTCAGAACTGAGCACCATAAACTCTTTCACTGCAATAGGAATGTGCATTGCATACCCCTGTAGCACTGAAAGGAGTAAAAACTTGTGTAAAATATATTTAGGACACTGGGTCACAATTAATATTCAGAATTTACTGTACTTGTGCACATCTTATTATTGTACTGGAATCTGATCTGTTTACTAGAATTACATTTCGAAACTGAACTAGATTACAAGGTCTTTCAACTTTATTTCCTTAAACATAAATAATAAGTCATAATATGTAGGATAACACAGATCCGACCTTTCTTCCCACTGCATTTTGCTTAATTTGTCTACCCTCTGCCAGTAAATGTATAATGAAATCAAATTCTTAAACATAGACTCATAGAATTTGATGGCAGATAAGAACCATCCGGCCCACATAGTCCGCCCATTTTCCTATTGTAAAAACCTCAAATCTTTTTTGGTCCTTGGTCTTGTCTTATGTTCAGGACAGCCTCATACCTATCCCATGCATGCTTAAATTCTGTCACTGTAGTAACATCAACCACTTCTGCTGGTAGGCTATTCCACTTATCTACTGCCCTATCAGTGAAGTAAAACTTTCTTACATTACGTCTAAAACTGTGTCCCTCTAGTTTTAGACTATTGACTCTTGTCATAATATTTTTATGAAAGAGGAACTTTCACCTTAATTTAAGTTTGCATAATTGCAAACTGCATTAAAAACTGCCTATATGTCACGTCAGCCAAAAGACCAGCAATTGTAAAGTTAAGGAGATATTCTCACTTGTTACCATATGCTAATGTATGCCAATTGCGGTATCAGTGATGTCTCATATGCTAATGAAGGTTTCAATGACATTTCATATGTTAATAAAACTTTGTGCAGTACCAGGAAATGTTCACTTTCATTTTGCCCAGAAATTAAAGTGTGAACATCTCCTAAACTACACATATGATGGAATTTTGGTTAAACATTAATAAACAATAAGGTTAGCACCAGTAAGTTATGTAGCTACGATGATGACCACTAAAACAGCATGGTGCACTCTGAGACTCAAACACAGTAATACATACAATAGGGTAAAGCACACCCCAAATGCAAGGCTCATAAATGAGGCACTCATCCCTAGGAAATATCATATAAGTCCAAAATAACTTTATTAGTCCAAAAAATTAGAAATACGGCTCATATAAAAACAGTTGAAAACAACAAAAGGAGGGAGACAAGTGTGGCCCGAATAATGTGCAACATATTAAAAACATCTCAGGTAAATACAAGCCTAATATTTAGGTTGCCATCATACTATACTGGTTAGCAAGATGACATCAAAATAACCCACTGACAAATGAAAAAAAGGCATACAATAAATAAAATAGTAGCGTTCAAAAAAGTGTTTGTGCAAATAAAGGCCAAAAAGAGACCAAATATAGATAAGTGCAAAGTAATTATGATCAAAGAATTATAAGAAAATACTTATCAAGAATGCATAGAGTAAAGAAACAACAGCAGGAAGCAGTGCCAACAGAGTCTTCCCCCTTTACAGCCGTCTGACCCAACACTTATAGCCAACAAGAGGCTTCGCTAAGCTACCCTGCTGTCATCATTCACCTCGCAAGACACTATGTGGAGAGGTAAGGGGATCAGCTGAGCAGCTTGGGAAAGCACCTGCTGGCTTCATTCACATCCACTCACTTTGCCACACAGTATCTGGTAAGGTGAGCAGATATCAGCGGGGAAGCTTAGCTAATCTGCTGCTCACAATGGTCTAGATTCTATTACAGGTGCTAATTTTATCACTGCTTTTATCTCCAGTTTTCCCCATAGACTTCAAGCGGAACTACCACCCGACAAAATCTTTAGCTTAACTAAGTCCCCATCTGGCGACTAGCTGCTTAGTAGCGCTAGTCGCCAGAATTATTACCTTATTTAATAGATTTCTGCTCTTTCTATGGCTGACAGTAGCACGGAGCGCAGACATCTTGCCATTGTGACGTCCGCGCACCTGCGCTGTGAGTCCCTTTTGGAGCCAGCCGGCTCCTAGCAACACCTCCTAGACCTGGCTGGGACTGACAGCGCAGATGCGCGGACGTCACAATGGCAAGATGTCCGCTCTCCATGCTACTGTCAGCCATAGAAGAGAGCATAAATCTATTAAATAAGGTAATAATTCTGGCGACTAGCGCTACTAAGCAGCTAGTCACCAGATGGGGACTTAATTAAGCTAAAGTTTTTGTAGGGTGGTAGTTCCGCTTTCAATAGGAAAATGTTTGATAAAACGGGTGTTAACATTTAGCACCTGCAATAGAATCTGGCCCAATATGAGGTGCTATGTCTCCTTTACTTAATGAAAACTCCCCATTAATGGGAGCCAACAAATCTGATTTCATTATACATTTACTGGCAGAGAGTGGACTAAATTAACCAAAATGCAGTGGGAGGAAAAGTTCGATCTATGTTACCCTTAATATTATGACATAATATTTATGTTTAAGGAAATCAAGTTGAAATACTTTGTAATCCATTTTTGAAATGCAAATCTAGTAAACAGTACAGATTGCAGTGCCCACAAATATAGAACATTTTGAATATTAATTGTGAGCAATTTATTGCATACTCCTCTGGCACTCAGATGGTTTAAGAACCTGTATATAAGTACAGTTCATTCACTGAGTCGGCAGATTCATGCATCCATCTAACTGAGTGTGTATGGTTGTCTCAGTAAAGTGAATGTAATAATCCTCCAGCTTAGTGCCTGCTCTTCACTTATATGTACTTTCACTAATCAAGTCTGTGCTTAGAAGCTTTAGTACATACTAGTGCGTAACTCTGGCAGCATTAACTCCTTAATGACCAGCAGTCTGGGGAAGTTAGCTTCCCTTAAGAACCGATTTAATCATTGTCGGTGCCCCGACACACGTGACTGATTACGTGTGCCGGCACGCCGAACAGGGGTCTGAGAGAGACTGCTGCGGTCTTGGAGCAGTCAATGTCAGACCCCGTTTTTACTTACATCGCTCCCAGGTCCTTCTGGGAAAAAAACAGTGATGGTCCTAGCACATCTCCAGTCATTAAGGGGTTGAAACAATTAATCCCTTAATGCCGCCCCTAAAACAGGAGTATGGGAAGAAATAATTCTGCACACATTTCATGTGCTCCAAGTTAGCACATAGTGAGCAGAGCAACAGCATGCCTTGAAATGCGCATACACTCCCACACTGCCCAGCTCTTGGAGCACATGGTACACAGCCATCATTTTGTCACACATAAAGCTTTGTATGGAAATGACAGGCAGGTGCGTTGTTAAAAAAAAATGCCCTTTGCTCTTATATTAGGTCTGAATTCTCTTTGTACATTTCGCTGTTAGTCTTAAAGAGAAACTCTCACCTGCCATAAAATTATCTTTTTCAAATATTTGTCGCCAATAAAGTTTCAATCTGTGTTTTTTTCTTTTTAACCTATATAGTAATGGAGATATTAGAAGTTAAAAATATACCTAATGACATCACGGTGGATCGCCGCTTCAGAGCTCAGTACAGAAAGGCTGTCAATCACGTCCACTCCTCCCATGTTGTGCCTCATTCCCTCCCCCTTCAGAGATTCACAAATCTTCATGTGACCTGGTGCGCATTGATCTGTGAGTCTCTGAAGGAGGAGGGAATAAAGCACAACAAGGGAGGAGGGGAGGTGACTGTCATTGACAGTCTTTTGGTACTGAGCTGTACCGTGGCATTCCAACGGTGATGTCATCAGGTATATCTTTAACTTTTAATATCGCCGTTACCGTAAAGATTTAAAGTTATAGTAATGTCTAAAAAAAAAACGTTTTTGCATTTAGAAGAGCTTAAAAAGCTGATCTAAATGCCAAAAAACGTATCTCTCAAACCACTATGTTTTAAGAGATACGGGCGTTTAAAATTTGATTTCTCCTACTGACAGCTGTAAAGCTGTCAGCAGGAAATCCGTGTCGGTTGACACGGTGGCGCTTGAGAAGTGCCGGGATCTCGTTACTTAAACGGAATCCCTTCATTGGAATGGTCTAAAACGTGTGCCTGAACACTAGACACAGAAGTAACAAACATCAATACACTTATAGAGACATACACTCACTAAAATGAACAAACATTTACTTAAAGTGGAACTCTCACCTGTGTTTTTTTCTTTTTAAAGTGTTAATAATGTCTAAAAAAAGTTTTGTGCATTTAGAAGAGCTTAAAAGTCTGATCTAAATGCAAGAAAACGTATCTCTCAAACCGCTATGGTTTAAGAGATACGTCCGTTTAAAGTTTGATTTCTCCTATTGACAGCTGTAAGGCTGTCAGCAGGAGATCCGTGTCGGTCGACACGGTGGCGCTTGAGAAGTGCCGGGATCTCGTTACTTACACGGAATCCCTTCATTGGAATGGTCTAAAACATGTGCCTGAACACTAGGCACACTTTTAGACCATTCCAATAAAGGGATTCCGTGTAAGTAACGAGATCCCGGCACTTCTCAAGCGCCACCTTGTCGACCGACACGGATCTCCTGCTGACAGCCTTACAGCTGTCAATAGGAGAAATCAAACTTTAAACGCCCGTATCTCTTAAACCATAGCGGTTTGAGAGATACGTTTTTTTGCATTTAGATCAGCTTTTTAAGCTCTTCTAAATGCAAAAAAAGTTTTTTTAGACATTATTAACACTTTAAAGAAAAAACACAGTTTGAAGCTTTATTGGAGATGAATATCTGAATAAAGATAACTTTATGGGAGGTGAGAGTTCCACTTTAAGTAAATGTTTGTTCATTTTAGTGAGTGTATGTCTCTACAAGTGTATTGATGTTTGTTACTTCTGTGTCTTTCGTTGTCTATGTGTGCTTCTGTTATTATTCCTCCACTTTGCTCATTTGTATGCAAAAGGGTTAGTAATGCTCAATATGAAAAAAATATATATATTGCAGGGTGTATCATGCTAAGTAAAACAGGGTTCCTTTGTTGAGAGATGTTTTATTCAAAAGTTACTGCATCTCAAATTATAATTTTATTTAAGTGCAGTACTTCCATAGCCTGGAATTTTATGGGGGGTGCTGTTGCTACAGTAATCTATGGAAAGCTGATGTCAGTTACAATAACCCTCCATAGGCTGCTGTTTCAATGGCGCCAATGTAAAATTTCAAGCCACAGAGGTACTGCACCGATACAAATATGAAATTGTGCTGCAATTACTTTTGAAAAAACATCTCTCAGCAATGTGTACCCATGATTTACTCAGCACTATAAAACTAGTAATGTAATATGTTTTCCATATCAAGCAATATCAGTACTATCCATTTAGAGAAGCAGAAGCAGTAAACTTTTATTATGAAAACTAGGGTTGCACCAATACCGACACTGGTATCGGTATCGGTGCCGATACCGGCATTCGCGCGAGTACTCGTACTCGTGCAAATGCGGCCGATGCCAGCACCGATACCCTGTGTCAGGGTCGGTGCTGCAGAGAGGGAGCCCGGAGAGCTGATCACAATGCTCCCCGGTCGCCTCTCTCCCTCCTGCAGCGTCGGAGCGTTTCCGCGGGTTACAATGGCAATGTTCCAAAGCTGACCTCTACCGGGGCTCGCGAGAGAACAGCGAGCACCCGGCAGAGGAGGGTAAGGCAGGAAAAGGGGGATCAAGAGCGGGTGGTGAAAGAGGCAGAGAGGGGGGTCAAGAGGGAGATAAAGAGGCAAAAGGGACTAAGGGAGAAAAAAAAGAGGCAAAAGGAGGAAGGATCAGGAGACAAAAGGAGGGGGGCCAAGAAGAGGCAAAAGGAGGGGGGATCAGGAGGGAGAGAGAGAGGAAAAAGGGTGTGATCAAGAGTCAAGGAGGGGGAGAAAGGGGGATCAAAAGGGAGAGAAAAGCCAAGGCAAAAGGAGGGGACTCAAGAGGGGGAGAATGAAGCAAAAGGTGGGAATCAAGAGGGGGAGAAAAAGGCAAAAGGGGAGAATCAAGAGTCAAGAGGTGGTGTGTGTATGTATGTGTGTGTGTGTATATATTTCAAGTACTCACCGATACCAATTACCAATACTTTTTTGCGGTCATTTGCCAGTTTTCCACGTACCTAAAGCATATATGACAGCAAAAAAAGTATCGGTAATTGGTATCGGTGAGTACTTGAAAAAAGTATCGGTACTTGTACTCGGTCTTAAAAAATTGGTATCGGTGCGTCTCTAACAAATATATGTTATAGGGCTTCTCCTGCCAAATAAAAGTAGGGTACTTGTACTACTGGGATATTTTAATTAACAAAATATTACAGCTCATGCATATCATTTTTTTTAATGTAAGCCACCAACTACTGTCCAAAAGGCAAACTGATGTTACGATGCACTTTATAGAAGACCTTGAGTCACTGACTAAGGTTCCACATAGTACATGATAGGAATAGCACCACACCATGTACAGAAAAGAAAATTGCAGTGTAACCCTTTAATGTACAGAGGGGTATACAATGCATTGCAAATCAATGGGTTTACACCCCTCTGATTTTCAAGGGGTTAAGTTTGTAAAATGCAAATTTTACCTATAGTAACTTTTGAATTACAAAACTCCCAGCAGTGGGAGTACCTTTGTATTACTTAGTAGGAGTAGTTCAATAACATATACGTTTACTACTCCTTTAATTCTGATGACATATTCTTATCTACCCAGGGTGCTGTTTGTCTGCTCCCTGGAGTAGGCTGCACCAGAGCCTTGGTACATTCCTTGTTTTCAGCAGGTATCAGGAGATGAGCTGTGCTGCATAAATCTAATAGTTAGTGTGGTCCTCCTCTAGGGAAATCTATCTAGCTGTCAGCACCCCCATTTTTCTACTCTTCCATTCACTTTGTCACAGTGGATCGGTCATCATCTGGCTTAAATGGATAGTAATGTTTCATAATAAAAGCAGCTATAATTAATCTTCATAGTATTTGAGCCTTGGAGAGTGTTATTTCAATTCTGTCAGAGTTGTAGTTCAAGAGTAATCCCCGTCATGCACCTTTTACGGATTTAACACTGCTCAGCTTAGAGCAGCAGGGAGTGTCCAGGTGGATTGCAGAGAGGGACAATCTTCGAATACCCTTGTTCTTTCAGGCTGGTCAAATTAACCTCCAGTCTTTCCTGATAAGTTTTATGATGTTGTAGACTATATACCATTTTAACAGTGTGTTCATTAAGCTGCTATAGTGCCAATCTGGATGCTATCACTTAAAATACTCTTTGAAGTCAAAGTTTTTCTAAATCAGAGATTGAAGCCACTTGAAAGAAGAGCAGTTTTAACAATTTCAGTGCTGTTTTTCTAACTATTTAAAAAGGGATACTTTATTTAAGTCCATTGAATCCTTTAACCCTTTGAGTGCCAGAGGGGTGGCAGCGCATTGCTTTGCAATGCGTTGCGTACCCCTATGACAATCAAAGTGTTAATCATTTAAGGACCAGAGTGGGGTGTAAAGCGGTGCTTTACAATGAACTGTACACCTCTCTGTTTCTTAAAAAGATAGTAATATCTACATGTGAAGTAATCGTCGATTATAAACTGTAAACATAGAAACATAAAATTTGATGGCAGATAAGAACCATTGAGCCAGTCTAGTCTGCCCTACTGTAAAAACCTAAGGCTTTATTTGGTCCTTGGTCTTTTCTTATGTTAAGGACAGCCTTATGCCTATCCCATGTATGCTTAAATTATGTCACTGGTAGGCTATTCCACTTATCTACTACCCTCTCAGTGAAGTAAAACTTTCTTACATTACATCTAAACCCATGTCCCTCTATTTTTAGACTATGTCCTAACATTTTTTACTCCTTTGAAATCTACTTCCCTCCTGCACTGTGTTCAATACCTTCATGTATTTGAATGCTTCTATCACATACCCTCACTCTCTCTCTCTTCTCTCCTCCAAGCTATACATATTCAGATCCTTTAGTCTATCCTGATATTTATTTTCCTGTGAACCAGTCACCATTTTAGTAGCCCTAACTATATCCTTCTGGAGATGGGGTCTCTAGTACTGTACACAATACTCTAGGTGAGGTCTAACTAGAGGCATGACCACTTCCCTTTTTCTGCTACTAATGCCCCTAGCTATATAACCTAGAACCCTACTTGCATTCTCCACCGCTTTGTTACATTGCCTGCCTACCTTTAAGTCATCAGAAATAATTCCTCCCAAATCCGTCTCCTCTGTTGTCTCTGACAACATAATACCCTTCTAAGTGTCCATAAGGATGTATTCTTTGTTTTATTTTATTTTAAAGTGTCCCCCCTCCCACCCCTTTTCCCTATGTCTTGCTGACTTCCCTCAGATCTGAAAGCTGATCATATGACTGGACAGATCACAATGAGGGACAATATTGTGTCTATCCAGGGCAGGCGCCACCTATAGGCGAGGTAGGCACCGGCCTAGGGCGCACACGTACTAGGGGCGCGGGCATGCAGCGGAGAAGAGCTGCGTCCGCACCCACCACAATGGAACGCAACACAGTCAGGTCTGTGTTGCTACACTGCTCCCTCATCGCTGTCGCTCTTTAGTAATGCAGAGCACACTGGGAGTCACGATCTCCTGGCGCGCTCTGCATTACTGAAGAGAAAACGGCGCGGGAGCTACAGGTATGTGATGCGGGCATAGTGGAGCTGAGGGGGCATAGTGGAGCTGATAGGGGCAAGTTGGAGCTGAGGGGACATAGTGGAGCTGCTGGGCGCAAGTTGGAGCAGATGGGAAGAAAGTGGAGCTGGTGGGGGCAAGTTGGAGCTGAGGGGCATAGTGGAGCTACTGGGGGCAATGTGGAGCTGATAGGGGCAAGTTGGAGCTGAGGGGACATAGTGGAGCTGCTGGGCGCAAGTTGGAGAGGATGGGGGGCAAAGTGGAGCTGATGGGGCAAGTTGGAGCTGATGGGGGGCATCTCTAGACCAGGGGCAGACTGGCCCAGGGGGCAGAGAGAGGACAATCATGAATATTGTAATATATAAGTAGGTGGGGTATAAAGGGGTGGGGCATAAGGGTCGGAGCCAAATGGGCGGCAAAATTAGGTTTTGCCTAGGGTGGCAAAAATCCTTGCACCAGCCCTGTGTCTATCAGTATAAGGAAAACCCTGCCCCCCTTGACAAAGAAGAGCAGGGTTTTCCTTATGCAGACACCAGGTTGTCCCTCATCTCGATCCATTTGGACTGAGTTTCTGTTCTGAGGGTTGTCAGTGTGACACAGGGAAAAGTTGTATAATTTAAAATAAACTAAAATGAAGAAAGTTAGAAAGGACACTTTGAAAGGTATGTTTTGTTATAAAAAAAGTATAATGAATAATTGATGATTACTCAATGTGTACACATTACTATCTTTTTAAAGCGTAATAAACTACCAGTTTTTTAAAGGAACACTAGCATCTAAAAATGAACTTGGGTTATATACATTTAACTGCCCTGTGCTTCATTTTTTTTTCTGAGGCCTAAAATTTAGTCTTACAAATGTTCCAAGGCAGCAGCTATTCCTGCCTTTTCCGGGGCTGCAGACCTCCATTTGTTTGTCCAAGATTATTTTTTAAGGGGCTGAGAAAATATAACAATCTTTCTGAATCCAAGAGAAGTAGGCATTCATCACAGTCAATTAACTTTTTGTAGATCTGAAATCTCAATACAAACAGTACAAAAAACATTAAATAAATGTTCTCTGAAGAAGTCAATTAAAGCAGGCGTTAAATAGCAAGTTTAGACTTGTAAGTTAGGGATGAAACAGATGAATAATTAATGTTTACACATTCTAGCTGTACTTATATGCATAACTGTGAACTTTTAAAATTAGCTGACCCTTAGAGCTTTGCAATATGAACCTTAAATCTCACAAGACCATACACTCTAGTTGATATCTCCTGGCTTGCTCTAACTGAGAGATGCACACATCGGTCCTCAAGGAATCTCCAATGTGCTGTAACTTAGAGATGTCACTGCTTGAACACACAAGACACAAAGGACTTCTCCTTTTGCCTTTATGGTTTACATGTAACCAGTTTAGAGACTAAAGAAGCAGTTTATTGGTGCAGCTCGTGTAGTGGGTAACATTGAGCTCCCTCACCTTCAACCTGAGATTTGGGTCAAACTCCTGAGTCTTACTGCAAAACGCTGAGAGTTCCCAGGTATTCTTATAGAAAATATAAAGTTATATCAACCTATTTCATTTTTTTTTGGTATTCAAGTCCATTTAAACCTGGATACTAGAGACATATCCATACCATTTTAAACTAAGACTTACTGAAAAGTATTGCAGACAACCAATTTATTTTACTGATATTTCCATAATCAAATTATCATCTGGCTGCACCCATGATTGAATTAACTGCAGACACTGCACAGTGCTAGGCTACCTGTATCTCTGCTGAAATAACTAACCCTCCTGTGTTTCACAAATTAAAAACACTCACAGCAATAGCTTCCATATAACCTTCATAACACATATTCCCCACATATTCTGATCTGTTACTCTTTGAGTGCCAGAGAGGTATCCAACGCATAGGCCAAATACACCACACAGCAGCAGCATTTGTTGAATGGTCATCATAGACTTAAAGGGTAGGGTGACCAAGGGTCCCGGAATGTCCGGGACTGTCCCTTATTTCAGGCCTATGTCCCGCGTCCCGGGTCATCTCCCACCGGGACAATGAAGTGTCCCGGAATGAAGCCAAGCCGCCCTGGATGTCAGCCTGCAAGCGGTGTGTCACATCATGGACGCCGCGAGGGAGCGCCTGGTAGCATAAATCAGCGCTCCCTCGCGGCGTCCATGATGTGACACACCGTTTGCAGGCTGACATCCAGGGCGGCAATCCAGCTGATCTCCTAGAGGCAAGCGCTCTAGTAATACAGAGCGCTGGGAGATGACATCATCTCCCAGCGCTCTGCATTACTGAGCACAGCGCGCGGGAGCTTCAGCTCTGTGCCGGAGGAGGCACAGAGCACTTTCCACTAGACTACCAGGGACTCAAGGTAGGGCATCAAGGGGCAATGTGGAGATGAAGAGGCTTTATGGTAGGGTGACCACATGTCCCGGAATGGCAGAACGGAAATGTGGTCACCCTATTAAAGGGGAACTTTCACCCCAAATAAAGCCCCCCCCCAATAATTAGCGATTAGCTTCGGCCAAGGCTGAAAGGGATAGTAATACTTCGTTTTAACTTTATTTTATTTTGTAGGCATTAAAAAACATGAAGAATGATATAAGTCTTATCTCTCAAACCTTTATGGTTTATGAAATATTCACAAGCAAAGTTTCCCCCTCCCGCCCCTTTTACCTACTGTAAACAATCTCTTCTCAGATGTGGAATGCAGTCCATAGACTGGACAGATAACAGAAGGGGACACTCTTATTCCTATGAAAACAATGAAATCCCTGCCCCCGTTGACAAGCTTTTCAGGTTTTTCCCTTATCTTAACTGAAGATTGTCCCTCTCTGCAGTCTATCTGGACACCTCCCTTCTGCTCATACTGAACTGTGTGACATCAGTAAAAGGGGAGGGAGGGGGACACTTTGTCATTGAATTACTCTGGAACTACAACTCTGACAGAATTGAAACAACACTCTCCAAAGTCCAAATTCTATGATGATTAATTAGAGCTGTTTTTATTATGAAACATTACTATCCCTTGAAGTCAAGGCAACAGCGCACACATCTGTGCTTATAGACATCTGCGCACCTACAATGTCAGTCACAGTCTCCTCTAGGAGTCATTGCATGGTATCTAAAGGTACCAGAAAGGACTGACAGCGCAGGCGCACAGTGCTGTTGCCTGGCCGTCAGTCTCAGCAGATGTAGGATTTCTGACTAAAGCGGTTATTAGGCTGGATAATTGTGCACCTGCGTTGTCAGTCCTTTCTGGTACCTTTAGATACCATACAATGCCTCCTAGAGGAGACTGTGACTGACATCGTAGGTGCGGAGATGTCTATAAGCACAGATGTCTGTGCTGTTACCTTGACTTCAGTATTGGTAGAAGTAGGATTTCTGACTAATGTGGTAATTAGGCTGGATAATAGTACTACTGGTAAGCTAATCGTTAGATGGCTCATTATTGGGGGGGACTTTATTGGGGTCATAGTTCCCCTTTAATAATGAGATTTTCTTTACATGGCATGATATTTTTCTAATCTGTAACTTAATTGTCATTACAGTGTATGTCCGTGATCACTGCTGTGCTTGAGTTTCTCTCAGTTACAGAATGAGCTCAGCAGACCTGGTTACAAGATACTAATGCTGTTTTATAAGGTACACGAGAGATTAAAAGGTACACAGCTATTTCCAGGGTGCTCAGAGATGTAGATACCGGAAGAGTGCTTCATTTTTATAATTAGAACCAAAGAAAATGATAACACCTCCTTTTAATCTGAATCCATATTTTTTAATCTCAAATGCTGATAACCCATAAACGCCAACATTTCACAAATTAAAAAGTTAAGTTAACAGCCAATGCTGAAACTACAGAGGGCAGGAGCCGGATTTCCCATTAGGCAGAGAAAGCAACTGCCTAGAGTAACAGATTTTGAGGGAGCCCTAGCTGTGCTGGTCACACCCATTTTCTGAATTGTGGGTGTGGTCAGAGAAATCACAAGGTCCTTGCACTAGTTTATATATCCATATACAGGTTATTATTTAACCCCTTAGATGCTCTCCAGCTCCTTGGGAAGGAATGAGTTGGAGATCTCTAGCAACCAAGGAGTTAAAACTTTTTTGTCCTTGATTGTTATAGGCAAAGGGTATTTTCTGTGCAAGGAAATGTGGATGGGGGTGAGGTAATTTGAATCCTGGGAACTTAGTCATAGGTCAAGCAAAAAAAGTCAATAAAAAAAAAATCTCCCACACACATCATGAAATATACTTATATATGTACCTTGTATGTAAAGATTCCCCACAGATATTCACAATGTGTGCAGATATTCTAAATAGTCACAGTTGTCAGTGTTATCAGTGTAGAACCTACTGTCAAATATATACATACATTTCCTCATACAAGGATTTTTATATAAACCCAGACATAATAAAATTGTAAGATTGCCTTTTCACCAAGAAACTAATATAAGACACACTAAATTCAGTATGAAATACATAATTAATAAAATCTATTAACAGTGCAGCTAGAAATACTCAATTATTTGAGTTGATGCTTGTTTTTTGGTATTATACAAACTCTTTTAGTTGAGGAGGAGGGGGAGTGAGTAGAGCGAGAGTGTGGGGGAGTTAGTAGAGTGAATAGAATGTGATTGTGATGGAGAGTGTGGGGGAGTGAGTAGAGGGAGAGTGTGAGGGAGAGTGTAGGGAAGTGAGTAGAGGGAAAGTATGAGGGAGAATGTGGGAGAGTGAGTAGGGGGAGAGTGTGAGGGAGAGTGTGGGGGAGTGAGTAGAGGGAGAGTGTGGGAAACTGAGTAGGGGGAGAGTGTGGGGGAGTGAGTAGACGGAAAGTATGAAGGAGAATGTGGGGGAGTGAGTAGGGGGAGAGTATGAGGCATAGTGTGGGGGGAGTGAGTAGAGGAAGAGTGCGGGAATGTGAGTAGAGTGAGTAGGGGGAGAGTGTGGGGGAGTGAGTAGAGGGAGAGTGTGAAGGAGGATAGTGTAAAGAAGAAGGGGGAAGAGGAAAGAAAAATAAAAACTAAAACGTGGGAGGAGGGGGAGAAATATGATAAAAAAGGATAGGGGAGGTCACTAGAATTGGAGAGGACTTTACAGTTATCATGTTTAGAATTGAAGCCCTCAGCTTGTCATGTTTCCCGTTCTATAATCCAGTATGTATCCCTTTTTTAGTAGTCTTAATAATTCATCTCCACCCATTCTGTTATTAGGTATATGGCATATAGCCATTTCTAGTATTCAGTCATAACTACAGCTATGTACTTGCAGTGTCTAGATATATTATTATTTTCCAGTCCTGCTTCTATAGTCCTCCTTCCCAAAACAGACTTTTAAGCTTTCTAGTTGTCCACCCTACATATTGTTATCTACTGGAGAAGGATAAAGATACATCACATACTACATACTACAATTCAGATAATGCTTCACTTTATATTCCCGGTTACTGAGCTGTGATTTGAAGGGTTCCTGATCTTGCCTACTCCTGGGAACATGAAGGCAATTGTTGCAGTTTTTCTTCCCACACTTCAATTCCCTAAAAAAACTCCACCATCCCTTCCCTGTCTCCCCAGACCCTCCCCCATGTCAGTAGTTGCCAAGATTTTTTTATATTTGTATTATTCCCAAATTAATCTTTGAGTCTGTCACCCATCAATTTGCCTAAAATAGGATGTAAATTAATACATGCCAATATCTATCTAACCCCTTAATCAGGGCTCAAAATTTCCACTCGCCACTAGCCAATGGCGAGTGAAAATTTAGCCCTGGCTAGTAGAAATTCAGCCCTGGTGGGCATGCTATGGCTTGCAGTGGCGAGTAACTTTTCAGGTCTGGCTAGTAGCAAAGGACTTCAAATTTTAAGCCCTGCCCTTAATGACAATTGATGTGGCAGGACCATCACGACGGTCCCAGCACTTAAGGACCAGTGACAGTCCTGGCACATCATGGAATGCACGCAGCTCGGGACCCTGGAATAGAATCGCAAAAAAAAGTCCTGTGGTCCTTCAGTGATATTCTTTGCAATTGTATTATATTCATAGTGAAATAGGGGAGCCAGTCTTCATTCCCCTTTTTATTTCTATCCTTTTTCTGATAATGAGAATAAAATAGTTAGTAACGATGAGTGCAATTGAATTTTGAGAGAATAGCCCATTTCCCCAATTTTTATCTATCTCCCTGTCAAGGATTCTCGGACACTCTGGAGAGTAGGATGCTTGAGAAAGATGCTAGAGAGCGAAGTACGGGTACTGTGCCAGTCACTAGACTTCCTTGCTCCCTCCCTTTCTGCTGCCAAAGCCATGGTAAAGGTGCTGGCCGCGAAGCCAGATGTCCGGCCCCAGTTGCGCCGGGGACCTGACCATGATAGGAGGCAAGCGAGCCGGTGATACTCCAGACATCACTAGAGAACCTGACCAAAAGATTTGCTAGTAGATGAAGACCAAGAAGGGAAATAGGGTAATAGGGTGGAACCCAGGCAGAGTAGCAGCCCTAGAGAGGTAGATCTAAAGGCCCCAGAAATGTAGGTTTCCCCAAAAGAGATACAAACTCGCAACCAGAACTGGCGACTGATAGGACATGAGGATCTAGTCCCTTACAGTACTGGGCGGAGTAAATCAGCAACACTGGGGTTGCCTGATACCCAAAAGACTCAAACAGGCTGCAAGGATATAAAGGGAAATCCCCACTGAAAAAAACAGGAGACAATACCAATACTGCCACAGAAATTCCCCCAATGGCTAGACTGAGAAAAGCACAGCCAACTGGCAATCGCCCCAACTGGGTGTCCTGGACAGAGGACCCCAAACCCTAGTGTCACAACAGCGAAGGACACCAAATAATGACCAGGGAAAGTAACACAAATGTTCACTTACATAAATACCAAAACTCTATGCCTATAACCCACAGGTATATAAGTCTTGCCCCTTCCAAGAGGGCTAGGACTGCAAAAAGATAACTCAGAAACCTTGTAAGGCCCAGGCACCTAAACCCCTGCTCCCACTGCTGGTGAAATCGAGAGCGAGCCACTTGCCAACAGCGACAGGACCGCACTGGCAGAGCAGGAGTCCTTCCGGACAAATACTCAGTGGGAGGTGGAGAAGACTGCGGGGCGGCAAACAGAGGAGGAATAGAGAGACCTGTAAGCATCGTGCAAGAAACCTGATGTAACTGCAGGAAATACACACAAATAATACTGAGCGTACTGAGGTAAGGCAAAATAGAGAACGTACGTGGTATAACCAGGCTAAGGTCACAAAGTAGGAGTCCAAGCCAGAGTCAGAATAATAGCCAGGGGTCAGTACCGGGAGTGTGAGTTGCAGTGGAGATGAAACAAGCTGAAGTCAGACATGAGCCCGGGATCAATAGCAACCTAGAAGCCAATACTAAGATGTAGCCAAAAATCACAACAGAGAATCAAACGGGAACCACAACACAGAGATAACCTGATAATCGGGGCCAGAATCGAAAGTGGGAGGAAGCTAATAACCCTACATCAACCAATTGGAAGCAAAGCCAAAATGGAGGCCAAGTAAGGGGTGTCAGAACAGTCAAACCTAGACCACAGCCATGGGACTGACACTCCCTAAGTTGCACAAAAATACAGTACCAAAATGGCACTGTGAGAGTTTGCATGTGTAACGGAGTTTAGTCTGTTACTGGAGCCCTTGTCTGGGCATAAGACTGTTCAACCCCCAACAAACAAGACTATGGACATTTCACCATATGGGCCACCCTTATGGGACCAGTTGTACGACCCCTCAAGCCCTGATCATGAACTCAGAGACTGGAGATAGCCCTTATGTGAACAGGCAGGAAAGTCAAACAGAACTGCTCTGTGCTAAGCAAGTCGAACGCTCGCATTCGTACATAAGAGACTGTGTTACCATAGACTGTGTGTAGTGTCGAATAGTCTAGGTTTAATGTATGTAGTGTATTCGAGGGTTTACACATTCATCGACTACAAGTCGGAGGTTTTATTGTATTGTAAATGTCATTCTAGATATACTTTACCCCATTGTACACTGTCCTATTGTCTTGTTTAACTATTGTACAACACTCTGGAGTCTTTTAGCACTTTATACATAAATAAATATATACATAATAATAATCTCCTTATTTGCTATTGCAGAATTTGTGGACCCATACAGGTTTTGCTATTTTTTTCACACTCTCCAGCCCTAACTGTAATAGTCACAGTATCCTTGATATACATTATAGGAAAATTTACACCTACTAATGATAACCAGCATCACCTTAAAATCATACCTGGGAACTCTTCGGATTTGCCCCAGAGACTCCGGTTTTAACACTGCATTACTGGGTCTCCAAGACAGAGGCTGATTCTCTGGATGTGGGGAGTTTCTACTGAAACTCAGCGCACGTCTGCTCCTTCCCAGCCTATTCCTCCCACTTCCCACCCACTTCTCCTTGTTCCCCACACTAATCCCCCCACTTCTGTGATAGGCCCCACCATTAGCTAGAGCATTTATCTAAAACACTGAAAATATTGTTCATTGTATTAAAAAAAGCAGTTAAATGCGCAAAACTTAAAGTTTAAAAAGTGTCCGGCAGCCTACTTCCAATCTAGCCAATGCGATCGCTCCACCTTAGTGACAGACAGCCTCCGTCATCGGAGGATGATGGGTAGTGGGACAGGAGCTGCCTCTGGTCGGCAAAGTTCGGCAAGCCGGAAGTAGGCTGCCAGACACTTTTTAAACTTTAAGTTTTGCGCATTTAACTGCTTTTTTTAATACAATGAACAATATTTTCAGTGTTTTAGATAAATGCTCTAACTAATGAGCATTATATGTATTTAGGTGAGAGATCCCCTTTAAATATTCTGTTACTCTCTTAACCCTTTCAGCTTGTTACCCAGGCATTCTAGATCAGTCAACTGTGCTTTCCACAGACCACTACTATATTCAACTCTGTTAACAATGAAAGGGTTAAGACCTTTTGAGTGCCAAAGGGGTGCCCAATGCTTTGCTTCGCAATGCATTGGGCACCCTTCTGGAACTCCAAGTGTTAATGCCAGCTGCACCCTCTTGTCCTGGTTAAGATGGCATGATTAGGAGAGTTGGAGGGCTGCACAGTAGGAGCATTTCTTTAGAAGAAAAGCCTTTGATTGATCCAGTGTAAGCTGTTTCCAAGGAAGCAGATGCATTGAACAGACCTCTCCAGTAGCAGAAGAATACATACCATGTGAGGACTGCAGAGACCAAAGTCTTTTGTTAACTCTATTTTTGCTGGTACAAATGACATTTTAATTGTATTCAGACCTCCTCCCTCTACCTCCCTTACAAAAGAGGGCTGTAATTAAATGCCCAGCTCTAAATTCAGGGGCTTTGTGTTTTCTTCAAAGGCATCGAGAGTTCAGAGTGCAGTGACTGAAATAAAGGGTAAATATGTCTTTCTCTTCTGCAGAAAGATGTGGCTGTAACTGTCCAAATTCGTATTCTTTAACTTTATGAACAAAGTGCCAGCTTATTCTGTAGGGCAGACAATGGGGAACAAGATGTATACATGTAACTTGTGACAGTACAAATTAATACATAGAAACAAAAGGAGTTAAGTCATATTAGTGATGACAGCTGATTCTTAACTACAGACAAATAGATGTACAAAAGTCACACAGACCCATATCTGTGGCTCTTTCAATGTTAGAAACACTTGCTCACATTTAGGCTATGCCCATGTGGGTAACTAGTTTGTAGCAGTGAAATTATATAGGAAAGAAAAGATAATTTTTGATTGCTTTTTTTCATGTGTTTTTCATGAATGTTTACTATGATGTAGATGCTTTTTTTATGACTTTTTCACAAACCTACACATTGAAAATGTATCTACCTGTGTCTTTAGTGCAAATCCAAAGAAACAAATAATTAAAATTAAACAGAGCAAAAACTGTTGGGCGAAAGGTGCAGCAAGATACATTAACCTGCATTGAGAAAGTTGCTCATGTAAAGTATCTTATGAGACACAATGGGGGATATGTGTTAAAGGGATAGTAATACTTAAAATGTAAAAAAAACATGTTGTAGGGTTTATCCCCTTGAGTAAAACAAGAGTACTCCCACTGCTGAAAGGTGTTTCATTCAAAAGTTATTAATTTTCAAAGTTGAACTTTTTAGGTGCAATATCACCTCTGGTCCCGGGACCATAAATTTCCATAGGATGGTGTAGCAACAGCGCCACTGTACAATTTCAGGCCACTGTGATATTGCACCTAAAAACTTCAAATTTAAACCCTACAACATACTTTTTTACATTTTAAGTATTACTATCCCTTTAAAGAGGTCACAATACATAGTTTGGAGCTAAGATACATTTGCTGTGCTTGCATTTATGTCAGGTCCCTGTATGTTTTGTGCCTGTTGTAAAAATTTTAATTTTGGTCTTAGAAATTGTGAGTGGACTTTTTTGTAGAATTTTGGAGCATGCCATGTATAAAATAAATAGTAAATTAGCAAAGGTTTGTATACAAGGGTGAGTGATAAAATCACTGTGACTGCTTACTTGGATTTATCATAACTATGAATGTATTTTTTTGTGATTAGTCCATATTTATAAAGAGTATGTAAAAGACTTTAAACATATACACATTCTCAATTGCTAAAGCTGTGCAAATAGTGACACTTCTATAATGAAAGTGAACAATGAAAGCCCTGCCCCCCTTGACACGTTTTTCAGGTTTTTCCCTTATCTTAATTGAAGATTGCCCCTCTCTGCAGTCTACCTGGGCACTTCCCTTCTGATCTGGCTGAGCAGTGTTACATCAGTAAAAGGGGAGGGAGGGGAGACTTTATCATTGAATTACTCTTGAACTACAACTCTGACAGAATTCAAATAACACTCTCCAAAGTCCAAATACTATGATGATTAATTAGAGCTGCTTTTATTATGAAACGTTACTATCCCTTTAAAGACAGCAGGCAAGTAAACAATAAAGGGATGCAGTGGTATAGTGGAATTGGGAGGGATGAGATTTAAAATAAATGTTACAAATGTTGTCTTACTAAACAATCTTAGTTAGATATTATATTTCACCTATTTTCTGGCTATCTGTTTCTCCTCCTCCCCATTATGTTTTTGACATGCATAACAATATGAATATATTTACTACTATCTGTTCTAACTCTGCCACTTATAATATAGTACCACAATCCTGCTCCTCACTTGCACCATAATATAATAATCCATCATGGTCTTCTGCATACATGTGCGCTACCCTCTGAGTGCTGGTGGAGAGTACTAAAAAATAAGCTCACCCAGCCTCAGTTTTTATACCATCGGAAACACCCTTTTCCTATATGCTCACCGAAAACAACTCACTACATTTTTATGCATTTTATGCCTTGGCAAATGACATAGAAACCAACCCTGGCCCTCAAACAACAATAAATGGCAACTTCACCTTTAAAAAATGTCTCTCTTTTGTGCACTGCAACATACGCAACATCCTGGCTAAGCCCTAAAATACCAGATACTGCTGTTACGATTGAAGGATACTCATGTTTGAGAAAAGCGTAATCATATACACTCAAGAGTCTATAAACTTTACACTTTTAAATGACTCCTATAACTCTGATTCATATGAATACATTGCAGGAAAAATTATTATTTCCTTCTATAAACAAATCATAATTGACCTCCAAATAACAGGCCTCCAAATAGTCAACACAATTGCTTACAGACATAACCCACCATCTCAATGAGATTACCACTCGTAATAAGAAAAGTGAACTGTTGGTTCTTGGAGACTTTAATGCTAATTGGCTAGACTCCAGGAACGAAAAATTCTGTTCATTGTTAAAGACACCAAATTTATCACAGCTAATCTCCTCCCCTACTCACATAAATGTTAAAACATCCAACTATACTCTGCTAGACTGGATCCTTTCATCCTGCCCAAGTAAAATCCAAGATTCAGGTGTAGTAGCAAATGTGTTTAGCGACCACTCCATTGTCTACTGTGTTCGCAAAATAAAATCAATCAAATCATGTCCAAAAGTCATAACTACTTGATCATTTAGAAAATGTAATCTCTAGTCTTCCCTAAATGACTTATGAAATTGCCCATGGTATAGAATACACCTTATACCTGATCTAGACTCAGCAATTTACTTTTTTGACTCGGAATTCTTACAGGTCTGTAATACCCATGTCCCACTAAGAAGGATTAGGATAAGGGGGGCCCATCTGTCATGGGAATAGGACCATCTTGCTTGCTTTAACAGACACCAGCCACTGGATTTTACCCAGGTTGCCTTGGGTGATGAGTTTAAAGATCCCTCATAGACTGTACATGGGGAAAAGTATTGATCACTATATTGTACATTGTGTGACATAATGTAATAGTGTGTGTGGTGTAATACTGTAAGTCCTGTAAAGGGATTTGGTAGATGGGAGCCAGCGTGCAGAGAAAATAAAGGTTAACCCCAGCACTCTGGCTTGCTTACAATATATACGCCAGGTCTGTGTAACTTGTGCTAAGGAATAATTGGAATGTTGATTGACTTCTGCTTTGCTTCCTTGACCAATGAGGGGAGGTTATTATGGTCCAGTTAAAATGCCCCTTTTTTAAGCCCTATTTTGCATTCTTATTTTGATAAAAGTGTCTGGAAATGTAGGCCCTTCCCTGATTGGTCAAGTGTACCAATACTGTCCCAAGCCCTAGTTTACATTCTAATCTTGATAAGAATGTCTGGAAGTGTATATAATCATTGTGTTTTATCAACAAAGGCGGTTCTCATTTTGCCTGTACACTGGCCTTGCTTGGAGTCATTTGTGACATACCGGCTGATGTTTTCTGTTCCAGACTGAAGGAAGCTACGACTGATGGGGCCACCCAGACAGGGTGTACACTGATACCTTCACACCATCTACCTGGGTCTCTGCTGACCTGTTTGAATTATACAGTTTCAGAGATGCATTATGGATACAATTTAAACAAACTGGCTCCGCTAATGATCACACTGCATACAGGCAATTGCAGAATGCTTGCACAAAGCAAACCAAACTAGAAAAAGCTCAATGCTTTTCTGCCGCTTGAACAATAACTTTTCAAAACCAGCCAACTTCTGGAAGGTTATTAAAAACATCTACAACCCTCCTAAACTCTCTCACCCACCAACTATAACCTTAGGCAAAGAAACAATGCAGTACCCCATAGCAATAGCTAATGCATTTAACATCTACTCTGCTGGATGTGCCACCACTCTGATTACACAAAAGTAAATCTGAAGCAATAAACATACACAAAACAGCTTCTGTCACCTGCTATCTGGTCCAATGATGCTAATGAATTGAATTTCATGCCAGTAAATGATAGTGAAATATATGACCACCTCCTTAACCCAAAAGTGAAACCGTAATCTGGCCCTGACCAACCACCAGCAATGTTGTTAAAGCTCAGTGCCTCGGTCACTGCCCATCCTATTACAACCCTAAATAATGCCTCCCTGTCATCTGGGTATTTACCCAAAGCCTGGAAAGTAGCTGCAGTTGTATCTATCTACAAAAATGGGGATAAAAATGTAGTGTCAAATTACAGACCAATATACCTACTCCCCACATCAGCTATAATCCTAGAGAAATTTGTCCATGTGCAACTATATAAGTGTTACCGGCTGATCAGTTTTTTCACCCCCCTTCAATCAGGTTTTCATTCAAATCACTCTACAATCACTGCCCTCCTAAAAGTAACCAATGATATCCAGACTGGTATGGAAAATGCTGAACTCACTGGAGCTATTTTCCTAGAATTTGCAAAGGCCTTTGATACAGTACACCATTGTATTCTGATAAGGAAACTCCAAAGTTCAGGATTGGGTAATCATTCTTTAAACTGGTTCCGATCCTATTTATCAGACAGAATGCAATATGTGTCTGTTGCTGACAATACTTCCCTTCCACTCAAAGTAACACGTTCCCAGAGGCTTAATCCTTTGCCCTCTTCTATTTTCATTATTTATTAATGATCTACCCATGGTTTGCAAAGCATCTTCTATAAACATGTATGCAGCTGATACTATAATATATACTAAAAATTCAAATGTATCACAACTATTACAGCATGATTTCTATGAAGCTGAGAGATGGATAGCAAAGAACAAAATGTTCTTAAAGGGATAGTAATACTTCGTTTTAACTTTATTTTATTTTGTAGGTATTAAAAAAACATGAAGAATGATATGTCTTATCTCTCAAACCTTTATGGTTTATGAGATATTCACAAGCAAAGTTTCCCCCTCCCGCCCCTTTTACCTACTGTAAACAATCTCATCTCAGATGTGGAATGCAGTCCATAGACTGGACAGATAACAGCAGGGGACACTCTTATTCCTATGAAAACAATGAAATCCCTGCCCCCCTTGACAAGCTTTTCAGGTTTTTCCCTTATCTTAATTGAAGATTGTCCCTCTCTGCAGTCTACCTGGGCACCTCCCTTCTGCTCAGGCTGAACAGTTTGACATCAGTAAAAGGGGAGGAAGGGGGATACTTTGTCATTGAATTACTCTGGAACTACAACTCTGACAGAATTGAAATAACACACTCCAAAGTCCAAATACTATGTTGATTAATTAGAGCTGTTTTTATTATGAAACATTACTATCCCTTTAAACTCTGACAAAACGGTCACAATGTTATTTGGTACAAAGCATAAACTGTGTAATCCCTACAATATCAAACTATCCATTGTAACAGAGTCTAATCATAAATTGGTCCCAGTGGACTCCTACAAATATATTGGTATGCGGCTTGACCCCAACCTCACTTTTGGTCTTCATATTGAAAAATTAACGTCCACACTTTATCCCAAAATAGGTGCTCTGTTTAGAAACAAATCCTGTTTAAATCCCCTGGTAAGAAGACGTATTGTACAACAGATGTTAATGCCAGTCATAGACTATGGGGAAGTAGTATATGCTCCCGCTCCACAAATCCATCTTGCTAAAATGGACACTCCGTTTAACTCATTATGCCTCTCTGTTCTCCAGTGTAATTGTACAACCCATCATTGTGATATGTATGAAGAACTAAATTGGCTAACACTTGAATCTAGACATGCCCTTCACCTCTCTTGGATGGTTTATAATCACTTATCTAGAAAACTACCAGACTACCTGAGCAGTATGATCACTCCAGCTCTCCATACTAACTATAACCTCCACTCCACTGCTACCAACTCACAGAGTATATGTAATGGCTTTTGATGAACAGTCAGGCAAGACTAGTAAGGTTAAAATAACTTTATTGAAATAAAGTACAGACAGCAATAATGTAATAGGCACACTGGTCCAAAAGGACAGTACAGGTACAGTACAATACACAATGGCTGAGTATGTATACAATGAGGTAGATGAACTAAAGAGCAAGTCCCCTAGCGGGTTAGGGTGAAGAGGAGGCAGCGACTGGCTGATGAAGGTACTGAAACCTAGAACCCAAAGGAAATCGGAGGCCCACGACTCAGACTACTGGCAGCAAGGACCCTAGATCACTAGGGATAAATGGAGGCAACGCAGCTCAGGTAGTGGCAACAGGGACCCTAGAACGCTAGAAGTCCAGAGGCAGACAACTGGCACTTAACCCAGGAACGCTAGGGTCACACGGAACCCTGTAAAGGATACTGGCAGCTCAGACCCTAGGGCACTAGGGCACTAGGGTATCAGAAGGCCCAAGGCAACAGCTACTGACAACAGAGACCCTAGAATGCTAGGGGTGGATCGAAGCAACGTATCACTGAAGGCAACAGGTGTCCCAGTATATAAAGTACCAAGATGTTATACCATGCAACAGCTGGCTCTTGAGCCTTGCGGCTACTGCAGATGGCAAGACGAGACAGTGAACCAGCCTAGAGGATCTAGGTACTGAAAGGTTCAAGAGGTAATGCGCCCAGAGGAATGCCTGCAACTCCCACAGGGAGTGAGCCCAGCTAGTGGTAATTGGAGCAGAGGACTTGTTCAGATAACAAGAGTAACACAGTCCGAGCTGCACACCGCCAGGGGAGGTTAACCAGTATGAGCAGCTACAGCAACAAGTGCCCAGCCCAAGGTCGACAACGTAAACGATAGTGCTAACCCAGCACCACAACAGCGGAAACTCAGCCAGATCAGTCAGCAGCGTAGCGGGTACTCAGCCAGACCAGTCAGCAACGGAGAGGGTTCTCAGCCAGAACAGTCAGCAACGTAGCGGGTACTCAGCCAGACCAGCCAGCAACGGAGAGGGTTCTCAGCCAGAACAGTCAGCAACGTAGCGGGTACTCAGCCAGACCAGCCAGCAACGGAGAGGGTTCTCAGTCAGATCAGTCAGCAACGGAGCGGGTTCTCAGCCAGATCAGTCAGCAACCGAGCGGGTTCTCAGCCAGATCAGTCAGCAACGGGAAATCAGCAAATCAGGATACACAGGAACGTTGTCAGGCAGGCCAGGTCATACACGAACAGAGCTGTAACAGGAACTAGCGCTGGGAACAGGTACACCATGAAAGGGCGCCCTACTACTGTCATGACAAAGTATAAATAGGCTGGCCCTGGGTGGAGTCAAGATCAAGGACCAATAAAAGTGCGGCAGTCAAAACCAGGAAGTAAGAATGTCGCCGCCCGCAGCCAGGAGCACGGGCACCGTGATAGTACCCCCCTCTCAATGACCCCCTCCCCGCGGAGGAGGACCAGGCTTAGAGGGAAACTTAGCATGGAACCTACGCAACAATAAAGGTGCATGGATATCAGCGTGCTTGTCCCAAGAACGTTCCTCTGGTCCATAGCCCTTCCAATGAACTAGGTACTGAAGTTGACCACAAACCTTTCGTGAGTCTAGAACACTTTGAACCTGTTACTCATCATGGTTTTGAATACGAACTGGACCTGGAACCACCGGAGCAGAGGTATAGTGGTTACAAACCAATGGTATAAGCAGAGATAAGAGAAAGAAGCCAGTCGATCTGCCTTCAGAGCTCCTTCAGAGCTCCTAAAATCTGGAATAACCTACCTGGAAAAATCAGATCTTCTGCCAATCTAAAACCCTTAAAAATAACTTCTTCTTTATATCTAAAAACAAAATGCAACTGTATATAACATTTTTAGTGTGTGTGTATATATATATTTATTATGTATCTGTATTTGTGCAAATGTGCAACTCTTTGCTGTAAACACTCCAGGACATACTTGAAAACAAGAGAAATCTCAATGGTAAAATGGTAAAACATTTTCTAAATAAAAAATTTAGTCAGATGTATGATTAAACAATTATACCAAACAGGTAATAATTATCATCAATTTAATAAGCAGGTTGAAATATAATCATTAATTGAAACAGAAACAGCTGTGTAGGAGTAATAAAACTGGATGAGGGACAGCGAAACTCAGCTAACAAGGATAGGTTGCTGAAGACAGTTTAATGTCAAATGTCATATACCATAGCAAAACTGAGCACAGCAATAAGACACAAGGTAGTTATATTGCATTAGCAAGGACTCTCCCAGGCAGACATTTCAAAGCAGACAGGGGTATCCAGATGTGCTGTCCAAGATCTTTTGAAGAAGCACAAAGAAATGGGCAACATTGATGACCATAAACACAGTGGTTGGCCAAGGAAGCGTAGTGTAGCAGATGAAAGACACATCATGCTTACTTCCCTTCACAGTCAGAAGATGTACAGCAGTGCCATCAGCTCAGATCTGGCAGAAAACAGTTTGACCCTGGTAAACCCATCTACTGTCTATAGAAGTCTGGTCAGAAGTGGTATTCATGGAAGATTTGGGGCCAAAAAGCCATACCTCTGATTTGGAAACAAGGCCAAGCAATTCAACTATGCACAAAAACACAGGAAATCGGGTGCAGAAAAATGGCAGCAGGTGCTCTGGACTTATGAGTCAAAATTTGAAATATTTGGCTGTAGAAGAAGGCAGTTTGTTTGCTGAAGGCAGAATGATTGTCTGTTGGAAACAGTGAAGCATGGTGGAGGTTCCTTGCAAGTTTGGGGCTGCATTTCTGCAAATGGAGTTGGGGATTTGGTCAAAATTAATGGTATCCTCGATGCTGAGAAGTACAGGTAAATACTTATCCGTCATGCAGTACCATCAGGGAGGCATCTGATTGGCCCCAAATTCATTTTGCAGCATGACAATGACCCCAAACATACAGACAAAGTCATTAAGAACAAGGAGTCCTGGAAGTGATGGTATGGCCCCACAGAATCCTAACCTCAACATCATCAAGTCTGTGTGGGATTACATGAATGAGAGAGAAGCAACTGATGTTACCTACATTCACAGAAGAACTGTGGTTTGTTCTCCAAGATGTTTGAAACAACCTACCTGCCAAGTTACTTAACAAACCGTGTGCAAGTGTACCTAGAAGAACTGATGCTGTTTTGAAGACAAAGGATGGTCACACCAAATATTGATTTGATTTAGATTTTTCTTCTATTCACTCACTATGCATTTTGTTAATTGATAAATATAAACTATTAACATGTCTATTTTTGAAAGCATTCTTACTTTACAGAATTTTTTCACACCTGCCTAAAACTTTTGCACAGTACTGTATATACGCATAGAATGCAAACAGCACACTGAACCCATTACAGTATTTGCCTTAGATAATCTTTTTGTACATCTCACTCATGTGCATTATTCATCAAGCTAAACAGCAGGAATTCTGGAGCAAACCACCTGCACCATAGAGTTGAAATACAAATTTTGAAAATTGCCATTGATTTAAATGTATTATTCAAGGGGTTAAAAAGCTCTATTCAAGTTCATGGGAATTTAACAATTTGCATTTGCCCTAAGGGTGCAGTTGGTTTATTCCAGAATAACTTCAGTTTGCTTTTTTAAAAATGAGCCTATGTGTGGTGTCATGGAAGTACATGACATTGTCTTGAGCACTGAACTGTAAGTGAATACCATTGCATTCTGGAGTAACTATGCATACCTCCCAACATTTCCAATGCCTAAAAAGGGACACTTGTTTTACATGGTGTTTCTGGGGGGGCGTGGCTGGTGGGCAGGCGATTACCAAGAATTTTTAGGTTATTTCATGACCTACTGACAACTCTTTGTATAACTGAAGAATTGGTTTAGAGCAAGACCAAATTATTTTATTTACACAGACTAATTTATATACATGTATAATAAAATTTATTTTAATGTGACTTTTACTGGTTTGGAGCAATGTGATACATTTAGAAATACACCACACAGTCTGATCCCCTAAAAAGAGGGACAGCAGACTGGTAAAGAGGGGCAGAAGGATTTGGGTCTCAAAGAGGGGCTGTCCTTCCTAAATAGGGACACTTGGGAGGTAAGACTATATCCTAATTCTACACTACAAACCCACATTAACTCAGGAAAAGTTTTCATGCTGTGTGCAACTTGGCTTTGAAGGGTGGAGTAATTGAGAGGAATTTCTCCTATGTTGATAGATCAGGAGATGGTTTGTTTTGTTGAGCAGAGCGGAAGAGGTCTCACTAAGAATCACATGCTGCTTTTTCAGACAGGATCAATGCAAGAGCATAAGGGGCTCATTTACTATGAAAAACAATATGGGGCATTTATCTTTTATAGTGTTATTTTGAGGGCACAGTGCTGCCAAAACAGACTATTTTTCAAGGAAACATAACACAAAGTAATGAGGCCACTAAACAAAACTGTGTTTGCCATGTGCGAAGCAGTGGGGGTATTAAAAGCATTTCAGTGTTCCAGGTCTGACCCCCCCTGCTAATCACTAAAGTGTGACCTGCCCAGTTACAGATGAGACCACAGTCAGTGTGGGGTTACAAGACTCACAATCTGACTAGGAAGTGATGATCACCACTTAATAACTGAGAGACCAGCATGCACAAGGGTAATTTCTGTATATTTCAATACTAGTAGCCTCATAATAAATGTTAATCTCTATTTTGAAGTTGAGGCATCTTCAAAACTGTGTTTTTAATCTTGATTTCCCTGATGTTATGGTAATATCCCTCGTTTTTTGTCCCATTGTGTTTTTTTTCGGCATAATGTTGTGAATTTGCATTTAGAGGCCTCCAATGCTTTACAAGAGATTAAAAGCCCAATTTTAATCAATGACAATGGTTATTGCTCCCGTATGGTGCAGTTGGTTTCCTTGCTATTGCTACTCAACTTCTTTGTACAAAGTATCTGTTATATGGATGAGCGAAGCAAGGTGTTTCTCACCTCTGTAGCACTCAAAGAGTAAAATATGTTTTGCTGATCATTGTGCATTGGCATTTTATCACTTCCCCTATAAGGGGAAGTCCTTCATCTCTCAGCACTGCAGATTGTTAGATGGTTCATTAAGAGCAGGGAATCCATGGATCTGAAGTTCTGCTTTTGACAAAATGGAGTGAATGTATCCAAGGCTGCCACCCAGAGGTTAGGCAGGACACATGTATGGGGCCCAGCCAAGCAGAGGGGCCCACCTCTCCAATCAGACATGGAGGCATCCACAGCCCCAGTGATGTGGGGGGAGGGTGATTGCTGTGTTAAAAGGGGCTGTCAGATGACTAGACTGGCCCACAGGTATTCTGGATGATCTCTGGGTGGGCCCCCTGTTTTCATATATATTGGTTAGGTAGCATAGCAGAGAGTTGGAGTGCACCTCTGCTGCTGTGTTTCCCATTTCATATCATACCGCCTAGTGACGCAGTTCCACAGGCTCTGTCTTTACATATACTCATACCTGGGAACTTTCAAGATGAGCTGACCCTGAGATCTTTGAAATATTAACCCTTAAAGCTTTCCATAATGTAGATTTTATGCGATATGTGCATACCTGGGAACTTTCAAAATGAGCTGACCCTGAGATTGTGTAAATATTAACCCTTAAATTTCCTATAATATAGATTATCCTCGATATATCCCTAATCGCTGTAATCGAGAGTCGCTCCAGTCGGCATTCAAGGAGCAATTAATACACAACAACTTACAGATATCACTGCATGAACACACACAAATCAAGCAGGACTTCTCCCTCTGCCTTTCTGGTACAAATGGCACCCATTTAGAGACTAAAGAAGCATTTAACAGGAGCAGAATATATAACAGGGATCACTGAACTCTCTCACCCTGAGATTTTGGCTCTTCACCCTGAGACCCTGAGATTTGGGCCAAAACCCTGAGTCTCAGGGTCAAACCCTGAGAGTTCCCAGGTATGCACATACTTCGAGGTTACAATGCAAATGCATGGGGTGTGGGGGTCCTGGATGTATGTTTGTAATGGGGCCCAAGATTTCTGATGGCAGCCAAGAATGTACGAATACAAGTCAAGGCTATGTCAGGCACTGGAATCAATTTTCTAGCCCTAAGTCTACCAGAGTCAATTTACTAAACTACTCTGGGCTTTCTGTTCTGCTACATCTTGTTTAACACAATGTATTAAACAAAAGATAGAGGAAATGGTGTGATTTTAGTGTGCGTTCTATGGAGGATCGAGGAAGGAGGGAGGGGCTGGCAGGTACTAAAGTCTTTATGATGGTGGAGTCAGTTCAGAGGTATATACTACAGCGACCATTCATTGTAGCACATACCCTGAAGTGTAGCCCAGTGAGTCTGATGTACTAAGATCAACTGGACTAATTCAGGAGCACAGCAACTGCACCATAGGTAGCAAATAGAAATTCCCTGAATTCCCATTAAGTTAAAGTGATAGTAATACTTAACATTCAATAGATTTAGTTCTGTAGATACTTAAAAAATAAATTAATTATGCCGTTTCTGATCTCCCAAACCTTTATGGTTTGGGAGATATCAGTCTGCAAAGTTCCCACCTCCCTCCCCTTGTGCTGACGTCAGCTTTCAAAGTTACAGGCGGAGAAATACTTCATTTGAACGGTCTACAACATGTGCCTGGTTTGGCAGCTCACGTTGTAGACCGTTCAAATTAAGTATTGCTTTGTAACTACTGTGATCACGGCTCTGATGAAGAGCCACAGAACAGTCTATGGACTGCGATCTCTGTCCGTAACTTTGAAAGCTGATGTCAGCACAAGGGGAGGGAAGGGGGGGGAAACGGTGCAATTAATTTATTTTTTTAAGTATCTACAGAACTAAATCTATCGAATGTTAAAGGTATAGTAATACTTTGTTTTA
Organism: Rhinophrynus dorsalis; assembly: GCA_037306005.1. NCBI lineage: Eukaryota > Metazoa > Chordata > Amphibia > Anura > Rhinophrynidae > Rhinophrynus > Rhinophrynus dorsalis. The sequence goes on along the minus strand of CM074725.1, from coordinate 146,954,868 downwards.
TCTTTATTTTATTTTGTAGGCATTAAAAAAACATGAAGAACGATATAAGTCTTATCTCTCAAACCTCTATGGTTTGTGAGATATTCACAAGCAAAGTTTTCCCTCCCGCCCCTTTAACCTAGTGTAAGCCATCTCTTCTCAGATGTGGAATGCAGTCCATAGACCAGACAGATAACAGAAGGGGACAATCTTCTTCCTATGAGAACAATGAATGCGCTGCCCCCCTTGGCAAGTTTTTCAGGTTTTTCCCTTATCTTAATTGAAGATTGTCCCTCTCTGCAGTCTACCTGGGCACCTCCCTTCTTCTCTGGCTGAGCAGTGTTACATCAGTAAAAGGGGCGCGAGGGGATACTTTATCATTGAATTACTCTGGAACTACAACTCTGACAGAATTGAAATAACACTCTCCAAAGTCCAAATACTATGATGATTAAATAGAGCTGCTTTTATTATGAAACATTACTATCCCTTTAAGTATTACTATCACTTTAAATGGGCTTTTATGCTCTTGAATTCTGCAGAGGTTTCCAGTGCATTCCACTAATAGGAATATTTATTTGTCCCCTGCTCTCCACTTGATTTGCCCTAGTTCTTCTAACTAGGGTGACCACATTTCTATTCTGCCATTCAGGGACACTGTGGAGAGGAGAGTACATCTCTTAAGTTCTAGAGAAGTTATGTGGGAGGGGTCACTATACATCACTGGACTTCAGTGCACAAATTGCTCTTTATCTGGTGCACCACAGAGTTCTAGAGGGAGAACTGCTCATTGACTGCTGTGACAGAAAGTGATGCCTGTGGTGGGCTACAATATAATATACATCACACCCAAAGCCTTAGGCTAGCATTACACTGCAACAAAATCACACAGCACTCCTGTTTGATGTCAGGATCAAGGTTCAGTTCTCTCTGTCTAGTGTTTAGAGCTCTGTCTGGAAGCCATTTTCTTGTAGTCCAGCAGAGGCATCACTTCCTGTCACAGTAGACAATACAAGCCAAAATATGATGTGAGAGGCTCTGAGCACGAACAAAAGCACAATGGCCTGTTCTCCGGCTAGTCACCGCTCAAGAGCATCACAATTTAGCTCTCTAGTACCATTACAGAGGAGAAATTTCCACATACATATTAGACTAATCCCGCCCATAAGGGCAGTCCAGTATCAAAATGATAGGCAAGTCTCCTCTGTGCGGGGAAAAAAAACAACTAACCTCAGACATACATTTTGGCCTTATTTGGGCCTTGTCAGTGAGGTGCAGCTGGCTTCCCTAGACACTGAGAGCAAGGGGTCCACGTCTGGATTACCCTTTACACTTAGGGAAAGACCCTAAGTGTTTCACAGATACAAGCCATCATTTTGGTACTGGACCGGCCTTATGGGCAGGATTAGTCTAATATGTATGTGGAAATTTCTCCTCTGTAATGGCACTAGAGAGCTAAGATGTGATGCTCTTGAGCGGTGACTAGCCGGAGAACAGGCCATTGTGCTTTTGTTTGTGCTCAGAGCCTCTCACATCATTTTTGGCTTGTTTCTGCGAAACACTTAGGGTCTCTCCCTAAGTGTAAAGGGTAATCCAGACGTGGACCCCTTGCTCTCAGTGCCTAGGGAAGCCAGCTGCACCTCACTGATGAGGTCCAAAGTAAGGCTGAAATGTACGTCTGGGGTTAGTTGTTGTTTTTTTTTTCTGTGCAGAGGAGACTTGCCCGTCATTTTGGTACTGAACTGCCCTTATGGGTGGGAATAGCCTAATATGTATGTGGAGATTTTTTCTCTGTAATGGCACTAGAGAGCTAAAATGTGATGCTCTTGAGCAGTGACTAGCTGGAGAACAGGCCATTGTGCTTTTGTTCATGCTCAGAGCCTCTCACATCATTTTTGGCTTGTTTCATGGTAGACAATAGGCAGTTCTACTTCTAGTGTTTATATTCTTTATTCAGGGACCTTATATTGTCCCAGAAGGGGGCACATATAAATTCCAGGACTGTCCTGGGCAATCAGAGACATGTGGTCACTCACTCTACTTCTAACTACATCAGAAACTGTTTAAATATTTCCCTCATCTACAATTTGGTGATTGCCATGCAACCATATGTCATCCAGGTCTGTTGAATATTCCTAAACTGAGGTCACATGATCATACCAGGGAAATCTCAGAGTTTTGTCCCAAATCTCAGGGCCTCAAGGTGAAGGGCCAAAGTCTCAAGGTGAGAGAGGTCTGTGTCATTTACTATATGATTTGCCACAATTAAATGTTTCCTTTGTCTCTGAATTGGTGCCATTTGTACCAGAAAGACAGGGGGGGATGTCCTGCTTGTCTTGTTTGTGTTTAGACAGTGAGTTATCTACACTGTAGCATGTTAAAGGTTCCTTGGACACCAACATGAGCACCTCTGTTAGAGCAAGCAGGTACATATTGCATAAAATCTACATTATGGGAAGATTTAAGAATTGATATTTCAAAGATCTCAGGGTCAGCTCATCTTGAAATTTCCCAAGTATGCACATGGTCACCTCCTCACACAGCTTAAAGGGATAGTAATGTTTCACAGTACAAACAGCTCCAATTAATCTTCATAGTATTACGGCCATGGGGAGTGTTATTTCAACACTGTCAGAGTTGTAATTCAAGAGTAATTGAAAGATAAAGTATCCCCCTCCTGCCCCTTTTACCGATGTAACACTGCTCACCTCAGAGCACCAAGACTGTCCAAATGGATAACAGAGAGGGACATTCTTCAGTGAGCATAAGGAAAAACCTGAAAAACCTGTCAAGGGGGGCAGGATTTTCTTTATGCTCACAGTAAGAAGATTGTCCCTTGCTGCTACCTGTCCAGTCAAGAGACCAGATTCCTCATCTGAGGGGAGATGACTTACACTAGGTCAAAGGGGCAGGAGGGGGATACTTTATCATTCAATTACACTTCAACTACAACTCCTACAAATACTATGAAGTTTAATTGGAGCTGCTGTTTTTGTGAAACATTACTATCCCTTTAATTTCTATGTTTTAACATATCCTGACGTATCATTACATTTGGCTGTTGTACCTACTAAACATGAGCCATATTCAGTAAGCTATATAAGAGCAATTCTGGAGAAAACTAATTGCACCATACAGAGCAAATCAAAATATGCAAAATATCCATTATTACAATACTTTGGAGGCCTCTGTAGTATCCAAGGGGTTAAATTATGGCCAATAAATGGTATGTAAAATAGTAAATGAATTTGCTACAATAAAGCAGGAGAAGATGTCTGGTGCAGGGGTGCTGGGAATCCCACACCCACACACAGAATTTGGGTGTAGCCAGCACAGCTGAGGCAACTCTCAAAACTTGGCGTCTCTTTATGAGAAATCAGGCCCTGAATACACTTGTGGGTTACCACATAGCTTATATATTTATCTCTGGCCTGTAGATATATATTGGACACAAAGCCTAGAATAGTATACCAGCCGTGGGATGACTGATACAGATTTTTGATTCTTCAGAAAAGCTTAACCGTTTCTCTACCAGTGTTATTATAGCTCAATAATATTGCACCCATTAGGGTTGCTCACAATACTGAAACACTGTACAAAAATGGTCAAAAACCACATCATTTGAGAGACAACGGCATAATGGACAATGTGCAGCTCAACCATGCTCTTGCAAACAGTTAAAGTGATAGTAATGTTTCACAAAAACAGCAGCTCCAATTAATCTTCATAGTATTTGGGGCCATGGGGAGTGTTGTTTCAATACTGTCAGAGTTGTAGTTCAAGAGTAATTGAAGGATAAAGTATCCCCCTCCCGCCCCTTTTACCTCAGATGTGGAATCTGGTCCAGAGACCAGTCAGCTCACAGCAAGGAACAATCTTCTTACTGTGAGAACAATGAAAACCCTGCCCCCTTGACAGGTTTTTCAGCTTTTTCCCTTATCTTAATTGAAGATTGTCCCTCTCTGCAATCTACCTGGATACACCCTGCTGCTCTGAGCAGTGTTGCCTCAGTAAAAGGTGCAGGAGGGGGATACTTTATAATTCAATTACTCTTGAACTACAACTCTGACAGAATTGAAATAACACTCTCCAAGGCCCGAATACTATGATGATTAATTAGAGCTGCTTTTATTATGAAACATTACTATCCCTTTAAGTACACCCTCTGAGTCTTTTCCAATGCAAAAGTTGAGACTGGAGTCAGATTTACACTGGCTGTAGCAAAACACATCAGAATACAGCTGTATATTCATGTTTATGTCCAGGGGGGTTATGCATTAAGGTCTGATAAAGAGGCGATCACCTCCCCATTGTTATAAACTCTCTATGACAAATGATTTAGGTAAATCAGAAGAATGGACAAGAGTGTGGCAACTGCAGTTTAATGTTGATAAATGTAAAGTAATGCACTTGGGACATAAAAATTCAAAGAGAAAATATACTGTTAAGGGTACTGTGCTGTCAGAGACAACAGAGGGAAGGGATTTGGGAGTAATAATTTCTAATGACTTAAAGTTGGGCAGCAATGTAATTAAGAGTTGGGGAATGCAAGCAGGGTGCTGGGTTGTATAGCTAGGGGCATTAGTAGCAGAAAAAGGGACATGGTCATACCACTCTACAGAGCTCTAGTTAGACCTCACCTAGAGTATTGTGTTCAGTACTGGAGACCCCATCTCCATAAGGATATAGATACTCTAGAGAAAATTCAGAGACGGGCTACTAAAATGGTGATTGGTTTACAGGAAAAGAGATAGGATAAACTAAAGGATCTGAACATGTATAGCTTGGAGGAGAGAAGAGAGAGAGGGGATATGATAGAAACATGCAAATACATGAAGGGATTCAACAAAGTACAGGATGGAAGTACATTTCAAAGGAGTAAAATTGTTAGGCCTCTAGACTGTAAGCTCTCACGAGCAGGGCCCTCTGATCCTCCTGTTCTACACATCTGATTGTACTATTTAATACCTCTGTATGTCTATTCCCCAATTGTACAGCGCTGCGGAATTAGTTGGCGCTATATAAATAAAGAATAATAATAATAATAATAATAGGCCATAGTCTCAAACTAGAGGGACACAGGTTTAGATGTAATCAGGGCTCAAAATTTCCACTCGCCACTTGCCAATGGTGAGTGAAAATTTAGCCCTGGTGGATATGCTATGGCTTGCAGTAGTGAGTCATTTTTTAGGTCTGGCTAATAGCAAAGGACTTAAAATTTTAAGCCCTGATGTAATGTAAGAAAGTTTTACTTCACTGAGAGGGTAGTAGATAAATGGAATAACCCACCAGCAGAATTGATAGAAGTTAATACAATTACTTAATTTAAGCATGCATGGGATAGGCATAAGGCTGTCCTAAACATAAGAAAAGACCAAGGACCAAAAAGGTTTGATTTTTTTACAGAAGGAAAATGGGCAGACTAGATGGGCCAAATGGTTCTTATCTGCTGTCAAATTCTATGTTTCTGTGTTATTATATGGAGCACAAACATCTATCATTTTAGAGAGGTCTTATTGCATTGGTGTCATAGAATCATATAGGTACTGGAGAATTTATCGCACTGGAGAAGTCATCTCCACTTAATCAACTGTTTATCACACCTTAGTACATCTCCGGACACCAAAAGAGCAATGTAGGGCAGAGATACTGATTCATCAAAAGTACGGACTTTGTCCATTAATAATCAGTAAAATAGGCAAGTTCCACATTTTTTCAATCATTTTAATTTGTCAAACTCAAAATGTCTTCTTATTTTAATAAATACTTTTGGAGTTAGTTAGGCTTAGGGCCATATGTTCAAAAGAAAGGGTGAGAAGTTCTGAGGCAAACCATTCTCTCTATAGGGGAGAAGTAAAAAAATTCCATTGATTTAAATAGGAATTAAAAAAAAAAACCTTTTATTGAGTTTTCACAAAAGAAATCAAAATGTATAACATTTACAGTATCAAAGCATGAACAATCAGTGAACACAGGGCAATCACAAATGTGATACAGCCATGGGAAAATAATGGAGCCTGATCCGTTGTACTTGTTGCTAATAAGCAACTGACATAACCAGTGAGCCAGGGTGTCCTCTAGGCCCGGCGAGATCTTCCTTTCAATCGGTCCCACCCATTACACATGTGGTCTAATATGAAGGTCCAGAACACCCCACAAAGGATGACACTGGACCCCCCAACCCAAACATGGAAGGAGTATATGAGTTCAGGTACATCCCCAATGTGAGTCCCCCGGGACCAGCCGGCCAGCGCAGCGTGGCCTGGTGGGGGGGACCACCACAGCAGCCCCATACCTCTCTGTGCCCTGCAACCAGGGGAGCCACCCCTGCCGACCCCCCTTAGAGACCACAGCAATCAGTGAGCTGTATGCAAAGTTAACGGCTTAACATATAAACTACCCCTACTCCTAGTCATTCCATCTCCCCCACCTTTCAGGGATCCGTCCTTTCTCCACAGTGTGTGGACTTAAATACGTTTAAGGTGTTCAGTACAATGCGTGACAACATTCTCCCAAAATTAATAGTGAGGCTCATTTACTGGGCTGAGTGTCAGAAGGCACTAGACAACAGTCCAATACAAGCTTTTGACTCACAAGAGTGCCCCCCCCCCGATTCCATAAGCTAATTAGAGGCAGTTTCTATTCTAAGCTCCTCAGCAGCCATCCAGGATGTATATCTAAAGCAGGTGTAAAAAAAGCTGTGTCTGAATGGTTTTGGATAGTGTCTTGACATACAGGTCCCAAACCACAAAGAATTTTTCCCCAGCCACCTCCTTGTCCCTGGTAGCAGCAACCCAAGAGTTGGATGAAGTACTGAAGCCTGTTCATCCACCCACACAAAGTTGGGGGAACTGAGGAGGTCCATCCTTGAAGGACACATTTCAATGCCCCTAGGACAAGGATGTCAATGAGTTTTTCTCTGTTATGGTGTAATGGGGCCGGTGTGTTATATATCCCCATAAGAAAGGATGGTATGGTGGTTGGTATAGAAGCAGCAGTAGCTTCGTGAATGTGCCGGGCAACATTGTTCCACAAAACTAGGATGTGTGGGCATTCCCAGAGTATGTGTAATAGGGAGGCATTAGGGGAATGGCATTTGGGGCAAGCTGAAGATTATGACAAACTAATCGTATTGGCTAAAGATGAATAAACATAGGCTTTATGTAGCAGCCTACATTGTAAATCTTGGAAGCAGACTTCTGGGGTGCATTTCAAATGCTCAGCATACCTAGTCTGAAAAATATCTATGGATGTGTCCAGTAAGTCATTAAACCAGGTGCCTAGACCAGGTTCTGTGCGGGAGTATCTAACCTTGGAAAGAAGGAACTTATAGATAGAGATAGTAGAGATAGTGACTAGTGTTGAGCGAGCACCCCGATGCTCGGGTGCTCAGGTGCTCTGACCGAGCACCCCCTGAGGCTCGAGTGCTCGGCCGAGCACCCGAGCCCCATTGACTTCAATGGGGCGACACCAGGCACCCCCTGCTCTGATGAGGGGAGGGTGCCTGGTCAATGCCCCCTTCATCTCCGCTATGCCCCCTTCATCTCCGAATGCCCCCTTCAGCTCCGCAATGTCCCCCTTCATCTCCGCAATGTCCCCCTTCATCTCCGCTATGCCCCTCTTCCACAATGTGCCCCTTCATCTCCGCTATGCCCCTCTTCCACAATGTGCCCCTTCATCTCCGCTATGCCCCTCTTCCACAATGTCCCCCTTCATCTCCTCTATGGCATAGAGGAGATGAAGGGGGACATTGTGGAAGAGGGGCATAGCGGAGATGAAGGGGCACATTGTGGAAGAGGGGCATAGCGGAGATGAAGGGGGACATTGTGGAAGACGGGCATAGCGGAGATGAAGGGGGACATTGTGGAAGAGGGGCATAGAGTCTATGCCCCTCTTCCACAATGTCCCCCTTCATCTCCGCAATGCCCCCTTCATCTCCGCAATGCCCCCGTACCTCCAGTCCCTGGTGGTCCAGCGGAGCGTCTTCGGATCTGTGCCTCTTCCGGCACAGATCCCCGCCACCCGAACATGGCGGGAGAGCACATGGCGGTACTCGACGAGTACCGCCATGTGCCGAGCAGAGCGATGCTCGAGCCGATCCGAGCATCGGCCGAGCACGCTCGCTCATCACTAATAGTGACCAGTTCAGTCTCAGACATTTTCAGATAAGAGTCAAAGGCATGTGATGAGGTATGTCTCAGTAACTTGGTAAAGTATGTTTTCGCTTGAAGGTACGCAAATAGTTGAGTGGATGTCAAATCATATTTAGCTCGCCGGGCAGGAAAAGTATACACAGTAGCAGAGTGCCTAACTATTAGGTGTCCCACAGTCAGTATCCCATTTGATTCCCAGTGTCGGAAACAAATGTCCTCCCTACTGTTCTGAAAGTTCAAGTTATTGGTCAGTGGCAGAAATAGAAAGTTGTATCTATCATTAGAAAGATAGCTTTGGATGTGCTGAAACCCCTTAATGACGTTAAAGACCAAAGAATTATCAAGGCGAAAAGATCTGAGAGGGTTGGGCATGCAATAGAAAGTGCAGATTTAGTGTTGGTGCAAAAGGTTGGTCTAGGCGACCATAGCTGTATCTTTCTCCACCCATACTAAGCTTACTATGTTATACAGTTTAAAGGGATAGTAATGTTTCACAAAAACAGCAGCTCCAATTAATCTTCATAGTATTTGAGCCATAGAGAGTGCTATTTAAATACTGTCAGAGTTGTAGTTCAAGAGTAATTGAAGGATAAAGTATACGCCTCCTGCCCCTTTTACCTAGTGTAAGCCCCCTCCCCTCAGATGTGGAATCTGGTCCAGAGACCAGACAGCTCACAGCAAGGAACAATCTTCTTACTGTGAGAACAATGAAAACCCTGCCCCCTTGACAGGTTTTTCAGTTTTTTCCCTTATCTTAATTGAAGATTGTCCTTCTCTGCAATCTACCAGGATACACCCTGCTGCTCTGAGCTTAGCAGTGTTACATCAGTAAAAGGGGTGGGAGGGGGATATTTTGATCATTGAATTACTCTGGAACTACAACTCTGACAGAATTAAAATAACACTCTCCAAGTCCCAAATGCTATGATGATTAATTAGATCCGCTTTTATTATGAAACATTACTATCCCTTTAAGATCAGGGAGGTTAAAACCTCTATGTAATTCGGCTTGTTGTAGTTTTTTTAGTCTTATTTTTGATGCTTGTACGACCATATAAAGCCTTGAAAGCTCTTGTGAATGAGGTCTAGATTTCCCTTAGTGAGAAACAGGGGTAGGGCTTGAAGAATATAAAGAAAGTGTGAAAATGTTATCATTTTAATTAAATTCATGCGGCCAACCAGGGCCGGCGCTGCCATTAAGGCAGAACAGGCAGCTGCCTTAGGGCGCCGCAATGGAGGGGCGCCGAAAAGAGGGAAGTTTTTTTTTTTAATAATCTATATATATCTGCCTGGGTCTCTCTGCGGTGTGTTACAAAGACGCCACGAGGGAGCGCTTGGTAGTGTAAATCAGCGCTCCCTCGCAGCGTCTATGTTACACACCGCAGAGAGACCAGGCTCTGTAGTAATACAGAGCGCTGAGAGATGACATCATCTCCCAGCGCTCTGCATTACTGAGAGCAGCGCGCGGGAGCCTCAGGTCTGTGCCCCAGGAGGCACGGAGCTCTAAGCTGTGGCACGCCGCTAGACCACCAGGGACTCAAGGTAGGGGGATGAAGGGGGCATTGTGGAGAGGGCATTGTGGAGATAAAGGAAGCATTGTGAAGGGGAATTGTGGAGATGAAGGGGCGATGTGGAGTTAAGGGGGCATTGTGGAAGGGTCAATGTGGAGATGAAGGGGCATTGTGGAGGGGGCATAGTGGAGATGAAGGAGGGGGCATTGTGGAGATGAAGGGGCATTATGGATGGGTCAATGTGGAGATGAAGGGGGCATTGTGGAGATGAAGGGGCATTATGGATGGGTCAATGTGGAGATGAAGGGGGCATTGTGGAGATAAGGGGGCATTGTGGAAAGGGCAATGTGGAGATAAGGGGGCATTGTGGAAGGGGCAATGTGGTGATAAGGGGGCAATGTGGAAGGGGCATTGTGGAGATAATGGGGCAATGTGGAAGGGGCATTGTGGAGATAATGGGGCAATGTGGAAGGGACATTGTGGAGATGAAGGGGCAATGCAGAGATAAGGGGGCATTGTGGAAGGGGCAATGTGGAGATAAGGGGGCATTGTGGAAGGGGCAATGTGGAGATGAAGGGGCATTGTGGAGATGAAGGGAGCATTGTGGAAGGGGCAATTTGGAGGTGGGGAGAGTGTGGAGGTGAATATGTGGGCTGGGCAGGGGATTGTGGCAAGGTCGGGGGGGCGGGGGCATCAAAATGCACCTTCGCCTGTGAATAAAAAATCCTTGCACCGGCCCTGCGGCCAACAAAGGTGAGAGGCAGGATTTTCCAGCAAGATAAATCTGTGAGTATTTGGGAGATCAGTTGTCAGCTAGTCACATTGTATAGGTATCACTGTGCAGCTTCTCTTGCTGTCACTCTCACTTGTGCTGCACTCCGATTGGTTGAGCCTGTTTGGCACGCCCCTGGTGACCTTTTTATTCTGGGCTAGTGGTACCTGTCATTTGCCCTTTCGTGGTGTTCCTGAGCCAGTTTTGCTGTGCTGTGTTCCTGCGTTCCTGATCTCCAGTGTACCGACTTGGCTATCTCTGACTACGATCCTGTGTACCTGCTCCGTGATTTGACCCGGCCTGGCTGACTTTCCTGCTCGTTTCCTGATCCGGCTTGTCTGAGAACCTGCTCCGTGATTGGACCCGGCCTGGCTGACGTTCCTGCTCGTTTCCTGATTCGGCTTGTCTGAGAACCTGCTCCGTGATTCGACCCGGCTTGCTGACGTTCCTGCTCCGTGACCTGTTCCAGTTACTGCGGCTGGTCTCCGTTCCTGTCTGCCTTGTTGCCACGGCGACATTGTGACTGTGCCACTTGCTGTTCAGTGCGGCTCCATGCTGTGCTGGTTCCTGCCACTGAGCTGCTTACTGCTGAGCTGTGTTTCTTTAGTCGAGCTGTTAACCCGTGCAGAGCTGTGTTCCAACTATTGAGCTGTTAACAAGTGCAGATCTGTGTTCCAACTATCGAGCCGTTAACCCATGCAGAGCTGTGTCCCGGTGCTAGGCTTTCAGTCTATACAGAGAGTTGCTTTGTGCTGAGCTGTTCCTCTCCTTGCAGTCTGGTGTAGCTCATTACCGCGCCCGGTGGCGCACGGCTCTGGCTGCTTCTGTGCACGTCTCTGTGGTTACACCCGTGGGGGCTATTGGTCCAAGCTCTTGCAATTCAGTCTCTACTATTACGCCCGTGGGGGCTATTGGCTCAAGCTCTTGCAATCCAGCTCCTTCCATTACGCACGTTTGGGTTATAGACTCAAGTTCTGGTAACAAAGTTGTCTCCGTAACGCCCGTGGGGCTATTGGTCCAAGCTCTTGCAATCCAGTTCCAACCACAACGCCCGTGGGGGCTAGTGGTTCCAGCTCCGGTAACTCAGTTGTCTCCGTTACGCCCATGGGGGCTATTCGCTCTAGCTCTGGCAGTCTACTCACTCTGCTTATATGCCCGTGGGGGCTACCATTCAAGTACAGCAGGCTGGGTGGCAGGTTTCTATTTGCTGGGCAGTTTCTTCAGTATTACAGACTGTGGGTGTTGAGTCTTCTCCACCATTCTCCACCTTTAACACCTTGGGCGTGCCAAACAACACAACTGAGACGGACTGATTATTCCATTAACCCTTTGTATATCAGTACTCATTGCCTATCAATTGCCAGTACTCTATTCTAAATTATTGTATACTGTGCACACTATTGCCTATCTGCTATTTCGCAGTACTACCCATAGGGGCGTTCTCTGTCATCATTTTGTTCTTAATAAAATTGCATTTTATTTTTACCCACTGGTCTGCGTGTCTTGAAAACCGTGACAATAAGGTCTGTATACTTTTAGTTAATTGAATCTCCAGGTAATGAACCAATGTCTCTGCTCATCGGAACAGAGCCTAATTAAAGATGCAGAGATTGAACCCTGTCGCAACCACAGAGTTTCTGACTTGTCTAAACTGATATTTAAGCTGGATAGAGACTTAAAGTCAAGTCAATACTTGGAGTATAGCCAGACAAAGTAGTGTCAAAGGCCTGCGGCAATGTGTATATTACCTGAATATAGTTCGTGAATTGAGGACCAAAACCAAGTCATTGTAGGAGAGCAAAAAGATGAGACCAAGAGATGGAATTAAAGGTTATTTGATGACCTTCCACTGAGGATGACCGCGGCTAGAGCTTTGCGTACATTGACTGTGGAGTTATGCTCTTTGATGAGCCCCGTTTAGTCATCAGAGATAACAGAGGCATGAAAGGCTGTAATCTAGTAGCTAGTATCTTGCTCAGTATTTTAAAGTCCGAGTCTAAAGAGATAGTAATACTTCGTTTTATCTTTATTTTATTTTGTAGGCATTAAAAAAACATGAGGAACGATATAAGACTTATCTCTCAAACCTTTATGGTTTGAGAGATATTCACAAGCAAATTTTCCACCACCCGCCCCTTTTACCTAGTGTAAGCCATCTCTTCTCAGATGTGGAATCTGGTTGTAAGACCAAACAGATAACAGAAGGGGACAATCTTCTTCCTATGAGAACAATGAAAGCCCTGCCCCCCTTGACAAGTTTTTCAGGTTTTTCCCTTATCTTAACTGAAGATTGTCCCTCTCTGCAGTCTACCTGGGCACCTCCCTTCTGATTTGGCTGAACAGTGTTACATTAGTAAAAGGGGAGGGAGGGGGATACTTTGTCATTGAATTACTCTTGAACTACAACTCTGACAGAATTAAAATAACACTCTCCAAAGTCCAAATATGGTGATTAATTAGAGCTGCTTTAAGAGGTAGAGCTCCCTTTAAGAGATAGATCGGACAATAGGAAGATTCCAAGTGAGGATCCTTGCCCAGTTTGGGGAGGACTATGATTCGGGATAAATTGAAGCTGTCGAGGAGTTTGATATGGATTTTACCCCCATAAATGCAAGTGAGGTCACCAACACATTGTGAAGTAATGCGTTAGAGACCTCTCTAGCATTCAAGGGGTTAAAATCCCCATTTTAGACAATGGGAATTTTAGGAATTATTAGTTCTCCCCTATGGTGCAAATGGTTTGCAGCAGAATTCCTCCACTTCGCTTTTGGAATATACGGTCCTTAATGTTTTAAATCCTAGTGAGATCTCCAACACTTTGAGAGCAATACCTGGCAGACTTCTCTAGCTACCAAGGTATTAAAACACTTTGCAATGCACTGGTTACCCCTTTAACACTTAACCCCTTAGTAGGCACGCAGCTGGCAGTTAAGGACTGCGGGGCATTTTTTTTTGGCCCACTGGATTCAGGGGTCCCTGAATGGCATGAAGCCGCATAGGAATCCCTGAATTCCATAACATGCCAGGACCATCACGCAAGTTTTTCCATGATGGTCCTGGCACGTCATGCGTCCTTCAGGGGTTAAATAGCTTAAAATAATATATGCTTTCCTTGTGTTGTTTTTTGTTCTATGGAATTGCAATGTTTTATGTTTCCATGTGGCCAAAATAAGTCCTAAAAAGACATCTGATTTTTCTCTAGCACATGCAGAACAATGAAATGAACACATGGTGCTGCTTTTAAGTTAAAAATCATTGAATTAATGTTATGCGTTAAATTACCAGTGAAGTGCTGTATAATCATGGAAGTAGTTCACATTATGTTCTCGTTAATGTTTTGTTTCCTAATAACGGCAGCATAATTAATTTAATTAGTAAAAAACAAACTAGAAAAAAAAATTGGAGGGTTGGGGTGGTATAATTATATTCCAGGCCATTAATAGGATCAAAGATTATACATTAGACTAAGGGGAAATCATCAAAGCTTCAGAACTGTCAGAGCTTTTCATTCCTATTAGCCTTTTTAAGTCATGTGACACATCCATTTTAATACATGTACAGGGCCGGATTTTCCATAAGGCAGAGTAGGCATCTGCCTACAGGCGCACCCTACAGAGGGGCACCTGCAATTGCAATTGATATATATATATATTTTTTTTAAGTGACGTGGTGTGCCACGCTGCGCTGCACCGCCCGCCAAATGGCAAGGTCTGTGCCTCATAGACCTGTAGCTGCTGAGCTCGCCCAGCTCTTTAGTAATGCAGAGCGCTGGGAGATGACATCATCTCCCAATGTTCTGCATTACTGAAGAGAAGACCGCGTGGGAGCTCCAGCTGCTACAGGTCTGTGCAGAAGCACAGATCTCTCCTGCTGCTGGACCACCAGTGAGGTAGGAAAAAGATGGGGGGGGGGGGAGAATGTGAGGCTTAATGTGGAGCTGATGGGGGCAATGTAGAGCTGATGGGGGCAATGTAGAGCTGATGAGGGGCAATGTGAGGGCAATGTGGAGCTGATGGAGGCAATGTTGAGATGATGGAGAAATATGCGGGCAATGTGGAGCTCATGGGGGCAATGTGAGGGCAATATGAAGTTGATGGGGCAACATTGAGATGATGGGGCAATGTGAGGGCAATATGGAAATTTGGAGCATTGTGGAGATGGCCAATGGGGGGTGGCGCTTCAGATTTCTGTGCCTACAGGCTCCTGAGATGTAAATCCGGCCCTGTACATGTAGCTAGAAAAGTAAATTTCTGTAGCATTTATGTACAGGAAAACCAATATGACCATACCTGGGAACTTCGTCCTCTTGAACCCTCGGAGAGAGCTCATGAGCTACGACCAAGGGATGTAAATGACACGATTAGCATCCTAAAGGGGGCACTTAATTCGGTGGATGGGGTTTATCATCCTAGCATGGGTGGAAAGAAGGCAGGACAGGGTGGGAAGGAAGAAAAGTGGGCGGGAAGTGGGAGGAACAGGGTGGGAAGGAGAAGTGGGAAAAGACATAAGTCTTGGTACCAGAACACATTTATGTATTGTGACATGCCTTTTTTAAGCCATTGTCATAAAACAGTTTTTCTTGACAGTAATTAGAGCTGAGAGAAACTTGATGCACAGATGGGTTTGTCAGATATTGAAAGATTCCAGTTCCATGGTAAAACGATAGAAAATGCTGACACCAAACTAACAGAATACATTTGCTCATCCCTAACATTATGTGCACTAAATGGGGCTTTACATTTTACTACCTTCTTCTATGAAGTTTTGAAGGCCAAAATGGCTCTTACCAACTGTGCAGAGTTGGTGGAGGGGCTAGAAAGCTGATCCAATCAGGTGGAACGATGCACCCTGGAATAATTTTGTTGCTCTCAGCCCCAAATTTTCCAGGTTACATGATTAGCCTCCATAGACTTCCTGTGTCGGGATTACAAGCCAGATACAGAGGGTCTATGGGAATCTTATATTGTAGGACCAAGGACTGACCTGCGACATTTCAGTCTTGCAGCTCAGTCTCTTCTTGGGGAATATTAATCCCTCTTTCCACTCCCATTGGGGATAAATTACTTTGGCTTCATTGAGAGGTCTGTTTCCAGGGGTAGATCTGCAGATGGAGCACTATGATGGAGATAGTTGCCCTTTAATGCCTTGAATAGTTGAGATGTCACCAACACATTTCTTTTCAGTGTATTGGAGAGCTCTGTAGTATTCACAGAGGTTAAAAACCCAAGTGAATGTAAAATCATTTTTTTAATCTATAGTAAGGTTTATTGCCCCAGAAATGCTCCACTTTTGTGTATTTGATCTGGCCTTTATATTATGTGTAACAATGTATACATTCCAGTAGAGGGCAAACATATCTTAGATTTATGTACACAAGGAAAGGAGAGGTTATTGTTTACATAGTTACAGGACTGTACACAGTTTATGTACTACACACAACTTCAGTGTAAGTATTAGTAACAAACACCATTACAATATAACCTTTTATACCAGCCAGGAGTGGTGTAATCACCTGGCAAATTTGCAAAGTCTCAGTTTTGTTTATTGAACCATATTTATCTCACAAGGCTAAGCAAGGCTCAGCACCTACCGAGGCTGATTTGCTATGAAGAACTATAGTAATGCTATAGCAATGGTGGGCAAGGTGATGCACTCCAGCTGGTGGCAGAATACACCTCCCAACACTGGCTGGGAGACAGGGCTGATTTCTCAATAGACAGTGTAGGTAACTGCCTAGAGCTCCACATTTTGACAGGTACCTCAGCTGTGCTGGCCACACCCAAATTCTGAATTGTGGGTATGACCAGAACAATCTCAATGTCCCTGCACCAGTTGTATACCCATTTACAGGTTATCCCCATGGATGCTAGGGAGATCTCCAATGCATTGCATTGGAGATCTCTCTAGCAACCAAGGGGTTAAATCCTTTTTAGGGGGGGTTGGGCTTTGCTTGTTACATGCCAAAGCTATTTTCTGTGGCCACTACCCCAGTGTCACTGTGTGAGACACCCACCAGTGGTTTACAGTGCCCAGTGTCTATATACTAGTGTAAAAGCCTGTGTACAAGGGTCAAGGTCCGGTGAGGTAAAGAGGCAGGTCCTGCTCTGTGTACTGCCGCTGCCTCACTGGTGAAGTAAACAATGCAGTCATGCATTGTAGAGACTGCCTGAATGCAAGTTTGGGCAGTCTCTACTGGGCATGACTACATCGGACAAACATTCTGGCCTTTTATATTATAGGATTACTGAAGTTCTCAGTTTATGTTCCAATTTACTATTTATATTTTCAAGTTTATTACAACACATAGAGGACAGTTTATTTAATATTTAGATGTTAGTAAGAATTCAAGTGGTTAAGAACATTTTCGTGTTTGTGTGTTATAGTCTAAGGGTTGTATATACAAAAGAAAAGTGGAGTCGTTCTGGGGCAAGCCATTTGCACTACAGGGGAAACAAAAAATTCTCTTTGGTTTAACCCCTTAACGACCCTTGATGGTCATAGTACGTCATGGGTAGATCTGACTTAATGACCCATGATGTACTATGACCGTCATGGAATTCCGGGCACCCCCCGCAGCTGCACGCCAATAAGGGAGTCCGGAATCCGAATTAAAAAAAATGCTCCGTGGTCCTTTAGTGACCGCAACGCGCCCGCGCGGCAGGTCGTTAAGGGGTTAAAAATCGGGATTTTAACCCCTTGAATGCTAGAGAGGTCTCCAATGCATTGTGAAGCAATATGTTGGAGACCTCTCAAGCTTTTATTGGGTTGATATCCCCATTTAACTCAACTGGAATTTGGGGATTTTTTTTAGTTCTCCCCTATAGTGTTGTTGGTTTGCCCCAGAACTCCTCCAATTTTCTTTTGAACACATGGCTGGATGGCGTCTCTTAAGTGGAGCTGAAATAGCACAAACTAGAAATAAATACTTAATTTGAATGGTCTACAAAGTGTGCTTGCAAACCAGTCACACTTTTGTAGACCATTCCAATGAAATACTTATTTATAGATAGTGCTCTTTTGGCTCTGCTGAAGAGCTGCTGGCCTTTCCTGGGACCAGGATCTTCTGCTATCAGCTAGAGGGCAAACTTCTCTAAAATGGCCTTGAGAGGGGAAGTTTAGCCGGTTATATCTCTCAAACCATAAAGGTTTGAGAGACCGGACTTACATCAATGTAATTATTTTTTTTAATACCTACAATATTAAACAAACTTAAAATGTAAACATTAGTATCCCTTTAAGGTTTCTCATGTGCCAGGAAACAGTGGATCAGGCTGTAGGAGGGTTTACTTGAGGAGTGGGATGTGGCTATGGGCGTGGCTAGAGAATAAAGACGTAGTGTACGGACACACTCACAGGAAACTTTCACTTGTGATTCTATATATGGTTTTGTTAGCAGAGCACTCACTTCAATTTTTTCTTTTAACCTGCTTGGGTGCCAGTCCCGTGTTCATGTAAATAATTCCAAAAGAAAAACTGCACTCACAGGTCTTGTATGTGACGAAAATAGGCTGATCTATTTAATCGACGTTTTGGCCCCAAAAGGGGCCATTCTCAACATCTTGAGAAAGGCCCTTGTTTGGGCCAAAGTGTTGATTTAATAATCCAGCCTTCATTTTCATCACATACAAGACTTGTGAGTGCAGTTTTTCTTTTGTAATTATATATATATATATATATATATATATATAGATAGATCTATATAGATATATCTTTTATATATAGATTTCACTAAAGGTTTTAGACAAACACATACACATTGACTAGATGAAACTCTCAGAAGCTGAAAGATGTACTCTTCAAGTTTAACCCCTTAACGACCCTTGACGGTCATAGTACATCGAGGGTCGATCAGTCTGAACGACCAATGACGTACTATGACCGTCATGGAATTCCGTGCTCCCCCTGCGGCTGCACTCCATTCGGGGAGTCCGGAAGCGGAAGAATGAAAAAAAAAATGCTCCGTGGTCCTTAACCTACCGCGCCGCGCCAATTGGTTGGTCGTTAAGGAGTTAATAACCTTTGTAGGAGGCATACCTCCCAATTGTCCCTCTTTAGGAGGGACAGTCCCTCTTTAGGAGGGACAGTCCCTCTTTCAGACCCAAATGCCTCTGTCCCACCCTTTTGTCCCTCTTTTCAGGAGATCAGAATGAGTAGTGTTTATTACATGCTCCACAACAATACAACTCACATAAATGTGTAATTAATCTTTAATATATGTGTTTATAAATTAATCTGTGTAAATAAAATACTTTGGTCTTCCTCTAAATAATTTATTCTGTTACACAAAGAGGAGCCGGTAGGTCATGAAATAGCCTAAAAATTCTCGGTAATGCCCCGTCCACCAGCCACACCCCCATAAACACCACCTAAACAAAAGTGTCCCTCTTTGGCCATTTGAAATGTTGGGAGGTATGAGGAGGCAAAGCTCTGCTTGCTAAACCAGACTACAAGTCCCAACATGAAGTGCTTAAAAAGCTAGACAAATCACAAAAACATGCATCTGTAGGATATGTCATAGGGCTACTCATGTAGAAGTTAGGTGATGAGTGGCCGGTATTTTCATTCCTACAGAAAGGGTTGGAAGTGACATCATGCCCTTTTTGATAAAATTCATTGAACATATCCAGGCAATAAAATGAGAAATTCACGATTGTAACATATAATAGACTGAAGA
The DNA here is from genome assembly GCA_037306005.1 of Rhinophrynus dorsalis. Classification (NCBI taxonomy): domain Eukaryota; kingdom Metazoa; phylum Chordata; class Amphibia; order Anura; family Rhinophrynidae; genus Rhinophrynus; species Rhinophrynus dorsalis. The sequence goes on along the minus strand of CM074725.1, from coordinate 146,935,779 downwards.
ATAAAGGCTAAAGTGTGTAATGTATGCAGTTTTATTTATACGAATAAAAGTGTTTTCCACTGGCACAATCAAACATAGTCAGCTGTCATAAAAATGCAATTAGCTTCCTTAAACTAACATGGTGGTACAAAAAACAAATGTCTGGATGATTTGTGTCTTTGTAAATAAAATACAAATGTGATTTTTCAATTGCCCTCTGTGTAGGAAGTAGTTTGTCAAGCAAATGTTTTCCTTACTCTCTGCCTGCCATCTTTATAAGATAAATTGAGGGTTTTTACCTGTTCAGACTGTTGTTCAAAGTACAATGCCTTCAATCAAAATGGAAAAGACTGGGAATCGCAAGCTCTAAGTCTTAGTTTAAAAACAGCTGTAAAAATATTTCATTAACATCTCTGGAACCTATTCTGTGGCACTGGTGATTTTAACCTTCTGAGTGGTGCCAGAGAGGTATCCAAAGCAACCTCCCTGGCACTCAAAGGGTTAAACATGTAATTGCCATTAGTTCTCTATGGTAAAGAGGACCATCTTAATTCATGATTCTTATGGAAAACACACACTGCAGGGCTGCACTGGTTTATGAGCAGTCCTGTGGAATGAAAGTTTCATAAGTGCTCAGCATTCAAACAGAGATATGGAGGAGATTCACTAAGGTGTGGTAAAGAGGTGATAAAGTGGAGATGACTTCTCCAGTAATATATTTTCTCCAGTTCCTGTGTAATTCTATGGAGCAAATGCAATAAGATCTCCAAAACTGGAGAAATCTTACTGCATTGACTCTATTGAGTAACATAGGAATTAGAGAAGTGATATCACTGGATAAGTTATCTCCACTTTATCACACCTTAGTGAATAACCCTCCCGGTCACCTTGAGGATCATTGGGCCGTGTAGTGCATTGTCAAGCAATGCTCAGGGTCGGACTGGCCTACCGGGATACCGGGAAAACTCCCGGTAGGCCGCATGCACTGGGCGTCCCCTGGGGCTGCTTAAATCAACATGTATTTCCAATTATCTGCGGCCGCAAGCTGACAGGACCACGCGGCTGAAAGATTTGAAGAACTGCCGGGCCACTTCTAGTGGAGGCAGGCCGGTTCTAGATCCAGAGATTTCAGACGCAACGCAATGATGAGCACTTCGTCTGCGCACCGGGTAGGCCGGCTGCACCTAACTTAAGCACTGCAGACAGAGAGAGCTGAGTGGGAGGCCGGGAGCAGAGACAGAGTAAGCAGACACGGACTGTCACAGGCAAGAGGGGGATGGGGAAACAGGCAAAATGGGAGATCATCAAGAGGGGGAGAAAGGCAAAAGGGGGATCAAGAGGGGTAAAGAGATGTAAGAGGGGGAGAAAGGCAAAAAGGGGATCAAAAGAGGCAAGAGTGGGCATCAAAAGCGGGTGAAAGAGGCAGAGGGGGGTCAAGAGGGAGATGCAAAAGGGAGAAAAAAGAGTCAAAAGGAAGAAGGATTAGGAGGCAAAAGGAGGGTGGATCAGAAGGGGGAGAAAAAGGCAAAAGGGTGGGATCAAGAGTCAAGAAGGGGAGAGAGAGGCAAAAGAGGGGATCAAGAGGCAATGAGGGGGAGAAAGGGGGATCAAAAGGGAGAGAAAAAGGCAAAAGGAGGGGACTCAAGAGTCATGAGGAGGAGAACGAAGCAAAAGGTGGGAATCAAGAGGGGGAGAAAGAGGCAAAAGGGGGAATCAAGAGGTGGTGTATATATATAATAATTTGCTAGAAAGTTTGTAATGATGCAGTCATGCGCAGTAGAGACTGCCTGTGACGAGGCTGATATAGTGCTGGGCGCTCTGAAGCAGCGTCCAGCTCTGTATCAGCTGCAGCAAGGGCAATCTCTACTGCGCATGACTGCCCCGCAACCGGCTGGCAGTGGCATTGTGGCCCGTGTAACAGTCTTTTAATATATTTATTTATAAAACTCTTTATTGCTCTGGTGGTGGCATAACTCAGTATTGTATTAAGGTGACTGTATTGCTCTGGTGGTGGCATATAACTCTTTTTATTGATGTCATCTCCCAGTGCTGTGCATTACTAGAGCGCCAGAGGGAGATTGCCGGCGAGGGGTCACAGGGGGCGGCCGGGCCTCTGGAGCAACGGGCCAGCGACCACTATAGTTATGCCACTGAATGTAACATTTCTCTTGTCTTGGCAGTTGAAGGAGAACTATACATATATAAACAAGTGGCACATCATTTCAACAGAACTAACTTAGGTCAGAGTTCTTTATACTCTCTGGCTACTGCACTACTCCAACACAACTATCATACACTGTTTCTCAGAAGTAGATTGTATTGCATCCTACAGAGGTGCTCACATGGGTGGCTGCATTGGCTGACAGAAATAGATGCAGCAGCATTCTGCAACTTCTTGGCAATTAGCAATTGTCGTGAAGAAACTGCAATAGTGTATGTCTGCTCCAAAGCCTATGTGACTGCTGTGCAGACTGTTCAGATGATTTAATCTTTCTGATACTTATTATAATGATCCAGTTATTCAGTCAACGGTGGTCCATGAAGGTCACGGACATTCCTAGATATGGAATGCTCACATTGGCTGGCCTTCTTCCTTGAAATGCATGCAGCACCCATAGGGACACTGTTGATTTGTAGTTCTGGAATGGTGTTGTGCTCCACTTTTGCATACTTCCCATCATTTCAAATGGTCAAAGAGGGACACCTTTGTTTTAGGTGGTGTTGTTGGGGGTGTGTCTGGTGGGCGGGACATTCCTGGGAATTTTTAAGTTATTTCATGACCTATTGACACTAATTTGTGTAACTGAATAAATGGTTTAGAGCACACCAAATTATTTCATGTACACAGACAAATGTATTAACACATATATTGCAGCTTAACCCCTTGGCGTCCGTGGTCATGGGAAGTAACCTTCCCTTAAGAACCACTTTGAAGATTACGACATGCCGGCACACAGCACTGGGGACTGAGAGAGACCACTCCAGTCTTGGAGCAGTCAATCTCAATCCCCGTTTTTACTTACAGCACTCCCGGAAGAGCACTGTAAGTAAAATGTACGTGACGTGCTATGACCGTCACCGGTCCTTAACGCAAAAAACGCGTGACAGTCATAGCACGGCATGCGACCGTTAAGGGGTTAAACAAATTTTAATGTGATTTTTATTGCAGTGGAGCAATGGGATACACTTATATACACACCACACAGTCTGATCTCCTAAACAGAGGGACACCAGGGTGGGACAGTGGGATTTTAGTCTCAAAGAGGGACTGTCCCTCCTAACGAGGGACACTTTGGGAGGTATGCTTTTAGCATGCAATAGTGTAAAGCTATATTGGAGTCACCAGATTAAAAATAAAGTAGTGAGTCATTGACCTGGCATGACCTGGCTGAAAATCACCTCTGACTATAGATACAAATAAACAAACAAACAAACAAGTAAACAAATGCTTCTTGGATGTCAAGAAATATGTAAGATATATCTGAAGCATCTAAGAGGTTTACAAACTGAGATCCACTTATTCCACAATGTATAATTAACCTTTAACCCTTTGAATGTTAGAGGAGTGACTAAACTTTGCTCTGCAATGCATTTGTAACCACTTTGGCTGGTGTATTAAAGGGATAGTAATACTTTAAATGTAAAAAAAAATATGTTGTAGGGTGTATCCCCCTGAGTAAAACAAGAGTACACCCACTGCTGAAAGGTGTTTCATTCAAAAGTTATTAATTTTCAAAGTAGAATTTTTTAGGTGCAATATCACAGTGGCCTGAAATTATACAGTGGCGCTGTTGCTACACCATCCTATGGACAGCTCTGGTCCCGGGACCATAAATCTCCATAGGATGGCGTAGCAACAGCGCCACTGTACAATTTCAGGCCACTGTGATATTGCACCTAAAAAATTCTACTTTGAAAATTAATAACTTTTGAATGAAACACCTTTCAGTAGTGGGAATACTCTTGTTTTACTCAAGGGGATAAACCCTGCAACATATTATTTTTTTACATTTTAAGTATTACTATCCCTTTAACTCTTAGGCTTTCAGGGCTAAGAGGGTATATGGGAACCATTCTATGGTGAATATATATTTACTCTGTGACTAAGAGTAAAGGAACGTTGCAGCCTTCATCACCATTTCTACTTGTCTGTGTCTCTGTTTGATTGAATATTAAGTTCAGATATGGTGTGTTTTATCCTTTGATCTTTTTTTACCAAACAACTTTTATGAATACTTTGCTTATACAGTAGAAAGGATTACACCTTAACTGTTGGCATGCTCACCATGTCCTTCAGGGATCTTGCTTTCCCCCTTTGCTACCAAGGCAACAATGGAGACATTCCTTTTTAACAATGAAGAGTACAGAGGAGTTTCAAAAATATTCAAATAGTGCAGGCTAGCAACCAGTGCAGGAAGACAACAAAAGCAGTGTGGGAGCTGTGAGCAGAGCAGAGACAGCTTCTGAATATTTCTTCAACACAATTATTTCTTGAATGCAACCAAGAAGCATATAAATCATAAAATCTAAGAAAATATACAAGTATATAAATCCTTTGGGGTGGCTGAAGTACTTTGCAGGAAATCTCCCAATCTCTGGAGTTTGGCAAGTTGGTGAGGGTCCTGAAATGTAAGTGACCTGCTGTCCCAGAAGCCTTTGCAAAGCTGGCCATTGGTGGAGGTGTATCATGAAAGATGTCAGCTCTCTCTTTGTTAAGCCGTGGGAATGCGCAAGTGATCAAAACCTCTCAAGAAAAAATTGAAATTCATTATGATCCAGAGGTAAGAGATACATTATTGCATACATTATTGATACATGGCTGACACATTTTTATCAAACACCATTTGTTGTTTTAGATAGACAAAAACTGACAAGTAATTCTGGTTATTCTAAAGCAAAACAAAAAAGACTTTTGCTAAAGCCAAACTTAAATTTCTCACTCAAACGATCAAAAGATGGGAAATATAGGGTTATATTTTGTGAACATTCAACCTTGGCTTTGCAAATAATATCTACTTTGTAATGTTATTAAAGTCATTAATTATGGACTTGATGGAAGCATGTCTTTTTTCAGCCTTGTCAACTATGTTACTATGTAATTATGATCAAAGTTTATGTCCATGAACCTTTAAGCCTTCATGTCCCAGCTTTTGTTAGTTTGAGAGGAAATGTAACCATTTGAGTGTCAGAGAGTTATCCAGTGCATTGCATCGTATTGCAATGCTTTGGATACGTCTCTAGTACGCAAAGAGTTAACCTCATTTATTAAAACCATATTCAATAACCATTTAAAGACCAAAGGGGTATGCAAATGGTTAAAAACATATGCTTTTTCAGCTAAGGTTGTGGTCTCGATTAAAATATTTTTATCTATAAATTTCTCCAAAGATTTCAATGGAAATCTTTTATTTAACCCTTTGCGCGCCAGAGGGGTAAGCAATTTGTTGCTTCCCCCTCTGGCACTCAAAGAGTTAAAGCCAGTGATAAGATTTATCAGTCACAATTTTATCTAAGCCTCTGTGTTAAATCTGATATCAATCTTTACAGTGGGAGTGATATAAGATTGTCTGACATTAACAATAAATGGGGACCCTGGTACTATCTATACACATAATTCAGGGAAAAAGAGTGGTGGGCAAACATATAGACCTGAGGGCCATTTCTCTGTTCAAAGTATTTTCAGAGGACAATAGTAGTAAAATATACACAAACCCTGACTAATACCCCTGCCCAATTAGCATTCCTCCCCTCTTGTGATGTGAGTGTTCTACTGCTTCTGATCAGAATACCAGACAGAGAATGCATCAGATCTGTCTCTCTGCATTAGTACAATTATACAATGCAGACATTATTGGGCCCTAGAAAAGATACGGACCCTTGGATGCTGGCTCCAGCAAAACTGCACCCTCTGCAATTACACCCCTGATCACCTCCAGTGGGGGTTAATGGCTCCGTTCTATATTAAATTCCTGATATCACCTGGGGAGGTCTGACAAGGGGGTCATACCTGCCAGAGCATTACAGCTTGAGTATTATTGCAGCTTGCAGGTGAGATTATGAGTGGTGCTGTGCTTGGCCAGGCCACCTATGTGGGGTAGAACATGAGATGGTGATATGTTGGTGGGAAGGCATAAAGAAGTTTCTACTTCTGCCAAGCCGAAAGTTCTTGGACAGACAAAAGCTGAACACCCCTTGAGTCTGCTGAATGGGGGGGTCTTCACAGACTGTCTTTACTCCTCAGGGTATTAGTGCTAGTGTTCCTCCTGCAATATATACAAAGACAGGAAGCATTCCAAAAATGATGGGTACTCTAGGGTACATGTAGTCACCGGGCATGGCCATGACAGGAATCAGAAGGGCTCTGAAAAAGCCTAAATGGGCAATCATCCCTGAGTTTTGGTGGGATATGAAAGCAAAAGACATCTGTTTGCAACTGACAGTGAGTCAGAAGACTTTGATTTTTCCAGATGCCAGGATCATTGGGTACCTGAAAAGCAGGGGTATGTTGTCTCATCATTGAGAGCCACTCCAAGTGGTACAGCTCGTGCAGATTTAAGCACTACTGTTCCTTTTGCAAAGGGTTTAATTCAGTAGTATGCAAATCAGGGTTTCTGGAACGGGGAGTGGTGCACTTGCAGGGTAGGAACGACACCAATGAGTATATGGAAGATGGAACCCTGGTAAGGGTTGTACCCCAAAAAAGCAGAGACAGATCAAATTATGTCTGGTTTTATGGAAGTACTATGGATACGTTTTGTTTTTCATGACAACGGTAGTATTTACAATAATTTGTAGTACATTACTACTAATTTATACCTTGCATGGGACAGGCTGTAGAAAGATGTTTAACTTTGCAGGATGAAAGGCCTGTTGGAAGTGGATGTGTCAGCTATGTATAACATAGGATATATAGTTAGGCTACATATCGAATACTACTAAACCGGTCTTCATTTTTTTTTTTTTTAAAGTTTTATTTCGTGTAAATTTAACTTATAAAGCCGGTCCTGCAGCTACTTCCACATAGACTGCAGTCCATCGCTCTGCCTCAGCTCTCCTCCCTCCTCTGATGACGGAGGCGTCTGTCTGTAAGCTGGAGCAGTCTCATTGGCTAGATATCGATCTCTGCCAATGAGACTGCTCCAGCTTACAGACAGAGGCCTCCGTCATCGGAGGAGGGAGGAGAGCAGAGGCAGAGCGACGGACTGCAGTTACAGAGCATGTAACCGCAGTCTATGCGGAAGTAGCTGCAGCCCAGACTTAATAAGTTAAATTTACAAGAAATAAAACTTTAAAAAAAAAAACAAAGACAGTTTTAGTAGTATTGATATGTAGCCTAACTATTTATGCTATGTTATACGTAGGTGACACATCCACTTTGAGGGTTACCTCCTTGGAATGAGGTGGATAAATATTACTTGATCTGTCATTTATTTTACCTTAAGGGACATTCAGTCAATGATAAGACTGGTAAAGATGAATGTCAGGTCTTTTATACTTCCTTTGCTAGGGTTCTGGAAATTGTGAGGGAGGGTGCCTGGGAGCACATCTAACTAAGACTGACATTGAGTGAGACCTCTGATTATTGCCTGTTCATCCACTGTCACACTGCCAGGCAATGACCCACAAGACACTAGGGTATGGTGCTAGAGTGTGGTGCTTGAGAACAAAGACAGACCACTGTACAGGTTAGCTGCTGCCTCAGCCAGGTAAAGGTGCTAACCGTAATGTTGGATAGGACAGACCAGATGAGCCAGACTATACACAGGATGACAGGGCTGGGACTGTGGAAATGGTCACAAGTACAGTTCTAGACCCTATTGCCAAGCAGAGACAAACAGCACTAGGCAAAGATTCAAGTCTGCTGACTACACTGTGTGCAAGTAGGAGATAATGGAAACAGGCTGCACTTACAGGAATTTAATGCTAGGTGGAGTTGCTGGAGACAGGCTGAAATGCAGAGATGGATTCAAGATAGAGTTGCTGGAGACAAGCTACAATACAATACGCAGACACTAGGTGGAGGCTTTGGAGACAAGCTGCAGTACAGGCACGGAACAGTGGTGGTAGTGTAGAGGAAACCAGAAAGAACAGAGCAGCTGGAGAGCCACCTGAACAGGACTCAGCACTGCTAGAGCTTAACAGTACAGAGGTCCACAATACCTAAGAATTCAGCAGCAAGCGAGAAGCAGGGGCAGATATAAACTACTGGAACAAATCTTAGGTACAGTAGATCAGAAACAATTGTGCCAGGCTGTAAAAAGAAGCACAAGCAGAGTCAACCGTAGAAGCTCTGCGGCAGCAACAAGCATAATATGGCAGTGAAGACAAGAGCAGTTTTGGTATAGTAACTGCAAATCAGGACAGGAACAGGTTTCAAACGACAATGAGGTCAGGAACAAGACTAATTCAGCAATAGTGGATCAATGCAGAAAGAAACAGAAAACAATAGTGTGGTTAGAAACAAGATTGGTTCAGCAACAGTGGATCAATACAGGAACTAGCAGCAAACAATAGCATGGCCAGGAACAGGAATGCTTCAGTAAGTGCATCAATTCAGGAACAATCAGCAACTATGTAGTGGTCAGGAACAGGCTGGGTCAATAACTGGAGAGCAGAAGCAAGCAGCATTATTTCAAGGAAGATGAGGCTCTACAAAGGAGACCAGGTGATCACAAGAGCTGAACTGTAACAGCAGATCAGGCCACAGGTAAACTCAGGGATGGACCATGGCACCCCCTATGCCACAATCTGCTGATCTACATCCTTGGTGGGGTATATTATTCTGATATGTGTTTTCTGATGGGATGTTTGATTTCCTGTCACTGTTTTGAGATATTTAGTACATTTCTGGAATGGGTGATTAGGTATGCCAGGCATGAGTCCGACAGCAAGGAGAGTTATGCATTACTTCAATGATTTCTTGTTTTCTGGTCCTGAACGTAGTATGGAATGTGTTCTCTGTTGTCCTCTTTTTAGTGTTGGTCCTAAAAATGAGGGATTCTCCTAGCTCAGGAAGACAGAAGATTCTAGTCAAGTTATATTCTCCCTGCGCATTGAGATAAACTCCAAAGATATGGCTTTCATTTCATTTGCCTACTGATAAGCTGTCTTAGTTGGGTGTACTAGAAGACCAGGTGAAATTTTCAAGTATGGTTGCTGTAAAGCAGTTACAATCATTGTTAGGTGTTTGCCTGCAAAGTTATGCCTGCGGGTAGTATTTTGTGCTGGTAAATATTGTTGGGATTAAACTGCCTTTCAAAAGGCCATAAAGGATGACTTGTTGGTTTAGCAATCTTTTTTTAGTGTGATACAATGATCTTTCATGTTGGCAGGAGGAGAGGGCTTCTAACTAGGTGCTGGGGCTCTTAACTGATGCGGCGAGTTTTGTAGGTTTTGGATCATACTTTCCCAGTAGGTAGTACGCTGAGTTTGAGTTTATTAGGAATTTAATCTTCTAGGAACACTTCAAGATCCTGGTAATGGTTGAGCTTTGGAGTGAGTTAATGGGTAATAAAATAGTTACCTTCTGGACAGATAATGTTGGGATAGTCTTTGGGACAAATCTTTTGACATTGCCATCACTTCCTTTAGTAAACTTAATGAGGCACCTGGTTTTGCAAAGTTTGGGTGAAGTAGGTGCCAGGTTTCTATAATAATATTTCTGATGAATTGTCTTGTTTTCAGTGGGGTGAATTCCAGAGGCTGGCATGCAGATGAGGCAGGATGTTTGCTTGCATTCCTTGTGGCTCCTAGTTTCTGGGAGCTTTTGAGCTTGGTGAGGGATTCGGTGGCTGAGTCATCTTGTAATTAGTATGGTAATACGTGCCAAGAGTAGAGGGCATGAGTGAGGAGTGTATCTGTGCAGATGAATGAGGAACAACTTTTGGTTACAACTTTAGAGGCATAACAAGATTGAGAGAATGGGGTAAAAGGAGGCTATGCCCAAGCAAAACGATCATGTCTAACTTTTCTGTTTTGTTTGCTTAGTGTTCTGGATGTACAAAGAGTTGGAGGAGGCTACTAGGACAGTTGATTCTTGAAGATACATTTCATTTAAACTTTTCCGGAAGTTACTGTCAGTGGTTAAAGGGGTTTGCCTTAGTTTTTTTTAGATTAAAACCGACTGACAAATGTCCAGCGTATAGGAATGTAGGTTTCCAAGCCACAAGGGTACAATGGAGAGGTATTGGTAGGCTTTTATGGAATCAATTACTGCCACTGGTTGGGGAGATTAATCATAAGAAGTCTTGTCCAGTGATATTAGTGGTCCTTGTAGGGGGTAACGACCTGGAATGGATGAAAACTAATGATTTAATAAGCATAATAAAGTATGAACTGCATAGATTTGTTAAAGTGTTCAGCCAATCCATAGTAGTGTGTGCATAGAAAAAAGTGTAAGGAAGCAAGATGAGCAATTGAATGGTGCCATTAGCATCTGAACATGTTGGTGTCTAGGTCAGTGAGACAGATACAAATAAGGCACAGGCAGCTTGCAAAAGAATTTGAGAATATGATGCAAACTAATGGGGTTCAATTGGTTCCAATAGACCCGGCTATTTTCTTGTGTGGCTTTTTTGCTGGTTGGGTGTCGGATGGCCTGTTATGTCTAATTTTCCCTTCTGTGGTAATCAGTTCATACTCTTTGCCAGGTGAAAAATGTAAATTCATAAGGAGTCTGGGTAGACAACTGGCATATAGTTGAATTTTGCTGTGTGTTGGTCCAGTACTTGCTCGCCGAGCACAATGAGGTCAATTGGCATGGGATCACACCCCACATGACCTCTGGTTAAGTGGGCTGGTGCATAACCATGGTGTTTGGTGTTAACATGTGTTTGGCTAATGATTGTTAATGATGGGTTGTGATTTATATTGGTATGGGGGTAGCAATTGATAAATGGTTGTGGCCTTCTACCTCTAATTATATCTTGGTTATTTAATTATTAGACTAATGGGCTTGTTCATCTCCCAGTCAAGAATGTCCCATAAAGCAATACAGAATAAGGTCAGCATGACTGTGAGTTATGGGGAAGTAGGATAGGTTGCTTAGGGTTGGGTTAAGTCTAGAGGGCTGGGATTGGTTGCTAGGATTTTTGGAGGTCAGGGCTGGCTAGGACTGTAAGTAGGGCCTGCAAAGCGTACTGATCTTCTTTTTTCCAATCAGAACTGTAGGTGCTCATCCTTCCCCTACCTCCCACTTTTTTGATATGCCTTTGGGGAGATTCACTAAACGGTGATAAAGAGGTGATATAATAGAGATCACTTCTCCAATGATATCACTTCTCCAGTTCCTATGATATTTTATGGAGCCTATACACTAAGATTTCTTCAGCTTTGGAGATATTAGTGAATAGACTCCATAGAATAACAAATGAACTGGAGAAGTGATAAACTGGAGAAGTCATCTCCACTTTATCACCTCTTTATCACTGTTTAGTGAATCTCCCCCCTTGTCTCTGTGTGTTTATTTTTCTCCACACAGGTTTTTACAAGCTGTATGTTATTTGAGATGGATATTAGATTGATTGTAGTAGGATTTAGATAATTTAGGATAGATTTTATTGTTAGACTTCGTTGTATAGTCAAAAATGTTTTTAAATTGTATTAAAGCATGTTTGTCTTGCAGTCAGTTCATTTTCTTTGTCAGATGGGAAATGTGACTCCATATGGGGTTTGGGTAGGCAACAGCATATGGCTGGCCTTTTTGGTGCTTTGATCCAGAACATGCTTGCCAAGTATAATGCGGATGACTGGTGTGGGGGTCTCTCCCCACATGACTTCTGGTCAGAGGGCTGTATCATAAACTAGCAGTTTGGTGTGATCATGTTATCAGGTTAAGTTTTTCTTCCTGGGAAAATACATTCGTTTAAAAAAAAAGTTGAGATGTGATTTATACTGGGATGGAATATCAAATGACCAATGGTTGTGACCTTCTACTTCCAACATGTATTAGTTGTTTAAGCTTATTTAAGCCTGTTCATCTCGATGTCATGTGCTTTGTGATAAAATGTATCTTTCGTCATGCGTAGAGAAATCCCAAAGTGATACTTTTTTTACATAGCATCATTGCTGTGTGTGTAGGAGCATAACCAGCCAGACCCAGAGGAACAACTTTTCTTAGCATTAAATAAAATGTTAGCGTACAAACATTATAATAGGTAAAACAGTTAAAATTATGAGGTTTCTTTTACGTTTGTGTGTGTGAATTAACACTACCGGTAGAAGGTGAGACTCACATAACTATAACAGGACGCATTGGCAGAAGTGAAACGTCCTGTCTGTTTGTAGCCACGTGAGTATCTGCACATTGTATGATGGAAAGCTTAATTTGAGGAGCAAGGAAAAAGAAAATTCAAACATACTGCCCCATCGGATATTTTTCCAGTAACAGAACTTTACACCAGTTAAAACATGACCTGGAATATAAGGCAAGGCCATGTTTTAAGACTAAATTGCTAAAAAAAAACTTGCCTTAAATTTGAGCAAATATGGCAGTTTTCAAACTAGAGGGCGTGTCTCCCTGAGGATAATGAAGTTTTTCCAGGAGGGAGCGAGGTTTTGTTTCAGGAACAAATTTCCAAACTGTCATACTGTGGTCACAAGTTTGAGAAAGGTTGGTTCAGAGAAAAGTTATGAATAGCACAGTCTGCCATGTTTGTAGTAGGGTATAAGTACGTTTGGTGGGAAGCCTATGTATACTGTTTTGTATAAAAGTATCTGATAAAGAACAGGACTTTTTTTATTTTGATTCTTTGAAATATTACCAGTTAAATAAAATGAAAATGAATAATACAGCAACACATGCAAAAGGTGAAAATGGGAACCACTGCCTTTGAATAATTAAATAAATGTAGACAGGGAATGAGAATAAGCAAGGGATTCAGACAGTAGTTTCCAGCTGAGAAATATTGTATGCTAAAATTATGAATGAATATGTTTATTTATAATAGCGCCACAAGTGTACGCAGCCCTTTATAATGTAAGGGTTCGAACAATACATGGTTACAAGTGCTTTGCAAAGTAAAATATTCAAAGTGGGGTCCCTGCTTGAAGGTTTGCAATCTAAAGTGGTGAAGGGAGACGTACAGAGCACATAAGGGTTAAGGGCAGAATATAGTGCTAGAGTTCTGGTTGGGATACGGGAAACATAAATAAATTATAAGAGCTGTGTACAGTATGTACAATGTCAGTGCCTTCTAGCTTGTTGAGGTTTTGTTGAGGAGGTGTCATTTTAAGCGAGACTTGGGACTGCAAGAGAAGTGCAGTGGCTCATTCCACAGATAAGGAGCAATAAGAGAAAAAAGTTTGATATGAGAAAGGGAGACACAAAAGGAACTAAGAGAAGAATGCCATTGGCTAATCTAAGTTTTGGGATGGGATATAGCTGGAGATCAAAGTGGAGATGTTCGAAGGGGCAGAGTAGAGAAGGGTCTTTAAAGAGAAAAGCAGTATATTATAAGATATCCGGAGTATCCATGTGGGATAGGATGAGTGTCTGTGTAAGAATTTTAATGTGGAGGAAGAGATGGATTTTTGCTATGTTATGCAAGAGAAAGTAGTAGGATTTGGCATTAGCATTAATATGAGTGGAGACTGAGAGAGAGGTGTCAATTAACACCCCTAGGCACCATGTTTCTGACACTGGATTTATGGTAGTGCCATTTACTGTCACCTGGAATGGCACTACTGGGCCACATCTAGGTGGGATGAGGATTAGCTCAGTTTTAGACATGTTGAGCTTGAGGTGCCTATGAGTCATCCAGTCAGAGAAAGCGGAGAGGCAATCTGTGACTTTTGAATATCAGGGGTCAATCAAGGTGCAGATAAATAAAGCTGTGTGTCATCTGAATATAGGTGATATTTGATTCCAAATTAGTTAATAAGTTCAATACGTGTTTTGAGTAAAGAGAGAGAACAGAAGTGGTCCTAGAACAGAACCTTGAGGAACACCAACAGAGAGGTGCACAGGAGCGGATGAAGGGATGGCAATGGAGACACTGAAGGATCAATTAGTTAGGTAAGAAGACAGCCAGTTCAGTACTAAGTTATGGATGCCAAAGGAATGAAGAATGTGGAGGAGAGCATGACTGACAGTGTCAAAAGCAGCTGAGAGATCAAGCAGGATAAGTATACTAGTGACCTTGTGATTTGGCACTGTGTAGATAATTGACCACTCTTGCCAGAGTAGTTTCTGTGAAGTGAGCAGTGTGAAAGCTAGATTGTAATGGGCTGAGCGGGTTTTGTGTGTTAATGACATCAAGCAGGCAGGAGCAGGCTAGGCATTCCAAGAGCTTAGCTGCAAAAGGTAGGAGAGAAAACGGTCACTATCTAGAGGGTGTGGTGCTGTTAGGGGTATTGTTCTTGAGGACAGGTATCACTATAGCAAAGGAGGAGTTAATAATCTGTAATAGTGTGGGGATTAGTGCGGGAGAGAGGGACTGGATGAGTGTGAGGGAAGTGGATTGAGTGTGCATTTTGTGGAGGAAGAAAAGGATAGCAGATTAGCCAATTCCTTCTGCCTCCCACGTGCCTTGTGAAAAAGAGTCCAGTGGAGCAGGAGAGGAACGAGGGTGGATAGGAGGGTATTTATAAGGGAGGATAATATCTCAGATGGAGTTTACCTTGGATTAGATTTACAGGAGCTGCAGAGAGAGAGAAGGGAGCATAAAAATCCAAAGAGGACTGAGTTGTAGGTTTTGACAAGGTTGTTAGTATCAACATTAGTGGGTATGGCTGAAAGTCCAGTAGTCAGGGAACACTGGAGAGCAGAGAGGTTACGTGACATGAGGTTACTTGTGAAGCGGGGTGAGGAGGTAGGGATTGATCAAAAATTATAAGCAGAACTGAATGTTTGTGATGTGATAGTAGCAAAGGGGAGATTTTAAAATCAGAAAGTACACAGCCTCTAGTGAACACAAGGTCTAAGAAGTGACCATCCTTGTGAGTACTAGCAGCTGTCCACTTGTGTTGTCCAAAGGCCAATGTTAGAAAGAGAAAGAGGGCTGCCTACGAGACAGTGGGGATTATCCACAAGGAAGCTGAAGTCCCCCACAAGGAGGGAAGGTGTGTCTGCTGACAGGAACAATTATGGGCTTAGGGCACTACATTCAAAAGAAAAATAGCCTTAAAAGGTAGTTATTAGCCAGAATATTTTTTAATATTTAACTGTCTTCAAATCAGGATATCCTGAATGTCTGCATGGTGCGGGGGGGATTGAAAGGTTTCCACACTTATGACCTACTGTATATGTTGTTTTAGCATAGTTATCTTCATAAAAATAAATGCATGGTATACATCCCCCTCTTTAACTCTCCTCCTAAATCCTTCTTCCTTCCATATATTACTGTAATAGTTGATATGGGAGAAAAGTAAAAAAAATGTCTGCAGGAATTTTCATGGAAAATTAGAAACCTTGCTTTTCTCTCAAAAATTCCCACCAATAGAAAACATATAAAATGTCCACCTTTTTGCCAATGCCAAACATTTTCCCACAAGAACTTTGCCATATCTCACCAATTATAGCTGCAATATCTCTCACCTTAACACTACTGCTACTGAGGGCTTTAGAAGAGAAATCAACAGCTGAAAGTAAAAGTTGTGAGCAGGCAGAGTCCTACAGCAACATCTTCCTTGAAAAAAATTGTTAGCAGGCTGAGTCTCTTTGTCCTTTTCCTATGACACTAACTGCCTACTTGTACATCTCTGGCCCAGGCATCCTTGAAAAATAACTGGTTTGGGATTTGCCAGGAGGAAAAAATGGACATGGCTTGATATGTACAGTTATGAATCATATATTTTCAATATATGTTTTAGAGTAGCTCAGTATGTTTCATAGATTAACCCCATGCCGACAATGGACGTACATATACGTCCCGCAGAAACTGACACTTAGTGACAGAGGACGTACATGTACATCCAGGAAGTAATTCTGCAGAATGTGGGAAAAAAAATCCAGTTGTTAAGTGCCGGCCGCGGTTGCGCGCAGCCGGTCACTAAGGGGTTAATAGTAGCTCTCATTAAAGAAAAGGTTGGTGATCCCTACTGTAGATTGTTCATAAAAGAAAACAAGTGGTTAGGCTGTACTTGCATATTAGTTCACCAAGCTAATTAGGCAGAAAAAAGTCTTTGTTAAAAAATCTCAGGCAGGCCATATTTGAGGCTCAGATGGGCCATGGCCAGCACATTGAGACTGATGTAATATAAAGTGGAGCAGTTGTGGGGCAAACCAGCTGTAGTGTAGGGGACATATTAAAGGGGATGTATCACCCCTATACAAGTTAGCATGAATCATTTGCGTATAGAGCAAATATAACTAAATGTGTATTCATTTTTTTAAGCTCCTATTCCTCTAAATTGAAATTATAATATCTACCCTTCAGCTACTTCCGTACAGACTGCGGATACCTGCTCTGTACCTCAGTCTGTCACTCTGCCTCTGCTCACCTCCCTCTATACAGCCTCCTCCGATGAAGGAGGCTTTCTGTCTGTAAGCTGGAGCAATATCATTGACAGAGATCAATAGCTAACCAATGAGATCTCTCCAGCTTCAGGCAGAAAGCGTCTGTCATTGGAGGAGGCTGGATAGAGGGAGGGGAGTAGAGGCAGAGTGACAGACTGCTGTTACAGAGCAGGTAACTGCAATCCATGCGGAAGTAGCTGCTGGGAAGACTTTATAACTTCAATTTAGACAAATAGGAGCTAAAAAAAATACACATTTACTTATATTTGCTCTATAAGCTAATGTGCTAACTTGTTTAGGGGGTGATACAACCCCTTTAAAATTCCCCAAACCCTTTGATCCAAATGGAGCTTTCAACTCATTGAATGCTAGAGAGGTCAAGCAATGTGCTGTAGACCTTGTTAGCATTCAAAAAGCATTTTAAAAAGCAATCACAATTTTATTTGTCCCCTATCGTGCCATTGTTTTACCCCAAAATTACTCCAATTCTTCTTGGCATATCAGCCTCATTGAAAAGCAATTCCTGGATTTAAGCCCCATTTAAATTAATGGGGATTTTATTTGTCATCTATGGTGCAGTAGGTTTGCCTCATAATTATTCAAGTTCTGTTTAATACATTAGCCTCATGAAGAAACAATTACTGGGGTTTAAATACTCAGTTAACTCAATGGGAATTTGGGGAAGTTTATTTGTTCCCTATGGGGCAGCTGGCTTGCCATGGGATCGCATCCCTTCAGTCTATGTGCATACGAGACATAGTAACTAGATGCAGATGGTGGTTGAAGCCGAGCCACAGCATCCAGGCACCTAAAATCCTGTCTGGTGGAGCAAAGGGAAGAGACACAGCCTCACTTTGGCCATACAATACATTTGACTTTATTGATTTGTAGCTGGGAGACTTTGATAAAAGACCACTGATATCTTCAGAGGCTTGTAAGAGGCTGTACCATGCAAGCAAACTCCTCAAATTAGATTGATCCATTTTTAAATCCGGGGGCTTCATGGAGACAGATGGAGCTTGTTGGCCCTTCTTCCTTATCAGCATGTACAAAGTGTGATAATGAGATGATTAATGTGTTCCATTTGTTGTCAGGGATTTGTGTCTAAAACCTTAGCAGTCCTTCCGCAACACTTGATAAATCCATCAGCGTGCACTTTGGACCATAGAATGCAGGGGTATGAGATATGGAGTTCATCAAGGCGCAGATCAATTACAAGTCATTTTCAAAGCTGAAAGCTGCCTTTTCATGTCTAGAGAGAAAAAATGTTAACCACCTTTCACTCCCAAAATGAGAACATTCCACCAGGCGATAATATGATCTTAATTTAGTTCAGGGTCTAATAATTAGCTCATTATGTGGAAAATACTTTTTTATTTTTTTATATGATTGCTATGCAATTGCAATGTACAAACCAAAGACTTGGATTTTTGAAGTTTAACCCTTGGATGCTAAACAGGTCTCCACCACACTGATTTCCAATCCACTAATGAGCCCTCTATTTATTTAGAACATCTTTTACCAAGAAGAATACATTGCGATTTCTCTAGTTTTTATGCCCTGGAGACCTATTACAATAAAAAGTTAAATGTTTACACAAATAGAGAAACAATATATACTTGCACATATAAACATATATATATATATATGTATATATTTTATATATATATATGTATATATATATATACTCTCCGGTCTTCCTGCTTCTCATCTCTCTCCACTCCAATCTGTTATCAATTCAGCCGCAAGAATCACCACATTTGCTCTCAGATACCTTCCATCTCATCTCCTCCTGAAATCCCTCAATTGGCTGCCTATAAAGTATCTTATTTCTTACAAGATTCTCCTCCTCTCCTGTAAGTCACTCTGTTCTTCAGCACCCTCGTACATTTCTGCCCTTATCTCCCGCTACACCCCTTCCTGTCCCCTACGGTCTTCTCAAGGGTTCTTCCTGTCCTCTCCCTACACAACTCAAGCCATCTCTCGACTACAAGCTTTATCACTGGCTGCTCCTCGATTCTGGAATGCCCTCCCCATCACCATTCGCCAATCATCCACAATCATAACTTTCAAGCAACTCCTCAAAACCCACCTGCTCAGGGAGGCATCTCAATAGCAATGTCCTCCTTCTGCACACTGACAGTCACATCAGAATCCTTTTGCACTTCTTTCACCACACCTTGTACCTGCACTTATAATACTCCTCCTACTGTCTCTGTTTGTCATTATTAATTCAGCCTAGATTGTAAGCTCCTTGGGGCAGGGTCCCTTTCCTAGTGTATGATTCCCTTGCTGCACTTTCCCTCACAAATAATGAAATGATTGTACTTAACCTTAATGCTCTTAACCCAGTTCTGTCGTTTTTGTATTGTTAAGCACTGTGTACATGTATGGCGCTATATAAATAAAGATACATATATATATATAAGCAGTTATTTTTAGGGATTTTAGACTTGGAGAAGATGTGATTTTTTTTTTCAGGTAGGTTATTCCAGGCTTTGGGAGCTCTGAATAAGAGGACAGATCAACCAGCTTCCTTCTTGTAGTATGGAATACTCCGCAAGTTGTTAGCAGTAGAGTGGAGGTTATAGTTAGTATGGAGAGCTGGAGTAAGGATACTGCTCAGGTAGTCTGCTTACTCCAGCTCTCCATACTAACTATAACCTCCACTCTACTGCTAACAAAAAATGGTTAAATACTAGGTGAAGGGCACTTATAGATTCAAATGTTTGCCAATTTAGTTATTTAAACATATCACAGTGATGGGCAGTAAGCGGCATAATGAGCAATACAGAGTGTCGTTTTTTACCAAGATGGATTTGCAGAGCAAAAGCATATACTATGTCCCCATAGTCTAAGACTGGAATTAACATTTCTTGATCAATGCATTTCCTTACCAGAATACCTAAACATGATTTGTTTCTAAACAGAGCACCTATTTTAGGATAAAGTTTGAATGCTAATTTCTCAATATGAAGACCAAAATTGAGGTTGAAGTTAAGCCACATACTAAAATATTTGCAGGGGTCAACCAGGGCCAGGTAATGAATAGACTTTGTTACAATGTAGATCTGTATTGCAGAGTTTAAATAGTTTGTGCATTGTACCAGATACCATTGTGACTGTTTGTCATTGTTTAAGAACAGTTTATTTTCAGCGATCCCTCTTTCAAGCGGAACTTTCAGATAATGAATGCATGGCGACTAGCTTGAAAATGTATGTCTTACAAAAAAAAAATACTTGTGTCTAATGGAATCCATCCTGTTTGGAGACCGGAACTGAGGCTAGAGCGCAGACATCTTGTCTGTGCACATGCGCCGTCAGTCCAGGTCTCCACAGAGTAGACTACTTTGCACCATATGGTCACCGAAAGGGACTGATGGCACAGGCTCACAGACCGCACTAACCTACCCGGTCAGTCCCGAAACAGGACGGATTCCTCTAGACACAAGTTTTTTTTTTTTGTAAGACATATATAAGACATATTTTCAAGCTAGTCGCTATGCATTTAATGAATGCATGGTGACAGCTATTATCTGAAAGTTCCGCTTTCAGTTTCAGGGAAATCATCCTGTTATACTGCCTCAAGTTGTGATACGTTTGGATTTTTAGCATAGATTATGGTGTCGTCTATGTTCATGTGCACAGAAGGTGCTTTGCAAACCATAAGCAGATCATTTACAAAGAGAGAAAACAGAAGTAGGCCAGGAATGGAGCCTTGGAAAATCCCTCTTGTTACTTTGAGTAGAAGGGAAATATTGTCACTAGTAGACACATATTGCTTTCTGTCTGATAAATAGGATCAGAACCAGTTTAGGGAGTAGCTTGTTAGGGACCAGGAACCAGACAGGACACAAAAAGGTAAAATGCAAAACACTTTTATTAGTGCGACAAAAACAGAAACATGATCCAAGAGCATAAACCAAATGACACGCCAGGGTCAGGAATCTAGACAGGTATTAAGCTGAGCCGGAGTCAGGAAACCAGAAGTCTGCGATGTCCGGAACAAGCTGAGGGTCAGAAGCACAGAAGTCAGCGAAGTCTGGAACAAGCCGATGGTCTGGAACACAGCAAACAGGAACGCAGGAAAAGTCCACAACAGCAACAGGTCAGCAAACAAACACAAAGACAATGAGGAAGTGAGCCAAGCTGCTATAAATACCCTGAGATGGTTGGCTGATAAAAGTCAGGTGAGTAATCAGAGAAATCAGATGAGACAGCCAGAGCCAGAAACTCAGAAGACAGCAGCAGTGGATAGCAGAACACTAGATTAGCTCAGGCAGCAGAATCAATAGGCCGAATGGGAGCAGCTCAGCAAAACCTTGACGTGATTACCCAATCCTGAACTTTTGAGTTTACTTATCAGAATATTATGTTCTACTGTATCATAGGCCTTTGCAAAATCTAGGAAAATAGCTCCATTGAGTTCACCATTTTCCATTACAGTCTGGATATCATTGCATAGTTTTAGAAGAAAAGTGACTGTTGAGTGATTGGAATGAAACCCTGATTGAAGCGGTGAAAAAGCTGGGCAGTCAGTAATACTTGAATCGTTGCATGTGGACATGGCTAGATCACCAGGTCTCATGCTTAATGTCACAGGTTTTGTTCTCTTTCTGGATATTGAAATGGTGCTAATTTCCCTGCTGATAATGGTACAGATAGGTTGCACAGTGCAATAATAATGCATTAGATGGCTGTTTGGGGATGATGGGAGTTGTAGTCTGTAACAGTTAGAGAGCCAGTTAGAGAGCCTATTGGAAGGTAGCTGAGGATGATGGGAGTTGTAGCCCAACAACATCGAGAGCCAAATATTGCCCAAATCGTGTTCTAGGGCTTTTATGGTTCTGATGCAGCCCTGCAGTACTTATTTTTCATAAGACATTTGAAGGAAGACTAGCAATTACTAATAACCTGCTAAAAATGAATTCTAGCTTACCTTAATCTTGACATAAAAATCCTAATGGCCACTAGTAATCAATTGCATATGTGTTGATTCATCAAAATTCATCTTTGATTAGAACTGGGAATGATATCTATGTAGGTGGACATGATTCTTTTTGACCAGACTCCAGTGAGACACATTTCTCCATTTCCTATGTAACTCCATGCAGCCTCATTCTCAAGTTGGTGCAAAGGTTCCATAACAATGCATAGGAATTCCAGGGTTTCTCTCATTGGCGTGACTTCTCTAATGTTTATCTCACCTTAAAGTATAAATATCCAAGACCTCAAACTCCTCCGACTGGAGTCTTTTTAGGAAAGAAGGAAGACTTCAGTGGCAGGCAATAGGGGTCCTGGAGTCCAGAAACAAAGAATCTTGTCCACCTCAGTCATTGTGAGATCAGTACATTTATATGTTTGTTTTTATGGTCCAATAAATATGATAAAAATATTACAGTGCATGTGCACTCTTTTCTAGTTCCCTATTTTGTTTTTGTCTTTACATATAACACTGCACCTCGGTGGATCTGAGGCAACTTTGGGAAAAGCAACACTGTAGTGGCTCTAAAATTATCATCGACATATTACCAATAAGGGATCTCTTTTTCCAGTAGACTGTGTCATTGCTACACTGTAATACTAAACTGTCTTTTCAGATCTATAGGAACTTGTTCCCTTCTTGGTACACAGTCTAGCATTTAAAGGGATAGTAATGTTTCATAATAAAAGCAGCTCTAATTAATCATCATCAGGGCCGGATTTGTCAATAGGCAGACAAGGCACTTGCCTAGGGCGCCCGATTTTCAGGGGCGCCTGGCAATGCCATTGTCATGCCCACACAATTCCGCCCCAGGGTGCATAGTTATGCTGTGCTCACTTAAATTGATAATTATTCTCTGCGCCTATGCTTGCCAGTTGCCCTCGAGGGCGCTTGTTATAACTTGTACACAGACTGTAGTGTTCCTTCCTTTCTGATCCCGTTTGTTACCTTGTTACCTGTGGCTGTGCCGTTGCCACCGGGGCCGCTACATGTGAGCCACTGCTGCGGCTGCATGCCGCTGCCTCAGTCTTTATTCGTCACATCAGGTCCTCCTCTGACATTGATGCTGACGCGTAGACGTAGTGGGAGCCGCGCAAGCTATGCAGAAGTATATATAGAAGCTAAAGGGAAGCGGCCTATGCCCTATATTTGGCGGCTGTCGGCTGAGTGAGTGGAGCACCTCAGTAGTTCGGCTCAGAGGCGGGACAGGCAGCAGCACAGCACAGGCCAGTTGTTTCTGGATGGGTGGCAGGAGCAGCACGCAGTAGCCTCCCCAACAGCCTCAAGTGCCACATCAGGCTGGTATGTGTTGCCCACAGTTATTATTTTTGGTGCAGATATGCTGATGTTGAATGTAGTCTTGATCAGCACACTCTAATAGTTTCACCAAAGTATCAAGAATGGGTAAAATTAAAAACAGCAATAGAGAGGGATGCTGGAAGGAACATAGAAATACTGTGGATATGAATCCATATGGCATACAAATGTAATTCATCCAACAATAAATGTACATAAATTGGATGTTAGTATTCCCATATGCTGATCCCAGTCCAATGACTGGAGAGGTGCATGTACCCACAGTAAGCAAAAATTAAGGACAATTGCTTCTGCAGACTGCATAAAAGCACAACTATAAATATACAATTACTAATGTATTTATTATAATGATAATGAAGTGAGGTGAAATATATACAAGAACAAACATGCAGTGAAAAATGCGGAAGAGAAAATACTTAGTACAGGTAAGGAGAAGCAAGCTTAAACCTGTGATAGGTGATAAGCGTTGGGATGGCTGGCTGGTTCTTAGAGAGGGCACTGTTGCTTGAACCTTGCTGCTACTTACCTGTGCTAAGTATTTTGTCTTCAGCATTTTTCACTACATATTTGTTCTTGTTTATAGTTCACCTCACACTTCATTATGATGAGTAAATTAGTAACTGTATATTTTATGTTGGAATTTTTTATGTGGAAGCAATTGTCCTTACTTTTTGCTTATTTGTTTACTGTGTGTACATGCATCTCCATTCATTGGATTGGGATTAGCATATGGGAATACTAACATCCAATTTATGTACATTTATTGTTGGATGAATTACATTTGCATGTCATATGGGTTGATAGCCACAGCATTTCTAGGTTCTGCAGCATCCCTCTCTTAGTATTTATACATGTTTTTAATTTTACCCATTCTTGATATTTTGTGTGCCAATAAAATGATTTTGAAGATTCCATTACTCCTGAGTATGAGTGCCTTATTTGTAGAGACCTGCTGTGTGGAAGAATGGCTTCTCTTCAGCCTTTCTCCATGTTTTGGGCATTATTATTTCAAATGTGATTTATTTTTATTGACAAATATGCTACTTGCATAAGTAGTTAAACAACATTGTTTTTTTTTTTTTAATTTATATAATATAAAAATTGGTTTAAAAAAGGTTTTCATGTGAGCATACCCCAAAAAAAGATGCACTATCTATGTGGCCATATAATTGGGTGTGACCACAAGAGGGTGTGGTTAATGGAGGGGTGTGGGTAAGTGAGAGGAGTGATTAGGGGAGGGGCAAAGGCGGAGCTAGGGGCGCTGGAGGGTGTTGTGCCTAGGGGCGCCTGAGATGTAAATCCGGCACTGATCATCATAGTATTTGGACTTTGGAGAGTGTTATTTCAATTCTGTCAGAGTTGTAGTTCAAGAGTAATTCAATGACAAAGTGTCCCCCTCCGGCCCCTTTTACTGATGTAACACTGCTCAGCCAGAGCAGAAGGGAGGTGCCCAAGTAGATTGCAGAGAGGGACAATCTTCAATTAAGATAAGGGAAAAACCTGAAAAACTTGTCAAGGGGGGCAGGGATTTCATTGTTTTCATAGGAATAAGAGTGTCCCCTGCTGTTATCTGTCAGGTCTATGGTCCACATCTGAGAAGAGATGGCTTACACTAGGTAAAAGGGGCGGGAGGGGGAAACTTTGCTTGTGACTATCTCTTAAACCATAAAGGTTTGAGAGATAAGACTTATATCATTCTTCAGGTTTTTTTAATGCCTACAAAATAAAATAAAGATAAAACGAAATATTACTATCCCTTTAAAGTGACCTAGTATGAATCCTATGCTGCCCATTTAAAGAAACACAAACACCTTCTAATAATAAAGCCCCACTTATCTAAAACCGGCAGAAAATTCTAATTCATTTTTGAATAAATTATGTGTATGCTGGTTCTCCAAAATTATTTTTAATTGATATTAGATATCATGACACAAAAAGCAAAGGGGCACTCATTCTCTTGGAAATCTCTACCAAACACCTATGTACTCACAATTCAAATGTCCTTTTGAAATGGACAATACAAGCAGCTGGAGGATATATACTGCCTCCACTCAGTAAACACATAACGTCTCCACTGCTCCCCAAATCACACAGGGACTCCAAAGGAACCCCCCTGAAAGAACAAAAGCATGGAAAACCATAAACGGGTGTGCTAACAGATGTTCCTAATATGATAGTGTTAGAAAATGTGAGAAAATCCACTTACATTTAGGTGAGCTCTCAATCCAATGCCAGTACTAATCTAAATGTAAGTGGATTATCTCACATTTTCTAACACTATCATATTAGGAATGTCTGTCAATGCACCTATTTGTGTTTTCTATATTAGATATCATGTCCATAGATACAGAGTTGGTTGTTTGTTGCAGAACTCCAGGAGCTCAAACGCATTCCACTAATTGCTTCTTAAAAGAGCTGTAAACTTTTCTTATGAAAAATATATAATGCTGGGTTATTCCTGTTGAGTAATGCAAGGCTACTCCCACTGCTGGGAGATGCATATGTTTGCTTGTTTTTTACATTAGCAATGCCCACTAGTGGTCAGATTCCATTTACTTGTTCTGTTGCATTTTCAGTGAGTCACTGACAAACAGTTCTCAGCTGAATGAGATACAAACTGCTGAGTCATGCTGTCAGTGAGAACTTTCAGGAAGTAATTCACTCCTTGACAATTTGAACTGTTGTAATGTTTGAATAAAACAACTGACCACAGCAAGAAAAGCTCTATAACATATATGTTTTCATTAAAAGCATTTACAGTTCTTTTAAGAAGCCTTCGGTAAACATGGTATGCAGTACATTTGGGGAACAAATCCATGCTTAATTGATTCACATTTGTCATTAGGATTTTCTGCCTAGACTGAGTTCCACTGACAATCCACTTGGTCTGATGGTCAAACCACATTAGTTCCATTCAAAATTACTGGCTGCGAACCCACTTGGGTTGACCATTCATTGGTCCTCTAATGCCTGTGTGTAAGTTCTGCCAACGACCCTATAGGCTACCATACAGACCTTCCTTACTGCAGCTTTACTGCATTTCTACATTAAGGTTCCAGCCCTGCTGGACTTTGATGCTTTGACACAAGGTGATAATCGTACAATATGAAAGTTACCATAGCCAAGCACAATACCTCTCACAATGGGTGATGTCACTAAAGTAGCATCTGTGCTCTGTCATTTGCATTAACAGGGCATTAATGTCCCTTTAAAGCAGGTATAGTCAATTGCTGAATGTCCAGCTGTCAGGTACTATAATTTCTATCATCTCCAACCAGGGGATGATGGGAGTTGTAGTCCCCGACATCTAGAGGTCCAACAATTATCTGTCTCTGTTTTAAACTTATTACCTCATAACCCTATTGGGAGCATAGAGTGTTAGGACAAAGTGCAATGGAAGAAGGGCACATTGGGATGTTTTAGTGGCAATTTGTCTTGGAACAATGCATTAGGAGAACATTGGGGTCTGTGGCTGCTATGATTTCTATGGTTTTTACCAACACCTGGCTGTATATTTCATTTCAGGATTATTTTAATTGGCGATCACATCAAGATTTCCACAGCAGAAGGTTTGTACATGATGAATTTAAATCTCACAGTTACTGGGAATTGCCTCCTCACAAAACCTACAGCACAAAGAAGGGGGCTCTCGTTCTCTTCTCTGAAGGCCTGGCATTGCCATGGTGGTATGGGACAAAGGACCGACTTGTCCGGAGAGGCCACTGGCACAGAAGGAGGAAATTTAGACTGGAGCTTAATACTCTGCAGGATCTAACTGGAGCCATTTTGTCTTATGGAAGGAAACAGGTAAAATATTTTAATTAACCTTTATGCACAACATAATATTACATGGAAACCTTCTTTAAAAAAGAAAAAAAAGGTTTTAATTGAACCAGTAAAGACTGAGTAAAGAAGCATGTGATGTAACAAAGTGTTCAGACTCTGTAGGGGGGATTTATAAAAGTGGAGTTAATGGAAAAGAAGCATTAAAATGGCTGTAAGATTGCCTCTGGTAGCACACTTTGTAGACCATTCCAGTGAAGTATTTCTTTCTACATCACGCTATTTCAGCTCTGCTGAAGAGCCGCAGGACGGTCCCCGGGACCAGATTCTGTTTTTCTCTGCTAGATGGCTTCTGGGAAACAGGAACTTTACATGTTTTGTTCTCTCAAACTATAAAAGTTTGAGAGATGGGACATAGCTCTTTCTTTTCACGTTTTTAATGCCCACGATATTAATTTTGGTGAAATTCTAGCAATACTATCCCTTTAAGGACAGAGAAGGCGGACATAACTATGTGAAATGCGTTTTTTTTATAAATTCACATAAAGAAGTTTGTAAAAAGTGGCTCAGTGAATTTTTACCAAATATTTAAGGCCATGTCTGATATGTTCCAGAGGCATAACGAGAACCCTCCAGGCCCTTTTGCAAGAAGTGCCATGGGCCCCCCCGACCACATTGGCCCCCGGGCCCTCCACAATGCCCCCATCTCCTACCTCCCAGGAGAGACAGATTGATGGGTTGAGCTCCCGCGCGGTCCTCTTCTGTAATACAGAGCGCTGGGAGATGATGTCATCTCCCAGTGCTCTGCATTAATAGACCTCCGGAGGGAGATTGCGGGCGCCAGGCGGAGGAGTCTCAGGGGGCAGCCAGGCCCCCTGGAGTGACAGGCCTGGTCGCTGGTGCGACCCCTGCAACCCCTATAGTTACGCCACTGATCTGTTCTTATTCTTTATGGTCACTGCATTTATAAATGTAACTAGATTACTTTATAAATACCAACACTCATAATAAGGAATAAGGACATTTTAAGGATCTGTTCACAAAACCAAAGAAGAACAATTTTTATAAATCTCTCTCTATGGGTGGAAGGCAAGAATGTGGAGCATTCATTATTTTTTTTTTAATGCCATATATGTATGCGCTATTTGCAATTGCTAAAGTTTTGATGCAAGAAACATAGTAATGCCTTCATGCTCAATAGCATATGCTCCTAAATTAACGACAAAGTTAGCACATGCACCTAAATTAAAAGGGAACACTCTTCTCTTAATAATTTTACCATAGGTTTATTTCATAAAGTAGTATTAGGAAAGGTGTTTTTTTTCTTCATGTACATACTTTTAAAGATATTCAATCTTCAATATGTGCCGGTCAGCATAATGCAGCACGCTGAATCTTCGGCACAGCTCTTCCTGACTTCCTAATTCTTCTCCCAGCTCCCTCCCAGCTGCCCCAGGGAGCACGTTCATACTTCCCTTCCGTGTGGTGTGAATGGCTTCTATCATTATATTAAGCTCCGGTTAGCATTATACTGAAAACTGCTGTGCCGAAGATTTAGCGTGCCCATTATGCGGAAGTGCACAACTTGAAAGTTAAATATCTTTAAAAGTACGTACATGAAGAAAAAAAAACCTTTCCTAATACTACTTTACTAACTAAACCCATGGTAAAAAAATTTTAAGAGGTGAATGTCCCCTTTAACTGGAAAGTTAGCCAGACATATGAATATGTAGGCTAACTGCTTTGCTGAATTAGGAGCAATCGCTAATTCCCTGACAAAACAGATGGCTTTTGGCCACGCCCACTTTTAAAATGCATTTGCAAAAAAGCGCAAACGTTCATTAATTCTGGAAAAACATGGCAGTTCAGTAACATTTTGGTACTAATCATTTTGTCATCACAAGTACACTGTAAACAGCAATTAATCACGTTTCATGCATTCCAAAGAAAACCTAAATCATTCTGGGGCAAACCAAATTTACCATAGGGGGCAAATAAAAATAAGCATTGATTTAAATGTGGCTTGTAACCCCTTTAATGCTAGAAAGGTCTCCAACGCATTACTTCGTAGGGCATTGGAGACCTCTCAAACATTCAAGGGGTTAAAAGTCACTTTTAAATCAATTGTGTTTGCCCTCTGTGGAGAAGCTGGTTTTACCCAGAATTTCTCCAGCTTTAGTTCCCTTTTCCTTTAAATGGCAATAACCCCTACATACAAATTTCTCCCTATTACTTTAATAGAAGTATAGATGCATCCTGGAGCCTCTTAAAGTTTTCTTGAGGACTCCATGCGCCAAAGCGGTAGCCATCTTCTTGTTTGACGGATTCTCTGACTCCCTGTTTACATGATGACATGTGGCGGCCTTCTGACCTGTAGAAATCCA
This sequence comes from Rhinophrynus dorsalis, assembly GCA_037306005.1. Lineage (NCBI taxonomy): Eukaryota > Metazoa > Chordata > Amphibia > Anura > Rhinophrynidae > Rhinophrynus > Rhinophrynus dorsalis. The sequence continues at coordinate 146,906,876 of CM074725.1, read as the reverse complement.
TGGATGTGCTCCCAGAAGTAGATATACGCCTGGGACCAAGCAATCCAGTTCTTGTTATTGCTTACTTTTATTTTTTTTAGAAAGTATTTTACCAGAAATCATACACTGAGATTTACAGTACAAAGAATATTTACAGTATAAAGTTACATATTTACACAAAGAGAAACAAAAACAAAAATGGAAATCCATATATATATATAGATCAACTAGCAATATTGGCATGGCTTTGCCCGTGCGGTTAATAAAACAATGATTGGCTTGTTGAATTTTCAGTGCTTAGCCCTTTCATTTCCAAAGGTGTGCAACGCATTGCAATGCACTGCACTACACAAATGTCTATCAGTGTGTGTGTGTGTGTGTGTGTGTTAGTGTGTGAGATTGTGAGCGTGCATGTGAGCAAGAGAGTGTGCGAGGGAGATCATGTGTTTTTCCGTGCATTGCATTTGTGCATAGCATTTTGCATATAACATTTTGCATATAGCATACAATGTTTTATGTATAGCGTATTGTGTACAGCGTTGTGCATATGACACATAGCATTTGGAGTATTGGGTTTGGCGTATTGTTTGGCGTATTGCGTTTTTCATATTGTGTTTGGTGTATTGCTTATAGAGTTTGGCATAGAGCTTTTGGTGTATGGCGTTTGGCCTATGGTGTTTGGTGTTTTGCATTTGTGCATATAGAGTTGTGCCCTTGGCGTAAGGTGTCTGAAGAATGGCGCATTGTGTGTTGCGTTTTGCATCAATTGTCTTGTGCATAGCGTTGTGCATGTAGTAATTAGCATATTGCGTGCATTGTTGTGCCTTTGGCGCGTATAATGTTTGGTGTTTATAACATTTTGTGAATTGCATTTTGCCAATTGATTATAACATTTGGCATATGGCTATATAGTATAGAGTTTTATTCAGATATGCATGCTGAAAAATACAGGGAGGGACTGAGGCTAATGCTCCATGATGAACTGGAGTTATTCTAATTAACACCAACAGCACTGTATGGGAGTGATTCTAATATACACCAACAGCACTGTATGGGAGTGATTCTAATATACACCAACAGCAACATATCTAATGTACACCAACAGCAAATCCATGTGCACCAACAGTACCGAATAGGAGTGATTCTAATGTACACCAACAGCACCGTATGGGAGTGATTCTAATATACACCAATGGCAATATATCTAATGTACACCTTCAGCAAATCTATGTACACCAACTTCACCATATAGGAGTGATTCTAATGTACACCGACAGCACTGAATGAGAGTGATTCTAATATACACCAACAGCAACATATCTAATGTACACCAGCAGCAAATCCATGTGCACCAACAGCAACGTATAGGAGTGATTCTAAAGTACACCAATAGCAAATATCTAATGTACACCAACAGCACCATATGGGAGTGATTCTAATGTACACCAACAGCAACATATCTAATGTATACCAAAAGCAAATCCATGTACACCAACAGCACTGTATAGGAGTGATTCCAATGTACACCAACAGCACCGTATGGGAGTGAATCTTTCTATTGTACATCAACAATATCATACCTAATGTACATCAAGAGCAAATCTATGTACACCAACAGCAACATATGGGAGTGATTCTAATGTATGCTAACAACACCATATGGGAGTGAATCTAATGTACACCAATAGCACCATATGGGAGTGATTCTAATGTTCACCAACAGCATCATATGGGAGTGAATCTAATGTACACCAACAGCACCATATGGGAGTGAATCTAATGTACACCAACAGCACCATATGGGAGTTATTCTAATGTTCACCAATAGCACCATATGGGAGTGATTCTAATGTTCACCAACAGCATCATATGGGAGTGAATCTAATGTACGCCAACAGCACCATATGGGAGTGAATCTAATGTACACCAACAACACCATATGGGAGTGATTCTAATGTACACCAACAGCACCGTATGGGAGTGAATCTAATGTACACCAACAACACCATATGGGAGTGAATCTAATGTACACCAACAACACCATATGGGAGTGAATCTAATGTATACCAACAGCACCATATAGGAATGATTCTAATGTACACCAACAGCACCATATGGGAGTGAATCTAAAGTACACCAACAACACCATATGGGAGTGAATCTAAAGTACACCAACAGCACCATATGTGAGTGAATCTAATGTACACCAACAACACCATATGGGAGTGAATCTAATGTACACCAACAACACCATATGGGAGTGAATCTAATGTACACCAACAGCACCGTATGGGAGTGAATCTAATGTACACCAACAACACCGTATGGGAGTGAATCTAATGTACACCAACAGCACCGTATGGGAGTGAATCTAATGTACACCAACAACACCGTATGGGAGTGAATCTAATGTACACCAACAACACCGTATGGGAGTGAATCTAATGTACACCAACAACACCGTATGGGAGTGAATCTAATGTACACCAACAACACCGTATGGGAGTGAATCTAATGTACACCAACAGCACCATATGGGAGTGATTCTAATGTACACCAACAGCACCATATGGGAGTGATTCTAATGTACACCAACAGCACTGTATGGGAGTGAATCTAATGTATACCAACAGCACCGTATAGGAATTATTCTAATGTACACCAACAGCACCATATGCGAGTGAATCTAATGTATTCCAACAGCACCATGTAAGAATTATTCTAATGTACACTACCAGCACCATATGTGACAAATAAACATTTCCCAGATCCCCTCTGATTGAATACCTTGAATGATAGGGCAGTTTTCAATGCATTTAAGACCTCTCTGGCATTAAAGGGGTTAAAAGCATCTTTTATATCAATAAAAGTGTTTATTTTTCCCATTTGGTACAGTTGATTTGCTCCAGAATTGTTCCTGTTCTTCTAGGCACATCTGCCTCCCTGTCTCACACTTTGGGAACTGTGAGAGTAGTGTCGCACCTATACATGTCTGTTTATAAGGGCTCAGTCACAAGGACAACTGTAGTGTATCAGCCCCATTTTATTCTGAACACACCTTTCTCCTGTGTTTCCTGGCTGATCCAGTGGGGGACAGCCAGCTTAATATTATTGTCTGATGGCGACGTGGGTTGACTATTCATATGTTGTGAATTGCAATGAACAGCACAACCTCCAACATCACTGGTATGGTCTGCCAAAAATGCCATATATTCTACCATAACGATCTCCCCTGCTGCTTTGTTACTGCATATCTACTATTTGCAGGACGTTGGTGTGTTTATACAAGGTGCTAATCGCACATGTCAAAGGCCATAGCCCAGCAGCTTACCTTTTAACACTGGGCAACATTGCCAGTACAACATCCATGCTCATCTGCTGGGGGTGGGGCACCCCTGCACTTGTCCCCCCCCCATCAGGGACGGATTAACATAGAGGCTGGGTGAGCTGGCCCAGGGATGCAGACTTTAGCTTTGTACCCCCTGGAAAAATTTCACTGCATTGGTGTTGCCCATGTAAAAGAGGCCTATGACTGGGGATACAATAAAGAACAAGATAAAACATTGCAGCTGTAAAAATGGCAGTGTGATTACTTACACAAATAAAGTTGCCATGCCAACATTTTGGTCAAAATTTTGGCCTTCACCAAGACTATCAAACATGTTATTTTTAATAGCTGCCAAACAAGAGTGTTTTGGCTCCCAAAACTACCCACTTGGCTATCAATACATGCATACCTCAGGTTTCATGTGATGGGTGGGTGGGGTATAATCTCTGATGTACACCCACTGTATCTGCTTAATGTTGCCATTGATCTTAAACAGAAGGTTCTGTGATCTTTCAAAGCTGGGTGAGTGAGGGCACACGTCACACTGACTGTGTGTACGTGGGAATAAGAGGCTGACGTTGATAGAAAGAGGATCATGTTCTGGTGGGAAAAAAAAGTTAGACAAATGTGTTTTTCAATACATTCAGGTCATAGTCTACTGATTTGCTCGGAGATGTAGCTTTGAATAACAAACTCCATAGCTACCTAATGTCCCCTTCCCCCTTTTCTTTACTCTTTTTTCATGTTCATGTCTTTCCTTACCCACACATGCATTTCACTCTTTCATCCACTTCTCTGTAACATTCTAATTTCTAGTTTTCTCGCTCACTGAAGCTAATGCACTAAAAATATATGGATTAATTTTGGGGAAACCAGCTTTACCATAGGGGAATACTAAAAATTCCCACAATTCCCTTTAATTTAAATAGGGCTTTTAACCCCTAGAATTCTACAGAGGTCTCTAACAAATAGCTAAGGAATGTGTTGGAGAGTCTTTTAACTCAATGGGCATTTTATTTGTCCCCATTGGTGGAGCTGGCTTGTCCCATGCCCCCAAATTGCTAAATTTCTTCACTGAACATCAAAGTAGTATGGCTCAGGCTACATCATAGTCCAGTTGTTCTCAGAATATGGGCGAGATGTTCAGAAAGTGGTGGTAACTGAAATTGTCTGTAATCAGAATAAAAAATTTCTTACACCATGATCCGTCAATTCTTAGACATGTTTCCGTCATTTTTTGCATCCAATTCCGCCATCTCCGTCAAAGGGAAAAAGCCGTCTTAAAAGTGGGTGTGGCTTAGTCTCCCGTCATAATGTAAGGTATTTTCAGAAAAAAATATTCGTTTGAACGTCATTTTTTTTTGTCTAATTAACGTCATTTTTTCCCGACATAATAAAAATGGTCTAAACTTGGAGAAGAAAAATTTGTTTCAAAGACAAAAAAAGTCTTTTGTTTCTTTGAAAATGTTCGTTTCAAAGACAAATTGAAAGCCAATTTTTAAGATCTTCTTACCGTCATTTTTAATTCTTTAGACGAATTTTCAAACGTGACGGATTTACTTCTGAAAATATCATCCTTCTTTTACCACCAACTCACGATCAGACAAGTTTTTCATTATGATGACTTTTTTAACATCTCGCCCTATGTTTCATGGAATCCCAGGGATCCCCAAAGCAAACAAGGAGTCCCCTGGGCCAAATGTTTGTAATGGAAAACATGGCTGGGGTGAAGGACAGTGCATGTGGGGTTCTGTGACTACTAATAGACGTGTGGAAGAGCAAAACATTTTACACACAGCAATTTTCTTTTCTGTAATGTCTCGTTTCTAATATGTTCTACTAGTTTTAAAGTCCATGTCCACGGGCCAACACTGGCGGCACTGCAGTCATGTGCAGTACTGACTGCCCGGATGCGCCACGGCTGATATGGAGCAAGGTGCTCTGAATTCAGACCGGAGACCTGAAGGTGCGAAAAGAGGACTCCTGTCTGAATTTGGAGAGCCCTGTACCGTATCAGCCGCGGCAGGGCAGTCTGTACTGCGCATGACTCCAGCGCGCGCAGCTGTCTCTACTGCACATGACGGCTTCTGACAAACATACTTAGCGAATTATAATATATGATAATGTAGCCCGTAAGAAAAAAAATTACCTGGTAACTGTTCCCTGATTGTTATTGGAACCATCTAGCGTTCAACTACATTTAATATTGATACTATCTTAACCTCTTGTATACTAGTGAGATCTCAATACATTAGAGTCCTCTCTAGCGTTCAAGGAATTAAAGCTTATGAATGTTAGGATTCCACAGAGATTTCACTTTTTTTTAAAGAAAACCTATATGTTATCAAGCTTTTCCCGCTGTGTAAAACAACGGTAGTCCCAGTGCTGTCAGTTGTTTTATTCTAAAGTTATAAGGTCAAATAATCAGGAAGTGAATTTACTGTGTTTACTTCCTGATATTTCTGACAGGAAGTGATTTGGCAGTTTTTATCACACTCTATGGAGATCTGTATGTCACTGACTTTTCTATCAATTAGAATGTAACAGAATTACTAACTGAAACTTGACCACTAGAGTGCGCTGCTAATTAAAAATAACATGGGTTTCAATTGTAATAACTTTGGAAATATGCATCGCTCAGCAGTGGCAGTACTCTTATTATACGCAATAGGAAATGCCATACAATACATATTTTTCCATAAAAAGTTTGCTGCCCCTTTAAACAAAAAGGTTCCACCATGGTAAAAAGTTTGAGAATCACTGTGGTAGTCTGGGTTGACTTGGTTGTAATGCTGTGGTGCTTTTCATTATTGGCCATTCTACCTCTGGAGACGTAACACATCCACCAAATGATAAATAAGCCATTTGTGAATAAAAAAAAATATTTGTTTTCATAGGTTAAATATCATTGGCAGGTAGATAAACAGTATATCATCTGAAGGTAGATTTTACAAGTTCTACTATGATATGGAAACTTTTACATATGTGTGTACGTGTGTGTCTCTGCATTTGTGATTGTGTGTATGTGATTGCTTGTGTCTATATGTGTGTGCACTTGTGTGTGTGTGTGTGTGTATGTGTGTGTGTGTGTGTGTGTGGTAGTGGGCCCTCTTAACCCTTTGGATGCTAGAGAGATCTCCAACACATTGCATCCAAGTGATTAAATATTAATTACACTAGTTTTGCTCTTCTAGTATAATTTTGATCTCACATAATGGTTTACTGAGTATTCACATATAGGATCACACAATGATCATACCTGGGAGCTCTCTGGATTTGCCCCGGAGACTCTGGTTTTGAGAGTGCATTACCAGGTCTCCTGGGCAGAGGCTGATTCTCCAGATGTGAGGAGTTTTCTTTAAAGGGATAGTAATACTTAAAATGTAAAAAAAAATATGTTGTAGGGTTTATCCCCCTGAGTAAAACAAGAGTACTCGCACTGCTGAAAGGTGTTTCATTCAATAGTTATTAATTTTAAAAGTTGAATTTTTTAGGTGCAATATCACAGTGGCCTGAAATTGTACAGTGGCGCTGTTGCTACACGATCCTATGGATAGCTCTGGTTCCGGGACCATAAATCTCCATAGGATGGTGTAGCAACAGCACCACTGTACAATTTCAGGCTACTGTGATATTGCACCCAAAAAATTCAACTTTGAAAATTAATAACTTTTGAATGAAACACCTTTCAGCAGTGGGAGTACTCTTGTTTTACTCAGGGGGATAAACCCTACAACATATTTTTTTTTACATCTTAAGCATTACTATCCCTTTAAAACTCTGCCCACTTCTGCTCCTTCCCAGCCAGTTCCTCCCACTTTCCCTCCTTCCCACCCAGTTCCTTGAATTTTCCCTCCTTCCCCACCCAGTTCCTCACACTTTCTCTCCCTCCCCACCCAGTTCCTCCTACTTCCCTCCCACTTGTGTGATGCCCTGGAAAGCCCCACCCCCAGTCACGGGTAAACCCTGCCCCCTTTTTGCCGTGATTTGCTGCAATTATAATCCCCTGCAGCATCAGAGAAGTCACCTCTGGGGACTCCACAAATAAAAGTTCCCTGGTATGACAATGACTAGCTCTTGCTTGTAGTTTATGTGTGTTCCAACCTTTTGTAACATAATATCAAGTTCCAAGCTTTACACACTGATGACATGATCGTGTGCCCTAGATCACCTTTTAGAGGGAGATTCAGTGGGCAGAAGCTGTGCTGCAAGTCAGTTACAATTTCAACTTGAATTTAGGGAGGGCCCTTCCACCAACTGGCCCTGGGCATCTGACAATGTTGCCCTATTTTTAAAATGAGCTTATACATGGGGTTTAACATACTGAAAAAATAGTGCATATCCTGCTGTTCAGCTACTGGTGTTGCAGGCTAACTCCAGTGGGCTGGCAGATTTCTACATTTATGCCAGTATCTGATAGATTTCAATTTGATTTTATTAATAAGAATCATCTTTCAATTGAAACTTCTTATTTAATGGAGAACTAAGAACTCCTAATAATTTTAATTTACCTTACTGTGATCAGAAAATCCTAATGGTCCCTATGAATTTGCTGCTGTGCCTATTTCAAGAGATATCATCTTCAATCAGTCCTGCAAGTCATGGCCACAGAGGCAGACATGACAGTTGCTGGTAGTTTTTTTCAAAATGAAGCAGGCAGAGTGAAACTGCCATTTTGTAACAAACTATTATTTTGAAAGAAACTTCATAAGGAACTATATTAATGTAACACATCTGTATTTTAAAAATATGGCTTATGAGATATTTAGCTTTATTTATTTGTCAGTTAGTGCACATATGGCTGCCACTCCTGGTAGATACTAACATTCCACATTGCTCTACATTACCAACTGCCACTTCCTACCAGGCTAGCTCAGCTGCATAAACTGACAAATAAATAAATCTAAATATCTCATAGCCATACCTCGGAGAGGTGAGTCCTGTGGTGCCTGTGGGGTGAAAAGTTAAGTGATTTGTGTCAAAAAGGGGCGGGCTTAATCGTGAGTGTGGGGCAGAGCTTGAAAAATTAAAAATACATTATACAGAATAAGCTGGGGAAGGAGGAGAAGAGGCTGGGTAGTGGGAGGAACACTCTAGAAGGACCAATTGTGGGCAGAGTTTCATTAGAAACTCCCCACATCTGGAGAATCAGCATCTGCCCCAAAGACCTGGTAATTAGAAGCTAAAACCAAAGTGTCTGGGGCAAATCCTGAGAGTTCCCAGCCTTGCTCATAACTATTGTTTGAAATTAAAAATGAATAACATAATTACAGGTAATTCTGAACACTCTTTCAACTGTAACAAAGTGACAGTTCCACTTTAAGATTACCATGTGAAAAGAGCAGAGTTAATTTCTGAGGTCCGGCTAGAATGGACCGCTTCCATGGACAAAACATTTCAGGACTGATTGACTGAAGATATTATCTTTTGAACAACGGCACAATACCAAAATTCAGTAGGTGCCACTGGGATTTGCTGGCCATAGTACGGTAAGTGTGTGGATGTGCGTGTGGGGATATATTATTTGGATGTGTCAGTTTTCCTTTAACCCTTTGAGTACCAGAAGGCTAGCCAACTCATTGCTTTCCAATATTTTGAATAACCCTCTGACACTCAAAGGGTTAATCATAAGTAGTATTTACATCTGGCAAATTTCATTTCAAAATATCAAACCTTTAATTCACTTACTTGTTATGTCTGCAAACTTCCAACAAACCACTTATTTCCTGTGTTGCTTGGAGGCCTTTTTAATGGTTGATTGCAACGCTAATTAAAGTGATGCAAAAACTCACTTGCGTGCAGTGCTGAGTTTTCTGCATAGTGCACAGCACAAGGAGGGCATGGTGAGAGACCGTGAGCAATGTTCTTGAGAAAACAACAGTGCATAAATTGGGCCTGCTCTGACATGCCTCTAGTCGGGAAAACTCTCTGACTGTTTTTAGTAACCATCTACCCCTTTGTAAAACAAAAGACTCATTTAATTAGAAGTCCAGACAGCCTTTTAACTCCCTGCATGCTAGCAATGTACTGTATAACTCACCACAGCTTAAAAAAATATAATTTTAACCCATTTGGATGTTAGAAATGTCTTCAACATATTACAGACCAATATGTTGAAGACATCACGAACTTCCAAGGGATAAGACAGGAAAAGGAATATCTTCTTATAACCAAACTAGTTGAACAGCCCGTTACACGGGCCACAGTGCCTCTGGCAGCCGGTCGCGGGGCAGTCACGCGCAGTAGAGACTGCCCGCGCCACTGCTGATACAGAGCTGGACGCTCCTTCGGAGCACCCAGCTCTGTATCAGCCACGGCGCGGGCATGACTGCCGCACGCGCAGCAGTGTCTACTGCGCATGTCGGGCGTTACACACAACTTAGCGAATTATTATATAGGATAAGTCTTTAAAGCGGAACTACCATGTCACAAAATGTTTAGCTTAACTAAGTCCCCTTCTGGCGACTAGCTGCTTAGTAGCGCTAGTCACCAGAATTATTACCTGATTTAATAGATATATACTTTATTCCCCAGCTGTCAGTAGCACGCAGCAGGGACATCTTGCCAGAATGACGTCCGCGCGCCTGCTCTGTCAGTCCCAGCCGGATCTAGGAGGCGTTGCCAGGAGCCATTTGGGGGACAATTTATTATTGAATAATGGTAAAACAGCAAATTTTAGAAGGTTAGACTACTACACATTGTTACAAAAATGTATAAAAAAGACTCGATTGTACTTTAGTAACTAAACATTACTGTCCCTTTAATTACAACCTTTAGTTACATTAGAGAAGAGGCATGTATGAGGGAACATGATTACTATTTATCAATATGCTAGTAGTGAAGGCCAGGGTGCTGCCCGGCAGCCTCGGCTGCTGCCCCGGGGGCGGGAACGATCGGTGGGCTGTTCAGGATGCCCCATCCGGATCGGCCATGCCTCGGACTGGGGTTCGGCATGTTCGGGCAGTCTCTGCTGCGCATGACTACTGCTCGTGACTGTGTCGTTCGGGCAGTCTCTACTGCACATGTGTTACGCACACAGGGAGCTTCTCATCCTAGCAAATTATATTATAGGATTCAAGGCCAATAAAATATACTCTTTGGGGAACTCTTTACTAGAAGAGCTGAACATTATTTGAATGTCAACATCTCTCTGGCATTCAAAGGGTTAAAGTGGACATACAACTTTAAAAAAATAGTTTTTGCCTTTTAATAAAAAAATGAAAAGATTATTTCACGTTATAGTTTTACTTTTTTCTAAGATGCATTTCTTTATTTTTTATAATGTTAGAAGTTGAATTTTGTTGACCTTTACCATGGTCGTCTAGCATTCAGAAACACCACACAGACACCGACAGACACACCCACACAAACTCACACAAACACACACATAACATACCTCACAAGTGTCCCTCTTTAGGAGGGACAGTGCCTCTTTGAGACCCAAATCCATCTGTCCCTCTTTCACATCCAGGTGTCTTTTTTAAGAGATCGGACTGTGTTGTGTGTATGTAAGTGTATCACATAGCTCTGCAGCACTAAAACTCACGTTAGACTGGGTAAACACATTGCTTTGGTTTTGTTCTAAGTGATTTAGGGTTTGATCCAAATGTTGGAGACGGCTGTTTTTTCTGCCGACAGCATTTTTTCAAGCACAGTAAGCTATGCAAATGACTGTGCTGTGAAAAAATACCGGCAAAAAAAAGAGCCGTCGTGTGTTAAAGTTAAGAGGTGTTTTCATCCATTGAAAATGATGAAAACACAGTAAATATCAATTCAAATGTCTGCATTAGACATGAAAACCCGATAAGGGACTCAAGTTATCGCAGGAAAGTTAAGACCTATTTATTTTTTTAACTTGAGTCCCTTATCGGCTGTTTAAACAGCCAACGCAAAAACCTGAATGAGCAAAAACCTAAGTTTTCAGTGAAAGTATTGATATGGGGTTGAAAGCCCCATATCAATACATCCAAAGTATGAAAAATGTGTCAGACGTTAGTAGAATTAACCCTATGAGTGCCAGTGGGGTATAATTACCCTGCTGGCATTCATAGTGTTAACCTGACTAAGTGAAAAAACATCACATTACAAGTAACACTTACCATTAATCCTGATGTCCAGCTGAGTCCTCAGCTTCCTGGTCATCTTCTGTCTTCTTTCTTCTCTTCTATCATCTGTCTTCTTTTTTCTCTTCTATCATCTGTCTTCGTGCTGTAAAAAACAAAAAACAAGTATAAGTCAAAAGCATACCTATCTGGCACACTAATATATATAGTTTAACCCCTTGAGTGCCGGAGGGGTACGCAACGCATTGCAAAGCAATGCGTTGTGTACCTCTCTGGGGCTCAAAGGGTTAAATTATGCAGTAGTGTGACGGGTTGGTAAAATATAAATGCCCCATGCATAGTAAAGTTTTCAAAATTATGCAAACAAAAGCGTTTTCCCATAAATATCACAAAAATATACTTAGCATTCATATTTTTAATAGCTGTCTCTGCTGTTGTGTGAGGCCGTCGAGGCGGCAGCAGAGGCAGAAACATGCACCACACACCACCCCTCCTCATGTTCACGGGCCGATGCCCGTTCCACTTTGAAGGAATTGAAAGTGAGACTGCCCTTATATATGGGCAGACTTGCTACCAATTCTCTCACAGCCATTGACTGGGATATGCTTACGCACCTCTCAGTCAATCAGCTTTGAGCGGCTGTGCTGTAAAATGTGTGCAAGAGTAAATGTGTCTGTGTGTTAGAGTGGGTGAGTGTGTGTATGCATGAGAGTTGGTGTGTGCCTAAGTATGTGCCTGTGTGAGAGTAGCTGTGTCAATGAAAATGTGTCTGTGTAGGAGTATGAATTTGGGTGACAGTGGGTGTATGACTATTTTTTTTTCTGTATGCGTGGAAATGTATCTGAGATTGTGTGTTTGCTTGAATATGTGTGTGTGAGAATAAATGTTTGTGTGTGTGAGAGCGTGCTTGCATGCCACAATATATATGTTTGTAAGAGTGGGTATGTCAGAGTGTGTGTGCATCTGTGTAAGTGTATATGTCTAAGTTTGTACATGTCTAAGTGCAAGTGTGTGTTTCTGTGAGTGCACATATGTATATGAGAGTGAGTGTCACTATGTGTGAGAGTGAATGTGCCTGTTTGTGTGAGATTGTGGGCATCTGAGTGGTTATGTATCACGGTGCCTGTGCTTCCTGCTCTGACGGCAACATTGTTATGCTGTACCATTCTCTTATTGGCTGGTCATTTTGCTCCACCCTGGGCTTGCCTTTATACACCCTGGTATGTCTTTTTGAATGCGCCCTTTCGTGGTGTATGAGTTCCTGACAGTGTATCCGTGCTATCGCTTATTTGTGTATGACCTGGCCTGCCTGATTACGTTCCTGAGTTCCTGTTTCTGCCGCTCCGTTGCTGACGGTATCTGGCTGAGAACCCGCTCCGTTGCTGACCATATCTGGATGAGAACCCGCTCCGTTGCTGACTGTATCTGGCTGAGAACCCACTCCATTGCTGACCGTATCTGGCTGAGAACCCGCTCCGTTGCTGACTGTATCTGTCTGAGAACCCGCTTTGTTGCTGACTGTATCTGGCTGAAGAACCCGCTCCGTTGCTGACCGCATCTGGCTGAGAACCCGCTCCGTTGCTGACTGTATCTGGTTGAAGGACCCGCTCCGTTGCTGACCGTATCTGGCTGAAGAACATGTTCCGTGGCTGACCGCATATGGCTGAGAACCCGTTCCGTTGCTGACCGCATCTGGCTGTGTACCGGCTCCGTTGCTGCCTGTAGCTGTCTGTAGGACCCGCTCCATTGCTGACCGCTGGTGGCTCTGTTCCGCTCCATTGCTGTCTCCTGTTGCCTGTTTACCAGCTCAGGTACCAACCGTGTCTGGTTGTGCCCTGGGCGACCCCTTGTGGTCATCGTGATTACTGGGCCTTGTATTCCTTATAGTTGTGCGCCACGTGGCGCTATTCCTTGTTGACCAAAGGCTAAAGCTTGGGCTTAAGCTGCTCTTATAACCGCTACTGGCGGTGTTCACATTCGAAGTACCGGTACAGTGTTCTTACATTGACTGTATTACTCTGATCTCTCTCTTTGTGGCCTCCCTACCTTTAATGCTGTGCTCACTCCCTCTGGGAGTTTTCAGTAAGTCTCTGGGCGTTGACCATTAACCCTGTGGGTACCTGGATAGTCCAGGTAAGGGCGTATACTGTTCACTACAGTAACCTCGAGCTAGAGCCAGCTTTGTACGTACCATGCTGTAGGTTGAGTGGTCACTGGTTGTGTTACAGTTTCCTGTTGTCGCCTCGATCCATCCCTAGCATTCTAGGGTTTGTCTCTAGCAGCTGCCTTGGTCTCCGTTAACCCTTCCATAGGGTGAGTGTTGCCATTCCAAGGTTGCCCAGTATACTCGGTCTGAGCCTGGGTCAGAATTGCCTCGTTACCATATCATACAGTCTGGGTCACAGTTGCCTCATTACCATATCATACAGTCTGGGTCAGTGTTGCCTCGCTCCTCCTGGTTCGGTACCCAGCCCTCTGGGTTGTGCCAGTCCTCCTTCACGTGCACCTCCGGTGTACGCTCTCCTGTGGTCAGCTCTCGAACGGGTTACCTCCAACCTCTCTGATTCTTCCAGAATCTGCACTACCAGGTTGTATTCTGTTAATTCAGTCCATCTATTCTGGTCCTGCGGGCGTCATCCTATTGTGTATTGATCTATTGCTGTTTGATCTGCCTTGTGGGCCCCAGGGCCTAATTCCTTGTATGCTCTTGTTCTAATAAAGTCATTTTAACCTTACCATTCTGTCTGAGTGTTCATCAAAAAACCGTGACGTTATGTCACATACCGGTTTTGTTGCTGCTCCATTGGCCTCTGGATGTGCCAGTACTTTTGGTCAGATCTTACTGCGGCTGCGCCTTATCCCTGCTGGTGGTGCTTTATGGGCTCTGTTGTCTCTTACTTCTGGTAGCAAAATATATATATGATGCAGCTCCGCTGCAATGGGTGCCTGATCTAAGCGTTCAGTTCTTTCCTGTGTGCCTGTCTACAGCTTGTTTTGGCCCTGGCTATCCCTGACCATTCTTGCCTGCTGATCCTCTTACTTAATATTAATACTGACCCTGGCTATCCCTGACCATTCTTGCCTGCTGATCCTCTTACTTAAAGGGATAGTAATACTTCATTTTAACTTTATTTTATTTTGTAGGCATTAAAAAAACATGAAGAATGATATAAGTCTTATCTCTGAAACCTTTATGGTTTAAGAGATATTCACAAACAAAGTATCCCCCCCCTGTTCAACCAGATAAGAAGGGAGATGCCCAGGTAGACTGCAGAGAGGGACAATCTTCAATTAAGATAATGGAAAAAGCTGAAAAACTTTTCAAGGGGGGAAGGGCTTTCATTGTTTTCATACAAAGAAAATTGTCCCCTTCTGTTATCTGTACTGTCATACAACCTGATCCACATCTGAGAAGAGATGGCTTACACTAGGAAAAAGGGGCGGGGAGGGGAACTTTGCTTGTGAATATCTCATAAACCATAAAGGTTTGAGAGATAAGACTTATATCATTCTTCATGTTTTTTTAATGCCTACAAAATAAAATAAAGTTAAAACGAAGTGTTACTATCCCTTTAATAATGATACTGACAGTCTGTTCCTGTTGGTAGTTTTTACTCCCTGAGGCAAATAGTGTATAGTCTACCTATGGCTTGATTATCCTGAATCTCCTTTGGTTCCTCTGAAGGGGACGATCTAGCTTCATGGCTAGCACCTCTACTCGGCCTTGGCTGCAGCACAATACCCCATGGGTAGCCCACATTTTTGAGCTCTACTTCATAACGTCTCCCCCTAGCTTTTTGCACTACTAGCCTTGTTGGAGGACAACCTTAGTTGTCTTCTTCTGCTGCAAACAGCATAGGTCTACCCTAGCTTCCTCTTTTATGTCCTAGCAATTTGGCAATCACTACATTTAATCAGGCCTCCACTATTTCCACTGATCCTAAGGAGATCTCTCAAGCCATTCTAGAGCAGGGAGCAGTGTTAGAACAGCAAGCCTCCCATCTGACTGGATCAAAAGCCTGATTCCATCACTAATACAGTATCCTGCAACACACGCAACAGTGTTTGGACTCTCCAAGGCCTCCTCCTATCCCTTGTGCTCCTGGCTTGCCATTGTCCCCATCGGCTGTCCCTGGCTTACTATTGTTTTCTCTTTCACCCCTATTGCCAAACCCAGACCCCTATTATGGAAATTCTAAGAATTACGGGGTCAGCCTGAGGTTTTTGCTTCCCATCAAGCAAAAATCACTTTTATCGTCTCTCTCATGCGGGGCCCATCACTAGCTTGAGTGTCCCCTCTGCTAGACTGTCGTTCTCCCATGTTAGGCAATTTGGACGCCTTCTTAGTCACCTTTCTCTCTGTCTTTGACACTCCTGGCAGGTAGGCCCAAGCAGAGTCTGTTCAGCTGCAACAGGGACAATGGTCCCTTTCACAGTATGCTACGGAATTCCAAACTCTAGCTTATGACACAGATTGGGGGGGGTTGCTTTGAAGGCTGCTTTCAGGAGGGGACTTAATGACCACCTGAAAGACAAACTGACTACCTGCACCATTCCACACACTTTGGAAGACCTAAATGCCTTATGTTCCTACTTGGAGCATTACATCTTGGCACAACAAGGTGAGAGAGATCATGACCTTACTCGCTGTCCCATGCAGCAGCATCCTCTGAGTTTGGCTCCACATTTTCAACCATGAAAGTTGGTTGGGTGTATCGCCTGTCAGATGGGCAGAAGTCTAGATGGTACACATGTTGCTTATGCCTTTACTGTGGAGTCTCTGGCCACGTGGCTCAGGTGTGTCTAAACAAATTGGGAAACTCAAGAACTTAGGGAGTGGGATATCCTCCCTAAGTATTCCGTCTATCCCCATGTCCTCTGATCAACATCTAAGCATACTGGTCGCTTTGCCCTGGGCCGGACTTACTGTGTCTGTGCAGGCATTCATTGATTTAGATGCTTACAGAATCTTTCTGGATGCTACCTATGAGCATGAACATGCATACTATTGCACAGACGCAATCTACCTATTAAGGTGGTTTTTATAGATGGTTCCCCATTTCGGTTCAGGGTATATCTCTTATTCCTCTGACTCCCCGCTGGTGGGGACAGGCTCATCCCATGTTGAATCTGTAACATTCAATGTGATAGACTCACTGAGGAGTCCAATTATACTTGGATACCCATGGCTTAGGTCCAACAATCCACACGTCTACTGAGTTCAAGGAACCCTTACCTTTCCCAGTTTAGACATCCCACTGATCATTCTGTCCATGGTGGATCTGCCCATTTCTCTTTCTTCTGAGGTACCCATACCTTACCATGCCTATTCCGATGTTTTTAGCAAACATAAGGCCAAAACTGATTCCTCCTCACTGGTCTTACGATTGCTCCATTGACCTCCTTCCTGGGACAATGCTTCCATGAGGGAAGACCTATCCCCTATCTGTTCTGGAGACCGCAGCTCTTGAGGAATACATAGAGGTGAACCTTGCTAGGGGTTTCACCCGTCTTTCTACTTCTCCAGCAGGAGCAGGATACTTCTTTGTTTCTAAGGACAGGACCCTTCGACCTTGTATTGACTACCGGGGCTTAAATAAGCCAAAAATGATGTGAGAGGCTCTGAGTAGGAACAAAATCACAATGGCCTGTTCTCCAGCTAGTCACCTCCCAAGAGCATCACATTTTAGCTCTCTAGTGCCATTACAGAGAAGAAATTTCCACATACACATTAGACTAATCCCACCCATAAGGGTGGTCCAGTACCAAAATGATGGGCAAGTCTCCTCTGCACAGAAAAAACAGCTAACCCCAGACGTACATTTCAGCCTTATTTTGGGCCTCGTCAGTGAGGTGCAGCTGGCTTCCCTAGGCACTGAGAGCAAGGGGTCCACGTCTGGATTACCCTTTACACTTAGGGAGAGACCCTAAGTGTTTCTCAGAAACAAGCCAAAAATGATGTGAGAGACTCTGAGTACGAACAAAAGCACAATGGCCTGTTCAGCGGCTAGTCACCGCTCAAGAGCATCACATTTTATCTCTCTAGTGCCATTACAGAGGAGAAATTTCCACATACACATTAGAGTAATCCCGCCCATAAGGGCGGTCCAGAACCAAAATGATGGGCAAGTCTCCTCTGCAGGAAAAAAAAGCTAACCCCAGACGTACGTTTCAGCCTTATTTTGGGCCTCGTCAGTGAGGTGCAGCTGGCTTCCCTAGGCACTGAGAGCAAGGGGTCCACATCTGGATTACCCTTTACACTTAGGGAGAGACCCTAAGTGTTTCGCAGAAACAAGCCAAAAATAATGTGAGAGGCTCTGAGTACAAACAAAAGCACAATGGCCTGTTCTCCGGCTAGTCACCGCTCAAGAGCATCACATTTTAGCTCTCTAGTGCCATTACTGAGGAGAAATTTCCACATACACATTAGACTAATCCCGCCCATAAGGGCGGACCAGTACCAAAATAATGGGCAAGTCTCCTCTGCACAGAAAAACCAGCTAACCCCAGACATACGTTTCAGCCTTATTTTGGGCCTTGTCAGTGAGGTGCAGCTGGCTTCCCTAGGCACTGAGGGCAAGGGGTCCACATCTGGATTACCCTTTACACTTAGGGAGAGACCCTAAGTGTTTCACAGAAACAAGCCAAAAATGATGTGAGAGGCTCTGAGTACGAACAAAAGCACAATGGCCTGTTCTCCAGCTAGTCACCGCTCAAGAGCATCACATTTTAGCTCTCTAGTGCCATTACAGAGGAGAACAGGCCATTGTGCTTTTGTTCATGCTCAGAGCCTCTCACATCATTTATTGGTTTGTTTTTATTGGGGCTTAAATAACATCACACTCTGGATCTATTACCCTCTGCTGCTTGTATTCAAATTATTTGATCAATTAAGGGATTCCACTATTTTTACTAAACTGGACCTTTGTGGTGTGTACAATGTTGTACGGATCCTGAAGGGCGACAAGTGGAAGGCCGAGTTTGACATAAGATTTGGGCACTACGAGTACCAGGTGATGCCCTTCGGTCTACATAACGCCCCTGCTATATTCCAGTTCTTCAATTACATCTTCTGAGACCTTCTTTTATCTTTCTCTGCAGTGTATTTGACGATAGTCTAGTGTTCTCCAAAACCCTGTCTAAACACTGTGACCATGTTAGTCAAGTTCTGGAATGGCTACATTCCAATCATCTCTATGCTAAGTTGGAGAAATGTTTATTTGAGCAGTCCCAACTATTGTTCCTGGGCTATATTACCACTCCTACCGGCCTGGATATAGATCCTGCTAAGTTGGCTGCTGTAAGAGATTGGTCTATACCCACCGGCGTCAAGGCCATACAAAAGTTTTGTAGGGTTTTGTAACTACTACCAGAGATTCATAAAGAATTTCTTGCATATCATCCAACCCATCGTAGCCCTCACCTGAAAGAGGTGAATGCCCATCATTGGCATCCTGAAGCCATCTCTGCTTTTGACACTCTTAAAACAGCCTTCACCACAGCACCCATTCTGCTGTACCCTGATCCATTACAGGCGTGCACTGTGGAGGTGGATGCATTGGAGATTGTTGCTGGGGTTGCTTTCCCAGTGCTCCCTTATCACAGGACACCTATATCCATGTTCATTTTTCTCACGCTGCTTCTCCAGTTCTGAAAGGAATACGACATTGGTAATAGGGAACTGTTGACCATAAAGCTCTCCCTAGAGAACTGGCATTTTCTGTTGGAGGGGTCCCCTCATGTGGTGTCTACCCTCACAGACCACCAGAATTTAGCATAACTGACCTCTGTCAAATGCCTCAGTGCTCAACAGGTGAGATGGTCTTCCACTTTTCCACTTCCAGATTTCGGATATTTTCCGAGCACCAAGAACATCAAAGTGGATGCCTTATCCTGTCATCTAGATCCTAGCACTACACTGGTAATGGATCCTGTATCAGTGATTCCTTCCACTTGCATCCTGGAAGCTCTGTTTTCTCCTACTCTTCAGGACATACGAAATGCCCAGCCATTACGGTCCTCTCAAAGCCTGCCTTCACAGGATGAGTTGTTTGTTCCTGATCGATTCCGCTCAGAAGTATTAAGGTGGACCTATCATTCTGTGGTCGCCGGGCATACAGAGGTGTCTCTCACAGCATTTCTGGTGGTCTTGGTGCCGGGCAGACATGTGTTCTTAAAGGGATAGTAATACTTCGTTGTATCTTTATTTTATTTTGTAGGCATTAAAAAAACATGAAGAACGATATAAGTCTTATCTCTCAAACCTTTATGGTTTGAGAGATATTCACAAGCAAAGTTTCCCCCTCCCACCCCTTTTACCTAGTGTAAGCCATCTCTTCTCAGATGTGGAATGCAGTCCATAGACCAGACAGATAACAACAAGGGACAATATTCTTCCTATCAGAACAATGAAAGCCCTGCCCCCCTTGACAAGCTTTTCAGATTGTTCCCTTTTCTTAATTGAAGATTGTTCCTCTCTGCAGTCTACCTGGGCACCTCCCTTCTGCTGTGGCTGAGCAGTGTTACATCAGTAAAAGGGGCGGGAGGGGGATATTTTGTTATTGAATTACTCTTGAACTATAACTCTGACAGTATTGAAATAACACTCTCCAAAGTCCAAATACTATGATGATTAATTAGAGCTGCTTTTATTATGAAACATTACTATCCCTTTAAGTGTTTTCATGTTCTGTGTACTCTCATGAAAAGCCCACACACTAAGCCTTTGGGCCTTCTTCAACAGCTACCTATATCACCGTTATTGTGGATCCAGCTATCCATGGATTTCATGGAGTATCTTCCTGTATCTGCCGGCATGTCCACTATCTGGATAGTTATTGATTGCTTTTCCAAGCAGGGACACTTTTTTCCCTTTCCTAAACTACCTACTGCTGCTGAACTGGCCAATGCCTTTATCACAAATATTGTGAGACATCATGGCATACCCCTCCACATCACCTCTAATTGTGGTCCTCAGTTTGTGTTCAGGTTCTGGCGGGTGTTCTGCTTGTATCTTGGCATTCAGCTCACATTTTCCTCCAGCTACCACCTTCAAATGAATGGTCAGACTGAGCGGGTGACCCAGTCTCTGGAGCACTTTCTCTGTAGCTATTTCAGTCCCTGCCAGGACAATTGGATGCAGTTTCTACTATTGACGGAGTTCTGCTACAATTTCCTCAGCCATTCTTCTCTGGGGTGTTCTTTGTTCTTTTCAGCTCTAGGTTGTAACCCTAGGGTATTGCTACTGCAACCAGGTTTCACTCTGGTTTTGTCCACAGAGGCATAAGTCCAGTCCTTAACCATGCACTGGGCAACCATACAGAACTCTTTCCTGTCTGCTCAGAGGGACCAGAAATTGTTTGCTGATAGACTGCGTACTCGGGCTCCTCTTTTTAACTTTTTTTGGGTTTTGTGTCTTCTGTCCTCTGTGGTTTATTAGTTGGTGCTTCCATAGTTATTAGGCATTCATCCCATTTATAAGTCTCCCTCTTGAAACCCTGGACTGCATTTTGTTTTCGGCATCCCTCTTCCTCTGTTCCTGAGCCTGTTACTGTTGATGGCCATGAGGAGTATGTCATCGCCAAGATTTTAGATTTCCACTGGGCACATGGCAGGTTGCAGTGCCTGGCAATGGAAGGGCTGTGGTACAGAGGCAAAGAAAAGTAGAGACAGAGAAAAATCTCTTAATGGCACCAATCACTCTCCTATATATACAGCGAAGTGAGTAAATAAGGTATGAGGTAACATGGGGGGAAAATGCAAATAAAACAATTAAAAAAATAACTTTTATTAGTGCCCTTCTAAAATAAGCGAATTAAAATCAATGGCTATCCCAGTTTCTTATTGCTTAAATTGTTTGTTAAGACACTTTCTTAATACCATTAGACTAATGATATTGCTCTCTTAGCACACAACATGTGTAAGTAACTCTGTCCCCAGTGACAAATTAGTAGGGTATACACAATTCTAATCAATGCACATTAATCTAAATTCTTGAAAAACGTGACACTGAGCAGGATTTATACTTGTACCCTGTGCTCTATCTCATTATAGGTTGTGTATCTAAACAGGCAGAATCTAATTGGGGTATTTATCCTGAACTTCATAGTAGGAAGGCAGTCATTTAACTCTAGTCCCATGACATAAATACTATTGGAATCTCTCTCTGCTCAGTGTCACATTTTTCAAGAATTTAGATTAACGTGCATTGATTAGAATTGTGTGTACCCTTCTCAGTTGTCATTGGGGACAGAGTTATTTACACACATTGTGTGCTAAGAGAGCAAAATCATTAGTCTAATGCAGTGGTTCTCAACCAGGGTGCCGTGGCACTTTGGTGTGCCACAGACAGCAACTTAGGGTGCCCCATATTTTCTATGAAGACTTTCACAAAAATGTGAATATTGAGTTTTAAATTATTATTTGTGGAAATTGTTTTGCAATATATGTTTATTTTTGTTAGCATGGTTGGAAGACCTTATAAAAACTGTATATTTATGTATTGTACCCTTAATTATGCCCTTGATAAATTACATTACGTGTGCTAGGGGTGCCCCAAAAGTTCCAGATTGAGTGTTAGGGGTGCCTTGAGCAAAAATAGATTGAGAGCCACTGGTCTAATAGTGTCTTATCAAACAATTTAAGCAATAAGAAACTGGGACAGCCATTGATTTTAATTGGCTTATTTTAGAAGGTATCTGGTACTGACCCTGGATATCCCTGACCATTCCTTGACTGCTGGTCGACAACGCTGACATCTGGTACTGACCCTGGGTTTCCTTGACCATTCCTTGTCTGCTGATCCACACCGCTGATATCTGGTACTAACCCTGGCTATCCTTGACCATTCCTTGTCTGCTGATCCACACTGCTGATATGCGGCACTGACCGACTATCCTTGACCACTTTTTGAGTGTGAGCATTCCTGTCTCCAGTCGATTCCTATTGGTAGTTTTTACTCCCTGAGGCTAGTAGTGTATAGTATACCCATGGCATGATTATCCTGAGTCTCCTTTGGCTCCTCTGAAGTGGACTATCTAGATTCGCAGACAGCACCTCTACTGGGCCTTGGGTGCAGTACAATCCCCCACAGGTAGCCCACGTTTCCGAGCTACGCTTCCTAGAAATGCTCCCTAGCATCTCGCACTATTAGCCTTCGTTGAAGGAGTCTCCTGTTCTTCTACCTTAGTTCTTCTGCTAATGACAGAGTGGGCCTACCCTAGCGTCCTCGCTTAGGTACTAGCAGTTGGGCAATCATTACAGGTTATTTGGGTGTGTATCTGTGTGAGTGTCTTCATTACTCTAATACCAAATATCCTCTTTTCCCTCACCCCTCCCACAAAAAGTTCATATTCTTGCATCCTATTAAACCTATAAAGAGATGTTTTACCACAATGAAGAATTGGTGTTTTCAATCCAGTTTGTGAAAAACGCAACATAGTGTGAAAAACATGTGTTTGTCTGGTATGTGTGTGTGCATGTGCGCGGGTGTGTATGTCTGGTTATGTGAGATAATGTGAATCTGGGTGTTTGAATTTGTTTATGAGGGAGGCTGTGTGTGTGTTTGTCTGCAAGAATGTGTTTATGTGTTATAATATCAATGTCTTCCAAGTCATATGAGGTATCCTATTCAAATGATGCTACCTACATGGCTAGAGTCATTATGGTGAGCTTACAACTTCGTGGCCGTCAAAATGGCACCTGCAACATGTTGCCTGTCAGAATGTTTCCAGGTGTGTATCTGTTAAGTTAGGTCAGTATTTGTTAGGTTAGGATAAATTAGGTTAGCATCTGTTATATTAGGTTAGGTTAGGATCAGTGTCTATTATCTGTTAGGTTAGGGTCAGTATCTGTTAGGGTCTGTCTCTGTTAGTTTTAAGGGGGGAGGTTTAAGTTAGTTGTTAGATTAAGTATAGTTGTTAGATTAGGGATGAGAAACATCAATGTGCCCTTTTCAACCTGGCTATATTATTAAGTCGCCATTTTGACGCACGCTCTTACAAGTGCATCATTTCACTAGTAAGTCATCATATGATAGGGTTTAACTAGCTTCTACATATTTATTCATTGTAGTTCAATTGAGTGTTGGGTTTCTTATGAACATTTTTGCAATTGAAATAGTACTTGGTATTTGGTTTGCTCTTTTTCCATTCTGACATGCATTATTCTAGGAAAATCAAGCCTTTAGGACTCTTTTACATGGGCAGCAGAACTGTAGCATTGACCTAATAAATTGTTGTCACCCATGTTCTTCCATTTATCGTCATCTGCTTTCCACCTATGATCCCAACAGACAGACCACTACCTGTATATTATTGGCTGATACCCACATGGTTCGGTTATTCCGTTATTCATTGGAGGGTGTGATCAGCTTTCAACATCACTTATGTGAATAATCTGTGGGTTGCCCTAGATAATGGGTAGTCAACCCTGGTCCTCATGCGCTACCCCCTGTACATTGTTCTCAAGATTTCCTTGAATAGAGCATAGGCTGACCAATTAACGTGACTAAGGCACTAATTAGTCCACCTGTGCTCCAGCTGGGATATCCTGAAACCATGTACTGATGGTAGCGCATAAGGACCAGGGTTGGCTACCCCTGCCCCAGAGGCTATCCTGCAGACCTGCCTTTCTTCAACTATACTGTGTTCTTGCATGAATGCATTAAGATGCAGCATGCTGGACTGTGGTGCATTAACATGAGTTGATAGTCACCGCCGTGAAAGGCACTACAGTCCTGCATTATGCATTTCATCATAACCAATGTACCACCTCTGTGTTGATGGAAAGGGGACTTTGAGAATTACAGGAAAAAATACCTTTGGAATAAATGGCTCTTAATATGTTTAAAGTAGAACTACCAGCCAAATTAAAGTTAATTCCAAATAATTATGCACATACCGATAAGCATATCCATACTAGTATTATCTGGAATAAGTCCAGCGTTATTGAGAAATTCAACTCGTTCTGAGACGGTCAGACAAGTAGCTTGCTGTAGAGGCATCTGTATGCCTGCACCATCAGTCTCTTCCTGTACCTTAAGGTACAATGCAACCCCTCCTAGAGGAGAGTGGGACGAGTGCAGGAGCGCAGATGTCTCTTTGGCAAGATGTCTGTGCAGATGCCTGCCTGACCATTTCAGAACGAGTTGGATTTCTCAGTAATGCTGGACATAATCCGGATAATACTAGTATGGGTATGCTTATCGTTATGTGCATAATTATTTGAGGGTAACTTTAATTTGGGTGATATTTCCGCTTTAACAGAGAAACCTTCCTAAATGGGTGTACTTTATACAACAGACAGATGGATCTATATAGTTTCCTTTCTTTTCTGTATTGAAACTTTGTTGTAGACTGTAGGTGAATTTTGGGGTTTTGAAGTATGAAAACATTTCCAAGAGAATTTTCAGTACTGTAAAGTTAAAAATATCTAAAAAATGGAAAATTAGATTAGTATTGTAAATGGAAAAATATCAAATTTCAAGATTAAATGCATGATATTGCCAGCAGCTGAGTTAGTAGTTTTATATAGAGGTGTCTATAGAGATCATTTGCTCTCATGCACACCTTTGTTGCTGTTCAACTCCAATTACTATTGCTAAGCAAAGTCTACTAAGAAACAAACAGAAAATCCCTCATGGCCTGAAGGTGAACATTGTTTGCCAAGTCTAGCATGGCACAGCCAGCAGGTGTTGCAGCCAATTTAGTTTTCTGCTTCTCACTTTCTTCCCTCACTTTTCTGAAGTCAGCTTATCTTCGTGGAACTGGCAAGAAGAGATAAGTGTAAACACTGATATATTACATTTACTGTGCATTATCTGTGATCACGGATGGCTTTGTTTAAAGGTAAATAAGTTAACAGCAAATTTTATTATAGATTAAAATCCTTTGAGTGCCAGAGAACTATCCAACTCATTGCAATGTGTTAGTTACCAGCCTGGCACTCCGAGGGTTAAAGGGCTATAGCCTAGGAATAAGTGACTATTCGTATATATATATATATATATATATATATATATATATATTTTTTTTTTTTTTTTGCATTTGATCTCCGTTATAATCTACTTCTTATTATGTCAGTTTTAAATCAGATTAAGGCTAATGTCCCTTATAAGCCATTCATATAAATTAAGTTCTATGTTTATTGTTGTAAGGGTGTGTGATTTAGAGAAAGACTTCAATAGAGATCTGCAGATATGTAAAATATATAGATATATAGATATATGTAACTGACTGCTATATGAAGGACACCTGCCTCAACAAATTAATCTGTTGAGCAAATTAAGAGACACTTATTTATTAGGTCAGATCCCCCTTTAATATCTTCATTAAAGCTCCAGTGGATTCCCCACTTGCACTGAGAAAAAAGTGAGCATCCAGATCACAATCTTACATAACTATAGTCTAGCAATGCTATGATGCTATCTAAAGCTGAGCTATATGCCTAACAATGGCAAATAAACTATACCGTAAGGGGTCAGATTTAATAGATTAGTGGTATGCCAGTACTACAATGTTCTTGAGCATTATACTTCATTAGAGCCAGTTCACATAACAGTTCCTCTAACTGTATGCTTCGCAGGTAGATGTTCTCCGAGACTCTTTTACCATCGCACCTGTGTAATGGCTGCTTCTTGGTCTTGCAAACAAGGGGGGAAGATTCACTAAGCGGTGATAAAGTGGAGATGACTTCTCCAGTTTATCACTTCTCCGATTCCTATGTTATTATATGGAGACTATGCACTAAGGCTTGGAGATCATCAAGCTCTAATGAATTATTAAATTAAGAGCAAAACAGTACACTCAGTGCTGCTATAGCTCTAATCTATTAAATGGACCCCTAAGAATAAAATACTGTAAATAAAATACTTTAGTCTTGTTATAAGTCATTTATTAGGTTACACAAGTAGGTATCAATAGGTCATGAAATAGCCTAAAAAGTCGTGGTAATGCTCCGCCCACCAGCCACGCCCCCAGCAACACCCCCTAAAACATAAGCGTCCCTCTTTGGCAATATTGAAATATTTGGAGGTATGCTTACCTAGGTAGTTGTCACTCAAACACCAGTCAGGTGTTTTTTAAAGCGGAACTAACACCGCTAACAAATGTAGTCTGTAATAATTCCCTATTAGGCGACTAGCTGCTTAGTAGCGCTAGTCACCAGAATTATTACCTCTTCATGAAGAAATTTGAAGTGATCCTCGGCTGACAGGCAGGATGGAGCGCGGACATCTTGCCCTAGTGACGTCCGCGCGCCTGCGCTGTCAGTCCCTTCCAGAGCCAAATGGCTCCTAGCAACGCCTCCTACAGCCGTCTGGGACTGACAGCGCAGGCGCGCGGACGTCACTAGGGCAAGATGTCCGTGCTCCATCCTGCCTGCCAGCCGAGGATCACTTCAAATTTCTTCATGAAGAGGTAATAATTCTGGCGACTAGCGCTACTAAGCAGCTAGTCGCCAGATAGGGAATTATTAGAGACAACGTTTGTTAGCAGTGTTAGTTACGCTTTAATTTATACCATGCACTGTGAGTAGGTACAGGAATGGGTGTAATTTATCATTTCAGGGGTGAGCAAGGTGAGGCTCTCAAAATGTTGCCAGATTACAACTCCCATCATCCCCTACCAGCCATTGGCTAATGAGAGATAGTTGAGATATACCATGCACTGCTAGTTTCACTTAATTCAATAAAGATAACTGACCTATATACATCATATGATGTGCTTTTAGTTCACACCACTTCACATCAGAGAGAAAACATTATATATAAGTGGAGTACAGTCCTGGGCTATATATGGGAAGCCAGCTGGGGTTGGATTTCCCAATAGGCATAGTAGGTAATTGCTTAGAGCTCCAGATTTTGAGGAGCACCTCAGCTGTGCTGGCCACACCCACATTAGAAATTGTTGCTGTGACCAGAGCAATCTCAAGGTCCCTGCACCAATCTCATACCCCTTTACAAGCTATCATTTAACTCCTTGGATGCCAGAGAAGTCTCCAACACAGAACTCCCAACAGTGCTGTAAACAAATGGATACTGCCATGCTGCACTTAATTAATGTTTTCTGTCCTGCTGTAATATAATTGTGTATTTCCTTCCTGTGTCACACAACAGTAGCCCTTTACAAGCAGTCGGGGGACCAACTCTACAGCTGGCCCAATCTCTATCTTCTCTTTAACTAATGGAATATGATTGTATCTTGTAAGAACCCATCTAACACCCCAATGTCTGACTCTGACTTTAGGCTCAATCAGTGGCATTAGGACTCTGCCTCTTTGTAAAATGCTATACAACCCAGAATTTTTGCTGCATGGCTACAATCTAAAATGAATTACCCACACTGGGTCACTTACTGTGAAGTGCAAGCTCAGTGTTGCAATGATGTTCATTCACATGACCCCATAGAGCTTACAATCTATAATCTGTGACCCACATGGCAACACAGAGCTTACACGTCACAAGATGGCACACAGTGGGTAATTCCTTTTAGTTTGTTAGTTCTGTGGTGCCGTATGGGTCATATATTGTAGCTCTGCTGGGTGCATCATAGTAACATAGTAATATAGTAAATTAGGTTGAAAAAAAAAGACACAAGTCCATCAAGTTCAATCTTTGCCTCATAAAACAGAGATATGAGAATTATATAGCTTTCCTGCTTCCAAATAAGTTAGTCTTTATCAGAACTTCCTGTTTTGTTTACTAATACACAGTATAGCCCTGTATGTTCCCTTTTGAAAGAAATATAACTAATCTTTTCTTAAATTTATCCATTGTATCCGACATAACCACATCCTTGGGCAAGCAATTCCATAATTTAACAGACCTTACTGTAAAAAAAACCCTTCCACTTCTGAAGTCGAAACCTCTTTTCCACTAATCTCAAGGGCTGGCCCATAGTTGTTTGATCAGGCCTTCAAATGAATAGCTCACCAGAGAGGTCCTTGTATTGACCTCTCATATACTTGTGCATTGTGATAAGATCTCCTCTTAGTCATCTTTTCTCTAGAGTAAATAAACTTAGTTTGTCTAGTCATTCCTCATACGTCGACCTCCATTCCTTTAATTATTTTTGTTGCTCTCTGCTGTACTCTCTCCATTTCTAGAATATCCTTTTTCAGAACTGGTGCCCAAACTGCACTGCGTATGCATCATAGATTCTAAGCTCTGTAGTGCCATGTTGGTGACCCTTATGGTACCAGAGAACTTGCACTTCACAGGACTTGGTACCACCATGGTAATTCCTTTTAAATTGTAAGTTCCATGGTCATATGGTTATGCATTGGATATTTCAAGCTGTGTGGGGTCATGGCGGTCATAAACTGCAGATTATAAGCTCTGTGGTGCCATGTAGGTGACCCTCCTGGCATCATATAACCTTTCCACAGTGGGTAATTGCTCTTAGATTGTAAGCTCTTTGATGTTATGTGGGTTAAACATTGAAGACTGTAAGCTCTGTGGTGTGATGTAGGACATACATTGTAAATGGTCATTTCTGGCGTCATGTGAGCTATACAGTGTAGATTGTAAGCTCTGCTGAGTCATGTTTGTGATACTGTTGGCACCACAGAGCTTGCACTTCATAGAGCATGACCCAATGCATTGGTGACCTTTCTAGCATTCAAAGGGTTAAAGGTCTCACTAAAATCAATGAGAATTTATACATGTATTATTTGTTCTCTATAGTGCAGTGGGTTTGCCCCAGAAATGCTGCATTTCTTCTTAGTACATGAATCTCATAGTCTGATACCTCAGTATTGTTCCATTGTCCACTGGTAGTTACAAAACCACACTTACACTGTCTGTCACCCCAGTATTGTTCCACTGGTAGCCACAGGACCACATATACACTGTCTGCTTCCCCAGACTTGTTCCACTTTCCACTAGTAGTTACAGAATCAAATATACACTGTCTAACAACCAAGCCTTGTTCCACTGTCCACTGGTCATCACAGAACCACTCATATTTTGTCTGACACTATAACCTTTCTCATTTGTCCGCTTGTAGTTACAGAACCACACATACACTGTCTGAAATTCCAGCCTTGTTTCACTGTCCAGTCATTGTCACAGAACCATATGAACACTGTCAGGACACTGTCAGACTATCCAACCTTGTTCCACTGTCAACTGGCAGTTAAAGTGGTAGTAAGGTTTCACAAAAAGCAGCTCCAATTAATCTTCATAGTATTTGGGCCATGAAGAGTGTTATTTCAATACTGTCAGAGTTACAGTTCAAGAGTAATTTAATGATAAAGTATCCCCCTCCCAACCCTTTTACCTAGTGTAAGCCGTGTCCTCTCAGATGTGGAATATGATCTTTTGATCAGACAGCTCGCAAGAAGGGACAATGTTCTTACTGTGAGCATAAGGAAAACCCTGCTCCCCTTGACAGGTTTCAGAGGTTTTTTTATGCTCACTGAAGATTGTCCCTCTCTGTAATCCATCCGGATAGTCTTGCTGCTCTGAGGCGAGCAGTGCTACATCAGTAAAAGGGGTGGGAGGGGGATACTTTCTCATTCAATAACTCTTGAACTACAACTCAGACAGTAATGAAATAACACTCTCCACAGCCCAAATACTGTGAAGATTAATCTGAGCTGTTTTTTTTTTATGAAACATTACTATCCCTTTAAAGAACCATACATACATTGTCTTACACCCCAGACTTGCTTCACTATCCACTGGTAGTCACACATACAAGGTCTGCCACCCAAGCTTTATTCCACTCTCCCACTGGTTGTTACAGAACAACACATAAACTGTCTGACACTTCAACCTGGTTCCATTGTGTACTGATAATCACACAACCACATGCAACCCAGTCTTGTTATACTGTCCTCTGGTAATCACACAGCCACACACATACAATGACATTCCAGCCTTTATCCACTCTCCACTTGTAGTTGCAGAACCACACATACACTGTTTGATACCCTAGCCTTATTTCACTGTCCTTGTGTAGTCACAGATCCACATATATACTGCCTGACTCCCCACCCTTGCTCCACTGTCCACTGTTAATCACAGAACCACAAATGCACTGATCGACTGTCACCCCAGCCTTGTTTCACAGCCCACTGCTAATTATAAAACCCTATATATGTTGTGTAACTCCCCAGCCTTGTTCCATTGTCAGCCATTAATTACATTTTACCTTTCCTTTGTGTCTCACTTAATGCTTCAATATCCTGCAGGTTTACCAAAATTATGAAATGCTCCTATCATTTCATGTATTTATATAAAACAGTTGGTCTCGTGTAAGGTTCACCTCTAATTGTGTAATTATCTGTCAGTTTCATATAATGGTGCAATGATCTATGGTCTTTGCAATGTTAATGACACGTGCACTCCATGTCCTGTGGTTCATGGGTATAACACTGAAGATCATTTTTTTTTCCTGGAGGTGTGCACTGCATGGGCCCAAAAATATATAAATATATAAATAAATAAGTAAAAAGTGCTGAGGGGGTACACATTTCAGAATGTCATACTGGGATCCATGTTGCCTACAAGTGGCCCTGACCATAACAGTTAATACTTTACAAACTGGTGTATAAGACCTTTCTCACTGTAACCCAGAATAATAAACCTGTCTTTATCCATGTGCATTAAACCCCCTCTCACTGGTAACCAACTCACCCCACTACGACTCTTCTAGTTTCCACTCCCCAAATCCATTCAACAAATCCATATCTTGGCACATGTGCCTGTGTAGTTATCCAAAGCAGTAGCACAGGATAGCTCTATAGTTAGCTGCAGCAACCTAGACATTGGAAATATAAAGAGGGAAGTGTGACTATCTGTTTCTTGATGACAGTGCATGATATGAGGTCACTGACAGGCAGCTCGGAATGCTTTTACATAGAAGTGTTGGAGCTTTAAGCAATCTTTACTGATTTATTACTATACAATTTAATCCAATTTTCTGAGGTTTTATGTTTGATAAGAGTTGTTTCCTTGTAGTGGACTACAGAGGTCATCATTCAAAACTATTGGGCCCTGGAGTCTATGGGCCTGCTTTGATGTTAGAACTCTCAAAAACCGCACCCGCTGTAGTCACACCCCTGTAAAATGGTGTTAGACAGTGGTAAGGCTAGAACATGGATTCTATCACCTGGTTTAATATGGAATCAAGATAAGCTGTATCCAACATCTGAGACTCCTTGTTTTAGTTCTTGGACCATAAGGCTTTAACTGGTAAGTGCTTTAACCCCCATTGGATGCTAGATTTGTCTCCTGTGCATTGAAAAGCAATGCAATACAGCCTTACCTAGCATCCAGGGAGATAATCGCTGTTTACACTGGCCTAAGCAGGAACTGCTTGAGAGTTTGATTGTGCAACTATTTTCTTTCAGATCACATTTACCTGGTGGCCCACATGGTATAAATGACCCCCAAGGATAGGCAGAACAACCACTGGTGCAGCTGTGGCAAACTGACAAATGTAGTTGCCCACTGAATGCTGACAATAGATTGTGTTTAGAATGTTTCCTTGTGCATGGACCATGTTACTGAGTTCATGCCCACTGTTATTGTCCCCTAGAAAAGTAATGTTGGGAGCCACTGGGAGCCTTATCTACATTTTCTAAGTGAAGAGGAGTATCAAACTGACAGACAGATCCGGCCTGGTTATTCACCCAAGAGATATCTCAGTCGCCTGTTCCAGTACTGGGATCCAAACACAATTTATAGGCTACAGCAAGCAGGTAAGTGATATCTGGAACATCCTGTACAATAACAATGGTGGTATATACATACATACTCTTCATTGCAACGCAATACGTTGGATACCTCTGGCACTCTAAGGGTTAATATTTTAATATATATATATATATATATATATATATATATATATATATATATATGTGTATATATATATATATATATTTATTTATTTTATTTATTTATTTATTTTTTTTAATTGGAATTGATACACTATAAATAGCACATTCTATCCCTTTAACCCCTTGGTGCTAGAGATGTCTCTAACACACTGCAAAGCAGTCTCTTAGGGAAATCTTTAGCATCTAAGGGGTTAAACATTTTAGTTATATCATCCTTGAATGCAAACCGCAGATAAGTGTAGACAATATTACTTAATCATTATAACTCTTTGAATGCCGGGGGGGGCATTGCATTGCACACCCCTTGGTTTTTAAAGAGTTAAAGCAGCACAGAACTAAATGTGTTTTTGTTTTAACCCCTTGAATGATAGAGAGGTCTCTAACACATTGCTTTACATTGCATTGCATACATCTCTAGCATTCAAGGGGTTAAACCAAGTCACCAAAAGACCACCTATTGCCCCTCATATCTATAATTAATTAATGAATGGCACTGTATTAAGTTTTGATTGGCGACCTATAAGCTTAGTCAGTGTATAAGACACTGGGGTCTCAATACTATTTCTACAGGAAAAGAAACTGTGGCATTGGTGGTTTTGAAAGCACAGTTTGTATTCTATTAATTATGCTGTCAAAAATTACAGAGATGTAAAAATGCCCAGCGGGCAAAATATTTGTGCCCATTGGACACAATTAAAAGGTGACTGAATTTGGCATTCTATTACACGCAGTGGCCTTAACACACGTTGAGGGACTTGCTATATTTGCATAAAAATTCTACCAATTAAAGGTAGGCACTAGGGTCTCGATTCTATTACCAGAGCTAAAAAAAACAGGCGTGTTTTTTTAAGTCAGGTTTTAGCATCCTATTACCCAACTTGGAAAATAAAAGCAACAGTAATTATACACATCGCCAGTCAACAAAAAGCCCATAGGAAACAACTAATAACAATGTGCAAGTAGTATCCTATTACCCATGCTCAATATTAGCGCCAGTTTTGATGATACACTTTAAGTTGGAAATCCTGTGCCTCAGAGGTTGAGGTGTAGAAGCCACAACGATGGTTTCAAAACCATCGCTGTTTGAACAAAAGCGGTGTAGAATATAGTATACATCATAGAAATCCGTCATAGGGTGCCCCCCTTTGACATTTTAACCCCCCTTTTAAAATTCGACTTACAGAGCTTTCTTTCACCACATTAATTTAACAAATATTGTTCACATTCCACCTTTTAACCCTTCCCCTTCAAAATTCGACTTATAGTGCATTCTTTCACCACATTAATTCGACAAATATTGTACATTCGACATTTTAACCCTTCCCCTTGAAAAATTGACTTACAGTGCTCCCATGACTTTTTTTCTCCATTTAAATTCAACATTGTTCTTCTCCTATGTTTTTATGACATTTCTTCTTTGTATTTGTATTGTATAATGAACCTTATGAGTACCAGAGAGGTAGCAACGCATTACAATGTGTTTGCTACCCCTCTGGTTCTCATAGGGTTATAGGCAAGTTATGTGGCTGCATACCTTGCCTTTATATATGTAAAAAAGGTTGGGTTTTTTTTTATATATTTAATTTTATTAAAAAAATACTTCAGACCTCCAGGAGGTATCATGAATCCTCATGACACCTCCCTAGCATGGATAACCTATCCATTAGGATAGGTTATGCACGCAGGTGACAATTGCCCATTTTTTAAATAAAGTGCATATAACCTCTGTGTACCATAGGTTATATGCACTTTGACTGTAATATGTTAACATTTCAGACCTGGAGGGGGGCACCAGGACCCCTCTTAACACCCCTCTAACATGGATCATCTATCCAAAAGGATAGCTGATCTATGTGGCAACCTTTTAATTAAAGCGCATATAACCTATGCTTTTTATTAATGTGAGACCTCGAAGGAGGCACCAGGACCCCTCTTGATAGCCCTGCTATCATGGATCATTTATCCAAAAGGATAGATGATCCATGAGGTGACCCAAAGGCATTCTATGCCTTCTTCATCCCCTACAACATTGGAGCGGCTGTATAAGCCGCATCCAGTACAAGAGCTTATAGAAAGAATGAACACTGTCACCGGGTCAAGAATGAACACTGTCACCGGGTCATTCCTAGAAAGCTCAGCGCTGCGCTTTCATCATTGAACCAGTCACCGGGGTCAGGTTATCCATGCTAGGGGTGTGTGTCATGAGGGGTCATGATACCCCCTTTGAGGTCTGAAGTATTTTTTTAATAAAATTAAATATATAATATATATATATATATATATATATATATATATATATATATATATATATATATATTTTTACACATATACAGGCAAGGTATGCAGCCGCATACCTTGCCTATTAACCCTATGAGTACCAGAGGGGTAGCAAACACATTGCAATGCGTTGCTACCTCTCTGGAACTCATAGGTTTAATTATACAGTACAAATACAAAGAAGGCATGTTGTAAAAAATAGGAAAAGAATTTAAATGTAGAAAAAAAGTCATGGGAGCACTATAAGTCGAATTTTCAAGGGGAAGGGTTATAATGTTGAATGTACAATATCTGTCGAATTAATGTGGTGAAAGAATGCACTATAAGTTGAATTTTGAAGGAGAAGGGTTAAAATGTGGAATGTGAACAATATTTGTCGAATTCATGTGGTGAAAGAAAGCACTGTAAGTCGAATTTTAAAGGGGGGGGTTAAAATGTTGGAGGGGGGACTCTATGTCGGATTTTGATAATGTGGGGAACACATCTAACACTCAACTTGATCTTTCTGTCGTCAAACATACGCCTATTTCCTTGGACTTTGACATTTTGGTAGTTTTTTTAGGCGGTAGTTGAATAAAAGCATCAGCACCAAATTAGTTAGTACTCTGAAATGCGCTGTCTCAGCCAGTTTTGTTTTACTGTAGTTCTGCAATTCATGTTACTTGGTTTTTCTTGTAACGCCAGTTTTAGCGCGGGTAATAGAATCGAGCCCTGAATCTCTAACGTGCGATAAAAAACACTGACTTGTATTAGAACAGTGGTTTCTAACACACGTATGCGTGGCTAGTGATCACTACACTAGTCATACGTGGATATATTGATATGAGGCCCTAAGCCCCATATCAGTACATCAAAGTAACTAAAAACATGGTTGAAAACAAAACAATATTAATCCTATGGATGCCAGTGGGGTATGCAATGCATTGCAGAGCATTGCATGCCCCACTGGCACTCACAGGGTTAATCCCACTAAAACTAACACTACCCATTCACAGTAAACACTTACTTGTAAGTCTGATGTCCAACGGGGTCTTCAGCACCCTGGTCATCCACTGTCAGTTTTCTTCTATAATTTTCTATCTTCTTTTTTATTCATCTTCTATCCAATTCATCTTTATCTTCTATCTTCTTATTTTCTTTCTTCTCAAATATCCACTAGTACTATAATAAAAATAAAAAGGTTCAAATCATCCACTTCTCCCACAAAAATCCAAAATGTCAGTCCACAATGCCCTAAAGAAATATATAAACACATGTCCATGATGCCCAATATAAAGATAAAGACATATGTCCATGATACCCAATATAAAGACAAATGTCTATGATGCCCCCAATAAATAATTCCTGGTGTTGGTGGCAACAAGAAAAAAGATCAAGAAAACCCCCCCTTTGTTAGCTTTCGGGCCATTTCCAGAGCCATAATGAGGGTCATCTGAACAGAGACTGGCTTTTATATGGCCAGTGTCTGTTCAAAATGGTTTCCATGCTACAACTGGTTGGGATGTGTGCTTATGCACCTCCCAGCCAATCAGCTTCTTGTGAGTTTTGTCATCCCCTTGCTAGAAGCTGATTGGCTGGAAGGTGCGAAAGCAGATATCCCAGCTAATTGTAGTGTGGGAACTATTTCAATAGAGACTGGCCGTATAAAAGCTATTCTCTATTCAAATGTCACTCATTAGGGCTCAGGCAACGGCCCTAGAGTCTCTTGATCTTTTTTCCTGCGGCTGTGGTGGAGGTATCGTGGAATTATTAATTGGGGGGGCATTTGTCTTTATATTGGGAATCATGGACATATGTCTTTATCTTTATCTTTTGTGCATCGTTGGCTGACATTTTCAATTTTTGTGGGTTTGAACCTTTTTATTTTTATTATAGTACCAGTGGATATTTGAGAAGATAAAAGATAAAGATGAAGTAGACAGAAGATGAAGAAGATTACAGAGGAAGACTGACCATGGATGACAGGTACGTTTTTCACCTATGGAGTGGGGGTGTTAGTATAGTGTTAGGGCTAATTTTGTTTTACTTTCTAGTTAATGTTAGGGATAGTGTAGGGTTAGTGTTTGAGAGGTGGGGGGAGGTTGACTGCGTTTTGAGCTCACTTTCTTTGTTTGATACTGTGTCAATGAATGTTTAGCCACAATGTTGGTTTGGCCACCAGTGCTCGTTGGTCTATGTACCAGTCCAGCTATAGGATAACTGCGGAACACAAGTATGTTTCTCGTTCGGTGTTTATTTTTCCCTTACCAACTGTTTTACCACTGGGAATAGTATCAAGCAATTGGTGATTGGTATGTGTTGGCTCATCTTCCCATACACATTGAATCTGGTCACGTGATAACGAGTTAAGAACATTATTGTCCAATTCATTTGCTGACTAATTAAAGGAGCAGTAAACATTAATTATGAAAAACATACATGAAGTGATTTCCTGTTGAGTAAACCAATGGTACTCCCACAGCTGGAAGTTGCTTCGTATAAATTATTAGAAACAGTGCTACCGGTTGTTCAAACCTACAGTTCTTCTGGTGTCCAGACAGTTACTCTATTGCATTGTATGGGAGAGGTGAGCTACTAGCCACAGTTCTCCATAGAATGTGATAGTACCATATCCACCACATTGTGACTGTTTGAACTCTCATTACTTTTGAATAAAGCAACTGCCAGCATTAGGTTTAGTCATAATTAAAGTTTACTGATCCTTAAAAAATGATCTACAAAGAAAAGTTTTATCAGCAGAAAGGAAAATAATTGAAATTCTACCAACCAATGGTAATACAGTTACATACCCCTATATTTTCTAGCCTCAGTAGGTTCAGTATCCATCAAACAGTAATTACCATCATAATATTATCTTGTTTTACAAGATGTTACTGATTGCCCTAACTGATAAAGAAATATTGTGTTTCTAGATACATTTCAGTCAAATAAAGAGTACTTCCCTTTATGTATTGTTCCTGTTTTCTGCAGTTATCGCTTTTTAATAGCAAATGAAAGTATTTTTATTTTGCAAGCCCGGTGGTCCCTTGTAAGCCTAAAGTGAACTTTGAGAAATCCCCTAACAGGTTTTAGAATATGAACCTAAAGACAAGGCATAAGGACCTCTTGTCTGACCTCTTGCTTAGTTTCACTGGAATCTTTGTGCTGATATTACTGCTTATGTTTACAGGAAGCCTTAGGGATTCTGTGCGACTCCAACAGCTTACAACCAAGCCAGCAGAAAGCAGCAGGAGGCATCAAGACCTGTCATCTGCTCCCTTAAAATATCAGAGCTTGCCTGTCTTCACCTCTCTTCCCCTCCCTCTGTGGGCTCATGCTGATCTATTCACCAGTTCAGGTACCTAAACAACACTTCCGACCCAATAGGAGCCCTTTCCTGTCCTGTTCATGTCAGGCTATTTGTTCAGTATTGACACCAACTAAATCACAGACATAGAGGTGGAATTAAATTGGGCTGCAGCATGTTATTTATTTCACACATGAAAAATTATCATAATTTGCATAGTGACTCCACCTATAAGGAGAGCCCAG
Organism: Rhinophrynus dorsalis; assembly: GCA_037306005.1. Classification (NCBI taxonomy): domain Eukaryota; kingdom Metazoa; phylum Chordata; class Amphibia; order Anura; family Rhinophrynidae; genus Rhinophrynus; species Rhinophrynus dorsalis. The sequence goes on along the minus strand of CM074725.1, from coordinate 146,868,854 downwards.
TCTATAAATCCAGGGCAATTCCTCTGCACAAAAATTCTAGAAAACTCCAGACAAATGTTTTGTCCTGCTTTTGGCCTTCCCAGTGAGGGGTATTTGCATTTGCTTTTGCTTTCTTTCTTTCCCTCTCTCTCTTTTTTCTCTCTCTCTCAGTAGTGAATATTCACGAAGAATGAACAACAGCACATCATTTGTTTGCTCTTTGTATAGTTACTGCTCAGGTGTAGCTGGTCTCTCTAGACACTGAGAGCACTGTTCATTCTCACTGAGTACTCACCTCTGTCACATTCCTTTTTCAAACCCTAGGGTGTCTCCTTAATGGTGATATATACTCCCAATGTGGACAATTTTCTCTCAGTGCCTAGAGAGCTCAGCTAAACCTCACTGATGAGGCCTGAAAAGGCAAAAACTTACATCTGGGGTGTGTTGCAATTCTCTAGCAGAAAGGAATTGCCTTACTTTGTTGAGCTACACCATAGGCTCAGAAGGCAAATGGGTACTTCCTTTGTAATGGTACTAAAGAGCTAAACAATGATATTCGTTAGCAGTGACTAGCTGAAGAACAAGCAAATGCTGTGCTTTTCTTCATTCTCAGTGAGTACTGACCTCTGTTGCTCTCTATTATCCACATGACCACTAAAAGCCTTGGCCATAGATCCATTTCCTACAATCTTTAGTCCACATACCACACACACCTCAACACCACTGCTTAGTGAATAAAGTAGCACCAGAACATTTTGTAGTTCATCCAGCTCTATCCTACACCATCCATTTACAGGGGCAAACCACTGGGATCTGTAATTTGAGCCAAATGAAGAATTGCTTAGTATCCTATATAATAATTCGCTAATTTGTGTGTAACGCCGCGACATGCGCAGTAGAGACTGCCCATGACGCAGCTCTGTATCAGCCGCGGCGTGGGCAGTCTCCACTGCGCATGACTGCCCCGCGACCGGGTGGCAGTGGCACTGTGGCCCATGTATAACGAGCTGTTCAACTAGTATATATATACCCTACATCATGTTTCAACAATGATCAAATGCTTTGATTAACCCTAAAAAAGAAAACAATAATTATAAAATCCAAAATTACATGCGTCCAACAATGGGACAGAGAGAGGGAAAACATACAAATTTCTGCTTCTATTGTATAGAACCCAAACCCTCCTTTTTATACCCCTCCCACTGCAACTCTGCCCACACTTGGTATCAGATCTAGACACCAGACATATTCCCTTCACCTTGAAGCTCTGGTCATATAACGTGTCATAAACGTGCCTCCAATTCTGGCAATATAGATGTACAAAGTGGGATCAACATCTTAACGTTTTGAGAACCAGTTCAGAGTGATGCACAAAACACATTGCAAAACAATACATTGCACACCCCTTTGGTTATCAGACTGCATCACTTCAAGTGGAACTATCTTGCACACATAAGTTATACCCAATTATACTGCTAGTATCTTGTTAATCAGGGAAATAGTGTAATAAAGTTTCTTAAGTGCCGGCATGAGTTGGAATCATAACTTGTATGAAACTTACATTAATAGGACAGTGTAGACTTCTTGGCGAAGAGGGATCTGTGTGTCTACGCTGTCCTGTTGATCTAAGTTTCATATAACTTTATGATTCCAACTCATGCCAGCACTTAAGACACTTTATTATACTATTTATACGATTAACAAGATACTAACAATAAATTGAGGATAACGTATGTGTTCATGATAGTTCCATTTTAAAAATGAATGGGGTTCGTGCCCATGTAAATAAGTATCCCTAGCCAACATTAGCTAAAACTATTTTTAGGTGCATAAAACATAATACACATATATATATATATATATATATATATATATATATATATATATATATATATATATCAGGGCTTAAAATTTTAAGTCCTTTGCTACTAGCCAGACCTGAAACGTTACTCGGCACTGCAAGCCAAAACATACCCACCAGGGCTAAATTTCTACTAGCCAGGGCTAAATTTTCACTCTCCATTGGCTAGTGGCGAGTGGAAATTTTGAGCCGATATATATATATATATATATATATATATATATATATTTATTTATTTATTTATTTTTTTTTTTTTAAATTGAACTGTTTCTGGTTTGCTATCTGCTCCTCCTTGGGCAGGAGGGGGGGAAAAGTTTGCTCCCACACCATTGAATCACCACAGGCCAGTGATTTTGATTCAAGTGGTCAGGAGGACAAACCCTCCCTGGCCTCTCCTGTCAAAATTGCTGCAGAGAGCAATACTTTGCACACCCCCTCTGCTACTCAAGCAATTAAAAGACCTTGTTCCCTTTCCATAAGCCTACAATAACAGTGGATCTTGTAATGATTCCTCTCAGGACGTTGCACACCTGTACAGGCAGATACTGAGAATGAGGAAGAACTGGGCTATGATAGGGATATCCTTGAAGAAACCAGCAAAGAGAAGTTGGCCATTCCATCACATATCATAGGAACAATGAAGAAAGGCATGCCGGAAAAAGCAGATGCATATGGAGAGGAGGACACCTGGAAGAGGAAGGAGGAAAATGACTCACAAAAAGTAATTTGTCATAGAGAACTGGTATGAGAAAACAATGTGGTTTATTTTGTTCAGTACTTCAAGACATTTCTCTGTTATTTTAAATATATGTTATATACTCTGACATAACAGGCAAAGCATAGGCTGCATAACCCTCTCCATCCCAAATAACAATGTAGGAGACTGGTAGAGTAAAAATGATACCTTTATTGGCTAACTGAATGGCTCTAGGATGCAAGCTTTCACGTAACTAGGGGCTCGATTCAATTACCTCCATTATGAAAACCAAACTACCTTCGATAGTGTACCTGCTCTGTGACAAACTACCCAATGCTAAATAATACATGAGTGCTAAATTAGCGCTCATAGAGAACAATGAAAAAGCAGATGAATTTGCTGTTCAGTTACACGCGGTGACTGGTAACATGCATTGAAGACTCTTTTTATTGCATTAAATTTGCTCCTACAAAAAAAAAACACATGCTTAACTTAGGGATCCCTACACTAGCCCCATATCAATATATCAAAGGTAGCAAAGACATGAGTGAAACAAATAAAAAAAATTAACCCTTTGAGTGCTAGGAGGGTATGCAATGCATTGAAGAGCGTTGCATACCCCTCTGGCACTCAAAGGATTCATCCCCTTAAAGCTAACACCATCCCATCAACATTAAACACTTACCTGCTGAGGTGCAGCATGGTCTTCTGCAACCTGGTCTTCCTCTTTAATTCGTCTTCTGTAAGCGTCTTTCTTCTTTTTCTTCTTCTTTCCTATTTGTTTTTCTTCTTCTTTCAAGTTCTTATAAAGAAAAATAATCAGTGAATCCAATACTGATGGTGGTGGCAGCAGAAAAAAAATTCCCCATTTCGGTACCTTTCAGGCTGTTGCCTTATCCAAATTGAGGGAAATTTGAACAGAGACTTTTGTATGGCCAATCACTGTTCAAAATTGTTCCCATACTCCCTCTGGCTGGGATGTGGGGTTACACAGGGCAAGGAACGTGCACTGAAATAACCACACCTCCCAGCCGATCAGCTTCTAGCTGGAAGGGTCACAAGTACATGTTTCCTTATCCCTCCAGCTACTCAGTGATTGGCAGATGACCCCACTGGACCTCAGACTTCCACGTACGTGTTACAGCTATGGGGTATGGGTGATGGGGTAGGGTTAGGGCTAGTATTTATAAACTTTAATGTCAATGTTAGGTGTAGTGTAGGGCTACGGGTAGGGTTAGTGTTTGGGTGGTGGATCACTGTTGTTAGCTCACTTTCGATGTCTGACACATTGAGCATTAGCTAGTTTCCTTTTATGTTCACTATTTAGCATGCATTGTAGGAACAAACAGCTATGACAAATGTTGGCTTCTAAGTCATATTCTGGTGGCCAACTCTCGTTGTAGTTTATGTTGCTAGGGCAATTGAATTCCTATGTTACAACTGTCTGTGTGCTAACCGGAACTCATTTTTGCCCTACCATTTGTTTTACGGATCGAACTGAATACGCATATACCTGGAGAAGAGACCTGTGGGAGGGTTTCAAGAAACATGCATATGTGCTAAAGCTATTTTTCCTGCTCAGACAGATATTGCGCATGTTCAACTCCAGGAAGCAGTATATTGAATGCTTCTTGAATTGAGAATAAAAAATTAACTTTTATGACAACACTACACAAACGTATAAAATCGTTCGCAATAGGAAATCCTGCATTAGGAGCATTCACTATTCCACTCAGACAGATTTGTTAATTCTGACCACGCCCACAGAAAAAATATGCACAGCTGTTCGCCAATCTTGATTCTTCATGCTCAGTTCAACAACATCATGAGCAAATTTATTCACTAGTGATTTTCACACTGGAAATAGTGATTGTGCATGTTTCCAGCCACTAGTGTCTTGAAAGCTTGCATCCTAGAACTTCTAACGGTGCACAAGGGACTGACAAGGGACTGACAGCGCAGGCGCACGGACGTCACTGTGAAGAGATGTCCGTGCTTCCTGCTCCTGTAAAACGCCGATATCTGAAGAACCGGGTAAGATTTCTGGCGACTAGCGCTACTAAGCAGCTAGTCGCCAGGTGAGCAGTAAGTGGACATGAAGTTATTGCGGGGTGAAAGTTCCCCTTTAAATACAACCCTAGCAACTCCCACCCCCTTTCCCCCTCTCTCTCTTCCCTGGCCCTTTTCTACACTCTCACTTGCAGGCTATTACCCCCTTTCTCTTTCTACCTACAGGCCCCTTTGCTGCTTCCTCTCTCCATTTCTCCTCCAGTCTATCATCCCCTCTTTTTCCTGTTCCCCCTCCACTCTCTCCCACTGCTTTCCCCATTTCTTTCCTAATATTGCTGAGTCAGACCCCCTCAGCCCCCTGCCTTTCTCCTACCCACCTCCCTCTCAATCTAGTTTTTTTTTGTCTCCTCTTTTCCTCTGCCTCTCAACATCATCTTGCTAAGTCTCTCTTCCTCCTCGCATGCATTCCCTGGTGGTCCACTGTGGGGAGTGAGAGGTCTGTGCAGCCTCCGACTCTGACCTCCATATCACCGCCCCCTTGAGGTCCCTGTGCGGAATGGGAGTGCAGGCACCAGGATATTAGGTCATATCCTGCTGCTCTGTGTTGTCAATGAATGCAAGGATTGTCACAGAGGGCCCCTGTGCAGGAGGCAGCACAGACCTCTCCTTCAAAATATCGTGGGACGGTCAGGTGATCTCCCCAACAGGCCTATGATCTAGCGGCCCACCAGGGGGTGCCCGATCCCCCGACAGGACAATCTGCCCATGCCTTGGAACTCTCCAGATCTACCCTGAAGACTCTGTTTTGAGATAGAATTACTGTATCTTTGGTGACAGAGGCTGATTCTCTAGTTTGGTGAGTCACGCTATAATCCCACCCACTTTCAAGTCCATTCAGCCCATTCTTGTCATTTTCCACCACCTCCCTGCCTCCATTTCATGTCAAACTCTTTCTTTCAACCAACCACCTACACCCACCTGATTAGGCCCCACCCAAAATATGATGCAAAATGCTTCATTTGGACACTCCATCCTCAGTTCTACAGTGTTTCTCTGGAGAATTGGGACAAGATTGTTCCCAGGTTTGCTTATATCTACTTAAGTGATTTAAAAGAGCTTTCGGAATCACCTAAATTTATGGTGGTCACTTTATATTCAATATATATAGTTAATAAGATATTTTGCTGTATCCGTTTCAGTTAAAGGAAAATTAACACTTTCGATTAGTAATCTCCCAGTTACCTTACTATGACCGGAAAATCCTAATGGCCCCTATGCATTTTGACTGTATGCCTTTGGCCAAGTCAATCAGCTGTGGATATCATGTCCATGTAGGCAGACATGACGGTTGCTAGCAGAACAGGTCTTAGGTTAGCCCTCCCCCTTAAGTATACACTAGTATAGGTCCCAAGTTGATACCAGGAAATGTAATAAGCTCTGTGAATGCTAACAAGGCCTGTTGCAGTGAAATCAATGCCAGCTGTTGTGCAATAATGCTTTAATTGGCACTATCTGAGCTTAATGAAGAACACAGTATATTAGTATTCGAATTCACAATATAGGTGTACTGCTGGTGATGTATTACTTAAAAGAAATATAGCCTAAAATCTAAGATTTGTTGTGGCTCTGTTGTACCATCTTTATTCTTTGAGGTGTTACAAGGTACTACATGAAAGTACTTAAACCCCAGGACTTATGATTACCCCTTTAAGGAGAAGTGAAGAATGCAACACATTGTATCACTGTGCGTTGTGCATCCCTCTGGTCCTTAAAAGGTTAAAGTGGACCCGTCACTTTAAGATGTTTCATTAATTTTAAAGATAATTAAACAGAATGTAACATAAACATATAGTTTTCAACCCCTTAAGGATTATGTGACGTACTATGACCGTCACGGTCCTTAAATACTTAAGGACCGATGACAGTCATAGTACGTCACGTACTTTTTACTTACAGTGCTCCACCGGGAGCGCTGTAAGTAAAAACGGGGCCTAAAACTGACCGCTCCAAGACTGGAACAATCTCTTTTAGCCCCCAAAGCGGTATGCTGATACACGCAACAGGTCACGTGTACCGGCACGTCGGCAAAGATCAAATCGGTCCTTATGGGACGGAAATGTCCCAGGACAGCTGGTCCTTAAGGGGTTAAAGGGAAAGTTTTGCACTAATTTTAAAGCCAACACTGGCGGCGCTGCAGTCATGCGCAGTACAGACTGCACACGCCATAGATGATAAGGAATGGGGTGCTCCGAATTCAGACCGTAGTCCTCTCTGTCTGAATTCGATGCACGCGGCTCCGTATTAGCCGCGGTGTGGGCAGTCTGTACTGCACATGACTGCAGAGCACGCAGACGTCTCTACTGCGCTTGATGTCTTCTGACAAACATAATTAGTGAATTATAATATAGGATATATATACATATATTTATTTTTATTTATTTATTTTTTTAAAAGCAGTTTTTTCCTTCTGAGTAAAACAAGGGTACTCCTTGATATTTTATTTAAAAGTAATTGCAGTTCAAACTTGTGTTTTGGGTGCAGTACTTGCATGACCTGCAATTTTATGGCAGTCTATAGACAGCTCTGGTCAGTGACAAAAACCCAAAAAATGTTTGATTAAAGCATTTATTAGGAGTGGAAGTACCCTTATGTTTCTCAGCAGGATAAGCTCTGCAATATATATATATATATCTATATATCTATATATATATATATATATATATATATATATATATATATATATATAGTGTATATTGTTGAGACTCACATAACTATTCCCTTTACTATGCTGTAATTCTCCTGGGTGCAAAACCTCATATTCGTACAGATCCAGGTAAAAAATGGATGCACTCCCAGGATGTGTTAACAAAAGATTATAATGTGACCATCTTCATTCTATATAATAATTCGCTAGGATGTTTGTCACGATGCAGTCATGTGCAGTAGAGACTGCCCGTGTTCGGGCAGTCTCTACTGCGTATGATTGCATCGTGTGAGTGAGGCGATGCAAGATTGCATAGCAGTGAGGTAGCGGCCTCTTAACATTACCTGGACCTTGGCCCATGTACACGGGCTTTTCGACTAGTGCAAGTATAAACAGAAGAGCAACGTTTCATTCCTCTGTGAGTGCATCCCTTTGCCTTGAAATCAGCAAAAATTATAGGTACGATTGCACACAGGTTTTTAAGGAACTCGGCAGGTTTGTTGTTACAGATATCTTGGAAAACTAACCACACTTCTTCTGTGGATTTAGGTAGCCTCAGTTGCTTCTTTCTCTTCATGTAATCCCAAAAAGACGGTGATGTTGAGATCAGGGCTCTGTATGGGCAATACCATCACTTCCAGGGCTCCTTGTTCTTCTTTACGCTAAAGATATTGGCTGTATGTTTGGAGTCATTGTCATGCTGCAGAATAAGTTTGGGGCCAAGCAGATGCCTCCCAGATGGTACTGCACGATGGATAAGTGTCTGCCTGTACTTCTCAATATTGAGGATACCATTAATTCAAAATATAATTTATCAAAAAATATTTTTTACAGAAGAATGACTAACACAACATATAGGCAAATTTTAATTCTCTATAAAACAAACTAAACTTGTCTTAGGGTGACAGGTCCACTTTAAACCACTGAGTCTTGTTGCTAGAGTGGGATGTGTAATGGTGCTAATCTCTCTACTAGTAATGGTGCAAATTTGCTGCATGGTCCACTAATATTACATTAGCTTGGTCCAAGCCCTAGGTCACATTAGCAACTCACCTTTACCAATATTTCAGTAGTCACTTCTTTATTCTAACACTACTGTCATAATATCATTATTCTGCTCTTGAGTAGGGACTGCTACTAGAGAATCAACATGGTAACAGTGAGATCACAAGAGAAAGGAATGAACCCAATGAAAAGCCATCATTTCATACAGTGGTATCTTTTGCTAAGGAAAATATTGCACCCCCTCGTGGGAAGCCTTTCACAACTTTCTATGGTGGCTCTTTTACTGGAAAAAGGAAAGTCCAATATGGTGAGTAGCAATCCTCAAAAGAGGTTTTGAGCCTCTTAATTAATTTCATTTTAAATGGATTTCCCTTTCCCTTACATATCTGTATTTCCAATGTACATATAGGGCAGCTAAGGTTGCTTAAACGACTATTATTAATTTAATTATGAATACATATATATTGCAATGTTTTTCTTAATGAGTAAATCACTAGTGCTCCCAGTATTGGGAGATGCTTCATTCAAATGTTTTTTTTGTTTGTTTGTTTGTTTTTTGTTAGTCACCAGATGGCACGATTCCCATCACTTAGTATGGCGAGCCAGTGTGTAAGACTCAAGCTCTTCCACAGGCTGCATTATAAAATTTGACACTTAACACTAATTGATACAATTACTAACAGTTTGATCATTAAAATGAGTTTGAGCTGTAATGGATTTTTAATTAAGCATCCCCCAATCTCTCAGTCAGCATGAAAACCCCTGTAACACACTTATTTGTTTCATAAAAAGGTTTAGTGCTCCCGTAACTCCACATATATAATTGGTAACACAATCAGGACTATGAAGTTCCAGCAAAGGCCATGGGGTCATCTAAATGTCATGGGCCACACTCATCTGTCAGGCCAACTAAGTCACAAGGCCTGGGTTCATGTGCTATGTTACTGCTATGTTTCCATTCACAGGTAAACAAGACCTCCTCAAACAGCAAAGTGAAAGAGACGAGTCACTACCAGTGGAAGGATTCTTACCACCTATTTCTCCATCTAATGGACCAGAACCTAGGGTGAAGAAGGACCCAAACAATAAGGTGAATGTCACAAAGACAGATGTTACGTGATGCAGGTCTGGATCAAGCCATTTGCAACATAGGTTAAAAATACACTGGGCCTTATGTATAAAGGTAAACTGAAAAAGGTCTGAAACAAAGCAAACTGCATTCTAGATGCTGAATAATAATTCCCCTTGATTTATCTTGGATTTTAACTACAAAAATGCTAGAACGATATAACACCTTTCTAGCATTTTTGGGGTTAAAAGCCCCATTTAAATCAACAGGATTTTTTTTATTACTATATATATACTATATATATAGTTTTTATTTATCTCCATGGAGCTGTTGGCTTGCCCCAGAACTGATCCATTTTACCTTCATACGTACATAAGGCCCAGTGTCCCACAATTCCTTAAAGGGATAGTACTACTTAGATAAAAGTAACTTTAATGCTGTAGGTATTAAAAAACTAAATCAGTTGCACCCAGTCCTATCTCTCAAATCTCTATGCTTTGAGAGACATAAGCTTTCAAAGTTCCCCCTTCCCTCCCCGTGCGCCGATGTCAGCTTTCTGTGTTAGAGAAGGAGATCCCGTTCAACACACCGTCCTGCGCTCTTTAACAGAGCCGTAATCACGCTAGTTAGACAGAAATACTTCATTTGAATGGTCTACAATGTGTGCCTGGGTGCAATTGATTTAGTTTTTTAATACCTACAGCACTGAAGTTACTTTTATCTAAGTATTACTATCCCTTTAAAGAGATAGTAATGTTTCAAAATAAAAGCAGCTCCAATGCATATTCATAGTATTTGGACCACTGGGAGTGTTATTTCAATAATGTCAGAGTTGTAGTTCAAGAGTAATTGAATGAAAACGTATCCCCCTCCCACCCCTTTTACTGATGTAACACTGCTCACCTTAGAACAGAAAGGTGGTGTCCAGATGGCTTACAGAGAGGCACAATCTTCAATTAGCATGAGGGGGCAGGGTTTTCATTGTTCTCACAGTAAGAAGATTGTCCCTTGATGTGAGCTGTCTGGTCTTAAGACCAGATTCCACATCTGAGGGGAGGTGGCTTACACTAGAGAAAAGTGGCGGGAGGGGCAAACGTTATCATTCAATTACTCTTGAACTACAGCTCTGACAGTATTGAAATAACACTCTCCATGGCCCAAATACTATGAAGATTACTTGGAGCTGCTTTTATTTTGAAACATTTCTATCCCTTTACATTTTTTTTTAATCATTTGATTGCTAGAAAGCTTGTCAAGACCTCTTTACCATTCAAGAAGTTAAGGGGATCCACTACTTTAAAATTTGTCCAAGGCTCAGAAATGCCTTAAATTAGCTCATCCGAGGCTTTAAGCAGGAGATCTTTAGAGATGCTGCTCTCTAACTTTCAAGAGGCTAATTAATAAAGACATCACATCTCCCTTCTTGCTACCAGTGAGTATTCACATGTATGTTAGCTTCACAATATTTAAACAAACATTAAATTCAAAGAACACTGTGTGCTCACAGGTAGGCTTATATGCCAAGTTAAATACTAGGTGCTGAGTTTTATCTTTGCCAATTCTGAGTTTCCTGGCTTCACATACTGATCTGACTATTGTGTGCCTCATATCATCTGGCACAGAAAATACAAAGGGTTCGAAACCATGTTATATGACAGAATTTTTCTTTGTGGGAGTCCTTCCACCAGTGGGAATTACATATATATATAGCAGTATATCTAAATTACCTGCAAAATATCTAGCCTTCTCTGTCCTTAATTATCTAATTTTTAAAAGAAAATGTCACTAAAACAAGGCATTGCAAGAGAGAGATAGAAAATGTTGCTAATACAAGGCACTAAGAGGTAGGTGTAAAATGTCACTATTACAAGGCATAGAGAGGGAGGTGGGATGAAAAGTTGTGTAAAAGCTGCTTACTACCACGGTGTTCAGCAAATATAATTTAAAAGGACAGTGTTGAAAAATGAAAAGGGTTCTTATGCAATGACATATAATGTGTTCCTATCCAACATTTGCAAAAAAATGTCTCTTCTTTGGAAAATACTACTCTACGTATATAAATCTGTGGGTGATCCAACATGCACCTTCATATTATAGCAAACCGTATCATAGAATTCGGAGTATAGGAGGGGTGTGCAATAACTAATCCATGAACGATAGATATTTATTTGGAAATCATTTCCTAATGTTTTTGGTACTGTGCAGGGCTCCTTAAAGTTGCCTCCAATATTGGATGAGACTTCCCGGGTCGCACGGCGCAATAGGAGGCTTCAGATCACTGGCCCTCCAAAGGAACTCCTAATTATCCCTCTGCTCATACATTTCCAGTGTCATCAGCCAAACAAGGAGAAGAAAGAGCCAAGAGGTAACATGAAGACTGTACACATTTTTCTGCTGCTGTCAGATGCCTGGAAATAAATTGATTCCACAGGATGCCCAGAATAGATAGTATTTAAGGGGTAGTTAATCTTTGGCTCCCCAGCTGTTGGGGACTACAACTCTTATCATGGATGATGGAAGTTGTGGTTCCGAAAGCTGGAGTGGAAATGGTTGCCTACCCCATACAAATGCAGTGCCAGAACTATCTATATCTATATAACATACAGTAATAGTAGCATGTAACCCCTTGCCACTGCTGTAAAAATCACCGTCCACTGGCAACTCGCTGTAGTGATTTTGCCTTGAGTGGCCATGGGGGCTTCCTCCCTCCTGACCATTCCTGTCAAAATCACTACCTCATCCCAACTGTCACCCCAGGGTGTGGCTAGCAGTGACTCTGGACCAGTGTGGGCAAACAGACTAGCCATTTATATATACCCTTATTCAGCGGTTTTAATACATTTTTAATCTTTTTAAAGGGATACTAGGTCTGCTCTTATGTGTGCCTACTTATTAGAAAAGAGGGAGCTGTTCTCTGCAGACCCAAACAGCTCTATAAATAGTTGTGTAGACTACAATGGCCAGGAAAAATGTATAACAGGGAACATCTGATTCCAGTTGCCCAGAAAGCTGAGGAATGCTGGGATGGGAGTGTCTGTCTAAACAGCATTATTTGTGGCAAAACAGGAATGAAACTTAAATGAAATGTGTGGAATTTAACAGAAGAGTAGTCTGGACTTAAAATTAAACCATACTTGCAGATATTTTCTTTCCTGGACATAGTTCATGGAAGAATTCACCACATGGGCTCGCTCCTCCCCTTTCAGCTGATATGACAGAGAACAAGTTAAACATAAGTCAAACGGTATAAGAGGGTGACCCCCTTTCCGTCCACCTGCTGCCTTAGACACAAAGCTATGACCAAAATAAGAGATGGGAAACTGGTGAATGCTGCAATGGACTATGTCCAGGAAAATAACATTTCTGTAATTATGATTTAGTTTTCTATTTTCATGGACTTTCATGGCAACATTCACCAGATGGTTAAGTACCCAACTAGCAAGAAAGGGAGAGACCAAAACATGAATACATAATACTTCTCCAAAAAAGCAAAATCAACAGAGATCCAAACAATTTTCTTAAAGTTTACGTATAACAGGCTTGGAATTGCTCTTAGAAAACTTAAATGTGGTCACTAGAAGGGAGGAGCCCTCTCTGATCATAAGAAGTGCTTCCTCCAGTGTCATTCTTATCTGTCTCTACATAGCACAGTTTCTAGCCTTGCTTCTCCAGTTCAAAATCTGGAATAATTCACTAGTAGTTGAAATGACTATGATTTGGACAGAACATCATGTTCTTCAAATGAAAATGATATCCCTTGGGATGCCAATGTTATGCAATCTTGTGGTGTTTCGCTCAGCTGCTGACAAAATATGAATTTTGGAGAATGTCTTAATATATATGGAATTCAGAAGTTCTGGAATTCAGAAGGCAGAGTATTCCAATAAATGAGCAACATCTGAGGATTGGCTCAAAGATCTGTAGTCATTCTCTGTCAGCAATCCTCCTATTATGGCTTCTGTAACACTGAGATTCATCAGGGAAAAACAGGTACTGATCACTGCCATCTTCTCTACCCAGTCATGTGAAATAAAAATCTTTCAACTTACCTAGAGGTGTACCTAAGACTCCATATTAAATCCCTTACTTGCTTAAAGAAAAGCAGACACCAAGAACACTAAAAACAAGAGAGTTGCCAAAGGAATTTTTTCTACAAGGCAATATAAACCCAATAACTGGAGAAAAAATAAAAACAGATGTGATAGCAGGAATTTCACATAGAGAGAGCATAAGGAAATGCCTTAATGCAGGGCTCACAAACATTGGGAGCCAGGTCGTCATGGCGACTAGAAAACATGACCTGGTGCCAGGACTGCCACCAATGGGCTGAGTGAGAATGTAGAGCATTATCAATATAAAATTTATTTAACACGTGTCCAGCATTTCATTGATGCTGTAGCCTGGCTCGCTTCCTGAAAATCATTGCCATGCTACACTAAAGGGGCTTGGTTGGACATAACTTCATTGTGCTTCTGGTTATGCTAGAAACAGAGTTCTAGAAGAGAGGTACACAAACACCAACTCATACCTGAGGGTATCTAGATTGCAGGGATTCCAGTTCTCCTGCTCCAGGTAGGTTATGGCATACCATAAGCAGGTGGCATAGTAAACCCAATCCCGCCTATACAACCAGGTAATCCAAATAAACAAAGGGCAGGATATTTCCACGATAAGCCCACATCTGCTCATACTGGCTCAAGCATCTGCAAGGAGGTTACTGGAAGAAACGGTAGTTCCAGCATTCCCTTTTTATATCTGCAACTATATAGAATTTATGCAGGAATTCCCTGGCAGTTACAGCGTCCCCTACCCAACAGTCCTTCACATGAGGCATGAAGCTGGTGCTTCAGAAGGAGAGGGGAGAAGAACTAAACTGTGAAAGTACAGAAGACACTCCCTGGCACGCCTCAAAAGAAACAGGCAGCACTCAAAAGTGGTCTAGCAACTCAGGTCAAAGCAGCTTTAAAGCAGAACTACCACGTTAGCTAAAGTCGCCCTGCAATACTTAGGCAGGTGGCGACTAGCTTAATAATAGTTATTTTAGCTCTCAAAAATACACCCTTGTAAAGTAATCATTAATCTTCCGAGACTGACGGCCAGGTTATTGCAGTCTGTGCCCCTGTGCCGTCAGTCCCTTCCAGTGCCGTCCGGGCCAGTGCAATGCTGCTGAAGGGAGACCTGGACTGACAGCACAGGCACGCAGACAAGATGTCTGCACTGATGCATGGCTTCCAGTCTCGGAAGCTTAAGGATTACTTTACAATGGGGTACTTTTGAGAGCTAAAATAACTATTATTAAGCTAGTCGCCACCTGCCTAAGTATTGAAGGGCGACTTTAGCTAATGTGGTAGGTCCACTTTAAGGTACAGGGAAAAGGACAATAAGTGGAGGGAAGAGGTCTTTCATACACTGTTTGAATTTTGTACTACTTGTTCTTTGTCCAATAAGCTAAAAGGGGAGGGGCTAACCTTTATGTTTTCATGGATGTCCAGGAAATGGACATGGTGGCTGAAGCTATGCAGATACTCTTTATGCTGGACTCTTTTGGGCTCAGTCCCAAGACAAAGTACTTCAGCAGTGACAAACAGAATCGCTGGGGCAGGTCTGGAAAGTTCCAGAGTATGAAAATATTAATTCCAACTCTGCAAAAATGCAATTCTTAGCTGTAATAACTTTTGAATGAAGTGGGAGTATTCCTGTTTTACTAAGCATATAATGTCCTACTATGCACATAAACACACACATTTCATAATTACTTTTCTGATTCTTTTATCTCTTTGTGTGAAAGAGACATTGCTGGAGATGTCTTTAGTGTGAAAAAGGTTAACCCTTAGCATGCCAGAGGGGTACGGAATACATTGCTTTGCAATGCATTCCATACCCCGTGGCACTCAAAGGGTTAATAAATGCTCTTCAGTTTTATGTACTCTTTAGGCCTTACAGTCAAAAGAAACTGGATTAATTCTGGGGCAAACCAAGTACACCACAGGAAACAAATAAAATTCTCACAATTCCTAGTAAGTTAAAGGGGAACTATCGTCCCAACAACATTTGGACTAAATCTGTACTCTTCATTTATATTGTAAACATGTTGTAGTTCTTTTTACATTAAAGTTTGTAGGTTCGGCAAAAACAGTAAATCTAAATCTTACCCAGTGACGTCAGGACCGAGGGAGAAGGACTGCGCATGTCCTACTGCTTACCTTAAGGTAAGCTAGTCACTCCCATCGGTCCTGTCCATCCTGCCTGTGTCCGCCCCTTCTCTAGCACATGACCTGACGTGTACTAGCTTCTAAGCACGTTCAGGTCATGGTACTGAAGTGCGAGCGAGTGCATGTCTCGCTCGCACTATATATTTTTCCCCTATGCTAAAGTTAGTTTGCTCCAGAATTTACAATACAATGCAGGGATCCGATGTGTGCAGGCAATGATGCGCGCAGCCAAGAAGATAGTGTCATGTGACTTGTAGGAGACGCGTCTGAGAGGCACGCACTACAGAGAGGAGGACAATGGGCAGAGTCTCTGAGCCTGATTGACAGGCAACGGAGCTGGCAACGCATGGGCTTTGCATCCTAATATCCAATATGGCTGCGGTTTACAACTTGTTGGGGCATATAATGCAGGTAAATTTACAGATTCATCTTATAATTTCTGGATGTATCTCATACATTTTAAGGCATGCAATAGGGATAAACCAAGTTGATATCCTACGATAGTTCCACTTTAAATGGAGCTAGAGCGCTCTTTGCAGTGCTTTGGAGACATTTCTAACATTCAACAGATTAAACTCCGCCTTTAAATCAATGGCAATTTTTAATCCCCCCTATGTTGCTGTTGGTTTGTCCCCAAAATAGTCCAGGTCTTTTTTGAACATAAGATCCTTTAACTGTAAAAATACACATTTCCACTGTTGTACCAGACTCTGCTCTGTGCTTTGATTCTCACTAACTGGTTTCCTCTCATTATCAGCCAAGCAGATAAACATCAGTAGCTTGTGTGTTCACACATTTTTTTCCTTGCAATAAAAGCAAGAGATTATAGCAACAATACACCAATTTAACGCAATCCCTATAAGAGCTGAATGAGCAGAAAAGGACTTCTAAAGAAGACACTACTTGAGTCTTCTCATCTTCACTGCTTTGTTGTGTGTCGCAAGCCCTCTGGCAATGACTGAGTTAATGTTTCCTGAATAATGATGTATGCTAAAGAGTTCATGTTAGATTTGATCAGAGGTGGGAAAGTCTTTTGTGTGGCTTTTTTGCTTATGCCTGTTCCTTCGACTGAATCATAGCAAACTTTGCTTTTTAGTCATTTTTTGATCACATGTGGGTACAATACCACTTTTATCTTTTGATCCTCCTCCATCGACCAATAAACCTTTATTCAAAGGGGTATTTAAAAGTTTTCGGAGTAGACAAGTCTTCTTTAGCGTTGTGTGTGTGTGTGTGTGTGCGAGCGCACTTCATATCACAGTTAAAGTCAGTTTTGTGGCTAACATCAACTTCAGTCAACTATTGTGGACATTATTCAAACTTTCCTAGTTAAAGGGATAGTAATACTTTGTTTTATCTTTATTTTATTGTGTAGGCATTAAAAAAACATGAAGAATGATATGTCTTATCTCTAAAACCTTTATGGTTTGAGAGATAGTCACAAGCAAAGTTTCCCCTCCCGCTCCTTTTACCTAGTGTAAGCCATCTCTTCTCAGATGTGGAATCTGGTTGCTAGACCAGACAGATAACAGAAGGGGACAATCTTCTTCCTATGAGAACAATGAAAGCACTGCCCCCCTTGACAAGTTTTTCAGGCTTTTCCCTTATCTTAATTGAAGATTACCCCTTTCTGCAATCTACCTGGGCACCTCCCTTCTGCTCTGGCTGAGCAGTGTTACATCAGTAAAAGGGGTGGGAGGGGGATACTTTGTCATTGAATTACTCTTGAACTACAACTCTGACAGAATTGAAATAACACTCTCCAAGGTCCAAATACTATGATGATTAATTGGAGCTGTTTTTATTATGAAACATTACTATCCCTTTAAAGTTAGTTTATTGGACTTTTATATCTGAGATCAGAGCCACCATATCAATTTTAAAAAATGTCCAAGGAAGGAGTACAGGACCTCTTCATCTGCCCTTCCTAAGGAAGAGGAAGTAAAAAAAATAATAATATGGGGTTTGGAGCCCCAATATTAATCTATAGAAAGCCATAGAAAGGGGTCTGGGACTCCTTACTCTATCCTTCCTAAGTGTTACAATAAATTAATGTTGGGTCTGGAGCCCCAATATTATTTTTTTAAAAACTTGGAAGGGGTCCCTGGTATAGTGTGTGTTTGTGTTTAAGTACAAACACATACTCACCACAAGTAACCTTATTTCCAAGCCAATCACGCATATAGAAATGCATATGCTATACATGACCCCTCCTCTAGTCAATCAGTGACCAGCACGGTAAGATATTTAAAAAGCATACCTGGGAACTTCCAGCTGAGGGCTACCCGGAGGGGAGTCCTCTGTTCAGCAGGGGGTGACAAAAATGACGCTAATCGTGTCAAAAAGGGGCGGGGCTTGATGCGAGCGGGGGGGGGTGTGCTTAACCCTTTGAGTTTCAGAGTGGTACGGAATGCATTGCAAAGCAATGCATTCCGTACCACTCTGAAACTCAAAGGGTTAAAAATGTCACACAGAAGGCTGGGGACGGAGGAACAGAGGGAAAAAGAGTGTAAGTGGGTAGAGTTTCAATAGAAACTCCCCACATCCGGAGTAATCAGCCTCTGCCCCGGAGACCCGGTAAATCTCTGTCAGAACCGGAGTCTCCGGGGCAAATCCGGAGAGTTCCCAGGTATGTTAAAAAGGGATTGACTGTGTATAATCCAATCCCTACATTCTTTAATCATAGTTGCAAGATTTTTTTTTTTTTTCAATACGAAGGGTAACTCATTGGGGGGATGGGAAGCTAACTTTTTGCACAAACGATGATATAATCCTGATGGCAACTTTTCCAGCTCTCCCAATCAACAAATCTAAATCTATGATTGTGTTGTGAGCAAAAAACATTAGACGTGTCATAGTAGTGGCTCACTCATAACGAAATGTCTTCATATTTTGTACTTCTTTTCAGAATCTAACAGAGATGAATCAAAGAGCCAAGGGGTGTCCAAGTTGGGCAAAGAAGTGACATCATTGGCCAGTGAAGTTCCTGTGTCAGTTACAGAGCACAAAGTGAAAATAGAGATGGATATCAACTGGAATTTGGATCCCCATCCAGGTAGCTCCTCTATACTTTCCATAAACAAGCAGAAGCCTGTTCTAGAGTGGAGAAGTACAGGTCAAGTCGGGGTGAAGGCTACACATGCCCATATAGGTTTGTCTAACAGAACAGGATAAGCTTTTGCCTGGCACTATGTAGATGCACTAGATCACCTAATTCCTTTCGACAATGCAGTCTAGAGCTGAATGAGACATCAAGACATTCACTCTTACATATCCATAGAAATATATTTTCAATATATTATAACATATATCTTCCAACTGTGTTGATTAACTGTTTTTCTGTCTGATGGTCCCATAAGAATTTTGTAAGAGCCTGGAATGTATATAAAAATGTCTTTTAGTATCATAGTTGGTGAAGTTTAAAAAGACGAGTTCAGCATTTTCCGCCGTATGACCTTTCTTTTTGTTGATAGAGAGGAAAAAAAACATTGAAGCCGTTTCCAGTTATGCCCCAAGTGGGAAATAAATTCCTTCCTGACTCTGCCAGGCAGTCAGATATCATCCTGGATCAACATCCCATCTTCATCTTAGCCACACGTCAATAGAATTTTGTCTTCTTTAAAAATATTTTTATGTTGTAACACATCTTTTTTAAACTAAAAGCTAAAATTTCTGTGCTACATGAGAGAAGTAAAACAATATAACATAATGCATTTATTTGAGACTAGTTGAAGAGCCCATTACACGGACCACAGTGCCACTGCCAGCCGGTCATAGGGTAGTCATGCTCAATAGAGACTGCCCGCGCCACGGCTGATACAGCTCTGTATCAGCCGCGGTGCGGGCAGTCTCTACTGCGCATGACTGCAGCACGAGCAGCAGTCTCTACTGTGCATGACTGCATCCTTACACGCGCTTTAGTGAATTATTATATAGGAAGAATAGGATAGGATAGGATAGCATAGGGTGGTGTGTGTGATACACAAAGTTTGGTGCCACAACACATAACTGTGCTCCTACATGCCTGCTGGGAATCATTGAGTTCAGATATCGCAATATATTTGAGGATGTCAGGATTTATAAAAGAATAAAGACTCTGGGTAACAACATGTGAATCATGAAATATAACACTTCTGTTTCTAAAACGTGGTTATGCTGCTTCCCCAGCGAGGTTTTCAAAGCATTTAACTGGATATCTACCAAGCATCCAGGGAGTGATGTAGTCTTTTATTTTATCCTATTTTATGATGGCTGCCACTGGGGTCAGATATACATGTCAGGCTCCATGGGCGGATTGTCCTATTGGGGGATAGGGCATCCCCTGGTGGGCCGCTAGATCATGGGCCGGTTGGGGAGATCAGAGGATCTCACCTCACCGTCCCACGATATTTTGAAGGAGAGGTCTGTGTTGCCACCGGCACAGGCACTCTCTGTGACAGCCTTTGCGTTCCTTGTTAATGCAGAGCGCCAGGATATGACATAATATCCTGGCGCCTGCTCTCCCATGCCACACAGGGACCACAAGAGGGCATCGATAGGGACTTCGGTGCAGCTAGTGGGCTGCTTTAAAAAAAAATACCCGGGCTGGTATTCCCCTACAATCCGCCCCTGTCAGGCTCCATAACAAAAGCAGCTTGGACACCCACAGCACTGCCTGTAGCCATGCACCCACTCCTCACATAAACACACCCAGCATCATTTCCCAGAGCCTGATACATACAATACTCTTTATCTATATAATAAGGATGCAAACAAATAAAAACAAATAAATAAATTAAAGAAACTATCATAGGGGTATATAAACTGGAAATGCACATGTCCAAAGTAGTATATAAATGAACCATTACAGTACTATACAACCTGGTAAATAATCATGCCTCCATAAACCAGGAGCAGGTTTCTGGTGCTGGGTGATAGGGATTGTGCTAGCAATTCCCACAACTTCGCATTGGGCTGGAATTCATCATGGGACAAGAAGATCAGCATACCTAATACGTAGCTTTGTGTCACCTCTTCACTGAAGTCATTGATGGATACCTTCAGTTATTCATAAGTGATAAATCTTATGCCTTTGAATTGAGTATGCGAGGCAGGGAAATATGATGAAAATCTGGTATCAATGAGTTCATTCAAGAGGTACACACACATGCACATACAACATATGTGTATGATTGTATTTAATCTCATTGATTACAATGTGATTCACAACTCTGAAGTGGGCAGATAGAATTAGTGGATCTATCTGGCCATCGCTCACTGATGATCTGGCCATTGCTGAATAAGCTAATGCCTACAGGCATAACCACAGTGGTTGCAGAGGGTGTGATAGGGCCCTGCATCCTCTGGGGCCTTTCAACTTTACACTATCTCATGACCCTTTACAATCAGACCAGTTTCCTATCTTGACTGGCGGTTGCTGAAATCATCACACATAACCGCGGCCAGCCAGTAATATCATCATGAGACCTTTACTTTTTCTTTCTCAGTCCTTTGAGTACCAGAGTGGAACCCAATCCATTGAATGCATCACACAGGCACTGAAGGGTTATCCGACAGCATGCGGATCATAATGCAGCAGCAAACATTGCCTTCTCTATCTATTACGGTTGGCAAACAAAACCAGGAGTCAGACGGTATAGTTGAGATAGCCTTTATTTTGAGAATAATTGCAGTAATGCTATATATATATATATATATATATATATATATATATATATATACACACACACACACACACAGTGGGTGATCGAAGAGGCGAGTACTGTATCAGGAATAGCAGTCTCTCAATATCTCCACCACACTGTCCGAGACAAGGCATCAGCCTACTGGATTCTCGAGGTACGGTAATATCCAGATCTAGCACTGACTCAACCTGCAGCCTGTCTGGGAGCGGAGTCTATATCGTATGCAACACTGAGAGTAGTAGGAAGGATGTCTGAGGAACGGAACCAACACACGAAGCGAACAGGCAGGGCACCAGATAGGATATCCACTGAAGCGATAGAATGCTGGATGCGCAGTGGACAGAGCCCCAGGTCAACATCAGAGTGAGTAGTCAGACAAGCCTAGGTCATTCACGGAGCGGGTAGTCAGTCAGAGCCACAGGGTTGCACCAGATAGGATATCCACTGAAGCAATGGTATGCTGGATGCGCAGTGGACAGAGCCCCAGGTCAACACCAGAATGGATGGACAGACAAGCCAGATCATACACAGTAGTCAGGAATACAAGATAATGAACAGCTCAGAACAACAACCTAAGGCTAACTGAGTCAGGAATCAGTCTACCCTTTAAACCCCTCATCAGGAAGTAGGTAGGAGGAGCAGCTCAGAGGGAGAAAGAAGGTAGGAGGAGACTACAGGTCTCAAACACATAAAACAGAGGCCTGCAGCATGCTGAAACCTCGCGCCTGCAGATGACGCATCTAGCATTGGTGCGTCCAACTGCTCGTGGAAATGACGCTGGAAGTGACGGCGCTACAAGGTACTGTGACACTGTCTTTGCCCATCACCCAAAGACCTGAGGTCCTCCATAGGCCTTGGGCCTGTGTTTTGTGTGAGTCACACTTTCTCCAGACTTTGGAAGGGGCCCAACCTTGGATTTCAACCCAGGACAAAGTTGGTTCTCGTTGCATCCCTGCTAATGCACAAGGGAATTCTCTGATTTCCTCCAAAAGATGAATTCCCACCAAAAAGCTAAATCTGTCCCTGTCTGACTCTTTCATATTATATAGTTTCCATAGGAAATATCCAAAAAAGAACTGCAGTGATCACAATACAGAACATATGTAAAGTGACCATACTGGCATTTATTATAGCTGAAAAATCATTTTCACTGTGATAATTATAGATGTGTCAGTAAAACAATTCAATAATTTCAAATCATATGTAAGAGTGAATGAGCCTATAGCTGCACCAGTTCCTCAACCCGCTGAAGGAGAAATAACACCTGCTAATAATAACTTACTAGGGCCAATAAATCCTAAATAGCCACTATGAGTTTCAGCCTGCCTTTATTACAGAGATAAGATCATCGGTAAGAATACCTGGGAACTCTCAAGGCTTGACCCTGAGATTCAGGACTTTGACCCAAATGTCAGGGTCTCAAGATGAAGGGCCAAAATCTCAGAGTGAAAGAGTCCAGTGTTAGCTACTACATGATCATATCTGGGAACTTTGATGTGTACTGTCCCCAGAGGGGAGTCCTGTTGTGCCGTTGGGGGGAGAAAAATTATGTGATTTGCGTTAAAAATGGGTTGGGGCTTAACCATAAGTGGGGGCGGGGCTTAAAGGGTGTGGAAAAAATTGGTAAAAATAGGCTGGGGAAGGAAGAGAATTGGGCGGGGAGTAGGAAGAACAGAATGGGAAAGAGCATGTCATAGGGAGAGGGTATGATTAATAAATAAGTACAAACACGTCTATTTTGGGGATAACAGACCACAGCTTTATTTAACTATTTTCACTCACATTATTATTATTGTTCTTATTCAAACACAACAATAATTAATCATTAACCAGTAATCAGTCATTAACTGACAATCCTTGCCAATCTGCTTTTCCTCGAAACCAAGCACGGCCAAATTGTACAAGCTCATGCTAAAATCCCCAAATTCTACAGCACTACATCTGATCCCAACATCTGTCAGCACTTACAGCTGACTCCACCATTCCTCAGCACTTACAGCTGACTCCACCATTTTTCAGCACTTACAGCTGACTCCCAAGGAATTACCCCATTGGGCATCCACTTTAGCTTCAATGGGTAACGTCACCTCCCGCGACCTAAGTCCGAGGCAAACTCCCAAAGGGCTTCCTCCCAAGGATAATATCCCTTAACTTTACCACATCAGTTATCGATCTCTGAAAACCATGCAAGGACTATCCACCCATCAGAGACACATAACCACACCATAATAGGGAGGGAGGGATGCTTTCTTTGTCCTCTCTTCTTCCAAACAACAGTCTACTTCCTATCCCCAACCCTTTTAAGCCCTTTCCCTTTCCTCCTCTCTATCACACACACACTTTCTGTATGACTCAACCCTCCCCATGACATGTTTCCCCTCCTGTACCCTGCGGTACCTTCCAGGGAATTGCTGAAGTGGGCAGAGTTACAGCAGAAACTTCCACATCCGGAGACTCGCTCTCAGCCCCGGAGACCCAGTATTTCAGAGTCAAAACCGGAATCTCCTGGGAAAATCCGGAGAGTTCCCAGCTATGTACGTAATCTGCACAACGTAACTGCTTCTTTACTTTCCAGATTGGTGGAACAACTCCTGCTTGTCTTATGTGTGATGCCTCTAAGTTATAGCATCTTAACCCTTTGAATGACACATATGTATCCAAGGCATGCGTTGGATAACTCAAAGGGTTAAAGGTTAATTGCGGAATGACTGAAGCATCTCTGGGTTAGAGCTAGCAGGGGCATATATTGACTATATCAACTCTATGGAGAGCACTAATGATTAATATTCTAAAATATCTCAGGACCAGCTCATCTTTAAAGTTCCCAGGTATGTCAGTAAGTCCTGGATCTCATGTAAATGCAGGCTGAGATGACAGTTGCTGGTAATTGTTTTGGAAGGAAGCAGGTAGAGTGCATGAGCCTACTAAACCCGTATAGGACCAAACTGATGTGCAACACATTGCGAAGTGATGCTTTGCACATCCCTCTAGGCCTTTAATCCTTTGAGGGGTATTCAATGCAACTCCAGTTCTGGAGCAAACCAAATGCACCACAGGGGAGGGAAGAACATTTTCCAAAATTCCCATTGTTTTAATTGAGGCTTTTAACCCCTTGAATACTACAGTAATCCCCAATGCCTTGATTCACAATGCCTTTGAGATCTCTCTAGCATTCAAGGAGCTTAAAGGGATAGTAATACTTTAATTTTACTAATTCCCATCATGTAGAAGTTAAAAAAAGATTTTTAATGCCCCCCAATGCCCCCAGCGGAACTACCACCCGACACAGTCTTTAGCTTCACAAAGTCCCCTTCTGGCGACTAGCTGGTTAGTACCACTAGTTGCCAGAATAATTACCTTATTTAATAGATTTCTCCTCTCAGGCAGGATGCGCTGTCAGTCCCAGCCAGAGCCAAATGGCTCCTAGCAATGCCTCCTAGACCCGGCTGGGACTGACAGCGCAGGCGCGCGGACGTCACAATGGCAAGATGTCCGCGCTCCGTCCTGCCTGTCACCCATGGAAGAGAGGAGAAATCTATTAAATAAGGTAATTATTCTGGCGACTAGCACTACTAAGCAGCTAGTCGCCAGATGGGGACTTAGTGAAGATAAAGACTGTATTGGGTGGTAGTTCCACTTTAAAGTATTACTATCCCTTTAAAAAAACTAGATAACATTCAGTATTGTTCTATGAGCTCTCGCTCGGAGTCTAAACTATGGACATTAAGATTAGTGCTTCCTTCCAGGCATATGTAGAGATTACATTTGAGGAATTGGTGCTTCTTACCACTGCACTAACTGATAGCATGATAGAGCATTGCACGCTTCTAGTAACTATAAGTAGTTGTGTGTGATTCACATAACACCTCACACATTCATATCTGCTCTGTCCTGTGTTCTCTTTTCTAATGAAGTGTTGCAGATTGTGACATTCAACCTTTCTCTCTTGCTGGAGAGCTGTGCCTGGCATAGCATCATGTTCCAGCCTTTCTGTCTGAGAATATGTTAACCCTCTGAGCACTAAAGAGGTGTACAATGCAATGTTGGAGACCACTCTAACATCCACGGGGTTAAGAGAATTTATTTTGTGTTTGTATGTTATAGGCTAGGGGCTTTATGTTCAAAAGAAAAGTTACTCTGGGGCAACCCAACTGTTTATCCATTATGATAATAAAATGATTCCCTACTCTTCCTTTTCTTCTTCTTCCGAACATCTGTGCTCAATCCGCATCCACTGAGGCCCATGGCCACCCCCCATGATACATGCAACCTGTAGGTCCCATGACATCAGGTATATGGACAGAGCCGGATCATCCATTATGGCAATCTAGGCTACTGCCTACGGCCCTTAGCAATAAAATGGGCCCTGGCTGCAATTGATGGGTCACAGACAGAGGTCCTGCTGTTGCTGCTGCTAATGTCTTGTGTCAGAAGTCCTTTTTGTTAAAAGAGACCAGCACCAACCAGTTGCTCCCACTTCCAATAGAGCCACAATGCCAGTACCTGCTAGCAGCACTCTGTGTCAGAAACACTAGATCAAGAGATGTGGGGGCCCCAGATTGGTACCTTGCCTAGGGCCCCCAAATGGGTACCTTGCCTAGGGCCCCATGAAGCTTAATCTATTTCTGTATACAGGACACCCCCTACTTAAAGGGATAGTAATACGTGGAAATAATTGTATTTTATTACCCCTGAGTGACATCACCGTTCTCTGGTCCCTTGACCGGCAGTGCCTCTCCAGAAGTACCGAGATCACGATCTTTAAAAAGAATTTCTTCATTGGAATGGTCTACAAAGTGTGCTTACAAGCCAGGCACACTTTGTACACAGTTCCAATTAAGTAGTTCTTTTTAAAGATCGTGAACTCGGCACTGCTAAAGATGTCGGTGGACCGGATTCCAAATCTGCCCACTAGATGGCAGACTTGGCTGAAACAGCCAGGAAAAGGGAACTTTATTTTACTTGTGAATATCTCCCAAACCATAAAGGTTTGGGAGATAAGACTTATATCATTTTTAATGTTTTTAAGGGCTACAATATAAAATAAAATTATTTTCAAGTATTACTATCCCTTTAAGCCTGTGGACCTCTGGTTGCCCCCACTAAATATGATTCCTGGAGACACCACTACACATAGAGTAAAAATACAAATTCCCCCAATGATCATTGATTTAAATTGGGGTTTTACCCCTTGAATGTTAGGAAGGTATCTTATAGACCCCTCTAGCATTCAAGGGGTTTGAAAGTCCCATTTAACTCTATGAGTGCCAGAGGTTTGTTTGTTTGTTTTTTTTAAACTCAATGGATTAAATCAATGGGGATTTTTATTTGCTGCCTCTGGTGCAGTTAAAGGGATAGTAATACCTAAAATGTAAAAAAAATATGTTGTAGGGTTTATCCCCCTGAGTAAAACAAGAGTACTCCCACTGCTGAAAGATGTTTCATTCAAAAGTTATTAATTTTCAAAGTTGAATTTTTTAGGTGTAATATCACAGTGGCCTGAAATTGTACAGTGGCGCTGTTGCTACACGATCCTATGGACAGCTCTGGTCTCAGGACCATAAATCTCCATAGGATGGTGTAGCAACAGCGCCACTGTAAAATTTCAGGCCACTGTGATATTGCACCTAAAAAATTCAACTTTGAAAATTAATAACTTTTGAATGAAACATCTTTCAGCAGTGGGAGTACTCTTGTTTTACTCAGGGGGATAAACCCTACAACATATTTTTTTTACATTTTAGGTATTACTGTCCCTTTAATTTGAACATAAGAAAGTAAGAATTCTTTTTCTGGCGAAGTGAAAGGGGATATGGTCATGTATGGAGTAAGAGACGGGCCTATGGTTGGGGATAAGGAGCCTCGGGTGCCAAAGATTAAATCCAAACCCTGTTTAAATTAAATTATCTGTGCTTATCACTGTGGCTTGTACTGTCTGCAGCTCTTCAATATCTGGGCATGGCACGTGGTTTGTTACAGTAGTAATCCAATTAGTGGCCCTTACTTAGGTGTGAAAACCCCAGGCACTATACATTTATTGCATAAAAATGAAGACAATATCCTTGTTAAACCCGGCTTAATTATTAATCTATCTACTGCTGATTTATAGCTCTGTATAATTAACATGTGGTTTGCAAAAACCCAGATTGGATTATCCATCATCAGACAGAGTTTAACCCCTTGGCTGCTTGAGACATCTCTAACATGCAAAGACTTAACCCTTTGAGTGCCTCTCTCTGACACTAAAAGGTTTCATAAAGATATTTCAAGGCATGTGCAATGCTAGAAATGGTGAGCCAGACGCACAAAGAAAGTGGAGAAGAATAACTGTACATTCCCAAAATTTCCATAGATTTTAAACAGGCCATTTAACCCCTTGAATGCCATGGGGCAGTCGGTTTGCTCCAGAATTGCTCCACTTTCTTATGCATACGGCCAGTAGTGAACAGGCTTTGTACTAGTCGTCTAAAAATATTCTCTCTGTCTGTGATTCCTTTTCAAGATGGAGATATCTTGCCCAAACCTGAAGTCCCTCCATTAGGATCCCTGCCCCCTATAAATGGGAAGAAGGGACCTGGGAACCAGAGCAGTATGGCAAATCTAAAGGTGCCCAACACCAATAGTAGCAACACAGCTGGCTCCAAGGCAATGCCAACTGGGATTATCCGAGGCTCACTCCCAGAAGAACTAAAAGGTAAGACTTTAACTGTAACCATTTCGTCCCTAAATAATTATTCATTTTATTATTTTCTAGGCACTTGTTATGAGGACAGAAAAATAAAAATGTGCTCCCAGGGGGCAGTTGTACAATTTGTGCTCCTTTCTCCATGAGGATGTGGGGGACACAATGCAAACTGTCCAATGTGTGAAGACACGTATGAAAACACAGCATTGTGTGAAGATGGAAATGAAAACTCCATGGGGTTCATGTAATATGTAAAAGTGGGTCAATTCAGGAGCAAATCAACTGCATCATAGTGCATCATAGTGATCAAAGAACCCCCCCCCTTGAATTAAATTAGGTTTTTAACCCCTTGAATTCTAGAGATGCTTCCAATGCATTGCATTGCAATGTATTTGAGACCTCTCTAGTATTCAAGGGATAAAACCATACCTCCCAATATTTCAAATTGCCAAAGAAGGGACATTTGTGCCTTAGGGGGTTTTGCTGCAGGCATTACTGAGAATTTTTAGGCTATTTCATGACCTATTAAGACCTTTTTGTGTAATCTAAAAAATTACTTATAACAAAACCAAATGATTTTATTTACACAGACTAATATATAAACACATATACAGATGTTTACACAAACATTAATGTGAGTTTTATTGCTGTAGAGCAGTATGATATACTTATATACACACCACAGTCTGATCTCCTAAAAAGAGGGACATCAGGTTGGGAACGAGGGACAGGGATTTGGGTCTAAAAGAGGGACTGTCCCTCCTAAAGAGGGACACTTGAGATGTGTGTAAAAGAAACATTTAACTTAATGAAAAGTTGAAGAATGTTACAAATGATTTGTTCTACAATTGTACCACTTCTATTTAATCATGAGATCAGTATTTTGTCAAGTTACTGGACGTGTTAGCACTTAGCATTGCGTGAACCTAGGTGTGAGCTCTCATTATATCAAGATGATTTAATTGTGCAAAGCTACTTTATGCCTGATTAATTATTTACATTATATAACCCATTGGATGCTAGAGAGGGTCTGGTACTTTATACTTGGGAGCCCAAGAATGCTTTAAAATGTCCCAGCTCAAATCAGCCAACCTGCCATCTTCCACCCACCTGATTATGATTCCTTCTTCATCATTTCCTATTATATCCCTTTGGTACCTGTTCTGGTAACTGGAGCCATCCCCAGTATCATCAAGATACCCCGAAGTCTCCAGGAGTGGGAATGATTCTCCAGGTACATTCCTTGGTAACCCCTCCCACTCCCCAGCCCATTCAGCCTACTCCCCACCCAATTCTTCCTCTTTTCAGGACAAACCCTACCTTTTCTCAATCCAATCCTATCCACTCCTGTAAAGCCACACTCACATTATGATGCAAATCACACCACTTTGACAATCCCACTCCCAGGGCTTTGAACCAAATCTCAGCATGAAGTGTGACACACCTAATTCTCAGGGTGAAAGAATCAAATGTTACCTACTACATGATCTGCACCAATTAAGTGCTTCTTTAGTCTGTAAACTGGGGACTGTGGTCATCAAGGACACTGGTATGTTAATGTTTCAAAAGTCACAAGGTCAGCTAGTTTTGAAAGTTCCCTGGTATGGTACTCATTACTAATATGATCCCCCCCAGCACACATAGTTATGATTCACACTCCATAACACCTACCCCTAGCATTAGCTCCCAACTCTTACAGTTCTGACAATAAGGCATGTCGGGGGAGTCAAAGGTTCCAAAAAGACAGAGGTTTGGGCTGACATAATGCATTATTACTAGTAGGGATATTAGCACGATTACAAACGCCAAGCTAGCAACAAGACCCACGGCTTTCAACATGAGATCTGAGGCTTTAGTGCCTTTTGCCATTATCACACCTGATGTGTGTACAAGATCACTCATGAAATTAGCCCATTTCACACATTGATTTACTACTGAAATATTACCATCTATTGGGCGACATACAAAAAGGAGAGTTTAAAATATCGCCTCAATCAAAAGGGTGACATCAGAATGTTGCCTGAATGAAAAAAAAGCAACATTCTGATGTTGCATGCTTAAAGGTCAATATAGAGGGATACATTTCATTAATTAATATGATCAATGCCTTAACCCTTTGAGATCCAGAAACGGCTGCAACACATTGCAAATCAATGCGTTGTGGACACCTCTTGCACTCATAGTCATGCTTAAGTTAACACTTAAAGGGATAGTAATACTTTTTTTTATCTTTATTTTATTTTGCAGGCATTAAATAAACATGAAGAACGATATAAGTGTTATCTCGCAAACCTTTATGATTTAAGAGATATTCACAAGCAAAGTTTCCCCTCCCGCCACTTTTACCTAGTGTAAACAATCTCTTCTCAGATGTGGAATCCAGTCCATAGACCAGACAGATAACAGAAGGGGGCAATCTTCTTCCTATGAGAACAATGAAAGCCCTGCCCTCCTTGTCAGGTTTTTCAGATTTTTCCCTTATCTTAATTGAAGATTGTCCCTCTCTGCAGTCTATCTGGGCACCTACCTTCTGCTTTAGCTGAACAGTGTTACATCAGTAAAAGGGGCGGGAGGGGGATACTTTGTCATTGAATTACTCTCGAACTACAACTCTGACAGAATTGAAATAACACTCTCCAAGGTCCAAATACTATGATGATTAATTAGAGCTGCTTTTATTATGAAACATTACTATCCCTTTAAAGAAGAACATTACTCATTTTTTTTTTGCCAAATCACATTCTGATGCGGCCTTCAGTCTCGTGTCCTGCCAGCACGGTTTTTCCACTGTACACTTTGTGACCCATATACCCATGGGCATAGTCTATTTTAACCATTTACCAATCATCATACCCTGCATACCCATAATGGGACTGTATTTCCTCTTGTAGCCTTCATATCCATACCATGGGCACTGTCTCTACCTGTGCACATCACACTCTGCATACACATATGATTTATTTCAGGCTTCTGCATGGCAAGGACAGCTCGGCATTCTGATGTGGCCTTCCACCTCGCGGTCTGCCGACAATGTCCCCCACATCACACAACTCCTGGTTGGAGGTGGACAGCTCGTCCTCTTTCGGCAAGGGTTTTCATCCCTGGAAGCGCTCATCGTCCACATCCAAGAGCTGCATGATCCGGGCGACCAGACAGGTGCCAACCCTAATCACACTATCTAGCTCACCTAACCTCACTCAGAAATCCCTGCAACATTACACTTACCTAACTGAGTGCCTAAGGCTCCCTACACACACACACCCCTCTCTCTAGGTCTTAGCTAATTCAGCACATCACACACTCTCTGTCAGTCACTACCTAACTTCCAGTGTTGCCTATGCTTTAGTGTGCTGTCCCTACTAAAAGGGTGGACGTTTCAGCATGCATTGAGCTCTCTGAGCCTTTGAAACCTTCCTGGCATTCTATTAGACCCCTAAGAAACCCCATAAGGAGTGCATTTCACCCATCATATATGTTAAAAAATAAAGCCGTGCCCACGAGTACCATGAACTGGAAGTCCCACCAACGTCTCTCCTGCCAGGCTCACACACAACAGTGGACGAGAAAAGGTTCCCACAAGGTAACCGATGCCCAGCTGGAATAGTATACATCAAAGCAATTCTACTGTTTTCCATGTTGTTCTTTTAACATTTTCTAAAAGCTTGCCCTTGCCTGAACTCTACACACATTTACACAATCACACATACATTTCCACTCACATATTAAAACTCACTTTCACAAGAGCATTAAGAGGCTGATGTACTAAGTAGAACTGAAGCAATGCACTGGACACCTCTCTGGCACCGGCAAGAGGGTTAAGGGACTAATCAATACTCACATCGATTTAAATGGGGCTTTTAACCCTTTCCGTGATAAAGGAATACACAATGTGTTGCGTACCCCTCTGGCATCAAAGGGTTAACCTCTTGAATGCTAGAGTGGTATTAAATGGATTGCAAGGCCCACACAGGAAAGAAGATCTTGGATCCATGAGTGTTAAGGTCCCATCCACAGACTAAGGCAATATTCATTATTGTCCACCATCACTGAGCTAGGCCAGGGTACCTAAAACCAGGGGCGGACTGACCATCGGGCATTCGGTCACGGACCGAGGGCCCGTGACCGAAGGGGGCCCGCCGCCGCCGCGACTTCCAGAGCTGCTCAGCAGCTCTCCTACAACGGCCGCCGGCGCGCCGTTCTAGTAATACAGAGCGCTGGGAGATAACATCATCTCCCAGCCTCTGCATTACTAGAGGCGCGCGGGACATTGCAGTGGTAAGCCACGCCGCTAGACCACCAGGGACTGCAGGTAGGGGCATGGTGGAGATGAAGGGGGGTATTGTGGAGATGAAGCAGCAATGTGGAGACGGGTGCATTGTGGAGATGGGGGCATTGAGGAAGGGGCAATGTGGAGATGAAGGGGGTATTGTGGAAGGGGGCATTTTGGAGATGAAGGGGGTATTGTGGAAGGGGGCATTGTGGAGATGAAGGGGGGGTTGTGGAAGGGGGCATTGTGGAGATGAAGGGGGCATTGTGGAGATGAAGGGGGCAATATTGTGGATATGAGATCAAGGGGGCATTGTGGAGAGAAGGGGGCATTGTGGAGAGAAGGCAGCATTGTGGAGATGAGATCAAGGGGGCATTGTGGAGAGAAGGGGGCAATGTGGAGAGAAGGGGGCATTGTGGAGATGAGATCAAGGGGGCATTGTGGAGATGAAGGGGGGATTGTGGAAGGGGCAATGTGGAGATATAGGGGGCATTGTGGAGAGAAGGGGGCATTGTGGAGATGAGATCAAGGGGGCATTGTGGAGAGAAGGGGGCATTGTGGAGATAGGGGGCATTGTGGAGATGAGATGAAGGGGGCAATGTGGAGATAGGGGGCATTGTGGCGATGAGATGAAAGGGGCAATGTGGAGATAGGGGGCATTGTGGCGATGAGATGAAGGGGGCAATGTGGAGATAGGGGGCATTGTGGCGATGAGATGAAGGGGGCAATGTGGAGATAGGGGGCATTGTGGCGATGAGATGAAGGGGGCAATGTGGAGATAGGGGGCATTGTGGCGATGAGATCAAGGGGGCATTGTGGAGAGAAGGGGGCATTGTGGCGATGAGATGAAGGGGGCATTGTGGAGGTGGAAGGGGCATTGTGGAGATTTCTGCAGGGGGCCCAGACCTCTTTTTGGACCAGGGGCCCTGGGTCCTGTCAGTCCGTCCCTGCCTAAAACGTTAATAAAAAGGTATCTGGCGATACATGTGGTACATATGAATTCACAGAAACACAGAATATGTTGGATGATGAGAACCAAATGATCATTTAGTCTGCCAATTTCCCTATTTAGAAAGCTCAGACTAATTTAATCCTAAATAATAGTAGCTTTTAGTTTTAACTTTATTCTTCAAGTACATAATAAATAAAGTAAAAGTTTTTTTTTATATTATTGCATTTTCTTTAATGTACATTTTAATTTACAATTTATTATGCCTATCACTGATGGTGCTGAGTGCTTAGAGGGAGGACTCAGACGGGCACAGTGATAGTGGTACAGTGTATCCTTATCTCTCTAATCTGTGACCATAATATTTTACAAAGAATACAGAACTCCTAGTGCTCTGTACACTGTGTATGCTGGTAGATTGGAGTCCTTCAGACATCATTCTGGACATCTGGGGAACTTCCCTTCATTTACTTAAAGTGATAGTAATACATGAAATTACATAGAATTAATTTGGTAGATATTTAAAAAAATAAATTAATTGTGCTGTTTCCAATCTCCCAAACCTTTATGGTTTGGGAGATATCAGTCTGAAAAGTTCCCCCTTCCCTCCCCTTGTGCTGACATCAGCTTTCTAACTTTAAGACAGAGATCCCAGTCCATAGACTATCCTGCGGCTCTTCAGCAGAGCCGTGATCACGGTAGTTATAAAGAAATACTTCATTTGAATGGTCTACAACTTGTGCTTGCAAACCAGGCGCACGCTGTAGACCGTTCAAATGAAGTATTTCTTTGTAACTACCGCGATCACGGCTCTGCTGAAGAGCTGCAGGACGGTCTATGGACTCGGATCTCCGTCTCTAACTTAGAAAGTTGACATCAGTACAAGGGGAGCGAAGGGGGAACTTTGCAGACTGTCCGAAACCATAAAGGTTTGAGAGATCGGAAACGGCACAATTAATTTATTTTTTAAAATATCTACCGAATTAAATGTATTTAATTTCATGTGTATACAGGCCCATTCTGTGTGTTCGGGCAGCTCTACTGCG
This sequence comes from Rhinophrynus dorsalis, assembly GCA_037306005.1. NCBI lineage: Eukaryota > Metazoa > Chordata > Amphibia > Anura > Rhinophrynidae > Rhinophrynus > Rhinophrynus dorsalis. The sequence continues at coordinate 146,834,686 of CM074725.1, read as the reverse complement.
CATGACTGCATCGGCAGTCTCTACTGGGCATGACTGCAAAAGCTCGTGTACACGGACCAGCATTCTGTGCATTCAGACAGTCTTTACTGCGTATGACTGCATCGGCAGTCTCTGCTGCGAATAACTGCATCGGACAAACATACATCTGGCCTTTTATATTATAGGATAAATGTTATAGAGGTTTACTGCTAAGTAAAACAATGTCACTCCCACTGCTCTCAGTTGTTTTATTCAAAACTTATAAATTTCAAATAATCAGGAAGTGAATTTACTGTGCATTTACTTCCTAAAATTTCTAACTGACAGTAAGTGACAGGCAGTTTTTATCACAGTCTATGGGGAACTGTAAGTCACTGACTTTCCTCTCTAATAAAATGTAACAGACTATCTAATTAGAATTCAACCACTAGAGGGCACTGCTAATGTAAAAAAGATGGGTTTAAACTGCAATAACTCTGGAAATATGCTCCTCTCAGCAGTGGGAACACCCTTATTTTACTCAACAGAAAACACCCTCCAAGATATACTTTTTCATAAAAAAATAACAAAAGATTACTGCTCCTTTAATATCAGTACGGTCTTCTCTGATTCTTTTAGGGTACTGGCTCCATTTACTATATACAACTTGGCTTGCTATAGATTGTGGTTGGCATCTGTTCCCTCCAAGCTGCATTGTAGTCCATCAACAGTTCAAGCCCTTCAAGTTGCCCATACCTGGTCTATGCTGCTGCATAACTGGTCAGGATGAGGTTGTTTGCATTGCATGACCCCCCCCCCCCCATACACACACACACCAAAAAAGTGTTTCTTGGCCTCTGCATACCTCCCAACATTTCAAATGGCCAAAGAGGGACATTTCTGTTTTAGGGGGTGTTGCTGGGGGGAGTGGCTATTAGACGGGGCATTACTGTGTATTTGTAGGTTATTTCATGACCTATTGACACCTCTTTGTGTAACTGAATAGATGATTTAGATGAAGATCAAAGTGTTTTAATCACACAGACTAAGTTATATACACATATACTAACGTTTATACAAATATTAATGTGAGTTGTATTGCTGTGGAGCAATTTAATACACTAATATACACACCACACTGTCTGATCTCCTAAAAAGAGGGACACCAGGGTGGGAAAGAGGGACAGAGGGATTTGTTTCAAAAAGAGGGATTGTCCCTCCTAAAGAGGGACACTTGGGAGGTATGCCTCTGGCTGTGTACATTTACTGTCCTTGCTGTCTTAGAAATAATGAGAATTACTCTCAGATTCTGCATAATTATATATCACTACATAGCTAGAGGTGTGACTGAGCTGTATAATAAAAGGCATGAGGTTACGGCTTACCTCTTCCACAGATTATACTCCATGACTTCCCCGGAGTGCTGGGTCATGTTTGTCTTTCTTGGAAGATAAGAGAGGTGATTCTCCTGACCTCTGAGTGACTGATATATCTAGGAGGATTAGGGCATTACTTACTGATGAATGATTATCTGTCTGAGACATTGGCACTGCAAGATAGGGGGTATTGTCAGACACATAACAGAGGTATCAATGAGAGGGGATTTCAGTAGAATGGTTTCTGTTTTGCAGACTCTTAATTCTGGAAAGTAAATGGGCACAACAAGGTAGATGTCTAATCCTATTGCCGCCTGCAGTGAATTAAATAAGGTCATTTTGTAGTGCCCCAGAACACTATGGGGATTACTTTCCAAAGTGGATTTGTGAAATTGTTTATGAGTCAAAAGTCATGAAAACAAACCCAGTTAATAGGATTCTGCAGCGCATGTACTAAGAGATTTTTTGATGGATTGCAGGCGCACTTGCCTGTACCTTAGAAGAAAAGCATGCTACTAACTGCTTTGCACCTTTAAGTACCTAGGTGTTTCACAGAGAGTCCACTGGAAAATATAGCCTATGTGCTCACCTTCCACCTTTCTGAGCCTGAGGCAGACAGGTGGGCATGCTAAGGAAAGATGACATCATCAGCATGCGTCTTCACTTAGGCACAATTCTGATTATACAGAGGTGTAGTGAAAAAGGTAATCTTTGCACTTGCATCTCTGTACCTAGTTCAGGTAGGTGCAATGGAAGGGCATGATCTTTCCCACTGCCCTGCCTGAACCCCATGTCCCCTAGTGCAATGAAGCAGAACAGCCCCCCACCACCGCCACACACACATACACAAACACCCTCATTAACAGCTCCATTGCCATGCGAGTTTGCAGTGCAATGCCTTGTATATTTACTGGAAATGGAGGGGTTAGTATACATTACATTGAATAAAAAATACATCCCCATAAACTCCCCCACCTTCACCCTGACCTTGCCTAAACCAGTCTCAGATAACACACACCCCTTTGCCAGATCGGCTTGTTAACCAATCCAGCAACAGTGGGATACAAGTTTTAAAAAAAATATTTGATTTAAGGTCAAAATGTCCTTAAATAAAATGTAGGGACAATAAAATGATTCCTCCTATCTCTCCACATTCACTGGATTAAGATGGAGAGTGTTTTCCCAAATAGTATAGGTTCCTGGGACCCCATATCATGTTTTTTCGATAAAGGGAGAACACTTTAATTCCCTCCCTTTATGAACTATAAAGAACAAAATATGGGATACACCCCATATTTTTTTAATTCCCATGTAAACAAAATACATTGATATGGGGTTCAAACAATCCCATATTAATTTAATGTAATACTAGACCCAACAATAAAAATTAATATGGGGGCACGAAAGACCGCATCCAACAATAAAAATTAATGTGGGGCAAAGCCCCCATATTAATTCAACAACTGGCCAAAAATGGCCCCCATCCTGCCTTGTTCCACTCTAAGGGGAATTATATATTTATTAATGGAACAAGGCGGGACGGAAGAAGCAGGGTCACGCTATTGTGATGGAATTACTAATGGACGATATGGGGAAGGGAGCATTTCTTAAATTAAAATGGGGACTTTGGCCACATATTCATTTTTAAAGTTGTTTCTGGCCTTATAATGAATTAATATGGGGTCTATGGACCTCATAATCATATATTTTCTTTAGATGTGCATTAAAAATATGGGCTGAATTCACCCCTTTTAGGGGGGTTAATTCATTAAGGGAGGTAACGAAAGCAGCCTCTCTTTAACAAAAGAACTTGATATGGGGACATAGGACCCCAAATTATTTGGAAAACACTCTCCATCCTGGAGATAAAGAGATCAGAGGATAATGTTATCCCTCTACATTGTACTTAAGGCCATTTTGATTTAAATAAAACTGAATGTTTTTTGTTTTTACCCCATAACCCCTCCATTACTGAATAGGTTTATATGAAACAGTCAAGCAACAGAAGGGTTAATCTGTAGTTAGGTTAGGATTGGGATATTAGGTTTAACCCAGGTCTAACCCAGGAACATGTATGTGCAAGCAGGGTTTTTTTATGTATGGGGTCACTGTAGTGTCAAGGCAGCAGGCTTATGTTTTGCCTAGTTCCCTTGCACCCAATTCACTAAAGCAGGGCTGGCTGCACCTCCAACAGGATGTCACAACCAGCTTTGAGTGTACATACTAAGCCTTCAAGCAAGCCTTTTGTACATAGGTGCACAGCAGGTCATGGCACATAGAACAGGCAGATCATTGCACCTATATTGCACCCAGACTCGATCCGCCTGTTCTTAGTACATGCCTCCCCCCCCCCCCGTGTATTAAAATAATTTAAGTTTTAAAATACATTTTTTTGTTATTTGAAAGAACATGTTTAACTTTCAAAGGTATTTATTTAAATGCTTTCATATCATGATACAACATCCTGGGATAAGACATTTCCTTTCTAGTCCTCACTTCCTGCTGTCTTGTGAACAGTGCATAGCCAGACCAGGAAGTGAATAGTGAAAAAAAAATTACACTTCCTCAAGCCTGCTGGAGAACAGGACATGTAATATCCTATGTTTTAAAGGGAAAATATACTCTAAAATTTTGTGAAGGTTTTTTATGTACTTATGTAGTTTATGAAAAGAACTACGAATTTCAAAATAAATTGCCTCTACTATATTACTAGAGTTGCCATTCAGCCGGTATTTTACCGGCAGGCCGGTAAAACTTTGGCTTCTGTCCAACGTTAAGTCTATGAAGGGAATGCCATGGCCGGTATTTTTTTCAAGAAAAGGTGGCAACCCTATATATTACTTAAAGGGATAGTAATGTTTCACAATAAAAGCAGCTCCAATTAATCTTCATAGTATTTGAGCCATAGAGAGTGTTATTTCAGTACTGTCAGAGTTGTAGTTCAAGAGTAATTTAAGCCTTTATGGACCATTGACGTGCCAGGACCGTCAAGGCAGTCCGGCACTTAAGGACCAGTGACGGTCCTGACACGGCATGGAGTTCAGGGCTCTCGGCCCTGAACTGGAACTTAAAAAAAAAAGCCCCGTGGTCCTCAAGTGCCAGCCGCGTGTGCGCGCACTGGTCCTTAAGAGGTTAAGGATAAAGTTTCCCCCTTCCGCCCCTTTTACTTAGTGTAAGCCATCTCTTCACAGATGTGGAATCTGGTTGCTAGATCAGACAGATAACAGCAGAGGACAATCTTCTTCCTATGAGAACAATGAAAATCCTGCCCCCCTTGACAAGTTTTTCAGGTTTTTCCCTTATCTTAATTGAAGATTGTCCCTCTCTGCAATCTACCTGGGCACCTCCCTTCCGCTCTGGCTGAGCAGTGTTACATCAGTAAAAGGGGAGGGAGGGGGATACTTTGTCGTTGAATTACTCTTGAACTACAACTCTGACAGAATTGAAATAACACTCTCCAAGGTCCAAATACTATAATGATTAATTAGAGCTCCTTTTATTATGAAACATTACTATCCCTTTAATGAAGTTGTGAAAGGTCTGGTGCTGGGACAATATACCTCCCAACATTTCAAATGACCAAAGAGGGACACTTTAGTTTTAGCTGGTGGTGTGGTTGGTGAGCAGGGCAGTACCAAGAATATTGTAGGGTATTTCATGACCTATTAACACCTCTTTGTGTAAATAAATAAATGATTCAGAGCAAGACCAGAGTATTTTATTTACACAGACTAATTTAAAAACACATATAATGAAGATTAAATGAACAGTAATTTGAGTTTTATATCTGTGCAGCAATGTGATACACTTTATATACACTACACACAATCTCTTCTCCTAAAAAGAGGAACACCAGTGTGGGAAAGAGGGATAGAGGAATTTGAGTCTCAAAGAGGGACTGTCCCTCCTAAAGAGGGACACGTGGGAGGTATGTGGGCATCCATTTTGTCCTGGTAGCTTCATTTGTGGATGTTACCACCTGATCATTCATATGAGAATAACTTATATTTAAAAAGGGTCTATGGGTTAAGGATTCCTTCTTTTCCCCTTCTGTATTAGACTCTACTCCCACCACTGAGCAGCTTTTCACTCTTTAATTGTTGTTTACTTGCAATTCCTTGTGCCAAGCATGCACTAAAGCACCCCATTGTGATGACTGATACATAGGTCTCATCATGTCTCGTGTCCTTTGTATTTCAGAGAGCTGCAAGGGGAGTTCAGTGGGCAGTCTGATAATGAGCCCTAATGGGGAGATTGTATGTCTGTCACTCATGGGAGCAGCTCGGGATACAGATGTTCCCATCCGCTTTGATTTTATTCCTGAAGAGGATGAGGAGGAGGAGGAGGAAGAAGAAGAAGAAGAAAAAGAAGGTAAAATATGCAGGGGGGGTAAACACAGGATTTCCAAAGAGGAGTTTAACCCTTTGAGTGCCAGAGGGGAACACAACATACGCCACTGGAACTCAGAGTTAAAAAAAATTAAAGTGTACAATAACCATACCTAGTATTTGTGCAGTTTACTTCTGCACCCTAAAATCATAACTGTAGACCTGCAGACTTCCAGTTGCTGTTGGACCATCAATCCAAAGCTGGCTGAGGATGATGGCAGTTGTAGTCCAACAACAGCCTGAGGTTAGCCACAGGCAACCCATCATGCCCTTGATAAACCCTCAACAACAACAAAATGTTCATTCATTAGGTACTAAATCTTTGTGATTCCAATATCTGCAGTAGGCTACAGTGTGCAAAAGGAGTTTCTGGGCAATTAGAGCCTCCCCTCCACTCACTTTGCCTTTGTCGCCCTATATGACTCAAAGAGCCTTTTTCATTAAGTTAGAGGAGTAATTCTGGAGTTAACCAACTATACTCAAGAGCAGAAATTAAAATCTCCATTGATTTAACCCCTTAAGGACCCATGATGGTCCTGGATCGTCATGGGTTGTTATACGATTAAGGACCCATGACGGTCCTGAACCGTCATGGAATTCAGGGCTCTCCGCACGGCTGCATGCTGTTCAGGAGTCCGGAATCAGATCTGGGGAAAAAAAATGGTCCCTGGTCCTTAAGTGACGGCCCTGTGCGTGCGCTGCCGGTCCTTAAGGGGTTAAAGGAATAGTAATGTTTCACAATAAAAGCAGCTCCAATTAATCTTCATAGTATTTGGGCTGTGGAGAGTGTTATTTCAATACTGTCAGAGTTGTAGTTCAAGAGTAATTCAGTGATAAAGTATCCCCCTCCCGCCCCTTTTACTGATGTAACACTGCTCACCTCAGAGCAGCAAGGTGGTGTCCAGGTGGATCGCAGAGAGGGACAATCTTCAATTAGCATAAGGGAAAAACCTGTCAAGGGGGCAGTGTTTTCATTGTTCTCACAGTAAGACAATTGTCCCTTGCTGTGAGCTGTCTGGTCTGAAGACCAGATTCCACATCTGAGGGGAGGTGGCTTACATTAGGTAAAAGGGGCGGGAGTGGGATACTTTATCATTCAATTACTCTTGAACTACAACTCTAACAGTCTAGAAATAACACTCTCTATGGCAAAAATGATTGGTGCTGCTGTTTTTGTGAAACATTACTATCACTTTAACCCTTTGAGTGCAAGAGATATATCCAACGCGTTGCAGCGCAATTCGTTCGATACATCTCCTTCACTCAAAGGGTTAAATTGGGCTTTTAACCATTTGAGTGCCAGAGGGGTACCCAGTGCATTGCACTCAAATGGTTAACCCCTTGAATGCTAGGCAGGTTTCTAACACATTGTTAAGCAATGCATTGGAGAACTCTCTAGTATTCATGGGGTTAAAAGTCCCATTTAAATCAATGGGGTTTTGTAGAATTTTAATTTCAGACTTATAGTGCACTTGGTTTGCTCCAGATTTGCACCTATTTAGCCTAATAAGTTCCTTAATGCTTAATTTGGAACCACTCCGAGGTGCTTTCAGTACTTCAGGAGAATTATGTACCAGTATGCCTAGGTATACTGCTTTAGTTAGCCCTTTAACCCCTTAAGGTCCAAGGATGTACATGTACATCATGGGGTCAACATGCCTAAAGGACCCATGCCATACATGTACATCATGGATTGCAGGGCTCCTTGCGCTGCTGCACACCATTCGGGGAGCCCTGAATAGGATCCTTAAAAAAATGCTCCGCAGTCCTTAAGTGCCAGCCCCACGCCGGACCTTAAGGGGTTAAGGGCCAGAGGGTGTGCAGTAGTGTGCTTCACAATGTGCTACACAACCCACTGGTCCTTAAAGTTTAATCTGTGGTTCATTCATTTTGATACGCAATTGGTGGTACCATATCTCCCAACATTTCAAATGGCCAAAGATGGACACTTTAGTTTTAGGAGGCGTTGCGGGGGTGTGGCTGGTGGGCAGGGCATTACTGAGAATGTTTAGGTTATTTCAAGACCTATTGAAACCTCTTTGTGTAACTGAATTAATTATTTAGAATAAGATTAAATTATTTTATTCATACATTTTAATTTATAAACGCACATATAATGAGGTTTAAACAGAATTCGTGTGAGATGTATTGCTGTGGAGCAATGTGATACACTTTATATACACACAACACAGTCTGATCTCCTAAAATGAGGGACACCAGGGTGGGAAAGAGGGACAGAGGGATTTGGGTCTAAAAGAGGGACTGGCCTCCCTATAGAGGGACACTTGGGTGGTATGTGGTAGATGTGCAGAACCAGTTTATAAACCATTTAAAAGTATGTAGAGGCCTGAACCCCATGTTAAAATACAGGGATGTCTATTATACACCTCTTAGCAATGTTATTTTCATGCTATATATCAGATATTAGTTTACTTAACCCCTTAACGACCCTTGACGGTCATAGTACGTCAAGGGTTGATCTGACTGAACGACCCATGACGTACTATGACTGTCATGGAATTCCGGGCTTCCCCCCCCCGCAGCAGCACGCCGTTCGGGGAGTCCGGAAGCAGAAGAAGAAGAAGAAAAAAAAATGCTCTGTGGTCCTTAACTGACCGCGCCGCGCTGATCGCCCAGTCGTTAAGGCGTTAAACTGTAAATTTGCATTTGCATACCTCTCAAGATTTCAAATGTCCAAAGAGGGACACTTTTGTTTTAAAACCATTTGAGTGCCAGAGAGAGATATATACAACGCACTGCAAAGCAATGCTTTGAATACCTCTCTGGTACTCAAAGGGTTAAGCTGGGTGTGAAAATGGTGAGTGGGGCATTACTGAGAGTTCTTAGACTACTTTATGACCTACTGATAGCTCATTATGTAACTGAATAAGTGACTTAGAACAAGACCAGAGTATTTTATTTACACAGATTAATTTATGAACACGTACTAAAGTTTAAATAAACATTGGTTTGAGTTGCATTGCAGTGGAGCAATGTGACAAACGTATACACAATATGCACTTATAAACTATACATTCTGATCTCCTAAAAGAGGTATACCAGGGTAGGAAAGATGGACAGAGTGATTTTGGTCTCAAAGTGCAACTGTCTCTCTTAAAGAGAGACACTTGGGAGGTATGCACATTTGGTCTATAACATTACGGAAGTCGCCCCTATACATAATACAGACAATTATAAAAAGCAAGAGATGCAAGATTTATAATGTGTTTTCCCCTTTGTTTCCAGAGGGGACTGCAGTTCAGTGCTTTGCGGCTCCCCACCCCACCCCCATGGCAGAGATTTAAAGATGAAGGAGGTTGCTTTGGGGGACGGTTGACATATACAGATGTAAAACCATATGTGTTCCATTTATAGCTCTTCCACTCAGTGGGTGGCATGTATCAGTGTGTTCATAACAATAATAGGACAGTAATAATCTTAAAGGAGAACTAATGCCTCCTACTAATAGCCTCCCACTTACCTTACTATGGCCAAAATGTCCTATTGGCCCCTATATCTTTTGTTATTATGCCTTCATTAAAGAGATGACATCATATTCACCTCCATGGACATGACATCCAGGACTTATTGACATACCTGGGAATTGTCCGTATCTGCCCCAGAGACTCCTGTTTTCAGAATAAATTACCGGGTCTCCAGGGACAGAGGTTGATTCTCTGGCTTTATGAGTTCAGTCACCCATTGTCCCACCCATTCCTCCCACTCCCACCCTGTTCTTCCCACCTCCCTGCCCATTTAAGAAAAACTGCCGCCTCTGAATAACCAACTCTTGACACTGTGATTAAGTCCTGCCTACATTATGACACTCATACCCTCAGCCCTGCATGTTTCTCCAGGGACCATGGATAAAAAGGTTCCCAAGTATACTGACAGATGATATCTTTGATTTTAGGATATTCTGGCCATAGTAAGGTAAGTGGTGAGAGGTATTAGATGTTATTTCTCCTTTAAGAGGAAACTACTGTGCTTATTTATAAGTAGCACATACATTTCACAATGTGAGGATGTACAGCAATGTTAATCATGCAGAATTTCTGAAATTCTTAAGGGGTTAAGGTACTCCTCACAGTAATCCAGTCATTGGCTGGACCTCGTGGGTGTCAGCTCTCTTCTTCCTAGTGCATGCAACACCGCAATATGCTGGCAGGGGAACACATTACACAGGTTTATAGGTTGACTTTCTATCAGAAACATAAAGTTACACCTGATAATGACTGCCTGTAGCTGTAATAATATCATATGCAGCTTAAAGGGATAGTAATACTTCAGTATTACAAATCCCTATATTAAAGCCCTTGTAAAAAGAAATGTTTTGCCTGCAGTGACATCTCTCAAACCTTTATGGTTTGAGAGATGAACGCTTCTAAAGTTGCTCTCTCCCTCCCCCTTCCCCGTAGTCAGCATTTTAGCTGACTCAGGGAAATCCGGTCAGAGATCATCAGGCGGCTCTGCAGCAGAGCCGCAATCTTGTTAACTAAAAAACAAACGTTCACTAAAACGGTCTTCTACGTGTGCTTGCAAGCCAAGCACACGTAGAAGACCATTTCAGTGAAAGTTTTTTTTTTTAGTTAACGTGATCAGGCTGTGCTGGAGAGCCGCCTGAAAGTCGTACGACTCTTCCCTGCAGTCAGCTAAAATGCTGACTACGGGGAATGGGGAGGGAGAGGGCAACTTTAGAAGCGTTCATCTCTCAAACCATAAAGGTTTGAGAGATGACACTGGAGGCAAAACGTTTCTTTTTACAAGGGCTTTAATATAGGGATTTGTAATACTGAAGTATTACTATCCCTTTAACCACCTAGGGAATAATAATTAGAATATGTTACTTGTTGTTGCAACAATAAGTTGCTACAAAATATCTTGTGTAACTCTGGTCTTATGCCTGCCTGGAGGGATGTTCTTGATAGGTAAATACATTAGGATCAGGCAATGGGCAGCCCATTTATCTTGGCATTCTTGGATGACCCATATAAGGTTTATTGAAAGTCACAATTTTGATTATCATGTGGTGTCCCTTGGCTGATCTTGGAAGGGAAAGAGGGCAGACTGGGGAGAAGTAAAAGGCGTAACATCCCCAGGCTGGTGCACAATCTGTGGAACACATCTTTTCATGACTATTTGTTTTATGAACTATTGATGCTAAAATTCAGCTTGACCTTATATAAAAGATCATGAGTTGACCTTTTAGAAGCCAAAGGAGTTTCCAACATATTGCAAAGAAATGCACTGGACACGAATGGATCATATTTGTATCTTAGGGTGACCAAATGTCCCAGAAAGCCTGGCACTGTCCCTTAATTGTGGTCTGTGTCCTGCGTCCCGAGTCATCCCCCACCAGAACAATAAAGAGTCCCAGAATAAAGGAAATGAAAGCCACCCAATTCTGTCACTCAGGCAAGTCAACCCTATTCTGACAGTTCCAGCCCAGTTACAGCCTACTTACAGCAAGCAATACATGCTGCACGCACCACCATCAGCCAATGAAAGAGGAGATTATTTCCACAATGGTCCTCTCCTCCTGAGTCCCTCTAGAACTGACTCCCATTCTGACTTCTGTGACTGAGTAACACTGACAAATCAGACTGAGTAAGTCTTCAAGAAAAAAATGTACTATACATACACACAGCTTATTATAATAAGCATACACTTTCGGGCAACTGCAACTTATGCACCTTGCACGGATATTAACCCTTTGTGTGCCAGAGGGGTACACATTGCTTTGAAATGCGTTTACATACCAGTCTGGCACTCAAAGGGGTAAGTGATATTAGTGCAGGGGTCATGTGACATCAAGTGAGTACACTGCCGTTTCAGCAGTGTCCTGGAACGGAAGGAAGTAAATGTGGTCACCCTACTGTATGTGCCATTTGTCATAAGGCTGGGGGAACCTAATTTCCTTCTACTTTACTGTACTGGTGAGAAGGTTATACTGTACAGCATCCAACGCACAGCAGAAAGGAAGGAGAGCAAGGAAAACATAATTACTTAACCTTCTACAAAACAGCACACGTGATAGAATATATATTAAAGGACAACTATCATGAGAGATCTCCCCTTGCAATCTAGACTAGTTGTAGCTTTGCTGTACATAGGTAATAGATAGATATAAGCCAAGCTTATATTCATCTGTATATCTTTGGCAGCATGTAGTGCGTAACAATCCTATCTTGAGATGTAGCTCAAGAGTTATAATGTTATAAAGGATCCCATCCCCCTGCCCCTATACTTATGTCATGCTGCCTCTCATGCTGGTCCGGATGGAGCGCAGTGAGGGACAATCTTCAATGAGCATAAGGAAAAACCTGCCCTCCCTCGTCAAGGGGGGCAGGGTTTTCCTTAGGCTCACTACATGAAGATTGTCCCGGTCTGAGAGTTGTCCAGTCAGGCAACTGGATCACTCATCTGAGGGGAGGTGGCATAACATAGGAAAAAGGCAGGGGTGGATCCTTTATAACTTTAGAACTACAACTCAGACAGGATTGATATAGTAATCTACATGCCTTCAATGAAATACAGATGAATATAAGCTCTGTTTATTTCTATCTATTACCATTCATTTAACAGCACATCTCAGGGTCAGAATCCAGATCTCCGTAGCAGATTCTGCAAGTCCCCTATAGCAGCAGAAGTCCAAAGACATTCAAGTCCACACACAGCCTTCCATGTTAAGTCTAGCCCTATACTGACCCTAAGAAAGATCGGCGGTGCACAGTTGAACAATGGCTATTTACTAAGTCTGATCACATAAGAGCGGAATTAGTAGAATGTGATAATTGTCCTTTAAACCCTTAACGACCAAAGAGGTGTGCAACACATTGCTTCACAATGTGTTGCACACCTCTCTGATCCTCAAGGGGTTAACTTCTGCCAGCATATAAAATGTTTTATAAGTATCTGAGAATAACATACTGAGGCTGACTTACTAAAAACTGGAGCAGTCCAAGAGCAAGCTAACTGCACCATAGGGGACAAATATACATTCCCTAAATCTTCCTGATTTAATTGGGCCTTTTAATCCATTGAATGCTAGAGAGTTCCCCAGTTAATTGCTTTGCGTTGCACTGGGACCTCTCTAGCATTCACGTTGTTAAAACCCCCCATTTAAATAAATAGATTTTTCATTTGTCCCCTGGACAAACCTGGGAACCTTCTTCCCAATCTTCTTCCTATGAGAACAATGAAGGCCCTGCCCCCCTTGACAAGTTTTTCAGGTTTTTCCCTTATCTTAATTGAAGATTGTCCCTCTCTGCAGTCTACCTGGGCACCTCCCTTCTGATCTGGCTGAACAGTGTTACATCAGTAAAAGGGGCAGGAGGGGGATATTTTATTACTGAATTACTCTTGAACTACAACTCTGACAGAATTGAAATAACACTCTCCAAGGTCCAAATACTACGATGATTAATTAGAGCTGCTTTTATTATGAAATATTACTATCCCTTTAAGCTTCCTAAACTGACGGCCAGGTTACTGCAGCCTGTGCTCCTGCACCGTCAGTCTCTTCCAGAGCCATCCGGGACAGTGCAATGCCTGTGAAGGGTGAAGAGGACTGACAGCACAGGCGCGCATTCAAGATGTCCACGGTGCTGCCTGGCTTCTGGAAGCTTAAGAATAACTTTATTTGTGGGCACTTTCAAGAGGTAAAATAATGAGTACAAAGCTAGTTGCCACCTGCCTAAATATTGCAGGGCGACTTTAGTAGAGGTGGTAGTTCCGCTTTAAATATATAAATTTCAGTGCTGCAGAGATCGTAAATAAGATGAGAATAAGATAAGTAGCATAAAAAATAAGAAAACTATATTACATCAATACCACAATATGGGGCCCCACAATCAAGAGTGTATTTAAAATATAATATGTAGCAATCACAAAAACTACTTAGGTCAACTATAATGCATTATAAATGCTGCTAATACATTTTAGTTTTTTATAATTGAATATTAGACAAGCAGAGAGCACTATCAAAGTACTTTTCAAAAGAATATTTTATTAATAACAATTCTCAAATAGCATTAATATAGATATTTCAGTCTTATAAGCGCTAATACCTTACAGAAAATGTATCTGTTAAAAATAAATGAATATATAAAAAATATTAAAGATACAAAAGCTCCGGAGCTTGAAAAAAATGTGCACTTATAGTGGTAGCAATTTATATATATTGATGTAATTTTAACCTTTTCATTGCCTTAGTGCTGTTATGTCGCGGGCAGGTCTGTATCGTATCCTTAAAGGGATAGTAATACTTCATTTTAACTTTATTTTATTTTGTAGGCATTAAAAAAACATGAAGAACGATATATGTCTTATCTCTCAAACCTTTATGGTTTAAGAGATATTCACAAGCAAAGTTTCCCCCTCCCGCCCCTTTTACCTAGTGTAAGCCATCTCTTCTCAGATGTGGAATGCAGTCCATAGACCAGACAGATAACAGCAGGGGACAATCTTCTTCCTATGAGAACAATGAATGCCCTGCTCCCCTTGACAAGTTTTTCAGGCTTTTCCCTTATCTTAATTGAAGATTGTCCCTCTCTGCAGTCTACCTGGGCACCTCCCTTCTGATCTGGCTGAGCAGTGTTACATCAGTAAAAGGGGCGGGAAGGGGATACTTTGTCATTGAATTACTCTTGAACTGCAACTCTGACAGAATTGAAATAACACTCTCCAAAGTCCAAATACTATGATGATTAATTAGAGCTGCTTTTATTATGAAACATTACTATCCCTTCAATATGAACAATGGTCTGATATACAGTCACTGTAATTAAGTGCACTTCACTTTATAGGTCCTTCTGTTATCAGTTTGTTTAAGAGAACCTCAGTTTGGTGCAATACAGACCTGCCCGCGACAAAACAGCACTAAGGCAACGAAAAGGTTAAAATAACATCAAGAAACCTATATATATTGAGACATCTATAGAATTGATATTGCTGTGTCATATATAAATTGCTACCACTATACGATCTATTGTACGTTCGGAATATTATCAAGAACTCTAAACACTGGCATTCTGATTTTTAGAAGATTTTGTAATCAAGTACACATTTTTTTCAAGCTCCGGAACTTTTATATCTTTAATATTTTTTATATATTCATTTATTCTTAACAGATACATTTTCTGTAAGGTATTAGCGCTTATAAGACTGAAATATCTATATTATACTATTTGAGAATGAAGGCGGGTTATTTAAACAGACGCTAGGCAACTAACTCTGATTATCTGAGGAAGTATCAATCTAGATATGAAATGCTTTAAATGATTTTACATTTATCTTTTATTGTATTTACTCATTGACTTAACCAGTTTCAAAACCTGATAACTGCATTTTTCTCCTTACATTGGATTTGAGGATCTTAAACTCTGCCCACACATATACATACCTCCCAACATTTCAAATTGCCAAAGAGGAACACTTGTATTTTAGGGGGTGTTGCCAGGGGCGTAGCTGGTAGGTGGGGCACTACCTAGAATTTTTAGGCTATTTCATGACCTACTGACTTCTCCTTGTGTGACCTAATAAATGGCTTAAAACAAGACCAAAGTATTTTATTTACACATACTAATTTATAAACACACATACTGACGTTTAAACAAACAATAATGTGAGTTTAATTGCTGTAGAGCAGTATGATACACTTATATATACACCTCACCAGTCTGATCTCCTAAAAAGAGGGACATCAGGGTGGGAAAGAGGGACAGAGGAATTTGGGACAAAAAGAAGATCTGTCCCTCCTAAAGAGGGACACTTGGGAGGTATGCATATATCCTTTGAGAGAACTTATCTTGCTAATTGACCAAAATCCACAATATAAGTTGGGGGAGAGAGAGAGAGCCCTATAACGGAAGGTTGACACATCCCCTGTATACCACTTTTTCACAGACCACACTCAGGAGTGTAGGACCGTATCTCTGTCCTCTTAACAAGAGGACAATCAGATTTACATCTTTCTCGGATTTATTTTACTGGATTACAGCCACTACTACCATTTTCAGTTTTACAATTTTGATCGCTTAAAATGTTTTTATGCTGAGGGCTTGATGACTCTTATTCATTAAGGTTTCAGTGAGTTTTATTGCCTTTATATTGTTCTTCTATTTTTATGATACATTGTATTACATTTTTAAACTTAGGGCATCACTCTGCAAGTTTTTTTGGAATTTAGCTTAGCTTGAAAATTCAACTATTTTTTTCCCTAGGAGAAAGCAGGGAAAGTGCTAGGTCCTGTATAGGGTACTAAATCCCCAGGTCTCACATGTAAAGTGGAATTATCACCTTATGGCAACTTAGGTTCATTTGAAAGACCCTTTCAATATCATCATACCTGGGAACTCTCCTGTTTTGCCCCAGAGACTCCGGATATCAAACTGAAATACCGGGTCTCCAGGGCAATGTGTGAATCACCGGGTGGGCAGAGTTTAATGTAGAAACTCTGCCCACTTGTGCTCCATCCCGCCCGGTTCCTCCCACTCCCCGCTCTCTTACCTCCATTTTGCAGGGGTTTTTTTGTCCCAGCCCCCGTGACTAAACCACGCCCCTTTTATGACGGGAATTGTGGCATTTTCCTCCCCGGTCGGCCCTGACAGGGTTACCATCCGGGTAGCCCTGCTTCAAAAGTTCCCAGGTATGAATATCACCTATTGTGTTTTGTGTTTATCTGTAGAGAGGTGTCTTTGGTTCCACTTTCTCCAGCTACTAAAATAAGTAGAAGGGAATGAAGATCAGCATGAAAGAGTGACTCTTGGGAGGGAGAGCAGCATTGAATGTTAGTATCTGTCACATGTCTGTGCCAGCCAGTACTATCTAGCTTGTATTAGCTGGTTCATTATCTAAATGTCAAAGATTTGTGAGCAAGAGTCAAAATGGCGCATTTAAAATGTCAGTGGCATCAAAATGATGTGTTTAAAATCTAGCTGTTTAAAACGCACTGTATCCACAAACTACCCTAACCTAACGTACCCTATATACCCTAATCTAAGTACCTTAATCTATCCTAACCCTACAATAACAAGAGTCTCAAGAATCTCAATTTAGAGACAATCAAGCTGCTTTTTGACTTGATATATGTTCTACATTTATATTTCATTTTCACCAATTTTTCATATTTTTATGACCTTACCAGTGAGTAAAATTACGGCCAGCTGCAGAAAAACATTCTAAACTGCAGAAATCACATTAGCAGATGTAAAGATTGTCCACTGAGATTGTCCACATTAGTACACGTTTTTATTTGCACTCAGTACAAATGAGCGCAAAGTAGCATGTACTATACATCTTACAAGCTCATGTGGGCATGTCCCTCACTGCCATTCATTTCAACCTGTTTCTGTTCATCATTTTATGTTCTTCTCTCCTCATTTTGTTCAGTGTTGAACAATATGTTGACACTTAATAAAAGTTTAATAATCAGAAGAAGAAACAAGAAGGACAATTTGGAAAGTAATCAATTAGGTTTTTGTATACAAGCTATTATAGGAGCAAATTTGTTTATTTCTTAAATCTTTACGAACCAGAAAGGTGTGCAGCACACAGTATGGTGCATACCTTCAGGTTAAATCCATACATGTAAATTCTATGGAACTGACCTGGAGAGTCCACTTTTTATACTTAATTACTGTGTCTCTGGGACGAGGCTGGTTCTCAAGGTTCAATTAGTTGCCTTGTAAGGCTGACTACTTCACCTCCAGTACCAGGCACTCTCTGCCATATTCTTCCCACTCTCAGCCCATTTTATACGCAAACCTTGTCTCCCCACAGACACCTTTGCTTAGAGACTTCTGCGCGCCTGCGCTGTCAGTCCCGGTGTCTTCTATTGTCCCTTAAGGTAACAGGAAGGGACTGATGATGCAGACGTGCCGATGCCTCTAAAGCAAGAAGCCTGGCCGTCAGTCTCAGAATAAGTAGGATTACTTAATAATGCTATACTTATGCCGGATAATAGTGCTATTTCTAAGCAAATTGCTATATGACTAATTATTGGTGGGGACTTATTTTGGTAGTTCCGCTCTAGCAAAATGTTTCTTTCATCTAGAAGGCATTGTCCCTTTATGTTACTAGTAGCAACATGCATTCAAATATATGTGTTTTTCATACTATGCTAACCCATTGGATGCTGGAGCCGAATATTATTGGCCGAATGGCCATTCATTGAGCATCTCAGCCTCCAACATATGTGAAAGATCTACCGGCTGCCCCATAGATTACCATCAGACCTTCCTTGCTGCATCTTTACTGCATTCCTATATAAACAAACTTTCTGGACTTTATTGCATTCATGCAAGGTGATAATTGTCACTGTGAGAGATAACATAGTCCAGAATCATATATCTTACTATGAGCAACATCACCAATACAGCATTGCAGTTTTGGTGTTGCTGGGTGAAAGTGGACTTAGTGGATCATGTACCTTACTAAGGTAGTCAATATTAAGCTACTAGGAGATGAAACTAGGAGCTCCTGCTGCCACATTTTTTATATCCATATCTAAGCAATAGGACACTCTGTATTTTAAATGCCTGAACTACATTTCCAAGAGCACCATTATGGAACAATGCACAGTCCCGGAATGAAGATTATGGAGAACAGATTTCTAGACATTAGAATCCTATGTCCTCACACAAAATAAAAGCAGCACATTTTTTCATCCTGAAAGGGGGTGCTAAAGCATGTCTGCCATTACATTGTAGCCTAGCACAGACATCACTTTTTATCACAGTGGTCAATGAGCAGTATTCCTCTGGTGTTTAGTATTCTGGTGCTCAGGAGACAATAGAGGTGGTACACTAACATCTATTAATGTCAACACGGGAGAGAGGGGGAGTCATGTGCTGTCACATGACCCAATCCGTTTAGCTGCTCTATAGCTAAGAAGCACTCTGTTCCTTTTGTTTCTGCAGTGTTCTGAATGGCTGAAAGGAAAAATGGTTACACTAAGCAAAACAGAGGCTTCTGAGTCATAGATGATGTTTCCCAATTACAAGAGGGGGAGGGTTTTTGTTTTTTTGTTAGCCCTTTGACTGCTAGAGGGGTGCCCAAGACATTGCGAAGTGATATGTTGGACACCCTGCTGACATTCTGTCACAACTTACCTTGGTTCCAGCACGCCGCTTCAGGCGACACGCGAAATGACGCTTCGGCATCAGCGGTTGTACGCATCAGAGCAAGATAAGTCATCTGCAGGCGTGAGGCTTCTGTATGAAACAGGTTTCTGTTTTATGTGTTTGCTTCCTGTAGTCTCCTCCTACCTACTTCCTCCCTCTGAGCTGCTCCTCCTACCTACTTCCTAAGGATGGGTTTAAAGGGCAGACTGAGTCCTGGCTCAGTTGCCCTTGCGTTGTTGTACAAAGCAGTTCTGTGTCTTTGGGCTCTGTGTATGACCTGGCTTGTCTGACTATCCAATCTGGTGCTGACCTGTGGCTCTGTCTGACTATTCTTCTGCCATATCCCTTATAGTGGATGACCAGTCTGGTGCAGACCTGTGGCTTTGGCTGACTACCTGAACTGTGTTTGACCTGGCTTGTCTGACTACCCTCTCTGGTGCTGACCTGTGGCTCTGTCTGACTATTCTATTGATTGTTCCCCTTATTAAGCAGACACCCAATTTGGTGCGGGCCTGGGGCTCTGGTGGACTAGCTATACTGACTGCAGGCATGAGTCAAGTATCCACATTCGCTATACTGACTGCAGACGTGAGTCTAGTATCCGTTTTCGCTATACTGACTGCAGGCCTGAGTCAGGAGTATTCCTCGATCATCGGATCAAGACTTCATGTTCCGGTTCCTGCTCCTGTTCCAGCTCCTGGTTCCAACTGAGATTATCAGTGGCTTCAGCCTAGTCTCCAGCAGTGTGGTCAATCTTGGCAATCTACTATTCCTGATAGTAGCACTTGCTGGCTGTGACCATCTGCTTGTTCCTGCCTTATTACCATTGTATGCTATCTTTATGGTTATTTAATAAATTGCATTTTACTATACCGTACTGACTCCTGAACATCTCTGGGGAACTGTGACACATGCAGAGTGTTAGTAACCCTTAGTGTTTGAAGAGTCATAGTTAGAAAATATATATATTTTCTGAGGTGCAGATTTATAGAGACAGGAAAACTCTCTTCATTTCAACACATTGTCATCCATTCCCATTTGTCTTGCATCCCCTACTCACTGGCTCCAGACTGAATCAACAATTCCTCCTCACAGGCCCTGACTATGATCTACTGTGATTATCAGGAAGGAAAAACAAAGTTTCCTGACAAGGGTCCCAGTAGAGAGCTAGGAACACAATACAAGGTGGCAGTCAGGCAGATTTCCTGCTCCTTGGGTCTCTACTACATGATAGTTAGGGCAGTACAAGTAACTGCCTGGAGTTCCAAGTTCCAAGTGCATTGGCCACACCCACATTCTGAGTTGTGGGTGTGGCTATTGTAGTCTCAATGCCCCTGGATACTAGTAGCCAGTTTATTTTCCAGTATTCATACCCCTTTACTGGACATTATATAACCACCTGGAAATTACTCTAGCAGTGAAGGGGATAAGAGGGTTGCAGTGATTACTTGATATTATTTAACACCTTGGAGGAATCCAATGCATTGGAGACTTCTCTAGCAGTGAAGTGGTTAAGAGGCGTTTTGTAATTAAATGTTGTAAGCTAAGTGTATTTTATATGCAGGCAACAGTGGGTGGATTTAAGGGTTAAGTCCAGTTAGAAGAGAGGGTGGCTATGGGTAGGGTTAAGGACAGCTTGCCTGCATTTGCCTTGGGATGTATCAGATGTAAATCCAGCCCTGATGATAGTGTTGGAAAAACTAAAAGCAATATGTTTTCAGGGGTTGTTGTGGGTTTTTTTTTCTATGGCTAACATGGTGCCACTTTTTACCAAAATTAATTAAGGAAATGGAGGACTTGACATATGAGGGACGTCTAGACAAACTTGGTTTGTTTACGCTAGAGAAAAGACAACTAAGAGGAGCTCTTGTTACCCTGTATAAGTATATGAAAGGTTCATACAAGATCTCTCTGGGGAGCTTTTCATTCCAAAGCCTGATCAAATAACCAGGCGCTACCCCTTAAGATTAGTGGAAAGTGTTTTCAACTTCAGAAGCGGAAAGGATTTTTTACAGTAAGGCCTGTTAAATAATGGAATTATTTGATGAAGTATGTTGTAATGGCAGATACAATGGATACAATTATGAGAAGATTAGATGCATATCTAGCAGAAGGGATTATACTGTGTATTATTAAGTAAAACAGGAAGTTCTGGTAAACATCGTAATAACCATATAGGAGTTAGGAAGGCTTATATAATTCTTATTTTATTGGTTATACTGTGGCAAAGGCTGAACTTGATGGACATGTATTCTTTCATCCTAATAAAGTATGTAACTATGTCTCACTTTTCTCTTTAATTTTATGGCCAAATATTCTGTTTATCAAGGGTATTTGAAAGCATTATCCATTTTGATTATAAATAAAATTATTATTTTTTTGTAAATTATTTCTAAAATGAGCAAAGGAGGAGAGAGAAAGAGTGAATTGATAGAAATATATTCAAATACAGTGCACAATTTAGTTCTAAAACAACAGATCCCTTTTTGAAGTTTGTGGTTGGTGTGTTCAGATTTACTGAGTTAGTTAATGTTAATTGGATGTGGAGTCATGGTATTGTCTCCCAGCAGAGGTAACAGGCTGTGCTGGAATTTCTATTAGACTGATATATATATGGGGTTTGTGTGCGTGCCTGCGTGTGTGTGACAGATGTGAGTTGAGAGAGATATGAGGTGTGAGTGTGAATGACAGAGGTTTATTGCTTCTTACAAGCAGGGACATGTATAGACAAAAGCTGAGCATTACTGGGGCAAACCAAGTACACTGTAGGGGACAAATAAACGTTTCCATTAATTCACGTGGGACTTTTAACTACCTGTATGCCAGAGAGGTCTCAAACGCATTGTGCAGCAAGCAGTGTGCTGAAGAGCTCTCTAGCATTTGAGGGGTTAAAAGTCTCATATAGATTTTTTGGGGGTTATTTCTCCCCAATAGTGCAGCTGGTTTACACATTTGGCTCAATGTATCTCTCTTCCTCTGTAGAGAGATGTATAATGGATCTTTTCCTGAGCAAAGCTGTTAGCATAGTGTGGGCTCAGAAGACAGGCAGAGTCGAGGGTCAGATCAAATCAGTGGACCATATTTGCCAATGTCTGATTTAGAAGAAAGTATGCAATCGGTGCCACATGATTGATGTCACTGCCTTGTGGAGTTAATTAAGACCACACTCCTCCATTTACATGTCTTATCTGGGTTGCTTTTAGACCGTCTTCCACTGGAATCCGAGGGTCAGGAAGAACAATGGCCTTGTAATCAGCAGGACACTGAGCAAGGTAAGAGACTGCAGCAGGCAGATAAATGGGTATCAGGAAGCAGTTGCAGCCACTGATAAGTGTAGGGGAGGTACAGTGAAACATATTGTGTAGTTCTATTGATAACACATGTGTAAGTTGCAATGCAATAAAAGCAATTGATCATATAATAATGTATTGTTTTTATAACCATTTAGGGCCTTATTAATCAAGCTAATAAAGTGGAGCAATTTTGGAACAATCCACATAGGGTTGAAATTAAAATTCCACAAATATTGATTGTATCAATGGAGCCCATTTCAGTTGTTGGAAATGTTTGCAATTTTTATTTTTTTCCTAGTTTCCAGTTGGTTTGCCCCAGAATTACTCCAGTTTTTATTGCTCATTTACTAAAGAAAGGTGATGCAAATCAATGCGTTGCTCATCCCCCTGGCATTCAAAGAGGAAATTTTACTACATTTATTTGTCCCCTATGGACAGAGGCATAACTAGTAGTCACCGGGCCCTGGTGCAAAAATTACCATGGGCCCTCCCGCCCACATTGCCCCCAATATCCAGGTCTTCACATTGCACCCAACTCTCCACATTGCCCCCAATGTCCACCTCTCCACATTGCCCCAACTCTCCACATTGCCCCCAATGTCCACCTCTCCACATTGCCCCCAACTCTCCACATTGCCCCCAATGTCCACCTCTCCACATTGGCTCCAATATCCACCTCTCCACATTGCTCCCAACTCCTCACATTGCCTCCAATGTCCACCTCTCCACATTGCTCCCAACTCTCCACATTGCCTCCAATGTCCACCTCTCCACATTGCCCCCAACTCTCCACATTGCCCCCAATGTCCACCTCTCCACATTGCCCCAACTCTCCACATTGCCCCCAATGTCCACCTCTCCACATTGCCCCCAACTCTCCACATTGCCCCCAATGTCCACCTCTCCACATTGGCTCCAATATCCACCTCTCCACATTGCTCCCAACTCCTCACATTGCCTCCAATGTCCACCTCTCCACATTGCTCCCAACTCTCCACATTGCCTCCAATGTCCACCTCTCCACATTGCCCCCAACTCTCCACATTGCCCCCAATGTCCACCTCTCCACATTGCCCCCAACTCTCCACATTGCCCCCAATGTCCACCTCTCCACATTGCCCCAACTCTCCACATTGCCCCCAATGTCCACCTCACTTGCCCGGTCGCAAGTGAGACCCCTGCGACCCCTATTATTACTCCACAGCCTATGGTGCAACTGGTTTGCCCTAGTATTACTCCCCTGTCTTTTAAACATAAAGCCCTATTAGTCACTTATAAGGGTTTGTAATACGTCTGCAAAATATATTAGACAAATTTGTTTCTATTAACCTATTGTGTGCCAGAGAGGTCTGTAACATATTGGAAAGCAGTGAGTGGCTTAACCACCTGCCACTCAAATGGTTAACCCCTTAAGGACAGGCCGTGCACGCACGCAGCGGTCACTTAAGAACCACGGAGCATTTTTTATTTTTTAATTTTTTTTTAGTTTCCAATTCCGGACTCCCCGAATGGCGTGCAGCCGCGGGGTGAGCATGGAATTCCATGACGTTCATAGCACGTCATGGGTCATTAACTCAAAACAACCCATGATGTTCTATGACCGTCAAGCTTCATTAAGGGGTTAAAATATAAAGGAACCTTTGATGGTAAAATACTCTTTACTCTAATATGGAAGGTCACATTGTTATATTCGATATGCAAAAGTTTCCATACACTGCGAGAACTTAACATATATTAAATTGTTTGTTTTCTCATGAACTCAGTAGAATGCAGCCTCCTGTACTTTGATTGATTTATGCTTGACAGTTGGCGCTGTGCCCAATAACATCATATAGGGAGTGGGGTCTGCTGTGGGCATCAACCAATTAGAGAACAAGATACTTTTTTGTGTCACACAGGCACAACAGGATGTAAAGAGTGCAATGGAAAATACTTTCCCCAGAGTGCTGAGAAACACAGCACAGGCAGTTTCATATATCCATAATGTTATGAGAACTGTTACATGTATATCTGTCAATGTAACACATTTATTGTATCTTAGCCTTAGTATTCCACTAACTTTTCATTGCAGGACAGTTTTAAGTGTTGGTATCCAGCTCTTGCCGTTTAGCCAGGGTGAAAGAAGAAATATATACTTAAGAAAAAGTAGTAGGGCTAATTACCTTCTTAAATGGATGTATTACCTCCATGCATCATTGATTTTGATTTCTGATACAGGAATTGTATTTATTTATATTTTTTCATTGTAAACTAAACATTTTAAATGTAAACTCATACACTCTTAGGGCCGTATGTTCAAAGGGATAACGACAAAAAATTGTCGTATGAAAGACAAAAATAAGTAATTGTATGCATGAACGACATATTTTCTATAGATTATACGACAAAAAACTAGTAATGTCCGTAGTGTACGACACAACTGCAGAATTGATGGGGGGAAGGGGCGGGGCAAGGGCGTGGCTAAACTATTCCCCAGTGTTGTATAGAAGAAAAGAAAATTTGTCATAACTAACAACAAAAAAATGTCTTTCAAAAGACAAAATTTGTACGTTAAGAAAAAAGTGGAGGGAATTATGTTTTGAATGTGAGAATTTTTGTCTGTAGTTAAGACATTTTTGTCATCAGTTAAGACATTTTTAAAGACATTTTTGTCATTAGTTAAGATGTTTTTTTGTCGTTACACACAACAATTTCAGTCAGGACAAACGACATATTTCCAATCACAACCGACACTCTCTGAAAATATTAATGATCCCAACGACACTGTACTTTGAAAAGTCGTTACAAACGACAAAAACTTCTTTGCTACTTCTTTGAACATATGGCCCATAGTGTTTCCACACAGTCTGTTAACATTGTATCTTATGGGCTGTTCACAAAATAATTTACTCAGTGCGTGTTGCATGTAAATGCAGCTTGCTGCAGTTTTAGTTAGACAATGCATTTTAGCTCTGCCAGCTTTGTATGGGTTATACTGGAATCATTATGCAATTGCACTAATAAAGCAGGTAGCTGCGTTTTCAGGGCATTTTTCCAGTTGTTTATACTGAAAGAAATGCAAAGAGAAAAAGAATAAAACCTTACTACAAATGAAATCTAAATCGCATATGAAATATAGTAAAAGCTCGTGAAAATGGAGTGGGAAAAAAAGGTATGTCTTTTTTCATATGATTTCACTGCTACACCATTTTATGAAGTTCATTTAGAGCAAGTTCAAAATTGTAAAGCTGCTAGAAGCTGGAATACTGGGGCGAATGTGCAACGGAGATTCATTGTAAGAATAGGCACTGTAATCAATTTTCAGGCCCTACACCTGCCTAAAATCAGTTTACTAAACTACGTCCCCCGTAATTCCTCCCCTTAATAATATTTCTTGCTCCAAGAAGAGGACTGATGCAGTCTGTGGGACTCTCGGGACGAGGAAATGTCATACGTGTACATCATTTCCCTCTTCATGGGACAGGCATATGGGGCTGTCTGACATTAAAGGGATAGTAATACTTAAGTATTACTAATCCCTATAGTAAAGTCCTATTACAAATAAATGTATTGCCCCCAGTGTCATCGCTCAAACCTTTATGATTTGAGAGATGATCGCTCCTAAAGTTGCCCTTTCCCTCCCCCTTCCCCGAAGTCAGCATTGTAGCTGACTGAAGGGAAATCCGGTCATAGATCATCAGGCGGCTCTGCAGCAGAGCCGTGATCGCGTTAATTAAAAAACCAAGCGGATGTAGAAGACCATTTCAGTGAAAGTTTTCTTTTTTATTAACGCGATCGCGGCTGTGCTGGAGAGCCTGCTGAAAGTTGTACGACTGGCTTCCCTGCAGTCAGCTAGAACGCTGACTACGGGGAAGGGTGAGGGCAACTTTAGGAATGATCATCTCTCAAACCATAAAGGTTTGAGAGATGACACTGGGGGCAATACATTTATTTTTAATAGGACTTTAATATAGGGACTAGTAATACTTAAGTATTACTATCCCTTTAAAGTACCAACAATGGAAGAATTTATCCACTGGTATGCAATACAGCAGTCATAGGGCCTTCTTATAATAATAACTAGCATTTATATAGCGTCTTTCTCCCAGTGGGACGCCAAGCGCTTTCAGTGCACGCTCTCGGAATTAACCAAATCGGCAGCTGAAATAATAGGTGTTATTATTACCCAATCAATGGTACTCATTTATCGACCTCGGAAGGATGAAGGGCTGAGTTGACCCTGCTGGGATTCAAACCTGCAACCTTGTGGTTGGAATAGGCTCCATAGTCAGGGACATTACCACTGAGCTATCTCACCAGCTTTGTTGGGTTTTGTCAGTGTGGTGCAGCTGTCCACCCAGGGCACTCGTAAGCGAGGGGTCCACATCTGTATTCCCCTATAACCCCCAATGAGACCAAGCCCTAGGGTAATTTGCATATACATAATCAGAGATGCTCAACTAGAAACAAGCCTGAAAGGGTATATTTCAAGCTCTATAGGACTGGTATCCTACCCAGAGTGCAATGTCTTTTAGCTCACAAGTGCCATAAACATAGAAGACTATTCTGAATCACAGCATACTGATTCTGCCCAGATGATAGTCCAGCCAGGAAGTGGCTGTTTATTTGTCCTCCATGGTGCAGTTGGTTTTCTCCAGAATTTCTCGAGCTCTTCCTAGTATATCAGCCTGTGTGTGTGTGCGTGTGAATTGGGAGGTGGTTATGTGCAAGGGAAAAACTACAGGTAGACAATGACTGACAATGCAGGTTATCCACCCCTAACAGAGATATATGCAGAACTGGAACAAACATTTCTCATTTTTGTTTTGTTAAATTGATGTGTCTTTCTTGAAATCCGATGGGAGAAATAGAGAGGGGGAAATTTCTCTGGGCAACTGGAAAGCCCCTCTTGGTTGTATTTTGGATTTGTGCTGCAGAGAGCATAGAGTTTGGCATGTGGCTTGAATTCATCACTAGTGGATTGACGTATCAGAGAGTAGAGGTCCAAGATTATATTAGTGGTGACTCCCTACACTCTCAAACATCTGAAATTAGATATAGACTGTAAGCTTTCCTCTAGACTGTAAGCTCTCAAGAGCAGGGCCATCTGATCCTTCCGTTCTCCACATTTGATTGTACTTTTTAATATCCCTGTATGTCTATTCCCTATTGTACAGCGCTGCGGAATTAGTTGGTGCTATATAAATAAAGAAGAAGAATAATAGATATATCTTGCCCAATATATGCACCAAGGCCAGCTCTACCTCCATCCAGGAGAGCTCCATTGAGTATAGTCACATTGCATCAGAGAAGGGATGAGGCCCACTGGGGTCCAAGGGCCTTACACTAGGCAGAAGGTGTTGTCTCTCAGATGACAACATCTGTGCATATTTAGTGTTATCATGTATTGCCTTTGCACTTCCATGGTAAAGTTTTCACAATGTATCTATATATTACATTGTATAGTGTTTAGGGTTTGATCCTTGTAAATCAATTGCTGGACCTCTAAACAGTTAAAGAGAATATGTGAAACAAAAGTGTCTTCCTGTTACCTTCCTAACAGAAGTACAGAAAAGTGAATGATTTCCTATTAGGGTGACCACATTTCCATTCTGCCATTCCGGGACGTGGTCACCCTACAAAAGCCTCTTCATCTCCACATTGCCCCTTGTTGCCCTACCTTGAGTCCCTGGTGGTCTAGCGGCGTGGAAAGTGCTCTGTGCCTCCTCCGGCACAGAGCTGAAGCTCCCGCGCGCTGTGCTCAGTAATGCAGAGCGCTGGGAGATGATGTCATCTCCCAGCGCTCTGTATTACTAGAGCGCTTGCCTCCAGGAGATCAGGCTCAGCTGCATTGCCGCCCTGGATGTCAGCCTGCAAGCGGTGTGTCATATCATGGACGCCGCGAGGGAGCGCTGGTTTATGCTACCAAGCGCTCCCTCGCGGCGTCCATGATGTGACACACCGCTTGCAGGTTGACATCCAGGGCGGCTTGGCTTCATTCCAGGACACTTCATTGTCCCGGTTGGAGATGACCCGGGACGCGGGACATAGCCCTGAAATAAGGGACAGTCCCGGACATTCCGGGACCCGTGGTCACCCTATTTCCTATAGTATCTGGGACAGGATCCTCAATGACAGTAAGTGCATAGGATTCATGACACTTCCTTCTGGTAGTTCTGCCTGCATGGAATACTCGGCTACCTGTTTTAATCACTAGCTATGCTTAAAGGGGCAGTGCCACCTAGAATGATATTGAGGGTAGTACAGTGACATGTTATTAAGGGTAAGAAAATAAATCAGTTATGTGTTTTTTGTTTTCCTCACATATTGTATTTCCATAATCATATTAAACACAGTATATCAAGATTCTTGTACTGCTAAAGCAATGGGTAAAATCTTGTCTTTTGATTTTCTCAACGTCAATGATGTCAACTGCTCAAAACACACTAGTCCACTCAGCTCAGTCTGGGACTACGTATTTACATCAATGGAATAGCTTGTGTCATCAGTTGGAGGTTTAAAGGGACAGTAATACTTCTTTTTATCTTTATTTTATTTTGTAGGCATTAAAAAAAATGAAGAATGATATAAGTCTAATCTCTCAAACCTTTATGGTTTAAGAGATATTCACAAGCAAAGTTTCCCCTCCTGTCCCTTTTATCTAGTGTAAGCAATCTCTTCTCAGATGTGGAATGCAGTCCATAGACCAGACAGATAACAGCAGGGGACAATCTTATTCCTATGAAAACAATGAAATCCCTGGCCCCCTTGACAAGCTTTTCAGGTTTTTCCCTTATCTTAATTGAAGATTGTCCCGCTCTGCAGTCTACCTGGGCACCTCCCTTCTGGTCTGGCTGAAGAGTGTGACATCAGTAAAAGGGGCGGGAGGGGGATACTTTGTCATTGAATTACTCTTGAACTACAACTCTGACAGAATTGAAATAACACTCTCCAAAGTCCAAATACTATGATGATTAATTAGAGCTACTTTTATTATGAAACATTACTATCCCTTTAAAGGAAGAAAAAGGGCAGAAGGAAGAGGATATCAGCTGAATTTAGAGGCTCCACAGAAATTCAGATAATGGGGAAATATCAGAATCAAACTGAACATTTTTATGGCTTCTGAGACCATTTAGTAGTGTTAGGGACAGTCTTTACAATGCTGTATTTATTAAGGAAGTTTTTTTTAATTAAGGAGACACTCTCCCATTAACAACATAGTACGATGCTGGATTCTATTATCATAATGATGGGATCTTCTAGGCCTACTCTGAGTGTTTATGTCTAATCATCATACCTGGGAACTCTCCGGATTTGCCCCGGAGATTCTGGTTTTGACAGAGGTTTACCGGGTCTCCGGGGCAGAAGCTGATTCCTCCGGATATGGGGAGTTTCTATTGAAACTCTGCCCACATCTGCCGTTTCTCCTTCCCCAGCCTTCTGGGTGGCACCTTTAAGCCCTGCCCCCTCAAATCATGTCAAGCCCCGCCCCTTTTTTGACGCAATTTGCGTCATTTTTGTCACCCCCTGCTGCACCAGAGGACTCTCCTCCGGGTAGACCTCGATTGGAAGTTCCCAGGTATGCTGATCAGTCACACACAGCAAAATAAAAAAGGCTTTTTCCTCCATCTCACAGAGGAACAGAGTTACCATTTCCTTGTTGACAGCACTGGATTAGTAATATCTGATTCCTGTGTCTTTTTGTGTTCTGTGGGCTTCTAGATGTTACACTCCTCCTCTTCCTGTTATAGATGCTGCTCCAGAATGTGATATGACACAGAGGCCTAATTTCAGTAATGTGAGCACCAAGAAAGAGACCAGGGCAGGAAAAGATGCAGGTCAACTATACAGACTGGTCCCTGGATAATATGGGGTGACATTCAGGCATATGCTTAGAATATAACTCTGTGTTTGTCCTCTTCTACTCTTTATGAGGTTTTCTAAACAAGTGTGCATTTTGTTTATTATTTGCAATATAATGGAGTGTTAAATCTGTTTTCTTACTAAAACATGAGAAGGGGAGGACAAAGGCACATGCTCACTGATGTGTAATCCTAAATGGACCAACATATGCATGGACAGTTAATTTCTGTTTTAAGTTTCTGGTAACTGGGTAGGAGAGGACTGGCCATGCCTGTGGGAAGAATGAAGAAAGTATCTGCTCCAAAACGGTGTATACCAACCTCCCGATATTATTTGCAATACATACTAATGGACATTTTAAAATGGCGCCATTTGTAATTCACCCTTTTGATGGGCATCATTTTGATGTATGCCATTTAGGTGATGCCACTGTAACAGGATATCCTCTTTGCCTCAGTGATGTATTTTAGAGAGACAAATGGTTACCTCCAGTAGATCACTTAACCAACTCCACCAAAAGTAATAAATACATCTCGCCACATTTTTAATGATTTTAATGGGAAAACAATGTGTTGAAGACCTCTATAGCGTTTAAAGGGTTAAAAGCCACATTTAACTAATTGGGAATTTTAATTTCTCCACTATACAGCCCATAATGCTTTTTATTGCAATTTTACAGGAGAAAAAAACTATGATAAAATAAAAGACTGCTTATTATTATAGGTTATTTAATCCTACCGTATTTTTGGCGATAACTTTCCTTTAAGAAAATGTGTATTTTGTTGTCACCATTTTTATGAGTTATGCACATTTTTTTTCTCAAATCAAATAATTGTGTGGACATTGTTAGGCCAACAGGACAGCAAAGACAGTATGTTATCAACCATTCACCCCACCATTCAGCTTTTACAAGTAATGTATCTGTAACAGATTAATAATGGACGTTTCTCACTTGTGATATCAGTATTGTATTATCTCCTACCACCTACTTTGACAGAAGGGTCTGTTAGAAAAGAAAATGGATGCCTCCACAGAGATTACTTTGGTCCCAACACTGAAAAAGCAGAATATTGTAATTGCTCTGGAAAAAAGTATAAAAGTATGGTTTGCTAGAAGGAGAGAATTACACATTGATGCTGATATACTAAGAAAACTGGAGCAATATGGAGACAAACCAAGATTACTATAGGGGACAAATGAAACTATCCATTGATTTAATCCCTTTAATGTTAGAAAGGTTTCCAGCGCATGGCTTTGCAGTGCGTTGGACGATCTCTCTAGTGTTCAAGGGACTAAAAGCCCCATTTAAAGGGAAAAAAAGTAAAATTGAAAATGTATATTTTGTATGAATAAGGAAAGTAATGAAGGTGCAGGGGCATTATAAACCGGCTTGCCATTCTAACATACCTCCCAACATTTCAAATGGCACTTGTGTTTTAGGGGGTGTTGCTGGGGGTGTGGCTGGTGGGCGTGGCATTACCGAGAGTTTTTAGGCTATTTCATGACCTATTGACACTTCCTTGTGTAACCTAATAAATGACTTATAACAAGACCAAAGTATTTTATGTACACAGATTAATTTATAAACATATTTACTGACATTTAAAAAACATTCATATGAGTTTTATTGCTGTAGAGCAATGTGATACAGTTATATACAATCCACACAGTCTGATCTTCTAAAAAGAGGGGCATTAGGGTGGTAAAGAGGGATAGAGGGATTTGGGTCTAAAACAGGGACTGTCACTCCTAAAAAGGGACACTTGGGAGGTATGCCCTAATGTAATTTAGGGCCAGTCCCTCATTAGGTGCAATATGTATTGTGACAGGGATCAAAATTTCCACTCGCCACTAGCCAATGGCGAGTGAAAATTTAGCCCTGGCGAGTATAAATTCAGCCCTGGTGGGTATGTAATGGCTTGCAATGGCAAGTAACTTTTCAGGTCTGGCTAGTAGCAAAGAACTTCAAATTTTAAGCCCTGATTGTGAGATGCCAGAGCACTGAATTACCGGCTTGATAGAAAATTGCATTATCACTCAAAACAAAAGATTGTCAAACTGTAACAAGTTACGTCTGCCAGGGCACAACGGCTTGCTAAACCATAGGTTCACTAATACATAAAGTGGGGAAATGTTTTAAATGAATCACTTTCCTAAAAGGATTGTGAATAGTAAGAGCCACCTACTTTATTCATAACAAAACATTGCCAGGGCATAGAGACCAGCTTGTCTTAAAAGCTAGGTATCAATGGGTCACCAATGTTAATATAGACTAGGCATAACTGCTAAAGATCAAAAAATAATTGGTCAGATTAGCGAGAGCACAGATATAGTTGCTGTTTCCTAATATGTTACAGGATTCGTTAGGGACCCATTTCCCAGTAAAAAAAGCTCCAAACAGAGAACACAGAGAATCTGAAGTTGCTGAAGAGGTGTCGGGAGCACCCATCGCAATTTACAGAAAAATCTTAGGTATAGACTGGTTCACAGTCGCCTGGGTAATCGAAAAATCCCTTCTGTTAATGGATCACATCCTTGTGGACAGTGTGTTGCTTGTCAACAGATAGTTAAAACTAAGGCAATCACTGACAGATTTGGAAAGAAGCATGTTATACTTCTCAAACAGGAGTTATCTACTGCGTCAGATGTCCCTGTGGACTCCAATACGTGGGCAAATCAATATGCAAATTAAAATTACTTATATGAGAACATGTTCACAACATCTCCAATGCCCCCCAAGACATTAACAATTTGTCCAAAAAAGTTTCCCTAGTTGCAAGACATTTTCTGACTTGTCATGATGCCAACCTTAGGGGATTAAAAGCATGGGGCATAGAAAAAAGTGACTTTAGGCATTAGAGGAGGTGACCTTGGCAGGGTTTTATTACAGCATGAGAATCGCTGGATCTTCCTACTTAATACCTTACATCTGTTTGGCGTGAATGAAGACTGGAATCTGACTGCTAATCTTTAGTAGCACTATGTTTAATAATATTCCAGTTCATCAATTTTTGTATTAATATTAATATCTTTCCAACAATACCCTAAATGAATTGCCATTATACCAGTCTGAAGCCATTGCAGTTTCAGTTCTCCTATTTGGGTTCATTTCTTTCGGATCTTGCCTTGGGCATGCACCCGTTAAATAAGATGACATAAATATATATTTTTATGTTCATATAGTTTTTATTCATGTGTATGCACTTGTTTTTAACCTAATTTCTATAACGCTTTATTGCTAATGTGTAGATCTTTATGAAGTAGAGACACAGCTTGTTACTCTCCTTCAACCTCAACCTCAAGAGTTAAGGTGTTTTCATGTTTATTTAATTGACGTAACAAAGCCATTAGGTCAGTTAATCACCTAATCCAGCCCCTTTGGAGGGAGGGAATCTGGCCTTTAAAAAAGTGGTGTCGTTTAGCCCTAGCGTCACACACCATGCCTTTGATGAAGCAATTGTAGCGAACAGCGTGTCAGGCATGTCTTAGGCACAATTGCCTTTCTTCTTGTTCAATCAACTTTTTTTAACCTGCTATTTTGAGCTCCTCTTTAGCAGCCTTAGAATCTACACAGTGATTAAGGTGCTCATCTGTTATTTCCTCACATATATAGACTATACCGTACAAAGCACAAACCCCAATGCGGCATTCCCCTCCCCAACCAGGGGCCGGTGGCCACGCCATGCCTGCACTTGACCACTGCACCCAGATCTCGTCTGCATCCAGCTGCCCTCACTGGTGAAGCCCTGGGCTCCACACAAACCGTCCATACCTGGGGAGGGCAGGCCGGAAGTCTCCAAGCCTTCCACCCTCCCCCCACTGTTAGCAATCTGAGCCACCCCCAAAACCCAGCTTCTATCATGAAAGGATCTGTAGGACATCCCCAAAATGTCTTTTGGTCCCCATGCCCCTCCCTCCTCGCATCTAGGCATACCTGTTGCTAGCCCCCTCTCCTCTGGCCCTACAGCATGCCTGACCACAAAGTCAATGCCTGCTGTTGTACCGCAACCAACAAGGGTGCTAGGCCTGCACCCTTCCTGCCATCACCGAGTCTGACCACAGAGTCCATTCCCAGGTAGGCCCACACAAATGCAACCTTCTAGGGTTTTTATCCTACCCCTTGGCTCAAGAAATGCCACATTGCCAAAATTGTGAGGCCAGCCTCACCTTTATACCACTTGACATGGTCAGGTGTAAAAAAAACATACCCCTCCTTTTCCTGGCGGCTGTGGGGGCCCACCGTGCACCTGTCTTTGTTACCTTTCCCTCTTTGCACGCTATACCCCCACAGCTGCCATTTTAACTTGCCTTAAAGGCACTCACTCCCAGGCAGTTGTTTGCTCAGACTTTGCTGTATATTGAGACGTGTGCTCACGACTCCTCTTCAGCAGCGTGAGATGCTCTGGATTCTCTGTTTGGAGCTTTTTTTTGCTGGGAAATGGGTCCCTAATGAATCCTGTAACATATTAGGATATAAAAACTATTTTTGTGCTCTTGCTAATTTGACCAATTATTTTTGATCTTTAGCAGTTATCCCTAGTCTATATTAACATTGATTGGGTGACCCATTGATACCTAGCTTTTAAGGCGAGCCAGTCTCTATGCCCTGGCAATCTTTTGTTACGAATAATGTAGGACGCTCTTGCTATTCACAATCTATGAAGGAAAGTGATTCATTTAATAAATTCCCCCATTACAGGTGTTTTGCAGTGGATACTTTTTGTGTATTAGTGATCCTAGGGTTTGGCAAGCCAGTTATACCCCGGCAGACGTAACGTAATACAGTTTGACAATCATTTTGTTTTGAGTGATAATACAATTTTCTGGCAAGCTGGTATTTCATTGCCCTGGCATCTCACAATACATATAGCACCTAATGAGGTATTGGCCCTTACATACATTAAAGTGGCAAGCCAGCTTATATGTCCTGGCACCTTCATTATTTTCCTTATTCACATAATGTTAGCTTCTTAGTGTGTCAGTGGAAGTGCCAGTAAAATTACCTCAGCAATAGTCTGCCATTTGCAAACTGGCCATATGAGCCCCAGTATTCACTGACAATAGATATTATCTTTCCAAGGCATATACCTATTTCATATACCAGCGTGAATTTACACATTGTTTATGTGATTTCCCATGACAATTTCTAGCCCACTTGGATGATGCATTTAGACATCTTTTTTTTTTCTTTTGAGTTCATTAAAAGTTAAGTTTTGTTTGACGTAAGTGGTAACCTTTTTGAATTATCTGCATCGATATGAAGTATTGTCTTGAGTGCTGTTACAGCAGGGTTATCTTTCTTTTCTATTAGTTACAATACAGGGGCAAGAAAGGTAAAACATAACTTTTAAAAGTTATGCAGAAGGGATATCTGTTTTCCTTTTTTGGTATTTGCTAATTATTACGGCGTAAGCAGCTTCCAGTGTGTATCTTTCAGTGAAATGTGGGCATATTTAAGGCAGAGCGTGTATAGGGATTTATATATTTTTCAGGACTCCTGAGCCATAAACTCCTCCTACCAGAGTTTTGGGAGAGGATTGTGCCCTGGACTCCTACCATAAAGAATTATGTCTGTTTCTGTGTATGTGATATTCAGTAATAAATAAAGATAACTTCAGGAGAGCCAATCCACATAGAATTGACTAACAGTGGGAATTAAGATATTCTACCCATATTAAGAAAAATTAAGAGATCGCTATCTAGCCAAAGAGATCGCTGGAGGCTACAGACATCGGAGGAAGCTGGCTAGAGGGAGGGAAGCGGAGGAAGAGTGACGGACTGCAGGTATAGCGCTGTACCCTCAGTCTATACAAAAGTGCAGTATTTAAACGTTAATTTTCAGCAACAGACGATTAAAAAAGAAAAAAAATTAATGAATTCAACATAATGCCTAGTAATCTAACATTGAAAGGGATAGTAATACTACGTTTTATCTTTATTTTATTTTGTAGGCATTAAAAAAACATGTAGAACGATATAAGTCTTATCTCTCAAACCTTTATGGTTTAAGAGATATTCACAAGCAAAGTTTCCCCTCCCACCCCTTTTACCTAGTGTAAGCCATCTCTTCTCTGATGTGGAATCCAGTCCATAGACCAGACAGATAACAGCAAGGGACAATATTCTTCCTATGAGTATAATGAAAGCCCTGCTCCCCTTGAAAAGCTTTTCAACTTTTTCCCTTATCTTAATTTAAGATTGTCCCTCTCTGCAGTCTACCTGGGCACCTCCCTTCTGCTCTGGCTGAGCAGTGTTACATCAGTAAAAGGGGCAGGAGGGGGATACTTTATCATTGAATTACTCTTGAATTACAATTCTGACAGAACTGAAATAACACTCTCCAAGGTCCAAATACTATGATGATTAATTAGAGCTGTTTTTATTATGTAACATTACTATCCCTTTAAAAGAAAAACAGCTACATTTCCCAAATATGCCAAATATGCTGGCCACACCCATATTCTGAATTTTGGTTGTGGTCAGAGCAATTTCAATGTCCCTCCCTGCACCAGTTTTATATTTCTTTTACAGGCTATAGTTTAACCCCTTGGATGCTAGAGATATTGCTAGCAATCAAGATGTTAAAGCTCTTTTTTTGTCCATGCTTGTTATAGGCCAAGGGTATTTTCTCGAACAGGAAATAGAAGATAGGACGGGGATGAGGCCATTTAAGTAATGGGGGTGTGGCCATGGGTGGAGCTAAGGGCTCCTGGAGTGCCTGGCCTATGAGCACCTGTGATGTAAATACAGCTCTGAAGAAAAACTCTGCTCACTTCTGCTTCTTCCCACCCAGTTCCTCCCACTTTTCCTACTTCCCCACCTAGTTTCTTCCACTTCCCACCCACGTTTCTGATGGCCCAAGAAAGTCCCACCCCCACTCACTGGTAATCTCTGTATTTTTTGTCGCAATTTGCGGCAATTATACCCCATAGCGGCACCAGAGGAGTCTCCACCAGGGACTCCAAAAAAGAAAGTTCCCAGGTATGATGATGGGTCCCATCTGTACCCCCTGTGGTAACCCCCCTGTCTCTTCCTCTCATTCTCCCTCCCATATTCTCTCTCTCTTCATCCTTCTCCCTCCTGCAATACCAGTTGCATTATTAATCGCCCCTCTGCCCTCTACTGGTCTTTTAGTTTTCAACCCCTCTAGCGCCATTAGATTTAGGACTTCCAGCCCCCATTCACATATTTTTGCCCCTTTTCTCTACCCCCTTCTCTTTCCCATGCTGTTACTCTCCCAAATTCCCCCACTCCCATGCTCTCTTCCTCACGCCCTCTCTCTTCTGCCTTCGTTCTGTCCCACAATGTTCAGCTCATCCCTAGTAAATACCTGTCTAAGAATGTAGACACAATTTGCATTTTTAATACATACTGTGCTGTAATGCAACTCTTCACCCATGTGTGATTAACCCTTTAAGTGCTGTAGTGGAAGTTGAAACTTTGTAAGGAGCACAATGAAAATGAGCTCCCTGGATGGGCAGTGGTGAATTAACCACTTGGATGCCAAATAGGTCTTGAAACCATTGCAAGGGGTTAAATTCAGAGCACTCCCTTCCCAAGGCCTTTACTACAGGGTTTGGTGGGGTTGTTTTGGTGATGTGTGGTTGTAACAGTGCAGAACTAAATTTAAAAGAAACTTTCTAAATTCCACTGGATGTCTGGAAACAATAAGGCAGATGGCCGCCCTGACATCACGGATCAGCTTTTCATCCCTCTGATTTTGGGACGGATCTTTGCCGCATGTTGAAGTGATTATGCCTCGCTTTCCAGCAATAACTAATTGGCCTTTATGCAGTTGTTTAAATAAAACCGCCTTCATTTAAGGGTAAGCTGTCTTTAGCCTAATACATCCTCTTGGTCTGTCACTTGGGTTCAGAGGTGAATGTGTTGCATTCCTGTGTAATGGCCGGGTGTAACCCTTGGGGAGCTGCAGGCTCCTTGACTTGGCAATGAGCCAAAGAAGCTGTGTAGAATTTGGGCCTTGCCTACTATTACAGCATTCTCTTGCTTTCCTATAGATATTCTGTGTTTATACATATCCTTTTAATATTCCCTACCTACCTTTTTTTTTTTTTTTTTTATAAAGACCAGAAGGGTGTGCAACTCAGGGTTAAAATCAATACTTGTCTCTTTAAAAAATAAAATCATTAACTTCTTCATATTGGTTATGCCTTGAATACAATTACTCTATGTTTGCTCTAATATGGAGCATATGAACATGTCTGGTGCCTCTGTGATGTTTCTACAAGTCACTTACAGTGATCAGAATACTGACCTGACTGGCTTTCCCAACAGACATGTACACCTCCCTTAGCGAGCAACAGGACATGTGGAGCAATCACTCAACAGCTCAGGTTCATGTCAGTGAGACACTCCTAGCTGCAAGCAGTGCACGTTGGTCCAGAGATTCTTTCTTTCTTTCTTTTTCTTTCTTTCTTTCTTCATTCTTTTCTCTCACACTCTCTTTGTGTTTACCACTTTCACTCCCTCACCCTCTTTTTCTCTTTTTTCAGATTTTCTCTCTCACACTGTTTTGACTTTCACATTATTTCTCTCTCACACTTTTTGCATACCAAGTTTCCCTCTTTGTGACACAAATCCCTCAGTCCCTCAGACACCCTGGTGTCCCTCTTTTTCAGAGATCAGACTGTGTGGTGTGTATATAAATGTATCACATTTCTCCATAGCAATAAAACTCACATTCATTTTGTATAAACGTCAGGATATGTGTTTATAAATTAGTATGTGTAAATAAAATACCTTGGTAAATTATTTACTCCATTACACAAAGAGGTGATAATAGATCATAAAATAACCTAACAATTTACTGTAATGCCCCACCCACCAGCCACGCTTCCAGCAATACCACCTAAAGCAAAAGTGTCCCTCTTTGGTCATACTGTCGCTTTCTTTTGCGTAACATTGCTAAAATCCGTCCCCTTCCTCTGCTCCTCCACAGCTAAAATTCTTATACACGCAATCATCCTCTCCCGCATGGACTATTGCAACATTCTTCTGTCTGGCATTCCTACCTCCCATCCCCATCCACTTCAATCTATACAGAATGCTGCAGCACGAATTACTCTTCTGTCACCTAGGTTTTCCCTGCCCCTCTCCTCCTCAAAACTCTCTAGACTCTGGATATCTTACAAAATCTTACTTCTCGCTTTCAAGACACTTCTCTCCTCTACTCCTTCTTACAAATCCACTCTGATTTCCCATTATACCCCATCCCACCACTTACGTTCAGCCAATGATTGTCTTCTCTCAGCTCCTTTTGTGTCTACAGTCCTGTCACATATCAAACCTATTTTTCTCATTGCTCCATATCTATGGAATGATCTACCATCCAACCTGTGCCACTGCACCTCTCTGATAACCTCCAAATCTCACTTAAAAACGCACTTCATGGATAAAATCTCAACATGCTAGAAGGCACTAATGTTGTACAATGAACTCTCTTATAAATTATTTACTTTACTGATGTCCTCTATCATCATCAGAACTAGCACTGTACTCAGCATTTGACCCTTATGTACTCTGTATGTCTCCCAGCGCTCTGCATTTCTAAAGGGAAGACCGCGCGGGAGCTCCAGCAGCTGCAGGTCTGTGCAGAAGCACAGATCTCTCCAGCTGCTGGAAAACCAGGGAGGTAGGAAATGGATGTGGGGGAGAGAATGAGGCTTAATTTGGAGATAATGGGGGCAATATGAGATCAATATGGGGATGATGGGGGGGCAATGTGAGGGCAATGTGGAGCCGATGGGGGGCAATGTGAGGTCAATATGGAGTTGAATGGGGCAATGTTGAGATGATGGGGCAATATGAGGGCAATGTGGAGCTGATGGGGTCAATGTGGAGCTGATGGAGGGCAATGTGAGGGCAATGTTGAGATGATGGGGCAATGTGGAGCTGATGTGGTGCAATGTGGAGCTGATGGGGGCAATGTGAAGGTGATGGGGGCAATGTGAGGGCAATATGGAGATTTGGAGCATTGTGGAGATGGCCAAGGGGGGGGGCGCATCAGATATCTGTGCCTACAGGCTACTGAGATGTAAATCCTGCCCTGCCTTCATTCCCACATTTGTCCTATCTCACTTTTACTTTCTCTCTCTGTCTCTCCTCCATTCTTTTTCTCTCCCCACTCTCTCTCTTTCATTCTCTCTTACTCTCTCTTTACCATCACTTTCCGTCTTTTACTCTATCTTTCCTTCTCTCTCCCTGCTCTCTTTCCCCCTTTTTTCACTTTCCTTCTCCACCACTATTTGGGTCACATTCAATCAGCTAAAGAGGTTCTATTTTGGAGCAAATCAACTGAACCATAGGGGACAAATAAACATTTACATGAAGGTTTTATATTCTAGAATTCAAGAGGTTAAGTGTCCTCTTTAAATAATTGGAAACTTTAGTTTTGCCAGTATGGTACAATTGATTTGCTTCAAAATTCCTCTTCAGCTTATTGCATACAGATCTTGCATACTTTCTTCCTCTCCCTCATTCTCTCTTGTCCTCTATTCCATGCTTTGTTTCCCTTTGTAGCCTCTAGCAGTTTATCGTATTTCCGTCTATCTGTCTCAGTCTGCCTTCCCTGCTCCCTCTCCAGGAGTATCAGAAATCCACACAGTTATGCCATTTGATGTTTCACACGCACCTTGTCCAAACCTATTAGTATATGGCAGAACAAGAAGCAGACTGAATACAGGTCACATTCTTGGGTCTTGGGTAAAGAAACACACGTTACCAAGCTTCCTCTGCTAGACTGACTTGTACGTAGTGTCTGCTTCTTGTTGAGTCTTTGGGGGTAA
The DNA here is from genome assembly GCA_037306005.1 of Rhinophrynus dorsalis. Taxonomy (NCBI): domain Eukaryota; kingdom Metazoa; phylum Chordata; class Amphibia; order Anura; family Rhinophrynidae; genus Rhinophrynus; species Rhinophrynus dorsalis. Next base: position 146,793,897 of record CM074725.1, on the reverse strand, counting down.
ACCAGTTCCATTCCTTATTCACACCAGGTCTTTGTGTTGTTTCTTAGTCTTCCTGAGTTTTTATGGATTGACACAAAACAGAGTTGCCTATTTAACCCTCACACTGCATACCAATGTCCAGCGGGTCAATCTGGAAATAAAAGGGCTAACCTTGTCACTCATTGGGGTACTGTTAACCCTTTAAGAATGCATTGCATTCCCCTACCTCACAAGCATCTCTTTTTAGATGGGATTGTCCCTCTTTGAGACCCAAATCCCTCGGTCCCTCTTTCCCACACTGATATACTTTGGTCTTGCTCTAAATCACTTACAATGAGGTGTCAATAGGTCATGAAATAACCTAAAGATTCTTGGTAATACCCCTCCTGCCAGTCACACCCCCAGCAAAACCACATAAAACAAAAGTGTCTCTCTGGTCCTTAACCCCTTCGCGTCCTGTGACGTACCCGGACCGTCACGCTGGTCCGGCACTTAAGGACCAGTGACGGTCCTGGTACGTCACATACTTTTACTCACCACGCTCCTGCAGGAGCGAGATGAGCAATACCAGGGACTGAACTTGATCGCTCCAAGACCGGAACAATCTCTCTCAGTCCCTCGTTCGATGTGCCGGAACACGTGATCAGTCACGTGGGACGGCACGTCGAACTTGCCTATCTGGTCCTTAAAGGACCAGACACCCCGGGACCGCTGGTCCTTACGGGGTTAAAGGGTTTGTTATTTTTTTTTTAAATATAAGCTTTTTCAGGTCATATGCAAAGACAAAACTGGAGTAATTCAGGAGCAAGCCAATAGCACCATAGGTGCGAAATAACAATTTCTATTGAGAACTCCTTGATAACCATTGCTTCTCAGTGCACTGATCACCATTCTGGTGGTACTCAATGGGTTAAATGAGGATTTTCACCCCCTGAATGCTCAAGAGCTCTCCAGCACATAGTGAGCAATGCGCTACAGACCCAGCTATCATTCAATTGGTTAAAAGCCCCAAGCAATTAAGTGGCAATTAACCCTATGATTGTCAGAGAGGTATCCAACGCATTGCATTGCAGTGAGTTGGATACCTCTCTGGCACTCAAGAGGTTAAGGGAATTTTATCTGTTTCTTGAAGCAGAGTTGGTTTGCCCCTGAATTCCTCCAGTTCTATATTACTGGATATGGCCCATTGTAATTTTGTGGCTTCAGTCATAACGGTGGCATAGATCTTCCTATATACCAGGGTGGCAATGTGCACCACCCAGCCTTTTCAAGACTACAGCTCCCATACTTGACATGAATGAGGCACACCAGTGAGAAAAGTAACAGTTGTTTTATTGCCAAAGAATACAGAGACTCTATGTAGTGGTGGTGTCTCTTCACCAGTGCATCAATCCCTACTGAGAAGCCGAGCTCTGCTAAGCCTCTCCCACATTTGATCACATGCCTGCCAGCCTGCTTCCACAAAATCTCTCCCCTCCCCCACAGAGATAAGAACAACAAACAGTACATAAAAGTATAACAATATGAACAATAAAGACAAGTAGAAATTTCAAAACAGCAAAGCATTCCTGATTTGAGCATTGGGGTAGACTACCCTAGCCCGCAGCAACATTGGGATTATTCTGCCCATTCTTCATGTTGCTGCACTAACTAGTAATAGGCAGTCAGTGTCTCTGCAACGGATTAGAGGTTTCCCCACTCTGCCAAAGGAAGTCATCCAAATACTGTTGGGAGCAGCGGAGACCTGGGAACCTCCAGAAGGTGCAACGTAATTTTCCACTTGCAAAACAGGGGGTACTACACTATCCGCCAGTGGGGTATCAGCCGATTCTCCACAGTCTTAGTCCAGGATAGCTTGGAGATGTCTGCGGTTCCTGTGAGTTACAGTTCCTGTTTCCTTTTGGACCACATATGAATGTGGGTCTGGAGAGTAACATAACTCAGTAGCGGGATCTTCCTTCCCTTTTCATTATCCAGCTTCACTCTGATACTCTGTCCAGGGGTAATTCAGGCAGAGGACGTGTTAAATGCCATCTGTTGTAGAAGAATCAATAGGACTTCTTCACTACTGCATCCCTTTCCTGGACCCAATGGGAAAGATCATCACCTCCAGGTACCTCGAAACTCCATTGAGGGACAGTGGTACAGATTGGAAGGCCCAACATCAAGTGAACCGGGCTTGCACCAGTAGCCTGCAGAGGGTGGCCCTGTAAGCCATCAGAGCCCAGTACGGGTCCTGCTGCTTCAGAATAAATGTTGCCGTCTAGGCTGCCCTCTCAGCCACTCCGTTAGACTGCAGGTAGTGGGGGCAGGACGTGGTGCAGGAAATCATATTCCTTACTGAACTTTTTAAACTCATCAGAGGCAAACTGCATTGCATTATGGCTTACGGACTCCATGGGAATGCCCCCTCTAGCGAATATGCTTTTCAGTTGGAAGATAATACTGAGACTAATCATGGAGGTGAGGGGTGCTATTTCAATATACTTCAAGTAGTAGTCCACCACTATCAGGAATCTACGTCTGCCAAGCTCACATGGGTCCACAGCAGTCCTCTGCCACGGACTCCCAGTCAATGGGGTGGTTACCATGGGCTCTTTCCTTTTAGTAGGCCGGCTCTCCCGACAAAAGGCACACTTGAGGATCAGATCTGCAAAGTCTGCATTAATACCGGGCCACCAGACTGACAGGGAGGCACTTTCCCAGCACTTGGTGATACCCTGGTGACCATCGTGTAGCTGCTGCAACACCTACTGCCTCAAGATGGCGGGGATAACAATCCTATCTTGGAAGAGGACCAGACCATCCACTTCGGAAAGATGGGCTCACACCATGCACTCCATGTAGTATGTACTCAGGGATACACATGCTGACCGGCATGAAGCCCAGCCTTTCCATATGACCTGGATAGTGTACTAAAGAACAGTGTCCCGTAAAGTGTCTTGCTTTATCCTCTCTAACCTGGATTCAGAGACAGGGATTGAGGATAACACAGAGTCCACAAACAGCCGGACCTCATGCTCTGAATCTTGGGAGATACCAGTTTCCAGGGTAAGTTTTGTGAGAGTGTCAGCCACTGCTAGTCTTTTCCCAAGGAAGTGTAGGGCCTTAAGGCTAAATATCAGAAGTCGTGTTAGCAGTCAATGGCACCATAATGGGGCTTGATCCAAGGAGTTAATCAAAGGCACCAGGAACTTGTGATCAGTTTCCAGACAGAAACACTCCAGGCCCAGTAGGTATCACTCAAATCGCTCGCAGGCCCACATTCCTTTTACTGATGTAACACTGCTCACCTAAGAGCAGCAAGACTGTCCGGATGGATCGCAGCAAGGGACAATCTTCAGTGAGCAAAAGGAAAACCCTGAAAAACCTGTCATGGGGTAGGGTTTTCCTTATGCTCACAGTAAGAAGTTTGTACCTTGTTGCGACCTGTCTGGCCAAGAGACCAGATTCCACATCTGAGGGGAGGCGTCTTACACTAGGTAAAAGGGGAGGGAGGGGATACTTTATCATTCAATTACTCTTGAACTACAGCTCTGACAATATTGAAATAACACTCCCCATTGCCCAAATACTATGAAGATTAACTGGAGATGCTTTTTTGTGAAACATTACTATCCCTTTATAACAGATACCAACACTAACATATTCTTTACATGAGCCAAGGCAGTCTCATGGGGCTCGCCCTAGGACCATGCGACATCATGTTTCAGAGGTTTGGGTACCGGGTGCAATATAGTGGATAGATCTGGCAGGAACTTGGCCAAGAAATTGATATGTCCCATAATCTGTCTGAGCTCCATCACATCCATAGGGATTTTCATCCCAGTAATTAAGTGCACCTTATACCCCAACTGCTGATGATGTGTCCAAAGTACTGTAATTCAGATTGTTTGAAGCAACACTTATCCTTGTTCAGCGACTGTCTACAGTACAGACTGTAGACAACGGTCACGTTCTTCCACTGTAAGCCCATAGACCAGGATATCATCCATGACCGCAACTGTGCCCTCATTATCTCTTAACAGTGCGCTCATCTCAAACTGATAAATCGTAGGTGTATAGGAAATACCAAATGGAAGGAGGTGGAAGCAGAACCTCCCAACTGGGGTGATGAAGGTAGTCAACTTCCTGCTGTCTGGATTTAATGGTGTCTGCCAAAATCCACTGGAGGCATCCAGTGTAGAAAAGAACTGCGCCACCAGCTGCTTGGGGGTGATATCCTTAAGTGTAGACAGAACGTATCGGTCCCATGTCACAGCTTCGTTCAGCTGTTTTAAGTTCACAGAGATACAAAGTTTCCCATTTTTCTCAGTCACTGGCACCATGGGTGTGCACCAGTCAGTGGCTTCTGTCACCTCCTCGATTATGCCCAGGCTCTGCATGTGCTTCAGTTCCGTCTCCACTTTGGGCAAGATAGGAAATGGCACTCTGTGAGCTGCAGACAGACTATATGGTACAGCATCAGGTCTCAGCTGAATTCGGACCGGTTCACAGTTCAGGAGCCCTGTCTCCCTAAACACATCATTCTGTATCTCGTTAATTCTGGAGACAAAGCCTAATATACAGGCCACAGTACAGCCTAAGAAGTTGTTGACACATTGCCCTCGTATCACATAGACCCAGAAGGTGAAACACTTCGTCTTGTAGATGCTGTGGGCAAGGAAACTACCCATGCAGTCCACCCGCCCTCCTGCTATAGTCTCTTAAATGTCCTTTCATACATATTGGGTATGGCTCCATTGATCTTAAATGTAATGTGTGCCCCCATCACGGGGAGTTCCACGTTCCAGCTGTCATCCCAGTCCAGCCAGTCCAAGGAAGAGTTTGTCTTCGCATTCAGATCCGCAATTTTTTGTATCTCTTTAACCATCTCCGTTTTGCCTACAACCTCAAAGTAGCCCAAGCAACTGCACTTCCTGCATCTCTTATTTCTAGCAAGACATGGAGTTTTTGGCCCATGAGTACGGTCACAACGTAGGCAATGTGATATTTGTACTGCGCCATTGCTAGGCCCATCAACAGCCTGTGGCCTACTGCCTGCACCACGTTTCTTTCTAGTTGAACCTGTAGAGATTTGCATTTCGTTCACCATGCATTCTGATCTCATACTGGCTTTTGTACTTTCACCAACTCGCTTTGACATGCCATTCTGATTGCTGCGTCCAGTGTCAGTTCCAGCTCTAGCTGCATCTTCTGGGATACATCAGCATCAGCTATCCATATCACTATGTGGTCACAAATATGCTCCTCCTTGGCAGACCCAAATTCACAGAACTCTGCTAGCTCGAATGAGCCATGTATGAAGGACTCCACAGGTTCCCTGGCCCCCTGGCTGCGCTTATGAAAGCAGGCCCTTTCATGTATTACGTTCCTCCAAGGAACAAAGTGAGCTCGCAGCCTGTCCATAACTGTATCAAACTCATGATTTTCCCCTTCCAGCAATGAAAATGTATTACAGATGGGCTCTATATCCTTCCCCATGTAATACAGGAGGGAGTTAACCTGTACTTTTCCACTTTCCTTATTCAGCTTGGAAGCAATGCATAAACAGGAGAACCTCTGGTGCCAAGCCGGCCATCCTGAGGGCTGCGAGAAATCAAAGGGTTCAGGAGGTTGGAATCTGGCCATAGAGACAAACTTGCTGACATGATGTGTAGGTAAGTGCTTCTGATGCCATGTCACGAATGAGGCACACCAAGGGGTAAAGTAGCAGTTGTTTTATTGCCAAAGAATACAAGGACACTCTCTCTGGTGGTGATGGTGTTCTCCGCCAGTGCATCAATCCCTACCGACAAGCCAAGCTCCTCTAAGCCCCTCCCACATCGGGTCACATGCCTGACAGCATGTTCCCATGACAATACTCAACCAATGTGGCCTGCTGAGGATGAAGGGATCTGTTGTTCAACAAAAACTTGATGGTCACAGGCTGTCTTCTTCTCCTATAAACTCTTCTGAAGACTCAGAGAAAATATTTTTTTTATTAAAGCAGAACTATCATTCCAAATAAAGTGTCCCTCCAAAATAATTATTCATGTAGCGATAAGCATAGAAATACTAGTATTATCCAGAATAAGTCCAGCGTTATTAAGACATCCTACTTGCTCCGAGACTGACTGCCAGGCTTCTTGTTTTAGAGGCATCTGTTCTCCTGTGCCATCAGTCACTTCCTGTACCTTAAGGTACAATGCAACTCCTCCTCACCAATCCTGGAGGAGACCGGGATGGACGGCGCAGGTGCACTGATGTCTCTAAGGCAAGATATCTGCGCTGATGTCTGCCTGTTCATCTCGGATCAAGTAGGATTTTTTTAATAATGTTGGACTTATTCTGGATAACACTAGTATTTCTATGCTTATCACTATATTAATAATTATTTGGGGGGGTGCATTTATTTGGAGTGATAGTTCCGCTTTAACAGAATAAAACAAATTGATGAGCCTCATCTTAAAAAAGACATTGTTGAACTGGAAAAGGTGCAGAGACATGCAACAAAACTGATAAAGGGATTGTATGAACTGAGTTATAAAGAGAGACTAGCCAAACTGGGTTTGTTTACATTAGAGAAGAGACGCCTAAGGGGTGATATGATTACTATTTACAAATACATTCAAGGTCAATACAAAGAACTAGACAATTAATTATTTACAGAAAGAGCGGAGCTAATAACAAGTGGTCATCCATTAAGACTAGAGGAAAGGCACATTTGACTAAAGCAAAGGCAGGGATTCTTTAGAGTAAGGGTGGTAAAGCTATGGAATTCTTTGCCTCAGCATGTTGTACTTGCAGATAATGCAGCTGCTTTCAAAAAAGCAATGGATGCCTATCTAGCACAGAACAATATTGAAAATTATGACAGATGGCTTTAAAGCAGATAGGATGTTGATCCAGGGAAATATCTGACTGCAATTTGTAGTCAGGAAATAATTTTTTTACCCACTTGGGGCTAAATGAGAAATTGCTCCAGAGGGTTTTTTTTTTGCCTTCCTCTGGATCAACAGATATGTTTTTGGCATGGGCTGGACTTGATGGACACATGTCTTTTTTCAGCCTCATCAACTAAGTTACTATGTTATGTTACTATAACAGAATAATATGATGGACCTTATTCATCAGGCTATGTCCTGTATAGTGCTAGAGACCAAGGTGCAAAACCTTCAGTTTCTTTACATCTGCTCCAGGGGTGTACTAACTGAAAGGTGTGCCAAGATGGTGTACTCCTGCGGCAGTATGTAAGTGTACATAATCATGGTTACTGCTGTGTTCTTACATGCTCACAAGCACAGACATACTTACTGTGAGCTACAAGGTAGGCACTCACTGAGGCTGATGTTCTAAGAAGACCTAGGGGGAGATTCACTAAACTGTGATAAAGAGATGATAAACTTGAGATGACTGCTCCAGTTTATCTCTTCTCCAATTCCTATATAATTCTATGGAGCTTATGCACTAAGATCTCCAAAGCTGGATAAATCTTAGTGCATTGGCTCTATGGAAAAACATAGGAACGGGAAAAGTTATAAACTGGAGAAGTCATCCCTACTCTATCACCTCTTTATCACCTCTTAGTGAATCTCCCCCCTGGAGTAATTCTACAGAAAATCAACTACACCACTTGGGAAAAATCAGATCCCCCAAATTCCCATTGATTTAACTTGGAATATTATCCCCTTGAATGCTGGAGAGGTCTCCAGTTCTGCTTAGAACACCAACCTCACTATCAGCTCGGCTCTAGTTTGGTTCACCCCTCTGCAAAGTTATTAACCCTTTGAGTGCCAGAGGGGTACGCAACGCATTGCTTTGCAATGCGTTGCGTACCCCTCTGGCACTCAAAGGGTTAAATGGGACTGTTTTGGAAGTATAAAAAAAATGCAGATTTTGGTGATTTCTTTATTTGTTGCTGTTCCTGCAGCCGTTAATCATGTTTGCATGGCTTTTTTCATTAGTTACTCCATTTACATTTGCAAGCCAGTTTATTACACTCAGCTATTGTTCTAAATATTTAGAAAATGATATTCCTGACCACATGTGATCACCAGTGAATCAAATGTGTAAACCGTTCAGAATCTCTTTCTTAAGTAAATAAACCCCAAGGCGAGCTGGTGCTTGGTTAGAATTGCAATTTAATGTACTCCTGAGTGTATCATGTGCTGCCTGTGGTTAAACGAAGGAACTAGCTAGATTGGTAAAGGTAAGCTGGCATCCGTTGTCCCTCCCACTTCAAAGACACTGATGGGAGTCACAGTCTGACATGTGACACAAGTGTCAGCACTGGATAGTTTTTGTGGTCTTGGAGTCTGCCTGTCTGTGCTGCTTCTCTGAGGCTCCAGGAGAGGTTAGACAGCTGCCTCTCATCACATCACAGCTACCCTTGTTAAAATCCAGTTCTGTAGCTTTCTGCAGGCTTGATAGACCATGGAAGGACTGCGTAACCCAGATCCCTCCAGCTGTTAGACTACAACTTCCATCATCTTCAGCCAGTCGAAGGCTGAGGATGTTGAGAGTTGTAGTCCAACAACACCACTCCTGTACTGTATACCGTTGGGTGATACAGAATTATTTTCTTTGTGCAATAAAATCCGTATACTGCAGTGATTCCCCACCCCATCCTTAGGGACGCATAACAGGCCATATCTTTAGAACTTTGCTTCTTGTGCATAGGTGAGTTAATTCAGTAACTGAGCCTCTGATTAACTCACCTATACAAAAGCAAGTAAATCCAAAAGGCATGATCTGGTAGGCACCCCGAGCATAGATATAAGAATTACAGATATATTTAAATATTTAAAGCAGCAGTAACATTTTAATGAAAAATGCATGTTAGAGGAATTTGGCTGGAGAGTAAAAACGTATTACTCATGCCTCTGGGAAATGTTTAATTCAAAAGTTATTACTGCTCATACTGTTGTCAGCATCACCAGCTAGTGTCTAAAACATTTTTTCAGGGTCCCCCATGTTATCTAAAGGTGGAGAAGTTGGCTTTGATAGCCTGGCTCTTGAAGCCAGCATCTTGATCAAGTGGACTTTTTATGACTGCCATTGCCACTATGTTGAAGGTTCATAACCCAGTTTCCTTCAAGGTATCGCACTGGGTATAGTCCTTGTTTTACAAATGATATGAAGACTGGAGGTTGTAGCTGCTCTCTTTTTATCTTCCGTCATCTTGGCCTTTTTGTAAAAGAGGTTGCTCATACGTACCCATTCTTCAGGGATCCCACGCCACTGTAGGGCTTTAACTTGGTTCTGGGAGTGCTTCAGAAGGATCTTTTCGAGCCTCTGTCTTCAGTTTATTTGCGTTCCTTGATGCTCAAGACAGCCTTTCTGCTGGCTGTTGTGTCTGTTCAACACTTGCAAAACTTAAGGCTTTGTCTTTTAAGCCTCTCTTTGTGGGCTCCTATAAGGTTACTTCCTAAGTGTAACAATATGTGTGGAACTATAAATGTTAGCTGTAGTTTGCAGTGGGAGCACTTATAGTGGGACACTGGAACTATTAGGAAGTGGCAGGCTGCAGATAAGGAAAGTGAAAGTAAGTGGCACAGGCAAAGTTTTATTATGTTTACCTGCCATAAGCTTTAAACTCAGTTCATATAGAAGAAGCACAATGAAACATGGTGGCAGTGGTCTTGGCAAAACAGTATTAAAGATATCAGTGAAGTACACAAACAGTGTGTTAAGAAGTAATACAATGGAAGGCTTAAAACCACCTGGGCGGCAAAGAATCTGTCTCAAGCCTGGAAGAAATGGAAGGAGGAACTAATGCTATACATTGAACTAACTATGGCTGATAAAGGTGAATAAACGAAGGTAAAGCTGTTGCTCTACTTACTGGGGGGAAAAGGCAGGGAGGTTAAAGGCACACTTCTCCCAGAAGCTGCAACTCCTTTACTTGCACAGCTTATTAAGGTGCTAGATGATTACTGTGAGCCTAAACAGTAGAGTAATACAAGCCATGAATCTCATAACTCATAACTGTACAGCATCAAAATATTTTACAGGTGGAAAATTAAAGCAGCCACACAGGAGCAGCTACTGAGTGGGGCTGGTGAGAGATACATAAAGAATATGCAGATGTGTTTCAAGGGGTTGACTGTCTGAAAGAGAAGCTGAAATTAGAAGTGGACCCCTTAATACAGCCAGTAAGGCTTTCAAAAAGGAAAGTGCCTGTTGCTTTGCTAAATCCACTTAAGTCAGAACTGGCCAGTTTAGAAAGCCAAGGTATAATAGCACCAGTGGAGAGTAGCACAGAGTGGATCAGCAGTATGGTAATAGTAAAGAAGCCGTCTGGGCAATTACGAATTTGCATTGACCCAAAACCTTTGAACCGAGCACCGAACCGAAGCCATTATCCATTGCCAACGATTGATGATATCTTGCCAGAATTGACAAGAGCAAAGGTATTTACTGTGCGTGATGTAAAGAGCGGATTTTGGCACATAGAGTTAGAGGAAGAATCCAGTTTGCTAACAACTTTTGCAACTACATTTGGCCGATACCGCTGGGTTCATATGCCCATGGGTATCAGTCCAGCATCAGAAGTGTTCCAACGTAAAGTAAACCAGGAGCTGGAAAACTTACCAGGTGTTAAAATCATTGCCGATGACATCCTTATTGTAGGAGAAGGTAACACGGAGGAAGAAGCCAGTCAGGATCATGATATCAAACTACGGAAGTTGCTAGACCGATGTAGGGAAAGGAATATTAAGCTAAACCCAGAAAGATTCCAGTTAAAGAAAAAGGAGGTTCCATATATTGGACATATATTGGTGGCTGATGGTCTTCGAGCAGACCCCAGTAAAGTGAAGGCCATTAAGGAAATGCCTAGACCAACTGATGTCAAAGGAGTCCAGAGATTTCTAGGGATGGTCAACTACCTCTCTAGGTTTTGGAATCTTTCAGAAGTGGGTGAAGCATTGCGACAACTAACCCAGAAAGATGCTGTGTGGGACTGGACTGATGCTCATGAGGAAGCATTTAAACAGCTTAAGGCCAGAATAAGCAGTACACCAATACTAAAGTATTATGACCCTGCAGAACCATTAGAGCTGCAATGTGATGCATCAGAAAAAGGTTTAGGAGCAGCATTGATGCAAGCAAAACAACCAATAGCTTTTGCAAGTCAGGCAATGACTGAAACAGAGCAAGGATATGCCCAGATAGAAAAGGAGCTGCTTGCTGTCCTCTTTGGAATGGAGACATTTCATCCGTTTACTTATATATATATATACTACAATACAAAGTCAGAGCAAAAAACAGACCTAACTGCAGTATAAACATACATATATTATTAAAAAAAAAATCAGAGTACATGTACATTTCTACAGACACACTACTATACACACATTCATATTACTTACACACATACTGCCATGTACTGACAGTACTTACACATTAGTACACACACTGACACTACAAAAAATACAGTACATACAAAGTATTTACATACACACATACAACTACATAGTCACAGTACATACATATTACTACACACACTGACAATATACACACCACTCCACACATTCACATAAAGTACTAACATACTGCTACACAGTGACAGTACATACACATTACTAGAAACATAATGAAAAAACATGATGGCATACAATCTGCCACATAAGCACATATACAATTACATGACAGGGCATACACGCAACCACAGTACACAATGTATGTGTGTGTATATATATATATATATATATATATATATATATATATATATCCTGTATAATAATTCGCTAAAACATGTGTAATGACACAGTCATGTGCAGTAGAGACTGCCAGTGACAACGCTCTGTATCAGCTGCAGCTTGGGCAGTCTCTACTGAGCATGACTGCCCCGCGACCGGCTGGCAGTGTTACTGTGGCCTGTGTAATGGGCTCTTCAACTAGAATATATATATATATATATATATATATATATATATATATATATATATATATAATATAATGCACACATGTCATGCACCCATGAATATAAACATATGTGACATTTATATACATATTGTGTCAAGGCTAGGCAACATGGATAACTCCAACTGCTGCCAGACTACTCAGTCATGATCTTCCGTGTAAAGTGATGGAAAATTCATATCATTACACTGTGAGCAGGTACCTTATTGGAGAACATAACCCGTGCCCGTGCCTGGATAGTATGAACTCATACTCATTTCCATCATCTAGTATGCAATCAGTGGTGCCGGTGAGCGTGCATGCGACATCACTGGCCGCATATGCTGGCTCATCGTTGTCTAAGTCAGTAAGTAGACTGTGTCCTGCTGCCTATCTCACATGAGACCAGAACAAATCCGCCAGCCCAGGACGGAGAGAGCACTTGGTAGCAATGCCGGCAGGGCCGGACTGGGAATAAAAACCAGCCCTGGAAAAAATTGCTTACCAGCCTCATAGCATTGCGTCATCATACCAGCCCCATAACATAATGGTATTTTTTTCTTGTTCATAAAAGGGGAACCCATACATTTTAAAACACATTTGAATGCCACCACCAGAGCAATAAAGAGTTATATGTCACCCGCACAGTAATACAGTTATATGTCACAACCAGGGCAACACAGTTATATGCCACCACCATCAGAGCAATAAAGAGTTATATGCCACCACCAGAGCAATACAGTTAGATGTCACCATAAGACAATACAGAGTTATATGCTACCACCAGAGCAATAAAGAGTTTACTATATATATATATATATATATATATATATATATATATATAAAGGGCAGCACTCTCATTTAAAGGGGATGTATCACCTTACCAAAAGTTTCCCTTAATCTGTTTGTTTTAGATATTGTAACAATGCTTTGTTTTTTGTTTTTTTTTTAAACGCTATAGAAATGCAGTTTGCGACATTTCTTTTTCCCCCTTAACGTCTTCTCCTCATTCTGATCGTCAAGATGCTTACCAATGAGAATACAGGAGAGATCCTCTTCCACGCTGGTCTGTCTGTAAGCTGCAGCACTTTCATTGGCAGAGATTGATATCTAGCCAATGAGAGTGCTGCAGCTTACAGACAGACCAGCGTGGAGGAGGATCTCTCCTGTATTCTTGTCAGCAAGAGTCTTCCTGGTCAGAATGAGGAGAAGACGTCAAGGGGAAAAGTAATCTCTCAAACTGCATTTTTATAGCATTTTTTTTTTTTTTTTAAAAACAACACAGCATTTTTACAATATCTAAAACAAACATATTAAGGGAAACTTTTGTTAAGGTGATACATCCCCTTTAAACAGAGACAATCTGGGTGCTGAAGTTGAGTGGAATCCTCATAAGTGTACCAAAAAGATGAAATCAACCAGCACAAACACGGTTAAGTTAAAATAAAACAGTGTTTAATGTGGTGTGTCAACGTTTCAGTGCAGCCATGTGCTGATGAAAGTGCACATGGATGCACTGAAACGTTGACACACCACATTAAACACTGCTTTATTTGAACTTAACCCTACAGGTTCTGGTTGATTTCACGAGAAGGCGAGCACTCACAGGTCTTAAAAACGTTTTACTTTCATTAACTGTCCAGCGTTTTGGTCCAGTGAGGACCTTTCTCAAGAACAAATATATATATACCACCTCTTGACTCCCCCCTTTTGCCTCTTTCTCCCCATCTTGATTCCCACCTTTTGCTTCGTTCTCCCCCTCTTGACTCTTAAGCCCCCTCCCTTTGTCTTTTTCTTTCCCTTTTGATCCCCCTTTCTTCCCCTCCTTGACTCCGATCCTCCCTTTTGCCTCTCTCTCCCCTTCTTGACTCTTGATCCCACCCTTTTGCCCCCCTCTCTCCCCTTCTTTACTCCTTATCCCCCTCCTTTTGCCTCATGATCCCCCCTTCATTTGCCTCATAATCCCCCCCTCCATTTGCCTCTTTATTCCCCCTCTTGACTCCCTCTGCCTCTTTCACCCGCTCTTGATGCCCCCTCTTGCCAAGTTGCCTCTCTTTACCCCTCTTGATCTTCCTTTTGCCATTTTCCCCCTCTTGACCCCCATTTTGACATTCTCTCCTTCTTGATCCCCCATTTTGCCTCTACCCCCTTGCCTCTCTCTCCTCTTCCTGATTCCCCCTTCTGCCTCTTTCTCCCCCTCTTGATCCACCTCCTTTTACCTTTTTCTCCCCTCCCCCATTTCCCCCTCTCTTGATCCCCCCTTTGCCTCTTTCTCCCACTCATTGACTCTTGATCCCCCCCTTTGTCTCTCTCTCCCCTTTTGCCTTTCTCCCCTTATCTCTCTTTACCCCTCTTGAATGATCCCCCTTTTGCCTGCCCCACTCAATAGACGCGGCCTGGCGCCGGCGGTTCTTGAAATCTCGCGGCCCGCGGTCCTGTCACCTTGTGGCTTGCGGTCGGCTGCAGATACATTTAATTGGAGCATGTTTTTTTAAGAAACAGGCAGCCCAGGCCGGCCCCAGGGAAGCCCAGTGCCGCTTAAATCAGCTTCAGGGCAGATATAAAAAATAAATGGAAAACAAAAAGAAAAAATTCTCCCCGGTTTGGTGCCCCTCCACTGCGGTGCCCTAAGGCGGCTGCCTAAGCTGCCTTATACTAGCGCCGGCCCTGTGAGCCTGCACCATCAGCAGCTTCCGTAACGGAAGTATGTTACCACCAATCCGGGCAGCACATGGAAAACAGAGCGCAGACTCAGAGGTACCTTACCTCTAATATGTCTGTGCTGTTTTCCGCTGGTGGCTGCAAAAGAAGTTTATTTTCTTGAATACCGTGGAGTTACTGAGCATAATATAAGTATGGCTTGACCTATCGCTATATATTAGTAACTAGTTGAAGAGCCTGTTACACGGGCCACAGTGCCACTGCCAGCCGGTCACGGGGCAGTCATGCACAGTAAAGACTGCCCATGCCACGGCTGATACAGTGCCAGCCGGTCAAGGGGCAGTCATGCTCAGTAGAGACTGCCCACGCCACGGCTGATACAGTGCCAGACGGTCAAGGGGCAGTCATGCTCAGTAGAGACTGCCTGCGCCACGGCTGATACACAGCGGGATGCTCCTTCGGAGTGTCCCGCTCTGTATCAGCCTCATCACAGTCAGTCTCTACTGAGCATGACTGCAGCACGTGCAGCAGTCTCTACTGCGCATGACTGCGTTGTTACGTTTTAGCGAATTATTATATAGGATGAATTTGGGGGCAATGTTATGATGTTGAAAGTTCCGCTTGGGGTTGGATCTATTATGATTTGGGTTAGTGTGGCAGTCAGTGGTACAAGAAATATTGGGTGGGTAGGGGGAAGAATGGATTGTACTAAGTATTAACAAATCCTGGAAGCTAGTCCCACACTTAGCAAAGAAACAGAAGCTGAAAAGAGACTGTATATTGCAAGACAATGATCCAGAACATAACACAGTCAACCAAGAACTACTTCAAGAAACAAAATCTTAACCCTTTGAATGCCATAGGGGTATGCAACGCATTGCAAAGCAATGAGTTGCACACCCCTCTTGCATTCAAAGGGTTAAGGTTTTGGAATGGCCTTCACAGTCCCCAGAGCTGAATATTATTGCAAATCTGTGGGTTGATCTCAAGCATGCAGTGTATGCAAGGCAAACTAAGAATATTTTTGATCTAGAAGCAGTGGAAAAAATTCTTAAAGCAAGAATAGAAAGACTGTTAGCTATCTAAAAGAAAGGTTTGGGAAGGGGCGAGACAGCGCAATAAAATCTAAGCGTGGTAATTAGTTTAATTGAGTCAAAAGCATAATACAAAGAGTTAAAATTGGTAAATGTGCAAAAATACATATAAAGACATGAATATTCACTTATTCAATATAGCGTAAAAAAAATATATTACAATAAAAATAAAAAATTGCAAATAAATACAAAAAGATTGAGGAACTTTAAAAATAAGCATCAAAAATAATAAAAGGACTGATATTGATGAGCTTGTATATCAGAATATAGTAAGATTCTCTATATAGTGGGAGTTTGATGAAGAGCTCCCGGGTAAATTAATAGTTAACTTGAACTAATATAGGCAGTAAGTACATACTTAACAAACACATACAGACCGTAATGGGGGAACTACGGGATGAGGTGTAAGTTCTGGCTTGGTGAGACAGTGGGTATAGTGGCCTCTTACGTTGGATACAGTAACCAGTTCCCATACCTCCCAACATTTCAAATGGCCAAAGAGGGACACCTTTGTTTTAGGTGGTGTGTGTGGGGGCGTTTCTGGTGGACGGGGCATTTCCGAGAATTTTTAGTCCATTTCATTACCTTTTGACACCTCTTTGTGTCACCTAATAAATAACTTATAACAAAACCAAAGTATTTCATTTTCACAGAATATGTATAAACACATATACTGACGTCTAAACAAACATTAATGTGAGTTTTATAGCTGTAGAGCAACATTATACACGTAATATATACACTACACAGTCTGTATATATTATTATTATTATTATTATTATTATTATTATTAAAAAGAGGAACATCAGGGTGGGAAAGAGGGACAGAGGGATTTGGGTCTCAAAGAGGGACACTTGGGAGGTATGAGTTCATGTCACGGTTTGTTACGACTCTCAGACACAAAGTTAGGTAAAAACACAACTTTATTGAAAAAATAATTAAAATGATCCCTTAGGATTCCAACACGTGCATTCAACATTTAATATAGCATTAGCATAGATAATATAGGCTTTACCGGTCTTGCCAATATACCGGGCAAGACAGCCTGCAAATATAGGGACAGTAGGCTCTACCGGCCTTGCCAATACCAGGTAAGGCAACCTTCTGATGGAATAACGTACCAGGTTCTACCAGCCTTACCAATATACCGGGCAAGGCAGCCCAAGGGACTATACATAGGCTCTACCGACCTTGCCAATACCAGGTAAGGCAACCTTCTGATGAAATAACGTACCAGGTTCTACCGGCCTTACCAATATACCGGGCAAGGCAGCCCAAGGAACTACACATAGGCTCTACCGGCCTTGCCAATACCGGGTAAGGCAACCTTCTGATGGAATAATGTACCAGGTTCTACCGTCCTTACCAATATACCGGGCAAGGCAGCCCAAGGAACTATATATATAGGCACACCAACCAAGAGTATGACCTAAGGTATTTTTGGAGCCGACCAGCGACCGCACGCTGGGACCAGTAACTGATTGTATAGCCGCAAGGCTTCTGGAGCAAACCAGTGTCCACACGCTGGGACCAACAACTGATAGTATAGCCGCAAGGCTTCTGGAGCAAACCAGCGTCCGCATGCTGGGACCAACAACAGATTTGTATAGCCGCTAGGCTTGAAGGAGAACCCAACGTCCGCACGCTGGGACTAACAACAGCTTGGCATAGCCATAAGGCTTCTGGAGCAAACCAACGTCCGCACGCTGGAACCAACAAGTACTTGGTATAGCCGCAAGGCTTGGAGCAAACCAGCGCCCGCACGCTGGGACCTACAAGTGATTTGTATAGCCGCAAGGCTTGGAGCAAACCAGCGTCCGCACGCTGGGACCAACAAGTGATTTGTATAGCCGCAAGGCTTGGAGCAAACCAGCGTCCGCACACTGGGACCAACAAGTGATTTATATAGCCGCAAGGCTTGGAGCAAATCAGCGTCCGCACTCTGGGACCAACAAGTGATTTGTATAGCCGCAAGGCTTGGAGCAAACCAGCGTCCGCACACTGGGACCAACAAGTGATTTGTATAGTCGCAAGGCTTGGAGCAAACCAGCGTCCGCACACTGGTACCAACAAGTAATTTGTATAGCCACAGGGCTTTGAACAAACCAGTGTCCGCACGCTGGGACCAACAAGTGATTAGTATAGCCGCAAGGCTTGGAGCAAACCAGCGTCCGCACGCTGGGACCAACCAGGGATTTGTATAGCCGCAAGGCTTTGAACAAACCAGCGTCCGCACGCTGGAGCCCACAAGTGATTGTACAGCCGCAAGGCTTCAAACAAATCAGCGTCCGCACGCTGGAGCCCACAAGTGATTGTACAGCCGCAAGGCTGGAGGATAACCCAACGTCCGCACACTGGGACTGCAAATGTTGCCAAGGCGACCAAGCAAACAAGCAGCAGACAGGACAGGAGACAGCAGGATGAACAACCGGTCAGGAAGCGGCAGCGAACGATCAGCAGGAAACAGCAACCTCAAGGAACAGGCCGGAATCAACACTGGAACAGCACCGCAGACAGGGAACTCAGGAACAAGATACAATCTGGAACTCAGGAACACAGCAACAGGCCCAAACAACTACTGGAACAAGGTGAAAGCAAACGTGGTCAGAGACACCACGAAAGGGCAACCAAGGGGTGCCCAAACCAGGTTTAAATAGGCAGTATGAGGTGGGTTAAAGGCAGACAGCCAATAGGAGTCCCCTAATGGTGACAGGCAAGGAAATGCATCAATCACGGGCACCGTGATAGTTCACAATCAATGTATCTCAATCCTATAAGAGTTTGGGTGGCCGCTTACTTCAATCCCATGGTGCATCTTAAAGTGCCTCAAACCGTAAAGCCGATTACTTTTTTTTCCTCTCCTCTCCTTCCCCTTTCCACTCCAAGACAGTGCTGTATGTCCTCCTATGTCCTCCAGTCAGCATCCCGTGCTCTTCAATTACAGGCTGCAGGCAGATATTTCAACGCGTTTCGGTGCTAGTAATTGCACCTTCTTCTGGAAGAGTGATGTTGGTCTATGTCTTTTTCCCTACTTAAAGGATGTATACCCAATCACAAACAAGCAGGGGGTAAAGGTCAAAGGTGCCAGGTTAGAGTTACAAATATACCGAGGTTTGGGATGAGATAAAAAAGAAAAGTTTAGCTGTTGTGAATTATGCCAAAAGGGGTCTTGACTGAGAGGGTGCCTCATCTTTTGCTCATGCCACATTTTCTGTTTCAAATTCAGCAAAAACATAGTAACTATGCATTAAAATTTGCAGTATATCAAGTTAAAGTTTGTGCTCTGCAGAAGTTTAGTTAACTTCTTTTCACTTAGAAAATCAATAAAACATGTAAATTTGTCAGGGGTGCCCAATGTGTGTGTGTGCGTGCGTGTGTAAGCTCTCCAAGGATTAAGAAAGAAAATTGCATTTTGTGGTCTGGTTTGTACTGCTATAATTTTTGAATGAATCATCTCTCTACCATAGGCTGATCCTTGATTTACTAAGTAGAAAACTATGTACTACAAGGGTAGCCAACTCCAGTCCTCTAATGCTTCTTTTTTAGTATAGCTCTGCTTGACCACAAATGGATCAGGCACTAAAACTACTTATGATGAAACAGGGATATACTGAAAACATTCACAGTTAGAGGAACTTCTTGAGGCCCAGATTAGTCTACCACTGACATAGCATATACATTTTTTAATTAAAAGAATTGCTATTCCTATAACCACTAGTATGTGAAAGATGCAATGCACTGACGTCTCTAACATTCCAGGGGTTAAAGATTCTTTAATTATAGCATCATTTTTAATATTTCAAAAGGCCAAAGAGAGACACTCTTGTTGTAGGAGGTGTTGCTGGGGGTATGGCTGGTGAGCTGGGAATTATCGATACTTTTTAGGTGGCATCATGACCTACTGACAACTGTTTATGTAATTTAATGAATGATTTTGAACAATACCAAAATATTTCATTTAGACAGAGCAATGTAGAAACAGATATATTGGCATACCTGGGAACTTGACAGGCTGGGGTACCTGGAGGGCAACCCTGCCAGAGCGATAGGGGAGGGAAATTACGCAATTTGCGTAATAAAAGGGGCAGGGCTTAGTCATGAGGGGGGTGGGACAAAACATTTTTTTAAAAAAAAAGGCAAAATATATGTTGAATGAGGGTAAGAGGGAGGGGAATGGGAGGAACTGGGGCGGGATGGAGAACAACACAGAGATTGAGAGACTGCCCTGGAGACCCGGTAATTAACTGTGAAATCCGGAGTCTCCAGGGCAAAACTGGAGATTTCCCAGGTATGTATATTTGTTTAAAGAAGCAGTAAACTTTTTTTTATGAAAAAATTTATATTGTAGGGATTTTCCTATTGAGTAAAATAAGGAACTCCCGCAGCCGAGAGATTTATATTTCCAGAGTTATTACAGTTTAAACCCATGTTTTTTGTACATTAGTAGTGCCCTTTAGTGGTCAAATTCTAATTAGATTTCCTGTTAAATTCTAATGGAGAGGAAAGTCAGAAAAGTCGGAGACATACAGTTCTCCATAGAATGTGATAGAAACTGCCTGTCACTTCCTGTCAAGTTAGAACTTTCAGTAAATTCATTTGAACTGTTATAAATTTTGAATAAAACATCTGACTGTGACGGGAGTGACCTTGTTTTATTCAGCAGGAAAAGCTCTAAAAAATATGAGTTTTCATAAAATAGTTTACTGCTCCTTTAAACAAACATGAATGTGAGTTTTATAGCTGTGGAACATGATACACGTATACGGACTGCACAGTCTGATCTCCTAAAATAAAGGACACCAGGGTGGGAAACAGGGACAGAGGGATTTGGATGACAAAGAGGGACACTTGGATGACATTCTTTTGTTGAGAGAATTTCTTCACAATGCGTTGGACACCACTCTGTCGCTGAAGGGGTTATGTATTTTAATCACCATATTGTAAGGTGCTATTAAATTTAGTGCTTTATAAATAAATACTGTTTTTATAATAATATGTTTCTCAGGTTTAATCATAATTTTATACATTAGTGAATCTCACTGATGCTTTACAGGAAATGTGAAAACTTATTTTTGTAAGTTGCTGCAGTGAAATGGGATTGGGCTCCTTCACAATGCCTTTTCTCTACATCATGAAATAAATGAGTTAAAGATTTGAGTTTAAATAGAACATGTCACTTGTTGCTCTGCTGCATCGCAGTTCCCCCTAGTGGCAAACATTGGATGATGCATGACTCCTTGTTTGGTTTGATCTCTTGCATTATTTCTGTCCATTTTCCCTAGAATTCGAGATAGAGAGCGGATGTTTGGGCTTATGCAGACTTTTGTATCAGTAATTTAAAACTAAAGTATATCAGCACAATATGTTGGAGATCTATTCTATAAAGATTGGAGATATGTATAATTAATTCAGTATAGCACAGGAGGAAAAATATTTAAATGAGACGTGATCCCCTCCTGCTGATAAGGCTCCCCTTAATTTTCATGGCATAAAATTCTAATGGCCCCTTATGAATTTTGCCCTTGTGTTTTTTTTCAAGAGATAATATGTTCAAACAGTCCTGGGTGTAATGTCCATGGAGGCAGACATGACAATTGCTGGGAGGACCACAAAACACAAACTCCACCCACTGCAAATGGTAGTTTTAACCCTTTAAGGACTAGAGACATATGCAATGCCAATGGTGTCTGCAGAAATGTTTCCAAAGGGGGTAAAAGCCATAATATGCGTCCCAGGCCAGATTGCCCAGCCCTTTTGTTTATATGGAAGGGGCAAGTATAGGGAGGGACAAATGCCCCCCCCCCCGGATGCTCATGTACAACTCATTGCTTTGCACTTTAACTAACTATCATGTCTTCCTCAGTGGAGATGGATTGCAGGACTGATTGAAAATGTCATCTCTTGAACAAAGGCTCAAGGACAAAATTCATAGGGGCCATTAGACTTTTCAGGGGGTTATTATTAGGAGGTCTTCTACTTTAAAAGAATGAGAAGCTGTTAAACAAGAGGTCATACTTTCAGAGGCCTAACTAGAAGCCATCAGCCCTGGTGCAGAAATTGCCATGCCCTCCCAACCACGTTGCCCCCAGTCTCCACATTTCCCCCATTGCCCCCAATCTCCACATTTCCCCCCCAATCTCCACATTGCCCCCCAAATTCCACATTGTCTCCCCATCTCCACATTGCCTCCACGTTGCCCTCCAATCTCCACACTGCCAACACATTGCCCCCAATTTCCCCATTGCCCCTATTGACCCCCCAGTGTCCATCTCCTACCTTCCTGGTGGTCTAACGGCGTGGCAGGAGAGGTCTGTGCCTCCTGCAGCACATACCTCTATACAGCTGGAGCTCCTGCATGGTCCTTTCTTCAGTAATGCAGAGCTCTGGGAGATGATGTAATCTCTGCATTACTAGAGTGCCTAAGATGGAGCTCAGCTGTACAGGTCTGTGCCGAAGAAGGCACAGACCTACTTGCTTCACATGCCGGGCGAGGGAGTTGCAGGGGGCGGCCGGGCACCTGGAGTGACGGACCTGGTCAAGGGTGCAACCCCTATTGTTACGCCAGTCCGCAGGTTCAGGGGGATGTTAACCCTTTGAGTGCCAGGGGAAAGCAACACATTCCAATAAGCAATGCATTGAACACTCCACTGGTCCTTAAAGGTTTAAATTGCATTTCTTTATAGAA
This sequence comes from Rhinophrynus dorsalis, assembly GCA_037306005.1. Taxonomy (NCBI): domain Eukaryota; kingdom Metazoa; phylum Chordata; class Amphibia; order Anura; family Rhinophrynidae; genus Rhinophrynus; species Rhinophrynus dorsalis. The sequence goes on along the minus strand of CM074725.1, from coordinate 146,771,592 downwards.
GCTGTTGTTCTATGCCCTATGTGGGCAATTCTGGAGAAAAACAACTGAAATTGAAAAAAATCCCATTGGTTTAAATGGGGATATTAACCCTTTGAATGTTAGAGAGGTCTGTACTGCACAGCCTTGCAATGCATCAGTGACCACTCTGCCATCCAATGGTTTCATTTTACAAATATTGTTTCTGCAGTTTGCTTGAGCAAAATCTCAATGAAGAACTGAGGTTATAAACAACTGATAATATGGGAGATTTACTGCCTATTTCATTGTTGCTATTATATAAAATTCAGACATGTTGTATGCTTCAATGAAAGTCTATGGAGTGCAGATTATGAGCAGCTTGCATGCTGAACAAAACAAATAAAGTTGTTGATACGTGAAAAATGTGTGTTTATTGGTGGAGAATTAACTATTTGCGTGCCAGAGGGGTACACAGCATTGGGGGAGATTCACTAAGCGGTGATAAAGAAGTGATAAATGACTTCTCCAGTTTATCACATCTCCAGTTCCTATGTTATTCTATAGAGCCAATGTACTAAGATCTCCACAGTTGAAGGAATCTTAGTGAATAGGCTCTATAGAATAACATAGGAATTGGAGAAGTGATAAACTGGAGACGTCATCTCCACTTTATCACCTCTTTATCACTGCTTAATGAATCTCCCCCCTTGCTTTGCAATGCTCTGTGTACCCCTCTGGCACTCGGTCAAAGGGTTGCTCTATTTGCACCACTTAGCACACATATATTTGAAGGAAAAATATCTTATTTAATAAAAAGTAAGCAATATTTTCTTTCAGGTGGGCATTGATGCAAAAATGTTTAGATTTTAATTATTTCAATCTTTTTCAATTGCTGAAAATTCAGTATTCATGCATATAAAATGCAGAAAAACAGCACACACAATCTTCTACACACAAAAAATAAATTCGTGCAAAGATGAAAACAATGGGGAAATGCATAACAAAAAATGTACAATCACATAAACTGCACACAAAAAAAGTTGCTCTTCAGTCCATCTTGTATATGCTGAAAGGGATGGTGATGTTTCACAATAAAAGCAGCTCCACTTAATCTTCATAGTATTTGGCTATGGAGAGTGTTATTTTAATACTGTCAGAGCTGTAGTTCAAGAGTAATTGAATGATAAAGTATCCCCCCTGCCGCCTCTCTTACTAATGTAACACTGCTCACTTCAGAGCAGCAAGACTGTCCAGATGAATCACAGAGAGGGATAATCTTCAGTGAGCATAAGGAAAAACCTGATAAACCTGTCAAGGGGGGCAGGGTTTTCCTTATGTTCACAGTAAGAAGATTGTCCCTTGATGTGAGATGTCTGCTCCCAGGACCAGATTCCACTAGAGAAAAGGGGCGGGAGGGGGATACTTTATCATTCAATTAGTCTTGAACTACAACTCTGATAGTATTGAAATAACACTCTCCATGGCCCAAATACTATAAAGATTAATTGGAGCTGCTTTTTTGTGAGACATTACTATCCCTTGAAGTACGATTCTGTAGCTTTTTGTAAAATTTTTTTATTGATTCTTATTTCAGGAAATGAAGATTCAAAAGCACCATATCTGCATATCCCTAAAAACATATCAAATGAAGCACCTGCACCTTTGTACCGGAAGGAAAAGGTACCAAGCATAAACTGTTTTTCATGTACCTCTTGGAGTCTAGAGATTCTAGAAAGGTCTCCGACACAATGTAGGAAAATCACTAAGCGGTGATAAAGAGGTGATAAAGTAGAGATGACTTCTCCAATTTATCAGTTCTCCAATTCCTATGTTATTCTATGGAGCCTATACACTAAGATTTCTTAAACTTTGGAGAGCTTAGTGAATAGGCTCCATAGAATAATACAGGAACTGGTGAAGCGATAAACTGAAGAAGTCATCTCCAGTTTGCCACCTCTTTATCATCACTTAGTGAATCTCCCCCAGTGTGGATCAATAACTTGGACATCTCTCTAGCCATGGTTGTCCACAGGGGAGATCAAGAGGGGGCACTTGGCCTTCAACCCACACACACAGACATACACACACACCAATAAACATAGGGGCTGAAGACACCCTTGTCTCTAGCATCCAAGAGGTTATAGCAGGGCTCAAAATTTCCACTCGCCTCCTCGCATTTGGCGAGGAGAAATTGAGTGAGTGCGAGTGGAAATTGAAGCCCTGTATAAAAATGGCCCCTTTCTCTGTAATCCTTGTCTAACTGTAAAACGTGCGTCTGGATGCTTTAGGAGGACAGATCAATAGTTAAGAGAGTGTCCGGGTGCTTTAAGTGGACAGGAGATGGTATCACGTGACATGTACTGTGAGAAATGTCCAAAAAGGAACACAATCTAGCGTGTACAGAGGTGATTTAGGCATATGGAGCCTGGTGGAATCAACCCCTGAAATCATCTCTGCACTACATGCTTCATCACGCTAGGCACCAGATCCATTAGCCACGTGTGCATGTCGGATGTCAAAAAATGCGCACGCACGCAACGTAGTAGTCCATCCTTGCCTCCGGTGTATCAGCATGCTACCAAAATGAGTGAGTCAGTGAAAGGAGTGAGCTGAAGAGCAGTAACAGCTCAACGAGCATAGTGACATCAATATCAGGCAGAATTCAATCAGACCATAGGTACTATGGGAATTATACAGCGTTAATATCTGCAGGTATAATACAGAGCCTAGTGCTCTAATACTGTGAGTCTCTCTTTTGCTGTCTTTGTGCTCTTGTCACTGATCTTTACTGTACTGGTCCATTTATAGTGTCAGCTGAGTGATATGGCGATAGCTACAGCAGAGGGATACTATTTGTAGAGATGATTTGTTGAATGCACACAGAACTAGAACTCTAATAAAGCTATGCAGATGCAGTCCTCACTCAAAGTAAATTAGCATTGCAGCATTGTAATATTGCTATGTGGTAACTGACTATGCTGAGTTCAAAAAGTAGGTGACAAAAATAACATAAAAACAATTTTCTAAAAGGATTTCAATGTGGCAGTTTTGAGCATTATGTGAATTGGCAGAGGATGACACTCTCTTTTTGCTATGGCAGGGCTTGCACTGTAAATACACTCCTCTAAAAACTTTTAATATGCTTGAGTGTAGAGCCTAACCTGTCCTGACCACTTGAACTATTTTCCAGAAGGGTTAATGTGTTGAGTGTCAGGGTTATCAGAAACAATTGTTTGTCACTCAAAGGGTTAAATTGCTTAGAATATGCATTTTCTTTACATGCTTTATCTGGTACTTTGGAAATATTTTTAACAGGAAGTAGAATAAAGCAAAAACAATAGTTAGATAACATACAGGTGAATCAAGCACCTGAACCAGAGGGTATACACCCAAGGGCACGCCTCCCAAGTATCCCTCTTTAGGAGGAACATTTCCTTTTTGAGGCCCAAATCCCTCTTTCCCACCCTGGTGTCCCTGTGTTTAGGAGATCAGAAACATCACCAAAAAAAGTGGCCCTCTTTGTCCATTTGAAATGTTGGGAGGTATGGTGACACCCAGTCAGCACACATTAATACAACAATTTGCCCACACAGAGCAGTCTGCCCCAGGATAAATGCATAACTGCTCTCCTCCTTGTACATACTGCCCATTCCTTCCAAACACACAGACACTGCCCCTTTTGCTTTCACTCTCACACTTCCTCCTTCCGGAGCAATCATGCTAGAGTCTGTGGTAGCAGATCTCCTTAACAGATGCCTTGGGGATTACGTGGAGAACTTGGACAGATCCCAGCTGAAACTGGGAATCTAGGGGAGGGGTGGGGAGGTAAGATCCACTTTTACTTACGGCATGACATTTTGCATTAGTTCCTGCAGGTAATAAGCCAGGGATGGACTAGCATTCTCCTACAGAGCCACAAACAGGCTGGATATGTGCAATATATCCTTAAACCCTTGAGTGCTAGAGAGGTCTCCAGATCATTAATATGCAGTGTTTTGAAGCCCTCAATTGCAGCTAAAGGGTTAAAAATCTAGACCTTGTTTACATAGTATAATCAGTACTGTGTTGCCTGGCTTTTTTATGCCCCCTTCATGTAGACATCTCTGGAAGCAGCTGACTGCAGTTTAGGCCATCTTTTTTTATTTCCTTGTGCATCTTCAGACTGTGACGTTACTGCCTCTGGATGCCTAAGTCCTTAATTAACATTAAGTATGGATGCAAATCATTCTGTTAGAAAATACAGTCTTATTTACTTTCTTTATTGTGATTTTTTATTTTTTAGATACTTGACATTATGGTGTTACTAGGTGGACTAGAATTAACAGGCCCATGTTTACTAAATAACCTCTACAAACTGAACAGGCCTCTGATTTTAAATAGGCTATTTAAATAGTCTGTTTTAACTTTAAAATATCACATACATGCAGCAAACATATGTAACAATGAATTATTCATATGTTACATCCCTAAAATATGAACCTAAACTTGCTTTTAACATGTGTAAACCGTCCTATACAGAAAGCATTTATTTAAATAAATGCCCAGTGCTTATAGTAACATCCCTGATTACATCACTCAGTCTTGGTCTGGGACTGGGATACCTGATAAAATCTCATTAGACTGCACTGCAAACTTGGTATTCCAGTCTTCCCTGGCTGGCATGCTTCCTCTGCATCTATGTCAGCAATGGGGTGCACCCAGTAAGAACACTGATTGGCACACCTGTTAGACCTTGGGAAATACTGATTTGTACACATGGTTTAGTTACACTTTGAGGGGAACACTGATTTGTACACCCGGTAACCATGTGTACAAATCAGTGTTCCCAAAGGCCTGACCAGGTGTGCCAATCAGTGTTCCCCACTTCCCCTCCAAGATGTGACCAGGTGTGTATATATATGTTAATTGTATTCTGAATAAAACAGAACAACAGTGTCATTTCATCAAAGAGAACTTGAGATGGGGGGAGTTAAAGGTGGGGATATGAGTGGGGTTAAAGGCCAGGATATGGGTGGGGCTAGGCATGGAAACTGGTGGCGAGTAACTTTTCGGGCCTGGCTAGTAGCTCAGGACTTGAAATTTTGAGCCCTGGTTATAGTATAACGTCCATAAAATGAACAAAGAGGCTTAAATAATCATTACATTAGCGATATGCCTAGACATAGTTGTCTTTCAAGAATAATCACTGCATTAAAGAAAAATAGAACCTTTTCGGCAGCCAGGCAGCAGGGAACAGAGCAGACATCTTGCAGAGCCGGCATCTCTGCATCTGCGCTGTCCGTCCCCTTCAACTCCACGATTGGTGAGTTGAATGCCTTTGTGTCAAAAGGCACCAGAAGGGACTGACATCTACAGCAAGATCCCAGCCGGTGCCTGTCTGCATAAAAGGTTCTATTTTTGTTTAATGCAGCAATTATACTTTAAAGGGATAGTAATACTTTATTATTACTATCCCCCATATTGTACGTATTTGTAAAATAATGTTATAGCCCCCAGGTTCATCTCTAAAACCTTTATGGTTTGAGAGATAACCAAAGGCAAAGTTTCCCCCTCCCTCCCCCTTCCACGAAGTCAACGTTCTGCTGACTGCAGGGATATCCGGTTTGACTTTAATCATGCGGCTCTGCAGCAGAGCTGCGATCGTGTTAGTGACAAAGAATTATTTCACTGAAACGGTCTTCTCCATGTGCTTGCAAACCAAGCACATGAAGAAGACCGTTTCAGTGAAGTAATTCTTTGTCACTAACGCGATCTCGCTCAGCTGCAGAGCCGCAAGCCTGTCTTCGACAGACTTCCCCTGCAGTCAGTACAATGCTGACTACAGGGAAGGGGGAGGGGGAAGGACATGCTGATCCTTAGCGGGGAGCTCCAGACGGCTCACAGCGAAGCACCCTGTGTGCGAAACCACACATGCACAGTAGAGACTCTCTGCTGCGCATGTGCGGTTACGGCTCACAGTGAGCGACGCATTTTACCACTTTATGTAATAGGATATGGGGGATAGTAATAATAAAGTATTACTATCCCTTTAAGTATATATGGCTCTCTGCACTAAAGACTGATATAACTAGTGTTAAAATACTATGGAGGAGATACACTAAGCGATGATAAAGAGGTAATAAAGCGGAGATGACATCCCCACTGATATCACTTCTCCAGTTCCTATGTTATTCTGTGGAGCCTATGCACTAAGATCTCCAAAGCTGAAGAAAGCTTAGTGAATAGGCTCCATAGAATAACATAGGAACTGGAGAAGTGATAAACTGCGGAAGTTATCTCCATTTCATCACCTCTTTATCACCACTTAGTGAAATTTATTTATTTCCAAATAATACTTCATTTTTCATGCTTATACATATATAAGATAAGAAGTGATGAGTAGGTGTAAAGGTGTGTTAAATCAGAAGGTATTTTCAAATAATGTAATAATATTTGCAACAAGTTTACACTGAGAGGTAAATTAGTTCTTTAATAAATTGTAAGATACAATCTAGTTGATCCCTTGAATGTTGCAGATGTCTCTAACCAATTGCTTCACAATGCTATGGAGAACTCTGGCATTCAGTGGTTTAATGTCAGTATCAGGCAGAGGGCTCAAATCTATTAGCTGTGAGAAATTTCTCTAAATAGAAAAAGTGTCCCAGTATACTTTTTTCTAAGTAAGGTATCTGATATCTGTGCATGGACAGAGAACTGCTTAAAGGGATAGTAATGTTTCATAATAAAAGCAGCTCTAATTAATCATCATAGTATTTGGTCCATGGAGAGGGTTATTTCAATACTATCAGAGTTGTAGTTCAAGAGTTATTGAATGATAAAGTATCCCCCTCCCACCCTTTTACTGATGTAACATTGCTCACCTCAGAACAGCAGGGGGTGTCCAAGTGGATTGCAGAGAGGGACAATCTTCAGTTAAGATAAGGGAAAAACCTGAAAACTTGTCAAGGGGGGCAGGGTTTTCATTGTTCTCACAGTAAGAAGATTGTCCCCTGCTGTGAGCTGTCTGGTCTTTGGACCAGATTCCAGATCTGAGGAGAGATGGCTTACACTAGATAAAAGGGGCGGGAGGTGGAAACTTTATAATTCAATCACTCTTGAACCACAACTTTGACAGTATTGAAATAACACTCTCTATGGCTCATATACTATGAAGATTAATTTGAGCTGCTGTTTTTGTGAAACATTACTATCCCTTTAAATGATAGATGGCAGAGAGTTGTTGTAAATGGAACCTTTTGAAGTTGGTCTAAAGTTGTAAGTGGAGTGCCACAGGGTTCAGTCCTGGGCCCAATGCTTTTTAATTAGTTTATTAACCCTTAAAATGGATAGTAATGTTTCATAATAAAAGCAGCTCTAATTAATCATCATAGTATTTGGACTTTGGAGAGTGTTATTTCAATTCTGTCAGAGTTGTAATTCAAGAGTAATTCTATGACAAAGTATCCCCCTCCCGCCCCTTTTACTGATGTAACACTGCTCAGCCAGAGAAGAAGGGAGGTGCCCAGGGAGATTGAGAGGGACAATTTTCAATTAAGATAAGGGAAAAACCTGAAAAACTTGTCAAGGGGGGCAGGGTTTTCATTGTTCTCATGGGAAGAAGATTGTCCCCTTCTGTTATCTGTCTGGTGTTACAACCAGATTCCACATCTGAGAAGAGATGGCTTACACTAGGTAAAATGGGCACGAGGGGGAAACTTTATCCTTCAATTACTCTTGAACCACAACTCTCACAGTACTGAAATAAAACACTCTCTATGGCTCAAATACTATGAAGATTAATTGGAGCTGCTGTTTTTGTGAAACATTTCTTTCCCTTTAAGGCACCATGCAGAGCCTCCTAGAGGAGACCGGAATGGACAGCGCAGGTACGCAGATGTCTCTAAGCCAAAATGTCTGCATGCAAGCCTGGTCCCCGCTCTCAGAAGAAGGAGGATTAGTTCAGAACTTGGTACTTGTGCCCGATAATAGCGCTGTTAAGAACCTAATCAACATATGTCGTAACATAGGGTGATAGTTCCGCTTTAATGGGATCATTTCCAAGTTAATGACATTTGATGTGGCCTTCAAGTAATCTCTCTTTCAGACTTTTTTTTTAGCTTTTTTAACCCCCATTTTCTTATGTTAAACCAGAAACCAATCTTTTTTTGTTATTGCAGAAAAGACAACAGACAATTACAAGGAAAAATACATCAGAGGATGATTCAGTGAGTTGGAATGCTACATGTTTTGTTTGTTTCTTAACAAATCACTTGTTTGTTTATGGTTTTAGAATCCAAATCAAATTTCAGAGAATCCTTTGTCTCATTGCTGTTGAAATAAAAGCTGACATTTGGAGACACTTCTATCACCCAGATGGATCGTTTTAGAAATTTTTTGCAGCTGTTTTACCCCAAAAGGGCTCCATTTCTGTGTTCATACATATGCATATAGAGTTTGACATCACATAAGAGCCTATTGGCACATTAAGCCTTACTGTCTGGGTAAATCTCAGACTTACTTAAAGGAGCAGTATTTATATACGGTAAATTATATATATATCAGGACTTTATTAAAGATCAGAGGATGTGCATATTTATTGATCAATGATTCAGCCCCCCACTAGGTCTTTTAGCATTCTTGATAAAGACCCTGTTGTGGGTCGAAACATCAGTAACAAATATGCACCTCCTTTGATCTTCAGTCAACTCCTGTGAGTGCTGTTATTTCTAGGCTGACCATATTTCCGTGAGACAAAAACGGGACGGGGTGTGGGACAGACGGACAGTGGGACTCTATGTCAGATCATATTAAGTTGCAAGCAGTGATTAGGTGTGTATGTAGAGCAGTTTGGTATAAATGTGGATTACTGTGGTCTCTTTTACATCTCCGCTCCCACCTCTGGTGGGTGCGTATGTCTCTGTACATACCTCCCACTTCTGATAGGTGCTTGTCTATGCAGCTGTGGCCCCTCCTGCAAGTGCGTGTCTATACAGATGTGGCCCTTCCGGTAGTTGTCTATACAGATATGGCCCCCCCAGTAGGCAAGTGTCTGTACAGCTATAGCCCCTCCGGTAGGCAAGTGTCTATACAGCTATGGCCTCTCAGATAGGTAAGTGTCTATACAGATGTGGCCCCCCGGTAGGTGCATGTGTCTATCCAGATGTGGCCCCACCAGTAAGTCACTATACAGATGTGGCACCTCCAGTAGGTGCATGTATCATACAGATGTGGCCCCTCCGGTAGGTGCACATGTGTCTATACAGATGTGGCCCCTCTGTTAGTAGTCTATACAGATGTAGCCTCTCTCACCTCTCCAATCCCAGTCCCGCCGAACCCCGCACCCTTCCCTCCAGGCTCTGGATCCGCTGACTCGAACAACTCAGGCTCCTGATCTTCAGAGATCAGCGCCTCACGGTTTGGACCCACTTCCGGTTCCCACTCCTTTGCTATCACTTCCATTTCCAGTGCCCACTCCAGGGTGCATCACCCGCTTCTGGTTTGAGACTACCAGCTGGCTCCATGGTGACCGGACTGTTTGTGGCGGAGCCGTAACTTGTGCAAGGGCAAAGAAATACCCAGCACGTTAGTGCCACAGCAGACCTAGACTGCACATGCACACAAGGAAATCGCTGCAAAGACAGCGCTTGTGCACATTCCCACAACGCGGCTAGGGGAAGCCATTACTATGCATGTGCGCTAAGGGGATTAACTCCTCCGGTATCAGGGTGGGTCCGAGCATTATTATGTCATCAATTCCCTCCAACATGTCTCACATGAAACTGGTCCACTCACTTCCCGCTCAGTCACCTCACTCCTCTCCCCAGAACAGGCCAGGCCTGGCCATCTGGCATAACGGGCATTTGCCTGGTGGGCCAGACCGGCGAACCAGGCTCTGTAGTAATACAGAGCACTGGGAGATGACATCATCTCCCAGCGCTCTGTATTACTGAGAACCACGCGCGGGAGCTTCATCTCTGTTCCGAAGGAGGTACAGATCTCTTGTATGGCACGCCGCAAGACTACCAGGGACTCAAGGTAGGGGATCAAGGGGTAATGTGGAGATGAAGGGGCTTTATGGGGTATTGATGAAGGGTCAATGTGGAGATGAAGGGGAATTGTGGAAGGGGCAATGTGGAGATGAAGGAACCATTGTGGAAGGGGCAATGTGGAGATGAAGGGGGCATTGTGAAAGGGGCAATGTGGAGATGAAGGGGCATTGTGGAAGGGGCAATGAGGAATTGAAGGGGGTATTGTGGAAGGGGCAATATGGAGATGAAGGGGCAATGTGGAGATGAAGGGGGCATTGTGGAAGGGCAATGTGGAGATGAAGGGGGCATTATGGAAGGGGCATTGTGGAGATGAAGGGGGCATTGTGGAAGGGGCAATGTGGAGATGAAGGGGGCATTGTGGAAGAGGCATTTTGGAGATGAAGGGGGCAATGTGGAGATGAAGGGGGCATTGTGGAAGGGGCAATGTGGAAATGGAGGGGCATTGTGGAAGGGGCAATGTGGAGATGAAGGAGGCATTGTGGAAGGGGCAATGTGGAGATGAAGGGGGCATTGTGGAAGGGGCATTGTAGAGACGAAGGGGGCATTGTGGAAGGGGCAATGTGGAGATGAAGGGAGCATTGTGGAAGGGGCATTGTGGAGATGAAGGGGGCATTGTGGAAGGGGGAATGTGGAGATGAAGGGGCATTGTGGAAGGGGCAATGTGGAGATGACGGGGGCATTGTGGAAGTGGCAATGTGGAGATGAAGGGGCATTGTGGAAGGGGCATTGTGGAGATGAAGGGAGCATTGTGGAAGGGGCATTGTGGAGGTGGACAGTGTGAGCAATGTGGAGGTGGGGAGGAGGATGGGGTGGGCAGTGTGGAGGTGGGCAGAGTGTGGAGGTGACTATGTGGGTGGGGGCAGGGGATTGTGGCAAGGGGGGGCAGGGGATTGTGTTCGGGTCGGAGGAGGGTGGGGGCACCAAAATGCACCTTCGCCTGTGTATACAAAAATACTTGCACCAGGGCCGGTCCGGGTATTTAAAAAAAAATAACAAACATATATATAAGTTATATTAAAAAGAGGAAAAACAGGACAAAATTTACATTTATATTAAAACGACAGGACAGTCTGGAGATATGAAAAAACGGTACTGTCCCATTTAAAACGGTACGTATGGTCAGCTTAGTTATTTCTCTCCTCTTTTCCCTCTCTCTCTCTCTCGCTCTCTCTCTCTCTCCACACACACACACACATTTTAAATGTGTGTGTATGTGTGTGAGTGTCCGTCCTACATGGAGATTGAAGTACACTGTATTACTGCATTTAAATATATAAATTCCCATTTAATTTTAAGTATTACTGTTCCTTTAATTTTCCTGTTGACTAGAGTAAGGAAGTTCAAACTTTGAAGACCAAGGTCCTTCCTTGCTTTCATATGTCATCCCCTGAATTATCAGTACACCACTGAGAGCGGCATATTCCACCAATTATATTTTACATGAAACAAAATACATGTTATACACTTCTGATACAGATTTTTTTTCTTCATATAAACCAGAAACATAAGATTACAAAAACATAATACAATGTATACATGCAGATGTTCTCACCATACAAGACTGAAATGTGCACACTGCATAAATGCAGTAAATAAATATAAATATTGATTTTCAGACACTCCAACTCATACACTAAAGAGACAATGCAAGTTTTCCTTTCTTACCAAATGTCTTAAAGAGATAAACTCTGCAGGCTAACACAAAAACTTGTCAGTCGTTTTATGTCTTCTAAGTCAATGGCCTAAATACGTTTTAGAGATGTCTTCTGGATCAGATTTTAAGCCCCCCTGCCAGTTCTATGCCCTGCCGTTACACCTTATCCCTTATAGGTGGTGCTCAGCCACCTTACTCACACCTGTGTGCTAGAGGGACATGGCCACACTCAAAGATTCCTTACAATTTCACATCTGTCAGGTGGCCTAGGGCTAATCAGTTTTACAGACAATTATTTCACAGCTCAGCTTAGCCAACTCCAAGCTTACCACCTCTGTGTTTCCAGTAAATGCTGGATAGACCTTGACAATGACTTATGTTTCATAATACCTACCAAATGTCCCTCCAAACCTTTCTTTCCAGTGACAGTTAACTCGGGACTTGCAATAAGTCAATGTAAGACACTAACACATCTCCTCTTACAACTCTCCTGCTTAATAATGCTTTTTTTCCTGGGACTTACTCCTCTATTTAAAGGGATAGTAATGTTTCACAAAAACAGCAGCTCCAATTAATCTTCATAGTATTTGAGCCATAGAAAGTGTTATTTCAAGTACTGTCAGAGTTGTGGTTCAAGAGTAATTGAAGGATAAAGTATCCCCCTCCCGCCCCTTTTACCTAGTGTAACACTGCTCACCTCAGATGTGGAATCTGGTTGCTTGACCAGACAGATAACAGCAGGGGACAATCTTCTTACTGTGAGAACAATGAAAGCCCTGCGCCCCTTGTCAAGTTTTTCAGGTTTTTCCCTTATCTTAATTGAAGATTGTGCCTCTCTGCAATCTACCTGGGCACCTCCCTTCTGCTCTGGCTGAGCAGTGTTACATCAGTAAAAGGGGCAGGAGGGGGATACTTTGTCATTGAATTACTCTTGAACTACAACTCTGACAGAATTGAAATAACACTCTCCATGGTCCAAATACTATGATGATTAATTAGAGCTGCTTTTATTATGAAACATTACTACCCCTTTAAATCATGGTCTTGATTGAAAAATTCTGTTGCTACTTAGGATTTTAAAGGGATAGTAATGGTTAATTTTAAGTTGATTTAATATTGTAGACATTAAAAAAGATTAACATCTATGTAAGTCTTATCTCTCAGACCTTTATGGTTTGAGAGATATAACTTGCTAAAGTTACCTTTTCCTGGCTGTTTTACTCAAGTCTGCCATCTAGCTGACAGCTGCAGATTCCAGTCATTTGACCAGGCAGAGGCTCTTCAGCAGAGCTGAAATCACGCTATTTAGAAATAAATACTTCATTGGAACAGTCTACAAAGTGTGCTTGCAAACCAGGCACACTTAGTGGACCGTTCCAAATTAAGTATTTATCTTTAGATTTTGTCATATCGGCGCTGCTGAAGAGCCACATCTGGTCAAGCGACCAGAATCTGCTTCTGACAGCTTTACAGCTCATCAAGCAGAAAGGGGAGGGACCAGAGAACTTTATTTACTTATATCTCTCAAACCATAACGGTTTGAGAGATACAAATAAGTGCAAGTACTCTCTTTTAATTGTATCTACCATATAGTTAATCCTTTTTTTCTGACATTACTATCTCTGACATTACTAACTCTCTCCACCTAAACACCAGCAATTAGCTACATACATACTACAGTGGATACTAACACTGATTTGTGAAACAGACTTCAAAATTAGTTAAATTTGCTGACAATCTGTATTTAACAATAAATTGTGTTAGTTATAATGCAAAGTTTTTAGTCTTCTTTAGAGAGTTCTGAATTTTTTTGTAACCCAGAACCACTGCTTCCCCCCCCTCCCTCTTGGCACTTTGACCAGTGAGGTAGAGTAAGTACATGAAAGAGCATATCCAAAAGCATAGGCAGACACCTCTGAGCTGTGAGCGCCTCTCTCATCTCCTGTATGATCCGGCTCCCTGCTGGGAGACCATGCACTATTTATGAATGCACTCTCTGAATATTTACTACCTTGCAGAGCATTTCAGCCTTGAAGTCATTAGGTTTCATGTTGTTTGCCTTAGTGTAGAGATATACAGTCAGTGACTCCACACTCCATGGAAGAAAGGAGAGAATTATCTTCCGAGGCTCGGAGTAGCAGCGTCCTGCAATGAATAGCATTACATCTCACCCAAACCTCAACACCTGTGTTCTCCAATCCAATCTGGAAAAGCGAATCTGTAACAGATAAAATGTTGGCCCTTTTAGAACCATACGCACAAAGAAAAAGAGGAGTGGTCCTGGTGCAAACTAAAATAATATTTCCCATACTTAAAGGGATAGTAATACTTGCAAATTACTAATCCCCATATTGTAGCTTTGTTAAAAAGAAACATATTGCCCCCAGTGTCATCTCTCAAACCCTTATGGTTTGAGAGATGATAGCGTTCAAAGTTCCCCCCTTCCTCCCCCTTCCCTGACTGAATGCTGAATGCAGGGGAAGCTGTCGTACGAAAGACTTATGTGCATCAGGCGGCTCTGCAGCTGAGCCGAGATTGTGCTTATAAAAAAGAATTCTTTCACTGAAATGGTCTTCTACATGTGCTTGATTTGCAAGCACACATAGAAGACCGTTTTAGTGAAATATTTCTTTTTTATAAACACCATCTCAGCAATGCTGCAGAGCCACCTGATGCAAGTAATACCGGATATCCCTACAGTCAGCGTTCTGTCAGGAAAGGGGGAGGGAGGGGGGAACTTTGAGCGCTATCATCTCTCAGACCATAAGGGTTTGAGAGATGACACTGGGGGCAATAAGTTTCTTTTTACCAAAGCTATGATATGGGGATTAGTAATTTGCAAGTATTACTATCCCTTTAAATGTTTTTTTAAACCCTTGAATACTACCTCACTCATCGCTTCTCTGACACCAAACCCCTCTGTCAATCCCTACACTGGCTCCCATTAGCATACAGAATTAAATTCAAAATTCTGGTGCTTACTTATAGAGCCCTCACTAACACCACACCACACTATATTTCATCTCTCATCTCCAAATACACTCCCACTCGCCATATTCGCTGTGCACATGACCTTCTTCTCTACACAGCTCTTATTACATCCTCCCACTCCCGCCTACAGGACTCCTCCCATGCTGCACCTCAGCTCTGGAATTCCCTCCCCCACCCAATCAGACTCTCCCCCAGCCTTCAGATCTTCAGATGCTCCCTGAAAACTCACCTCTTCAGGGAAGCCTATCAACTGCCTCCATAAACAATATCACTAAGAATCACCCCTTGCCTTGACCACTGCACTCAACAGCACTTCTCACTCCCACCCACTGACTGGCAGGTCAGGTGGCAGGAGGCACTTACACCTTCTGTGTCATATCTACCTTCCTCTAGACTGTAAGCTCTCACGAGCAGGGTCCTCTGATCCTTTGATTGTACTATTTAATACCTCTGTATGTCTACTCCCTACTGTAAAGCGCTGCAGAATTTGTTGGCGCTATATAAATAAAGATTAATAATAATAATAATAATACTGGAGAGGTCTACAACGGATTCAGTGGATTGAAAGTCCTATCATGGAACTGGAGACATCTTTGGCATCCATGAGTATAAAAGACCCCCATTACTAGGGTTGCACCGATACCAATACTGGTATCAGTATCGGTGCCGATACCAGCATTTGCACGAGTACTTGTACTCGCGCAAATGCGGCCGATGCCAGCACCGATACCCTGTGTCAGGGTCGGTGCTGCAAAGAGGGAGCCGGAGGAGCTGCTTACAATGCTCCCCAGTCACCTCTCTCACTCCTGCAGCGTCGGAGCATTGCCGCGGGTTACCATGGCAACGCTTCGACACTGACCTCTGCCGGGGCTCGCGAAAGAACAGCGAGCACCCGGCAGAGGAGAGTAAGGGAGGCAAGATGGGGCAGCGGGTGGTGAAAGAGGCAGAGAGTGGGGTCAAGAGGGAGAAAAAGAGGCAAAAGGAGGAAGGATCAGGAGACAAAAGGAGGGGGGCCAAGAAGAGGCAAAAGGAGGGGGGATCAGGAGGGAGAGAGAGGCAAAAGGGTGAGTCAGGGAGAAGGAGGGGGAGACAGGGGGATCAAAAGGGAGAGAAAAAGCCAAGGCAAAAGAAGGGGGCTCAAGAGGGGTAGAATGAAGCAAAAGGTGGGAATCAAGAGGGGGAGAAAGAGTCAAAAGGGGAGAATCAAGAGTCAAGAGGTGGTGTGTGTATATGTGTGTGTGTGTGTATATATTTCAAGTACTCACCAATACCAATTACCAATACCTTTTTTTTGCGGTCATTTGCCAGTTTTCCAAGTACCTAAAGCATATAGGTACTTAGAAAACTGGCAAATGACCGCAAAAAAGGTATCGGTAATTGGTATCAGTGAGTACTTGAAAAAAGTATCGGTACTCGTACTCGGTCTTAAAAAATCGGTATCGGTGCATCTCTACCCATTACTATCAATGTGAATTTGGAGTATTATTTGGTGCAGTTTGCTTGCACCAGACTTGAACCCTTTTTGCTTTCTGCACTTTTCTCCTGATGTAAATTGTCCAAATCTATCTTAACCCCTAGAATGCTAGATAGGACTCCATTCTCCAACACATTTCTTTGCAATGCACTGGAGACATCTCCAGCAACCAAGGGGTTAAGTTATGGCTTTCTTTCTTGAACATGGTAGCCTTGTTTCTATTTAGGCACACTGCTGTAGTATTCTGTACCACATGTGCTTTAAGTCTACTTTATGAATCCAGTACTTTTTCTGTAAAGTAGCTGTTTTTCAGATTCCTCCCGAAGCAACCACCTTCCTGTTTCAGGGCAGATCTGATGCTTTACCATGCTTCTCTTTCTCCCCTTTTAAACAATAAATGTAATGTCTGCCTTTTGCAGTAAGGTACGTCTACATGTCAGCCTATGGGATCACTGGCAGACCTTTCACCAGTGGAGTAACTATAGGGGTCGCACCAGCAACTGGGCCCGGCCTCCACCTTCGACCCTTCCACCTGGAGCCCACAATCTCCAGCCGGCACTCTAGTAATGCAGAGCGCTGGGAGATGACATCATCTCCCAGTGCTTTGCATTACAAAGAGGACCGCGTGGGAGCTCCAGGTAGGAGATGGGGGCATTGTGGAGGGGGTCATTGTGGTCAGGGGGGCCAATGTGGTGGGAGGGGGAGGGTGGCACTTCTTGTGCCAGGGCCTGGAGGCTTCTACTTATGCTTCTGCCTTTCACACAAGTGTTTCTGGAGATCGCATCACTCATCACAACCTCCAATGAATTTTCGGGCCACATGGGTGCCAATCAATACAATCGAGTCTTCTTTATACATTTTTATAACAATGTGTAGCAGGATAACATTCTAAAACTGTGCCGTTTTACCTTTATTCTATAATAAAGTTTCCCCCTCTCGCCCCTTTTACCTACCTCAAGAGGCCTTCGCTCAGATCTGGAATCCAGTCCCAGGACCAGACAGATCGCACAAAGGGACCACCTTCTTTCCTTCAGTATAAGGGAAACCCTGCCCCTTTGAGGAAGGAGGGTGGGTTTTTCCTTATGCTGAAAGAAGATTGTCCCTCATCGCTATCCATCTGGATCAGCTTGCTGAGGCTGCTTGAGGTACGTAAAAGGGGTGGGAGGGGGAAACTTTATTATAGAATAAAGGTAAAATGGCAATGTTTAAGAAGGTTATTCTGCTACACTTTGTTATAACCATACCTGGGAACTTTACAACATGGACTACCTGGAGGGTAGGCTCTGGGTGAGCTCTATGACGCGATTCATGTCAGAAAAAGGGGCGTGGCTTAATTGCGACGGGGGGGTGGAAAAAAAAACACACAAAAAGAAAAAAATAGACAGAATAGCCTGGGGAAGCAGTACAATAGGATGAGGAGTGGGAGGAAAGAGGCAGTATGGAGCAAAGTGGGCAGAGTTTCAACAGAATTTCCCCACATCCAGCAAATTAGACTCTGCCCCAGAGACCCGGTAATACAGTCTTAAACTCTATGCTATGATTATAACAATGTATAAAGAAAACTCGATTGTGCAAAAAAAAATGCCCTGTGGTCCTTAACTGCCTGCCGTGTGCTGCGAGGCTGGTCATTAAGGGTTTAAAGGGTAAAATAGGCTCATGTACTCTGTCTGCTTCAATGTGTAAAACTACCAACACCTGTCATGTCTGCCTCATTGGACAGGACATCTAGAACTGACAGAAGATGTTATCTCTTAATAAAGAGGCACAGGGCAAAATTCACTGGGCTATTGGGATATTCTGGTCATTGTAAGATAAGTGGGGGCTATTATTAGGAGGCGATAGTTCTCATTTAAGGAAAAACACAAAACACATCCACTGATGCAGTCAGCAATATAGAGATGTGGAAAGGAGAAACTCTATAAGTATTTGTTTAGCGCTCGAGCCAAATTGTTTAATCCTTTGCCTGCTATGAGGGAATGTAACACATCTGCAGTTATGATTTCAGGCTTTTTCTTTAACCATTTAAGGACCAGAAGGGTGTGCAGAGCATTGTTTCACAGTGCATTGTGCACTCATCTGGTTAAATAAGCATAGTTGGGAAGTTTTAAAGGGATAGTAATGTTTCAAAATAAAAGCAGCTCCAATTAATCTTCATAGTATTTGGACCATGGTGAGTGTCATTTCAATACTGTCGGAGTTGTAGTTCAAGAGTAATTGAATGATAAAGTATCCCCCTCCCACCCTTTTTACCTAGTGTAAGCTGTCTCCCCTCAGATGCGGAATCTGGTCTCTTGACCGGACAGCTCACAGTAAGGAACAATCTTCTTACTGTGAACATAAGGAAAACCCTGCCCCCCTTGACAGGTTTTTCAGGTTTTTCTTATGCTAATTGAAGATTGTCCCTCTTTGCAATCCTTCTGGAACCACCTTTCTGTTCTGAGATGAACAGTGTTACATCAGTAAAAGGGGTGGGAGGGGGATACTTTATCATTCAATTACTCTTGAACTACAACTCTGACAGTATTGAAATAACACTCTCCATGGCCCAAATACTATGAAGATTAATTGGAGTTGACCTGATCCTGAGATATTTGCAAAGTTAACCTTAACCCTTTGAGTGCCAGAGCAGTACACTCAAAGGGTTAAATCTCCTAAGAACATCCATTCTGGTTGACATCTCTCTGCTTGCTCAAACCGGAAGATGCGCCAATCAGTCTTTAAGGAACCTCCAACACGCTGCGGCTTAGAGATGTCACTTCTTGAACATACAAAAGACAAAGGACGTCTCCTTTTGCCTCTCTGGAATATATTTAACCAATTTAGAGTCTAAAGAAGCATTTAATTGGTGTAGATCATATAGTGGGTAACACTACGCTCTCTCACCCTGAGAATATGGCCCTTCACCCTGAGATTTTGGTTCAAATCCTAGAAGCTCCCAAGTATGTACATAAGTCAAAACTTGCACTGCTGTGGGATTCCAATCACTGTGAGAAAGTAAGTGTTAATTCTGTTAATTTACAAAATCAGTCTCTCCCATACTCCCCGACAAAGCTGCCTTGTAGGAAAAAGTGCATAAACAAAAAGTATCGAGCAGCTCTACTTAAGCCTTGTAGTGGAGATTGTAATCCAAGTGCAATCACCAGACAATCTAGTAACGTAGGAAAAAGTGCACAGTATTGAGCTTCCAGACACTTAACTCAATCAGCCACAATATTTGTTACTAACCTCTAATGTTATTTACCTGAACAGGTGCATATTTGTTGTTGGCCTTAGAATGTGGCGCAAAATCTGTGTAGTCCTACAAAAGCATTAAACTTGAGGCCACCAAACTCAAGTACCATTAGCTTGCAGCTTCTATAAAAATTGCCATATTGGTAGCAGTAGTTGAGCTAGAGTGAGTTGCTGTTGCATCTTTGGAGATTACTTAAAAACTATATCCCCTCCAGTCTGTTTTTTGTTTTTGAGTGTATTTACTATGTTAGTACGGCCGAGTGACAAAGGGGCATTTAAAGGTGCAGAGTGCAAATATACAGTGACCTATACTTGCCTATACAACTTGCTAGCTGTATGGAATCTCCACAAATTTTGCAACAGAGCGAGTCAGTAGTACCATATTAAGTATGTATTAGTGTAAGTCACCTGATTTTAATTGTATGACTCTGTTAATAAATTGTAAACTGTCTATATTTTAAAGAAACTAATAAAAGTTAAGCGTGTGATCTGGTAGTACAATTGAATATTAATACATTCAGACTTCTTTCTACTGAACTGGTCTCTTTTAGACTCCAGATATAAGAGGGAAAATCCACAGTTCATTTTCCATGTAAAATATTTCCAGAACAACATTCTTTTCCTGTATTTCATGCTATCCCTTATTAGTATAAGCAACTAAATCTATATTTTTTTTCTGAAGAAATCCAAACAGCAGATATTGGTGGAGAGGAGCAATGATGAGCAGATTGGGGAGATGGAATCAACAGAGCTTGTACAGGTATGTGAATATCTGAATATGGAGAAGCAAAACCAAAGCAATCAATGAGGTTGATGTACTAAGCAGGACTGGGGAAAATTTGTGGCAATCCCCCCACCGCAATGTGGAAAAGTAAAAATTCTCTATATGCCCATTGATTTAAATGGGGTGATCTCTTAAATGCTATAGAGGTTTTCAGGGCATTTCAAGGGGTCAAAAGCCCTAATTAAATCTATGGAAATATTTATTTGTCTTCTATGACACATTTGTTTTTGCCCCATATTTGGGGGCAGATGCACTGTGGCAGGGTGGCCAACATGAGGCCCTTCAACTGCTGCCAAAATGCAACTCCCATCATTCCCCTCCTGCTTTCAGGGGATGATGGGAGTTGTAGTCTGGGAGTAGCTGAAAGGCCTCATGTTGGCCACCCCCAAAATAAAGTGAAATAAAATGGTGGTTCCAGCATCACCTGAGTATTTCTGTGTGCCAGTGAACCATTTTTGTGCCAGAGGGGGTATCAACGCATTGGATACCCCTCTAGCACACAAAGGGTTAAATAACAATAACCCACCACCCCACTAACCTTATTCTTGGCAGAAAATTCTAATGATTCATTATGAATTAATTCTATGTGGACTGGTTCTCCAAATAAACCTTCAATTAGTACTAGATATCATGCTCATGGAGGCAGGACTCCAGAACCACAGATTCCACCTACTGAAGTCTTCCTCAGAACACTCCAGTGGGAGGAGTTTGGTGTCCTGGACTCCTGCAGAAAGAATCATGTCTTCCTCAGTGAACATGATAGCCAGTACTAATTAAATATTAATTTTGGGGAACCAATCAAAGCAGAATTGATTTATAATTAGTATTAGTATTTTCTGCCCAGATTAGAGTAATTGAGGTTTATCATTAGGAGATTAGGGGTTGTTAGTGTTCCTTTAACCCTTTGAGTGCCAGAGTGGTACGCAACGCATTGCTTTGCAATGCGTTGCGTACCACTATGGCACACAAATGGTTAAGTACTCCACCTCCCAGGATCAAACCTTCCCTTTAACTTTGGACAGTCTGCACAGATATCAGACAAAACCCTGCAATATGCATTTTTCATAAATATGACCATATAAGGAAATATTTGGCCAGCTCATCCCAGCTACACTTACATACCTGCCTAAATAGGAAATTAACCCTTTGAGTGCCAGTGTGGTACACAACACATTGCAGAGCAATATGTTGTGTACCCCACTGGCACTCAAAGGGTTAATATTATTTCTGCATTATGAGAATGTGCCCTATTACATCTATAAAAGCAAAAGAAAGGCACACCAAGAAATAGAATGTTTTTCTCAAATCATGTTTTTCACTCCCATGTGCCATTGCAAAGAGAAATTTTTCATATTCATATCAAACTGGTCCTGCCCACTGATAGTCCAGCTCCAAAATGTCAGGCAAATCCTCTCTGCATAACAGAAACAGCAAAACCCCAGACATATGTTTCAGTTGTGGACCTTCTCAGTGGGGTGCAGCTGATTCCCTATAGGCACATGGAAGCAAAGGCCCATGCCTGGGATGACCTTCAACTTAGGGAGACTACAAAAATGAAAAAATGTGTGCATAGCAAGAAGGGGAAAAAAAAACAACAGAGTGTTTTGCTCAAGACATGGTAATCTCTCAGGTACTGCTCAATTTATATTTTCCACTCCCATATGCCCTTGCAGACTGGAAATTTCCATATTCATATCAGATTGGTCTTACCCACAGACAGTCCAGCTCCAAAATATCAAGCAAATCCTCTATGCATGAGAGAAACAACACAACCGCAGCCATATGTCTTGATCTACTTGTAACTTGTCAGTGGGTTACAGCTGATTACATCTTGGCACATGGAAACAAGGATCCATGCCTGGGATGCCCTTACACTTAGTGCTTTTGTCATGCTATTTTGTTTTTGTAGTCTCCTTTAAGGGATAGTAATACTTCGTTTTAACTTTATTTTATTTTGTAGGCATTAAAAAAAACATGAAGAATGATATGTCTTATCTCTCAAACCTTTATGGTTTAAGAGATATTCACAAACAAAGTACCCCCCCCCCCCGTTCAACCAGATCAGAAGGGAGGTGCCCAGATAGACTGCAGAGAGGGACAATCTTCAATTAAGATAAGGGAAAAAGCTGAAAAACTTGTCAAGGGGGGAAGGGCTTTCATTGTTTTAATACAAAGAAGACTGTCCCCTTCTGTTATCTGTCTGGTCATACAACCAGATTCACATCTGAGAAGAGATGGCTTACACTAGGAAAAAGGGGCAGGGAGGAGAAACTTTGCTTGTGAATATCTCATAAACCATAAAGGTTTGAGAGATAAGACTTATATCATTCTTCATGTTGTTTTAATGCCTACAAAATAAAATAAAGTTAAAACGAAGTATTACTATCCCTTTAAGTGCAGGGGCATCTCATGCATGGGCCCTTGCTTCCATGTGCCTCGAGAGAATTAGCTGCACCCACTGATGAGGTTCACATAGATCAAAATATACATCTGGTATTGTGCTGTTTCTCTTGTGCAGAGAGGATTTATCTGACATTTTGGAGCTGGACTGTCTGTGGGCAGGACCAGTCTGATAATGATATGGAAATTTCCTATGACTTGAGCAGCACCTGAGAGGTCACCATGCATTGCTATTTTGTTTTTTCTTGGTGTGTGTGTGTGTGTGTGTTTGTTTGTTTGTCACACTCTTTTGTTTTTGTAGTTTCCCTAAGTGGAATGGCATCCCAGGCATGGGCCCTTGCTTCCATGTGCCCTGAGAGAATCAGCTGTACTCCACTGATGAAGTCCACATAGACTGAAATGTGCATCTGGTTTTGTGCAGTTTCTCTTGTGCAGAGAAGATTTGCCTCACATTTTGAAACTGGATTGTCTGTTGGCAGGGCCAGTCTGACACAGATATGGAAATGTTCTCTCCACAATGGCATATGGGAGTAAAAAAAACATGTTTTGAACAGCTGACTCTATTTTTTCTTTCTCTGTGTGTGTTTGTCACACTCTTTTGTTTTTGTAGACTCCCTAGTAGTAGAGTAGCCCAGGCATGGGACCTTGCTTCCATGTGCCTAGAGGGAATCAGCTGCACCACACTGATGAGGTCCACAGAGACTGAATCATATGTCTGGGGTTGAGCTGTTTCTGTCGTGCTGAGAGGATTTGCCTGACATTTCGGAGCTGGACTCTCTGTGGGCAGGACCAGTCTGATATGAATATGAAAATTTCCACTTTGCAAAGGCAAATGAGAGTGAAAAATGTGATTTGATCAGCACCTGAGATGCTTCCATGGCTTGCACAAAACACTCTATTTTATTCTTTCTCAGTGTGCATTTGTCACATTCTTTTGTTTTTGTAATCAACCTAAGTGGAAGAGCATCCCAGGCATGGGCTTCCATGTGCCTACAGAGAATCAGCTGCACCCACTGACAAGGTCCACATAGAGTGAAATGTGCATCTGGGTTTCTACTGTTATTCTAGTGCAGAGAGAATTTGCCTGACATTTCAGAGCTGGACGGTTTGTGGGCAGGACTAATCTGATATGAATATGTAAATTTCCTCTCTGCAATGGCACATGGGAGTGAAAAACGTGACATGAGCAAAACACTCTATTTTGTTCTTTATCAGTGTGCGTTCATCACACACGTTTGTTTTTTGTAGTCTCCCTAAGTGTAAGGGCATCCCATGCATGGGCCCTTGCTTCCATGCCCCTAGTGTGTGGTGCAGCTGACTTTCTCTAAGTACATGGAAGCAAGGGCTCATGGATGGGATGCCCCTTTTACCCAGGAAGACTATAAAATGAAAGAGTATGACAAGCTGGCACTGAGAAAGAACAAAATAGAGTTTGCTGTGCAAGTTATGTTTTTTCACTCCAATGTGCTTTTGCAGAGAGAAAATTTTTATATCAGATTGGTTCTGCCCCCAGACAGCCCAGCTCCAAAATATCAAGCAAATCCTCTCTGCACGAGAGAAACAGCACAACCCCAGATGTACATTTCTTTCTATGTGAACCTCATCAGTGGCGTGCAGCTGATTACCTCTAGGCACATAGAAGCAAGGCCCATGCCTGGGATGCCCTTACACTTAGAAAGGCTACAAAAACAAAAGAATGTGATGAACACACGCTGAGAAAGAAAAAAAAATAGAGTGTGCTGCTCAAGTCACGTTTTGCACTCCCATGTGCCATTGCATAGAAGAAATTTCCATATTCATATCAGACTGGTCCTGCAGTGGCACATGGGAGTGAAACCCATGACTTGAGCAGCACCTGACATGTTACCACTGACAAGGTCCACATAGACCAGAACATACATCTATGGTTGTGCTGTTTCTCTTGTGCAGAGAGGGTTTGCCTGACATTTCGGAGCTGCACCGCATGTGGGCAGGAGCAGTCTAATATGAATATGGAAACTTCCTCTCTGCAATGGCACATGGAAGTGAAAAACATGACTTGAGCAGCACCGGAGAGGTTACCATGCATAGCTAATTTGTTTTTTTCTCGATGTTTATCACACTCTTTCATTTTTGTAGTCTCCCTAAGTGGAAGGGCATCCCAGGCATGGGCCCTTGCTTTCATGTGCCTAGAGAGAATCAATGGCATGCTATGGATGTGCTCTGTATAAGTGGAAACATATGCCTGGGGTTGTGCTGTGTCTCTCATGTAGAGAATTTGTCTGATGTTTCAGAGCTGGACTGTCTGTGGGCAGGACCAGTCTGATATGAATATAGAATTTTCTACTTTGCAATGGCACATGGGAGTGAAAAATATGATTTGAGCAGCACCTGAGAGGCTACCATGCCTTAAGCAAACACTCTATTTTTTGTTCTTTCTCTGTGTATGTCTGTCACACTTTTTTGTTTTTGTAGTCTCTCTAAGTGAAAGGGCATCCCAGGCATGGGCCCTTGCTTCCATGTGCCTCAAAAGACTCAGCTGTACTCCAATGTTGAGGTCTACATGGACCGAAATTTATCTCTGCTATTGTGCTGTTGCTCTTGTGCAGAGAGGATTTGCCTCACATTATGGAGCTGGACTGTCTGTGGGCAGGACCAATCTGATATGAATATGGAAATTTCCTCTCTGCCATGGCACATAGGAGTGAAAAAACATGACTTGAGTAGCAAGGTCTATTTTGTTATTTATGGGTGTGCGTTTGTCACACTCTTTTGTTTTTGTAGACTCCCCATGTGGAAGGACATTCTTGGCATGGGCAGGGCTGGATTTACATCTCAGGAGCCTGTAGGCAGAGAAATCTGAAGCACCCTCTCCCATTGGCCATCTCCACTGGACACCTCCACAATGTTCCTAATCTCCACGTTGCCCCCCATCATCTCCATTTTGCCCCAGCAGCTCCACATTGCCCCCCCATCAGCTCCAACTTGCCGCCATCATCTCCACATTGCCCCCATCATCTCCATATACCATATTGCCCTCACAATGCCCCCATCAGCTCCATATTGCACCCATCATCTACATATACCATATAGCCCTCTCATTGCCCCATCAGCTCCATATTGCCCCCATAATCTTCACATTGCCCCATCAGCTCCATATTGCCCTCACATTGCCCCCCATCAGCTCCAACTTGCCGCCATCATCTCCACATTGCCCCCATAATCCCCATATTGACCTCACATTGCCCCCATCATCTCCATATACCATATTGCCCTCACAATGCCCCCATCAGCTCCATATTGCCCCCATCATCTTCATATACCATATAGCCCTCTCATTGCCCCATCAGCTCCATTTTGCCCCCATAATCTTCACATTGCCCCCATTGGCTCCATATTGCCCTCACATTGCCCCCCATCAGCTCCATATTGCCCCCATCATCTCCACATTGCCCCCATCAGCTCCATATTGCCCTCACATTGCCCCCCATCAACTCCATATTGCCCCCATCAGCTCCACATTGCCCCCATCAGCTCCATATTGCCCTCACATTGCCCCCCATCAACTCCATATTGCCCCCATCAGCTCCACATTGCCCCCATCAGCTCCATATTGCCCTCACATTGCCCCCATCAGGTCCATATTGCCCCCATCAGCTCCATTTTGCCCTCACATTGCCCCATCATCTCCATGATGTCATCTCCCAGCGCTCTGTATTACAAGATAGCCAACGAAGGAGCTCAGCAGCTACAGGTCTGTGCCAAAGAAGGCACAGACCTCTCTTCACAGCTCCGGCGGGGAATGTGACTCAGGAGAATTAAAAAAAAAAAAAACAACACACAACATGATCCCAGTGACAGGTACCCCTCTGTTGGGTGTGCCTGTAGGTAGATGCCTACTGTGCCTAATTATAAATCCGGCCCTGGGCATGGGCCCTTTCTTCCATGTGCCTACAGGGAATCAGCTGCACCCCACTGGCGAGGTCCACATAGACCGAAACGTATGTCTGGGGTTGTGCTGTTTCTTTATCCATGCTTAGTGAATCTCCCCCATTGCTTTACAATGTATTGGATATATCTCTAGCATTCATGGTGTTAAAATCTGTCCCTGAAGAGGTAACTGAGACTGATGTACTGGGGGAAAAGGATGCACTAAATTGTGATAAAGAAGAGATAACTTCTCCTGTAGGATAAACTTTCCAGTTCCTATGTTATTAATGGAGCCTTTTCCTTAACCCCTTAAGGACCACTGACGTGGCAGGACCGTCACGCTGGTCCGGCACTTAAGGACCAGTGATGGTCCTGGCACGTCACGTACTTTTACTCACCGCGCTCCTGTAGGAGCGCGGTGAGTAATACCGGGCACTGAAGTTGATCGCTCCAAGACCGGAGTGATCTCTTTCAATCCCCCGTTCAGCATGCCGCCCCACATGATCAGTCACGTGGGACGGCACGTCAAAGATTCCTATGTGTTCCTTAAGGGACGGCACGCCCCGGGACCGCTGGTCCTTAAGGGGTTAAGATACATTTGAGATATAAACACTCCCACAAGAATATGAAAGTACCGCATTTCAGTATGCAAAGAAGGCTTTTGTGAAGAAGACACTGTAACTGTGGCTAAATCATGGCAATGTAGGCATATATGAAGAGTAATCACAGGGGTAAGATGGCAAAGACAGTTTAGTGAATACCATGAGATGGATTCGGATCCAGTTCACCACAATACCGCCCTTGTAGAACTTTAGTGCATCTCTTACAGGTCTTTGTCAGTAACCTGGACCCTCTTACTTGTGCTCCACGGAGTCATTCCCCAGTATGGTGATAAATTAACCCTTCAACCCTGTGGGTGCCAGAGAGGTATCCAACATATTGCAACGCAATGCCCTGGGTACCTCTCTAGCACTCAAAGGGTTACAAAACAGCAATGCATTGCATACTCCCCTGTTTTTTGAAGAGTTAAATAATTATTATTGTAGTCCATCTCTAATAATATTCAATGTGATGGCTTCCAGTATGTAAGCTGGCCCCATGCGTGTAGTAGTCATGCCATTAATATCATCAGATGTCTCCCACCTTAATTTGATGACATGACTTGTACTTCAATACATGAAGCCGAAGATTAGATTCTTGTCATCACTTGAGGAGACTGGATCCCTGAATGAAAGCTGATGGACCCATCTGTACTCCTGTAGAGACTAGGGGTCCTTGAAAAATGGTGTTGGGAACCTCTCTTGCAGAGGAAGGAAATATAGCTTAGCAGCTAAGGTGTTGGCGTGCAATGCAGACACCAGTGATCTATTCCAAACATCTGTCCCTCACACTCTTGTTATCTCAGATTACCAAGACTCGTGCTATTCGGTGGTGATATAATTTCCTTTTTAATTCTGCCACATTAAAGAATCAGACCACAATATCCCAACCCATATTTTATGCCTGACATTCATTCCTTAATCACCTACCCTGTTTCTTAAGCCTTCTTGATTAATTTGCAGAGAAATATATTACCTAAATGCAATAAGAAACCAGATATTCTACAGTCACAATATCAGTCTTTCTAGTTTAACACATGGACTGCAATTAAGTAGATTAATTGTATCATTAATACTGAAGTGTGTGTGACTTAAGCTCATAGGTGTTATAGTTGCACCAACAGGATAGACCAATAATCTCCCTAAAATTAATTCATTTTCCACTGCTTTATACTTGGAGAAACCTCCAGAGTTCATGCAAGTCATTTAGCTGTGTTTCTCATCAGTCTCTAAGTTATGTCAAGTTTCTTAATTTTTGCTTACTATGAATGCACCATATTCTGGATTGGGTTTAGTATTCAAACAGAATCTTGGATTTCTTGGTAGGTAATGACTGAATCCAAAACTTCTGCTTCACGTTCCAGATTAAACCCTTGAAGACCAGAGGGGTGAGCAACACATTTCATTTGCAATGTGTTACATGCTGCTCTGGTCCTCAAGCAGATAATGCTTCAGTGCAAAAATATAGACATATATATATATTTATCAGATAATCACAACTGAACAGAGCACAGATGCTTCTAAGAAAATTAAATTTATATTTGTGAGGGGTCACTTATTTTTTTTTATTCAATTGATGGGCAAATAACATAAAGCATGTTGAAGCTCTGGCTTTTAGTAGTTATTTTGTTTGCTTCTGGAAGTAGCAACATTGCAAACATCCATAATTGTAGAGAAAAACCCAGAGATTCCTGTCCTACTTCCTGTAAAGCATGAAGCTGCCAGTGGCAGCCTCATTCCTACTGGCTGTACAGGTGGGTTTGCTGACACATCATCCAAAAGAAATGATCAGCTGCCTCTCTGGAGCTCACAGTACTACGTCTGAGGAGGAAAATCTTGTAGTCTAAGGGCCAGGGGCATTTTAATTTCGGGAAATACCTAGCATTCACTGGAGGACTCTAGTGTCAGGGGGCTCACAATGAGTTTACAAAGGTGCCATATTTTCCACAAAAAAACAAATGTATTCTTGTGATTAGAATAAAAATAGGCTGTCCTGGGAGAATAACACACCAATGAGGCTGCTTTTCTTATTTATTTTTTACAAATATTGAAGAACTTATGGAAAACAACCATTTACATTTAATAGGATTCTATATGAATTCCTACATTGCAGGCATCCATTCACAATTTTGCCAGGACTCAAAATGTTCTTAAAATACCCATGATGAGTGTTGTAAGTTTTTGATGCTGCTACTGCCAAAGGTGAGAGTAACAAACATTAACTATTAAAAGAGTGAACAGTAGCATATAGTTACTTATATTAGTTACCCTTTAAAGGATAGTAATGTTTCACAAAAACAGCAGCTCCAATTAATATTCATAGTATTTGGGCCATAAAGAGTGTTATTTCAATACTTTCAGAGTTGTAGTTCAAGAGTAATTGAATGATAAAGTATATCCCTCCCACCCCTTTTACCCAGTGAAGCCACCTCCCATCAGATGTTGAATCTAGTCCTGGGACCGGACAGATCACAGCAAGGGACAATCTTCTTACTGTGAAAACAATGAAAACCCTGCCCCCCTTGACAAGTATTTCCTTATGCTCACTGAAGACTGTCCCTCTCTGCGATCCATCCGGACAGTCTTGCTGCTCTGAGGTGAGTAGTGTTAAATCAGTAAAAGGGGCGGGAGGGGGATACTTTATCATTCAATTACTCTTGAAACAACAGTGCTGACAGTATTGAAATAACTCTCTCCATGGCCCAAATACTATGAAGATTAATTGGAGCTGCTTTTATTGTAAAACATTACTATCCCTTTAAGTATCCAGGGAAATCCTTTTGCCAGTTTTAATATTTATCCAAATCTTTTAAAAAAATTGATTGGTGTGCCCTTGGTATTTACCTTCTTTCAAGTACATAGGTCACAAACATGTCTGTAGTGACCTCTTTGACCTTAAAAAGCTGTCCACAAAGAGGCCCGAATGTTTACTTTTGGTTCCATTTGGCTCTTCTGGCCCTTGGTCTGAGTATTGAGGAGGCCATTTTGGTTTTATACTGGCAGATATTTCAGGACTCTGGGTGCCCCAACTGCTTCTGTTTCTATTATACTATGTGAAGTTCAATAAGCTAAATATGTGCAATTCTGGAGCAAACCAACTGCATCACAGGGGAGAAATGAACACTTAAAATAATTTAAATTGGTATTTTAAGCGCCTTGGATGCCAGAAAGGTATCCAGAGGATTGCTTCTCAATGTGTTTGAGTCCCACCTTTAATTCAAGGGGTTAAAAGTCCCTTTAATCCTCTGAGCACCACAGGGATATGCAACGCTTTACAAGGCAATGCATTGCATACCCCTCGGGCACTCAGAGGGTTAAATTAGGGAGCTTTTATTTGTCTCCTATAGTACTGTTGTGTCCTACAGTACTGAACAGCTTTAGCTTATCTTTAACCCTTTGAGCGGAAGAGGGGTATCCAAAGAATTGCAACGCAATAAGTTGGATACGTCTATGGCACTCAAAGGGTTAATGTACCTCTTGGTTCCTTGAGATGTCCTCTCCAAAGTAGTATAACATTAACAAAGTTTTCTACACATTTACCATGAAACATTTGTTTTTTAGAAAGTGTGTTTGTGTATATGTCATGTTCATGCCAAAACTGTATCATCTGAATGCAGTGAATTGTATAGTGATAAGTGCTGTTTATTCACCAACCCAGGAAACTATGCCAGAAATTGCTGTACATTCCCCAGGAGAGAGGTTCTCACCTGCTTCTGAAAGAGATTCTCCAAATACAGATGAAGCCAACACGTCTTCACATGGAATGTTGGTATGTTCCCACAGATTCACTGATAAGTCACTCCGGGGAAACTGCATTACTGTATTGTTAGCAAATGCTAAATATGTTAGCAATCAAGTCAAATGTAGATATTTAACCAGTTGAGGACCAGAGGGATGTGTAATGCATTGACAAACATGAAGTTCATAAAATCTTGTTTATAGTTTTGTCTTTAACCCTTTGAGTGCCAGAGGGGTACGCAACGCATTGCTTTGCAATGCGTTGCGTACCCCTCTGGCACTCAAAGGGTTAAATTGAAACTCTTCCTATAGGAAAAAAGTGACTTACTGGGGCTGGTGTACTATGAAAAGGTGCAAACCAAGTTCAAAACACAGAATGCATATTTCAAAAATTCTCATTGATTTAAATTGGTCTTTTTAAAGGGATAGTAATACTTTATAATTACTATCCCCCATATTGTGCATATTTGTAAAATAATATAATCACCCCCAGGTTCATCTCTCAAACCTTTATGGTCTGAGAGATAACCAAAGGCAAAGTTCCCCCCTCTCTCCCCCTCCCCTGAAGTCAGCATTGTACTGATTGCAGGGGAAGTCTGTCGTATGACAGGCTTGCGGCTCTGCAGTGGAGCCGAGATCCCATTAGAAAAAAATAATTATTTCACTGAAATGGTCTTCTACATGTGCTTGGTTTGCAAGCACATGGAGAAGACCATTTCAGTGAAATAATTCTTTGTCACTAACGCGATCGCGGCTCTGCTGCAGAGCCGCCTGATTAAAGTCAGACCAGATATCCCTGCAGTCAGCACAACGCTGACTTCAGGGAAGGGGTGGGGGGGGACTTTGCCTTCAGTTATCTCTCAAACCATAAAGGTTTGAGAGATGAACCTGGGGGCTTTTACATTATTTTACAAATATGTACAGTATGGGGGATAGTAATAATAAAGTATTACTATCCCTTTAACAGTTTGAAAGCTAGTGAAGCATAGCAATGCATTGGAGACCTCTCTCTAACATTCAAGGTGTTAAAATACCAATTTAACTAAATGGGAAATTGTATTTGTCCCCTGTATCCAGTTGACTTGTACCTGAATAACTTCACTATTCATTGTGCAAAGGGTTAATTTGATTAACAGAATGACTTTGTTAAGTAGAAGTCATTCATACAACAGTGTATTTATTTACGTAAGTTTTTTATTTTATATATATTTTTTATATATATTTTTATATATTTTTTTCTTTTTTTCATTTATTTATTTTTCTTTTTCTTTGCTGTTAAAGTATGCTCAGGAAACCTCCATTTTGCAAACTGATCCCCTTCTTGCACTGTTCTATCAACCAATGTGGGTGTGACTTGGGGGGGTTACATTTGCAGTGGATAGAATGTTCAGAGTGCTTTGTCTATGATGGATTGTGAGAAGGTGTGAACTAAATAAACTTTCGCATGGAAGTGTGCAGCTGCAATATTCCAATACAAACATACAATTATACAGATTTACCATAGTGCTGTATGAAGAACTACTTTTCTATTCATTGAGGGGATGCGCTAAGGTGTGATAGGAAGGTGATAAAGTGCATATGAGTTATCCAGCAATATCACTTCTCCAGTTCCTATGTTATTCTATGGAGTCTATGATCTATGAATTCTCAGATGGGAATGATCTTCGTGCATAGGTTCCATAGGAAAACCATAGGAACTGGAGAACTGATATCAATGGAGAAGTCATCTCCACACTATCCCCCATTTATCACACCTTAGTGCATAACCTCCCTTCCGCTCCATACTACACCAGGAGTTGGAATCAAGTTCGTATCTCTGTGCCTGCCTAGTTTATTAAGTTACTTCCACCTAACACCTCCTCTTAAAGGAGAAATAATACTCCTAACAATAACACCCCACACTTGCCTTACTATGGCCAGGAAATCCTAATGGCCAGCATGAATTTTGCCCTTGTGCCTTTGTTTAAAAGATACCATCTTCAGTTAATCCTGATTATCCTGTCCCCAGAGATACACATAAAGTTTCAGGCAGTTTTTCTTGAACTGAAAGGGATAGTAATACTTCAAAATTACTATCCCTTATATTGAAGCCCTTTAAAAACTGAATTAAATGCCACCAGCGGCATCTCTCAAACCTTTATGGTCTGAGAGATAGCCGCTTTTAAACTTTGCTCCTCCCTGCCTCTCCACTGACGTCAGCGTTCTTGCTGCAGCAGGGGAATTCGTTCATTGAATCAAGCGGAGGCTCTTCAGCAGAGCCAGATCTCGTTATAGAAGAAACTATCCATCACTAAAACGGTCTTCTACGTTTGCATGGTAACCAAGCACACGTAGAAGACCGTTTTAGTGAAGGATCTTGTCTTCCATAACGAGATCTCGGCTCTGCTGAAGAGCCTCCGCCGGTCCCGGGACCAGATTTCCCTGCTGCAGCAAGAACGAAGATGTCAGCGGAGAGGCAGGGGAGAGCGAAGTTTAAAAGCGGCTGTCTCGCAAACCATAAAGGTTTGAGAGATGCCGCTGGTGGCATTTAATGAAGGGCTTCATTATAATGGATAGTAATTTTGAAGTATTACTATACCTTGAAGCAGTGCATGAGACTATGTAACCCTTTAAGGATGAGAGAAGTGTGCCATGCAGTGCAAACGTCCGTGATCCTTAGAAGGTTAAGTTTACCGTGTGCAGTTTGTGTCCTGTGGTCCTGCTAGCAGATGTCATGTCTGCTTCCATGGAAATGACACTCAGAACTGATTAAAGATGTTATCTCTTGAACAAAAGCAAAAGGGAAAAATTCAGAGGGGCTAATAGGATTCTCTAGCCATGTTAAGATAAGTTAAGGTTATTATTAGGAGGTGTTACTTCTCGTTTAATGTGACTTATGCCAAGGGAAGGGCAGAAGGGAAGTGCATGGGTTTTTCGGGGTGTTCCTTTCCTCCGTCCCTTGTTTTACATTATACATGAAACAAGGAGCAGAGGAAGTTGGAGTAACTTTACTCTAGCTTCATACACATGCTATAGAGAAGGCATTCAGGGCTTGCTGGCATAAACATCTTAACCCCTTAAAGACCAGTGTTGTTCCAGGACCGTCACCGGGGGATGTGCGTTAAGGACCCGTGACGGTACTTGCACTCTGCTCTGCCATCCCAGAATTCAACACGATGAAAAAAGTGCTGTGGTCCTTATCGGCCTCCCTCTGTTGGATCAGGCAGTTGTTAAAGGGTTAATGACGATTGAAAGTGCTCCGGTTTGCCCTAGAGCAATCATATGTTGTAATGCATAGCCTGGTGCACAGCCACTGCAGCTGGAGGCTAACACCAGTGGAAAAGAACTGGCAGATCCATACAGTCCACCAGTAAGAGTTACTTAATACAATAGATATTGTTCCTCTTTGTAGTACTGTAAAAAAAAAAAAAAAAAGTATTTCAGTTATTTTAAATTCTCCTCATCTGCTTGGGAGGTCCTCATTTTAGATTATCATGATGTGTGGCAGCCACCAACAGTTCACAAATCACAATGTAATTTATAGCAGATCTGCTCAGCCCCTTCCTCGTAGTTCTCCAATGAACCTGGAGAAGCTGGGCAGTCTGCCATAGTGTTAGGCACTCTATTGTTCATAGAAATTTAGTAAGGCAAATTATAGTAAGGTTTATCTGTTAGGTTAGGAGAGCAATTAATAGTAAATTCAATGTCAAATAACTTTTATTAAACCACAATTAAGTTCTCACTCAAATCACAAAAATTGGAAAACACAGGTTAAATTATCCCAGTTATACTCTACACCCATCTGCTTTGTTGCTGACATCAGATATGACAGCACAAATGGACTCATCAATGGCATCACATATATCAGTAATATCACAAATGGGCTCATCATTTGTGATGACATGCCTGATGTTATCAACAAAGGACATGGCAGCACAGAATTAAGTTGAAAGAATTTAACCTGTATTTCCCAGCTTTTGAGTGAGAACTTAACTTTGCTTTAACACACATTTTTTGGTAATTGAATTTCCATAGTTGTTTTTCAAATGATATTGGTGCACATGGTTTAACCTAGAAATGCAATTAAAGTTGTGTAATTTTGTAGCAAGCTAAAGCACAAAAAAAGCCCTATTGCATTCAATTGGGGCTTTTAACCCAGTAAATGTAAGGACGTCTTCGAGTAGGCCAATGTGTGTTAGGGTCAGTGACTACCAGTGAGCAGTAAAATGAGAGTTGGTTGACAGCAGTGTATATTGGACATCCTTTTAAAAGGTCGCACGCATAAGAGCGTGTGACTTCATAACACATACACCATGTCGTCTGGATAAAAATGTCGACATGAAAATCTTGCACTGCATGACAGCGCAAAATTCTCATGTTGCCTACTGACATGTCGTCTACTTGCTGCCTGGCGGTGCCGATCCTCTCGCTAACATACTGCAAGGGAATAAATGCGTGCACTATGGAGGAAGAGACTTTGTGAGGATGTATCAAAGTTGTGTCTTCTCCAATCAACTCTTACTGGCTCCAGCTTTCTCATCACTGACCTACCCTCAATGGCAACATCTGCAGAGGTGGTTTCAGGGGTCATGTACACCAGAACATCCCCCTCACAATGGGTGAGCACCACCTCTGCTCTCTCTCCCCTGTCATCCATCCAAGCGTAAGTACTGATGCAGGTTGCACTACGGTGCCTCCGTATGCTGTCTGTGATTGAGAGCAGTGTATTATTTTCCCTACAGTGCTTCATGAGAAGATTGCTGGCTGAATTGTGCCTGTTAGAGCAGCAGCCCTCCTCAACCTTGCTGCATGGTCTTTGATGGCCAGATAGTTCCACCAGTTTGATGGATCCCATTACAATGTATGGGGTGAACATATGCATTCACATTTTTGCTTATGTGTATGTGTGGGTTTTTTCGTCTGACTAGCCAATTTATGTAATTTTCCCTGCTTCGCATATGCAAACCAGGGAAACACATCAAATCATTGATGAATACCCGAAGGTAACCATCAACGATCGCGGAGAAGAGCAGCATATTTGATACACTGCTTTTTCCCGCAGTTTGATGAATCCTGGCCTTAGTCTGCAATGCTTATTACAAAAGAAATCTATCAGAAAACACAGTGTCACTGTGTGAAATGGTTCAGTCTTTCATTCTTGCACTTGTAGTCACAGAATCAATCCACTTCCCCTGTCCATTATTACTTAACACATTTGGTCCTTTATAATGGTTAAATGTATTCTATCGAACCCTTTATACTTTTTCAGAGAATCAGCTTAAGATCAGGGATGCTAGCGAGGTCTCTAAAGCATTTCAAAGCAATTCTTTGAAGTCCTCACTAGCATCTAAGGGTATAGGTTTTTTTCTCAGACATTCTGATCAAAATGTGTGGGGGCATCTGTAGAAATGAATCTGTGGTAAAGTTATCACCTGCAGTGAAATCCAGGCCTAAATTATAGGCTAAAACTTATCAGGTAACAGTTAAAAGTTAATTGTATCAGACTTTTTTTCTATGAAAGTTGGCCGGGATTCATCAAGAGCCACAGTACTAGATATAAGTGTTTTTTAATTTGCTTAGCAGAAGGACTTACATAGGTAGAAGATGTGTAATTGTCTGCATATAATGAGCTCAAACAACATCCTTCAATAATCCTAAATGTTAGATGTGGGTCAGTTTTCCTTATCAGATTGAAAACTGAAACTAGCTAGCTGTAGACTACAACAGAGATTAACCGTAAAGAAAATAAAAGTATGTAGATATAATGACTGCTGTGTGATGAACACCCTCTTAGGTAAGTCTTTCTCATAAATTAAGGCCAAGGAAATAATACATTTATATGTAGAGGCGCTAAAGGCTGTTTGTGTTAGATAATGCTTTTATCACCAATTTTCACAAGAATAGATTATTACTGTACTTATGCCGAATTGTCAGATAATTCAAGGCCATGGATTTTTTTGCAGCTATGGACTTTACAGATGTCTGACCACCTCTTCGTTCAAGAAATATAAAGAATAGGAGCAGTACTGATATCCCTCATTTAAAACTTGGCCCTGCTGTGAAGTTGCAGTGAGGCCCAGTCTGTTCCGACATGCACCAGCTATTCCCAATGACGAGTAAAGGAAAGTTCCTAAGTGTCAGCTGGAGCAAGTTTCTGTACTGTGAATAGCTGGTACAGCTTCACTCCAGGACCACATTTTTAAAGGAAAATAAGCACTATCCTTTATAGAAATTAATGACATTTGTTCCTAGGGTAAATACGCCTTTTCTTAATTAACTTATAATCAAAACCATGCCTTTTGCTGAGAGAGATGTGAACTCCACTGGCATGAAAGGGTTAACCTTGAACATAAAACATGAGGAAACATTATGAACAGACATTCCTCGGCTTGGGGAAAGGAGAGGGGGGAAATGATAGAAATTACAAATGTACGAAGGGCATGAACAGGGGACAGGATGGAAGCATAGTTCAAAGAAAATGCTAGAACGATCACTCACGCTCCTAGGCTGATGGGCTCAGGGGACTTGTAAGGAAATAGTACTTTACAGAAAGGGTGGTATGTTCAGGAGACAGCCTCTCAGCACATGTGGCACATGCTAATACATCAGGAGAAAAATGCATATGACAGTCCCAAATCTATTAGTATTATTGTTTTAACAAAGCTGGGTGGGGGGATACATTCATAATTGGTGATAGCAAAACCTTTTGTTTGGATGATGATGAGGATGATGGAAGTTGTGGTCCAGCAATACTTGGCATAGTCTTCAAAGTCATTTCTGGGTAGGATTAAACAATAGTACATTATAAATACATCTGTAACTAAACATGATGATTCCCTATCATGTATGTCTGCCCACTCAAATGAGCTGATCAAGAAGCTCTGGGCCAGAGGCAGATGCGTAACTAGAAGCCACCGGGTCCTGGTGCAAAAATTTCCATGGGCCTACCCCGACCAGATTGTCGTCCTCCTCACTGGCCACCTCCACATTGCCTCCCCCCATTGCCCCCAGCCTCCACATTGCCCAACATTGCCCCCAGTCTCCACATTGCCTGCACATTGCCCCCAGTTTCGTCATTGTCCCCGATCTTTCCCCCAGTTTCCACATTGCTCCCAATCTCCACATTGCCTCCAAATTGCCCCCAATCTCCACATTGTCCCTATTGACCCCCCAGTGTCCATCTCCTACCTCCCTGGTGGTCCACCGGCATGGCAGGAGAGGTCTGTGCCTCCTTCTGCACAGACCTCTATACAGCTTTAGCTCCCACGCGGTCCTCTCTTCAGTAATGCAGAGTGCTGGGAGATGATGTAATCTCCCAGCGCTCTGCATTACTAGAATGCCTAAGATGGAGCTCAGCTGCTAGAGGTCTGTGCCGAAGAAGGCACAGACCTCAGCTTGTTGCGCGTACCAGTCAAGAGGTCGCAGTGGGTGGCCGGGCCCTGGAGTGACAGGCCAGGTTGCAGGTGCTACTCCTGCAACCCCTATTATTATGCTAAAGGCAGAAGGCATTTACTAAACAAAAGCAGCAGGGAATGGGGCAGAGAGTGGTAATTTCCTGGACCGTTTGGGTTGAACTGGATTTGTGGTGCAATGCTGCACAGTGTATAGATCAGGGGTCTCCAACCTTTTATTTCATTGGAGCTACTTTTAATTGATGAACCATGTACTGAGCTACTGTTAGGGTAATTATCACCTGTATCAATGTTGCCTTTATTCCAATGCTCCTCTGCATTCAACATGTAATTTTATTTTATTTTTTAATATGTAATTCGTTATTCTCAGAGATATTTGCTTTTAAATTTAATGCTGTGATGGCACTTCAGGACAGGCTGCAAGTCAACTCTGCCTCTCAGCCTGTCAATCTCTGTCTGTTCCCCTCCCCAAGTGGTGCGTCGTTCCATCCTCCTCCATTGACAGAGGATTTCTCCATGTAAGCTGGAGCGCTCTCTTGCCAATGAGACAGCTCCAATTTACATGGAGAAAGCCTCAGTCACTGGAGGAGGTTGGAACAAGGCACCACTTGGGGACGGGAACAGACAAAGATAGACTATAAATACACAGAGGAGAAACAAAGCAAATTCCTCATACAATTGAGAAGCAGGTGTTGGGTCAAACTAAATATCAGTTATGCTCTTACACTTGGCTGGTGTCTGCAGACATATTGTAAATCAGAGTACATATTTACAGCCCTCGTGTGAACTTTGTATATTGACAAAAGACCGCAACATCATATTTACTGACTGAAATTATTTCAGGCAGTAAATATGATTCTGGGGTCTTGTGTCCATAGAAAGGTTAAGTCACCAGGACTGCATTTCAGCCAGTATATATGATCATGTTGTGCTCTTGTGTCCATAGACAGCTTAAGTCACCAGTGCTGTAAATATGAACTCTGATTTACAATGTCTGTATACACCAACCATGTGTAAGAGAATAACTGATGTTTAGTCTAAATATCGGTTATGCTCTTACACTTAGTTGGACTTGGTGTCTACAGACATATTGTAAATCAGAGACAGCACATTTACAACCCCTGGTGACTTGGAATGGAACTCATGGAAGACAATAGGAAGATGAGGGAAATAATAAGGGACCTCATTAGCCATCTCACAACCATAGCATCCTACCCCTGGGTGAACTCACAGTCACAGGTAGCTCAGAACTCAGGAGTCAGAACGTAGTCACAGCCCTGACAGATCATGCGCAGAGAATATGCTCTGACTTTCCCCACTGTCTGTCTCACAACACTGCATGCACAGTACGCACGCCAACCAGCCAATGAGGATGGACCACAGTGAGTGAGCAAATATGCTCCTGTTTAATTGGCTGGGGGCAGAATGGGGACGCGAAGGTGCGTGTGAGTTGGCTGTGAGGTGCAGCACACTCTGGAGCAGAGCGGAGCCTGGTGCTTCTGCCTGGAGTCTGGACTGACACGATGTCTATGATATGTGTCACTGAAGCAGCCAGCGCCGGGCAATTTGCCACTGAGGGAGCATAGACCCACCACCGTCCAGCCGGCCACTGACAGTGACACTGATGGAACACACACAGTAACACTGACAGAGCTGGCAGCTGGCACTGGCGGCGCATGAAATAAACATGCCTTGAGGTGACTAATTGCCGGCCCTGGTAAAGTGCCGCTTGGGTCCGTGGACCCACCAGGACCCATGTAAGGGCCAGCCCTGGATCCTCCAATCCCTTTATCAGTTTTGTTGCACATCTCTCCAGTTTTGTCAGTTCAATAAAATGCTAAAGGAACTGGGGATTATGTATTAAGGTGTGATAAAGTGGAGACAACTTCTCCAGTGATATCACTTCTCTAATTCCTATGTTATACTATAGAGCCTGTGCACTAAGATCTCCAAAGGTGGAGAAACCTTAGTGCATTGGCTCCATAGAATAACACTGGACTGGGGAAATGGACTTCATCTCCACTTTATCATAACAACTGCAGATAAGGGATAAAATACAAGCACCCACTGATTTAACCCCTTAGCTGTGAATGGCAGTTAAAGGGATAGTAATACTTCGTTTTATCTTTATTTTATTTTATAGGCATTAAAAAACATGAAGAACGATATAAGTTGCCCCTTTTACCTAGTGTAAGCCATCTCTTCTCAGATCTGGAATCCAGTCCATAGACCAGACAGATAACAGACAGAGACAATCTTCTTCCTATGAGAACAATGAAGGCCATGCCCCCCTTGACAAGCTTTTCAGGTTTTTCCCTTATCTTAATTGAAGATTGTCCCTCTCTGCAGTCTACCTGGGCAACTCCCTTCTGCTGTGGCCGAGCAGTGGTACATCAGTAAAAGAGGTGGGAGAGGGATACATTGTCATTGAATTACTCTGGAACTACAACTCTGACAGAATTGAAATAACACTCTCCAAAGTACAAATACAATGATGATTAATTAGTGCTGCTTTTATTATGAAACATTACTATCCCTTTAAGGACCATGGAGCATTTTTTTTCAATTGCAATGCAGGGGTCCCTGAATTCCATGACGTGCCAGGGCATCACTGGTCCTTAATGCAAGTTTACCCATGACGGTCCTGGCACGTCATGGGTCCTTAAGGGGTTAAACTGGGTTTTTAAGCATTTAAGGGGTTAACAACCTTGTTTAAATCAATAGGAATTTTTTGAATTTCAGATTCTGCCTTATGGACTAGTTGATTTGATCTCGTTCTTTATAGTACATCAGGTTCAACCACCATTTTCCTTTAACCCTATGAGTGCCAGGCAGGTATCCAACGAATTGAAAAGCAATGTGCTGGATACCCCTCTGGCACTCAAAGGGTTAATGGTTACATGTTCTTGAAAACCTACGAATTCAGTGGACAGCTTGGTTTTACTCTTTCACTGCCAGGCTCACATACAAAACAATAGAAGGTTTCATTATAAAGGGCGCTCAGGTTCCAGAGCTGGCAGATGTTCGATAACATGTTCAAACTGTACTGTACATTGTCTCATTGTTCCTGAATTCTCTTTAAAGAGATCCACGCCGACCCCAGACAGAGCTTCTCAGACTGAAGAGCCAGATCAGATTTCCACAGATACAGGGCTGGTATGTACAAAGACATAAACATGTATGGAATGGTATTGTAACCGCTTACATGTCAGAAAGGCCTCAAACACATTACTCCTATGGGCTTTACACTATTGTTCAAGAAGGGATCTCTATGATTAGTATTTATTTCTAACATGACTTGT
This sequence comes from Rhinophrynus dorsalis, assembly GCA_037306005.1. Classification (NCBI taxonomy): domain Eukaryota; kingdom Metazoa; phylum Chordata; class Amphibia; order Anura; family Rhinophrynidae; genus Rhinophrynus; species Rhinophrynus dorsalis. Next base: position 146,730,133 of record CM074725.1, on the reverse strand, counting down.
AAAAGTGCCAACATATTCCCCAGCACATTACAGTGGGATGGACTAATGACATATGGCCACAAATAAAACATAATATTGATTAATAAGGTGTTGAGGATATTGTGCATGCCTGTGGATTACATTGTCTTCCATCTCTATCTGATCAAGGGAAAGCACCCTAGGTGCCCTTTGCCCTGCCTTTGGCCACAGCCGCACTCTTCACATCACCCCATCCACTGTTCTTTAGCACATAAAATATTGTTGGCATATTACACAAAGAATCACGTTTAACCCCATGGATACTATAGAGAGGCATCCTATGCAATGCTCTATGGTATCTTAACGGTTACTTATGGTATATGGATCACATATCAGGCTAGCTTGGTTTATAAACTGAGCATTATTGAACTTTACAAGTTGTGTTAACCCCTTGAGGCCCAGAGGGGTATGCAACTCATTTCCATAGCTGGGAACTCCGGTTTTGCCCCGGAGATTCTGGTTTTGACACTGAATTATGGGGTCTCTGGGGCAGAGTCTGATTCTCAGGATGTGGGGAGTTCCTGATGAAACTCTGCCCGCTTGTGCTCAGTCCTACCCTGTTCCTCCCACTCCCCACCCTCTTCTCCTCCTTCCCCAGTCTAGTCAAGCTATTTTTTTTTAATAAATTCCGCCTCCCACTCACAATTAAGCCCTGCCCCTTTTATGACGTGAATTGCGTCATTTCTCTCCACTCATCGGCACCAGAGGGGTCTCGTCTGGGCAGCCCCAACCAAGAAGTTCCCAGGTATGCTCATATCAATGCATTGTGCACCCCTCTGATCCTTAAGGCATTAAACATACGTGTCCCTGTTCAGGAGGGACAGTGCCTCTTTCAGACCCAAATCCCTCTGTCACTCTTTCCCATCCTGGTGTCCCTCTTTTTAGGTGATCAGACAATCTGGTGTGTATAAGTGTATCACATTGCTTCACAACAATAAAACCCACATTAATCTTTGTTTACATAAGTTTATACATTAGTCTGTGTAAATAAAATACTTTGATTTTGCTCTGTTATTTATTTAGTTACACAAAGAGGAGTCAATAGGTCATGAAATTACCTAAAAATTCTTGGTAATGCCCCTCCCACCAGCCACACCGCCAGAAACACCCCCTAAAACACAAGTATCCCTCTTTGGCCATTTGAAATGTTGGGAGGCTGTCACAGTTACCCTATATCCAACGATGCTTTGTGGGTTGACGCAGGTAGTGTATGGCCATGAATGTCACCGCTGCGTCATCCCAGGCATCACGTCTGGGACTGGGTCTGGGCATGTTGAGCGCCTTCAGCGGCTGCCCGTGTCCTCGTGCTAAGTGGACATGCTCCCAGAGATGACGCTGTGAAAGTTCTGAGGGTTGGTGCCTATCGGCTCCATGCATTACTTTCGGTTGCGTGGTTGCCAGAATGACGCGGGGAAGGTTTGGAGTGTGACGCATCGTGATCCCATGAGTCACTTTCGGGCGCGAGGTTGCTGAATGGCGCAGGGTCCTGTCTTATACTATTGGGACTAAATAGCTCCACCTATCTACTTCCTGGCTGCCTTTTTAAGGGTAACTGGTATTTCTCTCTGTTACCCTTACGTTGTTATTCAGTGCAGTCATTTTTCCTGTTGCCCCTGTAACCTGTGTATGACCTGACTTGTCTGACTATCCATTCTGGTGCTGACCTGTGGCTCTGTCTGACCATTCTCTCTGTGTGCTCCTTCTTGTCTGAGACATCCAATCTGGTGCAGACCTGTGGCTCTGGCTGACTACCCGCTCTGTGTATGACCCTGGCTTGTCTGACTAATCCATTCTGGTGCTGACCAGGGGTTCTGTCCAACTATCCTCCCAGTGTTGCTTACTTCCAGTGGACATCCTATCTGGTGCAGACCTGTGGCTCTGGCTGATTACCCGCTCTGTGTATGACCCCAGCTTGTCTGACTAATCCATTCTGGTGCTGACCTGGGGCTCTGTCCAGCTATCCTCGTAGTTTTGTCTACTTCCAGTGGACATCCTGTCTGGTGCAGACCTGTGGCTCTGGCTGACTACCCGCTCTGTGTATGACTCTGGCTTGTCTGACTAATCCATTCTGGTGCTGACCTGGGGCTCTGTCCAACTATCCTCCCAGTGTTGCCTGGTTAAATAATGTCATGGATACTAGAGAGGCCTCCAGTGCAATGCTTTAGAGACCTCTATGACCTCCAAATAGTAACATACGGTATGCGTATCACATGTCAGTCTAACTTGGTATATAAACTGAGCATTACTGAACTTTACAAATTGTGTTAACCCCTTGAGGACCAGAGGGGGTGTGCAATGTATATATCAGTGTTGTACAATGCCTTTCTGGTCCTCAAGGGGTTAAATAAACCAGCCACCATAAACCAGAAGCATATGACAATGAAAGAAGCATCCAAAAAATGTAAACAAGAACGTAAAAAAAAAAAATCTGAGTATCAAATCCTTACTTTAACCAATAAAATATAATATACAGGTTCCTGGCACAGTAGCGAGTTCAAACAATTATTAATAGTGTTCAAATAGTTAATGTCCGTGTACTCAGGGAAGTAGCAATAACTATATCTTGGCTACATATACAAAATAAACAAAAAAAGTCTGAAATTTACCAATAAATAACCTGTGAATTACTATAGATAATTAATAGTGTGGTTTAGTTTCATGTTGCCTGCCCCATTAACGCACCCCAGATTTAGGCAAATCCCTATCTGCTTCAAATTTAAGTGAACATGTGTTTAATATAATGCAGTTAAAAGCAGTGATACCACCTTACCTCTGCTGTGAGCAAAACCCTTGTGAGGGAAATAAGGGAGGTATTTATACCTTCCAAAATTGGCTACCAACCAAGAGGGGAGGAGCCCAAACCTCCCACAATATATACAAGAAAAATACAGTTCCTGGCTAGCTCAGATAAGAATAATGCAGAACTTGATATATGGGGCTTCTCCACCACTGCCAGCTGTATAATGCAATCCCTGTTACAGACTGTTTGTCACACTGACGGTGATAGAAACATCCAAAAAATGTAAACAAAAACATAAACAAAAAAAAAATCTGTGCATCAAATCCTTACTTTTATCAATAAAAAAATAACATACAGGTTCTTGGTGCAATGGCAAGTTCAAATTGGAATCTATCAATAGTGTTCAAATAGATACATATGTGTGTTGTCAGGAGAGCAGAAAGAACTATAGATTTTCTATGTATACAAAGTAAATAAAAGGAAAGTCTGCATATCAGATCCTGAACATTGTCAATAAATAACCTATGACTTATTAAAGATAATTTACAGTGGGGTTTAGTTACATGTTATTGGCCAAAATCACAATAAGCTTGCCTGCCCCATGAAGGCACTCCAAATTTAGGGTGCTTCCAGCCAACCAGGTTACAAGTACAGTGCGAGCCAATTTCAAAGTGACAACGGGTGCTGCAACGTATCAACTTATTAAAGGGACAGTAATACTTCGTTTTATTTTTATTTTATTTTGTAGGCATTAAAAAAACATGAAGAACGATATAAGTCTTTTCTCTCAAACCTTTATGGTTTGAGAGATATTCACAAGCAAAGTTTCCCCTCTCGTCCCTTTTACCTAGTGTAAGCCATCTCTTCTCAGATTTGGAATCCAGTCCATAGACCAGACAGATAACAGCAGGGAACAGTCTTCTTCCTATGAGAACAATGAAAGCCCTGCCCCCCTTGACAAGTTTTTCAGGTTTTTCCCTTATCTTAATTGAAGATTGTCCCTCTCTGCAGTCTACCTGGGCACCTCCCTTCTGATCTGGCTGAGCAGTGTTACATCAGTAAAAGGGGCAGGAGGGGGATATTTTGTCATTGAATTACTCTTGAACTACAAGTCTGACAGAATTGAAATAACACTCTCCAAAGTCCCAATACTATGATTATTAATTAGAGCTTCTTTTATTATGAAACATTACTATCCCTTTAAGCATAAAAGCAACATTTTATATAGGTTCAAAGGGACTCACCATGGTAAACTCCAGTCCGGGTGCTCAGATCTGCAGGGACCTCCACTCCCAAAAAACCAATGGATACAAGAAAGATCGTTATGGAGGTCTTGCAGAATGATACATGCTGATTGTCTCATCTCTGTCTAGCTATATGCCAAGCTATTTTAAAGAGTATTAATAAAGCTGGATTTTTTAACCCTTTGAGTGCCGGAGAGGTACGCAACGCATTGCTTTGCAATGCGTTGCGTAACCCTCTGGCACTCAAAGGGTTAAAGAAAGAATTCGGAAGTGCCATCAATCTTTCTTGTATACAATGCGAGCCTGCCCCACCTATGGGAAGGAGGACTGGGGGCTTGCCCACTTCTCCCGACCAATCTATAAAGAATGGGGACAGAGACTGGGATTATGGTAGTGATAGAGAGCTCAGAATAGGTCAATAAGAAGGTCAAAAAAGCCACTGCTGTTTACTGCCTGCTCTGGTGTTCTCTGTCACACTACTAGCAGGTAGGAAGCCATGCAGCTCACATGCCAGTCTGCTAAACCTTATGTATGTGCAAGGATGTGGGTTCTGCAGCTACAACAGAGGTAGAAAGTGTATCTATCTGACTATACCTATACCATTACAACCATTTGGCAACATAATAAGCTAATGGCCAATGTCTCACCCCCTCCCCTTCTATATCTAACTCTTAATGCATATGGTGAAGTGTCTTTGCCAAGAAGTGTTCTCACCTATCACCAAAACAAAATCCCCACTATGTTGAACCTTAGTGCATTTCCGCTATCTGCACCTCAGGGAACATATAAAGCTCCCCATTCCTTTGCAATCCCTTGGAGACATCCCAAGCATTCAAGGGGACAAAAACCCCACTTTGAATCAATGATTTGGGTTTATTTGTTTTCCTTTTGTATTTGCCCCTATGGATTAAATGGTTTGATCCAGTGTTCTTTGGAAGACAGGCCACCATAGGCATACAGAGGAAAGATGAGGTGCCTTTAACCCTTTGAACGTCAGAGGGTTGAATACCAGTCTGGCACTTAAATAGTTAATAATGTCATCTCAATGCCTAATGGGACATCCAAATATGAATGCATGTCGTTTTGTAGAGGTTGGTTAGTGGCCCCACATTGAGTAGAAGAGTTATGGGAAATGTGACCATTTATAACTCAGAGGGTTCCCTCACACGCAGAGACTCACATAACCCTGGTGACAGCTCAGTATGATATCAGGGATGGTTTTCGGCTAAAGGTGAAATATCATGCAATAATTTCCCCTTGGAAGGTCTACTCTCATGGGAATGGGCATACAAATTTGAAGAGGCTACATAGTCCATCACTACAATGCAGACTGACAACCAGTTTGGAGCTCAGCAAGCTGTCCCCTACAGCTGACTCAGAGGGTCCCACAGACTAACTGAACTCAAGACTTTGAAGTCTTATAGGAATTTCTGGGGCTCAGCTTGTAGCCTCCATATCAACAGACAGCAGAGTAGACTGTTCATTTTCAGCAGTTGCTGCTTGTAAGAACAGCAGTAGTACAGCAAATGAAGTAAAGAACTAACACCTCCTAATATTAACCTCCCTATTTACCTTAATATGGCCACAAAAATCTTAATGGCCCATATGAATTTCATACCTCCCACATGTCCCTCTGTAGAAGTGACAGTCCCTGTTTGAACCCCAAATCACCCATTCTTCTTTACTACCATTAGTCTTTCATTTCAGATACAAATGTATAGTGTATGTACCGTATTGTATGTCACGTTGCTCCAAAGCAATATAACGCTCAATAACCCTTTGAGTGCCAAAGGTTACACAACACATTTCAAAGGATTAATATTTGTTTAATGGCCTTCTTCTAAACTATTTAGTCAATTACATAAAGAGCTGTCAGAAAGTCATCAAGTACCTAAAAATTCTTGGTAACACCTTTCCCATTAGACATGCTCCCAATAACACCACCTAAAACAAAAGTGTCACTCTTTGGCCATTTGAAATGATGAGAGTTATGGAATTGGTCCATTGCATTGTTGGAAACTAGTAGAGTAAAAGTGATAACTTTATTGGCTGAGAGGCTTTAGGATACAAGCTTTCAAGACAACTTAGGGGTCTTCTTTAGGCATATAGCAATGAAGGCTGAATACATAATTTATGTGAGGTTAAATACTCATGAAAATTAATTTAACCTTTCAATTCTACTTGCAATGGAATTTAGATATTAAAATAAATAAAGTCATTCAGTTAGCCAATAAAGGTATGACTTATACTCTACTAGTCTCTTTATTTTTGTGTGGCTAACATAGTACCACTCTTTACCCACATTGCATTGTTGTCTCAACAGATACATGCAGAGACCCCTGGAAGAGTTTCACCAAGTAAGACCAAGCTGAGCGTGCCCAGTGTGGTGCTTACCAAGGTATGTACTCGTACTGTCTGAATATAGAAGAATGTCATGGTTTTCTTGGATAGATGCTCCCTATAGTTAGACCACTGCATACCCCTTTCTTCTGTAAAAGGTCCTTAAAGGACAGTAACAGGCTAAACAACTATACTAAAATAAATGTACAGGTATTATACACAGTTATTGCTCTTTAATGTCAGTTTTTATATTGGTGATGTTCTCACTGGAAGAAGAAGTTCTGGGACAGTGGGACCCATGTACTAAGAGGAACTGAAATGCCATATGGGACACATAAGCATTCCCAAAATTCCCATTGATTTAAATGGGACTTTTAACCTATTAAAATTCCAGTGCTTTTCAAATCAATGTGCCAGGGACCTCTCTGGAATTCAGGGGGAATAAAAGCCTAATTTAAAACAATAGTGAATTTTATTTTACCCAGTATGATGCAGCAGATGCAGATTTTCTCTAATTTCTTAGTACATCAGCCTCATTTAGAAGAATTGGAGACATTCTAGAGCAACCCAACTGCATCGTAATGGGCAAGCAGAAATGCCTGCATCTCCATTGATGTTAATGGGGCTTTTAACCCTTTAAGTGCCTGATAGGTATCAACGCATTGCTTTGCAATGCCTTGAATACCTCTCTGGCACTCAAGTGGTTAACCCCTCAAATACTACCATGTTCTCCAATGAATTGCTTCACTATGCTTAGGAGATCTCACTAGCATTCAAAGGGTTAGAAGCTCCTGTTGACCCTTTGAGGGCCAGAGGGGTACACAACGCACTGCTCTGCAATGTGTTGAATGCCCCACTGGCACTCAAAGGGTTAAACCAATTGGATTTTTTTTGTGTCCACTATGTTTTAGTTGGTTTTCTCCAAAAACATTCTGCCTGATGTGAATTCCAGCCTTGTTAATAAATCTCTGCAGCAGCATGGTTGATACATTAATGCTTTAGGCTGTCACTAGTTCCTTGTATCTGAGAGGAACTGACCCAAAATAACCCCTCAGTTATGTATAAAACCAAACTGGATCAATTGTGGGGCATACCAGCTGCATCACAGGGGGGAAATAAAAAATATCTTTGAATTAAATTGGACTTTAGCCCTTTCATTGCTTTTAATGGCTAACTGAGGACACATAAAGTGCAAGCTTTCAGGAAACTAAGGTCCCTTCTTCAGCCATGGATCAACAAATAAAGCTGGAATAGCACTGCATTTATATTTACAGAGTATGACATACATTTAAACAAATTATATTAGTACACAGTAGGGGGACAATTAACTTAGTAAACATACAGTCTGCATGGATATGACATATGCACAGGGCCGGATTTACATCTCAGGAGCCTGTAGGCACAGATATCTGAAGCGCCCCCCCCCCCATTTGCCATCTCCACTGAACACCTCCACAATGCTCCTAATCTCCACATTTCCCCCCATAAGCTCCATATTGCCCCCATCATCTCCACATTGCCCTCACATTGCCCCCCCATCAGCTCCATATTGCCCCCAACATCTCCACATTGCTCCCATCATCTCCATAGACCATAATTCGCTCACATTGCCCCCCATCAGCTCCATATTGCCCCATCATCTCCACATTGCCCCCATCATCTCCATATACCATATTGCCCTCACATTGCCCCCATCAACCCAGTATTGCCCCCATCAGCTCCACATTGCCCCCATCAGCTCCATATTGCCCTCACATTGCCCCCATCAGCTCCAACTTGCCCTCCATCAGCTCCATATTTCACATTGCCCCCCCCCCCAGTGTCCGTTTCCTACCTCTTCCCTGGTGGTCCAGCACCAGGAAAGGTCTGTGCCTCCTTCTGCACAGATCTGTAGTTGCTGGAGCTCGCTCGCGGTCTAATCTTCAGTAAGACCCAACGAAGGAGCTCAGCAGCTACAGGTCTGTGCCGAAGAAGGCACAGAACTGTTTTCACCATGTTGCGGCGGCGGTGGGGTTGGGCGTATAAAACCCCCCCAAAAAAACACAACATGATGCCTACTCTGCCTAATTATAAATCCGGCCCTGCATATGCATATTATTTCATATCCATGAAGACTTTATTTGTTGACCAATGTCAAAAGAAGGGGCCTTAGGGCTGCATGCAATAAATGTGTGCATGCACTATTTCCAGTGTAAAAACCAGTAGAGAATAGGTTTGCTCATGATTGTGTTTAATTGCCCATTAAAAATCAAGATTAGCTAACAGCTGCGCATATTTGTTTTTTGTGGGTGTGGTCAGGATTAACTAATCTAAATGGAATAACGAATGTGCCTAATGCAGGAAGTGCTATTGCAAACAATTTTATACTTCTGTGTAGTGTTGTTGTAAAAGCTATTTTTTATGCACAATTCAAAAATAAATCGTTATACGACTTCCTGTATTAGAACATGCGCAATATCTATCTGTGCAGGAAAAATACCTTCAGTGCATGCGCATATTTTTTACATTCCACCCACTGTGTCCTGAAAGCTTGCATTTTTTATGCCCTCAGTTAGCTATTTAAAGAAGCAGTAAACTTTTTTTATGAAAAAATATATATTGTAGGGATTTCCTATTGAGTAAAATAAGGGTACTCCCACTGCCGAGAGATTTATATTTCCAGAGTTATTACAGTTTAAAACCAATTTTTTTTTACATTAGCAGTGCCCTCTAGTGGTCAAATTCTAATTAGATTTCCTGTTACATTCTAATGGAGAGGAAAGTCAGGAAAGTCAGAGACATACAGTTCTCCATAGAATGTTATACAAACTGCCTGTCACTTCCTGTCAGTTAGAACTATCAGAAAGTAAACACAGAAAATTCACTTCCTGATTATTTGAACTGCTATACATTTTGATTAAAACATCCGACAGCGGTAGGAGTGACCTTGTTTTATTCAACAGGAAATGCTCTGTAAAATATGTGTTTTCATAAAAAAAAAAAGTTTACTGCTCCTTTAAAGGTATCACCTTTATATCACCCTTGCAAGTTTTTTGCTACAAAAGTACATTGAATCCCATGTTCAGAAATATGAAATTGTTTATCAGTCCTCCTGTGCATAATATAATCTGCAATTTTATTGGTCATTGACGACTTGAGTAGAGCCAGACTACTCTAACGTATGCAGTTTTCTCTTCCCTCCTATTGAGTGACACGGACCACGGGGTAATGCATGGGGTAAAGCTCCTCCCACTAGGAGACATTTCTTTCTGTCTCCTCCCATCTCCTGCAGCTGCATCAAAATTTACTTATTAGGTGTCCTGCTTCACAGGAGTAAAAGGGCTAATCTCTTATAAGGCCGTCTATTATTTAGATTTTTTTTAAGACTGGAATAGATTGATGCAACTCTAATGTATGTACTTTCTTATCACTAATGCCAGTCCACAAAAGAAACTAACCTGCTAAGGTATGGCTGGTCAGTTGTCAGACCTCAAGCTGTTTGGGACTACAACTCCTGGAGGTCTGACAACAAACTACTCCCATGCTAAGGTATCTATATTATCTGAGCTATGATACATATTGCTTTACCTATTGGGTTCTAAAGATTTCTCCAGCAAAGTGCTTTGCAATTAGTTGGAGACGTCTCTAGATTCCTGTGGCTAAAATTTCCATGAACATAATTATTTCAAAGTCCTGTGTTATTCTATGGAGCTTATGTACTAAGATTTTTCCAGCTATAGAATAATATAGGCTCTATAGAATAACATAGGAACTGGAGAAGTGATATCACTTGAGAAGTCGTCTCCACTTTATCACAACTTAGTGCATAACCCTCAGAAGGCAGGCATGACAGATAAGAGCAGGACCTCATATTCTGCTCACTTCACACAGAAATCTTAACCATTTAAGAGTCAGAGGAATGTCCAAGCATTGCGTCTCAATGTTTTGCACACACCACTGGTCCTTAAGGGGTTAAGTAGGATTATGCACTGTTCCTGCTTCAGTTTGAAAACACTGCCAGCAACTGTGATGTCTGCATCCATCATGGAAATGACATGCAGGACCCATTGAAGATGTTATGTTTAGAACAAGGGCAAAACTAATATGGGCCATTAGGATTTTCTTGCCAAAGTAAGGTAAGTGGAGCAGGGCGGTTATTAGTTGACATTTCTCCTTTAAATGAACAGTAATGCATAAAACCAAGGTGCTTTTATATCAGGGCTTTCCAAACATACTTCCTTAAAGTGGAACTACCACCATCTATAAAGTCGCCCTCCAATAATTTGACATTTGACAACTAGCTTCTTAATAGTGCTATTATATCACACAAGTAGCTGGTTCTGAAGTAATCCTTCTTCTGAGACCGGCGGCCAGGCTTGCATGCAGACATCTTGTCTTAGAGACGTCTGTGTGTCTGCGCTGTCTGTCCGGGTCTCCTCTAGGAGGCATTGCATGGTGCCTTAAGGTACAGGAAGGGACTGATGGCAGCGCGCAGATGGCTGTAAAGCAAGAAACCTGGCCGTCAGTCTCCGAAGAATTAGGATTACTTCAGAACCTGGTACTTGTGTGAGATAATAGCACTATTAAGAAGCTAGTCGCCATATGGAGGGCGACTTTTATATATGGTGAAAGTTCCGCTTTAAGGGCTAGATTGGGGAAAAAAAATAAGTAAATCAAGGGTTAGATACTACAAAATAATGCAACTACAATAAAAACAAGCATGAAATAATAAGATTTTATGCTGGCTATTATACACAATCCGTATATAGGCTAATAAATTACCTTGCATTATTATGCTATATATATTTAAATAATGAGAACTACCTAGATCATTGCTAATGATCAGAAAAGGATTATTTAGTTTTGCACTGGTCAAATTTTTATTGTTTAACCCGCTGAGTGTCAGAGAGGTGTCAACCTCTCTGGCACTCAAAGGGTTAATAGAATTTGCATGACGGTCCACATTGGCCATACCTGAGGACTGCAAATGGCCCCCAGGGCTCAGTTTGGACATCTCATATGAAAGCAAATATTTCAAGATTAAAAGACATGTATTAAAGTTGCAATATGTTTATACTACTCTGAGTTTCTTAAATTGTCTTCTGAACTTTCCAGTAAATTGACATGCCATTTAAAGGGATAGTAACACTTAAATTGTAAAAAAAAATATGTTCTGGGTTTTTTTTAGGTACAGAATCCCAGTGGCCAGAAATTGTACAGTAGTGTGTTGCTACACTATCGTATGGACAGCTCTGGTCAGTTGACCATAAATCTCCATAGGATGGTGTAGCAACACCTCACTACAATTTCAGGCCACTGTGATACTGCACCTAGAAAATTCAAGCTTGAGCGCTAATAACCTTTGAATAAAACACCTTTCAGCAATGAGAGTACTCTTGTTTTACTCAGGGGGATAAACCTTACAAAATGTTTTTATATTTTAAGTATTACTATCCCTTTAATTTCTCTTTCTCTGAAGATGCAATGTAGCAGACTCTTCTCTGATTGGAGAATCACCCCTCTGTCTGTCACTTATCAGCAGTAACAAAAATATATCTATGGTTGAAACGTTAACGGATTATTTAGTTTTAAAGCTATATGTATTTCTGTGATCATTGCCAGGCACCAGATCCACAAGACCTTCCCCGGGAGATCAAAACAGAGGACAAAACAGTTCAAAAGAGCCAAGACAAAAAATCAGGTATTAAACGATAAGCTTCAAGACTTATGTGTTCATGTCCAGTCTCACTTAAGTATGCACCATGTATTAATCCATCAAGATTTCACCAACAAGCATGGCTGGATTTACCTCTCAGCCACCTTTAGCTCTGCTCATTGCCATAAATGTAGACGTCACAAAATCCCATCCACATTCACTGTTTATTGTAACATGATGTTGAAAAGAGATATGCATTCATCAAGTTTGACCTTTGCAGTGTCATCCCTGATTTTTGTTAATCCAGAGAAACATTGAAGCCATTTCCACTTGTGCCCAAGTGGTTAAAATCCCTTCCTGAATCCAGAAAGCAAACAGATATCTACAGGATCAACAACCTATCAGCATTTTAATCAAAAGCCATAATTCTCTATATTGTCCTGAGCTAAAGGTACAAATACTTTTTTAAAAGTATCTATAGTATCTGCTAACACAGTCACCCTGGACAAAGAATTCCACATCCATACTGCCCTTACCAGGGGTGGATTGTAGGGGAACACCAGCCCGGGCATTTTTTTTTAAAGCAGCCCACTAGCTGCACCAACGTTCCTATTGACGCCCCCTTGTGGTCCCTGTGCGGCATGGGAGAGCAGGCGCCAGGATATTATGTCATATCCTGGCGTTCTGCATTAACAAGGAATGCGAAGGCAGTCACAGAGAGTGCCTGTGGCAACACAGACCTCTCCTTCAAAATATTGTGGGACGGTGAGGTGAGATCCTCTGATCTCTCCTACCGGCCCATGATCTAGCTGCCCACCGGGGGATACCCGATCACCTGATAGGACAATCCGCCCATGGCCCTTACTGTAAAAGAAAACAAAAAACAGCCTTTGTTTTAATTATAATACTAATGGAATAGTCGGTTAGGATGCTAGCCTTATTTACAGTCCCTTTATTAGTTTTGTTGCAAATATCTGTACTTTTTCCAGTCGAAGAATGTCTATTCAAAAACTGGTGCTGAAAACTACTTAATATTCTAGATGTGGTCTTGCCAAGGATTTATAAAGAAGTAAATTTATATTCCCATTCTTCCATACTCACCTCCCTGCTGGAGAATCAGCCAGCCCTGCTTTAGGTCCCTTTCCCACTGATGGCACCAGGGCAGCGATGCTGCATTGGTGGTGATGTCTGCTGTGAAAGGTACTATGCTGCGCTAGGGTGGCTTTCACATGGACCATTATCTCCTCTCGTGAAAGCATCAAAGCAATTTTTGAATTTCCTTGAAGTATTTATCTCTCCCACCTCTGCTGGGAGGACATTCCATGAGTCTATCACCCTTTCTGTAAAGACTTACATACATTACTTCTGTATTTACCTCTAACTTTAGATCATGAGCTCTGTTCTAATATTCTTTTTTATTTGAAAAATGTTTCCATCCTGAACTTTATTAAATCTCTTAATATATTTAAAGTTTTATATCATATCACCCCCCTCCCTTCATCCTTCCGAGCATGGCTGGATTTACATCTCAAGTGCCCCTAGGCACAGCACCCTCTGGTGCCCTTACCCCTTCCTTGGTCCCACTACTAACCCTCTTTTGTGGCCAAACCCATTTTTAGATTTATTCTTCGCAGTAATGTGAAATTTTCCAGAAGTAGATGAAATGCTTTAATTTTTTTTGTTATATTTTGGCGAAATCTTAATACATTAGCTCCATAGAATAACATTGGACTTTTTTTTTGCTTTATTTGTTGCTCAATTTTGTTGCACAAAGATCTCTTTATTCACACACCTCTAAAGCTGTAGGCATTGGCTCCATAGAATAACATAGGACTCAGAGCACCGCTTTTTTTGGTACCATTTTTTTACTCTGTTTTTTGCTCCATTTTCTTACTCCATTCTTTCCTCTGTTTTCATCTTTAGCTCTGTTTTCTTTCTCCATATTGGATAAATCTTAATACATTGGCTCCACAGAATAACATTGGACTTGGAGATCTTTTCTTTACTCTATGTACCCAAACTCCTATGTTTAACATGGATCTAATGTATTAAGATTTCTCCAAAATAGAGCAAGAAAATGAAGCAACAAAAGTTCAAAATGGAGCAAAAATTGAGCAAGAAAATGGTGCAAAATGGAGCAATACAATGGTGCAAAAAAGCTCCAGATTTCTCCAACATTAGAGGTCTTAAATCCTGTCCTGTTATCCTGGAGGACCGAACCTGGACACCTATGCTCTAGGGAGCCAATGCACTAAAACCTCTAATGTTGGAGAAATCTGTGGGCATTAGTTCCATAGAATAACACAAGACTTGAAGCACTGCTTTCTTGCACCACTTTCTTCTTGTTCAGCTTTCTGCTTGCTCCACTTTTTGCTCCATTTTCTTCTTGCTCCATTTTTTGCTCTGTTTTCTTCTTGCTCTGTTTTTTTGCTCCATTTTATTCTTGCTCTATTTTTCTTCTTGCTCCATTTTCTTCTTGCTCCATTTTTTGCTCCATTTTCTTCTTGCTGTGTTTTTCTTTTTGCTCCATTTTCTTCTTGCTCTATTTTTTGCTCCATTTTCTTGTTGCATTTTTCTTTTTGCTATATTTTCTTCTTGGTCCGTTTTCTTCTTGCTCCTTCTTTTTGCTCCATTTTCTTCTTGCTCAATTTTTTGCTCTTTTTTTCTTGCTCCGTTTTTTGCTCCGTTTTCTTCTTCCTCCGTTTTTCTTCTTGCTCCGTTTTTTGCTCCATTTTTTTCTTGCTCCGTTTTTCTTTTTGCTCCGTTTTTCTTCTTGCTCCGTTTTTTGCTCCGTTTTCTTCTTGCTCCATTTTTAGGATCCAGTTTCTTCTTGTTCTGTTTTCTTCTTGCTCCGTTTTTCTTCTTGCTCTGTTTTTTGCTCCATTTTCTTCTTGCGCCATTTTTATGCTCCAGTTTCTTCTTGTTCCGTTTTCTTCTTGCTCCATTTTCTTTTTGCTCCACTTCTTGCTCCATTTTTTGCTCCGTTTTCTTCTTGCTCTGTTTTTTTGTTCCATTTTCTTCTTGCTCCGTTTTTCTTCTTGCTCCATTTTCTTCTTGCTCCATTTTTTGCTCCGTTTTCTTCTTTTTCCAGTTTCTTCTTGTTCTGTTTTCTTCTTGCTCCAGTTTCTTCTTGCTCCATCTTTTCCTCCATTTTCTTCTTGCTCCATTTTGTTCTTGCTCCATTTTTTTGCCTTGTTTTCTTCTTGCTCCATTTTTTGCTCCATTTTCCTCTTGCTCTGTTTTTTTGCTCCATTTTCTTCTTGTTCCATTTTCTACTTGCTCCATTTTTGCTCTGTTTTCTTCTTGCTCCATTTTCTGCTCAGTTTTCTTCTTGCTCCTCTTTCTTCTTGCTCCGTTTTGGAAAAATCTTAATATATTGGCTCCATAGAATAAGATAGATATATTTTATTTAGTCTATGGAGCCAGTGCACTAAGTCCTATGCTATTCATTGGAGAGCTCTCTAGTATCCAAGAGGTTAATTAACAGACTGTAAGCAGGTATGTAACTGGTACAGAGACATTAAGATTGCTCTGACCACACCCATAATTCAGAAAGTGGGCGTGGCCTGCATAGCTAAGGGGCCCCTCAAAATTTGGAGCTCTAGGCATGTGCCTACTCTGCATGTTGGGAAATCCGGCCCTGCTTCCGAGCGGTACATAGTAATTTCTTTGAGTCTATTCTGTTACCCTGAATCATGAAGACACTGCACACCTTTGAACTGCCTCCAATATATCAATGTCCTTATGAACATTTGGTCTCCAGAATTGTACACAGTACTCCAAGAGAGGTTTTACCAGGCTAAAGCCTACTCATATACAACCAAGAACCCAGATTGCTTTTCCCACTGCTTTACTGCATTGCTCTCATACCTTCAAGTATTCTAAAATAACACCCAAGTTCCTTTTCTCTGATGTTTTTGTCAGCACAGTATCATTAAGCCTGTTTTCACCCCTGGGTTTCTGTGTCCTTAATTTATTATCTTGCACTTTTAGGCATTAACTTTTAGATTCTCTACCATTTGTCAATTCCTCCACTTTTCCTAAAGTTGGTTTATCCATCCTGGAAAGTCGACCCTGTTGCCCATTTCTTGTATCATCTGTGAAAAGATACAGCTTACCTTGAATACCACCAATAATATCACTAATGAAGACACTGAAGAGAACAGGCCCTACAAATGACCCCTGTAGCACTCCACTAGTAATCCATCCTTCCTCTGAATAAATACCATTGATTATGGCACACTGTTTCCTGTCCTGCAGCCTATTATTTATACAGTCAGATACCTTTGAGTCCATTCTCAAAATGCATCTTATGAATTTGTTTCCTCTGTGGTTCAGTATGAAAAGCTTTACTAAAATCCAAAAATTTTACATCTACTGCTCCACTCTTTTTGTTTGGTAGGATTTTTCTTTTGTAACACCATGTTGCCATGGATCTTGCATGTCATTAGACTTCAAATATGAAACAATTCTTCCTTTCGATAGCCTCTCCATTAATTTCCCAGATATAGATGTCAGTCTTACAGGCCTGTAAGTGCCAGAGTTCCTCCTATTGCCTTTATTGTGTAGTGGCATTACAATTTCCAAAGAATGGGTGACTCAGATGGGCACTAGCCAATAAAAGTAGCTGCTGCTCACATGGGATTGCCTTTGGACACTCTAGAATGTCAGTAGAACACAGGAGAAGGTAAGTGAAAGAACACAGGGTGACAGAACTGTAGCAGGGGCTGCTCCATTCTGCCTCTTGTGGGAAGAGGCCTTATTGAATAGACACCAGGGAAGCAAGCACATCATACACCTGCTCCATTGGCCTTGGAACAGAGAGAGAGAGCAATAGCCCACCCAGGCTCCTGTGTGACACTACAGTGACCACTCCTCTGAAAAAACACCTCTCACACACATACACTCTTACATGTTCTCTGAGTTAACCCCTCTGTTGCTGCATTTATTGGATGCTTTGCAGAGGGATGAAGAGGTGACAGAGGTAGAGGTTAAGACAACTGAGTGCCACTGAGCGTCTTGTGCTTGCAAGTAATAAGGTTAGCAACAATGTGTTACAGCTTACCTTGCTTTCAGCATCATCTACAGATGCGAGGCTTCAAGCATGCAGCAGGCCTCTGCTTTATGTGTTTGTTTCCTGTAGTCTCCTCCTACCTACTTCCTCCCTCTGATCTGCTCCTCCTTCTTCCTGTGGAGGCGTTTAAAAAGCAGACTGAGTCCTGACTCAGATGCCCTTGTGTTGTTGTTCATAGCAGTTCTATTACCTTGGGCTCTGTGTATGACCTGGCTAGTCTTCCATCCAACATGGAGCTGACCTGTGGCTCTGTCTGACTATTCTTTTTCTTAACCCTATAGTGGACACCCAACCTGGTGCAGACCTGTGGCTCTGGCTGACTTTCTGAACGGTGTATGACCTGGCTTGTCTGACTACCCCCTCTGATGCTGACTTGTGGCTCTGTCTGGCTACTCTTATGTTTGTTCCTTCTACCTAGCAGACACCCAATCTAGTGCGGACCTGGGGCTCTGGTAGACTAGTTCTGTGTCACGGTTTGTTATGACTCTCAGACACAGAGTTAAGATAAAGGGAACCCTCGCGGGTTACCATACACATGCAACATACATCTTCAATACATAGTCATAGTGAGTAGTGGTATACAGAACATAAGACAGGCTCTACCGGCCTTGCCAATACCAGGTAAGGCAACCTTAGACTGGCACAGGATGGAATAGGTTCTACCGACCTTGCCAATATACCAGGCAAGGCAGCCTTGAGGCTGGTAACGAGGAATGAGGCTCTACCGGCCTTGCCAATATACCGAGCAAGGCAGCCTTGAGACTGTACAACGAGGAATGAGGCTCTACCAGCCTTGAATACTACAAACAAACAGACAAGTAGCTCCAACCTCATACACAGAATATTTCAAACATATATCTTCAATGTATTTGCTTCAGGTCTTCAAGAACTCCCTTTGTTCTCTCCATAAACTGCAATGACTTTAATATATGTATATATCCCACGTATGTGCTACCTTAGGGTTTCTCCAAACACCCTTCAACAGAACACAATTTATAATGATGGGCAGGTGCACCAAAACGTATAATGGATTCAAGCCATGCAGCGAGTAAAAACAACTATATGTTTATTAATGCATCAATAAAAAGTGAAATACAGCGAGTAATGATACCTTGTTTCGTAACTGAACAGCAGGAGAAATGATTTAGTGGGCACCTTTCGAATGCAGACGTGTAAGTTCTTAGATCGACATGTTTCGCGCACCACTGCGCTTAATCATGATCAAAGGATTCAGACACACATTCTATGGTTACATTAAAACTACATTGTAGCCAATGGAAATCCAAAGCCACTCCCACCCTCAACGCTCCCTCTTAAAGAGACCAGATACTGAAAACACTGAAACCAGTGCATATACATAGAGAGACACTTCCGTCTGCAATCAAGTGCTCACATTAGCTTCCATAATCAAAAGGGACAGTAAATCCATCTCCAAACCTCTCCACACAAGGATCCAAGCACTCGAATACCAGCCTTGCCAATTCCGGGTAAGGCAACCTTAGACTAGCACAAGATGAAATAGGTTTTACCGGCCTTACCAATATACCGGGCAAGGCAGCCTGGAGACTGCAAGTACTGGAACACAGACAGGGATGGCCTCAGCGATTGGCATAAAGGTGTAACTAGCCAGTCGCCTATGATGGACAGACAGAGGCCAGCTGGGTATCAAAATGTAGAGAACACCCAACTAAATAATGGAGCGAACCAGTACCCGCGTACTGGGGTTACACAATTCCTACCGGTGCTGTAAGGAACGCAGCAAGCAGCCGGTGAACATGGAGCGAACCAGTACCCGCGTACTAGAGTTACACAATCTCTACCGGTGTTGTAAGGAACGCAGCAAGCAGCTGGTTAACATGGAGCGAACCAGTACCCGCGCACTGGAGTAACACAGTCTCTACCGGTGCTGTAAGGAACGCAGCAAGCAGCCGGTGAACATGGAGCGAACCAGTACCCACGTACTGGAGTAACACAATCTCTACCAGTGCTGTAAGGAACACAGCATGCAGCCGGTGAACATGGAGCGAACCAGTACCCACGTACTGGAGTAACACAATCTCTACCGGTGCTGTAAGGAACGCAGCAAGCAGCTGGTTAACATGGAGCGAACCAGTACCCGTGCACTGGAGTAACACAATCTCTACCGGTGCTGTAAGGAATGCAGCAAGCAGCCGGTGAACATGGAGCGAACCAGTACCCACGTACTGGAGTAACACAATCTCTACCAGTGCTGTAAGGAACACAGCAAGCAGCCGGTGAACATGGAGCGAACCAGTACCCACGTACTGGAGTAACACAATCTCTACCTGTGCTGTAAGGAACGCAGCAAGCAGCCGGTGAACATGGAGCGAACCAGTAACCGCGTACTGGAGTAACACAATCTCTACCAGTGCTGTGAGGGACGCAGCAAGCAGCCGGTGAACATGGAGCAAA
The DNA here is from genome assembly GCA_037306005.1 of Rhinophrynus dorsalis. Classification (NCBI taxonomy): domain Eukaryota; kingdom Metazoa; phylum Chordata; class Amphibia; order Anura; family Rhinophrynidae; genus Rhinophrynus; species Rhinophrynus dorsalis. The sequence goes on along the minus strand of CM074725.1, from coordinate 146,710,649 downwards.
CCAGTAACCGCGTACTGGAGTTACACAATCTCTACCAGTGCTGTGAGGGACGCGGCAAGCAGCCGGTTAACATGGAGCAAACCAGTTCCCGCGTACTGGAGTTACACAATCTCTACCGGTGCTGTAAGGAACACAGGAAGCAGCCGGTGAACATGGAGCGAACCATTACCCACGTACTGGAGTAACACAATCTCTACCGGTGCTGTAAGGAACGCAGCAAGCAGCCGGTGAACATGGAGCGAACCAGTACCCACGTACTGGAGTAACACAATCTCTACCGGTGCTGTGAGGGACGCAGCAAGCAGTCGGATAACATGGAGCGAACCAGTACCCGCGTACTGGAGTTATACAATCTCTACCGGTGCTGTAAGGAACGCAGCAAGCAGCCGGTTAACATGGAGCGAACCAGTACCAGCGTACTGGAGTAACCAAACAAAGTGAATGAAAATGTCACCAAATGCGACTGGAGGAAGGAGACACTCTGCAGGCATCCAGGAGCAAGAACACAGCCGGTACAGGATAGGAAGCAGGACCATCAATGGCAGTCAACCGGAGCAGGAACGGCAGCAGGAACAGCAACCCCAGCCGGATCAGGAACGGAAGCTGGAACCGAGGAAGCTGTCAGACAGGAACTCAGGTGATCACTGGAGAGCATAGATAGCAGACGGCCCAGGAAGCTCAGGAACACAATGCAGGTGCTGGCGACATAGAGACACCACGAAAGGGCAACCAAAGGGTGCCCAAGCCCAGTCTAAATAGGCAGTACTGGGCGGGTTGAAAGCAGACAGCCAATGGAGAGCACTTCAGGTAACTGACAGGAAAGGCAGCAAATCACGGGCACCGTGATATTCTGATTCTGACTGCAGGCTTGAGTCAGCTATCTATTTCCCATACTGACTGCAGGCGTGAGTTAGTTCGCTCCATACTGACTGCAGGCCTGAGTCAGTTCACTCCATACTGACTGCAGGCGTGAGTCAGTTCACTATACTGACTGCAGGTGTGAGTCAGTTTGCTCCATACTGACTGCAGGCGTGAGTCAGTTCACTTGCTATGTCGGATCAAGATCCTGAGTTCCTGTTCCTGCTCCTTGTTCCTGTTGAGACTACCAGTGGCTAAGGCCTAGTCTCCAGCAGTGTGGTCTAGCTTTGAAGCCTGTTATTCCTGATAATAGTGCCTGCTGGCTGGTAACCATCTGCTTGTTCCTGTGTATTAATGTACTTTCTATTTTTTGTTAATAAATTGCATTAACTATACCGTACTGATTCCTGGACTTCTCTGGGTAACCATGACACAGTGTCAAAGTAAAGTGGCTTCTTAACCCGTTGTAAATTTTTACTAGCCTCTAGCACTGGCATGTCAAACTCAAATACAATTGAGGGCCACACTGAACATTTCATAACAAAGAGGGCTCCAACATTGCCTGCATATGTATGTAAATCTACTATATATCAGCTTAAAGGGATAGTAATACTTCGTTTTAACTTTATTTTATTTTGTAGGCATTAAAAAAACATAAAGAATGATATAAGTCTTATCTCTCAAACCCCTGTTCAACCAGGTCAGAAGGGAGGTGCCCAGGTAGACTGCAGAGAGGGACAATCTTCAATTAAGATAAGGGAAAAACCTGAAAAACTTGTCAAGGGGGGAAGGGCTTTCATTGTTTTCATACAAAGAAAATTGTCCCCTTCTGTTATCTGTCTGATCTTACAACCAGATTCACATCTGAGAAGAGATGGCTTACACTAGGTAAAAGGGGCGGGAGGGGAAACTTTGCTTGTGAATATCTCATAAACCATAAGGGTTTGAGAGATAAGACTTATATCATTCTTCATGTTTTTTTAATGCCTACAAAATAAAATAAAGTTAAAACGAAGTATTACTATCCCTTTAACATCTACATCTGTCACCTCTTCATCCCACTGAGGCCAGGGAGGTATCCAACGGGTTAAACCTTATCTCACAGTCTTTCTCTTTCCTCCCCATCTCTCTCCTTTCCCTCTCACTCTTTCTTCACCTACTCCTTCTCTTTCGTACCCTTTCTCCCACTTTTTGTTCCAGTCTCTCACATTCCAATTCTATTTTCCCAAGCAACGTGCCCCACATTCAAGCTTTGCTCTTTGGAAAATTGTAGGGAGGCATTCTAATGCAAGAAAGTTAACCCATTGGGTTTCAGGTTGGAATTTAATGCATTAAACGTCTTTATGGCACCTAAATTGTTAATCCCCCCACCAAGTGAAAAATAACATTGAAGTAAAGTGTGGACTACAGCTGCATGTCTACCTTGGATAAAACACTGCAGCCACTCTAATGCCCTGTGTATATGTTTAGATTCCTCATGTGAAAGAAGTGAGTCAGAAAAAAAGACATCACACAGGAAAAGTGCAGCTAATATGCAGGAGTTACAGGAGGACATCCAGGACAGTGTGATCACAGCTCCCTCTGCTGTCCAGGGTGAACATCGCACCAAGCAGGAGATGAAAAACATTAAAGGTTGGAAATAATGCTATGGTTTTGCACCTTAAAGAGATAGTAATACTTAATTTATCTTTATTTTATTTTGTAGGCATTAAAAAAAACATGAAGAACGATATAAATCGTATCTCTCAAACCTTTATGGTTTGAGAGATATTCACAAGCAAATTTTCCCCTCCCTCTCCTTTTACCTTGTGTAAGCCATCTCTTCTCAGATGTGGACCATAGACCAGACAGATAACAGCAGGGGACAGTCTTAAAAAAAAGTCCACACTATGGCAAAGTGTAAATTGGTCTATATCCACTTTGTCTTTTACTAAGTCTTGTATGGGAGCAGAATTAATACACATTCTGGAGATGTGCTTTGTAGCACTGACATTAAAGGGATAGTAATACTTAAGTATTACTAATCCCTATAGGAAAGTACTACTAAAAAAAAACGTATTGCCCCCAGTGTCATCTCTCAAACGTTTATGGTTTGAGAGATGATCGCTTTTAAAGTTGCCCTCTCCCTCCCCCTTCCCCGAAGTCAGCATTGTAGCTGACTGAAGGGAAATCCGGTCATAGATCATCAGGTGGCTCTGCAGCAAGGGTTGCCACCCAGCCAGTATTTTACTGGCAGGCCGGTAAAAAATTGGCTTCTGTCCAATGTTAAGTCTATGGAGGGAATGCCATGGCCGGTATTTTTTTTTGAAGAAAAGGTGGCAACCCTATCTGCAGCAGAGCCGCGATCGCGTTAACTAAAAAAAAACGTTCACTAAAACGGTCTTCTACGTGTGCTTGCAAACCAAGCACACGTAGAAGACCATTTCAGTGAAAGTTTTCTTTTTTAGGAACGCGATCCAGCTTTGCTGGAGAGCCGCCTGAAAGTCGTACGACTTTCTTCCCTTCAGTCAGCTAGCATGCTGACTACGGGGAAGGGGGAGGGAGAGGGCAACTTTAGAAGCGATCATCTCTCAAACCATAAACATTTGAGAGTTGACACTGGGGGCAATATGGTTTTTTTTAGTAATACTTTGCTATAGGGATTAGTAATACTTAAGTATTACTATCCCTTTAAACACTTTACATTGACCTGTGATTTCACCCAAGTAATGTTTCTGGCCTGACCTTGTTTTGCTGTTTGTAAAAAAAAAAAAAAAAAAATTATATATATATACAGGTCTTAAAATTTGAAGTCCTTTGCTACTAGCCAGACCTGAAAATTTACTCGCCACTGCAAGCCATAACTTTCACACCAGGGCTGAATTTCTACTCGCCAGGGCTAAATTTTCACTCGCCATTGGAGAAACTCCTTAGCCTCGCAAGAGACAACACAATGATCCAAAGAAGTTAAAAAAAGTTATCACTTTATTGTATCCATGCCGAACGTTTTCGTCCTACATGGACCTTCCTCAGGGCAAATGGTTTCATTTATATAAGTAGCACCCAGGCAGTAGTCATCGTTTTTTGCACATAATAGGAGTACCCATTCCCATTCCTTCTTCAATTTTTTATATATATATATATATATATATATATATATATATATATATATATATATATATATATATATATATACCTTTATTGGTTTACTGAGGAGATTTAGAGTGCAAATCTACTTGATTAGCCAGTAAAGCTATCCCCTTTACTCTAATAGTCTCCTGCTTTTTCCGCAGCTGACACAGTACCAACCTTTACCCATAATAGAAATAATAATAATAACGTAGTACAACTTTATAGGGGCCAGTCTTTCATTTCTCACGGGGCCTGAAGATGGACATGTGGCTCTTACATGTAATAGATGATTCATTTCTTCCCCTTAGTTCCACCGAAGCAGCAGAGTACAAAGCAGAAAACATCAGAGGGCTCAATGAAAGGGCAGCCACAGCCCAGCAGGACAAGCACAGAAGTGTAAGTACCCAGGCACTTTGTGTAATTACTCTATTCCTTGTTCCTTGCAATGTGGAGGAATCCATCACATGTGGAGCAATTCTGGGGCAAACCAACTTCATCAGAAGTGACTGAAAATCGTATTGTTTTAGATGGGGCTTTTAACAAATCGAATGCTGGAGAGGTCTCCAATTCATTGCTATGCCACTCTAGCATTCAAGAGGTTAATTGCCCATTTAAATCAATGGGAATTTGGAGGGGGGTATTTGTCACCTATGGTGTAGCTGGTTTGCCCCAAAATTGCTCCACTTGTCTATGTGCATAGCCCCATATATTGTTTAACCATTTGAGTGACAGAGAGTGATCCAAAGCATTGCAGTGCAAAATGTTTACATAAAACTAACATGTTGTACAAAGTCCATCCCTGTGAGTGTAGACTTGGGGGGTTATACACTAAGGAGTAACAAAGAGGTGATGAAGTGGAGATGAATTCTACAGTGACATCACTTCCTTCTCCAGTTCATGTGTTATTCTATGGAGTCAATGTACTAAGATTCCTCCAGCTTTGGATATCTTAGTGCATAGGCTCTTCAGCATAACACAGGAATTGGAGAAGTGATATCACTGGAGAAGTCAACTCTGCTTTTTCACCTCTTTATCACTTCTTCTAATAATTTTTCACAAAAAAAGCAGCTCCAATTAAACTTCATAGTATATGGGCCATGGAGATTGTTATTTCAGTACTGTCGGAGTTGTAGTTCGAGAGTAATTGAATGATAAAGTATCCCCCTCCCGTCCGTTTTACCTAATGTAAGTCACCTCCCCTCAAATAAGGAATCTGGTCTCTTGACCAGACAGGTAGCAGCAAGGTACAGTCTTCTTACTGTGAGCATAATGAAGACCCTGCCCCCCTTGACATGTTTTTCAGATTTTTCCTTATGTTCATTGAAGATTGTCCCTCTCTGTGATCCATCCAGACAGTCTTGCTGCTCTGAGGTGAGCAGTGTTACATCAATAAAAAGGGGGGAGGGGTAATTTATCATTCAATTACTCTTGAATTAGAAATCTGACAGTATTGAAATAACGCTCTCCATGATCCACATACTATGAAGATTAATTGGAGCTACTATCCCTTTAATGCATAACACCCTTAGTATCTTGCCAGGAGCAAACCTGCCAAAGTTGATCTATCAGATAATTATTTCTTTTCAACCCCTTGATGACTGGATGGATGTGCAACGTGTTGCAAAAAGTGTGAATTTGTTGGGATGTGAATTATAGACTGAGTAACCCAAAAATGCAATGGTATTTATATTAAAGGAGAACTAATGCCTCTTAATAATAACCCACACACACACTTACTTTACTATGACCAGAAAATCCTAATGTCTTCTATGAATTATTTCCCTTGCTCATTGGTTCAACATCTTGAATCAGTCTTTGATGTCATGTCTATGGAGGCAGACATGACAGTTGGAAGCAGGAACACCTCAAACTCTGCTCACTGCACCTTAACCTTTAAGGACTAGAGGAGTGTACAACACATTTCTTCACAGCAGAATCATGCACTCTGCATGCTTCTGCTCTTCAACAACTGTCATGGACATAATATTCAGGACTCATTGAAGATGTTATCTCTTGAACAAAGGCGAAAGGCCTGTTAGAATTTTTCAGCCACAGTAAGTTAAGTGGTGGGTTATTAATCTGGGGTGTTCATTCTCCTTTAATTTAAATGTGATGTCCTAACCTAATATTTGTAGAACAAAAGGTGAGAGATGCTCAACTAGGCTCATGAGCTAGCAAATACTTGCAAGAAGCTCACTGGGACTGTGTCCTCGCGCCCAGGGTGCAATCTCTTTTAGCTCAACAGTGCCATACACAGAGAGGAAATCTTCTGAAGCATATCATACTGGTCCTGCCAAATGACAGTCCAACCAGTGAGCTTCTTGCAAGTATTTGCTAGCTCATGAGCCTAGTTGAGCATCTCTCACCTTTTGTTCTACATATGTAAATTGCTCTTGGGTTTGGTCACCCTAAGAGTAATGAGGGTAATCCAGACATGGACCCCTTGCTCACAGTGCCTAGAGGGATCAGCTGCACCTCACCGATGAGGCCCAAGAAGGCCGAAACGTACGTCTGGGGTTAGCTGTTTCCCTTGTTCAGAGAGGAGTTGTCTGGCATTTCGTGGCTGGACTGTCATTTGGCAGGACCAGTATGATATGCTTCAGAAGATTTCCTCTCTGTGTATGGCACTGGTGAGCTAAAAGAGGTTGCACCCTGGGTGCAAGGGCACAGTCCCAGTGAGCTTCTTGCAAGTATTTGCTAGCTCATGAGCCTAGTTGAGCATCTCTCACCTTTTGTTCTACATATGCAAATTGCTCTTGGGTTTGGTCACCCTAAGAGTAATGAGGGTAATCCAGACGTGGACCCCTTGCTCACAGTGCCTAGAGGGATCAGCTGCACCTCGCCAACGAGGCCCAAGAAGGCCGAAACGTACGTCTGGGGTTAGCTGTTTCCCTTGTTCAGAGAGGAATTGTCTGGCATTTCTGGCTGGACTGTCATTTGGCAGAACCAGTATGGAGCGGTCTCTCTCAGACCTCAATGCGGCACACCGGTACACGTTAACTAGTCACACGTACCGGAGCATTGGAAAGGATCAAAGTGGTCCATAAGGGAAGGTTACTTCCCAGGACCTTGGTCCTTAAAAAGATAGTAATACATCAGTTTTACTAATTTTAATCTTGTAGGTAGTTAAAAAAGTAATTAAATGCCCCCACTGCCATCTCTCAAACCTTTATGGTTTGAGAGATATTCGCTGTGAAAGTTCCCCCTCCCTCCCCTTTCCCTGACATCAGCTATCCACCTGACTGCAGGGGAATCCTGTCCCTGAACAAACGGAGGCTCTTCAGCAGAGTAAAGATTGCGTTATTAAAGGAGAAATTCTTCACTGGAACAGTCTATAAAGTGTGCCTGTAAACCAAGCACACTTTGTAGACCGTTCCAGTGAAGGATTTATTCTTCAATAACGCGATCTCCGCTCTCCCGGGACCAGATTCCCCTGCAGTCAGCTAGAGCACTGACGTCAGGGTAGGGGGAACTTTCACAGCGAATATCTCTCAAACCATAAAGGGGGACTGGTGGCATTTAATTTCTTTTTTAAATACCTACAAGATTAAAATTAGTAAAACTAATGTATTACTATCCCTTTAATGGGTTAAGAAAATACAACCTAAAACGGATAATTGCTATGAGATTAGTATCCTGCCTTTTTTTCCACAGATAATTCTCCTATTTGTCAGTTATAGCATACATTGTACTTATCACTCGTTAGAAGCTTGCAAACAGTGGCCAAAGGGTCATGCATAACTGTTTAACCCTTTGAATGTTCTGCAATGCTTTGCGCACCTTTTGGTATAACAATACTGGCTAGGGGTAGCTTTTAAAGTTAAGGTGATACTGTCGTTTTAATACATTTGTTCTTTCTGGTAGCTTGATTCTCATGTCTGTAGTGCAGTATCGTCCAGTGCACCAGTCTCTTTCCCTTTCCTGTAGCACTTAATTAGGGTGACTGGATGTAGATTTATGAATGTATGGGATGACTGACCTGAGGACTTCTTGCCTTGAGCAGTTCCATTTCTGTCTAACTGTGACCTGCATGATAGATGTGGGTCACATTTTGCTGTTAGGCAGTCTTTACCCCAAGTGAAAACTCTAGGCCAGTGATTTCCAATAGGCGCATCACAATGTAGTTATGTGTTTTGCACCAAGATTAGTGACGCTGATGTACTAAGAAAACTGTAGCAATTCTGGGGCAACACATCTGCACCAAATAAAAATTCCTGCAAATTAACCTTCTTCAAATGGGACTTTTAAACCCTGAAATGGTAGAAATACCTTACTAGCATTCCAAGGGTTAATGTTCCCAGTTAAAAGTCAATTATCATGTTTTACTAAGTCTGCTTTTATGGCAGCAGATGTAGTAAAAAGCCTGGGGCTGCAGTGAAACCCATAAATGACTCCTATCCGCCATTCGGAGGGGGTGGGGTTGGGGATCAGAAAACTGCTTACTTACTTACTGAAAACTCAGTAAGACTGAATTTCCTAGCTCTCAACAACAAAGCTTATGGATTGTGTGCACATCTCCATTAACCATTTGTGTCAGATTTTCTTCGCCCAATCAGAGGGTCTTTAGAAACCAGTATTACCCAGGACAGAGACTGGACTGCCACCCTTCCTGCTAGCCCTACAGGCGTGTAGCTGAATAAATCCAGTTCCTCTTAAAGGGACAGAAATACTTGAGTTAAACTTGAGGTCTGAGTCTTCTTTATATGTTTTTAAACACATAGTGCTATATTTAACCATTTACATGTTTGTAGTTCATGAGCTATTCAATCGGAAAGGATCCCCCTCCTGCCCCATACATCCCATTTCAAATTGCCAAAGAGGGACACTTGTGTTTTAGGTGGTGTTGCTGGGGGCATGGCTGGTGGGTGGGGCATTACCGGGGATTTTTAGGCTATTTCATGACCTATTCATACCTCTTTGTGTAACCTAATAAATGACTTATAACAAGACCAAAGTATTTTATTTACACAGACTAATTTATAAACACATATACTGCCATTTATACAAACAATAATGCAAGTTATATTGCTGTAGAACAATATGATACACTTATCTACACACCACTCAGTCTGATCTCCTAAAAAGAGGGACATCAGGGTGGGAAAAAGGGACAGAGGGAATTGGGTCTAAAAGAGGGACGGTCCCTCCTAAAGAGGGACACTTGGGAGGTATGCTGCCCCTTTCCCCTGGGTCACACTGGCTCTCTGTCTGGTCCGGATGGAGTGCAATGAGGGACAATCTTCAGTAAGCAAAAGGAAAATTCTGCCCTCCATCATCAAGGGAGGACAGGGTTTTCCTTATACTTACTGACTGAAGATTGTCCCTCATTGCATCCGTCCGGTCCCACAACCAGATTCCAGATCTAATGGGAGGCGGACAGAAAGGGCGGTAGGGGGATCCTTTCTGATCGAATTGCACTTGAACTACAAACATGTAAGTGGTGAAATATAGAGCTATGTGTTTAAAAACATATAGAGAAGACTCGGACCACAAATTTACTTCAAGTACTCCTATCCCTTTAACACATCAGCCTCAACAAAAACATTATGTTGCTTCTATTGGTTGCTTCGTTATTTTCCAGCTACATGTGTAACAACCTACTAAGGGTTGGAAACCACTGGTCTAGGATTTATTTATATTTAGTCTTTTTGTAACAAGGTCTAAATCATCCACATGTGGATCCAAAACAAATAATGGCCTATGCTATGTAAATATTATACTGCACTGGTCTATTTCATTCAGAAACAACTGTCAAAGGCAAAGTTTCGTATCGGAACATGCCAAAACAATTTTCCTAGTTCTATAGATAGCAGCGTGCATTGGTTAATCACTTCTAGCCTGTCAGCATATAGGAATTGTAACAACCACAATACAGACATTTGAGAAGTCAGCACAGTTAACCTTTTGAGAGCCAGAGGGGTATGCAACGCATTGCTTTGCAATGCGTTGCATACACCTCTGGCACTCAAAGGATTAATATGCCAAGACCTGAAGAAGGGAATTCTCCCCCAAAAGTGGCCTGCCAATTTCACCAATGTCTTTTGGTGCAGTAAATGCAATCAAGAACTCTTCTAAAGTGTTAAATTTTTTGTTCAGACCCACTCCATTCTTTTCTAATTGTATGTTCCTTTGGATTTTAGAGACATCTATAGTGTATTGCTACAAAATGCACTGTAGACATCACTAACATCCAAGTGGATGAAAAGGGTGATAAATGGATTTCTAAGGGGGGGCACACTATGGTCCAAATTTGGTGCAAGATCTGTCCTGCTGAGAGCACCTCAAATGCCTCACTAGAACAGGGCTCACCTCCTTATAAGCACTAAGAATTTTGTATTCATTGGGAGGTGCTAACGATTCCCTGATCATTAGCATAAGATGTTTGAGAAATATTGTATACTAAATTGCAATCATATAAGTCTGCAGCGAGTTTAAAAACCAAACTGTCAAATGACTCCATAGCAGCATAATACAATGATTATACAGTAGATTATTTCAGTTACTTCATATCAGTGTATTTCACTTACTCCAAAGGAGCCTTATCGGAAACTTCATATTAGATTTGAAAGGGAGAAGTTCCACATTAGCATGTTATGGAGTAACTTAAATAACACTTCTGTAGAGTACTTGTAATACACTGCTCTGGACAACCTGGCTCTAACCCTCACTTCAGACGTAAGTGTTAAAAATTTGCAGGTAATATTTATACCAACATTATATGCTTAAAGGGATAGTAATGTTTCATAATAAAAGCAGCTCTAATTAATCATCATAGTATTTGGACTTTGGAAAGTGTTATTTCAATTCTATCAGAGTTGTAGTTCAAGAGTAATTCAATGACAAAGTATCCCCCTCCCGCCCCTTTTACTGATGTAACACTGCTAAGCCAGAGCAGAAGGGTGGTGCCCAGGTAGATTGTAGAGAGGGACAATCTTCAATTAAGATAAGGGAAAAACCTGAAAATTTGTCAAGGGGGGCAGGGCTTTCATTGTTCTCATAGGAAGAAGATTGTCCCCTGCTGTTATCTGTCTGGTCTATGGACTGCATTCCACATCTGAGAAGAGATGGCTTACACTAGGTAAAAGGGGCGGGAGGGGAAACTTTGCTTGTGAATATCTCTCAAACCATAAAGGTTTGTGAGATAAGACTTATATCGTTCTTCGTGTTTTTTTAATGCCTACAAAATAAAGACAAAACAAAGTATTACTATCCCTTTAAGTCTCATGTGAAGTGATTTACTTGAATAAGTGTAAGCTGGATTTTCATACAAAGCAATGACAGAACAGAGGGGGAGATTCACTAAGTGGTGATAAAGTGGAGATGACTTCTCCAGTTTATCACTTGTCCAATTCCTATGTTATTCTGTGGAGCCTATGTACTAAGATTTCTTTAGCTTTGGAGATCCAAGTGCATAGGCTCTATAGAATTACATAGGAAGTAGAGAAGTGATGAACTGGAGAAGTCATATCCACTTCATCACCGCTTTATCACCGCTTAGTGAATCTCCCCCAGAGAATTTGCCAGCCTCAGTTAGATGAGATTGTTTCTGTGAGCTCTGCCAGTATGACCAGGCAGCTATCAGGCCCTATTGCATACGAGTAAATGCTTTGTGTAGCATCTGGCTAGGAAGGGATTAAAATAGATTGCTTAATCAAATAAAGCATTCTCAAGGTACACACTAAAATGATGTAATTTAATGACGTTCATTTTAATTGAAGCAACATTGTAGTGAATACAGGAAGAGAAGTGTTTAATGAATAGAATAAGACAGTATATTGCCAAATATGCAATGTTATATCCATGTAAATGCCTTATTGGACCTTAGTGCATCTCTCCACCTTGTGTTCATCTGAGTATAAAACTAAAAACTGAACAAGTGTTTCAATAGTCTCCATGAAGTTGTCTGCTTTTGTCACAGTTGATAAAACTGTACTGTATAGTCAGTGCATATCCAAGTAAGTACAAGAAACTCTTGTGTTCTTAGCTTGACCAGGCTTGATAAAGAACCCAGTGATGAAGGAGAGAAGAGTCCTGATTATCCACCACAAGACATTGGAAGAGATGTGAGTCACAGCAATAAGAAGCCAATGACTGAGGATGAAGAGATGGAGCTCTTACAACAGATTGCCAGCACTATAGTGAGTATAATGTGACTGTTTTGTTACCTACAAAATGGTCCCAACAAAGATGCCTAAGAGGGGCAGTGTAGGATCAGAACAAGAACATTTTAGGTGGTTAGCTCATGGTGGCAACAGTGATGGCTTAGTTATTGTTGGGTGTTCATTACCTTAGCAGCTTTAATCTTCCAAAGTCACTGCTCTTCGTCAGATTTGATCCATACCTGTGAATCATGGAGGCATCACTTTCTGTTATTTTTAAATGAGCTGCAAATTCTTTATGAACAAATACGTTATAATATTTTCCTCTTGAGTGGAACAGTGGTATTCCTACTGTTGGACATTTTTCATTCAAAAGTTGTAACAGCTCACTTATCCTATGGACGTATGTCCAACTGGTGAACAAAAGGCACATAATTATGAAGACTTATATGGGAGAACTTGAGATCTGGGGGAATGTAGGCATGTTACAGGACAGCTCCTTTTGGCATTAACTTTCAGCTTCTCTGTCTACACTTCAGCATACCTATCAATATATGAAATGGTCAAAGAAAAACAGTTTTAGGGGGAGTTGCTGGGGCATGGCTGGTGGGTGGGGCATTACCAAGAAGTTTAGGTTATTTCATGACCTACTGACACCTTTCTGTGTAATGGAATAAATGATTTAGAGTAAGACCAAAATATTTTATTTACACAGACTAATTTATAAACACATTTACTCAAATATAAAAAAACATTAATGAGAGTTTTATTGCTGGGGATCAAGGTTATACTTATATACACAACACACAATCTAATCTCCTTAAAAGAGGTACATCAGGGTAGGAATGGGGGACAAAGGGATTTGGTTCTCAGAGAGGGACTGGCCTTCCTAAAGAGGGACACTTGGGAGGTGTGCTTCAGTGGTTCTCCTACAGGGTGCACTGGCATTTTGGTGCACCACGAACATCACTCAGAATGCCATTTATTTCTATAAAGCAGGGGTGTCGTAGGCCACATGATCAGAAAGCCATGAGTGTGATAGTGGCATTATTTTTTTATTGCTAATGATGGTGAATTATAGCCTGTCAGCTATTCAAAAATATGGATTTTTTTATTTACTGATCAAACCAGTGGCAATACTGATATTTAACAGACCACTACTTTTTAACTGTACGGTACTGGCAAGCAGGGGTTTAGGTCTTACTTACCTAATAATTCATGGGTGCTAGTTAATTAATTATAAAAAAAAAGTTAAATCTCAGACGGGCCGCATCCTAGGGTCAGACAGGCCGCTTTTGACCCATTGTTCGCGCATTGGATGCATGTAAAGGCTCTGACAAGAATCTGAAAGTTGAGATTCAAATGTGTATTTATGGAAAGTCTTATGCACAAAATGTTTTGTTATTCTGTTTGCAAGACCTACGAATAACTACATATTAACCCTTTGAGTGCCAGAAGGGTATCCAATGCATTGCAAAGCAATCGGATATCTCTCTGGCTCTCACAGGGTTAACTATTTGTACCCTTCAAAATGTCCTTGACAAATCACACATAAAATGTTAGGGGTGCTCTGAAGAATTCACATTGCATGTTAGGGGATCCCTGCAGAAAAAAGACTGAGAAACAGTACACTAGTCTGGCACACACACACCTGTGTCATTAAGGCTTTAATGCCATCAGGCCATGAGCACCGGTTTTCACTGAAACTTATCAGTACATTATGTTAGACACCTAGAACAATAATACCCTGAAATCACCATTCATTTTTCCACTGCATACCTCCCAACATTTCAAATTGCCAAAGAGGGACACTTGTGTTTTAGGGGATGTTGCTGGGGCTGTGGCTGGGGGGCAGGGCATTACTGAGAATCTTTAGGCTTTGTCATGACCTATTGAGACCTCCTTGTGTAACCTAATAAATGACTTATAACAACACCAATATATTTTATTTACATAGACTAATTTATAAACACATATACTGATGTTTAAACAAACATTAACCTGAGTTTTATTGCTGTAGAGCAATGTGATACACTTATATACACACACCACAGTCTAATCATCTAAAAAGAGGGACATCAGGGTGGGAAAGATGGACAGAGGGATTTGGGTCTAAAAGAGGGACTGTCCCTCCTTAAGAGGGACACTTAGGAGGTATGCCACTGCCCTCCCCTTGACACAAACAGCATTAAACCTAAGAGTACCGGAGGGGTGCACAACACATTGTTTTGACATAAGTTGCTCCGTAACTTGGTACAGCACTAATAAATCAGTTCCAGCACGTAGTTTAGAGCAGACTCCTATTACTACATCACCTTTTGACTACATCTCTCCGTACTAAGTGATAGGAACAGAAGCACCTGGTGACCACAATAGGAAATTGAAGTTTAACCCCATCGCGACAATTGACTTACCAGGTACTTCCCGCAAAAACTGTCACTTAGTGACAGAGGACATAACTGGTAAGTCCCGGAAGTCCGGGCCTCCGTGCGGCTGCACGCCGTTCAGAGACTCCGTAATCATTTTAAATTGAAAAAAAAATGTACCACGGGCATTGAGGTGACAGCCACGTACGCACACGGCTGTCACTAAGGGGTTAATTTAAAAAAATGTTTGCGCTACAGTAACTTTTAAATGGAAAATCTCCCAATAGTGAGATTATTCTTTTTTACTCGGTGATCAGAAGAATACTTACAATTATTCTTCTTATTATTTTTTTTAAAAAGGTTTTCTGCTCCTTTAACCCTCTGACTGCCAGAGAGATGTGCAACTCATTGCTCTGCAGTGTGTTGTGTACCCCCTAGCACTCAAAGGGTTAATTTTGAGTGCCAGAGGGGAATGCAGTACATTGTTTTGCAATGTATTGCGTATCCGCCTGGCACTCAAAAGTTTACGTTCATAATTCATGCATTTTCATGAAATGTGTTACTTGCATCCAAGGGGTTCAATGTATTGAAATGTTTTATTATGAATACAAACATCATTAAACATTTTTATCAAAACTTAGGTTCCAAAAAATCACCACTAGGTGGCAATGCTGCTCCTGCATTCTCTGGAGAACTACAAGTCAGACTACAGTCACAGGCTAAATGTTCTCCAAAGACAGCAAAAGAAATATGCATGTTGTAGTCTGGTTTGGATTGTAATAACTTTTAATGAAGCTTCTCCCAGCAGTGGAAGCACGACCTTGTTTAACTCGACAGAAAAAAATTCAACATTATATATTTTTGTCATAATAGCATCTTTACGACATAAGGCTTTGTGGCCTAGCTGTAACTAGCTAGTACTTATATAGTAATTGAATAACAATCCTATATAATAATTCGCTAAATCGTGTGTAACGCCGCGACATGCGCAGTAGACACTGCTGCGCGTTCTGCAGTCATGAGCGTCCAGCTCTGTATCAGCCGTGGCACGGCCAGTCTCTACTGCGCGTGACTGCCCCGCGACCAGGTGGCAGTGGCCCGTGTAACGGGCTGTTCAACTAGTATAGTATAATGTACTAAGAAGAACTGGGCCTAGATGCACTAAGGGTTGATGCGGTGTCAGTATGATATTGTCAATCACTCCGACAATTCGATCTGCACACACATCAACATATTCACAAAAATTGTCGGTTGGAAGGGGAAGGTTGGAGAAGGTCCCTATTAGCATACAGGATTTTCAAAGTGCTGTCGGTGTGAAAGGGTTCTCCTCCCCTCACACATCACCAACACTATGACAATTCTGAACAGCATTCTCTGTGCTTCCCTACCCAGCCATTAGGGGAATACAGAGAAGGCTTTCAGCACAATGGACAGCATTGAATGCTATTTGGATGTGCGATGCTCACCCCTGTGGCATTCAAAGGATTAAGAGCCAGCTGCAGTTTGTCCACTTTAAGTAGACAAAGTATTAGGTATCTTATGTGTTTTTGAACGTGAATTGTCGGGCTTGCTAAGAATAAAAGCAAATAATTGCTCTAATATTGTAACTCTAGTTCACATAGACTGCCATGTCCTATGTTTACCTCAGGTAGTACACGCATTGCAATTGTCACTGGTTAGGAGATTCCACAAGCAAACAGTGTTCGAATGGTCATGTTTATGTTTCTAAGGAACTGTTTTTACAAATACTGTCTAGGGAAAAAATGAAAATGTAACAATTATGACAGGAGTCTTAGATTAACCTATTTCTTTAACTCTTTGTGTGCCAGAGAGGTATTGCAACTCAATAGGGAATCGGGAAATTTTACCCTGTGCCACTAATATAATACTTCACCCTTACATAGCAATTTGCTGGCATGTATATAAAGGTACAGAAAAGGGAGTTCTAGGCAGTAAAATAGAAACTAGTGTCTGGGGACCAGGCATAGAAGAGCAGGCACACAGGGGGTAGGGACAGAACCTGCAGTGGGACGAGGGGTAGTTCCTGGGGACCACCAGACACAGGCAACGGCAGAGCAGACAGGACACTCCTCGCATGCCAGAGCTGAGGGGGACAGGATCAGGGATCCCCGTTATACTGAGGAGGAGAATAGGGCCCTCGTGGAGGCTGTGCTGGAGAGGGAGACCATAGTCTTCCCAAGGGAGAAGGTCCCTGGTCTGTCTGCGAGGAGGAAGGCGGCATGGAACCAGATCTGCAGGCGGGTGAATGCTGTGGCCACATGCAGAAGGGACATGGACTCTATAAAGAAAAGATGGGACGACTGCAAGAGGGTGGTCAAAAATAAGTTGGACGAAATCTCCAAGCACGCCCAAGGTACCAGAGGTGGCCCACCTGTCCCGATCACCTTCTGTGGATCGGAGGAGATGGTCCGCCACACTCATTGAGGGGGTCCCTGGAGGATCAGACATTGGGGAAGAGAGGAGCCTCCACACTACCGGTAAGTGCAGCATCACATAACCACACACACCACATCAACATACACAACCATTCACATAAACTCAGTCACATCCCAACATATGCCCATCATTCATTCACTCAACTGTACCAACACCCTCAGGGTAAAAACAGGACGCAAGACAAGGACAAATGTCAAGGTTCAACAAGGCCCAACCTGTCCAACTCACTGGTTAACCCTCATGTTGCTGTGCTTATCACACACAATACACACAAACTATTCTCATAAAAGTGTTGCATGTTCAACATCAGAACTGCTCCAACACAATGTCACCCATGTACCCACAGGGAAACCAGAACATAACCCCTTGAGTGCTAGACAATGCATTGGGAGCCCCTCTGGTACTCAAAGGGTTAACCAGAAAAAAAACAGAAGTCAATAGGTTAACGATTGCATGCTACACAGGGGACATTCACTAAGTGGTGAAAAAGAGATGATGGAGAGAAATGAACGCTTACATACCCTCACTTCACCAATCCCAATGTTAGTCTATGGAGAATATTCAATAACATGAATCAAGTTGCTAATGTCCCATTTTATAGGCTCCATAGAAAACATAGCAAAGGGGGAAATGAGATCACTGGGTTAGTCATCATCATGTTCAGTTCATCAAGTCTACTTCACCGCTTACTGAATCACTAAAAGGATGGATCAGATCACACATCACAATGCCACTGAGAATAACTGGTTGTATGTGCAATACACAGGCCTACAACTATGCCACGGAATTAAAGGTGAAAAAGTAGGCCTTGGTGTTGTGTATGCAATCATTTACTCTAAATTGAAATGACATATCTCACATTTGATTCTCACATGAATCCTCAGGAGTGCTGATGCCATGGATGGATGGAACACCAGCCACTATTTGCAGGATACACATGGGAACCAAATATGAACCATTGTAGTTTGGCCAACAACAGGCCATGAATGATGGATATGTCTGATTGAGTACAGCTGCCTTACTCAGAAGGATGGATGGGCTCATCCAGAAAAAAAAACACAGGCCTCAATCAAAGATATCCTTCAATACTGGCTTGATTGTTACCCTTCAGAATTCAACTGGAACAGACCTCATGGACAGGATCCTGTCAAGTACATCAATCTCTGATTGCCAAGGTGGTATCACATGCATCACAATGTAATGCATAGGATACCATCATGGCAACCAGAGAGTGACATGTAAAATAATACAAAATATTTCATTGTATGGGATAAACTGATAACACAGGGATGAATACCACTTGAATCACGCTGCAGATCTGTTCAAAAAATATATGAACACAAAGAAAACGTTCGGATATGTATGTGGATATGTACCTTTCAAATAGGTACAAATATGTCCCAACAAGATGTGAACCCAGAGATCAGTTCTGTACGTGTGATTGCCTTACTGCCCATATATGTGCACCCATCACAAACTAACTGTTATTGATACCCTCAAAATACACATACCTATTATATCCCACCTTATTTACATGGGATATACAAGGTATGTTTTCATTTATGATATCAATAAAAGTTAGTTTGTGATGTGTTCACATATATAGCCAGTAAGGCAATCACATGTACTGAACTTGTCTCAGGGTTCATATCTTGTAAGGATATGTTTGTACCCATATGAAAGGTACATAGCCACATGCATATCAGACCATTTTTATTGGTGTACCTTGGATGGGATAGCAATGGTTAATTTCACCTTGATGTAATATTGTAGACACTGGAAAAAGATATGGATCGATGTTAGTCCTATCCCTCCAACCCTCATGGTTAGACAGATATTGTTCTATGTGACAGATGGAGATTTCACTCATTTGACCACACAGAGGCTCTTCAGCAGAGCCAAAATTGCACCATTTAGAGATAAATACTTTACTGGACTGGTCTAATAAGTGTGCTTGGTTTGCAAGCCCACTCTGTGGAACATCCCAATGAAGTATTAATCTTTAAGTGGTGCATTTTTGACACAGCTGAAGAGCCTCTGTGTGGTTAAATGAGTGAAATCTCCATCTGTCACATAGAGAAATATCTGTATAACCATGAGGGTTTGAGGGATAGGACTAACATCAATCCACATCTTATTGCAATGCCAACAATATTACATCAAGGTGAAATTAACCATCTCTATCCTGTTAAAGGGATAGTAATACTTCAAATGTAAAAAGAAACATATTTTGTAGGTTTCATCCCCCTGAGTAAAACAATAGTACTCCAACTGCTGAAAGTTTTTTCATTCCAAATTTATTGTAGTTGAAAATTGAATTTCATTGGTGTAATCTCACAGTGGCCTGAAATTGTACAGTGGGGCTGTTGCTACACCATCCCATGGACACCTCTGGTCCCGGGACCGTTAATCTCCATAGGATGGTGTAGCAACAGCACCATTGTACAATTTCCGGCCACTGTGATATTGCACCTAAAAATTCAAATTTCAGCTGTAATAACTTTGGAATAAAACACCTTTCAGCAGTGGGGATACCCTAGTTATACTCAGGGGAATAAACCCTCCTAAAATATTTTTCTTCTTAAATTTGAATTATTATTATCCCTTTAATCCTATCATGGCTAAGTTTAATAATCGCACCATCTCCTTTCTCCACACAGCTTACGGGCCTCCAGCACAGCGGGAGTCTGTGGAGGAGGCTATATCACCACCCAGTGAGAAGTACACAGAAGAGGGGACCAGCAGGTGGTCACCATATCCACCATCCTCATCTCCTCCATCACAGTCTGCACCACTACTCTCTGCACCACCACAGGCTACACCACTACAGGCTGCTCCACCACAGGCTGCACCACTACAGGCTGCTCCACCACAGGCTGCACCAGTACAGGCTGATCCACCACTGGCTGCACCACTACAGGCTGCTCCACCATTGGCTGCACCACTACAGGCTGCTCCACCACTGGCTGCACCACTACAGGCTGCTCCACCACTGGGTGCACCACTACAGGCTGATCCACCACTGGCTGCACCACTACAGGCTGATCCACCACTGGCTGCACCACTACAGGGTGCTCCACCACTGGATGCACCACTACAGGCTGATCCACCATTGGCTTCACCACTACAGGCTGATCCACCACTGGCTGCACCACCCCATCACAGTGCCTGGATGCAACAGGAGGAGAGGTGGATGCATCCCACCACCTTCAGGAGCTACTACCCTCCAGCAGCAGCACCACCACCAGGGAGGCAATGGCTTCCAGTGACAGTGGCCAGCCAGCATTATGGCACATATGGAGACCAGATGGACATACCCTCCTGGATGGCTCCCCAGCATGGCCCCAGGTATGATCCAATGTGGGGGCCAAGCAGCTACTAGTGGTCAAGATATGACATTTGGCCACTGGACTACCAACACCTGGGCCTGATTGGGAAGCCCCAGCGCCCTCTACCCAAGGAAGACATCACTCCACCACCTCAACAAGCACAGACATCAGTGGGCAGCTGTGGGTCACTTGATATGGTGGGTCTATACCCATCATCTGCAGCAGCCACTCCACCAGCTGTCACAGCGGCAGCAGCCACAGCAGCAGCAGAGGACTCAGCAGCCACAGCAACAGCAGAGGATCCAGCAGCAGTATCCACAGCAGCAGAGGACTCAGCACCAGCATCCTCAGCAGCAGCAGCCACAGCAGCAGAGGACTCAGCAGCAGCAGAGAACTCACACCCAGAAGCAACACCACCAGCAGAGTCACCAGGCACATCCACCTCTACCATTGCATGCATCATGAGGCTGGAGGTGGAGTTCATGGTGCATCCTAGACGTTTTCCATCTGCTCCAGAGTGCAAGAGGTTCTAGTTATGCACCTAAGACAATATTTCTGTGATAGGGGCCCCAAAGTGTTTACACTGGGGCCCTCCAATGACTAATTATATCTCTGGCCTGAGGAAAGGATATTAAGAGAAGATGAAAGAAAACACACAACAGTTTTACATTAGCCAGTTCACAGGAGTGTACAAGTATATATAGCAAGATGGACAAATGAACACAGCAGTGTATAGTACATATCAATATATAGAACATGTATTGACACAGGATATTGCATGTCAGGTTTTTCATAAAGCATTTAACTAAACTACACCATCCTAAAACCCAACCTACAGATCCTAAACTCTTCCCCAAACTCCTCCCCTGCAGGCAAAGACATCCCCCAAAGCACTGCCAAACCAGTTCCCAGATAAACTAAAATAGGGTGTATACGATGGATAATATTCCTAATCTGTCAAGGGCCCCAAGTGTTTGAGTCAGACCTGTAGGTGGAGCCACAGAGCAGACATAGTTATTAGGAAGTAGAATTGTGTTTTTCCATGGGTTTGATCCAAAGGCCCCAAATGTCATCAAACCTCCACATGTCACCCTTATGCATGTGAAGCAGTGCATAATGTGGTGTATTTAAAGAAATCATACAAATCCAAGTGGTATGTTCAGGCGTGTTAACAGCTAACCATACCATCGCCACCACCATTTAAGCTATTATACAAGCTTCAAACAAACAAAAGAGAAAAAACTTAATGCACACCCAATATGTGTTCATATACTCAGGGATAGAATTATAAATGGTGCCGGGTGCTCGTGGGGCAAAAGTGACAATTAGAGAAAGAGTAACCCTGCAAAATCAAGCACATTGGCCATTGATTTATAACTCCCTAGAACTATCTTATAGTTTTTTAGAGGAGTACAACACATTTTTGCTTTGTCTATTGTTTAATACTGAAGAGGCCAGTCTCCTTGTCCTCACAATTGGGATAGTGCCTACCCTCCTAGATGAACTATGAATCAATGGCCAGTGTGAGTTCTTGATTTTGCAGGGTTACTCTTTCTCTAATTATATGAACTTCAGAGATGAATTGTTTAATAGGTAATGGTTTAGTTCATCTAGGAGGATAGACACTAATCCCAACTGTGAGGACAAGGAGACTGGCCTCTTCAGTATTAAACAATAGACAAAGCAAAAATGTGTTGTACTCCTCTAAAAAGCTATAAGATAGTTTTAGGGAGTATACACTATGGAGGCACCTCACCGATATACACACTATTTACAGATGTATAGTCCTTAGAGAATATTCCAAATGTCCACTTTGGTTCTTCTGCAGCTCACAATAGTATGGGGTTTGGGCTCCCCACGGCACTCACTGTAGAGAGAAAAATAAACAAAAGAAAAGCAGCGCAGAAAAACACTTATAAGCGTAGTAGGTTGTTATAAAGTTGCCAACACCATCACCCGGTGCTAAAAGAATGTTACTCACATATGGTAGAGGCTAAACTAGATCGCCTCTAGATCATGATAGCTCTCCTGGTATAAACCTCAGGTAGGTTATTCCCAGGAATCTCTCCTTCCAGGTCCCCCTGTACTTCCTCGGTGACTGGAACAATGCTGGTATAGGGCTGATCACACTAACGCTATGGGTATTAGCCCAAGCAGATGTTTAAATGCCCAGCATTCCCAACTGGAGTGTATTAAGCGGGTCTATAAATAATACTATAGCACTCACGCTTAGACTGCAAATGTAAGCCATTATTTATTCTTTAAACAATAAAATCTATATAAAACAATATAACAAATGGAACTGCTGTACGCATTAAAACTATATGTTTCTTCTTCAGGAGCTGAAGAAGAAACATATAGGAGAGATTTGTCCCTGTATAGGAGAGATTTGTGGAATAACCTACCTGGGGTTTATACCAGGAGAGCTATCACGATCTAGAGGCAATCCATTTTAGCATCTACCATATGTGAGTAACATTCTTTTAGCACCGGGTGATGGTGTTGGCAACGGTATAACAAACAACTACGTTTAGAAGTGTTTTTCAGCACTGCTTTTCTTTTGTCTGAGATGGTATTAAATACCTTGGACCAGAAGTCCATCATTGCCCTGCAGTTCCAGAACATGGAGCCACCAGACCACACCTGGGGCACCTGTCATTCACTCTATGACCCATGTGGAATAGTCTTTGTGGCTAAAAATAGACTCTGTGTCAGGGAAGTCCAATGTGCTTCCCGTGGTCAAATGCGTCCACCTGACTCCAGAATGCGGCCCACCTGAGATTTTTTTTAAAACTATTTATACCTTACTAAATAGCACTCATGAACTATTAGGCCAGCAAGACGTAATCCTGTGCTTCCCAGTACTGTATAGCTTAAGAATAGATGTCTGTTAAACATCGGAATTGTCATTGACTTGATCAGTAAATATATAAATCAATATTTATGAATAGTTGACAGACTATAATTTACCATTGTCAAAATATTTTAAAAAATGCAGCTCTCACACTTATGGCTTTCTGATCATGTGGCCCAAGTCTGAAAAAACTTGGACGTCCCTGCTCAGTGTAAAGTTTACGCTGTATAAACTGTTGTCTGGAGTCTAGTTTTTATCTTCCTCAGTACAGCTATAGTTTGGATCCTTCCAGAATTACTATACTAGGCCTTAAAGGGAAAGCAAAATGTGATCAGTCCTGGAGCATACCAACTGCACCATAGGTGACAAATATAAATTCCCATTACTTTAAATTAGACTTTTTAACACATTGAATGCTAGTGAGGTCTCCAACGCATTGTTTTGCAATGTGTTGGAAAACTCACTAGCATTCACGGAGTTAAAAAAAAACATTTAAATCAATGTGAATTTAGAGGAATTTTTATTTGTCTTCTATGGTGTAGTTCAGGGATAGTCAGTTGTTAGACTGATACCTGTTGGGGACATTGGGAGTTGTAGCTTTGCTCTTTTTATTTTGCTGTGCATAGGGCCCTCTGTCTGTAATTCCAAGGGATAGTAATGTTTCTCAAAAGCAGCAGCTCCAATTAACCCCTTCTCATCCACTGATGTGCCAGGACCATCACGGCGGTCCGGCACTTAAGGACCAGTGACGGTCCTGGCACATCATGGAATTCAGGGCTCCTCGTGGTCCTCATGCATGCACCTGTCCTTAAGACGTTAATCTTCATAGTATTTGAGCCATAGAGAGTGTTATTTCAATACTGTCAGAATTGTAGTTTAAGAGTAATTGAATGATAAAGTATTCCCCTCCCTCCTCTTTTACCTAGTGTAAGCCACCTCCCCTCAGATGTGGAATCTGGTCCATAGACCAGACAGCTCACAGCAAGAAACAATCTTCTTACTGTGAGAACAATGAAAACACTGCCCCCCTTGACAGGTTTTTCAGCTTTTTCCCCTTATCTTAATTGAAGATTGAATCTGTCTGCAATCTACTTGGACACACCCTTCTGCTCTGAGCTGAGCAGTGTTATATCAGTAAAAGGGGCAGGAGTGGGATACTTTATCATTCAATTACTCTTGAACTACAACTCTGACAGAATTGAAATAACACTCTCCATGGCCCAAATACGATGATGATTAATTAGAACTGCTTTTATTATGAAACATTACTATCCCTTTCAAGTGGTTTTGATTTTGTCCTCCTAGATAAAAGAAACCTCCAAGGCCAAGGAAAAGAAGAAAACCAAGACTGGGAAGACACAAAACCCAGAGAAAGCTTCAGCCACCGGAGCCAAAAAGGCAAAGCAGGGAAGTGAGAAGCAACACGGAAAACCAGCATTTGTTGTAGGTAAGTGTAACAAGGTAACATAGTAGATGAAACTGAAAAAGACTTGCATCCATCAAGTCCAGCCCATGCCAAAAACACCCCTGTTGATCCAGAGGAGGGCAAAAAAGCAATCTGGAGCCATTTCCAATCTATCCTCAAGTGGGGTAAAAAAATGTATTCCTTCCTGACTCCAGTTGGTAGTCAAATAGTTCACCGGATCAATATCCTATCTGCTTTGAAGCCATCTGTCATAATTTCCAATATTGTTCTGTGCTAGATAGGCATCCATTGCTTTTTTGAATGCAGTTGCATTATCTGCAAGCCCAACATCCTGAGGCAAAGAATTCCATAGCCTTACCGCCCTTACTGTAAAGAATCCCTGCCTTTTTTTAGTTGAAAGCACCTTTCCTCTAGTCTTAATGGATGACCTCTTGTTCTTAGCTCAGCTCTTTGCTTAAATAATTCATTGGATATTTCTTTGTATTGACCTTGGATGTATTTGTAAATAGTAATCATATCACTCCTTAAACGTCTCTTCTCTAATGTAAACAAACCCAGTTCGCCTAGTCTTTCTTTATAACTCAGTTCCTCCAATCCCTTTACCAGTTTTGTTGCATGCCTCTGCACCTTTTCCAGTTCAGTAATTTTTCTTAAGATCAGGCGCCCAAAATTGTACTCCATATTCTAGATGAGGCCTAACCAATGATTTATACAGAGGTAGGATAATATTAACATCCCATGCTTCTACACCTCTTTTTATGCAGGCTAGTACCCTATTTGCTCTTGCAGCAGCTGATTGACTCTGCACACTGCTGTGAAGTCTATTGTCTATCAGTACTCCAAAATCTTTCTCTAATGAGGATTCCCCAAGTTGTTTCCCATTTAGAGTATACGTTGCAAGTTTTTCTACAGCCCAAATGCATAACCGTACATTTATCTACATTAAATGACAGCTGCCA
Source organism: Rhinophrynus dorsalis (assembly GCA_037306005.1). NCBI lineage: Eukaryota > Metazoa > Chordata > Amphibia > Anura > Rhinophrynidae > Rhinophrynus > Rhinophrynus dorsalis. The sequence goes on along the minus strand of CM074725.1, from coordinate 146,685,190 downwards.
CTTTTCTTCCCATTCACTTAGTGTCGGTACCTTGTACGAGTATCTTGTCATGCTACTCAGGCTCTGCAATGCCCCTACCACCTTCCAGAGATTCGTGAATGATACCTTCTCAGACCTACTTGACCAATATGTGGTCATCTACCTCGATGACATACTCATCTTTTCCTCCTCCTTGGCAGAACATCTCATGCACGCCTACGCCAAAACTCCTTGTATGCCAAGATGGAAAAATGTTCGTTTGAAGTTAAGGAGAGTTCTTGGGATTCTATCACGGTGCCCGTGATTCTCTATGCGACGTTCCTACTTCCGGGTTTGTCTTGGCTGTCTCTTATTGGTGCTAGCTGGCTAGCCCCTCCCAGGGCTAGCCTTTATATACTCCCTCCTGTCACTAGGCCGGTGCCCTTTTCTGTGCTCCTGTTCCGTGTTGATCCGGTTTTCGTCTGACCTTGTTCCTGTTCCGCTCTCTGTGTACCGATCCAGGCTTTGGCTGACTACCGCTCTCTGTGTACCGATCCAGGCTTTGGCTGACTACTGCTCTCTGTGTACCGATCCAGGTTCTGGCTGACTACCGCTCTCTGTGTACCGACCCAGGCTTTGGCTGACTACCGCTCTCTGATACTGATCCAGGCATTGGCTGACTAACGCTCCTTGTGCTGCCCTCACTATTGTTGTCAGTCCTCTCATTATTGTTGCCTCCGGTTGCACTACTCTCTGCCTGTGTATCAGTGTGGCCTCCATTACATGACACTAGTCTCTCCGGTCACTAGCGGTTACCGTTGTCAGCTCATTACACTACGCTCAGCCTGTGATTCTCTGTGGCCTCCGTTACGTACACCCAGTCTGTGCTATCCGGTCACTAGCGGTTACAGTTGTCAGCTCATTACACTACACTCAGCCTGTGATTCTCTGTGGCTTCCGTTATGTACACCCAGCCTGTGCTCTCCGGTCACTAGCGGTTACAGTTGTCAGCTCATTACACTACTCTCAGCCTTTGATTCTCTGTGGCCCCTGTTACATACACCCAGTCTGTGCTCTCCGGTCACTAGCGGTTACAGTTGTCAGCTCATATCACTACGCTCAGCCTGTGATTCTGTGGGGCCTCTGTCAGTGCTACTTCCTGAGCTCACCGGTCTACGGTGTTACTACCTGTCAGTACTCTCTCTGCTGCACCAGATACCAGGCTGCCTTACCCGGTATTCGGTAAGGCCGGTAGAGCCTCCTCTGTTCCTTGTTGCACCAGATACCAGGCTGCCTTACCCGGTATTCGGTAAGGCCGGTAGAGCCTCCTCTGTTCCTTGTTGCACCAGTCACCAGGCTGCCTTACCCGGTATTCGGTAAGGCCGGTAGAGCCTCCTCTGTTCCTTGTTGCACCAGTCACCAGGCTGCCTTACCCGGTATTCGGTAAGGCCGGTAGAGCCTCCTCTGTTCCTTGATGCACCAGTCACCAGGCTGCCTTACCCGGTATTCAGTAAGGCTGGTAGAGCCTCCTTTGTTCATTGTTGCCTCAGTTACCCGGCTGCCTTACCCGGTATTCAGTAACGCCAGTAGAGCCGCATTATTTGTATTGCTATCTGTATAGCCCTGACCTGCGTCAAACTATCTTACTGCTGCTTGTAGAGTTTGGACCCGTGTAGGGCCTTGTTGCGCTTTATCTTGCCTAATAAAGCTTTTTCTATTTTATCCTACCAAATTGTCTGAGTATTCAATAAAACCGTGACAGATTCCTCATCTCTCCAAACAACATACGAATGGATACCCGCAAAGTCATCTCCATCATGAACTGTCCGACTCCTACCGACAAGAAAGCCATCTAGAGGTTCATAGGGTTTTCCAGTTTCTATAGGAGGTTTATTAGGGACTTCTCCAAAGTCATCGCACCCCTGAACCATCTGACCAAACTGCACAAGCCGTTTCTCTGGTCACCTGCTGCCCAAGACGCTTTTGATCGTTTGAAGGCCTTGTTCACCCAAGCACCCATTCTAACTGAGCCGGACATCCGTAAACCCTTCATCTTGGAAACAGATGCCTCAGACATCACCACAGGGGCTATTCTTTCCCAATGTACTGGAAGTAAAGACCAGTAGCACCCAGTTGCATTTTTCTCAAAAAAGCTCCTGCCAGCTGAAAGGAATTATACAGTAGGTGACAAGGAACTACTTGCTATAGAAAAAAGCTCTTGAAGAGTAGCGCCATCTGCTGGAGGGAGCAGAACACCCGGTTGTAGTGTACACCGACCATCAGAACCTGGAATACCTCAGGGGTGCCCGACGGTAATATATGTATGCAAGCCTAGAGCAGGTATGCAAAGCCAACAGGCCTGCTTCATCTTTTACCTATACCCTCCTTGCCATGGCGTGAAATGTCCATGGATTTCGTCATGGATTTACCTCCGTCCAAGAAAAATACCACGATCCTAGTCATGGTCAACCGTTTCTCTAAAATGGTGCACTTTATTGCCACTCTGAAACTCTCTTCTGCTGCCCAGACCGCTACACTGTTCATCCAAGACCTCTTCCGTCTTCATGGTCTCCCTTCCTCCATAACCACCGATAGTGGTTCCCAATTCACTTCACGATTCTGGAGGTGCTTATACCGTTCTTTATGTATTCAATGCAATATATCACCCTCACACTAACAGGCAAACTGAAAGGGTCAATCAAACCCTAGAACAATATGTACGTTGCTATACGACATACCTGCAAGACAATTGGTCTACAATCCTTCCATTAGCTGAGTTCACCTACAAGAACCACTTGCATTGCTCAGAGCAGTCCACTCCTTTCTTCCTTACTTATGGATATCATCCACAAATGCTTCCTGGTCTACCAATTCCAGATACCATGCCTCAAGCGGCCCAAAGAATACAACAGCTACAACACAACCACCGCCTTCTCCGTCTCACTCTAGCCAAAGCCCAGTACTGTTACAAAAGACAAGCGGATAAGCACCGCTCCTTAGAACCAGCATATACGGCCAGTTACAAAGTCTGGCTGTCCATGGCCCATATGAAATTGGCCTGTTCTACAAGAAAGCTGGGTCCCCACTATGTGGGTCCTTTCAGGTTCTCAAGCAAGATCAATGCAGTTGCCTTCCGGTTGGCATTGCTCTGCTCCTTCAAGATCCATCCCACATTCCACGTCTCACAGTTAAAACTGTGGACGGCTTCACCTTTCCCTCATAGGGATCCAGTTCAGCCTCCTCCGATGTTGGTAGATGGATCTGAGGAGTATGAGGTACAGGAGATCCTGGACTCAAGCGTCAGGCGAGGCAGGCTGGAATACCTGATCCACTGGAAAATATATGGGCCAGAGGACAGGTCCTGGGAGCCTGCTTCTCACGTGCATGCTCCTGCCTGTGTTTGATGCTTCCATGCACGACACCCGTCCTGGCCTGAGCCTATGTCCGTCCAGAGGACGCCCATTAGGGGAGGGCTCTGTCGGTACCTTGTTGGGTCGCGGCGCCGAGCAGGACGGTTGCCGCATTCCTTGCTGGCCTGTTCCTCCCTTCTGCACAGGTTCCAACATCAGGGCGCACAAGAAACAACCAAGAGACGAGCGCCTACGTCGGTGCCAACTCATGATGTCACCATGGCTATATAAGAAGCTGTCTCCTTCCACAGCGCTCAGTTGTTCTGGAGTCGTCTGTATGCGTCAGTCTGTTTAAACCTGCATACTTACTTGATCTCCCTGGTTCCTGAATTCGGCTTACCCTTTGACTACTCTCCTTGCTGCCTGCGCTGACCTGTGCCTCCCACGACCACAAGCTTCTCTACTTCCCTGAGCCAGCAGCTCTTCTCTTCAGTCCTGTGGATCCCCTCCTGGTATTGTGCTACTTTTTTCTTCTATATACATGTATATTTTTTTTGTTTTTGTGTGTTCTATTCATATATATATATATATGTAGTGCATTGTCTCTTATTATATATATAAATATGGTCACCTCAGTAGTTAAGAGTCCTAGGTTTGTCCTTTTCCTAGCCAGTTAGGGCTTTTTTAGTTGATTTAGGGATTTCCTTGTCCTGTTTTTTACGTTCCCTAGACAGGGTCAACACTTAGTTTATCTAAATCCTTCTGCAGAGAAAAAACATCCAGCTCTGTATATTTTTTCTTACATAGCTTAGTGTCATCAGCAAAGATTGAGATGCTAATTTCAATTCCCACTTCTAGATCATTAATAAACAAATGAAAAAGCATTGGTCCCAGGACTGAACCCTGTGGCACCCCACTTATAACCTTAGACCAATTTGAAAAAGTTCCATTTACAACAACTCTCTGCCATCTATCGTTTAACCAGTTCTCAATTCATGTACAGATAACACCGCCCAAACCAAAGCCTTTTAAATTATGCAGTAACCTGTTGAGAGGCATTGTATCAAAGGCTTTTGCAAAATCCAAGTATACTACATCAACAGCAATTCCCCTGTCCAAATTACTACTTACTCTTTCATAAAATGCAAGTAAATTAGTCTGACATGATCTATTCTTCATGAAACCATGCTGATTCTTACTAATGATATTGTTTGTTTTCACATAGTTCTGAATACTGTCAGTTAATAACCCTTCTAGTATCTTACCCACTATGGAAGTTAAGCTCACAGGTCTATAATTTCCTGGTTTGGATCTTGCTCCTTTTTTAAACAATGGAACTACATCAGCTTTCCTCCAATCACAGGGCAATATGCCTGATGAAAGTGAATCAATAAATATTAATTATAATGGTTTTGCTATTACTGAACTAAGTTCCTTAAGTACCATTGGGTGTATACCATCCGGTCCAGGTGCTTTATTCACTATAACCCTTTCCAGTCTCTTTTGGTCCTTGTCCTCAGTAAGCCATGTAGATAATGGTGTTTCTGTCTGTTTGCCCACAGCCTGTCACTGCTGCCTCCTCTGTATTTAGGGTGTATTTATGGTGTCAGCCATAGTTTAATCCTCACTAACCAATTCACCTGTCTCAGTCCTAAGAGGACCAATATAAACCTTAACTTTTTTGTTATTAATATACTTGTAGAATTGTTTAGGGTTTTTCTTGCTCTCATTTGCAATATTTCTCTCATTTTCTATTTTAGCTAGATTAATTGCTTGTTTGCATATTTTAATACATTCTTAATATTTTTTAAATCATGCATCTGACCCGTTTGACTTAAACATTTTAAAGCCTGTTTTTTATTTCTCATTTCCCTGCTAACCACATTATTAGGCCACATTGGTTTCGCTTTACTCCTCTTGTGATCTCTGTATACTGGAGCTTCAGGGGGTTATATACTAACGTCTTATGGTGCAAAATCAGGGCAAAAATCTACACCCCATTTTCGGTATGCATTAATGCAAATGTGGAGCAGTATGGTGGCAAACCAACATAAGGATTATATAGAAAATCCCATAATTCCCATTGATTAGCAATATGTGGGAGACCTCTCTAGTATTCAAGGGGTTTAAAACCCCATTTAAATGAATGGTAATTTTTATTTGTTCCGTGGGGTTCAGCTGAATTGCCTCAGAATTGATCCACTTTTTGTTTTTGTGCATAGGGCCCTATGTATTAAAGGGATAGTAATACTTCGTTTTATCTTTATTTTATTTTGTAGGCATTAAAAAAAACATGAACGATATAAGTCTTATCACTCAATCCTTTATGATTTAAGAGATATTCACAAGCAAAGTTTCCCCCTCCCGCCCCTTTTACCTAGTGTAAGCCATCTCTTCTCAAATGTGGAATGCAGTCCATAGACCAGACAGATAACAGCAGGGGACACTCTTCTTTCTATGAAAACAATGAAAGCCCTTCCCCCTTGACAAATTTTTCAGATTTTTCCCTTATATTAATTGAAGATTGTCCCTCTCTGAAATCTACCTGGGCTCCTCCCTTCTGCTCTGGCTGAGCAGTGTTACATCAGTAAAAGGGGCGGGAGGGGGGATACTTTGTCATTGAATTACTCTAGAACTACAACTCTGACAGAATTGAAATAACACTCTCCAAGGTCCAAATACTATGATGATTAATTAGAGCTGCTTTTATTATGAAACATTACTATCCCTTTAAGCACACCTGGGAACTGTCTGGCCCCATGCCTCCAGAGGTCCACTAAGGTCTGGAAGTGGGAGTGTCCAAATGATGCATTTTGTGTCATAGATTGGGCAGTGCTTGTTTGGGGAGTGGGGGTTGGGAGGAGGGAGGCGGGGTTTACCCTTAAAATGGGCATAGAGTTGAGAGAACACAGAGGAGAGTGACCAAAATTGGCAATGAAGTGGGCGGAGTTACAAGGGAACTCATTGAGCCTTGAGAATCAGCCTCTGTCCCTAGAGACCCATAAATTAAAAAAGGTCATATCTGTCAGAGTTCTCAGGTCCTGTTGACAAAAGAATTTCACCTTATGGACCCTGTTTACTAAAGTGCAAAAACAGCAGCTTTTTTTTTTTTTTTTTTTTTGCACAATTTTAGAAAGGAAAAATTCCCAGATTTACTAAGTTTTTTCAGGAGAAAAACTGACACTCATACAGGACTGGAAAATAGACGTTGTAGTTGATTTAGGTGACTTTTACCTGTTCAGAAGTGTCTCCAGCTAACTCGGAGAGAAGGAATAAACTAGTGATAACTTGCTCAGGGCCATTGGTTGTCATTTATACTTACTACACATCGTGAATAAAGGGACTGGTTCACTGGCTGTTCCACTCCTCCTTCAGAAAGAAAACAAACATAGGTAATACTGCAGCGCCAATGTATGTGATACAATTTCAAAGTGATTATAGCTTTGAAACATAACCAGGCAAGTCATGATCTATAACTAAGCACATGTAATGAGTGAAATGCGTTAGGTGACTAAGGCTTTTTTCTGTCCCAAACTTTGGTGTTCATTGTCCCGAATGTTGTTAAAATAGCAATCAGATTGATTGCTGCATGGGTCACCTATATTTTGTCTTTATTCCATAGCAAGAAATGCAGTCATGTTTGATGATTGTCATATTGATACAGGCCAGAGAAAGAGATATCCAGTACTGACAATGACTGGTAATTATTAACATTGGCAATTTAGGGATGTTGCCTGCCACAATTGTCCTCTATTCTTTACTTGTTTTCTTTCTTCCTATAGGACAGCCCAAAGAGAAGAAAACTGAAGAAACAACGTTGCATCCAAAGAAATCCTCTAGTTCACTGAAGAGCCAGGAGAGCATTCAAGAAATTCCAGACACCCACCAGGAGGAAGAGAAGGAAGAGGAACCAAACAATGAGAGTGAGGAGCATTCCTTGGCAGAGGAGAGTCAAGTCAGGAGTATCTCACCCACACAATCTGAGGACTTTAATCCTGCTCCAGATGCACAGATGGTACCTCTGAATTCCAGTGAGGTTGCAGAACAACCAGAAGCTCTTGATAAACATATATCTGCAGTCCCTGAAATAGATTTGACTCTAGCCCAACCCTCTGAAGATGACATTGCTAAAAGTGAGACATCAGAGGTAAGTATTGGCCACCCACTATCTTTAGAATAATGTTTTCTAAGGTTGCATGACATATATTACCACTGATAAGCCATGTTTTCAGGGGGATACATCTAATCATTATCCTTAGTGCTATACATAACAACTATAATTAGTCAATTACCTTTTCAGTACAGAAACCCTCTTAACGGTTATCAAGAACTGGGCTCTGCCACCTTAGCTGGAAACATTTGGACAACATTGTTTAAGAGGAAATATACTAAATGAATAAGTGGCTCTTTAATTTATGCAGCATAAGAACATAGCTGCTTGTCCTTCATACAGAAGTCAGGTGTATCTATTTTGATAAGTTTTCTTAATTATATATGCAGTTGCCTGTGTATAATCTGTTTCAATATCTGTCTTTAGTTTACACCTCTTCACAATAAACAATAGCCTTCAACAAACTGAATAAGAAACCCTATAGAGAAAATACTTATCATACTTCTAAAGACCATTTGGTTTAATCTGATTGTGAACCTGGCATGATCAGCTATATCGTACAACAGGCGTATCAACATAGCTGGGAACTCTCTGGTTTTGCCCCGGAGACTCCGGATTTAACACTGTATTACCGGGTCTCCGGGGCAGAGTCTAATTTGCCGGATGTGGGGATTTTCTCTTGAAACTCTGCCCACTTGTGCTCCATCCCGCCCCGTTCCTCCCACTCCCCGCCCCATTCTCCTACTTCCCCAGGCTTTTCTGTCATTTTTTTTTCTTCAAACCTCTCCCGTCGCGATTAAGCCCTGCCCCTTTTTATGACGCAAATCGCGTCATAGAGCTCACCCGGCGGCTACCCTCCGGGTTGCACATTCTGTAAAGTTCCCAAGTATGCGTATCAAACTCAAATACAGTTGAAGACCGCATACTCAACATTTCCCTCCAAGGCTGATAGGGTCTGAGTATATATGTGTGTTTGTATGTATGTATGTAGATATAATGCCATACTGCTGTATGAAGGAAACATAACCTTTTGTTAAACAAACTAAAAGCTAGTTATTATTACATGTATATTATATGTATAAAGGAGCAGTAAAAAAGCAGATGAAAACAAACACATATACAGGGCTGGGAAAATATGAATAAGGGTCATGAGGGACAGAGAAGCAATGGGAGTAGTATAATTTTCAATGGCATGTTTTTACTAGTCACAGTTTAGGGGAGTAGAGGGAATGTATTTACACACAGTCACACACACATATATATTATATATATATATATATATATATATATATACACACACACACACACATTTATAACTTTTACACTTGAGTAAAGCAAGGATATACCCACTGCTGGGAGATGTATATTTTTCAGGCTTTGTTTTTTTACACTATTAGTGCCCTCTAATGGCCGGATTCCAGTTAGTTAGTCTGTTGCATTCTGTGGGAGCAGGGCCGGATTTACATCTCAGGAGCCTGTAGGCACAGAAAGCTGAAGCGCCCCCCCCCCCCCCCCCGCCAAAAAAAAAAAAAAAAGTTCAAAAAGTTTTGACTGAAATATTTTTCGATTAATCGATTAATCGGATAAAAAAAATGCTAATTTTTCATTATTTAAACTGATTTAATGAACAGTGTTAAAAACAAACAGCAGAATAAAAAACTTAACACATTAACATGTGTCATTGTTATTATTTTACTATGGGGTCTATGCACCTCTTTCTCCCCCCTTGTACTTCTCTCTCTCCCCCTTGTGCCTCTACTTCTCCCCCCTTGTACTTCTCTCCCCCCCTTGTGCCTCTATTTCTCCCCCCTTGTACTTCTCTACCCCCCTTGTGCCTCTCTCCCCCATGTACCTCTTTCTCCCCCATGTACTTCTCTCTCCCCCTTGTGCCTCTTTCACCCCATGTACTTCTCTCTCCCCCTTGTGCCTCTTTCACCCCATGTACTTCTCTCTCTCCCCCTTGTGCCTCTTTCACCCCATGTATCTCTTTCTCCCCCATGTACTTCTCTCTCCCCCTTGTGCCTCTTTCACCCCATGAACTTCTCTCTCCCCCTTGTGCCTCTTTCACCCCCATACACTTCTCTCTCTCCCCCTTGTGCCTCTGTCACCCCCATATACTTCTCTCTCTCCCCCTTGTGCCTCTTTCACCCCATATACTTCTCTCTCTCCCCCTTGTGCCTCTTTCACCCCCATATACTTCTCTCTTTCTCTCCCCCTTGTACCTCTCTCCCCCATGTACTTCTCTCTTTCGCTCCCCCTTGTGCCTCTCTCCCCCATGTACTTCTCTTTCGCTCCCCCTTGTGCCTCTCTCCCCCATGCACTTCTCTCTTTCGCTCCCCCTTGTGCCTCTCTCCCCCATGTACTTCTCTTTCGCTCCCCCTTGTGCCTCTCTCCCCCATGTACTTCTCTCTTTCGCTCCCCCTTGTGCCTCTCTCCCCCATGTACTTCTCTTTCTCTCCCCCTTGTGCCTCTATCTCTCCCCCGTACCTCTTTTTCACTTTCCTGCACTGATGACAGCCGGAGCGCAACCACTCCAAACGCGGAGACGCCGCATGGAGCGTGAAGGGGTTTTCTTCCTCTGTCTGGGCGCCAGTTTTAAACTGGCCTCAGAACAGAGGAAGAAAATACCTGCACGCTCCACGCGGCGTCTCCGCATTTGGAGTGGTTGCGCTCCGGCTGTCATCAGTGCAGGAAGACAGCAGTATCCGGTGGCTGTGGGGCTGCTGGGCGGCACAAAAAAAAAAAGTGTAAAAAAACCAAAACGATCCCAATGACAGGCGCCCCTCTGTGGGGTGCGCCTGTAGGCAGATGCCTACTCTGCCTTATTATAAATCCGGCCCTGTGTGGGAGAGGTGACACACTTACAAACAGTTCTCTATAGAATGGGATAGAACAGTTGAGTCATACTCAGGGCTGGATTTACATCTCAGGAGCCTGTAGGAACAGAAATTTGAAGCACCCACCCCGTGGGCCATCTGCACTGGACACCTCCACAATGCTCCTAATCTCCACGTTGCCCCCCATCATCTCCATATTGTCCTCACATTGCCCCCATCATTGCCACATTGCCCCCATTTGCTCCAGCTTGCCACCATCATCTCCATATCACCCTCACATTGCCCCCATCATCTCCATATACCATATTGCCCTCACATTGCCCCCATCAGCTCCATACTGCTCCCATCATCTCCATATACCATATTGCCTTCACATTGACCCCCATCAGCTCCACATTGCCCTCATAATACCCCCCATCAGCTCCATATTGCCCCATCAGCTCCACATTGCCCTCACAATGCCCCCCATCAGCTCCATATTGCCCCCATCAGCTCCACATTGCTCCCATCAGCTCCATATTGCCCCCATCAGCTCCCCATTGCCCTCACAATGCCCCCCATCAGCTCCATATTGCCCCCCACACCATCAGCTCCATCTTGCCACCCCATCAGCTCCACATTGCCCCCACCATCTCCATATTACCCTTCATTGGCTCCAACTTGCCCCCCATCAGCCCCACATTGCCCTCACAATGCCCCCCATCAGCTCCATATTGCCCCATCAGCTCCACATTGCCCCCCATCAGCTCCATATTGCCCTCACATTGCCCCCCACCCCATCAGCTCCAACTTGCCCCCATCAGCTCCACATTGCCCTCACTATCTCCATATTACCCTCCATTGGTTCCAACTTGCCCCCCATTAGCTCCACATTGCCCCCACCATGTCCATGCTCCCTCTTATTGCCCCCCTTTGGCTCCAACTTGCCCCCACCATCTCCATGTTGCCCTCACATTGTCCGTTTCCTACCTCCCCCTGTTGTCCGTTTCCTACCACCCTGGTAGGAGATCTGTCATCTGTGCCTCCTTTGGCACAGTCTTGTAACTAATGGAGCTCCCGTGCGGTCTTCTATTCAGGAATGCAGAGCTCTGGGAGATGATGTCATTCCTAAAGAGGCGACGAGGGAGCTCAGCACGTACAGGACTGTGCCAAAGGAGGCACAGACCTGTCCTGCCAGGGAGGTAGGAAATAGACAATAGGGGGGAAACAGGGGCCAGGGAGGTGGCTACTTTTAAAAAAAAAAAAAAAATCCCAATGGCAGGCACCCCTCGGTGGTGTGCGCCTGTAGGATGAGGCCTACTTTGCCTAATGGCAAATCCAGCCCTGGTCATACTGTCAGTTTGAATGTTCAGGAAGCAATCCCACTGTCACTCACTTCATGACATTTTAAAGTATTATAACATTTGAATAAAAACAGTACTCAAAAGGAAAAATCCTATAACATATAGGCTTTCAAGTTTACTGCCCCTTTAAGACATTAGATCGCTGACAGCCTAGTTATTTATCTCTTTGATCTCCAGACCAGCCACCAAACTTATTTCTTTCTCTCTGACATAGAAAAGAGTAAATTGTTATGAGGACTGCCTAATAAATATGCATTTAATGCAGGAATAGACAGCTTGTGGCTCTCCAGGTATTCTTGGATTATATTCCCTATCTTCATCTGGCCAATGGGCCAATGAGGATGATGGTATTAGCTGGAGATGGAGTGCTACAAATTGGCCATCTCTGCTTTTTCTTTTCAATGCTGGGAAATTATGTAAATAATTGAACTTCACTGGACAGGATGCCGTCTGTGTTTTAGGCCACCAGCACTTCCCAGCGTCGGAGAAAATCATCTAGAGCTCGAGAGTTATCAGATAAAGCAGAGCGGCGTAGGATAGAGGTGGAAAAGAAGAGGAGAGAGCGAGAAGAACAGATACGGTTAGAGCAAGAACAGCAGGAGAGAATGGAGAGAATGAAGATAGAGTTGGAAGAGGAGCAGCTGAGGAGGGCTGAGGAGATCCGGTAAGTACATCCTTTCCTTCATAAAGCAGTGATTTCAAACAGGAATGGACACGAGTATGGGATTTAAAGCAAAATAATGCATATAGGACACAAAAAAAACAAAAGCAGAATATAAACTTATTTTTACTATCCTACTGATTCTCAGCTCCAGTCCTTGGGGCACACCCCTCTATCACTCAAAGGTTCACTTTTAAAACATCACGTGTAAAATATTGCGCGGCTAGCAGCCGCGTTAACCATGTTGCCACGTTCAAAATGGCGACATGAGCATCTCGCCCTGCATAAAAGTGCAAGGTTCTCATGTCACCTCTTCATATATCGCTACCTTCACTTTACTGGCCCCATGCAACTCCCATCATCCTTACCTTGCCTGTAAAATATACTGTAAGTCGAGTAATTTGTCCAGTAATTTATCCAGTGATGTGTAATTAATTTATCCAGTAATGTGTAATTAATTTATCCAGTAATGTGTAAGGATGTGAGATCTCGTCACCTGGAGCTAGAACCTCTTCCCAATCTTGCATAGCGCTGCCCTGGCTCTCTCCCCACTCGCTCCGCTCTTTCATTCAGAACAAGCCAGGGAAGAGAGAGCACGCTATTAGTTAAGTATACATTATAATCTCCTATTTGAATATAAATGAGTATAAGATATAAAATAAGAGATGTGATTATATTACTGATTATGGGTACACAGAAAGATGGAATAAGTACATGAACTCAGTAAACAGCTTGATGTTCCTTAGGGCGTTGACCCATACTCATATGGATGTGTAGTAAGCAGACAGCTGTACTGGTTATGGGTACACAGAGGGATGGAATAAATATGCAACCATAATCAGTAATTTAATTGCATCTCTTACGGCAACATGGTTAATGTGGCTGCTAGCCGGGTAGTGTTGCCACCCAGCCAGTGTTTTACCGGCAGGCCGGTAAAAAATTGGCTTCTGTCCAAAGTGCAGTCTATGGAGGGAATGCTATGGCCGGTATTTTTTTTAAGAAAAGGTGGCAACCCTATAGCCAGGCGATATTATATATGCAACTTTTTAAAAGGATACCCCATTCAAAGGGTCAAGCACAGGCAGCTCAGTCTGAATGATTGGTGAGCTAATGATTCACTCACCTCTGATAAGGTTTAAAACCCTTAATGTTGAAAAACTTTATTTAAATCAACTGTAACGTACAAAGTTTTCATTTGTGCACTTTGTTTCTCTGTAATTTAATTTGATGAATGAGGCCTTTTTATCTCCTGAAAGACATCAATAAATTAGGGAGTATTCAAATCGGGACTACTAAAATGGTGCATGGTCTACGTAATAAAACACATCACAGAAGACTCCAGGACCTTAACCCTTTGAGTGCCAGAGCATTCCATACCCCTCTGGCACGCAAAAGGTTAACTCTTCGAATGCCAGCGGGATATGCAACGGATTGCAAAGCAATGAGTTGCATACCCCTCTGTCATGCAGAGGGTTAATATGTATAGCTGAAGGATAGAAGGGAGGGTGTGACTTGATTAAAACCTATATATATATATATATATATATATATATATATATATATATATATATATATAGTTGTAATAAAGTTGGATGAGAACAATTATTAGAATTAAATTAATACTATACCAGGAGGATGTGGAGTAAAATTGAATGTTTGGAAAAACAAAGGCAATGCAAGATGGAAATACGTTCTGAATAGGGAGATAGATACATGTATTATTAACCAGGAGAAGTGGAAGGGTCTAAGTCAGAAAATAAATGTAAGAACTCTTGGGATGATATATAAAAGTCTAAGCTTTTTAAATATATGGGGAAATAGGCAGACTAGGTGGGCAACTGGTTCTAATCTGCCATCAAACTGAGAAAGGATATGTTCTAGAAACTTCCATTTGCATTATGGGATTTCTCAAACTGCAGAAATGAAGTATATTTAAGATGTATGGAGATGGCAGGCTCTGTAACCATGACTTAATATTGTTTTTTTGAATATTGAATATTTAAAGCAGCAATACACCTTTTTTTAATGAAAGAACATATATTGTAGCAGTTTTCCTACTAGGTAAAAGAAGAGTATTCACACTGCTGGGAGATGAGTCTTTATAAAGTTATTACAGTTTACATTTTTTACATTACTCATACAGCTATTATTTTACATTTTGTGAGAAGCATGTCACTAACAGATATCCATATAATGTTATAGTAACAGTCTTATCACTTCTTGCCAGTCTGAACTTTCAGAAAGTGATAAAGCTGTTACTCACTTCCTGGTAGTTTAAACTATTCTGCTTTTTTGGGTAAAGCAACTGACAACAGTGGGAGTACCATTGTTTTAATAAACAGAAAAAAGCACTATAACATATAGGTTTTAATTTAAAAACAAATTACCTCTCCTTTAAAGTTTGAATACACTGCACAGTGCACTGCAGTGGGGAAGCAAAGTGACACAGGACCTTATTCATCAAGCCAAAGAGGTGCGATTCTAGACCAAACCAGCTGCACCAAGTGTTGAAATGGTTTTTTTTCCAAATTCCATTTGAGCTTAATGGGACCTTTAACCCCCTGAATGCTAGAAAGGTTTCCAGTACATTCATCTCCCACATTCCATTAACCCCTTAACGACCCTTGACGGTCATAGTACGTCATGGGTTCTTTTGACTTAATAATCCATGACGTGCTATGACCGTCATGGAATTCCAGGCTCCCCCTGCGGTTGCACGCCGTTCGGGGAGTCTGGAATCCGAACTAAAAAAAAAAAATGCTCCGTGGTCCTTTAGTGACCACAACGCGCCTGTACGGCCGGTCATTAAGGGGTTAAAGTGGAACTATCACCCCAAATAAAATCTCCAGCCAACAATTAGCCATCTAGCGATAAGCGTAACAATACTACTATTAGCGACCATAATTATCACGTTAGTCACAAATCCTACTTGTGCCGAGAATGACGGCCAGGCAACTTTGCGTACAGACATCTGCGTGCTTGCTCTGCCAGTCCTGGTCTCCTCTAGGAGGCGTTGCATGGTACCTTTAGTTAGCAGATGGGACTTACAGTGCAGGCGTGCAGGCACCTCTAAAGCGCTGTTGCCTGGCAGTCAGTCTCGGCAGAAGTAGGATTTCTCAGTAACGCGGTAATTATGCTGGCTAGTGAGAGTATTCTTAAGCTTATCACTAGATGGCTAATTGTTGGGGCAGACTTTATTTGGGGTGATAGATCCCCTTTAAGTGCCTGATTTAAGTCAATGGGAATTTGTGGAATTTTCTTTTAAACCCTAGGTGCAATTGGTTGACTCCAGAATTGCACCATTTGAGCTTGATGAATAAGGTTTATATAGACAAGAGTGACATCATTTTTACTGAAAGGGAAAGTCTTACTTGGTATGGAAAATATACATTCTACTGCCTTTCTTGATTAGTAAAAAGGCTACTTGCTGCTGAGAAATGTATTCTTCAAAAGTTATTACAGCTCAGACTTGTATTTTGTGGGTGCAGTATTCCATGGCCTACCATTTTACAATGGCACTGTCATTATAGCAGTCCATGGAGGGCTATTGTTCCATATCATGAGATACTTTCCCTTCACAGTCTATAGCTTGTGATAGATGTACTTAATAGTCTCCTAGCAGTATTGATAGCATGTAACATCCTTGAAGATGTATTTAGCATCCTAGGGGTTAATATGCAAGAAACATGTTTACATTATTTTACCTGCTGAATGGGCAATCAAATTTGTCAATGTTTCGGTCTTACAAGAGGACCATTCTTGAGAAAGGTCCTCATGTAGAACCGAAACATTGACCAGTTTTGTTTCATAATTACCTATTAATAAATCCTGTGAAGAAGTCCCACTGGTGCTGCCTCCTATTTTTCTGTATATATATAATATACACACACACACACATATATATTTTATTTTAATCATAATGACATCTAATGATGTAATTGTGTGAGATACTTCACATTGTTGGAAGACACTCTGGTCTGGATCAGACTTGGGTAATCTGTTGTTCTTCAGTAGTTGTTGGACCATAACTACCATCATCCTCAGCTAGCCATTGTCTGTCTGATAATGGTGGAAGTTGTAGTCCATCAATGGATGGAGAGTAACAGGTAGCTAACCTCTAAGCCAGTGCCTGGATCAGATACAGACTGTAAGCCTGGCCTCTAACAGACAGTCATAGCTCTACAATTTACTGTTACAGGCTGAAGAAGCAGCAGCAAGAAGAGGAACAACGGCGTCAAGAGCAAGAAAAGGCCCGGAGGATGCAATTGGAACAGCAGGCGCTGGAGAGAGCTCGTCTACAGCAAGAAGAGCATCGCAGGAAACTGCAAGAACTTCAGAAGCGGAAACAGCAAGAGGAGATGGAGAGAATAGGTAAGACTATGCAAGCATTTTATGTAATTAATCACTGTGTTTTTTTGGGTGGTGGTCAGGTGTCTGATTTTAAACAAAAGAAACTTGATTATTATCTAGCCTGCCTGCTAGCAAACTATAGGAACATTTATATGAACCCTTGAGTGCCCATATTTTTAGTGACATTTGTGTGCATCATCATCTCACTCCACCCACAGTTCTCCTGACATGTTGCACCTATTTCTAAAGCGATTAAAAGAGGATGTCAAACTCTATATGTTATCATTAGGATGTTTCAAGGGAACTCTGCACTTAGACTTATATTTACATTGGCCCAGGTTATTATATAGACATACTCTCATGATTAAAGTTCCTGGGTCTTGTTGCCAGTTTGGGTGAAAAAATCTCAGACCTGGGTGTCATTGATAAATCTGTATGTAGAAAAGTAAGAGGGAAGGCATTAACAGAATTTGTGCGGAAGTGTTGTATTTAATTAATAAATTAACAGGAGATATAATTTTGTCTCTTCTTGCAAGCCTTTCTCAAGACAAAGTGCTAAGTGCAGTGGTGGCTTTATATGCTTTTTAAGAAACAGGCGTGGAGGAGGCATGACTATAGATAGGACGTTCAGAATTATGCCAGCCATGGAGATTGTAATAAAAGTGTTATAAGAAAAATAAGAACATACGTGTGTATGTGAAAGTGACTTGCTAAGAAAGAACTATACAAGAATATTAGGATAAAAAGATAGTTTATGTGAACTTAGACAATTCAGATAATGACTCGATTTGATAATCACTCAATGGTCTGTGTCTTCAAGGTCAATGATGCAATCACAACGTCAGTCAATCATAAATAAAGTGAATCGTCTGTTTTTGTAAATAGCACTTGAGTCTCGGTTCCCTTGAGGTATTTTAAGTCTGATATAGGTTGGAGTGGTTATAGAAAGAAATAACATCTAAAAATTATATCGCCTTGTTGCTTAAAGGGATAGTAATGTTTCATAATAAAAGCAGCTCTAATTAATCATCATAGTATTTGGACCTTGGAGATTGTTATTTCAATTCTGTCAGAGTTGTAGTTCAAGAGTAATTCAATGACAAAGTATCCCCCTCCCGCCCCTTTTACTGATGTAACACTGTTCAGCCAGATCAGAAGGGAGGTGCCCAGGTAGACTGCAGAGAGGGACAATCTTCAATTAAGATAAGGGAAAAACCTGAAAAACTTGTCAAGGGAGGCAGGGCCTTCATTGTTCTCATAGGAAGAAGATTGTCCCCTTCTGTTATCTGTCTGGTCTATGGACTGGATTCCACATCTGAGAAGAGATGGCTTACACTAGGTAAAAGGGGCGGGAGGGGAAACTTTGCTTGTGAATATCTCTCAAACCATAAAGGTTTGAGAGATAAGACTTATATCATTCTTCATGTTTTTTTAATGCCTACAAAATAAAATAAAGATAAAATGAAGTATTACTATCCCTTTAAATTAAGAATCAAGAAGATATGTTTGTGTAGTCAATTCAGGATATCGATAGAAGAATATAGACTGTCAACTGTCTTTGACCTAACAAAAAAGTTTTGTTACTATAGAACATAAAAAATGTAGCTTCTCCTGAGCTTGATGATGAGTAAACAATAGAAATCACTTTCATGTTTATGCATGTAGACACTGGCATACAAGGGCAACATAAACACCCCCTATATCCTATGTACTGCTCTGGTCTGTAGACCATAAATCTCCATAGGATGGTGTAGCAACAGCGCTACAGTAAATTTTCAGGCCACTGTGATATTGCACCTAAAAAATTAAAGTTTGAGCTGTTATAATTTTTTTAACAAAATATCTCTCAGCAGTGGGAGTACCCTTGTTTTATTCGAGGACATAAACCCTACCACATATATTTTTTTACCTCTTAAGTGTTACTATCCCCTTAAGTTCTGCGAGTTTCATTATTTTTTTTAATTCTGTTCATATATTGTTAGCATTAGAACGTGAGAGACAGAAAGAAAGAGAGCGGGAAGAAGCCAAGGAGCGTCTGCGGTTACTAGAAATGGAGGCCGATGAGAGGGAGGAATACAAGAGGAAGAAGCAGGAGAGGGACGAGCAAGCCAGGCGCGAGGAAGAAGAGAGGAGAAAGAGAGAAGAGGAGGAAGCCAAGGCTATTATGGAGGACGCACAAAGACAAGCACAGTTGCTGGCCAGGTAGGTACTTAGCTATCTATTGGAATATATGGAATTATTCTGCTTTTTTGTGTATCTTTGGCACCTATGGCAAAATGTCTTTCATAATTCAAAGAATTAAATTAAAGTGCTAATTTTGGTCTTTTCCTAGCTAAAACCATTTTCATGCATTTGCTTTTTTCTACTCTTTGGCCATTGTCTTTCCATTCTAGCAAAGGTGATGTTTGTAAACCAAGGCTGACATGAATGGGTAATTTTTTTGGGGAATTTTTTTTTAGTGTATATTTTTCCCCATTTTTCCAGACACCATTGGGTAAAGTGGATTTGGAATGTGCTAAAATACCAGGGTGTAATAGGCATATTTCATAAAGAAGAGGCCTTCATTATTTTTATTTAGTTGTTGTGCTTTGTATATAATAGAAGCTTAGAACGCAGGGATACTAATAATAATAATTAAACTGTAGAAATGAAATCTACCAGCCATTAAATAATGGGAGTGCACTACAAATATGACTAAAAAAAATGACAGAACGCTGAGGGGATGATTGTGTACTAGTTGGTGTACTTTTCTAAACCTTTGAGTGCTACAGGGGTTCGAACAGCCACATCCTATATTATAATTTGCTAGGATGTTTGTCAGAAGCCGTCATGCTCAGAAGTGACGGCTGCAGTCATGCGCACTAGAGACTGCCCACGCCGCAGCTGATACAGACCAGGGCGCTCCGAATTCACACCAGAGTCCTCTCTGCGCACCTTCCTGGGACCTCTTAGTCCCAGAAAGGTGCACAGAGAGGACCACGGCCTGAATTCGGAGCACCCTGCTCCTTTTCAGCCGCAGCGCATTCGGGCAGTCAGTACTGTTCATGACTGCAGTGCCGCCAGTGTTGGCCCGTGTACATGGGCTTTAAAACTAGTTAACATATAAACAAACTTACATGAATATGACAATGGCTCATTAACCTGCATTTCCATATGGAAATAAGATGATATGTTATGAAAAAAATCTGTAAAGCTGTTGAATGTATGACAGATTGATGGCAATGTGGGAAGATTATTGTCGTATTGACAGGAATATGTCATCAAAGACAGTTTAGTGTATACCGGCGATGTGCCTCCGACACAACATCACCATCCTAAGCCCTTTAGTGCATCTCCCCTATCAACATAAGCTTGATTCATTTTAGTGTAACCTCAACTACTGGCTCAAATTATTGGATAATCTAATATTGGCCTACCATACATTGTGGTGGATGAATGCCTCTCTGCTCTTCTTGGTGATCTCATGTACAATAACTTATCTTTGTCATTGCAGGCAAGCAGCAGCATTGGAGCAACAGCTTCAGTTTAATCGAGGTCTACTGAAGGAATCGATTGGCATGGACCAGACCCAGGGCATTTCTAGACCTTGGGTGTTCTCATATTTTGAGTTTCTGGAACTGCTGGGGTTACCACTTCCCACTGAGGGGGACTCAAAATTGTTTCCTGAAGAAGCTTAAATACAAAACCAAAATGGCTGCAACCACTCTGGTCCATTTGATATTATTACAGACATTGCTTGTGTACTGGTACCAAAAATATTTAGGGTTGTATTCAGGTGGCTAAAGTGGAACAACTCTAAAGCAAACCAGCTGCTATACAGAGGACAAATTAAAATCCAATTTATTTAAATAAGGCTTTTTTTTACCCCTGGATTACTAAAAAAAAAAGTTCTCCAAAGAATTGCTACTCATTGTGTTGGAGTCCGCTTTAATATTCAAGAGGTTAAAAGACGCTTTAAATCCGAAAGGGGTCTGGTGACATTTTTATGTCCCCTATGGTGCAGTTGTTTTGGTTTGGAATTATTCAGCTTTAATTGTCTGAACAGCCCTTGGCATATTTAAAGGGATAGTGATGTTTCAAAATAAAATCAGCTCCAATTAATCTTCATAGTATTTGGGCCACGAAGGTGCTATTTCAGAACTGTCAGAGTTGTAGTTCTAGGGTAATTGAATGATAAAGTATCCCTCTCCCGCCCCTTTTACCTAGAGTAAGCCACCTCCACTCAGGTGTGGAATCTGGTCTTAAGACCAGCAAGGGACCATCTTCTTCCCGTGAGAACAATGAATACCCTGCCCCTTGACAGGTTTTTCAGGTTTTTCCCTTATGCTAACTGAAGATTGTACCTCTCTGCAAGCCGTCTGGACAGTCTTGCTGTTCTGAGGTGAGCAGTGTTACATCAGTGAAAGGGGTGGGAGAGGGATACTTTATTATTCAATTACTCTTGAACTACAACTACAGTATTTAAGTAACATTCTCCACGGCCCAAATACTGTGAAGATTAATTGGAGCTGCTTTTATTTTGAAACATTACTATCCCTTTAAATGTCCAGTCAGTGAAGAAAACATAAACTCTTAGATTATGAGGGGGTTGAAGGAGAGGGTGTTAAACAACATGAGACCTAGATCATTTTCTGAAATCTGCTTATATCTGGGCATTAACCATTTGAGCGCCAGAGGGGTGGTCAACCCATTGCTTTGCAATGCATCAAACACCACTCTGGAACTCAAAAGAATAAAGCATCAACACATTTAGTTAACATTTATGAAGTAGTCATCTGAATGAGAACATATTCTGACAATGGCAGACACCAGCTGAATAAAATAAGGTTTACCAATCGCATTCAACTCCATTCCTCAAAGAAACACTAAATTATTAACTGAGAAAGGAATGGTAATGTTTTAAAACAATTTGCTTTTCTATGAAAGTTCACTGATTTAGACATATACAGAAGTTGCTAAATCTTTTGTTGCCCTCAGGTTTAACTTCTGTAACAAGATGATGCAGAGGGTTTATCTAACTGAAGAACTCAGGCTAGTCTGTGTGAAAAACTTGTATTCTATCAGAGCTACCATGTTTCGGTTTACTATTGAAATGTCGCCCACTATTTGGCGACCAACAAAACGCCATGGTAAATATGTCGCCTGCATGAAAAGGGCTACATCAGAATGTCACCCGTATCAAAAGGGCGACATTCTGATGTTGCCAAGCCGAGTAGCCTCCATCTGTGCCTTATCCCATGAGTGCTTTAGTAGTTTTGCCACACTTCAGCGTGACTGTGATGCGGGCAACATTCTGATGCGGGCTTGTGAGCGGAAGAGGGCATAATGCATTGCGGACCTCTCTGACAGGCAAGGCATTTTGGGTGCCCTTAACTCTGCCCATGGACACACCGCCATTTTTCACATAGCCCCACCTCCAGTCCCATCTTCTCTTTCCTGGCACAAACAAGGACAAAAAATGCTTTAACCCTCTTGTTCGGTAGAGAGCTCTCCAACACATTTGTAATGCTTTGGAGATCTCTCTAGCACCCATGGGGTTAAAGATGTATAAACCTGAATCAGGGACACTGAGATTGCTCTGACCACACCCATTGTTCAGAATGTGGGTTTGTCCAGCACAGCTTTGGAACCTCTCAAACTGTGGAGCGCTAGGCATTTGCTTACTCTGTCTATTGGGAAATCCTGTATGAAGGAATTAAGTAATTTCTGATCAATAATAAACTGTATTTATTTTTATTTATTTAGAAAATGTTTTACCAGGAAGAATACATTGATATTTCTCTCGTTTTCAATTACGTCCTGAAATGTTTATAGTAAAGAGTTGCATATTTACACAAATAGGGAAACATTATATATATATATATATATATATATATATATATATATATATACACACACACACACACATACACATACACACAAATATATATACTAAACATTGATATACAGTTAAATATTGTTTTTGGATATAAAAAAAAGTTATTTTTTAAGGATTTTAGACTGGGAGAAGATCTGATTAGTTCAAGCAGATTATTCCAGGCTTTTGGAGCTCTGGGGGAGGAAGCAAATCATCCTGCTTCTTTCTTGTAGTGTGGTATACTCAACGGGCCATACGTTCAAAGAAGTAGCGAAATAGCTTTTGTCGTTTGTAACGACTTTTCAAAGTACAGTGTCGTTGGGATCATTAATATTTTCAGAGAGTGTCGGTTGGGATTGGAAATATGTCGTTTGTCCTGACTGAAATTGTTGGATGTAAAACAAAAATGTCTTAACTAACGACAAAAATGTCTTAGCTAAAGACAAAAATTCTCACATTCAGAACGTTCCCTCCACTTTTTTCTTAACGTACAAATTTTGTCTTTTGTAAGACATTTTTTTGTCGTTAGTTATGACAAGTTCTCTTTTCCTCTATACGACACTGCAGAATAGCTTAGCCATGCCATTTTCCCACTCCTTTGACCGGCAATTCTGGCGTTGTGTCGTACACAACGGACATTATTAGTTTTTTTGTCATATACTCTATTATATAATGTCGTTCATGCATAAAATTACTTATTTTTATCGTTCATAAAACATTTTTTTGTGGTTATCCCTTTGAACATATGGCCCAATAAGTTGTTAGCAGTGGAGTGGAGGTTATAGTTAGTATGAAGAGATGGAGTGAGCATACTGCTCAGGTAGTCTGTAAGCTTTCCAGAGAAGCGGTTGAATTGGCGAAGAGCTAACATAGTGCCTCTATTTAAGAAGGGAACTAAAACAGAACCTGGGAATTATAGACCAGTGAGTTTGACCTCTGTAGTGGGAAAACTATTAGAAGGCATAATAAGGGACTATATTCAGGATTACAACACAAAAAATAAGATCATTAGCACGAATCAACATGGTTTTATGAAGAATAGGTCATGCCAAACTAATCTTTTCAGCTTCTATGAGGAGGTAAGCAGCAACCTTGACAATGGCAAGGCAGTAGATGTAGTATATCTAGACTTTGCAAAGGCATTTGATACAGTACCACACAGAAGGCTGGTGTATAAAATAAGGAAATTGGGGCTAGGAGATAACCTTTGCAATTGGATACAAAACTGGTTGAAGGATAGGGAACAGTGTGTGGTTGTAAATGGAAAATTCTCCAGTATAGTTAAAGTGGAGAGTGGAGTACCTCAGGGTTCAGTATTGGGTCCGCTGCTTTTTAACATGTTTATAAATGACCTGGAAATAGATATAGAAAGCAAAATATCAATATTTGCAGATGATACTAAATTATGCAAAGTCATTATTTCAGAACAGGATATTTTCTCTCTACAGAGGGACTTACATACAATGTCAGATTGGGCAAACATGTGGAATATGAAGTT
The DNA here is from genome assembly GCA_037306005.1 of Rhinophrynus dorsalis. Taxonomy (NCBI): domain Eukaryota; kingdom Metazoa; phylum Chordata; class Amphibia; order Anura; family Rhinophrynidae; genus Rhinophrynus; species Rhinophrynus dorsalis. Next base: position 146,661,225 of record CM074725.1, on the reverse strand, counting down.
TAATGTGGGGAAGTGTAAAGTCATGCATTTGGGAGGAAACAATCCCAAGGCTACTTATAAACTTAATGGAATAATTTTAGGTGACTCGTTGCTAGAAAAAGACCTGGGTATCCTTGTCAACTACAAACTTGGAAACAGTGACCAGTGTCAAACAGCAGTAGCAAAGGCAAACAAAGTCCTGTCTTGCATAAAAAGAGGTATTGAAGCAAGAGTGGATAACATTATTTTGCCATTATACAAATCATTGGTAAGACCTCACCTTGAGTATGCAGTGCAATTTTGGGCACCGGTTCTGAAAAAGGATATACTAGAACTAGAGAGGGTACAGCGGAGAGCAACAAAATTAATTAAGGGAATGGAGGACTTGACATATGAGGAACGACTAAACAAACTTGGTTTATTTACTCTAGAGAAAAGACGACTAAGAGGAGACCTTATCACATTGTACAAGTATATGAGAGGTCAATACAAGGATCTCTGCGGTGAGCTATTTATTCGAAGGCCTGCTCAGGTGACCAGGGGACACCTCTTGAGATTAGAGGAAAGGAGGTTTAAACTTCAGCAGAGGAAGGGTTTTTTTACGGTAAGGTCTGTCAAATTGTGGAATTCATTGCCCAGGGAGGTAGTTATGGCAGATACAATGGACACATTTAAGAGAAGATTAGATACATTTCTTTCAAAAGGGAACATACAGAGTTATACTGTTTATCAGTAGGCAGATCAGGAAGGTCTGATAAAGACTAATTTAATTGGTAGCAGGAAAGCTATAAAATTCTTAGTTACTGAGGTATGAAGCGAAGGTTGAACTTGATGGACTTGTGTCTTTTTTCGACCTAATTTACTATGTTACTAATACTAAGCAAGAAAAGTAAAGGGCACGTCTAGATTCGAGGGTTAGCCAATTTAGTTATTTAATCATATTACAGTGATGGGTGGTGTAATTACATTGTAAGATAAAGTGGAATACTGAGTTATACAGAGTGTCAAGTTTACCAACATAGATTTGCAGCACGGGAGTATTTACTACATCCCCACAGACTGGCATTAACACCTGTTGAACAATATGTTTTCTTACCAGGAGACATAACAGGATTTGTTTCTAAACATAGCACCTATTTTGGGATAAAGTTTGGATGTTTATCAATACGGGAACCAAAAGGGATGTTGGGGTCAAGCCACATACAAAGATATTTGTAGGTGTCTACTGGTGCCAAGTTACAGTCAGACTGTGTTTGTTACAATGGATAGGTGGGTATTGTGGGGATTACGTAGTCTGTGCTTTGTGCTAAATACCATTGTGACTGTTTTGTCGGTATTTAACCCCTTAAGGACCCATGACAGTCCTGGACCGTCATGGAATTCCAGGCTACCCACGCAGCTGCACACCGTTCGGGTAGTCCAAAATCGAATCACACAAAAAAAAAAAAAAAAAAATGCTCCGTGGTCCTTAAGGGACAGCAAAGTACGTGCGTGGCCAGTCCTTAAGGGGTTAAGAACATATAGGGAAGATGTAAACAGAGCAAAAATTATCTAAGTGTAGTATAAGCATTTATTAAACATAGACATAAGATATGGATAAGAATAAAATTGTGAGCATATCAAAATTTACATATGTTAAAAGAAACATAGAGCTGCAATAAAAAAAATCAGGAATAAGATATTCATGTACATATTTATATATATATATATATATATATATATATATATATATATATATATATATATATTTATAGCAGTGGATATCAATGGATAAGAGCACAATAGTGGACTCATTATAGATTGAAGTCTCTAGCTGGGAGAGAGGATAAGGTTAATAGTTGGGGAGCAGTCTACAGAATAATATCCAAAGAGGAGAATAAAGTGCTCATACAGTCCTTAATACACCATGTAATCATGAATGATGAATATAAAACTCACCTCCTGTGCCCGGGTGCAGGAACAAACACCGGTTCTCTCCTCCGGTATCCAAATGGTTACATCTGCATAAGGGAACAGCCACACTCCAGGACTTAACAAAACTCCACTTGTTTGAATAAAAAACATTAGCCTTTATTCATGTTGTAAAAAACACACATTTGACCATAGACAGACAGACAAGGTGAGGGAAAGGTGCAACAAAGAATAGGGTCTCACAAACCATCTAACGCATTTCGCTCTGAAATGAGAGCTTAATCATAGACTTAATTACCCAAACAGAACTACATCACATCACACAGAGACCCCAAAATGGGAGTAAACTATGAAAAAAAACAAAAATATATAAAGTCTAACTAAAAAGAAATTAAGACCTCCTGGGATTCTCTATTTGGGCACCATTTAATTGGATTATATACAATAACAATGTATGTTGTATGTTTTATGCTGTTGAGAGGTATACAGATGAATAGGAATTAAGGGGTCTTTTTTATTCTTTGTATGTGTGTTGTATCTCTTTAAAATCATGACTAGTTTGTTGTGTATCGCTTTAAAACTCTGGCCAGTCTGTTGTGTATCTTCTTAGAACTATGGTAATTCTCGTGATGAGTGAGATCCTAAGTCAAATTAATATCTCTGGTGGGATATATATATGCAGTTGTGGATATGGTATTACCAACCTGTTTGTGCGCATTGCATACAAGTTGATGTGCAATGTATAAGGAAAGGTTTTTTTTCTCCATACTGCATGCATGTTTCTTCCTTGGATATTTCGTTTTGGTTTTGCAATATGGAGTTCATTCTGTTATCTTTATTCTAGTCGGTAATATGTATGTATGTATGTATACATGTTTGATTCAACAATGCATCTATCAGGGCACCCGTTGGTCGATATGGCTAATAGTTAACTGGCTGTTTTGATTGACGGATCAAAGAGGAGGCTGCCACATTGTATCTGGCTGTGTTTTTAACCAATCACAGTAACACTTAGGGTTTATAGTGATGTAGGCCCGTTTGGATAATTAAGTCTATGATTAATCCCTCATTTCAGCGCGAAACGCTTTAGACAGTTTGTGAGAACCTCTTCTTTGTTGCACCTTTCCCTCACCTTTTTCTGTCTATGGTCAAATGTGTGTTTTTTACAACATGACTAAAGGCTAATGTTTTTTATTGGTTCTGGGTCACCTGGGGGTTCAGGGCAGGTGGACTCCAGAATAGTCTCCTCAGTTCATAAATGTCTTGGAACTCCAGGCAATCTGGCTGGCCCTCACTCTTGAATGGGAAGTCAGTTAGGGTCCAGTCAGACAATGCCATGGCTTTGAATTAAATCGGCTGCCAAGAGGGCACTCGCAGTGCTGCTGCGTGGTGAAGTGAGGTATATTCTAGGTTGGGCAGAAGCCCATGTCCCGGCCATCTCAGCTGTTCATATTCCAGAAGTAGAAAACATTCTGGCAGACTTTCTAAGTTGCCAAGATGTAGATCCAGGAGAGAAGGAACTCAATCTGAACGTATTCTACCTGATTGTGCAACAGTGGGGGTGGGAGCTACAATAGATCTCATGCACACCAGGGAATACAGGAAGCTTCCAACCTTCTGCTCCCAGAAGGGTGATCCTCTGGCCTTTGCAATCGATGCAATGTTGACTCCATGGAACTTCCACCTCTCTTATGTTTTTCCTCCAATTCCTCTCATACCCAGGGTACTCCGGAATATCAGGATGGATGGTGTGACCATCATTCTGCTCACTCCTTACTGGACCAGAAGGGTGTGGTTTGCAGACCTGGTCAGTCTTTCCATTCAGGATCTGCACAACCTTCCTTCCAGGCCAGACCTCCTACTCCAGGGTTATCTGTGGCACGAAGATGTGGAGAAAATGGCTTTGACATCATGGTTCTTGAAGCCAGCATCCTGAGGAGAAAAAGGTTTCTCCACAGAGGTAATTTCCACTATAATTCAGGTATGCAAGCCTGTCTCTTCAATGGCCCACCATAGGATATCATATATTTTTTCACAAGTGGTGTGCGGACAAGGCTGTGTCCTCTTCGGAGTTTGGTGTTATCCTTTCTCCAGGATGGAGTGATCAAAGGACTCAGCTTAAGTTCCTTGAAGGTTCAGATTTCAGAGCTTTCTGTGTTTTTCCAGAGACGCATTGCCACCATTATGGATGTCAAGGTTTTTCTTCAGGAGGTGGCTCATGCCTTCCCTGTCTTAAAGGCTCCCACTCCTCAAGTGGGACCCTAATTTGGTTTTAGGAGTCTTATAGAGGCCTCCCTTTGCTCCCCTTACTTCCATCCCTCTGCGTTAGTTGATGCTCAAGATGGCTTTTCTGTTGCCAGTGGCCTCAGTCCACAGAGTCGCTGAGTTGCATGCTTTGTCTTGCAAAACACCTTCCCTGGTCTTTAATAAGGACAAGGTGGTGCTTCGAGGTCCACATAATTCAAGAGATTGTTGTGCCTTATTTTTGTCCTGACACTAAGAATGACAAGGAGAGGGATCTCCATTTGTTAGACTTTGTGCGTTTCCATAAATTTTATGTGCGCTGTACTGAGCCTTTTCACAAGGCTGACTCTCTTTTTGTTATCCCCGAGGGTCCTAGGGCAGATCAAACTGTTTCCAAGGTCACTGTTGTCTCTTGGATCAAGGCCACCACACATCTTGCATATGAACTCAGGAAGAAACCTGTTCCCTTCAATTTCACAGCACATTCTACTAGGTCTGTGGGGGCCTCTTGGGCCTACAAGTATCAGGCCTTGGCTGAGCAGTTGTGCAAGGCAGTGACTTGGTTCTCCTTGCACACCTTTGCTAAGCACTACCATGTTGATGTGCTTTGGCTCAAGCCAGATTTGGCCAGAAGGTCCTACAGGCAGCTGTGCCTGTTTATGGACCTACACACTTGGTTGACATACTGTTGTTCAGTTGTTTGAGCCCCGTTGGCTCTTGTTCTTGTGTGCTGTGTAAGTTCAGTGTTCGTTGACACTTACTGTTTGGGCTATTCTGACACTGGTTAGTCCTAGGAAATTATTGTATCATAGGGATGGGCATGAGGTCCTTTCTCCTTTTTTCCAGCTACCTCTGGGAGCTTAGTATTGGTATATCCCCATGGAATCTGTTAGGGCAAAAGAGAAAATAGGATTTTAGTGTTCTTACCTGTTAAATCCTTTTCTCTTTAGTCCATATGAAACACAGGTCTCCTACCAGAGAAAGGGGCCTTTGGTGTGGTCCTTCCTGTCTGTGATGCGGAGTCCTTTTAGAGTCTTTCTTCTTCTAGGTTTTCATCTTCTTCTCGTGCTTGCCTTGTTTGTGTGGCTTCAGCCACATTCATTCTGGGGCACTTACAGAGCGGGGAAGGGTTGAGCTGGTAGAGGGAATCTCCACCCATAAGACTCTGTCTTTGAGATGTATCCTGCCCTCCAAAACGAGGCACTCAACCCCATGGTACCTGTGTTCCACATGGACTAAAAAGAAAAGGATTTAACAGGTAAGAACATCCTATTATAGTTGCATGTGGATATATTTGTCTAGGAATTTAGATAATGTGGGGAGTAGGGATATTTGTCTATAATTTGGTACTACATTTGTATTCCCTCTTTTGTGTTTAGGCACATTTCTATTCACCTTCCAGGCTTTAGGCATGTACCCAGATGACAGTAAGGTATTAATTAGGGATGCAATAGGATGGGCAGTGACTGAGGCACTGAGCTTTAATAACATTGCTGATAGTTGGTCAAGGCCACATTGTGATCTGATTTTTGGAATGAGGAGGTGGTCGTATTTCATTATCATTTACTAGTATAAAATTGAAATTACTAGTATCATTGGACCTGCTTGTAGGTTACAGACTGTTCGTGCACGTTTCTATTTCAGAATTAAGCTTGTTTTGTGTAATGAGGATGGTGGCACATCCAACAAAGTAGCTGTTGAATGCATTAGCTATAGTTAAGGGGCACTGTATTGTGTCTTTTGCCTCTTTCTATAGTTGATGGGCGAGAATGGTTAGGTGAGCTGTAGATGTTTTTAATAACCTTCCAAAAGTTAGCCAGTTTAGGTATGTTACTGTTCAAGTTGTCAGTAAAATATGGAGTTTTTGCTAATTTTGTTTACTTTTTGCATGTATTCTGCAATTGTCTTTATGCAGTTTGATCATAAGTGGAGCCAGTTAGTTTCAGTTTTGTCCATACGGCATTTCTGAAACTATACCTCGAACAGGTCAGCCAAGACTCAGGGTAGATGGGCCCCCCTTAGCTTGATTTTTCTTAGTGGGGCATGGGTATTACAGACCTGCAAGAATTCTGTGTTAAAAAAAAAAGTGTTAGGTGTATTCTGCCACAGCCAATTTCTTAGATCATGTAGGAAAGACTAGAGATTAGATGTTCTAAATGATCTAGTAACTATGACTTTGGGAAATTATTTGTTTGGTTCTATTTTGTGAACACAGTAGACTATGGCGTGATCACTAAACACATTTGTTAATGTGTCTGAATCTTGTGCTAGGGAAGAATAATTAATCCAGTCTAACAGAGTATGTTTGGATGTTTTAGGATTTCAGCGAGTAGGAGAGATTAGCAGTTATAAGTTCAATGTCGCAAACAATTAACAGAATCTTTCATTGAGTCCAGCCAATTAATATTAAAGTCTCCAACAACAAACAGCTTACATTTCTTGTTTTGAATGTTAATCTCATTGAGGTGGAGGATTATGCCTGAAAGGGACTGTGCTGGTGTATTAGCCTGTAGATGTCAACAATAATGATGTGTTTTGAAAAGGGAAGAAACAATTTGCCAGCAATGTATTCATAAGTATCAGAGTTATAAGCGTCATTTAAAAGTGTAACATTTATAGACTCATTTGTATATTATTATGCCTCCTCCTCGCTTGGCTCAGTTTTTCATACAACATGAGTGTCCTTCAATGGCAACAGCAGTATTAGGTATTTCAATGAGAATAAGGATTTCCGGCTTCTGCCCATAACACCATGCTTTTAGTTCTTCCATTTTGGAAGCATACAATGTATGTTGCAGTGCATAAGAGAGTCTTTTTTTTTTTTTTTTTAATTAAATAGATTTTTATTCAGTCAGTACAAAGAGAAATACATCTCAACAGTACAAGTCATCATACTGTATTGTATAACAGAACAGTTGAGCTCAAGTGCTGTGGGAGAAACAGACAGAAGCGTCAGGTAACTGTGAGGCTAAGAACAGTGAAGTCAAGCAACTCGCCCGTTAAGTCCTGTATGGCATAATGCCAACTGAGTAATGATTTTAAAGGTGGGATGAGTGAACAGGAAAGGAGACCAAGGGAGGAAGGAAAAAGAAAAGAGGGAAGAAGAGAGAAGAGGAAAGAGAAGTATAGGGGGGATATGTACTGGGGACCGCTATGCAGAACGTGGAATGGGCTGTTCATCCGAGTATAGGAATGTTACAGTAACGTGTCATGCTTATCAAACAAAGTACCCAATATCTGTGTGAAAGGGGCATGGTCATGCCCTCTGAGCAACAAAGTCATCTTAGTGAGCACAAATTGATCTTCAATTTTAGCAGCCCAGGTCCTGCATGAGGGGGGCAATGTGGTTTTCCAGCCCAGAGGAATAAGTGCTTTTGCTGTATTCAGGAGCATGAAGAGGAAATTTTGGGGTGTTTTTGGAGGGGGGGGGAAGAGGTGGGCAGGTCATGGAATAGTATTATATGCCAGGAATCTCTCAAGAGGGCAAATCCTAGCAGCAGTTCAATATGGGATAGACATGGATCCCAAAAAGTCCAGATCACCGGGCAGGATCACCAAATGTGAAGAAACGTACCCTCCAAGGAGGAACATCGCCAACAAGCGTTGTAACCACTCTGTTTGAAAAAGCAGCATTGCTGCTGCAAAATGCGTAAGAGTATTATTCAGTGGTTTTAAAAGTTTTTAATAAGAGATATTTGAATATTCAGCTTGTCTACAGTTGGATTGTCTTGCCTTTTGCGTCTCAAGTGGAGGATGAGGAGAAAGACCAGTGAGTGCCAAGCAGAGATGGTAATATTAGCTCTGCATGCTCCTTTAGCTGTGTGTAGCATAGGTTTATTACACAGCATATAACAAATGTGAGTGTATTCTCTTCATATATTTTAGATCAATATTCCCAGTGATCAGGCACTATTGGCTCCCTCTTGTGTGTTTCTCATTTTCCTCAAGCATTGGAACGTGAGGGCTGAAAAGCATGAATCCTGGTTGGGGTATAGTACCATCTGGATAAAAGTTTAAAGTTCATTTCACTGTCGTCCAGTACAGGTCACTGGTACACTGGGAGGCGATCCTCCCCTTTAATAGGCAGGAACATTCATTCAAATGTATGCAGGGGGTGGAGCCTCCCCTCCTACTTAAGCTGCCTTCAGGCCAGAGCCAAGCTAGATTGATTTGTTCCTGTGTGCTGAGCACACCAGGTGGAGAACATCTCTCATTCAACTTTAGTTTTTTATTGTTTTCTTTCAAATATGGAATACCACCATTAGGCGGGTGACCATGGCTGTGAATTGCCCTCTCCAAAGTGGCTAGTGCAGCTTCCAGGGATTTTCTGATGGACCTTATGCCCTGAAGAGGGAACAGCTTGAGTTAAGCAGCTTCCCTGCTGGGGGGATTTTCCTCTGGTTAATCTCCTTTTAACATGGTTACCTGAAGACAGAAGTCCTGCAGAAAGGTGAGCCACCCTTTGAGTGCTGAAGGTCCACTTGTCCCCACAGTGTCCCTTCTCTGGGCTTGTATTTGGGAGTTTAAGCTTTCTGCACTCCAGCACTCATAGGGTGTTTTTATTTATATTGCTTGTATTTATGCAATGTTTGTGGTATTCCCTGGGTTTTGGAGCATTGGGTCCTTATTCTCTCATGTTTTCCATGTCAAAAAGTGTGTTTGGTGTACTTTTTACTTTTAGTATACTTTATTCAGATTTAGTGTTCCGCGCCTTTAAGTGCGCTTTTTCCCGCATAGACGCCATTGCTCCTTTACTCTCTATGGGATTTCACAGTGTGGGACGTTTCTCTGGAACCGCTTGTCTCAGCAACTTCAGAGAGGGCTCATTTTGTTGGTCTTCCCTTGCTCTATCATCCGGTGACTAGATTCAGTGTGTTGGGGGTTTGGGGGGCTTCGGGCACTGTTTAGGGGTACTTCTGAGGAAAACTACGTTTCTGATTGGCTCCCGTCGTGGCAGCCATTTTGTGGTGTTTTTCTCAGCGAGTATACTACGCAGGGACCGAGCCTTCTCTCCTCTCAGCAGATTAACCCTTCGCTGGCCAGATAAGTCCGATTTTAGGCATTTCTGGGGTGAAACTTTAATCTTTAACACTTTTACTGGGTGGTTTTATTAGCTGGTGTATATCTGACGCTGTGAGCATGTTTACTCCACTGGAGTCAGGGGCTAGACCCAAGACCAAAGAGGCTGGGGTGACCATTTCCCCCATTGCGTTTTGCTCCTCTTGTCACTCTGGGCTGCCTAGAGAATTTTCGGGTCATTTATGCCCGAAATGTGCAGAAAGTCAGGATAGCAACCCTGGGCTTCCCAGCCATGCTATTGAGCCAACTTGGGTAAAAGAGTTTAAAGCTGCCACTAGGGATCTCAGATCCACTCTTCAACTCTTTCCCTCTCAGGTTCAGGGGGCTCTGCAAGTCTGGCAGACCCCCTCCTCAATCAGGACCTCCCTGCCTAAGCCACAGGGGGCTCCTGATGTGTCTGATTCTTCTGAAGAAGAACTTTTACAAGATTCTGATGCTGAGGAAGGCACTGTTATTGAATCTAAACGGTCCATTGGTGACCCTTATGAATGTGACCCTGAAGTTTCGGCTGAGGGTTTGATCAGAGCTGTACTTACTACGCTCAACCTTCCTTTGACTCAGGAATCTACTCATGATCCTACTGATGTTTTCCAAAAACCATCAAAGGCTGTGGTTTGTTTTCCTACTAACCCTACCCTTGCCCGTTTAGTCTCAGACGCATGGAAGAACCCTGAAAAATCCTCTTCTGTGTCCAAAAAGTTTGCTAAACTTTATCCTTTTCCTGAGACTGAACTGGCAAAATGGGTTCATCCTCCTAAAGTGGATGCTCCTATTTCTAGGTTATCCAAATCTACTGCCTTAGCTGTGTCTGATGCTTCGGCCCTGCAAGATTGGACAGACAAAAAGTTAGAGATTTGTCTTAAATCCATTTTTGCCTCTGTTGGCACTGCCATGCGTCCAACTTTTGCAGTGGCGTGGGTTAATAGGGCCATTGCGGCCTGGACTGAGCAATTGGCTGAGGCGCTTCGCCAGGATGCTCCGGTGTCTGAGCAGTTGCAGCTTCTTGCCAATATGTTAGAAGCTCAAAATTATGTTGCTGATGCTGCTTTTGATGCTGTGCGCATGATGGCGAGGGCCTCTACCTCCTCCATAGTAGCTAGACGTGCTCTTTGGTTGAAGATTTGGTCTGCTGACACTGCATCTAAGAAAGCCTTGCTTTCTTTGCCCTTTCAGGGGTCCTTACTGTTTGGATCTGAACTTAAGGAGATGATTAGTGAGGCCACTGGTGGCAAAAGTACTCTTCTGCCATCGGTGTTCAAGAAGAAGTTTCCAGCCAAACGCAATCGGTCCTTTCGTTCTTTCCAAACTGAGACACGTTCCACGCCCCAAACAGGTCCGTCTTCCACGCGCTCCTCCTCCAAGCCCAAACAGTCCTGGAAGCCCAAAGTTGCCCCTAAGGCCATGACCTCCAAGACTGCTTCGGCATGACTCGCCGAACCCAGGTCCGCATCCGGCTGTAGGTGGACGTCTCCACATCTTTCGCCGGGTTTGGGAGGAGTCTGTGGCGGACCCTTGGGTTGTTCGGGTGGTATCAGAGGGATACAGGATCCCTTTCTCTTCCCTTCCTCCTTTTCGGTTCCATTTTACTCGTCCTTCTCAGGAACCTACAAAAAGACGTCTGTTTGACGACGCTATTCAGGATCTTTTGGACAAAGAGGTCCTGGAATTGGTTCCACCAGAAGACACAGGTTCAGGATTCTATTCCAACCTGTTCGTTGTGGCCAAAAAGGACGGAGGTGCTCGTCCTATTTTGGATCTCAATTCCTTTGTTGTGAGTTCCCACTTTTGTCAGGAATCTCTGCGTTCAGTGATAGCAGCAATGTCTCCAGGGGAGTTCCTTGCCTCCCTGGACCTTCAGGATGCATACCTTCACATCGCTATTCATCCAGCGAGCAGACGGTATCTCAGATTTGCCTGTCACAAAGGCCACTTTCAGTTTTCAGCTCTTCCCTTTGGTCTGACTTCAGCTCCTCAGGTCTTTCAGAGGGTATTGTGAGCTTTGATTGCTGTGCTTCATCGAGATGGAGTCAGGGTGACTTCTTACATGGACGATCTGCTCCTGAAAGCCTCATCTGCGGAGATCCTTCACCAGCAGCTGCAGTTGTGCATACAGACACTCAATCGCCACGGCTGGATTGTGAATCTGGACAAGTCAGACTTGGTTCCATCTCAACGGCTCCTCTTCCTGGGTCTCCTGTTCGACACTCAGCAGTGCATGGTGTTTTTGCCGGAGGAAGTGGCTCATCAGATTGCTGTCCGGGTGGCCAGGATCCTGGAAATGGACAGGGTTCCAGTACCAAGGTTGTCTTCTCTGGTGGGGAAGTTCATTTCCACAGTAGAGGCGGTGCCTTTTGCCATGGCACACACCAGGGAGCTTCAGAGGTTTGTGATTCAGACTTGCAGATCTCATCCAGATCACCAGCATCTCTCTGTATCGTTGCCCCCTCATGTAGAGCTGAGCCTGGAGTGGTGGTTGGACCTGTCTCATCTCCTGAAAGGGAGATCCTTTCGAGTCCCCTATTGGACCACAGTCACGACGGATGCCAGCCTCCGGGGTTGGGGGGCAGTGTTGGGTCGTTTCAGTGCTCAGGGGAAATGGGGTCTGGAAGAATCTCTTCTCTCCATCAATGTTCTGGAACTTCGTGCCATCTTTCTGGCCCTGAGGCACTGGGAATCTCAGCTGGAAGGTTGTCCAGTCAGAGTGGAGTCCGACAATGCCACGGCAGTGGCTTACATCAACAGACAAGGTGGCACGAAAAGCCTCACCGCCTGGTTAGAGGTCAAGGCCATTTTGTCTTGGGCAGAAGATCATGTGCCCGTCATCTCAGCGGTTCACATTCCAGGCGTAGACAACGTCATGGCAGACTTTCTCAGTCGTCACACAGTCGACAGCGGAGAATGGGCGCTTCATCCAGAAGTGTTTCACCTTCTCACTCAGATGTGGGGGGTGCCAGTAGTGGATCTGATGGCAACCAGACACAACAGGAAGGTGCCAGTATTTTGCTCCCGGTGGAGGGACCCTCTTGCTCTGGCAGTGGATGCTTTGTCAATCCCTTGGACGTTTCCTCTGGCCTACATCTTCCCTCCTCTTCCTCTGTTGATCCGAGTCATCCAGAAGCTGAAGGTGGAGCGTTGTCCTGTCATCCTGATCACTCCAAATTGGCCTCGTCAGTCCTGGTATCCAGAACTGCTAGCCATGTCTGTGACGGTTCCTGTCCCGCTTCCTGCACGTCCAGATCTGCTTCTTCAGGGATATCTGTGGAAGGAGGATGTTCAGCATCTCCATTTGATGGCTTGGAGGTTGAATCCTCAATTCTAAAGAAGAAAGGGTTTTCCTCTTCAGTGGTGTCTACGATGCTTAGAGCTCGCAAACCTGTGTCTTCCAAGATCTATCATCGCATATGGTCCACCTTTGTAGCATGGTGTACTGCTAAGGATCTGTCTCTAGATTTCCATCTTCCCACAGTCCTAGCCTTTTTACAGGATGGGGTTGAGAAGGGACTCAGCCTGAGTTCTCTCAAGGTTCAGACTTCAGCTCTGTCTATGTTTTTCCAGGAAAGGATTGCTATTCTTCCTGATGTTAAGGTTTTCTTCCAAGGTGTGGCTCATGTTCGGCCTGCCTTCAAGAGTCCTGCTCCCCAGTGGGACCTCAATTTGGTGCTGGGGGTTCTCCAGAGACCCCCGTTTGAATCCTTGGCTTCTATTCCTTTGCGTCTCTTGACCTGGAAAATGGCCTTTCTTTTGGCTATTGTCTCAGTTCGCCGGGTAGCAGAGTTACAAGCTCTGTCTTGTAAACCTCCTTACTTGGTGTTTCACAAAGATAAGGCAGTGCTTCGCACTTCCAAGGAGTTTTTACCCAAGGTTGTTTCCGAATTTCACATCAATCAGGAGATTGTGGTTCCCTCTTTCTGCCCTAACCCTTCCTCTGACAAGAAAAGAGATCTCCATTTGTTGGATGTTGTGCGTTGTCTAAAATTTTATGTTCATCGCACTGAGTCTATCAGGAAGTCTGACGCACTGTTCGTCATTCCTGAGGGGCCTAGGGCAGGGAGACCGGCATCCAAGGTAACTATTGCCTCTTGGATTAAATCTACCATCCGTGAAGCCTACAAATTGCGGAATAAGCATGTTCCCTTCAGGATTACTGCTCATTCCACCAGATCTATTGGGGCCTCTTGGGCCTACAAGAATCAGGCATCTGCTGATCAGCTATGCAAAGCGGCCACTTGGTCCTCTGTGCACACCTTCTCGAAGCACTACCGTGTTGATGTACTGGCCTCGGCTGATGCCAGCTTTGGGAGGAAGGTCCTGGAGGCAGTTTTGCCTGTTTAGGACTTCTACTCTGTGATTCCTAGTGCTTCCTTACTGTTGAGCCCGGTTGGCTCTAGTTCAGTGTGCTGTGTTAGTTCAGGGGTCTATACGTTTCCCTCCTGGTTGGTGTCCGTTGACACTTCTGTTACTGGGCTATATGATTAACTGGTTCATAGCAGTTCTAGTGACTTGGGCCTTACGCCTGGTCCTTGCCTTACTTCCCGCCTCTGGGACAGCTCAATGTTTGTACATCCCAGTGTACCAGTGACCTGTATTGGACGACAGTGAAAATAGGATTTTAGTCTTACCTGTTAAATCCTTTTCACTTAGTCCATACAGGTCACTGGTCTCCCACCCTGTCAAGGGACCATGCTTGGCTCTCCTGTGGCATTCAGTGGGAGACCTTCGGGGCATGCTCACAGGAGTCTTCCTTTTCCTTCTTACCTCTGGTCAGTTTAAGTGTCTCAAATCAATCTAGCTTGGCTCTGGCCTGAAGGCAGCTTAAGTAGGAGGGGAGGCTCCACCCCCTGCATACATTTGAATGAATGTTCCTGCCTATTAAAGGGGCGGATCGCCTCCCAGTGTACCAGTGACCTGTATGGACTAAGTGAAAAGGATTTAACAGGTAAGACTAAAATCCTATTTTCCATGAAATAGTAGAGATGGAAGAGCGAAAAGTGTTTTTCCAGCTCGGTTTCCATTTCTCTAAAGTCAAAGAGGATCCAAGTTCCCTCTCCCACGCAGTAGTGCAAGATGGTTTGTCCGAGGCTAACGAACCTGACAGTATAGAATAAATGGAACTCAAGAATCTAGTATTGGTTCCAAAGAGTCCTTCTTTAAAACTGAAGTTGCCATTTGTTGCTCTTTGCGGGCCAGAGTTGGTTTCAATGTAATTTCCCAAGGCAAGTAATAAAATGCATACAAAGTTAGTGAGTTGCTTGTTGCTATAATTACTGGGGCTGGGTGAGCTTGTTTTTAGTACTGTCTACAAGCATTCAGAGGGTAGTGCACATATATGCAGAAGTCCATGGTAGATTGATATGTTATTGTGCAAGTGAGGAGCATGATTGCAGGGATAAAAGAAAACTGTATTCAACATGGAAAGGCTAGTAACAGGTGTGATCCCAATTACAAATTATTTTGCATAGGGAATGCCATGAGTGCAATCAGGTGTGACAACATTAAAAAATCTGATATGAAACAGAAACAGGGAGATATATGAAATGAGTGGGGGAGGCAGACAATCTGGAGACTGGAACAAGAAGTTAAGAAGAACCTAATAGTGTTTTCTTTTGAATGTTAGAATGCAATAGAATCTACAAACAAGCAATTAGGCTAGCTAAAACTGTAAATGAGAAATGTATTGCAAAAAAGAGCAAGGAAATCCCTAAACAATTCTACATGTATATAAATTGCAAAAGAGATTAAGGCTAATACTGGTCCTCTTACAAATGAGACAGGTGAATTAATTAGTGAGGGTAAGGCAATGGCTGACACATTAACACATTCTTTTATTCTGTATATACAAAAGAAGCTATGACAGGTTATGTGCAAATAGGGAAAATCATAACATTGTCCTCAGTAAGCCATGTACATGATGGAGTAAAAGTCCAAAAGAGACTGGAAAATGTTATGGGGAATTGTAATTTTATTTGCAAGTAGAGGGAAGGAAAGGGAGCAGAAATCATTGATACACACATGCTTTATGTTTCCCCTAAAACATGGGTATAATTTACACATGCAAACAATATACAGGTGTGTATTATGGGAGATATTGCAATAATATGGGGTCCTAAAAACCCGATATTTTTTTTCTTTACTAAGGGGGGAATTTTCATTCTCTCCCTGAACAAATTAAATGAAAAAAATATATATAAAAATAAAATATGAGGTCCATATACCCCATATGAATAAATTTTTAAACCCAATAATTTGAAAATAGTTATACACAGGGGCATAGGGATATACCAAAGCTATCCCACCAGGGTTCAAGGGAGGAGAAGAAAAACACCCTCAGAATGCACACTAGTCTCAAGAGAGACAATACAGAAACAAAGTATGAACTTCAGGTGTCAATGGACAGACAAACCAAAACCAATGGCAAAATAGTTACTAGAAATAAAAGGTAAGAAAGGTTCCTAAGCAGCCAATATGGCCTTGTAGTTCCTTCCTTCCAAAACTAGCTTCAGCCAATGCCATGACATTGACTCTTTAATGTTTAGAGAATGTGTGAAGCTAGGACCCCCCCATTTCCCTTGTGCTGTATATATATCACCTTACCATTCAACATAGTTCAGAATGATGTACACACATCCACATTATATTATATATTATATATATATACACATACATATACACACACACACATGCATGCATGCACAATCCCCATTCTGCTGTGCAAGCCCATTCTAAGACTCATTCTGTGTCCTTACTACTCCCATTGCACATCCACACTTTATAGTGAAGTATATCTTTAAAAGTGTTCTAAAACATTTCCCAAGTCTACAGTGCTGAGTGCCCATTTTTTCCCCCTTTATGCGACATGGTCCCTCTTTGTGCTGTATGTGTCCCTTCCAGGAGTGTGCAAACATTACAGGGACAAAGCTGTGCTACACCAACCCATCCTCCGTGCCACGGCTGCCAATATCCCTTAGTACCAGACAGGGCAGTGCTTATCCCTCTAGCATCCAAAGGGTTAAATGTCTTCCAGAGCCTTACAAAGTGTCAGTGCAGGCTTCAGAGCTGGATCTGTCTTCACATGTGGGTGTGTGTGTGTGTGTGTGTGTGTGTGTGTGTGTGTGTGTGTCTCTCTCTCTCTCTCTCTCTCTAACAGGAAGTAAGTGACCATTTACCAGTGACACACAGTGTTGAACTCCCTGGGGACACCAGGCAAACTTTTAGCTTAAAAGGATAGTAATGTTAAAAAACAGCTCTGGATTAATCTTCATAGTATTTGGGCTGTAGAGAGCATTATTTCAATACTGTCTGAGTCATAATTCAAGAGTATTTGAATGATTAAGTATCTCCCTACCACCCCTTTTACTGATGTAACACTTCTCACCTCAGAGCAGCAAGACTGTCCGGATATATCAAGGGACAATCTTCGGTGAGCACAAGGAAAAACCTGTCAAGGGGGTCAGGGATTTCCTTACTCAAAGTAAGAAGATTGCCCCTTGCTGTGAACTGTCTGGTCAAGCAACCGGATTCCACATCTGATGGGAGGTGGCTTACAGGTAAAAGAGGTGAGAGAAGGATACTTTATCATTCAATTACTCTTGAACTACAGCTTGGACAGTATTGAAATAACACTCTCCATGGCCCAATTACTATGAAGATTAATCGGAGCTGTTTTTTGTGAAACATTACTATCCCTTTAAGGAAGGCAAAACATGCTTAAGCCCTTAACTGTTAAAGGAGCGCAAATGCAATGGTACACAGTTTATATTTAATAAAAGGGCCATGGGGTGCAGAAAAGACTATACCAAAGTATGGAAATATATTTTTAATACAAATCAAAGAAAGCATACAAAAAGTATCGGTGATGCCTAAAAAGTTTTTTTTTTTTTTTTTTTTAAATATGTTATCCATAGCAGAATGTTCTGGTATACAGAGTCACTGTATAATATTTAAATTGTATCACACTCCCAACTCTTGTTGCATATGATATGTTGTTACATACACATAAAATACCTCTCCCGTCTATAGTCCTTTGCTGTCTGAAGCGTGCAAGGATGCCTCAAAGATCTTAATGGCACCAAAAACTGTAATGGTTAATTCCTGCTATCGCAAGATAAAATTTTATCTAGCTGTAGCAGGAATTTTTACTCAACATCTCAACATTCAAGAGAGCTGTTATATTAGCTTGCAGATTTAAAACATTCAAGCCCGTAGCTTACATCACACAGAAGGAACATCAATTAGTCTTGGAGTTCAGACCTCAGCAGTATCACTGTATAAGTATACCTCTGCCTGCTTAACAGAGTGCCAGCCTTATTTCTGTGAAACATCTGCAGGCGAGTCTACCTTGTTACTACAAAGGAAGCAGTCCAAGTGGAGGAGGCCTTCCAGAGTGCTAGTTACCATAGTGCAGGGAAACATCTGAAGGTGAGCACGAATTGCTGCATTGACATATTGCCTGACATGCCACCAAAGGTAGCAGAGGTGGCCTTCCATTACAGTTTTCAGTGCCATTAAGATCTTGGAGGCATCCATGCACGCCTCGGACAGCAAAGGACTACTTCGGGAGAAGTATTTTATCTTTATGTAAAAACATATCAGATTGTTGCCACTGTTGTACGGAACAAAAGTTGTGAGTGTGCTACAACTGAAACACTATACAGCTACTCAGTATACCGGGACATAATGCTATGGTTATCATAAAAAAAAAATGTTTTTTTAGGAAATGGAAGATTGTCTCGCTTACACTTTGTGTATGGCCACATGCTCATGATGTTGACACATTTTTCAGTGAGATAGCTCATTTCAAGATACAATGGTATAGCAGTAAAGGTATAGTAATAATTAATATGTAAAAAAAAAATATATGTTGTAGGGTTTATACCCCTGAGTAAAACAAGGGTATTCTCACTGCTGAAAGGTGTTTTATTCAAAAGTTATTACAGCTCATAGCTGAATTTTTTAGTTGCAGTATCACAGTGGCCTGAAATTGTACAGTGGCGCTGTTGCTACACCATCCTATGGACAGCTCTGGTCCCAGGACCATAAATCTCCATAGGATGGTGTAGCAACAGCGCCATTGTACAATTTCAGGCCACTGTGATACTGCACCTAAAAAATTCAGCTTTGAGCTGTAATAACATTTGAATAAAACTCCTTTCAGCAGTAGGAGTACCCTTGTTTTACGCAGGGGGATAAACCTTACAACATGAGTATTACTATCCCTTTAATGCTATAACATCATATTCTTTTTTACATTTAAGTATTACTATCCCTTTAAACACAGTTTTTTAAGTAGCACTTGAATTTAGGGTGACTGATGTTAGTCTGTCTTTCTAAAACACTATAGTACTTTACTTATATTTCAACTTTCCCCTCAACCTTAGATGGAGGATGACATTTTCCTCTGAACAGTGACCCCATGATACAGCAAAGTTAGTCTGTAGGACTCAAATTGATTATACAGTGGGTCATTTCTCCCTTCCTCTAAGCTATGCTGTTGATAGACTGGGTCATCTCCTAAAAAGTACTAGTAGCTGATATCAGGAAAAGGGAGAGGTAATGTATATTATGAATAAGGAATTATAAATATGTCAGGGAATGACTAACATGAATCACTCTAAATTCAATAAATTAAAGCACTTTGCCTCCATTTACCTCTCTTTTGTGGATCTCTTTCCCCATGTGCCTGTCTACACTCAAACCTGAAGAATTGTAGTACCCCCATCAAAATAAAAAGACAAATTCGCTCTCCAGTTTTAAAAATGTTTTTTGCTTTTTAATATTACTTCAGTTAAGCCAATACAGACAAAAGCCTTTTTTTAAGTTTTTTTTTCTTTTTTTTTTCTCCTTTTTTTAAAACCCACGCCCCACAAAAATAAAAGATACACCAAACAATTTTTATAAGGGGTTTGGTTGCATGACCACTTGTATCTAAAAACACAATTCCTACATCTTCTAGGCAGGCGCTGGAACAATGACATTAATAATGATGTCATGTTTATTCTCGTCTGAAGTGCAGCAATTTCAAAACAATGTTCTCTTCCCAAGTCCCCAACAAATTGCTCTCCTCGTGTCCCATGACAACAACTGATACCGCAATGGAAATTCCAAGCTGGATCCTCAATGCCTAAAGGGGGTGGAGGTAAGAGTCTGGCCTGGTGATGCTGGCAGAGGCTTTTCTTCTTGGTACTTGATGTAGAAATTGAAATGAGGTGATGTTGATGCAATAGACATCTGACTGATTACAACAAGAAAGGAAAACAGGGTACCAAGGGGAAGGAAAGGTAAACAACATTACAAAAAAATGTAAAATAATAATAAAAAATTTAACAAAAAAAAAAAAAAAAAAAAAAATTAAAAGAAGGGGAAGGAAAAAACAAAAAACGTTTAATTCGACGAGTGGCCTCCAGTCTGTTCCTGATAAACTTCAATAACGTCTTCTTCCTCCATTCCCAGCTGAAAGACAAAATCAGTAGGAAATGTTACAAGTATCATTGGACAGCAACAAGAACAAACAATAGTACATCTATGCATAATATCTCAGTCCTGTGGTATGAATACTAGTGGTACACCAAGACAGTACATTGTGTTATTTTTATGGTACAATACAGAGGTGGCAGTGTAAATGAAGAAATGGGATTAGAGAAGGGTCATGGGGTTGTAGAGGTGGGGGAGAGATGGGCTAGTTCATCTAATGCAGATGTGTCAATGTTACAGCTTGATAAAAAGCAAATACATATTTAACCCCTTAAGGACCATTGCCGTGCCAGCACCAATGACGGTCCTGGCACGGCATGGCGTTCAGGGCTCCCGTCGCAGCTGCACGCTGCTCCGGAAGCCCTGAACCGGAAGCGCTAATAAAAAAAAAAAATGCCCCGTGGTCCGCAAGTGCCGGCCGCGCGTGTGCGCGCCGGTCCTTAAGGCGTTAAAAGAATGCAGTTTTTCAGAATGGCAATAACATACAATGTATGCATGTAAAATGCTCATAGGTCTAGCTAGTAATATGGGTGAACTGGAAATGACTGCAATGTATGAGCAGAATGATCCGATTGGTTAGAGGATACATTTGACTTGGTAGTCAGTCTAGAGGATTATTCTGTTTTAGGAGGGATATGGTTAATAAGAGGGGTAGGGGTATGTCTATATGTAAAGTTTGCCTTAAAGGGACAGTAATGTCCCAAAAAATTTTTTTACAGTTATGTAGACTTTAAAATATTAATCAAATCGCTCCAAACCTTATCTCCCAAACCGCTATGGTTTGAGAGATATAGGGAGTCAAAGTTCCCCCCTCCCTCCATTTCTCCGGATGTCAGCTGTAAAGCTGACAGCAAGAGAATAGAGTCGTACGACTCGGGAAGGCTCAGCTGCAGAGCCCGAATTGCGTTACTTAAAACGAATTCATTCACTGGAAAGGTCTAAAAAGTGTGCCTGGTTTGCAAGCACACTTTGTAGATATTTCCAATTAATGAATTATTTTTAAGTATCGCGATTTTGGATCTGCTGCAGAGCTGCCTGTTGGTCCCCAGACCGGGGAGGGGAGGGAGGGGGGAACTTTGAATTGCCATCTCTCTCATACCATACTGGTTTGAGAGATAGGGATTGAAGCGATTTGATTAATATTTTAAGCTCTACATAACTGTAAAAAAAAATTCTGCCATGATAAACAATATACAGGAAACTGAACATTTAGGCAGCAGTGACCACAATATGGTATCCTTTGAAATGTTATGAGAATCCCATTAGCAAGAGTTTAACCAAAACATTCAATTATAAAAAGGCTAATTTTACAATGCTAAAAGCAGTATTAAAGGATATCAGTGGAATGGAATGTTCAAAGATACAAATGCACAAGAAAGATGGACTTTATTTAGAATGCTCTTAGATAAATATGTGTGTCAATATATACAACTGGGGAATAAGTACAGGATGAGCAAATTAAGACCAATATGGCTTAATAAAGAGGATTGCAGGGAAATAAGAACTAAGAAGCATGGTTTTAAAGTGTTTAGTCAGACAGGTCAAATATATAACTCAAAAAATATAAAGAATGTAATAAAATATGTAAACAAGCAATTACGCTAGCTAAAATTGAAAATGAGAAAAGTATTGCAAAAGAAATCAGTAAAATTCCTACAAGTATATAAAGTTTAAAGTTGAAATTGGTCCTCTTAAAGGGATAGTAATACTTCATTTTAACTTTATTTTATTTTGTAGGCATTAAAAAAACATGAAGAATGATATAAGTCTTATCTCTCAAACCTTTATGGTTTAAGAGATATTCACAAACAAAGTATCCCCCCCCTGTTCAACCATATCAGAAGGGAGATGCCCAGGTAGACTGCAGAGAGGGACAATCTTCAATTAAGATAATGGAAAAAGCTGATAAACTTGTCAAGGGGGGAAGGGCTTTCATTGTTTTCATACAAAGAAAATTGTCCCCTTCTGTTATCTGTACTGTCATACAACCAGACTCACATCTGAGAAGAGATGGCTTACACTAGGTAAAAGGGGCGGGGAGGGGAACTTTGCTTGTGAATATCTCATAAACCATAAAGGTTTGAGAGATAAGACTTATATCATTCTTCATGTTTTTTTAATGCCTACAAAATAAAATAAAGTTAAAACGAAGTGTTACTATCCCTTTAAAGGGATAGTAATACTTCATTTTAACTTTATTTTATTTTATTGGCATTAAAAAAACATGAAGAACGATATAAGTCTTATCTCTCAAACCTTTATGGTTTATGAGATATTCACAAGCAAAGTTTCCCCTCCCCGTCCCTTTTACCTAGTGTAAGCCATCTCTTCTCAGATGTGAATCTGGTTGTAAGACCAGACAGATAACAGCAGGGGACAATCTTCTTTATATGAAAACAATGAAAGCCCTGCCCCCCTTGACAAGCTTTTCAGGTTTTTCCCTTATCTTAACTGAAGATTGTCCCTCTGTGCAATCTACCTGGGCACCTCCCCTCTGCTTTGGCTGAGCAGTATTACATCAGCAAAAGGGGTGGGAGGGGGATACTTTGTCATTGAATAACTCCTGAACTACAACTCTGACAGAACTGACATAACACTCTCCAAAGTCCAAATACTATGATGATTAATTAGAGCTGTTTTTATTATGAAACATTACTATCCCTTTAAGGCTGAGAGGGGTGAATTCATTTGTAAGGACACCTTAAACACATTCTTTTCTTCTGTATATGCAAAGGAAGCAACAATGGCAGGCGATGGGCCAACAGACAATCAGACTTTCCTCCATGCATGGCTTACTGAGGACAGAGTCCAAAAGAGACTAAAAAAGGTTATGGTGAATAAAGTACCTGGACCTGATGACATACATCCAAAAAGAACCCAGTTCAGTAATAGCAAGACCATTATACTCAATATGTATGATTCACTTTCATTAGGCATAGTGCCCGGTGATTGGAGGAAAATAGTACCATTATTCAAAAAGGGGGCAAGATCCAAACCTGGAAATTATAGACTTGTGAGCTTGACTTCAAGAGTGGGCAAGATATCAGAAGGGTTACTGACAGTTTTCAGAGCTATGTGAAGAACAACTATATTATTAGTAGGGGCCAGCATGGTTTTATGAACAACATTTTACAAAAGGGTAAGTAGTAACTTGGACAAGAGAATTGATGTAGTATACTTGGATTTTGTAAAAGGCTTTGATACAGTGCCTCACAACAGGTTACTGCATAAATTAAAATGGTTTTGTTTTGGGAGGTGATATCTGTACATGGATTAAGAACTGGTTAAATGCTAGATGGCTAGATGTGGAATTCTTTGCCTCGGGATACTGTTTTTTGCAGATACTGTAATTGCTTTAAAAAAAGTAATGTATTCCTATCTAGAGCAAAATAGTATTGAGAATTAGGACAGTTGGCTTCAAAGCAGATAGGATGTTGATCCAGAGAAATATCTGCCATTTGGAGTTGGGAAGGAATATATATATTTATTTTATTTTTATTTTAATTTATTTATTTATTTATTTTACCTATTTTGATTCCTCTGAATCAACAGGGGTGATTTGGCATAGGTTGAACTTATGGACGCATATCTTTTTTTCTTGCCTCATCAACTATGTTAGTGATGTGCAAATGATTGTGAAGCAATGCACTGTACACACACCTCTAGCCCTTAAAGGGGAAAGAGAGTAATTAACCTTTGTTATGGAAGCATATGTGATTTGTTGGTAATTAAAACAAGGGAGAACCCTCTGCTGGAAGATTTGTCATTCAAATCTTATCACCACTCAAATTTTTTATTTTTATTCTTTAAATAGCACTCTCAGTGGAAGAGGTTGAGGGGTATGCAGCAGTACCAAGAGAAAATAAAACTGTATTTAAATTAAAGATATAAAAATACAATAAATTGAGCTGAATTACATGGTTCCTTTGTAACTACTCTCAGCAGTAGGAATACATTTGTTTAAGTTAAATGGGCCAGTAAAGAGTCAGGGGGAATGGGCTTTACAACTGAAGGAACTTAACTGACAGCTATGGGAATAGTGTTCTCACATCTTACATCACTGCCAATATATATCCATTCTTTTTGCAGATCTCCATGATCTGTAGACATGGGTAACATCAGCCCCTCATTGGGAGATTTAATTTCTTTCTTTTTGAACCCCACTGGCTGAGAACTGGCTGACAATGGGCTTCAATGGAGAGGATAGCGATGTTGCTTCCACCCCTAAAGCAACAAGTGAAGTGCTGACTTCACCCAGTCCTACAGATCATGTAGATCTGCAGAGTAAAAGAAAAGCACATGGGAGAGTTAAGTGATGGAAACGCTAACTGTTGGAAGGTACCTGATTGTTATGTGATACAGACCTTTCCCCTGACCTTTAACTACCCTTTAATAGGAAAGGCCAACAGAAAATTGTGAAATTTAGGTGCTAATGTCGGAGCTAAAGAGGAACAATTCTGGAGCAAACCATCTCCATTACAGGGGATGAATAGAAGTATGCAACATTCCCAATGATTTAAATTGGTATTTTAACACCTAGATTGCTAAAGAGGGCTTCAACATATTGCAAAGAAATGCGCTGAAGACCTCACTAGAATTCAAGGAGTTAAAAGCTCCACTTAAATCAGAGAGGATATTTATTTCTCCTATGGTGCAGCTCGCTTCCTGTTTAACCCCTTAAGGACCGGAGGTTATGGGACATTTCCGTCCCATAACGACCGCATAGGGGCACTTTGACGCGCCAGTAC
Source organism: Rhinophrynus dorsalis (assembly GCA_037306005.1). Classification (NCBI taxonomy): domain Eukaryota; kingdom Metazoa; phylum Chordata; class Amphibia; order Anura; family Rhinophrynidae; genus Rhinophrynus; species Rhinophrynus dorsalis. Next base: position 146,636,797 of record CM074725.1, on the reverse strand, counting down.
ACGTGACCTGTCACGTGTATCGGCGCGTCACTATGGGGCTTGAAAGAGATCGCTCCGATCTTGGAACGGTCTATTTCATTCCCTATTTTTACTTACAGCGATCCCGGTAGAGCGCTGTAAGTAAAAAAGTATGTGACGTACCATGACCGTCATCGGTCCTTGAGTAGTTCAAGGACCGTGACGGTCCTGGTACGTCAAGGGTCCTTAAGGGGTTAAAGGGCTATAGGTATAATACCCTTTTGCACAGTACAGCCTCCACTCTCCATGTTATTCGCAATCCAGCAGCCAGGTGATACATAATGATAGTACAGAATGCTGTATGGCCAGCACTTGCCTACTTGGCTTTTGCAGGCTACTGTTGCCTGCCAGCTGGTCCACAAAATGCATTAATATATAGATGTGACAGCACTCAGGATTTGGGAATTTTTTGCCCCAGAATTACTCCAGTTTTCTTTTCAAAATAGGACCCAACAATCAGGAAACTGTACAGCAGTTACAAATAATCATATGTATAATAAGAGGCTTAAATTAAAATAATGTATTCATTAAAATGAGGGCAGTTGTACAAGTAGAGAAAATTAGCTGCCATCCGAAGCTTGATGTCAAAGACTGTTAAAGCAGGGATAGTGATACAATGTAACATTTTTTTCTATCATACAGAGTACAGTATACAAAGCACTTGCTGCTACAGTGATAGGGTTACATTGTACCAATGCCAGAGTTTTTATAGCCCCTGAAAGAAAGCTCTCTGGAAACATATCCAGAAAGCTCTCTGGAAACATATCCAGTGAGCTCACTCTTACAAACACAAGTGTAAAAGAATAGGTGAAGAAAAAAGAAAAAAAATAGGCAATTTGACTTTACATATCCTGCATTTGCAGATCTCACTTCACCAAGATGGCACACTCTCCTATTCATGTAAGTCTTATACAAAGTTCTGATTAAATAATGCTGTCAATTTACATAAGTTATTACCCTATTTTCATTATTCCATGTAAACTAACAATGAATGGGAGGAGACTTGTATTGACATACAGTTCAGCTTTAATACAGTAGAACTTCCAATGACCACAACCTAATCCTAGATGATGATAAAATGTAACAATTTTGCAGTGTATTTGAGAGATGGGCTTTTGAGGTCTTTAAGAAGAAGTATAGGAGCACAGGCTAACACCAAAACTTAATAATAGACCACTGTCCTTGCCAGGGCTGTGGCACTTTGCCAAAGATAAGAGCTTTTTAGCTTCCTGAATGCTAGGGAGGATTCAAACACCTTGAGAACCAATACTTGGGAGACCTCTGTAGCATTCAGTGGTTTCATCTAGATAAGTACAAAACTCACCTCTTTAGGGGTCTGATGGTCTGAGATCCTCTGCCCTTCAAACAGAAACCTGAGTGAATTCATAGGAACACCCTAAAAAGGAAATATATACATTTTAATTAGAAACAAAAATTCTATAACATGAATACAAGCTTTGCATTATCTAACAAGTCACCTAATAATTATGTATGTATTCTGCAGCCACGAAAAGTTCACAAGAAGCAGAACTGTCTGGTCACCTCAATCTGAGCCATTATTCATAGTTATATATATCGAAAAGCAGTGAGTGCAAAAAAGAGGAAGCCTTGTGTGACCAGCATTCTTAGTCCATGGATACACACCCAGGGCTGGCAGTATGGAGGAGTTATGCAAATCTCCTCTCTAGTGCTGCCCCATTGGTCCAATCATGGGGAGCGATTTTGACAGGACTGGCCACTCCTGTCAAAATCTCTGCAAGGAGATGCAGGAGCTACAATGAGAGCACGTGCACACACACTACACACGAAATACATAAGTGTTCGCTGATAATAAATACACACGCAATACGCACACAATATTCACAAACAATAATCACACGTACATACACACTCACTGCTGGACCACTGTGTAACACTTTTGCTTTGCAATGCATTGCACACCTTTTTGGAGCTGAAAGGGTTAAGCATTGAAAACTCAACAAGCTAGCCATTAAAAACTTTGCCTCCCTTCTGGATTCATCAGGATGTCAGAGTAAATTGTCCTACACATAAATCTACTTTTAAATTAACCTTTCAGTGCCAGGTATGCATCTAATGCATTGGGTTAAAATGCAGTGTATAACACACATAATGGCTACTCCTGTTTAGGATGTCTATTGTAGTGTGTCTTTATAACACAATCTATATATATAAAAGAAGACTTTGTGCCTGCCAAAACACACCCAGGGGAGGCATAAAGCATGAGTTACTATTCCTATTGGGTGATTCAGTCATGCAGGGAGTTGGCCCGCCCACCACTATGCAGCCCGCCCACCACTATCAAAGTCAGAAAAAAACAATATGGCTGCCACTTGCTCCTACACCACAGACAAACACACATGCCCTACTCACACAGCACCAAACAAACACGCACACATGCCCCACTCACACACACAGAGCACCACACACACACACATGCCCCACTCACACACACAGCACCACACACACACACAAAGCCATAAATAAATATGGCTGACACACACACACACACACACACACACAGTCACTCACCCTGACTCCCAGTGGCCTCAGCAGGACCTGTAGTGCAGCAAAATGGCACTCAAAGGGTTAAGGAAGGCCCTCATTGCTCAATTATTTCTTCACTGTCATTATTTGCCATACAACACAGAGGACAGACAGCCATCAGGTACACACTTAACCCACTGACTGCCACAGGGTTGTGTATCAAGTTTTAGCCCTCAGGGAGTGTGTTCAACCCCCTCACACTGTAAACTTGCATTTCCCTCCTACTTCTCCTCCTTCCCCAGCCTATTACTAACACTTTTCCACATTTCTCTTAAGCCCCGCCCCTACTCACGATTAAGCCCCGCCCCCTTTTAACCCAGATTGCCCCATTTGCCTCTCCACATCAGCACCACATCAGTCCCCTCTAGGGACTACACAAGTCAGTGTTCCCAGGTATGAACACACTTCCCACTGCTATTTAACTCTCACATGCCTCTCTATACATTAACCATTTGAGTGCCAGAGGGGTACGCAACTCATGCACGCATGTGTTTCTGCTTATATATGTTGTGTGTGTGTGTGTACATCTCTGTTACATATGTGTGTCCATCTCCAGTGTGTCTGTGTGTGTGCGTGTCTTTTGCATGTTTCTGCCGCTGTGTGTATGTGCATACCTCCCAACATTTCACATGGCCAAAGAGGGACACTGTAGTTTTAGGTGATATTGTTGGGGCGTGGCTGGTGGGCAGGGCATTAGTAAGAATTTTTAGGTTAATTCATGACCTATTACTGACTATTTATGTAACTGAATAAATTATTTAGTGCAAGACCAAAGTATTTTATTTGCACAGACTAATGTATAAACACATATACTGAAGTTTATTGCTTTATTGCTGTAGAGCAAAGTAATACACACCACACAGTCAGGGCTGGTGCAAGGATTTTTGCCACCCTAGGCAAAACCTAATTTTGCCGCCCATTTTGCTCCGCCCCTTGTGTCCCACCCCTTTATACCCTGCCTACTTATACCCCACCTCTTTTCATGACTGTCCCCTGGGCCAGTCTGCCCCTGATCTAGAGATGCCTGTAAGAGATGCCCCCCACCAGCTCCAACTTGCCCCTTATCAGCTCCACTTTGGCCCCATCAGCTGCACTTTGCCCCCCATCAACTCCAACTTGTCCCCATCAGCTCCACTTTGCCCCCCACCAGCTCCACTTTGCCCCCCACCAGCTCCACTATGGCCCCCATCCGCTCCACTATGCCCCCCATCAGCTCCAACTTGCCACCATCCGCTCCACTTTGCCCACCATCCGCTCCAACTTGCCCCCATCAGCTCCACTTTGCTTCCCATCCGCTCTAACTTGCCCCCACCAGCTCCACTTTTGCCCCCCCTTCAGTTCCACTATGCCCCTATCAGCTCCAACTTAACCCCATCTGCTCCACTTTGCCCCCCAGCAGCTCCACTATTCCCCCAGCAGCTCCACTATTCCCCCAGCAGCTCAGCTTTGCCCCCATCCGCTCCGCTTTGCCCCCATCCGCTCCGCTTTGCCCCCATCCGCTCCAACTTGCCCCCATCCGCTCCAACTTGCCCCCATCCGCTCCACTTTGACCCCCCTTCAGCTCCACTTTGACCCCCATCCGCTCCAACTTGTCCCCATCAGCTCCAACTTGCCCCCATCAGCTCCACTTTGACCTCCATCCGCTCCAACTTACCCCCATCAGCTCCAACTTGCCCCCAGCAGCTCCACTATGCCCCCTCAGCTCCAACTTGCCCCCATCATCTCCACTTTGCCCCTCATCCACTCCAACTTGGCCCCAGCAGCTCCAGTATGCCCCCTCAGCTCCAACTTGCCCCCCATCACATACCTGTAGCTCCCGCGCAGTCTTCTCTTCAGTAATGCAGAGCGCGGCGGGAGATCGTGACTCCCAGCGCGCACTGCATTACTAAAGATCCGACCCAATGAGGGAGCGCTGTAGCAACACAGACCTGACTGTGTTGTGGTTTCCGGCGTGGTGTGTGCGGGTGGCAGCTCTTCTCCGCTGCATGCCCGCGCCCCCAGTACGTGTGCGCCCTAGGCCGGTGCCTACCTCGCCTATAGGTGGAACCGGCCCTGCACACAGTCTGACCTCCTAATAAGAGGGACAACAGGGTGGGAAAAAGGGACAGAGGGATTTGGCCCTAAAAGAGGGACTGTCCCTCCTAAAGAGGGACACTTGGGATGTATGGTATGTGTCTGCCTGTGTGTTGCATATGTGTGTTTTTCAGTGTGTCTGCATTTCACACACATGCGCCCAACGGTCATGACATGATGGGCAACGCCGTCCCACATTGCTAGTTCAGTTATAAAAATCTATGTTTATTTAAAGGGATAGTAATGTTTCACAAAATTAGGAGCTCCAATTATTATTTGAGCCATAGAGAATATTATTTCAATCCTGTAAGAGTTGTAATTCAAGAGTAATTGAGTGATAAAGTATCCCCCTCCTGTCCCTTTTACTGATGTAACACTGCTCGCGCCTCAGATGTGGAATGCGGTCCACAGACCAGACAGCTCACAGCAAGGGACAACCTTCTTACCATGAGAACAATGAAAGCCCTGCCCCCGCCCTTGACAGGTTTTTTCCTTATGTTAATGGATGATTGTCCCTCTCTGCAATCCGCTTGGACACCACCCTGCTACTCTAAGTTGAGCAATGTTACATCAGTAAAAGGGGTGGGAGGGGGATACTCTATCATTCAATTACTCTTGAACTACAACTCTTACAGTACTGAAATAAACACTCTCCATGGCCCAAATCAGACACACATAAATACCTCTAATTGATACAGGTACTTTGTTTAAAGGAACACTAGCACCACAGCAAAACAAATTCCCTCTTGTTATGTGCCAAATCCCCCATATCCACTGCAATTTTTTTGGGGCAACAACGGTTTATAAGATGAAGTCTTTGGCACTTTTAAATGTCATGTACACAAAAGGTGAACAAGACTGCTGCTTGCTGACTCACCGACCATGAAATTCTGCTAGTGCATCAACACAAATACTGGAAATTCCACTCTAAGGTAAAGTCACAGTTTTTGTCTGCAACACTGGTTTGTATCTAACGAGAAGAAATCCTGAAAGACATGCAACTTTGGGAACCAGTGTTAGAGGGTAGGGTAAGTGTGCAGACAACAACTATGGCTAGACCTCAAAGGGGGAGGACCTGAAACAGCAAACACTACAGTGGGAAGTAGTGGGGAACTTCCAGTATCCAGGTTCAGACAAACAGCAATCATGGCTACCTCTGTAGACATAATATCGAGGAGTCATGAAGACAATCTTTTAACCCATTCCCTTGACTGGATGAGTACGATGGAAGGTGTAGTTCAACAACAGCCAAAGAGCCAAAGGTTGGCCACCCCCTGCTCTAGGAGTGCAATGGTTCCTCGAGTATTAAAAGGGATTATGAGGTAGCCTTACTTGCTGGGCTGGAACATGTTCCCTTGTCATTATAAATCTGGTTACATCAATGTTATAGGGAAGAAAAACAAAACAGCAGTGTACTGGTTATATAAAAGTACACAGTCATGGATATGGAATGCCATAGCACGTTGGGACAAGCTTAACAGCAACTGCACTGAATAACAAAACAGTGGATAAGACATCTGTGAGGATTACACACTAGGGCTGATGTACTAGGAAAATAGCAATTCTGGAGCAAACCAACTGCACCAGAGAAAATAAGTACATTTAAATGGGTATTCTAAAGCTTTCAATACTATAGATGTCGGATGTGTATTGCTTTGCAGTGCATTGAAGACCTAGAATTCAAGTGATTAAACGTCCCATTAAATTTCTTTGAAGTTTGGGAATTTTTACTTGTTCCCTATGGTGTAGTTGGTTTGCACCACTTTTCCTAATACATCAGCCTCTGTGAGTCATGTATAAAAGCACAGAGAAGAAATTCTGAGCCAAACCAAATGCACTGTAGGGGACATTAAAAACCTTTGCAGATGTAACCATTCACAAGGGTGAATGTTCTGTACCCTGTTGGCTGAACACATTTTCAGCATTATTGCTATCCATCTTTTAGGTACGAGTCCAGTTGGTAACTGTTTTATTTATGGAAAACTATAATACATAGTATTTTTCAGAACTAATTCAGCTTTTTCATGGCACCTCACAAAAACAAAATTTTGTATGATATGACAAAAGTATGTATGTATATAAAAAAACATGTATTTGGCCACAATCAAAACATATATCAAAAATATTTATGTTGGTAGTGAAAATTTCTATTATCTTTAAAAGCCCAAATAATTTTACCTACATGTATGGCTGGCATAGACCCGCAATTAACAGGATCGTAAAATTATATTTTCAACTTTCTGAAATAAAATGCACATTACATTTGTTACACTGTAAAACAACCCTAAAACAGCTCACTAATGATATAAAATAGGATTTTAGTCTTACCTGTTAAATCTTTCTCTTAGTCCACACAGGTTACTGGTAACTTTGGGTAGGTGATCCGCCCCTTTAAGTAGGCAGGAACAATTCTAGAATTGTATGCAGGGGTGGAGCCTTCCTTCCTTCCTTGGCTGCAGCTAGCCAATCAGCTCCAGAAAGATTTGACACACTAACTATTGACTAGATAGTGAAAGGGAAAGAAGACTCCTGTGAGCATGACCCCGAAGGACACGCTTTGTCTGCCACAGGAGAGCCAAACATGGTCCCTTGACAGAGTGGGAGACCAGTAACCTGTATGGACTAAGAGAAAAGGATTTAACAAGTAAGACTAAAATCCTCTTTTCTTTGTCGTCCAATACAGGGTACTGGTAACTTTGAGATGTCCAACCATTGAGTTTTCCAGAGGTGGGAAGTAAGGCAAGGACCAGGCGCAGGGCCTATATGATCAGATCAGAGATAGCCCAACAAAAACAAGTGAAGTGTCAACGGACACCGAACAGGGGTAACACACCCCAGGAACTGTCACACAGCACACTGAACTAAAGCCAACAGGGCTCAAAAGTGAAGGAAGCACCAAAGAACTGAAGATCCTAGACAGACAAGACTGCCTGCAGGATCTTTCTTCGAAAGCTGGCATCAGCCGATGCCAGCACATCAACACGGTAGTGCTTCAAAAAGGTGTGCACAGATGACTAAGTGGCAGCCTTGACAAATTGATCAGCGGAGGCTTGATTCTTGTAACCCCAAGAAGCCCCAATGGATCTTGTAGAATGAGCCGTGACCTGAAAGGGACAGGCTTCTTCCTCAGCTCGTAAGCCTTACGAATAGTGTACTTAATCCAAGATGCAATGGTCACTTTGGATGTGGGTCTCCCTGTCCTGGGGCCCTCAGGAATGACGAACAGCACGTCAGATTGTCGAATGGACTCCGTGTGATGCACATAAAACTTCAGACAATGCACTACGTCTAACAAGTGGAGATCCCTCTCCTTGTCAGAGGTAGGGTCAGGACAGAAAGAAGGCACCACAATCTCCTGATTAATGTGGAACTCAGAAACCACCTTCGGAAGAAACTCCTGAGAAGTGCGGAGCACCGCCTTGTCTTTGTGAAACACCAAAAAGTGTGGTCTACAAGACAGAGCATACAACTCCCCGGCACGTCGAGCCGACACTATAACCAGGAGAAAGGCCATTTTCCACATCAGCAGGCGTAGAGGAATAGTAGCCAAAGACTCAAAGGGAGGATGCTGAAGAACGCCCAAAACCAATTTAAGATCCCACGGAGGAGAGGGATTCTTAAAGACAGGACGAGTATGAGCAACGCCCTGAAAGAAAATCTTGACATCAGGAAGAATGGCAATGCTCCTCTGAAAGAAGACAGAAAGAGCAGATGTCTGAACCTTAAGGGAACTCAAAACTGAGGCCCTTGGTCCACACCATCCTGCAAAAAGACCAGGACTGTAGGCAGATCAAATTCCTGAGACAGGTCCCTGTCAGCACACAAAGATAGAAAGGTCGACCAGACATGACGGTAGGCCTTAGAAGAAACAGGCTTGCGGGCACTGTGCATAGTAGCTCTAGGTAACCCTGAATGACATGAGGAGCAATGTGCAACAGGGGACAGAGACCCCAGCAACCTTAGTCTTTGGCCCTGCTGCAAGCTGTGACGGATTAGACATTCTCACAGTATCAAAATGTTTAATGTATGAAGAATCACCCAAATGCAGTGTGTAAGATTAAAGGTTCACCGCAGAAATTGCTAAAATGCATTTATCTGGCAGGCAAAGGTTTAATCTGCAGAGAGGAGAGCCCAAGCCCTGTGTAGGATACTCTTTCTAGAAAAGGCACAAAATGGCTGCAGCAGCGGGAGCCAATCAGAAACGAGCGCGCAAAGTAAGCACTCATGGGAAATGTAGTTTTCCCAGAAAAGGTACCCCGGTGCCCAAAGCCCCCTGGGCCCCCCAACACACACCGAACGTTAACCGGATAATAGAGCAAGGGCAGACAAACAAAATGAGCCATCTCTGAAGTCGCTACGATGAGCGGTTGCAGACATTTGTCCCAAACTGTACAGTCCCATAGAAGTGAATGGATCAATGACGTCTATGTGGTAAAAGCGCGCCGACACAAATTTTGAAAAGTTGTAACTGAGTAAGTAAGGCTGCACTAGACATTACTGAAACATGTCACTAGATCCAATAAACACTGAACCCAGTAGGGAAAGTACCAGCAACCCCCCCCCCCAAGATGCCAACCAGCAGCTAAAGGGTTAAGTTACCACAGAAACTTGATCCAAAACACCCAACAGACATACAGATAAACCCAATGAGTGCAGGATGTGCAATAGGAACTCCAAAGGAAAACCCCTGTGAGGAGGGGCACTGTGGGACATGTGGACCTGCAGCACTCAAAGGATTGCTCACCTTTCCTGCAGATCTTCTATCTTCAGATTACCATGTATTAAGAAGAAGCCACAGTGGGCAACTCCTGAAGAAAGAACTTGAACCCAAGATTTTCCCCCCAAGGCTTAAGGTCCACAAAAAGCACCTGGATACTGAGCTAGCCACATCTAAGGGCATTGTCAGTTATGGTAATCTGCCTAATGGTGGTATTCCATATCTAACAGAAAAATAAAACTATAGCAAAACTGTTCTCTTGCCTGTGTCTTCACCGAGGAAGAAATCTTACTGGGGCTGATTGGCTAGCTGCATCCAAAGAGGGAAGGTAGGCTCCACCCCCTGCATTCACTTCTAGAATTGTTCCTGCCTACTTAAAGGGGTGGATCACCTACCCAAAGTTACCAGTAACCTGTATTGGATGACAGAGGAAACTATATATTTCGTGAAAGTAGATATCTCACTGAATCAAATGAGGGGCCACTTGCCTTTCTACCCCTAGACTGATGTGCATGTTTCCAGAAGATGGCGCTAAAGGAAAAATAAGATTTTTTTTTTTTTTTTTTTTTTTACATTTTCACCCCTTTAATTGTGCCAAAATCTTTGAAAACTATGGAATTTATTACTGAATTGCATAAGCAAAAAATGGTACCTCATTTATATGGATTGACATTTACTGGGTGCCAGAAGCACAAAATGATAACCTGTTTTCTTTTTTAAAACAGTTAGGTCCGGAAATATTCGGACACTGACACAGTTTTCATAATTTTGGCTCTGTTCACCACCACAAGGTATTTGAAATGAAATCGAGATGCAGAACATGAAGATTGCGACAGCACTAGCTTGTATTTCCAGAACTGCCAGAATCTGGCTAATGGAACTAGAGGAACATATTGATTCATCGGTTTCCAGATCTAAATTATTAAAGGAAGTCTCTTCTATTAAAGGGATAGTAATGTTTCATAATAAAAGCAGTTCTAATTAATCATCATAGTATTTGGACTTTGGAGAGTGTTATTTCAATTCTGTCAGAGTTGTAGTTCCAGAGTAATTTAATGACAAAGTGTCCTTCAACCACCCCTTTTACTGATGTCACACTGTTCTGCCAGAGAAGGGAGGTGCCCAGGTAGACTGCAGAGAGGGACAATCTTCAATTAAGATGAGGGAAAAACCTGAAAAACTTGTCAAGGGGGGCAGGGTTTTCATAGGAATAAGAGTGTCCCCTTCTGTTATCTGTCTGGTCTATGGACTGCATTACACATCTGAGAAGAGATTGCTTACACTAGGTAAAAGGGGCAGGGGAGGGGGAAACTTTGCTTGTGAATATCTCATAAACCATAAAGGTTTGAGAGATAAGACTTATATCATTCTTCATGTTTTTTTAATGCCTACAAAATAAAATAAAGTTAAAACGAAGTATTACTATCCCTTTAAGGAAGCCATTGAAGAGCTAGCATGGTGGACATGTAGAAAAAACCTCAGCAAGGGGACTCCTTTTGAAGGAACCCGAATGTCAGAGGATTACAACAGATGCAAGCTTTACAGGATGGGGAGGATACTGGTAGAACAGGTCAGTACAGGGAATCTGGTCCAAGAGGGAGCAATCACTGCATATAAACATACTGGAATTAAGAGCAATATTTCTTTGTCTAAAGAAATTCAAGAAATGGCTGAAGAACAGACCAGTGCAGATAATATCAGACAGCATGGTTGCAGTGCTATACATAAAGAATCAAGGCGGCATAAGAAGCAAACCCTAAAACTCAGAAGCAAGGAAACTCCAACTATGGGCAGAAAAAAATCTGACAGCACTGTCAGCAGTCCACATTCCAGGGAAACTAAACCAGCAAGCCGATTTTCTAAGTCGAACCAAGCTGGACCCAGGAGAATGGTCACTGAACCAGGAGGTATTCAACCAGATCAAAGAAAAATGGGGTCATCAGGCAGTGGATCTAATGGCCACAGGAGAAAAAGTGTAAAATTTTCTTCTCACGAATGCATCATCTGCAAGCACTTGCAGTAGATGCAATGACACAAAAACGGACATTCAGTCTGGCGTACATATTTCCTCCAATACCCATGATCCAGAAGATGTTAAAAAAGATCAAGCAGGAAAGACTGGATGTCATTCTGATAGCACCAAATTGGCCAAGGAGGGTATGGTATTCAGATCTAGTGAACATGTAGATACAGAGACCATGGCCCCTGCCTCCCAGACCAGACCTTCTATATCAAGGTCTGGTGTATCATCAGGATCCGGTGTTTTTTAAATGAATGGCCGGGAGGCTGAAAGGAACTCCTTAAGAGCTAGAGGACTAACAGAATCAGTTATGAATAAAATTATCTCAGGAAAGAAGTCCTCTACTTCTAATATTTACAGCAGAATATGGAAGATATTTGCTGCCTGGTGTATAGAAAAAATAGCATTTATTGATTCTCCATTTCTACAGCTAATCTTCTAAGCTTCTTACAAAAAGACTATGAGACCGGGCTTCGTCCAGCATCTTTGAAAGTACAGGTTTCCGCTATCTTAGTCTGCCTAGCAAAACAATTCGCTGAAGATGACCTTGTTAAATATTTGCGAGCCGTGGACAAGACCAGGCGCAGGATAAGAAGCGGCGTTCCTCCTTGGGACCTTAACATTGTGCTAAACCAATTAGCATCCTCAGAGAAATCTGAGCCTATACAAGAAATTCCAATAAAGTTTCTCACACTAAAAAACGCAATTTTAGTAGCCATTACATCAGCATGGAGAGTGAGCGAGTTATAAGCATTATCCTCAAAAGAGCCTTACATTGTTTTCCATCAGGACAAGGTAGTACTAAGAACAAAGGAAGAATTTAGATCAAAGGTTGTATCTACTTTTTACCCAAACCAAGAAATAGTCCATCCAGCCTTTCATCCTAGTCCAAAGAATAAGGTAGAGTGCTTACTTAATTTAGACCTAAAAAGTTGCATTTCTGAATACTCGAAGACTTCAGATATGAGAAAATCAGATTCACTATTCGTACACTTCCGAGGAAAATTTAAAGGATCATCTGTGTCAAAATCTTCCATTGCGAGATGGATAATGGAATGCATCAGGGAAGCTTATTTACTTGCAGGAAAAGACCCTCGAAAAATTATAAAAGCACATTCCACTAGAGCAATGGAAACATCTTGGGCAGCAAAAGATTCAGCTACTGCAGAAGAATTAGGTAAAGCTGCCACTTGGTCTTCTATATCCACCTTCATAAGACACTACCGCCTAGATATACAAGCTTCTTCAGCAGCAAAGTTTGGTAGAAATGTCCTGAAAGCATCAGTTGTGCCAGCTTGGTAAGATCTTTCCAAGTTACTGCTACTTTAAATATTAAGTATCATTAGTAAAGTACAAATAAGGAAATTATGTTATAATATTTGACTTTTTGGGATATGGTATTTTTAACCCACCCTAGAGATTACTGCTTTGGTATATCCCATAGAAGTCAATAGCCGCGGTTAGGGACACAGAAGAAAGGGAGAAATTTATCTTACCGATATTTCTTTTTCTTCTGTGTACCTCCACAGCACCCCTGCCCTATAACTGATCTACATTTGGAATATTTTTCAGCTCTGACAAAAGGAGGGAAGTGAGGTATTGCCTTAAAGGGATAGTAATACTTCATTTTATCTTTATTTTATTTTGTAGGCATTAAAAAAACATGAAGAACGATATAAGTCTTCTCTTAAACCTTTATGGTTTGAGAGATATTCACAAGCAAAGTTTCCCCTCACGCCCCTTTTACCTAGTGTAAGCCATCTCTTCTCAGATATGGAATGCAGTCCATAGATCAGACAGATAACCGATGAAGACAATCTTTTTCCTATGAGAACAATGAAAGCCCTGCCCCCCTTGACAATTTTTTAGGGTTTTTCCCTTATCTTAATTGAAGATTGTCGATCTCTGCAGTCTACCTGGGCACCTCCCTTCCGCTCTGGCTGAGCAGCGTTACATCAGTAAAAGGGGCGTGAGGAGAATACTATATAATTCAATTACTCTTGAACTACAAGTCTGACAGTACTGATATAACACTCTCCAAAGTCCAAATACTATGATGATTAATTAGAGCTGCTTTTATTATGAAACATTACTATCCCTTTAAGTACTTTTTGATTGGTCCTACACCAGCTGGAGGGAGGAGACATTACCCATAGAAGTCAATGGCCGTGTAGGAACACAGAAGAAAAGGAAATATCGGTAAGATAAATTTCTCCCTTTTGAGTGAATTATTACATAGGATGAATTGGGCGGCAATATTATGAAGATGATAGTTCCTCTTTAAAAGCCCCCTATGGTACAGCTGGTTTGGTCCAGACTTGTTCTTTTTCTTTACACATAAGACCTATACAAAACCAATTTCCTTTCCTCCTTCTATGAAGCACACTTCCCCTTCCTGTAATGAAGAATGGTGCACCCATTAGAGACTCACCTGCCTCTGACAATATGATTCTTTCAGCTTTTTGAGATGTGTTGTCATCTTTACCTTGAAGTGAATTTCACTGCTGTCCTACAAAGAGGTAAAGAGACAGACACAGTTGTAACTATTGCTTCTCTGGACCGTGCAAAGGGTTAACATGCAGTATCAGTCTAAGCATGAAACTGAGCTTAATTACCTGAAAATGTTTTTGAATGCAAAAGTTATACATAAAAACTAGGGAATTTTGTATAAAGACAGAAGTGGCTATACGGCTGTAAAATGTTTTTAAAATTGAGCTCTTAGATGCTAGACAGGTCTTCAATGTATTGCAAAGTGGAGCAATTCTGGGGCAAATCAACTGCATCATAGGGGAAGAATTCCGCTTGGCCTAAATGGAGATTTATTCCTTTGAATGCTAAAGAGGTCTTCAATGCATTCAAAGAAGTGTTGTGAAGACCTCTCTGGCATTCCAGAGATTAAAGCCACATTTAAATCATTGAGAATTTGGGGACTTTGTATTTGCCTTCTATGTTGCAGATGGTTTACACAAGATCGTCTCCACTTTTGTCTATACAAGTATAGTGCAAAGTCTACACTTGGCATTCAAGTCTTTTTACAGATTGTATACAAAAGATTTCACACAGAGTATGCTTAAAGGGATAGTAACACTTCGTTTTAACTTTATTTTATTTTGTAGGCATTAAAAAAACATGAAGAATGATATAAGTCTTATCTCTCAAACCTTTATGGTTTATGAGATATTCACAAGCAAAGTTCCCCTCCCCGCCCCTTTTACCTAGTGTAAGCCATCTCTTCTCAGATGTGAGTCTGGTTGTATGACAGTACAGATAACAGAAGGGGACAATTTTCTTTGTATGACAACAATGAAAGCCCTTCCCCCCTTGACAAGTTTATCAGCTTTTTCCATTATCTTAATTGAAGATTGTCCCTCTCTGCAGTCTACCTGGGCATCTCCCTTCTAATATGGTTGAACAGGGGGGGGATACTTTGTTTGTGAATATCTCTTAAACCATAAAGGTTTCAGAGATAAGACTTGTATCATTCTTCATGTTTTTTTAATGCCTACAAAATAAAATAAAGTTAAAATGAAGTATTACTATCCCTTTAAATGACGATTATCACCTAAAATGAAATTGGTTGGCATAATGTTAAAGATTGCGTGCTTACAGATAGTATCTGTAAATTTATATATCATTTTTTTAATGCCAGATCTCTAAAATATAACCCTAAACTTTTTTTTTTCTTATTAAATGCTTGTGTAAAAACAGTTTGGTTAATTTTGTTTCTGCTCTTTGTAAAGAGAGACAAGATCCAAGTGTGTTAATTTATCAAGATCAGTTCCCACAGTAAGGCTGTTACCTGATCTCAGATCAATCACAGGTAATCCTTTACTCTCTCTCCTGACACACCCTATCAAGATTGCTACAGTAAAGAGTCGGGGAGCCCTACAAGAGGCCGAGATAGGTGCCCACTCCCATCTGAGCATACAGTTGTAATTAAAATGATTCAACCTCCATTGCAAATCAAGTTTATTGTATAAATGTATAGACTTTCAGCTGTTTGCAATGAACAAACCAAACAAGAGCAAATTAAACAGCTCAACACAATAAATGCTTCAAGTGGTTTCCCCAAATTCAAATGAAAATGCAACTTATAATGACTTCTCCAGTCTCAAAATTATTCAACCCCCTGAACAGAATCCCTCACAACAGCACAAATATGCAAAACAGATGTTGCCTGAAGCACACCTGATGCAACTAATCAAGGGCTTTATTAGTTGCACCAGGTGATCTTGTGCTGGAACACATGAAATACCTGAACTGGCTAGGGGTTTGTTGAGTGTCATGTTTGACTGCATGTTAGAAATACGGCGAAGTCAAAAGAATGGTCCAAAAAGTTGAGAAGAAATCATCGCCCTTCACAAACAAGGCACAGGATACAAAAAGATAGCAAAGACACTGAATGTTCCTACAGACACCTCAGGAAGCATAGTTCGCAAGTTCAAAGTCAAAGTAACAGTGGTTACACTACCTGGGCGGGGCATAAAAAGGAAGCTATAAACAGCTGGAACCAGATTTCTGAGAAGCCAGGTTGAGAAAAACCCTCGAGTGACTGTAAAAGACCTGCAGCAAGACTTTATGGCAACAGGCACCGAGGTTTCAGTGAGCACAGTGAGGCTCGTACTAAACGCAGAAGGTTTCCATGCAAGAACTCCAAGACGTATACCACTACCGACCAAAAAGCACAAGAAAATAAAAGTCGGCTCAAATATGCTCAAAAACATATAAATAAGTCACACAACTTTTGGGATTCTGTTCTATAGAGCAATGAAACAAAACTAACTTTTCAGCCCGATGGTATGTCTGGAGGAAGAATAAAGCATATGCTGAAAAAAACTCTGCTTACAGTTAAGCATGGTGGTGGCTCGATAATACTTTGGGGCTGCTTTGCACCATCTGGCACTTGAAACATGCAGCATGTGGAAGGCAAGATGGATTCATTGAAGTATCAGGAAATCCTAGGAGAAAAAGTCATGCCATCTGCGAGAAAGCTGAAACATGGACTTCATTGGACCTTCCAACAGGACAATGATCCCAAGCATACCTCAAATTCCACCAAGGCTTGGTTGTAGAAGAAGTCCTGGAACATTCTACAGTGGCCATCACAGTCACCTGACTTGAACCCCATAGAAAATCTCTGGTGGGAGTTGAAGAAGGCAGTTGCAAAACGCAAACCCAATAATACTGAAATGGTGGTCATTGCTCATGAGGAATGGGCTAAGATTCCTCATGAATGCTTCCAGAACTGTCGTCTGACTATGCATCTCATTTGCTGTAGGTCATAACAGCAAAAGGGTGCTCTACTAATTACTAAAGATGCTTGCCATGAAGGAGTTGAATAATTTTGAGACTGGAGAAGTCATTATAAGTTGCATTTTCTGTTGAATTTGGGAAAACCACTTGAAGCATTCATTGTGTTGCTATTTCAATTGCTTTTGTTTGATCTGTTCATTGCAAACAGCTGAAAGTCTGTAAATTTTAACAATAAACCTGATTTGCAATGGGGGTTGAATAATTTTGATTACAACTGTAGGTACAGAAGCTAGCTAACAGAAGGAAGCATGAAGTACAGGGTCTCTAAGCAAATATAAAACCTAGTCCATTTCTAGATGTTAGTGTTAATATTTATCATACAAAAAATGTGGAGATATTACCTGTCCAATTACTTTAAGTTTGATATAGTCCCCACCCTCCTTCTTGTCTCCTAAATCCTCACTGGATGGTTTGGCTTCCTGCAGGAAAAGAAGAGGTCAATATATGTAGAAATTCAAACTTCACAGACAGACAGACACACACAATTTAACCACTTAAGGACCAGTGATTAGCCAGAACCATCACCAGTGTCAGTGCCTTAAAGACCGGTGGCAGTCCTGACACATGATTTTTGTGAACACAGCCTACGGTAGGCTGAAACTGAGATTTCAGATTCAGCATCTCTTTCTGCGAGGTGGTACACATTTACCAGTCTCTTCGAATTACGTTTTTGCAGTCCTTAACCCTTTGAGTGCCAGAGGGGTACGGAAAGACTTGTACTCTGGCACTCAAAGGGTTAAGGTTACAATTACTCCAGGATCATCGGTTATTAAGGGGTTAAGACAAATTTAATCATCTCAGTGTCAGAAGGGTGTCCAAGGTATTGCCCTGAAATACACTACACACCTGTCTGGCACTCTAAGGGGTGTTAATACAATAAAGGGTTAGTAATGTTTAGTTAAATTATTTCTCAGAGTCTTCTTTATATTAAAATGAAGACATTGCGCTATATTTAAGTCCTTACTTTGGTGTAATTCAAAAGTTATGCAGAGATAAACATTCCCCCGCCCACCCCTACGGACTGCCTCCCTCTGAATCTGTAATCGGGTCGCGTGACTCGACAGCTGCAACAAGGGACAAACTTCAGGAGGGCAGGATTTCCCATTGCTTACTGAAGTTTGTCCCTCACTGCAGCCATCCTGACCAGACTGCAGCTTCTGCTTACGTGCCGGAAAGGGGCAGGCGGGGGAATCTTTATCTCTGCATAACTTTTGAACTACACCAAAGTAAGGCCTTAAATATAGCGTAACCTCTTAATTTTAATATAAAGAAGACTTTGAGAAATCATTTTAACTAGACATTTCTAACCCTTTAAACCAAACATTTTGAGAACGTGTTATTTTAATATACGT
Source organism: Rhinophrynus dorsalis (assembly GCA_037306005.1). NCBI lineage: Eukaryota > Metazoa > Chordata > Amphibia > Anura > Rhinophrynidae > Rhinophrynus > Rhinophrynus dorsalis. Next base: position 146,618,739 of record CM074725.1, on the reverse strand, counting down.
GTTTTTCACTTTTATTACCCAAATCCTTAATTATGGGAATAGCGTAGTATAACTACATGTAGTTTTTGCTTTAATGTAAAAATAAAACATAACTGAATTAGATCATTGCTAAAGATACATTTTTAATCATGTCTTTTTATGTCATATTGATATTATAATACATCTAGGATCTATAAAGCTCAGTGGAACATCATGATGCCAAGGGCCATTTGTATCAGTAAAGCTTTAAAGGGATAGTAATGTTTCATAATAAAAGCAGCTCTAATTAATCATCATAGTATTTGGACTTTGGAGAGTGTTATTTCAATTCTGTCAGAGTTGTAGTTCAAGAATAATTCAATGACAAAGGTCCCCCTCCTGCCCCTTTTACTGATGTAACACTGCTCAGCCAGAACAGAAGGGAGGTGCCCAGGTAGATTGCAGAGAGGGACAATCTTCAATTAAGATAAGGGAAAAACCTGAAAAGCTTGTCATGGGGGGCAGGACTTTCATTGTTTTCATAGGAAGAAGACTGTCCCCTTCTGTTATTTATCTGTCTGGTCTTACAACCAGATTCCCCGTCTAAGAAGAGATGGCTTACACAAGGTAAAAGGGGCGCGAGGGGAAACTTTGCTTGTGAATATCTCTTAAACCATAAAGGTTTGAGAGATAAGACTTATATCATTATTCGTGTTTTTTTTATGCCTACAAAATAAAAGTTAAAACGAAGTATTTACTATCCCTTTAATCTAGTAAACTGTAAATCAGGAGGTTGTGAGCTGTAGTCCCCATAAACTGGAGGTCCAAAAATTGACTACCCCTGCTGTAACCAAACACATGTAGACTTTATCTATTAAACTGTAACCAGTAGTATGTAAATGTGTCATATGATGACAGACATGTTTGCAAACATTAAACATCACTTTTCATTTCGCTATTAAAGGAACAGTTCCACCTTATATTACGTATTCTGCAGGTATATAATACAGTGAAATTGCTTATACTTTTTATTTATTGATATTTCACTTTTTTTATATACATTTTATGCCCCGACATTGAGCTCCCTGCATTTGTGTTTCCAGAGAGCTTAATACAACATTGCTCCCTTCCTGCATCACTGCCTGATCTGTATGTTGTAGAGGCAGACTTTTTACATAGTTTCACTGTCTTCTTTACATTGGTACACTCTCTCAGCTTTAACAGTCTCACACAAATAGCTCTCTGGAAACCAGATTCAGACAGATCCATATCAGTAACATAAATGTGTAAAAAAAAAAATAGGTGAAGATGAAATAAATAAATAAGTTTAGGCAATTGCAAAGCAGAAAAGTTAAAAAAAAAAAAAAAAAAAAAAAAAAAAAAAAAAAAAAAAAAATGGAACCGTCCCTTTAAAGGAACACCAACATTTCCTAATAAATCCCTACATATCTTAAGACACACTAACATCAAAAAATGTAATAGGTTGACTTTAAATATCACATACTTACAGGTAGCATATGTAAAAATGATTCAAAGGGATGGAGTTTTCCTGCACTGCAGAGCAAGATTTAACTCTTTAAAATATATACACTCCCACGGGGAGGGAGTGCAATTGGGACCTCTCCTGATGCCCCCCCCCCCCGACCCCTGACAGGATAGGCAGTCAATTCTGCGACCAGGAAGGCTATCGTCGCCATCACTCTACCACCTCCTCTTCAAACGGAGGTGATATGAATGCCAGGGTTGAAGGGTGACCTACAAGGTCCACATGATGAGAGTGGCCCTTGAAGGTCCTCCTACCATACTAGGACATTAACTGAAAGCCAGATTGAAGAGGAGTAGCTAGTGGGTAGGCAGATATCGCTTTTCTGGTCGAGGCATTGATTTCCTATCCTGCCAGATAGGTGATCAAAGCCTTGTTCCCTTGTCCACTGGAAGATACAGTTCCCCACATTCATTGAGTGACACCTCCAGCCTTGTTACTCTGGCCTCTGGTGGCTACAGATCCCCACATATACTGTCTGGGTTCCACTGCCCTTAGAAGACAATGATCTCCCATATACACTGTCTGACACCCCCCCCCCATAGACCAGACAGATAACAGAAGGGGACAATCTTCTTCCTATGAGAACAATAAAAGCCCTGCCCCCCTTGACAAGTTTTTCAGGTTTTTCCCTTATCTTAATTGAAGTTTGTACCTCTCTACAATCTACCTGGGCACCTCCATTCTGCTCTGGCTGAGCAGTGTTACATCAGTATAAGGGGCGGGAGGGGGATACTTTGTCATTGAATTACTCTTGAACTACAACTCTGACAGAATTGAAACAACACTCTCCAAAGTCCAAATACTATGATGATTAATTAGAGCTGCTTTTATTATGAAACATTACCATCCCTTTAAGCTTTATTACAGCTCAAACTTATTTTTTAACCCCTTAAACAAGGTTTAAAAATTGAAGTCCTTTGCTACTAGCCAGACCTGAGAAGTTACTCACCACTGCAAGCCATAACATATCCACCAGGGCTGTATTTCTACTTGCCAGGGCTAAATTTTCACTCACCATTGGCTAGTAGAAATTTTGAGCCCTGCCTTAAATATCAGAGTCTTGTGTAACACATTGCTCTGCAATGTGTTGAATGGTATGTTCTAGTCCTTAAGGGGTTAACCACTAGTACCAATTAGTGTCGAATAGGCATTTTTCAAAAAAATGTTTCAATCTATATGCAAGCATGAGCAAGTGTGACTCTGGCTCTCCACAGTAATGAATAGTAACAGCACCATTTGCTGACCAGAAGAGTGAATTGTCATTTAATTAAACAAAATTATCCTGTCTTATCTTAAAATCAATCACCTCACAAAATACTTTTTATAATAATAATTATAAAGAGATAAGGATAACTTTTGGAGTGCCATTGCTTTGCAATGCATTTCAACAACCTTCTGACACTAAAAGGATAACACACCAGTGGTCTTATTCCTTCAATGGATGATAAAAACTGCTCAGGAAAACAGGTTCAGCTCCCCCACAGGCATAGAGCTGCCTGATGTCCCAATTTTAATAGTCTGTTCACGCATCTTAATGTCCTCTCATAAGTGAAGAGTTGCTGATTCAGCCCCACAAGGAGCGAGCAGCTCCCAGAGTGTGGAATCAGCAGGTATATCATGCAGCAAAGCTGAAGAATAATATTCTAGAAGGCTAGGATTTGCCTGGAGAACGGGGGGGTGGGGGGGGGGGGTGGGATCACATGTGTACCACTGTAAGCAAGCACCATTTAATGATAGATACCACAACTGCAAGGAAAGGTTAACCGGGATGCGTTAATGCTATTCTGATATTTAACCCCTTGGGTCACCCAAGGATTAACATGCAGAAAAAAAAAAATGTCCCTCTGACATTTAGTTTAGGTGTTAATATTTCTTTTTCACAACAAAATAATAAAAATGGTATTTAAAAGTAAATAGGTATTTCACATTTTTTGATAAGAGTTTTAAACTAATCCAAAACGTGCGTGTGCGTGTGTGTGGTGTTTCTCTGGAGTTCAGGACACCACAACATGTATTGATTGCCTCATTTCATTTTTGTTTTGGGATTTTCTTTTTGCTGATATATTCCATTCATTATCATATTTATATTCATGTCATGCTGTTAATGCCATTCTAATTTCCAGTTTGGAACAATTTATAACGGTACCCAATTGCATTAGTTACCCTTCTGTCACTCACAGGGTAGAGTCTGGTTTATAATGTTGCAGTTCCTCTTTAACCATTTAAGTGCCATAGAGGTATTCAATGAATGCTGAGCAATGTGTTGCATTCTCCCCACCCCAGCACTCAAAGAGTTAATGTTTACCATGAGACCTGGGTCTTCCATATCTTTGAAGTGAAACTACTTTTTTAACCCCTTAAAGGGATAGTAATACTTCGTTTTAACTTTATTTTATTTTGTAGGCATTAAAAAAACATGAATAATGATACAAGTCTTATCTCTCAAACCTTTATGGTTTATGAGATATTCACAAGCAAAGTTTCCCCTCCCGCCCCTTTTTCCTAGTGTAAGCCATCTCTTCTCAGATGTGAATCTGGTTGTATGACAGTACAGATAACAGAAGGGGACAATTTTCTTTGTATGAAAACAATGAAAGCCCTTCCCCCCTTGATAAGTTTTTCAGCTTTTTCCCTTATCTTAATTGAAGATTGTCCCTCTCTGCAGTCTACCTGGGCATCTCCCTTCTGATCTGGCTGAACGGGGGAGGGGGGGGGATACTTTGTTTGTGAATATCTCTTAAACCATAAAGGTTTGAGAGATAAAACTTATATCGTTCATGTATTTTTAATGCCTACAAAATAAAATAAAGATAAAACGAAGTATTACTATCCCTTTAACTTCCAAAGATGTACATGTACGTCATGGGTAAAAGCGCCTAAAGAATCCATGTTGTACATGTATGTCATGGATTTCAGGGCTCCCCACGCAGCTGCAAACCATTCGGGGAGCCCTGAATCAGATAAAAAAAAAAAAAAAAAATGCTCTGTGGTCCTTAAGTGCCAACCGCTCGCATGCACGCCCGCCCTTAAGGGGTTAAGTACACCATACAGGGGGATTACTATTACACTGTGACTGTAGTTTGTCTGTTGAATTATGTATCTTTTTTTAATAGTTATAATACATTTGCATCATGAACAGATACGGTGTATGTTTTCCCAGTTTATGGTACTTTTAAAGGGATTGTAATGTTTGCTATAAAGTAGTTTTCCGAGGCTTCTTTATAGTAACTGTAACAGGTTATTCTACTTAATTACTTACATTTGTGTATTTCAAAATATGTTAAGTGTAGAAAGTTCCCCCGCCCTCCCCTTCTGGCCACCACATACTGAATCTGGTCCCAGGACTGGACAGATGCAGCAAGGGACAAACTTCAGTGAGTAGTTGGTCATTAGAAGTCTATTGGCTGTGGATAGCTGAGAAATGTATTTAAATTGTGCTGGATATATTTAGTTAGAAAATATTTGATATTCTCCTTGATAAAGTGCTTGCAGCACAAAACGTGTCGGAGGGATCAAATAGCCCGGAGAAGCCCACTAGTTGTTGGATCACGCAACGGAGATCATTGTGTATAATTCTGGAGGTTACTTTGCCAACTGACCGCATATTGTTGCTATCATCATCCCGCTATTTCCCTGCTGACATTGACTGAATTACACCTGGTGTCTGCCTGCAGTGTGAAGGGAGAGAAGGTGTTTGGATCAAGAAAGTCTCCCTATAAGTGGGTAAGAACCTGATCAGTATACATCTAAGGGACTTATTCTTTTGCCACATACCGGTGGAAAGATTTATTATCGTGGAGTCCTCAAGAAGGTCAGTAGGTTCCCCACACATAACTGCATGGCAGTATTCAATAGGGAATAGTGGAGAAATATAGAGGGAAGGACATTGGTCTATTGAAGCGGCCTGTTGGGACAGGAAAGCTTTAATACTCCAGAGATACACTGATCAACACACTTCCATTGCTACATTAGTTTATTTTATTTGTGTCAATTAGTGGTTGGGGAGGTATATCCAGGGAACCAGCTACATCACTGAGTTGTAGAATTATATCATAATTTTATTTTTTATATTATTTTATTGAGATGTTGTTTTTATAATATTAAATGGTATATTACATATACTTTTTTGTCTGTCTCTCTTCGATTGCTGGGACTATTATATATTGTAAAAAAGTGTGTGTGCGCATCGGTCAGGATACGGGGGCCAGGGAACAGATCCACGGCTGTTCAACCACATTTGCAGAGTAGCGGTGAGGGTGTTTGGGCTGGCTGTTGGTCTCCGTTTCCTGGCAGTAGTGCACTAAGGGTATAGATAACAGTCTTTATCACAGTATTATTTTAGTGCTCTCCTTTGTTTGTGGTTTAGGGATAGTAGGTTCTCACATCTACTGGGATTTGAGCAGCTTTAATTCATCTACAGATTTAGTTTGGGGGGAAAATATAGTATCATCTTAGCGCCTAGTATCTATCACAGTTGGGTGGGTTTGTCTTTAACTTGAAACATACACACACCGTTCTGAATGAAGTTTTTGAATATGCAAAAAAAATTATATATAAATTCAAGGTGACATATCCAATTTTGTTTAATGAAAATAACACACATTGTAGGGCTTCTTTAGCTGAATTAAACAAGGGTACTCCCAATTCTGGGATATGTCTTTGCAGAGTTATTACATTTTTGTTTGGTCCAGAAAGTTAACCTACTTCATTCACCTGGTGTTCAGACAATATTGCATTCTGTCGGAGAGATTACACACTGGCTACAGCAGTTCCACATAGAAAGTAACACTAACAGCTTCATCACTTCCTGGCTGAATTAGAATTAAATTCAAAATTCTGGTGCTAACTTACAGAGACCTTACAAACACTGCACCCCCCTATATTTCATATTTCCAAATACACTCCCACACTCCATCTCTGCTCTGCAGCTCTTATTACATGTTACCACTCCCACCTACAGGACTTCCCATGCTGCATCTGAGCTCTGGAATTCCCTCCCCTGTCCCATCACACTTTCTCCCAGCCTTCAGATGTTTCCTGAAAACTCACCACTTCAGGGAAGCCTATCAACTTCCACGATAACCATTATGAGCAAGGCAAGAACAAAAGCCTGTCCAAATTCTGCTCACTCTCATTCACATCTAAAACCACTCTCCCACATATAAACCCATCTCGACACCACTGTTTACATAGTCTTTCTCCCAAACAAAACCACTACTTGCTTGGACCACTGCACTCAAAAGCACTTCTTTCTCCCACTTCATTTGGCAGGAAGCACTTACATCCCAAAGCACCTACTCCTTCTGTATCCCACCTACCATCCTCTAGACTGTAAGCTCTCACAAGCAGGGCCCTCTGATCCTTTTGTACTATTTAATACCTTTGTATGTATATTCCCTATTGTACAGCACTGTGGAATAAGTTGGCACTATATAAATAAAAAAAATAATTATAAGCTTTATGGCAGGAACCTCACTTCCAATGTTTCACTCTGCAAAGCACTTGTAGCCCTGTATTGTCTAAACCTTTAAATTGTAAAGCACTACCTACACTTTGGCACTATATAAATTTAAAAAAGTTACCACATTTTAAATCTAGCAGCCAGAAAAGAATTGCTGTGGTTGTGTTTGTGCAGAGATAATGTTTTTAAATTAGTACCCACAGCTGTTTTAGTATCTCAGTCCATTTACATACAATAGAGCATTATCAATTCTAAGATACCCTAACAGGATAGCTATTGTAAAATGCTGTTGAGCTCTGGAAAAAGCAGGAATAGAAGCAGACCATATCTAAGAGTAGCTTGTAGGCCTCAGAAAACAAAGAGAAACATTTTTTATGGAAGCATAAAACACAGTGTATAATAGTAAATTTTAGGTATTTGTGTTAATTTTAATTGTGTACAGAAAATATAGATAACTGCAGATATTATGCACTAAATACTGATTGCTGTATGAAGGATTCCTAAGTGTTTTTGAGAAACATATTAAGAGCCACTTACTCCACAGGTAAAGTTCTCCTTAAAACCAGAGCTGTATTATTTGTAGGAATCATTTATGTTTACAACAAAGCAATCCTAAAGTGATATTTACATGTCACATATTCAGTTATTGACAGCCAAATTTGAGCATTCCAGGCTGACAACTCCAAACACAGGTTGCCCAGATATGTAACCCTGTGTGATATGGTAAAGCCTAGAATTCACAGAACTAGCTGTAAAATGTCATCAATTCACATCAGTAACGAACCAGATAAGAATATTTAACATCTGAGCACCAAAGAGATATCCAACATATTGTGCTGCAATGGATATAATACAACTCTGATGCCCATACTGGTTTTAAATGTCCTTATTTGTAGAAAATGATAGAAGAATATTATGCAACCAAACTTTGGAGTAATGTTTATGTAACAAATTTAAAACAAGAATCAAACTTGCATGTTATCGCACACTTGCCTTATTTCCTTTCTGAAGTTAAAGGGATAGTATCCCTTTATAATGACAACTGCACAATGTGTCAAGTCAAATATTCATAAAGTGTTGCAGGGGTACAATATTGTAAAACATTTTGATGGTCAACTGACCAGAAAACTCTCTAGAAATAAAAAAGCAATGATCGTACTGTCAGGAATATAAAACTGAAAGAAAAGTTAAACCATGAAACAAAAAAGTAACAAAAATGCAAGCAATCTGACTGCTCAGGTTATGTATGTCCAGAATATGTAACGTAAAAAATAAATGATCACTATTCCTTTATGCAGCAAATTATTTTGTCCAATTTCTTCTTCTTGAACAGACATGGACATTAATCCTTTGAGTGTCAGAGGGGCACATGTGTAATGTACCTCCCTGGCACTCAAAGGGTTAAAATAACATTTGATTCATAAGCATAATGTATATATTAGCCAAAATTTAAAATGAGATACACATAGACAAGATGTGCTAACTAACAGCTGACAAGCATAAGCTTGTTTATCAAAAGCCTATACACACATGCAATTAACTACTAATTTAAGTAAATTGCCATCCCTGGTGAAAAAATGCATATCCGCCAGAGTCAACTATTATTTCCTGATGTTAACACATTTTGTCTACTGCCAGAGTGATATACTGTACAAAGTGTTTTGATTGGATTCTTACTTGCAGAACATATTCTTAAAATCAGTCAAGGCATCAATGCATTGCATTTTAATCATGCAGCATTCAGGGGGTTAAGAGATCCTGCATGGGTACTGGTGGATCATTTTGACATATTTACCTGTAAATGTAAATGTGCTCATGTTCATCGTTAGTAGCCTAAAAAGGTTTTATTTTCAAACTGATTCTTTACTAAAGTTGTTGTACATTGGGTACAACTAGGACTAGGGGGTGGGGTTGCAGGGTCAATGCAAAACCCATTTACTATTTCTGTTAAAGTGCTTTACCCTTCTATAAATCTAGGTTGGAATGCTTATTTGGACTTAAAGGATACATATAACTTTACTATGGCCCCCTATCAATTTTACCCTTGGTTCAAAGGTCTAATTAACCATTTATGGGCTGAAGCGGTGAGCAACACGTGAAACAATTGCATTGTACACCCCTCTGGTCATTAAAGGGTTAAAATTACCATGTGCAATGAGCCGACTGTGTATCCTGTGGTCCTGCTAGCAACTGTCATGTCCGCTTCCATGTATATGACACGTGAGACTGATTGAAGATATCTCTTGAACCAAGGGCAAAATTCATAAAGATGGAACTGACACCCATAAAATTTATTATGATATACAGTACTCTGCATCCTATAAAGATATGCAATTGATTCCAAATAATAAAAGGGCATGTACCAAGGCAAAAACTTTTACCAAACAGATAAGTTATATACATGACAGAATTTAACCCAGTGGTTTTCACATTGCACTTTGGCCACTAGCTTAGGTTGTCCCTGATTTTGTATGGATAGTTTGAGAGAATTGTGAACCTTGAGTATTAAATCAGTACTTGGGGAATCTATTATTCACAATATGGTCGTATTTGTTTTTGTGATTGATAGACATATGAATAACTAAGTTTTTATCTGTACCATGCATTATTTCAACTGACAAATCGCGTGTGCCATGTGAATTCCAGACAACGTTTTAGGGGTGTTTTGGTCCAATACACATCAAGGACCGCTGTTGAGTGAAATGCATTGAAAAGCTATGTACTGCACATCACTATGGTGCTTAAGGGCTTCAATTATGTAAATAAATAAAGATACATATAAAACACGTAGGTACAACTTTCAGTGCATTATCTTATGCACTCACGCGTTAAAGATTGTTTCAACACTATGCAAGACACAATAAATGAGCCAAATAAGGTCACATGACAATACATGTTCGACAAGTGTATATCTAAAAGAGAGACGTATATACCTGTACACTATAATTATTTTATGTGTGACCAACGTGTGACTTACGAACGAGGAGTTGTACTATAACTGCAGGAGTGGCACAATTTAATGACCCCCAAGGATGTAGTAGTGTGTGCTGAGTTTATGTAATCTCCACGAGATGTACGTGTTTACATCTGCCAGACTCCATACATGTTTACATATATACGCAGACCATATCTCCACTGTATGCAGGCAGTGACACACATGGCCAGAAGGCCCCAACGCCGTCTCTTAACATTCCGCCATGCTTGTTGGCCATACCTGATCGGACATGCTGACTACTCTCCCCCAATTTCGTCTTGGTGTTTGGGGCCGCGCTCTGATTTTCCTCCTCTGGGCACAATAACAGCACAGGAGAATGAGACAAGGAAGGTGTTCCGGTGTTACTGGCGATCTCACTTCCTGCCTTGGCAGACTCCGCCCACGTTGGTTACGCAATAGCTGTCACCGCCAGGAAACAGAAGAGTTTTGTTGCAGGAAATTATTACTGTACCACAGAATTTGATGAAGTGTGGTCCTTACGTTGTTATTGAATAAAAAATCGGCTCCATGATTAGGGTGGGACTGAAGCCCACAAGTAGTTTTGTTTCACAGATTTAAAAGGTCGGGGGAGAAAGTGATAGTAAAAGAGAAAATGCCTGAAAGAAGAACTGAGGGAACAGCTTGACGTTATTCGTCAAAGGCATACATGGGAACTCTCAGGTGTGACTTGAATCGTAAGGTTAAGGATCAGATTCTCGGGGCGAGCAAGTCCATTGTCCCCTACTCTGTTATCTACTTATTCTCTAATTTGCTGACTGCTCTACGGGAGAGGCCCTGCAATCATTCATATCATGGAAATGGCTCGTAGAGGATTAATAGGAGCAACTCTGGGTTACAGCAAGCATGGACATTTTGCCTAGATTTTATGTTATGGTGAACGTTTAGTATTTAAAGATCTCAGGGGTTTTGACTAGAAAGTAATAGTGGAGAAGTGGTATTAAATAAGTAGGAAATGGATAATATAGAGGCAAAGTAGGATATGAGTGTGGAGAGAAGAATGAAAATGTAAAAAGAAGGCAGAAATATAGAGATCTTGGGAGGGTTAGTTTAATTAATGGATAGTAGGATGTGGAAGCAGAAGGAATGGTGAGATACATGATTCCTACTCATCTCCTTATCACCTCACTGGAAAAGCAAGTCACACATTACAGGGTGTCCACCCATAAGCCCCCTCCTCCCCATACAACCACAACTCCTTAATGGAAAAGTATCAAATTCTGAGCTGTTAGCAAACAGTGGGCATATCCCTTACGATCAATAAGCAAATCCAGTAGCTCAGGGCCTATTACTTAGTCGTTTGCCTGATCCTGCTTCAATTCCTGCAGGTTTAGGTGAGTGGCTTCATAACTTCTTGTTTGAAGAGTGACTGGGTAATATGGTGTCTGAGAATGACAAACTTCCTGAGCTCTCAAACACCATGTTACTCTTGCATAGAGGAAAAACCCTCGCTCTGTACAACTGCATTAGTAACATGGTGTTTGAGAGTTCAAGAAGTTTGTTTCTCAGACATCATCTTACCAAGTCACCAATCAAGCAGAATGTTTAAGAATTGGTGTGGAATTGAGAGAAAGCTCAGGAGTGAATACTTACGGAGTCTAACTTGACATGCTTAGCAGTAGTCAGGGTCATATTACCATTGTTTCTGGTAGCCTAGAATTTGGCTTTACTTTTCATTTACTAATAGCTCCACATTCAAACACACCAGTCTACCACACACTGCATAATTCATAGCATCCAACTCTACCTTATTAGCACGTACAGTACCTTGTTTGTGTTTTTGCATCTTTTAAACCTGCATGAGCATTTTGTACCTTATTTAGCACGAGCATAAACTCAGGCACACAAGTGGTCACTGAAAAAGTAATTACAGTTTATGTACAGGGCAGAAATATCTAATGTAAAGAAAATCTCATTATTACTTTTATGACTGTGTATCCGTGACTGTGCGGGGGTGTATGTCTTTTGATAGATCCGTATACACAGAGACTATGAGTTTTAAGAATTACATACAGAATATGCATATGTAGCATTGAAATGTGCATGTAGACGTTTAGACAGTTGTGTGTGTATGTATATATATATATATATATATATATATATATATATATATATATATAGTGAAACTTACTCACCTACATTTGTATTTCCTCTGTGTCCTTTCCACGGCAAAGAATGGGTGTGAGCTCCGCCTCCCAGCTAGTAGGACCAATCGTAAAACTTTAAAAGCCAGGCTCTTACATCTGGTTGTCAGTTAACCACTGGCCGAGCTATAAAAGAGAATAAGGTTATGTTACAGATTACCTTGGTTTCAGCGCCGCCGCTTCAGGCAACTCTCGAAATGATGCTTCGGCATCAGTGGCCGTCCATGCCGCACAGATGTCGCTGGAATGATGCATGGTTGGGTGCATCAAAGCTAGATGCATCATCTGTAGGCTCGAGGCTTCAAGCATGCAGCAGGCCTCTGTTTTATGTGTTTGATTCCTGTAGTCTCCTCCTACCTACTTCCTCCCTCTGAGCTGCTCCTCCTACCTACTTCCTGAGGAGGGGTTTAAAGGGCAGGCTGAGTCCTGGCTCAGTTGCCCTTGTGTTGGTGTACAATACAGTTCTGTTTCCCTTGGGCTGTGTGTATGATGTAGCTTGTCTGACCATCCATTCTGGTGCTGACCTGTGGCTCTGTCTGACTACTCTTTTGCCTGCTCCCATTGTGTAGTGGACACCCAGTCTGTTGTGGACCTGTGGCTCTGGCTGACTACCTGAACTGCGTATGACCTGGCCTGTTTGTCCATCCATTCTGGTGTTGACCTGTGTCTCTGACCATTATCCTTGTGCGTTCCGATTTGGCTTAGACATCCTTTGTGTTGCAATCCTGTGGCTCTGGTTGACTACCCGCTCCGTGTATGACCTGGCTTGTCTGACTACCCACTCTGGTGTTGACCTGGGGCTCTGTCCACTGTGCATCCAGCATACCAACACTTCAGTGGATGTTCTATCTGGTGCAAACCTGTGGCTCTGGCTGACTACCCGCTCCGTGTATGACACGGCTTGTCTGACTATCCTTTCTGGTGCTAACTAGGGGGCTCTGTCTGTTTCCTCCATGTGTTGGTCCCCGCTCCACAGACACCCATCCTAGTGTGGACCTGGGGCTCTATCAGACTCCTAGACTGACTGCAGGCTGAGTCAGTGCTAGTCCTTTGGGCATTCCGAATTACCTTGAGGTTCCAGTGGGCTGAGGCCTAGTCTCGGACAGTGTGTGTGATCTATTGGCAGACTTCTATTTCTGATACAGTACTTGCCTCTTTGATCACACTCTGTGTGTTATCTGTTTACGTGCATTACTGTGATTATTCTAATAAAAGATTGTTTTACTTTACCATACTGACTCCTGTTTTTTTCCTGGGAACCGTGACAGGTTAGAATGACTTCATAATATGAAAACATATTTACTCCTTTAAATAAGTAACATATAGAGGGAGGGAGTGCCGTGGAATGGACACAGAGGGAATACAAATATCGGTGAGTAAGTTTCACCTTTTCCTCTGTGTCCTTATCCATGGCAAACAATGGGACTTAGCCCAGCAGTACCATAAAAGGGAAGGATATAAAGGAAAGATCCTACCCTTAATCAGGAACAACAGCCTGAAGCACTTTTCTTCCAAACTTCACATCTGAGGAGGCTTGTACATCCAACTTGTAATGTCTTATGAAGGTAGACAGGGATGACCATGTTGCTGCCTTGCATATCTCCTCTGGCGAAGCTACCACCTTATGGACCCAAGATGTAGCAATGGCCCTGGTGGAATGGGCTTTAATACATAATGGTGGATCCTTCCCTGCAGCCTTGTAAGATGAATAGATACAATCTCTTATCCATTGTGCCAGAGAAGCCTTAGATGCTGCTGACCCTTTGTACTTTCCGAAGAAATACACCAATAGGGAATCAGTCTTCCTAAAATTCTTAGATCTGTCCAAATAAATTTACAAACATCTGCACAAATCCAGATTGTGCAAGGCGTTTTCCTTATCATTTGATGGATTTGGACAGAAAGATGGTAAAACTATTTCCTGACTAAGATGAAGCTCAGATACCGCCTTAGTCCTGAAGGTAGGTCTTGTCCTTAGAATTACCTTATCATGGTGAAACATTATGTAAGGAGTGGTGCACTTGAGAGCTTGGAGATCACTAATTCTCCTGGCTGACGTAATAGCTGTCAGGCTATCATGGTGCCCGTGCTCTTTTTGTTTTCTGTCAGTCTAGCCTGTACTTTGCTCCCATTGGCTACCGTGTGTTAGTCCCGCCCAGTATGACCTTTATATACTGGGCTATTGGCACCCCTCCGGTGCCCTTTCGTGGTGTTCCTTTGCCAGTGCTTGTTTCTGCTCGTTGATTCCCAGTGTACCGACTTGGCCTGCCTGACTACTCTGCATATTGTCTATTTTCCCTGTGTACCGACCCGGATTGCCTGACTATTCTTCTGACGTTCCTGCTCCGTGATCCGACCCGGCTTGGCTGACGTTCCTGCTCCGTGATCCAGCGGGCTTGGTTGACGTTCCTGCTCCGTGATTCGACCCGGCTTGGTTGGTGTTCCTGTGCTGTGTCGCCTAGGTGGCATTCTGACTGTCTGGCAATTGGGTTCATTTCCTCCTGCAGAGTACCAGCGGCCAATTCCGTTACTGCTATGGCAGTTGCCTTGGGCCTAGTTTCCGTTACTGCCTCTGTAGAGTGCAAGTGTTTGCCTCTGTTACTGCTCCGGCAGTGAGCCACCAGTTTGCTTCCATTACTGCCTCTGCAGAGTTCAAGTGTCTGCCTCCGTTACTGCTATGGCAGTTTACCTTGGGCCTAGTCTCCGCTACTGCCTCTGCATATTGCCAGTGTCTGCCTCCGTTACTGCTCCGGCAGTGAGCCACCGGTTTGCCTCCGTTACTACTTCTGCAGAGTACAAGTGTCTGCCTCCATTACTTCTATAGCAGTTTGCCTTGGGCCTAGTCTCCGTTTGTGCCTCTGCGAAGTGCAAGTGTCTGCCTCCATTACTGCTGCGGTAGTGAGCCACCGGTTTGCCTCCGTTGCTACTTCTGCAGAGTGCAAGTGTTGTCTCCGTTACTGCTACGGCAGTACCTTATGTGACTTTGTTCCCATTGTTGCCTAGGCAGTTCACGCTGTTCTGCTTATCTGGTTTTGGGCGTTACGAATTCTTCAGCTGTCTATATGCAGAGAGCCCCATCACAGGCCTCTCTGCACATGGGACTGTTTACACTCTAGAAGATCATTAACCCATGCAAGACCTTGCTCCTGGGAATCCATTATAATCTGCCTGACCTGTATCAGTATAAACTGTTGTGGACTTTATGTTTATGCTGGACCTATGTAGGCATATGTATCTATAACCTGTCGTGTGTCTGTATTATTCTGCTGATATACTACAGGACCTGTGAAGGTTATTTTATTACTGTGATTTCAATAAAACTGTGTTTTATCCTAAACCACTGTGTCTGTGTGTCAAACAAACCGTTAAACAGGCATACTATTTTCAGAGTAAGGTTCTAGATGGGGATGTATTGTAATGGATCGAAGCTTATGTGGACTGAAAGCTGTTGCAAAACCAAATTGAGATCCCAAGCAGGTGTAATCTTTCGCACTGTTGGTTTAATTTATTGTGATAGCCTGGATATATCTTTTTATTAATTATTTGTCTGAAAAAGGAGCAGCTAGTGCTGCTGAAAGGACAGAGAGTTGTACCTTTAGAGAAGCTGGCTTTAAACCTCTTTTTAATCCATCCTGTAGGAAATCCAAAATTGTTCCTACTTCTGTCTTTTCTCTAGAAAGATTCCGATCTTTGCACCATTTGAAAAATGTGCTCCAGGTACGATACTATATCTTTGAAGATACTGCTTTTCTTTAATTTTTCAGCAACTTCCTTAGAATGTGGAATCTGGAATGTCCGGAAACCTCATGGGGGGATGGACAGACATTATCATTAGGTCCGCATACCAGGTCTTCCTCGGCCACCCTGTTTCTATCAGTATCAGGTTTGCTTTGTCTTGTTTTATCTTCCGCACCACTTCCAACAACCGAGGAAAAGGTGGAAAAACATACGCCAACCAGAACACCCATTTGATCTTTAGAGCATCCTGGCCCCAGGCTTTGTTTCTTTCCATTTGGAGATGAACCTGCGATACTTTGAGTTATCCCTTGTTGCCATCAGGTCTCTCGTTGGTTCTCCGAATAGACGCACTATGTCCCTGAACTCTTCTGCTTTGAGGGACCAGTTTCCTGGATTCAGCGTGTTCCTGCTGAGATAATCTACCTGGACATTTGTTATGCCTGAAATTTGAGCTGCAGACAGGTTCAGCAGATTTGTTTCGACCCATAGAAATATTTTTAGAGTCAGACTGTTCAAGGCTGGACTTCTTGTTCCTCCTTGGTTTAGAAAGTACCTTACTGTGGAGATGTTGTCTGATCTGACCTAAACTGCTCTCCCTCTGAGCTCCGTTTGAAGTAGCTTTAGGCTGTACACACAGCCTTTAGCTCGAGCATGTTGATATGTAATTTCTGCTCTTGTCTGTTCCATGTGCCCTCCACTGTTCTCTGATGCCAGATTCCCCGCCCAGCCGAGATTGTTAACATCTGTTGTCAGTATTTCCTAACTTGGATCTCTTAAGAGACTTGATTTCTTTAACCACCAAAGCAGATCTCTTTTGGTGGATGGCCAAATTGGAATGCTCTTGGAGAATTCCAGTGGGTTTCCTTTCCAATACTTTAGCAGATTCTCCTGGGATGCTCATAGATGGGCTCTCGCCCGAGGAACATCTTGCACTGCCTTGTAAGTCTGCTTCTTCTGTCTTCTGATAGAGATGCTGCACCTCTTACAGTGTTGAATTGTATCCCCAGAAAAACTAGATTCTGTGTTGACACAAGGTGACTTTTTTTCTTTGTTGATCTTCCAACCTAGGTCCGATAAGACCTGTATGCAAAGCCTTGTGGATATCAGGGATTGTTGAAGTGACTCTTCTATTAGAATGTCGTCTAGGTAAGGAATTACTTTTATGCCCTTCTGCCTTAGGAAGGCCAGGGCTACTGCCAGCACTTTGGTAAAAACTCTTGGTGCTGAGGCCAAGCCGAACGGAAGCACCCTGAACTGATAATGTTGTCCGCAAATGCAGAACCTCAGAAACCTCCTGTGAGAAGGTCTGACTAGAATGTTGTGATATACATCCTGCAGATCTATCTTTGTCAAGAATTCTCTGCGATGTACTCACTTGATTGTTGAGTTTACTGTCTCCATCTTGAAATTTCTTACCCTGACAAATGAGTTGAGCCATTTTAAGTCCAGGATCAGTCTCAAATCCCCTGAGTATTTCTTTACTGGAAAAATGACTGAGTAAACTCCATAATTGCTTTGCTCTTTGGGAACCTTCTCTATCACTCTGTTGTATTGTAGCTCTTGAATAGCTGACAATACTTTGTTTCTCATCATCCTGTTGGAAATCTTGTAAGTCTTGAATCTTGTGTGTTTTGGGACAGATTTTAATTCTATGCAATACCCCATCTCCAGAATCTGTTTTCTGAGCTCCGCAAATAACTCCAGTCTGCCCCCCACTGGAGTTGGTGATGAGGATGGCCTGATCTCACTGAGTGTTTTTTGGGAAGGGTTTACTTTGGAAATTCCTCAGATTCCCGGATCTTGTATTGGGTGCCTGGTTCTTCCTGCCTTGTTCTTAGCTTCTTCCAGACCTGTATCTTCTGGCCTCCCAAAAGGACTGCCTCCTAAAGTTAGAAGACCTTGGAGTAGAATTCCTGTTTCTGCTTTCATGAGGCAGAAAGGCACTTTTCCCAGCTGTTGATTTCTTAATAATTTCTTCTAACTGATTCCCAAAAAGAAGAGAAACAAAGAAAGGTAGGGAGACTAGCTTATTCTTAGCTAATGTATCTGCAACCCAATTCTTGATCCAGAGAGCTCATCTTGCTGTTACTGAGAGGGCAGAGGGTCTGGCTAATAGTTTAATAGTGTCCAGGGATTCATTGCAAGAAAAATTGACTGCTTTCTTGATAGATGCGACCTCTCTTAATAATCTGGATCTTGAGACAGAGGACTCAATCTTTTCATCCAATTCTCTTAGCTATATCCTTAGTACTCTAAATATACAGGCCATAGCCATGTTAGCTTTTAAATTGTGTCCAGCAGTGACAAACTGCTTGCGTAAGGCACTATCAGCCCTTTTATCCATCCATCTTCCAATAAAATAGTTGTTCTACGTGAAACATGCGCTACAGCTGCATTCACTTTTGGAGGAGTCAACCAAGGTGCTGTTTCTTCTTCTGAAAAGGGATACATCTGTTATGGTTTTCTGACACTCAGACAATGGTAAAAAGTAAAAACACAGTTTTATTGAAATAATGGTTAAAGAACAGCGCCCCTGGGGGCCAGGACAGGTATAAATGGTAATGACAATATACAGGCCCAAGTATGTATAGTGAAATTTATACTGATCAGGATAACAACATTCAGGGGTAATGTAGAGAAACTGAACAGTCTCAGTAAAATTGATTAGCCAACGCCCAGTAGGTAATATCAGTCTCTTGATGGTGCAGAGGAAGGTGTATTGTGTGACCTGAACTGAATCACTCTCCGACAGCTGTGCAATAGAACGCCCCAACTGACCAGCAAGATAGACCAGAGCTGAGACAATACCACCTTAGTGGGATATAAGGAGGAAAGCTACTGCAGGAGCTAATGGGACCAGAACCTGAATCGCCCTCAACACTCTCACGGAAGTAACCCTGCGTGTGCCAAAGGAACCAGAGCCCTAAACACCCCTTGGGTGCCAGAACGGAGCAACACTGCGCAAGCAATTAGCGAGCCAGAGCACTGGTAGTGCGGTAGATAGCGTAACACATTGAGCACTTGGAGACCAGAGCCGGGACACCCTTCCGGTGCCATACGGAGCGCACACTGCAAGAGCAAACTGGAGGTACCAACGCCAACCGGCGCAATCACGGTGCTGCCCGAGCACCGGAACGGACAACTGCTCTGCTAGTGTGAATGGATAGGCTAGGTCTTAAAGGCACAGGCTCAAAAAGTGTTAATGGCTCAAACGGAACACACTGGCTTTGCAAGTGTACGAGGATAGGCTCAAATAACGGAGGCTACCAGCACAGCAAGGGTTAATGCAGGTTCGGTAATGGAGACTACAGCTCAGCAGCGCTATGAGGATAGGCTCAGTGCAACAGGAGGCAACAGCTCGGTATATAGAGAGATGATTAGCCAGAGCGACACAAACACAGTTCAGAATGTCGCCGGAAGGCGACCGGAATCACACGGGAACACAGGATCAGATCACTGAGCAGGAATGTCAGCCGGAACCGGATCAATACACGAAGCAGGAACGTCAGCCAGAGCCGGGTCAATCACGGAGCAGGGTCGTCAGCCAGAACCGGGTCAATCACGGTGCAGGGTCATCAGCCAGATCCGGGTCAATCACGGTGCAGGGTCATCAGCCAGATCCGGGTCAATCACGGAGCAGGGTCGTCAGTCAGAGCCAGTTCAATCACGGAGCCGGAACCGGGTCAAATCACGAGCAGGATCAGCAGAATAGTCAGACGAGCCGGGTCGGTACACAGGAACGCAGGAACACAGTAGCAAAGCGCAGGATCAGGAACACCACAAAAGGGCATCTGACAGGTGCCATGACCCCAGTATATAAAGGCACATCCTGGGCGGGCCAATCAGCCTCCTCCAATGCACAGGTAACAACAAGAGAGATTGACAGGGAATCATGGGGACCGTGATAACATCTTAACAATTCTCCTAGATATTGCTGTTTTCTTATCAGGATGACTCCATTCAGTTTTAACTGTGTTGAATAGAGAAATGTACAGGAAAAACTAAAGCTGCCTTCTTATGACCTAGAAAAGCTGTATCCACGATTCCTAATTCCTTCTCATTCTCGGTTAAACCTAAAGTCTTCCTCATAGACTATAAAAGACCATCCAATTTATCTAAACTGAAAGTTCCTGAATCTTCCGTTAATTCCCCTTCCTCAGCTGAGGAAGGTCCAGATTCAAATTCCATCAAGCTGCCTTCATCTTCCTCCATAGGGTTAGAGGGACCTTCTTCAGGGTTAGTCATTCTCTTTCTTTTCCTAGCAGACTCCTGCATTTGTGAAAAGGTTTCTTGCATGGATGATCTCATCCATGTTAGAAAATCCTTGAACTGAGAAGGAATTTCATCGCCAGTTACTTTTTAAAAACATTTACCACAGAGTTTAGTAGTATCTGATGGTGAGAGCTTACTGTCACAAGCACCACATACTCTAGACTTCTGGGCAGATTTTTCCTCCTTGGATGCAGAAGGCTCTATAGTAGTTTTGGGCTTCTCAGTCTGGCCAGATTTAGAAGTAGAAGACATCTTGCAATAGAGCAAACCCTCTGCTAACAATGTCACCAATTAATAATGCATACTATATAAATTATCATTCACGTTTTAATGGAGCAGGCCTCATCCACCTCATTTTATGTCCCAGCCGCGTCCAGATGCCAGAATCCTCTAAGCATTCCACTTGTGAAACTCACGCTCTCAAACGTCCAGTGGAGATTAAAGAAAGACTGATTCACTTCCTGTGTGTCATGCTGCCTGCCTCTGCTACTGTCATGCTGCCTACCTCCGCTTCATCTCTCAGCCGGTTCCGGATTCAAGTCATCCGGTTGCATCTCTATGGCTTCTTCCGGGTCTGGCTCCTCGCGCATGCTCCTTGCCGGTGGATGACTTGGTTCTCTCCTCTCTATGATCTGGCCGGCATCCACGCCTCGTTCGCATCTCTATTTCCGGTCCTGGGCTATATAACCCTCTTCCTGGTTTTCTCTGACGCGTCATTATAGCGTCTTACTCTTGCCTAGAGTCCTGTATCCTGCCTTGAATCTTAGACTGGATTGTTACCTGACCTTGCCTCTGCTTGCTCCTCCAGTGCAGTCTTGTCCAGCCTGTGTATGACCCAGATTTCTGCCTGACCCTTTTTTCTGCCTGCTCCTTCTGTCTAGTCTTGTCCAGCCAGTGTATGACCCGGATTTCTGCCTGACTTTGCCTCTGCCTGCTCCTTCTGCCCAGTCTTGTCCAGCCAGTGTATGACCCGGATTTCTGCCTGACCCTGCCTCTGCCTGCTCCTTCGGTCCAGCCTTGTCCAGCCTGTGTATGACCTAGATTGCTGCCTGACCTTCCTTCTGCCTGCTTCAGTTGGGGGATCCACCGTTCCAGTCTTGGTGTTCCTACCTTCTCCTTAGTTCCTGAGTGAGTACCTCTGTTGCTGTTTGGAGTGTTTGCCTATTCTCCCTGGGGATTACTTAGTATAGTTTGCCTTGGGTGGGGTTATCCGGGGTCACCCAGCAGCTCCTCTGTTGGGGACCACTACATCTGGCTTCGCTGCCAGGACCTATAAGCGGCTCAGCCACAGCACAGTCCCGTCCAAGGCAGCCCATGCACCCAAGCTCCGCTCCCCAGCCTCGGACCCCAGCTTCTTGCTCAGTAATCCCTTATTGGAGGAGTCATCTGTTCCTTCACCTGGGTACTCGGGATCTACATGCCCTATTCGGCGTAGGTGATTGACACTTTGCGCTTGTTTGCTTGCGGATGGAGTGCCCTGTATTCCGGATCAGGAACATTGCTCCTATGTGGCGAGACGAGCGCTCCATGCGAGGTGTAGAGCGGCCCAAATGTACACTGTATCAGTTGATGGTGTACATGGAAGAAAATAATACTGAGTTACCAATTTTGCTCTAAAACACGCTGAGGACTCACACCTCCATCCCCTAGCTCAGTAGGACCAATATTAACTGACAACTGGATGTTAGAGCCTAGCTTTTAAAGTTTTACGATTGGTCCTACCAGCATTTCCAGCTACAATATTCATTTACAACAATAGCAATGTCTACACTGTATTTCAGATCCATTTGATGTTATTTTAATGGACAAGATTTGCTTTTCTTTCAAAAACAAGGACATTTCTAAGTGACCCCAAACTTTTGAACCTGCCAGTCAAAGGTTGCTGAGCTGGAACAGGGGAAGCTGGTGGGTCTGGAATATGAACTCTCATTTAGAGATTTGACTTGATGTCGAATGATTTGAACCTCAACTGTTTGGGCTGGAATCCGGCTGATGGTCGACTAAGTCTAATGGTAATAAAGCAGCAGAACCAACAGAAGGTCAAAATAGTCAAACTCAAACAGCTCCGATAAACAGTGAACACAGGTCCAGTGAGTCGAAAAGAGGAATATAGCAGCAGGATGGTCAGTCTAGCAGGGTTGGCAACAGGCAGGCAAGGAGTTACACAACTGACAAGAAGAAGAGTAGTCGAGAAGGAGAGCCGGTGTCAATAATGGAGAATAAAACACTGGAGGCACAGTACAAGGATGGTAAGCAGAAGAGTAGTCGGAACAAAGCCAATGGAATCTCTGGTGGAAGGGCAAGGGAACTCAGAAACAGGACTGGAAACAACAACTTGCACTAAAACGCTTCGATCTTGCTCCAGCACTGAGAAACTGGCACTTGATAAAGGCTCAGGACAGAGTAGAAACCAGGGCTAGGAATAAAGACTGGGAAAACAAGAAAAAAAATGACAAAAAAAGGCAAGGAATCAGACAAAATCATAGAAAAAGGACAGAACATGACATTCTATAATTAGCTCAGTGCTCACAGAAAATAAATGTCCTGTAAGTGTGTAAATTGCAGAAATATAAAATGGAGGCTGTCTGACCATGATAATGTGTCAGTTCCTATTAAAACACCCCTCCTCTGTTCAAGGGAGATGGATTGTTCCTTCTGTATCATATACCTATTAATTCCACTAATGAGGCATAAGTGCAGCCTGCCCACATTTTTTAACCTCATGCATTCACTAGCTGGATCATCTGTGGATCTACTCTGAGTCCTCTCGGTCATCACTGTTCTCATATATTATCTAGAACAAATGTACATATCAGTTTTGACCAGTATAGCAGCTTAGAAAACTGTGCTGCACCAGCCAAAATTGAACAATTGGAGGTTGTGCCATGATAGCTAGTAAAGTACACTGAATTGAATGTGCTATTTTTCATGCGGGCTTGGGGAATCCATTTTAATTTGACCATGTCCTTGATGAGACTGTTGAATAAGATACTGCAGGAATACATGACTTAAAGGAAAATTACTTTCAATCCACACCCTCCGTACTTAGGTTGACTGAAAAGAAAAACATATATATATATAATTTTCTCATTAGGGAAGTGTTTAAATAATGATCTTTTTAATTGAGCTAACATTCCATTTTCAGGACAAGCTTTCAAGAGTAACAACCTACCTTTATCAGGTCAAGTCAGGACATTGAGGCAGAGGGGTTAGTGCCTGCCTGGAAGAGATGTTGGAGCAGAGGGGTCCATACCTGTTCCCGTGGATAGAAGTATGAGTCCTTTCCCAGGTCACTGCCTAAAACAGTTGCTGCAGGCTTGCTGTACCAGAAGGTCTTCCCAAACAGTTAAAGTGGAACTACCACCACACGGAACTTTGAAACAAAATATCCAATTACTTTGTGTAGAAAAACACTAGTGCTCATTATGTATAAGTGCTCATACATGTGATGGCATATTTTTTCCTAATTGTGAAAACCGATGACAAAATTATTAAAAAGGTAATGAGTGTGTAACATTATATAAATGCAAAAGCTCTTATCATGTTGTACCATAGTGTATCTCAGGAGTGAAATACATATCCCAGAATTGCCCTCTATGCATCAAATATACAAATATGTCAGCATATGCGACTAAGTAAATAGCAACCCAACCTATTAACTATGATAGTGTGCAAGGAAAAAGCTTATTCGTTAAAAAATGGGGCTCAACAATTTCCTGCGGATACCTCCAAAAAGAATTCTAATAGATCATCCAAGTCATCTGACACTTCCCAATCTGGATTTGTGCAACCTACAAAGAAACCTAATACTTCCAACTACATGATGCAAACAATTTCTACTCCTGCTCATGATGCTCCATCCCTTTCTACACATCTACAGAAACAGTGCAAGAAATATATAAACGTCTACCAATCTTTGGTCAAACATTTTTGGAGTTAAAGACACCTTTAATAATGCATCTGCCATCATATTGAACAATTCCTCAAAGATAAATGATTTGCAACAAAGTCACAGAGATGTTGAGGATTCCCTTACAAATCTTTGTAAAACAGTGTCTGCACAATAAATGGAAATGCAACATTTCACTGATAAACATGATGATTTGGAAAATAGAAGTTGGCGTAATAGAATAGAACATTCACACACATTGAGTCGAGACAGGTCACCTGACTGAAATAGACCATAGACCATTGTCAATTTGCTAAATCTTTATGACAAGGTGAAAAACTCACTGCCTACCAATAACTCCATTCTTTCAAATTTCAAGACAATAGCATCCTGATCTTTCAAGATTACTCAGCTTGTGTTCCTGCAAAACTAAGGATTTTGCTCCTATCTGTAAACTCCTTCATGACAAAAATATACATTTTTCTTTATTGTATCCAGTGAAATTCTGCATAACTCATGTTAGGAAGTCTCACGTCTTTGCTCCCAAATCTCACTAATCATTATTTGCAGACAATTCTGATAACAAAGAGCTGGTCAGAGATGCTCAACTAGGAACAACCTGTGCTAGAAGTGATGAGGCTTTTCAGGAAATGCAGCCAACCCAAGACGTACATTTCAGCATTGTTGGGCCTCCTCGATGATGTGCAGCTGATCGCTGTACACACTGTGAGCTTCACATCTGAATTCCCCTGTTACCCTTAGAGTGACCAATCCTAAGATTAATTTGCATATGCAAAGAACTGGTCAGAGATGATCAACTATGAATGAGCCTGCCCTCAAATTTATGAGGCTCTGTAGGAAAAGTGTTCGACCCAGAGTACACTCTCTTTTAGCTCACTTAAGCCTTTCACAATGAAGAAATATCTTAAAGCACATCGTACTGATCCTACCAAAAGGTAGTCCAGCCACAAAATGCCAGGCAATTCCTCGCTGAACAAGAGAAGCAGCCAATCAGGCATACGTTTCAGCCTTGTTAGGCCTCATCAGTGATGTGCAGCTGATCTCTCTAGGCACTGTGAGCAAGGAGTCCATGTCTGGATTCCCCTGTTATCATTAGGGTAAACAATCCTAAGGATAATTTACATATGCAAAGAGCAGGTCAGAGATGCTCAACTAGGAACAAACCTGCATTTGAATTAATGAGGCTCTAAAGGAAAAGTGTCCTACCCAGAATACAGTCTCTTTTAGCTCACTAGTGCCTTTCACAAAGAGGAAATATCCTAAAGCACATTATACTTATCCTACCAAAAGGCAGTCCAGCCATAAAGTGCCAGGCAATTCCTCTCTGAACAAGAGATGCAGCCAACACCAGATGTACATTTCAGCATTGCTGAATCTTGTCGGTGAGGTGCAGCTGATCTTTCTAGGCACTGTGAGCAAAGGGTCCACGTCTGCATTCCCCTGTTACCCTTAGAGTGACCAATCCTAAGAGTAATTTGCATATGCAAATAGCTGTTCAGAGATGCTCAACTGGGAACAAACCTGCCCTAGAATTGATGAGGCTCTATAGAAAAGTGTCCTACCCAGAGTGCAATCTCTTTTAGCTCATTTGCTCACTAGCGCCTTTCACAGAGAGAAGATATCCAAAAGCACATCATACTGATCCTACCAAAAGGCAGTCCAGCCAATTCCTCTCTAAACAAGAGAAGTAGCCAAGCCCAAATGTATGTTTTGGCCTTGTTGGGCCTCATCAGTGAGGTACACCTGATCTCTCTACACAGTGTGAGCAAGGGATCCACATCTGGATTTCCCTGTTACCCTTAGAGTGACCAATCCTAAAGTTAATTTGCATATGCAAAGAGCTGATCAGAGATGCTCAACTATGAACAAGCCTGCCCTCAAATTGATGAGGCTCTATAGAAAACGTGTCCTACTCAGAGTGCAATCTCTTTTAGCTCACTAACACCTTTCACAGAGAAGAAATAGCCTAAAGCAGGATCATACTGATCCCATCAAAAGGCAGTCCAACCACAAAGGGCAAAGCAATTCCTCTGTGAACAAGAGAAGCAGCCAAGATGTATGGTTTGGCCTTGATGAGTGTCATCTGTGAGGTGCAGCTGATTTTTCTTAGACTCTATGAGCAAGGGGTCCACGTCTGGATTCCACTGTTACCCTTTGGGTGACCAATCCTAAGGGTAATTTGCATATGCAAAGAACTTGTCATGGATGCTCAACTAGGAACAAGCTTTCCCTCGAATTAATGAGGTTCTATAGGAAAAGTGTCCTATAAGGGTGCAATCTCTTTTAGATCACTAGTGCCTTTCACAGAGAGGAAATATCCTAAAGCACATCAGACTGATCCTACTGAAAATCAGCCCAGCCCCAAAGTGCCAAGCAACTTTTCTTTGAACAAGAGAAGCAGCCAAACCCAGATATATGTTTCAACCTTGTTAGGCCTCATCAGTGATGTGCAGCAAGGAGTCCATGACTAGATTCCCCTGTTATCCTGAGAGTAACCAATCCTAAGGATAATCTGTATATGCAAAGAGCTGGTCAGAGATGCTCAACCAGGAACAAAAAGTCCCAAATTAATGTTATGGCGCTGTTTAGACTCTGTGCAATATTTTCATAAATTGTCTAAGAATTCCAAATGTTCTGTGTCAGGAATACACTTAAAATCCTTAAGTGGTATGCTGCTTCCAAGGGGTTGATTTCTAATAACAGTGCAGTTTTACTCCTTTACCTAAAAGAAACTGTAGGGGTAGGGGATGTTTATAATTTTTGTATCTTCAACATTGGAATAATTTGAAGAAATAAAAAGGTTTTTCAATCCGTTACTGCTGAGAGTGCTAACTTCGATTGGAGAGAATCCCAATGACAAATGATTGATCCCAGAAATGCTGCTATAAAATCGTGGTTCTGGTGAGCATATATATATATATATATATATATATATATATATATATATATATATATATATATATATAAAAGGGGGATATTATCTATATATCTATACAGATTTGCTCTTAGAGGGTCTGCACCCTTCTCCTTTTGCTTTGTTCAACCAGTAACAAGCCTGCCCTGAAACTGATGAGGCTGTATAGGAAAGTGTCCTACCCAGGGTGCACTCTCTTTTAGCTCACTAGTGCCTTTCACAAAGAGGAAATATCCTAAAGCACATCATACTGATCCTACCAAAAGGCAGTCCAGCCTCAAAGTTCCAGGCAATTACTCACTGAACAAGAGATACAGCCAACTGCAGATTTTTTTTTTTTTTAAATAATCTTTATTTTGACATGGAAAATACAATACATTTCTTTGTACAGTAATGCTTCCCAATACAGAGTGCATTCATACATTTAAAACAATAACATTCTTAATACCTGCAACGCAGTGCACTTTGGCAGCACACAGGTACATTTGAACTTTATTGTATCATTACTTTATTGAACTCAGTACTTGTACTTTATTTCACTGTGTTAAAGTCTCTGTGGGCATTCGCCTGGGGGATTGGGTGTGTGTGTGTGTGTGGGAGGGGGATATGGGGCATGGGTCAGGGGGCCGAGGGGAGGTGACAGTGATACTGAGCCAATGGAAGGGATGCTAGTCCTCCTCTTCAGGGCACTTTCCCTGTTGTCTTCCCGTCTGTTGAAACCTTTTTGCCTGAGGTTGGAGAGAGTGCTCTGGATCTGCACAGCCAAGAGGCTTTGGTGAGTGGTTTTTGCCAGCGTTTAAAGCTGTTAGTGATAGGTAGCAGCAGCAATAGAATTAATCTTTTTATAAATGATCCAGTAGCATTAAAAAAGGGAAGCTAATCTTTGAGTTAAGTTAGTCAAAGACGATACATTTTGTTCTCAGTGTACTAGGCATTAAGGGTGGATTTTTTAATCCTATACAGAGCACTAAGTATAATATTAATGACTAGTTGAAGAGCCCGTGTACATGGGACACAGTGCCACCCAGCAAAGAGTGCTGAGATGACTATGGTCTGAATTCGGAGTGCCCCGCTTGTTATCAGCAGCTGTGTGGGCAGTCTGTACTGCACGTGACTGCAGCGCACAGCCAACTGTACTGCACATGACAGCTTCTAACAAACATACAGTTAGTGAATTTTTATATAGGATTATTTCACATGAGAGCAACTATGTTGTTTATTGTTTAAGTGCCCACATAGGAAAATGTATGTGGGTGAAACCGCTTGCCTAGTTTAGGAAAGCATTCAAGAACATAAGAATGATCTTGTACTAAATCTTCATCATCACCAAATCCAGTGTATTTTCTGAAAAGAGGACATAATGCATCACAACTCAAATTTCAAGTGACTGATCTAGATCCTAAGATGAGATGTGTGGGAGACAGAGTCAAGTTTCTTAGTAAGACAGAGGGTTTTTGGATTATGAGGCTTGACTTTCTCATCTCCAAGGGAATAAGACTTGACTACCCAGTTATATTACAGTGTTTTGATTATCTGATTATACAGTCTTTTGTTTTGTAGTCTTCTGTTACTATAATGTATGATGTGCTTTGATGTGTGTTCCTCTTTATTATATCCACAATGCTCAAGAATGGCATCATCTAGATTGGCTTTTGTTATCACTTTGTTATATTATGATGTTATAATGTTAAATATGTGTCTCTCAAATTATGTTTGCACATGCTGTCAGAGCAAGCTTGATAAAGGACTTGTGTCTGAACACATTATGGTTCTGACTATTTTTCCTAAGAGAGAAGATGGAGTAAAAGCCTGATACCAGTATTACTTAGCGTGCTGTCCCTTTATTGTTGACTGTTTAGTCAACCTGTGGTAATATAGGCAAGGATTGGCACTGCATCCTTTTTTATTGCTCAAGTGTGGGACTCCTTGCTTGTTGAGCTGAGTACTTTCTTCAGGACTCAGTCTTGGCTTGCTCCTGACCCTTGGCAATGACATCTTGCTTGATATCATGGTTGTTAACTCTGCAGATTCATCAAAGTTATTCTTCTCCTGATCACAACCTGGTTACAGGTTGTCCTTACTGATTGCTGCTTGTCCTGACCTTGACCTGCTTACTCATTAATGCTTTTGCTCCCTTCTTAAACCCAGTTTGCCTGACCCTGCCTTTGCTTGACAATTCTGTACTTCACTTTGGATTTTACCTAATATCCTGTTTGTGATCGCACAAACCTGGGGGAGAGTGATGCTATAAGGAATGCATTCTGGATGTCTGTTATTGGACACCTGCTCCGAGCAGTTCCCTGTCAATTGACTCCAATACCAGTACCTGACATCTATATTGAATGAGCATCTCACTTTCCTACCATCCCTATGAGAATGGGCTAGGTGTCTGGGGATTGAGACATGGAAAGGAGGGCAGAATGCCTTAGTTTAAACTTTTTTAGAGCTGGCACCCCAATCCTCTGCTGTGCCACCCACTAGTCAGTTGTTACAGCTTCCCCCCAAATTGGTGATTAAGGCCATCTTTGACTAGGCTTGATCTGACAAGGTGATTGGCCAGCACCCCTTGCTTAGATTTAGGATGGATAGATACCAAGACACTACTAGCTGGTTGAGCAGGTCATCAATGTGAGCATGGGGGATGTGTCAGTTATAGTCCATACCAGATGACTGGTAGAGTAAAAATGATACCTTTACTGGATAACTGAGTGGCTCTAGGATGCGAGCTTTTAAGACACTAGATATCTTCTTCAGGCATAATAAGAATAAAGGCTGAATACACAATGCATGACAGCTTAAACACTTATACAAATTATTTTAAAATCCCACTGCCATTGAATATTCTTATCAGTTTTATCTATGTAATAAATTCCCTATGATTCAGTAAAGTCTCTTTGTATCTGGATAAGTGATACAAGCAAGATTTTTTACCTCTTTGATGCTCCAGTGAATTTTAGTCTTTATCCAGAGATGGCTAAGTCTACAGAGCTAACCTTCCTGGCACAACCCTCAGCCTGCAATGAGCTGCACAGCCCCCTGGCATCCATTGGACCCAAAATATGTTTATTGTGTAGGATAAAATCACATACATTCATTGTCATGGTTCAGGCCACAGTTCAGAGTGTTAAACTTGGTCATCAATTTATACTCCCTGATCTTTCTGTCTCTCTGTGTCCAAAAATGTCCCATCAGTACAGTCACTTTAAGATCTTTAATGCTGTGATCAGTTTTGCAAATATGTTGTCTCTTTTGATGTTCGCACTGGACCTATGTGAATACATCCATTTTCTTAGGGCTTGTCCTGTCTCACCTACATATAGTCCTGTTTTGGGACATTTCACACACACACACACACACACACACACACACACACACACACACACACACACACAATGAGATATACAACATTAGATGAGCAGCAGGAAAATTTGCCTTTGGTATTCTGGTTTCGGTGGAAATGTGGCAATGGCACCTTATGAAATACAATTTGCTGTTGCATTCTTAGGGGAGCTCTACACCATCAGTTGTTTCAGGATGGGGGCTGTTTATAAAAGAGTGGCTGAGGTTTTGGGAATATTCTTTTTTAATCTTCCATCAGTATATAGTATTGATATTTTGCATAGTACTTCAAACTGGGGGTTGTAGGTGACTAATGGCTCAAGCTGGGGTTTGTAAGTAACTACTAATGGCAATACTGATAGTCCAGCAATGTGGCCTCCGGTTATCCATACATAATCTGGTGATTCTATTATTTTGGGGTACCAGAAATACTGCAGAGGACCATAAACAAGTCAGCTGCTGGATGGTATCATTCTACTTGGCCACAATCAAAATGGCAAGATCAGAATTTCGCCTCCATGAAAAGGCTGACATTCTGATCTTGCCCAAGAAAATAGCGTGATGGTCTTAAGTCGCACAACAAAAGAAACTCTGGCTCTTGGTCGCACATATAGTGCTAGCAGTATACAGCCACAGTGCAGGAAGAGAGCCTCTGAGTGTGCAAAGCAGAGCATCACTGCAAGAGACTGCATGGGGAAAACACCTGGACCTTGAAGGGGGTGAAGTAAAGATGCCAGACTTGATAAGAAGGAAAGGGGATGCTGGGGAAAGCAATGGCAGGCAGGGGAGGGGTGACAGAAGGGAGAGTTATGACAGGAAGGGATTCAGTGACACAGCGGAGGGGGACAGAAGGCAGGGTAGGGGAGGGCTGGTAATATAGAGCCCAGGGGGCAAACAAAATGAAGTGGCCCTTTTCTACTATAGTCTGAGCCCACTGTCCCAGCCCACTCCCTTTCGTTAATTTTTAAATTGTCATTAATGTTGTGAAGAAAGGCAAGTGATACCACATAACTTACAAGTGAAGTGGAGCTACACTAGTGCTACTACAAAACTTACAATTTAAGTATAGCTACATTAGTGATACCATAGAGCTTACAAGGGAAATGGGTTATGCTACTAGTGTATCTCAATTTGGATTGTGGCTTTGTGGTATCATTTCTGTAGCTTCATTTCAATTGTAAGCTCTGTGGTATCACTAACATAGCTCCATTTACAGCAGCAAATGGGAGATTGAGTGAGGTAGTGGCCCACTGGCCCAGACATATGACTGGCCCAGGGGGCAATTGCCCCACTGCCCCCCAGGCCAGCCCTCCCCTGAGGCAGGGAACAGACTTGGTGACACAGGATGGTGATGATCCTCACCCTGCTGAGTATGCGGCATAACCTCTTCAAGACGTATGACGTGCCAGGACCGTCAAGCCAGTCTGGACTTTAAGGACCTGTGACTGTTCTGGAACGTCTTGGAATTCTGGGATGGCAGCGCGGCTGCATGCCGATCTGACATCTCAGAATTCATTGCAAAGGGAAAAAAAAGTGCTGTTATCCTTAAGGACCGCCCATTGGCAGGATTGGGCAGTCATTAAGGGAGTTAACCCTATGGATGCCAAAGATGTATCCAACGCATTGGATACCTCTCTGGCAGTGAAAGAGTTAAAGGTTAATGAAATGTATGTAACACATTGTATGGGAGCACTACTTGTAGCAGCCTCCCTGACGCCTATCAGCTCCTGCACACTACTTGCTAGCTGAGCCCATCACACTATTTTGTTGTGCGACATAAGACCGTCATGCTATTTTCTTGGGCGAGATCAGAAGGTGCCCAAAACATTCCCACTAAAGATAATATCAAGTGCACATTCTCCTGCAGATTATCTAATGTCTGCCTCATCATGTGTATAAACATTCTAAGACAGGATTATATGTAGGTGAATGACAAACTCTAAGAAAACAGATGAATTTGCATAGGTTCAGTATAAACAGGAAGATAAAAAAAAAGACTCACCTGTGATGGGAACATTTCTGATACAGTATCAAAGACCTCAGGGTCGCTGTACTGATGGAAACTTTCAGACATAGAGAGAAAGAAAGATCTTGGAATACAAGCTTATGACCAAGTTTAACACTGTGGCCTGAACAGTGATGAGGTATTTGTCACGTTATTCCACACAATAAAAATATTTTACCCACAAATTCAATAGACTTTTTCATTTTTTGCTTGCAAATTCCACAAAACACATTTGGCCAATATAGAAGCAATTAAAGGGGATGTATCACCTTATAAAAATGTGTTACCATATGCTTTGTTAATAAAAGTAATACTAAGAAAGATGTTTTTTTTTTAAATATAAGTACTTACAAAGATATTTTCTTTTCAAGCTTTGCCGATCAGCAAAATGGGACATGCTGATGCTTCAGCAAAGTTCTTCTGAACATCCTATTTCTCCTCCCACCACCCTCCCATGCTTCCCTTTGGTGTGCTGTGAACGGCTTCTAGCATTACAGAAAGCTCCGGTTAGCACCTCAGTATAACACTAACCAGAGCTTGCTGTAACTCTAGAAGCCTTCACAGCACACCAAAGGTAAGCGTGAAAGCACTCCCTGGGGCAGCTGGGGGGGAGGAGAATTAGGACATGCAGAAAAGCTGTGCTGTGCACGTTATGCGTAAGTGCACAGCACACAAGATATAATAATATAATATAAGCATACCTGGGAACTCTCAGGGTTTGACCCTGAGACTCAGGGTTTTGGCCCAAACCTCAGGGTGAAGATCCAAAATCTCAGGGTGTGATAGTTCAGTGCTCCCTGTTATATATTCTGCTCCTGTTAAATAGGGTGACCACATGTCCCGGAATGCCCGGGACTGTCCCTTAATTTTGTGCTGTGTCCCGTGTCCCGAATGATACCCCCCGGGACAATAAAGAGTCCCGGAATCAACTGAGTGACTCACTGTCAGCCCTGTTCTTCTGTGAGCCCTGTTCTGCTTCTGTGCGGTGCTGCAGGCCAGCTCAGTTATCACAGTGGCAGCCTTGTATATAACAACATGCACGTACCACCACCAGCCAATGAAGAGAGTATTTGCACAAGTTCCTCTCCTCATTGGCTGGCTGGTCTGTGTGCGTGTGAAGTGATACGCTGATGCTCACGGGCTGACGCATGCCATGTGATGATAACTGTGAGTGAGCAGAGCAGGAGCACGAGTGAGGCACTGAGGCTGAGCAGTGAGAGACTGCTTCAGAGACTGGAACAGTTAGGCTGGGCATCTGCAGACGCAAGGCAAGGACTGGATTAAAAAAAGTGAACAGCGCACGCTGAATTGCAGCAGAGACAGTGTCACATCACAGACTGAGTCCCCATGGCTGAGTGGCTCCCGCCGGCGGGCGCTGCTGACTGACTTCCTTCCTCGGTTCCTCTTGACTCCCTGGCTTAGTCCCATTCTGACTCCTGACAAAAGTAAGTGTAAACCACTGTAGTAAGGACGATCAGACTGAGTCTGAGACTGTCAGTCTTCTTCCATTAAGAAAACATCACTATACAACACAGATAGCTTACTACATTAATAAGCATTGCATAGGATGGATATTTTTTCTGTTACTGTAATACATAGAGCTGATTTTTTTAGCCCTGAGTGCCAGCCAGAGGGGGGTATCATGCAGCAACACGTACACATTGTGAAGCAATGTACTGGCACATAAAGGGTTATCTCTACAGACTGGCTTTGAGACAGTTTAAGATATTTATCTGACCTAACGTTGCCCAAAAGTGTATGCATATTATTATATCAGTGTATCTCTATACTTAGTAGCATTCAGTGCTGGTGCCAGAGGGGGTATAGAAATATGCTGATATAATAATATGCATACACTTTAGGGCAACTTTAGGTCAGGTAAATATCTTAAACTGTCTCAAAGCCAGTCCATAGAGATAACCCTTTGTTCGTGAAATAAGTGTCCCTGAATGGTAGAAAGCACATGTGGTCACCCTACTGTTAAATGCTTCTTTAGTCTCTAAATGGGTGCAACTTGTATCAGAAAGGCATAGGGAGAAGGCCTGCTTAATTTCTGTGTGTTTATGCAGTGATATTTGTAAGTTGTTGTGTATTAATGACTCCTTGAATGCCGACTGGAGCTACTCTCGATTACAACGATTAGGGAAATATCGAGGATAATCTATATTATAGGAAATTTAAGGGTTAATATTTACACAATCTCAGGGTCAGCTAATTTTGAAAGTTCCCAGGTATGAATATAAGTACTTAACCGCATTCCTGTTATTACTTTTATTAACAAAACACGATAACATTTTTATAATATGATACATCCCCTTTAATGCTTCAAACACATGAGACTTCTTGCAGGAGTTAGTCACATTCTGCACTGGGGGAGTGGTAGATTGACATCGTATTGCAACTAAGTATTGCTAAAATTGTCACCTTCAATGGATTCAAAAATCTATAAGTTTCCACTGTCATAAGTGATAAATGTGCAATGGTTATTGTGTTTGAGTTGGGGGGACAAAGTAAAATATAGTTTTCGAGAGGCTTGCACAATAATAACATTTGGTAGACTTGCGCAGTATAGCAGTGAACAACACCTCTTGCATTTGCGCACTACACGGTACAAGGAGGTACTTTCCTTGCTAGAGGGGAAGTGATGTAATTAGGGGATGGGTGTAGTTTGCGCATGTTTCACTTCGTCTTGGATCACACGTGTCTGAGTATCGCGGGTCCGGGAAGCCTGCGCCGAGTGAGAGTCCGGGACCGATCGCGTTTCCGCCATGTTGGTTTTATTTGAGACTGCGGCGGGTTACGCCATATTTAAGGTGAATGACTACCGATACGGTTTGTTGTCTTACATTGCAACCACGATATGAAGGGAAGCACGAGGTGGTGGGGGGATGTAGTACCAGGCCGCATATGCACTTCTTACATTACATTTATATGTATTTATGCATATATAAAACCATAAATAACACATCTATACGTGTTAGTATTTGTCACAGTGGCATCCCATTTAAACAGGAGGGTCTTATGAAAACATTTTGCAGGGAAAAACCGGTTCTTATGCAGACCTGCTAAAGTTTTACACGTGTCCTGCGTTAAATGTGACGTCTGGTTACATTGATTACGTGCTAGATATATATGCGATTGCGAGTCTTGGCCTGACTACACATAGTTTGTATAAGAGTGAACAGTCCTATATTGTTTCCATGTATAGTTTTTCGAATGCAAATTAATTATTTTGACACTTTTAACTGTATTCTTATGTATATCCGTTTTGGTATTTACGTAGTAACTTTTGCTTTGAAGTGCTATAAATCTAATAGTAAATAATGTAGATTTGTCTTCAGTACTTATTGGCTTAGCATTTTCATGCAAGACCTCAGAAGCACTATTTAGGTATCTATATTCTATTGAAGACCACATTGCTTCACAATGTGCTGGGCACCTCTCTGGTCTTCAAGGTCATATGAAATATAAGGAACTTAAGTATTGATCTTGGATGTTTGTAAGGGATCTTTATTAACAGAATTTGTGGTATAAATGCAAATAAGATGCTAAGACTGTCAGAATTTGCATGTGCACTGTATTTTAATCCATACTAGTGCCATATATGGACTTGCATTTGTCTAACCCAGTTTATGAAAGAAACACCTTTCGTAAACTGAGGGCATCTGTATTGGCTGCAAGTTAGAAATCCTAAAAATTGTCCCGTTGCTATCAGTGGAGGTGGAGATTTATAAATATTTAAATGTTAATAATATATTATACGTGTCTGGTAGTAATAGGGTTAAAATATTAAGTGGCATTATATGTAGGACTAATTTCCCCTGACATCCAGGTAAATCCTGAAAGGAGACAATGTTCTTAACCCCTTAAGGACCAGCGGTACCGGGATGTGTTTGACGCACCGGCACACATCACTGATTATGTGTGCCGACACACCAGATGGGGGACTGATAGTGACTGCTCCAGTCTTGGAGCGGTCCATTTCAGTCCCAGCTAATACTCACAGCTCTCCAGCAGGAACGTGACTTGTCAGGATCGTCACTGGTCCTTTAGGTAAGAACAGCAGTGATGGTCCTGACACGTCACTGGACCGTAATGGGTTAATGACTGGATTGTGTTGTGCGCGTGTTTGTGGTTTTTTTTTTAAATTTATTTTTTTGGTGGGGTGGTTTGTGCGTATGTGTATTGTGGGCATGTGTGTTGTGCATGTATTGTGTGTGTTTGTCTTGTGGTATGTGCATTTTGTGTGTCCTTGGCATGTGTGTGTGTGTGTGTGTGTGTTTACTTTGTGTTGTGTGTTGGGCATTGCTGCACTTTTGTGTTTTCGTGTGTTGCGCTTATGTATTGTGTGTAGTGCATGTTGTGTGTGTATTGTCTGTGTTTTGCATGTGTATTGCATGTATGTTGTGTGTGTATTGAAGGCCCATGCAATTCCCTACAGAGATTATCATGAGAGTGCCAGGGGGGTGGAAAGGGCATGTTTGTTTTTTTGAAGAGGAGATAGTGGGGGAGGGCCAACTCCTTGCAGAGAAAATTATGCTGCACCCCCCCATAGGTCCTGGACAGGCAGTATGGATGAGATTTGAATCTCTCCTCCTCATTGCCTCCCGTGTGTGTGTGTGTGTATATATGTGTATAATATACATTTTCTGTGCTTCAGATAATCCACACTTTCCCCCACAAATAATGCAATGATTACACTTTAGCCTAATGCTCTTAACCCAGTTATGTATTTTTGTATTATACTATTAGAACTTCTGTAAAGCGCTGTGTACATGTATGGCTCTATATAAATAAAGATACTTTACACCCAATAGCACTCCTTCTGAAGCCAACCTTCCTTCCTCTAGACTGTAAGCTTTCACGAGCAGGGCCCTCTGATCCTTCTGTTCTCCACATTTGATTTGTACTATTTAAAGGGATAGTAATACTTAAGTATTACTAATCCCTATAGCAAAGTACTACTAAAAAAAAGTATTGCCCCCAGTGTCATCTCCCAAACCTTTATGGTTTGAGAGATGATCGCTTCTAAAGTTGCCCTCCCCCTTCCCCGTAGTCAGCATTCTAGCTGACTGAAGGGAAATCCGGTCATAGATCATCAGGCGGCTCTGCAGCAGAGCCGCGATCGTGTTAATTTAAAAAAACAAACAAAAAAAACTTTCACTAAAACGGTCTTCTACGTGTGCTTGCAAACCAAGCACACGTAGAAGACCATTTCAGTGAAAGTTTTCTTTTTTTAGTAACGTGATCAGGCTGTGCTGGAGAGCTGCCTGAAAGTCGGACGACTTTCTTCCTTGCAGTCAGCTACAACACTGACTTCGGGGAAGGGGGAAGGGGGAGGGAGAGGGCAACTTTAGAAGCGATAATCTCTCAAACCATAAAGGTTTGAGAGATGACGCTGGGGGCAATACATTTTTTTTTTTTTTTTTTTTTTTTTTTTTTTTTAGTAGTACTTTGCTACAAGGATTAGTAATACTTAAGTATTACTATCCCTTTAATATCTGTATGTCCATTCCCTGTTGTACAGCGCTGCAGGATTAGTTGGCCCTATATAAATAAAGAATACAAACATTCATATCAGTGGTAAGACAAATGAACATATTAAATGCTGGGGTATTTATTTTAAAGTATTTTACCAGGAAGAATACATTGAGATTCTCTCCTTTTCAGGTACGTCCTGGGTACTGATTTTTAGGGTAAAAGGCTAAGTTGACCTTGCTGGGACTAGAACCAGGTTTGAACAGATTCTACAGCTGGTACATTAACCAGCTGAGCTATCTTACCAGCACACTGGTTTGCAATGTGATGTGGAGCTCTCTAGCATCAAAAAAGGTTCATGGGAGACCTGTCATAAACTTTTTTAGATATTCTTCTCTCCCAATACTATAGCAGTTTCTTGGGTTCCATTTTTGTACTAATATCAAGAGAAATTGTTGGCTAAGATTGGTACAAAAAAGCAAAACTTTCCCAGGATCACGTTTAGCAAATTAATATGTATAAGGCAATCTAACAGTTTTTATCATGGATGTATTAGAACAGTTACTAAATGCACTGCTCCTCCCACAGGTCCTGGATGAAAGTAAACTGCAGGAAGTGGATAGTATATGGAAAGAATTTGAAACACCAGAGAAAGCAAATAAAGTGTAAGTTGTAACAAATCCTTATACTGACACCAAGTGTTTATGTACTTCTAGCCACAACTTTTTGCAGTTGATTGACAAAAGGGTGATATTGGGTCCACACAAGACTCTCTTAAAGACCCTTTGAGTGCCAGAGGGGTACAAAAAGCATTGTTGTGCACCTGTCAAAGGGTTAAATGCTTTGGTGTGTACCAAAAGCTATGGGAACTATGTTTCCACAGCTCAAAATTCCTCCTTTGTGCTCCAGTTTGCCTTGCAGATGGTGGTCCTCACTGCAGATTTGCTTACACAGGGCTTCAACAGAGAGGAGAGCAATCTCCCGTGAGTGATTAAGGCACTAAAGTCACCCAGCAGAAAGTAGGAGTTTTGAGCTATGAGAATTTAGTTCCCATAACTCTTGGATTTGAAAGGGTCTTGTGTGGACATTATACTGGCCTTTTAACCCCTTCGCGACAATGGACGTACATGTACGTCCTCTGTGGGTGTCACTTAGTGACAGAGGACGTACATGTACGTCCAGGAAATCCGGATCCCCGCGCGGCTGCACGCCGTTCGGGGACTCCGGATTCTGTTTTAAAAAAAAAAAAAAAAATGTTAGACGGGCGTTAAGTGACGGCTAAGGGGTTAAAGGGATAGTAAAGTCTGTTTTCATTAAAATCTAATATTGTACCTATTACAACAATAAACTAACCAATGTAAGTCCCATCTCTCAAAGTTCTATGGTTTGAGAGATATACAAAGATAAAATCCCCCCTCCCCTTTCCCTGACATCAGTGCTGTACCTTACAGGAGGATATCCTGGTCCCAGGACAGGCCGTTGGCTCTTAACCAGAGCCAAAATAGCACAATCTAGAAACAAGTACATAATTGGAAAGGTCTTTAAAGTGTGCTTGGTTTACAAGCACACTTTGCACACCGTTCCAGTGAAGTATTTATTTTTAGGCCGCGCTATTTCGGCTCTACTGAAGAGCCGCAGTCTGGTCCCAGGACTGGGATATCCTGCTGTCAGCTTTACAGCTGACATCAGGGAAAGGGTAGGAAGGGAGGTAACTTTCTCTTCGTATATCTCTCAAACCATAAAGGTTTGAGAGATGGGACTTACATTGGTTAGTTTATTGTTGTAATAGCTACAATATTAGGTTTTAATGAAAACAGACTTTATTATACCCAGGGCTTATAATTTTAAGTCCTTTGCTACTAGCCAGACCTGAAAAGTTACTCGCCACTGCAAGCCATAACATACCCACCAGGGCTGAATTTCTACTCGCCAGGGATAAATTTTCACTCGCCATTGGCTAGTGGCAGGTGGAGATTTTGAGCCCTGTTATACCTCTAATCTAGCATGTATAATGTTCCTTCCTTTTGGTAAATCATTTATCTCACAACCAAAATCTACAGTCACACTTGCATATCTCTTGGTCTCTGCTCATAAATATTCCTCTGCTGTAAAAACGGGAACCATACCTATAGGAATGTGTGTGATTTGTTTTACGGTGGGACTTTATCAGGTGAGTCCTATACAGGAATGATGGTGACAGTTGATGAGGCTGAA
The DNA here is from genome assembly GCA_037306005.1 of Rhinophrynus dorsalis. Classification (NCBI taxonomy): domain Eukaryota; kingdom Metazoa; phylum Chordata; class Amphibia; order Anura; family Rhinophrynidae; genus Rhinophrynus; species Rhinophrynus dorsalis. Next base: position 146,578,768 of record CM074725.1, on the reverse strand, counting down.
AGAAGACATGCATCCATAAAGTCTCACCCATGCCAAATCACCCTTGCTGATCCAGAGGAATGGGGGGGGGGACAAAAAAAAAAATCAAAACATTGAAGACCTTTCCAATTAAGCCCCAGGTAGGTAAAAATATTCCTTCCTGAAACCAAATGGCAGTCAAATATTTCCCTGGATCAACATCCTTTCTGCTTTGAAGCAAACTGTCATAATTCTCAATATTATATGCTAAGTATCCATTACCATGTGTGGTTTTTCCCCCTGTATTTGTTTCACTCCTCACAATATGCTTTAGCAATCAATATGACCACTCAAAGGAAGAAACTCATCCATGGCTTTTTAGAACCATCAGCATTTTCATATGGTGAAATGCTACTATCCAACTATAGACTTCAGTACTGTTCCAATGTGGGAAAAATGATATGGAGCTGTATAAAGTACATCTAAATTTAAAGGGATGGTAAAAATATGTAAAATAAATATAATTTCATGTTTGTCTGTGTTTATCCTCCTGAAATTTTAGTGCCCCTGTTGCTACAACATCTTATGGATGTTTTATGGTCAATTGACCAGGGCTGTTCATAGTATGGTGTAGCAACAGCACCACTGCAAAATTTGACTATCGAGAAATAGTACATAAAAATTGTTTTCGATTTTAGTTGAAATAATTTTTTTTTTTTTAATAATTAAAACACTTCTCAGTAGTGGGATTACCCTTCTTTTAGTCAGGAGGGTAAACCCTTTCATATTGAAAAAATTCAATATATAATAAGTGTTAGTATTCCTTTGAGAGCCACATATTCAAATAGGTATAGTTCATCTTGTGTATAGTAATGGATTGCAAAATGGCTAACATTTTGAGGTAACTTTATAAGAGTTGAGACACATTTGGCTGTGTCACCCCTAAAATAAATTAGCCAAAATACTAAAGGGAAAAAAAAATCTGCAGTGCCGCCATATGCACAAACAAAAGATGCGGTATTATGGGGCAAACTTCTTTTAATGCTTTAATGATCAATGTTATCATCACATTGGAAAACATTGCATTAGAGATCTCAGTAGTACTCAGAAGGTGTAATAGGGAATTTTTTCCTTCTTTGTAGTGCATTTGGTTTGCTTCGAAGCTTATATTGTTTCCTTGTGCATATGGTCCTACGATTGCTTAGGCCAGTGATGGATAGCTTGAGACCCTTCATCTGTTGAGGACTACAGTTCTGATCATCCTAGTCCTATGTGGCCAGGGATAATGACAATTAAAGGCATAGTTGTGTTTCACAATAAATGCAGCTCCAATTAATCTTCATAGTATTTGGGCCATGGAGATTGTTATTTCAATAGTGTCAGAGTTGTAGTTCAAAAGTAATTTATAAAATATCCCCCTCCTGCCCCTTTTACCAATGTAACACTGCTCACCTCAGAGCAGGAAGACTGTCCAGATGGATAGCAGCAAAGGACACTCTTCAGTGAGCATAAGGAAAAACCTGTCACAGCAAGAAGTAATCTGTCTGGTCCCAGGACCAGATTCCACATCTGAGGGGAGGTGGCTTACACTAGGTAAAAGGGGTGGGAGGGGGATATTTTATCATTCAATTGCTCTTGAACTACAACTTGGACAGTACTAAAATAACTCTCCATGGCCCAAATACTACAAAGATTAATTGGAGCTGCTGTTTTTGTGAAACATTACTATCCCTTCAAGTAGCCCATCCCTAGTTTACATTCTGTCTCTGGCTTTGGATCAAAGTCAGCATTTTGTTTTTGCTTCAAAGAAGCTTTATGTTCCTCCCTTGTAGGAATGCTCTCTTAGGGCAGGGAATAACAACCTGGAATCTGTTTGTAATCCAGTGAATGTTGCCAGGTTTTCCACTCCAGAATAAGTTCATCTAGCCCACTCTGAGCTCTTGTACTATGTTGCCAATGATGGATCCTTAGTTGAATTGAGTACCCGTGATTTCATTCAACGTTTCGTCACTACCACTGAGGCAACCAAACATGTACTGAGAGCCTGGAGTACAGGTCACTTTGAAGAAACCAAAAGGCGTGCATTGCTGGAGCATACGAACTGCACCGTGGGAAACAAATTCTCCTAAATATTTAATGATTGAAATGGGGCTTTTAACACTTTGAATGGTAGCTATCTCCAAAGTACTGGAGACTGGCCTTTCAATCAAAGACCCATTTGAATCAACGGGGCAACCTTAATCTGCTCCAGAGTTCAAAAAAAGTCTTATCTCACTGACATCACCGCTCTAGCTGTCAGATCTGCAGACCGGTCGCGGCTCTTCAGCAGAGCAGAGATTGCGAGATATAAGAATAACTATTTCATTGAAATGGTATACAAAGTGTACCTGGTTTGCAAGCACACTTTGTAGATCGTTTCAGTGAAGTAGTTATTTTTATATCCGGCTGATGTGTGGACCGGATTCCAAATCTGACAGCTAGATGGCAGACTTGACTGTTTCGGTCAGTGAGGGGAAACTTTGCTTGTGAATATCTCTCAAACCATAAAAGTTTGAGAGATAAGACTGATGTCATTCTTAATGATTTTTTTTTTTTTATGGCTACAATATAAAATAAGTTTTTTGAAGTATTACTATCACTTTAAGATTTCTGCATAAGATACAGTGAGAACTAGGTTTGTGAGTTTGGTATGTCAAGATATAATCTCTACTGATGCTGTTTTGTTACAGAGTGAAATTAAAACACTTTGAAAAGTTCCAGGACACAACAGAAGCATTAGCTGGTAAATATATTTACTTTTTATGTGGGGAAAGCAAAAGTTACAAAACGGAGAAAAAAACAGCGTTTTTTGCTTGGACACACTTAGAACTGTATAATACTGTAATGGGGGCCAAATTAATAGTGGAGTATGTCTGGCAAACCAGCTTTAACCATAGAGAACAAATACAAATCCCCCATTGATTTTAAATGGCACTTTTTACACCTTGAATGCTAGGTCTCCAGTGTGTTTCCTACCAATGCTAAAAAAGTGGCACTCACTCTGTTAAATACCTAATACAGTGGTTAGATGCACATCTCCCCCCCCCCCCCCCCCCAAAAAAAAAAAAAAAAAAAAAAAGTAAATATACATGTTTAGATATACTTAGCCTGGGGAGCTTCCTGGCCTCACATGAGACAGCATACAGTGTCAGTGACAAAAAATAAGTTAATGTATGGCATTCATGCTGAACGTTTTCAGCAAGTTTGAACTGTAATAACATTTGAATGGAAGCTCTGCTAGCAGTGAGGAATACGTATATCTATTCTGCTGGAAAATCAATACAATGTATTTCTCATATTGTTATACTTATATCACCATTGATTTAGAATGAAAGTATCTCTCCTATAGGGTAACTGGTTTACTTCCGTATTGCTCCACTTTTTGCCTATATGGCCCTGTGTTTTATTCATTAAAGGGGAATTATTACCCCAAATAAAGTTCCCACCAACAATTACTCATATAGTGATTAGCTGAACAATAGTAGTATTGTCCAAAATAATTGCTGCGTTATGGAGTAATCCTACTTACGTCGAGACTGATGGCCAGGGAACAGCGCTTTAGAGGAAACTGCGTGCCTGTGCCATCAGTCCCTTCTGGTACCTAAAGGTACCATGCAACTCCTCCTAGTGGACGCCGGGACTGACATCGCAGGCGCGCAAGATGTCTGTGCTGTTGTCTGGCCTTCGGTCGCGGCAGCAGTAGGATTTCTCTATAACGCAGTAATTATTCTGGCGAATGCTACTACTGTTCATCTAATTGCTTGATGGGAAACTTTATTTGGGGTGATCCCCTTTAAATGTATTTAACTCGTTATGATAATGAATGGGGAAAGAGAGGCTGGGATGGCAGCAGTGTATGGTGGGATCTGTGATGGCAGGAAAATGTATTGAAACCTATCTGTCAAATCATCTACAAGTTGATGCTTTAAAGGGATAGTAATATATCAATATAAATGCAGCTCAGATTCCTCTGCATAGTTTAAGCATTTAGAGTGGTATGTCAATAGTGTGTGATTTGTAGTTCATGAGTAATGTAATCATAAAGTATCCCCTTCCCGCCGCTTTAACCTTTTTGTTAATCTCCTACTCTCAGATGTGGAATCTGATCATCGGACTGGACAGCTTGCAGCGAGAGACAGTCTTCAGGCATTGAGTATAATGAAAACCCAGGCCCCCCTTGACGAAGGAGGACAGGTTTTTCTTTATGCTCAGTGAAGATTGTCCCTCGCTGCGTCCATCCAGACCGGCTTGGAGCGGCAGCGTGGAGCAGATGAAAGGGGTGGGAGGGAGATACTCTATAATTACATTAATAAAGAACTACAAATTGCATACTGTTGAAATGCCACTCTACATGCTTCTAAAACTACGTAGATGCATCGGTGCTGCCTTTATTTTCATATACTGTCTCTTTAAACCACACTCTGATCTTTTATCACATACAAAGCTGGATCTGTGAGCTCTGAAAGTTACATGCAGTAGCCGACAATGTAGATGCTAACACAGGGGTATCATTGTTCGACCCTCAGGGGCTGCCAACAGGCTAGGATTTAAGAATCTTCCTGATTAAGCATAGGTGAGTAGTATAATCAGTGGCTCGCTCATTTTGATTGGCCATCTGAGCTCAAACTGAAAAATCCTTATACCCTTGACTGTGCTGGTAGCTCTTGAGGACCAAACTTGGACACTCCTGGTCTAACCTGTCATACTAAAACCTACGGTACCTCTGTTTGATGCTACAATGCAACATGCTTGGATGACCGCAATTTATCAGCCAGGATGAGATTTTAAAACAACTCGGAAGCCAATTCCATTTGTAATCAGTAGATGGCAGTCTACTATAATCTAAATATCCCTATAGTAGCACTCTCAAGTGCACCATTATGTTATGGCCATACTAGTTTGGGCTGTGGGTTTGTCTAAAGTTTTCTGTAGCTTCAAATTAGATGTTTTGTTTTTTATTTTTTTTTAATAAAAGCAGTTTGCTGTTTGAAAACTACACTACTGATTGCTTGACAATAGATGTATTAACATAAAAAAGTGTCTAAAGAATCTGTCCCGTTTGAAGACCGGAACCCAGGCTAGAGCGCAGACATCTTGTCTGTGCGCCTGCGCCGTCAGTCCTGGTCTCCATTGAGTAGACTGCTTTGTACCATATGATCACCGGAAGGGACTAACGGCGGAGGCGCACAGACCACACTAACCTGCCTGTCAGTCCTGAAATGGGACGTATTCCTTTAGACACTTTTTTTTTTTTTTTTTTTTTTATGGTAAGACATCTATTTTCAAGCTAGTCGCCATGCAGTTAATGAATGCATGGCGACTTGCTATTATCTGAAAGTTCTGCTTTAAACTCGCAGGGTTGAAGGGGCTGACAATCTGACATGGAATATAAAATTTCAGCCGATATCTTTGGTGAAATCAACAGATATGCTCACAATTAAAAATGTTGAGTAACAGAACCTTCTTTCAAACTTAACTTTAGACACCCTATTGGGTGTCTATAACTATCATTTTGGAGTATTGCTGATTGCCTTGCAGTATTTCTGGGCACAGGTCATAAGTGATAGTCCCGCGGTATACCCTGTGCACAATGCTCTGTATAATTGCTTCTGTCATCAGTGATGGATACAGATCGATCTTTCAACAACTGTCACTACCACTGAGGTGACCTAGTAGTTAAATTTCTCTGTCTCTGCAACATTTGAAAAATCCAGTAAAGTCAAAAGAGTATATAGCACAATGGTGGGATGAAGAAGTCCAGAAAGCTGCCCCCTATCAAAACACCCTGTCTTCGATGGTAATACCAAATAACACAATCCTTATACTAAGATATGGAGCGCAAATTGTGTTAGTGGGGAAAAAAAGGTAACAATGTGTACAAATGTATAAAAAAATAAATCCTAACTCTACTAACACACAATGAGATTCTTAATGCTAATATGTAATCAAAAAATGATTACCAATAATGATCCAGACTAGAAGAGACAATTCAAAATATACCTATTATCCATATAAAAAATGTTTTATCCTTGTTCAGGTAGATGCGAACCACGCAGACACCTGTGATACCAGAAGATACTCACCGGCTATAGACATTCACACACCCTACTGTCTCCCTCCAGATCCCTAAAGAGCTGTAACAATAGGGAACCCGGCCAGTTGAGATACAACAACGGATTGTGTAATGACAGAGTATATGTGTCCTTATGACCGTGAGACTACACCACCATCACTTATACTGTATCATGGAACCATTCACCCGATCATCACAATAGACACATCCAAGATACATAAACAGAGATGCAATCAAAATGAAACAGATGGATAATGTTTCGTCTAGACCATCCTTCAAAAAGTAAAATTGTACCCAATAAGGTCCTATAACCTCTAAGATGTCAGCTTATTATTAAACATTGTCAAGGCACAAAAGTAAAAACAACCCCACAATGATACTTGGGCAACGTGTTGCTGGACCATACCAGATTAACCCCTTGGGGTATTGTCCAGACGAAGCATTGTCTGATTGTTATTTTTCTTCTGTTTGGGTGTGGGTTACAGTATTAAAAGCTACCTATTGTATATGGGATTAGGTGTACACAGGCCACGTGCAACTGAACACAGTTTAACTCTTTGTGGTATGGTTGAGCAACACATTGTCTGAGTGTCATCGTGGGGTTGTTTTTACATTTGTGCCTTGACAATGTTTAATAATATGCTGACATCTTAGAGGTTACAGGACCTTATTGGGTACAGTTTTACTTTTTGAGGGATGGTCTAGATGGAACATTATTCATCTGTTTCATTTTGATTGTATCTCTGTTTATGTTTCTTGGATGTGTCTATATTGTGATGATCGGGTGAATGGTTCCATGATGCACTATAAGTGATGGCGGTATAGTCACATAGTCATAAGGACACATATACTCGGACATTATACAATCCGTTGTTGTATCTCAACCGGACGGGTTCCTTATTGTTACAGATCTTTAGGGATCTGGAGGGAGACAGTAGGGTGCGGAATGACCGTGTGTGGATGTCTATAGCTGGTGAGTGTCTACTGGTATCACAGGTGTGTGCGTGGTTCGCATCTACCCGAACAAAAATAAAACATCTTTTATATGGATAATAGGTATATTTTGGAGTGTCTCTTCTAGTCTGGATCACTACTGGTAATGATTTGTTGATTACATGTTAGCATTAAGAATCTCATTGTGCGTTAGTAGATTCATGGTTTTTTTTTTTTTCAGGGATTTGGTACAACAAAAAAATTTTTTTATAAGTTTGTACACATTGTTACCTTTTTTTTTCCCCACTAACACAATTAGCGCTCTATATCTTAGTATAAGGATAACATTTGAAAAATAGTGTTGAATTGCAGGATTTTATAAATATTTACCCCATATTGCGCCACAATTTCATTACATCTATGCCCCAATATTTGTTAAATATTTTTTAGTACATGTGTATACCTCCCAACATTTCAGATGGCCAAAGAGGGGCACATTTGTATTAGGTGGTGTTTCTGGAGTCGTGGTTGGTGGCAAATAAGTACCTAGAAATTTTAGCTTGCGTTATCTGACAGCTTTTTTTGTCAACAAGTTATTTAGACTTTTACCAAATTATTTTATTTACATAGATTGACTTATAAGCCCATATACTGAAGTTCTTGTCGTGTTAAATGTTATGTTGCTCTTGAACAATGTGATACACGCCACACAGTCTGGTCTCCAAAAAAAAAGGGGTGGGGGGCAATACCAGTACACAGAGTAGGAGAGACAGATTTGGGTCTCGGAGGGACTGTCATCCAAAGAGGCATATTTGGGAGGTATGAACGAGATCTATTTTTTTTTTTTTTTTTTTTTTATTTCCTTCTGAATTCGTAAATAATCCTGCTTTCTCCATCAGCATCCACTGCATTGGTAGAGGGAAAGATTAGCAAAAACTTGAAGAAGATCTTGAAAAAAATTGCAGCCAAGGAAGCCCATGAGCAGTTGGCGATTGCGGATGCCAAACTCGGTGGCGTCATCAAGGTAATGAAATGACAATTTGATTGACTTACTAAAGGTTAAAATGTACTTGTTTTAAAATGTCTAAGTATTGTTACAGCCAAGATCTACCAACGTCTGTAAGACTGGTCTTTATGCAAAATATATAAAATCTGGTTTAAAGGAATGAAGATTAAAAATAAAAGCAGCTCCAATTAATCTTCATAGTATTTGGGTCATGGAGAGTGTTATTTCAATACTGTCAGAGTTGTAGTTCAAGAGTAATTGAATGATAGAGTACCCCCCCACCACCACCACCACCCCTTTTACTGATGTACCACTGCTCACCTCAGAACAGAAAGGTGGTGTCCAGATGGCTTGCAGAGAGAGACCATCTTGAATTAACAGAACAGAAAAACCTGTGAAGTGGGGCAGAGCTTTCATTGTTCTCACAGTAAGACGATTGTCCCTTGCTGTGAGCTGTCTGGTCTTAAGACCAGATTCCACATCTGAGGGGAGATGGCTTACACTAGGTAAAAGGAGCAGGAGGGGGATATTTTATCATTCAGTTACTCTTGAACTATAACTTTGACAGCATTGAAATAACTCTCCATGGCCCAAATACTATGAAGATTAATTGGAGCTGCTTTTATTTGGAAACGTTACTATCACTTGAGATGAATATGTAAACCAGGGATAGGCAATAGTGGTCCTCAAGTGCTGCTAATGCTGCTTGTTTTCTGGTACATCAGTTATCTCTCTCCACCGTTGGCAATGTTCATATCTCTCTAGTTTCTATGTAATTCTATTATAAAGTTTGCCCCTCCTGTGCCTTTTCCATATGTCAAGCAGCCTCCCTTCAGTTCCAAAATCCTGTCGCTTGACTGGACCTATTGCAATGGGGACAATCTTCTCTCCATCAGTATAAGGAAAACCCTTACCCCCTCGACGATGGAGGGCAGGTTTTTCCTTATACTGATAGACGATTGTCCCTTGTCGTGATCCATCCGGACCGGCTTTCTAATATGAGGACAGAAGTTTGAAGCATGGAAAAGGGGCGGGAGGGGTAAACTTTATAATAGAATTACATAGAAACGAGAGCGATATGAACATTGCCAATGTTGGACAGTGTTGGTACAAACTTTTAAGGAATGATAGAACCTTACGTTATAATGACCAATTACTGTCTCTTTAAACTGTATTTTTATTACCTGTAACACACTGCTTCTGGCAATGAAATGATCAAGGTGTTGAGTTGGCTGTTTTTCCCTTGGATAGCTATACCAGCTGAGTGCAAGTTGTCACATTGCGACGCCTCATTGTAGTGATCCAATGGCTTATTAACTTCTCTATTAAATCCCCCAGGATAAAGTGAACCTCAGCTGCATTCACAGTTCCATGGTCACAGAGCTAATGAGAGGAATCCGCAATCAGATAGATGGGCTGATCACTGGTATTTCTTCTCGGGAGATGGCTGCGATGTCTCTTGGCTTGGCACACAGGTGTGTGATCGCTTCTGCCCCTGTTTAGATGTCCTATCCCCCATGGATTTTCAGCTGATACTTCAAACACAATGAGTCTTATTTATCAAGCTAAGTAGGTACAATTCTGGAGCAAGCCAACCGCACAGGAGTGTTGAAATGAAAACTCCACAAATTTCCATTGATATAATTGGCTCTTTTAACCACTTGAATGCTAGAGGTCTCCCACACAAAGAGAAACAATGTTTTGGAAGATTCTATAGGAGTCAAGTCCCATTTGAATTAATGGGACGTTTCAATTCCTCCCATTGGTTCAGTTGGTTTGCTGCAACATTGGACATCTCTAGCTTGTGAAGAGGCCCAGTGTGTGTGTGGGGGGGGGGGGGGCTGCCTTCATCAAACCAAAGAGTGCAATACTAGGGAAAGCCATTTGCATCATACGTTGTTGGGAAAGTAGAATTCCCATTCATTTAAATGGTGCAGTTGGCTTGCCCCAGAATTACTCGTCTTTAGTATATCAGCCAAACTAATTGTTTCAACCACATACCCTTTCAAATAAGAACATATTTATATTTTCATATATCTTCAAAATGTCAAATCTGTTCTGTCACAATAGAAGATATTAAAAATCTGTTTAAAACGTAGACTGAAATGGTTAAGAGCATCTTTTAACAATTGCACACCGCACCATTTCTGCCAGGCCAGGCAGGCTCTTTAACCATTTGAATGCTAGAGAGGGTACTACTGCATTGGCCAGAAACACAATAACCAGACATAATCAAACGTGGTGTATGCGCTATAAGAAATAAAATTGATGTGCTCATCCTGGAAGAACCAAGATGAATCATGAGATGGCACCGACAGCCTCAATAATGAACTTGAATATTTCATCCATCTACTGTGTTTCTGGCACAAGAGCACCTTCATCAGCTTGTTTTATTTGGTGGGAAAGGTGAGCTGCTGCCTAGTTATCCATAGTTTGATGGTAACCTCTCCACCACTTTGACAGTTTAACAATTTGAGTGCCAGAGGGGAATGCAACACATTTCAGAGCAATGCATTGCATACCCCTCTGGCACTCCGTGTGTTAACCTGTAATATATTTTAAATAAAGCAACTGGCAGTGGTGAGGGGGTACTCTTGTTGCACTCCATAGAAAGTCATATAACATGTTTTATCCTAATTGTCTACTGATCCTTTTAAGGCTAAACACTTTCACTATAGCGGCTTACTTCTGTTGTTTGTGACAGGACTCTGGTTATATGACTACAGATGTGGTCTTTTCCTTTTAGCAGCTTTCAGGTTATCTGTGTTGCCAATGATGGATCCCCAGTTCAATTGAACACTCATGATTTCAATGAACATCGTCACTACCACTGAGGCAACCACAATATTATATATGTATGTGTGTATATCACTTTATTTATTCGTCAACTGCCAGATTAAACTAGAGATGTACAAGTACCATCAAGTCTTCTTTATACATTTTTATAACAATGTGTACCTGAATAACCATCTACAACTCTGCTGTTTTACCATTATTCTATAATAAAGTTTCCCCCTCCCGCCCCTTTTACTTACCTCAAGCAGCCTCAGCAAGCTGGTCCGGATGGATAGCCACGAGGGACAATCTTTCTGCATAAGGAAAAACCTGCCCTCCTTCGTCAAGGGGGCAGGGTTTTCCTTACACTGAAGGAGAGAAAATTGTCCCTTGCTGCGATCTGTCCAGTCCTGAGACTAGATTACAGAACTAAGGGGAGGCTGCTTGAGGTAAGTAAAAGGGGCGAGAGGGGGAAACTTCTTTATAGAATAGAGGTAAAATGGGAAAGTTTTATTAGGTAATACTGCTACATATTGTTAAATAAAATGTATAAAGAAGAGTCGATTGTACTTTAGTAGCTAAACATAACTATCCCTTTAAAGGGATAGTAATACTTCGTTTTATCTTTTTTATTTTGTAGGCATTAAAAAAACACGAACAATATAAGTCTTATCTCTCAAACCTTTGTGGTTTGAGAGATATTCACAAGCAAAGTTTCCCTTTCCGCCCCTTTTACCTAGTGTAAGCCATCTCTTCTCAGATGTGGAATCCAGTCCTTAGACCAGACAGATAACAGCAGGGGACAATCTTCTTCCTATGAGAACAAAGAAAGCTGTGCCCCCCTTGACAAGTTTTTCAGGTTTTTCCCTTATCTTAATTGAAGATTGTCCCTCTCTGCAGTCTACCTGGACACTTCCCTTCTGATCAGGCTGAGCAGTGTTACATCGGTAAAAGGGGCAGGAGGGGGATACTTTGTCATTGAATTACTTTTCAACTTCAATTCTGATAGAATTGAAATAACACTCTCCAAAGTCCAAATACTATGAAGATTAATTAGAGCTGCTTTTATTACTATCCCTTTAAAAGGTAAAAGTGGTGTAAAACATCCCAGGCATAACATCAAATGCAAAACACTGCAAAATGCACTTGGTGACAAAAGATGTTTACTGTACAGAAATGTTAGCAGTATATGATGTGTATGCACTCTTTTTGCAGTCTGTCTCGCTACAAACTGAAATTCAGCCCTGATAAAGTGGATACAATGATTGTCCAAGCTATCTGTAAGTAAACCATTCTTAAAGGGACAAAAATGACACTATAGAAATTTCAAAATTAAGATTTTACAAGGCTTCTTTGTGGGTTTGGGTCATCATTATGGTACTCTAGAGCAAAATGAACCTCTGTTCTGAGGTAACCATAATTGCAAGTTAATATTAAACACTTTAGGGCCTTGAGTATAAAAGCAAAGTGGAATAGTTTTGGAGCAAGCCACTTGCATGATAGGGGGACAGAGAAACCTTCCCAAAATCACCATTGTTTTAAAAGGTCTTTTAAACCCCTTGAATTTTAGAGGTCTCCCATGCATTGCTTTGTAATGGTGGAAGACATCTCTAGTATCCAAAAGATTAAATGGATAGTACTACTGAAATATTACTATTCCCCATCTTGTAGCCCTTCAAAAACTGAATAAAATGATCCCAGCGGCATCTCTCCAACCTTTATGGTTTGAGAGGTATCCGCTTTCAAAGTTCCCTCTTTTTGCCTTTCCCCTGACATTAGCATTCTAGCTGAGAGCAGTGGAATCCTCTCCTGGGATCAGCCGGCGGCTCTGCAGCAGTGCTGAGATTGCGGTAATAAAAAAGAAATCCTTCACTAAAATGGTCTTCTACATGTGCTTGGTTTGCAAGCACACATAGAAGACCTTTTAAGTTATGGATTTCTTTTTTTGTTTTTATTACCGCAATCTCGGCTCTGCTGCAGAGCCTCCGCTGGTCCCAGGACTGGATTCCCCTGCTGTCAGCTAGAATGCTGATGTCAGGGGAGAGGGAACTTTGAAAGCAGAGATCTCTCAAACCATAAAGGTTTGAGAGATGCCGCCGGGATCATCTTACTCAGTGTTTGAAGGGCTACAAGATGAGGGATAGTAATTAAATATTACTATCCCTTTAAAGGAGCAGTACATGTTTATGAAAATGTATATATTGTAGGGGCTTTCCTGTTGAATAAAATAAGGGCGCTACCACTTCTGATGCATATTGCCAGAGTTATCACATGGTTATTAATATTTTTCCCCTCCCTTCATTAGTGGTGCCCTGTAGTGGTTAGATTCTAATTAGTTATTCTGCTGCATTGTATTTGAGAGGAATCTCACTGGCAAACAGTTCTCCATAGAATGTGATACAGACTGCAAAGTCACTTCCTGTCACTCAGACCTTTTGGGAAGTAAACACTCTATAATTCACTTCCTGATAATCTGAACTGTTATAACATTTGAATATAGCAGTGCAATGGACTTCTTTTTACTCGGCAAGAAAAGATCTATAACACACAGGTTTTCATTAATAAAAAAAAAAAAAAGTCTTCTTTAAGTTGCATTTGACATTTTTGTTTGTCCCCTGTGGTGCATATTGTTTGCCCCCACAATTGTACCAGTACACAAGGCCTATATTTATAAAGGCAAACTGGAGTAAACCAACTGCTCCATAAGGAACAAATAAAAATTCCTAAATTCCCATACACTTGAATAGTTTTTTAACCCCTTAACTGCTAGCGGTCTGCAGACCTCTCTAGCATTCAAGGAGTTTAAAAAAGCTATATTTAGTATAACAGGAATTTTTATTGTGCAGTTGGTTTATTCCAGAATAACTCCAGTTTGCGTTTTATAAATATGAGCTTTTGGGCCTTATTTACTAGCAAATTCAGCCATTTTGTAATATAGCAGCTGCACCATAGGGGAGAGAAACACAAATTAACCAGTTAAATGGGGTTTTAACCCCTTAAATACTAGAGGTTTCAGTGTGGTGGTTCTCAAAGCATTTAGAACATCTCAGGCATTTAAACGGTTAAATCAATGGGAATTTGTAATTTCTCCCATAATGCTCGGTTGGTTTGGAACACTATTGCTACTCTCCTTTTTTTGTGCATATGGCTCTTTGATGGTTTTTTTTAATTTCTCTCTTGGACATTGGACTTCTCCAACTAGTTGTTAACCCATTGAGTGATAGGTATCTAATGCATTGCAACACAATGCATTGGATACCTTTCTAGCACTTACAGGGTTACGTGATGCTTCTGAGGGTGTTATCGTCCTTCAAGTGTGGTTCATTACTACTGGCACACTATGTCCTTTTTAATCCGTTAATAACAAGAGGAGACTGAAATCTGTTTGTGTCAGCAGTTACACAGTGACTTCCAGAGTATGTAACTGTTAGTAAACAAATCCCTGTATATGTAAAGAGGTTAATGTAAGCTAGATATGCTTTGAGGTTAGATTAATGCAGAACCTGAAACACACAAAGAAATGTTTCTCAATATCTGCATATTCATTGTCCTACTTTATATTCCTGAATGCTTCCTTAAAGGGATAGTAATACTTCATTTTATCTTTATTTTATTTTGTAGGCATTAAAAAACATGAAAAACGATATAAGTCTTATCTCTCAAACCTTTATGGTTTGAGAGATATTCACAAGCAAAGTTTCCCCCTCCCGCCCCTTTTACCTAGTGTAAACAATCTCTTCTCAGATGTGGACCATAGACCAGACAGATAACAGAAGGGGACAATCTTCTTCCTATGAGAACAATGAAAGCCCTGCCCCCCCTTGACAAGTTTTTCAGATTTTTCCCTTCTCCTAACTGAAGATTGTCCCTCTCTGCAGTCTACCTGGGCACCTCCCTTCTGCTCTGGCTGAACAGTGTTACATCAGTAAAAGGGGCGGGAGGGGGATACTTTGTCATTGAATTACTCTTGAACTACAACTCTGACAGAATTGAAATAACGCTCTCCAAAGTCCAAATACTATGGTGATTAATTAGAGCCTCTATTATTATGAAACATTACTATCCCTTTAAATGTTTGTATTTTATTGTCAGACTGATTAAATGTTGGTTTTCGTACTCTTGTTCGTAGCACTCCTTGACGATCTGGATAAGGAGCTGAACAACTATATCATGCGCTGCAGGGAGTGGTATGGCTGGCACTTCCCTGAACTGGGCAAGATTATCACCGATAACCTGGTCTACTGCAAGTGCGTGCGTGCTGTGGGTAAGTGAGAGCGCCTGCTGCATGAGGTCTCTATAAACTGGTCTTATTTGCCATCGTATTCTGTTTCTGTGAACAGTGAAGACAAAAGTGGGAAAATTAACCAGGCTTTAGAAATGCAGTTGCTCATTACGGTCTTGTAATAGTCCTTGACACGTTTTAGATGGGGTTGTGTGTGGTTTTAGCAATAGCTCATTTTGTGCCTTTAGGGTCATGCTATACAATTGGTGTCCTGCAATGGAAATCCTTTCTGCTGGAGACCAGGGCTTAAAATATGAAGTCCTTTGCTACTAGCCAAACCTGAAAAGTTACTCGCCACTGCAAGCCATAACATAGCCACCA
The DNA here is from genome assembly GCA_037306005.1 of Rhinophrynus dorsalis. Lineage (NCBI taxonomy): Eukaryota > Metazoa > Chordata > Amphibia > Anura > Rhinophrynidae > Rhinophrynus > Rhinophrynus dorsalis. Next base: position 146,563,381 of record CM074725.1, on the reverse strand, counting down.
GGGCTGAATTTCTACTCGCCAGGGCTAAATTTTCACTGGCTAGTGGCAAGTGGAAATTTTGAGCCCTGCTGGAGACCACACACATACACTAGTGGTGGGCAACTTGTGGCTCTCCTATTTTTGATCAACTCCCATCATAATTGGCCAATGGTCTGCTGAGAATGATGGGACTTTAATGTTTAATTACAGTAGTCACTGATCTACTTTTAAGATCTAAATTCATTTGAAGGAAGCATGGCACACAGAATGCCTTGTATCAAGAGCTCTAACAGTGTGAAGGTGTTGCAGGGCTGTATGTAAAAGTCTTAGCAATTCTGGGGCAAACCAGCTGCAACATAAGGCCAAATATAATGTACCATTGACTTAAATGGTGCTATTAAACTCTTAAACGGCAATTCGCACCTAATAACCTCAGCTTGCCTTAGTATGGCCAGAAAATCTTAATTGCAACTCTGACTTTTAAATCTCTTCATTGTGTGGCTTTGTGGACATGATATCCAGCATCTTTTGAACAAAAGCACCAGGGCAAAAATCTTGGATGTATATTGTCATCTGCTTTAACTATCAGTTCGAAAGGAAATCTGTTTGACAGACTGCTGCAGAAAAGACTTCTACCTAAGCCAATTTGCATTAGAAGTAATACAGTTGCCCGTATTTATTCTCCTTAGTCTCTCTTTAGTACATGCCCCTCAAAATAGATAATACACTTCAGTAGTCTGCTTCTTCGGAACCAGTTTGATGCTGACTGTAAACTGAAAGTAACCTAGCAGTGGATTACAACAGGTGCTTAATAAGACACATTCCTAGTTCATCTTTAACAACCATGTCAGAGCAGATTTTTTTGATGCATTCGGCTATGAGTAGGTTTGTATCAGCTTGGTCAATATTGTACCCACTGATCTTGAACAGTAGAAAAATATAGCACCCCAATAGGACTCAAGTGGGTAGTGGGTATGAATGGAATAATTTGATATGTTTGCATTGGCTGCTAAACCCCATCTGTAGACAAACAGTATAAGTGTGTGTTTGTGCCATCTCCTTTTTTTTTTTTTTTTTTTTTTTTTTTTTAAACCAGCATTTCTTCTCCTACTCTATTAGGTGACAGAATCAACTTTGCCACATTTGACTTGTCTGAGCTTCTCCCAGAGGAGGTAGAGGCAGATGTTAAAGCTGCTGCAGAAATTTCCATGGGTACCGAGGTGTCGGAGGAGGACATCAACAATATTTTGCATCTATGTGACCAGGTGATTTGGGTACATTGGGATCATTGTGTACTGTGTGTCCTGGGATCATGTGCACTGGGTGTGTGGACCCTTCCAGGATCACTGCTTACTGTGTGTGTGTGTGTGTCTGTGTGTGTGTCTGTGTGTGTGTCTGTGTGTGTGTCTGTGTGTGTGTCTGTGTGTGTGTCTGTGTGTGTGTCTGTGTGTGTGTCTGTGTGTGTGTCTGTGTGTGTGTGTCTGTGTGTGTCTGTCTGTGTGTGTCTGTCTGTGTGTGTCTGTCTGTGTGTGTCTGTCTGTGTGTGTCTGTCTGTGTGTGTCTGTCTGTGTGTGTCTGTCTGTGTGTGTCTGTCTGTGTGTGTCTGTCTGTGTGTGTCTGTCTGTGTGTGTGTGTCCGCCATCAACACGAGGCAAATTCCGAGAAAAAATTTAACAGTATTCTTTTTTCCAGCGTCATTGAGGGATGCAGGAACCATGGGGATTATGCATGCATGCCTATAGGAGTCAGGGCACTCAACAAAAACTCCTCCTACTTCCTAGCCGCTAACCCCTATTCCCCCAGTAGTTTTATTCTTCGGTATAATTTAATAGATGCCTAAGGGAGGATAACTCACCAAGGTGAAGCTGACCTACAGAGGATAGATATGGAAAACCCACTTATATATAAAGAGTGATTTTTATCATGCATCGAACAGCTGACCAAGAAAGAACTTGTATAAAAGTTACTATACATTTTGGTGTACACAAAGCATAATGTAATGTAGTATCTCAGGACAATGTTGTAACAAACATAATTTAATAGCCAAAGATAATTTCTGAACAAATGATTCTGTGCCTTTATGTAAATGAACAGCTCCTGTAAAAGTGATATTCGTAAACCTATAACCCCAATATTAGGCCAGAACATACTGGGTTCTTTGTTTGGGTAGGAAATACAGATCAGATGTAGTTACTCTGCCTATTAGAAGGCTATTATCTAACTAAACTAATGTTACATCATATTCTGTGTGTCTGCTGTACTAACCCTCTAAGGAATAACAATCAGCCTCATAGATAATAAAGCTTTGTTTTATAATAAGAAACCTCTTGAGATGTTTTTTATAATACATCCTGCAAGTAACGTAAATCTAAAGAGCTGAAGGGGAATTCTGCAAATAACACATATCCCTAGTAGGAGAGATGAGTGTCTGCACCTGTTTAACCCTTACATATAATCACCCTAATTCCGACACTAGCAGTTTCTCAGGTGCTACACAGTGACATTTCACTCCCATTTACCATTGCTGATAATATTCAAACCATTCTGGTCCTCTCCAGAGGCAGTCCAACTCAAAAGTATCAGGCATGTCTTCTCTGCACAAGAAACTCCGAAACCCCAGATGTACATTTTGGCCTTTGGTGTGCCTTGTCAGAGAGGTAACTGGGATCTAAAAAGTGACTAAAACCAGTACCTGAGGGGCACCAAACCAAAGAAATAAAATTATGCTTGGGGTATGCTGCCCCCAATGAGTAGGCCCACTAAAGGCCAAAACATATTTGGTTTTTGATTTTTGTCAGATATTTAGGCACTGGACTGTCCATAGCAAGACCATGCTGATATGAATAATTTAGATGTACTTGCTCCTTTCTTCCTGCTTGTTCTGTGACTGGAGAATGTTGACTATTACAATAAAAAAAAAAAATGCTTGTATTTGAAAAGGTGGCAGTCGGTGATATTTTACCAGTGAGCAAGGGAAACATTTGGTGTTTTCACGTGTTTGAGAGGGAATATTAAAACATGGTGGACATCTTAATCTACTCTGTATTTGAGTGTGACTCAGTCACACTCTGATTCAGAATAAGGCATTCTTAACACTTTGTGTGCCAGAGGGGTACAGAATGCATTGCTTTGCAATGCATTCCGTTCCCTGTCTAGCACTCAGTGTTAACACTTCTAACTATAACTCACTATTTTAGACTTGCCCTTTCAAATAAAGTATTTTTGACAGCAAATGTTTCCCTTCATTCTCGGTAGTAAACAGCATGTTTCCTAATTTTTCAGTGTTAAGAGTACTCTCTAGCGTACAAGAGTTTGAAATCCCCATTTAAATCCTAGTGAATTTGTGTTTGTTATAGGATTTGGTTTGATCCAGAATTGCTCTCCTCCTTCAATCATCCACCATGTTGTAGACCTGAAAACTGGATGCGGTTTTTAATAAATGATTTGTATCTAATTGTCTGATGCTTCTAAGTGAGCATAATTAGTCACTACCTCATCTGAGACAAAATTATGAATAAAAAAAGTTTAACTGCTGTTCTAAATTCAGAATACGAGAAGGGAGGTTTAATCACACACTGATATCAAGGTTCTACTCATATGTCAACCCCCCCTGTTGTCTTGAATATGAAATAACTGTGTAGAGCTGAACAGTCACCAACAAGTAAAAGATAATCAGAATGTCATTAGAATAGGGTTTTCTTTTCCCCTCAGTTTGAACTTATCTGTGTCCATTATATTGGGGAATTTTCATCTTATAGATTAGCCTATTAAGGACCACAGGGGTGTGCAATGTATTGTATTTATAACTTACTATTTCTTAAATTAAACCTTGAGAGGCTGCAGGGTGCAAAAAGTGGTCTGTAGCAATGCAGTGCCTCATGGTCCCCAAGGGGTTAATATTTTGTGATATTAGTTTTACTGCCAAAATGATGAAAATGCATTTGGAGTGTGCGAAAAGGAGGAAAACTGCTATTTTGCAACTGGTTTCTGACATTCTAGTGATGAGCAAGCTGTCTCTCCATTTGTGTTTGGACTATAACTCCTATTGGTTGTAGTTAATGGACAACTGGAAAGCCTCGTTACCTATGCTAACACTGTTGAAGTATTGACCCTTTCACTTTGAGGATATGTTATAGTGTTACCTGTCACAAACTCCTCTTCCTCCGTTGCCTCCCCAGGTGATTGAGATATCCGATTACAGGGCACAACTGTACGACTATCTGAAAAACAGAATGATGGCCATTGCACCCAACCTTACAGTTCTAGTGGGTGAATTGGTTGGCGCCAGGCTGATTGCCCATGCAGGTGAGTCAGTGACCTCTTGCGCTCAGATGACCTTTACTTTAATCTGAGGGGAGATGCACCAAGGTGAGAGAATCCTCCCAGTGAGGAAAGTCTCTTCCAATCCTTGTCTTATTCTGTGGAGACTCTTTCAAGTTGGAGATCTTCCTCACTTTTTTGTGCAGGGGTCTATCTTTTGGCCCTCCAGATGTTGGGAGCTGTAGTTGCAATCATCCCCAACCAGTCCCTGGCTGGATGGGAATGATGGGAGTTGTAGTTTCTAACAGCTGCCAATCCAATTTTGCCTACACCTGCTTTAGTACATAAGCTTTGTGCAAAAACCTGGAGAGGCTTTGCTTACCTTTCTGCGTCTCCCCCCCCCCATGTCTAGAAATCTGATCTGTAATCTTCATCGGCAACATTAGTATATTATGTGGTCTGTGATGATGATTTTATCTAATTGCCTGATAAACTATGAAGGCAATTTTAGTCACTACCTCATCTGAGATCACTTACAGTTGTACCTATTGTTTAAAAAACATCTACTAGTCACAACCAGATGGGTTTCTGCAATACATACTACTATATGTGCAGTTTAAATTCTGTATTGGGTACGGCTGTTATCTTTATCTTTGAAGCATCAACATATTACTTGGTGCTGTACAAAAGAGAATATACAAAAAACAATGAAACCTTCATAAACCCAAACAAGTGTAGAGTGGGTCTTGCTCATGAGATCGTAAAATCTAGAGACTAGTGGGGCAAGAGAAACATGAAGGGGAAGGTAGGTGGTAGTGTTAAGACCTCAGTAAATAGGTAGGCCATTTAGCAAGTTCCATAGCTAGGTGACGGCTTTTGAAAAGTTTTGGCATTGTGAATGAGAGGTTATGATGGAGGAAGAGATCTTTACCAGAGCGACTTTGCAAGTACTTATAAATGAAGTTTGATATGTAGGAGAGGCAGATCTGTGAGTGTTAGTATTCTATGTTCGATTCAGGATGCTATAGGAAGCCAGTAGATGTCGTTGCAGAGTGAGGCAGGAGGAGTAGGTCCATAAGATGAAAGCCTGATTGGAGTGGTGTCAGTCTCTGGAGGAGAAGCCCAATTAGTAGGGTGTGGGGGTAGTCTTATTGGCATCTTTTGTGAGGCAAGGTTGGGTTTTGGAGACATTCTGTAGGTGAGTGACCTGAGTTTGACCTCTCATTCATTTTCAACATCTAAATGCTGACACTCAAAGGAGACACCCAGGCAGTAGACCTGTGTTCTAATGGAGTTGTTGATGTTGAAAGAAATCTCATGGCAGAAGGAGGGCATATAAGTTCTGTTTTAGAAATGAAGAGCTTTAAGAAGCAGTGGGACATCCATGAGGAAATTGTATATAGACTGTAATATGCATTAGAAAAGGGGGTGGCAGATGAGGGAAGAAAAGGTAGATTTGAGTATTGTTTGCAGAAGTGATTCTGAAGTCCACAGGAGTTAGATTGCCAAGGGATGAAGTGTAGACAGAGCAGCTAAGGACTGAGCCTGGTGGCATCCCAGTAAAGAGGTAGCGAAAGGAAGGATGAGAACCAGGACAGCATTGTCATGGAAGCCAGTGGAGTGTGTGGTCCGCTATGTCAAATGCTTCTGAGGTCTAGGAGAATTGGTATGTATGAATTGTGTCCTTTAGATAGTTACTAATAGGTTGGTTTACTTTTGTTAGTGCAGTCTCAAATTAGTTTTTTGAGCGGAATCAAGACTCCCTCAGCCTGTGCATTAAAAGGCTACAACGCACAGCAATGTTAGATATGGAAGACTGCTTCTGTTTAATTACAGTCTAGTTAATCTGGTTTGTATCTTATACTTCCAGGTTCCCTACTGAATTTGGCAAAGCATCCTGCTTCTACCGTGCAGATATTGGGAGCAGAAAAAGCCCTCTTCAGAGCCCTGAAAACCAGAAAGGATACCCCCAAATATGGTCTCATTTATCATGCCTCTCTAGTTGGACAGACTACCCCCAAAAATAAGGGCAAGGTGAGTCTCACAAGGATGTAATCAGGGTTTTAACTTTCTGTATCTGAAAGTGTATAATTTTTCACAAAACTATAGTAATTTATGGAAAAAAATGTATATATTGGTAGGGAGTTTGTCCAGAGGGGTAAAATAAGGGAACTACTACGTTGGGATATGCTTTATTCAGATGTTAAAGGGATAGTAATACTTGAAAATAATTGTATTTTATATTGTAGCCCTTAAAAAAACATGAAAAATGATATAAGTCTTATCTCCCAAACCTTTATGGTTTGGAAGATATTCACATGTAAAATATAGTAAAATGCTGTTTTCCTGGCTGTTTCAGCCAAGTCTGCCATCTAGTGGACAGATTTGGAATTCGGTCCACAGAGCAACAGGCAGCTCTTTAGCAGTGCCGAGATCACGATCTTTTGAAAAGAACTACTTAATTGGAACTATCTACAAAGTGTGCCTGGCTTGAAAGCACACTTTGTAGACCATTCCAATTAAGAAATTCTTTTTAAAGATGGTGATCTCAGCACTTCAGTAGAGGCACTGCTGGTCAAGCGACCGGATTCCAGATCTGAAGGGTGGAGCAATGACATCACTCCAGGGGAAACTTTACTTCTGAATATCTTCCAAACCATAAAGGTTTGGGAGATAAGACTTATATCATTTTTCATGTTTTTTAAAGGGCTACAATATAAAATAAACTTATTTTCAAGTATTACTATCCCTTTAAACCAGTGATTCTCAACCAGGGTGCTGTGGCACTTTGGTGTGCCACGGACATCATCTTAAGGTGCCCTACATTTTCTATGAAGACTAATGAAAATGAACTCTTAATAAAGACTAATAGAAATTGTTCTGCGCAATATGTTTAGTTGTGTTACTATGATTGTAAGACCTAATAATAACTGCATATTTTTATACTGTACCCTTCATTTTGCCCTTGATGAAGTACATTAAATATGTTAGGGGTGCCCCGAATGTTCTAGATTGTGTTAGGGGTGCCCTGAACAAATAAGATTGAGAACCACTGTGTTAAACACTCACGTCAGACCACAAAATGCAGTTTTTCTCATTTTGTGTTTCTTGACTGTTGTCAATGGTTAGCTATTGATAGAGAACAAAAACAGTGCCTCCTTGTGCTGACTGAATTTTGGAGATTCGTTATTCAAGTGAATATCCTTGATTAACTTGACAGGAAAAACCTGACACACACACCCATCATAAAATTACTATATCTTTTCAGTGTGAGATTCTACGCAAAACACTTTCCTAGCACTTTGTAAATAGTTTCTTTGCAGATAATAGTTTTAGCCCATTTTTGGTAACTTGTGGCCCTCTAGCTGTTGTACTGCTACTGTAGTTGTCAGTCAGCCATTGGCAGGATGAGGATGACTGGGGTAAACTGGGACCAATGGCGTTAAGCTCTTTATGGAAAAGGTCTCCTGACTTTTTATGTGACCATCAGACTGTTAATGGATTGTCTTGTTGGCTTGCATTTTTTTTCTTTGCCAAAGGTGGCACACAGTGCTCGTATGTGTGTCAGTAGTATTTTACATTGTAATGTTAAATCCCTCTCATCCTACTAGATCTCCCGCATGTTGGCAGCCAAGGCAGCACTTGCAATCCGATATGATGCCCTCGGTGAGGATACCAATGCAGAGCTGGGAGTAGAGACCAGAGCGAAGTTGGAGGCACGTCTCCGAAACCTGGAAGAGAAAGGGGTATGTATTACTAGCATTTATGAGGGACTGTTTGGTGTCGATGATGATGATACTGTTTTATTGCCTGATGTCTTCATGAGGGCAATACTAGTCACTACCTCATCTGAGACCTAAGTCAACTGCAGTGCAGCAAAAAAACTGTTCATATAGTCATATGTGTTTAATTTTAGACTCTGGTGATTGAAATGTCTTAATCATAATGCCTTTGTCTCACCAGTTGAAAAGAATAAGTGGTACAGGAAAGGCACTCGCCAAAGCAGAAAAGTATCAGCACAAAAGGTAATTGGTTTGTTTTTTTTTTTTTGGTTTTTTTTTTGTGTGTGTTTGCGGGGGGCGGGGTGTTCTCTTTACCTCTGCCTCTTGTTGTCCTGCTCTGGTACTAGTCTGGTCGCAAGGTGGCACTGGTTTTTATATAGTTCTTATAATTTGGAACCAAAAGCTCTAAATCTGTGCTAGGGAGCCTGAGGCTGTCCAGCTCTTGTGTACCACAATTCCCATTGCCTGAACGGGGAGTATGGGAGTTGTAGTCCACAATGGCTCAAGTGTGTTAGGTTGCTGTCCTGATGTAAATAGAAAACTACTATTTTGTGCTCTGGTCACTAGATAGGGCTGTTGCCAAACATTTGTACTCTAACTTCTGAAGGCTGTGTCTCCAAACAGCAATGTTCTTGTTTTACTTAGGACAAACCTTATGCTATCAATTTCCATTATTATACAGCAATGTTACTTTAAATATTAGTTTAATTAAAACCGAAAACCGCTACAACCATAGCTTATACTAAGGAGGTCTTGCAGTGTCTAGCCCTGAATTTACCTTGGTTCTGCTGTCTGCTTACAGCGAGGTCAGAACCTATGACCCTTCTGGGGACTCCACCCTGCCATCCGTTCCAAAGAAGCGTAAGTTTGAGGAAGTGGAGCAGGAGGAAGAGCCTCCAACTGAGATCAAAGTGAAAAAGGCGAAAAAGCCCAAAGTAGAGGTTGTGGAAGAAGCAGAAGGTCAGTGGTTTTCATGGTATATTAATGTACACAAATAAGGCACAGATTAAAGGGTTATTTCTGCATTTGAAAAATTCCCAGTTGTCTGACCACCTGTCTTTAAAGGGCTAATTACGAAAGATGCAACTGTTTAGACTGATGGCACAACTGACGGATCCCTGTGTGTAATGAACATTTAATCACCTATTGTGTGCCACAGGTGTTCAGTGCATTGCTTGCACTGCTTTTCCCACACCTGGCATTTAGATAAAGGAATATTGATCCTACAGTAAGTTGTTGTGGGTGATGGCAGTTGTAGCCTCCAAAAGCATGTGGTCCAAGCACTGACTACTCCTGCACTGGTGCAAGGGCACCATACAGCAACAGGGGAGCTGGAGGGACTTTGCTCAAATTTTAGGGCATTTTACTGTGTCTAAATATCCTCGTGGGATCATGATCAGCAGCATCTGTATATTATGTGGTCTGTGATGATGATTTTATCTAATTGCCTGATAAACTATGATGGCAATTTTAGTCACTACCTCATCTGAGATCACTTACCTTTGTACATGTAGCTCCTAAAATACCTACCATTTTATACGTAAGCACAGCAGTAAAAATAATAAAATCTGAGACTCTTCCTGTGCCAGATTTGGAGAGCTGTACTTGGATCTAGGTAGAGTTAAGCAGGGCTGAAAGGGTCTGCCTTGTTCAGAGATTTTTTTTTTTTCCCCCCCCTTGGTGGCCCTGCCTTTGAGAACAGAGGGACCCATACCTTCATAGTTCCTGTGTTAGCGCAGTGGACAAAATAAATCCTCTGTCATGTGATTGGTATCTTGATTATATACTAATGAAGGTGTCCTTGTAATTTTGTATCAGCAGCCTGTATTACTTCTGATTTGCCCCCAAATTATTACACTTTTCTTTTCAGAAGGCTCTTGGCTTTTAAAAGAACAGTATAATGGTCCAGGCAACACCCTTTTAAATGCTCAAATTTCCTCTCTGATCCGACTTGCGATCCACAAGAGTGGATAACTTGGGTTCCTCACTCGGAGCTCATGGGAGATCATTCTCTCTACAGATGCCCATTGATGGTGTATTCCCCACCATGGGGCTTCTGTAGATTTCAGAGGAGCTCTACCATAAGCTCCTAGTGATGCTCTGATATCCCCCAGCCTTGCAAATAATTGTGATTTGCTAGGCAAGAGCAACAGAATGCTCTGGCAAATGCTTGGCCAACACCTCTGGTTATTAAGATGTTAAAAGGGTCTTGTATGAACCCTGTACTACCCCTATAAACACATAGCCACTGTTTATATAAGTGTATTATTGTCCACCCATTACAGAGGAGACGGTAGAAGTGGAGGAGGCACCCAAAAAGAAAAAGAAGAAGAAAAAGGTCAAAGTTGAGGAAGAAGCAGCAGAGGAAGAAGTGGTGGAATTGGAAGAACCTTCAACCAGCACAGCAGTTGAGGTGAGTTGTGCAACATTAACCCTTTGACTGTTTCACATTTCTGGTACAGTTAGTTTCCACCGGCATAATTCACGTGCATTGCCAGAGGCATATCTGATGCATTGTTGAGACTAATCCTTGACCAAAGGAATAAGTTCAAATGTGCTGTTGCATTATGGGTATTAAATGATTCCTCTTATAAGGACCATATGTTGAAAATAGAAAAATGGAGGAATTGTGGGGTAAGCAAACTGCACTGTAGTGGACTTTAATCCCACCGAGAAGTCTCCATCATATTGCTTTGCAATGTGTTTGAGACCTCTTGTATTTAAGGGGTTAAAATCCGCATTTAAATCAGGAGGGATTTTTATTTTCCCCTATGGTGCAGTTTGCCACAGAATTCCTCCACATTTCTTTCACATGTAATGCCCTTATAAGAGGATGAGCCAAAATGCAAATTTGATGAAACCCAGGAGGACTAACATTTGGACCTGAGATGGTTATATTTAGCTCATTCAAGACCTGGGCCTGACATTGCCCTATTCTCAGTGGATCTCCTTCAGAAAAAAATATTAAGAGCACTGCTTCCACTTGTTCCACCTCATTGCGGCAGTTTGGAAAGACCTCAGTGTGTAACAGCATCTCTGAACTTATTCCTACTTTGGAAACCACTTTCCAGCTCTTTCCACAGTGGCAATTATCCTGCCACACACAATAACCCCTGATGGTTTGAGTACAATCTCTTCCTGTAAAGGCAACAAATTCCACAGATGCCAGCAAGTGCACTTACCAGCCCCAAACAATAAATAGGATTAGCCCAACATGCATTGTATTACTGAATAGTCCAAACAGCACACAAGACAGAGTAAATGTGAAAAATAAGAACAGGGAGAAGAGTAGAGTCCATTCCTTATGGTATGGTCCACCATTGTCCCTGGAACCTTGGAAGGAGATCTTCCCGGACATTGCTTTAGACAGAATTCTTAAGATAAAGGATTTCTGTTTTTTAACTCCGCTCCCAATCTGCGTTCATAGCAGGTGCAGATTTTTGAAAGCTTCTTCCTTGCATAAATGTCGGCAAGTTAAGTGATCCAGTTTGTATGACTGACCAACCTTGGCCTTTATTTAAACTAATTGTACTCAATTAGTGTTTTCCTTAAAGCTTTAAGACCAGTGTTGCACACCCCTCTAAAGGGTTAATTTGCTGCCGATCTGTAGCTACTGATGACTGGAGATCAGAAATCAAGCATTGGTACTCCTTGATGGATTGTATTCTGTACCTTGAATTCTTACAGGTTCTTTTTTTCCCTAACAGACTCCCAAAAAGAAGAAAAAGAAGAAGGTGAAACGGGAGGAAGATGAGTAGAGAAGACATGGCATTTTATGAACTCTTATAAGAGACAGGAGAATCCCCTCCAGAATGGAAGGGGATTTTAGAACTCTTTTCTAAAGGCTATTGGAAAAGGGCTAAAAGAATCCATCCTAGAGTTATCAAAGGGTGCTGCGCAAGAGTGGGACAGACATGTGAAACCATAGAATCTGTGATGCATCTAGACCACTCCTTCAATCTGTCTGTACTGTTCTAGACAGTGTTTATTTGGACACCTTGTTTAGTTCTTTTTATTTTCTTAAAATAAGCTGAGGCTTAATATTGTATATAACATGTTTATGTTGATAAACGGTATATTTTCCTCCAAAATATACTTTTATAAAACAAAAAGAATGTTGGTGTGTTTTGGGGGTCCCAGTGATATTAACTGTGATCTAAAGCATGAATTTGCCAGTGAACATGGTTGGCTGAGCATGAGTTGTACCCCTGCAACGGTTACATTTACACAGCTGATGTAAATAAACTGTAATTTCTCCTATTCAACACTTTATTCCTTATGCATAAGATAAGGGGAGGGGCAATTCTGTTGCAAACCACCATAGGTGATAAATATTCCCATTTATTTAAATGGCTCCTTTTTAAATGCTAGATGCCTTTAATGTGTTGATTCTCTTGAGTAGAAGACATCTAGCATTATGGAGTTAAATGTAACAATAAAATCTGGGATTATTTACTTGTTCCCTATGGTTTAGTTTGCCACTGAATTCCTCCTCATAGGCACCTAGTGTTGCAGTGAGATTAAGAATCCACCCCATGAGGGTTGTGGTATTCTTTATTTTTTTGGGGGGAATGGTGTCTTGAGGCCTTGAACCAAGTTCTACATTAACTAGTGAAGGTCTTTTCAAAAAAGGTGGATTGGCGAATAGCCATAAAATATACTACTATATTATGGCACAGGCAAATGGAGTGTGTACCGTATTAGCATACATAGCCTGCCGTTGCCCAGAATGTGTTACATACACCCAGTTATACAGATACACTACAGCAACAGCAGATCACCCTTTGGCATTCCAGCTTTTGGACACGTTCATCCCCAGCCAGTCGTCGGCTAGTTGAACGAATGGAGTTGTAGTCTCTAGCAGCTGGAGTGTTATAGATTGCCTGTCCTGGCTTTTACTGTTCCTGCGCTTCTGCCTGTCTTTATATTGTTCTCATACTTAGAAATGGGAATGGTGCTTTCAGTAATAAGCCGTCCATTTCAAATTCTATATCTCTTAACCCTTTGTGTGTCAGAGGTATCAAGCAAATTACAGTGAAATACGTTGCATATCTTTCTAGCACTCTTAAGGTTAAGCAGGACAAGGTACTTCACAGAGATACTTCATGTACTCCTCTGGCACTCAAAAGGTTTAGGTTATTACAGAGCAGACCTCTCTTCCCATGTGTTTGTGTAGTACTTCCAAGGGTATGGAGGTGCTGTTGTAGTCTGTGAACAGCTTTTGTCACTGACAATAACTCTCCATAGACTTCAATAGCAGCAGTGTCACCATACTTGAATTACTTTAAGCTCTACTCCCAAAAATGCAGCTTTGTTACATGATCTTTTTATTAAAGCATTTCCCATCAGTGTCTGTGCCCTTAGTAAGCAGGCTAAGCCCCACCAAAACAGTTATAATCATAAATAATGTTTTATTAAAGGGATAGTAATGTCAACATATAAAGCTGTATAGTATTGTTCATTGTAATTTTATATAATGCATACTACCTAATTTTTGAATTATGCTTGTAATTCAACTTGAAAGTTTCTTCCCCCAGCCCCTTTTCCATATATCAGTCCTGATTCCCTCAAATCTCAAAGCTGGTCTGGATGGATCGCAAAGAGGGACAATATTGTCAGCATTAGGAAAACCCTGCTCCCTCCTTCATCAAGAGGGAAAGAGTTTTCCTTGTACAAACACGCAATATTGTTCCTCATTGCGATCTGTCAAGTGACCTGATCTGAGGTAACTGTGACTGACGTAGGGGGAACTTTCAACTGGAATTACAAGCATAATACAAAGATAAAAGTGATTAGTAATGCTTCACAAAAAAGTAACTCTGATTAATCTTCAAAGTATTTGGGCCGTGGCGCTCGTTATTTCAATACTGTCAGCGTTTTAGTTCAAGAATAACTGATAAATATCCCCCTCCTGCCCCTTTTACTGATGTAACACTGCTCACCTCAGAGCAGCAAGACTGTCCAGATGGATCGCAGCAAGGACAATCTTAAGGGAGTATAAGGAAAACCCTGTCAATGGGGAGTAGTGTTTTCCTTATGCTCATAGTAAGAAGATTCTCATCAAGAGACCAGATTCCACATCTGAGGGGAGGCGGCTAACACTAAGTAAAAGGGGCGGGAGGGGGATGTTTCATCATACAATTACTCTTGAACTACAACGCTGACAGTAGTTAAATAATGCTCTCCACAGCCCAAATACTATGAAGATTAAATGAAAATGCTTTTTTTGTGAAACATTACTATCACATTAACTACCTTTCAAACTTCAGTGTGCATTATATAAAATTACATTTAACAATCCAATATCTTATGTTGTCATTACTATCGCTTCAAACATGTTATGACAATGCTGTCAGTTGAAAACTGCCGTTTTATGGCTTTTGGCACTCTCAGCTTTACTGTAATTGTTGTAAGTTGAAGACTGTTATTTTATGAAGGCTGTGCACACGCTCTACCTGTATGATTGTGCCTGAGAGCCAGATGTTTCTGGGTTGTGCTTCAGATACGTTTCTGTTTTGTTTCAAACTGCTGCCAGGAGCAGACTTGGTAAAATGCGATAATCTATATAAATTATAAGAAGTGTTACCTTCATATCCTGACCATGTCTAGGGTTTCTCCTGTTTCAGCCCATGATTAGCAGGCTGCATCAGTCTGGTAACAAAGTGCATTATCTCCTCAATAGGGACATAATGCTCTGTAAATAGATGAAACAAAATGTACAGACAGGGACAAGTCCACAGTTCAGTAATGATGAATCAGTCGGCGTGATTTGCTCTTCAGATAAGTGATGCCTAGTGACAGCCAGCAACATCTATTGCTTTCTCCTACCACAATTAAAGCTGCATTTCTTTTACACTAACATATTCCAGTATACAAAACATTACAAACTAGTCTCTTTACTGTTCTTAATTTGGCTGCGAATGACAACTGCTGATTAGTTTTGGACATTAACCCCTTAACGACCAGCGGTCGCAGGGTGTGTGGTCCTTTAAGGACCCGATAGAGAATTTCGGCGTGCCGCCCCACGTGACTGATCACGTGGGGCGGCACGCCGAACTGAGGGACTGAAAGAGATTGCTCCGGTCTTGGAGCGATCAAATTCAGTCCCCGGTATTACTCACTGAGCTCCTGCAGGAGCGCGGTGAGTAATAGTACGTGACGTACCAGGACCGTCACTGGTCCTTAAGTGCCGGACCAGCATGATGGTCCGGGTACGTCACCGGACGCTAAGGGGTTAAAGGGATATTAGTGCTTAATTTTATGTTTATTTAATATTATAGACATTAAAAAACAATGGTTTGAGAGAGAGACCTTGCTAAAGTTACCTTGTGAGAGAAGTCGGCGCTCTAGCTGACCGCTGCAGAATCTGGTCTTTTGACCTGATGGAGGCTCTTCAGTAGAGCTGAAATCACGCAAGCTAAACATTAATACTTAATTGGAATGGTCTACAAAGTGTGCCTGGTTTGCAAGCACACTTTGTAGACCGGTCAAATGAAGTCTTAATGTTTTGATTGCGTGATTTCGACTCTGCTGAAGAGCCTCCATCTGGTCAAATGACCAGATTCTGCAACTGTCACCTAGAGCACTGACTTCTCTCACAAGGTAACTTTAGCAAGGTATATCTCTCATACCATAAAGGTTTGAGAGATAAGACTTACATCGTTAATATTTTTTTAATGCTTACAATATTAAACATAAAATTTCTCACTTTCTCTCTTCTTTATTTTGGATAAATTGTCCAATAATCCTAAGCTGTAAGTTACCTTTCTCTTCCATTTTCTGTAAATCAAACACTAGTTCTTTGTTTTGCACAACAAACATTGGATAATTTATATCCTTTGAAGATTTGCTAAACACAGTACCTCCTATAAAATGTTGAAAAAGTGCATCACCCCTTCCCCCTGAAAACAAATGCCAGTGTGAACATAGCCTATATGGTTTCTATAGGGAACTCCCATCCAGCCTTCTGGAGACCTATGAAGGAGAATTTTACTGCATTGAATAGTAAGGTTAAATACTTCATAAACAATTGAGGCCCTTATTCCTATTTGAGTAGTTTGCCTTTAAATCTAAGTAAGGCAGGTGGTAATAGCCACTTACCCAATGGACATCTAAGCCGACAAACGGACTAGATTACATGGTCGTTAAGTGCTAGCAACAGCTCTATATACTATATTCCACTGAAGTATGTGGAGAAATTTGTAAAAAAAAAAAAAAAAAAGCCCTTGAAGATTATACGAGCTGTAGGCCTAAGTACATACTAAATACACACAGGTTGTGTTGACTTGAATGAATTGGTATGAGTACCCATATATTTTTGGCCAGGCTTTCTACTTTTTGATGTGGGGGCAAACACAAGTTTGATGTCCTTGATACAGTGGCATGTTTGTATTGAGGTTTTAGCTTTCTTTCATGGCCAGAAATCCTATAATTTACAGAGTAAGTGGCTCTCAGGGTTTGCATTAATCTTTCCCTTCTTAGACACCATATTCCTAGTTCCTGATCAAGCAGGAACTGGCGGAGGTATTCATGTGGGCCTGCAGGAATTCATGCCAGATTGGGTAAGGAACTGTGAATATTGTCATTAGAGTCCATACTAGGATAATGCTCGTTTAGGGGCACACGGCAACGCCTTTCAGAAATGGGTCTTATTGCTCATTTAAATGGCGAGTAACTGGGAGAAATAAGGGTAAACAGTGGCTAACAAATTATGGATTTATGGCAACCACTTGTCCTGGATTGTTTGGATTTTACATTTGTCCCATGTCCTGGCCAGAACCCTTCTGGGACAATACAGAGTCCTGGAATGTAGACTCCAGACCACAGAGTTCTAAGCACTAGAAGACTTGCCTATGGTGATAAACTGATGCATCTGCTGGCTTATAAAAATAGCTTCTAAACAGCGCACTAAAAGCTAGAATGAGAACTGCGTTTTTATCCTGATATCAAACAGGAACTGCAGTGCAATTCTGAGTTAGTGCAATGCCATTTTCTTTTTGCCTATCAGAGCAGTCAATGGTCAGTTCTCTCTCTAGTGTTTAGAATTCTGTAGTGTGCCAAAAAGAAAGGTTGTGCGCTGATGTCCAATGATGTATAGTAAACAATTCTGCATGAGAGCCGAGGGCAAGTATTCCGTTGCTCTCTTCTGCAGTGTCCGTGAATGAGAAAATTGAAATGTAGTCACCCAAGATGGAACGGTGGTAAAAGGCGAAGTAAGTATGAAGGGGCAGTGAATGGGGGAGAGAAGTGTTGTGAAGAAGAGAAATACTGCTTGTCTGTGGAGGCTTACAGGACCTGAATGCACTGTGTTTTATCCTGACCTTGGCTTTTCATAGCCCTGTCTCCCTTAACAAAGTAGAGAGGGGACTGTAAGGGGATAGAGTGAGTTGAGTGAAGAATATTGGAGCAGAAACCAGGGTGAACCTACATGTTATCTGAAGCAAAGATTGAAATGGCACCCTCCATCACTTTAACTTATATGAGCCTAAATCCATGAAAAGCACTTTAACCATAACCAGTATTGCTTGCACAGAATAAGGTGAAGCAACTTGTCTAGTCACATCACTGGTTTGCCCATTGTGTGAGCTAGCGCTGTTTAATTACAGATGTACAAACATACAAAATGTGAGAGGCTTCTGAGTATGAACCACACAATGACCTGTTCCAGGGCTAGCCACCGATCAGAAGAATCACGTTTTAACTCTCTAGTGCCATTACAGAGAAGTTCCCACATACATATTGGTCTAAAAGGGCGGTCCAATTCCAAAATGATGGGCAAGTACCCCCTGCACCTCCCTGACGAGGCCCAACAAGAGTGAACTGTACATCGGGGCTTAGCTGGTGTTCCTGTGCAGAGGGGACTTGCCTGTAATTTTGGAACTGGACTGCCCTTTTGGGGCGGGATTAGTCTAATATGTATGTGGAAATTTCTGTAATGGCACTAGAGAGCTAAAACGTGATGCTTCTGTGCGCTGAGTAGCTGTACAGCAGGCCATTGTGCTGCTGTTCATTGTCAAAAGCCTCGCACAATTTCTATGCTTAATTATTGATGTAGCTGTCGTTTACATTTTATTAGAAAAGTCATCTCTATTTTATCATCCAAGTCAATGTATGTTGCTTATCTTTGCCTACATACTACAGAAAGTTAGCCAGTGAGGGAATTTCTGTACAATTTCTGTAGATTAAAGGGATTGTAATGTTTCATAATAAAAGCAGCTCTATATTAATCTTCATAGTATTTGGGCCATGGAGAGGGTTGTTTCAGTACTGTCAGAGTTGAAGTTCAAGAGTAATTGATAAAATATCCCCCTCCTGCCCCTTCTATTGATGTAACACTGCTCACCTCAGAACAGCAGGGAGTTGCCCAGGTAGACTCCAGAGAGGGACAATCTTCAATTTAGATAAGGGGAAAAAAAGCTGAAAAACCTGTCAAGGGTGACAGGGTTTTCATTGTTCTCAGATTAAGAAGATTGTCCCTTGATATTATCTGTCTGGTCTATGGACTGGATTCCACATCTGAGGAGAGCAGTGTTACAGTAGGTAAAAGGGGTGGGAGGGGGATACTTTATCATTCAATTACTCTTGAACTACAACTCTGTCAGTATTGAAATAAAACTCTCTGTAGCTTAAATACTATGAAGATTAATTGGAGCTGCTGTTTTTGTGAAACATTACTATCCCTTTAAGCAGTTGTAGCCGTTTTCATAAATCTTTCTCTTCACAGCATTCATTGCTGACATCTGATATGATGGTGGATTCCCCACCAACACCACCCAGGTATTACCTGCAACTCTGATGTAAATCTACCTTGTCAAATGGACCCGTTTGGTGATCTTATGAGCAAAGAGTGCTAAATAGCACTTTATAAATAAAAAGATGGATACTGCAAGGGTAATAGCAAATTAATAAATGGAGCCCACTGTGTGGAAGAAATAGTGCTCTACCTGTGACGGTTTCTGATAAGTTAGCCTTCCTTCAACACACTGTATGATGCCAGAACAGGTTGTTACATAGGTTTTGCCCTTGGAGCTGAGCTATCACCCTATATGTGGAAGGTTGACCAGCTGGCTGGTTACATCTCCCAACCTTAGACTTTGTCAGTGAACTGACACTCAAACTTTTCAGGCAATGGATTTGCCCATTGTTTGAAATACAGAAGTAACCAGAGCTGAGACACTACATAGTACTGTACAACAAAAAAAAAATATATAATATAAATTTTTTTTTTTTTATATATTTTCTCCATTCATGGTGATTCAACTAGTTTGCAAACAAAGAAACTATGGAGGAATTGACCCATTGAAGTTTTATAGGCCTTGAAAATCAGGGAAATGATCTAGCCGATCTATTGGCTAAAGAAGGCACCCTTAAGGGGGAAGCCTTAGATATCTCACATCTATAGGGTCCTATACAGATAAATGCTGTTACCAGGCGACAAGCCAGTAATGGAGCAAACACCCTGGTAGTGCAGTGGATTCAAGACTAACCTAGTGAACACTTGATTATAAGTCAGAAGGGGGACCCTATGATAGGGCTACTCTATAAACATATAGAAGACCACCTAAACCACCTAATCGCTGAGAAGGGCAAGGTGGGAAAGGAAGGCTTGAGGATCTTGATGAGATCCAAGGTCCAGTTCTATATACAAGATGGTCTGTTAATCAGAACCTCTAAAAATTGAATACAGCAATGGATTATACCAACTGCATTTAGAGGTTTAATGCGCCAACATGCTCATGATGCACCTACTTCAGGTCATCGTGGACATAAAATCATATACGAGATTCTCTGTGATTATGCATATCGGCCTCATATGCTTAAAGATGAACAAACCTATTGTCAAGGTTGTTTGGTGTGTTCCCATTTCCAACCATCTGATCCCACTCATCGTGCACCACTACAGAAGAGGGGGATGTCATTACTGTGGTTGGATAGTCAAATAGATATTATAGGACGTTACCAGGACAGCAAGGGGGAATAAGTATATGCTAACTGTTACATGTCTATTCACCAAATGGGTTGAGTGTTTACCCACGAACAATAATATGGCAGAATCCGCTGCTGCATTTTTAATTAATCATGTGTTCTCCAGGTTTGGCCTACCACAGAGGATTGAATCTGACAGAGGTAGCCATTTCACCAGTGAAGTGATGAGCAAACTATGGAAACTATTGGGGGTAAAACGTAAATTACATATTGCTTACTGTCCTGCGTCAAGTGGTGGGGTGGAGCAATATAATCAATCCATTGTTAACATTCTCAAGACGTTTGTTAAGGAATCAGGTAAAGATTGGGATCTTAAACTACCCCTAGTTCTCATGGCTATTCGGGCTACTCCTAATGCAGCCATGAAAATGTCACCATTTGAATTAATGAAGGGTAGAAAGATAGTCTTACCTCAGCACTTGCTATACCGTATGTCTGATCAAAATCTAATTAATGCCTCTACAACACACCAGTACATAGACCAGTTAAGCAAGCATTTACAACATGCATTTGCGTTTGCATAGAAAAATCTGGAGAAAGCAGTGGTAAGTAATAAGACTTACTATGACCTAAAGTCCACCAAAAGGGAGAATGAGGTAAATGATCATGTTTATCTGTACAATTTTACAAGAAACCAGGTAAGAGAGAAGAAATTCTTACCCTCATGGAGAGGGCCATATATCATAACTGATAAATTATCTCCAGTTGCATACAAGGTTTCTATCCCTAATAATGGTGAAACTTTAGAGAAGTGAGTTCATATAAATCAATTGTGTGCTTGTTGCCCTAAATCTCAGTTACAGAGGGAAAAGCTGAAGAAGAACAAAGAACCTAATTCAATCATCAGATGGCTTAGTATTATTGATTGTCCAAATTACATCATCATGTTTGGTTCTATTATTGTCTTTTGTTTCAGCGAAACATTGAGATCTCTTTTGTCTGTCTGTGTCTCATGTATGTTCCCCACTAACATTCTAACATATCTTGTCAACAAATGAATTGCTGCTCAATGATTCTCTGAAAATGTTATACTAATTTTAGTTTTCCTTTTGACAAGGTTTTGTTTTTAGTATACAGCTGATGGTCATTCCTCTGTGAAAGAGGGAAGAGCAGAGACAGAGAGCGTTGGATTATCTTAGTTTAGCTTAAGGCTAGTGAGGGCCACAAGCAGACTAGTGCGAAAATAAAGGTACGGTAATCATTACAGTACCAAAGTCATAGGGAAACTGGTTGAAACTGTATTGTAAGCATGTATGCATGTAAAAATTTTTAAATGAGATCACTCATGTGTCATTTCTTTTAGACCAAAGAGTTCTTAAAAGATTGAAGTCGGTTGACAGATGCTATTGTTATGAACGTCAAGACTAAGGATGTGAGGTGGATCACCTTCTTCGGTGACAGGAGTTCCGGCCAAAGCCAAGCCGTGATGTGGATCATCCTTCTGTGACAGGAGTTCCGGACAAAGCCAAGCGTGGTTCCAGTGCCTTTATCAAGAACCAGTGGGCAAGAGATGCTGGAGCCCATCCTAACAGAGAAGAATTTGTATCCCAGAGGAGTTTTGTCAACATGATCACCATCAAAGAAGAAATTTGATATTTCTCCCACCACCTGTCTTTACAACTGGTCTGATATGATATGAGTGCCGTTTTCAGCTCAAGCCAAAACTAAAGAGATCCTTGAGTAGGCCAAGCAATGTCTCACTATCAACCAATTTGGTCTATTGGTTTCCTATTTGAGATATTGTTTCATTTATTGAAGAGAACAATAAGTGCTTCATCTTTTGGAAACAAGCCTATGCCATTAGATAGTTGATAGACTGAAGCAAACTGTGATAACTTCAGAGATGATCCCAATCACGGGAAGAACATGACAACAGTCTCTTCCAGTTTTAGCATTAATATTTTAGAACTTTAATCAAGTTAGAAAAAAATATGCTAAAAAGGGGGATTATGTCAGAGACATTGCCATGATGGGGAGGAAATGGTTATTTTTTTCTTTTAAACCAAATTCTCTAAAAATCTGTGTTTTAAAATGTGTTTAAATTACCTCATGTAACAGAGACAATGAGCCTCTCTTCCTCAATGGAGAGGGGAAATATTTGGGAGACTTTAATGGTGATTGTCATATTTTGCCAGATAAGAGTAAAATAGTTTTATCAATGAGCCTTGTTATATATTAGTTAATATAATTCTTGGTATTTCTAGAATAATATATGGTGTTTCTGGAAAGGTTAAATAGCAAATATTTGATCTGGAGAATTATTTGGATTCATTTATTAACCCTTCAACTGCCATTTGTCTATTTTTGTAAGATTCTTTGTGCATGTGTTAGGGCCCAACTTTTTTAAAATGAAAGTTTATTTTAAACGCTCACTAAACAAAATAAGCTGCTATCTTGGGTGTGGCATCCTATCTTAATAAGTGGATTAACCCTTGAAGTACCCTGTAGGTTTTACATAGGATTGCTATAGTCATGTTTATGATATGTTGCATGAAGTTGGTATACTGTCTAGACCTATATTATTACATTTGATTCTAAGTCTATTCTTTGTATAATCTATTATTGACTCTATTAAATGCAATTTATGTGTTTTATTAAGAAGGTATACAATATTTGAAATCAGTACATTATTAAATTATAGTGATCTCTATCTGGGATTTTATTCCAGTTAGTTTCTCTAAAATGTGATTATTATATATATGTTATAAGGGAATTGTCAGAGGACCTGGCTTAATATTAAGCTTACTCACCTGACAATATACCTTAAACCTCAATTAGCATAGTTTATACAGTTTCTGGGGAAGAGGTATTCATATATGCTGATGCCAACTGTATTTTAATTAATGGTAAGAATCAATTATCCTTTTCTCTGCTGCTGAGTTCAATTATTATCTAATACCTCTGAATATACCTATGTGTGATTAACCCTTTAATTTCTGGTAATCCTAATGGTGATGATTGTGGTTTGAGTTACTATATATCTATTGTAATTGCTGATCACTCATTTATATCATTGTTGTTTACATTTTATATATAGTATATTATATTTAACCCCTTAAGGACCGGGAAAATCTGAGTTAGATTTGACTTAAGGACCGGAGCAATTTTGACTTTTTTGACTATGTCTTTGTTCAACCATATTTTCTCTTTAATTCCTTTTGTGCACCGACATAAATTATATACTGTTTTTTTAAGCACAAGTAGGGCTTTCTTTTGATACCACAATTATATGAATACCTCATTGTTTAATTTGATTAAAATAGAAAAAAAGAGGAACAAAATTGAAAAAAAAACAACATTTTGCTTACATTTTTCTGTCAGGATTTGCATACTATTAGTTAACGAAAAAAAATACCCCTAAATATATTCATTTGCTTCTCCTGAATATAAGAGTACCACATATGCCTAGTATTTTAGTCCTTTACTCACATTTACAAGGTAAATATTACAAGATGGCTGCCGTTATTTCCAACTTGTGATTTTTCAACAACTGGCATGTGAGCATCTTAGCTTAGCTGACGGTGCCAGAACCAAAAATGTCCCACAAAGGTATATGTTTCTGAAAACTACACAACATAAGGTAAATAATCAGGAGAATTTTGGAGTTTTTCATGCAGCTATTTTTCCAGAAAAAAATTTAAAAATTGTGGTAATATTTTGTTTTTTTGCAGTTTTCACACTTACATTTCAATACTATTGTTGATATCAAGCACATGATAGGTGAAGATTTTTAAAAATGCATTGTTTAGTGTTCAGCTCCTTCTTCTTCAGCCATTTTACCCCCAATCGCTTGTAAATCTTGACGTAAGTTAAAAAAACAGCGTTTTTCACACTTGCACTTCAATGTTGATGTGAATTTCAAGCACAGGATAGGTGAAGATTTTTAAAAATGCATTGTTTAGTGTTCAGCTCCTTCTTCTGAGTACGGCAATACCCCATATGCATAGGTTATTCAAGGTTTGCAGGAGCTATGGGGCCCAAATTGGAACATGCGCGTTTCCAGTTTCACACTTTGAATTTTCACAGCTTGCATCACTGGTGCCATGTCTCATTTGGGGCTGTGTAACAGTGCTCCACTCTAAGATTTCCCCCCAAAAGTATATATTTTTGGAAAGTAGACACCCCAGGCTTTCATTTTATGTATGTTTTCAATTTTTTTACGCAGCCATTTTACCCCCAATCGCTCGTAAATCTTGACGTAAGTTAACAGCGTTTTTCACACTTGCACTTCAATGTTGATGTGAATTTCACGCACATGATAGGTGAAGATTTTTAAAAATGCATTGTTTAGTGTTCAGCTCCTTCTTCTGAGTATGGCAATACCCCATATGCATAGGTTTCTCAAGGTTTGGGGGAGCTACGGGGCCCAATTTTGAACAAATATTGAATTTTCACATCTTGGTTAACTGGTGCCATTACTCATTTTGGGCTATGTTCCAGTGCTGCACTTTAGAATTTCCCCCCAAAAGTGTATATTTTTGGAATGTAGACACCCCCAGCTTTCATTTTAGGTGTGTTTTCAAATTTTTTACACAGCCATTTTACCACCACTTTCTCGTAAACTTGACGTAAGTAAAAAAACAGCATTTTTCACACTTTGCCTTCAATGTTGATGTGAATTTCAAGCACAGAATAGGTGAAGATTTTATAAACTGAATTGATTAGTGTTCAGCTCCTTCTTCTGAGTACGGCAATACCCCATATGCATAGCTTTCTCATGGTTTGGGGGAGCTACGGGGGCCAAATTGGAACATGCGCGTTTCCAGGTTCACACTTTGAATCTTCACAGCTTGCGTTACTGGTGCCATGTCTCATTTGGGGCTGTGTAACAGTGCTCTTTTTTAAGATTTCCCCCCAAAAGTGTATATTTTTGGAAAGTAGACACCCCAGGCTCTCGTTTTAGGTGTGTTTTCCAATTTTATACACAGCCATTTTACCACCAATCCCTCGTAAACCATGACGTAAGTAAAAAAAAAAAAACAGCGTTTTTCACACTTAGGGTTGGTGGCAGTATACTGGGCTGCATACAAATTGGTTTGGGACACAATTTCACCTAAAATGTCTTCCCCCAAAAACAAATAAAAAAAATGATCATGGGTAAATCCTTCCACACCACTTTGAATCCCTGGGTTGCCTGTGAATTCTGAGATTTGTGGGCATAAATTGATACCCATTCATTAGGATCCGGAGTGGCAGGTGTTGGGGCATTTCTTTGGGCAGGTCTTTTGGCAGGCAGTTGCCATTGCAGCTCTTGGGGCAGCACTTGGGGCATTTCTTTGGTAGGTCTTTGGGCAGATCTTTTGGCAGGTGCTGGGGCAGTTGCCAGGGCAGCTCTTGGGGCATTTCTTTGGGCAGGTATTTTGGTAGGTCTTTGGGCAGGTATTTTGGCAGGTCTTTGGGCAGATCTTTTGGCAGGTGCTGGGGCAGTTGCCAGGGCAGCTCTTGGGGCAGCACTTGGGGCATTTCTTTGGTAGGTCTTTGGGCAGATCTTTTGGCAGGTGCTGGGGCAGTTGCCAGGGCAGCACTTGGGGCATTTCTTTGGGCAGGTATTTTGGTAGGCCTTTGGGCAGTTCTTTTGGCAGGTGCTGGGGCAGTTGCCAGAGCAGCTCTTGGGGCAGTGCGTCTTTTCTTGACAGAAGGCCCAGCGTCATCACTAGAGCTGCTCTCACTTTCTGAAAACTGCGCTATGTCAAAATCTGACGCAGTGTCTGTTGCCTCAGAGTCAGACGCCAAAAAGGCATATGCCTCTTCAACGCTGTACCTGCGCTGCATTTTGCCCACTAAAAAAAACTTTTTTTTTCTTACGCTATCCCTAAACCTAAATCAACCCTAAAACTTACCCTAGCCTACGTATATCCTGAACCTACCTAACCCAAGTAAACTACCTACCTAAACTGCACTTATTATATATATATATATATATATATATATATATATATATATATATATATATATAATAATACCTACCTACCAACTACCTACCAAAATACTTAAAACTATATTTACTATTCATAAAAAAAAAAAAAAAAATTAAAAATTTAAAAAAAAATTAAATTTTTTTTAAAAAAAACTCTAAAAAAAATTCAAGAGGGGTGGGGGGTGCCCTACAGATCAGAAAACACTGATCTGGAGCAAATTGATCACTCCAAGAGTGATCAGATGGGGGGAACTTATTGATCACTTCAGAACAGTGATCAAAGGGTTAATTTTCTTTATTTAAACTTTTTTTTTTTTACTTTTTTTGTACAGTAAGGCTGGAACACCATGTGTCTCTGTCTCTCTCCACCTCAGCAGTATGCAAGGTGGAGGGAGGCAGACAGACATGACAGGGACAGTATTTACAAATACTGTCCCTGTCATTCAGGTTTTGCAACATGTGATTCTCTTTTGAAGCGAATCGCATGTTGCAACAATGTTTCAATGGCTTGTTACTAAGTGTCCCGATACCGGAACGCTTAGTAACAAGCTGCTTGAACTCTTCCATCGCTCCGTGCGGCCGCGATGGAAGAGTTTAACCCTTGACGTACCAGGACCGTCAAGGGTCGTTGGAGCACATTTACCCTTGACAGTCCTGGTACGTCAAGGGTCGCTAAGGGGTTAATAAATTATATATATTTTTGCACAAATATGCGGGACTGATTATTTTAATCAATTCTTTACTATGAAGTAGCTTGTCAATACCTAATATAGTGTAAAGTTCTCAAAATTATTTAATATTGTCATTTATCTATTTATGTGAAGATATCCAACCTGATTGGTTCTCTTGTTTTAACCCTTTGGATACCTTCAACATAATTGGTTCGACATCATAACACCTCTCAGCAATGGGAGTGACTTTATTTTACTCAGGAGGAAAAACCCTATGAGATATACATTTCGACATATTAAGTGTTTCTATCCGTTTAAAATAATCACCGAGCTTGTAAAGGAAAGAATCACAGAGTCTCTAATTTACTAGATATCTGAATTACAGAATATGAAATTATATTACAAAAAACCCTGCCCACAGTGTTAATAGTCAATAGAGACACTAGAGCTTGCAGTCAGTATAGGCTGATCGGGGGAAATGGGGACAGATGGTAGAATGAGTGTTTAACATACTTGGTCATGGAAAGAGGCAGACAATTTAGTGTTTATTAAGGGTCAGGGGAGGCAGCAATCAATTGAATGGTCATTTAACAGGCAGAGTCTGGGAAGTCGGCAAACAAATGGTCGTTTAACAGGCAGGGTCTGGGCAGTTGCAATTTAATTGGATGGGTTGAGGCAGGGGTAGACAAGGCAGAGGTCATAAGGCAGGTTCCCAATAGAATGAGACAAGACAGGAACAGTACTCTGGAATGCTAACCATCCGACACTGTATTAACACACTGGGTTTCCAGTGCTGCAGCTTTAAACAGGCCCAGGAGAGTGGGTAAGAGCAGAAATAACCTGCATATTGTTGGTTGTATGTTAATCGGCTTGTAGCTCTGAAGAAGCTAAGCATTCAAGCCTATATTTTTATTGTTTTATTATATACTTTTTAAATAAATCTGTATTTATACTGAAGACTGAAGTCACCGCCTCAGTTACTTTGAAGAACTGGAAGCTTTACTCCTGCGATTGGTCACCCGAACGGAGACTGGTTAAGATCCCCTTGATGCTTGCCTGTCAGACTACCAGATACCAGCGGTCTGACCGATAAATTTTGTGAGTACCATTAATATATTTTATGTTGGAGTATCTCAAGGTATCAAACCATTTGGCTCTTTCTCCTGTTTTCTTTTTGTTTATGTTGGACTGCATATAATGCATTCTTACAAAGGTGATGAGATGGGTGGCATGGGGGAAGAGGATGGATGAAAGGAGGGAGAAGATAAAAGGGGGAGGTGGAAGAAGAGTTTGAGATGAAAGTGGCCAGGACGGGCGATATTTTCAGTTTAGCTCTTGTACTATGAGGCAATGAACAAACAAATAAAGTGACTGGCTCCAGGGCAGCAATGATAAAGCTAAAATTTGTAATGCTGAATAACATTGCCAATCTTCACATTCACCTTTGCACAGCTCTCTGGCAAAGGATTAAACCTGAGAGAAGGTTCAAAGTGCACACCACAATACATAATGCAACCCCATTCTCCCATTGCAAATAGTAAGGATGATGGGGAACTGGTGACTTGACAAGCTGGCAGACTTGGAGGCTGGCATTCAAATTCAGCATTACTATTTTCAGCTGTATCATTGTAGCTCAGGAATAAATCACTTGACTTGTTTTTTCTTCCTCTGGCCACTGCATTATCCTGTGTTGATTGAGAGAAACGAATAAGTGCAAGTACTCTCTTTTAATTGTATCTACCATATAGTTAACACCTTAAGGACCCATGACGGTCCTGGACTGTTATGGAATTCTGGGCTCCCTGCGAGGCTGCATGCCGTTCGGGGAGTCTGGAATCGGATTCCGCAAAAAAAAAAAAAAAAAAAATGGTCCCTGGTCCTTAAAGGGATAGTAATACTTAAAACTTTAAAAAAATATATGTTGTAGGGTTTATCCCCCTGAGTAAAACAAGAGTACTCCCACTGCTGAAAGGTGTTTTCCTTCAAAAGTTATTAATTTTCAAAGTTGAATTTTTTAGGTGCAATATCACAGTGGCCTGAAATTGTACAGTGGCGCTGTTGCTACACCATCCTATGGAGATTTATGGTCCCGGGACCAGAGCTGTCCATAGGATCATGTAGCAACAGCACCACTGTACAATTTCAGGCCACTGAGATATTGCAGCTAAAGAATTCAACTTTGAAAATTAATAACTTTTGAATGAAACACCTTTCAGCAGTGGGAGTACTCTTGTTTTACTCAGGGGGATAAACCCTACAACATATTTTTTTTTTACATTTTAAGTATTAGTATCCCTTTAAGTGACCGCACTGTGCATGTGTGGCCGGTTCTTAAGGGATTAATACTTTTTTTCTGACATTACGATCCCTTTAAACTACTGCTATTTTCATTCAATTCCATCCATTAGGAATTAAGGGATTCACTCTCTCTGCACCCAGTTTTTTTGGGCGCAGAGTCTCTTAACGCATATTTAGTCCTGCAGTCCCCAGAATTGTCAGGAAAAAAGACTCCAGTGGTTTTATTAATATCGGGCCTTAAGCCCCATATCTATATATCAAGAGTAGCCAAAAAACGGAGTAAATTGTTAGTAGAATTAGCCCTGTGAGTGCCAGTGGGCTAAGCATACCCCAGTGGTACTCATATGGTTAATCCAACCAAGTTAAAAAAACATCCCCTGCTAAGAAAAAAAAAAACCTACCTGTAATTCTGATGGCCAGAAGGGTCTTCAGCTCCCTGGCCATCTACTGTCCATATTCTTCTTCAATATTCTATCTTTCTCCTAATTTTCTTCATCTTTCTTTATCTCCCTGTCTTCATCTTCTAAAGGAATAGAATTAGAATTAAAGCCGCTCCAATTACATAGTATTTTGGCCATGAAGAGTGTTCTTCAATACTGTCAGAATTGTAGTTCAAGAGTAATTGAATGATAAAGTATGCCCTCCCACCCCTTTTACCTAGTGTAAGCCACCTCCCCTCAGATGTGGAATCTGGTCTAAAGACCAAACAGCTCACAGCCAGGGACAATCTTCTTACTGTGAGAACAATGAAAACCCTGCCCCCTTCACAGGTTTTTACCTTATGCTAATTGAAGATTGTCCCTCTCTGCAAGCCATCGGGATACTACATTTCTGTTCTGAGGTGAGCATTGTTACATCAGTAAAAGGGGCGAGAGGGGGATACTTTAGCATTCAACTACTCTTGAACTACAACTCTGACTCTGGAGGACGGATCTTCCTTGAGAGACAGAATGGAAAGAAAGATGGAAGGGGCCCTGAAGAAACAGTTTGCTATTTTGGGTCAAAATCTTAAAGCTGCCACGGCTATGGCTTGCATATCCAGAACTATCAGAATCTGGCTAACCGAGTTGAAGGAGAAGGTAGAATCAGCTGTATCTACAAGTAACCTTCTAAATGAGATTTCAATCATTAAAGAAGCAGTAAGCTTCGCCTGTAATGCATCACTAGATATGATCAAGTTGACATCTCGCTCTTCCGCCCTTTCCGTCACCTCCAGGAGGCCCTTATGGCTGAAGTCTTGGGGAGCAGACCCTTCCTCAAAAAATAAATTTGTCACTTTGCCCTTTGAGGGGTCTCTTTTATTTGGCCCTCATTTCGAAGAACTAATAAAGAATATGACAGGAGGAAGGAGTACCTTTTTACCTCAGGAAAGAAGAAACCTTACCAATAGTTCAGGAAGAACACCAGCATATAAGACAAGAAGACAAAATTACAGGGAAGCGAAGACATATCAGCCTAATAGGCCTTTTGAACAAAGGAAGTCATCCTTTATACCTACACAGAGAAACTCCTTCAAAAGAGAATATTCAGGAAGAGGTCACTACAAGAAAGAGTATCTTTGAAGGTCAGCGGGCCCTACATTCGGTGCCTGTCGGGGGTCATCTGAGGGAGTTCCTGCCAGTATGGCGGGATTCAGTAGTGGACCACTGGGTGTTAAAGGTATTGGGGACAGGGTACCCTTTGAAATTCAACAACATCCCTCACAAGAACCTTTTCAGAACATCTGGAATACCAAGGGACCCCCAGAGAGCAGAAGGTCTAATGAACATAATACAGATATTAAGGCAAAAGCAAGTAATAGAAGAAGTTCCAGTTCACCAAAAACCGGTTGCAAGTGTTGCCTCCGTGATTGCACCGGTATATTGCACTGGTTCGCTCCACTCTGTTTAAATCAGTTGCAAGTGCTGCCTCTGTGTTTACCATTGGTTTGCTCCACTCTGTCAATACCGGTTGCAGATGTTGCCTCCGTTATAGCACCGATACTCTACCATTGGTTGTGCTCCACTTTATTAAAACCAGTTGAAAGTGTTGCCTCCGTTTAGCACCGGTAGCTCTCCTGGTTTCATCAGTGGCCTTGTATACTGTGGACTTTTCTGTGGTGTCTTCTCATGCAGTTGATTGCCAGAACATATGGGACTGTTCTCCTTTCCTCTGAATATTAACTCCTGCATTGCTGGGACCTGGAAACCTTATCATTCGCCTGACCCGTGTCAGCATAAACTGTTTGTCTCCTAAATATATGCTGGACCTGTGTGGGCATAATTAACCTTTCGTGTGTCTGTACTATATGTGTTATATTACAGGACCTGTGAGGGTTCTTTGTGTACTTTTGTATTTAATAAAACTGTGTTTTTATCTTAACTCTGTGTCTGTGAGTCAAACAAACGTTACAGTACCGTTACAATAGCCTATTCAGTATCAGGAGCTGTACCGCCTAAAATTGTTAAAGCTCACTACACTAGAGCTATTGCAACCTCTTGGGCAGTCAAAGCAGAGGCCTCTGTAGAGGACATATGCAAAGCAGCAACTTGGTCGTCTATTTTGACCTTTATCAGGCATTATCAGTTAGATGTTCAAGCATCAGCTCAAGCAAAATTTGGGAGACAAGTCCTTGAAGCAGTTATCCCTACCTGAATGGTAAGATGCTATGCTTCTTATTTGCTATGTTAATTTATGTATATGATGCCCCTCCCTAAGGGACACAGCTTTGGTACGTCCCATAGGTTAATGTCGTGGACAGAGGACACAGAAGAAACGGTAAAATTTACTTACCAATATTTTCTTTTCTTCTGTGTGCCTTCCATGGCATACCCTACCCTCTAAACTTTAATCATTCTGGTTATATTTTTCAGCTTAGACAAAAGTTGACTAAACTAACTTAGTGCAAGACTTCCTTTTAAACTATTAAGCAATTGGTCCTACACATCTGAGAGGCAGAGACAATACCCATATGTTAATGCTGTGGAAGGGACACAGAAGAAAATATCGGTAAGTAAATTTTACCGTATATCATATGAGGGTCGATGCCGAATAAGAGTTGACAAATCCATGTGTAATAATCTTAAATCACCCCCAATGAAAATAGGAGGGATCCATCCAAGTAAGAAATAAAATAATCAAATATGAAATGGTAAAGATGCTGCTGCTATCGCCGGCAGTGGTGGCAGGATTGCAAAGGAAAAATAACACCTCCCCACACACCCCTTGGTACCTGTCGGGCCGATGCCGGAACCAGTCTGCGAAATTTGAACAGAGACTGGCTTTTATATGGCTAGCTGTTCAAAATGGATTCCCTCCTTTCGTTGGCTGGAATATGTGCTTATGCACCTCCCAGCCAATCAGCTACTAACGTGTTTTGTAATTCCTCCACCTAGAAGCTGATTGGCTGGGAGGTGCGTAAGCACACATCCCAGCCAATGGAAGGCTGGAATCCATTTTGAACATAGACTGTTCATATAAAAAACAGTCTCTGTTCAAATTTCCCACAGACTGGCTCAGGCATCGGCCCGACAGGTATTTTTCCCATGCAATCATGCTGAAAGTGACAGTGGCGGTGGCAGCAGCATCTTTACCATTTCATATCTCATTATTATAGCTCTTGCTTGGACAGATCCCTGCTATATTCATTGGGGGTGATTTACGATTACTACAGATTGATTTGCCAACTCTTATTCTTCATCTGCCTTTAGATTATTTTTTAAATTGTTATGCTTGCACTGTGCAACAAATACATTACTGTATTAGATATGTGTAATGTTGACTTGTTTTCATTTTTACAGGTGCTTCTTTAACAGATGAAGACAGAAGACAAGAAGAAAGATGAGGTGAAGATAGAACATGACAGAAGAAGATGGACAGTGGATGACAGGTTTTACACAGATCTCGGTATTAGGCTAGTGTTTGGGGTATTATTGTTGCACTTTGCTGTTAGGTGTAGTGTAGGGTTGGTGTTTGGGAGGGTGACTGCGTTGAACTCACTCTCTGTGCTTGACAGTGTGTCAGGCACCAAGCGTTAGCCGTTTTCCTTTGATGTTCCCATTACTCACGTTATTTAGTGTGGGTTTTGGGAACTTAAAACACACCATGGACGTTTGGCCCAATGTTCCTTGTGGTTTCAGTTGGTAGGGCAATTGAATACCGACTTAGAAATTTTTTTTCCACGGGAGGTAGCCAATTTTGCCCTACCGGCTGTTTTACCGGAAATTATTTAATAGAGCCCATAATCTTTTGAGTGTGAGAGGGGTGTCACAATGCATTGGACATACCCCTGCCATTTAAAGGGTTAAGCAGGAGAGAGAGAGAGAGAGAGAGAAGTGTGTATGTTTTCTTTCTCTGGACCCATATCATTCTCTGTGATAGTTCCATTTTCTCATTCGTACATTATGGAACACAGGAGCCAGGAGTGAGGTTGCTGCCAGCAGGATGCATGGCACTTTCAGATAAAGATCCCTGGATAAGGAGACTTCCTCCCAGTCCTACTTAACCCCCATCCAGCAGCAACAACTTTAGATGGCAGTGCAGGGACTTCTGGTTTTCTTTGTTTTCTTTTATTTTGCTTTATTATTTTATGGGGGAAGGTTTCTTTGCATGGAGTTGCTACTGTGGTGTCCCTTAGTATTGGTTACAGAGCTGAAGAAGACACACAAGGCCTATCATTTGCTTGTTTGACTTCTGTGCTATGGGAAGCTACCTCTCTTCAGTACTGGAGCAGTGGAACCATAAGTCCTGGGATTGAGAGTATGGTTCATTTTCCACATGTGTCTGTTGGGCCACTATCGGAGGTCTGTCCAATGGGAATTTACCTAGGTGGCACTGACCCTCATCTTTTTCCTTAAGTATTTACTTAATAAAACATTTAATTAAGTTTATTCATCCTACTCTACTTTTTTTTAGAATTTTTTTGGCAACGGCACTTGGCTTGGCGCTCTTGAGGGCTTTATTTTACCACCCATGGCTGCTTTTTCCTCATTCCCAGTAGCTCTTGGTGGGCTCGAGCACAGGCTGTCCCAGGAGATAGGAAGATGCTGGTGGAAGTTCCATGATACATGGGATCATCTTGGTGGAGGACCTGTGGCTTTTGATAGTAGTTTCAGAAGGTTATCAGACTTCAAGGACTTTCCTCTGCACCAGTTCTTTATGTCAAGAGTTCCATGAAGCTGTCCAAACCTTGGTAAACATGGAGGTCTTGGATCCAGCCCACCATCAACAGAGATTTCTGGGGTCTTATAGTCCCCATGAAGGATGGGGGCTGTTACCTGGTACTATACCAAGGTTCAAGATGAAGTCCCTGCATTTCATTTCCTCCTTGTGTCCAGCGGAGATTCGGTTTTCTCTGGACATAAAAGAAAAGTATCTTCACATTCCAATTGACAAGATCATCAAATGATTCTCCACTTTACATTTCATGATCACCATTTCCAATTTACAGTTGTACCATTTGGTCTGGCCTATGCACCAGGGGGTATTCACCAAGGGGATGGTGGACTTGTCCTGCCATATGCAGATGCAGGGGATCTCTTACACCCATCTCGATGATCTTCTACTGAAGGCCTCTTCTGCAGACATTCTTCATCTGCTTCTTCAGACATCAATTCTCTGGCACTCTGTTGGTTGCTCATCTTCAAGCCCTTCCTGGTCCCCTCACAGGCTCTAGTTTTAATAGACCGGAGCACAGATAATAACTGAGCAGGACTGGCAGGGGCAGGAGTCCAGGAATAAATGCAGAACAAGATTGACTAGAGCAGGTTATTATAACTGCCTCCTATTTAACCCTGTAAATGTCTCTATCTTCCTCTGAATGAGTCTGCTCCTGCATCCTTTATGCATATTTTTTTCCTGTTTAAAATATTCCACTCCTCTAGAGAGCTAAATTGGTTTCCTTTTACCTTTACATTTGTTAACATGCATAATGCACAGTTATGTTGCAGATAAACCTGAATATTTTAAATGTCCCCTTGTTTCTGCATACTGAAACAACCTCCCCTCTGCTAAGGAATGACTTGAATGTTCACCCATAAGATAAAAATAAACCTTTCTAAAGTCTAAGACCTTTATTTTTGTGTGGTGACACCCCAGACTTTACCTTTATACTAAACCACACTGATGCATCCAATACTATATCAATATTAATGATTATCAAATTTAATATTGTTCCTTTGTGTATTGGCTCCTCCATTAACTGTGTAAAAGAATTACCCTTGCAAGTTATCTAGGATGTCCCTCTTCCTTGCTCTTGAAGTGACATGAACCTGCCAGTCCTCATTTGGTTAATAAGTATTCATGCTCTCCCTTCAGCCTCTGCTCTTCTTTGCATTCCTCCATCTTTCATTCTCTATCCCCCTTCTCTCTCTCTCTCTCTCTCTCTCTCTCTCTCCCTCTCCCCTATCTCCTGTGACTCATTGGGAGGAATGTACAAAAATACCAGTTCGGCTTATTTTTTTGTGGTTATAAAATAATAATAAAAAAAAAATAATGCTTCTGCACTTATGCTTATGTTTGACCAGTTTAATGCATAATGGTGTACACATCTGTTGACCGGTAGTATGAAAAATGTATGCAACCCTCCTTATGGTGCAATGTCAATGCTGAGCTAATGTCGGCCACGTGAATAAGCTCTAAGACAAAACAAATAAGCAAAGGACAATACTTACCAGAATCTGAGTCAAAAAGAAATGCTTAAGTCCTACAAGCATCTCCTCAAACCCACACAACCCAACACATATCGCTGGAAGGCTTCGTCAGGGGATGTTTTTTTTTTACTCAGATTCTGATAAGTATTGCCCCTTGCTTATTTGTCTTGTTGTTTGAAATTTAGCACTTTATTATATGCACTTCTGTGCACTTTGACATTAGTTTGCACATTGGTTGTGTTCTCACATTTATAACTTTGAGGGACTACATTTGGGGTCCGGGTAGGTGGATATCTTATCATTCTCTCATATGTGTATCTAGGATATATTGTTTTAGAGAGGTGTGATTTATAATATATCTGGAGCCCTACAAGATCTCCAGTATTTGGTTTTAAGTATGTTTTAATTGTGTGTTCATTTGTGATTTATTTTGATCCAATAAACTATTATAATTCCTCCATGTCTTCTTCAATGGCAATAGAATACATATGGGCAGGGGAGGGCTGGCCTGGGGGGCAAGGGGGCAATGGCCCCCTGGGCCGGTCATTTGTCTGGGACAATGGGCCACTGCTGCTCCTGCTTGCTGCCATAAATGGAGCTCCACTAGTGATACCACAGACCTTGCAATTTCAATTGAGCTACACAAATTATACCACAGAGCTGCAATCCAAATGGAGCTACATTACACCTATTTCCATTGTAAGCTCTACGATACCATTAGTTAGCTTTAGATAAATTGTAAGCTCTGTAGCATCACTAGTGTAGCTCAATTTCAACTGTAAACCATGTGGTATCACTTGCCTTCACCATATTAATGGCCATTTTAAAATTAACAAAAGGGGTGGGCCTGGACAGTGGGATCAAATGACAGAAGAAATGGGCCACTTAATTGTATTTGCCCCCTGGGCCACAAGTTGCCAGTCCTCCCATGCGTATGGGTTGTCCCTTCCACTAGCTGGGGCTCAACTTTTAAAACCGGAAATATAAAAACGCACTTCCCCTCTCCTCTCCAGTCTTGTTTTTATGCCAGCTTGTGAAAGGAGAGCGGGATGCTGCATTCTGCTAAAGAACAAATTATAAAAATGAAGAAAATGGTTAACCCGGTTCCTTGGATCAGTTGGATGCCAAATTCAAGGGAGGCAGAGCAGTCACACCGGATCCGCTGTAACGCTGATCGGTGCTACAATGTCAGAGAGCAGTTTGCAGCTGCATTTCCCCCCCAGGAGGGTGGGTAGAGGCAGTATGTGGAGCGACTGGAGTCGGTGGCAGAATGCAGGCTGGACAAAGCAGAATGAAGGTAAGTCTTAATATATTTATAGTCTCTGCTATCTGCTTACCGGAAGGCCACAGACTCCAGCAAATTGTGGCAGGATGTACCAGGCCAATTTCAACATTTTTTAACATGGATGAGATCATCCATGCAGGAGACCTTCAATTCAATGCAAAAAACGCCAGTGCATAAAAGAAGGCGAAATGGGGACCCCGAGGAGGGAACATCTAATATGGAGGAAGGTGATCTTTATAGTATCCAAGACCTAATATCTGAATATTCATCTGAAGAGGAAGGTGAAATTGTTGAAAAGGAAGGATCCTTCAACCTGGATAAAATGGAGCCCTTCCTCAAACACCTGCTTAAAACTCTGGGTTTATCAGATGAGCACAAAGAGCAGGACATACTGGACACAGCCTTCTTAGGAAAGAAAAAAGCCAGTCCAGTTTTTCCGGTGCATAGTTCAGTTTCAGAAATCATCAAATCCAAATGGACCAAAGGGGACAAAAGGGTCATAATACTCAAGTGCTTCCAAAAGATGTACCCATTTAAGGAAGAAGAATCAGCCCGAGAATTGATGCAGCAATATCTCATATCTCCAAAAGAACCGTGATCCCAGTGGAGGATGGTTCCTCCTTAAAAGACCCTATGGAGCGCAGGATGGAAGGTGCCTTAAAGAAACAATTTTCCTTCCTAGGGCAAAATATCAAGGTCGCAACAGCCCTCGCATGCGTATCAAAAACCATCAGGATATGGTTAAACGAATTAGAAGAAAGAATAGAGTCTTCAGTTTCAAGAACAAAATTATCAAAAGATGTAGCTATTATAAAAGAAGCCATAGGATTCGCATGTGACGCCTCAATGGACACCATTAAGTTGTCGGCCAGATCTTCTTTGTCTATGTCTGCCCGCAGAGCCTTATGGTTGAGATCTTGGAATGCAGACTCATCATCAAAAAGTAGGTTAATATATTGCCTTTCATGCGGTCCATGCTATTTGGTGAACAACTAGAAGACATAACAAAAACTGTGTGGAGGAAAAAGCTCACTATTACCCTAGGATCGAAGAAACAGGTCATCTCCTTCACGTTCGTTCTACAGAACAAGGAGGCAGCCCTTTTGTGAATCCAAAAAATTTCAAAACAGATCCTATGATCCCAGAAGACAATCCTCAGCACAAGGATTCAGAGCAGGATTCAGAAAGGAAGGACCTAACCACTCTCTTCTGAAACAACTTGTTAGGGTTGAGTTGGTCACAACAGGTTATCAACTTCCGCATTAATAAACATTATTTGCACTGTATAACACAACCTGTTTCCCACCCCATAGTGACCACAATATTTTGTATGCGACCTTCTAATAGTGAACCCTCTGAAATGGGGGGGGGGGGGTTACAATAAACTGATAATTGGTAACAATTAAAGGGAGAGTAATGTTTCACAAAAATGCAGCTCCTATTAATCTTCATAGTATTTGAGCCATAGAGAGTGTTATTTCAATACTGTCACAGTTGCAGTTCAAGAGTAATTGAATGAAAAAGTTCTCCCCTCCCTCCCCTTTTACTGATGTAACACTGCTCCTCTCAGAGCAGCAAGACTGTCCAGATGGATCGCAGAGAGGGACAATTTTCAGTGATCATAATGAAAAACCTGTTAAGGGCACAGTAAGAAGATTGTCCCTTGCAGAGAGCTGTCTGGTCAAGAGACCAGATTCCACATCTGAGGGGAGGTGGCTTACACTAGGTAAAAGGGGTGGGAGGGGGATACTTTGTCATTCAATTTCTCTTGATCTACAACTGTGACAGTATTGAAATACTATGAAGATTAATCGGAGCTGCTTTTTTGTGAAACATTACTATAACTTTAACAGTGCTAAAAGAGCCAACAATATAATATTAACCCTCTGAGTGTCCGAATGGGTGAGCATTGCATTGCCTTGCAATTATTTGTTCATCCCTCTTACACTCAGAAGGTTAATCTACAATCCAAAATGCAAACACTGTATGTAGACCAAGGACTGACGTATGTGAGGGATATATAGCATCCATTTAAAACTCAGTTAGATGAAACATTGTATCACTAATTATAAATGAATATAAATTAATTACTAGTCTGAAATCACTCAGATGGACCTAAGCAATTCAAAATATGCTAAAAATATTGTATAAGCACAGTTGAAATAGCCTAATTTTATTAATGAAGTGTATCCTATGCAGCAATGTCTTAACGCTTTGAGTAACAGAGGGGTACACAACACACTGCAAAGCAAAGTGTTGCACATCCCTCTGGCACTCAAACGGTTAATGGGAAAAGTTTTTCACTAATACCAAACAAGCAGTGTAGCCATCCCACCTGTCTGCTCTTGTAGTCAAAGCATTTACAGCTGCAGTTTCTGAGGGATGGCATGGGATGATGTGAGTAGTAGTCCAGCAGAAGTTGAAGGGCCTCACTTTGCCCACCCCTGCCCTATCTTATGAGAAATTGATATTTTTCCTACTAAGCTGACCAACCAGAATAATTTAATTAATTCAGCTGAAATTGTATTAACTTATTTTTATACTTTTAAATGGATAACATTTTGAAAAATATTATTTTGTAGGGCTTCTAGTCAGTGGATAGAGACAAAAGCTCTCAATAGACAACAACAGCTCAACCATGAAAAGGAAAACAAAGGGCACAGATCTCTCTAAGAGTATATCTATATATAAGTAGTAGACCTACCCTGTAATCAAAGCTCACCAGAAAGGAGACAAAAAAACAGCATATAAAGAATCTAATTATCATCTCTTTGGATCTTCTCCATGAAGCGCATCTACCACTCCAGATGACAGGATTCAAAGGTCAATTTAAAGTAATTGTATTTATTATATTAAAACATGACGCTTACACTCAACATCTAAAACTTCAATAACCATATATGCTTTAAGAGCTGCCTAACGCATTTCGTGTCCCTCCTGGATACTTCTTTTTGGGGCTAATTTAAGTTAAAAAACAAAACAAAAAAAAACCCAACATAACACATCCAATTAAAACATGATATGTATACTTTTGTCCTCTTGAGTCAAAATCCCATAGTCGTCTCCATTTTGTACTGTAGTGGAAGAACTTCCCGTAGCATGTGATGCTTTGGGTAGTGTACAACCATGAAATGGCAAGGCAACATAAACACGCTGTTCTCATATCTTATTAAAATGCAGTAATCATTACCACGTCATATCCTAAAAATTGGGCATACTGCAGGGGTGCAGTGATTACCACTGGGAGGAAATTGGATCCATGTTGTATGTATGTATTTTTCAAGTCTGTTTTGTCTTAAAGGGATACGGATTACTTTGCAATAACTTTTAAATGAGGAATTACCAAGAAGTGGAAGTTTTGTTTTTTTTTTTTGTTTTTTTTTTATAAACACAGCCGGTTCTATAATTTTACTACATCTTTTAAAATGAGCTGTAACTTTAAAAAAAAAAAAAAAAAAAAATTGCAGCTGCAAGATAATTACAGGTTGGGATTAATCGTTTTGCTCCTAAGTGCTCTGGTTAGTCAACATCAGCCTAATAAATCTAGCATAGAACAAAATTACGGTTGAATAGTAGCACACAGAGAAGGCATTGGCAGTGCGGTATCAAGCCATATAAAATGAGTGGGTGTCCTGCATAGTCATCGTTAGTGTAAACATAAAGGAACAAACTATACGTACAAAGAATAACAAGGCTAAAGTTCTTGGCACGTGATAAATAGGGAAGAACAGAATACTTATGTAATCTCACTGCTTGGGTCTCTGTAGATATAATGCCAGAACAATATGAATATTGTGGTAATGCATTTCAGAACAGCAGAAAGAGATTTAATCTCTGGACAAATACTTTTC
Organism: Rhinophrynus dorsalis; assembly: GCA_037306005.1. NCBI lineage: Eukaryota > Metazoa > Chordata > Amphibia > Anura > Rhinophrynidae > Rhinophrynus > Rhinophrynus dorsalis. Next base: position 146,522,724 of record CM074725.1, on the reverse strand, counting down.
TGACAAAACCATACTGTTATTTTTGTACTTCAAAATGTATCATAGAATCAATCCTGCTAAAATGGTATTGGCATTTACATTAACGAAAATACGTCTACACGGGGGAAATAAGAATAAAATATTGAATAACACTATAGAGCATTTCTTTTATGTAATTCTTTATCCAGATCTCATTCAGAAGGGAGTAGTCAACTGTTTGTCCTCAAATTGTTGTGGACTACAACTCCCATCATCCCCAATCAGCGGTTGTCTTGGGATTCTTGTCAGTTGACATTAGCATTTTAGATTGTCAAAGAAGGAAACTTTTGTTTTCATGGGTTTGCTGGTGGACAGGGCATTACCGATCATTTTTAGGTTACATTTTGACCTATTGACACCTTTTTGTGTAACTGAATAAATAATTTAGAGCAAGACCAAAGACTAATATATAAACATGTATACTGAAGTTTAAACCAGTTCTCTTGCTGTGGAGCAGTGTGATACAAAATATACACATTGTACAGTCAAATCTCCTAAAGATCCCATCCCAAAACCATTGCCATTAACCATTTGAGTGCCGTGTTGAAGCATGTCCCAGAGGACGTCATTTAAGAATTCCTGGAAAACTGCGGGAGCATTGCAGAGACCGAAGGGTATTACAAGGTATTCGTAATGCCTGCTCCTGGTTTTCCATTCGTGGCCCTCCTTCATCCGTACCAAATTGTATGCCCCCCCCCTGCAGATCGAGCTTGGTAAACACCTTGGACCCTTTTAATCGATCAAATACCTCGGTAGTAAGTGGAATTGGGTAGGCTTTTTTGACCGTGATACGGTTGAGACCCCTGAAATCGATACAGGGCTCAGTTCTCCACTCTTTTTCTTCACTAAGAAGAATCCAGCCCCAGCAGGAGAGGAGGACTTGCAGATGAACCCCCGGGACAGCGCATCCGCAACATACTCCTCCATGGCCTTATTCTCTGCGACAGAAAGAGGGTACACTCAACCTCGAGGGGGAATGGCCCCAGGTTGCAATTCAATGGTACAATCATATGGGCGGTGAGGTGGGAGCTCACCAGCCTGGCCCTTATTGAATATGTCTCGGAACTCTTGGTACTCTTCAGGCAACAAAGGTACCGGGGATGTGGTTAGCACCTTCACCGTTTTCACTAGGCATGTCTTGGAACAGCTGGGTGACCATGCCATGATTTTGGCCCTTGCCCAATCGAAAGTGGGATTGTGTTTTCACAAAAATGGATAACCCAGGATCACAGGATAGTGAGGTGAGTGGATCACCTGGAATCGTAAACTTTTGTGATGGATAGCCCTTATAGCCATAGACAAAGGAGCGGTTTCATGGGTGACCTGTGGCGGCTGTAGGGGTCTACCATCAATGGTACGGAGCTGCAATGGAATGGAGTGCTTCTGGGTGAGGGCACTGTCAATAAAGAGACCTGTTGCATCGGAGTCAATAAGTGCCTCTGTAGTAATGGAAAACTCGCCCCAGGAGAGCCCAGTGGAGACTAGAGGTTTATCCTTCTGGATAGCCAGGGACGCTGAGATGCCACCTAAGGTCTGTCCCCTATAGGACCTTAAGTGCGGGCATTTCCTGGACGAGTTGGGCAAGTTCGCAGCATATGCCCTGCCTTACCGCAGTTAAGGCACAGGCCCTCCCTCCTCCTAAAGGCCCTTTCAGCAACTGAAAGGTGATTGAACCCAAGCCGCATGGGCTCCACATCGCCTGAGGTCTTGAGACTAGGAGGTGTGGGAGGAGAGGGAGGCATGGGTGGGGACAAAAAGCTCTGGGCTAAATGGATGGAATGCCTCTGCAGGCGCTCCCTAAAGGAAGGTCTCTCACGGATACGGGAGTCGATCAAAATGCAATATGAAACCAATTCCTCTAAATCTCTGAGGAGGTCCCAGGCTGCAATCTCATCTTTAACTGTATCCGAAAGCCCATTAGAGAAAGCAGCCACGAGAGCCTCATTATTCCAATCAGCCTCAGCTGCCAGGGTATGAAACTCTATGGCATGGTCTGAAACCGTCCTTGTACCCTGCTGGATGGACATTAGTTGCTTGGCAGCAGAGGTGGAGCGGCCTGGTATATCAAATACCCTTTTAAAGGATGCCACAAACTCAGGGTAATTGTACACAATAGGTTTCTGCATCTCCCAAATGGGATTAGCCCATGCCAAGGCCCTGTCAGCGAGTAAAGAAATCACAAGGCCCACCTTACTCCTATCAGACGGAAAGGACTGTGGTACCATCTCCAAATAGATGCCGACCTGGTTCAGGAAACCTCTGATTAGGGTCTCCCCCATAACTCTGGGGAAGCAGGGCAGAACCAGTCATGCCTCTAGCAACATTGGAATCACTATTGACAGTCGGGGCGGCAGCAGCTATAGGGGCAGCCTGCGCCGGGGGTTGCTGAGGTGGTGGAGACAGATGCGCAGTACGGAGCAACAAAGTCTGGAGGGCTAACACAAACTGGTCCATACGCTGGTCTACCTGGTCCAGCCTGAAAAAAAACTCGGTAGATTGCCTGCGCCTTCTGAATTCATGGCCCTTGTTTACTGTTAGGGACCAAGAACCAGACAGACACAAAAATATAAAGTGCAAAACACCTTTATTAAAATAACAAAAGCAAACAAAACAAAATAGTGATCCAGAAGCATAAACCAAAAGACAAGCCGGGGTCAGGAACCAAGACAGGTACTCAAACAAGCTGGCGTCAGGAATATGGAAATCAGCATAGTCAGGAACAATCCAGGAGCCAGAAATGAAGTCAGTGGAAGCCAGATCTTACACAGGTAATCAGCAAAGCAGTAGAACACTCTTGCAGCCAGAAGCAAACACAAGGGCAATCAGGTAATGAGCCAAGCTGCTTTAAATACCCTGGGAAGGTTGGCTGTTGGCTGACAGCAGTCAGGTGAGCAAACACAGCGAGGTCAGCTGATTCAGCTTGATCCAGCAAAGGAAAGGCAGCAGTAATGGATAGCAGAACACTGGATTAGCTCAGACAGCAGAATCGAGCAGCAGAGTAGAGCAGCTCAGCCAAACCTTGACAGAAACTTCATGAACTGACTTGTGACAAAGGTGGCATCCTATGACAGTGCCATGTTTAAAGTCACTGAGCTCTTCAGTACAACCAATTCTACTCGCCTGTCATTTTGGAACTGTACTGCGCTTTTGGGTGGGATTAGTCTAATATGTATGTGGACATTTATCCTCTGTAATGGCACTAGAAAGCTAAAATATGATGCTTCTGAGCGGTGACTAGCCGTAGAACAGGCCCTTGTGCTGTTGTTCGTCCTCAGAAGCCTCTCACATTTTGCATACTCAACCAAAGAATCGATAGAGCTTACATCAATATATGAAAATGCAACTGCATCAATATGGGTAAACAATGATAAAGTCCAAATCAACATAGAAAAAGGGATCCGACAAGGAGACACAATTTCCCCAAACTATTTTCAGCTTGTTTAGAAGAAGTTTTCCGCAAACTAAATTGGGACAATAAAGGACTTAAAAGGATAGTAATACTTTATTCATACAATCTTTAATATTGTACCTATTAAATAAATAAATAAAGCAAAGGATCTAAGTCTGGTTGCTATAAGTTTTATTGTAATATTGTTGTAAAGTTTCCCCCTCCTGCCCCTTTTAGCAACGTCAGTGCTCTAGCTTCCAAACTTAGATTCTGGTCCCGGGACCACACGGTTCATCTGAAGTAGGCGAACCAGACCTCACCTTTAACCGGGGACACATAGGAAATAGGAATATTTCAGGAGTGTACCAAAATCAAAGCAGTCCTGCAGTATGAATTTTTCACATGTGTCACCCTAGTGTGAAGAACCAAAATAGCATTGTACACAAAGAAAATCTTCATGAGAACGGTCTACTGCACCAAACCAGGCACACTTTGTAGACTGTTCTCATGAAGATTTTCTTTACATACAATGCTATTTAAAGGGATAGTAATACTTGAAAATAAGTTTATTTTATATTGTAGCCCTTAAAAAAACATGAAAAATGATATAAGTCTTATCTCCCAAACCTTTATGGTTTGGGAGATATTCAGAAGTAAAGTTTCCCCTGGAGTGACGTCATTGCTCCACCCTTCAGATTTGGAATCCGGTCCCAGGACCGGCTGTGCCTCTCCAGAAGTGCTGAGATCACCATCTTTAAAAATAATTTCTTAATTGGAATGGTCTACAAAGTGTGCTTTCAAGCCACACTTTGTAGATAGTTCCAATTAAGTAGTTCTTTTCAAAGATCGTGATCTCGGCACTGCTAAAGAGCTGCCGGTTGCTCTGTGGACCGAATTCCAAATCTGTCCACTAGATGGCAGACCTGGCTGAAACAGCCAGGAAAAGAGAATTTTTCTATATTTTACATGTGAATATCTCCCAAACCATAAAGGTTTGGGAGATAAGACATATCATTTTTCATGTTTTTTTAAGGGCTACAATATAAAATACAATTATTTTCAAGTATTACTATCCCTTTAAGCTCTCCAGGGGATGGATTCTATTGCAGGGGCTAATTTTATCACTGCTTTTATCAACAGGTTTCCCCATAGACTTCAATAGGAAAATGTATGATAAAACGGGGGTGTTAACATTTATCACACGCAATAGAATCCAGCCCCAGATGAGCCGTCCGGTCCGGGGACCAGAATCCAAGTTTGTCAGCTAGAGCGCTGACGTGACTAAAAGTGGCGGGAGGGGGAAACTTTACAAGGATATTACAATAAAATTATAAAACTTACAATATTAAGGATTGTATAAATAAAGTATTACTATCCCTTCAATATCAATGGCGAATACATTTTGTAGACAATATCACACTCTTTGCCAGTAGTCCCGAAGAACTGAAAGAACGCATTGAAGAGCTACAACAGGAAAGTAAAAATGTTGGTCTGAAGATGAATATCAACAAAACACAAGTCACGTTTAACAAATTTGTCATACAAAGAAAAATCACAGTAATGGATGAACAAGAACTAGAAGAAGTGAACAAGTATGTTTACCTCTGAAATGTCAATAAATGGAAAGAACATGATGGAAATTGAGCTTGGGACGGCAAGCATTTGGAAAACTTGGTAGCACTATCTTTAAAGTGGAACTATCATGCTAATAATATTGACCCAGATATATGAATGACCTAGCGATATACAAAGTCATACTATCCTTAAGCTCAATAAGTCAGTATTATTGCAGTAAAAACACATCTGCGGCAGGCATCGGGCTGCACAGAGCTTACAAGAGAAGCTCTGTGCACCTATGCAGGCAGTCCTTTCCTGTGCCTTAAGGCACCAAAGAATGTCACTCACCAGTGCTGGCGTGAATGGGGCAGACAGTGTAGACTCAGATGTACATTTCCTTTAAGGTGTCTGCGCTGTCTCTTCTGGTTCCTGCCGAAGATGTGTTTTATCTGCAATAACACAGATGTGGAATCTGGTCCTGAGACCAGATAGTTCACAGCAAGGGACAATCTTCTTACTGTGAGCATAAGCAAAGCCATGCCCCTCCTTGACAGGTTTTTGCTTATGCTAACTGAAGATTGTCCCTCTCTGCAATCCATGCCGATGGTCTTCTGCTTTGAAGTGAGCAGTGTTACAGGGGCTGGAGGGGGATACTTTATCATTCAATTAGTCTTGAAGAACAAATCTGACAGTATTGAAATAACACTCTCCATGGCCCAAATACTAAACAGATTAATTGGAGCTGCTTTTGCTGTGAAACATTACTATCCTGTTGAGCAAAAATTTACAATGATTACATCCCAGATGGCTCTGGAAGACATCAAAATGGAATAGAGGTATATATTTTGACAGCAAATAAAACCAACCGGCCCATTTAGTCTGCAAATTTTCCTATCCATTAAAGGAACACTAATGCCTCAATAATAATACTCCACTTGCCTTAATACAGGCAGAACATCATAATGACTACTGAAAATCAATTCTACATGGACTGAGTTCCCAAACTGAATCATTATTTTGTACTGGATATTATGTTCATGGAGGCAAACATAATCATACCTGGGAACCTTCTTGTTCCAAGCCTCCGGAGGTCCACTAAGGTCTGTGGGTGGGAGTGTCCAAGTGATGTGATTTGTGTCATAAAGTGGGCAAGGCTTGATTGGGGTGGGTAGGATTGGCAGGAGGGGTGGGGTTTGTCCTTAAAGTGGGCTGGGATTAGGAAGAAGAGAGGGAGGAGAATGACAGGAACTGGCTATATAATAGGCAGAGTTACAAGGGAACTCAGTGAATCCTGTGAATCAACCTCTGTCCCTGGAAACCCGGTAATTAAAGGGATAGTAACACTTCGTTTTAACTTTATTTTATTTTGTAGGCATTAAAAAAACATGAAGAATGATATAAGTCTTATCTCTCAAACCTTTATGGTTTATGAGATATTCACAAGCAAAGTTCCCCTCCCCGCCCCTTTTACCTAGTGTAAGCCATCTCTTCTCAGATGTGAGTCAGGTTGTATGACAGTACAGATAACAGAAGGGGACAATTTTCTTTGTATGAAAACAATGAAAGCCCTTCCCCCCGTGACAAGTTTTTCAGCTTTTTCCATTATCTTAATTGAAGATTGTCCCTCTCTGCAGTCTACCTGGGCATCTCCCTTCTGATCTGCTTGAACAGGGGGGGGATACTTTGTTTGTGAATATCTCTTAAACCATAAAGGTTTCAGAGATAAGACTTATATCATTCTTCATGTTTTTTTAATGCCTACAAAATAAAATAAAGTTAAAATGAAGTATTACTATCCCTTTAAGACCAAAGTCTCCAGGTCAGATCCAGGGAGTTCCCAGTTGTACATGATTCTTTGTTGTCAAACTCATTCTTCATAAGAAGACATCAGTGGGAGATGTTTGAGGTCCTGGAGTCTAGGAACAAAGAATCAGCTTCCATGGACACAAAGTCAAGTACTAATTAAAGATTAGAATAGAATGTTTTTCCCAGATAAAGGTAAGTGGGAGTTTATTAATACAAGATGTTAGCGTTCCTTTGACAAACTCAGTTTTACAATGTCTACAAAATAGACTTATGTTTTTCACAGACATTCTTTGATTTCCCTACTGTATTAGCTTTTGCCATTTATAACAGGGGAGAGATGCAGTAAAGGTCCACGCAATGGCAATGTGTGTCTGGCAATGTGTGGAGATTACTTCACCATGGAGAATATGACACACTTCACCATATGCAATAAGAATTAGGTATGCAAGTGGAGGGGGGGGAAGAGTATGATCATTAGCATATGAGATTGACATAAAGCTAGCAATGTGTTGGGGAGAGCAAGTGGGAGTGCAGAGAGCATGCACTCATCCTCAGACTTCAGCTCCAAAAACAGTAGCAGGCCTCCCTTATAACATACACAGTCCTTTGTCTCGGCCATCTAACAGCTGACTGAGGTAAACACAGAACAATGTAGATCAGCTGATACATATAATCAGCTAAGTCACCACCGATCAGTTGATTCATGGAAACACAACACTCAGCCACACTCTGCAAGGCACTCAGTCTGCCTTGCTGAGTGTTGCAGAGTCTTGTGTTTCCATGAATCGGCTGATCGGTGTCCAGTCCATTGTTTACATGTAACAGCTGATCTGTCAGTACTGTGTTTTCCTCAGTCAGCTGTTAAACAGCTGAAGCAAGAGACTGTATACGTTATACCTGTTTGAGTGCCTATCACGGTGCCCGTGCTCCTGGCTGCAGGCGGCAACATTCTGATTCTTCTATTTCCATATCTCATTTCTGGTTGGCCAGTATCTTTGTTGCTGCCCAGTGATAGCCTTTATAACCTCTCTCATGTCTACACTATGGTGCCCTTTCGTGGTGTACTAGTTCCTGACTTTTGCTCTGTTATTGCTGATCGTGTATGACCTGGCCTGCCTGACGACGTTCCTGAGTTTGCTGTACTACTGTTGCTCCGTTGCTGACTGTATCTGGCTGTGAACCCTCTCTGTTGCTGACCGTATCTGGCTGAGGACCCGCTTCCGTTACTGATAGTTTCTGGCTGAGAACCCACTCCATTGCTGACCGTATCTGGCTGAGAACCCGCTCCGTTGCTGACCGAATCTGGCTGAGAACCTGTTCTGTTGCTGACTATATCTGGCTGAGAACCCGCGCCGTTGCTGATCGTATCTGGCTGAGAACCTGCTCCGCTACTGACCATACCTGGATGTGTATCTATTCCATTACCATCTGTGTCTAGCGTATAGACACTCTTTTGCCATCCATATCTAGCCTGCTGCTTGGTTGCCTCCGTTTGCTGCAGCTAGACTTGCTGTGGCCTTGCCGTTACGCTAGTTGGTTACGCCACGTGGAGCTATTACTCTGTTGACCATTAGCTAAGCATTCGTGCTGTCGCTACTGTCATTACCGTCGTTGGCGGTGTGCACACGCAAAGTACCGGTACAGTGTTCATAGCACTGACTGTGTTACTCTGATCTCTCTGTGTCCCCCTCCCTTACAGCGCTGGGCTCACTCCCTTTGGGAGTTGCAGTATATCACAGGGCATTACCTATTGACCCTTTGCGTGCCTGGACAGTCCAGGTAGGGTTGTGCATATTCCACTCTGCAGTAGCCTTGGGGTCTAGATCAGCGTTGCGTTGTTACCATCCTCAGTGAGAGGGGACACTGGTTGCCTATATATATATATATATATATATATATATATATATATATATATATATATATATATATATGTCTTACATATATTTACACTGTATTACGATCCACCCCTAGCGTTCTAGGGCTTGCTTATGAGAGTTGTCTCGGTCTATCGCCATCCGGTGCCAGGATAAGTGTTGCCTCGCTCCTTTGGGTTCTGTGCCTCCCAGGCGTCTGGGTTGTGCCAGGAGTGTTGCCTCGTTCCTCTGGGTTCTGTGCCAAGGTCCTGTGGTCAGTTCTCGGACTGTGTTGCCTGCTGCCTGTTCAGTCCAAGCCAGAACCTCTGTTGCCAGTGATTGCTATCATTCATACATACATCTCTATTACTGGCTTGCTATTACTGTATATACCTGCATATATTTATGTTCTGTCTGTGAGGGCCCAAAGGCCTAACTACATGTGTGATCTTTATCTCAATAAAGTAATTTTAATTTTACCAATCTGGTCTGAGTGTTCATCAAAAAACCATGACAGTGCCACAGGGGGGGTGAAAACTATTACAGTGCAATGCGCTGCACATCCCTCTGGCACTAAAAGGGTTAAGAGAGGTCTGCTGCTGTCTCTGCTCTCCAGTATAGCCATAGCTTTCTGTTGCTGCATAGAAAGCTATGGGAAGGTCCCAGATTCACCACCCTCAAGGAGTAGAATTTTTTCTGTGTGCTCCCACAGCATCTTCAGCTATCAGAGCTTAATGCATGTGGCAAATAGCAACATCCTATATAATAATTCGCTAAATCGTGTGTAACGCCCGACATGCGCAGTAGACACTGCTGCGCGTGCTGCAGTCATGCGCAGTAGAGACTGCCCGCGCCGCGGCTGAGACAGAGCTGGGTGCTCCGAAGGAGCGTCCAGTTCTGTATCAGCTGTGGCGCGGGTAGTATCTACTGTGCGTTGACTGCCCCGCGACCGGGTGGCAGTGGCACTGTGGCCCGTGTAACGGGCTGTTCAACTAGTTAATATAATAACACACCCTCAGGAATAAAAATGTGGCTCATTAAGCTAAATGTTAATATGCAAATGAACCATTGAAAAAGGAGACACTGCAACATCTAAAGACTGGCAAAGGTTTGGAGAAAGCATGGTGATATAGGTGTATTTGAGGTGTAATCACAGGAATGAAATGGGGAAGACTCTTTAGTGCATTCTACAAGAAAGATTAGTATGTAGTTCGCTGACATATTGACATACTGGACCCTTATCAATCATAAGTGCATCTCCCCTGGAAAATTCTCTAAGCTCCCTGATTTCCTTGTATTGTTTACGCTATATCTTATTATAATTCATGTTAAATGACAGTAATGCATTGAAGGCTTCATGTTAAAGGGTTAGTAATGCCTTTTTAAAAGTGATTTGCCAAGTCTTCTTTATATTACAAGTAACAGACTGCGCTATGTCTAAGACTCTACTTGCGTTTAGTTTAAAAGTTATGAAGAGTTAAAAATCCCCTGCCCGGCACTTCAGGCTGCCTCCCTCTGGGCTAGATTTAAAGGCAGCCGTTAAACCATCCGCTAAGTAAAAAAGGCACGTCGGCCGCAAAGAACACATGTTTTACGGCAGATTCAAAGGTAAGCGTTCAAGAATAGCTATCGGGCGTAGGCACTACAAAAACACGTTAAACAAAAACCAGCGTCGCACCTGATTTTGCATCACCGCGCGTCCCAAACACCCGTTAAAACACAACTTAACTCAAAATGTTACATTACGGCTGCCGTTGTCTAGCAACCCTGATAGATGCACAAACAAAATTCAAACCTACAGCCAATCCCAAGGCCCCAAAGTATCAAAAATGTTCAAATACACCTATATATACCTCAAAATAACGGTTACACCCTGTCTGTGTTTCGAGTTTCAGCAAGCTAGAGCACAGGACCCAGGAGTGGAGGATAGCATTTAGAGAGAGAGAGAGAGAGAGAGAGAGAAGCATACAGAGGAGTAAGGTAGAAGGATTTTGGAGAGGAGAGAGTTACATTTAAATAGACACATAGCACACTTTTGCACATAGCACATACATCCATACAAACACATACACATACATACACATAGTCTTTTTTTTTTCATCACACCTTACACATTTTAAACTTTATTTTTACAGTGTGAATCCGTGAGTGAAAGTGTGTGACAGAGAGTGAGTGGGATCGAGTGTGTCTGTGAGGGCGTGTGAGAGTGCCTGGGTGTGACTGGGTGAATGATGGCCAGGAGAGGAGGACAGGAGAGAGGGATGGGGAGACTAGTGGAGGAGGAGGAGGAGGAAGGTCAGGAGGGGATCCCTCAGCAGAGCAGGGGTGGGAGAGGGAGATACGCAGGGCGGAGGGGGACCAGGCCCACAAGAACAGGCACACAAAGAAGAAGAGGGACAGATCCTGCAGTGGGACGAGGGGTAGTGCCTGGGGACCACCACACACAGGCAGGGGCAGAGCAGGCAGGACACTCCGGGTCTGACTCCTCGCATGCCGGAGCTGAGGGGGACAGGGTCAGGGATCCCCGATATACCGAGGAAGAAAACACGGCCCTCGTGGAGGCTGTCCTGGAGAGGGAGAGTGTCCTCTTCCCGGGGGACAGACTCCCTGGCCTGTCTGCGAGGAGGAGAGCTGCCTGGAGTCAAATCTGCAGCAGAGTTAATGCGGTGGCCACCTGCAGACGGGATGTGGACTCAATCAAGAAGAGATGGGGCGACTGCAAAAGGCAGGTGAAGAGGAAGATGGGGGATGCCGCCCTGCACGCCAGAGCCACCGGAGGTGGGCCACCTGTCCCCATCACCTACAGCGCATGGGAGGAGAGGCTGCGGCAGACACTGTCATCCACCCTCATTGAGGGGGTCCCTGGAGGATCAGACACTGGGGAGGAGAGGAGCCTCCACACCACCGGTAAGTGCATCACCCCAAAACCACACACCACCCCAAAATACACACCCATCACAAACAAGCACTCACATCCCAACATCTGCTCTTCATTCAACCACACAATTGCACCAACACAGCACCCTGAGGGTTTAAACAGGGATCAAGACAAGGACAAATGTCAATGTTCAACAAGGCCAAAACCTGTCCAACTCCCTGGTTAACCCTCATGTTGCTGTGCTCATCACACACAATACACACAAACCATGCTCAGTAAAGTGTTGTATGTTAAACATCACAATTGTTGTCACACAGTGTTACCCATGTTCACACAGGGAATCCAGCACATAACCCCATGAGTGCCAGAGGGATCATCAATGCATCGATCAACAATGCTTTGGCAACCCCTCTGGTACTCAAAGGGTTAACCAGACAACAAACACATGTCGATAGGTTAACAATTACATGACACATAGGGGACATTCACTAAGCGGTGAAAAAGAGCTGATCTAGTGAATTTGACACTTGCATACCCTCACTTTACCAATTACAATGTTAGTCTATGGAGAACATCCAATAACAGGATTCAAGCTGCACAGGCCCCATTGTGTGGACTCCATAGAAAACATTGCAGATGGTGAAATGAGGTCAGCGGAGAAGTCAGCATCATAATCAGTTCATCAGGTCCACTTAACCGCTTACTGAATCACCAACAGGATGGATCAGGTCACAAATCACAGTGCCACTGAGAATAAATGCTTGTATGTGCAACACACAGGCCAAAAACAATCACACATAAGTAAAGGTGAAAAAGTTGGCCTTGGTGTTGTGTATGCAATCATTTACTCTAACTTCAATTTACATAGCTCACATTTGATTCACATATAGATCCTCAGGAGTGCTGATGCCATGGATGGATGGTACACCAGACACTATTTGCAGGATAAATATGGGAACCAAATATGAACCATTGAGGTTTGGTCAATAACAGGCCAGGGATTATGGATATCTATGATCGGGTCTGGCTGCCTCACACAGAAGGATGGATGGGCTGATCCTGGAAAAAAAGGCCTCAATCAATGATATCCTTCAAGACTGGCTTGATTGTTGCCCCTCAGGATTCAACTTGAACAGACCTCATGGACAGAATCCTGTAATGTACATCAATCCCTGATTGCCACGGTGGTATCCCATGCATCACAATGCTATGCATAGGATACCATCATGACAACCAGAGAGGGACATGTCTAATCTGACAAAATCCAGCACTGTACGGGATGAACTGATAACATAGGGATGAATACTACTTGAATCACACTGCAGATCTATTCAAAAAAGATATGTACAGAAAGAAAAACAACCAGATTTGTATGTGGATATGTCCCTTTCAAATGGGTACAAATAGGTCCCAACAAGATGTAAACCCAGAGTTCGGTTCAGTACGTGTGATTGTCCAACTGCCCATATATGTGCACCCTCAACAAAATAACTCATATTGATATCATCATCACAGTACATATACCCAGTATATTACACCTACTTGGATGGGTATCACTTGTATCTATGAAAGTTCATTTGTGATGGCTGTACATATATAGGCAGTTAGACAATCACATGTTCTGAACAGATCTCTGGGTTCATATCTATCAAGGATATGTTTGTACCCGTATGAAAGGTACATATACACACATATCAGACCATATTCCTCACTGTGTACCTTGGCATGGCAATGGTTAATTTCACTTGATGTAACCTTGCAGGCATCATAAAGAGATGTTTAGAAAGATGTTCCTGTATGTGACAGCTGGAGATGTCAGTCATATGACCACACGGAGGCTCTTCAGCAGACCCAAAATTGAAACAATTGGAGATGGATCCATCATTGACATGGTCCACAGAGCGTGCTTACAAACCAGGAACACTTAGTAGACAATGGCAAAGATGTAGTTATCTCCAAATGGGTCAATGTGGAGTCTGCTGAAGAGCCTCCGTGTGGTCAAATGACTGACATCTCCAGCTGTCACATACAGCAACATCTTTCTAAACATCTCTCTATGATGCCTGCAATGTTACATCAAGGTGAAATTAACCATTGCTATCCCGTTAAAGAGATAGTAATACCTAAAATGTGAAAGGAAAAATACATGTCATAGGATTGATCCACCGGGTAATGCAAGGGTATCCCCACTACTGAAAGGTGTTTCATCACAAGAGTATAACAGCTCAAAGTTGAATATTCCAGGGACAATATCACTGTGGCCTGAAAATGTACTATGCCAATGTTGCCAGACCATCCTCTGGCTAGCTTTGGTCCAGGGAACAGATATCCACAAAGGATGATGTGGCAACAGCGCAAATGTACAATTTCAGGCCACTGGGATGTGGCACCAAAGGAATTCAACTCTGAGCTGCAATACATGTAGAATACAACACCCATCACCAGTAGGAGTACCGTTGTTTCACACAGGGGGATACACCATACAACATATATGTTCCTTTACACATTTCAAGTATTAATATCAATTTGACACCATCATGGCTAAGTTTACTGATCACACAATCTCAATCCTCCACACAGGTTATGTGTCTCCAGCACATCAGGAGCCCATGGAGGAGGCCACCTCACCACCCAGTGAGGAGTATTTGGAGGAGGGGACCAGCCAGTGGGCACCGTACCCAACGACATCCACACCTCTTGGCCAGCTGGATGCACCAACTCTGCCTGCACCAACTCTGCCTGCACCAACTCTGCCTGCACCAACTCTGCCTGCACCGACTTATTACAGTGACTGGATGCCCCCCACCACCTCCAGGAGCTATTATCCCCCAGCAGCAGCAGCAGCACCACCACCACCAGGGAGGCAATGGCTGCCCGGTGATGTGGCCACCACCCAATACGGGCCATACCCACAGATTGACCTACCCTCCTGGATGGCTCCCCAGCATGGCCCCAGGTATGATCCTAGGTGGGGGCCAAGCACATACCAGTGGCCAAGGTTTGACCCTTGGCCACTCGACTACCAACACCTGGGCCTGCTTGGGGAGCCCCAACAGCCTATGCGAAGGGACGTGTTTACCCCACCACCTCCACCAGCACAGACATCGGTGGGCAGCAGTGGGTCAATTGATGTGGTGGGCACATACCCATCTGCAGCACAACCAGCACCAGCAGAGGAGGACACAGCAGCAGCAGAGGAGGACACAGCACCAGCAGAGGAGGACACAGCACCAGCAGAGGAGGATACAGCAGCAGCAGAGGAGGATACAGCACCAGCAGAGGAGGATACAGCACCAGCAGAGGAGGACACAGCAGCAGCTGATTCACCAGGCACAAGCATCACCAGCAGTGAACGGCCCACGGGGATGGAAGCTAAGTGTATGGCTCTGCAAAGGAGACTACTCAGGTCAAGCCTCCGCACCAATGACAACATCACCAGGAGCCGTAGGGAATCCCGTATAAACACTAACAGGATAGAGGCAAGGATCCATGCCCTGGAGTCGGAGGTCATGAGGATCAACACTCAACTCCATCAGCTACACACGGGGGTGATGGACCTGCTTGCACAGCTACTGGTGGAGTTGAGAGAGCTGAACCGCAGGGAGGACTTACGTTTGGAGAGGGAAAACCTGCGCTCCACAGAGGGATCCACTGCCCCCACCACCCCCTCTAATGTGACCCCCGAAGCCACACCTAGGGGGCAAAGGGTGACCAGGAGATCATCCAGGTTATCCACTTCTGCCACACAGTCTAAGCCCCCCCCCCCCAAGAAAAAAAAATAAAATGCCCAACATGTTAAATTTCCCCTGAATAAAGGAACATTGTGCTTTTGAATCCTGTCTGATCTGCTTTGAATGTGGTCATAGATTTGGGTGGCAGAGTTGTCTCCAATGCATTGCCAAACAATTCAGTGAATACAACTCCTGCCTAGGTAAGATGTTTGTGGGATGTTACAACATGGGTTCACATACACATCGTTGTACAAAATCAACTGTAAAAACATCCCTGTTGCCATATTACACAACTGTGTTATATGGCAATGTTGTGTGTTGATTTTGCATAACAAAACATTCCCCTTAGCCCAACATTTGGTACAACATTGAACATTCATCTACATCATATGTAGTGTTTAACCCTTTGATATCCAGAGTGGTAGGCAACGCATTGCAAAGAAATGCGTTGGGTACCACTCTGGCACTCAGAGGGTTAAGGGGATAACCAAACAAACGGCTTAGCGGTGAGATAACAAGCAGGACAGATAAATGGGACATGTATCCATATTGTCTTGGATTCACACACTCATTGTGCAACAGACTGACTGGGGAAGCCAATGTTTTCAACCTAGGATTTCAATGTGTAGCACACACATTGATATCCTGGGGTGAGCATTGGGGCCTCCAGTAAGTTGACTTGTTGTTTTTTCTAAGGGTGTAACAGACTTCCCCAGTGAAAACACTTGTCCACTTGGTCATGTACTGTGATATGTCCCAGTGGAGCAATATCACTGAACATTGATTATACTGAGCAACACATTAACTGTGGACAGGAATTCACTGTGGAAGTATGTCCCCTTTATCACCTCTTTATCACTCCCACAACACATTAGTGTATCACTGCCACCATCTGTTAGCGTGAATACATCACTGAGTCCACTCACTTGCAAACAAGTGGTGGAGTCCTGTGATATGGGTGATGCCTTTCCATGTATGGGGATACTCTACCCTGGGTGTGGTAACGCATTGACAACTGTGTTCTCAAATATATCCTCCTACAGACACAGATAGAATGGTGATGGTTCATCTTTATTGTGTCTCAAAGTACATTAGGATGTACATGTGTTTTCTGTGTATTGCCTATATGCATTGAACACCTGTATGAGAACACTAAATGTACTTTGAAACAAAAAAATAGTACTTTAGTTACACTGCTGCCCAGCTCATGTGTTGTCCACAAGGTTTGACAACTCTGTAGCTGAGCATCCTAACTGTACAGGTTATAAAACTCAGGAATTAGTGTTTTCTGTGTCTATATGAAAATGATCCAGTAGAGGTTTGTGTGAACCTCAGGTCAAACTTTGCATCACCAACAACATCAACATAAACAGCAAGGGGTGATCTCCATGAAGGTGATGTCAAGACATCAATCCAGTCACATAGAAGAACTTCAGTTCAAGGATGGATCATGTTACGGATGCCTGTGGAAGAAGAGGACAGGATTTGAAGTAGTTGACTTGAACTGATCATCAAGCAACAACAATTTAGTCTTTTTGATCCCCTCAATTTTCACAGTTACAGGTGAGTACACAAACCATTGCTTGACAATGTGTTGTGTACTCATCTGTAACCAATTATGTGGAGAACTAAGGACATGTGCCCCAGCCCTATGGATATGTGCCCCTGACATGGATACACACATCAACAAGTGTTCTGAGAGCTCCATGGAAGTAATGAATTTGGGCTGCCACTGTTAATGTGACAGTGGCAGCCCAATGTCATTTGTTCCATGGAACTGTTAGGACACATTTGTTGATGTGTGTATTCATGTCGGGGGCACATATGTCTGCACACTCACAGGTCAGCATGGTGTCCCTGGTAATCTGATCTACGTCTCATGACCTCTACATTGTGTGCCCATACCACTGTACATCCACCCCTGTGCTGCTCTTCTCAGCTGTAGCACAGTACAGGTTCCATATTGAGTCCAATGGCCCTTTAACCCCTGATGTGACGGAGTATTATCCAATGCATAGCATTGGATAACACTCTTTCGCTACAAGGCTAGCATGGTTGCTCTGGCTATGCTCATGGCAAATCAAGTTAGCTGCTGTCAATCAAGCCCTGTAAGGCGATGAACATGGGTTATGTGTTGTACCTTGTTTCTCCTGAGGGTGTGCGTGATATCCTTGGGGTCTGTATGTCAACGTGGAGAGTGGAATGGAGGATGGTTTTTGAGTCCACACACACAATTTGCCACGTCCGCTGCAAGTGCAGTGCTGTGTCACTGTTCCTGTGGGGTGAGACAGAACAAAATGTGCAGTGTGGTTAGTGTCACAGGACTGATGGGGGACTTGCATGGATTGTTTGCATGCCTGTGTTATACTCACATGTAAAGTGTTGAGCCTGTCTCTGATCTGTGTCCCTCTCAGGGTCTCCTCAACGTGTCCGATGTCCATGGGCACTTCCTGTATGGGGGGGGCCTGGATGTGCTCCAGCAGCCTGGTGTCCACTGCGATGTTGTGCAGTATTGCGCACGCCACAATGATGTCGCACACCTTTCCAGGTGCGTACTGCAGTGCTCCCCCCGAGTGGTCCAGACATTGGAATCTTGACTTGAGGAGGCCAAAGGTCCGCTCAATGGCATTCCTCGTTCTGCCATGAGCCTGGTTGTAGCTTTCCTGGGCATGTGTTCGAGGATTGGCCAGTGGGGTCAGTAGCCAGGACTTGCATCCATAGCCAGCATCACCTGTGTAATGTGAGTGACATGGTGAGACAGGGAGCACATGTTGTGTGAATGATGTTTTGTGTGGTAGACGTAGTAGCTGTGGGTCAGGAGCATGCTAAGCAGCGTTGTGTGTACGCCTGTGTATGTGATGTGATTTTGTATTGTGAACTCACCCAAAAGCCATCCCCCTGTAAAAGTTCCATTCTCGAAATCTCTGTGGACTGAGGAGTTTTGGAGAATGTATGAATCATGTGAGCTGCCAGGATACTTTGCACAGACATTCATTATCCTCATATGGCTGTCACACACCATCTGCACGTTGATGGAGTGAAAGTTCTTCCTGTTGATGAATATCTGTGCGTCACGTGCTGGGGCCTTAATTCGGACATGGGTGCAATCAGGGCCGGTGCAAGGATTTTTATATACACAGGCGAAGGTGCATTTTGATGCCCCCCCCGACACAATCCACCTGCCCCCCCTGACCTTACCACAGTCCCCTGCCCCCGCCCACATATTCACCTCCACAATGCTCCCTTCATCTCCACATTGCACCTTCCACAATGCCCCCTTCATCTCAGCATTGCCCCTTCCACAATGCCCCTTCATCTCCACATTGCTCCTTCCTTTGTGCCCCTTCATCTCCACATTGCCCTTCCATAATGCCCCTTCATCTCCACATTGCTCCTTCCTTTGTGCCCCTTCATCTCCACATTGCCCTTCCATAATGCCCCTTCATCTCCACATTGCTCCTTCCTTTATGCCCCTTCATCTCCACATTGCCCTTCCATAATGCCCCTTCATCTGCCCCTTCCATAATGCCCCCTCAGCTCCCTCCTTTATGCCCCTTCATCTCCACATTGCCCTTCCATAATGCCCCTTCATCTGCCCCTTCCATAATGCCCCCTCAGCTCCCTCCTTTATGCCCCTTCATCTCCACATTGCTCCCTCCTTTATGCCCCTTCATCTCCACATTGCTCCTTCCTTTATGCCCCTTCATCTCCACATTGCCCTTCCATAATGCCCCTTCATCTGCCCCTTCCATAATGCCCCCTCAGCTCCCTCCTTTATGCCCCTTCATCTCCACATTGCTCCCTCCTTTATGCCCCTTCATCTCCACATTGCTCCTTCCTTTATGCCCCTTCAGCTCCACACTGCCCTTCCATAATGCCCCTTCATCTGCCCCTTCCATAATGCCCCCTCAGCTCCACATTGCTCCTTCCTTTATGCCCCTTCATTTCCACAATGCTCCCTACCTTGAGTCCCTGGTGGTCTAGCTCTAAGAGAGCTCTGTGCCTCCTTCGGCACAGAGCTCAGCCTCCCAGCGCTGTTCTCAGTAATGCAGAGCGCTGGGAGATTATGTCATCTCCCAGCGCTCTGTATTACTACAGAGCCTGGGTCGCTCTGCGTTGTGAGCGTCCCATAGACGCCGCGAGGGAGCGCTTGGTCGTGTAAACGAGCGCTCCCTCGTGGCAGATATAGTTAAAAAAAATAAAAAAAAATAAAAAATATTTCTCAGCTTCTCCCTTTCCGGCGCCCCTCCGATGCGGCGCCCTAAGGCAGCTGCCTGTGCTGCCTTAATGGTAGCGCCGGCCCTGGGTGCAATCTATAGCACCCATGACCCTGGGCATGCCTCCCCTGGCGTAAAAGGCCTGCTTGACTTGTATCCAGTCCATGTCGGTGGTGGGGAAATGTATATAGGTACTGGCCTTGCTTTTGAGGGCTGGCAGGACCTGGGCCAGCACCCTGGAGAATGTGGCCTGTGACATGCCAGATGCGTAACCCTCTGTGGACTGGAAGGCCCCGCTTGCCATGAAGTGCATGGCACAGAGTAGTTTCTGCAGGCCAGTTAGGGCATGGTTGTAGATGTAGATGGGATCCACCTGCTCCTTGATGACCTCATACAAGGCAATGATGCTGTCAGGCCTCAACCTGTAGCGATCAATGACCTCATCATCGGTCATTCCAAAGAGGGTGACCCTTGGGCGGTATACCCTGGGCCTTGGTGGTCGTCTATACATCCTGTGCCCTCCAGGTGGGGATGGGCTCCTGTGTGGCTGCTGAGCCAGAGCCTCCTCACTTGCAACAGGTGGTGGCTGTTGATCAGGCATGCTTGGAGGTTGCTGATGTTCCCTAGCTCTCTCCCTTGCACGCCTTCTCTTCAGTCTTCGCAACAATATGTAACCCAACATACTGTTCGTTCTCTCTCTCTCTCTCTCTCTCTCTCTCTCTCTCTCTCTCTCTCCCAGAGTGGAAAACAAGCCACAAGTGAGTGTGTTGAGTTGTCCCTTTAAGTACTTGCTAGGGCGTTGTGTGGGTGTGGTGATGAGGTGAGTGCTGACCAATGGTGAGTTGTTTTTGTCCAGGTAAGTGTTTGCAGGTGTGTGGGTGTTATAAGATGTGGTGTGTTGTGCTTGTTCTGTGTGTGCCATTTGCGGACATGCAGTTGTGGGGTGCAGGTGGCGTGTTGATGTTGCCCAGGTGAGCTTGTATTTGCAGGTGTCCGCTTTGTGTGATGACCCCCATTGTTCCGTGCCATGTTGTGTTGTTGTTTTTTAGTGTGTCGTTGTCCCTGTGGTGTTGGTTGTTGTTGTGTGTATAGTGATTTGTGTTGTGTGTGCATGTTTTTGTGTTGTTTTGGCATTGCACGGGTTAATTTTCCCATTTACATGGTTGTGCGGTAAGCCTTTTGTGTCTTTTCCTATGTAACGGGTGTTTTGTTTTGGCCGTTAAGTGTCTAACGGCTAAAAAAAATGGGTCTTAACTTTTAGCCGTTAGGTGTGTCTTTTTTTCAGCCGTTATCAGTACCGCAAGCCTTTGAATAGCTCTGGGGTATGTTTTTCCATGCGTCTGAATGCACGTAAGTGTATCGGCCGTAAGGATTGTACAACTGCCGTTAGCTGGTCTTTAGACGGATCTTTGAATTGCAACATGTCACTTAACGCACCCGTTAGTGATTTTTTTTGTTAACGGCTGCCTTTAAATCTACCCCTCTGAATCTCTAAAGGGATTCCTGCGTCTCGACGGCTGCAGCGAGGGACAAACTTCAGTAAGTATAACTAAGTAAGTAAGTATTACCCTTTAAAAAAATAAAAAAGTAGTATTTCTGGTGCAAATGATCTATGCCATGGGAAGGGAGGTGTCATGAAATCCCCATTGATTTAAATTGGATGCATGGCAGCATGGCTTTACAACAGGAAAATATTTCCAAACAAATCTGGTTGAGCTTTATTTATAATATTATGCAAGGGATAGATAAAGGTGGACCAGAAGATGTAGCTTATTTGGATTTTATTAAAGGGATAGTAATGTTTCATAATAAAAGCCGCTCTAATTAATCATCATGCCAGAGCAGAAGGGAGGTGCCCAGGTAGATTGCAGAGGGGGACAATCTTCAATTAAGATAAGGGAAAAACCTGAAAAACTTGTCAAGGGGGGCAGGGCTTTCATTGTTCTCATAGGAAGAAGATTGTCCCCTTCTGTTGTCTGTCTGGTCTATGGACTGCATTCCACATCTGAGAAGAGATGGCTTACACTAGGTAAAAGGGGCGGGAGGGGAAAATTTGCTTGTGAATATCTTTGAAACCATAAAGGTTTGAGAGATAAGATTTATATCATTCTTCATGTTTTTTTAATGCCTACAAAATAAAATAAAGATAAAACTAAGTATTACTATCCCTTTAAAGCTTTTTTTCTTTTTTTTCTGTCCCACATAGGAAACTGATTCATAAAATGCATAGTTTGGGACTGGACATCAATGTAGTTGACTGGATAATTGGCTGAAGGACAGAAAACAGCATGTCATAATCAATGGTATTTATTCAGAGGAAGGATGAATTACTAGTGGACTGCCACAGGTGTCAGTGCTAGGGCCTGATTTCTTCAATATCTTTGTTAGTGACATTGCTGGTGGTATTCAAGCTAAGGTGTGCCTTTTTGCAGATGAAACAAAAACGTACAACAGGGTTGACTCTCCAGGAGGAATAAACCTTCTGCCACTGCAACTGGTGTGAAAATCACGCCCCCATCGAATCAACCAATGGGAGCAGTAACTCCTCCTTACTGCCACCCCTGGGTGTGTTTGTCAGGCACACAGAAGTCTTCTTTTATATATATAGATGGAAATGGGCAGACTGGATGGGCCAGATGGTTCTTTTCTGCAATTAAAATATATGATTCTTTGTTAATCCCTTTAATGATAGATACATCTCCAGCACATTATCGTACCTGGGAACTTGACAGGCAAGGCTATCCAGAGGGCAGCCCTGCCATCGCTGATCCAGGACGGAAATGACGTGATTCGTGTCATAAAAGGGGCAGGGCTTAGTCATGACGGGGAGGGCGGGACAAAAAAAAAGGGCAGAATATATGTTGAAAAATATATGTTGAAGGAGGGTAAGAGGGCAGGGAGTGGGAGGAACCAGGGCAGGATGGAAAACAAGTGGGCAGGAGACTGAGGAACTGCCCTAGAGACCAGGTAATTCACTGTGAAATTCAGAATCTCCAGGGCAAAACCAGAGAGTTCCCAGGTATGCACATTAGAACTGCACTTCTATAACAGATCAGACATTACCCCTACCTAAACTACACTGAATCATTTAACTAAGCAACATTAACACTTAAGAAGCTTGTAAAGAATTAACCTGTTGAAAGCAAGCACATTGAACATGGGGAAATGGGCATTTTACCCCATGACTGCTAGGGAGGTCTCCAATGCATTACATCACAAGGCATTGAAAACCTCTCTCGAGGACTCAAGGGAATAAAAGTATTTGTTTATATCAGTGGAAATGTTTATTTTCCTCTGTGGTGGTGGTGTTTTGTTCTAGAATTGAAACACCACTCTGAATCCAGTTTGCACGACAATAAACGGAAGCAATTTGGCAAAAGAAAATTGTCCAGCAAGCAGCATGCTAGTCTTTTGTGTCCAGCAGGTGGCGGTATCAGATGAATAACATGAGACCTCTCTTCCAAATTGCGTGCATTTCTATATGCGTGCGTCACAGGCCCTTTTGACATAAAAAAGGTTAAAATCATGCTATTTGTACATACATGTGAAACTGTACTGTATACATCTTACAAAACAATATTGTTTGTATTAAACGTTTATGATATATGATTCTTATCTAATAAGATTTGTTAAAATCGAATTTGCTTCTCTGTTGTAATCTCCATAATGTGTATGTTATTAGCTGACTGTTGCTATTATCTGACTTGTCCAAACTTCTAATTTCACCCTTCAAAGTCTAGAGAGACGTGTAACTTAATGGAAAGCAATACATAACGTGTACGTTATTCTAGTCCTACACCCTTAGAATGCAAGTGTGTCGTCCACGTGACACTGAAAGGGTTAAAGGGTGGGTTTGCAATATCTTTATAAAAATGCCTAATGCAGGAGTAATCTGATTCCAGTGCAGCCATGCAAAATTATAGCGCAGAAGCTAGATCAATGGCTCTCCAGCGGCTGATGGACTACAACTCCCATAATGCTTAGCCCTTGTTTTTCACGACTTCCATCGTCATCATAGTCAACCGTCAAGGACCACAGCTTCCATAATTTCCAACCGGTCAGTGGCCTGCAGAGGATCGTGATAATTGTGGACCAATAACAGCTTAACCCTTTAAGTGCCAGAGTACCCCTCTGGCACTCAAATGCTGAAGACTCACGTGTTGCCCACCTCTGGTATTGAATGATAATTCAGTCGTGCTCCTATTCCTCTTGTTTATTTTCAATAAAGTTTATTATAGGAAAAAAAGGAGTTAGTGCCAGGCCTGGCCTCTCTCCTCCCTCCTCTCTGCTCTCCTCCTTCCCTCAGTCTGGGCGGTGTGAGAGGCCCCTTTGTGTCTGGCTGGGACACAGGAGGAGGAGGTTTGTGTATGTGTGAGAGAGAAAGAGTGGGGAGGGAGGCGACTCGGTGCCTTCTTCATCAACACTTCAATCCACAGTTCCCCTCCTCCTCTTCTCACAATAACAAACCCCCCTTGAGGTGGCTTCCCCAGGGGAGGAGAAGGAAGCTGGTGCCAGGCTGGGGCGCTCACATGGGCTGATGCTGCAGGACCTCCGAGGCACACACAGGGACACACACATTTTACAGACAGCACTACCAAGGCTCATCCTCTCACAGCTTTCTCAGGGCCTCATCCTTGGAGAATACGCTCCATGTAAACTGGATTATGTGACTGAGACAGCTTTTTCTCTGTATATACACTTAATATTTATTTTTTTGTTTTTAAGGTATTGGAAATAGGAATTTGTCATCTGATTTTGCAAGTCTTTAATGATTAAGAATAATCCATATATTGGGGGAAAAAGAAGAAATACAACATCATAAAGAGAAGAAATAAAATGTATTTTAAAGAAGAAGAATCTCTAAAGCATTTTTCTGAAAAAGAAGAGTATTTGTTGGAACAAAATCTATATAAGGAAATATCCTTACCTGTAAAGAAATTCTGGAAAAAAATGTGATTCCTGGAAGGATTTCTATTGTAATAACCAAATAGAGATATAATGTATATTTCTTTTTTTACTGAATGTCAAGCAAAGTGACAGGGACAGATACATTATTTATCTTGGCTGCAATGGATTTTTTATTATTTATTTTTACACATTTCTTTGGTGTAGACATGGGTGTGAATTCCCTTGTGTAATTTGTTGCTGTGGATATGCATTTTTCAGGACCTTGGTGTATCTTTATTTTCATGCTGTGAAACAGTGTTGGAAATCCGCTTATGAGGGAGTACAGTAGCCCCCAGGCGTACACCTCCCATGAAATGAGCATTATCTGATGAAAAGCAGCTTCTTATCCTTAGAGGATTCTGCGCTGGAGGGCCTTCAGCCCCTAATGGATTAGCAATCAAGATCACGTTCATTGTGAAATCGGATTATATCCAGAGGGATCTGATTCCCCTTAATATTTCCATTACTGTGGCCCCTTAAAGTCCCATTTATTTGGGATTTTGCAGGTTATGGCTTCAAATCAGAATCTTGTTTTACTTCTCCTTGGTTTGCATTCCACCCTCCTACTGACTACAGCTGATGGTAAGTCCCTTATAATCCGATTTTAAAGATTTGTGGATATTTGTAGTCACTGGATCTGGGCATGGCCTGCACCAGTGACTCAGTAGTTCATAACCGCTTTGCCAAATTTAGAATTTCTCTATTTCTAATAAATGAATATGACAGGTAGTGTGCCTGTGTAGATATGCATTGCATTGTGTGAATGATTTTAATTGTGTTTTAGGTGGTTAATAAAGTGTAAAGTATGTTGACAAACCATTAAAGTCCCTCTTAAGGTACTGCATATTGGTATTTTTTGTAAAGTCATATATTTTTATACTGAAAATCTCTCCCCCACATTGGCTTATTTAATAACGTAAAGGCGTATTATAGCTGTAGTCATGATAAAGAGTAGCATTGATTTAAGAAAACTATTATTTGGTCAGGCATGTATGACACCTGGTTGGTTCATTGATGAAGAGGGACCAGGATCACTTATGGAGTAGTCTTCATGTATAGCATGGTGCAAGAGAGTGGATGGGAGTGGCTGGTATTGGGTTGCTGTCAGGGTCAGTGAATGAATCGCTGCAGGGATGTCCAGACCAAATCTTCAAGGAAGATGAGGGGACTGTGTGATAGATCATTACACTGTTACATGATGAGGCAGGAGTCATAAATATTTGTAGCCACTTTGCAACAGTTCTTGTATGTGAGGCTTTTATTGCCTACAAATAGTAGATTGTAGAAATAATTTATTTTAAATACAAGGTGAAATCCCTTTATCCCACCTGTGATGGCTTTTTTTTTGTCCCTAATGCTACCACAGTAATCACTGTGAGATCTGATCTAAAATGGAAAACAGAATTTAAATGCTAATAGCTTTATTCTTATAATATGTTAACATGTATTTGAAAGCAGTGCTACTGACAAATTTTTAAGGGACAAGTTCCTGCCCATTAGTGCTTAACCATCCAATTTTTGGTGCCCAAGGCATAAAGATATAGTGACAAGTTTAAAATTACACAGTGCTGCGGTGAAAATCAAACTTATTGTTCCTGCCTTTACAACTAATGATTTTTCATTTATTGTCAACACCCTTTCCTTTCATTGTGAAATTGGGATACATAGATGTGAAGACTGTTAGTAGATTCAAGATTATGCCTGATTATGGTTCCTTGTTCTACATTAAACGCCAGTATTGAATTAATGACTTGGAGGTAGATATATAAAAATCAAAGCATGTCATCCACCATGTGGCCTTCACAGACTACAAAGCATTATTGAATCATTGTACAAGACTTACTTGTTCCATGATACATATAATGTCATGTTGAGCTATTGTATGCTCTGTCTATGGCTGTCATGAGATATAGCCATGATTGTATTTTATTTTGAATCGGCTATCTCCAGTTTTAACAGAAATGGACATTTTGTCTTTTTTACTGGGAACATCCATTTTGAACATTGCTTTTAAGATAACCAATTGTAATATTTGCTATTGTTAGAAATGGGTTTCTACAATGTACTCCTTACTGAGAGAAGGGTGTGCATACAACAGTTATTTCTATTAACGTAACCTATATTTTCATAATGAACATGCCTTCATTTGAAATGTGCATTTCTACTACTGGTTCTAAGCAAATATCCCCCCCACCAGTACCTACAGTTACACATGTTCTTTTTTGATAGGGTCAAAATATAGTTTGACTATAACCTGGGTGATATCAGTGTGATATGAACAGAATTATTTAATTTCCCAGTAATATATTCTATGTCTGTTCAGCATTGTTACATGTATATCCAATTTCTCCAGTTCACTGAGGACATTGCAGTTGTTCATGTCCAACTGAATAAAGCTATAAATGGAAGAGTGTTACAATTGGTTAATTATAAAATCTAAAAAAGAATCTGCGTAGAACAACCAACCCAACTGTGACAAGTCAACACAGACTAAGAAGAATCCAAACCTGCGACTTCAGACCCAACCCGAGAAGATGGAGTAGTGAGGCTCAAGCCTCGGTATCCAAAAATCACTGCTGATGGATAAAATGTATCAGCAAGAAGACGACGACGCTGCGTAGAACAGCAAAATGTTTCAAATGAGAAGCATTTTTGCATAGAAGACTTCTAGTTTTCTAATCATGTCAAATGTTTAATTGTTTTGTGAGCACATACTTTTCTCAGTTAAAATGGTCTCGTGCATCCAAACATTGTTACATCAAGCTGGTAGCCCTTTAGTAAATTATATGTAAGTAGGGATTGTACCAATAATAATGGACTATCTAGTAGAAAAACATTTATAACTAAATAATATGATAAGAATGTAACAAAGGGAAACATTTTATGAACCAAGATAAACCTGGACGGAATCCAGCACACGCTAACTCCACTGTAGGTGATAAATAAAAATTCTGTTAGATTCTAGCATTCAAGGGACTAAAAGCCGAACAGAAATCAGTGGGACTTTAGGACATTTTTATTTGGCCCTTATGATGAAGTTGGTTTGCCTCAGAATTGCTCCATTTCTTCATAGTACATCATTTGGGTCCTGTAGAAAGACAGATTTAGTGAAGGGCAGTGGTGCCCGAGTCAGGTCTACAAGAACTACTAAGCAGCAAGGTCTTCAGATTTTCTTTAGTTAACAATTACGTTTTTGATATTGGTTAAATTACCACTGGGAATTTCTTTAGGTGTGTGTTTGTGTTAAAGAGGAAATATGCCCTAGCAATAAGTGGCTATTAATTTGTTTGATAGAAGGACTTAGGTAGTTATCTTTCAAACAGCTGCAAGTTACATCTATAAATCATTTTAGGTATTTTTTTAAATCTCTTTTCATCTGTAACGTATTGTACCCCCCATTCAAGCCTGCTGACATCTATTGTTTTCTGGAAAGAGGCATGACCTAAAGGAAACTGCAGATATAATGTAAAGATATATAGATAGCTGTATGAAGGGCATCCACATAAGTAAGTCAGTGTGTTAAAATATAAGCAACTTATTCCTATGGTATATTTTCCTTTTAAACTGAAGGCTTTGCTTGTTGGTAGATTTTAAGGCCTGGACTCGAGCACCACTGTAGTTGTGGTGGATTTTTGTGGTAAGCATTGGAAAACTGAAATTAAAAGTTGCAGAGATTTCTAAACATAATAATTTGACATTCCTACATTAAATATAATTTAGCCTACAAATACTGGCATTATTGGTCTTTTGAAGATATAACAGCTTATAGCAACTCTGCATGT
Source organism: Rhinophrynus dorsalis (assembly GCA_037306005.1). Classification (NCBI taxonomy): domain Eukaryota; kingdom Metazoa; phylum Chordata; class Amphibia; order Anura; family Rhinophrynidae; genus Rhinophrynus; species Rhinophrynus dorsalis. The sequence goes on along the minus strand of CM074725.1, from coordinate 146,494,547 downwards.
GGTAAGAACCTTAGATGGTAGAGAAAAGGTTTTAATTTTGCTTAGTCGGCTTGAGATAGTTATCCTTGGCAGAAATCAACAAAATGTTTTTAGAGGAACATCTACTATATTTTCATAATATGGAGTTTACTGTAAGCCCTCTCTAACTCCTTTTTGTTCTACCTGTGTCTTATTACAAAGTGCATTGCAGGGCCATCTGGAAAGAGAATGGTCTAATTATTCTTTTGACACTGGAGCCTTCCTTCACACAAATGTCAAAGGGATGTCTTCTTCAGTATTTCCCTATAATCATGGTGTAGTCTTAAGTTTGTCAGTCCAGACTGCAACTAATAAAGGGACTAAAGACCCGTCTTCTCCCATGACTACGTTTTTCTAATGATGCTGCTGGTGTGATAATAAAGTTGCTGACCCAGACATTAGCTAAATGCATTTCTGAAAAAGTGTGACATGCTTGCCCTGATGGCTTAGTACATTCCTTCTTCAGTGTTAAAATTTGAACAGGAATTATTGCTTTTATAGCGGTTATAATATGTACTGCATCTTTTCAGTAACTATTTTGCTTACCATAGTTAAAATGTTATTGCATTGGCTAGTGTATATGCTCATCAAAAATGCAGAGAGAGAGTGTTGGTCTGCAGACTACAGGCATATTGGCTGTTTGAATCAGGATGGGAGTTGTAGTCTACAATAAAAGATGTGTTGGTACCGTGTTAGCCGTGGAAATACAGGAGGAAATTATAGTCAAGTTGATACCTTTATTGGCTAACTAAGCAGTTTTAGGATACATGCTGTCAAGATCTCTCAGGACTCTTTTTGATACCATGCCTGAGGAAGAGACCTAAGAGGTCTAGAAAGGTTGTATCCTAAATCTGCTTAGTTAGCCGGTAAAGGTATCAACTTGACTATAATTGCCTTCTGTATTCTACAATAGCTGAAGATGCAATGGGTGCCTACACCTGTGCTAACTGGAAAAAGGGTTCCCAGTTTAAAAGGGTATGAATCCTGCTCATTTTTAGGTGTTAAAATATACTCAGAGGTATGCAATTGCAACACTGTCAGTAATAACAGCTGGTTTTGTGTTTCAGCGAGGTTAAAGCGGAACTACCACCCAAAAAGTATATTGCCCCACATAATTGCACATCTGGCGACTATCTGCTCAGTAGTGCTAGTCGCCAGAATCTTATCAGATTAAAGAGAAATCGCTATTCTCCATGGACTGACAGCAGGACAGAGCACGGACAGTCCCTTTTAGAGCCGATTGGCTTGTATCAATACCTCCTAGACCCGGCTGGGACTGATAGCGCAGGCGCGTGGACGACACTATGGCAAGATGCCCGCTCTCCGTCCTGCTGTCAGTCCATGAAGAGTAGCGTTTTCATTTTAATCTTGTAAGAAGTCTGGCGACTAGCGCTAGATGTGCAATTATGTGGGCCAATATACTTAATGGGTGGTAGTTCCGCTTTAAATAGGCAATAACACATAGACATAGAGCGCCATATGCACAAAGAATTGTGTTGACACTTCCATAGCATTCAACATTCAAGAAGTTTAAAAGCCCCATTTTAATCTGAGTATGTATTATTACTTGTTCCTTGTAGTGCAATTGGCTTGTACCAGAATTGATACTTTTTTGTGCATTTATTAAGACATTCAGTTAAAGTGTACCTAAAGGATTTCTTTATAATGGGCTACATTTCAGAGGTAACATATTATTATAAAGCTACTCGCTACCTGCTTAATTATTGCAGGGAGACTTTATAGCGGGTGAAAGTTCTGCTTTAGTAGGTTTATATGTTCTTGATTTAGTAGTTGGGAAATCTGATCTCGGCTTTGTTCTCTGATTTGGTTAGATAAAGTAGCATCATTTAATTACTCATATGTCCATAATATTACCTCTCTCCACCATCTTAACCTGTTAAAACCTGTTTCAACCAGAGAGATGAAATAAATTGATAAGCAGGAATAATCAAGTAAATCCAAAAATTTCAAGATAGAAGCTCCCATGGGGTGGGTAATGGGAACTTGGCAAGGTGATAAATAATGGGTGCATATTAGGGAAAAATAAATAAAAGCATAATGTAAACTTTTAGATTTTAATTAAAGAAACAGATACCTAAAATTATCTAGGCTTATACGACTTAACCCTTTAGACAGGAGCACAATAGCACATAATAAGCTTATTCACATAGAGGAAACACAAAACCATTGGAATAGTACACTTCTAATATATGGATTGACAGTTTTTGATATGGCATTGGACTGTTAGTATTAGCAACTTTGTTCATTTACAGAGTTGTAAATCAAAGTCCAAAAAATTACAAGCCAATAATGACATTTTAGGAGCCTTGGCTTCCAGTCTCCTGACTTCTCTAATGTATTAGTCTGAATGAGACGTTCAGATGAGTGACTGAATTGTTGTGATGCTCATGGAATAATCCAACCACTGGCTTGCACATGTGGCTGTCATACAGTCCTATATGGCTGTCTTTCCTTCATGGGTCGGCCCTATATTCTAAGGTGAAAGCCCTGCCACAAGCATGATAAGCATGTAGGCTAATTAGCACCTTAAAGGAATAGTAATACTTCGTTTTAACTTTATTTTATTTTGTAGGCATTAAAAAAACATGAAGAATGATATAAGTCTTATCTCTCAAACCTTTATGGTTTATGAGATATTCACAAGCAAAGTTCCCCTCCCCGCCCCTTTTACCTAGTGTAAGCAATCTCTTCTCAGATGTGAGTCTGGTTGTATGACAGTACAGATAACAGAAGGGGACAATTTTCTTTGTATGAAAACAATGAAAGCCCTTCCCCCCTTGACAAGTTTTTCAGCTTTTTCCCTTATCTTACTTGAAGATTGTCCCTCTCTGCAGTCTACCTGGGCATCTCCCTTCTGATCTGGTTGAACAGGGGGGGATACTTTGTTTGTGAATATCTCTTAAACCATAAAGGTTTCAGAGATAAGACTTATATCATTCTTCATGTTTTTTTAATGCCTACAAAATAAAATAAAGTTAAAACGAAGTATTACTATCCCTTTAACGACCCTTGACAGTCATGGAATGTCATGGGTTGTTTTGCGTTAACAACCCATGATGTGCTAGGACCGTCATGGAATTCTGGGCTCCCCGCATGGGGAGAGCTAAAATAATGTTTGCTCATTTTTAAACGCTGATTTTTCTAATGCATTGGTTGGCAGACGTTTTCACATGAATGACCCCCCCCCTTTTTTTTTGTTTTCGTTTTCACTGAACCTTGATGCTTGTCTTTTTATGTGCATTTTAGGTTCTCTGCTAGATATGAACAAATATAAACATGGAGGACAAATATATAAATACAAATATTTATATATATATATAAACATGGAGGACAGTGCTGTTCACCACTGTTCTTCGAACCAGCCTTTCCTTAACTTTCGATAGCAATCACTTTTCATCAATACGATACTGTTATATTGTAAAGTAATGCAGAAGTTTGGTACCAGCAAACAAACGCTCCGCTCCTCCTCTCTGTAACGTCTTAAACATACCCCCAGTTTGTCTAACATTGTTCTAATGCCTCTCTTATTTTTATTTTAATTTGTAAACCCCTGGCATTGCACTTTTGTCCTTAATGCATAGCTTCACAATGCATTGCACACCCATCTAGTTCTCAAGGGGTTAAAAAGAAATTAACATGTCCTGGCTTAGTTATTTATACGAGCTCTCTGAAACCTTTCTGTAATATTAGTCATACTACTATTATATCACAGTAACTATGAACATACAAGTCCTAAACTGGTTCTTCAAGAACACAGAAAATAAACTAAACAATACGATTTGCTCCAGTGCTGAGTATCACATTGTGATTCTGACGGTAACCCTTTGAGTGCTAGAGGAGTATCCAACTAATTGCTTTGAATTACGTTGGGTACCCCTTAGCATGCAAAGGGTTAAATGACCAGTATCGCCTAAACTATGTACTGAGGTCAGATCTTTCCATTTTCCTCTTTACAGACAATTTTAACTTTAAAGGGACAGTAATGTCCCATAAATAAATCTTTTACTTTTGTAGAGCTTAAAAAAAATAAACTGTGCCACAAACCCCATCTCTCAAACCGCTAAGGTTTGAGAGATATTTGCACTGAAAGTTCCCATCTCTCTCCCCTTCTCCTGATGTCATCTGTAAAGAATTACTTCTTTTGAAAGGTCTACAAAGTGTGCTTGCAAATCAGGCACACTTTGTAGACCTTTCCAGTGAAGTAATTCTTTTTGAATAACACGATTTCTGCTCTGCTGCAGAGCCGCCGCCTGGTCCCCAGACCGGGATCTCCTGCTGTCAGTTAGACGCTGACGTCAGGAGAAGTGGAGGGAGGAGGGACTTTCAGTGCTAATACCTCTCAAACCATAGCGGTTTGAGAGAGAGGATTTGTGGGACATAGTTTATTTTTTAAGCTCTATAAAAGTAGAAGATTTTTTTTATGGGATATTACTGCCCCTTTAAATTTTATATATATATATATATATATAAAATATGCACCCATCTTTGAAGGTTGCGTAATGAAATAGGCAGTTTGGTTGTTCACATGAGTGACATCTGTCACCTCACATGTCAGCCAAATTCAAAATGCCGTATTTTTTTACTGAGTTTAGAGCAGTTTCTTTGCTCCAGAATTGCTAATCTTTTACATAAAGCAACAGTAACACCATAAAATGAATGTTGTTTGTATAATTCTAAATATATTTTAATCCCTGTTAGTATTTGTAAAATATAGTTATTATCTATTAGATCACTTTGTCATTTTTAATACATGTGTAGCTTATACTTTATAGACACTATTTGGTTAATTGTTTGTGCACAGCTAATACTGTTAATGTATTGAGATTAGCCCACACTGCACTTCTGTTTCGAAAGCCTGACATTTTATCTCCAACCCATTAACAGACCATAAAATAATATCACTTCAGAGACACCACTTCAAGACTGCAATTGTAATTGGAGCCCAGGAGCCACCAGAGAGTATATCTAAGACTAGATTTTAGGCCTCAGAAAACAAATAATGAATTTTTGCAGAGGTTAGCATGGAGTACAAGGTATTTAAAGCAGAACTTTCATCAGATAACAGTAGAGCTTAATATGATAATTATATTAGTGATACGCACATACCTAACTTTAATGCTGCAATTATTCTAGAAAATAAACAAAAATAGAACCTTTTATGCAGGAAGGCACCGGGTGGGATCCTGCTGTAGGCGCTCTCTGCGCCTGCGCTGTCAGTCCCTTCCGGTGCATTTCGGCACACAGGCATTCAACTCGCCAGTGGTGGAGTTGAAGTGGACGGACAGTGCAAACGCAGAGATGCCGGTTCTGCAAGATGTCTGCGCTATCCCAGCAGGTGCCTGTCTGCATAGAAGGTTCTATTTTTGTTTAATGCCACAATTATTCTTGAAAATAAAGCTAGGTATGTGCATATCGCTAATATAATCCTATATAATAATTCGCTAAAATGTGTGTAATGAAAAAGTCATGCCCAGTAGAGACTGCTGTTCGTGGTGCAGTCATGCGCAGTAGAGCCTGCCCGCACTGCGGGTCGGAGCGTCCAGCTCTGTATCAGCCGCTGCGCGGGCAGTCTCTACTGCGCATGACTGCCCCGCAACCGGCTGGCAGTGGCACTGTGGCCCGAGTAACGGGCTCTTAAACTAGTTATCATATGAAGCTCTATTGTTATCTGATGAAAGTTCCGCTTTAAGTGTGTATGTAATCATTTTAGATATTAGTGCTCCTTTAAGGTTTGTATTTCCAAAATAAAAGTGGTGTAATTCTGGGGTAAACCAAAATACCATTAGATTCAAATCAATGGAAATGTGAGGAATTGTCACCTCTGGGGCATTTGTTTTGTTGCAGAATCGCTCCTCTTTTCCCATGAAAATATGGACAGTAAGTGTTTCTGATAGGAAGACAGGAATTCCACAAGAAGATATTTTCATAGGTTTAGTTTATTTTTTTTACTTATTCAGTGAAGAGGTTTCACCAGTGTGTTACACTCAATTACTTTCTTCAGTCTTGAGTTACTGCAACTCAAACATCCTAAAATGAAGCTGGGTTATATAAGTTTTAAATATTTTGTATTTCAAGCTGGCATCTCTATAAATTGGATATTTTATGTTAGATCCCTAAAATCTAATCCAAAACTTGCTTTTTAATGCATATTTATACAGTCCTATATCAACAGCATTAGGTTAATTTTGCTTGTACTCTTTGTAAAGAAAGACAAGTTAAGGTAGTCATTTGGATTATAACCTACCACATTCATACACAGATTTCGGATACACCTTTCCTTCTCTCAGCCCATTTACAGATAATGTCTGAGACCCTCTGTCAAGATTACTGTGGGAATGGGAGTCATTGAGCCCTGGAAAATGGCTGCCCTCACATAGCATATATAAGACTAGATTTTAGGCCTCTGGAAACACTTAGGGAATTTTTGCAGATGGTGCTTGGTGTACCAGGGTATGCAAGTCTATATAACATCAATTCATTTTTAGATGTTATTTTTGTTTAACCACCAAATACATAAATGTGTAGAATCAATGTGCAATGCAGGAAAGGCAAGTGTAATACAGATAGCACATAGTTACTCAACAAGTTTTTTTTCTTTCTGGATTAAGTTGTAGACTAAAAATATGTGTACTGTACTCAGAAATATAAAACATTCATATTTACAAATACATAGACTGTAAGGTGTTTTTAAAATGGAACTTCCACCTTGTATAAAGTTGCCCTCCAATAATTAAGCATATGGCGACTAGCTTCATAATAGTTCTATTAGTTCCCAGACGTACCCAATTCAGAATAAATCCTAAAAAGGGTTAGTAATACTTCATTTTATCTTTATTTTATTTTGTAGATATTAAAAAAACATGAAGAACGATATAAGTCTTATCTCTCAAACCTTTATGGTTTGAGAGATATTCACAAGCAAAGTTCCCCTCACTGACCAAAACGGTCAAGTCTGCCATCTAGCTGTCAGATTTGGAATCCGATCCGCAGGTCAACCGGTGGCTCTTCAGCAGAGCCGATATCGCAAGATATAAAAAGAACTATTTCATTGGAACAGTCTAAAAAGTGTTCTTGCAAACCAGGCACACTTTGTAGACTATTCAAATGAAGTAGTTCTTCTTATATCTCGCGATATAGATCCTTCCAATGAAATAGTTATTTTTATATCTTGCGATATCGGCTCTGCTGAAGAGCCACCGGTTGACCTGCGGATCGAATTCCAAATCTAGGTTTGAGAGATAAGACTTATATCGTTCTTCATATTTTTTTAATGCCTACAAAATAAAATACAGATAAAACGAAGTATTACTATCCCTTTAATCTTCTGAGACTGATGGCCAGGTCAGTCCCTTCCAGTGCCTTTTGGCAGAGTGCAATGCCTCCTAGAGGAGACTGGGACTGACAAGATGTCTGCACTGATGCCTAACTTCTGGCCTCCGAAGATTAATAATTACTTCTGAATTGGGTACTTTTGAGATCTAATAGAGCTATTATGCAGCTAGTCGCCATATGCTTAATTATTGGAGGACGACTTTATACAAGGTGAAAGCTCCGCTTTAATTATTATTATTATTTTTGTGTAGGTATATGTGACCTCATTTACTGTAATAGTGGGCTCCTGAGCTGAGGTAGTACTCTGTGCTGCCATTGCAAGATGAGTGGGTATTTGTTTGAGATGTTGATCATAGTTACCAGTTAACCAAAAAAACTACAGTTTTTTCTAAACACACCTGCGCGGTCAGTCCCAGCCGGGTCTAGAAGGTGTTGCTAGAAGCCGGCCAGCTCCAAAAGGGACTGACAACGCAGGCGCACGGTCGTCACTATGGCAAGATGTCCGTGCTTCCTGCTACTGTCAGCCACGGAATAATTTGTAAATCAGTTAAAACAGGTAATCATTCTGGCGACTAGCTCTACTAAGCAGCTAGTCGCCAAATGGAGACTTGATTAAGATAAAGATGTAAAAAAAAAAAAAATACAGAGTAAGACAAGGGTACTCCCACTGCTGAGGGGGTTTATTCAAAAGTTATTGCAGCTCAAACGTGATTTTTTTTTTTTTGGGTCACTTTCTCAATGACCTGAAGTTTTAGAATGGCACTGTTGCTACACCATCCTATGGCAGTTTATGGTCAACTGATCAGAGCTGTCCATAGGATGGTGTAAGAACAGCTCCACTCTAAAATTTCAGTCCATTGAGATACTGCACATGAAAAATTCAAGTTTGAGATGCAATAATGTTTGACTAAAACACCCCTCATCAGTGGTGGTCCCCTTGTTTTACTCTGGAGAATAAACCATACAATACATATTTTTTTTTTTTTTTACAAATTAAGTGTTTCTATCCCTTTCATAATCTGTGGTGCTTCTAGTTAGAAACTTTATGCATTTTTTGTGCTGAAAACATATTTGACTGATGTGCTGGAGAGACCTATGATCTCTTGAGTTTGAGACCCATGGGGCAGGGATGGGCAGTTGTTTTGGCCCGTGGGCTACATGTGTGTTCAAAAACTGTTTGAGCCATAGTTGTACAGCATCTCCAAACAGAAGAAATCACATATAACCCTATCCCCACTAATGATGCATTTTCCTTACTTGTGGTGCAGTGGTTTCTAACCCTATCTGAAGAGATGCCCAAAAGACCCTGCTTTTAGCATTTCTCTACTTATGCACAGGTGATTTAGCCTCTAATCTACTCTCCTGTACTCCAGCAGGGAAATCTTAAAGGCATGGCCTGGTAGGTGTCTCTGAGGATAGTGATGGGAACCATCAGTAGTCTGTTAATTTCCCATGATAAATTTAGCAGATTTAGATGTCTACCTGTTCTAGGAACATAACTTAAAATATTTAAAAGGAAATCATGAAAAACAAAGACATGCTGAAACTGTTTTCCATAGGTTACCTGATGGTTTATTAAGGTGGACACTTTATAACTTTTGTATATTTCTGGTTCTTTTATCAACTATGCAATCCACATCTTTTGCAATACTGGAATCGAGATGAGTCAATTCTTTCCTGAAATAAATAGATCAAAAGCTGAGAATGTTGGCCCCATTTTATGTAGAGCAAAGTTCAGTGGCTATTCCACATCTTTAAAGGGATTTTTCAGAAAGGAAACCACCAGCCTCCACCTGAACTTCCAAATAATTACAGGGATTACCAGGAACACTGGCAGGTCAGAATGAAGGCAAGCCATGAAGACGATGCCAAATCAGAAGCATGCCAGGAATCCGGAACTGGAACTTCAGACCAGAACCAAGAATACATGACTGGACAGGATACACAAGACGACTGGGTTGGGAACAGGGGAACAATGTAAGCAAACACAAAGGAAGGGCTAACATAAGCAGACGGCGTAGACTAGGCACATACAGATCAGAACAAAGGCCAGGTTTAGGACTAGCAGGATACATGTCTAGGACAAAACAATGCAACTGGACAAGGCATACTTGGCTAAGAAGACAAGATCAGGCTAGACTTGGGGACAATGACTTCATGATGTGACGACAGGAAACCCGGAGGTTGGAGAGTTTAAATAACTGAGGAGAAAAGTGAAGCAGCACTGGAAAACACAGTTAAGTTCGAGTACCTCAGAGGAGCCTGACAGAGTCTTACTGTCACCATCAATAAAGTGGACCTACCATTTTAAGAACACTATTTGCCTGTTCAAATTTTTTTTCTTTTTTGATTTGTCATTTTCATTTTTTTTTAGTTATATAAGTTGAACTTGGTTGACCTTTTGTAGGAGCATGCTGAGAAACACCAGTAAGTGTCTAAATAGAAATAAATAGTTTGTGTTTTTTTACTACTTTGATTAAAGGGATAGTAATACTTAAATTTTACTATCCCCCATGTTGTAGCCCTTAAAAACCTGAATTAAATGACCCCAGCAGCATCTCTCAAACCTTTATGGCTTGAGAGATGTCCACTTTCAAAGTTTTGCTTTTTCCCCTCTCCCCTGAAGTCAGAGTTCTAGCTGACAGCAGGGGAATCCGGTCCCTGAGCAAGCGGAGGCTCTTCAGCAGAGCCGAGATCACGTTATGGAAGAAGAAATCCTTCACTGAAATGGTCTTCTACATGTGCTTGGTTTGTAAGCACATGCAGAAGACCATTTCAGTGAAGGACTTAACGTGATCTCGGCTCTGCTGAAGAGCCTCCTTTGCCAGTCCATGGACCGGATTCCCCTGCTGTCAGTTAGAACCTTGACATCAGGGAAAAAAAGAAAAACTTTGAAAGCGGGTATCTCTCAAACCATCCCTTTAACCATTAAATACCAAAGGGGGGCATTACTAGGGTTCTCTCTCTCCCAGAAAGAAAGAAAAACAGCAAAACATGTTTTATCTGTTTCTGGTGATGTTTGTGATGTCTTTTACCTTTTGGATGATAGAGATGTCTCAAAGATCTCCCAAGCATCCAAGGAATAACACTCTCCACATTAGAAGACTTTTAACTCTTTTGCCACTAAGTGGCACCCAGCCTGAAAAGACAGTGCTCATCTGGAGTGCTGGTATAGGTGCTGTGGCTCTAGAAGCTCCATCATCACCCTGTAACTCCTTGCATGGCACCCTTTTATATTCTTCCCCCTTTGGGAATGACATCACTCGTCCTCCCAGGCCACATTATGCTCTGTTATGTGCTTGGCAACCATTGCATGTGGTATTCAGTCCTAGGTTGGTGAGGCAAACAGTGTATTCTCTGTGACTACCAGTGGGGCAGTAAAACTAGGCTGAGGAAGAAATCAGTTTCTGCATGTTTCTATGGCTATCGGTGGGACAGTGCCACTAGGCTGCAAAAGTAGATAGTGATGTGTGGTTCTGCAGCTTCTGAAGGGGTAGAGACTGGGGAAGCAGACAGTGTGTATATATAGTTTTAGGGCTGTCGGTTCTGACAGGACAGTGAAACTAGGCTGTAGAAGAAGACAGTGAGTATATGGTTCTGTGGCCACTGATGGGGCAGTGCGAACTAGTCTGGGGAAGTAAACAGTTTATGTGCGGTTCTGTGGTTAGTGGTGGGGCAGTGAAACTAGGCTGCGGAAGTATACAGCACCCTGTGTGAGAACCTTCTTCTTTTCAGTGTGGGCTGTACTTGGTAGCAAAAAATGAAGTCTTCTAGTATGGAGAGTGTTATTTAACCCGTTTTATGCTTTAGGAGTCTCTGAGACTTCCAGGATCCAAACAGTAAAATATATTGCAATTTAAAAAGCACCAGAACTAGATAAAACATTACTTTTTTTTTTCTGGGAGGGCAAGGGGTCCCTAGCTATTAACACATTGAGTGACAGGTTATCACTGACGCCCTCTGGCACTTAAAGGGTTAATCAATAAAGTAGTTGAAAAACACACTGGTGTTCTTGTGTATGAAAGTGTTCATACAGTGATAGGTCTGCTTTAACACTATATGGGCCCCTTGTCATGTAAAACTACCTATTTTTTTCTTTTAAAGTGTTAGTAATGTCCCATACATTTTGATTAATATCTCTCAAACCATAGTGGTTTGAGAGATGGGGTTTGTGGCAATCTGATTATTTTTTTTACCCTCTATAAATCTATAAAAACATTTTATGGGACATTACTAACACTTTAAGTAAAATGTAGGTTAAAATCTTTTTTTTAAATAACACTGCCAATAAAACAAATACATTCATTTGTCTAAACATTAAGATTCAGTGAATGGTTGCGTACAATTTATAGAAATGTATTAGCCAGAAATTACATTTTGGGACTCCTGGCAGCTGACACTACCACCCCCCCACACACATACAGCATAAAAGGGCTATTCCAGTCAGTTAGGGTGTGGTCTGAAAGTAATTTATCTATGCATTATTTAGATATTCTAAATTTGCATTTTGAATATGCCCCATCTAGCCTCTTAATATATTGTGATATGCAAGAAAACATGTTTTTAACAATCAACACATTGGATTTTGTGATATTCTGTTTTCCTTCAAAGAAAGAATTGGATGTACCTAGACCAGATTTCACTGTACAGGTTTTAAACTCTTAAAGGAGCAGTAAACTTTTTTTATGAAAATATATATATTGTAGGGATTTTCCTACTGAGTAAAATAAGGGTACTCCCACTGCCGAGAGATTTATATTTCCAGAGTTATTACAGTTTAACCCCTTAATGACAGGGTTTTTTTTTTCCCATTATAGCGAATGACTTGCTGGACTTACCAGGTAAGTTGTCTGTCACTAAGGGGTTAAACCCATGTTTTTTTACATTAGCAGTGCCCTCTAGTGGTCAAATTCTAATTAGATTTCCTGTTAGAATCTAATGGAGAGGAAAGTCAGAAAAGTCAGAGACATACAGATCTCCATAGATGTGATAGAAACTGCCTGTCACTTCCTGTCAGTTAGAACTTCAGGAAGTAAACACAGTAAATTCACTTCCTGATTATTTGAACTGCTATAAATTTTGAATAAAACATCTGACAGCAGTGGGAGTGACCTTGTTTTATTCAGCAGGAAATGATCTATAAAATATGTGTTTTCATAAAAAAAGTTTACTGCTCCTTTAAAGCAGAACTATCACTTAGATATAAGTGTTCCCCATTAATTCTTAATATAGAGGTAAACATTGAAATCCTGTTATGCTCTTTATTAAAGGAATAGTAATGTTTCAGAATAAAAGTAGCTCCAATTAATCTTCATAGTATTTGGATCATGGGGAATGTTACTTCAATATTGTCAGAGTTGTATTTCAAGAGTAATTGAATGAGAAAGTATCCCCCCTTTTACCTAGAGTAAGCCACCTCCTCTAAGATGTGGAATCTGGTCTTAAGACCAGACAGCTCACAGCAAGGGACAATCATCTTACTGTGAGAACAATGAACACCCTGCACCCCTTGACAGGTTTTTCAGGTTTCTCAAGAAACAAATTTTAAAAACCCTTTCTGTGCCGAAAGGGTTAATATGCATTTGTTTTATCGGGCAGCTTTACTTTTAATTAATGACACACACAGAGGCACACATCTATACTTCTGTATGCTGCCAATAATGTGGATGTCTAATCTTGATTTTCTGAACTTGTAGGACTCTATATTGTTTATACTAATACCCAACAACTTCTTGCTCCACATTAGTAAATACCTCTATGGAGAACCAACTTTCAAAACATTTTGCAAAGCTAAAGCAATTTATCATTCCAGGAAAGACAGTGGACACCATGCTCGATTATACCTTTTTTTTTTTTTTCCCCCCAAACCAACCCCGCAGATGAGAGCACTGTTTAAAGAAGCGACATGAGAATCTCTTGCTTATATGCAGGGCGAGATTCTCATGTCTCCCTTTTCAACACGGCAACCTGCTTAATGCGGCTCCGAGCCACGCATTGTTAAAAACTCGATATTTTAAACGTGAACCGGACCCAAACTGCTTACACTGAAGTCTTCCTTCCTTAGAAGACTTCAGTTCAATGTGTTTGGGCTCCTGTAGTCCAGCCTTAAAGATGTCCACTTCCCTGCACATTGAATCCACTACTAATTTGTGGAATGCTAACACAGAATAATATGGAATAAGTTTATATATTAATTTATTACATGCCAAAAATATAATCCATATTTTGCATGTTAGGATGTGTAAATTGTCATTGTAAGAGAGCATGTACTTAATCTTGTTTGTGCTGTTTCTATTAATAGATTAAACTAAAGTCAGTTAATTGTGATTAGTGGCCACTGCACTTGTATTGCTATTTTATCTCAGCCCTTTCACATATAATCCTGGACAATAAATTAGAGCACAGAAGCCCTGGAAAAGGCAGGAATGGCTGCTTCCTCAGTTCATATGTAAGACTAGATTTCAAGCCTCAGAAAACAAATTATTTTTGCCTGGACTACATGGTAATTAAGATTGTGTATATAACCAATTGTTTTTAGCTTTTAGTGTTCCCTTAAAGATGAATTCTGGGAAACAAATCTATGCCAAACTGATTCATAGTGGCCTTTTAAAGCTTCTGCCCAGAACCAGAATGGTTTAAGAGAGTGAGAGAGAAAATAATTAGAGATTTTCCTTGACTGTATACTAAACAGCCAATCAACACTTCTCACATATCATACTAAAACTGTAGGACTGAGATGGGCAATGTGCAGCTCTCCAGCTGCTGCCAGATTTCAACTCCCATCATTCCCCTCTAGCCAATGACTGGTGGGGGTGATGGGAGTTTTAGTCAGGCAGCAGCTGGAAGGCCTCTTGTTGCCCACCAGTGCTGTAGGACATGGATTGTGAGGTAATGTTTTTAGTGAAGAAAAGGTTTTCAGACACAGGACAGAAGAACTGCTTAAACATTACCAGACCTAATTATTTAATTGCTCAGCTCTTTTTCTACATTTTTATTTGCTAAAATTTCCTTTTCTGACTCATTAGACCAAATAAATTTTGTGATCAATAGAACTGCAGGGAGAAAAGACGGATTTATCAGCTAAGCAATATCCGGAGCTGCAGCTGTATTGATTCATGTGCATAGGCACGTGTCACATTTGACAACACCCGGATAGGCCTGCTGCTCCATTTTGCTGTGCAGTGCATTATGTTCATTTACGCAGTGTTGGGCATTTGTGTAAGACAAAAGTGAAGCAATTCTGGTGCAAACCAAATTGTAAAAAAAAAAACTGACTTTGTTTTAGTCTGTTCTCTAGTCTTAACCCTTTGAGTGCCAACATTGCTTACACCTCTGGCACTCAAAGGGCTAAGAGATAGATACCCTCTTGTTTTTTGCTCAGTGCTTTGATTAAACAGTTCCTTAGAGAGTTGTCTGTATTGACCTTCTGTATATGTGTAGATGGTAATCATATCACCATTTAGATGCCTTTTCTCTAATGTGAACAAACCCATTTTTGCTAGTCTCTCAGGTTCTCCAATCCCTTTATCACCTTTGTTGCATGTCTCTGCACTTTTTCCAGTTCAATAGTTTATTTTTTAAGAATTGGTGCCCAAAACTGTACTCCATATTCTTACCTGGGAACTCTCTGGATTTTGATCCAAATCTCTGAGTCTCAGGGTGAAGGGCTAAATTCTCACGATGAGAGAGCCCAGTGTTGACTGCTATCTCATCTGCACCATGCAGCTGCTTATTTAGTCCCTATATTCCTACCATTTCTATCAGAAACACAGAGGGTGATGTCCTGCTTCTCCTTATGTATTTTAAGGCAGTGAAAACTCTAAGTTATAGCATGTTAAAGGGATAGTAATGTTACATAATAAAAGCAGCTCTAATTAATCATCATAGTATTTGGACTTTGGAGAGTGTTATTTCAGTTCTGTCAGAGTTGTAGTTCAAGAGTAATTCATTGACAAACTGTCCCCCTCCCACCCCTTTTACTGATGTAACACTACTCAGCCAGAGGAGAAGGGAGGTGCCCAGGTAGACTGCAGAGAGTGACAATCTTCAATTAAGATAAGGGAAAAGCCTGAAAAGCTTGTCAAGGGGGGAAGGGCTTTCATTGTTCTCATAGGAAGAAGATTGTCCCCTGCTGTTATCTGTCTGGTCTGTGGACTGCATTCCACATCTGAGAAGAGATCGCTTACACTAGGTAAAAGGGGCGGGAGGGGAAACTTTGCTTGTGAATATCTCTTAAACCATAAAGGTTTGAGAGATAAGACATATCATTCTTCATGTTTTTTTAATGCCTACAAAATAAAATAAAGTTAAAACGAAGTATTACTATCCCTTTAAGTGTTCCTTGAGGACAGCTAACAGCACCTTCCAGCTAGAGAAAATGGATACATCTCCTGAAATCTGTTCTAGGGAACGTTATGGGTTAATTTTTCAAAGATATCAGGCTTGGCTCATTTTGAAACTTCCCATTGTTTCCATATTACATATGAGCCCTAACCAATGATTTATACAGAGGTAGAATTATATTCCCATCCCATGTATCTATAGCCCTTTTTTACAGGATAATACCATGTTGGCTTTTGCTACACCTGAGTGACACTGCTGTGAAGACTGTCTATCTGCTCTTCTAAATCCTTCTCCAGTGATAATTCCCCAAGTAGTTTCCCATTAAAGTGATAGTAATGTCTAAAAAAACTTTTTTGCATTTAGAAGAGCTCAAAAAGCTGATCTAAATGCAAAAATCCGTATCTCTCAAACTGCTATGGTTTAAGAGATACGGGCGTTTGAAGTTTGATTTTTCCTACTGACAGCTGTAAAGCTGTCAGCAGGAGATTCGTGTCGGTTGACACTGTGGCGCTTGAGAAGTGCCGGGATCTCATTACTTACACAGAATCCCTTTATTGGAATGGTCTAAAACATGTGCCTGGACACTAGGCACATGTTTTAGACCATTCCATTGAAGGGATTCCGTGTAAGTAACAAGATCCCGGCACTTCTCAAGCGCCACAGTGTCGACCGACACAAATCTCCTGCTGACAGCTTTACAGCTGTCATTAGGAGAAATCAAACTTCAAACGCCCGTATCTCTTAAACCATAGCAGTTTGAGAGAGACTTTTTTTGCATTTAGATCAGCTTTCTGAGCTCTTATAAATGCAAAAAAGTTTTTTTTAGACATTACTATCACTTTAAGTGTACACGTGGAGCTTGTTTCTGCAGCCCATATGCATAATCTTGCATTTATCTATTTTAAACCTTATCAGTCACTTTTCTGCCCATTCACTCCAAATCTTTCTGCAGACAACTTTAGTAATTATTTCCCTTCTAAGTTAAAAAAGGGGCATTCCCAGTGCTGTGAGATTTTTCATTCAGAAAGTGTTGCAACTTGTACTTTTTTTTTCTTTCCTTTCCAAATGAAACTGCAGTTTCCTACTGTAGTCACTAGGTTCTTCTGCTCCTATCGCTTACTGTAGAAAACCCTAGTCGGTGACTCAAGCTATCTCGTAGAATACTTGTACCTTTTGGACAGTTCATGCAAATTAGACAGTAAAGACTGGCACAGTCTGGTGTGTCAGATACTAACATTTTTCTGTCCCTCTCAATTGCCAAATACTACCAGGGAATACTGGCTAATTTGCATAAAGTGGTACAGTGGGGCTGCTGCACCCATGGTAGCTTGAACCCTAAATACAAATAGCAAGCTAGGGTTACAGTGTGCGTTTGATTCTGTATGCCGTAATGACACAATTGATGTTGTCACCTGACAAGTTGGGATTTCACTTCATATCACATGAAAGCATGTTTTTCCCTTCTACAGAAAGCCTGTTGTTTACCACCTTAACCGTTTGAGCATTAGAGAGTTTAAAGGGTTAGTAATACTTCGTTTTAACTTTATTTTATTTTGTAGGCATTAAAAAAACTTGGAAAAACGATATAAGTCTTATCTCTCAAACCTTTATGGTTTAAGAGATATTCACAAACAAAGTATCCCCCCCTGTTCAACCAGATCAGAAGGGAGTTGCCCAGGTAGACTGCAGAGAGGGACAATCTTCAATTAAGATAAGGGAAAAAGCTGAAAAACTTGTCAAGCGGGGAAGGGCTTTCATTGTTTTTATACAAAAAAAAATTGTTCCCTTCTGTTATCTGTCTGGTAATACAACCAGATTCACATCTGAGAAGAGATAGCTTACACTAGGTAAAAGGGGTGGGAGGGGAAACTTTGCTTGTGAATATCTCATAAACCAAAAAGGTTTGAGAGATAAGACTTATATCATTCTTCATGTTTTTTTAATGCCTACAAAATAAAATAAAGTTAAAACGAAGTATTACTATCCCTTTAAATTCCCATTTAAATCGGTGAGATTTTGTATTCGTTGCCTATGGGACAGTTGTTTAGCCCCAGAAAAACAACATATTTCTTTGTGCAGAAGACTGTCTAAGCCATATTTATCAAGTGAAAGAAATCCAATTCTAGAACAACCCAAATGAACCATAGGAGGGATTGAAAATTCCTGTTGATATTGACCACTTGAATACTAGGGAAGTCTCGTGATTTGCTATGCAATGTGTTAGAGACCTCTCTAGCATTGAAGGAATGCTAAAAGTCCAATTTTAATCAATGAGACTTGTAATATTTATCTTAAACTCCGAAGTAATGTGAGCGAATAACACTTAACAGAAAGAGTGATAGAATCAGGGAATAGCTTCTCAGCCGATCTGGTAGGGACTAATAACTTGCTTATTCTGAGAAGTAGGCAAAACTGCATTGTAAGTGAGTAGTAAACTTTTATTATATTTAACCCTTTGAGTGCCAGAGCGGTACGGAATGCACTGCAAAGTGTTAAAAATAAAAAATAAAAAAACTATTATTGGGCTTTGCTGTTGGACACTCACTGCAGGCAGACAGTTTAGCCAAAAGTAATAAACATTCAAACTGTCACAGTGATGAAGCAGTTACCATCACATTCTATGGAGACCTGTAGCCAGTGACTCACCTCTCCTATAGAATGCAGCAGTGTAACTGTCTGGAATCTGGTCACTAGAGGGCAGTGTTAATGTAAAAAAAAAAAAAAAAAGTTTAAATGGTAACACCTCTGGAAAAGCATACCTCCCAGTAGTGCGAGTACCCCTCTCTTCCTGCAATATATGTGTTTTCATAATAAATTTTTTCTTTTCCTTTTGGCAGACTGGATGGGCCAGTTGGTTCTTCTCTACAATCAAAATGTAAACATCTATTTGTCCCCTATGGTGCATTTAGTTTGCCCCAGAATTGCTCTACTTTTTTAAATAAATATGGCCCTCTATGTCTAATCCTGAAAAATGGACACACAGAATGATAGTTCTACGTGGCCTTGTATTTCTATCTATACTCCTTTCCAATCACCAGAAGAGGGATGACATGATAATAAGTCAGTTGAGAGAGGAGCTGGTTGCCAGGACAACATTAAAGCGCTCTGCAGTTCAACAGGTGCCTGCTGCTGGCATTTTTTTTTTTTTTTTGCGCATTGAAACTGCAGTACTGATCAATTCTGTCACTTTAGAAGAGTGGTACTAGCCAACTCAAAATAGAAAAAGCAGATTATTAACAGCTGTCTAGCTTGAGGGCCTATAGTACTGTACATATGCAAACGTATTTTATGCGTTAAATTTACGTACACGTCCCAGATTGTTTATGCAATTTAAAATCTTCAGAATGACTGCAAACAGGCAACGACAAGGCAGTATTTCCCAAGAGGCAGAGGAGGCAACTGTCTACAGCTCCAGATTTTGATTGGTGAACCAGTTGTGCCGGTCTCATTTGAGTTGAGGGTGCATCTAACACACTGTCAGTGCCCCTGCACCAGGCACTCTGCCTTTGTTTATGGTGGCTGGTTTGTCTGACATTTATTTATTTGTCTGTATAGTTAGTTATGCATTTTTATATAACCTCTTAGAAACTGTCCAGGTCTCAAACACTTTGTGTGCCTCTTTTTTTGTG
This sequence comes from Rhinophrynus dorsalis, assembly GCA_037306005.1. NCBI lineage: Eukaryota > Metazoa > Chordata > Amphibia > Anura > Rhinophrynidae > Rhinophrynus > Rhinophrynus dorsalis. Next base: position 146,475,204 of record CM074725.1, on the reverse strand, counting down.
ATGACCTCTTTTTCTTTGGGGGGGACAATGAGGGACAACTAGAGTGTGCACAAGCAATACTGCTACAGCAGTGGCAATCTAACTGATTTAATTTTTCCTGGAAAACTTCACAATCTGATGAAAAATGTTCAACAGATTTGAAAAATATGAACAAGCAAACATATTATCATCATCTAATTTCCTGATTTGATTGCAGTCTATGGACATTGTTCTGTTTGTTACATCCAAAATGAGTTAAAAATGTTTTTCCCCACAATTTGGCTTTATTTTTTAAATGATTTAATATTTATAACTGGAAAACGAAAACAGCTATTGCATAAGTGAGATAATTAATGTTCAATATCATTAGATACATAGCGTCAATTACCAGATTTCCAACTATCTTTGCTATTTTCAGGAGAATCTGGTAGCTTTTAGTTGAGGGGGTTAGCAAGCTGTGGCTCTCCAGTGTTTGTCGAACTAGAACTCCCATCATCCCCAGGACAATGGTAACAGTTATCAACGGATGGGAATGTTGACACGTTTGTGTGTTACATTGTGTTCTCTTGACCCATTGAGTGCCAGAGAGGTATTCAGTACACTGGATTGCAATGAGTTGGATACCCCTCTAGCAGTCAAAGGGTTAAAGTGGACTTGTTATCTACATAGCTTTAACCATCTGGCACTCAAAGGGTTAAGGGACTTATTCATTGTGATTAAAAGGTTCAATTCTGTAACACCCGACCATATCAAGGTGGGGGATAAAAATCCCCATTGATTTTGTCACTTCTTGCTGTCCCTTGGGACAGATGTGGACCTTCTGACCTGAGGGTGTGGCCACCTGAGATTTTTTTTTTTTTTTTTAACCTAATTACCTAGCATGCATGAACTAATAGGCCAGTAAGGCCTAACCTCTGCCTGCCTGTACGTAGTCTTCAAGATTAGATGTCTGTTAAATATCAGTATTCTCACTGACTTGATAGATAAATAAATCAATCAATCCATATAATTGAATCTCTGACAGGCCACAGTTCATCATTATCAATAAAAGAAAAAATAATAATGTGGCCCACTGATACAGTGACCTATACATGAAAAAACATGGACGCCCCTGTCTTAGTGCATAACCGCTCTGGTTTCCACTTTTCTATTCTTTTTTCTTTAAACATCACACTAATGATGAAAAGTCAGCCCCACTAAATAAAAAATTGAAAGGTGCAGCAATAGTTGAGAGAACTGAGTGGGATTTGAGGAGATAGCATCGCCAGAGGAGGAAAAACCGAGAGAAAATACTCTAAAAACCCTCTTGTGTTTCCTATGGCAGTATTGAAAATGTTATTTAATATTTTTTTGAGAAGAAGAGCTGAGATGTCTCTCTTTACAAGTATGTCCTGGTTACTCATTTTATTTACCTAAGAAGGCTGAGTGACCTTGCTGGGACTAGATCATGTGACCCTGAGGTTTGAGCAGATTTTGCAGCTGGTGTATTAAGCAACTGAGCTATCTCACCAGCTTATTTTATTTATTTTCTCTGCTTAAAGTAATAGTAATACTTTGTTTTATCTTTATTTTATTTTATAGGCATTAAAAAAACATGAAGAACAATATGTCTTATCTCTCAAACCTTTATGGTTTGAGAGATATTCACAAGCAAATTTTCCCCTCACTGACCAAAAAGGTCCAGTCTGCCATCTAGCTGTCAGATTTGGAATCCGGTCCGCAGACCAGCCAGTGGCTCTTCAGCAGAGCAGAGATCGCAAGATATAAAAATAACTAGTTCATTGGAATGGTATACAAAGTGTGCTTGTATACCATTTCAGTGAAGTAGTTCTTCTTATATCTGGCAATCGCGGCTCTGCTGTAGAGCCGCAGCTGGTCTGCGGACCGGATTCTAATCTGACAGCTAGAGCGGTGACATCAGTGAGGGGGAAACTTCGCTTGTGAATATCTCATACCATAAAGGTTTGAGAGAGAAAACTTATGTTGTTCTTCATGTTTTTTTTTAATGCCTACAAAATAAAATAAAGATAAAACAAAGTATTACTATCCCTTTAACATGCTATTTTATTATCAAATTTGTAATAGGAGGCACTACCCCTTTAATAAGAAGAAATTAGGCTATAGTGCTGAGTACAAGAGAAATATAATGGAAAATAAGATTGTCCTGTTTGGGATACTTTGTTATGCCTCATATTGGCTTGTAGCCACAGAACCACAAATGCACTGTCTGTCACGCCATCCTTGTTCCACTCTTCACAAGTGCATAAATTTGTCAGGGAACCCTGGAGTTCCAAGAAACACAGTTTGAGAACCACTAAGGAGTTCTGTTAACACCTTAAGGACGGTCGATCGCGTATGCGGCCGTCACTTAAGGGCCACAGGCCATTTTTTTAAATCCGATTCAGGGCTTCCTGAATGGTGTGCAGCCGCGCAGGGAGCCATGAAATTGATGGTGTACATGTACATCATAGGTCCTTTAGGGACCTCCATCCATGATGTACATGTACGTCCTGCATCGTTAAGGGGTTAAATTAATTCACCAGTTTCTGCCTATTACAAGGTAATAGAACCGTTTTGCTTATACCCTGGCATGTACTACTTTGCATCTAACAAATGAGATATTGTATTAATTCATTGAATAGTAAAAAATGTTTTAAGGGGAATTATAACCAAGGAATACAAGGCTTTAATAGAAGGGTTTACGTAGGCAGTTGGCCTTCACAGCAATTAGATAATATAGTTTGTGGAGTCTACTGCTAGTTTTGCCATTATGAGCCATGGTGTATTGGCAAAGGAGCTGCATAGAGTTCTGCCCCTTTAAGCTGTTTTAACAATACTATCACCCCTACGGTTATCCCTTGGTTTAGCCAAAGTAAGAATTAAGCCTTTTGGATTAAAGAGTAAATTAGTGGACTGTCACATAGAAACACATTGCCCTGTTTATTTGTGACTGATGTGACCTTTCTAGATAGGGAAGTAATCATCTTTTTTTTCTCCAAGTAAAGTGCTGAGCATACTCCTATTTCAACAGGACCCTGAGATAGAAAATGCTGCTCTCATATAAAATCGTGGGAACTATGATTGTGCTAGGTATAAACACTACTGTAGAGATATGATTATGTAACAGTCCCCTAACCTCTTGTATTCTAAAGTCTCCAAAGTACTGTGCAGCAAAACAGTCCACTGTATTAAAGCGGAACTAACACGTTAAGTAAAGTCACCCTGCAATACTTTAGGCAGGTGACGAGTAGCTTAACCCCTTAACGTCTAGAGTCCTGGGAACTAACATTCCCTTAAGGACCACTTTGATGTTTCCGGCATGCCAGTACACTGTGACGTGTACCGGCACTCTGCGCTGGGGATTGAGAGAGACCACGCCAGTCTTGGTGCAGTCAATTTCATTCCCCGTTTTTACTTACAGCGCTCCCGGAGGAGTAAGTAAAATGTATGTACCAGTAACTGTCACTGGTCCTTAATGCAAAAAACTTGTGACGGTCATAGCATGGCATGCGGGCGTTAAGGGGTTAATAATAGTTATTTCTCTGTCGTCCAATACAGGTTACTGTTAACTTTGGGTAGGCGATCCACCCCTTTAATTGTAGACAGGAACAATTCTAGAATTGTATGCAGGGGGTGGAGCCTACCTTCCCTCCTTGGCTGCAGCTAGCCAACCAGCTCCAGAAGGATTTGTTCCTTGGTGAAGACACAGTCAAGAGAACAGTTCTGCTATAGTTTTAGAATTTTTTTTTATTTTTCTGTTAGATATGGAATACCACCATTAGGTGGATCCATAACTGACAATGCCCTTATATGCGGCTAGCTAAGTGTCCAGGTGCTTTTTGCGGACCTTAAGCCCTGGGGGGAAAATCTTGGGTTCAAGTTCCTCAGGATTTGCCCACCGAGGCTTCTTCTTAATACATGGTAATCTGAAGACAGAAGATCTGCAGGAAAGGTGAGCAACCCTTTGAGTGCTTCAGGTCCACATGTCCCTCAGTGCCCCTCCGCACAGGGGTTTTCATTTGGAGTTCCTATTGCACACTCCTACACTCATTGGGTCTATCTGTATGTCTGTTGGGTGTTTTGAGCAGGTTTATGTAGTTCTTTAACCCTTTAGTTGCTGGTTTTGCATATTTTGAGGGGCTTCTGACACTTTCCTACTGGTTCAGTGTTTTTTGGGTATTCTAACATGTTCTAGTGATGTTTCATACATTTTTATTTTACTGTTTCAATTTTGTAAAATTTGAGTTCCAGGTGCGCTTTACTGCATAGGCGCCATTGCTCCATTTACTCCTATGGGACTTTACAGTTTGGACATATCTCTGCAACAGCTTAACCTAGCAACTTCAGAGATGGCTCATTTTTCTTGTCTGCCCTTGCTCTCTCATCTGGTTCATGTTTCTAGTGTGTTGGGGGGCTCAAAGGGCTTCAGGCACTGTTTTGGTACTTTTTCTGGGAAAACTACATTTCCCATAAGCGCTTGCTTCGCGCTCTCGTTTCTGATTGTCTCCTGCCATGGCAGCCATTTTGTGCTATTTCCAGAACGAGTATACTACGCAGGGCTTGGACTCACCGTCTTTCCTCTGCTGATTAACACTTCGCCTGCCAGATAAGTCTAGATTAGCGATTTCTGGGGTGAAACTTTAATCCTGCACACTGTACTTGGGTGATTTCTTTTATTATAAGGTTTTTTGACACTGTGAGAATGTCTATACCGTTGGAACTTGGGGCCAGACCTAAGACTAGGATGCTGGGGTTTCTGTATCCCCTGTTGTGCATTGCTCTTCCTGTCATTTAGGGTTACCTAGAAAATTGTCAGGTCATTTATGCCCAGCATATTCTGATGTCCCTGAGAGTCTCCCAGTAAACTCCAGCCATTCATTAGAGCCAGCTTGGGTGAAAGAGTTCAAGGCTACTACTAGGTCCTCATTGCAACTCTTTCCATCCCAGTTACAGGGGGATTCCATCCATTCCTGGCAGACCCCCTCCTCCGTCAAGTCTTCCCTGCCAAAACCACAGGGAGTACCTGAAGTATCAGATTCCTCTGAGGAGGAACTGCTGGTGGATTCAGTTGTTGAGGAATGTTTTGCTGTGGGCTCCTCTCAGTTTTTTGGGGATCCCTTTTGAGGCTGATCCTGAGCCCTCGGCTGAGGGCCTGATCATGGCTGTCTTGACTACCCTAAACATTCCCTTAGTTCAGGAGGTTCCTTCTGATCTCTCTAATGTGTTTCAGGAGCCTAAAAAGCCCCTTACTTGTTTTCCACCTAACCCCACTCTTGACCGCCTTGTGTCTGAAGAGTGGAAATCTCCTGACAGGAAACCTTCTGTGTCCAAGAAATTTGCCAAGCTTTATCCCTTCTCTGAGGCAATGCTTGCTTAGTAGGTTCATCCTCCAAAGGTGGATGCTTCTATCTCCAGTCTATCTAAGTCTACTGCCTTGCCAGTTGCTGATGCATTCGCTCTGAAAGACTGGACTGATAAAAAACTTGAGGTCTCCCTCAAGTCCATTTTTGCCACTGCTGGCACTGCCATGCATCCAGCATTCGCTGCAGCATGGGTGAACCGGGCCATTGTGGTCTGGACTGAACAGCTCACCCTGGCTGTCAGTCAGGGTGCTCCTACTTCAGATATGTTGCACCTTCTTGCTAACATTTCTGAGGCACAGCACTATGTTTCTGTTGCCTTATTTGATGCCATCCGTTTGGTGGCTAGGGTTTCCACCATGTCTGTGGTTGCCAGGTGGGCTCTTTGGCTCAAAATCTGGTCTGCTGACACTGCTTCCAAGAAAGTATTGCTTTCCTTACCTTTTTAGGGTACTTCCTTGTTTGGGCCAGATCTTAAAGATCTGAAGCCACTGGGGGTAAGAGTACCCTTCTACCTTTGGTCCCCAGGAAGAAAAGGCCGCTTAAGTGTAATCTGTATTTTCGTTCCTTTCAGACTGAGACCCGTCCGGCGAACCAGATGGTTCCCTCAGCTCTGTGTTCCTCCTCCAAGCCCAAACAACAATGGAAGCCCAAGGTGTCCTCCAAGCCCAAGGCTTCCAAGCCTTCTTTTGCATGACTCACCAAGCCCAGGTCCCCAGTCTGCTGTGGGTGGCCGTCTGCGTCACTACCACAGTGTCTGGGAGGATTCAATAGAGGACCCATGGATTTTACAGGTGGTGGCGGAAGGATACAGGATCCCTTTCGTCTCTCTTCCTCCCTTTGGTTCCTTCCTTCTCATATGCCCAGGGCGTGGAGAAACGCCGGCTGTTCAACGGCGCTATCCAGCCTGCGCTGTCAGTCCCAGCCGGGTCTAGCTCCAGCTGGGACTGGCAGGGCAGGTGCTCAGACGTCACAATGGCAAGATGTCTGCGCTCCGTCCTGCCTGTCACCCATGGAAGAGAGCAGAAATCTATTAAATAAGGTAATTATTCTGGCGACTAGCGCTACTAAGCAGCTAGTCGCCAGATGGGGACTTAGTGAAGCTAAAGATTGTGTCAGGTGGTAGTTCCTCTTTAAAGGGATAGTAATACTTCATTTTAACTTTATTTTATTTTGTAGGCATTAAAAAACATGAAGAATGATATAAGTCTTATCTCTGAAACCTTTATGGTTTAAGAGATATTCACAAACAAAGTATCCCCCCCTGATCAACCAGATCAGAAGGGAGATGCCCAGGTAGACTGCAGAGAGGGACAATCTTCAATTAAGATAAGGAAAAAAGCTGAAAAATTTGTCAAGGGGGGAAGGGCTTTCATTGTTTTAATACAAAGAAAATTGTCCCCTTCTGTTATCTGTCCTGTCATACAACCAGACTCACATCTGAGAAGAGATGGCTTACACTAGGTAAAAGGGGCGGGGAGGGGAACTTTGCTTGTGAATATCTCATAAACCATAAAGGTTTGAGAGATAAGTCTTATATCATTCTTCATGTTTTTTTAATGCCTACAAAATAAAATAAAGTTAAAACGAAGTATTACTATCCCTTTAAGGATTACTTTACAAAAGGCTACTTTTGAGAGCTAAAATAGCTATTATTAAGCTAGTCGCCACCTGCCTAAGTATTGCAGACTTTACTTAACATAGTAGTTCCACTTTAACATGGATGTTTGGCTATGTTCAAGAGAGCAACTTTATTGAAACATTAAAATTGTTGCTCTAAGGGCTGGATTCAAATGCAAGAGATAAATGTTACCTCCCGTTTTATCAAAAACTTTCCTATTGAAGTTTATGGGGATACCTGGAGATAAAAGCAGAGGTAAAATTAGCACCTGCATTTGAATCCAGCCCTAAAGACATATGCAGAAAGTTAATCCTTTCAGCACCAGAGGGGTACGTGACGCTACTTTACAATGTGTTATGTACCCCTCTGGCACTGAAAGGGTTAAAATAAGTAATTCTGGAGCAAACTAACTGTACACATGAGGGAATGTAAAACCTTCTCATTCATTTAAATGAAGAATGTAACCTCCTTGAACAATATGGAAGCCTTATGTGTTTCTTTGCAAAGTGTTGGAAACCTCCCTAGCATTCAAGGGGGTTGAATCTCCGTTTAAATCCATTACTATTGATTGTTGTTGATCAAATTACAATTTTCTTTTGTTCTTCGTGGTACATTTGGTATGATTCAGAAGTGCTGCTCTTTCCAGAGGAACTATCACACATATTAAAGTCCCCCCTAATCATTATGCACATAGCGATACCCATATCAGTACTTGTTTTATCCTGAATAAGTCCAGCGTTATTGAGAAATCCAACTTGATCCGAGATGCACAGGCAAGTATCAGAGCAGACAACTTGTCTTAGAGATGTCTGTGCCCTGCACTGTCCATCCCAGTCTCCTCTAGGATTGATGAGGGGGGAGTTGCCATGTACCTTAAGGTACAGGAAGGGACCAACAGCGCAGGCTTACAGATGCCGCTACAGCAAGATGCCTGTTTGTGCGTCTCGGAACAAGGTCGATTTCTTAACGCTGGAGTTATTCAGGATAATACTAGTATTGCTATGCGTAGCACTATGTGCATAATGATTTGGGGGGCACTTTAATTTAAGTGATAGTTCCGCTTTAACTTTCTGCGTAAGGCTGCAAAGACCTTTTCTTCATACAGAACCATATCAAAGGGTGACCATGTGTCTCTGGACTGTGCCACCTGTTGAATGTGTGTCCCATGTCCATCTATGCAGCTCTACTAGAGCTGAGGAGAATTCTGCCACTCTGATCTTGGCAGTGTCACTGAATTGCAGACAAAAATGTGATCATCCTAAAAGAGCATTACTGTCGGTTTGGTTTGTTCACACAGTGGACTATCACTGTGCAAGTTACAGCCCAGTCCTGCACAATTTCTTCAATCCTTGCAGTTTTTTTTTTTTTTTTTCTCAACTTTGATGTGCTATCACAAGTTTCCACGGCGGAATTGACAAATGTGAGATTTCACATAATAAGTTTGGATAGGTTACTATAAAATGAAAAGTATCAAAGGGTTAGTAATACTTCGTTTTATCTTTATTTTATTTTGTAGGCATTAAAAAACATGAAGAACGATATAAGTCTTATCTCTCAAACCTTTATGGTTTGCCCCCCCTTGACATGTTTTTCAGGTTTTTTGCTTATCTTAAATGAAGCCAGCTCTTCTCAGATGTGGAATGCAATCCATAGACCAGACAGATAACAGAAGGGGATACTCTTCTTCCTATTAGAACAATGAAAGCCCTGCCCCCTTGACAAGTTTTTCAGGTTTTTCCCTTATCTTAATTGAAGATTGTCCCTCTCTGCAGTCTACCTGGGCACCTCTCTTCTGATCTGGCTGAACAGTGTTACATCAGTAAAAGGGGCAGGAGGGGGATACTTTGTCATTGAATTACTCTTGAACTACAACTCTGACAGAATTGAAATAACACTCTCCAAAGGCCAAATACTATGATGATTAATTAGAGCTGCTTTTATTATGAAACATTACTATCCCTTTAAACCTCCATGCTACAGAATTTGATCTGTACCTCAGGTGACATTTTTAGCTGCCATCTTGTCACGATATATGTATAAATATGTAAAATCCTTTATATTACCATATATGGCCACTATGTATGTGTGGGACGGAACTAAGAAATCCAATCTTACATTGTTCACAGGAAGCAATTGGAAATGGCTGTTCTGTCTTTAATTTTGTCCACTGGAAATATCTGAAAGTGGTTATTCTATTTATACTGAATTTCTAATGGTTTATGTAATATTTATTTAGATATTTTGTATTTAATGCTTGGTTCCTTGAATTCTGTAGAGGTATCCAAAGCAGAGCAGTTATTTGGCCTCTGAATTACTCCAGTCACTTATAACAGTAATCACCTGTGTGGACACATCCTAATTCAAGACATGAGGTTGATAGATAAAAAACATTCTTAGGGACATACGTTCAAGAGAGTAAAGACAAAAAATGTTGTATGATCAACAAAAATAAGTAATTCTATGCATGAAAGACATATTTTCTATAGAATATACAATAAAAAACAAATAACGTGTTCGTGTCTGACACAACCCCAGAATTGCTGGGGCAAGGGCGGGGCTAAACTATTCGCCAGCATTGTATAGGGATAAAAAAATTTGTCTTATACAACAACAAAAAAATGTTGTGCAAACGACAGAATTTGTATGTTAAAGGGGAACTTTCACCTCATAAAAACTTTTAACCATTGTCCTTAAGGGGTTAAGCAGCATTAGGAAACGTGGTTCTTATTTTTTATTTTTACATACTTGTTAAGATTTTTAATGTGCATGCGTTACAGCCAGCTCCGGTAAGCATTATACTGAGGTTGCAACAAGTACGTAAAAATAAAAAATCAGAACCACGTTTCCTAATGCTGCTTAACCCCTTAAGGACTGGCACGTGCGGCCGGCACTTGCGGACCACGGGACATTTCTTTTTAAGTAGCACTACTGGTTCAGGACTTCCGGAGCGGTGTGCAGCCGCAACGGGAGCCCTGAACGACATGCCGCGCCAGGACCGTCATTGGTCCTTAAGTACCAGACCGCCGTGACGGTCCTGGCACGGCAATGGTCCTTAAGGGGTTAAATGTTTAAACAACTGGTCAAAAGTTTTTATGAGGTGAAAGTTCCCCTTTAATAAAAAAAAGTGAAGGAAATGTCACATTTTTGTTGTTACATAAGGCAATTTCTGTCAGGAATCGTACTTCAACAACATATTTCCGATCGCAACCATCGCCCGTACGTTTTTGATGTTACATAAGGCAATTTCAGTCAGGAATTGTACATCAGCAACATATTTCCGATCGCATCCATGGTCCATAATTTTTAATTACTGCTGTTATTATTATTATTATATTTTTCTGTTTCCAGAGAGCTTTCTGACAGGAACTGTGACAGCAGGGATAGTGATGCAGTATTGCATTATCTCTGCAACACTAACCCTTTGAGTACCAGAGGGGACATTGTCACAAAAAGCTGTCTGAAAACAGAACAGTGTATATATGCAATAGTCAAAAACATTATAATAATTTAAAAGTTACTAGTAAAATATTATACGTTTAAAAAGAGGTTGACTGTCATTTTAAAACAGAGGATATGAGGGAGGACTGCCCAAATCCTGACATGCTGACTCTTGCATGTTCTTGTATGTTATGTTATAGGGTCCCTGCTGTGAAACAAGTACAGTGCACCGTCCCCTCCCTCTTGCTCTGTCTCCCACAAGTAGCTTGATACATAATTTAAAAGCAGAGCTAGTCTGGCAAGGGCTTTCCCTGTCAGTAAAGGAAAGCAGCCTCAGGCAGTGGAACAATAGAAGGTGATTTTGGAAGGGAATGTAAATTAGGGAGAGATTGTTGGCCTGCTTCCAGCAGACAGACTGGGCTCTGTCTGCTCAACCTGAATTTGCTTCACAAGAGCTCCTTAACCCCTTCAGCACACTGGCAGTGTCCTACATATTCCTAGTAATATCTCAACACTGTAAATAAGATTCAAAGTGGGCACAACATGAAGATGCCTCTTGGTTGACTGTGAAACCATTGAGCGCCGATTGAACTACACTTTGCTTTGCAGTGTGTTGCATACTGTCTCTGAAAAGGTTAACTCTTTGAGTGCCAGAGGGGGTGTGCAATGCACTCAAAAGGTTAAAATGAAGGTAATAGGAAAGAAAAAAAGTGTGTGCATGTATCTGTGTTTATAGTAGCTAAAGGAACCCCTCCTTACAATAAACCTTCACTCATCTTAATCTGAGAATAAAATTCGAATGGCCACTATGAATCAGAGTGGATTTCTTCTCCAAAATGAATCTTTAATTTGCACTGGATTTCCTACACTGAGGCAGACATGATTTCTTGTTGAAGACCTCTTGCACACAACTCTTCCCACTGAAGCTTTCTTAGGAAAACGTCAGTGAGAGGAGTTGTGTCCATGATTCTTGCACCAAGCATTCACATCTGCTTCAGTGAAAATAACATTCAGCGCCAAATATATAAAACATGACTAGACAACAGGGAGGTGTCACTAGCGCCTTATCAAACTGATAAAATCAATATATCAATATAAAATAAACGCACTCACATATCGTATATCTGTGTATGTACGTATGTATAATCACAGCAACCAAAGCCTGCAGAGATCTTACCACTGTCTCGGCTCGGTGTTTCAATGGACTGTTCGCGTCCTCGTGAATTCAGTGACCCAAAGAGAAAGAAAGAAACCTTTCCATTCCTTGGGTTTCTATCTCCTTGTGTCACTGGATTCAAGAGGACGTGATCAGAGACGGTGGTAAGATCTCTGCAGGCTTTTGTTGCTTTGACTGTACATAGGTATATACACAGCATATATGATATGTGAGTGCATTTATTTTATATTGATTTTATCGGTTAGAAAGGTTAACATTACCATGCTCAGTGAGCAGTTGTGTCTCGTTGTGCTGCTAGCAACTGTCATGTCTGCCTCCATTAACATGACATCCAGGACAGATTGACAATGTTATCTTGTGAACAAAAGCAAGAGGACAAAATTAATTAGGTTCACTAGGATTTTCTGTCCTTAGTAAATTAAGAGGGGTTATTATTGGGAGGTGGTACTTCTTTAATTATTTTAATTCTTTACCTATTTTTTTTCTTATAGAAGAGTTTAAAGCACATTTACTATGCTGACGTTTACACATTTTGACTTTACATAGTCCACAAGTACAAAATATGTACCATCAAACTGACTAGACTTTTTATGGTTTTTTATGTTTTTTTTTAGTTTTACACTTTTATGTCCTTGACAGTGAGCTACCTGGAGTTGTTTGCATAGAGCTTTCTTTTAGGGAACATGAAAGCAGGTCTATGATAAATTTAATAAAGAAAGTTTGTTTTTCTTTTTAGCAGTGTGTGGTTTTATAGCATTACACAATATACGTATGAGAGCCTGCCTGGAGGGGCTCTACATACACCAGGAATCCTTTCTCTGTATGGTACTTATTATATTCTGAAACTAAAGCCTATGGGATATGTGGACAGGGACGAGTCTCAAACACTTTAGATATTGGAGAGCTAGTGATATAAGGCAAAGGAGACTTTTAAACTCGGAAATAACTTTTCTGGCTCCACATTTATCTTCAGAACAAAAAAAAAATTGCTGTGGGAATATACATTCTACCTGTTTCCAGTGCTGAGAAATATGCTCAGTATCATAAGTTTAGCCGCTATGCATATCTGAAAACTCTCCAGACATACCACGGAGACTCCAGTTTTCCTACTGATTTACAAGGTCTCCAGGGACAGAGGCTTATTCTCCAGTGTAGTGAGTTTCTTCTCCTTCCCTCCCTGTTCCTCCCACTTCCCACCCACTTTTCCTCCTTCCCAATCTGTTCTGCCCACTTCCAGCCCACTTTATGACACAAATATGTTTAAGCCCTGTTCACCCGATTAAGCCCCTCCCCTTTTATGACTATAATCGAGTCATTCACAGCCTCTGGCAGCACACGAGCACTCTCCGGCGTCTCAAGATGAGCTTGTTCCCAGGTATATGCCCCTTTGATGCTGGAGACGTTTCCAGTGTATTATTTTGTAATAAGTCAAATGAAAATGAGGAATTCTGGGGCAAACGATCTGCACTATAGGGAAGAACTAAAAATTTCTATTGCTTTAGATAGAGTTTTAACCATTAAATGGTAAGGAGGTCTCCAGCATATTGCTCTCAATGTAGTGGATACCTTACTAGCATACAAGAGGTTATAAGCCCCATTTAAATCAATGGGAATTTTGGGATGTTTCTTTCATCCTGTGACACAATTGGTTTGCTCCGGAATGTCTCCAATTTTTCTTTGAATATACAGCCCTAAGGGGAAGCAACTTGGAGGTCATTAGCTGTTTTTAGACTAGAATTCTGATCATCTTTGCCTGCCAATGGCTGTCTAAGGATGATGGGAATTGTATTCTAACAACAGCTGGAGGTCCACAGATTGGTAAAGAATGAAGTGAGTTGTAGTCCAACAACAGCTGTATTGTCAAAGGCTACCCATCTCTTAAACACTGGCTTAATCATGAGCAACCTTTGCCTCTCCATTTGCACTATAACTCCCATGATCCTCACTGCCCTGTTAAAGGTTATGAATGCTGTTACTCAGTGGTAGGGAACCTTCTATTCCCTACAGCTGGGGACTAAAAAGGTTGCTTGTGGCTTATAGAAGTCCTAGTCCCCAACAGCAGGAGAGTCAAAAATGTACTATCATTGTTGTAGATCAACATTAGCTGGAGAGCCACAGTTTGCCTACCTCTTCTCTACCACCTTCTTTCAGGCTGTTCTATTATGTGCCTGTCCTTTAGGTGTTACACAGGGTTTGATTGTTACACATCTCTGCTTATGACACACACTCCTATCAAAATGAACGCTAGGCGAAGGGGGGGGGGTGATGCCCCAATGTCTATGGGCCTTATTCATCAAGCTAAAGTGTTGCAACTCGGAGAAACCAACTGCACCATAGGCTATGGTGAAATTTACTTTTAAAAACAAAGGAGCCGGAGCCTTACTTCAGAGCAGACTGCGGTTACAGCTCTGTACTACGGCCTGTCAACCTTCGTCTGTTCCCTCCCCAAGTATTGTCTTATTCCAACCAGATTACATGGAGAGATCCTCCATCATCGGAGGAGGTTGGAACGTGACAATACTTGGGGAGGGAACAGAAGAAGATTGACACGCCGTGGTACAGAGCTGAATTTCTACTCTCCAGGGCTAAATTTTCACTCGCCATTGGCTAGTGGCGAGTGGAAATTTTGAGCCCTGACCATAGCATACATTGTATAACAAAAAAAAAATGATTACAGGTTATCGCTATATGAAGCAGACTTGTATAGGGTTGATAGTTCCCCTTTAAATGTTTCTTTGCAAACATTCAGGGTGTTATACGCCCATTGAAATAATTGGGAATTTTCATCACCTCCAGCCCCCGACAGTACAGTTGGTTTTGTCCAAATTTGCGCCACATAAGATCGATGAATAAGGCCTTTTGTGTCTCAGTGATGATTTTACTGTGTCCCATCCCTTTTCTCCCGTTTATCTATTGCGCCTCTTCTTTACGCATGTGTCAAGACACAGAGATACAGCAGGAGTGTAACTCACAATGCCACCCCCCCCACCACCACCTACAATCATCAAGTCTGTGTGCTAATCCATCAGCACTTTGCTCTGTTATGTGCAGTAGGAGTGTGCACTTTGCATAATATACTGCCAGGGCTGGTTTTCAGCAGGATCATGCGAGGCTGAAAGCCAGAAACATTTTTACCTGATATTACTTGCTGATTCAAGACAAATCAGAAAAAACATAAATAATATATTTCTATTAAACATTTGTAATTGTATACTGTGCAAAATTATTTTTTTTCCCTTTTGCTTCCCTTTTTTTCCTTGTTTTTAAAATGTAATAAACACAGAATTTTGAAACGCTCTAGGTCCTGTGCACATTTATCTCCTAATAAGATGATGATGTGCATCTTTTTTCGCCTGCCAGCTCATTCATAATTTAAGTGACTCTGTGCAGATACTTCACAGAAGTATGATTAAATAATAGATATGAAGAGATTGATGCATCTCACTGCATTAAAGGGGAAGCGACAACACCTAATAATAAGAACCCCTCACTTAACCTTAATATGGGCCAAAAATCATAATGGCAGATCTGATTTTAATTTTTTTTTCTTTCTTTAATACAGAATATCATCAGTCAGTGCTAGATGTCATGTCCATGAGGTTGTTATGACAATTGTTAGCAGGACCACAGGACACAAACTCCACCAACTATAAATGGTAATCTTAGCTGTTTTAGAACCAGAGAGGCATGCAAAGCATTGCTTTCGGTCCTTAAAGGGTTAAAAAGACTCACTCACTCTCCCTGCTTCCGTTTGAAAAACTGTCAGCAACTGTCATGTCTGCCTTCTAGGACGTGACACCCGCAGCTGATTAATGATGTTCTCTGGAACAAAGGCATAAAAGCAAAACGACAAGAGAAAAATTCATGAGGCCATTAGACATTTCTGGCCAAGTAAGTGTGTGTGTGTCAGGGTTATTGTTAAGTGTTAGTTCCCCTTTAAGGCAGCAGTTTCTTATTGATTTTATCTCTTTATCTTTTAGACTAGTTGAAGAGCCTGTGTACACGAGCCACAGTGCCACCCAGCAATGGCCGCGATGCAGTCATGTGCCCGCGCAACGGCCGATACAGAGAGGGGTGCTCCGAATTCAGACCATAGTCCTCTCTGCACACCTTCCTTTGGTGCGCAGAGAGGACTACGGTCTGAATTCGGAGTGCCCCGCTTCGTTATCAGCTGCTGCGTGGACAGTCTGTACTGCGCATGACTGCAGTGAGAGCAGCCGACTGTACTGCGTATGACCGCTTCTGACAAACATACACATACCTCACAAGTGTCCCTCTTTAGGAGGGACAGTCCCTCTTTTAGACCCAAATCCCCCTGTCCCTCTTTCCCACCCTGATGTCCCTCTTTTTAGGAACCAAGAATTTGTGTTGTATCTATAAGTGTTTTATGTTGCCCTACAGCACTAAAACTCACATTAATGTTTGTTTAACTTCAGTATATGTGTTTATACATTAGTCTGTGTAAATAAAACACTTTGGTGTTACACACAGAGTAGTCAATAGGTCATGAATTAGGCGAAAATTTTTTAGTAAAGCCCCACCCACCAGCCACGCCCCCATGTACACCACCTAATACAAAAGTGTCCCTCTTTGGCCATTTGAAATGTTGGGAGGTATGCATACATTTAGCAAATTATTATATAGGATATGCATTACCTGTGTGGTAAATACTAACTGAATTCAGTGCTGGATATGAATGTTATTCAAACCCTCCCCCCATTAATCTGACAACTGTTAACCCTTTGAATGCCAGAGGGGTATGCAACCCCTCTTGCATTCAAATGGTTAAAATAATTATCATTTAGTTCAATTGGCTCAATTTTTATTATTTTACAACTGTTTTGGCTGTTATGCTTTGGAATGGCCATCTAGAAAGCATTAACCTTTTGTATTGCAGAGGGGCGTGCAATGGGTGGGAGTGTATACACAAGTGACGGAATTTTGGTGCTTAGTGATGTATGCAAAATAATAGTGGAGATATTTTGGGACTAACCTAAAGGATCAATGTTCAAAAGAATCAAATGTACAGGTAGGGGACAAATTAACTCCACCCCCACCCCCTCCTTGATTTTAATGACAGAGTTAGTTTGCTCACAGTTGAGCCTTTTCTTTGTGAATATGATCCTTGTTCTCATACGAAGTGTGCTGCAAAGGAAGGTTTATATATAATATATATGTATATATCTGTATATATATAAATATATATATGTATATATATATATGGTTAATAAGACCAAGGGCTTAGCAATGGCAGACTCTGTTCTTAACCCTTTGAGTACAAGAGCGTTAACCCTTTGAGTGCCAGAGGGGTTTGCAACGCATTGCTTTGCATTCAAGGGTAAAGTGTCCAGATTGGGAAAGTTCAGAATCTCTGCTTCAAATTCAGTTTATTAAAACCACAATTCTTTAATGAAAGTAAGGACATCAACAGGAAATATGTATATAGACACATGCGCACATGCATATATATCCCTGTATGCATTAGTGGGTATGTTGTAGAATGATGGATCAATATCTTGAAAAATAAATCTGTAACAATAACCTGTTAAAGGGATAGTAATGTTTCATAATAAAGCAGCTCTAATTAATCATCATAGTATTTGGACCTTGGAGAGTGTTATTTCAATTCTGTCAGAGTTGTAGTAGAAGAGTAATTCATTGACAAAGTATCCCCCTCCCGCCCCTTTTACTGATGTAACACTGCTCAGCCAGATCAGAAGGGAGGTGCCCAGGTAGATTGCAGAGAGGGACAATCTTCAATTAAGATAAGGGAAAAACCTGAAAAACTTGTCAAGGGGGGCAGGGCTTTCATTGTTCTCATAGGAAGAAGATTGTCCCCTTCTGTTATCTGTCTGGTCTATGAACTGCATTCCACATCAGAGAAGAGATGGCTTACACTAGGTAAAAGGGGCAGGAGGGCAAACTTTGCTTGTGAATATCTCTCAAACCATAAAGGTTTGAGAAATAAGACTTATATCATTCTTCATGTTTTTTTAATGCCTACAAAATAAAATAAAGATAAAACAAAGTATTACTATCCCTTTAAATATTTGGAAAAAATAATATACATTATTTAAATACTTATGAATGCTAGTACACAGTTTATTAGTAAACAGGTGTTCAATGAGGTCTGAGGTACAATATTAAATCAAACCCCCCAGCACTGGAAGATATATTCTCATATATGCAATATAAACTCATATGTGTAATACCCGTGGTATCCTATATATGTCATAGTTAGTCAGACCTCTCTAGAAGTGTACGGATTAAAAAAATCCTCTTTTAAATGTGTGAGAATTTGGGGAATTTTTAATTTGACTCCATTGAAGCATTTGGTTTGCTCCAGTTTTATACCACCTTAGTACTTTGATCTCATTGTCTTTGGGATTATGTGACTCTTTTTGGGGTCTCTTGAAGTGTTAAAAACCAAATTGTTGTTATTCAGTGCCTAGCAGTGCTATACACTCACGAACGACTGTGTGTATCTCTACTGCCGTAGAAGATAAGCTGTCATGGTGCATTTATCCTGACTGGCTGCTAGCTGTTATCTCCAAACATAACAGCATACATTCCAAGAAGCCTGTGTCTTCTAGTTCCCAGCTCCCTTAACTTGCTACAAAGTACTGGTCCCACTATCCTCTCTTTAACCAGTTCTCAATGGGCAACAAAACTTCCTAGTTCAGATAATCTTTTTTCATACCTTATAGTCACAATAAGAATTTGAATTGTCAGCATCCATTTGAATGCTTTAGATGCCACAATACGTTGTAGCTTTCTAGCGTTCGACAGGTTAAACTTCCTTCTTCCGCATTAAAATGTTTTTGAATTGTTCTTCTAGTGCTCTAACAAATAAAACTTCTAAAATCTTCACTACTCCTTAAAAATAATTTAAACATTTTAAAGCTATTTGGGGGTTAATTTGCTTTTGGGTGCTTGCACTTTAAGGTAAATTCTGGAGGTATAGTCTTATTTGCAAACCAAAGTGACCATTAAATACATTCAGATACTCAGATCAGTAGGAAACAGAATAGCTCATCTTAATTCCATGTTCAAGCTATTTTATTTCTTTATTTCAGAGGTAAGCAAATGTTTCCTCTCCAGCTGTTTGGTAGTACAACTCCCAACATCCTCAACCAGCCACTCTCCAACACCTGGAGAGCCAATGGTTGTCTTCCCTACCCCTGCTTTATTTCAACCTTTTAATGTGCAATGTGTGCTCAGGGCTCAAAATTTCCACTCGCCACTAGCCAATGGCGAGTGAAAATTTAGCCCTGGCAAGTAGAAATTCAGCCCTGGTGGGTATGTTATGGCTTGCAGTGGCGAGTAACTTTTCAGGTCTGGCTAGTAGCAAAGGACTTAAAATTTTAAGCCCTGGTGTGCTACTCTTGTAATAGTAATACAATTATACAATATTTGTGGCTGCCAATTTACATGTCCATAAAATGTTCAGTCAGTATACAGGGTGACTATACACTAAGGGTTCTTTCTCTGACAAAAATTTATCAACCCCCTACTACAGTTTCTGTATTCACCTTTCTCCTGCATTTTCAGCCGATTCTATCATGGGTGTTTATTGGAGGTTATAATGAGCAATGAAATATCAAACATCCTTGTCATGCCAAGGCATGAGTTGGCCCTTGCAGGGCCCTGGTATGTATAAGTTGTTTATTTTGTGTATTTTATTGTACCTTTTAAAGGGATAGTAATGTTTCATAATAAAAGCAGCCTTAATTAATCATCATAGTATTTGGAGTTTGGTGATTTGTTATTTCAATTCTGTCAGAGTTGTAGTTCAAGAGTAATTCAATGACAAAGTCTCCCCCTCCCGCCCCTTTTACTGATGTCACACTGTTCAGCCAGAGCAGAAGGGAGGTGTCCAGGTAGTTTGCAGAGAGGGACAATCTTCAATTAAGATGAGGGGAAAAACTTGTCAAGGGGGCAGAGTTTTCATTGTTTTCATTGAAAGAAGATTATCCCCTGCTGTTATCTGTCTGATCTTACAACCAGATTCCACATCTGAGAAGAGATGGCTTACACTAGGTAAAAGGGGCAGGAGGGGAAACTTTACTTGTGAATATCTCTCAAACCAAAAAGTTTTGAGAATTAAGACATATCATTCTTCATGTTTTTTAATGCCTACAAAATAAAATAAAGATAAAACAAAGTATTACTATCCCTTTAAAGTGTCAGTTAAATTAGCTGAGTAGATAACATTGCCCGAGCAGGAAATAGGGGTCATAAAAGGTTTTGGGCCCTCTGCTTTGATGGGGTTAATCCAGGGGACAGTCAAATATTATAAAATAGGAAGAACATGTATATGTAGTGCAAAATGGTTCAGTACAAATATATATTCATAATGCCCATGTTTTAACCTTGTGGTAGGTACCAAACATGCCAGGGGGAGGGGTTCCTGCTGTGAGTTACAAGAATAGCCACTTTGCAACCAGTTAGACCCAGCATGTTTGGTGTAAAGATATTCACACAGATATGAGGAATATGATTATTATAACATTATAGAGGTGTGCTGTGGGTTGCATGTTTTGGGAAGCCTTATGATTTTTCAGGTAGAACTCTGCAAACATCCCTGACAGGTCTGACTGAGTGAGCAGTAAACTGTCAGGCCAAACCTCCCCCAAGGTAACACCCAGGGGGTTTGGCCTCTTAGAAGGAACTGTGGAAAGTATTAAATATGTTTTTTGGATAAAACAGTTAATTTCTTTGTAACAACTGAAGGGGGAAATACCATCTGAAGTTTCCGCAAGGACTCTTAAAATATCGGTAATTGTATTTAAGGATTTCTTGTGTTTCTCCCATTTTATTTTATGGACTGTTTTGCCAATGTGTAATCTTTATTTGTGTATGTCCTTTATTTCTGTATTTTTGTACCAGCACTGTGAAGCCTTTTTTCAGATTAAATGTTCAATTAATCAGCTCTTGTCTCTGTTCTCTAATATGAGCTCACTGCTCTGAAGGAAGCTCAGGTAGCACACGTTACTAAAGGTTAAATTATATATGTCTGATTATTAAGGTGATTTTATACTGTAATTCTGTTTTGTTTGGGGTAACCTAAGATGCCCAGATATAAAGTCTTGGTGGTGGCAGCAAATTGTAGTACTGGGGTGATGGTGCAAGAGGGATTTCAGGGGTCAATTTGGTGGTTGCTAGGAACAGTAACAGGTAACCAGAGGTCTGGTATTGTTAACCCATTCCCTCCTACACTCTCCTCACTGTCTCAGCAGGGCCTATAGCCTTCACTTGTGACAATCCGTGGTGTGAAAGGACTGCCAGTTACCCTGTAGGCTGCCACTCAGTCTCTTCTTCGTCCTTACTCCATTCCTTCTTGAATATAGCTAAGATACAGCTTACTGGACATTAGTGCATTCATGCGGGGTAATAACCACCCATATAAAAGACATCGTAATCCAGCAATTCCAACAAAATAATCAATGCAATATAGCCATACCTGGGAACTCTCCGGTTTTGCCCCGGAGACTCCGGATTTCAAAGTGAATTACCGGGTCTCCGGGGCAATGTGTGAATCACCGGGTGGGCAGAGTTTAAGTAGAAACTCTGCCCACTTGTGCTCCATCCCGCCCGGTTCCTCCCAATTCCCGCCCTCTTACATCCATTTTTCAGGGGGGTTTTGTGTTTTGTTTTTTTGTCCAGCCCCCCGCGACTAAGCCCTGCCCCTTTTTTAACGCGATTCGCGTCATTTTCCTCCTCCTGGGCACTGACAGGGTTACCCTCCGGGTAGCCCTGTTTCAAAAGTTCCCAGGTATGATTATAGCTATGTTGGTGTCACCTGTATGAAAGGGGCCTAACTGACACTTGATTTGTTTATTAGGTGGATTTAACTAAGTACATGTCCTTCAAAAAGCTGTCTGGTATTTCTTATTGCAGTTTTTATTTGCATTTGAACTCTTTTGTAGTGTACTGCTAGGTGTTACATTTTACATTCTGATAAAGAGTAGTGAACCTTACAGGCCATTTGGTTCTGCTGAAGCCCATTGTTTGTGATGAGAAGGTGTGACCTAGTGGCAGTTTTCAAGAGACAGCACTATATACATCTAACTGCAGATATAATGGAAAAATTAAAGAGGCGCTTGACTGAGGATGAAGGCCACCTAGGTAGATCAATGTGTTAAATTAAAAGCCAAATATTCCTGGGGAACATGTTTCTTAATCTATAGGAAAAAAAAACATCTTCTGTCTATGCAGAATCCCTGTTTTGTTTCTTACAAAAATAAAGTAAAAATGTGTAGGGGTTGTTGCGTTAAGTTATGGTCATTACAGTCTTCATCAGTTAACAAATTTAATGTTTATGTTTTGAAAACAGTCATTAAACTCATGCATTTAGAATAACTTCATTCATCAGATGAGTCTCCTACACTAAACTCCTACAGGCCACTTCTCACTTGGTAAGATTAAAGCATCTCTATGCCAGGACAGGTTGGCATCATTCTTAATACTATGCTCCATTTACAGAGCCATTTGCCTCACTCATAACCCATAAGCATACCTGGGAACTCTCAGGGTTTGACCCTGAGACTCAGGGTTTTGGCCCAAATCTCAGGGTCTCAGGGTGAAGAGCCAAAATCTCAGGGTGAGAGAGTTCAGTGCTCCCCGTTATATTCTGCTCCTGTTAAATGCTTCTCTAGTCTCTAAATTGGTGCCACTTGTACCAGAAAGGCAGAGGGAGAAGTCCTGCTTGATTTGTGTGTTTTCATGCAGTGATATCTGTAAGTTGTTGTGTATTAATGGCTCCTTGAATGCCGACTGGAGCGACTCTCGATTAACGTGATAAGGGATATATCGAGGATAATCTATATTATAGGAAATTTAAGGGTTAATATTTACACAATCTCAGGGTCAGCTCATTTTGAAAGTTCCCAGGTATGCCCATAAGGCCACATTCTAGTATCTCCAGCCTTTCATAAGCTGATCTGTTTAGTGTTTCCTGATATACAGTAAATGGATTAACCCCAAGAGGGAAAATATTATTCGCTCCAACAAGGGATGGCTTTAGATTCTGTTGCTACCTAACCCACTGATGGTCAGCAGGTGGCCTCAAGTGTCCCACAGGGCCTTTCTGCCGTGGCATTCATCATATCTCCTGGTGCAGTGAAATATGGGAATACCCAGACTTTAGTAGCATGGTACCTCACTACTACCTTACCAAACGCATATTAATGGTTGCTCTCCACATTCAAACATGTTGCTCAACGTATGCATGCTTCTGTTGTCTGCCAATATAGAATAAAATTAGCCCAAACCAACAGGCACTATATTGTAAAATAAGTCTGTTAACAAGTAACTCTGAGGCAAACCAACAGTATCATAGGAAGCAAATAAATATCCAACGTTTCCATTGATTTAAATGGGGGTTTTAACAGCTTGAGTGCTAGAGGGGTATCCAATACGTTGTATACTTCTTAACCATCAAGTGGTTAAAAGCCCCATTTAAATCGATGGGAATTTTGAGTTTTTCCCAACTGTGTAACTTTTAAATGGCAAGACAGTGATGTTGGAAGAATTTGGCAAGCACTACTTAACATGAACCTTCTGGTGATCTGCCAACAACCAGTTAGTGATCTACTGGTAGATCGCAGTCTAACTATTGGGAACCTCTTCTTTAACGTAATACAACACTCAATGTATTTCATCACTAAAACACATAGTCACTATTTTTTGTCGCACAGCAACGTCCTGCATCCTTCCTCTTAATACCAAGGAGAATTTGATCCTGTTTTCCACCCGTTAGGCTTGAAGCTTAAAAATAATGTGTGGTCCTTTTTGGGGGTTCTGAAGCTACATATACGTGCAGTGAAACTGGTTACCTCTCCTAGAACTAGCCAGTATTTCATTGGCAGATTGTGGATATTTTCAGGGGCCAATGGAGAAGGAATAAGTGAGTTTTATATGGCCATGATGACACTGCCTTTAGTTTTAAAGGCTTCTATGTTGACCATTTACTGCCCCATGATTGCGGCTTTACAATCATACAGACAATGTAATGAGATCTGGATGAAATGGCTTGCTTGTGAAGATACTCTGGGTTAGCTGTAGCTTCTGATCATTGTATATCCTGATGTGAGGAAACTTGTAGCACAGTGTTCCTTTAATACTTGTTTTCTCTGACTTGATTGAAGCTGATTCAATTCTGAAATGTTCATCATAACAAATTAGTGAATAGGCAGTACACAGCGTCAAACATGCTATATATAGAAAAGCTATTGCAGGTTTCTCCTCGTCTAATGGGTTGCATTTGTTTTTCTTATTTATGATTTCTGAAAGTCTTTTAGTGTAGAATATTATAAAAAAAATCACTATAC
The DNA here is from genome assembly GCA_037306005.1 of Rhinophrynus dorsalis. Taxonomy (NCBI): domain Eukaryota; kingdom Metazoa; phylum Chordata; class Amphibia; order Anura; family Rhinophrynidae; genus Rhinophrynus; species Rhinophrynus dorsalis. Next base: position 146,451,297 of record CM074725.1, on the reverse strand, counting down.
GAAGTCTTACCAGCTGTAAGGCTGGGCCAATTATTTTTTGCAGTACGGCTTCAGAGTAGGAGTCTTGGTTCTCTGATATTCGGATATTAAAGGTAAACTATTTTACAGTTCAGTTCCAAAATGTCAGGTGTAAGTTCCATAAAAATGTAAGCAACAGGAACTACAGCATTTAACAGCTGTATATGTATTTGTTTCCAATATGTTCTTATATATGCAGAATTCATGCTTTTGATTATTCACTCTATTCTTATGGCAGGGGTGGACAAAAGTATTTTTAAGAGCCAGTTGGGGTTTTGTGAGCCAGCTGAAAGGTGTATCTACACAGATGGATATAAAATACTCCAAATTTTTGGAGCCCCCCCTCAGGAAAATTTTAGGAGCCCTGGCTCCCAGGACCCTGAATTTTTTTCTACCCATGACTTAGGATCTTGTCTACAGTGAAACACGCTTGAAAATCCCATGTTGCTTGACCCATTGCATTGTAGTCCCCCTGAAGGAGTGCATTGCAGGTTAGGGGACCACGCATAAAGAGTTCAGCCAGAGGATTGGATGTTGAGATGAACATTGCAACTATTCAGTCTCTCATGTGCAATGAGTCTTTCACCTTCAGGCCTTGCAGGTAAGGGAGCTATACACAAAGACTTCATCCAGAGGACTGGATGATTGTACAGAAAGAAGAAAAAGAAGAGTGCAAAATCTGAGAGCACCTCCGTTTATGAAATAGTCCACATTGCTGTATTGTAATGTACTTACAAAAAACACACTTCAAAAGGCCACAGTAATACCAACAAGGAAGGTTTGCTCAAAGATGCATTCCCAAATTTTCAGAGGACTTCATGGACCATCCCATTGGACTCTCAACCACGAGTTCCTTCTGTAATAAAAGAAAGGACAAAAAGAGAATCCTCTAAGTGCAGTAAAATAGGGAACAAATGGTGAATGCCCCCAATGAAATCCTACTCACCAGATGACCAAGTGGTAAGCACACACTCAAAGTAATACAGTGGAGTACAAATCGTCCAAATACTTTATTATCCTAACGCGTTTCGTGCGACTCTGCACACTTCGTCAGAGCATAGTATAATATCTCTGTGTTGTCCACTGCAATAATTCAGTCTCTTGTGTGTGCAACCTTCAGAATTTGCAGGTAAGGTTGCTGTACACAAAAACTTCAGACAGAGGATTGGATTGTTGCAATGAACATGGCAACAGTTCAGACTCTCATGTGAACAACCTTCAGACCTTGCAGGTAAGGGAGCTGTACACAAAACCTTCAGCCAAAGGATTAGATTGTTGCGATGAACATGGCAACAATTCAGTCTGTCATGTGAACAACCTTCAGACCTTGCAAACACCATTAGTTGCTAGGAAATTCCCCTAGAAAACTATATAGAAAACAAGATCTAAGCAACAATATACAGTCCAGACAAACTATTCCTCTGACTCTGATTAGACCTACAGTAAGAATATTGGGTGGTTGGCGCACCTGAATACAATGAATACAATAAATAGACCAACAAAAAAAGTATACCAGAAATGTACCAACAAAACAGAAGTAGCAGTGTAAGCAGTACATAGCAAATGTTCAAGTTTATTATGGACAGAAACCAGACGATAAAAATACACAAAGCATGAAACCGTTCAGATCCCTCAAAATAACCCCGTGAAACAGTAATACACAGTTAGTACCTTTAATGTGCTATGTGCATTGCCAAAAAGGGATAACACAGTTATACTAGTAGCATCCCAAAAAGTTGTGTACATCATCTAAAAGAGATGCACAGAGATCAGGGAATTTGTATGTTATTTCTCTTTACCTTCTCTTCAGTTATCAGTCTGTGAGGGCAGCAAGGCTGATGTACTAAATAGAACTGGAGTTATTTTGGAACAAACAGCTGCATCCTAGTTGACAGCTAATAATCCCCATGTGTGGGAGACCTCTATCATTCAAAGGATTAAAAGCCCCATTTAATTCAATGACGTTTTCTTTTCCTGTGGTACTTTTGGTCAGCCTCAGAATGTCTCCACTTTCTTAGTACAACCGCTTCAGTCTTTCTGTCAGGGCTTCCAGATTCTGAAAAATCAGACTTCGACCCAATAATGGGTCATATGCACAAAGGCAAAATGGAGCATTTCCAGAGCAAACCAACTGAGCTGCAAGGAACAAATGCGTTGGAGGCATCTGTAGCATTCATTGGGTTGAAAGCCCCACTATGGTGCAGCTGTTTGGGACAAAAATTTCTCCACTTTGCTCTTCCAATGTCTCTACTGTGAGAAGACATGTTGTCCAGTAGCTTCTTTAACATGATTCTGATGGCCAGTACTTCTGGGCTAGGTGTAAATTCAGTCTGACATGGAAGAACTGGGATTCTGTACCACGTGACAGTGGCCTATGTGAAACATTGCTGGCCATGATTTGTAGCGAGCAATGCACCATTTCATTCGGGGGAATAGAAAGTAAATCTTTAACAGGACAAATAGGTGTTGGGTGTTGAACTACTTAAGAGGGCAAAGAGGCGGATGGTGTTCTTCAGTGTGGTGTGTTAGAGAAGATAAGTCAGTTGGAGTGTGGAAGCGGAAAGAAGTGGAGGTGTTGCGTGTGTGTTTGGCAAAAGTTCAGTATGATGTTAATGTTTTTGTTTTTTTCTTTGAGATTTAACCCTTGCCAGCTATGTTAACTCAAGGACAATGCCAAATACAGAGGGGTCAGTGCAAGTGAGAAGACCATGATCACACAGTATTGCTGCAGGACAGGAGTAAGAAAAGGAGAGGGTACCAGATTTCCTTTGTAGCAGTTGGGAAGTCAATGCTACGTAGCACCATGTATCTCAGACTGCTCCTAGGCACCCCTTGTGAATGGGGCAGAGCTTGTAAAGGATATGGGGTGACAGGAGGTGTGTCAGTGGGGGAGGTGCAATGTATATGGAAGGTGTGAGGGAGAGGGGAGAGCGAGGAACAGGGCAGTGTGAAAGTCGTTGGCCACTCCTGTGAAAATCTCACCCCGATGCAACTCCTTGCAGAGATTTTCACAGAACTGGGTAGAGGAATTGGAAAGTTTATCAGTCTAAAGAAGTTATCTCTTCTTTAGAATCAGTTTATCACACCTTAGTCTATAATACCCCCCATCCAGTTTGTTTTAGTGCACCAGTATCTGCATCTCTGCTGCAGTAAGGGATTTTCATGCCCATGATGACTCTCGCTGTGTTTTCTGGCTCTGAACTGCAGATGCTTTCATAAAATCAGATAACTCTGGCAGTGCTACAGTGTAGCTGGGACTCGTCGGGAGACTAAATATTCCACCCCCCTTATTCTGCAAACCCAACAGTTCCAACCCCCTGCCAGAAGCTACTGTGTGACCACTGAATACATCAGACTCAATTTGTCACGGAGCATTGCATTGTCATTGGTTAAACAAAAACAAGATTGGGAAAATGCATATGAAAAGCAGACTTAACCTCAATATTAGTTTCTTGTACAGGATTTGTGAAACCCACCCATTTATTCAAGGCTGGGAATCAGGAATTTAATTCTGTTAGGAATGCTGCTATAGTCTTCATTTAACCCCTTCTCTGCGGAGGCAGCTTCACATTCACTCCAGCAGACGAAAAGAATCTTTCATTTCTTTTTTCCTGAAAAAAATAATAGGCTCTGCATACTAAAGATTTCTCTCCTTATTCCGCTTCCCAGCTGTGCTGAAACTGTGTGCACATTGGGCTACATACAAAAGAAAAAGGGGAGCAATATAGGGGGGAAAATCCCCATTTAATTAATTGGGGCTGTTTTGTGTTTGTTGCCCTTTGTGGACCAAAACAAAAGTTTACTTTGTTTTACAGAGCATTAGTGTCTGCCTTTATGCTTTACTGGCCATTTTCATGTAAAATTAATAGTTTTTGTGTAATTACCCTTGTTGTTTTGATAGTAAAGCATGCCACTTTGTTAATTCCTTTCACAGTATGCTAATTAGTTATGTGTTGAGTCCAAAGGTAACATTTGCTATGCTATTAGAAATGCCTCCAGATTGTGATCTCTGTCTAGATGAATTCATAGAGAGAGAGAGAAGTCAGAGATGCTCAACTAGGCCCCAGATATACATTTCAGCCTTTTTGGGCCTCGTCGGTGAGGTGCTGCTGATCCCTCTAGGCACTTGTGAGCAAGGTGTCCACCTCTGGATTGCCCCATTACCCTTAGGGTGACTAACCCTAACAGCAATTTGCGTATTTCTGGGGTTAGCTGCTTCCCTTGTTCAGAGAAGAAATATCTGGCATTTCATGGCTGGGCTGCTATTTTGGCAAGACTAGTATGATATGCTTCAGAATATTTCTTCTCTGTGTATGGCACTTGTGTGTTAAATGAGCTTGCACCCTTGGCACAAGATACAGTCCTAGTGGTCTTTTTGCATACCTTTCAGACTCATGAGCCTAGTTGAGCATCTCTAACTTCTTCTACTAGATTCATTCATAGCATAATGTGTGGTACTCATACCTGGGAACTTTCAGTTGAGGGCTACCCGGAGGGTAGTCCTCTGTTCAGCAGGGGGTAACAAAAATGACGCTAATCGCGTCAAAAAGGGGCGGGGCTTAACTCAAGTGTTGGGGGGATTTAACCCTTTGAGTGCCAGAGTGGTACGGAATGCATTGCAAAGCTATGCATTCCGTACCAGTCTGGTACTCAGAGGGCTAAATGTGTCACACAGAAGACTGGGGACGGAGGCACAACGGGAGAAAAAGCAGATGTGGCAGAGTTTCAATAGAAACTCTCCACATCCGGAGGAATCTGCCTCTGCCCCGGAGACCCGGTAAAGCTCTGTCAGAACCGGAGTCTCCGGGGCAAATCCGGAGAGTTCCCAGGTATGGTGGTACTCCTGTGTACATTTAACCCCTTGGCTGCTAGAGACAGGTTTAACAATGGGCTGGACTAACATACACTTAAATGCCCTGTACTTCATGTAAGTGTCTGTTAAAAACTCTAATTTCAGAGGCCTAAAATCTAGTCTTAACCACTTCAGTGCCAGAGGGGTATGCAGGTCATTGCTAATATGCTCTGTGGAGGCTGCCGTTCCTCCCTTTTTCCATCTCCCTCTGACTCATTGCTATAGCAGTCGTGATAGGTGTCTCACACGTGGTAGTGCTGTATTATCATTAAATGGCTTGAGATAAGATAACAAACAGTCTTTCCGAGTATCCGAGTGGTGGGTACTAATCACAAATGAATTGACTTCAAATTTAATTACAAACTGGACAAACAAAAATAACCAAATGATCTATTATAAATTAACTATTAGAATTAGTTATAGGCATTAACATAAAACAAGTATTTTTTTACAGCTGCTAGTTGGTAATACACAAAAATGATACCAACCAGTTTTATTTTTAGGCGTTAATCTTCCTTTAAGGAGTAGCATTCTTTTAGGCTTAATTCACATGGGTAATGGGTCTTTCAATCAGATCAGGCTGCTTTGAAAATCATCATGAGACGCAGATCAGATTGTTGTGTGTGGTCTCTACAGGCCAGTCCCCAACAATCGGTGTATTGGGTATGTGGGATTCAGTTGGCCCAGTTGGTCCTGCATAGCACCCCATACAGAGAAAAATGTATTGTGTGTGTGTGTGTATTGGGGAGAAAAGCAGGTAGTTTGAATGAAAATTTTCCAACCAACTCTGCATATGTATGGGTACCTTAAATCTTTGTTTTAACATATATCTCTAAGGCTATATTCACATTGTCAAAGTCAGAGTGGTGTTTTTGATGCTCCAGTGAGCGCCAGCAAATAGAACTCACTGCTGACTATTAGCCTGTTCGCAGTGGTGTTTTCACTAAGAATGAATGCAGCATGCTGCAACTCCGCTGTGTTCTTGTGATGAGTTTAATGAAGAACGTGGGCACTGGCTAATGATAAATGGCTAACATGGCAGAGATCTCCTTCATTCACATCTCCACCAGCCCTCGTCCCCCAGTGATGGGATCACAAGCCGAATGCAGGGGCAGAGCTAGTAATACAAACTATTTTGCTACTGTTCAGGTTGAAAGAGGTCTAAAAAGTAAGTCAACCATTGTGTTTATTCACTAGCAAAAATGCCTGGAATTACCCATGATTAATGTAATTTAAAAGATTCACCAAATTACTCATTCTCCCTCTGTTACACACACACAAACACTCATTTACACACTGTTTCTCTTCGCTGGCTATCACACATTGTATGTGAACGACTGGTGTGTGTTGGGTCCATTAAAGTTCCTGCAAAATAAACAGCATTAGCTTCAGGTTTCCTATTCTGCCATTAGATCTACAGAGAAAGCCCTGAACAGTAGGGGGAGGACTCATGGGGTGGGAAATACTTCAGGCACACCTAATTGTTGTAAAGTGTTGAGTGTTGAATAGACATGTAATTTGGGAAAAAGCATAATAGGAGATTTAGTGGATAGGGCTAGAATTGTTACAGACAAAACAGGAGGACAGAGTGAATGTTGAAAAAGGGTTATATGATAATAATAATAATAATAATAATAATTAAAATAATAATTTGTGATTTTTGTAGTGCTTTTCTCCCTGTGAGATTCAAAGCACTTTACAAATCTATGAACAGACAAAAAAATGTAAGAGTTCCTTATGGTCACATGAGTTGACTGAATGCTTGATAAAAGAGATGGGTCTTTAGCTTTTTTTTTTAAAGTCTGTAATGATGTTTCCTCTCTGATTGAGGATGGTAATGAGTTCAAGAATGTCGGGGCAGTGTGGCTGAATGTCCGGGAACCTGAGGTTGTCTTTATTCTGGGTACTGACAGCAGGGATCTGTTTGCTGACCGCAGTGAGCGGGATTGAATATAAGGTGTCAGGAGCTCTTTCAGGTACTGTGGGCCTTGATTATTTAAGGCTTTGAAGGTCAGCAGGCCAGTTTTAAAATATGTTCACCATTTAATTGGAAGCCAATGCAGGGAGTGGAGAACAGGTGTTATGTGACATGAGCGAGTTTTATTGGTCAGTAGTCTGGCTGCTGCATTTTGTACTGTCTGTAGGTGATGGAGTTCTTTTTGAGGGAGGCACAAGTAAAGTGCATTACAGTGATCTAGACAAGAAGACACAAATGCATAGACTAATGTTGGCATATCATCTGGTGGAATTAAGTGTTGTATCCTGGATATGTTTCTCAGATGAAAGAAGGCAGATTTTATTACAGAAGAGATCTGCTGTTTAAATGACAGTCCAGAGTCAATCATCACTCCGAGACTTCATACCTCTGTTGAACTAATAAGTTCAGAGCCTCCAAGTTCCAGGCCAGTTGGGTGATCCAGAGATGTTCTTGTTGCCCAGGGTCCCCTCACCAAGAGTAACTCTGTTTTATCAGGGTTCACTTTAAGCCAAATAGCATTCATCCACTCTATGAGGTCTGCTAAGCAACTGTTGATAAGGCATGTTGCGTCTTTAGTATCTGGAGCAAAGAAAAAGTAGAGTTATGTGTCATCTGCGTAACAATGATATCTTAGGCCGTGTCTTCTGATGATGTCTCCCAGTGGTAGTAAGTAAATTGTAAATAGCATGGGAGAAAAGATGGAACCTTGTGGAACTCCGCAGGCTAATTCTGTTGGTGCCGATGAGCAAGATCCTGATGTTACTCTCTGTGATCTACCAGTGAGGAAAGATTTAAATCAGTTAAGAACTGTGCCTCCTGGACCACAGATATGCCGCAAGCGCTCTATTAAAATCCCATGGTCAATGGTGTCAAATGCAGCTGAGAAATGCAGGAGGATTAGGATGGAGTAATCACCTTTGTCTCTCGCCAAAAGGAGATCATTTAGCACTCAGACTAGCGCTGTTTCCGTGCTGTGGTGGCATCTGAAACCTGACTAGAAAGGATCAAAGATGTTATAGCTTGATAGATGGGCCTCCAGTTGAGTTGCCACTACTTTTTCAATGGTTTTCCCCAGAAATGGAAGTTTGGATACTGGTCTGTAAGTTGCTATGCAGTCTGGGTCTAATGAGGATTTCTTTGGGGGGAGGTTTACCACTGCTTTGTTTAGAGGATCCGGGAAGATTCCAGTTTTTAGTGAACATGCCACTATTTTTGTGAGGGCTGGGGCAAGTGTTTCAGTGCATGCAGACATAAGATGAGTTGGGGCAGGGTCTAAGTCACACGCAGTGGGGTGCAACTTTTGCATGGTTCTTTTAACTTCCTCTATATCCACATTTGTAAAAGTAGACCATAAACTGGGGGAATCTGGTCTTCCACTGTAGTGGTTCTGGTGGGTAACTGGTTGGCCTGCTGTGATGGAGGCTCGGATGGAGGAAATATTGTCTGTGAAGAAGATCGCAAATTCTTCACAATTATCTTGAGAAAAGTTGGTGGGTATATGCATGCATGCTGGTTTGCAGAACCTTTCTACTGTGCGAAACAGTTGCCTGGGTCTGTTGGATGGAAAATGTGCATTAGATGAGAGGCGATGGTAAGGTCCTATTACCACCCTCCATGGGTGTGTCTATAGGTAAACATCTTGGCTTCCAAAGCAGAGTTTTTGTTTATTTATTATTTTTAATAATAATAATCATAATACCCAGTAGTTAGGAACCACTATTCTTTATGTATATTTAAAATGAACAGTTAATGCTGGATATAGTGTAAATTGAAAGTCCTAATTCATGCCATGCTGTCAAGTTTTATTTTTCCTAATAAGAAATTTCCATATTTATGTCATCATCTGCATTGGACACCCAATTTAACTTGACTGTAATAAGTTTCCAATATTTTGCTAGGCTCTTAGAAAACTGAGATGGTTACAAGAGGAGAAAAGCAGTAGGGTATTACAGATAAGTAAATCACATCATCTCTGAAATAAAGGAAATTCAAAAGATAATAGGAGGGATACTCCGAACTGACATAGAATCCACAGGCGTTCTATCTTTTTTCACTCTGACATATTTAAATAATTTCAGTCTGTGTGCATCAACCCTTAATCTCCTGCACTTGAATGCTGTTGCCATGTGGTGATGAGAGTTTATGCTAACAAAATCCCTGAAAATCTGTATTCATTAAAAAGTAGAATCTGAATTTTACCTAATAATTCTGCCTTGTGGCTGCCCACTGTGCCCACCATTTATCTATCTAGTTAGACTATTTTATACTAAAAAAAAGTGTAGTCCTTTCCATGGTTTCTTGTCTATTTTGTGCCTTAAAGGGATAGTAATGTTTCACAAAAAAACATCTCTTATTAATCTTCATAGTATTTGGGCCATGGAAAGCTTTATTTCAATACTGTCCAAGTTGTAATTCAAGAGTAATTGAATGCTAAAGTATCCCCCTCCCACCCCTATCATTCAATTACTCTTGAACTACAACTCTGACAGTACTGAAATAACACTCTCCATGGCCCAAATACTATGAAGATTAATCGGAGATGCTGTTTTTGTTTGTGAAACAGTACTATACCTTTAATATATCCTGTATATGGCAGTGGCACTCTGGTATAAAATAGAACAAAAGGAGGAAAAAAAACAAAGGACAAGAACAGTGCTTTTATTTGGGGAATAGAAGAAGCAGGGAGCGAAACTATTTTGTGAACTTCCAGAAATGGGGAATAGAACCACCACCTACCCCGTGTTCTGTTTTTGGAATATCAGTATATATTCCTGAAAGTCCCATTGATTTTTGTCAAGCATAAGGTAATACACTTTTGAAATCATACAGGACTCAGTGAGTGCCTTATATTTTAATGTGCTAATTCCATTTAGCCAGTGGCCAGACCACCTAGATTTCAGCTAATCTAATCAGGAAGTCTGTGATATCCTATATTGATTGTTAGTAGACTGCTAACAGCCAGCAGGATGGAGGCTGATATTCCATCTGCTAATGCTGGTCCTTGGATTTTCACAGCCAGCAGGGTAGGTGCTGACTTTCCCCATGTAATATTACAACCGTTCTCCTCATGACTTTTAGTGTCTCTCTTGTTGGGCTACGGGACATCAATCATGTATTTTTTTTTTTTAAACTGTTGAATATCAGAGGACTGTCCTATGCATTTTGTTGCAATGCACAAAAACAGAAAGTGGGTTGATTTTGTCATTCTTCTCATTAAACCTTATATAGCATATAGTAAAATAATGTCTTTTTTATTTGTTTGTTTTTTTATCAGAACAGAAACCTTATATAACAAAGAAAAAGGGGTCACTGATACCAGACTTTTTTGTATTCTTGCTTGGAGAGCTATATCGCATACAGTCATGTGACTTGTTTCTTGAGTTTAAAACTGCAGTTAGTGGCATTTTATAGCATCGTGCCCTTGTCCCTCATTGTCAATGATTCTCTGTTTAATTTTATTGTTCCTCAACAGCCATGCCATAGGTCAGTGTTTCTCAACCAGGGTGCTGTAGCACTTTTTTGCCTCTGGCAACCACGTAGCTTGCCACAATCCTATATTATAATTCGCTAGGATCTTTGTCAGAAGCCGTCATGCGCAGTAGAGACGGCCCACTCCGCAGTCATGCGCAGTACTGACTGCCCAAACGTGCCGCGGCTGATATGGAGCCGGGTGCTCCGAAGTCAGACCGGAGTCTTCTCTGCGCACCAAGCGGTCCCAGGAAGGCCCGCTATGTGTATCAACCGCGGCACGTTCGGGCAGTCAGTGCTGCTCATGACTGCAGCGCCGCCAATGAAAAGAGAGGATCCGACCACCAGCCGAGGTTGCTGGGTGGCACTGTGGCCCATGTACACGGGCTTTAAAACTAGTCTTCTATAAAGGCTGACAAAAATGTTTATGATAATTTGTATGCACAGTATGCATTTGTTATTCTGATTGTGAGACCTAAGAATATATAATATAACGTGTGTGTGCCCTTCATTACACCTTTGACATACAACATAAAATATGTTATGGGTGCCCTGACCAAACCAGATTGCATGCTAATGATTCCTTCAATTAAAATAAAGATTGAGAACCATTTCCATAGGTCAAGAAAGTCTGGTCCTAAAGAGTAGTTAAAGGGGAATTATATCCATGAAATTAGTGGCTATTAATGTGTTTACCTTAAGGACTTTCTTAGGAACTTGTCCTTCATTCAGCAGTTAGTTATCTATTTAATGTTTTTCACATTTGAACTTTGCTGTAGCCTATAACCATACCTGGGAACTCTCCGGATTTGCCCCGGAGACTCCGGTTCTGACAGAGATTTACCGGGTCTCCGGGGCAGAGGCTGATTACTCCGGATGTGGGGAGTTTCTATTGAAACTCTACCCACTTACACGCTTTCTCCCGCTGTTCCTCCGTCCCCAGCCTTCTGTGTGACATTTTAACCCTTTAAGTGCCAGAGTGGTACGGAATGCATTGCTTTGCAATGCATTCCGTACCACTCTGAAACTCAAAGGGTTAAGTACCCCCCCTCGCGTCAAGCCCTGCCCCTTTTTGACGCGATTAGCGTCATTTTTGTCACCCCCTGCTGCACAGAGGACTCCCCTCCGGGTAGCCCTCAGCTGGAAGTTCCCAGGTATGCCTATAACTAAACAGGGACATGTTTCTACCTTGAGAATCTTCTCATATCTCATTCAGATCAGCACTACAGCTAATCTCATTTAAATTGATAGTCTATTGTTTAGTATGTAAAGGCGAGAAACAAGTAGAAACCTAAAATGGAGCTTGGCACATACAGGCATCTGCAGATACTGTGCAAAAATATAAAAATAGAGACATATGTTGTTTGAAGGACTTCTACATAAGTACTTCAAATACAAGTGCCACTTTTTCCTTTAGTTATTGTTTTCTTTTAATGGGACAGGCTTTAAAGGGATAGTATTACTTCAAAATTAATATCCCTCATATTGTAGCCCTTAATAAACCGAGTTAAATGACACCAGCGGCATCTCTCAAACCTTTATGGTTTAAGAGATAGCCGCTTTCAAAGTTTCCTCTCCCCTGAAATCAGCGTTCTGCTGCCAGCAGGAGAACCCGGTCTCTGAATCAAGCGGAGGCTCTTCAGCAGAGCCGATATCTCATTATGGAAAGAAAAATGATTAATTGAAACAGTCTTCTATGTGTGCTTGGTAACCAAGCAAACGTAGAAGACTGTTTCAATGAATAATTTTTCCTTCCATAACAAGATATCGGCTCTGTTTAAGAGCCTCCGCCTGTCCCGGGACCGGATTCCCCTGCTGGCAGCAGAACGCTGATTTCAGGGGAGAGGAAACTTTGAAAGCAGCTATCTCTTAAACCATAAAGGTTTGAGAGGTGCCGCTGGTGTCATTTAACTCAGTTTATTAAGGGCTACAATATGAGGGATAGTAAATTTGAAGTAATACTATCCCTTTAAAGGAGAACAATTCCCTAAGAATAAGTGGCTCTTAATTTTTTTTTTTTTTACCTGGGGAGTTTAGTTAGTTAAGTGCCTATTATGCAGCAGTTATATTTATATATAAATATATCAGTTGTTTCCTGTTTGATCTCTGTTTACAATCTGATAAAGACAATCGACTCTACAGAGCTGCTAATTGGGCTTTTCTGTATAGAATGCAAATATAGTTGTTGATACCTTTATTGGCTAACTAAGCAGATTTAGAATGCAAGCTTCCAAGACCTTAGGTCTCTTCTTCAGGCATGTTAAACAGATAAATATGAAAACATCTGTTATGTACACAATGCAATGTGTACTTGTATATAAGAGATATTTTCATATTTATCCGTATAACATGCCTGATGAAGAGACCTAAGGTCTTGAAAGCTTGCATTCTAAATCTGCTTAGTTAGCCAATAAAGATATCAACAAATGAGAAATAATGCTTTTCTTTTCATCTACTGACTAGTATCTGGCTGGTCATCATCACTGATATTTTTCCAGCCCTAGGTATATTAACCCTTTGAGTGCTGGAGAGGTATCCAACGCAAAGGGTTAATGGACATTTTCCACATTTTACTGTCTGCTCCCTTTTTTTTTTACCTAAAGAAAAAGCGTCTGTTATTTTTAAACAAAAGGAGGTACCTAGGTATATTTGCATATTTTCTCCAAAGTTACCTATATTTACTTAGCTCTTATTTCTCCTGCCTTTAGTGCAAACCATCTCATAATAGACAATAACTGTCTACAGTGTGTATGAGATATTCTATACAGGTGAGAGTTGGTACCGTGTTAGTCGTAGGAATACAGAAGGCAAATATAATTGTCTGCTAGATGTTTTTTTTTTTTTTTTTACTCGTTACATACTAGAGAATTAATGGAAATTTCCAGCACTGAATATACCATATATATGTCATGATGGGTGAATGAAAGGCTTTCACTGTTCTCAGGGTGCTTCCTGCTTGGTAACAAGTAATCTTCTTCAGGCCCATATTGTGTGTCTCGTCATTCTAGGCTCGGCTTTTGACTTCTTTTTGCACCTCCAATTTGGCTGTAATATACATCTCCACACATTCTTTTTTTTTCTTTTTGTACAGCGTTCCTTACACTGCACAAAAGTCCCGAATTACATAGTGTTTGTGAGTTCTGGGCTGTTCACATGGGCAATTTTGCCATGTGTCAAAGCCCAAACTTTCTTGCATTCAATGCAGAGAAAGTTTCAGTAGAGCAGGGCCAGAGTGAGTTTTATGTGGCCTCTGTGCAGATCGTTCACACCGAATTGATGTGATTTGCACTACAACCTTTCAGTCACTTCTAGCACATGTGGCCATCATTTAATCATGTTTGCGGACATGCACATTGAAAATGTATTAGTCACACCTCTGCCATCCTCCTTGGCAATAGGCTTGCTGGAGGAATGAAGGGACATTTTAGGTAGGTGAATCTGTATCATTAGCAGTGCTACAACGAAGCACTTCACAAGATGCCAGTTTGAGCATAGCCTTAATGTGGAGCATTTGCAATTATTTTTGGTTTTGCAGTTGAAATGCTCTCCTGAACAGATGATATCTGGCCATTCTTGTTGTCTATCATTGCCCAGTAACTGATATGTGCTTTTTTTATTGTTGTTCTCACTTGGTGGTTGACCTAAAATGAACTTACAAACATTGGATTGATCATACTCTGCGCTTCCAATATTGCATGAATGTTGACTTATTTTAGTATTTCTTAGAATCCCAACCTCTAGGTTTGAACAGCATGTGTTAATGTTATCTAACCCTTTGAGTGCCAGAGGAAAAATGTTTTAGACACCCCTCTGGCACTCATACTGTTAAACCAGTGGTTCCCAAATGTTTCACATGACACCACCCCTTTGGTTTCACCAAACCCTTATGTCTCCCCTATGTACTGAAATAAATGTAACCACGCTGCACATATATTTATATTATTTAGTTACATTTTATGTATTAATATATTTTAAAAAAAGTGTAACTAATTTCAAACCCATTCTTTAGTACACGTTAGTTTAAAATATATATTTGATTAAGTATCCCCTTCCCCGTATTTCAGCCCATTCTCCCATGAAAGGGCTGACCCAGTCAGTTGTTTGGTGTTACTTGGTTGTCATGACAATCCAAATCAGAGATCACTGACATGAGAGCTGCTTCAATCTATCTTGAGCACCATTAGCTTGATGAAATGGGCTAATCCCTTCAAAATAGAAGGAGATGACATCAGGGAAGGGGGAAATGTTATCTATTCTTTATTTTAAACTACTGCATATTAAAGAGTGTGAATGACATTGGTTACACTGTTTAATATTTTAAAGGGAAACAAAATGCACTCATTGCTATTGCTTTAAAAACTTATATTGCAAGCAATCTCTATTTCTCTGTCGTTCAATATAGGTTACTGGTAACTTTGGGTAGGCGATCCATCCCTTTAAGTAGGGAGGAACAATTCTAAAATTGATTGCAGGGGGTGGAGCTTACCTTCCCTCCTTGGCTGCAGCTAGCAAACCAGCTCCAGAAAGATTTGTTCCTTGGTGAAGACACAAGCAAGAGAACAGTTCTGTTATAGTTTTAGAATTTTTTTATTTTTCTGTTAGAAATGGAATACCATTAGGCGGATTACCATAACTGACAATGCCCTTATATGTGGCTAGCTCAGTATCCAGGTGCTTTTTGTGGACCTTAAGCCCTGGGGGGAAGATCTTGGGTTCAAGTTATTTCCTCAGGATTTGCCCACTGAGGCTTCTTCTTACTATATGGTAATCTGAAGACAGAAGATCTGCAGGAAAGGTGAGCAACCCTTTGAGTGCTGCATGTCCACATGTCCCTCAGTGCCCCTCCGCACAGGGGTTTTCCTTTGGAGTTCCTATTGCTCACTCCTGCACTCATTGGGTCTATCTGTATGTCTGTTGGGTGTTTATGTGGTAATTAACCCTTTAATTGCTGGTTTTGCATCTTTTGGAGGGGTTTTGACACTTTCCCTAATGGTTCAGTGTGTTTTGGGTCTCCTAACATGTTCTAGTTATGTTTCATGTATTTTTATTTTACTGTTTCAACTTTGTAAAATTTGAGTTCTGCTCCTTTAAGGCATTCTTCACTGCATAGGCGCCATTGCTCCATTCACTCCTATGGGACTGTATGGTTGGGACATATCTCTGCAACCGCTCCACCTAGCGACTTCAGAGATGGCTCATTTTTATTGTCTGCCCTTGCTGTATCATCCGGTTCATATTTCTAGTGTGTTGGGGGGCTCAGGATGCTTCGGGCACTGCTGGGGTACTTTTTGTGGGAGATCTACATTTCCCATGAGCGCTTGCTTTGCGCGCTCTTTTCTGATTGGCTCCCACCGCGGCAGCCATTTTGTGCCACTTCCAGAACTAGTATCCTATGCAGGGCTTGGAATCTCCTTCTCTCCTCTGCTGATTAACCCTTCGCCTGCCAGATAAGCCTGTTTTAGCAATTTCTGGGGTGAAACTTTAATCCTACACAGTGTAACTGGGTGATTTCTTATACTGTAATGTTTTTGACACTGCGAGAATGTCTAACCAGTTGGAGCTTGGGGCCAGACCTAAAACTAAGGATGCTGGGGTCTCTGTATCCCCCATTGTGCATTGCGCTTCCTGTCATTCAGGGTTACCTAGAGAATTCCCAGGTCATTTATGCCCAGCATGTTCTGATGTCCCTGAGAGTCTCCCAGGGACCTCCAGCCATGCATTAGAGTCAGTTTGGGTGCAAGAGTTCAAGGCTGCTACTAGGGACCTTAGGTCTAATCGCAACTCTTTGTGCAACTCTGTGCCCGTAAGCCTGTTTCTTCCAAGATCTACCATCGTGTCTGGTCGACCTGTCTATCTTGATGTGCTGATAAGGACCTGTCTCAGCAATTTGATCTGCCTACGGTCCTGGCCTTTTTGCAGGATGGTGTGGATAAGGGCCTCAGTTTGAGTTCCCTTTAGGTTCAAACTTCTGCTCTCTCTGTTTTCTTTCAGAGGCGTATTGCCATCCTTCCTGATGTCAAGTTTTCTTCCTGGGCGTTACTCATACTCGTCCTGCCTTCACGATTCCTGCTCCTCCATGGGATCTTAACTTGGTTTTGGACGTTCTTCAGCGCCCTCCCTTTGAGTCCTTGGCTGCTATTCCTCTACTCCTGTTTACGTGGAAAATGGCCTTTCTGCTGGTGATTGTTTCCGTTCGCCGTGTTGTGGAGTTGCATGCTTTGTCCTGCAAACCACCCTATTTGGTGTTTCACAAGAACAAGGCAGTGCTTCGCACTTCTCAGGAATTTCTTTTGAAGGTGGTTTCAGAGTTCCACATCAATCAGGAGATTGTGGTGCCTTCTTTCTACCCTGACTCCACCTCTGACAAGGAGAGAGATCTCCACTTGTTAGACGTGGTGAGTTGTCTCAAGTTTTATGTACATCGCACTGAGTCCATAGACAATCTGATGCACTGTTCGTCGTTTCTGAGGGTCCCAAGGCAGGAAGACCTGCATCCAAAGTAACTGTTGCATCCTGGATCAAGTCCACTGTTCGTAAGGCTTATGAACTGCTGAAGAACCCTGTTCCCTTTCGGGTCATGGCTCATTCTACTAGATCTATTGGGGCTTCTTGGGCTTACAAGAATCAGGCCTCCACTGATCAGTCGTGCAAGGCTGCCACTTGGTCGTCTGTGCACACCTTTTCGAAGCTCTACTGTGTTGATGTGCTAGCGTTGGTTGACACCAGCTTTGGGAGGAAGATCCTGGGGGCACTCTTGCCTGTCTAGGATCTTCTTTGGTTCTTTGGCGCCTCCTTCACTTTTGAGCCCTGTTGGCTCTAGTTCAGTGTGCTGTGTAACAATTTCTGGGGTGTTGTTACCCCTGCTCAGTGTCCGTTGACACTTCATTTTTTGGGCTGTCTTTGATCTGATGGTTCATATCTGCTCTGGTGACATTGGGGGCCTTGCGCCTGGTCCTTGACTTACTTCCCGCCTCTGGGAAACTCAATGGTTGGACATCCCAGAGTTGCTAGTACCCTGTATTGGACGACAGAGAAAAGAGGATTTTAGACTTACCTGTTAAATCCCTTTCTCTTAGTCCTTACAGGTTACTGGTCTCCCACCCTGTCAAGGGACAATGCTTGGCTCTCCTGTGGCAGATTGTGGGGGTCCTTCGGTGTCATGCTCACAGGAGTCTTCTTTTCCTTCTGCTATCTATTCAATAGTTAGTGTCTCAAATCTTTCTGGAGCTGGTTGGCTAGATGCAGCCAAGGAGGGAAGGTAGGCTCCACCCCCTGCAATCAATTCTAGAATTGTTCCTGCCTACTTAAAGGGGTTGATTGCCTACCCAGAGTTACTAGTAACCTGTATGGACTAAGAGAAAAGGATTTAACATGTAAGACTAAAATCCTCTTTTGTATTTGAGACCTAAGACCTTATCTTAAATATGCATACTTTGTGTAATGTTAATTACGAATTCTCACACTGAATAGCTCAATGTCTGTGTTATATCTTGCAACTTTATAAATAAAATTCATAATATTAATGAAACTCAGCTGATAAATTTGCCTTTCACAGAAAAACTGTTTATCGGAAACAAACTATTGTGTCAGGCTAACAAGGGAAAGATTAGATGGGAGTAATATGAACATATGGCTCCAGCAGCCATTAAGAATTCCATCCTAGTCAAAACACTGGTCTGAGACAGAAGTCTGCTCTCCTCTGCAATCTAGGCAGCAGTCAGATAGTACTCGCCTTGTTGAAATATGAATGGTGTAAGAGGCCTGGCATTGGAACAACCACATCTGGGAACACTTATGTCATGTGCTCATCAGGAAAAATGGAAGCTCAATAGCTCCTCCCCTCCCCTTTTTATTTGAACCCAGCAAAAAAAAAAAAATAACGTTTTTATATTGCCTACTTCAGTGGTTCCCAACCTTTTCTTGGACATGGCACACTTTTTTTAAGTTATGGCACGTGTATCTGGAAAAATAACATTTCTGTGAAGTGTATGCAAATACCCCAATACAATGCTATAATGTTACAAAAGGTGATAATTAACCCTTTGAGTGACCGGGGGTATCTGCTTTGGATACCCCTCTGTCACTTAAAGGGTTAAAGAAACATAACACGAAAAAAGGAAATAGGTTGATACCTAACCTTTGTAAAAATTAATTGTTCATGTTACATCCCTAAAATATAATCCTAAACTTGTTTTTAACATCTGTATAAACTGTCCTGTTCGGAGAGCATATGTGTTTGTGTTGTTTGTATCGAGAAATAAAAGTCAGGTAATTGTGATAAGTGCCCACTGCTTTAATATTAAGAAAGACTGTTATCTTATCTTAGACCTCTCACAGATAATCCTGAGCTATAAATGGAAGCCCTGAAAAGATATGGCTGCTCACTAAGAGTATGCTTCAGAAAACAGAGAATTTTTACAGATGCGGTCACATAAGGGAATCATTGCTTTTAAAGGGATAGTAATACTTTATTTTATCTTTATTTTATTTTGTAGGCATTAAAAAAACATGAAGAACAATATGTCTTATCTCTCAAACCTTTATGGTTTGAGAGATATTCACAAGCAAAGTTTCCCCTCCTGCCTCTTTTACCTAGTGTAAGCCATCTCTTCTCAGATGTGGAATGCAGTCCATAGACCAGATAACAGCAGGGGACAATCTTCTTTGTATGAAAACAATGAAAGCCCTGCCCCCTTTGACAAGTTTTTCAGGTTTTTCCCTTATCTTAATTGAAGATTGTCCATCTCTGTAATCTACCTGGGCACCTCCCTTCTGAGCTGGCTGAGCAGTGTTACATCAGTAAAAGGGGCGGGAGGGGGATACTTTGTTATTGAATTACTCTTGAACTACAACTCTGACAGAACTGAAATAACACTCTCCAAAGTCTAAATACTATGATGATTAATTAGAGCTGCTTTTATTATGAAACCTTACTATCCCTTTAACTTTACCCAAAGCTAGCTCTGTGCGACACAAGAGCATGGCTTCGTAGTACCTCCTCTCTCTTTATAAATCCAGCCTACGGAGGTATAACTCGCACTCAGATAGGAAACAAAAAGGGGCATTATTTTCGATGCCCGTTAACATGGACATCGATGGCCAGGTCAGAAACATGGCTGTGCTCTCTATACATAGTTCCGCTTTAATACCTCCATTTCTTTCGAACAATCATTCAAATTAAAATGCCTGCCAGATCATTATGCACATAGCGATACGCATAGCAATACTAGTATTATCCTGAATAAGTCCGTCATTATTGTGAAATCCAACTTGTTCCTAGACACACAGGCATCTTGCTGTAGAGGCATCTGAGCGCCTGCACCGCCAGTCCCTTCCTGTACCTTAAAGGGGACCTATCAACCCTATACAAGTTAGTCTTATTAGTTAGATTATTTGTTTTTTTTTAAACGCTATTTGGGCAAAAATTTATGTTTAAAGAGTGCCCTGCACCCTACTTCCAGACAGACTACGGTTACCTGTTCTACAGGATTTTGACATCTGCACTCCTGCACTGTCAGTCCCTTTCTGCTCTAGAAGGTGTTAGAAGCCAAATGGTACCGGAAGGGACTGACAGTGCAGGAGTGCAGACGTCACTATGCAAAGATGTCTGCGTTGTTTCCTGGCTGTCAGTCCCGGGAGCAGTAGGAATTCTCTATAATGAGGTAATAATTCTGGCGACTAGCAATATTGAACAGCTCATATCCAGATGGGTAATTCTTTGAGGGCAACTTTAGGCGGGGTGATAGTTCTATTTTAAGTGTCGCTGTCCCTTTAACCCCTCTGGTACTCAGTCTTCATCTTTTCTGTGTGTTCTTTTTTGCTAGTCCCCATTTGTACCACAGTCCCCTGTGTCAGTGCAATGTTTTAACCCTGTGGGTGCCTGAGTACTTCCAAACACTGGACCCAGTGAGTAAAAATGTCATCCCATTGTGTGGCTGTGTCGTCATCAAAACAGCACAGCAGGACTAGCTCTCACCCCCTGGCTAGAATGTCTGTGTTTTGTCTTTCAGTCACTAAGAAATCTGCAGCATTTCCTCCTCTCCCTGCCTCCTGTTACTTAATCCCAGCCTCACAGTCTCGTTTACCCGCAGAGCAGAGAGAGAATCAAGCTAGCAGTGCCTCACAGGCTTTTTTTTTTTTTTTTTTTTTCCTCCACAAGAGTTTTCGAATGATGTCATTTAAAAAGGCGGCAGGGACTGAATTATTATTTATTTTTTTACAATGTGCAGCATATATAAAGAACACGTAATATTTAGAGCAGCCAAGATAAACAGCCTATAGCTTATATTAAAGTATTTGTCAGGAGCTCTTATGAATTGCCCCTTATGTGGCTGGATCACCTACTGAGGCCGATGAGCTAAGACAGTGGTGAGCAACATGAGGCCCTCCAGCTGCTGCCAAACTGCCACTCCCATCATTTCTCGTTTTATCCCTTGAATGCTAGACGGATGACCTTAACATTGCTTGTCAAAGCAATGGAGACCTTTCTATCAGTCTCAAGGTTAACCCTTTGAACGCAATGCTTTGGCTACCTCACTGGCAATCAAAAGTTTAAAAGTGGTATTTAAATCAATGGGCATTTTTATTTACCTTCTATGGTACAATTTGTTTACCCCAGAATTGTTCCAGTTCTACGATAAAAGGTTAGTAATACTTAATTTTGTCAAATGTTCATCTTGTAGGTATTAAAAAATACATTAAATGCCCCTCAGTCCCATCTCTCAAACCTTTATGGTTTGAGAGATATTCTGCATTAAAGTTCCCCCCTCCCTCCCCTTTCACTGACGTCAGCACTCTAGCTGACTGCAGGGGAATCCGGTCCTTGGACAAGCGGAGGCTCTTCAGCAGCACCGAGATCGCGTTATTGAAGAAATCCTTCACTGGATCATTCTACAAAGTGTGCACATGTTGTAGACCGTTCCATTGAAGGATTCTTTCTTCAATGACCCGATCTTGGCTCTACTGAAGAGCCTCCGCTGGTCCCGGGACCGGATTCCCCTGCAGTCAGCTAGAGCACTGACATCAGTGAAAGGGGAGGGAGGGGGTAACTTTCACAGAGAATATCTCTCAAACCATAAAGGTTTCAGTGATGGGACTGAGGGCATTTAATGTCTTTTTTTAAGACCTACAAGATGAACATTTGACAAAATTAAGTATTATTATCCCTTTAAGTACATCAGCCTTGCAGTGTCAGTGCATAGGCTTTGTTTCAGCAACCCAGCATTTTTTTTTCCAAACCTTTCTTTATTTTATGGATTTTATTGCTTTAAAGGAATGCTTACACCTAAAAATGAAATAAAATACTATCATTTTAAATGCCATGTACTTCCATCTAAAGTCTGTAAAAATGTTATTTCATTTTAGATTGCTAAAATCTTGAATTTTCGTGTAACATGGCATGCAGCCGCTCTGCAATCACAAACTTCTATGACGTAACAGGACCGTCAAAGGTCTTTAACACCCGGACAGCCATGATGGTCCTGGCATATCATCGGGCGTTAAAGTGATAGTAATGTTTCACAAAAAACAGCAGCTCCAATTAATCTTCATAGTATTTGAGCCATAGAGAGTGTTATTTCAATACTGTCAGAGTTGTAGTTGAAGAGTAATTGAATGATAAAGTATCCCCCTCCCACTCCATTTTACCTAGTGTAAGCCGCCTCCCCTCAGATGTGGAATCTGGTCCACAGACCAGACAGCTCACAGCAAGGGACAATCTTCTTATTGTAAGAACAATGAAAACCCTAGGTTTTTTAGGTTTTTCCCTTATGCTAATTGAAGATTGTCCCTCTCTGCAAGCCATCTGGACACCACCTTTCTGTTATGGTGAACAGTGTTACAACAGTAAAAGGGGTGGTAGGGGGATACATTATCATTCAGTTATTCTCGAACTACAGCTCTGACAGTATTGAAATAACACTCTCCATGGCCCAAATACTTTGAAGATTATTTGGAGCTGCTTTTATTGGGAAACATTACTATCCCTTGAAGGGAATAAGGCTCATTTCCCATGGGTAACAACAACAAAACAATATTCTTTATGTTGCTCATGCTGCAAGGTAAGCTATTGGGTTATGTTGTGTTTCACACAGGAAATTAATTGTACTGCATGAAATCACCAAAGTCCAGCCAACAGCAGCTTTACTGCATTCACAAAGGGAAGTAGCAGAGTTACAACAGCTTTTCACTATAGCCTATGCGGCCACCAGCTACATCGGAACCTCCAATGAATGACTGACCCACTTGTGCCTCAGCCAATAAGATCTGGCTGATACCCACATGAGCCATATGGCGGCTATACCACCCACAGGCGACAAGATCATCTGAGGAAAGCAGATGGTGAGAAACACAGTAGATAGAATTGTAGCAAGGGGCTGCTCCATTTCTGTCTTTTGTGTTAAGAGCCCTATACCCTACTTAGCTTAACCCTTTGAGTGCCAGAGGAGTACGCAACTCATTTCGAAGCGATGCATTGCATACCCTTCTGGCACTCAAAGAGTTAATTCTGGGCTGAAAATCCTAATGGGCACTGTGACTTAATTTTGAGTTTAATGGTCTCACTAATGTATCTTTAATTATCATGGAATATGATGACTACACAGGCAGACATGATTGTTGTTGCTAAACTCCAGAAACCAAAATGTCTTCTACTGAAGTCTCCTTAGGAAGGAAAGAAATACTTAAGATGCTTGGTGTCTTGAAGTGCAATAACAAAGGCCCATGTCTGAATTTATAGGCATGATATTCAGTCATAATTAAAATGCATTCCGTACCCCTCTTGCACTCAAAGGGTTAAAGATTAATTCTGGGGAACCAACAAAAAAAACATTTTGTAGCTCTATATACCACAGAACATACTGCAAATCTATTCCTACCGGTCCTTTATATATAGACTATAGAGTCTTTTAAAGGGAATCCACTTAGGATTTGCTGCCCAGTTAAGGTAAATGGGAGTTTATTATTAGGATGTGTTGGTATTACTTTACATTCTACTGTCCATCTCTGGGTTTGAGAACCTGTGGCTCTCCTACTGTTGGTGGAATACAACTCCTGTCATCCTCAGCCAGTCGTAGCTGGATGGCGGAATAAAACTGTAAATCAGAGGGAAATGCAACACTTCTTGGCTGATGTACTATGAAGATCTGGAGCAATTTTGGTGCAAACCAACTGTATCATAGGTGACAAATACAAAGTTACAATTATTTCACTTGGGCTTTTAACCCCTTGAATGTTAGCAAGGTCTTTAATGCATCCTGGTATGTTCCCTTGCTGGTGTAGCACAGCTTGAGACCTTTCTGTCACTTAAAGGGTTAAAAAAAAACCTATTTAATCTATGGTATTTTAATTTTCCCCTGTGGTGCAGAAGGTTTGATCCAGGATTACATCAGCCTCTGTGCATAGCTGTGCATTGCAGTAGCTATTTGCTTGAATAAATATGCAAGTAAAGGGTAAAGCAGTACATACAACTGGACATGCCAGCCTTTGAAACCAATAAAAGGGGCCCTGTTACTGAGCAGTTTAACAAGCAGATTGCTGGACCTGTTACAGACTCAGACTATCGTCAGCTACTCTCTGTTCACACACAGCATTTCTGTTCCTCCTCCATTCCTTCCCACCGATACACTCTGCAAGAAAGGCCTTTTCAGCTCACTTCACCATAGCCCTCTATATGGATATAAACCCACCTTCTGCTATTTCTCACAATGAGCTGGCGAAACAACATTTACATTGTGCCCACACTCAGGTTTATGTTGTTTTGAATATTTTATTCCACAGAAAATGTTGGCAGGGTGTTTCAGGATTTTGTCATGTTAGCTGGCTTATTTCCCCAATGTTAATTTCTCCAATTTTACTAAGTATGCCCAGTGGACTTGCACTGTGCAGGATAGGAAATTGTACTGAAATGCAGTACATATACACCGGGGGGGGGGGGGGGGGGTGATCTCCTTCCAGACCCTGTTTTGCTCCCCTGTTGGGCATCACAGCTCACAATGCAGCTTAATGATCGAGTCAGCTCCTAGGATAACAGATCTGTCAATAGGGCAGCTGTCCCTTTAACTCCTTAAAGGGATAGTAATACTTGCAAATTACTAGTCCCCATATTGTAGCTTTGTTAAAAAGAAACGTATTGCCCCCAGTGTCATCTCTCAAACCTTTATGGTTTGAGAGAAGATAGCGCTCAAAGTTCCCCCCTCCCTCCCCCTTCCCTGACTGAACGCTGACTGCAAGGGAAGCTGTCGTACGACAGTCTTATGTGCATCAGGCGGCTCTGCAGCTGAACCGAGATTTTGTTTATAAAAAAGAATTTTTTCACTGAAACGGTCTTCTACGTGTGTTTGGTTTGCAGGCACAAGTAGAAGACCGTTTTAGTAAAAGATTTCTTTTTTCATAAACGCGATCTTGGCAATGCTGCAGAGCCGCCTGATGCAAGTAATACTGGATATCCCTGCAGTCAGCGTTCTGCGTTCAGTGAGGGAGGGGGTAACTTTGAGCGATGTCATCTCTCAAACCATAAGGGTTTGAGAGATGATACTAGGGGCAATAAGTCTCTTTTTAACAAAGCTACAATATGGGGATTACTAATTTGCAAGTATTACTATCCCTTTAAGGGACCGGTCACGCTCACTCACTCACGCTCACTTATCTAGGTATATATTTTTTAAACAGCATTCCGTTATATCGATATACTTTTTAGCTGCATTTGATCTATATTATACTACACTAAGAATTGTTTAATTTTACAATTCATTTAAGCCATTCAGTTTGTTAAAGCCTGTTTTTTGTTTTGAGGAGGTGTGAACTAGAGGGGGACGTCTACAGAGATCACTATATATGTATCCGCATACCTGGGAACTCCCCAAATCTGACCCAGAAACTTCCGTTTTTATTTTTAATTCCTGTGTCTCCGGGGACAGAGCTGGATTCTCAGGGCTCAGTGACTTTCCTTTGTATCCACGCCCACTCAGGTAAATCTATGTGATTGCTTTATTAAAGGGATAGTAATACTTCGTTTTAACTTTATTTTATTTTGTAGGCATTAAAAAAACATGAATAATGATATAAGTCTTATCTCCCAAACCTTTATGGTTTAAGAGATATTCACAAGCAAAGTGTCCCCCTCCCGCCCCTTTTACTGATGTCACACTGTTCAGCCAGAGCAGAAGGGAGGTGCCCAGGTAGACTGCAGAGAGGGACAATCTTCTATTAAGATAACAGAAAAACCTGAAAAGCTTGTCAAGGGGGCAGGGATTTCATTGTTTTCAAAGGAATAAGAGTGTCCCCTTCTGTTATCTGTCCAGTCTATGGACTGCATTCCACATCTGAGAAGAGATTGTTTACAGTAGGTAAAAGGGGCGGGAGGGGGAAACTTTGCTTGTGAATATCTCATAAACCATAAAGGTTTGAGAGATAAGACTTATATCATTCTTCATGTTTTTTTAATGCCTACAAAATAAAATAAAGTTAAAACGAAGTATTACTATCCCTTTAAATGACCCACCTAGTTAAGTTAATCTGTTTAACAAATTAAGAGCTTATTTGTACGTTATAGTTCCCCTTTAAATCCTGGCCTGATGGCTGTATTTGATAACTGATGCAAGTACTATTGCTCTTTGGCCCCTGCAGTCTATCATCAAACACTAAACATTTCTATCTAAGAACGGGCTTATTATCTTGATCCATCTCACCTTATCTGTTACTGCTCCCACCCACTTTGATCTGGGGACTTGACTTTCTGATAAACATTGCAATCCTGGGTTACAAGGTCACTCAGTGAGGGAGATTACCTGTAGCTTAAATGTCTGATGGATGATTTTGATCTGTTACTGGCAGAGTACTTTTCTTATGTTTAAATAGTGTGTGTAGGAGAGAAATTATAGACTAGGGTTAGCCAACCCTGGTTCTCAAGAGCTACCAATAGTGCGTGTTTTCAAGATATCCCTGCCGGATCACAGGTGAACTAATTGTGGCTCAGTCACTTTAATAGGTCCACATAGACCTATTTTAAGCTCCTTGGGGCAGGGTACCTTTCCCAGTGTATGATTCCCTTGCTGCACTTCCCCCACAAATAATGCCATGATCGCGCTTTAGCTTAATGCCCTTAACCCTGTTCTGTATTTTTGTTTTATAGTATTTCAACTTCTGTTAAGCGATGTGTACATGTACGGCGCTATATAAATAAAGATACATACATACATACATACAAACATACATGGACTCATTCAGGGATAGCTTGAACACATGCACTGTTGGTATCTATTGAGGACCAGGATTGACTATGCCTGGTGTAGACAAACTACTGGAGACCATGGGGTGTACGTATGAATGTGCCAGTTCAGCGGCATGGTATTAGCCTCTAATGCCAGTGGCCGCACTTAAAGTTGAACTACATAGTAATATAGTAGATAAGGCTGAAAAAAGACATGCGTCCATCAAGTCCAGCCCATGCCAAAAACACCCCTGTTGATCCAGAGGAAGGCAAAAATGCCCTCTGGAGCCATTTCCAATCTAGCCCCAAGTGTGTGTGTGTGTGTGTGGGGGGGGGGATAAGAATAATGTATCCCTTCCTGACTCCAGTTCGTAAATTGTTCCCCTATACAAGTTTACCTCATTTTAATCCTCGTATAGCAATAAGCTTTAATCGTTGTTATTTTTTTTATTTAAAAAAAAAACATGCTGCAGCGAAATTTACATTATTAAAAATGAGCTGTGGCCTTACTTCAGGACAGACTGCAGGTTACAGTTCTGTACTGCAGCCTGTCATTCTTCTTCTGTTTCTCCCCACATATTGTCATGTTCCAACGAGCTGACAAGGAGAGATCCTCCGTCATCGGAGGAGGTTGGAACGTGACATATAGCTTATCGCTATATGAGGATGATAATAAGGTAAACTTATATAGGGTTGATAGTTCCTATTTAAAGGTATGCATTAGAACAATGGTCTGCAGCAAATAGGCTTGTGAGTTACTGGTAGCTCTTTGGCTACGAATGAGTATCTCTTCACTCATTTTAAGCTACCTGGCCTGCTAGAGACAGGTCCATTGGTTGAAATCTGCTCCCCAAATGGCTGCAGCCAATCTGGACACTGCTTTCATCTGTGATACCCAGCAGTGGTTAGTCAGAAAGATGCTAGTATAGAGTGCTTAACAACAGCATTTTCATAAATCTACTGCCCTATAATACTGCTACCATAATAGCTGTTTACAGATTATTCTGCATGTTTTGTAAAGACAACTCTTATTTTAAGTGTTGTATGAAATATATGGTGTCAAAGTGGAAAAGATCCACAGGATTCACTCACTCATTGTAACAAAAGTTTCCAGCGTTTCTGTTATATTCACTCAATGTCTTAATAAACCACTGTAATAGCATACATAGTAATATGGGATAGTGTTCTTAACCACTTCAGTCCAGGGGCTTGGGGAATTTTCTGTACCCTGCTGTCCAGACATATTTTCAGTATTTTTGCTATCCACCTGCTAAATTTATAGTTATATATGGGAAAAACTATACACTGATTTTTCTGAGCGAAATAAAGCTTTTTCATGGCACCTCACTAAAACTAAACTTTGCATCGAGTGACAAGCTATGATGTCATAAATATAAAAAAGTAAAACATTACTTGTTTTGCCTCTATCAAAAAATATATGTCAAAAACATTTATATTGGTAGTGAAAATTTCAATTGTATTTCAAAGCCTTGAACCCAGTGAGTACAAAAATACCAAATATGTATAATTTTACCTACAAGCATGGCCTGCACAGGAGCGTAAAATGGTATTTCCAATTTATTGAACTAAAATGCACATTCCATTGGTTAAATGCTAGCATTAGCCTAAAATAGCTTAACCCCTTAACGACCCTTGAGGGTCATGGCATGTCATGGGTTGTTTTGCGTTAACGACCCATGACGTGCCAGGACCATCATGGAATTCCGGGCTCCCCGTGCGGCTGCATGCTGTTCGGGGAGCCGTGAACCAGATAAAAAAAAAAATGATCTGTGGTCCTTAAGTGCCAGCCACGTCCTTAAGGGGTTGACCCTTTGAGTGCCAGAGGGGTACGGAATGCCTTGCAAAGCAATTCATTCCGTACCCCTCTGGCACTCAAAGGGTTAATAATGATATAAAGGTATATACAATATTTCCTGAAAGCAGGTATCCCACTTCATCAAATGATGGGTCAGTTGCTTTCCTATCCCTAGTCTGATGTGCACAAACGTTTCTAGAAGTTGGCATAAAAGAAAAAGGCATTTTTTTTCTTTTCCACCACTTCAAATATACTGAAATCTTTGAAAACAATGGAATTTCCTGCTATAATTATTAGCTACTGCTCTTATGAGAAACATGGCACCCAACTGTTATGAGCTGACTTACTGTATGGGTACCAGAAACACAAAAGTACACCAACTACAAGCTCTAGTTGTTCTTTAATTTTGTTCATGACTTTCCTGTACTAAAATGGTTGTCCCAGCTACACAAATGAAAAAAAAGGTAGACAAATCAAACCATTTTGGAAATGAGACAACCCACCACATCAAATGGGGGTCAGTTGCCTTTCTACCCCTAACTTGGTGTGTACAGATATTTCCACATGACGCTACAGGAAAAAATAGGCATTTTTTTCATTTCCACCTCTTCAAATATATTAAAATCTTTGAAAACTATGGATTTTTTTTACTGCATTTATTAGGTACTCATCCTCCAAAAAAACTATGCCCCATTGGTATGCCCTGTACTGTAGGATAAGAAATACCAGGATAGACTAAAGTATCAGAACATGTATAGCTTGGATGAGAAAAGAGAGAGGGGACATGATAGAAACATTCAAATATATGAAGGTATTCAACAAAGTACAGGAGGGAAGTACAGGACTAAAATATGAAGATAAGAGGTCATAGTCTATAACTAGAGGGACAGAGGCTTAGATGTAATGTAAGAAAGTTTTACTTCAATGAGAGGGTGATAGATAAGTGGAATAGTCTACCAGTAGAAGTGGTGGAGGTTCATACAGTGATGGAGTTAAAGCATGAATGGGATAGACAAGACCAAGGACTAATAGTAAACATAAAAAAAAATATTTTGTAGGGCTGAGTAAAACAAAGATAATCCCACCGCTGACCTTTATTTTATTCATACATTGTAGATTTTCAAACATTCAGGAATTTATTTCAAACTGACAGTTATGAAGTTGTTACCATCACATTCTATGAAATCCTGTAGCCTGAGGCTCACATCCTCTCTACAGAATGCAACAGGATAACTGTCACACTAGGTGAACTGCGGGTAAGCTCTCTCTATGCAATATTAATATTTTGGGAAACTCATTACCTATTTACCTTTTAACCCCATAAGGACCCATGCTCGTACCAGGACCATCAAGGATTTCAGGGCTCCCTGAACCGGATGCACAAAAAAAAAGAAAAGAAAAATTGGACGTGGTCCTTAAGTGCTGGCCGTGCGTGCATGTGGTCAGTCCTTAAGGGGTTAATGAGAAGTACATAAAATAAGGGTTTGAGTTTATTTTTAAAACCACAGTCATAAATTGTGACAGCAGGAACCAGGGACAGAGAGACAAAACCAGTGATACTTGGCATGTGTGTATATGTAAATCAAGTGTGTGTGTGTGTGTGTGTGTGGTGCAGTCACTGCAATGGCCATGACCAGCACAACTGTGGTACCTATTTTGCTATCTTGGTGTTTTTCTACGTTGTCCAGTTGGAATTCCTGCATTGCATATTTTAAAAGGAAGACGGGTATGAAGTAGGGCCTCACATGTTGTCACAGGTAAAAGAGCTGTCTTTTTGGGCTTAGCTCTACTGACCTGGCAGTGGTTGTATTTTAACCCCTTAAGGACTACATGACATGCTATGACCGTCATGATCCTTAAATACTTAAAGACCGATGACGGTCATAGTACGTCACGTCCACTGGGAGCGCTGTAAGTAAAAATGAGGCCTAAAATTGACCATTCCAAGACTACAGCGATCTCTTTCAGGCCCCAAAGCGGAGTGCCCATTCACGCAACAGGTCACACGTACCGGCGTGTCGGCAAGGATCAAAGCGGTCCTTACGGGATGGAAACGTCTCAGGACCACTGGTCCTTAAGGGGTTAAGGCTTGCAAAATAATCCATCTGCTAAACAAGCAGAGGCGTAACTAGAACCCTCCGGGCCCTGGTGCAAGAAGTGCCATGGGCCTACCCCTGACCACATTGGCCCCCGTGCCCTCCACAATGCCCCCCCCCAATCTCCTACCTCCCAATCCCTGGAGGTCCAGTGGAGTGGCAGGAGAGACAGGTTGGCACGTTGAGCTCCCGCGCGGTCCTCTTCTGTAATACAGAGCGCTGGGAGATGATGTCATCTCCCAGTGTCTCCATTACTAGAGTGCTGGAGGGAGATTGCGGGTGCCAGGTGGAGGGGTCGCAGGGGGCGGCCGAGCCTGATCGCGGGTGCAACCCCTATAGTTTATGCTACTGTAAACAAGATAATAAAATAAATAAAAATATACATATACACAACAATATAGCACTTTTATCTGTATTGTTTACTTAGTTCAGAATGAAATGTTTTTATTTGTGTCTGTACATCGTGTAGTGAAATGTTATATTTATTTCAGACAATCATGTGACATGCATCTGCTTCCTTTTGACAAAAAAACAAAAGCAAAACAGAAGCCAGACAGTGAGAGTGATGTAGCAATTGGACCAAACCAGGTGTACCGTAGGACACAAGCAAAAATGTGCAAAATTCCTATTTATTTAAGTGGGGGCTTTTAACCCCTTGAATGTTAGAAAGGTCTCCAATGCTTTGTGAAACTATTTTGTATATGTATGGTTGTGTTTAAAAGCAAAGAGATATGCCTGGGAACTCTCCAGATCTGCCCCGGAAACTGTCTTTCCTTGTAAAATACCAGTTCTCGAGAGACAGAGGCTTTTTGTCAGTTTGATGAGTTTTTCTGTAACTCCACCCATGTCTCCGCCCCTATTCCAACCACTTCCTGCTCATTCTGCCAACTTTAGGGACAAACCCCGCCTTCTCTCCTCTCTAATCCAGACCACTTTAAGCCTAGATAACATTACGGAGATTATGCACTAAAGCGTGATAAAGAGGTGAGGGGAAGTGAATTCTCCAGTGAAATAACATCTCCAGTTCCTATGTTATTCTATAGAGCCTATGCACTAAGCTTTCTGAAGTTGGGAGAAATCTTAGTGAATTCACTCCTTAGAACAACAGTAGACTTGCAGAAGTGATATTACTGGAGAAGTCATCTCCACTTTATCATGCCGTAGTGCATCTCCCCCCCATGACTTGAATCACATCTCTTGGACACTCCCACCCCTTCATAGTACATTGGGGGCTGTGTTCTAGGATATTGACAGGTATTTAAATATGGTTATTTAACCCCTTCAGGACCAGAGGGTTGTGCAATGCATTGCTTTCTCCCAATATGTTGCTCAGCCTCTGGTCTAAAGATGTTGATTCCTATGCACAATGGAAAAAGGCAGCAATTCTGCAGTAAACAAACTGCTCCAGAGAGAACAAATAAAATATCCCTTTGATTTAAATGGGATTATTAACCCCATGATGCTAGATTTTAACCTCCAAATCATTGAAGTGCACAGAACACTTCACCCACATTCAAGCGGTTAATACCCCAATTATAATCAATGGAGATGTTTGTTACCTATTGTGCAGTGGGTGCCCCATAATTGCTCCATTTTGTGCATACGGATCATTTCCCTTTAAATGCATTTCTCGTCCAGTGCACAGAGTAGCTTTTCATTTTGTGCTCAGCTGTTTGTACAGCACTGGAGTGAGTTCATGAATCTGCCCTATTTCCAGACCAGTGGATGAAGCCAAGTCGGTGTCCCTGCACTTTCTGAGAATTGAACATGTTTCTGGTTAAGCGCACTGTCTCTGCGGACAGCTGGCTGCTTCTATTGTCTTTGTTTTTTTGGCATTGTGAACGACGCTTTTCAGAAGAGCCCTGGAATATGACTGGGGAAACCGAGGAGAAAGGCGGCCATTACTTTATTTATTTTTTGTCCTAAAATTTTTATTCACACAGAAGAAATTTGCTTTCCCCACCGAGTGCAGCTGACTAATCATTTTTCTACTCACTGATACATGTCACACAACTTGTTCCACCAATTAATTTTATTCTGCCTTCTTTTTATTTGTTGTTTTGCTTTCTGTACCAAAGGCATGAACACATTAATGAGATCTGTTTATCTAAAAAAAACAAACATTAAAACAATAATAACTAAAAATGTTAATTTTTGTTAGGCTTATGAATAAATCTGGACATAACCCTCTGAATCCCAGAGGGGTATGTAATGCCTTGTGCACCCTCTCTTGTATTCAAAGGGTTAAATCTGTTGCTACGTGACCTGCAGTGCACTGGTTGGCATTTATTAATTAGAAATTTTAAACTTCACAAGTGGTGTGAATAGGTTTTTTTCTCTTTTTATCTCACTAGTTGTTCAATTCTCCTACTAATCAGTGTAACTTTGTTCTTGTATGTTGAGTAGAAAAGTGAAGGAAATTTGGGTGAAGTCAGCTGTACTAAAATGGAGAACTAAATCTTCCCAAAATCTGCATTGATTTTAAATGTGAATTTTAATCTCTTGAATGCTAGTGGTCCTCAATGCATTGCAGGTTGCATGTTGGACACCAATGACTTAAAGGAACAGAGTTCTGACCATATGTGCTGCAATGCTTATGTCACCTGTTGAGAGGTAACATGCTTGGTTTATGGTGCCTTTCCAATGGGCGTCTCTCTTCATGTCAGCATAAAAAGTCAAGCATGCTGTAACTTTATCACATTCCCTCAATAATGCAGTACATTTTCATTAAGGCATGTCTGTGCAGCAGCCTGTGGGACTTCCAGCAGGCTATACACTAGCGCAGATGGGGCTGCCAATGGATATGCCTCCCCTGCATTCGGATCGTAGATAGAACATAGAAGAGAGGTGAGTGGAACAACATGAGTGACAACTGTCACATGGAGCTGCAACTGTTCTACGCAGGGCTGCTATCAGAAATGTTGAAGCCCAGTACAGCCATAAAGCCAGGGCCCCCACCCAATGCATGTGCAGTATAACCTGGAATCATAAGAAAACATGGAGCCCATAGAGCTACTGCAGTATGATATGAAATGGAGGACAGAGTGGCAGAGGTGTGCTCCTATTCACTGCTATGCTACATACAAAATATACTTAAAAGGGGCCTCCCCAGGAGACCCTTCAGAATGCCTATGGGTCAATTTGAATCTCCCATTTTGACACAAGCCCTCCGCATCTCTGGGGCTGTGGGGAGTCCTAGTCTGATTAAGGAGGTGGGTCCCCCTGCTTGGCTTGGCCTTATACACGGGTATCGCCTGTAACCCCCTGATGACAGCCCTGGTTCTGTGGCCTGTGTGAGAGAGGACTTACAATGTCCTGAAACAGTTTGTATGTAACCTGCTGACAAATCAATGCTGTCATTCTACACAATTCTAGTGTCTGACATTTTTTTAAAGATTGTTATATCTTTCCTCTGCTTCTTTGCTGAGTTTTATTAAGATTCAATTCCCCGGGTCTTTTTCTAAGAGATTCAGGAATGCACACGTTTTAACACTTGAATCTTATTTAACTTCTGACGTAGAGAAATACTCCCAAAATGTATTTAGTGTATCATTATATTGAAATTAATAAACTATTAAAATAGCTTCTGACACCATAGCACTTATAAGAAAACTAGGGTAAAAGGCCGTGTACAGGGGGCGAAGGTCCGAGTGATGTTAACCCTTTGAGTGCCAGAGGGGTACGCAATGCTTTGCAATGTGTTGCTTACCCCTCTGGCACTCAAAGGGTTAAGAGGACGGTCCTGCTGCCGATGCAGTCATGCACTGTAGAGATTGCCCGAAAGCACAGAATGCTCCCAGCATTCCTATACCTCCCAGCATACCTACACCTCTCAGCATTCTGTGCATTCGAGCAGTCTCTACTGCGCATGACGGCTTCTGACAAATATTCTAGTGAATTATTATATAGGATGGGCATTCTTAGTTTAACACTACTAAAAGTATGGAAGCTATTCATATGAAAGATAGATATCAAGGAAAACATTCTATGATATATTAAAAAAATCAGAATATATAAAAAAAATCTTGTATAAATAGTAACAGAACTATGACTTAATGGAGTCTAAATGTGATGACATCCCAAGTCACTTCTTTTACAGTTTGTCAATAAAGTAAAATATGCAAACTCTAGCTTTAACCCCTTAACGACCGGGGAATCCAGACCCGGACGCGACTGAATGACAACGGAGCATTTTTTTTTATTGCTCCGTTTCATTCCGGAGTCCCCGAACGGCGCGCAGCCGCGGGGGGAGCCCGGAATTCGATGACGGTCATAGTACGTCATCGTTGGTTCAGTCAAATCGACCCTTGACGTACTATGACCGTCAAGGGTCGTTAAGGGGTTAATCTACCATCAATGGCAGGTTCAATTAGACATCCAGGGGAAATGACGTTCCCCACTTTTATTCACATGGACTGCTTCTTTGGAATCTCTGCCCTTTTGTGCATTAATGGAGATTTACTTTCTACATTAACACTGAAGCAAAAAAGAGAAAAGGGAGCATAAGCTCAAAGAGCAAAACTAGTTTATGTATTTGCGGTTTAGCCCCTTTGGTATAGTATGCACTCACCGGATGATGCAGATAATAGGCCTTATAAGTGAATAAATTCACATTCCATATCAATAATTCATCCATCAAGATGGGAACTTGATGAAGATGATTTATTAAAATAAAAGGGCCCGGTTGCCTGACATGTTTTGTATTTATCCAGATATTTTCAAAGGCCTTATAATAATAATAATAATAATTAATAATAACAATTATTGACAATCATTGACTGTCTAATTGTTCTTACTTTTTCAACGGCCTTATATAATCTGGATAGATAAGAAACGCGTCAGGCAACTGACCTCTTATTTTAACAAATCATCTTTATTTTGATCCAGTTCCCTTCTTGTTGGATTAATTATTGATATGGAAAGTGAATGTATTCACTTATAAGGCCTATTATCTGCAAACATCTGGTGAATGCATACTATACCAGGGGGTGCTACACCACAAATACATAAACAGGGTTTGCTCTTAGAGGTTCTGCACCCTTTTCTCTTTTGTCTTGTAAGCTATTAAAATGCCATTTTTGCTCGACTAGAAGTTTAGTTTTTTGAAGGCATTTGATCCTGAGGAAACGACCTAGCCTTACATTCGAGGTATACTTATATTCTAATTGGTAGAAGAGCCAATCCAGGGGGCAAGCTGGACTGGTATAAGATCCAATAGGGTGTTCCTACTTTGGATATGTTGCGCCTTCTTGCCAACATTTCTAAGGCACAGCACTATGTTTCTGCTGCCTTATTTGATGCCATCTGTTTGGTGGCTAGGGTTTCCACCATGTCTGTGGTTACCAGACGGGCTCTTTGGGTCAAGTTCTGGTCTGCTGACACTGCTTCTAAGAAAGGATTGCTCTCCTTGCCCTTTCAAGGCACTTCTTTGTTTGGGCCAGATCTTAAGGATATGATTAATGAGGCCACAGGGGGTAAAAGTACACTTCTACCCTTGGTTCCTATGATGAAAACACCGCTTAAGCGTAAAAGGTATTTTCGTTCCTTTCAGATTGAGACACGTCCGGCGAACCAGATGGTTCCCTCAGCTCCGCGTACCTCCTCCAAGCCCCAAACAGCAATGGAAGCCCAAGGTCTCCAAGCCCGAGGCTTCCAAGCCTCCTTCGGCATGACTCACCGAACCCGGGTACACACACTGCTGTGGGTGGTCGTCTTTGACACTATCACAGCATTTGGGAGGATTCTGTGACGGACCCATGGGTTTCACAGGTGGTGAAGG
Source organism: Rhinophrynus dorsalis (assembly GCA_037306005.1). NCBI lineage: Eukaryota > Metazoa > Chordata > Amphibia > Anura > Rhinophrynidae > Rhinophrynus > Rhinophrynus dorsalis. The sequence continues at coordinate 146,415,083 of CM074725.1, read as the reverse complement.
AAGGGTACCGGATCTCTTTCGTATCTCTTCCTCCCTTTCGCTTCTTTCCTTCTCATGCACCTCAGGGCTCAGAGAAACGCCGTCTATTCGGCTCTGTTCAGGCTCTTCTGGACAAGGACGTTCTAGAGCTAGTTCCAGTTCGCGACAGAGGTATGGGTTTTTACTTAAACCTCTTTGTGGTCTCCAAGAAGGATGGTGGCTGTCATCCCATTTTGGATTTAAAGGATCTCAATTCCTTTGTGATCCAGACTCATTATCACCAGGATTCTCTGTGCACGGTGATTGCTGCCATGCCCCCGGGGGAATTCCTTGCATCTCTGGATCTTCAGGACGCGTACTTATACATTGCCATTCATCCAGAGAGCTGGCAGTACCTCCGATTTGCCTGCGACCGGGGACATTTTCAGTTTTCAGCTCTTCCATTTGGTCTGACAGCAGCTCCTCAAGTCTTCAACCGTCTCCTGGGAGCCTTAGTGTCCATCCTCCACCGGAACGGCATCAGAGTTACTCCATACATTGACAACCTGCTTCTGAAAGCCCCTTCAGTGGAACTTCTTCATCAGCAGGTTCAGCAATGCATTCATGTTCTCACCCATCATGGGTGGATCATCAGCTGCAAGTTGGATCTTGTCCCATCCCAGCGTCTGGTCTTCCTTGGCCTTCTCTTTGACACTCAGAAGAGCATGGTGTTTCTCATGGACAAGGTAGCTCACCAGATCGCCCACAGGGTTTCTGCGGTTCTGGCTCAAGATCCAGTTCCAGCCAAGAAGCTGTCCTCTCTAGTGGGCAAATTCATCTCCACCATAGAAGCGGTCCCGTTTGCCATGGCGTACACCAGGGAGCTCCAGAGGTTCGTGATCCAGGTGTGCAGGGCTCAGCTAGACCTTCTGAAGATGTCAGTATCCCTCCCTCTTCATGTGGAACTGAGTTTGTCATGGTGGCTCGACCTCTCCAATCTGCTGAAAGTCAAGTACTTCCTGGTATCCTTCTGGACCACCGTGCAATGGATGCCAGCCTCTCCGGCTGGGGAGCGGTTTTGGGTTGCCTGAGTGCTCAGGGTTGGTGGTCTCTGGAGGAATCTCTCCTTGCTATCAACATATTGGAGCTTTGGGTGATATTTTGTGCCCTTCGTCATTGATCAGCTCAGCTGGAAGACTGTCAGGTCTGAGCGGAGTCCGACAACGCCACGGCCGTGGCTTATATCAACAAGCAGGGCGGAACAAGAAGTCTCGCCGCTTGGTTAGAGGTCAAGGCTATTTTGTCTTGGGCAGAAGAACACGTTCCTGCCATATCCGCAGTGCACATTCCTGGCGTAGACAACGTCATGGCGGACTTCCTCAGTTGACACACAGTGGACAGCGGAGAGTGGGAACTGCACCCAGATGTGTTCACCCTCATTGTTCAGAAATGGGGTTTTCCTTACATCGACCTGATGTCGACAAGACACAACAGGAAGGTTCTGAGTTTCTGCTCTCGGTGGAGGGACCCTCTAGCTCTGGCGGTGGATGAAAAGTCCATTCCTTGGTTATTCCATTGTGGCCTACATTTTTCCTCCCCTCCCAATGTTGCACAGGGTGTTACGCAAATTACAACTGGAGCGTTGTCCAGTCATTCTGATTGCTCCATACTGGCATTGACAAGCTTGGTTTCCGGAGCTTCTAGATCTGTCAGTGGTGGAGCCATTCCGGCTTCCTTGCTGTCTGGATCTTCTTCTACAGGGTTACCTGTGGAAGGAGGACGTTCATTGGCTAGCCTTGATGGCTTGGAAATTGAATCCTCCGGGGTGGTGGCTACTATGCTCAGTGCCCACAAACCTGTTTTTTCCAAGATCTACCATTGTGTCTAGTCGACCTTTCTATCTTGGTGTACTCATCCTGCCTTCAAGAATCCCACTCCCCCATGGGGTCTTAACTTGGTTTTGGGCGTTCTTCATCACTCTCCATTTGAGTCCTTGGCTACTATTCCTCTACGCTTGTTGACATGGAAAATGGCCTTCCTCCTGGCGATCCTGTCCGTTCACCGTATCCCGGAGTTACATGCTCTGTCCTGTAAACCACCTTTTTTTTGGTGTTTGACAAGGAGGTGCTTTGCATTTCTCAGGAGTTCCTTCCGACGGTGGTTTGAGTTTCACATCAATCAGGAGATTGTGGTGCCCTCCTTCTGCCCTGACCTCACCTCTGACAAGGAGAGGGATCTCCACTTGTTAGACTTGGTGCATTGTCTCAAGGTTTATGTGCATCGTACTGAGTCTATCTGACACGTTGTTCGTCATTTCTGAGGGTCCTAGGGCCGAAAGACCTGCATCCAAGGTGACTATTTCCTCTTGGATTAAATCCACTATTCATAAGGCTTATGAGCTGAGGAAGAAGCTTGTCCCTTTCAGGGTCACAGCTCATTCTACACGATCTATTGGGGCCTCTTGGGCTTACAAGAATCAGGCCTCTGCTGATCAGTTGTGCAAGACTGCCACCTGGTCGTCTGTGCACACCTTTTCGAAGCACTACCGTGTTGATGGGCTGGCATCGGCTGACACCAGCTTTGGGAGGAAGATCCTGGAGGCAGTCTTGCCTGTCTAAGATCTCCTTCGGTTGTTAGTGCTTCCTTCACTTTTGACCCCTGTTGGCTCTAGTTTAGTATGCTGTGTAACAGTTTTGGGGTGTTGTTACCCCTGTTCAGTGTTTGTTGACACTTCATTGTTTTGTTGGGCTATCTCTGATCTGATAGTTCATATCTCCTCTGGTGACTTTGGGGGCCTTGCGCCTGGTCCTTGCATTACTTCCCGCCTCTGGGAAACTCAATGGTTGGACATCCCAGAGTTACCAGTAACCTCTATTGGACGACAGAGAAAAGAGGATTTTAGTCTTACCTGGTAAATCATTTTCTCTTAGACCATACAGGTTACTGGTCTCCCACCCTGTCAAGGGACCATGCTTGGCTCTCCTGTGGCAGATTGTGGGGGTCCTTCGGGGTCTTCCTCACAGGAGTCTTCTTTCCCTTCACTATCTAGTCAATAGTTGGTGTCTCAAATCTTTCTGGAGCTGGTTGGCTAGCTGCAGCCAAGTAGGGAAAGTTGGCTCCACCCCCTGCAATCAATTCTAGAATTTTTCCTGCCTACTTAAAGGGGCGGATCGCCTACCCAGAGTGACCAGTAAACTGTATGGACTAAGAAAAAAGGATTTAACATGTAAGACTAAAATCCTCTTATTTGCTGTGCTGTTCAAATTATTTGGTGAAGTCATATATAGTAATGGACAATAACAAAAGTAGGGCATCAGGGGTGGCTATCCTGTGGCCCTGCAGCTGTTGTTGGACTACATGCTGTGAACTGCAGTCCAACAGCTAGAGTCTGCCTATTGTCTGCCCTTGATTTAGATCCCTCCAAAACCACTAGTAGATCAGTTCTGCATTGCACCAAACTGAGCTTTGTTCAGTCACAGCCCAGGATTGTTCTGATTGTCTCTGTGCTCACGTGAGGCAGACATAAGATCTGAGGTAAACCACCCACACCACAGGGGGCAATGAAAAAATTCTCATTGATTTAATAGGGAGTTTTAACTCCTTAAACACTAGAGTGGTTTTGGAGACCTCTCTTGCATTCAAGGGATTGAAAACCTCATTTAAATCAATGACATTTCTTTGTACTTTTAACACTTTCAGTGCCAGAGGGGTACACAACTCATTGTAATTTGTTATTCCTAGAATTGCTCCACATTGTCCTTATCATTAAGCCTCACAATGGGAATTGTTCCTTTATGCTCAGGTTTATGGAACGCAGTGAGGCTGATGTACAAAGGACTTTCCTGGGGCAAACCAAATGTACTATAAGGAACAAATAAAAAAAAAACCTGTTGAATGAAATAAGGATTTTAACCATTTGAATGTTAGAGTGGTCTCTGTCTCATTGCTTTGCCTCTAGCACTCAAGGCAGTAAAAGCCCCAATTAAATAATTTGGGATTTGGGGAATTTTGTTTTCTCCCCCAAGGTGCAGCTGCTATGCACCTAAAGTGCACCAGTCATTCTGAGGACATCATTCTTACAATGTTTGAACTGCAGCAGCATCTGAGGCTTTTAAAGGGGAACAATCACCTCATAATTTTTTTTTACCATAGGTTTAGTTAAAGGGATAATAATACTTTGTTTTAACTTTATTTTATTTTGTAGGCATTAAAAAAACATGAAGAATGATATAAGTGTTATCTCTCAAACCTTTATGGTTTAAGAGATATTCACAAGCAAAGTTTCTCCTCCCCGCCCCTTTTGCCTAATGTAAGCCATCTCTTCTCAGATGTGGAATGCAGTCCATAGACTGGACAGATAACAGCAGGGGACAATCTTCTTTCTATTAGAACAATGAAAGCACTGCCCCCATTGACAAGCTTTTCAGGTTTTTCCCTTATCTTAATTGAAGATTGTCCCTCTGTGCAATCTACCTGGGCACCTCCCTTCTGCTTTGGCTGAACAGTGTTACATCAGTAAAAGGGGCAGGAGGGGGACATTTTGTCATTGAATTACTCCTGAACTATAACTCTGACAGAACTGAAATAACACTCTCCAAAGTCCAAATATTATGATGATTAATTAGAGCTGCTTTTATTATGAAACATTACTATCCCTTTAATAAAGTAGTATTAGGAAAGGTGTTTTTTTTCTCTAAATGTAGGCACTTTTAAAGTGATAGTAATACTTAAAATGTAAAAAAAAAAAAATATGTTGTAGGGTTTATCACCCTGAATAAAACAAGAGTTCTCCCACTGCTGAAAGGTGTTCTATTGAACAGTTATTACAGCTCAAAGTTGAATTTTTTAGGTGCAGTGTCACAGTAGCCTGAAATTGTACAGTGGCACTGTTGCTACACCATCCTATTAATATTTATGGTCTGTGGACCAGAGCTGTCCATAGGATGGTGTAACAATAGCGCCACTGTACGCTGCATCTGCAATGCATTACTTTGAAATGCTTTGGAGGCCTTCCTAGCATTCAAGGGGATGAAAGCACCATTTAAATCCTTATGGATTTTGGACCTTTTTATTTCTCAGTTATGGGCCATTTGATAGCTTTAGAACTATACCTTAAGAATAAATCATTTTTTATTTGTTTAACAAACTCACATAATTAGGTAGGTGTCCTTCATAAAGTTTCATAGCAGACAACTGTCCCGTGTGTTTACGTGGACAGTCCCGATTTTGGGGCTTAATCCCGCTGTCCCACCATGCTGAGTGAATGTCCCACATTCCCAGGCTTCCTCCACGCTTGTCTTTGGCTGCTCCCATTTTCCTGCCTTGAGCCACGCTATTCTTATGTTCCCCAGTGTCGCGTTACCCCCCCCCCCCCCCGTGTCAGGAGGCAGGGGTGCCCTCCCTTGAAGCAATGCAATGCTTGCTCAAGCCAGATGTCAAATATGATTGGCTGCATGCGCACGCACCTCACGTAGGTACTCGCATCCTTTCCATTGGCAGCAAGCTGCACAGTGCAGAGAAGTGGACATCAGTGAAGAGCGGGAATGCATAAGTAGTAAAATTTCTGGCCATCAGGTACTGGTATTAGTCTCTCATGCTCCTTTTTTTCTGGTTTCCTGTCCCTCACACCCTCTTTCCCACTGGGTGTTTCCACAATGTTTATATTGACACCTCCCTTTAGAAAGCCAGAGTGGTCTCCAAGGCATTAAAAATCCCCTTTTAACTGAATGGGGATTTTTAGTTCTCCCCTGTAATGCAAATGTTTGCCCCAGAACTCCTCCACTCTTCTTTTGGACATACAGCCCTATTATAAAATAGAACTGGCAGGACCATATATGTATTCTTTTTATATGACAAATTCTGTGGTCCACATTTATTTTTAATTTACCTCACGTAAAATTCTCGATAATGCCACTCCCATCAGCCACACTCCCTGCAATTCTCCCTAAACCAAAAGTGTCCCTCTTTGGCCAGTTGAAATGTTGGGAGGTATGAAGTTTGCATTATGTCCGCAGTTTACTGTATATAATGATCTCTGTTGACGTCTGCTTCTAGGTCCTACTTCCTTACAGCAAACAATAGGCCTCAGTAGGTTTGAATGGATTGTAAGGGACACAAGATGTTACCTTTATCAGACTGTAAACAGAGACAGCTAGCAGTGCAGTACAAGAGAGATCAAACATTTATTTAGGTAATTCATCCTGTTAAACAAAAATAGTTCTCCTTAAAGTTATAATGTTTCACAAAAAAGCAGCTCCAATTAATCTTCATAGTATTTGAGCCATGGAGAGTGGTGTTTCAATACTGTCAGAGCTGTAGTTAAAGAGTAATTGAATGACAAAGTATCCCCCGTCCTGCCCCTTTTACTGATCTAACTGCTCACCTCAGAGCAGCAAGACTGTCCGGCTAGATAGCAAAGAGGAACAATCTTCAGTAAGCATAAGGGAAAAACCTGTCAAGGGGCAGGGTTTTCCATATGCTCACAGTAGGAAGGTTGTCCCTTGCTGCGACCTGTTCGGTCAAAAAACCAGATTCCACATCTGAGGGGCGGGAGGGGGACACTTTCTCATTCAATTATTCTTGAACTACATCTCTGACAGTATTGAAATATCACTCTCCATGGCCCAAATACTATGAAGAATAGTTTGAGATGCTTTTTTGTGAAACATTACTACCACTTTGTGGATTCCTGTGATCTATCAAAAGCAACATGCCTAAATATAAAATGTTAATGTTTGTAAAGGTAATCTAATTTTTGTGGCAGGCCCCTGTGGATTTTTGTCCACATTAGTAGACTGAAGGGCTCTCTGGCACACAAGAGGCTATGATAGCAAGCTAGTTGATGGATCCAGTAGCCCCATTTTTATGTCAAATGTTATGTTCCACGTATAAGACTGAAATATTAGTACTTTAAGGCTGAGACATTGAAGTAATCTGCAGTCAACAGGATGAAAACATTCCTGCATTGTTGGAGCATATCCTTAGTATTATAGATAAGGAAAGGCCCAGGAGACAGACACATCCACCAAAGTCCATGAACTCTGGCACCCGCAGCAGATAAGAGAGAGACTCCTCCATCCCCTACTAATGAGGGCACCCAGCTACTGCAATAACGGACCACGGCCTCAAGGACAAGAGATAACTATTGTTAATTTATGCCGGAGCCTCAGAGGCGGTGAGACTGTTTAAATAATCTTGTTGTTTGTATTATGCGTTAGGAAAAGTTTCTCTCCGCGTCATCTTCTTCCTGTGAACTAAAACCAGTTATAAAATACAATGAATTTAAAGGGAACCTAATACCAAAAAATGAAATTGTGTTATGTAATTTTAAATAACATATACTTCCAGCTAGCTTATGTTAAGTATAGTTATTTTATGTCAGAGCCTTAAAATCTAATCCCAAACTTGGATTTTTAATGCATGTGTAGCTGAGCTATACAGAAACAGTTTAGTTAATTGTTTAAGCACTGTTAATGCTACTATTACATTGAGATTATTACCAACTGCTCTTTTCTACTTAAAGGATGATATTTTAAATCAGGTTCATTAAGAGACAATAAACACTATCACTTATGATACATCTATCAACACTGCTATTATAAGCCCTTGGGAAAAAACAGGAATGGGAGTCCGCAGAGATCATATTTAAGATTAGATTGAAGGCCTCAGAAAACAAATAGACAGTTTGTACAGGTGCAACCATGAAGTATAATGTATTTAGAACTGTATGCAACCCCAGATCATTTTTGTGTGATAGTTTTCTTTTAATAAATCATATAAGTACATGGATAACTTTTATTATTCTGGGCTGAGTTTCCTAGAAGACTTGTTAAAGGGAAACGAATGTCCCATACATTTTTTTTTTGTTGTTGTTTTGTAGATTAAAAAAAAAAATTCAGTGCTGCAAATCCTATCTCTCAAACCTTTACGGTTTGAGAGATATTCAGTCCTAAAGTTCCCCCCTCCCTCCCCTTCTCCTGACGTCAGCTCCTCCCACAGTTTGGACTGGCTTGATGGGCGCTTCTTACATACCATACAGGCAAGGTAATCCCATAACAGAAACAAGGAAATTTCTGCGTGACCCCAAACGTTTGAATGGTATTGTATGTATATGTGTGTGTGTGTGTGTATAATAATGTATATATCTCCAAACATTTATGTTACTAGTGAAAAAAAGTAGTGGTAAAGCTAAAAAAAATGTTTATTTTTTTTTTACATTTCTAGCCTTCCAAATATATTAACCCATTAAGGACCATTGACATATCCGGACCGTCATGCTGGTCCAGCACTTAAGGACCAGTGACGGTCCTGGTACGTCATGTACTTTTTACTCACCGCGCTCCTGCAGGAGCGCGGTGAGTAATACCGGGGACAGAAGGTGATCGATCCAAGACCAGATCGATCTCTTTCAGTCCCCTGTTCGGCGTGCTGGCACACGTGATCAGTCATGTGGGACGGCACGTCGAACTTCCCTATCTGGTCCTTAAAGGACCACACACTCCGGGACTTCTGGTCCTTAAGGGGTTATAATCTTACAAACTATACAATGCATTTATTAGCTATTGCTTGTCCAAGAAAAACGGTATGGATTTACACACCATAGGGGGTGCCAGAACCCCACACAGAAGCACAAAACTACACCCTCAATTTTGTGACGTAACCTGCCTGCACTAAAATAGTCATGATCATTACAGATATGAAGAAAAGGTCAGGAAGGCATACCATTTTGGAAAGTAGACATTCACCCACATCTACTGAGGGGCCACTTGCCTTTTTACCCATAGGCTAGTATGCACGTACCTTTTTACATTTCAGTCACTTCAAAGATTTTAAATATTTCAGCACCATAGGATTTCTAGTCCCTCCCGTGCCTATTGCCTGCCATGACTGAATGCATGGACATGAGATCCACGACTGATTGAAGATTGTATCTCTTGGACAAAAGCACAGGGACAAAATTCATAAGGGTCATTAAGATTTCTTTCCTATCGTAAAGTAAATGGGGCTTATGTTAGGAGGTGTTACTTCTCCTTTAAAATGTTTTTTGCCTTGTTCAGTTTTAGGTATCTGACCATAACATGATTGCTTATGCCAGTTTCAATATAGTATACTGCATTAAAAGGGTCATTACTCTCAAGGAAGGGTCTCTGACTGGAACATTGAGAATCAATAATTTTTTTGTTTTTGCATAAGATGAGACTAAATGATAATGTGTTTGTAAGTGTCCATATAGAGAGGAAACCATCAGTATTCTGTTAAATGTAAGTGCTACTTTGCTGGTATTTTATATTCAAGCTGGTGAAAATTGGATTTTGAACTAGTAATAAGAATATATTGTCAGCACAATGGCCAGTACTGTTTTTTGCAGCAAAGGTGACAACCCTAGTTAATAATGAAATTGAGTTTGAAAAGAACCCATTAGTCTGTAAGTATTCACTTGTGGATTTCTTACCTACTGAGTGGGAGAGAGAAGGCGGAAGCTGCAGATTACACATCACAATGAAACATTTAGTCATTTTTTTTCTTTTTTGAAATCGAGACTCCCATTTCTCTGTGGAAACATATCACAGCAGGAACAATAATGCCTGCTGAGATCATCTACTACATACAAGGCAGTTAAGCCCCATGGATTTCTGTATCTCCAATACATTGAGAAACAATGTTCTGAGACTTCTCATACTTAACCCTTTTGCATGCCAAAGCGTTGAACAACGCATTGCAAAGCAATGCATTACACATTCTGAATTACACTCAAAGGGTAAATACCTTTGTGGGTGTGAATGAGACATAATATCATGCCAGTATAATTAATAGCCATGATGTGTTGGATAATTATAAGACTCCTTTCAAATGGGTGACACTAATACAGCAATTCTGCAATGCATCTGTCACCCATGTTGAAAGGTAACATGCTAGGCTATGGTGCCTTACACGCAGGCAGCTATCACCTCATGGTATAGCACCAAATTACAGCATGCTGCAACTTCACTGCATTCCCTCAGGAAATCAGTAATGTTGCAGTAAGCGAAGTCTGTTTTACTGCCTTTGGGGAGCTGTTTGGAAATTTTAAATGCTCATCCCAAACTGAAATGAATGGCTGACCCATGTGGGTGTCAACCAGTACTGTTGGCTGGTGGTAATCTGTAACAGCTGGAGTGCCAAAGGTTGCCTTTTCTGATACTATTTACCTTAGCCAAATAGTTATACTGTTTTGCACCCATATTATGTAAATTGAACAAAAATCAACTGTGTGCTAGAAAAATACCAAGAACAAGGGTACCCGACTTTAGTCCTTAAACACACTTAGGCTATGATTTGTACATACTTGCCCCATCGGCAGAGTTGTTCCCCTGGTAGGAGACATGCCAGTGAAGATGGACTTGGACCCACATTGTGTTCCATGTCGGATCAGTAGGGGAGGTGAATGGGGTCAGAAAGAGACCCCTGGAGCTCCCTCTCAGATCCCACTGAACAGCAGGAGCAAACGTTCACTGTTCTGTCTTGTTGGCCAGAGTGAACTCCCGACAAAGACTCTATGGAGGCTGCACATGCAACCCTCAACGTCTATGGCACACAGCTACATACTTCCAGATTGTGTGCCAACCCGCTGCCAGCAAAAGTCCAGTTTTCGGACTCCTCCCATATAGCTGATAGGAGACATTTTGGGGCTGAAGTGTGCATTCCCAGTCTTTTTACTATATCTGCTCCCCTAGGAACAAGTTTCATCCTATATAATAATTTGCTAAATGTGTTTGTCAGAAGCCGTCATGCGCAATAGAGACGGCTGCGCGCGCTGCAGTCATGCAAACGACAGACTGCCGCGCCGGGTGTGCAGAGAGGACTGCGGTCTGAATTCGGAGTGCCCCACTCCGTATCAGCCGCAGCGCATCTCTACTGTGCATGACTGCACCGCAGCCGTTGCTGGGTGCCACTATGGCCCGTGTACACTAGTATAACATAATTGCCCTTTAAGGAATAATATTTACCAGGTTGTGCAGCTCTTCCTTTTCACAGTGATGTCACATCACACGCTGTGTGTACAGGGATTAACTATCACTGAGTAATGACTGCCTAAGGCTGATTTGGAGATTGGAGCACATGGGAAAAACTCTCCAATGCCTTCAGAATCTATATAAGTAAAAACAGTAAATAATAAGTGAAGCGTAATATTATATTACATACAAACTGTGTATCATCAGATGATCAAGTTGGTATGAAGTGTGAATTTCTCTTAAACGCTTTTTGTGCCAGGAGGTGTTCAGGCCTTTTGACATTAAGGTTTATTACAGCTAAATGTATCTGTTTCTCACTGAGTAATCTGAGCTGAATATCCTGTTAACCCTTTGTATGCTAGAGACATCTTCAAGGCAATGTAAAATCAGTATGTGTGTGACATCTCTGTTATCGAAGGGGTTAAATCCTGACTTTATAACTGCCTTGGAGTCAGACGCAGAAGAAAGGTCTGAATGGGGAAAGAGACAGGAGTGTGTCAGGGGAATTTGTATTAGTAAGAAAGGCAATAACAATCACTGAATAATGGCAACCCACACTGCAATTGTGTATATAATTATTACTAAACAATTGCCCATATGTATAAACACAGTAGTGGAGTAACTCGGGACCAAACCAAGTGCACCATGGGAAAAAAGATACAAATTCCTCTTTGATTTAAATGGGATTTTTAAAATCTTGAATGCTTGAATATTGTCCACCTCATTGCTCTTAATTTGTTGAACATAAAGATTTATCTAGGTAAGTATAATTTTTTTTTTGGCGCATGTATGACCTAGAGGCAGACTAAAACAGAGATCACTATCAGGATGATGCAACCTGAGGCCCTCCAGCTGTTGTGAACTGCAACTCGCATAATCAGCTGACTGGCCAGGGTTTATAGGAATTGTAGTCCAGAACAGTTGGAGGAACTCAGTGGTAATCTGGGGCACAGGTAAGTGTTTTCTATGTTGCAGAATTAGGCTTAGGTCATAATTGTGCTGCTTTTGCCCCAATTATCACGTTAAAGGGATAGTAATACTTAAGTATTACTAATCCCTACAGCAAAGTACTACTAAAAAAAAACATATTGCCCCCAGTGTCATCTTTCAAACCTTTATGGTTTGAGAGATGATCGCTTCTAAAGTTGCCCTCTCCCTCCCCCTTCCCCGTAGTCAGCATGCTAGCTGACTGAAGAGAAGAAAGTCGTACGACTTTCAGGCGGCTCTCCAGCACAGCCGGATCGTGTTCCTAAAAAAGAAAACTTTCACTGAAATGGTCTTCTACGTGTGCTTGGTTTGCAAGCACACGTAGAAGACCGTTTTAGTGAAAGTGTTTTTTTAATTAACGCAATTGCGGCTCTGCTGCAGAGCCGCCTGATGATCTATGTACTTTCCTATAGGGATTAGTACTACTTAAGTATTACTATCCCTTTAAGGAGCAAATTAGTGTGCAACACATTGTAAAGGAATGTATGGCAGAATTCTCTGGTCTTTATAGGGTAACAAGATGTGCAGCACATATACAGTTAACCCCTTAAGGCGCGCGGCCTTCACTTAAGGATCACGGACCATTTTTTTTTTCTGAAATCCGTATTCAGGGCTCCCCAAACGGCGTGCAGCCAGGCGGGGAACCCTGAATTCCATGACTTACATGTACATCCTTGGTCCTTCAGGGACATCTACCCCGTGACGTACATGTAAGTCATGGGTCGTTAAGGGGTTAAAAGGAAAATAAGCCCTAGTAATACATGGTTCTTAATTTGATTATCAGGTTAATTTACCTAGGTAAGTATCCTTTATACAGTATTTTTGTAGTACATCTTAGTTTCCTGTACAGAGTGATCTCTATTGAATCCTGCCTCTAAGTCACACTTCCTTCACAAAAATCAATAGTCCTGAATGGATTATAAGGGACATTAGTCAGTCTATATCAGATTTTAAACAGAAACAACTAGTGGTGCACTACAAGACCGATCAAATACTCAAAAATAAAATATATAGATGTGCCTGACTTGCTGTGTGAATAACACTTACCTAGGCTAATAATTTCTTTAAACTAAAAGCCTGCTATTATCAGGGTATATTTTCCCTTTAAGCTGATACTATAAATACAAAGTATGTATTTGTATACATTGATAATGTAGATGTTTGTGAAGACTACTGGAACTGGTACTGTAGCAGAGATCAAGCCTCCAATGTCATACAGTTCTGTCACAAGGATCTTGCAGTGTTCCTAGAGATACAATAGCTGTCAGTCTGATGCGTTAGGAGGAAGTTGAGAAGCTTGGCAGAGCAATACATTTTTCATGAGCTTTTCCTGTTGTATACTTAGTTAACCATTCAGCCACTTGAGAGTTGCTCATGACATTTCAAAAGCAATGTGTTCTGGGACTGCTCAGCGAATGCAGAGTCAAACAATAGGAAACCATGCCTGAGAGAATAATGCTGCAGAGCCATTATTTCATGCACATGCTGTGTCCACAGCAGCGGTACCTTTACTTACTGCAGAAATAGCTAAACCTAAAAAGACAATAGGGCTGGTATGGTCGGACTGAGAAGGAAATAAAGGGAAGCTCAAAGTGAAGGTAAATATGAGTAATTCTGGAGCAAATTCCCATTTTTTAACACCTTGGAGGTTATGCACTAAGACGAGACAAATAGATGATAAAGAGGAGATGACATCTCCAGTGATATCACTTGTCAAATTCTGTGGTATTCTATGCAGTCAAAGCGCTAAGATTTCATCACCTTTGAAGATCTTAGTGCACAGGCTCTATAGTATAGCATAACAACTGTAGGAAGTGATATCACTGGAAAAGTCATCTCTGCTTTATCACCATAGCTGGGAACTTTCTGGATTTGCCCCAGAGACTCCAGTTTTTGCTGCTAATTACTGGGTTTCTTGGGGCAAAGTCTGATTGTCCTGATGTGGGGAGTTCTTAAGCAAACTCTGCCCACTTTTGCGTTTTCTCAGTCTGTTCCTCTGACTTCCCGCTCACTTCTCTTCCTTCCCAAGCCTATTCCTCCTGCTTTGGTCACACATGTTAAGCCCTACCCCCCAATCACAACTAAGCCCTGCCCCCTTTTTGACGCAAATTGCATAATTTTTCTCCCACTGCGGCACCACAGGACTCCCCTCCAGGTAGACTAAAAGTCATAGTTCCCAGGTGTGTTTATCACACCTTAGTGTATCTCCCCCCTTGAATGCTAGGGATGTCTCCAGAGCATTGCTTTTGCATTGTGTTCCCCTTAAGGACCAAGTACATACATATACCTCAAGGAATTCAGGGGTCTCGTTGCGACTGCTAGCCATTCAGGGACCTCTGATTTTGATAAGAAAAAGAAATGCTTCATGGTCCTTAAGTGCTAGCCACACGCCTGTGCGGCTGATCCTTAAGGGGTTAAAAGCCCCAGTTGTCCTTTATACTGTAGTTGGTTTGCTGCCTCACTTTCTGGCCCTAATGAAAAAGAGGAGCAATTCTGGAACATACCAGCTGTACATGGGGGGGGGGGGGATACATTTTTCTTAACCCTTTGAGTGCCAGAGGGCTATGCAACTCATTGTACCTGTCTGGCACTCAAATGGTTAAGGGCATTGAACCCCTTGAATTCTACAGAGACCTCCATCGCATTGCTATGCAATGCGTTGCAGACATCTCTAGCATTCAAGGGTGTTCAAAGTCCCTGTTAAATCAATGGTTATAGTTATATGTTCCTTATAGTACAAGTGATTTGCTCCAGAATTGCTCATCCTTTGCATTCTAAATACAGTCTAAAGGGTCGTACAGGATACAGTTAACCACCAGTACAGACGAAAGCCTCTGTAGGATTCAGCTGCTTGGAATGAGCCTCACGTCTTCAACTAGCTTTTCCAGGAATTCACGCACTGAAGTGTTGGTGTTGCGCATTATGGAATAGCAGAGAGATGCCATTTTATAAACATTTCTTGCAGAATTAAATACACGCAGCTAGTTTTCAATGATGCATATGTATTTTTAAAAGCCTTAAATGTGATTATAAATGTAGTTATAAAATCAGGCTCTTGATTTCCTGTAATTTTGTATGATACATGGGAAATAACAGAATATATTAGTGTCCAGCCTTTATTCTGAAGTGAGATGGAGTTGATGTATCAATGACCTAAGGTAGACAATAAGTCGTCAGTCTTGCATCTGTGTCAGAATCAATTTTCCACAAGACGTGTGTATCAGTTTTGATTCTGATTAGACAGTTAATGACTGGTAGACCACACATTAGAATCAATCTTATTGATAGATGGTTCTTTTTAGTACAAATGATAGACAGATAGAAAAACAATAATCAAACACATAAAACATACAGGTCTTTATAGATGTACCAGACTCTTTTATGAATAATATAATATAAATATAATATAAATTATGAACTACTTATTCCTAGTATATAGACCCCTTCTGTAAATAGGGCATGGAGGAAAGGACTCCACAAAACACACAAAGACTCATTTTCTGCCCCTTGGGGCATGTGGCATTAAGGTAATGAATTCTGGCATATGTAATTTAGTTAAAGGGATAATAATGTTTCACAAAAACAGCAGCTCCTGTTAATCTTCACAATATTTGAGCCATAGAGAGTGTTATTTAAATACTGTCAGAGTTGTAGTTCAAGAGTAATTGAATGATAAAGTTTCCTCCTCTTCCCGCCCATTTTACCTAGTGTAAGCCACATCCCCTCAGGTGTGGAATCTGGTCCACAGACCAGACACTTCATAGCAAGGGACAATCTTCTTACTGTGAGAACAATGAAAGTCCTGCCCCCATTGACAGGTTTTTCAGGTTTTTCCCTTATGTCAATTGAATATTGTCCCTCTCTGCAATCCACTTGGACACCACCCTGCTTCTCTGATGTAAGCAGTGTTACATCAGTAAAAGGGGTGGGAGGGGGATACTTTATCATTCAATTACTGTTGAACTACAACTCTGACAGTACTGAAATAACACTCTCAATGGCCCAAATACTATGAAGATTAAAGGAACAGTAATGTCCCAAAACATTTTTTTACAGTTATGTAGAGTTTAAAATATTAATCAAATCGCTCCAAACACTATCTCTCAAACTGCTATGGTTTTAGAGATATAGGGATTCAAAGTTCCCCCCTCCCTCCCCTTCTGATGTCATCATCTAGTTGACAGCAGGAGATGCCTGTTCGGGCACCAGTAGGAGGCTCTGCAGCAGAGCCAAAATCGAGGTGCTTAAAAAGAATTAATTCATTGGAAAGATCTACAAAGTGTGCTTGCAAACCAGGCTCACTTTTTAGACCTTTCCAATGAATGAATTATTTTTAAGTAACGCGATTCGGGCTCTGTTGCAGAGCCTCCTCAAGTCGTACGACTCAATTCTCCTGCTGTCAGCTTTACAGCTGACATCAGGAGAAGGGGAAGGAGTGGGGAACTTTGAATCCCTATATCTCTCAAATATAGTGGTTTGAAAGATAGGGGTTGGAGCAATTTCATTAATATTTTAAACTCTACATAACTGAAAAAAATTTTGGGACATTACTGTCCATTTAATTGGAGCTGCTTTTATTATGAAGCATTGCTATCCCTTTAAGTGGCGTACAGCAGGCAAAGGGACAAAAACAAATCAATTCCAGGACCTAATTTATCATGGTATCTCTATCATACATTAATCTCAATGACTCTAATGGTGCCGAATCCCTCTACTCACCAGGATTCTTGTCAAGACTAAGAACAACTGACCAGAAACAATCTGATACTCTCTGGTGCACCATATTATCCTAATTATTTAAATCCATCTTGCAAATATTTATTTTTGATCATTCATCTTCTTATTACTACCAGGGATAGTCCAAAATAATATTTGTTTCAGAAAGCTAAATCACTTATCTGCATTGTACTCATCAATAGAATGTCTGGACTTCTTCAGGACTGTTTTACAACTTCACTGCTGATCTACATTGGTCACTGGACCACAATGAGGATTATAGCATCTCTGTTTAGTAGAGGTGAGCAGAAAGGCACTGCATTCCATCAACTAAGAAGAAACAAGTATAATGTAGAAACTAAGGTTGCACCGATACTGGTATCGGTATCGGTGCCAATACCGGCATTTGCGCGAGTACTCATACTCTTGCAAATGCGGCCGATGCCAGTACCGATACCCCGTGTCAGGGTCGGTGCTGCAGAGAGGGAGCCTGGGGAGCTGCTCACAATGCTCCCCAGGCACCTCTCTCCCTCCTGCAGCTTTGGAGCATTGCCGCGGGTTACCATGGCAACGCTCAGACGCTGACCTCTGCCTGGGCTCGCAAGAGAACAGTGAGCACCCGGCAGAGGAGGAAATTACAGCGGGTAGCTGGAGGGTAAGGCAGGCAGAAGCTGCAGCTTGGCACAGACTGGACAAGCTGTAAACTTCTTTGCAGCTTTCCAGGGAGACCCTGGCACAATCTCACTGTTACTTCTTTTGCAGAAAGCCATAGCTTCAGCCCCATTGAGAGCCCCCCATCTCACACTCAGCCTCCCCACTTCTCCCACTCAGCCCCCCTACTTCTCTCACTCAGTTCCCCTCAGCTCCCCCATCTCCCACTCAGTTCCACTCCACCCTCTCACCACCCCTTGGAAAACTGTCAAATGGCATTGCAAAAAAGTATCGGTGAGTACTTGGGGAAAATATCGGTACTCGTACTCAGTCTTAAAAAATTGCATCGGTGCATCCCTAGAAACATAATTGTTTTATTTTGTAACAGTTTCCCTTGAAACAAATCTTGATTCCATGTCCTTACTGACTATATACAACTAGAAACTGCAGTGGTATGATAAAGATTTGACTGAATCCTGCCAGGGTCCTATCAAATAGCAGACAAGCTGGCGAGGCATTTTAAGCAAACACTGCTTTATCTGTCTACTAGGAGTGTCTGTACTGTTTGTTTAAGGAACAGGTAATCTGAAGGTCACAGGGTGTCATACTGAGTTCAAAGGTTATTCCTCGCTGTGTTATCTTTTATGTAAACATTTGCGTAAATCTAAGGACCATCTATTCTCAGAAGTTGTGTATATTTGTAAAATAAAAGTCAACAGAGTGCTGTCTAGGACATATAGCTGATATTGAACTCGCTCACTTGCAATTTAAATGTTTAAAGGGGATTTATAGCCTTAGAATAAGTGTCTCTTGTTTTATTTAACAGAATAATTTACGTGGGTAATTACTCTTTATTCAACAGTGATTTACATACTTAAAGTTTATTTTTGTGCATATGATTTATTTTTGTAGTTCACTGCTAATGGTTTCGGTTTACAATCTGTTAAAGGGATAGTAATACTTCGTTTTATCTTTATTTTATTTTGTAGGCATTAAAAAAAACATGAAGAACGATATAAGTCTTATCTCTCAAACCTTTATGGTTTAAGAGATATTCACAAGCAAAGTATCCCCCCCCCCCGTTCAGTCAGATCAGAAGGGAGGTGCCCAGGTAGACTGCAGAGAGGGACAATCTTCAATTAAGATAAGGGAAAAAGCTGAAAAACTTGTCAAGGGGAGAAGGGCTTTCATTGTTTTCATTGTAAGAAGAATGTCCCCTTCTGTTATCTGTCTGATCTTACAACCAGATGCACATCTGAGAAGAGATGGCTTACACTAGGTAAAAGGGGCGGGAGGGGAAACTTTGCTTGTGAATATCTCTTAAACCATAAAGGTTTGAGAGATAAGACTTATATCATTCTTCATGTTTTTTTTAATGCCTACAAAATAAAATAAAGTTAAAACGAAGTATTACTATCCCTTTAAAGACTTGTGCCCCTTACAATCCATTCAAGTATAATGCAAGTATATGTTGCTATGCCTGACTGCTTTATGAAGAATACCTGCCTATGTAAGTCAATGGGGAAGTTATACTGAGGTGT
Organism: Rhinophrynus dorsalis; assembly: GCA_037306005.1. Taxonomy (NCBI): domain Eukaryota; kingdom Metazoa; phylum Chordata; class Amphibia; order Anura; family Rhinophrynidae; genus Rhinophrynus; species Rhinophrynus dorsalis. The sequence continues at coordinate 146,396,239 of CM074725.1, read as the reverse complement.
GAAAACAATTCCTATGCTTTTCTATGGAGCCTTTGCACTAAGATTTTTCAGACTCTAGGGATTTTAGTGCATAGGTTCTATAGAATAACATACTGTAAAAATTGGAGATGTTTGTTATATCACCAGAGAAGTTATCTCTGCTTTATCACCGCTTTATCACACCTTAGTTCATTTCACCAATGTGCAATTAAAAGCCACTTGTTCCTAGGCCTAGGGCAAGGATGTCCAAACTATGGCGCAGAAGCCATTTGGGCCCTTCAGAATGACCAATCCAGCCCTTAGTACACGTTCTTTTAAATAATAATATATATATATACATATAACAAATAACAGAACAAATAATCCTTACTTTATTTTAACAAACAGGCAGAGATGCAATGGTTATTACATACATTTATGTAGCAAAGTATAAGGTAGATTATTTGCTTAGTTATGGGTTGCAAATAATAGTCTGTATGCGTGTAAAATTTCTTCATGATTGTCTGTAGTGCTATTTCATTATTTAGTAGCATTCAATTCTCTATTTTCACATGTGGCCCTTGAGGAAAAAACTTTGAACACCCCAGTCCTAGTGCATAGGTATCCTGTAATGGGACATTTTGATGCTGACCCCTGTCTCTGTGTGTGCGTTGCTGTGTCACTGTGTGAATCAGACACTTCCTATCATGCCATGCATGTCAAATAGAAATCAATTTCCACTGTGGCTATTGGTCCTGCATAAAGCTGTAGGCAGAATTCTGTTGACTGTGCAGAATTCTGGGTAATCCAATCACATCGACCTACATTTTAAACCCCAAAATGTGGCTTTTCTGGGCTCCATGAACACATTAGTCTGCTCCCAGTTGTGGTGATGAAAATAAAAATAGTCCCTTATAAAAGAGATCTGTGATTTCTAGCTGTTTCTGGAATAGAACACCTGTCATCCTCAAATAGCTGTTCTCCAGCTGAGAATGATGGGAGTTATAATACAAGTGAATGCACAACCTGCATTAGATGCAAGTGTCTTGATGTAGTAATAGATGAAAGAAGTATACATGCTTATTTATGTAACCGTTATTAAAATATATATGTACCTGTTAACCTTGTGTGACATTGATTCATGTAGCAAATCGTGGTACAAATATATTGTTAGATTTATTATTATGCTCTCTCATTCTGCTTTCAAGGAAGAACTTGGTTTAGGGAATCTTGTAGAACCTTGGTATCCCTCCACTTTTTCATACGGGTTCTCCCTACTACAGTTTGGTCATCTGTGTTTTGTAGTTTTCCTGTGTTCCACTTACGATGCCATCACTTGGGGCAGGTCTGCTGGCCATCCCGTGTGAGCTCCAGCTGAACATTACTGGATGACATCCATGTGGGACGAACATTCATTGTAGGTTGCGATGAGCATTTTAAAGTGATAGTATTATTAAAAAATACTAATCCCTATGTTAAAGCCCTTGAATAAAGATGAAAAATGCCCCCAGCGGCACCTCTCAAACCCTTATGGTTTGAGAGATAGTCGCTTTCAAAGTTCGCCCCTGGCTGACGTCAGCATTCTAGCTGACAGCAGGGGAATCCTCTCCTGAGATCATCCGGCAGCTCTGCAGCAGAGCCGAGATCTCATTAACAAAAAAGAAATCCTTCACTTAAAAGGTCTTCTACATGTGCTTGCAAACCAAACACACGTAGAAGACCTTTTGAGTGATGGATTTCTTCTTTACTAACGCGATCTCGGCACTGCTGCAGAGCTGCCGGCTGATCTCAGGGGAGGATTTCCCTGCTGTCAGCTAGAATGCTGACGTCAGCCGGGGCGAACTTTGAAAGCGGTTATCTCTCAAACCATAAGGTTTTGAGAGATGCCGCTGGGGGCATTATATTCTTTATTCAAGGGCTTTAACATAGGGATTAGTATTTTTTAAGTAATACTATCCCTTTACGCTCTAAAATTACTTGAGTAAATGATTAGTGGCCCCATAAGCAACTCTATAGATTATATCTTCATATATCTATGTAGCAGATTGGTTGCTATTACAATAGGAAGGAATAGCAATTCAAGCAAGTATATAAGTAGACAAAACATAACTTCATGCAAGCTAGCAGAGTGACACCTTGTTCACAAAGGAGATGCCAACACAGCAACACTACTGCTGCACTGGTGTTGCTATTGCTTGTGCACAGCACCCCTTCTGGGAGCCAAACACAGATGTAGGCATGAACTTTAAATCGGCCAGCACACGTTTGCATCAGCGTTATCTGATTTACTAGCACCCATGTGGGCAAGCATGTGACTGGATCATTGCAAATAGTATTTTGATGAATCAGACACCCATATGAGCGGCCTGAATGGTGGCCCCAAAAGTAGCTGTGCACATCTTTAGTGTTGTGCCTCTCCGGCAACCACTGCCAGTCTCCAAGGAATTTCAGGAAGTTGTGTTCCAGTCATCCATTTTGGTTGGATCAGCACTGTGTGAACAGTGTCATAAAGTACACTGCACCATATTTTGAACACTATGCAAGGCAATAGTATTGCCATGACAAAGTCCCCCATGTGAACAAGGCACTATGAAGCAGAAAATTACATTGCACTTTTCAGGGTTTGTTTGTAAATAAATAATATCATATTGACACTAAAATATTAATAAGAGTTTCCTTTTACTATATCTATATTAATCCAGATGTATGAGAGCTACATTAAATGCCTGACTTTGTTGAACTGATTACTGCAATGCAGTTGCAGTATATCCAGTGACCATATAAGTGTCTCGTTATTAATGAAACAAACCAGTTTTCACTAGCTGAAATGTCACTGTAGACCTGAGCAATTGGACTCTGAGAGCAAAATTTAAATAAATAAGAGCATTATGCAGGAAGTGAAATAGGAGCAATTGTGGAGCAAACCAATTACTCCACGAGGTACAAAATTCCCATTGATTTAACCCTTTGAGTGCCAGAGAGGTATGGAACGCATTGCTTTGCAATGTATTCCGTACCCCTCTGGCACTCAAAGGGTTAAAGGTGGCATTTACAACATCAAGGGGTTATAGGAGCCCAATATAAATCAGTTGACACTTTGGGAATGTTAAGTTGTCCAGTATAGTGTAGTGGTTATGCTCCTGAATTGCTCCTAGTTTTCTTTCTGCATAGACACTTGTGTGATGGTCTGCACTATGGCACCACAGACTGCAGTGCAGATGGGGGACTGAGGTGCCTACACTGCCTCATGGAAATTTTTGCCCTGATTACTGTAGAGCAACTTTATTTTAGTGAATGTAGCACCTAAATTAATGGGGTGTTGGGGGTTACACTTATATGCTTTGCATGCTGTGCTCATATCTTTAGCAAAGGTGGGTTGGTTTTTTGAGGCCAGAAAACTAGACTTACAGGTTATCAATGGAAGCAGACATGTCTGCCTTTTCCTGGGCTCCCTGACTCTCGTCACCCTAGCAATCTTGACACCTGTCTGAAATGTGATAGTGCTGCATTGTCTGCAAATGGATTGAGGGAAATTAAACTCAAGAAATGAAATAAATAGGCTCTTTTCCCTAATTTCAAACTGCACAATCAAAATGAACCAGATGGTGCCTATATACATTAAAAATGCAAGTTTAGGATTAGATTTAACCCTTTTAGTGTCACAGGGGTATGCATCGCATTGCAGAACAATGTGTTGCGTACCCCTCTGGCGCTCAAAGGGTTAAAGAATCTAGCACAATAATTTTTTTTATAGATAATCACTTGTAATACATGATATTTAAAATGATTTAACCTGATTTTATTTTTAGGTGTTAATGTCCCTTTAGGTCCATCGATGCTAGAGAAGTCTCTAACTCAGGGCTCAAAATTTCCACTCGCTACTAGCCAATGGCGAGTGAAAATTTAGCCCTGGCAAGTAGAAATTCAGCCCTGGTGGGTATGTTTTGGCTTGCAGTGGTGAGTAACTTTTCAGGTCTGGCTAGTAGCAAAGGACTTCAAATTATAAGCCCTGGTCTAACTAATTGCTTTGCATCTAGCATCTAAGACAGAGATGGGCAAAATACAGCCCACAGGCCAGATCTAGCCTGATGAATGGATATGTTTATTTATATAGCGCCACAAGTATACGCAGTGTTTTATAATTGACCAACTTGATCCAGCCCATAGGCATACCTGGGAACTTTTTCTTTTGACCTACCCATAGGGGGTAGGCCTGTGTTGCCATTGAGGGAGACAAATGACACAATTTCTGTCAAAAAGGGGGTGGGGCTTAATCACGACTATTGTGGGGCTTCAAAAACTTGTAAAAATGTAGGCAAATATGCTGGGGAAGGAGGAGAAATGGGTGGAACAGATAGGGCAGGAGCACAAATGAGCAGAATTTCTTAAGAAGGTGCCCACACCCTGGAGAATCAGACTCTGCTCTGGAGACCCGGTAATATAGAGTCAAAACCGGAGTCTCCAGGGCGAACCCGGTGAGTTTGCAGCTATACCCATAGGTCTTTTATTTAAAATACAAACTTACTGTATATATACTTACTAGTTGAACAGCCCGTTACACGGGCCACAGTGCCTCTGGCAGCAGGTCGCGGGGCAGTCACACGCAGTGGAGACTGCCCGTGCCTCGGCTGATACAGAGCCTCTGGCAGCCGGTCGCGGGGCAGTCACACACAGTGGAGACTGCCCGCGCCTCGGCTGATACAGAGCTGGACGCTCCTTCGGAGCGCCCAGCTCTGTATCAGCCGCGGCGCGGGCAGTCTCTACTACGCATGACTGCCGCACGCGCAGCAGTCTCTACTGCGCATGTCGGGCGTTACACACAACTTGGCGAATTATTATATAGGATTTACCACATCTCAATGACTCCATTGAGGTCAAGATAGGACATGGAATAGATATAAGCTGATTCGGAATGCTGGCGACCATGCAGGCTTGAGTCCTAAGATATATATTAGTTTATTTTCTTGTCCACCCTGTCAATACAATGAGAGAATGAGAGAGAGATAGAGACAGACAGACAGACAGAGAGAGAGAGAGTGTGTCTCTGTGTGTGTGTGTGTGTTTCAGCATGTGCAAGATGACTGCTCCAGCCCCAACCATGCAGATTGTAATTATAAATGTAGTCCTTGCATTGAAAGATTTTCAAACCATTGATCTAAGGAGTTAAATATTTTATTACCAACACTGACACAGCAAATTCTTCCTTCCATTTGGGGATGTCAGTGCTTACATCTAGTAGTTAAATGACAGAAACTTAAGTCTGATAAGAGAGACCTATACAGCAATTTATGAGCTCCGAGGGAATTCTGTACCAGCAACTTTACATTCTTATATTTTTATAAAAGGACAAAACAGGAAGGCATTTTTTTAATGCTATTGAATATTCTATGAAATGAGCCTGGATGTTCGCCAATGTTCCCAGTGGTGTATTCATTTGGCTCTCTACTTCCCTCCCTCCCTTCCTTTCACATTAATAATTTAAAGGGAAGCTAGCACCCAATATGTATAGGGGTTGTGTGCCTTTAAATATCCTGTATTCCCAGCCAGTCTATTGGTGCAAAAAAAAATCCTTATTCGCAATCGGGGTCCAAGTAATACCTTTTTTTGATAAATAGGTGACCCATTATGCATCAGCTTAGAGTAAGGGTGGGTGACCCATAAGATTCCAACTGTTATGGGATTACAACTCCCACCATCCTCAGCTGGCAGGTGACACATGTCTGGATTAGAGCAAACGCTGGTTCTGAGCAGGTCATACATTTGTTTGGGGAATGACCTTACGGATCACCCCTATACCTGGTAACCCTTTGCACTGCAGACTCTATTTTTTAGTATTCATTACTGAGTGTTCTGGGACAGAGCATCTTTCTCTGGTTTGGTAAGCACCCTGGTAACCCTGCCCACACATCCCAACCATTTCACCCACTTCATGCCTAGTTCTACTCACTTTACAGACAAACTTCACCCACTCTTCTCCATAGTTCTGCCCACCTGATTAAGCCAGATCCACACTATCCTTTGAATCATGTAATTTGTACACTTCTAGTTTATTCCTTCTTATTACTCCAGGGGCTGGGGTCAATGATGTCCTTGGGTTTGCACATCTCGTTATGCTGCCAGTGTTGCAGCATTCCTAGATTGTATTCTCTAACATGCCTTATAGAAACCTCCATTGCAGGATAGCAGGGTAGTTGTTGGTTCATGGAAAATTTTTAAAAGCATGGCCGAAATAATAATGTATTGACTGGAGTAATAAATAAAGGTCATTCTGATTACCCCAGTTGGGTAGCAATAATTACAGTTAGTATGTGTATATACATGTATACACAAATCTCAGGGTCATAGGGAGAAAGGATCACTTCTTAGGGTGAGAGAGAGTCCAGTGTTTTCTACGTATGATCTGCTCCAAGTAACTCCTTTATTTTGGTGCAAATTATACAAGAAAGACAGAGGAAGAAGTAGTGTATGTTTAACCCTTTGAGTGCAAAGAAATGCGTTGTGTACCCCTCTGGCAATCAAAGGGTTAAGCAGTGAGAGGTCTAAGTTGTAGCATATGTATTTAGGGCACCTCTGGTTTACAGCAAGCAGGGGCATAGAGTCTATATAATAGAGAACTTTTTAAGGGATAATATTTTGAAGACTTGTCAGCTTATTTGCAGTGTTTGTATGCAAATATAAAGACTCTTCCAAATGGTGGAGAGGTCTTTGCTTTTAAGAATTTACGCATTCATTAGGTAAGGTTAATCCTTTGAATGCCAGAAAGGTTATCCAGTATTATGGGGGAGATTCACTAAGTGGTGATAAAGTAGAGATGACTTCTCCAGTTTATCACTGCTCTTTATAGAGCCTATGCACTAAGATCTCCAAAGTTGTAAAAACCTTAAAGGGATAGTAATGTTTCATAATAAAAGCAGCTCTAATTAATCATCATAGTATTTGGACTGTGGAGAGTGTTATTTCAGTTCTGTCAGAGTTGTAGTTCAAGAGTAATTCAATGACAAAGTATCCCCCTTCCGCCCCTTTTACTGATGTAACACTGCTCAGCCAGATCAGAAAGGAGGTGCCCAGGTAGATTGCAGAGAGGGACAATCTTCAATTAAGATAAGGGAAAAACCTGAAAAACTTGTCAAGGGTGGAAGGGCTTTCATTGTTCTCATAGGAAGAAGATTGTCCCCTTCTGTTATCTGTCTGGTCTATGGACTGCATTCCACGTCTGAGAAGAGATGGCTTACACTAGGTAAAAGGGGCGGGGGGGAACTTTGCTTGTGAATATCTCGTAAACCATAAAGGTTTGAGATATAAGACATATCATTCTTCATGTTTTTTTAATGCCTACAAAATAAAATAAAGTTAAAATGAAGTATTACTATCCCTTTAATGCAGAGAAATAGAATAGAATAACATAGGAACTGGAGAAGTGATGAATCGGAGAAGTCAACGCTTAGGGAATCTCCCCTATTGTGTTGCAGTGAGTTGGATATTAACATATTTGGCAACTTTATGTTGTAGACTGCCCGGAGTGGGGAGTCCTGTGGTGTCGCTGTGGGAGAACAATCCCGCAATTTGTGTCAAAAAGGGAAGGGACTTAGTCGTGGTTGGGGGCGGGACTTATAAAATGATGCAAAAGTATAATGAATAGGCAGGGAAAGGAAAAGAGGGCAGGGTGTGGGAGGAACACACTGGTAAGGAGCGGATGTGGGAGAGTTTCATTAGACCCCCCCCCCCCGCACCACCACATCAGGAGAATCAGCCTCTGCCCCAGAGACCTGGTAATGCCGGGGCAAATCCGGAGAGTTCCCAGCTATGGATATTAATAATGGGTTGTAAAGTGGAAAGATTCTTGGCTGAAATCTACTAAATAGCGAATTGACCCCGTTCATATGATTTAGGAAGTTGCGGTAATTCTTTTGTGCATTTTCCTGTTTCATTGTTTTCTAGCATTTTTCATGTTTGCCAAGTCATTTTAGAGCTTTCCAGATCTCATTTTGACCGAACACATAAACAATGTTAGCCTGTGGGATTTGTGTGTGTATGTTTGCTTGTTTTAATGGTGTTTTTTACCCATGCTAAGGGACTTATAAAATACCAATAAAATTGGCTATTCCTTTTTTTTTTTTTTTTTTTTTTTTTTTTAAATAATGGGAGCAAAACAATTCTGATCACTTTTTACCAAATAAAAAAATCTTAAAGTAACTCATTTTATGGATGATTAATAAATGTTAGTACAATTAATATTCTTTCCTATCTTCTTACAAACCTATACCTATCATATATTCATCCCCAGATCCTGCATTATTACCAGTAGGAAACAAATGTACTTCTATCTTCTTTTTTAACCCTTTGAGTGCAGTTTGTTGGATACGGCTCCCTTGTGCACCAGAAAGGTCTTTAACCCCTTAAGGACTGGTCGCACACGCACGGTGCGATCACTTAACCCCTAAAGGACCAGCGGTCCAGGGAAGTTACCTTCCCTTAAGGACCGCTTTGATCCTTGCCAACGCGCCGGTACACGTGACCTTTTACGCGTACCGGCGCGCTGCTTTGAGGCCTAAGAGAGTTTGCTCCGGTCTTGGAGCTATCAATTGTAGGCCCTGTTTTTACTTACATCTCTCCCGGTAGAGTGCTGTAAGTAAAAAGTACGTGACGTGCTATGACCGTCACTGGTCCTTAAGGGTATAAGGACTGTGACGGTCATAGTACGTCACGTAGTCCTTAAAGGGTTAAGGACCAGGAACCTTTTTTTTTGGGGGGGGGGGGATCCGTTTCCGGACTCCCCGAATGGCATGCAGCTGCGCTGGGAGCCTGGAATTCCATGATGGTCCAAGACCGTCATGGGTCCTTAAAGGGATAGTAATACTTAAAATGTAAAAAAAAAATATGTTGTAGGGTTTATCACCCTGAGTAAAACAAGCGTACTCCCACTGCTGAAAGGTGTTTCATTCTAAAGTTATTAATTTTCAAAGTTGAATTTTTTAGGTGCAATATCACAGTGGCCTGAAATTGTACAGTGGCGCTGTTGCTACACCATCCTATGGAGATTTATGGTCCCGGGACCAGAGCTGTCCATAGGATTGTGTAGCAACAGCACCACTGTACAATTTCAGGCCACTGTGATATTGCACCTAAAAAATTCAACTTTGAAAATTAATAACTTTTGAATGAAACACCTTTCAGCAGTGGGAGTACTCTTGTTTTACTCAGGGGGATAAACCCTACAACATATTCTTTTTTTTACATTTTAAGTATTACTATCCCTTTAAGGGTATAACAACCCATGACAGTCCAGGGCTTAAGGGGTTAACATACTCTAGCATCCAAGAGGTGAAAACAAAATCTCAAACATCTCTGTGTTTATTTTGAAACTGTGTATGGATAAGAGCATTTTCAGTTGCATTTCAGTAGCTGTTTTTCAGACCTTCTTGTGTGGCATTTGTAGTAATTAATTGTTAAAGGAACAATAAATATTAAAATAGTAGTTGAAGAGCACGTTACACGGGCCACAGTGCCACTGGCAGCCGGTCGCGGGGCAGTCATGTGCAGTAGAGAGTGCAGTGGCAGTCTCTACAGCACATGACTGCAGCACGCGCAGCAGTCTCTAATGCGCATGACTGCGACGTTACGCACATTTTAGCGAATTATTATATAGGATGTTGCTTTTATATGAAACAACATGCTTTAACTTTCACAGATATATGTTAATACTTAAAGGAGTACTGATTAGGGCTGCAGCAACTAATCGATATTATCGATAAAAATCGATTATGAGCCGGCCGGGACTGACAGTGCAGGCACATGGACGTCACTGTGATGAGATGTCCGTGCTTCCTGCTTCTGTGAACATCCCTAAAATGCCTAAACCTTCAGAACCAGGTAATATTTCTGCCGACTAGTGCTACTAAGCAGCTAGTCGCCAGATGAAGAATCAATCAAGCTTAAGTTATTGCGGGGTGGTAGTTCCCCTTTAAGGGGTTAAATAGCTATACTATGGGGATTAGTAATATTAAAGTATTACTATTCCTTTAACCCTTTGAGTGCCAGAGGGGTACAACACATTGCAAAGCAATGCGTTGCGTACGCCTCTGGCACTCAAAGAGTTAAAGAAAGACCCTTAAAATCCCAGCGTGCCCAGACAGCAAAGCTTAGTCTTGTCATACTGCAGCAAAAAGACTATCATGGTAGGGGAACAGCTGAGTATTCCAGCCTCATACATCTGTCATCAAGAATTAAATGTCTCCATGTGACTAGAAGCACACAGCATGGTGCCTGCCTGTGGTCCTAATGTATTTATATTTATCTCATCTTGACCATGTGTGTGTGATAACTGCATTTCCTTTTGTATAGATATGCACATAAAACTTTTACTTTGTTACTTTAGAGTCATGTAAGGATGGTTCTGTCAGCTTAAAGCATCCTGCTATAATTTTTCTGTAGTGTGTGGATTTTGTAGACTCAAATATACTATAGGTACCAGTCGTTACTCACTAATGACCAAGGTAAAGCACCTCTTACTCCAAGATACCACAGTGTGTACCTAATACGTGGCAAGGATAAACTCAATACCAAAATATGAATACCATATATCTCAATATTAATTTATACTTTAAAGGGATAGTAATGTTTCATAATAAAAGCAGCTCTAATTAATCATCATAGTATTTGGACTTTGGAGAGTGTTATTTCAGTTCTGTCAGAGTAATTCAATGACAAAGTGTCCCCCACCCGCCCCTTTTACTGATGTAACACTGCTCAGCCAGAGCAGAAGGGAGGTGCCCAGGTAGACTGCAGAGAGGGACAATCTTTGGTTAAGATAAGGGAAAAACCTGAAAAACTTGTCAAGCGGGAGGAAGGGCCTTCATTGTTCTCATAGGAAGAAGATTGTCCCCTGCTGTTATCTGTCTGGTCTTACTACTAGATTCCACATCTGAGAAGAGATGGCTTACACTAGGTAAAAGGGGAGGGAGGGGGAAACTTTGCTTGTGAATATCTCTCAAACCATAAAGGTTTGAGATATAACACTTATATCGTTCTTCGTGTTTTTTAATGCCTACAAAATAAATTAAAGAAAAAATGAAGTATTACTATCCCTTTAAGTGTTAGTAATGCCTGCTTAGAAGTTGCTACTGTATTCTAGATTTTTAAAAAATAAGTATCTTGAGCAAATCCCATCTGTCAAACCTTTATGGTTTGAGAGCTATTCGCAGATACAGTCCCCCCATCAGGGAAAGGGGTGGGAGGAGGGAACTATAGCTACAAATAGCTCTCAAACCATAAAGGTTTGAGAGATGCGACTTGCTCTAGATACTTTATTTTTTAAAAATCTAATATAGCAGCAGCTTATAAGCGGACATTACTATCCCTTTAAAACTACCATAAAATAGGTTCTTTAAGATTCTGTGATGGTCATTGCTGCTCGCCTTCACTAGGTTGGGTATCCCACAATTATATTTTCTAGCAACACATTAAAACAGCAGCAAAGAAGACTCTTCTAGGTGTAGTGTTTTAAATTCAACATGAAACATTTACTTCTACCTTGGTACCCTAAAAAAAAATGACTATCTGCTCTGGTATAAACCCCGGTCTGGTGTTATTGACCCTCTCTGATCACTCCTTTGTCTGCCACTAGAGCTATATATTCTTGTAGGAAATACAGCAGTTCTCCCATGTTGACCTAACCTAGGTATGAATAGCCCTAATATCCTCCTTGAGCTGTTATAATATCCTTCTTTTGCCCATTTTCAACACCTATAAATAGAGGTAGTAACAGTTTCATATTGAATATATAATACTACACCTAGAAGAGTCTTCTGTACCTCTGTTAGTTTGTGAATTACGTAGGCATGTGTTTAATCTAATCATTCATTGTGTTGCCCATATGTGTTTTTGCCCTTTGCTGTCATTCAGTTATATTAGATGCAAGGGGATGCTTACCGCATCATTTTGACATTACCTGCTACTAATCTGAGGCCAAATAGTAAAAGATAATTTAACCATTTGAGTGCCAGATAGGTACAGGATACTTCTCTGACAGTAAAAAGGTTAAAATTGTCTAAATGTTGTTTTTGTCAGTAATTTTATATGTTTACTTTAAAGGGGATCTCTCACCTACATATATGTAATGCTCATTAGTAAGAGCATTTATCAAAAAGATTCAAAACATTGTTCATTGCTTTAAAAAAACAGTTATATGCACAAAAATTAAAGTTTAAAAAGTATCCGGCAGCCTACTTCCGACTTGCCGAATCTTGCCGACCAGAGGCAGCTCCCATCCCACTACCCATCATCCTCCGATGACGGAGGCTGTGTCACTAAGCTGGAGCGATCGCATTGGCTGAGTTCGATATCTAACCAATGCGATCGCTCCACCTTAGTGACAGACAGCCTCCGTCATTGGAGGATGATGGGTAGTGGGACGGGAGCTGCCTCTGGTCGGCAAGCCGGAAGTAGGCTGCTGGATACTTTTTAAACTTTAATTTTTATTTTTTTTAAAACGATGAACAATGTTTTGAATCTTTTTGATAAATGCTCTAACTAATGAGCATTACATATATGTAGGTGAGAGATCCCCTTTAAAAAATATTTTAATCTATAAAACTGACCTGATGATGTCACCACTAAAGTAGCTTATGGCTCTACATTCTGTCATGAGGTACCATAGGCTAATAACGTTTGCAACTGTGCACCGAATCTTTAACAATCCCCTTCCCTGACTTTCCCTCGATGGTACAGATCCTTCAGTATATTCTTGCAATGTCTGTGCAGGGGGCATGCCCATGTAATAGAAGACTCAATTCAATATTGAGCCAGTGAGATAGCTCAGTGGTAAATGCTCTGCCTACAGAGCCTGTTCAGACTTCAATGTTGCAGGTTCGAATCCCGGCAGGATCGACTCAGCCATTTATCCTCCCGAGATCGATAAATGAGTACCATTGATTGGGTAATAATAACATCTATTATTCAATTACCGATTTGGTTAATTCCGAGAGAGTGAGCTGAAAGTGCTTTGAGTCCCACTGGGAGAAAGACGCTATATAAATACTAGATATTATTATTATTATTATTATTATATAGTGAGAGCATGGTTTGGTGGTATGCGACTTCACTCCCAATCTATATCTGCAGTTTGCTTCAACAGATTCAGAGTGAATGCAAAACTGACTGCAGATACTAATACATTTTGTAAATCCCCAACCTAATTAACCAAAAATAACTAACCCTATTCCCAGTTCCATCTCTGGTGACTATTTGCCACAGAAGAATACTCAATACCATCCTGTACTGAATGCAGAATTGACAAGGATTCAGTGCAGGGTGAGAAGTGTGTCTAGTGTGCTCCCACTAAAAGCAAGACTTCAGTACCAGTAAAGCTTCTATAAAAAGTGTGCCCAGAATGGAAGCATCAGAAACAGGGACAGGTTCACACAAAAAGACTGGTAGCACGGCAGAGGGAGGGACCTGCCAATCATAATAAAATAGGCATAATGGCTGCACTCTCCCTCTGCCACATGGAGTTTAAATGGAGGTAATAATTAAAGCAGATCAAATGTGTGTAGTGGCCATTTTTTAACACTGTAGAAATATTTATTTTCAAATTGGAAGTGTGACAGGTCCACTTCAAGTACCGACACAATCTGTATTTTATAGGAAACAGTAGAGTTCATTGGTATTTCTGCAAATAAGTGAAGAAAGGTAGTTTGACTTTTAAGTAGGTCTTTATTCTTTGCATGCAGAAACCTGTTATACCACCATGAGCTGTTGAAAGCTTGTAACATCCTTCACTAATGAAAGACAATTCTCCTCCATTCAACTAAAATACCATTCTCTTTAAATTAACCACCAGACTTTACAATCTCTTTACTTCCTTTCACTCCTTTTTAACTTTTCTCCGAGCAGATGTTCACCTGCGAGTTCAGCTGAGCCAGTCTCTTTCATTCAGTCACTCCCTCTCCTATGAGACCCGATTTACTGGTTTGACAGGGACTGCATTGAGCAACCACTATGTGCAACTGAAAAAAAGCTTATTTGGGGATTCAGAAAACTTCTCCCATGGTTGTTTCATAGAAGTTGTGTGCTTCATTTACTCAGGGTGCTTGCACAAGCTCCATAGATATTAATGAGCTGAGTGGAAGCTTTAATAATACTTTCTGAATTCAGTTCAGTCTCGTGCCTCATTTGTGTAGCCCTGCCTTCCATAGGAGCAGGCTTGGTAAAATGTGATAGTTTTTCTTTAAACTAGTGGCCTGGCCTGATTCAACTCATGACCAACATGTGGTTAGGACTCTCATCCTTTATCATTGTATCAGAAAGTAGAGAGTATAGAAGGGCCCATGTTGTCAACAGCTTTTGTATGTTTGCCTTCCCATTGTACAGCTTAGCAGAATAGGGTGGGGCTTTAAAAATAAATTAAAATAATCTTCCAAGGCCAGCACCATTCCCTAGTTCAATCTTTGAACTTCCAGCTATCTGAGAGGACAACTCCCACCATCCCCAACCAGCCAACAGCTGGTTGGAGATGATCGGTGCTGCAGTCTCTAAAATCTCAGGTCCACATATTGACCATCTGGGCCCTATGGTGACTCTTTCCTCCCAATGGAGGAAATTATATGTGGCAGCTGAGTGCCTGAGGGGTATCTAACACATTTACTAGGGAAGTAGTTCTCAAGCTAACAACTGTGGTAGAATACTTTTGTTTTAGCTGAATATCTACATGAAACCCTAAGAATCAAAACATTGAATCTGAGACCTCTCTAGCAACCAGTTAGTTAAAATAGTATAGATATTTAATGGATGTAAGTGCTATTTGCTCCCTGTATCTTAAAGTTGCAGAAAACTTTTTTTTTTTTTTTTATGAAAACCTATATGTTATAGAGGTTTTCCTATAGGTACTCCCACTGCTGTCAGTTGTTTTATTCAAACTTTATAACAGTTCAAATAACCTGGAAGTGAATTTACTGTGTCTACTTCCTGGAAGTTCTGACAGGAAATTACTCAGCAGTTTCTATCACATTCTGTGTATGGAGAACTGACTGACTTTCCTCTCCATTAGAATGTAACAGAAAAATTAATTGGAATTTGACCACTAGAGGGAACTGCTAATATAAAAAAACAAAAACACGGGTTTAGACAGTAATAACTCTGGAAATATGCATCTCTTAGCAGTGGGGGTACACTTATTTTACTCTACAATATATATTTTTTCATAAAAAAAAGTTTACTGCTCCTTTTTAGACTCTTTTAGAATCATTCAGGAACAAACCCACCATATAGGAGAAAGGGATAATAATGTTTCACAATAAAAGCAGCTCCAATTAATTTTCATAGTATTTGGGCCATGGAGAGTGTTATTTCAATATTGTCAGAGTTGTAGTTTAAGAGTAATTGAATGATAAATTATACCCTCCCACCACTTTTACTAATGTAACACTGCTCACCTCAGAGCAGCAAGACTGTCTGGATGGATCGCAGAGAAGGACAATCCTCAATGAGCATAAGGAAAAACCTGAAAATCCTGTCAAGTGGGTCAGGGTTTTCTTTATGCTCACAGTAAGAAGATTGTCCCTTGCTGTGATCTGTCCGGTCAAGAGACCAGATTCCACATCTGAAGGGAGACGGCCTACACTAGGTAAAAGGGACGGGAGGAGGATACTTTATCATTCAATTACTCTTGAACTACAATTCTGACAGTACTGAAATAACACTCTCCATGGCCAAAATACTATGAAGATTAATGGAAGCTGCTTTTATTGTGAAACATTCCTATCTCCTTAAGCTTCAATTGTTTAAAGACTTTTAAATCAATTTGGGGAATTTTTATTTCTCCCTATGTGCAGCTGGTTTGCTCCGCTTTACTTTTGAACATAAGGCCTTTAATTATCAGTTATTGTCATGTAACAGTTACTAGCTAACTATATCTAATATTTTCTTTTGATAGAGAGAGACTAGGTTATAGTGATTATTACAAGAAAAATATTACAGAAAAATGTCTAATTAAATATTTCAGATTTCCACTTATCAGTCCTGTCTTGTTATCTTGTCTGACGATATTTAATCCCTTAAGGACCAGAGGAGTGTGGAGAGAATTGATTTTTAATGCTTTACATCATCTTTGGTTCTAAAGTGGTTAAAGGGCAAACATTATCTGGGTTGTGCTATATTCGTGGAGCTGCCCATGATGACGTAGCTGCATTGTGAGGTCTGGGGAACCAACAGGGGATTGGAATAGAGGTCTGAAATGAGACCCCTTAGGCTCCCTCTTCTTTCTGTATGAAGAGACTGAATTGCAATACTGAAGTCTCACATTTTAGTCTTGTTGACCTGTGTGACACAGTTCTCATAGATCCTCTGTGCCAGGCTTGATAGCCTAACACATAAGGTCTACCTAGACTGTTTGCACTACCCACAAAGATTGTGCCTGTGAGCTTTTGAGTTCCAGCTGAGGAGTCCATTTTCTGACCCCTGAATGTCTTATAGGAGCTGTTTTGGGGCTACACCCCAATGATTTTTGTGACGTCTGATGCCATAAGAGCAGACTTGGTAAAACCTGATAATTGTCCTTTCTGTTTATGCAGAACCCTTCAGGGATACCTAGATACCATGGTAGTCCATTTGAGTACCAGGGCAATATCTGTTCATGAGTAGTCCATATTTACTTTCAGATCCACATACTTGTAGGCTGCACTCTGTAAAGAATGATGTAATTTAATAATGATAACAATGCTATCCATCAGTAACACATATAGGAAATATGTAAGTCTACAGATATTCCCAGGAGGCAGGTAGTTGCTGTTACAGTTGCAGAAAGGATACATGTTAATCACTTGTTCTACCTCTCTCCCTCAGCTGTTCAGAGTGAGGAGCGGTTATGTGCATATAAAGATCCAAACCAGCAGGACCAGGGCATCAGTGAAAGCCACATATCCCAGGAGAATGGCACTGTTAAGTGTACCAAAGGCAGCACCTGCTTTGGATTATGGGAAAAAACGAGAGAAGGTGAAATAAATCTCGTAAAACAAGGTAAGGATAATGAAATTAGGAGTCTGTCCTTTTGCCACTGGTGACCAAACCTGTACAAAATAATGTTCTGCTCTCTTGACATCTGACGTATTACACTGAATGCTCAACTAACCTAACTATGGAATAATCTAGAAATATAAATGCAGGAATGCTGCCTTGAATCTGTCACCCATTGTCAAAGGTAACATGCTGGACTGTGGTGCTTTTCACTTGAGTGACTATTACTTCATGGGATGAAAATACGCTGACAAGGGAGCTGCCACAGTTCTGTCACCTGTGAGAAATAGGCCTAATACATGTTGAAATGTAGTGGAAGGTGTTAACATTCAGTTATGTGAGGAAGTGATAAAGCACATAATGTATTTGGTGATAACATTGTTTGTTAAAGGGCAACTAACAAGTTAAAATAATAATCAAAAAAAAAAAGTTAAAGGTCAGTCTTTTGCTCTGATACTGGCTTTCTCATTTGTTTCAGTCAGTCCACTAGGGGTGTGGCATTGTCCCCAAACAGGAATTGAACTGCTATTGTAAGAAGATCACAAGCAGAAGAGGCATAATAATTAAGCTTAGTGCATATCCTTCTTCATCCTTGATGCAGAATAAGGGATATGTGTAAAGACAGAAGCTGAGCAATTCTGAGACAAGCCAACTGCACCATAGAGGAAAAAAATTGCAGTAGATGCATTGGAGACCTCTCTAGCATTCAAAGGGTTAGAATCTCCATTTTATGGGGCAATAGAGGGTCAATAGAAAAAACATTTTAAACCAGTGTAATTGGCATCAGTGCTATAGCTTATAATTTACCCATTTCTCCAGTTTGCTGTGCAGATCCACGATATCTACACAGTTGGTGGTGTCAGCTCCTTACTCATCACCCATGGGAGCTTACTCCCCTTCCCATAGAATTCCTCTGTCAGAGAATCTGCTATCAGCTGTTTGCTGTGGGGAGGGTAGAAAGCTTCCATGGCTGCTGAGTAAGGAGCAGATGTCACCCACTGTGTAGATATTGGTGATTTTCACACCAAACCGGGGAGGAGAATAGGCATTGGTCTTTTATTTGCCCTATATTGCCCATTTAACAGAGTTGATGAGGCTGAAAAAAAGACATGCGTTCATTGGGTTCATCATTGTGCTATCACCTTTGTTGATTCAAATGAAGGCAAATTTAGTATTTAAAAAACATAAAAATGTTTGGAATTTTTTATTTGTGGTTCAGTTGTTATACCGCAGAATTGGTCGGTTCACTTTTAAAATATCCCATTATTAACATTGCGTGGCTAGAAGCCACATTAAGCAGGTCGTTGTTGTTTTCAAAAGGGCAACATGAGAATCTCGTCCTTCATATAAGCGCGAGATACTCATGTCACTTCTTTTAAAGGGATAGTACTATTTCATAATAAAAGCAGCTCCAATTAATCTTCATAGTATTTGGGCCATGGAAAGTGTTATTTCAGTACTGTCAGAGTTGTAGTTCAAGAGTAATTGAAAGATAAAGAATCCCCCTCCTGCCTCTTTTACTGATGTCACTGCTCAGCTCAGAGCAGCAGGGTTGTGTCAGTGGATTGCAGAGAAGGACAATCTTCAATTAAGATAAGGGAAAAACCTGAAAAACCTGACAATCGGGGCAAGGCTTTCATTGTTCTCACAGTAAGAAGACTGCCCCTTGCTGTGAGCTGTCTGGTCTGTGGACCAGATTCCACATCTGAGGGGAGGTGGTTTACACTAGGTAAAAGGGGCAGGAGGGGGAAACTTTATCATTCAGTTACTCTTGAACTACAGCGCTGACAGTATTGAAATAACACTCTCTGTGGCTCAAATACTATGAAGATTAATTGGAGGTGCTATTTTTGTGAAACATTACTATCCCTCTAGCAGTGCTTCAACCCAACCCCGCAGATGTTCAACCCAGCCCCCCAGCATCCACGTTATTGGCAGCATACAGATGTATAGATGTGTGCCTCTGTGTGTGTCATTAATTAAAAGTAAAGCTGCCTGATGACACAAATTCATATTAACCCTTTAGGCACATAAAGGGTTAATAAAATATTACAAGAAACAAATTTGAATAACCGTTTCTTCGCCGAAAGGGTTAAAATGCATTTGTTTTATCGGGCAGTTTTAATTAATGACACACACAGAGGCACACATCTATACTTCTGTATGCTGCCAATAACGTGGATGCTGCGGAGTTGGGTTGAAGTGCTGTTTAAAGAAGCAACATGAGAATCTCGCTCTTATATGAAAGGTGAGATTCTCATGTCCCCCTTTGCAACACTGTGACCTGCTTAATGCAGCTTCTAGCCGCGCAATGTTCATAATGCAAAATTTTAAAAGGATACCAAATTGCTCCATGTTTGTATTTATGCATATGCCCCTCAGACTCTTCACCAGTGCAACATGAGCAGTTGATGTACTAGGACAGTCACATACTGTGACATATTCAATTATTTTTAACCTTTAAAGGACCGGGGGTGAAAGACATTGCTGCGTTGCACCTTCCTCTGACCCTTAAAGGGTTAGGGACAATTAAATGGAAATTATCATCAAAAAGGAAGATTATTAAAAGATTATGTATTCCTTGTCAGCATTTTTAAATAATTTTTTGTTCGGTCCGGAAGTTGTAAAACTTTCAAAACAAGGCTAGGTTCACATAAGCAATCTGAATACCCTGTGTTATAGCACCAATCACACTACCAGTGTCAAATTTATTTGCACTGTTCCTACATTCCCCTGGCAATGCCATTACTAGGGTGGCACACAGGGATGTTAATGTAGATTGGGAGTCAGAGACACTCAGCTAGGAATGAGTCTGCAATACAAATTTGCAGGCTCTATAGGAATGGTGTCCTACCCAGAGTGCAGTCGCTTTTAGCCCACTAGTGCCTTTCACAGACAGGAAATATCCTAAAGCATATCATATTGGTCCTGCCATTACAGCAGTCCAACCACGAAATGCCAGGCAATTCCTTGCTGAACAAGAGAAGCAGCCAGCCCCTGACGTATGTTTTGGCCTTGTTGGGCCTCATCAGTGAGCTAAAGCTGATATCTCTAAGCACTGTGAGCAAGGGGAAAGGCACTACTGCGCTAAAAGAGACAAACAGATATGCAGCTTACCCAGAACCATAGCGAGGCAAAAATAAGCCAACAATTAAAGCTGGTATACACAAAAAAATCAGCTCCAATTAATATTCATAGTATTTGGGCCATGGAGGGTGTTATTTCAATACTGTCGAGAGTAGTTCGAGAGTAGTTGAGTAGTATCCCTCTCCCGCCTCTTTTACCTAGTGTAAGTCGCCTCCCCTCAGATGTGGAATCTGGTCTTTTGACGATACAGCTCGCAGAAAGGGACAATCTTCTTAATGTGAGCATAAGGAAAACCCTGCCCCCCTTTGACAGGTTGTCCCTCTCTGCGATCCATCCGGACAGTCTTGCTGTTCTGAGGTGAGCAGTGTTACATCAGCAAAAGGGGAGGGAGGGGGATACTTTATCATTCAATAACTCTTCAAATACAACTTTGACAGTATTGAAGTAACACTCTCCATGGTCCAAATACTATGAAGATTAATTGGAGCTGCTTTTATTGTAAGACATTACTATCCTTTTAACTGTTCCAGTCAAACAATAGTTGGTAGAAGTTTAGGCAAACTCAAATAGATGCCAGAGACTGAAAGGAGAACAGATACTAAAGCAAGACTGGAACATGTTTCTATGTTATTTGTTGTTTAATACGTAGGAGAATGGAGAGATTAGATGGGCATTTGGTTCTTCTCTGTCATTAAAACCTATGTTTAAAGTTGTTCCGCTTAGCAAATGATAGAGCAGGTGTTATCTTATACTGTTCAAAGAATTCCAGACAAAAGAAAACTCCCAAAGACAAAATGTAACAATTCTGAGGCAAATCCACTGCACTGTATGGTATTCAAATTGCCATTTATTTACATAGGGCTTTTAATCCCTTGAATACTAGAGGTGTCACATATTCAATGCATTGGAGACCTGTGCCATTCCAGTGTTCAAAAGCTCGATTTAACCCCCTGAGTGTCAGAGAGGTATCCAGTGCATTGCTTTGCAATGTGTGGGATACCCCTCTGGCACTCAGAGGGTTAAATATGTGGTAGTTTTGAGAATTTTAGTCTCCTAGCTTCCCACATTGCAGTTGGTTTACTTTAGAATTGCTCTATTTTTCATTTGTATAAGACGACCACTGAAGTTGACAATAGATTACATCCACTTTATCTCTTAGACCTCTCTCATCTGCTACAACACCCAGGTGCAGTTCTGTAAACTAGTGTCCTAATTCTGGAGCAAACCAACTTCACCATAGAGGACAAATAAAACCTCACCAAACTTCCATTAATTTGAGTGAAAGTTCCACTTTAAATCAAAGTGCCCCCCCCCTCCAAGTAATTATTGATATAGCGATATGCATACAATACTTATATGATCCTGAATTGAGAAATCCATCTTGTTCGGAGACTGACAGGCAGGCATCAGCGTGGACATCTTGCCTTTTCGGCATTTGTGCATGTATGCTGTCTGTCCCAATCTCCTCTATGATTGGTGAGGGGGAGTTGCATTGTACCTTAAGGTACAGAAAGTGACTAAGGTTGCCACCTTTTCTTCAAAAAAATACCGGCCATGGCACTCCCTCCATAGACTTAACATTGGACAGAAGCCAATTCTTTTACCAGCCTGCCAGTAAAATACCGGCTGGCTGGCAACTCTAAAAGTGACTGACAGCGCAGGCGGACAGATGCTGTTACAGCAAGATGCCTGCCTGTCAGTATCAGAACAAGATGAATTTCTCAATAATGCTGGACTTTTTCAGGATAATAAAAGTATTGGTATGCATATCGCTATATGAATAATTATTTGGGGTGGGGCACTTTAATTTGAGTGACAGTTCTGCTTTAAATGGGGCTTTTCTAACCTCTTGAATGCTGCAGAGGTTGATTGCTCTCTTGTAATCAAGAGGTTAAAAGCTCCATTTTAATCAATGTGGATTTTAATTTCTTCCCTATGGTGCATGTGGTTCACTCCATAATTGTACTTCTCTTCTTGTTTACTTATTTTTAGAATAGGCTTATTTCTAGAGCTTACAACTGAATCTCATTAGTACAGTATCATTTAGCGCCACTGTTGAGATGCCAATCCATAAATAAATGAGGTGGGAAGCTTTATTGGCTTTTTGCTGTGTTCTTTATGGTTCCAAGTCTCAGTAAAATGATCATTTCTCTTGTTCTTGTGTTTTAGGTTGTTGGTCACATGTAAGTGACCCCTTTGATTGTCACTATGAGGAATGCGTAGTTACCACCACACCGCCAGCCATTCAAAATGGGACCTTCCGCTTCTGCTGTTGCAGCACAGACATGTGCAATGTCAACTTCACAGAGAATTTCACTCCACCCGACCCCACAGACACCTCACCCTACAGTAAGTTGAGATCTTTGTAAGCGCTCTTAAAAAAGCCATTAACACCTACTAATAATAGCCTCTCACTTACATTACTATGCCAGAAAATCCTAATAACCCCTGTGAATTTTTCCCTCGCATCCACAGAGGTGAACATAACAGTTGTCTTTGGGACCACTGGTCCTCAGACTCTGCCTACTGCACATGGTATATCTTCTGTGTCTCATATAATTTGACTCCTCCAGATTGATAAAAAAAAGAGGAAGCTACTGTGGACTGAGTTTGAGGACAAAAAATCCTGCAAACAACTGTGATGTCTTCCTCCTTGGACTTGATATCCAAGTGGATTGAAGTTGTTATCTTTTAAACCAAAGAGCAAAGGTGACATTCATAGACGTCATTAGGATTTTCTAGCTATTGTAAGCTAAGAGTGAGTTATTATTAGGAGATATTAGTGTTCCTTTAAGGAACAGTGATACCTAAAAATTATTTGGAGTTTTAAATATCCATACTCCATGCTAGCCTATGTAAAAGTTATCTGTTTTTCAGGCTCACATATGACCTGTGGGAGTAACTATTCATGCCTTTACCGGGGCTCCCTGTCTCCCAATATCATAGCAGTCTTGATAGGTATCTCAGAAGAAAGAGAGTGCTGTAGTAAACTAGTTGAGATATTATTTAAGTCTTTCCACAATGAAGACTTGTGAGTGCTAAACTCAGTTTCTCTTTCATCCATTGTGGAACACAGGAACCTTGGGGTAAAGTATTCCCTGGCCAGGAGGGCAGGGCAATTGCCTAAAAAGGCTCTCTGAAGGAGGAAAATCCCTCCCTACTCCACTTCATTCTCGCCAGATATGCTATGTTTTATCAAATAGCCAAGATCAAAACAAGAAATGAAGTATGAAGAGGGGTCACCTGAATTAGAGAATCCAAAGAATACCCCTGCCCAGATCTCAAACAGTGTCACAGTTACATATTGTCTTAACTTTTTTGGTTGCCACATAATTGTCCAATGCAATGGGCACTTTTCTGGCACTCAGATGGTTAAATAACAAATATGAAGCTGTAGTGTCCTTCCCATTAACCTTTTGCATATCAGAGAGATGTGATTTTTTTTGGCTGTGCAATGCATTTCACAACTGTTCCACAGTCAAAGGGTTACACCATTATGCACCTTAGCCGTACCTCATTTATTTCCTCTTTCCAGTGAACACTGAGCTAGTTTACCCACTCCCCAAATGCCATCAGTACACTGTGCAGAGGTAGGCCAGTAACCTATCACCTCTCACAACCTGAATGGGGAGCTGGCAATGAGTGGTGATAGGTCTGGTCCTGCTCACTCTGTACCTGTTGGCACCTGTGTTTGTGTTCTGATTGACATGATCAATGACTAGCACTTGGCCAATAACTTTGCATTTTTTACGAGTAAGGGTGAATAAACTTTGTTTGTATTGCTTTTGTATTACTGTAAAAGCTCCATATTTTTCAATAGCTAATAGGCTATTATTCACCATTATTATCAATAAAAAATGTATATGGCCTGGACACACATGGATTCCTGATCATGTGGCTGAATGACCCAGGACCCCCTTGCTTTAGAGCATCTTCCCCCTGATCTGTTTGATGCACTTGAGAACTGAACTTGGACACCACTAGGCTAAACATTCTGATGTCTGTCACTGGATGGGTGGGGGGATGTCAGACAAAAGAGGCATTATGTTCAAAAGATATAAAAAGTGTCATAGATCTAAATGGAGTGCTCAACCCCTTGAATGGAGAGGTCTCCAACGCATCGTGAAACTAATGGGAGCCCTGGAAAAGTTAGGAATGTCTGCTCTATCAGGGCATATGTATGAATACATTTTAGGCCTCAGAAAACAAATAAAGAATTTTTACATATGCATCATGGAGTACATGATATTTAAGTGTCTATAACCCCAGTTTATTTTAGGTGTTAGCTTTCCTTTAAATAACTGGTCATTTTCATCTGTCCCCTGTGGTGCTGTACAGGTGCTACCTTCTTGCTTTCTACATGTGTTCCTAAGAGTAAAAATAAATGTATATTCAACAGTGAAGCCTGAAAATAGAAGAATCACTGAGCAACAAATACAGGGATCTTATATTGAAAAGAAAAGTGGAGTAATTCTGGAACAAACCATCTGCACTGTAGGGGAGCAATAAAACTTACCCAAATTCTCATTTATTTAAGTAGGGATTTTAACTCTTTAACTCTAGCATTCTGGGGGTTAAACACCCTATTCATATGGTCACTATCACTCAGATGGTTCCCTACCTGCAGATCTTCTCCGCTGGGTCAGACGTGCCAGTGACACCAGGGGTGTTAACCCTGGTGGACCAACTGGGGAGCAGAACATTGGTCTGGAAAGAGGCACCCAGTGCTCCCTTGTTGATCCTGGGAGACATAGAGTATACTATGAGACTCTTCATTCCTGACCCGAATGTAGGACTTCCAAGCCAGTAGCATAACTAGGACCATGGGACCTGGAGCAAAATCTTGGCTGGCCCCCCTTCACCACATAGACTGGAAGTCAAATGGTTGATGGGAAGAAGGGAAGGTACAATGGATGTTATTCTCATATTACTGGCTTGCAGTTCCAGTGTGTGAGATATCATCAGCTGGTGAGATAGCTCAGTGGTAAATTCCCTGACTATGGAGTCTATTCAAACCTCAAGGTTGCAGTTTCAAATCCCAGCAGGGTCAACTCAGCCCTTCATCCTTCCGAGGTCGATATATGAGTACCATTGATTGGGTAATAATAACACCTATTATTTCAGCTGCCGATTTGGTTAATTCCGAGAGCGTGCACTGAAAGCGTTTTGAGTCCCACTGGGAGAAAGGCGCTATATAAATACTACTTATTATTATTATATTATCAGCCAATAGCCATGGTATGAAACTGGTCTAGTTGTAAGGGGTCTGATGAACCTGTTTGGAAGCCAGGCCTCACCACAACTGCACCCCCTGTAGTGACGCCTCTGTCCGAAGCCCAGCACTAAGGGTCTACCTGCAAAGTTTGTGGTTGATAGCTATAGACTTCCCAGTTACATTTCTGCCAGGGAGGGGTCAGTTTTCTGAAGACTCAAATGGCTGACAGAAGCAGTTTGGGGGCTGCACAGCACAGCCTCAGGTTGTCTGTGAAGTACACCTCATAGGAGTAGGCTTATAATACATGATAATTGTCTCTTAACCACTTGAGGACCAGAGAGGTGCACATCCCTCTGGTCCTCAAGGGAAAAAATCAATTGTAGTTTTAGTTGGTCCCCTATTTTGCTGTTGGTTTGCCCCAAAATTACTCCAATTTTCTTTGTGCGTCTGACTCTTTAATTGTCAAAGGGGTGAGCTACACATTTGCATAGCCCACCCCTCTAGCACTCAAAGGATTAACCCTTTGAGTGCCAGAGAGGTATCTAGTGCATTGCAGGCCTTTCCGGCACTCAAAGGATTAACGTGCATAAACAAATAATGGTATCTGTATTGCATGTTCTGTCTCATGATGTCAGCACAACCTGACAATTGGAAATACTCATATGAACAGTTCACATTTTTGTGGTTTGCATTTTAAAACCTTTGAGTGAACTGGAATGTACCAGTGAGGGGAAACTGTTTTCTGACTTATTATCTCTGAATGTTCTTTTGTTTGATTAAAGTCTTTAGAGACAGTAACACCATGTCTCATAGCAGACAGGAAAGGTAGGGGTCAATCTGCATTCTAGATCAGTACTGTGTGTATTATTTCTATGAGATCCATATGGACTGTGCTTCTTGTGGTAGGAAAGTGTAGCTCACTCAAGCAATGAGTGTTTTTGTATACATACCTATATTATTAAAATGGAGTCTTTTCACATTGCTTTGATTTCACTAATTCTATTAAGTCCTTGGATGATGAAGTCACGGTTAAAACAGAAGCATACTCTGGATATAGCTGTTCTTAATGTTTAACCCTTTAAGGGCCAGAGGGAAGCACAAGTTGCTTAAAAGGTTAACAGTAGAACTCACCTAGGTGTCCTTCATACAGCAGTCAGATTATCTATAGACTTTTGGCATCTGATTTCCACCATGCTTGAGTCTCCAAATTTAGTTGACTGAGATCTTTGAAATATTACCCCATAATGTAGGATTTTATGCAGTATGTGTGCTTGATATAACTCAGAGGTGCTATAGGCAGTCCACACAGAACCTTTAATATTCTAGAAATTAAGAGATACCAGTTCCTGAACACATTTAAAGTGATAGTAATGTCTAAAAAAAAACCTTTTTTTGCATTTAGAAGAGCTTAAAAAGCTGATCTAATTGCAAAAAAGCTGTCAGCAGGAGATTCGTGTTGGTCGACACGGTGGTGCTTGAGAAGTGCTGGGATCTCCATAGCAGTTTGAGAGATACGTTTTTTTGCATTTAGATCAGCTTTTTAAGCTCTTCTAAATGCAAAAAAGTTTTTTTTAGACATTACTAACACTTTAAGACAAGCAGGATAATATAGTAGACTGTAAATAACTATGGGTGAGGCTTTTCTGTGTATTGGATTTCTCATTCAGACTGTTGAAGCCTGTTGTCTTTTGTGAGGTGTTGTGAATTAAAGGCAAACTTGTTTGAGTGAGAACTTTAACATTAGGTGATTTTTTTTGTCATTTAATTTCTATATTTTGTCAACCAAATTACCATATTTAACAAATTCTTGTGAGACTCTGATCATTGGCTTTAACCATACCTGTGACCTTTTTATTCTTGACTCCCTGGAGGGGGAGTCATGTGATGGTGTTAGGTAGGATAAATGACGCAATTTGTGTAAAAAGTGTGTGGAGCCTAATCAGGAGCGGGGGTGTGGCTTCAAAAACTAGTAAAAAGTGCCTAGAATAGGCTGGGGAAGGAGGAGAAGTGGGAGGGAAATGGGAGGAACTAGGTGGGAAGGAGCACCAATAGGCAGATTTTTAATAGAAAATGCCCACACCCCGGAGAATCAGCCTCTGCCCTGGAGATCTGGTAATGCAGAGTGAAAACCGGAGTCTCCAGGGCAAATCCAGAGAGTTCCCAGCTATGACTTTAACCAATTTATTTACCATTGTATTTTCCTACTTTACCACATTTACTAACACATGAGCACCTTGTGTGTTTGATTGCATTCAGACTGCTATTTTGGAAGAAACCATTGCTCAAAAGTGAAAACATTTGACCCTACCAACCTTATAAAGGCCTCTTGTGTTTGATTGATGGATCTTCCTTAATGAAGAAGCCACCATTATGGGAGATCCATCAGTTAAACACATGAAACCCTTACATGCTCACAGTCAAATACATGAGTCCCTGTATCCATCCAGGAGGCCTATGTGCTCATACATTTGTCCATCAATAAAACACAGCAACACAAATTGATGAAACTCATGAGGCCCTACAAACATCATAAAGACCTACTGGGCTTGCTTGATTTAGCTCCAATAATAAATAAGTCATACGTGCAGGAAATCCTTTGATCAAACTTGGGAAACCACTGGGTTTTGTAGAGTTAATGTTCGTGGAACTTGAACCATGAACTTTTATACCTTTGTTTGTATGACTGACAATTTAAACACTAGCTTTGTGAAAAATAGTCTTTTAATTTCCACCATTTTGTTTATTTTTTCAGTTCGATCAAGTCTGTTTTTCACTGATCACTTTTTTAATCAATCACAAATGAATACTTTTCTATCAAGTGTACTTCCTTCTTGATCAATTTTGTTTAGTTATATTTTCATTGGATCAATCAAAAGCACAAAGGGAACTTGCCTGTTTTTGTTTTGTTTGTTTTTCGGTCATGCACATTTAGGACGTCATAATCTTTTTACATTTTCTTTTGATCAATCAAGCATGCTTTGCGAACGTCATCAATTTTTTTGGTTTGTTTGTTTTCTTTGGGCAACTGTGTATAAGAAATGTGCCTCTGGAGCACAGTAGCTTCTTTGTGAATGGAACCCACAATGTTTCTTTAACGAAATAACTAAGATACCAGAGACAGAGGAAATATTGAACAAATGTGGATGTTGGGAGTTGTAACTTGACAAAATCCACAGAGAGGTAGTTTGCCTGCTCCTGCTGTAACCATTAAACAGTTCATTGTGTTATGTTTAAAAGGCTAGCATCCAAGATGTATTTATAAGCTGGAGATGCATTTAACAGTTGTAATACGTTGCACACCCCTCTGGTGCTACTTGAATAATTCCAAGTGGAAGATCCATCCTGCTTTCTTCCCGCAGTCAGAGTGACTGGCTGTAATCAGATAGTTTAGCATTCCATTAGGGGCACTGTAACCTTGATAAACTCAAAATTTTGTGCACTCAGGGCAAACAAGATAAGCTGTTATTCTAAAAAAAAAAAAAAAAAAGCGAAAACAGCAGTAACACAATTAACCTCTTCACTCAGGGTGGTTTTTAGCAACACTGTAATAGCTTTACATACTGTTAAATGAGTATAACTATAAATGAAACAGGATATTGCACATTGAAATTTTATGTATTTCAAGCTAGTCTTTAAAAAAAAAAAATAATACTAGATCCATAAGCAAAAAACAATAATAATTCTAGATCCATAAAATATAATACTACATTTTCTGTTGCTAATGCATGCAAAGAAAGTAGCGGCTCTACAGGACAGGAGCACAGTTTCCTTTATTTGTGAAAGCTTGTAATAAGTGACAAGAGAAGGTTTTTCTCTTACCCCCAGTAGATTACAGACAATACTGCACAATTACTTCTGAGACACCGGTCAAGCTCCCTACCACAGTTCCATCACCCATGTTATTTCATTCATTCTCTCTCCTGCATTTCCCAGCCAAATCCCATTGCATGGCTGACAGCTGGCCCACTTGAGCTTAAGCCAAATATTATTGGTTGACCATTCACCTCCAATGTCACTTGTGTGGACGTTCTGCTGGCAGCTCCGTAGGCTGCTGTGCAGATCTGTCCTTCTGCATTTTACTGCATCCCAAGTGAATGATGTAAAGATGCAATATGCTGTACTTTGTTGCTTTCATGTGATGTGATAGTCAACCATGTAAAAGGTACCATAGCCTAGCATTGCTCCAGTTCTCATTACATCAGTCCATCTTTGCTGCATTGGTGCCACCCATTGAAAAGGGCATAAAGGATTCCACAACAGCAAAATGTTTGAGAACTGCTGTCCATATGTTGGCTAATACAACATATGGATAGATTTTCATGATCTGTAAAACAAGCTAAGCTTGCCTTAGTGACAGGTCCACTTTAAGACTCTTTCCATCTAGTACCATTTATTAATAGTGCATTTAATCAATATAATTGCAGTAAAGATGATCAAATATTAGTAAAGTGACCCCCATGTACAAAACCTGCCAAACATTAAGTTGTCTTATTTACTAACTGCCTATAATAAATGGGAGATCCAGCATGAATTTGAGGTAATTTACTCCTAAAGCTGTTTTTCATTATGTAATTAATTTTAAGTCCAGCTCTCCCATTAATTACTATGGAACTATACACTAAGCCTAGTGGTTCTCTATTTTTTCTTCTAAAGACATCCTGAACACGGGCTAGCACATTCAAGGCACCTTTATTGTTTTATTAATTATTTATCAAGACTGTAATAACATACCACCCAACATTTCAAATGACCAAAGAAGGACAGTTTAGTTTTACGTTGCATTGTTTTTGTTGGTCATGGCATTACAGAGAATTTTTAGGCTATTTCATAACCTACTGACATCTCTCTGTAACGGAATAAATGTTTTATAGAATGAACAAAGTATTTTATTTACACATACTAATTTATAAACACATATACAGAAGTTTAAGCCCTTAAGGACCAGAGATCCTAGGGGTGGATTGTGTTTAAGGACTACATAGAGGACTTCGGTGCTCTGAACGGGGGTCTGAGAGAGTCTGCTCAGGTCTTGGAGAGATCAATTCCAGACACCCGCAGTAGTGCTGTAAGCCCAAAAATTAATCACGAATCCATTAGGCAAAGAAACTGGTGATGGTCCCGACATGTCACTGGTCCTTAAAGGGATAGTAATACTTCATTTTAACTTTATTTTATTTTGTAGGCATTAAAAAAACATGAAGAATGATATAAGTCTTATCTCTGAAACCTTTATGGTTTAAGAGATATTCACAAACAAAGTATCCCCCCCCCTGTTCAACCAGATCAGAAGGGAGATGCCCAGGTAGACTGCAGAGAGGGACAATCTTCAATTAAGATAATGGAAAAAAGCTGAAAAACTTGTCAAGGGGGGAAGGGCTTTCATTGTTTTCATACAAAGAAAATTGTCCCCTTCTGTTATCTGTACTGTCATACAACCAGACTCACATCTGAGAAGAGATGGCTTACACTAGGTAAAAGGGGCGGGGAGGGGAACTTTGCTTGTGAATATCTCATAAACCATAAAGGTTTGAGAGATAAGACATATCATTCTTCATGTTTTTTTAATGCCTACAAAATAAAATAAAGTTAAAACGAGTATTACTATCCCTTTAAAGGAAGAGTGATGTTTCATAATAAAAGCAGCTCTAATTAATCATCATAGTATTTGGACTTTGGAGAGTGGTATTTCAGTACTGTCAGAGTTATAGTTCAAGAGTAATTCAATGACAAAGTGTCCCCCTCCTGCCCCTTTTACAGATGTAACACTGTTCAGCCAGATCAGAAGGGAGGTGCCCAGGTAGACTGCATAGAGGGACAATCTTCAATTAAGATAAGGGAAAAAGCTGAAAAGCTTGTCAAGGGGGGCAGGGCCTTCATTGTTCTGACAGGAAGAATTTTGTCCCTTGCTGTTATCTGTCTGGTCTTACACCTACATTCCACATCTGAGAAGGGATTGCTTACACTAGGTAAAAGGGGCAGGAGGGGGAAACTTTGCTTGTGAACATCTCTCAAACCATAAAGGTTTGAGAGATAAGACATATAGTTCTTCATGTTTTTTAATGCCTACAAAATAAAATAAAGATAAAACAAAGTATTACTATCCCTTTAAAAGATGTTAAACATTAATGTGAGTTTTATCGCAGTGGAGCAATGTGATACATTTATATACACCACACAGTCTGATCTCCTAAAAAGAGGGACATCAGGGTGGGAAAGAGAGACAGAGGGATTTGGGTATGAAAGAGGGACACTTGGGAGAAATGTAATAATGAATACAGATATAATAATATAGATATTATTATATATTATTATCAAAACAAAAATAAGTATACTGTGCATAAAAAATGTTTATAAATATTCACATTCACCTTGTAGAAAAAAGTGGAGCCATAAACTGGTACCCATAGCATACCAAACGCCACCCTGTTTAACAACCAGTGACCTAGCCACTGTCACGTATAAAAATACTAGCAAAATGGGCACGGCGTTGCCCGTGTGGATTAAGTCCTTTGAGTGGTTGAGGGTTTGTGTTTACATGTATTTAAATGTATGTGTGTCTGTATATATGTGTGTTTGTATGTGTGTTTATATGTATGTGTCTGTGTGTATGTAGATATGTGTTTTTGTGTGTGTAAGTTTGTTTACATGTATATGTGTGTGTGGTGTGAGAGTATGTATGTGTGTCAGTGTGTATATGTTTGTGTGTGTGTGTATATATATATGGGTACATGCTTGTGTTGTGTGTGTATGTGTGACAATGCGTGTGTATATGTGAGTATGTGCATGTGTATATGCATGTGTGTTTTTGTGCATATATTATGTACACAGGGCTTAAAATGTGAAGTCCTTTGCTACTAGCCAGACCTGAAAAGTTACCCACCAGGGCTGAATTTCTACTCGCCAGGGCTAAATTTTCATTGGCTAGTGGCGAGTGGAAATTTTGAGCCCTGATGTACATATATGGATATGTTCATATGTATGGGTGTATTTATGAATGTGACTCTTTTGCAGCATCCAAGATTGTCATTAGTGCATTTTGGATAATCTGTTTTTCTCTATGTGCAGCCATTGGTGGCTCTTAACCCTTTAAGTACCAGAGAGGTAAGCAATGCATTGGTCGCAATGCATTGCTTACCTCTCTGGCACTCAAGTGGTTAAAGAGAGATAAGAGTTGATCTGCAAGAAACACCAGGGATACCTGATGGTCGGGGGGGTAAGGACTGCAGTCAGATACACGGAAGATCACACTCTCCCAGCTCTGTGTGGCCGGTGTCCCTCCTTCTATCGCTGTTCCCGGTGTGTGAGGGAGCCTTGGGCCCCGATCCAGCACTTTGTAGATGAGGGTGGAGGTGGCCGGTCACCTGGAGGATGCCATGAGTGGAGGAGGCCACTCACCCGCAGCTGCACTCCTCTGCACTGTGAGGCTACTCTGCGGCTGTCCCCTGAATGAGGGGGTCCTGGATACCATGAGTGCAGCGGGCAGGTAGGAAGCCGCTGTGCTGGCAGATGTAGGCAGGAGAGGGAGTGCATGGCGCCGGATTATGTGTGTGGTTATATTCTGCCTGTGCGTCTGTGTTGTCCCACAGTTTGTGCACGTGTTAGGTATCCGTACTGTACCTGGTGAGGCGCTGCAGGTGATAGTCGGGGTAGGCTTTTAGTGGCGTGGGGCGAAAGTGAGGCATGGTATTTTTGTTGTAGTAGTACCGGCTGAGAATGATGGGAGTTTGAGTACAGGCTGATCCTGTACAGGTGCAGCAGGAGGGCTGGCGGGTAAGCAGGGATAAACAGACGGGTAATGTGAGGAGGTCCCTCTCCTGCACCGTCGCCAGGAGACGTGAGAAGGGAGGTGGGGAGAAGAGTCGCTTGCACACTGTAAGTGAAGTGGAGCATGACAGAGCGGACACATGTAGAGAGTGAACGGGGGGACCGAGCTGGAACAGCGACAGAGCGCTTCAACACACACAAAGGACGGAAGGGCAGTCTGCATAAAGTTTGTGGGAGCATGGCTAAATATAGGGTGTGTATGTTTTGGTTTGGGTCTGTGCAGTGATTTTTTTGTTTAGTGGTATGTATGAGAGTGTGATGTGAGTGTGTGTCGACCATGTTGAATTTGTTTTTCATCCGGATAGTGAGGGAGGGGCAAGACCATGCAGAGAGTGAAAATCACGCCTCCCTTGTATTCTCCAGGAGCAGCAGTAGGGAAGGAACATGAATATCCCCTCCTTACTGCTGCCTCTGGGTGTGTGTGTCTCCTGAGGAGACATAAATTATGTAATGAACCTTTCTCTTTTATATAGATTTGAAAAAGCTCATTACAAGCAGAATCCAGTTGATAAATAACAGAAAATAAATACATATCCCCTGAGTAAATAGGGTCTATCATAAGACGCAGATTTAATGTAGGTTTATCAGTGTTTTACTTTCGTTCTAAAGCGGAACTACCACCTCTTAAACAATTTAACTTTAATAACTTCCCATCTGGCGACTAGCAGCTTAGTAGCGCTAGTCACCAGAATTATTACCTTATTCAAAAGAAATATGCATTCTTACCGGGCTGACAGCAGCATGGATATCTTGCCATAGTGATGTCCCAGCCGGGTCGAGGAGGCGTTGCTAGGAGCCGTTCGGGTCTGGAAGGGACTGACAGTGCAGGCGCGTGGACGTCACTACGGCAAGATGTCCAAGCTCCGTGCTGCTGTCAGCCCGGTAAGAATACATATTTCTTTTGAATAAGGTAATAATTCTGGTGACTAGCGCTACTAAGCTGCTAGTCACCAGATGGGGAGTTATTGAAGTTAAATTGTTTAAGAGGTGGTAGTTCCGCTTTAACCTTTTCAAAAAGGCAAATTATAGGATCGGGATATAATTTGGAAGCTTTGTTTCTGCTTTATATTGTATGTATGTTTGGTAATCCCTGTACAATGCAGACAGTGCAGCCTTTGTGGGAGAGAAAAGGAGAATTCTTTCTTTAATATTACAGCAACAAATCTTGTTTTTGTTGTTTTTTTTATCTTCTGTCACTGATTGTCTGTTCAAGTGTCCTCCCTACGGAGAGCTAATTTGTGCATGTTTAATTCTTGAAGACTGTTTGTTTTAAATCACTCCCTCATGTTCTCAGTTGGGGACTTGCCTGGATAATTAAAAACACATGGTTTATGAAGCTTTCTCTCTCCATCCGACATCAATAAATTCACATTCCCAGAATCCCTCACTGTTTTCAGAGCACTCATAACAGACAGGAAATGCAGGCAGATAATTGAAAGGTATCATTTTGTAAGGCTGCAGTCAGATGATTAGCCAGAGGTTAGGGGTGAGAGCTATTGAAGGGGTTATTGTTAAAATTAGTTGACTGGTTTTAACCCTTTGATGCCCAATAGGTAGAGAGTAATCTACCAGTAGATCACTAAGGGATTACTGGTAGACAGCATGGAGATTCATGCTGAGTAGTGGTTGCCAAGTCCTTCCAATACTGAAGGAGGAAACATGGTTACAGTACTGTAATTTCAAAGTTGCACCATAAGCATACCTGGGAACTCTCCAGATCTGGCCTGGAGACTTCGGGTTTTCAGACTACATTACTGAGTCTCTGGTGACAGAGGTTTCTTCTCCTTCCCTCCCACTTCTTCTCCTTCCCACCCTGTTCTGCCCACTTCCCACCCACTTTGACATGCAGACGAGCAAGCACTGCCCACCCCATTAAGTCCCACCCCTTTTATGACAAGAATCGCAACATTGACATCCCCTGTCCCGGCAGCACATGAGCTCTCTTCCGGGGCTCAAACAGAAGAAGTTACCAGGTATGACCACAAGGGACAGCTAAAAATGCCCATTGATTCGAATGGGACTTTTAATCTCTTGAGGGCTAGAGAGGTCTCCATTGCATTCTTTCCAATGCATTGGATATTTCTCCAGCACTCAGAGGGTTAAAAGACATTTTAAATGAATGGGAAAACTGGAAAGTTTTATTTGTTACCTATGATACTGTTGGTTTGATCCAGAATGTATGCATAAATATAATGTGCTACATGTTTGAATAAGATGGCGAGGGACCTTTGATGCATGTGGGTAGGTATTAGATCATCTTAGGATGACTACAAAAAAGTAGATACCATGTCACTAAAGTTTGGGCACCCCTTTGCTGTAAAAAATATCCCTGCACACGTTGTTGAATACATGCAAGACCATTTCAGAGACCCATGACTGAAGTTGGTGTCTGACAGGTTCACTCAGCTAGAGAGGCTGATATACTAAGAACTGGAGAAACTCTGTAGCAACCCAGATGTACCGTGGGAGACACATACAAATTATACAAATCTCTATTGATTTTGATGCGGCTTTTAACCTCTTGAATGCTAGAGAGGGCTCCAAAGCATTGTTTCACAGACCTCTCAAGCTTTCAAATGGTTAAACTCCCATTTACACCAGAATTGTTCCAGTTTTCTTTGTACATAAACCTCAGTGTGAGGTTCATATAGGCAGTTTAACCCTTTGAGTGCCAGAGGTGGGGTAGGCAACTCAAAACGTTTCTGCACCACTGGCGCTCAAAGGGTTAAATGGTTTTGTCCAGATTACTATTATGCTTTTATTTTTATAAGTTGGAGAATTGAAGGCCTTCGTCAAAATACAACATAGTCATCCTCTGGTTGTCATTGTGCCATGTGAGCATTGATGCTGGGTTGCTATAGCAACTAAAACTCCCAGCTTCATCTCTAGACAGACCTACTGCATCATCAGCTTCAGGCTGGGGAGAGGGAGTGACCTTTAGCAGAAGCCATGGAGGGGAGAAATCTGCTGAGTGCACTTCTTGACTGGAGCTATAACAGGTGCAGCAGCCTCTGCAATCTGCAGACAACAGCTCATCACACTTATACATGATACTTCCACATATATATATATGCGTCAGTGAAATCACTGGCAATGCCTTATTTTGCCCTAAGGGCCCTATGTTCAAAAGAAAAGTGGAGTAATTTTATGACAGACCATGGGAGAGAAGTAAATTCCTGTTGAACGTTTAAAGTGTTAGTAATGTCTAAAAAAACTTTTTTGCATTTAGAAGAGCTTAAAAAGCTGATCTAAATGCAAAAAAACGTATCTCTTAAACCGCTATGGTTTAAGAGATACAGGCGTTTAAATTTTGATTTCTCCTACTGACAGCTGTAAAGCTGTCAGCAGGAGATCCGTGTCGGTCGACAAAAAACAGTTTTTTTTAGACATTACTAACACTTTAACCAATGTGTTGGAGACTTTTTTTTTTTTTTTTTTTTTTTTTTTAAGCATTGGTAGTGTTAAAAACACCTAATACAAGCAATTAGAATGCTTACTTGTCCCCTATAGTGCAGCTGGTTTGAGACATAATTACTCAGCTTTTCTAACCTGGAAGCAGACGAGCCAGCAAAGCTGAAATGTGAGCCCACCAGGACCCATGGGGAGCACAACTGAGGTCAGAAAAGAGAGGTCATACGGGAAGAGACTTAACTGCGAGACTGAAATAGTTCAATTTCCTGTTCTGTGCATTGGAGATCCCCATAGGTCCTTGGTATCTTGCTTGAAAGCTGTGCATAGACAGTCTTTGGACACTGCCAATGCAAAATAAATTGTTTTGACATAATTAATTTTAAAGGGATAGTAATACTTCGTTTTAACTTTATTTTATTTTGTAGGCATTAAAAAACATGAAGAATGATATAAGTCTTATCTCTCAAACATTTATGGTTTATGAGATATTCACAAGCAAAGTGTCCCCCTCCCTCCCCTTTTACTGATGTAACACTGCTCAGCCAGAGCAGAAGGGAGGTGGCCAGGTAGACTGCAGAGAGGGACAGTCTTCAATTAAGATAAGAGAAAAACCTGAAAAGCTTGTCAAGGGGGGCAGGGATTTCATTGTTTTCATAGGAATAAGAGTGTCCCCTTCTGTTATCTGTCCAGTCTATGGACTGCATTCCACATCTGAGAAGAGATTGTTTACAGTAGGTAAAAGGGGCGGGAGGGGGAAACTTTGCTTGTGAATATCTCATAAACCATAAAGGTTTGAGAGATAAGACTTATATCATTCTTCATGTTTTTTTAATGCCTACAAAATAAAATAAAGTTAAAACGAAGTATTACTATCCCTTTAAGGTATATGTAAATACAGCTAAATGTATGTTTACATACTATATATATATATAATATATATACCAGGGGTAGTAAATGATTCTGCCTTGACCTTAACCATGACCATATCTGGGAACTTCCAGTTGAGGGCTACCCGGAGGGGAGTCCTCTGTTCAGCAGGGGGTGACAAAAATGACACTAATCGCGTCAAAAGGGGGCGGGGCTTGACGCGAGTGGGGGGGCAGGTCTTAAAGGTGTCACACAGAAGGCTGGGGACAGAGGAACAGCAGGAGAAAAAGCAGATGTGGCAGAGTTTCAGTAGAAACTCCTCACATCCGGAGGAATCTGCCTCTGCCCCAGAGACCCGGTAAAGGTCTGTCAGAACCGGAGTCTCCGGGACAAATCCGGAGAGCTCCCAGGTATGCCCATGACTTGCCAGGACTGTCATGGCAAAACTTCCCTAAAGGACCCATGACAGTCCTGGCACATCATGGATTTCAGGGCTCCCTGCATGCCGTTCAGGGAGCCCTGAATCAGATCCACAAAAAAAAATGTTCCTTGGTCTTAAGTGCCAGCCGCCTGTGTGCGCTGCTGGTCCTTAAGGAGTTAAGCTGTTGGGGAATAAAACTCCCATGAACCCCAACCATACTTGATATATACTATAATGCCCAGACGTTCTTCCTGGCAATATTGATAAACCCAAAAATAAGATGGTACTCACAAGTCTTCGTAAAATTAGTAGCTTCAATTAACAATAACTTGAACATCATCAATATTTCGGTCCACGTCTTCATAAAAGTCTGTGAGGTAGGCCAAAATGTTTGTATAAATATTGCACTGCATCCTAACACCACTTCCATTTAGCAGGCATGCTGGGTTTTTGTAGTTTTGCATAACTTTTGGGGTACAACTAAGTGGGGCATTCTGGATAATCGGGTAGAAACTCCAGATTTCAAGTCTCTATATGAATTCTGTGGTTCATTGTTCAGATATAACAAAGTGTTGATATGAAGTGTAGAGTGCAGAAAACGGCCGGGTACACAGCACCTGCAACGACACTACAGGTGAAATGCAAGAATGTGGAGCATTCACTATTTTTTGAAAGCCAAAAATGTATGTGCTTTTTGTTATTGCTCATGTTTTGATTTAAGAAACATAGGAACCCCTTGGTACTAAATAGCATGTACTTCTAAACTGATGGTAAATTTATCACATGCTCCTAAATGAACTGCAAAGTTAGCCAGACGTATACAAATATCTGCCAACTGCTTTGCTGAATTAGGCCCAATCGCTAATCCTCTCACAAAATGGCAGACATTTTAGCCATATCCACATTTTGGGAAACATTTGCTAAACATTGAGCTAATTCAGAAACATTTTGGTGCTAACCATTTTGCCATCAAAAGTACACTGTAAACAGTGGTTATGCACTTTTCTTGCATTCCGCACTATGTAACATAAAATGGCTGATTACACCTCAATTTAGCACTGTGGCTGTTTTATTCTTGTCCCTTCACCGTGCCTTATGAACAAAAGAAATGCAAAACTCCCACTGATTTAAATGGCACGTTTAATCCCATAGTCTCCACTGCATTGCTTTGCGATATGTAGGAACTTCTGTAGCATTCCGGAATTAAAAGCTTAGGTCTTGTACAGAGAACAAAAGAAGAGCAATTCTGGAGCTTTATAGCTGCATCATAGGGACAAATACTGTATATTTCTCCAAATTCCCATTGATTTAATGGGGTTTTAACCCAAGATAGGTCTCCAACACATTGCATCCCAATGTGCATTCAAGAGATTCAAAGCCTCATTTAAAGGGATAGTAATACTTCACTTTATCTTTATTTTATTTTGTAGGCATTAAAAAACACGAAGATCGATATAAGTCTTATCTCTCAAACCTTTACGGTTTGAGAGATATTCACAAGCAAAGTTTCCCCCTCTTTTACCTAGTGTAAGCCATCTCTTCTCAGATGTGGAATCTGGTTGTAAGACCAGACAGATAACAGCAGGGGACAATCTTCTTCCTATGAGAACAATGAAAGCCCTGCCCCCCTTGACAAGTTTTTCAGGTTTTTCCCTTATCTTAATTGAAGATTGTCCCTCTCTGCAATCTACCTGGGCACCTCCCTTCTGACCTGGCTGAGCAGTGTTACATCAGTAAAAGGGGTGGGAGGGGGATACTTTGTCATTGAATTACTCTTGAACTACAACTCTGACAGAATTGAAATACCACTCTCCAAAGTCCAAATACTATGATGATTAATTAGAGCCGCTTTTATTATGAAACATTACTATCCCTTTAAATGGCACGTTTAAACCCATAGTCTCCACTGCATTGCTTTGCAATGTGTAGGAACTTCTGTAGCATTCCGGAATTAAAATCTTAGGTCTTGCGCAGAGAACAAAAGAAGAGCAATTCTGGAGCATTCTAGCTACATCATAGGGACAAATACTGTATATTTCCCCAAATTCCCCTTGATTTAATGGTGTTTGTATCCCAATGTGCATTCAAGAGATTCAAAGCCTCATTGAAATCATTGTGAAATTGTATTTCCTATGGGGCAATTGGTTTGTTCAGGAATTGTTAATCTTTTGTTTTCTGCCTGAGCTTCCTTAGACAATGAATATCTTTAAGTCCCATAAAGACTAAGGAATGCGGCAGAGTCACATCCACTGGTTATACTAAATTTCCTGGGTCTGTGTTTAAGGTAGGCTGGCTGGTGGGGTCTTGTAACAAAGCAGGCAGTTTCCTGAGCAAAAATTAGATGTAGGAAGGGTGGAGGGAAGGTTGTATGTGTGTGTGTGTGTATATGTGTGGAGGGGGATCACTGCCTGGCTGATTGGAGCCTGGGATGTTTATGATTGCTGGAGCCTGGATATGGCCCAGCCTGGAGGCAGGCTGTCTACTTCCTTGCTGTCACTGTCTGCCTCCACTTCAGAGTGCACAGAGAAAAAAAACAATTAACCCCTTGCTTAGCAAGCACTGTGTAGCTGATCCTTCAGGCTCCCAGGAGGTTAACCCTTTGAGTGCATACCCCTCTGGCACAAAGGATTGTGCAACCTGAAGTCTTCCAGCTGTCCAGCTGAGGGTAATGGGAGGCGTAGGCCAACAACAGCTGGATGGCTGCAGGTTTTCCACTGTTTGGTTACACTTACAAAGTAAACCAAAAAAAATGACTGTTGGATCCTGAAACCCTTTAAACAGTCTCCACGTGTACCAATTCCCCTAGGCCTGCTGTAATCAGCACAATGCATATTTTTCTGGGGTTCACCTCATAAAAGAATGGTATGTTTTCACATCTGGTTATTTTTAAAAAATATCCAGCTGCAGGACTTGGAAACAAGCGGAAATACTGAAAAGACCACAATGCTAAGAAAATGCAGAAAAAGATCATTCTTTCTGAATAACGTAGCAAAGAAAAAGCTAAACCATTGTTTCATAAATCTCATTTTGGGGTATTAATGTTAGAACACAGGGCATACATTATATTATTATTGTTCGTCTTTAGTTATAAAGAGCCATCATATTCTACAGAGCTGTTCAATATAAAAGAGATCAATAGGCGATTTAAAAATCTAGAAAATGCATAGATTGAGACTAATTTGTTCTGGTCCTCTGGTCTGGTTGGCAATAGACATACAACCATACCTGGGAACTCTCCCGATTTTCCCAGGAGGCTTCCGGTTTTGACAGTTCATTACCGGGCAGAGGCGTAACTAGAAGCCACCGGGCCCTGGTGCAAGAATTGCCATGGCCCCCCACCGACCACATTGGCTCCCCTCAACTACATTGGCCACCTCCACATTGACCCTTCCACAATGCCCCTCATTCTCCACAGTGGCCCTTCATCTCCACAGTGCCCCTGTTTCTCCATATTGCCCCTTCCACATTGCTCCTTCAACAATGCCCCTCATTCTCCACAATGCCCCTTCCACATTGCCCCTCTTTCTCCATATTGCCCCTTCCACAATGCCCCCATCTCCATATTGCCCCTCAATCTCCATAATGCCCCTTCCACAATGCCCCTCATTCTCCACAATGCCCCCATCACAATGCCCCTCATTCTCCACAATGTCCCCATCACAACGCCTCTTATTCTCCACAATGCCCCTACTGACCGCCCCCCTCCTCCTACCTCGAGTCCCTGGTGGTCTAGTGGTGAGTCAAGCTCCCGCGCGGTTGTTAGTAATGCAGAGCGCTGGGAGATTATGTCATCTCCCAGTTCTCTGCATTACTAGAGCGCCGGCTGCCGGGACATCACTTGTGCTGCGGGTGCGTGGTGAGGGGGTCGCAGGGGGCGGCCGGGTCCCTGAGAGTGACGGGCCCGGTCGCAGGTGCGACCCCTATTGTTACGCCACTGTTACCGGGTCTCCAGGGGCAGTGGCAGATTCTCCGAATGTGAGGAGTTTCCTCTAAAGCTCTTCCCACTCCTCCTCCTTGCTACCCTGTTTGTCCCACTTCTCCTCCTTCCCCACCCAGTTCCCGCCCACTTTTGTGATGCATCCAATAAGTTCCACCCCTGCTCACGAGTAAGCACCACCCCTTTTACAGGGATTTGCAGCTGCGCTAGAAGAATCCCCTGAAGAGAAATTTCCCAATTATGCATACAGCATTGTTGCTAAATCACTTCTGGCTTTCTCTGAACATTATCTGTTACATTTTATCAGAAAGCAATATTGATACAATAAGGGATGGCGTGCACAAAGGAGTGACTTCTCCAATGACTTCTCCAGTGATATCACTTCTCCAATCTAGTTTTATTCTATGGAGCCAATGCAAAAATATTTCTCCAGCTTTGGAGATCTTACTGCACAGGCTTTAAAGAACAGTATAGGGACTGGATAAGTCATATCACTGGGGAAGTCCTCTCCACTTTATTTCCTCTTTATCATGCCTCAGTGTATAATGCCCAGTGTTTCACTTATACAGTGCAGAGAGAGCCAGAACTGATACTTGTGTGATGATGTGTGCTCTCACAAACAGATGTCACTTGCTTATGTGATCTCTCACTCTCTATTTTATTAGTGGGGCAATGGGATTTTAGCCTGGCTGGGTTTGGTAGCACATAGACTATATAACATATATTTGCAGTCCAGTCCCAACAATGGGGCTTTTGAAGGTTGAGGCAGCAAACTGTAAAGTTTATTGGATCAAAGACGTGTAGGTCGTGTTAAAGCCTGCTGTCAGGTGAGGGGGTCCTTCCCAAACAACTGATTGGTGTTGTATTGAGGATGAACATCACAGCCACAGGAGTGTTACTAGTCTCCTCCTATAGCAAATTACAATTCTCATTAATTTAAATGGGTCTTTTAACTCCTTTAACCCTCTGAGTGCCAGAGGGGTACGCAATATGCCAGAAATGTCTGTGGCATTCAAGGGGTTAGTCAGTGAAAAATATGTAATACAGTTTTGTGGGGAAAGGAAAAACCTTCTTCTGGCCTACCCTGAAAGGGATAGCATCCTCTGGACTAGTTTAACCCTTTGAGCAGAGCAATGCGTTGTGTACCCCTCTGGCACTCAAAAGGTTACGTTTCATTAGCAGTGTTGTTGTATTATGAAAGCAGTCCATGGATAGGACTGAGAAAGCAATGAGTGCCAGGATTTGCACAGCTATAAATAGCTCCATAATGCAGGTTTCTTATGATATGTGCAGTCAGAGCAGGCAACCATACTTAAAGGGAGAGTGGCTCTGTCACAAGCGAGGGCTATAGGACCTGCTGAGACAGTGGGGAGAGTGTGGGAGTGAAAGGGTTAACAATACCAGACCCCTGGTTACCTGTTACTGTTCCTAGCAACCACCAAATTGACCCTTGAAATCCCTCCTGCACTATCACCTCAGTACTACAATTTGCTGACACCACCAAGACTTTATATCTGGGCATCTTAGGTTACCCCAAACACAACAGAAATAGAGTATAAAATCACCTTAAAGGGATAGTAATGGTTAATTTTAAGTTGATTTAATATTGTAGACATTAAAATAAGATTAACCTCAATGTAAGTCTTATCTCTCAATCCTTTATGGTTCGAGAGATATAACTTGCTAAATTTACCT
Source organism: Rhinophrynus dorsalis (assembly GCA_037306005.1). Classification (NCBI taxonomy): domain Eukaryota; kingdom Metazoa; phylum Chordata; class Amphibia; order Anura; family Rhinophrynidae; genus Rhinophrynus; species Rhinophrynus dorsalis. The sequence continues at coordinate 146,352,817 of CM074725.1, read as the reverse complement.
TTTGCTGGCTGTTTTGCTCAAGTCTGCCACCTAGCTGACAGCTGTAGATCACAGTCATCTGACCAGACAGAGGCTCTTCAGCAGAGCTATTAGAAATAAATACTTAATTGGAAAGGTCTACAAAGTGTGCTTGCAAACCAGACACACTTTGTAGACCGTTCCAAATTAAGTATTTCTCTTTAGATATCATTATATCTGCACTGCTGAAGAGCCGCATCTGGCCAAGCGACCAGAATCTGCTTCTGACAGCTTTACAGCCAGTCAAGCAGAAAGGGGAGGGACCAGAGAACTTTATTTTCCTATATCTCTCAAACCATAACAGTTTGAGAGATACGAATAAGTGCAAGTACTCTCTTTTAATTGTATATACCATATAATTAATACTTTTTTTCTGACATTACTATTCCTTTAATAATCAGACAGAGCATTAAACCTTTATTAATGTGTGCTACATGAGCTTCCTTCAGAGTAGTGAGTTAATATTAGAGAACAGAGATTAATTAAACATTTAATCTGAAAAAAGGCTTCACAGTGCTGGGTACTAAAATTCAGGAATAAAGGACATACAGAAACAAAGATTACACATTAGCAAAACAGTATATAAAAAAATGGGAGAAACACAAGAAATCCTTAAATACAATTACCGATACTTTAAGAGTCCTTGTGGGAACTTCAGATGGTAGTTCCCCCTTCAGTTGTTACAAAGAAATTCACCTTTTTTATCCAAAAATACTTTCCACAGTACATTCTAAGAGGCCAAACCCCCTGGGTGTTACCTGGGGGGTGGTTTGGTCTGACAGTTTACACATGTTCTCTGGATAACTCCACATCAAAGCATAGGGCCCAAGACATTTTTTTATAACCCTTATGTCCTGCTCTGGTGATTGCGATCTACTCAGCTAATTTTATGGCCTAGGACCGGTGCACATTGAATAACATACAAATACAAAATAAATAAACAAATTATACAAACCAGAGGCCCAGCAAAGGTAAACTCATGCCTTGGCATGACAGGCTCCTAAAAATATAAAGGGTTCATATATTTTCCTGTCCAGAATTTGTAAAAAATATTTCTATGGATGTGAAGGTATATATTTATGACACATTGACCCCAGTTTGTGTATGAAATTATTGTGACCTGCTGTTGTTGGACAGTCTCATCATCCTCATTTAAAGGGATAGTAATGTTTCACAAAAACAGCAGCTCCAATTAATCTTCATAGTATATGAGCCATAGAGACTGTTATCTCAATACTGTGCAAGTTGTATTTCAAGAGTAATTGAATAATAAAGTTTCCCCCTCCCACCCCTTTTTCCTAGTCTAAGCCACCTCCCCTCAGATGTGAAATCTGGTCCGCAGACCAGACAGCTCACAGCAAGGGACAATCTTTTTACTGTGAGAACAATGAAAGCCCTGCCCCCACTGACAGTTTTTTCCCTTATGTTAATTGAAGATTGTCCCTCTCTGCAATCCATCCGTACAGTTGAGCAGTGTTCCATCAGTAAAAGGGATGGAAAGGGAGATACTTTATCATTCAATTACTCTTGAGCTACAACTGTGACAGTACTGAAATAACACTCTCCATAGCCCAAATACTATTAATTGGACCTGCTTTTATTATGAAACTTTACTATCCCTTTAATGAGTGATAAGTGCACTGATTCATTGAGTGATATGTGCAATGTAGCTCTTAAGTGTTAAAGAAACAGTAACACTTTGCAGTTGGAAAAAAAACCTCACATTGTTGTGGGCAGAACATTCTAAAGGACACATTGTGGTTGGATTTGCTCCCCAAAATGAATCTTTCATTAGCGCTGGATATCATATCTATGGAGGAGGACATGCCTTTTTGTTGCAGGACCCAAGGACACCAACAAATAATTGTGGTTTTCTATGCACATGATATCTAGTGATAATGGAATGGAACTAATTCAACAAGAATCGATTCATAGTCCAAAATGTATATACTGCTGTTCACGTTGATAATTTACAGATACCTTTGGGTTTGTATCAGTGTTCACTCGTGTTTCCCTGCCTCCAGTATGCATGTAGGGAAATGGGAACACAATATGGCATAAATGCAGCTCTTCCTGGGAGGCACACACATTCACATACATCTTATCTATCCCAATAGCTTTCTGTGGGATCTGCCAACTTGTAGCATGGTGGATAGTAATGAAGAATCAAACTGGCACGCACTCATTGATGAATGAGCAACTGCCAGATACGATCTGGCCATTGGTGAATTAAAGAATTACTGATGAGCAAGGAAATCAAGCACTTTCAGCAATGCTCTTCTAGGTGAATAGACCACATACTGTCATCAGGATTTTGCACCTATATTAAGAAAAGTGGGGGTTTCATTTTTATTACATATAAATATATATATATATATATATATATATATATATATATATATATATATATATATATATATAAGATGTACTCAGCCTGAGCTGAAGTGAAGAGACAGCACACTATGATAAATCTTGATAGCAGAATTTTAATCAAAGGTAAATTCCATATTCCAAACGTTTTCGGTCCCCCTATGGCTGAGTACATTTTTATGCATACTTTATGGGATATGCACCTTGTTTCTAATGTCTGTGCTTGAATTAAATTATTGGTGTGCCATTGCCTTCATTCACTGTTCATATATATATATATATATATATATATATATATATATATATATATATATATATATACACTAGTTGAAGAGCCGGTTACCCGGGCCACAGTGGCACTGCCAGACGGTCGCGGGGCAGTCATGCACAGTAGAGACTGCCCATTCCGCGGCTGATACAGCGCCAGCCGGTTGTGGTGCAGTCATGCTCAGTAGAGACTGCCCGCTCTGCAGCTGATACAGAGCTGGATGCTCCTTCGGAGCGCCCTGCTCTGTATCAGCCTCATCACGGGCAGTCTCTACTGCGCATGACTGCATCGTTGCAAACTTTGCAGCAAATTATTATATAGGATGTATATATAATTATACAAATGCATCTCCATCACCTTAAGACAAGTTTAGTTCTATTGTGCTATCCATTTACAATCTACTTTTTTTTTTTTATTAACCTTTACTTGTTGTGGCACTGTAAGCTGTGCAAGGAAAGTATTACCAAACAGTGTTGCATGTGTACATGTGTGTCAGTGCAACCACATAGCATTAGCCTCTAACCCCTGTAAGCCTGCCCCATAGCATGTGTAGTGAACTTGACAGTGACCAAATTGTCTAAAGCATGTTAAAGGGATAGTAATACCTGAAAAAGAATGCAGCTCCGATTGATCCTCCTATAACATGGGCCATATAACACTGTGTTTCAATATTTTCCATTTTTTTAGTTCAACAGTAATTCAGTGCTAAAGAATCCTCCACCGTCTCCTTTCACCTATGTCACACTGTCTCTCTGAGCCACCAGATGGAGAGCAGCAAGGGACAATCTTCATTGAGCATAAGGAAAATCCTGCCCTCCTTCAGCAGGGTTATCCTTATACTCAGTGCCTGAAAACTGTCCCTCGCTGTGCGCTGTTCAGTCTCACGACTGGATTCCACATCTGAGGGGAGGCGGCATACAGGAGGTGAAAGGGGTGGGAAGGGGATCATTTAGCATTGAATTACTGTTGAACTACAAAACAGAAAATATTGTAACACAGCGTTACATGGCCCACATTATAGGAGGATCAATCGAAGCTGCATTCTTTTTCAGGTATTTCTATCCCTTTAATACATGGAATAAAACTTGGAGCTGACTAGAGGAACACCCTGAAACATCCACAGGCTGTCCTCTTGTCCTTTACTTGGCACAAGCCTTGTTAAAGAGTGGCTTTTTGTTGTAAGTACATGGCATAGTAAGTTGGTGTTAGGCAGGCGTAGGGACTTATATGCGATTCCATTGCCTGATATAGAGCAGAATCACCATTGTACATTCACCACATGAATGAGTCTAAGCAGTGCTCAACTAATGGAACATTTCTAACTAGTTGAAGAGCCCGGTATACGGGCCACAGTGCCACTGCCAGCTGGTTGCGGCGCAGTCATGCACTGTAGAGACTGCCCACGCCGTGGCTGATACAGTGCCAGCCGGTTGCGTTACAGACATGGCCAGTAGAGACTGCCCGCACAGCGGCTGATACAGAGCTGGATTCTCCTTCAGAGCGCCCCGCTCTGCATCAGCCTTGTCACTACCGAGCATGACTGCTTCATTACGAACTTTCTAGCGAATTATTATATAGGAAGGATAATACAGCAAATGATATGTTTTGACTAGAACATAACCAATTAGCAGACTTACAGGGAATTAGTACGAATTGCCACACACTGCCACCAAAACATGAAGGTTATTTTCTCAAAAATAATTTTTTTTACAGAAAAATGGATACTACAACACACAGAGGCAGATTTTGATTCTCTGTAAACACAGGGAGGATAACAGGTGTGCTCCTTTGAGGTCAAGAGGTGCGCTTTGCAATGCGTTGTGTACACCTCTGGCAGTCAAAGGTTTAAGTATTTGCACAAAGGGAAGGTTTTCATTTGAATAACTATCTGCTTTAGGTTCTATGAATTTTTCTTTTAACAAGCATGGAAATCAGATTGTTCTGTTTGTTTTATTTTTAGTTTGTAATTATCAAGTCGTCATTAGTCAGACTGAAATTTCTAAGTAGCAGACATGACTGAATGTGGTTTCCCCAGGAGAAATGTAAAACACTGGGAAATGGATACCTTTGGAATACCAGGATGGAAGCTGTTCATTTATCAGGCACAAGTAGCTGGTGTAAGCCTGAGCAATTAGTGAAGTACTGCACAGGATATTGTGTTGCAGTGGGAGGTAACTGATGGCAGGTCGACAGCTTCTTTTCCTTTATTAATGTAAATTACATCTGGTTTGGGGTTCATTTGCTTAATGGTGTCTTTTACTGGCATGTGTTTAATTGGAGTACAGGGCTTTGCTCCAGTTATAACTGCAAGGTATGCATTTGACATAAACAAAAAAATTGATTCCAGAAGTGCAGTGGAGGTTCCAGCTGTACAGAGTGGAGAATGGTGATATAGAATAGTGATTAGGAAAACAGAAAGATTGCAGATCAGAGGCCATTGATTAATATAGAGCAGGGTTTGGCAACCAGAGGTTTTCCAGCTGTTGATGACTACAATATCCATCATCCCCAATGGTGGGCAGAGGATTATGGGAATTGTAGCCCTCAATAGCTGGAGAGGTTAGATCATGGGTGACCAATATGTGCCCACCATGGGCCAAATGTTGCCTTCCTGAGATATATATTTTTTTAACCATAAATGAATTAATAGGCCAGTAGGACCTAATCACTTGCTTGCTGCTACAATTGTGTAACTGAAACTAGATTTCTGAGCATAGCTTAATCTGTTAAATAACAGTATTCTCATTGACTTGATCACTATTTATCAATCACTAGCACTGTCTATAATAGGGGTCTCCAACCTTTTATTTCATGGGAGCCACTTTTATTTGATGAAACATGTACTGAGCTGCTCTAAAACATATACTGAAAATACATGAATTTATAACTGTACCTATTAAAGGGATAGTAATACTTAATTATTACTATCCCCCATATTGTAGATATTTTCAAAATAAATTAATAGCCCCAGGTTCATCTCTCAAACCTTTATGGTTGGAGAGATAACTGAAGACAAAGTTCACCCCTCCCTCCCCCTTCCCTGAAGTCAACGTTGTACTGACTGCAGGGATATCCGGTCTGACTTTCATCAAGCAGCTCTGCAGCAGAGCCGCGATCATGTTAGTGAAAAATAATTAATTCACTAAAACAGTCTTCTATGTGTGCTTGCTAACCAAGCACATGTTGAAGACCGTTTCAGTGAAATAATTATTTTTCACTAACGGGATCTCGGCTCAGCTGCAGAGCCGCAAGCCTGTCGTACAACAGACTTCCCCTGCAATCAGTACAACGCTGTCTTCAGGGGAGGGAGGGGGGAACTTTGCCTTCGGTTATCTCTCAAACCATAAAGGTTTGAGAAATGAACCTGGGGGCTATTAGATTATTTTGCAAATATCTATAGTATGGGGATAGTAATAATAAAGTATTACTATCCTTTTAAGCTATCTCCAAAGCTGGTCTTAATCACGTTCGACACCTTCCAATAGCAATGTGCTACACAGAAAACAAGTGACCTCCAATTCAAGGTAACAATATTCTGCAAACAAAAACAGCAAATACAAATAATTGACAGCTTCCCAGGTAAGCCCTTCTGATAAATTAAGAGCCACGTATTCCTCCCCTTTAATACTGCCCTTCTTCGTAACACAAAAATGAGATATGTACACCAGGGCTTAAAACTTGAAGTCCTTTGCTACTAGCCAGACCTGAAAAGTTACTCGCCATTGCAGGACATTACATACCCACCAGGGCTGAATTTCTACTCGCCAGGGATACATTTTAACTCACCATTAGCTAGTGGGGAGTGGAAATTTTGAGCCCTGATGTACGCTATTATGTAAAGGGTAGAAATTAAACCAGATTTGTGTTTTATTCTTGTCCTGATATCACTTATTCACATAAAAATATTCAAAAATTATTTAACATACTTGTGTCTCTACAGCAATGGGTAGAGGCTTTGCTCTCAGTTTGTTACTTTGATGATATCAGCTGCTGAAATACCATCCAGTCCTCTCGGCTCATGCTGCTCCTTCACATTTATGTCATTGTAGTTGGCGTTTACTATTGTTCAGAGGCTTACAGTAAAAATGACAGAAGAAGGAAGAGAAAAAACAGTCAAATTTAGACACCCTGGGGAAACTTAAATAAATCTAACTTCATGTTTTTAAGCCGGAAAGGCCACTTACAAGTGTCAAGGATAAGCTCCCCAATGCTGTATTTACTAAGACTTTTTTTTTTCTATCTATAAGACACTGCCCCTTTAGAGTATTTCATTACATATTCCATGACATCAAGTCAACTGATCCAGTGAGAGCCAATAAATACCATTCTGTGATCCCTTAAAATGTCAAAAAGAATGTGTTGATTGTGCCAGCATTCAGCCTTTTTGTTCTATAATGCGCTTACTTTAGCAACCACTAACAATCATTTCAACATGAAATCTGAGCCATGAAGAACTGTAGACCAGATATGCTTCCCAGTATACAGCACTGAGACAATATTGGTGAAGGCACATCCCAGCGAGTTTACACTCCTTTCTTTTCTTCATGGTCTGCTGCAGTGCATTCATATTTCTCATCAGTATGAAGTCTCCTCTCCTCTGATAGAAGTGATGACAGATAAAAGGACTTTTTCTTTTTCATAAAGCTCAGGAATTTATTTCAAAAGCCGCAGACTATGGAAACAGACAGACTACACTAGGAGATCATCCAGAACTGGAAAAACATAGGTTTTTGTTTCCTTACCCCCCATGCCCTTATTTTAACTCTCAGACTGCTAACACAGCCAGGTACCACACAAAGGGAAGGATTTCCCATTAGCAAGAATAGGCAGGTACCGGTTTGTGAAGGGTGTGTTGCCTGTGTTGGCCACTCTCACCATGATGAGCTTTGGGCAGGGCCAGATCCTTGTTAAAGGAACACTTATCACCTAAAGATGAATTTGGGTAAAATACATTTAAGTACCCTGCACTTCCTGCTATTATCTGTAAAAATTATCTATTTGTTTATGAGACCTAAAATCTAGTTTTACATGTGCTGAGGGAGCGAACTTGTCTGTCTTTTCCAGAACTTCATTTCTTGTCCAGGATTATCTCTGCATGGGCCAACATAAGACACCCACTTCTCTGAATACAAGAGCAGTGGGCATCAATCACAGTAATGGAAGTAAAGTTATTAAATGTTTTGCCTCTGGTGCTGTGCTTGCAGATAGCATACAGAGTTAAATTCAAAATTCTGCTGGTAACTTATAGAGCCCTCACTAACACTGCACCCCCCTATATTCCATCTCTCATTTCCAAATACACTCCCACTTGCCATGTTCTCTCTGCACAGGACCGTCTTCTCTCCACAGCTCTTATTACATCCTCCCACTCCCACCTACAGGATTTCTCCCATGCTGCACCTGAGCTATGGAATTCCCTCCCCCACCCAATCAGACTGTCCCCCAGCCTTCAGATCTTCAGACGCTTCCTAAAAACTAACCTCTTCAGGGAAGCCTAAAAACTAACCTCTTCAGGGAAGCCCATCAACTAACATAAGCCTATCAACTACCATAAACAATATCACCAAGAACCACCCCCTTCCCTGTACCACTGCACTCAACCACACTTTTCACTCCCACCCACTGACTGGCAGTTCATGTGGCAGGAGGCAGTTACACCTTGTGTGTCCAACCTTCCTTCCTCTAGACTGTAAGCTCTCACAAGCAGGGCCCTCTGATCCTTCTGTTCTCCACATCTGATTGTACTATTTAATACCTCTGTATGTCCATTCCCTATTGTACAGTGCTGTGGAATTAGTTGGCGCTATATAAATAAAGAATAATAATAATAGTAACTGCTTTCAGAAATGTAATGGATACCTATCTAGCACATAACAATATTAAGAATTGACAGTTGTCTTCAAAGCAGGATTTTGTTTACCCACTTGGGACTTAATAGGAAATGGCATCAATGTGCTGTGTTTTTTGTGTTTTTTTCCTTCCTCTAGATCAACAGGGGTGATTTGACATGGGCTGAACTTGATGGACACCCGTCCATGTCTTTTTTTCAGCCTCATCATTTTTGTGCTGAAGACACCTAAAGCAGAATTAAGCAGCATGTTGCCCTCCAGCTGTTGTTGGACTACAGCTTCCATCACCCTTGGAAATATAAGGGTAGTTTCTGTGACAAGCAATGGTGGATAGAGCTGGTGGGAGGAGTCATGTGAGGAGCTACAGTGTGGCCTTGGGCAAGGCTCGTGCTCATAGGGTGTCTTGCCCAAAGGAGAAGTAACACCTCCTAATAACCCCCCCACACACACACACTCTTACCATATTATTGCCAGAAAATCCTAATAGCCCCTATGAATTTTGTTCCTGTGCCTTTGTTCAAGAGATGTCTTCAGTCAGTCCTGGATGTCATGTTCCTGGAGGCAGACATGACAGTTGCTAGCATGAACACAAGACAGAAACTCTGCTCCCTGCATATGGTATTGGCAGTCTTAACCCTTTGAATGCCAGAGGAGTAAGCAACTCATTGCTTCCCGGTCTGCTGTGCCCCATCTGGCACTCAAAGGATTAATGACCTGAGGAATGTGCAGTGCATTAATTCCCAATGTGCTGCACACGCATTTGGTCCTCAAAGAGATAAGTAGACTCTGTCTGCTTCAGTTTAACTCTTTGACTGCCAGATTGCATACCCCTCTGGCATAAAGGGTTAAAAGGTGGCAGCAACTGTCATGTTCAGCTTCTATGGACATGACATCCAGGACTCACTGTTATCTGTTGAACAAAGCACAAGGGCAAAATTCATCAGGGCTGCTAGGTGAGAGTTATTATTATTATTATTATTATTATTATTATTATTATTATTATTCAGTGTTATGTTACCTTAAAGGGATAGTAATGTTTCCCAATAAAAGCAGCTCCAATTACTCTTCATGGTATTTGGGCCATAGAGAACATTATTTCAGTAATATCAGAGTTGTAGTTCAAGAGTAATTGAATGATAAAGTATCCCCTCCCGCCTCTTTTACTGATGTAACACTGCTCACCTCAGAGCATCAAGACTGTCCAGATGGATTGCAGAGAGGGACAATCTTCTGTGAGCATAAGGGAAAAACCTGTCAAGGGGGCAGGGTTTTCCTTAGTCTCACAGTAAAAAGATTGTACCCTGCTGTGATCTGTCTGGTCAAGGGACCAGATTCCACATCTGATGGGAGGTGGCTTACACTAGGTAAAAGGGGCAGGAGAGGGATACTTTATCATTCAATTACTCTTGAACTACAACTCTGACAGTATTGAAATAACACTCTCCATGTCCCAAATACTATGAAGATTAATTGTAGCTGCTTTTTTGTGAAACATTACTATACCTTTAACCCTTTGAATGCCAGAGGGGTATGAAACGCATTGCACTCATAGGGTTATGGAAATCAAAGATATAAATCAATCCATTTGCTTAGCAGAAGTGTTAATGTATCACTCATTACCTGGCAAATAATTAGAACACAGATACCACCAGTGCTGATGTTGAATTCAAAATTTTGAGTTGTGACATTCATAAAACGACATCATCTTCTGGCTTTCTTTCACCCAAGAGAATTACCCTTCAGGTGCCTAACCCAATTCCTCTTTTGGAGCTTGAGAGATATTTAGAGTCTATTCGGAAATCCGACACTCCTATTCATGTGCAATGTCATGTGCTTGGCAGTAGAAAATAAACCAGATTGCTATGTTCACAAAATGTTAGGTCATAGGGTCAGAGAACTACAAATATGAGACACACCAAGGCAACGGATGTCTGTTATCATGTCTGGGAAGGAAGGCTCATCTCTCATTTGAAGAGTGACGTCTGTTAATGACTCAAAGGCTTCAGACAAAATCAATGCATTCCATTGGAATCCAAGAATGACTTGTTAATTGTTTTCAATGGGGAAGTAAGATGTATAATCTCATGTCCAAAAAGAGTTGTGGTGCATTTCTGGGACAAACCAGCTGTACCATGGGGGATAAATAATATTCCCCATTAATTTAATAAGGTCTCTGTTGAAATCAGTGAGAATTTCAGAAATGTTTACTTGCCCCCTTGCTTTAGCATACCTCCACTTTACTTCTGATCAACAGTCCTGTCAGCTCTTTAAAGTGTACTACTGATTTCATTGACTGTTTACCTGTTGAGTGCCAGAGGGGTGAGCAATGGACCACGGAGCATTTTTTTTTTTTTCCTTCTTCTGCTTCCAGACTCCCCGAACGGCGTGCAGCCGCTGGGGGAGCCCGGAATTCCATGACGGTCATAGAACATCATGGGTCGTTAAGTCAGATCGACCCATAACGTATCATGACCATCAAGGGTCGTTAAGGGGTTAAAGGGATAGTAATGTTTCAAAATAAAAGCAGCTCCAATTAATCTTCATATTATTTGGGCCATGGAAAGTGTTATTTCAATACTGTCAGAGTTGTAGTCCAAGAGTAATTGAATGATAAAGTATCCCCCTTCCATCCTTTTACTGATGTAACACTGCTCACCTCAGAGCAGCAAGACTGTCTTGATGGATCACAGAGAGGGACAATCTTCAGTGAGCTTAAGGAAAAACCTGTCAAGGGGCGCTGGGTTTTCCTTATGCTCACAGTAAGAAGATTGTCCCTTGCTGTGACCTGTCCGGTCAAGTGACCAGATTCCACATCTGAGGGGAGGTGGCTTACACTAGGTAAAAGGGGTGGGAGGGGGATACTTTATCCTTCAATTACTCTTGAACTACAACTTTGACAGTATTGAAATAACATTCTGTATGGCTCAAATACTAAGAAGATTAATTGGAGCTGCTGTTTTTGTGAAACATTACTATCACTTTAAATGTAATGCAAAAAATAAACAAATACATCTGACTGCTGTATGAAGGCTGCCTACCTAGAGCTATACACTGAGAAAACCATTCTAACTGATCCTTAAGACAAGTGGCAAAAAAATGTGTTTGCTATAGAGGACACCAGTGAATTGCTTTGTATTGCGTTTAAATGATTTGTGACATTTAATGAAGCAGCAAGCCTTTTCCAAATAATCATATTGTAGGGTTGTTCCTGCTGAGTTAAACATAGGTACTCCCAGGGCTGAGAAATGCATATTTCCAGTCTTTGTGTTTTTTTTGTTTTTTTAAATAATTAACAGTGGCCTCTAGTGGTCAGACTAGTTATTCCAGTACATTAACACATAGGTTTTCATAAAAAAAATGTTTACTTCTCCTTTAGCCCTTTGAATGCTGGAGGGTTTCTCTATGCATAGTAATGCAATGTGTTGCTCAGACTCTGGCAGTCAAAAGGTTTAAAAGGACAGTAATGTCCCAGAAAAAAATATTTGTTATTTTTTTAGTGCTTAAAAAGTTGAACTAAATGCAAAAAACCCTATCTCTCAAACCGCTATGGTTTGAGAGATATATGCATTCAAAGTCCCCCCTCCTCTTTCCCTGACGTCAGCGCTGTGCTGACTGCAGGGGAATCCTGTCCGGGGACCAACTGGCGGCTCTGCAGCAGAGCCGCAATCACTTTATTTAAAAAGAATGACTTAATTGGAAAGGTCTACAAAGTGTGCTTGGCTTGAAAACACACTTTGTAGACCATTCCAATGAAGTAGTTGAGTTGCAGCCTTTGGTGTTTTCATACATGCCCACATGGAAGGCACCATATCTCAGCATAGGGCCTTTCACTACGGGGACAAACCCATGAAAATGACATTACATTACATTATATTGACATGAAATTAACATCTGTGTAAAATCAAGGATAAACAAAAGACTGACACTGTCTCTGTGCTTTAGGAATTTAGTTTGATACACTGAGTTAAACCCTTTGGTACAAGGAACCAGTTTGATACACTGGGGTAAACCCCTTTGGTACCAGAGGTGTTAGCGGGGCAACTCATTGTAGACTGGCACTCTGGCACTCAAAGGGTTAATCTCTTGGATGATAGAAATTTTCCCCAGAATTCCTACACTTCTTTTATCAGCCTTCCTAGGTTTTCATCCCCATTTTATTTCTTGTAGTATCTAAAATGCAATGGTATCATCATAGGTTGGATCAACTGTTGCATATTTCTGTATTTGTTTGGGCAAGGTCCAATAAGACAAGAACATGATATGCTAAGATTTCCCAGAAGTCCATTCTGCATTACTTGTACAGGAATCAGACAATTGTGGACAGGGCTGGCCCCCTCCCTTCATTCCACCACTGGGTTGTGGTGCTGGAACCTCTCCAGACAAAGTGGACTTAATGTCTGCATCCGGAATAGAGTCTGTTCAGTTCTATTTAAGGGACAATCCCATGTCGCATGCCAAAAAACAAATTAAGCTACTCACAACAACTGTGTAAATCGTTTCCAGACAAAAAAAAATCCTTCTAGAATATGAGAAACAATGTTATTTGTTCCTGTGAAAAAGCTGAATACATTTTCTTTCCTTCTGCTCAATTCATATTTATCAGCTACATTTGTCTGTTTAACCAACGATAGGGACATAATTACAGTGCAAAGTACAATACCATAATGTAGCTACAGATTTGAGGTTTGTTTATTGTTTTAATGTGTCAGTTTCCTGCATTTATTATAAAAACATGCCACTGCAGTAAGTTGTGTTTGGATTTAGGATGCCCTTAGCTAATGGTTAAAGGGACAGGAATGTCCCATAAAAATACTTAGTGTTTTGTAGAGGTTAAAAAATTAAATACAATACAAATCCTATCTCTCAAACTGCTATGGTTGTTACCTTCCCTTAACCCCTTAAGGACCGGTGACATGCCAGGACCGTCACCTTTTTTTTATACCCTTAAGGGACCAGTGACGGTCCTGGCACGTCATGTAATTTTTACTTACTGTGGGAGTGTTGTTAGTAAAAACAGGGTCTGAGATTAACTGCTTCAAGACCACAGCTGTCTCTCTCTCTTACCCCAACTCGGCATGCCTGTAGACGCAACAGGTCAGGTGTGCTGGAGCGTCAGCAAGGATCAAAGTGGTCCTTAAGGGAAGGTAACTTCCCTTGACTGCTGGGGTTTGATCGGTGTCAGGATACCGGCACAAGTGACCTGTGACGTATACTGGCACACTGAACGGGGGTCTAAGAGAGTCCACTCCAGACTTGGAGCGGTCAGTTTCAGACCCTGTTTTTATTTGCAGTAAAAAGTATGTGACTTGCCAGGATCGTCACCGGTCATTAAGAGGTGCAGTTCTGGAGTAAACCATCTCCACCACAGGGAACCAATACATTTGATCAGAATTCCCATTGATTTAAATGTTGTTTTAACACTGCAAATTCTAGAGAGGTTTCCAACATATTATGAAGCAATGCTTGGAGATCTTTCTAGCATTCAAATGATTAACCCTGGCACTCGAAGGGTTAACTTAACCCTAACAGACTTTTGTGTATTAAAACTGCCCCTCTTTCCCTGTCCTCGCTGTGTATAGGCAGCACAATAAGAGTTAACCGCCTTGTATAATTGTGTATGAGATGTGAAAGCATATTAGACATTTAACCCTTTAAGGACTAGAGGGGTGTGCAACCCACTCCCCTCTGGTCCTTAAAGGGTTAATGCTGTAGCTGTAGCTCACCCACCCTCTGAATGTGGCTCCTTCCCTCCCTCACTATAGGGTAATGTGAGTTAGAAGCTGAGACAGATCAATTTGCCCATTTCAAACCAATCCCCCCCCACACACACACACACACACACTTTCTCCATGTGCTTCACAATTGAAGGACGTTACACGGTGTTGCTTAGCATTGTGTAGCTCCAGCTGCATCCATTCTGTAGACTTGCAAGCATGCAGCAATGGAGAGCCTGAAGTAATTCTGCCTTTTATTTATAAAACCATTAAAAAGTTACAAAAATCCCTGCATTGTACCTATTTAATACATTTTGTGTACATTTACAAGTCTGAAATATATCTTTTTTTTTTTTTTTTTTTTTTTTTTTTTTTTTTTTTTTTTAATCTCCAGCAAATAATCCCTAGTTCAGTGGTTCTCAACCTTTTTTGTTCGGGGCACCCCTAACACATAATCTAGAACATTCGGGGCACCCCTAACATATTTAATGTAATTTATCAAGGGCATAATGAAGGGTACAATACACAAATATACAGTTATTATTAGGTCTTATAATCATAATAACAAAACTAAACATATTGTACATATTAATTTCTATAAATCTTTATTTAGAGGTCCATTTTATGTAGTCTTTATAGAAAATACGGGGCACCCTAAGTTGATGATCGTGGCACACCAAAGTGCCACGGCACCCTGGTTGAGAATCACTGCCCTAGTTTAAAGCATTTGAACAGCATTCCCAGAATGCCATTCAGCAATAGGAGGACATATTTGCATGTGCTGCATGAAATTCTGGGAGTGCAGCAGAAATTTGTACATCTGTTTCAGACCTGTAAATGTACCCATATATTTATGTATACATATGTGTTTGTGTACTTTTGTTTAAAAACCACTGATCTGTTCCATAGCACTGTAAAGAGGTTTGTAAATACATAGTACCGTATTTATTCAGGAAGCTAAGGATGAACAGTTCTTGAGCAAACCAACCACACCCCAAGTGACAAATAAATATTCCCTTAGTTCCCATTGATTTCAATGGAGCTTTTAACCTCTTAGCTCCATAAGCTTTAGAGAGTTTACCATGCATTGCTTTGCAATACATTTGAAGATCTCTGTAGAATTTAGGGGGTCAAAAGCCCCATTTAAATCAATTTGTATTTGTCCACTATTGTGTAATTGGTTTCCTCCAGAACTGCATGTTTAGGAATCTAAAGATGAACAATTCTGAAACAAACCAACAGTACCATAGGGAAAAAATACAAATGCTGGCAATTTAAATGGGTATTTTAACATATCTAGCATTCAGTGTGTTTAAATTAACAGCACCCATCCATACCTCCCAACATTTCTAATTGCCAAAGAGGGACACTTATGTTTTAGGGGAAGTGGCTGGAGGTGTGGCTGGTAGGCGGGGCATTAGCGAGAATTTTTTGGCTATTTCATGACCTATTGACACCACCTTGTGTAACCTAATAAATGACTTCTAACAAGACCAAATTATTTTATGTGCACAGACTAATTTATAAACATATATACTGATGTTTAAACAAACAATAATGTGAGTTTTATTGCTGTAGAGCAATGTGGTATATTTATATACGGACCACACAATCTGGTTTCCTAAAAAGAGGGACATCATGGTAGGAAAGAGGGACAGAGGGATTTGGGTGAAAAAGAGGGACTGTCCCTCCTAAAGAGGGACACTTGGGAGGTATGCCCATCATCTTCAGCTGGCCAGTGATATTATTGGTAGACAAAGAGCCATAGAGCTTTAAGTTGCCTGCAATGTACATGTGCATCAGAGTCTGAAAAAGCACATCCTCGCTGAAGTTAACTAATATTTTTATTTACATGACTAGGTGTTTTCTTGGTTGTGCTATATCAGGGCTAGTCAATTTTTCGATCTCCAGCTATCAGGGACTACAACTCCCATGCCGGGAGTTTGTATTCAGTGTACCAACTCATCTGACTCTTTATAATTGATAATATCAATATCCTAGACCAGTGTTTCTCAGACTGTGGTACTCGTACTTCTGGGGGTACTAGAGTCACAGACAGGAGGTACCTACCACCAAGAGGACCTGTCCTCCAATATAGCTGTGTCATGCTGTACAGCAAAAAAGATGCAAGCTGTGACAAAGGTTGGGACAGCCCATCAAGTCGACATTGTGGTATGTTCTCCGTATTAATAATCCTTAATCAGTTACTGCTAACCCGCGTTTAGCCATCCATGCAGACAAGTAATAGGTAGGAGGCTCAGTAGGAAGGGGATTACATTGTGCAGTGGGGACCAGCAAAGACCTAATTGCAGAGTGAATAAAAGTGGCCCACTAGCTGTTTGAACCCACTATCCCTCTTATTGTAGCTGGTGAGTGATAGACATCCCCCTCTTCTGTACAGTATTATTTTGTCTCTGATTGTGTGAGCAAATGTGTTTTATGTGTGCTTTTTTAACTGGGTTGTTATTAATTTGTAAATATTCAATAAATAGTGATTGAGAGTTGGATAGGTATGAACATTTTTAGATCTGCAGGGGTGAGATGCACTAAGATTCAATATAATGGTGAAGTAGCTGGCAGTGTGTGGAGATCACTTCACCATGGAGAATAAGACATAATTTACCACATGCCCTAAGAATTAGGTATGCAAGGGGAGGTGGAGAGAGATTTTGATCATTTCATATGAAGCTGGTACAAAGCTGCCAAAGTGTTGTAATTCTATGTCTGCAGTCATGAGACTGCATGAGAAATATGTTGAACTGAAATATGGAGAACTGTGAAATAAGGCAGACTATTCTCCACTTTGAAACAATCCAAACAGTTCTCCAGGACTGAGGGCTACATTGAAAGCTATGGCAAAATCCACAGTTTGCCAGCCTCAGAGAGGTGAATTTGTTTCTTTGAGATGCAACAGCATCGGAACCTTTCTGAGCTTAGGGCACGTGGCAAATAATCACATTAACATATAAACACACACCTCCAGGAATATGAAAAGGGCACATTAAGTCAGATTTCAATATTAAAGTGAGCCACTGGTGAAGGAGACACTGAAACACTGTAGGATGTAGGATATTTTGTGGTCTAATCACAGGGAATAGATGGAGAAGAGGTATTGAAGCTTGTGCATCTCCCCAAGGAGTATTTTTTAAAGTGTTAGTAATGTCCATAATTTTGTTTTATATATTTGTAGAGAGGAAAAAAAAAAAGTATCTCATTGCCACCAACCCCATCTCTCAAACAGCTATGGTTTGAGAGATATTGGCAAACAAAGTTCACCCTTCCCTCCCCTTCTCTTGATGTCAGCTGTAAAGCTGACAGAAGGAGATCCGTGTCGGCCGACACGATGAGGCTCTTCAGCAGAGCCGAAATCCCGTTATTAGAAAAGAACTACATCATGGGAACGATCTACAAAGTGTGCTTGCAAACTAGGCACACTTTGTAGACCTTTCCAATGAAGTAATTATGTTCTAAAAATGGGATTTCGGCTCTGCTTCAGAGCCGCCGGGTGGTCCCCGGACACGCATCTCCTGCTGTCAGCTAGATTCTGATATCAGGAGAAGGGGAGGGAAGGGGGAACTTTGACTGAGAATATCTCTCAAACCATAGCGGTTTGAGAGATAGGGTTTGTGGCAATGCGATTATTTTTTTTCCCTCCACAAATCTATAAAAATAATTTATGGGACATAACTAACACACATCCTGAGAGATCCTGTCATAGATGGCCCCAGATTGGCTCTCTGGCTGATCAGAGATAGCTGACCAGTCAATCAGTAGCTACATTTATAACTTCATACTTCTGGACCAGATCAACTTAGAAAGATATGGTCAGTTGGACAACCATGGTGTAGACAATAGATAGCAAACTATCTACTTCACACTGATATTATGACCAAGTTAAGTATTTCCCATTCTTGATTCTGTGTTATTTTGAGATTTCAGGAGGGTCTGAAGTCTCACAGTCTGGAGCCGAGAGCACTTGGAATTGACCCTTTTGATGTTTTAAGAATCTGTGACTTGTACCTCCTTATAGCATAAAGAGCCTCCTTACTGCCAAATCTTATTACTTATCTTTTCCCTTCCAAAATTCACATTGATATTTTAAAGGATTTTCTTTTGTTGTGGAGAATATTGAGGAAAAATGTTAAAGGGATAGTAATGTTTCACAAAAAGGAGCTCCAATTAATCTTCATAGCATTTGGGCCATGGAGAGTGTTATTTCAATACTGCCAGAGCTGTAGTTCAAGAGTAATTGAATGATAAAGTATCTCCCTCCCTCCCCTTTTACTGAAGTAACACTGCTCACTTCAGATGTGGAATCTGGTCCTGAGACCAGACAGCTCACAGCAAGGGACAATATTCTTACACAGCAAGGGACAATCTTACTGTGAGCATAAGGAAAACCCTGACCCCCTTGACAGTTTTTTCAGGTTTTTCCTTATGCTAATTGAAGATTGTCCCTCTCTGCGATCCATCCAGATAGTTTTGCTGCTCTGAGTTGAGCAGTGTTACATCAGTAAAAGGGGCGGGAGGGGGATATTTTATCATTCAATTACTCTTGAACTACAACTCGGAGAGTATTGAAATAACACTCTCCACAGCCCAAATACTATGAAGATTAATTGGAGCTGATTTTATTGTGAAACATTATTATCCCTTTAATGTAGTCACTTTTATCTAATATGGTTCTGTTATATTTAACTCTTTGCTTGGAGACCCCGTTGGAAACCAATATTGAAGGGTAGGGAGGACACATGGGATATAATTGTGGACTGATACCTTTTGCAATTTCACCCACAGTTTTGAAGAAGCAGTCAATTATTTATGAAAAGTACATATTATGATTGCTTTTGTGTTCAATAAAACAAGCATACTCCCACTGTTGGGAGATTTAATGAGATATTGCCTTTTGAACAGCAGTTTGAGATGTCTGTAGCATTAAATTGGTTAGAAACCGTGTATTTCCTTAGATAGTTCTCCTAGCTTATTATTGTATCCCAAATCTCATAAAGAACAACAAATATGCCTGTATGCAGCAATAAAAAGAACAGCAAGTCTGAAGAGCCAACCAACTGCACCATAGGGGACAAACAAAAATTATGAAAATGTCCATTATTTTAAATTTGGCATGAAATGCTTTTTAAAAGTCCCATTTAAATTGATTTGAACTTTTATTTGTCCCTTATATGGTGCAGTTCCCCAGAATTGTTTCCGTTTGTCTTAGTTCTTCAGCCATATTGTCTTCTCAATTTCCGCTTCAACTGAAAATGACCCTTATCGTTACCAGCATCCCAGTCATGTCATCATCCAAAGCTCATTGCCCTGAGGTCATGTTTGAGTCTGCCCTCTCCTTCATCTCTGACATTCAGTCACTCACTAACTCCACCTACAGTTACAAAACATTAGTAGAGTACATTCCTGTCTGACTCAAGACACTGCCAACATTCTAATCCACTAGCTCATCATGTCTCCCCATGGCTTCTGCATCCTCTGTCTAGCTGGCATCCCACTAACCCATCTGTCTCTTCAATGATCAATACAAAATGCTTCTGTCAGACTTACATGCCTCACAAACTGCACTACTTCTACCACTCATTTAAAATATATATATTTTTTCTTGCACATGAATTCTGTATGCCTCTCCGCTCTTAACTATAAATATTCCTCTGTATATAACTCACAATCTACAACTCTCCTTTTCTTACATCCTTTCTCCCAGCCCTAAAGGAGACTTCTCCCTGGCTGTACTTTCTTTCTAGAATACACAGAGGCCTTCAAAAGTACTCATCATTTCAGGAATATTTTGTGTACCAAAATATATATATATATATATATATATATATATATATATATATATATATATATTATCCTCATCCGCAAAACAAGAGTATTTTTACTACATAAAAAGGTGCATTTTTGTGAAAATAATGAAGGTAGTGTCTCTGTGGTGTTTCCAATTTATTGGCCCCTGTCCAAAGCTCTCCATAAACTATTACAGAAACAGCACTATCTTAAAATGGAAAGGCCATAAAATTACTGCCCTTATTTGTTCACAAAAATGCATTTTTCGACTGTAAAAAAACTTTGAATGAGTTATCTCCAGGGAAAGACCTATGTATTTTAACAATAATACTTAACTATTCCAAACCTGATATTCCCCCTTTAAAGGGATAGTAATACTTAAAATGTAAAAAAAATATGTTGTAGGGTTTATCCCCCTGAGTAAAACAAGAGTACTCCCACTGCTGAGAGGTCTTTCATTCAAAAGTTATTAATTTTCAAAGTTGAATTTTTTAGGTGCAATATCACAGTGGCCTGAAATTGTACAGTGGCGCTGTTGCTACACCATCCTATGGAGATTTATGGTCAACTGACCAGAGTTGTCCATAGGATCGTGTAGCAACAGCGCCACTGTACAATTTCAGGCCACTGTGATATTGCACCTAAAAAATTCAACTTTGAAAATTAATAACTTTTGAATGAAAGACCTCTCAGCAGTGGGAGTACTCTTGTTTTACTCAGGGGGATAAACCCTACAACATATTTTTTTTTACATTTTAAGTATTACTATCCCTTTAAACTCTAAATTGTAAACTATTTCTAGAGGCATCCAAAGTGCCTCACAGTTGTACTCTGCAGAATATAATTGTTGTTTGTAAATTATTTAACAAACTGAGAGTTATGTTTGATGGTGTTATACTGGTAATATTGTTCCCAATGTAAAAAGGGGAGTTTCACTATTTTGACATATTTCAGTTTCATGTTCGCTGTCATCTAATCTTAAGAGTATTTGTGCAGGCTCTTTTAATATGTTGATTTTTTTTCCTTAGGTCCTTCTGGATGGTTCCATCGTGAAATGACCATAATCATTGCTCTGGCTTCTGTCTCTCTACTGGCTGTCTTAATAGTTGTCTTCTTCTTTGGGTACAGAATATTTGGAGGTATGATAAACTGTGTACCACAGAGTCTCCTTTTTCTACTCATTTTTAATTATGGTTGAGATATATATATATATATTTTTATATATATACAGGGCCTATAATTTTAAGTCCTTTGCTACTAGCCAGTCCTGAAAAGTTACTCACCACAGCAAGTCAAAACATACCCACCAGGGCTGAATTTCTACTCGCCGGGGCTAAATTTTCACTTGCCATTGGCTAGAGGCGAGTGGAAATTTTGAGCCCTGTATATATACATATATATAATATATAATGTGTGTGTGTTTTCTAGTTCGTTGTCCTTCCCACCCTGTGGTGGTTGGGGGGCAGGGATCGGCCACATGCAGTGAATCAGGGGCAGCGATTTTCACAGGCTTGTCGAAATTCATGCAGCAAGTTTCCCAGGGGAGGTGCTTTCACAGGATTGGGTGGGGCAAAGCCCCCCTGCCCACTCCTGTAAAAATCTTGTTGCAGCCTTCCAGCAGGTCCCTGATGTGCATTGCACACCCAGAGAAAAACAACAACCTGCTTATATGGAGAGGAGCTGGGTAACTTTTAATCTCACATATTCTTTCTCTAGCACCCAATAGGTTATTCATCCTCATCTTTGACTATGTTTATATGGAGAATTGAAATTCAGTAACATAACTGATACTTCCAATCACCCAGACATAGCTTTCTGCATTTTCTCTGTGTGCAGATTGCTGGGAACTCTTAAGGGGTGGTCAGGATGGGCAGGTACACAGGATAGCCACATATAGTCCACAGTCATTGGGCTTTGTGAACTGCATTGCAACAATCCACCTCATTGCAGGAAAGCTGCATCATGCTGCACTGGGCTGACATTTTTATGGCAATAGACACCCATGTGATCAGGTTAATTAGAGGCAATGCAAACTAAAGGACACATAGTGCAGTGGTTTTATCTCTGTATTAATGTCACCTATGTGAACACAACCATATACGGTCTGATGCTAGGTATGTCCGGATTCAGTAGTGACACCCTACCATAAAATATTATAAACTGCTTTGACTTCATAAAATGTCACAGTCTGTTAACATTCTGTCACAAGACAAACGAGGAACAATTCTAGCGCAAACCAACTGCACTGTAGGAGAGAAATAAATATCCCCTAATCTCCTATTGGTTTATAAGGAGTCTTTTACCCCTTGCATGCTCAAGCTCTCTATGCATAAATGGGAAGTTTTATTTCTTCCCTATGGTGCAGATGGTTTGAAGCCATAATTGCTACTCTGTTGCTTTCTGCATGAGGCCCTATGATTCTTCTCCTTGTTTCCTCTAGTAAAGGTCTAATGGTTTCTGTCCATGCTTCCTTTCAGGGGACCGTAAGCAAGGCCTTCACAGTATGAATATGATGGAGGCTGCAACCTCAGAACCATCCCTGGATTTAGACAACCTGAAGTTATTAGAGGTAATGACAGCCTTTACATGTTTGCTAAATACATAGAAAAGTGAGCAAGAGAAACATGCTTACTCTCTCTCATATTAATGGGGATCTATAACTTTTAAAAATAAGTGGTTCTTGGAGTATATTTACAGAATCATTTACTTAGACAGTCCTTTATACAGAAGTCAGATTTTCATATATTTTGCGCAGTGTCTGCAGTTGCCTATGTTAAACTTTATTAGTCTGAATGACGATAGCCATAGAGAGATACCCACCCTTGATTCCAATGATACACCAGGATGTTCTGATAGTATTATATGTCTACAGTGGAGTCAAATGGAAAAAACACAGTAAATAGATATAACTGACTTCTGTATGAAGGGCAAATTCTTAAGCAAATCCTTCTATTGGACACTTAATGTGACAATATTAAAGAGGTTTCTTATTTACCTGGTGACTCTGTCTCTATCATCTTCTGTGTTCCACTTCTTCCTTTTAGGGGAACTGTACTGATCGAGCAAGTGGCTCGTAATTTGATTAACAGAAGGACTTACAGAGGGGTCCTTTATATTGCAGTCATATCTATGACTACATGTTGAGTCCCATTTTACATATATATTAACCTTTTGAGTACCAGAGGGGAACGCAACGTATTGCTTCGCAATGGGTTGTGTACCCCTCTGGCACTCAAAGGGTTAAGTTCATATAGCCCACAAGTGCTCTTTAGAATTAAGTAAGCATCCTTTTTTATATAATAAAAGGCCAGGTTATGTTTGTCCCGATGCAGTCATGCGCAGTAGAGACTGCCCGCGTTCTGGCACTGCTCATGATTGCATCGCATGAGCGAGGAGGAGCATGACTGCATTGCGTGAAGCAGTGAGGTAGCGCCAGTACGCAGAGCGGGTCTGGCCTCTTAACCGTTTGAGTGCCGGAGGGGTACTCAACATATTGCAATGTGTTGCGCACCCCCTGGTACTCAAAGGGTTAACATTACCCATACCTTGGCCCGTATGCACGGGCTTTTACACTAGTTGTGAATATAGTAAAATGTCAGTGCGTAGTTACTGACTAGAGCAGAGTTTAAATTCAGACAAAATTTACATCAAAACTGGGTGAATGACACATACCTAGGTAGGTTCTTCTGTTAATTCTTATTGTGCAATTCTTAATAGAAGATTGTGCAAAATATTGCTTCTCTGAATTGCAAACCCTCTGTTCCTTAAAAAAAAAAACTAAGATCCATGTATTCCCTGTTAATATTTCCCTTTTAATTTTCTCCTCCTAATCAGCACCAATGAATTCTTCTATTCTTTTACTGGAATTACTTAGGATCGCAGATTTCCTGAAATCTAATTGATGTAAATCCTAGGCTACTTGAAAAACGTCTAGACTGGTTTGAAATGCTGTCTTGTTTGCTGTCCTTGTAAACAAATTATAATGTGGATTGGAATTAAGAAAATAAAGTACTTGAAATGTCTGTATTTTTTCTCTCCTTCGCTTACACATTTTTAAAAAATGTTGAGCATGGACACAAACAAATATTCACAACTCTATAAAATGACATTATTTGTCTTACCAAACACTTCTGTTTGAGGAAAAAATGAAATGTTAAAACCAGTCATTCCCATTTTTTTTCTTTTCTGCACCACTCACCATTATTGAGTGGATGACTGTACAAGTATGGGTCCTATTATAGTGAACTAATCCAATGGGAAAACACTATTTGTTTTTGAAAACCCTCTGGCATTCAAAGGGTTAAAAGGATATTAACAATATGAAAAATGTATTTTCATATTACAAAGAGAAATCTGATCACTAGAATTATGGGAACAAAAGAACAGTAGCAGAACAGACTCCATGTTTTTAACCCCATTCATGCCAGAACAGAGAAAGGCACAATATGCCCTTTGGCTGCATGTGGCCCGCACTCTGATTTTCCCAGGTCAGCAAGTCTGTCTGGCTGTACACAAACAGCAATGTTGCTATTCAGAAATATATCACAAATCACTAATCTGATATAATGTCTCATTCTTACAGCACTAAGAGATTCACAATTGATACTTTCACTGTGCAACAATACAGCTGTTAATGTAGTGTATGATCAGACACCCAGTCATCTTCACTCGCAATTCACATATTTCTGTACCAGTTCGGAAGCAAAACGACTGCCCCATAGGGGACCAATGATAGATAGATAGATATAGTGGCTTTTTTTGTTCTTTTTTTTTTTTTTTTTTTTTTTTTTTATAAAAGTGTTTTGTATGTATGTAGATTTTTATTTATATGGTGCCACACAATAAATAAATAAATGGGAATAAAATAAGCTTCACAGTCATAGAAACAATAGGATTGAGGTCCCTGCCCGATGGAATTTACAGTCTAAATTGGAGACACACAGCAGGTTATGAGGGTTATGAGTTCAAGTGTTGAGTTTGGCAAAAGGTGGTGCATGGTGTTGGCATTCAAGAAGTCAATTATGGTCTTCCAAAACATTTCTGAAGAAACATGTGGACCTAAACTAATTACCCACCACTGTTTGAGATTTCCCCCCCCTTTTCTTAGTCTAGAGTCTCTTCCAACCTTCTATCTCTCCTATTCCTTGTTACAGCACCCCCCTTCCTTTAAGGTGCAGTGTATCGCTGTTATAAAGATTGCCTCCCAAGGGAATAGAAAACCAAGAGC
The DNA here is from genome assembly GCA_037306005.1 of Rhinophrynus dorsalis. NCBI lineage: Eukaryota > Metazoa > Chordata > Amphibia > Anura > Rhinophrynidae > Rhinophrynus > Rhinophrynus dorsalis. The sequence continues at coordinate 146,327,572 of CM074725.1, read as the reverse complement.
TGTAGAAACTCAAACCCTGTTTAACTCCCTAATCTCCTTTTGCCTTCCTGGTGTACACTTGACATAGGCAGTACTTCAGAAAATACCAGAAGGGATTAATGAGCCTAGAGTATCCACACTATACAGAGCCACTCAATTTACAAAGATACATGCTCTGGTTTTGTGGAACTACCCATCTTTCTATGGCCCTTTGTGATGTAAGCTGTTATTTACAAGAGTAAGCACAAGCCTAAGACTCTATACAAAAAGACTGCAGAATGTATTAGAAGAACCTTTTTTCTTATGAACTTTAATTCTGCTTTCTGCAATAAATTTATGCCACTGAGGAATATAGCAATTTACAGGTATCAATACATATATTATAAACTAAGGTAAAAGCCTGTGCACATGGGCCAAGGTCTGGGTAATGTTAACCCTTTGAGTGCCAGAGGGGTACACAACGCATTGCTTTGCAATGCGTTGAGTACCCCTCTGGCATGCAAAGGGTTAAGCGACCAGTACCTCACTGCTCCTCACGATGCAGTCTTGTGTCGCCTCAGTCACGTGATGCAATCATGCGGAGTAGAGACTGCTCGAATGCAGGCAGTCTCTACTGCGCATGACTGCATCATGACAAACATCCTAGCTAATTATTATATATAGGATGAGGTTTAATATAATAAAAATTAACTTTAATGATTCTGTGTTCCTGTGATGCTGGAACCACTGGAAGCTATGTTTTGTTTCACACAAACAAAAAAGGGCCTGTATATATGAAATAAAAAGTGGAACAATTCTGGATCAAACCAACTGATCCAAAGGAAAAAATAAAACTTCTCAATGATTTCAATTTTTTTTTCAGCCATTGAACCAAAGTGTTGGAGACATTTCTAGCAGCTGTTGGTTAACCATTTAAGTGCCAGAGGGGTACACAATGCATTGCATACACCTCTGGAACTCAGAGGGTTAAAGGCCCTTTACATGTCAATGCAAATATTAATTTGTTCCATATGCTACAGTTGGTTTTCCCAAAAAGTGCTGAATTTTCATCTCTATACAACACATAGTCTTTAACCCTTTGAGTGCCAGAGGGGTACGCAATGCATTGCAAAGCAATGCGTTGCATACCCCTCTGGCACTCAAGGGGTTAACACAGAGATGCATGAGTACTGGTTGAAATCAGAGCGGTAAGTACATATGCTTATTAAAGATATTCAGATACGTATTTTGTTTACTTCTTTAAAGGGCAGTTAACATGCTTTACTCAGCCCAAACTATAACTTTTGAATAAAAGGCACTGGCAACAGTGGGAGTGTCCTTGCTTTGCTCAGCAGGAAAAGCCCTGCAATATGTATATTACATATATATGTATATATATATATATATATATATATATATATATATATATATATATAAATAATATGTTTTTTTCATCAAGGTTTCTGATTCTTTAATGTTACATAATACAATAAATGCAGGAGTGCTGAAAGTTTGTGATAGTTCTACTGCTAGATATGAGAGAAGCAGCAATCAAATAGTAAAACACTGAGCTTTAACATATGTTTTTTTCCTGTTGTTTTCCCTTTAAGCGGCTGTGATGTTTGTCTTTGTGTATATGTATGTACTAGTGTAAAAGCCCGTGTGCATGGGCCGTTAGGCAGTGAGGTAATGGCAGTACGCAGAGCAGGACCGGCCTTTTAACCCTTTAAGTGCCAGAGGGGTATGCAACACATTACAAAGCAATGTGTTGCGTACCCCTCTGGCATTCAAAGGGTTAACATTACCAGGGCCTGCTCTGGTTACTGCCATTACCTCATTGCTCCATTTGATGCAATCATGAGCAGTAGAAACTGGCCGAATGCGGGACAAACTTTCTGGCCTTTTATTATATAGGATGTGTGTGTATGTGTGTGTATGGATGTATATAAATAAAATGTTACATTTCAATATTTTTGCAGGTCATAGGACGTGGCCGCTATGGGTCGGTGTACAAAGGATCTCTGGATGAGCGCCCTGTGGCTGTTAAAGTCTTCTCCTTCAATAACCGGCAGAATTTCATCAATGAGAGGAGCATTTACCGCACCCCTCTGCTGGAGCATGATAACATAGCTCACTTCATTGTGGCAGATGAGAGAGTGACTTCAGATGGGCGTCTGGAATACCTTCTAGTAATGGAGCACTACGCAAATGTGAGTATGACTAGAAGTTACTAATAGGAAATGGAGCAGTTCGGAAGCAAAACAACTGCCCCGTAGGGGACCAATTATATATATATATAGATAGATAGATAGATGTAATGGCTTTTTTTTTTTTTTTTTTTTTTTAATGAAAGTGTTTTGTATGTATGTAGATTTTTATTTATATGGTGCCACACAATAAATAAATAAATAAATGGGAATAAAATAAGCTTCACAGTCATAGAAACAATAGGATTGAGGTCCCTGCCCGAAGAAATTTACAGTCTAAATTGGAGACACACAGCAGGTTATGAGGGTTATGAGTTCAAGTGTTGGCAAAAGATGGTGCATGGTGTTGGCATTCAAGAAGATAGGATAGACTTAAAGACAGGGGGACGGAATGGTTCTAGACATAGTGAGAGAGGTATGGAGTTCCATAAGCAAGGAATGGAAAGTGAAAAAGGTTTGAAAAAACGGTTTGAGACAGGAGAGGGAAGAGGGTGTGGATGGTGTAACAGAAAGAGCGTTGTGTGCTGACTAAAGGAGGTGGCTGGGAACATGAGCGGAGATGAAGGAAGAGATATTAGGGGCAGCATTGTGGAGAGCTTTATAGGTAAGAAGAAGGACTTTGCAAGTGTTACGGTGCTGAGTAGGGAGCCATGTGAGATGTCTACAAATGATGTGAGCAAGTTCAATTTTTGGGGAGAATGTGATGATTCGGAAAGCTGACCTTAGGACAGATTGCATAGGGGAAAGATGGGAAGTCGGGAGTTTGTTTGTAGTAAATTGCTGTAGTCTAAGTGGGACAGAACCGGCAGATTTTATCATTGTTGCAGGGAAGGAAGAGACAGGTTCTAGCCAAGGACATAATATGAGGGGAGAAGGAAATGGAAAAGTCAAATATGGCCCTTTGGTATAGTGTTGAGCTAACTGAATGAATGTCAGTTCGATCAAATGGTGAAGCTGGGTGTTGGGTGAGATTTTGGAGGGAAAATGAGAAGTTCGGTTTTGGACATGTTTATCTTCAAATGACGGCTGGCCATCCAGGAAGAGATGGCTAAAAAGCAGTCTGAAATTTGTAAATGAATTTGAGATGAAACATCAGGAGTGGACATATAACTATGGGTATTTTACCAGGAAGGATAAAATTGTCTATCATTTTCAAGTATATCCTGGATACTCATTTTTATTTACCTCGGAAGGGTGAAAGGCTGAGTTGACCTTGCTGGAACTAGACCCTGTGACCCTGAAGTTGGAACAGTTTCTACAGCTGGCACATTAACCATCTATCTCCCCATATATGTCCCCATATATGTCCCTATTTATTTAAAGCAGAACTTTCACATGATTAAAAAAGCTCCGCAGAGCATAGTTACATTAGCGATATAGACAGATTTATGCTTCAGAATAAAACGAATTGCTTCATTAACGAAAAATATCAGCTTTTAACTAGGCAGTCACCATGGAACAGCTCAGACATCTTGCAGAGCCGGCATCTCTGCATCTGCGCTGTCCGTCCCCTTCAAATCCAGGATTTGACTGCCACTGTACCATATGGTATGTGAAGGGATTGACAGCGCAGGCGCAGAGAGCACTTCCTGTAAGATCCCTGCGGATGCCTGCCTGGTTAAAAGGTGATTTTTTTCAATAATAAAGCAATTTGTTATATTTTGAAGCATAAATCTGTCTATATCGCTAATGTAACTATGCTCTGCGGAGCTTTTTTAATCATGTGAAAGTTTTGCATGACAGTTTTTAACACCTTCAGTGATAAAGAGATCTCCAACACATTGCTTCATTGGTTGTGCCATTATTTTACTCATTATGAATAATAAAACTTTACTGATTGTTTAATATGTGCACTTTGCATATGAGAGTGGTGTCAAATAAACTCAGAATCTATTTTATAGAAAGCTGGCAGGATGGAGAGCAATGATATTTTGCAGGTTAGATAAGAGGAGCCTCTGGGAGGAAGAGAGACAGGTAACTGGCACAGGGTAGGTTATGAGATTGGAACAAAGGTACTGGGCTATAAAATAAAGTTCTAGGTTAGGGTGGGCAACCTGCAGCCATCCAGCTGTTGTTGGACTACAACTCACATCATCCTCAGCACGTTAACAGCCAGGTGAGGACAATAAGAATTATAGTCCAACAACAGATGAATCTTTAGGGACTGCCTACCCCATTCTAGGATTAACCTCCTAAGTTGCTTTGCATTTATCATTGATGATCTTTTTTATACTAATTTGACCATGGGCTCAGTGATGATATCAGTGACCCTGTTCTTCAGCCACACTGCAGCTGAGGAGTAGTACTCTCATTCCTTCATCTCAGCAGTGTCCTTGAATGGCAGAAAGGAAATGTGGTCCCCCTATTTAATACTTGAGAATATAACACAGAATCAGAGTGCCAAGGCCACAATGACTCCTGCACAAAGCTTTGTCTTTAGACTTTTTCATTCAGAGGTCTGAGAGTCCGAATAGGCTTTGTTAGTCAGTGTGATCTAGAAAAAGGAGTGCATTATGTGCATTTAGATTACCCCAGCCTGCTAAAAGAGCACAAGCTTTGTGCATTGAATATTGACAAATGAATGTCAGATGTCATTAAAGGAGAAGATTTTCCTTTGTTGAATTAAGCTCTCCAGAATATACATTACTATAGAACTATTGGACCTAGCATAATGAGCCCAGAAATGTGTTCATAAACATAATTAAGATAATGTTTTGGTGGAGGATGGGTAGGAAAGGCAGTCGAAATTCACATGCAGATTTAACACAATGCTAAGAAAAAATATAACAGTAGCGCTTATTTAAATTGATGTTTCTGTATGTCTTTTTGTGATATTTCTGTACAAATACTACATCTCGGAGCTGCTTCTGTGGGGCAACTGGGCTGTCTAATGCACGTCCCCAAAATGGCAGGTGTATGTCCCATGTGATTCTGGGTCTTTGGGCATGTGAAATGCTTGTCTCTTAGCAAGCTAGGCTGACAGTTGTAACTGGAGATCTATCAGTCATGGACCAGAAATAGTATGACTTTATTGCTGAATGCATGGCCTGATTTCTCATTAGGCAGAGTAAGCAAACTTCCTAGAGACACCTTTTCAAGATATCTGGGCTTCCTCAGTGGAGGACCAGTGGGTTTTGCAGGTAATATTGAAAGAATATGCATAGATTTCAAATCTTTTCCTCCATATAATTTCTTTTTGTCAAAGGTTCTGAAGGATCCCAACAAGGCAAGAAGCAGTAGACTCTCTCCTGGAGAAACAGGTGCTGGTGCCAGTCACAGCCCAGAGTGCTCTTCAGGTTTCTTTTCCAACCTGTTCATGGTTCCCAAGAATCATAGTGGCTGCCACCCCATTCTGGACCTTGCATGCCTCAACAACGATGTAGTCGCTATGTGCTTCAAGATGGAATGTTTGAGTTCTGTCATCTCTGCAAATGTGCCTGGGGGACTCCCTGGTTCATCAGGAAGCGTATTTACACATCCTGATACACCTAGATAGTCAACACTACCTGCATTTGGCTTTCGGTTCTAATCATTACCAATTCACGGCTCTGCCATTTGGCCTGGCTTCAGGGCCAAGAATCTTCGCAAAGATCTTGTGGCCCTGGAGGCCTTCATTCATGCATAGGGCATCTCTTTGACACCGTATCTGCATGACTTCCTCATCAAGGATCCTTCAGTGGGACTCTTGGCTCGCAATGTCCAAAACTGCGTGTGCATTCTAGTAAAACACAACTGGATTCTAAATCTGCAGAAGTCTTCTCCAATTCCCTCCCAGATTCTGGTTTTCCTAGGCATGAAGTTTTACATCCCTCAGTGGAGGTCTTCCTTCCCGAAGAAAAGATTTAGGTTTTGTTCCAGGATGTGTCTCAGGTGCTGGAGTGGTCTTTGGTCATAATCAAGGACTTCATGAGGGTGTTGGGTCGGTTGGTTTCAGCTCTGGATGTGGTTTCATACTCTCAGTTCCACACAAGGGAACTACAGAGGGACTTCTCAAGACTTGGTCCAGGAATCCAGAGCATCTCTTTCAACAGACAACTCTTTCAGGAGGCCAGGTAGCATCTCCGGTGGTGGCTACATCAGCCAAATCTGAATGTGGGCCCAGATCACCACTGATGCCAGCCTGAGGGGCTGGGACACCTAGGTTCCAAGGCAGGTGGAATCCGGACGAGAGTCTGTTGCACATGAATATTTTGGAGCTCCGAGTGATCCGACTAGCCCTCCTTTTTTGATCTCTGGTTCTCACAGGTTCCGGTAAGAGTACAGTCTGATAACTCCACAGCTGTGGAGTACATAAATCAGCAGGGAGGAACTCTCAGTGTGATTGCGTGGAGGGAGGTGAAGGATAGGCGGAGACCCATATCCCAGCCATCACAGGTGTTCACATTCCAACAATTAAAAACAACACAGGCAAGCCCTGGTGTACATAATATATCCACCAAATAGTAAGGAAAGGGTCAAAAACGCTAAATGATTATGCTTTGTGCAAGCAGATTCTCAAAACATTAGAACATCAGTAAAGTGTATACTCACAATGGATACATATAAATAAGTGTAGCAAAAAAAGTGAAACACAAAGAAACAGCATACACATGAACGCATGTTGCTTGTCATCCCAACACCCTACACGTGTCTTCACAGAGAGTGGCTACTTCAGGGGATTATTATGTAAATGTATGTAGCAAAATGTATAGCTGCTTATTAGCCTATCTGTGGATTGTTTATTTTAATTTGTATAAGCTCAATTTTTGTTCCTGTCTGACTTGAATGTCATTACTCTATTTAGTATATGGTTCTCAGTTGATTAATGTGGGTCTTGAGAAAGAAGTTTAGGCTCTCTTTAGTCTGCAGTCTATAAGTTAGATCAGTGGTTCTCAACCTGTGGGTCGGGACCCCTTAGGGGGTCGAATGACGATTTGCCAGGGGTGGCCTACAACCATCAGATATTTCTATTTCTATTCATAACAGTAGCAAAATTACAGAGATGAAGGAGCAACAAAAATAATTTTACTGTTAGGGGTCACCACAACTTGGGAAATTTTATCAAAGGGTCGCGGCACTAGAAAGGTTGAGAACCACTGAGTTAGATGGATGCACACTGTATAGAGTATACAGATGGCTGTACTAACCTACATGTAGATTGCATTGATTCAGAATCATCACTCAGTTTAACGTTAACCAGTATACTGTTGGATAATGACATAGGAGAACACACCTATATCTGTTGCACTTTCTAATAAAATTCAGTGGTTGTTGAGGCTTTTGCACATCACCTTGAGTGTGTAGTCTTAGTCTGCAGTCAGTCCTCCAGCTGCAGTTATACTACAACTCCCCAACATCCGCAACCAGTAACTAATAAGGGCTGAATGGCATCCCAGTCCTTTTCTATAACTAGTGTATACATAAAAGAGAAGCAGCAACTGGCTGCTGTAGAGATGAAAATCAACTTGTCAGTGACCCCAAAATGTCTTTGGATCAGTTGTTGCAACTGGAAAATGATAAGTCTAACACTGCTTTACACTGTGAAACACTACACTAACAGGAAAGTGGGTCAAACAATGAGAAAGATCACACAGAAAACTTAATCGCTGCACATCACTTTAATCTTCTGTATTATTGATGGCAATTTGTTTATTCAGCACAAGGTTAAGGAAGCTTGAGTATCCAGACCATGTGTAGCACCGCAGTTAAGGGACAGCATCAGATAATATGTAAAATAATATATTTTGAAAGGTTTATTATGACGAGTAAAATAAGACTTTTCCCACTGCTGAGAGATATTTTACTCCAAAGTTACTGCAGCCTGAAATCTTACACTAGTGCTATTGCTGCAGCAGCTTATGGAGGGTTAATGTCACTGATAATAACTGTCTATACATTAGCACCACCATAACATTTCAGGCCATGGAAGTACTACACCTATTAAAATCATGTTTAAGGTGAAATAACGTTTGGATGTCAGTGGAAGTACCTTGTAATATAAAGATCTTTTCCATATTAAGCAATATTATCTCTTTAACACAACAGCTTAGTGTACTAATAATTTTTAGCCTATCTCATGACCTATTGACACCTCCTTGTGTAACCTAATAAATTACTTCTAACAAGACCAAAGTATTTTATTTACACAGACTCATTTATAAACACAGATACTGACGTTTTATTGTTGTAGAGCAATGTGATACATTTATAAACACATCACACAGTCTGATTTCCTAAAAAGAGGGACATCAGGATGGGAAAGAAGGACAGAGGGATTTGGGTCTAAAAGAGGGACTGTCCCTCCTAAAGAGGGACACATTGGGAGGTATGGCTTACTGCTTTGTCAGTGGCAGATTAGAGCAACATGTGGCTCTCAAGCTGCCCATCGTGCTCAGCTCCCACTATACAGCGTTGCAGAATATGTTGGCATTTTATAAGTAAATGTAAATAAGGATAACAGTCTCCATATGTGAATAAGATAAATGTAAGCTGCCTTTGTGTCTCTGCAGGGATCTCTGTGCAAGTATTTAAGTGTTCACACAAATGACTGGCTCAGCTCCTGCCGCCTGGCTCATTCTGTTACCAGAGGATTGGCATATCTACACACAGAATTACTGAGAGGAGGTACAGTCATCACTGCCAATAACTGATTATTGCCAGCTGTTAATTATCCATAAATTCACAGAGCAGATCAGAGTTTGAAGAGGAGTGTTGAAGGTTTCAATGTAATGCAGAATAAATGTTTTATTAAGCATATCTATTACTTAAAGGTGTATGCCACTATACAGTCTAAAGATATACATTTTTTGTTAGTATTTCAATATTATGTTCACGTGGATACTGTTATGTAGCAATGAAATGGAAAAAGACATAAATGTTGGCAGTTTTTTCATGCATTATACTGCGTTTTCGAGATTTATATGCAAATTATAGGGAGGCTTTTTTTATTTTTTGTTTTCACCTTTATCACTTGCTCTCAATATGAAAAGGATAGTTGTGTTTCAAAATAAAAGCAACTAAGTTAATCTTCATAGTATTTGGGCCATGGAGAGTGTTATTTCAATAATATCAGAGTTGTAGTTCAAGAGTAATTGAATGATAAAGTATCCCCCTCCCATCCCTTTTACTGATGTAACACTGCTCACCTCAGAGCAGCAAGACTGTCCAGATGGATCGCAGAGAGGGGCAATCTTTAGTGAGTATAAGGAAAAAACTTTTTAGGGGGGCAGGGTTTTCCTTATGTTCACAGTAAGAAGATTGTTCCTTGCTGTGATCTGTCTGGTCACGGGACCAGATTCCACATCTGAGGGGAGGTGGCTTACATTAGGTAAAAGGGGCAGGAGGTTGTCATTCCGTTTACTACAACTCTGACAGTATTGAAATAACACTCTCCATGGGCCAAATACTATGAAGATTAATCGGAGCTGCCTTTGTTGTGAAACATTACTATCCCTTGAACAGCTTATCTAAATTATACAGCTACCTGCTTTATTAGTGTGATTGATTCCATTATGATCTCATTGAAACCCATACTACAAATTTGACAGTACTATAACATAGCTGGACCAAAGTTTCAGCCTGCTGCGCTGACATTACAGTCTCGTAAGATACAACGAGCTGTGATCAATACGCTGAAAAGGTGCAATTCTGGAGCAAACCAACTACATCGTTAGGAACAATTAATTTCTTAAATGTTATAGAGATCTCTAATGCATTGTTTCACAATTCATTGGAGACCTATTTAGCATTCAGCGGGTTAACTCTTTGAGTCCCATGGGGTACCCAACACATGTCAAAGCAATGCATTGGGCACTCCACTGGCACTGAAAGAATTAAAGTCTCATTTAAATCAATGGACGTTTCAGGCCTTTAACCCCTTAACAACCCATGACGATCCATGACCATCATGGGTTGTTTTGCCTTAAGGACCCATGACGGTCCTGGACCGTCATGGGTTAAATGATAGCAGCGCGCCTCCGTGCATGCTGCTATCATTTATTCCCAGCTGAGACTGAGTGCTCCGGGACCAGAGCATTCAGTCTCAGCCACTTTCACAATTGCCGGGTCATGTGATCGCTTCAGCAGCAATCCCATGTACCGGCATTGTGAAAGAATGAACGGAGCAGTGTGATATACTGCTTCTTGTGTCTCTCCTCTGCCTGTCTGTCCCTTACTTCAAAGTAAGGGACAGAGAAGCAGAGGGGAGACACCTAGTGGACAAGTAACATGCAGCAACTTCTTTTTAACTTTATTTTATTTTGTAGGCATTAAAAAAATATGAAGAATGATATAAGTCTTATCTCTCAAACCTTTATAGTTTATGAGATATTCACAAGCAAAGTTTCCCCCTCCCGCCCCTTTTACCTACTGTAAACAATCTCTTCTCAGATGTGGAATGCAGTCCATAGACTGGACAGATAACAGAAGGGGACACTCTTATTCCTATGAAAACAATGAAATCCCTGCCCCCCTTGACAAGCTTTTCAGGTTTTTCCCTTATCTTAATTGAAGATTGTCCCTCTCTGCAGTCTACCTGGGCACCTCCCTTCTGCTCAGGCTGAACAGTGTGACATCAGTAAAAGGGGAGGGAGGGGGACACTTTGTCATTGAATTACTCTGGAACTACAACTCCGACAGAATTGAAATAACACTCTCCAAAGTCCAAATACTATGGTGATTAATTAGAGCTGTTTTTATTATGAAACATTACTATCCCTTTAACCCCTTCACTGCTGTGCTGGCTGGCTAAATGCAGGTCCATTTTTGACCTGCTAAAATTAACTTTTGTTTTTTTGTTTTTTAAAAAAGACACACTTTTTTTTTTAAACAAAAATGTTATTTAAATAAAAAAAACAAAACTGGAAATGTGATTGTTGTGGAGCTATGAAATACATTTATACACACACCGCCAATGCTCATCAATAAAAAAGTGGGAAAATAAGGTGGGAAAAGGGACATGGGGTTTTTCACCCAGGGGGGACAGTGACCACTTAAAATTGTCCATTTTGTAGGTATGACTGACCGGTCATACCTTTCATGCATTGTCCATAAATATTTAACATATTGTACACAAATGATCCCAAGAGAAAACAAAAAAAGCGTCCTTTTTTTCTTTTTTTACATTTTTTTTTTACCGTTTTCTATAATTTTACTAAAATAAATGGTGGGCTATCCATATAAGTGTGGTATCATAAGAAAGCCCTGTTTGTGCGTAAAAAAAAAACAGTATATAATTTTCATGGGTAAAATACTTAGAGAGAAAACACTGTTGAACAAAGACAAAAACGTCAGAATTGCTCCGGTCCTTAAGTGAAATCGACCTCAGATTTTCCCGGTCCTTAAGGGGTTAAGATACCATTCGCACCAGAATTACACCTTTTTGGATTATTGAATACAGTGTATTGTTTCTGAATTCATATTGTTTTCTGACAAGTTCAGAATGTTTTGATAAAATCTCCCAAGTGAATTTGCGCTAAGTGCTAGAGCTGGGCATCTGAATGGTCAGTGTACCAAGAGATGAGAATCAGCACACCAGAAGAGAATTTATCTTATGACCTAACATTCACTTTATTATATTGAAAACATAATTCGGTGCACTTATGGTATCTTGAGTACCAGGGAAGTGTGCAGAGTATTGCTTCACAATGTGCTGCCCACCCATCTGGCACACAGGATTAAAATGGAAAAAAGAGACCTTGAAATAACAGGTTACACACGGGATAGCTTGTAAGATGGACATGGGTGCCAATGTCTTGTTACAAGTGTATGCATTTTATCCTCTTGGATGATAAAATGGTATCCAGTATATTGCTTTGCAATGGGATACCTCTCTATGGGATACCTCTCTGGCATCGAATGGGTTAATAAAATAGAATATCACTATATGTAACATATGGGCACACATAATAAACTAATAGCTATATAGTGCTCTGTTATGTACAGTGTTGTATTATATAACTATTATATCATCACAGAGAAAATATGCTTGCAAAGATTGTTTTTTGTAGGAATTGGTAATGGATACTATTGTATGCCAAGCTATCCGTCAAAGTAGAAATTACTTTTATTCAATGTTTCAACACTTTATAGCATCTACATGAGGACATAATGCTGTGTCTTGATGAGAATGCTATAAGTCATTGAAATGTTGAATAAAAGCAATTTTTTTCCTTGAAGAATAGCCTGATGTACATTGGTATCCATTATATGATAATAAAGGCTGAAAGCATTCAACTCTAACAGCATCCAGCAATTACCTTAACAAGGTGTGCAGAGGAAATCAAATGCTTTCTATATTCATTCAAAAATCTCAATTCTTTCTAATCAGATCAGTACAAACCAGCAATTTCCCACCGTGACCTCAATAGCCGCAATGTGCTTGTGAAGAGTGACGGGACCTGTGTGATCAGTGACTTTGGACTGTCTATGCGGCTCACAGGGAACCGATTAGTGAGGCCTGGTGATGAAGATAATGCTGCCATCAGTGAGGTAAGTTACAAGTGTTCAGCTTTCCAACCAAAGTAGCCATGATGAATTAACCAAATCTTAATATTTTACATATTACACAGCCTGACAACCCAGCCTTGTTCCACTGTCCACTGTAGTCATGGAATCAAATATACTCGCAGATATCCCAGGCTTGTTCCACTGTAGTCATATAACCGCATAAACACTACCTGACATCCCAGCCTTGTTCCACTGTCTACTGTAGTCATAGAACCACATATACACTGTCTGGCATCCCGGTATTGTTTCATTGTACTCATTAAACCATATATACACTGCCTGACACCCCAGCTTGTTCCACTGTTCACTGCAGTCATAGAACCACACATACGCTGCCTGATATCACAGCTTTGTTCCACTGTCCACTGTAATCATAGAACCACATATACACTTCTTGACATCCCAGCTTTGTTCCACTGTTCACTCTAGTCACAGAACCACATATCTTCTGCAATATAGAAAAAACCCTGTGCTGTGAGCACTCTTAACAACAGTTACTAAATGAATTAAGGATCAGTGGTTGTTCAAGACACAACAAAAGATAAATAATATATGAAATATAATGTATAAAAGTATCAGTGAGGTTAACGATCAGATTGTTTGTCATGATCCACAGTATTGCAGAGGATGACAAAGGATCGGACCATCAAAAGTGAAAAAAGGAATCTAGCAAGATCTTAGTAAAAGAACGACAGTACAATAAAAAAAACTCTGTAAAAGTGAACACTTAGAATGAAAATGGCAGTCAAATGTCATCATTTAATGATGAAATGATAATCAAAATGAACCACTGAGAAAGTTGGTTACCAGTACTTTCAGACAAATATGATGAATATGGAGATGGGATGAGATAAGATGAATGTAGAGATAAAGACGATGCGGTGATTATCAGTCTTTCCAGTTCTTATGAAGGTGCTGCAGGATGAGATATATAGTGGCCTTGTCGTTATTTGGAAACTGGAACTCAATGTAGCTCAATAACAGCTCACATAACAAGAAAGCACAAGAAGAGGATAATCTAAGTGTAGCAATTTATTGACCATATAATGCTAAAAAATGATAGGTAATGCACTTACAAGAGCCCTTCTTGGGCTTAAAGCATATAACAATAGGTCCTGCTCCTTGTAACCTATACGAACTGTGACCTCACTGTCCTCCTGCCGGACCAGATCGATTTTCCTTTATCCTTGAGGTTGTTATATCTTGCTTTCTATGATGTTGTTAGAGTCTGAGGGTATAGCAAGGATTTAAGCAAGTACCACAGGATGGGAAAGATGGCGTTGCCAGGTGACTTGATGGAGAAGCCTTGTGGGGATGCAAGTCTACACGCTGGGGAACCAATAGTTTCGGAGAGGATGGGGCAGGGGGCGTGAACAGGACCTGTGACTGAAATGAACCTGACAGTGGCCCAAATGTTTTTACAGGCTTACTGTTTGCTTTCTCTACACACACTAGAGAAGGCAGACAGTAAGCCTGCTATACCCTCAGACTCTCTAGTCTTAACCTTTTTGGACTTTCACAACATCATAAGAAGCAAGATATAACCAACCGCAAGGATAAAGTATTAAGGAGAATCGATCTGGTCCAGCAGGAGGACAGTGAGGATGCAGTTCGTATAAGCTACAAGGAGCAGGACCCGTTGTTATATGCTTTAAGCCCAAGAAGGGCTCTTGTAAATGCATTACTTATTTTTTAGCATTATATGGTCAATAAATTGCTACACTTAGATTATCCTCTTCTTGTGTTTTCTTGTTATGTGTGCTGTTATTGAGCTACATCGAGTTCCACATATACACTGCCTGACATTCCAGCCTTGTTCCACTGTCCACTCTAGTCATAGAACCACATATACACTGCCTGACATCCCAGCTTTGGTCCACTGTCCACTCTAGTCATAGAACCACATATACATTGCCTGACATCCCAGCTTTGGTCCACTGTCCACTCTAGTCATAGAACCACATATACACTGCCTGACATCCCAGCTTTGTTCCCCTGTCCACTCTAGTCATAGAACCACATATACACTGCTTGACATCCCAGCCTTGTTCCACTGTCCACTCTAGTCATAGAACCACATTTACATTGCCTGACATCCCAGCCTTGTTCCACTGTAGTCATTAAACCACATATACAATGCCTGACATCCCAGCCTTGTTCTACTGTCTACTGTAGTCATTAAACCAAGTAAACACTGCTTGACATCCTAGCCTTGTTTCACTGTTCACTGTAGTCATTAAACCAAACATACACTGCCTGACATTCCAGCCTTCCTTGTTCCACTGTTCACTGTAGTCATGGAACCATATATAAGCTGACTGATATCCCAGCCTTGTTACACTGTAGTCATAGAACCACTACTAGAATACACTACCTGACATCCCAGGCTTCTTCCACCATCCACTGGTTGTCAGAGAACCGCAACTAATTTGCTAGACATACCAGCCTTGATTAACTGTCCACTAATAGTGACAGAACCAAATATACACTGCCTGCCATCCCCCAACATTATTGTCCTATTGTCCTGCCATTATTTACATTTGTTCTGCAAAACTCCTTGTTCTAGTTCGAGGATTCTTAGTTTGAGAATTACTAAATTGGAAGCACAAAATGGCTCTTAAACTATCTAGGCATTAGAGGAGGATATAAATTAACCAAATTATTATAAACTGGACTTACAGTAGTATATAAAATGATAAACTAAGTACAATAAACTTGGAGTGGATGTCTGGTGCAGGGAATTTTGATTGACTTGGCCACACCTAGCGCTCATGATCATAGGAGATGTGGATAGAAAGGCTGTGGTGCCCCTGCCAATTTGGCATCCTAGGTGTTTGCCTTCATTGCTTTATATGAAATCTGGCCCAAAGCAAACTATGTACGTCAGCAACCATGGCATTGGAATCAGTAGACTCAGACCTGTGCCAAGTAAAGTTACTGTTATAACACTAAAATGCTGGCATGTGATATTTTAACCCTTTAGAACCTAGAGAACTCTACAAGGGCTAGAGGCAAAGGAATGGATTATTTTGGTTCTCTGGATATGTGTTACAAATTCATTTTCATATGGGCTTTTGAATGGGCAGATTATAAGGGTATAAAGGAATACAACACAAACAAGATCTATACAGACCAGTAATGCATGATATATATGTCAGTCCTGCCCAGGAGGTGAATGTAAATGCAAATTTACTTTGTCTACTAATTGTATGAAGCATTCACCTATATGTATCTTGCCGAAGAGGTATCTGTGAGTTTGCACTGTCCATCCCGGTCTCCTCTAGGATTGGTGAGGGGAGTTGCATTGTACCTTAAGGTACAGGAAGTGACTGCAGGCGCACAGATGCCTCTATAGCAAGATGCCTGCCAGTGAGACCCCTAACAAGTCGGATTTCTCAATAATGCAGGACTAATTCAGGATAATGCAAGTATTGATATACATATTGCTATGTGAATAATGATTTGGGGGGCACATTAATTTGAATGAAAGTTCCACTTTAATTTTTAAGTGTTAGTGTCCATTAACCCTTTGACTGCCAGAAATGTATTCTCACCTTGCACTGGATACCTCTATGGCACTCATAGTGTTACATGTGAGCCTGCTAGATATATACATACACCCAAGTCTGTCCAAAGTGTATATTTTTATTGTGTGTAGGAGTGCAAGGTGTCAGGAACATTAAATACTGAATTGCTGCCAAGCAATTAGTCTGTTAGTGAGGGAATGACTCCCAGGAATCAATCCATACATTGCTGGTACTCACTTGGGGCCATACTTACGAGTAATGGAGGAATTGTTGGATAATCCAGCTGCACCATGGGGAACAATGTGAAATTACAAAGATTCCCATTAAAGTGACTGTTTTTTTTCACTTCTTTGCCATGACAGGGAGCTCATTAAATTTCAACTTCCTGGGAGTTTTCTCTCAGGGACTATAAAAGTAGTGATACTGATACATTGTTACCCTATTCCTGGAGTAGAGGCAGGCATTCTGCTGCAGGGTTAGTGCTACATTGTAGCACTGTTCCTGCTTTCAGAGTCCCTGACAGAAAGCTCTCTGGAAATAAGAATTCAGGAAGCTCCCTATCAGGATCATAACAGTTACCAAAAAAAAAATGTGTGTGTGTCTCTCTCTCTTCTTCGATTTAAATGGGCCCAGTGAGTTGGATACACTGCTCTGGCACACCAAGGGTTAGAGACATTGAATGCTATATATGTATCCAATGTATTGCATCACCATGAGTTGGAGACCTGTCTAGCATTCAAAACATTAAAAGCCTCATTTAAAGCAATAGGACTTTTTATGTTATGGTGCAGTTGGTTTGCTCCACTCTTTCTGTGTGCATATGGTCCTTGGTCACCAGTAGAAATAGATCTATGCTGGATAGGAACTAAGAACTAGTACTTATGTTTCTGCAGGTCGGTACAATCCGTTACATGGCTCCTGAGGTTTTGGAAGGAGCGGTTAACCTAAGGGACTGTGAGTCTGCTTTAAAGCAGGTGGACATGTATGCTCTAGGTCTGATCTACTGGGAGATCTTCATGAGATGCACAGACCTCTTCCCTGGTAAGAACCTGTTAAACTAATTGCTAGGTTGCCATAGTTGCATCTTTGAAGCACCAGTCAGAGTGGTTATTGGTCTGTATGGGTGTTTATGTGGTGTGCCCAGATAGGTGTTAACATTTTGAGTGCTAGATGGGTGCACAACAATTTACTTTGCAATGCTTTGTGTACCCCTTTGGTACTCAAAAGTTAATGTCATACATATGTGTTTATGTGGTGGTGGATCTGTATAGGTGTTAATGCAGTGGGTGTATGGGTATTAATGTGATGTATTGGTTCTGGACATGTTAATGTGCTGGGTCTGTATGGGTATTTATGTGGTGATTATGGGTCTGTATGGTGTTTAATGCAGTGGGTCTGTATGGGTATTTATGTGATGTGTTGGTTCTGTATAGAACGTGTTAATGTGCTGGGTCTGTATGGGTATTTATGTGGTGATTATGGGTCTGTATGGTGTTAATGCGGTGGGCTTGTATGGGTATTTATGTGGTAGTAGAGGACCTGTATGGGTGTTAATGTGATAGGCTTTTATGGATGTTTATGTGGCAGTTATCGTGGAGGGTCTCTATAAACTTTAATGTTGTTGGTCTTTATTTGGTGATGGTTGGATTTTATGTGGTGGACATGGTGGTGGGTCTGTGTAGATGTTAATGTGGTGGGTTTGTATAGGTGTAAATGTGGTGGATGTGTATAGGTATTAATGTGGTAGGTCTGCAAAAGTGTTCATTTTGTGAGACTTTATAGTTGTTAATGCGGTAAGCCCATATAGATGTTAATTTCATGGGTTTCTGTGGGTGTTCATGTGATGGTTGTGGGTCTGTGTGGGTGTTAATTTGGTGGGTTTGGGTGTTTTTGTGATGGTTGTAGGTCTGTATGAGTGTTAACATGGTGGGTCTGTATAGGTGTTAATGTCATGGGTCTGTGTTTGTGTGGTGATGATGATGGTGGGTCTGTATGGGTGTTTATGTGATGGTGGTGAATCTGTATAATTGTTAATGTAGTGGGTCTCTGTATGTGTCAATGTGGTGGGTGTGTAAAGGGGTTTGTTGTGGGTCTGTATGGGTGTTTATGTGGTGGTGATGGGCCTGCATGGGTGTTAATGATGTGGGTTTGTGAGGTTCTGCAGTCGTATGCAGTGGTAGTGGGCAGGTATGGGTGTTAATTTGGTAGGCTTTATGGATGTTAATGTGATGGTGATAGTGGTGGGTCTGTACCAGAGTTTGTCTTGAGATGGTGGGTCTGAATGGGTATTTATTTGGTGGTGGGTATGAATGGATGTGTGTTGAGTCTGAATGTTTTTTTACTTGCTGGGTCTGAACAGGTGTTTATGTGGTGGTCTTTATGGGTATCTATTTGATAGCTCTTTATGAATCTGTTATTCTGTAGAAAATTCACTAAGCTCTCTCCATTTTGAAAAAATAGGCTCCATAGAATTGGGAACTGAAGCAATGTATACGACTGGAGTGACATATCAACCCAACATGCAATTATTCAATATAATTTAACTATATTTATATTTTATAATTTTCTTTTAAAATATACCATAGTTTTTGTATTTACACATACTTATCCGGACCTGTTAAATTGTTGAGGTTTTATTATTAATTGTATTAACATTAACATTAATAACATTTTATCCCTTGAATGGTAAGATGCTCCTGAATGCTTTTCTTTATAAATTATTGGTGATGTCTCCAGCAGGGGGTTAATATTTTAATATGTCAACTGTTCTTTCATAGAACCATTTTGTGGGATAGAAACAATGCAGTAAACATACATATAACACCACTGCCACCTACTGTTCAAATGCAGAATTGCTGTTTTTTTTTGTTTTTTTTTTTATCCTATACCAGTGGTTCAGTCTTTTTTAGTCAAGAATCCCCAAACATTCACTCGGATTTTTCAAGCCCCCTTGTCATTTTATAGGTTATTTGCCACTGAAGTAAAAAGGGGACAAATATATAAATATATATGTATTATTGTGTCTTACAATCAGAATGACAAAATCATGCATGTTGTTCATAATAATTCTCTTAATCCTTTGGGTGCCACATCGCAATACTTTGCAAACCACTATGGCACTCAGAGGGTTAAATACAAATTTGAAACAAAAATATAACTTATTTGGCCTGTTGCAGAAATAACTTCGTTAGCCACTTCTGTCCTATACAACGTACTCTGAATTGACTTACATCAGGAGTTGGAGAATAATATGTAATTTACATAAAACGTATCCCTCTCTTCTTCATTGCTGAGCAGTTGATTGGTTTGCTAATACAACTATGAACGTGTGCTCTCAAAAGTGGTAATTCTTGGGCAAACCAGCTTTACCGTGGGGAGAAAATGAAAATTGCCATTCATTTAAAAGGGACCTTTAATCCCTTAACCCACTGATTGCCAGAGGGATAGCCAGTGCATTGCTTCACAGTGTGTTGGGTCCCCCTCTGGCGCTCAAAAGGTTAAATGCTATCAGGGTCTCCCAAGGGGTAAAAAGCCCAGGTTAAAGGGTATGTATCACCCCCATACAAGTTAGTCTGAATAGTTACATTATATAAAGAATATGTGTAAAAGTTAATTAATTTCTTTTTTTAAAGCTCAAGTTGGTCGAAAATGAAGGAATAAATGATGCCCTGCACCTACTTCCCCATAGACTGCTGTTACCTGCTCTGTAACAGCAGTCCGTCACTCTACCTCTATTCTCCAACCCCCTATCCAGCCTCCTCCAATGACGGAGGTGTCTGTCTGTAAGCTGGAGCTCTCTCATTTACTAGATATCGATCTCTGCCAATGAGACCGCTCCAGCTTACAGACAGAAAGCCTCCGTTATCAGAGGAGGCTGCATAGAGGGAGGGGAGTAGAGGCAGTGACGGACTGAGGTACAGAGCCGGTAACCGCAGTCTATCTGAAAGCAGGTGCAGGGCAATGTTTATTTCTTCATTTTTGACCAACTACAGCTATAGAAAAAAGAAATGAATAAACTTTTAAACATATTTGTTTTATAATGTAACTATTCAGGCTAATTTGTATAGGGGAGATACATCCCCTTTAAATGAATGGGAATTTTTGGAACTTTTATTTGTATTATAAATTTAGTTTGTCCTAGAATTACTGCCCTTTTCCTTTGAACATGGACCCTATAAGTTTATCTACTTTATAACTGAATCTCTGGGATAGTGATACTCCTCTGTTTAACCCCTTAATGACCCTTGACTGTCATGGCACATCATTGGTTGTTTTGCGTTAACGACCCATGACATGCCAGGACTGTCATGGAATTCCAGGCTCCCCGCGCGGCTGCACGCTGTTCATGGAACCCGGAACCGGATATAGCACACAAAAAAAATGGTCCGTGGTCCTTAAGTGCCGGCCACGTGTGCGCATGGCTGGTCCTTAAGGGGTTAAGGACCAGAGGGGTGTGCAACACATTGTTTTGCAATGTGTTGCAAACCCCTCTAGTCCGTAAAGGATTAGTCCTGTGTTTGTTAAATAACTTTGTAACTTTGCAGTTTCTCCTAATGTTCAGTGAGAGATATTAACTCATTGTTCTACATGTGCAGGAGAGTCAGTGCCAGAATACCAGATGGCCTTTCAAACCGAGGCTGGAAATCACCCTACTTTTGAGGACATGCAAGTACTGGTGTCCAGAGAAAAGCAGAGACCCAAATTTCCTGAGGCCTGGAAAGAGAACAGCCTGGTAAATAAGTCCTCATGGAGAAACCGCATAGCATTTATATTAACTTGTTAGATGCATCAGAGGTCTCCAGGGCATTGCAAAGCAATGCACTGGGTATCTCTCTAGTTTCCAGGTATTAAAGAATGATCATTGTTCAAAGTATCTATGGTTAAGTGGATGCTTTTCAACATGTTTCTGTCTGTCTTGTCTGTCTAGCATGAGCTGACCGATATCCCTTTATTGCAGAGCAGTTATATAAAACAAACAAAAAAAAAAAACCAAAAAACAAACATATTTTAGGGTTACATTGATTCCTGTGCACTCCCGCAGAATAAAATGTTCATAAGCGTTGTGCATTTAAATTGATATCTGTTCATGTTACTCAGTCATGTATAGATTCAACTTAATGCTTATCTGTCTAATCGCACATATCAATTCATTTACACATCTGTTATAATTACACTTATTATTTATTTATGAACAACAAACATATACTTCTGTCTCTACCCCATTGTTTCTCAGTGTTAGTCCTCAGGGTGTACAAACAGGTCAACTTTTATATATGTGTTCCTGCTTAATTACAGGTAACTACTCAGTGGCTCAGTCACTGTGATTGAGCTGTTTCTGCATAATTAGCAATATCCTGAAAACCTGACCTGTTGAGCCCTGAGGACTGGAACTGAGAATTACTGCTCTACCTAGACATCTCTTTTTACTACTTCACTCCTTACTTAGTCATTTTCACTCTCTACCTAGTCATCTCTCTCTTTACTGGTTCACTCCTTACCTAGTCATTCTCACTGTTTCTTCACTCCTTACCTAGTCATTCTCACTGCTACTTCAGTCTCTAGTGCTTCAATCGTTACTTAGTCATTCCCACTGCTACTTCACTCCTTACCAAGTCATTCTCACTGCTATTTCGGTCTCTACTGCTTCACTCATTACTTAGTCATTCTCACTGCTATTTCACTCTCTACCTAGTCATCTCTCTCTTTACTGGTTCACTCCTTACCTAGTCATTCTCACTGTTTCTTCACTCCTTACCAAGTCATTCTCACTGCTACTTCACTCTCTACCTAGTCATTTCTCTCTTTACTACTTCACTCTCTACCTAGTAATCTCTCTCTTTACTACTTCACTCTCTACCTAGTCATCTCTCTCTTTACTACTTCACTCTCTACCTAGTCATCTCTCTCTTTACTGGTTCACTCCTTACCTAGTCATTCTCACTGTTTCTTCACTCCTTACCAAGTCATTCTCACTGCTATTTCGGTCTCTACTGCTTCACTCATTACTTAGTCATTCTCACTGCTATTTCACTCTCTACCTAGTCATCTCTCTCTTTACTGGTTCACTCCTTACCTAGTCATTCTCACTGCTACTTCACTCTCCACCTAGTCATTTCTCTCTTTACTACTTCACTCTCTACCTAGTAATCTCTCTCTTTACTACTTCACTCTCTACCTAGTCATCTCTCTCTTTACTGGTTCACTCCTTACCTAGTCATTCTCACTGCTTCTTCACTCCTTACCAAGTCATTCTCACTGCCACTTCAGTCTCTACTGCTTCATTCGTTACTTAGTCATTCCCACTGCTACTTCACTCCTTACCAAGTCATTCTCACTGCTATTTCGGTCTCTACTGCTTCATTCGTTACTTAGTCATTCTCACTGATACTTCACTCTCTACCTAGTCATCTCTCTCTTTACTACTTCACTCTCTACCTAGTCATTTCTCTCTTTACTACTTCACTCTCTACCTAGTAATCTCTCTCTTTACTACTTCACTCTCTACCTAGTCATTTCTCTCTTTACTACTTCACTCTCTACCTAGTCATCTCTCTCTTTACTACTTCACTCTCTACCTAGTAATCTCTCTCTTTACTACTTCACTCTCTACCTAGTCATCTCTCTCTTTACTACTTCACTCCTTACCTAGTCATTCTCACTGCATCTTCACTCCTTACCAAGTCATTCTCACTGCCACTTCAGTCTCTACTGCTTCATTCGTTACTTAGTCATTCCCACTGCTACTTCACTCCTTACCAAGTCATTCTCACTGCCACTTCAGTCTCTACTGCTTCATTCGTTACTTAGTCATTCTCACTGATACTTCACTCTCTACCTAGTCATCTCTCTCTTTACTACTTCACTCTCTACCTAGTCATCTCTCTCTTTACTACTTCACTCTCTACCTAGTCATTTCTCTCTTTACTACTTCACTCTCTACCTAGTAATCTCTCTCTTTACTACTTCACTCTCTACCTAGTCATTTCTCTCTTTACTACTTCACTCTCTACCTAGTAATCTCTCTCTTTACTACTTCACTCTCTACCTAGTCATCTCTCTCTTTACTACTTCACTCTCTACCTAGTCATCTCTCTCTTTACTGGTTCACTCCTTACCAAGTCATTCTCACTGCTACTTCAGTCTCTACTGCTTCATTCGTTACTTAGTCATTCTCACTGATACTTCACTCCTTACCAAGTCATTCTCACTGCTATTTCGGTCTCTACTGCTTCACTCATTACTTAGTCATTCTCACTGCTATTTCACTCTCTACCTAGTCATCTCTCTTTACTGGTTCACTCCTTACCTAGTCATTCTCACTGCTACTTCACTCTCTACCTAGTCATTTCTCTCTTTACTACTTCACTCTCTACCTAGTAATCTCTCTCTTTACTACTTCACTCTCTACCTAGTCATTTCTCTCTTTACTACTTCACTCTCTACCTAGTAATCTCTCTCTTTACTACTTCACTCTCTACCTAGTCATCTCTCTCTTTACTGGTTCACTCCTTACCTAGTCATTCTCACTGCATCTTCACTCCTTACCAAGTCATTCTTACTGCCACTTCAGTCTCTACTGCTTCATTCGTTACTTAGTCATTCCCACTGCTACTTCACTCCTTACCAAGTCATTCTCACTGCCACTTCAGTCTCTACTGCTTCATTCGTTACTTAGTCATTCTCACTGATACTTCACTCTCTACCTACTCATCTCTCTCTTTACTACTTCACTCTCTACCTAGTCATTTCTCTCTTTACTACTTCACTCTCTACCTAGTAATCTCTCTCTTTACTACTTCACTCTCTACCTAGTCATTTCTCTCTTTACTACTTCACTCTCTACCTAGTAATCTCTCTCTTTACTACTTCACTCTCTACCTAGTCATCTCTCTCTTTACTGGTTCACTCCTTACCTAGTCATTCTCACTGCTTCTTCACTCCTTACCAAGTCATTCTCACTGCCACTTCAGTCTCTACTGCTTCATTCGTTACTTAGTCATTCCCACTGCTACTTCACTCCTTACCAAGTCATTCTCACTGCCACTTCAGTCTCTACTGCTTCATTCGTTACTTAGTCATTCTCACTGATACTTCACTCTCTACCTAGTCATCTCTCTCTTTACTACTTCATTCTCTACCTAGTCATTTCTCTCTTTACTACTTCACTCTCTACCTAGTAATCTCTCTCTTTACTACTTCACTCTCTACCTAGTCATTTCTCTCTTTACTACTTCACTCTCTACCTAGTAATCTCTCTCTTTACTACTTCACTCTCTACCTAGTCATCTCTCTCTTTACTGGTTCACTCCTTACCTAGTCATTCTCACTGCTTCTTCACTCCTTACCAAGTCATTCTCACTGCCACTTCAGTCTCTACTGCTTCATTCGTTACTTAGTCATTCCCACTGCTACTTCACTCCTTACCAAGTCATTCTCACTGCTACTTTAGTCTCTACTGCTTCACTCGTTACATAGTCATTCTCACTGATACTTCACTCTCTACCTAGTCATCTCTCTCTTTACTGCTTCACTCTCCACCTAGTCATTCACTCTTCTTCTTCACTCTCCACCTAGTCATTCTCTCTGCTTCTTTACTCTCTACCTAGTCATCTCTAATGCTTCACTTTACCTAGTCATATATCTCTCCTTTAATTCACTCTCTACCTAATCATCTTTACTGCTTCACTTTACCTAGTCATATCTCTCTCTTCTACTTCACTCTCTCTACCTACTCACTTCTCTGTTATGACACTATCTACTACTAATTCACTCTCTATCTAGTCAGCATTCTCTACTAATTCACATTCTACCTAGTCATCACTTCCTCTCTACTTCTTCCTTCTATTACCCAATCTTTCCCTCTCTATTTCCCTATATCACTCTCTCTTCTACTCTCTAGTCTATCACACTCCACCCCACTACTACTTCCCTTCCTTCCCCAATTTGTCACACTCGCTTTACTACTTACCAGTTTAATCCATTCCTTGTCTCCTCTCTTTCATTCTTGTGTTACTACTTGTCAATCTCCCCAGTTCCCCATCACTCTTATTCTCCCGTCCCTTCTTCACTCTCTCCTCTTCTTTATCACTCTTGCTCTAATAGTCACCAGTCTCACACACTCATTCATTGTCCCTCACTCCTCTCTCTGTGTCTGCAACTCATCTATCTTTCCCATTCCCACTCTCACATTCTCTCTCACTGTATTACTTCCCAATCTCTCTCACTTCCCCAGTCTGTTTCACATTTTCACTTTCCCCTTTCCACTTCTGTATGACTCTTGCTTTAATTCTTACCAGTCTCACTTTTCCTCTCCCATCTATCACTCTCAATAGAATCACAAGTTTCTCACACTCACTCACCAATCTCTCACAGTCCCCAGTCTCTCTCATTCTCGTTCCTTACACCTCTCTCCTCCCCTTTATCACCCTCGTCCCCAATTCCCCACACTTCCCCTCTTGTTTCTCTCATTCTTTTTTATCCCTCTCCCTCTATTTTCTCAAAATATCTTGTCTATATTTATGTCTATCCCCCGATATCCACATTTACTTGTAGAGATGCTTCGTAGTCAATAGGTTCTCCTTCTGTCACTTCACTTTAAGCTCATATTGCACTCAGTGCACCCATATAGATTTATCTCCTATCTTCCTGTGCCCTTCCTATCCTGTCCCACAGAGGTCCTTGAGTTTCCTGCTTATATATTATATTACTGCCGGAACAGAATTCTCCTCCCCATAAACAGGAAATATTCCACTCACAGACGATTACAGCTAAAAGCTCTTTGTTGGAAGTGATATGGTAGATGAAAGCTAAGTGCCTTTCCTGACCACTCCCTCACTGCACTGTTCGTACATTATATCATATTCCCATGCCCTTCAGGGTGTAGAACCATTTGTCCTATTTAATACATGGGTTATTATTTTTCAGACTAATTTCAACGTAAAAATGGGAGCAATTCTAGGGCAAACCCACTGCTCCTTATGAAACAAATAATAATTAGCATTGTTTTTAACCCTTTGAGAACCCACTTAAAATGTTGCACATCTCTTTAGTTCTTAAAGAGTTAAATGAGACGTTTAACCCCTTGGTTTCCAGAAAGGTCTGTAGCATCCAAGGAGTTAACCACAGCTCTGCCACTTCTATGTGGCAACACTTTCTCCATTGCACCCCCATCTCTGCTGTCAGGCAGTCCAGTGTATCTACCAATGTACAAGTGAGTATTGGCATTCTCAGAACCAGTTTGGTCCATTTAGGTTCTCAATCCTCAAACTCTATGTTTCCCACAGGCTGTGAGGTCACTAAAGGAGACAATTGATGATTGCTGGGATCAGGATGCAGAGGCCCGTCTGACAGCACAGTGCGCAGAGGAGAGAATGGCTGAACTCATGATGATCTGGGAAAGGAACAAGTCTGTGAGTCCAACTATCAACCCAACCTCTACGGCTGTGCAGAATGAGCGGTAAGTTTAAGAGCATACCTGGGAACTTTCAAAATGAGCTAACCCTGAGATCTGTATATATTAACAGAAAATGCTCCGGTTGCTCTAACCCAGAGATGCTCCAGTCAGTCCAAATGAACTTTCAGCTTGGCACAACCTAACCCGTTAAGACCAGAGGGGTGCACAACACATTGCTTCACAATGCATTGCATACCCCCTTGTTTCTTAAATTGTTAAGAGTTGTCACTCTTTAAATTCACACGATCACACAGATCATGTAGTAGGTAACCCTTGACTCTCTAACGCTGAGAATCTGGTACTTTACCCCGAGACCCTAGAAGACCCTAGAATTTGGATGAAAACCTCTGAGTCTTGCAGTCAAGCCCTGAGAGTTACCAGGTATGTGTAAGAACTGGGAGGCCCCTGGGATACTCAGATAAACTCCACTCATTGAGAAGGGGAGGGTTCATAACTCATACCTGATAGCTTCAGCATTTTTTATTTCTCTAGAGTAGATCTCATGTGATGCAGAGTGCTGTCTATACCCTCCTTGCGGTGGTTCGCAGTGCAATGTATCATGGGCCTATGGTAGTACAATTATAAGATACATGTAACAGGAATAACAGTAATAATAATACTAATGGTAATGCTTTATTTGAACCCTTTAAGGGCCAGTTAGTTTATTATTAGTAAATGAGAGCTTCCTCTGCCTAATAATAACCACCTGTTTACCTTACTATGTCCAGAACATCCTAATTGCCCTTGTGCCTTTGCTCAAGAGATAACCTCTTCTGTCAGTCCTGGATGTGATGTCCATGGAGGCGGACATGACAGTTGCTAGCAGGACCACAGGACCTGTGTTTCAATGTACATGATAATCTGAATCCTTTAAGTATGGTAAAGGTGCACAGCTCACCCTCCTGGTCATTAATAGGTTAAGTAGGCTGTTACACTCTCTCTCTCTCTGCTTATGTTTGTAAAACTACAACTGTCATGTCCTCCTCCATGGGTATGACATCCAGGGCTGATTGAAAATATTTTCTGTTGAGCAAGGACAAAATTCAGAAGGGCCAACAGAATTTCTGGACACCTGTAAGGTAAGTGGGGATTGTTATTAAGCAGAGTAAGTTCTCTCCTGCTGTATTTTTTCATTTTGTGTACTTGCTATTCAGTTAATTTCCTTCTTCCACTTTTAACATGAATACCCAGTACCATTATTGTGTAAGGAGAGACTATGACTCAAGCGTTCCTGCAAAGGACCATGGCATTTCAGTGTGTTTCTTGCTCTGTGTTTGCTTTTGCTGGCTGTTCCATTACCTCAACGGTTGAACCTGAGCCTCTGGGTGGTCCAGTCAGGGCAACAGACAAAGAAAACAAAACTCCAGTACTGATTTTGAGTATCAAAGTGTTATGTACACACCAAGAAATGCTGATTCCAGGTACAATAAGTAAAAAAAAATAGAAACATTTTAGCATTTGCTAAAATAAGCCAATGTTTCCGTTATTCATTATAACTTTCATCAGGGATGAAAGTAATAATGAATAACTGCAATGATGGATTATTTTAAAATGCACAAAAGAACTTTCTTTTAAGTTAACATTGTGTATGGACCCATGTTCCTGGACTGCAAAGCATACTCTGATACACGGTATCCACATCAGAGTTGTTTACTTTTGTTCGGGGGAATATAGACACACACACACACACACACACACACACACACACACACACACACACACACACACACACACACACACACACACACACACACTCTCTAGTTCTTGAGATCTTTTAAGATATAGCTGAGTCATAGACTATTTTTACAGACTGCTGGTAGAGGGACATCGCTTCACTTGAAGTGGAAGTAAGAGAAGAACTGAAGTAGATGAGTACGTACTCAGAATGGAAGAAAAAGGAAATTAGCAGCATTGTTATGTCCGTGGATTGACCTAATTGGGGATGTATTCATAATAAACCTCATTATATGCACTTGGATCCTAGCAGTTGATTTTTTTTTGGGGGGTTGGGAAATGGAATCCTAATTATGGGGAGGAGGGAAGGGGATCACCTTTAACTACATCTGTGGTTCACAACATTTTCACTGTTTTAGAAGCCTTTAGTTTCACTCAAAAACTCTGTGATACCCTAACAAAAGAATCACTTAATCCCTTTGATGCTAGAGAGGTATCCATTACACCTCTAGCATTCAAAGGGTTAACCTACTATCTTGTAAATTTGCTGGTTACTTAACCCTTTGAGTGCCAGAGTGGTATGCAAATCATTGCCTTGCAATGCGTTGCGTACCACTCTGGCACTCAAAGGGTTAAGGATAATGTATTAAGCAAGAATTTATTCTGTAACCACTATCAGGTAATTAATATTATCTAATTTTTTTTAGATATGTGACTAGTATAGCTATTTTTATCACACAGATTTTACAAATGGCAAATGTGTAGTTTACATCCACTGGTATACAAGGAGACTCAAATACATTGTCTGATACACCAGCCTTGTTCCATTCTCCAGCCTTGTTCTCACAAATACACTGTCTGATACCCCAGCCTTGTTCCACTCTGCCGAGAGTCAACACCCCAGCCTTGTTTCACTGTCTGTTGGTAGTTACAGGACCACATATACACTGTCTGACATCCAAGCCTTGTTCCACTGTCTGCCAATCATCACAGGACCACCCGTACACTGTCTGACACCACAGCCTTGTTCCATTCTCCACTTGTATTCACGGAACTACATGTACACTTTTGAATACCCAAACCTTGTTCCATTGTCCATTGAGAGTAACAGATCCACACATACACTGTCTGACACGCCAGCCTTGTTCCACTCTCCACTGATATTGCAGAACCACACATACAGTACTGGGTACCCTATACTTGTTCCACTGTCCACCGGTAGGCACAGAATCACAAATTTCCTTATGGCAACCCTAGACTTGTTCTGCTGTACTCCATTAATTACATTTGTTCCACAGATCCATTTGAACTGCTCCAATGAACTTTGAGGTTCCACTGACCAAAATTTGAGAACCACTGGACTATATGATTAACCCTCTGAAGACCAGAGTGGTGTGCGACCCATTAGTTTCCCTCTGGTCTTCAAAAAAATTAAGAAAGTGTTTCAAGATATTTAGGAAGACAGGATACATTGTTTCAAGTGAATTTTTTCATAATATATTTTGCACATGTGAGATTCAGTTTGATAAGTAATACAGGAACAATTCTGGAGCCAGCCAATCACTCCCTAGTGGACAAATAAAAATTCCACAAATTCCAATTGATTTGAATGGGGGGGGGTGCTAGAGCAGTCTCCAGTGCATTTATTTGTAATGCATTACAAACCCCTCTATGATTAAAGGAATGAAAAGTTCTGTTTAAATCAGTGGGCATGTTATTTTCTCCCCTGTGGTGCTGTTGGTTTGCTCCAGAACTGCACCTTTTTAACCTATTGCATTGCACTTATTGTGTCTATTGGAGTTTGCTTTTTACTTGGGTTAACTAATTATTTTTACCTTGAATTTTGTATTTTTGACATATATTTTGTGTTACAAATATGGCTACTTAGACTTGTGTTTAATAAATCCTTACCTTTAATGTAATGCTTTTCTCTTATTTTTTTGGTCCTTCAAGAAACCTGTCACAAAGTCGGCGTGTCCCAAAGATTGGTCCATATCCAGACTACTCCTCTTCTTCATACATTGAGGATTCTGTGCACAATACAGACAGTATAGTGAAGAACATCTCCTCTGAGACTTCCATGTCCAGCACTCCACTCACCACTGGTGAGAAGAACAGAAACTCCATCAACTATGAGAGGCAGCAGGCTCAGGCACGCCTACCCAGCCCTGAAACCAGTGTTACCAGCTTGTCAACTAACACTACCACCACCAATACCACAGGACTCACACCAAGCACTGGTATGACAACAATATCTGAGGTCCAGTACTCAGATGACGTTATGCATGGCATGCAAAACACAGGGCCAACTCCAGTGTGTTTGCAGTTGACAGAAGAAGATCTAGAAACCAATAAACTAGATCCAAAAGAAGTGGATAAAAATCTGAAGGAGAGCTCAGATGAAAATCTCATGGAGCATTCTCTCAAGCAGTTCAGTGGTCCTGATCCATTGAGCAGCACCAGCTCCAACCTCTTTTACCCACTGATCAAACTGGCTGTAGAGTCCACAGGACAGCAGGATTTTTCTCAAGCTGCAAATGGTCAAGCTTGTCTAGTCCAGGAGGTCCACCCTGCACAGCTCTTCCCTCTTCCTAAACAACAAAACCTTCCCAAGCGGCCCACCAGCCTGCCACTGAATACTAAAAATTCTGGCAAAGAGTCCAGGTTGAAATTTGGTAGCAAGCACAAATCTAACTTGAAGCATGTGGAGACAGGAGTGGCCAAAATGAACACAGTGAGTGCTGCAGAACCACATGTGGTGACCGTAACCTCAGCTGCATTAGGGGGCAGGACTGGCTATGTGAACTCTCAGGGTCCTGTGGCCCAGCATTCTAACGTGTCTACTGTCCCCAGCACCAATTCAATGGCCCACAGGGCACAGGAGATGCTACAGAATCAATTCAGGGGAGAGGACAGCCGGCTGAACATCAACTCAAGTCCAGATGAGAATGAGCCTCTGCTAAGGCGGGAGCAGCAGGCCGGGCAGGATGAGTCCGTCTTAGATCGTCTAGTGGATAGGCGTGAGCGTCCTGCAGAGGGCAGCCGTGTGAACTCCAATAACAACAACAATATCAGCCAGTGTGTACCTCAAGACACAGCCCCACAGAGTGTTCCTGTAGAGACCAGGCAACGTCAGACAAGGCGAGCACAGAGGCCGAACTCTCTGGATTTGTCCACCTCCAGTATTATGGATAACTGCAGCACACAGTGTAAGTATAACCACCCATAAAGTGGAACATTAGAACAAATGGTGCATGTAAAAGAGTTTTCGAGATCACCTGTATTTTTGTTAGCCATATGTTATTTAAAACAATAGTTTGAGATATTTAGATTTATTTATTTGTCAGTTTATACAAATAATCTAATACTTCCTGGTAGGAAGTGGCAGTTGGGATGGGGAGCAGTGTATTGGTGCCTGTCAAATTTGCACTAACTGCCAAATAAATAAAGCTAAATATATGATAAACTACTGTTATGACTGAAAAGTGGCTAACAGATATATAGGTGCTTTTGAAAGCTATTTCAAAATCGCCTATATGTAATAAAGTGACAATTCCACATTAGATGTGCAGTGATTACATCACTGGCATATTATAAGGGGACTATACCCCAACAATAAGTGTCTCCTTCAGAAGGATTTATGTAGGTAGGCATCCTTCAAACTGTATTTTTGAATACTGTTTTCAGTTGCATTTGGTCTCTGTTATAGTCCACTTCTAACTGTTTATAATCTGATAAAAAAGTGTCCATTATGAGCCATTCAGATCTATTGCAGCCTGTTGTTTACTGAGTAGAGGATTGTGCTAGTGACATAATTCAGTACAGTTTCCTATATACATAAATCTGCAAATATAATGTAAGATAGATAGATAGACAGACCTGACTGCTGTATGTAGGACACTTACCCAGGATAGTCAATGGGCCTTATGCATGAAAGTCAAGAGGAGCAAATCTGATGCAAACCAACTCCAACCTAGGGGACAAATACATATTTCCCCAAACTCCCAGTTCATTTAAATGGGACTTTTACCCTCATGAATGTTAGAGACTCCTGTCTAGCATTCAAAGAGTTAAATGCCCCATTTAAAGCAAAGGGAAATTGTATTTGTCCCCTGTGATGCAGTAGGTTTGCCCAAGAATTGTTGAATTATGTTTAACCCTTTGGATGCTACCTATATCTCCAACACAATGCAAAGCAAATACCCTGCATTGGTAACCTATTAATGGCAAACAAGAAAGGGTTCATTTCCTCCTGCATCTACAAATCCAGTGAGATGCACCAGCTGTAGAATCTGTTCAAGCCGCAAGGTCACAGGTTCTAGTCCCAGCAAAGTCAGCTCAGCTTTTCACTCTCTGAGGTACATAAAATGAGTCCAGGACATACTTGAAAACGAGAGATAATCTCAATGTATTCTTCCTGGTAAAATACTTTCACAAAAAAAAATTGCATGTAAAGTTTTCTTTGACTACACATATTCCTGGAAATCACTGATTTTGGGAACATTGGTCAAAATTCAAAGTCCTGTCCTAGAGAATTTGAGCCATATCCTGCCACTGACTCATCACATGACAGTTTAGTGAACTCAGCCTTTGATCACAGAAGACAGACTATACTAGTTGTAGCAAGGAGGACACAAAAGAGGAGCTGTTTCATTGTTCTCCCAATATTTTTAACCCTCTCCAGTGCCAGAAGGGTGTGCAACACATTGCTTTGCAATGCCTTACACTCTCATCTGGCACCGACAGGGTTAAAGGAATAATCAAAGCTAGTAATGCTAGTCTTTATTAAAGTGACAGGAAAACATTATCAGAATATTCTTATTGCAGGACTTTTTCTTCTGAGTATAAAAAGTTACTTCTGTTGCTGGGATGTGCTTCAGTCAAAACTTTTGTAGAGCAGACTTGTATTTTGTGTTCCTTTGAGTGCCAGAGATGTAGCCAACTCATTGTGTTGCGATGCATTGGATACCTCTGGTACTCGAAGGTTTAACCCTTTAACCCCTTGAATACCAGAGAGGTATGCAATGCTTTGCGTACCTCTCTGGCACTCAAGGCGTTAAGTGCCAGAGCGGTATCCAACACATTGCAAATCAATTAAAGGTTTGCGTTCAAGATTTTCTTGAAGCCAGGTTGGCACTGTTGTTCTTACTACCTGTGAAAAGCTGAGTGGTACAGACATAAGCTTCCCATAGATGGCTCTAGTGTGGTAGCCACTAAGGTATCTATTTATAAAAGAACACAGTGGAAGAGTTGTTGGACTACAAGTCTGTGTCATTTGGTTGCACCATGGGAACTCCGAGCTCTGAACTGATTGGTTAGAGTCTATACAATCAACTTCAAATGAGCTTTGGAGAGGCGTTTGCTCTGACGGAGCAAGAAACTACACATACACTGTTTAAACACTGTGTCACACAATAAAAATCGCTAATTAGCTGCTGATATAAGGCAGACTATAGATACTATTGTGGCATAGATACAAATATAAATGTATCCTATACTAAAAGAGATAGCTTATTTATCTGATTGATTGATTTATTCGTATGGGTAGGAGTAGTTTGAACTACAGAATTACATCATTACAGCCAACAAGTGGTTTATACTATAGAATCACATCATTATGGCTAATTTTGGAAAATACTGTTAGCTGAAATACACACATAGCATCCCCGAATAAAACAGCACACTTTTGAGCGTATTGGTAAAGTCACCATTGCTACTTTGTGTTCATTAAAATTATAAAAGAGATTGAGACGTTCTCTTTAAAAAGAGATGGAATATCCTCTAAATAATAATATTTGCTATTAAAGGGTTAAAAATCATTTTTAGGTATCGATCCTTTTGATAAGCACTATAAAAGACATTTATTTACAGTGCTATTAAATAAATTTAGTATTGAGCAATTACGGCCCAGATGTCACAAGATGTGAAGGTTTTAGGACAAAGGTAGAGAAGTCTACTTAGTACCCTTAGATTTTTAATAAATATAATATATTAATAAAGTATTATTTTGTGAGTGTTGGTTTTTATTAGGTCACTTGAAGACAGTATTGTACGGGTCTTTCGTTTTTCTTCTTTTCTTTCTTCTTTCATTTCTTTCCAGTGAACCACAGATTTTCTGATTGATCGTGCCTTTTCGTCCTTAAAGGGATAGTAATACTTCGTTTTAACTTTATTTTATTTTGTAGGCATTAAAAAAACATGAAGAATGATATAAGTCTTATCTCTGAAACCTTTATGGTTTAAGAGATATTCACAAACAAAGTATCCCCCCCCCTGTTCAACCACATCAGAAGGGAGATGCCCAGGTAGACTGCAGAGAGGGACAATCTTCAATTAAGATAATGGAAAAAGCTGAAAAACTTGTCAAGGGGGGAAGGGCTTTCATTGTTTTCATACAAAGAAAATTGTCCCCTTCTGTTATCTGTACTGTCATACAACCAGACTCACATTTGAGAAGAGATGGCTTACAGTAGGAAAAAGGGGCGGGAGGGGAATTTTGCTTGTGAATATCTCATAAACCATAAAGGTTTGAGATATAAGACTTATATCATTCTTCATGTTTTTTTAATGACTACAAAATAAAATAAAGTTAAAACGAAGTATTACTATCCCTTTAAGGACACTATCCCATATCATGATGCATGTTTAACGTTATTAGATCGGGTTATTAAACCATTTTATGAATGAAACAGAAAGTTAGTAACCTTTGTTACTATAGGTGAGTGAATATGGAGTGGCACTGCGGCCCCATATTCTTTAGACCCAGTGACACCTACTGCCCACAACACTTACTGTATGTCATCTTGCCAAAGCAAGCAGATTAGTGTGTAAACAGGCAGTTATTCAAGAGCTGTTATGATAGTGTGGCACAGGAAAACCAGTAAAATGTAGTGAGACACAATATGCATTTCTGTCAGCTGTCTGGTTGGCCTCTGCTGGTTATTGTGGGTTAAAGTTGTTGGCAGTGACCATCAGGGAGCAGATTTCAACCACTGGACCTTTCTCTGGCTGTTCAGATAGCTTGATACCTGAATGGAGTGGAGAGAGAGATACTCACTGGTAGCTGAAGAGCTACCAGTAGCCTCGTAAACTACTTGTTAGAGGCCATTGCATTAACCCC
The DNA here is from genome assembly GCA_037306005.1 of Rhinophrynus dorsalis. Taxonomy (NCBI): domain Eukaryota; kingdom Metazoa; phylum Chordata; class Amphibia; order Anura; family Rhinophrynidae; genus Rhinophrynus; species Rhinophrynus dorsalis. The sequence goes on along the minus strand of CM074725.1, from coordinate 146,292,148 downwards.
TTAATGATAAAGGACGTACATGTACGTCCAAGGTGGATGTCCCTAAAGGACAAAGGACGTACATGTATGTCCCGGAAATCTGGGTTCCCGTGCGGCTGCACGCCATTCAGGGACTCCAGAATTGATTACTAAAAAAAAAAAAAATGTTCTGTGGACGTTAAAGGGGAACTACCACCCCGCAATAACTTAACCTTCATTGATTCTTCATCTAGCGACTAGCTGCTTAGTAGCGCTAGTCGCCAGAAATATTACCTGGTTCCGAAGATTTCGGCGTTTTACCGATGCTCACAGGAGCAGGAAGCACGGACATCTCATCACAGTGACGTCCATGCGCCTGTGCTGTCAGTCCCTTTTGAGCCGTCTGCTACTAAGCAGCTAGTCGCCAGATGAAGAATCAATGAAGGTTAAGTTATTGCGGGGTGGTAGTTCCCCTTTAAGTGACGGCCGCCTGCGTAGCGGCCAGTCACTAAGGGGTTAAACCATTGAATGTTTCCAGCAGGGCAGTCCACCATTACATGTCATCAGCAGGGCAATACACCACAACATGTTACCAGCTAGGCAATACACCATTACATGTCACCAGTCAAGCAATACACCATGACATGTCACCAGCTGGGCAGTACATCATGACATGTCACCAGTAGGGCAATACACCGCGACATGCCATCAGCTGTGTAATAAACCATGACATGTCACCAGCTGGGTAATACACCACAACATGTCACCAGTAGGGCAATACACCACAACATGTCACCAGCCAGGCAATACACCATTACATGTCACCAGTCAAGCAATACACCATGACATGTCACCAGCAGGGCAGTACATCATGACATGTCACCAGTAGGGCAATACACCGTGACATGCCATCAGCTGTGTAATACACCATGACATGTCACCAGTAGGACAGTACACCATGACATGTCACCATCTGGGTAATACACCATTACATGACACCAGTAGGGCAATATACCATGACATGTCACCAGCCAAGCAATACACCATGACATGTCACCAGCTGGGCAATACACCACAACATGCCACCACCTGGGCAATACACCTTGACATATCACCAGCTGGGTAATACACCATGACATGCCATCAGCCAGGCAATACACCAAAACATGTCATCAGTAGGGCAACACACCACAACATGTTACAAGTAGGGCAACACACCATGTCATGTCACCAGAAGGGCAATACACAATCACATGTCACCAGCAGGGCTACACACCACAACATGACATGTCACCAGCTGGGTAATGCACCATGACATGTCACCAGCTGGGCAATACACGTGACATGTCACCAGCTGGGCAATACACATGACATGTCACCAGCGGGGTAACACACTGTGACATGTCATCAGCTGGGCAATATACTATGATGTCACCAGTCAGGCAATACACCGTCATGTCACCAGCTGGGCAATACCCCGTGGTGCCACCATGCATCATTACAAAATGAAGTAACCTGATAGAATACAATGTATTAAGAAAAAAAAATCACCTATGCACCTATGGTAACTGTGGTTTATTTTTTAACATTCTGAGTGCCAGATTGGTGCAAAGGAATTGCTTTGCAATGCGTTGCATACATCTCTGGCTTTCAAAGGTTTAAATGAATACACGTTATTAGAATTATTCCCTTTTTCTCTTATGCCATTTCGGCCCTTATGTAGAAGTATACAATTAGAGTAAGTCTGTGGCAAACCAAGGGCACCATAGCAAATAAATAACAATTTCCGTTCATTTAACTTCTTGAATGCTGGAGAGGACTTCAGCCTCCACAATGCAATGAAGACCTTTCTAGCAATGAAGGAAATTTTTTGTGTGTCCTCTGTGGTGCGCTTGATTTGCCTACAATTGCTCCACCCTTTTCTTTATACAACTGCCATATGTTTTGATATATGTTGTGCGTTATTTGTCTTTTTATTTTGTACCAATAAAGTTATAATTTTTGATCATTTGATTTTACTTTGGAAAGCCTTTATGTGGGTGTTCTAATATACTAGTTTTCATGATCACTATTTGATTATTTTTGTTTTTTTCTGCGTTAATGTGTACATGTTCTTTTTCCACTGTATTTTATTATTTCTTATTTCCTGCACTGTTCCAGCATACAATCAGTATGGTAAATATTGATTTATCTGTATTGATTATTTAGATTAGATGGTTTTATTGGATGGTGGTGGTGGGAGGTGTCAGGGTTCTTGTCAGCCCATAAACTCTATTTCCTTTTCCATCCAGGCGAGACACTATCAGACAGCCGGCCTGGATCGGGGGACAAGATTAAGAAGCGAGTGAAAACGCCATACTCCCTCAAACGGTGGCGCCCCTCCACTTGGGCCATTCCCACGGAACGCCAGGACTGTGAGGTCAACAACAACGGGGGCAGTGAAACCTTCAGCCACTCAAAGTCCAGCACAGCTGTTTACCTTATAGATGGGGGCACTGCCACCGCTGCCCTTTCTAAAGATGCCAGGATGAGCTGCTTGTAATTGTCCCATCAACTTTGCCTGTTCTTTTGTGGTTGTTTTTTTTTTCTTTTGCATCATCCATTGCGCAGAAGACATGGAAACACAAAAAGATAAACATTTGTATCATTAACATTTTGTACAGGACTTGCTTTAACTCTTGTGGTTCTGGAGGGGCCAGAAATGCATTGTGGGCCCCTCCAGACCCATAAGGATTACATAGATTTCAGCTATGCAGAGAAACATAAAAGCTTATGCTTCCATGTTTTTGTTTTAATCATTTTCAGTTCATTTTAGATTTTTTTTTTAACAGTCATGCACCTTTTTGACTTATTATCAAGCAAGTTTTAAGTCTGCCCAGAACACAGAATTCTATATATATGTAACAAAACGTTTAGACAACAGACTGATAGTGTTGAATATTTTGTCTCATGGAAACAAGAAAGGAGAAGAAATTGCTGACCAATGGGGTCTCTAAAATGCTATGGAAGCTGTCAGACAGTATGAACTGCAGGGGTGTCTTGTGCACGCAATTCAGAATTTACTGCGTCAAGTCTGTATGTTGGTGTGCTACAAGTGAACTTATTCAAGAAGAGAGATAACATTCTCAAAGAGATATGCTTAATTCCTGCCTTTTCATTTAGTAGATAAGACTTTGCACTTTTAGGTAAAAGCACTGCAGGTCACATTTACGATGGCTGCATCCCTGAATCTTTCCATTCTTAATCACTGACCTCTAAGCTGCAAATCTGTCTCCTCCATAACTTGCAAAAGATTTGTAACCCCGGATGCTTGAGATGTCTCCATCACATTGAGCAGCAATCCATTGGAGATGTCTTTAGCACTCCAAAAAGTTTAACAGTTTGGGTGCCAGAGGGGTGCCAATGCATTGCTTTGTGTACCCCTCTGGCAGTCAAAGGGTTAATGGACAGTATCACTGGCACATTTATATTTAACATTCTTGCTCTTCTAGCCAGAGTTTGCAAAATAATATTTCTTTAGTGTAAGAGCTATACAATCTGTTATTTATCTGCTTTTTCTCATGAACACGTAGACAGCCTTGAGTGTCTGTTTGGCCAAATATGATTAGCAAGTTTGCTAAAACTAATTATAAATTGTAAAGCAGATAATTGCTCTGAGATTTGAATTCTCTTTCTTTTCACAGGGATTTTTATCTCGTATTTGTCAGTTTACCACAGTTATGACATGCATTGCACTTATCAATCATTAGAAGCTTGCATAAACAGACCGGGATCAAATCGTCATACATAGTTGCCTACACATTCATTTCACTTACTGGACTATAATATGAAAACCAGTAAAATTTACTCACAGAAAAAACACCCAACGTTTCAGTCTCACTTTAGGCCTTCATCAGGATCACAAGGTATTTTTGAAAAAAAAAAAACGTAAATACCCACAACAATCAATTTTGGTGGGAAGCAACAAAGTATTGTATTTGAATTTTTACAGTAGTGTAAACAAAATAAGGATTTGTAGAACAAAATATGCAATTAAATTAATGGGTTTAAAACACACACACTCAAACCCCCTGATAGAAATGATCCCATGCACAATCATGCCAGGTATGTACCTTACATAATTTAATCAATGAACCATTCTCAATTATGGCCCTATGTTCAAAAGAAAGCTGCATCTCTGAGGAATACATTAAAATTCCTCAAATGCCCACTGATATAAATAGGATTTTATCTCACTGAATGCTAGCGAGGGCCCTCATTAATGGGATTTTTATTTGTCCATTATGGTGCCGTTGCTTCGCCCCAGAACTGCTCCCACTTTTGAACATAGGCCAGTTATGAGAATCACTGAATTAACAAGGTCAGGTGTTTCTCATTTAATAAAATGGACTGTCCTACTTCCAATAAACAGACTTTCAAGAATAGGGAACTGTTTTATGGAAACAATGTTTGTTATAGGACCAGGGTAAAACCAGGGTGCATCAACTGCTGGAACATTCACTGTCTCAAACTTATTACAGATTAAATGGATAGTAAATTTTCACAATAAAAGCAGCTCCAATTAATCTTCATAGTATTTCGGCCGTGGAGAGTGTTTTTTCAATACTGTCAGAGTTGTAGTTCAAGATGTAACACTGCTCACCTCAGAGCATCAGGGTGATGTCCAGATGGCTTGCAGAGAGGGACAATCTTCAGTGAGCATAAGGAAAACCCTGAAAAACCTGTCAAGGGGGCAGGGTTGTCCTTATGTTCACAGTAAGAAGATTGTCCCTTGCTGTGAGCTGTCTGGTCCCAGGACCAGATTCCACATCTGAAGGGAGGTGGCTTACACTAGGTAAAAGGGGCAGGAGGGGGATATTTTATCATTCAATTACTCTTGAACTACATCTCTGACTTTAATACTCTCCATGGGCCAAATACTATGAAGATTAATTGGAGCTGCTGTTTTTGTGAAACATTACTATCCCTTTACATTATAGGGTTTTGTTGTTGTTTTTCATATTACCAGTACCATGTGATGTCCAGACAGTTCACTTAGAGTTCAGACAGTTGTTCTATTGCATTATATGGAAGAGATGAGTCACAGATTGCAGTTTTCCATAGAACGTGACAGTAGCTGCTTCATTAACAGCGTGGACAGTTAAAACATTTGAATAATGTAACTGCCAACGGTGGAACTACCCTTCTTTAACTCAATATGATAAAGACCTACAAGTTTTCTTCCCTAATAAAGGTTTACTACTCTTTAAATAATCAGTAAAATATATAATATTGTAGGGATGGGTTCTCCCACTGCTGGCTGTTGCTTTAGTCAAACATTATTAGTGTGATAACTGTCACAACGTGATTCAGCTCTTACTATCATATTCTTTGGAAAACTGTAGCCAGTGGCCCTCCTTTCCTACAGAATGCAATGGAATAACTGTCTAGACACCAGGAGGAAAAGCACTAAGGCATAATAAAGAGGTGATAAAGCAGAGATGACTTCTGTGATTTCACTTCTCCAAGTAATATGTTATTTTATGGAGCCAATGCACTAAGATTTGTCCAACTTTGGAGATTGTAGTGAATAGGCTCTATAGAATAATGTAGGAACTGGAGAAGCAATATCACTAGAGAAGTCATCTCTGCTTATTGCGTGGTACTGTTGTGGTACTTTACTATAAAAAAAAGTTTAACATGTAATAACTTTTGAATTAAACATCTAAACAGCGGAAATAGTTTTATTGTACTCAGCAGGAGTAGGCTTAATGTGTTTTTAAGAAAGCCAAAGTAGCAGCAGTCAAACTTACCAGGTTATGTGTGAGAGTGGTAGAAAAGACATCTGGTAACCCTAACGAAGGTCTAAACCGAAACTGAAACACTGGAAGTTTTTTATTTTGTGTTAATGCATTTTAATGTCACAGTTCTGTGGGGGGTTTTCCCTCCATTTTGATACAGACAATCCATTATCTGTACCCAGGTCTATGTAGTGTGCACGATACTTGAAAGAGCATGAACCATTTACATTTTCAGGTGATACTCTCCCTTTAACCTCTTAGATGCTACAGACATCCCCAACATATTGCTTTGCAGTACAATGGAGACATCTTAGGCATCCAAGGGGTTAAATGTAGTTAAACCCCATCCATTTATTGGAGAAGAAAATGATTTAGTTTTTTTTTGTAGAAACAATTGTACTGGAGGGCGGGGGGCTGGTTCTTAACCCATTGAGTGCCAGAGGGGTACGCAACGCATTGCAATGCTTTGAGTACCCCTCTGGCACTCAAAGGGTTAATTTTAAAGTTTGCTTTCACCAGGCTGATTTGCATTCTTCACAACCAGGCTTGAAGCATGAAATTTGCAGAGGGAAGAAAACAAGGGAGAAATGTCTATTAAGACTTCAAGGCTTATGTTTAAAAAAAAAAAAATGAAATTGTTTAAAAGATTATATAAATATAGATATATATATATCAGATAAGTGGTTATAACATGAAAAGAGCTTACATAAGTGAATTTTAGCTGTGGAAGATTGAGCACTTGTTTTTAGCTGAGTGAGTTATTCCTTGAATTCCTGGCTGTTCTTGGTTGAAATGTGCAATCGTCTATATTTTGCGCCACGCTTTGCTGGAAAATACATTTCATTAACACTACAACACTTTCTGCCATGTTTTTGAATATTTTTTTAATAAATTTACTTCCCTTAATAATTGCTATTAAATCTCGCCCGGAGCAGCTTTCTGTATTCAGCAGCTTTCTTGTTGCTATTTTTATTTTGTGTTTTTTTGTTTTGTTTTTTGTCCTGTGAAAATGCTTTAATCTTTGTATTTTTAATATATACAGAATAAATGTATGAAAATCAGGTTCCAAGAGGAAAGTGTATCCTCTTTCCTTTAAAGAAGCAGTGACATTTTTCTGTTACTGCCTTTAATTTAACCTATGAGTACCAGTGGGTTGTAACATGCTCACAAGAAAGAAACTCATGTTCCCTCAAGACTTATCCATGACCATACCCTACTCCTTCAAGGGCACCACCTCCTGTCCATTTTACTGTTGCTTGAATCAGATAATACACTTAATATATAGCATAAAAATATACACACAAAGGTGTATTGAAAGGATAGTAAGGTTTCACAATAAAAGCAGCTTCAATTAATCTTCATAGTATTTGGGCCATGGAGGGTGTTATTTCAATACTGTCAGAGGTATAGTTCAAGAGTAATTGAATGATAAAGTATCCCCTCCTGCCCCTTTTACTGATGTAACACCGCTCACCTCAGAGTAGCAAGACTGTACAGATGGATCACAGAGAGGGACAATCTTCAGTGAGCATAAGGAAAAACCTGTCAAGGTTGTCCCTTACTGTGAGCTACATCTGAAGGGAGGTGGCTTACACTAGGTAAAAAGGGGAGGGGGATACTTTATCATTCAAGTACTCTTGAACTACAACTCTGACAGTATTGAAATAACACTCTCCATGGCCCAAATACTATGAAGCTGCTGTTTTTGTGAAACATTACTATCCCTTTAACTGTCCAAATCAGTGTATAACTCAAACTTACCACAAAATATAAGCTGGTAAATAAACCAGACACACAGTGCACTGAGATTGTGGTCAAGGTGCCCACAACACAGTGGGTATGGTCAGTAAAATTTTAGGCACACCTCAGAATTTGGTTTCACAATGCAGTTGCCTACTTTTCCTGATGGGAAATCCAGTTCTGAGATGAGCAAGGGAATGATTTACCTATCCCTTTGGCTCACAGAGGGTTATAATAAACCTTTCATTGTCTGAGAACTGAACAACCATTTGACTGATATGCTTGTGACAGTATTTTGTTTTCTTGTGATTACCTTTATGTGCTCATAACCCCTGGTTTTCTTGATATGCCTCCAGTCTATTACTTAAATATGTCTGCCATCAAATCATAGGGCATTTGAATGTTATCATTTTGATATATTAAAAAAAGGTATTTGATGTTATTATGCAATGCTAAAGATTAAGCTACCACCAAAGCAGGTTAACTTTTAGAAATGTTGGAGGGTCCTTTGTAGATAAATAACTGATTGTTTTTTTCTGGGACATTTGTAAGAGCAGATCCTCTAATGAGCGCCACCCTGCATAAGTGGGTGCTGGGGATATAGGACTTAGAACAGGTGAAGAGGCACTAATTTGTCACCCTTTCTGGTCATCCAGTGTGAGTCTTCTTCTTTAATCTTCTGTCTTCTTCTTTATTGTCATCTTCATTCTTCTTTTGTTCTGTCTTCTCATCTTCTTCGTTGTCCCAAATATTACTTCACTGAAAATACAAAAAAAAAGTCCAGATGATAGATGCCCCCCCAAAATAATGCAGCAAAGATATGCTTAACCATATGAGTGCCAGAGGAGTTCACAACACATTGTAGAGCAAGGTAAAGTATCATGCCAGGCCAAGAGTTAAAGGGGATGTATCACCCCTATACAAGTTAGCCTGAATCGTTAGATTATACACCGAATATAAGTAAAAGTACATTCATTTTTTTAAAGCTCCTGTTGGTCTAAATGAAGTTATAAACTGTAACCTGTACTTACTTCCGCATAGACTGTGGTTACCTTTTCTGTAACCGCAGTCCGTCACTCTGCCTCTGCTCCCCTCCCTCTATCCAGCCTCCTCCGATGATGGAGACTTTCGGTATGTAAGCTGGAGCAGTCTCGTTGAAAGAGATCAATATCAAGCCAATGAAACCACTCCAGCTTCCATACAGAAAGCCTCCGCCATTGGAGGAGGCTGGATAGAGGGAGGGGAGCAGAGGCAGAGTGACGGACTACGGTTACAGAGCAGGTAACCGCAGTCTGTGCAGAAGTAAGCACAGGGCACAGTTTATAACTTAATTTAGACCAACAGGAGCTTTAAAAAAAAAAAAATTAAGTGCACTTTCAGTGTATAATGTAATGATCCAGGCTAACTTATATAGGGGTGATACATCCCCTTTAAAACTACACTGGCAGCGGTGGCAGGAATACAGAGGAAAAATCCCCCCCAAAAAAACAAAAACAAACACTCGGGCCAGAGCCATTCTGTGGAAAATTTGAACAGAGACTGGCTTTTATATGGCTAGTCTCTGGTCAAAATGATTCCCCACTAGAAGCTGATTGGCCAGGAGGTGTGTAAGCGCACATCCTAGCCAGTTGTAGGGTGGGAACCATTTTGAACAGAGACTGGTCATATAAAAGCCAGTCTTTGTTCAAATTTTACACATAATGGCTCAGGAAATGGCTGAGAGGTAACTGGGGGGGGGGGCATTTTACCTCTGTATTCCTACGAAGGCAGCATACTTTTAACTCTATGGCTTGGCGTGATACTTTACATTATTGGACTAGCATGATACTTTTAACCCTTGGAATGCCAGAAGGGTATGCGTTGAGTAGCCCTCTGGCACTCAAAGGGTTAAGGCCAGCATATCTTTGCAGAAGACTGACAGTGGCTGACTGGTAAGTGTTATACACCTCTGGGGTATGGGTATAGGTTACACTTAAGGCTAGTATTGTTTCACTTTATTGTTAGGGGTAGTGTAGGGTTAGTGTTTGGGAGGCTGACTGTTTTAGCTCATGCTCAGTACTTGACAGTGTATCAGGTCTCGAGCATTAGCCGTTTTCCTTTGATGTTCCCATTTCTCACACTTTTTAATGTGAGTTTTGGGAACAAAAAGCACATGTCAGACATTGGGCCACAAGTTACGTTATGTGACCTAATGTTCATTGTGGTTTCTGATGGTAGAACAATGGAATACCCTAGGGTGACACTGTTTGTACCAGTCGGTATCCATTTTTTCCCTACCAAAGTTTTAAAGGGGCATATTCAATCAAGGCCTTTGTGGAAAGAGTCCTTTTTGGTTAACTCCACTGTTAGACTAGTTCCATTGGGACAATACATATATGTAACTAGTGGAGTCACAAGCTCAGCCATTGGCTGACAGGGTAGAAGCTTCACATCAATCAAGAAACTATGTCTCCGTGAAAAAAAACAAGGAAAAAGGTGACATTTTCCATGTAGTGTTCCCGTTTTTACATTGATAGAGGGGAAGGTAGTTTTTACCATACAGTTTGCTTCTCCGTTTATTATCATACGTATTTGCTTTGCCTTCCTCACGTGCGCACTTGCACTTAACGTGTGCTCGCACGTTTAATTATTTCAGAGGCTAATGGCAGTATTACCCTCTCTCTCTAGCTCCATTGGAGCAGTGATTCACAAATTGCATAAAAGGGCAAGCTCTCTGTTGTACAAACTACCTCTGTTGCGGGAAAGCACACTGTCTCTAGAATAGCTCAGTTGGAGCAGTCTGTTATGATTTAGCTGAAAGACAACTCACTGTTGCTTAAACTAGCTCCACTGGAACATTATTTTAACGTTAGCACTGTGAGGGTAACTTTATAGGGGCACCACTATTCAATATATTAGTTTCATTCTGACAATATTATTACAATTTATACAGTTTTTTCACAGTAACTCTACCACTATGGCAGAGCTAAGGGAGGAGAAGAAAACTAAGGGCAGTTTGGGCACTTTTGCCTTATGTGCTTCTTGTGATTCTAAAGTTTCAAACAATGCAACATTATGTACAAAATATTTGGACACCGAGTCTAATTGAGCCACCACATAAAAGGACTTTCCCCCAAATCTTGAACCAGAGTGAGCTAAGGCCTTACATGGTTCAATAGTTAAAGATAAAGTATTGGATAGATGGCTAATAGAAACACCTCTACCTAAGAATTCTTCAAAAGACTCTCTTTTCTTCACATCATTTGTCAGAGCGAGGGAAAATTATGATAATAGTGAAATGTCTATGGCAGAGGGGTCCACACATGATGACAATGAAGCAGAATAGATTTGCTCATTAAAGCAATTCTAGACGTTCTTCGAGTATCAGCCTAGCAAGTCTCTAATACCTCATCTAAATCCCTCTTTAAGCATTAAAAGAAATCCTCTATTACTTTTCCTGCTTAAGAGGAACTTGACCAGATAGTCACAGATGGTGGGGTTATCCCGATAAATCCTTGGTTATATTCAAGAAATTTGAATGTACTTATCCATTTCCCAAAGACAAGGTAGACCTTTGGTCTAAACTGCCAGTAGTGGATCCCACAGTATCCAAACATACTACTATAACGATTCGAACTTCAGCAGCCCTTAACCTTTGACATCCAGGACGGTCAAACCCGGTCCGGTACTTAAGTACCGGTGATGGTCCTAGCACGTCATGGAATTCTGGTGTCCCCACACAGCTGCACGCCGCGTGGGGACCCCGGAATCCAATGTACAAAAAAAAGACCCATAATCCTTAACTGCCGGCTGGTCTTTAAAGGGATAGTAATGTTTCATAATAAAAGCAGCTCTAATTAATCATCATAGTATTTGGACTTTGGATGGTATTATTTCAGTTCTGTCAGAGTTGTAGTTCAAGAGTAATTCAATGACAAAGTATTCCCCTCACGCCCCTTTTACTGATGTAACACTGCTCAGCCAGATCAGAAAGGAGGTGCCCAGGTAGATTGCAGAGAGGGACAATCTTCAATTAAGATAAGGGAAAAACCTGAAAAACTTGTCAAGGGTGGAAGGGCTTTCATTGTTCTCATAGGAATAAGAGTGTCCCCTTCTGTTATCTGTCTGGTCTATGGACTGGATTCCACATCTGAGAAGAGATGGCTTACACTAGGTAAAAGAGGCGGGGTGGGGGAAACTTTGCTTGTGAATATCTCGTAAACCATAAAGGTTTGAGATATAAGACATATCATTTGTCATGTTTTTTTAATGTCTACAAAATAAAATAAAGATAAAATGAAGTATTACTATCCCTTTAAGGGGTTAAGATTGATACATTTAATAAGCTAACATTTTCAGGGCTGAGAACTAAAATTAGAGCTTCATTTGCATCATTTAATAAGACAGAGATAGCACAACAGCAGCTCTAATAGCAATCTTTTGGACAATATGATCCCTCTTGTGCCCCATCTTATGCTTTACCCCTTATGGATGGATACGTACTGGTATCAATGCACATCAGCATACCTCCACTCTGACATCTGGTGAATCGCCTCACAGTCTGTCAGTCCTTATTAATTGTGGTATATAGTAGAAGTACTAAAACACTACCTGGGCCTTATGTTAAAATGCCTCCATTTATTGGTAGTAATATTTATAAAATCATATATAAAACAGTTTTTTCAGTTGTGTACTGTTATATCATCCAGTGCATTTTGTCACGATCTTGACTTCATCGGGGTCTATTTAATATAATCAATTGCACTCTTATTTATACCTTTTTCTTAATGCTGTATAACTGCCATTTTTTCCATTGCCGATTTTTGAAAATCCCATCTCGTGATGCACTCTGCTGTGTGTAGTATAGATCCTCCGCTATCCACTTCTCCTCCCATTCTTCCTGAATTATACAAGCCTCATTTCCATAGTGACCACTGACACACAAGCCTTTCTGTTGCTTAGATGCAATAGACCTTTCGGCCAATTTATCGTGTATTAGTTATAAGCATTTTTAATTGTCAAGGCACCCTGGCATCTAGACATCAATTGTGGACATTCCAGACTACCATGGTGCCCTGGCATTAAGCCATAAATGTCCAGTCCTACTTCATCTGTAAAAACAAAATGATCTATTTAGTTCAGAGTAAGACCCTTATTCCAGCTGTGAGTAATGGCTCATGTTTCTTGGAGGATCACCACAGAGGTGAGAATCCCATATCCATCCTACTAATCACAGCAAGTGCAAAGCGGTTATCCATTACAGCGGAATCCTACCACATTTTAGGGCATTATACATAATACGGCATAGGTCTACTTTACAGGTATAACACTTATACATCATGAAGATGCCTTACATACAAAAATACTAGAACATATATCACACATATAAAATACAGGACTGAAAACACATTATATATGAATAAGAAGAAAAAAATATGTATATCTTGCATACTTAATACAGGTCAAGAACTGTCTGATCTCACTATAGTTATTGATGATATTATGAATACAGAGAACCCTATCTTAACAAATTTTAATATCTATTGGCTATATATCCCTATGTATATACATAAGCAGAATCTTTCTTCTCACTATTGTCACCTTTTGCCCAACATTTCTCTTTTTACATTATGTTGCTAACTTCTATATTATCATTTAATCCTCCTGGAATCAATGTTCCCAATTTGTAGATCCATTCCACCTCTTTTCTACACAGGGTTCTGAATCTACTTGTACAATTACTTGGGATCACTTCTAATCCCATTACCTTGAAATTAGGAATTCCCCCTTGTGGGCACTGATTAAAATGACATGACACTGATTGTTTTGTGTCTTTATTGGCCACATTTCTCCAGTGTTCTCCTTGTATATACATAGGGAGATATAGACAATATATATTAAAATCTCTTAAGATAGGGTTCTCTATATTCATAATATCAGCAATGACTATAGTGAGATCAGACAGTTCTTGACCTGTATTAAATATTCAAGATATACATATTTTTTCTATATTTATTTTATCCTTTTATTATTATTATTTATATATAAGGTGTTTTCAGACCTGTATTTTATATGTATGATATAAGCACATGAGCCATTACTTATAGCCACAATAAGGGTCTTATTCTGAATTAAACAGTTCATTTCATTTTTACGGATAAGTGGGATTGGACATTTATGGCTTAATGCCAGGGCACCATGGTAGTCTGGAAAGTCCATAACTGATGTCTGGATGCCAGGGTGCCTTGACAATTAAAAATTCTTGTAATTGATACACAATAAATTGTCCTATGTTGATTGTATCTAAGCAACAAAAAAGGCTTGTGTGTCCGTGGTCATCATGGAGATGAGTCTTGGATAATTTAGGAAGAACGGAAGGAGAAGTGGATAGTGGAGGATCTATACTATACACCGCGGAGTGCATCATGGGTGGGATTTTCAAAAATTGGAAATGGAAAAACCAGCAGTTATACATCATTACGAAAAAGGTATAAATAATAGTTCAAATGACCGTTTCACAATCGTGTGAAAAAACTTTTATTTTATATATGATTTTATAAATATTACTACCAATAAATGGAGGCATTTTAACATAAGGCCCAGGTAGTGTTTTAGCACGTCTATTATATACCACAATTAATGAGGCGATTCACCAGATGTCGGAGTGGTGGTATACTGATATGCATTAATACTCAGAAGCTGGGTTAGCCTCAAGTTCCAGTAAGTACCCATCCATAAGGGGTAAAAGCATAAGATTGGGGCACACGAGGGATCATATTGCCCAAAAGATTGCTCTTAGATGCTTTGTTGTGCTGTCTCTATCTTTCTTATTATATACAGCATAATTGTCTTCTAGTGGGTCACAGGACCAAGTAACCAGGACACAGCTGCACGCAAAACTGAGAGCGTGGAACCCAAAGAGGCGAAAAAAAAGGAGAGACCGGGCTCATTTCTGTTCGGTTCAGAAATGGACAAAATTGTCAGTCAAGCCAGCACCCTGCAGCAAAAGTTCTTCTATGAAGAGAAAAAAATCCTAGTATAAAGAGCACAGGTAAAAATACCAAATGATGCTGTAAATTGAACCCACTAATAAATAATAAATTGGATACTCAAACTAATCTATATAAAAAATAAAATATCAGATAAAAGATAACGATATATAAAGGTCAAATGTGGAAAAGAAATGAAATGAGTCTAGAGTTGAATTGAAATGAAACAGTTACCAAAAGTTCCCAGAAACGATATGAAAGTGCAGTAAATGAGATCGTCCATGAAAGATGATGGATGATGTATGGAATGAATAAAAATGATGCTCTGCTTGTGAGTGCTGCAGAATGAGACACGGGTGGCCTTGTTCACCATAGGAAGAAGCTTTAGTCTTGAAAAAAAAATCAAAAACCAGCGCACAACACAAAAGAGAGGCGTTTAAATGTAGTAGTTTTAATGAATACAACAAAATATTTAAAAAAATAGGTAATTCACTTACTTTGGCCCTTCTTGGGCTTTATGCATTAAAACAAGTCCTGTTCCATTGTAGCCAGCAGTCTCTGTCCTTCTGCCTGCCTTATTTGCCATCCTCCTATTGTAGTCCATTCAAGGTGTTTTTCTCAGTGATACTGTAGATGGTATACCAAAGGTGGTGCATGGACTAACTTGAATAATAAATGAAATAATTGACCAGTCTTATCCTTAAAGACACCTGTGAAGCACAGAGTGTTGGTTAAAAAATGGAGATGCTATGGCTCAAACAACTCGGCCTCATGGTGAGGTTGGTCTGGGACGCGGGGAGCCAATGAAGAAGGTGAGTTAGGGGTGGAGAGGGAGAACCTGCACTGAAAGGTGAGCATAGACTAGAGGACCAAACGTGTTTGCAGACCGACTGTCTGCTTGCTCTGGTGCAAATGGGAAGCAGTTCTTCTAGACGAGTATTACCTAACAAGTAAGAAGATTCCTTTCATTATGGTAAAACAAAACCAGCTTGGGTTCAAAAGAGAAATATGCATGAGGTTGGAGATCCTCCACTGGGGGAAGACTCCGAAGCTACATTCAACAATTGAGGACGTCAATATCAGATGAATGGGTACTTCAATAGTTACAAGAAGGGTACAGGATATCATTCATGATACTAACTCCACCTCGATTCTTCGTGTCCAGACAGGCCAAAGAAAATATTCTCCAGCGCGCATTTCATCAAACGTTCTGGAAATTCCTAGAGAATGGGGTGATAATCCCAGTTCCAAAAGAACAATATTTCAAAGGCTTTTATTCCAATTGTTTTATGTTACCCAAAAAAAGTAGAGGATTCTGTCCAATCCTGGATTTAAAAGCATTGCACCAATTCCTCAAAGTACCCAAGTTCAAAACTGAATCTGTCAAATCAGTGATAGCAGCCTTGGAACCAGAGGAATTCATGAAAAGTATGCTTACTTACACATCTCTACATGACCCAAACACTGGCAATACCTCAGGTTTGCCTTCCAAAACCAACACTTTCAATTCACGGCACTTCCCTTTGGACTAGCCACAGCACCGAGAGTGTTTACCAAGGTGATGGCTCGTTTTATGGTGCTTCTCTGATCCAAAGCAGAAAATTTGACTCCATACCTATATGATCTGATACTAATTAAACAACAACTTCATCTAACTTTGCTAAAATGAAGACTCATGGTTGGATCATCAACCCATAGAAAACCCAACTGTTACCGTCTCAATAAATTAAATTCCTAGGACTGAAATTAAATACCAGAAAGCAGAAGGTGAAATTACTTCAAGAGAAAATTTTGGATCTTCAGGAGATAATCCAGGAATTTCTCACACAACCAGATATCTTAATCAGGCACTGTATGAAGATTGTAGGAAAAATGGTAGCCACAATAAAGGCAGTCCCTTTTGTCCAGTTTCACATGAGACCACTGCAATTGAACTACTCTGCAGTTGGTCCAAAAATCCAAAGCGTTTTCACCACATGGTGACAATATCACACACTACTAGCCAGTCACTACATTGGTGGCTCACAAGTCCAAACCTGTTCACGGGAAACCATTTCTCCATAAGATAGTGGAAAATAGTCAAGACAGACGACTGTCTGTTCGGATGGGGAGTAGTGTGTGAACATCACTCCATTCAGGGTCAAAATATTTTATCAGAATTATGCCTACCCATAAACTTTATGGAGTTACAGAGAATACACAACACACTGTCAGCATGGACAAACATTCTCAAGAACCTTTCTATTCGGCCACAAAGTTTTAGAGGCCATTGTTCATTAGTTTTTTTCCTTCTGCTATTGTTGGGACTTCTTTGGGACGTCCCCATGGTTCCTGCATCCCTCAATAGAAGATGGGATTTTTATACTTACCAATAAATCCTTTTCTCTTAGTTCATTAAGTGATGCAGGGCATCCTTCTAACAGAAAACGAAAAGAGAGAGGATGCCCTGCCGTTCTTGGTGACTGTATTAGTGTATATTCCCTTCCTGACTCTGATAAACAAAAACTAATAGTTGAGGTGCAGGGGAAGGTGTTAGGAAGTAGGAGGTGTTTTTCTTACAGTGACGTGCCTCCTATAGGCACACTGCTTAACCGCATGGTCCCTGCATCCCTCAATGGACTAAGAGAAAAGGATTTATTGTTAAAGGGATAGTAATACTTCGTTTTATCTTTATTTTATTTTGTAGGCATTAAAAAAACATGAAGAACAATATAAGTCTTATCTCTCAAACCTTTATGGTTTAAGAGATATTCACAAGCAAAGTACCCCCCCCCCCCCCCCGTTCAGCCAAATCAGAAGGGAGGTGCCCAGGTAGACTGCAGAGAGGGACAATCTTCAATTAAGATAAGGGAAAAAGCTGAAAAACTTGTCAAGGGGGGAAGGGCTTTCATTCTTTTCATACAAAGAAAATTGTCCCCTTCTGTTATCTGTCTGGTCTTACAACCAGATTCACATCTGAGAAGAGATGACTTACACTAAGAAAAAGGGGCGGGAGGGGGAAACTTTGCTTGTGAATATCTCTTAAACCATAAAGGTTTGAGAGATAAGACTTATATCATTCTTCATGTTTTTTAATGCCTACAAAATAAAATAAAGTTAAAACGAAGTATTACTATCCCTTTAAGTATAAAAATATGAGAGTGCCACAATGCTTCCTAGCATAACACAATACCCTGCACTACAGGCAAATGGATTTTTCAGTAGCAGTCACACTACTCAAAGGATACATCACTGCTTTTTCTAACTCTAACTTACTATTAATCCCTTAAGTAGCCTTAGGCTATGTTCACAGGGGTGAAAAAAGAGGGACACCTTTTCATATCATTTTACTGCACTTTACATGTGATTTGTAGCAAGGTTTTTTTTTTCCTTCTGACATGCCTTTCACTCTATATAAAAAAAATTATCACTAAGGCACTGCAAACATATTTGCCAGCTTTATTAGTGTGATGCCATTGAGATCCCATTGAAACCAATAGTGAAGTTTTGATAGAGTTAAAACTGAGCACCTAGCTGTGTTGACATATGACACTCTTTAAGAAAATGCCAGTGTGATCAGAACTATAAAATACGAAGGCCTGGATTACACGTCTGTTAAATACTTTATCAAAGAATTTATCAAAAATTGTCTCCATAGACTTCAATGAGATTGTTAGATAAAACCAGTGAAATCACTTATCCATGAAATGTAAGGTAGGCCAAAGTCCCAAAACTCATGTTTTTCTCACATGTTTAGAATGTTGCAATAAAGTCACTTCTACGAATTTACCATAAGGTCTAGTTTAAATGGGCAACTGCTACAGAAATGTTGTTGTACCGACATTCTTCAAAGAATATATATTATTTTTATGGGGTAGTTCACATGGGTGACAGTCATTTTCAATGGCAACTTTTTGTTGCTGCAACATCTTGCAAAAAACTTGATGCAACAAAGTCACTAAGCTTAAATCTGTTCGGCGTTACAAATATAATTATCTATATTGTCCTAATCTACAAATGTATCCTAGACCCTATATCTACAGTGTTTGCCAACACAAGCAAAGAATTCCACATCCTTACTGCCCTTAGATCAAAAAATCCTTTCTTTGTTTTAGTCAATAGCACTATGTCTCTAGTTTTAAAGATGCCCCCTTGTTTTTTTGCACAGTTCTTTGTGTAAAGAGTTCACCAGTGAGTCTCTTGTATTGGCCTTGAATATATTTATACATAGCAATCATATTCTCTGTTAGGCTACTCTTCTTCTTCAATTTGTCTATGCTCTCTTTATAACAAAAAATTTCCAGTTCCTTTATTGTTTTTTTTGTTTTTGTTTAATCTCTTTTCTTTTTCCAGTCCAATAATTAATGTTTTAACCCCTTAAGGACCAATGACATGAGGCACAGCATGAAATTTCATGATCACAGTGTGTGCTGTGATCACCGGGATGACTGAAAAAAAAAGTGTGTTGGTCCTCCAGCGTCCCCACCCCTGGACAACTCAGTCCTTAAGCGCTTATGAACTTGTGCCCAAAACTATACTCCATATTCTGCATGAGGTATTACCAATGATTTATGAAGAGCTAGAATTATATTCCCATCCTATGCATCTATATCTCATTTTTATATATCCTAGTACCCTATTTGTTCTTGTAGCAGCTCAGTGACTGCACAGTGTTTAGTGTACAGCGTGCCTGTACTCTTAGTTCATTCCCTAATAAGGATTCCCCAAGTCTTTTCCCATTTAGTGTTTATGTAGCTTGCATTTTCTGCAACACATTGCATAGCTTTACATTTATCTATAGTAAACCTCATCTACAAACTTTTCTTCGAGTTCACTCAGTTTATCCTAATCTTACTGCAGAAAAAAACATCCTTCTCTGTGTATATTCCCTTACATTTTTTAGCACCATCAGCAAAGATTTTTTATTTATAAAATGTTTTACCAGGAAGAATACTATGAGATTTCTCTCATTTTCAAGTATGTCCTGGAAAATGATTGAGACTCTGCTTTCAATTCCCACTTCAAAATCATTAATAAACAAAAAAAAAATAGGTCTGAGTCTGAACCCCAAGGCACTGTATCTTCATTCTGTTAAACCAGTCTCGTATACATGCACAGATATTGTCTCCCAACTTGCTAATCGGTTTATGCAGTAACTTGCTGAGAGGCACCATATGAAAAGTATACTACAACAGCCATATCCTTGTCCAGGTTGCCATTTAACTATTCATAGAATGCAAGTAAATTAGTCTCTCATGATTAGGCCTGAAAAAACACAGTGAGGCTCCTCAATCTGAGAAAACATTTACTAATCAGTGCTATGTTTCTTACTTGTCTGACTGAATTTTTTTTTACTTAGTCACTGTGAAGGTGTCAACTCCCCTTGGGGAAGTCAGGCTACTAGTTGCTTGTGACTGAGAAGTAGGGTTCACTGGTGTAACCTTGCTGTGGCCTAACCCATAGTTAAAGGTACTGCACTTGAAGCCAGATGACTGGATGGATACACCAGTGAACCACAAAGTGGTAGTACTGACTTTCCCAGAAATAAGGTAGAGAGATACCAGGGCAGATATACAAAATAACTGGACTCCAGGGGTGGGATAGACTGGCCAAAATTCAGAAACAAAGTGAAGGAAAGCCGAGGTCAGGGCAGGTGGCATACAAGCAAAGGCAAATAGAGAGCCAGGGTCGAGCCAAGCAGAGATCATTCAGAGTCCAGGAACAAGCTGAAATAAAAAAAATAATTAAAAAAAAAACAATCACAGGAACCAAATCTTCACCACAGGGCTAACAACTGAGCACTGAAATGATGAAGAGTGTGCAAATATAGGTGCCAAAATCCATGCATGTACACAATACAATGTAAGTCTGGAAGTGCGCACATTGATGAGCTCATGTACAAAAGACCAAATATTCCCACTTGTGCAAGCTTGCAAACATAAACAACAACAATTGCCCACCATAGGAGCACGGCCAGCAGGAACTGGTAGGTCATGACAGTCATAGACTAATAGACTAGTGCAGATATTGAGTCCTGAACAAGATCTTCCTTCATAAAATTTTGCAGACCCTTACTAATGATAATGTTGGTTATCACATAATTAAGAATACTATTCATTAGTAATATCTAGTATCATACCCACTATGGAAGTCAAACCTAGAGGTCTATAATTTCCATGTTTAGATCTTTCTCCCATTTTATGCAATGGCATTTCCCCTAGTCACAGGACACTATGCCTGATAAGAGAGATTCAATAAGTTTTAAATATAACTATTAAATATAAGAGTATTGTAATTACTGAAGTTAGCTCCCTAAGTACCATCGTGTGTATACCATCAAATCTAGATCCTTTATCCACTTTTACCTTTTCAAGTCTTTTTTTGGCCTTGATCCTCAGTAAGCCATATGAGAGTGGAGGAAATTTCTTTGCTTCTATTTGCCCAAATATTTCCTTGTTGCTTGCTTTTACATAAAGAAAAAAAATAATTTAAGGTGTCCTCCATCTACTTACCAAATTAATTCACCTAGCTCAGTGTTTCGCAGTCTAATTGTAACATGTATCATATTGCTATTTATTATACCTTTTTAGGATTTGTTTTGCTGTTTTTCAATTATTTTCTGTTTTAGCTAACCTAATTGCTTGTTTGCAGATTCTATTGCATTCTTTATATTTCTATATTATGCAAATTACTCTTCTAACTTAAAGCGATAGCAACCTTTAAAGTCAAATTCCCTATATTTAACTTATTTTAGATTCACCTATCAGATTTTTATTTCTGTACCCTGTGTTCCTGACAGAGCCCACTGGACACTTGCCCCCAGAGATAACTCTTTATTCTTACACTTAAAAAATAATCTCCTCCCTCCCATAAATACTTGATGGTAAGAAGCGGCATGTCCAAACTAATCTGTCTCATTTCTTACCTCCTATACATCCTTAGTACCTACATGAGTAACTTTCTTTATACAGAAACAATTGTTTGATTTTAATACATTTCAGGACTTCTTTTCTGTTTAGGCTACACCACAGGTTCGGCAACCTGAAGCATTCCAACGGTTGTGAGGCTACACTACCCATCATCCTCAACAGATCAACAGACAGTGGAAAATAATTAGAGCTATAGGGCTCAATTCTATTACCCGCGCTAAAACCGGCGTTGCAAGAAAAACAGGTAGAGTGAATTTTGCAAACGTGTTACGTCGGTATTTTATTGCAGAACCACAGTAAAACAAAACTGGCATAGACAGCACTTTTCAGAGTAGTAATAAAATTGGCACTGCCTGCTTTTTTCCGACTACCGCCTACAAAAAACACACAAAATGTCAAAGTCCAAGGAAATAGGCGTACATTTGACGACAAAAAGATCAGTTTCAGTGTTAGATGTGTTCTCCACGAGTGCCCCCCTCGACATATTAACCCCCCTTTTAAAAGTCGACTTGCAATACTTTCTTCCACCACATTAATCCAACAAATATTGTTCATAGTCGACAATTAACCCTTCCCCTTCCAAATCCGACTTACAGTGCTTTCATTCACCATATTAATTCGACAAATATTGTACATCAGACATTTTAACCCCTACTCCCCTTGAAAAGTCGACTACAATGCTCCCATGACTTTCTTTCACCATTTGCATCCGACATTTTTCTTCTCCTATTATATTCGACAATACCCTCTTATTTTGTATTGCAAGATTAACCCTATGAGTACCAGAGAGGTATTGTAATGTGTTTGCTACCCCTCTGGTACTCATAGGTTTAATAGGCAACCTGTATCTGTATAAAAAAAAAGGTGTTTGTTTTTTATTATATATGTAATTTGTGTGAAAATGTAATTAAATATTTATTTATTTATTTTAAAGTTTCAAATGCTTTATTGAAATATTAAGAAATATACAAAATATTGAACAAAGAAGCAAAGTACAATTGCATGTATAATTAGACAAGCTGAATAGCTATATACTTATTAGCGGAAAGAGTCAACCTGTCTTAGCATAGTACACTCATTTAAAATAGATCAGATATATAACATAGGAAATCAATTCCAAAATAGAGCTATTGAAAAAATCTGAAATGTTAAAGCAGGACTTTGCTTTCTCCCACGGTAAATAACCTGTCATCCTGCCGGATATACACGCGGAGACCTCCAAAAAAGGGGGTCATGGGGGGGGGGATAGTGAAAGACTGGTATATAGACATGTCAAAGAGATGCATGGCCCAGAGCCAGCATATACATATCTAAGTTTACACCATAACCAAGCAAAGAGCTAAAGAAGCAGGTATCAGTAAAGTAGAGATGCATACTAACATTATAGCATAATACAGGAATAACTATGTAAGGTATAAGAAACATCTGCCATATTCGCAGTAGACACTAAGCTAGAGGATCAATGCAGCAGAAAATTGAAGATCGCGGAGCGAACCAAAATCAGCTCTCCCCCGCGATCCACAACATAACAAATACACGTCAGGTATACATTAAAGGACACTGAAAAAAGTAAGTCTCTCTTGAGGCATATAGGGCATTTGAACCCAGAACACTAGGTCAGTCTCTGGAACATAGGAACACTTATGCTAGATCCCAAGCTTGACAAAGGACAATAAGCAATCAGGGTCTACCCCTCTGGGCCCAAGAGGGGGACCCCTACACTGTCCAGTATAAGGTAGCAGACATAAAAGAGCGACCAGTGTTCCTCAAGATGTGATAGCAGAGTAAATTACCCTCATCCAGGCTCGGAGCAATGTTCCATAGATCGGCAGCGAGGTGAAGAAAGTAAGCACACAGCACTACAGCACTGGCAGACATGGATCCCAGGGTCCCAAGGATGAGAATCTCGTATAATCTTTAGTGCATCCGAAGCACATAAATTCATGGACCACTCCACCAATTCTTCCAAATAGGCAAACAGACAGGCACATTCCTCCGAAAACTCCAAGGGCTCCCTAAACAAGGGCCATAAAGTAGATTTCCTCACCTCCCCAGAGTCACAGCTAGTTATATCAGCATTGACAGTGTAACTCCTCTCCCATTGCTGCTCGAGGAGGAGGCTCTTAGGAGAATCCTGTAGATAATTCGAAGAGCAAGCCTGCAGGTATAACTCTGCTGCTAGAGGCATCTGCTTCTGCATCGTGCCCTCTTGATTTGTTCCATAGGGAACCAGCTGCGGTAAGTTACTGCGTAGATCAGCAACCTCTTCCTGCACAGTCTCCCGAATCTCCGCCACCAAGGTCCTGAGCTCCTCCTTAGTCAGAAGATGGGAAATATCTTCCCTCGTGAGACATCGAGAGGGAGAGGTAGGTAGCTGAGAGCATAGAAACATGATCGGCGTGTGACTTAACGGAATGTGGACAGTCAAACCTCCCTGCAGAAGCAACATCCAGGCGGAGGAAATCTCTACGGCGGGATGAAACCAGGGCCTAGGCACTGCAGTTTCTGTACGGTTAACACTCGGGTAGAATACCACAAACACAAACTGGAACACCACCTTGGGTGCTTAGCCGAAATAGGCTGTAAAATTCAGAAAAAAATCTCTCAGTAAGAGGTTAAATAATAGCGAAATAGGCATGTTGGGCCTAGGAGCCTCACCAGCATGCGTCTGTTCAGTACGGCGGTAGCTCCGCCCCCCTAAATATTTAATTTATGTTTAACAATTATTTTTTTAAATGATATATGTAATTTGTATTAAAAAAAATACTTCAGAGCTCAAGAGGGATATCATGAGCATATAACTCAAAACATAGGCTATATGCTCTTTAATTAATAAAGGGGGCAATTGTCGCCATCCTGCTAGGGAGGTGTCATGAGGGGTCATGATACCCCTCTTGAGGTCTGAAGTACTTTTTTAATACAAATTACATATATCATTTAAAAAAAAATCAGAGTTACACATAAATTAAATATTTAATTACATTTTCACACAAATTACATATTTATACATATACATATTAATCCAGGGGGGTAGCAAACACATTACAATACCGCTCTGGTACTCATAGGGTTAATCTTGCAATACAAAATACGAGGGCATGTCGCATACAATAGGAGATGAAAAATGTTGGATAAAAATGGTGAAAGAAAATCATGGGAGCACTGTAGTCGACTTTTCAAGGGGGAGGGGAGGGTAAAATGTTGGATGTACAATATTCATTGAATTAATATGGTGAAAGAAAGCACTACAAGTTGGATTTGGAAGGGGAAGGGTTAATTGTCGACCATGAACAATATTTGTCGGATTAATGTGGTGTAAGAAAGCACTGCAGGTCGGATTTGGAAGAGGAAGGGTTAATTGTCGACTATGAACAATATTTGTCGGATTAATGAGATGGAAGAAAGCACTGCAAGTCGGATTTGGAAGGGGATGGGTTAATTGTCGACTATGATCAATATTTGTTGGATTAATGTGGTGGAAGAAAGCACTGCAAGTCGACTTTTAAAAAAGGGGGGGCTAATATGTCAAGGGGGGCACTTTATGTCGGAGTTCTATGCTGTATACTGTATTATACACTGCTTTTGTTCGAACAACGATGGTTTTGAAACTGTTGTTATGGCTTCTATGCCTCAACCTCTGAGGCGCAAAATTTCTGACTTAAATGTAACCACAAAACAGGCGGTAATACTGAGCGTAGGTAATAGGATACTAACTGAACGTTGTTTTTAGTTGTTTCCTATGGGCTTTTTTTAGACTGTCGGTAAGTACAATTACCGCTGATTTTGTTTTCACAAGTCGGGTAATAGGATAGCAAAAACTGACTTTAAAAAAACATGCCTGTTTTATTTTTAGGGCTGGTAATAGAATCAAGCCCATAGTCAGCCAAAGCTGAAAGGCTGCCTGTTATCCGCCCTTGCTGTACCATATTTGAAGGAAAAAAAAAACACAAAAGAGGGGGGAGAGGCTCATAGTGTAGACCTCATCACTTTTCACAAGAGCATGGAAATTAAAAATATACTCACATGTAGATATTGTCATGGAATGGATTCCAATTACAAAGAAAAACTGCGAAGGACATTAAAACTGCCTTCACATAGATATCCAGATTCTTTGAAGCTCATTTCCTTCAAAGACACCAGCTTGAAAAGACAACACAAAAGCAAGAAACAAGAAGAGCTGTACTGTTAACTTGTAACAAAACATGAATCAGGATACAATAACATGTTGAGGATTTGTTAAGTATTTTTTAATACATTTGATATTTTTCTCAGATTGATCTGGTCTGCTGTTACTTGATCACAAGTCCGTTGGTTATTTTATTGAACATCCAAATGGGCATCTGATGCGTGTCTGTGTGGCTCTGTTGTGGTGAGAACCAGCAGCAAAAATCCCCAGTGGCTCAAAAAACGGTTACCTTTAACTGTAGTCTGTTAACCCTTTGAGTGCAAGAGGGGGTATGCAACACATTGCTTTGCAATGCATTGCGTACCTCTCTGGCACTCGTAGGGTTAAACAGTTATTGTATCCTGATTCGTGTGTCGTTGCAAGTTAACAGTACAGCTCTTCTTGTTTCTTGCTTTTATATTTGAACGAAGGCTATTCTATGTAGCCACTACATTTCTGTAAAGGTGGTCTTTAACTTTAACTTTGAGTGCCAGAGGGTTATAGAGATCCCTCTAGAATTCAAAGGGTTAAAATTCATGTAATAAATAATCATCAGTCCTCATTGATAATTATGATATTGTTCCAAGCAGAAAGTAGACATTGAAAGGGTTAAAGAGCACTTTTACACCCCATAAACTTTAGCTTGCAACAGCTGGAGACAGTGGAGCAAGAGAAATAATGGATAAGGTCTGCTCCATTAGTACAATGACTTGCTTTGTGTGTCAAATGATGGCAAAGATTCTACTACATGTGGCAGCTCATCTCAAGAACTAAAATCACAGCAAAGGCATCTGGGTAAATAATATGAATAAAAGAACAGACTGGAGCAATTCTGGGGCAAACCAACTGCACCAGCCACATGGGTCACGTACAAATTCCCATTGGATTAAACGGAGCTGTTAACCACCTTGAATACTAGTGAGGTCTTATGTGCATTGCTTTACAGTGAGTTAGAACCCTTTCTAGTATTCTATGGGTTAAAATCCCAATTAAAATCAACCCAAATTTGGGGGATTTGTATCTGTGTCCTGTGGTGCAGTTGGTTAACCCTAGAATTGCTTCAATTAATTAGCATCACCGAGTTAAGCATAAGCTATTGTTATAGGGAATTATGCAGCTACTAGTGTAAAAGCCCGTGTACACAGGACAAGGGCTTAACCCTTTGAGTGCCAGAGGGGTACCCAACACATTGCTTTTCAATGCGTTGAGTACCCCTCTGGCACTCAAAGGGTTAAGAGGATGGTCCTGCTCTGCGTCCTGCTGCCGACACAGTCATGCAATGTAGAGAATGCCAGAAAGCACAGAATGCTCCCAGCACAGAACGGACAGCATTCTGTGCTTTCGGGCAGTCTCTACTCCACATGACGGCTTCTGACAAACATCCTTAGCGAATTATAATATAGGATTGTAAGCTAATAAAAATACTCAATAGCAATAGCTCAAGAAAACCAGGCTCCAAGGATCATCCACAAAATAAAAGAAAGAACAAAACAATCTAAGTGTAGCAAATTTAATAAAACAGCATGAGATAAAACAAACTAAAAATACTGATCTTTGTGAAGTGAGTGGCACTGATGCTTTAATTGTATTCCCTATCATCTTTAATTAATGTTTTTTTTTATATAGTCATGTTAATGAGGACAAATGAATATTGATATGTATAATGTTCATTTCCAGAGTTCCCACTCCTTCACATTACTTTCCCATAACATCATCAGTAACCGTCTGTACCAGGAAGCAGAATGACCTCTATTGACCAGAGGCATGAACAAACATAAGACTCTCCCGTTCAACTGAATCTTCAGAAGATTAACCTGATTAAGTGTTCATTTCCATAATCAATTTCAATAAATAAGTACTGGTCAATACGAAAAGTGCAATTTCTTTTGGTTCACATATTTGTCCTCTTCCCCAAACAAAAAGATAATTAAAGTGATAGTAAATAAGTCAAGTTGGCTAAGCTTTTCATCATAATTTTTCTTTTCATCTTAACCTATTTTTACAACTTTTATTTACATAGCAGTGAACTCCCTGGATCTTTTTTTTTTCAGGCAGCTCTCTTTTGGGGATTGTGAAATCAGATAGTGGTAAAATGTAACAGTAGCCTGGCAGCAGAAAGACTGGAGTGACCTGTGCTGCTCTCTCCTTCCAGTCTACTACTGCTCTGTATCCTCTATGTAATGTTTATTAATAGGGTCCCCCAAACATCATTCCTGATATTTGGGGGACTCGTTTGAGGTTGAACAGGAGATACAGCTCTCACTGAGCCAATTCCTGTGTTTAATTTCTCTTATTTAATGGTCCGGGGAACTAAGCAGATCTGTTACCCCAAGTGGCTGAATTCCTATATGTGACTGGCCTCTCACTGAGACTTACTACTTTTGTGTATTCTTATGAATGGAGCTGGGGAACCTGGCACATGATGCCCCACATTCCCTGCTAGGCATTTGCTGGAGATCCCATGGTTGAACACACTCTGACATGGGCCGTTGAGATATAATGCCTATTTCTGAGTCAGGGTTTATTCAGCCTTGGGCTACCCAGCTTTTGGGGCCTTCAACTCCCAGCATCCCCTGCTAGGTTATGGCTAGCTGGGGATATGGGAATTCCTAAGCCACAGTTGCTGGAGAACCCAAGACTGAACTCATCCTGACTTCTTATTAGGCCATATGTACTAAAGGCCCAATACAGGATGTATACAACTTTGTGATCTCCAGATGTTGGGTCCCATGACTCACAGCATCCACAAGTAGCTATTGTCTAGCTGGGGATGCTGGGAGTTGCAGACCCTAACCTCTAGGGAGCCACATCCAACTACACCCTTAGCACATATGACCTATTCTTAAGTCTGTGGGCCATCAACCTTGAGATCCACATCTCTTGGGATGAGGGTGTATTTAACTGTGGACTCTCCAGCTTTTGGGAGATACAACACCTAGCTAACCAATTCCTTGCTGAGAATGCTGGGAGTTATAGACAACAACAGCCTGGGAGCTCAAGGGTGATTAGGCTATATGCACTAAGAGCCCAACACAGGGTGTATTAAACTGTGTGCTCTGCAGCGTCCATGACCCACAACTCCCAGCATCCCCAACTATCCAGTTTGTTGGTCATGGTGTGCATGATGGCCTGCAGCACCAGGAGAGCCCAAAGTTGAATACAGTCCGTATTGGGTCCTTGGTACATATGGCCTATTCTTAAGCCAAGGTGGGAATCAGCCATAGGCTGTTGAGGCCTATGACTCCCAGCATCCCCTACTATACTATGCAATTGCTAATTGAGAGTTGTAACAAGCAAAATCAGGATTTCCTACATTTTAATTAATCCTGACTTGGGCCCTTGGCACATATTGCCAATTACTGTATATTCAGCCATGGGCTCTTCAGGTACATCCCCACTGGCGGGTGCTGCCGCTCTGCCGTCTACATCACGTGTGCGACGGAGCTCGTCAGTGGACAGTCAGCACAGCTTGAGAAACTCACCATAGCAACCAAAATAAACAAAACAGTGTCCACAAATATTACAGAGCATATTTAAAAGGAAATCAACAATTTCTTTAATCTTAAAGAATAGCTTCACTACACCTTCAGAGCTCTCTGCTGTGACTGGTAAGTAAAGCAGCTCATACTTTTTTCATATGGATGGTAATGGATTTAGTCTTATTTTAACAGGCTGCTGAAATACTAATTACTCACTATTCAAACCGGCAAATAAAATGCCTCTAAATTGTAACTGGAATCATCAAAGTTACATGACGTGTCCTAAAGAACTGCACGTTTGCCTGGTTAGAATAACTTTACCAGCCTCAATTTAGTGCGGACAATGACATTCCTATTACAAAATGAAAGTGCCAGCTGACATAAAATCCATAAAATACCACAGACTGTGATTGAGCAGAACAGATGCAGTAGCTCACTGCACTGAGTATCGATTGAGATGTTTCATTGCACGACCTGAGAATCTCGCTCTATCAGGTGACCATTTTTATCAATGCGACATGGTAAATGCGAGATGTGAGCGTGAGACCTTTTAAAAGGGACAGGCAAGCTTATCATGGGTCCAATAATCCCATTTCCTCTTCTTTGCTGCTCCTGGCACAAGGCAAGTACTCTTTGGTTTTGTTTAATAAATTTTTTGCTTTGTGTATAATTGATAAAATGTGTATTATATTTTATCTGGGTTGTAGGTGAACCTTGTTTAATTTATATTGTCTATTTACTGTATTTATACTTTCATTCTTAGTTTTTCTTGGTCCCCTGAGGCTATTGATTTGCCTCTTATTCCCTTGTGAGGACTGCTCTTTGTTTTGTAACCCTGGCACATTTATTTCCCTTCTCTAATGGGTTTTTTCCCCTCAGCTTGTCTGCTTGTCTTTACCACAGCTCCCTTTAGCTTTCTGAGTATACTCCCTACTTCAGAACTTGCCTCCGCGTTCTTTATCTTTTTATTCTGTGTACTTTCATTTTTTAAAGTTTTCTTCATAACAGTTACACTCCCCTCTTCTTTCCCTTTCAAATGATATATAGCATGTGGGTTTAAGTGCCCGTTTTCTATTGTATATCCCTACTCGAGGCGGCCATCTTGGATTTGGGCATCTTGTCCTTTCTGCTTTTCTGAGCATGTGCAAAACTTTCTTCACAGTATACACCATCTTGTGACGTTTCTTATCACTACAGATGTTTTTTGCTAGACAACAGACCTTTCCTGACTTGGTTATATATAATTGGCGTTGTTTTTATACTTTTCTGGTATATATTTCCCTTTTTAGACATACCTTTTTGCTGTCCTTTTGGAATGTACTTTTACAAGACAATTCTGCTGGTTTAAATTGATAGATTGTTCTTCTTGTATCTTTCATCTCAGTCTTGTCTTCAGAGTTTTGTTCCCTTGGACATTAAAAATGTCTCACAAAAAATTAATTTCAACAATTACTCCACAAAAATGTAATAGTATCCCTCCTCATTTTATGTTGGAGGATAATGTTTCCAATTCTGATTCGCAAGAGGCAATTGGCATGTCATCAAGGCCTGATAGTGAACAGAATATTCAAGCCTTGATTAATCAATCTGTCAATAAATCTGTATCTAATGCCATTTCTTTTAGCAAGAATCAGATACCAAAAACTTAAGCAATTGTTGATGTCCTTAATCAAACTAATTTGAATAAGCAGCCTCAAACTTTATTAAAACCTCAATTAATTGGCAATAACAAAATGCTGACACCTCACCTAAGAGAGAGAAACTCAGGAAAATATCAAAGGCTAAATGAAGTATAAAACTAAACATTTTTCCTCACAGAAAAGAAAACATTCTTGTTCTTGCCATGGAAAAGCTAGAACATCTAGCACTAAAAATTGTGGTTCAAACCCACACAAACGAACCTCAGCTAGGGAGGATGATTTGCCGAGAAAGAGAAACATGAATCGGTCTAAACCAGATTCCATTTGTCTGGACTGTTCTACTGAGGAGTCTGATTATGAGTCAGAGGAACATATGGGCGAATTTTCTGATGAAATATCAGAGCATGTAGCATGGAAAATTGTGGTTCAATCCCACACAAATGAATCTCAGCTCGGGAGGATGATTTGCTGAGAAAAAGAAACAGGAATCAGTCTAAACCAGATTCCTTTTGTCTGAACTGTTCTACTGAGGAGTCTGATTATGAGTCAGAGGAACATATGGGCCAATTTTCTGATGAAATATCATAGGATGAAAATTTTATTGAAAATAATATAGACAGTACTACACAAGGAAATAACATTATTCATGATGAACAGGGTCAACCACTTTTTAATCCAGAGGGTATTAAATATCCCAGATAAGCTGAATGGATACCTAAAGATCATGTATCCAAATACATAGAATTTTGGATCAGGAAAGCTCTGGATGCAAAATCCAGAAACAGATGAAGTCTGAATGCCTGAGGCCATCTATTAGTAAGATTTGCAAACCCCATTTATGGACCCTCAGATGGCTCACTACATATATCAAAATCTGGTAGAGACCCTAGAAAGGGAGTTGAAATATCTCTGAAGCAATGTCAGGACAAACTTTTAGATACTGTTGGCCCACTAGCAAGATCTTTATTCTAAGGAGCGGTATCTAACAATACCCCAGTGGACTTAAATATTCCTAGAGGTTGGATACAAAGAACCTTTTGTCTGTTGAGTAATGGCAATACGGCTTTCTCAACAGAAAGACGCAGGGTCATTTTACTTGGAATAGACCCTAAGTTGTCTGACATGGCTTCCAAGGAAGCAGGACCATAAGCTAATGGTCTACTTTTTGGTGAAACCTTCATAAAAAATTTAGGTAAATTTATGAATACATTCACAACTTTGGATAAAGCCCAAACTTTAATAAAGAAGGTTTTCAACAGTAAAGTTTTCATTAGGGTCGAGAAAAGCAGGGGCCATTTCCCGGTTGGTCTGTTCTTTTAGAAGACAAACAGGAACTACCAAGACCCTTCTTATTTTAGGAGAGGAAATTTCTCCCAGTACACCAGAGCTCCCCTTCCTTTCTTCCCTCTATGCGGCAGAGTCTAGAGAGTGAAGAGTTTGAGAGGATTTCTTCGTTCATGACCCTTTTCAGCTAAGTGTTTTTTCCCCCCTTATCCTTTCTCCAGGAAAAATGGGTGGCAGGCTCAGCTATTTTTTCTAAGTCTGGAGGTCAGATAACAGCAAATCTATGGGTATTACAGACAATACAAGATTATCAGACCCTAATACCAAATTCTTTCCTGTACTCCAGAGAGGAAGATATGTTAATAGACAAAGAAATTCAGAGTTTACAGAGGACTCGAGCGAATATTCCAGCCCGAATTTCAGAAGCAGGTTGCATAAGCAATATTTTCCTAGTACACAAAAAAGACTCGGCTGTACGACCAGTCATAAATCTGAAAGAAATGTATTTGTTTATCCTTTACAGGCACTTCAAGATGGAAGGCATTCATTGCCTCATATTTTTTGATGCTATCGGATTGGATGGTAAAGCTAGACCTCAAGGATGCCTATTTAACTATTCCCATGGCTCAAGATCAGCAAAATCTCCTTCAATTCCTTCAGTTCACATATCTCCCTTTTAGCCTATTATCAGCCCCTTGGTGTTTCACAAAAATCATGAAACCTGTAATCTGTTTTCTAAGACGCAGAGGGGTCCGCATGATAATTTATCTGGACGACATGTTAATCATGTCTCAGAACATAGAGATGCTCAAGGAACATTTCCATCTGACTATTTAAGCCTTGATCAATCTTGGATTTATCAAAAACTAGAAAAAATTGGTCATTCTATCTATCTAAAACATAGAATTTCTAGAGGCTTGGAATAGGAAAGTGATTTTTGGAATGTCACCAGACGTCATCGACTCTGACGCTAGCAATTTGGGTTAGGGATCTTGTTGCGGAAACCTCACCACAGGAGGGAAATGGTCTCTTTCAGAAAACTCTGCACATCAATTGCTCAACTGGCTTGTTTGCTGTCAAAAGCTTGTTTGCTGTCAAAAGCTTTACAAAAGACAGGTCAAATTGCTGCATTCAGTTGAAGACAGACAGTGTATCCGCAGTGAAATATATCAACCATCAGTGGGGCACCAAATCCAAAACACTGGCAATTATGGCCAAAGAATGTTGGCATTTTTGCTTAGACAAGAACATTTCAGTCCAGAATATCTACCTGGACTGTCCAACACCATTGTGGACTGGAATTCCAGGCACCTAGCAGATTCCAACGATTGGATGCTTCACTTTACAGTTTGCTCGAAAATAGATGCTATTTGGGGTCCTCTACATTTAGACCTTTTTGTGTCAAGACTGAACACTCGTCTTCCTCAATTTTTCAGTTGGAGATTGGACCCGGAAGCTCTGGCTTTAAACGTCTTTCTTCGAGACTGGCCTCTCCTCGGTCGTTATGTGTTTCCTCCTTTTGCCATGTTTCCCAGAGTCATTCTCAAGATCAGGAAACAGCTAGTCACCACAGTCATAATCACACCCTTTTGGACAGCTCAGCCGTGATTCCCTCCACTTCTCGATGTCCATAGACTTTCCTTGCTATCTAACTCCGCTTCCCGAGTTGCTTTTGGATCCGTCAGAACCTGTTGCTTCAAGATTAATTACACCTTATGGCTTGCCGAATTTCAAGACTCAATGGCTTATCAATGGACTTTCGGAATCGGTTCAGCTTCTCATCTCAGAGCTTTGGGCACCCGGTACTAGAGCATGTTACAAATCATGATGGAATGTCTGGGCACGTTGGTGCCTGGAATAGAACCTGGATCCCGTTTCTATAAATTGCTATATCTCATCTATTTCAGCAGGTCATAATCATATTGAAGGTTTCCCTTCAGGTCAACATCCTTTAGTATGTAAATTGATGAAAGGTATTACGTTGTGTAGACCACCTTCTACTAGATATTCTGATCTTTGGGACGTCAATATCGTCCTTCATTTCATAGAATCCTGGCCTCCTAACGATATGTTTTCTTTTAAACAGCTTTTGGCCAAACTCACCATGTTGCTTTTTCTTATTTAATTCAGTCGAGCGTCTGATGTTCATGCTTTGGATATTTCTAACAGATTTCTTGAACTTGACGGTGTAAGATTTTTAATTTCTAGACATACTAAATCTTTGTCTAGGGAAATCTTTTATCCAAGCTTCCCACGTGATCCTCAACTCTGTGTTGTTCTTTGTCTGAAGGCATATGAATCTGTTACCACTAAATTTAGAGCTACTAATTCACACCAATTACTGATTTCATTTATGAAACCTTACATTCCAGTTTCAACAGCTACTTTGGCAAGATGGATTCGCTGGATCATGCAGTCATCTGGTATTGATATAAAATACACTCTTCTAGAGAAGAAATGGCTTCCAAATAGCTTCTTGCTGGTGGCAGACCTTAGTACATTCTGAAATCGGCTGATTGGTCCAGAGAATCCACCTTTAAAACCTTTTATTTCAAACCTAGTACTGCTAATGTTATACAACAGCTTTGAACTTGCATAATACAAGCCTCCGTGTCTTGCTATAAAATTCAAGGATTTTCCTAACTACGTAAAGGAAAGTCAGGATTTTATTAAAGACATGGAGGCAAGTATTATTCCTCCCTAGTTAACCCTTCCTTTTCTACTTTTATGTTTTTCTCCTTTAGGATAGACAACCTCGGTATTCGGGAATCATTAAGGAGTTCCAGACACTTATGCTCCAGAATCCTGTTTATAGAAGTTGCTACAGTTTATGTTTTTTGCTTCATCAAAGAAGAGGAAATGGGATTATTGGACCCTACAGTTATACAGTTTATTGTGATGTGATTGGATAAGCATTACCTAAGAGGCGGGATTATCATTCTGTTGTATACACTTTTTCTTTCTGTAACTGTTTATTTTTTGCTGCTGGAGTAGTAAAGATGGAGTTTAAATGCATAATACTCGCCTCCGTGTCTTTAATAAAATCCTGACTTTCCTTCACGAAGTTAGGAAAATCCTCGAATAACTGTAATTGTTAGTTAATAAATAGCAGATTTTTTATTCCCATTCAAATCAGTGGGAAGTTTGAGGAAGTTTAACACTTTGAGTGCCAAAGAGGTATATATTGCATTGCAGTGCAATGCATTGGATGCCTTTCTGGCACTAAGTGAGTAATGTTGTTTTCTAAGGTGCAATTGGTGTGCTCCAGAATTGCTGCTCTTCTCTTTTGTGTTTAACTCTTAGAGTGGCACTCAAAGTGTTAAGACTCTTAGTATTAGGATGATGTAGTGTACTATGTAAATGCCTAAAAACAGCATATGCATCACCTCCAGCAGAGACATGAGCAATTAGGGTAACATATAGATAACAGCCCAGGGATTAAGTAGCATCTCAAAGATTAACTTCCAATCCTGTTCCTTGCTAAGTAATCCAAAGTCTCTTGCTATAATTTGCTCTGTGTTTTTGTACAACTTCTAGGGAATGACATGTTCCTGCCATATAATGTTAAAGGGATAGTAATACTTTATTATTACTATCCTCCATATTGTACATATTTGCCAAATAAAATAATAGCCCCCACGTTCATTTCTCAAACCTTTATGGTTTGAGAGATAACTGAAGGCAAACTTCCCCCCTCCCTCCCCCTTCCCTGAAGTTAGCGTTGTACTGACTGCAGGGATATCCGGTCTGACTTTCATCATGCGGCTCTGCAGCAGAGCCGAGATTGCATTACCGAAAAATAATTATTTCACTGAAACAATCTTCTACGTGTTCTTGCAAACCAAGCACAAACCAAGCACACGTAGAAGACCGTTTCTTTGAAATAATTCTTTTTCACTAACGGGATCTCTGCTCAGCTGCAGAGCCGCAAGCCTGTTGTACGACAGGCTTCCCCTGCAGTCAGTACAACTCTGACTTCAGAGAAGGGGGAGGGAGGGGGAACTTTGCCTTCGGTTATCTCTCAACCATAAAGGTTTGATAGTTGAACCTGGGGGCTACTACATTATTTTACAAATATCTACAATATGGGGGATAGTAATAATAAAGTATTACTATCCCTTTAAAGAATTGTTAATGTTTCATTATGAAATGTAATAAAGGGCAGGCTACCTTCCATGAAAACGTTTTTACCCCTCAACTTTTTTTTGTCAGACTGAATATATTGCATTTTCTAGAGCTCTCTATGGGAGAAATTGTAGTTACAGCTTTAATATCTTTTGAATCAAGCATCATTCAGCAGTTTGAGTACACTTGTGTTTTGAAACTTCTTTTTCTACTACCCTTCCAATTCTCTGTTTCCTTCTTCTCGCTCATGGGGGAGAAGATGTGCAGTGAGAGAATTCTTTCAATTTCATATAATCTATGGAATTTATACACTAAAGCAGGTAACCAAGCACACGTAGAAGACTGTTTCAATTAATCATTTTTCCTTCTATAACGGGATATCAGCTCTGTTTAAGAGCCTCCGCCTATCCCGGACCAGATTCCCCTGCTGGCAGCAGAACGCTGACAGCAGGGAAGAGGAAACTTTAAAAGAGGCTATCTCTTAAACCATAAAGGTTTGAGAGATGCCGCTGGTGTCATTTAACTCAGTTTATTAAGGGCTACAATATGAGGGGTAGTAATTTTGAAGTAATACTATCTCTTTAAGTTGTGACAGATGTAGTAGTAAAATCAAAATCTTTGATTTGAGCAAACCTATCACATTAAAAACAGTTTTACCTATTAATTAAAAAGGAAAGTTTTCTTTATTTATTTAGAGATGGACAGTTTATATTTTTAAGAGGATTTATCACCTTGGAAGGGAGAGAGGGGATTTTCTGGACATGTGTATAATTAATTATGCAGGCTTTTATCTGACCAAAGCTGAGATTGCATTCTGACAAAGTTTTCTTACCTGAAGGCTAAATACAAAATTCGGTCAAATAAATTAAAGGGATAGTAATACTTCATTTTAACTTTATTTTATTTTGTAGGCATTAAAAAAACATGAAGAATGATATAAGTCTTATCTCTGAAACCTTTATGGTTTAAGAGATATTCACAAACAAAATATCCCCCCCTGTTCAACCAGATCAGAAGGGAGGTGCCCAGGTAGACTGCAGAGAAGGACAATCTTCAATTAAGATAATGAAAAAAGCTGAAAAACTTGTCAAGGGGGGAAGGGCTTTCATTGTTTTAATACAAAGACAATTGTCCCCTTCTGTTATCTGTCCTGTCATACAACCAGACTCACATCTGAGAAGAGATGGCTTACACTAGGTAAAAGGGGCGGGGAGGGGAACTTTGCTTTTGAATATATCATAAACCATAAAGGTTTGAGAGATAAGACTTATATCATTCTTCATGTTTTTTTAATGCCTACAAAATAAAATAAAGTTAAAACGAAGTATTACTATCCCTTTAAAGCAAAATGGACCATTGCATTCCTTGAAAATGGTGCTTCTTCCTTCCAAAGCCACAACAGTGAATCCTAGACTATATCTTGATTAATTTTTAAATGCTACCAAACACCTAACTTGAACCAATAAGTGAATGCCTGAAAACTTGCTTTCCAAATTCTAAAAGCCAATAACAGTTTTGAGCTGTGGGAATTCTATATAAGGGTCTTCTTGACACCATTTTTGGCCATGTCCTGGGTTTACCGAGTTAAGACACAGTGCTCATGAGTTGGAGCTTAGTGATAATGCTATGGGAGGGGAGATTTGCGTAGTGACTTGCTGTCATTTGCATTTATACATATACAAATACACACTGACATCCATACAAATAACACTACACTAATATACCACACACAGCATTATACATACAACATATATAAATTCTCACATACACATATCTCAACGAATTACCCCCTTCCCCACACATTACCCTTCTTCCAACAGTTTCCCTTTTACCCCAATCCATTTTGTCGTTGTTTTTTTAGATTTTCTCCACAGTTGTTGTATAATCTGTTAATTATTTCCTGTTAAATTTTCATTTGATAAGCATTTTTTTCACTCCTCTTTTCATTTTGTTCTATATTTGGTTTATTTTCTATATATTTTCCTTGGCAAGTCTGCCACTGGGTAGTGGTATGGAGTGTGTGAGCAATAATTAGAGAAAGTAAGCACATGTATGCATATGAGTGGAATTGTGTCAGCTGGTGTGGAGGGGTGGAGAGGACAGGGGAAGGTGACAGACAAGTTGGCCAAATTGCTAATGGGGTCCCTGGGCAAGTAGAAAAAGGGCAAGGGATAAGGAAAGGCAGAGGTGGAGGGAGGGAAGCAGTCAGTGAGTGAAGGAAAGCTGGGAGAAACATTAGGCGGGCCTCTAGTTAGGCATACCCACAATCTCAGATACAGTGGTGGTAGCAGCAGGCCAGGGGGACAGAGAGTCAGGATAATGAGGAAGGCAGTGACCATAGGGATAGGGGAGGAAGCTGTAGGGGCTCTACCACAGCACTGAAGCACAGTGGCCCCAAATTCAGCCAGGTTGAAAATGAGGTGCTGATCATCAGAATTGTAGCCAGTCCTGAGGCCTCCTCAGCATAGACTGCTCCAGTCTAGCACTCCAGCTCTGAGGAGCACCGAGGGAGTCCCAGGAATGCCAGCAACTTATTGAAGCACAGGTACTATGACTGCAAGGCAGCACTGAAGAAGTTGAGAAGATGTACATGGAGGAGTAGTCC
The DNA here is from genome assembly GCA_037306005.1 of Rhinophrynus dorsalis. Taxonomy (NCBI): domain Eukaryota; kingdom Metazoa; phylum Chordata; class Amphibia; order Anura; family Rhinophrynidae; genus Rhinophrynus; species Rhinophrynus dorsalis. Next base: position 146,253,496 of record CM074725.1, on the reverse strand, counting down.
AGGTGTGCCACTAGTGGAGGACTGCTAGATGATGAGGCAGTTCATGGCACCCAAAATTGTCACTGGATTGGCAAGCAGGCTGGTGGTAAGAAAAGGATAATTTCAGTTGTCAAAGTTGCCACATTTCGTTCAGCTCCTTGAGGACCAGGCAGGTAAAGCAATCTGTTGCATACACCTCTTGTCCTCAGAGGGCGAAATGTGTACATCTAGCCCAGGTTACTAAGTTCAATCCCCAGTTAGGGTTGTCCCATGTTATTCAACCACATGAGGACCAGATTAGTTTGCAAAGCATGAAGAGGCCCAGTTTCCTAACCATACATCCAAAAATGTTAGTTCAAACCTTCCTTTGAGTGACAAAAGGATGTCCAGTGGATTGCCAATGCAATATTTGGAATATCTCATAGGCACTTCAAGGGTCTTCGGTTCACAAGAATATTTACAGGTTTTAGGCTAGGGTTGGGCAACCTCCAGCTTTTGTGGACTACTGATACCATTATCCCAGGCCAGCCAGTGGCTGACCAAGGATGATATATGTTGTAAGCTACAACACCTGGAGGGCCTCAAGATGTCCAACTCTGTTTCAGTAAGACTGCCTGCACCATAGGGGTCAAATTAAAATTTCCAAAACAAACTACATTGTTTAAAGTATTATTTTCATCCCCTTAAATTCTAGATTGGTCTCACTTTGCATTTTCAACCTTTCAAGCATTCAAGGGGTTAAAAACAACTTGTAAAATTATACATTATCTTTGGATTTGTCCCTAGTGGAAGTAGCCCTACATTATGCTCTCTGGGCCCTCTAACAGGCCAGGACTTGAAGATCTCCCAGGTTGAGCACAGGTGAATTGAGCACAGGACCAGTCATTGTGATGTACACACCTTTACTCCAGCCTGGAAAGCATCAAGTCCTGTCCTGTTAGTTGGCACTGAGGGGACTGGCTGAGTACATCTGCCATAAGGTACAGCTGTGCTGATGATCTTAGCATCCCCCATCGGGTCTCCTGTCTGGTATTCTCCATCTAGCTCCCCTCCAATAGTGGCAGGTGCTGCAGCAACCAGTTCTGCTGCACCATTGACTACAAACACCACCACCCACATAGACAATGGAAGCCAGCTAGCAATTGGCTAACTGTCACACTCTGTTCCTGCTGACCAATGTTTTTCATTGCTCTACTCCATGTCTGGATTTATGTTGCTCCTTATTGCTTGATGCATTGCTCATTCTTTACCCAGGTTTGTGAGTGTTCCTGTGCCTTTATTAAACATTAGCGTTTCTGTACTGGTATGAGATCTTAGCATTCCAGTCCTTGATTCCTGTGTTTCTGTCCCCATATCTTCTGTTGTGATTCCTCGTTGCCGACCCAAGTTCTCCTACAGATTAATCTTCAAACTGACTATTCTGCACCTCATCTCTACTACTGTGATTACCCATTGTTGACCCATGCTCTCTTATATGACTGTCTTTCAGCCTGCCAACTCTGTGTGTCTCATGCTCCTCAGCTGGTGACCATTCATATTAATTGTTTCTGCCCAGCCGGAATTCGACTCTTCAAACCATCACCGTTCAGCTCAGTGGGTGTTCGACTCCTTCGACTATCAGTAGAATCATTGTTCCTGTTCAGTCAGAGTTCAGCTCTCCAAACCATCAGTCTGTTCACAGTTCCAGCTCAGTCGGTATTCAACTCCTTTGACTATCAGTCGGATCATTGTTCCTGCTTATTCGGTGTTTGACTCCTTCAACCCTTCAGTCTATTTATGATTTCAGCTCAGTGGGAGTTTGATTACTAGTACCAGCTCAGTTGTAGTTCGGCTATTAGTATTTGCTCAGTTGTTGTTCGACTCCTCAACCTTCAGTCCATCTACAGATCCTGTACATCAGCGAGACAACTGTCTCTCCATCAGAGTAAGGTACCCTTTTGCTTTTGTTGTATCACATCTTCAGTAGGTATAACCTATCCCTACACCGTTATCCTGGGTGCGGGCCGCCTCCTCCGGTCAGCATTAAAGTACTCTTACGACCAGCCTTGGCCATAGCACAGCTTTTGTAGTGATAGTCCATGCTACCCAGCTACAATCTCTATACTGCACTCCCTAGATTCTCACCTACTGGGTGTCTCCTTAGTTATCCAGTGGGTATCCTGTCATTATACTGCGTTTCCTTGTGTTATCTGCTGCATCCTTTTCAATTGGGTATCTATGTCTGCCAGCATCGTTCGTTAGCAGTGTTCCCTAGCCCTCACCTACTAGGGTTTTTTCCTTCTGGCTTTTCCATACCGGCTTTACACTAATATAGAACGCCGAGCATTGTAGGCCGCAACAGTTGGAAAGCCAGAGCCGATATTGGAGAAAAAAGGAGGGGAAACACTCCTAGCATAATAAGTTACCAGAAATGTAGAAATTAAAACCCTTCTACCAATCTCACCATTTAGACATCTACTAACAAAAGTAGTAGCTGGATCTAACACATATGAGTTGCCCAGCACATTAAGCAGGATGGATTTTTAAAACTGCCGGAGCCACAGTATACACTCTTTCGCTTTAGATGTCAGACTCAATCCACATCCAAAGAAAGGCCACACATGAACAAAGAGAAGAGAAAAATAAAGAGGATACCTGTGACGGTACCAGCAGACACCCAGCGTTGGTGTCACCGTCAAGGATCACTTCTTCCCAGAATCCACCAGCAAAGGCTCCCGCAGCATACCGCAATGTACTCTGAATCACCAGGCAGAACCAGTGTCAGAGTAACCAGCACCACACTCTGGATACAGCAAGCTTAACCTCACCAGACAACACCAGTGTAGGTTAAGACAAGAACTCCCTTTATTGTACAACGTACAGGGTTTAAATACATACACAACAAGTTATCCACCCAGTAGGACACAATGGGGCTGTTGGTGGAGGGGCACATTATACAAAGAGGCACAATGGTGAAGTGGTAATATGCATCTTTACAAAAGGGTCAATGGGTGGAGGGTGGTTTCAGTATAAACATGCAGTACACTGAACACAAGGGGAGTGTCAACACACGGTGTGATGAGACAATGGGTAGGTGACAACAAGATACATTAGGCCAGACCTGAGTGAGTTCACTATACAATGGGACAAAGGAATAGGGCTGGGTACAAGTGTAACAGAGGGACCAGAATACACAAAACAGGATGAGGTTCTGAAACAACATTAACATATTAGTCTTTTGGGAAGTCTGATATCCTTTGACAAGGCTGGGCAGAATGTTCACTGGGTTTCTTGGTCACCCTGTACCCCCAATAAGTACAGGGTGACTTAGCCCCAAGAGGGGACTGGGGGGCTGCTAGAGGATCCTCCATGGCAAGGGGCCATCAGGGCAGAGATTAGTCTGAGGGGGAGGTCATACCCTGTTCCAGGACTAGGTCCATAGTCTGTGGCAGGAGGCTGGCCCTCAGGGGCCTGGTGGTTCCTGTGACATTTCCCCCCTTCCAAATAAGACTAACCTGGGGCCAGACCCTTACCGGGTCTGCCAGCAGGTTAGTTGGGTCCTCAGTCAGTTTCATATCCCATACAATCCTTTGGGTCTGTCTCTCACTCCGCCGGTACTGTGTTCTGTTCTGCGGGAGGAACTTTAAGTCGGCTGATTGGGGGGCTGTTGAGGCCCGCGGTCCCATGCCCCAGAGTAGGGGAAGCAAAGTTGCTGGTGAGGACTTCGGTCCCACTCACCAGGCCAATGGTAGCAGAGCCGCTGGGGAGGTTCTTAATCCAACTCCCCAGGGCAGGGGCAATGAAGCCGCTGGAGAGGACAGTTGTCCCACTCTCCAGGGCAGGGGTAAGGGAGTCACTGGGGAGGGTCTCAATCACACTCCCCAGGGCAGGGGCAACAAGGCCGCTGTAGAGGACAGATGTCCCACTCTCCAGGGCCGGGGTAACAAAGCCACTGGAGAGGACAGTTGTGCCACTCTTCAGGGCAAAGGTGGCAGAGCTGCTGGGTAGGATCTCGATCCCACTCCACAGGGTAGGGGCAACAAGGCCCTTGGAGAGGACAGTTGTCCCACTCTCCAGGGCGGGGGTAACAAGGCCACTGGAGAGGACAGTTGTCCCACTCTCCAGGGCAACAGTGGCAGAGCTGCTGGGGAGGAGCTCGATCCCACTCCCCAGGGCAGAGGCAACAAGGCCCTTGGAGAGGACAGTTGTCCCACTCTCCAGGGCAAGAGTAGGGGTGCTTGTGGCGATCGCCGTCTCATCCACGCCACCCCCAGTTACACCAGTCATCTGCCGCTGGGGAGAGAGGTCAACTACCTCCTCTCCCTGTAACTCAGACAGCCGCTGGGGTGAGACCCTGGTGCCGCCTTCTTCTTGGCACTCCAAGTCTGCAACCTGTTCTGGACAGAGGCTAACTTTCCTGCAAGCCGATGGGACCCCTGTTCTGTGAGTCTGTGCTTCCCCCGGGGCTGCGTCTCGTGGTGCTGGGCAGAGAACAACATTCCTCGGACACAACCTGTCCTCTCTCTCTTTCGGCCTCCAGGGCTGGGAAAATGACGCCAATCTTAATTGGGTTACTTCTCCAAGGACCCGTGTGATCACTTCGTGAGGGGGGTTTTCGCCGTAGAGGGCCAGGCGCCGCAACACCTCTCGCTGAAATTCTGGAAAGCTCATTACCCTGGATGAGGGGTTGCTGCTCTTCTCCCCCTACATTAAATAATCTTTTAGGGTCCTTCGCTGCTCGCTGCGTTGCTGAGACCGGGGTCAAGCCAGCGGCTATATCTCCCCCTGGATGCTGGTCTCAGTTCCACTGCTGCTCCATCCACTGCTCGCTGCGTTGCTGAGACCGGGGTCAAGCCAGCGGCTATATCTCCCCCTGGATGCTGGTCTCAGTTCAGCTGCTGCTCCATCCACTGCTTGCTGCGTTGCTGAGACCGGGGTCAAGCCAGCGGCTATATCTCCCCCTGGATGCTGGTCTCAGTTTCAGTTCCTTGGAAGAAGCCAAATCCCACCGCTGCCACCAGATGTGACGGTACCAGCAGACACCCAGCGTTGGTGTCACCGTCAAGGATCACTTCTTCCCAGAATCCACCAGCAAAGGCTCCCGCAGCATACCGCAATGTACTCTGAATCACCAGGCAGAACCAGTGTCAGAGTAACCAGCACCACACTCTGGATACAGCAAGCTTAACCTCACCAGACAACACCAGTGTAGGTTAAGACAAGAACTCCCTTTATTGTACAACATACAGGGTTTAAATACATACACAACAAGTTATCCACCCAGTAGGACACAATGGGGCTGTTGGTGGAGGGGCACATTATACAAAGAGGCACAATGGTGAAGAGGTAATATGCATCTTTACAAAAGGGTCAATGGGTGGAGGGTGGTTTCAGTATAAACATGCAGTACACTGAACACAAGGGGACTGTCAACACACGGTGTGATGAGACAATGGGTAGGTGACAACAAGATACATTAGGCCAGACCTGAGAGAGTTCACTATACAATGGGACAAAGGAATAGGGCTGGGTACAAGTGTAACAGAGGGACCAGAATACACAAAACAGGATGAGGTTCTGAAACATCATTAACATATTAGTCTTTTGGGAAGTCTGATATCCTTTGACAAGGCTGGGCAGAATGTTCACTGGGTTTCTTGGTCACCCTGTACCCCCAATAAGTACAGGGTGACTTAGCCCCAAGAGGGGACTGGGGGGCTGCTAGAGGATCCTCCATGGCAAGGGGCCATCAGGGCAGAGATTAGTCTGAGGGGGAGGTCATACCCTGTTCCAGGACTAGGTCCATAGTCTGTGGCAGGAGGCTGGCCCTCAGGGGCCTGGTGGTTCCTGTGACATTTCCCCCCTTCCAAATAAGACTAACCTGGGGCCAGACCCTTACCGGGTCTGCCAGCAGGTTAGTTGGGTCCTCAGTCAGTTTCATATCCCATACAATCCTTTGGGTCTGTCTCTCACTCCGCCGGTACTGTGTTCTGTTCTGCGGGAGGAACTTTAAGTCGGCTGATTGGGGGGCTGTTGAGGCCCGCGGTCCCATGCCCCAGAGTAGGGGAAGCAAAGTTGCTGGTGAGGACTTCGGTCCCACTCACCAGGCCAATGGTAGCAGAGCCGCTGGGGAGGTTCTTAATCCCACTCCCCAGGGCAGGGGCAATGAAGCCGCTGGAGAGGACAGTTGTCCCACTCTCCAGGGCAGGGGTAAGGGAGTCACTGGGGAGGGTCTCAATCACACTCCCCAGGGCAGGGGCAACAAGGCCGCTGTAGAGGACAGATGTCCCACTCTCCAGGGCCGGGGTAACAAAGCCACTGGAGAGGACAGTTGTGCCACTCTCCAGGGCAAAGGTGGCAGAGCTGCTGGGTAGGATCTCGATCCCACTCCACAGGGTAGGGGCAACAAGGCCCTTGGAGAGGACAGTTGTCCCACTCTCCAGGGCGGGGGTAACAAGGCCACTGGAGAGGACAGTTGTCCCACTCTCCAGGGCAACAGTGGCAGAGCTGCTGGGGAGGAGCTCGATCCCACTCCCCAGGGCAGAGGCAACAAGGCCCTTGGAGAGGACAGTTGTCCCACTCTCCAGGGCAAGAGTAGGGGTGCTTGTGGCGATCGCCGTCTCATCCACGCCACCCCCAGTTACACCAGTCATCTGCCGCTGGGGAGAGAGGTCAACTACCTCCTCTCCCTGTAACTCAGACAGCCGCTGGGGTGAGACCCTGGTGCCGCCTTCTTCTTGGCACTCCAAGTCTGCAACCTGTTCTGGACAGAGGCTAACTTTCCTGCAAGCCGATGGGACCCCTGTTCTGTGAGTCTGTGCTTCCCCCGGGGCTGCGTCTCGTGGTGCTGGGCAGAGAACAACATTCCTCGGACACAACCTGTCCTCTCTCTCTTTCGGCCTCCAGGGCTGGGAAAATGACGCCAATCTTAATTGGGTTACTTCTCCAAGGACCCGTGTGATCACTTCGTGAGGGGGGTTTTCGCCGTAGAGGGCCAGGCGCCGCAACACCTCTCGCTGAAATTCTGGAAAGCTCATTACCCTGGATGAGGGGTTGCTGCTCTTCTCCCCCTACATTAAATAATCTTTTAGGGTCCTGCGCTGCTCGCTGCGTTGCTGAGACCGGGGTCAAGCCAGCGGCTATATCTCCCCCTGGATGCTGGTCTCAGTTCCACTGCTGCTCCATCCACTGCTCGCTGCGTTGCTGAGACCGGGGTCAAGCCAGCGGCTATATCTCCCCCTGGATGCTGGTCTCAGTTCAGCTGCTGCTCCATCCACTGCTTGCTGCGTTGCTGAGACCGGGGTCAAGCCAGCGGCTATATCTCCCCCTGGATGCTGGTCTCAGTTTCAGTTCCTTGGAAGAAGCCAAATCCCACCGCTGCCACCAGATGTGACGGTACCAGCAGACACCCAGCGTTGGTGTCACCGTCAAGGATCACTTCTTCCCAGAATCCACCAGCAAAGGCTCCCGCAGCATACCGCAATGTACTCTGAATCACCAGGCAGAACCAGTGTCAGAGTAACCAGCACCACACTCTGGATACAGCAAGCTTAACCTCACCAGACAACACCAGTGTAGGTTAAGACAAGAACTCCCTTTATTGTACAACATACAGGGTTTAAATACATACACAACAAGTTATCCACCCAGTAGGACACAATGGGGCTGTTGGTGGAGGGGCACATTATACAAAGAGGCACAATGGTGAAGAGGTAATATGCATCTTTACAAAAGGGTCAATGGGTGGAGGGTGGTTTCAGTATAAACATGCAGTACACTGAACACAAGGGGACTGTCAACACACGGTGTGATGAGACAATGGGTAGGTGACAACAAGATACATTAGGCCAGACCTGAGAGAGTTCACTATACAATGGGACAAAGGAATAGGGCTGGGTACAAGTGTAACAGAGGGACCAGAATACACAAAACAGGATGAGGTTCTGAAACATCATTAACATATTAGTCTTTTGGGAAGTCTGATATCCTTTGACAAGGCTGGGCAGAATGTTCACTGGGTTTCTTGGTCACCCTGTACCCCCAATAAGTACAGGGTGACTTAGCCCCAAGAGGGGACTGGGGGGCTGCTAGAGGATCCTCCATGGCAAGGGGCCATCAGGGCAGAGATTAGTCTGAGGGGGAGGTCATACCCTGTTCCAGGACTAGGTCCATAGTCTGTGGCAGGAGGCTGGCCCTCAGGGGCCTGGTGGTTCCTGTGACAATACCAATCGTACCTTATCAATTATGCAAATTGATCTTACATCATAGTAACAAATGTGCATTCACTTGGTATGATAGTTAGAAGCGTCATATATAGATTATTTTGGCAGAAAGCTTGTATATTGTTTATGAGAATGTTTATATGTATAAAGGCCAAAACACTCAATTTTTGGGAACAACACAGCACCTCAGTGCCAGAATGTGACTTCTTTGAAGCTCATGAACATTTTTACTTAGTGTTGCACTGTAGACCTCTTTCTACAGGTAACAAGCCACATTATGAATAATGAGTAACTTTGTTGATTGACTATTATGCATTTGTTCACATTTATCTGTGCATATGGAAGATGTTGATTGAAATAGGGTTAGTATACATTTATTTTATTTATGAGAATGGTGTAATATTGTATTTTTTGTATGTTTCTGAAGTATGAATAAGTGTAAAAAGTTGTTCAGAGTATATATTGTTACTGGAATTTTTTTATTTTTAAATTCCCCTTGGTTTCAACGTGTCCTTCAACCCCTAGAAAGTTGGAGACGTGTGCAAGACATTGCAATGGGACATCTCTAGCACTGAAAATGTTAAAAGACACACTGAAATGAATGGGGTACTGATTGTGTTCATGTATCTTGCATTGTTAACCATAGAGATGTATTGGTCAATACTGAATGAAAAAGTACAATTTAAGTGCAAATTCCAGTGGAACCATTTTCTCCTGTTGTAATGTGATGGCGACAAATGAGCATTTTCCTCAAAGTCACAGGCATTTGCTTTAAAGTCTGTCGCATTTTTATCAGGCTCTGGACAGAGTTTGGTAAAGAAGACACGCATCAGCTGAACTGCGACAGCAGAACTGCCAAAAATGGCTGAAACAGCTTTAGAGAATCCTGAGGAGCCAATTGTCTGTAACGGAATCTAGGTCCAAGGCAGAGAAAAATGCTCTGTTGAGATTAGATTCCCCAACAACTAAATAAAAAAATCTTTAACCATTACCCTGTCGGGAAAACTTAAAGCACAAGTTATAGGCAGCTTAAATCAATACCTTTAAAGGGATAGTAACGTTTCATAATAAAAGCAGCTCTAATTAATCATCATAGTATTTGGACTTTGGAGGGTGTTATTTCAGTTCTGTCAGAGTTATAGTTCAAGAGTAATTCAATGACAAAGTATCCCCCTCCCGCCCCTTTTACTGATGTAACACTGTTCAGCCAGATCAGAAGGGAGGTGCCCAGGTAGACTGCAGAGAGGGACAACCTTCAATTAAGATAAGGGAAAAACCTGAAAAGCTTGTCAAGGGGGACAGGGATTTCATTGTTTTCATAGGAATAAGAGTGTCCCTTTCTGTTATCTGTCCAGTCTATGGAATGGATTCCACATCTGAGAAGAGATAGCTTACACTAGGTAAAAGGGGCGGGAGGGGAAACTTTGCTTGTGAATATCTCTTAAACCATAAAGGTTTGAGAGATAAGACTTACATCATTCTTCATGTTTTTTAATGCCTACAAAATAAAATAAAGTTAAAACGAAGTATTACTATCCCTTTAATGGGCCTTAAAGCTGTATAGGTAACAGGAACACAAAAAATATTTTGAATATTATAACATATTAAAGGAGAACTAACACCGACTAATAATACCCCCCACTTACCTAACTATGGCCAGAAAATCCTAATGGACCCTATGAATTTTGTGCTTGTATCTTTGTTAAAGTGATGACATCTTCAATCAGTCCTGCACATGCGAGGAGAATAATTAAGACCAGGGGAAGCTGGGCTACAAACTACAATGGACTTAAAACTTCCCTTACTGATGTCCCCCAATATCGCTAGCATTAGTAGAGGACACCTGCGATGTGTGCTTATTCAAGGGAGTATGTACATGCATTCATTTGCCACTGTGATGCATTCCTGAGCAGATCAGTCAGAGTGCTTGGTCAAGTAATCTGTACAGTCAGACTGATCTGCCACTCTGGAGCACATCGAAGTGGCAGATCAATACAAGTAAGTATTTGGTAGGTCACGGGAGACGTCCCCAGCATCAGGCCACAACGCCGGTGGCTCCTAATAATGTTGCTGGTGACACCAAGAAAGATTGTGAAGAAGGATAAAAAATGGTGGGTATAAGTGTATGAGAGGCACTGGATGTTTGAACTTTGACTTCACAGTGCTTTGCCCACCCCTCTGGTCCTCAAAGGGTTTAACATTTTGTGTATGTATATGTGTAGATTGTATGAAATAAGGGTACAAATTAATTTCAGAGAATGAACATGTGGAAGAAGCTGTATCTGTGTCTGCCCAATGTCTATGTACAGAGCTAGATGTGAATGTATACGGCCTCTTTGACATGATTTTCCCAAGGGGCAGTCAGTGTGGGAGTGTCCTCCAGCTGTGTCATTTGCTTTTTACTTTCAAAATAAAGAAGCAAAATGCCAAAAGTATTTTAAAAGTTAATAGGATTGCCTTATCACCACTCAAGCAGGTGTTACATGAAAGTTCACACTGCAAGGCTACTCAAAATGCACATTTCCAAGAATGTATCTTATTGAAACAGTAATATGATAACATTCAAAAGTTAAATATATCCTGGAAAAGAGGACTTTTATTAGGTTCCCAAATATATAATTCACCTTCTTCCCATGATCATGGATGCTGGCTTTTCTTTCAAAAGGATGTGGGTAGAGTGCATGAGCCTACTTTATCCTTAGAGTGCCAGAGGGGTATCCAGCGCATTGAAAGCAATGTTTTTGATACACCCTCTGGCACACAAATTGTTAATAACCAGAGGGTTATGCAAATAATTATGAAGCAAAGCATTGCACATCCCCTCTGGGATTACAATGTGCAGTGAGTTTGAGGCCCTCTGGCCCTGCCACCAGCTGTCTTAATTACCTCCTTGGACATGACATACAGAACATATGAGATGTTCTGGAGCAAGGGCACAGGGCAAAAAGGCATAGGGGCCATTAGGCTTTTCTGGACATTGTGAGGTAAATGTGTGTGGGTTTATTAAAGAGGAACTACCACCCCGCAATAACTTTACATTAATTAATTCTTCATCTGGCGACTAGCTGCTTAGTAGCGCTAGTTGCCGGCCGGCTCCAAAAGGGACTGACAGTGCAGGCGCACGGACGTCACTATGACGAGATGTTAGTGCTTCCTGTTACTGTGAGCCTCTGAAAAACTGGAAAATCTTTGAAACCAGGTAATATTTCTGGCGACTAGCGCTACTAAGCAGCTAGTCACCATATGAAAAATTAATTAATGTAAAGTTATTGCGGGGTGGTAGTTCCCCTTTAATAGGTAGTGTTAGCTCTCCTTACTCTGGTTCTAAAACATAAAATAAAACAGTATTATTATATTTAGGCCATATGCCTTTCTTCAAGAGATAACATCTTCAATTAGTCCTGAATGCCATCCATGTTCATGGAGGCCGACATGACCGTTGCTGCTTTTTTTTTTTTTTTTTTTTTACACTTAAGCAGACAGACTATGGCCTTGATCCAATTGATACAATTAAAACAGCCAGTAGGGCAATACTGGCTACCGACCGTCGGTAAGTCGGTATCCAGTCATCCTACCAGCTGAAACCACAACGGATGTGAGGCCACAGAAATGGACTTGTGGCCAAACATCTGCGTAGCGTGAATAATGGGAACAGCAAAAAGAAAAGAGCTAACAATCTGTGTCTGACACACTATCAAGCATCGATCGTTAGTGCAAACAGTCACTCTCCCAAACACTGACCCTATACTACTTCTAACAGTAAAGTGAAACAATACAAGGACTAGCACTAGCCTAACACCCAGATCTGTGTAACACTTACTTGTAATCCACTGTCCATCTTCTTCTGTCATCGTCTATTTTCCTTCTTCTGTTCACTGTAATCTTTCTTTTCCATCTTTTCTGTTAAACAAAAAAAAAAAACATCAATGTGTAAGCACAGATTCCAGCCAATTGCAGGCTGGCATCCACTTTGTACAGAGATTGGCCATACAAAAAGCCAGTCTCTGTTCAAAATTCCCTCATTTGGATTCGGGCAATGGCGGGTTGTCTGTGCCAATATGCATGCCTGCCGCAACCAGTGGTGCCAGCGGAGGAGGTGGCAGAGGACATATATTGAAACACTGGAGGACCATTTCTTTATGTAAAAAAGGAATTACTTTTTTTTTTCAAACGGAATGGCAGAATATTACTTTTAAGTGATATGCCACACTGCATTTAACCCTTTTGAGCGCTGGCGAGGTATCTCTGGCATATCTTTTTTTTTTTAATTACTTGCGTTGACTTTTTTTTTTAAATTTTACAGAAAAGATGAAATAGATGAAAAAGAAGATAAGAACAAAAAAGATTACAGAAAAAGGAAGATTGAAGAAGAAGACTCCGCTGACATCAGGATTACTGGTAAGTGTTTATTGTCAAGGGCTTTTTTTTTTTTTTTAACTTAGTTGGATTAACCCTGTGAATGCAAGTGGGGTAAGCATACCCCACTGGCACTCATAGGGTTAATTTTACTAACATTTCACACATTTTGGGATTGCTTTGGATGTATTGATATGGGGCTTAGGGCCCCATATGAATACATCCACTGGTGATTTAGGTTGACTACCTTGCCTAATAAGAAATCCAGCCCTGCTAGCAATACTACTAAGGTTATGGGTATGAGGTGCCTCCAAAGTTATATTATGTGATTTTTCTATTTTCAGTCTGCTGTTTTTTAAATCCAACACCATTCTGGATCTGGTATGCAATAGTCAGTGCTTGTTCCTCTACAACTTTTTTAAATCTTTTAATTCCATTGCTTTGCCATCAACTAAAAGAGAGAGGACAGTGTAGATCAGTGGTTCTCAGGCTTTTTCTGGTCAAGGCACCCTAACACGAAATCTGGAATTTTTAGTGCCCCCATCATATTTTAGGAGTCCTCTCTCAAGGACTTAAAGGGATAGTAATACTTCGTTTTAACTTTATTTTATTTTGTAGGCATTAAAAAACATGAAGAATGATATAAGTCTTATTTCTCAAACCTTTATGGTTTAAGAGATATTCACAAGCAAAGTTTCCCCCTCCCGCCCCTTTTTCCTAGTGGAAGCCATCTCTTCTCAGATGTGAATCTGGTTGTAAGACCAGACAGATAACAGCAGGGGACAATCTTCTTTGTATGAAAAGAATGAAAGCCCTTCCCCCCTTGACAAGTTTTTCAGCTTTTTCCCTTATCTTAATTGAAGATTGTCCTTCTCTGCAGTCTACCTGGGCACCTCCCTTCTGATGTGGCTGAACAGTGGGGAGGATACTTTGCTTGCGAATATCTCTTAAACCATAAAGGTTTGAGAGATAAGACTTATATCGTTCTTCATGTTTTTTTTAATGCCTACAAAATAAAATAAAGATAAAACGAAGTATTACTATCCCTTTAAGGAAGGATACAATACATAACTATATAGCTATGGTTAGGTCTCACAATCAGAATGACAGCAAAGAGCATATTTTGTATAATAATTTCTATAAATATACATTACAAACTCTAATTTAACATTTTTTGACAGCGTCTTTAAGGAAAAAAATGGCACCTTGAGCTGTTGCCCATGGTCCCAAAGTGCCATGACACCCTGGTTGAGAACCACTGGTTTAGATGCTAAAACAAAAAGGCAAAAATTGCACCTGGATCTTAGATATAGAAATTTGTCTTAACTTGCTGTTTTCAAATGAAAATATTTTTCACACACATTTTTGTGTGAGAAGTTAACACATACCTTTTTTTTATCAAGTTTAACAGTCATGTCATAATGGCAACTCAAGCCAGACTTGTCATAACTCATTAGAAATGCCATATTGACATCTACTATTTGCAGTTAGAACACCTAGCTAAATAATAAAGTTATATTTGAAGAGTAATTTCTAAAATAAATAAGTAAAGTTTATATTAACTTTTTGGATGTTAGACCCATCTTTGAAATGTCATTGCATCCAAGGGTTTAAGTAAGAAATATTTTATTATTAGGTTATTTACTGTGCCAATGTTATGTAGCCTCTAAAAACAAGTACATTATTTTACCAGAAATTGCATTGTCCTTATTTTTCCATTTAGTGACACTAAAAAGTTGCAGTTATGGTGACAGCCACTTTGCTTTTGAGGCTACTTCAAATAAGACAATTTTGTCTGGACTATATCAGACTTTATATTATGTTGTTCACCAGTCAGGACTGTAACAATGAGTTATATCAGGGCTGTCCAAGTTCAGTCCTCAAGGGCCACCAACAGACCAGGATGTAAGGATTTCCCTGATGAAGCTCAGGTGAGTTAATCAGTGGTTCATTCATTTTGACTGAGCATAATTTTTTATGCTGTGGTTAATCAGGGGAATCCTTACATCCTGGCCTGTTGGTGGCCCCTCAGGACTGAATTTAGACTGCTCTGAGCAGTAGGCTCCAAAAAGATCTTGGACTAGAGCCCATAGCAAAATTCAACAGCATGCTCGCCTCCTGCTGTTGTGAAGCCCCGTAGCCGTAGTGCAGCGTAGGGGGAGGGTATCACGGTTTTATTGAACACTCAGACACTGGGTCGGTACACACAGAGCGGTAGTCAGCCAAAGCCTGGATCGGTACACAGGAGCAGAACAGGAGCATGGTCAGACTTAAACCGGAACAACACGGAACAGGAGCACTGAACAACGTAAGGTCACAGACACCACGAAAGGGCACCGGCCTAGTGACAGGAGGGCGTATATAAAGGCTAGCCCTGGGAGGGGCTAGCCAGCTAGCACCAATAAGAGTCAGCAAAACACAAACCCGGAAGTCAGAATGTTGCACAAGAATCACGGGCACTGTGATAGAGGGAGCCTGACATAGCTCATCAGGCAGGAAGAGGAGTACCAGAAATACTGGCTGCGGGGCATTGCGGTCCCGCAGTCATATTGGAAAAAAATGAGAAGGAGCAGAGCGTGGAGGGTTCCGGCGTTCTCCGTTCTCTTTACCTCTGTTCACTGTGTGTGGGTTTTTTTCTGCCCTCCCTCTCATTCTTCTGCCTCTGCTTGCCTTTCCTCCGGCTCTTCATATTTCAGAGGCATCGGAGATTGATCGCCTCCTCGCTGTGATGCAGGAGGAGGTGCATAAGCGGGGCACTGGGTGGCTTAAGCGCCGCCTGGCTGAGTCACCTGGTGCGGGGTCTCTTCCATGGACTGGGGGAGCTCTGTTCCTCGGGTTTTGAGGCGTTGTTGTTTCAGGCTTCGTTTTCTTTGGCTGTCTTTGGAGCTTTTCGGATTGGGGAGCTGGTTAGCTCCAATCGCCGTTGTTTGGGGGGGCTTGCTATGGGGGATGTTCAGCTGGGTGATGATAGTGTTGTGGTGAAGTTGCGGAGGTCCAAGACGGATCAGGCGGGTAGAGGGGCGCTAATTTCACTCTTTGGGACGGGGCTGCCGGAGTGCCCAGTGGCCTGCGTGTGGAAGTACATTGGGGTGCGTCCGTCCGGGTAGCTGTCGTTCCTGATTCATGTGGATGGAACGTCGTTGTCTTGTTTCCAGTTTGTGAGTGTCTTCAAGAAAGGGTTGAGGCGTCTGGGGTTAGACGCGTCTGAGTTCAGCTCTCACACATTTTGGAATGGAGCGGCGACAGAGGCAGCCCCATGGAGTTTGGGGGGCGATATGGTTCGGAAGATTGGGAGGTGGGAGTCTAGCCATTTTAGGTCATATGTGCGCCCAGAGTTGTTGTTGTAATGTGGGAGTTTATGTTCTTTTCCTCTCATTTCAGATGTTCGTTTGAAGGTGGTCTGGTTTGTTGGCCACTCCTACGTCTGCTAGGCCCAGAGGAGGGCTGCAGTCCGGAGAGCCGGTACACGGCTGGGTTTTTCCAAGGGCCACGTGGTACTACGTTGGTTGGGGGAAGGGGGTATTTGTTGGGAGCGAGTGTTTCCGTTGGTGGTGAAGACGGCTAGGGTCAGTTCCCCTCCGGATGTGCTGCTCGTGCATGCTGGGGGGAATTAATTGGGTTTTCTTTCCCAGAGGGAATTGGTTTGGGTGTTTAAACGGGATTGGGAACGGTTGGGGGTGCTGTTTCCAGACACCTGGTTGGTGTGGTCAGCGATCCTTTCGCGGCTGTGGTGGCAGCGAACCAGGTCTCAGGGGGCTGTGGAGTGTAGTAGGAGGAAGGTCAACAAGATGCTGGCCAGTTTTGTCCGTAAAGCTGGTGGGGTGGTGGTTAGGCAAAGGGTGCTCGAGGGTGAGCCCCGGGTGTTTTTGCAGGATGTGTCCACCTCTCCTATATTGGGTTGGACATCTTCCTGGAGGGGTTTAAGGAGTGGCATTGAAAGGGCCTTGTTCCTGGCGGGTGGTGGTGCCCAGTCTGCTTTAGGGGGTCAAGCAGCTGGGCCTTGGCTGGGTGCTTTCTTGTAAAGCACAGGCTTGATGGTGATGGTTCACGACTCTTGGGCATAGTCCTAGGATTCGAGATATGTATGGAGGAGTCGAAGTATGTATGGCTGTTGGGCTACAACTTGCCACATCCAAATAGATAGGGTGGATGGTGGCATGGCCCGCAGTCAATAAGTGGTATAAAATGGACGGAGTTGGAATTTGGTTAGTCAGGCTATGTGAATGTACTAGCAAGCACTAAGTTTATTGGGAATTGTTATTTATTGTTATTTGTTTTGTAAAAGGGTTTTTAATATGATTGTTAATAAAGTTTAAAGTTTAAGGTTTGATATTTAAATAAATGCTGTGGCCTTTTCAGTCCATCCTAGGTGTATGTCTCAAGTTATTGGGGGGGAAATGGGGAAGAGAAAGGGGGGTTGTAGAACTGGATGTCTTGATGATGCGAATGTCATGATGCTAATACTGTAGTGAGGAGTGGCTTATCACACGTCGTAAAGGTTTATTTTGCTAATCTAATTATAACGCAATGCAAAGAACAGAAGACCTTCCAGTTCATACATAACCATTTCCCGTGCACGTATCAGTACATGAAGACATAATCTAAACCCGAAACCACAGTTGTCATGACTACACAAACAAAATAAAAACAGAAAATAAGTATATACAGTGGGGATAAGATTTTGTATAAGACATTTGTATTCATTAAAGTACAATTTGATTGGTTAATTACATTATTTATTCATATTATGTTTTGAAGCAAAATTGACATTTGTCTGGATTGTATTATCTGGCACAGTGCATATCCTCGAAGCTGAAATGTTTAATATAATAAATGCACTCTTGTTTCTAAGACTGGCATGTAGTGTGGTTTCTCTTCAGTGTATGGTATGGTTGCCAAAGGCTACTGCAGTTAATAAGGAAATGAGGGAAAGAAAAACATGTAAATTGGTGTACACATAGAAATCACTTTTATTTAAATAATTAGCCAAAAAAAAAATCTTTTAATATGGAACACTAAATAGTGAAGGTTAAAAATGCTTTACAGTCCAAGACCCTAAGACTTTAAAGGGATAGTAATACTTAAAATGTAATAAAAAAATATGTTGTAGGGTTTATCCCCCCGAGTAAAACAAGGGTACTTCCACTGCCGAAATGTGTTTTATTCAAAAGTTATTAAATCTCAAAGTTGAATTTTTTAGTTGCAATATCACAGCGGCCTGAAATTGTACAGTGGCGCTGTTGCTACACCATCCTATGTAGATTTATGGTCCCGGGACCAGAGCTGTCCATAGGATGGTGTAGCAACAGCGCCACTGTACAATTTCAGGCCACTGTGATATTGCACCTAAAAAATTCAACTTTGAGATTTAATAACTTTTGAATAAAACACCTTTCAGCAGTGGGATTACCCTTGTTTTACTCAGGGGGATAAACCTTAAAACATATTTTTTTTTACATTTTAAGTATCCCTTTAAAGGGACAGTAATGTTTCATAATAAAAGCAGCTCTAATTAATCATCCTAGTATTTGGACTTTGGAGAATGTTATTTCAATTATGTCAAAGTTGTAGTTCAAGAGTAATTCAATAATAAAGTATCCCCCTCCCACCCCTTTTACTGATGTAACACTGTTCAGCCAGATCAGAAGGGAGGTACCCAGGTAGATTGCAGAGAGGGACAATCTTCAATTAAGATAAGGGAAAAACCTGAAAAACTTGTCAAGGGGGGCAGAGCTTTCATTGTTCTCATAGAAAGAAAATTGTCCCCTGCTGTTATCTGTCTGGTCTTACAACTAGATTCCACATCTGAGAAGAGATGGCTTACACTAGGTAAAAGGGGCGGGAGGGGGAAACTTTGCTTGTGAATATCTCTCAAACCATAAAGGTTTTAGAGATAAGACTTATATAGTTCGTCATGTTTTTTTAATGCCTACAAAATAAAATAAAGATAAAACGAAGTATTACTATCCCTCATGCTTGGCCTATATATAAGAATTATCTTATATACATGTCCAGTATCTGAGAAATTTTAACCTTAGCTATTAAGAGTGTTCCATAATAAAATTTTTACTAATAATTGAAAATCTTGGCTATTAAGAGCTGTCCATCATAAGGTTTTTACTAATAATTTAAATAAATGTAATCTTGCCTATTAGGCATGGTCCATAATAAGGTTTTTAGTAATAATTGAAATGTTATTTCAATTACAACAATTTTATTTGTTCCCTCTTTTCCTTATAAATTGATATTATTATGCTGTGGTAGCATTTAGGGGGTATTATAAATTGAGCCATTCCAATACCTGGGAACTTCCTGGTCTGGGCTTCCCTGAGGGGAGCCCTGTGGTGCTGATAAGGTGAGAGAAATTATGCAATTCGCGTCATAAAAGGGGTGGGGCTTAATTGTGAGTGAGGGGGCAGGACTTATTTTAAAAACAGCTAGACTAGCCTGGGGAAGGAAGAGAAGAGGCCAGGGAGTGGGAGGAACTCGATGGGAGGAGTGGATATGGGCAGAGTTTCATCAGAAACTCCCCACATCCAGAGAATCAGACTCTGCCAGGGAGGCCCGGTAATTCAGAATCATGCCCAGAGTCTCCGGGGCAAAACTGGAGAGTTCCCAGCTATGGCCATTCCCAAGTGATCTGAGCAAGAAACCTTTAACCCTTTCAGTGCCAGAGAGGTATCCAACACATTGTTTGAACCCATAGGGTATTTCTTCACTTTATTGACTTTTGGAATGAATTTCTATAGGGTTATAATAGCCACTTTTGGAGCTGGTAACATAATAGTTCTTTTGAGGACTGGGAATTCTTATGGACAGATGTACTTGGCAGCTGTTGTAACGTATATTTTTAAAAGTGCGACTAGGGTGACCACACTTCCCGGAATGCCCGGGACTGTCCCTTATTGGGGGTCTGTGTCCCGTGTCCTGGGTTATCCCCCACCGGGACAACAAAGAGTCCCGGAATGGAGTAACACGCAACAGTCCAACCAGCCAATGAAATGTATTTGCTATATGGTCCTCATTGGCTGGCTGAGCCAGCCAATGAGGACCATATAGCAATTACATTTCATTGGCTGGCTGGACTGGTGTGTGAGACAACTGGGATGGAGCAGGTATGCTGGTGCTGCAAGTGAGACCCGCTGCTGAGGCTCCCGCTGGCGCTGACCATCTTTCTGAGGCTGACACAGAGTAAGAGTTGGGAACTCTCACTCTGTGTTAGCCTCAGAAAGATGGTCAGCGCCGGCAGGAGCCTCAGCCGCGGGACTAGGGTGACCACATGTTACGGAATGGCAGAATGGAAATGTAGTCACCCTAAGCTGATCCCCCTATATGCAAACTGATAGTCTAAGAATTGAAGGAATTCTGGAGCAAACCAACTGCATCATAGGGAACAGATACAAATTCACAACTGCCTATTGATTTAAAGGGATAGTAATACCTAAAATGTAAAAAAAAATATGTTGTAGGGTTTATCCCCCTGAGTAAAACAAGAGTACTCCCACTGCTGAAAGATGTTTCATTCAAAAGTTATTAATTTTCAAAGATGATTTTTTTAGGTGCAATATCACAGTGGCCTGAAATTGTACAGTGGCGCTGTTGCTACACAATCCTATGGACAGCTCTGGTCTCAGGACCATAAATCTCCATAGGATCGTGTAGCAACAGCGCCACTGTAAAATTTCAGGCCACTGTGATATTGCACCTAAAAAATTCAACTTTGAAAATTAATAACTTTTGAATGAAACATCTTTCAGCAGTGGGAGTACTCTTGTTTTACTCAAGGGGATAAACCCTACAACATATTTTTTTTACATTTTAGGTATTACTATCCCTTTAAATAGGGCTTTTCCTCTTGAATACAAAAGGTCTCCAACACATTGTGAAGCAATGCACTGAGACCTCTCTAGCATTCAAGGAGTTAAAAACCCTATTTAATCTAATGGGAATGGTTATTTGTCCCCAGTGGTGCATTAGGTTCAAGCAGAATTACTCTTTAACCCTTTCAGTCATTTGGGCTCTGCAACATGTGGCACTAAAATGGTTACGTTCTGACATCAACTTCCAGTAATATTTCTCATTGTAATAAGGCACCATTGGAAGAGTATCTCTATATTTTTGTTCTTTGGAGGATGCACAAGTATGGATATTTTTCTGTCACTCAAAGGGTTAAAAATGGAGGCAAGGAGTTATGTTCTATAGCTGCTGCCTCCCCTTTCTTTTTAATCCTTTGAGCTCCAGAGCAGACTTCTGTTTCAAATTTAACCAGATGTGGTCAGTGAACTTAGAAACATAGAATTTGATGGCAGATAAGAACCATTCGGCCCATCGAATCTGCCCATTTTCCTACTGTAAAAACCTCAGACCTTATTTGGTCCTTGGTCTTGTCTTACGTTCAGGACAGTCTTATGCCTATCCCATGCATGCTTACAGTCTGTCACTGCATTAACTTCTACCACTTCTGCTGGTAACAGAAGCGTAACACAAAATGCAGGGCCCCCCCTGCAAACTCTAATAAGGAGCCCCATGCCCCACCTCCAATTATGCTCCACCCCCCAAATGCCCCACCTATATGACAATAAATAACAATACAAAGAAGAGTATGAATTATACATATTTCTTTAGTACACATATGTACGGGTTTAAAAAATATAATTACTTACATAGGCTGTATATATAGGCTATAAATGTGTAAAGTGCAATCACTAGAGAATACAAATTGTCCAGAGGGCATTGCCAAAATTAAAATGTTGCACATTAATTACTTTTAGACTAGTATTTCTTACAATTTGAAGAGATTTATGGCATTCAAGTTAACAACAGCTAAAAATGAACATGCCTGGGGTCATATACACTTAAATATCATGGACACAATGTCTGATTCCTTTTTCCATTATGGCCTAGAATCCAGACTTACATGTCCTCTGGGAGAGCAACCATTACCACCCTTCCCACTGCTACAAATGACTTTCAGTTGGTTCTCAAGAGGTAAACCGAATACCAAGCTTATTAGACTTCTCTTGATTAATGTTATTGACCTCCAGGATAAACTAAGAAAAATTACTCTTTTTTGTTTACACGCACACACTCCACTCTTACTCAGTTCCCACCCTACTTGTTCCATTAAATGAATGAGCATCATAGCAGCACAAGAGGGTTAACCTGATAAACAATACATATTTAACTTTTCTATCTTAATGATTGGGTGCTAAAGGTCTCTAACCTCCAAGGACTTAACACAGAAAAGTGTAATTTGACATGTTAGCACTTTCCTGACTATAGACTGGATTTCAGACAAGTTGAAGGCATTTGCAGCACTCAAGGTGTTACAGGGACAACAGCATTAGAGCGTGAACATGAAGTTATATATATATGCTTAATCCCTTGAGTGTCAGAGGGGCAAGCAGTGCACTGGACAGCAGTGTGTTGCCAAGCCCTCTGTTTAAATATGTATACTTAACTGATGTTTTAACATATGATTGCCCGTCCCTGGCCAGCGTTAAACACAGTTGTCAATGTCACCTTTTGTAGTAAATTAATCTCTTGAAGACCCAATGAGTGTATAATGTGCACTGCTATTCTGGTAGTTGTGCACCACTTAAATCCTCAAGAGGTTAATAAAACAATGCACATTGCATACCTCCCAACATTTGAAATTGCCAAAGAGGGGCACTTTTCCCCAGTGCCTTCCCCCCCTCAAAGAAACCTAAATTATGCAGATTAGGACATTGTTCTTTGGCGATGTGAAGTGCATTAGCATCCTAGGAGTAACGTAAAGCGGAACTACCACCTTTAACAAAGATGGCCCCAAATAATTCCTCATCTGGCGACTAGCTGTTCAGTAACGCTAGTAGCCAGAACTATTACCTCGTTAATGCAAATTATCCACTGCTCCAGGACTGGCAGGTGCGCAGACATCTCTATGGAAGGATGTCTGCTCTCTGTGCTGCCTGTCAGTCCCGGAGCAGTGGATAATTCACATTAACAAGGTAATAATTCTGGCGATCAGCATTACTGAGCAGCTAGTCGCCAGATGAGGAATTATTTGGAGCCATCTTTGTTAAAGGTGGTAGTTCCGCTTTAACATTTATCAGTTAGCAAAAGTGGCAAACAAAACATACTCAATTACCTTCTTAACCCATTGTCAATGGGTTAAGAAGGTAATTGGGTATATTTTATTTGCCCTTTTGCGGATTGATAAATGTTAAATTACTCCTAGGATGCTAATGCACTGTACATCTCCAAAGCACAAATGATTTGAGATATTCTTGTGAAGAGTTAACCCATCAATTACCAGAGGTCCGGGGGAACCCATGGCCAAGGCAGTGTTGGAGGTTGCTGCAGCCAGGCATGATACTCTGGGCACACACAGGTGTCACTTGAGTGAGTTAGCAACACATCCCTATCAGTATGAAGGGCGTAAAAAGTACAGGGGAAGCAAAAGGCCCTACAATAAAGTGCAATATATTTTTTTAACGTTGTCAGAGTAACATGCTTTAACCCTTTGAGTGCCAGAGGGTATGTAATGCATTGCCTTGTGCACCCCTAGCACTCAGAGGGTTAACAAACCACAACGAGGTGAGCGCTGGTTGCATAGATGCCATACAACAATGAACGTCGCCTGAGGATTCATGATGCAATGAGTAGCAAGCTGCTAGCCAGCAGAGCCAAGGCCCAGCAGTAGTACTGGATGCTTATGCTGGCATGACTGGGTTTACTGGTTTAGGCAGGCGTGCAAAATTTAACTCAAAGACTTTATGTACATCATGATCTCTGGTTCATGTTATGATCCTCAGTGCCGCCTCCATTTCACTATGAGGCCAGACACAGTCATGAGGCAGTCTACACTAGAACACCCATGCAACTCAGCTGCAGTTGGATCATAGTTATAAGTCTGTCAAAGTCCCTGGTCGAGGATGATCAGGACAAGTGACACCTGGACCAGTTCTCAGGCGCATCGGCATCACATGCTGCTCAGACTAGCCATACTCAGGAAATGGCCAAAGTAAATTACAACATGAACACTGTGTGCATGCACATATATGAAGAGCGACACGCATGCGCTTCATATATAATATTGGGCATCTCGCCGTTCAGTGCAATGCGGCTTCCAGAGCCGAAAGCCGTGTGACTGACGTAAATAAATGTTAAGGCTGCTGGAGTGGTACGGGGGCATACTTAGGAAGAGGGGAAGGGGCCAGGAAATCGGGACATAAGCGAAATGCAGTGGAACAAAGGGTTTGGGCCCTAAAATCGGAATTGTCCCGTATAAATCGGGACAGTTGACTCGTATGACATTGTACACCTATTTGTTCTTCAAGGCTTCAACTTATGACAAAGATGATTTTTACTTCTGTGTGGGTTTAAGGCTGGACAGAGATGGGCAGTCACATTATGACAACAATGCCAATGACTGCCTAGTGCTGGATTAAAGCTGACAAGGAATGCGCAGTCATTTATGATTGCTCATCCCTGACCAGCTTTAACAGTTTCTGTGCCAGAGGGGGATACAGGCCATTGCGTAGCAATGGATTGGATACCACTCTGAAGCTCAAAGGGTTAACCCTTAACCCAGTAATCAGTATATTTTGTAACAAGTTAACTCCTTATATATCAAATGGGCATTCAATCTGCATTGCTTTGCAATGCATTGTGTACCGCTCTGATCCTCAAGCGATTTATCAAGCATGATGCTCAGTTTTGTGCTAGATTAATGTCTTGAAAATCAGGACACCCATTTCATATTTAAGTGGTTAATTTGTGACAAAAGATAACATTGTCATTGGCTACTGGGTTAAGGTTTAATATTTTGAGTGCTGGCGGTTAACTTAAGGCAAAATATGATATTACTGACAAGAGATGAACAATCTGAAAAAACAAAATTAATTTACTACATATCAAACAATAGATTGCATATATTTATAACCTAATTGGCTGCATTATGGTTAAAATGTATGATGCTGACTTTAATAAAGTCAATATCATAAATGTAAAACACCGACACAGTCAGGGTTAGGTTAGGGGTTAAATATATACAGTGTACAGGTGTATATGTTAGTTTTGATGTTTAAATAATAAAAGGATCTTCAATTAAGATAAGGGGAAAACCTGAAAAACTTGTCAAGGGGGGCAGGGCTTTCATTGTTCTCATAGGAAGAAGATTATCCCCTTCTGTTATCTGTCTGGTCTATGGACTGGATTCCACATCTGAGAAGAGATGGCTTGCACAAGGTAAAAGGGGCGGGAGGGGAAACTTTGCTTGTGAAAATCTCTCAAATCATAAAGGTTTGAGAGATAAGACATATCGTTCTTCATGTTTTTTTAATGCCTACAAAATAAAATAAAGATAAAACAAAGTATTACTATCCCTTTAAACTTGGGCTATCTAATTATGAGATCAGCACAGCACAAGTAAGAGGCAGCAGGTTGCTGGAGCGAGCAAATGCAGGACACACAATCAGTCACAATAAGCTATTTAATGAAAAACTGTGTAGCTGGTGTTGGCAGAATTTAAACAACCCTTTCTAGCTACATTTACATCAGTGTAGCTTGAGGCTGTGTGTCAGGCCCATACTTGGAAACTTTCAATTGTTGTCTCCCCAGAGGGGAGTTCTCTGGTGTGTTAGGGGGTGACAAAAATTATGTGAATTGCGTCATAAAGGGGCAGGTCTTGAAGCAAGATGGGGGGGTCAGGGCTTAAAAATGTGACAAGAGGTTGGGGAAAAGAGGTACACAAGGAGAAAGAGCAGAAGTAGTTTCAATATAAACTCCCCACATCCAGAGGACTCAGCCTCTGCCCCAGAGACCTGGTAAAGCAGTGTCAAAACTGGAGTCTCCGGGGCAAATCCAGAGAGTTCCCAGGTATGGTCATTCCTTCACCTTGCCTTTAGTTCGGGATGTCTTCAGCAGGAGGCAGGTGAGTGAGCTGTGCACTCACTGGGGGAGCTTTGTTTACAGAGTCAATGCATTTCATTGACTGGGGTCAGGGCCCCACAGACACAATATAATCTTAATATGGGCAACATTTGGGGGCCCCAAGTCCAGCAGGACCTTGTATACAACTATTGAACAATTAACTGTGCATCAGGCAAAACTGGGGTCCCCTAAGTCTGGCAGGGCCTCCAATATAATATAATGGGGGCAAATCTTTGGAGGGATCATGAGTATGGCGGGGGCCCCCTGCACTGCAGGGGCTGCAGAGGCTTCCTCTATGCCTCTGGCATTGAAGACTGAGGGGACCATCCACAGATCCCCAGACTGAAAACAGAACAAACAGACACCCTTCTTCTCCATATAGGATGCTTAACCATTTGAGTGCCATAGGTGTGCACTTCATATTGCTCTACTATGTGTTCCATTCCACACCTCTGTGGCACTCAAAAGGTTATATGCGTACCTGTGTATAGCATGTATTACTGCACATAACCAGTGTTCCCACTAAGGTGAGCACTGGTCAGCAACCCTGCCCTGAAAGGGTTAAAAAGGACTGTTTTATAGGGCTGCAACAGATGCACCGTGCAGATCTGCCCAGTTTTAATTGCTTTGTAACTTTCAGTGCTGAGTCATTCACTCCTTCTCACTACCCATAACATTCACATACTTGTTCTTTAAATAAGTTATTTTTTATAAAAAAAAATACTGATTGAAAATTATAAGATCTAGCAACATTTTTTTTCTTGATAATAATTTTATCACATACAACAAACAACAGTATATCATATATTTAACAATATACCTTCAAAATCTTCCTTAACATTCATTCATCCAATCCTTACACCTTTCTATTCCTCTCTAATTGGACGAAGAATCCTGCCAAGGCGATCCCATTGGGAGGTATACCTCCTATGATTCCATTTATCTTAAGGGCACTTTCCTTTTCATATCTGAGCCCCTTGAAATAACCTATCCCTTCATTCGTACACATTCCTGCCAAGGTGACCAGATAAGTTGAAATTTCTCTATTTGGGCTCTATTTTGATAATATCCTTCCTCCATTGTACATTGGAAGTGAATCTGCTTCTTAACTTCCCATATCTCTACTATACCTTGCTGTTTCCAATATTTTGCTAGACAGATCTTACAGGCTAACAAGAGCTGAATAGTTAAAGAGATAATAATACTTCGTTTTAACTTTATTTTATTTTGTAGGCATTAAAAAACATGAAGAATGATATAAGTCTTATCTCTCAAACCTTTGTGGTTTAAGAGATATTCACAAGCAAAGTTTCCCCTCCTGCCCCTTTTACCTAGTGTAAGCCATCTCTTCTCAGATGTGGAATGCAGTCCATAGACCAGACAGATAACAGAAGGGGACACTCTTATTCCTATGAAAACAATGAAATCCCTGCCCCCCTTGACAAGCTTTTCAGGTTTTTCCCTTATCTTAATTGAAGATTGTCCCTCTCTGCAGTCTACCTGGGCACCTCCCTTCTGCTCAGGCTGAACAATGTGACATCAGTAAAAGGGAAGGGAGGGGGACACTTTGTCATTGAATTACTCTGGAACTACAACTCTGACAGAATTGAAATAACACTCTCCAAAGTTCAAATACTATGATGATTAATTAGAGCTGTTTTTATTATGAAACATTACTATCCCTTTAAGTATTTCCTATACCATCAACACCTTGGAAAATCTAAATGGAACAGAAATGTTTCTGGCAAAGTTTTTAATTTTATACCAAGTAGCTCCTGAATTAACTCATATGTAGATTTACAAATCTTTATCACCTCCTCACAGACCCACCACATGTGAAAGATTGTCCCCTCCTCTTTCGTACATCTCCAACACAGACTTGATGTACAACCTCCAAATCTATATACCTGAACAGGGGCCCTATACCATCTATGGAAAATCTTGTAATGCAGCTCATGCATACCAATACAATGTGTAATTTTCCTAATTTGTCTCTATGCTTGGTACCAACTTTCCAATGGCAAAGTTCTGCCTATTTCTAACTCCCATCTCCTCACTTTGCATTCTATAGGATCCGGCATCAAACTCTCCCAGAACATCCTTGTTCTAGCAATTAATTTAGGCTTATGATGCTGCACCACAAAATTTTCCCTTTTTTTCCCTGGCACCTCTAACATACCATAGAAGAGATAGCATATCTCATACGCATAAAATTAAATGCTTCCATTCCTGGTAGGCCATACTTTTCCTGTACTCGAGGAAAGGTCATTATGGAACCTGCATCCTTTATATCCGATATACACTTAACATTAGCTTGTTTCCATCTCCTTAAATCCAGATTCTTTATATACGTTTTAAAAGCTTTGATCGGTGTAGAAGGTAGTAACTGGTTGCCTAAATTTAATTTCTTTCAATTTAAGCAAAGTTTGCAAAGCATTTTTTTATAATCAAATTTTGCCATCCCATGCATTTAGACTTGTGTTGATTAATCCGTATCAAAATACTTGGGGCAAAACCTTCACATGCCTCCTTCTCTAGCAGGTACCATGGCATTTCCAGATCCCCCCCCGCACCAAGCAAGTACATGCAAAACCATAATGGCTTCATCTATATCCCTAATATTTGGATAAGAAATGCTGCCTCTACCTCTGTCCCGAACTAGTAGATTAAAAGCTATCCTAGGTCTCTTAACCTATTAAACAACTTCTGAAATTGATATAATATCCAGTATAGGACTCTTAGCAGGATTGCTCTCATTAGATATAACACTTTGGGCACTAAGTACACATTTACCGTGTTTATTCTCCCTAGCCAAGAAATCTCCAATCCCTTCCAATGCCCTACTTGTTTTTTATTTTAGTTAATAAAAATAAATAATTAGCTCTTAACATTTATCTTAGATCATATTTTAATTTAATCCCTAGATAATCAAGTGAATCATTATCCCATACTAATTTCACTTTAGATCTCATATCCTTAGTTGGCTCAGATTAATCGATATAACCTGTGTCTTGTTTATATTCAGCTTGTAATTAGAGTAATAACTATATTGCTGAATCTTTTCCAGCGCACTAAAAATTGATTTATCTGGATGCATCAAAGTCAATAGAATATCGTCCGCAAACAACATTATCTTTTGCTCTTGGAAATTTATATTAATTCCAAAAATATCTTGTGACAATCGTATTGACTGGGCCAATGATTCTATTGTCAATACATACAATAGCGGTGCTAAAGGGCAACCCTGTCTTGTCCCATTCTGGATACTAAACCATTCTGGATCTAATAAAGGTCCTTCTGTTTTTGCTGTCGGGTTAGATCTAGCAACATTTTATTTTACAGAAAACATTATAGTGATATTACACGTACTAATTAATTCTTAATTCATAACAATAGGTTTCTGTTACTCCAGTTTTAGCAGCTTTGCAGGTGGTCCATCCAGGTTTCCTGTCATTTTCCTTTTCATGTTGTTACTAGTCAGTTTCATCCGCTTTGCAGGTGGTTTATCCATGTTCCATTCATTTTTCTTTTGGTGGCGGTTCTGCACAGTGACAATTGAAATTTCACTGATATTGAACTGGTCTGAGTCGCCTTCTTTGGGATGGGAGTCAGGAGACATTTTTGCCCTTTATCATTTTCATGATTATATCTCTAGCTGTGGGTAGTTTAACTGCTTGATTTGGATTGATCTTGTTAGGTGGAAAGTAAATCCCTTCCACATTACGCACCTTCTTGTGCTAGTATGGGCAGTCTTTATTTTTGCATTCATCAAATTTTTACTGACAACATGGGAATCTGCGGTACTTGTCCTTGGTCCACTGAACCTTCAGAGAGTAGCGGAAGCCTCCCCAATCTTCAGGATAACACTGCTCCTTTTTTAGGGCCATAGAGGAATGACATGATGGGCAGCTGTTGGTTGATATAAAGAAGTAGGCGGACTCTTTGACATCCTAGCTGCTTGGTTAGATGTCCAGATCTTCCTTCAACAGAAGTCGTATAGTAAGTATGGACTGAAGTCCAAGGATAATAGCTTAAATGAAATGTAGCAAAGAAGGAGGGGTGACCTCATGAGAGAGGTCATTGCTGCAGCACAAGAAAAGCAATAAAGTGGTCTACTTTTCATTTATCTTTAGTTCATTCAGTCAGTTTGCACTGTAAGATAAGTATTGCTCCCAATATTTCAAATGGCCAAAGAAGGAAGTTACTTGTTTTAGATCCAACACTTGTTTGAGGTTTCCAGTGGGATTTTGAATGAAGAACAGAACATACGCCCTACAAATCTCCTTCTTATGGAGCTCTATTGATAGAATTTTCTTGAAGAAAATAAAGAATATATTCTCAGACCACCTTCTCCAGCGAACCCCTAACCTGATAATCTATTGCCCAAGTACCCTATTAATTTACTAGAGGACGTGAAGGAGCCTGAACTTTTGGCTTTGATGCGTTGAAAAATCCTGACTGGCCCCTCTTTCAAACTTGGACTCTTGATGTTTCCTCCTCTGGTCTATAGCTGTGAAATTCTCTGAGAGATGGTCTGTCCTTTGTAGCATTGCTTGAAACAAAAGTATCAGGTCTATCACCTCTTTCTCTTGAGGCAGAAACATGCTTTTACTCCAGTGGCTTTCTTAATAATTTGCAAAATGGTATACCTTGGATAACTTTCCTTCATATATCTAACAGTTATGACCATTTTAGAACAGCCATCCATTTAAAATAGAAAAGAGGTAGCTGTAGTTTTTTTGCTTTTGCCACCCATAAAAAAAATTCAAATTTTTTACTTTAGCATCACGTGCTGCACACCAGGCTAGGGGTAGAAAGGCAAATTAATCCTCATTTAATGCAGTCGATTATCATCTTTCCAAAATGTCTTTGTCTGCCTTTTCTTCATTTCTGTAGTTCTTACAGCCATTTTAGCACAGGCAAGTCAGGTTGGAAAAATTGTTAGAAATAGTTGGTGTATTTTTATGCTTCTGGGGCCCACTAAAGTATGTATGTATCTTTATTTATATAGTGCCATACATGTACACAACCCGTTACAGACGTTATAACAGAATGATACAAAAATACAGACCTGTGTTAACAGCATCAGACTAAAGTGTGAGCATTGACTTTTTTACGATGGAAAGGTACATCAAAGGGAATCATGCATTGGGAAAGGGTCCCTGCCCCAAGGAGCTTACAATCTAATTAGAAATCATGACAGCATACAAAGACAGTAGGAGGAGGATCATAAGTGCAAATACAAGGCTTTGTGAAGGAAGTGCAGACTGATTCTAATGTGACTGTCAGTGAGCACAAGGAGGATATTGTTACGGAGATGCTTTCTTGAGCAGGTGGGATTTCAGGAGATACTTGAAAGTGAGGAGAGTGGATGACTTGATAGGTAGGGCATTCCAAAGTCAAGGAGCTGCCAGTGAAAAAGACTGCAGCCAAGAGATATCTCATGTAGTGTAGGCAGAGGACAGAAAAAACCCTTGAGAAGAATGCAAGTGATGAGAAGGAGTGTAGAGGGAGATACGAGCAGAAATGTAAGAGGGTGCTGAAGAAGAAAGACTTAAAGGACAGGACAAGAATTTTGTAAGTAATACGATACTTTACAGGTAGCCAATAGAGGGATTTCAGGAGCAGATGAGAGGGAAGGTATCTGGGAGCAAAGGTAGTTAGTTATTCTTGCAGCTGAATTGAGTATGCCATCTCATATCTGTGGGATGCAATTTTTCCTGAAATAGAAGCAGCTGATGAATACAGCTGGAAATCCTATAGTTTTCACAGATTTCAATACATTTGAAGAGGTGGAAATTAAAAAAAATTCCACTTTTTTCCTTTAGCTTCAACTTCTGGAAACATCAGTGCACCCCAAACTAGAGCCACGATACAAAACACCAGAGTATCAACTACATACAAATACACCTATATATACCCCAATATAACTGACATACCTCATCTGTGTTTCATGTTTTTGTGAGCTAGAGCACAGGACCCAGGAGCGGAGGATAGCGAGAGAGAGAGAGAGAGTGGGAGGAGCGTACATTCGAGTGAGGTAGAAGGAGTAGTGAGAGAAGAGCGTTGGTACATCTATACTGATACATAATACACCTTGGCACATCTTGCATACATGCATACAAACACACACATCTCTTTTTTGAACACATAACACAACTTTATCTTTTATTTTGACAGTGTGATTCAGTGAGTTCAAGGGAGTGACAGAGTGTATCTGATTGAGTGTGTCTGTGAGGGCCTGTGTGAGTGCCTGAGTGTGAGTTGGTGTGTGATGGCAGCGATAGGAGAGGAGGATAGAGGGATGGGAAGAGAAGGAAGGTCAGGAGGGCATCCCTGGTCAGAGAAGGAGTGGGAGAGAGAGACCAGCTGGGCAGAGGGGTACCCGAGCAAGGAGAGTCACACAGAGGCCAGGGACAGCTTTGCCAGTGGGATGAGTGGTAAATCCTGGGGAGCAACTCACACAGTCAGGGTCAATGCAGCCAGGGCCTGAAAGCCAGAGCTCTGACACATCCCAGGCTGGTGCTGATGAGGAGAGGCTGTGGGACCCAAAGTACACCTACAAGGAGAATAGGATCCTCATACAGAGCATTATTGAGAGGAACAGTATCCTGTACCCGAAGGAGAGAGTTAGTGGTTTGGATGCCAAAAAGAAGGACACCTGGTGTCAAGTGCTGAGCAGAGTCAATGCCGTCGTCACCTGTCAGAGTACCATGGAGTCTATTATGAAGCAGTGGGGTGATTGAAAGAGGCGTGTGAAGCAGAAAATGGGAGAAGTTTCCATGCACACCCAAGGCACCGGAGGTGGTCCCCCTGTCCACATCACCTTCAGTCCCTTGGAGGAGATGCAGAGACAGAACCTGTCTTAAACATCTGTCGAGGGGGTCCCAGGAGGACGTGATACATTGGCGAGGACAGCATTCTCCAGACTTCCGGTAAGTGCATAATTCTATAACTAGACACCACACAAACCCTCATACCTAGTACAGTCCAACTCAGTGACATGCTGTCATATGAAGCTCTGTTATGTGAGCTTCATATATGTGGAGTCAAGGTCTCACCAGGGTCACTTGGACATCCCCCTATTCCAGGATGGGTCATGCCATGAATGCCTGTGGGAAAGGATGACAGGATTTGAAGCTGCACCATCTGTCTGTCATGCTGTAGACAGCATTAACACAGTATATCCAGTTGTGGATTGATGACAACAGGCCCATGTAGCCAAAAGCGCCTTGTTAGAGGGGGTGTTGTTTTACCTGGGCAGAGGGGTGAGTTCCTGTCAGGAGGAGGCATAGTCTTCTCAGAAGGACCTGAACCTGTTCCCCAGGCAGAGACTTCATAGCTGAGGGGAGGATACCTGCTCACAGTGACCTGTTCCAGTGGGTAGAAGTGCGAGTCCCTACCCAGGTCATTGCTCCCCATTGGGCTGGCTGCACCTGCAGGTCTTCCAATCCGGTTGACCGTTCCTCCTCTGGGTGGTGCAGCTAGATCCAGTGGCAAACGGCCCAGGTCTGTCCGGTGGTCCTCTGAGGCTGGTCAGGTGTAAATGACCTAGTAGGCGCCCCCCTAACGCTACAGGGGTGGGTGCCTGCCGCTGGGGGCGTCACATTGGTGGCAGCGGTGGAATCTCTGCACTACAGAGTCCAAACCACCACCGGGATTCACCTCCATCGGGAGGTTCAGAGGAGAGCACAGCCAGACCACTAGATGGAAGCCATTTACAAGAAGCTGAGCATCACATCGCTGAAGGAGCTGATCATCACTCGAGGGTCTGATCATGGTCAACGCAGTAAGCCGGAGCTTGTTGTTCAGCTGATCAAGATGGATGTGGAGGCTAGCATAGCTAAGGCCCCAGCTCCACAGCAAAGAACAGAAACACCCTTTCAGCAGAGGATGCGGGAGAGACTGGCTTACTTGACCCCACCTCTCTCTGAGGGCGCCATAAGAGAGGTAATGCGGCAGGTTCGGGTAGAGCTAGACAGTGCACGAGATACAAGGTTCAATAGTAGATCCCTTCTTGATGCTGGGTCCTGGAGAAACAACGGAACAATAATGGATCTTAAAGTAACCCACCAGCTCCCCTGTGTTGTGATACCTGAACTGGTGAGTGGGAGTAAGCTCACCAGCAGCCCCATGAAGATGGCCCCTTTGTCAATGGACACTGCCCTGGAGAAGGAGCAATGTGTGCTCTCCAGGGGCACGGATGATACGGCCCTGAGGAATGGGACTTCGGTCTTCCTCAAAGCAGAGAATGGCCCTGCGGTTTGTGGCCTGAAAGAAGAGGACCCCAGTAGAATGGAGGAGATTAGTGCTGCTGGCCCTCTTGTTGACCCCATGGACTGTGAACTGGTGGGTGGGAATGATTTTCCCACCAGCCCTCCTGTGAACCCTGGCCTAGTGAGTAGGAGTGAGCTCACCAGGGCCTGGAAAACCCCTGCTGAGGTGGATGAGATGCAGGTCCCCACCAGCAGCTCCTGTCCGTTCCCTGTGGATGTTGCCCTGGAGAAAGAGGAATGTGTGCTCTCCAGGCCCACAGATACATCTGCCATGGGAAGTGGGACCGCAGTCCTTCCCAATGGCCACGTGGACCTTGAACTGGTGAGGAAGGAGACATATCTCACCAGCAACCCTGCAACTTTTCCTGCAAACCCCATACTGGCGAGTAGGAGAGAGCTCTCTAGTCCCCCTGTGGCCCCTGGCCTGGTGAGTGGGAGTGAGCCCTGTGAAACCCTGGCTGTGATGAGTGGGACAACCGTCCTCATCAGCAGTCCAAAGCCTGTTGCCCCTTTTCCTGATAACCCAGCCTTGGTGAGTGGGACCATGGTCCTCATGATGCCCTTGATGCCGATGGATCTTTTGACCCCAGCCTGGTGGGTGGGAAGTCATTCCCCACCAGGCCAACTATTGACCCAGCCAAAGGGAGTGGGACCACTGTCCTCCCTAAAGAAGTTTGGTCTTGGCCCAGTTCTGTTCTCTGACCAGAGTCTGTTTGCCCTGGGCTGGTGAGTGGGAGTGCGCTCCTTGCCGGCTCTTTGGATGCCCCTGCCAAACAAGTTCCCAGTGGTGCTAACAGTTCTCTGAGTGTTTCTGCAATTCAGGAGAGTGGGAACTGCGTCCTCTCCTGCTCCTGGGGGGTGCTTGCCCCACAAAAAGGGGGAGATGTGCCCCTATCCCCACACTTTGATCCCCAGGCCATTGAGAACCCAAAAATCCAGTTACCCCAAAAGGATCCCCTCTATAGACTGGCTCTGGACCCTGAGCCGCTGGTCCCAGATCCAGGAAAGGTTGGCCCCAGCCCTGCATGGAGCATGGCCCAGGAGAACCCTCCCAACTTGGAGCTAGTCAGAACTCGGAGACAACTGTGTTAATTCCCCCTGTACATCAAGTGAGTTTGCGGGGGGCCTGTGGGAGACCGCACCGCCACTCACTTATTTGGGAGGGGGGAGGAGTGTGAAGGAACAGGAGGTTCAGCTTTCATGTCCCTGTGATATATGAGGACTGTGGGATTACATGGACATTCCAGCAATACATCTGCTATGGACTTTTCCTGTTTCAAGTCCTTTGAACTCAACCTCGCCATCTATTGGTTGAATCTGGCATTGCAGCATTGTACTATGCACTGCCATCTATTGGTTGGTGACCTACATTGCAGCATTGTTGTGTCACATGCTAGTATGCAAATATGCCAGTGTTGCATTCTGGGACCTTCAGTTTCTCTCCAGTATTTTCATTATACTCCGCCATCCTACACCCTAAAATTGTTAGACCCTGGTATGTTTGTTGTATGTCTTGTCTTCTGTGTATTATGATATTTTATTATATTCATGTCACCTCAAGTTGAATGAAGGCTGTGAAAGGCCTGGTATTCCATTTCAATAAACTTGGATGAGTCCTTACCCTTGCAGCAGAAGTTTAGGCTCTGTTATTGGGGGAGGCTGGGCATAGTGACATGTTGTCTGTGTAGCCAAAAGTGCTTTGTTAAAAGTGGTGTCTGCGGAGTCGTTGTCTGCCCAGCAGAGACTTTGTAACAGAGGGGAGATACGTGCTTGCAGTGACCTGTTCTATTGGGTAGAAGTGCGAGTCCCTACCCAGGTCACAGCTCCCCATTGGACTGGCTGCATCTGCAGGTCTTCCAATCCGGTTGACCGTTCCTCCTCTGGGTGGTGCAGCTAGTTCCAGTGGCAAAAGGCCCAGGTCTGTCCTGTGGTCCCCTGAGGCCGGTCAGGTGTAAATGACCTAGTAGGCGCCCCCCTAACGCTACAGGGGCGGGTGCCTGCTGCGGGGGGCCATCACAAATACTATTTTACTCTCCTGGCAATTAGGTGTCTTGCCAGGCCATGCATGCTGGTACAGCTATACAATATTTGGTATTTTTGTACTTGGGAGATTCAGGAATTTTTCAGATAATCGAAACATTCACAATCAACATAAATGTTTTTGTATGTATGTACATATATCTTTATGTATATGGTGCCACACAGTGTACACACTGCCTTACCTAGTACTATGTTATAATAAATAAATGGAGATAAAATAAGTGTCACAGTCATAGAAACAATAGGAAAGAAGTCCCTGCCCCAAGAAGCTTACAGTCTAAATGGGTAATAGGAGACAGACAACAGGGTATGAGGGTGTCAAGTGCTGTGAATTGAAGTGCTGAGTTTTCCAAAAGGTAGTGTATGGTCCTAGTGCTGCAGAAGATAAGATTTCAGGGTAGACTTAAAGTTAGAGGGGGATTTTTCTAGACGTAGGGATAGAGGTATGGAGTTCCATTGGGAGCGGAAAGTGAAAAAGGTTTGAGACAGGAGATGGCAAAGGATGTGGATGGTGGAACAAGAAGTGTGTTGTGTGCTGAGTGAAGGAGGCGGCCAGGACCATAAGAGAAGATGAGGAAAGAGTGTATGATTTTAACAAAATAAGTCATTTTTTAACTTTTTTTGGTAATTCTGTCATAACTTGTCTCACAATGCAAAATTTACTTCATGTGAGGCACCATGCAAAAGCTCATTTAGTTCTGAAAGAAATGATATATAATTTTCCATTAAAAAATGCTGAAAGTGTGCCTGGCCTACAGGGTGTAATAAAAGACCCAAGCCCCTGGCACGCAAAAGGTTAAGGGTCACCTGTCAAATGTCAGCCATTAACTTAAATATCCGATGCAGGTGAATGAAAGTAGTGAGTGGTAGAACTTACAGTCTGGATTAATCCCCTGTATGCCACTATGAAATTGTGGAGTGTAGCACTGGCCCGCCCTTCTCTCCAAATGCTCCATCCAGGTACCCAAAATACACACATTTAACGTGCATAACAAATTAGAACTATTCTTTACATTTCCCTGGGGCTAATCAGGAAATCCCTTCAGGATTTGGGAGTCACTATTCCTGGGACTTTGGCACACATCCTTCCCCCCCCAGTGGAGTGAGCAACCACAGACAGTAGGGAATGCATTCTTGAAAGCATTCTCGAAAGCCCATCAGCATTTCCCTTTTTAAACCTTGTAAACTAAGAAACAAGCGGGTGACCCTACAGTTTACCTCCCTGTACATGGTCTGTCATAAGTCTGAATTTTCTGCCCAACAGGTAGTTCCTGAAGGCATCTACAGCCCATTTGGTAGCAAGATACTCCTTTTTAACAACAGAGTAGTTTCTTTCTTGAAGATTAATTTTCTGCTTAGGTACATAATAGAGTGCTCATGTCATGCTGGGACCACCCACCTACTAGTAGATGCTTGAGAGCGATGTTGGTGTGCATGGCTAGTGAACAGTAACAGCCCTTGTTATACTCTTGCTGTGGTTGAAACCGCTGTAAAGGTGCTGGCCCGGAAGTCAGTTGTCTGACCCCAGTTGAGTTGAGACCAGGACCAGGATGGGTAAAACAGGGAGTTGTGTCCTAGTAGGTGGGAGGAAGACCCAGGATGCAGACTCAAAGCAAACAGTGCAGAATGAACCCAGAGATGCAGCGGGTAAGAGGAGACTGACATTTTGATACCAGGGTCTAAAGCCAGAAGTCAGTCCAGAAGAAGCGGAGTCTGGAGAGGAAGCAGAGGTCAGAGCCAGGAATCAGTCAGTGACAGGAGCAGAATAAAATCAGCAGGCAGTAGAAGGATCGGAAGACAGAATAGGAGTCAAAGCCAGGAATTCAACAGCCAAACAAGGTGCACAATCGGAAGACAGGAGAGTGGTCAGAAGCAAGCCTGGTCAGGATCGTAGTCAAATAGTTGAACGTTATAATACTCAGAAAGCACAAAGAACGAGCATCAGTTGCTCAGTGAGCCAGTTATTTATGGGCTGAGACTGTTCAGGTGATCCTGACAGGTAAAGGCTGAGACTAGTTAGGTGATCTGAACAGGAAAAGACTAAGACTGGTCAGATGATCTGAACAGAAAAAGGCTGAGACTGGTCAGGTGATCTGAGCAGATAAAGGCTGAGACTGGTCAGGTGATCTGAAGAGGAAAAGGCTGAGACTGGTCAAGTGATCTGGACATGTAAAGGCCAACGTGACAGCTCATGGCCCTGATTCTCTTGGGAGAAGACTGCCTCAAGTTCCACATTTGATGCATGAGTCTGTAAAATAAAGTCCCTGGATAAATCAGGGGTTACCAGCACCAGCTGAATACATATGGCCTCTTTCAACTTTCTGAATGCTAGTTCAGTTTTTGCGGCCCATTTAACCATCATAGGTAATTTTTATTTTTTTAAAGGATAGTAATGCTTAAAATGTAAAACAAAATATTGAAGGGTTTATCCCCCTAAGTAAAACAATGGTACTCACACTGCAGAAAGGTGTTTTATTCAAAAGTTATTAAAGCTCAAAAGAGATTTTGTTTAGGTGCAAACATGTGCAGTATCACAGTGGACTGAAATTGTACAATGGTGCTGTTGCTACACCATCCTATGGAGATTTATGTCAGCTGAACAGAGCTGTCCATAGGATGGTGTAGCCACTACTGCACAAATTCGGGCCACTGTGATACTGCACCTACAAAATTCAAGTTTGAGATGTAATAACTTTTGAATAAAACACCTAACAGCAGTGGGAGTACCCTTGTTTTACTCAGGGGGATAACATTACGTTTATATATATATATATATATATATATATATATATATACACACATACACTACTAGTAAAAAGTTCTAGAATACACCCACTTTTCCATTTTTTTTTTTTTTTTTTGTAAATCAAATTTTATTGGTTTTTCAAAAAAAGGAAGGAGGGAGGAGAGCATACAACCAAAGAGAGGCAAACAGCAGTCACAGTACAATACAGTATGAGTATTAAAGTGCCGAAGATAGTGAGTACAAAGTAAATACAGGCAGCTTCATATCGTTACAAGAACGTGTATGGGATCTCAACTTAAGAGGGTCGGAATGGAGAAAAAAAAGGGGGGGATGGAAAAAAGGGGGGAGGAAGGGAAAAGGGGGGAGGAGGGGGTTAAGGGGGTCACAGCCTCGGGGGATCTCAGGCAAGGTGTAAAGGAAGAGAAAGTAAGGATTAGCATAAGAGAGAGGGTCCAGCTCAAGAGCCAGCCACATCAAGAAGAGTTTGGGTCTGCGGATCTTCAAGAAACAGTAGCCATGCAAGCCAAGTCCCAATATAGTGGTCTTGGTGATTATCAGAGTGAAAGATTAATTCCTCCACAGAATGAGCATTCTCCACCCGTGAAACCCACTCATGAATAGATGGTGGAGTGGTCTTTCCCCAGTGTAAGGGGATGAGTGCTTTAGCCTCATTTAATGGATGCTTAACAAATGATTTGTTGTATCTCAAAAGAGGCAGTTCTGTGCGGTGTAGCAGAAAAAGAGCAGGGAGAAAGGGTGAAGGGGTGTCAGTAAATCTATGGAGAAGGTAGTGTATCTGCTTCCAAAAGGGAGAGATGACGGGTCAATCCCACCAGATGTGAAGCAAAGTACCCCTAGCAGCTGAGCACCTCCAGCAAACATCCATCACATCAGGGTAGAAAGTATGTAATACAGCCGTAGTTTGACACCAGTGGGTAAGCAGTTTGTAGGACATCTCCTGAATCTTGTTGTTCAGGGAACACTTGTGTGTCAGTTTGAAAAATGTTTCTGCTTTTTCCACCATATGTGACAAAAGTACTCTTTGGCTTTGTACATTTTGCCCTGGGATGAGCCTAAACATACTTTTCTAGGTTGCAGATTAATTTAATACACAGGAGGAATATAATTCAAGACATGGCCTGTTTTATTTATCTTTAAGTGGTGAGATAACAACAACCAAACAAAACTAGAAAATCCTTGCAGTACTGAGACTAATCCTATTTGCTCCTGACTGTATTTTGGACTGCTTGTCTGTTTACCAGTTTTGAACATTAAAGAAGAACAGCATAGTACATCAGGCACAAGTGAATGCATTTTTCACAAGTTACAGGCTTGCTGATATTAGTTCCCTCCTCTCTGGGAACAGAAAGAGAGAGTCTGTCACAGTGCAGGGGAAGTAATTATCCTCTTCATGATGAGAGATGTGCCAAGACCATCACACATTTCCGTCCTTTAAGGACAGGTGGCGGTTCTGGCGCGTCAAAGACCTCATGATCACAGCGCATCTCAGGACTCTCTGTGATCATGCAAGGGAGGTTGCAACTAACTGCTCCAGTACTGAATCACAGCACTGAGGCACTTCCACACAACCCTTCCCTTTCACAAGTGGCATAAAAACTTGTTCAGTCTGGGATCTGAATCTATCTCCCTTATAAAAAGGTGATACAAATAGACATATATAAACGGAACCTATTGGTAGAGCGTATACTTGATGGAGTATACAAATAGTTGTCAGAGATGGTAGTCTGTCCCTCAACAGAGGGTGATAAGAGCAAGTACACTGTTTGTATTAAGCGCTCACCAGATGATTTCTTGCTTTTGGGCCCATAGCTAGTAAACTTGGTGGCAAATCTGATGTCTCCGGTATTTCAAACGATTCCCCTGGTTCTCTGTCCCAGCAGTCAGAGTGCCGATTAGTCCGATCGAATATACTTGTGCAATCTTTATTAGCGATCAGCAGTCTATGGCAATCAAATATCTTTGCATTTTGGGAAATTAATCCCCTTTCTCAAAATGATATGATTGTATCTTGTACTCCTCCAGAAGGTAATTCAAAGGCTACTAGCCAAACTCTCAGTATGTCCCCCACTAAGCAGTGGGTCCATGCTCCTCACCACTAAACTGTATTTCACAGTTGATTTTTGTAGGCAGCTATTTTAGTTAATGTTTGTCTTTTGTTTTTTTCTACCTTGGCTTGAATTAATTCCTTTAACCCTTTGAGTGCACTGGCACACAAAGGGTTATTATCAATGGTAAGTACTACTTTTAGGGTGCTTACCTATGAATGGTATCCTTTGAACCAAGGTACAGCTTAATCTTGTTAGAATATCATGTAATGCTGTTTCTCTGAAATATGTTTTGTTGGTGCCCAGTAGATGCCACTATGATTGTGTGCTGCTCTGTTTCCTTCATGCCCAAGCACAGCTCTGCTCTGAACACTACTCTAATCCATTAACCCACTTTTGTGCCAGAGAGGTGCCTAACGCATTCCTTCGCACCCCTCCAGGGGAGGACTGGCAACATGTGGTCCTAGAGACAAATACAATCAAGTGGCCCATTTCTACTGTCATTCGAGCTCACTGTCTCAGCCTACTCCCTTTTGTTAATTTTAAAATTACCATTTTGTGAAGTAAGGCAACTTGCACCACATACATTACAGTTGAAATGGGGCTACACTAGTGATACTACAGAGCTTACAATTTAAGTAAAGTTACACTACTGATACTGTAGAGCTTACAATTTACGTAAAGTTACACTACAAATACTATAGAGCTTACAAGGGAAATTGGTTATATACTAGTGTAGCTCCAAATGGATTGTAGCTTGGTGGTATCATTTTTGGAGATCAATTTCAGTTGTAAGCTGTGTGATATTACTACTGTAGCTCTATTTACAGCAGCTAGCTGGAGACTGCGTAAGGTAGTGGCCCACCGGCCCAGACATATGACCAGCCCAGGGGGCAATGGCCCCCATGCCCCCCCAGGCCAGCCCTAACCTGAAGTGGCACCACCAGCTTAGATTGCTGTGGTGCCTCCTTAAATATAATGTTCAATGAGCAAAGCTGGGGATCCCTTCAAAGTCTCTCTAAGGATAGATAGATTTCCTCTCTGTGTATGGCACTGGTGAGCTAAAAGAGATTGGACCCTGGGCACGAGCACACAGTCCCAGTGAGCTTCTTGCAATTATTTGCTAGCTCATGAGCCTAGTTGAGCATCTCTCACCTTTCTTTCTACATAGGAGAGAGGGGTAGAATGAGATGGCAGGATAATAAAATGAATAAACATAATTGTATGCATAGGCTTTATCTTCATTTCCTGTTCAGCTATAGATTAAAGAGAGTAATGTAGCAGAGATGGATGTGTGCTACCAGTCTGAAGAGTGAATAGCGGGCATAGTAGACTTTATTGTAGAGAGCTTGGCTATAGTGTGAATCAGTGACTAGATTAGGGACTATGGTTTACAGTCCTTGTTACAAAGTATATAAAGCTTCTCATAGAAATAGAAAAGGTGACCTGTCAGATAAGAGCAATTTAGGCAGGCCTGACCCAGGACATGTAATCATTATACAAGAATAAAGTCGCTAGTTCCAGCTTCCACAGAGTAGACCAGCTAACAGGGCACACTATCTTTCTGAAAGTTTCACTTTAAACCCTTTTGAGCCTATACAGGTTTCTGGACAATAAAAGGGTATATAAACTGCTATGAAGAATTGAAATGAAGCTACCACGTCATTACATGTATCGATAGCAGTTCATAATAATAAACTTAAGGGACTCACCACTATATGATAGTCTGGGTACTCCGCTGCTGATACAGGATCTCCAATCCTGTTGATAGATACTTCAATAAATGTGTTAGCAGCACTCCAGATAGATCTTGAGCCAGTGTAATAAAATCAGAAAACGTTATTTTTATTATTTTAAAAGATTCCAAACAGCTCTTTAGTCGACAGAGAGGGAGACAATTTTCACATGTCAATCGCGCAGATGTACCAACATATCTAACGCGTTTCGTGCTCCAAGTGCGCTAACTCATAGATAACTTGTTTGTATCGACATATCTCTATTTAAAAACTAACCATTAAAAAACAATTAGAAACATCTGTTACTGTTGCAAACATGTTCAAACCACCCTATCGGACTGAACTAATTGTCAGACCGAGGCTGGAAAATTTAACCCCTAGAGTGATAAAAGCTAAATGTGGTTCCTTCGTCATGGGTGATCATGAATATTATTGCTATATAGGAGTTCTAAATTTAAAACACATATACTGTAACAAAATGTATCCTCATATAGCTCATAGACATTACCATGACGAAAGAACGCCATGCAGAAATATAAAGGTAAAAATTATATATATTATA
This sequence comes from Rhinophrynus dorsalis, assembly GCA_037306005.1. Taxonomy (NCBI): domain Eukaryota; kingdom Metazoa; phylum Chordata; class Amphibia; order Anura; family Rhinophrynidae; genus Rhinophrynus; species Rhinophrynus dorsalis. The sequence continues at coordinate 146,210,619 of CM074725.1, read as the reverse complement.
CAAATTCCAAAACACCACAGCATATATCAAAGCTTATCTAATTTTAACCTCTGGGTGACCATAAGTTCCTCTATCGATACTAATTACGTAATACTGCATATCCAAATGAAGATAGTCAACTACAGGAAGGCACTTGACTATGAAATACTAGATGATGTTACTGATATCCCATTCCAAGTTGAGACCCAAAGGTATACGGGTTTTCAAATGGAAAATCCAACATGCCTTCCTGTGACTGACCAGCTTCAAAATGTCACCCCCTCAAAGCGGCCTGAAAACTATAGGCATCCTGATTGCCCCCATGTGCCTGATATATGTGTCTGGCAAACAACGACTCACGTTCTTTTCTCTGAACTTGATACAAATGTTCCCTTATGCGATTCTTAAGAGGGCGAATGGTATGGCCTACGTATTGAATTGAACATCTTGTACAAGTAAAGAGATAAATCACATATTGTGTGTTACAATTAATAAATGTCAGGATGGGATATTTAGTCCCATCTACTGAACATACAAATTCTTTGAACTCCTTGGATGCCCCACAGCACTTACAGGAATGTGCCCCACATTTATAAAACCCTGTGGTTTCCAACTACGTAGATGAAAACTTTTTGGAGGAATATAAACTGGGAGAGATCATATTGCCAATTGTCATACCTCGTTTGGCTACAAAGTCACATCCTTCACTTAATATGTCTGCCAATGCCACATCCATGGTCAACATCGGTAATAATGAGTTAACCAAAGACCTAATTTGCTTGAACTGCAGACTACAGGTTGTAATAAAACGTACCTTACTGTCATTACATCTATCAGTAGTTGTCCCTCCGTCTGAAGGATCATTAAATAGGCTTTCTCTAGAAATATTGTTTACTGATTGGAAAGCCTCATTAAAGATGCAGTCATCATACCCCCTAGCCTTAAATCTCCCATAAAGATCTCTGGACGCTGTCCTGAAATCCTTATCCAAGGAACAGTTCCTCCGACACTGGAGAAACTGTCGCTTGGGGATATTAACTATCTGGGAGCAAGGGTGTGAGGAATGCGCCTGAAACAAGGTGTTACCTGAAGTTTGCTTCCTATAGATATTACTAATGACCCTCTGGGTTCGAATATCACCGGTCAGTGTAACATCTAAAAAGGCAATAGAGGCAGCATCATGATTGTATGTAAAATTCAAATTATTATTGTTTTCATTTAGATAAGAAACAAAAGAAACTGCCTCATCTTTTGAACTTAACCAGATGAAAAGCAGCTCATCAATATATCTCCCGCACCATAAGATCAAATCTCCAAAGGGGGTCATACCCCCAAAGATGTGGCTGGCCTCCCACCAACCCATAAATAGGTTAGCTAGAGAAGAGGCAAAAGTTACTCCCATTGCCACGCCATGCCTCTGGAGGTAAAACACCCCATCAAAAGAAAATAAATTATGGCACAGGAGATAGTCGATGACCCACAGTAGAAAATCTATTAATATCCCAGAATAATTTGAGGAATTTTTAAAGTGGTATTCCAAAGCGGTTATGGATAATGGATGAGGAATCAAAGATTATACCACAGAAACATCTGCCGACAACCAAGACATACCTTGCCTCCATTCTATATCCATCATCTGTCGCAACACTTGTTTTGTGTCCCAGAGAAAACCCGGTAACCTATACACCAAAGGTCTGAAGTACTGATCAACCCACATGGACAAGGGCTCATGCAAAGACCCAATGCCCGATACAATGGGCCTGTCCGGTGGGTCCACCAGACTTTTGTGCAGCTTCGGAAGGTGATGAAAGTGTCACGGTTTCCCAGAAATATTCAGGAGTTAGTACGGTATAGTAAAATGCAATTTGTTAAAATACAAGTAAGGTAGCATAAGTAGTAAGGTAGCAGGAATAAGCAGAGGGTCACAAGCCAGCAAGCGCTACTATCAGAAATAGTAAGCTGCCAAGATTGACCACACTGCTAGAGACTAGGCTGAAGCCACTGGTAGTCTCTGCTGGAACCAGGAGTTGGAACTGGAATGGAACAGGAGCAGGAGCAGGAACAGGAACACGATGTCTTGGTCCAGAACTGCGGGGAGGCTACCTGTCATGGTTTGTTATGACTCTCAGACACAGAGTTAAGATAAAAACACAACTTTATTGAAAAGTTTAATGGGAACCCTTGTGGGTAGCATACACATAGAACATTTAGTGACAATACATAGTAGCATGAGTAGTGTTATACAAAATGTAAGACAGGCTCTACAGACCTTGCTAATACCGTGTAAGGCAACCTTAGGTGGCACAAGATGGAAAAGGTTCTACTGGCCTTACCAATATACCAGGCAAGGCAGCCCTATACTAGTGATAGAGGAAAAGGAGGCTCTACCGGCCTTGCCAATATACTGGGCAAGGCAGCCTGGAGACTGGTACAACGAATAGTAAAGGCTCTACCGGCCCTGCCAATATACCGGGCAAGGCAGCCTTGAGACTGGAACACGAGTAGATAAGGCTCTACCGGCCTTTCCAATATACCGGGCAAGGCAGCCTTGGGAGCAAGACAGCAAGTAGTGAGGCTCTACCGACCTTGCCAATACCGGGTAAGGCAACCTAAGTTGGTACAATGCGAGATAGGTTCTACCGGCCTTACCAATATACCGGGCAAGGCAGCCTTGGCTGCAAGTACTGTATGGCAGCAATGGTGGCCTCAGTGACTGGCTTAAGATGTAATAGACCAATCACATGAGATGGACGGACTGAGGCCCTCTGAATAGACTGGATGATATAGGCACCCCTTAATATAGGAGCGAACCAGTACCCGCGTACTGGAGTACGCAATCTCTACCGGTGCTGATAGAAACGCAGAAAGCAACCGGTTAATACATGGAGCGAACCAGTACCCGTGTACTGGAGTAACAGCAACTCTACCGGTGCGGCTGGCAGCTGGTTGAACGAGGAGCAAACCAGTATCCATGTACTGGAGTAACGGAAACTCTACAGGGTTGTCTAGGACTGAACAGCAACCGGTTATATATGGAGCGAACCAGTACCCGCGTACTGGAGAGACAAAATCTCTACCGGTGCGGTCTAGGACTGAACAGCAACCGGTCATACATGGAGCGAACCAGTACCCACGTACTGGAGTGACAGAACCTCTACCGGGTCAACTAGCAGCCGGTTATACATGGAGCGAACCAGTACCCGCGTACTGGAGTGACAAAACCTCTACCGGTGCAATGAGCAGCCGGTTATACATGGAGTGAACCAGTACCCGCGTACTGGAGTGACAGAATCTCTACCGGTGCTGTCTAGGACTGAACAGCTACCGGTCATGCATGGAGCTAACCAGTATCCGCGTAATGGAGTGACAGAACCTCTACCGGTGCAATGAGCAGCCAGTTATACATGGAGCGAACCAGTACCCGCGTACTGGGGTGACAGAACCTCTACCGGTGCAATGAGCAACCGGTTGTATGTGGAGCAAACCAGTACCTGCGTACTGGAGAGTAAACACAAGTGAATGAAAATGTCGCCAGGGCGACTGGAGGAGAGAGACACACTACAGGTGATCCAGGAGCAGGAACACAGCTGGTGATGGACAGGAAACAGATCTACAGGCAGTCAACCGGATCAGGAACGGCAGCAGGAAACAGCAGTAGGGACAGCAACCCCAACCGGATCAGGAACGGATGCTGGAACCAGGGAAGCTGGCAGACAGGAACTCAGGCAATCTCAAACGAGTAGGAACAGAGTAACGGCCCAGGAACGTCAGGAACCCAATGCAGGTGCAGGCAGCATGGAGACAGCACGAAAGGGCAACCAAAGGGTGCCCAAGCTCAGTCTAAATAGGCAATACAGGGCAGGCTGAAGGCAGGCAGCCACTGGAGAGCCCCCTTCTGGTAACTGACAAAGAAAGGCAGCAATCACGGGCACCGTGATACTACCAGACTCACGCCTGCAATCAGAATAGTAGCAGCGGATAACTGACTCACGCCTGCAGTCAGTATATAGAAAGCAGATACTCGACTCACACCTTCAGTCAGTATAATAGCTAGTCTACCAGAGCCCCAGGTCCGCACCAGATTGGGTGTCTGCTAGGTACAGGGGACAAACAAGAGAATAGTCAGACAGAGCCACAGGTCAGCAACAGAGAGGGTAGTCAGACAAGCCAGGTCATACACAGTTCAGATAGTCAGCCAGAGCCACAGGTCTGCACCAGATATGGTGTCCACTATACACAGGATAAGGCAGGAGAATAGTCAGACAGAAGCCACAGGTCAGCACCAGATTGGATGGTCAGACAAGCCAGGTCATACACAGAGCCCAAGGAAACAGAACTGTATTGTACAACAACGCAAGGGCAACTGAGTCAGGACTCAACTATCATGGTGCCCGTGATCCTTGTTGCAGTGTGGTGACATTACTGCTTCCTTGTTTCCGATTATGGATTCTTATTGGTCCCAGGACCTGACTCCTCCCAGGGCCAGCCCTTTTATACCCTGTCATGTTGTTAGTTGGGCACCTTTTATAATAATAATAAAAATCCTTTATTTATATCGCGCACACAGATTCCGCAGCGCTTTACACTCATATTGGTTCCTGTCCCCATTGGGGCTCACAATCTAAATTCACCTATCAGTATGTTTTTGGAGTGTGGGAGGAAACCGGAGTACCCGGAGGAAACCCACGCAAACACAGTGAGAACATACAAACTCATTGCAGATGTAGTCCTTGGTGGGATTTGAACCCAGGACCCCAGCGCTGCAAGGCAACAGTGCTAAGCACTGAGCCACTGTGCTGCCCGTGGTGTACCTGAACCTAGCGCTAGTTACTGCTGTTTCTCTGTTTGTGTATGACCTGGCCTGCCTGACGACGCTCCTGTGTATCCTGATCTGCTACCGCATCTGTTGCTGACTGGACTGGCTGAGAACCCGCTTCCATTGCTGACTGGACTGGCTGAGAACCCGCTTCCGTTGCTGACCGGACTGGCTGAGAACCCGCTTCCATTGCTGACTGGACTGGCTGAGAACCCGCTTTCATTGCTGACTGGACTGGCTGAGAACCCGCTTTCGTAGCTGACTGGATTGGCTGAGTACCCGTTTCCATTGCTGTATCGTACTGGCTTCTACCGCTTCTGTGGCGGTATTGCACATACGGAGTATTGGTTTCTGTGCTGTCAACAGCCGGGCTGAGTTACTTGTTCACATTGCTGACGTGTCTGGTTTATCCACTTTCACTGGCTGTGATCATTCCTGGTTGATGGTTATAGGCATATTCCCTGGGCGCATTATCACTCTGGTTGAACCTCGCTATCACCCTAGAGTTCTAGGGCCGGTTCACTTTCTCACACTGCCTTACCGTACCATTGTGGACTAGTGTACTTTAGAGCCAGCTGTAGTGTAGTGGTCCGTCTCCTGGTAGATCCGTTCTACCTGACACCTGTTGCCTGTATCAGTGGGTCAGTTGCCTCCATTCTACCCTAGCATTCTAGGGTCCCTGCTGCCATATCAGTGGGTCAGTTGCCTCCATACTACCCTAGCGTTCTAGGGTTCCTGCTGCCAGTATCAGTGGGTCAGTTGCCTCCATACTACCCTAGCGTTCTATGGGTTGGGAAAGTATTCAGTCGTTTATTGTTTCTTTATTTTCAATAAAATCATTTTAACCCTACAGTATTTGTCTGAGTGTTCTTCCAAAACCATGACAGTACGAAAGGGCCAATTATCTCTGACAATACTGCTGAGGGTACCTCCTTGAATATCCATTGGAGAATGGATGTGTACGAACAGTTGTTAGTAGCTGTGCAGACTATTCTGGAGCGTACCTCGCATCTTGACAAACCAGTACAAGCCTCGGTGGCACCCCCAGTCCAGGCACTGATGGCACAATCTATGGGTTCTAACCTGCCATATAAAGGGTTGTCCGCAACCGCGCCACTCCCATTAAGATACGATGGGGAGCCCACCTTATGCAGAGGGTTTCTTAATCAGCTAGAATTTTTTTTTGAACTTGCTCCACAAGCATTTCCTACGGAAAGAAGTAAAATTGGATTTATGATTTCACTGGTGCGTTGTTCAGTTATACTGTTTCCTACCTGACCTGTGAAAGTTGTGGGAAGTACCTGTACTGTCTCCATCTGGGCTTGTGTGGGTTGGGAAAGTATTCAATCGTTTATTGTTTCTTTATTTTCAGTAAAATCATTTTAAACCTACGGTATTTGTCTGAGTGTTCTTCCAAAACCATGACATCAGTCTGCACTTTAAACTCCTCCTCAGGAAATAGATAGGAGGAGCAGCTCAGAGGGAGGAAGTAGGTAGGAGGAGACTACAGGAAGCAAACACATAAAACAGAGGCCTGCTTCATTCAGAAGCCTCTCGCCTGCAGATGACACATCTTGCTCTGATGTGTCCAACCGCTGCCATAATCCTGTGTCAATCCATGCGGCATGGATGGCCACTGACGCCGAAGCATCATTTCGAGTGTCGCCTGAAGCGGCGGTGCTGGAACCAAGGTAAACTGTGACAGAAAGATAGGAACCAACGAATTCTCAGGGACCAAAAAGGAAGCTTCTTCTCTATACCAGATGAATCAGTTTTGATCTATATAACAACAGAGGATTACACATAAGCCTCATGAATGTAGAGGCATCTCCAAGTTGTCTCAATGCCTCTCTTTTGTAATCTTCTGCATTCAAGACCACAACCGAGCCACCTTTATCAGCCATTTTTATGACCAAATTAGTATTAGATTTCAACTGAGCAAGTGCTTCTTTTTGTGAGACTGGCAGACTGTGGTCTAGAGTACTCGAAGAACTACCATGGAAATGAATCAATTCCTGTTCCAGGGTCATCTGAAATACTTTCAACTGATTGCCTTTCACATGGATTGGAAAAAAATTGGATTTAGATCTGAGACCCGTGGATAGTGAAGTAATTTTAGTGTCAACAATATTCAATGACTCAGATTCTCTTTGTAATCCCTGTAAATCGTTAATAACTTTTATATCTTTAAACAAAAAAAGATGATTAACCACTGGATTAGAGGCATTATAATCCACAGGATACTGTTTCCCTGATTCTCCCAGTTTCTTACAGAAAAATTTCTTGACAGTGAGGCTCCATACAAATCGATTTACATCAAGAATAGTATTCAAGAGGTTAAATTTCTTTTGAGGCACAAAGCCAAGTCCCAATTCCAGAACTTTGATTTGAGAAGAGGTTAAAACGTCACAAGATAGATTCAACACGGTTAACAGTTGCGTGCAGCCGTGGTTTGACGTGTGTGGTAACATACGCTTCCTTGACCTACGGCCCCCCCTTCTTGTTGCTCTGTAGTATGTCAAGATGACTTCTTTTTCCTGTATTTTTTCGGGCCCCTCTGATTTTTTTGGGGTTCTGTTGGAAAATCCTGCTCCCATGAACTAAGGTCCACTGATTCGGATCTTGTTGTCATGTCACTTGTATCACATGTACTTTGATCTATATCATCATTATCATTGCCAGGAGGCTCTGATTGTGAGAAACTAACCTGGCGATCTGTATGCTTCAAAATAGATTTCACTGGTGTTGATCTATACATTCGGCATCTCCACACATATACTTCATCACATTCATAGTCCTGTTTATCGCAGATAAATTTGCGTTGTTTGAATGAACTAATTTCCTTGTCAAGCTTATCCAAAGCCTGTTTTAAACTTCCATCAAAATTAGTAAATGATGTTGATGTAATCTGTTGTTTCAGGACTGTTTGGGTTTTCAGAATATATTCTTTTAACCACAGGAAGGCACTGTTGGTTTCCAGACACATATATCAGGAACATAGGGGCGATCAGGATGCCTATAGTTTTCAGGCTATTGAAAGGGTACATCTGCCGCCTCGAGGGGGTGACATTTTGAAGCTGGTCAATAATAGGGAGGCATATTGGATTTTCCAGTTGAAAACCTGTATACCTTAGGGTCTCAACTCGGAATGGGATATCAGTAACATTATTTAGTATTTCATAGTCAAGTGCCTTCCTGTGGTTGACTATCTTCATTTGGATATGCAGTAGTAAGTAATTAGTATCGATAGAGGAACTTATGGTCACCTAGAGGTTAAATTTAGAAAAGCTTTGATATATACTGTGGTGTTTTGGAATTTGTATAATATATATAATTTTTGCCTTTATATTTCTGCATAGTGTTCTTTCGTCATGGTAATGTCTATGAGCTATATGAGGATACATTTTGTTACAGTATATGTGTTTTAAATTTAGAACTCCTATATAGCAATAATATTCATGATCACCCATGACGAAGGAACCACATTTAGCTTTTATCACTCTATGGGTTAAATTTTCCAGCCTCGGTCTGACAATTAGTTCAGTCCGATAGGGTGGTTTGAACATGTTTGCAACAGTAACAGATGTTTCTAATTGTTTTTTAATGGTTAGTTTTTAAATAGAGATATGTCGATACAAACAAGTTATCTATGAGTTAGCGTACTTGGAGCACGAAACGCGTTAGATATGTTGGTACATCTGCGCAATTGACATGTGAAAATTGTCTCCCTCTCTGTCGACTAAAGAGCTGTTTGGAATCTTTTAAAATGATAAGAATAAAGTTTTCTGATTTTATTACACTGGCTCAAGATCTATCTGGAGTGCTGATAACACATTTATGCAAATACTAGTATGAAAGCCCGTATACATGGGCTAAAGTGCACCCAGCTGCCCCGGCTGCCTCCCCAGAGGTGGGAGCAGAGACAGGACATGAGCAGTCCGGAGCGGTGCAGCGCGTTCAGCGGTTTACAGTCATGCGCAGTAGAGACTCGCCGAACGTGCTGATCCATAGCGGGGAGCTCCAGACAGCTTACAGCAAATCTCCCTGTGTGCAAAACCACACATGCACAGTAGAGGCTCTCTACTGCGCATGTGGGGTTACGGCTCACAGTAAGCGACGCATTCTACAACTTTATGTTATAGGATATAAACTGCTAAACAAACTATACAAATTAGTATGTAGACTGAACTTTGCAGCAATATATATATTTTAAAATAAACTGGTCACCATAAAAAAGGAGTGGGTACTTGAGGCAGGAACTATTCACAAACCAGCATAGTTGGAGTAACCAGTATGAATGAGGTATCCTTCAAATTCTGGCACACTAGACAGTTGTCTACTCTGCTTAATAGGAAAGCTGGCACTAGTACAAAAATCAAAGGATCAGTATTTTGCACCACTGATTTGTAGATTCTTATTCAAGTCTCCAGCATCTTATGACCTCATTTGTTTTGGAGTGTGGAGATCCCCTGTCCATAGCCACAGTCCCTGCCCTTGAATGATGCCCCAGCCTGCACCTTTCTCCTTACCCCGTAAATCCATTCCAGATATACTCCATTCCCAATGACTTACCCAGCTGCAACACCAGAAAGAGACTTGCTAATAATGCTCAGGTCCAGCTCTCTACTATTCTGCTCATTCTTCTGTTGGTTCATTGCCCATGGGCACACTATATTAAGGGTGTACTCTTACCGTGGTACATACATTTTTTATTTGTTAGTATTTGCATTGCAATGCATGGGATTGTGTAACCCCAATTAGCCTACTCAGGAAATACACATAGACGCCAGGCAGTCTACATGTTCTTGCTTGAAACATCAGCCTGATCTTGATGTGTTTTACGCTGCTCGGCAAAGAACCCATTAGAGTTGCTCTGCTGCCAGGGACAGCATCTCCACATGGGGTAGAATGTGTTTTTGCTTTACTACATAGGAATTTATTATTACTGTTGTCATAACATAGCAAGAACTGTAAATTCAAATAAAAAGCTCTGGTTCATTTGGTTATTATGATGCCAAGTGACTCAGTTTGTCACCTCACATGAAAAGGTGCACCACCCCAAACTGATGCATTGCACTCCAAGTTACCGGCACCTCACTAGCACATGAATTGTGAGAAAAGAATATGCTCTTGACTTAATAAACAGTGGATCAAACCAACTGCAGCAAAGGGGACAAATACCATTCCAATTTATTTAAAAGGGGTATTAAACCCTTTAATGTGAAAGAGTTTTTGTAATGCATTGTATACCTCTCTACCATTTAAGAGTTTAAAACGCCAATTTAAATAAATGGGGGATTGTATTTGCCACTGCAATGCATATGATTTCCCCAGAATTTATCCTCTTTGTTTTCATACATAAATATTGTAACATTTAAAACACTCTGATTGCAAATTATTCCAGATTCTGGTTCAATGCATCTAGGTTTCAGTGTGTCACTGCCATCTAAGGGTTAATAATAAATTGATTTGATACAATGCTGCTTTGTGTATAATCTGTTGGCACTCGACCTCTGAGCCAGCAGTCTCTTCCCTATTATCTGATTTACAATGCATACTGCACCTCCCATGATCTTAATATTTCTGTTTTCTGCAGAGCATTACATTCTGTGGTGATGTGATGTATAAGTAAGAAATTCATATCTTTACATTTAACAGTCTATGTAGACAAACCATCTGTCATTGTTACTATTTGTATGTGAAACTGTGTTGTTTAGGGACAATATCAAACTGCCATATGCAGTGTCCTTAAAACACAATTTTGCTTATGCTATTTTTAGTCTTGAAGAACTGGGAGTCAGCACATAAAATTGGAAGCTCATAATATACAGCCTGCCAATAAAACTGCACTGTGAAGTAGAGAAATATACCATACAAAAGCATGCAAATACAGATACGGAGGAAATCTGCAAGTATAATGGAGCGGGATATTTCTGATTAATTCTATGAGCAACAGAAGGGTGTCCATTGTATGAAATGAAAATGTAAACCGAAAAAATAATTTATGCTCGTTTGTTTATGAACACCCATCGGTCACTCAAAATTGTTAATGTGAGGTATGGAATGAGACTCTAAAATAAAAATGAATTATTTGTGTGTTAATTCTTTACGATTTATACAGCTTAAAACAATGCACACAGACCTCTGCATCATACAATAAAATTGGAATTACAGCAGGGAAGATAGACGAAAAACGGCACTGTGTAGATTATGATTTTATAGATAATTATTGGTAACGTGATTTATCAGTTATACGCATTGCGAACCGTGCATGTTATATATTTTATTTGTGGTGGCCCTATTCAGGTTTATTTTTTGAAAATCATTTGTTCTTGATTCACACAGATGTTGTACTAGAGAGCCCCCCTCCTCCTCAGAAATTGATGCCAAAGGCATTCTCTTGTTACTACAGCGGTGACGATTACAGAGGCACTGCTGGCTGCTCAAACCGCCCCCTGCTCTGCTAGTGACAACCACCGGCAGGTGACTGGATGCCACAGTGTTGTCCATGACAGAGCAACGCTTTCTACTTCCCGCCCACTTTCTTCCTCACCCCTCCTTTTTTTCTCTTGGGGTTTCTATAGCTCATTGGTCTGGAAGCGTCTAGGAGACGGTTCGAAACCAATTAGCTTCTGTTGTCTCGCCAAAGTCTGAATATCTATTGGCTCGACGAAGATAGCCAATGTGGTGACAGGAGATGTACAGAAGGCGTGGCCTGGGCGCGCAGGGTGCTGCGTTGTCTTGGGACATAGGAGCGGTACGCTCCACAGGTGCACGGTTCGGTTTGTCAAGCTTGTGTCGCCTTTCACCTCACACGTGCATCTCCGGTTACCGCTGGGGTGGGGCATTAACGGGGATTTTTTTTTTTTTAATAAGGATTTATTCTTCCGCCATTTTGTAACCTAAGGCGGACACTGTGTGTTAAGTGAAGGCGGTGGGGGAGAGATGTCCCAGCAGCGTGTCAGAAGAAACGGCTCCCCCACGCCGCAAATAAACCCCGGTAGCACTGGGGCGAGCGGTGCACCGGGGAGTCGGTTGCAGCCTATGAGGGCCACTGTACCGTTCCAACTGAAGCAGCATGGTAGTCCCACACGGCTCAGTAACAATAACAACAACGGGACTGCCCAACGCACTTCTTCTCGCTCCACCAGCCCTACTCGAGGCAGCGGAGGGAATGGGCTGGAATCGCCACCAGCTGCCAGTAGCTCCCGCGGGAGTCCAACAGTATCCACACAGACAGGGGCGTCACCCACGCGTGGGCAACACCACCATTCCCACCACCATCATCACTCCCACCATCACCACCACCATCATCATCACCACAATACCAACCAGCATCTACAGCAAGGGGTCGGCTCTCCCACGTCCACCTCTCCCGTGCTTCCCAGCCCTACATCAGCAGACCCGTCAGCAACTGGAGCTCCACCGGCTTCTTCATCTTCCTCTCCGTCTCCCGTGGGTCTGACATCGGTGAGCAGATCGGGATGGCAGCAGAGGAGCTCACCAGAGAGGAAGAGCCCGAGCTCACCGAAAGGTACAAATATAGGAGATGCAGGGACTTATAGAACCATTTCCGTTACAGATGGGAGACTGAGGCCCCACGGTTGTTGTTTTACTACAATTCCCGTCATCCTCTCGAATTGTGAAGACGATGGTAGTTGTGGCCCAGCAACAGCTGGTGTGCCTCAGGTTGCTCACTGTCATGATTATCTTAATGCATTTGTCACTGGATGTGATTCACTAAAACTTTAATCCACATGCATACAGTAAAACAAGAGTGGGTAACCTGTGTCTTTTCGGGAGTCTTATGAGAAAAGATTCTATCCTGGCCTGCTAGGGATTGTAATTGTAATTCCATAACAGCAGCCGAGTTTTTCTCACCACTTACTGTAGTTACATTTCCCGTGCTAGAGGGCACTGTGGCTGGATGAAATGATAGGTAAGAACAACATCCCAAAGGCCGCAGTGGCCCAGGTGGCAACAAATAGGTTATGTATAGACAGTGGCCCATATCAAGGCACACTCACTGATAACATGTATCAGCAAATGATAATACTTTTAGGGATTGTTTACACCCCAGTAGCTGTGTTAGAGAGATGAAAAATGAAGAGCACGTTTATAGGCTTGGGTAAAACACACAATCTATGTAGAGAACATTTAACAAAGTACACACCACCTTTAAAGTATATTTAAATGTAATGTTGCTTTGCTATACTTCACCTATATAAATAGGTTATGATTTCACATACAGCCTCTAAGCATGATCATCATTTTCACCTTATTGTGGGGGATGTTAACATCCTTAAAGTTTCTGGTAGGTTCTGTGTCAGCTGCTGCCAGCCTATCTTAGGCCAACTTGTGATCATGTTGTTCAGCTCCATGTGCCTGATAATATTTTCAAAACTGTTTGGGTCTGTAGGTCAATGATTTATTATTAGCATCCAACAGTAAAGTCTTCAAGATATGTTGGTGTTTTTAATAAATGATCATGGTGGTTTTATTCTCATGTCACTTTAATTATTTCTCTACACTTTGCAAGAATGACATATGGGAAAAAAGGACAATACACAAGGCTTTTTTGTCTTGCATGAGTGCTTTCAAATATAGACATGGTGCTGATTTCATAGTAGAGTTTTCAAAAGCCAGAAAAACATCAGCATGTAATGTAAAATAATATGCACACTTTTTCCCAATTTTGTTTTGTTTTGTTACTCCTTTACAGTAGGAAGGAAATAAGTAACTGCAAAGATGAGTTGGTATACACAACCATTTGCAAGACAATATATTAATACAAACGGGTCTGTAGTGGAGTGGAAAGGATGGGGAGATTGAAGGGAATTGTGTTTTCAATATTGGGTGTTTTGGGTTTGTTTATATAGTCTGTTCTTGGAAATCTTTTTAAGCAATTTAATATATCTTGTATCCACTCTCCCTTGATGCAACAGAGTAACGCCAAGCTGCTCGTTAACATGTCAATTTGTCACACACGGTCCCTGCACTTCTGTGGAAATCCCATTGCACTTTTGGTTACAACAGTATAATAGAGTATGGACTTTAGATATTTCACAGCGTAACGGTAAACAAAAACAAACCGTGTATAGCGTTCAAAACCATGTCCATATAAAGTGGCACAATTATGAAACAGGACTGTTTAATCCTTTTAAAGACCAGAGGGTGTGCAACATGTTTCTTTGCAGTGTACTGCACACCACTCAGGTCCTTAACTCTTTAGCTGAACTGCACATCTTCTGTTGTTCATGGGGGCTTTCAGAAAACTAACACCTCCACCTGGCACTTGTGGTTTGGGCCCATATAGGCTGGTGTTGGATTTGAAAACACTTCACTAGCAGTGCATGGGAATAGAGGTCACAGCACAGTGTGACTGAAGATTTCAAAGTATTTTTATTTTTCTGGAGTGTATTAGCCTGGCAGCTGCAGTGTGACTTTATGGTCCCCGAATGTCCCTTCAGGTGATCAGCTGGATATTTTTTCTGTAAACGTCTTCCTCTGAATCTGCAAAGGCTGCACTGGATAGCCACATCTCTCTTTATACTCTTAAACTGTTTAACTATATATATAGCAATGCAGCCCCAGCTTCCTACAGCATATATACTCCCGGAGGAGCAGACCCACCAAGAGCAATTACCACTCATAGCTAAGGCACAGGTCCATCAAGTTCAACCTTTGCCTGATAACCCAGAGAAATGAGAATTATATAGGCTTTCCTGCTGCCAAATAAGTTAGTCTTTATTGGAACTTACTGTTTTGCCTACTAATACAGTATAACTCTGTATGTTCCCTCTTGAAAGAAACATACCTAATCTCTTAAATGTATCCATTGTATCTGCCCTTAACACATCCTTGGGCAAAGAATTGCACAATTTAGCAGCCCTTACACCGTGCGTGTGTGTGTGTGGGGGGACCTTCCTCTGCTAAAGCTGAAACCTCCTTTCCTGTAATCTTAGTGTTAGTAATGCCTCATTAAAATACTTTATCTTTCTGTATGATAATAGTAACACAGTGTGCTATGTCAAACATCTTTCTTCTTTGTGATTCAAAAGTTATTCAGCTCTATAGATCCCCCACCCACCCCTTCTTACATCGTCAAGGGGGGCAGGATTTCCCATATACTTACTGCCGTTTGTCCTTCTCTGCAGCCGTAGAGTCGCATGACCCGATCTGCAAATTAGAGGGAGGTGGCCAGAAAGGGGCGGGTGGAGGATCTTTAGAGCTGAATAGCTTTAGAACAGTGGTTCTCAACCTGTGGGTCTAGACCCCTTTGGGGGTCAATGACGATTTGCCTGGGGTCGCCTAAAACCATCAGATATTTATATTTCGATTCATAACAGTAGCAAAATTACAGCGATGAAGGAGCAATGAAGATAATAGTAAAATTAGGGGTCGCCACGAGTTGGGAAATTCTATCAAAGGGTCGCGGCACTAGAAAGGTTGAGAACCGCTGCTTTAGAACTACAAAGAAGTAAGATATTTGACATAGCATATTGTATTACTATTAATATACAGAAGACTCGAACATTGTGACAAGATCTCCTCTTAGTCGTCTTTCCTCTAGAGTAAATAAATTAAATTTGTCTAGATATCTCTCATATGTTAAGTATTCTTTTCCCTAAAATAACTTTGTTGCTTTGTGCTGTACTCTCTCCAGTTCTAGAATATTCTTTTTCTGAACTGGTGCCCAAAATAGCACTGCATATTTGAGGTGAGGTCTTAACAACGATTTGTACAGTGGCAAAATTGTTACCCACTCTTGCTTCAATACTTCCTTTTTATGCAAGGCAGGACTTTGTTTGCTTTTGCAACTGGTATCTGACACTGGTCACTGATTCCAAGTTTGTAGTTAATAAGGATTCCCAGATCTTTATCTAGTATTGAGTTCCCAAAAATGATTCCATTAAGGGAATAAGTAGCATTTATGTGTTTTTTTTTTTTTTTGTTTTGTTTTTTTTAACCTTCCCAAATGCATAAATCTACAATTTCCCACATTAAACTTCATATTCCATTTGTTTGCCTCATCGCCGATTATTGCTGAAACCTGAACCTTGATAGATGCTGGTCTCATATCCTTTTTGAAGAAAATCTAATAAAACTGTTGTAGAAGTCGCTTCTCTTGATATATTGTTTTTAATGCACCACTCCCTAAAAACTGACCAAACCCTACATTAAACTCTAGAAGTAGATTTCTTCCTTCCTGCGAAAATTGTATTAATCACTGATTCGGATAGGCCTTTCAACCTTAAGGACGCCCTTTCAGCCTCCATGCCGTCCGCTTGAAAAATTGTGGGTTCTGATGCAGTACTGGTCCCTGGTTCAGAATGTTGTGACAACATGGTAACTCCCATGGGGTGTCTATGGATAGTCTCACCAGTTCCGAGTACCAGGTTCTCCTTGGCCAGTTGGGAGCTATCAATATTACATTGGTTCTGTCCCTTCTCCTCTTCTTTAACACTTGAGGAATCATGGGTGTTGGAGGATAAATGTAGGCCAGCTTGTAATTCCACCTGAATTTCATGGCATCCGTACCCAGAGCTCTTGGGTGGAACAATCGAGAAAATAATCTTTGGCATTTCCTGTTTGAATATGATGCCATCAGGTCTACTGATATTTTCCCCTGTTTCTGCACTATTTGTTGAAACAGTGTCTCGTCCAGAGACCATTCCCACAGATCTATCAGGTTCCTGCTCAAGTAGTCTGCTTTGACGTTATTTCCTGGTAAATATACCACTGAGATTCCTGCTAGGTTCTTCTCTGCCCATCTTAGAATTTTTTCTGCTTCTTTGCTCAAGGCTGGACTGTGAGTTCCCCCTTGGTTTCTGATGTACATGACTACCGCATAATTGTCCGACTGAACCTTGACATATTTTCCCTTTAGTAGTTTTTTGAACTTTTGAAGGCAGTATGTTAATGCTCTCATTTCTAGCTGATTTATGTGCATGTGTTTCTCCCTTCTTGACCACAGACCTTGAACACATTTATTGTTGTAATGACCTCCCCATCCTTTCAGGCTGGCATCTGTAGTAATCACCTGCCATACTGGGTCCTTGTAAAGGGAGTCATTTCCTGAGATTTTTTGGCTTTGTCCACCATTTTAACTCTACCTTCAGGTGATCCGGTACTTTTATTTTTTGGGACATGTCTGTTGAATTTCCGTTCCACTCTCCCAGGAACCATCTCTGAATTGGTCTCATGTAGTTTCTTGCCCATGGAACTATTTGAATGGCTGATGTGAGAGTTCCCAACAGACTCATGAACCCTTTTGATGATATGTATGTCTTCTTCTTTCTGATCTTCTTGACTCTCTGAATGATGCTGTTTTTCCTCTGGGTTGAGAGAGATGCTCTGCATCTTAGAGTATCTATCTTCATTCCCAGAAACTTCAGCTGTTGCTTTGGATATAGCTGACTATTTCGCTGATTTATCTTCCACCCTAATTTTTCCAGGTGACTGATTCTTCTAAATGTTGCATGGCTTGCGTTTTTGAGTCTATAAACAGCAGATCGTCCAGATATGGAACTACTGTGATGCCTCTCTTTCTTAATTGTTCCAAGGCTACTGCTAGTATCTTCGTAAAAACCCTTGGGGCTGACACCAGTCCGAAAGGAAGAGCTCTGAACTGCCAATGTTGCTTCTTGTAATGAAACCTCAGGAACTTCCGATGTTTCTTGAGTATGGGTACGTGGTAGTAGGCATCCTGCAGGTCTATGGATGCAAGAAACGCTCCCGGTCTCACCATACTGAGTATCGATGTTACGGACTCCATCTTGAATGGTCTGTACTTTAAAAATTTGTTTAAGAATTTCAAATCCAAAATAGTCCTGAATCCTCCTGTGTTCTTTGGTGCCAGGAATATCATGGAATAAATACCTTTTCTTCTTTCCTTGATTCGGAACTCTTTCTATAATCTGTCTTTCTAGGAGATCTTTTATCACATTGTCCAGGATGATTTCTTTTGATGTTTTCTGGGGTGTCTTTGAGTTTTTGAAGATTCTGATGTTTGGGATCCTTTTGAATTCCAGCGGATACCCCCTCTTCAGTATCTGGCTTGTCCAATTGTCTAATCTTGATTATTTTTCCCAAATAGATAGGAAATGTGGCAGACGACCTCCCACTGATACCTGAGAGAGGGCCCGCTGATCTTTTTTTTTTCCTTGATTCCTTCGTGGGGCTTCCTTTCTGAATCCTGCCCTGTATCCTTGTGCAGAGACTTGCTTTCTATTTTCAAACGATCTGTTCTGTTGAAATTTCCTTGAGTCACGAAAGGATAGTTTTTTTGTTCTGTAAGTTGTTTTCGGAGGAGATGACCTGTTTCTGTGTTCTTGCGGTAACATGGCACTTTTCCCCCCTGATAACTTTTTGGTTATTTCTTCCAATGATTCTCCAAATAACCTGGATCCCTCAAAAGGTAATGAAATCAGTCTATTTTTAGATGATGAGTCCGCATTCCATGATCTTAACCATAATGCTCTGTGAGCCGCTACCGACAGAGAAGATGCTTTTGCAGATAGTTTGATAGAATCCAGAGATGCATCACATGAGTATCCTATAGCCTCCTTGATCATGGCCACGTCTTTTGAGAGTTTGAATCTTGATACCGATGTTTCTATCTTTTCTTCCAACTCTGTCAGCCATATTGTTATCGTTCTAGATACACAAGTAAGTGCTGTTGCTACCTTAATGTTCTGTTCCAGAAAGGAAAACTGTTTCTTTAAGGCACTTTCCATTCTTCTATCCATGGGGTCACGAAGAGATGAACCGTCTTCCATTGGAATAAGTGTTCTTCTTGAAATATGGGATATGGCAGTATCAATTTTAGGAGGACCTACCCATGCGGCAGAATCTTCTTCCTTTAAAAGGATACATCTTTTGGAATCTTCTAGGTACTGCTACCCTCTTGTTTCATTTGGTCCATTCAGTCTTAACAATATCAGACACCGAATGATGAACTGGAAACACTGGACTTTCTCTTCTTTTTCCCAAAAAGGCTGTATCCAACACATCTTGTTCCTTCTGTTCTTCCGTAAGTCCTAATGTCTTACGCAGGTGTTTCAGGAATGGTTCCGTTTTGTCTAAATTGAATGATCCTTCATTCTTTATAATCTCTTCTTCTTCTGAGGAATAAATAGAGAGCAATTCCTCTTCTGTCCTGCGAGATGTACCCTCTTCTGGGTCCTCTATTCTCGCTGTCTTACGAGCTGGAGATTTTTGCATAGAATTAAAGGTTTCTTGCATGGATGTTCTCATCCATGCAAGAAACTGTTGGAATTGAGCTGGAACGTCTTGTTCTGAAGCTTTTTTTGCACACTCCTGACACAACTTGTTAGGTTCTGAAGCAGGAATTTTTGTTTCGCAGGCAGAACAATTTTTAAATTTCTGAGGAGTTTTGTTTTCTTTTGTATCAGCTTTATCTTTGGCATTAGAGGAGGAAGGCTTAGGAGTAGCCATAATAACACTTAATTAAAACCCAAACTTTATTTAAATATAGCTAAAACTAGCAACCAGCCATTGACTATGCTACACATTAAAGGAAACCATGAGTGACTCAGGGTATCTATATATGTGGGCTGTAATTGGCGTGATTTCAATAGTGGAACGCAGAGGCCTGCCCCTTCCATAATAGGAGAAAGCTTAAATGGGAGGACTTACCCTTCTCTTGCTTTCTCCATTGTTGCCCGTGCCCGCCATGACAGGGGGGAAGCCTGGGCTGCTAGTAACCCTCTGCTCTTCCTCCGATGCAGCTCCGGATCCTCTGCATACCGCTCCTACATGCACCTCTGGATCCTCCTCTTGCCGCGGTTCCGTGATCCTGGACCAGACCTCCACGTGGTCCGCTATCCAAGTATGTGAAAATGGGAAATTTATTTAATTCTGTGGGACGCTGTGTCCCGCTATCCTCCGCCAGCTGGAGTTAAAAAAGACTGGAGAGGAGAAGGGGAAGTGACTCAAATAATTTCCGGGTCAGAGTATGCGCCAGCTAGCGGGGGACGCGACCCATTGGTTTAAAGCGCTGGGGAAGGAGACACGGAGGAAAGACTTTTTTTTGGATTATTCTTGCTCTCCCTTGCAATTCAAGTTTCATTATCTATTTTTTTTTCTAACATAACTGCCTGTTTACATAATTTTAGTATACCCATGTATGTGCGTACGAAAATGCCCTTCATCCTGTTGTCCCATTGCATGCAGCCCCAGTGCCTCTGACTAATTAAAGGTAACGTTCAGGAAGACGATAGGGCAGTGACTCTTATGCATTGGAATTCTTTGTATGGTGATATGGGGGCTATATGCTTATACACAGAGAAATTAAGTTGATGGGAGGTGGTTTTGTGGCACAAGATATGGTGTGATGAGTAGGAGGGATAATATTGAGTGACATGGGAACAGCAGTTAGGAAGGTGATATGGCGGGAACTTTATTGGGGTATGGTATAGGGGAGGGGGACTTCATGGAGATCAGCTCTGTAGTATACACTTTTTCATAAATGTTTTTATACAGATAACAGGGTGACTGGTCTATTTCTCTCCATCAATATCCCCTTCCTCCCCACTCTTACCACTACCAGCTCTGTTAATCACATCCATACACATATCATATCATATACACATCACATCCTCTTCATAAATTTTTATTTATTTAATTTAATTCACAGGGAGGACTTGCACATCCTTCCTGTTAACGGAACTAAATATAGAGACATTTATTTAGTGGGGACGATTGGTAAGTCATCCAGCTTTGTAACCAAAGATTAAAAAAAAAAAAAAAAAAAAAAATGCCCTGGCTTAAAAATAGTAATAATGCTATGGACCTAATGAGTCTTCAGAGAGAGCCTCCATCTTGAAGTATTCACCAGATTATTCCTCCTTAATGCTCTCCCTCTCCCGTATGTAAGAGACATCTAAGAGGAATTCTTTGCCGCGGGAGGCTGTATTTGCAGATACTGTAGAAGCTTAAACTGTATACCATTCTAGTTGAGAACAGTATTGAACATTATACGTTATTTTCAATGCAAATAAAATGTTGATCCTGGGGAGATATTTGACATCCTTTTGGAGTCAGGAAATAATTTTTCTTCTGTGTCCCTATAAACGACAATTGACTTCAATGGGTATATATCTTCTCCCCTTTAGCCAGTTGTAGGACCAATAGAATTTATTTAGGGCCACCTTACTTCCTCTTTCAGTCTTTTTGGTCCTACAGCCGGAGTAGAAGCACAGTGACTCAGTTGGAGCACTGTAAGTTTAAAATATTACTTCAGTTGGAATGTGGAATGCAGGAGACGGCTGAAACTCTGCAACCTCGGCATGGAATGGAGAATTGCCATCATCTGAGGACAGGGTAAGTACTCTTAATTTATATTATGATCACATGTAATTTCCATTGAGCCTCTGAGTTCCACTCTGGAATGCACGCCATATTAGCTGATATATATATAGTAGCCTGGGTAATGTAAGCCCCTTTTATATGTTGTGGATGCTCTCAAGTCTAATTAAAATTAATAGTTAAAAGCTTAAAACATAACTTAATATTCTTATGGCTACCACTCAAAAATCCACTTCCGCTAAAGAGAAACCAGCATCTGAAGTAAAAGAAAAAGATCTCGGTCACAAGTCCAAAACTTGTGCAGGATGTGATGCTAAAATTCCAGCAGATGTAAAGTTGTGTGTTGAATGTGTTAAAAAGCGGCAGGTTCTGAAGTTCCTAATCCGCTCTAGGAATTTTTGTCCTGGATGAAGACATCTATGCAGGACACCTTTGCAAGCATACAAGCTCAGCCAAGGAAAAGACAAAGAACAGAAGGCCCAGAAGCGAGTACATCATCCAGAATGGAGGAATTAGAAGAAGGAAGCATTATGGATGCCTTATCCCAATACTCCTCCTCAGAAGAAGGGGAAATCCAAGATAAGGAGGAAAGTGCCTTCAGTTTTGAGAAAACAGAATCTTTTCTGAAGTTGATGTGAAAATCCCTAGGGTTAGTTGATCTTCTGTTGATAGCAAACCAAAAATTAAAGCAGAACAGCAGATGATCTTAGCAATCAATCATTTGCAAAATTTAGGAAACAGGCAAAAGAATTAATTAACTGTAACCATTCATCTCCAATTTCTGAGAGTAACACGAGATACAGTCGGAAATATATCATCTCCTTATCCCCCAACAGAATCAGGAAGATCACAAGTAGGATGAGGCAATTCAGATAATTGAGAATATACACAGCCCAGGTTTACATGACTCTGCAGGGATTCATGGTCTCAGCAGTTCAAGTAACTTCATGGACAAAGCTTCATTTGAGGCTGCTTCAAAGGCTGTTTCTGAAAGCACTGAAACAAATACCCAGTCAATAAAAATGAAAAGATTCCGCTTCATGCAAAAGTAAGAAAATGCCTAATTTGGTGGACAAGTCCAGAATGGCATAAAGTCACAACATATGCAAGTCTGAAAGGATGGGGAGGATGTCTGGGGGGAAAAAAAAAAGTCGCTTCAGGGTACTTGGTCCAGAAAATAACAGACACTTCATATCAACAGGAAACCAGGTTTGTCAAGCGGACTACCTAAGTCATACCAGACTGAATCCAGGAGAATGGGCCCTGAACACAGAAGTATTTAACCAGGTCACACAAAGATGTGGGTATCCAGTAATAGACCTGCTGACAGCCAAGAATGCAAAATGCCAAAGATTATGGTTTTTGAATAAATTATCCCCAAGCACTTGCAATAGATGCAGTGACTCAGGAATGGAAGTTCAAACTAGCATATAATTTTCCGCCGCTCACAATGATACCAAGGGCTCTGAAGAAAATCAGACATGAGAAGCTGAATGCCATCTTCATAGCACTAAACTGGCCAAGAAGTGTCTGGTACTCAGAACTCGTGAGCATGTCCATAGACAAACCATGGCCTCTACCTCTCAGACCGGACCTATTGTACAAAGGACCAATATGGCACCAGGATCCGGGGGTTTTGAAGCTAAGAGACTGGAGACTGAAAGGAACACTCTTTACAGCTTAGAGGATTAGCAGAATCTGTAATCAACACCATGGTGTCTGCAAGAAAGCCCTCCACTTCCACTGTTTATGACTGAATATGGAAAGTCTTTTCTACATGGTGTGCAGATAGTGGTATTGACAGGTACTCCATTTCCACCGCACAAGTCCTAAGTTTTCTTCAAAGAGGGCATGAACAAGGTCTAAGACTGATACTTGCTCTCTTAGAGGTGACAGTCTTAGACCTTGTTCATGCCCTCTTTGATGAAAACTTAGGACTTGTGCGGTGGAAATGGAGTACCTGTCAAAAACTCTTGTGGGAGGGGGGCTCAAATTTGCTGGAGGAAGCTAGCAGATTAAGAATCTCTCTCAATATAGTACTCAATCCTGGGTCTAATCTTGTTCACCACTCTTAAATATTTTAACCAATTCATCTTCAGCAAATTGTTTGGCTAAGCAAGCAGAGATGGCTGTCATCTCTAAGAGAGCAAGTATCAGCCATCTCTGCTTGCTTAGCCAAACAATTTGCTGAAGATGAATTGGTTAAAATATTTAAGAGTGGTGAACAAGATTAGACCCAGGATTGAGTACTATATTGAGAGAGATTCTTAATCCGCTAGCTTCCTCCAGCAAATTTGAGCCCCCCTCCCACAAGTTTTCAACAAAATTCCTGATGTTAAAAATAGCCTTTCTAGTCACCATCTCTTCAGCTAGAAGGGTAAGTGAATTACAAGCCCCTTCATCATAAGAACCTTGTATAATCTAGATGGTTCTTAGAACAAGAGAACATTTCAGATTCAAGGTAGTATCTTCCTTCCACCTCAACCAGGAGATCCTTCCAGCATTTTATCCCAGTCCAAAGAACAATGAGGAAGAGCATCTTCACAAATTGGATTTATTAAGATGTGTTTCAGAATACATCCTTATTCCAGAGATCAGATTCTTTATTCATGCATTTCCAAGACACTGTGGCATCAAAACCCTCCGTTGTACATTGGATAACAAATCACATTAAAGAAGCATATTTTGGGAGCAGGTAAAGACCCTCCAAAGATTATTAACCCCTTAACGACCAGCGGTCGCGGGGTGTGTGGTCCTTTAAGGACCAGACAGAGAATTTCGGCGTGCCTCCCCACGTGACTGATCACGTGGGTCGGCACGCCGAACTGAGGGACTGAAAGAGATCGCTCCGGTCTTGGAGCGATCAAATTCAGTCCCCGGTGTTACTCACCGCGCTCCTGCAGGAGCGCGGTGAGTAATAGTATGTGACGTACCAGGACCGTCACTGGTCCTTAAGTGCCGGACCAGCGTGACAGTCCGGGTACGTCACCGGACGCTAAGGGGTTAAAGTCCATTCTATAAGGGCCATGGCAACATCTTGGGAAGAAAAAAAACATGGGCAACTGCAGAAGAGCTATGCAAAGCTGCAACATAGTCATCCTTATCAACCTTTATAAAACATGATTGCTTGGATGTACAATCCTCAGCAGCAGCAACATTCAGAAGAAGGTTTACTAAAGGCAGCTACCACTCCAAGGTGGTAAGAACTTTCCAACTCCTATCTGTTTGTGTTTTTTTTTTTTTTTTTTTTTTTTTTTTTTCCCCCCGTTATGGATCATTAAATAAGAGGATGGCACATTAGGGGCAGCTGTGTATTCTATACCTATCACAGTCCCTCTTAGACTATCCTGTGCTTCCTTCCTCTGTGTTGTCGGCCGGCATAGGTGCGGCCACTTCCACGTTGCTGACATCATGAAATGGGCACTAGCAAGAACGCCTGTTTATGGGCCTATTCTGTGTTGCCTAATTGGGTCCCACCTTCTGCTGCTTTATAAACCTCCCTGGGCTTAGGACTCATTGCCCTTACGTGGTGTTTCTGATATTGTCTCTTGCGCTCCATTGTGACCCATGCTCTTCTGAGATTCCTCTCCGTGTATGACCCCCGGCTTGTCTGACTACCCACACTGGTTCTGACCTGTGGCTCTGGCTGACTAACTCGCTCCGTGTAGGTTCTGGTTTGCCTAAACGCTGGCTTCTGTCTGACTACCCACTCCATATAGTCCCCGGTTTGTCTGACCTGTGGCTCTGGCTGACTACTTGCTCAGTACATTCCTTGTGTTCCTGACCACTAGTCTCGGTAATCCGTGGCTCAGGCCTGCTCTCGCTCCCTGTTGCCTTAGGTCACTGACCTGAAGTGGCGATTGGTGCAACCTTGTCATCGTACCTCTCTTAGCCTCTGGTATCTCGCAGTAGTGCACAGCGTGCAGCTCTGGGTTGGAGTCTGGGGCCGATTATCCTGTGGCCTGGGGTTGTGTGGGCGAATACCATTATTACTGCACTTATTAAATAAGGGTGGGCTTATATTTTACATTTGTTTCTGTCCTCCTTTGCCTGAAAACTGTGACAATACCTTGTACAAACACATTTCATCACATATTATGTGGATGTGTTTATAGCTATGGCTCTTTGAAATATATTCTATTGGGTAAATAAAGCATATATAAGAATATATCTATCTATATCCCTCCCTTAATTTCAAGGTTTTGGTATATCCCATTGAAGTAAATTGCTGTAGATAGGGACACATAAGAAAGGGAGAAATGTACCTTATTGATATTTCCTTTTTCGTCTGTGTCCTTCAGCGGCACACCTTGCCTTTAATTAACCTATGTGTTATGTATGTTTCAGCTCTGACAAAAGTTGACTGGCGAAAAAAGGAAGTTAGGTGGCCTTAAATAAATTTTATTGGTCCCCCCCCATTTTTAGTTGCTTTCTGACTGGAATTATTTTCATTTTTTTTTTCTTTACCAGGAGCTTATGCTTCCCTGCCAGGGGAGAGAACCTGGAGGTCCCTGTATATGTGCCTTGTCTCTAACTAGGCAAGGGGGTCACTGACCATATCTCCAATGACCAACTGACAAATTTGCTTTCCATGGTGTATTGCTCTTCCCAAGTGTACATTTCTTTCCTCTAATGATTTTCCCCATGACCCTCACTTACAGATGGTATTTAGGTGGATAGAGCAGGGCTGCTGGCAGGCTATGTTAGAAAAGTGCATCTAACTGCAATTTCCTGGGCCCACTAACAGTTGTTACATAGGGAGGATTATTCCCTGCCTGCCATGACCTTTTTGTTCCTTTGCTGTACCTCCAGCTCATGTAACCACTGACAGCTATAGGTTATATGTGGCACCATTCTATGAGATGCAACATTGTCTTAGCTTACTTTAAGGCCCATCGTAAGGATTTGGAAGTAATGGACACAGGCTTTGTGCGGAGAGAATTACAACTGAAGGGCCTATTGGAAGCAGTATGTAAAACCATGATTACTGGTAGAAATACATTGGTGGATAGTGTGTATTAGAGTGTGGTCCAGAGAATCTGTATCAACTGGAGTTACCCTTTATGATTACTGAAAGATTTTGAGAAGGGAGGGGGGGAACTTTATCAGTGTTTATATCTCAAACTAATATATGTTTGAGAGACGGGACTTGCACCAGTTAATTTTCTTTTTTTTTTTTTTTTTTTTAATATCTACAATATTACATTTTATTAAAATCTGACATTACTAACCCTTTCACCTTAGTCCATATAGCTTAAATATTCTATCTATACTTTACCACGCCATCTCCATTTAGATTTTATATTTTGTTATATTTTTATGGATTAACAGGCATTTTGATATCTTTATTAATGAAACTCTCTTGTTATACTGTTTATTATGTTACTTGTATTCATAAGTAACGAATGGAGGAGTTTTATATGTATTGATAAATAATATAGTTGTTGCTTCTCTCTTCCTCATTTTCTCTTTGAGCAGCACACCCAGGACGCTGTCTTTGTGTTTGCACACGTGTGTGTGCTGTGTCTGTCAGAAGGGGACATGCGGAAGCCCAAGCACGCCAGAAATACCTATGTTTCTTCTGCAGTGGTTAATGGTCTGTCCTGTCAGGCCAGTCTCCCTAAGGGTCAGCCAGGTCAACTATGACCATCTTTTGCTAAAGCCCCAACTCAGTCTACTCAAGGGCCCAATCAGAAGCCAGTTTAGGTTAAAACCTCATCTCCTGTATAGTATGTTTTCGGTTCCTGGCCTGTCTACCCAACTCTGTCCAGTGTATCCTGAATAAGCTCATGGGGCCCCCTGTTCCACTCAGGAAGATAATTAATTCTCGGATGGAGAGTGATTCCTCCTGGGCAGGATTCCTCACCTGAGGAAGGTGAGATGGGCTGAAGACGCAGATGATTTTTCTTTCACTCCGGGGATTCCCTTTATGAGGACCCCAGGAGTTCTGTAGACTGCTTGATTCGGGCAGTGTTAGACTGTTCAGATCACATTTTTAAAAGCTGCATAAAGAATGCTGTTCATTTCCCCTCTTATGACTCTTGATCAGGTTATCTTTGAGGAATGGAAGTTGACTGATAGGAGGGTCTTTCTGTCTGATCCCCCTATTTCTCACTTCTCTAAACCCACAGCTCTAGCTTTAGCTGATGCAGCTATGTTTAACCCCTAAAGACCGTGTGACGTGCAAGGACATTCACAGTCGTCCTCCACAGTTCTTCTATACAGAAAGGGTAATGCATCTGTCTATTTAAAGGGATAGTAATATTTCACAATAAAAGCAGCTCCAAATAATCTTCAAACTATTTGGGCCATGGAGAGTGTTATTTCAATACTGTCAGAGTTGTAGTTCAAAAGTAATTGAATGATGTAACACTGCTCACCTTAGAGCAGCAGGGTGTAGTCCTGGTGGATCGCAGAGAGGAACAATCTTCAGTGAGTATGAGGGAAAAACCTGTCAAGGGTGCAGGGTTTTCCTTATGCTCACAGTAAGAAGATTGTCTTTTGCTGAGAGCTGTCTGGTCAAGAGACCAGATTCCACAAATTATGGTAGGTGGCTACACTAGGTAAAAGGGGCTGGAGAGGGATACTTTATCGTTCAATTCCTCTTGAACTACAACTCTGACAGGGTTGAAATAACACTCTGTGGCTCAAATACTTTGAAGATTAATTGGAGCTGCTGTTTTTGTGTAACATTACTATCCCTTTAACGTCCGCAGAGCATAGGTAAGAGTTGATTTTAGGCCTTTGGCTATTTTTTTTAAATTCAGGGTCTGTCCTGTAGTGAAAGGTCTATTTAAGTGTATAACCCCATAAAATAGGTGTTTGCATAGCTTTTTTTTTTTTTTTTTTTCTCTCCAACATTTCTGAAAGCCATGTTTCTTTTAATCAGGTGATAAACCACAACCGCCTTCAACAAGTCCCTCCAGTTTAATAAGACGCACTTCCTCATTGGATACACTTGCTGCTCCTTATCTCTCTGGGCAGTGGCCTCGCGATAATCATGGCCAGGTAGCTCCTTGCATGAGAGACAAATCCACTCAGGTAGGTCTTGTATATCTAAATGTGAAAGTGTCACTTTGAAACAACTAGGTTGTAGACATTTTCTAAAGGAAATTATAGTTGTTAGGTATTTTTTATTTAAAACAATACGTACTTACCTTTGTCAGTTAGTGCAAGTGAACTCAAACATTCCACAGTGCTCTACATTACCAACTGCCACTTTCTACCAGGAAGTACTAGCTCATTTGCATAAACTGACCAAACGAAGTATCTCCGTCTATTGGTTGGGGGAAAAAAAAAACCTAACAAATGTAGGTGCTTTTGAACACACTTCAAAATCATCACTTATTACAAAGTGTCAGTCCACTTTAAAGATTAAAGTGAAGGTTACATTATTGGTAACCCTTACCACATCTGTATACTGGCATATTTTCCTTCTCTTATAGCCTTGCTAATGTGTGTTTAATTTTATATTTTACAAAATGCATTGTGATTGTAAATATTTTTCATTAATATTGGGTGCAATCTTTGGTTGAATTTTATTTGTAAGTCAGGTAGTTAACTTCATGTTTTCTTAATGTGTGTATTTTGTCTGGGGGGGGGAAGAGTAGTAGTGTTGTAGGGTTTTGCTAGCTAAACTTTGGGTAAAAAAAAAAAAAGTTTACTACTCCTTTAACTGCAACCTGAAGGAACCTTTTCGCTAAGCTAGTCTCTCCCCCCCCCCCCCCCCCCCACATTTTTACATTTAATATGGAACACAGGAACTACTGATTTGAGCTCCCTACCTCCAGAGGGCACTGCACAAGGGCTATGAGGTGGAGACTTCCGCCTATTTTCCCAGATTCAAATGGCCCCTCAAGCAAGAGGAGCATACTCTCTTTAGATCTACTTTTTTATTTTTCCTTCAGATATGGGACTATATAATCATCCATATGGAGGGCTACCATCACTGGCTTCTCTGGAATGAGATTGTCCATTCACAAGCGTTTCTAAGGACCATTACCCTGTGGAGATTAACTGACTGTATGATAATTCTCACCAGTCAAAGGCAGTAGTAGGTCAGCCATGGCTTTGGCAGTGTCAGCTGGTGAAGCAGAAAGTACAGTACAGGTTGAGAGACCTCTGGGGAGGAGAGGAGGCATCCTCTGCAGGAGGCTGTAAGAGGGTCCCCTTTTTTTGTTTCGCCCTCTTTGTTTAGGCAGTCTTCCCCTTGCTGGGCTCTTGGCTTACCATCCATACCCACAAATGTATCCATGGCACCTATATACAACTAAGTGGATGAAGGCGGGTAGTGAGGCAAGGAGGGAATATTACTGAAGAAGTAGGATCGACGTCAGTGGTTTGAAAATGGGAAAAGAGGAGCAAGGAGAGCAGAACACCCAGATTTAGAGGAGAGGGCATACATTATGCATCAAAACATGGGAAGAGGAACAGAGAAAACATCACCCCTGCCCAGTACCTCTGGAAAGAGACAAGAGGAGGAGGTGAGAGACATTCTGGCGTTCCGAGCTGTATGCTAGGCTCTTACACTCATCCCAGATACTCAAGGGGACTCCAGTGGGGGTTCAGTCAGATAGCTCTTTGTTGGGGTGGTAAGAGAAAGTGTGCTGCTGTTGGATACCTTCTTTCACCTCCTGTGAGTCTCAGAATTATTGCTAGGTTTATTGTAAACTTCTCAGGTTCATCCATGGTTCTTTATAAACCTTTATTTAATGTTTAGTTTTTACTTTTTGGTGTGCAGCACCTTTAAGAACTGGAGCCTGTGCAGTGGCCACTTTTCCCACTGAAGTCTAGGAGGCAAAGGTTGGGTGGTGTACATATCTCTGCACCAGTTTATGCTTCAAGGGTGAGAGTGGGATCTTTTTTCTCTGATCATACTCTACCACATGGACAGTATTCTTCCTGTCCAGTGATGTGTGTTTGATTTTTTTTTTTTTTTTTTTTTTTTTTTTTTTTTTTTTTTCTTCTTTCTGTTGCTGGTGAGCCATGTTTTCTTAGTATACATTGCCCAGAATGTTCTTGTTCTCGACTTTATTCTGATTGGTGGATGCACTTTTTGTCTGCCATCTTACTCCTTCATAACTTATACTATGCAGAGGATCCCAGTTCGCTGTACTGCCCTTTGGCCTGGCTTTTGCTTCCAAAATCTTCAAAAAGATTGCAGCAGCCCTGGCCGCATACATCCATTTGCAAGGCATTTCTCTGACACCATATTTGGATGATCTACTGATCAAGTCTCATTCAGAAGACTCCATATCAAGGAGTTCACTCTTCAGTGCATCATGGTTGGATCCTCAGTCTAGAGAAGTCTTATCATGTCCCAGCTCCTAGTCTCTCTGGGAATAAAATTCAACATCCTTCAGGTGAGGGCATGTCTAATGGAGGAGAAAATCCAGTTCGTATCTCAGGACATGTCGTGGGTGCTGGAGCGGCTCTCGGCAATAAAGGACTACATGTGAGTCATTTTAGATTTGCACTGGAACCAGTTCCCTACTCTCAGATGCATGTAAGGGAACTTCAAAAGGTCATTCTCAGGCCCTTTCAGTGAGACCCTCTCTTTAACAACATGATCTTCTCTCCGCAAGTGGAGGACCACCATTGGTGGCTTCAGGCCCACCCTGTCCTCTGATTTGGGGTGTCACTTTGTGATTCTGAAGTTGAACTTGTCCCAGTAGATGAAAGCCTGAGAGGATGAGATGCAAACCAGGGTCATCTGGTGCCCCAGGGCTGGTGGACAGGGGAGGCCAAGCTGTATGCCTGGCTCTCCTACACTGGTCCAGATATTAAAGGAGGAACCTGGAGTGCAGCAGCATGGAAGGAAGTGCGCGGAAGCTCGCTTTCCGGCCATCTCAGTGGTCCACATACCAGGATTTGAAAAAATGTGGTTGCAGACTTTCTCAGCCATCAAGACATGCATCCAGGAAATTGGTAGTTGCATCCAGAAGTGTTATAACAGTTCAAGGCTGAGGTATTCGGTAATTGATCTGATGGCGTTGCACCAGAAAAGGAAGGTTCCCATTCTCTGTGCATGAACCCGGGATCCCATGGCCTTTGTGACAGGATATTCCATGGAATTTTCTCCTGTCTTGTGTATTTCTTAGAATTCCTCTCATCCCCAGGGTGATCCGGAAGATCAGTATGAGGAAGGCACTAGTCATCCTGATTGCTCCTTTCTGGCAATGGTGAGCCGGGGTTGCGGATTGTCTGTCCATTTTGGGGCTGCTCCACCTCCCACAGAGACCAAACTTCCTTCTTCAGGATCCCATATGGTACGATCATGTGGAGAGACTTGCCTTGATGACATGGCTCTTGAGATCACCATTCTGAGAAGAAAGTAATCTCCACCATGATCCAAGCCAGGAAGCCTGTGTCCTCTAAGGCATACCATAGGATTTAGTCCATCTTCCACCAGTGGTATGCTGAGAAGAATGCATCTGCTCAAGATCTTCCCATGGTTCAGGCCTTCCTTCAGGATGGTGTGAACAAAGGCCTCAGTCTGAGCTCCATTAAGTTACAAATCTCAACTTTTTCAGAGACCATTTTCCATTGTTTTGTACATAAAAACCTTTAAGTGTTTGCACATGCCTTCCCTTCATTTCAAGATCCCACACCACCACAGGATCTCAACTTTGTCTTAAATATCCTCCAGAGGCCTCCCTTTGAGCACCTGGCCTCGATCCCATTGCCTCTACTGTGCTTAAAATGGCTTTCCTTCTGGACATTTTCTGCTAGGAGGGAGGCTGAGTTGCACACTCTGTCTTGCAAACCTCCTTTCCTGGGCTGTCCCCAGCATAAGGTGGTAATTTGTACCACCCTGGAGTTTTTAACCAAGGTTGTCTGAGTTTCAGCATGATCAGGAGATGGTTTGCATAAATCATTGGTTCATTATGGCTTCCTTTTTGCTCTGACCTTTGACCAAATATGAGTGAGATATACATTTTGTTGGATGTAATGCGTTGCTTTAAGTGCAATATGCCTCACACTCTGCCTTCCCTCAAGGTTGATTCTCCCCCCTTTTTCAGATCTGTGGGTGCTCCGTGGGCCTCAGCAGTACAGCTGTGCAAGGCTGTGACACTTTATCGAGCAGTACAGTGCTAATGTCCTTGTGTCTGCTGAAAGTCCTTCAGGCAGTACTGCCTGTTTGAGAACACCCTTTTTTTTTTTTTTTTTTTTTTTTTTTCTCCATTCATCTTCTGTCAAGTTTTTGTTCAGTAGTTTGAAAGTTATTGGCTTTTGATTGGTTTTCTGTGCTAATTAGTTGTCTGACAGCTGTGGTTATATAGATACAGTTTCGTCCCGTGGAATACTGGTATCCTGGGAGAAGAGTGAGTTTTTCTCATTTTCTCTTCCCAGAATCTTTGTTATATCCCCACGGTTCCTGTGTTCCATACTGGATGAAAGAGGATTTTTAGTGAGCTTACTGTTAAATCCTTGTTCCCTTTAGTTCATGTGGAACACAGAACTCCCATCAGGAGAAACATACCTGTGTTTCCTTCCCTGGGTAAAGGAGTCCTCTTAGGAGCTTTTAATTTTGTCTGCTTAGGTTTTTTTTTTTTTTTTTTTTGTCATATATGAATCTGGTGGTTGGGTGGGAGGGGGTTGATCTAGAGGAAGAGGAGGGAGTCTCCACGCCAAAAACCCTGCCTTTTTGAAGTTCCCTGCCTTTCTGCAGTGGGGAGCTCAACCCCATGGCTCATGCGTTCCAAATGAAATAAAGAGAAAATAATTTATTGTTCAGTTCACTAAAATCCTGTTTTGTCAAGGGTTCCTAGAGACCCAGAGTGAGCATGTCTCCTTATAGACACAGTCCCCTCTCTTTTGGATAAGCAGGTTCTGATTCCTGCCCCAGCCAAGGAACACTTGTTTTAGTCTAACCTTTTAAGGACCGTGGCTGCCACCCAATCCTGGACTTGAAATGCTTCAACCACTTAGTGGTTGATACTTGTTTCAAAATTGAGTCTGTGCGCTCTGTCATCTCAGCGTTGTCCCAGCAAATATATAGCTTCCCTGGATCTCCAGGATGCTTATCTGCATGTACCTCCTATTCATCCAGACCACATTTTTTCCTTTTTCACCTTGGCATGTAGTCCCTACCAGTTCCCTGAGATGAATTTCATCCTAGCCTCGACTTCAAGAATCTTGTTTCATTGTGGCTGAATCTCAATCTCAATAAGTCCTCTCCAATTCCATCCTAAACCCTGTTCTTTCTGGGAAATGAAGCTCATCATCCTTTAAAGGAGAGTGTTCTTACCAGTAGACAAAAACCAGCTCCTGTTTCAGGATGTATCTTGCCTTAGCATGGCCCTAGGCAAAAATAAGTGATTACATGAGGATCGTAGGATGCCTGTTGTCAGCCTTGGAGGCAGTTCCTTATGCCCAGTTTCACACAAGGGAACTCCAACAGGATATACTCTATAGCTTGTCGCAGCAGAACTCGCCTGTCTCGTTCCATGACACTCTCCCCCCTCAGATGAGGGATGATCTATGTTGGTGGCTAGATCATTCTACTCTGACGCCATTTTGTAATACTGAAATGGAACCTGGTAACAACAGATGCCAGCCTAAGGGCATGAGGAGCAACCCGATGTCCCTTGACAGCTCAGCTCAGGGCTGGTGGAACAGAGAGGAGAGTCTGTCAATCAACATCTTGCAAATTTGAGCTGTCAGTCTGGCACCCTTCACTGGTCTCGTATTGACTGAAACACCAGTATGAATTCAGTCTGACAGTTTGAAGGAGGAACTCTAAATAACTCTGCCTGGATGGAGGTGCAATAACTTCATTAGGCGGGAGCTCATGTTCC
The DNA here is from genome assembly GCA_037306005.1 of Rhinophrynus dorsalis. NCBI lineage: Eukaryota > Metazoa > Chordata > Amphibia > Anura > Rhinophrynidae > Rhinophrynus > Rhinophrynus dorsalis. Next base: position 146,176,692 of record CM074725.1, on the reverse strand, counting down.
AGTGATCTCGGCAATCTGCATCCCAGCAGGAGAAAAATGTGGTTGAGCTTTCGGTCATCAGGATCTAGATCCTGGGAATTGGTACAGGAAGTGTTTGAACAGTGTATCCACCGTTGGGGCCTATCATGAGAACAGGAAAGTCCCTCTTTTCTGCACAAAGACAAAGGATCCCTTGGGCTTCACAATGGACGCGATGTCCATTCCATGGAATTTTCATCAGGCCTATGTGTTTCCTCTAATCCCCAGGGTAATAATAAAGAACTTGATGGAGATGGCTTCAGTCATCCTAATCGCTCCCTTATAGCCCAGTTGGGCTTAGTTTGCTGATCTTCTCAACCTGTCCTTTGAGGAACTATTCCACCTTCCTTTGAAATCAGACCTCCTGACCCTGGGTCCTGTCTGATACCAGCGGGTGGAAAGGTTAACTTTGAGGGCATGGCTCTTGAGTCAAACATCCTGGAGAGGATTTTTCAGAAGATGTCAAAGCAGGATTACAGGCTACAGGTGCAAGTTTCATGTATTTCTCTGATAGAATAGCTAGAGATTATTGCTTTGGTTATTTAGATTTAATCAACAGAATAAAAAAAAAATTATGGAGAATGAGAAACTTGCTTAGTTATTTGCAAACTGGTGTAACAGCAGTTTTAGGAGCATAACATAATGGCGTATTCACGTAACTGCAGCTTTATGCTCAGGCATATGACTGTACAAAGTATTTAATATATTAATCAACATAATCTTTTTAATTGTTGCACCCTTCTGTCACTCAAAGGGTTAATCTGGCACTGAGGAGTCAGAAAAAAGTTAGTGTGTATTCGCATCTGAAAGTGAAGTGTGGATAAGTATTACAAAAGTGTTTCATGCAAGTTGTATTCTATTATTGTACACATGAGGAAGGTAACTATACTTTCCTCACTAGTATATTTGGTGGTTTTACAGTGTGGGTCACCAGGACCCAGTATACATTGTTGTTAGTGTTTAGTAAGGTCGAGTGAAAAATGACAGAGTGCGAATGAGCTCATAACAAACCTAAATGAATTGAGATTTATTGAATAGTAAGGCTTCACAATGGCAAGCAGAGAAGATAATCTTATAAAAGCAAACATAAGGGTGGAGCCCCAGTATTAAAATGGGTTATCTGGCAAGATTGCAGACTACCTGAGCATTTCTTCCAAACTCTCTTACAATAGGATGTATTTAGCAAAGGTGTGTTTCAAAGTATGTAATTTTCAGATGTTTTTCATAAGAGACCTGTACCTTCAGAAGACTGCTACCAGCGATGTTTGTAGATTGAAAAATGTATTGCACATATAAAATTACAATATATAATGCCCACCACCACACCAGTTGTGGCAACATGAGGCCCTCCAGCTGTTGAGGTTTACAGTTTAGACATGCAACAACTGACTGTGGATGATGCAAACGATTTGTAGTCATGAACAGCTGGAGGACCTCAGGTTGCCCACAGTTGGTCTTATTGTTCAAGGTGGGTGGAGTTAAGCTCCCTATTTATACAAAATACTAATCAAAACCTTGTAACCACATGTCACTGTGCAAACTTCATGCCCCAAGGAAAAAAAACAAAACCAAAAAAAAACCCCAAAACGTGCATAACACACTTGAACCCGTTTTCTGCTACAGACCTTAAATTTAGTCAGAAAAGGGCACATACATAGAAATAAAAAGTCAAGATTTGGATGTGTGCATATGTTTAAGAATTGCAGGAAGCGTGTCGTCTAGCGACCACACAGTCGCTAAAGATTTGACAGCAGCAATATGCTATATTGAAAAGATTTACCAGATTTTAACCCTTTGAGTGCCAGTGGTATGCAACGCATTGCAGTGCTTTGCGTACTGTACCTCTGGCGTTCCAAGGGATAAAGGCGGTGAGTGGGACTTTAATTTTCATGACTAACCTCATTCAAAAGGAAATTCTAGTGTTGTGTGGATACAGCTGTGCAGAAAAATATAGATCTGTCTCGCTGTTATTCAAAAGATAACTACTACAAGTTTTATGTTCAAATTTCCCTAGAGTTTTCAATAGGAATCTGTTAGATAAAACAAGTGATATTATATAGCCTGTAGCGGATTCTAGTCCTAAGGGTTTATATTTATTTATTTATTTTAAGAAACAATTATTCCGTATGTATAGTTGCTCTTTAGAGAACATAAACCCCTAAAAATGAACTGGTATTCTATACACTTAAAATACCCTATACTTCTTCATGCTAGTATCTAAAAATGTTAGTATCTAAAAATGTTCCATCTGTTTTCTGAGGCCTGGAGTCCAGTCGCACATATGGTCTGAAGGAGCAGACTTTCCTGACCTTTTTTTTTTCCCCTAGGCTTCCCAGTGATTGTGCAGTATTGAATGAGATAACTATACAAGAGCACTGGGCATTAATCACAATCATTTGACTGACCTTAGTACTTAGCTGTCAGTACAGATGTCACAAACCTTAAAGGGGAACTACCACCCCACAAAAACTTTATCTGAATCCAGTCCCCATCTGGCAACTAGCTGCTTAGTAGCGCCAGAATTATTACCTGCTACTAAGCAGCTAGTCGCCAGATGGGAACTGGATTCAGATAGTTTTTGTGGGGTGGTAGTTCCCTTTTAAATGCTAACTGAAAAATAATCACATTGCTATAAATGGGGCTTTTAACATAGTCCGTGCAGGGTGATAGTTCTTCATTAAATTAAGAAGCAATGCGCTTGAGACCTGACTCTCTCAAGTTTCTGAAATCGGTGGGAGTGCTGGGAAGTTTTGACTTCTATGGTGCCGCTTGCTCTAGAACTGTTGGTTCATCTTAGTACATTGGCCTAATAGAGATGTGTGCATTTTTTTTTATTTTTTTTTCATTATGATTTTATTATATTAAAGTATAGTTTCTATCAGATATTTGACCTATTGACAGATATGATACCTTGGGAGCAGACATGTATATTAAGCTGAGGCTGCATTGTGATCTCCGGTGCACCAAAAAGGGAGAAGAGCAGAGTCTGAAAGGAGATCTCAGATTCTCCCCCAGTGTATATGTACTGCAGTTTCCTGTTCTGAGAAATGCAGTTCTCCATAGACCCGTTGTATAAGTTTAAAGGCTGGCACAGTGGGTCTGGGAAATTCACACACACAAAATTCTTCATTTTGAGGTTGAGAACCTTGCGTTCCGGTTGAGGGAGTCCATTTTCTGAACACCCAAATGGCTGATAGGAGCAGTTTTATGGCTGTGTAGGACAGTCCAAGGCTTTTTTGCAGTGTTTGCTCCCATGGGAACAGGCTTAGTGATAATTATCCTTTAGGAAATTCTTACTGTTTTAATAAGGGTGCATGCCTGTTCATTTTTTATGAACTGTTCCTTGCAAGTTTGAACTGTGCATATCCAAATTTTCACTCTGGCCTTCTGCTAAACGAGCTGATGCAGTGTGCTGTATACATCATTGTAATTCAGCCCATATGACTTTTCCTTTTCTTGCATTGCAGACAGAGAGTGCTTGGGCTGAGGAGTATGAAAAGAAGAAAGCGTCTCACAAACGCTCTGCATCCTGGGGTAGCAACGAGCAGCTGAAAGAGGTTAGTGAGACAGCTGCTGTATGGTGAATAATGGGCAGGCACACTGTCTTGATCTAACAGTTCTTGTGTGGTCATCTATTCTTCAGAGACATTGCGCTTGAAGAATGTGCCCTGAAGCCTCATGAATTATGCATGTTCTTCTCTGAGTGGGCCTGCATGTACATTTTTATATAAAATGCTGATTGTATAGTGAGTAGATGTATTTGCTTAATGTGGATTTTCAGTGCTTTAATCCTTTTGCTCCCAGAAGGGCATGCAAAGTCCATCTGATAGTGAGAGGGTGGTGTCTGTAGTAGGTGTCTGCCATGTAGTTATATTCTATGGGCTGAACTTCATTCACGTTTACACATACAACTTACAAAATGCTCCATCGAGAAAATGAATTATTGATTTTTCTTTTTTTAAAAAGCAGTGCCTTTTAAAGCAATGCGTTGCACACACTTCTGGTCCTTGTGGGGTTCATGTGACCCACTAAATTAACAACTCACAATGCCGCTCTTTTAATCCTTTAAGTGCAAGTGGGGTAGGAAGCGCAGTACATTGCCTACCCCTCTGGTGTTCAAAGGGTTAAATGGTAAAATGTGTAGACTGTAAGCTCTCACGAGCAGGGCCCTCTGATCCTCCTGTTCTACACATCTGATTGTACTATTTAATACCTCTGTATGTCTATTCCCCAATTGTACAGCGCTGCGGAATTAGTTGGCGCTATATAAATAAAGAATAATAATAATAATGGGGGTCGGCGTCTCCAGTGCTTTGCAATACATTGCATATCCCTTATGCACTCGAGGTATTGAAAAAATTTAGTCTGTGTTATTTCAAATGATTATTATCCTCTTCTCCCTCTAGATTGCTAAATTACGTCAACAACTTCAGAGAAGTAAACACAGCAGCAGACACCATAGGGAAAAAGACAGGCAGTCGCCATTCCATGGCAACCACGCAGCTATTAACCAATGCCAGGTAAGGAATGATGCCCTGTGAGTACTGGGATTTAACCATGGGAGCCAGACTTTATTTATTTGTAATTGATGTAGCAGCCTGTGCTATGTATGTGAAATGAAGCAAAATATTCTAGCCATGTCTGATTTTCCTAGCTGAGTATGATTGGAATTGTAAAGGCTGGAAAAATACAGTTTGCACACCTCTGTTTTATAGGATGTCCTGCAGTTTAGTGTCAGTTGACACTTTCTGTGGTCTAGACTGGGGTTTCACAACTCCCCTCCTTCGGGGAAAACCAACAGCTCTGGTTTCCAGGATCTTTAATTAAGCACATGCAGATCGATCACAATGATTGACCTATTGATTGCCCAGTTGTAAGCTGGGATATCTTGAAAACTTGCTCTGTTGTATACCCTGTGATCAACATTGGGAAACTCTGATCTAGAACAATGGTGGGGCAGCCTTTGGACCTGTCTCAGATCTAAACAGTTATATGTACATTATTCTCAATGTGTAAAGGTGCCTGTGTATAAATGTATATGTAATATGTATTCAGGGCATACCATTTTTCTTGAAAGCATGTTTGGGTTTATTAATATTGTGGTAAAGAGCTACCAACTTTTTGTCTCAAGCACACGCTATTTGGACTGACAGTTTTTTATTTTTTTTAAAAACTTTCAGGTATGGTAATGATTAACTAAGGCAAGAGTATATATCTTGGGTATTTGAATTCCTCACTTATGGGTGCAAATGGCTTTATTCAGTTCGGTATTTTTGAATGTATGCCATGCTTACACTGCCTCTTTCTTGCGTCCAATATGGAACACTGGTATCATGGGGTTGAGTCCCTCCTCCTGGAGGGCAGGGCACATCACAGAAGATGGTCTTTGGGTTGAAACTCCCACCCTGTCCTCCAGCTCAAATCCCCTCCCCCTTACTTCCCAGAATTCATGTGTCCTGCAAAGTAGATGGAGATGCAGTGGCCATCCTGTCAGTTTTACTTTTTGGTTTTTATTATTTAGAAATGGGGTTATATAGACACCCATTAGGCGGGCTTTCCCGGAGTTGTATTGCCAAGTTCACAGGTGTTTTGTGGACCTTTTGCCCTGTGGAGGTTCTTTGACAAGTCTGTTCCTCATGCCTATGTCTTTTGAGTTTCTGCCCTCCTTTTATTATGGGAGCCTGAAGACAGAAGATTGGTTAGTAACTCTGAGTGCTTTGGTCGATTGTATGTCCCATGCCGAGTTGTATTACACACTGTGTGTGTGTTAACTATACATCTATGAACTCCTTCCTAGCTCCTTTTTACTTTTCATTGAGTCTGGCAGTGCCGATGGCTGCTGTGTTGGTAGTTTAACCCTTTCTTTACTATCTCTGCTATGTTGGTTCATTGCAGGTGTATATTGGGTTAGGGTGCTTGGGGGGGCCAATTTCCACTCCCTCACTATTATGGGATCTGTTTTTTTTTCATTCCTCCTGACGTTCCCAGTGTGCGTTGGGCTGTTTCCTTTAGTTTTAATTTTAGATTGACTTTTATGCAACCGCTACTTTAATCTTTGCTCTAATGATTTCTATGGTTGAAATTTATTTGGGGTATATCTCTACAACAGTTTGGGCTAGAATGGTCAGAGAGAGCTCTATCCTTCTTCCCCCCCCCCACACACACAAAGCATGCATGGGATATGTGGTAAGAGTAAGGGAGAATACTACAGTTCCATAATACCCAGTTTCCTGGGTTTGCTTCCATTTGGCTGTCAATTCTGGTGGTCCTCTTCTCTTTTTAATCCTACTCAGTCTGACTCCTTTTGCTTGCCTTCTCCAGTTTAACCCTTTGTATACCAAATAAGTTCATTTTAGTGGTGTTTCTGGGTTTTATCTTTATTCTGAGGACTTTTAATGTAGCTTAGCTAGATTTTGGACACACTCTCAGGACATAACTGACACTAAGGCATTTGGGGAAATCTGAGGCTAAGGATTCAGGCCTTCACTTTCTCCCCTTGACCACTCTTCCGCATGCCCTAAAGGGCTTCCAAGGGAATACATGGGTCTCTATGCCCCTTCTTGTGCTGTGGCCCCTACCACTTCTCTAGACCCCTCCAGCCTGCATGGTTAAAAACACTGCTTTCCTCAGTGGCCGCAATCCCTTCTTCAGTGTAGGTGGTTCTCCTTTCTTGGAAACCTTTGCCCACCTTTAAACAGGTTGAACCTGTATTTAAGGGGTATGCTTAGGTTATTGGGGTAGAACTGGGCTCAGGATGATGATGACATGCACTCCTCTTCTGTTGTTGAGGTTCCTATGATGTTGATCTGGTCCCCACTGATCATCAAGACTGTGTTAAAGACCCTTCAGGTCTGTAAGGCTGCAGATGGTGGACCTACCTCTCCAGATATCAAGAGGTGCAGGAAAGATTCCCTGGTTTCTAAACCTCCCCCCTCCCCCAACACTCTTGATCAGATCCTTATGGATAAGATGAAAACTCGAGATAAGAGACTTTTCCTTAAACACTTCTGTAAGCTATACCCTTTTATATCTGTGGCTCTGGCACAGTGAGCTTCTCCCCCTCATCCCCCAATAGCACCCCACTGCACAGCTCAGGCAGGCCTGGCACACAAACACTTAGCTGTAAAGCTTGTCTGGCAAACCTACCTACCTCATGACTCACAGAATACTGGTCTGTCCTTGCCTGTAGGTGACACAGTCTTCACCTTTTTCAAGATGCCTGGGCATCCTCTCTAACTGGCTAGTTGGTTTTGATGGTGGTATCAGACTGTGTCAGATCCCTTCCTCCATATTGCTTTTGAGTCAAAGGCTCTGCTGAACCCAGAAAAGGCACAGGTCTTCCACAAAGCAGTTTCCACTCTTCCTGAAAAACGGATTTTAGTGCCCTCTTCGGGTTTCTATTCCAACCTTTTTGAGATAGTCAAAGTATGATGGGCACCGTTCTATCCTGGAACTTAAATGTCTCAATACGTTCATGGTTGCTACGCTCTTCAAGGTGGGATCTTTGTGTTCTGTCATTCCAGTGATGTGCCTGTAGGAGTTTCTAGCCTCACTGGATCTTTAGGAAGCATATCTACATGTCCCGTACACTGCAAACAATACCAGTTTATGGTTTTGCCGTTTTGGCCTTCACGAAGACTTTGGCCACTTACATCCATGCCAAAGGCATTTCTCTATCGTCCAGTACAGGTTACTGGTAACTTTGGGTACGCGATCAGCCCCTTTAATAGGGAGGAACAATTCTGATAAGTGAGTGCTGGGTGGAGCCTACCTCCTCAGCTTGCAGCTAGCCAATCCCCAACCAGTAAGATTTGAAGACTAACTATTGACTAGGTAGTAAGAAGGTAAAGGAAGACTCCTGTGAGCATGAACCCAAAAGGCCCCCCACGTCCTGCCGCAGGAGTGCCAAGCACGGTCCATTGACAGGGTGGGAGACCAGTAACCTGTACTAAGAGAAAAGGATTTAAACAGGTAAGACTAAAATCCTATTTTCTCTGACATCGTATTTGGACAATCTTTTGATCAAGCCTCATTCATGAGACCTCTTGGCTCTCCATATCCAGGAGTACACCTGCATTCTGGTGTATGTCTTGATTCTCAATTTCAAGAAATTCTCTCCCATCCTATCCCATGTTTTGGTGTGCCTGGGCATGATATTCAGAAACATAGAATTTTTACAGCAGGTAAGAACCATTTGAACCCATCTAGTATGACCATTTTCCTACTGTAAAAACCTCAAACCTTTTTTGGTCCTTGGCCTTTTCTTATGTTAAGGACAGCCTTAAGCCTACCCCATGCATGCTTAAATTCTGTCACTACCCTCTCAGTGAAGTAAAACTTTCTTATGTTACATCTAAACCTGGTTCCCTCTAGTTTTAGACTATGGCCTCTTGTCCTAACATTTTTACTCCTTTTGAAATGTACTTCCATCCTGCACTGAGTCCCTTCATGTATTTGAATGTTTCTATCATATCCCCTCTCTCTTCTGTCCTCCAAACTATACATGTTCAGATCCTTTAGTCTATCCTGATATTTTTCCTGTAAGCCAATCATCATTTTAGTAGCCCTTCTCTGAATTTTCTCTACAGTATCTATATCCTCCTGGAGATGGGGTCTCCAGTACTGTACACTATACTCTAGGTGAGTTCTAACTAGTTCTAACTAGAGATGTGTAGAGGGGCATGACCACTTCCCTTTTTCTGCTATTAATGCCCCCAGCTATACAACCCAGCACCCTGCTTGCATTCCCCCTTCAGGGGATGGTCACAGAGGAGAAGATATATTCTGTTCCAAGACTTGTCTCGAGCACTGTAGTGGCAGTCTGCCAAGATCAGGGACTTTGTGAGAGTCCTGGGTCGGTTGGTTCCTGCTCTGGAAGCAGTCCTATACTTACAGGGAGACCTTTTGTGATACCAGAATGGACCTTGGTGATGACATATGCCAATCTGAGTCACTTGGGTGCGACCCTGAGTCACTTGGGTGCTCAGGGCATGTGGACAGGGCAGGAGAGCCTACTGTCCATTCTGGAGCTCAGAGCAGTTGACCTTGCTCTCTTCCCTTGGTCCCAGGTACTCATAGGGACTTTGGTGAGGGTTCAGTTGTACGCCACCGCCCTGGAGTTGTCAGTCAGCTGCGCAGGGGGGAACCCGTAGTGTGCATGGAGAGAGGTGAAGGATCTCCTCACTTGGGTGGAAGCTCAGGTGTCATCCCTACACATTCCATGAGTGTAAAATGTACTGGCAGACTTTCTCAGTTGTCAAGATTTAGATCCAAGAACCTGGGAGCTCCATCCAGAGGCATTGTACCTGATAGTTCAACATTGGGGGGTGGGGTCCCTCTGATGAACCTCATGGTGAACAGGAAGGTTCTTGAATGAGGGACCCTCTGGCCTTCGCAATGGATGCTGTGCCTATTCTATAGAGCTTTCACCCATCCTGTGTGCTTTCTCTGAATTTCTCTCATCCCCATGGGGATCCAGATGGACAAGGTGATGGTTTTCCTAATCTCTCCATTCTGACCCAGGAAGGCATGGTTTGCAGAACTAGTCAGTATGTCCATTCAGGATCTGATTCACCTGCCACCCAGACCGGATCTGTTGCTTCAAGGCCCCTTGTGGTATTGAAAACATGATGAGAGACTGGCCTTGACTGTATGGCCCTTGAGGCCATCATTCTGAAGTGGAAAGGATTTTCCTATGATGTCCTTTTCACAGTGATTCTGACTTGGATGCTGGTTTCCTCTAAAGCATACTTTTAGTGTCTGGTCTGTTTTCCACCAGTGGTGTGCAGCCAAGAATGTCCATACAGGTCTTTGGCCTTCGCATGGTGGTATCTTTCTTTGAGAATGGAGTCAACAAGGGTTCAGCTTGAGTTTCTAAAGGTTCAGATGTCAGTCCTCTTTTTCTTTTTCAGAGACTTGTCGCTGTCATGCATGGACATGAAGATTTTTCTGCAGGGGGTGGATCACTACTCTCCCTCCTTTCACGATTACCCCCTGATCTAAATTTGGCCTTAAAGGGATAGTAATACTTCGTTTTAACTTTATTTTATTTTGTAGGCATTAAAAAAACATGAAGAATGATATAAGTCTTATCTCTCAAACCTTTATGGTTTAAGAGATATTCACAAACAAAGTATCCCCCCCCTGTTCAATCAGATCAGAAGGGAGGTGCCCAGGTAGACTGCAGAGAGGGACAATCTTCAATTAAGATAAGAGGAAAAAGCTGAAAAACTTGTCAAGGGGGGGAAGGGCTTTAATTGTTTTCATACAAAGAAAATTGTCCCCTTCTGTTATCTGTACTGTCATACAACCAGACTCACATCTGAGAAGAGATTGCTTACACTAGGAAAAAGGGGCGGGGAGGGGAACTTTGCTTGTGAATATCTCATAAACCATAAAGGTTTGAGAGATAAGACTTATATCATTCTTCATGTTTTTTTAATGCCTACAAAATAAAATAAAGTTAAAACGAAGTGTTACTATCCCTTTAAGCATCCTTCAGATGCCTTCTTTTGGTCCTCTAGCTTCACTCTCCTTGCATCAGCTGTTGCTGAAGATGGCTTTTTTTTCCTTGGCGTTCTCTGTTTGAAGGCTTGCTGAGTTGCGAGCTCTTTCTTGCTACCATCCATTCCTATATTTTCACCAGGATAAGGCAGTACTTTGTACTTTTCAGGAGTTTCTTCCCAAGTTAGTCTCCAAATGTAACATCAATCAGGAGATGGTTGTACCTTGTTTTTGTCCTGACCCTTAGTCCACACATGAGGAATCTTCCCCTTTTTTACGTGCACCATGTGTGGGTGCTTCTTGGGCCTGCAAGAACCAGGCCTCTGAACAGCTGTGTAAGGCTGTGACTTGGTCCTTGCATATTTTACCAAACACTACCACTTCGATGTCTTCGGCTGAGGCCATGTTTGGCTGTAAAGTCCTTCAGGCAGTCTTGCTTGTTTAAGGATCTTTCTTTTCTCTACTTCCAGCCCATTAGTTTTTTGAGCCCTGTTGGCTCTCTTGATGTTTGTGTACTTTGACACCTACGGTTATTCAGACTTAGTCTTTGGGAACTCTGGTATCATCGGGATGTGTGTGTGTGGTCTTATCTCCTTGCCCTCCCTGGAATCCTGGGATGCTTTTGTACATCCCCATGGTACCTGTGTTCCATACTGGACATAACATAAAAATAGCATTTTAGCGTTCTTCCTGTTAAATCCTTTTTCTCTTCAGTCCATGTGGAACACAGATCTCCCGCCCATAAAAAAATAAATAAATAAACTCACTTGGGTTGCTTTCCTAGGCAGAGGATTTCTTTTAGGGTCTTAGTCCCAGGAGATTTTCTTTTATTCTTACCTGCTTATTTATTTTGCTGTGCTCATTGTCACCTTAATTCTGGGAATAGGGGTTTTGAACTGGAGGAAGAGGGAGTCTCCCCCACAAAGACCCTGTCTTTTGTGATGTGCTCTACCCTTCAGGACGAGTGACTTAAATCCATGGTACCCGTGTTCCATATGGACTAAAGAGAAAAGGATTTAAAGTGATAGTAATACTTAACATTCAGTAGATATTTAAAAAAAATAGTAATAATAATGATTGCGCCATTTCTGATCTCCCAAACATTTATGATTTGGGAGATATCAGTCTGCAAAGTTCCCCCTTCCCCTCCCCTTGTGCTGACGTCAGCTTTCAAAGTTAGACGGAGTTTGCAGTCCATAGACTGTCCTTTTGGCTCTTCACCAAAGCCATGATCGCAGTAGTTACAAAGAAATACTTAATTTGAACGGTCTACAATGCGTGCTTGCAAACCAGGCATTCTATTGAATGTTAAGTATTACTATCACTTTAATATGTAAAAACACTAAAATCCTATTTCGTTATCCAATACAGGTTACTGGTAACTCTGGATAGGTTATCTGCCCCTTTAAGTAGGCAGGAACAATTCTAGAATTGATTACCGGGGGTGGAGCCTACCTTCCCTCCTTGGCTGCAGCTAGCCAACCAGCTCCAGAAAGATTTGTTCCTTGGTGAAGACACAGGCAAGAGAACACTTCTGCTATAGTCTTTAGAAATGTTTTTATTTTTCTGTTAGATATGGAAAACCACCATTAGGCGGATTACCATAACTGACAGTTCCCTTAGATGTGGCTAGCTCAGTATGTAGGTGCTTTTTGTGTACCTTAAGCCCTGAGAGGGGAAGTCTTGATTCCAAGTGCTTCCCCAGGAGTTACCCACTGAGGTTACTTCTTACTACATGGTAATCTGAAGACAGATGATCTGCAGGAAAGGTGAGCAACCCTTTGAGTGCTGCAGGTCCACTTGTCCCACAGTGCCCCTCTGCACAGGGGTTATTCCTGGAGTTCTTATTGCACACTCCTGCACTCACTGGGTCTTTCTGTTATGCCTGTCTGTGTTTGGTAAATTAACTCTTTAACTGCTGGTTGGCATCTTTTGGGGTAGTTATTGGCACTTTCCCTACTGGGTTCAGCGTGTTCTGGGTATGATTACATGTTCTAGTGATGTTTCATTTATTTTTATTTCTCAATTCTAACTTTGACAAAATTGAGTTGGCACGCTTTACCGCATAGACGCCATTGCTCCATTCACTTATATGGGACTGTACAGTTTGGGACATATCTCTGCAACCGCTCAACGTAGTGACTTCATAGATGGCTCATTTTAATTGTTTGACCTTGCTCTATCATCCGGTTCACATTACAAGTGTGTTGGGGGCTCAGGTACTTTGGGCACTGTTGGGGTACTTTTTCTGGGAAAACTAAATTTCCCATGAGCACTTGCTTCGCACGCTCGTTTGATTGGCTTCCGCTGCAGCAGCCATTTTGTGAGCTTTACAGAATGAGTATCCTACGCAGGGCTTGGACTCTCTCCTCTGCAGATTAACCCTTTGCCTGCCAGATAAGTGTATTTTAGTGATTTCTGGGGTGAAATTTTAATCTTACATACTGTAACTTGGATGATTAATTATTCTGAAAGTTGTTGACACTGTGAAAATGTCTTCTCCATTGAAGCTTGGGGCCAGACCTAAGACTAAGGAAGCTGGGGTCTCTGTATCGCTCATTGCTCCTCATGTCATACAGGGTTGCCTAGAAAATTCTTAGGTCATTTATGCCCAGCATGTTCTGATGTCCCTGAATCTATCCCAGGGATCTCCAGCCATGCATTACAGCCAGTTTGGGTGCAAGAGTTCAAGGCTGCTACCAGGGATCTTAGGTCTATGTTGCAACTCTTTCCATCCCAGTTACAGGGGGTCTTCCATTCCTGGCAGACCCCTTCCTCAGTCAGATATTCCCTGCCCAAACTGCAAGGAGTACCTGATGTTTCAGATCCTCTGAAGAGGAACTGTTGGTGGATTCAGATGTTGTGGAATGTTCTGCTGTAGGCTCCTCTCAATTTTTTGGGGATCCTTTTGAGGTTGATCCAGAACCCTCGGCTGAGGGCCTGATCAGGGCCGTCTTAAATATTCTAAACATTCCCCCAGTTCAGGAAGTTTCCTCAGATCCCTCTGATGTATTTCCAGGAACCTATAAAGCCCCATACTTGTTTTCCACCTAACCCCACTCTGGACAGCCTAGTGGCTGAGTGAAAATCTCTGGACAGAAAGCCTTCTTTCCAAGAAGTTTGCTAAGCGTTACCCCTTTTCTGAATTGGAGCTTGCTCAATGGGTTCATCCCTCTAAGGTGAACGCTCCTGTCTCAAGGCTATCTGTCTATCGCCTTACCAGTTTCTGATGCGTCCTCTGAAGGACTGGACTGACGAGAAGCTTGAGCTTTCCCTCAAGTCCATTTTTGCCACTGCTGGTACTGCCATGCGTCCACCATTCGCTGTGGCATGGGTTAACCGGGCCATTGCGGTCTGGACTAAACAACTCACCCTCGCTGTACGTCGGGGTGATTCATCTTCGGTTATGTTGCAGCTTCTTGCCAACATTTCTGAGCCCATCACTATGTTTCTGCTGCCTTATTTGATGCTATCCGTCTGGTGGCAAGGGTTTCCACCATGTCTGTGGTTGCCAGATGAACTCTCTTTGGCTCAAGGTCTGGGCTGCTGACACTGCTTCTAAGAGCCTCGCTGTCCTTGCCCTTTCAGTGTACATCCTTATTTGGGCCAAATCTTAAGGATCTGATTAGTGAGGCCACTGGGGGAAAGAGTACTCTTCTGCCCTTGGTCCCCAGCAAGAAACCTCCTCTTAAGCGCAACAGGTTTTTTTGTCCATCTCAGACTGAGACTGTCCGGCGAACCAGGCAGTTCCCTCAGCTCCACGTGCCTCCTCCAAGCCCAAACAGCAGTGGAAGCCCAAGGTCTCCTCCAAGCCCAAGGTTTCCAAGACTTCTCTGGCACGACTCGCTGATCCTGGGTCCCCATTCAGCTGTGGGTGGTCGTCTTTGTCACCATCGCAGCATTTGGGAGGATTCAGTGGTGGACTTGTGGGTTTTACAAGTAGCGGCGGAAGGGTACAGTATCCCTTTCTTGTCTCTTCCTCCCTTTTGCATTTTCCCCTCTCATACACCCCAGGGCGTGGAAAAACGCAGTCTCATCTACGGAGCTATCCAGTCTCTTCTTGACAAGGATATTCAGGAACCTGTCCCAGTTCTGGACAGAGGTACGGTTTTTATTCAAACCTCTTGGTAGTGTCCAAGAAGGACGGCGGTTGTCGTCCAATTTTGGACTTGAAGGATCTCAATTCCTTTGTGATCCGGTGTCATTATCACCAGGAGTCCCTCAGGACGGTTATTGCTGCTATGATTCCAGGGGAATTTCTTGCTTCTCTGGACATTCAGGACGCATATCTACATATCGCCATTCATCCAGAGAGCCGACAGTATCTCAGATTTGCCTGCAACCAAGGGCATTTTCAGTTCAGCTCTTCCCTTTGGTCTTACTACAGCATCTCAGGTCTTCAACCGTGTCCTGGGAGCCTTTGTTTCCTATTGAGGAGGAAAAAACAGAAGACCCTTCGGTTCCTTGTTAAACATTGTGTACATTGGCAGTAGACCTACAGGAGACATTGAATTCACAGCCTGCAAAGATTGCTCTCATCCCTGTGTAAGAAAACAAGCGTTTTGCAATACTCCTAAAGTTGGTGCACATCTGCTGTTAGACTGGCAAACAACCACCTCTTTCAAAGATTTGCTTAATTGAAAATTCAAAAATTTCACATGCCTTTTAGGTATGGCTTGTAAGCCTTCTGTTTCCCTAACTTCCAGCTCTAGGGCTATACATGTGTTACACTTTGCTGAACAGGCCATCATCCATGGTGTGACAAGGTCCTGTATTGTGGAGATTTTAATATTGAGTGTCCTGTCATTGGAGGCTTTGGTCTTTAGGCACACCATTTTTTACATCAGTTTCGCAATTTGAATAAATTATTTTGGTACCTTTTTGTATTATGATTTTTTTATTTTTCCCTCTGCCCTTGAACTCTGGTATAGCTAAAGTACTACAAGCTGGTGAATGCTGCCACAGATGGCCTAAGAAAAAGGAAAATTGTTTCAGCTATATAATTTTCTTTCTATTTCCATTATCCATTACAGAATTCCTCAGTTCTATCCAGTTGTCGTTCACGATAGTCTGGGTTTGGGTCTGGATACAAGGGCCTTATGGCTAGTGGTTTTTTTTTTTTTTTTTTTTGTTTTTTTTAATTAAAGCTTTGGCCTTTCTTTAGATAGGATTAATGCTGCCATGGATAATGACCAGGAAAACAATCTGAAACTTTTCAGTTGCAGTACCAGTGGTTTTATTGTTACTTTGCCCGTCAGTGGATTAAAGGTTTATTATTTTTACTGGTAATGGCTTTCTATTAGTTGTGTGCCTTACATTAAAGTAAAGTAAAGCAAAGTAAATCCACTTCAGCATTGAAAAATAATAAATATATATTTTATTTTATTTTTTTCTGTGTACAGCATGTGCAATTAAAATAAAAATGAACAGCACGTTTATAGGAGCTACTACTTTTCTGTATGAAATCTCTACCCTCTTTCACTTTTCCACCCAAGCTATTGCATTTCTCAGTAATTGTGTGACAAGTCTTTGTGGGAGTGTTTTATATGCAGACCTTTTAACATGAAAACCTGGTCTCTTTCCATCCATAGCTGTAATAGTGAGCCTGGGGATATCCTAAGCTCATTCTACTTTGCATTCTTAAAGCGCTCACTCCCTGCAGGGTGCCACAATTTTACCATAAACATAATCCCATAATGCAATCTACCAGCTGCCACCAGCACAAAGCTAAAGCAGCATCTCCACTTTTCTGTGCTTAGTTGTCATCTACAACTAACTAGATTGGAACATCTGAACAGGAGGCATTTTTGTGGAATTTGTTAAATGTTTTTATATTGTTGTCTTAAACAAAAACAGGGAAAGCACACAATACATAACCTCCACTTAAAAGGAAAGAATCTCTCAAAAATAGGTTGGACTTAATTCATTTTGCAAAATATCTAGCCATGGGACAAATAACTTGCCGCTTTTAAAGAAACATCTGGCTGAGAATGAGAATTGTAGTCCAACAGCTGCAACCCTTGACTGCGCATCTGTACCAAGCCCATTTTGGAAAAGACAAGTTGCCTTACAGAACAAATCATAGGCAAACCTTATGAAATTGATCCTTGGTATTACTTCCCCCCTCCCCCTCTGTCTTCTTTCACAAAAAGATTTATTTAAACCCCCAGTATCAATACTTTTCTGCAGAGTTGCAGCCATCGAGCCTCTCTAAAAAGGCCACATATTACTCATTAGGACTTTAAACTGCAATTGCCACCAGAATTTCCCATTGAACTTTCTATTCCATTTTTCTTACATGTCTGACTTGCAAAAACTTTCTATGTTGGCAGGATCACCAGCTCA
Source organism: Rhinophrynus dorsalis (assembly GCA_037306005.1). Classification (NCBI taxonomy): domain Eukaryota; kingdom Metazoa; phylum Chordata; class Amphibia; order Anura; family Rhinophrynidae; genus Rhinophrynus; species Rhinophrynus dorsalis. The sequence goes on along the minus strand of CM074725.1, from coordinate 146,159,826 downwards.
AATTGCCTTTGCATTGAATGCCTTGTCTTGTGTCTCCATTTTTTTTTATCTTTCATGAAGACAAGGTGGGACATATTCTTTCCTAAATATTGCATCTGGTGTGCACCTATTTGGACATCTATTTGTCCAAATCACAGAAATAATGAGAGGGAAACGTTACACACCTTTAATATGGTAAGGAGATGGGCAGAATCTGGTCCACAGGCCTCTTTTTAATTTTGGGCTTTGGGTCAGTAATTTTTATGTACCCTGAAAGAGACGGTAATGTGTGTTTAGCTCTATTCACCATAAAGTATTTGTGTGACTGATGTCGCACACTTTAATACATACTAATTTCAAAGTAATTTAGTTTTCAAGATCCTGGCATACCCTTTACCTGATTCCAGCCAGTTCTTCTGAGAACAGGCTATATGGTCAGTTGAATAGTTGCCATGGAAGCTTACCCAGTGGCTCACTCACACAGACCTTTGTCTCCATGTAAGTAGCTTGAATGCATCATGAGCATGGACTGAACTACTAAATGGCTCCAATTGCATGTTAAAGGGATAGCAGTTCTTAAAAGCATAATAATTCCCAAAAATAACTGTACATTAGATTGTTCAGTATAATTTTTTTTATAATACCTAGTGTATCCTGAAATCCCTTACCTTCATATTCGGCTTGAAAATCCAATTGAAAGTTCCCCCTTCCGCCCTTTTTGGCACGTTATGCTGACTTCTCTCAGATCAGGAAGCTGGTCTGGACGGATCATGATGAGGGTTATTGTGTAAGGATATTGAGGGATATTGTGTCACCACACTTACTGTAAGTGACCATGACTAGTTATGCAAATGTACTATTAAAAGCAACTTTTAAAACCTCCTTTTTTTTTACTATCTTTTAAGTAAAAATTCCAGCACGCCAAAAACTTGAAAGATACTATGTAAACTGGGAGGCTCAAATTGGAAATATACACCCTGTTCCAAATGATTATGCAAAAGATATTTTAGTGTCACAAATATTAAATATTTTGTTTTTCAGTTTAACTCATGGATGGCATTGTGTCTCAGGGCCCTTTTGATCACTGAAAACAATCTCGGACACCTGTGATAATTAGATTGCCAGGTGAACCCAATTTAAGGAAAAACTACTAAAGGTGGGTGTTCCACATTATTAAGCAGAGCACCATTTTCAAGCAATATGGGGAAGAAGGATCTCTCTGCTGCCGAAAAGAGTGAAATAGTTCAATGCCTTGGACGAGGTATGAAAACATTAGATATTTCAAATCCATGCATCTGATCAAGAGAGCAGCTGCTAAAATACCATTACATAGCAGCAAACAGATATTTGAAGCTGCTGGTGCCTCTGGAGTCCCACGGACATCAAGGTGTAGACTCCTCCAGAGTCTTGCAACTGTGCATAAACCTTCTATTCGGCCACCACTAACCAATGCTCACAAGCAGAAACTGCTGCACTGGGCAGAAAAATACATGAAGACTAATTTTCAAGCAGTCCTGTTCACTGATGAGTGCCGTGCAACCCTGGATGGTCCAGATGGATGGAGTACTGGATGGTTGGTGGACGGCCACCCTGTTCCAACAAGGCTGCGACGTCAGCAAGGCGGTGGTGGAGTCATGTTTTGGGCCGGAATCATGGGAAGAGAACTGGTCGGCCCCTTTAGGGTCCCCCAAGGTGTAAAGATGACCTCTGCAAAGTATGTGGAGTTTGACTGACCACTTTCTTCCCTGATACAGAAGGAAGAACTATGCTTTCCGTAATAAAATCATCTTCATGCATGACAATGCACCATCTCATGCTGCAAAGAATACCTCTGCATCAATGGCTGCTATGGGGATAAAAGGAGAGAGAGTCATGGTGTGGCCTCCATCCTCCCCTGACCTCAATCCTATTGAAAACCTTTGGAGCATCCTCAAGCAAAAGATCTATGAGTGTGGGAGGCAGTTTACATCCAAACAGCAGCTCTGGGAGGGTATTCTGACATCTTGCAAACAAATTCAAGCAGAAACTGTCCAAAAACTCACAAGTTCAATGGAGGCAAGACTTGTGAAGCTGCTATCAAATAAGGGGTCCTATGTTGAAATGTAATGTGACCTGTTAAAATGTTTAAAAAGTTAAAATGTTGTTAAAAGTTTGATTGAAATAGCTTTTGATTTCAGTAAATATGCTGCAAACACAACAAATGACAATTTTCAGTTCTATACAACCTATAAAGTGTTTTGAAACTTACTGTGCGTAATAATTTGGAACAATGCATTGTAAGTTTTTTATGTTTAAAAAAAATACTGTTATCATTAGGAGGTTTGTTCAATAAAATTTGAATTGTACTCTTAATAGTTGAAAACATGAGAATTATGCTGTTATTTACATCAATTATTTAGGTAAATGCGAAAAATACCATTTGCATAATAATTTGGAACAGGGTGTATATAAAGCATATGAATGAAAAAATGACTCACCCAGCCATAAGCCCTCTGCAGATCCAGAGCAGCCCCCCAACAACCTCGGCACAAGTTTCAACAGACAGGAAGAACAACAAGATGGGAGCGCTGTACAGATCTGCAAAGCCATAGGAAACCAGTCATTGGATTTGTAGCCTATGATTAAGTGAATCACTCAGAAAATGTGTGTCGTGTTTATATGTGAGTCCATGATCCTGGGATTTTGATTCGCGATGGATTGATCTGTTTTATATTTTTGCTACAATAAAGCTTAGATGTTTTTACTACAAGTCCAATGACTGCTTTCCTGTGGCTTCGTGGATCTGTAGAGTGCTCCCATCTTGTTCTTCATGCCAAAAACTTGAAAGTGTCCTCCAGTGCGCCATAGAACATGGTATTCTGGGATGCTGTTATGCTAGTGATTTTTAGAGTCTATGAGGGATTAAAGGGAAAAACCATAGGGAAGGGCTGTTTGTGTGCTAAAAATGGTGGTGATGTTTAAAATGTTTTCTCTTACACCCAATATATGGAGCACAGTTACCACGGGGTTGAGTCCCTCCTCTTGGAGGGCAGGACACATCTCAAAAGACCAGTTTTAATGGTGGAGAAGATGACTCCTCCAGCTCAACGCTCCCCTGCCCTGTAATTGCCCAGAATTCATGTGTCCTGTGTTGAAGAAGGAAGGCATGATCCACTCTTTAGTTTTTTAGATTTTTTTATTTATTTGTTTTACACATTAGATTATGGGTCTGTATACTCCCCCATTAGGAAGGTTACCATTACTGGACTTCTCTGGAGTTGACTGACCAGTATGCAGGTTCTATGTGTGGACCCTTGCTGCCCTGTGGAGGGAATCTTTCTACCAAGCTTTCCCTCCCAGTGGAATCCCTTGGGGCTCTGTTTAGCTTCTAGCTTCAATGGAAGACAGAAGACGTGAGTAACCCTTTGAGTGCCTAGGTCCACATTTGTCCCTGTTCTATGCCTTTCCATCCATATTGTGGATCTGGACTTAAAGGATGTTAAGTTAATTTAAAAGAAAATGAAAAACTGCCTATATATTACACTAACTGTTTATTTGTAATTGGGCCCAGATTTTCAACCCTGGTACCTCTCTTTAAGGGAAGGATAGAGAAGATGGCGAGATGCACTGCAATGTGATAAAAAGAAGAAATTCTCAAATGCCTGTTATTCTGTGGAGCCTGCGAAGATCACACGAGATGTTACCTCCTCTACATTACACATTAGTCTAGGGCCTAGTTCACAGAAGTATCTAAAGTCTCAATTTTCAACACCTCAAAAAAAAAAAAAAAAAAAAACATCTAATAGGATATGTGTGAGGCTGTTTTAGAAGAGTATTAAATCAGATCACACGATGCGGGTCAAAGCAGCTTTCCGAAGAGTTCATACTTGGATGCTGTCTGAAGTGTACAGTGGGCTTCAACTTTTGCATGTCCGCATTGCATTTCCCGTTTTGTGCATGGTTGAGGCTGTTTTGTCATCACTTCTATTTCCTTCCTAAATAACACACAGAGAAATAAGTCCATAAATGCATTACAAGTGTGAGTTAAATGAGTTACTCTGTTCATGATTGTTGTGTTTAAAAAAAGAAAATGCACTTGTGAACCTAGCCTTTAGGGCCTTACGTATGTAAGAAAGGTAGAGTATTTTTGGAGAAGAACTGTATCATACGGAGCAGATACAACTTCCATTCAGTTTAGATGGGCTATTTTTCCAGTGCATAAAAAGCCCCATTTAAATCTATGTTGGCTTTAAGACTTTAATATCCTCCTATGGTGAAGTTGGTTTTCCCCAGAATTGCTCAAGTTTGCTTGTGTGCCTAAGGCCCTGCTTGACTAACCTACCTGGATCAGCAGTACCTCTGTCTGTTTTAAGAATGTTCCTTTGCAGAGCTCAGTGTGTCGATCACTGGCCTATGTAATTATGTCCATGTATACATAAGAAGCGAGTCTTTGAAATGCACGCTTTGCTGACAGAGCAATATTCACATTAGGACTTGTGTGTGCATAGACGTGACCACATAGATCAGCATGATGGTGCATTGGTTCATACACCTGAGTTCTGCAAAAGATAATTAAGCAAAAACAAGAGTTCTGCAGATCCACTTCATTAACAGGACACCTCCAGTGTTTAATATGTTAAAAGCCAAATTTAAATCAGTAAAAAATGTTATGTCCCTTATGGTGAAAATTGTTTGCGCCAGAATTGCTTTTCTATTCTTTGCACCTTCTCTATTATGTAGGGCCCAGTTTATAACTTGCAATTAGTGTGTGTGTTCATTTTCTGGAGCATGCTCTAATTTATAAGATAAGATTGCTTAGATTGGAGGTGGACATAGTGAGATATGTAGTCCAGTAGCAGCTCTGGGGCCTTTACTTGTCTTGCCGGTTTTAGAAACTTAAAAATGCACGCTACTATGGTGTTTCTTTTTAACCCCTTAAGGACCAACAGTCCTGGGACGTTTCCGTCCCATAAGGACTGCTTTGATCCTTGCCGATGTGCCAGTACACGTGACCTGTCGCATGTATCGGCGAGCTGCTTTGCGGCCTGAAAGAGATCGCTCCAGTCTTGGATCGGTCAATTTTAGGCCCTATTTTTACATACAGCGCTCCCGGTGGAGTGCTGTAAGTAAAAAGTACGTAACGTACTATGATCGTCATCAGTCCTTAAGGGTATAAAGACCATGACGGTCATATAGTAAGTCATGTAGTCCTTAAGGGGTTAATTACTGAGTGTTGATTGTATTTTATTTTGTCCATACAAAGTACTGGTCCAATGCTGAACTAGGAACAAGCCTGTCTAAGTAAATAGCAGGCTGTATAGGAATGGTATCCTACCCAGGGTGCAGTCCCCCCACACTTCTCTTACTGTGTCCAAAATACTAAAGGCCCATATGAAATTTTTCCTCAGAGATGTTCTCTAGAACAAAGACACACTCAATCCTGGTTGATGTCCTTGGCAGTTTTTTTGTTTTTGTTTTAAACTGAAGCAGGCAGACTGCATCAGACTACTTAACCCTTTAAGGACCAGATGTGTGCACAGTGTATTGTGACAAAATGATTGCACACCCCTCTGGTTCTTAAACTGTTAAAAGGATAGTAATAGCTAATTTTATGTTTATTTAATATTGTAGGTATTAAAAAAAAATATGAACAATGTAAGTCTTATCTCTCAAACAGCTGCAGAATTTGGTCATTTGACCAGACGGAGGCTCTTCACTAGAGCAGAAACCGTGCAATCTAAACTTAAATACTTCGTTGGAATGGTCTATAAGGTGTGCCTGGTTTGCAAGCACACTTTGTAGACCGTTCCAAGGAAGTAGTTTTATGTTTAGATCATGCATTTTTGGCTCTACTGAAGAGCCTCCATCCGGTCAAATAACTGGATTCTGCGGCTGTCAGCTAGAGTGCAGACTCCTCTCACGAGGCAACTTTAGCAAGGTATATCTCTCAAACCATAAAGGTTTGAGAGATAAGGCTTACATCGTTCATATTTTTTAATGCCTACAATATTAAATAAAAATAACTATTACTATCCCTTTAATGTAACCAAGAGCAACGAGAAGAGTATGTGGTCCTGCTAGCAACTATAATTTCTGCCTACATGGATATGAAAGTGTTCTCTTGAACAAAGGCTAAATTAATAGGGACCATTAAGATTTTCTAACCATAGTAAAATAAGTGAGGGTGGTTGTTAGATGGTGGTCCTCTTTTTCTAACCCAGCTTTTAAATATTCATTTTATATTTAATTTCAATGAATTACTTCACAGACTTCAATGTCAAAGAATGTACTTACTCCAATGACCATTCCCATCACAAAGTCATCTGGGTCCAGATTTCGCAACAGTGTGGAGGGACTGAACCAGGAGATTGAGATTATCATTAAAGAAACTGGAGAGAAAGAAGAGCAGCTCATGGTAAGTGCAGATTTTTGGAGCCATACACAGATATTTTTTAATTTGTCTCACCATGGGGAACGCATATCTATGCTTTACATTCACCTATCTCAGCTGCACATGGATTCAAGAAGCATTTTTATTTTACGATTTCACCCTCCATATTGTGGGTTTACTTAGGAGGGTGGGATACTCCACTATTCATCTTGAAGCATATATCCTTGTGGTTTCCCAGCATGGAGACTGTTCAGGCCCTCCTGATGTCAATGGGAACACTTCAATGGGTTTCCTGCATCTGCTCCCAGAGGTAAGTTTGTAGCTCAGAGCACGAAGTGCTGTATGGTATTGAAATGTTATTGCACATCAAACACCCCTGCCTTTATGGCTGCAATCCTGTATTACAGGATAGGGATCTAATCTATTTAATATTCTGAGCATTGTCTTGTGTTTTGAAAGTTGTGTGTTTTTTAATTTATTTTATTTTTTTATTTTTTTTTTGAGTCTATCATATGAAAATGAACATGCTTCCTTGCTTTGCTGTGCTACATTTAACACTTGTCCTATAAGCCCTTCTATTTGGACATGTAGGTACTAGACTAAACTAGAAAACTTCAGCATTTCAAGTGTTTGATTTCTTTCACTGACCGTTGAAGCAACCATAACTGCTTTAATTTTTTGTTCCTTTTATATAGAAAACCTCAAAATGTCTGTGAAATCTTAAATTGTATAACACTGCTTTCACCAGGCTCCTGACAGTCCAAATTAATACACATTAACATAAAACATAGGTCTCTGTTGTGATGCTTAATATCTGGAATTTGATCAACCTCTTTCGCAATATTTTGAAAAACAATCTAATTTTACCAAAGATTTTGTTCTTGCTGTGGTATAATTGACTAACATTTATGCATTGCAGATTTAGCAGTTATCCTTTTGATTGCCAGGATATTGTGCAACCCATTGCTTAGCAATGTGTTGCACACTTTTCTAGCAATTGTATTTTAAAGAGGAACTGTACCCTTGAAATAAAGTGGCTCTTAATTTATTTAATAGAATTATTTATTAGGATGATTTTCTTTAGGTATGATTTTGTACAGCAATCGGGTGTGTGTGTGTGTGTGTGTGTGTGTGTGTGTGTATATATATATATATATATATATATATATATATATATATATATATATATATATATATGTGTATATAATATATTATATAAAAATTATAAATGTGTGTGCGCATGGAGTTCTAAAGCGGGTTACATTTGTTGAATCAATGTTTCGGCCAGCACATCGGCCTTTTTCAAGATTGCACATGTGTATGACCAAGCCCTTTTAAACCCTTCTGACAAACAAGCATCAGATTTGCAAAAAAGACCCCAAATATCATTGGAGCTCTAATTGGTAATTAGATGAATCACCCAATGTGATGAAACCAGAATCAAAGTCCTCAGTAAAGTGACCAGTTAAAACATCATACAGTATGCATAAAGTGATATTGGACTTAATAATCCGTGTACCAACAATAAATCTTGAAAGGCCACTGTTTTATAACTTCAGAAGACCCTGTGAGTGCCATTCTTAAAACTTTATAATATATTATGTATATGTATAGATATAGATAGAGAGATATAGATAGAGAGATATAGATAGAGAGATATAGATAGAGAGATATAGATAGAGAGATATGTATGTGTATAGTAAAGAATTTTGTGTGCCCTTTTGAACTCTGCTGAAAGGACATTTTACTATCTTAAATGCTCTCATGTCCAATTAGAACCATGGCCAGGGGTCTCTATAGCTGATCCCAGTATTTAGTCTTTGGAGCTGTGAATGATCTGCAGGTCTAAAATGGTGCACAAATATATAGATATGCCTGACTGCTGTATAAAGGACTCCTACCTAATTAAGTGCTTCTGTTAAACACATGAAGAGCTGCTTTCTCCTATAGTTATAATTATCCTTTAATCAACAATGCTTTCCCACCTCATTTTTTTCTTACTAGTGAAAGAAAGGAACATAGCTCCTTTAAGAGAGCTCCTACATTGCTTGTTAATGTTTCCTGTGTTCCCAGTGCCCTCATCCCATACAAGCACTAGTTAGATTGAGCGATATAATAATCCATTTGGTAATGACAGCAATACCTGCCTTAGCTTATTACAGCATGTTCATTTTCAGTCAGGGCTCTGGAACATGCAAAAAACACTTCCCATGCATTTTGCTCATTTCAGAAAATGCAGGTATTTCATCTGTCACCAGCTCGTGTGTTATGTGATCCGTCTGTTAAAAATTGTCCACGTAATGTTTGATTTATTTTTTAATAGCCCCAAGATATCCCAGATGGACACCGTGCTCCCCCGCCTCTGGCTCTACGCAGTATAGATACTCAGACACCTGCAGGGGCTGACAGAGGAAGTAATAATAGCAGCCGCTCGCAGTCTGTGTCACCGGCCTCTTTCATTACAATCTCAAATGATTGCAGTGCGGAAAGCCCTTGCTCAGCAGATGACAATCTTACAGATCCTCGAGACAAAGGTATCAAAGCTCACAGGATCTAAAATGGTTTATTGCAGGAGTAAGAATTTGCTAGCCTTCTGCAGTCATTGGGCTACAACTACCTCCATCCTCAGGCTGCCATTCCCTGATGGAGGATAAATGGTAGTTGTAGTCCAATAACAGCTTTAATCCTTTGCCATGCCTTGAATACCTCTCTGCCACTCAGTGTTCGTTATAAATGGCATACTCCTGTACTATTTAAATATCAAAATTTATTGAACAATAAAGGGCTGTATACACAAAGAAAAGTAGAACAATTCTGGGAAAACCAGTTGCACCATAGAAAAGAAATTTAAAGGGATAGTAATGCGTAAGTATTACTAATCCCTATAGCAAAGTACTACTTAAAAAAAAAAAAAAAAAAAAAAAAAAAAGTTTTGCCCCCAGTGTCATCTCTCAAACCTTTATGGATTGAGAGATGAACGCTTCTAAAGTTGCCCCCCCCCCCCCCCCCCCTCCCTGTAGTCAGCATTCTAGTTGACTCGGGGAAATCCGGTCAGAGATCATCAGGTGGCGATCGCGTTAACTAAAAAAAACTTTCACTAAAACGGTCTTCTATGTGTGCTTGCAAGCCAAGCACACGTAGAAGACCATTTCAGTGAAAGTTGTCTTTTTTAGTAACGTGATCCAGCTGTGCTGGAGAGCCACCTGAAAGTCGTACAACTCCCTTTCAGTCAGCTAGTATGCAGAGTACGGGGAAGGGGGAGGGAGAGGGCAACTTCAGAAGCGTTCATCTCTCAAACCATAAAGGTTTGAAATGACGCTGGGGGCGATACGTTTTTTTTTTTTTTTTTTTTTTTTAAGTAGTACTTTGCTATAGGGATTAGTACTACTTAAGCATTACTATCCCTTTAAAACAGACCTATCCCTTCAAAAAAATGTTCCTATTAGACTTTTATTCTTTTGAGGTTCTAGATGACTTACCTTAACATGTATTTCCCTCAGTGGGAGTCTCCGTCTTGAAAGGATTTGCATGGTTATCCCTCTCAATTTATTCCACCCCTCTAACAGCCCAGTAATGTGAACAGAGGTGACCTTTCTGGACGTGTGTGTAATCATGCAGCTTTATATGATCGTCAGAGAACATGGCTCTGCTGAGATTAGATTCCCCAACTACTAAATCAAATGTCTCTAAAAACGTTCATCTTTTGGTAAAACAAAAATTAGTAAAGGGAGATGCATGTAATGAGTGTAAAAACCGTGTAATTAACAGGTCCACATAAAACAAATCTTTGTAAGTGGGGCTTTTAACTCCTAAATGAGAAGCCCTAACACGTTTTTTCATAATGCTTTGGGACCTCGCTAGCATTCAAGGTGTTAAAGTGGTTAATGGGAAATTCTAGATTTCCCCTGTGATGCAGTTAGTGGTTTCCAGAATTGCTCCACTTTTTTCTTGCTGCATACAGCCCTTAGCAGTTATGGCAAATTGGAATTCACTGCCTGAGGAGGTGGTGCTATCAAATACATTAGATGCCTTTTTAAAAAGGGCCTGAATACTTTTTCAAAAGAGCAGAATATCAAGGGCTATGTATGTTAGTATTGGGATTACTATTTACTTAGTGCTTGTTTATCCAGGGAGAAATCTGACTGCCATTTGGAGTCTAGAAGGAAATGTTTCCCTCATTCAAGGCAGTATTTTAAATTACTGAAATAGGAAAAGGGGTGAACTTGATGGACACAAGTCTTTTTTTTTTTTTTTTTTTTTTTTCTCCTCAACCTAAACTACTATGTAACTATGAATGATGGTGAAGCCAGAGAACTAAGCTGCAGCCAACCAATAACCTGGAGAAGGCAGACTGTCCACCCCTAATCTACATAGTTGAATAATCTCTCAAAATCTCATTATTACTCAAGTATTGCAAACCGAGCAAGATGGGAATATTTTTTTCACCCATGTGTTAACTTGAGTGCCAGCGAGTATTCACTTTCCTTTGCAATGCAACAAAAACACCTGGCATTCAAGAGGGTGAAATGAGAATTTGTTTTATTCATCGCTGTCATGGCTAATTAGGAGTGACAGGGGGAATGGTTTTGGAGTAGTAATTTTAATAGTATCTTATCATCCCCTGAATTGTAAATAGCATTTTTTAATATATATTAATAACAAAAAAGCATTTTTCCAACCGTGGACTATTGTTCTAATTTTAACTGGAAGCTGCTGATCTTGCCAGCCTGTGCATGTTATTTCCTGTTAATGTACTCTTACTAAGCTCTTTTGCTTAGCAGGGTAATAAGGTATTTGTTTTCACCTGCAGAGAATGGAAACCACTCTCCCCTTCCCAAGTACGCCACATCTCCAAGACCAAACAACAGTTACATGTTCAAGCGAGAACCACCTGAGGGTTGCGAGAGGGTAAAAGTATTTGAAGAAAGCACGTAAGTACATAGCATATAACGCCCCAAACGTACTGTACCTGTATTTCTTGTATCTGTTTCTAAAGGTAAATGCTCCTTAAATTTAATTTTTTTTTTTTTTACCCTTTGAGTGCCAGAGGGGTACCAAACGCATCGATTTGCAATGCGTTACATACCTCTCTGGGGCTTAAAGCGTTAAGGATGGAGGTGTTCACCCTTTGCAATGTCTTGTGCCCCCTCTGTCCTTTAAAAGGATTAATGATTGCAAACACTGCCTTAAAAAGTGTAGTATTTGGTTGTTTCTTAAAGGGATAGTAAGGTTTAATTTTAAGCTTCTTTAATATTATAGGCATTAAAAAAAGAATGACATCGATGTAAGTCCTGTCTCTCAAACCTTTATGGTTTGAGAGATATATAACTGGCTAAAGTTATATCTGGCTGTCCTTCTCCAGATTAACCCTTCTCTTGCCACATTTTCTGGCTACTCAAGGGCGCTATTCGTCATTCTAGTATTTTATGTACTAGTATTGGGACGCGTCATTTCAGGATGTCACTCCAAGGGGGTATATGGGTAAATCTAAGGCTAAGGACTCAGTGGTTTCACACACACACGCTCTTGTTTCTCATGCCAAACAGGGCTTCCTAGAGAATTTCAGGATCTCCCTGCCCCTCTTGCGCTGTGGCCCCCACTACTCCTCCACGGTTCCAGCATAGCTCAAGAGCCAGCTTGGGTTAAGACCATTGTCTTCAGTGGCCCAAATTCCTTTCTCTCTTCAGAGGGTTCTTCAGTCTTGGAAGCCCCCACTACCTTTAAATATGTTGCCCCCATTTCTGTGTTCCTCAGATTCAAGGGGCCGCCTCTGAGGAATTATCTGACGGAGAAGAGGATGATGGGGAATATGAAGATATGAATTCTTCCTACTCCTAGGGCTATATCTGTGAGACTGAAGCCTTCTCCACTGCTTAGGGGCTCATTAGAGCAGTTTTGGAGACCCTTGGGGTCTTCCTCTGGATGTCTTCCAGAGGTGTAGAAAGTCTTTTTTCCATTCTTTCTTCCCAGTGCCACTCATGACAAGATTCTTCTGGATGAGTGGAAGGCCCAGACAAAAGGCTGTTCATCAGCAAAAGATTTTAAGCAGTATGCTTTCTCTGGGGCAGCTTTGGCTTAGTGAGCCTGTTCTCCAACTGTAGGATGGACACACACTCCTGTTTTTCGCAGGTTTGAAGGAACCAGATGACAAGAAGCTGGATTCTATCCTCAAAACAGCTTTTGCGGTCACTGGAGCAACAATTTGACCTATTTTGGCTTCTTCCTGGGTGAGCAGGGCTGTTGCGGTGTGGGGCAAAGAGCTGATGGAGGTTGTCAGTGCTGATGTTTTCAAGAAGGATCTGTTAGTCTGCCCAACATTAAGGTGGACAGTAACTGCTTCTGAGGCTTTTTTTTTTTTTTTTTTTTTTTTTTTTTTTTTTTTTAACAGGGTCAGATTGTCCGCTAAGGCCTCTGCCTTTTCTGTTGCTGCACGATACACTCTGTGGCTTAAGATTTGGTCTGTGGATCAATCTTCAAAGAAGTCACTGTTTTCCTTGCCATTTCAGGGCAAGTCCCTTTTTGAACCTGAGCTGAAGATTACAAGGCAAGGCTGTTCCAGTGGATTCCCTTCTAGCAAAGTGGGCTATGGTTCCAGTAACTCTCCCAGAGAGTGGTTCAGGTTTTTATCCCAACTGGTTTGTGGTTACGAAGGATGGTGGCTGCTGTTCCATTCTGGACGTCAAATCTTTCAACAAGTATGTGGTGACTTGCACCTCAAGATGGGATCTTTGCATTCTGTCGTAGCGGCAGTGTGCCAAGGGCAAGTAGCTGGCATCTCTGGACCTTTAGGATGCGTATCTACACATTCCTATTCACCCGGACAGCCAGCACTACTTGCATTTTGTAGTAGGCCCAGATCTCTATCAGTTCATGGCTCTGCCATTTGGCCTGGCTTTGGCACGTCATGTGTTCACCATCATCATATGGGCCTTAGCAGGCTTCACTCCAGGGGCATTTCTATGACTCCCAATCTGAACAACCTTTTGCTCAAGGCTCACTTGGAGAAGCTCTTGGCTGGTCACGTTCAGGAATGTGCCAGACTTCTGGTCCACCCTGTATGGATCTTAAACATGCTCAAGTCCTCTCCAGTGCCTTCCCAAGAACTGGTGTTCCTGGGGATGAGGTTGGACATGTGCCTGGGAAAGTCTTTCTACCAGAGGACAAGAGTCTTCTTGTGATGCAGGAAGTATCTGTGGCCCTCTGCCACAATCTGGGAGTAAATGAGAGGTCTGAGCAGACTGGTGTCAACACTAGATGACCTTATTCTCAGGTCCACACAAGAGAACTGCAGAGACATGTCATCCAGATCTGGTCCTGGAATCCAGAGCATCTGGATTGACCTCTCTGTCTCTCCAGAGGCCAATCAGGACCTCCAGTGTGGTGGTTGCACTGGCCCAGTCTGGAACAAAGGAAACCCTTTGTGATTCTGGAGATCAGGATGGACGGATTGACCGTCGCCCCTTACTGCACAAGGAGGGCATGGTTTGTGGACCTGGTCAGTCTTTCGGTTCAGGATCCGCTACACCTTCCTTCCAGACCACTTCCTCCAGAGATGCATGTGGCACTAAGATTCTGGCCAGGAAGCCTGTCTCCTCTAAGGCCTGCAATAGGATATGGTTTCTCTTTCGTAAATGGTGTTCGGACAAGGCTATGTCCTTGCATGAGTTTAAACTTCTTTTGGGGCTGTCTTTTCTCCAAGATGGAGTAAACAGGCGAATCAGTCTGAGCTTTCTTAAGGGTTCTCATTTCAGAGCTTTGTGTGTTGTTTTTTCCACAGATGTATTTCCAACATTCCAGATGTCAAAATATTTCTTCAGGGGGTGGCTTACGTTTACCCTGCTTTTAAAGCCAACACTCCTCCGTGTGGCCTTAATTTGGATTTGTCAGTCTTTCAGAGCCTCCTTTTGAGCCCCTTGCTTCCATCCCTCTGCATCTATTGACACTTAAGATGGTGCTTCTTTTGGCAATAGTCTCAGTACATAGAGTCCCTTAATTGCAGGCTGTCTTGCAAACCACCTTTCCTTGTCTTTCAGGAGGATAAGTCAGTGCTTTGACAGTCTAGGAGTTTCTTCCTAAGGTGGTCTCGGGAGACTGTTGTGCCTTCACTTTGTCCTGACCTAAAGTCTGATCAGGAGAATGATCTCAATTTAGAATGCTGGTTTCAGGGAAAGGGGAGGGAGGGGGAATTTTGCGAGCTATTATCTCTCAAACCATAAGTGTTTGAGAGATGACACTGGGGGGGCAATAAATTTATTTTTAGCATAGCTACAATATGGGGATTAGTAATTTGTAAGTATTACTATCCCTTTAACATATAGCACCTGTTTGATAAATGTGCCATTATATGTTCAATAGGATGTCAGGGTCTTCCACATAAAGATCTATTGGCAATTTGTAATAGTTGTGTTGAATGGGGAAGCTCTGCAGTAACAAACAAAAAAAAATTATCTTGGTTTCCTACTTTGTGACTAAACAGTAAAAAGTCATATGATGAATAGAGGATGTAGCTTTAACCCAGTGAGTGCCAAAGAAAGGTGTGTTTGGTATTGTAAGTTTAAGAATGAATGTCTCTCCTCACCAACCCCCACCCCACCACTACTACATCAGCCCATTCTGGTTTGCAAGGGGTTGATTTTACTGTTTATGCCAGATCTTTAGACTTGGATAACATGTTAATAATGGTTTTCCCTTGTTAAAATTTATATTGTGAAGCTGAAAAGGTTACCATTATCTCCTCCCCATTCTCAGCTTGGTCCCACAGTGACTAAAGACCAGCCCTATGACTTTTCACTTATAAGTAAGAGTGGTTCATGATGCATTGCAAGGAAATTAGTTACACACTGGTCATCAAGTTGTTAGTATGTGCCAGCAATGAGCAGCCTTCCAGTATAAAGTCTGTTCTAATAAGACAATATATTTAAGCTTTTGAATGGAGGGAGCTGGACAACTAATTGCAGAACACAGTGGGCCGTATATTCAAACCAAGTTTGGGCATTCTGGGGTAAACCAACTTGTGTACTATAAGGAAGAACTAAAAATCACCATTGATTTAAATGGTGATTGTAACCTCTTGAATGCCAGAGAAGAGCACTAGAGAATTGTCGTATGGAAAAGTTCGAAATGTATTTTTCCCCTATGTGCAATTGGTTGGCCCTAAGATTTGTCCACTTTTTACATACAACACAATATGTGGAGTGAACAAGCCATTGTAATCAAAGCTGTAATTTCCCTTTAAGAGGAATTTATATCTATAGTCATTTGAGCAAGGCTGCATATGATTAATTTGTATTTCTGTCATCCAGTACAGGTTATTGGTAACTTTGGGGTAGGTGATCAGCCCTTTAACCCCTTAGTGACAGCCGCGGCATGCAGCTGCACGGAGACCCGGACTTCCGTGACTTACCAGGTACGTCCTCTGTCACTAAGTGACAGTTTCTGCGGGATGTACCTGGTAAGTAATCTGTCCTTAAGGGGTTAATAGGCAGGGACAAGTCTTAGAAGTGACTGCTGGGTGGAGCCTACCTCCTCTCCTTAGCTTGCAGCTAGCCAATCCCCAACCAGTAAGAGTTGTTCCTCGGTCAAGACACAAGCAAGAGAGCAGTTCTGCTATAGTTTTAGCTTTTTTATTATTTTTCTGTTAGAAATAGAATACGACCATTAGGTGGATTACCATCACTGACAATTCCCATCACCCAAATGTGGATAGCTCAGTTTAACTGGTGCTTTTGTGGACCTAAGCCCTGAGGGGAAAATCTTGGCTGCAAGTTCTTTCCCTAGGAGTTGCCCACTGAGGCTTCTTGCTATATGGTAATCTGAAGACAGAAGACCTGCTGAAAAAGGTGAGCACCCTTTGCGTGCTGAGGTCCTCGTCCCATGCTTCCCCTCCGCACAGGGGTCTCATTTGGAGTTCCTATTACATACTCCTGCACTCATTGGGTTTATTCTGTATGTCTGTGAGGTGTTTGGAGCAAGTTTCTATGGTAATTTAACCCTTTTGTTTCTGGTTAGTGTTTTGTGGGGATTCTGGACACTTAACCTACTGGGACCAGTGTTTATTGGGTCTACTGTTTTATTGATTGGGCTTTTGAGTGGTTTTACCTGTTGGTATTTACCTTGTTAACTTTATGTTGCGCACCTTTAAGGTGCATTTACCGCATAGACGCAATTGCTCCATTCACTTCTATGGGACTTTACAGTTTGAGACATATCTCTGCAACAGCTCCACGTAGCGTGGTCAGAGATGGCTCATTTTGTGCGTTTTCCCTTGCACTGTCATCCGGTCAACATTCTGGGGATGTTGGTGGAATCGGGCACTGTTGGGGTACTCTGTCAGCGAAACTACGTTTCCCATGAGTGCCCGCTTCACACACTCGTTTCTGAATGGCTCCCGTTGCGGCAGCCATTTTGTGTATTCGCAGATCGAGTGTCCTATGCAGGGCTTGGACTCTCCTTCTCTCCGCCGCAGCTTAACCCTTTGCCACCAGATAAGTTTTATTTTAGTGTTTCTGGGGTGCATTAATCACAATGCACACTTTATTGTGGGTGTTTTGATACCTTGTCCGTTTTGACTCTGAGAATGTCTACTCTGTTGGACCTTGGGGCTAAGACTAAGGATACTGGGGTGTCTGTTTCCCCCATTGCTCATTGTTCCTCGTGTCAGTCCAGATTACCTAGAGAATACTCTGGTCATATTTGCTCAGCATGCGCTCTGCCCCTGAATCCCCTGCTGGGGGCCTTCAGCCATGCATTAGAGCCAATATGGTTGCAAGTGTTTAAGGCTACTACCAGGGACCTCCAGTCCACCTTACAACTTCTTCCATCCACCTTACATGGGGTTTTCCACTCGTGGCAGACCCCTCCCCCATAAGATCTTCCCTTCCCAAACCGCCGGGTGTACCTGATGTGTCTGACTCCTGTGAGGAGGAATTGTTGTTGGACTCTGATGATGATGATGATGATGATGATGGACTGTTCAGCTGTTCCTTCATCTCAGTTTTTTGGGGACCCCTTTGAGGTGGACCCCATTCCTTCAGCTGAGGGCCTGATCAGGGCTGTGTTGTCCACCCTGAACATTCCCTTAGTGCAGGTGGTGTCTACTGACCTCACTGATGATTTCCAGGAGCCTGTTAGGCCCCATGCTTGCTTTCCACCTTACCCCACCCTTGACCGCTTGGTGTCAGAGGAGTGGAAATTTCCTGACAAGAAGTTTGCTAAACTTTACCCGTTTTTTTTTTTTTTTTTTTTTTTAAACGGCCGTCACTCAGTGGGTTCATCCCCGCTTGCTTTCCACCTTACCCCACCCTTGACCGCTTGGTGTCAGAGGAGTGGAAATTTCCAGACAAGAAGTTTGCTATACTTTACCAGTTTTTTTTTTTTTTTTTTTTTTTTTTTTTTTGAAACGGCCATCACTCAGTGGGTTCATCCCCCTAAAGTGGATGTCCCAGTTTCCAGACTTTCTAAGTTCACTGCCTTGCCAGTGGCTGATGCCTCTGCTCTTAAACACTGGACTGACAAGAAGCTTGAGACTTCTCTCAAGGCTATTTTTGCGACAGCGGGCTCTGCACTTCGCCCTGCCTTTGCTGCTGCATGGGTTAATAGGGCTGTGGCTGTTTGGACTGAACAGCTCAGTTCTGCTCTCCGTCAGGGAGCCCCTACTTCTGACATGTTGTGACTTGTCGCTAACATTGCTGAGGCTCAGCATTATGTGTCTGCTGCTCTGTTTGACGCTGTGCATATGGTAGTCAGGGCATCTACCATGTCTGTGGTAGCCAGAAGGGCTCTTTGGCTTAAGATCTGGTCTGCTGACACGGTCTCTAAGAAGGCTCTCTTGTCTTTGCCTTTTCAGGGATCCTCCCTGTTTGGGCCTGAGCTCAAGGATCTCTTCAACGAGGCACCTGGAGGGAAAAGTTCTCACCTGCCAGTGGTCCTGAGGAAGAAGGAGCCTGTCAAAAGGAATAGGCTTTTTCTGCCCTTTCGGGCAGACTTGTGCCAAGCGACCCAGGCGGTCCCTCAGGCTCTGCGCTCCTCATCCAAGCCTAAGCAGCAATGGAGATCCAAGTCCTCCACGAAGCCAAGGCTTCCAAACCTCCTTCTGCATGACTCACCGAACCCGGGTCCCCACCCGCAGGTGGGGGGCCGCCTACACCACTACCTTGCAGCTTGGCAAGCCTCTGTGGAGGACCCATGGGTTTTAAAAGTTGTGGCTTCGGGATAATGGATTACCTTTACTTCTCTTTGTCCTCCAAGGACCTTTTTTTTCTGCTCCCAAGGGAGAACCAGAAACAGACACCTTTTCAAGGAAGCTATTCAGGCCCTGCTAGACAAGGTGGTCCTGGAGCCAGTTCCCCCTCAGAAGATGGGCTTGGGATTCTACTCCAACCTCTTTGTGGTTTCCAAGAAGGATGGGGGCTGTCGCCCCATTTTGGATCTGAAGGATCTCAACTCCTTTGTGGTCAGGTCCCAGTACCGCCAGGAGTCTCTGTGCACAGTGATAGCGGCCATGTCTCTTGGGGAATTTCTGGCCTCTCTAGATCTTCATGATGCCTATCTGCACATAACCATTCATCCAGTGAGTTGGCAGTATCTCTGCTTTGCCTGCGACTGGGGGCATTTACAGTTCTCTGCCCTCCCCTTTGGCCTGACCACGGCTCCTCAAGTCTTCAACAGAGTCCTGGGAGCTTTGATCTCCGTCTTACATCGGAACGGCATCAGGGTGACTCCATACATGGACTACCTCCTTCTGAAGGCCTCGTTTCCAGAACTCCTTCACCAGCAGGTGCAGGACTGCATTCATGCTCTCTCCCATCACGGGTGGATCATCAACTTGGACAAGTCACACCTTGTTGCTTCTCAGAAGGTGGTTTTTCTGGAACTCATCTAAAGGACGAAGTGGCTCATCAGTTAGCACTGAAGGTCCAAGCTATCCTGTCTCAGGTTCCGGTTCCAGCCAAGAAGTTGTCATCCTTGGTGGGGAAGTTCATTTCCACCACAGAAGCAGTCCCATTTGCCATGGCTCACACCAGGGAACTTCAGAGGTTTCTGATCCTGGCCTGCAGGGGCCGTCCAGATCTTCCCTCTTCAAGTGGAGCAGAATCTCTTGTGGTGGTTCAGCCTGAACAATCTCCTGAAAGGCAGACCCTTCCTGGTGCCCTTCTTGACCACAGTGATGACGGATGCCAGCTTCTCCGGATGGGGAGTGGTGCTGGGGCACTTGACCGTTCAGGGCCGGTGATCTCAGGATGAATCTCTCATTCCCATCATTGTCTTGGAGCTTTGGGCGATATTTCATGCCCTACATCACTGGCCCGGCAACTGGAGGATTGCCCTGTCAGGGTAGAGTCGGACAACGACACAGCGGTAGCCTACATCAACCAGCAAGGTGGCACAAGAAGTCTCGCAGCTTGGCTAGAGGTCAAGGCTATTTTATCTTGGGCAGAGGAGCCTTGTCCTCTGCCATTTCCGCAGTTCCTATTCCTGGCATAGACAACATTCTGCCAGACTTCCTCAGTCGGCACACAGTGGGCAGCGGAGAGTGGGAACTACATCCAGAGGTGTTCAACATCATTGTCCAGCACTGGGGTCTTCCTTGCATCGACCTAATGGTGACCAGACTCAACAGGGAAGGTTCCAGTGTTCTGCTCTCGCTGGGCTGATCCCCTGGCTCTGGCAGTGGATGCCTTGTAGATCCCATGGACGTTTCCTCTGGCTTACATTTTTCCTCCTGTTCCCCTGTTGAACAGTCCTTCGGAAGCTGAGACTGGAGCGCTGCCCAGTCATCCTAATTGCTCTGTACTGGCCCCAACAGGCTTGGTTTCCGGAGCTTCTGGACCTCTCAGTGGCGGAACATCTTCGGCTTCTACCCCATCCAGACCACCTTCTACAGGGTTACCTCTGGAAAGAAGACATTCATCGTCTGGCTTTGACGGCATGGAGATTGAATCCTCAATTTTGAAGAAAGTATTTTCTTCTGGTGTGGTTGCTATTATGCTTCGTGCCCGTAAGCCTGTTTCCTTCAAGGCCTACCATAGAGTTTGTCAATACACCAAGCCAGAAAGGTAGACCAAAGACCTGTTTCTGGATTTTGACCTTCCTACGGTTCTTTCCTTCCTTCAGGATGGTGTGGATAAGGGTCTTAGTCTGAGTTCTCTCAAGGTTCAGACTTCTGCGCTCTCGGTCTTCTTTCAGAGGGGTCTTGCTATCATTCCTGATAAGGTTTTCTTCCAGAATGTTCCTCATATCTGTCCTGTGTTTAAGTCCACTGCTCCTCAGTGGGATCTTAACCTGGTTCTGGGAGTACTCCAGCTTCCTCCCTTTGAGTCCATGGCTTCCATTCCTCTACATATGCTGATTTGGAAGATGACCTTTCTCTTGGCGATTGTTTCTGTTCGCCAAGTTGCAGTGCTGCATGCCCTCTCTTGTAGACCACCCTCTTTGGTCTTTCACAAGGACAAGGAGGTGCTTCACACCTCACAAGAGTTTCTCCCGAAGGTTGTGTCTGAGTTCCACTTCAATCAGGAGATTGTGGTTCCTTCCTTTTGTCCTAACCCTGCTTCTGACAGAGAGGAACATTCATCTGTTTGATGTTGTGCGTTGACTCAAGTTCTGTGTGCATCGCGCTGAGTCCTTGAGGCAATCTGACACATTTTTATTTCTGAGGGTCCTAGGGCAGAGAAGCCTGCTTCCAAGGTTACCATCGCTTCTTGGATCAAGTCCATGAATGATTCGTAAGGTTTACGAACTTCAGAAGAAGCCTGTTCCCTTCAGGGTTACGGCTCATTTCTGCGAGGTCTATTGGGGCTTCTTGGGCCTACAAGAACCAGCTGATCATTTGTGCAAGTGGCCACTTGGTCATCTGTGCACACTTTCTAAACACTATCGTGTGGATGTGCTGGCATCGGCTGATGCCAGCTTTGGGAGGAAGATCCTGGAGGCAACTTTGCCTGTCTAGGATCTCTTTAATCCCTCAGTACTCCACTTTTGAGCCCTGTTGGCTCTAGTTCAGTGTGCTGTTCTACAGTTCATGGGGTTTGTTCTTACCGCTGTTCAGTGTCCTTTGTGATCTGTAGGTTCATTGGTGCGCTGGTGACTAGGGGCCTGCGCCTGGTCCTTGCCTTTCTTCCCGCCCTGGGGAACTTAGTGGTTGGACATACCAAAGTTACCAGTAACCTGTATTGGACGACAGAGAAAACAGGATTTTAGTCTTGCCTATTAAATCCTTTTCTCTTAGTCCATACAGGTTACTGGTCTCCCACCCTGTGAAGGCACCATGCTCTCCTGTGGTAGAACGTGGGGGTCCTTTTCGGGTTCATGCTCACAGGAGTCTTCCATTACCTTCTTACTACCTAGTCAATAGTTAGTTTGCAAATCTTACTGGTTGTTGATTGGCTAGCTGCAAGCTAAGGAGAGGAGGTAAGCTCCACCCAGCAGTCACTTCTCAGAATTATTCCTTCCTATTAAAGGGGCTGATCGCCTACCCCAAAGTTACCAGTAACCTGTATGGACTAAGAGAAAAGGATTTAACAGGTAAGACTAAAATCCTATTTTCTAAAGCAGCCCTACATAGCCAGTCTAAGTTTATAACTTTTGCAGCACTGGGTTGCTTACTTGAGTTAACACTGGCCACAATCATTTGCAAATACTTTAAATAATGGTAACATTTATTTCCCTGTCTGGGAAAGGCTGAAAAGTCCCATTTAAATCAAAGGGAATTTTTACATTTATTACCATGCAGTTAGTTTTCCATAGTATAGTGCCACTATTGCATTTATCTGTGTGTTGTAGAGTCTTTGTATTATTTTACAGCTTAACCCTCTCCCCTGTTTTCATATACATGTTGAATTTATAGGTGTAGGTATTGTTGGAAATTTAGATACTTAAGGCTTCTTTGATTTCCCCTTTCCACTCACATGCTTTAAAACAAAAACATTCAGAAAACAGTCATGTTTTACTATTCTCTCACCCCCCCCCACCAATTTATGCATTGGTAATATAGTCTCTCATATGTTTGTCTTTCTCAGCCCAAAGCCTCTGCATGAGATCCCACCATTCTACTGCCCTGATAAGAACAAAGTGAACTTCATTCCAAACAGTGGCTCTGCCTTTTGCTTGGTCAGCATCCTCAAACCTCTTCTGCCCAATCAAGAAATTACCTTCAAAGGCTCCAATCATACTTTGACAGTGCCCTCTGGGATTCCTCCAGCACTGGTTCAAAATTTTAGCATGGCCTCAATATCTAGCAACATAGAACAGGAACGTAATTCTCGTGGAACAAATACCCTGGCTCCCCCACTGTCTCTGCTACACCCATCAGGGCAAATTGAGGAAGAAGATGACTAGTACAAAGTCAGTCTCTGGTTCCTGCTTATTGGAGGAGAACTGCACTTCCTTTGCTCATAAGAGTGGCTTCAGATGCAGTATTTTCAAAAGCTGTTTAAACATTGTTAGCTGTATTATGCTCCTTGGGTAAGATGGGCAGCATGAACAATTGCTTTCGGTATTGACAGAAGATTTGAAGCGTTGTCAAATCCTGAAAGGGCCTAACAGCTTTAAAAAAACTACACAATTTATTTTTTCCTTCAGATCTAAAGGTGCAGTAAATATTTATTCTGGTATAAAGAATATTGTAGGACTTTTTCTCCTGAGTAAAACACTTTCTTCCATTGCCTGAAGATGTTTCACTCCGTTCACTCATGTTATTACAGTTTCAACTTGAACTGTTGGCAGCTGTTCTGCTTGTTGTCCAGGCAGTTATTCTACTGCATTCTATGGGAAAGAACAGCCAAGCAATGTGATGGAAACAAGTACACCACTTCATGACCGTTTGAGCTGTAATAACATTTGAATAAAGCAGCCATCAGCTGTGGTTGTAACCTTAATGCACTTAGCAGGAAAAGCTCTACAATTTATACTTTTTCCATAGTAAGATTTTACAGATCCCTTAACCGTTTGCTTGCCATATGGTTGACCGATGCATTACGACACAATGCATTGTACACCCTTCTGGCACTCAGGGTTAATGTAAACGTGCCCAGGCCTCTTCCCCCCCCAATATTCCTGCAGGTGCTTAATATATAAGGATGTCTCTTCCAGCAATTGTGTTAATGAGCTGTCAATGCTGGGAGTCTGTGACAAAAGGGATGTTATGTCATTTGTGAATTTGCTTTTTTTTTCTCCCTCCCGAATATAAATATGGCTCTTATTAAAGCAAAGACACCGAATGGTCGTTTAGAAGCAGCCAGTAGGTAAATTAGATCCATGTATTTGTAGTGGAACGGTCAGAAGTGGAAATGCACATGTTTTTGCATGATTATAAATAGCTGGTGTTGTAAGAGGAGGGAAGTATGCGTTTAACCAGCTGTGGTATTTCATAATCTTTTCAGCTGTTTTCCAGCTGTGAGGACCAAACATGTGGCAAGTGAATTGCCAAGATCACTCTTTTTAAAGCTAATTGCTCCCTATAAAAAAAAATGTAAATAATGAAGAGGATGGGGCAAAGGAATATAAAGCACTAGTTGATTAGTAAAACAGGTTTGTGTTACATGGAATTATATGTAGCTCCTGCGTTATCGTTATGTAATGGTTGAGCTGTATGTATGAAGGCAGATGTGGAGAAGTTCTATTGCAGACTTGTTGCTCCACATATGAGAAATTTTACATTCCAGTTGATTTAAATGGGGCACTTTTTAACCCCTTGAGATTGTAGAGTCTCAATATAAGGGGTTTAAAGCCAAATAGAAATCACTGGGAGTGTATTTTTTTTTCCCCAACAGTGCAGTTGGTTTGCTCCAGAATTTCTTCACTTGCTTGAGTAGATACAGCTTGTGGCGTGATATGTACTGGTATATAAAATGTTCCTTGCCATTCATTACCACTCCATTTCAGTTTCTTTTAAGAGTATTTGTTTCTGCTCCAGACAAGAGCTCTGCTATTTGTAGAGTTGAATATCACTTATTCTGACATTGCCTACATTACGGTACACACTTTACTCTGTTAAAGACCTCTCCTGTATAGTTCATTGCTGCAAAAATTACGAGCTGTATCCTTTTTTTGTATTTTTATATATATATTGTTTAATGAGGCATAGACTGAGGTGTCTGAACCCCTTTGAAAGGTATATAATGCACTCTGAATCAGAGGTGGAGGCCTCTAGCACTCAAGGGGTTAACATAGGACTGTTCAGTTATTATATAAATATGTACCTGTACATTTTCACTGCAAGTGCATGTGTTGGGAAGGTCAGAATTGTTTTGCTTCCTTCTAGAAACACTTGCAAAATATTTGTTCTGCAGTAGTTGTAGGCACATAATTAGGTTGTTTTGTTTTTTACACAACAGACAGCTGATGAAATAACTCTAATCATAGGTGCACAATGTGCTAATACTGCAGCAAGTCACATATCTAGGTTGTAGATAACAAAAGATGTCCATTTAGTAGTGTTAATTCCAGAAGCCTCATTTAAATCCCTGGTTCCTCAGTGGGCAAGCAATATTTTGCAGATTCTAGCCTCATCCGGGTGTTTATCACTGCTGCAGAGGGGGTGGGTCTATCAGCATACTGGAGGAAAAACTATGGCTGATGCTGTTACATGCTTTTGCTGTTGGAAAGCTGTGTGGTTCTGAACATTCATTCTTCATTTGTCCCTTTCATTCTGATGCCTAAATACCAGTTATTGTGAATGTCTTGTTTGTGTAAAGCAGAAATATCCAAGTAATCCAATCCCAAAGAGTCTTGCTGCTATATAATCAAACTGCTCCTGTGTCTACCTTACAAAGTGAGGTTTCAGATCACAGCAGTAGAAGTATACCACGCTTATGCTGTTTATCCTGATGACAGGGCCATATGCATCAGGGAAAAGTGGGGCAAATGTGGGACAAACAAGCTCCCAAATGTTCACTATTTTTTATGAACAATAACTGGTCT
The DNA here is from genome assembly GCA_037306005.1 of Rhinophrynus dorsalis. Taxonomy (NCBI): domain Eukaryota; kingdom Metazoa; phylum Chordata; class Amphibia; order Anura; family Rhinophrynidae; genus Rhinophrynus; species Rhinophrynus dorsalis. The sequence continues at coordinate 146,134,559 of CM074725.1, read as the reverse complement.
GGAGAAGAGCTTTAAAAGCACAGAAAGTTTCCCAAGAGCTTTGTCATAGTTTCACTGACTACATTTTGGAAATTGCTGTCCTCCATTGAGGCCCATTGTAGGTGAAATTGCCAACATGGTGTTTCAGTGAAGACTATTGCAATCTTGCCTCATTTCCCAGAAGCACTCAGTGATATGCTGACATCATCCTGCCTAGCAGATCTGACGTCTGCTTCAGGTACAGGGAAATAGGTTACCTGAAAGATGTGGGAATCTAACACTTTTAAAGTGCCTTTTCTATGACTTTTACTGCTTCTTTAAATATTATTCATGCAAGAGGTCCCGTTTGAGACCTCTCTAGCATTCAAGGTGTTCCATGCCCCATTAAACTCGATGGAAAATTTTCTATGGTGTATGTGGTTTGCCTCAGAATTGCTCCACTTTTTTGTGTGGATAGATAAGTGAAACATTTTCTCTAGACTACAGAGGGAGTTACTGGATACTACTTAGGAGTCATGATTATCACCCTTATGACTTGGGTATTAGACAATGCCCATTAAAATGATTCATTTCTACAGCAATAACTCTACTTTGAGTGAGTATATTGTGCACCAGCCTTTATTTAAAGTCTAGTGGGAATCTTTTTACACTGCAACCCAAGAAAGAAATGAACCAATTTTGGTGTATAGGTCAGTATGTACCTAATATGGTGAAATGTGAATATTGGATTTGTTAAGTTAATAAATCTTTTAAATGAAAAACAATTGTTTTATAGTTGTGGTCTTTCTTGTTGCATTGATTCACTTGTATAAAATACTTCTGTTATGTAGCCCTGCATTGAAGAATAAGAGTGTGAAATTCCACAATATAGCTACTGTCCACTGCATTTAGAGATTGTAATGGTGGGTTTCTGAAACCTAATCTTCCTCATTTGAATTGAATCTAAGGAGAGAGATCAGTTCTATTATCCCCCTTCATACCCCTTCCTGACAAGCACCTTCAACAGTGAAGGCGCTTACCTAGTGAACTGACAGCAGCAACTGAGGTTGTAATGGCAACTCTACTCTGTGATCATATGAGTACTTTCAACAAGTCCTGAACACTTAAAGACAGAACCGGAAATGTCCATCACATATGATTATTGGGTAGAATTTTCTGTGCAACCCTAGCTCCATCCATTAGTCTTCTGTGGCATCCCATTCACTGGTGAGCAATATGGAAAACGGTGAAACAAAACAGCCACCAAGTATAGCCTTTATAGTCTCTAAATACTCATGTGATAGTGAGGCTATTCATTACTTGCTGAATTTCCACTAATCACCTACAGGTATCAGGAACTAAAATACTTAAAGCGGACCTACCACCTAATATAAAGTCGTCCTGTCTCCCCCCCCACCCCCCAAATAATTAGACCTATGACGATTAGCTGTTTAATAGTGCTATTATCCGACACAAGTACCAGGTTCTGAAGTAAACCACCACCTTCTGAGAGTGGCAGCCAGGCTTGCACGCAGACATCTTGCCTTAGAGATGCCTGTGCTGTCCATTCCAATCTCCTCTAGGGAGGCATTGCATGGTACCTTAAGGTACCAGAAGGGACTGACAGCACAGACTGCTCTAAAGCAAGAAGGATTACACATACAAAAAAAACAGTCCTGCGCTCCTATATACTGTGAACATAAGTGCCGTGTATTTAGCATATGTAATAACTTAGTAAAGTTAAATGAAAATAAGTCAGAATTTTGTCCCACAAATTGGCCAATTCGTGTGTAAGCTTACCACCACACCAAGGTATCTCACTTTGCGGTAAGTCCTACTCTAATACACCTATGAAGACCCTATCTAAATTAAAACAGACATTCTCTGAAGAAAGATGTTATAATAAACGCGTCAGTGGGGATCCTTTAAATATCGTTTTTGATGTTTTTATTTCTTGTGGGTCCCAGTGTAATACAATTAAAACACACATACAGCAAGACCAAAAAAAAAAACAAAATAGGTGCAGAGGGAGGACTTACCTGGTACATGGCCCATGAGGGCCTGCATTGAAAACTATGTTCCATTTATATCCTTCCCCACAAGTCATGTGAGGAATGGATGATACCAAACAGGCAAGGGGGATTGCATACTGCAACAGGCCAAAAAGCCTTTTTTTTTTTTTTTTTTTTTTTTTTTGTCTTGTTGTAAATGATATTTAAAGGGTCCCCACTGACGCGTTTATTATAACATCTATCTTCAGAGAATGTCTGTTTTTAATTTAGATGGGGCCTCTATAGGTGTATTAGAGTAGGACTTACCGCAAAGTGAGATACCTTGGAGTGGTGGTAAGCTTACACACGGATTGGCCAATTTGTGGGACGAAATTCTCACTTATTTTCATTTAGACTTACAAAGAGTTATTACATATGCTAAATACAGGGCACTTATGTTCACAGTATATAGAGGAGCGCAGGAATGTCTTTTTTTTGTATGTGTTTACACTTTTGGGTTTAGGCCTAATGTTAGGGGGACTGGAGAACCTTTTCATTCCTTGCTGCTATCTATATTTCTAACTATTCTTATATTTAATTTATAATATGAAATGGCTATTTTATGGTGAGTAAGCGCTGTGAGCTTTCTTTTTTCTTTAAAAAAAAAAAAAAAAAAATTACTTCAGAACTTGGTACTTGTGTTGGATAATGGCACTATTAGACAGCTAATCGCCATATGCCTAATTACTTGGGGGGGGCACTTTATGTAGGGTGGTAGTTCCACTTTAAGTTTCTCCATTGTCATTTAGAGATGCATGGGCCATGGGATATATAGAGCATCTCCTCCCAGAAGGCAGGCACACTAACTAACTCTTCCCACTCCCCAGGTGCTCTGCCCCTCCATCAATCTGCCTTTAGTCCGTTCTATAGAGTGACCGTCATGAGGTACAGGGATATTTCTTCATGCGAAAATATTAAGCATTTATTTTTATTTTTAATTCTAATTTATTTTGGTTTCTTATTTTGTGTTATTCGTGATCATCGTTTCTGGCAGGGATCCTTCACTTAGAGTCCTTTTATATACAGTTTCACAGCACTGCAGTGCTGTTGGGGATTCAAACTGACAATGCCTCTTCCATTCTCCTTTGGCAAGGGAGGAGAGCAGGCACTGGAATATGTCAATGGCATACAGTGCAGTTCTGACACAGTGGGCTTCAGAGGAGCATTCCGGGAGCCATGCTGGAGTAGAGATGGGACAGACAGTTTGTTGGTCTTACAGTTTTGATGTATGCCAACTTCTTCATGTGCTGTATCGCTTGTCCTGGTTTGCTAACTGGGCCAAGAGGACTCTTATGAACACACTCTCAGAGCTTTTGTTTGAATACACCGCAACCTCACAGTTGTGGCACAGTGTATGAAAGCTGAGAGAAATTACTTTCACTGTCGTCCAATACAGGTCACTGGTACTCTGGGAGGCGATCCACCCCTTTAATAGGCAGGAACAATTATGCAAATGATTGCAGGGGGCGGAGCCTCCCCTCCTACTTAAGCTGCCTTCAGGCCAGAGCCACTAGATTGATTTGTTCCTGTGTGCTGTGCACACCAGGTGGAGAACATCTATGCATTCAACTTAGTATTTTGTTATTTTTATTCAAATATGGAATACCACCATTAGGAGGGTGACCATGGCTGTGAATTGCCCTCTTTAAAGTGGCTAGTGCAGCTTCCAGGGATTTTCTGTGGACCTTATGCCCTGAAGAGGGAACAGCTTGAGTCAAGCAGCTTCCCTGCTGAGGAATTTACCTCTGGTCTATTCCCACTTCATCGTGGTCACCTGAAGACAGAAGTCCTGCAGAAAGGTGAGCCACCCCTTGAGTTCTGAAGGTCCACTTGTCCCCACAGTGTCCCTTTGATGGGCTTGTATTTGGGAGTTTGCATTGCACTCCAGCACTCATAGGGTGTTTTTATTTGCATTTATCATGTTTATGCAATTTATGTGGTATTCTCTGGGTTTTGGAGCTTTGGGTATAGTTTTACTTATGTTTCTCATGTTTTGGGTAACTGTTTAGCACTTTTTAAAGTTCAGTGGGACTTTATTAAAATTTAGTGTTCCGCACCTTTAAGCGTGCCTTTTCCCGCTTAGACGCCATTGCTCCTTTACTCTCTATGGGATTTACAGTGTGGGACATATCTCTGGAACCGCTTGTCACAGCAACTTCAGAGATGGCTCATTTTATTTCTATGCTCCTGCTCTATGATCCGGTGTCTGTTTTCAGGGTGTGGGGAGTTCAGGGGGGCTTCGGGCACTGTTTGGGGTACTTCTGAGAGAAAACTACATTTCCCATGAGTGCCCGGTTCGCGCTCGTTTCTGATTGGCTGACCTGACGGCCGCCATTTTGTGGTGTTATTTCTCAGCGAGTATACTACGCAGGGACCGAACCTTCTCTCCTCTCAGCAGATTAACCCTTCGCTGGCCAGATAAGTCCGATTTTAGGCATTTCTGGGGTGAAACTTTAATCTTTCACACTTTTACTGGGTGATATTTGTTAAGTGGTGTATATTGACGCTGTGAGCATGTCTACTCCACTGGAGCCAGGGGCTAGACCTAAGACTAAGGAGGCTGGGGTTTCTGTTCCCCCCATTGCGCTTTGCTTCTCTTGTCACTGGGCTGCCTAGAGATTGTTCTGGTAATTTATGCCCTAAATGCACTGATTGTCATGATAGCAACCCTGGGCTTCCCAGCCATGCTATTGAGCCAACTTGGGTGAAAGAGTTTAAAGCTGCCACTAGGGATCTCAGATCCACTCTCCAACTCTTTCCCTCTCAGGTACAGGGGGCTCTCCAGGTTTGGCAGACCCCCTCTACAATCAGGACTTCCCTGCCTAAGCCACAGGGGGCTCCTGATGTGTCTGATTCTTCTGAAGAAGAATTATTACAGGATTCTGATGCTGAGGAAGGCACTATTATTGAGTCTACCAGGTCCATTGGGGACCCTTATGAATGCGACCCTGAAGTTTCTGCTGAGGGTTTGATTAGAGCGCTGTTAACTACGCTCAACCTTCCTCTGACTCGGGAATCTACTCATGATCCAACTGACGTTTTCCAAAAACCATCTAAGGCAGTTGTATGTTTTCCAACTAACCCTACCCTTGCCTGTCTTGTCTCTGAGGCGTGGAGGAATCCTGACAAATCCTCCTCAGTGTCCAAAAGGTTTGCTAAACTTTACCCTTTTCCTGAGACTGAACTGGCAAAATGGGTTCATCCTCCCAAAGTGGATGCTCCTGTTTCCAGGCTATCCAAATCTACTGCTTTAGCTGTCTCTGATGCCTCTGCCCTGCAGGATTGGACGGACAAAAAGCTAGACCTTTCTCTTAAATCTATTTTTGCCTCCATTGGCACTGCCATGCGTCCAACCTTTGCAGTGGCGTGGGTTAAAGAGCTATTGCGGCCTGGACTGAACGACTGACTGAGGCAGTCCGCCAAGATGCACCGGTATCTGAGCAGTTGCAGCTCCTTGCTAATATTACTGAAGCACAAAATTATGTTGCTGATGCTGCCTTTGATGCTGTGCGCATGATGGCGAGGGCCTCCACTTCATCTGTGGTGGCTAGACGTGCCCTTTGGCTGAAAATTTGGTCTGCTGATACAGCCTCTAAGAAGGCCTTGCTTTTCTTGCCCTTTCAGGGGAACTTGCTATTTGGTTCTGAACTCAAAGAAATGATCAGCGAGGCTACTGGCGGTAAAAGTACTCTTCTACCCTCAGTCTTCAAGAAAAAGTTTCCAGCCAAACGCAACCGGTCCTTTCGTTCCTTTCAGACTGAGACACGCTCCACGTCCCAGACGGGGTCGTCCTCTACGCGTCCCTCCTCCAAGCCCAAGCAGTCCTGGAAGCCCAAAGTTGCCCCCAAGGCCAAGACCTCCAAGACTGCTTCGGCATGACTCACCGAACCCGGGTCCGCATCCGGCAGTAGGTGGACGTCTCCGCATCTTTCGCCGGACTTGGGAGGAGTCAGTGACGGACCCATGGGTTATTCAGGTAGTGTCAGAGGGATACAGGATCCCTTTCTCTTCCCTTCCTCCTTTTCGGTTCCATTTTACTCATCCTTCTCAGGAACCTACAAAAAGACATCTGTTCGACGACGCTATTCAGGATCTCTTGGACAAAGAGGTCCTGGAATTGGTTCCTCCAGAGGACACAGGTTCAGGATTTTATGCCAACCTGTTCGTGGTGGCCAAAAAGGACGGAGGTGCTCGTCCCATTTTGGATCTCAAAGATCTCAATTCCTATGTTGTGAGTTCCCACTTCCGCCAGGAGTCCCTGCGCTCTGTGATTGCAGCAATGTCTCCAGGGGAGTTTCTTGCTTCCCTGGACCTTCAGGATGCATATCTTCACATCCCTATTCATCCAGAGAGCAGGCGGTATCTCAGGATTGCCTGCCACAGGGGACACTTTCAGTTTTCAGCTCTTCCCTTTGGACTGACTTCGGCCCTTCAGGTCTTTCAGAGGGTGTTGGGTTCTTTGATAGCTGTACTTCATCAAGAAGGTGTCAGGGTGACCCCCTACATGGACGATCTCCTTCTGAAAGCCTCCTCAGCGTAGCTTCTCCACCAACAACTGCAGCTGTGTATACACACTCTGAACCGTCATGGCTGGATCCTGAATCTGGACAAGTCAGACTTGGTTCCATCTCAGAGGCTCCTTTTCCTGGGTCTCCTGTTCGACACTCGCCAATGCATGGTGTTTCTGCCAGAGGAAGTGGCTCATCAGATAGCCATCCGAGTAGCTGGGATCCTGGAGCTGGACAGAGTTCCAGTACCGAAGTTGACGTCTCTGGTGGGGAAGTTCATTTCCACGATCGAAGCGGTACCATTTGCCATGGCCCACTCCAGGGAACTTCAGAGGTTTGTGATCCAGACGTGCAAGAATCATCCAGATCATCAGCATCTGTCAGTCTCTCTACCTCCTCATGTCGAATCGAGTCTGCACTGGTGGTTGGATCTCATCTCCTGAAAGGGAGATCCTTTCAAGTTCCCTACTGGACCACGCTCACAACGGATGCCAGCCTCCGGGGATGGGGTGCTGTGTTGGGTCGTTTCAGTGCTCAGGGGAAATGGGGACTGGAGGAATCTCTTCTCTCCATCAATGTTCTGGAACTGCGTGCCATCCGGCTTGCCCTGAGGCACTGGGAATCTCAACTGGAAGGGTGCCCAGTCAGAGTGGAGTCCGACAACGCCCCACCGCAGTGGCCTACATCAACAGGCAAGGCGGCACAAGAAGTTGCACCGCCTGGTTAGAGGTCAAGGATATTTTATCTTGGGCAGAAGATCACGTGCCTGTCATTTCTGCAGTTCACGTTCCAGGCGTAGACAACGTCATGGCAGACTTTCTCAGTCGTCACACAGTCGACAGCGGAGAATGGGCTCTTCATCCAGAGGTGTTTCACCTAATCACCCAGAGGTGGGGGGTACCTGTGGTGGACCTGATGGCTACCAGACACAACAGGAAGGTACCGGTGTTTTGCTCCCGGTGGAGGGACTCTTGCTCTAGCAGTGGATGCCTTGTCAATCCCTTGGGATTTTCCTCTGGCTTACATCTTCCCTCCTCTTCCTCTATTGATCAGAGTCGTCCAGAAGTTGAAGCTGGAGCGCTGTCCTGTCATCCTGATCGCTCCAAACTGGCCTCGCCAGTCCTGGTATCCGGAGTTGATGGCCATGTCAGTGGCGGAACCATTTCCACTTCCTGCCCGTCCGGATCTACTTCTTCAAGGATATCTGTGGAAGGAGGATGTTCAGCATCTCCATTTGATGGCATGGCGGTTGAATCCTCGATTCTAGAGAAGAAAGGATTTTCTCCTTCAGTGGTGACAACGATGCTTAGTGCTCGTAAGCCTGTGTCCTCCAAGATCTATCATCGTATCTGGGCCACCTTTGTAGCTTGGTGTACTGATCGGAAGATGTCCCTAGAATTTCATCTTCCCACTGTCCTGGCCTTTTTACAGGACGGTGTTGAGAAAGGGCTCAGTCTGAGTTCCCTCAAAGTCCAGACTTCTGCTTTGTCTGTGTTTTTCCAGGAAAGGATTGCTATCCTTCCTGATGTCAAAGTTTTCTTCCAAGGCGTGACTCATGTTCGGCCTGCTTTTAAGAGTCCTACTCCCCAGTGGGACCTCAATTTGGTGCTGGGAGTTCTCCAGCGACCCCCGTTTGAATCCTTGGCTTCCATTCCATTACGTCTCTTGACTTGGAAAATGGCCTTTCTCTTGGCTATTGTTTCAGTTCGCCGGGTAGCAGAGTTACAAGCTCTGTCTTGTAAACCTCCTTACCTGGTGTTCCACAAGGATAAGGCTGTGCTTCGCACTACCAAGGAATTCTTACCCAAGGTTGTGTTTCACATCAATCAGGAGATTGTGGTTCCCTCTTTCTGCCCTAATCCTTCATCTGACAAGGAACGTGATCTCCATTTGTTGGATGTGGTGCGTTGCCTCAAGTTTTATGTTCATCGCACCGAGTCTATCAGGAAGTCTGACGCTCTATTCGTCATTCCTGAGGGGCCTAGGGCAGGGAGACCGGCTTCCAAAGTTACCATTGCCTCTTGGATTAAGGCTACTATTCGTGAAGCCTATAAGTTGCGGAATAAGCATGTTCCCTTCCGGGTGACTGCCCATTCCACCAGATCTATTGGGGCCTCTTGGGCCTACAAGAATCAGGCATCTGCTGATCAACTGTGCAGAGCGGCCACTTGGTCCTCTGTGCACACATTTTCAAAGCACTACCGAGTTGATGTACTGGCCTCGGCTGATGCCAGTTTTGGGAGGAAGGTCCTGGAGGCAGTTTTGCCTGTTTAGGCCTTCTGCTCTGTGGTTCTTAGTGCTTCTTTACTGTTGAGCCCGGTTGGCTCTGGTTCAGTGTGCTGTGTTAGTTCAGGGGTTGTTTTCCCCTGGTTGGTGTCCGTTGACACTTACATTTTGGGCTATGTAATTAACTGGTTCATAGCAGTTCTAGTGACTTGGGCCTTGCGCCTGGTCCTTGCCTTACTTCCCGCCTCTGGGTCAGCTCAATGTTTGTACATCCCAGAGTACCAGTGACCTGTATTGGACGACAGTGAAAATAGGATTTTAGTCTTACCTGTTAAATCCTTTTCACTTAGTCCATACAGGTCACTGGTCTCCCACCCTGTCAAGGGACCATGCTTGGCTCTCCTGTGGCATTCAGTGGGAGACCTTCGGGGCATGCTCACAGGAGTCTTCCTTCTTGCTTACCTATGGTCAGTTTTAGTGTCTCAAATCAATCTAGTGGCTCTGGCCTGAAGGCAGCTTAAGTAGGAGGGGAGGCTCTGCCCCCTGCAATCATTTGCATAATTGTTCCTGCCTATTAAAGGGACGGATCGCCTCCCAGAGTACCAGTGACCTGTATGGACTAAGTGAAAAGGATTTAACAGGTAAGACTAAAATCCTATTTTTTTGTTCCTAGCTCAGTATGGCAGAGCCTAGAGAAGTTTTAAAAAAAAAAACAACCTAAGAATAGCAGGCACAGTGACCTTGTACATCCTGTGGTACAAAGCTTTCAGGATCACAAAAGTTAAAATGTTTGGCTTGCTCTGCTTCTGAGGAACTATTAGTGAGCACTTCAAAAAATGTAGCTTCAGATTTAGAAGCTAAATGGAGTGTAAAACATTACCAGGGTTTATAACCAATACCCTGGAAATGGTATTGGGTAAATGGCTAATTCACCACGCTTACCAACTACCACCAATTTGAGGTATGAACCTTCAATGTCTTATCCTAACTCTTCTGATGTGGGAGAGATTCATGAAGGTGGTCACTTAGAAATGAGGAGGATACTGAATCAGTAGAAATTTTAATTAGGTTAATTTTAGAGGTTCTATAAATACCAAAGGGGAGAATAAGGTCTTGTGGTTGGAGCCTCTCCCCTTCCTCTGCAGACCAACCCCTCCCACCTCCAGTTAATGTGTTTGCAGACTACTTGGACCACTGCTGCTTAGTTTTAGTTTATTATTTTGTCTTAGATATGGGGTTGGTACAGTTCCCCCATTAGGAGGGTTGACATTACTGGAGTGGATTGGCCAGTGTGCAGGTGCTGTGTGGAGAATCTTCTAACCTTCACTCCTAACAGTTCCTCTCTGAGGCTCTGCTTCCTTCACAATAGTAACTTGAAGACAGAAGATGAAAATGGATAAGTAACCCTTTGAGTGCCTTGGTCCACTCTGTCCCTACTTTTACTTCTTCCTACAGGAGTTTTCTCTGAGCCCTTGGGCTTTTGCACTTATGTTGGGTATTTTATTACGGTGTTGCTGTTATGGAGCATAGATGGTTGCTCTGGGACTAGGTAACCCCTTCTCTTCTGGTTTCTCCAGGTTGGGTGCTTTTCCTAGGCTTTTTCCTTCAGGGGTCTGTCTCTTCCCCCTCTCGTGTACCCTGGGGTCAGTGGGCAATTTGGGGTACCTTAGAATTTTTTTCGGCTGCATGGCTCCTTTAAGGATGCTATCCACTTCTCTTCCATCTTTGCCCAATTGACTTCTATGGGCAACCTTCTCTGGGACATATCTCTGCAACAGAGGTCAAAACAGGCTTTCTTCTTGTCTCTTCAAGCCCTTTCATCCGGTTCACATCCTGAGTGTCTTTGGAGTCCGCGGACAGAGTTGTAGGCAACAGAGAAGATTACATTACCTAGAATTCCCATTTTGCAGTTGCTGTTTTGCTTCTCTTATCCTTTGCAGAGGCAGACTCTCGTTGCTCTCCTTTTCCAGATTAACCCTTCATCTGCCAGATAAGTTAATTTCTGGGCCTTTCTTGGGTGAATTATTAGTCTGGTGTTACTGTTACTAGTGATTTTTGATGGCTTTAGACACTGCTGCTATCAGGATGTCAGATTCTAAGGGACACGATGCTAGACCTAAGACTAAGGACTCAGGGGTATCACTGATCTCCCACCCCTTCCTGCTCACTGTTTCCACATGTCAGACGGGGTACCATATAGAGTATTCTGCTTCTCTCTGCACCTCCTGTGCTATGGCCCCTACTACGCGACCAGGAGCCTCTAGCACTGGCCAAGTGTCAGGTTAAGACATCGTTGGCCCAATTTCCTCCTCTTCCAAGGGGTGCTTCAGTCTTGGAAGCTTCCTACCACTTTTTGGTATGTGGCTTCTAGGAATCAGTATGCCTGCGCTCATTTGGGCCTTCTTTGATGACGACTATTCTGAAGATGAATGTGAGGAAGGGGGATATGAAGCTATCAGGGGAAAAAGAAAAGAAGGGGCACCTCATAGAGTAGTATGTATTGTATCTTAAATTAGAAGAACAGTAAGAATTGTACTGGCACTCTTTCAATATGAAGCTATGACTGCTTCTTATTCCTATGGGGACTCTTAAGAGGCTGGCCCTTGCACCTTGCAGGGCTGTTTTGAGGACCCTTCAGTCCCTGACACCCCTGATGAGGGTCCATCCTCTACAGATGTTTTCCAGAGCTATAGGAAATCTACTGCCCCCCCCCCCCCCATATGCCACTCTTGATTGTATACTTCTGGATGAGTGCAAGACACCAGATAAGGTTGTCTACCTCTAAGAGATTCTCTGTTGTCCAATATAGCTTACAGGTACCATGGGGAGGCGACAGCTCCTCCTAGTAGGTTGGAACAATTCTTCAATGAAATTGCAGGGGCTGATCCTCCCTCTCCTAGCAGGCTACCCAGCCACTCCCCTCCAGTTAAGATTTGTTCCTCGTTCTGGTCGGAAGGTTGTGAACAGTTCTGCTTTGTTTTAGTTCTTATTTTTATTTAGATATGGGGTGTCCAAATTCCCCTATTAGGCAGATTACCATTACTGGTTTCCCCTTGGTGGATTACCCAGTTTACAGGAGCTCTGCTTGTGGACCCTTAACCTAAGGCTAAGGACTCGGGGGCACCTCAGAGCCCCTCACGTACTGTTCCTCATGCAATTCAAGGCTTTCTATGGGATTCTGGGTATTTATGCCCCTCATTTGCTGCGGCCCCTGCATCTCCGTCAGGGCCTTTCAGCCATGATCAAGAACCACATTGGGTCAAGGACTTAGTCCTCTGTGGCACAACCTCTCTCTATTCAGGGGGTTCTTCCCTCTTGGAAAGGGAATTAAAAACTGAATTGAGTCATTGGTGGGATGATGTTCTATTACAAAATTATTTTGAGAACAACATAATACCAAGAGGCCTGAGATTACAAAAAGCATCCTGTTTTCAGGATGTGGAATTTAATAAAAAATGGGAGGAGATTTTAGAAAACTGTTCCTTTGCTCTAATTAGGCATATTACAGGATACAGGGAGAATAAGTTAAAACAATTAGTGAAATAAAAGATCTTTACGAGGATATAGATATACTACTGATAAGGCTTTTAAACAACTAGATATTCAAGTAAACAGTGTGAACAAAATGGAGAGAAAATTAAAAGAACGGAAACCAGGAAAATTCCAGAGAGACCAGGAAGATTACAATCGAGAACAATATGTACATAATCATAACAAAGAAATAATCGGCAAAATCAGTGTTCAAAATAAATGGAGGAAAAATAATCATAACATTTCTACAAATAACACCACTAGGCAAGATAGGATAGAGAGATCAAATACACCTAAGGAGAGTAGTCATGATATCAACTTAATTTCTTCTGTATTACCTTTGGATACTTCTAGTCCTTTTCAAATATTAGGGACTTTAGAGGATGAGGGAAAGTAGGAGGAAAAAAACCCTCCAAAACTAGACATTACAAACTAAGGAGAATATAAGAGAAATAATTGTAACAATACAACTCAGATACATTTAGAACCTTCCCAATCCTGTTCTTTAAAAGGATAGTAATACTTTGTTTTATCTTTATTTTATTTTGTAGGTATTAAAAATATGAAGAATGATATAAGTCTTATCTCTCAAACCTTTATGGTTTGAGAGATATTCGAAAGCAAAGTTTCCCTCTCCTGCCCCTTTTACCTAGCGTAAGCCATCTCATCTCAGATGTGGAATCCAGTCCATAGACCAGACAGATAACAGCAGGGGACAATCCTCTTCCTATGAGAACAATGAAAGCCCTGCCCCCCCCCTTCACAAGTTTTTTAGGTTTTTCCCTTATCTTAATTGAAGATTGTCCCTCTCTGCAGTCTACCTGGGCACCTCCCTTCTGATCTGGCTGAGCAGTGTTACATCAGTAAAAGGGGCAGGAGGGGGATACTTTGTCATTGAATTACTCTTGAACTACAAATCTGACAATTGAAATAACACTCAAGTCCAAATACTATAATGATTCATTAGAACTGCTTTTATTATGAAACATTGCTATCCCTTTAATGTCACCAACACCACCTACCTCCTCCTCTACATCTTTTTTGGTGAAAGTTCCAGTACCAACATCAGAGATAACCCAATTCAAGTAATGTGGGAGAAGTGCAGTACAACAGCATAATTAAAGGGATAGTAATACTTCGTTTTAACTACATGTGTTTTTTTTAATGCCTACAAAATAAAATAAAGAATGATATAAGTCTTATCTCTCAAACCTTTATGGTTTAAGAGATATTCACAAGCAAAGTTTCCCCTCCCTGCCCCTTTTACCTAGTGTAAGCCATCTCTTCTCAGATGTAGAATGCAGTCCATAGACCAGACAGATAACAGAAGGGGACACTCTTATTCCTATGAAAACAATGAAAGCCCTGCCCACCTTGACAAACTTTTCAGGTTTTTTTCCCCCCTTATCTTAATTGAAGATTGTCCCTCTGTGCAATATACCTGGGTACCTCCCTTCTGCTGTGGCTTAGCAGTGTTACATCAGTAAAAGGGGCGGGAGGAGGACATTTTGTCATTGAATTACTCCTGAACTACAACTCTGACAGAATTGAAATAACAATCTCCAAAGTCCAAATACTATGATGATTAATTAGAGCTGCTTTTATTATGAAACATTGATATCCCTTTAATGTCACCAACACCACCTACCTCCTTCTCTACATCTTTTTTTGGTGAAAACTCCAGTACCAACATCAAAGATAAAGAACCCATTTCAAGTAATGTGGGAGAAGTGCAGTACAACAGCATAATTAAGGAGGAAAAGAAAGGAAGAGCCAGATATAGAGGAACTAGAGGAGGCAGAAAATCAAAATCCAAAAAATGGCAAAATCAACCCATACAACAAGGGAACATGTAGAGATGGTATAGTAAATGTATCTGATCATGTAATATCTGGGAATCAAGTGAGAGTTTTAAAGAAAGGCCTTTCTTTTGCTCCTAGCCAACAAACTGACTATTTTAATTTCTTCGTGGATCTGAACCAATTTGTATGAAAATTAACCTTACAGAGATTTTTCAAGAATAAAGAAAAACAGAGAACAAAAAAATCCTGAACTTGGATGTAAATAATACGGAAACAGTCCTGATGATGCTAGAAGCATTACAAGAAGGAACGACAAATGATATAAGTGAAATGGCAACCGTGGATTCTAATACCCCCTTCATCCGAACTAATTTTAAGGAAAAAGTCTAATTTCTTCCCTTCTAATTATAAAGGACCTTTTGTAGAAGTCTTTTACAGCAGAGTCATGAGAGACTATAATAAAATGGTAAGAAATAAAATCAAAAATAGGAATCTCTCTAGGGCGGAAATTGAAGTGATGTAAGAACTGAAGAAAAAGTTAATAACAATCCGCTAAGCGGATAAAGGGGGAGCACTAGTTGTCCAGAGGACTGAAGACTATTTAAAAGAAGGATGCAGACTGTTGAGTGACACCGATTCGTACCAATTATTGGAATCTAATCCTAGTAGTACCTATTTCATGTCCTTTAAAGAATTTCTTTTGGAGGCTAGAAATAGGGAAATAATTAGTCATGAAGAATACCATTACATATCGATAGCATTCCCAGAAGTAGCATTTTTTTTTTTTTTTTTTTTTTTTTTAAACCCCTAGAGTGCCAGCTACTTACGCCGTACAAGTGGACACAGCTGTACCTGCTGTGCCACGCTCGTACGGCGTAAGAGTGAAATGCGGTCACTGCATGAGCCGGTATAACCGGCATGCAGTGGCCGCATTAAAAAAAAAAAAAAAAAGCCCCTGGCACTCATGGGGAGGCATGAGGATCACTCCTCATGCCTCCCCAGTTATTGATCTCCCAGCCGATCGGGCTGGGAGATCAATAAAGACAAAGGAGAAACAAAGTTTCTCCTTCCCCCTCTCTCCTACCCGAACTTCCGGGTAGGAGTGGGCGGGACCGGGGGAATCCTCCAAACGTCATCGGTGACATGGTCACCGATGACGTTAGGGAAGTTTCCCCGATCCTGTTCACTCCTACCGGTGGTAGGAGTGAAGGGCAGGAGAGCTCTTGCTCTCCTGCGGTCGCACCATTGATCTCCCAGCCTATCGGCTGGGAGATCAATGACTGGGGAGACACCAGGAGGGGTCCTGATGTCCCCCACGAGGTCTGAAATGTCTAAAAAAAAAAAAAAAAATAATAAAAAAAAATAAAATTAAAGTAACCCTGTGAGTGCCACAGGGTCCCAGCACATTGCTTTGCAATGTGCTGGAGACCCCTGTTGCACTCACAGGGTCTATTCTTTGGGGGGGGGGGTTTAAGACCTCATTGGGGGGATCAGGGGGGATCCTGATGCCCCTCAATGAGGTCTATAATTAGAAAAAAAAAAATTTTTTTAACCCTGTGTGTGCCACAGGTGGGGGTCCAATGCACCCCCCCCTCCTGTGGCACACACAGGGCTTTTATCATTATTTTGTTACCAGAGATTGTTGGGGGGCCATCAGGATTGCTCCTGATGGCCCCCCAACAAGCTCTGATTACACTGTAATGATAAAAAAAAAATTAACCCTCTGAGTGCCACAACGGTCCAATGCATTGCTTTGCAATGCGCTGGAGACCCCGGTGGCACTCACAGGGACACTTCTTTTGATAACTTTTTTTTTTTTTTTTGTAAGACCTCATTGGGGGGATCAGGGGGGTTTGTATACCCCTCAATGAGGTCTATAATAAAAAAAAGTAAATAAAAAAAAATTAACCCTGTGTGTGCCACGGGGGGGGGGGGGGGCAATGCAGCCCCCCCTTCTGCGGCACACACAGGGCTTTTATCATTACTTTATCAGAGATTGTTGGGGGGGGGTCATCAGGATTGGTCCTGATGGCCCCCCAACAAGCTCTGATTACCAAGTAATGATAGAAAAAAAATTAACTCTCTGAGTGCCACAAGGATCCAATGCATTGCTTTGCAATGCGCTGGAGACCCTTGTGGCACTCACAGGGTCACTCCGTTTGTGGACATATATATTTTTTTTTTACTAAGACCTCATTGGGGAGGGATCAGGGGGTCCTGATGCCCCTCAATGAGGTATATAATAAAAAAAAATAAATTAAAAAAAATTTAACCCTGTGTGTGCCACTGGGATAGGGGTTCAATGCAGACCCCCTTCCTGTGGCACACACACAGGACTTTTTATCATTACTTTGTGATCAGAGCTTGTTTGGTGGCCATCTGAATACAAAGTAACGATAAAAAAATTAACCCTTTGTGTGCTACAGGGGCCCAATGCATTGCTTTGCAATCCACTGGACACCCCTGTGGCACCCAAAGGATTATTTTGTTTTCCCCTTTTATTTTTTATTTAGACCTCATTGTATGGGTTCTGATGCCCCCAACGAGGTCTACACAAAAATATTGGGGGAAAAGCCCCAAAAAATGCACGTGCCACAGGGGGGGTCCGACGCAGTGCTTTGCAATACGTTGGACCCCCTGTAACACACACACTTTTTTTTTTTTTTATTATTCTGTTTTTAGACCTGGATGGGGGACACCAGGAATGTTCCTGACACCGCCTCCCCAACGAGGTATGAATACAAAATAATAATTAAAAAAAAACAACTCTTTGTGTGCAACAGAGGGTCCAACGCATTGCTTTGCAGTGCATTGGGCACCCTTGTGGCATGCACAAAAAATGCCTCCGATTCCCCCCCACACATACACATGTACCGTATTCCCCTGCCTGGTTCCACAGCCAACTGGCAGTCCCATTCCCCAGCCTGACCCCCAGCCTGTTTCCACTGCCTATTGGTAGACTCAAAGTACCAGTATGCACTAGATTCAGGCTGGGAATCAAACTTTGTATGAGGGGGACATACAGTGCACACTGGTAGTCACAGATCTCCCATACACACTCTCAGACATTGCCCCACCATCTCCACCATCCTTGCTCCTCTGCTCATACCCACACACACTGCCTAATCCCTCACCCTCCCACACTGTTACACTGGTAGTCACAGGTCCGCGCGTACACTGGCTGACGCCCTAGCTTCTTTCATCTGTTAGCCATAAAATCACACATACACTGTTTGCTTTCCCATTCCTATTTCACTGGTAGCTACACTCCTGTCACTCAAATTGGTATGTCAACCCACAGCAGTTGAGTACCATTTTTCTTAGGCTGGCAAGAAGTCCTCCTAGGAAATCCCACGCCATTGAACCATTTTAGTATCTTTGAAGTGACTGAAGTGTAAAAGAAATGTTTGTTTGTTTTCCTGTAGCTCCACATTCTGGAAATAGTTGTGCCAACTAACTTAGGGGTAAAAAGGCAAGTGACCCCTCATTAGATGCGGCATGTTGTCTTCTTTCCAAAATGGTATAGTTTATCTACCTTTTCTTCACTTCTGAAGGTGTTATAGCCATTTTCGTAGAGGCAAGTCAGGTTTGAGAAAATGTTAGAAACATCAGTTTGTAGTAGGTGTAGTTTTCTACTTCTAGCACTCCCTAAGGTAGTTCAGCTCATACCAATGGGGTGTCGTTTGACTCCTAAGAGCTTTAGCTAACGAATGCAGTTGAAAATTCCATGGTTTTCACAGAGCTCCATACATCTGAAGGGGCAGAAATGTAAGAAAATGCCTTTTTTTTCATTAGCGCCACCTCCTGGAAGCATTTGTGCATGCCAGCCTTTGGGTATGAAGGCAAGTGACCCCTCATTAGATGCGTCAGGTTGTTTTCTTTCCAAAATGGCATTGTTTTCTACCTTTCCTGCATATCTATTATTATGGTTATAACCATTTTAGTGCAAGCAGATAATTTAAGAAACAAAAGTGTCAGGTTTACGTACGTGTTCCTAGCACCCACATATTGTATGTTAAGCCACACAAATGGGCTACCATTTTTCTCATGTTGGTAGCAGGTACTGAATACAGCAGGAAATGTTATGGTTTTCAAAGATTTTAGTATCTTTGAAGTGGTGGAAATGTAAAAAAAACATGTATTTATTCCCATAGCGCCACATTTTGGAAATATTTGTGCACTTCAGCCCAGGGGTAGAAAGGCAAGTGACCCCTCATTTGATGCGGGAGAATGTCTACTTTCCAAAATGGTATACCTTTTATACCTTTCCGTCATTTCTCTAACAGTTATGAACATTTTAGTACAAGCAGCCATTTTCGAAGAAGCAAACAGGTAGGTGTAGTTATGCTTTTCTGGCACCCCTAAGGTATGTCGATTCATTCCAATGGGGTGTCATTTTTCTCCTAAGAGCACTAGCTAATGAATACAGTTGGAAATTCCATGGTTTTCACAGATTTCCATACAGATGAAGGGGCAGAAATGTAAGAAAATGCCATTTTTTCCTATAGTGCCACCTTCTGGAAGCATTTGGGCACAACAGGCTTGGGGTAAGAAGGCAATTCACCCCTCATTAGATGCAGCAGGTTGTCTTCTTTCAAAAATGGTATGGTTTGTGTAGCCTTTCTTCACTTCTCTAGTTGTTATAACCATTTTTGTACAGACAAGTAATGTTTGAGAAAATGTTAGAAAAATTAGTGGTTGCAATAGGTGTAGTTTGGTACTTGTAGCGCCCACTAAGGTAGGGGAACTCATACCAATGAGGTGTCATTTTTCTCCTAAGAGCACTAGCTAATGAATACAGTTGGAAATTCCATGGTTTTCCCAGATTTCAGTACTGTTGAAGTGGCAGAAATGTAAGAAAATGCAATTTTTTTCCTATAGTGCCACCTTCTGGAAGCATTTGGGCACAACAGGCTTGGGGTAAGAAGGCAATTCACCCCTCATTAGATGCGGCAGGTTGTCTTCTTTCCAAAATGGTATGTTTTGTGTAGCCTTTCTTTAATTCTCTAGTTGTTATAACCATTTTTGTATAGACAAGTAATGTTTGAGAAAATGTTAGAAAATTTAGAGGTTGTAGTAGGTGTCTTTTTGCACTTCTAGCATCCCCTGTGGTAGGTGAACCCAAACCAATGGGGTGTAATTTTTCTCCCAAGAGCACTAGCTAATGAATACAGTTGTAAATTCCATGGTTTTCACAGATTTCAGTACAGTTGAAGGGGCAGAAATGTAAGAAAATGCCATTTTTTTCCTATAGTGCCACCTTCTGGAAGCATTTGGGTACCACAGGCTTGGGGCAAGAAGGCAAGTTACCCCTCATTAGATGCGGCAGGTTGTCTACTTTTCAGAAATATATAGTTTTATATAGTTATTCCACTGTTTTAGGGTAGTTTTACCACAAAAACCCTAGAATGTGCATTTTAGTTTATAAAGTTGAAAATGTCATTTTGCGCTGCTGGTGATTAGGGCTCTACGCTAGCCTTGGACTTAGGTAAAACTATACAAATTTGGTATTTTTTTACTCGGGGGACTCTGGGCTCTTTCAAATAATTGAAACTTTTTCAATCAAGGTAAATGTTTTTGATACATAGTATGTGATTTTAGCAAAATGAGTAAATTTTCACTTTTTTTTGTCATTATGACATCATAGCTTTTTGCACGATGTAAAATTCTCTTCATGTAAGGTATCACGAGAAAGCTCAATTCGTTCTGAAAAAAACAATATATAGTTTTCCATATTTAACTAAAAATCCCCAGAGGAAATCAAGCCTAAACGGAAGGATAGCAAAAATGTTGAAAAAGTGTCTGGCCTGCAGGGTTCAGAAAATGGCCCGAGCCTCTGGCACTGAAGGGGTTAAATAACTTCGCGCAAATACATAAAAGAATGGAAGATCCACCAGGCCACCAAATTATCTCAGGAATGAAAAGTATGACATCCAATCTGTCTGCATTTGTGGACTCCTTTTTTCAAAAATATGTGTTCCAACGTAGATCTTATATTCGGGACTCTCAATATGTTCTATACCAACTGACTAACATCAAATGGGTAAAAGGTAATTATATGTGGATGACATTGGATGTAATGTCCCTATATACATTATTAGCCGCAAACTGGGATTGGAAGTGGTGTAATATCTGGATAATATGATTCCAATACCACAAAAAGAATTAATTCTCAAGTGTCCAGTTTATCCTTACACATAACTGTTTTTAGTTTCAAGGATAAGTTTTACCTCCAAACTAAAGGAACAGCAGTGGGGACCAGGTTCGCCCCCAGTTATGTCAGCTTGTTCATGGGATATTGGGAAACTGAACAAGTTTGGAGCAACAGTCCATGGGGGACAGACCTGGTCTACTACGGCCACTTAATAGATATATTGATTATCTGGAAGGGAACTCGTGAAAATTTACAGATGATTACTCACTTTAACAAAACTAGGGGAACTGGTTTTACCTCAGAAATAAGTAATGAATCAATCAATTTTCTGGATCTAAAACTGTATAATGATGAAGGAATTATAGGAAGTATGATGTATATCAAACCAGTGTGAAGCAATAACTATCTGCACGCATATGGTTATCACTTAGAGAAATGGAAGAGGAATATCCCATATGGACAGTTTAACAGACTGAGGAGGAATTGCAGTGACATCAAGGAATTTGAAATTTTAAGTCTGTCACAGAAAGAAAAATTCTTAGAGAGGGGATACGATCAAACCCTCCTAGAGGAAGCAATTTGTAAGGCACGAGGTTTAAAACGTAATAATCATTTAATTCCAAAACAAAAAAAATAGAAGATGCCAACTGATTTTATTACACACTCCTCAGCCAATAAAATAATGTCCATTATTAAGACTAACTGGAATATACTTCGAGAAGACCCATTATTGGAAGATGATCTCCCTGAATATGGAAAAGTGATATTCAGAAAGGCCAAATATATTAGAGCCATCATAGCCAGGAGTAAACCCCAAAAAAGTTGATAAAAATGTCAGAGATTAGACAACAGCAAAGGAAATTTTAAATGTAACATTACCAGATGTACTAATTGTCAATATATGAAGAATAAACTAACAACGTTTGTTGGCAATATAAGCAACGAAGAATTCCAAGTACAACATTTCATTAACTGTGGAACATTGTATATTGTCTATCTAATCAACTGTGGATGTGGTATGAGCTATGTAGGATGTACTACTAGGACTCTAAGTGAGCACAGGGGGAACATTGCTAATAAATGCAAAGAACATAGCGTACCAAGACTTTTTAACTCCTGTCCACAGGGAAGATTGGATAACTTCAAGGTGATGGGAATAGACTTTATAGCTCGACCTTTCTCTGACAGGTTTACTAGACTATGCAAAAGAGAGGCCTTATGGATACACAAATTGGGAACCTTAAGCCCAGTAGGGCGTAATGAAGAGAGAGAACTTGGCTATATAGTGTGATCATAGCCCATAATGACTCTATAAATTGACATTTATAAGCGTAGAGACACTACAGGCCATTTAGTGTAGATGAGGGTGTTTTCTAGATTTTCTTTTTTAGAAATAAATATGATAATATATATGTGCATATGAGGAACAGACAAGTTTTAAGCCACACAGGGTTTCTTGATGTATGTGTATGAATAGATATTTGGAGGATTTCTATATATATATATATATATATATATATATATATATATATATATATATATATATATATATATAATATATGTGTGTGTGTGTGGTGTGAAGCTAGTGGGAATACATGTTACATATTTTTGTGGCATTGAATGAGATAATGCTAGAATGTACAATGCGGGAAGGAAACGAAGATCCTTTTAAGTAAAGACAAAAAAGTTTTTTTCTGATACACAAGCTAAGTTTTAAATTACATTTTAAACAGAGATAGACAATAAGTATTGTTTTTAATCCACCCTAAACAGGTTTTACGAAGACCAAGTTTGCTAAATTTATCAGAAATAAAATCTCTATGCTAGTTCCGCTATAGCCTAAATAAAGAAACATGAATAGATATGCGTTCCAGAAGTGGAGAGCACAAAATCAAAATACAGGAAGCTGTAAGACAGAAAGGTTAAAGCACATGCGCACACCTAGAATGCAGATGCAGAAGTCACTCTGAGGTCTGAACATTATGCAACAAAGATAGTCATCTGGAAAAAAGCATTTAAATGTGAATAATCTGTATGATTTTTATCCCTGATAAAGTGTCTAATGGCATGAAACCCATTGGATAGCTTGAACTTGAAAATAAAAAGAATATAGAAAATTATTGGCTGTACTGTGGATATTCTGAGAATTGATAAGAGCTATTAATCGCTGGAATCTGGTGAGAAGCTGGGAGATAAGGGGCAAATATATTTTTACAATTGTTTTACAGGTCTATTCTTAGAGGGTCTGCACCCTGTTCTTTGTTTTTGTCTACTGTATACAGATTTTCCTGTTTCGCATACTAACCACTGGTGTGCTAAGGGGTAGCGACCATAGAGGACCGTGTAACAAGAAATATATGCCTTTTAGGTTATAGCAACACTAAGCCTATCTGAAGTGGAATAATTTACGAAAAGATACTTCTGATACCAAAGTGCTCTGATAAGTGGTGTCTCTTGTGGTTCTTCAGTCACGTAGACCCCCTACCGCTTTCAGGTTTGTAGCCCTTAAGGCTCCAGGCATTCCTGATTTTCTCATTCTTCCTTTGAGTAATCAGTTGGGGACTCTGAGGACGTGCGTTCTGAAGGGGCTTCTTCACACTTTTATGATGATCAATTTGAAGCTTTGAGGACGGTGTGCGTTCTTAAGGGGCTTCTTCACACTTTTATGATGACCCCTTTGAAACTGACCCTGAACCCGCTGCTGAGGGTCTCATTAAGGCAGTATTGACCATTTCAACTATTTCTTCTACTCATTAGAGCAACCGTCTACGTCTGATGTTTTTCCAACGCCCACGAAGTCCAGCACTGTTTTTCTACCTATCCCACTCTGGATCAGATTATTCTGGATGAGTGGAAGACTCCTGATAAGCATCTTTCTCTGTCAAATAGGTTCTCAAAACCTTATCCCTTTTCTAAAGCTGCCTTGACTCAATGGGCTACTCCTCTTCAGGTTGATTCCCCCACTTCTAGGCTTTCTAAGGCCACAGTCTTGGCTGTGGCAGATGCTTCTTCTGTAACAGACGCGACTGAGAGGAAACTTGATGCTGTTCTGAAGGCTAACTTCATGGCCATAGGTGCATCCATGTGGCCTACCTTGGCTTCTGCATGGGTCAATAGGGCTGTTGCAGTTTGGACTGAACAGCTGACTACTGCTGTATACAAAGGTGCCCCTAAATCTGATCTGCTGTCACTTTTGGCCAACATTTCTGAAGTTCAGCATTGTTACTGATGCTCTTTTGGATGCTCTTCGGCTTGAAGCAAAAGCATCTGCCTTTTCTGTGATTGCTAGACGCATGCTGTGGCTGAAGATTGGTCTGATGACCTGATCTCTAAGAAATCACTGATTTCTGTTTTGTCCATTATAGCTTACAGGTAACTCTGGGAAGGTGATCACCCCTTTAAGGAGGCAGGAACAATTCTTGGAAAGAATGCAGGGTGGAGCCTTCCTTCCCTCTTTAGCTGGGCACCAGCCAGTCCCCAACCAGTTAGATTTGTTCTTTGGTCAGACAAGGCAAGAGAACAGTCCTGCTTAGTTTTTAGTTTATTTTATTATTTTCTGTTAGATATGGGGTGTAGAAATCTCCCATTAGGAGGATTACCATTCCTGACTTCCCAGTGGTGGATTGCTCTGTTAACAGGTGCTGTTTGTGGATCTTCCAGCCCTGGGGGAAACCCTTGCATGCTATGTCTTTTCCCTAGGAGAAGCCCACTGAGGCTTCTTCTATTCTTGATGGTAATCTGAAGACGGAAGACATGCAAAAAAGGTGAGCAACCCTTTGAGTGCTGAGGTCCACTTGTCCCACTGTTTCCCTTCCGCACAGGGGTCTCCTTTAGGAGTTCCTACACATACTCCTGCGCTAATTTGGGTTTATATGTTTGGAGGTCTTTGGAGCATTTGGGTTCTCTGTGGTAAGTTAACCCCTTATTTGCCATATTGTGTGCTTTGGGGGACGTTTTACCGTTTTTCCCTCGTGGTCAGTGTTTTCTACTATTGTACCAGTGTTTTATGTTTTGCTACTTTTGGACCACTTTCAAAAGTTTCATTTATTTGAGTTCCGGTGCTTTTTACCACATGACCGCAATGCTCCACTGATGGGGCACTTTTATTTAGGACATATCTCTGCAACCACTCAGTGTACCTGGTTCAGAGATGGCTCATTCTTCTTGTCTGCCCTTGTCCTATACTCTGTATGTTCTGAGTGTCTTTGAGGGGGGCACAGGGGGCTTCAGGCACTGTTTTTGGGTACTTTGAGGGGAAACTACATTTCCCATGAACACCCATTTCTCGGGCTATTTTCTGATTGGCTCCCGTTTAGGACGCCATTTTCTTTCTTTCCTCTCACGAGTATCCTACGCAGGGCTTGAATCCTTCCCCTCTCCTCTGCAGATTAACCATTCGCTTGCCAGGTAAGTGTATTTGACCTCTTTCTATGGTGAATTATTAATCTGGGGTACAGTATTTGTTTTACTCCTTATACTTTTAGACATGTTATGTCCTGTCAGGATGTCAGACTCGTTGGGACCTGAGGCTAGATCTAAGACTAAGGATACTTGGGTGTCTGTGACCCCATTGCACACTGCTCCTAATGTCAATCAGTGCTCCCTAGAGAATACTCAGGTCACTTATGCTCTTCATGGGCCGTGGCCCCTGCATCCCCACCAGGGCCTAACAGCCATGTTCAAGAGCCACCTTGGGTGCTAGAGTTAAAATCTACTGTGTCACAGTTTCCGATGCAACTTCAGAGGGTCCTCCAGGCTTGGAAGCCCCCTGCATTATTTAGGTCTCTGGCGCCTAAACCTCAGGATTTGACCAAGTTGTCCTAGATGAGTGGAAGACCCCTGGCATCTCTCCCTGCCTAAAAGGTTTGCCAAGTTGTACCCCTTCTCTAGACTTTCCAAATCCATAGCTCTGACTGTGGCAGATGCTTCTGCTCTCAAGGATTTGACTGACAGGAAGCTTGAGGCTATTCTGAAGGCCACGTTTGCGACCACAGGTGCGTCTATGTGACCTACCTTTGCTTCAGCTTGAGTTTACTTCTGTCATGGTTTTTTGATGAACACTCAGACAAGACTTGTAAGGTTAAAATATCTTTATTGAAAATAAAGAATAAAAAATGAACAGCATAAAGTAATACCCACACAGGGCCAAAATAAGATAGTACAGCAAACAATGATAGTATGGTACAAGATGACAGCGAGAATAACAGGTGGCAGGTTCCCTAGCGAGCTAGGGTGATGGAGAGGCAACAACGTGCTGATGAGACACAGGACCTAGGAACCCTAGTATGCACTAGGGATGATAGGAAGCCCAAGACCAACAGATACTGGCAACTTGACACCTAGAACACTAGGGTAACCACTGGCACACTGACCACGAACACTGGCAGGAGGACCCCTAGAACGCTAGGAGCATCAAGGCTCTCGACTGGCAAAACGGACCCTAGAATGCTAGGAGTCCCGAGGCTCTCCACTGGCTACTTGGACCCTAGAACGCTAAGGTTAATCGGAGCCTGGCAGCGAGGACCCCAGCGTACAAGACCACAGGGAGGCCCAAGACACAGCTACTGGTAGCAGAAACCCTAGAGCGCTAGGGGTGAAACGGAGGCAGCAGAACATGGAAGGCCAGTGGTGTCCAGGTACGGGGTTATCACGGTGCCCGTGGTATTTGGCGACATTCTGTCAGTTCCACTCCTGCATATTCCTATTGGCTGCACTGTTATTGTCCCGCCCAGTATTTGGCTTTAAATACTGGGTTCTGGCACTTCCCCAGTGCCCTTTTTGTGGTGTTTCAGTACCAGCGCTTGTTCCTGTTATTCTTGTGATCTCAGTGTATCGACCCTGCCTGCCTGACGACTCTGCATCTTGTTCCTGCCTGTGTACCGACCCGGACTACCTGACTATTCTGCATCTCGTTACTGCGACTCGGATTGGCTGACGTTCCTGCTCCGTGTATCGACCCAGCCCGGCTGACATTCCTGCTCTGTGTACCGACTCGGATTGGCTGACGTTCCTGCTCCGTGTATCGACCCAGCCCGGCTGACGTTCCTGCTCTGTGTACCGACTCGGACTGGCTGACGTTCCTGCTCTGTGTACCGACCCGGCCCGGCTGACATTCCTGCTCTGTGTACCGACCCAGCCTGGCTGACATTCTTGCTTGGTGTACCAACTCGACTTGGCTTATGTTCCTGCTCTGTGTGTGGATCCTGCCCGGCTGGGCTACTGTGGTGGCGTACCTCCCCTGCACGCCTTATCCGGTCTCTGGTTAGGGTGGTGTCAGGATCTGAGCTGTCTCCGGACAGTTCGCTGCAGTTTGGTCTCTGTTGCCTTAGTGTCGCCCAGGCAACATTTCTGTGCGTTCTCGCTTCCGTGCAGTCCCTGGTTGGGTGCCTCACAGGGTAAGTTGCTTAGTTCCGTTACTGCTACGGCAGTGCCCAAGTTACTCAGTCTCCGTTACTGCTACGGCAGTTCACCAGGTGCTTAGTCTCTGTTACTGCTATGGCAGTGCTCGAGTTGCTCAGTCTCCGTTACTGCTACGGCAGTGCCCAAGTTGCTCAGTCTCCGTTACTGCTACGGCAGTTCACAAGTTGTTCTGGTCTCCATTACCTTTGGGCGTTACTCGATTTGGTGCTCTCTCCTTTTGTTTGAGCTTCTTAAAGGGCCTTGCACTATTAGGGCCTGTCAGTACTCTCAGCTTAATAGTAACCCGTTCAGTACTGTCCAACTGAGATTCACACAAGAACTGCCTGACCTGTGTCAGTATATTGAACTCTGGACTACCTGCATATACTGGACCCGTGTGGGCCTACCTCTTTATAACCTGTCTTGTGTCTGTACTATATCGCATATATATTACAGGACCTGTGAGAGTTATTGTTATACTCATTGTTCAATAAAATTGTGTTGTAACCAAACCTACTGTGTCTGTGTGTCAAACAAACCGTTACAGGGGTACCAAGGCAATACACCATCCTACAGCTGGCTCTTTAGCCCAAAGGCTACAGCAGATGTGAAGGCTGAAGAGAAGTGATCCGGACCTAGGGATACCTAGGTAACGCAAGGTTCACAGATGGTAAGCGCCCAGAGAACAGCCTGTAACTCCCCACAGGGAGTGAGCCCAGCTAAGGAGTGGTATATGGACACGTCAGAATAGTGAGTAACACAGCCGAACTATAGATAGCCCGAGATCCGGTACTCCATGCGTGCACACCGCCAGAGGCGGTAGATACCAGAATGAATGGCTGAAGCAGCGAGTGCTCAGCCCAACAGTCGGCAACGTAATGGGTTAGCACAGCACAGCCAGCCACAACCGCTGTATCTTAGCCAGCACGGTCAGCAACGGATGCTGATTCTCAACTAGTGGAGGCAGCAACGTAACAAGTGCACAGCCAGAGCAGTCGGCAGCGTATAGTATCTCAGCCAGATGTCAGCAACGGAGCGGGTTATCAGCCAGCAGTGGAGCGGGTTCTCAGCCAGGGTCAGTCAGCAATGGAGCGGGTTCACAGCCAGGATCTGTCAGCAACGGAGCGGGTTCTCAACCGGGATCAGTCGGTAACAGAATCGAAGCTAATAAGGAACATTGTCAGACAGGCCAGGTCATACACGAACAAGCAGCATCAGAAACTAGCGCAAGTACAGGTACACCACAAAAGGGCGCTAGTCTATAGACATGACAGGATATATATAGGGTTGGCCCTGGGTGGAGTCAATTACAATGACCAATAAGAAATGCGGCATTCAAACAAGGAAGTAAGAATGTCGCCGCCCACAACCAGGAGCACGGGGCACTGTGATAACTTCAAAATACAGTTTCATCTTATCTGACAAAAAATCAACATTTTTATTGTCCATCCATAACTTTTCATTCAATTGCCACAATGGGCGAGATTTACCTTCCAATGAGACTTAAAATCTAAAAGAAAAAAAAAAAAATCATATAGACCATGTAAAGTCTTTAATGATTACATTTTCACAATCTTGCTGCCTTGACTAAAATGTATAATCCCTTTACCCAGAGTGCATTGTCTGCCAAATGTCAAATAAATCAAAACAAGACAAGATTTTTTTGAAATTGTGCTGCCCTTATAAATCTTCCGTTTCTTTTTTAACCCTAATCATGTTGATTCATCCGAGAAGGAGGAAAAAAAAAAGGGGGGGTGTTTGTGTACTAGAACCTTAATAATCAGAGTGGCTCTAACTTTATTCCTTATACTTATTCTAATATATGATTGTAAATTAAATGACCCTAGTTTTATACATCTCCACTCACAAATATCTAAAGTGAAATCTAAATTTATTGATTTAACCCTCTCACACCAATTATAAACCCACTGGAAAATAATTCTCACTATTAAATAAACACCCTAAAGTGTTTTCAAAACACCATTATCCAGTGCTAATAAATGATACACACTAAAACCCTGCTTTCTCTATTAACTATTATTCCTTTCTACTTTATACTAATTAGTGTCATTTAATACCCTATGCATTTCCCAAAAATAATTAAGAGCATAATTATATATAAATTCTAATAACAATGTCCAAGTGCACCCATCTCATCTCAACTGTTAGTTTGAACAAAAAAAATGTACAATTAAAATCCTTAAAATATAACCCCCCCATATCTGATTAACCAAATACCTCCAAGTGTCTAACCTAAACTTAAACTTTTATAATACTTCCCCCCCACACACCTTGAATCTCTCCTACATTTAACTTGGCTGAGAAGCTTGACCTCAGGAACACGTTTTATCCTCCCCATTTAAATGTTTCTCCTTTAACCAGGTTGCTGCCTTATCTACAGTATGTGTATCACACTGGAGTCCTAATACATAATTATCAGCTTAGCGCGATAACCCCATTTATATTTTGTTCTTTGTCCTTAATACTACTCTCCTGAATTCCTTTTGGTTGCTGAATTCTGAGTATCCACTCAAATAGGATAACCATTTTTTAGGGGACACAGAAATCAGTACAGTAATCCTCTAAACCCTCCTTTGGAATTACTTCTGAAACACCTCTCACCTTCTGGTTAATTCTTCTATCTCGATCCTCAAAATGATGTATGTTTAATTCTAAATCTCTAATTTTATCGCCCATTTTATTATTATTTTTCATCAGCCTGATATAATTTTGATTGGAGTTCTACAATTTTAGCTTCATTCTGTTCAGTTTTCTCATGCAACCACTTAACCTCGTTTAGTCATTTCTATTAACTCTCATTTCCTTTTGAAGTTGATAAAATCGTAATTCTAGATAGCTCCTTAGCGAGTCTATAGATGTTACTTGAGATTCAGTTTCTACAGAGGTATCCATTAAAACATTTGAATTCTCCATTGGGGAATTATTTATCTCTTGAGAAAGATCCATAGTGAGAAATGTAGTCACAGTAGGAGAGAAAATAGAAGCCACTTTTTTTTATCTGATTTCATTTACTGGGACTTTAACTCTCTTCCTCTGGTGATGTTTACTCATCTTTTTTTACTGGCCATGTTAATTAGGTGAAAACTCAGTATAGTGATATACTAATAGAACCCTACTATGTACAAAACATTATACTACTTCTTAGGCAGAAAACCTTAAATAAATCATAATCAAAAGGACCTCGATGATCTTCAGTTCAGATATTGTTCTTATGAACAGACACAGAAGTCCATTCAAAGAACATCCAAAGTCACAGTTGAATTCAAATTCACACACTGTCAATATAACTAATTACTCTTATCCAGTTAGTAAAACTTAAAATTCAGCTTAGTCTTTAGATAAAACAAATAACACTGTTATTATTCCAAAACAGGATTAGTAAAAAACATTAATTCTCCACAATGACGTTATTCAGTAATTACTACCAGATATTCAGTATTCAAAGAAACCACCATCAGCTACAGCGAAACTGAACATTTACCAGAATAACCATTGCGTTTCACTACTATCAATACTCAGAGATTTATTAAATCCTCTCCCTAATTTCCTGATGTGCAGCAATGTTCCAGAATTAGTAAATATTCCACTTTGCTAGACATACGGTCTGTAAACATAATTTAATCATTTATCTATCAAAGACTTACTCAATATCTTCAAAGAGCTAGTTAGAGATGCTCAATTAGGAACGAGCCTACCCTAGAATTGATGAAGTGCTATAAGAAAAGAGTCTTACCAGAGTTCAATCTTTTTTTAGCTGATTAGTGCCTTTCATAGAGAGGTGATATCCTAAAGCACATCATTCTAATCCTACCGAAAGCAGTTCAGCCACAAAGTGCCAGGCAATTCCTCTCTGAACAAGATACGCGGCCAACGCCAGCTGCATATTTAGGCCTCATCCGTGAGATGCAGCTGATATCTCTAGGCACTGTGAGCAAGGGGTCCATGTATGAATTACCCTGTTACCCTTAGGGTGACTAGTTCCGAAGGTAATTTGCATATGCAAAGAGCTTTTCAGAGATGCTCAATTAGGAATGAGCCTACCCTCGAATTGATGAGGCTCTATAGGATAAGTATACTACCCAGGGTGCAATCACTTAGCTCACTAGTGCCTTTCACAGAGAGGTAACAGGGTAATCTAGACATGGACTCCTTGCACACAGTGTCTAGAGAGATCAGCTGCACCTCCCTGAGGAGGCCCAACAAGGCCGAAACGTACATCTGAGGTTGGCTGCTTCTCTTGTTCAGAGAGGAATTGCCTGGCACTTCGTGGCTGGACTGCCTTTTGGTAGGATCAGTATGATGTGCTTTAGGATATTTACTGTCTGTGAAAGGCACTAGTGAGCTAAAAGAGATTGCACTCTGGGTAGGATACTTATCCTATAGAGCTTCAGAATTCGAGGGCAGGCTCATTCCAAGTTGAGCGTCTCTATCTCTTTGCAAATGCAAATTACCCTTGGGAATGGTCACCCTAAGGGTAACAGGGTAATCCAGACATGGGCCCCTTGCTCACAGTGTCTAGAGATATCAGCTGCACCTCACCGATGAGGCCCAACAAAGCTGAAATATGCATCTGGGGTTGGCTGCTTCTCTTGTTCAGAGAGGGATTGCCCTGTACTTCTTGGCTTGACTGCCTTTTGGTAGGATCAGTATGATGAGCTTTAGGATATTTCTGGGTTTTGAAGAACGTCCTTTTTCTTGTGAAAAAACAGGGAAGGGGTCTTGTAAGATGAGGCCTGCAACTCTGCATGCTGAGACCACTGCCAGAAGAAAGGCCATCTTACACATCAACTGACTCATCGGGATTACAGCAAAGGGTTCAAATGGAGGCATCTGCAGAACACCCAAAACCAAATTAAGGTCCCATAGAGGAGTGGGAGCCTTGAAAGCAGGGAAAGCATGAGTGACCCCAAGAAGGGAATGCCTTGTCATCAGGGATAGTGGCAATAAGTCTCTACAAAAAGATAGACAGCAGAGATTTGAACCTTCCTTTGTTCACGCTATCCTAGATAAAATATAGTACCACCAAAAGGTCAAAGTCTTGTGAAGACAGGCCCCTGTCCACACATCAGGAATGAAAAATAGACCAAACCCTATGGTAGGCCTTAGAGGAGATGGGCTTCCTAGCCTGAATCATAGTAGAAATGACCTCAGTGGAGAATCCCTTCTTCAGGACATGGGCTTCAGCAATCATGCCGTGAAAGCCGGCTTTTCCACATCCTCTTGCCAAAGGTAGGACCCTGGGAATGAGCGGAATTGGAGGAAAGACATAAGCAAGGTGGAAGTTCCACAGAATCGACATTGCATCCGTGGCAAAAGCCAGAGGATCTCTATCTGCGAGCAGAATGCCAAAACCTTCCTGTTCCATTAGTGCCATCCGGTCGATCATTGGGAGTCCCCACTGTAGCACAATCAGGTGGAACACTTCCAGATTGAGTTCCAACTCAACAGGATCCATGTCTTGGTGACTTAGAAAGTCCACCAGTACATTTTCTATCCCTGGAATGTGAATGGTGGAGCTGGCTGGAAAGTGGGCAGCATCCTCGTTGTGCATATTTGAGCACCTCTGGGAGCCCAACCATTGGACCCACACCTGCATATGTTAACTATTCTTTGTATGCATAGATGGGCTGCAATTATTACCTAGCAACCCAAAAATGCATCACAAATATCTAATGGAAGCATACACAGGAATATACCACTAAACCTTTGATATTAAACTTACCCAACAATTCTACATATAGAATATATTTGAGAAAGCTCTACAAACCTCCTATATAATAATTCGCTAAATGTGTGTTTGTCAGAAGCCGTCATGCGCAGTAGAGACGGCTGCACGCGCTGCAGTCATGCGCACTACAGACTGCCTACGTTGCGGCTGGTAACGGAGTGGGTCTCCGAATTCAGACCATATGCGCAGTGAGGATTACGGTCTGAATTCGGAGCTCACCTCTCCGTATCAGCCGCGGCACAGGCAGTCTCTACTGTGCATGACTGCAGCGTGGTCATTGCTGGGTGGCATTGTGGCCCATGTACACGGGCTCTTCAACTAGTTAATTTATATGAAACTCTCTATCTCAATTTCTTCACTGAGTCCCTCTTACGCCATAGAACCAAGTCTATAGATACAGATGGCCTCTTTTTTGCATAATACTTGGAATCTGTTTCTAGTCGACGATGGTACATGTTCTATTCCCTTTATTAGGAAGCCAGCTTGTTTTCCCATTGGGCATTGACTGAAGTGACGTGGGACACAGTGCCCCAATTCACCTTTTTCTATACTACTTCTATGTTCTCCTATCCTTACTCTAAGGTGCCTTATCATCCTACCTACATAGTCTTTCCCACATGGGCATGAAATAAGATACACTACATATTGTGTGTCTCAATTGAAAAACTGATGTATATTATACTTCTTTTGACCCCCACCATATCTATAAACGATTTCTCTCTATGATCCATATTTTTACAACAACATCTATCCTTTCCACACTTATAATTCCCAATTATACGAGGTAAAAGGTTAAGTTGTACACCTACATCTACTGTATCTTATATCTTGTTTTGGTCTACTCTTAGCAATAATTCCCCTCAAATGTTTACATTTTTTATAAATAACAGCAGGACTAGACCCCATACTATCCTCCAGTAGTTTATCCTGTGTAATATCGGCAAATGTATTTATATTATTTGTTCAATATTCTTGGCAGGCACGTTGTACTGTGTGACAAAGGGAACTGCATTTTTATTCTTATTTTTCCACCTACTTTTATTTTTAGATTTATTTATTTTAATATAGCCTCTCTATTTAACTTCTGTGCCCTTCTAAAAGCTGAATCTACCACTTTGCTATCATATCCTTTCTCTTCAAAATCTTTCCGCAGTGCAGCTCCCTTCCTATTAAAATCTTCCTGTTGGCTACAATTCCTTCTCAGGCGATGGTATTGTCCATAGGGCATATTTTTTAACCATCTTGATATATGGCAACTGTTCGCTTGTATATAGGGGTTTCCTATATATCAAAATCACTATATTTCCCTGTTCTGTAACCTGAATAAGCAGATCCAAAAACTGTATCTCATGAGTACTGATGGTATAGGTTAAATTTATATATAAATTATATATATATATATATATATAAAATATAAAAAAACGGATCAGTGAATCCTGTGACCCCTCCCAAATTATAATATTGTCAATGTATCTGCCATAGAGTGCCAGGCCGCCACCCCCCATGCCAACTGTGAGACCACTGAGCATTTCCCAGTGTCCCATAAAAAGGTTGGCATAGGAGGGGTGAACCTGGTGCCCATGGTAGTGCCCCTAATTTGTAAATAGTGTGTTACTCACCAATCTTCATTTTCTTTGTTACCATTGTGAAAGAAACAGAGCCCCAAGGGACTCTGCTGGGAGGGAAAAATTGGGTTGCAATATTCTCTCCACAGGGCTGCTAGGGTCCACACAGCACCTGCACACTGGTCAATCCATTCCAGGGGAAGCCCAGTAATGGTAACCGACCTAATGGGGGAATTTTCACAGCTCCATATCTATCAGAAAATAAAAATCAAAACAACTAAGAAAAGTGTCCTGGTCATGTTTTTCATTCAGCGAATACATCATAACTGGAGGTGGGGCAAGGGTTGAGCTAGAGGAGAGGCTGAGAGTCTTCACCCACAAGACTCTTTTGAGATGTGTTCTGCCCTTCCAAGAAGGAACTCAACCACCAAGGTACCTGTGTTCCATATTGAACGATAGTGAAATAGCGATATATGAGAACTTTGTGGTTCAGATTCACTAAGCGGTGATGAAGTCTCCAGTTTATCACTCTTCCAGTTCCTGTGTTCTATAGAGCGTATGTATAGGCTCCATAGAATAACATGGGAATTGGAGAAGTGATAAATTGGAGAAGTCATCTCCACTTTATCACCGCTTAGTGAATCTCCCCCAGTAAGTTCATATCAAATAGTATATCTAAATATTCAACATAGACCAATAAATATAAAAACACTATAAAATAATATATATGTATCAACAAAAAACACCTAATTATGAAATGCACCTGATTTGGAAAAAATAAATTAAATTTAGTTAAATGTTAATATAACCTGAATAATAATTTTTAAAAATCAGTTCAACATAATGATGATTAATGTAACATGAATAATGAACTGTGTACAACTTATTGATGAAGTGATAATGATGAAATAATATATATCAATATAAAACTGTGAATTATAAAATAGAACGTAGTAAATTAATTGTAATGGGTCTCTTTTCTTGTTCACAGGACCTATGAGAATTCATCCATTTTCTTAGTTTGTCCTGTGTCGCCTACATATAATCCTGTGTTGGGGCATTTCACACACATGATGATCTAAATGTGAATTAGCCCTTGGTGTAATGATTTTGGTAGGAATGTGGTATGGGCACCTTATCTGTGGTTTATATGTGTGCACAGGTTCCACATCGCTTTTGTAGACAGGAAGAAGTATTATTTTCTGTTGCATTATTAAGGGAGCTCTTTGCTGACTCTCTACACACTAAATTTACTGGAAATATTTAAACATCAAAATGGAAATAAATCTTGTACCTCTTGGCAAATTACAAAGAGAAGCCTTTACTGAGTACCGAAGAGGCATCATGAGTTGGGCATCTCCCTGGCACCCAATGGTTTAAGCTTACTATATATATATATATATATATATATATATATATATATATATATATATATATAAATTTATTTATTTTTTAATATCTTCATGAATACATGGAAAATTGTGCATTTTTAACAGAATAGGAAGTTTAAAAGTCTTTTTTTTTTTTTTTTTTTTTTTTTTATCTCCATTTCTTCAAAATAGAATCTTGGAAAGAATTCTGAAATGTTGTTTTAAATTTCCCCAGCTGTGCAAGTTGTAAAAGTGTAAAGTATCATATTGCTATTCTATTTTTGCTCAACGGGAAATGTATTACATGAATTTTCCTTTGTTTATTTTGTTATTGCCAAGAATGTGGAGGATAACAATATGTAATTTATTGTGCAGTACATTTGAGCTATGTATATTTATATAACCCCTTACAGGCTGGTGATGTATCCAACTCATTGCGGCCTCTTTAGTGTCTAAAGGGTAAAGGTAATATTCGGGCCTTTAGCATGTTTTTTTAGACGCTATTTATTTATTTTTTGTCTTTGTGGACAGAAGAGATATCCTAAGATCTTCAACATTAGTTATATTATATCTGTAAGGAATACCATAGCATAGGAAGTATTCAGTTTTTGGATTTCCAGTAGTAGGAGACAACTCCCAACATCCCCAACCAGTTGTAGTCTCCAGTTGCTGAAGGTCCAAAAAGATAGGCTACCATTGCCATAGATGTTCCAAAACTGCAATGATTAAGGTTGTCAGAAGTGACTTTTAAAAACAATAAAGTGCAATTAAGATAAAAAAAATAACACAGCTCAGTCTTCTACTAATTAATCATTACTCTCTCCAACTCTGAGAGTAGTGGTATTACAAGCTGACAGCCCTCAATGTGCAGGTAAACCCACAGCATGTCAGTGGCATCCTCATTCCTATTGTCTATGCGGGGAGGGTGATGTCACAGCAGTCATAAAGAATCGTTATCTTCCTCTCTGGAGCTCACAGCACCAGCATTGGGAAAGAGAATCCCAGAGAGCCCTGTACACTGTGCTCTTTTTAATAATGCCAAAGGTGGAAGTATATACACACAACTGAAAGTTGCATATGTGATTCCATGCAAACTACACCCCTGGGATGGCAATGGTCTGAGTAAGTCATGCGTTTCTATGCTTGTTAGCAGATGGTTAAAACAACAAACACACACCTCTCCTTCATTGCTATCATGGCTCCTACATATTAACCCTTTGAGTGCCAGACGGCTGAACAACAGTGCAATACCCCCACCTGTGCACTGGGCAAGGTGGCTGTCTACATTCATTTTGCAGCAGACATTGTTAGTTCTGATGGGAAAGCCGGAAACAGCAGAGCTCTCCACTGGATGGATTTAGACAGCATCCTTGATTTTTGCACAGGCAGCAGCACGAAGTGGAGAAATCAGCAGAGCATATGTTTACTTAACATAAATGTAAGTGCCAGAGAGTGGAGGCATGGAATGGATGCGTAAAGGCATGGTGCAGAGTAGAGGGATACAGATAGAGAAGTGGATGAGAGGTATTTGCAAGGAAGAAGGCAATGGGGGAGAATATTATAAGAAGCATGGGGTAAAAGAGGTGCATATAGTAGAGGGGGGGGCATGGATACTTCTGAAGCAAGCCGAGTAAAACCGAAACATGTCAAGTGCAGTCAGCCAGTTGTACTTGTAGGTGGATGGTTCCATAACTTTGTTACCGTATTATATCTACTCTCTGTGGGGAAGCACTTGCTTTATATAAATTTATTTTTAATTTGCCCATCTGTTCCCCTTTGTGATATCCCACCCTCTTCATTCAGTATTTGTTTACATATTTGAGTGGGGGCTCTGCTGACCGATACATAGTTTTTACCGGCAAGAACATAGGATATAGTCAGAGTATCACACCAGCTGTGTCGCCCTCCAGGGAGAGATTAACTTGATCTGGAAGTGTTATTCCTTGATTTATAGAGCTTTGCGATGTGCTAGCCATATATTGTTTTGTCTCGTGGCTGAGTGATGGCTTTTGCTTTACAGCTTATTCTTAAGCCTGGTATATGGCCTTGTGGGATCTAATGGTCTCAAATAATTCTGAAATGGTATACAATATACAGGAAAATTGCAAAGGATATCAAATTGTGGTCACTGCTGCCCAAATGCTTTTTGTTACGAGAAACCCATTAACAAGGGTATAACCAAAACATTCAGATATAAAAAGGCTAATTTTACAATGCTAAAACCAGTATTAAAGGACATTCAATGGGTACTCTTGAAACATAAAAATGTATAAGAGAGATGAATTGTGTTCAAAATGTTCTTAGCTAAATATGTGTCAGTAGAAGGGATTTTTGTGTACGTACTGATAAATTATTTTCTCTTAGTCCATGTGGAACACGGGAACCATGGGGTAAAGCAGGGCTGTCCAAGTTCAGTCCTCAAGGGCCACCAACAGGCCAGGATTTAAGGATTTCCCTGCTTTAGCACAGGTGAGTCAGTCAAACTGAAATGGCTACTAATTAACTCGTGCTTAATCAGGGAAACCCGTAAATACTGGACTGCTTGTGGCTGTTGAGGACTAAACTTGGACAGCCCTGGGGTAAAGTATCCTCCTGCAGGAGGGCAGGCACTGTCCTTAAAAAGCTCTCTGGAAGCGGATACTTCCTTCTCCACTTTACCCCCAGCAATATAGCTCAGTTTTAATGAATAGCAAAATAGAGAAAAAAAAAACCAACAGCAAAGATAACCTATACCATGAAACACAAAGGACACACCCCTGCAAGGAACTCAAACAACCTGCTTTTTCTCAGGGAAGGAAGTCCTATGTTCCACATGCAAAGAGAAGGATTTATCTGGAATTACACAAAATACCCTATTCTCTTTCTTCCAGTGTGGAACACAGGAACCATGGGGAAATACCAAAGCTACCTGACAACAAGAGTCCTCTGTCCATCAATGTGCTGGAACTTAGGGTGATTCACCTTGCTATTCTGCATTGGTCCCACCTACTTCAGGGCCTGTGCAGATTTGTTCCAGGAATGTAGTGGAGGTAACATGCCATGTGGTCCAAAGTTTGTCTGATTCTAGCTTGGGCAGAAGCTCATGTTCCTGCTCTCCTAGCACAGTCCAGGAGTGGACTTTCCCAGCTGTATTTTGATCCTGGGAATTGGGAATTCAACCAGACAATGGCCGACTCCAGAGTTCAGGTATGGGGTCTGTGAATCTGATGACATCGTGGTCAAACAGTAAGGTTCCCCTCTTTTATTTAGAATCTGGGACCCTCTCGCTCTGTCAGTGGACACAATGGCCATTCTGTGGCAGTTTTCCCTGGTGTATGTGCTTCCTCCTTTTCCTCTGATCCCCAGAGCACTAAGGGAAGTAAGGATGGAGCAGGAGCATGCCATCCTGATTGCTCCTTCATGGCTTGGCTGAGCATGCTTCTCTAATCTTTTCAATCCATCCCTTGCAGAGTCAAATCGTCTTCCACTCCTTCCAGACAACTTGCCCCATGGTCCACTATGTCACCCAGAGGTGGAGACGTTAGCCTTGATAGCTTGGCTCTTCAAGCCAGAATTCCGAAGAAGGCTTTCTCTTAACCGGTCATCGCTATTTTCATGAAGGCCCATACTCCTATAATGCTTATCATAATGTCTGCTCCTTATCTTTCAGGCGATTTGCCTGTTGTTTTGGAACTAGACTGCTCTTCTGGGCAGAATTAGTCTAATATATATGTGAAAACTTTTCCTCTGTAATGGAATTAGAGCACTAAAATGGGATGCTTGAGTGGTAACTAGCAGTAGAATAGGCCATTGTGCTGTTTGGTCTCAGAAGCCTGCCCCATTTTGTATGGATATTTTAAATACTTTAGGGAGTCACCCTATGAGTGAAGGGTACTGCAGGTGTGGACCCCTTGCTCTGAGTGCCTATTGAATCTCTCTGCATTTACCTGATAAGGCCCAACACGGCTTAAATGTATGTTGGGGGTTTGTTGGTGTTCCCGTGCAGATGTGACTTGACCATCATTTTGGAACTGGACTGCTATTCTGGGTGGGTTAGTCTAATATGTATGTAGAAATTTGTAATGTCACTAGTGAGCCAAAATGTGACACTTCTGAGCGGTAAATAGCTGTAGAACA
This sequence comes from Rhinophrynus dorsalis, assembly GCA_037306005.1. Lineage (NCBI taxonomy): Eukaryota > Metazoa > Chordata > Amphibia > Anura > Rhinophrynidae > Rhinophrynus > Rhinophrynus dorsalis. Next base: position 146,095,130 of record CM074725.1, on the reverse strand, counting down.
GGCCATTGTTGTGTTTGTTCCCAGAAGCCTCTCACATTTTGTATGCATATTATAAATACTCTTCAGGGGTCTCCCTAAGAGTGAAGGGTAATCCAGATGAGAATCCTTTGCTCTCAGTATCAAGGGAATTCAGAGGCATCCTCCTGAGGAGGCATAACAATGTGGAAATGTGATGCTTCTAAGTGGTAACTAGACAGAACAGATCATTGTGCTGTTTGTTCATTTACAGAAGCCTCTCACATTTTGTATGAATAAATACTCTTAGAGAATCTCCATAAGTGTGAAGGGTAATGTAGATGTGGACCCATTGCTCTCTAGGGAATCCAGCTGCATCTCCCTGATGAGGCCCAACAATGCTGAAATGTACATCAGGAGCTAGCTGGTGTTCCTGTATAGAGGGGATTTGCCTGTCATTTTAGAACTGGACTGCCCTTCTGGGTGGGATTAGTCTAATATGTATGTGGAAATTCTCCTTTGTAATGGCACTAGAGAGCTAAAACATGATGCTTCTGAGCAGTAACTAGCCATAGAACAGACTATTGTGCTGTTTGTTTGTTCCCAGAAGCCGCTCGTGTTTTGTATGCATATTTTAAATACTTTTAGGGGGTCTCCCTAAGGGTGAAGGGTAATCCAGAAGTGGAACCCTTGCTCTTCAGTGCCTAGGTTATCTAGCTGCACTTCCTTGTAGAGGCTCAACAAGACCAAAACATATGTTCGGTGTTAGCTGGTCTTCCTGTGTGGAGGGGACTTGCCTGTCATTTTTGGATCTGGACTGCCATTCTGGGTGGGATTAGTCTAAAATGCATGTAGAAGTTTCTTCACTGTAATGGCACTAGAGTGCTAAAGCATGATGCTTCTGAGTGGTAATTAGCAGCAGAACATGCCATTGTGCTGTTTGTTTGTTCCCAGAAGCCTCTTGCAGTTTGTATGCATATTGTAAATACTTTTAGAGGAATCCCTTGTTCTCAAACTTAAGGAATCCAGCTGCACCTCCCTGATGAGGCCCAACAAGGCTGAAATGTACGTCGAAAGTTAGCTGGTGTTCCCGTGCAGAGGTGATTTGCCTGTCATTTTATAACAGTGCCTAGAGAATCCAGCTGCACTTTCCTGACAAGGCACAACAAGGCCAAAATGTACATTGGGGGTTATCTGGTTTTCACATGCAGAGCAGACTTGACCATAATTTGGGAACTGGACTGCCCTTCTGGGTGGGGTTAGTTTATTATGTTTGTGGAAATTTCTCCTCTGTAATGGCATTAGAGAGCTAAAATGTGATGCTTCTGAGCGGCAACTAGCCGTAGAACAGGCCATTGTGCTGTTTGTTTGGTTCCAGAAGCGTCTTGCATTTTGTATGCATATTTTAAGTACTATTAGGGGGTCTCCCTAAAAGTAAAGGGTAATCCAGACGTTAACCTCTTTTATTTTACGGCTAGTTACTGCTCAAAAGCATCATGTTTTTATTTATTTATTTTATACATTTTTATTAAGAGTAAAGAAAAGGGGAATACAAAAGCCAAAGAACAAAGGCTTACACAGAGACCACTTGTGGTACAACATATACAACAATATTCATCTCCAAAAGCAGCATCCAAACTGATACACAGTAAAGCGCACAGAATGCATCACCTAATTCCACAGCTATATATATTGAGTAATGGCACATAAGGTTAAAAGTAGGTGAGTGCAGCAGACAATCGAAGTATCGGAGAATGGCAAACCCCACCAAGGAGTAAAGAATTACAAGTTCCTTGCTCCTTGTTTCCCATATAGAAGCGAGAGGAGTGTTGCCAGTAAAGCAAGGAACGAAGTAGAAACTATGAAAAAGTCATAAAGGTCAGGAGCCATACTGCCCAGTTACAAGAGTGAAGAAAAGAGAAAGATGTAAAGGGAAGGTAGGGGAGGGGAAGAGTAGGGAGATGGGAAGGGACATCAGCGGGTAGAGTGAAGATATCGACCAACAAGGTCTTCCCAGACAAAGGTGTCCACTAGCGTCCATCCACACATAGGCAGGAAAAAGAGTACACCGAATCCGCCAAGCGGACATGGGAGACAAGAGAAAAGCTAAGGGGGAAGGGGGCAAGAGTCAAGCCAAGGAGACCAAATCACCGAGACAGGTGGGGTACCACCGGAAAACAGATGTGTCAATTTCTCATACAGGGCTATGTCACTCACTCGATTCCTCCACAAATCCAATGGAGGCGGAGAGGGTGACTTCCAACAGAGCAGAATGCACATCCTTGCAGCAGTAAGGAGAGTATTGAGAAGAATACAAAGGGTTCTGGATCTGCTGATCCCAGCCATCCCCACAGAAAAGAGGACAAGGGAAGGATCCATAAGCACATTGATGGAGAGTGCAGCAGATATGTTGGATACGACCCAACTCCAGAATGGAGAGATCAAAGGGCAAGACCACCAAATATGACCTAGAGTGCATTCTTCACACCCACATCTCCAGCACAATGGGGAAACCTGAGGATAAAACCAATGCAAAAGAGATGGGAATCTGTACCAGTGAGTCACCAACTTATAGTTGGTTTCAACTGATGTGACGTTCTGAGAGGAAAATAGTGATCCACAGAAAGCCTGCTCCCAGGACTCCACTGGGATAGGAACTCAAAGATCATTCTCCCATTCAAACCGATAAGATTGCCAGTGCTGTGCTCCAAAGGCTCTGCTAGCCACGTATATAGTTTAGTAATTGTGCGATTGAGACGTGGAGCCTGTGACCCAGAAAAAGTTGCTGGGGGACAACATAATTCAAACGGAGTGAGAGACCGCACCAACTGAGTTCTTCCCTGATGCATAGAATGATAGTGGCATATCTGCATATATTTCCAATATTCATTGGAATGCAGACCTCAGGAGTCTGACATGTGGTCAAAAGCGGCAACTACATCCTCTAGCAAGATATCTGCAATCACAAGGCCCTGCCCTGGCCCACAGCCCACGAAATCCAACTTAGATATATGCGGAGGGAAGTCAGGGTCAGAGGAGAAGGGATACTGGACAACTTTTAAGCTGCTGAGTCCCAACACCGAAGTACAGGTGAGATTAAAGGAGGTCTAGAAACTGAAGGTGGGATACAGGATGAGGGAAACCATGGTAAAGAGGTAACAGGTAACGGCGAACAAATAGCACACTGTATCAGTACCCAAGCCTTGGAAGAACCAGAGTGAAACCAGTGAGGGATAGTGCTCAAGAGCACAGCCTTATAGTACTGAGATATATTCGGAGCACCCAAACCCCCTGACGGCATCTTGAGAGATATGAGACAATTGTAGATATGGGGGTTCCCCCCTCCACCAGAGTTAAATAGATGTTGCAAAGATTTAAACAAAGGATGAGGTAATGAAATGGGTAGGGTCTGGGATCTTGGGCAGAAAGACAGATTTGAGCAAATTTATCCTGCCAGTCCATAACAATTTGAGGGAAGCACATTTATTCAAGTCCAAAGACAGCAAACGGGTAAGCAGAACATAATTAAAATAGTACACTCCGGAAAGAGAGGAGGTAAGTTGTACACCAAGTTAAGAGATAGAACCCTTTGCCCACTTAAACGGGGCCAGGGTCTTGAGGTATTGAACGCGAAGTGAAGCCAAATTAATATTGAGAACTTCCAACTTGGACATATTCATTTTGAAGTTGCTCACCTCCCCGAACAGCTCCTGAAGGACAGTCGGAAGGGAAACTTCCGAGTTAGATACAGAAACGATAACATCATCTGCAAACAGTGAGATCTTATACTCCGTCTCCCCTACCTGCACCCCAGAAATCCCTGGATTAGCCTTTTCTCTGGAAGCCAAAGACTCCATAACCAATACAAAAATTATGGGTGACAAAGGACAACCCTGCCTGGTACCATTGCACAAAACCAGAGTCAGACAGAGACCCATTGATGCATACCCATTGATGGGTTGGTGTACAATGCCAGTACCTTCGAAATGAAGTATTGGCCAAGTCCAAACCCCTGCAGCGACACGTCTAGAAAACCCTAATCCACTCTGTCAAAGGCCTCCTCGATGTCTACTGGCAGAAGAAGGGCAGAATCTCCCCTGGAATTAGCCCGTGGAGGATGGAGCAATTTGATTGTATTGTCCATCGTCTCTCTCCCTGGTATAAATCCAGCCTGGTCCATATGCACAATGTCTGAAAGGAGAGGTCTAAGATGATTGTCCAAGACCTTAGCATATACCTTCAGGCCGAGGTTGGATATGGGTCTATAACTTGCGCAAGAAGACGGATCCTTACCCGGCTTAGCGATAAGAGTGATGTGAGCTTCCGCAATACGCGGATGAAGATGGATTGACTCTGGGAGATCATTAAAAGAAGCTGTGAGAAGAGGAGCAATTAAATGCAAATAACCCCTATAAACTGACAACGGGAACCTGTCTGGGCCGGGAGACTTCCCCACAGCCATCTGCTTCAATTTCTAGCTCATGGATATCCCCCTCCAACAATGACGCCTATCAAGGTGAGACCTAGGGGAGGGAAGCTTCAGCCATGTAGTGGAGCTGGGGGAGAGGAGTCTGCTCCTGCTGTCAAATTATAAAGAGTGGCAAAAAAGTCACGGAAAGTAGATGCTATAGTAGGTAAGTTCCTCACCACTTAGCCAGAAGTAGTACAGATAGAATGAATAGGCATGGAGGTCCTAGGCCCCTGTACTGATGGGAGAGCCACCTATCTTCTTTGTTGGCATGTTCATAGTAGTGGCGTTTGGACCAAGTATCCGATCTGTTAATCTGAGTAGTTAAAAAGGAGCAGACCCATTCCCAACATTGCTTAACCCGTTCCAAAGCGACAGCACCACCTCCGCTCTGATGAGAATGTTCCAAAGCAGCCAAGGCACCCAAGAGAGTAGACAGTTCCTCCTTCACCCAGCGTCGAGTAGTAAGCTGAATACAGCTACCTCATACGACACACTACAGGGCTTCCAAGACCATCGTAGGAGAAGAGACAGAACCTTTGTTGGAGACCAAATACTCCTGAGTGCATGTTTTAATGTGAGAGGATGAGTCCAAATCAGAGAGAAGTGAAATATCCATCCTCCAACCCCTAGATTCCGTCAACCACATAGGAACCTCTAGAGTGATGTCTATAGGGCCGTGATCTGACCATGTTGCTGGGTGTATAGAGGCAGAGGAGGCATAATGCAAATGTGCTTGAGAAAGGAAGAGAAGGTCGATTCTAGAATAGCAGGAGGGGGGAGTGGAGAAGGAGTAAGAGTGGGAGGAGGAATTAAGAATCCACCAGACATCAATGAGAGAGTGGTTCTGCACAAGTTGTCGAACCTGAGCATATTCCGAGCGCTATAGGCTAGTAAAACCTGCAGAGCAATCAACAGATCAAGAACAGTGTTGATATCGCCACCAAAATCAGTAAGCCCTCACCAAAGGCACTCCAGTCCTAAAAGCGGAACTATCACCTAGTTTCAAACTTTTCTAGTGAGTTTTAATAGTTAACCGAAGATTAGAGATGGGTGTATTTTAACCCTTTGAGTGCCAGAGGGGTACGCAACGCGTTGCAAAGCAATGCATTATGTACTCCTTTGGCACTCAAAGGGTTAAAAAATTGCTTACAAGTGCAGATATTAGCCCGTCAAAATCAGGCATTCTGCGTTCTGAGGGACTGAATGTCCCGCTTGACTTCCCAGCTGCCCCAGGGAGCGCGCGTTTGCGCTCCTCTTCGAAGCTGGGTTTCTGTGCTGTAGCATTACAGCAAACTCCGTGTACCATGCTATTTCGTGGCTGGACTGCCCTTCGGTGGGATCAGTATGATGTGCTTTAAAATATTTTCTCTCTGTGAAAGGTACTACTGAGCTAAAAGAGATTGCACCCTCGGTAGGATACTTATCCTATACAGCCTCATCAATTCGAGGGCAGGCTCGTTCCTAGTTGAGCGTCTCTGACTAGCTCTTTGCATATGCAAATTGCCCTTGGGACTAGTCACCCTAAGGGTAACAGGGTAATCCTGACGTGGACCCCTTGCTCACAGTGCCTAGATAGATCAGCTGCATCTCACTGATGAGTCCTGACAAGGCTGAAATGTACATATGGGGTTGGTTGCCTCTCTTGTTCAGAGAAGGATTGTCTGGCACTTCATGGCTGGACTGCCTTTTGGTGATATCAGTATGATGTGCTTTAGAATATTTTCTCTCTGTGAAAGGCACTAGTGAGCTAAAAGAGATTGAGCCCTGAGTAGGATACTTATTCTATAGAGCCTCATCAATTTGAGGGCAGGCTGGTTCCTAGTTGAGTGTCTCTGACTAGCTCTTTGCATATGCAAATTGCCCTTGGGACTAGTCACTCTAAGAGTATCAGGGTAATCCAGATGTGGACCCCTTGCTCACAGTGCCTAGAGAGATCACCTGCACCTCACTGATGAGGCCCAAAAAGGCTTATTTTGTCACCTGTTGAATCTTATTCCTTTTGTTGCCCCTACTGTTAAGGAAAAAAATATTTGATCCCTTGCTGATTTTGTACGTTTGCCCACTGACAAAGAAATGATCAGTCTATAATTTTAATGGTAGGTTTATTTAACAGTGAGAGACAGAATAACAACAAAAAATCCTGAAAAGCGCATTTCAAAAAAAGTTATAAATTGATTTGCATTTTACTGAGTGAAATAAGTATTTGAACCCTTTGCAAAACATGACTTAGCACTTGGTGGCAAAACTCTTGTTGACAGTCACAGAGGTCAGACATTTCTTGTAGTTGGCCACCAGGTTTGCACACATTTCAGAAGGGATTTTGTCCCACTCCTCTTTGCAGATCATCTCCAAGTCATTAAGGTTTTGAGGCTGACATTTGGCAACTCGAACCTTCAGCTCCCTCCACAGATTTTCTATGGAATTAAGGTCTGGAGAATGGCTAGGCCACTCCAGGACCTTAATGTGCTTCTTCTTGAGCCACTCCCTTGTTGCCTTGGCCGTGTGTTTTGGGTCATTGTTATGCTGGAATACCCATCCACGACCCGTTTTCAATGCCCTGGCTGAGGGAAGGTTCTCACCCAAGATCTGGTGGTACATGGCCCCGCCCATTGTCCCTTTGATGCGGTGAAGTTGTCCTGTCCCCTTAGCAGAAAAACACCTTCAAAGCATAATGTTTACACCTCCATGTTTGACGGTGGGGATGGTGTCCTTGGGGTCATAGGCAGAATTCCTCCTCCGCCAAACACAGCGAGTTGAGTTGATGCCAAATATCTCGTGTTTGGTCTCATCTGACCACAACACTTTCACCCAGTTCTCCTCTGAATCATTCAGATGTTCATTGGCAAACTTCAGATGGCCTGTACATGTGCTTTCTTAAGCAGGGGGACCTTGCGGGCGCTGCAGGATTTCAGTCCTTCACGGCATAGTGTGTTACCAATTGTTTACTTGGTGACTATGGTCCCAGCTGCCTTGAGATCATTGACAAGATCCTCCTGTGTAGTTCTTGGCTGATTCCTCACTGTTCTCATGATCATTGAAACTCCACGAGGTGAGATCTTGCATGGAGCCCCAGACAGAGGGAGACTGACAGTAATTTTGTGTTTCTTCCATTTGCAAATAATCGCACCAACTGTTATCACCTTCTCACCAAGCTGCTTGGCGATGGTCTTGTAGCCCATTCCAGCCTTGTGTAGGTCTACAGTCTTGTCCCTGACATCCTTGGACAGCTCTTTGGTCTTGGCCATGGTGAAGAGTTTGGAATCTGATTGATTGATTGCTTCTGTGGACAGGTGTGTTTTATACAGGTAACAAGGTGAGATTAGAAGCACTCCCTTTAAGAGAGTGATCCTAATCTCAGCTTGTTACCTGTATAAAAGACACCTGGGAGACAGAAATCTTGCTGATTGATAGGGGGTCAAATACTTATTTCACTCAGTAAAATGCAATTCAATTTATAACTTTTTTGAAATGCTTTTTTCAGGATTTTTTTGTGGTTATTCTGTCTCTCACTGTTCAAATAAACCTACCATTTAAATTATAGACTGATCATTTCTGTGTCAGTAGGCAAACGTACAAAATCACGCTAAGCTAAGTCTATCTTGCTACAATGTGATAGAGGAATGGCTGTTTTCGGCACCATTTATATGTACAACCAATTGTAAAATTACATATCAGCCCTAGTGGACTAGAACAAGTCAGAAAACGTTTAAAAAATATTACACAAAAAAAAAAAAAAAAAAACCTTTTCCAACTCTCTTGCCAGCTGAATTTTGAACCAGCTTTAATGGAATCCAATCCCTCAATTCATAAGTGCAGGTATCAACCAGGCTGATACTTGCATTAATTAATTAAAATTTTAGTAAATTTCTTAACAACAGTGAGTACTGCTAACCTTTACCTTCTGCATTTATCTCTATGGATCAGGCTTGTCAAGCTTGTGGCCATCTCTCGACTTGGATGCTAACGTAGTCTTCAAAGCACTGGAAAACAATGTGCCGAAGACTTCTCTATTATGCAAGAAGTTGATAAAGTGACCCCCAACCTACCTCTCCTCCTGTGCAGATCTTAAGCTTTTGCTGCACTTTCTTCCCTCACTCCTTTCTCTTCACTGAAAGTAACTAATCAGTGAGATGCAGATGTGTGAGACTCACCTGTTCAGGCCATGTATGATGCTAGCTGCACAGGGAAAGAGAGGTACCCATTATGTTGCTTTGCAAAGCATTGAAGACTACTTGATCATCCAAGGCAGTGTATGTGTGGCTCTGTGACTACCAGCTGAACAATGCTTGGGTGTCAGACAGTGTAGACGTAGGTCTGGCTACCTGTGGACAATGGAACAAGACTTTGGTGGCAGATTGTATATATGAAATTCTGTGACTACCAGTGGACAGTGCAATAAAGCTGAGGGGTTAGTATATGTGTAGTTCTATGACTGACAGTGGAACAAGGATTGGATGTTCATTTGTGTGATTCTGTGGCTACCAGTGGAACTCCACAGCCAATGCTGCGGCCCTCCAGCACCCCATTTGTAAATATATATTCCAAAAGTTAACTGCCCTTTTGATGTATGATTAAGGTACAAAGTATGTAGCACTTTGTAAATGCGCAAGGAGCTGAGGAAAATAAAATAAAACAAAACTAAGTTGATTGAAAGAAACCAGAAACTTATTTTGGTTACATAAAGAAAACACTTTATGAAATATCTAACAGACTGCAGTGACGATAACCATGAATTCTCATGTCCTTGATTTGAGGTGCAGGGCTGAGAACAAACAGTTCATTTCACATAATAATGCATCATCCCTTGTAGCGCCTCTCACGCACTCGAAAGTTCATTGTCTGAGCGTCTGCTGCCACCTAGATTTGCCAGTGGGTCCAGATCTGCAAACATATTTAGCCAGGCTGACATGTCTTTGTTTCCTGCCTTTTGGTCTGCAAGAGAGAGAAGAAATGTTAACATTGACTGAGGGAAATGGTTCAAACAACTGTTAACTTCTTGTTTGTTTTCTTTATTGACAGGGTTAAAAGTGTACTGAAGGGTTGCAGAGGTGGAGTGAGCAGTATTACTGGGATGCATCCAATTGTTGCCAGAAATTGGATATGCTTGTGCCACTAAGGCACTTCTTAGAGACACAGATTTGTCACATTAAACCTCTGTGCCAGAGCATTGTCCAAACCAATAAATGAATTGTTATTTCTGTTTGGACCTTGGCATATATAACTAATTCAGATATTTTCATTTCAATTATTGCTCTTTAAAGGAGCAGTAAACTTTGTTATGAAAAAATATATATATTGTAGGGATTTTCCTATTAAGTAAAATAATGGTACTCCCACTGCCGAGAGATTTATATTTCCAGAGTTATTACAGTTTAAACCCATGTATTTTTTACATTAGCAGTGCCCTCTAGTGGTCGAATTCTAATTAGATTTCCTGGTAGATTCTAATGGAGAGGAAAGTCAGAAAAGTCAAAGACATAAAGTTCTCCATAGAATATGATAGAAACTGCCTGTCACTTCTTGTCAGTTAGAACTTCCAGGAAGTAAACACAGTAAATTAACTTCCTGATTATTTAAACTGCTATAATTTTTTAATAAAACATCTGACAGAGATGGGATTGACCTAGTTTTATTCAGCAGGAAAATATCTATAAAATATGTGTTTTCATAAAAAAAAGTTTACTGCTCCTTCAAAGTTAACTAAATTTAAACTGTAGCAACAGTGTTATTCAGGAATGTTGTTCTGTAATGGCTGGAGGGCTAAAACCCAAAGATTTATGCTTAAAGGAGCAGTAAAGGGGCAGTATAAATTGTGTTCCGACAGCTAGAAAAGTCAAGGGCCGTAAAGAGCTGAAATTCTGGAGTAAACCAACTGCACCACAGGCTTGAAATTAACATTATGCCAATTCCTTTTGACTCAAATCGGGATTTTGACCCCCAAAGAACAGTACACATTGTCTGATACCCCAATCTTATTCCGCTGTACGTCACAGAACCAAAAACTGTTACATCTGTCCCAGAGACTGTCCTTTTATCTGGACTACAGAATGCCCAAAATGCCCACTCCTTCTAGTGATGTAGCTCCCTCAGTGACTAACATTGACTGTAGTGACCTTCAGTGAATCACTTGCTCTTGGTATGGACTCTACTATTACACCTGGCGTTGCCCCCTGTCTTGGTCCTTTTCCCATCCTCCTTCCCTTTTCCCTATCCCATTCCCCCTTTTCTAATCTTTTTGCCACCCTCTGTCCCAAATGTAACCTCAGTTACTGCCATTTCTCTTAGTGTTGTCAAAGCAATGTTGGTGCTGTTCGGGGGAAGGGTGATTACTCATCTTGTCCCTCCTATGCCTCCACCTTTGATGCTTGAGCAGCAAGGGGTCCCAAAATATCTAAGGGCAGGCAACATGCGATTGAGAGTCCCATCTGAAGAAGCAATTTGGTAAGATTTAGATGTGTTGCTAAGTCACTGCCCTTTAGTGGAAAGAAGCAACAAGGATGGTTAAGGGATGCATTATGAACTGTTAATTTTAATTCAATTGTGCTATGTAATTATTATGTTACTGGTTTAGAAAGTCTATTGTACAGTGGACTGAGTTCATCCTATATGGAAAGAGTTAAAGTGGAACATTAATATTAATTCAAGTTTGCATATTTGAAAACTGCATTCAAAATTGCCTATGTGTCATGCTAGCCTACAGTTCTGCAGATGTATAATTTAGGAGATAGTCACACTTTTATTGCTGAGCAAAGTGAAACTGAACATTTCCTGGTATTAGACAAAGCTTCATTAGCATATGAAATGATGTTACTGTGTATTGAAACATCATTAGCATATGACACATCACTGAACATGCTTCATTAGCATTTGAAACATCACTGAAAATCTTAATTAGCATATGAAATGTCACTGGTACTACACGGGTACTGCAATTAGCATATGGTAACAAGTATAAAATATTGCCTCAACTGTACATTTGCTAGTATTTTGGCTAACCTGACACAAAGACAGTTTTAATGCAGTTTTTCAAATATGCAAACTTGAATTAAGGTGAAGGTTCCACTTTAAATGAGTCCAGACAGATTAACGTGTAGACTGCTTCTGTCGTCTAAATGTACACAGAGCTAGCAGACCCCATGTGGAGGGAATCAGGATAAAACTTTTATTGGTTCAAACGCCATTTTGCTGCATGCTTCGTCAACAGGCAAACCAAAATCTAGTTAGTTGGATTGGCTTATTGTAAATTGTCAATCCGTGAATCTGGGAGGTCCATCTGCTTTAAATACAGCGTGATCAATGCTTATTTTTTGTTTACCTTTTGAAGAAGCATGCAGAGAAATGCTCTTTTGAACCAATAAAGGTTAAGTTTTATCCTCTAATTCTTTTTTTATTATTATTAAAGAGCTTTATTTAAATAAATATCACAACATACAATGAAAGATCAAATGAAGGATACATATACTGTAAATACAATTGTGACATGAAAAATAGTCTCGAAAGCAATGTTCCAGACTCGGCGCAAAGGGGAAGAACCCCAAGAAAAGCGCAGATGTAAATACATTTGAAAGTTATAAGGACATAAACACAGCGTCTCCCAGAACAACATGGGAGGCAAACATAATAAGGTGCAAACAACCATTGTATAATTGCATTACAGAGCATACCCCCAGTATGTGGTTGACAAGAACAGGGGAGGAGAGAAAGAAGATATGAACAGAGCAGAGGCAAAGAAAGAAAGAAAGCAGAAATGAGAACAGAGCCAGTAAGGGATAAAGAGAGAGGGGGGATGAAGGGGAATGGGACTACTCGCATGACTGACCTCTACAGCTGAGGGAGTCAAATTCTAGGATGGGAGACTACGAGAGATCAGAGAGCCGTCCGGTCCATTTATACCATGTCAGACTTTGTCAAAGTCTACCCATTTGCCCCAAATGGCAAGAAAGGATTACATCCTTCCCACAGAAAGAGCATATGATTTCTCCATCACAGCAATACCCCTGACCTTTACCAACCACTCTGAAAGAGCCGGAGGAGATGGATCCTTCCAGTGAAGGTGGATCAAGGATCTAGCTGCATTAAGTAGGAACATCAGGAGCGAAACTGAAGGTGTGAGCTTGGGAAGTTCCAAACCAGAACCTAGGATGGAAAAAAGGAATATGGCAGGGGAGAAAGACAGAACTGTCCCAACAAGCTTCTGCAGAACCCCGCAGACCTCCCTCCAAAAGGAGGCAATAACGAGGAAAGACCACCATAATGAACCATACAGCCGTCATGCAATAAAACCTGGAGGGCATCCCTGCATTTCCAATCCAAAAAATGCAGAGCATACTGCCCCTGGGGGGAAGTCTGGGTAGACCTAAGTCTAGGTACATCACGATGGATGAGGAACCAAAACAGATGAGCCATGTGATCGTCTCGAGTAAGTGGCCCTAGATTGGGTGCAACCGACGAGAGGCAGGGATCGAGGAGGGGTGTAAACAGAGTGCATTGGACGGATCCAGAGAGTTCAAGTCAGAGAAGAGAGCCCGAATCCAACCTTTTACGGGAAAGTAAAAATGATCCAGCAGTTTGCAAATATTCACCGTATAATACAGAGATAACACACTTGGCATTCCCAAACCACCTCCATCAAGGGGGAGAACCAATTTGGAGAGACTTAATCTCAGGGAACTATACTGACAGATGAAGGAAGTGAGAGTCGATTGAAGTTTAGAGAGCAGAGCGACTGGTATAGCAGTTCAATATGTATCTTATTCTAGGTAGAACAATCATCTTTAGGAAGTTGATCCTCCCAAACCACGAGATTGTCAGTGGGTGCCACAATTTGAGGTCAGCCTCAATATTCCACGTGAGTTCTGAAATATTCAAAGGGACTATGGTCAAGATCTGGGCTGTAAGAAAGATGCCAAGGTAACTAATTCTCCCAGTGGCCAATAAAAAGGGGAAATCACGTTTCAAAGCATCTAGGACCCGTTCCAGAACACCAGTTTCCAGTATCTCAGACTTACTGTAGTTGATCTTCAACTGGGAGATCAAACTGTTTCTATCCAGTAACTCAATCAAGCGAGGAAGCGATGACTTTGGTTTGGAGATAGTGAATAGCACATTGTCAGCGTAGGCAACAACCTTTGTATGCCCACCGTCCACCAAGATCCCTTTGATGACTGCGTTGTGGCACACCATAACCAGCAAAGGTTCCAAGGCCAAAACAAAAACTAGGGGACACAAAGGGCAACCCTGCCGCGCCCCATTGGAGGTCTGGAATGGATCTGAATGGTAACCATTAATATTAACCCGGGCTGAAGGGGAGTCATACAGGTCACTCTGTAGACCCCTTGGACCTAACCCCAGCCATTGCAGTAGTTCCCGTAAGTAAGGCCAACCCAGCCTGTCAAAGGCCTTCTCCGCATCTACTGAGACTAACAGAGTTGGAGCTCCACAGGCCTCAACAACCTGCAGAAGCAAAGGTGAGCCTGTAGAAATGGAGTTATACCAGTTCAGGATGAGCGGAGCTAGAGTGTCTGCATAGTGTTTGTAGTAGGACGCTGGCAGCCCATTGGGGCCAAGACTCTACCCGGCGGGGAGAGATTTCATAGCTAGCGAAATTTCCTGCAGGATAAACAGGGATTCCAAGAGGTCTAGCGTGTCCTGCAGCAAGGGAGGCATGCCTGAACATTGCAGAAAAGCTCTAATTTTATCAGTTAGAGAGGGATGCTGAAGGTCTGGACAGTTGTCTGCCAAGTTCTACAAAGAGCTGTAAAAGGAGTGAAACACGTTGGCCATAGCAGAGAATGCTTTATGCATTGCATTGGATGAGTCCCTAACCTGATGAATAAATGTTTTATGGTGCCTAATCTTAACTACTCTGGCCAGCATCTTTCCGCATTTGTTGCTAGCTACATACAGGCCATATTTAGGCCAGTGAAAGGAATGAGTAGTAAATGAGTGGCAAAGCTGAGTCAAGTCAGACTGAGCTTGGGTAAGTTGCCAGAAGACAATATTGGACCCAGAATCTAAGTGCTTTTGTTCTAAGTCTTTGATTTTGGAGTAAAGTGACTCCACTTGACTAGCCTCTCTAGTTTTCTCCGGGAACCCCACCCCTACATCCCATAATGCTTTTGGCTTGAGTGCTAGTTAGGCAGGGTTTCTTTCTTCTTTTTATGTTGTATATCCTCCCCTGTAGCATTAGCTCACAAGCTAATTGGATATCATTGGATGTGAATTAGCTTATAGGGAGAGATTGTTCTAGGTTAGTTTTGTATCCCCATGTGGAGGGAACAAACACCAGCTGCTCCCAGGCAATGGCTTGGCTGCTGACTGAACTACACCCTGTGGTAAAACATTCTAGCCATCCCAATGATTGTGTATCTATTGAAAAGCATCTGTTACTTTCCAGAGAGTTGACCCTATACATCTGGTATTTTAAGTAAAATTGCTACTTGTGACATGAGAGGGGTCCATTTGTTCCTACCCCTACATGAACCTTGTGTTTTCTCAACTTTTCTGTTGTTCCACTAATGTATGTTTAGGCTGTGTACTGTAGATGCAGGGTTGTTACCTTCAGCATCCTTTCACTGAGATAAATTTGGGATAACTGACCTTATGACGAAGGCCCTGTGTAAGCTCCTTGGATGATCACTGCACTTCCAGGGGCTGCTGATCTTGACCCAGGAGATCCAGTACAAGGTATAAAAAAGGGAGCGATATTAAACATATTGGTGGAGGAGGTGGCACTCTCTCAACTAGGAGATCCAAACCACAGGAACTTTCCATTTCTTTGTATTTGAGAACAGCACAAAGGTGTCAGAAGGGATGGCAATGCATTACAACTCCCTCACAGCATTATAGGATTTGACTCGACAACATGCAATGCTACTATACTACTACTATGCTAATCTCTGAAAGGCGGCCGAGCTACAGAGACTTGATGCCCATGCTAAAGGAGAGTTGTCTGCAATTATGTCGGCCACCCCAAGCAACTCCATTCCAGACACGAAGTAGGAGTGGATTGCTCAGAAGACTCTGTCACCTTCAGCAGAGAGCCCAGTAGATTCTAGCTCTCCTGGTGCTGAATCCACCGCTTGAAATTCTCTTGATGGCTCTAGAGCAGGCTCATAAAGAGAGGTTTGACATTGGCTTGAGGCAAGCAACCACATACCCAGTGCCATCAGAGATGAGGATTGCAGTTAGACAAGGATGAAGATGACACAGATGATTACCTCTAGGATTAAGAGCCTCTGTGTCCTGCATGAAACTGATCCACAGGACCAAATCTACATCCTGGCTGACAAACTAACTGTCAAAGTTGTGGCGGCCTGCAGATCTATTCCTGATATTCATATAAGGAACAACGACAAGAACAAGAAGGTTGTGCTCTCCCTGTATGCTGTCATCCCTGAGAAGTACCAGAGGAAATTCCGGTAGCTGAAAAAAGGGCTCTAGGACACTTATCTCGAGTGTGCCAGTAGGATGAACTGAGAATGCCACAGCTGTCTGCGGGTCAAGCAAGCTGTTAGCCCTGAGTATTATCTGCTGCTGATCCTTCATGAGCAGTTCTACACACACAGACACACACACACACACTGATCCAGAAGTTAGAGATTGTGTCCATGTCCGAGAGCCACTAACCTTACAACAAGCTGCCCAACTATCATATTGCTATGTGGCGTCTCGTCTGCCTAGGAAAACCAACACAACCAAGCTACCAAGCAACAGGCCCAAATGGAGACCACACCTCTCCCCACAGATACTAGCTCTGGTAGTGGGAGTCATCAAAAGCCAACCCCCGGCTCCAGCCCCAGCCACCCAGGTGTTATGCCTATAAACCGCTAGGTCACTTTATCTCCAATTTCTGGTGCAATCCATGACCTGCTGTAGCACCTTGGCAAAGAATTTTGTATATAACACTATTCTGAGGACTTCCCTTACCCTTGCCACGGGTACTTTGATGGGGGAGTTTATTGCATGGTCCCTGAGACCGAGGATGTCGGCTGTTTTGAATTTGCTCTTTGCCAGACCCATGCTCCGGATAACCGATGGAGACATTGACAGAATGTTACTATCGAGGGAAAGGTTGTTCAGGGCATGAGAGATTCTGGGGCTACCTTGACCTTAGGTTGGCTTGGGGTGTCCCAGGAAGTGACTCAGTTTTTTGTCACCTGTGATACTTGTCAGCATGTTGAGCGGACCATAGACCATTCCTGAGCATCCCTCCAGCCTCTACCAATAGTGCAGTATGTACTGGAGCTCTGGGAGAAACTTTAGACCCTGATGGGGTCAGCCCAGTCAAATCATTGTACAACAAATCTAAAACATAGAGTGCAACGACATAGAAAGAAAGACAGAGGAAGGCTACTAAGTGTAGTATTTGATAAACATACAAAATCTTTGCGCAGCCCAGACCAAACAGAAAGTCTGGTATGACCAAAATGTGGGGCTCCAGGAATACCACGTACAGCAGAAGGTACTTGTTCTGATCTCCACGCTCCAGAGCAAGATGCAAGCTATCTGGGCTGGACTCTATATGATTGTACATAAGGCCAGTGAGACAACCTACTCAGTTACCATTGGCCAGAACAACCAAGTTGAGAGAGAATTTCATATTAACATGCTAAAAGAGTACCTTGAAAGGGATAAGGCGGTTGGCCATTTGTGCCTCATCCATTGGACACTGGGAAGGTAAAGTACTTGACCAATCTCCTCAAGGCCACCCAACAGCTTAGTAAACTCTCCACTATTGTTGTTAGTGGGCATTTCAGCCCCAGTGAGAAGTAGTAAGTCTATGACATGATCTGCCAAGGAGTACATACTTAATTCAAGACACTGTTGAGACCTCTGGACAGAGACCACTCCAACAGCCCAATTACCAAGTTCCTGAAACTGTGTGCCCTCTTCTGAAGGCCAGGATTGATGAGATGCTCTCCCTAGGTGTCATTAAGCCATCCTGAAGTCCTTGGCCATCACCTTTGTTGCTTGTCCCAAAAACGGAGGGGACTAGACAAACAAACAACTTATGACTTTTCTGGGATTTGCGTGTCACTGTCTCAAATTTGTCCCCTCCCACATTGTACTGGCCAAGCCTCTGACAGACCTGATCAAGAAGTCGTAAGTATTGTGGATGTTCACTGCTTATACACACCAAATAGTCTGCTAATGGGTAGCACTGGGAGCTGTTATGCTCCTGGACTGTCGGTGGGCTGCAGGCAGGAGTTTTGTAGGCTTTCACTGCTAATACACATGGCAAATTGTCTGCTATAAGGTATGAGTCCCTTCAATGGGAGTTATAGTGCTCCTGACAGTTATACATCTGCATACAGTCCACCAACATTGCATCAAACAGATGACATTGTTGGGATTCAGTGAATGAAGGAATCCCCAATGAACAAATACATTGTTTCTATCTGCAATCAGTGGCTGTTACCTAAATATCTACCAGGGGACAGAGGAGGACAAAATACGGGGAAAGACCATCTTCACGCACCACTGATTACAACGGGAGAGGTAACCCATTTATGTACTCATAACATCAAGAGTATTATAGATCTTATTAACTAAATAGACAGAAGAATTTACTTTTATACAAGTGTTCCACTGAATCCAATTACTGACTATATGGATTAACAGCTGCACTTTAATGAACTTGTACTCCAGTATTTTAGTGCTACTCGGATATATGCAACTAGTATTGGTCTTTTTATGTGTCATATTTTATATTATTTTAGTTATTTTTTTTTAGTAAAGTTTATACATTGCTACATATTTGTCCTTTTGTGTCATTGTAGCCTGAATAATAGTAGAAATAACCTTTTTTCTTCAGGATGCTGGTTTCAAGAGCCAATCCATCAAAGCTAGCTTCTCTACCCAAGGATGACATAATGGGCCCTGAGTCAGAAGGTCCAGAAGCAAGGAAAAGCAAAAAGGCTCTGCCATGGACAGATTGGGAACATCTGAAAATCAGGCCAGTCAGAGCCAAAAAAGAGCAATCAGGATGACATGAGCCCTCTCCATCCTGGTAATCAGGGGTGTAAGAGGATGTATAAAATATGGTCCCATCCCAAGCAAGAAGGGGTAATAAGGGTTTCTTGTGTTTCTTAATCAGGGGTTAATGTGTTTCCTACAAGTCTTCTGTGCAAAATATGTTTATTATAAGCTTCTCCTTCATTGTGTTACATACTGTAACAGCTTCAAGGTCATGTAGTTATAACAAGAAGTGCTGATTTTTGCAGACTGCAGAACACAAGGTTTTGACATAGGTGTTTACATTAACCTTCGCAGCTGCAGAGCACGAGCTAGACATGTAATGGTGACGTAGGTTGTTGACACTAACCATGAAACCTGATAGGTTAAAGCATCCTGGTCAGGATGTGATTAGGATGTGATAGAGGGTATATATTGCTGGGTGCTGTTGAGGTTTTTTAAGAGCTTCATCTGGAACATGAATGTGATGTGTCCTGCTGTGTACGAGCAAGATTGTATGGGCGGTGGTCAGATCCATCAGAGGCTCTCCCATACGCGCTGAGATCATTTGCTGGTAAATATTATTGCTATGATTATTGCTAATAAATCTGTGATTAGGCATAATACTGTGTGTGTCTCTCTGACAATTTACTTTGCAATCTAAAGAATACTCAAAGCAAGGGGAGTTGGAGGAAATACATAAGTCAGAGGAAAATTTCTTGGGATGGTCATTGCATCTACCGCCATAGCCAAAGGATCCTGGAACCTGGAGCGAAACTGAGGTGACAGAGAACATGCCACGAGATCTACTGCTGGGAGTTCCCAATGGTGGGCAAATGAGTACAACACGTTGTGACTGAAGTCTCAATTTTCAGGATTCATGTACTGTCAACTGAGTCTGCCACTACATTTTCTACCCCTGGAATGAGAACAACAGAGAAGGCTAGCAGATGGGCCTTTGCCCACAAGAGAATCCTCCTGACCCTGTGACAGGCTGTCACAGTTCTAGCCCCGAATCTGAATCTACACTGGGGACCCTTGAAGGGGGTTGAGACCAATGACTCAGAGTGAACAGTGATGGCCAGAAGGCTCTCCTCCCTGGTCTGCAGGCCCTGGGTCACCAGAGGGACCAGGATAGCACCTCAGACCAGCAGGCTATCATCCATGGTAACAATGACTCAGCTGCGAATGACAAACAGATGTCCCAGCATCAGATGGGTCTGCAGAAGCAAACAGCAAAGGTCCTATTTCAACTGAAGGGACAGAGACATGACATGAGACAGGTGAGACTGATGCCTGGACCAGTTCTTGAGCATGTTCAGTTGCAACTCCTGTGTGTGGAATTGAGCAAATATAACTGCCTCCAGATCAGAGACTAGGTAACCAAGCACTTGTACTTCTGCACCATTGCTGACAGCCAAAGTGACAAAGACTGAATCTTGTCATATGAGAAAAATACCCTTCCTTGGAGGGTATTGAATCTCATACCGAGAAAATGAAGGACCTGAGACAGAACCAGAGAGTATTTCTGGAAATTATGTACACAACTACCAGGCCATCTTTAACTGCATCACCTGGATGGCATCCAAAATCTGGTCACCCCGGATAGCCATGGTCCTAGTTGTAAGGTGGCACCAGAAGCCACAAAATTCACTTTCAGAAAGGAGTCCAGGTGTTATCCACCTGAAACTTAAGGACCACAGCATCCACCAGAGGAAGCTCCATGTCTTTCGCAAGAGGAGAAATCGGGGCATCAACCGCAAAAGGCCTCGCCCACTCCACTAAAGCCTTAGTCAAAGTGGGATACAGATTAGAAATGTACTGTTTTGTGTCTTCCTTTCATCTAGGAGAACTTTGTCCATGGAATGGTGAAGAGGAAAGATGGGAACTTCTGTATTGAATCTCTTAAAAATATCAGTGCTAGACTAAATGGAATCCAAGACATTAAGCATCTCCAGGACTGCATGAATATGCCCTACGCCAAGGGGATAGAGTCATCCTCATAGTAATCCCCCAGGGAAAGAGACAAGTCTAAATCATCACCTTCAGTCTCCATCCTCAGCAGAGGAATCCTTATAATGTGTGTGTTGCCCCTCAAGCTCCTGTTAGGGGGCGCAGGGTGTCCCACAGACCAAAAGCTCAGGACCCCTTGAATAGATGAGGGCATAGAGGCGACTGAACAGATAAGAACTTTAACTCAAACTGGTTTCTAGTCAGCAGAAGAGGGCCCCAGTGGTGGTGTAGGAGCCACAGTGCAAAAGGGACATAAGATACCAGAATACTCCCTAGGAAGCCCAGTCTGGCATAGGAAGAATGGATTTCTAGGAAATGTAGTAATTTCTCACTGGAAGTGAGATATGACCCACTGAAGCTCTGAGCATGAATCCAAAAAGGCCGCCACAATTAGGCACTCTAGCTTAAAGGGGACACATACAAATTTAGCAGAATTAAAAAACAAACCTGAAAAAAGACTGAAATAGTGAGGAAAAGTGAGCGAATCAATAGAAAAGCCAACTGCCTTAGTGGCACAATCCCTTAAGTGGGAAAAATGTACCTACATATGAAAGAAGGTAATGCAGGTGTATGTAAAAAATAGAGATCAAGCCAGTCCAAGCCAGTCTCCAGGCTCCCATTAGAATTAATGAAAAGAGATTCTAAAAAGATATAGAGAGGTAAAGGTTGTTAAGACAAGCAATTCTCCACAGGTTTGTGGTTCTGGAGAAGAACCTGTGCACTGGACCATCCATCAAGTAGGAAGCCAGGAATAGGAGCCCGCTTAAGGGGGGATTATACAGCCTTATATACTAAGAAATAAAAATGTGCCCATGCTACATCCTGATCACAAGGTTACTTGAAACTGAGCTTAACACATGGGATAAAGTGGAAGGGAGGGGACTTTTTAAAGTGGGCTGCCCTCCTGAAGGAAGAGACTAACCATATGGTTTGTGTGTTCCATATTGGACAATAGAGAAATGCCTATATTTTATTTACTATGTATAGCCTTTGGTGGTGATTTTAACATCATTACTAGGCCTATGGACTGGGGAGGTACCAAAGGCACACTGGAATAAGATAGTATTATGGTTAGGGATACTGGCGTAGTGGATTTGCACTAAGGGTAGTAGTAGGAACAGAATAAATAGGTTGTTTTGAAGGATGATTCTGTTGTGGTAGGGTAGCTCTTGGGTTGCATGCAGCTGAATTTTCTAATCACTTTTTGCTTTCTTTCTCTTTAAATGTCCTGGTGACCCCTTAGAGAGGGAAGGGCCTTTAGCATCTAAATGCAGATCTCCTGGAACAAGAGGACTGTAAACAATCTTTTGGGGATTTCTTTCAGGCCCTGGAGTCATTAGTGAACTTTTGTGATTCTAGGAACCAGTATCTTAATACATATAAAAAATCTTATATGCATGCAAGTGTTCGTAGTCTAACTGGTAAGAGGGGGGAAGTAGAAATGATTGCAACGTGTGAGCAGTATGATCTAATTGGTGTGTCTGAAACCTGGTTAAATGGTACATATGACTCGGTAGTCAGTTATTCACCTTTTAGGAGAGATAGGGTTAATAAAAGGGAAGGGGGTATGCTTATTTGTAAAGCATGCCTTAAAACCTAGTGTAAGGGAAGATATAAATGAAGGGTCCAGTGAAAATGTAGAGGCCCTGTGGGTTGACATATACATTGGGGCACACATAATAAAAAAAAGTTAACTGGGATATGCTACAAGCTACCTAATACTGGGGAGTTTGAGGAAGCTCAGATTTTACTGCAAATGATAAAGGCTTCTAGGTCAGGAAATGTAATCATAATGGGAGATTTCAACTACCCTGAAACTGACTGGAACAATATGTCTTCTAGCACAACAAAGGGAAATATTTTTTAAGGATGATTAATGACAATTTTATGTCCCAAACAGTAGATGAGCCAACTAGAAAAGAAGCCTTGCTTGACCTATTGCTCTCAAACTATTTTGACAAGATAAACAGTATACAGGTAAAGGAACATTTAGTCAGTAGTGATCACAATACGGTATCCTTTGAAATTTGTTATCATAAACTGAATAGCAAGGCTTTAACCAAAACATTCAAATTTGAAAAGGCTAATTTTACAAAGCTAAACACAGTGTTAAAGGATAGTCAGTGGGATGTAATATTCAAAGATTAAAATGCACAAGAATCGAATCACATAATTTGTTTAAAATGCTCTTAGACAAATATACACATCAATATATACCAGAATAAGCACAACAGGAGTAACTTTAGACCAATGTGGCTTAATAATGAGGTTTGCAGGGTCAGATGCATTATTTAAAAAATATAAAGAATGTAATAAAATCTGCAAACAAGCAATTAGGCTAGCTAAAATTGAAAATGAGAGAAGTACTGCAAAACTAAGAAATAGAAATCCTTAACAATTCTAAAAGTATATTAATAACAAAAAAAGATTAAAGTTGATATTGGTCCTCTTAAGGCTGAGATAGGTGAATTGATTGGTGAGGATAAGGCTATGACTGACACTTTAGATACATTCTTTGCTTCTGTATATACAAAGGAAGCAACAATGACAGGCTATGGACAAATACACAAAACCACATAATTTCATTCATAATGTACATGGCTTACTGAGGACAAAATCCAAAAGAGAATGGAAAATATTATGGTGAATAAAGCACTTGGACCTGATGGTATACACCCAGTGGTACTTAAGGAACTTAGTTAAGTAATAGTAAGGCCATTATACACAATATTATTAGTAGGAGTCAGCATGGTTTTATGAAGAATAGATCATGTCAGACTAAATTACTTGCATTTTACCAAAGGGTAAGTAGTCATTTGGGCAAGGGAATTGCTGTTGATGAAGTATACTTGGATTTTGCAGTTTACTACATAAATTAAAAGGCTTCGGTTTGGGAGGTGATATCTGTAAATGGATTGAGAACTGGTTAAATGATAGATGGCAGAGATTTGTTGTAAATGTAAACTTTTCAAGTTGGCCTAAAGCTGTAAGTGGGGTGCCACAGAGTTCAGTCCTGGACCCAAACCATTTAAATTTATTAATGGTCTAGAAGTGCGAATTGAAAGTAGTGTCTCAATCTTTGCTGATGACACTAAGCTGTGTAAGGAAATACATTCAAGGCTGGATGTTTTTCTCTGCAGAAGAATTGAGATAAACTGAGTGAATGGGCAGAAAAGTGGCAGATGACATTTAATGTAAATAAATGTAAGGTTATACGTTTGGACTGTAGAAACAAACATGCTACACATACACTAAATGAGAAACAACTTGGAGAATATTCATTAAAGATTTAGGAGTACTGATAGATGATAGACTTCACAGCTGTGTGCAGAGTCACTCAGCTGCTGCAAGGGCAAATAGGGTACTATCCTGCATAAAAAGAGGAATAGATGCACCGGATACTAATATAATTCTAACTCTATATAAATCCTTGGAAAGGCCTCCTATAGAATATGGAGTACAGCTTGGGGCATCAGTTCTTAAAAAGATATTGAACTTGAAAGAGACATGCTACAAAACCGATAAAGGGATTGGAGGATCTGCGTTATAAAGAGAGACTAGCCAAACTGGGTTTTTACATTAGAGAAGAGATGTCTAAGGAGACATATGATTACCATTTACAAATATATTCAAGGTCAATACAAAGAATTATCCAATTAATTATTTACACAAAGAGTTGAGCCAAGAACAACAGATCATCCATTAAGACTAGAGAAAAGGTGTTTCGACTAAGAGAAAGGCAGGGATTTTTACAGTAAGGGTGGTAAAGCTATGGAATTCTTTGCCTCAGAATTTTGTGCTTTCAGATACTGTAACTGCTTTAAAAAAAAAAACAATGGATACCTTTCAAGCACAGAACATTTTTGAGAATTATGATACATGGCTTCAAGTTGTTGATCCATGGAACTATATGACTGCCATTTAGAGTCAGAAAATATTTTTTTTACCCACTTGGGGCTTAATTGGAAATGGCTTCACTGGGGTGGTGGGAGTGTTGCCTTCCTATGGATCAACAGGGGTGATCTGGCATGGGCTGGACTTTATGGACACATGTCTTTTTCTAGCCTCATCAACTATGTTACTATGTTACCAGAATTGCAGGGAAGACATTGCTTGTAAAACTAATCAGTGCCTCACAATTCTGAAAGGTCCACAGGAAAATCTAGGTAGGGGATCTTGGAAGCTGAAAGGGATTTTTATAAAGGCTTCCTGCTCAGAATAGATGAAGAACATTCTAAGGGAAACTCCAGTTACTGAGGATGTGGATATTCCTGGTAACATTTTGACAGCAAAATGATGGCCAAGAAAATTAAATGTGCCATTAATTGTCTAGGCCAACTTTTATCAGATCTTTACAGACACTTTTGCTTTGCATCTCATGGATGTCTAATAAATACCTGGAAGAGGGTTTGCTCCATCTTTCCATGAGACACTTGGCCCTTATCTTGTCAATAGGAGGTTACTCTTAAATAATTGGGAACTGGTGTCCTATCGCCCTTCTCCGTACCAATGGAACATTCTGGCAAAGATCCATTTTAGTAGACTAATTTCCGTTCAGTTACTCACCCTGTCTCAGTTCTGCTAAACGAAAGGACAGAGCATATTTTCTTTACTCTTTGATGTCCAAGAGGCCCTGGACTTGTGCTGTGCTGAGGGGTGGGGAAAATACTACTGGTACTGGAAAAGGTATTTGTTAATCATGACTAACTGTGATTAACCTTGTCAAGATATGGCATTCCAGGTAAATCTGTTAAACTGTTGTCAGCTTTGTATAAAGTGGCTGAAAGCTTTCCTATTGTGAAAGGCTGGAGGAGTGAAGCCTTTGAAGTCTGTGCTTGTATCAGAAAATGTTGTCCCCTTAGTCCCTTGTTATATATATTTGCAATGGATTCTTTTCTGAGAAGAATTGGACGCAGAATTTTGCAGGGGATACATTTGTGTCTGGGGCAGATTTTGAAGGTAGTAGCTTAGGCAGGCAATGTCATCATTATTGTGTCAAGTAGGGAGAAGGCAAATATGGTGGCATATGTAGTATATCAGTACTCCTGAGGCTCCAGAGTGAACCAGAAAAGGAGTAAAGTTTTTTGGTTGGGAAAATTGTCTTTCTCAGATGGTTTCTCAGAGCCCCTCTCAGAATGTAAGATTTCAGGAATTAAATATGGTAATGGCAGTTATATTGCCTGAAACTGGGAGAAGTTGAAGCTGCATCTTGGAAAGGTGGAGAGGTGGAAAGTGGCCATCAGGAAAAGTATTGACATGAGCAAGACTTTTTACTGACCCACTTACTGTATGTCATCGACATATGTCTTTTCCCAGAGTTCATCTATGCAATTATGGGGGAACAGACAAACCCTATCAAAAAGAATCTAAAATATCTGGACAGGAAAGAAGGCAGGCTGGCTATGATTAACCCTGTGGTATTTTTGAGAATATCCTGAAATTTAACTTTAATGGCCTGAGGTAACTTCTTCTTGGGTATATATTGTCATGAACTGGGTGGCTCTCTTTCTTGAGGCCTGGATGGAAGGTGGTAGTGTGAAGAACATCAAGGTGCCATCTCTACACCTATATCACCCAGGACTTGAGGATGCTGAGGCAGCAGGGCCTGAGGACAGAGGAGATAAGGACTGCAACTAGGAAGATTTTAGATCGGAAAGTATATTTATTTTAGTTCCAGGCTACTTTGGCTGAGAGCTTGTCCAGAAAATGCTTGAAGGTAGGGTTAACTAATCTAGGAGGGCACCACCTAAGTATAGGGATACTGTCTGGATCTCTTTCATGGGAAGCGCTATGTTAAAGGGATAGTAATACTTCGTTTTATTTTCATTTATTTTGTACGCATTAAAAAAACATGAAGAATGATATAAGCCTTATCTTTCAAACCTTTATGGTTTGAGAGATGTTCACAAGCAAAGTTTCCCCTCCCGCCCCTTTTACCTAGTGTAAGCTATCTCTTCTCAGATGTGGAATGCAGTACATAGACCAGACAGATAACAGCAGGGGACAATCTTCTTCCTATGAGAACATAGAAAGCCCTGCCCCCCTTGACAGGTTTTTCCCTTATCTTAATTGAAGATTTTCTCTCTCTGCAGTCTACCTGGGTACCTCCCTTCTGTTCTGGCTGAACAGTTTTACAAAAGTAAAAGGGGCAGAGGGGCATACTTTGTCATTGAATTACTCTTGAACTACAACTCTGACAGAATTGAAATAACACTCTACAAGGTCCAAATACTATGATGATTAATTAGAGCTGCTTTTATTATGAAACATTTCTATCCCTTTAAGGGAAATCTCAAGTATAAAAACTCCTTTGGCCATATATGTCCAAGGAGGGGATGTTCCGGTAAAGAGGAATCTAGGGACCATTTCCTCTTGCATTGTCACTTTAATGTACAGTTTTACAAAGGGGTGTCTCATGCCTTGGTTATCTTTTGTTTCTCTCAAGCCTCAGTTACTCAGAGTGGATCAAAGATACTGGGATTTCTGATTTGGGAATGGCTTTCCTAGTGCCCACTGTAGTAAGATACTTCACATGGATGGCACAGTGTTAGCTTTCTACTAGGCAAAAACACCTCCCTTGCCAGGTGGAGTACCGTAGGATTCCATGGAAGCTAGTCTGAACACCACTGGGCTAAATAATCAGAGCCTTATATGCTTTTTATGTAAATGTGAGCAGATGTAACCTGGATACACAGCTTTATCTTTGGGAGTTTCAAAGTGCCATAAAATTAATGGAATTTGTTACTTACAAGTGGCTGGTAGATTGGATGAATTCTTTGGAGGAAAATACTGGCTGTTTGGCTGAGAGCCACCAGGAGATGGTGTCGGGTAAGTCCAATCTAAAAGTAACAAAATAAAAAAGTTATTTGAAAGTGTTTAATTTTGGCACACTGTTTTGCAGGCATCTTAATGAAGTGGTTATCAACCCTTGTAAACTAGAGATGTTTTCAATGCACTGGGTAAGTCTCTAGCATGCAAATGGGTAGACTAAAAGGTGACTTTTGTGTACTTACCAATAAATCATTTTCTCTTAGTCCATGTGGGACACAGGAACCATGGGGTGAAGTCCCCTACACCAGATGGAGGGCACTTGCAAAAAGAGCTTTCTGAGATATAGCAAAGGTAAGATAAAGACAAGAAACAGAAGAGGAACAAGAAAGGGAATCCCCTGAACACAGAGCCTAAGAGGACCCCCTGTCTGGGACTGGAACCAGTGTTTTTTCAGGAAGGAAAGTTCTGTGTTCCACATGGACTAAGAGAAAAGGATTTATTGATAACTACACAAAAATTCCCTTTTCCATTTTACCCTATATGGAACACAGGAGCCATGGTTATATACCAAATCATCCACCAAGATTCCAGTAAGGGAAAGAGAACCTCTGTCCCCTGGAAGGACACCTACACAGGCACAACAGTCTGAAGGACATCCCATCCAAAGCCAGCTTCAGCCAAAGCCAATGCATTAACAAGGTAGTGTTTTATAATTGTGTGAAGGGATGGCCACTTTGCTGCTTAATCAACTGCTGAACAAGAGATGTGACTATTGTAGGCTATTGTAGGGTACTGCCTTTTTCTTCAAAACATACGCTGGGAGAATATCGCATTGATCCAAGAAGCCACTGTCACCTTAGGAGCAGTCAGATCTGCACAACAGCCATCAGGTATGACAAACAGGGAATCAGTTATCCATAAAGGCTGCATGTGATGGACATAATACTTCAGGCACCAGACCACATCCAAAAGGTGAAGGTCCTGCTCTTCTCTATTAGATGGAGCTGGGCATACAGAGGGAGAACAATTTACTGGTTGATGTGAAACTCTGAAACAAGTTAAGCTAGAAACCCTATAGGAAGCCGTAGAATCAGCCTGTCAGATGAAAGACCAAGAAGGGAGATTTACCAGACATGGCATATAGTTCAACTACTCACTGAATCTAGACAACTATCAAGAGAAATGGGGTTTTGAGCATCAGAAAATGGAATGGAGCTGAAGACAAAGGCTTAGAAGGAGCCTTCTGAAGCACTCCTAGAACCAGGTTGAAATCCAATGGAGGAGCGGGGTTCTAAATGACAGGGTGGGCATAAGCCATCACTTGAACAAAAGTTTGCACATCAGGCAATAAGGCAAATAAGCCTCCTGAAAAGGACAGAAAAAAATGAAATCTGAACTAAGACTAAGTGCTTTCTAAAGATAATCCTGAAGAAAGGCCAAGACAGCCTGTCACGGTTTTTGATGAACACTCAGACAGAACAGTAAGGTTAAAATGACTTTATTGAGTAAAGTGCATACAAGGAATAAGGCCTCAGGCCCGCAACACGAAACAACGCTATATAATGGATATATAGTCAATAAGCAATGACTGTGAACAGAATGACTGAGATGGGATACAGGCACAGGAGGTATCAAGGCAGGCAACCCTCCTCTAGAGAACCTGGAGAGATCAGGCTACTGGACCCCAGCTGACAGCAGGACAGAGGATGGCAGAAAGTCCTGGAGATGGTAATAGGCACGAGACCCAGATGCCTGGGTGGCACAGAACCCAAAGAGGCAACCAGGCAACAATGACCACGGCACAGGGGTCCCAGGGTGACAGAGGCCACCACTTACAAAGGGTAAACCCTAGAGCGCTAGGGGTGGATCGTAGGTGAACACTGGAAGGCCACAGGTGTCCCCTCACAGGACAGTGGAGCAAGCGCAAATGCTGGCTCTAGGCCCGCTGGCCACTAGACAGGGATAAGAGCTCAGGGTCTCCACACACCAGGTAGTGTGTGCCAATGCAAGTGCTGGCCCTCATCCAGGCACTGCAACATGAAGGAGCGCAAAGACTGCGTAGACAGTCTAGGCACTGAACTACTTAACAGGAGACACCCAGAGATACATAGGAACTCCCACAGGGAGTGAGCCCAGCAATTAGCGCAGAGGAAGACACCAAGAGATCAGAGTAACACAGTCAGCACTTGCTAGCACTGTACCGGTACTTTGCATGTACACACTGCCACAGGCAGTAGGAATAAGTGGCTATAGCACGAATGCTATGCCTCCGGTCGACAAAATAAGATTAGCGCCATGCGGCACAATCCAACAAGGCAACCGGAATCCGTTGAATGTAATGCTGGCCAGTAAGACAACGGAGAAGGCACAGCCATACACGGATGGCAGCGGGACAATGGCTCAGCCGGGACTGGATTACAAACAAACAGAAAGCACAGACTGGTCAGGAGCACAGGCAAGGCTCAATAGCCAGGCAGACTAGCACAGAGAGGGTTCTTAGCCAGGTCCGTTGAACAACGGAGCGGTACTCAGCCAGAGCAGTACAGCAACGGAGCGGGTTCTCAGCCAGATCAGTTCAGCAATGGAGCGGGTTCACAGCCAGATCAGTCGGTAATGGAGCAGGTACTCAGCCAGATCAGTTCAGCAACGGAGCGGGTTCTCAGCCAGATCAGTCGGAAACAGAGCAGGTTCTCAGCCAGATCAGTTCAGCAACGGAGTGGGTTCTCAGCCAGATCAGTCGATAACGGAGCAGGTTCTCAGCCAGATCAGTTCAACAACGGAGCCGGTTCTCAGCCAGATCAATCGGTAACGGAGCAGGTTCTCAGCCAGATCAGTTCAGAAACAGAGCGGGTTCTCAGCCAGATCAGTCAGTAACGGAGCAGTACACAGGAAACACAGGAACGTCGTCAGGCAGGCCGGGTCATACACGAACAGGAACATAGTAACAAAACGTCAGGCTCAGATACACCACGAAAGGGCGCCTTAGAATAGATGTGACAGGATATAAAAAGGCAAGCCCTGGGTGGAGCAAGGATGACAGGCCAATGGGAAGGCAGCACAGAAATTATGCACAGTAACAATGTCGCTGTCAGCGCAGGAACACGGGCACCGTGTGTCACGGTTTTTTAAAGACACTCAGACCAGTATGTAAAATAAAACACAGTTTTATTTAGCAATAATAACACATAAGGTCGACCTCTAGTGGCGGTTGGGTGTACATAAACGATAGTGACTGGAAAATACAAAGTTAGAAGCACAAACGGAATACAAGTACAACTGTACCACAGAGGAAGGGGTATAACCCCAGTGGGTTAAGTCCTTGATAAATAACAGTTTCACAAGGAACTGTTTGGCACGCCCTGGGTATAAGTAAGCTGAGCTTAAGGTAACCACAGAGGGTTAAGTCCTTGATTATGATCAGTCTCTTAAGTGGATGCTTGGCACGCCCGAGGTGTAGATAAGCTGTGCTGAAGAAATGTTCACCATCAAGTGGATAAGGACTCTCTCGCCACGGTGTATAGTAAAGCAGAGCCCAATAGCCCCCCACGGGCGTACCTACTGGAATGGCTACTGCTAGTGCAAGTGATCTTAGCCCCACGGGCGTGTATCGAACCGGCCTGAAATGCAAGAGCTCCCAAGCCTCCTCAGACTCTACCGGACTGAGTATAACGAGACAGGGCCAATAGCCCAACTGAAGTAGTACCGGAATGCTAGTGCTGAAGCCTGTGCCCGTCACCACTCGGTATAACGGAATCGCCCAGTGTATACAACGAGAGAGAGAGAGAGAGAGCCAAAGCGCCCAACCGGCCTAATCGGAAGTGAACACTCTACTGGGATGGTATCGAGTTGCCGACGGAGAGCAGCCAACTCAGCAGGAGTTTCACTATGAACGAGGCTCACACTGGAGTAAGGAGAGTGGGACCGAGGCAGCACTGGTAGGGTTAAAAGGCACGTTTACACAAGGCTTTTCTGCAGTAGCACAGCACTGCTGTCTGAGTGAGGCGTACACAGCTCTGCACGATTGTAACACTGCACTGCACGAAGTAACACCAGGCAAGACAGCCACACAAGTACTGGAACAGTGGATGATAATGTCGCGACGGCGACAACCGGAACGTAGGTCTTCTGGAACCCGCTGTAGGTTGATCTTGCAGGAGGAAGTCAGCCGGGCCAGATCGGAGCACGCAGGAGGTAGTCGTACAAGCCGGGTCATACACAAGCAGGAACGTCAGCCAAGCAGAGTCGAGATCCGGAGGAGGTAGTCAGACGAGCCGGGTCATACACAAGCAGGAACACTGGAGAATGGTCAGGGCAAGCCAAATTGGTACACAGGAATCAGAAATGCAGCAACAGAACAACTGGCTCAGAAACACCACGAAAGGGCACCTGACAGATGGAATAGTTAGGTATAAAAAGGAAACCAAGGGGCGGGCCAAACCAAGTGAACAAATCACCCTTGACCATAGAAGAGAGGGACAGCTAGATCAAAGGCACTGTGATAGTACCCCCCCTCAAAGACCCCCTCTCCCCACTGGAGGCCTAGGTTTCAGAGGGTACTTGGAGTGGAAGTTGCGCACCAGTCTGGGCGCATGAAGGTCCTTCTGATCAACCCAAGAGCGATCCTCCGGGCCAAATCCCTCCAATGGACCAGGTATTGCAACTTCCCTCTAAGTCGCCTAGAATCCACAATGCTCTGCACCTCGTATTCCTCTTGCCCCTGGACGTCCACCGGCCCAGGAACCACCGGGGTGGTCGTGTAACGATTGCAAACCAGAGGTTTTAACAGAGATACATGGAAGACATTGTGAATACGCATAGATGGTGGAAGTTCCAATGCATAGGAGACAGGATTAATTTTGCGGATAATTTTAAATGGACCAATAAACCGGGGAGCCAACTTATACGAAGGGACTTGCAGGTTAAGGTTTCTAGACGAGAGCCATACCCTGTCCCCAACCTGGAAAGAGACCGCTGGCAGCCGTTTACGATTGGAATACCTCTGATGTCGCTGGAAGTACTGACTGAGAGTCCTTTGTACCTGTGCCCATGTGGAACGGAGCTGCTCCATATGCTCATCCAAAGCCGGAATCTGCTGAGACTGAAACGAGTCCGGGAGCAAACCTGGCTGAAACCCATAATTGATTAAGAACGGGGAGCTCCCGGACGATGAGTTAACTGCACAGTTCCTGGCAAACTCCGCCCAGGGCAACAGGTCGGCCCAATTGTCATGATGATCAGTAATAAAACAGCGCAGGAACTGTTCCAATCCCTGGTTGGCACGCTCAGTGGCTCCGTTGGTCTGGGGATGGTAGGCGGAAGAGAAGGACAATTGAATGCCCATCATGCCACAGAATGCCCTCCAGAACCTGGACACGAATTGACTCCCACGGTCAGAGACCACCACTCTGGGTACCCTGTGCAAACGAAACACTTCACTAGCAAATACTTTAGCTAGTTCCTGAGCCGATGGAAGCCCTCTGAGTGGCACAAAATGAGCCATTTTGGAGAACCGATCAACCACCATAAGTATAAAAGTAAACCCCCTCGAATTAGGCAATTCTCCCATAAAATCAATATAAATGTGGGACCAGGGCCGTTCTCCATTAGGCACAGGTTGGAGCAAACCCACTGGAAGATGCCGGGTGTTCTTGGCACGGGCACATGTGGCACAGGCGGCAGTAAAGGCGGAACAATCGGCTCTGAGCGTCAGCCACCAGAATAATTGCGAAAGAGACCATACCAGTTGATCCCTGCCAATGTGCCCGGCAGCCCTAGAGGAATGATAGGTCTCCAAAAGGCGAGTACGAAAAGGCTCCTCCACAAAGCATTTGCCAACTGGAGTCTCAGGTGGAGCCCTAGCTTGAGACCCCAGAATCTCCTCTCCCAGAGGGGAGGTTATACTAGTGCGGATGGTAGCCAAAATACGGTCAGGCTGAATGATGGGTACCGGCTCCTCCTCCCTGTCAGTGTCCGATGCAAACTGACGAGACAATGCGTCTGCCCTGACGTTCTTAGACCCTGGAAGGTATGATACCACGAAGTTAAATCGGGACAAAAAGAGTGCCCACCTGGCCTGACGAGAAGACAACCTCTTAGCTTCAGAGAGATATGTCAAGTTCTTGTGATCGGTCAGGATCAATACTGGGTTCTTAGTACCCTCCAACAGGTGGCGCCACTCCTTCAATGCCAGAATAATAGCCAATAACTCTCTGTCGCCAATCTCATAGTGACTTTGTGCGTTAGACAACTTTTTCGAAAAAAACCCACAAGGTTTCAAGATACCACCTCCCACAGGACGCTGGGAGAGCACTGCCCCAACCCCAACTTCAGAGACGTCGACCTCCAAAGTAAAAGGCAGGGAGGGATTGGGATGGGACAGTACTGGAGCAGACGCAAAGGCAGATTTTAAGGTCTCAAACGCATTATCAGCGGCCTCGGACCACTGAGAGGGAGAAGCGCCCTTATGAGTTAAGTCAGACAAGGGTTTCACAATAGTGGAAAAGTTGCGTATGAATTTTCTATAACAGTTGGAAAACCCTAAAAAGCGCTGAATCGCTTTTAACCCTTTAGGGCGAGGCCACTGCAATATCGCTGCCAACTTCTCTTGGTCCATAGCGATTCCATCCTTCGAGATTATGAACCCCAAGAATGGTACTTGTGACACATGGAACTCGCATTTTTCCAACTTGCAAAACAGCTTATTAGCCTTGAGTAGTGACAAAACTTGCGTGACATCTTTAATATGCTGGGATAGCGTAGAGGAATGAATCAATATATCGTCCAGATATACCACCACACAGGACTGAAGCATGTCACGCAAGATGTCATTGATCAGCTCCTGAAATACTGCAGGTGCATTACATAAGCCAAATGGCATTACCAGATATTCGTAGTGCCCCGTTCTGGTATTAAATGCCGTTTTCCACTCATCACCTTCTCTGATTCTTACTAGATTGTAAGCAGCCCGTAAATCAAGTTTGGTGAAGACAGAAGAGCCCTTCAATCTGTCAAATAACTCAGTGATGAGTGGAATAGGGTATGCATTCTTGGGCATCAGCTTATTAAGCCCCCGGTAATCTATACATGGCCTAAGTTCACCATTTTTCTTCTTAACAAAGAAGAATCCGGCACCAGCCGGGGAGTTAGACTTGCTAATAATTCCTCTACCAAGAGCGTCCTCAATGTACTCCTCCATAGCCCTGTTCTCTTCGCAAGACAGTGGGTAAGTTCGACCCCTTGGAGGAAACACACCAGGAAGCAGATCAATAGCGCAATCGTAGGGTCTGTGCTTGGGCAATGCGCTAGCCTCCCCCTTGCTGAATACATCACTGAATTCACCATATTCAACTGGTATAGCAGGGGAGGTACACATCATTTTCACAGGGATAGATAGGCAGTTTTCTTTACAGTAACTGGACCAGGCACTGACTTCGCATGTTTGCCAATCAAATTGAGGATTATGCCGAAGCAACCATGGAAACCCCAGTATGACTGCATGGTGAGGAGAGCGGATAATCTGAAACTGAACCTCCTCTTTGTGGAGAGCCCCAAATGACATAGAGATAGGAATGGTTTCCATAGTAATAAAGGCTGGTTCCAATGGTCTGCCATCAATGGCCTCTACTGCCAACGGACACTCCTTTTTGCATAGAGAAATATTGTGCAAGTCTGCGAAGGATTGGTCCATAAAGTATCCGGCTGCACCAGAGTCCACCAGTGCCAAGGTGTCTGCGCCCTTATCTGCCCAAGAGAACGTCACCTGGATGGTGGGTTTAGCAATGTTAGGATCTGGGGACTGTTTTACACCACCTAGGGCCTGTCCCCCAAGGTACCCTAGGTGCGTGCGTTTCCCGGCCTTACCGGACAATTGCGCAAAAGGTGCCCCTGTTTGCCACAATAAAGACAAAGACCATGCTTTTTACGAAAAGACCTCTCCTCGTTGGAGAGTCTAGTGAAACCCAGTTGCATTGGCTCTGCTGCCTCTCCTGTGCGTTCAGGAGGAAAGGGTGGAGAGGGTGGGTCAAAGAAGCAGTTCACCCCATGCTTCCTGGAAGTTGCCTTTCGTGCCAACCTTCTCTCCCTGATACGGGAGTCAATGATCATTACATAGTCAATGAATTCATCTAGGTCACCGGGTACATCCCGGGCAGCAATTTCATCTTTGATTGTTTCGGAGAGCCCCTTAGCGAAGGCTGCCAATAATGCCTCATCGTTCCAGCCCACCTCCGCAGCCAGGGTCCGAAATTCTATCGCATAACTGCCCAAGGAACGTTCGCCCTGCTGTATCTCCATTAGCTTTTTGGCAGCGGAGGCCACTCTACCAGGTACCTCAAACACACGGCGGAACTTTCTTACAAATTCGTTAAAGTTCAGCGTGCAAGGTCTGGCACCTTCCCACAAGGGGTTCGCCCAAGCCAAAGCCTTGCCAGTTAGTAGCGATATCATGAAACCGACCCTGCTCCGGTCGTTAGGAAAAGCCTGGGGCGTTAATTCCAGATAGATCTCTAACTGGTTAATGAAGCCCCTGCATAGGGAAGGCTCGCCATCATATCTCAACGGTAACGGCGCCGTAGCCGTTAAGCCTCTGACGCAAGTAGGAGGAGCTAGAGGAGGATTGTCCGGTGTCAAGACTGGGGAGACCACCGGATTCGGATTAGGCTTGTCTAGGTGTATCGTACTCTCAAGCAGGGTTTGTAGAGCCAGTGCCAATTGATCTAAGCGCTGCTCATGGGCATCCATTCTCCAGTGGATGTTTTGAGTGTTACCTTCGCCCTTACTGTCTGAGGTCATTGGCCCTTTCGTACTGTCACGGTTTTTTAAAGACACTCAGACCAGTATGTAAAATAAAACACAGTTTTATTTAGCAATAATAACACATAAGGTCGCCCTCTAGTGGCGGTTGGGTGTACATAAACGATAGTGACTGGAAAATACAAAGTTAGAAGCACAAACGGAATACAAGTACAACTGTACCACAGAGGAAGGGGTATAACCCCAGTGGGTTAAGTCCTTGATAAATAACAGTTTCACAACGAACTGTTTGGCACGCCCTGGGTTTAAGTAAGCTGAGCTTAAGGTAACCACAGAGGGTTAAGTCCTTGATTATGATCAGTCTCTTAAGTGGATGCTTGGCACGCCCGAGGTGTAGATAAGCTGTGCTGAAGAAATGTTCACCATCAAGTGGATAAGGACTCTCTCGCCACGGTGTATAGTAAAGCAGAGCCCAATAGCCCCCCACGGGCGTACCTACTGGAATGGCTACTGCTAGTGCAAGTGATCTTAGCCCCACGGGCGTGTATCGAACCGGCCTGCAATGCAAGAGCTCCCAAGCCTCCTCAGACTCTACCGGACTGAGTATAACGAGACAGGGCCAATAGCCCAACTGAAGTAGTACCGGAATGCTAGTGCTGAAGCCTGTGCCCGTCACCACTCGGTATAAAGGAATCGCCCAGTGTATACAACGAGAGAGAGAGAGAGAGCCAAAGCGCCCAACCGGCCTAATCGGAAGTGAACACTCTACTGGGATGGTATCGAGTTGCCGACGGAGAGCGGCCAACTCAGCAGGAGTTTCACTATGAACGAGGCTTACACTGGAGTATGGAGAGTGGGACCGAGGCAGCACTGGTAGGGTTAAAAGGCACGTTTACACAAGGCTTTTCTGCAGTAGCACAGCACTGCTGTCTGAGTGAGGCGTACACAGCTCTGCACGATTGTAACACTGCACTGCACGAAGTAACACCAGGCAAGACAGCCACACAAGTACTGGAACAGTGGATGATAATGTCGCGACGGCGACAACCGGAACGTAGGTCTTCTGGAACCCGCTGTAGGTTGATCTTGCAGGAGGAAGTCAGCCGGGCCGGATCGGAGCACGTAGGAGGTAGTCGTACAAGCCGGGTCATACACAAGCAGGAACGTCAGCCAAGCAGAGTCGAGATCCGGAGGAGGTAGTCAGACGAGCCGGGTCATACACAAGCAGGAACACTGGAGAATGGTCAGGGCAAGCCAAATCGGTACACAGGAATCAGAAACGCAGCAACAGAACAACTGGCTCAGAAACACCACGAAAGGGTACCTGACAGATGGAATAGTCAGGTATAAAAAGGAAACCAAGGGGCGGGCCAAACCAAGTGAACAAATCACCCTTGACCATAGAAGAGAGTGACAGCTAGATCACAGGCACTGTGATACCGTGATACAACCGTGAGATTAAAAAGTCGAAGCCGCAGCCCCCGAATCTCAGGCCACTTTAGGACAGGGATCATACCCTGTGATATGCATTGAAAAAAAATGGCTTCTGGGCCTGTAGCATAGCAATGACATAATCAGAAAAAAAACTTTCTTTCTTAAGATGTTTGCCTCAAGAGCCTTGCTGTCAAAGCTAACTTTTCCACATGCAGTTGATTGACCAGACAAGAGGTCCAGATGCAAAGTGAAACAGCCCTTCGATTTGATAGACTGAGTTGATTTGAAAACCAGGCTCAAAAGTGCCAGAATGGGGAAATCAGAATGACACAGGAGCAATTCAGTCTGATCTTCCTCAATACCTAGGATTCAATGGAACCTGTGG
Organism: Rhinophrynus dorsalis; assembly: GCA_037306005.1. Classification (NCBI taxonomy): domain Eukaryota; kingdom Metazoa; phylum Chordata; class Amphibia; order Anura; family Rhinophrynidae; genus Rhinophrynus; species Rhinophrynus dorsalis. The sequence continues at coordinate 146,057,394 of CM074725.1, read as the reverse complement.
GAAAGCATCATGTAATAACCACTGTGTCTACTATGAGGGCTACTGGATCCCCTGATGTGGCACAGAACTGAGGAACCTTGAGGTTCAGCCAAAAGGCCAAGGGCCTCCCCAAGATCAGACGACGGTATTAATTAATGCAGGTCCACTTTGGTCCAGTGGGACAGAGACATGACATGGGAAAGGTGACACTTGTCTGGACCAGCTCCTAATAAATTCCAGCTGCAACTCCTGAGTGTGGACCTGGGCATATGGGGCAGCCTGCAGGGTAGAGACTAGGTAGCCCAGTACCTTTAAGTACTCCTGCACTGTCACAGACAAATGGGAAACCAACTGAGAAACATGGAGGGATAATGACTTGATCTTGTCATCCAGCAGAAAGATCTTCCCCTGAAGAGAGTTGAATCTCATACTGAGGAAATGAAGGACTTGGGACAGATTTCTTGAGGTTGAGAACCCAACTATTTTGGTCTAGAGTGAACATGTAGGACTAAATCTGAGTGTACAACAACTCTTCTGAAAGTGCCTTTGTAAAAAGATGGAGAGTCAAAGAAATCCCCTGAGAATGGATGTGAGACTCCAAAACTAACATGACCTTTGTGGATACACTTGAAGTGGAAGCCAACCCAAAAGAAAGAGAAGTGAATTGAAAATGATGGTCTTGGAAAGTAAATCTCGGAAAATGCTGATGATCTGATGGACAGGAATGTGCAGATAGGTGTTCTTTTTGACTAGGGAAGCCAGAAGCTCGCCTGGACACATGGTGGCAATGATAGAGTGCAAGGACTACATCTTGAACCCTTGAGCAAGCATCAAATGTTTGAAGCATTTCAAGTCCATAACAGGACAACATTCACCTTCATTCTTCGGGACTATGATGAGATTAGAGTAGAAACTCACAAACCACAGGCACTATACCTGCATGTCTAGCAGGAGAGTCATCGAGTCCAAAAACAGATGGCTTTGCTTGGGATCTCGAGAAAATCTAGACATGAAGAAACAAAGTCCTTGAAATGTAAGTGATACCTTTGCAAAATGACCCGCAAAACCCACTGGTCCATCACATAAAAGAACCAAGCTGTGGAAACAATGGTGACAACTTTCTATTGCCTGTGACAGACCAGACCACCACAAGTCATAAGTAGGGAGGTATGTCAGATTTTGGCTTCTGTACAGGCTTTTTGGCTGCCCATGCCTTTTGGATTTTAGGAAGGAATAGTCCTGGGTCGCAGAGGAAGATGATGTCCTATGGTTAGGGGTAACAAAAGCCACATCGCTTTCATGGAAAAAAGAAACATTTTAGGAGTAACATGACACAACAATGTACCCTTGCCTCCAGTGGTGTGACTGATAATGTTTTCCAATCCTGGGTCACAAAGTGCAAAGCGCTGCAACAGAGAAAGCCGAAGCCTTCCAATGAGCTTAGCAACATCAAAAGCTGCTTCAGTGAGATAAGCATTTATTACAAGGATCTTGAATATGAGGACCATCGGATTCTCCTTGCACTCATCCAAAAGCTGATTCTCCCCCAGTAGGGAGTAAAGCAGCTCCCGAGGCCACAAAATGTGTTTTAATAAAGAAGTCCAGATGTTTGTTCACCTGATCCAGCAGCAAAGCAGTATTCTTAGCATCACTATAGATTGGAAGATCAACCATGGGGGGAGGGGAGGTGCTGTAGCCCACTATGCTAAAGCCTCAGCAGGAAAGGGGTACAGAAGAGAGATATGTAGGTTAAGGAAGAATCTCCTTTTGGGAATCTTCCCTTCCTCTGTCATCAACGGATCCAAAGAATGGTGGAGAGGGAAAACAGCAATCTCCTTCTTGACTCTCTTAAAAATATAGAGGAAACTTGAGTTAGACACTTCTGCTACATCAAGAGTCTCTAGTACAGCTCTAACAAAAGCTCAGCAGATGAACAAGGGTCATTCTCATAAGATTCCTCAACAGAAAAGTATGAATCTAAATTGTTCACATAATTTTCTCTTTACTTTGTAGTGGAATCTCCAATAATGGGGGTATCCCCCTCCACAAATTCAACGAAAAGCCATTAGAGAGTAGCAGAATCCAAGCCCCTCTTGATAGATGAGGGAATGGGACTGAGGAAATGAGAGCCTTAACCCATGCAGGTCCCTGTTCTCCAGAGGCAGGCCCTGGAGAATGATCGGGGCCACAGCAGAGTTGCACAGAGTACCAAAAAATTCCCTGCGTAGCTAAACCTGGCAGGAAGAATGGGGGTTAAAGGGACCCCTAAATCCTAGCTTTGGATTTCCCCATATCTCCCTTATATCCAACTTCAAGGGGCACAGACCTGAGGTGCAAGGGTTATCATACCAATGCCATAAATAACATAGGTGATAATGATTATGCTGCTTGAATTCAAGTCAGCCTGAGAGTTCACTATAGGCAACAGTCCATATACGAAGTAACTGGCATACAGAAAAATAGGGACATAATTACAGAGCCTGTGCAATCAACTTAAAATGCTTTCTTCAGTCTTCAGACTGTATTTAGAACAGTCAATCGTCATAAAGGCTAGGAGGAAAACCGTTTGTAGAAAGAAGCATTCTCCAAAGAAGGAAGACAGGGATAGGTGTCCAGCTAATGGGGCATTATACAACCCCATAACCTGAGCAGAAAAAAAATAAAAAAGAACAACCAGCAAAGAGAGATTTGCCTGAAGGAAATCCTTGCAAGGGCACTGTTTCAGACTGGGTGGGGTGAAGTGGTACAAGCTGGGAGTCTCCACCTCACAGACCTCTTCTTACAAGTGCCCTGCGCTCCTGTGAAGGGGACTTCACCCCATGGTTCCTGTATTCCCAATAGGACAAAAGAGAAAACATAGTATCTTTTTCAGCTAATTTTTATCCTGCAGAATTGCAACTGTCTGCATTTTGTTTATAAATTAAGAAGAATAAGCTTTATGTGGAGGAAACGTTTTTCTTTCCTAGCATGCATGATGACTAGGTGTGAATTATTGTTATTTCAAGTAAGTAATCACTTTGTCCCTCTTGTAATTGATTATAAAATGTCATAATCAGTTGTATCTCTTTGAACTGAAATTTGTCTAATGACAGCTGTATTAAAATCAGTAAGATCAGAAAAAAGGGCAGTAGCTCTTCCCAACTGTTACCCTGAAATACATTGCTTTATTAGCCTGATTTATACAAATGTATATATTGTAACTGAACATGTACAATATTGTGTTATGAAAGGCTTACATTTTTTAATTCAGTAAAGACATTTTCAAATACACCAAGTTGTGCCTCCCTTATTTTTAGGTATAATTTCTCTTTAATTGTATTTGTATTTTCTGTGAAATATATAGGGAAAACAATATAATAAAATTAATGTATTTGGTTTGGAGTGACACTAAGCTTGGTGCCATGACACACAAAAGTACTGTGAACATTAGCATGGCCGAAATCATAAAACTGCCTTGGGCAGCAGGATCCAGGGGTGTCCAATAAGTAGAATGCAATCTACCAGTAAATCATTGGTTACTGGTAGACCATGAGAAGTTTTACAATGGATAGCTCTCTAGCATTCACTGGGGTTAAAAGCCATATTTTTGTAAATTGGTAATTTGGAATTAGTCTTTTGCCCCAGAATTACCTGGCAGAATCATATTTTTTCAATATTGTGAATGTTGTTTGGTCCAATTTTATTTTATTTAAATACGTTGTGCAAGATATTTGAAAGTGATGGTGAGAGACCATGTGCTGGTAAAGTAGTAGATCATGTTAGGATGACTATGTAAAACTTTTGGGCACTCCTGGCAGGACCTGAACCAGGTGATAAATTAGGGACTGTCCTGAAAATCTGAAATACTTGGAAGTACACTTTTTCAAATTCAAACAACTTAACAACATATTTTCTAAACAAAAATGGTGAATACAACATTCAGGTGATTTTGAAAGCTCTTTCAAAACCGGAAAACAACTTTCAGGTGATAAAGTACCTTCAATATAAGTTTGGAATATAGTTGTTAAACAACTATATTCTTGCTTACTCACTTTTAATAGAAGATACAGGATTGGCCTCCAAGAGACCTCTCTAACATCCAAGGGGTTAATGTGGCTACTAATTTATACCTTACCCAAGGCAGTTTAAAATTAACCTGATTGGATGTGGTGATGGGTGAGACTAATACAACCAAATATTTCCATTCCAGCAGCTTTCCTGAGAAGATGGTATGCTGTTGGTTATTGCATGTTTAGTATACTCACTGCTAAGTCCTCCTGCTGACTGAAGACTTAGGTCGAGGAGCTGAGATGGAAGAAATCCAGACAAGTTAGTTGACTGCTTAGTCAAAGGCTCTTTTGAGATAGAGCTTGTCATGGAGCCACCAAATATATCCTGTTCATCCTGGATGGGCTCCACTGCAGTGGAAGGTTTCAAATTCAAAAAAGAAAATTCCTTATCAAAATCATCTCCCTCTGTGCTGTTCAATAACAGATCCTTTTTACCTGCGAAGTCAGAAAAAAATCTGTGTTAGAATCATAGAGAAAGAATAACCTTGAAACCAGAAGTTTTTAATTCCTTGTATGTTAGAAACATTTCCAGTGCATTGCTTCACTGTGTTGGAGACATATTTAATCGTCCAATGGGTAAAAAAACACTTCTTCCCCAATGTGCCTTAAAACAATAGTGCCTTCCAGATCCCTAACTGGGCATTCTGCACTAGTAAAGGGAAAAAAATCACAGGTGTAAGATGCCATTATATATGTGCAAAGTACCTACATTAGTGCAAAAAAGTGCAGCAGATAATGAAGGGAATCTCAACAAGTCACTGAATTAACAACATTAAAGGAATAGTAATATTTTGTTTTATCTTTATTTTATGTTGTAGGCATTAAAAAAAACAAAGTACGATATAAGTCTTATCTCTCAAATCTTTATGGTTTGAGAGATATTCACAAGCAAAGTTTGCCCTCCCACCCCTTTTACCTAGTGTAAGCCATCTCTTCTCACATGTGGAATCTGGTTGTAAGACCAGACAGATAACAGCAGGGGACAATCTTCTTCCTATGAGAACAATGAAAGCCCTGCCCCCCCTTGACAAGTTTTTCAGGTTTTTCCCTTATCTTAATTGAAGATTTTCCCTCTCTGCATCTACCTGGACACCTCCCTTCTGTTCTGGCTGAACAGTTTTACAACAGTAAAAGGGTCGGGAGGGGGATACTTTGTCATTGAATTACTCTAGAACTACAACCCTGGCAGAATTAAAATAACACTCTCCAAAGTCCAAATACTATGATGATTAATTAGAGCTGCTTTTATTATGAAACATTACTATCCCTTTAAAAGAAAAGAAGACAAACCTGGACAGGTTGATAATGACTGACCCCGTATATAGCATATTTAATTGCTTTTAAAACCATGTGTTCACACTTTTCTTTTCAAGTTGAGTATTTGTTGCAGCTTGGCTAAAATACGTTTAAGCTTGCCTGCCATGCCAAAACAACTCAGGAAACATTAACAGCAAGATTTCTCCTTCCCTTTAATTACTAATGCAATGTAAGTACTGAGTATGATGGTATATTTTATGTCAAATTACCCACTTTTTGACCCCTTAATACCATTATCAAAAGCTGAAACTTTCTGAGTGGAGAAATTGGTTTGAGATAAAATGCATGAGTCTTCTCAGTGCTCACTCACACAGCATCTGTCATATAATGAAAGTGAAAGAGAGAAAAGACATTGTGGAAAAGTATGAATCTGCAAGCACAGCTTTACTGGCATTAGCCTACAATCCTAGGGGCTGCACCCAGGGGTAAGCACTAAGGCATATGAGCACTCTATGAGATGTATGAATTTCGTTCTACACTGAGGCAGAGATTACATTTGAGACGGAAATATTTGCTGAGTGGGTATCTCCTGATTTGGCAGATATTTCCAGATGGTCAATTCTGCAATCGCATTTTGACGGAGGGTCAGAATTGGATTGTAGTAAGTAAAGGGTCCCAAAACAAGGCTAGAGGAAGCCCAAGGAAAGCAGCTGAATATTAGCCACTTTCCCATGGCTGGATCAGGAGGCGGAAAGCAGGGAGACAATAGACCTCCCTTTCCCCTGTTCAATCCAGTATCCTGCACAGACAACCTTGCCACCCATGGTTTAACCCTCCCCCCCCCCCACATTGTTGGTTCTCAGAGATCTCTCTACTCTAACAATATAGAGATTAACCATGAGTAATACAAACCCCCCATCCCCCAAACAAGATGAACCCCTCCGTTGCTATTGCATCTACAGTTTTCCACACTGGCAATGGAAGATTTAATAAATAAAAACATTCCATCTCTGATTACACATTTTTTACACTCTCTGTTTGACTGGCAACTGTCATGTCTACTTCCATGGATTTGACATTCATGAATGAAGATGTTATCTCTTGAGCAAAGGCCCAAGGGTAAAATGTATATGGGCCGTTAGGATACTAAGTTACTTACTATTAGGATGCATTACTTCCCCTTTAAAAGCAGGTCTGGTCACCTTATGCATGGCTTAAAGGTGATTGGCTCGGACTTGCATAAGCACACATCCCAGCCATTGGCTGACAGTCCTTTTGAATATATAAAGGCAGCCTCTGTTCAAAATTCCCTCACAGTAGAATGGGCATAGGCTTGTTGTTTATTCTGCTTTGGGCTTCACAGTCAGTAATACATTATCTTGTGTTATACCTTTACATTATATATATATATATATATATATATATATATATATATAAATAAATATAGATAGATATATGTAATAGATAAATGCTCCCTCTCAAATGTAAACACATCAACATTGCAAACGTGGCTTTTCCGCAACTTCTAACTGTGATCACTTTATGTCACTACGGGTATGGTTATGTTGCCATCTTTATAAGAGGCCCTGAATTAAAGGGATATGTAGTCACCCTTCAAGAGGCATGCCCCCCAGTTTGAGAACCACTGCCCTACAGTACCATTTATTCTGGTCGCAGATAGTAAAGTATTAGGATAATACAGCTAGTTAGATTCCCATGCCTGCAATCAGTCTGGCGTTTGATCTAATTGAGGTAGTAATGCTTGATTTGGTTCCTGGAACTCTGGAAAGCAGATTGTGCTTGAAGCACTGGCTATGAAAACACAGGGATTATTCTACAAAGGAACAAGTTAAAGGTATTGTAGCAGTGCTAGCGAAATTCTTGCAGTTTAAAAACAGAAAAAAACAACAAATGGTTGAGAACATATGATACAGTCATTGGCTGACTGGAATTTAAAAACGTGTACTGTATTCTCAGGCACACACAAATCCAATTTAAACTCATCTAGTAAAACCTCCTGTTGTTTCCCACAGCCTGGCTCGCTCAGCTACTAGTTCTAACCCTTTGCTTGCCAGAGATGTCTGCATCTCAAAACACTGCAGAATGTTGCACATTTCCCAGCAAGGAAAGGTAATAAACTGGAGTCCTCTCTGGGAGCTCAATTGTTTATTACAGTTTTGCAACTTTATCAAGATGGTTTTCAATAAAATATTTTTGGGATTCTCCTTATGACTAACTCACTGTAACTTCTACTGCACTGAGTTGTTTCATTAAAAGGTTATTGCAGTTCAAACTACTGCATATTCTATCTATCTATCTATCTATCTATCTATCTATCTATCTATCTATCTATCTATCTATCTATCTATCTGTCACGGTTTTTAAAGACTCTCAGACGTAAGGTTTGGTAAAAACGTAACTTTATTGAAAAGTTAAGGCAATCCCCATAGGGAAACATACGTAACAATACAACAATAATAGTCCATACAATAGGTTCTACCGGCCTTGCCTAAAATACCGGCAAAGCAACCCAAGTGACAGTAGCAATAATAGGCTCTACCGGCCTTGCCTATACCGGGTAAGGCAACCGTGAGATGACATATACCGGTTCTATCGGCCTTACCAATACCGGGCAAGGCAGCCCAAAGGAGTACTGAGTGTAGGCTCTACCGGCCCTGCCAATACCGGGTAAGGCAACCTTAAAGATGGTAATGTACAAGGTTCTACCGGCCTTACCAATACCGGGCAGGGCAGCCTGAGGAACACTGTAGTAGGCTCTACCGGCCTTGCCAATACCGGGTAAGGCAACCTTAAGGATGGTAACGACAAAGGTTCTACCGGCCTTACCAATACCGGGCAGAGCAGCCTGAGCGAGTAGACCAGCTGTCAGATGACTATGACAGCAGAAAGGAATAGGAACTAAGGTCTTACTCAGCAGAAGTCTTTTGCCAGGGAAAATCGGACGACTGCATAGGAGTGGACAGCGACCTAGCCTCAGTACTGGATAGATCAGGAGCAAACCAACGTCCGCACGTTGGGACCAACACTAAATATCGCCACCAGGTTAATGGAGTAAACCAGCGTCCGCACGCTGGGACCAACAGAGTATCGCCACCAGGTTTAATGGAGTAAACCAGCGTCCACACGCTGGAACCAACAGTAAATGTCGCCACCAGGTTTAATGGAGTAAACCAGCGTCCGCAAGCTGGAACCAACAGTGTATATCGCAGCCAGGTTTAATGGAGTAAACCAGCGTCCTACGCTGGAACCAACTGTAAATGTCGCCACCAGGTTTAATGGAGTAAACCAGCGTCCGCACGCTGGAACCTACAGTGTATATCGCAACCAGGTTTAATGGAGTAAACCAGCGTCCTCACTCTGGGACCAACAGTAAATGTCGCCACCAGGTTTTAATGGAGTAAACTAGCGTCCGCACGCTGGAACCAACAGTGTATATCGCAACCAGGTTTAATGGAGTAAACCAGCGTCCTCACGCTGGAACCAACAGTAAGTGTCGCCACCAGGTTTAATGGAGTAAACCAGCGTCCGCACGCTGGAACCAACAGTGTATATCGCAACCAGGTTTAATGGAGTAAACCAGCATCCTCACGCTGGAACCAACAGTAAGTGTCGCCACCAGGTTTCATGGAGCAAACCCCTCTCCTAGAGTGGGGTCTGGGCTTCTGAGGGTATTTGGTATGAAATATTCGTAGTAACTTGGGTGCATGAAGGTCCTTACTGTCTACCCAGGAACGATCCTCAGGACCATAACCTTTCCAATGCACCAGATACTGTACCCCTCCTCTATGCGTATGGGAATCAATAATACTTTGTACTTCATACTCCTCCTGCCCCTCAACTTCAACAGGACCTGGCATCATGGGTGTGGTAGTATAACGGTTACAAACCAGAGGTTTAAGGAGAGACACATGGAATACATTATGAATGCGCATAGAAGCAGGTAATTCCAAGGCATAGGAGTTAATTTTGCGAATTACCTTGTACGGACCAATGAACCGAGGTGCCAGCTTATTAGATGGGACCTTGAGCTTCAGATTCTTAGAGGACAGCCATACTCTAGCCCCGACTTGAAAGGAAACCACTGGAAGCCTTCTGCAATTGGCATGACGCTGATGTCGCTGAAAAGACTGACCCAATGCCCTCTGAACTTGTGCCCATGTGGAACGGAGTTGCTCTATATGCTCATCCAGAGCTGGAATCTGCTGTGTCTGAAAGGAATCCGGGAACAGACAGGGCTGGAACCCATAATTGATCAAAAACGGAGAGCTCCCGGAGGAAGAATTAACTGTGCAGTTCCTGGCGAACTCTGCCCAAGGCAACAAGTCGGCCCAATTATCATGATGGTCAGTCACAAAACATCGCAGAAACTGTTCCAACCCTTGATTGGCCCTCTCAGCGGCCCCATTAGTCTGGGGATGATATGCAGAGGAAAATGATAGCTGTATGCCCATCTGTTCGCAAAATGCCCTCCAGAATCTGGACACAAACTGGCTCCCCCTGTCAGACACCAGCACCCTGGGTACTCCATGCAACCGAAACACCTCTCGAGCGAATATCATTGCCAGTTCTTTGGCCGAAGGAAGGCCACGGAGGGGTACGAAGTGTGCCATTTTCGAAAACCTGTCTACCACCATCAATATGAAGGAATACCCTCTAGACCTGGGCAATTCTCCCATAAAGTCGATAGAGACGTGAGACCAGGGGCGTTCACCATTAGGCACAGGCTGAAGTAAGCCAACCGGGAGATGTCTAGGGGTTTTGCACGGGCACAGGTGGCACAGGCATTTGTAAAATTGGCACAATCTGCTCTCATAGAAGGCCACCAGAATAGCTGAGAGAGGGACCAAGACAATGGATCTCTACCAATATGTCCCGCAGCCTTAGAGGAGTGGTAGGTTTCAAGTAGTCGAGTACGGAATGGCTCAGCGACAAAACATTTGCCCGCTGGAGTTTCATGGGGAGCAGAGGCTTGGGATGACAAAATCTCCTCCCCTAGTGGTGAAGTAATACTAGTACGTATGGTAGCCAATATTCGATCAGGTTGAATGATAGGTGCTGGTACTTCTACTCTGTCAACCTCCGCCTCAAATTGTCTAGACAGAGCATCAGCCCTAACATTTTTGATCCAGGCAAGTATGATACAACTAAATTGAATCAGGATAGAAACAGTGCCCATCTGGCCTGGCGAGGAGACAATCTCTTGGCCTCAGAGAGATATGTCAGATTCTTGTGATCAGTTAGAATCAAAACGGGGTTTTTTGTGCCTTCAAGTAAATGATGCCATTCTTTGAGAGCAAGGATAATGGCCAGTAATTCTCGATCACCAATCTCGTAATGAGTTTGAGCACTGGTTAATTTTTTAGAAAAGAATCCACAGGGTCTGAGTGTACCACCTTTAACCTGTCGCTGAGAAAGCACCGCCCCGACCCCAATATCTGAGGCATCAACCTCTAAAGTAAAGGGAAGTAGTGGATTGGGGTGGGACAACACAGGCACTTCAGCAAAGGCTACCTTCAACTTCTCAAAGGCCTCTTCAGCAGCCACCGGCCAGAGAGATGGATTAGCGCCCTTATGTGTGAGGTCAGACAGAGGTTTCACGATAGAGGAGAAGTTTTTAATAAACTTCCTGTAATAGTTGGCGAAGCCCAGAAATCGTTGGATGGCTTTAAGACTCTTGGGTTTAGGCCACTGTAAGACTGTTACGGTTTTCTGATACTCAGACCAGGTTATAAAGTAAAAACACAGTTTTATTGAATCAGAATGATAAACAGTGCCCCTAGGGGTCAGTATAGGTAAGAACAGTACTGACAAATACAGACAAGGTATGGGTAATATAAACAGAGGAATAAATACAGCTAAAGGCTGTAGCAACCCCAAAGGAGCAACTGGTGAGGCTCAGGCTAGATTGGCCAACGCCCAGGATAGATATCAGTCTCCGGAGAACAGTCTCTAGATGTAGAGCAAGGAACACAGGATCAGCACTGTATCACTCTCTAAGCAGAAGCGGGATGCGCCCCTGTTGCTCTGAGCTGAGCCAGTACCACCACCGTGGGCTAGGAGGAACGCTACTGCCAAACCTGAAGTAACCAGAATAGGAATCGCCCAGAGTATGAGTAGTGAGTAACCCTGCGTGTGCCAAATAGATTGTGTTACGAAGCCCTTGGGATGCCACAGTAGATGATAGTTGCCCAAGCTACGAAGAGCCGATGCACCGAGCAGTGCAGATGGAACTGTACACTTTGAGAGAATGAGAAACAGAGCCAGGACACCCCTCCGGTGTCGCACAGAATCCTATAGCAAGAGTGAACAGACTACCGGCGCCAACCGACGTGGTCACGGTGCACCCCGAACACCGGACAAGCGGAGCTCTGCAAGGACTGGTATAGCGTCAAAAGGAGACTCAAAGTGTAACGGCTCAATGAACCAACAGAGGCTTGGCAAGCTAAACAAGTGGCACGTAACCGGAGACTACAGGCACTGCACGGGTTAATCTGGTACATTCAGAAGAGCAATGCTCAGCGAGTAAATGGCAGGCAACCTCGGCTACAGCTGAATGAGCGAGAGAGGAACAGCGAAACAGTTCAGAATGTCGCCAGCATGACCGGAGGACACTGGAGCAGCAACCGGACAGGAGCGATAACCGGAACCAGATGGAAACAGCCGCAGGAACACCACCGGAGAGCGGATCAATCACAGAGCAGGATCAATAGCCAGAACCGGGTCGAATCACGGAGCAGGGTCGTCAGCCAGAGCCGGGTCACATAACAGAGCAGGGTCTTCAGCCAGAGCCGGGTCAAATCACGGAGCAGGGTCTTCAGCCAGAGCCGGGTCAGATCACGGTGCAGGGTTGTCAGCCAGAACTGGGTCAAATCACGGAGCAGGGTCGTCAGCCAGAACCGGGTCAAATCACAGAGCAGGAACAGGAGAAGAGTCAGACTAGCCGGGTCGGTACACAGGAGACACTGGAATTCAGCAACAAGGCGCAGCAACAGGAACACCACGAAAGGGCAACTGACAAGTGCCCAAACCCCAGCATATAAAGGCACATCCTGGGCGGGCCAATCAGACTCCTCCAATGCAAAGGTACACAGTCATAGATTGACAGGGAATCACGAGGACCGTGATAAAGACTGCAGTCAATTTCTCTTTATCCATGGCAATGCCGTCTTTGCCAATTATAAACCTCAGAAACGGTACACTGGTTTTGTGGAACTCGCATTTCTCCAGTTTACAAAATAATCTATTTTTGCGTAAGCGCAGCAACACTTCAGACACATCCTTGATGTGTTGTGACAGGTCTTTGGAGTGGATAAGTATGTCGTCAAGATAGACTACAACACATGATTGTAACATATCTCTAAGAACGTCATTGATCAGTTCTTGAAATACTGCAGGAGCATTACATAGACCAAATGGCATGACTAGGTATTCATAATGCCCTGATCTCATATTGAAGGCAGTTTTCCACTCATCACCGGCTCTGATACGTATCAAATTGTAGGCTGCCCTTAGGTCCAATTTGGTGAAAATCGAGGACCCCTTAAGTCTATCAAACAGCTCGGTGATGAGTGGTATCGGGTAGGCATTCTTTGCCATCAGCTTATTCAGCCCACGATAGTCTATGCATGGTCGCAGTTCGCCACTTTTTTTCTTAACAAAAAAGAACCCGGCGCCGGCCGGAGAAGTAGATTTCCTTATGATCCCTCTACTGAGGGCATCCGCTATGTATTCCTCCATAGCTTGGTTCTCCTCACAAGACAATGGATACGTGCGTCCCCTCGGTGGTACTGCTCCAGGACTTAGTTCTATACGACAATCGTATGGTCTGTGCTGAGGTAGGGCGCCAGCCTCTCCCTTACTGTAAACGTCGCTGAACTGCTGGTAAACATCAGTTAGTGAAGGGGAGGTGCACAAGACCTTAACAGGATGGGTAACGCACTTATCCATACAGAACTGAGACCAAGCAGCAATCTCACATTTCTGCCAATCAAATTGTGGGTTGTGCAACTGTAACCAAGGAAAGCCCAAGATCACGGCATGGTGAGGAGAATTAATCAATTGGAACTGTTGCTCTTCCTTGTGAAGAGCCCCAATAGTCATGGACAAGGGCATAGTTTCAAAGGTAACTTGGGCGGGTTCCAAAGGTCTGCCATCAATTGCTTCGATAGCAAGAGGGGTTTCTCTCTGAATCCGTGGTACCCCATGCAATTCGGAAAAGGTATTGTCCATAAAATACCCAGCTGCACCAGAATCAACCAGGGCCAAAACCTCAACTGAGCGTTGTGCCCATGACAATACCACCTGTATGGTGGGTTTAAGTGTGCCCAACACTGGGGACGATTGGACACCACCTAGGGCCTGTCCCCCAAGGTACCCTAGGTGTGTTCGTTTCCCGGACGTACCGGACAAGATCTTAACAGGTGACCATTTTACCGCAGTACAAACATAATCCCTGTATCTTGCGATACCTCCTCTGTTCCTTGGTTAACCTAGTGAAACCCACCTGCATAGGTTCACCTGGTTCATGAATTGGTTCACTATGTTTGGATGCCAAGGGAGGGTTGGGTGGGCAAAATGTGCTACTGGACCCATTATTTTTTAGCTGTACTCGTCGCTCTCTGGCGGTTAATCTTTCTCGTATTCTGGAGTCAATTAGAATCACGTATTCGATATAATCATCTAGGTCAGTAGGTAAATCTTTTGCTGCAATCTCATCTTTAATCTGGTCACTCAAGCCTTGGGCAAAGGCTGCCAACAGGGCCTCGTTATTCCATCCTACCTCTGCTGCCAAGGTGCGGAATTCAATGGCATAATCGCCAACCGTGCGCCTGCCCTGTTGTATCTCCATAAGACGTTTAGCAGCAGAGGTGGTTCTACCAGGAGGCTCGAAAACTCTCTGAAAGGATTGTACAAAATCACAGAAATTTTTAGTACAAGGTTTAGTGTTTTCCCACAGTGGGTTAGCCCAGGCCAATGCTCTACCGGTCAGTAGGGATATCATGAACCCAACCTTGCTGCGGTCACTAGGAAATGCGTGTGCCGTCAATTCCATAAATATTTCAAGTTGATTAATAAACCCTCTACATAGTTGAGGGTCACCGTCATATCTCAGCGGCAAGGGTGCAGAAGCCGTTAACCCTTTGACTGCGGTCCCTGGGGACCTAGACTCATTCTTCGGTGTCTGAATTGGCGAGACCACCGGGCTAGAACCGGACTTATCAGCAAGTACCGTGCATTCAAGAATAGTTTGAATAGCAACCGCCAGCTGCTCCAAACGTTGCTCATGCATATCCATCCTCCAATGGATATTTTGTGTGTTACCATCACTCTTATTGTCTGAGGTCATGGCGCTTTCGTACTGTCATGGTTTTTAAAGACTCTCAGACGTAAGGTTTGGTAAAAACGTAACTTTATTGAAAAGTTAAGGCAATCCCCATAGGGAAACATATGTAACAATACAACAATAATAGTCCATAAAATAGGTTCTACTGGCCTTGCCTAAAATACCGGCAAGGCAACCCAAGTGACAGTAGCAATAATAGGCTCTACCGACCTTGCCTATACCGGGTAAGGCAACCGTGAGATGACATATACCGGTTCTACCGGCCTTACCAATACCGGGGAAGGCAGCCCAAAGGAGTACTGAGTGTAGGCTCTACCGGCCCTGCCAATACCGGGTAAGGCAACCTTAAAGATGGTAATGTACAAGGTTCTACCGGCCTTACCAATACCGGGCAGGGCAGCCTGAGGAACACTGTAGTAGGCTCTACCGGCCCTGCCAATACCGGGTAAGGCAACCTTAAGGATGGTAAGGACAAAGGTTCTACCGGCCTTACCAATACCGGCCAGAGCAGCCTGAGCGAGTAGACCAGCTGTCAGATGACTATGACAGCAGAAAGGAATAGGAACTAAGGTCTTACTCAGCAGAAGTCTTTTGCCAGGGAAAATCGGACGACTGCATAGGAGTGGACAGCGACCTAGCCTCAGTACTGGATAGATCAGGAGCAAACCAACGTCCACATGTTGGGACCAACACTAAATATCGCCACCAGGTTAATGGAGTAAACCAGCGTCCGCACGCTGGGACCAACAGAGTATCGCCACCAGGTTTAATGGAGTAAACCAGCGTCCTACGCTGGAACCAACAGTAAATGTCGCCACAAGGTTTAATGGAGTAAACCAGCGTCCGCACGCTGGAACCAACAGTGTATATCGCAACCAGGTTTAATGGAGTAAACCAGCATCCTACGCTGGAACCAACAGTAAATGTCGCCACCAGGTTTAATGGAGTAAACCAGCGTCCGCACGCTGGAACCAACAGTGTATATCGCAACCAGGCTTAATGGAGTAAACCAGCGTCCTCACGCTGGGACCAACAGTAAATGTCGCCACCAGATTTTAATGGAGTAAACCAGCGTCCGCACGCTGGAACCAACAGTGTATATCGCAACCAGGTTTAATGGAGTAAAACAGCGTCCTCACGCTGGAACCAACTTTAAGTGTTGCCACCAGGTTTAATGGAGTAAACCAGCGTCCACACGCTGGAACCAACAGTGTATATCGCAACCAGGTTTAATGGAGTAAACCAGTGTCCTCACGCTGGAACCAACAGTAAGTGTCACCACCAGGTTTAATGGAGCAAACCAGCGTCCGCACGCTGGAACCAACAAAGTATAAGCAGCAGCAAAAAGAATAATGTTGCCGGAGCGACGGAGCAGAGCAGTAGCCCTACACTCTAACGGGGAGTCCACCGGGGCGAGACTGATGCACTGACAGATGACTGGAACCACCGGAACCGCCGGTGCAGAGCGAATCGGCTGGAGAAGCGGCAGGCAGGAGACTCAGGAACTCAGTAAGATTAACCCGCTAGGTGCTGGAACACAGGAACACCGGAACACTAGCATACAGGAACATAGGAACACCGGAACGCAGGATCAGCAGGAACAGCAGGCCCAGAAGCCTGACATGCAGATCAGGACAAGTGAAGTCAGAAACACCACGAAAGGGCAACCTGGAAGTGCTCAACCTGGGTTTAAAAAGGCTGTGTGAAGAGGGCTAATAGCAGACAGCCAATTAGGAATACTCAGCAAGTGACAGACACAGAACAGCACGAATCACGGGCACCGTGATACTATCTATCTGTGACGGAATGGTTGTCACCCGGAGAATGAACCCTGTTTTCAGTGATCTCCATTGTCTTCACCATGTGTTCCCATTCTTGAAAACATTAATATCCCCTGTGTGTGCATGTATTAGAGAGTGTTGGCCATTTACCAGCATTGACTGGGTTAGCAAGTATGTCTGAAGTACAAAGGGATGGTGTCATGGAGTCTAGCTAACCAAAGACATTCAGTGTTATCAGATAGCCCTCTGTGGGTCACTGGGCAGCTAGAGCAAATCTGTGAGTGGAATGGGTGTCCCAGCCCCCATACCTCAGGCTAAGCAAAATATATATTGTAAATGGTAGCTGTGACATCAGATCCTGGAGTGAGTGGGTAGAAGGAAGTCTAAGAGAAAAACTCAGAGAGAAGAGAGGCGAGAGATGGGAATGTAGGAGGAGGGGAGAAGGCCTCCCTAGAATGAAGGGAAGCCTGGAATTTGACTGGCCCATGTGCTTGCTAAAGGAGTACTGGGGAAGCAAGGACTGGTGTGTGCCGTCACTGGAAGAGTTAGGGTGAGTGGGTACTGAAGTGGCCAGGTCCCCCTTCCAGTTGTATGCTGTAAGCCAATATGCAGCCGCTGCAGCCACAGGAAGTGCCCTGATATTCCCATAACAAGGTGGTGTCCGTAAGGCTAAACTTCGGTGGCTATGGCCCAAGAATAAGGACAGTGACTGTGGATTATCTCTTGGGACACCTTCTCCAACCCCTCTGCCAGGACTACAAGGTACAAGGAAGTATTATGCAAGCCATTACCTGGTGAATGTGCAGGGGACTGTGGGCCTCACTCCTGCCTTTACTGGGACTAAAATGGACTGTGAGTGTTAAGTGGAACCCCTGACAATCTGTACAAATTTGCAGGATTGCCAAGAAGACAATAGCAGAAGTGTGTGGTTTTTATGCTTACCTCTATTTGTTGTCCTATTTTTGTGTGCCGTGACCTCTATAATAAATGCAGTTTATTATCTTTTTGTCAGGCTGGATAATCACTTATACCTCGATCTACCAAGCAGTAACACCTGCACCCGTCACACTATCTATCTATCTATCTATAATATTTAAATCCAGACAGTTCATTTGGAGTAGAATGATATTCTACTACATTCTATGGAAGATGTGCATCACTAACTAAAGTTCTCCACACAATGAGATGGCAATAGTGTTTGACAATATGAACTGTAATACCCTGAATAAAGCAATTTCCAACAGTAGGAGTGACCTTTTCCAAAGGACTCAGGACACAAAGGAAGGCAGGACATTCGACTAGAAAGGCTCTCAGTGGAGGAGACTCCCAGACTTTACCCCATGTGGACATGCTTAGTTTTAACATATATCAAAGATGAAAGAAATGGAAATGGAACAAGAAAAGTAATCCCCTGAACCAGAGAACCCAAGAGTACCACCGTGCCTGGGACTCAAACAGTTGTTTTTTCTCTAGCTAGGAAGTGAAAAGGATGAACTGAAAAGTATATACCAGTAAGTACAAAAAATCCCAGTTCCTTGTACATTTTGTGTTGAACACAGGAACCATGGGGATATACCACAGCATCCACCCAGATTCCAGGAAGCTAAAGAGAAAAAACCCTCAAAACACAGACCAGTTCTCACAGAAACGAAATGGTAGAACATGAACCTACGGATGCTAACAGGTTTCCAGTCAAAATTCAAACAAAGGCAGAGCTCCTTGTAGAACCTTCCAACCAAAGAAACTGGAGATTAAGTCTCAAAAGGAGCCTACTGTAGCACTCTCAAAACCAGGTTCTTAAGTCCCATTGAGGAGTGGGATTCTGAAAGACTGGTAAGGCATTCATCACCTCTTACACAAAAGTCTACACATCAAGAAATAATTTAAATCTGGCCTTTAATAGAACCAAGACTAAACCCTTTTTTGAAGCTCATCCTTAAGAGACCCAAACCACCAGAACTTCAAAAGCTGAGGCAGCAATCCACGATCCTCACACTACTTATAGAATCAGAACCATCCCTTATGGTATGCCTTGGAACTAATTGGCATTTGAGCTTGCAGCATAGTAGTAATGATGGAGTCAGAAAGACCCTTATGATGCTAGTCTCAAAACCAAGCCATCAAAGCCAACTTCTCCACCTGTGGATGACACAGTGGACCCTAAGTCAACAGGTACAAATGCAAGTGAAGCCGAAACGGCTGTCACATACAGATTGAAAGGATCTGAAAACTAAACCTGAATGACATGAGCCTGAGTCATACTTATTTTCCTCAGCACTCCGAGAATTAGGGGAACTGAGGAAGTACAAATAGCAGGGAAAATGCCATGGCATAACCATCCCATCCAGAAAGAGAGCTAGAGGGTCCCAGGATCTGGCACGGAACTGAGGAACCTTGCAGATCAACTTAGAGGCCATTAGGCCCACCATCAAAGGACTTTTCAGGCAAATTATAGCGTTAAATACACTCTGGTTGAGCTCCCACTAAAGGTATCCAGGTGTTGGCGATTAAGAAGGCCTGCCACAAAGTTATTGCCTTTGGAATATGAAAGGAGGAAAGAGCCAGCCCGAGGACCTCTGCACACATTAGAATCAGCTGGAACTCGGACCATGTGGCCACACTTCTTGTCCCTCCCTGGGGATTGATGTAGGCCACCTCCATCGAATTGTCAGACTGGATCTGCACTGGGGATGACTGATGGGACTGGGACCAATGCTGCAGAGCTAGGTGAACTGTCTGCAGCTCCAGATCATTGATGGACAGAAAATGCTCAATCCTGGTCCAAGGATCCTGAGCCGTCTAAGGACTGAGTGTGGCATCTACCCTGTCTGTCTGGCATCCGTAGCAACTACGATACCCAGTGAATGTCTCAATGACAAATAGGGCCTCTGAAGCCATCAAAAAAGGCCCACTTTCATCCAATCGGACAGGAACATGATATGGGACAGATGACATTGCTGACTGGACCAATCCCTGAAAATTTCCCAAATTTGCCTTCAAAATAGGATCCAGGAGCTTAACCACCTGATCCTTAAGAGCCACAGCCAGCAGCAAAGCTGTATTCTTAGCAAGGCAAGAAATTGGGGATTCCACCATGCCTCAGTAGAAAAAGAGTACAAGAGAGAGCTATGCCAAGTAAGGAATAGTCTGCTATCAGACGTCCTCCAAAATGGCAACCTCCTTTTTTGCATCTCTTGAAAATATCAGGGGAAGAGGAATTAGAGGCTGAAACCTTAAGGGTTTCCAGGAAAGCCTTAATAAGACCCTCAGAGGAAGAACCAGGGTCTTCCTCATAAGAATCCCCAGCAGAGAATGACGAATCCAGGTTGCCACATCAGTTTCCCTTTGTGTTCAGAGGAATCCACAATAATATGGGCATCATCCTCTATAAAATGGCTCCTAACCCCATAAAGAGGTTCAAGGGGTTAGGGGAACCCCAAGGCCATTGTAGCCCTAGTTGTGCCCATGGCTTCCTAGTCTCACATTGCCAAGAGAACCCTTAAAGTATGAAGTAAAACACTTAAAGTAGAATAAAAGTAGCTTTAAAAGTAATTATCTAATTGCAAAGGGTTAATGGCAAGCAAGTAGGCCAGGTTAATTACAAAAAGGAAGGGGGCCAAATTAGGACCACCTCTTTCCTCACTTGGGAAGAACAGCATTCTGGGAAATGCAGTTTACCAGTATTAAAAATGGTGTGGTGGTGCTCAGTGGCTAGAGAAGTCCCAAATAAGCTTTGCATGTTCCATCCAACATGCTGTTGGTCTTTTATATGCCTTTGATAAATATGTTGCTTTGTTTACCCAAATATCTGACCAAGTAGAAGTAAGCAAATACCCCCATTACCATACTGCATAATAAACCAGGGGGATTGAGAGGTACAACACATCTTTTACATTAATGTGTTTGTAAAGGATGTTGGTCTTATTCATTTATCAGGAGAAGGTGGAAATTATCTGCTGGGAAGCAAATATGCAGGACACACTAGATGGTTCTAATATAGCAGCATTATCTGCTTTAATGTATCTAAGTACCAACTATTTTGGGTGATGTGGGGGCATGGTTTTTCTCCTCTTCAGATGATAATTTTCTGCACATGGTTCTCTGCTAGAAGAAAATGCAGTTAATGCCATTAACTTGCATCCACATTCAGGAACCACCATGTGATATGAAAGATGAATGCGTTTGCACAGACTATAATATGTTATAAAAATAAAAGATGAGAGTTGGTACCGTGTCAGCTCTAGAAATACAGGAGCCAAATATAGTCAAGTTGATACCTTTATTGGCTAACAAAATAGATTTAAAATGCAAGCTTTCAAGACCTCTCAGGTCTCTTATTCAAGCATGTTATACAGATGAATATGAAAACATCTCTCTTAAATACAAGTACACATTGCATTGTTTAGAATGGAAATCAGATAAGATCAGCTCAGTCCAGAACCAGATTCTTTTATCAGTCAATGGTAAAGGAGTGTGATGTATATATATTACAGTTATCCTCTGGAAGTGTCAAATATATTTACACTTCCAGTGAAACTCTGTCGTAAAGGTTAATCCAAAATGTAATAATGTGACAGAAATTCCCTATCCCTGTTCAGGCCATTATTTAAATTATTAAACTGGAGCATTAATTTAACCTCTCATATTTTTTCACCCTCTGAGTGCAAAACAGTCCCATCAATACATTATAAAAATACAAGAAATGGCACATCTCCCTGCCTACAAAGGTAGTGTGAAACCTGTGCACACATTTACACCAAGGACAAGGTACCCATACCAAACTCCCAGTTAAACCATAAGATCAATGGTACTTTCACCTGCAAATCACCCAATGTAATATACCTTGTCATGTGTGCAAAATGCCCAACAGCTCTCAATGTGGGTGAAACATGCCAGCCACTATATAAAATGTTTAACAACAAAAGACAGATATACCAATGGGATAACATTTTGTTTTGCACTCAGAGGGAAAGAAAAATATGGGAGGTTAAATTAATGCTCAAGTTTAATACTTTAAATAATGGTCTAAACAGGAATAGGAGAATTTCTGTCGCATTATTACATTGTGGATTAGCCTTTCGGACAAAATCTCACTGGAAGTGTTAATACCTTTGACACTTCCAGAGGATGTTTGCAGTTTACATCACACTCCTTTACCACTGACTGATCAAAGAATCTGAGTCTGGATTGAGCTGATCTTATCTGATTTCCATTCTAAACAATGCAATATGTACTCGTAATTATGAGAGATGTTTTCATGCTTATCCGTAAAATATGCCTGAGGAAAAGACATGAGAGGTCTTCGAAGTTTTCATACTAAATCTGCTTTGTTAGCCAATAAAGGTATCATGTTATAAAGTTACCATATAACATTCTAATTTTCAGATGACTACTTCAAAAAGAACAAAATTATATTATCTTTTACCATGTTCTGCTTCCTGATCTTCTGCTGCTGTTTCATTTGACATGACCGGCCTAGAAATGTAAAGAGAGAGATATCAGAAGTGTGTGTGTGTTTTATGTGCAGAGTGTACTGGGGTGTGCTATGTGTGTGTTTAGTAGTTATAGGAAATATGTGGTCTGTATGCAAGTCATGTTTAGAAAGTGATGTGCTTCATATGTGTGTGGAGTTTAGAAGGGATATGTTATGCATTTGTGTGTATGAGAGGGATGTACTCTGTATTGGTGTGGAGGGTAGAGGGGATATGTCTGTGGCGTTTATGTTCAGAGTGTACTGGGGACATGCTCTGTATGTGTGTTGTGAGAATATATATATAGTGTTTAGTGGGGATGTGCTCTAGTGTGTGTACGTGTGTGGAGATGTGGTCTGTATGTTTGTGGAGTTTAGATAGGATGTGCTATGTATATGTGTGGTGTTTAGGTGGGATATGCTCTATATATGTGTGTGGTGTTTTAGAAGGCTTATACCCTGGAAGTGTGTATGATTTAAAAAAGATGTTCTCTGTATTTGTGTGGCGTTTAGAGAAAATGTGCTCTGTGCATGAGTAGTATTTACACTGGTGTTTCTTTTATAATTGTAAATTGGCAGATTCTGATAAAATGAACATAACAGTCATGAAACGTTCTAAGCAGGCTCTGTTTTAAAATTAAATAAACATAATTGTTTTTGAAATTTTATTGTGGGTCCGAGAATCTGTCCGAGTCACAGAATATCAGCAACTGAATCACCACAGACAGACCGGACCAGCTAAAGCAAACTTGTCCAAGGGATACATCCAGTATGCCCCTGTACCAATAATATTTCCTCAAGTGCAACTGCTATCAGGCTGGGCATATGCCACAAGTGGACATATGACAATAAGAGTTCAACCTTTAATTTTTTTTTACATTGGGTCAAATATTATTTACAGTCCTGTTGAAAATCCTTTTGTTTTTTAGTGTATGTAAGAAAGGAGAGCGGCATAAGACTATATTGAAGAATATTAGCTGCTCCCATACCCATTTCTGACTGAGTGGAGGCAGTACCCATAATTTTCATAAATGATCAGGCTGTGTGGTGATATCTTACAATGTCTTGTTTTACTGAGTACCCTCTTGTTCTGCATTTTAGAGAGGACATGCTCTCTGCTAAGAACTTCCACTGTGAGCCAAAAAACACTAGGGTACGGTGCATTAGAAAGTTGACAGATGACAGCACATTCTTGCTGTGGCCTCTGATGGATAAAACTGCTAATCGCAAGGTCGGATTGCACAGACTAGTTGAACCGGACTGGGCTCAGGATGACTGGCCAGGGTCTGTACAACTGGTTACAAGTGCATTTCTTGAGCTAATTGCTAAGAAGCAACAACCAGACCTAGACAAGGTGTTGGAATCAGGCTGCAGTTACAGGAACTGAACACTTGGAAAAGTAGCTGCAGTCATGCTGCAATTCAGAGAAAGAACACTTTCAAAAATAGACATTTTAATAGTTTATATTTATCAGTTAACAAAATGATAGTGAGTGAACAAAAGAAAATGTAAATCAAATCAATATTTGGTGTGGCCACCTTTTGCCTTCAAAACAGCATCAATTCTTTTAGGTACACTTGCACAGGGATTTTGTAGGCGTATAGTCAGGTGTATGATTAAACAATTATAACAAACAGGCGCTAATGATAATCAGTTTAATGTGGGTTGAAACACAATCATTAACTGAAACAGAAACAGATGTGTAGGAGGAATAAAACTAGGTGAGGAACAGGCAAACTCAGATAAAAAGGTGAGGCTGCTGAAGACAGTTTAATGCCAAAAGTTATACACCATGGCAAGAGTGAGCACAGCAATAAGACACAGTGTAGTTATACTGTATCAGCAAGGTCTCTCCTAGGCAGAAATTTCAAGGCAGACAGTGGTTTCTAGATGTTCTGTCCAAGCTCTTTCGAAGAAGCACAAATAAATAGGCAACACTGAGGACCGTAGATGCAGTGGTCGGCTAAGGATACTTAGTGCAACAGATGAAAGACACATCATGCTTACTTCCGTTTGCAATCAGAAGATGTCCAGCAGTGCCATCAGCCCAGAATTGGCAGAAAACAGTGTGATCCGGGTATACCCATCTACTGTCTGGAGAAGTCTGGTCAGAAGTGGTCTTCATGGAAGACTTGCAACCAAAAAAAATTATAACTCCGACGTGGAAACAAGGCCAAGCGACTCAACTATGCATGAAAACACAGGAAATGGAGTGCAGAAAAATGGCAGCAGGTGCTCTGGACTGATGATTACAAAATGTTAAAGGGGATCTGTCAAGGTTTGGCTGAGCTGCTCTAACTCTTCTGCTTGATTCTAGTGCTTTCTATCCATTACTCCTGCCTTCCCTTTCCTGGATCAGGCTGAATCAGCTGACCTCTCTGTGTTTGCTCATCTGACTGTTATCAGCCAACCCTTACAGGGTATTTAAAGCAGCTTAGCTAACTTCCTGGTTGCTCTTGTGTCTGATTCTGGCTGCAAGCGCGTTATCCTGAGTTGATGATTATCTGTGCATGACCTGGCTTTCTCTGACGTCCCGTCTGGCTCCTGACTCCTGGATTGTTCCTGAAATGATCGATCTCCGTATTCCTGGCCCCGGCCTAGCTGAGTACCTGTCTTGGTTCCTGACCCCTGCTTGTCTTTTGGTTTACACTTCTTGATCACAATTTTGCTTTGTTTGCTTTTGTTATTTTAATAAAGGTGTTTTGCACTTTACATTTTTGTGTCTGTCTGGTTCCTGGTCCCTAACAGTACACAAGGGCCATGAACATAAAAGGAGCAAGCAATCCACTGACTGTTTTTTTCAGGCTGGACCAGGTAGACCAGCGCATGGACCAGTTTGTGTTAGCCCTCCAGACTTTGTTGATCCGTACTGCGCATCTGGCTCCACCACCTCAGCAACCCCCGGCGCAGGCTGCTCCTATAGCTGCTGCGCTCCCACTCTGGCTGCCAATGGTGATTCCAATGTTGCTAGAGGAATGATTGGGTCCGCCCCGCTTCCCCAGCATTATGGGGGTGACTCTAACCAGTGCAGAAATTTCCTGAACCAGGTCAGTATCTATCTGGAGATGGTACCACAGTTCTTTCTGTCGGATAGGAGTACTCTGACAGGGCCTTGGTATGGGCTATCCCGTTTGGGAAACGCAGAAACCTATAGTGTACAATTACCATGAGTTTGTGGCCTCCTTTAAAAGGGTATTTGATATACCGGGTCGCTCCAGCTCGGCTGCCAAGCAACTAATGTCCATTCAGCAGGGTACAAGGACAGTTTCAGATTATGCCATAGAGTTTCGAACCCCGGCTCTCGTGGCTGCTTTCTCTAATGGGCTTTCAGATACAGTTAAAGATGAGATTGCAGCCTGGGACCTCCCCAGAGATTTAGAGGAACTGGTCTCATATTGCATCTTGATTGACTCCTGTATCCGTGAGAAACCTTCCTTCAGGTAGCGCCTGTGGAGGGATCCCATCTGTTTAGCCCTGAGCTTTTCGTTTCCACCTGTGCCTCCCCCTCTTCTCGGGCTCCTTCTAGTCTTGAGAACTCAGGTGATGTGGAGCCCATGAGGCTTGGGTTCACTCGCCTTTTGGTTGCTGAAAGGGCCTTTAGGAGGAGGGAGGGCCTGTGCTTTTACTGTGGTAATGCAGGGCTTATGCTGCAAACTTGCCCCACACATCCAGGAAATGCCTGCACCTAAGGTCCTATAGGGGGCAGACCTTAGGTGGTGTCTCAGCTTCCTGGCTATCCAGAAGGATAAACCTCTATTCTCCGTTGGGCTATCTTGGGGCGAGTGTTCCATTATTACAGAGGCACTTACTGACTCCAGTGCAGCGGTCTTCTTTATCGACAGTGCCTTCACCCATAAGCACTCCATTCAATTGCAGCTCCATACTAGTCCACTTGCCATTGAGGCGATTGATGGCAGACCCCTACAGCCACCGCTGGTCACCCAAGAAACAGCTCCTTTGTCTATGGGGATCCCCATCACTAAACTTTACAATTCCAGGTGATCCACTCTCCTCACTATCCTGTGGTCCTGGGTTATCCATGGTTGCACAGACACAATCCCACATTCGACTGGGTAAGGGCTGAAGTCATGGCATGGTCACCCAACTGTTCCAAGACATGCCTAGCAAAAGTGGGGAAGGTGCTAACCACATCCCCAGTCTCATCGCTGCCTGAAGAGTACCAAGAGTTCCGAGATGTATTTGTTAAGGGCCGGGCTTGTGAGCTCCAGCCTCACCACCCATATGATTGTACCATTTAGTTGCAACTGCATGCTATACCTTCTCGAGGACAAGTCTACCCTTTTTATGTCATGGAGAATAAGGCCATGGAGGAGTATGTTGTGGATGCGCTGTCCCGGGAGTTCATCCGCAAGTCCTCCTCTCCCGCTGGGACCAGATTCTTCTTTGTGAAGAAAAGAGTGCCGAGCTGAGACCCTGTATCAATTGCAGGGGGCTCAACCGTATCACGGTCAAAAACGCCTACCCAATTACACTTACTACCGAGCTATTCAATCGTTTAAAAGGGTCCAAGGTGTTCACTAAGATCGACCTGTGGGGGGCGTACAATTTGGTACGGATGTAGGAAGGCCACGAATGGAAAACCGCGTTTAACACCAGAAGCGGGCATTACGAATACCTCATAATACCCTTCGATCTCTGCAGTACTCCCGCAATTTTCCAGGAATTCTTAAATGACGTCCTATAGGACATGCTCCAACAATGCGTGGTGGTATATTTAGACAACATTCTGATTCATTCCTCCTCCATGGAAAGCCACCACGCAGATGTAGCCCGAGTTCTGTAAAAATTAAGAGAAAATAATCTATTTTGCAAAAAGTGTGAGTTCCACAGCAAACAGGTCTCCTTCTTGGGGTACGTAATTTTAGAGGTCAGTTTCACCATGGACCCTGAGGGTTCTCGAGTGGCTGTGACCCGTAGGTCTCCCCTCCCTTCAATGTTTCCTTGGATTCGATAATTACTATAGGAAATTTATCCTCAATTTTTCCTCGATTGCAAAACCCCTTACCAACATGACCAAAAAAGACGGTAACTCCATGCACTGGTCTCCGGAAGCCATCAAAGCATTTTGCGGCATTAAAAGTCACCTTTGCCAAAGCACTCATTTTGGTAAACCCGAAACCCAGGCTTCCATTCATACTTGAGGTTGATGTGTCTGAGACAGGAGTAGGTGTCCTGACTCAACGTCCTACTCCTGAGAGTTAGTTGCACCCGTGTGGGTATTTCTCGAAGAAGCTAATCCCTGCGGAGTGCAACTATGAAATTGGTGACTGTGAGTTGCTGGCAATAATACTCGCTCACAAACAATGGAGGCATTTGCTCGAGGGAACTTCAGTGCCAATCCTAAATCTCACGGATCATAAAAACCTCACATAGCTGTCCGAAGCTAAGTGTTTGACTCCAAGACAGGCCCGATGGGCCTTATTTTTGTATTGTTTTAATTATGTGGTCTTGTACCTGCCGGGCACCAAATATGTCCGGGCAGATGCCCTATCCAGACAGTTCTCAGGTGCTAAGGAGGAGAGTCCTCCTAGTCCTGTTATCCCTCCGGACCGAGTACTGGCCACCATACATACAAGTATAACATCTGCCTTCGGGAGATGCACCTGCTGAGCGCTGTTGCATACCTATTAACTTCCGTACCAAGGTACTTTCAGCATACCATAATACAAAGTCAGCAGGGCATCCCGGAAAGAACCAGCTTCTCTGGTCAGTTTTCCATCTTTTCTGTTGGCCAGAACTTAACAAAGATATTACTGCCTTTGTCGTTACTTGTCAAGTCTTGCCATGGACTTCATAGTTGACCTCTCTTTGTCTAACAGTAACACAGTCATCCTCATGGTCATTGACCACTACTAACTGGCCTTCCTCTTGCCCGCCTAACCCCACTACAGTCCATAATGAACTCAGCAGCAAGACTAATCTACCTAACCAGCCGCTTCTCCAACACCAGTCCCCTCTGCCAATCCCTACACTGGCTCCCATTAGCACACATAATTAAATTCAAAATCCTGATGCTCACCTACAGAGCCCTTACTAACACCTCACCCCTCTATATCTCATCTCTCATTTCCAAATACACTCCCACTCGCCATCTTCGTTCTGCACAGGACCTTCTCCTCTCCACATCTCTCATTACAACCTCCCACTCCCGCCTACAGGATTTCTCCCGTGCTGCACCCAAGCTCTGGAATTCCCTCCCCCGCCCCATCAGACTCTCCCCTAGCCTTCAGATCTTCAGACGCTCCCTGAAAACTCACCTCTTCAGGGAAGCCTATCAACTACCTCCATAAACATTATCACCAAGTACCCCCTCCCTGCCTGGACCACTGCACTCACTAGCACTTCTCACTCCCACCCACTGACTGGCAGCTCATGTGGCAGGAGGCACTTACACCCAATAGCACTTACACCTTCTGTGTCCTACCCACCTTCCTCTAGACTGTAAGCTCTCACGAGCAGGGCCCTCTGATCCTTCTGTTCTCCACATATGATTTGTACTATTTAATATCCCTGTATGTCTATCCCCTATTGTAAAGCGCTGCGGAATATGTTGGCGCTATATAAATAAAGATTATTATTATTATTATTATTATTATTATTGACCGATTTTCTAAGATGATTCACTGCATATATTTAAAAAAAACTCCCATCCGCTACAGAGTTGGCTATGGTCTTTGTCAAAGAGGTCTATCGGGTACACAGGGTTCCAAAAGTCATATTTTCTGACCGGGGTACCTAGTTTGTCTCGAGATTCTGGAGGGCCTTCTGTGCAACTCTCCCTCTCCTCGGCCTATCACCAACAATCAAATGGGGCCGTGGAAAGGGCTAATCAGGCCTTGGAGCAATTCCTGCAGTGCTACATCTCAGACCATCAGAATAATTGGTCGGACCTGCTATCTTGGGTGCAGTTGCTCATAACAGTGCTGTCTCCGCTTCTACCCGGCTCTCCTCCTTCATGGTGAATTATGGGTATCAACCCTCCATGATTCCAGATTCGTTCTCTCCTCAGGGGATTCCGGCATTGGAGGATCATCTCCAGCACATCCATTCCACATGGGTGCAGGTCCAAGAGTTGTTGCGACGCTCACAACAATCACAGGAGCTCCAGGCCAATCGTAAACGCCTACCTGCATCCTCCTACCAGATCAGGGAAAGGGTCTGGTTGTCTTTCAGAAATCTCTACCTCCAAGTGCCCTATGGTCACTCCTCAACCCCATTCGGTGCCCTTTGACGGCCATGAGGAGTTCAAGGTCCGCTCCATAGTCGAATCTCACAGGGTCCAAGGGAGGCTTCAATATTTAGTCCATTGGAAAGGGCACGATCCAGAAAAGTGCTCATGGGTTCCAGACGCAGACGTGCATCCCCGCCCTCCTCCGTGTTTTCCATGCACACTTTCCCCATAAACATGATCCTGTCCTGCAGGGGGGGGGGGCGTCAAGGTTTGGCTGAGCTGAACTAACTCTGGTGCTTGATTCTGCTGTCTGAGCTAATCTAGTGCTCTGCTATCCTTTACTCGTGTATCCATTACTCCTGACTTCCCTTTCCTGGATCAGAATGAATCAGCTGACCTCTCTGTGTTTGCTCACTTGACTGTTATCAGCCAACCCTCCTAGGGTATTTAAAGCAGATTGGCTCACTTCCTGGTTGCCCTTGTGTCTGATTCTGGCTGCAAGAGCGTTATCCTGAGTTGCTGATTATCTGTGCATGACCTGGCTTCCCTTCTGGCTCCTGACTCCTGGATTGTTCCTGACATTGTTGATTTCCGTATTCCTAACCCCGGCTTGGGTGAGTAACTGTCTTGGTTCCTGACCCCGGTTGTCTTTTGGTTTAAGCTTCTGGATCACAATTTTGCTTTGTTTGCTTTTGTTATTTTAATAAAGGTGTTTTGCACTTTACATTTTTGTGTCTGTCTGGTTCCTGGTCCCTAACAGGATCTATCACCCCTATAGAAGTTTATCTTAAAAGATAGATTACATAGCGCATATGAGGAATACCATTTTATTTATATTTTTTAATTGCTATTTGGCCAAATGTAATGAGAAAAGATTTTCCTGCATCCTTCGGTTACCAGCAGTCTGTCACTCTTCCTCTGCTACCATCCCTCTATGCAGCCTCCTTCGATGACTGAGGATTTCTCATTGTAAGCTGGAGCAGTCTCTAGCCAGTGAGACTATTCCAGCTTAAAGGCAGAAAGCCTCAGTCATTGGAGGAGACTGGATTGAGGGAGGGGAGCAGAGGAAGAGTGACAGAATGCGGGGTACATTGCTGGTATCCGCAGTTCATCTGGAAGTAGGATGCAGGGAAATCTTTTCTCCTTAAATTTGGCCAAATAGCGATTAAAAAAAATAATAAAAAATAATAATACAGTATTCCTCATATGCGCTATATAACCTAACTTCTAAGATAAACTTCTATATGGGTGACAGATCCCCTTTAATATTAGGCTGTAGCAGAAGGCAGTTTCTTTGCGAAGGGCTGGAAAGCGGTACAAGAATGAGTGTCTCCAGGCAACAGTGAAGCATGGTGGAGGTTCCTTGCATGTTTGGGGCTGCATGTCTGTAAATGGAGTTGGGGGTTTGGTCAGAATTAAAGGTATCATCAATGATGAGAAGTACAGGCAGGTACTTATCCATCATGCAATACCATCAGGGAGGCATCTGATTAGCCCCAAATGTATTCTGCAGCATGACAACGACCCCAAACATACAGCCAAAGTCATTAAGAACTATCTTCAGCATAAAGAAGAACAGAGTCCTTGAAGTGATGGTGTGGCATCCACAAAGCCCTTATCTCAACATGATTGAGTCTGTCTGGGATTACATGAAGAAATAGAAGCAACTGAGGACTGCCTAAATCCATAGAAGAACTGGGGTTAGTTCTCCAAGATGTCTGGAACAACCTACCTGCCGAGCCTCTTAACAAACTCTGTGAAAGCGTACCTAGAAGAATTTGTGCTGTTTTGAAAGATAAGGGTGGTCACACCAAATATTGATTTGATTTAGACTTGTCTTCTATTCACTCACTATTGTTTTGTTAATTGATAAAAATAAACTATTAACATGTCTATTTTTGAAAGCATTCTTACTTTACAGCATTTTTCACACCTGTCTATAACTTTTGCACAGTACTGTATATATATATATATATATCTATCTAGATATATATATATATCTATATATATATATATATCTATATATATATATATATATATATATATATATATATATATATATTATATATATATATGTATTTATTTATCTGGTCAAGTCTGACATATGCTGTAAAGTTCAACTAATGGTAACTGGTAACATTGAACAAATAATTCTTTAGATTAGTGTATTACATACAATACATTTTTAAAGGTCCTACAATCTTTCATTCTATGTAATTATTTGGTTTTATAATCATGGAGTCAGAAACATATATATATATTTACGAATAATATTCATATATATTTTTACGAGTATGAAAAAATATCAGTAGGTTTCTTTCATTTTGCTTTGTACTCACTTGTTCTTATTCCCATCTGAGCTGTTCCACAGAATCTCCTCCTGACTGCTCTGCTCAGGAATCTGCTCAGTTGACTGTAAAACATAAATAGGCATATTTAAGGCTGTGATGTAACATACTAAGCTGCCTCTCTCATACTGAGCAGTGCTCAGCAAATCTAAGTACCTCATAACCTTTTTTAACACTAGTCCCAGGATTTAATATGGGTCTCTAATGGCAGCCGAGACTGCAGCAATTAAAAACATTGAACCTTATGTATAAAGACAAAGTGGAAAAATTCTTAAGAAACCTAACTGCACTATAGGGGTGTCATGGCGCTGCCCCGTTCCGCCTACCTTGCTCCGGTCTCGGCGGTCGGCTCGCGCATGCGCATAAGCGAAACCCGGTTACTTCCGGGTTTCGCGACGTCAGCCGTCGTGACGTCAGACGTCCATGGGACTATAAAGGAAGCACACACGCTCGCTTCCTCGCTCACTCGTCGGGTCCCCTAGCTCGGTTCACTTCTCCAGTGTACCTAGCTTTGTCCCTATGATCTCTTGTTGTCCCAGTTTGACCTTTGGCTTGTATACCGGATTTTGCCCCTGCTTTCCGCCTGCCCTTAGACCCTTGCTCCGGTAGTCTACGGTTTTTGCTGCCTGCCGCCTGCCCTTGACCTCTGCTAGTCTTCGGTTTGTCTCAGCCTTATCCTTGTCGGTACTGCGTTTTCGGTTTTAGGCTTGATTTTGCGCGGGTTGTCCTTTATCTTCTATTTCCATATTATTCTAGCTGTCTGCTATTCTTTGTGCTTTGTAGCTCAGAGAGAGTATTCAGACAGCTTACAGAACGAGTGAGCCTCACCCAGAAGATGGAACCCGCCAATTTGATTGACGCCCTAAATGCTTTAAGTAGCCGCCTTTCTGCCCTCACCCACTCGGTTCAGGATCTTCAAGCAAATCAAACCCTCCTCCAACAACAGGTACAGGATCTGCAGCCCAGTCCCTCTCCTCCTCCTGCCGCACCTGTGACCAGTCATCCTGTGGTTTCTGCCGGCGATGCACGTCATCCCGTAGAGCCACGTATTCCTCTACCAGACCGATTCGATGGCGACCGCTCTAAATACCGGTCCTTTGTGACCGCTTGTGAATTACTGTTTTCACTGAATCCCTACACCTACGCCTCCGAGTATGTTAAGGTTCGCACTGCAATTACCTTGCTTTCTGGTGAACCCCAAGCCTGGGCCCATCACCTCCTGCATATTGACAGCCCCTTACTGGAATCATGGTCCTCCTTCCAGCAAGCCATGGAAGCGCTATATGATGATCCGTTCCGGGCTGCTACCGCCCAAAGTACTTTGCGCTCTCTGACTCAGGGCCCAAGACAAGTAGAAGATTATGTGATGGATTTTCGCCGGTTATCCTGTGATTCCCGATGGAACGAGGCAGCGTTATATGATCAATTCCGTCATGGACTGTCGGATAGTCTGAAGGATGAATTGGCCCGGGTAACGCTTCCCTCTAGTTTGGAAGAGCTTATCCGTCTCTCCATCCAAATAGACCGCCGCTTAAGGGAAAGACGTAGAGAACGCCAAACTGCCTATCCAACCACTGTTCGACGTCCTGCTCCAGCCCAAGCCCAAGACCTTCCGGCCTCGGCAGCATCCCAACAGGCTGAAGAACCCATGCAACTGGGAGTTGTCCGCGGTCCTCTCTCCAGGGCAGAGAGAGAACGCCGTAGGAACCTGAACCTATGCCTGTACTGTGGGGGTGATGGACACCTGTTGAGAACTTGCCCCGTGAGGCCTCAGTCAGGTAGTACATATGTGTTTTCTGTTCCTGACTTCTGTTCTTCCATCTTTCCCTCTTACATGTCTATTCTCGTTTCCTTGCAGTGGAACGAGCAACGGAACAGCGTAGCCGCCATGATTGACTCGGGAGCAAGTAGTTGCTTCATCAATCAAGAGTTCGCCCGGACATTGGGGATTCCCACACGACTGAAGAACCACCCCCTTGTGGTACATATGGCTGACCAAACCCCTCTTCAGTCTGGACCCATTAATACAGAGACCGTACCCATTCTTCTTGTAGCTTCTGACTTCCATAGAGAAGAGGTGTGTTTTGACGTGATGCCATCCCTACTGTACCCAGTGATACTCGGTCTCCCCTGGCTCCGCAAGCATGATCCTTCCATCACCTGGTCCTCCGCTACTGTCACTTTCCGGTCTGATTATTGCAAAGAACACTGCCTCCTATCTACAGAATCACCATTGCTACCCTTACCCTGTTCTCCTCTCATACCCAGTCATTACAAAGAATATGTTGATGTTTTTGATAAGGAGAGAGCAGCCGCTCTACCACCTCACAGATCGTACGACTGCCCAATCGACCTCCTTCCTGGAGCAGTTATACCCTATGGCCGCATATACCCCCTGTCCGGTCCTGAGGCCCAACACCTCAAGGAGTACATTACTGAGAGCCTGCAACATGGTTTTATTCGTCCTTCTACGTCACCTGCCGGAGCAGGAATCTTCTTTGTTCCCAAGAAAGATGGAGGTCTCCGTCCATGTATCGATTACCGTGAACTAAACAAGATAACAGTAAAAAACCGCTACCCATTACCACTCATACCGGATCTTCTGGAACGGGTCTCCTCGGCTCAAGTGTTTACGAAGATTGATCTCAGAGGAGCCTACAATCTGGTGCGTGTGAGAGAGGGGGACGAATGGAAGACGGCTTTCCGTTCTCGTTACGGGCACTACGAGTATACGGTTATGCCGTTTGGGCTGTGTAACGCCCCAGCTACCTTCCAACACTTTATCAACGATGTATTCCGGGATCTCCTAGACCAGTATCTCATCGTTTATCTTGATGACATCCTTATATACTCTCCTACTCTCCTTAGCCATCGAGACCATGTGAGAACCGTTTTGCAACGTCTCCGTGACCACAATCTCTTTGCTAAACTAGAGAAATGTGTGTTTGAAACTAGGGAGATAGACTTTCTGGGATTCTTGATCTCCCCAGGTCAAGTACGGATGAATCCCCGCAAGGTTTCTGCAGTACTGGAGTGGCCTACCCCCAAGGATAAGAAGGCAGTAGAACGCTTTCTCGGTTTTGCCAATTTTTACAGAAGATTTATTAAGAATTTCTCACGGCTTGCTACCCCTCTGACTGCTCTGACTAAATCAGATACTCGGTTTGCATGGTCACCAAAGGCCCAAGAAGCTTTTGACTCCCTTAAGACTGCTTTCACACAAGCTCCCGTTCTGCATCAGCCGGATACTACCTTACCTTTTTTTCTTGAGGTTGACTCCTCTAACACCGCCACGGGTGCCGTTCTATCCCAACGGGGAGGACCAAAAGGGGAATACCACCCTATAGCCTACTTCTCCAGACGCCTCTCCCCAGCCGAGATGAATTACGATATAGGAGATAAAGAATTATTGGCCATTAAACTAGCTTTGGAGGAATGGCGACACCTGCTAGAGGGCACTTCCACTCCTGTCACTGTCTTTACGGACCACCGTAACCTAGAATATCTACGTTCCGCCAAGAGACTACGGCCCAGACAAGCCCGATGGGCCTTGTTCTTCTCTAGATTCTTTCTCCATATCACATATCGACCCGGATCAAAGAATGGGAAGGCCGATGCCTTATCCAGGATGTACAGTCCTACCTCAGCTGTCTCTGCTTCACCTGACACTGTTCTTCAACCATATCACTTTTTAGTCCTCTCTAGTGATCTAATGAATCGTTTACGTCTGGCATCCAGCCCTTCACCTAAATTGGTGCAGCAATATGCCTTAACATTCACCAAGGGACTTCTGTATAAACAGGATCTTATCTACTTTCCAGACTCTGTGCGACAAGATATACTCCACTACTTCCATGACCTTCCCTTGGCCGGACACGGGGGTATGACCCAAACACTCAAGAGCTTGCAAAGACATTTCTGGTGGCCTACCATGTGCTCTGATGTTACACGCTATGTGTCGACTTGTGACGTTTGCTGCAGATCTAAAAGTAGTCGCACCAAGCCATATGGCCTGTTACGTCCCCTACCAGTGCCTTCGGGCCCCTGGACAGAGGTCTCCTTGGATTTTATTGTCGATCTACCCAAATCTTGTTCACATAACACCATATTGGTAGTGGTGGATCGCTTTACGAAGATGGCACACTTCCTACCCACCAAAGGCCTGCCATCTGCAACTCAAACTGCTGACATGTACCTTAAAGACGTATTTCGTTTACATGGACTTCCGTGCTCTATCACATCCGATCGCGGATCACAATTTACATCTAAGTTCTGGAAGGCTCTTTGCTCCAATCTATGTATTAAGATCAATCTTTCTTCAGGTTACCACCCACAAACCAACGGACAAACAGAAAGAACTAACCAAACATTGGAACAATACCTACGATGCTTTTCCACCCATTTACAGGACAATTGGTTCCAGCTCCTCCCACAAGCAGAGTTTGCCTATAATAACCACCACCATCAGTCCATACAGTCGTCTCCCTTCTATGCCTCTTATGGCTACCACCCAGTAGCCATTCCTGATATTCCACCTGCTTCGACCGTCCCAGACGCCAACCAACATGTCTTGGCTCTACAGCAACTGCACCAAGAACTACATACTCTTCTTTGCCAAGCTCAGGCCGCCTTCAAACTACAAGCCGACAAACGGCGCCGGGCTAGTCCTCCTTACCAAGTCGGTGACAAAGTATGGCTATCATCTGCCCACATCCGCTTGTCTTGTCCTTCAAGGAAACTTGGGCCCCGTTTTTTGGGTCCTTTCACCATCACCGAGGTGGTCAATCCAGTTGCCTACCGCCTTGCCTTACCGGAGTCCTATAAGTTGCACCCCACTTTCCACACCTCACAACTGAAGCCATGGAAGGATAGCCCATTTCCGGATCGTCAGCCTTCCCATCCTCCTCCTCTCATCGTGGATGGTTCCGCTGAATATGAAGTGCAGCACATCTTAGATTCCAGGATCAGAAGGGGACGGCTGGAGTATCTGGTCCATTGGAAAGGTTATGGCCCGGAGGACCGCTCCTGGGAACCAAGCTCCAACGTTCATGCACCATCTTGTGTCCGGGACTTCCATAGCGCTCACCCTGAGAGACCTGCGCCTATGTCCGCCCGGAGGGCGTCCGTTCGGGGAGGGGTAGCTGTCATGGCGCTGCCCCGTTCCGCCTACCTTGCTCCGGTCTCGGCGGTCGGCTCGCGCATGCGCATAAGCGAAACCCGGTTACTTCCGGGTTTCGCGACGTCAGCCGTCATGACGTCAGACGTCCATGGGACTATAAAGGAAGCACACACGCTCGCTTCCTCGCTCACTCGTCGGGTCCCCTAGCTCGGTTCACTTCTCCAGTGTACCTAGCTTTGTCCCTATGATCTCTTGTTGTCCCAGTTTGACCTTTGGCTTGTATACCGGATTTTGCCCCTGCTTTCCGCCTGCCCTTAGACCCTTGCTCCGGTAGTCTACGGTTTTTGCTGCCTGCCGCCTGCCCTTGACCTCTGCTAGTCTTCGGTTTGTCTCAGCCTTATCCTTGTCGGTACTGCGTTTTCGGTTTTAGGCTTGATTTTGCGCGGGTTGTCCTTTATCTTCTATTTCCATATTATTCTAGCTGTCTGCTATTCTTTGTGCTTTGTAGCTCAGAGAGAGTATTCAGACAGCTTACAAGGGGTCAATAAAAATCCCAGATTAGACTGGGCTTTTAACCCCTTAAAATTAGGAAATAAACAATAGCTATATTGTATAAAGAAAAAAGTTTAGAAGGAGTAAAGCAACTGCCCCATACAGAACAAATAAATATTCTCTTTGATTTAAATGGGAACCAAAAAAGCGGACACTACATTCACAAGCTTTATCAGAAAATATAAAGAATAGCTTTAACTACTCACTTGTATTGATGGCCGGTAATTACGATGTACGTACTTGCTAAAAGGATTTCAGGAGAAACTACCTGCCCCTGTTTGGGTATCTCCAGCAAACAGGCCCCAAATCGTGGTCAGTTGGAGGCTACCCCAAATATAAAGATGAAAGACTTGATATAGTTTGAAAGTCGGTTATGAATTTTGTGAGAATTAGATTATATCTTTGCAGTTTCAAATCTAGCTATTAATTTAATGAGTAACTTCACATTTCAATCACATTATTAAAATTCTACATTTTTTATAATTAATTTGTTGGCAGAACATCACAAAATATGACATTGTGGTACTTTCCTGTTTTTTATTTATTTTATTTATTTAGAAAATGTCTTACCAGGAAGAATACATTGAGATTTCTCTCATTTTCAAGAATGTCCTGGATAGTTTTCAGTAGAGGGTTGTATATTTACACAAATTGTGAAACATTATATATATATATATAGATAAACATATTAATATACATACTTATAAAATGTTGAAATTATATACAGTTACACACTATTTTTAGATATGAAGAAGCCTTTACGTTTAAGGATTTTAGACTGGAAGCAGATTTGATTATTTCAGGCAGATTGTTTCAGGCCTTTGGAGCTCTGAAGGAGAAGGCAGATCTTCCTGCTTATTTCTTATATCGTGGTATACGTAGTGAGTTGTTAGCAGTGGAGTGGAGGTTATAGTTAGTATGGAGAGCAGGAGTGTTATCTGGAACCATTTGCAAAACAACCATTTTCAAAACATTTTTCAAACATTTTTAAACAAAATCTTTATTATAATATTTTATATTTATTATAATATTATAATCTGTCAGGAAATAAAAACAACAGGAATAAGTTTTGAAAATGGTTCCGTATAACAGGAAAGTACCAACATTTGTTCATACACACTAATGTTTTTATTTCTACTATTTAAGCATCATCAAATTCCCATGTATGGTCTTTGTTGCTTTGCAATACACAAATAGGTTAAGTGGCACATTATTTTGTTGTTATGCAAGGTTCGTATAGGTCCCTTTGATGATATATTAGTTAGTATTTGCATATTTTAAATTTGGTAGATGGTGGTCGGGAAGATCACAGTAGAAGGAAATGACTATTGTTCATAAGTGTATAAATCTCTCTTCCTTGCTGCTCGCATGGCCAACATTCACCATTATTTATATCCTGTTAGCTTTTTTGGTCAGTCATTGTTAGCAGGACACTGTGTGAAAGAAGTAGATCCAAGCAATTATGGTTGATTTTATATTATATTTAAGACACTTATGTTAATGTTAGACTTGCTTCAATTTCATCATTATATTCTTTCCTTTCATGATTATGTTGTTTAAATGTGTTCCATGTGATAGCCAGATGCTTTGTTTACATTCTGGTTGTGCCTCATGTTGTTTGTGGTGACCCTTCCCCTTCCTTCTTTTATATTATTGGTCGAAGGCTAAGAGATTAATCAATTAATCATATGGTGGCCAAGACCCCTTGGGTTTTGACTATAGGAGCAGCGGGCAGGATACATATAACTTAATCTTCTAGATGGCAGGCACCCTTTATGTTGATTGTGATACCTTGAGGAAAAGGCCCCTTACAGTCTAGAAGTCATTGGTTTTACCAGGATTATTTGTTTTTTTATTTTTAAATAGATGTTATATTTATTTTTTAATAAACATCACTTTTGCCATATCAGACTACAATCTGGAGCTCATTTGCCAGAGATATTGTTTCCACTTAAGTTCTTCTACCCAATATGTACAGAGTACTTATCAGCTATCAGTACAAGTGAGGGTTTCAATCTACTGTTTATTTTCAAATATATTCTCTCAATGTAGTGCCCTGTTTTTTCTTTTTGGTTTCCATTTTTTTCTGGCTGTGTTGTTCTCTTCTTCAAGGCATACATCTACCTGTCCAGTAGAGCAGCCAAATACACATTTGGCATTTTATGTCTAGGACAGAGACAATATTCCCCACATGCTCTTGTGGTACTATCCATTGTTGGAGTAGCAATTTAAATATATGAGTATCATTATGAAGCTCAATTAAGGTCTTCTAGTACTGAATGTTACTACTCTATGAAGTTCCTCTTTTGTTCTAATTCATTAAAAGGGGCCTCTAATTCATTAAAAGGGGCCTTTAACCCCTTGAATTCTAGATGGGTTGCTCTGCAATCCAATGGAGACCTCTCTAGCATCCAAAGGGTTAAGACATATTAAAATCAATGGGAATTCTTTCTCTAGAATTGCTCTGTTTTGCCTTTATACATGATGTCCATGGTATGTGGTATATAAAAATATGCATATGTGCAGTTTAACAGCATGTAGCTAGGAAGACTTCTCAGACTAGTTCAGACAAAAGAACACTGAACACAATGCCTTTATATTTTGCTGCAGTCACAGAAATAACTTTTCAGATACCCCTCATGCCACTGAAGGTATCCAAAAGTGGAAACATAGCAATTACTTGGAATCATGCATGATAACAAGTGAATGGGTGCACTGGGAAAAAAATTCCACAAGGAAGCACAGTAGTCTGATACCACCACCATTAACATGGAATAAAAGAACAGGAACTGTTACTGAATTTTATTTGGGTCACAACTGCATTGTGTACACATGCAAATCAAAAAATGTGCTGCAGGCCTTTAGAACTAAACGATCATGTTATCATCATCCCAGCTAACCATCAAATTCAGGTCTCCTGGACAATCCAACCATCAGTGGATGGACAAATGTCCTGTCATAGTGGAAGTGTAGATTAGGGTCATGCTACTTCCCAATACTTATTTTCTAATATGTCTTATACTTTCTTTATTAAACCTTTGCAATGCGTCACACACCTTGCTGGTCCTTAAAGGGTAAAACCACTAGTTATATATAGTGTTTTTGAATTTACTAGTCCCCAGATTTGGGCCCCCTGTCCTCCTGAGAAAGGATTGCACACTCGGCAAACGCATGGGACTTAGAAGTGAACTATGCCTGAAGGAATAAGTGGTTTTTAGTTTTTTATGTCCTTCATACAGCAGTCCAGTATATCTTTATATATTTTTTGCATTTTGTAACAATATATTGGAGACCTCTCTATCATTTAAGGTGTTAAAAGATCCATTTAAAATTAATGGGAATTTTTCTTTGCTCCCTATGGTGCATTTGGTTTGTTCTAGAATTGCACCATTTTTGCTTTGAACATCAGCATCCCTGCTGTTACTTTCAGTAAAGTAAATTACTTGGTGTTCTACACAGTGAAAAAGCTTATATAACTCTATCCTTTAAGTTGTGTTTTCTAAATGATAAAAGTAATAAACGCTAATCTATATGATAAAAAAATCCTTCAATTTAACTTAATTTGGTGATATAGCTTATACAAATTATAAGATGACCACTGTGCATATAAAGAATGAAGATTCATATTTTCTTTAACTACTCCTTATTACTTTAGTTAAGACTCATTTACTTTTGCAGCACTTTCCTTTTACAGGACAAGAAAGTTGTCAGAAAAGGCACCATTTAGAAAAAATGTTTTTATTTTTTACACTGCCTCATCAAATAAATGATTTACCTCCATTCTGCTGAAAACCAGCACAGACAATGTTATATATGATGTTCTTTTTATCAAGGGTCTAGATTCAAGTTTCAGTTTGTGTTATCACATTCCATCAGTTCAGTGCTTACTGGAGCACACTCAGAGACTGATCAGCTCCAGCACAAAGGGCCATGGAGCATAACTGGAAATGGGAAGTTGAACTTCTACATTAAGCTTATTTTATGCTGACATATAGAGCCCGACTGGGCAGTTTCCACTTTAGGTTGTTGAAGCTCCTAGCTTTAACAGATCTGGCTCTAAATGTTAATCTTTGCTGGCTTGAAAATGCAAGCATTGAATAAACTTGCAAATATTGAAATCTCAATTATAAATGCAAACAATTTCCTGATTGTAAGCCATCTTGATCTTTAATATTTAGCAACTCCTTTGGTGCAGTTATTTAACCAATGATTATGCTATTAAGGCAAAGATGGACAGATTGGGATGTTGAATGGTACGTTGAGTAAGAAGGTTTGGCACCACAGGAAGGTGGGAAGGATTCTCTACAGATCGCCATAGAGCATGAAAACATGCACTTCTTAAACAGAATGGAACAATTAATTGAGTCTGCACTCATTCCCTTTTCAGCTTGGCAGTCACTCTGGGGATCATGGCAACTAAAGACAAATGTACACAAGAGCGTATTGCCAGCAAGCTACCAGGGCATCTACCTCTACTGCCTTCAGGCTCCTTACTATTGTGAAAATCACTGACAGCTTTGTGTTGAGGCAGGATGTCATCAGGTCTATCTCTGGCATTCCCCAGCGAGTTGCACGTTGAAGAAAGAGCTCATGTTTCAGTTCCTATTCTCCTGAATCTATGGTTTGTTTGCCGAGAAAGTCCACTTCCCAGTTGTTTGATCCTGGGATGGTTTTATTTTAGGAGAGACGAGACCACAGAAGCAGACCACATTTCCACCTTATCATTGGCTAGGTCTGAGTTTTGGCCAAAAAGCTCTATCTTAGTCACATCTGACCACAAAAACCCTTCTCACAACACAGTTGGGGCACTCTCTTTCTGGTTAACTCCAGATGGTACTTTTTGAGTAACGGATTGTTTCTTGCCTCCCTCCACCCAGGTAAGTATTATCCAAGAGAGCTTGACATGGTTGACTGATGCAACATTACTCCACTCCCAACCACTGAACTCTGTAGCTCCTTCAAGTGATTGTTGACCTCTGTGTGGCTTTTCTGACAAGTTTACTTCTTGTCAGAATGATGGGTTTTGAGGCACAGCCTATTTTTTGCAGTGTCTGGGTGGAGTGATGCAGCTTCCATTTCCTGATTACTGATGTGCTCATTGGGATATTTTGTCCCCTAATTTAAGCATTTGTATTAACTTTAATAGAATGCTCTTTGGTTTTAATTTTCCTTCAGAACCACAGCCTGACCAATGATCCTTCAACAGTGGGGTTATTTTTTGCCTAAAAATGTGACAATAACTTTAACCCCTTGAAGACCACTGCCGTGCCAGGACCGTCACGGCTGGCCGGCACTTAAGGACCAGTGACAGTCCTGTCATATCATGGAGTTCAGGGCTCCCCCTGAACCGGAAGTAATAAAAAAAAAATGCCATGTGGTCCTCAAGTGCCGGCCGCAAAGGGGTTAATCGTTCACAGTTGGAGGCTAAAGGTAAAATACCTATGTCCTTGTTAGGACAATTTCTTTCACCTTTGTAAACTGGGAGCTTCCAGTGCACAGGGGTTGAATACTTATGCAAGCAACATATTTCAGTTTTGTATTTCTTAAAAATATCTCCTTACATAAAATCAGTGTTACCTTACGATAACAGATTTTGAGTTTCAGTGTTTAAATGAAATATCATACAGAACAAAATTACAAAGTTCCATTTGTAATTCAGTAATATGAAAGAATTGGTCAGGAATCTGAATACTTTTATATTATGTTCAAAACCTTAACTGATTCTATTCCATTTTGTAATTTTTTTGTTAGCCTGTTGAGTGCCAGAGACACATCCAACACATTGCACAGGATACCTCTCTGGCACTCAAAGGTTTAAACATGTTGTATTGCTTGTGTTGTAATTTGCATTATTTTAAAAGAGGATGTGAAATCTTGACCTGCTGTCCATATAGGTTGATTTTATGGGTTAATATAACATGGGTTATGGGTTAATATAACACGATTTGCTAGCTAAGCTTTATGGCCTCTATCCATAATATAGCAGACCTAACCAATGCCTAAGTGCGGTTTACATTAAAAATGCATAAGGTGATATCCTTCCTATGCCTTTGATATCAATCCCCAATGCTACCACTTTGATTTTAAAGCTGAATAAAAGTAAAGTTTTAGTTCATGCTGTTTCTGAATTCTGTGCACAAGGGAGCTGCTCTCCACTTTGAAACATTTCTGATTAACCCAGCTCCATTCATAAGGATACATAAAAGCTCATTCACGTCTATGCATTCTTGTGAATAGAGC
Source organism: Rhinophrynus dorsalis (assembly GCA_037306005.1). NCBI lineage: Eukaryota > Metazoa > Chordata > Amphibia > Anura > Rhinophrynidae > Rhinophrynus > Rhinophrynus dorsalis. Next base: position 146,014,043 of record CM074725.1, on the reverse strand, counting down.
TGAGGAAAACTCTATTCATAAGACTGCATATACAAGAATAGGCTTGTGTGTATTCTTATGAAATGAGCAGGGTTCCCCAAATGTACCCATTAGATTACATGCACATGGAGAAGGCCAGCCACAAGAAGGAGTTCAGCATAGCCAAGTCTCATGTAAGAACAGGAAGGAGTCCCCCTAATGTCAGAAATGACTTTTGAAGGAGCCCATTGATAAATAATGACAGCATACAAAGCAATAAGTGCTCTGTATTGTGTATATAAAAATACTGTAGGGACTCCAATATTTTGTTCCGAAGGGACAGTTTCACACTGTACCACTATCCCTGCTTTACACAATAAATGGGCTTCTGGTATATGGATACCTTCATATTAAGAATCCCCATTCAAGTCAGAGGAAAAATTTAAATCTTTACATGAGAAAGACAGTATGGAAGCATCAGCGGAAATTCTTCTTGTATTTCATTCATAAGATGAGCTGTCGTTTTCCAAAACCGCAGGAGTGTAGTCTGTTTGGAGAAAAAAATAATGAAACTCAGTAAAAAATGAACATGTCAAATGCACTAGCTTAAAGGGATAGTAATGTTTCATAATAAAATCAGCTCTAATTAATCATCATAGTATTTGGACTTTGGAGAGTGTTATTTCAATTCTGTCAGAGCTGTAGTTCCAGAGTAATTCAATGACAAAGTCTCCCCCTCCCGCACCTTTTGTTGATGTAACACTGCTCAGCCAGAGCAGAAGGGAGGTGCCCAGGTAGACTGCAGAGAGGGACAATCTTCAATTAAGATAAGGGAAAACCCTGAAAAACTTGTCAAGGGGGGCAGGGTTTTCATTGTTTTCATTGAAAGAAGATTATCCCCTGCTGTTATCTGTCTGGTCTTACAACCAGATTCCACATCTGAGAAGAGATGGCTTACACTAGGTAAAAGGGGCGGGAGGGGGAAACTTTGCTTGTGAATATCTCTCAAACCATAAAGGTTTGAGAAATAAGACTTATATCGTTCTTCATGTTTTTTAATGCCTACAAAATAAAATAAAGATAAAACAAAGTATTACTATCCCTTTAAAAGGCAACTAACATTACAAAATAAAGATATATTTTATTTTAGTTTAGAGCTTTACCATTTAATCATTGCTACTGTCATATCTGGCTGCAATGGCACTATAAACTTACAGCTCTCAGTGTAAATCAATTTCTTGTCCTCAGAGATGGCTGCTATGACATCGCACCCATCTGCACCTCCAATAGGAATGATATTGTCAATGGCAGCTTCAGCATGTCTGATGAGAAGTTTGAAACAGATCTGTGTTATTAGAGCTGTAAGTTTATAATAGTTCTTCTCCCAAATGTGGGAGTAGTGGCCATTATCTAATTAAAGATTGAGCTTTAATGTATTTTTTATTTTTATTTTAGAGTTTTTAAGGTCCTTTTAGAACTGTATGCCCTTGGACACTTAGACAGTTGATGATGTTTTTAGCATCCAAGGGATTGAACAGCAATTATTATTAACACCAATTACCCTGACACTGGCTATATTCACAGACTTAGAAGAAATTATATATGGAACGACACCAAAAAATGAAAGTAATAGCTAAGTGCAGAATATTCATTATACAATTAGAAAAATCCCAATAAAAGATGTGATGGTAATGAGTAATAATAAAATGATAATAAAATAGGATATCATTGTTAAAATAATAATTCTCTTAAAAAATATAACCGCTTAATCACAAACCTAGTCCTTGGTTCATACTAAAATAATTGGTTAAAAAAAACCCAGTGCATACAGGAAAGATCGGCTATAAAATAAAAATAATTTTACTTAAAAAAGCAATATTAACCCCTTAATGATCGGTGACCTGCTGGGACCATCATCTGTAAATTTCACTAAAGGACCGGTGATGGACCTAGCACGTCACATATTTTTTGCACACCGAGCTCCTGTGGGAGAGCTGTAAGCACTACTGGGGTCACTAACAGACCCCCGTTCAGCGAACCTCCACACATGATCAGTCAAGTTTGCTGGCTTGCCGAATGTGATCAAAGTGGTCCTTAAGGGGAATCCACTCCCCAGGACAGCAGTCATTAAGGGGTTAATGCCAGATACTGCTAGTACATAAACATAGATAGATGGAAGTAGAACATGGAAAGACAGTAATCGCATGATACTAGCCAAAATGTTGCCTTATATGATTACTAGACACCAAATGTAAATCAGCAGTTTTACAAGTGGGATTCAAGACCCTTGTTCCTTCCTTCACATTAAAATGTACATAATAGTTCCCCCTAAGGGGATATGTTTACATTCAAACTTCTTGTGTCGTGGCACAAAATTACAGTATCTCCTGCAGTTCCATGCTTTCTCTTGCTCACAATCTGCAGAGTTTCTGTGGTTTCTGGGTATTACCTGATGAGTTTCCTCCAATGCGTTTGAAGGCATGTATTACCTCTTTCTAGGCATAATAGTACTGAGAGGGGGAGCAATAATCTAAATGGTCCTATTTATAGGCTTTCCCACATCTATTGAGCTTAGTGGGAGTGATTAGCTTTCTGACTGGAATAATGAGTACATATCCCATTAAATGTAAGACAGTTGTACATACTTAACAACTTTTCATACAGAATATATGTTTGTGTTAAACACTTTTGTGTTTGAATTCAGACCAAGATGAATGATACATAAACAATGAAGGAAATGTAACTATTACATCATCTACTTAAAAAGAATGTAATGTGATGCAATGCTTTGGAGCATTGGCAATGCCGTGCCAGAATTGCTAGTATTCAGAAAATAATATGGTATTCTAATTTTACCTCAAAATTAATAGGTCCATTTATAAGCTAACCTGTTCCATATAATATAGCTGTACCATCAATAAAATGACCTTGTCATGAATAAATGGAAACAATGAAAAACATACTACATTATAATACGTCATGAATTGCTACATATGGATAATCTTTGTGTGAATGAATATAAGGGATAATATTCATTTGAAACTCCAAATAAGGGTAAACAAGGGAAAAAGAGAAAAAAAGGGGGAAGAGCGAGAGAGAAAGTATAGGCATTGCAGATGCACATTACTAGATTACTGTTATTGTGGAGACCAAGACCAACCAGAGATTAGAAACATCATAAATCCATTTCTTCAGTGACTTGTTCAAATCATTTTTTTTTTCATATTTGTAAGTTTCAAATAAGTATTTAGCACTTATATTCATTCACACAAAGGTTATCCATATGTAGCAACTCATGGTGTATCATATGTAGCAAATCATTTTCATTGTTGCCGTTTATTCACTACAAGGTAATTTTCTTTGTGGTATAGGTAGATAGCTTATAGACATACCTACTAATTTCGGAGTAAATTAAGAATACTACAGGGGTATACAGACAGAGGAGAAAGCGATAATGGTTGGGACAGCAGACAGAGGAGAAGGTGTTAATGAGAGGGAGGACAGACAGGGAAGAATGTGCAGATTGAGAGGGAGGGCATGGAGAGAGTTGTTTGGTAACAGGAGGGAGTTGAAGGTCGATGCAGAGATTTTGATAATAGTGGGCACTCCTGTCAAAATCACTCCTCTGTGTGCCTCTTGGAGAGGCAGTTTGGAGGATATTAGCATTTTTCCTCCTTACTACAGTCCCAGGGTGTGGCTGGCAGGGACAGAGAATTTCTGTCTATAGCCTATTTATTTTATAGCTATAGATGTTGACTTCAGACTTCTAAGTACATCAGCGAAAAAAAAATTAGAATCTATAGGGGTCCACTAGCGTACCTAGTAGACCATTTAATTACTAAGCCCAATGCATTTTTAATATAGAATCTATTGATACACTGACATATTTTCATAAATAAATAATGGGAGTTGTAGACAGATTGCAAGCAATATCTCCGGCAGTTCCATCATTTTAAAAATAGTTAATACCTTTATCATGTGTGTTTGCCATGAGACATAAATATTCTGCTTTCAACAAAAACAATTTAATATGGATATTGCACACAAAAACTTGCCAATATTTAACAATTTTATGATCATTCATTGTTTTGTTGTATCACATTTGTATTAAAGGGGAACTATCACCCCTATACAAATTAGGCTAATAAGTTACTAAATAAAGCGACTAGCATGGATAACTGTGTAATTTTTTTAAATTGTGGTTTGGCTAAAATGTAATGTTTAAAATGATCTGTGCCCTTACTTCCAGACAGACTGCGGGTACAGCTTTGCACAGCAGTCTGTCACCCTTCCTCTGCTCCCCTCCCATGTAGCATCTCGATCCAGCCTCCTCCAATGACGGAGGATTTCTCCTTCTAAGCTGGAGCTCTCTCACTGACTAGCGAACGCTCCTGCTTACAAGGAGAGATCCTCTGTAATCGGAGGAGGCTGGATCAAGACGCTACATGGGAGGGGAGTAGAGGAAGAGTGACAGACTGTATCAGCAGTCTGTTCGGAAGTAAATGCACAAATCATTTTAAACATTAAATTAAAGCAATAGAGTATACAGTATAAACCAAGGACATTTGTCTCCATTTACTAAATAAGTATCTCATCAGTGCAGTTTTAGGACTAGGTTTTTGATTAAGTAGTCATGTTGTCTAAAATAATTATTATTTTAACAATGATATCCTATTTGATTATTATAATTCCTCATTATCATCATATATTTTATTGTGATATTTCTAATTATACATTAAATTCTATTAATCATGTAAATTACTACACTTAGATATTACTTTCTTTCCATGTATATATATATTCTAAATTTGACTGCTATATACCTGGGGATTCTGGTGCTCTAAGAACAAGCAGCCTAGGAAGGAAGTATTAGAAGTGTACTGGTTCATCATGTCTACCCAATTCAGACATTCCTCATTCATCTTAGTTCATCTCCATCCACAAACCATTAATTTTCTTTTTACACCACTCAACATCAGTGGAACATATAAGGAATAAGCAATTAATTTTAAACCGGCTACCATTTGCTTGCCGAACTTATTAACATTAAGAAAAATTATTCCATTTTTCCTATATGGACAAATAAAGTTTGAGCCAGAAGGGCTATTGAGCCAGAAGGGCTATTTGGATATTATCATCATATCTTTTATTGTGATATTTCTAATTGTACAATAGATACTCTTAAAATCATGTAATTTACTACACTTAGATATTACTTTCTTTCCATCTTTATATATTTTCTAAGTCTGACTACTATATAACTGGGGATCCTGGTGCACTAAGAACAAGCAGCCTAGGAAGGAAGTAATAGAAGTGTACTGGTTCATCATGTCTACCCAATTCAGACATTCCTCATTCATCTTAGTTCATCTCCATCCACAAACCATTAATTTTCTTTCTACACAACTCAATATCAGTGGAACATATAAAGAATAAGTAATTAATTTTAAACCGACTACCATTTGCTTGCAGAACTTATTAACATTAAGAAAAATTATTAATTTTTTTCTATATGGACCAATAAAGTTTGAGCCAGAAAGGCTATTTGGACTTAAGCTTTTGTGAGCTTATATGACATAGGCAGAGGTTTGATTGTTTATACCAGTACTATTTATTTCATAACATCATTCAATCATCCTTCTTGTTGGATCATTATATTAATTAGTGTATGTAACTTTATTTATAGTAGATTCGTCAATATTTTTTTAAATAAACACTTTGTGTTAATTCGCTATGCTGTTATCGATATATAATCTGTTGTGCAAGGGGTAAAAAAGCACTCTCAGGATTTCAAAAAGTTAGTGAATCAATAACGTTTTGGTTACAGTGTCATAACCTTTCTCAGGATTTTAAAAAGTTAGTGAATCAATAACGTTTCGGTTACAGTGTCATAAACTTTCTCAGGATTTCAAAAAGTAAGTGAATCAATATCTAAATTTACTGATCATCGTTTCAGTTACAGTGTCATAACCTTTCTAAAGATGAGAAAGGTTATGACACCGTAACCGAAACATTGATCCGTAAATTTGGATATTGATTCACTAACTTTTTTGAAGTCCTGAGAGTGATTTTTTATTCTTTGCACAATAGATTATTTTATTGCCAAAAATAGCACCCAGACACAAACTCCTATTAAGCGTGTGCTTCCCTTTGGTACTATAGTTCGTTGTCAACCACCTCCTAGGGCAGCAGAAAGGAGAAGTTAAGCAAAATTGTCCTTTTTGTGCCCAATGGGATGGCTAAGGGCAGGGCCTCTGCAGAATTGTGGCTCACACTGTCAACTGTGATTATGCCTGCCTCACACTGTCAGCATTTGGCCAGGAGGAAGGGTCAATTCACTCTAAAACTTTGCACTTGCTCTTATGCCCAAATAACCCATTTGAATGAATGTGTCTTCAGCCCTCCCTTTGCCGTGGCCTCATATCCAAATCACTCTAACACTCCACTAGTATCCAAATCACTCCAACCCTCTGCTCTAGCACTTCGCCATTGCCCTCATACCCAAATCCCTTTGCATTAACATGTCTTCAGCCCTCGCTTTGCCAGACCTGCTCCTCCATCCCCATGCCTCCTTCACCTACTTAACACACAATTCAAGAGCTGATTCCCTCATTATAACTCCAAACCCTTTGCATAAATCCCTCTTCAGCCATTCCTTCACAGCACAGGTTCCTCCATTACCACACCTCCTTCACCTAAACTACACTGACCTTTCACATAACACATGTCACGTGTCCTGGTAAGAAGGCTTCATCTAATTTATCCCACAGGCAACGTGGAGGCATAATTACTAGTTACTATATATATATATATATATATATATATATATATATATATATATATATATATGGGTGTATACCTATTAATCTTTGTAGTGAGGAAGTGGGTAGGTAGTGGGAGCTCCTTTGCTGGCCCCATTGAAAGGATACCAACATTTGGACTAAATCTAGATGCCTTGATTTAAAAGCAACTGGCACCACTGAAAGGATGCTGTTTTTTGTAGTTCTAATAGAACCCTGCAATTATCATTAACAGTTCATTTTGACAAGAACTGCATTCACAATTGTTGTGAGAGATCAGATATTGGAACCACTGAAAGGATGCCAACATTTTGAACATACATGGGTATGCAGACTAAAGCATAACCAACACCATTGAAAGGATGTTGGTCCTTGTAGTTCAAAATGACATCTTGCATTAATACTTAAGACATCATCTTTTCCACTTATTATAGTGAGGACTAATGCAGGAGACCCAATTTTGACATCACAGTTAGGATGTCAATGTTTTGTGGATATAAAGGCGCTATAATTTAACTATAACCAACACCATTTGAAGGATGTAGGTTGTTGTATTAGAAATCAGTGTGCCACAGCGGCTTTGAATTTACTCCAATACTAAGTGATTGATGCGCCTTTAAAAGAACTTACGGGTGATAACATGTATTAGCAGCTACAACTAATTTACAGTTTGGTTCGGCTTTGAGCCGTTGCAATGGCTAAAATCTGAGTCTGTATCTTGAGGATACGGATCCAGCACCATTGAAAGGATGCTGGTTCCTGTGATACAACATATATTTGTGTGAGAACATCAAGGAGATGATTTAATTATGTAATTAATCATTTATGCCGATACCATTAAAAGGATGTTAACAGCCTAAGCACATCAGACTGCTTTGATACTTCTCATCTAGTAAGATACTGGCTCTTCTTTTTTGTTATATGTAGCGGCATTTTACATCTATGCAATACTACCTCCCCCTCTCCCACTATTTTGAATCGGCAAATATTGTGAACGAGTATTTATTAGTAGATCAATGGTTATGTCCTGTGATAATATTGATTCCTCTTGCTACATATAATTGATCTATCATTCCCTATACCCTGATTAATATAGCAACACTATGGTTTCTGATAATTTTAATAGTTTGTTCTCCCTTTTGTTTATTTTCGTTTCTTTCTTCAAGATATGTATTTATGTTTATTGCAATAAAGATTTATTTGAACTATACTGCTGCTGAGTGCATCTTAATACAGGTTCTTTTTTCTTGGAGGATCCTTTATCCCCTTAGTTTCCAATAAAGACTGCCAATGTTTTGACTACTGTTGAGTAATGGTTTGCACAGGAATATAGTGTCTCCTGTAATAACATTTATCATATTCACACTAGCATAAATAGCACTGCACTGACTGGGATATGTAAAATGCATACAATTATATAGAGATACCACCAGTTAATTTGATGTACTAAGAGAAACTCAGGCAATTCTGGAGCAAACCAACTGGTCGTCTTTAAACCTCTTGAATGCTAGAAAGGGGACCTCTCTGACATTCAGTGGTTTTAAATCTTTATTTAAATGTATGGGAGTTTTGAAATGTTTTTTCTCTCATATGGTGCAGTTGGTTTTAAACCAGATTTCCTTCAGATCTTAGTACATCAGACGGTGTCAGCCTTAGTCAGTCTTTCTACCACTGTCTAAGCTCTTTCACTTTGTGTTTCTCTTGCTCTCTTACCATCTCTCTCTCTACGTCTCTATTTCTTTCATTCTGTATCACTCTCAATATATTGAAGACCACTAGAATCCACAAGCTTTACTGCCATCATGCCTAGGTTAAAGTTATTAGGGAAAATGTGTTAGTTTCAGACCTCTGTCTTCAGAACACTGCATGAAGATGTATCTTCAAGTACCACACATGATCACAGACAGTCCCATTACCTGGTAGGTAGTTAGTAATTGCAACAGTAAGTTACAGCGGCTTGCTCCTAGGAGATCCACTTTCTGACACACATCCATCTTTTTCTTGTCAAAATGACTTTTGGTGTTTTTGACTTGCATCTGCACCTAGGGACAATATACAAGAGCAAGTGTCAGAACCACTAGTGAATATAGCTTCTTAAAGGGATAGTAATACTTAAGATGTAAAAAAAATATGTTGTAGGGTTTATCCCCCTGAGTAAAACAAGGGTACTCCCACTGCTGAGAGATATTTATATATTTATTTTAAAATTATAACAGCTCAAACTTGATTTTTTTTAGATGCAATATCACAGTTGTCTGAAAATTTTCAGTGGTGCTGTTGCTACACCATCCTATGGAGATTTATGGTCTACAGACCAGAGCAGTCCATAGGATGGTGTAGCAACAGCGCCACTGTAAATTTTCAGGCCACTGTGATATTGCACCTAAAAAATTCAAGTTTGAGCTGTTATAATTTTTTAATAAAATATCTCTCAGCAGTGGGAGTACCTTTGTTTTACTCAGGAGGATAAACCCCACAACATATATTTTTTCACATTTTAAGTATTACTATCCCTTTAAAGGAGCAGTAAACTTTCTAGATGGAAAAAAAATAATTGATTTTTTTTCCTGCTGAGTACAACAGGGGTAAACCCATTGCTGGGGGATGCATCTATCCAGTTATTGTAGTTTAATCACTTGTTTGTTTGTTTGTTTTTTTACATTAACCGTGTCCTTTATTGGTTAGATTTCAGTTTGTTATTCTGTTGCATTATATGTGAGAACTGAGTCACTCACAAACATTTCTTCGTAGAAACGATAGATTCAGGAAGTAATCACTCTGTTGTTCACGTCTTGAAAGTTTGAACGGTTATAACTTTTGACTAAACAGCCAGTAACAATGTGAGTACCCTTGTGTTACTCAGCAGGAAAAGCAATATAACATATTCATTTTCATACAAAATGTCTGCTGCTTCTTTAAAAATAATTTTAGAGTGATTTCATTTGTGTGTTATGGCCAGAGTTAGAAAGCAGATAACTGACCATTATCAATACTAGCTAGAATGGTCACAAATGATAATCAAATACAGACTACTGGGACATATTCACAAACGTAATTTTTATGCCAATTAACTACACTGCATTGGGCAAAAACATGACAAAATGTTTTAAACCGTGCTTTTAACCCCATATATACCAGAGAAGTCTAAAGTAAATTGTGAAGCAATGTGCTGGAGACCTATCTAGCATTTAAGGGGTTAAAATCCCAATTGAAATCATAGGGGACTATAATTTCTGTCATATGGTATAGTTGCTTGGCTGCAGAATTGCTCCTTTATGTCTTCTTGAATATGGCCCCTCGTGTCTAAGAGAGTATATTTGAAATGGAAATAGACTGACCACATTGATTTCAGTTCAACCAGAGTTAGAAGAGAACTAATACCTCCTAATAATAACCCCCATGCCACGTACCTCACTATGGCTAAAAAAATCCTAATGGCCCCTATGAATTTTGCTGTTGTGCTTTTGTTCAAGTGATAGCATCTTCAGTCAGTCCTGGATGTCACGTCCATTGCAGAAGACCTTTGCTGGTGGTGTTTTGAAACTAAAATAGGTAGGGTGCATGAGCCTTTTTAAATCATTAAGGACAAGAGATATGTGCAATGTATCTACTACCACTCATGTGCAAGAGAGAAGTTCCTGCTACTAACCCCATGGACATGACATCCAGGACAAACTGATGATGCTATCCCTTGAACTAAGGAGCAAAGGAATGATTCATATGGTTCATTAGAATTTTCTGCCCATAATAAGGTAAGTGGGTAACTACCCTTTGAGTGCCAGAGGGGTAGGCAACACAAGTGTTTATTAAAATTGATATCCAAGATTATGTCAGTATTTAGGAACTAAGAATGTCGCTCCATTAAAGGGTTAGTAATGTCTTACATAAATAAAAAGTAATATTGTAGATAATCAAAAAAGAAATCCAATGATGCCAGTCTAATCTCTCAAACCTTTATGGTTTGAGAGATAATAGGATTTTAGTCTTCCCTGTTAAATCCTTTTCTCTTAGTCTATATAGGTTACTGGTAACTTTGGGTAGGCGATCAGCCCCTTTAAATAGGCAGGGACAATTCTGAGAAGTGACTGCTGGGTGGAACCTACCTCCTCTCCTTAGCTTGCAGCTAGCTAATCCCCAACCAGTAAGATTTGCAGACTAACTATTGACTAGGTAGTAAGAAAGTAAAGGAAGACTCCTGTGAGCATGAACCTGAAAGGACCCCAATATTCTGCCACAGGAGAGCCAAACATGGTCCCTTGACAGGGTGGGAGACCCGGATTTAACAGGTAAGACTAAAATCCTATTTTCTCTGTCATCCAATACAGGTTACTGGTAATTTTGGTATGCCCATCCATTAAGTTCCCTAGGGCCGGGAAGAATGGCAAGCACCAGGTGCAGGCCCCCAAAGTCACCAGAGCACCAATGAACCTAGAGATCATGAATAGCTCAACTATAACCGCAAACTGTCAACGGACACTGAACAGGGGTCAAACAAACCCCAGGAACTGTTACACAGCACACTGAACTAGAGCCAACAGGGCTCAAAAGTGACAGAGTACTGGAAGACTAAAGAGATCCTAGACAGGCAAGGCTGCCTCCAGTCTCTCCCTCCCAAAACTGGCATCAGCCAATGCCAGAACATCCACAAGATAGTGTTTAGCAAAAGAATGCACAGATGCCAAGTGGCCGCCTTGCAAAACTGATCAGCTGAGGCCTGGTTCTTTTAGGCCCAAGAAGCCCCAATAGACCTCGCAGAATGAGCCGTGACCCTGAAGGGAACAGGCTTCTTCCGAAGATCGTAAGCCTTATGAATCGTGGACTTGATCCAAGAAGCAATGGTTACCTTGGAAGCAGGCTTCCCTGCCCTAGGACCCTCAGGAATGACAAAAAGAGTGTCAGACTGCTGCAAGGACTCAGTGCGATGCACATAGAACTTGAGACAACGCACAACATCCAACAGATGAAGATCCCTCTCTTTGTCCGAAGTAGGTTTAGGACAGAAGGAAGGAACCACAATCTCCTGATTAATGTGGAACTCAGATACCACCTTCGGGAGAAACTCTTGTGAGGTGCGAAGCACCGCCTTGTCCTTGTCAAAGACCAAAAAGGGTGGTCTACAAGACAGGGTATGCAGCTCTGAAACTCGGCAAACAGAAAAAATCGCCAGGAGAAATGCCATCTTCCACGTCAGCATCCATAGAGGAATGGTAGCCAAAGACTCAAAGGAGGGCGCTGAAGCACTCCCAAGACCAGGTTAAGGTCCCAGTTAGGAGCAGGGGACTTAAACAACGGACAGGTATGAGCAACACCCTGGAAGAAAACCATGACATCAGGAATGATAGCAAGACGCCTCTGAAAGAAGACAGAGAGGGCAAAAGTATGAACCTTAAGGGAACTCAGACTGAGACCCTTATCCACACCATCCTGGAGGAAGGAAAGAACTGTAGGAAAGTCAAAATCCTGAGGTAGGTCATTGTCAGCACACCAAGATAGAAAGGTAGACCAAACACGATGGTAGGCCTTAGAGGAAACAGGCTTACGGGCACTAAGCATTTCAGCCACCACACCAGCAGAAAATCCCTTCTTCTTCAAAATTGAGGATTCAATATCCATGCTGTCAAAGCCAGATGAAGCACGTCTTCCTTCCAGAGGTAACCCTGTAGAAGAAGGTCCGGACGGGGGGAAGTCGAAGAGGTTCCGCCACTGAGAGGTCCAGAAGCTCCGGAAACCAAGCCTGTCAAGGCCAGTACGGAGCAATCAGAATGACTGGGCAGTGCTCCAGTCTGTTTCTGTAGCACCCGGGAGGAAAGATGTATGCCAGAGGAAATGTCCACGAGATTAACAAGGCATCCACTGCCAGAGCCAGGGGATCTGCCCAGTGAGAGCAGAACGTTGGAACCTTCCTGTTGTGCCTGGTTGCCATCAGTTCGATACATGGAAGACCCCACAGCTGAATGATGAGGTTGAACACCCCCTGGATGTAGTTCCCACTCTCCGCTGTACACCGTGTGCCAACTGAGGAAGTCTGCCAGAACGTTGTCTACGCCAGGAATATGAACTGCCGAAATGGCAGGGACATGCTCCTCTGCCCATGATAAAATAGCCTTGACCTCTAGCCAAGCTGCAAGACTTCTTGTGCCGCCTTGCTTGTTGATGTAGGCTACCGCTGTGGCGTGGTTCGACTGTACCCGGACCAGGCAATCCTCCAGTTGCCGTGTCCAGTGATGTAGGGCATGAAATATCGGCCGAAGCTCTAAGACAATGATGGGAAGGAGAGATTCCTCCTGAGACCACCGGCCCTGAACACAGAAGGGCACCAGGAAGGGTCTGCCTTTAGGAGATTTTTCAGGTTCAGCCACCACGAGAGGCTCTGTTCCATGTGCAGAGGGAGAGATAAGGATCGTTCCAGGAGATCTGGTCTGCCCTGCATGCCAAGATTAGAAACCTCTGAAGTCCCCTGGTGTGAGCCATGGCAAACGGAACTGATTCTATGGTGGAAATGAACTTTCCCACCAAGAATGACGTCTTGACTGGAACCAGATCCTGAGACAGGATAGCCTGGACCTTCAGTGCTATCTGATGAGCCACTTAGTCTGTGAGAAATACCATCCCTCTCTGACTGTCGAAGAGGAAAGACCATCCTCTGGGAAGGAACAAGGTCTGACTTGTCCTAATTGATGATCCACCTGTGATGGGAGAGAGCATGAATGAAGTCATGCCCCTGCTGATGAAGGAGTTCCAGAGAAGAGGCCTTCAGAAGAAGGCAGTCCATATATGGAGTCACCCTGATGCCATTCCGATGAAGGACGGAGATCAATGCTCCCAGGACTCTGTTGAAGACATGAGGAGTCATGGTCAGGCCAAAGGGGAGGGCAGAAAACTGGAAATGCCCTTGGTCACAGGCAAAGCGGAGATACTGCTGACTCTCTGGATGAATGGTGATGTGCAGATAGGCATCTTGAAGATCCAGAGAGGCCAGAGATTCCCCAGGGGTCATGGCTGCTATCACAGTGCATTTTCAGATCCAAAATGGGATTACAGCCGCTGTCCTTCTTTGAAACCACAAAGAGATTGGAGTAGAATCCCAAGCCCCTCTCCTGAGGAGGAACTGGCTCCAGGACCGCCTTGTCCAGAATGGCCTGTATTGCTTCCTCGAAAAGGTGGCGCTTTTCTGTTCCCAAAGGAGAACGAGAAGAGAAGGTCCTGGGAGGAGGAAGGGAGGTGAAGGGAATCCTGTACCCCATAGCTACCACCTGTAAAACCCACGGGTTCGCCACAGAGGCCTGCCAAGCCGAAAGATAGTGGCGTAAGCGGCCACCTACCTGCAGGTGGGGACCCTGGTTTGGCGAGTCATGCAGAAGAAGGTTTGGAAGCCTTGGGCTTCGTGGACGACCTGGATCTTCATTGCTGCTCAGGCTTGGATGAGGAGTGCGGAGCCTGAGGGACCGTCTGGGTCGCTTGGCGCAAGTCTGCTTGAAAAGGATGAAAAAGATGATTCCTTTTGACAGGTGCCTTCTTCCTCAGGACCACTGGCAGGTGAGTACTCTTCCCTCCATTGGCCTCGCTGATGAGATCCTTTGAGCTCAGGCCCAAACAGGGAGGAGCCCTGAAAAGGCAAAGCCAGGAGAGCCTACTTGGAAGTCCTGTCAGCAGACCAGATCTTGAGCCAAAGAGCACGTCTGGCTATCACAGACATGGTAGATGCCCTGGCTACTATACGCACAGCGTCAAACAGGGCAGCAGAGACATCATTCTTTAGCCTCAGCAATGTTAGCGAGAAGTTGAAACATGTCAGCAGAAGGGGCTCCCTGACGGACAGCTGAATTGAGCTGTTCAGTCCAAACAGCCACAGCCCTATTCACCCATGCTGCAGCAAAGGTAGGGCAGAGGGCAGAGCCAGCCATCGCAAAAAATAGCCTTGAGAGAGGTCTCAAGCTTCTTATCAGTCCAGTCTTTGACAGCAGAGGCATCAGCCACCGGCAAAGCAGTGGACTTAGAAAGCCTGGAAACTGGGGCATCCACTTTGGGGGGATGGACCCATTGCGTGAGGGCCATTTCAAAGAAAGGGTAAAGCTTAGCAAACTTCCTCCACAGATGGTTTCCTGTCTGGAAATTTCCACTCCTCAGACACCAAACGGTCAAGGGTGAGGTTAGGTAGAAAACAAGTATGGGGCCGAACAGGCTCCTGAAACACATCAGAGGGGTCAGAAGACGCCTCCTATACCAAGGGAATGTTCAGGGTGGTAAGCACAGCCCTGATCAGGCCCACAGCCAAGGGAATGGGGTCATCCTCAAAGGGGTCCCCAAAAAACTAAGATGAAGGAACAGCTGAACAGTCATCATCATCATCAGAGTCCACCAATAATCCCTCCTCAGAGGAGTCAGACACATCAGGTACACCCAGCGGTTTAGGCAGGGAAGATCTGATAGGGGCGGGGGCCTGTCTTGAGTGGAAGACCCCCTATAAAGTGGATGGAAGGCAATGTAAGGTGGACCGGAAGTCCCTGGTAGTAGCCTTAAACTCTTGCATCCATACTGGCTCTAGTGCATGGCTGGAGGCCCCTGAGGGGCACCAGCACATGCTGGGCAAACATGACCTGAGTATTCTCTAGGTAACCCTGAGTGACATGAGGAGCAATGAGCAATGGGGGACACAGACACCCCAGTGTCCTTTGTCGTAGGTTTAGCCCCAAGGTCTAACGGAGTAGACATTCTTACAGAGTCAAATGGTCAAAGTATCAAAACACCTACACAATAGTGTGTATGATAAATAAATGCACCCCAGAAACGCTACATAAGACGTATCTGGTAGGCGAAGGGTTAAACTGCGGAGGAGAGAAGGAGAGTCCAAGCCCTGCATAGGATACTCAATTTACGAATACACAAAATGGCTGCCGCGACGGGAGCCAATCAGAACTGAGCTCGTGAAGCAAGTGCTCATGGGAAACGTAGTTTAGCTAACGGAGTAAACCAACAGTGCCCAAAGCCCCTAAAGCCTCCAACATTCCCAAAACAATGACCGGATGACAGAGCAAGGGCAAACTCACAAAATGAGCTATCTCTGACCTCGCTACGTGTAGCGGTTGCAGAGATATGTCCCAAACTGTAAAGTCCCATAGAAGTGAATGGTGCAATGGCGTCTATGCGGTAAACGCGCACCAAAGTTAACGAGGTAAATACCAAACGTAAAACCACTCAAAAGCCCACTAAAATAAAACAGTAGACCCAATAAACACTGGTCCCAGTAGGGAAAGTGCCCAGAAACCCCCTAAAAGGTGCTAACCAGCAGCAAAAAGGGTGAAGTTACCACAGAAACATGCTCCAAACACCTCACAGACATACAGATAAACCCAATAAGTGCATGAGTATGTAATAGGAACTCCAAGTGAGACCCCCTGTGCGGAGGGGCAGCATGGGACATGTGGACCTCAGCACTCAAAGGGTGCTCACCTTTTTCAGCAGGTCTTCTGAAAGAACAAAACAGCTGTAAAGCTTTATGACCAGAATGGACTGGTATCCACTGCCTTTTTTGGGAACTATCAAGAGTTTGGAATAGAGTCCCACAAACTTTTCCTGAGAAGTAACATGCACCAAAAATTGCATACCTACAAGGGAAGAGACTAGACAAATCTGCAAAATATCATGAGGAGCTCTGGACACGAAGAAATGACCAGGAGGAAAGAACTTGAAGTCTATGCCGTACCCTTCTGAATTTACAAGAACAACCCACTGATCTGCCACAGAAAGAGCCCAAGCACTATGAAAAAGGTGCAGAAAACCTCCTATTACCTGAGGCTGACCAGACCTCTGAGAGTTATACAGAGGTAGACTTGTCAACTCTGGGCTTCTGTGTAGGTTTCTTGTGTTTTGGGGTAGGGCATGCCTTGTCTGCTGAAGAAGTAGAAAACCTGGGAGCAATCCCATACTGGCAGGGTGAAAAAAAAACACTTGTCTTCCATGGAAAGAAGAAATATTTAGGAGTAACCTGTGGCCAAAAAGCACTCTTACCTCCAGTGGCTTGACTAAAAGCCTGCTACAGTTTTGGGCCAAACAACTGCTTCCCCATGAACAGAAGGGGCACCAAGGACTTTCCGGAAGATTGGACAGCCGACCAGATCTTTAGCCAAAAAGTATTGCACTCTGCAACAGAAAAAACTGAGGCATTCACAGTAATTCTGGCAGCAGCAAAGGCTGCTTCTGCTTTTAGCAGATATGTATTAGTCTCAAGGATCTTAGAGACAGTTATAACAATATACTTCATTGTCTCCAAAAGGTGATCCTCTCAAAAAGCCATGGCCCTAGCCAGATGGGACATAAAGCAGCACCAGATATCTCAAAGTTTGCCTGCAATAAATCATCCAGGAGCTTATCCATTTGGTCCTTAAAGTGCATCTATCCTTTAAAAGTTATGCTCATTAGTTAGGTCATTTAGCGAATAAGCTTAAAATGATATTTAAAAAAACAAAGCAAAACAAAACATTATTTGCATGAATATTAAGGTTTAAAGTGTGTCCTGTACCCTACTTCCGGGCAAACTGCTCTTGCCGCAGATTGCCGCACTGCCTCTGCTCCCGTCCCTCTACCCAGCATCCTCCAATGATGGAGGCTTTCTCTCTCTAAGCTGGAGCGATCCCACTGGCAGAGATCGATATCTAGCCAATGAGATCGCTCCAGCTTAGAGAGAGAAAGCCTCCGTCATCAGAGGATGCTGGGTAGAGGGACGGGAGCAGAGGCAGTGCGGCAAGAGCAGTCTGTCCAGAAGTAGGGTACAGGACACACTTTAATTCTTAAAGGGATAGTAATACTTCGTTTTATCTTTTTTTTATTTTGTAGGCATTAAAAAAACACGAAGAACGATATGGTTTGAGAGATATTCACAAGCAAAGTTTTCCCCTCCCGCCCCTTTTACCTAGTGTAAGCCATCTCTTCTCACATGTGGAATGCAGTCCATAGACCAGACAGATAAAAGCAAGGGACAATATTCTTCCTATCAGAACAATGAAAGCCCTGCCCTCCTTGACAAGCTTTTCAGGTTTTTCCCTTATCTTAATTGAAGATTGTCCCTCTCTGCGGTCTACCTGGGCACCTCCCTTCTGCTCTGGCTGAGCAGTGTTACATCAGTAAAAGGGGTGGGAGGGGGACACTTTGTCAGTGAATTACTCTTGAACTATAACTCTGTCAGTATTGAAATAACACTCTCCAAAGTCCAAATACTATGATGATTAATTAGAGCTGCTTTTATTATAAGCCTTTAAGTTTCACGCAAATAACTTTAAAAAAAAATTGTTAAAAGCTTATTCGCTAAATGCTCTAACTAATGATCATAACTTTTAGAGAGATAGATCCACTTTAAGTGCTATCGTATCTGCAATTGGAAAGGCTGTATTATAAGAAAGGTGGAAGAATGGGGGAGGGGAGGCCCACTGCACTAAAGCATCTGCAGAAAAGGGATACGAGAAAGAGATAGAGAGTGTGATGTCTGGGAAGGAACAACTTCATGTCAGGCATCCACCATTCTGCCATAATTCCTGGTCTAAGGAATGGAGAAGAGGAAAAATATCAGCCTTCTTTTTGCACCTTTTAAAAATACGAGAGGAAGAAGAACTGGAATATGAGGCCATCAGAGTTTCCATGACAGCATGGATGAGACCCTCAGCAGGAGAACCATGGTGTTCTTCAAACGAATCCCCAACAACGAATGATGAATGAGTCCCCGCTCCAAAATGGCTGAAAAGTGTTTTAGGGGGAACAGGATGGTCCTTAGACAAAGATTCTCAAATACCTTGAACAAAGGAAGGTATAAAACTCACATAAGAAATTAGAAGCCTTAACCCATGAAGGCTTCTGCTCATTAGAAGAGGGCCCTGGTAGCCATGTGCGGTCCACACAGCAAGAAAAACCTTATGTACCAAAGAAATCCCTATGATTACCAATCTGACATGAGGAGCAATCTGTTAAAGGGGTTAAGAAGGGGGGACCCCAAAACCTTGATTACTTGCCCATGTCTCCCTTTGCCTCAAACACAGCCAGGGGACCACTTAAAATATATTACAGGACAGAAAAAGTAAGATAATAGTACTTATATAAAGTACATACAGTATCTCACATAAGTAAGTACACCCCTCACATTTTTGTAAATATTTTTATTTTATCTTTCATGTGACAACACTGAAAAAATGACACTCTGCTACACTGTAAAGTAGTGAGTGTACAGCCTGTATAACAGTGTAAATTTGCTGTCCCCCTCAAAATAACTCAACACACAGCCATTAATGTCTAAACCTTGGCAACAAAAGTGAGTACACCTCTAAGTGGAAATGTTCAAATTGGGCCCAAAGTGTCAATATTTTGTGTGGCCACCATTATTTTCCAGCACTGCCTTAAACCTCTTGGGCATGGAGTTCACCAGAACTACACAGTTTGCCACTGGAGTCCTCTTCCACTCCTCCATGATGACATCACGGAGCTGGTGGATGTTAGAGACCTTGCACTCCCCCACCTTCCGTTTGAGGATGCCCCACAGATGCTCAATAGGGTTTAGATCTGGAGACATGCTTGGCCAGTCCATCACCTTTACCCTCAGCTTCTTTAGCAAAGCAGTGGTCATCTTGAAGGTGTGTTTGGGGTCGTAATCATGTTGGAATACTCCTCCGAAGGGAGGGGATCCTGCTCTGCTTCAGTATGTCACAGTACATGTTGGCATTCATGGTTCCCTCAATGAACTCTAGCTCCCCACTGCAGGCAGCACTCATGCAGGCCCAAACCATGACTCTCCCACCACCATGCTTAACTGTAGGCAAGACACACTTGTCTTTGTACTCCTCCCCTGGTTGCCGACACACACGCTTGACACCATCTGAACCAAATAAGTTTATCTTGGTCTCATCGGACCACAGGACATGGTTCCAGTAATCCATGTCCTTAGTCTGCTTGTCTTCAGCAAACTGTTTGCGGACTTTCTTGTGCATCATCTTTAGAAAAGGCTTCCTTCTGGGACGACAGCCATGCAGACCAATTTGATGCAGTGTGCGGCGTATGGTCTGAGCACTGACAGGCTCACCCCTCACCCCTTCAACCTCTGCAGCAATGCTGGCAGCACTCATACGTCTTTTTCCCAAAGACAACCTCTGGATATGATGCTGAGCACGTGCCCTCAACTTCTTTGGTCACCACGGCGAGGCCTTTTTTGAGTGGAACCTGTCCTGTTAAACCGCTGTATGGTCTTGCCCACTGTGCTGCAGCTCAGTTTCAGGGTCTTGGCAATCTTCTTATAGCCTAGGCCATCTTTATGTAGAGCAACAATTCTTTTTTCAGATCCTCAGAGAGTTCTTTGCCATGAGGTGCCATGTTGAACTTCCAGTGACCAGTATGAGACAGTGAGAGTGATAACACCAAATTTAACACACGTGCTTACCATGTGCACCTGAGACCTTGTAACACTAACGAGTCACACAACACCGGGGAGGGAAAATGGCTGATTGGGCCCAATTTGGACATTTCCACTTAGGGGTGTACTCACTTTTGTTGCCAAGGTTTAGACATTAATGGCTGTGTGTTGAGTTATTTTGAGGGGGACAGCAAATTTACACTGTTATACAGGCTGTACACTCACGACTTTACATTGTAGCAGAGTGTCATTTCTTCAGTGTTGTCACATGAAAGATAAAATAAAAATATTTACAAAAATGTGAGGGGTGTACTCACTTATGTGAGATACTGTATATGCCTGCAAAGGTTAAAGTGACATGCAAGGAAGTAGAGACCAATCTCATGTTCCACATTGAAGTGAAAAAGGAAAATGATCAGAACAGAGCCTCTTCTTCCTATGCCCTAAAGCATGGGAAAAAACAGGCTTATGGGTAATGTAGTCACTAGCCATTACCCTTTCAAAATGATGTGACATCTCTATGGCCTCCTCTCACAAGAACTCCTCAGTATCAGGGTCCCCTGGGCCACCGCTATGTAGTTCAGAGACAGAGAAGCCCAATAAGCCCCCTTACATGCACCGAAGTGAAATTGACTGAACAGAAAGTCACTATATGGTCAGTGCAAGTACTCGTTCTTAAAGTCACAATGGCCATGTACAAAATGAAAAAAGTGAATGAACAGGCATTTGACTGAAGTAAAATAGAAGAAAAAGAATTAAAATGAATCCAAATGAATAAAAATTATTTTAAATTAATTAAAATGAATGAAAATCCTTTTGTTCTAAAGGAGAGGTATAGTAAGATAAGCAGAGATGTCAGAAATGTACATAGTGCCAATCCAGCCAAATTACGACAGATAAGTGAACTTAAAGAACCCCTGCACCACCAATCAGAAGTAAGCCAGGGAAAGGGGGGATTCTGGGAAATGTAGTTTTTCTCCATTGCTGTAACCATGCAACAAAGCTGTGAAGCAAAGCAATTCACACATTTCTGGACAGTCAAAACCCCCGATCATGCAACAGAACATGATCAGAGGAGAAAAAGAGCCAACTCTTACATTTATAACACAAAACGGTGCAGAGTTATGATCCACACAATTTTCCCCATTAAAGTTTATGCAGCAAAGATGGCCACAGCACAGGCTCCCATTCTTAAAATGGCCATTCACCAAAAATCAAACTTTTTTTAAAACAAGCTGAAACGTTCCAAAAAAACCCTTGGTGTACAAGAGGAAGGAAAATGATAAAGATTACAATGACTCCGGCGATTCTAGAAACATAAATAATAAGCATAACAGCTATGCACTGGATATTACTGAAAGGGTTAATATGTGAAGGAAAGACTAATTCAGCCATCTCTGCTACTAGGACATGTAAGGGAAAAAGAGAGAGAGAGCGAGAGAGAGAGAAAGAAGGATGATTGCCTAAACACCACACAGAATGTGGAAGTGAGCATAGTGGGACATAGAATAGGACCATGGCATTCAAAGGGTTACTCACCAATCTTCTGTCTTCAAGCTACAATCTAAAATCTCTAAGAGACACAGCTATGAGGAACAGACTTATCATAAAGTCAGCCTCCATTGGGAAATTGTCCATAGAAACTCATTTGAAGTGGGCAATCCAGCTCCAGGGATGCCAGGGATACAGCCCCATATTTAAAGAAAAAAAACAATAACATAACCTAAAAACTAAGAGAATAGCCACTGCACCTCAATCTTCTTCAAAGAGTACATGAATCTGGGTTAGGGTGGGTGCTGAGCTAGAGGAAGAGGAGGGAGTCTTTGCACCAGAGACCCTGTCTTTTTAAATGTCCTGCAGGAGGGAGCTCAACCCTCATGGTTCCTGTGTTCCATACTGGACATAAGAGAAATGTGCTTTATTACTCAGCATTGTGCTGCACCAATACCTTCATTAGAACATGATGAAGGTGTCATTGTGTACTATATGTCAACTGATAAAGCGTGTTTAGTTTTAAGCATAGCCTGGAGCTTTGGTTTCTGGACTGTGTATGAAGTTTGCAGCACTCTGCAGCTTCAGCGCCCAGCCAATAAAATTAGGTGTTGGCCCACTGTGTGGGAACAGAATGGGAAAGTGAGACAAGGAAGAAGACAGAAGGAGAGAGAAAGATACCTGTCTCTTGAATGAAGGACACCAACCTGGGAAAGTCCTCCTGTTAAAGGGATATCAAGATCTCTTTTAAATAAAATATAATATTGTAGATATTACAAAAATAAACTAACTGATCCAAGTCCCGTCTCTCTTATAGTTTGAGAGATATACGATGTTTAAGTCCCCCCTTCCCTCCCCTTTCACAGACGTCAGCCTCAAGCTGACAGAAGGAGATCCTGGTCCCGGGAGAGCCGAAATACCGCTATCTGAAAATAAATACTTAACTGGAACAGTCTACAAAGTATGCCTGGTTTGCAAGCACACTTTGTAGACCGTTCCAATGAAGTATTTCAGTCCCGGGCCAGTCCCCGGACCTCCTTCTGTCAGCTTTACAGCTGACGTCTGTGAAAGGGGACGGAGGGGGGGGACTTTAGCATTGTATATCTCTCAAACTATAAAGGTTTTAGACACAGGACTACATTTATATCTACAATATTACATTTTATTTAAAAGAGACATTACTAACCCTTTAAGAGCAACTTATTTCCAGGAGTGAGTTTAGTGAAACATAAAAAAAGCATAGCTCATGCGCTGTGACCTAGTTTTGTACAATTCTCTCAACAAAGTTTGCTTTAGGATAAACTGCTGTATCTTCCACTGTAAGGCATTTTTTCCTTCTAGATCTAGACACATTTTCATCTCACTGAGCATATCCCTTGCCATGGACATTTATTGCCACTGGCCCACTGATAATATTTTTTGCCACTAAAACTATTGCTTGTGACTGAGGATACGGCTTGCCACCAAAATGTGTCCCAGTTTGGGTCTATTTATGTACAAATCTTCAATTGTTCCCAGTTAATGTGGGCCCTGAATTAAATCTTGTTTTAACCTATCAATGGAAAAAATGGCATTTAAAATTAGCCATTTTGCGTATTTGTAGAAATGGAACCCCCCAAATTTGAGGGGATTCTAGGGCCCTGATTTCTATAACAAAAGAGGGCAAACTTCAGCCTTCCATCTGTTGTTGGAAGGTAATTCCCATCATTCTCAGCCAGGAGATGGGTGATGTTGGGGCTAATCCAATATCACATGGATGGTTGCAGTTTGCTCATCCCTGTTCCATATGTTGCCTTATCTTTTACAAATGTTAAGCATGTGATCAGACAAGTGAGACCCGCAGACCTTCCTGAATCTCTCCATTTGCTTGTAGGTGTCAGGATCCAATTCCTGGGACACATCCTTCATCCACAGCAGTGCTCCTCTATATTCAGTCCGTGCTTTCTCCATTTGATTAACAGTTACTAGGGTATCTGATATTGCCCTTCCACTAAATGTGGCCATCTCCTGCTCCAAGCGGGACAATGGAGAGCAGAGGGATAACCTGAAAGGAAATAAAATAACGCCAAATATGTTTAACCAATTCATGGAAACCTATCCTGATGGAGTAGGGTTGTAAATGAGCAAGCACTTTAATATTACAAATGCTGTAGAACAGTGTTCTCAGTGTTGGTACTCAAGCCTCTCGAACAGTGCACACTTTCAGAATCTTCTCACATGAGCACAAGTGGCTCTGTCAATGGGTCAGCCATTCTGACAGATCCCCTGGTACTATTGGCAGGATCACTAATACTCATCGGAGGAGGTCCTGAAGGAATTTCAAATATTCAATTAAAAAAGCACTGTATTTTGATGTAACTTATGCATATATATTTGAGGAATGGTTAAATACATTTTGTGGGGCTTCCCATGCTTTAGCTTTGAAAAGCTATGCATTAAAATACGGGTGTCAAAATCTGTTCCTCTAGGACACCTAATCATCCAGGATGTAGGGATAAACTGCTTGTGCACAGATAACAAAATTAGTGCTTTATCATTTTTTACAGATCAAGTAGGAAAATCCTCACATCCTATCCTGATAGGTGTGCTCCAGATCCAGATTTTCACAACTCTGCCTCAGAA
Source organism: Rhinophrynus dorsalis (assembly GCA_037306005.1). NCBI lineage: Eukaryota > Metazoa > Chordata > Amphibia > Anura > Rhinophrynidae > Rhinophrynus > Rhinophrynus dorsalis. The sequence continues at coordinate 145,989,785 of CM074725.1, read as the reverse complement.
GACAGGAGAACCTTTTACACAGTGAATAATGGGCCATGTGAACTAATGTTTCTTGCTGCATGCAAGATCAAACTTACCTTTGACCAGCAGAAGAGCACAAAGCATTTCCTGTTGCTTTCATCATTTTCCCAGCCCGTGTGCTGTTCTGCTGCGCATGCACCTTCAGCAGAAGACCAAGCTCATTCTCTTCCAGAGACACATCTGCAACAAAGGATGAACCAGGAGCAAGTTAATCCCTTTCTAACTGGAAGCACATTTCTGGCATCAAGGGGATAAGATTCAGAAACCGTTTTAGCAATTAATCTGGCTTTGATATTTTTGTGAATGCACCTTTCTCCTGCATTCCACTGATAGTCTCCCATGTGAAAGACACCATAGCTCATCATTGTACCTTTCACAACAGGCGACATCACCAATGCACCTCTGGTGTTTTGGAGTAGCTTTTGTGAAAGGGGCCTAAGGCCTAACTCACATAAACAACTTTATTTCAAGATGCTGCTGCAGCCACTGTTGCCAATGAAAAACTCACCCATGTGGATTAACCCGTAGAGAACAATAATATCTATTTTTTGTCTGTTGAAACGTTGTATAACAATGGAGTTAGCCACATGACCTATAGTGCAGTCCTTAATTATCTGAACAGTGATACATATTTTGTTGTTTTGGCTCATTCTCCAGTACACTGGATTTTAAATGAAACCATGACTACGAAGATAAAATGCAGAATGTTAGCTTTAATTTGAGGTATTTAAATCCGTAAATCGGGAAACATGTAGTAATTACAGACTTTTTTATGGTATACACTGAAAATATCTCAGAGAAACAGCATGCAAATAAACGGCACATTAACCCTTTGAGTGCCAGAGAGGTGTCTAGTGCATTGCAGTGCAATGCATTGGGCCCCTTTCCGGCACTCACATGGTTAAGTATGTCACCATCATGAAAAGGGCAACATAAGAATTTGGCCTGCATCAAAAGCGCAAGATTCTCGTGTTTCCTCCTTAAACGTTGCTTCAACCCTCATCCATTAGTGCCCCCATATAGCTGCTCTATGTTTAACCCGACCAAGCACAACAGGAATCTCCCCTCTGCATGCGCCTCTATACCCTGTCATTCTGCATGCAGAGAATGGGAGAGAGAGGCTAGCCCAGTGGACAGTGCTCAGCACATTTTTGGTATGTTTTGTTTAATGTTGTTTAGCACGTTGTGACTGATAACATAATAATGTGTCAGGATATATGCAAGAATTTGTCATTACCAGTAGAATATGTGTATCATTCACTGTACAAGTGGGTAATATATTTATATGGTTTATGTTGGGTTAAATATAGTGCAGCTATGCGGCCACTAATGGAAGCGATGTTTAAAGGGATAGTAATACTTCGTTTTAACTTTATTTTATTTTGTAGGCATTAAAAAAACATGAAGAATGATATAAGTCTTATCTCTCAAACCTTTATGGTTTATGAGATATACACAAGCAAAGTTCCCCTCCCCGCCCCTTTTACCTAGTGTAAGCCATCTCTTCTCAGATGTGAGTCTGGTTGTATGACAGGACAGATAACAGAAGGGGACAATTTTCTTTGTATGAAAACAATGAAAGCCCTTCTCCCCTTGACAAGTTTTTCAGCTTTTTCCCTTATCTTAATTGAAGATTGTCCCTCTCTGCAGTCTACCTGGGCATCTCCCTTCTGATCTGGTTGAACAGGGGGGGATACTTTGTTTGTGAATATCTCTTAAACCATAAAGGTTTCAGAGATAAGACTTATATCATTCTTCGTGTTTTTTTAATGCCTACAAAATAAAATAAAGTTAAAATGAAGTATTACTATCCCTTTAAGGAGGCAACATGAGAATCTTGCTCTTTTGATGAAGGTGAGTTTCTCATGTCGCCCTTTTCATCACAACAACATGTTTAATGCGTCAGTTAGATGCACGCTGTTTTCTCTGCAATATTTTCAAAGTGAACCCCTTTTTATACATAGTCCCTCCATTTTAGGGCACTGAAAGTAATTGGATAATTGAAGTTACATAATTTAAGTTAATGCACAAAACAGCTAACAAAAGGTCTAGAGGTAATTCTGATATGGCATTTGGGGTCTGTCATTGTTGTTTCTCAGGTGCGAAAAAGTGTCAGTCCCAGGACAGCAGACCATCATGAGGCTTAAAATTGGAATAAACTGATCAGAGAAATAGCCTGTACATTAGGTGTGTCAAAATAAGAAAACGAGCTATAGACTAATACCAATGTAGCGGATGACCGAAGAATGCTAATAGTTGTGAAGAAAAATCCCCTTTCCACTGTCAGACAGATCAGGAACACTCTCCAGGATATAAGCATAAAAGTGTCAAAGAGTACCATAAAGAGATGACTATACCATCCTAAGCACAAAAGGTCTGCAAGATGCAAACCACTAGTAAGCCTCAAGAATAGAAAGGAGAGTTTACAGTTTGATAAAATCTAAATAAAAAAAAGCTTTCTTATGGTTAGATAAGATGAAGATTAACATGTGCCACAGAGATGGAAAGAGGAAAGTCTGGAGAAAGAAAAGAACCGCACATGATCCAAAGCATACCACCTTATCTCTGAAAAATATTGGACGTATTGTTATGGCTTGGGTATGTATGGCTACCACTGGAAATGGCTCAATTGTCTTTATTGATGATGTGACTGCTGCTCAGATCCAGCCAAATGCCTCATAACTCATTAAAGACACGTCACCTTGCAGCAGAACAATAACCACAAACATACTGCTTAAGCAACCAAGGAATTTTTCAGGGCCAAAAAAGTGGAATGCTCTTGACTGACCAAGTCAATCACCTGACCTAAATATATCAGTGCATGCGCTTCATTAACAGAAGACAAGACTGAAGGGAAAAATTACCAGAAACCATAGGAACCCAAGGTGGCTGAAAGGTGGCAGAGCACTGAGAAGATAACCAGTATCTAGTGAAGTCCAATTACTTTTTGGTCCCCTAAAACGTAGGGACTAGGTATAAAAGGGCTGTAATTCCTACATAGTTCACTGTTTATACCTCAAATTAAAGCTGGCAGTCTGTCTGCACTTTGTCTTCTTAGTCATTGTTTCATTTTAAATACAGCATGGGCTATACTCTAGGTCTTAAACATTTCACATTTTGATGTCTACCCAAATCAATTTTCTTTTCTTTGAATCCCTATCAAATTTGCTGGGCTACCTTTCCACACGCCAACTCCAGATATCTAGATCTAACACTTTAACTTATTTATTCGAAAATTTCAGTCTCATCCCACCTTCACTCTAACATACCTTCCATCTGTACATTTTAGCAGGTACAGAAGCATTTTTGTCGTTATGCACCTTATAAAATAAATCATTTATACCTTTTTAAATAAAGTTTCAAACACCGCATGGTGGGACTTACAGTCTTGTTTAGCAAGTTGTGATCTGTCTTCTCCCATGCCTACTGCAGATGCGGACTATAAATCCCAGAAATCTGTGCGCTAATGTGTGTATATATCCTTTGATAGCACTGTTTTCAAGGAAAACAGGGATTTTAATATAGATATGGACATACTGGTGTGATATGTGTAATACATATATATTTTTTTTCTCTAGCCTATGTGCATTTGCCTTGTTATTAGTACAGTAATTAACAAAGGAAACAGACACACGCTTACTAGTATAAGACTCAATACACTTTGATAGCTAAACAATGTATATTGAAGACAGTGACCATGTGGTTAACTAACAAAATATGTGTCCTTAGAAATCCTTCTGGTGCGCTGTCTCCATTTAGTTTTTATTTGATATTAATACATACCATTAAGTGCTTGCTGGTATCGTTCAATTATTTTGAGTAACTCCAAACTGGTTGCCTGAATGGAGTGAAATATCTGTAAAAATCAAAGGTCTACGTTAGTCTTAACTTCCATTTCGAGTGTGAGAATACAATTGTTGAGTGAGGTTAAAGTAGTGGGACATGGCTTATCCTTTTACGTTACATGTACATTAGGGCCAAGGGGGTTCCAAGTTTATGACCATTAAATGTTCCCTCTAATAAATGGGTGGGCAACCTGTGGTTTACAGCTGTTTTTGGACTACAGTAGCCTTTATCCTCAGCCAGTGAAGTTGAAGTGCAACTATAGCTGAATTCAACAGGTTGTAAACCCTTGCTCTAAGTTGCTGCATGATGGTTAATAACATATATTTAATTATTCAATAATGTATATAAATTAAAATAATGAATTTAAATAACAACAGCATAAAGTATAAAGGAACTTTATTTTTATTTTTTATGCAGAAAACAAACTTGTCATTTAATTTTCACTGCTAACAGTTACATATTTCCTGACTTATTACTGTTTAAATTCTTGTTTTATTCACATTAACAGTGCCCTCTAGTGGCCAGAATTCAAATAAATATTCTATTGCATACAATGGGGAGGTGAGACACTGACAAACAGCTCTATACAGAATGTGCTACAAACTGATGAGTCATGGTGGCAGCTTGAACTTTCAGGAGATAATAACCCTGACACTTCCTCACAATTTGAACTGTTATAATCCTATAATATGAAAGGCCAAATGTATGTTTGTCCGATGTAGTCATGCGCAGTAGAGATTGCCAGAACAAACAGAATGCTGGCCCGTGTACATGGGCTTTTGCAGTCATGCGCAGTAGAGACTGCCCAAACGAACAGAATGCTGGCACGAGTACACAGGCTTTTACACTAGTATTTGAATAAAACAACTGACAGCAATGGGAGTGACCTTGTTTTATTCAGCAGGAAAAGCCCTATAACATATAGGCTTTCATTAAAAAAGTGTATTGCTCCTTTAATTAATAATTTTCTGGTAAAAGCTGGGTCAGTAGGTGGTTATTTTGTGTGTTTGCCTCAGGGAACAAGAGAACCCAGAGGTGGAGAATATGTTTAGCTCACTGATCTCATGTCATTATGTTACATGGCAGCATGATGGAAAGAATAAGGATCGTCAAGGAACAGTGCTGCTTTCTTACGTAAATTAAATGTTATAGGGGTTTTCCTGTTTTGTAAAATAAGGGAACTCCCACTGCAAGAAGATACTTAATTTAAAAGTTATTACAGCTCTGTGTTGCGTACACCTCTGGCACTGAAAGGATTAATCTATAATACATTTTAATAAAGCATCGCCTGGCACCAGGAGTACCTATTTTTCCCTTAGCCTGAATAGCATTACAATATAAGAGAATTTTAGGGAACTTACTGCTAAATCATTAGTCCATGTGGAACACAGGAACCATGGGGTACAGTTTTCCTCCTCTGTAGGAGAGGGCACTTCAAAAAAGGTCAAGCCTCTGAGGCAAACACTCCCATCTTCCCTCCACTTTACCCCACCTCCTATTCCCAGTATCAATTCATAGCAAAGACACAAGCTTTTCTCCAGGAGGGAGACCTGTGCTCAACACAGACTAAGAAAAAAAAGGATTTAATGGTATGTTCACTAAAATCTGCTTTTCTCTGTTGTCCAATGTGAAACACAGGAAACAAAGGGATATATAAAAGATATCTGCCAATATTCCAATTTTAAAAAGATAAAACTCGCCCTACTGGAGTCCAGTTTCCACAGGACCAACTGGTACAGTATGAACCTCAGGTGTCAGCAGACACCAAACTTGCACACCAAACAGATGAAAATGAACAGAAAACCAACAATTCTTATCTCTACAGAGAAATAAAGAAAATTAGAAGGATTCTTATACAGACACCACAGCATGGAGAACCTTCCATACAAATCTGGCCTCAGCCAACTCCAGGACATTCCATTGTTAGCGTTTGGGGAAAGTTTGCAGAGACCACCACGTCGCCACCTTACATGACTGTTAAGCAGTGGCCTGATTCTTGTAGGCCCAAGATGCGCCCACAGATCAGATGAAATGCACTGTGACACATAAAGGAACATAAACCAATGAGTAAGCTGTGGCGCTATATGGAGAGGATGTTATGTCACTGAGTTGCTGCTGCCAATGACAAGACTCCTGCTAAAGAGTCTTAAACACACAAAATCACACAAAACTGTATCGGCGCTGCCACCCGTGAATTCAAAAATAACCACTTAAGATATTTAAATTGGAATTTATTATAATCCGTGGATCTTCATATAAGGGTAAATTAAAGGAATAGTCATACAATATTTCCCTTCAGTATCTTAGATTCCAATCTTTCTTAAAAACACTTGTTTATACCATTAATATATGATAGTATAAGAAATCACAGAAACAGCAGTAAAAAAAGTTACTCTAAATTTTGGAGATAATATGAACTCATCAGACACTACTTAGCATCGGTGACGTCCAAATTCCACCTTATACTCTAAAATATCACCAAAAAGATACATGGATACATCAAGGAATACTATACATAATAGTCCCCAAGTGTATAGAAGATATATACCAAACTACATGTTTCTGGTGTACTGACCATCCCCCCACGACTCTTGCCCTCCTCTTTTTCTAAGGCAGTAACGTGACAACAAAAACTTTCCTGGTAGGCAACTTGGACGATAGTCTCCCGCCTCCACGATAGAGAAAAATACCACCCTCCATGGGTACAGAAGCACATTCCTGTCTCCCAACATATAAAAGCTTGTTTAACCCCCTCCACCCTGAACGGGATTAATAGGGTACGATGACGTTATGCGGGACGTATCCCACACCAGAAAGAACCCTCACTTATCATAATACACTTACACATAGAACATTGCCTTTATTAAAAAAATCTATCAAATAAGAAAAAAAAAAAATAAATAAAAAATGAAAAAAAAAAAATAGATCGATCCAGAAACATATAGTCTGGTATATATTTTCTATACACTTGGGGACTACTGTATATAGTATTCCTTAATGTATCCATATATCTTTTTGGTGATATTTTAGAGTATAAGGTGGAATTTGGACATCACCGATGCTAAGTAGTGTCTGATGAGTTCAAATATTAATATTTTTAAGAAAGATTGGAATATAAGAAACTGAAGGGAAATGCTGTATGACTATTCCTTTAATTTACCCTTATATGAAGATCCATGGATAATAATAAATTCCAATTCTAGTATCTTAAGTGGTTATTTTTGAATTCACGGGTGGCAGCGCCGATACAGTTTTGTGTGACATAAAGGAACATACTTCTTCCTAAGGACATACGCCTGTCAAATGGTCCCCTTGATCCTGGAAGTGATGGTAATCTTAGAGGCACAAAAAGAAGTGTAGGGGAAAATCACTGCACCACCCAACTGGAGATCTCATCTAATCAGGAAAAAAACCCTCCAAAATAAACTAAAGAGGTGAGGGTGCCACGTAGTAAAGATAATCACAACAAGAAAAAAAAGGAAAAGAAAACTACCTATAAGGTACTCATTCATTTCCCATCTGTATACTGTTTGAACAAGGCTAGTTTCTTCTACCCCATAAATAAACCTAAATCAACCTGTTAAAAAATAACTTTTAATCTTCACAATATTTAAGCCATGAAGAGTGTTATTTCAATACTGTCAGAGTTGTAGTTCAAGAGTAATGATAAAGTATCCCCCTCCTGCCAGTTTTACCTAGCGTAAGCCACCTCCCCTCAGGTGTGGAATCTAGTCTTCTTAAGACCAGATAGCTCACAGCAAGGGACAATCTTCTTACTGTGAGAACAATGAAAACCCTACCCTCCTTGACAGGTTTTTCCCTTATGCTAATTGAAGATTGTCCCTCTCTGCAAGCCATCTGGACACCACCTTTCTGTTCTGAGGTATGCAGTGTTACATCAGTATAAATGGGCAGGAGGGGGATACTTTACCATTCAATTACTCTTGAACCACAACCCTCTCAGTATTGAAATAACACTCTTCAGGGCACAAATACTATGAAGATTAATTGGACCTGCTTTTATTTTGAAACATTACTATCCCTTTAATACCCACTGATCTGTCACTGAAGTCTTCCACACATCTAGAAAGAAGTGGAGGTGACCCCCAACGGGCAGAGACAGACCCTCAAGTTATACAAAAGTGGGCTTGTCAGACTCAGTCTTCTTGTCTGCCCAAGCCTGTTTGGCTTTGGGGTAGAATGCTCTTAAAAAGCTTGAGGGGGCTTGAACTCTAGGCACCCCATAATAGTGGGACTAAGAAAAACATGTGTCTTGTTAGGGAAAGAGGTGCACTTTGGAGGGATCTGAGGCAACAACAACATACTATTGCCTCTGGTAACGTGACTGATGACCTTGTCTACGTCAGGGCCAAACAGTTGTTTTCCCTCTAAGGGAAGGGAAAGAGACACACACGGCTACAGAGAAGGCCAAGGCTTTTCCAGAAAACCTGTTGGCATCAAAGACTGCTTCTGTAAAGTATGCATTTGCCTCAAGAATATTGGTTTGCAGTACCAACAGTTCCTCTTTGAAAACATCCCTTTGAATGGAATCTGAAAAGCTGCTCACCCAAAGATGGCCATACCTCTAGTGACCCAGGCGATAGCAAAAATGGATTGTAGTGCAGCACCCGTGGCTGCAAAATTGCCTTCAATAAAGAATTCACTCACTTGTCTGCTTAATCTTTAAGTGCCTTAGAATCTGCCAGAGGCACAGCTGTGTTCGTAGGAAAATGAAAGATAGGGGGATCAAACTGCAAGTGGAGAAGCCCACGGAATTAAAGCCTCAGCTGAAAAGGGGTAAAAAACAGAGGTCTGGACAGAGACCCCAGGTTGACTACTAAAAAAAGCAGGGCAAATGATTCAATGTAAGCCCACTCTGACCCCTGAAAAATGAATTGAGGCAGAGATATGTCTCAGAGAAAATATGTGTGAATTAAAGATGGCCACCAAGCAGGCACCCGTTCTTAAAGGGGATGTGTCAAATTTTCGATCAAGTATAGAGAAAGGTATAATAAAGTTGAAAAATAACTAAAAGTAAGCTCAGGGAAGAAAAATATCTGACTCCATAATGTGGAGAACTGCCCCAAAGATAAAAAAAACCCAGAGATAAAGAACAGAAGATGATAATAGCCCTTTCAGTAAAAGAAGGCATCTAAAACTGAGAACAGAGTGTAATATGGACAAGCACACCATATTCCAGTGGATACCATAAGGACCATAGCACTCAAGAAGTTAGCTTACCTGCATCTTAAGTCTTCAGACTTGCATTTGCAGTATGAGAAGCTCAACAGTGAGGTAAAGTCAGCCTCCACAGGTATAAGGTCCTGAAATGATACTGTGAACTGGGCAACCCATGGACAAGGAAGCCAGTTAATGGGAAAATGCCTAAAAGGGTATTATACAGCTCTATATTACTAAGAATACAAAAATAAGAAAGAAGACCAAGAGAACAGTGCATGTACACCCTCTTCTGTAGGAAGGTCACTTGAAACTGGGAATAAGAGGTGGGGATAAAGTGGAGGAAAGATGGGCGTCTCCACCTCATTGGTCTGACCTTTTTTGAAGTGCCCTGCCCTCCAGAGGAGAAGAACTTCACCTCATGATTCCTGTGTTCCATACTGAACAACGGAGAAATATTTTTTCCATAATCAAACAATGTTCACTTTTAGGACGAAGAAAGGGGAAAATGTAGGAGAAAAAACTGCACTACCCAACCAAATAAAGTTTTCCAGGGGAATAAACATCTCCAAAAAATCTGTAAGATGTGAAGGTGCCAAGTAGTAACCATAAACATGAAACCAAAAAGGGAAATAAAAAAAAATACTTATAAGGCACGCTATAATCTACCTATCTGTCTAATTTTGAAAAGGGCAAGTCCCATTCCCACCAGCAAAGCAACTTAAGCCTTTTAAAAATTATGTCTTTATTATTCATACATAAGTTAAAAGTCAAAATACAAAACGTGCTGAGCATGGAAACAGCTCAGGACTAGCAGGAAGCCTGTATTAAACAGGGGAGAAGGCAGTGATCATGTGAGTGATGGCAGACATAGGGTTCAGCTCTGGAATTGTCATCACCTAACTTAGATTAAGGCCTAACAAGTAATTTAGTTTCTGAGATCTTACAAAAAATAACACTGACATCGGTGGTGCCCATACTTTTGTACATGACACATTTTCTGTTGTTTTTCTTTTCTTTTGTTTTTTTTTTAATGTGTTCAATTCACCAAATAAATTCAAATTACATTTTAAAGAAAAATATCAAGTTTAGGTTTGTTTGCTGAACAGATTGTGTTAACATATTTTCACTGAAAAAAATCAACAAAACATGGGGTGCCCAAACTTTTGCAAATAAATGTACATATAAATAATATAAATAATTGTACCTCCAACTTAGAATCCAGGTCTGCATCTGATGCAACAACATATTCATCTTCCTTTTTCCCAGTAACTTTAATTAAGACTTGTTTGGTTTTCCAAAATTTCTTCTGCATGCGGCTGACCACAGACTGGTTCTCCTCTGCCAACTGCTGCCTGTTGTCCATGGAGCAGCTGCAAAGAACAAACCAGACAATGATGTTTGTAGCTCCTGAATATCATCAACTGCTGCCAATCTTGCAATAATCCCCACTTTCAGCTCTATGAGCTTGTATTCCAGCTAACCTTAATGAATTAATAACCACCTTATCGAGTTACAGGCTGCTATCGGAAATGCTAAATTTAAATTCTGACAGTAGGTGTTATACTTCATTATTTATGGGATGTAATAATAGGGCCTGAATTTACATCTCAGTGGCTCCTAGGCAACTCACCCTTGCCTAGCCCCATCTATGGTCACAACCTACTCCCTGCATGAAACTACCCCACAGACAAAAGGGTGGCCAATTATTTTGATCCATGGGCCATATTTTTGTTTATATTTTTGTTGGGTCATAATTGTATTGCATCTCCAAACAGAACAAAGTAGACTGTATGTGTATGCATACTGTCAAGACCTGCCTGATTTTGGAAGAACTTTCCCTGGTGGCAGCTTCTTCCATAAGTGAATGTCCAGCAGATGCTGGGCACAGGAGCAGAAGGACATGGTAATGTAAACAAACAGTCACATAATGCTGTATTTTTATGTGTTCTGACAGTTGTTTTTTGAGTACATGAGAATGAATGGTAATTTGTCATGGGCAATCAATAAAATTAAATTCTGAATATGCAATGGTTAATCTGGGTATACTATGGTTAAATGCATTATGCTGTTTAGAATACTGATTTTTTAATATAGCAATGTGTGTACAAAGGTCATTTTCAGAATGTGTTACATATAAATGTTGTTTATACTTAGCAAGGACATATTCACTAGACTGTTAGTATGGTATCTTATTTATTTATTTGTTTGTCCAAACCTTTAACGCTTTGAGTGCCAGAGAGGTATCCAACACATTACGTTGTAACTCTTGCAACTGTAAGTAATATTTACTTTCAAATCCAAAATAATGTCATTACCAATGGTTCTAGGTAATTGTCTAATGAAATCAGACAATTACCTAGAACAATTGGTAATGACATTATTTTGGTCACCCTTGATGTATCTAGTTTGTATACTAGTATTCCACAAGAACTTGGTAAGGAGGCAGTTAGGGTCATTATCTCTGAAGATGGAACGTATGATGGACCACCCATTGATTTTTTGCTGCTCTTGATTGATATAATACTTAAAAAAATATTTTCAATTTGAAAATAAATATTACTTACAGTTGCAAGGGACAGAAATGGGGTCTAATATGGCCCCATCGTACGCGTCCATCTTCATGGAATATTATGAGAAACAACATGTTTTCGCTAACCCCCAATTTGCGCAGTTCATTATGCTTTTTAAAAGATTCACTGATGATATTTTGTTGTTATGGAGTGGTGGAGTTGATCATCTCCGAGCTGTTGTGGATGTGCTCAACTTTATACCACCAACAATAAGATTTACTCTCAATTTTGATTGAGATATGACATTGTACAAAGATGGGGATTTATTGAAAACAAAGATCTATCAAAAATCCACGGACCACAACACCTTGTTGCATGCAAGTAGCCACCATCCTGTGTCTTTGAAGAGAGGATTACCATACTCTCAAATGGTCCGAGTGGTTCGGACCACTTCTGATCCAGCAGTAAGGGTGATGGCTTTGGATGTAATGAAGGATAGTTTCCTTAATACAGTTTACAGTAGTGATGATGTTAGTTCAGCTTTAAACAAAGCCTTGAGCTTGGATATAGATTAACTTTTAGCCTCTCCAACAGAGACTGCGAAGGAACTGGATAGGTTTTGCATCAGACACCATACATGACAGCATCACCAGCAGTTCAGCAAATTGTCAAAGATAATTGGCATATTTTAGCAGGTGACTCTAAACTAGGCTCTTTGTTTAAAAATCCCCCGTTATTTTGTTATCGTAGAGGGAAAAATTTGGGAGATTGGCTTACGCAGTCAGATCCTGTCAATAAATATGACACTGGCACCACTTGGTTGACACGTCCTGTAGGGGTATTTAGATGTAAGGGATGCTCTAATTGCGCACATATAATCACTGGTAAACATTCTGTAAAGGCAAAACTGTCAAGATTAAAGACTTCCTCAATTGTGAGAGTAAATATATGGTATATATGATTAAGTGCCCCTGTGGACTGTGGTACATTGGTAAAACCACGACAATGCTCAAGGAACGTATAAATAACCATAGATCTGCCATAAAAAAAAGCACTGGAAGGAACTATGGACATGAAAAAAAGAACCAATCAACCAGTTGCGAGACATTTTAAACTTGCTAAGCATACCCTGAATGACTTTCATTTTATGACCCTACTAATCATCCTTAAAAGACTAAGAGGTGGCAATAGACATAGGGCTTTACTACAGTGGGAAGCCAGACTGATCTTTGAGTATAACACCTATACTCCTAATGGCCTTAACCATAAGCTATTGATGTCCTATTTTCTTTGATGTTTTTTTGGCTCTTTTGCCGCTGTGGGGGGACAGGGTGGACCATCTCAGGGCGATCTGCACTGTCCCCTGTGTGAGCTGGGAGTCAGGTCATGATTTGTTGTAATGTTTAATTAATGATCTTTATTTTTCATTTTTAACATATCATCAGGGTGTTGTATTGATTCCTAGCCACAAGCGTTGTATAAGTGTCACAGTATCACAAGCATCCATACCTAATAATATGCAGTACAACTTCTGCCTATGGTCTCTTGTCATGCTTGCCAGTCACACCTACGTTGGAAAACATTTACGGATTTTTGGTTTGGGTGATCTCTATGGGCTTTCCCTGTGAAGGAATCATGGGAAACTGTGTCTAACACCCTCTGTTATCTGCATTTGGAGGACCAATCTAGGATTATGCACTGAGGAAAGCTGCAAGGGCCATGATTTCATTGATTATTGCTGTGATTGAAGTGGATGAATTGTTTCCACACCAGCATCCTGGTGTCACGGATTTGAAGACTCTCAGACTTAAGGTTTGGTAAAATAACTTAACTTTATTAAAAGTTAAAGGCAGTCCCCGTAGGGTAAACATACATAACAATACAACAGTAATATAACATATAATAGGTTCTACCGGCCTTGCCTAAGTACCGGGCAAGGCAACCCAAGTGACAGTTTTAATGACAGGCTCTACCAGCCTTGCCTATACCGGGTAAGGCAACCGTGAGATGACATATACCGGTTCTACCGGCCTTACCAATACCGGGCAAGGCAGCCCCCACGGAATGCTGAATGTAGGCTCTACCGGCCCTGCCAATACCGGGTAAGGCAACCTTAAAGATGGTGAATTACAAGGTTCTACCGGCCTTACCAATACCGGGCAGGGCAGCCCAAAGGAGTACTGGAGTAGGCTCTACCGGCCCTGCCAATACCGGGTGAAGCAACCTACAGGATGGTATCGTCAAAGTTCTACCGGCCTCACCAATACCGGGCAGGGCAGCCTGAGCGAGTAGACCAGCTGTCAGGTGACTAAGACAGCATAGAGCATAAGTATAGAGGTCTTACTCAGCAGGAGTCTATTGCCAGGGATACTCAGACAACTGCAAGGAAGTGGACAGCGACTGACCACAGTACTGGATGTTCAGGAGCAAACCAACGTCCACACGTTGGGACTAATGGTAATAGCGCCACCAGGTTTAATGGAGCAAACCAGCGACCGCACGCTGGAACCAACAACGTATATCGCAACCAGGTTTAGTGGCGCAAACCAGCGTCCGCACACTGGAGCCAATAATGTATCTCGCAACCAGTTTAGTTGAGTAAACCAGCGTCCGCACGCTGGGACCAACAATGTATATAGCAACCAGGTTTAGTGGAGTAAACCAGCGTCCGCACGCTGGGACCAACAATGTATATCGCAACCAGGCTTAGTGGAGTAAACCAGCATCCGCACGCTGGGACCAACAATGTATATTGCAACCAGGTTAGTGCAGTAAAACAACGTCCGCACGCTGAGACCAACAATGTATATTGCAAACAGGTTTAGTGGAGTAAACCAGTGTCCGCACGCTGGGACCAACAATGTATATCACAACCAGGTTTAGTGGAGTAAACCAGCGTCCGCACACTGGGACCAACAATGTATATCGCAACCAGGTTTAGTGGAGTAAACCAGCAAAGTATGATCAGCAGCGAGAAGAACAATGTCGCCAGAGCGACGGCTAGAGCAGGAGATTCAGGAACTCAGTAAGATTAACCCGCGAGGTGCTGGAACACAGGAACACTGGAACTCAGTAAGATTAACCCGCGAGGTGCTGGGACACAGGAACACTGGAACTCTGGAACACAGGATCAGCAAGTACAGCAGGAACAAGACCAGAAGCCTGACAAGCAGGTCAGGCAGAGTGGAGTCAGAAACACCACGAAAAGGGCAACCTGGAAGTGCTCAGCCTGCGTTTAAAAAGGCTGTGTGAGGAGGGCTAATCACAGACAGCCAATCATGATACTCAGCAAGTGACTGACACTGAACAGCACCAATCACGGGCACCGTGATACCTGGCCCTGGAGAGGTCAGATCAGGTGAAGATCTCTCATATGTCCTCATGGGGGAGCCTAATATTGCGATGCGCTGTCATGCACTGCTATGACTACAATTAGCTGGCACATTACAGTGGACTTCTATAAACTGGCACACGACAGTGGAATCTATGGAAGTGACAGCGCTGCAATGCGTAGGAATACAGTACACCGACATTATGGATTATCTCATACCGCAGGATGGTTGTGAGTGACAGAGCTGTGACACAAAGACGTGCAGTACAAGATTTCTTTAAGCTTGGACACACGTTCTGGTGCCCACTGGATTATACATATTCTACCAGCAACTGCCTGCACTTTGGCTTGAACAGTGTTGCGATGCAGTGGTTAATTGAGTGCATACAAGGAGGAGAATCAACACACAGGTACCATATTTTATATATGCATGTGATTCTTCAGTTGTGGACTATAGATGTCTGTGGACTGTTTTTTTTAAGTGACACATGGATACACTTGGGTTGGCAGGAAAGACCTTTTGACCAGCCCTTGACATCTGGCTTGTCTCTGACTAAGCTTTTTGTCTAATCCTAGTTGGTACTTCATCTTGGCTGGCCCTGTGTCCACTGGCTAAGGGCTCTGAGCAGGTGTCTCTATGTGGCATAGGACCTTCCTCCTCTACTCTGCATTGACTAGCGTTCCCCAACCCTTGAGATACAACCCCTTGGTTTGAGCAGGTGCTACTACTTGGGGCAGCCTCATCATGCTAGCAGATTCCAGAATCCATCTACTCACAGAAACAGAACTACTAAGCCACACATGGACCCCAGAGGATTTTCCAAGGCCCTGAATACAATGGCCCAATAGTCCTCTCTCAAGTTGTTACTGACCTTCAGGTAGATTTACCCCAACTTAATTCCCATATCTAAAAGATTCACACTTCAGGAGCTATGAATAGGCCAGAAGTAGCAGGCTGTGCTGATGAAGGGCATTCATTATGGAACTGTACAGTGTGAACATGGTTAGGTATGTAATCTAGCACTCAAGTCTCCTCTACACCCAAAAGGGATTTAAAAAATATTTTCTTGCTGTTTCTTGTCTTTGACTTTATGGAAGCTTAAAGCTGCCCTGAAATGGACCATAACTGATTCTGGTGCCATAAACTGCCTCACAGACCTGCAGTTGGCAAAGTCTCTCCACCAGCCCATGGTACTCACATCCTTCCTGCTAGAGATACAAATATTTGATGGCTCACCTATGAATTTAGGACTAGTAATCATAAAGAGGTTCTTTAATAAACATAAAGAATTATTGCAGTCTAATTTTGTCTAGCCTCCTTTATGTCTTCTGGTTTTGGGACTTCCTTGGTTAGGTTAGCTTAACCCAGATATAGAATGATCTTTTGGGTAGATCTAATTTGCTTCTTTGGTCTGTTTAAGAAGGACGGAAGTGGTGGTTTCTGACTAGCCTCTGTGTCCAACATTAACAACATTAAGAACCCAGTGATACCTGAAGTATACAGGAACTTCCTTGATGCATTCAGAAAAAGAAGGTGATAAGATTCTCTGCATCTGATGTACAACTGTCCAACTGACTTGCTGCCCAGGCCAATATCTCATTTAGGGGGATCTGCCTTATATTTTCCACATCCACTTATTGTTTCATGTAGCCTTTGCTCAAATCAGTCACAGCGAATCAGACAGAGAACAGACACCCTCCTCCTCCTACTGTCAAGGTACACAGTCAAGAAGAATATGAGGTTGAGACTATTCTGGATTCCCAAAGAAGAAGGGTCAGCTACAGTAGTTGATGCAGTGGAAGGGCTACAGTGTACAGGAGCATTAATAGGAACCAAAATGTTCTTTACACACACACACATGACTTTCCGCAAGCCTTTCATCAGTCTTATCATAAACACCCAAGAGCATTTTATTCCTGAGGGTACCCTTGAGGGGAGGGGCCTATGTCAAGATCTATCTGGTTCTGGGAACACTCGTCCTGGTGGAGGCCAGTTCCATTGGCTCACAATTCCAGCAGTCCAACATTTGCTTGCATGTTCATATGGTATAATTTGGTGCCAATGGTGACTTAGTCATTAGCCTCCTTCATGAAAATTTGGAATTGAAAGTGCTGAGAACAAAGAAACAAGAATTATTCATAGTCCAATTGATGTGTGTTACAGAGGTGAACAATCCCTACAAGTGATACACCAACAAAGGGAAGGCACTGACAGAGGCAATGGTTAAATCTCAACCAAAATTCAAAAACTGTTGCAAGGATTGTAAACAAACAGTATAAGAATAAAAGTCACCTCAAGGAAGAGGAAGAAGCGAAGAACGAACAGTAAGAGGAAAGAAAGTAAAGGGAAGAGAAAGAGAGACACAAGAGAGGAGGTAATAGTGGGTAGAGAAGGGATGAAGAAAAGAAGAAGTGGAGAGGGGAGGAAAGTGTGGGGGAAGAGAGGGGGAAGACAGGTTGGGGACCGCAGATGACCAAGATGGAGAGTCAAGGAGCAACATCAGGCTGAGATAAAGCAAGACCAAGGAACGTATGTTGCTTGGAATGTGGGAAGTGAACCCATAGAAGTGTAGTAAATGCGTTCCATCTCTAACAAAGTGCAGAAACGGGACTTCCAGTCACGTAAAGACGGAGGAGTGGCAGATTTCCAATACTGAAGAATGCAAGCTCTAGAAGTGGAGACTAACATGATCCAGAGTTTAACCTGGTGATTAGGTGGGGAAAGAGTCAGAGGAGGCAGAATTGATAATGTCTGTTGCTCCTTCTAGTTCCTTGACTCAGGCTTGTAACTGGCTACATTTTGACCTCAGCAAGCCATGACCTTTTTGCCTTGACCTTCATCCTGCCCTTGATTACATTTTGTACCTTGTCTTTGAAGGTACTTCTTCTTGGCTGTCCCTGCTTTCACTGACTCTTGGAGCTCAACTCTTATGTGCAAGCAAGTATCGCTACATAGCACAGGACGTATCACCTCTACTCTGCATTCACTAGTGTATGCACAACCCTTTGTGTAAGTGGATTCTGTGTGGTACAGCATCATCATGCCAACAGGCTCCAGAATCCAGCAGGTCATCTGGACACATACATACCAAAATACATAAAACCCCAACTAATACTTTGCCCCAATAGTAACACCATTCCTGACTGGAAATAGAAAGTGAGATATGTCTGTAAGAGAGAAAGATGGGGGCTATACTGAAAAGACAGATTAAATGTTGGACAGAGACTATATCAATTCTGGGTCTCTCTGCTATGGAAGTGTAAAGCATTGTATCAGTGTTGTGCTTTGTCTTCATTTTACAATACTGTATTTGCCATGCGGATGGGAAATATATTAACTCCTGGGCTGCCAGACCAGTTTAGTGTTAGACAAAGGGTTAATATGTATAGTTACAAATTCATATATTTCCAGCATGTTCTGGGACAACAAACCATATGATAAGAAGGTAATCCTTACAATGCCATAACTGAAGAAATTACAATGGAAACATTTCACATTCTGCTAAGATGGCAGCACTTTGGGACCAGTGTAGAGTATATGAAGATAGGAACCCCTTTTGCACCCATATTTAAACCATCTGAGATGTTAACACTTTCTATAACAATACCAAATAATTAAAGAGGTGAAATCCTTCAGTACCAAAAACTAAACAGCAACTATTAACAAACTAGTATTAGAGGAGGGTAATCTTTCAACATCAAAAAAGCACAAAACAATCCAAAAGAATAGTGGTGTAATATGAAAAAAACTGCTCTTTCTTAATGGGACAGGAATATGAGTCAGTTGACTGTAGCCTAATCTACTGCGTCAGATAATAGGATTTTAGTGTTACCTGTTAAATCCTTTTCTCTTTAGTCCATATGGAACACAGGTACCATAGGAGTTGAGTCCCTCCTTTGGAGGGCATGACACACCTCAAAAGACAGAGTCTTGTGTGGGGAGACTCCCTACTCTTCCTCCAGATCAACCTTCCCTGCCCTGTAATCACCAGTATGAATGTGACCAAAGTCACACCAACAAGGCAAGCAAGTGAAGAAGAAGGAAATCTCCTATGCAACGAAGACTCTAAAAGGACTCCACAACCCTAGCAAGCAAGACCAAAACAAGATCCCTTTCTCTAGGTGGGAGACCTGTGTTTCATATGGACTAAAGGGAAAATGATTTAACAGGTAAGAACACTATTTACTCTATATGGAAAACGAGTACCATGGCGATATACCAACTCTAAGCTGACAGAGGTGGGAAAAAAGGGGAAAGGAACTCACAGCTATCCCCATGATATCGGAGTTTCCCAGGACTATCCAGATCTGGAATAACCCAAAGAGAAAAGTGTCAAATAGACACTGAACTTAAACAGCACAAAGGAACAAGGGCCAATGGGGCTCAAACAACTGAACAACAGTAAGGCAACCAAGTGTGCAGGTCCTTAAACAGGCAGAGTTGCCTGCAAGACCTTCCAGTCAAAGTTAAGCCGAAGCCTGAACATCAACACGGTAGTGCATAGAAAAGGTGTGCAAGGTGGACCAAGTTTCTGCCTTGCACAACTGCCCAGCTGAGGCCTGATTCTTATAGACCAAAGATGCCCCCACAGACCTAGTGGAATGTGCTGTGAACTTGAAGGGAACAGGTTTCTTCTTGAGATCCTACACCTGGCGTACCATAGCTTTGATCCAGGATGCAACAGTGACCTTGGAAGCAGCCTGACCTGCCCTAGGACCCTTAGGTATGACAAAAAGAGAGTCAGCCTTACAAAAAGGCTCTGTGCGGTACACATACAATTTAAGGCAATGCACCACATCTAAACGATGGAGATCTTTTTCCTTGTCTCCTTGTCAGGCTTAGGGTCAGGACAAAAGGAAGGCACAACAATCTCCTGATTGATGTGAAACTCAGAAACCACCTTAGGAAGAAATTCCTGAGACGTTTGAACCACGCCTTGTCCTTATGAAAAACCAGTAAAGGTGGATTGCAAAACAAAGCCTGCAACAAAGCGACTCTGCCAACGCAGACTACCACCAGGAGGAAAGCCATACTGAGTATCAACTGACGCAGTGGAATGGAAGCAAAGGGCTCAAAGGGAGGCCTCTGCGAAACTCCCAAAAATCAAATTGAGGTCCCACGGAGGAGTGGGAGCCTTAAAGGCAGGGAATGCATGACCCGCCCCTGAAGAAAATACTTGACCTCTGGAATGATGGCAATATGTCTCTGAAAAAATACAGAAAGTGCTGAGATCTGAACCTTTAAAGAACTCAAACTGAGGCCTTTGTTCACACCATCCTGAAGAAAGGATAACACCAAATGAAGGTCAAACTCCTGCAAGGACACAGACCTATCCACTCATCACTTGTGGAAGATAGAGCATACTCTATAGTAGCCCTTGGAAGTGACAGGCTTACAGGTCTGAATCAAAGAGGAAATTACCACAGTGGGGAAATGGAGAAGACTTCAGCATGTTCACAATCCACCAGTGGTGGACCAGAAGCCGAGCACAGTCTTGGACATGCTGGACCAAGAACTCCTCTGTGGGAGCCTTGAACAAAAGGTCGTCCAGATAGGGTGTAATGGAAATGCCCCAGGTGTGAATGAAGGCAGCTAAGGCCTCATGACCCTGGTGAACACTTGAGGTCCAAAGCCAGGCCAAATGGCAGAGCTGTGAACCAGTAATCATTTGAGCCAAAGGCAAATCGCAGATAGCGTTGTCTGTCTGGGTGGATAGGTATATGTAGGTATGTATCCTGAAGGTCTAGAGATGCCAGATACTCTCCTGGGCAAAATGTTGCTATGAGATAACGCAAAGATTCTATCTTGAAGCGAATAGTCACCATATATCTGTTGAGACATTTGAGGTCCAAAATGGGACGTCAGCCGTTGTCCTTCTTCGGAACCACAAAATGGTTGAAATTAAAGCCTGAACCGTGCTCTGGGTGAGGTACTGGAATCAGATCCTTCTTTGCAGGAGTGAATCCACTGCTTTCTGAAACAGCCATGCCTTGGCTGGCTCTTTTGGCATCCTTGACAAAAAGAAACATTACAATGGAAAGGATCCAAAATCTATGTGGCACCCTTTCTGCAAAACCCTTTGGTCTGCGACCGAGGACTCCCAGTGGTACTGAGAAAGGTGAAGTAACCCCTCTACAGGCACCAGCAGACCAGTATTCTGCAAGTCATGCTGAAGATTGCTTGACAGACATAGCCTTTGGCGCTGCTCTTGGAGATGCTCACGTGGGCTGCCACTGCTGTCTGGGATTGCAGGAGAAGAGCATCCACGGATGAATGAAAAAGACATAGTTTCTTTGCCACAGTCAGACATTTGGTGGGCATTTTCAGAAACAAGGTGCTCTTGCCCCCATAGCATCACTAATGATCTGCTTCAATTCAGGCCCAAAGAGAGACTTGCCCTAAAAAGGTAAGGAAACCAGTGACTTCTTGGAAGACTGGTCCGCAGAACAAATCTTAAAGGCATAGTAATACTTCATTTTAACTTTATTTTATTTTGTAGGCATTAAAAAAACATGAAGAATGATATAAGTCTTATCTCTGAAACCTTTATGGTTTAAGAGATATTCACAAACAAAGTATCCCCCCCCTGTTCAACCAGATCAGAAGGGAGATGCCCAGGTAGACTGCAGAGAGGGACAATCTTCAATTAAGATAAAGGAAAAAGCTGAAAAACTTGTCAAGGGGGGAAGGGCTTTCATTGTTTTCATACAAAGAAAATTGTCCCCTTCTGTTATCTGTCCTGTCATACAACCAGACTCACATCTGAGAAGAGATGGCTTACACTAGGAAAAAGGGGCGGGGAGGGGAACTTTGCTTGTGAATATCTCATAAACCATAAAGGTTTGAGAGATAAGACTTATATCATTTTTCATGTTTTTTTAATGCCTACAAAATAAAATAAAGTTAAAACGAAGTATTACTATCCCTTTAAGCAACAGAGTCTGTAGTACAGCAACAGAAGCAGCTGAGGCTTTAGCGACAACCTGACCCCCTCAAAAAGAGCCTCAGACACATAAGTGTTAACTTCATTAATATTGGCCAAAATAACCATGAAATCATCTTTGGAAACCTCTGCACAGACAACCTCCATCAGCTGTTCACCCCATATGGTGACAGCCCTGTCAACCCATGCAGAGGCAAAAGTAGGTTTAAGTGCCGCAACAGTGGCCGCAAAATTGGACCTGAGGATAGAGTCCAGCTTCTTGTCTGCTGGATCCTTCAGTCCTGTTGCATCTGCCAAGAGCAGGTCAGTAGTCTTCTCCAACCTGGAAACAGGGGGCTCCACTGTTGAAGGCGAGGTCCACTGTGCCAAAGCAGCCTCTGAAAAATGATACTGCTTAGAGAACCTCTTGGTGATAAGACAGCTTCTTGCCTGGGGTCATCTACTCATCCAGAAGGATCAGGTCAGGAGTGACATTACGGGGAAAGGAGAGTGAAGACTTCTTATGCCTTTGAAAGACATCTGCAGAAGACCCCGCATCAGAGGTATCAGAGACCTGAAGTATCACCAAAAAAGCTCTAATGAGTCCCTCATCCAAATGAGTCTTTCTCATAAGTGTCCCCAAAGGGGTAGGAAAAATCTATATCCTCATATTCCCCTCCTCATCTTCCCCTTCTTAAAATCCCTCCTCTAAGGAAGCCCCTAGAATCTGAGGAACACTCTGAGATATAGAGTCCACATATTTAAAGGTAGTGGGGGGGCTTCCATGACTGAAGAACCACCTGAAGGGAGAAAGGAATCTGGGCCACTAAGACAGAATCGTTTAAACCCAATCTGCCTCTTGGTCAGTGCTGGAGGGCCCCTGTGGGCACAAAAGGGACAGAGAGATCTGGAATACTCTCTAGGTAGCCCCACTTGGCAAGAACAGTAAGTGAAGGGGCTAAGAGTCCTTAGCTTTAGATTTACCCCCACATCCCGACAGTAAAAGTGTCCCACACTGGCAGAAACTACCAGTAACTATTCCCAGACTAACAAATCACCCTAGAAAGACCAGAAAATACACTTATCTGGCAGGGGAAGGGTTAATCTGGAGAAGGAGCACAAGGTGAATCTACCTCTTCGTAGGTTAAGCAAGAGAGAAGTAAAAAGGCGGCTGCAAAACTGGCAGCCAATCAGAAGAAAGCCAGAGAAATGGGCCTTCTGGGTAATGTAGTCTTCTCTGCAGTTTCCTAGCAACACCTTTACTCTGTCCGTGGAATCGCCTGGACACTCAGGACGTGAACTGCACGAAAGGTCATAAGGAGGCAATTTGGTAGAGCATTCTCTGTATGTCAAACATTTTCAGAGATATGTCCCAGTGAAGTTCACCCATAGAAGTCAATGGAACAAAGATGACAGCAGCGCGTGTTCCTGTTCTTAAGGGGCCGCTGCAACAAATTTGGGCAAAATTATCAAAATCACCCAAAGACCCAAAACCCAGAGGGGAAAAGTAAAGGGAACAAACTAAGGAAAACAGCAGGAAAATGGTTAATATTGCAACCATCCTTGCTCCAAAGCCCAGGTAATTAACAAATATATAATGAAATTATAATGAAATTACCCAACGTGATTTGCAGGAGCCAATAAGGGCTCAGAGAAATCTCCTGTATGGAGAGGCTCAGGAATGGGATAATGTGGACCAAGGCACTCAAAGGGTTACTTGCAAATCTTCTTTCTTCAGGTTACCATTGTAGCTAAGAGGAAGCACAAGAGACTCCACTGGGAGGGAAAACCTGGCAGCAAGATTCCCTCCAAAGGGCTATAAGGGTCTGCACACTGGTCAATCCACACCAAGGGAAGCCCAGTAATGGTAACCCTCCTAATGGGGGAATTGTGACAGCCCCATTTCTATCAGAAAAACAATAAAAATACATAAAAACTAATAAAATAAAAGGATTATAAAATAAAAGGATTATTATAAAAGGATAAAGTGTGTCCTGACCATCCGTTCACAACGTACGACACATTCATACTAGTGATTACAGGGACGGGAGGCTTGAGCTGGAGGAGGAGTAGGGAATCTCCACCCACAAGACTCTGTCTTTTGAGATGTGACCTGATACTCAACCCCCATGGTTTCTGTGTTCCATTTAGGACTTAAGAGAAAATAGCTTAAAGGTAAAGGGATAGAAATCAACTTAAATAGGTTACTGTAAGCCTCTCCCTAGTCCTGGGAAAGGTGTTACTAACAGCCCAATCTTTAGTGCTTAACTCTTTAGTGCCAGATGATTGAGCAATGAAACTCATTACAGAGCCTGAGAGAAATATAGTACTGTACTAACATGTGGGCAGCAAAATACCCAAATATGCACACCACCTTATACTTTCTATGAGATAAAAAAAGTTGCCTCAGGTGTACCTTGTCTGTGAAAGTCAGTAAAAGCCAGCACTGGAGCCGGAAGCTCCACAGCCACCCTTAAATCTTTCTATGTGATAATGATTAGTGGAGGAGGGAGCATCTCTGGGCATTTCAGTTCACTATCAACACATCTCCACACTTAGGCCATGATGACTGATGTGAGTAAAGAATGAGATCTTCGTACTATTGGGAAGGACAGCATCATCTTCCACCATCAACATAGGGCATTCAGCATACCACCATGGACGGTTAGGAAATTAAATTAAAAAAAAGTGCACTGAAATTGAACCATACCTTCTGCATACAATGCACTGCAGGCACTAGAAAGGAACTGAGCACACCCCAAACACATGTTTCCAGTGCTGAATGGGTCAAAAGAAGAGGAACACTATGTCTTGCATTAAAGGGATAGTAATACTTCGTTTTAACTTTATTTTATTTTGTAGGCATTAAAAAAACATGAAGAATGATATAAGTCTTATCTCGCAAACCTTTATGGTTTATGAGATATTCACAAGCAAAGTTCCCCTCCCCGCCCCTTTTACCTAGTGTAAGCCATCTCTTCTCAGATGTGAGTCTGGTTGTATGACAGGACAGATAACAGAAGGGGACAATTTTCTTTGTATGAAAACAATGAAAGCCCTTCCCCCCTTGACAAGTTTTTCAGCTTTTTCCATTATCTTAATAGAAGATTGTCCCTCTCTGCAGTCTACCTGGGCATCTCCCTTCTGATCTGGTTGAACAGGGAAGGGATACTTTGCTTGTGAATATCTCTTAAACCATAAAGGTTTCAGAGATAAGACTTATATCAATCTTCATGTTTTTTTAATGCCTACAAAATAAAATAAAGTTAAAACGAAGTATTACTATCCCTTTAAGCATGAAGAGTAGAATACATTCCTTTAGTGCAGAAAAAGGGGATTTTACTCACCAATAAATCCTTTTCTCTTAGTTCATTGAGGGATATAAGGACCATAGGGTATAGGAGCATGCTAACAAGAGTCAAGTCACTCTGAACAAAACTCCTCCCACTTCATGGTGCCTATACCCCTCTTTCAACTAACTGTCAGTCTTTGTTTAGCAAAGGTAATACACAAAAAACCCCTTTCTCTAGTTTCAATGAGGGATGCAGGGACCATGGGGACATACCAGAGCAGTCCCAAAAAATCAGAGGGAGGGAAGGAAAACTAAAGAATAACGGCCCGCAGAACTTTGAGGCCAAAACAAGCATTTTGAGATGCATAAACATTAATTTTATAAAACCTAGTGAATGTATGAATAGATGACCATGTTGCTGCTTTGTAGAGTTGTTAAACAGTACTTTGATTCTTCAGAGCCCATGAAGTACTGAGAGAGCAAGTAGAGTGGGCTGTAATCTGTAAAGGAACCGGGATATATTTAAATGCTTGTCTTTTGATTTGTTTTAACCAAGAGGCTATGGTTGTTTTGGAAGCTGGTTTGCCCTTTTTAGGGCCATCTGGTATGACAAACAAAGTGTCACATTGTCTGAATTCTTGTGTGGCTTGAATATTTTTGTAAGGACATTGTATTACATCTAGTCTATGTACTACGTCCTCTTTTTTTGTTATTCAGATTATGTTAAAATAACAGTAGATTTAGTTACTGATTGAAGTGGAATGTATAGACAACCTTAGGTTGGAATCAAGGTACTGTTCTTAACACCACTTTGTCTTGATGGAAGATGAAGTGCAGTGATGCACAGGATAGTTGTCATGTTCTCTGGGTTTTGCAGGCTTTTTTATCAGGTATTCTGATTCTCCTTTTTCTAGTATCTCTGCCTTGCTGTTGTCACAAACTTGTTTGGGCCTATATCAAGCACCGACACTATTGTGTTGGTGCGTGATCAAAGCATGCCTGTTATCGAGTTCCTACTGTTCATATTGTTCCAAGTGTTTCCAGTGATTTGACCCGGCTCTCCACAACTATGTCTCTTGTCTCCTGATTTTGTTTTAACTTCCTGTATTGGTTTTGACCTCAGCCTGTTTATACAGCTTCTCTTCTGCCTGCTAATTTTGAACTGTTTGGCTTGACTGGTTTTGACCCTGGCTTGTTCGACTATTCTTCTGTCTCATCCCAGGTACCGTCTTTGCCCACCTGTTACTGACTTGGCTTGTTGACTATTCTCCCTTCAACTCCGAGGGGTCTCCTGTGCCCAGTGTGTGGTGTTGACCCTCCAGTCGAGTTTGATCCTGTCGACTATCTCTGGCTCAACCCCACCATCAGACGGTAAACTTGCGACCCTCAGGTCTACGATTGCTGTTCCAGTTTTTGACAGAGACGACTATACTGACGGTACTTTAAATAAGCTGATTCCTGACAGTGAGTAGTTGTCTGTGTCCTAGGTTGTCATCCTACTATCAGGCTTTGTGGCCTGCACCTCTACCCAGCTTAGGCCGCAGCAAGACTTCCTTGGATCAGCCACCGCTTGCTAGCTACACTCTCCAACTCGCAAACTCTAGCCCCTGACTCACTGAGGCCTACGAAATGAGGATTACTGTATTGTCCTCTGTTGTCTGTGCTATATACATATTAAATCAGCAGTCTGTTATACCTTTGTGGGGTTTCCCCTCTGCAAGGTACATCTCAGGCAGCTTACACTGAGCGCTACAGTCAGATCATCACAATAGTCATCTGAGTTCTAAAACTCTACTTGCTGAAACCATACAGTTTTATATGTCAGGTCTCCGACGGATGCTGAATGCAGTGGTTCAAAGAGAGAGGACTGAAGAGCCTCTAGAACCAGATTCAAATCCCATGTTGGGATAGGAGCACAATATGGAGGGAGAATTCTGTTCACTACTTGAATGAACGTTTGAATCTGAAATGAAAGAGATCTTCTCCTGGGAGAGAATGGATAAAGTTGATATTTGAACTTTGAGGGAATTAACCATTAGTCCTCTCTCAAGACCTGTGTGTATGAATTCTAGGAATGTAGTTACATGATAATGGAATGGTTCCACAGAATGTTGCTCACAAAATGAGAATTATATTCTCTCAATTCAATTATATATTTTTGCCGACACTGGTTTGCTGGCTCGCAACATCGTTTGAATGACAGAATCACTAATTGCATCTTTTAAGATTTGGGTTTCAAGTTCCATGCCATTAAGACGAGGTTGTGCAACTTTTGGTGTTGTACAGGACCTTGTGACGGAAGGTTTGTTAGTTGAGGAAGATGCCAGGGTTCTGTTATAGACATGTCCAGTAGATGGAGGAACCAGGCTCTTCATGGCCAAAATGAGAAATAAGTATAGCGTGAACATTCTCCTTCTTGATTTTGAGAAGTAACCTGGGAATGATTGGGAGTGGAGGGAATACATTATTTACTTTGTAGTTCTATGGAATCGTTAAGGCGTCCACTGCAAGTGCTTGTGGGTCTCTTGTTCTGGCACAAAATACTTAAGAGTTTTTGTTTAATCAAGATGCCATCATGTCTACTTCTGGCATGCCCCGCCTTTCACTATCTGAAGGAATATTTCTTGCTTCAGTTCTCATTCCCCTGGGTCTATAGTCTGTTTGCACAGATAGTCTGCTTCCCAGTTGTCCACTCCCGGGATGTATATGGCAGACAATGCTGGAAAGTGTTTTTCTGCTTGGCAAAGGATTTTTTGTATTTCCATTAAAGCTGCTTTGCTCTTTGTGCAGCCTTGGTGGATGATGTTAGCTACTGCTGTAGCATTTTCTGACTGAACCCGGACTGGAAGATTTTTTTAGGAGACTTGTAAGTGCTGGCAGGGCATAGTAAATGGCTCTCAATTCCAAAATATTTATTGGTAACTTTTTCTCGGTTGGAGACCATCGGGCCTGAATGGATTGATGATTGTACATTGCTCCCCATCCAAACAAACTGGCATCTGTGGTGACCACTTTCATTTGTCATGCTTTCCCCTATAAAGGTTTTGGTTTGTAAGCCACCATTGTAGAGACTCTATGGTTGTGTTGGATAGATGTAACGTTTGATAGAGATCATCTGGATTTGTGGACCAGTGATGGAGTAGTTCCAGTTGTAAGGGATGCAAGTGAAACTGGGAGAAAGGTACCGCTTCTATAGTGGATACCATTTTCCCAACTAGCTGCATGTATTTTCTAATCCTTATCTTTGGTTCTCTCAGTGTTTGTCAAACCCTTTGCTGAACATCTGAGATTTTTTCCCGAGGTAAGAATATATATACCATAAAATCTCTGGTACAATACACACAAATTTACCCCACTTCACTTTATGTGAAGTGTGTGTGTGTGTGTGTGGGGGGGGGGGGGTGCATATTATACACAAGAGTTTTTTTTACAAAAAAAATGTAGGGCTGGCAGATACCTTAGCAGTTCCTGGAAGAAGCTTTTATTAATAGGTTGTCTACATATGGGGTCAAATTGACTCCCAATTAATTGAATTTGAATTTGGGTACTTTGAGGAACCAGTTTAGGGCTTTTAAATCTAAGATTGGATGAAACCCATCATCTTTTTAATGAAAAGATTGGAATAAAAGCCTTTGAATCTCTGTTCTGTTGGGACTGGGATTACCATCTGATTTGTTAAAAATTGTTGGACTACAAGGTAGAATGCCTGCTGAAGGCCCTTCTTCTTGGGTACCCTGGAAATGAAGAATTGAGATGGAGGGAGAGTGCTGAATGACATTCTGTACCCTTCTGCTTTTATTTGAAGTACCCATTCTTCTGTAATGGCTTTTCTCCACTGTAAGACATGGTGTCTGAGTCTTCCCCTTAGTGGAGGATTGCCGGGGGTCTCAGTGTTCACACCTTTCTGCTGTGGTGGGTTTTGGGCCAGAAGATTTGGATATGTTTTTCTTCTGGCCCCAGCTGGATTTGTTTTTGTTTCCATAGCTAAAGGAATCCCCCTATTTCGGTAGGTGAGGCATTACGTGGATTGCTTTTATAATCCCTACTAGGGTGACTTGATGAACCTCTCTTTAACATCAAACCTATGGGTTTTGTAGTAAAAGCTTACATTTACCTCTTGTGGCTTGACTGGCTATCTTGTCTAGTTCTGGGTCAAGCAATAATGAACCATTAAATGGAAGTTCCATTAGGGATTGGAAGCTGAATCCGCATTCCAAATTTTTAGCCACAGTGTGTGTCTAGCTGCTACTGTGGTAGCTGAGCACTTAGATTTTTATCCATCTCCAAAGATGCTTCACCAGTGTAGATAGTGCGATCCTGGAGGAGTCCCAGTAAAGGAAGGACATCCTCTTTTGGAGCATTATCTTGGATAGCTTGTGAAATCTGAGCTTGCCAGGCTTCTACTGATCTGCACGCCAAGGCAGAGGCAAATGCTGCTCTCATAATAGCCCCCTGTCCTGAGAATAGTAGTCTGTTAAGGGAATCTATTCTTTTATCCTCTGTCTTTGAGTTCCAACGCACTTTGTACTGGGATGGTGGTATGTCTCAACAATCTAGAGACTGTCGAATCCACTGTAAGAGGAGTCGACCATAGTTCCACTTTCTCTTCAGGGAAAGGGTGCACCATTTGTCTAGAAAAATTTGATCTAATTCAGTGTAAAGGCATTTAATGATTTATTTTTGCTTTTAAATAGGGATTGAAGCAAATCATCTTTATAATCATCAGAAACTTGTAGGATCTCTAAAATTGCTTTTATCAGGGATTCTACTAATTCTGCTTCTTCATCCTCTTTAGTTAAACCTTCAGTCATAGATAGGTTTGGGTCAGAAATATCACTAAAGACTTCGCCATCGTCCTCAGAATCCTTTTGGTATGTGGAAAAATGTTGTCTGTTAAAACAGGTGGAGTTCTTTTTGCAATTGGCTTAGGTTGGCCTGATAACAACTTGCCGAAAACTCTTTCCAGAGTATTAACAATTGAGCCTGATAAAGCTTTAGCCCATTTGGGCTCCAAATATGAGCGGGGTTCTTTAGAGGAATGGGCTAGTTATTCAGGTATTCCAGCAGACTTTGAACATTTGGAAGTATTGTTACTATGTATTTTATTGCTACATATAGTGCAAGATACCGTAGCACTTTAGTTGCTTTTTTCTCTCCCTCTTTCTGTTATGCCATTATAATAATTCAAAGAATTAGTATACTTAAGTAATTAGTCAGCCGTCAAAATAAATGAGCCAGTCTGTGTCTCTTCTGAGGAGAAACTGTCATCTGTGCATGTACCTGATGTCCACACATGCACATATCAATACAATTCATGCATACCGAGGCTGGGTGTGCAGAAGAGAATCTCTGTCTCCATAGTAACTGTTTATGCGGCCTATGTGTGGGACAAGGAACGCATAACTTGCTGTTGTAGTTATTGCTTTTTACTTCCTCTCTTATTCCAGTTTATGAATCAGAAAGAGGGAATCTTGCACTGTGACTACAATGTGGGTATCAGGCATGACAGTGTAACACATTCCGGTGAATGAAATGTGATACTGATGTACAGATTACTTTAGTTTTCTTTCAGGACTCTATGTTAAGTCATTGAGTCACATTTCAAGTATCCTTACCACTGGATTCAAAGAGTCCCATTGTCTCTGTCCACTGCCAACAGCAAGTGGATTATTATCAGCAAATGGATTATTATTAGCCCTTCTTTTTTTTCCTTTGGAAAGCTCGCCTTCAGTTTAATGAAGTTCAAATGGAAACCGCCATATAGTATAAGGGCAATAAAACAAGGACTCTCCTCTCAATGTGAGGGTCCTGACATGTTGAGTAAATTCATGTACAGTGAGTGGAAACAATTATTTTATCCCCTGCTGATTTTGTACGTTTGCCCACTGACAAAGAAATGGTCGGACTCGAAACCTTAATGACTTGGAGAGGAACTGCAAAGAGGAGTGGGACAAAATTCCTCCTGAGATGTGTGCAAACCTGGTGGCCAACTAGAAGAAATGTCTGACCTCTGTGATGTACTAAGTCATGTTTTGCAAAGGGGTCAAATACCTATTTCACTCAATAAAATGCAAATCAATTTATAACTTGATGAAAATAATAATGAAATATTCCCTTAAGGGAAGAATCTCCCTGTACCTCCTGACGGACACTCTGAAAAATCTGACAGACAGTTGGTGGAGGGGTATAGACACCAGGAAGTGATGTAAGCACACTCCTAAGCATCCCTCAAAGACACAAGAATTCAAAATAAAACCCTGCTTCCCCCAGGTGAATAACAAAATGTCGTGAAATATCTGCCACCCATCAGCTCTGAGATCAGAGAGAGGGAAGTAGAGGTATTAAATAAACTGCCCAATACTGGCTCTTCCACGCATGGGAACAAAAGCTCTATCTCTACCTTCCCCCTGTATCCACGTGCTAAAGTAGCTCTATGAACAGGGAGGAGACAGACTTTGGGCAAGAATACTATTACTTCCCTGGCAGAAAGTGAAAGATACCCATGCTGAAGCATTAACCCTTTAGGTGCCATGTTGCTAAACATACAGGGACAATGTTGTTCTAAATCAGAACATAAAAACAAACAGTTGTGAACTAAGCACTTAGAATTGTCAACTGTGCCTGTAACAGTAATATACTTGATTCACAAAATTAAATAGTGAAATATGTGACTCATAGGTCCCCATGATATCCTTCAGGCATTTTTTACACACACACACATACATATGGGCAAGGTATGCAGACCCATACCTTGCCTATTAACCCTTTGAGTACCAGAGGGGTAGGAAACATGCCTTCCTACCTCTCTGGTACTCAAAGGGTTAAGTGTCGAATGAAGGACAGGTTCTGTCGAATAAATGACAGTTCCTGTCCAATGAAGAGGTGAAGTCGAATGGAGTTAGTATGTCGAATATATGCAATATATGTTTACATACTAAGGGGGGGGGGATGTCGAAGGGGGGGGACATTGTTTAGTGCTTGATGTACGGTTTCAGTTTATTTTAACCCTTTGAATGCCACAGGGGTGAACAATGCACATCCCTATGGCATTCAGTGCTGTCCATGTTGCTGAAAGCCTTCTTTTTATTCCCCTACTGGCTAGGTAGGGAAGCACAGAGAATGCTGTTCAGACTGTCATAGTGTTGGTGATGTGTGAGGGGAGGAGAACCCTTCCACACCGACAACACTTTGAAAATCCTGTATACTAACAGGGGCCTTCTCCAACCCTCCCCTTCCATCCGACAATTTTGGTGAATATGTCGATGTGTGTGCAGATCGAATTGACAGAGTGATTTGAACACATCGACAATATCATTTTGATACTTACCTTTAGTGCATCTAGGCCTTCATCTTTCTATAGCAGTGGTGTATATTAGTCTGGTTGTAATCCCACTACTAATCCTGTTTTTATTACTAACATATCATTCACTTTTTATATTCCCATATGTATTATTTGAATTGACAGCTGTCAGTTATTGCCATTTAGTGTTTTGTTTTGTTTTTTGCAGTTGATCTCTGTTTTGATCTCCTGCTAGTTGCTTTCTCTTTCAGTCTGAAGACAACTGGGTTCTTTTTGATCCATTCCAGTCTATTGAAGCCTATTATTTGCTCTGAGGTGGAATTAACAGAGATACAATGAAAACTGCAGATAATGCAAACAATTAATATATAGGTATATGTGACTGCTGTATGAAGGTCATGTGATTTATTCCTAGGGCATAGTTGCCCTGTAAAAAATACCCCTTAAGGACTACAGAAGAGTTCAAAAATTGAAGAGCAATGAGTTGCACACCCCTCTGGTCCTTAAGGGGTTAAAGGGGAAAAAACAAAATAGGGTTTGAGGGCTACCACTGCTAAGTGCCACAAGCAGTATTCATCTGTATTATTTCATGTTTCTCTGGTAGCATCTATTAAACTTTTAGTTGCCAGAGAAGTGTCAAATACATTGCAGAAAAATGTGTTGGACATCCCACTGGCACTCAGAGGGTTAAAAAAAACTCTAATAATTGCCTTGATATAGAAGGGGTTAAATCTTCACTGCA
This sequence comes from Rhinophrynus dorsalis, assembly GCA_037306005.1. NCBI lineage: Eukaryota > Metazoa > Chordata > Amphibia > Anura > Rhinophrynidae > Rhinophrynus > Rhinophrynus dorsalis. The sequence continues at coordinate 145,956,639 of CM074725.1, read as the reverse complement.
AAATATCCAATCCATGGAGTTCATCTCAATTAAGAGTATGGACCATGTTTGCTTGTGATTTCTCCTGGTTCCCACAGGACCTGCGGAGTACTGGTTCTTACACCATGTACAAGCTACTGCTAATGCAGCAAGACATTTTTGCTGCTAACCTTTCACCCCTACCAAACATATAGAGGTTAAACAAATTAACTGAAGGAAGAACAATGAAAGCCTCTGTTTTCCCAGCTGCCATGGCTCTATGTAAATATCAGATCTCTTCATGGTGGTAGAGTAATGATTAACAAGTTAAGGGATACAGTGACATCGAAAACAATGCCCGTCAGCTACATCTCTTAAACAAAGAGATTAACTGTTAATGGCAAAATGTTATTACATTTTAAGTAGTGTATTACAAGTGTATGTGTCCTGTGGGTGGTTGACTGCAAAAGTGTATTATGCTTAGATGCCACATTCTTGGGAGGAGTTGTCCATCTTTCCTTTTTTCCCCAAGTCTTATGTTTTCCAGCCGCCTCAGTACATCTCTTTCAACTCTCACAACCCTGCTGCTGGGAACTGGTACTGAATAATGAATCCTGATGGAGGCAGACAGCAGCAATTATGACAGCGTAAAGGCCAGATATGTAGGGATACTGCAAGATGTCATTTGAATGTTTATCAATTGGTTTGTACTTCCTCGTTTATCAAGGAATGAGTACAAAGGTACATCATGGAAATATTCTATTTCTGTATGACAGGTTGAGGAGGACTTATGCCAATGACAGCAAGGTGGGCCAAAGTCTATCCATACAAACACACCACCTGTGGTTGGCAGCAGTGAAAACTGTACAAGTGTACATTTTAACAGCTTTTATCATGCATTTTGGCAGCAGTGAAAACTTATTAAAAAATTATATATTTTAGCAGCTTTTATCATGCAATTATGAAGCAATACAGACTTATCTAGCGTTTAAAGGAGCAGTAAACTTTTTTTTATGAAAAAATATATATTGTAGGGATTTTCCTATTTAGTAAAATAAGGGTACTCCCACTGCCGAGAGATTTATAATTCCAGAGTTATTACAGTTTAAACCCATGTTTTTTTACATTACCAGTGCCCTTTAGTTGTCAAATTCTAATTAGATTTCCTGTTAGATTCTAATGGAGAGGAAAGTCAGAAAAGTCAGAGACATACAGTTCTCCACAGAATGTGACAGAAACTGCCTGTCACTTCCTGTCAGTTAGAACTATCAGGAAGTAAACGCACAGTAAATTCACTTACTGATTTTTTAAACTGCTATAAATTTTGAATAAAACATCTGACAGTGATGGGAGTACTCTTGTTTTATTCAGCAGGAAATGGTCTATAAAATATGTGTTTTCATAAAAAAAGTTTACTGCTAATTTAAGGTTTAAAATCCCCATTTACATCAATGGTACATTTTATTTGTTCACTAGAGTGCAAATGGTTTCCCTAGAATTGCTTTACCTTGCCATCATACAGAAGGCACTATGGGCCTGATGTATAAAAGCAAACTGGAGTAATTCTGGTAGGTAGCAACTGTACCACAAAGGAGTAATACAAATTGCTATTGATTTAAATGGGCCTTTTAACCCCTTGAAAGCTAAAGGTCTCCAACGCATTCCAAAGCAACACTCTGGGTATCTCTTCGTATTCAAGGGATTAAAAATCTCATTTTAATTAATTAATTTCCATTATATTTTCATTTCTCCCCTGTTTTGCAGTTGGTTTGCCCTAGAATTGCTTATATTTGCTTTTATACATAAGGACCTACATTACCCAGCACTTGCATTTTTCTCATGCAATTAAAATGGTGCTGTACAGTCATCTGTGTCATGCTTAAGGCAAAAGTGAAGCAACTACCAAACAGAATATAAATAAAAAGTGAAATTGCTTGAAATAGAGATTTTAATCCTTTGAATGCTACAGATGTCTCTAATGCAAAGCTAAGTATTGGAGACTTGTCTAGTATTCAAATGGATAAAAGCCCCATTTAAAATAATGGAATTTATATTTTAAAAAAATTTGTCTAAAAGTGATTCTTCCCCTTAAAACATTAAGGACCACAGAGTTATACAATGCATTGCAAAGCAATGCTTTGCACACTCCTTTGATCTTTAAAGGGATAGTAATGTCAGAAAAAAAGTATTAACTATATGGTAGATACAATTAAAAGAGAATACTTGCACTTTTTCATATCTCTCAAACCATTATGGTTTGAGAGATATAGGAAAATAAAGTTCTCTGGTCCCTCCCCTTTCTGCTTGACGAGCTGTAAAGCTGTCAAAAGCAGATTCTGGTTGCTTGACCGGATGCGGCTCTTCAGCAGCATCGATATAACGATATCTAAAGATAAATACTTCATCACACGTTGTAGACCGTTCCAAATTAAGTATTTATTTTTAGTTATCGCTATGTCAGCACTGCTGAAGACATGACGTCTGATCCAGGAACCAGCGTGCCTTCGTGCACGCTGCTATCATTTATCCCATGACCTTAAGTGGAATCTAAGGCCATGGGTCCTTAAGGGGTTAAATGGCAACTTGTAGTGCTTTTTTATTTTCAATGGGCCAAAACACATTGAAATTTAGTGGCCGGTAGGGGGTTTATTTTGCAGGCATTTTTTCATAGCAATGACCTTTAAATCTCTTACAGTGCTTGAAAAAATGGCGTCACCTGCTTTTTTTTTTGCTATCAGCTGCCTTTTAATCTGGCCCTTTGTGTATAGCATATAGGTTTTAGCATACAGCATTTTACTTATAGTGTTCAGCATATTGCATTTTGCTTATAGCGTTTTGCGTCTACCGTTTTGAATAGCATTTGCATTCTGGGTGTATTGGGTATATTGTGTGCATGTGTTTTGCATGTGTGTGTGTATGTGTATTGCGTGTGTGCGTATGTGTGTGTGGTTGTATTGTGTGTGTATAAAAGGCCTTTCAATTCCTTGAAGAGATTTTCACAGACGTCGCCAATTCTCTGCAATTCCTTGCAGAGGTTTTTAGAGGAGTCAAGCCCCCATAAATGTAACTATGGGAGTGCCAGTACAGAGGAGCTGTAACTAACTATTCCTTACTGCCACCCCTAGGTGTATGTGCCAGACACCCAACATTTTGGTAATATATATATATATATATATATATATATATATATATATATATATATATTATATATAAATCAAACACAATCATTCTTAAGATACTTGTAAATGGTGATTTAAACCTGTGGAAATGAAAGAAATACTTTTGATATATTTGTAAATGTGTTAAAAGAAACTGTGTAAATGAAAAGGAAGACTGATTTAATTAAAGCAGAACAGTTATGTTCCAACATCCCCACCCAACTGGATTAAACCCCTAAACGACTACTAAAACCCCCCCAGTAATTGATTGCAACACCTTAATCTTAACTTTCCCATATTTTAAGAAATTTGAAAGAGAACCTTAACATTGGCTTTTTGCCTTTTAATATCAAAATGTTTACACACATTAAGAATTAAGCAAGGTATAGAAATAAAGCATACGAGAAGTATTTAAATGTTGAAAAAATTAAATACTAGCAAAATGCTTTACAGAAAGGAAAGTGGATACGCTACAGCTAAATATCTTTCAGATATAAATTGCAGGGTCTGATACAGTATGGGAACAAAAATCAATTATTTAGAAAGGACATCCTACACAAAACATATAAGACTGAAGGTCAAACCAGGTTTTAGATTTAAAAGCAGAAAGGAAAATGGTCTGAGAAGATGGAGGAAGCACTTATCTCCTGTTGAAAGATATGTTTCTGTGTATAGTGGGGGATGCCCTAACTCAAAGTTCTGTGGATTAAGGGCTGAATTCAGTACAAGAAAGGAGCAGTAACCTTTTGTTATAAAAAAATATATATGTATTCTCCTGTTGAGTAAAACAAGGGTACTCCCACTTCTCAGAATTGCATATCTCCATAGCAGTTTAATAACGTTTGGCCACATTCCAGTTACTTATTCTGTTACATTGTATTTTAGAGGAAGATCAGTGAGGAACCTTTCTCTACATAATGTTATAGAAACCGCTAAGTCATGCTGTAAGAACTTTCAGGAAGTAAACACTCTGTAATTCACTTCCTGATTATTTGAACTGTTATAACTTGTGAATAAAACAACTGTCAGTGTCAGGAATACCCTTGTTTTACTCATCAGAAAAAGCCCTATAACATTTAGGTTTTTATAAGAAAAAAAGTTTATTGCTCCTTTAAAGAGGAGCAATTCTGGAGTAAACCAACTATATCTCAAGGGATATATGAAAATTCCAAATGCTTTAAACTGGACTTTTATGCCCTTGACTGCTATGTGCTAGAGACCGCTAGCAATCAAGTGATTGATTAGAATGGCTCACAAGTTCCATTTTAATCAATGGGAATTTAAAGAATTTTCATTTGACTTCTGTGCTGTAGTTGTTTTTTTCTGAATTTCTCATCTTCAGCTTACTGAGTACAACTCTATGGTCCATACTTATAAAAGCAAACAGTGATCATTCTGAGGTAAACCAAATGCAACACAGGGGACAAATAAAAATGCTGGCAAATTAAACTGGGCTCTTAACCCCTTGAACGCTAGAGAGGTCTTGAATACATCAAGAAGCAATTGGAGACCTCTAGCATTCAAGGGGTTAAAAAAGCTCTTTTCTAGTTCATTATTATTTTTGAACTTTTATTTGTCTCCTGGTGCAACTGGTTTAATCCAGAATGACTCCAGTTTGCTTTTACAAATATAGGCCTATGTATCTATTCTACACTGGATGATCGCATTAGCAGGACTTTTGTGAAACATTTTATAACCAAGATTTATGTACAGAATGATTAACTGCTTTCAAATCATGCCCCAAACGGCAAATAGAGGTTGTTTCCTTTTGTAATATTTCAGCTTTAACCCTGTGAGTGCCAAAGGGGTACGGAAAGCTTTGCTTTGCAGTGCGTTCCATACCCCTCTGGCACTCAAAGGGTTAACAGTAACTCAAGAAGTAGAAGCCAGTGTTGATCCTCTCAACCCCACTATACAGAGATCTATAGTATCTCTGTGTGTGTGTGTGTGTGTGTGTGTGTGTGTGTGTGTGTGTGTGTGTGTGTGTGTGTGTGTGTGTGTGTGTGTGTGTGTGTGTGTGTGTGTGTGTGTGTGTGTGTTATTTCACATGACCTACCTCAAATGATCATCCATTACACAACAGAACTGATTCCAACAATACTACTTTATTCCAGCATCTTCATTAACTGAATATTTTCTATATTTTTCTCATTTTACATCCATTGGTGACTCTTTGTCTCTGTTTGTTTTGGATCAATAAAGACAAAGGAGGAAGAAACTGATCAATTGTATATAATTAGAAACAAGAACATTCCCACTTTATAGAATGATTAAAGATGTGCAAATCAATAGGACTGAACACAAATTAATCAAGCACAACAAATTAGAACAAGGAAAGTATTCAATTAACCCTCTGAATGCCAGAAAGGTATCCAGCATATTCCTTCAGGACTCAATTCACTGTCTTAAGGTCAGTAACAAACTTCCAAATAAAAGGATCACCTACAATAATATACCCTGCCTACCTTAGACTATGTAGAAAAATCTAAAAGCCACTGTGAACCTATTCTGAATGGACAGATTTAATTAATACTGGAAAGCTTGTGCTTAGAGGGAAACGTGATTCTTTTTCAGGACTCTAAACCTCTCATACTGAGGCACTGACAGATTAACTTCCGTGGAAGGCATTTGTGGGCCTAGAAAATTGCAACAAATAATCTTGTCTTCCTCCATGACATTTAGGATTTCCTGCCCGGTTTAAGATATGTGGATGTTTATTATTTTGATGTGTTTATGTTAAGAAAACTCATGTTATTCACCCAAATATTACACCATGAATAGCGCCCCCAGGTTTCAGTAAACATATATTGTTTACAGCACATCTTGGCATGACTGAAAAACATACTAAAAAACTTCTTGCAATTCAGTAAATACAAAATATCTGATGAAACATGCAAAACTCCCTACAAATTTCTGAAGGAGTGACAAAACACTCTGGAATGTTATTAGAGGGCCTTGCACACTGCTGCACTGACCACCAAGAACATAAAGTGCTTTTTTAAGTATTTTGGTATTCAAAGGGTTAATAGGCAAGTGAAAATCAGACATTGATACACAGCAGAGACACTGAGGCTGATGCACTAAGAAATGTTGCAATTCAGGAGCAAGTCAACTGCACCATAGGGAATACACATTTTCATTGATATCATCTGGACCTCTAATCCTCTGAATGCTAGAAATATATCCAACACATTGCAAAGCAAATCATCAGAATCCTACCTTGCAGGGCAGTTTTAAAAACTTTTGGGAATGTCTATTTGTTCTACATGGCGCTGATAGTTTACTACATTATTGCACCAACGTTTTAGTACATTTCCCTCGTGAGCAAAAATAATCATTTACATCTCATCTGCTAGTCTGTGGTGCAGTCTGCGGTAAATCATTATGTCAAGGGTGAGGCAGCTGAGGTGTGAAGATCTAAAAGTGTCATGTTTTTAATCATAAAGGGACCCCCGGGCAATAGGGCTCAAGCCAACTCATCATACCAACCTATATTAAAGTTTACATAGCGCTTTAGCAAACTTTTATTTGTTTGAAGTACTTATATTGTTTCAACAGCACTTCTAACTGCTAGCTGCATGTGACAGTTATAGAGTGGGTGGTGGGATACTGAAACCCAGCACTTTTAACCCTGTGAGGGCCAAAGCTGTGTGAATGCTCTGTATACTCTCCTGGCCCTCAGAGGATTAATTTCTGATGCCTACAGCTCAAAGTGGTTCAGCAACACTGTAACTGCAGGACTCTAGTAACAGGCAAACCATAGAATGTGAGGAACCAGATAAGACTAAGTGGATCCATTGAAGCCTTCTAGCTGTATGTGTCCCTAAAATTGGCTCCCAGGGTCTTATTCACAAAAGAAACAAGGAGCAGTTCAGAAGCAAACCAATTGCACTATAGGGAAAAATAAAAAAATCCAGTTGATTAAAGTGGTGTTTATAACCCACTGCTTCGCCATGAGTTGCACACCTCCCTGGTATTCAAATGGTAAAAGCCCAATTTTAGACCATTTGAAATTCAGGGAAGTTATTTTTTTACCATACTGTGCAGATGGTTTACTCTAGAATTGCTCTCCTTTTCTTTTGTGAATAAGGCCCATGGTCTGATGCATGTTTCTGTAACTACGACCTCTGGACATTGTATATAAATAAGAGATAAATTATTGTAGGCAAACGGAGTAAAAAAAATACACTTGAACTCCCTCAATATCACTGTGTGAAGATACAACCTTAACCCAGTGGTTCTCAATCTTTTTTCAGTCAAGACACCCCTAACATGCAATCTGGAATTTTCAGTGTACACTTCACAATGTATAGATCATTTCTGAACAGGGGAGGGCTCGCCTGGGAGGAAGGGAGGCGATAGCCCAGTGGGTTGGTCATATGTCTGTGCTGGTGGGTGGGTCACTTTAAAATGTCGCACTGAAAAGTGTGCTATACAAAACAGTGCATTCACTAGGTCGCACAGTTTAAAAGGGTGAAATAAGAACCTTGCCCTGCATAAAAAGTGCGAGTGTCTCATGCCGTCTCCTTTTCCTTAAATGTCACTGGTATGTGGAATGTTGCAAAATGCCAGTTTTCAACCACACCGGACTTTTGCCTTGGAGGACTGGATCCTGGTTTGCCACTCACAAGTAGAGCAGTTGCCCAGCTCCAACTCCTATGGTCCCAATTTTCAAATTCTTCTATAGAACAGCCCACCATTGACCAAACACTCCTTTACGCAGCTTTGGGAACTTAACGACAAAATCATGATCCATTGGTACCGGGCACTGTGCAATGATACACTGGACTTACATTTTGGATCTGCAAGATTAATTCTCCTTAAAGCTGCATGTGATTTTCTTTAACCCTTTCGGCACCAAAGAAGTATTGCGTTGAAAGCTAACAAATCCAGTAACGGTGGCAGTGTTCTACGCAATACCTCTCTGGCACTGAAAGAGTTAAAAAAAAATTTACATGTGGGTTGAAGGAAAATTAAACTTGCAGATCCAAGGTGAAAGTGCAGTGTATCATTACACAGTGTGTTGAGAGAAGGGGACAGAGAACCGTCTGTGGGTGGTATTCTGGTTCTTTCATGTGAAGGGGAGAGAGAGACGGCGCTCACCAAAATTCCATATCCCAGCGACATTTAAGGAGGCGGCGTGAGGATCTTGTTCTTTTTATGCAGGGCGAGATTCTCCTGTCGCACTTTTAAACAATGTGGTCTGGTGAATGCGCCGTTTTGTATAGCGCACTTTTCAGTGCAACATTTTAAAAGAATACCCTGGTGGACCACTGCTTCACTGAATCTCTCGCTTGCTGTTGTAAATGGAGCTACACTAATGATACTACAGATCTTACAATTGAGATGGAGCTACACAAATGATACCTCAGATCTACAATCAAAATTGAGCTACACAAGAAGCATAACCCATTTCTCTTGTAAGCTCTGTGATATCACGTGGATGTTTACTTAAATTGTAAGCTCTGTTGTATTAGTAGTGTAGCCCCATTTCAACTGTAAATTATTTGGTATTACTTCCTTACTTTAAAACATTAATACAAAATGTAAAATTAACATAAGGGGGTGGGCTTGAACATAGTAGAAACGGACCACTTGAATTTGCTTCCTGAACTACGTGTTGCCAGCCCTCCCTGCTTCTGAAGTATGTAATGAACAGAATAATACATAAGTGTTTAATTATTCTTAGGTTTCTCAATCAGAAACACAACAAAGAGCATAGTGTACATATGTACATATACCTTAGAAACAAAACTTTAACATTGTTGTCAGTGTATTCAAGGAAAAATGGTGCACCCTGAGCTGGTGCCCACATTATGCCAAAGTGCCATGAAAATTGAGGACCTCTGCCTCAACCCCTTTCACTGACAGAAAGGTTCAGAATATACCGCTCTGCAGTAAGTACATGCCAGATTTGCACGGTAGGTAGAGGTTAAATATAAAATAGGATTTTTTTACCATTGAAAGGCAAACATTAACCCACACATTAATACGGTTTACAATAATCTAACTACGTGATAATATTATCATTGTATTTGAAATGTTAATGTAATACGGAATAAAGTAAAATAAAATCGATGCCCTTGTAATAAACAGCGACGAGAGTCTGTGGGAAGGGCATTGCCACACATCACCTCCTATCAGTTGCCATGACAACGGTTACCGGGTACCAGTCCCTGGGGAAAGTGCATAGATGATGGCCGAGGAATAATTCTTTATCAGTTAAGGGGTTCTTACCAGCAGTAATGAATAGCAGCAGGTAGAAGACTCGATGCAGGATGGAGCAGTCACTGGGTACACAGCTGACACCGGACGAGAAGGGGATACAGATTGAAACTGCGCACGCGTCAAGTGACCACCGTCATTTTTTTGTTTTGCAAACAGGAAGTATCTGAAGGGTAACTCATAGCAACAGGGAAGGTACCCTTTGGTCTTGGAGGGTTAACCCTTCGAGTGCCAGAGAGGTACGCGTTGAGGGGGACTATGAAGGGTGTGGTGCTCAAATGTTTTGGCATTCTCTCCATATAATAACATTTGTAGAACTGTAAATTCTCACAGAATTTAGACTTGAATATCATAACCATTGATTCATTTATTTTTTCTCCAGGTGCCATAGTCTGATTCCAACCTGACATTCACTGGCCATCCATTGCTACGAACGTGGTTGCAGTAGACCGGGCGATATACACGAACAAAGTAATTCTAGTATAAACCTACCACAGGGGATAAGGAAACTGCTAGCAATGCCTTTTCAGCAACGCACTAATAAAAAATATCTTAACGGTGCTGCCTTTTAACTCATTGAGGACCAGAGGGTGGGGGTGGATAAAGAATTGCAAAGCAACGCTTTGCACAACTCTCTGGTCTTCAACTGATAAACTGTTCACAATGACAACTCCCCATGCATTAACACACCTCCCAAGTGTCCCTCTTTTCCACCCTGATGTCCCTCTTTTTCAGAGATCAGACTGTGTGTATATAAGCGTATCATACTGCTCTACAGCAATAAAACTCACATTACTGTTTATATAAACATCTGTGTGTGTGTGTGTTTATAAATTATTCTGTGTAAATAAAATAGTTTGGTCTTGTTATAAGTCATTTATTAGATTACACAAGGAGGTGTGAGTAGGTCATAAAATAGCCTAAACATTATTGGTAATGCCTTGCCCACTATCCCCGCCTACAGCAACACCCCCTAAAATACAAGTGTCCCCCTTTAGTAATTTGAAATGATGGGTGGTATGCATTAACCCTGTTCTACATGCTGCAGCTTAACTGTCTTTGTGCATTGTCAGCAGAAATATTTCAGCAGAGCTGATGTGCATGGAGGCCTATAGGTCATGGTGCAGATAATTCACAGTGGAGACCTGGATGTTGCTATGTGCCCTGCAACCTCTAACGTGCTGGTGACCCAAGTCATAAGGTTACCAGATATCCCTTTAACCCACCGAGTGCCAGAAGGCTATCTGGACACCCCACACCTAAGGCTTTCTTGCAGCCCTCTCTCTGCCTGCTTGGTTTTACCTACTGCAATGCATGAGCAGGCAGAGCTACTGGGTCCTATGATACATAAGCCATTTCTTCACCATATTATTGTATTTCAACACCACAATTCTTCAGTAATTAAATCATTGAATGCCAAAGAGGTGCATAACATATTGCAGAGCAATGTGTTGTGCACCTCTCTGGCACTCAAAGAGTTAACCATATCAGTTTCTAGCCACACATTGTTAAAAGCCCATGATATTACCGAAATACATTGACTAAAGTAGTCCTTTATCTGAAATCTGTTCATTTAACTCCATAATTCGTCAGTATACCAGAGAGGTGCACAACACACTGCAGAGCAATATATTGTGCAGCAGTCTCTCGTAAGTTAACCCACATTATTCACACATTATTAAAAGCCCATGATACTGCCTAAAAACACAGAATGAGGTATTGTGTAATCTGAAATCAGATAATCTTTTGAGTGCCAGTGGGGCATGCAACATATTGCAACCCACTCTGGCATTCAAAGGGTTAACATATTTGCCAGTGATTACTATTACCACAAAAAGTTAAAATATATGTTAACATTCTTTCTGCCTGTGGACAGTTACACTCATCCCCAAATTTACACAGTAGGGTAATCTAAGGATTTTAATCTTTATTGTGTCTGTGGATAGTGAACACAGTCGGTTACCAATATATGCATTATCTAAAGGATAGTCAACCTTTGGCTTTCCAGCTGTCAGGAACTACTGCTCCCATCGTCCCCAAACCAGTCAATGGCTGATTGGAGATGAAGGGAGTTGTAATTTCCAACAAGTGGGGAATCAAAAGTTGCATACCCCTGCATTTACTGAATTTTAACCATTTCAGTGCCTAGTAGAGTCTGCTTACACTCACACCAGACTGCAACATAAGCAGCGGCTGGATCTAGTTATTATAACTTTTTCGTTACCCTGTAGAATGTGATACTACTATACTGAACCCTATACTCATACTCATTATTGGTATCCCCTAAGTGTGTATCCATTCCCTCCTGCTTCAGCTCAGTACTCAGTTGGGTCTATTCACATTATGGGCACAATTCCCCCTGCTAGGCAACTCACTCAAAATACACCTGACCCATATTCATACCCCAATCACCTCTCCTGGCCCACGCATATCCCAACAGAGTTTGTATCCCCTGACGACGTGAGTATCCTTTTCCTCCTGGTCCAGTACAGTCCTCATTTGAGTCTATACTAAAGAATACACGTCCCCAACTAGGTATCCCACTCAAAACGCACCTGGCTGATATGTATACACCTACCATTTCTCCTGGCCCAAATACATCCATAAAATCTCTTAAGTGCATATCTGCTCCCTTCGGGTCCAAAGCAGTACTTAGTGGAGTCAACACTCTTTTGGGACACCATTCTACTGTTAGGTAACCTTCTTAAAACACGTGACCCTTATCCATACACCAGTCACCTCACCTGGCCCACAGACATCCCCTGATAGACTTTGTATCCCATGACTAAGTGTGCATCTGCTCCCTCCTGGTTCCATTTGGTACCGTAGGGGGCCTTCATTCATTATGGACACAATAATCTTCCTGTTTGAAACCCTCTCAAAACACCCTTAACCCATATGCACACATCAAACACCTCCCCTGGCCCACAGTTATACCCTAACAGAACTGGTGACTTCTGACTGATTGTGTAACCACTCCCTCCTGGTTCAGCCCAGTACTCAGTGCAGTCTACAATCATTTTGGACACCATCATTTTCTTTGGCAACACACTGAAAACACAACTGACCCATATACCCACAGCAACCACCTCTCCAGGCCTACATACATATCCCTAGGAGAATTGTCATCCAGTGACTAAGTGTGCATTTTCTAAATAATTGTCCAGTGCAATACTCTTTGAAGGTCTACACTCGTTATGGACTCAACCCTGCCCCCCAGCTAGGCAACTCCATCAAAACATACTTGAACAATATGCCACACCATAGGGTTAAAAAAATCCAGTACACTTCAATCTTGAAAAGTCTTCTGGACAACCTACGACACACACAGTCACTCTTTATACCCTGTATTTCCATAGTGGCACAATAAGGATAATGAAAACTACAAAAAATGGCATCCTACTTTTTTTTTTAATGATCATTGCCATTAATGTTACTCGTGTACATGGATTCTTTCACGTGAAGTTTTTCTGACATATTTTACTTTACACTGAGTACAAATGATCAAATAAATCTCTGATTTAGTGTTACAATTAATATATTTGTAGGGTATAACTTTCCCTTCATTGCACATTTAGATTCCTTTGCTACTTTCACATGTTAAAGCGGAACTTTCAGCTTTATAATATTGCCGCCCCCCAATACATTATTAATATAGTGATAGGCAAAGTAATAGTTGTATCATGTTGAATAAATCTACGTTATTGAAGTAATCCACCTTCCTCAGCAGGCAGAGAATCTCTGTGCGTCTGGGCAGGCAGCAACTTCAGTTACCTTAAGGTAACCAGCAAACGACACCACCAATCCGGGCAGTGCACGAGACAGACAGAGCAGACTCAGAGGCAACTTCCCTCTAAGATGCCTGCCAAAGAAGGTGGATTACTTCAATAATGTAGATTTATTCACCATAATACAGCTATTACTTTGTCTGTCGCTATATTGCTAATGTATTGGGTGGTAATATTATAAAGCTGAAAGTTCCGCTTTAACAACATGAAATCCTTTTACTGCCACATCTAATCATCCCTAGAACATGTAACCAAGTATATCTGGCACTTTTTTTTGTATCACCTATATAAACTGGTGGATAGTTTTGTTCTGTTGTAGTAGCTCTCCTTGGTACCAATTTACATTCATTGTTTACCACATCCTGAATAGATGGACATCACCCATCATAACCACCCATGAACACTGGGAAATGCTTCCTAATAAATGGTTTGATTTGATTAAATGTTACACTATGTTTTGTAGAAGAAATAGAATTTATTTATTTCATCTAATACTCCAGATTTGGCCTTATTTTCAACCATCTTTTCTGCTTTTATCAATCATCCAAACAGAATATCATCTATCAACCAACTTCAGGGCAAGTTCTTTACTCTGTTTTTGAAAGGTTTCCTCCGTTGAACAGTTCCTCTTTAATTGAGTACACTGTCCAACAGGTATCCCTCTCAAACTATGTTTTTACAAAAACATGCATGTGTGGTCCTTATAGTTATCTAGCTCTATAGTCAAATTTAAATCCCAAAAATAAATATCCACCAGACCGGTCTCTGATTTAAAAAACAAACTGCAATAATTATTGTTCAAATACGTGACAAACCTGAAAGTGGATTCAAACAGAAATTTCTTAAGTCCATCACTATATCTGTAAAATGCTAAGTGTTGTTAGCGACACCCCGGGGCGGGCAGATATATGCAAAACTCCTCTTTCTGCCCCCAGTGGGACAGCTGAGGGCAGTCTTTCTGCAGAAAGGACTTTCACACTCTGCTGCCGGTGATTGGCTGATGAGTACACAGGGGAGAAGTGTACCCTACGTCCTCATAACCGACTGTCCCACCTTATTGCCTGAAGCTCCTGTGTCCTCTTATCCAACTCTAACATCCATGCACAGTAACACATACCTACCACTACTCTGCCTCCACAACTTTCCTCAACTCTCCGCCTCATACCACTAACTATAGCACATACACACCACTAATCTGCCTCTTCCAGTCTCTGGCTCAGCCCATGAATTGCAGAATGGACGCTGATGTACACTGTCGAGGATATATGGAAAGGGTTAAACAGGAGAACAACACAATTCCAATAAACATGCCCACAAATCATGACCAACACTTCATCACAGCCATACTTACCTCTATGCTCCCTTGCACTGTAAAAACATACATAATTTCCTATAATCACTGTAACACCTACTTGCCTCTATTCTGCCATTCACCATCCAAATTTCTTTTTATGTAATGGGGTTTATTCTCTCCAAAGGTGTGGGACTTAAATGAGGGCAAAGTTTGCTTTGTCATATGCCAATTTATTTATGAGATGGTGGGATAAGTCCCATGCCTTTGTAGAGATGAGATCAGATGGCTCAGTTGGTAAATGCACCAGCTGTAAAATCTATTCACACACCAAGGTAGCAGGTTCTAGTCCTAACAAGGTCAACTTAGCCTTTCACCTTTCTGAGGTAGATAAAATGAGTCCAGAACATACTTGAAAACAAGGGACAATTTCAGTGTATTCTTCCTGGTAAAAATACTTTCACAAAAGAAAAAAAAATGTGAATCCTATATATATATTTTTATACAGACTACTTATTGATGATATGTTGTGGAGATCAGGGAAAGGTTCCAGAGTGTGTTACTTATTTGAACTGGAATGATTGTGGTGTGTTTTTTTTACATCATAGATGAGTCTAGTGGATATTTCTTTTTACATTTAAGTTTGACTGTAGAGCTGGATAACTATAAGGTCCATACAGCATGTTTTAGGAAAAAACAGCTAGAAATATATAGTTGAGGACTGACCGCTGTCATCAAAAACACACTTTGAGAGGAATAATTTTTGGTCAATTTACTCAATTAAAGAGGAACTGTTATAAAAGGAGGAGACCTTTCAAAAATAGAGTAAAGAACTTGCCCTGAAATTGGTGTATAATGGATATCCTGCTTGGATGATGTTATTATGTAGAAAAGATGATTGAAAAAAAGACAAGGATATACCTGTTAATTAAAATTAAATCCAAGATACCTAAATCTGGAAGAAAAGATGGCATAAATGCAGTTGTTTTTCTAAACTATAGTGTAGAATTGAATCAAATCAAACAAATTATTAGGAAGCGTTTGCCAGTGTTGATGGGTGATGTAAAATGGATGTTAATCTGTATAAAGAAAAGCTGCTAAAATAGGACAAAACTATACTTCATCCAGCTGCTGCTTAAATTGCAGTTTGTGCATGCAGACTCCACAAGGCACTGAAAGGGTTAACATTCCTAAGCTCCATTTAATGCAGGGGGAATCAATATTTGGCTCTCCAGCTGTCGGGGACTACAGCTCTCATCATCTCCATACCTGGGAAGTCTATGGGTCTGCCCTGGAGACTCCGGTTTTATATTTTACCCTGCAATCCAATTCATATATTGTTGCTAATTTAACATTTACAATAATGTGCAAACGTTTTAGGCAGGTGTGAAAAAATTCTGTAAAGTAAGGATGCTTTCAAAAATAGACATGTTAATTGTTTATATTCGTCAATTAACAAAATGCATAGTGAGTGAACAAAATAAAAATCTAAATCAACATTTGGTGCGACCACCCTTTGCCTTCAAAACAGCATAAATTCTTCTAGGTACACTTGCACAATTTGTTAAGGAACTCGGCAGGTAGATTGTTCCAAACATCTTGGAGAGCTAACCACAGTTTTTCTGTGGATTTAGGCAGCCTCAGTTGATTCTCTCTCTTCATGTAATCCCAGACAGACTAAATGATGTGGAGATCAGGGCACTGTGGGAGGCCATACCATCACTTCCATGACTCCTTGATGTTCTTCACGCTGAAGATAGTTCTTAATGACTTTGGCTGTATGTTTGGGGACGTTGTCATAGTGCAGAATACATTTGGGGCCGATCAGATGCCTCCCTGATTGTATTGCGTGATGGACAAGTATCTGCTTGTACTTTTCAGCAATGAGGAGATCATTAATTCTGACCAAATTCCCAACTCCTTTTGCAGAAATGCATCCTAAACTTGCAAGGAACTTCCACCATGCTTCACTGTTGCCTGCAGACACTCATTCTTCTACCTCTCTCCAGCCCTTCAATGAACAAACTACCTTCTGTTACAGTCAAATATTTCAAATTTTGACTCATCAGTCCAGAGCATATGCTGCCATTTTTCTGCACTCCAGTTCCTGTGTTTTCGTGCATAGTTGAGTTGCTCGGCCTTGTTTCCACATTGGAGGTATGGCTTTTTGGCCGCAAGTCTTCTATGAAGACCACTTCTGACCAGACTTCTCCAGACAGTAGATAGGTGTATCAGGGTCCCACTGTTTTCTGCCAATTCTGAGCTCATGACACTGCTGGACATCTTTCGATTGCAAAGTGAAGTAAGCATGATGTGTCTTTCATCTGCTGCACTAAGTTTCCTTGGCTGACCACTGAGACGACGGTGCTTAATGCTGTTTCTTTGTGCTTCTTCAAAAGAGCTTGGACAGCAAATCTGAAAACACCTGTCTTCTTTGAAATTTCTGCCTGGGAGAAACCTTACTGATGCAGTAGAACTACCTTGTGTCTTGTTGCTGTGCTCAGTCTTGCCAAGGAGTATGACTTTTGAGATTAAATGGTCTGCAGCAACCTCACATTGTTAGCGGAGTTTGGCTGTTCCTCACCCAGTTTTATTCCTCGTACACAGCTGTTACTGTTAATGATTGTGTTTCAACCTACATATTAAATTGATGATCATTAGCACCTGTATATATACCTAAAAAATCCCTGACTTTGTGCAAGTGTACCTAGAAGGGCAAAGGTTGGTCCCACCAAATATTGATTTGATTTATATGTTTCTGCTGTTCATTATGTATTTTGTTAATTTTTTCAAAATAAACTATTAACACATCTATATTTGAAACTTGCACATCTGTATAATATAAATTGCTAGGCTGCAAAACTCCCTGTGTGCGTAACAGCACTTGCGCAGTAGAGACTGCCAAACAATGCAGTCATGCTCAGTAGAGACTGGCTGAACGCGCTGATCCGGAGAGGGAGCTCACGGTTTCTGCTCCCGGCTCCGGGGCAGCAGCCGAGGCCGCTAGGTGGCACTTTAGCCCATGTACACGGTCTTTCATACTAGTTAATGTATAATTCCCATGGACACTCATTTTATGACTGGCTATTTTCAGTCCCCCATAAACAAAACTGTGATTGACTAGGACTTTACGCTCAAGCCAATCACAGCTTAAAGAGCACTTTTGAATCTGCAGGAGAGATGACTTAAAATTCCCATGTAGACTCAAAAGTAATTTAGTGTACATGGGGCTTCAGTCACCACTGCATAGGCTCATTACATGTAAGGGGGCCAAGTCTGTTTTCTACAGTACTTTGCTTTTAATTTAAAAAATTTTAGTGACCATAGAGCTGAACAATGCATTTTAGATGGGAAGTAATGCTTCGTATCTGGCATTGTAAGAGGTACACTTTACACTAGGGATGAGCAACGCAAGGACCTCCAGCTGCTGCCCGTCAACTCCCTTCCCCACCAGCCAGAACTTTTTTTTACTGCTCATTACATAAGACATAGATAGGATGGGTATATTTGCAGTGACCGCCCCACTCCAAAGACACAGGTTCAGGTTGACTCCTCCTGATTTATGCCAAGGTGGGTGGGAACAGAGGTAATAATATCTTTACAATTTCTTTATTTAGTCATCCTTCTTCTAGGAAAATTGGGGCCATTACATTGGCAGGATTGCTAAATTAGCTAAGTTTGACCTTATAAGAGAAAACATTGTGTTGTACGATAATTATCCTTTAACCCCTTAACGACCCATGACAGTCCAGGACCATCACGGGTTGTTTTCTGTTAAGGACCCATGACGGTCCTGGACAGTCATGGAATTCTGGGATCCCTGCACGGCTGCACGCCGTTCAGGGAGCCCAGAAGCGGATAGCGAGGAAAAAAAAAAAAAAAAAGCTCCCTGGTCCTTAAGTGACGGCCTCATGCACTACCAGCCGTCCTAAGGGGTTAAAGTGGAACTACCACCCCTTACAAACATGGCCCCAAATAATTACCCATCTGGCGACTAGCTGCTCAATAGCGCTAGTCGCCAGAATTATTACCGCGTTAATGAGAATTATACACCGCTCCCGGACTGACAGGCAGGAAACAGCGCAGACATCTTTCCATAGTGACTTATGTGCGCCTGCACGTCAGTCCCAGACGGCTCTAGGAAGCGTTGCTAGGAGCCATTCGGCTCCAAAAGGGACTGACAGCGTAGGCGTGCAGACATCACACTGGAAAGATGGCTGAGCCGTTTCCTGCCTGTCAGTCCGGGAGCAATGTATAATTCTCATTAAGGCGGTAATAATTCTGGCGACTAGCGCTACTGAGCAGCTAGTTGCCAGATGGGTAATTATTTGTGGCCATGTTTGTAAGAAGTGGTAGTTCCGCTTTAAAGCCCTTCTCCTACAAAATGTCAGTAAGATGATCCTACTAGAGTGACTGCAAAGGAGAGAGAGAGAGCTTAAATTATGGAGTGACACAGTCCTTTATTGGAAGTGCCAATTAAAATATATTCATACATTTACAACATTCTTTCATACTGTGAATTTCATTAGAAACTTGAACATATGAAATAAGATATAACTTTACATTTTGGTAATTAGAGAAGTAATTATAGAGCACACATTTCTATTAAAAAACAAAGCTATGTATCAAATTTCAAGACGTTGCAGGAAATGTATACTGTTTCCCCACTGTGATAAGTGTACAGTACCAAAGAATAAATATAAACCTAATTCAGTTATAAAACACAGACTATAGGCCTCAGTCATCAAACTAACTGCACCATGAAGGGGGACTCTGCCAGCTGCCATTGACTTAAATGGGGCTTTTAACCTCTTGAATGCTAGAGAAGTCTCTCAAGGTATTGTGAAGCCCGCTCTAGTTCAAGAGGTTAAAAGCTCTCCAATTGATTCAATTATGATTTTAATTTCCCCCCTATGGTGCAGATGGTTTGTTGAAGAATTACACATATTTAGCTTGATGATCAAGGCTTTAAGTTTATAAATCTTTAGTATCGGAAAGATCATGATATATGGTGGAAATCCTCTTCAATGGAAAGTCCTCTATGTCCCGTTCATCTTCAGTGCAAATGTTCATGCTCCTACGTCTGATGGGGACGATGTGTATTTGAATGAATAAAGCTTGTTGTCTGCTCCTCCACTCAGTATCAGCTGTGGGAAGAAAGAAGATGGTTTATGTCCTCCTTTTTACAGTAGCACTACATACTTATAGTAACATAGTAACTTTGTTTGAAAAAAGAGTCGTCCATGAAGTTCAACATTTGCCTCATAATCAAAAGCAGTGTTTCTCAACGTTAGTCCTCAGGGTCAACCAACAGTGCAGGTTTTCAGGTTGTTCCTGTTTAATCACAGGTGAGTAATTAGTGGCTCAGTCACTGTGATTGATTCACCTGTGATAATTAGGGATATCTTGAAAACATGACCTGTTGGTGTGCCCCAAGGACTGGAGCGGAGATACGAGAATTATATAGCTTTCCTGCTGCCAAATAAGTTAGTCTTTTTCAGACTTTCCTATTTTACATACTAATAAACAGTGTGACCCTGTATGTTCCCTTTTGAAACAAGCGTATCTAATATTCTCTTAAAAGTATCCATTATCTGCCATAACAATATCCTTGGCCAAGGAATTCCATAATTTAACAGACCTCAATGGATAAAGCCCTTTCTCTGTCGTCCAATTCAGATTACTGGTAACTTTGGGTAGGTGATCAGCCCCTTTAATAGGCAGGAACAATTCTGAGAACTACTGGGTGGAGTCTACCTCCTCTATTTAGCTTGCAGCTAGCCAATCCCCAACCAGTAAAATTTGTTCCTTGGTCAAGACACAAGGCAAGAGAACAGTTCCATTAGGCGGATTACCATCACTGACAATTCCCATCACCCAAATGTGGATAGCTCACTTTACCAGGTGCTTTTGTGGACCTAAGCCCTGGGGGGAAAATCTTGGCTGCAAGTTCTTTCCCTAGGAGTTGCCCACTGAGGCTTCTTCTTGATTTATGGTAATCTGAAGAGAGAAGACATGCTGAAAAAGGTGAGCACCCTTTGAGTGCTGAGGTCCACATGTCCCATGCTGCCCCTCCGCACAGGGGTCTTATTTGGAGCTCCTTTTACATACTCATGCACTCATTGGGTTTATTCTGTATGTCTGTGAGGTGTTCGGAGCAAGTTTCTGTGGTAACTTAACACTTTTGTTGCTGGTTAGCACATTTTGAGGGGGCTTTGGACACTTTCTCTACTGGGACCAGTGTTTATTGGTTCTACTGTTTAATTCTAATGGGCTTTTGAGTGGTTTTACATTTTGGTATTCACCTTGATAACTTTATGTTGCGCGCGTTTACGGCATAGATGCCATTGCTCCATTCACTTCTATGGGACATTACAGTTTGGGACATACCTCTGCAACCACTCCACGTAGCAAGGTCAGAGATGGCTCACTTTGTGGGTTTGCCCTTTTTCTGTCATCCGGTCAAAATTCTGGGGATGTTGGGGGCTTTAGGGGGCTTCGGGCACTGTTGGAGTACTCTGTTAGCGAAACTACGTTTCCCATGAGCACCCACTTCACACGCTCGTTTCTGATTGGCTCCTGTCGCGGCAGCCATTTTGTGTATTTGCAGATTGAGTATCCTACACAGGGCTTGGCCTCTCCTTCTCTTCTCCGCAGTTTAATTCTTCGCCTACCAGATAAGTCTTATATAGAGTTTCTCGGGTGCATTTATTTATCATACGCACTATTTGTGAGCGTTTTGATACATTGACCCCTTAGCTCTGTGAGAATGTCTACTACGTTAGACTCTGGGGCTAAACCTAAGACTAAGGATACTGGGGTGTCTGTGTCCCCCATTGCTTATTGCTCCTCATGTCACTCAGGGTTACCTAGAGAATACTCAGGTCATGTTTGCCCAGCATGCGCTGCTGCCCCTGAATCCCCTGCAGGGGCCTCCAGACATGCACTAGAGCCACTACTACTAGCTACTAGCAGGGACCTCCATTCCACCTTACAACCTACTTCCATCCACCTTACAGGGGGTCTTCCACTCGTGGCAGACCCCCGCCCCTATCAGATCTTCCCTGCCTAAACCATCGGGTGTACCTGATGTGTCTGACTCCTCTAACGAGGAATTGTTGGTGGACTCTGATGATGACTGTTCAGCTGTTCCTTGACCTCACTTTTTTTGGGACCCCTTTGAGGCTGACCCCATTCCCTTGGCTGAGGGCCCAATTAGGGCTGTGTTGTCCACCCTGAACATTCCCTTGGTGCAGGAGGCGTCTTCTGACCCATCTGATGCATTTCGGGAGCCTGTTAGGCCCCCATGCTTGTTTTCCACCTAACCCCACTCTTGACCGCTTGGTGTCAGAGGAGTGGAAGTTTCCAGACAAGAAACCATCTGTGTCTAGGAAGTTTGCTAAACTTTTCCCGTTTTTTGAAACGGCGCTCACGCAGTGGGTCCATCCCCCCAAAGTGAATGCCCCAGTTTCCAGGCTTTCTAAGTCTACTGCTTTGCCGGTGTCTGACGCCTCTGCTCTCAAAAACTGGACTGATAAGAAGCTTAAGACTTCTCTCAAGGCTATTTTTGCGACGGCGGGCTCTGCCCTCCGCCCTGCCTTTGCTGCTGCATGGGTAAATAGGGCTGTGGCTGTTTGGACTGAACAGCTCACTTCTGCTGTCTGTCAGGGGGACACTACTTCTGACATGTTGCAACTTCTCGGTAACATTGCTGAGGCTCAGCATTATGTCTCTGCTGCCCTGTTTGATGATGTACGTATGGTAGCCCGGGCATCTACCATGTCTGTAGTAGCCAGACGTGCTCTTTGGCTCAAGATCTGGTGTGCTGACACGGCCTCCAAGAAGGCTCTCCTGCCTTTGAGGAAGAAGGTGCCTGTCAAGAGTAATCTGCTTTTTTGTTCCTTTCAAGCAGACTCGCGCAAATTGACCTAGACGGTCCCTCAGGCTCCGTGCTCCTCATCCAAACCTAAGCAGCAATGGAGATCCAAGTCCTCCGCGAAGCCCAAGGCTTCCAAACCTTCTTCTGCATTGTGGCGGACCCGTGGGTTTTACAGGTGGTGGCTACAGGGTACAGGATTCCCTTCATCTCTCTTCCTCCTCCCAGAGCCTTGCTTTTTGTTCTCCCTCAGAAGCAGAAAAGCGCTGCCTTTTTGAGTAAGCTATACAGGCCCTTCTGGACAAGGCAGTCCTGGAGCCAGTTCTCACTCAGGAGAGGGCTTGGAATTCTACTCCAACCTCTTTGTGGTTTCCTAAATAGGACAGGGGCTGTCATCCCATTTTGGATCTGAAGGATCTCAACTCCTTTGTGGTCAGGTCCCAATGCAGCCAGGAGTCTCTGCGCACAGTGATAGAGGCCAAGTCTCCTGGGGAATTTCTGGCCTCTCTGGATCTTCAAGATGCCTATCTCCATATCACCATTCATCCAGACAGTCGGCAGTATCTCCGCTTTGCCTTAAACCGAGGGCATTTCCAGTTTTCTGCCCTCGCCTTTGGCCTTACCACGGCTCCTCAAGACTTCAACAGAGGCCTGGAAGCATTGATCTCCATCCTACATCGGAACGGCATCAGGGTGACTCTGTATATGGACGACCTCCTTCTGAAGGCATCTTCTTTTTCCGACTGTCAGAGTACAGTCGGACAACGCCACGGCAGTAGCCTACATCAACAAGCAAGGCAGCACAAGAAGTCTCACAGCTTGGCTAGAGGTCAAGGCCATTTTATCATGGGCAGAGGATAATGTCCCTGCAATTTCCGCAGTTCATATTCCTGGCATAGACAATGTTCCGACAGACTTCCTCAGTCGGCACACTGTGGACAGCGTTGAGTGGGAGCTGCATCCAGAGGTGTTCAAACTCATCATCCAGCAGTGGGCTCTTCCTTGCATCGACCTGATGGCAACCAGGCACAACAGGAAGGTGCCAACTTTCTGCTCTCGCTGGGCTGATCCCCTGCCTCTGGCAGTGGATAATTTGTCGATCCTGTGGACGTTTCCTCTGGCATACATCTTTTCTCCTGGTCCCCTGTTGAACAGAGTACTTCGGAAGCTGAGACTGGAGAGCTACCCAGTCATTCTGATTGCTCCATACTGACCCAGACAGGCTTGGTTTCCAGGGCTTCTGGACATCTCAGTGGTGGAACCTCTTCGACTTTTCCCCCGTCCAGATCTTCTTCTACAGGGTTACCTCTGGAAAGAGGACGTTCATCGTCTGGCTTTGATGGCATGGAGATTGAATCCTCAATTTTGAAGAAGAAAGGATTTTCTTCTGGTGTGGTGGCTACTATGCTTAGTGCCTGTAAGCCTGTTTCCTCTAAGGCCTACCATCAAGTTTGGCCTACTTTTATGTCTTGGTGTGCTGACAAAGACCTGTCTCAAGATTTTGACCTTCCTACAGTTCTTTCCTTCCTCCAAGATGGTGTGGATAAGGGTCTCAGTCTGAGCTCTCTTAAGGTTTAGATTTCTGCGCTCTCTGTATTCTTTCAGAGGCGTCTTGCCATCATTCCTGATGTCAAGGTTTTCTTCCAGGGTGTTGCACATTCCCATCCGGTGTTTAAGTCCCCTGCTCCTAAGTGGTATCTTAACCTGGTCTTGGGAGTACTTCAGCATCCTCCTTTTGAGTCTTTGGCTACCATTTAATGATTAAATACTGCTCTGCACCCTACTTTCGGACAGACTGCAGTTGCGGGCTTGGTTCCGCAGTCTGTCACTCTGCCTCTGCTAACCTCCCTCTAACCAGCCTACTCCGATGACGGAGGCTTTCTACCTGTAAGCTGGAGCGCTCTCATTGGCCAGAGACCACTCCAGCTTACAGGCAGAAAGCCTCCGTCATTGGAGGAGGCTGGATAGAGGGAGGGGAGCAGAGACAGAGTGACAGACTGCGGTACAGAGCTGGTAACCACAGTCTGTCTGGAAGTAGGGTGCAGGGCAGTATTTACTAATTAGGTTTCGGCCAAATAGCATTTTAAAGGGAAAATATTACCATATAATAACTAAAGCTAATCTTGTAGGCAGTAAAATGTTAAACAAAATACCCCAAGTCCCATCTCTCAAACCTTTATGGTTTGAGAGATATTAGGGACCAAAGCCCCCCCCCCTTCCCCTGACGTCAGCGCTCAAGCTGACTGCAGGGGAATCTGGTCCCGGGACTGTCTGAGGCTCTTCAGCAGAGCCACAATCACGTTACTGAAATAGAAATCCTAAACTGGAACAGTCTACAAAGTGTGCTTGGTTTGCAAGCACACTTTGTAGACTGTTCCAGTTAAGGATTTCTATTTCAATAATGCAACTGCGGCTCTGCTGAAGAGCCTCAGACGGTCCCGGGACCGGATTCCCCATGACAAACTCAGTTCCACATGAAAAGGAAGGGATACTGAAGTCTTCAGAAGGTCCGGCTGACCCCTGCACACCTGGATCACAAACATCTGGAGTTCCCTGGTGTGAGCCATGGCAAACAGGACCGCTTCTATGGTGAAGATGAATTTCCCCACTAGAGAGGACAGCTTCTTGACTGAAACTGGATCGTGAGCCAGAACAGCAGAAACCCTGTGGGCGATCTGGTGAGCCACCTCGTACATGAGAAACACCATGCTCTGAGTGTCGAAGAGAAGGCCCAGAAAGACCAGACGCTGGGATGGGACAAGATCTGACATGTCCAAGTTGATGACCCACCCGTGATGGGTGAGACCATTAATGCAGTCCTGAACCTGCTGATGAAGAAGTTTCTCAGAAGGGGCTTTCAGAAGCTGGTCGTCCATGTATGGAGTAACTCTGATGCCGTCCCGATGGAGGACGGATACTAAAGCTCCCAGAACAAGGTTGAAGACTTGAGGAGCTGAAGTCAGACCAAAGGGAAGAGCTGAAAACTGAAAGTGCCCTTGGTCGCAGGTAAATCTGAGATACTGCAGACTCTCTGGATGAATAGTGATGTGTAGCTAAGCGTCCTGAAGATCCAGAGAGGCAAGGAATTCCCCTGTGGACATAGCAGCAATCACTATCCTTAGGGACTCCTGGTGATAATGAGTCTTGATCACAAAGGAATTGAGATCCTTCAAATCCAAAATGGGACAACAGCCACCGACCTTCTTGGAGACTACAAAGAGGCTTGAGTAAAAACCCATACCTCTGTCCCCAACTGGAAAAAGCTCCAGAACATCCTTGTCCAGAAGGGCCTGGACAGTGCCATTGAACAGACAGTGTTTCTCTGCGCCCTGGGGTGTATGAGAGGGGAAAAAACCGAAAGGGAGGAAGAGAGACGAAACGGATCCTGTACCCTTCCGCCACCACCTGTAAAACCCACGGGTACGCCACTGAATCCTCCCAGACGCTGTGGTAGTGACGCAGACGGCCACCCACAGCCGAGTGGGGACCTGGGTTCGGCAAGTCATGCCGAAGAAGGCTTGGAAGAGACATTGGTCTTCCATTGCTGTTTGGACTTGGAGTAGGATGCAGAGCTGAGGGAACCGCCTGGTTCGCTGGACGTGTCTCAGGGACATCAGAACATGCTGAGCATAAATGACCTGAGGATTCTCTAGGTTACCCTGAATGACATGAAGAGCAGTGCGCAATAGGGGACACAGAGACCTCAGCGTCCTTTGTCTTAGGCCTGGCCCCAAGCTCTAACGGATTAGACAGTCTCACAGTGTAAAAACGTTTTAAGTATAAGGAATCACCCAAATACAGTGTGTAAGTTTAAAATTTCACCCCAGAAATTGCTAAAATGCACTTATCTGACAGGTGAAGGGTTAATCTGCAGAGAAGAGAAGGAGAGTCCAAGCCCTGTGTAGGATACTCGTACAGGAAAAGGCACAAAATGGCTCCCGCGATGGGAGCCAATCAGAAACGAGCGCACAAAGCAAGCGCTCATGAGAAATGTAGTTTTCCCAGAAAAAGTATCCCAACAGCGCCCAAAGCCCCCTGAGCCCCCCAACACACACAAAAACATTAACCGGATGACAGCAAGGGCAGACAGTTAAAATGAGCAATCTCTGAAGTCGCTACGTTGAGCGGTTGCAGAGATATGTCCCAAACTGTACAGTCCCATAGAAGTGAATAGAGCAATGGCATCTATGCGGTAAAGCGTGCGAGAACACAAATGTTGCAAAGTTGAAATTGTGAATTAAAATTACATGAAACATCACTAGAACATGTTAGCAAACCCTAAAAACACTGAACCCAGTAGGGAAAGTGCCAATAAACCCCCCCCCCCAAAAGATGCAAAACCAGCATCTAAAGGGTTAAGTTATCACAGAAACTTGCCCCAAAACACCCAACAGACATACAGATAACCCCAATGAGAGCAGAAGTGTGTAATAGGAACTCCAAAGGAAAACCCCTGTGTGGAGGGGCACTGTGGGACATGTGGACCTGCTGCACTCAAAGTGTAGCTCACCTTTCCCGCAGATCTTCTGTCTTCAGATATATTAAGAAGAAGCTTCAGTGGGCAACTCCTGAGGAAAGAACTTGAACCCAAGATTTTACCCCCAAGGCTTAAGGTCCACAAAAAAAGCACATGGATACTGAGCTAGCCACATCTAAGGGCAATGTCAGTTATGGTAATCCGCCTAATGGTGGTATTCCATATCTAACAGAAAAATAAAAAATTAGCTAAAACTATAGCAGAACTGTTCTCTGTGTCTTCACTAAGGAACAAATCTTACTGGAGCTGATTGGCTAGCTGCAGACACAGAGGGAAGGTAGGCTCCACCCCCTGCATTCACTTCTAGAATTGTTCCCGTCTACTTAAAGGGGCGGATCGCCTACCCAAAGTTACCAGTAACCTGTATTGGACGACAGAGAAAATTGACAGCAGTTAGAGTACCCTTGATTTACTCAGCAGAAAAAGCTCTATAATGTAAATAATATAAAAAAAGTATATAAAAAATTAAAAAAAGTGAATTGCTCCTTTAATCACTATGACAAATATTGTTTTCTTTGTCTTTTGCTATTCATTCACTGCTACTTCCTACATACAGAGTTTTTAAAGGAGCAGTAAACTTTTTGAAAAAATATATATTGTAGGGATTTTCCTGTTGAATAAAATAAGGATACGCCCACTGCTGACAGATGCATATTTACAGCGCTAGTACAGTTAACAACCTTTTTTTACATTACACTGCCTTATATATGGGCAGCCTCTGATCCGATTCCCTCACAGCCATTGGCTGAGATGTGCTGACACACACATCCCAGCAAATCGGATCCGAGCGACTGTGCTTCAAACTGATTGGCTGGGATGTGTGTGTGTCAGCACATCTCAGCCAATGACTGTGTGGGAATCGGATCAGAGGCTGCCCATATATAAGGCAGTCTCTGCTCTGATTCTCTCAATGCGGAACGGGTATCGACTCGAAAGGAGGAGGGACCTGTGGCTCACGGCACTGTCTCCGCTGCCACGGCCTCTGCGGCCACACGCAGCAGCAGAGACAGTTAGATTATTAAGCTAAGGCACCATTTATTTATTCTGAGTATATATACCATATTTGTGTACTTGTTCTTTGAGGGCATATTTTATTTATAGACATATAATGACATGAATATGTATATTCTTGGGCACTAACTTAAACTGTTGAGGCCAGAGAAGTCCACAACGCATTGCGTTGCGTACCTCTCTGGCACTCAAGGGGTTAAACTAAATCTTGTATTCCACATTGTAATTATACATACTTTTCTTTTACAGGAAGGAAGAAGAGAAGAAAGAAGCGAAGATAGAAGAAAGAGGAGAAGATAGAGAACAGAAGGAGACAAACAGTGGATGACAGGTAAGTGTAACATGGATCAGTTAACAATCGGTGCTTGGCAGTAGGTCAGGCACGGATAGTTAATTGTTTTTTACTATTAAGTTCCCAATATCGCTGCTCTTAGCGGAGTTTTGGGAACTTAACTCACAAAACGGACATTTAGCCACAAGACTGTTTTTGTGATTACAGCTGGTAGGGCCTTTGAATACCACGTTAGACATTTTATTTTGTCAACTGGTATTCACTTTGGTCCTAACCGGCTATGCTAACTCCTGCCTTTAAATCTAGCCCTGAATGGATGGATGGAGAGTTCATTTTTCAAGGTCAATAACTACTTAACATATTGTATAATCAAACTCTGTATTTTTTCAGTTTTAACAATTTAAGAGACACAATGTGTGTGTGCCAATTCAAAACAAAGACTATGGCCTTGCTAATCTCCAGTTTCATAACTATCGGATTATTATCCTTTCTTCTCAGGTAAACATCACAACTTGTCGTTTTCAAACAATCTGCATTTCTATGTAAATAGTTATACATTCTTCCTGGATCAGTAGTTTATACATTCTTTGGGTTGCAAAAAAAAGCCCCATTTCCTCAGGTTTCATGTTTTAACACATCCTGTCCAAATGTAGAACCCATGGATTTCAGTCTTATAAGTAATGCACCACACATTCAGTTATACTGTAGTCAAAACACAGTATTTATTCACAAAGGGCTGTAAATTTCCACTAGTTTGTAAGAAAAAAAAAATAGGATTTTCTCTTTGGTTAACACTGGGTGGGCTAGAAACAGGCAGCACAAGGGACTCATACTTCTCCCTCAAAGACTTCTCTTAAAGCCTCATAAAGGTTTCTTGTGTGGCGAAAAAGGTGAAATTTACTCACCGATATTAGTTTTTCCTCTGTGTCCTTCCACGGCATATACAGCGGGTAGCTGGCTCTGCCCTCCAGCTGGTAGGAAGAATAAAATCTTTAAAAGGTCATCTGATCCTCCCTTGATTAGTTAAACTTTTGTCCACGCTGAAAAACACAGAGAGTTAGTGCAAGCCATGAAAGTCTAATAAGTCCTAGACATAAAAAACTGGTGCAAGTAAGTAGGGACGATACCATTTACCAGAATACAAAATGGAGGGTTGCCGTGGAAGGACACAGAGGAAAAACAAATATCGGTGAGTAAATTTCACCTTTTCCTCTGTGTCTAATCCATGGCATATAGAGTGGGACTTACCCAAGCAGTACCAAGTTGTAGGGAGGGTAGGTTAAGTTGGCTGTTTAAGAGGAAATGGGTTCTTCAAGCACCTTACACCCAAATTTAGCATCTTCTGATGCCTGAAGATCCAGTTTATAATGTCTTACAAAGGTGGATACTGAAGACCAGGTAGCTGCTCTGCATTTGTCTTGCGGTGATGCCAAGGCCTTGAGTGCCTATGAGGTAGCAACTGCTCTGGTTGAATGGGCTTTGATGCCAAGTGGTGGTTCTAAGTCAGCAGACTCAAGCTATTTTAATACAGTCTCTCAGCCATCTAGCAATGGATGATTTAGAGGCTTGGGTACCTTTGAATTTACCGCAGAAATGTACAAAGAGAGATTAACCTTTCTGAAAAAGCTGTGTTCTCTTAATATAGATCTGTAAGCAGCGGATTAGGTCCAAGTTATGGAGTCTCTATGATAGCAATATAATTTCCTGATTAAGAGGGAATCGAGAAACCACTTTGGATCTAAAAGACAGCTTGGGACGTAAGACCACCTTGTCTTGGTGGAATACTAAATATGGAGGTACTGACAAGAGGGCCTGACATTCACTCACCCGTCGAGCTGATGTTATGGCAGTGAGAAAGGCTGTCAACGTTAGGCGTTTTAGAGATACTTCCTGTAATGGTTTGAAAAAGGGGTGAGACGCCAGCTGTTGGAGTACAATATTCAAGTCCCAAAGTGGTATAATAGCCCTGATGGTGGGCTTGATTTTTTAAATTGCTTGAAGATAGCGTTTGATAAGGTAGTTCTCAGCAAATGGAGTGGCTAATATTGCTGAGATTGCCGATAACTGTACTTTAAGAGAGGCTGGTTTCAACCCTTTTTGGAAACCTGCTTGTAGGAAATCTAGAATCCTAGAAGCAGAGATAGATGTGCAATCCAGCTTCTGATCTGTACACCACTTATGAAAAGTGGACCAGACCCTGTAATAGATCTTGGTTGAAGATGTTTTCCTGCACGTAGGATAGTGTCAATGACCTCATCCGATTCACCTTGTAATTTTAAGGATTTGCCTCTCAGCCTCCAGGCCTTGAGAAGAAGGATGGATTGGGGTGTACCAATGGACCCTGTATTAGCAGGTCTGGTATATCTGGTAGCCTGATAGGATCTCTGATGGACATCAACAGATCTGAGTACCACAGCTTCCTTGGCCAGTCTGGAGTGACCAGAATGACCTCCGCTTTGTCTTGCCTGACCTTTTCGTAGCACCTCCATTATTAATGGTAGTGGAGGGAAGATGTATACCAGTGGAAAGGTCTGTGGTACTTGAAAAGCATCCTGGGCGAGGGCCTGAACATTACCTGTAATGCCAGTCTGTTTAATTGAGGACTTCTTGTTCCACCCTGATGTTGTAGATATTGGACTGCCAATATGTTGTCTGATCTGATCCAGACTGCTTTGCCTTGAAGACTTAGGCTGAAATGCTTGAGAGTTTTCCAGACCACCAGGAGTTCTCGAACACTGATGTGTAGCCTGAGCTCCTGCTTCGTCCAGTAGCCCTGTATGATATTCTGATCTCAGATGCCTCCCCAACCTTTGTTGCTTGCGTCTGTGTATATAATCACACAGTCTGGTTCCACAAGGCATTTTCCTTTTTTTCAGATTCTGAGGCTTTGTCCACCAGGATAACTTTTTTCTGGTTGACTTGAGTACTGGAATCTTGTGGGAGAGATTGAATGGATTGTTTCGGTAGAACACCAGATAATTGTCCTGTGTGAAGCGTGAATGAGCTTTTGCCCATGGCAGAATCTGGTAAGTTGATGTAAGATGGCCCAGGAGTTTCTGAAACCGATGCAGACTGTGAGAAGTCTTGTGAAGAATCTGAGTCACCTTGTGTTGAACGCGGTTCTGCCTTTCTTGTGACAGAGTCGCCTGTCCTTTGTTTGTATCGAGCTCTATGCCCAGGAATGTTAGCTTTTGGTTGGGAATCAATGAGCTCTTTTGTAGATTGAGGATCCATCCCAAATTGGATAGGAGCTTTTGACAAAGATTTGTGCTTGTTGCCGAGCTCTCTCTGGAGGATTCCACAATGAGGATGTTGTCCAGATATGGAACAATCTTGATCTGATAACTGAGTAGTATTTCTGCCATAGCTAGTGCCATCACTTTGGTAAAGACATGGGGTGCTGTCGCCAGACCGAACGGCAGGACTTTGAATTGGAAGTGCTGTCTGAATATATGAAATCTGAGATATTTCCAATGAGACTCTCTGATCAGGAGATGGTAATAAGCATCTTGTACATCCAGCCTGGTTAGGTATGCTTGTGGTTAAAGAGCCTTCAGAGTAGACACTACTGTTTCCATTCTGAAGTGTCTGATTGTCAGTAGGGAGTTTAACTCCTTCAGATCTAGAATAAGCCGTAGTTCCCCTGTAGGCTTGGTAACAAAGAAGAGCATTGAATAAAAGCCCTTGTATCTCTGAAGGCTGGGAACCTCTTCTATCACTCTGTTGTGGAGCAACTGAGAGATTGTGCGTCTCACTTAATGACTCCTGTTTTGTTGCCATATTTTGGATGACTTGAAATGTAGTATTTTGGGGGCAGTATGAAATTCTAGGGCACATCCCCTCTGCACAATCTCCAGAGCCCATTTTTCGTGATGTATGTGACTCCAGGCTTCCTGGAACTCCTCCAGTCTGCCCCCTACTGGAGAAGAGGGGGATAGGCTGGCTTCATTGCTGGTATTGGCCCTTCCTCTGGAAATCTTTACAATTCCCA
The DNA here is from genome assembly GCA_037306005.1 of Rhinophrynus dorsalis. Classification (NCBI taxonomy): domain Eukaryota; kingdom Metazoa; phylum Chordata; class Amphibia; order Anura; family Rhinophrynidae; genus Rhinophrynus; species Rhinophrynus dorsalis. The sequence continues at coordinate 145,924,512 of CM074725.1, read as the reverse complement.
GGTCTCTGGGCCTGAGCACCTCTTTTCCTGTAATCAGCTCCTCTGCCCGGCTGATAACGCTTGGCTCTCTCGAAAGGACTGGCGGCGATATTGGTTTGATCTAGACAGGGATCGCCTGGATCTCTTTTCTTGGGGGAGGAATAGATTCTTACCTTCTGATTACTTCTGTATTATTTGTTCCAGGGAATCTCCAAATAGTTTTGAACCTATGAAAGGTAATGGAAGCAATCTATTTTTTGATGATGGATCCGCCTCCCATGATCTGATCCACAGGGCCCGTCGTGATGTAATAGATAAAGATGAGGCTTTAGCTAAGAGACGAATATTATCCAGCGATGCATCGCATGAGTAATTGATTGCTTCTTTAATAAAGCCCAAGTCCTTCAGGATACGGCTCCTTGACACCGAGGACTCCACTTTCTCTTCTACTTCAGTAATCCAAATTCTTAAAGTGCGGAAGATAGAGGCCATTGCTGTAGCTGTCTTTAAGTTCTGCCCTATGGTGGAGAACTGCTTTTTTACAGTACTATCTCCTCTTTTATCCATAGGGTCTTTAAGAACTGTACCGTCTTCCAAGGGGATAGTGGTTCGTCTAGCTGCCTGTGCTATGGCAGCATCAACTTTGGGAGATGTATGCCATGGAGCGGTCTCTGCGTCATCAAACGGATACATTCTCTGGAAATGTTCGGACACTGAGCAGCGTTTCTCATCTTGCTTCCATTCTGAGCGTATCATATCTTGAATAGAACTATGAATGGGTATTTGTGGATTAGATTTTTTATAACTCAGAAATGCTGCGTCCATTACATCCAGTTCTTTTTGGATTTCTGAGAGTCCCAGAGACCTCCTCATAGCTTTTATCATGCCATAAACTTTATCTAAGGGGAAATTACCATCTTCTGTAATCTTCCCTTCTTCTGCTGAAGAGTTACCTGACTTTAGCTCTATGTAGCTGTCTTCCTCTTCCTCCCTGGGTCTGGAAGGTCTCTCGTCCGGATCTGAGTGTCTGGATCTCTTCCTTGCTGCCTCTTGCATGGATGAGAAAGTTTCTTGCATGGAACTTTTCATCCAGCTTAAAATGCTCTGAAAATGGGCAGGGACTTCAGTGCCTGCTGCTTTTTGAAGACATGTCTCACACAGCTTTGCTGGTTCAGAGGCTGATAATATTTGGTCTCAGCCCATACAAGGTTTTGTTTTGCAGCCTGCTTTTTCTTCTTTAGAGGCTTCAGGCTTAGGCTTATCGTTTTTTTTGCTCCTTAGAGGTAGACACAGTGATAATACAAGTATGGGAACACTGCAATTGAAATGCTGTAACTACTGCATATACTAGAAACAAATATTGTAACAAAGTATATAATAAGCGATGAGTCATACCCCCTACATCAAGGAACCACCCTCGGCTGGTCTTCTTATGTGCTAGGGCAGTTGCCATGCTGTAATCCGGCATGCGTTTAAGCAATGGAACGCAAAACTTCCACTTACAGCTTCCCGCTATACAGCACTGTGTGTGTGGCGTGATTGCGCTTACAGCCGGGAGGCATGGTAAATCTCTGGGCAACGCGCTGAAGCTACCGGCCAGGATTTCAGGGAGCACAGAATGTCAGATAGCGGCTTGGAAGCGGCTGACTGACCGGAATAACCACAATGTGACTGCGGTAAGGCAAGCCACATGGATAGAAAATAAAAAAAGGCACATAGTGGGAGAAGCCCTTCTCCGTCCTCCAGCTAGGTAGGACCAATTTTAACTAACCAAGGGAGGAAGCAGATGATTTCTTAAAGATTTTATTGGTCCTACCAGCTGGAGGGCGGAGCCAGCTACCCCTTGTATATGCGGTGGATCGGACACAGAAGAAAACGTAGTATTTTTGCCTAATGGTTTGTTCAGTGGAGCCTCATGAGTATGATCAACATTTTTTTGTTTTGTTCAATCAATAATCAATCTGGTTTTTCCTGTCTAATCTTTTGTTCAACTTAGTGTGCTTTGAATGACTGACATTTCCTCCGTCTCGTCTTTTATTTGATTGAATGATTTTCACGTGTCAGATTGACCTTTTTTGCAATCTTTTGTTCGGTCAAAGGCTGTTTTCACTCCTGATCAGCTTGTTTTCCAAACCACAAATATTTTGTTCATCTGTACGTGCTTTGCGAAACCAATTAAAATGTATATTTTTGTAAAATGGTTTGCTCACATGCAATGCTCTCCAAAAATATTAAAGGGATAGTAATGTTTAGATTTTAGTTTATTTAATATTGTAGGCATTAAAAAAATAAGTACAACGATGTAAGTCTTATCTCTCAAACCTTCATGGTTTTAGAGATATAACTGGCTAAAGTTCCCCCCTCTAGGCTGCTTGAGACAAGTCCTGGGACCAGCCAGCGGCTCTTCAGCAGAGTCAAATTCGCGCTATTTAGAAATAAATACTTCACTGGAATGCTATACAAAGTGTGACTGGTTTGCAAGCCAACTTTGTAGACAATTCCAATTAAGTATTTATTTCTAAATAGCGTGATTTCGGCTTTGCTGAAGAGCCGCTGTTTGGTCAAATGACTGGAATCTGCTGCTGTCCCATAGAGCGTTGAAACAGCCTGGAGGGGGAAATTTAGCCAGTTATATCTCTCATACCATAAAGGTTTGAGAGATAAGACTTACATCATTATACTTATTTTTTTTTTATGCCTACAATATTAAATAAACTTACATATAAACATTATTATCCCTTTAGAAAGAACCTAATGGCTCAGGAATGTAACCAAAGAGCAACTGCTGTATCTGAAAATGAGTATTCCCCCATAATATCTATTTTAATGCAAAATTTGGTAGATGTCTGTTCTGGATATTTGACTGTAGCCTAGACAAAAATATTCGTTTGAAAAATTGCTATTTAACATAAAAATCCTGTTTCAATAATAACTAAAGCTGCACTAATACACAACTATAATACACCACATACAAAAACTCCCAAACCACACACACACATCTTGTGTGCCCCAGATGAAGATTTAGAGGCTGAAAATGCAGTCCTTTAACCTTGGAATGTCAAACATGAAGCCTGCAAACTGTCCTCTAATTACTTCACTGTTTCTCCCAATCAGGGCCACAGTGAAGGAGAATATGATGCAAATGCATGTGAGACTCTCTCATCAGCATCCAACAAAGTCTGCTAATTAGGTCTCCAACGTGTTACGTTACATACTATAGCATCGAGGAGTGAAATCCAAAAGAAGGCTGGGGTTGCAGACAGTGTATGTGGGATTCTGTGGCTATCAGTATAATACAGTACCAAGGGGGTGTGCAACACATTGCTCTGCACACCTCCTGTGTCTCAAATGGTTTAAAACTTATAAGTGCAAGTGAATCAGGCAGCTTTTATCTTACAGCTCCTCCAGCATACCCTTCAACATGTCACAGAAGAAAAAAGGTACACTCACAACCACCAGCTCACACACAGAATTTAATTTCTGTTGCCTGCAGAATGACACCAACAGAATTCACCCTTCTTTTAGAATTGTCATAACACACCCTTGGATACTGCTTCTCTTAACCCTTTGAGTGCCAGAGGTGTACGCAACACATTGCAAAGCAACAGAATTCACCTTTCTTTTAGAATTGTCATAACACACCCTTGGATACTGCTTCTCTTAACCCTTTGAGTGCCAGAGGTGTACGCAACACATTGCAAAGCAACAGAATTCACCTTTCTTTTAGAATTGTCATAACACACCCTTGGACACTGCTTCTCTTAACCCTTTGAGTGCCAGAGGTGTACGCAACGCATTGCAAAGCAATGCGTTGCATACCCCTCTGGCACTCAAAGGTTTAAGCTCTCAGGGGCTGGGAGTTATAGATTGCAAGTGCAATAGCCTTGGAAGGAGACAAAACACTACTCGGTAAACAGGACTACAAGTCTCTGCATGCAGTGTCTGCAATTTTAAAATGTCATTTAAACCTGTACAAAACACGCATGCTGATTTATAAGGCACAAAGCATAAAAAGGGTGTTGTGCCTGCCAGAAAGGTACATTTGGAGGGTATGCTGCAGTTTAGCCTTACTCCATGTGCTACTTCCTTCTGATCAACATCATTCTATTAACTCTTTGAGTGCTAACGTGGCACCCAAAAGGATAAACCACTTACTACAATACAACAGCTTTGATCTTACTGCTCCTCCCATTAAGTCACTCCCTTCTGACCATTCCTTTTACTCAGAGTCTGACAACACTTTAATCTTTTGAGTGCCAAATGGGGTGTGCAACACATTGATCTGCCAACAGGTGAATCAAATGGTTAAAAGCTGCTCAAGCCCTAGTACACATCGGCAACTTAGTTGCAAAATGTTGCAGCGACACAAAGTGATTATATGATTACTAGTTTTAAAGCCCGTGTACACGGGCCACAGTGTCACCCAGCAACCTCGGCTGGTGGCCAGAGCCTCTCTTCTCACTGGTGGCGCTGCAGTCATGCGCATTACTGACTGCCCAAATGCACTGCGGCTGATACGGAGTGGGGCGCTCCGAATTCAGACCGTATTCCTCTCTGAGCACCTTCCTGGGACCGCTTTGGTCTGAATTCGGAGCACCCAACTCCGTATCAGCAGTGGCGTGTTCGGGCAGTCAGCACTGCGCATGACTGCAGAGCGGGCAGTCTCTACTGCGCATGACTGCACCGCGTGCAGCTGTCTCTACTGAGCATGACGGCTTCTGACAAACATCCTAGCAAATTATAATATAGGACAGCTGAAAATATCACCCAAGCAGGCTGTCCCATAGAAAATGATATCTAGTCTATGAAACGTCTTGTTGCAACAAAGTTACAGTAACAAAGTGCCAGTGTGAACTAGAGCTTATTACGTAAAGCAGTTTGATTTTAATTCTCCAATTAATTAATGAAGAACAATCCTTTTACTCTGTCTGAAAGCACATTAACCCTTTGAGCGCCAAATGGGTAGCCAACTTTTTTTTTTTTTTTTTTTCTTTTGCATCGTGGGTAGGAAGGATCAAGTCTTCCTTTTAAAAGTGAATATTGAATAAACCTCAAAAGATATTGAACATATCAGACAAATGTCTGATAAGAAAGGAATGTCAAAGGATGCAGTTCTTATCAGAAATCACCAGGTAAAGACCAGCACATACTGACAGAACATGTTCAGTTTAATCCATCAAGGGTTAAAATGCACATAGAGCAAGTACAGTAATACTTCTGTACGTGGGTCTGAAAAAAAAGGATGTATATTTAGCCCCTTGAATGCTGAAGACATTTTCAGATTATTGAGAAGAAATGCAGTATAGAAGTCTCTAGCAACAAGGATACAATGGTAAAGAACTGAGGATGCTTGATTATTTTCAACTTTGTCCTACAGGTCTCCATGACCGTTATTGATAATGCCCATCAGTTTAGAAAGTACAGTCAAATGTTAGTATTCTTAGAAAATTGCAGCCATATGTATATACATCTCAAAACAGTAACTCTTAACAAAAACATATTAAAATATTTTCTCAGTTTAAAAACATTTACTTCTTATTTACCCAAGTGAAATTAAAAATAAAACAGTAGTCAGTAGCCCTTACCCCAGCATCTGTCCATTCAACACTTAACACTTTATCCTCGTGAGCTGCTAGATCATAAAGTGGGGCTTTACAGCTGTAAAAAGACAAAATATTTTATATTAGACTATATGATGAAACACATAAAACATAACGTGAATACACCTATCACTTGCATCTCTCACATGGGCTGTGTATGCTAGATCAACACTTTAGCAAGCAGTCTTGTACATCTTTTGCAGTTGCAGCAGTTCTAGTGGAGAAGCATTCCTTTCAGTTTGTAGCTGCGCAGTCACAAATGCTAATTTGTGCAAACAAGATGTAATTTCAAAGTTCTTCCACAGTGCTGCATTCTATTAGTCAGACAATTTACCTCCTGGTGTCCCACAGCTTTACTATGTTGTCAAGAGAGCCAGAAACAAGTTGTTGTTCATTAAAAGGAGACCATTTCACTGCTGTGACCCAGCCTGTGTGCGATGTAAGTGACAGTAAGACTAGGGACCCATCTGCAAAGGAAGAGAAAACACCAACCTATCAAAACTTTAGAGTGAGAAGGGTAACAAAAACAACAAATACTATTGGTCATATGCATAAAAAAGTGGAGCAATTCTGGAGCAACCCAACAGCACTATAGGTAGCAAATACAAATTACCATTGATAAGTCCAGCATTAGTGAGAAATACAACTTGTTTGGCAGTCATTAGCAGCAGGGATCTTGCTGTAGGTGCTCTCTGTGCTGTCAGTCCCTTCCGGTACCTTAAGGTACCGAGGAATTCCACTCACCAATCCTGGAAGTGAATGGGACGGACAGCAAAGACTCTCAGATTCCTTTTCTGCAAGATGCCTGCACTGTTGCCCACTGAAAGTTGTATTTCTCATGAATGCTGGACTTATTTAGCATAATAAAAGTATGTATATGCTCATCACTATGTTAATAAGGATTTGGGGGGCAATTTAATTTTGTCCGGCATTCATGAGAAATACAACTCGTTCGGCAGGCATCAGCCGCAGGGATCTTCCTGTAGGAGCTCTCTGCTCCTGTGCCGTCAGTCCCTTCCGGTACTTTAAGGTACCAAGGAACTCCACTCACCAATCCTGGAGGTGAATGGGATGGATAGAGCAGACTCGCAGATGGCTTTTCTACAAGATGTTTGCGCTGTTGCCCGACGAACGTTGTATTTCTCACTAATGCCAGACTTATTCAGTATAATAAAAGTATGTATATGCCTATTACTATGTTAATAAGTATTTGGGGAGCAATTTAATTTTGACGATAGTTCCGCTTTAAATTCTAGAGAGGTCACCAACACATTGTTAAGCAATGTAAAGACCTCTCTTATATTCAAGGTGTTAAAAGCCCCAGTTAAATCTATGGGAATTTTTATTTCTCCCCATATGGAGCAGCTGACTTGCCACAGATTTGTTCCGCTATATACATACTTCTAAAAAAGACCAACAATTTTCAAAGTTGCTGTGTTGTTAAAGTTGGTTATAAGCTCCTTCTATACTGCATCAGCAACAGAGCCAGTGTAAACTGCAAAGGCTTTCATTTAAAAACAATAATAATTTAAAAAAAAAAAAAAAAAAAAAAAAAAAAATGTCATTTTGAGTTGACATCCCCCTTAAGGATTTTGTGAAATTTCAGAAAGGCTACCACAGGAGGTTTTTTGTGAGCAGCAATTAAATAAAGTAATGGTGGTGGGAACTGAACAAGCAACCTTCATAGTGACAATAAACAAGGATAATTGGAACGTTTGTTTCTCCTCCGGTGATGCTGCTAACCTTTGGTTCTTGGATCCCAAAGACGGATGTGTCGGTCTGTGCTTCCTGACGCAAGACGTTTGCAAAGTGGTGAGTAAGAGATACAGTTGAACACCTTATTTCCTACCTGATAAAATAAGAAAACAAGAAAAAAAAGAATAAGTAATAATTGGGTAATGACTTATGGCAAAATCCACAAAAACAGTAGAGCAATTATTGGCCAATCTAACTGTACTATAGGAGACAAACATTTCCAAACTTGCATGTGATTTAAAGGTATAGAAAAGCTTAATATGTAAAAAAATATATATATCTATATATTATAAGGTTTATTTTCAAGTAAAACAAGGGCACTCCCACTGCTGAGAAGTGGTTTATTCAAAAGTTATTGCAGGTCAAAGTTGAATTTATTTAGGTGCAGTATCTCAATGCCTTGAAATGTTACAGTGGGTCTCTGTTGCTACACAATCCTAGGACAGTGTAGCAACAGCAACCCACTGTAACATTTCAAGGCATTGAGATACTGCACCTAAATAAATTCAACTTTGACCTGCAATAACTTTTGAATAAACCACCTCTCAGTAGTGGGAGTGTCCTTGTTTTACTCAAGAGGATAAATCTTATATTTTTTCATATTAAGTGTTACTATCCCTTTAACACTTTGAGGTCAGAGGCATTAGTAGTGCTCTCTGGTGTCCAGAAATTTCACTTACAGTTCACCTGGTGTTCAGAGAGTTATTGCATTCTATGGGAGAGGTGAGTCACTGACTGCAGATCCTCACAGAATGTGATAGTAACAGCATTATAATAAAATCTGAATGGTTATTATTTTTTAATAAATCAACTGCCAGCAGTGAGAGTTAATTTGCTTTAATCAGCAGACAAAGGACAGTAACATGTAGAATTTCATAAAAACAAAGTTTACTGCTGCATTGAATAGGGCTTTTAATCCCTTCAATTCTATAGGGATGTCCAATACATTCAATGGTTAGAAGTTCCATTTAAATCAACAGTAATTTTAACTACCTATGGTGCAGTTGGTTTGGTCCAGTATTTATCCTCTTTTCTTTGTATATATGATTCACAGCAATGTGTTGAGACTTCTAACTTATAAGGAGTAGAAGGTCCCATTTGCATCTATGGAAATGTTATTTGTTCCCTATGGTGAATTTGGTATGTGTCAGAATTGTCCCTCTTTATCTTTCTGTACACACCACCTAATATTATAATTCAGACTTCTATAAAGATAACAAGATACTAAAATCTACAACCACCTCCATTTTCAAAGCAACAGACAGATAGAAACAGATCTTCTAAATTATACAGTTCTAAAGAAGCTATGCAATATTTTCCAGTTTTTGGTTCAAGTCTTTAAAATTGTGTATTTTTTTTTTCTAGTTCTGTATTTGTATAACAGCAATGACACACTACACAAAAGCAATGGGGTATATTCCTGCAGATTTCATTCAGGATTATGTTGGAATCAAGTGCCAATAAGTTTTTTTATACTGGAGTCTGCTGTATAATATAAACCTTTGAGTGTATGATCATTCCACACCTCTCTGGCACGAAAAAGGGTTACAATTGGCCAGATGAGTTATTCAAGGGAAGTTGTAAAGCTCACCTATCCGTAATAGTGCTGATCCTATTACAAGCTTGTTAAAACTGCCTTTATGTTGTGTTTTTTTTTTTTTTTTTTACAGCTGTATTTTTTTAAGATAAACAGTTACAAAAGTTTACCTTATTACATAATTCTGGACATTGCCAGGGGTACAAACTGTACCATAGGCAAGAAATCTCAAGACTGGCCATCCACCACCCTCCTTGTGCTCCCTGACGATCACACGCTCCCCACAGTATGCTCATACTCATGACACAATGTCATATTCATTATAGTAAGAGTGCATTCATGGGGCACTGCCTCACAATATATTTTGCCAGCCCGCTTTATTATCTAAAATTAGCTTTCAACAGAAGAGAGCTTACCAAACAGTTAATACTCTAAGTGCCGGTGATGGGATATTTGAGAAAAATCACAAAAAAAGGTATATTGATTCCTATGTATGTTTTTACTTTATTAAAAAAGAAAGCAGTATTAGGTTTCTATAGACACTCGTGTGGTATATAACCAATCATAGACAGAATAACGTACACATAAAAATACCATCATACACATTTACTTGCACACAAATATACACATTTAGTACAGTATATGAATATGAAATACTATAGCTACGTGTGTGTTTGTCTGACAGTATGTTTATGGAAGTGTATATTTATGTATGATACGCAGACACAAATATACATATAAACTCAAACATATACAATCAAATGTACTTACACACATACATAAAGCCTCACAAAACCATTTAGTCACACAAACATGTTCAGGGGCGTCTACACACGCCCTCTATAGAATCATGAATGGGGTGCACGGCACACTAAAAAAACAACTATATGCCGCATAGTGCATACAGAGAACCTTCCTCCGAGACAAAGGGTGAGTTGATGGGCAAAGATTGACAGTGATTGTGAGGGACAGCACTGCCAATCCTTTGAAATGTAAGCAAGGATGACTGTGATCTCCCTCCTCAATATGCTGCAAGAATAAAATATTTTTAAGGACGGGGAAACAATTATATAAAATGAAACTGGGTGTTTTGATATATTCAATGCATATAAACATATTTTTTGGGAGGGTTAGGGAATGTGACAAGTCCACTTTAACTGTACAATGAATTACACAGCAATGCACTACTTACCCCTCTGGTCCTTAAAGGGATAGTAATGTTTCATAATACAAGCAGCTCTAATTAATCATCATAGTATTTGGACTTTGGAGAGTGTCATTTCAATTCTGTCAGAGTTGTAGCTCAAGAGAAATTCAATGACAAAATATCCCCCTTCCTGCCCCTTTTACTGATGTAACACTGCTCAGCCAGAGCAGAAGGGAGTTGCCCAGGTAGATTGCAGAGAGGGACAATCTTCAATTAAGATAAGGAAAAAACCTGAAAAACGTGTCAAGGGGGGCAGGGCCTTCATTGTTCTCTTAGGAAGAAGATTGTCCCCTGCTGTTATCTGGCTGGTCTTACAACCAGATTCCACATCTGAGAAGAGATGGCTTACACTAGGTAAAAGGGGTGGGAGGGGAAACTTTGCTTGTGAATATCTCTCAAACCATAAAGGTTTGAGAGATAAGACTTATATCGTTCTTCATGTGTTTTTAATGCCTACAAAATAAAATAAAGATAAAACTAAGTGTGACTATCCCTTTAAAGAGCCTATTGAAACCAATGTGAATAATTTCCTTGTTGGCATTATACATTTGCCCAAGGCTGGAAAGATATCAATGATGTTCACTAGTCTGAGAAAAAGATTACTAGTACACCCAATGTTAAACAATGAGTAGAGAGTCATTTCTTAATAGTCTGATTTTTTTAACACTTTGAGTGCCATGGGGGTATTACAGACTAGTGTAACTTTCCAGTCCTGAATATGCCATTTACTTTGGCAGTCTTAAAGGACCAGTAAAACTTTTTTTTATGAAAACCTATTTGTTATGGAGATTTTCCTGCTGAGTAAAACAAGGTAACTCCCACTGCTGTCCGTTGTTTAGTCACACTTTATAACAGTTCACATAATAAGGAAGTGAATTTACTGTGTTTACTTCCTGATAGTTCTAACTGACAGCAAGTGACTCTGCAGTTTCTGTCACATTCTATGGAGAACTGTAAGTCACTGACTTTCTTCTACATTAGAATGTAACAGAATAACTAATTGGAATTTGACCACTAGAGAGCACTGCTAATGTAAAAAAAAACAGGTTTAAATAGTAATAACTCTGGAAATAGGAATCTATCAGAAGTATGAGTATACTTATTTTACTCAACAGGAAATGCTCCAAAAATGCCCATAAAAAAGTTTACTGCTCCTTTAAAACAATATGCCACTTTCATGTGCTGTAGTATCAAGCTCAAGAGCTGAATCTGTTTATCTGTTACTGTCAGAAGATCTTACCAGAGACCTTTGTTTGTTTATATGTGTATATACAGTGGGGCAAAAAAGTATTTAGTCAGCCACCAATTGTGCAAGTTCTCCCACTTAAAAAGATGAGAGAGGCCTGTAATTTTCATCATAGGTACACTTCAACTATGAGAGACAGAATGGGGGGAAAGAATACAGGAAATCACATTGTAGGATTTCTAATGAATTAATTGGTAAATTCCTCGGTAAAATAAGTATTTGGTCACCTACAAACATGCAAGATTTCTGGCTCTCACAGACTTGTAACTTCTTCTTTAAGAGTCTCCTCTGTCCTCCACTCGTTACCTGTATTAATGGCACCTGTTTGAACTTGTTATCAGTATACAAGACACCTGTCCACAACCTCAAACAGTCACACTCCAAACTCCACTATGGCCAAGACCAAAGAGCTGTCGAAGGACACCAGAAACAAAATTGTAGACCTGCACCAGGCTGGGAAGACTGAATCTGCAATAGGCAAGCAGCTTGGCGTGAAGAAATCAACTGTGGGAGCAATTATTCGGAAATGGAAGACATACAAGACCACTGATAATCTCCCTCGATCTGGGGCTCCACGCAAGATCTCACCCCGTGGTGTCAAAATGATCACAAGAACGGTGAGCAAAAATCCCAGAACCACACGGGGGGACCTAGTGAATGACCTGCAGAGAGCTGGGACCAAAGTAACAAAGGCTACCATCAGTAACACACTACGCCGCCAGGGACTCAAATCATGCAGTGCCAGACGTGTCCCCCTGCTTAAGCCAGTACATGTCCGGGCCCATCTGAAGTTTGCTAGAGAGCATTTGGATGATCCAGAAGAGGACTGGGCGAATGTCATATGGCCAGATGAAACCAAAGTAGAACTTTTTGGTAAAAACTCAACTCGTCGTGTTTGGAGGAGAAAGAATGCTGAGTTGCATCCAAAGAACATCATACCTACGGTGAAGCATGGGGGTGGAAACATCATGCTTTGGGGCCGTTTTTCTGCAAAGGGACCAGGACGACTGATCCGTGTAAAGGAAAGAATGAATGGGGCCATGTATCGTGAGATTTTGTGTGAGAACCACCTTCCATCAGCAAGGGCATTGAAGATGAAACATGGCTGGGTCTTTCAGCATGACAATGATCCCAAACACACCGCCCTGGTAACGAAGGAGTGGCTTCGTAAGAAGCATTTCAAGGTCCTGGAGTGGCCTAGCCAGTCTCCAGATCTCAACCCCATAGAAAACCTTTGGAGGGAGTTGAAAGTCCGTGTTGCCCAGTGACAGCCCCAAAACATCACTGCTCTAGAGGAGATCTGCATGGAGGAATGGTCCAAAATACCAGCAACAGTGTGTGAAAACCTTGTGAAGACTTACAGAAAACGTTTGACCTCTGTCATTGCCAACAAAGGGTATATAACAAATTATTGATATGAACTTTTGTTATTGACCAAATACTTATTTTCCACCATAATTTGCAAATAAATTCTTTAAAAATCAGACAATGTGATTTTATGGATTTTTTTGTCTCATTCTGTCTCTCATAGTTGAAGTGTACCTATGATGAAAATTACAGGCCTCTCATCTTTTTAAGTGGGAGAACTTGCACAATTGGTGGCTGACTAAATACTTTTTTGCCACACTGTATATCATTTTATTGTGCATATATAACACACATGATGAAGAGCACATGAATATGAATTACAGCCAAGCATCAGCATGCCCGGATTATAAAGATGACTTTATACCAACTTATTACATGAAACACTGAACATACTAGTGCTGCAATAGTGGGTCAAAATGTATATAAACCACTTGGCACTATGTGTAATCTGCTGTTCTAACACTTTAATGTAAAACACGAAAATAAATGTTCAAGTTTCATAACACTGTAAAAGTGTACATTACAGTCAGCCCTGTTTGATGGTTATTTTGATTTTAGGAAAGGGGAATAGCTAAAAGGTCACCTGTCATCTGCTGCCCTCAGAATCTGAACTCTTCTGAGTGCCAGAGATGTAGGAAATGCATTGTGTATCTCTCTGGCACTCAAGTGGTTACATTTGGGATGCCAGTCAGACATTTTCTAGAGGGTTTGTTGAGATTCCTGAGAGCGGGCAGGAGGAGTTTGTAAATGTGTGATATTTTAAACTGTGAGTTGTAGGTTTTTCTTAGAAGGAAGGCCATTGGGATATTATCTAACTGTTTATAAGTGTGGGTAGCAGTGTTTGTGCATAGTGTTGTGCTTGTAAATAGGTCTTACCAAAGAAGTTTTAACACTTCCAGATTCAACATCCCAGACCTTGATGGTGTGATCCCATGATGCACTGCAGATTTCTTCTGCATCAGACCACAGCACAGAAGAGATGGCCTCAGTGTGTCCAGAGAGGGTGACAATCGGCGTCTGTGATGAAAAAACAAACAATGCCTTGGATCACACTTGCTGTTCATTCTGTAACCATTATGAAAAGAAACTGAATGTTTGATAATTAGCCACTATATTTAAAGAAATATTTAAACAAGCTGCTTTCAGAGGGGAATAGAAAACTGTGAAGCAGGTCAACCTGCCAGGTCAACTGTAAATCTGGACAACCTGCAGCTCTACAGCTGTTTTTGGACTACAACTCTCATCATCCTTATGATGGGAGCTATAGTCTAAAAACAGATAGCGTGCTACATGTTGCCGATCAACATCCCATACAAGTTGTTTTCTCATCCTAGGACTGCGTACTGAAAGGATCCTCCAGAGACTAGGTCATAATTAACATGAAAATGCCTACAGTCATATCTAGGAAAGTAGACAGGTGCCATTCTGGAATAAACCAACTGCACTATAGCCAACAAACGAAAAATCCCTTTGATATAAATGGGGATTGTGTTGGTGACCTTGCTAGCATTCAAATTTTAACATAACCCACAAAGACATCTACTGTATCATTTACAAGGCACTCACCTGAAATAAATAAAATAAAAAAAAAAAAAGTTCAACTGTAATCCAATCCAATACTGAGCCAGTATGGTAAGTGTTACTTTATGAATGATAATTCCTTTATTCCATTCTCGGGTAATATAGTCTTCTCAATGATCAATATTAGAGCAGTAACTTTGATGAGGCAAACAAAACAGTTTAGTAAGCTTTGTAGTGAGCAGGTAAGTATCAGAGGTTAATAGCGTTTATTCAGCGGGAGAGGGAAGGATGGTTACAGGCGATTGCTTTGTAAATGATACAATAGATGTCTTTGTGGGTTATGCTTAATATATATTTTGGACCATGTGGCTGGCAGTTAAGGACCATGGTAAATTTTTGGTGGCACTGGATTCAGGGGTCCCTGAGCAGGGTGCAGCTGCACAGGGACCCCTGAATTCCATGACGTGCCAGGACCATCACTGGTCCTTAAGTGCAGGACAGCCATAACGGTCCTGGCATGTCACTGGCCCTTAAAGGGATAGTAATACCTAAAATGTAAAAAAAATATGTTGTAGGGTTTATCCCCCTGAGTAAAACAAGAGTACTCCCACTGCTGAAAGATGTTTCATTCAAAAGTTATTAATTTTCAAATTTGAATTTTTTAGGTGCAATATCACAGTGGCCTGAAATTGTACAGTGGCGCTGTTGCTACACGATCCTATGGACAGCTCTGGTCTCAGGACCATAAATCTCCATAGGATGGTGTAGCAACAGCGCCACTGTAAAATTTCTGGCCACTGTGATATTGCACCTAAAAAATTCAAATTTGAAAATTAATAACTTTTAAATGAAACATCTTTCAGCAGTGGGAGTACTCTTGTTTTACTCAGGGGGATAAACCCTACAACATATTTTTTTTTACATTTTAGGTATTACTATCCCTTTAAGGAGTTACATAGTAACATAGATGAGGCTGGAGGAAAACCAAAAAAAAAAAAAAAAAAAAAAAAAAAAAAAAAAAAAGACATGCGTCAATCAAGTTCAGCCCTGTTAATCCAGAAGAAGGCAAAAAACACTGAACTCATTTCCATTTAAGCACCAAGTGGGTATAAGTATTCCTAACGGACTCAAAATGGCAGTCGGATATTTCCCTGGATCAACATCCTATCTGCTTTGAAGAAACCTGCCATAAGGAAGTTAAGGAGCATTTTTTTTTTTTTATTTGGTATTCAAATTACGGGGTCCCGGGAGTGCAGAGTGTGGGGACCCCTGAATTCCATGATGAGCCAAGACCGTCACTGGTCCTTAATGCAAGTAGTTTTCCATTTAGTGTATATCTATCATGTTTATTTCTACATCCCAAATGAATAACCTTACATTTATCTGTAACCATCATTTGCAACTCACCGCCCATTCATTCAGTTTATCCAAATCTTTCTGCACAAGAAAAAGCATCCTGCTCTGTATGTATTTTCCTTACACAGCTTAAAGTCATCAGCAAAGACTGAGACATTACTTTCAATTCCGACTTCTACATAATTAATAAACAAATTAAAAAGCATTGGACTCAGGACTGAACCCTGTGGCAGCTACTCCACTTACAACTTTAGACCGACTTGAAAAGGTTCCATTTAAAACAACTATCTGTCATTTAACCAGTTCTCTATCCATGCACAGACAAACAAAAAACCTTTAATTTGTGCTGTAACTTGTTGCGAGCTTAAAAGCCCCACATAAATCAAAGGATAATTTTGGGAATTTTTATTTGTCCTCTAAAGTGCAGTTGGTTTGCTTCAGAACTGCACCTCTTTGTCTTCCTGAATATGGCCCTTAGTCCTGACTCACTGCTGCAAGTTCAACTGCGAGAAGTTTACATTGCTGCCAGGACCAAGTTTCCAAAGAACCCTTTCAGGACTCAGTACAGACAGGAGACTCAACTGAGGACTGTTAAGCATGTTAAGGAGGAGTTAAACTACTCCTGCTGCTGTGTTTTTTTTCCCCCCATTCGAAAGCTTGTACAGTTAAATTGTTTTACCTTAAACCGCAGTTTAGTATTGTGGTCCCCAGGTGGTGCTGTTCCTAAAACTAAATCCATTTAACCTAAACAAAAGTAGAATGTCAGCTGTGTGCCTCTGGCATTGTGAGTTTTTAGCTCTGGGTAAACACACTGGCTCTATAAGGGCCTGGGACATCAGTTTCCATAGCGCTGGTCCCCAATCTCAGACAGGAAGTGGAGGAGCCTTCTCCCTATTGTTAACCCTTTGAGTGCCAGAAGGGTATGCAACACATTGCTCTGCAGTACGTTGCATACCCCTCTGGCACTCAAAGGGTTAAGGAAGCACCGTGGGCTCGGGCTTGAATCTCTAAGTGTACGCAAGTCAGAACCAGACAGGGGCTGTGCACTTCACAGCTACTTCAATTCCTGACACAGAGATGCACCCAAAGTTACAATATACCCTTGTTAGCCCAAGCTGCTCTGTTTTCTGCTTCTTCCGAGGACGGTCTGGTGTCTCTTCAGTTTCATCTTCTTCATCTGTGGGAACTGACATAAGAAAGAACAGAAACGTTATGAGGGATAAGTTTAGAGTACATAAAATCTACAACAAAAACTACCAGTCTAACTGCTCAAGGCAGAAAAGCCAGGGCATTACACACAAAAGACAACAGGAGTAATTCTGTGGAAAGCAAACTGCACAACAGGGAGCAAATAAAACGTTCCAAAGCTCCTACTCACTGAAATGGGGTTTGTAACCCCTTTGAATGTAAAATTAAGGAAGAAAAAACCTTCAGAAAGATGGAATGTATCCGGGCTGATGCATAAACTCATACACCCGCACAGACACAGCCATACATCTGAACAAAGAAACCAGTTCAGTCTATAAAGGGGATTCTTTGAACTGCTAAAATAAACCTTTATTAATCACATATTAAAATAATTCACACAAGACAACATATATAAAGCAACTAGTTGAATAAATAGTGCTTTGTGTAAAACCACAGTGCAACTGGAAACATCTCTGAGCTATCAGAATGTTCAGTGTTTATTGATACAAAGTGTCTAATTTTGATAGATTGCCCCTGACGAAGCCGTTCTTACGGCGAAACGCGTTGGGCGGTGCAGCGCATTACTAAGGGCATGACTTAAATGGCCCAATGATATAATTAAATTGATCTCTGAGCTATCATTTAAAGTTAGTGAAATATACAATCAAGGAGTTAGATAGATAGTAATTAACATGATGAAGACTAGTATAGAATTGTACTAAGACAGATTTAGACATGCAGTTGGATAGATCGTAGGAATCACCACAATTTAAATCAATAGATTGAGTATAAAAGCAGGTGATAGATTTGCTGAACAGAAAGTAACTAGATTTTAATCAAGCGGACAAAAAGTTGACTAAGTGATTTGATTAAATAAGTCAAGAGAGCAGGGCACTCGTAGAAAATCTTCTCCAATACTCTAACGGGTTTTATGTTCAACATGCACTAACCCGATAGTATTGTTGTAACATACGGGGTTAATTTAGATTGAATGCCCGTATAGTTTAGAGATTGGTTGGTGTGGGCGTGAATGTATGACGCTGTAACTAACTTTGTTTACCACGTGGAACTAGTAGAGCGGACGACATGAAACAAACTTAATTTTAATGTTTGTCTTAAAAGCCTCATACTATATGGTTAATTATCTCACATTCAACCAAAATGAATTATACAAAAAAAGATTAGTAACATCCGTGATCGGAATGTAAAGGGTGCTGATACTTGGTAACAACATTATATATGAAATATATGAGTACTAGTGAGGAGTTTAGCAGAGGTGCCTGCAGGAATCTCAGTACTGTTTATGTTTAACAATGATTGCTATCTTCTAACCAATATAAATTAGACACTTTGTATCAATAAACACTGAACATTCTGATAGCTCAGAGATGTTTCCAGTTGCACTGTGGTTTTACACAAAGCACTATTTATTCAACTAGTTGCTTTATATATGTTGTCTTGTGTGAATTATTTTAATATGGGATTAATAAAGGTTTATTTTAGCAGTTCAAAGAATCCCCTTTATAGACTGAACTGGTTTCTTTGTTCAGATGTATGGCTGTGTCTGTGCGGGTGTATGAGTTTATGAATCAGCCCGGATACATTTCATCTTTCTGAAGGTTTTTTCTTCCTTAATTTAATATATATTCAAACCTGCGGTCTTAACCATAATAATTTACTATTAGATATAGTAATCCAAATTTTTTGCCTTTACCCTTTGAATGTAAGAAAGGTCTCCAACACACTGTGAAGCATGTGTCCATACGATGCAGTTGGTTTGCGCCAGAATCCCTCCACCTTTGAGTGTAAATCCATCAGTGATTTACTCTATACTCGGTACTCCCACCTACAAAATTTAGCAGCTGCTACAGACTTCTGCCCCAGAAGAGGGAATTTTTTTTTTCCACCAAAGTTGTCAGGCCTGGTTTCCCATTAAAGTCCTGGATTCTCAAAGTGCATTCCTAAAGGGCAAAGATAGTACTATCCACTGCTCTGCACAAGTGACAGAACTAAAATGACTGAGACAATGGTTGAAGCATAGGCCCTCAAGGAATCAAGTTTAGCACCCCTGGATTCAAATGGAACTGCCACCTTGAATTTAAGTTTGCACATCTGAAAACATCATTTAAAACTGCCTGTGTGTTATATTAGCCAAAATACCAACAAATGCACAGTGAATGAGATACTGAAAGTTGAAAGTTTCTGTCAGTGTGATTTCATTTGCTTATCAGGATACAAAAATGTTTGTAAAGTTGATACCTTTATTGGCTAACTAAACAGATTTAAAATGCAAGCTTTCAAGACTTCTAAGGTCTCTTCCTCAGTCATGTTATATAACATGCCTGAGGAACAGACCTAAGAAGTCTTGAAAGCTTGCATTTTAAATCTGTTTAGTTAGCCAATAAAGGTATCAACTTTACAAAAAATTTTGCATCCTGTATTTCTATGACTAACACCGTACCAACCCTCATCTATCATTTGCTTATCAGACACTGTGCTACCAGGAAAGCTTCATCAGCATCAGTTAGCATACTGTGCCACATTCAGAGAGCTCATCATAAAGAAATAACATATTAGTATCTCATAAACTATGCATCTTCTGGTCTTTTGGTTAACATGATAAATAGCAAATTTTTAATTCATCTTTCAGATATGCAAACTTGAACTCATGGTGAGAAGTCCACTTTAAACATGTGTATGCACATGCCTTAGGCTGCCTGTGAGGCAGGGAGCACCATTTTAAAGGGATAGTAATATTACCAATAAAGTAGATCGCTGAGTCTTCTTTATAGTAAATGTAACACATTACACTATTTTAAGCAGTATTTTTGTAGTTCAAAAGCTATTAAATGTAGAACGATCCCCTTCCCGACCCTTCTGGCCACATCACACTGCATCTCTGTCTGATCTGGATGGATGCAGCGAGGGACAAACTTCAGTAAGCAAAGGAAAATCCTGCCCTCCTCCATCAAGTGGGGCAGTGTTTTCCTTATACTTACTTACTGAAGTTTGTCCCTCCTGCATCCGTCTGGTCCGGGGACCAGATTACATATTCAGTGGGAGGCAGCCAGAAGGGGAGGGCAGGGGAAGTTTCTACACTTAATATCTTTTGAACTACAGAAAAGTTGCTAAAAATAGCGCAATCTGTTACATTAACTATAAAGAAGACTCAGTGATCTACTTTAATATCCCTTTAAGAGCTGCTGATACAAAAAGAAATGCTTTATGTGTAAATATATGATGTACTAAGGAGAACAGCAGCACTACCAGAGCAAATCAACAACATACGAAGGAACAAAAAATGTAACCATTTAAGGAGAGTGGGGGCTGGGTGGAAAAAGAAAACTGAGCTCTCTGCTAGAACATGGAAGTATGTGGATCTCAGCCACAGGCTCCTTGGTTGTGCTTGCATTCTCCATGTACTCACTGTGTTGGTCTGCCAAGCCTGATACAGTGGATCTGAACACAACTTGGTTGAGGCTCTCATCTATTATTACCTGGATTACACATGTATTTTAAAGTGGACCTATGGGGGACCTGAAGCACACAGGATTGGAAGCTCTCTAAGTGATGAAATTCAAGCATCAAAATTCTCAAAACCTGCACTGTTGGGTACAGTTCGTATGAGAGACTTTGAAGCAGCAAGTTTATTACAACAAGTTGCACAGAAAATATATCATTGTGCCACTATGGAGTAGTTCATGAGTGACTTTTACAGCTATTATCATTTTCAGTGTCAAACATGGGTTGTTGAAACTGCTTGCAACAAAGTCTCCCCATGTGATGTAGGCCTTGTGGTACTGTCAGAGCAGCGTCAAAGGCACACCGACAGTATGCACTAAAGTGTCTTCTACATCATATCCCCCATCAATCAGTCAAAAATCTGCTCACATAGACATCAATCAGACATGCCTTCTACAGGTTTACAAATTTTCACTCATCACATCGACAATGGCCTATTTTCCATATGGAAATGCAGCATGAGTCAATTCCATATGGAAATGCAGGATAATGAGCCATTACCGTATTCATACGGGTGTGTTTATATGTTAATGTGGCACTTTTCCGCATGCACTAAACTCAGATAACAGCCTCTGCTGTTGGATTTCACAGTCTCAGATTTGTCTGCCTGGAGGGTTGTCGAACTGCTGGCAATGTGAAAAGGATGCTCTCCCTCACACATCACCAGCAGCAGACAACCCTGAAGTCTTAGAGCATTCTGTCTGCTTCCCACTTGGTCAGTAGGGAAGTGGAGAAGATCCTTTCAGCACCATGAAAAGCATCACTACCTTAAACCCTTGAGTGCCATAAGGATGTACATTGCGCAATGCTGTGGCACCCAAAGTGTTAAAAAAGTACTCCAAGCAGTGTATACAATCATCCCCTTAGCTCTGTATAATATTTTATACATGTACACTCCCAAGGGAACAAGGCCGAGGATCAGGCAGCATTGTCAGGGATTTGTGGCAACCAGGTGCCCCCCCAGCCTTGTTCCCTTGCCCACTGGTAGCCATAAAACCCCATGCACACGGTCTGGCCCCCAGATTTGTTCCGTTGCCCACTGGTAGCCACAGATCTCCATGTACACTGTCTGACCCCCCCCCCCCAGCCTTGTTTCCTTGCCTACTGGTAGCCACAAATCCCCATGGTCACTGCCTGGGCAAGGGAACAAGGCTGGGGGTGTCAGTCAGTGTATGTGGGGCTGCCCCACAATGGCGATGTTCCCTTTGTTGCCCCACAATACTTATGTTCCATCATGTTGCCCCACATACTTAGAATTTGACATGCTGCCCACAATCTTTATATCTGACATGCTGCCACACAATCGTCACATCCGATTCACCAGACCTCATGACCAGATGTCATGGTACTCTGTGATAACAACTTGGGTCTGTAATATCATTGTAGGTAAATCTAGGCCTGCAGATACAATATTACAGCCATTCTGACTTTCTGTTGCGCACATCTATCTACTTCAGGAATGATCCCTTTGACTAGTGTGGTGGACAACCTGCTGCTTTCAAGCTCTTGTTGGACTAAAATGCCAGCATCCCCAGTCAGCTGAGGATGATTAGAATCCATTTCCCAACTTTCCAACTCCTGAAAAGCCACTGGTTACCCATCCATGCCACATACTCACTTTGCCTACATAATTATTGTGCACTATAGGCAAAGCGGTAAAACAAAATCAAACAAAATAAATAAACAAAATCAGACATTTGATAGACTATAACTGATTATAATTCAAAGAAAAACGAAACTATACAAATAATTCAGCACAATCAATGACCTAAAAAGCATTTTCAATTCCAGCATTTTAAAACAGATTTATATATGAAATTATAGAGCCAGAAAAATAGATATTTTCAGCTTTTCGACCAAATCATCTTGACGATACTATAAATTTAATTTGCAGATACACTTCTTTGATACATAAATTAAGGCTCCAGGTTGTCCAAGCCAGTGAGATAAACTGCTGTATTGACTCATCATCCCACAGAGTGAGGCTGGTGTTCTATGGAAAAGTGGTGCAATTCTGGAGCAAACTAACTGCACCAAAGGGAACAAATAAAAATTCCCAAAACTCCCAGTGATTTCAGTAAGGCTTTTAATAGCCTTGAAAGCTACGTAACTCAAATGTATTGACATCTGTTAGAGACCTCTAAAGCGTTCAAGGCATTAAAAGTACCATTGAAATCGATGGGAATTTTTTTTCCTCTATTTGGCTTGCTCCAGAATTCCTCCATATCTTTTTAGCACACCAGACACAGTTTATTTTATGGAAGCAGGTTTAGCAGCCAAACAGGTGAGTCAGAGATCCTGCTCTTTAGTTAAGTTCTTGGAATAAGCAATCTTTGCCTCTCCAGTAGTTGAGGACTATGATGGGAGTTGTAGGCTCCAACAGCTTGAGAGCCTTAGGTTGCCTTCCACAATACCAATACTACAAAAACACATATGGAGTTATTGTTTTACTGTTATATCATGAAGCAATTGCTAACCTGCTGACCAGATCTTCAACATCTTATCCCATGATCCACTGCAGAACTAAGACAAGAAAAGAAGACAATCATGTCACATACTGAAATATAAGTCATATACTGCGACTCTAGCACAACTGATGCACAATATACAGCAAAATTAGCTGCAAATGAACTTCTGTTATCTGTCTGTAGTAGGTGTTTACTATTACAAAACAGCAAAAAAGTAAAAGGCAACCCACATTTTTCGACTTTACATTTTCTTCATGTGTATATCAAATCAAAATACTGCTTACTTTTTTCCCCATCTTTAGCCATGTCTTTGCAATTTTAAGTGCAAGCTCATTGAATTTTTGTTTCCACAGAGTTTTCAGTGTGGAACTGTGAAAGCAGGGATAGTGATACCATGTAATACTATACTGCATCACTGAGTGCCCTGTATGCTGTAGAGGAGGCAGGCTTCTCTGCTGCAGGAATAGTGTTACAATTGTATCACTATATGTCCTTTCACATTTCCTAACATCCCAAAAGAAAAACAAAAGAAATAAAATTAATGATGGCACAATTAACTCTGAGTGCCAGAAGGGTTTGCAACGCACTGTTCAGCAATGTGTTGTATACGCATCTGGCACTCAAAGGGTTAATTGTTATAGAAGTGAAGGTGAGGACAGAGAAACATGCAATGCAGGGGGAACAGAGAGCAAAGTGTAAATAAAGGTAGTAATTGGAGGCAAAGTATAGGGGATGTGAAAATGCATCGCAGGCGTAATAGAGGAGAAAGTGGCGATTTTTTTTTTCTGCACACTACTATTAAAGGTAAATGACATGTGATTGGAAGCAGGGGCCACCATGAGTTCGCGAAGAGTTCAGTACAGTTCTGATCCAGTGGCTTCTGCCTACAGCTGTCCCTTATGGTCCTGTCCCTTGGCAGCACATGTGAGTCCTGTGCTGGTGCTGTGTGTTGCGTAAAATGAAGGTATGGATTGGCGAGAGTCGGGGATGGTTTTTGTTTTGGTTTTAATGAGAGTGGCCCAACTCCTTGCACACATTATGTCTTGTACATTCTGGGAGTGAGGGGGGTGTACATGGTTCAAGGTGACTGCGGTGTTTTCTTTGTTGTCAAGGAAGTTGATGTGTCATGTGATGTGTGGCATTTTGGATCCAGTGGTAAGCATTACACTAAGCAGCACAATTAACCTTTTGAATGTCACAGAAGTACACAATTAATTGGTGTGCGGTGCGTTGTGTACCCCTCAGGCACTCAAAGGGTTAATCCTTTATGGTTATTGATTACTTGCCAGTCAACACGTAGATCATCACAGCAAGCAGTGTCCGCTGCAAGTATGAGTTGAGAAGATGGCAGATGCTGCGATATCATTTAGCAGCGCTGCTGCCTGTGTAGTGGTCCTCTCACAGACTGTGGCGCTCAAAAAGTAGTGAGAGACACCGTTAGTTTTGCTGACCATGGTGGTGACGGATGCATAGTGTGAATTGTTGAGTTAACCCTTTCAGTGCCAGAGGGGAAAGCAACGCATTGCAAAGCAATGCATTGCATACCCATCCGGCACTGAAAGGGTTAAAGGCCAGTAAAGTGTGTGAGACTGTAAAGCAACAAACATGAAGTCTATGGATATATATATATATTTTTTTTTAATCCTTATTAAGGTGTGCGCTTGGTGTACCTGCTGTGGGATGTGACAGAGCATCGTTACCGTGCCGAAGCCGCCATTCATGAGATATCACATCTCAGATTAAAGTTCCAACACATGACAGAGTGAAAATGTAAACACACATTTCAAAGTGATGCAGCAACCATGGTGCACAGTATAATATAGCTGGCTTTGAGCTCAAAAGATATAGGAATGGGGAGACAGATGGGCCAGATGAGGAACCTGTGCCGGGGAAGGAAGGCGAGTGGTGCATGAGGCATTCGGAGTGGTATAGCAGCCATGTATCGGACAAGGCATTAAGCGGAGGGACAATAATTCAATACAATTCCCTGTTTGAATTAGCAACAACCAGATAGTAGCTGGCACTATATCAATACCCTATATATACATATCTCCATAACAGTGTTCAACGATAGACTGGAATCCTGCTCACTACCTGCAGATTGTATAACTAGGAGTGGCACACTGTACCAATAATAGGAATAAGGTGTTGGTTTTAAGGATCCTGTGATGTAATAATTAGTGGTACACCAGGAAATTTTTAACTGTAACACCCGATTAATAAAGGGTGAGAAATATTTCTTTTACTGAAACCAATAAAAGTCAAGCCTTAATGACAACAAATGGCCAAAACGGTCTATGTATGAGGAAAGTGAGCCTTTGGTACCCAAGCAGGGATACACTAGAGTATTAATATCTTTATCTCACATTTTCCTCTTTTTATTTGTTATATCATAGTTATAATTCTTGTGGCATAATCTAAAAATTTCTATCTATACAAATATCCTTGTATATGGAATTGAATAGCATATGATTTTGGCGTTTTGTTGTGTAAATGGATGCAAACGGCTGCAAAATTATAGTTATTATAAAGGAGGTGCCCAACACATCGCACTGGACACCCCTCTGGAACTCAAAGTATTCCACAGTTTCTAGAATACTTGCCTGTACAAGTGTTAGGAAAGGAGTCAGTTATGGAGAATCGAGCTATCAGATGTGCAAGACAAAGGAATCAGTTACAACAATGGTCTTACCTTTGTTCCAGATTCATTGACAGCTATGGAGTCCACACTGCCAGCATGACCTCTGCAGCAATGAAGAGCCTTCACTTTATTACGTTCTGAGTTCCACTCCCAAAGCAGAATTGTCTGGTCCATAGAGGCACTCAGTAGAAGACAGGACAAGCTGTCTGAAAGAATGAAAAGTAGTCTAGAACTAGATTCAGAGGCGAGTGCAACAAATTGCTCTACAAAGCATTGGAAAACTCTGACACTCAAAGTGTTATGTGCAAGTAACCTTAAACACCTCACTGCAAAACACATTTATTAGTTGTAGGTGCTACCCTAAAATTAAAATTCCCTGGTCTGCTAGAGAAAATAAGAATTCACAATGCTTTAAAAACTGTAAATAAGGTATTACATTTTTTCCCCAGTACTTATCACATTTAAAAATCCCCAAGGGGGAAAGAAAAATTCCTTCCTGACTACAAATGGCAGTCAGATAGATCCCTGGATCCACAACCTATCTCCATTGAAGCCATTTGCCATAATTTTCAATATTGTTCTGTGCTAGATAGGCATCCATTGC
The DNA here is from genome assembly GCA_037306005.1 of Rhinophrynus dorsalis. NCBI lineage: Eukaryota > Metazoa > Chordata > Amphibia > Anura > Rhinophrynidae > Rhinophrynus > Rhinophrynus dorsalis. The sequence continues at coordinate 145,898,520 of CM074725.1, read as the reverse complement.
TTTTTTGAAAGCAGTTACATTATCTGCAAGTACAACATTCAAAGGCAAAGAATTCCATAGCTTTACAGCCCTTACTGTAAAGAATCCCTGCCTTTGCTTTAGTCGAAAGCACCTTTCCTCTAGTCTAAATGGATGACCTCTTGTTCTTAGCTCAGCTCTTTGCATAAATAATTAATTGGCTAGTTCTTTGTATTGACTTTGAATGTATTTGTAAATGGTATTCATATCACCCCTTAGACGTCTCTTCTCTAATGTAAACAAACCCAGTCTGGCTAGCCTCTCTTTATAACTGAGATCAGGGGCGGATTGTAAGGGAATACCGGCCCGGGCTCCCCCCCCCCCCCACACACACACACCCCCGGTGCGCACTGAAAGAATTGCAAATAAATTACAAGTGCTGTACAGCGCTGGACATCTCTCTCCTCCACTAACTTCCTTAAGTGCCCACATTCTGCACTCAAGACAAAGTGTAGCGGAGGGGTAGAGAGATGGCCAGCGCTGTACAGCACTTGTATTTTAATTGCAGTTCCTTCAGCGCGCACCGGAGGGGGAGAGAGTCTGCACAAAGTGGATCGCGACTTTTTAAAAGTGAGCCGATATAGCGGCCCACCGGGGGATGCCCGATCCCCCGATAGGACAATCCGCCCATGACTGAGATCCTCCAATCTCTTTACCAATTTTGCTGCACGTCTCTGCACCTTTTCCAGTTCAGCAATGTATTTTTTAAGAACTGGCACACAAAATTGTACTGCATATTCTAGATGAGGCCTAACCAAGGATTTATACAGAGGTAGGATAATATTAGCATTCCTTGCATCTACACCTCTTTTTATGCAAACTAGTACCCTATTTGCACTTGCAGCAGCTGAGTGACTGCACACTGCTGTGAAGTCTGTCGTCTATCACATGATGGCGTGGCGCAATAATACTCCATGCCTTTAACGCCTTGCTTTGCAATGCACTGGGGATGGCTCTAAGGTGTGGTCTTAAAGATTTTAAGCTTGTGAAAAAACAGAGGGCAACAGTCTTCTCCACACTTGCTTGTTTCAGTAAGCATGACACTACCTGTTTCCATCTTAGTAAGAGTCCTTTTCACAAGGATGGACAAATCTCTCAGCCCAAAAGCCACATTTAAAATAAAGGAATTCTAATTCAACCACCATGTGATTCTGTAAGCTCATCCAAAATTACTTCATTATTTTAAAGGTGATACTTCCACTTATTAGGAAAGACTGAAAGCATTTAAAACAGAACTTTCACCTTCTGTGTGGTTTATTGCCATTGATTTCTCTGCTAGCAACTAGGTGTAATGTGTAATTGTTTTTTTCTCTCTTAACAATAATGTAAAAATTGTATTTCATTGCTGGCAAAATCTTCCTCTGTGTGGTACAAGCTGTACCACACAACTCGTAACTACCTCCTCCCTGTGTTTTAAATCACTCCCTCATGAGTTGAGAACCAACAAACAAGCTTAACTGGAGGGGGAACGCTGTCAATCAAATGCCACATCGTGGACTTGCTAACACTCTCCTTCTACCTCTGTGGAAAGAAAATATGGCCAAATCAGATATTAGTAATATTTAGGTACGTTTGGTGTATGACATTTGACTTGGATTAGCAAGATACAGAGCTATGGGAGTTAATCTCTTTACATGAAAGTTTTGTTTAACATGGTTTAGCCTGGAGGAGAGAAGGGCAATATAATAATTGCTTTCAAGTATATCAAGGGACTCAGTAAAGTTCAAGAGGGAAGCATTCTAGGGAAAGTGCAAGACTAGAGTAGAGGTTATGCTCCAAAATTAGGAGGTGGAATATTATGGGGCAATAAAAGTATTACTTTACAGAAAATATGGTGGATGCATGGAATTACTTCGAATAAAAGCAGAATGACCTCATGTCCCAGATTGGTTGCCTCCTTCTGGGGCTACACAATGTCATGGTATGAAGAAAGGCACAGTTGTAAACACTATAGGGAGAAATACCCATTGACCATATAACAAAAAAAGGTACACATACTGGGCTACAATAAAAATGGCCCCAAGCTTTAATCTACCAAATGGTGCTGGAGGTCCTGTTTGGCATCAGGAAATAGGGGTCAGTTCTCCATCTGGTGTTTCATACTCTGTGTAGAAGCCATTCTCAACTCACTCAGCTCAGTGTTACTTTCTCTCACAGCTGTTAGAGGGTAGTTCTCCCTCTAGAAATAAGAACTTTATGGTGCTCCAGAGAAAGCACAGGTTGAACAGTGACATCAGCAGAGAGAGAGAAGTATTTGGTCACTCTAGTTTTGACAATGTCCTTGAAGGACATCAATTTCACAATTATACTTTGTAAAACAACACCCGATAGTATGGATAGAAAAAAATACAAAATTTTATACCTGGCGCTTCTTGTCATGTGTCCATGACCAAAGCATCTTCAATATATGAAGGATAAAATTCTCATAACAATAAAATCAAATAAAATAAACTGAAAATAAAATAAAATGCAAATGATAGGTACTCATAAGCAAATGTATCTATTCCAAAATCATTATTTGGTGATACAAGCTTATACCCAATATATAATTTGAATGGATACACTTTCATCAACAGCACTTTGCTGTGACGTATATGTATTCAAACAAACATACTCTTTAAAATTGCACTTATGAACCCCTTCAATACTATATCCTAAACAGGAAAAATAAATTCTATGGTGGGTTACACCACTATCTCAAATTGCTGAAAAGGTCATATAAGAAATCACTCAGCAATTTCTTATATTTATAAAAAAAAACGATTGATCGTTTAAAAAAAAAAAAAAAAAAAAAAAGAAGTTCAGTTTTCCATCAAGATACAATATCATCCACATTAGTGTGTAATCCTTTATATAATTTGTATATAAAGCTGGGATCAACTGTCCTTTTAGCTGGCAAATGTTAATCTTTTTCAGATATGTATATATTAGATGCGTTTAGATGTTTTTATCACTACAAACATAAAAGAAAAATCACTGTCATCTTCATATAATGTACCATATCTAGACTACACAAGGGTAATTCATACATGATTTTATTCAATCACAGATACCATGTCCCTTTCTGTGGACCGCGGGATTCATACGAAACTCTGGAATTTCATTCCTGCTACTCTCCGGTACAGTGTCCCCTGTGCCGTTGGCTCAGTGAATCTCTCAGTCTTTTTTGTTTATTTGGCAGGACTATGAACCCACTTCTTCCACTTTGCATGCGCGACTTTCAGCTTTCCGATTAAACTTCCATTAATCTTTATTCAGAGTCTTCAGCTTTTTATCAATGGACTACTGTTGAAACTGGAACTGATGCGTGACATTTCCAACGCGTTTCAGGATCCTTCCGATCCCTTCTTCAGGAAAAATATAACATTTATATTTTCCCTGTAGAAGGGATCACAAGTTTCAGTTTATTTTATTTGATTTTATTGTGATGAGCATTTTATCCTTCATATATTGAAGATGCTTCGGCCATGGTCGCATGAAAGAAGTGCCAGGAATACATTTTTTCTGTCCATACTATTGGGTGTTGTTTTACACAATATAATAGTGGGTGTAATTGTAGCATTTATTAAAGGGGAACTATCACCCCCTATACAAATCTGGATAAAAAGTAACTTTATATAGTGACTAGCTGGCAGACTAGTGTCATTTTTTTTAATTTATTGTTTGGCTGAAATTCAACATTTAAATATGATCTTGTGCCTTCCTTCTGGACAGACTGCAGTTACAGCTCTACACCGCAGTCTGTCACTCTTCCTCTGCTCCCCTCCCATGCAGCATCTGGATCCAGCCTCTCTTGTAAGCTGGAGCGCTCTCTAGCCAACGAGTTACTTTTTAGCCATAGTTGTATTGGGGTGATAGTTCCCAATTAAATAGCAGGGAAATAAGCATACCAGATAAACCAGTGGGTCCTTATCTGTTGTTAAATGCTATGTTTCATACCTATATTTGGGCAGACACTTTTTTTTTTAAAGACTGCAGATGTATCAGTATCAAAGACTGAAACTGAAGCTCTACAGCAAAAGTCAATTGTCTCCATTAAGAGTCTCTTCCTGATTTGAGCTTGAAAGGGTTATGCTACCCCAAGTCTATTCAAGCTGTGAGCAACAAAATAAACGTCTCTCTTTTTACTCTGCTGTAATGAAAAAGCAACACTTACCTTTCTTCACCCATGCCACATCTTTTACGACCTCAGTGTGTCCAGCGAGTGTCATAATTGGCTTCCCTTCTAGTGACCAAATCCTGGATGTTTTGTCATAGGAACCAGTGAGAATCCTATTCGCAAAACAAAAAGAGAAATAATAGTGTTAGATGAGACAACTAGGAATGTGTTAATTGAAATTAACAAAATGTGTATCTGAAGAAATTCACAGGCAGAAAAAAGTAGGCAGATCTCACCAACTTTATGACCCAATCGATGCTAATGTTTCTAATCCAGGGACGGAAAATCGGTGGTCACCAGCTGTTGTTGGACTACAATTCCCATAATCCTCAAAAGGGAGTTGTAATCCAACAACACATGGAGAACTACAGGTTACAACCCTGCTGTAAGCTGATGCATGATGAAAGCGGACTAGTTTCCATGTCCCTAAAAGCCTTAAGGTGTTCCTTGTACTCTGAAGACATAATTACCATTCTTCTGTGCCGGCGATAGAGCTGACCCAGTCATCATGGAGCATGCATTCCTCTGGCTGAGGAGCAGTGAACTTTTCCACATATTCAATTTCAACTACCTCTTCCTACAGGGAGAGAAAGAGGGTAAAATCAGCAGAATAGATAAAACTAATACACAGTGTTTTATTTTACAGAGTATTAGAGGAGAGGTCTCAACGCATATAGATTTGTTGTGGAAACAGCATCTCTGCTGTAAATATGGGCCAGAAAAGAAAATAGAAAAAAATTTAACAAAAATAAGAAAAGAGGCCAAATGTTGTCAACCAAATTCTATTAAACCCTTGGCATGCCAAAGATGTGTTACATATTGCTCTGCAGATAGTTACTATCATCCTAACTGTAAAAATCCATGCCTTTGTTTATGGTCAAAAGTACCTTTGTTTTAGTCTAAATGGATAACGTGTGTTTTGCTCACTTCTAAGTACATAGTTCCCCAGAAACGTCTTCATCTTGCCTCAAGTGTTTTTGTAAATGGTAATCATAGCATCCCTTAGATAGCTCTTACAGAATGTAAACAAACCCCGTGTGGCTAGCATCTCTCTTTATAATTAAGATCTTCCAATCTTTTACGTCAGTTTTGTAGTGTGTATTTTATATATATATATATCTATATATCTCACACACACACACACACACACACTCTTTTGCCAGTACAAGAATATATTTTTAAGAACTGATAACCAAAACTTTACTCCATATTATAGATAAGGCCTTACCAAGGACTTATAAATAAGTAATATACATTTACTCCCATCCTTTGCATCTATGCCCCTCTTACACGATGATATTACCACATTGGCTCTTGCAGTGACTGAATGACACTGCATTACTGTCTACCAGTACTCCTAAGTCTTGCTCTATGAAAGTTTCTCCAAGCAGTATCTCATGTAATGTATATATAGAACGCTTGTTTCTGCAACCCAAATGCAAAACATTACATTTATTTACAATAAAATCTCATCTGACACTTTGTGCCCACTCAGTTTATCCAAAGCTTTCTGCAGAGACAAACATCCTGTTCTGTATGCATTTCCTTACAGTTTATCAGCAAAGATTGAGAGAAAACTTTCAATACTCACTTCAAGATTAACTATTAAAAAGCACTGGCCCCAGGACTCTACTCTGGGGAACTCCACTTACAACTTTAGACCAAGCTGGAAAGTCTTTTCATTATGCAGTAACCTTTTGTGTGGCATGGTTTCAAAGATTTTTTGCAAAATCCAAGTATCAGGATTATTATTAACCAATAGTATTCCAATCTATTGTTCTAATGTCTTACCCCCAACTCTGGTCTAAAATTTCCCAGTGTATATCTTTCCCCCTTTTGAATAATGGTGGCACATCTACTTTCCTCCAATTAGAAGGAACTGTACGTTATAAGAAATCAATAAATATGAACTATAATGACCTTGCCATTAATGAATAAAGCTCCATATGTACCAGAAAAAAAACTATCCTGCACTAATCCATACAGATTACCCAAAAATTATAAAACCCTGTGTAAAGTATATATTATACCTGTGTGTTAATTTATTTCAGACCAATGAGGGTTTTGCTGCGTAATTTGGCCAAACTATATTTAATCTCACTTACCATGCCAAGGTACCCCATCTCAAGCAAGTCCTACCCAATGCATAGAAATATTATAGAACTGTTAAAATGAAACATTAGACTTGATAAAGCTCTTTTATGGAAAAGCAAGTACACAACTGGCTAGTTAAAACCTGATTAAACTCCTAGTTAAAATGACATCCAACCGACCTCTCAGAAACCTCTGATACAAAATATATATTTTTTAATTTTATTTGGGCTGAAAGACATCTTAAAATTAAATGGAAATGTTATACAAGCTAAATGGGAAGGGGGGGCTCCTGGTGCAAAATATTTATAAAATCACTATGTGTTGTCTAGTTTAAAGATGGAAAACACCACCCTTCCCACCTCTCCCCCAGACTTCATTACTTATGTTGGCTGCTTACCGAGCAGCATTGATTTACATCACTCAACATCTATCCTCAGGGTACACCAGGAAGTCACATTTATAATACATCCCTGCTGGTCAACATGTGGGGATAATCAGTGGCTCAGTCATTTTAACTCTACTGCCTGTGCTTAATTAGGGATATCTTTAAAACCTGAATGGTGTTTCCCAAGGGCCAGAGCCAGGATCCACTGGAATAAACACATTGAGAGATAAACTATTTAGAGGCAATATAATACATTGGGATGAGTTTAAAATGAGTACAAGTAACAACAGTGACTTAGAACATTTCTGAGCCTGAAATATATATTTAAGATATCAGCGGAATTATATTAATGTTCCATTAAGCTTATTTGAGCACTGTTTGTGATTCTGGGTTTATGGGAAGAAGAGTGTGTCTCAAATATATAAACTTTTAGCTTTTTTTTCCCTGTAGTACCACATTCTGGGAATAGTTGTTCACACTAACTTAGGGGTAAAAAGGCAAGTGACCGCTCATTCAATGCGGCAGGTTATCTTCTTTCTAAAATTGTAAGGGTTGTCTACCCTTTCTTCACTTCTGTAGCTGTTATAACCATTTTTGTACAGGAAAGTCCTGTTTGAGAAAATGTTAGAAAAATCAGATGTTGTAGTAGGTGTTGTTTTGTGCTTCTAGCACCGCCTAAAGTATGTCAGCTCATACCACTGGGGTGTCATTTGCTAACGAATAAATTTGAAAATTCTATGGTTTCCACAGATTTCAATACATTTGAATGGGCAGAAATGTTCGAAAATGCCATTTTTTTTTCTTTAGCGCAAACCTCTGGAAACATTTGCACACATCAGGCTTGGGGTAAGAAGTCAAGTGACCCCTCATTAGATGCGGCAGGTTATCTTCTTTCCAAAATGGTATGGTTTATCTATTTATCTTTTCTTCACTTCTGAAGGTGCTATAGCCATTTTCATACACTCAAGAATGTTTGAGAAAATGTTAGAAACATCAAAGGTTGCATTAGGTGTAGCTTTGTACTTGTAGCGCCCCCTAAGGTAGGTGAACTCATATCTCTTAAGAGCACTAGCTAATGAATACATTTGGAAATTACATGTTTTTTTCCTATACTGCCACCTCTGGAAACATTTGGGAACACCAGGCTTGGGTTAAGAAGGCAAGTCACCCTTCATTAGATGCGGCAGGTTGTCTACTTTCCAGAAATATATAGTTTTATATAGTTATTCAACTGTGTTAGGGTAACTTTACCACAAAAACCCTAGAATGTGCATATTAGTTCATAGAGTTGAAAATGTAATTTTGCGCTGCTGGTGATTAGGGCTCTGAGCTAGCCATGGACGTAGGTAAAACTATATAAATTTGGTCTGGCCTACAGAGTACAGGAAATGGTCCAAGCTGCTGGCATTATTTAATGCTTTGTTAATGTAAATGAATAAAGTTTAAGTAATTCCAAGAGAATTCTTCATAGAACCAAACTGCAGATTATGTTGCCATTTAACAAATACAAGATAAAAATAGCGCAAGACAATATGTATCTATGGGGAAAGTTCTTCCACAAAAACCCGGAAGTTTTTTTGAAATCAGACAAAGAACACAAGGCTCTAAAACAATGTCGCACAAAGCTAGCAGAGAGTGGCACGATAATAACTAAGTAAATACACATTTCTAAAATAGCTAAGTAAACACGCATTTCTAAAGTCTAATTTTTCTCAGTGCTATATAAGGTATACAACCACATAATGAACCTTTTCATGACAGATTCCTTTTAACAAGACAAACAACACAACAAATCCAGACAAGACAGCAAATCTAGATCACCTACTGTTGATATCCCCTCTGAATCCATGTGCTTGATAAGTGGCATCCGCAGAAACTGACTCTTGACAAGGAAGTCAAATTCCACTTGCTTATGATCATCTGAATAATTTCAGAAAAGAACACATCATCATCAATTGTGTAGATCTCATACAACTACAAATAAACACATTTACATGCTGACACACTATTTTTGTCTTTAATTACCCATGTCTACTAGTAAAATATATTGAAAAGTCAAATAAAAAAAGACAGAAAAAAATGTTTATTATTTAAAATGTTGCAGTTTGATTCAAGATCTCTTACCATTTTTGGTTTGAAGTAGTTTGTTGATAACATTACTAAGATCTGTAATTTCAGAGGCAGCTGGAATTGAAAAAGGAACATCATCGATGACATACCTAAAACATGTGAGGATAATGAGATCAAATATGTCTGGATCAAGAGAAAAATCTACAAATAAGATAATTCTAGAAATATAAATAATATTTGCAAAAAACTAGTCCCCTCATTATTTAATGTCAACTAAGAACATGAAATCTATAAATAGATGAAGGAATAAATTAGGCTTTCAGCTAAGTCTACAGCACAGTGTCTGATCCACTGAGCACCACATATATGTGTAATGGATTGCTTTGCAATATACTGAATACTTTCCACGTTTCAAAATAATTTCAGTGGAAGGTTTTCCCTTTGGCAGTCACATGACAGAACATCACTACTGATCCATAGTGCAGGTCAAAGCAACACCACTATGCTGGGATTGCTCTTGCAAAGCAGATCAGATATCATTACAAAAACAATGATGGGAGGCATTTACCTTTTAACAACTACATATGCTATGCAGTTAAAATTTAAAATCTAAAGCCAAAGGAAACAAAATTAGCAAAGGGAGACAAAACCAAGAACTGTTCCTGGAAATCTGGAACATTTGACAAGTATGGTGTTCCAAACTGTTCTAGCACTCAGAGGGTTAATACAGTGTAATAGAAGTACTTTCACATCATATACCGTGAATTAGACAAGAGTTTGCAAATACTTTGATGCTGCAATATAAGTGCTACGTGCACTATAGTTCATATTTTTGTCTGTAGAGCTGACAATCAAATGAGCTTAAGCAAAATTAATTTTATACTTGAATGCAGTTTCCACTGTATATATATACAGCTGGTTCAGTCTTACAATACATAACGAACATTTACTAACAAAAGCAACTGCATGTGTTAACTAATAATATATAATTATTAGTTATTTTTAATGTTGCATACCCTTCCAGAGGCCACTATAACTATAGATCATATACGAATAATTATGTTCCTCCGTCATACTCACTTCTTATTCTGGGTGAAGAAACGTGCCTGAATCTGTGCCATGGCTAGGAAAGTTTCCTAAACCCAAATTAGCAATCACCAGAGAATAACGAGATATAGTAATTATCTGTGTATATTGCCTTCTGTGTTCAGGATGCTGAAAGTCAACCACGTGTCTACAAAAGAAAGTCTTGTCATCCGAGCGCGTCGAACTTCATTCCAGCCACTAGTTACGTCTATTCTTAAGGTGGTAGACTGAGTAAAAAGAAAACATGGTAGAAAACCATCTTGTGTGATACAAAAATTAAATAGTTGAATTATGAGTATGTGGGTATCATCATGATAGTCACTGGGAAAATACTGGCTCACGTTCTAATTATAATACAGTATAAATAAATTAGGTTTCGTTTTAGACTATTGTAGTTTTTGTTTTCTGGGACTGTTCAGCAACTGTACGATTGTTCAAAAACACGTATACAAGACAAAACTGGAACAATTGTGGAACAAAAAGTATCATAATGGATAAATAAAATGCGTAGGAGACATCGCTATTCAAAGGGTTATAAACCAATTTTAACCCCTTAAGGACCAGACCATCTGGTCCTTAAGGGGTAAAACCAATGTGTCTTGTATTGAACTCAATGGGAATTTTGACTTTGTGCACATACTATATACACGTATATGCATTTTATTATTTTTGGCTAAGATAAATGTTTATATAACACTCCATACAATTCACTTTCAATGCTATTTTAATAGTATATGCTCAAAAAAGGCTTGTGGATACAGAATTGGTTTATGTAAACACTTTTGTACAGTTTATCAACCACACAGTGCTAAAATTGTACCATACTCCAGCATCAATCCACACCTTTCTACTTCCGGGTTGCGTTTCACCTATCTAAAAAAAAATTTGCGTTCCACGAAGTTACAACGGCCGGTATGGGTCAGACTTGAGGAGTGTTTTAGTTCTTGCGCACGCGTAGTATCCTGGTCTCCATGGTGGTGCCTGCGAAAGCCAAGACGAGGTTGAGTAGACTCGTTTTGAAATTTCTTTCCTTGGGTGGCTGGCGGACATCCCTCCCCTCAGAGCCCTATGAGGCTAGATAGAGGAGAGGGTTTTGTTGGGTCTTACAGGGCTTAGGCCCGTTCAAAATATACGGGCTTTGGGGTTTTGTTCACTCCTTTATGTGTTATTGTTTAGTAATCTTCAAAAATGGCGGGGCTATCGAGGGAGTCTATATTTTCTTTATGTGTAAGAGGGAACGAATTCGCGAGTGTGCATTGAAACAAATGTTACAATTCGTTTGTAGTATGTGTGTGTATATATATATATATATATATAAAAATAGAGAGAGTGTGTGAGAGCACAGTGGTTATTATGTATATTATTTTTTTATTTGCTAAAGCATCTTCTGTCATTCAGTCTTCAATTATGGGACAACTATTTATAGGTTATTAGTGATGGATGATAGAAGTTAAAATTACATGACATTTTATTTTAATATATATATATGAAGTTCAATATTAATATTTTTGTCAAATTCGCTATACGATAGAAAGGGGCACCTTGTGTGGATCTCTGTGGCACGCCAAAGTACCACAGCATCCTGCTTGGGAACCACTGGTATAGAGTAACAGCTGTAGTGTGGTGTGAGCACAGGGCTATATATACAAAAAAAAGGGTTGTTCTAATGCAAACCAGCTGCACAAAAGTGGATAAATAAACCCCCAAATAAATTTAAATGGTGCCTTTAGATAAATATGACTTTTTATTTTTACCCTACAGTGCAGTTGGTTTGCCACAGAACTGCGCAATAGTGGTTGTGGATATGCCCGATGGTGTATGCATGAGGAGCATTGGCTGTTTTTATTTTTTTTTGTAGAAAAAGTAGTGTGCTTGATAATTATCAGTGTGCACAGAGAATGGAAACCGTGCTGGTATGAAGCATGATGCATCTGAGCACTGGTGTATGAACATGTGACTTTCTAAAAAGAAAGGCACCAAGTCTCCTTTTTGTTGGTAGACTATGTGCCAAAAATGTGTGGACTTTGATATAAGGTAACTGGTCACCGAGAGCCATTGACCTTGCTGAAAATTTGTTCTGCACAAGCATTGAATAGTAAAGTGATTCTTGAGAACATTTCAGAATAATTTATGGGGGCATGTTTCTTCTGAGCAGTCATAGTGCTTTACTAGTGACTTATAGTGCCAACATATAACTGCCTACATTAGAACAGATGTTACCAAATGTAAATACTACATTAAATTATATAAATAACCAAGAGTAACTTGAAAGTCATAACTAATTAACTGATTACAAGCACATATATGTACTTAAAGGAGAATTACCCCTAGGGATAAGTGACTTGTTTAACAGATTAACTTATCTAGGTAGGTGCCCTTTATACAGCAGTCAGTTACACCTATCTTTTTTGATTTTACAGTATGTCTGCGGTTTCCTTACTCAGTGATATTTATTCAAAAGCCTATTTGTATATTTCATCTCTTCACACAGAACATTGGTTTAGTAAATCTGAAATAGCCATAAGGGACACAAGATGTTAACCTGCTTTTAAACAATTTGCAGTTGAATAAAGGGATCAAAACTAGCTAAATACAGTATACCGATATAACTGTTTAAATGACACATATCTTGTTATAAATGTAGCCATCATTAACTGTTGTCTTTCTTTGATAATAAGCTTCCATTGATTTTCATGGGAATTTTTGTTTCTCTTGCATCCAATTGGGGAAAGAGCAGCTATGGGAGGTAGAATGCCTATACCAGGAGGCTGGTCACTTAATAATTGGCAAGTTGAAACTCCTCCCCTTTTAGTAGCCTATTTTACCACTCTCCTCTGACAGAGAAGACTAGGACAGCGTCTGTCCATGGATTTTGTTCTATACTTTTACATTTATAACGAGGGTGTTATTAAGCCTTCTAAGTAGCTGGGTATGGTGGTTTGTGGAAGGACCACTGTAGATGAATCCATTTCCCCCTACCTAAATTCAGGTACCTTAGAAACCTGTGATGGGGCATCTAGTTAGTAAGAGAAAATCCCCCATGCAGAATTAGGAGGTATGTTGTCTTCAAAACACAAGGACACACGTGTTACAAGGTGGGGGGTTGCTTGGAACGCTTTCCAGTCCCTCTTGCATGTATATTGGAACTCTTGATAACATGATCAATCTGAACTGAAAATTTTACTCCAACATTGGCTAAGGCCTACCAGAGTTTATTTAACTAGTCTCCTTCAATTAAGGTTAAAGTTGGATCTCCTATTACATATTTCAGCCTGTAACGTAAGCACAATATCCAATAGGAATCCCTTCAAATAAGGGGATTTCCTTTTTAAGCCAGCCTGCCCTCTTTCTTAGTAATTTTTTTTTTTTAAACTTGTCCTAATGTTTGTTAGCCTAGTATCCCTATTAGGTTCACATGGTCACTTTGTACTGATTCCATGGGGCCAGGTAGGTTAGAAATAAGGGCGAGTGAGGTCGCAATATATGAATCTAGGGAGGGAGAGTCCCGACGAAAAACTCCTCCACAGTATTCTTTTTTCGGTTGCATATTATGTAAGAATAAAACAGGTAAATTGACTTAGATTATGCATATATTGTGCTTCCTCTCAATCTTCTGCTACATTCCGTCCTATTACAGACTCTAACATTGAACCTATTTCAGCTATTGCAGCAAATGGTTCCCTAACTCACTTATTATGCCATCCAGGAAAATAGCAGTATCATCAAGATGCCTTGCTCTCACTAGAATACAATTCCTTTGAAGGAGCTGATGTTGCTTTGGTTGGTGTGTAGGTTAGGAATAAGGGAGAGTGAGGTCACAATGTATGAATCTAGCGAGGGAGAGTCCCGACGAAAAACTCCGTCATGGTATTCTTTTTTGGTTTGCATATTATGTAAGCATAAAACAGGTACATTGCATATATTGTACTTCCTCTCAATATTCCGCTTCCTTCCGTCCTGTTGCAGACTCTAACATTGAACCTATTTCAGATATCGCAGCAAATGGTTCCCTAACTCACTTATTAGGCCATCCAGGAAAATAGCAATATCATCAAGATGCCTTGCTCTCACTAGAATACAGTTTGACTATAAAGAAGAACCTTCAACAGTGGATCCTGGACCATTTTCATGTTTCGGGTTCGGGCAGGATTTAAGATTTTCAGGTTTATGTCCAAAAGCAACCTGAAGACCCAAATAGCAACTTGTTTAAAACAGTAAAAATCAGTTACTATGTTTCCTGTCCATCAGCAATTAGAACAGATAGTAACAGAAGAATGGAAAGATCCAAATTGTACACTTTCTATTCATAAAAGATTTTCATAGGATCCGATAGATAAATGGATAAAACCTCCCTTAGTAGTTGCTCCAGTCTCCAGATTATGAAAGCACACTTCTATTTCTGTATAAGCCTTAAAGGATATGGTAGACAGAATATCGGTACCGTCATTAAAGATGTTTTGTTAATGGGGAAAATTTTGGTTCATCATTTGCTGTAGCATTGTCAGAGCTATAGAATCCCGGGGGGGACAGTTCTTCAAGCAATCCAAGATAACTAATGTAAAGAAGAAGTGTTGAGAACAACCCACTTTATTCAGGAAGCAACTTCTGTCATGCGGCATTGCAAATTGATTTGATTGCAGTCAGATATCCACCTGTTTCATAGCAGTAGGAGGATCTCTTTGGGTAAAGAACTTATTAGCAGATATGGCTCCAAAATATCCTAACTTCCCTTTTCTGGGAACATGCTTGAAAGAGCTTGAAAAGATCATCAGTCAGGTTACAGGAGGAAAAAAAGCAATCTTCTTCCTCAAAACAGACCTAGAATTTTTAATCCTTGTAAGAATGTAATTCTTGTTTCAGCAGAGATGCTAGACCAGCTAGGGTGATGGATACTCAAATTCAGTTAACTGCTTCATTTCAACATTACTCCACCCAAAAGGAGAAACAGAAGGCAGTTGCCTTTCCCTTCTGTGTCGTTCTCCACAACAGTAGAGTAGATATTCTCTCCTCCTGCTAGCTATGTAGAACCAATTGGCTCATAATTGTCTGTTCCAAGTGTGGCTTCCTCAGTTATTTTGGTCCTACCTAGCTGGAGGCTGGAGTTCTGAAACCTCCAGCCATTAGATACCTTTTGTAAGAGGTTAGTGTGGTTCTGATATACAGTGTATTCCACCTGTGTATGTCTGCATCTTGATGTCTTTTGTCCATTGGCAGGAGCCGCTGAAGCCACTGATTCTGCACGTACCAGAAAGAAGGTAAAAACCTGTATTGCCCCAAACTCTTACTAAGAGATGTGCAAGAGAAGGTGGTGCGCATATGAGAGCGGATGCCTTATTCCAATGAGCAGAATAATTTTGTTGTTATGCCCTGATTTTTCATTCTGGGGTTGACAGAATTCCAGTCTGGAACTCAGGTGGTATGCTTGTCAGCTTGTACAATCGCCGTCTTTTGGTTTGGGTCTCAGTTATTCAGTTTGCTTGATTTCCTTTCATATTATGGTATCAGGAAGTTCATGCAGTTTGCATGCATTGCTTCAGTGGAAGGAGGCATATTTAAAGGCTCAGATCATGTTTTTTTCCAGATTTTTGCTGGTTCATTATTTAGAGGCTTCTAGTTTATTTATTTTTTTCTGTTTGATTACTTTTGCCTTCATAAATTCAGGATTTCTCATAATAGATGAAAGGACACTGCAGTTCCAAGGAAAATACAGGGTGTAGATGACTCAAATGAAAGCCCTTGCAGAAATGAAACACATGCCCATGTTTTCAAGAGTTGGAGAAATCGTGTACAAAATCAGGATCTTTTTAGCCAGACAAGGTGAATCCCTGCTTAAGAACATTGGAATTGTTTGTGGAAACCTAGAAGGATTTGGACTTCCTGGATACTGCATTCTTTGGGAGCAAGAAGTTTTCTCCTGTCTTCCCAATTTATCATTCCAGTCATAATATTATTATTATTAAAACGGAATGGAAGGAGGTGGATAGAAGATTGTCCAAAAGATTGCAAAAAAAAGGATAATTTTGAGGCTGAAGTAATGCAGTTCCCATGATTGACAGTGCTATGGCACAGTTAGAGGTGGGGTTAATCTCTGAGAGATCCAATGGACAAGAAAAAGAATACCTTTTAAAAAAGTTATGTTCTCTTGGGGCAGAACCTGAAAGCAGCTATGGTGATAGCATGCATAGCCAGATCACTCAGGATTTGGGTAATGGGACTGGAAGAAAAGATCCTTCTGTCTCCAGATCCAGATTAATAAAGGATGTGGCATTCGTTAGACTCCATAAGTTTTTCTTGCGACACCTCTCTGGATATTCTGAAGCTGCTGGCCAAATCATTAGCTCTTTCTTTCATAACGAGGCATTATCTGTGGTTAAGGGCAGGGGAATAGATTCCTCCAAGGCACAGTGGGTAGCCCTCCCCTTTTCTGGTGAGATGCTTTTTTTTAGGGAACATTTGGAGGAATTCAGGAAGAAGAAGCTCTGTTCTTCCTCAAGAAAGAGAACCTAGATATCACCCCAGCTTTCAGGGTTAAAACCTGGCTTTTCTGTAATCTGAGATAAATGTCAGCTGCACAAACCCTATGTTCAAGATAAGCAAGGTTCGTCGCAGGCCCCAAGAGAAGGATTCAATTAGAATTTTCCCCAAAGGGGCCAATTTAAAAGAGCACTAATGAGGAGCAGCGGGCTCCAAACCGGTTTCAGTTGGTGGCAAACTGGCATACTTCCTACAGGCTGGAATTCATTGGCTCCAATAGGTTGTGGAGTTGGGGTGCTAGATGAAATTCTGTCTTGCTCCTTCCAAGAATGTTTTCAGAAAATCCCAGATGCCTTCCAGTCATCTAAAGACAGTAAGTATGAAACAGTGGTGCAGGAATTGATTCAGGAGATAGAAACAATTCCATAGTCTCAAAGGGGTTGGGCATCTACTCCATTCTGTTCATTATAGGTAAAGCCTTGGGCGTATATAGAACTCTCCTGAATTTGAAGTATCTCAACTGCTTTATCAGGCCAACACAGTTCAGAGTGGAAATCGTAACAAAGGTAATTCAACTTCAGGCCTTTCTGTCATTGATCAACCTAATGGATGCCTATTGCCATATTCTGATCAGGCTATGTCACTGAAGATTTCTAAGATTTGCTCAGGAAGATCATAATTTTCAATTTAATTCTTCATCCGCTCCCATGGTTTTCACCAAGACCTTAACAGTTTCATTACAGACTTAAAGGGAAGAAGGTATCTCTATAATACGATGTTTGGACAACCTATTGATAGTGGCAAATTCAAGATCATGGGCAATTTTACTTACAAACAGAAGTTTGGAGCACTTCTCAAATCAGGGTTGGCAGGTAAGCATGGAGCTAAAACCTTCCCAAAATTTGACCTTTCTGGGAGTAAGGCTGGACATAGGCAGACAGATGGCCTATCAGATGACAGGATTTTAAGATTGAGAAGAAGGGTTCAGTCTTTCAAAATAAACTATTCATAGACACCAGCAATACATGGAACTAATAGAAGATTTTACTTCACTATTCAGATTCTTCCCTGGGCCATGTTCCATCTCAGGAAAATTCAGAACAATTTTTGGAGATTCTAGGCAAAAACACAAGCAACACTTAACAGAGAATTCCCTAGAATAGATCTCATGTTGTTGTTGAATACGCAAAACCTTCACACATTGCAGCAACCACTCCAGGAATTTGTCACAGTGGATGTGTTGGGCAGGTTGGGGAGAAGTTTGGAACAGTGTCACAGCTCAGGAAGGTGGTAAAAGGTGGAAAATCTGAAATGCAGAGCCTGAAAAATTGTTGAGACGAACAGAAAGAAACTTGGGATCTCAGCTTCTCATATATCAGTCTACAAGAACATTTAAGTAGTTTATTTAAGCAGAACCTTGGTAGACTACGTGGAATGATCCCAGGGCCATAACATATTCCAAGTGGTCAACAAATAGGATAAACCAACAGTGGATCTCATGGCATCAAGTCTCAACAAGAAATGCAAGCATTACTTCTCCCACTGGAAGGATCAAGAATCTCTGGGGCAGGATGCTACTAAGGTAGAGAGGAATTTCCTACATGCTTTTATATTTCCTCCAATTTTGATGGAAGATCGAGGGACAAGGCAGAAATAATATTGATAGCCCCAACCTGGCCAAGGAGAACCTAGTTTAACTATTAGTAACCCAGTCCTGTCCTCTTCCCCCTATAACAGCATCTTGCAAGCCAGGGCCCAATCCTACACTACAGTCGAGCCTTTTAGAAGTAAATGCCTTGGAGGCTGAGCAGCAATCAGTGATTTACAGAAGAATGTAACTGGCAGTAGCTAGGACTATTACTTCAGGGAAAAAGTCATCCACTTCCAGAATAGATTGCAAGGTATGGAAAGCCTTCAGAACATGGTGTCATTGGTGTGTATAGAATAAAGTTCCTAGAGCTTCTGTTACTTGAGCCAAGATTTTGGATTTCCTGCAAAACGGTGCGGACATCAGCTTTTTCAGCTATTTTGCTAAAAATGCCCTGGCTAAAAAATTCCTCTGGGCAGACGATAAGATGAGACATAGGATTAGAAACATTGGCCTCTATTTATAAAAGCAAACCATAGTTATTCTGGAGTAAACAATCTGCACCATAGGGGACACAATTCCCATGGTCTCGAATGCTAGAGGTCTCCAGTGCATTTCTTCTAGCATTCAAGGGGTTAAAATCCCAGTTTGATAGAATTTTTATTTGTCCCGTATGCTGCCGTTGGCTTACATTTGCATAGCACCAGTTTGCTTTTATAAATATGGGCCATTGTCCCTCTGTGGGATCTCTAATATTGTCCTGGAACAGCTGTTAACTTCTCTGTTATTTGAGCTTATTAAGGATGCATCTTTTAAATGTTTATCTTAACCCCTTAACGACATGTGCCGTACTATGATCGTCATGGTCCTTGAAATACTCAAGGACCGATGGCGGTCATAGTACATCACGTACTTTTTACTTACAGCGCTCTACCAGGAGCGCTGTAAGTAAAAATAGGGCCTGAAATTGACCGCTCCAAGATCGGAGCGATCTCTATCAGGCCCCATAGTGACGCGTCGATACACGCAACAGGTCACGTGTACCGGCACGTCCATGTGGTTCAATGCGGTCCTTATGGGACGGAAACGTCCCAGGACCGCCGGTTGTTAAGGGGTTAAAGCTTAATTTTTCTAACTGCGGTTACCTTGGCAAGAATGGTAAATGAACTAAATTCTCAATCTTGCAGATATCTCTACCTGATTTTCCACCAGGATAACGTCCTTAGGACAAGTGTCTGGTTTAGGAGCAAGGCTGTAAAAGACTTCCACTTTAGTCAGGTTATAGTGCTACCTTCACTCTGCCCAAATCCAAAAGGGGAGAAGGAAAGAAAATTCTATAACTGGACATGGTGAGATGTCCCACTACCTCACCAAAACTAAGGGCTTCGGGGACTAGCTATTTGTTCCTTTCTGTGGCAAATTCAAGGCAAGACGTCAGCTAAGGCATCTTTAGCCATATGATTTAAAGACTTTTAGTTTAAAACTAACTTATCAGGAAGCAGGATTTGAGCCTCCAAACAATATTAATAAATATTATACAATATTTTTCTTCATATCTTGGGCATGCAAGGCTACGGCATCTCTGCCCTTTGGGCTTCAGTTTCAATTTTCAAAAAACATTACCAAGTGTATGTGCATATGTCTTCTGAAGCCAGATATGTAAGAGAAGTCCTGCAGGCAGTGGTTTAAATTCATCTGTAGTATTTTTTTTCTTCCCATCCTTCCTTTGTTTCAGTGGTAATGATCTTTCTTGAGCTCTTATTTTGGTGATTTATTAGTCAAAGGGGGTGTGGTATGTCGCTTGGAGGAGGAGGACAAGGAAGAAAAGGGGAAATTTACTCACTGATATTTTTATCTTGTGTGTCCATCCACTGCACATCAAACCTTTTTCATTTTTCTTCTTTCCCCTGTCCATGGCATTGACTGTATGTATTGTCTCCTCTTCTAAGCTGTGTAGGACCAATTAGCTCAAGCTTTAAAAGAAGTCTCGCGACATGATAGGGTTAGTCATTTGGTCCTACACAGCTGTGGGGGATGGAGGTGAGAGGTGTTCCACTCACTTTTTTTTTTTTTTTTGTTCATTCTGTTCTACAGAGCTCAGTGATTTAATTTTTGGCCTCCGGGGTGCCACCTGACCGGACCGTATGTCTGGAGACCTTGTTTCTTGCGCCGTGTGCGCCAACAGGGAGATCGGTCAGCTTTTATGCTGTGTAGCAACCCTCTTCGCCCTGTGTCAACAGAGGGCCGGAGGGAGGCGGGTCATGAAGGCCTCTTCCATTGGCATTATCCGGAAGAAAGGATGCATTCCAGGGTGAAACGCACGCAGAAATCAAGGCCTACTGGGTTGAAAGAATGGAAGTCTCTTAAGTTACTCATGTATTTATAGTCTCTTTACTGTTTTGGTTTATGTTCAAATCCATGTGTGCTACTTGACCTTTGGGAAGGCTATATAACAGGAAGTGGATCCAGTCTGCAGTTAGGCTAAGCGACTATATAGTTTTTATGAAATAGAATAAAATTTTACGCTTTTAATCATTATGTCTGCACCAGTTAAGCAGACTCCTGTTAAGGACAAGCCTGCTATAGATAAGGAAGACAAGACTCACAAGCTGAAGAGCTGTTCAGGATGTGAAGCCAAGTTGCCAGTCTCTGATTCTGCTAAGCTTTGCTCAAAATGCCTAAAAAAAGATTGCTGGGCCAGAAATGCCTGCACAATTCTGGGCTTTTCTGACCTGGATGCGATCTTCAATGCAGGATACTTTTTGTTGCTATGCAAGAAGGAGCTAGTAGTAAGAAAAGGCAGAGACTGGAAGATCCGGGAGAAGGAACTTTGCATAGATGAAGTGGAAGAATCCAGCATCCAAGAGATTTATATCCGAATATTCATCGGAAGAGGAAGGAGAAATAACGGATGAAACAGTGTCATTCAATATTGATAAAGTGGATGCCCTTTTAAGAGCCATGAGCAAGTCTTTGGGATTAACAGACACATCAAAACAATTAGATGTGTTGGACACTGCCTTCCTGGGTAATAAAAAAGAAAGCCCAGTCTTTCCTATTCACCATTAAGTCTCTGATATGATCAAATCAGAAATGGAAGAAAGTCAATAAGAGAGTAGCGATGACCAGAATATTTACAAAAATGTATCCTTTCAAAGAAGAAGAAATACAGGATTGGATTAACCCACCTAAAATTGATGCAGTAATAGCACCGTTGGCCAAGCGCACCACCATACCCATGGAAGATGGTTCCTCAATAAGAGACAGCATGGAAAGAAAGATGGAAGTAGCACTAAAAAGCAGTTTGCTATTCAGGGACAAAATTTGAAGGCAGCCACTGCCATGGCCTGCATCTCAAGGACCATCAGAATATGGTTGACAGAATTGGAGGAAAAAGTGGAATCAGCCGTTTCCAGACACAGGCTTATGAAAGAGATTGCAGTCATTTAAGGAGGCCGTGAGCTTTGCTTGCAACGCGTCATTAGATGTTATCAAATTGATGTCTACTTCCTCGGCCCTCTCAGTAAGGTCCAGAAGGGCTTTGTGGCTGAAGTCCTGGAGAGCTGACCCCTCTTCAAAAAACAAGTGAGTCACACTTCCCTTTTAAGGTTCTTTCCTGTTTGGTCATCATTTGGAGGAGTTAATCAAAAATATGACTGGAGAAAAAAGTACCTTTCTACCTCAGGAAAGAAGACTATGCACTAATGTTCCAGGAAAGAGTTTATCCTACAAGGCGAGAAAGCAGAATTTTAGAGAGGCAAGGAAATATCTGCCTAATAAACCTTATGAACAGAAGAAGCCTTCCTTTGTCCCATCCGAGAGAGGATCCTTCAGGAAGGGGCAATTTTAAGAAGGAGTATCTTTGAAGGTCAGCAGGCCCTACCCCTGGTTCCTGTGGATGGTCGTCTACATGAGTATCTGCAAGTGTGGCAGGGGTCCGTAGCGGATCAGTGGGTGTTGCAGGTGCTGGCGGTGAGGTACCCGCTGAGATTGAGATTCCTCGCAGCAATTTGTTCAAGAAATCATTAGTCCCAAGGAAACCAAAGAAGGCAAAGGGCCTATTAAGCATCATTCAGACCCTAAAAGAAAAACAAAAACAAGTCATAGAAGAGGTTCCAATTTCCCAAAGAAGGACGGGTCTATATTCAGTTTTATTCATAGTCCCCAAATCCTCCAGGGGATACAGACCCATTCTGGGTTTAAAAATCTGAATTCCTTTCTGCAGTACAGAGTTTTCAAAATGGAAACCGTGGCATCCCTAATCAAAGCAATTCCTATAAAGGCCTTTCTCACAACAGTAGATCTGATGGATATTTACCATTACATTCCAGTAAAACCAATTCATTGAAAGTTCCTGAGGTTTGCAGTAAAAGAGCATTATCAGTTTACAGCTCTGCCCTTCGGTCTCTCAGCGGCACCACGAGTGTTTTACAAAGATCCTAGCAACAAGTCTAGAACATCTGAGAGAAGTAGGAGTAACAATAGTACCCTATATGAACGATCTAATTATATCCGAGCAGCAAGCCAGGAACCACACCCAATACACCATAAGTCATCTTCAAAGTCTAGGTAGTCAAGTGATTCCATCACAAAATATAATATTCTTGGGATTCAACATAGATACCATCAAAGGAAGAGCATCCATATCAGAGGACAGGAAGAAAAGGCTTATTCAGACCGTATCCAGATTCAGTACTCAGAAGAATCAGACTACAGAGGATTTCATGCAGCTCTTGGGAGTTCTGGCCTCTACAGTCCAGGTATTGCCATGGGCAAAATTTCACATGCGGAGTATCCAAATTTACTTCCTCAACAAGTGGAACAAGAACCACAGGGATGTCTCACAGAAAATTATGGTGCCACCCAGAATAAAAAAGGAGTTATGGTGGAAGAAAGAGACAAATCTTTCAAAGGGGATCATGACAGTTTGGGAAGACCTGACAACAGATGCCAGTTGTCAAGGCTGGGGAGCTATTTGGAACAATCATCCAGTACAGGGAAGATGGTCTGCAATAGAAAAAACTCTGCACATCAACATTCTGGAACTCAGAGCAGTAATGAGGAGCTTGATCAGTCTCAAACAACACTTATCAGGAAGGCCAGTAAGGATTTACTCGGACAACATGACAACAGTCGTATATCTGAAGAACCAGGGAGGCACCAGAAGCAAGAAGTTGTTTCTGGAAACAGAAAATATACTAAAATGGCCATAGAAAAATCTAAAGTCACCGACAGCAGTCCATGTGCCCGGGGTTCAAAACATCCAAGCGGATTTCTTGAGCCGACACGCCTTGGATCAAGGGGAGTGGGCACTCAACTCGGAAGTCTTTCTACAAATAACTCAGAAATGGGGAAGACCAGAAATCGATCTTATGGTTTCAGGGACCAACACAAAGTGCAGGAGATATTTCTCCAGGTGGAAAGACCAAACAGCATTGGGCAGGATCCTCTGAGGTTTCCTTGGAACCACCAGTTGGCATACATATTCCCCCAATTCTGCTAATAGCAGAGATTCTGAGGAAGATAAGAAGGGAAGATGCAAACGTCATACTGATTGCGCCGGCGTGGCCAGGAAGAGTATGGTACACAGAGCTAATAAAGATGTCAGTGGAAGATCCCTGGACATTACCAAATTGTCAGGATCTGCTGCTTCAAGGGCCCATTCAGCATCAGGACCCAGGTTTCTTGAAACTGAAGGCCTGGCGGCTGAAAGGAGGTCGCTATCACTCAGAGGACTTTCCAGACCAGTGATTGTCACTGTCATCTCAGGAAGAAAAGGGTCTACCACCAAGATTTACTACAGAATCTGGAAGATATTTAGTACTTGGTGTAGAGAGAACAACTTGATCAGATCCTCCATTGCGGCGCCTGAAGTACTACAATTTCTTCAAAAAGGATATGATAAAGGACTTAGACCTACCTCACTAAAGGTCCAACTTTCTGCAATTTCGGCAATCTTAGCAATCCAGTTTGCTGATGATGATTTAATCCAAAGTATTATGAAATCTATTGTCAATCAGAAGAAGAGATTTCAGAAGTTCTGACAGTCTCTTTGTACACTACTTTGGGAAGTTTAAAGGAAAGACCACATCAAAGGCATCCATTTCAAGATGGATTTCGGAATGTATCAAGATTACTTATTCAGAATCAGGAGCAGAGCCCTTTAAGGTTGTTAAGGCACACTGTACTAGAGCTATTGCTACATCTTGGGCAGCCAAAGCAGAGGCATATATAGAAGATATGTGCAAGGCAGCAACTTGGTCGTCCGTTTCAACTTTTATCAGACGTTATCAATTGGATGTTCAAGCATCAGCTTAGGCAAAATTTGCGAGGCGAGTACTGGAAGCAGTTATACACACTCGACTGGTAAGACTATACATCACTTATATTAAACTGCTTCTTGTTCATGAATTGTTAAATATGACCCTCCCTTGGGACACGGCTTTGGTACATCCCATACAGTCAATGCCTTGGACAGGAGACACAAAAGAAATGGTAAAATTTACTTACTGAGGTTTTTTTTTTTCTGTGTCCCTTACACAGCATACCCTATCCTATAACTAACTTGTCATTCTATTTTTCAGCTTGGACAAAAGTTGACTAACCCTGTCATTTTGCGAGACTTCTTTTAAAGCTTGAGCTAATTGGTCCTACACAGCTGAGAGGAGGAGACAATAGATACAGTCAATGCTGTGGAAGATAATATCGGTAAGTAAATTTTAAAGTTTTTTTTTTTTTTTGTTTTTTTTTCCTCTACAGTTCGGATAACAGTAAAACCGAGGGAACCACACTTAGACAATTTATGCGTTGAATTGTTCTACCCAGCTAGAAGGAGGAGACAATACCCATTCTATTGTCGTGATGGGACACAGAAGAAAAAGCAGGTCTGTCATTAATGCCTTGGAGACAGGTGATTTCTTCCAAACCTTGGACTCAAAAAGTGCATATCTTCATATATAAGTTGCAAATAAGCATCAACAATCATATTTGCTTGTACAAGACAAACACTTTTGATTTGTGGATCTTTCCTTTGGTCTGGCCACAGCCCCCCAGCATAGTCACAAAAGTGATGGTACCACTAGCAGCTAATCTCCAGATGCAAGGCATTAACATAACACCTTATCTGTTCAATCTAGTAATAAAATAGAAGATAAGTTATATTATTCAGTGTCCTTTATAAATCACTATAGATAGATAGATCCTAAATCTAAAAATAAAAACAAAAAAACTGTCTTGGCGCCAAACCAATGTATGGCATTCCTGTTTCTTCAAATCAAACTGTTCTTCATAGAGTCACAGTACCCTCAGAGAAGCTCATCTAACTGAAAAACATAATTCAATCCCTGCTACAGGATGAAAGACCTACAGTGTAGCACGATCAGATGTACTCCCAATTCCATACAAGACGTCTTCAATTCAATATTCTAGGGAAATGTAAATAAAAAATTCAAACACTAATTCATCACATTATCTACAGATGTATCCCAGTCTCTAAAATGGTGGCTTAATTTAAAATAATTTGATTAAAGAAAATAAGTTTTAATCCGCCCATGGGTGGTGATTACCACAGATGTGAGTCTTGACAGGATGGGGAGTGGATTTCAACTATCTGTTCATGAGTGATGTTCAGAGAAAGAGACAACTTTACCAATCATTGTACAAGAACTTGAGACCTTTCACAGAGCCTGTTTCAATTAGTACTCTTCAGATTCAGGCCTACAGTACAACCAAAGTGGCATATATTAATCAACAGGGCAGAACCAAGAGCAAGGTAGCATGGATGGTATTAATGAAGGTTCTGAAATGAGAAGAACTGTGGCCCAGCTATCTCAGCAGTTTATATTCCAGACATGCTAAACCAGGAAGCAGATTATCTTAGCTGGAAGACATTGGACCTAGGCAAATGAGAGCTCAATCAGGAGAGAATTTGTAGCACTAGTAAAGAGATGGGATCTTCAGAAATAGACCTCATGGCATTCAGATACGATGCAACCCTACCTGTATTTTGATCAAAAATAAGGGATCCCAAGGCACCAGCAATAGAAGTGATGGTAATTCCTTGAAACTGCAAACTGCTTTTCCCTTCAGAGGCGATGATTCACAGAGTTCCACAAAGCTCAGATTGGTAAAAAGCACAAATCAATCATCCTGATAGGTCCATAGTGGCTCCAACAAGCATGGCTTCACACCTTACAAGATTTTACCATAGTTTTCCTGCATTTAAGGATCACTTTAAACATCCAAATCTCGACAGTCTAGCTGTAATGGTTATCAGAGGGGTTATCAGACTCTGTTATTCAAACTATGTTAAGAGTAGTGTTTTCCAAGGTCAATAATGGAATATGGAATATATACCATACGGAAGCAGAGTTCAGGTTTCAGCTTTCTCAATTCAATCCATTTGTCTCCATCTTACAAGGAACCTACTTCTCCATGGGATTGTAATTTGGTTCTAGAAATCGTAGAACACCATCCTTTTGAACCATTATTTTCAATATCCATCAAGTAGCATCTTACATGTAAAGCCATTTTCTTTCCTCAATAGCATTGGCAAGAAGAATTTAGAACTGACAAATCTATCTTTCTGATCTCCTTATACATATTTCTCCGGCACACCCAAAAAGTAGTTTCGGACTACCATATTAATCACAATTTCTCCATTATGTCCAAACCCATCTTACTATTATTTGAATATGGTTAGATGTCTTAGACAATATGTCACATCAACTTATTACTTCACATAATCCACAAAACATTTTCTTATTTCAGAAAGCTCAAGAAAAGACAGACCTGCTTCTAAATCAACAATTACTTCATGGATAAAACAGACTGTGGAAGATCAAAGCCAATTCCTTTTGAGTCATAGCCCAGTTTACAGTATCAGTTAGTACAACTTGGGGCTTATAAAAATCTAGCTTCAGCAGGGCAAATTTGCAAATCATCTACTTAGTCCTCAGTTCATACCATCACAAAAATGTACAAGGTCAACAGACTAGCCTCATCTGATGCCACCTTTGGACAAAATGTGTTACAGGCTATATAGTGATATTTTCTTTTTTTTCTCTCTCCCTTCTTTTGGAATCATTTTGGGATGAACCCATGGTTCCGGTTTCTTTTCTTTGCTAATTGAAGACTGCCTGTCTGGGGAGAGGGGAGGAGTAAAATGGAGAAATGGGAGGGATTTCAGCTTGGCAGCTGTTAACTGTTAAGTGCCTCTCCAATTGATTTATACCCCCAAACAAGCTTAAAACCTCCCATGTAATCTGAATGATTGATTACCCTAATATGAAATCTACCTATTTTGTCTTCAGTTGCAAGAGGAGAGAGTGTTGTGATGTTTTGATTATGTTCTAGAAGGCCCTCCATTGTCATGACACAAACTGAGAGCCTCTGTCAGAAACTAATTGCTTGGGTACTCCATGGAGGCGATGATTCCTTTCACAAACAGGTTAGCCGGTTTTTCAGAAATAGGCAATCTAGGAAGAGGTACAAAGTGACCTTGTTTTGTAAAGTGGACCACTATGACCCAGACAAAAGTTATACCTTTGGAGGGAGGGAGATCTACAATTAAATCCATTACTAGATGGGTCAGGGTAGAGCTGGCATATTAAGTGGCTAAAGAAGGCCCACTGGCAGTGGTGTCCGTAGACATTTTTCCAGGGGGGGCAAAGCCATAATATGACCCCCAGGCCAGCCCATCTAGCCCCTTTATTTATATGGAGGGGAGTAATTGTAGGGGGTGCAAGTGCCCCCCTTGCCCCCCCTCCGGACGCCCACGCCCACTGGTTTAACCTGAGGTATCTTCGTTTGGGCACAAACAGGAGAGAATGCCACAACTTAGGTTTTAAGCTTAGCCACCAAAACTTTGAGCAAGAAGGACAAAGGTGTGTTTGACTCCGGGATGCTCAGCCCCTACAGAGTGATGACCCCAGTACAGGATCCTGAGTTGCAGGGAAATAGGTACAAATATCTTTCCCAGGGGGAACTTCAGTCCCAGTAGAAATATTTCTGCTGGGCAGCTGAGAACTCTTGAAGGAGGGAAGAAGATATTGTGGTAATTATTTGGGAGGAAGCTATAATGCGTTCATATGAACTCAAGACATCAGATGTTTCCCAAAATTTCCGGAAGAAAGCCTTAGACTTAGAATTTTGGGAACCCAATATCTAGGAAATGGTAAAGTAGAAGCTAAAGAACAAAGCCCAAAGAGCTTGTCAAACATTGAATCTTTTGGCATTTATGAGAAATTTAAGGTTACGTGATACTTTAAATTTATTATGGGTGGAACAGCACCCTCAAACAGGTTACAGCATTCCTCCAAGGCCCATCTTGATTGCAAGAAGTTCTTGGTTACCCACATTGTAATTTATCGTGGCATTGAAGAGAATGTCTTTGAAAAGAAGGCACAAGGGTGGTGTCTGATGGTGTGAGGAGACCTCTAGGAGAGGACTGCTCTGGCAGCTATTTCTGAAGTAGCCATTTCTATGACAAAGGGTAGTTGTGGATCTGGATGCAGAAGGATAGTTGCTTAGGAGAAAGGAGGCTTTCAGCAAAAGGTTGCCAGTGCTTCTGGGGACCAATGTGGGTGATCCACTACTTTTATGGGTCATTTTGGTAATAGGGGCCACAATCTTGAAAAATTCCCTTATGAAGTGCCTGCAGTAATTTGCAAAGCAAATTAATCTTTGGATGGCTTTAAGACCTTTAAGAAGAGGCCAGTTTTTGGCTGCTTTAACCTTCGTAAAATCCGTTTCAGGGCCATCAGCTGAGATAATATGGCCAAAGAAAGAAAGAAGAGGCTTCTCAAATTCACTCAAGTCATGAGTTCAAAACCATTCTAGAATCAAGGATAGATGGGTATGGTTTCTTGCAGTGTCTTAAAAAAGATCAAAATATCTTCCAGGTATGCTACAAAGCAGGACTGAAGCATGTCACGGGATATATCTTTGATGTACTGGAATACGGCTGGGGCACTGCGGAGCCCAGATGGCATCACCAACTATTTATAGTGTCCTGATCTTGTATAGAAGGCTGTATTCTAATCATACCCTCTCAAATACCAATCAAATTGTAAGCCCTACAAAGCTGTAGCTTATTAAATACTATAGATCCTTGCAGCATGTCAAATAGTTCAGAGATGAGGGGAGAGGATAAATGTTTCTCTGGGTAATTTTGTTTAAACCTTGTTGTTCTATGTAGGGTCTCAGCGGTCCATCTTTCTTCTCTATTAAAAAGAACCCCGCTCTAGCCAGAGAAGGGAAGGTCCAATAAAACCCTCTTGGCAAGTTGTTCTTGTTTTATTATTCCATGTCATTGGTTTGGGGTAGTGATAGAGGGCAGGATCAACTCCTAGGAGGAGTTGTACTAGGCAGTAGATCAATGGCACAGTCTTAGGGTCTGTGGAGAGCTAAAACCTCAGTTTTTTTCTTGAAAGAGACATCTGCAAACTCACTGTACTGGGATGGTACTAGAGAAGGTTCATCAGAGGCAAGTGAGGTAACAGAAACAGTAGGGAGAATGCAATGAGTTTTACACAAGTCACTCCAAGAGGATATCTTCCTAGTTTTCCCAATCAATAACCGGGTTATGAAAACATAGCCAGGGATGTTCCAGAATGGTGGGTGTCAGTGGGGAAGAGAGAACTTCAAAGGTGGCTCTTTTGTGATGAAGGCCTCAGACAGTGTTTTGAATGGAAGGGGTATAATGGGTAACAAAACCACTACCCAAAGGAGTGCCGTTTGCAGTGGTTATTTTGAGTGGGGTTCTCTTGAGCACAGTAGGAAAATAATGCTGCGTGACAAAGGACTCATCCATAAACAATCCTGCAGCTCCAGAGTCCAGTAAGGCCTGACTACAAACACATCCTTCTGACCAAGACAGCGCTTTTGGTCATTCTTGTTGCTTGCAGGGATGGAACATAAGATTAGTGGAGTTCCCTGTGACTAATAATTATTGGGATTTTCCTAGTTTCACTGGGCAATAAACAAGCATAAAAAGAGAAGAAAAGGAAGAAGGCCCTAAAAACCTGTATGATTATAGATGTAATACTACTGTATCACTGTATTAGTGCCATCCTATGGTGTAATAGATATACGTCTTTATAGTTTGTTGTGATACATGTTTAATCAGTAAAGAGCAATATGTGTTGTTTAGGACTAGAAGCAGGTTATTTAACATTTTGTAATAAAATGAGAGGCTTATCATATTGCACTAATATATAGAGTAAGCTTTTACACTGGGCTGCTGATAATACACGTGTGCTAGGCACAGTAATTATGTGTGGTTTTCCATCGGGGACAGTGGTTTTTATGTTTTTAGAGAGGTGGGTATAACCCTGTGATATATTTTTAATACAGATCCAATTGATAAAGTATCATACCCACTGAGTTTTAAACTTGAGAAATAAAGGTTATGTCTTACTGATGTCTTGAAGCAGATGCTTTATTTACTGACTGGGTCTCTGTATAGGATGGCACTAAAACATTAATTGATGCATGAGTATTACATTTATACTAGTACAGGTTAAAAATGTTAGGGCCTTTTTCCTTTCCTTTTCTCTTTTTTTGTTTGTATATTATTATTTAGATTAGACCTGCAGTAAGAATGATGAACTGTTCTGGTGACACCCTAACAAGATATAATTGAGATCCACTGGGCCATGACCAGAAACAGCACAGTATAAGCAGAGACCCAGAGTATGCCTACGCGACTTCTTCTTGTGGGTGGTAAGTCAGACGTCCCAGCTCAATAGTCTAGTGGCTGAGCAAAGAAAGGGATTGCATGAATGATATCTCATTGTTTCTTGACATCTCTGTGTGATGCAGTTATCCAGAGTAGTACAGAGTGAGAGAAGGTCTTCCAGCGTTTCTGGAAGATCAGAACAGTTAACTCACCCTTTCTGAAGGCTGCCTTTAGAACATTTTCTCCCCAGTCCAAGTCCTATACTAACGTGCTAAACTCAATGGAATACTGAACCAAGGGCTTCTTTCTATGCTGAAGGTCCAGAATAGCTTCTACAGCAGCTTTCCTGCCAGGGGTGACAAATACAGATCTCATGCTGCTATGAAGACATACGAATTTTCTAGGATGGGAGAGGCATGGTTTAAGTGTGGAGAGTCCCAAGTAGCGCTTGCCTTTTAAGAAGGGAAATGCTAAAGGTTACTGTTACTTTTCTACACACCAAGCATCAGGCTGATGTCTAAACGTGGAAAAAAAACATACACAAGAGGGTGCCCCATAATGCCTTATAAGTGACTAATCAACAATCAATAAGTGAATATATTAGGGTGCTCACAAATATAATGGTTGAAAGGGGTATATACCACCTGATAGCAAAGAATGCTTGCAGAGATATTCATCCTGTCGGTACTGAGGTGCACAGGTAATTGCTGAAGAAGCACATGTGCTGTTCCGATCTTCCAAAATTAAAAAAAAAAAAAAAAAAAAAAAAAAAAAGTATTATTTAGCAGTAAAAATACATATTGAATTAATATAACATATACAATCAAAGTATTTTACAGAGAAACTGATTTTTCAAGATCAAATGGCATTTGATTTTGAAAAAGGAGTTTAACTGCAAAACGTGTTGATTGTATATTGCATATTCAATATGTATTTTTATTATTTTATTGCTAATACATTTTAGAAGTTCAGAGCAGCGCCCTGTGCTTCTTCAGCAATTACCTGGGCATAGACAGGTTGAATATCTCAGTGAGCATTCTTT
Source organism: Rhinophrynus dorsalis (assembly GCA_037306005.1). Classification (NCBI taxonomy): domain Eukaryota; kingdom Metazoa; phylum Chordata; class Amphibia; order Anura; family Rhinophrynidae; genus Rhinophrynus; species Rhinophrynus dorsalis. The sequence continues at coordinate 145,866,925 of CM074725.1, read as the reverse complement.
GTTGATAGGTGGTATATACCCCCTTTCAACCACCATAATTGTGAGTACCCTAATATATTCACTTATTGATGTTGGTTAGTCAGTTATAAGGCAAGATTGGGCGCCCTTGTGTTTGTGTGGGTTTTTCCATGTTTATTCCTTCTGGATGGATGTATTGAGGAGTTCCCTGTGAGGAGGATCGTAGAAAATAGAATAACTCTTTTAGATTCAGGACTATACATATGTGTGTAGAGTCTGGACACTATTTTTGTTGGTGATGGGAATTGGTGATACATTCCTAACTTGATATTGTGTTAGGAGCGCTCCCTTCTTTTTTTTTTTGTCTTTTTCCTGATTTGTAAAGTGAAATGCACACTGATTAAGGAACCTCTTGAGCTCCTTGGGGTTGCTATCAAAGCATTCAGACAAGGGGATTTTGGGAGGCTTGCATGGGAATTGCTGTGTAGTTAGATCAGCTGAAGCAGAAGTGGAAACCTACTTATGCTGCACAGTTTGCAGAAGCCCAGTAACATAATTCAACTTCTGATCTAAGTTTCTTAATTTGTCAAGAATGTTGTTCAAGTAATGTTCTATGTAGTGCAACAGCATTAGCAAGCTCTTTGGGGTCCACTGACATGAGCAGGACTTTCTGGACCAGGTTCTTACATGTTGTCTATTACTTTTTAAGTATCCACCAGTGTATGCTGCCTTCATTCTCCTTCAATAACACATCTATCAGATCATTCCATACTGAGATTATATTATATTTTGGGCAAAATAGGTAAAAAATATAAGCAGATAGTCACAATAGTCTCCAAAATCTCTCTGCATCAATTTACTTTCATAACTTAGACAATCTCCTTTAAAGGAGTAGTAATGTTTCACAAAAACAGCAGCTCCAATAAATCTTCATAGTGTTTGTGCCATAGAGAGTGTTATTTCAATACTGTCAGAGTTGTAGCTGAAGAGTAATTGAATAATAAAGTTTCCCCCTCCCACCCCTTTTGCCTAGTGTAAGCCACCGGGAGCCCTGAAATCCATGATGTGCCAGGACTGTCGTGGGTGCTTATGGCATGTTTTCCAATAACAGTCCTGGTTAACTTTTTGATGAGGCACAGTCATTGTGTACCTCACACTGCTAAAAGCAGAATTCATTTATAATTCACTCACCTATATTTTTCAAGTTACAGATACAGACTGAATCACAGAGCTAGCATTCTGTCTGTATAACTGCCCCACAGTGTTACAGTACAGAGAGAGAGACTGAATTGCATAGCTAGCCTTCTATTGAACTGACCCACAGTGTTCTAGTACAGATGGAGACTGAATCACAGATCATGCATTCTGTAGAGCTGCCCCACAGTGTTACAGTAGACTCAGTCACATCTTGCAGTCAACAGGGTAATTGAATATTCAGAACTTGTGATCCAGAGATTTACCGAACATTAATTCCTACCAGACAATATATTACATCCCCTACAATGAGTTAAAATAATAATGTTACACTCAACCTTTTGTATTCTAGAGGTGTCTCTAACGCATTGTGTAGCTTTTCACTTCCTACATTAACCCTGTCAGTGCCAGAGAGGTGTGGAGATATTGATTTACATTGTGTTTTACACCTCTGACACTCTAAAGGGTAACTTCTATAATTTATATACTACATGGTATATTTCAACCACTACAATATGTATTTTTCATACTGTCTTAAATGGTTAAATAACATCCTTGGCATTTTTACTTCTTAATCCTTTGAGTGCCAGAGGAGTACGCAACGCAACACATTTGGTTACCCCTCTGGCACTCAAAGGGTTAATGTCAACCTTAACATGAGCCCTAGGTGCTCTGACTCACTCTCTGTGGTGGACTCTTTATTGGTTACCGGTGCAGCAATCACATCCTGTCTTCTTCCTTATCGGCAGTCTGGGCTCAGCTTCACTAGAACATCTGGCTGGCTAGATGTCATCCATGCTTCTCATGCAAGTCATTTTGTAGGCCAATCACAGCAGCAGTGGCTGAGTTTGAAAGAATTTAATATGTCCTTGCCAACCTCCCCCCACCCCCAGGCTGGAGGGTATAACTTTTAATGTGATGAATAGTGGGCCTCAGCCAAACGAGCAGGATTACCGAGCCAAAGGGTAACTTGGGCTGATGGTGATTGCTGCAGCAAGCCTTTTGTAAAAGCACTGGCCCCAGGTGCAAATGTTCCCTTGCTCCCTGAGATAGCTCACCCTACTCCAGAGTTACATCCATACTACAATAACCTGCAGTGCAGCCTGAATTGAGTCCATTCATCGGCATATGAAGTTATGTCTCTGCCACTGCCCTGCATTATGTAACTATACTGAGTTTCACACACAGCAAACAGACCTATTCTTCTGTCACTCACTTTCTCTAGTTTTCAGTTTGCATACTTCATAGAGAAAGTGGTTTACAGTGTGATAGAAGTGCAGGTCTTCTTCACTGTGTGTACCCTAGCGCCAGTTACTCAGTGCAGGCTTGGCGGGCAATGGCAGAGGTGGGATTTCATAAGCTAACAAATGGACCCATTTACAGTTTATTGTAGCTGGCTGTAACCCTGAGTAGTGCCATGTCCCTTGTTTTGCTTTGTTTGTTTTGTACCGTTGCCACTTGTTGCCTCATGAATTCTTGCCTCCTAAAGCACACATTTCACAGTGTCAGACAGTCCTAGAGGGAAGGAAGGATGCCATGTTTTATTTCTTAATATTAAATAATTGACCCTAAAGTTATTGTGAGTATTAACACCCACTAGTAAAAATACATTCTGATCACAGGGGAAGGGGGAATAAGCAGGCTTCATTTGCAAGGGGACACTCGTCACATGATTTCTCATTTGTCACAGAAGTGGGGTTTTCCAGCCATGTGTATTCACATGTGTGGAGGGTAGAGTCATTAAGCTGTGATAAAGTGGTGATGATTTCTCCAGTTTATCACTTCTGCATTTCCTATGCTATTCTTTGGAGCCTGTTCGCTAAGATCTCCAGAGGCTGATGTAAAGAGATTGGTGTAATTCTGGAGTAAACCAAGTGTACCATAGGAAACAAATACCATTTTTAAAAACCCCATTGATTTAAATGGGGTCTTTACCCCCTTCAGTGCTAGTGAGACCTGTCTAGTATTCAAAGAGATACAAGTCCAGTTTAATTCAATGGGGATTGCCTAAAGGGATATTAATGTTTAGCAAAAACAGCTCCAATTAATCTTCATTGTATGTGAGCCATGGAGAGTGTTATTTCAATACTGTCTGAGTTGTAGTTCAAGAGTAATTAAATGATACAGTTTCCCCCTTCCACCCCTTTTACCTAATGTAAGCCACCTACCCTCAGATGTAAAATCTGGTTTTAAGACCAGCCTGTTCACAGCAAGAGACAATCTTCTTACTGCGGGAACAATGAAAACCCTGCCCCCCCTCACAGGTTTTTCTCTTGCGCTAATTGAAGACTGTCCCTCTCTGCAAGCCATCTGGACTCCACCTTTCTGTTCTAAGGTGAGCAGTGTTACATCAGTAAAAGGTGTGGGAGGGGGATACTTTTTCATTCAATTACTCTTGAACTACAACTCTGACAGCAGGGGCGGATTGTAGGGGAATACCAGCCCGGGCTTCCCCCCCACTGGTGCGCACTGAAAGAACTGCAAGATAACTAACGCTGCCCGTCTCTCTCCCCCTCCGATCCACTTTGTCTTGAGTGCAGAATCTCTCTCTCCCCCTCCGGTGTGCACTGAAAGATTTGCAAATAAATTACAAGTGCTGTACAGCGCCACACATCTCTCTCTCCTCCACTAACTTCCTTTAGTGCCCTCATTCTGCACTCAAGACAAAGTGTAGCGGAGGGGGAGAGAGATGGCCAGCGCTGTACAGCACTTGTATTTTAATTGCAGTTCTTTCAGTGCGCACCGATCCCCCAATAGGACAATCCGCCCATGTCTGACAGTATTGAAATAACACTCTTCATGGCCCAAATACTATGAAGATTAATTGGAGCTGCTATTTTTGCAAAACATTACTATCCCTTTAAATGTGTACTTGTCCCTTATGTTACAGTTGGTTTACTCCAGAATAATACTCCTGGGGAGTTGTTCAGTAAGGCGTGGTAAAGAGGTGATAAAGTGGAGATGACTTTTCTAGTTATATCACCATACCTGGGAACATTTTGTTGAGAACTCCCCTGGAGAGGGGAGTCCTGTGGTGCCGATGGGAGACCAAAATGATGTGATTTGCGTCAAAAAAGGGCAAGGCTTAATCACGAGTGGGGGTGGAACTTGGAAAATTGGGGAAAAAAAATATACAGAATAAGCTGGGGATGGATGAGAAGAGGCCGGGGAGTGGGAGGAACACATAGGAAATATGCAAATGGACCTCCTTTGGAATAATTCAGAGCATCACTGTTGGTTGCCATAATAATTATTGTATGATAGGAGGGAGCTATTGTCTAATCCTGTGGATTAATGTACAATATATCCTAAGTATAAAAATATATGTGTTGTAGGGCTTTTCCTATCGAGAAAAACAAAGATATTCCCAATGCTGGGAGAGTCTTCTTTTCAAAATGTATTACAGTATAAATGTCCATTCTCTGATAGCTCAAGATGTTTTGCTTCCAGAGGGTACTGTTGCTACATTCATCTATATAGATACATTGAGTCCTCAAAGCTCAGGTTTTCTCGTTTTATCCTGTGGACACTGGGACCATGGGGGTTAAGGTTTCTCCTTTAGGAGGTAAGACACTTTATGTAAAATCCTCAGGTACACAACCACCTGTTACGTTTATAGTGAGGTGTACTCACTTTCAGAAGCAGGAACCCAGAAGCAAGTCGTCACCCTTGCTGAAGCAGCACACAGGAAGAGGGCTGAGTCAAATTATAGACCCCTTCCTAGAGTAGTCTGCGAGCATGGGCAACAGAAAGGTGGAAGGAGGTCCGTTGGCCCAGCTGAGGTCTGGATACCAGAGAGTGGCAGAGTCCAGAGGGGCAAGCCGAGGTCAGGATACCAGAGAACAGCGGAGTCCAGAGGGTCAAGCGAAGGTCAGGATACCAGAGAGCAGCGGAGTCCAGAGGGTCAAGCGGAGGTCAGGATACCAGGGAGCAGCAGAGTCCAGGTGGTCAAGCTGGAATCAGGATACCAGAGAGCTGAACCTGGTAAGAAGCCAGAGAATCAGGAGGTCAAAGGTCAAAACCAGATCTAAGCCTGGGGAGCCGCTGACAAGAGGCAAACTGCACCATAGGGAAGCACAGTGTGACTGAGCAAAGCCCCTAGTGAGCTCTGGGCTTTTATATTCTAGACTGGGGGCGTGTGGAGGTAGCAGGGAGGTGGAGCTGAATGCCGCCTTGCCATAGCAACGCCCTGGGATCTTTATGACCACCAGCAAGACGCGCACACAATGGAGGCTGGATGTGTGCGCGTTGTGACCCTCTGCTGTGGCGTGTTGGGCGATCACCAGCCAGTGGGGAGCAGCGGGGAGCGGAGAGAGGTGACTGCCGTGTCGGGCGGCTGCCAGGCGGGAGCCGTCCGCCAGCATTTACATGCGGGGAACAGCAGGGAGCCCTGTGAGGCAGCCGCCGCGCCGGACGGACACGAGGTAGGATCCGCCCGCACTAGTATGCGTGCGGCGGGTGTTTAGTTCGCAGCGGGTGGCTTGACACCACCTCTCCACGCTAGTAGGACTTCAAAACTGCTCTTGAATCTTAGGGGAGGCTAACCGACCAGTTTGTAAATCCTACTAATCCAGATGTATGGCTGTAATTGTGCACAGTATTAGAATGTGGAATGTTTTGAGCAGATTGCTACAAGGGATAGTTTCAGGGAACAGCCATCCAGCTGCAATATCAGTTTAGAGGTGGTTGTGTACCTTGAACATGAGGAAACATTTGCTAATTTTCACTTGGAACAAATTAATATATCTGACGGCAGCAATATATATATGCAATCTCATCAAATACAGCACATCTATCCCATAAACTAGGCCACGGTAACATTGACATCTATAGAAACAGTAACAATTGTGTTTTTTGAGGGGTTGCTGTGGCATGAGAAAACTGCTACTAATGTCTTGTGCAATAAAGATACAGTAAACAAGATAAAGAAGTCTTTAATAGTGATTTTATTGCAATATTAAGTTTAAATAATCACTTTTAATCACATCATACATCCGCTACAAGTCAAATAGACAGTGTCCATAGAGTTGCTTACTACATACACTAAGAAATAACAAAGAAGACAAGGAGAGGGCGCCAATAGTGTAGTAACGTTGGATCAAATGTAAAATATATATAAAAATATACTCACAAGAGAGATGGTCAGTTGGATAAGAAACTGACAAATGTGCATGCGGAGATAATATTCCTGTCTCCGCTCAGGATAATCAGAATTCCAGATGTCAAACTTTAAAATATTCCACAAGGCTCCACAAATATAATGCTTAAAAATATTTATTACAACTAAAAATAATATAAATAGACACAGAAGTCTAAAACTCTAACGCGTTTCGTGGCTACAACGTGCCACTTTATCAAAGATAAATTGGAAAAAAACTTCTGTCATATAAGCAATGGAGCCCGGCGTTTTTCAAACATTTAAATACCTTATGGACAGTCATGATAGGATCAGAGATTCGAAGCATCATAAGAGTTCAAACCAATCCGATAACAGAAAAGTAAACAAGCCTCCAGCAGTTTATGGCAACGTCACGAGCCAAAAGGCCTATAGGTAAAATAGAAATAATATAAATAATCACCTGATCGCTATAAGTGTGATCTCGATCGACACACAGCAACATTAGCCTCTCATAGAGCCAATCAGCAACAGGAGCCTACGACACTGGAGGGCACGTGATCGCAACATAAACCAAACGAGCCCCCAGTATCCAAGGCAACACTACAAGCCAAAAAGCCCACGAGTACGAACAATACAGATGGTCACATGATCGCTATGAATACGATCTCGATCAACACATAGCCCCATTGATCTAATAAACAGTCAATCAGTGACTACAGTTACCAATGCTGGAGGACAAATGATCGCAACAAAACACGATCTAATAAGGATATATGAACCAAAGATTACTAAGAATCTGTGATAATATCAGGAATAATATATAATATATAATAATAACATAAAAATATATATATATAACAATAACATAAAAAGTGTTTTCTATATGGAAAAAAAAAAAAAAAATCTCCTTCAAATATCACCATACATCTAATATAAATAATAATATTATTATATAAATAATAATATACAAGTGTATTAAAAATAAATACAAAAATATATACCCATTTGAATGTAACATATAATATAATAACATATAATTATCAAAATCTTGATTGTGAAAAATCATTTATATGAATCCAGTGAACTAGTACACCTAGAGCTACTAAATAATATCCATTTGATCAATTGTAAATATACATCACATATAAGCTGTATCCCAAAAAGTATACATATATAATTAAACACAAATATTAAAGTGAAAATGTGATACCTGTGATTAATACACATATACCCAAACATAACCTAAATGTAAAAACTATCATTTAGGACACCTAAAATATAAATAAAAACCTAAAATTTATGAGTTAAAAGATATTCTCCTCATCTCATTTTCATCTCACAGATTCAAAAGATTCATTAAGTCCATAAGGGACAAGAGTAGATAACCTATAAATCCAAAAGGATTCACGATTATTTAATCTCTGACATCTGTTATATTTCTCAGATGGAAAAATATGCTCAATAGGAACCACACTTAATCCTCTAGGGTCCCGATTATGAACATCCTTAAAGTGTCTTGATACACTGTGTTGTTCAAAACCATTTTGGATATTTCTCCTGTGCTGTCCAAAACGCGTCCGCAAATGCTGGGTAGTACGACCAACATATTGCAAACCGCAGGGGCAGCACAAGAGGTATACCACAAACTTGGTCTCGCAATTCATAAAGCTTCTAATTTTAAATGTTTCACGTGACACATATGAGGAAAAATGCGAGCTCCTATCCAACAAAAAAGAACAAGTTTGACACCTACGATTTGAACATCTATATGCTCCTACAACTTTTCTCAATTGTCCACTAGATGTCTCACTAGCATTATTTTCCAAACCAGAAGGAGTCAGGATACAACTTTGTATTAATCTTCCCTCTGTTTTAGCTTGTCTAAATCTACTTGGAGCAAGTTTATTCTTCAAAGTGTCAGCCTTCCTAAAAACCAATCTTGGATTTTGAGGTAAAATGTTTTTTAATAAAGGATCATTAAGCAAAATTGGCCAATGTTTTTTCAAAATTTTATAGATATCCCCAGATCTAATATTATATTTAGTGATAAAAAGAGGACATTCTAACAGAATGGAATTATTCTTCTTACTCTGACTTCCCTCTAATATATGATTTCTAGCTCGCTCATATGAACTTCGAATTAAATTAGAAGGATATGATTTTTCCATAAATCTTTCAAAAAGTATCTGAGATTGAGTATCATAATCTTCAATCTTTAAACAGTTTTTCTTTATCCTATAGAACTGACTATAGGGAATATTCTTTAGCCATTTTGGATGATGACAACTGTGAAAATCCAAATAGCTATTCCTATCCACAGATTTAAAATGGGTCCTTGTTGAAATCGTTTGTCCTGGAGAGGCCATCAATTCCAAATCCAGGAAATCTAATGTGGTCTCATGGATAGTGGAAGTGAAACAAACATTCCATTGATTAGTATTTAAATAATCTACAAAAAAGGGGATGTCCTCTCGTCTTCCTTTCCAAATAATAATGATGTCGTCGATATATCTGCGATAGAACACCAAGTTCGCGCCAAATGGATTCTGATCATGAATCCTCTGTGCCTCCAAGAGGCCCATAAACAAATTCGCATAACTTGGCGCGAACTTGGTGCCCATCGCACTACCCTTCACCTGAAGGAAAAATCTCCCATTAAATTCAAAAAAATTATGTGTAAGTATATATTCAATTGCATTGAGGAGAAAATCAGTCTGGGAAAGAGGCATTAATTCATCTTGTAACAAAAAATATTTTGCTGCCATTAGGCCTCCTTGGTGGGGTATGTTTGAATATAAAGAAGTTACATCCAAAGACAGCCAGCAATAATCGTTTGACCAGACAACATCTCTCAACAATGCAATTAAATGTGTAGAATCCCGAAGGTAGGAGGGGAGGCTAAAAACTAGTCTCTGGAGATGAAAATCTACATACGCAGATAAATTAGATGTTAGGGAATTTATCCCAGATATAATGGGTCTACCAGGAGGTGATCTTAAATCTTTATGAACCTTAGGTAAGTGATAATAAATCGCTACTCTCGGATTATGGACATAAAGAAAATCTCTTTCCCTTTTGTCTAAAATACAATCTCCATAGGCTTGCTCAACGAGGACACTTAAAGATTTCATAAATTGAATTGTGGGATCCTTTTTCAATTCTCTATAATAATTGGAATCTCCCAAAATCCTGGCCGCTTCTGCCAAATAATCCTCTTTGTTTTGTATTATTATAGCCCCCCCTTTATCCGCGGGTTTAATAATAATAGCATCATTATTCCTCAAAGTATCGATGGCTTCTTTCTCTTCTTTAGTTAAATTGGGTAATAATTTGTCAAATTTTTTCTTCTTATCCAATTTTCTAAAGTCATTTAAAACCATGGTTTCAAAGATTTCAACATAACTCCCCTTTGATTGAACTGGAAAAAAGGTTGATTTATGTCTCAAACCTGAAGGAACACTACCATTCAAGATATAATTAGTCTCAGCATCAACCTCCACTAAAGGCACATATTCCTCCCTCTGGGAATCAACATGTGCCTCATTCATTACAATAGGATACTTTAAAGACTCCTTTTTGTTATTATTTTAAAAAAATCTTCGTATGGATAATTTTCGAATAAATTCATTAGTATCTATGAATAACTGAAAAAGATCACACTCTACTGAGGGTGAAAACGATAGGCCTTTTTCTAAAAGTGAAATCTCATTTGCTTTTATATCATAAGAAGATAAATTAATAACGTTACTCGACTTTATTTGCTGTCTAGTTTGGATTTCTTTATTACGGCGCCCTCTACCTCTATGTCCTCTACATTTGCTCTTTTCACCCCTCCCTCCTCCTCTTCCTCCAAGGGGGAAAAACGGTTGAGGTCTCTCCACCATATAAGGTCGAGTGGGAGAGGGACATCTCTCTTCGCAACCCCCAAAAAAGAAGAAGAACCAGGGGTAGAGGTAGGGGACAACAAAGCGGAAGATGCAGTAGCTCCAACATTTGTTACCTCACAGTCCATCTGAGGATTGGATTCTATTAAACTTCCAGGTGTATCTACAGAGAACACTGAGTTTATAGCTGGAGATGATATAATAGGTGTCACAGGGTTTTGGGATTTGTTCTTGTTATAGTTTCTATTCATGATTTTACTTGTCTTATTGATGCGAGGTCTCGCTCCCTCAAACATAACATTCTCTTTCATAGGGTTATTAAAATTATCTCTCTCTTTTATCTCAACATCCACCTCTTTCTTTTTGAAAGTTGTTCTTCCATTTGTTTGAGTTTTATATGACAAAGGCTTATTACCCTTTTGCCCTAATTTATTCTTTGCCCAACTATAAATTTGGTTCTTTTTATAATCTTCCTCATCTCTAGTGTACTACATACACTAGTAATCCAAATTTATGATCTATTCAGTAATTATATGTCACAACAATCGGACACAGCTATTGGAGTGAACTCTCTAATGTCATTTAGTTAAAGGCTACAGCCAAAAATAAAAGGCTATTGCGGTAAATGAAGGGTTATGTGCTGTGATATGAGCGATCTCACTGTGTTGTGTTTTATGTTTTCAGTCACATACCCCAGTAGTGAGATTCGTTTTTAATGGTGCAAGGAACACTGTTAAGGGAAGCCCTAATCAGAAGGATAACCCCTGCTGTATTCTATTGGCATACTGTACCATATTCCATTAACAAGGATCGGAAAGTTTAACCCTTTCTTAAAATTACAAATACCACTTGGTTAGATCTAACAGAACAACAATTAAAATCTAAAGCTGTGATACGTGCGATCTTTCTACACAGATAATAGTGGCTTTTACTGGTTATTCTCCCCAGTAGTAAGATTCGCTCGTCAGTGGCAATAGAAATATTGTAACGGGAAGAGAAGATACTAAGAAAAGCCCTTCTTTTATCACACTAGGACATTTTGTTGCATATAAACAACAGTAGAAGACAAAGTTAACCCTTCTCTGGAAAACAACCTAGGAACTGAGACAGAGTTAACCAGTTATGCTGGTTATATCAACCACGTATATGATTCATACGATTCATTTGACTCCAATTATAGATCATTATATCGTATAATTTAACGACCTGAACATAGGACATGTCTTATCAAACTCTCAATGAATGGAGACATAACTGGTTAAGAGGGCAATAGGCTGGATTAGGCTGCTATTTTTTTTTTTATTCAGTTCAGTGACCACAGTATTATGGGATGCTGAACTGCTGATTTTAATTATAATCCTTAATAATGATGAGGATCCTGGAAGTGATTATGTTTTTAATGGAAAATTAATAAAAGTTAAGTATTCATGACCGATAGGCAACACTAGTGCTTTGGCAATTAATGTCTTACTTTTGAAGAGAGATGCTAGGAGGTTTCACTGCATTCCTTGAGTCAGCTCTGAGTGATGCTGTCTGTATGTACATGGGCTACAACTCTAATCATTCACAGCCATTGAGTAGCTGAGGATTATGTGAACTGTAGTTCAACAAGACCTAGTGAGCCCAAGATCATTTATATGACACTGAAGTCCATACAAAGTGCTGCACATTATTGCATGAAAAAATAGAGTTTAGGAAAGTTGAATTACTAACCCCCCCCCCCCCCCCACACACACACACACACACACACACACAAACACACATGCTAGAGAGCTCTCCAATACATTACTTCACAATGCCTTGGAGATCATGCTACCAACCGAGGGGTTAAAGGAGAACAGTATAAGTGTACAGGCGGTATGTGGTGCTTTTTGCAGTGAAAACATGAGGGTGTGCTGTGGTAGAGGACAGGAAATTATATTGTCTTCCCACTGTAACAGGGAACAGACTGGGTCCACAGGAGAAGTCTTTGAGGGTAGTATGCAGCTCCAGGGCTGGGCTAGCCGCTGTCTACAACTGCTTTAACCCTTTGAGTGCCAGAGTAGTACACAATGCATTGCATACCTCTCTGGCACTCAAAGGGTTAAACAGAACACTCATCTACAGAGGAAATAACTGTCTGGTGTCTCTGGTATGACAGCATTATGATGAACAAGAGATTTGGATAGAGAGCAAGGTATATTTTTCTGTTATGTGATTATGAATAGTCTTTGTTATATTCTATTGCAGGACACATGGATATGGAGAATAATGGCCTGGAGAATGATGAGATGACACAGCCAACAGGGCTATTGATCTGCAGCAATTCAGTGGATGAACTGGTAGCAACTGATGCTGGCCTTCAGGTCAGCAAAATAAACATGTATCATGGACTGAAATACATCAACTCTGGAGCCAGACAACATTTTTATGTGTCAGATAAGAGTTTTAGGACCCAGTGAGTGGGAGTATGCACCCTGCTGTATTATGGCAGGAAATTGGGATAGTAAATGTATTATTACCATTGATTAGTAAAGCGGTGATTTGGTAATACCCTTTCTGCTTCCTCTCACTGAAATTAATCTCTTAGTTCACCAGTTGAGATAGAAGAGAAGATCAATCGCATACATCACTCAACCTATAGATGAAAGTTAACGTTATTTTACATCTATTTATTTATTTCTTAGCATGTATTAGGCTTTCATATTGCTGTTGGTATACACAGTCACAGGGCCCTGCATTCAGGAGAAAAGTAGTCCTTCATGGGGCAGACCACCTGCAATAACTTTTCAGTAAAACACCTCTAGGCAGTGGGAGTAGCCTTGTTGTACTCAGAAGGATACACCCTACAATATACATGTCACTATATATTAAGTGTAACTATCCCTTTAAATGTTGCTTTTTAACTAAAGAGGTCTCCAACACATTGCTTTGGTGATCCCTCTAACACTTAAACAGTTTAAAACCACATTTAAATCAATGCAAAATGTTTGAATGCATTTGTTTTATACTATGCACTTGCTTTGCCCCAGTATTACTCCACTTTTCTTTTCAACAGAAGGCCTATAGGCTTAACCATTTGAATGTCAGAACAGTATCCAATGCATTGAGCTGCAATGCATTAGATACCTCTGTGTCACTCAAAGGGTTAAATTGTTACTGAGACTGACATACTAAGAAAAGTGGAGCAATTCTGGGGCAAACCAACTTCACCATAGAAAACGAAACAAAAAAAATGCTGTAACCCCCATTAAATGCTAGAGTGCTCTCTCTAGCATTGAAGAGGTTAAATCCCTGTTAACTAAATTAATTTATTCTTTATGTGCAGTTGGTTTGCATTTTGTAGCAAATAGAGTCCGCTCTGCTGAGATCTTATCTTGGGCAAGACTGTGACATTGAAAATAATGTAGAACTGATTTATGCCCTGTTAAGCCACATGCATGAAATCAGGAGCTGGAGACTTCCCTGGTGTTCATAGTGGTTAAAACACCTTTTCAATCAATGAAAATTTTTATTTGCCCCATGTGGGGCAGATAGATTGCTCAGGATTTTCTCTTGCTCTTTACATCAGCTTCAAAGAGCATGGATACAATAATATTTCAGTATTTTATAGCAACGGCAGATTAAAATTCCTTAAAACCCTCTCAATGCTAGAGGGGTATCTAACACATTGCAAAGCAATGAATTAGATACCATTCTGGCACACAAAGGATTATGCCACTCAGCAATTTTGTACCTGGCTCAAACCCCCCCCCCCCAAACCTCTTTCAACAACAATGAATACAAATTTCTGTACGTATCTACGATCTTAAACAATTTTGTAACTGTGGTGGTGAACAGAAATCCAGCAAAGGCCAATAAACAAGGTCAACATCAACAAACTTCTCCCAAAAACCATTAACCACTTGAATATCAGTGTCATCTTCAACACTATGCTTTTGAGTTCTCTGTTGGACAAAGTGGTAACATGCCTGTTTAAAGTAAGTCTGTTTCTCTATTTCAGAACACCGCAGGCCAGATATCCACTATCACTGAGAAGTACCACTTTGTGGATCAAAACATGCACACCATCCATTATGAAATTCAGGCACTGCCTGTCAGCAGCCCCCAGATGGTAAACTATTGCTTATGTAACTTACAATCATAAACAGAGAGATTGTTTTCAGTTAAATTGCTATTAACACTTTATGACAACTTAGATTCATTTGCAAGAACTTTTCAAATTGCCAGTATATTGGTAGCCATTTTTATTCAAAATAATAGGGTACAAGATATTTATGTTTTTGTCTGTTTATGCAAGTTAGACAGTCCTGGCTGGTACTTCCGTGTGCCAAATACCAACATTCTACCTTGCTCTTGCATCCCTGGACATCCCATAGTTATATAGTTTTTGGACTGTAGAGAGGTGTTTTATGACCCTCCTTTCTCCAGTTACTTAAAGGGATAGTAATACTTTGTTTTATCTTTATTTTATTTTGTAGGCATTAAAAAACATGAAGAACGATATAAGTCTTTTCTCTCAAACCTTTATGGTTCGAGAGATATTCACAAGCAAAGTTTCCCCTCCCGCCCCTTTTACCTAGTGTAAGCCATCTCTTCTCAGATGTGGAATCTGGTTGTAAGACCAGACAGATAACAGAAGGGGACAATCTTCTTCCTATGAGAACAATGAAGGCCCTGCCTCCCCTGACAAGTTTTTCAGGTTTTTCCCTTATCTTAATTGAAGATTGTCCCTATCTGCAATCTACCTGGGCACCTCCCTTCTGCTCTGGCTGAGCAGTGTTACATCAGTAAAAGGGGCAGGAGGGGGATACTTTGTCATTGAATTCCTCTTGAACTACAACTATGACAATTAAAATAACACTCTCCAAAGTCCAAATACTATGATGATTAATTAGAGCTGCTTTAATTATGAAACATTACTATCCCTTTAAATAAGTTGGGAAAGGAAGGAAGAGCATGATGGAGTGGCAGTTAAGAAGGAGAGCAGTGTTGAATGTTAGTATTTGGCACACTGGTGTTCCAGCCCATGTTGTCTAATTTGTATAATCTGACAAATAAATATACGTATCTTGTAAATTTTTATTTTAAACAAATAAATGGCAAACATAAAGTATATATCTGATTTTTGAAAGTTCTTTCAAATGAACCTAGGTTGTAATAAGATGTTACTTCCTCTTTGACTTTGTATGCCATCTTTCCTGTTGGTTGTTGTAGATGATTTTAACCAGCGAATCTGAAAACGGACAAGTGTTCCATGTCATTCCTTCCAGTCAGTCGGGAACAGCTCAACTAATTATTCCCCAGGGACAGGTTCAGGACTCTGATGGTGAGTAAACTTCACTTGGGTCCCTTAATAACATCATTTAAAGGGAATCTAGCACCCCTAAACAAGTTAGTCTTAATATGTAAGCTATATAGTGAATATGTTTTGTATTGTGTTCATTTTATTTATTTATTTATTTATTTTTTTATTACATCAATATTTGGCCAAAAACTAAAGAATAAATACAGCCTTGCACCTACTTATGGACAGACTGAGGTTACCAACTCTGTACTGCAGTCTGTCACTCTGCCTCTGCTCCCCTCCCTCTATCCAGCCTCCTCTGATGATGGAGGCTTTCTGCCTGTAAGCTGGAGAGATCTCTAGTCAATGAGATAGATGATAGATCCCCTTTAAGGGTTGTCAGTCTGATTTTACACTTTTTCAGTAGCTTAGTTAATTATATAGTCAGTAATCATAGTGTCAACAGAAGGGTAGACAGTGCTAAAAGCGTATCCTCTAAGTGTAGTAGGTTAAGATGAAAAATATATAGTCATTCACATAAAGCAAAAAACATAATAGTTTTTAATAGGAATGCAAATAAAATCAAAAATTATAAAGTGTATAGTAAAAGCAGAGAACTAAATATCCCATAGTTCATTTGTGCAAGGATTGAGAAAATGTAAATAATCCTGTGTTAGATGACACATGCACATGAACTAGGGGATATTTAGTTCTCTGCTTTTAATGTATGTATACACTATATACTTTATCATTTTTGATTCTCTCTCAATATTTTAATTGTCTATTTTATTTTATTTGCATTCCTATTAAAAACTATATGTTTTTGCTTTATGTGAATGACTATATATTTTTCATCTTAACCTACTACACTTAGAGGAAACACTTTTTGCGCTGTCTACCCTTCCCTTGTTTCTTTTCTGCTTTACATGTACGACGAAGAGTCCCCAACGAACCTTTGTTGCATGAATTGACTACAGACTAGCAGCATAAGAGAGAGGACTTAAAGGGATAGTAATGTTTCATAAAAAAAGCAGCTCTAATTAATCATCATAGTATTTGGACTTTGGAGAGTGTTATTTCAATACTGTCAGAGTTATATTTCAAGAGTAATTCAATGACAAAGTATCCCCCTCCCACCCCTTTTACTGATGTAACACTGCTCAGCCAGACCAGAAGGGAGGTGCCCAGGTAGACTACAGAGAGGGACAATCTTCAATTAAGATAAGGGAAAAAGCTGAAAAGCTTGTCAAGGGGGGCAGGGCTTTCATTGTTCTCATTGGAAGAAGATTGTCCCCTTCTGTTATCTGTCTGGTCTTACAACCAGATTCCACATCTGAGAAGAGATGGCTTACACTAGGTAAAAGGGGCGGGAGGGGAAACTTTGCTTGTGAATATCTCTCAAACCATAAAGATAAAACGAAGTATTACTATCCCTTTAATGCCCAACATATAGATATAGGGACAGCTATATATCTATACTTCTTATTTTATTGTGTATCTATACACAGATGTACAGTATCATCTGAACAACATGAAAATTGGGCTTATTACTCTGCAGTCCTATCTAGACAATTCAGAGATAGTATACTCATGTATATGTGACAGAATTTTCTCCATCACATTATTAGCTGTCTAAACCATATTGATTCGCTCTCTTTAACCTATACAGTGTACATCTAGCGGAGCGTGCAGTGTCTCCCTTCCCTTCTTGCAGTAATTATAGTGTGACTGTTCTGAAGATTTTTATCCATTGGTTTTATTCATTTTCCAGGAAAATAAATATCACAGGATGAATAAAATCATAGTTACATACTAAGTTTTCATGCAATCAATTATTGTATTTTCATGCAATCAATTATTGACTGCTAACATAATTAACTCAGATGAAATCCCTCTCAGACAGGCATCTTTCCAGTTTTATAAATGTTGACTTCACCACTCTGCAGTTGTAATAATTAGTCAGTGTATGTCAAGATACAGTGGCTGGTCTTCATTAATTTTAAAGCACCTGTGTGCAGGGAGCTACTAAACAAGACCATTGGCACCAGATCCATATTTATATTACCGAAACCCCTAGGCAAGATACTTTCAGCATCCTTAGTCCTGTCCATGGTCACACCCCAAGTGTTCAGATTACCCAGTACCATCCACTGCTACCGGTCAGAAATATTCCTTTGTCTATTAAGTTCTTAAAGGGATAGTAATACTTTAAAATTACTAATCCCAATATTTTAGCAGGTAAAAAAAATAAATTATTTGCCCCCAGTGACAGCTCTCAAACCTTTATGGTTTGAGAGATATTCACTCGCAAAGTTCCCCCCTCCCTCCGCTTTCCCTGAAGTCAGCATTGTAGCTGACTGCAGGGGACGTCTGTCCTACGATAATCAGTCAGCTCTGCAGCAGAGCCGCGATTGCGTTAATAGAAAAGAAATCATCCACTTAAAAGGTCTTCTACGTGTGCTTGCACACACGGGCTTCCCCTGCAGTCAGCTACAACTCTGACTTCAGGGAAAGGGGAGGGAGGGGGGAACTTTGCGAGTGAATATCTCTCAAACCATAAAGGTTTGAGAGATGTCACTGGGGGCAAATTTCTTTTTCTTACTACTACAATATTAGGATTAGTAATTTTAAAATATTACTATCCCTTTAACCCCTTGTATTCTAGAGAAGTCTCCAATATATTCCTTTACAAAGTGTTGGAGACATCTTTAACCCCTTAAGGACAAGGGGCGTACAGGGGGAGAATGTTCCTAAAGGACCCATGATGTACATATACATCCTGGAATTTAGGGGTCCCTGCACGCCTTTTGGGGACCTCTGATTCCAGTAAGCAAAAAAAAAAAAAAAAAATTCTCCTGCCAGTCCATGAGGGGTTAAGCACTCCACTACATGAGGTCAATAAACCATCCAAATTAGTAATTCTCTAGCATAGTTGAGGGATGCAGGGACCATGGGGTTAAGCAGCAAGCCTATTGGAGGCAGGGCACTCTAATAAAGAAACTCCTCCCACTTCCTAGCTGCTAACTTCTCCCCCTGCCCAACCGCCTCAAGGAGGTACTTCATTAGTTAGACTATTTATTATTTTACCTTTCTCCTCAAAGCAACTTTGAAGTTGAATATCTTAAAAAGTAAGTTTAAAAAAAAAAAAAGAGAGAGCATTTTTCCTAATGCTTCTTAGCTGATTAAACAAGTGCTCAAAAGTTTTTCTGATGTGAATGTTCCCCTTTAGTACATGTAAAAATGCAAAGGTCACAAACAACATGTCTGTGTGTTGTAAATGTATGGGCTTAGAGTCTAACTGGACTTCCACATCTACTGATGATCCCTAATGCTTGAACCAATGTGGGCCAAGTCCTTACCAGGTTCTCTTGCCAAATTAGAGAGGATTTTGGAGAAATGGTCTACAGAATCACCTCTACACCAGTTAAAAGACCACAAACCAGAAAAACCTGCCAAAATCGTCTTTCTTCGCCCTCAGATTCATCTGATGAAGAAGGTGAATTGGCTAGTGGCAATTCTGAGTCTCCCTCATCATGTGGAGAGGGTTCCAATTTAGATGACTTAGATTCAAAATCCAAAATCTTGGAAGACACTTTTGTTTTGTGGCTCCGCCTTTAGGCCTGGCCGCAGCTCAGAGAGTTTTTACCAAGGTGATGCTCCTCTTATGGCTCACCTCATCCATGGGAGTAAATATGAGTCTTATCCTGGACGATCTGTTGCTAAAGGCTCCGTCTTAGGAGCTAATTCAACATCATCTTCATCTTACTCTTTTTAAATATGAAGAATCACGGTGGGATAATCAACCTAGGCAAATCTCATCTAGTACCATCTCTGCAGATACTGTTTCTAGGCCTAAGATTCAACACCAGCCTTTAAAAGTTGTTCTACCTCAAGAAGATTGTGGATCCTCAAGACAGTACAAGCATTTCTCTCCCTACCAGATATTTCTGTAAGGTACTGTATGAAGATTGTAGGGAAAAAAGGTTGCCATAATAAAAGCAGTTCCCTTTACTCAGTTTCACTTGAGGACTCTTCAACTGGATCTGATTCTGTATTTACTCAAAAATCCAAATCATTTTCATCATATGATGAAGATATCACAGTCCACAAGACAATCTCTCCGCTGGTGGATTAGAAGTTCAAATTTTCTTGCAGGGAAGCATTTCTCCATCACAGAGTGGGAGACAGTCGCAACAGATGCCAGTCTGTTAGGATGGGGAGCAGTTTACAAACATCTTTCCATTTAAGGTCAGTGGACTTCATCGGTGTCCTGTATTCCCATAAACATCTTGGAGTTACGTGCAGTTTACAATGCAATATTGGCATGGATGTCTGTTCTGAAGAAGATTCCCATATGGATTCATGGACTCAGTCAAAAAATGTCACTGGGGTGGCATACATAAG
This sequence comes from Rhinophrynus dorsalis, assembly GCA_037306005.1. Taxonomy (NCBI): domain Eukaryota; kingdom Metazoa; phylum Chordata; class Amphibia; order Anura; family Rhinophrynidae; genus Rhinophrynus; species Rhinophrynus dorsalis. The sequence continues at coordinate 145,847,100 of CM074725.1, read as the reverse complement.
CCATCAAGGAGGGATGAAAAGCAGTGCTGCCTGGATTGAAGTAAATAAGAGGATTTTAGTCTTACCTGTCAAATCCTTTTCTCTTAGTCCATATAGGTTACTGGTAACTTTGGGTAGGCAACTGCCACTTTAAGTAGGCAGGAACAATTCTTGAAGAGAATGCTGGGTGGAGCCTACCTCCTCTTTTTAGCTGCATCTAGCCACCTCTCTTCAGAAAGATTTGAGACGCGAACTAGTGACTAGGTAGTAAGAAGGGAAAAGAAGACTCCTGTGAGCATGAACCTGAAAGGACTCCCACATTGGCTCACAGGAGAGCCAAACATGGTCCCTTGACGAGGTGGGAGACCAGTAACCTATATCGATGAATAGAAAATGATTTAACAGATAAGACTAAAATCCTCTTTTCTCTGTCATCCAATATAGGTTACTGGTAACTCTGGAATGTCCAACCATTGAGTCTCCCAGAGGTGGGAAGTAAAGCAAGGACCAGGTGCAGAGCCCCCAAAGTCACCAGAGCCTATATTAACCATCAGATCATACACAGCCTAACAATAACAATGACGTGTCAACGGACACAAAACCGGTACATAACCACACCAGGAACATAGCACAGCACACAAAAGCGAGACAACTGGGCTCAAAAGTGAAGGAGCACTGAAGAGACGAAAGAGGAACCTAGACAGGCAAAACTGCCTCTAGGATCTTCCTTCCCAAACTGGCATCAGCCAACGCCAGCATATCAACGTGGTAGTGCTTAGAAAAGGTGTGCACAGACGACCAAGTGGCAGCCTTGCACAAATGATCAGCTGAGGCTTGATTCTTATAAGCCCAAGATGCCCCAATGGATCTGGTGGAATGAGCCGAAACCCTAAAAGGGACAGGCTTCTTCCGCAGTTCGTACACCTTATGAATAGTAGACTTAATCCATGACACTATAGTCTCCTTGGATGCCGGTCTCCCTGCCCTGGGAAACTCAGGAATGATGAACAGGGCGTCAGACTGGCAAATAGACTCGGTACATTAACTCGGTGAACATAGAACTTGAGACATTGCACCACATCCAACAAATGAAGATCCCTTTCCTTGTCGGAGGTAGGGTCCGGACAGAAGGAAGGCACCACAATCTCTTGATTAATGTGGAAGTCAGAGACCTTTGAAAGGAACTCCTGAGAAGTGGGACGAACCGCCTTCACTTTGTGAAATGCCAAAAAGGGAGGTTTACAAGACATGGCATGCAATTCCGCGTCACGGTGAGCAGACAAAATCGCCAGGAGAAAAGCCATTTTCCAAGTGTCACAGTACCTTGTAGTGCCACCGCTTTTGGCGATGCTTATTATGACGCTCCAGCGTCATTTCAACGAGCGGTTGGACACATCAATGCTAAATGCGTCATCTGCAGGCGCAAGGCTTCAGCATGCTGCAGGCCTCTGTTTTATGTGTTTGAGGCCTGTAGTCTCCTCCTACCTACTTCCTCCCTGTGAGCTGCTCCTCCTACCTACTTCCTGAGGAGGGGTTTAAAAGACAGACTGATTTCTGACTCACTTACCCTTACGTTTGTGTTCTGTGCAGTTCATTATTTGTATTCCTGATTCCTGTGTATGATCTGGCTTGTCTGTCCATCCATTCTGGTGTTGACCTGTGGCTCTGTCTGAAGATTCTCCTTGTGCGTTCCGATTTGGCTCAGATATCCTTTCTGGTACAAACCTGTGGCTCTGACTGACTACCTGCTCCGTGTATGACCTAGGCTTGTCTGACTACCCACTCTGGTGTTGACCTGGGGCTCTGTCCACTGTGCATATCATTGCTTCAGTGGATATCCTACCTGGTACAAACCTGTGGCTCTGGCTGACTACCTGCTCCGTGAATGACCTAGGCTTGTCTGACTACCCACTCTGGTGTTGACCTGGGGCTCTGTCCAATACACATCCAGCATGCCATCTCTTCAGTGGATATCCTATCTGGTGCAAACCTGTGGCTCTGGCTGACTACTTGCTCATCTCACTATCCTTTCTGGTGCTTACTAGAAGGCTCTGTCTGTTCGCTCCTTTGTTAGTTCCGTTATTCAGTCATCTTTCCTAGTATAGACCTGGGGCTCTAGCAGACTCACGGCTACTGACTGCAGGCTGAGTCAGTATCACTCTTGGGCATTACCGTACCGCGAGACTCCAGCAGGCTGAGGCCTAGTCTCGGACAGTGTGGTGGTGATATTGAGAGACTGCTATTCCTGATACAGTACTCACCTTTTCATTCACCCACTGTGTGTATTTATTTATATTGCATTGCTGTTATTATTATCATAATAAAGGTTATATTAACTATACTGTCTGACTCCTGGTTTTGCTTGCCAACCATAACACCAAGTCAGCATGCGTAGAGGGATAGTAGCTAAGGATTCAAATGGAGGGCGCTGAAGGATGCCCAAAACCAAGTTAAGATCCCACTGAGGAGTAGGGCTCTTAAAGGCAGGACGAGTATGAGCAACTCCCTGAAAGAAAACCTTGACATCAGGAAGGATAGCAACGTGACAGAGAGTGCAGAAGTCTGAACCTTAAGGGAACTCAAACTGAGACCTTTATCCACTTCGTCCTGCAGAAAGGACAGGATCGTTGGAAGATCAAATTCCTGGGAAAGATCTTTATCAGCACACCAAGAGAGAAAGGTGGACCAGACTCTATGGTATACTTTAGAGGAGACAGGCTTACAGGCACTAAGCATAGTGGCCACCACACCTGAAGAAAAACCCTTCTTCAGTATTGAGGATTCAATTTCCATGCTATCAAACCCAGATGGTCCACATCCTCCTTCCACAGGTACCCCTGCAGAAGGAGATCCGGACGGCGGGGAAGCCGAAAGGGCTCCAGCACAGAGAGATCCAGGAGCTCTAGAAATCAAGCTTGACAAGGCCAGTACAGAGCAATCAGAACAACTGACGATCCCTCCAGATGCAGTTTCCGCAACACCCTGAGCAGCATGGGAATGGGAGGAAAAATGTACGCCAGGGGGAAGTGCCATGGGATCGACAGGGCATCCACTGCCAAAGATAGAGGGTCCCTCCAGCAAGAGCAGAACAATGGAACCTTCCGATTGTGCCTTGTCGCCATCAGATCGATGCAAGGAAGTCCCCACTTCTGAACAATGAGGTTGAATACTTCTTGGTTCAGTTTCCACTCTCTGCTGTCCACTGTGTGACAACTTCGGAAGTATGCCAGCACGTTTTCTACACCTTGAATATGATATGAGGTTATGGCAGGAACAAGTTCCGCTGCCCAGGTTAAAATGGCTTTGACCTCCAGCCAGGCAGCAAGACTTCTTGTACCACCTTGCTTGTTGATGTAAGCCACAGCCGTGGTGTTGTCGGACTGGGCATCCCTCCAGATGACGTGTCCAGTGACAAAGAGCATGAAATATCGCTTGATGCTCCAACACATTGATGGGAAGGAGAGATTCCTCCGAAGACTATTGACCCTGGGCATTGCTGTGACCCAGGGCTGCTCCCCAGCCAGAGAGGCTGGCATCCGTCATCACACTAGTCTAGAAGGATATTAGGAAGGGACAGCCCTTCAGCAGATCGGAGAGATTGAGCCACCATGACCGGCTCTGCTCCTCATGAAGAGGAAGAGACACCAACATGTTCAACAGATCCTGCTGACCCCTGCACACATGGATCACAAACCTCTGAAGTTCCCTTGTGTGAGCCATGGCAAACGGAACCGCTTCTATGGTGGAAATGAACTTCCCCACTAGTGAGGTCAGCTTCTTGGCCGGGACTGGATCTGGGGCCAGAACAGCCTACACTTTGTAGATGATCTGGTGAGCCACCTCGTCTGTGAGAAACACCATACCCTGTTTGGTGTTGAAGAGGAGACCCAGGAAGACTAGTCTCTGAGATGGTACAAAGTCCGACTTGTCCATGTTAAGGATCCATCCATGATGGGTCAGTGCATGAATGCAGTCCTTGACCTGCTGATGAAGGAGTTCGGGAAAGGGGGCCTTCGGAAGCAAATCGTCTATGTATGGAGTGACTCCGATGCTGTCCCAGTGGAGGGCAGCCACTAATGCACCCAGGACTCGATTGTAGACCTGGGGAGCTGTAGTCAGACCAAAGGGAAGAGCAGAAAACTGAAAATGCCCTTGGTTACAAGTAAACCGGATGTACTGCCGGCTCTTTGGATGGATGGCAATATGCAGGTATGCATCTTGAAGGTCCAGAGAAATGAGGAATTAGCCAGGAGACATGGCCGCGATCACAGTCCGCAGGGAATCCTGGTGGTAATGAGTTTTGACCACGAAGGAATTGAGGTCCCTGAGGTCCAATATTGGACAACAGCCACCGTCTTTCTTGGAGTAAAACCCTAAACCCCTCTCTGGCACTGGGACTGGTTCCAGAACCTCCTTGACCAAAAAGGGTCTGGATAGTACCATGGAACAGACAGCGGAAGAGAAACTAAAGGAATCCTGTACCCTTTTGACACAACCTGCAAAACCCACGGATCCCCCACTGTGTCTGTCCAAACACTGAGGAAGTGGAGCAAATGACCACCCACTGGCGCGTGGGGACCGGGGTTTGGCGAGTCATGTCGAAGTAGGTGTGGAGGTCTTGGGCTTAGTGGAGGACTGCTTGGCCCTCCATTGCTTTTTAGGCTTGGAGGAGGAGCATGGAACCTGGGGAACTGCCTGGGTCACGGAACACACCTCACCCTGAAAGGGATGAAAAAACAAATTCCGCTTTATTGGAGGCTCTTCTTAGGAACCAAGGGCAACAACAAAGTGCTCTTACCTCCAGTGGCCTCACTGATGAGGTCCTTAAGCTCCGGTCCAAACAGAGAGGTACCCTGAAAAGTTAATGAAAGCAAGGTTTTCTTAGAGGTAGTGTCTGCAGACCAGATCTTGAGCAAAAGAGCCCATCTGGCCACCACAGACGTGGTAGAAACCCTAGCCGCCAAGCGGATGGTATTAAAAATAACAGTAGAAACATAATGTTGAGCTTCAGAAATGTTGGCAAGAAGTCACAACATATCAGCGGTAGGAGCTCCCTGACAGACAGCCAGTCAGCTGTTCAATCCAAACTGCAATGGCCCTGTTCACCCAAGCAGCTGCAAACGGCGAGCGCAACAAAGTAGCAAAGATGGTCTTTAGGGATGTATCGAGCTTTCTGTCATTCCAGTCTTTGAGGACAGAAGCGTCTGCCACAGGCAAAGCAGTGGACTTAGTCTAGAGACTGGCGCGTCCACCTTGGGTGGATGAGCCCATTGAGCTAATGCCACTTCAGAAAAAGGGTACGACTTGGCAAACTTTTTTTTAAACCGAAGGTTTCCTTTGGGGAGTTTTCCACAGATGGTCAAGAGTGGGGTTAGGTGGACTGCTTCTTAGGCTCCTGGAACACATCAGATGGGTCCACAGGAGCCTCTGGAACCAAGGGAATGTGTTTAACACCGCCCTGATCAGGCCATTAACAGAGGGATCATCAGGGTCAGCCTAAAAGGGATCCCCAAAAAACTGGGAAGAGACCACCACAGAACACTCCCCCTCATCAGAATCCACCAAGAGTTCCTCTTCAGAGGAATCAAAGACATCCGGTACGCCCTGGGACTTAGGTAGGGAAGACCTGACAGGAGTAGGGGGTTTCCAAGCGTGGAAAACCCCCTGTAATTGGGATGGAAGGAGTTGTAAGGTAGACTTTAGGTCTCTGGTAGTGGCCTTAAACTCTTGCATATAAACTGGCTCTAGTGCACGGCTGGAGGTCCCTGGGGGAGAAGCAGGGGCAACAGCGCATGCTGGGCTTAAATGGCCTGAGTACTCTCTAGGCAATCCTGACTGACATGAGGAGCAGTGCACAATGGGGGACACAGACACCCCAGCATCCTTAGTCTTAGGCCTAGCCCCAAGCGCCAATGGAGTTGATATCCTCACAGTGTCAAAAACTTCCCAAGTATAACGATACAGTGTTTAAAATTAAACTTTCACCCCAGAAATCGCTAATTTGCACTTATTTGGCAGGCGAAGGGTTAATATGATGAGGAGAGGAGAGTCAAAGCCCTGCTTAGAATACTCGTGAAGGGAAAGCATAAAATGGCTGCCACAACGGGAGCCCATCAGAAACTAGCACGCAAAGCAAGCGCTCATGGAAAATGTAGTTTTCCCTAAAAAAGTACCCCAACAGTGCCCGAAGCCCCCCGAGCCCCCAAAACACACAGAAAGCTGACTGGATGATAGCGCAAGGGCAGACAAACAAAACGAGCCATCTCTGAAGTTGCTGTGTTGAGTGGTTGGAGATATGTCCCAAACTGTAAAGTCCCTTACAGTTGAATGGTGCATGGCGTCTATGCTGTAAAGGGAACTCCAATTTTCAATATTTTACAGTGAGGAGGTAAAAAAAAGTTGTAGAAACACCAGAAAACATGTTAAAAGATAATTACACATTGTACCCAGAAGGGAAAAGTGTGAAACCCCCCAAAAATGATGCCAACCGGCAGACAAATGATTAAATTTACCACAGAAACGCTGCTCCAAACCCCCAACAGACATACAGATAAACCCAGTGAGTGCAGGAGTATGTAGTAGGAACTCCAAAGGAGACCTCTGTGTGGAGAGGAAACGTGGGACGAGTGGACCTCAGCACTCAAAGGGTTGCTCACCTTTTCAGCAGGTCTTCTATCTTCAGATTACCATGTATAAAGAAGAAGCCTCAGTGGGCAATTGCTAGGGAAAGAACTTGCCAAACGAGATTTTCCCCCCAGGGCTAAGCTATCCATTAGGGAATGTCAGTAATGGTAATCCACCTAATGGTGGTATTCCATATCTAATAGAAAACAAGAAATAAGCTAAAACTATAGCAGAACTGTTCTCTTGCCTGTATCTTCATCAAGGAACAAATCTTACTGGCTAGATGCAGCTAAGGAGAGGAGGTAGGCTCCACCCAGCATTCTCTTCAAGAATTGTTCATGCCTACTTAAAGGGGCGCTCACCTACCCAAAGTTACCAGTAACCTATATTGGACAAAAGAGAAAAAAAATTCTTCTCTTGGCAGAGAGCCATGTTTCAGCATTATCAGCCATTTACATTCCAGAAGTGGAGAATTGGGAGGCAGATTACCTCAGCTGTCAGACCATAGTTACAAATGAATGGGAACAATCAGGAAATATTCCTTTAGATAATTCTTACTGATGGGGAGTTCCAGGCGTAGACATAATGGTGTCTAGAAGAAACCGACTAGTATATATCTTCCCTCCACTTGCCATGATTCCCAGAATACTTCGCAAAATAAAGGAGGAGATGGTGCACACCATCCTCATAGCTCCATTTTGGTCCAGGAGGTCTTAGTTTCACCGCGTCAAAGACAGATCATTGACAGAGCCATGGCGTCTACCTCTGATTTCAGACATCCTCTCTCAAGTCCCAATTCTCCACCACAACTTACACAACCTTGCTTTAATGGCATGTAACTTGAAACCCAAATCTTAAAGAACGAAGGCTTAAGTTCTCCTGTGATTCAGACTATGCTCAGGGCTCGCAAACTGGTGTCATCTAAAATATATCTCAGAGTTTGAAGAATCTTTTTCTCTTTCTGTGCTAGGAAAGGTCTTGATCCCTCTTCTTTCCATTGTCCACCCCTTCAGTTCCTGCAATCCGGTCTAGATAAAGGTATAAGGATTAACTTCCTGAAAGTCCAAGTTTTGTCTCTCTCTGTGCTTTTCCAGAGAGAGGTTGTTTCTCTCCCAGAAATTCAAACTTTTCTTCAAGGGGTATACAGGATAGTTCCCCCATACAGACATCCTATTCCACCATGGGGTTTTCATTTTATGTTATATGCTCTTCAGTCCTCTCCATTTGAGTCTTTGTCATCAGCCTCTATAAGAGACCTAACTTTTAAAACAGTCTTTCTAGTGGTGATTGTATCTGCAAGAAGAGTTCCATTTCTTGTATTTCTCCTCATCTCATCTTTCATCAAGATAACGTTGTTTTAAGAACCGTTCCAGAGTTCCAACCTAAAGTAGTTTCTGCTTTCCACATAAACCAGAAAGTGGTACTCCCTTCCTTGTATCATAATTCTTCTAACTCTAAAGAAAAAGTTCTTCAGACTTTAGATGTATTGAGATGTTTAAAACATTACGTCCAAGTCCTCCAATCTATTATGACTTCAGACACTTTGTAATTCCTGAAGGCCCTAAAAAGGGCAGATCAGCTTCTAAGACTACCATTGCTTCATGGCTTAAACAATCAGACAAGCTTACAGACTAAAGTCCATTCCATCTCCCTTCAGAATCATAGCTCGTTCCACCAGGTCAATCAGTATTTCTTGGACCTTGAACAATCAAGCTACTATTGACCAATTATGCAAGGCCGCTATATTTTCATCTGGTCACAATTTCACTAATTATTACAAGGTTAACATTTTTACATCCTAAGATATAAGTTTTGGCTGTAAAGTTTTACAGGCCATTGTTCATTAGTTTTCTTCCCTCCCACTGTTTGGGGTGGCTTTGGTGCTTTGCATATCCCTGCATCCCTCAGTGACGCTAGAGAAAATGGGATTTGTTACTTACGGATAAACCCTTTTCTCTTAGTCCATTGAGGGATTCAGAGGACCCTGGTGTTAAGCAGTGTGCCTATAGGAGGCAGAGCACTCTAATAAAAGAAACTCCTCACACTTCCTAGCTGCTAACCCATCCATCCCCCGGCCCAGCTGCCTTCAGTTTTCATTTAGCAGAGTCAGTAAGGGAATAGCAGTAAAACAGATCTGCCAGAAAAGGCAGTACATCCTCACCCAACATGTTTTCTCTGGGCAGGAAGCCCTGCATCCATTAGTGGATTAAGAGAAAAGGATTTATCTGTAAGTAAAAAAATCCCATTTTCTCATACATCCAGTGGGGGGACACAGAGACCGTGGGGTAAAGTTCCTTCGACCTGAGACTATGCCTACTTTATACCTATTGCTTATTATTATTATTATTATTTTTTTTTTTCTTTTTTTTTTTTTTTTTTTTTCAAGTGCCCTCAACTACGCCTAATGCTCAGTTTTTTTCCAAGTGCTCTCAAGTAGGCAACATGGCTTGTCTCCAGTGAAAGACTGTTTTCCACATTTGGGGTTACTTTTTATTCTTCGTTAAAATAAAATATCTTCTCATTTTGTCTATACCGTTGTTAACATTAACTTCTAGTTATCTTATGAGGAGGATGTCCTCCATTACATATGAAATTGATGAGAAAGGGGTCAGTTAGCAGTGATAGTTTACAACGTCATTGAGATGGACTTCCATAAACTGGTTTCCTCAATTGGGGTGCACAGAGTAACCTTTGTGCTGAGACACGGTCTACTTCCTGACATGGCACCTTAAGGGTGCATTCTGATAAAGGGTGTCAGTTCTGGGTTCGACTTCAGCACCATGGTCAGAAGCTAGAGTGGAGCTACCCAAGCCAGGAAACCAGCCCAGTGCTATAACTTGAGTGGCTCCAGGCAGTCTTGACATACTCGGTGAAAGCATTGTCTCTGAGCACATGAGGCAGCACTGAGGACAATGGCTTCTACCCCAGGTCATCAGCACAAGTAAGGGGATTGTTTGGGTTATACAATTGGGAACAAGAGGATTACATTTTTTTCTTTTCTTTCGTTTTTCATTGAGACTGTTATCAGTGCCATTATTGGGTAGTTACAAATCTTGACTCTTGCTAACAATCTCCTCATTGGCTGATTACGTTTTCCCAGGGTGTAGCTCATCTCCTGATTGGTTGCTGGACCTTCGGGAAGGGGGAATGAGCAGTGAAATCTGAAATGGTACCAAGGAGCCAGTTTCAAGAGTGTGGGGGGGCATATATACAGTGGTCAGGGGTGCTGAAAATTTATTTGAGTAGATTAGAGTGGACACAGGTCTTGGTTGCATAGCCCCCCTCCCCCCCACCACACACACACACACACACACACACACACACACACACACACACACACACACAGTTTTCTCTATACTTTTCTGAAATAAAGGTAGTTGGGCATGATTCTTAGCTCGACATGGGCCATTTCAAGACAGTACTAAAGGAACCCATAAAAAGTCAAGTCCTCTACTTGGCATACTGTCACATAGGGAATGTTGATTGACTATTTTTTTCTCACTTTATTGAGTATTACTATCCAAGGCACAACATTTTGATAGGGTGCAGTCTGATCTAAGTAGCGCATCACGGACAAAGCTGCAACATACAAACACAGGCTTACATTGCTGAGGGACTATTTTCAGTTAGTATTAGGAAAAACCTGTCCTCCTTCTAAATGATGGTAGGTTTTTCCTTTTACTGACTGAGGGAAGATTGTCCCTCGTGATTTGTCCTGTCAATCGACCAGACTTCAGATCTGAGGGGAGGTGACATCAGATTTGGGGAAAGGGCGGGGGAATCAACTTCAGCAAAATATTACATCATAAGTGTACAGTTTTGGAAAATAAGTGCATCAGCTGGCAGTACTATTCCTTATGTTGAACAAACTGAGCTGCACTGCTAATGAAATACTACTATCCCTTTAACAAAAACTCTTCCTATACAGCTCCGTACCCTGTATGCTTTTACCACTGTTTACAGCATTATTTGACTACCTTCAAGGAATCTAAAATAATAACTCACAAATCCCTTTCCTCTACTGTTTTTGACAGCAAAGTAGCACTAAACCTGTATTTCATCTCTGTGAGCAGCTGTCTGGGGAAATTGTGATTGTGCTTCCCAGTTCTACAACTCAACATGGTCAGAGTGTCCAGCACATTACAGACTTTGCTCAAAATTAGGCACTGATGATGACTGCCTGTCCTGTCTAATGGGAAATCTGACCCTGAATGGTTAATACTGATTAATCCTGTTTGTGCAAAAGTGAAAAAAAGAAGGTGCTTCTGGTGCAGTATTAGGATGGACACACAAACACACCATCCTTCACCGGTAATGAAATATTACTCACAGACGTAGAGTTCAATACCTAGTACAACACTTATGTGTTTACTGAAGTGCACATAGGAGGGATGTTTTATACTGCCCCAACCACAGTATTGGATCCACTGGTAGTACTGTGTAGGCTGCTCCTCAGCACAACTTTATGGAAGTAAAGTACATGTGGGAAAAAGACAGACAAGAGGGCACCCAGTAGTGCCTGTTATACCATTTTTGTCTTTGTTTTAATTTTGGACAGCTGACTTTGAGAAACCAGTCATAGACTGTGAAATGTCGTTTAAGCTCGCTGTTTTATATTCTATGTATTTTACATTTTTATAGTAAGTATTTTATAATTTAATAAATATTTTTACAAGATTTCAAACAGCAGCTTGGTTGTTTTTGGAGTACCACCTGAGAGAAGATAACAGGCACTATTGGGCGCCCTCTTGTCTGTTTTGTGTTTTCCCCCACATAATCATATTTCTGACTATCTTCAATGAAGGCAACATATAGTGGTATGGATATGGTTGTCTAGTGTTTGTTACATTGTTTTTTGTCATTATTTTTTAGACTCCTTAAAACAAAACCAGAGCAACGATAATCTGCAAGTTGTAGCAGGCACATCGTTGCCAGAGAATGCAGGGAGCTTCATTATTCACTCAAACCCTTCACTCGCTGTATCAAAGACAACATCCGACAGGTAAATAAAATTTATCTGTAAAGCTATGCTGTGCTAAGAGTCTTTGCTCATTATTCGATTAAAATCATTTGTAAATGTAAAGCTACATAATATATGTCTTGTAATATGGGATAAAACAAGTGCACACTTTATTTATTTATTTAGGTTTGAAATCATAGGGGATTTTTTTTGTTACATGTGGTGTAATTGGTGGGACCCAGAATTACTCCAACTTTACATGTATACATATGCACCATAGTGTACTAAAGATTCTTGGGGCCATATGTTTAAAGAAAGTGGAGTAATATTCGGGCTAACCAACTGCACCACAGAGAGCAAAGACAAATTCCCAGTGATATAAATGGGACCTTAATTGTCAGATATGTCTCTAGCAAATGTCATTAACCCTTTGAATGCAACAGGGGTGCACAACACTTCTCAATGAGTTGCATGCCCCTCTGGCACTCAAAGGGTTAAAAGGTCTAGTTAAAGAGCATCTGTCACCTAGAGCCAGGGTATCGAACTGCATTTCTAAAGCTCCGAGACTGTGTATACGTTGAGGTATCCCTGATTTTGCTCAAGTGCTGTAGAGATATACCAAATTCCTGCATCATCTCAGTCCTTTAGGAATATAGTTTGACACCTCTTAGCTAGATTGTGCCCTATCAGCATGCCTACTCTTCTGGCAGCAGTCCAGTTGCGGAATCTTGGGTTGCATTGTGGATACTGGCAGATCAATGAGAATGCGAAGCACAGGCCTGGAGCCACGTGCTCTTATTGATCCTTTGAGGGATGCTGAACTGCAACAGTTCAGTGGTAGAAGTTAATGTTTATTAAGAAGTGTTAATATTCAATTTATTACTCAACATAAAATTGCAGACGTTTAATTGAATGGTCCTGTGTCCAAAATAGTTGGGGTTTGGGCTTTATATCTACATGGTGCACCAAAAGATGTGTGGTGGACATGATCATGATAGAATAGGAGTTTTTGACTCCAGTTCTCCAGTTAACCATTTGAGTGCCAGAGGGGTGTGCAACACATTGTGAAGCAATGCATGGTGTACCCCTCTGACACTCAAAGAGTTAATCCATAAGAATTAAAATTTAGTTGCTCTCCTTACGCGGGAAATCGTTACACCACAAAAATAAATTGTCATGAGTGCTTTGACATTTGTAAAGTATATTTTCCTCCACTAGGCTGTGCTCCGGTACCAATCTTGCTCCTACGCTCCCTACTCTGATTTTCTAAACATTTGCCTAACAGAGAAACATAAAAGGCTGGTGTACTATTTAAACTAGGAACAAGATATCTGTAGTTAAATCTATCAAAACAATTGCTAACCCTCTTGAGTGCTAGGAGGTAGCCTCTGTACAAAGAAATGTGCGGGCACCACTAAATATAGATCTGAATTTATTATTTATTTTCTTACTTTATTCTTGCATTGTACATTTGCAGCTGCTAGACCTGTATTCTCCCTAGCAATCAGGCATGGGCATAAACTTTTGTAGGCTGAAAATATAGTGGTGTAATTCTGGAGCTAACCAATTGCGCCACAGAGAAAACTAAAAAATCCCCATTGATTTAAATGGAGCTTAGCAAGGTCCACAATGCATTGCAAAGTCTCACTAGTATTCGAGGGGCTTGAAGCCACACTTAAATCAATGGGAGATTTTTGTATGTTCTTTATGATACCTTTGGCTTTGCAATGTACTGGTGATGTCTTTAGCATTCGATGGGTTAAAAAATCCCATTTAATACTATGTATAGTTATTCTTTGTCCTGAATACTGCAGTTGGTTTGTTACAGACTTTCTCCTCTGTTTTTATACATAAGGCACCATATTCACTGTTGGGTGAAATGAATACACTCCAGTACTCCAGAGCTGTATATAAAGATGCTTTAATGTAATTACAAGATTCCACATAAGCCCTGTAGGGCACAAAAGTCCACAATCGTTTTATAGCCCAGCAATGCATTGCGTACCCCTCTGGCACTCAAAGGGGTAAAATCACTGAACTAATGACTGACATCTGTGCAAAATCAAGGGCGTCCTAAAAGTCTGTGCTTCCTCTTCCTTGCTTTAATTAGTATACTCTTTAGTGAATGCTGTTGTGAAACACCTCTGGCATTGCAGCATATGGATATTGGTGTCTTTGCGCTGATTCCTGTGTGTGTGTGAACACAGCTCCTTACAGTGTGCTTATAAACTGCATCAGTGCAGCGCTATGTATACTCCCAGCAATACATTTATTGCTTACAGAAAATGTGATCATCTAAGCTCCAACCATGTGCTGCTAACAGAAATCAATGTGGCTAATGTACTTTAAAAAAAAAAAAAAAAAAAAAAAAAAAAAAAAAAAAAAAAAAAAAAAAAAAATTAGAACATTTCTGGAGCAAATCACTTCACCATAGAGAGCAAATATCCCAAATTTTTCATTGGTTTAAATGGGGCATCTTGAGCATTATTGAGATCATTTTAGTGATAAAATACTGTTTGGATCTTTTCAATCAATTGTTCTTATTTAACAGGAAATTAAAAAAGGTTAAAATAAATATATTGGATTTTAATTTTCCAATAAATCAATTAAATAAAAATCTTTTGAAGTCTATAATTTAAAGTGGAACCCACCTCTACTTGCCTGTTGGTACTAGCTAATATGCATAAATAGACAGCTGTGACAAACCTGTTAAAATGGATGCTCCCTCTAAGGTAAGAATATGGACAGGTGACATTTCCACTTTAAGCCCTTGGATGCTATAGAGTTGTCCTTGTATTTCAAAGCAATGCATTGGAGTTCTCCGTAGCATCCTAGGGGTAAAGATACAAGATTTTATACTTATTTGTTTCCTTATAACTAATTTGTTTAAAATTATTCTCATATTTTATTTAGGTTGTCTCAAGAAACCTTTCAAACACCCCTCCAACCAGAGATATCCAACATTCCTGTATGGGCTCGTCGTCTCCGGGGTTGTGAGGTGAAGCACTTTTCACATAGTTATTTAGTTTAATAATCACATTATGTTCATGGATTAATATAAGTATTTCTGGCATGAAGTGTTTACAATCATATTTTGATTGCTTAATGAGGAAAGGTTTATTAGGTGCATAAGGTTATACGGAAGGTCATGCTTATTGGCAGAATCTTTCTCTGTAAGGCCAAACCTCTAAAATAAATAGGGCCTTATGGTGCATCTGGGTTAGTGGCTTTCGTATTTTTCATATCTGCATTTGCATGGCATTGTCATAATTCAGGACTCTTGTTCTTTGGTTATGACTTATAAGCATTTCATAACAATCTACCACATATTCATCAAAATAAAGAGGTTCAATGCTGGAGCAAACCAGCTATTCCATGGCGGGGATAAAAATACCACAAATTTCCATTGATTTAAAGGGGACTTTTAACCCCATTTAAATCAGTGGGAATGTTTAATTCCCCCCTACCCCTGATGCAGTTTGTTTGGCCCAGAGTTGCAACTCTTTAGCTTGATAACTAAGGTCCCAAATATCTGTTCTCTTATTCAGTTTGGACAATTTAGAGATGCTGCCTTATGAAATGCAAGTTACTATGCATTAAGAAACTCATAAACTTTTAATGAAATTTCACCTACAGCGGATTGGAGACTCGTATCGTGGTTACTGTTTAAGTGAGGCTGAGCTGATGAACATCTTAGGTCTACACAAGCAGCACACACAAAGTGTCTGGGGAACTCGACAGTCTCCAAGTCCAGCCAAACCAGCTACTCGGCTAATGTGGAAATCACAGTATGTCCCATATGATGGAATTCCTTTTGTTAATGCAGGTACTTTCCTTTACTGTAACAACACAATTATTAATAAGCTATTTCATGAATAAATTCCTAACTTTTAGCAAGAAAACCGAGGGCAATACGCATAAACGTAAACTTTTGAGTGCTAGATGAGAAACAAGAAGCTTCCAGTGTTTTGTGCAAGAACAAGAGACTCACAGCCATTAGCAGTAGAGGCTCTAATGAGTCTGTGGAAGAACAAACTAGTATATGTCTTCCCTCCACTAGCTATTATACCCAGGGTCCTCTTCTAAATAAGGAGAAAAAAGGTTTGTGCCATCCTCATCTCCCTGCTTCGGCCAAGAAGGTCTTGGTTTCACCATCTGAGACATGTCTATAACAGTACCCTGGTGTCTTCCTCAGATATCAGACCCTCTATCTCAACTTACACACTCTTGCTTTGATGGCATGGAACTTGAAACTGAAATCTTGAAAAACAAGAGATTGAATGATTGTCATTCAAATGACATTCATAGCCTGTTTCAGCTAAAATATATAATCGAATTTGGAGAATATATTTTTCCTTCTATTCAATAGATCCATTATGTTTCCATTTTACTTCAGTCCTACAGCTTTTGCTAGCAGGTCTTGAAAAAAGTACAGAGAGTTAATTCTCTTCTCTATCAGTTCTTTTCCAAAAGTAAATCGCTACCATTCTTGAGATTCAAACGTTCATTCAAGGAGTGACTAGGGTACTCCCTCCATAAAGGGCTCCTCTCTCACCATAGGATTTAAATTGGGTTTTGAAGTCTCTTCAGTCATCCCCTGTGTACCACTATCCTCCGCTTCTATCAAAGATCTGACATATAAGACAGTCATTCTCATTGCTATTGTGTCAGCAGGAAGAGTTTCAGAACTCAGTTCCTATCCTGCTTGTCTCTCCCTGCGTCTCTCCCTCCAGCGTCGGTCTATCCGTATGACCAGGAGTATGAGATCCTCCAGGGACGGGGGTACACCGACGTGGGCCAGTTCGTACTTGAGGGACTCTGTGAGCCCCAAACGGAACTGATCAAGAAGAGCGGCCTCGTTTCACTGGGTCTCTATGGACAACCTACGAAAGTCCGCGATGTAGTCCTCAACTGGCCGCCGTCCCTGGGACAATGCCCTGATGGTGGATTGCGCCGAGGCAGAGCACATAGGATCGTCATATAACGTATCCATCGCACGACGAAAAGACAGCCATGAGTGGAGCAAAGGACTGTTCTCCTGTAACAGATTGATCGCCCAGGCTTGCGGCTCCCCCGACAATAGAGTTATGGTAGTGCGGACTTTTACGAAGTCGGCCGCATAGGTCCTAGGGTTTATGGCAAACAGCAGTTTGCAAGCGGTCATGAATGACTTATACTGACTCCTGTTCCCACTGAAACGGACAGGAAGGGGAACCCTAGGGTCGGGGGCAGAGGCCCCAAGATCCACCGAAGGACCAGAGGGAGAAGCAGTGGGTCCGTGAGGTGGAGACACTGGTTGGAGCTCCAGCAGCCTGTGTTGGAGTACAGCCTGGTTGCTCTGCAGCTTCTCGATAGAAGCAGTCAAGGAGGAGAGTTGAGAGCTCAAGGCAGTAAGGGCATCCATGAGTCCTGCAGGTTCCATAGTATGGCTCAGTAGTACTGGCAGAGAACTTTTTGGACAAGGAACCCAGGAACAGGACTAAGAAAGCCCTAGGTCTGAAAGAAGGAGTATAAGAAACTCCTCCAACAAGGGCAAGTGGAGAGGAGCTGGGGAGCGACGTTGGGGCGCATTGCTAGCGGACGTAGGCCCCCTCTAGTGTGTTGTGCTGCAGCCAAAGCCGAATAAAGATGCTGGCCGTGAAGCCAGATGACCCCCTTCAGTTGAGGTGAAGGCGGCCCAGAAGAACACACTATAGAGAGGACTTACACCATCTCCCAGGGAGAGTCTACACCTAGCGAACTAGTATGATAGAACTCACCAGGCAGTGGAAGAGGGATATCAGGCTGGGGTACGGGATATGCAGGCAGGCAGAGAAGCTGGAAGTGCAGAGGCAGGCCGAAGAATCCAGAGGAGGTAGGCAGACAAACAGCTGGATAACCAGAGGCAGCCGGAGGTCCAGAGGAGGAAGGTAGGATGCACAGCTAGAGGACTGGATCAAGCTGGAGGTCCAAAGGAGGAAGAGGAGCAGCTAGAGGTCTGGAGCAAGCTGGAGGTCTAAAGGAGGAAGACAGACGGACCGATGATAGGGAGACGGATAAGGATACTAATGAGAGCACTAATGGGGAGGTAGAGCAAGGACAGCTCTCACCTCCTGCAGGACGCTGACTACTGAGCGCCAGTCCTGAGCCGCTCGCCCGTAAAAATAGAAGGCATCATGACTCCAATGTTGCAGCACGTCTGGGCGTCCGACATAGGCGCCTGCGCAGATGCGCCGCGGAAGCCAGAGCTGGCACCAGGGATCTCCCGGCTCGGAGCCCAGGACCGGGTAGGTACCGACACACTGCAACCTTTCCCTTTCCCTTGCCTCTTTTCCCTCCCCCCTTTACTCTATCCTGGGAAATTTAGATTTTACTCCTGGCTTGGATCGAAACGTTTTTCAGTCTTGGCTTTCTAATGGTCTTTCAGACTAAGGCCACCTACTCTCCCTCTCCTTTTTGGCATTTTTGCCAAATTCATAATCTCCACCCTCCCCACTCCTGGCTATGTACCTCATTCTCTCACTCCCTTCGAATAGCATCGCCCCAATTTCCCACTGTTAGGCATCTCAAAGATGTATAGAATGCTGCTGTCCTCCACTTCTTCCTCTCCCCCGCCCTATAAACAATTGTGGTCTTCTGAACTCCATATCGAGATCTCACTGGTTTCTACTCTTTCGCTTGTATCATAAGTACCTATCCAACATAACGATGACAGAAACCAACTATAAGATAATAACCCTCTGGTACCTCACTCTGTCGTATCTTACCAGGTTTCTTCCTTCTTAAAGGGATAGTAATACTTAAAATGTAAAAAAAAATATGTTGTAGGGTTTTTCCCCCTGAGTAAAACAAGAGTACTCCCACTGCTGAAAGGTGTTTCATTCAAAAGTTATTAATTTTCAAAGTTAAATTTTTTAGGTGCAATATCACAGTGGCCTGAAATTGTACAGTGGCGCTGTTGCTACACGATCCTATGGACAGCTCTGGTCCCGGGACCATAAATCTCCACAGTTTGGACCCGTGAGGGGCCTTGTTGCGCTTTATATTGTTGAATAAAGCTTTTTAACCTACCCAATTGTCTGAGTGTTCAATAAAACCGTGACACTCAGAACCTGGGCAGAGAAGCTCTCCCTTCAATCTAGGACTGATCCCTTTTCTCCCTTTGACTCTGCTTGCCGGTTGCCGACCCAGGAGCCACATGCACCCCCTCTCCCTTTTTTTATTTTTGTATCTTCTTCTTCCTTTTCTCCCTGTTCTAGTTCTGATTAGGATACATTCATACTCTCAGTTTTGCACTTGTACCTTTTGAACTGTTACCGCTCGGTCTTGTATATTGCATCTATATAGTATAATCCTCCGGAGACACACACACCCAGGGATGGCAGTAAGGAGGGGATATAGAAATCTCCTCCCTAATGCCAATGCTGGAGATACAGGAGGGGTGTGATTTAGACAGGAGTGGGCAGGGTTTGCCCTTCCTCAACTTCCTGCTTACAGCCACTGAAGGGTTAAGGTACACACACTCATTGCTCAATTATTTCATGTGTCTCAACTTTTGCCATGCAAGACAGAGGACAGGCAGCCATCAGCTACACACTGACAACCCACTGACTGCCACAGAGTTGTGTATCAACATTTACCCCTCAGGACAGACCAGCATCATAGGGGAAGTGTCCTCAAAACACTCCCACTGTAAACCATTTCCCTCCCACTACTCCTCCTTCCCCACCCTAATCCTAACACTTTTTTCACATTTATGTTAAGCCCTGCTCCCTACTCACTATTAAGCCCCGCCAGCTTTTAACCCAAATTTCCTCATTGATCTCTCCCCACCAGCACCACAAGAGTCCCCTCCAGGGACTCCATTAAACAAAGTTCCCAAGTCTAAATATACTTCCCACTGCTATTTAACTCTTACATGACACACCAGGGTATACTGCATGCTGCTCTATACCTTAACCCTTTCTGGTGCGTGTGTGTATATGTCTGGTACGTGTCTACGCATGTCTCGTGCATGCGTGTTACATCTCTGCTACGTGTGTGTGTGTACATGTGTGTGTATGCATGTTTCTGATTCTCACTGTGTGTTGCATATGTCTGTGATTATCAGTGTGTCTACATTTCGGACACATACGTCAAACAGTCATAATATGACGGGCAACGTCATCCCACATTGCTAGTTATGTTATGTAATCCTACCATGCTTGCAGCCTTGACTTTATCTGTATTGGCTTTTATACGTGAAAGTTTTCAAATACAAAAAAATAAAAAATTCTTAAGAATAAAAAATACATAATTAAATGTCACATAAGAATGTTTTCGTAATGTTAAAGGAGATGATACTAACCATTGTGTCCTCATTTAAAATGTGTGTTGCAACCATCACCCAACTGGATTTATTTATTTTATTATTTATTTTTTTTATTAAAAAGGGTCTCAAGAGGCGTAAATATGGCGTGTTTGTTATCCCAAAGGGAGACCTACTGCCCCACTATGTAGAATGTCTCTATAGAGTGATTGAGTTTTATATGACGTCTGTACACAGTATTTCTAGCTTCTCTCTGTGGAGCGGCTATAGAGCAGTCCCCAAGATTAGCATACAGTGAGCACCTCACTAACAATAAACCAAGGAAATATACTTAATAGATTCTAAAAGTCCTTAGTTTTAAGTTAAGATCCTTCCACAGCTTGCTTGTAGTATATGGTTCTGGGCTCCCCATGTCACAAAACTGTAAAAATGATATAAAAAGAAAGTTGCACAGGATAGGCCTTCTGAGTGCAGTCGTTTTAGTACTTTTGGAGCCAACACCAAGTACCCAGTGCTCTTAGAATATTACTAACTTTTTAGAGAGGCTATTCTAGATCATCTCTCAATCATTATAACGCTCCTGGTATAAACCCTAGGATGGTTACATCCTCCCTCCATGTTCCAAGATTACTGCTATCGCTGGAAAGGGATCTAGGGCTATATTCTTTGTCTTACAACAGATATATATCCATGTAGAGTGCCCGATCTCCTTCTGGAACAGAGGTAGTGGGGATAAACTCAAAGAGACTGAGCTATAGTATGGCAAATGGTAGCCAAAATGTATTAATACAAAATGTCAAAATATATGAAAACAATGCAATACTTGCTAGGGGTCTGCTGTATGCGTTTCACAATAGTAGTTACTTCTTCGAGAGCTCTAGGATTCTGTCAATATTCACTCATATTTATATGCAAAAGCAATCTACACATCAAAGATGATATTACCTTGTTTGCCAGAAGCTCCCCTGCTTGGGACATTATGTGATGACGTCTTTACTATTTTTGCATTCCAAAAATGGAACACTCCTGTCTCATAATTTCTGATGATTTCTTTCTTTTAATGGGCATGGGTTAATGTGCCCAATCCCTAAAGGACCATATGCGCATACTCAAAGACATCTCATTCTTGCTTTCCAAAATTGGAACACACCCATATGTTAACCATCGTACTACCAACCGTTCTCAAGCATCAATTGCTAGCATTTGTTCTTCTGCGGGCTACCTAGCAACGCTGACAATGCCTTTGTTTAGCGCTACAAAATGAAGGGTTATCTCAATGGATATTAGAGTTGTGGCTTTTTACTTTGTTCTACAATGTCTTGTATATATTTTGACTAGGGACAGTTTGAATTATGTCTTATTATTTTATAACTGTATGATGTATATTCCCTTAATATTTAGATTTTAAAGAATACATGCACCATGCAAACTTAGACACTGATTTGGACTTTATTAGACTATATGGCACACATCCAATGATGTGGAAAGTTATCTGTGGCCTACAAAAGGCAAGATCTAACGGAACTGTGTAATCCCCTTGATTAATATGTTTACTCTGAAACATATTGGTGAAGATAAAGAAGACTGGACCAGAAGCTAGTGATTACCCAGAGGGAGGCACAGCTTGTTGGCAGAAATGGCCATGATCAGATACTGATAATTCCAGGGCTTCACTGGGGACATTTATTAGCAGCCTCCTGATTGTCTTAGTAATATGCCTGTTGATGGTTTTACACAAGAGTGCACTGTGGTGCAGTTTTTACATAAAATCTGTAGAGATTGCATAATCTTGCTCTTTTTATTGTCGTCAAAGGTACGCCAACAATGACATCTTTGAAGTTTAACCTTTGGCTTTTCGATTATAAGCAGATATACCATAAGTGGCTATTTGGACTGATATTTGAGTCCATGCAGTATTGTCCTATGAATTTTCTCTTCTTCTTCACATACCACATAACAAATACTGCTTCGTTTAAGTATAGTTGTATCTCTCTCTTAAGTCCATTGGGGAACCCAGGAACTACGGGGTAAAATGTTCTCCCCTACGTAATCATGATTACTCCAATTTGGCCTTGCTAAGAGTGTACTAGGATCTAATCAATCTATTATTTGCAGAGCAATATATTCTTATTCCTTCTGACCTCTTTGCACAGGTCCTCTGTATCAGGTCTGTAAGCCAGTTTATTCCAAGGTGTATCAAAGGGTCTGGTCCTTGCTTTTCATATGGTGGGAAGACCAGGAGTTGCAGCCAATTCCCTTTTGTCCTCCAGTTATTTTGAACTTTCTTCAGGACAGGCTTCAGAAATGACTTTGTCTTAGTCCTATTAAAGTCCAGATTTCATCCTTATCTGTTGTCTTTCAGAGGACTGTTGCATTGTTGCCAGATGTGCAGCAGGATCCCACTTCTCCATAGGACTTCAACTTGGCCCTGGAAGTGCTCCAGAAGGACACTTTAGAGCCTTTGGCTTTGGTATCTCTTTGTTGCTTGATTCTCAAGATGCCTTTTCTGCTTTTGTGTGTCCATTCAGCGCATGGTCGAACTACAGGCTTGGTCTTGCAGGGTTATTTTCTAAATTCCCTTTGGGTTTCTTCCCAAGGTGATTTCTGACTTTATTAATCAGGAAATTGTTGTTATTCTCTCTGTCTGGCTCTGTTTAATAGGTGGGAGCATGCGCTCCACTGCTTGGACATAGATGACTGAAATAATACATTCATCACAAGGAAACTTTCCACAAATCAGACTCCCTTTTCTTTATTTCTGAGGGCCCACGTGTGGACCAAGCTGCATCTAAAGTGACAGTGGCTTCTTGCATCAAGTCTACCATTCATCAAGCCTTTAGGAAGAAAAGTGTGTGTGTGTGTGTGTGTGTGTGTGTGTCTGTCTCCAAGGTTACTTTTCCAATTGTTCCTGTGTTCCACAAGGACTAAGAGAAAAGGATTTATCTGTAAGTACACAAAAATCCCCCTTTATTTTGTGTCCTATCCACGACAAGAAAATATGAGTTTGACTCCACCTCCCAGCCTGGTAGGACCAATCAAATCTATAAATGTTCACTCTCCCTTACCTACTGCAGTTATTTTTGTTCCTACCTAGCTGGGATATGGAAGGTTAATTATCTCATTGATATACAGAAACATAATTTTATTTTAAAAGATTAGAAGGTATCTCTGACAGGTGTGGGTTACATACAAGTTTATCTACATTGATGTAGTTAATACATGGATTAACCTGTTGGGATTTAATCTTCATGATAAACAGAATTCGCACTTGTATATCTCACAGACATACAAACCAATCATTTTAAGTATCTATATGGTCTGGATACCCACAAACAAATAGGGGTCGCATGGGCCAGTCTGCCTACCTCCATACATCATAATATGGGCTTGTTATACTTGCTTCCTTGCTAACAGAAGAGAAAAGCAAGTAGACAGAGAATGAAATGAGAAGTTATGTTTACTGGTGTTACTCCTTTAAGGTAAGATGGTTCCACATTTCAAGCTGGAATGCACTAAAATAGGAGGTACGTGATGATGTTCACACAGAAATATGACACGGAAAAAAGCTTCTATTCCTTTTAAAACCTTGGGCAGGAGATTTCCACTGGTGGAATGCACACCTATTTCCTGGATCTACAGGCCTAAAGTATTTAAAGAAACATGCGGTCCATTTTAATGGCTTGGGGATCCAAAGGAGAAACACATAGAAACATTGTCTTAGATTCAGCCTTCATGGGGCACAAAAAAAGCAGCCCCAGTCTTCTCAAAATCACCATTCCATCAGTGATCTTATCAAGATAGAGTTGAGTCAAGGGGATAAAACATTAGTTTCAATAAGATTGATGAAGATGTATCCTTTTTTGCATGAGTTAGTTTCAGCCTGTATTAAACCTTGAAGAGTAAATGCAGCAGTAGCCTAGATATCAAGAAGAACTGCCATACTTATGGAAGATGGAACCTCATTGAGAGATCCCGTGGATAAAGTGTTGGATAATGCACAAAAAAAAAAACCCTTTTCAGCTACTGGTGACAATTTCAAATCGGATATGGATTGCATACTTACCTTTAAGGATTTGGTTATGAGAACTGGATCAAAAAAACTGATCTTTATCCAGATAAAGATTGTTTAAGGAAGTAGCTACCGTGAAAGAAGCAGTTAATTTTTCATGGGATGCATCCAGAGATTTTATAAAGCTACTGGGCAGTTCTTCAGCCCTGTCAGTGACAGAAAGAAGAGCACTGTGGATCAAGGCATGAGAAGCGGGGCATATAATCAAAGAGCTGGTCGATTCCCCTGCCATTTGAAGGTGTATACTTTTTCTGAGAACAATTAGAAGAAATAGCTAAGAGAACATCTTAGCAGGAAAAGAGAAATAGAAGTCTCTCTTCCTTAAGATCTTCTGATTGTAGCTCCAGAAGGAAATCTTTTGGTGAATTGAGAAAATATCAAACTGGAAAGCATATGAACAGAAAAGAAAGTGAGCATCTCAAGGTGGAAGAGGAGGATCCAGGAAGGATGTCACGAGAAGAATTCCAATGAAGGAAGCATCCTTCATCTCCAATCTCAGTAGGGGGCAAACTGGGACAATTTCTGCCAGCTTGGCTACCATCACAGCCGGGTGCAACAAATATTAGAGATGGGGTATCCAGGAAGTGCCAAAAACTAGATGATTCAGAACATTATCTTTCCCAAGAAACCACTTCAAAAAAACTGCAATGAAGAAGACAGCCCAGGACCTGTTCTACAACAAAGTAACAGAGGAAGTACCAATGGATCAGAAAAGTTATTTGCAGTCTTAAAACCTTCAGGAGAAGTCAAATTAATACTGTATTTGAAGTGGTTGAACAAATTCATTAAGACAAAAAAATTGAAGATGGAGTAAATCAGTTCAGTGACCAAGGCAGTCCAGCCTTACTCCTTCCTGACTACAATCGATCTGAAGGATCCATGCCACCATATCCTAGTAAGATCCAGCCACAGGGGGGGCAGGCGAACTGCCTAGGCTGAAAGAGGTGTTCTGCATAGCTCCTTCGCTAGGTTATTGGATTTACCTTTTAATTGTCTACATGGATCTTATTTTTCTAACTACATCATTGCGGTAGTGCATGGCACCTTTCCCAAGAGCTTAACTGAAGTCTGGATGCTCAATTCTCAAGGACGGGGATAATATTTGCTGCGCTTTCCCTTCACGCGCTCTTTGGCTCAGATGCCATAGCCGAACAGCATGGTGGCTGTAGCACTGATTCTAGCTAGTGTCCCTGAGGTCGTGATTCCGGATATATGTCTCCAGTCAACGGTAACTACTCCCTCACCTCTATAACTCAAGAAGGAAGATTTTATGCATCTACCATCTAAAACGGAGCTTTGATCGGTGATGGCTGAGTTTCTGCTTGTGGTAAAAGAGGAGTTCCCCAGTTTGCGCAGGGACCTTGAGCTGTTGGGTCCTAGTGTTTTGGAGACTGCACAAACCTTGTCCAGACCGGATGAGTCAACTGCCTGTCCTACGATGTGCAAGGTGGAGCTCAATGTTGGAAAGTGGGATGCCCATCTTTGTGTCCTGGCTCTGTCTGGGGATGTTCTTAGAGAGGTTCTGATGTCCGAGCAGAGTTTGCTGTTCCTTTCTGGTGCTGGTCACTCACTAGCTCGTGCTAGCTAGCTAGCGCGTTGTCTATACAGGTGCGGACCTGTAGCACAGTTGCCTTCCTTGGTACGTTGATATTCAGGTGCGGACCTGGAGTGATCCTCAGGTGCAGACCTGAGACTGTTTCCCTTCTCTGCCTTCTGGAACTAGTCAGTACCATTACAGCAGCGGGATCCTTCCTGACATCCTCTACCTTGCCTGTAATTCTTGCTGTGTTCCGTTGTCCTGTACGTTGTGCTCCTTAATAAAGATTGTGTTACCTTCAGTACTGGTCCAAGTCCTCCTTATTGAGTTCGTGACACAAATATTATTTGCTTGCAGTGGAATGACAGAAGAAAAAGAAATATCGGTGAGTAAATTTCACCTTTTTTGTGTTCAGTGTTTGCTCTTTATTTCTTCTTTCTAAAAGAGTTGATGTTGTTTCTTATACTTTTAAGGATGACGTCTGTGTAGGTATGACTTTTTAAAGGTATATTAATACATATATATTAGATATATTAGATACATTTCTTTCCAAAGGGAACATACAGAGCAATACTGTTTATTAGTAGGCAGATCAGGAAGGTCTGATAAAGACTAACTTATTTTGTAGCAGGAAAGCTATAAAATTACTGGGGTATGAGGAGAAGGTTGAACTTGATGGACTTGTGTCTTTATTCAACCTAATTTACTGTGTTACTATGTTACATGTATTAAAGTTGAGGGCTGAGTCTCTTTATATTTTTTAACATATCCTATATTATAATTCGCTAAGGATGTTTGTCAGAAGCCTCCATGCGCAGTAGAGACGGCTGCGCGGGCTGCAGTCATGCGCAGTAGAGACGGCTGCGCGGGCTGCAGTCATGCGCAGTAGAGACGGCTGCGCGGGCTGCAGTCATGCAAAGTAGAGACGGCTGCGGGGGCTGCAGTCATGCGCAGTAGAGACGGCTTCGTGCGCTGCAGTCATTCGCAGTACAGACTGCCAGCGCCGTGGCTGATACGGAGCAGGGAGCTTTAAATTCAGATCGGAGTCCTCTCTGCGTACCTTCCTGGGACCTCTTGGTACTAGGAAGGTGCACAGAAAGGACTACGGTCTGAATTCGGAGTGCCCTGCTCTGTATAAGCCACGGTGCTTTCGGGCAGTCTGTACTGCGGATGACTGCAGCTCTGCCAGTGTTGGCCTGTGTACACGGGCTTTAAAACTAGTAGCTCTATACTTGTAGTTCAAGCGCTTTTCAATCAGAAAGGATCCCCTTCTGGCCGCCTCCTATTAGATTTGGAATCCGGTTGCAGGACCAGATGAATCCGGGGAGGGACAATCTTCACTGAGTAAGTATAAGGAAAACCCTGCCCCCCTTGACAAAGGAGGGCAGGATTTTCCTTTTGCTTACTGAAGATTGTCCCTTGCCATGCTCCATCCGAACCAAACTGAGGCAGAGTGACACCAGAGAAAAAGGGGAGGGAGGGGATCCTTTCTGATTGAATAGAGTTTGGAGTACAAATCTGTAAGTATTGAAATATAACGCTATGTGTTAAAGAAGATTCAGATCTCAACTTTAATACAAGTATTACTATTCCTTTAAAGGTATCTGCAAACACAGCCTCCCGAGGCAAAGAATTCCATTGTTACTACCCTTACTGTAAAAAAAAAAAAAAAAGCAAACAACTCTGCCTGTGTTTTAGTTTAAAGTGCCTTTCCTCTAGTTTTTTTTGGCAACCCCTTGTTTTTTCCTCAACTCCTGGGTTCTCCATAGAGTACCTTGTATTGGCCTAGAATGTATTTGTAAATGTTAATCATATCCTCTCCTAGATGCCTCTTCTCTAATGTAAGCAAACAGTTTGGCTAGTCTCTCATTATAACCAATGTCTTACAATCCATTTATCAGTTTTGTTGCATATATCTGTAATTTTGCCAACTGAAGATTTTTTTAAAGAGCTAGTGAGCAAAACTATATGTGCTCTATTCTAGATGAGGCCTTACCATGGATGTGTAAACAGTTCTAATTATATTTCTGTCCCATGCATCTATACCTGTTTTTTTTATACATGTTTGTATCTTATTAGCTTATATAGCAGCTTAGTTGTACTGCACACTAGTTAGTCTGTTGTCTACCAGAACTCCTAAGACTTTCTTTAACACTACTTTTTATAACTACTTTCCAAGTCGTTTCCCATTTTGTGTGTATGTAGCATGCTTGTGTCTGCAACCCAAATGCATAACTTTACATTTATCTATATTAACCATACCTGGGAACTTCTTGGTTGGGGCTGCCTGGAGGAGAGCCCTCTGGTGCCGATGAGGGGACAGAAATGATGCGATTCACGTCATAATATGGTCTGGGCTTAATCACGAGGGTGCAGGACTTCTAAAAGAAAAAAAAATAGCTTGAATAGACTATGGAAGGAGGAGAAGAGGATAGGGAGTGGGAGGGAACAGGGTAGGATTGAGCACATGTGGGCAGAGTTTCATCAGAAACTTCCCACATCCAGAGAATCAGACTCTGCCCTGGAGACCCTTTAATTCAGTGTCAAAACCGGAGTCTCCAGGGGAAAACCAGAGAGTTCCCAGCTATAATATTGACCCCTGATGGACCTATGACGTTCCAGGACTGTCATGAGTAAAATTTGTATTTCAGTGCTCCCTGCATGCCATTTGGGGAGCTCTGATAGTGGGGTGGGGGGGGGGACTTCGTAATCCTTAAGTGCTAAACCTAATTTGCCAATTATAATCTTGTTCCCTTAACCTTCTCTGTGTGAATTTCCTTGCATAGTTTTGTGTCCTCAGCAAAGACAGAGACACATATTTCAATACCCTCTACAGGATAATTCATTGACAAATTTAAAAAAAAAAAAATTAACCCATGATTGAACTGTGAGGCACACCACTTACAATTTTAGGCCATCTTGAAAACACTGTTTCTCTGTCGTGCAATACAGGTTACTGGTGACTTTGGCTAGGTGATCCTCCCCTTTAACTAGGCAGGAACAATTCTAGAAGTGAATTCAGGGGGTGGAGCCTACCTTCCCTCCTTGGCTGCAGCTAGCCAATCGGCTCCATTAAGATTTGTTCCTTGGTGAAGACACAGGCAAGAGGAACAGTTCTGCTATAGTTTTAGCTAATTTTTTATTTTTCTGTTAGATATGGAATACCACCATTAGGTGGATTACCATAACTGACAATGCCCTTAGATGTGGCTAGCTCAGTATCCAGGTGCTTTTTGTGGACCTTAAGCCCTTGGGGGAAAGCCTTGGGTTCAAGCTCTTTCTTCAAGAGTTTGCCCACTGTGCCCCTCTGCACAGGGTTTTTTCCTTTGGAGTTCCTATTGCACACTCCTGCACTCATTGGGTTTATCTATATGTCTGTTGGGTGTTTTGGAGCAAGTTTCTGTGGTAACCTAACCATTTAGCTGCTGGTTTTGCATCTTTTGGGAGTGGGGGGGGTTATTAGCACATTCCCTACTGGGTCTGCTAACATGTTCTAGTGATGTTTCATGTAATTTTAATTCACAGTTTCAACTTTGCAAAATTTGTGTTCCTGCACGCTTTACCGCATAGACGCCATTGCTCCATTCACTTCTCTGGAACTGTACAGTTTGGGATATATCTCTGCAACCGCGCGACGTAGCGACTAAAGAGATGGCTCATTTTAATTGTCTGCCCTTGCTCTGTCATCCGGTTAACGTTTTATGTGTGTTTGGGGACTCAGGGGGCTTCGGGCACTGTTGGGGTACTTTTTCTACGAAAACTACATTTCCCATGAGCACTTGCTTCGCTTGCTCGTTTCGGATTGGCTCCCGCAGCAATTTTGTCCCTTTTCCTGAATGAGTATCCTATGGCAGGGCTTGGAGACTCCTTCTTTCCTATGCAGATTAACCCTTTGCCAGATAAGTGCACTTTAGTGATTTCTGGGGTGAAATTTTAATCTTATACACTGTATTTGGGGATTCCTTATACTTTAAAGGGATAGTATTACTTCAAAATTACTATCCTTCATATTGTAGCCCTTAATAAACTGAGTTAAATGACACCAGCGGCATCTCTCAAACCTTTATGGTTTAAGAGATAGCCACTTTCAAAGTTTCCTCTCCCCTGCTGTCAGCATTCTGCTGCCAGCAGGGGAATATGGTCCCAGGACAGGCGGAGGCTCTTAAACAGAGCCAATATCTTGTTATGGAAGGAAAAATGATTAATTGAAACAGTCTTCTACGTGTGCTTGGTTACCAAGCTTTAGTATCCGTCCTTCATCGGGACGGCATCAAAGTTACTCCATACA
Organism: Rhinophrynus dorsalis; assembly: GCA_037306005.1. Classification (NCBI taxonomy): domain Eukaryota; kingdom Metazoa; phylum Chordata; class Amphibia; order Anura; family Rhinophrynidae; genus Rhinophrynus; species Rhinophrynus dorsalis. The sequence goes on along the minus strand of CM074725.1, from coordinate 145,817,356 downwards.
TGGATGACCTGCTTCTGAAAGCCCCTTCTGCGGAACTTCTTCATCAGCAGGTTCAGGACTGCATTCATGCTCTCACCCATCACAGGTGGATCATCAACATGGACAACTTAGATCTTGTCCCATCCCAGCGTCTGGTCTTCCTGGGCCTTCTCTTCGACACTCAGCAGAGCATGGTGTTTCTCACGGACGAGGTGGCTCACCAGATCGTCCACAGGGTTTCTGCTGTTCTGGCTCATGATCCAGTTCCAGTCAATTAGCTGTCCTTTCTAGTGGGGAGTTGTGGTGGCTCAACCTCTCCAATCTGCAGGAGGGCAAGTCCTTCCTGGTATTATCCTGGACCACGGTGACGGTGTCCAGCTGGGGAGCGGTCCTGGGTCACCTGAGTGCTCAGGGTCTGTGGTCTCTGGAGGAATCTCTCCTTCCCATCAACGTGTTGGAGGTTCAGGCGATATTTTCATGCCCTTCGTCATAGGACACCCCAGCTGGAAGAATGCCCAGTCCGGGCCCAGTCTGACAACACCGCGGCTCGCCTCTTGGTTAAAGGTCAAGGCTATTTTGTTCTGGGCAGAAGAAACTGTTCCTGCCATATCCGCAGTGCACATTCCTGGCGTAGACAACGTCATGGCAGACTTCCTCAGTCAACACACGGTGGACAGAGGAGAGTGGGAACTGCACCCAGAAGTGTTCACCCTCGCTGTTCAGAAGTGGGGTCTTCCTTGCATCGACCTGATGGCGACTAGACACAACCGGAAGGTTCCGAGGTTCTGCTCTCACTGGAAGGATCCTCTAGCTCTAGAGGTGGATGCCATGTCCATTCCTGGCTTACATCTTTCCTCCCCTTCCCATGTTGCACAGGGTGCTACGGAAATTGAGACTGGAGCACTATCCAGTCATTCTGATTGCTCCGTACTGGCCTCGACAGGCTTGGTTTCCGGAACTTCTGGATCTGTCAGTGGCGGAGCCATTCCAGCTCCCTTGCAGTCCAGATCTTCTTCTACAGGGTTACCCGTGGAAGGAGGATGTTCATCGTCTAGCTTGACAGCTTGGAAATTGAATCCTCAATACTGAAGAAGAAAGGTTTTTCTTCTGGTGTGGTGGCTACTCTGCTCAGTGCCCGCAAACCTGTTTCTTCTAAGGCCTACCATCGTGTCTGGTCAACCTTTCTATCTTGTGCTGATAGGGACTTTCTCAGGAATTTGATCTGCCTACGGTCCTGGCTTTCAGGATAAGGGCCTCTGTTTGAACTCTCTTAAGGTTCAGACTTCTGCTCTCTGTTTTCTTTCAGAGGAGCATTGCTATTCTTCCTGATGTCAAAGTTTTTCTTCCAGGGAGTTGCTCATACTTGTCCTGCTTTTAAGACTCCTGCTCCTCAGTGGGATCTTAACTTGCTTTTGGGCGTCCTTCAGCACCCTCCCTTTGAGTCCTTGGCTAATATTCCCTTTACGCATGCTTACGTGGAAAATGGCCTTTCTCTTGGCGATCGTGTCTGTTCAACGTGTCGCGGAGTTACATGCTCTGTCTTGTAGACCACCCATTTTGGTGTTTTGCAAAGACATGGCGGTGCTTCTTACTTTGCAGGAGTTTCTCCAGAAGGTGGTCTCTGAGTTCCACATTAATCAGTAGATTGTGGTGCCTTCTTTCTGCCCTGACCCTACCTCTGACAAGGAGAGGTATCTCCACTTGTTAGATATGGTGCATTGTCTCAAGTTTTATGTACATCGCACTGAGTCCATTAGACAGTCTGGCGCTCTGTTCATCATTCCTGAGGGCCCCAGTGCAGGGAGACCTGCATCCAAAGTGACTATTGAGTCTTGGATCAAGTACACTATTCGTAAGGCTTATGAGCTAAGAAAGAAGCCTGTTCCCTTTTGGGTCACGGCTCATTCTACTAGATCTATTGGGGCTTCTTGGGCTTACAAGAATCAGGCCTCCGCTGATCAGTTTTGCAAGGCTGCCACTTGGTCGTCTGTGCACACCTTTTTGAAGAACTACCGTGTTGATGTGCTGGCATCGGCTGACACCAGTTTTGGGAGGAAGATCCTGGAGGCAGTCTTGCCTGTCTAGGATCTTCTTCGGTTCTTTAGTGCTTCCTTCACTTTTGAGCCCTGTTGGCTGTAGTTCAGTGTGGTGTGTTAACAGTTCTTGGGGTGGTGTTACCCCTGTTCAGTGTCCGTTGACACTTCATTTGTTTTGTTGGGCTGTCTCTGATCTGATGGTTCATATCTGCTCTGGTGACTTTGGGGGCCTTGCACCTGGTCCTTTCCTTACTTCCCGCCTCTGGGAAACTCAATGGTTGGACATCCCAAAGTTACCTGTAACCTGTATTGGACAACAGAGAAAATAGGATTTTAGTCTTACATGTTAAATCCTTTTCTCCTAGTCCATACAGGTTACTGGTCTCCCACACTGTCAAGGGACCATGCTTGGCTCTCCTATGGGAGACCGTGGAGGTCCTTTGGGGTCATGCACACAAGAGTCTTCTTTCCCTTCTACTATCTAGTCAATAGTTAGTGTCTCAAATCTTTCTGGAGCTGATTGGCTAGCTGCATCCAAGGAGGGAAGGTAGGCTCCACCCCCTGCATTTACTTCTAGAATTGTTCCTGCCTAGTTAAAAGGGGGGATCGCCTACCCAAAGTTACCAGTAACCTGTATGGACTAAGAGAAAAAGATTTAACAGGTAAGACTAAAATCCTCTTATTTACAATTCCTCTCTGCAATCCATCACTTAACTATTATTCTATTTGTGCACATGTATTATCTCACAAGTCATTCCCTTTCAGTTTATGCACTAGTCAGTTGTGTGAGGTGCAGTTTCAAAAGCTTTAGCAAGCGCCAAGTATGCCACGTACACAGTTATACCTTTTTCACTCAAGTTAACACTTACTTGTTCATAGAATGCAATTAAATTAGTTTGACTTGACCTATCTTACACAAATCATATTTAGTGCTACTTGATGTCTGGAATTGAGATAAATATTCAGTCTATGACCCTTTTAGCTAAACCCATCTGAAATCTGTTTTTTTGTGCAGGTAGCAGAGCAATCGTAATGGAATGTCAGTATGGTCCTAGGAGGAAAGGAGCACAACCCAAAAAGAATGAGAATGAAATCATGTCTGCGGCATCATACAAAGCAACATGTCCGGCTAGGTAGGTACTTCTCCTTGTATTTTGCCATAATCAACTTTTTTTATGAGTGCTCAGAGCCAATAAATTATGGTATGCAAAACCATTGAAAGCGGCCTTGTAGCCGAGGATATACAGTAGCACTTTCAAGGGATAGTAACACTTAATATTAAAAAATATATATTGCACAGTTTATCTTGCTGAGTAAAACTAGGGTACTTTCACTGCTGGCAAATGTTTTTTTTTAGAACTTATTACCGAGCAAACTTGCATTTTTTGAATGCAGTACCTCCATGGCCTGAAATTTTACAGTGTAGCTTTTTCTACATCATCCTATGGAGGTTTACAGTCAACTGATCATAGCGGTCGATAGCATATTTTAGGCCATGGATGTTCTGCACCCAAAAAAATGCAAGTTTGACCTGCAATAACTTTTTAATAAAAATACATGTATCTTAGTGCTTGCACCTAGTATAATAACAAAACTACAATACAAAAAATGGTATTTGTGTATATATACTAAGTGTTTCTGATTTGCTGTCGGGGTGTGGCAATCCAAACAGTGACTGGCTAAATTGCCCCTTGCCTCTACAACCAAAAACACACACTGGTGTAGGACTGCTTAGCCACTTGCCTCACCTCCTCAACCAAGTCTGTGGCACCTTACTTGACGTAGGAGGAGGAAAAAGGCTTTTCAGCCATCTGCTTCTATACAATCAATATAGGTGATACAGAGGAGCAAGAGTCTCCCCTCCGTCTGTTCTACCTGAACTGCTGGGTAGAAGTGGGCAGGGTCAGGAAACCCTTTCAAGTCAATGTGGGAGGCTTTCCCTCATTGACCTAAAAGGGTTTCCCGATCCTGCCCTCTCCTACATGGTAGTTCATGTAGGATGGATGCAGGGGGGAGCTATCTTGCTCCTCTGGGTTGCCTCTATTGATCTTCCAGCTGAATCGGCTGGGACATTGTAGCTGGGAGGGGGGGGGGGCATCAGGAGGGGGGTCACACAGAGTTGCTTTACATCAATCCAGATTCCATTGCATTTCAAAGTGTCATCTTCATCATGGAATAGCAATGTATCATCTGTATGTTTTAATTCTTATCTCATGCATGTTTGTATGCGCACTTTTGTATGTCACAAGTTTTATATATATATATATATATATATATATATATATATATATATATATATATTATATATATAGTAAACCAAGCACACATAGAAGACCTTTCCAGTGAAGGATTACTTTTTCCATAACGCGATCTCGGCTCTGCTGAAGAGCTTCCGCTAGTCCCAGGACCGGATTCCCCTGCAGTCAGCTAGAGTGCTGACATCAGGGGAGGGGGAACTTGAAAGTGGATATCTCTCAAACCATAAAGGTTTGAGAGATGCCGCTGGTGTCATTTAATTTGTTTTTTTAAGTGCTACAAGATGCTTGATAGTAAAATTTAAGTATTATTATCCCTTTAAATGTGTCATACATACAGCTATGGTTGACCTGTGACTCTCCAGTTTTTGGATTCTGACTCCCTGCACCTACAGGCGGCCACTGAAATTGCAGTCTTAATTCAGCTCTTTTAGTGCATATCCGGCAATCCGTATACTTCTTTGTTAGGAGTTAACATCCTTTTCCCTGAAAACTGCTTTGTCTCCTAATGATCATACAGAACCTTTCTATAGCTATAGGAAAGAAATAAGGACAACTCTCTCTATATCTCTCTCTCTTATATTTAAGAATATACATCAAAAAGGTGAAGAAGTTCCCTAATTATAGAGTTCCCACAGACCCACTGATTGACAAGAAGTTGCTAAGAATGGAACAGGAAAAAGCTTTCAACCTGTTAAAGAAAGATCTTGAAGGAACTGATGGAGTTTTAAGGTATACTTTTAATATTTTTGTTATTTATTCATTTATTTAACTCAATTAGTTTAACCCTGTAAGTGCCTGAGGGGTGTGCAACGCATAACTTTGCAATGCATTGCACACCCCTCTGGTACTCAAAGGGTTAATATTTTGAATGCCATAGGGATTGTCAAAGCTTTGAAGAGCTCTCAAAGAGTTAAAGGAGCACTAACTCCTAAAAGTAAAATTGGTTGATTTTGCGTGCAAGTGTTATGTACTTCCCCAGTTTAACGTCTCGGTGTCCAAGTGGGCTCCCAGAGAAAGTGTAAAATAAATATGTTTGTGTCAATTAATTGCTTCTACATTAGCTGAGCCATCCTATTCCCTCTAGGAAGCACTATAGATATTAGTCTGTTTTGGATGGTTTTCTGGACGATATCTGGGTTGAAATTCTTAAATCCCTGGGAATCTCCAATGGGTTGACTCTTTTAGGTACACTGGCAACCAAGATAAAATATTCCAAATTCTCCTTTTCCCCCTAAACATTCACCCAGTAATCTCAAATCTTCAAACAGAAACTGTTACCTGGGACTGCTTCCCCATGTTGTTTAGGGGATAGTCAATCTGATCAAAAAAAGATTTCTACCAAAGCTACAGTGTGCCTTAAGGATTCCCCAGTATGACTGTATGGTCAAACTTTGGTTGTTACACAGAATGTGTTACACTCCACAATACCTCTGTAAGATGGGCTATTTGGAAACAGAGTAGTGCCTTAGGTGCATAGTGGCCCTGGGTACCTTTCTTCACATATTTTGGGCTCGCATAGCTATATTCAGCTTCTGTTAAAAAATTATCTTGTATCTACCCCATGATTCTGTGTCCCACATGGAACATGAATGTCTCCTCCTCCAGGAGGCCAAGGCACTTTAAAAAGGGTCTGTGAGGTGGAGACTCCCTCATCCTTTCCACATTACTACATCCTGCTAAGCTCAGTTTTAAGTGACCTCTTGATAAGGAGAGATGGCATGACTGACTTGCACTCTCTTCTTTCTACATATACTGTATGTGTAATGTAAATGGGTTTAGTGCCTAATTTAACCTCTTGCAGTCAGATAAGTACATTTGCATACCTTCAGGTACTTTTTTCCCTGTCTTTCTACTACTTTTGACTATCTTTTATACTTTTTTGTGGGGTCTTCTGACTATATCAGATTCAAAGGGACACATGGACAAGTCCAATTATTTATTTATTCTTGGGGCCCTAACTCCTTTAACCAATTGTTCCTCATGCCAGACTGGGCTCCCTTTAGATTAGTTTGGTACATTATGTTCCTCTTGCACAGTGTCCCCTACACCAACTCTGTGGTCCTCATCTGCTGACCAGGAACCAGTTTTGGTTAAGGCTCTTATTTCTTCATTCACCTCATCTATTCAAGGGTTCCTCAACTCTTGGTTTATGGGGCACCCTGCAACAAACCCCCCCCCCCCAGCAGGCCATTGAGTCAAACTAATGCTTATCTTGCCGAAGTGGCCTTTGATGTCACTAGATTTTCTGGTAAGACCTCAGCCTTTTCAGTGACTGCACTTTGTGGTTTAAGATCTGTTTAGCTGACCAATACTCCAAGAAATATATGGTTTTTCTTCCCTTTGCAGGCAAACAATTGTTTGGCCTTGCACTGGAGAAGGCATTCCACTGGGGGGCAAGAGTACTTTGCTGCCTCATATCACATCTGAGTGTGCTTTTTTTGCATGGAATACTCATGTTGTTGTTTGTTTTTGTTACCCACGCCAGTTTGGGTACACACCTAGGACACAGATTCCCCAGACAGCACAGGAGTGTCCTCCCACAAAATCCAGGTTTTGGGCAGGCAAGAAAACTGCTCAGCATCCTAAGGCTGACAAGGCCACCTCCTCATGACTCATGGGGACTTGGTCAGTCTCAGCCCATAGGACGTTGCCTCCGCTTCTTCCATGGCATGTGACAAATTTTGGTGATGGATAACTGAGTTTTGCGGATAATCTTTTAATTGTACCATATAGACTTCAAGTCCCTTCCTCATATTTTTCCCTATCCAGAGTTCCTTGGGATCTGGATCTATGTAGTCTTTTCTAGAATGCATTTTATCCCCTGACAGACATGCAGGTGTTGATCCCTGTTCCTTCTATAAGGAACGTTTCACCGGATTTTATACAAATCTCTTTGTGGTTCCCTAAAAGACGGAGGATGCTGTCCCATTCTTGACTTGGTGCCTCAACCATTTTGTGTTGGCCACACTGTTCAATATAGTGTCTTTGTGCTTTGATATCATACCTGTGTGCCCAAGGGAGTTTCTAGCCTTCATAGACTTGAAAGATGCTTCTTTGCACATCCAAATCCATCCAGACCATCAGTGATTCCTGAGATTTGCATTCCAGGGCAGTCAATTCCAGTTCACTACCCATCCATTTGGTCAAACATCAGATCCAAGGGACTATACATCTTCTCTGAAGGGATCTCCTTGACTCCTGGCCTAGATTACCTTTTACTCAAGGCTCCATTAGAAGTAATTTTATGCTCTCAGGAGTGCATCTCTATTCTGTAGCACTAAGGTTGGGTTCTCAATTTCAAGACATTTTCTCTGGTACCTTCCCAGGTACTTCATTGTCTTGGCTTGATATAAAATACCCTCAAAGGAAGTTTTTCTTTTTCTAGATGACATGATTCAGTCTCTGTAGCTCCAATTATCCCAAGCAATTTCCTGGCTATCGGCAGTGGCGCAGGAATACATGAATTTTCTGGGTTACCGGGTCTCTGCTCTGGAAGCAGTTCCATTTGCTGTATTCCACACATGGGAACTGCAGCTAAACATTCTAAAGAACTGGTCCAGGCATCAGTCTCCTCTGTCTCATGTCATGTCTCTGTCCCTTGGACAGGGTAATGGGGAAAATCAGGATGGGATGGGCTCATGTTATCCTGGTTACTCCAATCCAACCCTGTTGAGCCTGGTTTTTGGATCTTCTCAATCTACCCATGTTGGAACCTTTTCGTCTTACCTTGTGTCTGGACTTACTGATGCATGTAGCTTTGTGCCATCATCAAGTGGAATAGATAGCTTTGACAGCTTGTATCTTTAAGAATAAAAAGTTTTTTCTGATTGGTATTTCTACTGTGCTTCAGGTTAGAAAGCCAGTTTATTCCAAGGCCCATCACAAGGTTTGGTCCCTCTTCTACAAGTGGTGTGCCAGCTGAGGCTCGCACCTGCTGCCTTTTTGGTTTCTGGTAGATTTGGCCTTTCTTCAAGATGGTGTTCAGAAAGGGCTTAGTCTTCCATCAATGTTCAGATTTCAGCTCTTTCTGCACTTTCAGCAGCGTATTGTGTACACTGCCTTTCAGATTCTACTCCTCCGTGGGATTTGAACATAGTGTTGTTAGTTTTTCAGTAGCCAGCTTTTGAGCCTTTCTTCTGTTTCTCTGCGTTTCATGATGCTTAAGACCACTTTTCTTCTGGCTACTGTGTCTTTTCTGGCATTGTCTTGTTTTTCACTTGGATAGGGTGGTTTTGTGAACAACTGTGTTTTCTCTCCAAGGTTATTTTGGATTTTCACATCAGTCAGGAAAATTATCTTCCTTCCTTCTAACAGACAGGGACAGGAACTTCATCTGTTGGACGTGGTCAGGTGTTTGAAAATCTGACTTTCTTTTTGTCATTCCTGAAGGCACACGTGTGGGCCATGCTGCATCTAAGGTTACTGTAGTTTCCTGCATTAAGACGACTTTTCCCCAGTCTTATGTTGTCCTGGAAAAAACTGCACCCCTTTTGGGTCACAGAGCATACCACCAGGTCATATAAGACCAAATAATTTTTAGGTGTAAGTGTTTATTTAAACTGATTTTTATACGGCTTCTAGCTCAAACTAGTATAAGGCAGTGTAACAGAATGATATTCAAAGTGTACAGTGGATACAAGGATATTTAAAATCAACATTTAAAGACATTGGAAGCAAAAGGATAATTACGGGTATTGACACAAAGTATCTAAATGCTTGGCATTGCCAAGTGGTCCAGTCTCAGAGTCTGATACAGGTAAAGAGAGGAAACTCATGGTCTATAAAGAACTGTAGGGTAGAACATTCCGCTGGTAGTATGATGGAGGAATTATGAGGAAGAGTGTGATTGGGGTGCAGTGGAGCAATTAAAATGGCTTGTCCAAGTCTTGGAATAAAGTATAGGTTTAATGAAATCCAGCTGCAAAGCAGAATGAAGTGGGTAGTGGATGATGTTACAGGGAAGGGATGCATAGCTGTGTTAATTATGGAGGAGGTTATGGGGGTGTTAAATGACAGAATTCCCTGAAGAGTTGCCTTTTCAGGGACCATTTAAAATACTGAAAGATGAGAGAAAGTCTGAAGCAGAGCGTCCCATAGGGGTGGAGCAGCCCTAGAAATGTAAAAAGGCAATGTGGAGATGGTTTATGGCTAGTATCTGCAGATAAACTTGTATTGGGTAGTTCTTTTCTCTCAGTGGAATATCTAGGTTTTTTAATCTAGTTTTTTCTTTCTGCACTGTAAGTTTCCAGCTGCCGGTATCTGCAGGCAACTTTTTTTTTTTTTTTTTAAAGTGTATTTTTAGTTTATGACTAACAATCCTCAACAGACAGACATCCTGAGGCTGAAGGAAATGATGAGCAATTCTGGAGCAAACCAGCTGTACCTTCAGGAATAAACAAATGCTCCCCAAATTCCCACTAATTTTATTGCGAAGATGAATTTGGGCAGATCAGATTGGTGTCAATTGTGTCCAATGCTTCCATTGCTGTAATCCTGTACTATATGCATAAAATATTTTCATAATAGATACACAACTATCTTACTGTGGGAGCAGCTGCATCATTTCTTGCACATAGGGGCACACGCGTAAAACGCAAAATCAACTGCACCATAAAGAAAAAAAATTCCCATTGGTTTTAATTGGCTTTTATGCCATCGATGTTAGTCTTTGTTCCCTAAGGTTCAGTTGGTTTGCCCCAGAATTGCTCCACAATTCTTTGTACATATGGCCATTGCATTCTATTTGGTGGCAGACAATACCTCATAGGCCTATCTAGTTACTTCTGTCTTCTGAAAATAGTGTATTTTTCTCCATAGGTGGTATGTGCAGTTACCAGACCAGGATGCTCATCAGTACCATGACCTGGAGTCAGGTTGCTTTTCTCCTTCTTCTACCACATTCCAGCCATCCACAGAGGAAGAGGAGGAGATGCTGTGTGAGGAGAGCACAGCCCAACCATCTCGGCTGCATCCTCGGGTAGCTGGCAAGATCCGAGATCTGGTGTCTAGAGGAATTGATGAGGTCTATTCTGTCAGAAAACAGCTACGGTAAAAAAAATCTGTTTACAGTTTGTGGGGGTGACAACTTCAGTTTGATATAATGAGAAAAAAAAATAGAAATACTGGCTAATATTTAACATTGTAAGCAACCAAAGCTTGCATAGTAATATAGAAGTTGACAGCAGATAAGAATAAATTGGCCTTTCCAGTGTGCCCACTTTCCTATCTAATTATAGTGCACAATCTTATGTTTATCCTAGGTATTAGTCTCAACTACTTTTGTTGAGTAGCTGATCCATGAGTCTATTATCTGTTTTCTAAAGTAGTAGTACTGAAGTGCATTACTTCGGAGTTTAGACAATGTCCTCTTGCTTCGATATTCCTTTTTTTCCGAGAAGATACATGTACAAGCTTTATGTCCCAAAATGTCCTGCAACAGTAGGCACCTTCCAAGGACAGCCAGGGAGCCGTCTTGGTGTGTTGCATTATGAGCAATGTAGAAGGGAAATTTGCTATTTCTCTTCCTCTTTCATAAATTATACAGTGTGAGCGAGAAATGCCAAATTACTATCATTACAAGCAGAGCTATTTTTTGTTAAGAGGATGTCTGAGATAAAATTAATCACTGAAGAGAAATCCTACATTGACTCCTAGGGTTTACTATTGAAACGTTGCCTTCTACATGGCAGCCTTCAAAAGAGCGACATCAGAATGTTGCATGAGTCAAAAGGGAGACATCAGAATGTTGCATGAGTCAAAAGGGTGACATCAGAATGACTCCTGTATAAAAAAGGGAGTCCTCTAAATGTTACCCCCGCCCCCGCATTCAGGTCGCCAGGGGAAAGTGCAGTGGCATGCCAGTGCATTGCACAGCAATGCCATTGCAGTATTCCCCCAATGAAGATCATAACTTGCATATGCCTGGGTTGCCTGCAGTCACACACAGCGCACCCCGCAGGATGAAAGGAGAAAGAGGAAATAATGAATGATGTGTGTATCAATTGGGCAAATGATCCTGATTGTATATTTATCCAGAATATCCTTAATTATATTTATAGTTAAGGATTCTTAATTATATTTAATTCTGGGTTAAACCAATTGCACTATAGGAGCTCATAAAAATAGCACAGACTGCCACTGATTTAAATGGTGCTTTTTTTTTTTTTTTCTTTTTTTTTTTTTTAACGCCCTTGAATGCTAGAGAGGTCACCGGATTACTTCACAATGCATTGGTGACCTCTGTAGCATCCAAGTTAGTTAAAATTTCCATTTAAATCAACTGGAATTGTTATGTTAGTTTCCCCAGAAATTATCTACTACACTTTTATGCGTGAGAGCCAGTCGGTGCATTAGAGGTCTCCAACACATTGCAAAGCAAGGCATTGTTGACTTCTCTGCATTCAAGTGGTTAATTGTATTAAAATTGGCATTTTAACCCCTTGGATGATAGAGAGGTCTCCAGCACATTGACATGTCCCAACATTTCAAATGGCTAAAGAGCAACACTTTTGTTTTCAGTGGCGGTGGGGCTGGGGGGCAGGGCATTACTGAGAACTGAGGTTGTTTCATGATCTATTGACACCTCTCTGTGTAACTGATTACATTATTTAGAGTAAGACCAAAGTATTTTATTTAAACAGACTAATTTATAAACACATATACTGAATTTTGAACAAACATTAATGTTAGTTTTATTGCTGTGGAACAATGTGATACACTTATATACACACCACACTGAATGATCTCCTAAAATGAGGGACACCAGGGTGGGAAAGAGGGACAGAAAGAGTTGTGTCTCAAAGAGGGACTGTCCCTCCTAAAGAGGGACAATTGTGAGGTATGCATTGTGAAGCAATGTGTTGGAAACATCTCTAGCTTTCATGGGGGTATTTTTATAAATTGCATGCAGTTGTCTTACACCAGAATTGCTCCACTTTTGGTTTTATACATTTATTTCAAAATGCTTCCATTGAGCCTGGCAGTGGCCTGCCCAAACACAACCTCTTTTTAAACTACAGGGGAGGGCAACATATGACTCTCTAGCTGTTGAATACAACACCTATCTCCAGCCATGCATTGTAGTCCAGTAACTACTATAATGCCACTGGTAGCACATCTAAACTGTAAATACATATGGCTGACCCTCCGCTAACACTTCATTTGGCAGTCCGGGGTGAAATATAAAGAGACTGGTAGTTGAAGTTAAACCTCCACTGTCTGCTGAAAGGTTAATAAAATTTGCTTCCTGAACAGCTGATAATTACCAGATGAGTGTAGTTTGGCAAACAGCTGTGTAACCCTTTGATTGCTAGTCCAGTGCAGAAACAAGAATTTCCTGTGCTGTATTTATCAGAGAAGAGTGCCTAAGGCTGTCCCAGTGTTTATTACAACATATTTTTGCTTTGAGTGCAAGAAAGGTTTAGCTTAACTCTTTGAGTGAACAACTTTGCATTACATTGTACACCCCTCAGACTCTCAAATGGCCCTATACTCAAAGTAAAAGTGGAGCCAATCTGAGGAAAACACTATACCCCAGGGGATAAATACAAAAAAATCAAAATGTATCACTTATTTAACCCTTTGAGTGCCAGAGAAAAATCAACACATTGCAACACAATGCATTGAATATATTTCTGGCACTCAAAGGGTTCATTTAAATTGCTCTTTTTAACGCCTTGAATGTTAGTGACCTCCGCCTCATTTGTTTACAATGCATTAGAGACCTTTGTAGTAGACTTGTGTGCACAGCAAGAAAATACTTTCCGTTACAATAATTTGTGCAAAATTGTTAAAAACCTTCCACAAACATTTGTTTGCCTTTATATTTTGATTTGTCAGAATTTCATGAACATTTTTAATTGCCTGGAGAAAGTCTTCCAACACTATTTCCAACGGGGAAGGCCCAGCCTCCTTCTTTGGACTTCTCAAATACATTACATAAAACTTGGCCCTCCATTCCTTTGGGGTTTCCATCAGTGTACATTAACAAATTAATAAAAATAGATGTAAATAATAAAGGCCTGCATTCTTATTTTATTATTTGTTCATGTTCAGTTATTGTACCTAAGGAGCATGGCCATGAGCATAGCCCCCCTCCCAAAAAAAAAAAAAAAAAAAAAAAAAATTGTGCACTGATATCTAAGAATAAGGAAACATCAGCACATTTAACTCTGTTAGATACACAATATTGGGCTTTATGAGAGTTTGCATTGTAAGTACAACCAGCACCACCACCAGGATTAGATCAGTCTGGGCAGACACATACAAGAGCAGCAGCATGGTATATGTGGTAGAAAACTATCTGGGCAAGTGTCTAACAAGATAAAGCTTCCCCCCCACCAAAAACAAAAATGTAAAAATGAAAAAATTACATAACATACACTGTGATCCCTGAAAGTAAGGAAGGAGGCAGCAGCATATTTAACTATGTTGCAGTAATTCAATTTTTTTTTTTTTTAAGTTAAGACACTCAGGAACAGGTGTAATATAGTTGTTGCTGTGGATAGCAGTAGCATTTCTGGAAAACTGCATATGCACTTAGAGTTTAAACAGTAAATCTCATTTTACTTTTTTGCAAAATTAATACACTGAGAAATAACAGGCATAGATGCTGGCGACAGCAGTGGAGTTTCTGGAGCATTACTTGTGTACATTACAGTGCCTTTGTGCTTTAAGATTGAACAGTAAATCTGCTCTTCATTTTTAAATTAACACACTCAGAAATAGGCATAGCTGGACAGTGGACATGTCAGCTATGGATTTGATCAACAGACACAATTGTTATTTAGGTATGATGCTCTTACACTAGTCTCTGACTCCAAGTCCCTATATTATAAATTATTATTTGCTAGCTAACCTACCTATCAATTATTATATACTCGCTAACTTAGCTATGAATTATTATTTACCAGCTAACCTAACTCTAGCTGCTGCTAACTAGCAAAATGCTACACCTTCCAGCACTACAGGAAGGCAGTCAGAAGAATCAGATACATAAAAAAAATAAATTGTTTTGCTTCATGAAAAAATGTACACAGGCTGTTGCAACAATCAGTCACAGCCATAACCAAGGAGTCCCTCCCTCCATTTCATGCCAAGACCATATTGACTATTCTTTTATTAATCTTACAAACAATATCTTCCCACTTTCCCAGATGAAAGGGTCGCAAATGAATAAACAAATTATTTTTAAAAGAAAATAAAGATATTGTCAGTCGTTATTCTGTGATTTCCTGCACCTTTCAATTACTATGTCATGTTTATCCAAATCTCACAAAACACATGATTTTTGGTTAATTTTACATTTGTTACAAAATGAATGCACATATCTACACTCTAACATCCGAGGCATTAAAAGTCACATTTAAATCAATAGAAATTTTGAGTTGTCTCCTGAGTTGCAGTTGGTTTACCACAGAACTGTTCCAGCATTCTTTTGTGCATAGAGCCCTAAAGGTTTAAAGCTCACTGTGGTGCCATTTTTCACTGTCCTTTCCTTAAACCACCAGGAAGTTTGTGGAGAGAGAGCTCTTTAACCCGTATGACGTTCCTGAACGCCACAACCTGTCATACTTCCCAACAGTGAATGACCTGAAGAATCACATTCATGAGATGCAGAGATCTTTGGCAAATGGGGATATCCTTTATGATCCAGAAACCATTTCTGGAGGGGTGAGAGACATTTTTATGTTTTTATAGTTTGGCTTGGGGTTTACGGCAGTGGCATAGAGAAGGCCCCTGCAGGATTCGAGAGCCCTGCCAGACTCGGAGGGGCCTGAAGGTATAGGCTGTGCCTACACTATACACAGAAATAAATGTTTCTGTAGGTAGTGGAGCCCCATGTCGCTGTTGTTCTGTTTCATGGTAGAGCCATTGGCTCCACACTGCCTCTTCTAGTGCTTCCGGGGCACTAAGGTGAGGGCACCTCATTGCAATTGGAACTACCAGTGGAGGCAGTTTTGAGCCAATGGCCGAAGACGGCGCTGGGCTCCACTACCTACAGAGAGGTGGGTTTTTTTTTGGGGGGGGGGGGTTCAAATAAGGGGAGGGGGGGTGCATCAATTAGTTTATATGGGCAACAGTATATATGGGGATCTGTGGCTACCAGTGGGCAGATGAACAATGTTGGGGGAGAAGTCAAACAGTGTTTATGGGGATCTGTGGCTACCAGTGGGCAAGGGAGCAATGTGGTGGTAGTGGGGAGAGTCAGGTAGTGTATATGGAAATTTGTGGCTGACAGTGGGCAGGGGAACAACAAGGTAAGGGGGCTCATACAGTGTATGTGGGGATCTGTGACTACCAGTGGAACCAGGCTGGGGATATTTCATAGTGTAAGAGGGGATCTATGACTACTGGTGGGCAGTGAATCCAGGCTGGGGTCAGACAGTGTATGATGAGATCTGTGACTACTAGTGGGCAGTGGAACCATGCTGGGGGGGCAGCACAGTGTATGTAGGCATATGTCACTATCGGTGGGCAGATAAATAAGGCTGGGGGTCAGGCAGAGTATATGGGGTTTTTGGCTACCAGTGGGCAGGAGAACAAGGTTGGGAATCGGGCAGTGTATATGGGGATCTGTGGCTACCAGTGGGCAGGGAAACAAGGATGGGGAATTAGACCATATAGATGGGGATATGGGGCTACCAATGGACGAGTGTACAAAGCTGGGGAATAGACAGTGTGAGTAGGGATCTGTGACTACCAGCTGGTAGTGAAACCAGGTTGGGGGAGGGGATCCAGACAGTGTATATATGGACTTGTGACTACCATTAAAACAAGGTTGGAGGGTCATGGGGGTGGTGATTGCTAGGGGACAGTGGAACACAGCTGGGGTATCAGACAGTGTATGTGTGGTTCTGAGGTTACTAGTGGACAGTGGAAGAAGGCTGGGGTGTCAGTGTATGTGTGATTCTGTGACCACCAGTGGTCTCTTTATGTCCCAGCAGCACTGGGCCCACTCAGCAGTTTGCAGGTGGGCCCTATCATTTTTTGTTATGACACTGGTTTACAGGCTGGCAGATGAGGATTGTTTGCCTGATTGTCAAATGGAATTTCCTTCTGTATTGCTTTGAATCTATTTTCTGCTCTAATTTCTTGTATAATGATAATTTATACTTCCAAGGAAAGGGAATTTACAAATATAGCTGTATTGGTCTTGAAGAAAATAGTTTGTTATAGTTAGTAATATCATTTTTCTCTGTCGTCCAATATAGATTACGGGTACCATGGGGAGGCGACAGCTCCTCCCAGTAGGCTGGAATAATTCTTCAAGAAGTGCAGGGTAGAGACTCCCCCTCCTCCAGAGCAGGCTACCTAGCCACTCCCTTCTCCAGACAGATTTATTCCATCACCTAGTATGAAGGCTGATTTTTTTTCTTAGATATGGGTTTCAAAATTCCCCCATTAGGCAGATTACCATTACTGGCTTCTCATGGAGGATTGCCCAGTTATCAGATGCTGGTGTGGACCATTTGCAGCCCTGGGAGACAATCGTGCAACCCATGTTTTTCTCTCCAGAAGGAGTCTCTCTGAGGCTTCTTCCCTTTCAATGGTAATCTGAAGAGAGAGGACCTGCAAAAAAGGTGATCAACCCTTTGAGTGCCATGGTCCACTTGTCCCACAGTTCCCCTTCGCACAGGGGTGGGTCTTTCTGGAGTTCTTCATAACTCCTGCACTCATACTGGGTAATCTATGCTCTGTCTATTTGGATCTTTGGAGCATTTTGGGCTGAAATGTGGTGATTAGCCCCTTCCCTTCCAGGTTTGCTGGTTTTTAGCCACTCATATCTCATTTTGCAGTTGGATTCATGAGATTTTATTACTTATTATGTGTTCTGTGGTGCTTTTGGTGGCTTTTATTAACTTTTTAGACTTTTAAATTTTTTTTCTTTTATAAGAGAGCGCTTTACCGAAATGCTGCTATGTTCCGTTGAGCTGAGAGAGGGCTCATTCTTCTTGTTTCCCCTTGCCCTGCATTCCTGTTAACATCCTCACTGTCTTGGGGGTCCCTGGGGGGTCGGGCACTGTGTTTGATACTATTAAAGGGGGAAACTATATTTCCCATAGACGCCCGTTTAGCGGTCTGTTCTCTGATTGGCTCTGAATTCGGTCGCCATTTTTTCTTTCTCTCTTTGCACGAGTGTCATGAGCAGGGCTTGGATTCCACAGGTTAACTCTTTGCCTGCCAGATAAGTACATTTTAGGCTTTCTGGGATGAATTTCTTAATCTAGGTGACAGTATTGGGTTCCCTATTACTGTAAGACACTTCTCCAGTAGGATCTTGACTCCAAAGGGACATGGGGCTAACCCTGGGGCTAAAGATTCAGGGGCATCTTGTACTCCCATTGATTACTGTTCCTCATGCCAAAGAGAGAATTCAGGAGACTTTTGCCCCTTATGTGCTGTGGCTCCTGCTTCTCCGCCTGGGCCCTCCAGTACCGTTCAAGAGCCACATTGGGTCAAGGATTTCATGTCCTCTAAGGCACAATTTCCTCTTTCACTTCAGGGTGTTCTCCAATTCTGGAAACCCCCACTTCTTTTAGGCTTGCGGCCCCTACAGCCCCAGGCATCCCTGATTTTTCTGATTCCTCTGAGGAGGATTCTTTTGAACAGTCAGAGGATGGTGAGTGTGTGGATATTTATGGCGGCCCCCCTTTGAGTCTGACCCTGACCCTTCTGCTGAGGGTCTCATCAAGGCGGTCTTGACCACCTTACACATTACTGTTAACCCTGTTGGGTCTCCATCCATTTCTGACATCTTTCAAAGGCGCAAAGAAGTCTTGTTCTGTGTTTCTGCCTAATCCCACTCTATATCAGATTATCCTGCATGAGTGGAAGAACCCAGACAAGTGTCTTTCTCTACCCAGGAGATTCTCTAAGCTGTACCACTTTTCTGATACAGCCTTGGCTCAGAGGGCTACACCACCTCAGTTTGATCCCCCTATTTCTGGACTCTCAAAATCCAGTGGATGCTTCGGCGCTTAAGGATTTAACAGATAGGAAGCTGGAGGCTCTCCTGAAGTCTGCCTTTGCTGCCATAGGTCTGTCCTTGAGGCCTACCTTGGCTTCTGCATGGGTTAATAGAGCCATAGCTGTCTGGACCGAACAGCTGACTGATGCTGTCCGCATAGGTAACCCTAAGGAGGACCTTTTGCCCATTTTGGCCAACATGTCTGAGGCCAGCCCTATATTACTGATGCCCTGTTTGGTGCTGTCAGGTTTGAGGCTAAGTCTTCTGCCTTCTCTGTTGCTGCCAGACACACATTGTGGCTTAAGATTTGGTCTGTTGACCTGATCTCTATGAAATTGCTGATTTCTCTTACCTTTCAGGGCTCTCTCTTTGGGCCTGAATGGAAGAACATCATCAGTGAAGCCACGGGGGGTAAGAGCTCCTTGTAGCCTCAGATCTCCAAACGCAATCCCCAGGGGAGGAAGCAGAGTCCTTTTTGTCCTTGCCATAGTGAAGTGCAAAGGCTGAATCCAGTTGGGTCTCAGGCCAGTACCCCACACTCCAACCCAAAGCCCAGGCATCAGTGGAGGCAGAAACACACCTCCACCAACCCTTCTTCGGCATAACTCGCCGAACCCTGGTCTCCATCTCCCTGTGGGAAGTCGCCTGCAACATTTTTCAAGTACTTGGTCAGTGGCGGATCAGTGAGTATTACAGGATTCCCTTACATCCCTGCCTCCCTTTTCACTTCCCTCAGGGGCAGGAAAAGCTCAGTCTTTTCAATGGGGCATTTCAGGCTTTCTTGGACAAGAGAGTCCTGGCTCCGGTACTTCAGCCAGAGAGAGAGGTTTCTGTTTTTATTCTAAATTTTTCGTTGTTCCCAAGAAGGTCGGCGGCTGACGCCCTATCCTGGACCTTAAGGATCCCAATTAATTTGTGCTCCGTACTCACTACAAGATGGAGTCTTTGCTCACTGTCATTTCAACGATGTGTCATGGAGAATTTCTGGCCTCTTTGGATCTGCAGGATGCATACCTGCACATTCCAATTCATCCGGACAGTTGTAAGTACCTCAAGTGAGCTTGCACCCTGGGGAACTTCCTGATTACCGCTCAGCCCTTTGGGCTCACCACTGCTCTTCAAGAGTTCGCACAGTCTTAGGGGTACTGATTGCCTATCTGCACACTAAGGGGATTCAGGTGACTCCATACATGGACGACCTGCTGAAGGCTCCCTCCAGGGCTCTCCCGGACCGTTAGGCCCATGATTGTGCTCAGATCCTCCTAAAACACTGATGGATGCTGAATATGGTCATGTCTCCTCCAGTCCTTTCTCAGGACTTGGTTTTCCTCTGTCTCCGGTTCAACACACATCAGGGCATGGTCTATCTGAAGGAGGATTCTGTTCAGCAGATCACGATCAAGGCCCTGTTGTACTGGTCCTCTCATCTGAAAGGATTTCAGGTCTGCGTCCAGTCTGACAAGGCAACGCTGTGGCCTACTTCAACAAGCAAGTAGGCACAAGAAGCGCCTTTGCTTTTTCAAGGTCAGGGTTATTCTGGCCTGGGCAGGGGTACACCTTCCTGCCATCTCCGCAGCACGCATTCCAGGAGTAGAAAACTGTTTAGCGGATTTTCTCAGTTGCCAAACGGTGGACCCAGGGGAGTGGGAATGCCATCCGGAGGTTTTAGACCTGTTCATGCAGTAGTGGGGTCTCCCTTGACTAAACATGATGGCCACCAGGAACAACCAGAAGGTTCAGATCTTTTACTCTTGCTGGAGGGATCCTCAGGTGTTTGCAGTGGATGCTCTGTCGATTCCTTGGTGATTTTATCTAGTTTACATCTTCTCACTTTTTCCTCTCATTCCCAGGGTGTTGAGGAAGGAGCAGCGTTCATTCTGATCGCCCACTCCTGGATCAGATGACCTTGGTTCCCAGAACTCCTGGAGTTGTCCATTCAGGATCCAATAGCTGCCACTCAGGCCAGATCTCCTCCTTCAGGGTTACCTCTGGAAGGAGGATATGGAGCATCTGGCTTTGATGGCATGGCTGCTGAAGCCTCCATCTTAGGAGGAAAGGCTGTTCCCCTGAGGTAGTTTCCACTGTGATCCAGGCTAGGAAACCAGTTTCCTCTGAGGCCTACCATAGGGTTTGGTCTATTTTTCCATGCTTGGTGTGTGGGCAGGGATCTATCCTCACAGATGTCTGATCTCCCGGCTATCCTGTCCCTTTTGCAGGATGGCATGAACAAGGGTCTCACACTCAGTTTCTTGAAGGTGCAGACCTCTGCTCTCTCTGTCTTCATCTAGAGACGCATTGCCATCTTTGGAAAAAAAAGAACAAAAAGAAGGTGCTTCTGATTAATGCTAATTACTTCTGCCAAAGCAATGATTCCACGGAAGTGGAAATCTCCTGATCCCCCTTCAGTCCTGTGTTGGAAACGTACAGTGGTTGAGCAGGCTGCATTCACACGCTTAACTCTGTTGCATAGAGGGTATGACATTAGCTCTATTTGGTCCACTATGGATAAGTGGTTTGTGTAGTGTTGGTGGTGGTTTACTCCCATGGGTCACCCCTTCCCCCCTCCCTTCCCCCTCTTTTTCTTTTTTTCTTTTTACCTTTGTTCTCTTCTTGCCTCGACCTCGACCTCTCTCTTTGTTAGGGAGACTACAGTCTGTTTTCTCAACCTTTATAGGTTTGTCTGTTCACTGTTTCTTCTTACCCTTTCCCATTGTTGAGCTTCCTTTTGTATTCAATCCTTTCTCTACCTGTAAACACTTCTCTGTATTTTTAGTTGTCAACATAATCTGGTGGGATCTGCCTACATCCCTTTTTTTCATGTCAACTGTTTTGAAGTTGTTACTTCTGTTCATTAATCTGTTTGTTTTGAATGCTCTACGATATCTTTTGTATGTTTCCGCTACCAACTCAATAAAATATAATTCAACAAAAAAGAAGGTGCTTCTGGTACAGTATTAATTCAATTGGATTTTCTCACCAACCCGTCACCTTTAAAATTATACTCACAAAGGTATTGTTCAACTTAACAGCTATGTGTCAGCTGAATTCTGTGCCCATGGGATATTATAGCAGTTTAGTTGTCCTTTTTATCTTCTTATTCCACCTGGGCAGCAACTCAAACCAACTTAGCAGAAGTTTAAAGCATGTAGAAAAGAAACAGAGGGCGCCCAATAGTGCCTGTTCTCTCATTGGTAAATATATGAACTGGATATCAAAATATACTCACGAGTGGTGGTTGAAGATGGGCTTATACCCCACAAGAACAATGCAGGGATATTTCCCTGTCTCTGCTCAGGTATCCTTTGCTTAGGAAACAGGAAATCCCATGACTGCTGTTCTTATCCTTTTTTTATTTTTTAGAATAAACTTTATAATTTTAGAATATGTGGATGGGTATAAAACTATGAAAAATAATTTTGATTATTGAATATTTTGTGCATATAACACTATAGATAAGTTGGCATTAATATGTTTTCTGGACCATTTTAGTTCGATTGTACAATGGACCAATCATATGAGGAGGAGGGGTATTTAAATGATGCATTGTATCTGCTGCTTTGTCTTCCATAGCCTTGGCGATTTACTGTTTCTGATGAAGTACTCAATTGGACTATGAAACGTCTTTCAATAATATAGCAAGTTTTTGTTTTTTAAACATTTTAATTAGTTTTATATTGTTTGATACATTTACAAAAATGTTTTTAATAAATTTTGGAAAGATGAGCAGCAGTCATGGGATTTCCTGTTTCCTAAGCAAAGAATATCTGAGCAGAGACAGGGAAATATCTCTGCAAGCTTGCATTGTTGTTGTGGGGTATAAGCCCCTCTTCAACCACCACTCTTGTGAGTATGTTTTGATATCCAGTTAATATATTTACCATTGAGATAACAGGCACTATTGGGCACCATCTGTTTGTTTCTTTTCTACATGCATTGCCATCTTGCCAGGTGTCAATGTCTTCTTTCAGGGTGTCGGTCACTCTTTCCTTGTCTTTCAGGCTCCCAATCTCCAATGGGACCTTAATTCGGTTTTGGCAGCCTTGCAGCGGCCTGCCTTTGAGTCTTTGGCCACTGGCCAGTAGCTGAGCTGCAGGCTGTGTTCTGAAAACCACCTTTCCTGGCGTTTCACAAGAATAAATCTGTTCTCTGTACCTCTCAGGAATTTCTTCATAAAGTGGGCTCTGAGTTCCATATCAATCAGGAGATTTGTGTGCCTTCCTTTTGTCCTGACCCTAAATCTGACAAGGAGAGGGATCTTCGCTTGTTGGATATAATGCATTGCCTTTAGTTCTATGTGCACCGTACTGAGCCCATCCGCAAGATGAATGCTTTGTTTGTCACCCCTGAGGGTTCTGGGGCTGGTTTGGATGCGTCCAAGGTGAGTTTTGCATCCTGGATTAAGTCTACCATCCCCAAGGCTTATGAGCCCAGAGGGAAATCTGTTCCTTTTCGCATTTCAGCACACTCCACCAGATCTGTTGGGGCCGCCTGGGCCTACAAGAATCAGGCCTTTTCTGAACAGCAGTGCAAGGCGGCGACTTGGTCTTCTTTGCACTCCTTTGCCAAACACTACTGTGTGGATGTTCTTGTTTCAGCTAAAGCCAGCTTTGGCAGAAAAGTCCTGGAGGCAGTTTTGCCTGTCTAGGACTTTATTTTCCTGTACCCTATAGCTCCTTAACTGTTTGAGCTCTGTTTGCTCTTGTTCTTGTGTGATGTGTATTGTTATTCAGTTTCCGTTGACACTTGGTTAGTTTGGGCTGTTCCATGTCCTGGATAGTCCTTGGGAATTCTAGCATCATGGAGGATCGGCGCTTGGCTCTTTCTTTCTCTTCCCACCCATGGGAGCTCAATGTTGGTACATTCCCATGGTACCTGTAAGCTATATTGGACAACAGAGAAAATAGGATTTTAGTCTTACCTGTTAAATCCTTTTGTCTTAGTCCATATAGCTTACAGGTCTTCCACCCAGTGAAAGGGACCAGGCTACGTTTCCTGTGGCTGGATGGGGGAGACTGCTTGTGTCCATGTTCACAGGAGTTTTCCCTCTCTTCTTTCTTGCTGTCAAAATCAGTAGGTTTATTTTCTCAAATCGGTCTGGAGAGGGGAGTGGCTAGGTAGCTTACTATCGAGGAGGGGGAAGCTCCACCCTACGCTTCTTGAAAATTGTTCCAGCCTACTGGGAGGAGCTGTCGCCTTCCCATGGAACCTGTAAACCATATGGACTAAGAGAAAAGCATTTAGCAGGTAAGACTAAAATCCTCTTATTTCTATTAACCCTTTGAGTTCCAGACAGATATAAAACACAATGCAGAACAATGTGTGGCAAACACCCACTGATACTTAAGGGGTTATATTGGCCCATTAACACATTGAAAGCAATACATTAGAGATAAGGCTAACATCCGCTGTGTTAAAGTACAAAAGAAACACAGGAAGGTACCAGGAGTGTACTTAAAGGGATAGTAATACTTTAAAATTACTAATCCTACTATTGTAGTAGTAAAAAAAAAGAAATTAATTGCCCCCAGTGACATCTCTCAAACCTTTATGGTTTGAGATATTCACTCACAAAGTTCCCCCCCTCCCTCACCTTTCCCTGAAGTACATGTTATAGCTGACTGTAGGGGAAGCCTGTCCTGCGATCATCTGGCGGCTCTGCAGCAAAGCCGAGATCACGAAAATAAAAATGAGGGAGGGGGTAACTTTGCGAGTGAATATCTCTCAAACCATAAAGGTTTGAGAAATGTCACTGGGGTCAATTCATTTTTTTTTTTTTTTTTTTACAGTATTGGGATTAGTAATTTTTAAGTATTACTATCCCTTTAATACTGTACGCCCTTCAGACTTCCAGCTATGTTCAGATCATTCCTTGTTATAATGAAATGAAGAGAGAGGGAAGCAAAAGAAAGGAAGGGAACATTAACAGTATAAATACATGTAATAAATAAACAATTTGTGCCTTCCTGTAATTTTTCTGTATTTTATGGAGGCAACTGTGAGTTGTTGGAAGCACAGCTCTGGTGGTCCTCCTGAAGGTACTGAGAGCAACAATATCTTTCATATGCATGTATTGTATTGTTCAACATATACATTGTTGTTGGCAATTATTGTTTCCAGTATCCATACTTATGGTGATAATGCACTACTTGCACCCTCTCTTCTCTGTTTGTATGCACTGTGTTAAAAAGTACTGCAAACCACAACAAACATAAGTAGCGTTTATCAAGGTGGTTCTTCCAAAAACCTAAATGCATAGTTTTCTTGTGGTGTCCATGAGACGTGACCTTTTTCCTGCGAGAAAAGAGCAGTACTCCTTGATTAATAAGTATATAAACTATTATCTTCATTATAGAGGCAACTTATGGAGTCTTTCAGTACCCACTGTACAAAATAATCCACGTTTATGGATTATAGCAGAAGAGGGCAAATCCTGTCCTCAAGCACTACCAGCAGGGCATATTTTCACAATATCTGTGATGATCAGACTAGGAGCACCCAATGTAAGCTGCTTGGTTTATGCTTTGCAGAGTGGAATCCCCACAAAAGGGTATACAGACTGCTATTATTAATATGAATAAAACAAAACAACAACTGCTGAGTAGGCCTCAATGAGCCATATGCTAGGGTGCTCTGGCTGAGGATCGTGGCTAGCTTGTGGTGGCTGCTCTAGGGACGCTTTGCTACGGCCTAGGCTGTGTTAATGGTGCTGCCTGTGAAGCCAGATAACAGGAAGACAATCCTAGATACAGCTACTACTCACTGAGACAGGAATCAGTATATAGAACATACCAGCAGTACAGTTGCCACTGTTGATATTCTGCAACAGGAAGAACCAAGAGCAGTAAGTCGAAGCTCGAGCAGATGCAGGGATAAAACACAACGGGAGGTCAACAGAGTTAAACGGTGGTCAACAGAATCAAACTCAACAAAGGTTGGTGCAGTAGAGCCTCTGGAATCAAAACAAGAGTTGTCTGCAAGCCAGGTCGGTAACAAAGCAAGCAGATATGGTGCCAGGGATGAGACAGGAGAATAGTCAAACAAGCCAAGGTCAAAATCAGTCGGGCAAAGACCGTTTCATCTACTCCTCTTCTGCCTGCTCCTTGTGTACTGAGCCAAGGTCAAACCAGTACCGTTTACAGAGCCAAATCAGAAGATGTAAACGGAGTATAAAAAAAAAAGGCTGGTCAAACAGTGGAAACACAGGAACTCTACTGAATTAGGGCACAACAGGAACACTTTGAACGCGCACCAATACAAGGTGCCGACACTTAATAAAGGCTCAGCAAGAGCATCACACAACAAGTTGTGGAAACTGAAGAGGGGAAAAAACAGAATACCTGGCAATAAAGGACATGACAATCTCTGCTCGAGCACAGATGAATACATCGGTATCTCTCCACCTGTGCTCAGGCTAGGTTATCCTGAGCACATGCACTGTTGGTACTGCTTGAGGACTGGATTTGCCCAGCCAGATTTGTATGGTAATTTGAAAAGAGCAAGAAATTGCACAAAACAAAAGTGAAGTAAATCTGTGGCAGACCAAATACGCTATAGGAGGCAAATAGAAAATTGCTAAATGTCCAAAGTATTAATAAGTTAAAGCCTGATTTAATAACAAAGGAAATGTGTTCCATATGGTGCAGCTGGTTCTCCCCAGATTCTATATATGTTTCTCTGCAGAAGGCCCAGAGGGCCTTATTCAGCAAGCCAAATGCACTACAGGGAGGAAATAATAATACCATTGATTCAAATCGGGCTTTTAACCCCTTGAATGCTTTGCAGTGCATCAGAGACATCTCTCATTCAAGTTCCATTTTATTTAATGTGAAATTGGGTAATTTTTATTTGTCCCCTATAGTGCAGTCGGGGTGTTCAAGAATTGCACCTCTTTAGTTTGCTACATAAGACCCATAGTGCATTAATAAAACAGTGAATGTAAGACAGGGGGTAATATATGTACATACAGGATACTCTGTAGGTTTGGACATATTGCAAATGAACCTCAACCTCTGGAATCTCCTTATGAAATTTCCATAGCTTGTCTCAATGTAAAAGAAAGATGGACACAATAGTGCAGATAACGTTATAAAATTAGCGTGTTGTGAGAAAATAAAAAAAAGAATACAACCACATAAGTACTAGTCAGCAAGAATGGAAGTTGTAGCCTAACAGCATCTGAAGGCCTACATATTTTCTAGTTCTGAGCCAAGTGTTCACAGTAGATAAGAAAATTGACATAATGAATTGCATTCTTATTTCCCATCAAGGTTTTGCTCTTTCTGATGCTGTTTAAATTACATATACTTTATTTTTCCCATAACATAGTCGGATGCTGTATTATAAACACAAGGTTCAGAAACATTTAAAAATGACATTTTGTTTTCACAGCTCCAGTGGACATCAGACAATGGAAATGATCTCAACGAAATAGTTACAGGAACATATGAAGCACCACCTCAAGAGGGTAAGAATTCTGCAACAGCAAGAAACAGCAACCAGAATAACAAGGCATTCAACTTAGTTGTACAAAGAGACTGGGTCACCAGTCTGTAACAGTATTCTTGCTTTCAGTTTTTGTTACTGAATCTTTTATGAGGTTTTTACAGGCTAACAATAATTTCAGACAATCCGTGTATAACAAACTTATGAATCAGAGTTTGAAAACAACAAGGAAGGAAAGTTAAAGGAAAAGTTAGGGAACAAGGGAGCAGGAAAGTGTTCATCAGTAACTGAGACCCAACTCAGTAGGAATATTTGTGGACCAAAGAGGGTTAAGGTCAGCAGATTAGATCAAGAGAAATGTCCTGGGGGATTCAGGAAATTGATAGGATATCCAAAGTAACCATGCCTTGAGGAATCTAGTCCGTTTCTCATCCATTTGGTTATGTTTGTTCTTAGTTCTGATTCGGTCAAGGATCAGAGATTTCCATGAACAGGCAATAGTATGTTTACCTTCTGTGAAAATAAAAGTAATAAGATGGCAGGCTGAATTAAAGTGATAGTAATACTTTGTTTTATCTTTATTCTATTTTGTAGGCATTAAAAAAACATGAAGAACAATATAAGTCTTATCTCTCAAACCTTTATGGTTTGAGAGGTATTCACAAGCAAAGTTTCCCCCTCCCGCCCCTATTACCTAGTGTAAGCCATCTCTTCTCAGATGTGGAATCTGGTTGTAAGACTGACAGAAGTGGACAATCTTCTTCCAGTGAGAACAATGAAAGCCCTGCCCCCCTTGACAAGTTTTTCAGGTTTTTCTCTTATCTTAATTGAAGATTGTCCCTCTCTGCAGTCTACCTGGGCACCTCCCTTCTGATCTGGCTGAACAGTGTTACATCAGTAAAAGGGGTGGGAGGGGGATACTTTGTCACTGAATTACTCTTGAACTACAACTCTGACAGAATTGAAATAATACTCTCCAAATTCCAAATACTATGATTATTAATTAGAGCTGCTTTTATACATTACTATCCCTTTAAGTATAAATGGGATTGTTTGTTATTTGTTTGTTTGTTTGTTTTTTTAGGGAGTATTGTTTCTTTGTTTTTCTTTAGTAGGGCCTCGCCTGGGTCTTATACTTTAATGTTTATAATTGAGTTCACCAGGGCATGTACTCTGTTCCAAAACCTATTAGACTTTGGGCACATCCACCAGGTGTGAAACTGTCTCCTGTACCACCTCAGTTCTAGAAAGAGTTAGGGTCCACTGATGGAATAATAAATGTAATCTAGATGAAACAAGGTACCAATGGTAAAGGACTTTGAGGTGGTTCAAGAATGTTGACTTTTTCATTAAAATAGATATATTATATATATTATGTTTTTATAATATTACATGCACACTCACAGAAGTAAAGTTAGTGGATCATATGCTGGAAATGAAAGGCTGGCACAAAAATCTGTTTCAACGTGCCCATATATAATGAATAATTATTTATTAAAACCTTTTATGATGGCCCCTTTAAGGACCCTTTCCATAATCCCTTCCTCAAATTAAGATGAGATTAACACTGAATATTATTTCCTCCATGGGGTGAAACATTTCATGCTGCTGTGCCAATTTTGCTGGTTTTGTTTTGGCCACAAGTCCCAATTGTAGTGCCTTATGAATATTTGGTGTAATCTAAATATGTAAATAATATGCTTACAACAGTGAAATTAATACAGTATAAGTGACCATGATGCTTTCCATTTGTTCTAGTCTCTGAACAAGAAACACCAGCAAAAAATGAAAATCCACCTGCTGAAGATATATGTCAAGACACAGCTCAGCTAATCACCTCTCTCACTTCCTTGCAACCCAAAATCTTTGCACAACTACAGGTTGGTGGCTTAAAAAGGAGAGGTGTGGCATCTGACAATGTTTTAAACAAATACTGCCCTAACTATTGTCATTTGTCACTGAAATGTTAAAGTGACTCTGTTATCCACACCAAAGCTTGCATATATTTAATCCACATAAATGTCTGCCTGTAATTTCCCTAGCCAAAATGCAATGCAATATATTGTATTTCCCATCTTGTTTTGTGAGGTCTCTTCTCTTCCTGTATGCAAATTGGAAAGTAGTTTATTTACAAACCGGGCCTTTCGGAGAATGAGTGACCACTTCTAGGAGGTAGAAAATAAGATAATACATATGGAAATATTTTAAACTAAACTATTCATAACATTTCACTAATGTAATGCATTGACAGCTTTTATTGTAGATTAAAAACATGCAAAGGCTTGTGCATAGAGCTTTGGCTCCACTGAAAAGGAACTTACAGCTACTATTTCCACGCTACCAACTTTGCAATGTTCCACTGAAATCAGAGGTATAACTGGGGGGAAATATCCCAGAACATGTTTCATGGCCAGACACAAACATACCGACCTCCAGCATTTTTTCCCGCCTAAAGAAAACTAGCCTCAGACAGACGAAAGATAAGATGGTGGCAGCTGCACCCACAATATACAAACCATACTCTTGGAAGGGGTAGCTGCGAGCTTTCTGCCTTAAGAGGCTGTGGATGAACTGGGGGCTCCCTGGACAAAGCAGGGTATCAGGGACCTGTTATCTGATCTCAAGACCTTTTTAAGGGCATTTGGGAATCGGTATCTTCAGAGCAGTTGCCCATGTTTCTACAACGTCTTTTCAGATTTATCTTGAAAGCTGATGAAACATCTATTTGTGGTGGCTCATGAGTTCAAACCTCTTCACAGGGAAACGCTTCTCCGTAACAGAGAGTGAATTAGTTACGCCAGTCTGTTTGGATAGGGAACAGTGTACAAATATCACTCCATTCAAGGTCAAGGAACTCCACTGGAATCCCATCCAGACATACACATTCTGGAATTATGTGCAATTTACAATGCAATTGGAATGGACTTCAATACTAAAGAATCTTCCTATTTGGATTCAGTCCGACAATTCCACAAGGAGGTACAAACAGCAAAGATGAATCATGTTCCAGCATTATCAGCCTATATTCCCAGAGTAGAGAACTGGGAGGTAGATTACCTTAGCCATCATACCATAGACCTAGGGGAATGGGAACTAAATCAGGAAATATTCCTTCAGATAACACATTGATGGGGAATTCCAGATACAGACATGATAGAGAACTACGAGAATAATATGAGAATAGGGTTTCACCAGCTATTAATAAGACGTATCCATATAAAACTGAAATAGTCTTCGTGTACTCTTAGACAAAGGACAAATTCTGAAACAACATTAGGAATCCACATTAGCATAGTAGTGTAATATCGGATTCCCATAACTATCTAATGAATGTTTTCATTGGTTGTGCTGTGGCATATGTAACCTGTCAAGAGACTCCCATAAACTCTGACGAAGCCACTTTGTGGCAATATATGTTGAGTTTGGGTTACACGACCTGCCATTCTTTTCTTCTGTTCCCCTTATGGTGCCATGATTATATTTTTGCTTTTATAGATAAGTATATTGCTATTTTGTGAGCATTATAATTTGCTTTATTTTGTTGTAGTAGAATTCTTAGTGTCTTCTTCACACATGCATTTATTGGTATTATATGTATTTCACATGATATGTTAAAATTTTTGTACTTCATATTTGTAGGAGATTATTGCCATTAGGGCTGAGATTTCACTATATAATCTAGCTACCCCTATCGGGGTGATTTCATAACATTCTATTATTACTACCTTCGGGATAGGTTCTACTAAATGTCCAGGACTGCATACATATATTTTTCTTCATTTGCACAATTTACTGGTATATGCATTTCTATGGAACTGACTTGTCTGGTATGTTTTAATTGGTTTTAAAGCTGTCACTATTCATATTTTGTTCTATTGCTACAAATAAAGCATACATTTCTTGTATCCTTTGTGTGCCTCAGTTTATTAGACTCCAGATATAGACATGATGGCATCAAGAAGAAACAGAAAACTACCAATGTTCTGTTCAAGAGCATGTGATCCACAAGCAGTAGTAGTAGTGGATGCCCTAACGATTTCATGGAATTATAGACTAGTGTATGTCTTCCCTCCAAGGTATTATTCCCAGAATACTCTGCAAAATAAAGGAAGAGAAGGTGCACACCACTCTCCTAGTTCCTTTTTGGGCCAGGAGATCTTGGTTTCACCACCTCAGAGACATGTCATTGACAGAGCCATGGGGTCTACATCAGATTCCAGACCTCATCTCTCAAGGACCAATTCTCCACCACAACTTACTCAATCCTGCTTTAACAACGTGGAACTTGAGAAACAAATATCGAAGAGCAAATTATTCAGTTCTCCAGTAATTCAAACCATGCTCCAGACTCGCAAACCAGTGTCAGACAAAATATAACACAGTGTTTGGAGAATTTTTATTTCTGTGCTGGGAAAGACCCTTTCTCCTTCCATTTCCCCTATTTTCTAGAGTTCCTGCAAGTAGGCCTAGACAAAGGCCTAAGGGTTAACTCACAGAAAGTTCAAGTTTCAGTACTGGCAGTTCTCTTCCAGAGGAAGATTACTTCTGTACCTGAAATCCAAACATTTCTTCAAAGGGTCAACAAGTTTCCCCCTAAAGAGATCCCATTCCATGATGGAACTTACATTTAGTGCTAGAGACTTTTCAATCCTCTTAATCTGAGCCATTGTCATCAGCCTGTATCAAAGATGTCACCTTCAAAACAGTGTTCCTCACGGCAATTGTATCTGCAAGAAGAGCTTCAGAACTCAGAGCACTATCTTGATCTTCTCCTCATCTTATCTTTTATCAAGACAAACTGGTTTTAAGGACTCTACCAGAGTTCCATCCTAAAGTGGTTTCAGCTTTCCACATAAACCATTTTAGATGTAGTGAGATGTTTAAACAATAAGTCCAAGTTACACAATCCTTTAGGACATCAGACGACACTTTGTTTGTGATTCCAGAATGCCCTAAGAAGGGCAGACCAGCATCCAAGACAACTTTTACAACATGGCTCAAACAGATTATTAGACAAAGTCTGTTCCAGCACCTTTCAGAATCACAGCTCATTATACATAGGAACTTCATGGGCCTTGAAGAAAAAAGCTACTGTTGACCAGTTGTGCAGAGCAGCTACATGGTCATCTGTTCACAAACTTTTGCATCTCAAGATACTAGTTTTGGCCACAAAGCTCTTGAGACCATTGTTCATTAGTCCCCCTCCCCTCTCTATTTTTTTGGGAATGCTTTGGTAAGTACTCAAGTTTGAATCTCTTAGTGACACTAGAGAAAATTCGATTTTTTTATTTAACTTACCAATAAATCCTTTCCTCTTAGTCCACTGAGGTTAACCCCAGCAAACAACACAGCTTTGAATTCAATGTATTAACTGTTTTAACTGTTATAACTGTTTGAACTGTGAATTCTTTGTCCTTGTGCTCAGAAATGCTTTAGACTTGAGAAAGGGAGTTTATCCCAATAGCCTGTCAATCCAAAATTCTGTTAGTCCAATAAAAAGGTATTACAAGATATTAATTTTGTTTGTTATTTTACACATACACACACACATATATATACATACATATATATACATATACACACACAATATAATGTGTGTGTGTGTGTGTATATATATATATATATATATAATATATATAGATGTACTCAGCCTGCGATAACCCTGCTTGTAGAGAGGCACAGCACCCATCCAAAATATCCAATGAATTTATTGAAGCAACATAGTATCCAACAACAGCAAGCTAGATCTGTCTAGCCAAACGTTTTCGGTCCCTCACGTGGACCTTCATCAGGGCTCAAAAGAATACACAATATTACCAAGTTTTAAATACCTTATCAACGCCGCGTGGACATGCAATGCACCCAGAAGCTCCAAAACATTCGGCTCTAGCTAGCGCTCTACGATGCGTTCCACAGAGCGGTGACGTTGACCGGGTCCGTAACCAAGCAACGGATACCCGAATTCGTACAAAGCAATGCTGCCGGCTGCTGGCCAGCATTGCGCAAAGCAGCACTCGAGACAAGAACAAACAAGGAGATACAAAGTAGCATAGATAGATGCCTAACTGGATACACATATACATCTAAGCAAAAGATCACAAGCAAAACGTTAGTATACATGCATGAATGCTAACAAAAGGGAAAATAATATAATAAAAAGATATATAAATCCAAATATAAGTATGTCTATATACTCTGTATCCCGGACTTCCATAATCTTCTCATCATATGCAATTCAATGTTCTTATTAGCACTCCCTTAGGTCCCGTTCTCCAAGTATGAACCCCAGGGGCGTCCAAAAGAAATATCTAAATATCATCCACAATAGAGCTCATAAATAATTGTAGGAGGAATGATATTCATGAACCAACATAATTGTGGCATCCGCATATTAATGTGCAGTCCCATCAGGGCCCATTCCTGTGACCTCTTCACAAGGAGTGCCCATATTATGCTGCATACGCGGGTATAAAGTCGTTTAAAGAGAATGACTTCCAGATGGAAAAAGCGAAAATATCCTTGAAATTACATAAACTAAGAACCCATTTATTCATATACAGTCATATCAGGGCCCATTCCTGTGACCTATTCACAAGGAGTGCCCACACTTTTTGCTGTATGAAACGGGTATGACTTCATTTAAAGAAAACTTGCAAATGAAATCTCATGGTTCAAACCATCAGGTGCCAGAGTTCCAAATTCAAAAATGAATCTAGTTTCTTGTTGCAATAAAATTTGATGTCTGTCTCCACCACATTTAGGCTTGTGAACCGTGGAACGCATCGTAGAGCACTAGCTAGCGCCGAATGTTTTGGCACTTCTGGGTGCATTGCATGTCCACGCGGCGTTGATAAGGTATTTAAAACTTGGTAATATTGTGTATTCTTTTGAGCCCTGATGAAGGTCCACGTGAGAGACCGAAAACGTTTGGCTAGACAGATCTAGCTTGCTGTTGTTGGATACTATGTTGCTTCAATAAATTCACTGGATATTTTGGATGGGTGCTGTGCCTCTCTACAAGCAGGGTTATCCCAGGCTAAGTACATCTATATATTTATACTTATGGGGCATGCACCATCATTATTGAATTTGTTTACATGATAATTGGGCTTAATACTGTGTGTGCCATAGTCTTTTGCATTGTTTATATATATATATATATATATATATATATATATATATATATATATAATTTGATTTTTTTTTTTTTTTTTTTTAATGATGCTCTGTAATTCTGACGCCTGTTCTAATTGTGCCTGTATCCATAAAGACTGTTTCTTTCATCTTTCCTGTGGTTGCAGTTTTTATATCTACTGTTTTTGTGGTGTTTTTATATAATTCCACAGCGGGTATGTTATCTGATGTTGATAACATCATATCTTCTCAGTTAGATATTGGGTTTACTTGGAGCTACAGTTCTTTTGGCCTCTTGGAGGGTAGTTGTTTTTTGCATGTTTTTGAACAGGAATGTTTTTTGAAACAAAAGATATGTCTGCTACACAAGAAAGTATTAATAACTTGTACATTTGATAGATCTTTCCCTGCCTTAATAATTTGTTTATTTGTTTTTTTAGGGACTTCAACTGCAGCCATCGTTTACATCTTCCGATGGAAAAACTGCTCTTATTACAGTGAACCCTCCAGCTCCATCTTGTTCTTCTGCAGAAGGGAAAACCGCTCTCATCACTGTAAATCCTTCCTCCCTTGGTTGCTCTTCTTGTTTCTTAAACCCTGGAGGGAACAGCCAGCCTCTACTGCTTAGTCATATGCACAATCCGCAAACTGACTCCCCTGTGTCCACTATCACTACTTTGTCTACTCCAGCTCACAACCTAGTCAACATGGGGCAAATTGTAAAGGTGGAGGATGCAGTTGGCGTTGCTGGAGAAGTGCACCAAATTCTGCTTGGTGGAATCCACCCTATTCCTATCAGGATCGTAGAGAACCAGCCAACTATTGGTGAGTTGATTAATGCCATTTTTAGAAATAATCACCTCATTGTGTATTTTCCTTAAGAGATGATGGGTCAAACAAATTGTAGCGTTTAAAATCACAGAATAGCCTATATGAAATCTTGGGCTACCTTAACACTTTGAGGACCAAAGGAATGTGCAGAGGGTTAATGTTTAGTAACAAGTCATTTACATTTAACCCTTTCAATGCCAGATGATGTGCCAGTGACTGATTAATTAGCATGACAGAATTAACCACAACAAGCATCTGAAAATATGCTCTCAAGTGTCAGCTTCTCTAATGAAGAACATCCACACTCTAGTCTAGTTATTAATGTCTGAAATGCCAGGGTTATTCTGTTCAAGAAAAATTCTTTACCTGGATTGCTGGTGAGACATGAAATATAGAAATGCAATTTCTCTAATTTCCTATGTGTAACACAGGAACCATTGGGTTAAGTTCCCTCCTCATCTTGTAAAAAGAGCTCTCTGAGGTGGAGAATCCCATCATACAGAGCTTCACCCCACACAGTCAAGGTTAGTTTATAAAGTGCCCTTTCCAGGATTAACAGCAAGGGCAAAGCTCTCTTAGTTAGACGTTCTTTCTTATTTTCAGATGTAGGGTGTGGAGCTATGTAATCCCCCATAAGGAGGACTCTTATTCCTGGATTCCTTTATCAGGATTAGTCAGAATTTTCGGGATGGGTTCTGTGGAGAATGGCCTAAGTGTACATGTGCTGTGAGTATGTGCCTGCTTCTTTATCTTGCAGCCATGTTTTGATGTGGTTGTATAGCCTTCAGTGCACTCCTTTGCTGTCGTGTTTAGAAGCAGCACTTCCATATTTTTTGTAGCATTTCTATGTTCATATTCTACCAACAGTGGGATTTTAACCCCGGCACTGCCTGTCTGTGGGCATTCTATGTGCTTTTGAGTACAGTCTCTTGTCAGAAGTGATGCTTTTATACTCTATAACCCTCTTGCTCTGTGTCCTCTGCTCAGTTTTCAGGAGCCCTCATCTGTTAATCAGGAGCCTAAATGGGTTAAAGCCCTTATTTTCCTCTATTCCCAACTCTATCAAGGGACACTCTGTGCCCACCAAAAGGTTCTGCAGTGGTATTGTGGCGGGGGATACCACTGTTATTAGGGATACCTCTCCTGGTGGGAAAACTGATGCTGACAACTTAGATTTATCCTTCTCTATTGGGGGCTTCTATGAGGAAGACCTCTGCTCTTCTGCTAAGGTTCTTATCTGGGCTGTCCCAGAGACCTTTAAGGTCTCGGAAGGCTTCTGATT
This sequence comes from Rhinophrynus dorsalis, assembly GCA_037306005.1. Lineage (NCBI taxonomy): Eukaryota > Metazoa > Chordata > Amphibia > Anura > Rhinophrynidae > Rhinophrynus > Rhinophrynus dorsalis. The sequence goes on along the minus strand of CM074725.1, from coordinate 145,781,425 downwards.
CTAGTACCTCTTCCCTGGATCTTCTTAAGTAGGAGGTTGATGTTTTTCCTCCTCACTATTCCTTGAACCAACTGCTTATAGAGAAATAAAAAAGCCTGACAGGAGGTTCTTCCTTAACCAGCATATTTCTCTATTATACCCTTTTTCTGCTGAGGCTTTAGTGCAGTGGTCCACCCCCCTGTGATAGATCATCCAATGGTCCACCCCCCTGCTTTGCTGCTGTTGGACCCTATGACTCTAAAAGCTCAGAGTGAAAAGCTTCTGGATTATTTTTTTGCAGGCAAATGTTGTGGCCTCTGGCACTGCTTTAAATGGATAGTAATGTCAGAAAAGAAGTATTAACTATATGGTGTATGCAATTAAAAGAGAGTACTTGCACTTATTTGTATCTCTCAAACCGTTATGGTTTGAGAGATATAGGAAAATAAAGTTCTCTAGTCCCTTCCCTTTCTGCTTGACGAGCTGTAAAGCTGTCAGAATCAGATTCTGGTCGGTTGACCAGATGTGGCTCTTCAGCACTGCCAATATAACGATATCTAAAGATAAATACTTAATTTGGAATGGTCTACAAACTGTGCCTGGCTTGCAAGCACACTTTGTAGACCGTTCCAATGAAGTAATTATTTCTAAATAGTGTGATTTCAGCTCTGCTGAAGAGCCTCTGTCTGGTCAAATGACTGGAATCTGTCAGCTAGATGGCAGACTTGAGTAAAACAGCCAGGAAAAGGTAACTTTAGCAAGTTATATATCTCAAACCTTTTTTAATGTCTACAATATTAAATCAACTTAAAATTAAACATTACGATCCCTTTAGCTCTGCTTTTGTCATTGCATGGGTCGCTAGGGCTATGGCAGTCTGAGGGAACCTGCTTCTGGATGCCGTCCAAGCGGACACACTCAAATAGGACCTAGTGATCCTTATTTCTACGATCCTGGAAGCTAATGCTTACTGAAGCTGCTTTTGATGTCACTAAGCTTACTGTAATGGCCCCTGCTTTATCTGTGGCTGCTTGTTGCAGTTTGTGGCTTAAGATTTGGTCAGCAGACCAGTCCTCCACGATCCTTGGTGTCTCTCCCATTTGTGGGTAAACAGTTGTTTGGCCCAAACTCGACATGGTTATCATTCATGCCACCAAAGGCAAGAGTACCTTATTGCCTAAACTTTCCTTTTTTTCACGGTATACTCCCAGGATGCTGCTTGCCTCAGCGACCCAGGCATGTCCCACTCCAAAATCCAAGCATGCTTGGGTGGGTAAAAAGCCTGCACAGAAACCCAAACCTGAAAAACCTTCCTCTGGGTCTGGTCTCTCACAGGCAATAGCAGGTTGGCTGTTTTTTCCACAGCACTCGGGCTATTTCTGTGCAGACCAGTCAGTGTTACGGGTAATTTAAGAAGTTTACTAAATAGATTTCAAGTCCATTCCTCCAAATTGTTTCTTCATGTCCAAAGTTCCTCTCAGTCCCTAGTGAAGATGCCTATTTTTGGATGAAGTGAGTTCCCTGCTAGACATACAGGTAATCTTACCAGTGTCTTCTCAGGAAAGATTCACATGGTTCTACTCCAATCTTTTCACAGTCCCCAAGAAGGTCAGCAGATGTTGTCCTATTCTGGACTTGAAACTTAGCAACCATTTTGTGCTCTCTTCATAGTTCAAAATTAAGTCCTTGAGAGCCATCATTCCTGCCATGCATCCAGGTGAGGTTCTAGCTTCCCTAGAAATAAATCTCCTATCTGAAGGTTTCTATTCACACAGACCATCAGCATTTCCTACAGTTTGCTTTCCAAAATCATCATTTTCAGTTCACTGCCCTTGGAGTCTGCTTCGCGGTTATTCACAAAGGTTGTTGTCAGCCCTAGCTCTTCAAATCCACTCTCAAGGGAGTTCTTTGACTCCCTATCTGGAGGATCTTTTACTAAAGGCCTCTTCAGTCAAGCATTTGCCTACTCTCATTTAACCTTCCTCTTCCATTCTGGAGCCACACAGTTGGATTCTCAATTTCAAGGAATTCTCTCTGGTTCCACCCCTAGTCTTTCAATTCTTCAGTATTTTGTTCAACACTCTTCAGGGAACGTCTTCCTTCCAGATGACAAGATTCGGTTGTTATTCCTCCATGTGTATCAGGCGGTACTGCGTCTGTTTGCACTGGGTAGGAATACATGAAGGAACTAGGCTACTTAGTCTCTACTCTAGAAGCAGTCCCATTTGCTCAATTTCACACAAGGGAGCTGCAGCAGAAATGCTAAATGTTGGTCCAACCAACAACATTACCTTAGCAGTGTATAGTTTGTGCTCTTGGCTTCCATGGACTGACAAAGAGTGATTAATCTATAATCTTTGGAGTCCCCTGAGGTGTAACGCCACCCCTAGGGCTGAAATGAATGGGATAGCCTGATTAGAGGACCAGCCTGATGGAATGCTGATAAAAAGGGAGAATATAGGGATGAAGGGGCTCAAAGACGGTAAGTGCCCAGTGTAAGACGCTGTTGTCGCTTAAGAAGGCATTGCAGCCCCTCCCACAATTTAAGGCAAAGCCTTACATTTGTGCTCCTGGCTTCCATGGACTGACTAAGAGTGATTAATCTATAATCTTTGGAATCCCCCGAGGTGTAATACCACCCCTAGGGCTGAAATGAATGGGAAAGCCTGATTAGAGGCCAAAAAGGAGGCAAAACGTATGCTGCAAAAAATGTCATTAAACCATTTAACAATATCATTTGGACAAGGTGGTCAGGTCCAATTTGATTTCTTTGACTGGTTCGTAGATATATTTGGTGTAGCAGTTAGAACGCCATCTTCCCAACCTCTGAATGATATGGGCTGGGACCTGGTTTTTTTTGAGGTGGACGATGGTGCCCCAATCCTAAATGAGTGGCTAGAGTAATGATTCCCATCTAAACCGAGACGATTGAGAAGTTTATGTAGAAGTTTGGTGAGCTCTGTGGAGGTAAGAGGCCCTTCTTGCATAGGTAGGAGAAGACTGTTGGCTGGTGCGTGCTTGGTGAGATTTGAAAGCTTGAAGCGTGTAGTGAAAGGTCACCAATTGTCGTGAGTAGGGTAGTATGGAATGGAGGAGCCTTTGTGAGATTGGTCTGTCTTAGAGTTAGTGAGAAAGAGTGAACATTGGTCTGAGTGAAAGGTTAGCTGTGATTTATGGAAGAATGGTGATGTACGTGAGCGTGCGGTGAATTGCCCCAACCTTAGGAAGCCAAAAAAAGCCAGGCATATGGCTGATTGAATGATTAACGAGATATGGGCTCAGAAAGGTTGTGAATTAAGGAGTTTGTACAGTTGCCTAAAAATGGAACCCGTGATGGGCAATCTGGGACCTGATTGTGATATATTGAGGTTAAATAACCCTTTGAGAAACAATTTGATTTGGAGGGATGGTGTGGAAAACGGAACGCCATGTGGTGTTGTATGCTGGCTAAATACAATTTGATGGTGACTGGTGATAACTGCAGTGAAGTGAAGCAGTAAGCTGTGAAAGCCAAAATAGTAGAAGGTGAAAAAGGAAGTGTAGGTTGAGTTAGTGATATAAATATCTGGAAAGTCTACCAGGCTTTATTGTAAGCTCTAGTAGTACTAGGTACTAGTGCTTGCATCATAATGGATTGGGCTATCTCTGTGAAATTATTTAATGTAGGATTAGCTCATTGTAAGGTGGAGGATGGCATGGATGCTGGTCTGCTGATAGCATGAGTCTGAAGAATTCCTGAAATTTAAAAAGTGCGTCAGCTGCTGAATTAGTGCTACGTGGAATGAATGAGAAGTGGATGAAAAATTTATAGTACAGGGAAATCCATGTTATGAGCATCATTATCTGAGGGGAAGGAGATCTGCCCTTGCTGATTATAGCAGCAGTAGAAGCGTTGTCAGTGAAAAAGATGATTGCTTTGCCGGACCAGAGGTGGCCCCAAACGGCTGCTGCTGCCACTATGGGGTATAGTTCAAATAATGAGGAGGAAACCAAGAACTGCTGTATGCTGAATGTTTCTGGTGGCCAATTCTCTGCGAACCAATGATTATTGTACATGGCAGCAAAACTGTAGTTAGCAGATGCATCTCAAAAAACTTTGGGGGATGAAATTGATGGTTGTGGGGGGAACATGATATGGCCATTCCAGTATTTCAGGAATTTGGACCACATATTAAGGTCTGATAAGGCGCCGGGATTGAGTGAAATCTTGCTTTGAGAGTCAGGCAGGGATGAAAAAAGTTGTAAGAGATGAGAAATAAATGAACGGCCCTGTGGAATTATTTTTAATGCAAAATTCAGGTGACCCAGCAATGATTGGAGCTCCAGTCTTGAAAAAGATTCTTGCTTTGAGAACTGGGATATAACGGTTTGAATGCGATTTAATTTGTCCATAGGCAGACTAGCTTCCAGTTTGACGGAGTCAAGGTCGATCCCTAAAAATTCGACTGAAGTTATAGGACCTTGTGTTTTCTCTAACGCTTCAGGAATGTTACGCTGCTAAAATTTGACAGAAGATTATCTAGAGCTGTGGGTGATTTTGTAATTGGTTCTACTACAAGGAAATCGTCAAGGTTAGTGCAGAATTGATTGGCCGTGACATTGTTCAAGAAGATCCAACAGATGCTATCTGTGAAAGAGTGAAACAATTTGGGGTTGCTTTTGGAGCCAAAGGTAAGTCTCCTGTAAAAATAATACTGTTCTGCCCATTTGATGCCTTGTAGGTGCCATAATAATTCATGTTCTGGTAGTAACTTAAAAGCGTCTACGATGTCCGTCTTGGATAAAATGCATCCAGGTTGGGCTTGTTTGATTAGTGTAATAGCATCCGCAATTTTGGCATATTGAAGAGAATAGGCTTCTGAAGGAATTAGGTTATTTATGCTGGGTTGTAGGGCTGAGTGTGGGACGGAGAAGTCTACTATAAGTCTTTTCTTGAAGGAAAATTTCCTAGTGGCTAACCCAATTGGATTGATCCGCCAAATGGGAAATGGGGGTGAGAGAAAATGGCCTAAGAGGTAACCTTTGGCAAATTCTTTGGCTAAAAGGGAAGTGACAACCTCTGGTTCTGCTAAAGCCGATTGCAAATTGTGGCATTCTAGAGATGCGCCTGGGCAAATGATGACTCCTATGTTGAAACCTTCTTGGAAACAGTTAATTATGAAATTCACTAGGTGTCTGTCTAGATGGTTGGAAAGAAAAGACTAAACAACTTATATGGATGGGTCCAGATCCTTTATTTGCAAGACAAATGGCACGTGAATGGCCTAGTTTACAGGCGGAGAAGGCAAGGATCATCCTACAAGCACTGAAAAAGCAACCTTTAGAGTTAAAGTTATTGCAAGTAGGCGAGTTGCCAATATAATGGATTGGCTTCCTAATTTATCTTGAGTAGGTAAACCTCTGCTTGGGAGGTGGAGGGCTGGGGGGAGGCTGCTGTACTGGGGAGGGTAGAGCTTTTTGGCTACTGTCTCGGTGTCTCTGGACATAGATTAGATGAGTGTAAGCCGGATTGGCTAGCTGGGCAAGTAGGGACTTTCAGTCCGGCGAAGTGTCGGCAGAAAAGTTCACTGTCCATCTGGCTCCAGTCACAGAAAATTGAATTGGGCCAACCCGGCTGCTGCTTTAGCTGTGAAGGCCCGATGATAATCATAGAAAGTGGATCCACAGTATTTATAGGCAAGGTCCACGATAAGATATAGATAGTGATCCATTTCTTCTCTACGATGTGGAAATGAGGAGCACAGGCTATCCCTATATATGCTGAATGCTAACACAAATTCGGATACTGACAATTTACGGTTGAGTCTGAGGTCTTTAACTTTTAAAGTAACTGAGACCTCACCGCAGCTTACAGTACGTTGTTCCGTGAGGTCTTGTGAGGCGATAAGAAGTGAAACCAAGTTGACCTCCTTCCCCTCAGTAATATCTCTCCTGATATGTTGGGGAATCAAATGAGCTGGTGTAATGCGAGGAGAAGGATTCAACAAGGTACCTGGTTGAGGAGGAAGTGTCACCGCTGGAATATGCCTGTCAGCTGTCAACGCTGTACTCTCCATGACTGACAGCCTGGATTGTACATCTGTCATAGCCAAACCAAGTTGGTCAGGAGTTCCGATATATGAATCAAATGATTGACTGATGGTGATGGAGGGGGGCTAGGGGTAGCAATGCTGGGAGATGGAGGGGGGTATGGATGAGGAAGGGAATAGGAGACAAAACAGTTTGGCCTTCCTGGCTGATGAAGGGTAAGAAATATGGAGCCTTGATAACTCTGCCATCAGCTTAGGGACCATCCAGTTTTTCAGAACTCGGCTCCTTGAAGCTGGAGTAGGAGAAGCTGGGGTGGGTGGAGTTTCGGCTTCTTGGATCTCAGAATCGGTAGGTAATCGGATATCTTGTTCTTCCATCTGTAAACCTATGTAAAAAGTCATGAACTGAATAATGAACTACTAAATAATTAGTACTTAGCAAGTGCAATTAGTGAACCTTGGTGAGTAATTGCCTGAGGGCTGGAATTAATTACTGGATGGAAAGTGAGGGGTGCAGTGGACTGTAGGTTAGTAATATACTTAAATAGCTGGGAACCACAGCATTGTGGTTGAACAATACCGTAGTCTCCAGAATCAAAGGAAAAAGGGGGTCCCTTGGACTGGATGCCCTACATTATTTAAGCAGATTAGAACCTTGGTCTGATTTCCCCAAAGTTGAAGGAACAAAGAATCCCCCCTGTCCTGAAAAGGCAGGCTATATAGAGTAGGAACTCTAGCTTAACATAAACGTGACATGGCTATGAAGGTTGTTTATCGCTAAGAATTGAAATGGGCACTAGCACTACTAGCCCTTCTTGAAGAGGTAAGCAATTTGATAGCCTTCGGCATCTATGGCGTGTTAAGGTGTATAACGAAAAAAACCTTCGGTCTCTGATAGGAGGTAAGTGTGCAGACGAGAGACAACCTTCAACCTCTGAAAGAGGAAGGCGTGATGGATGAGACAATGTAAGTGAGGAATACCTTCGGCCTCTGCAAGGAAGTAAGGTATGACATTTAAAATAACCTGCAGCCTTGTAGAACAGAAGATGTAAGGGACAAGACATAGTGAGTGACCAGTGCTGACCAGCCAAGTGCAAGCTGCCTGGGGGGGAAGGTATGTGCAGTAAAAGCTGTAATAAAATCTAGTAAATTGGGTTGTTACCTTGAACGAAGGCTGAAAGCCACCTGTAAGTAAGGATACATAAGGTTTCAGGGTAGGATTGGACTAGAAACCAAACTTAGAACACACTAACAATGGTGCTTACCTATTATTAACGAAACTTCGTGGTTGATATAAAACTTGAGGAGGATGGTTACAGTGTTCGCCAGTCTCTGGGAAATAATAAGAAGCCAGCATGAACCTGGTGAACTGCAATGTATCATGACACAAAATTGATTAAATGTAATAAGTGTAGAAGTGAATTCTGAGCCTAACAGTAAAAGCAATCAGACAATATGTGATTAAATGGAGTTGCAGCAAATTTAGAGAGGAGCAAGGAAACTGCAACCTTGAAGGTGCATAATATAGTCAAATGTGCTCAATGCTGTAATGGAGGGATGACTGCTTATAAGTGCTGTAAGATTTGTGATAAGTGAATCAGTGTGTGGTGATTAAAAATGAGGAAATACACAGTATCTCTTGCTGCATCTTCCATAAATGAGCAGACATAGTACCTGTAATGGGAGGGAGGAAGATCGTTTGTGCGAGTTGGTGAACCCTAAAGTTCACTTAAGATGATGTAATGCACCTAAGGTATAACGGAAAGAACAATGAATGGTAAACTTAATGGAGCTTATGAAGTAAATAATATGACAACTGAGTAAGCATATAGACTTACGGTACTTCAGCAAATACTGCCCTGTTCAGTGCGGTAACGGGAAGTTAGCAATTGAGTCGTGATCTGATGACATAGGCTAGTGACGCTCAAAGACGGTAAGCGCCCAGTGGAAGATGCTGCTGCCGCTTAAAAAGGCATTGCAGTCCCTCCCACAATTTAAGGCAAAGCCTTACATTTGTCGGACAGGAAGAAGGAAGACCTTCGATGTTGACCTTAGAAGCCTCATCGGACCTTCGGGATGAGCCCTGATTATTCCTAATTGGATCACAGTCATGACGGATGACAGGGAGCACCCCTCTGGATCTTCAGACGGTCAGTGTCTTTGGACTAGACCAGAGCGTTCTCTGTACACAAATGTTCTGAAGCTACAGGAGATTTGCTTAGCTCTGCGGCATTGGTCCCAGTTCCTCCAGCAATCCCCTGTGAGGATCCAGCTGGACAGTATGACTGCATTCACCTCCATCAACTGAAAGGGAGGTACTAGTAGTAAGGCCACTTGGGCCGAGTTTCGGCTGATTCGCACATGCCAGCTCTCTTCTCTGTTCACATTCTAGGGGTAGACAAAGTTGTGGCAGAGTTTCTCAGTTGCCAGCGGCTGGATGCAGGCTATTAGAAGCTCCATGTCTTCAACTGTATAGTTTGTCTATCGAGCCTCTCTATCATGGACCTAATGGTCTCTTTGCTGAACCTCAAGGTTCCTCAGTTCTGTGCCAGGTCCCTGGATCCTCTTGGTCTCACCATAGACTTGGTGATCATTTCATTGTGCTTTTCTCTGGTGCATGTGTTCTCACTGGTTCTGCTGATTCCCAGGATGCTGAGGAAAATCTGAATGGAGCACATTCAAGTCATTTTAATTGCCCCATTCTGGCACCATCAGGCCGTGTTTTCTTTCTATCTGTGTTGGAGCCCTCTCAGCTTCCTCTGTGACTGATTCTGTTGTTTCAGGGTTCACTGTATCATCCTCAGGTGGAGATGTTGCCTTTGACGGTTTGGATTTTCAGTCCAGAATCTTGTTACAGAATGGTTTCTCTGACTCAGTAATTGCTACTGTGCTGCAGACTCAAAAGCCACGTTCTTCCAAGGCATATCATAGGGTATGTTCCCTGTTCTATAAATTGTCTGAGGATCAGGAGTCATGGCCCCAACCTTTTTGACTTCAGTTGTCTTGGCCTTTCTTCAGGATGGCCTTTAGAAAGGGCTTGGTCTTACTTCTATTAAGTTCAGATTTTATCTCTTTCTGTCCTATCCCAGGGTCATAATGCCTTATTACCCAATATGCAAATGTCTGTTCAAGGGCTGGCTCATGCCTGCTCGGTCTTTCGGGATCCCACTCCTCTGAGGGATTTGAACCTGGCTGCCGGGAGTGTTTCAGAAGGCTCCTTTTGAGTGTTTGTCATCTTTCCCTATTTCTCTTGACATTCAAGACTGCATTTCTATTGGCTATCATCTCAATTCAGCAGGTGACTGAACTGCATGCTTTGTCTTGTAAGCATCTCTTTTTGGCCTGCCACCATAATAGGGTGGTTCTGATGACTCGTATAGGGTCTGTCCCTAAGGTAGTTTCTGAGTTTCAGATCAACTAGGAAATTCTTCTTCCTTCTTACTGTTCAGCCCTATCTAATAGACAGAAGCTTCATTTCTTGGATGTGTTTAGGTGCTTATAGTACTATGTTCATTACACACAGCCTATTTGGAAATCTGATTCCCTGTTTGCCATTCCTGATGGCCCTCACATGGGCCTGGCTCTGTCTTAAGGTAATAAGTGGTTTCTTTGATCAAAGCAACCATTCGCCAGGTGTATGTCCTGCAGAAGAAGCCAGTGCTTTTCAGAATACAGAATTTTCCAACAGATCAATTGGTGTATCTTGAGCCTATAAGAATCAGGCCTTCACTGAACAATTGTGCAAGGTGGCAATGTGGTTGTCCCTTCACACGTTTGTCAAACACTACTGTGTTAATGTGTTGGCTTCAAGCTGTGGTGCTTCCTGATTCCTTTTTGGACCCGTTCCATGTTTGTTCCTGTTCTTTGGTTTGTAGTGTTGGTGTCAGTTGACTCCTGAGGTTCATTCTGTACTATATTATTTCTGTTAGATCTGATCTTCATTTTGAGGATTTTTTCTATTTCACTCCCTGGAGTCTTGGTGAATACTTTGGTAAATCCACATAGTTCCTGTGTTCCACATAGGACATCAGTAAAAAGGAGATTTTTGTGCATTTACCAATAAATACTTTTCTCTTAGTCCCTCCAGGAGAAAAAACACTACTTCAAGTCCTGCATGGGTGGGGGGGGTTACCTCTTGGGTTTTCTGTTCATGGGATCCCCTGTCTTGTTCCACTTCTGCTTCTTTTCACATCTTTGTTTCAACTTTGCTGTATGTAAAACTGACCTTGTATGGGCTGGGGGAAGTGGTGCAGGATGGAAGTCTCCACCTCAGAGCTCTATTTACAAGTGCTCTGCCCTCCTGAGGAGGGAATGTCATCCCATGGTTTGTGTGTTCCACATGGACTACGATGAAAAGGATTTATCACTAAGTACACAAAATCCCCTTATATCTAACAATACCGCTTGAGAGAATATATTCAGGTGCCTTATGCTTGTTGAGGTTGATTAAGTCATAATAATGAATCAGTCACCAGCATCCCAATCCTAATTTTTGGCCTTTACAGCCACTGTGGGTTATTTATGAAGTGCATACTAGTTGGCTTTTGTCCCACTGCAGGGAGCCATCAGGCTTTTTCATATACCTGTGAGACACTGGTAACCTAATATCACTTTGATTTTAGAATAATGTTTTTAATTAATAAATTATACACTGTTTTTCATTGTTTAACTTGAATTCATTCTCACTTCATTTTCAGTTGAAGTAAATCCCACCAATACATTTTGCACTGAAAGTGTTGGAGAATTGAAAAAAGAGACTTCTAACCTGCAATCACATGTTCTAGAAGATAAATCCACAGATTGCCAAGATCCTGCCGGAACAGTGGAAAGCTAAAACTATAGTTTGTTTGTTTTTTTGTTTTTCTTCTTCTTCTGCTTAGCATGGACTTTACTGTAGGGGAAAAGTTAATTGAGCCCTCATATTGAGGGCAAATTTCAGCATGAAAGATTTATAGTGGTGATCCTAAATATGGATTCTTCCATTACCTCTATCAAGACACTTTATCTCTACAGCTGAATGCAACAAAAACTGTTGAAGTGCAGAAAATGGGATCACTGTTCAGGCAACACGTTAGTATGTTATGTTTTGGCATTTCTCAAGTAAACATGATTAATATATAAAAGAGGGCTATGGATATCTTCTCCTTTATGGATGATTAGTTGCTCATTTAAACATGGCTCCTGGTAACAAATAAAGAGCTGGTGACCTTTAAGGGCAATTATCTTGGCGTCTGTCTGGAATACAACCAAGAAGATTGTGACTCACAATCATAAATTTTGTAGGTTGAGAGGTCAGCCTCTGTAGACCCTTAGTGTCAGGATTTGAAGCCATTCACTAGGGTCTATATTACTGCATATGCCATCCAACAAGACTGGCCTACAAGCCTTCAGAATCTTACAGATTGGTCAATCTCATGAAACCAGAGAGGCAAAACTGGGGTCTTTTTCTACACCTCCTTTTTGAACACACAGCAGCTACAGCTTCATTTGCAGGTCTGTCCACAGGGTAGAAGATGTGCTGATATGACATTATCCAAGTTGCTCCTAAAAACAAAATAAAAAGGGTAAATTATCCTTCAGTATATGTCAGTCAGCGGCCAATCTGCAACCTACCAAATGGACTGTAATTCCCATTGTCCTTCTAAAGATAATATGAATTGTAGTCCAAAAATAGCTAGTTGCAGTTGTCCACAGCTGCTCTTGATTACTCGTTTTATTGACTTACTTTTGCATTTTTTATTTCAAAATAGCACATCACAGCACATTATGGGGAATTTTGTAAGTGAAACTTTTCAAACATTATTTCCAAATATAAGCTATTTACCAAATCAGCTTTGGTTTCAGGTATCTAAGTATTACTGCTACCGAAGAGGTGGAAGCATGTTTGCATGTGGCAAATGATGCAATTCCATAAACAATATGTCTACTGACAGATATCTGATCACAGCATGATGTCAGTCTTTTTGTGTCCTAGCCTGCAAAGACTGACACTGATGCTCCAAATGTCCTTGTTAGACCTTTTCAGGCAGCAAGGTTTATATTTGATCCTTCTAGCACCAGAGGGTCTTTGATAAAGGCCTGCATGATATTTTGATGATCGTCCTACAGTAATACAGACTAGTGAAGAGCAGATGTTTCTACACACTTCCTCAACCACAAATAGGTACATATATTTAGACACTGCTGAATACGCCTGCATACTACATTCCAAAGCATGACTGAGCTTGATATTCTTGAAAAAACCCTTAGGCAGCTGTGCTGACATTTTAACAAATGGACTGTAAAATGCCTTATGTGTCTGTGATCAGTAAATACGATCTCTTGTTGCCATTTCACACCAGTGTTCCATTGTTGGCTTATGATTTGCTTTCAGTTTCTTCCATTGTATGTTTTACATTGGGTCTGATATATAATGGCAATTCTAGGGCAAACCAACTGTACCATAGGGGAGACAAAAAATTCCCTTTAATTTAAATGGGTCTTTTAATCCCTCAAATTCTGAAGAGGTATCTCAGTGCACTGGAGCCCCCTCTAGCATTTAATGTCTTAAAAGCCCTATTTAAATTGGTGGTATATTTGGGAAATTGTATTTTTTCCTTGTGGTGCAAATAGTTTGCTCCAGAATTACATCACTTTACTTTTATACATAAGGCCCATATTGTGATTAACCACTGTCCTATTGACAGGATCCTCCACACAGCCTCCTGTGTATGTGCATTCAACATATGTATAAAAGATAAGTAGAACAATTCTTGTGCAAAACCAACTGCACCATAAATAATCTTATAAAAAAAAAATGCCCATTCATTTAAAGGAAAAGTAAATGTTTCATTATGAAACCATTATATAATGTAGAACTTTTGATTCCAGGTAAACCAGAATATTCACAGTGTTTGGAAATGCATTCAAAAGTTATTACTGTTTCAACATATTTATTTGAGTGTGTTTGTTTTATGAAACTGCACTTTTCTGTTGTGGTCAGCAGGTGACGCTGTTCCTGTCCCTTTCTATAAAGCCATACTCTAAGACTCAAATTCTCTCTTGGAGTGCATATAAAATAATGCATTATGGACATTAGTTAGCACTGTTTCTAACAATTTGATTTAAACCAGAACTATCACCCCCACATAAAGTCCCCCCCCCCCCAATAATTAGTCATATGGCGATATGCTTAGAAAAAGTACCTATCATCCAGCATAAGTACAGCGTTATTAAGAAATCCTACTTCTTCTGAGACTGATGGCCAGGCATCCGCATAGACATCTTGGCTTAGAGACATCTGCGTGCCTGCCCTGTCCCGTCTCCTTTAGGAGACGTTGCATCGTTCCTTAAGGTAACAGAAGGGACTGACGGTGCAGACGTGCAGATGCCTCTAAAGCAAGAAGCCTGGCTGTCAATCTCAAAAGAAGTAGGATTTCTTAACAAAGCTATACTTATGCTGGATAATAGTACTATTTCTAAGATTATCGCTATATGACTAATTATTGGGGGGGGACTTTATGTGGGGTGATAGTTCCTCTTTAAATAAAATTGGAGTGTATAATTTTTAATGAAGCATCTCCTTCCATCGGGAGTGCTCTTGTTTTCATAAGCCGGAAAAATGTATAACATAATTTTTTTCCATAATAAAACTATTCCTTTAAATCAGGTTATTAATCCCTCGAATTCTAGAGCAGTCTCCATCACATTTTAAAGTTCAAGTGGGTAAAATCACTATATTGCAATAGATTTGTTTCAGAATTACCCCACTTTCCCATGTACACATACCTCATTGGGTCTCTAGCAAAAACACACAGATGTCAGGATAGGACTGACCTTTTTTTTCCATATTCCCCCTGCCAGATCCACTGTATATTTTATAGTGGAGCTGTCATCTTGAATATGTTTCCCTATTTGAAAATCCCATTAAAAATGACTTCATGTTTGTTAAAACACCCGCAGCTGCACAGCTTAGGAGGTATTGATACTGAAAATATGAGACTTTTGGTGTGGCTTCATACGTTAATTAAGGTATATGCTGCACTGAGAGCTACATTGTTGTAAATTAGCATACGGTGCCATACTCAAAGATCTCGCTCTACAGAAATAAACAAAGCCTATTCTGGCCTTTTGGCTAACATGATACATCGGCAGTTTTAATGAAATGTTAAAAATTACATTCAAGGTGACAGGGCCACTTTGCAATGTGTTGGACACCCCTGTGGCTCTCAGAGGGTTAAATGTTAGCCTATATCAAAAGTCTCTCTCCAGGGAGGGTAAATGTAAACCCTTCCAGAGACTGACAATGACTCCTTTCCATTGGTATTCTTGTGTGGTTGTGATTATTTTGGGAAGACTATTACACAATAACTATTGAAAAAGGTGATTAGGATACCAAACTGGATTAACCAGTTTTCCAAGTTCTGACCTTTTACTCGCCTTCTTTTGTTATCTGTCTGAACATTCCTTTATGGGTGGCATTGGAATTATAAAAATGCCTCTATTAAAACTCCTTCGTACCTATCTGGCTTAAAAAAACAAAGCTTTAATGGTCTTATGCAGATCGCAAAAGATAGACAATTCTAGAGCATACAAACGGCACCACAGGTTTTTTCCCATATCTGTTAATATATTTTCTCTTAATACAATAACACAACAAATAAAATGCCACACCACCAGTCATCCAAGGAGATGCCATAGAGGTAAAATAAAACCATGGGGAGGTACGTCGTAATTGCAAAAGGCAGCCTAATCAGAAAGTAAACCGTAACAAAGCACTAGGGAGGCATTGTCAGCAGAGGCATCCCACCTGGGCATCCCATATCTACTAGGAGAGGAATAAAATCAGGCAGATTGTCCACGTTGGCTGACCCAGGAGCCTCAAACCAAACTTGTTCTGCCAGTAGCTCCCAAATCTCCCACCGCATCAGCACATCATTTAGAAATGTAGGGAACACCAAGGAGTCCGCCTAGCAGATTTCCATACCGTAAGGCAAATCCCATTAACACAAAGTATGTCCGAGCCTCAGACCCCCCCCCCCCCCGAGTGTAGATAGAGGTCCCGGGCCAGCTGCCCTAACCACAGATTTTGGAATCTCACCCTGCACGTGTGGTAGGGGCATCTCCGCTTACAAATTCCATTCTCACAAGATAAACTATCTAACTACAGCTAAAACCTAGCAACAAATAATGAAACAGTACCTCAGAGTCAGAAACATAGTCTCTTCCCACCTGATCTAGCCCTCCCGGATACAGTACAAATACCCAGGGAGCACAGATGGGTAAAAGCAGATAGCAGCAATCTTCCCTCTCTGCATCGGGAAGCACCAGGGTTTGCAGCGGTGAGCTTGAGGGTGGGCATCCAGGCCATATATTGAAAGGTAGTAGAATACAGTTTTTGAAGCTAGCCCGAAAGTGTCTTAATAAATGGTTCTCTGACTGCCCCAATTTTTTCGCCTTACTTTTTCCTTATCCTTGGCCAAAAGAGGTTGCTAAAATGTATTGCTTTATCCTTCCATTGCTGGGGATCTGGGTAGGACTAACTCGTTTATTCAAAATACATTTGATTGCGGTTAAGATTATAATATAGCCACCAATTTCATGGTCAAAGTAGATACAGCAGCCAAGGTAGCATAAACCCCCACCAGCAGCAGGGGATCAGAGCTATCAAACTGCACTCCACACATGCCCCCCAGGACTGCAGACCCAGAAGTTTGGATGTGGGCACACTCCCATAGTAGGTGGTGGACAGTGGCCTGAGGGCTCTTACACGTGGGGCAATATGAGAATTGTGTAAGGCCTATTTCTCTTTCGTCGAATACAGGTTACTGGTAACTTTGGATAGGCAATCAGCTCCTTTAAGTAGACAGGAACAGTTCTGAGAAGTGACTGCTGGGTGGAGCCTACCTCCTCTCCTTAGCTTGCAGCTAGCCAATCCCCATCCAGTAAGATTTGTTCCTTGCTCAAGACACAAGGCAAGAGTACATTTCTGCTATAGTTTTAGCTTTTTTATTATTTTTCTATTAGATATGGGATACCACCATTAGGCGGATTACCATAACTGACAATTCCCATCACCCAAATGTGGATAGCTCAGTTTACCCGGTGCTTTTGTGGACCTAAGCCCTGGGAGGAAAATCTTGGCTGCTAGTTCTTTCCTCAGGAGTTGCCCACTGAGACTTCTTCTTGATACATGGTAATCTAAAGACAGAAGACCTGCTGAAAATGTGAGCACCCTTTGAGTGCTGAGGTCCACATGCCCCATGCTTCCCCTCCACACAGGGGTCTCATTTGGAGTTCCTGTTACATACTCGTGCACTCATTGGGTTTATCTGTATGTCTGTGGGGTGTTTGGAGCAAGTTTATGTGGTAACAACCCTTTGGCTGCTGGTTTAGCATCACTTGGGGGTTCAGAGATGGCTCTTTGGTTGGTCTGCCCTTGCTCTGTTATCCGGTCATCGTTCTGGGCATGCTGGGGGTCTCAGGGGACTTCGGGCAATGTTGGGGTACTTTTTCATTGAAAATACAATATCCATGAGCGTTGCTTTGTGCGCTCGTTTCTGATAGGCTCCTGCCACGGCAGCCATTTTGTTCCTTCTGTGATCGAGTATCCTATGCAGGGCTTGGACTCTCCTTCTCTCCTCAGCACTTTAACCCTTTGCCTACCAGATAAGTCTATTTTAGCATTTCTGGGGTGATTTTAATTATCATGCACACTGTTTTTTGGGTGTTTCTGATACTCTGACCTTTTGACTCTGTGAGAATGTCTACTCCGTTAGACCTTGGGGCTAAACCTAAGACTAAGGACACTGGGGTGTCTGTGTCCCCCATTACTCATTGCTCCTCATGTCACTCAGGGATACCTAGAGAATACTCAGGTCACATTTGCCCAACATGTGCTTCTGCCCCTGAGTCTCCTGCAGGGACCTCCAGCCATGCACTAGAGCCAGTTTGGATGCAAGAGTTTAAAGCTACTACCAGGAACCTCCGGTCCACCTTACAACTCCTTCCATCCACCTTGCAGGGGGTCTTCCACTCATGGCAAGCCCCCACCCCTATCAGATCTTCCCTGCCTAAACCGCCAGTGTGAAGACTGTTCTGCTGTCCCTTCCTCTCAGTTTTTTAGGGACCCCTTTGAGGCTGATTCTGTTCCATGGCTGAGGGCCTGATCAGGGCTGTGTTGAACACCCTGAACATTCCCTTGGTACAGGAGGTGTCCTCTGACCCATCTGATGTGTTTCAGGAGCCTGTCAGGCCCCAAAATTGTTTTCTACCTAACCCCATCCTTGACCGTTTGGTGTCTGAGGAGAGGAAGTTTCCAGCCAGAAAACAGTCTGTCTCTAGGAAATTTGCTAAGCTTTACCCGTTCTCTGAAGCAGCCCTAGCTCAGTGGGTTCATCCTCCTAAGGTGGATGCCCCTGTTTCCAGGATTTCTAAGTCCACAGCCTTGCCTGTGACTGATGCCTCTGCTCTGAAAGACTGGACTGACAAAAAGCTTGAGACCTCTCTCAAGGCCATTTTTGCAATGGCTGGTTCAGCCCTGCACCCCACATTCACTGAGGCATGGGTGAATAGGGCTGTAGCTGTTTGGACTGAACAGCTCACTTCAGCTTTCTGGCAGGGAGCTCCTACTACTGACATGTTGCGGCTTCTGCCAACATCTCTGAGGCTCAGCATTATGTTTCTGCTGCCCTGTTTGACGCTGTGTGCATGATAGCCAGAGCATCCACCATGTCTGTGGTAGCCAGATGCACTCTTTGGCTCAAGATCTGGTCTGCTGACAACTGCCTCCATGAGGGCTCTCCTGTCTTTGCCCTTTTAGGGCACCTCACTGTTTGGGCCTGATCTCAAGGATCTAATCAGTGAAGCCACTGGGGGGAAGAGTACTCACCTACCAGTGGTCCCTAGGAAGAAGGCGCCTGTCAAGCGGAATCGTTTTTTTTGTCGATTTCAGGCTGAATCACACCAGGCGACCCAGGCGGTGCCTAAGGCTCCACGCGCCTCATCCAAGCCTAAGCAGCAATGGAGACTTAAGTCCTCCACTAAGCCCAAGGCTTCCAAATCTTCTTCTGCATGACTCGCCAAATCCAGGTCCCCACCCGCAGGTGGGTGGCCTCTTGCACCACTACCACTCAGCTTGGGAAGCCTCTGTGGTGGACCCGTGGGTTTTGCAGGTAGTGGCTGCGGGGTACAGGATCCCCTTCACCTCCCTTCATCCTCCTTGGGCCTTCTCTTCTCGCTCTCCCCTGGGAGCAGAAAAGCGCCCCCTTTTCAAGGGAGCCATTCAGGCCCTTCTGGACAAGGCAGTCTTGGAACCAGTTCCTCCTCAGGAACGGGGTTGGGGTTCTACTCCAACCTCTTTATGGTTTCCAAGAAGGACGGTGGCTGTCATCCCATTTTGGATTTGAAGGATCTCAAGTCCTTTGTGGTCAGGTCCCAGTATCGCCAGGAGTCTCTACGCACAGTGATCACTGCCATGTCCCCTGGGGAATTTCTGGCTTCTCTAGATCTTCAGGATGCTTTTTTGACATCACCATTCATCCAGAAAGTCAGCAATAGCTCCGCTTTGCCTGCAACCGAGGGCATTTCCAGTTTTCTGCCCTCCCCTTTGGCCTGACTACGGCTCCTCAAGTCTTCAACAGAGTCCTTTGTCCAGAGTCATTGGGACGGCATCAGAGTTACCTCGTACATTGACGACCTCCTTCTGAAGGATTGTCTCCAGAACTCCATCATCAGCAGATGCAGGACTGCATTCATGCTCTGTCCCGTCATGTGTGGATCATCAATCTGGACAAGTTGGATCTTGTTCCTTCCCAGACCATTGTTTTTCTGGTAATCCTCATCGACAATCAGAGAGGGATGGTGTTTCTCACGGACGAAGTGGCTCATCAGATAGCACTGAAGGTCCAGGCTGTCCTGAATTAGGATCCGGTTCCGGCCAAGAAGTTGTCGTCCCTGGTGCGGAAGTTCATTTCCACCATAGAAGCGGTCCCGTTTGCCATGGCTCATACCAGGGAACTCCAGAGGTTTCTAATCCTGGCATGCAGGGGTCGACCGGATCTCCTGGAGAGGTCCCTACCTCTCCCTCTTCACGTGGAGCTGAGACTCTCGTGGTGGCTCAACCTGGACAATCTGCTGAAAGGCAGGCCCTTCATGGTGCCATTCTTGACAACAGTGATGACGGATGCCAGCCTCTCTGGCTGGGGAGCGGTCCTGGGGCACTTGAATGCTCAGGGCCAGTGGTCCCAGGAAGAATCTCTACTTCCCATCAATGCCCTGGAGCTTTGGGCGATATTTTGTGCCCTGTGACACTGAACACTTCAGCTGGAGGATTGCCCGGTCAGGGTACAGTCAGACAACGCCACAGAGGTAGCCTACACCAACAAACAAGACGGCACAAGAAGTCTTGCAGCTTAGCTAGAGGTCAAGGCTATTTTGTCCTGGGCAGAGGAGCATGTTCCTGCCATTTCCGAAGTTCATATTCCTGGCATAGACAATGTTCTGGCAGACTTCCTCAGTCGATGCAAAGTGGACAGTGGAGAGTGGGAACCTCATCAAGTGGTATTCAACCTCATTGTCCAGCTGTGGGGTCTTCCTCGCATAAACCTGATGGCAACAAGACACAACAGGAAGGTTCCAACATTTTGCTCTCACTGGGTGGACCCTGTGGCTCTAGCAGTGGATGCCTTGTCGATTCTGTGGATTTTTCATCTGGCATACCTTTTTCCTCCCATTCCCCTGTTGCACGGGGTGATCAGGAAGCTGTGATTGGAGCGTTGCCCAGTCATTCTGATTGCTCAGTACTGGCCTCGACAGACTTGGTTTCCAGAGCTTCTGAATCTCTCGGTGGTGGAACCTCTTTGGCTCCCCTCCCATCCGGATCTTCTTCTACAGGGTTACCTGTGGAAAGAGGATGTTCATCGTCTGGCTTTGACAGCATGGAGATTGAATCCTCAGTTTTGAAGAAGGGTTTTTCTTCTGGTGTGGTGGCTACTATGCTTAGTGCCTGTAACCCTGTTTCCTCTAAAGCCTGCCATCGAGTTTGGTCTACCGTTCTATCTTGGTGTGCTGATAGGGGCCTGTCTCAGAATTTTGATCTTACTACAGTCCTTTCCTTCCTCCAGGATGGTGTGGATGAGTGTCTCAGTCTCAGTTCTCTTAAGGTTCAGACTTCTGCTCTCTCTGTTTTCTTTCAGAGACACCTTGCTATTCTTCCTGATGTCAATGTTTTCTTCCAGGGTGTTGCTCATACCCGTCCTGTGTTTAAGGCTTCCACTCCTCAGTGGGACCTTAACTTGGTTTTGGGCGTCCTTCAGCATCCTCCCTTTGAGTCCTTGGCCACTATTCCTCTTCGTCTGGTGACGTGGAAGATGGCTTTTCTCCTGACGATCGTGTCTGTTATCCATGTCAGGGAGCTGCATGCCCTGTCTTGTAGGCCACCCTTTTTGGTGTTTCACAAGGACAAGGCAGTGCTTCTCACTTCGCAGGAGTTTCTCCCGAAGGTAGTGTCTGAGTTCCACATTAATCAGGAGATTGTGGTTCCTTCTTTCTGCCCTAACCCCACATCTGACAAGGAGAAGGATCTTCACTTGTTGGATGTTGTGCTTTGTCTCAAGTTCTATGTGCATCGCACTGAGCCCTTGCGGCAGTCTGACACACTTTTTGTCATTACTGAGGGTCCCAGGGCAGGGAAGCTTGCTTCCAAGGTAACCATTGCTTCTTGGATCAAGTCCACGATTAGTAAGGCTTACGAACATAGGAAGAAGCCTGTCCCCTTTTGGGTCACAGCTCATTCTACAAGGTCTATTGGGGCATCTTGGGCCTACAAAAATAAGGCCTCAGCTGATCAGTTGTGCAAGGTGGTCACTTGGTCGTCTGTGCATACCTTTTTGAAACACTATCGTGTGGATGTGGTATTTTAGAGAGGATGAAGCCCATTTAAATGGCAAGGATTGAAGGCTTTCTTGGATGGTGGGGGGGACTCGACAGTCACAATGCCTCCAACTTCTTCAGCCTGATCTGCAATTCAGAGAACAAACAGAGGTCCAACAGCAACTGCAGGACTGCTGCCACTACCTCTCCCGGGTCCTGAACAGCCAGCAAATGCTGCCACCTCTATCCCTCCAGCGCCAATGGACACTCCTTAAAGTCCACCTATGGCTGGGTCTAACACCAAGTCAAACAGTAGGGGAGAAAGTGGGCATCTCTGTCTAGTGAAGAAAGAGGATAGTTAATATTATTGGTAGTAATAGGCGCTTGTGGGTTATGGTAGATCACCTTCCAACAATTCAAGAAGGTATGACCAAACTTCTGTCGCTCCAGGAGTCTAAACAGGTAGTCCCACAAAATCAAGTCAAAGGCCTTATCTGCATCAAGTCTTAATAGAAGTCTGGAAGCATCTGGGCTGAGAGTATGGCTCCTACCACTTTACGGACAATATATACTGAGTGTCTGCCCTTGATAAATCCCTTCTGGTTTTTTTTTTTGGTTTTTTTTTTATTAATGTCATGGGGAGGAAGCTGAGTGTCATCGCTAATATTTTATTAAGGAGTTTGAAGTCAGCATTTAACAAATACGTTGGGCTATAGGATGAGGCAAAATGAGGGTGTTTATTGGGTTTGAGAAGGACAATAACTCTAGAGTGGTCAAGATGTAAAGGAATATAACCTGTTGCCAGGATTGTGTTGTAAAGATTTGTCAGAGGTTTAATTATGTCAGGGGTCAAAAATGTATAATAGTCCGAGGGAACCAATCAGGCCCAGGTGCTTTCCTAGATCTGAGCACGCCAATGGCCGCTGCCACCTCTGCCTCAGCAATTGGGGCTTCCAATAAAAAAACAGAACATTTGACAAAAAGGCAGCACCATCAACCAAGGGCCGGCTACTGTAAAGTTTTTTTTATAGAAAATCGCAAATTTAGAATGAATGTCTAGTCCGTTTGTGGTGATGCCTGTCTCATTGTGTAAGCAGCAAACAAAGGTATGCCCTTTGGCAGCTCTAACAAGCATGGCAAGGAGACATTCCTGCTTGTTGGCCTGACGAAAAGAGCGACAGGACTGTTCATTTTGTTTAAACTGAGATTCCGCAGTCAGGATAGTTTTTATATGCCTCCTTGGCCGCCCTGTGGAGTGCAGATACTGTTTATAGGCTTTGGAAAGGTTAAGTTGTAACTGTAGTAATTTGGTGCTAGTCTCCATTTTCTTTTTAGGCACATAGGAGATAATGTGGCCCCCACAAAACCGCCTTGGAGGACTGCCAGAATAGTAAGGGGTCAGAACTATGCTGGGCATTGCCACTTTAGTATTCCCACCACACCTGTCGGAGGCTATTCTTCAAATCTTCAGACCGAGTCAGCCGCACTCATTCTCCAACTGAAAGAGGAGTGTTTAGGGGTGGGGAGATCCCACTCAATCAAAACAGGGGAGTGATCCGAGATGAGGACATCATGAATTTGACAGTCCAGTAAATTAGTAACTGTGGAGGGGCTATTTGTGTAATTTCTGTCCGTCGGATGTGTGAGTCATCTTACATCAGTCAGGCTAAGAGCTGTAGAGACATATGTAAAAGTATTGCTCCTACCTGCCGCATGCTGGCCAGTCCCAGAGCTCCTGTCGAGTGTGACATCTGCCACCGTGTTAAAATCGCCACCCATCAACAGATTGGTAGCCTGAAAAACTGACAGTTTATGAAACACTTAGTAAAAGAACTGAGTGGTGGGGTCATTGGAGGCATAAAGGTTACATTTGGTGCATCTATATCCATTAAGCATACAATCCAAAATCAAGTAAAGACCTTCATGGTCTAGCAATTGGTCAATTATTGTATAGCCAACTTGTTGTCCCACGAGAATGGCCACCCCTCGGTATTTAGAGTTATAAGATGCTGCTACACAGTCCCCCAGCCATTGTCATTTTAATTAAAGGTGTTCCTCTGCAGTAAGATGAGTTTCCTGTAATTTGGCGAAATGTGCACCTAGGAGGTTTAAGAGCAAGAAGATTTTTTTTTTTTTTTTTTTTCGGCTTAATGGGACTATTTATTCCTCCCACGTACCATGACACAACACGAAGGGAGTTGCCTTGAGTAGTGTATGCAGGGTCCATATGTAACCTACATCCCAAATTAAACAGTGAGTAAATAAGTGATAACATAGCTAATATACAGAAGGGTCTCTCCCAGCGAGGAGACACCACTGGACATGTTGTTGGAAGTTGAGAGCTAGAAGTAAAGGGGTGACCATTCCCGGAGTTGAGGTAACACAAAGATAAACAAGACCTAACAGAAGGTAAGCCACAGCAAAGTGGCATTAAACAAACCTTAAGTAACAATCCCTGAGGCATCTATGCCTTGCTAAACACTTCAGAGCTAAAAAGCTCTACTGTATATAACTCTGCCCATCCATCACCAGATAACAAAAAAGGAGAAAGAAGGGGGTGGTGCTGAAGGAAGGGGAGGGAAGAAGGGGGGGTGGGTTGAAAGAAGGAAGAAGGGGTAGTGGAAGGGAAAAGGGGGAAATTGTAAGGGAAGGATGTGAGATAGATAAGCACTAGGAATGGTTCACTAAGCCCGGCTCAGGTGAGAGTGAGGGCCACAGGTTCACAGTAGCAGTCCTCCTGGACCCCTAGTGCAGCACCAATGCAGCGGAGTACATCCAGGGGTCATCCAATATTTTGAACTTTTGGTGGAGACTGCAGCTGAGAAGTCTTGGAACAAGAGTAGGTTGCTGTAACCATGCCTAAATGGACCATTATTACGGTAAGCAGCCAAGAGTCTTGTCTTGGAATTTGAGAACCCTAAAAGATGACCAGTCTTGGTCTTTGTGTGGAACGGGGTGCATGTTCAATGACACAGAACGGAGCCTGATCAGTCGTGGTAGTTGGGTTGTGAGGAAGTCTATCAGGTCATCTCCTCTGATTGTCCCAGGCAGCCCCACTAACCTTAGGTGTTACAGCGGTTGCGATTCTCCAAGTCATCGAGCTTGTTTGCAAGTAAGGAGTTGGAGTCCGTGAGTGGCACTAGCTTTTGGCATAGCACAACAAGGTCTTCTTTGGTAGTGGAGACCCTGTGTTCCAGCTCCCCAATTTTGTTGTCATGAATTTTGAGTTCTTCAAGGATCCGGCTGACCAAAGAATGTAAGTTATCAAATTTTCTCTCCAGCAGCAGCAACAACAGGTTTAGCTGTGGCCTCTGCTAGAGAAGAATCCATAGGATCATGTGAGTCCTGCGAATCCTCCATCATAAATGAGTCAATCCTTTGTTGACCTGTAGGGGGGAAGCAGGATTCTTGTGCTTTGCTTCCTTTTTTGTAGGAGCATGCTTAACAATCTTGACGAGATAGATGGATACAAGGTAATGAGAAAATGAGGTGGTCAGTAGTTGTGTCGTGGCAGACCTGCCAGTCACACCTTCAGGTCCGTGACTTCGATATGGAGACTGAACTAAGTAAGCCAGTATCTATGATCCCGGTGGTGCTAAATATAGTTAAGTGGGACTCACAGGAAATGAATGATGAAGGGACAAAGATGAGGGGGATATTACAAGAGCTGCAACATCAGGTCATTAGCAGCCAGCATATTAAAAGTCAGAGATGATCAACTAGGAAAGATCCTGCAATACAAATTTGCAGGCTCTTTTGGAATGGTGTCCTACCCAGGGTGCAGTCTCTTTTAGCTCACTAGTGCCTTTCACAGAGAAGAAATATCCTAAAGCATATCATATTGGTCCTTCCATTACAGCAGTCCAACCACGAAATGCCAGGCAATTCCTCTCTGAAGAGAAGCAGCCAAGCCCAGAGGTACGTTTCGGTCCAGAATTGGACCCCTTGCTCACAGTGCTTAGAGAGATCAGCTCCACCTCACTGACAAGGTCCAACAAGGCATTAAAAGAGACTTCACCCTGAGTAGGACACCATTCCTATAGAGCCTGCAAATTTGTATTGAAGGCTTGTTCCTAGTTGAGCGTCTCTGACTCCCAATCTACATATGCAAATTATCATTGGGATTAGCCCCCCCCCCCAAGGGATATAGGGGATTCTAGCATTGGACCTCTTACTCACTGTGCTTAGAGAGATCAGCTTCACCTCACTGACGAGGCCCAACAAGGCCAAAATGTACGTCTGGGGTTGGCTGCTTCTCTTGTTCAAAGAGGAATTGCCTGGCATTTTGTGTTTGGACTACTGTAATGGCAGAACCAATATGATATGCTTTAGGATATTTCCCCTCTGTGAAAGGCACTAGTGGGCTAAAAGAGACCGCATCCTGGGTAGGACACCATTCCTATAGAGCATGCAAATTTGTAGTGCAGGCTCATTACTAGTTGAGCGTCTCTGACTCCAAATCTACATATGCAAATTATCCTTGGGATTAGTCACCTCCAAGGGTAATAGGCGAATCCAGCACTGGACCCCTTGCTCACAGTGCTTAGAGAAATCAAGGCCAAAATGTATGTCTGGGATTGGCTGCTTCTCTTGTTCAGAGAGGAATTGCCTGGCATTTCCTGGTTCGACTGCTGTAATGGTAGGACCAATATGATATTCTTTAGGATACTTCCTATCTGTGAAAGGCACTAGTGGGCTAAAAGAGACTGCACCCTGGGTAGGACACCATTCCTATAGAGCCTGCAAACTTGCATTGCAGGCTCGTTCCTAGCTGAGAGTCCCTGAAGTAGGGACGAATTGACCAGCAGGTATGTGGCATCCAATTATACATAGAACAACAAAGAGAGGGATCCTTCTCCTCCAGGTATACACAGCAGGTTCAGCCACTGTGGGACACAGGCCTTAACAGATTGTAAGACAAAGACTCCTTCCCCTTTCTTTCTCTGACCCTCCTATAAATGAAATCAAAGGCAAGCATGCTGAAGAGAATCTAATGCACACTCATGTGTGTAACTGTAGCTGACATTTCCAGAAAAGGGTTCTGAGAGTATGAACGCTACAAGTTTCCATGGCAGTACAAGAATCATGCTAACATTTTTATTTTAATTGTGTATTTCTATCTGAAGCACAGGTATGTTTTATTTTCTTCTGTTAGCTTATTGTTGTACTTACCTCAGTTGTGTCCAAGGATGAATTGCCCTTAGACATTTCACCACTTGGTCATCCCCTTGGATGCTAGCAAGGTCTCCAGTGCATTGATTTACCATGCTTTGGAGACCTTTTGGGGTGCTTGTATTAATGTGATTTCTGATAACATTAAAATGTATATTCCTTTTCATTGACCTTTTATACATCTTATCTTGGAACTCTCCAGATCGGTCCTGATAACTGTTTTTCAGAGTTAATTACGGAGTCTCTTTGGCCAGAGGTTGATACTCCAAGTTGGCAGATTCTTTTGTAACCCCAGTCACTTTGATGACCTATCCTGTCCACTTCAGATCCCCTTCAACCCAATCCAGGGAACACTGCCTTCCAATCCCAACCATCCCAGTTCAACCTCATCCACATTATGGATCAAATCACATCAACAAGAAGGTTCCCAGAAGATATTTGCTCCAACTTTTGCAAGATCTATACCTGTGTGTGCAGTTAAATTTGGGAAAATTTGCCCAAAATACATTATAATAAATTAATATGTATTGCTTCTTTCTGTATTTTATTTAGCTGTTCATTCTATAATGCTGCATTAATACATACCTGCAGTTGGGGCAATTTCGGATTTTAAAGCAACATTATTTTCACCGTAATATGAAACACACCTACCTCTAACTCAAGCTTTATGAGACCGCTTTGTATGTGGACTGGTGAACAAGGCAATACAAAAAGGCTTGTTATAAAACAGCTCACTGAAAAAAGCAGCACTAGACATGGAAATGCAGACAAAGATACATGCAAATTACAAGCTCACAATGGAACAACAATGAACAAAAGACAAAATACATCAGAGGTGTTTAAAATTGGAACAGAAAAAAGCCAAAAGATGTGAGAGGCTCTGAGCACGAACAAAGCAATGTTGCTTGTTCTACGGCTAGTCACTGCTCAAGAGCATCACATTTTAGCTCTCTAGTGTCATTACAGAGGAGACATTTCCACATACATATTAGACTAATCTTGCCCATAAGGGCCTTCCAGATCCAAAATGATGGGCAAATCCCCTCTGCACGGGAAATACCAGCTAACCCCAGACATGCATACAAATCAAACCCAACGGAAAGCATGATCAACTGTTAATGTTATTGCTGTGGCACTTCCAGCCACAACTCTCAAACATGCTGCTACAAGGAGGAAACATGTCTTAACTGATCAGAATGAGGACACATACAAAGAGTTTGCCACCATCAAAGAAGGACAAGACCACAAATGTGAAGAGGTAAACGCTCCACATACTTCATGAAATGCACCCAAGATGCACTTGAAGAACCATTGAAGAATGATAGTTGGCTAGCACTTCTAACACTACATCAGTTGGGGCCAGATACAGATAGAATGAAGGTTCCCCTAGAGATTGAAGGCAATCCAGTGGTCCTGGATCTGGATACAGGCTCTGTAATATCCGTCATGATGCAGAAATAAGGTCAACAAAGAAACTTTCCCTCAAAGGAAGTGGAACTCAAAACCTACAGACATTTTTTATGCCAGACTTGGAAAAAGTTAAAGGCATCCAAAGCCACTTGCAATTGTGCACAGGAGTGATACCAAAATTCTACAATGCTTGATCCGTTCCTTTCCCTATCAAGGCCAAACTAGAAAATGAGCTACAATGCTTAGAAGCCCAAGGAATAATTTTCAGAGTATCCCATAGTGAATTGGTATCACCAATTGCACCAGTAATAAAGAAGATAGAGATCAGAATCTATGACGATTTCTGAATGGCCACTTAGAAATGGATCAATACCCACTTACACACCTGAAAGAGCTGTTTGCGTAGCTGGCAGGAGGGAAAATATTTTCAAAAATTGATTTGAAACAAGTGTACTTACAGCTAGAGATGCACCCAGACAGCCACCATTTGTTGACAATAAACATGTACAAAGGACTTTATCAATACAACAGAATGGTCTTCGGATGTGGCATCTGCACTGGCGATATGGCAAAGAACAATGGATAAAATTGTAGCAGAGATTCCACATACGAACTGCCTTCTAGTTGATATTTTGATAACGGGAGCAACAAATGAGGAACATAAGGAAAACGGGTTAAGTGGGTACTGAGCCGCCTACAATAGTATGGACTGAAAGTCAACCTAGAGAAATGCGAATTTTTGAAGCCCTTCGTAACCTTCTGTAGCCATGTAATTGACAAACAAGGATTACACAAATCCACTGACAAAGTACAGGCCTTGGTCAAAGCACCAACTCTGATGGATGTCACACAACTAAGATCATCCATGGGTCTCTTAAACTACTATCATTGGTTCTTACCAAACTTGGCGCTGATTTTCCACCCACTACATCAACTTTTTAGATGCCAAATCACCCTGGGAATGGACAGACCACTGCAAAATCTCCTTTCATGAAACAGAAAAACCTTGTCCTCATGTCAAGAGCTCTAGTGCATTACAACTTACAGA
Organism: Rhinophrynus dorsalis; assembly: GCA_037306005.1. Lineage (NCBI taxonomy): Eukaryota > Metazoa > Chordata > Amphibia > Anura > Rhinophrynidae > Rhinophrynus > Rhinophrynus dorsalis. The sequence continues at coordinate 145,752,937 of CM074725.1, read as the reverse complement.
AACCAATGACAGCTGCATGTGATGCCTCCCTGGCTTGGGGGCCATTTTATCACACTTTGTGCTAGAAGATTCGGAAGAACTGGTAGCTTTTGCCTCCAGATTATTAAGTCTGGCAGAAAAAACTATTCACAAATAGACAAGGAAGCCCTAGCTATAATATGGGTGTTACAAAATGTTACCTTATAACTATATGGCCTCCAATTTACCCTTATAACAGACCACAAACCCTTACTCACCATCTTCAACACAGAAAAAAACATTTCACCCATCACTGCAGCACGAATACAACTTCACACACTCTACTTAGGAATATTTGATTACCAGATATAGTATTGACCACACAACAAACATACCAATGCCAATGCTCTGTCTCACCTCTAACAGAGTGTCATGTATTTCTTAAGGGCCTGGGTTCATGTCTGCTCAGTCCTATTGCTCGCTGTACTGACGTGGCACTTTCTTGGTCCTCCCACCGGCAACGTCATTTTGCATATATCTAGAGAAAGCACAATGCATCTGGCTTTCTAGCAAAGCATTCCTTGGTGTAGTCAATTTGCATTATGTGTCCTGTTTTTCAGTTCTGTTTAACCTTGCCTTTTGTCCAGAGATTTGTACCTTGCTGCCAGTCTGTTGCTGAGTCTGCCGACTTCTGCCCTGCCTAACCTTGCCTGCCAGCCTGCTGCCGGTCCTTGCTACATCTGGCCACTGCTCCTGCCAGGTTGTTCAGATCCACCCTGTTGCCTACTACAGCCTACTATATGCCATATATCACCAGCTCTCTGAAGTTCCAGTGTCCTGCTCATCTCTCTCTCTCTCTCTCTCTCTTTCTCTGGTATGTTGTTTATTTGTTCCTGTTGGAGGGTTCCTGTATGTTCCATTGGGTTAGCAAGGGTATAGACTGCCTGTGGTTGTATATCCTGGATCAACTTTGGCTCCACCAAAAGGGACCATCTAGCTTAGTGGCTAGCACCTTTATATGGCCTAGGCTGTAGCACACACAGCCTCAGTTGGCCTACTCTATTTAGCTTCTCTTTCCAGTTTCACCCTCTAGCTCCTAGCCCTCTTAACTCTAGTTGGGTGAGTCTTATTCTTCCAAGTTTTCCTGTTTACACCCTCTTTTTGCCTGTAGTCCTCAGCAGTAGTGTGACAAAGAGCCAGCGAGTCAACAAGAGACAAAATTCATACCACAGTCTCACCATGTATATTTTACAATCACCTCCAACAACATAGCAGAATACACAGCAGAGGATGATATTTTCTCATAAGTCCTTCAGTATGCCCGGAACAGATGGCCAAATGAAGTGCAACACACGCTACAACTAGAAATAACGTCACCGGGAGGATGCATCTTATGGGGCAACTGTCGAATAATCCCACAATCACAACAGAACACGCTAAAGATATTACATGAAGGGCACCCCAGGTTTGTCGGAATGAAACAAAGAGTAAGAGCAACACTGTGGTGGCTGCCCCTGGATACTGACATTCATAAGGACATGCCTGGGCTGCACATAGAAGCAAAGACAACCATCAAAAGCTTCCCCTGCAGCCCTGGGAATGGTAAACAACACCACGTGAGATAATTCACCTGGATTTCTGCAACCCTAGAGGAGGCACTACTTTCCGATTATCATGAACACACATTCAATGGCCAGAAATATGGCCAGTGTCCTCAACTACAACAGAAGCTTTGAAATGGATTATCAAACGAGTCTTTGCTTTTGGATTACCAAAACTTGGTCACAGACAACGGACCACAATTCACTTCACAACTCTTCAAAGACTTTCTAATGGAGGTGGGAGCAAAACACAGGTGGACAGCACCATATCACTCAGCCACAAATGGTCAAGCTGAACATCTTGTCCAAACCTTTTATAGTGGCATTGATGGCAGACACAGAGACACAACCATTGTTAGCGAATTCCTTGCTGCGTATCACACTTCGCCTCATGCCACGACAAGAGTCACTCCAGCTCTAATGTTTGGCAGGCAACTACAAACCAAGCTTGGCACACTGAGACCAAACATTGAAGAAATTGTTCACCGCAACTAGAAACAGGGAGTCAAGCAAGGAAACCTTTGTAACTATGCCCTAGGAACAAAAATATGGGCTTGCCGCTACATAGGCCCGAGGAAGTGTGAAGCAGGTACAATCAAAGAGAGGACAGGCACTTGCTCATATGCTGTACAACTGGAAAATGGAAGTATATTGTAGAGAAACAGTGACCAGTTATGGGCCCCTCTACCTCAGCCCCTAACCACCCAACAACGACAAAGAGCATCAGGTCGAAACCCAAACACCCAGGAGAAGGAGGAAAAAAGAAGATTTTTATTTTCGAAGCCTGGCAAATCAAACAACAACCATTCCTTGCCCAAACCTGTGACAGGGCAGACCCCGATGGCCCAACTGACACTCAGTTCATTCTCCATCAGGCCAGTGAAAGACCAACAACCTCTAGGCTGCTTGGAATGCACCGAGACCCTAAGAAACTGGAAAAATCGATGAATAAATGAAAATTCTCTCTTTTTTTCTTTAAAAAAAAAAAAAACAAAAAAAAAACCTTTCCCCAAACTCCCTGATCTATCTGTCTGTCTCTCGCTCTCTGGAGTACACTTCTCATTGAAGGAAAAAGGAAGATAGGGTGTCCGGACAACATCCTGTGTTCTGGATGTCATTCCCCATCACTCCTTCCGGTGGTGGTCATGGCAGAGAGAGCCACACCCTGGAATTCACTTCCCTTCCCCATCCCTAATCCCGGAGTGCCTTGCAGTGTGGGGCAGCCCGTCAGGATATGCATCTTGACACATCCAATATAGAGATGTCTCATCCAGCATGTCACCACATGTGGAGCCAGGCTGGCCACAGAAGACAAAGGGTAATCGACAGCCAAGGCAGCAGCCTCAGAGAACAAAGCAGATACTTCCCATGATCCTAGCCTCATGTGTGGACCCCTTAAATAAATTAGACAACCATGGTGTGCACTCAAAGTAACCAGAGTCTCCAGCGTGATCATTGGCAGACAGAAAAGTTGCTATGTGTTGGCACCCACTGTACTGGATTTACTGTACAAATGACTATGTACCAATTTGTTGCATAAGTTGGGTGCTCTCCTACAGCACATGGATACCCTCTCATCTAACTTACATTGTAGATCGGGGTCACAGCAGAGTGATGTAATGGTATTATCCATTTGGTTATTTTTAAACTGAGTTTTATAATGGTACTGTAATGCATTTCGACATTTCCTTTCAAAATGCCTGTGAGAATCACCATGGTAGATTAAATAAGATATCCATAGGTTCCAAAGGCTGCTGCACACACACTGATCCATTGAATGTAGGTATTCAAGGCCAAGTTCATACTGCACACTAAGCACAAAATGTTGAAAAAAAAGTGTCTGACAAAATTACATTGTGCTTAACTAAGGATTCTTTGTTGTGGGTTCTTTGCTCCCAAGAAAGATGAAGCAGATCAGGCAGAAAAACGGTGCAATGCAATTTATTGAAACATCACAAACATCCTAACGCCAGCACATTGTACAGCAAGCAGGAACAACTTTGGAACATGGGGCACTGGAGTGCTGCCAAGGTTTAGATCCATCCCGCTGGAACTACCCTAGTGAACTGACTAAAATCCCACATGGCCAAAATTCCCCAGTATTTATTCCTGAGGGCTTTCTTCCTGGGAGATCCACACCACCCACTCAAGAGAATGTCAAAAAGAAAACATGACTGAAGCCCTTCTGGCAATTTCCTGTGCAAACAATGAGTTGATTCAATCTCCCTAGGTAATCCCATCAGGCCGGAGGCCTGTGGTGTGTCCTCCTTTTATGGACACAGATGAAGTTGCAGCAGTTTTGTAATACACTGCATCCATTACATGGTGTAACGTTGCAACATTTTTGCAACTATATTTGCTCCTATTTTTTATGTCCGTATGTCATAAAAACACACTAGATTTCGCAGACTACCAGGTAACCATCTTAAAAACCCCTCTCCCTGGTTTCTTTGTCTGTTTTGGTGGGAAAAAGACAAAGTGAAGGTCAGTTCCCTTTCTTTTGCTGCTAGGTGGAAGGGATAAGGGGCTGTTCAGGGCAGGTAAATTGGGCCGGTGAGGGGTGGTGCTTGCAACAATAAAAGAAGCAGCCTGGGAGAGCTGGACAGGACTGTTCCAGAAGCCAGAGCTTAAGAGTTATTTTTTGGATGCCTGACTTTCTTCAGTGGAAGCCAAGAGCATTGTGTAAATGCAACCAGTTCTCTTCGCCTGCATCCTTTACTGCTGCACCATCCTCGTATGATTGTCCCAGGATAGCTAAGTATAAAACTGTATAGCTTTCTGCTTTCTTTCTATATTATTTTTGTAGGAAAACACCCTAGTAACCAACGTATGGGGATTCTGCCATAATTGTTGCATATTGTATTTTATTTGCACTGCAGTAAGTAATTGTCTAGTTAGTATTATTAGGTGTTTAGCTAGAATATATTTGATAATATACAGTGTATTCTTCTTATTATAATATTATTGTTTTTATTAAATATTATTGCTTATTGCTGGTAGTGGGATGTTATTGTGTTAATTGTGGCATTGGTCATTAGAACATGCATCAGCCAAATGCCACACAAGTGCCGTTTTGGGCCATGACCGTGTGGACTTCCGAAGATATATTAATCGGTTGGCTTATGTGGTATTATACAATTGCATTTGGTTCCAATAACTGTGCAAGTGTTTCTTCCTAAGTTGTTAGTGTGATCATACTGTAAGCTACTCTGCTTGAGCTAAGCCACACAGTCTGTGTCTTTTGTTCATTGACTCCATTTTGGATTTAGCACATGTTCATTGACTCCATCTTGGAGCAAACACATGGTCTGACGCTATCTTGTAAATCTCAAGCCACATGGTTAAAGACTCCATTTTGGAACTAAACACATAGTATATGGGTTTGCAGTTCTTTTCACACTCACATTTAGATTTAATTTTAACACAGCGGCTATTGTGAAGCCCTTTGCACCAATTATTTCACACAACGCCACACACCACAACACCTCCACTGGTCAAGGAACAGTGGACACACAGTACATTGTTTAACCTGAGCAAGTGTAGACACCCTGGAACCGAAGCTGAGTAACACAATATACAGTACCTGTAAACACACTCTTCAGTATTTCATTATGCATAAATGCTTTCGGGCCTGTGGACTCCCTGTTGTGATCTCCATTTTTCCAGGAACAATGGTCACTCAACCAGGACACTGGATCTCCTGAGTAATTGTAGAAACTGTATTGCCTAGTCTTGTGACATGGCTGTGTCAGCCATGGTGAACCAGCTAAGCCACTCACAAACAAAATAAATCTAATAAACATTAAGTGAACACTATAATATAGTACACGTACACATCCCACTATATTTCTTTAGATACAATGGGTAGCTAACAAAATCCCCCCTTATCAGCAACAACATTTTAACAGAACTTAGCATATACCTGGAGCCCTGTCTATGCGCAAAACCTACAAAATCCTTTTTAACCTTCACACAAACATCAGTACAGCAATATAATATAGAAACCATCAATCACATACAGCATGCACTATGAGCCTGCTGGGATTTTTGGAGGGAAGCTGGGAACCACAAAGATAAATTCTGGGGAAGGATGGGGCCAGAGGTGCTTTAGCCCAGCACAGGTCTACACAGTCTGTTTGCTGTAGAGTCCCTGGGCAGTCCCCAAAGCCTGTCCTACTGGCATCTTCTCAGGGTCCTGGAGCCCCAGGATGTTTCCATGTAGCAGTTTCCAGGCAGCTGTTGAGCACATGGTGGCCAAAACCCACCTGGGTTCCTGTAGTCCCGGAAGTTCATCATCACAATGTGCTATCTGTTGCTGATGAAAGTCCCAGGTAGGAAATGAAATGTTATACAGTTTTTAAAACATGACATAAAAATAACGTTTTATGAAAGTTTTGTTTGGCTATGGATGGACTATGTCTATATTTTCCTGATAAATAAATAAAAATAATTAAGAAAACATTACAAACATCCTGAATGCTAAGTTGTGTACAGCTGTGTGTCAATGTTGGAGAGCTAATCAATAGACATCCTGAAATATGTACACATTTTTAAATTAATATTTTTGAATATCAAGTGCTATATGAGTCAGTGAGGTGAACATATGGATGGGTAATTTGAATATATAGCCATTGCATTGCTGGACAGTCCAATTTACTCGTGTTACTTAATATCTTTATCTGTCTAGTAGTATAGCCAACATGCTTCTATATCCACTGCTTCATAAATGTATGTCTCTGAATAAGAAACCTATAGGCCTCGATTCAATTGCCTGACCTAAATCAGCCAGTAGGGCAAAAATGTTTAAGTTGGTATTCAATTGCCCTACCAGCTAAAAGCACAACAGACATTAGGCCACAGAAAAGGTCTTGTGGCCAAATGTGTTTTGTGCATTAAGATCTGAAAATGCTGCTAAATAGCAGCAATAATGGAAACATCAAAGAAAAAAAAAGCTAACGATCGGTGCCTGACATGTCAAGCACTGTTTGTTTGTTTATCTGTGTTAAACTTACCTGTCATCCACTGTCAGTCTCCTTCCATCTTCCTTTCTCTTATCTTCTCTTCTCTCTACTTTATTCCATCTTGTGTTCATTAAACATGTAAAATCAAAAAGAGCCATAAATAAATGTTCCTTAAAACAAGTGCCAGAGGGATATGCAACGCATGGAGTGATGGAGATATATTTAATAGGTACTGCTCTTTTGAACTTTACATTACTGACCCGCTGATGACTGCTTTTACATTACTGACACACACATCTCTGATATCTTAACCCTCTGAGCCCCAGAGAGGTATGCAATGCATTGCATACCACTCTGGCACTCAAGGGGTTAAACTATGTAGAGATATGTGGGTTCGTTTTAAGGAACATTTATTTATGGGTCTCTTTTTGATTTTACAGATTTCATGAAAACAAGACAGAAGAAAGAGGGCAGAAGAGAGAAGAAGAAGAAGATAGAAGAAAGAAGGTGAACAGTAGCTGACCAGGGTGCTGAAGGCTCCTCTGGACATCAGGATTAATGGTAAGTGTTACTTTGCAGTGGCTGTTGCTCTGTAACTTAGTCGGGTTAACCCTATGAGTGCCGGTGGGGTAAGCATACTCCACTGGCACTCATAGGGTAATTCTACTAACTTTGGCCACATTTTTGAAGTGCTTTGGATTTATTGATATGGGGCTTAGAGCCCCATATCAATACATTCACTCAGAATTTAGGTTCTTTTTACATTATTTTTTTTGCAGCTGTTTTGAGATTTGATAAGGGACTGTACTGTCAAACAAACTGGGTCTTAATTTCCAGCGATAAAGTGAGTCCCTTATCGGATCTTAATAACTAGCGCAGTCAATTGAATTGCATCTTGTGGATTTTTTTTTAAAATATTTAATGGGCTAAAATGCACCTAAATTTAGCGGCCAGCAGGTTTTTTCTTTTGCTCGCATTTTTCATAGCACTGGTAATTGAATCACTTACCGTGCTTGAAAAAATTGCCGTTGGCTGTTTTATTTGCATCGTAGGTTATTGAATAGAGTCAATAGTACTCTAAATGGACCTTCACAGCTGCATGATGATCAGATTGCAAAAAGGGATATTCCAGCAGGCTTCCATTGCTAATAACAAATCTCTTGATATAACACCCTAATATTCATTTAAAGAACTCCTAAGCAGTCAAGTCCTTAAGGAAACTGAAAGGAATTGTAATTATGAGTGCTCTCCTGGGGTAAATGTTATGTTAAGTATCTATTAAGACCAAATAAATAAGGACTTGCTAAATGAGAATGTATCTGTCAATATATCAGATAACTGGGTAGTGGATGAACTAAAGGACGTGTTAATAGTAATGACAATTAACAGCAGACTCTAGTATAACATATCTCATAAGACAGCATTCATAATATTGGTCAAAATAACGCAACCATGAGTAAATAAAAGACTTACATACCAATGAGAACAGATAACAAGAGACCTAACTAATTGGTCCATTAAAATAGCAACCAAAATGGAAATGGTAGAAAAAATTGTATGTTACTTCAGGTAGTTAATGAAATGAAATGAGATGGATGATGTTATAATGAAGGTTAGTACAATAGAGTTCCAACTTTCCTTGTATACCGATGAAATGGATGATACAATGAGATGTTGATATGGATCTTGAATGATAGGATGCAAAGAGATGAATGAAGATGTGATTCTTCCCTTGCTGGGCTGCTATCGGTTTAAAGCACCAGGATCCTCAGGTGTGAATAAGATTCTCTTGGACAAAAAGGTCAAGCACTCCGAGTCTGGGAATATGAAAAATAAAAACAGAAAGAATAAACCAGATCTAAGTGTAATATTCAGTGAAAAAATATATCATAGACAGACTTATGAACTCAGTATATAATGGTGCATTGCAGGATTAAGAGGCAATAAAATTGTGTGTTGCCATAAAATAATTGCATAAAAATGAATAGGATCTCTGATAATAAAAAATGTTTAATTTACAAGATGCTTGTGTTATATAAAACAATTTGCAAAAATATGAAAAAATATAATAAAACATATGATAAAACATATAATGATTTAGTCCGTGAGTGGGACAAACAAAATAGGATAGTAGAATAAGCGGGGTGGTATAATGGCAATAACTTGCTTCAAGTGAATGGATTATCATAATCTAATTACCCCATATGGAGTATAGCAACATGGTCAATGATGATACTGGCAAGTAATGTAAACCAGTCCCCCCTTCTCGTAGTCTGCTTACTTGATATCTTCTTTATAGTATGAACTTCAAAGAGCCGAGTACTCGCTGCCAACGCCTTCTGAATACTTGTCCTGGTCTGGCCATTCTGTTGAGACTTTTTCCGGATACTGGATCCTCTGGTTGGATTTGTTTCCCCGTGGAGATGTGACTAGCTTCCAACACATTTCGGGACGTGAACAAAGTCCCTTCCTCAGGGAAAGTGCAATAGCGTTTCTAAAGGGCCATCATTTTTGCCAGCCTAGTTGTGACCCTGCAAAGATGAACATTCTCTAGCCTGCTGAATTTGTACCTCCACTGTCTGCCTGATGCTGACCTTGCCTGTTTGACCATTCTACTAGCCTACTGATTTCGTACCTCCATTGCCTGCCTGATGCTGACCTTGCCTGTCTGACCATTCTTCTTGCCCGTTGTTTTATACCTCTCAGTCCAGCCTTGGTGAGTCTTCTACTCATTTTACTTTATTTTTCTTGAATTATCCTCCCTGGGGTTGATGGGGTTAGACCTTACTGTAGAGGGTTATCCTGGGCCTTCTTCGGCTCAACCGGAGGGGGTCATCTGGCTTTGTGGCCAGCAGCTTTATATGGTCGAGTCTGCAGCACAACCCACTACAGGGGGCCTACGAATACAAGCTACGCACACTAGCGCAGCTCACTAGCATTCACCCTTCCAACCCTTGTTGGAGGATACTTTTTACTTATCTACGCTGTCAAGGTAGCTTTCTTGTGTCCAGGATTGTGACACTTTTGGATCTCACGGTGGATGCAATGACCATTCCATGACATATGTGTTTCCTCCAACCTATCTGATTCCCAATGTGCCGAGGAAAGTCAGCAATTGGTGACATTATCATATTTGAGTGTCATTAGCATAAAGCTGATATTGAAAGCAATAGGAGGTTATACATTTCCCAAGGAATAGGTACAAATAGGAAATGGGCCTCCAATTAAGAGAGTACAATGAGTGGAAGAAGAACCAGAGAAGGAAACTATGAAGGCGTGATTAGTAAGATAGGATGAAAACCATGAGAGGGCTGTCCCATTGAGGCCATGAGAAGAGTTTACCAGATGTGAGTGGTCTGCATTGTCAGAGGCTGCTGATAGGTCGAGGATTAACAAAGAAAAGTGACCCTTAAATTTGACAGTATATAGAACATTAGCTAATTTTCCCCAGCTAGCCCTGGATAGCTGCCTATTTTGCCCTTTTGTTAAAATGATCCTGTTTTTAAATTGTAATTACTCTATTGGAATACTGTGTAAGAAAGCAATTAGAACATTTTGACAGTCAAAAGGAAATTCAGTATATATTTATTGTAGTGGATTGTATGTCTACAATGTTATATAAAATGGAATTGTTCTCTTGGAATACTTTTAAGAAATGTGTATGTACCGATATGCAAATGTATGGATTTTGTACTGCCTGTAATACAGCAATAAAAATTACTTTATTTGACAAATGTCTGTTACACAGAAGAATGTAGTCCTTATGCATCAAACAGAAGAGGCACGATTGTGGAGTAAACCAGCTGCACCATAGAAGGACATAACAATTTCATATTGATTTAAATTAGGCTTTTGGCCACTTGAATGCTAGATCGGTCTCCACCAATTGTTCTCTAGCATTTAAGAGATTAAACTCCCAATTTTAATCATTCAATTGTCAGTTGGTTTTCTCCAGAATGGCACCTCTTTGGTTTTCCTAAATGATCGAGTGGACATTTCAGGATTTACTTTGCCACTGCTGTGGTTGCTGTAACACATGCTTGCCAGCTGTCCCATATTTCTAGGGCTAATCCTTACTTTTGGCTAAGTGCATTGGTTACCCCTCTGGCACTCAAATGACTAAATATAACATACTAGTGTAAAAGCCCGTGTACAGGGGCCAAGGTCCAGGTGATGTTAACCCATTGAGTGCAAGAGGGGTACGCAACGCATTGCTTCTGGCACTCAAAGGGTTAAGAAGCCGGTCCTGCTCTGCGTACTGCCGCCACGCAGTGCAGTCATGCTCTGTAGCTACTGCCCAAACTCACAGAATGCTGGGAGCAGTCTGTATTGCGCATGACTGCATCAGACAAACATTCTAGCGTTTTGTTATATAGGATGCCTTTTGCAATATCTGTCACAGTATGTTGTGGGGGGGTTTTATTATTATTTTTTTTTTTTACAAAGTACAATACCTTACATAGAATTTTCTGCAAATTGTGACAATTTTTTATGACAGAAGGTAGAACACGATAGATAAGTTACACACCCTAATCACATAATAAAATGTCTGTTTCCAAAACTGTACTTAAATAAAGATATGGATGCTATCTGACCAACTGTTTTCTTATCTATTTTTAACAGTTAAAGAAGGCATCCAATATGACCTTTGAGCGCAGTCTGTTATTTCCAAATGTTATTGCTGTAATCAATTTGAGTTTTTTATGGCACTATACTCCACATTTCCCTTTAAATCAGGGATGCTTATCAAAAACACAGACTGCAGGGTTACAGTGATTTCTGTGCAGACGTGAAGATGTTTTCACAAGCCTGCCTGATTTAAAAGGATATGTGGTCACCTTACTCTGCTGCATCTAAAATTGTATTCTAGAAAAGTGCAAAATATCCTAGAGAAATCATGAAGAAATTTTTATTTATTAACCCTTTAAGGACCAGAGGTGTATGTGATGCATTAAAAATCACACCCATCTGGTCCTTAAAGGGTTAATATAGATAAAAATATCAGCTGAAAATGCAACTATCCTGTTTAAATGCCTGTTCTTATGGAAACAGGCTTGGCAAAAACCCTGAGATCGTGTTGTGTAGGCCCACAAATGGTTCCCCTCAGGAATTTGATTGGATGTCTGAGAACTTGCCCTGTTGGCTGGCAAGGGTGGGGGCATTATTTAGCAAAATACTTGGGAGCTTATCTGTCATGGAGATTCCAATTTTCAGTGTCGAGTACCATGTCTGCAGAGACTGAGCCTCTTCAGGATCAAATCCAGCCCACACTGCTTTAAAAAAAAAAAAAAAATTCCTGAAGAAAAAAAAAATGTATATTATGGTATCCAAATGCAATAAAATTAAAGTTGTTGCTGAAACTGTGCAAAGTTAATAGCCCCAGTGGGCAAGCATTCAGAGTAAAAATGCTGGTACCCCAGTACACGTCATAAATAGCATAGGATGAACTGGATGGTTGTGCAAGACTTGTATATCAATGTTCCTCAGGGGATGAAGCCTAGCGGCGATACGCATTGGGATCTGTGGCATGGTTTGGAGGGGTGTGATTCGTTCGCACTTATATAATCTGAGGTTTGATGGGTTCTTTTTTGGGATTTTTTTGTTCTTTTGCACTTCTACATTGATTTAGAAGAGGATATTATATTATAGTTTATCTTTTGTTTCACATGTGAGAAAGTCCTAGAATATTTTTTCAGGACTTGAGTTTATCACTATGGTGCAGATAATAATAATATCTTGAACGTTTGCCTCATAAATTTATTTCTGTGCAATACTATATATCTACATGTTGTTTCTTTATTGTACCCCTCCTACCTGTGATATGTTTTTAATGGTGTTTTAAATGTGAGTCTTTATATGTTTGTTTTGTATGTGAAACACTCAATAAAATTGATTTGTATTTTTCTATACTTTAAGTTGAGTGTCTCACCAGGGTAAAGACTCGATGTCTCACGAGTTTCATACTATACGTACTTAATCATAGTATAGTATAGTAGAGTACGAAACGCGTGACACATCGAGTCTTGTTTACCCTGGTGTCTGAAGTTATGTTTGGTTTAAAATAAATCGGATTTTATATGCATTTATCCTCGAGTGCATCTTTTTCTTCTTACATTGTCTCATGTTTTGAAAGCCAGGCACCCAAACCAGAAAATTCTACAGGAAGAAAATCCTACCCCTCAGAAGAGACAACATCCTCCTATATAATAATTCAGTAGGATGTTTGTCACAATGCAGTCATGCTCAGTAGAGAATGCCTGCTTTTGGGAAGTATCTACTGCGCATGATTGCAGAGAGTGAGTGAGGTGACACAAGACTGCATTGCATCGAGCAGTGAAGTAGCGGTACAGGCTTCTTAACCCTTTGAGTGCCAGAGGGGTATGCAACGCATTGCAAAGCAGTGTGTTGCGTACCCCTCTGGCACTCAAAGGGTTAACATTTCCCGGACCTTGGCCTGTGTACACAGGCTTTTGCACTAGTTTATCATGTTACTTCTAATAAGACCCACATATCAGCATAAGCCTGTCACTGTATTAGCTATTGGTTTCCATCCAGTTCTACATCCCTGTTACTTCATCAGAGTGAGAGGTGATACATGCTTGTACTTGTGCTGTTATGTGGTGGAAATCATAAAATGTTAGTACTACTGCACTTACTCATTTCCTGAATCTCTTCTTGCAAGCCTTTCTGATGAACACCTAGGGTTGTATGTTCAAAGAAGTAGTGAAATAGCTTTTATAGTTTTTAACATTGTATTGTATGTTGTCATAGTCTTCATATATATATATTTTCAAAGAATGTTGTTTGTTATAGAAAATATGTTTTTTCTTTGAAGTAGGATTTCTGACTGGAAATGTTGTAAAAATCAACAAAGGTGTAGCAGAAATGCTATTTGGAGTAGTGACTAGAATATTTGTATGTTAAAGGGATAGTAATACATCATTTTAACTTTATTTTATTTTGTAGGCATTAAAAAAACATGAAGAATGATATAAGTCTTATCTCTGAAACCTTTATGGTTTAAGAGATATTCACAAACAAAGTATCCCCCCCTGTTCAACCAGATCAGAAGGGAGGTGCCCAGGTAGACTGCAGAGAGGGACAATCTTCAATTAAGATAAGGGAAAAAGCTGAAAAACATGTCAAGGGGGGGAAGGGCTTTCATTGTTTTCATACAAAGAAAATTGTCCCCTTCTGTTATCTGTCTGGTCATACAACCAGACTCACATCTGAGAAGAGATGGCTTACACTAGGTAAAAGGGGCGGGGAGGGGAACTTTGCTTGTGAATATCTCATAAACCATAAAGGTTTGAGAGATAAGACTTATATCATTCTTCATGTTTTTTTTAATGCCTACAAAATAAAATAAAGTTAAAACGAAGTATTACTATCCCTTTAAAAGTGTTTTGTCCTTCATACAACATTTATTTAACATATGCATACAAAATGTGAGAGGCTTCTGAGGACGAATAACAGCACAATGGCCTGTCCCTTGGCTAGTTACTGCTCAGAAACATAATGTTTTAGCTCTCTAGTGCCATTACAGAGTAGAAATTTCCATGTACATATTAGACTAATCCTGCCGAAAATGGCGGTCCAGTTCCAAAATGACATGGAAGTCCTCCAACCCCTGCACGGGAACACCAGATAACCCCCGATGTACGTTTTGGCCTTGTTGGGACTCGTCAAGAGGGTTCAGCTGGATGCACTAAGAGCAAGGGGTTCATGTCTGAATTACCCTTCACTCTTAGGGAGACACCCTAAGAGTATTCAAAATATGCATACAAAATGTGGGAGGCTTCTGAGTACAAACAACAGCACAATGGACTGTCCTATAGCTAATCATCACTCAAAAACATCATGTTTTAGCTCTCTAGTGCCATTATAGAGTAGAAATTTTCATGTATATATTAGAATAATCCCACCCAAAAGAGCCGTCCAGTTCCAAAATGACAGGCAAGTCCCCCCAGCACGGGAACACCAACTAACCCCCGACTTATGTTTTGGCCTTGTTGGGCCTCGTCAGGAAGGTGCAGCTGGATTCCCTAGGCACTGAGAGCAAGGGGTCCACGTCTGGATTACCCTTCACTCTTAGGGAGACCCCCTAAGAGTATTCAAAATAAGCATACAAAATGAGAATACTCTTAGGGGGTCTCCCGAAGATTGAAGGGCAATCCAGAAGCGCATAGGTAACCCAGCTGTACCTTCCTGACGAGGCCCAGCAGGGCCATAATGTATGTCAGATGTTAGCTAGTGTCCCCGTGTAGGTGGGACTGCCCTTTAGGGTGGGATTAGTTTAAATTTAAATTTCTCCTCTGTAATAGCACTAGAGAGCTAAAACGTCATGCTTCTGAGCAGTGACTAGCTGTAGGACAGGCCATTGTGCTGTTGTTCGTCCTTAGAAGCTTCTCACATTTTGTATGCATATTTTGAATACTCTTAGAGGGTCTCCTTAAGAGTGAAGGGTAATCCAGACATGGACCCCTTGCTCTCAGTGCCTAGGGAATCCAGCTGCACCCTCATGACGAGGCCCAACAAGGCCCGAAACGTAAGTTGGGGGTTAGTTGTTGTTCCCGTGCTGGGGGGACTTGCATGTCATTTAGGAACTTGACCGCCCTTTTTGGTGGTATTAGTCTAATACGTACATGGAAATTTCTATTCTGTAATGGCACTAGAGAGCTAAAACGTAATGCTAGCCGTAGGACAGGCCATTGTACTGTTGTTCGTCCTCAGAAGCCTCTCACATTTTGTCTGCCGAACATTTTTTTAATGTTATCCCTTTGAACATATGGCCCTTAGGGTCATATTCAGGCAGCTTAAGTGGAGCAATTCCCAAGCAAACCAGCTGCATCATAGGGAACAGATAAACATCTCATTAATTTAAATGGAGCTTTTAATCTGTTGAATGGCATAGAATTCTGCAACCTATTGCAAAACAATGCATTGGAGACCTTGCTAGTATTGAAATGGTTACAAATACCATTTGTTTTAAAAGGAATTTAGAGAATATTTATTTTTCTCCTATGGTGCAGTTTTTTCTCTTCAGAATAAAGACTCTTTTGGTTCCTAAATTCATCCTCTAATGTTACTCCTGTGTTTGGGAATACACGTTTTATAGAACCCCACATGGGTATTTCAGAAATGAAATACACAAATATGTGTTATAATTGGGCATGAGACAATTTACAGAAATGTATCATGTTGCATGTCTGACAATTGTGATATTTATAGCAGAGGTTTTTTTTTATCAGGAATGTTTTGGTTTTTCCGTGTGTACTTATTAATAGAGTGTGGTCAGATTAGTATATTTAACCCCTTGAATGATGAAGATGTCTCCAACACTTTTGTTAACCTCTTTTGCATTTGAAGGGTTAAATGGACACAATCACCTTATTTTAATATTGCAAATTCTTACTATAGGTGCAAATCTACCCTTAAATTGTGTTGTTCATTTCCTATCCATTCACTACCTCTGCTGATTGGCCACAATGCAAGGCCTCTTCGGCATGCACAACGTAATGCCGTTCTGAGGCATTACATTCCCTGCTGATGAAATCTCATGTGCACATGATGATCATACTTGGGAACCTTCAAATTCCACAGTATCAAAGAGGGAGGGGGATGGGATTGTCCAAATGATGATATTTACAATATGATGTGGTTGGGGCTCATTTAGGGTTAATGCGATTAGGAGGAGGCTTGCCCTTAATTGGGCAGAGACGTGTGTAAGCAGGCATTGGAGTGGGCAGAATGGACTTGACGTAGGCAGGGTTACTGGAGAACTCAACAAGCTAAGTAATCATTCTCTCTTCCTGGAGACAAGGTAATTAAAGCGGAACTTTTACCCCACCATGACCTTATCTGTGTGTGTAGCATTAATGCAGTTATAAAGCGCTGTGTAATTTTAAAAATCAGAAAAATGATTGATAAGGCACAAAAGAAGATTAAAGTTTAACCTTGTGACGTGTAGAACATTGCGAGCGCTACTGCGCATGTCAATCTGATTACCGTGCGGTTTCTTAGTCACTCCCATCTTTCTCTGTTATCCTGCCCGCGTCCTCCTTGTCCTGCCCTTATGTGACATGTCACCTGGCACGCACGAGCCTGTACTAGACTGGAATAAATTTTCAGCCACATTTTGCCCATAACTGAGCCATTGGTGCAAACGGTATGCTTTGCGTTTGCACCACTGGCTCAGTTATGGGCAAAATGTGGCTGAAAGTTAATTCCAGTCTAGTACAGGCTTGTGCGCGCCAGGTGACGTGTAACATAAGGACAGGACAAGGAGGACGTGGGTGGGATAACAGAGAACGATGGGAGTGACTAAGTAACCGCACGGTAACCAGATTGACATGTGCAGTAGCGCTCACAATGCTCTACACATCACAAGGTTAAACTTTAATCTTCTTTTGTGCCTTATCGATCAGTTTTATGATTTTTAAAATTATACAGCGCTTTATAACTACACACACAGATAAGGTCATGGTGGGGTGAAAGTTCCGCTTTAAGACTGAAAACAGGAGTCTCTGGGAAAATTCCAGAGAGTTTGCGGGTACGATGACGATATCAGAAAAGACTTCCACACATTACATAGCCAAGGAGGGGAAGAACAGCGTCATGTGGAATGCAGAAGCCTACAAAGCATAGTGATGACGCGGGACCTAGCACTGTGACAAAATGCCAGAGGGAACCGCAATGCATTGCTCTGTACCTCCGGCACTCAAAGGATAAAAGCCAGCATATATTTACAGCATATTGTTGGGGGGAGTATCTATAATTTGGACTTTTTTTTATTTTCAGTACAATTATATTTGGGACACAGAAGAATATGAGAAGACAGAAGATAAGAAGAAAGAAGATGGAAGATAGAAGATTATAGAAGAAGACTTACACTGGATCACCTGGGTGCTGAAGACTCCACTGGACATCAGGATTACAGGTAAGTGTTTATTTTCAGGGGATTTTGTTAACTTTAAGGGGATTAACCCTGTGAGTGTCAGTGGGGTTTGCAACGCTCTGCAATGCATTGCATGCCCCAATGGCACTCATAGTGTTAATTTTTTTTACATTACACACATTTTTTCAGTATTTTGGATGTATTGATATGAGGCTTAGGGCCCACTGGTCACTTAAGTTTTTTCCCCTTCAATTTCAGCGTCGGCAGTTTCAAATGTGTTAGGGGACTCTGCGCCACAAAAAGTAGGCACAGATTTTTAGTGTTAAAATGGGGTCCCTTAATGCATGTTTCTGCCCAATGCATGAAATTGAATTGGAAATTCGAAGTATTTTTAACCCTTTGAGTGCCAGAGGTGGTACGCAACGCATTGCTTTGCAATGCGTTGCGTACCCCTCTGGCACTCAAAGGGTTTATAGCTTCCAATGGGTGCAATATTTAGCGGCCAACGTGCTTTTTTTTTTCTTGCGGTTGTTTTTCACAGTGCAGGTAATAGAATAGATTACTGTGCTTGAAAAACTGCTTTTGGTTTTTTTTTTTGTTTTTTTTTACGGGCTCTATTAGATCAAGCCCTAAGTGCCTTTGGTGTGCTCCTCCTCCTTTAAAGGGATAATAATGTTTAATTATTGAAGTAAAATTGAGTCTTCTTTATTCTTTTTTATAATGATGTGTATCAAGAAACCGTTATTAAACGCTGCGGTTTTTCATTTATAGTCTAACTAGTTGAACAGCCCGTTACACGGGCCACAGTGCCTCTGGCAGCCGGTCGCGGGGCAGTCACGCGCAGTACAGACTGCCCGCGCCACTGCTGATACAGAGCTACACGCTCCTTCGGAGGGCCCAGCTCTGTATCAGCCGCGGCGCGGGCAGTCTGTAGTGGGCATGACTGCCGCACGCGCAGCAGTGTCTACTGCGCATGTCGGGCGTTACACACAACTTAGCAAATTATTATATAGGATAAAGTTTCCCCCTCCGGCCCCTCCCACTTACCTCAGCAGCCTCAGCAAGCCAGCCTGGACAGAATGCGACGAGTGACAATCTTCTTCCAGCATAAGGAAAAAACCTGCCCTCCTGCATCAAGGGGGCAGACTTTCCCTTATACTGAAAGCGGAAAGAATGTCCCTCGATGCAGCACGTCCGGGCAGCGGACTGGATTCCAAATCTGAGGGGAGGCTGTGGAAGTAAGTGGAAGGGGCGGGAGGGGATACTTTATTGGACTATAAATGAAAAACGGCAGCGTTTAATAAAGTTTTCTTGATACACATCATTATAAAAAAGAATAAAGAAGACTCGATTTTGCTTCAATAATTAAACATTACTATCCCTTTAAGACTTACTTGTTCCAGTCAGAATTTAGCCTGGCATTTTGTAGAGCTATGCACAATGAGGAACTAGTTATTCAGAGAAGGGACACGCGACAGGGAATTTTTGTTGGGCAAGTTACCAAGGTCTTAGTATAATTTTATGGAAAAAAGCATGGGCCACTTTGTATGCTTTTAAAATTCTGTACTGTCTTTTTGCTACAGGAGTTCCTGAGGGAAAAAAACCTTCTATAGGGGCCCACTATTAGCTCATGAATCAAGAGTCCCACCTATGCATCTTCAATTTGTTCAGGTGTTCCAGAGGCACCTGGCAGTCTTGGGGTTGGCTGCTGCAGAAAACATGATCCTTCCTTATGCAAATAGGAGGACCAAAACCATATGGATGGGTTTAGCAGATACAGTGAACAAAATAATGAGGTGGAATTCTGAGGATAAATGTGTTATATGAGGTAGTCATAAGAAAGGGATACAATACAGGTCTTAAATCCACTAACTATACTATATATGTGCTATTGTTTTTTTGTTCTTTTACCATTAACTTGTATATCTATACCTATATATATATATAGATATAGATATACAAGTTAATGGTAAAAGAACCAAAAAAAACAAGAGCACTCATAGGTCTTTTGAAAAACATGATTTTGTGACACTACTTTCAATAAATGTATTTTATTTATTATTTCAAAAGACCTACAAGTGCTCTTGTTTTTTGGTTCTTTTACCATTAACTTGTATGCGATTAGTTACAAGATGCACCTAGGCAGTCGTTAACACTTTCATCTACCTTTGTTTTGGAGTGCCTACAATTGACTTTTGATATACATATATAGATAGATAGATAGATAGATTTCTCTCACACAGATTCAATTATTGATTAGCTGGAAATATGCCAAGAATCTGGACAAGTGCTGCATTAGTCCTAACAGGTGTATTGCATAAATATGTAGTTAGTGTTTTTTGTTCACTAGGGGGGGTTAAGTATCAGGAGCAAATTTTGTCTTGGGTGGCTAGACTTCACCCCAGTGGTACTGGCTTAGTTTTCTTCCGTCTTCAAGTAATAGAAGCAATCAAATAGACCACATAATTTGTAGGTGAGGGTATGCAGTCTGATTAGGGAATAATCTACATACCTGGGAACTTTCAAGATGAGCTGACCCTGAGATCTTTGAAATATTAACCTTTAAAACGTCCCATAATGTAGAATTTATGCGATATGTGCCTGCTTGCTCTAACACAGAGGTGCTCCGGTCCATGTGCGAGGGACCTTTAACATGCTACAGTTTGGATAATTCACTGCCTGAACACAAACAAGACAAGCAGGACATCTCCCACTGTCTTTCTGGAACTAATGGCACCAGTTTAGAGGCTAAGGAAGCATTTAATTGGGGAAATTCATATTGTAGGTGACACAGACCTCTCTTACCCTGAGAATTTGGCCTTTCACCCTGAGATTTGGGTCAAAACCCTGAGTCTCAGGGTCAAACCCTGAGAGTTCCCAAGTATGATAATCTATCCTGTCTTGTGGCGGATTAGTCCTTGTCATGTGGTGATGAGAATTTTAAAGTTATACATTTATGGCTCTTGATCAGTTATTCATTGAGCTTCTAGATGTATGCCCCGGACTAAGGTCGCTGTTTGGAACATTATTCATCAAGCTTGTGATGTCTGGCCAGTGGGATAATTGTATGTAAGATGTTGTTTATAATACACCATGGCCTGTTCACCACAAATGAAGTATTCTGCCACTTATTTGTCTATGTGCAGTTGGATTCTTCCAGAATTTTCATTTTTGGCATCCTCTAGCGTTCAGGATGTTAAAAGCCCCATTTAAGTCAATGGGAATTTGTCCTCTGCAGTGCAGATGCTTTGCTCAAGAATTGCTCCACTTTTCTTTTATACATAAGGCCCATTGTGTCATAGAAAGGAAATGTTTCATGTGTCAAAACCATATTTTCTGAGGAGAGGCCTATTATACACATGAGTATAGATAAGAAGACTCGACTTAAGACAATGTTTATCGCCAATGATAAATGATTTAACAAGAACCTATCATGCAGAATACATGTTATAGCAAAACTATTATATTGTTGTCCATTTTCCTTTGCAATTTGTATATTAAGAGGTATATAAGTGTTTTATTAATTATTCACCACCTTTCTGGTGACATCAGCCATTTATGTCAATGCTGGGCCTTAGACATAACATTTCAGTGTTCCTTTCTGAGTCACAGGTGGGTGTTACTGTAGTTCTTTAAACCCTCCCATTCCCCTACCATAATTTCTCAATCGGTCCTGCATCATTCTCTCCTATAATTCATTAAACTGCTGACACAATTCATTACAGTGACTTGGTTGCAGCCATCTTGAAGGCTACCTCAACTACATTCATACACACACACACACTCTCAAGGTCATACTTGAAAATGAATTAAATCTCAATGTATTCTTCCTGATAAAATATGGTATTAAATAAATACAAATTAATACACCTGGGGGGAGGGTAAGAATTAAAGTTTAATAAAGAGGTGATAAATAGGAGATGACTTCTCCAGTGTGATAAATTCTACAAGTTGTAAGTTGTTATATGAAGCCTTGGCACTAATGATAGTGAAATCTTAGTGCATAGGCTCCATGGAGTAACATGGGAACTGGAAAGTTTATCACACTGGAGAAGTTATCTCCATTTTATCAAATCTTTATCACACCTTAGTGCATCCTCCTCTGGCATTTTTTGTAATATGGGTTGCACACAAATGGGCCACCTAAGAGCTGAAATTGAAATATTCTGGTTTTAATTATTTCAAAAGAATAAACAAATAAACAAACAAATCAAGAAAGAAATAAAATAGCACAGCTCATATTTACTATGTATCTTGTAAAACCAATATATTGTTTTAGGTATGACAGGTTTACTGAGGAACAGTAAACTTACGAAAAAAAAATTACGCTGTGCATCCTGATGACTAAAGTAAGAGTACTCTCACTTCTAGGAGATTTCTTCATTCAAACATTATGACAGCTCAAACATACGATTATTAACAAAACCAACTAGTGTCCAAATGGAATATTTTTTATAATGCACTCCATGGAAGAGCTTGAGCCATAGACTACAGCTTTCCATAGTGATAGGACTGGTGCCAGCTAGTGACCACAATAAAACACAGATTTATTATTATAATAAAGATAAAGCATTTTAGCTTCTGAAATAAAAAAGATAAAAATATATCTGCAGTGGGAATGCCCTTGGTTCACTTAGCAAGAAAATCTTATAACATGTTTACTTAAAGTGGCAATAAATAGTTATGGCAAATGGACACATTTTTGTTGTAACACATTACTGCCCCTTTAAGAACCTTATATTTAAGTCTTTTAACTCTTTGAGGACCAGCGTCATGTGCAACTCATTTCTTTGAAATGGTTGCACATCCCTCTGTTTCTCCAAAGGTTTAAAATAAAAAGAGTTTAACAATCTGAATACAATTCACACCATATTTTTAACTTCTGAAAGACAAGGAAGTCTGATGGTGACATACAGAATTCCAGAGTTGTGCTGCAAAGGAAAAGTTCTGTAAGAGGGTGTGGAAGAAAGTATTTAGAGAGGAGGAGAAATATATTTCAGAAGTGGAGAAGCTAACTCACAGTTGTTGGAGGCAAAAGCTGATATGTAGTTGAAATCCAGCTTCAGAGTTGAATTCTAGATAATGTGAAAAGCCATGGGGTGCATTTTAAATAGTTAATCAGATATCATTCACACTCTGTTTTCACTGCCCAGTCATGCACATCATCCAGTCAGGCTTCAATAATACCTTTGAGATCTGTGTTTCTCAACTCCGGTCCTCTGGACCCACTAACAGGCCAGGATTTGACGATTTCCTTGTTAGAGCACAGGTGAGTTAATCAATGTGAATGAGCCTCTGATCACCACACCTGTGCTCTAGCAGAGAAATCCCTAAGTCCTGGCCTGTTAGCGGGTCCTGAGGACAGGAGTTGAGAAACACTGTTTTAGATTATACTGCTTACTTGCTGCAGCCGGTTCTATTTAGCTTTTTTATCAGGCAGTCTTTTAGAATTTTGAAAGCATTCATATTGCTACCTCTCAAGGCTTGTTTGAAAGAAAATGTATCCCCATACACTGAAGCCAATAAGCATAGATAATAATCATTAACCATCTAGAGGCTTTTTTTCAGTGAGAGAGGGATAGAGGAAATTTAAAGGAAATGACCCACAGCATAGATAGACTGAATTACAGACCTTGCAATCAACACCTTCATCACACAAAGGTTTAAAGGGATAGTAACACTTTATATATAATAAAATGTATATTGTAGGGTTTATGCTACTGAGTAAAACAAGGGAACTCCCAATGCTGAGAAGCTTTTTATTCAAGAGTATTGCTGCTCAAATATGATATTGTTAAGTGCAGTATCTAAATGGCCTGAAATTGTACAGTGGTGCTATTTCTACACCATCCCATGGACAGCTCTGGTCAGTTGATCATAAAACTCCATAGGATGGTATAGCAATAGCGCCACTGTACAATTTCAGGCCATTTAGATATTGCACCTTAAAATATCATCTTTGATTAGCAATAACTCTTGTATAAAAAGTTTATCAGCAGTGGGAGTCCCCTTGTTTTACTCAGGAGAATGAACTCCACAACATATATTTTTGAACATTTTAAGTGTTACTATCCCTTAACACATGCAAACATACACCCATTACCAACAAAGTGGGTTTCCAAAAACCCATGTTTCAGCCCACAATCCCATATACACACACACACACACACACACACGAAACTGGGGAAACAGACATACTGTGACCCTTACAATAAAAATATATTAGAAGATATGGTGCTCGGCAGAAAGAAATATATATATATATATATATATATATCTACAGTATCTATATGGCTTAAAATTTCCACTCGCATTTGATGAGGAGAAACTGAGTGAAGGCGAGTGGAAATTGAAGCCCTGCTGTCCCGCCTGCCTCAGTTCCTGCCTTCCAGTCATAGCCACATTAACAGCGTGCCCCGCTTCTCAGACTTATCCCTGATTTCCAGTTTATGCCCAGCAGCCGCTTCAACAACTTTCACACACTTTCCCCTCCCAGATGAGATGCTCAGCCAGGGTCAAGCGGTGAGACGTTGAAAATTCAACTGCATATGAGCATGAAGTTCCATAATATGCGCATGCAAGCAAGTAAGCCATACTCCATGCTTGCCAGCATTCAGAGCTGGTTCTTCTCGGTTGTAGCACATCAGAGAATGACAGCGCGTGGACGCTGGCTCTGAGTGAGCCATTCAACTTATTGTCAACTTAGCCTAATGGGAGTCATATGACCAGGTACTCAGATCTCTCAGTTTATTTTGGGTAATATTAATATAAAAAGTTGCCCCATTTTCAGCAATATGAAACTTATCCCTCCCAACACTCCCTTTATCACCCTTCATAACAGGACATTGCATTCCACTACATTACCAGCTGGGTAACAAGACCAGGGGCCGCTTGCCACAGCTGATATCCGCACCACATAATGCAGTGTGTATTGCTCTAGTAAGCAACGTGAGGCCACCAGCGGAGCAAATATCAAATCATCCACTGCTAAATGGCTGTCAGAGGGATGATGGCAACGGCAGACCAGGAACAGCTGAATGTCATCTCATTGCTCACACTGGGACTGTATCTGCTATTAGCTATCACCCACCATTCAATATTAACCCTTTGAGTGCCAGAGGGGATATGCAATACATTGCTTTGCAATGTGTTGGGTACCCCTCTGGCACTCAAAGGGTTAAATAACAAATATTTATTATAAATTCCTATGGTAGCATTGCCTGCTCTGGATAAAGAGAGGGTAGTGCTGTAGCAACCTTAATGCAGGGGAAGAGTTGCATGGGGGAAGTGAAACAGAGGATGCTAGTTATCAGAACCTGGAGGCTGCAAAGCTAAGAGCTGAAAGTTGGGCAGAGCAAAAGGGTGTCTGGGGTTAGCAGGGCTACTGTTGTTCATAACCCAGGATGGCTGAGTAGTCCAGAGATGGTTTGAGGATCAGAGCTGCTGACCAAGAAGGAAGTCTAGGAGAGGAGATGTTGGGATCTGGCATTGCAGTGGTAAAGTTTTCCTCTTCCTGCCACCAGCAGCTTATATATGAGAAAGATGTGGAAGATTAAAGAGTTGGGGGAACAAGAGAGACTTGGGGGATGAAGAGAGAGTTGACAAGTGGGGAGGGAAACAAATAATACAACTGGTAAGGGAGAGATAGAGGGAAAGACACTGCAGTAGAAAGAGGCATCAGAGTAGCAAGAGACAAGAAGTAGCAAACCTCCCTCTTTAGGAGATATTAGGACTCCATACCTCTTAAGTGTCCCCCTGTTCCTCTATCCCACCCTGGGGTCCCTGTGTTTAGGAAATCAGACTGTGTGGTGTATATAAGTGTATCACACTAAATCCCTATTTCCAACCTTGGTGTCCCTGTGTTTTAGGAGAAATAAAACTCACATTAATGTTTATTTATACTTCAGTAAATTTGCTTCTAAATTAGTCTGTGCAAATAAAATGATTTGGTTTTGCTCTAATTTATTCAGTTACACATAGAGGGGTCATTAGGTCAGAATGGTGGAGAACAGAACTTAGCACCATGAAAGGGGGCATTATTGGGGCAAGCATTTGCATGGGAGGTGATATGGGTGGGGCTAGTCATGGAAACTAGTGGCGAGTAACTTTTCAGGCCTGGCTAGTAGCTAAGGACGTGAAATTTTGAGCCCTGTATATATATATATATATATATATATATAATATAGTAAGTTTGTGTAAAAACGAAAAAAGCACTCTCAGGAGGTGAAAAAAAATCAAAGTTCACTGATATTATAGTCAGTTCATTTTGAAGTCCTGAGAGTGCTTTTTTTTTCATTTTTACACAAACTTACTATTGATTTGCCCTGAAAAATAGCACCCAAATAGCACCTACAAGCGTGAGTGCTTCCCCATTGGATACCCCTTTGGCACTCTACGGGTTAAAGGCATAGAGGGAGAAAGAAAATGACTGGTGAACAATATAGATAACTATCTACCTTTACCGAAAAAACATAAAATCAGTCATATAAAATATACATCTAAGAAGTAGTGCCACTCAATATATGACAGTACAATATGATATTCAGTCCAGTATAGTCTGGAGAAATAGCAACTCATAGTATCTGTGGCAAGACTTGTAATTTCACGGTGTTAGCGACTTCATGCATGCACCTCTGAAGTAATATGTTAATGCAGAGTACATCTACCGGCTCTGTGTTTCTGTAACATTGCAAGGTCTACTTGGCTTCTCCCGTTCTCTGTCCTTCATTACAGTGACCCTTACTCCACCCCCACATACAGACACATATACAAGAGCACATCCACAGACTGGCACATTTTTGTACACATACAAAATTCACATATTGGCACACTTACATACACATATACTAGAGGATAGCACTAGATGCACGCCAAAAAGAGCAGCAATAAATGGACACAAAACAGCACAGGACAAGTGGAGTGGTGGAGTCATAGTGAAAATGTTGCTCATATTGGCCAGAGAGCAATCCTATCACTGTTCTGTTCCCTTCCCTGGGAGACTCTGGACTGTATCACATAACAGGGGGGAACTCTGGAAATGACAGTATTGCTTCTAAGTGATTATGTCACTCCACCTTACCTCATTTGGTTAGCTCATGGGGCAGTGGCACTAGAAGAAAACAGACTCATTGAGAATGAAATCTATCATCTGAAAATGATGTGGTTGTACATTTGATGATAAATGGTTATTTTGTTTTTTTTATCAGGCTGTAACACCAGCTCATCTCCATTTCCTGAACTAGCACTTCTCTTATCTCCATTGTTATGACCCTTTTTAAATCAGAGAGCATTTTCTGCACTGTCTATCCTAACTTGTCTTGTTTCACCCCTGTCCTTTCCAAGTCAAAATCTTCTTCAACCACCTAACCATCTTCCCCCAGCACAACAGCCCCCTATTCAATAAAAAAAGCAATCTACTACAAAGATCGTCTTAACACAAGAGAAAAGTGAGCCGAGTGCTTTAGAAGAACAAATTCCAGCTCTTTATACCAAGCTTTTAGTTTGTCTAAGTTCCTAATATTCCTATGTCTTCCTGTTCTAGCTCATGGCACAGGTAATATTTAAGAAAATACTATCTTTGTGGATTTTTCTTGTAGAAGCACTTATGTTTTATTATGAAAACACATATTGCATCAAATATTCTCACAATGCTGGGATAGGTATCATCCAAATGTGTTTACAGCTCAAACCGTCTCAAAGATGTGCTTAGTTTCACATTTTATGTAGAGAAGTAGCCTGGGCCTCAACCACAACAGAACTGTCTGTGTGTAGTGCTCCTTTACAATTGTGCCCTAAATACCTTAAATCATTCTTCATTGATCTTCATTTTTCACAGACATTCTCATTTGTATCATTATGAACCATGGCAGCCACGTCATGCAAAGCCCCCTCCCCCAACAATTTCCTAACTCAATCTACCACATGCTGAACTTGAATATCTGGGAGACAGCAAACTGGTCAACTGTAGTCACAACCACCACGTCATGGCTAGACCTCTCTGTGTTTCAGAACCAGTCACTACTAGAAAGGCTGTTCTCCTGGCTGTTAGAAAGAACTTTTCTCTCCAGCAACGATATTCCTGAATCTACAACACCAACATCTTCATTCAGTCAGCCAAATCTATTGGGATGTGTACATTTAGGACTATCCTCCATATTCCTGCCATCCCCCATATAATGGTGTCCCTTCTATTTACTTGATTCTCCTCAATAATACTTCCACCCTTCTTACTACCTCTACCAGCTCCAGTCTCCTTAGTGAGCAGTAAATTCCTTCCAAGATTGTTATTTTACCTTGTACTGCAACTCTCCTCTCTAGAATCTAATTGCTCACCACTGCCATAGAGGTATGAACCCTGAAATGACTATTAAAGTTTTTCAAAGATTTGCAATTTGTACACTGAGTGCGATCTACAGTCTTGCTAAAATCTATCATGCCAGCTACCACAAGATTAGATGGAAAATAAACTACTTTATTTCTTAAAGTTAGATTGTCTCTAGGCACAGACATACAAATGTTGAGATGGCACGATTCATGAGGAGTAGTTAATAGCTGTTCTCAGTATTTCATCTCTGAGTTATGATACTGGGAATTTTTATTCAAGATATTCTGGAATGTTTTGATTGGTTTCTGTTATCTGCCTCGATTTACAAGATATCACTGGGTTTTTTTTGTGTTTTGTTTTTCTGAACACATTTTGGAAATGTGGCGAATGGTTGAGCTTTGACTGCTTGATCTTTGGGTGATGTCTAAAGCTTTCACTTAAGACGTTTTGCAAATCTTACTTTTGTGGGGTATCAAAGTCTTTTTCATTCTTTTTATGACTTATTCATCTATTCAACATAGGTGCATTCTTCCTCATAAGCCTTATATTCCTCCACAGTTATGTTTCTACCAGTCACAACTACTCTGTTTTGCTACATTAACCCTGACTTCTACTTCATTAAACTGCCTTTTGAGTGAAGCAGAGGGACGTTTAATGTATTATTATATGTCTATTATTGTCATCCTATTGTAACATTTCTGTGATTTCAAAGTGGAAGGCATGTACTGGGACAGACCTGCTGATACCAAGATGCTAGAGTGATGTTTGTGCATCGTCTGTGAAAGGTACTATCTTGCTGCGGCTACTAGCTGTACTAAAGATGCAGACTGCAAGGTCAGATAACTAGAAACAGTTGAGCTGGGAATGGAGTTGGATGGCTGCACTAATAGTAGCCAAAGGTAAGAATGGGTAGCACATGATTGTCATCAGGTCCAAGCCGAAGGACAGGATGAAAGTCTATGATAAGAGAAGTTCAGTACACAGGGTCAGCTATACAGCAAGTAGAACACACAGCTACAAAGAAAAGACTCCTTTCATGAGTGACTGGTGCAGGCAAATGAACAGGTATAAATACCTCCAGGAAGAAACAGATGCATATGGAAATAATGTTGCAGGAGCAGAAAAAAGCAGCAAAAAAGGCAAACTCCTTTACCTAAGGACACCAAAGATGCAGCTGGAATAAACATGTATGTGACAAATACATTTTTAAAGCATTATTATTACTTTGAGTCAAAATGTAACCTCCATTACCAAAAACACTGAAGCTGCCATTACTCAGTGGCATTTTTGGGAGGAGTACAAATGTTTACTTAAAGTTTCCTTCACTAAATTACAGTGTTTAGCTGAGATGGGTGTATGCGGTCCTTAAGATGAATCATGGACTTGGCAGTGGAATATTTTACATTATGAAAGGTGCATTACAGTTAATTGCCATTTAATGTATGAGCTAATGGTGAATTTTAAAGGATAGATATAAATACACATGCACACACTGTATATTCACGCATACGATATGTACTATTGTTCCACTTGCAAGTGAATTGACTGTATAATTAAAAACTACAAACAGAAGCTGGTGACACCATTGATGTTTAACATTTTGAGTACTAGGGCCTTGTGTCAATCTGACCACAGGTGGATCCACTGTTCTACTAGAGACCCATTTGACCCTTAAGGTGCTAAAAGGTGTCTAATGTGTTGCTTCACTCTCTGGCAATCAGATAGTTAAGTATGAACCTTGCAAGCAATTTACCATTTACAAGTTTGGAATTTCAATAGACTCATATAAATACATTTTACATCCAGTGACAAGGTATGATGGCATACACGTGAAATAATCTAATGCAATTTATGTAATGTCCTAATATAATGTATATATTTAAGAATACTAATAATGTAGCTTAAAGGATCAGTAAAGCATATACTATAGGTCAACAAGGGTAATTCCACTGCTGGGAGTTACTTTATTCAAATGTTATTGCAGTTCATACTGTCTCAAAGTGGTGGGGTTGTTATTATCACATTCTATGGAAAACTGTAGTCAGTGGTTCTCATCTCTCATAGAATGTAATAAAATAACTGTTTGGGCTCCAGGTGCCACTATTGATAACAATTTAATATAAAAACAGCATTTTGAACTGTAATTATGTTTTTCCCAGTAGAAAAAGCCCTACAATAGAGGCTTCCATTCACAATAAAAGTTTTACTCCTTTAAATTTATATTATTACTTAAATGTACACAAATAGTTACAATTACCTGCAAAAATATTTTAGCAACAAAAAATGAATTATGCTTCTCTTAAAGGGATAGTAATACTTCGTTTTATCTTTATTTTATTTTGTAGGCATTAAAAAAACATGAAGAACGACATAAGTCTTATCTCTCAAACCTTTATGGTTTGGGAGATATTCACAAACTAAGTATCCCCCTCCCGCCCCTTTTACCTAGTGTAAGCCATCTCTTCTCACATGGGGATCTCGTTGTAAGACCAGACAGATAACAGAAGGGGACATTCTTCTTCCTATAAGAACAATGAAGGCTCTGCCCCCCTTGACAAGTTTTTCAGGTTTTTCCCTTATCTTAATTGAAGATTGTCCCTCTCTGCAGTCTATCTGGATACCTCCCTTCTGCTCTGGCTGAGCAGTGTTACATCAGTAAAAGAGGTGGGAGGGGGATACTTTGACATTAAATTACTCTTGAACTACAACTCTGACAGAATTGAAATAACACTCTCTAAAGTCCAAATACTATGATGATTAATTAGAGCTGCTTTTATTATGAAAAATTACTATCCCTTTAAGTACACTGATTTTATGTATGTAGATATTCATTTATATGTGTAGCTTACAAAGGCCCTAAACTCTCTATTCCTGTTATTGGTATGTATAACAAGGGAAGCTAATCCCAGAATTGTGTTTTTTTTTGTTTTCTTTTTAATTTCGGGGGGAAGGGGAGGTGGTTCCTATCAAGATCCAGTGGTACCTATCCCATTTCGTCTGTGATTCTGCATGGTTTCCTTGGAAAATGGTAAGACTGGGAATAAAAACGCCTTTGATGCTATGCAGCAGCAGGCAAACCAGGTTTCTCCAGGGAAGCAGTCCCAAAATAATGCCTAGAGCTTCTAAACCACTTTAAGTGGATCTATTACCTTAAGGTTTATTTAATTGTAAAGAGTGTTTAAAATGGTGTATATGTTGTATGTTGCACTAGATATTTATTTATAATCTTCTATATATATAAAATAGGAAACATCATGTGACTGACAAGCTTTGTTCAAAGCTAAACACACCCAGGGGCGGCAGTAAGGCGGTATTATGCATATCTTTTCTATACTGCGTGTCCCATTGGGGGCGTGATTTTGACAAGAGTGGGCAAAAATCTCTGCAAGGAGTTGACAGACTCCAGTACACATGGGGGCGTGATTTTCACCTGCCCACTACTGTGAAAATCTCTACAGGAATTGCCACTTACTCCACTTACCTCACATTAACCTCCTCATCATGTCCTCTATAACTCGCATTCGCTTCCACATTTTCCGCTCGCTGCTTCAACTTCCCTTCCCAGCCAGTGGGGTTATGTCATTTTGCCCCTCCATTTTGCCCTATGAGCTCACTCCCATTTTGCGTATACACAATTACTTTCTCTTACCAACCTTGTGATTTGCTGGCTCCATGTGTTTGTTCAAGTCCCCTTGAGTGACAGTGAACCAGGACCAGGCGGTCAATGTCCTGCAGCTTGTCTCTTAATTATCACTATTTGTTGACTCTATGTGTTTTTTCAGATGCCAGCTGAGTGAGAGTGAGCCAGGACTGTGCGGTTAATGTCCTGCAGCAATCCTCATTATTATATTTTGTTGCCTCCATATGCACATAGGTCTCCTGTGTTCATGGTGCACATGCGACATTGAGCTAACCACTGCACAAACACAGACCCAGCAAATAATAATTAACAGGAGCACTGCAGGACATTGCTTGCCCAGTTGCAGATCAATCTCACACAGCGGGGACCTCAATACAAAATAAAAGTAATTATACGGGGGCAGTTTCAGGAGATATGCTTAACCCTTTACTACAGAGGTATTCAACGCATTACAACACCATGCACTGGATATCTCTCTGGCACTCAAAGCATTAACCCTTTCTTTGCTCTCTCATCCCCACCTACTCAACAGTATGTCTTGCTACCATACCATCACCATATCTTCACACTTCTACACCGTCAGCCCTTACCCCTTCATCATGTCTCCCTCCACCACCATGTCATCTGTCCATCAACATGTCTTCCTGTTCCCCACCACAATGCATTCCCAATATTTCATCAAGTCTCCCCCCTACACCACCACCATGATCCCCCTTCTTCATGAGGTCCGCCCCTCTCCTACTTCACCACCATCACCTACCTCCTTGTGTCCCCCCCTACACTTTGTGCACATCACTGTGCCACAATGTCACTGTCTGCTACTATATGTTTGACTGCTTGTCTTCCACATCCTTCATCATGTCAAGAAACTTTAAACACCCTTCCTTATTTAATTCATTTTTAAAATTAGATTTAAATCTAGCCCAGCCAATATAATTTCACAGTCTTAGTTGTTTTAACTCTGAGGTCTCATTAATCTCTCGTATTTATATTTTCACCCAGCAGACAATTTGTTATATCCCTTCTGCAAAAATATTTTAGTTAGGATTTGTGATTGCTTCATAAATTTCCATAAATATCTCAAAAGACATAATGGTTAATAGAAGGACACAAATAGCTGAGATGTGTAACCTTACCCTTGGATATGCTAGAGACCGATATAGCACCCAAAGAGTTTATCTATACCCATAACATTGAATTTGTAAGAGTTGTCAAGCCAGAGATTTCTAAATAAGCATGCGTGAATCATAACAAAAACAGTGAATAATTTTAAAATGATGTAATGTCCAAAGTTCATGTCCACATCATGCAGCATTTGTAACCAGGAAATCACATCTATAGCAGATAATCTCTAACAGAATAGTTAACCTTCTCTTTTCTCTTTTACAGTAATGCACAAGGAATTCATAGCAGGCATTGCATGAGGATATAATACTGCTGTTTTGGTGCTCAGGGGGCATGAACTCAGGAAGGTCCTGATATTGTATGTGTGCAGTAACATAACTGCAAGAAGGAGGCAAACTGTACAGCTGACAGTGAGATATTTCCACCAGTTTAACCCTTTGCATGCCAGAGGGGTGTTCAACGAATTGAAGAGCAATGCATTGTACACAGCTCTGGCACACAAAGGGTAAACGTAGACTTGTAAGCTTCATTAGAAACTGTCTATGTATAATGTTAGCCAAAAGATCAGCAGATGCTGAGTTCCGAGGCTATTCACATTTATATTTCTGTATGGTGAGCTGAGTGCAGTACCATATGCTAATTTATACTAATGAAGCATTTTCATTAATTAAACTCTGTGCTACATTGAAAGACTTTTACAGAAATAAATATATAAACATAGCTGGGAAGTCTCCGGATTTGCCTTGGAGACTCTGGTTTCTGCAGCTAATTACTGGGTCTCTGGGGCAGAGGCTGATTTTCCGGATGTGGGGTGTTTCTAATGAAACTCTGCCCACATCTGTGCATTCCCAGTGTGTTCCTCCCACTCCCTGGCCACTTCTCCTCCTTCCCCAGCCTATTACTAACATTTTTTTTTATTTTGTAAGTCCTGCCCCCACTCATGATTAAGCCCTGCCCCTTTTGATGCAAATTGTATCATTTATCTCCCTCGGGGCACCGCAGGACTCCCCTCTCTGGGGAGTCCACAACCAAAAGTTCTCAGGTATGTACATAAATATTTCCTAAGCTATGTATCTTGCTCAGATACATACATGCAGTTTAGAATTCTAAGGGCACCCTGGTATCTAATGGTCATTTTCCAGGGATGTAAAGAGGGTACAAAAACATAAATATGTAGTTATTCTTAGGAATCTAAAGCAGAATGATAAAAATTAGCACATTATGCATAACAATTTCCAATCATATATATTTCAAACTGAACATTTATATTTTTGGTAAAGTGCACACCAAAGTGTCAAGACACTCTGGTTGAGAACCATTAGCTTAAAGGGTTAGTAATATCTAAAAAAAAAAAACTATTTTTCATTTTGAAGAGGTTAAAAAGTTAGCTTGAATGCAAAAAAATGGATCTCTCAAACTGGTATGGTTTGAGAGATACATGCATTTAAAGTTCATGATTTCCTGCTGTCAGCTGTAAAGTTGTCAGCAGGAGATCCGTATCGGCAGACATGGAGGCTCTGCAGCAGAGCCGCAATCGCGTTATTGACAACGAATTACTTTATTGGAATGGTCTAAAATGTGTGCTTGGTTTGCAAGCACACATTTTAGACCATTCCAATGAAGTCATTAGTTGTCAGTAATGCGATTGCGACTTTGCTGCACAGCCTCCGTGTCAGCCAACACGGATCTCCTGCTGATAACTTTACAGCTGACAGCAGGAAATCATGAACTTTAAATGCATGTATCTCTCAGACCATACCAGTTTGAGAGATACATTTTTTGCATTCAAGCTAACTTTTTAACCTCTTCAAAATGAAAAATAGTTTTTTTTAGACATTACTAACCCTTTAACACAACACACAAGTAGATTTGCATGAAGTTTCTAAGTATGAAATTTTAAATTCATTAAGCTGAATTTACATATGGAAATGAGCCATTGTCAATATGTTCAGTGCAAATTTGCAAACTTGTTGTAGGCACGGTGGATTTATGGCAGCAAGGACAGATTGCTGGCGGATTGAAGAGGATATGATGGCAAGGCATGTTAGTGCATGTTGGCATTGTGGCTTTGACACAGATCAGACACTAGATCGCCAACCAAAGCCCTTATCGAACCTTAGTGCATCTCCCCCCATGTGATGTGAGAAAATTTTGAAGACCTGAGGTCCTGCTACTAACTGGCATGCTTGCCTCCAAGGACATAACATTCAGGACTGATTGAACACGTTATATCTTGAACAAAGGCACAAGGGTAAAAATCATAGGAACTGTTAGGATTTTCTGGGCATAGTAAGGTAAGTGTGTGTGGGCGGTTTATTAGGAGTCAGTTCTCGTTAAAGCTGTAACATACATTGTGTTAACCCAGGGCCCGAGGCAAGCTGTTGGCCGGTTGGAGATTATGGGAGTTGTGGTCTCCAACAGCCTGAGAGCCACAAGTTGCATACTCATGTTCTAGAGTTAAGCTAGAGCAGTGGTTTTCGATCTTTTTTTCATTCAGGTTACCCCTAACACTCTAAAGGTCATTTGTCTAAGTCATTATAAAGGTTACAAATAAATCATATATAATTATTCATAGGTCTCACAATCAGAATAAACAAAAACAAATCTATTGTGCATAAAAATGTCCATAAAGATCCATTTGAAACTAAACATTCACATTTTTATTAAATGAGGCACCCTAAATGGATGCCCACAGCACACAAAAGTTCCACGTCACCCTGAGTGAGAATCACTGAGCTAGAGGCTTATTAACATTCACAACAGCAACAGCAGAACACCAAATTATTTACTTTCTGTTCCTCTCTCCAGACCTCCCCAATAAAGTAGTAGTGTAGACCAGTAGTTCTCAACCTGTGCCCACAGTGCCCACCAACAGGACAGGAATTGAGGATTTCCTTGCAAGATCACAGGAGCGTGAAGCAAAGTAACTGAGCCTCACCTGTGCTCTAGCATGGAAATCTCTAAATCCTGGCCTGTTAGTGGGCCCTGAGCGCACAGGTTGAGAACCACTGGTGTAGACACTGGCAGCCATTGATAAGCATGCAGCCTGCCTTTGAGGGAGTATATGACCCTGAATGATACTGGAGTTTGACATGTGTGTTTACACCTATCCCACATCGCTGCCTCATTGAGAATACTGCAGTTTTATTGAAACAGATATACTTTTAGATAAAACATTTTACCAATTACCTCTTCAGTTCTACATTCAGCTCTTCTGAACTAAACCAGCCACTTTGATTCTTCTACCATTTTACCCTTTGGGAGCTAACGATTTCCCAAATGAGTTGTATAGATGGGTTATGAGTATACTATCCTGTGACCTCCAAGACATCCAGAACCTAGGTACCTGATCCTCATTTTGAAATATACCCATAGGGTTCTGTACATTACTAATACGGGAAGCTATTATTATCTTTTCTTAGAATCATATTTACCTTAAAACACACAGTACAACTGTGTATTTTAGCTTCTGTTTCATAAATTGAAGACAGTTGTATTATAACTGTTCTTTTCATGCCTGACTTGCTTTGCTTACTATTTTTTAATCTCAAACATGAAAAATGTTTCTCTGCAGACTTTAGGCCATATTCATTAGGACTCTACAACTACCATCATCCTCAATTTTATTTTTAGAATTTAGATGAACAACAACTGGAGAGTCTCAGGTTGCCAACATGTGCTCTTGTAAAACAGGCAGTGACATGATATAAAGAGGATGATGTACTGGAACTAATTGAAGCAAGTCAACTGCACAGTAGATGACAAATAAAAATTCCCCCAATTCCCATTGCATTAGATTAGGTTTTTAACCTCTTTGGTGTTTTACAGTTTGAGACCCTCTAACATCCTAACAAAAAAAGTTAAAAGCCCTGTTTAACCCTTTGAGTGCCATACCAGATACATGTAAAATAAAAAAATGTAGAAAGCAAAACTATAACAAGGATAAATTATACCCAAAATGATAGGCTTAATTAATTCCTTGCTTTGTAATGCACTGCAGAACTCTTTAGAGTTGAAAGGGTTAAGCATAACAATAATAAAGTAATAAAGCTCATCCTTTGATAAACATTTGTTTTGAGGCGTGTAGCTGTAATGCTCTGATTTTCATAAGCAAATGTTAATACTAGGCACAGTAAGGGAGACAGGTGGGGCGAATTAGTGTTAGTGAAATTTATATGATCTAGTATATTTAATGCCAGATTTGCAGTAATTAGAGCACAAAGAACAGTTCAAATAGAAGCATCCAGAAACTGACTCCTCGTTTATCCAACAATATAAAGGAATACTAACACCTAACAATGACTGGCTGGCTTGGCTGCAATCTGTGTTCTACTTAGCTACTGGCTACCAACAAATTAGAGGTCTCTCCCTCTAGCAAATCAGATTATAAGGTATGACCTATGAGATTGGTAATAGTGGAACTAGCCAGTGAGATCAGTTTTTCTGATATCCTTCATGGGGCTGATTTCCACTCCACTTATCACATGTAGCCACTCGATAATCAACTCGATAATGGATGGCTGAGGATTATATGAATTGTAGGTCTGCAACAGCTGAATTGACACATATCACCCAACCATGTTTTTATCCATTTGTAAATGAGATGCAAAGAGCCAGAGCAGTGACTGTTTTATTCACAGTATCCCTACCTGAGCACTGGCATTGCAGTGGCGTGGCCAAGTAAGCGTTACAGAAAAGTGACTCCTGAAGTGTGGGTGGCACAGCTGGCATAACAGATACCTATCCAGCGGGAGGGTTGAGGAGCAGGATTATAAGTAAGTGAGATGGAATGCCTGGGAGCAGGAAGGTGTGGTATCCCAAAGCAAGTGGTGCTCTGGCCATGGTCTAAGGGGTAAGGAGATCCAAGGGTAGGTAGCATCACTGACTTGTACCCAGTCTGTCAAAAAAAACAAAAAAAAAAAAAACTGGAAAACAAGGGCTCTCTGTGCTCTGTCATCATGTAAGAGGCTGGTGGTGCATCTGAGTGGGGTGTGGACCTCACTAGATCTCAGGTGGCCTCATATGAGGGCGGAATGATCTCTAAGGATTTGGACTCCCTCATAGAGGAGATGCAGGTGTGGCCCTTTTGGAAGGAGGCCTGTGGCTTCAGGACCAACTCTCCACGTAGGAAGTCTTCAGTGGGAAGCAGATGGAGGTAGAGGCAGGCAGGCCTGTATTTTCCTCAAGAGCACAGCCGCCCAGGGGATCATGGGGGGAGAAAGCAGAACAGGAGCTAACCCAATCACCATGCTAAGAGAGAGAAGGCCAGGACAGTGTTCCAGGAACATGAAAGGGGGTGAGGACCAAGCTTGCAGTATTCAGCAGTGTCAAGTATGGAATATGGATAGTTTCCTGAGAACCGGAGGTTTAAGTATGCATTGCTATAACAAAGTCACAGCACATATCTAAAACTCTTTCCTAGGGAAAAGATAACCCTGATGACCAGACTATATTTTCCTGGTCATCCATGGTAGCAATTCACCAAATGGTTAAGTCTCCGTTCATTCTCCAGGACAGGAAACCAAAAGTATAAAGCCCAGCCCCAAAAAATCCCAGATGGATTTTTGGTTTCCTAAGACACAAAATACAAAGAACAGAAGAGTGCAAAGCTCTTATTAGATTGTATTATTAGAAACCTCTGGACTCTCCCCCACCTGTTGATCAGTACTTAGTAGAATGAGAGGCTTTATCTTGCCTCTATGTATATGAACAAGCACTCATTATGCCCCAGGCTAGCAATTCTCTCGGACTCCGTTCCAAGTATATCAGCATTCAAAAGAAAACTTATCGATAGGTGGAAAGTGTAATAAAAAGCATATTTATTGTAACTTGAATGCATTCAATACATGATCCAATGAGTTTCGTAACGCTCTCGTCACTTCTTCAGGGATCAAAAAAAAAAAGTGACGAGAGCGTTACGAAACTCATTGGATCATGTATTGAATGCATTCAAGTTACAATATACTTTTTATTACACTTTCCACCTATCGATAAGTTTTCTTTTGAATGCTGATATACTTGGAACGGAGCTGGAGTCTAGCCTGAGGCATAACCAGTGCTTGTTCACATACATAGAGGCAAGATAAAACCTCTAATTCTAGTAGACCAGTTCTAAAGAAGACCAGAGTTGTTTGCTTCACAGGCTGGTGGAAAGACGTTTTCAAAAATTGATCTCCGACAAGCATATCTTCAACTAGAGATGCAACCTGACAGAAAACTGACATCCACAAAGGTCTCTACAATACACCATTAGGATGAGTAGCTTCAGCTACCGCAATCTGACAGCATACGATGGACATCATTTTAGCTGGAATTTCACACACCACACACAATATGCTTTCTGGATGATGTGTTGATCACGGGGCCAAGAGCACTGCAATAATGTACATGAAGTGTTGCAACAACTACAAGATTATGTATTGAAAGATAATTTTAAAGGGATAGTAATGTTGCTTTAAAAGTTGCTCGCCGAGTCTTCTTTATGTTAAAAGTAACTGATTGCACTATGTCTAATACCTTACTTTTGTTGTTCAAAAGTTATGCAGCAATAAAGATCCACCACCCACCCCTTCTCCCCATGTCACGCTGAAGATGCAGGCTGGTCAGGATGGCTGCAGTGAGGGACAAACTTCAGTAAGCAAAGGGAAATCCTACCCTCCTTCGTCAAGGGGGGCTGGATTTTCCTTATACTTATTTACTGAAGTTTGTATGTTACTGAAGCCGTCAAGTCGCATGACCAGATCTTAGATTCAGAGGGAGGCGGCCAAGTAAAATATTAGACATAGCAAATTGGTTACTTTTAACATACAGAAGACTCGGCGAGCAACTTGTAAAGCGACATTACTATCCCTTTAAAGAAGTGACAGTTTTTCAAACCTATGTTTTTCTCAGAAGTTGATAAAGAAGCTCTGGCTATCATTTGGGCCCTGCAGATATTCATTTTATACTTCTAAGGGCGACAGTTTACCTTGATCACTGACCATAAGCTATTACTCTCTATATTTAAGCCCAGAAAAGGGATTTACAGCCACAAATGCAGTGAGACTTCAAATATATGCCCTATATCTATGGGCTATTATAGTCATTATCAGCCCCATGACAGCATGCCAAGGCCAAGCTGTGCCTACCCTTGAAAAAAGGCACCAATCCCCAACACAGACATCTAGCCCAACAGTACATCTTCATGTCTGGCTCTCGTTACATGCCTTTACTTTGACCTATAGTTCCATCCTGATTGCTGAAGCTACAGCACAAGATTCAATCTTGCTCTCAAGTTCGCAACTATATACAGGACGGATGGCCTATTGGTCTGATTTGGCAGTTTTTCTAACCCAAATGTGTTTTTGTTATGGTTCTCCTTGTGAATGAAACATGTCCTCCAGTTACTTGTGTTGCTTTGTCCCCCCGTCAATGTGTGTTTGTGGAGTTGCTTTTCCTGTGTGTGGTAGTGTCATTGTTTCAACTTAGTTGCCATGGATGTGTCAATGATGCAAATGTGTGATTTGGCACCATGGGGTTATTGCTCATGTGGCCCTATGTGTTGTACATGCAATAGGTTTGTGTTAGTTTAAATGTCATGTGTGTGCGCTGACCACTGTTAACCCTTTGAGTACCAGAGGTGGTACACAATGCAGAGCAAGGTGTTGCATATCCCACTAGCACTCAAAGGGTTAAGTGCTGACCTCCCTGTGGTTACATGTTAACATTGTTGAAGAACATAACAGATATTTGTATTACAACGTGATGACAGTCATTGTTTGTGTGAGGTAAGTATGTTTGATCAACACAGCGCCGATGGGGTTAAAGGGATAGTAACACTTCGTTTTAACTTTATTTTATTTTGTAGGCATTAAAAAAACATGAAGAATGATATAAGTCTTATCTCTCAAACCTTTATGGTTTATGAGATATTCACAAGCAAAGTTCCCCTCCCCGCCCCTTTTTCCTAGTGTAAGCCATCTCTTCTCAGATGTGAATCTGGTTGTATGACCAGACAGATAACAGAAGGGGACAATTTTCTTTGTATGAAAACAATGAAAGCCCTTCCCCCCTTGACAAGTTTTTCAGCTTTTTCCCTTATCTTAATTGAAGATTGTCCCTCTCTGCAGTCTACCTGGGCACCTCCCTTCTGATCTGGTTGAACAGGGGGGGAATACTTTGTGAATATCTCTTAAACCATAAAGGTTTGAGAGATAAGACTTATATCATTCTTCATGTTTTTTTAATGCCTACAAAATAAAATTAAGTTAAAACAAAGTATTACTATCCCTTTAAACATGTACTTGGACATGATTTGGACTGCTTAACCCATCACATTTCGGTTTGGGAGCTACATCATTTTCTCCTTGTTTGAACCGTATCAGCACTGGGTTGATCAAGTTGGGCAGCTCAAGGCTAACACTGTGTTGTGTCATACTAGCTAAGAGACTGTGTGGTGGACAGTTATGGAGGCTTGATGGAGTGAGTGGTGCTCTCATACCTGGACACCGCGTTGACTGCATTCAGGCCTTGATGCCAGGGGAGCTTCTTCCTAGCACCAATCTCTCTGGCCCTTTCAGTGGTAAACAGTATGTGATCCCTGTGAAGTATGCTCTGTAACAGGGCCATGTTCCCCTCGTGGGAGTACATAAGGCTCCACAGTCTGTCCTCCTCCAAACCTGTCTGGGACTTATCTGAACCGTATAGCCAGTTTGGTGGTCAGGCCCTGCCTGCACTGTCCCTGGATGTGCATGTCCCTTTCACATATCCCCTCTGGTTCTCACTTGTGTGTCAGCCCCTAGCCGATGTGTACTTCACCGTTGCTGGGTACCCCTCCAACCTCTTCCCCTCCTTCCATGACCAGGAATCCCCTGCTCTCTTTCCTCCTCTCCTGCGCCTCTCCCCATCCCTCCAGTCTCCACTCCTCTCCCTGCCATCTGCCTATCACTCTCCAAGCTCCCTCACACAGCCACTCACAACCAGTCACTCACAGAGGCACTCAGTCTCATCACTCTCCTGCACTCCCCTGCATTTACTGAATCACACTGTATAAAATGAAAATAAAGATGCGTTGTGTCTCTAAAACAAAAGGTGTGTGTGTTTGTGTGTATGCGCTGTGTGCAATATGTGTCAAAATGTATTATGTGTATATTTTTAATGCAATGCTCTCCTCTCCCCACTCCACGTCTACCTGTCTCCATCATATGCTTCTCTCTCTCTGTCACTAAGTCTATCCTCTACTCCTGGGCCCTATGCTGTAGCTCTGAGAACCTCCAAACACAGGCAGTGTGTGTCAGTTATTTTGGGGTTTATTTACATTTATTTGAATATACATGTTACTTTGGTGTTGTGATTGGCTGTGATTCTGAACTTGTTTTGACAACATTTAGCGCTGCTAGATAATGTCGACCTTTAGCTTGTTTCCATTGAAGTTGATGTATCGTGCATAATTTAGCAACTGAAACAAACGCACGGTAAGGTAAGAAGGCTGCATGTTTTTTTGGCCTACGCTCATTGACCATTCTGGTAGATGGCTTATTGCATAGCTGCGCTACACAGACATGGATAACATTTGGTAATGCTTTTTGCCTTACTGACAACATAAGAACTGGAGAAGTACTATCACTGGAGAAGTCATATCCACTTTATCACTTTTCTATCACCCCTTAACCCCTTAACCACAGGCCGTGCAGCACTCGGCCAGCAGTTAAGGACCACGGATTTTTTTTTAGCGATTTTGATTTTGGGGATCCAAAGCGGCATGCAGCCGCACAGGGACCCCCTATTTTCCATTACTTGCCAGGACCGTCACTGATGTTTAAGTGAGGAACTGCAGTGACATTCCTGGCACTTTATGAGTCCTTAAGGGATTAATGCATCTCTTCCCAGAAGACTTTCACTTTTCCCAGAAATAAAAGTGTGAATGTTTCCTAAACTTTCCATCTGCTGGACTTATGGTTAACATGACACATAGGCACTTTTTGAATAAAGTTTTCAAACATTCAAAAAAATACAAAAATTTCAAGGTGACAGGTCCAATGAAAGCTGACAGATGCAAAATGGTGCTTGCTCTAAATACTGACCTAAGGGAATTTTCACTGGTGATTGC
Source organism: Rhinophrynus dorsalis (assembly GCA_037306005.1). Taxonomy (NCBI): domain Eukaryota; kingdom Metazoa; phylum Chordata; class Amphibia; order Anura; family Rhinophrynidae; genus Rhinophrynus; species Rhinophrynus dorsalis. The sequence goes on along the minus strand of CM074725.1, from coordinate 145,710,344 downwards.
AGGTTCCACATTTGGCCCTGAGTTTACACTGTAAATTCTGTGGGCCAGTTGTCCTATAAACAGCAACTCTAGAGTGAATTTAACTGTTGATGGTTTCAAGCTTCAGTCTTTATGATGTGCTCTCTATTGATCTATTTGAAAAATTGTTAGTTCTGAGGGTCAGTTTGTCATTTGCAATGTTTGTTGGACCTGAACAATGTGGGCATACTAATAAGATATATAAATAATGTTCACAAATAAATGTGATTGTTTGACAGTGAGAGCTGCAAGTGGTTTGCTGCTTCCATGACCGTCTTTTGGAGGTTTTAAATGTGTATCTGTAGGCCCATACATCAGTGTTTCTCAACCAGGGTGCCATGGCACTTTGGTGTGCCTCGGACATCCACTTAGGGTGCTGCAATTTTCTATAAAGATGTTGACAAAAATATAAATGTTGAGTTTCAAAGGTATATTCATGAGAATTGTTACGCACAATATGTTTGGTTTTGTTATTCGGATTGTAAGGGAAAATGTATATTTATATTTTTTCACTCTTTATTATACATTTGAAAAATGACATAAAAATGTTTTAGGTGCCCTGAACATTTCAGATTGAATCCTAGGAGTGCCTTTAGCATTCTTTGCATCAGTGATGTATTTCAGGAAACCCAATGGTTGCCTCCAGAAGGGCAAATAACCAACAACATCTTAATATTGTATTTCTGCAAAATAAAACAAACAGTTCAATGAAAGAGTACACTTTTTATGTTAATTAACCACCTTGGTTAAGTCTAACATTGTCTTGTTGATACTTTTAAATAAAAACTAATAAATAGATAAAGCAACTTCCATACTAATGTACTTTTTGTAATTTTTGCCTTTCCTTACCATGTTCATCCCTACGCATTTTGTTGGGGACATTTTAAATTTTTAACCTGCATTTCAAATCATTATCCTGGAATTTGTTTACACTGACTAGTCAGCTGTCGAGATGTGTCCAGACAAAAAAAAAAAAAAAACAGGGAGGAAGGCTGGAAGGAGAGAAATGGGTGGCATAAATTACAAAAGTATACAGTAGAGGATGAAAGAGAGAGGTTCATAATGGCTAGTGTTGAAAGTGGTGTAATTAGGGTTGCCACCCAGCCGGTATTTTACCGTCAGGCTGGTAAAAAAATTGTCTTCTTTCCAGTGTTAAGTCTATGGAGGGAATGCCTTGGCCGGTATTTTTTTGAAGAAAAGGTGGCAACCCTAGGTGTAATCCTATATAATAATTTGTTAAAACGTGTGTAACGACGCAGTCATGCGCAGTAGAGACTGCCCGCTCCGCGGCTGATACAGAGCTGGACGCTCCAAACTGCAGCGCGGACAGTCTCTACTGCTCATGACTGCCCCGCAACCAGCTGGCAGTGGCACTCTGGCCCGTGTAACAGGCTCTTCAACTAGTTGTGACATCAACCAACAGCAATACAGGAAACCAATAAAAATCCCCATTGATTTAATCTTGGGTGCCAGAGGGGTACGTAATGCATTGCTCTGCAATGCGTTGAGTACCCCCTGGCACTTAAAGGGTTTAACCGAGCTTTTTTTAACCCCTTAAGTGCTAGCTCTCTCTACCATTCAGGAGGTTAAAAGCCCAATTGAAATAAATGTTAATTTTCTTTTTACATTTCTAATTACTTCCTATGGTACATTAGGTCAGCCCTAGAATTGCACCACTTTCTTGCTATATCAGCCTCACAGAATGGAATCTGAAGAATGCAAGGTTTGAAAAGAGGCAAGAAATGGGGATACAGAGTAGAAAAATGACTTAGTATTTAACCGCTGGGGTGGCAGAGATATTTCTAAATTAATATAGAAGAAATATATCTAGCACACTATGAGTTAAACCTTTCAGTGCCAGAGGGGTCCGCAATGCGTTGCTCACCCCCTCTGGTACTCAAAGGGTTAAAGCTGACCCTCTAGTAATTAGTGCCATAGTCAGGTTACTCAACACTTCCTGATAAGGTAACAAATACACCCCGTCTGAAGTAGCCACTGATCTAGGATTACTAAAACAAACACTGTGAATTCCATTGTCCTTTCATGTGGAAAAACCCATGGATTTCTCATGGAGAAGAGCATTTTGAACGCTGTGTCTAAAGGTTTGGGCGTATCATGTCACCATGATGTCAAGAGCAAAGCATACAGAAACACTGAGCTGGTGGTACCTTATCAGCCCAGACTTGCATGTATGTGTCAAATCTAACACCAGCACTGAACGAATGTGTTGTTGTAACTGGTATGTCAGTTTAATTTGAGCTCTAAAAGGTGGGACAATAAAATATTTATTATCCCCATAGCACTACCTATTCCATACATGAATGATTAATACATGGCTCAGTTGTGGTTTTGTAAGGATTGAATTACATTTTACAGGGATCCCTAGCAAGTCTTACAATTATTCTTTGACTTGCATGAAATTAGGGTTCTTATGTATAAAGAGGGAGAAAAGGAGCAATTCTAGAGTAAACCAACTGCACAATGGAGGGGGGGAGGGCCAGAACCTTTCCACTAATTTATATTGGCCTTTTAACCCTTTGAATGTTAGACAGGTCTCCAATGTATTGCTTTGTAATATGTTGAAGATCTCTCTTGCATTTAAGGGGCTAAAGGCCTAATTTAAAGGGCATTATCACATTTCACTAAGTCTGCGCCAGGGCTTTTACTGTACAGCTCCAAAATACCTATCAGTCATTTGGAATGGTCAGAATCTGACCCCCATGGCGGGGACATAACCTGGAAGTGTGTGGCTTTTAGCCACAAACTTCATGGGTTGCGTGTAATAAGATATACTGAACTCTAAGACTTTACATGGCTCGGGGGGGGGGGGACAGACTGATCTGCAACTATACCCTGGCCAACAGGGAAAAAAGAGACTGAACTGCAATTAAACCTTGGCCAATGAGGGATAAAAGGGATTGAACTGTAAGGCTTTACAATAGCCAAAGGGGGGACAAAAAAAGACTGAACTGCAAGACTTCACACAAAACTTTGGGGGAAAATACGAGCCTAAACTACAGTACTTTTCTCAAGCTAATGGGGCTGGGACCCCATAGCTGGGAACCTGCTGGATTTCACCCAGAGACTCCGGATTTAGAGCAGTGTCTCCGGGCCTCCGGGTGTAACCTTAAATTGTCCAGGCATATACAGTATGTGTGCATTTGCTGCTCCTGCCTGCGCATACAATCTCATCAAAGCCCTGGTCTGGCATCATGATCCGCCGACAACTTGCGACCTGTGTCACGTGATCATAACACTGCGCGCCTGGAGTCAGGGCAAGAGGAGAGCGGAGAACCTGGCCTGGTCAACAGTGTTAGTAAATTCTTTTTACTTCATTCTGTCATGGTGGTGTGATAGATGGGAGTGAAGTTAAATTCTGCTTTAACCCTTTGAGTGCCAGTGCATTGCGTACCCTTCTGGCACTCAAAGGGTTAAACGTGGTACTTTTTTTTTTTGGAACCTCCAGGTGACCTATTACTAAAGGTTCCCAGGTATGCTGGGGGGGAGACGTTACATGGGTGAACAGAGGTAGAACGGAGTCTGAACAATGAGACGTCATGAGGGCCAATGAAAGCACAGAATGAGGCCCTGGCTTTACTGGCAGGTCTGCTCCCAGGGAAGCAGATCTACCAATAATACAGTATCCTGGTGATAGTTGTTCTCTAAATCAATGAGAATTTGGGGAATTTTTGTGCTGTTGGTATGCTCCAGAATTGCTTGCCTTTTGGTTCTGCATAAGACCTTAGATGTCAAAATGGCACTTCATAGGAGGTTTTACTATGGACTAGATGGTATTAGAGTTCTCAGCTAATCTGTAAAATAGCAGTAGATCAGCAAAAATGTGGCTCTCTGAGCCAAAAAAATTCTAAAACAAGAGAAGGAAGGTCAATTTTTATTAAGAATAAAGGTGTCATACTATATAAGCCATTACACGTGGGCTGTAAATATGCAGCCAAACAAGTTTATGACATTTGTAAATAGAGCACACTTATTTTCTTTCTGTTGTCAGTACACTAACCATTTGCTGTTGGAGAGGTTGTTGACACAATGCATATACTTTTCAGCCCAATGCAGTGAACACCCCTCAGGCACTGACTTTAAGTTAGGTTGAATTCACAGTGATCTGTAAGTGCGGGGGAGGGGGGAGGAGTTGGATTTTCACTTTCTCTTATGTAATGAGGCTGATGTCTTACAGGACTGAAACAGTTCTGGGGTCAAGAGAAACCACACCATTGGACATCAATAAATATTGATAGTAAAGTCCCCAAAAAAATTATGTTCTAAATCGTAGCTGCACTAAAAAAACATTTAATGTGCTTAATCCTTTCTCTCAAACCGTTATGTTTTGAGAGATGTAATAAATTAAAGACCTCCGCTCCCTCCCCCTTCTCATGCGTCCGCTGTATAGCGGACGTCATGAGATCCTGCTTCTGGAACCAGACGGTGGCTCTTCAGGAGCGCTGTCATCTAGATATCTAAGTATAATTACTTCATCGGAATGGTCCACAACGTGCGCTTGAAAGCCAGGCACACATTGTAGACCATACCGATGAAGTAATTATACTTAGCTATCTAGATGTCAGCGCTCCTTAAGAGCCGCCTACAGTCGGGCGACCGGATTCTGCCTCTGACAGCTTTACAGCTTGTCAGGCAGAAAGGGGAGGGAACGGAGGACTTTATTTTATTATATCTCTCAGACCATAACGGTCTGAGAGAAAGGATTAAGCGCATTAAGTGTTTTTTTAGTGCAGCTACCACCCTTTAAATGGTGCTTTGCAATGCGTTGGAAAACTCTCTAGCATTCAAGAGGTTAAAAGGTCACTTTAACTCAATGGTAATTTGATGAAATATTATTTGTTCCCTACAGAGCAGTTAATTTGTTTGCTGCACAATTGCTCCAGTTAGTCTAGTACATCATCCTGTTTATCTGATGTCCCTGTTTTACAAGAGCAGATGTAGGCAACCTGAGACTCACCAGCTGTTGTTGGTCTAAATTCTAAAAATAGAATTGGGGATGATGGTAGTTGTAGTCCAGCAACAGCTGCAGAGCCATTTGCTATCCAGCTCTGTTCAAGGGTTTGTGGAAACAGATTGCCATCTCATATAGCCACATAGCTGCAAAAACCGGGTGGAATATATTAGTAGTATAGCAGATTTTCTCCATTAGCAATATCTTTTGCTTTCACTCTCTTCTAGGCTAAAACTATTTTTTTTAAATATCATTACTACTCATAACACCCCCCCCCCATCTATTCTCTGCATTTGAGTCCCTTGTCTGCCCTCCATCTTCCTTACTCTAAGTTTATATTCAGCCTCAAACTTTTTTTTTTTTTTAGATGCAAGGCGGATTCCGTCTGGGAAAATATTCGCTTCAGTACACACCATCCTCTCCAGCAAAACTCCCCTCCTGCCCCCCGCAATATTTTTCAATCACAGAGAAGGACTTGACTAAGTAGCTTTTTTTCTACTCCTTGATCTACAGTGCACTTGATCCAGTTCCCTCTTACCTTATCCACTCGCTTACCCCCATGTTACTACCTATACTATTACAAATTTCCAACTCCTAGTTTATCTCTTCTACTTTTTCTGATCCCTACGAAGATACCATAGTACAAATCTATGCTGAAGAACAGTGCCCTTGACAACAACAGTCCCTCTAGCTTCCTGTGCTACCTCTTCATCATCTCCTGTCGATTTCTTGTTTTTGGGGTTCCTCATGGTCCTGTCCTAGGACCACTTTTGTTCTCTCTCTATACATAATAACACTTGATAAATTTATTAACTTATTTGGACTCAAAATGTCACTTCTAAGCAGATGGCACCAGGGGCGGACTGACAGGACCCAGGGCCCCTGGTCCAAAAAGAGGTCTGGGCCCCCTGCAGAAATCTCCACAATGCCCCTTCCACCTCCACAATGCCCCTTCCACCTCCACAATGCCCCATCATCTCATCGCCACAATGCCCCCTTCTCTCCACAATGCCCCCTTGATCTCATCGCCACAATGCCCCCTTCTCTCCACAATGCCCCTTTGATCTCATCGCCACAATGCCCCCTTCTCTCCACAATGCCCCCTTGATCTCATCGCCACAATGCCCCCTTCTCTCCACAATGCCCCCTTCATCTCATCGCCACAATGCCCCCTATCTCCACATTGCCCCCTTCATCTCATCGCCACAATGCCCCCTTCTCTCCACAATGCCCCCTTCATCTCATCGCCACAATACCCCCTTCTCTCCACAATGCCCCCTTCATCTCATCGCCACAATGCCCCCTTCATCTCATCGCCACAATGCCCCCTTCATCTCATCTCCACAATGCCCCCTATCTCCACATTGCCCCTTCATCTCATCTCCACAATGCCCCCTTCTCTCCACAATGCCCCCTTGATCTCATCTCCACAATATTGCCCCCTTCATCTCCACAATGCCCCTTCCACAATCCCCCCTTCATCTCCACAATGCCCCCTTCCACAATCCCCCCTTCATCTCCACAATGCCCCCTTCCACAATACCCCCTTCATCTCCAAAATGCCCCCTTCCACAATACCCCCTTCATCTCCACATTGCCCTTTCCTCAATGCCCCCATCTCCACAATGCACCCGTCTCCACATTGCTCCTTCATCTCCACAATACCCCCCTTCATCTCCACCATGCCCCTACCTGCAGTCCCTGGTGGTCTAGCGGCGTGGGGCGCGCCTCTAGTAATGCAGAGGCTGGGAGATGATGTCATCTCCCAGCGCTCTGTATTAGTAGAACGGCGCGCCGGCGGCCGTTGTAGGAGAGCTGCTGAGCAGCTCTGGAAGTGGTGGCGGCGGCGAGCCCCCTTCGGTCACAGGCCCTCAGTCCGTGACCGAATGCCCGATGGTCAGTCCGCCCCTGGATGGCACCCAGCTTTATTTATCCATACCTCAACTGACTCCTGAGGTTCTATCCAGAGGCACAGATAGCTTCTGTGTTATTTCTGTTTGGATGGCCCAAGGATGTCTCAAATGCAACAATTTGTATAAAAAACAAAAGAATGTGACGAACGCACACCGAGAAAGAGCAAAATAGAGTGGTTTGCTCAAGGCATGTGTGGCCTCTCAGGTGCTGCTCAAGTCACATTTTTCGCTCCCATGTGCCATTGCAGAGAAGAAATTTCCATATTCACATCAGTCTGGTCCCACCCACAGGCAGTCCAGCCCCGAAATGTCAGGCAAATCCTCTCTGCACGAGAGAAACAGCACAACCCCAGACGTACGTTTCGGTCTGTGTGGAACATTTTGTATAGACCTGTCCCAGTAGTGCCCTTCCAGGTGACAGTAAATGGCACACCAAAAATCCAATCTCAGAAGCATGTTGCCTAGGGATGATAACTGACTCTGCTCTTTCATTCTCTCATATTCATTGTACTGACAAATCTTGCCAATTTTTCTAATCAACATAGCAAAAATCTGTCTCTTTCTCCTTTCCTCCAAAACTAAACTCCCATGTAAGCGCTCAATCTGTCCCACACTGACTACTGTAATCTCCTCTCTGGCCTTTCTACCTCTCAATATCACCTACTTCAATCCATTTAGAATTCTGCAGCACAAATGGTATTACTCTCAGCTTGGTTTGTCTCTGCCCCCTTCTCCTCCAAATTTTTCAATACTTGACCATCAGTTTCTTTATATCATATAAATCCTGCTTCTTTCATTCAAGGCCCTCCTTTACTCTACTATACTCCCTCCTACAATACATCTCCACCTTGATCTAATGCTGGAATCTATAACTCCTCATTTATGATCAGCCAAGGCCACTCTTCTCATAACTCCTTTTTTCTCTATAACACTCACTCATTGCTCTTTATCTGTTCAGAATTTTACCCTACTAGCCTGCATCAATTCTCTTGTTTTACCATCGTCAAGTCTCAACTGAAATAGCATCTGCTCAATAAAACATTAACAAAGTAGATAGCACTCTCACTTTTCATGCATCTATAAGGCACTTATAATTTATGTTTACCCTAACCTGACCTTCAACATTGTATTCTGCACTGTACCCTTATGTATTCTGTATGTCTCCCTTATTCACTTTAGATTGTAAACTTCAAAGCAGGGACTCCACCCCCATTGTTTCAATTTGTAAATAACGTGTGTGACCCTATATTGTCTGAACCCTTAAACTGCACAACTTTCTTTACACTCATGGCACATTCATTCAATTATTTTGCACTCATTTTTTTTAAATATCATGTATACTGCATTAGGAATATCAATGAGGGAGCCAACATGTGATTTAATAAATGATAACATCCTGGCAATTATTTCATGCCAGGCAGCTGACAAATATATGGAATGTAGAAACTTTTATTGTAATTTTAGTAAATAAAAGATTTCAGTTCTTCATGTCATCATGTAGAAATTAATGGACTGTGTGTTCATGCTTAAAACAAGAATGTCCCACTGTCCTGCCAGTTTAGCTTATCTGAATGTCCTTACAGAGTGTGCAAATCATACTCTTTGTTTAAAAATGGCTGGAAACATAGATTCTTATGTAGAAAGTTTAAAAGGATAAACCAACTACAACAGGAAGAAAACATGAAAATTACCTTTGATTTAAATGTAAATTTAACCCCATTAAAGGGATAGTAATACTTTGTTTTATCTTTATTTTATTTTGTAGGCATTAAAAAACACGAAGAATGATATAAGTCTTATCTCTCAAACCCTTATGGTTTGAGAGATATTCACAAGCAAAGTTTCCCCTCACGCCCCTTTTACCCAGTGTAAGCCATCTCTTCTCAGATGTGGAATGCAGTCCATAGACCAAACAGATAACAGAAGGGGACAATCTTCTTCCTATGAGGACAATGAAAGCCCTGCCTCCCTTGGCAAGTTTTTCCCTTATCTTAATTGAAGATTGTCCCTCTCTGCAGTCTACCTGGACACCTCCCTTCTGCTCTGGCTGAACAGTGTTACATCAGTAAAAGGGGCGGGAGGTGGACACTTTGTCATTGAATTACTCTTGAATTACAACTCTGACAGAATTGAAATAACACTCTCCAAAGTCCAAATACTATGATGATTAATTGAAGCTGCTTTTATTATGAAACATTACTATCCCTTTAAATGCTAGTTTGATTCATGATGCGTTTGGAGACCACTCAAATATTCAAGGGATCAAAAGCCTCATTTACATCAATAGACGTTTTAGGAATCTTTATTTCCTCCTGTGGTGCAGTTGGTTTGCTCCAAAATTGTTCCTCTTTTTCTTTCTGAATCAGTATGACACAAGATAAACTGATTTCAGACATGTACACGGTTTTTGTGTATAGAGGCAAAAGTGAAACAATTGTGGGGTACTAGAAGTACACTATGGAGACAACTAAAAGTTCCTTATGATTTAAATCGGGATTTGCATTAGAGGTCTCTAATCCAAGGGCTTAACCCCCCCTATTAAAAAGATAATAATCATGTGATAGTTCCTCTATTGACAGATCTTCTCCTCTTGTAGCAGATGGACAATGAAGTCGCGCCTTATTCTGATCCTCAGTGAATCTCCAGATGAGATGGTGAGGGGAGGTCTGAAAAGTGACCCCTGATGCTATTCTACTGATCCCGCGATAGGTCCTGAAATTAGGGTTGCCACCCAGCCGGTATTTTACCGGCAGTCTGGTAAAAAATTGGCTTCTGTCCAATGTTAAGTCTATGGAGGGAATGCCATGGCCGGTATATTTTGAAGAAAAGGTGGCAACCCTACCTGAAATGCTGGATGTGGACTGTGGCCTGGCAGTTTCCATATACTTCTGTGGATGGGCTTGAAACCAGACTATGGAAGAGAGCGAGGAACTCGGTGAAGTTTATGGCTATGAGCCACACTAGATTTGTGTCCCCTCCTGAGGGGTGACAGGAGCTGCTCCTACAGGAGGAAACTTAGGAAAACATAATAATTGCCTTTTATTCCAGGAACAGTTTTTACTTGTTCCCCAAGGAGCATCTTGTTTGTCCCAGAATTGCTCCACTTTCATCTTTATAGATATGCTTCACTGTGCCTGAAAACTGTGTACATCTCTGCCACTGAATGCTGGTATTATTTCTGTTGGCCGTCCCTTGAACTATATAAGGGGAATGAGCAATTTCTAGCATAGTATTTAAAATAATCCATAGTTTTGCTTTCAAGGGAAATGGTGCATAACTAAAGTGAAATTCATTTGGAGTGCTGCTTGTGAACAGATAGTTCTCTTCAGCAATGTACATGTGGACAAGCTGAACAAAGAGGTCATTGACTGAGTGCTAAAGGGCACTCTTCATTTTGGAATTTCAGCACATACAAAAAAAAAGGCAAGAGGCTTGGTAACACTGTACTGCTCAGTCTGACCAATAATGCAGCAAATGTATACATTATTATGAGATCTAGAAATCAGAAAAGCAGTGTGTGTTTGAAAGTTAAAATATGGAAATGCTTTATATTATAAAACATATTTATACTGCATTTGTCTCTGCTGAGTAAAACAATGGTACTCTCACTACTAAGAGTGTTTTATTCAAAAGTTATTACAGATCAGACTCAAGTTTGTTTTTGGTTCAGTACTTCCATGGCTGGAATGTTACAGTGAAGCTGTTGCTACAGCAGCCAATGTATTGCAAAGCTCAGCTGGCCATTGTAAAATGTCAAGCCATGAGGTACAGCCCCCAAAAATATAAGTCTGAGCTACAAAAACATCTGAATAAAACATCTCTCCATAGTGGAATAACCCTTGTTTTACTCAGCAGGGTAAGCACTGCAATAAATATTTTTCAGTAGTAAGCATTATTTTCTCTTTAAAATAGATGAGGGAGATGCACCAAGGTGTGATAAAGAGTTGATAACACAGATATAATGGGAGACATGCACAGAGGTGTGATAAAGCTGTGATAAAGTGGTGATAACTTCTCCAGTGATATCACTTCTCCAATTCCTATGTTATTCTAGAGCCAATGCACTAAGTTTTCTCCAAGTTTGGTGATGTTAGTGCATAGGCTCAATAGAAGAACATAGGAACTGGAGAAATTATATCACTGGATAAGTCTTTTCCAATGTATCACCACTTTATCACTCCTTAGTGCATCTCCACCAGTTTCTTCAGTGATATCACTTCTCCAGTTCTTATTCTATAGAGTCTATGCACTAAGGTTTCCAAGGTTGGAGAAATCTTAGTGCATTGACTCCATAGAATAACATAGGAACAGGAGAAGAGATATCATTGGAGAAATCATATCTTCTTTATCACCTCTTTATCATACCTTAGAGCATAACTTCTGATTTGTTGTCCTACTTAAGTTTGTATATTATAAAACATAATTCTAGAGAAAAGGCGACAAGATGTATGTATTGGCAAATGTGACGGCCCGGCAGGGTCCTTGGGTATTTGCAAAACAGGAGCCCAGGTGCAGCGGACAGCGGGTAGAGGCACCGGAGTAATCCAGCAGGATAAGACAGAGGCAGGACTGTAGATGGGTCAGAGGTCAGGGCAGGCGGCAGCACAAGCAGAGTCAGAGACAAGCCAAAGGTCAGGGCAGGCGGCAACACAAGCGGAGTCAGAGATGAGCCAAAGGTCAGGGCAGGCGGCAACACAAGCGAAGTCAGAGACGAGCCAAAGGTCAGGGCAGGCGGCAACACAAGCGAAGTCAGGAAACGAAGCAGGATCAGGAACCAGGCTATCAGACAGGACTGTAAGACACAGGTAAGCGCAGCAAGGCTACAGAACAACTGAGCAAAGACTGGAGGGAGAGAGCAGACTTAAAAAGGGAACAGACAGTCACATGACCTGGGGAGCACCATTAGTGGAAAAGACACTCCTACTCTACCATAAGCCTGCCCACCAGCTCATTCATTAGCCTCAGTGGACACAGCTGACATGTCTCCCGCATGTGGGGAACCACTGGAGGCATCAGAGGGCGGTGAAGGGACCCAGGATAGAGGTTGCATAGCCGGCCAACCGTGCATGCGCCGAGAGGCAAGGACCGCGGCGCTTAGAACCCGGAAGCAATGCGGCCGCCTTGATCCCAGCGTGGAAGCCAGCCGACTCTGCAGACGCCGTGGGTGCCTGGACCGGGTAGGAGACCGTCGGCCATCGTGACAGCAAATGATAGTTGGGCCTACCATTACTGGTGTCTACAACTCCCGTCATATGCAGCTAGCCATCAGATTTAGGAAATATTTGTAATTTTAATTTTAGATGGTGATCTTTCTGAGTGCAGCAGCACAAGCTAACACAGAGCTAGGCAACCTCTGGATCTCCAGCTGTTGGGATGATGGGAATTGTAGTCCTCAACACCTGAGGTGTTAAAGGTTGCCTTTTCTTCTCTATCATTCAAGGGGTTAAAAATCATCATTTAACTTAAGAGGAATTTTGGGGAATTTTTATTTGTTCCCTAGTGCAGTTGGTTTGCCTTGAATTGCTCCCGGTTTGCCTTTATACATATGCCCCACTGTGTTGTGGCATTTGGGAGTGAAGCAGTGTCCACAAACAGCAGGATGCCTATAAATATGGTGCTACTAGGTTGTTTATCACAGATGCCATACTGTAAGGCAGCTGTGCCATTTTAGTGAGGGTGGCGGTATGGAAGAGGAAGGTTTTAACAGCATGGATTGGTATGTTGCAGTTTCTTCAGAGCATAACATTGCAGCTACTTTGTATTATTTACAAACAAACTCTTTAAGTGGCGGAGGAGAATGAAGCATATTGCTGTGCATGACAGACACAAGTGTAAAAGGAATGGTGCAAAAGTATCAAGGCAAAAGAGGAAACATATGGAGGAATAATAACTTCTGCATATGCATTAAATAAACCAGTGTAATTTTTCCCTTTGATACGTGTAGAACAGTTGATTTGTTCCAGAATTGCTTTATTCTTGCTCTGACACATGTTCTAATGTCTGCTCTGCATTGATCCAACTTGCAATGTTCAGTACAGTGACAGTCAACCAGATTCAAAGGGCCGTATAGAAGGCTCTTAAAGGGACAGTAATGTTTCATAATAAAAGTAGCTCTAATTAATCATCATAGTATTTGGACTTTGGAGAGTTTTATTTCAATTCTGTCAGAGTTGTTGTTCAAGAGTAATTCAATGACAAAGTATCCCCCTCCCGCCCCTTTTACTGATGTAACACTGATCAGCCAGATCAGAAGGGAGGTGCCCAGGTAGATTGCAGAGGGACAATCTTCAATTAAGATAAGGGTAAAACCTGAAAAACTTGTCAAGGGGGGCAGGGTTTTCATTGTTCTCATAGGAAGAATATTGTCCCCTGCTGTTATCTGTCTGGTCTATGGACTGCATTCCACATCTGAGAAGAGATGACTTACACTAGGTAAAAGGGGCGGGAGGGGGAAACTTTGCTTGTGAATACCTCTCAAACCATAAAGGTTTGAGAGATAAGACTTATATCATTCTTCATGTTCTTTTTAATGCCTACAAAATAATGATAAAACGAAAGATTACTATCCCTTTAAAGTCCACCAAAGGGTTGCACATCATGGTTACAAATGTTAAATAGGAAAAAAAAAAAAATGAACTCCTTGGATGATACAGAGGTCTACAATAACTTGCTTCACAATGTATGGGAGACCTCTATAGCACCCAAGTAGTTAAAGGTGAAGTAATACCATAAGACAAAATAGACTAGCTTACATGTACTTGTACTTTAGATTACTGTAGCACTGACATTTTCATTTTCAAATTAATCAAGTAGCATGAAAAGATCCAAATCACCATTACATGCAGCTGTATTATCTTACTGTGCAGGTAGCCATTTTTTTATGTGCACGTTTGACATGAAAAAAACTGAAATGCAAAATGTTACGATAAATATTCAGTCTGTGATGATGTTGTATGCAGCGACAGCTTCCAGGGGGATTATGCATTTAAGTGTGATAACAAGGTGATAAAGTGGAGATAACTTCTCCAATGATATCACTTATCTGATCCCTGTGTTATTCTGTGGAGGTCATGCATTAAGATTTCTCAAATGGGAAAGATCTTACTGTATGGCCTCCATATAAACACATATATTTAACTGGTGAAGTTATCACCACTTTATCAACTGTTTATCACACTTTAGTGGATACCCCCCAAGAAGCTGTCAATGGATACAAATTATCACAGATTGATTATTATATGTAAAGGGAATGTGGCTTAGTTTTAGGGTTTTAGGAGGTCCAGCATGTCACATAGATGGAATTTGGCAGTATGTTCTGTTTTTAGATGCACAGGTAATCAAGCTAAAAACATTACTCTATCTCCCCCACACCCTTATTGAAACCTAACCACAGATAACCTCCTAACTTGCTGTATTGGCTAATTTTAGCCTAACCAGCAAATGAGGGGTTAACGGTAAAAAGCAAACAAACATACAAACAAAAAAGGACAACAAGCATTTGATATTATTTATGTCCAGACAGCCTCAAATAAAATGTGGGGGAATAATGTTAACACCTCAGCTCTCCATCCTGAACAAAGTAGGATAAAGTGTTTAAAATAATATGGGGCCCTGGGATACCATACCATGTTTTTTGGTTAAATGGAGGACATATTTCCCTCCCTTAATGAATCAAGCAAAAAAAACAAAACAAAACAAAACAAAAAAACAAAGACAACAAACAATATATGGAAGCATCACCAAACATTTTAAGATATTAATTTACTGAAAGACCCAAAACAACAAGAAAAAATATCCCATATTAATTTACCAGATGCCCAAGGAAGGGGGCATGGCATCCTTCCTCTACCTACATACACTGTTTGACACCCCAGACAATTTCTACTGTACCACTGTTAGCCATAAAATCATATAAAATGCTGTCCCACCATGTTCTACTGTTATCCTTAGAACCGCATAACATTATTCCCGGTCATGTCCCATTGTTAGCCATAGAACCACATAACATCCCCCTTGCCATTTCCCACTGTTAGCCATCTTAACCTGAAACCTAGGCACGCATTTTAGACCATTCCAATGAAGGGATTCCGTGTAAATAACGAGATCCCGGCACGTCTCAAGCGCCAGCGTGTCGACCGACACGCATCTCCTTTAAACTTTAAACGCCCGTATCTCTTAAACCATAGCGGTTTGAGAGATACATTTTTTTGCATTTAGATCAGCTTTTAAGCTCTTCTAAATGCAAAATAGTTTTTTTTAGACATTACTAACACTTTAAGAGATACAATCTTCAATCAGTAATGGGATACAGGTCCATGGAGGCAGGCATGACATTTGCTGGCAGTTCTTTTCTCCAAACTAAAGCAGGCAGAATATATACGCCTACCTGATCCTTTAAGGGAATAGAACTCCAAAAATGTGCATAGTTTGATACTGGATAGCATATGTAAAAATGTATTATTTGTTAGATCCCTAAATATAATCCCATTTAATGCATTTGTTAATGATCATGTATTTATTTAATGTTAAATACCCCTTAATAATTGTTTATGATTAGTGACTCCTGCTCTTGAATTGAAAAAGGCTGCTGTCTTACCTCAGCCAATTCAGATAATGCTTAACAATAAATAAGAGCCCTTAAAAGGATAGTAATACTTCATTATTACTATCCCCCATGTTGTAGCCCTTAAAATTCTGAATTCAGCTATACCAGCAGCATCTCTCCTTTATGGATTGAGAGATATCCGCTTTCAAAGTCCCCTCTTTTTGGCTTTTCCCCTGACGTCAGCGTTCTAGCTGAGAGCAGGGGATTCCGGTCAGTGAGCAAGTGGCGGCTCTGCAGGAGTCCTGAGATCGAGTTATAGAAACAGAAATCCTTCACTAAAATGGTCTTCTACGTGTGCACGGTTTGCAAGCACACGTAGAAGACCATTTTAGTGAAGGATTTCTATTTCTATAATGAGATCTCAGCACTGATGCAGAGCCGCCGCTGTTCCCGGGACCGGATACCCCTGCTGTCAAATAGAATGCTGATGTCAGGGGAGAGGGAACTTTGAAAGCGATTATCTCTCAAACCATAAAGGTTTGAGAGATGCCGTTGGTATCGTTGAATTCAGAATTTTAAGGGCTACAACATGGGGGATAGTAATAATGAAGTACCACTACCCCTTTAAAAAGGCAGGAATGTGTGTTCCATCAAAGCAAGACTACATATTAGGCCTCAGGAAACAAAACAGAGAATTTTTACAGATGGTAGCATGAAGTACATGTATTTGCATGAAAAATTTTATTATATAGCACCACAAGTGTATGCAGTATTTTACAATTTAACGGTTTAGACAATACAAGGTAACAAGTGCTTAGCAAAGAGAAAAAGTGGAAGTGGAGTCCTTGCTCAAAAGCATACAATATAAGGGTATTTAAGTGTATATAATACCATTTCATTTTTAGGTGTTAGTTTTCCTTTAAAGACAAAATGGGTGATCAATGCATTGAGAAGCAATGCATTACATACCACTCTAGTCTGCAAAGTGTTAAGATTACCATGGTATTACCATGTGAAGTAAGCCGAATTTAATGTCCTATAGTCCTGCTCGCAGCTGTCATGTCTGCCTTCATAGGGCAACTAATTGAAGATGATATCTCTTGAACCAAGCAGCAATGGAAAAAGTCATAGAGGCAATTAGGAATTCCTGGCAATATTAGGTAAGTGTGGTGTTATTATTAGGGGACATTAGTTTTCCTTTCATTTGAAACAAACGTTCCACCCCAGGAAAAAAGATTGAGAACCACTTCCTCAAGACATAGGCCATTTTTGTTTTAAAAAATATGAACTTTATTTAAAATTTCATTCCAGTTGATTGTTTTAAAGCTAAGCAGCACTCTGAAAGCAAAAGTGTTAAACATAGTAAAACAGTTGAGATGTTTTCATTTGGAATGCATGAAATTCAAAACTGTGCAATGTGTACACCACAGTACATAAAGCATAAAGGGCACTTTCAGATTGTGATGAATGAAACTGTGAAAAACTTGCTGGCAGGTTATGAGGGTGGCTTTGTACAGGTAGAAATGATTACAAACTAAGGGCTATATGCATAAACAAAAAGAGTAATTCTGCTGCAAACCAAACTATAGGAGACAAATATATATTTCCCAAATTCCCATTTGATTTAAATTGGGATTTATTCCCCTGAAAACCAGAGACATCTCCAAGATAAATGTGTTAGAGACCTCTCTCGCATTCAAGAGGTTTAACCCTTTGAATGCCAGAGAGGTACACAACACATTGCCAGGCATGGCTTGTAACTGCTGCAATAGTCGGCTGGATAAAGTATTGGCTGGAGGACAGGAGAGAGAGGGCTGTAGTCAATGGGATACATTCAGAGGAAGCAACGGAATGCCTTGAGAGTTCCGAGATTACCTGAATCAGCTGATCTGCGGATAGCCTGCTCAGCTGGTTTATTCAGTACAGAAGGTCAGAGAAGGTGTGATATATAGCTTCTCTGCCAATCTCTGGATTTGGAACCCATTCAGTACCCCAGTGGTGTGCAATCCATATCCTTTCGGTTCTGAAATGTTTAAGGGAGAGATGCTTTTTTGGCACTGATGTTAGCTGGATCACCCAATGTAAGCTGGGCAGATCCTCAATCTGTGAATGAGTAACTCCACAGAGAACAAGCAAACAGCTATTGATATAAAAGGAATATCCACAGCAAGGGAGACACTGGAAAGAGCAGCAACAGGTACAAGCACAACAGGTACTGGCAATAATAAGAGCAAACAGGAAAGACCCTCAGTACACTAGATGCTGCAGTACAAAGAGAAGGGAAAGGTGCTGGCTCATTTATACTACCCCTAGACAGTCTTGCTGTGTCCGAGGTCAAACTACAGGTGCTGATCACAAGATCAGTTCAGTGCTGAATAAAGGAGCCGGCCCTTACCCAGGATGACTGCCTAGGTGATAGTAGCTACCTAATGAAGTATATGCAAGGAAATATAGGGAATCAGGTACCTGAGCTACTCGTTGAATACAGCAAAGCGGAAACAGGAAAAGCTGGTGTCTGGTAGTCGAACTGTGTCTCAGTGATTTGACCAATTGTCGATTGAGAACTTTGACTACTGGGGAGGTAAACCAGCTGATGGTTGAAGGAGTTGAACAGTGGTACAGCAGCAGGACCGAAGGTAGAATAGTTGAACTCAGACTGCTCAGGTGAAATGTGAACACAGAAAGGTCGAATGAGTCGAACAGTGAGACACAGCAGCAAGACGGTTGGATGGATGGACAGACAAGGCCGGCAACAGGCGGGCAAGGAGGTACACAATCAACATGAAGAAAAGTAGTCAAGAAGGAGAGCCGGGGTCAATAACGGAGAATCAAATACTGGAAGCAAGGTACAAAGACAGTAAGCTGAAGAGTAGTCAGGAAACAAGGCCAAGGTCGATATGGAAAACACTCTGGAGGAAGGACAAGGTAATTCAGGAACAGGACTGGAAACAACTCAACAAGCACTAGAATGCTTAGATCGTGCACCAGTACTGGAGAACTGGCACTTGATAAAGACTCAGGACAAAGTAAAAACCAGAACATGGAGCAAGGTTTTGGCAAAACAAAGAAACCGGCATAAAGCCTGACAAGGAATCAGGAAGGAAGACCGAAAAAAGGTCAGAACATGACAGCTGAAGTTTGAGTAGATCCTCTCTGCTCCCCAGAGGGAAAGTGGGGGAGCAGAGAGCAGGTGCTCAGACTTCAGGGCTATTGGTCTACTGGAGTTTTGTAAGGGAGGGTATCCCATACACATCACCAGCATCTCAACAACCCTACATGCTAATGAGTTGATTCTCCCACCTCCCCTTTCAGCCTTAATTTTTAATGCTTGTGGTGCTGTGTGCCTTGATCACCAATGTAATGTGTTCTCCACACATTTTTCAGACGCATATCACTGTAGCATTGCTCCTTAGTGCATCTTTCCCCATATCTCCAGAAGAACATCAATAAATTCAACATTTCAAAGAAGGGCCACTGAAATTATGCAAGGGCTAAAAAAACAAACAAACAAAAAACAATTATGCAAGGGCTAAAAAAAAAAAAAAAAACCACCCAAAAAACTACCAGGAAACACAAGATGACCTTAAAGGGATAGTAATGTTTCATAATAAAAGCAGCTATAATTAATCATCATAGTATGTGGGCCCTGGAGAGTGTTATTTCAATACTGTCAGAGTTGTAGTTCAAGAGTAATTGAATGATAAGGTATCCCCTCCTGCCCCTTTTACTGATATAACACTGCTCAGCTCAGAGCAACAAGGAGTGTCCTGGTAGATTGCAGAGAGGGACAATCTTTAATTAACATAAGGGAAAAAGCTGAAAAACCTGTCAAGGGGGACGGGGTTTTCATTTTTCTCACAGTAAGAAGATTTACCCTTCATGTGAGCTGTCTGGTCAATGGACTAGATTCCACATCTGAGGAGAGGGGGATTACACTAGGTAAAAGGGGCGGGGGGGAAACTTTATCATTCAATTACTCTTGAACTACAACTCTGACAGCATTGAAATAACACTCTCTATGGCTCAAATACTATGAAGATTAATTGGAGCTGCTGTATTTGTGAAATATTACTATCCCTTTAACATATATAGCCTAGATCAGTGACAGCTTTAATGCTTCTTAGCTGGAGGGGATCTTCAGAGAAACATTGGTAGCAGATTTGTGCTTGTGTGCTGAAAACTGCAGACATAATGCAAATATAATAAGATAGATATACAGGACAGCTGTATAATTAAATACACCTTCCTCAATAAGTTATTCTGTTATACAAATAAATAACACTTATTCATACTGTATAGTTTCCCTTTAACCCCTTAACGACCCTTGAAGGTCATAGTACGTCAAGGGTCAATCTGACTGAACAACCCATGACGTACTATGACAGTCATGGAGTTTCGGGCTCCCCCCGCGGCTGCACGCTGTTCGGGGAGTCGGGAACCGGAAGAAGAAAAAAAATGCTCCACGGTCCTTAAGTCGCGGCGCCGATCGCCCGGTCGTTAAGGGGTTAAGGACTGGTAACGTGCCAGGACCTTCACCAGTATCCATGCCTTAAAGGGTTAGTAACATCTACTTAAAAGTATTTAGTTGAGTCTTCTTTATATTAAAACTAAGAGATTTTGCTATATTTAAGTGCTTACTTCTGTGTAGTTTAAAAGTTATGCAGAGATAAAGATCCACCGCACGCCCCTTTCTTGCACGTCACTACTGAATCTGAAGTCTGGTCCGGATGGCTGCAGCGAGGGACAAACTTTAGCAAGCAAAGGGAAATCGTGCCCCCCCCCCCTTTGTCAAGGGGGGCAGGATTTCCCTGATACTTACTAACGTTTGTCCCTTGCTTCAGCCGTTGAGTTGCACAACCTGATTACAAATGCAGAGGGAGGAGGCTAGAAAGGGGCGGGCGGGGGATCTTTATCTTTGCATAACGTTTGAACTACACAAAAGTAAGCACTTAAATATGGTGCAATCTCTTAGTTTTAATATAAAGAAGACTTGACAAAATACTTTTGAGTAGCCATTACTATCAGTTTAAGGACCAGTGACGGTCCTGGCATGTCATTACTTTTGTGATCAGTGCTCCTGTGGGAGAACTGTGGTCACTACGGGAGGCTGAAAATGCTCTAAGACTGACCTGAGCCGTCAGCTTCAGCCTCTCTTCGGCGAACCGGTACACATGATCGCTCAAATGTGCTGGCTCTCTGAATGACGTCTAAAGGTGAACCCACCCCAGGACCACCGATTGTTAAGGGATTAATGTAAAAAAAACAACAACACAAAAACCCTGTTGGAACTGTAATAAGTGTTGAATGAAAACAGTTATGAATATATTTGTTTTAGTCAGCAGAAAAGGCCCTATAACATTTTTCCCATGGTAAAACCTTGAAGAGACATTAAAAGGATGAGGAAGTGGTGGCTGACAATTTTATTTATTTATTTTTAAAGCGTTTTTCCTGGAAGAACACATTGGAATTTCACCAATTTTTAAGTAGGTCGTTCGAGATCATTTACAATGCCAAGCTATACATTTCCACAAATAGAAACAAAAGCGGCTCTGCTGCAGAGCCTCCGTGTCAGCCGACATGGATCTCCTGCTGACAGCTTTACAGCTGAAAGCAGAACACATCAAACTTTAAATGCAGATATCTCTCAAACCATAGCGGCTTGAGAGATATGTTTTTTGCACTTTATTCAACTTTTTAAGGACTACAACATGAAAAATATTTTTTCTGGGACATTACTGTCCCTTTAAATATGAAGAAGCAGTTATTTTTAGGGACATCAAACTTGGAGAAGATCTGATTTTTTCGGGTAGGTTTTTGCAGGCATTTGGAGCTCTGTAGGAGAAAACAGATCAAGCAGGCTGTTTCTTGTAGTATGGAATAGTCAGTGAGCTGCTTGCACTGAAGTTAAGTTATAGGTAGTATGGAGAGCTGGAATCCGCATACTGCTCAGGTAGTGCGGTAGCTTTCCAGAGAAGTGTTTACAAACTAAGTAAGAAAGGTAAAGGGTACATCTGGATTTGAGTGTTTGCAGTATTAGTTTTTAAAAATATCACAATAATTGGTAGTGCAATTGCATTGGAGAGCAATGAGGCATAATGAATAATACAATATCAGTGAATGCTTTTTGCAAGGCTGTGACTGTTGTGTGATTTGGATGCCAGCCTGTGCGGAAGGATCGTGTTACACCACCAGACTGACATTCACACACACTGCAGAGCAGGCGCTGATTGCAGCTCAGTTCTTCCTGTAGGGTGCGGAACAAACTGAGTGCTCCTCCTCCTTCTGTGCACACACGCACTGAACTGTGTATGTGTGTCTGTATCTCCGCTTCTGCTGCCACTGTTACTCAATGTGAAGCAGAAGCTATGGGCTAAACATGGCAGCTTCACTGCATGATGGACCTACCAACCAGCAGGATTTGCTTATCAGAGCCAGTAACGCACATGCATTGCAGAAGGAGATCTCTCATTTTGCAAGTGGCGGGGGTCATGCACAGCTAGTGGGCCCTGCCCTGTCTGCGGTAAACTAGCTGGGATTGAAGACAGGGGTGGAATGCAGCTGTGCTCGTGTTTTGCTCTCAGGGCACTGCTTGGCAGTCTAGAAGGGGGAGCAGTTTTAATTATGATATAACATTATGGATGTGGGCGTGGTTTTGGGGGGGCAGCATTCCATTGTTGGGCCCAGGCAGCACAATATCTTGGGCTGACCCTGATTGGTAATACTCTCATAGTTGTGTGTGGACACATTTTTCCAGGACATTAGATAATTTGGGGAGTAAGGACATTGGTCTGTAGTTTTATACCACATTTTTTTCTCTCCTCTTTTGTGGATAGGTACAAGTCTAGCCACTTTCCAGGTTTTGGACATATACCCAGATGACAAAGAAGCATTAATTAGGGATGCAATGGGATTGGCAGTTACCGAGGCACCAAGCTTTAATAACATTGCTGGCAGCTGGTCAGGCCAAGATTACAATTTCATTATTTAGTTGAGGAGGTAGTGTGAAATTGAATTAATCGGAACTGTTGAACCCAAGGGAAGGTGCTAGACACTGTTCAATGCATGTTTCTTCTTAAGAATTACTTTTGTGTAATCAGGTAGGTGGCACATACAACAAAGTAGTTTTTGAATGCATTAGAAATTAATATATGTATTGTTTAATTGCCTATTTTTTTTAGTAGTGGGGTAAGAATGGTTAGGAGGGAGGGGTTGTAGATTTTTTAATAACTTTCAAGAAGTTGGGCAGTTTTGATATGTTACTGTTCAAGTTGTCAGTAAAATATTGATCCGTGGCTAGTTTTTTTTTTGTTTTTGCTTCATGCAAGTATTTTGCAATTGAGTGTAGACAGTGTGATCATAAGCAGAGCCAGTTTGTTGAAACTGTGTACACAAGTCATCTCTACAATAATATAACTCAATGAGGTCAGCTGAAATCTAGGTTATATGGGCCCACCTTACTCTGACCTTCCTTATGGTCATGGGTATTATAGATCTGCAAAGCTTAGGTCAGGTATTAAGTTTATCCTCTACCATGGGTAATTGCTTAGATAATTTAAGAAAGACAAGAGATTACATTTCTTAAAAAATATAATAATTATAGTATTATTATTTATTGGCTTTATTGTCTGAATTCTATACACTATGGAGTGATTGTAAATACATTCACTAGTACACTGCTTGTACAGGATGAAAGGATCCAGTCCAGTAGACTTTGGATTTTTTATTGTTTATGTGAGTATGGGAGAAGATTAGTAGTGTTAAGGGGAACTCGAACCTATGTTAAGGTTCCGTCTTATATTAAAGTGCTATCCGAGTTCATCTTCTATCCTTATTTTTTTTTTTAATGTAATGCAATATAAGCTGAGATTTTACCTTTAAAAATAAGCTGGTGATGTCAGTTAAGGACAGGCTGTGGTAAAGCACTGTACCGCAGCCTGTCAATCTGCGCCTCTTTCCCTCCCCAGTAGTGCCTCAATCCCACTACTTCGATGATGGAGGATCAACCATATGAGCTGAAGTGCTCTTATGCCAATGAGAGTGCTCAAACTCATGTGGAGGAAGCCTCGGTCAGAGTAGGAGATAAGAACGCTGCACTTATGGGGAGAGAAATAGGTCAAAATTGACAGGCTGTGGTACAGAGCTGTACTTGCTTGACAGTGGAGATATGAAGTCGTTTAAACGGGTACTTCCACAATGTGTGGAACACAGTATGTGCGGCACGCCTCCTCAGGACTTCCCACCTCCCTCCCAGCTGCCCTAGGGAGCGCGTTCGTGCTTCCCTTTGTAGCTGTCTTTCTGTGGTGTAGCGTTACAGCAAGCTCCGTTTCCCATGCTACTGAAGCTGCAAGCTCAGCAGCATGGTAAACGGTGCTTGCTGTAAAGCTACACCAAGTAGTAAGTGTGCCGCACATACTGTGCGCCACACATTGCAGAAGTGCCCGTTTAGAAGACTTAATATCTCCACTTTCAGGCAAGAAAAAAAACAGCACTATCATTACTTTTTGGTTTAAAACCCTTGCTCAGATTTTCTTTTTAGGTGAATGTTCCCCTTTAAAAAGAAAAATAAGGATGGAAGATGAACTCGGATAGCAATTTATTATAAGAAGGACTTTAGGAGAGGTGAGAGTTCCCCTTTAATTCAATGTCTTATATAATGAACAGAATCTGCATTACTGGAGTCCTTACAATTAACATTAAAGTCTCCTAGAACAAACAACTCGCTTTTCTTGTTGTCAGTGGCAATCTCATTGAGGAGATACACTATGCCCAAGAAGGACTGTGATGTGGTATTAGGAGGTCAGTAAATGCCAACAATAATGATTTGTCTTGAGAAGGGAAGTAAACTTTTACCAGCTATGTATTCATATGTGATAGAGATAGAAGAGTTATTTAAGGAACTTTATGGATACTTGTATGTATATGATTATACCTCCTCTTTTTTTGCTGGGTCTTTCTTAAAGCATGAGTATCCATTGAATGGCAATGACAATATCTTGTATATTAGGGCTCATCCAGGATTCAGCAAGTATAAAGGTTTTTGGTTTTATGCATAACAACATGCTTTTAATTAATCAATTTTGGGCATTATATTGTGTATGCCGCAGTGGACAACAAAGTTTTTTTTAATGGTGAAGTTGCCTTTTGTTATGGTTTGAGGGCCAGGCTTACATTTTTCATTTGTCAGGCCAAGTAATAAAATGCAAAAAAATGGCGGAGTTGCTTGTATTGAGCATACAGTGATAGAATGACTTGGTTGGCTTGATTACTGGGAGTAGGTGAGTTTATTTTTAGAACTCTCCACCAAGTGCACAAGTGTGCAGAAATTCACAGTGAATTAGTATGTTATGGTCATACCTGGGAACTCTCCGGATTTGCCCCGGAGACTCTGGTTTTGACAGAGGTTTACAGGGTCTCCGGGGCAGAGGCAGATTCCTCCGGATGTGGGGAGTTTCTATTGAAACTCTGCCCATATCTGCTGTTTCTCCCGCTGTTCCTCCTTCCCCGGCCTTCTGTGTGTCACCTTTAAGCCCCGCCCCTTTTTGATACGATTCACATCATTATTGTCACCCCCTGCTGCACCAGAGGACTCCCCTCCTGGCAGTTGGAAGTTCCAAAGTATGGTTATGGTGTAAGTGAGGAGTATGATTGTGGGGATAAAAGACAAGTTGTGTTAGAAGCAGAAGAGTTAAAACAATGGAGTAGTAATGCAAAATCAGTTACAGAGGATACTATTATTCAACCCTTCCTCACTCCCTTCAATAATGTTCCCTCTCAATATTCTTAATATTGTTTCTATGGACCTTATTCAGGAAGCTAGAGATACAACTCTTCATCAAACCAACTGCATTATAAGCATACCTGGTAACTTTCCGGATCTGCCCTGAAGACTACGTTTTTTGCAGTTGATTACCAGGTCTCCGGGGACAAAGGTAGTTTCTCTGGGGATGGGGAGTTTCATAAGAAACTCTGTCCACTTCTGCTCCTTTCCACCCTTTTGCTCCCATTTCCCACCTTCTTATCCTCCTCTCCCACCCAGTTCCTTCCACGTTCAGGACATGTAGTTAAGCTCCACCCCCACTCTTGAGTAAGCGCCACCTCTTTTTAAATGTGAATCACGTCATTTATATCTCCCAGTGGTACCACAGGAGTCCCCAGAAAACAAAGTTCCCAGGTATGATATAAGTGACACATGAAGGTTCTCCAAATCCTCTTTGATTTAACCCTTAAGAGTCTGAGTGGTGAGCAACACATTGCTTTGTTCACTCCTCTTGCACTCTAAGGATTGAATGGAGCTTTTAACCCCTTCAAGGCTAGTGGGGTCTCCAATGCTCCACAATGAGTTGGAGCCCTCTGTAGCATTGAAGGAATTAAAAGTCCCATTTAAATAAATGTCATATTGGATTTATCCAGTGATGTAGATGGTTGGCTCTAAAATGACAAATCTTTAGCTTCCTACATAAAGCCATAAGCGCTGTCTTCAATAAGCTAAAGAGGTGCTATTCGGCATCAAACTGCACCAAAGGGAACAATTAAACACTCCCTGATTGCTCATTGATTTAAATTCCCTTGGATGCTAAAGGTCTCCATTGCAAAGCAATGAACAGGGAGATGGAATGACTCATTTGTCTTTTTGGCCAAGACTTGAGCTGCGCAAATCTTATTCAACTCCCAGTGACAACAGCTCATTTCATTGTGACCCCATCCCTCCCAACATTTCAGGACACTTTTGTTTTAGCTGGGTGTTGCTGGTGGGTGGGGCATTACCAAAGATTTTTAGGTAATTTCATTATCTATTAAAACCTCTTTGCATAACTGAGTAAATTATTTAGAACAAGACCAACATATTTTATTTACATAGACTAATTTAGGAACACATATAATGAAGTTTAAACAGACATTAACGTGAGCTTTTTTTGCCTTGGACCAATGTGATAAACATATATGCATGCTACTCAGTCCGGGGGAGGGCTGGCAACTTGTGGCCTGGGGGGTAAATACAATCAAGTGGTCCATTTCAACTATCGTTCCAGCCCACTTTCCCAGCCCATCCCCTTTTGTTCATTTTAAACTTGTTATTAATGCTGTGAAGTAAGACAAACGATACCACAGAGCTTACAACTGGAATGGGGCTACACTAGTGATAATACAGAGCGTACAGTTCAAATGGAGTTACACTAGAGATAACATATAGCTTACAATTGAATGGAAGCTAGACTAGTGATACCACAGAGCTTAAAAATTTAAAGCTACACTAGTGATACCATAGAGCTTACAATGGCAATGGGTTATGCTACTAGAGGTACCAATAGCTCCGTGCTATCACCAGTGCATCTCCATTTAAGTTGTAAGCTTTGTGATATCACTAGTGCAGCTCCATTTCAGTTGTAAGCTCTGTGGTATCACTAATGTAGCTCCATTTCAATTGTAAGCTCTGTGGTATCACTAGTGTAGCTCCATTTACAGCAGCAAGAAGGAGATTGAGTGAGACAGTGGTCCACCAGCCCAGACCTATGACCGGCCCAGGGGACAATTGCCCCTCTGCCCCCCAGGCCAGCCCTCCCCTGACTCAGTCTGATCTCCTAAAAAGAGGAACACCAGGATGTGAAAGAGGGACTGTTCCTCTTAAAAAGGGACACTTTGGAGGTATACTGACTTTAGGCAAGTCACTTTATCTCCCTGCTGCTCAAGTGCCACAAATTATAAATTGTAGGAGGATGGGATTAACTGCCTCTAAACAAAAATTCTATACAGTGCTGCGTACAACTTTGTAGCACTATAGAAGAAGATTTTAAAGCAATGTGTTGGTGACTTCTCTAGCAATAGGTTAAAATCCCCATTTTTTATGAGGAAGGATACATTAAGATTGTCTCGTTTTCAAATATATCTTGGGTACTCATTTTATGTACCTCATAAACGTGAAAGGCTGAATTGACCTTGTCATGACTAGAACCTGTGACCAGGATGTTTGAACAGACTCTACAGTTGGTGCATTCATTAAATCAATGGGAATATTAATTTATCTCTAGTCCATTTAGCTTATTCCACAATGTGCAATGCTTTAGTTTACTGGACACTCACACATCCCGCTTGCCTGTGCTGCTTAGTGTTACCTAAAGTTAAAATTTCTTATTTATTATAAATTGTTCTTTAAATATCCTTATTTTCTGATAAAAACACGCAAACTAAACAATAAAATACCACGTTACTGGGATCTCATAAACCTCGTCTTCGCCAATTCAGTATTTTTTCCATCATTTTGCCTCTTGCACACGTTTTCATAGTTTAGAAAACATACATGCGCTGCAACACCAGTTTCGCACTACACCTGGAGAAAGGTAGTGAACACGCACGCGCGGGAGAAACTGGGCCGAGATTCAGTATTGGGTGGACCTACAGCGGAACGTCACTGATGGGGCGGAGAAGGACGCCCGCTACGCGTTCCTGGGGTGACAGCTCGTAAATGTGTACACGCTGATGGGACGGCACCGCCCCGGAGACACTAAGTGAACGAGTCCCGGTAAATAAGAGCGAGATGCCGAGGGCAAGGAAATAGGAATGGGTGAGCAGCTTCTGGGGGAGGACGGTTTCCGGGTGAGAAAGGCCTGCAGAGTGATGTGGAAGTCATGAGGGAGGGGAAAAGACAGCACAGCCAGGCTGTCAATAGGAAAGAGTCAGTGGGAGACTGAACGCGAGTGGCAGAGATACACACTGGCAGTGAGTTACAGCAAAACATGCTTGCTGGAAATATGTAACAGAGACATTCTTAATGGAAGCTGGCGTCAGAGACTTACAGACATTAGTGACAGTCATGCCGACTGAAAGTGAGTGACACGGGTACATTCTGAAATGAGTGGCATACAAACTGACTAAAACTTAGTGACATAGAGACATACTGCAATTGACTGACAAACATACTGATTGAAAGTAAGTGACATGGAGACTTACTCAAAGTGTGTGACATAAAGACATAAGGTGACAGAGATGCTGACTGAAAGTGGAGATATACTAAAAGTTACATGGAGATTATTTACTGAAAGTGAGTGACAGACTTGCTGACTGAGGAGACCTACTCAAAATGAGTGACTTTGAGATATACTCAAAGTAAGTCACTTTAAGATATACTCAAAGTGAGTGACATACTGGAAGTGAGTGAAATTGAGATGTACTCAAAGGGAGTGGCATTTAGACATACAAAAAGTGAGTGACACTGAGACATGCTAGCTAAAAGTGAGTGACACTAAGACATGCTAGCTGAAAGTGAGTGACACGGAAACATACTAAAAGTGAGTGACAGACATTCTGGTTGAAAGTGATGGACATAGAGACATAAGAAAGTGAGTGACACCAAGGCCTACTGAATGTGAGTGATATACCAACATATTGAGTGAAATTGTTTGAGAGAGAGAGAGAGGAAAAAAAAGTAACAGACAGTTATTCTGACTGAAAGTGATAGAAAACTGAGGAAAATCACTACAAAAAACAACTTTTGTGCTATGTAAGGGTAATTCTTATGTACAAAGCTTTCTGCAGCTTTGCACTGCATTTGCCAAATGTGTGAGATTACAGGGACATTAAATTATTAGGCATTTGACATTATAGGGGACACACACTGTGGCAGAGTCCACTTCCTTATTAAGTGTTTAGTGTCAGTGTGAGAATTTGAAGGATCACTCTGAAGCCATTGTAATATTGGAGAGGGGAGTTTTAAAATAAACTTAATTATTTTAATAGTCAGCATAAGGGCTTGCTATGGATGTGATATCTCCAGTTACTAGGAAATGGTGTGGTAGGGAAGGATAGTTTGTGGACTGCAGGCTATCTAGAATTGGTCAACTGGCATAAACTCAACCTGCAACACAAACAAAGCTAAATAACACTAACACTATTAATAAAAAGTAATAGCAAACCATATAGGTGATTTTGAAAGCTTAAAAATAAATCTAAATTGTTGCAAAGGAACCTTTTCAGTTTAAAATGTGTAAAATACACTTTCTCTAGAATTTTATTAATTAATTTTTCTACATACACAAGTGTAATTTCTTCACATTTTAGTACATTTGAGAACTGTGCAATTATTTTTGTTTTGCATGTAAGGCCACATGCTTACTATAATATATAGAAAATATACATTTTAATTCCCCTTTTCTGTCCATGATGACCTAATACACACTGGTTTCTCTATTTCTGAGTACAGGTATAGTACAGCAGGTCCATCTTTTCTTTGGACTGTTTACTGCATAATTCCACTGTAGCACCACTCAGTGTACACTGTTTGGGATCTCTGATAGAGAATGTGCTGATAGCACTGAGTTTTTCTTTGAGTAATGCAAATATTAGATGATCATGAATGACAATAATGATGCGTGTGATGAAACAGATGTAACAGAATGATTATCCTCTCAAATAGTACATAGAAATAAAGCATAAATATAGACATAGGGGGAGATTAATTAAGCGGTGATAAAGTGGATATGACTTCTCTAGTTTATCACTTATTCTATGTTATTCTATGGAGCCAATGCACTAAGTTTTCTTCAGCTTTGGAGATCTTAGTGAATAGGCTCCATAGCATACCATAGGAATTGGAGAAGTGATAAACTGGAGAAGTCATCTCTACTTTATCACCACTTAGTGAATGTCCCCCATAGTGTAGTAAATGCACAAAGGTAATATTAAATGAAACATATGGCTTACATGCTAATTAACGGATGCCTTTTGTATATAATATGTTTGGTTGTGTTATTGATAATAGAATAGTGCCCCTATTTGTATTATCGCATTTTTATGGCTTTCATTTATGGTGATGGGATGGTTTGAGGGGAGCAGCTTGAAATATTAGTATTTATAAATTGTATGTACGTATACACTAGTGAATTCTGCATGGCGTTGCCTATGTGATTTGGTGCTCTGTGCACATCCGCAGCAACTTGATGGAGGTGGATCTCGCTGCAGAGATTTTTGACAGGAGTGGCCATGGGGGGGGGAAGCCACTCTAGTCACTCCTGAGAAAATTACTGCCCACTGGTTCTTGGCACAGTCTGCTGCCCGGCAGTAAACTAGAAACGTGTGTGTGTGTGTGTATATATATATATAATGTATGTGTGTGTTTCAGTCTCTCCTCTTGGCTGATTTTGCATCTTTGTGGATTCTGGCCTGTGAGTCAAAAAGTAACAATATGAGTGAGAGTAACTGATAGGGAAAAGGACAAAATGATTGAGTATGAAAAAGTTTTGATATGTGGAAGGGGAGGGAAGCAGCTTGATGTTCAAAGATGAAAGGCAAAAAGAAAGGGGAGATATACTTTAACCCTATGAGTGCTAGAGTGATGTCCAATGCATTGCATTAGACACATTTCTGGCACTCAAAGGGTAAAGTGGGAATGACAGAAACTGAAATTATGGTAGTAATTTATGAGGCAGCAAGGAATGGAAAGGAAGTGACGGCCCTGCACAGTGACAATAAGGCATTAGGGTATCATAGCAGAGCAAAAGCCTGTACCTGGCAGAGACTTGTTGCCATATGTCTTTCTTATTTATAAAAAAAGTTAATACACCTGTTTGAAACTGCTCTGCTTACAGTGCACATGTGGTTCATGTTGCTACAATTGCCATTTTCCACACATGCATATAACTCATGCCACAAAAAGCTTTCTCTTGGGAGCAGTTTACATGTTAATAATGAATTGACATTTCTGCTGAGACTGAACAATTCAGGCATAGGCTAGCAGACAAACTTGAGACACATTAACCACTTGCCTGTTGGAGATTAATCCGTATAGTGCATAAATCCATTATTTGGCACACAAGAAATTAATCTAAAAAATACAATTCCATGCTGCCTAAATAAAAGGCATACATGCTTTGATCAGTCTCCCACAAAAAATTCCACATATCCACACTATAGAATAGGCTTGTCACTATGCTACTGATTTTTTTTTTTTTCTGGACATTCCTATCTCCTTACAACTGGTGGTGTAAAGGAATTCACCTTACCTCATATCTCTTTGTCTTTAGCTGTTGAAAACTATTTTATACATTTTATAAGATTAACTGGCACACCTATTGTGTAATTAATTGCACCGTTATCTACATTCTACACCACTCAGAGCTTTCTTTTTTTTTTAAAATAAGGCATGTTTTCGCAGATACTTTTATACATTTTTTTTTAGAACAATTTAGGAAGAAGATCATTTCCTAGAGCTTAAGGTGGAACTATCCTTTCAAAATTTAAATATACTTTTGGATTTTTTAATTGAAACATAAAGTTTTCATAATGTTTATTTTTATTTATTCATTTGAGCTTGCAAATCAGGCCGTACTGGCGCTCACAGCCAGTTGTTGCAGAAGGCTCTCCCTGCCTCCCTTAAACTTATTTATGCAGCTGGGACTAGGGGGGTCCATAAGGCCCCTCTTTGTTAGAAATGAATAGTAAAACTATTTTTAGTTTTAGACCTTTGCGTCCCAGTGGGTTGCACATCCCTCGGTTACTCATGGTCATTGATAATGCATTGCTAGTCTATGAAGAGAGATTTCCCCATTGAGTTGTTTTGGGATAGTATGCCCATAGGACTTAAAGGGAAAGTAATACTTGAAATGTAAAAATATATGTTGGAGTAAAACAAGGGTACTCCCACTGCTGAGAGATATTTTACTAAGAAATTATAACAGCTCAAACTTGAATTTTTTAGGTGCAATATCACAGTGGCCTGAAAATTTACAGTGGCGCTGTTGTTACACCATCCTGTGGATTGCACTGGTCTGTAGACCATAAATCTCCATAGGATGGTGTAGCAACAGCGCCACTGTAAATTTTCAGGCCATTGTGATATTGCACCTAAAAAAATTAAACTTTGAGGTGTTTTAATTTTTTAATAAAATATCTCTCAGCAGTGGGAGTACCCTTTTTTATTCAGAGACATAAACCCTACAACATGTATTTTTTTACATCTTAAGTATTACTATCCCTTTAAGTAAATATTGAGAGAGGTGGATGCCTTTGAGCTCCTCCCACTCACGTTGGGAGCGTAGAGATAATTTCACAGCTATACACTCTGAAATACAAAAAAATATATATTTTATTTATAAAGTGGCGGCATATTCTTTGGCACTGTACAAAGGGGGGAAAATGCAAACAAAAAGATGTGAGATACATATACAAACCAATTAAAGTGTAACAAGGGTCATGTGTGTTAGAGCTTTCAAATTAGAAAACTCTTTATTTGCTAAAATGTGAATAAAAATGTCTGTGATGGAGTAGGAAAACGAGTCGTTTCAGAAGAGAAATATGTGTGAAAAGTAGCTTCTTGGTCTTACTACCTACTTTGAAGTGAAAACATATCAAGTGCAATGTAATCTAGGCCTTGGTCTGAAACAAGAAATGAGCAAACGCATCTCAAGTTTATCTGGTTAATAAATATTTCAAAATAGAAAATAAGACTTTTTGCTCACTCCCTATTTTTCTTGTGAAGGGGTCTTTTCTCTCTTTTGTAAATACCAACATTTGCTGGTATATGTTTTGTGGAAGATGAGTTTTTACTTGTGATTAAGATGAAAAAATATAAAGCTAGATAAAGGGGCAGATTAGTTGGGTAATTTGGTTCTTATCTTCAAATTCTAGTCAAATTCTAGCTTTCTGTTAAAGGGATAGTAATGTTTCACAATAAAGACAGCTCCGATTAATCTTCATAGTATTTGGTCCATGGAGAGTGTTCTTTCAAGTTCTGTAGTTCAAGAGTAATTGAATGATAAAGTATCGCCCTCCCACCCCTTTTTACTGATATAACACTGCTCACTTCAGAGCAGCAAGACTGTCCGGATGGATCACAGGGAGGGACAGTCTTCAGTAAGCATGAGGAAAAACCTGTCAAGGGGGCAGAGTTTTCATTATGCTCAAAGTAAGAAGATTATTTCCTTGCTGAGAGCTGTCTGGTCCAGGGACTAAATTCCACATTTGAGGGGAAGTGGCTTACATTAGGTAATTACTCTTGAACTACAACTCTGACAGTATGTAAATAACACTCCCCATGGCCCAAATACTATGAAGATTAATTGGAGCTGCAGTTTATATGATACATTCCTATCCCTTTAACCATTTGAGTGCCAGAGAGGCATCCAAAGCATTGTGTTGCAATGTGTTGGATATCTCTCTGGCAATGAAGGGGTTAAGCAAAATATAGTTCCAGTTTTAGGGTGAGTTGGAGAAAAAATATTGTGCACCTAGGGAGTACGAGTTTCTGAGAGGACTAGGGAACAAATTCAGATATTAAAAAAAGATGCAATAAAATCTATATTTATATATATATATATATTATTTCCTTGTTGAGTAATTAACATTTTTGTTTCAATAGGTGACTCATCATCATTTCATGTTTCTCCTTTGGTGCTCAAGTGAAGCTAACGGAACAATGCACTGCTCATTAACATTCTTATAATCCAGATAATTTATTGGACGACTTGAATAACAGGACCCATGAAGACTTTGTGCAGTGAAAAAGAAATGTAAAACTACATGTTTTTGAAAACCGTTGGATTTTTGGATTGTTTTTAGCTCAATGTTAGTGTCCCACGTTTTTTTTCCCTTCAGTTTCAAGTGGATTATAAAAGGATAACAGTCTAGCAAAGTCTATCTCAGTCCCGCTAAGCTGGTTTTCTTCAGGTTTGATCTACAGACAACTAACTTGCTGCTCAGCATTTGTTGTTTGTTTTGGTGAGACGATCCAGGGTCATTTGTAGGAAATTCAAATGACTGGTGTTGACACAGTAAGTAATACCAGCTGAAGAAATCTCCTGCAAATCAGGAGTGGAGGACAAGGAATGGCATCAAGAGAGAGACTGTACGAACTGTGGATGCTGTACTGCAATAAGGTATTCTCCCCTCACCTTCCTTTATGGCAGACCTAACACTGTAGTGCATTTTTTATGAGTTAGAGATGTTCTACAATACATTGGAAATGGATTGTTGTTTGGAGGGGAAACAAGTGGAAGTACAGCTAAATATGTGGCTAAAGTCCATCATGTTCATCGTTTGTCAGACCCTGTCATTCTGTCATAGTACCTCTTTGATTATATCTATACTAGGAAGGAAACATATTCTATTCTTCATATATAATATAGTACGGTGATAACCTCCCAGGCTTGATCAGTTGCTTCCAGACAGACCTACAGTATGTTGCAGTCCCTGGCAAGGTTGGGTTTAACATCTGTACATTCCTGTCTTGTCTTTCTTACAAGATGTTCACTTAAAGTGGACCTGTCACCTACAAAGCTTTTATTCTGATTATAAGTATATATTTAAACTTCCTATAAGTTGTGTTTTTTGTTTTGCTAACAGGTTGCTAGTTTTATATACTTTTGATTTAGTAGATGGGGAATCTAATTGCAGCAGAGATTTTTCTCTGAGTTGGTCATATAAAGCATGCAAAATTAATTACTGACATGTACATAAAATTGCCCCATTTGACTTCTAAAACCTACCT
The DNA here is from genome assembly GCA_037306005.1 of Rhinophrynus dorsalis. NCBI lineage: Eukaryota > Metazoa > Chordata > Amphibia > Anura > Rhinophrynidae > Rhinophrynus > Rhinophrynus dorsalis. Next base: position 145,675,425 of record CM074725.1, on the reverse strand, counting down.
GTTTCCAGCAGAGAAATGGAATAACTTGATAGGGAGGAATAACCATGCATGTCCTTTGGATGTGGAAGCTCCCACTGAGGGGAGGACAGGGAAAGATGATTATATCCTCTTTAAAAAAATATAAAAAGTAAAAAATCAGAGCATTTTAGAAAAAATAAAAACATAATGTGAAATGCATTTTCATTTTTAATTAATAGACAAAGCTTTTTAAAGTTATGAGTCTGCTTACCCTGTACTCTAAGCTGACATTTTAAAGTGGAACTACCATTCGAAGTAAAGTCGCCCTGCAGTAATTAGGCAGGTGATGACTAGCTTCATAAGAGTTCTCTTACCTCTCACAACGAGAAATCCTTCACCTTCCGAGACTGAAGGGCAGGTTAGTGCAGTCTGTGCGCCTGCGCCGTCAGTCCCTACCGGTGCCATTTGGGCCAGTGCAATGCATCTGTAGGGAGACTGGGACTGATGGCGCAGGAGACCAGACTGCGGTGAGACCGGAAGCCAGGTATCAGAAGATTAAGGATTTCTCTAGCATCCTGTCATTGTGAGAGGTAAGAGAACTCTTATGAAGCTGGTTGCCACCTGCCTAATTACTGCAGGGTGACTTTACTGCACTTGGTAGTTCCGCTTTAAGGTAAAAAACCTAGTCTCAAGCATTTTTGACCCTTTTAACATAGGCAAATTTGATAGGTGTCTCAGAAGTAATTGTGCATCATTGTTTGTAAATTGACAGAGATAAGACCAGTGGATACTAATTTCAAGTTGGCTTCCTTATTTGTTACTAGCTGCTTAAAAAAAAAAGTAAATGACCTTCTGTTGAAAGCAAAATATCGGCAGTTTTGGAGCAAACAAACTACACTATGGGGAAAAATGAAAATTCCTATAGATTCAAATTTGGTTTTTCAACCATTTGAATCCTAGGTCTCTAACACATTTTGAACTTAGGAAATATGTGTTTGGCACTATGGTGCAATTATTTTGGTCTGTAATTGCCCGTCTTTTGTTTTCTGGGTGTGGCACAAATTTTGCTCCCATTCTACAAAGCCAATGCTCTCTATATATACATACATCTGGAAAAATAGCTTAGATTCCTAAAAATGAATACTAGAATTAAATGTTTTTATTTATTTTAGGTGTTAGGTTGGTAGGTTTTCCACCTGTTTTTTTTTGAAAACCTTGGCTATCCTTTTTCTGATACATGCTTTTTATTGGGTTAAATCCCACTTTTTTTCTGGCCTGCCTGTAATATATCATTTCTGTTTACTCTTATTGCTGCTATATAAACTGCATTAATTTATTTCCATTTAAGATGAATAATTAACAAGTCTTATTACAATTTAATTATGATTAATTTCTGACCATAAAACACAGCAAGGTTATTGCTATGTGTAGAATATGTTTTATATAAGTTTTGAAATATTGAAATTTAAATCTTTTTACAACTGTTAGTGTAGGCAAATAATATATTAACCTCTTAATGTCAGATGACGTTCCAGGACTGTCACAGCTGTCTGGGCGTTAAGGAACAGTGACGGTCCTGGCATGTCATGGAATTTTGTGATCACAATGCACCTGCATGACATATTGTGAATGTTGATGGAAAAAGCACCTCACCCACCCACCCCAGGATTTAAATACCAAGTTGGTCTGAAAGCTTTGCATTTGCTGAATAAGCATTGCTTGTTTGTTATTTAATGATTGGGCATTAGCCATTTTTTCAAACCATAGGCCAAGATTCCATTGGTATCCTATTGGAATGGCATTGCCTAAATTGCAAGCGTCAAATCAGCAACATGAAAATGTCACCCGCGTCAAAAAGTTGGCTTCAAAATGTCACTCGCATCTCGTCCCTTGAGTCCCTGCATATTGTTGTGTTTGGCCCATCCTTTGCTGCCATAAGCTTAAAAATGTAATGGATCTGGCTGAGCAGTGGCTTGGCACAGGCCATCGGTTTACACTTTTGGGACGTGGGCAGACAGCAGAAGCTGCTCCTACTGTGGAAGCCCTACAGCTGCTACATGAATGTAATACTTACACCCAGGAGCCCACCACATAAATGATCTCATCCGCTGTACGGACTGAATAATTTAAGTGGTAGACTCAGTGGTTTCACTGCACATGGTACCAAGGGACTCCTCTCCTGGTGATCGCCAATAGGCCAGATCCTTTGCAGATAGTCTGTGCAGAGGCAGATGTAAAGGCAATATTTTGAAGCACAGAGTCCAAAGCCAACAATTGACAATGTGCAGCGGCTGGAAGGACGAGATGTTAGAGGAGGTGCCCCCCTGATCAGCAGATAAGCAACAGTGTGACCTGCTTGTGTTGACCTTGAGGGCTTTTCACCCAGGGCATGCCCAGGTACTGCAAACTGTGGTGGATTTCCCTACACATCAAGGAATGTAGTGGGTGAATCCCTTGGCTGAAGGTGAAAGCTAGTGTTGATATTCTGATTCATGGTGCCGGTGATATTCTAAAGTTGCCATTTTGACACAGGCTACATTTTTTATTTCATCCTTTTGACACACTGTATCACCCCACAACGTTTTCATAATAAATTGATTCCATTGAAGGTGATAAATCTTGTCACTGGTTTTATCTCACAGATTCCTATTGAAGTCTATGGGGAGTTTGTAGATAAAACCAATGCTAAATTTATCAACTGCAATGACATCCAAGGCATAAATGGCTTTTATATAGAAGTTTTGATTCCAACTAATTATATTTGTTCTCTTTAAGACATGTTTGATTGTTGCATCCATTGTATTTGATCTCTTTTTCTAAATAAGGCCTGTATTACATTGCAGTTGGTAAGTGTCATCACTGGTTTTAGCAAACATATTCTCACTGAAGTATGAAGACATTTGTAGATAAAATCCTTGTTAACATTATCAACTGCAATGTAATCCAGGTCTAATTTTGAACAGCATTTTTAGTTGGTAGTTTACAGTAACCATGTTATCTGCTGTAATATTTTTCTGATTTCAAAAAGAAACCTAAATATTTTTGATTCAATAATCAAATAATTTTAAATTCCTAATGACTACCTTTCAGTGGCACGTGGGTGGATTTACCACAATGCAGAGAGGGCACATGCCTGTGGGTCCAGGGCTGGATTTCTGTATAGGCAATGAAGACAAATGCCTAGAAGTAAACATTTTGAGGGGCTCCTCAGCTGTGCTGGTCACACTCACATTCTGAATTGTGGGTGTGCCCAGAGCAACCTCTTATCGATTTGCCAGTTTACAGAATATTATTTAACCCCTTGGATGCTAGAGAGATCTTCAGTGCATAACTGAACGGTGTGTTGGTGATTTCTCTAGCAACCAAGAGCTGAAACCTAATTTTGATCTTGGTCTTTATAGGCCATGGGTATTTTCTGTACCAGGAAAGAGTAGATAGAGCTGAGAGGGTGGGGTCATGGGTGTAGCCAAGTCCTCATAGTGTGCCTTCTCTGAGGGTGCCTGGGATGTAAATTTGGACCTCTGTGGGACCTTTTAAGGTAGGGACCATTAGCTACTGATATATATCCAAAAGACAAGCACTCACGCTGAATCATTGTAGAAATACCGGGTGCCACATATAAAATACCATATATTAAATAAAAATGTGCACTCTCGGATTTACATAACACAAACCAATTTAATGGTATACAAAAGCGACGTTTCGGTTGTCAACTTGCGACCTTTATCAAGCAAAACATAAGTAACAATAATAAAATGACTTACTTATATACATAGAAAAGCACTCACCTATTGTATCCCCAAACAGTCCCCAGTGATGACGTAAGAGATGGACAAAGGAGAAAATAATAGAGGAAACCGGTACCGAAGACCCAAAGTACCACAGATAAGAATAACACCAACAGTGCCCCTCTGTGTTGAGAAGTAGAATTGCGAGAAAACAATTGCATCAAAGTTGCAAATAGATCCAGCATATAACATATTAGATACATAGTATACATCACTAAAGCAAATCTATCAAAGTCATAATGACTATTAACGTTCAGACAAAAAGCAGCTATATTGGTTTCTTTCATTTAAACCATAAGGATTAATTGTTTTCAGTTCTTTGATCCAGTAACATTCTCTCTGTAACAAAATTTTAGCTTGATCACCTCCCCGTCTAGGTATAGGAACTTGTTCAATCCCTATGAAGCTAAAATTGGTGGCTGAATGTTTAACTGTTAAATAATGTTTAGCCACCAATTTTACCTTCATAAGGATTGAACAAGTTCCTATACCTATACACATTTTTCTTTAATATATATAATATATATATAAAAATATGTGTGTGTGTCAGTGCTAGTATGTAATAATACAAACCACAAACATTCTCAGTGCTAAATGCAACACGTAAAGTACAGTCAAATATAGTAAATAACAAAAAAGATAAAAAAGCAACCTGATAGGGATAATAGAGTCCTTATATAAGTCCTCCACTCTTAGGTGCTACTGTGTTCCTATAGATCTCCGGTAGTCAGATTCCTCTCTTCATATGCAAAAAATATAAAAAAGAAACAAGCGCACACAATATAAGTGTAGACAGTAAGGACTTCAGATTGGACACCTCCACCTTGTGAATGCTTCTTTTCGTCACCTCATTCACCGTGGAAGTCACCTTCAAGTTCAAATTTTTCACTCACCTTTGCCAGAGGCAAACCAGCCTCTTGGTGTGAAAGCCTTCACTGGATAACCCCAAGTGTCAGTACCAGTCTGCTGTCTCCTTCTTTCAGCCTTATGTCTCCTCCCTCCAATGTCCAGATTTCTCTGTTCTTTAACACAGAAACAACTTCGACCCTCTATCTAGGGCCCTGTGTTACTATATCAAATTAGGACTACAGGGGCTCCAGGCTTATTGAGTAGTGATATGACACTCTGGTGCTAAAGTATAATAATTATTATGTCTAAAAGTTATAAAAATAATATCTGCACAGATGTACATAAAAAGACAACCAAATATTGTCTCAACAATCACTAAAATTAAAAATCTATAATAATGTATTGCCCTACGTGTTTCACAGCCTCCCGCTGCTTCTTCAGGGGCCTAATATATTGAGCCCCTGTAGCCCCTGTAATATATTGAGCCACTGTAGTCCTAATTTGATATAGTAACACAGGGCCCTAGATAGAGGGCTGACATTATCCAGTTATCCAGTGAAGGCTTTCACACAAGCAGTATGTAATTATACCTTTTTTATTGGGCTAACATTTACATTTTAAGAAGACACGTTTTCAAGAGAGAAACTCCCTTTCTCAAGTCTGAAGCATACTATTACCAGACTATTGCTTCATTTTCACGTGCCAACATTTTCGTGGCATGAATACAGTTTGCAATAGAAGGCATTTTATTTGTATATGTAAAAGTGGTGCATGCAAAACAAATGTGCCATATTGAGAAAATAAAAGCTCCCTATAATTTGAATCTGCCTTTCTTTTATAACTGTCATACCGTTGTTTTGCCTCAGAATTGCTCAACTGCTGCTCTTATAAATGTACTTCATAGCATCATTATAAAATTGATTATGACTATTCAACTGGTATACCATGGACACATTGCAGTCAGAAAAAAGACCACTGATTTTGATTTTCCCATTTTCAGACAGGGACTTCCAGTGTTAACTTTCTGTTGTTGTGAGGAGAATAGATTGCAATGTTGTGGATGATAAAACATGTGTTAAGCCGAGTGTTTGTTTTTAGTGTTTGTGATTTTGTACATTTTAACCCCTTAGTGACTGTCCGCGTCAGACGCGGGAGGCACTTAACGCCCGTCAAACTTTTTTTTTTTTTTACATTACATAAAATGACTTCTGGGACATCCGCTCGGGACGTCGGGTGGTAAGGGGTTAACTAAATCAACCCCAATAACGTTAGTCTTAAATTATGAGGGAGAACAAACATTGGATTGGGTAGGGAGTAGAAGTTATTTGCGCATATACGGTGTGGAAGATGATACTGTTTGACGTAAGTAATTTTCTGTTCAGTATTGTCAACAATAAATTAATTTTAACGAGTCACTTAACTTTGTTCTGTCATTATGTCAAAGTTTATCATTGTTTGTCACACTTTCATTGCTAACATATCCACTGCCCTCAGCTGTACATTAAAATTGCAATGTTTTGCTTAAAGAGCACACGTTAAAATATATTTTCCTGGTTCTCTGTTCACCTCTCAATGTGGCAGCAAGGGGCAGTGATTTTGCCAGGAGTGTGGAAATTGCTGCAGGGAGCCTTACCACAATTGACTTCCAGTGCCGCAATAGTCCCGTGGGTCCCCTACATGCACAGCGAACACTATTGAATGGGCAACTGCCATGCAGCATTCACTAGTATATTGCTAAGTCTGCTCCTGTGGGAGCATGAGTCATAAAAAGCCCAGAACTGTGCCACACCAAAATATCTCCTATAAGATATATGTACTTTTTTACTTTAGAATATTGACCTCTGTGTCTGGCGAGGGTTTGGCTAGGGTTCAGAAGTGAAGTTGGTGGCATAAAGGGACACTCAACCCCCTCATGTCATGCAATCAATACATACGTTTAAAGTATATTTCGCTTTAACCCCTTAACGACAGCGGTCCTGAGGAGTGGAATCCCATTAAAGGGATAGTAACCCCCCCCCCCAACAACTTGACGGCAAAATACAGCAATCATAGAAACATACTAAACGCACTTAGCCTCATCTCTCAAACCTTTATGGTTTGAGAGATGTAAGGCAAGACAGACCTCCGCTCCCTCCCCCTTCTCATGCGTCCGCTGTATAGCGGACGTCATGAGATCCGGCATCCAGCACCAGAAGGCGGCTCTGCAGGAGAGCTGTCATCTAGATATCTCTGTATTATTACTTCATTGGTATGGTCTAAAACATGTGTCTGGCTTGCAAGCACATGTTGTAGACCATTCCTATGAAGTAATTATACGGAGATATCTAGATGTCAGAACTCCTGCAGAACCGCTGAAAGTCGGCCGACCGGATTCTGCCTCTGACAGCTTTACAGCTCGCCAGGCAGAAGGGGGAGGGAGCGGAGGTCTGTCTTGCTTTACATCTCTCAAACCATAAAGGTTTGAGAGATAGGACTAAGTGCATTCGGTATGTTTCTATGATTGCTGTATTTTGCCGTCAAGTTGTTGGGGGGGTGTTTACTATCCCTTTAATGATCTCTTTTATCACATTCAGCGAGCATCCGTTTCAGACTCCGGTAGTGCTCGGAAGTACTTTGAGCAAAAATCCCATGATGTACCAGGACCGTCATCGATCCTTAAGTCAAATTCACAGATGACAGTCCTAGCACAGCATTGGTTATTAATGGGTTAATATTTGCTTTAATATAGTGTTTCTTTTTAAAACTTAGTTTACTTTTTACAGTAGTTACCTGAGCATTGGCTATCACACTTGTGTTAGTAGTATTTATTTTGGTCAAGTACAGCAGTGGTTCTTATGCTTTTTTGCTCAAGGATCCTATCGGACACCTCTAACATTTTTATAGGTCATTTGTCATATGTGTAATTAGGGGTGCAAAAAAACATAAATCTATAGTTATCTGGTCTCAGAAGAAACAAACATGCAGTGTAGAACAAATTACTCCGTTATATATTTGGATCTCAACATTCTCATTTTTGTCAAAGTCTTTACAGCAAAAAATGTGGATATCCTTGGTACACCAAAGTGTCACTGCGCCCTGGTAGAGAAATGCTGATTTATAGTATGTGGGAGGGTTTGGGAGTCAGGGGGTACGCTGCTGTGCTGTCTTTGTACCAGCCCCTCTCCCCATATGACGACACGCACACATCTGTCCTACCTCGAGATGATGCATGAAAGCTAAGATCTTACAGACCAGTGCTAGGAGAGACCTGTGTGTGAAGCCATGCGGGGGTGGGTACACCCTTCAGGATAGATATAGATTAGAAACATAGATATTTGATGGCAGAAAAGAACCAGCTGGTCCATGCAATCTTCCAGTTTCCTTGTATAATTAAAACAGTCATGCATACTTCTCAGAATACTTATGTCTAACCCGGTGTTACAGCTTACCTTGGTTTCAGCGTCATCTACAGGTGCATGGCTTCAAACATGCAGCAGGCCTCTGTTTTATGTGTTTGCTTCCTGTAGTCTCCTCCTACCTACTTCCTCCCTCTGAGGTGCTCCTCCTACCTACTTCCTGTGGAGGGGTTTAATAGGCAGACTGAGTCCTGACTCTTTTGCCCTTGCGTTGTAGTTCATAGCGGTTCTGTTACCTTGGGCTCTGTGTATGACCTGGATAGTCTTCCATCCAACCTGGTATAAGTCTTATCTCTGAAACCTTTATGGTTTATGAGATATTCACAAGCAAAGTTTCCCCCTCCCGCCCCTTTCACCTAATGTAAGCAATCTTTTCTCAGATGTGGAATGCAGTCTATAGACCAGACAAATAACAGAAGGTTTTTCCCTTATCTTAATTGAAGATTGTCCCTCTCTGCAGTCTACCTGGGCACCTCCCTTCTGCTCTAGCTGAACAGTGTGACATCAGTAAAAGGGGCAGGAGGGGGACACTTTGTCATTGAATTACTCTGGAACTACAACTCTGACAGAATTGAAATAACACTCTCCAAAGTCCAAATACTATGATGATTAATTAGAGCTGCTTTTATTATGAAACATTACTATCCCTTTAAGAACTTTTGATTATTGTATTTGATAGTATGATATGGTAAAATGTGTTTAATAGCAGTGCACAATACTGAGACAAGTTATGCTAAGTGTGCTTATTGAACCCTCTTTCAAGTGTGAACATATAGGGTTATACAGAGTATTAGGCAAAACAGAACAAACTAATTTAATTCTCATTTCTCTGGGTTATGAAGCAAAGGTTGAACTTGATGATTTGTCTTTTTTCAACCTAATTTACTATGTAACTATACTATATAACTATGAGAGTCCACTTCTTCCTAGAGCTTGCAATCTGTAAGAAACTAACCTCTAAGCAAGAATATTTTATTTTAAATCCCATATTGTGTGTTTTTGTAAATGTGCATTATACTTTAGTCCAGGGTCGGAAAAATACCAGCAGACTGAGTTTCTGACATTTTAATTCTGGTTCCTAAGTTTTAGGTATATTTTATATTTTTTATCTATTCAGTAAGGGTCCAGATAGTTTCATATTTGTGTTCACCCCTGTTTATTCACTCTACCCTGGAGCTCTTTGTGATATAACTTCTAGTTAGAGTTATGAAATCTGTTTTTACTGAGTGCAACTTCTCATGGAACAGATTTTGATGATAAATAGATTTCTAAAATGCATTATAAGATAACATACTTGTTTAGCAGGTTTATTGCTCCATTTATAGATGTTTATATACTTAACATTGTAAAGATGCTGTCATCAGCTTTACTTGAACATAAAGGGAAACTATCATTGCAGATAAAGCCCCCCTCCCCCCCGATAATTAGTCCTATAGAGAAAAGCTTACAAATAGTACTATTATCCAGCATAACTACCTCGTTATTCAGTAATCCTACTTTTTCTGAGACTGACGGACATTCTTTTTGCTTTAGAGGCATCTACGTGCCTGCACCGTCAGTCCCTTCTGTTACCTTAAAGGGATAGTAATACTTAATTATTACTAATCCCTATATTAAAGTCCTATTAAAAATAAATGTATTGCCTCCAGTGTCATCTCTCAGGCCTTTATAGTTTGAGAGATAATCGCTCCTAAAGTTGCCCTCTCCCTCCCCCTTCCCCGTAGTCAGATTTCTAGCTGACTGGGAAGCCAGTCGTACGACTTTCAGGCGGCTCTGCAGCACAGCCAAGATCACGTTAATAAAAAATAAATTTTTCACTGAAAATGGTCTTCTACGTGTGCTTGGTAACGTGATCGTGGCTCTGCTAGCTGAGCCGCCTGATGATCTAAAACTGGATTTCCCTTCAGTCAGCTACAACGCTGGCTTCAGAGAAGGGGAAGGGGGAGGGAGAGGGCAACTTTAGGGGTGATCATCTCTCAAACCATAAAGGTTTGAGAGATGACATTGGGGGAAATACATTTATTTTTAATACGACTTTATTATTACTAATCCCTATATTAAAGTATTACTATCCCTTTAAGGTACCATTAAACTCCTCCTAGAGGAGACTGGGACAGACAATGCAGGCACGCAGATGTCTCTAAGCCAAGATGCCTGGCCGTCAGTCTCAGAAGTAAGATTTCTGAATAGCGCTGTAGTAATGCTGGATAATAGTACTATTTGTAAGCTTATCAATATTTGACTAATTATTGGGGGGTGGTATTTGGGGAGATAGTTCAGATATAAATAAATGTAAATCAGTAACAATACATTTGCCATTGGTTGTGCTAGATCTATAGATATTATCAAAGGAAGAATGATTGTCCAATCTATTGTAAAGGACATTATTGAGCCAAAAGAGTGGTACATGTAAGCCATGGAAATTTGTTATATTTTTGGGGGGTTCTTCATGATGAATTGGTGGCATAACTATTTTATTCATTCAAAGGTGGATAAACATTTCTACACTGACTGGGGAGCAGAAAAATAAATGGATCCACTCAATTTTACTGGGTGCTAGACTCTCTAAAGTAGTTTTCTGCATGTAACATCTTCATGGAAATTGAGTGAGTGGGAGTGATGTTACTGCTGAATAACATTTATTGAGGGACCTAATATGGATGTTAGTGGTGAAAGCATCTCAGACATCAGTAAAACCTGAGGGCTGGATTGTATTGTGTGTGATGACTTTATGCCTGATTTTATCCAAATATCTACAACTTTCCCCATAAACTTCACTATCTATGAGAAAAGACCAGAGGGAGTCACACACTGGTGATATGATTTTCACATCATTACAATTCAAATGAATCAAGAACTTCCATTTCCTAGAGTCATGAATGTGCGCGATTATCTGCTGTACAATATGTTACATAATGTAAAGATGGGCATTCCAAAATGATGTGAAAAAATTATAATGCTTTGGTGCTATATTAATGTATTGATAAGCATTGAAATGGTCTAATTGAACCATGTATATATGAGAACTCAGGAGGACTTGTGTTAATGAATTGCAGTGTTCAATTTAATGTCAACACTTCATCTCTCAAATGCCTTAGGACCGCACAACCTGGTAAGCTATGGGTGGCAGCACAGGGCAAAAGTCCTACCCTTCAAGCCAATGACACTCATAGTTGTGCTAACTTTCAGAGATTTGTACCCAAAGCCCCTCCCTCTCCAGACAACAGGGCGTCCTACGGCAAAGTGGACATTGTGTGGCGGAGCTAGAGACAGAGAGACCTACTTTAAAGCCCCCCCCCACTGAGCAACAACAGAACAACCTGAGCTTTTTGTGCCAGCACCTGTGTTTTCCTTTATGTTCCTACTAGCGTCAAGCCCGTGTACATGGACCAAGGTCTGGGTAATGTTAACCCTTTGAGTGCCAGAGGGGCACGCAACGCATTGCTTTGCAATGCGTAGCGTACCCTTCTGGTACTCAAAGCGTTAAGAGGCTGCTACCTCATTGCTCCACGCGATGCAGTCTTGCGTTGCCTCACTCACACAATACAATCATGCACAGTAGAGATTGCTTGAACACGGACAGTCTCTACTGCACATGACTGCATCGTGACAAACATCTTACCGAATTATTATATAGGATGTATTTAAAAAAACAAAACAAAACAAAAAAAAACCTCTCCCAGGACTAATCGACCCACGCGTGCAACATTTCTTGCATGGCTGAATAGTATTATGGGACCACGTGCTGAACTGGTCAGCTGGAGGGAGATTTGCTGCACAGATCCTTCCCGGTTCATGGCACTGATGTGAAAATGTAGTGTTACATTAGCACCCACTGGGGAGACGAGCACATCATGAGTAGGGAAATCGGTGTGTAAATGTAGTGTTCCATTACCTGGTAAAATTAGGGCAAAATGTAGGAAGGGGCAAGCTTAGAATTAAAGATCACATGAAACTTGAGATGGATATATACCATATAAAGTGGCTAACGTATTTTTTATTTTTATGTAAACACAGTGGTTGGTTGAGCCCCTGCCTCCTCCTGAGGCAAGTGGCTAAGCGGTTCGTTGAGGAGGCAGGGAGCTTCACTCCCTGTCTCCTCTTTAACCAGTTAGAGTTCTCAGATTTCAGTCTGTAAGATGCCTGACAAAGAGACCTAAGTTGTCTTGAAAACTTGCACTCTAAAGCTACCCACTTAGCTAATAAAGATCATTTTACTCTCCCAGTCACCTCCTTTTTCCACAGACAACACTATTAAACCAGTGATAACATTTATAACTGGCAGTGGAATCCATCCCTAAAGTTGTAAATACTGAGAGACTGGACATGACTCAGAATTGCTTTACCAATCTCTTACATTATGTGGAAGGTGGCATCTTGCTTCTGAAATACACCTCAATTTGTATACTTGTCATTTGGAGTATTTTGTGATCTGTCCATTCATAAACTTTTACTGTTTAAAGGATCCGTGCATATGCCTGAAAAAAGAAGCAATGTGCTCCTTAAAGGAATAGTAATGTTTCATAATAAAAGCAGCTCTAATTAATCACCATAGTATTTGGACTTTGAAGAGTGTTATTTCAGTTCTGTCAGAGTTGTAGTTAAAGAGTAATTGAATGACAAAGTATCCCCCTCCCGCCCCTTTTACTGATGTAACACTGTTCAGCCAGATCAGAAGGGAGGTGCCCACGTAGACTGTAGAGAGGGACAATCTTCAATTAAGATAATGGAAAAACCTGAAAAACTTGTCAAGGGGGGCAGGGCCTTTATTGTTCTCATAGGAAGAAGATTGCCCCCTTCTGTTATCTGTCTGGTCTTACAACCAGATTCCACATCTGAGAACAGATGGCTTATACTAGGTAAAAGGGGCGGGAGGGGAAACTTTGCTTGTGAATATCTCTCAAACCATAAAGGTTTGAGAGATGAGACTTATATCGTTCTTCATGTTTTTTTAATGCCTACAAAATAAAATAAAGCTAAAACAAAGTATTACTATCCCTTTAATTATAGCATTTGGTTCACATGCCATTTCAGGATAGTATTAATTGAACTTTCATGGGAGTTCCATTAAAGGTGAACTACCACCCCAACACAATGTACTCTCTAAGTCTTTGTCTTTCTAGCGTTATTAGCAATCCATAGTTAGTTTTCTCCAAAAATGCTTTGTAAGAGCACAATTTTTATACTAAATCTCTCCCCGATGTCTTCTTGCCCCTTGAATCCGTTCTGCACATGACCGCTATGGAGCCATTTGGCTCCATTGTACCTCCCTCCGTCTTGCCCATCACTCGTACGTCATTGTCCTCAGCCCCACGTGACCTGCCGAGCTCCTGGCATCAAGCGCGGTCAGGTCATTTCAGCCTAGTGGAAACAGACCGGTGGTTTATATATAGCGAGTGCTTCACATGCACCCGCTCCCACTATGCTGAAATGACCTGACCGCGCTTGATGCCAGGAGTGCGGCAGGTCACGTGGTGCTGAGGACAATGACGTACGAGTGATGGGCAAGACGGAGGGAGGTACAATGGTGCTCTTACAACACTTTTGTGGAGGAAAAATAACTATGGATTGCTAATAACTCTAGGAAGACAAAGGCATAGAGAGTACATTGTGTTGGGGTGGTAGTTCCCCTTTTACAGATGCAAGAAGAAAAGATCAGCATGATTCATAATTTTTCCCATTTGTGCAAACCCTTTCCTTTCCCCCTTTCCAAAGCTATGTGGGACTCCGTGTGTTGTTGCCCCCCCCCCATGGCAGCCAAAAGGTTCCGTTAAAAATTCCTAATGATAACATTATATGTGATTTGGTAATATTTCATTACAAAGCAAGTATTCATGTCAGCTGGCTTCTTGCATACGTTTAGTGTCTGAACAAGTCATCTATTTTGCAGAGGTGAAATTCCAATCTCTGTATTCCTTGACCTCTCTGTACAGTTAATCCTGTTTTCTGCCAAAATGATTACCTTCCAGATTAAACTTGAAAAATGGCATTGTTGCTGAGAAGTTTCTATAATGTGACTTTAAAGTGGAACAATTATATATATATAATATAATAATGTGTGTGCCCCCAATTAATGTTTACTATAGCGGAAAGCATAGAAATCCATGTATAATCCTTATTAGGTGCCAGAATTATTTAGAAATCTAAGTTCTTAGGAGACTCACTGCCAGACGACAGCGCAGACATATTGCCGAAGAGGCATCTGTGTGCCTGTGCTGTCTGTCCCTGTTTCCTCACTAATTAGCAAGTAATCTAAGGGGAAGTTGCATTGTATAACGCATGGTACAGATGGGTGGACAGCGCTAAGGCACAAGTGCCTCTTTGGCAAGATTCTTGCACCGCAGCTACCTTCTCAAGCAGCTCTTCAGTGGCAGCCTTGATAGTTTTTGTTTGCCAAACCATGGCACACCAGAATCCTGATCATGTGATGACCGGGTCCTGTTTTCTGTACCTGTCCCGCCTCCAAGGCTGATTAAGCTGTCCCTGCTCTGCCTGTAGTGTGTGTCCTGGTGCAGTGCATGATTGATTAGCAGGCAGAACTTCTGGGACCTAACTAACTAGCAGATTAAGTAGGTATTATTTAATTCTTCCTAACTAATCATACCCATTGTTAAAGAGGCTTAATTTACCATCTGTTAACCCTTTAACCCCCTGTATGCTTTAGAGAGGTATAGCTCAGTGATTAACCCTTTCCACACCAGACAGGATTACAGCAATATTTTATTCTGTTATTAATCATTTGAGTTCCTCACAGGTGCAGTACCTCATGAATTAACCCCTTGTATGCTAGAGAGGCATAATTCATCGGTAATCAACCCCTTGCGTGCCAGAAAGGCGAATAAAGTTGTTAATTACTGATGAATTATGTCTCTTTTGCACACAAGGGGTTATTCATTGAGGTACACATTCCTGTGCAATGAGTTGTGCACCAATGACAATCAATGGGTTAATCACTGAACACATTACTGTACACCTCTCTGGCATGCAAGGGGTTAATAACTGATAATTTATTGCATACACTATGTTAAGGGTTTAATAGCTAACCATGTATGCTTCTTTAGCAATGCATACAGTGGGTTAGGAGAACCCTTTGAGTGCCAGAGGGGTAAGCAACGCATTGCACAGCAATGCTTTACATACCCCTCTGGCACTCAAAGGATTTTAATATATGTGTACAGATTAGAATACCAGCTAGTGGGCCAGTTAAATAAAAAAAAAATCCCCCGGGCTGGTATTGCACCACAATCCACCCCTGCATTAGTACACATGTATGTTGTCTTTCTGACCAGGGTTCCAGTTTCTTATGCCCATGCTTCTTCCCTGAAGAGAGTGTTTGATATTAAATGTCTTTTAACCCTTGTTTATGAACCCTAGATGGTGTCACTGGATGGGATGGGTAGTGTAAGAACACTATTAGCAGACCAGAAAGTCCTGGTCTGCTAATATCTACCTGTTTTTCTGGACACACTCACTCCACTTACAACAGCCCTGCTAGTCTTGTCTTCCAGTCTGCTTTCCAGGACACACCTGGCCTTTATCAAGCAGCCTCACAGTCACTTCAGTGCACATGAATTGTGTTTGGCCTTGGTTTGTGAATTCTGACCACACTGTCCCAGCCTCAGACTACTTTCAAAACACTTCAAAATGGTTGATTTCCTCTGCACCCTCCCTTGGTGTGAGGTATTGTGCGTGATGTCATCCAGGGTCTGGGCCTCCTTGCAAACAAACCTGTGAGTGTAAAGGGGCTGTATCTTCAGTGGTGTCGAATTCTTACTCAGAAGTTGGAAAATTAAGCTTACCCATCTCCAGGAAGTAATAAATTCAAAATATGGTAAAGAATACAAGACGGCGCTGCTGGCTGTCTGACATGCATAGTATTAAAGGACTCTGTGTTTGCTTTAATACTAGTTAATGTTTTGTGGGAGTGTTGGTGTACCTTTTATAAGGAAACTGTTGGTGCACCACAGCACCTCCTTAAGGAGAACATTGCAAATAATGTATTAATCATTTTAGAACCTTCCCTTTTGTATCTCTCATAGTATGATCACTGAATTTAGTTTAGTCAATTTTTTATGTTATGCACATCCAGAATATGTAAAGTTAAAATAACGGGTTACTATTTCATTAATCAGTATTTTGGTACATCTGGACAGTACTTCAGATGATCGTTCATTAGCAGACTTTTTGCAGCATAACACCAGTTCTCTGCTAGAATTATATAAAACAACTGAGTGCACTGGTGATGGATAGAAAAATGTGCTCATGGGATCTGGTAGTGCAGCATGGCCACGATTGATATCCATTTAAAAGGTTGCATTTTAAATATCATGTGGCTGCACACTGCATTAAACATGTCGCCTGGATGAAAAGGGTGACATGAGAATCTCACCCTGCATATAAGCGCGAGATTCTCATATCGCCTCCTTAAATGCCGCTGTTAAGCTTACAATCACCTTTTACTTGCTTACTCACTGTTAATGTATGTATTTAACATTCCAACACAGATAATGGTCTGTGTTTAAATCAGCCATCCAGTGCAATCATTGCCCACATATCTGAATCTGACAGCTGCTTGAGCTGGAGGCTGTCTTGCTTGATCTCCTGCAGATTGTTGCGACTGTCTGCTCCTGGCAGAGTAGGTCTAATGATAGAGCACTACAAGTACAAGTTTACATCAGGTATGCGGCATTTAATGAGGAGGCATGAGAATCTCGCACTTATATGCTGGGCGATATTCTCATGTTACCCCTTTTCATCCAGGTGTCATGTTTAATGCGGCATACAGCCGCACAGTATTTAAAATGCGACCATTTAAAAGTGAACCTGTACATCCTAGGTCATCATCCTGTTGTATTTATACCCCTGAAAGTGCTTGGCACACAGGCAGAGGTGATGATCACCACGGGGAGGATTTGTCTGCAATATGTAAGTGCCTGGCAGGCCTCCCACATCATTATGCATTCTGTGACTGTGATGGGGTTTACATACAACAGATGAAGGCCATCCCAGCATATCTATATTGAGGAATATAGCAGCTTGTTGAATTCACCAAATATGGAAGAAGTTACCACTGCTTCATTCCTGTTTTGCCAACTGAGTATGTGCAGTGTGAGGTAGGGCCACTGAATAGGTAGGATGCTCCTAAAATATTTCAGTGGGAAGTGACATGAGGAACATGGAAAGAAGTGTGCATATGTCTGTGTGTGGGTGAGAGAGAGTATGTGTATGTGTGTGTATGTATCTGTGAGTGTTTGTGTAATTGTGTCTGTGTGAGGGTATGACTGTGTACAAGATTGACTGTGTCTGTATGTCAGATTGTATTTGTCTGGTTGTTGCCTGGTTCAGTTTGCATGAGTGTGAAATGATAGAATTGATCATGGTGATGAAGCCAGATAACAATGTATTCCTGAAGAAGGAGAGAAAAATCTGTCATGTTATTAAACCTATAAAGAGATGTGATACCCCTGGAAGGAATACTCCTTAAAACTAGTTTCTGCAAAATAATACTTGTGTTTAAAGTGTGGTTATGTGTGAGAGATCATGTGCTATTGTGTGAGATAGTGTGTGCATGTGCTCCCCTCCCCCATATGAGAGAAAGTAAGTGTGGGAAAGAGCGTGTGTGTCTGTGTCTGTGTTTGTGTGAGAATATATTCAGTGTATACAAATGTTCCATATGTCATATTATGTTTTTTTTTTGTTTTTGTTTTTTGCCGATTTATACATATTCATTACATTTCAAATGAGGTGCTTAGCAATATATTTACAACTGTAGGGGTGCATGGGAAACAGACCTGGATTTAAAGCACTTAATATGTGAATTAATACTGAAAAAAATATAAAAAAGATGTATGTAAATTAACTGAAATATTTTATTTAATTTTGGAAGGGCCTGTTCTTCCACTGTACCTTGTTTTTTTTTCTTTTTTTTTTTTCAACTTCCTATGTCTCTCTTCTACTGCTCTTTACATACAGCACATGTTTGTATCCTTAGGCATTGTCAGCCAGACTCTGTTCTCTATCTACAGAACTGAATCCTGCCTATGCCCTTGAAAAAGGGTGTGTTTGAGGAAGATTTCCACGTTCTATTTTATTAGTAGTAGTCTATTTAAAAGAGTTGTATAAATAAAAATGAAAATAGCTATGCAGTTGACCCGTGAACATTTCAATAGCCTGTTTAAAATAGTGTACAGTGTACTTACAAGGAAGGCTCTTAATCTCTTCATTCGCTGTTATCTTTGTATTTATCTAATATTAATAACTGCCATATTTCTAATTAAGCGATGTATATCAACTACTTGTACCTATAGCCTGTATTCCATTGTAGTTTTTACTTTATCAGTGGGAATCGGTGAGATAAGCAAATGATTACATTTATCACTTGAATTGTAATCTAGGCCTATGCTGGGATACATTTAATACATCTGTGGCACTGAAAGGGTTAATAAAATATACTAATCCCTATAAACTAGGTAAATACACAGTACTCTTACTCATTATAAAATTTTAAGACCTCCACATTTAACCCTTCTCTTTCTCTCTCTCTGTGTTTGTGTGTGTGTGTGTATATATATATATATATATATATATATATATATATATATAATATACATATAATATACATATATTCGTATGAAAGCCCGTATACATGGGCTAAAGTGCCACCCAGCGGCCTCGGCTGCTGTCCTGGAGCCAGGATCACAGACAGGAGATGAGCCATCTGGAGCTCCCCTGCTCCGGGTCAGCACGTTCAGACAATCTCTACTGTACATGACTGCATCGTTCCGGCAGTCTCTACTGTGCATGTGCGGTTACCCACACAGGGAGCTTTGCAGGCTAGCGCCTATATATATATATATATATATATATATATATATATATATATATATATATATATATATATAAATATTTCATCTTTCCACTCCCTTTTTTCCATGCCTCAAGTGAATAAAAATATGCAGATTCTTTGCTGAGTTCATTTATGTGTATAAAATTGTTCTTTAACTGGTTTATACACATCCTGTACAGACAGTGATTCTCTGTACTGACATGCATTTCTGCATCAGTCCATGTGGATTCCCTCTATGCTTCTCATTGTAGATCACATGACTGGATAACTTGAAGCGACTAAAGAGAATGATAATTGTAGCTCAACAGTTGAAGGTCTGCCAGTTGCCCAACTCCGTTATAGCATACTTGTACAGCCAAGGTTAAAACCCACTCATATACAGATTTTAGCTCCAGAGTTGATAAAAATATAAAAAAGCTAGACAGGAGCCAACTATGAACTTGAGCTTTAGGAGTATATATTGAGTATACACGTACAAAGATGAATACTCTACAAAAATAAATAAATAATCGGGATACATTATTAAATGTTAGGAACGTGGGATTTTCTTATCCTGTTCGGCACAGGCATACAATACTGCTTTCTGCTCTTCACTTGTTACTTGTTCTGTAAAGTGCAAATGGCTGAACTTTAGCAAAAAAGAAACTGAACAAAGCAAATGGGATGCAGTTTTATATTATCTATGCATGTGGCTATATCTATCATATATATATATATATATATATATATATATATATGTATGTATATATATATATATATATATATATATATATATATATAATTTCTCTGTTGTCCAATATAGCTTACAGGTACCATGGAGAGGCTACAGCGCATCCTAGTAGGCTGTAACAATTCTTTAAAGAAGTACAGGGGCGGATCCTCCCTCTCCTCTATAGCAGGCTACCTAGCCACTCCTCTCTTCAGTTACAATGTGTTCCTCGTTCTGATACGATAGATATGGGGTGTCAAAAGTCCCCCATTAGGCGGATTACCATTACTGGCTTCCTCTGGTGGATTGCCCAGTTTACAGGAGCTGGTTGTGGACCTTTTCAGCCCTGGGAGAGAACCATGTAACCCATGTCTCTCGGAGACGACTTCTTTGCAATGGTAATCTGAAGAAAGAAGACCTGCAAAAAAGGTGAGCAACCATTTAAGTGCCATGGTCCACTTGTCCCACAGTTCCTTTTACACAAGGGTTATCTTGGAGTTCATTGTAACTCCTGCACGCATGTTGGGTATTCTTCATTGCTGTTCTGGGGAGCATCTTGTGTTGTTTTGTTGTAATTAGCCCCTTCCCTGTCAGCCTTGGTTAAATGGGGCTTTATTCTCACTTTTTAGTAGTTTATTTCATGTTTCTTGGTGTTCTATGTGTGTTGCTACACTTTTTAGACACTTTTCACTTTGCACGTTTTATTTAAATTCTGCACATCAGGTTTGTAGCCCCTAAGGAGCCTGGTACTCCTGTTTTATCTGATTTCTCTCTGGTGGATTTAGATGAGGATTCTGAGGATGGTGTGTGTTCTGAGGGGGATTCTTCCCAGTTTCATGGTGATCCCTTTGAAGCTGACCCTGAACCCTCTGCTGAGGGTCTTATTAAGGCAGATTTAGCCACTTTAAACATGCCTTCTACCTCTGTAGAGCCTCATAATACTTCTGATGTCTTTCAGAGGCACAAGAAGTCCTGTACTACTGTTCCACCTAATCCCACCCTGGATCAGATTATTCTGGATGAGTAGAAGAGTCCTGACAAATCTCTACCTCTGTCTAAGAGCTTCTCTAAACTGTATCCCTTTTCTGAAGCTGCCTTGACTCAATGGGCTGCTACTCCTCAGGTTGATTCTCTTATTTCCAGACTCTCTAAGTTCACTGCCTTGGCAGTTCCGGATGCTTCAGCTCTTAAGGACTTGACTGATCGAAAACTTCAAGCTGTTTTGAAGGCTAATTTCACTGCAATTGGTGCGTCCATGAGACCCACCTTGGCTTCTGCATGGGTCAATAGGGCCATTGCTGTTTGGACGAAACAACTAACTGGTGCTGTCCACAAAGGTGCACCTACGCTGACCTTTTATACCTTTTGGCCAAAATTTTTGATGCTCAGCACTGTGTTCAAGATGATCTCTTTGAAGCCTTTTGGATTGAAGCTAAGGCCTCAGCCTTTTCTGTGACTGCTAGGCGTATGCTGTGGCTGAAGATCTGGTCTGCGGACTTGATCTCTAAGAAATCACTGATTTCTCTTCCCTTTCAGGGTTCCTTTCTTTTTAGCCCTAAATTGAAGAACCTTATCAGTGAGACCACTGAGGGCAAGAGCGCATTGTTGCCTTAGATTCCGAAAAGTAACCCTCAGGCGAAGAGACATCATCTTTTTCGGTCCAAACAAGGTGAAATATTTAGGGTGAACCCGGTGGCGCCTCAGGCCCCACGTTCCATCACCAAGCCCAAACAGCAGTGGAGGTCTAAAAACACCTCCCCCAAACCTTCTTCGGCATGACTTGCCGAACCCTGGTGTCCGGCCTGCGGGGGTCACCTGCAAGACTTTTTGAGTGTTTGGACGGGCTCTGTTGGGGATCAGTGGGTATTACAGGTGGGTTCCGAAGGTTACAGGATTCCCTTCAAATCCCTGCCCCCCTTCAGGTTCTTCCCTTCTCAATCCCCTCAGGGACAAGAAAAACGAAGACTCTTCACTCCAGCACTTATTTACTGCTCCACTATTTTGTTATAGAACAAGAATCTGTGGGACATGCTAATGAAAGCTGACCCACGTGTTCTCTTGATTATGGACTGAGGAGACTATTAACTTTTAGAAACTTGATGATCTTGGGCCGTGAGGACACCACAACTGGAGTAACACTTGCTGCACCAGTTCATTGACTGTCACCTTGGATTTATTGCCTTAACTGTCTGTCAGCTTTTGAGGTTGACACTGGTAGAAATTCACACACACACTTACCCCTCATCACTGTCACCATTATTGCGATCATAATGAATGTACCTTGATATGGATGTCAGTCTCTATGACAAGTAGCTAGCTTCCATGTATTCATGCACTTATGTGATGATTGGTAGTATGCTGCATGAGTCATCTTGAGTTTAAGTGACTTGTGTTGCTATAACTTTTCTAATTATTGTGACTCCCCCATCCATTCAAACCTGTGATTGGTTTATATACTCACTTTTTATTTTCTGTTTGATGAAAAGATTTTTCTCCTGAGGTGATTTCCTCTATGATCCAGGCTAGGAAACTGGTCTCTTCCAAAGCTTACCACAGGGTTTGATCCATTTTTCAGTCTTGGTGTGTTGAGAGGGACCTGTCTTCCCAAGAATTTCATCTCCTGTTGGTCCTGTCCTTTTTACAGGACGTTGTAAACAAAGTGCTCTGTCTCAGCTCCTTGAATCTTCAGACTTCAGCTCTCTCTGTTTTTTTCCAGAGATGCATTGCCATCTTGCCAGATGTCAAGGTCTTCTTTCATGGTTTCTCTCATGCCTTACCTGCCTATAAGGCTCCCACTCCCCAGTGGGACCGTAATCTGGTTTTGGGAGTCTTGCAGCAGCCTCCCTTTGAGTCCTTGGTTACCATTACTCTGCACCTTCTAACGTGCAAGATGGCCTTTCTTCTGACTGTGGTCTCTGTCTGCAGAATTGCTGAATTGCAGGTTTTGTCCTGCAAACCGCCTTTCCTGGTGTTTAACAAAGATAAGGCTGTTGTTTGTACCTCCCAGGAATCCCTTCCTAAATTGGTCTCTGAGTTTCACATCAGTCAAGAGATTGTAGTGCTTTCATTTTTTCCTGACCCCAAATCTGACAAGGAAAGGGATCTCCACTTTTTGGATGTGGTACTCTGCCTCAAGTTCTTTGTGCACCGTACTGAGCCTTTACGTAAGACTGATGCCTTGTTTGTCATCCCTTAGGGTCCTAGGGCAGATATGGCTGCGCCCAAGGTCACTGTTGCGTCTTGGATTAAGTCTACTATCCACAAGACTTATGAACTCAGGAAGAAACAAGTTCCTTTCTGCATTAGAGCACTCTCCACCAGGTCTGTTGGGGCCTCCTGGGCCTACAGAAATCTTGCACCATCTGTTCAGCAGAGGCCTGGAGGCGACTTGGTCCTCCGTGCACACCATCATCAAGCACTGTCGTGTTTATGTTCTGGCTTTGGCTGAAGCCAGCTTTGGCAGGAAGGTCCTGCAGGCAGTTCTGCTTGTTTTGGGCCTCTTCATTCCTGTGCCTTCCCGTTCTTTAACTACTTGAGCACTGTTGGCTCTTGTTCTTGTGTGCTGTGATATTGTTATTCAGTGTCCATTGACACTTAGTTAGGTTTGGGCTGTTCCTTGTCCTGGATAGTCCCTGTAAACTCTGGTATCATGGGGACTGGCACTTGGTTCTTTCCTTCTCTTCCTACCCTGGGAGCTTAATGTTGGTACATCCCCATGGTACCTGTATGTCATATTGGACGACGGATAAAAGAGGATTTTAGGCTTACCTGTTAAATCCTTTTCTCTTAGTCCATATGACTGATGTACAGGTCTCCCACCCAGTGAAGGGGACCACGACTGGTCTTCCTTAGCTGGATGAGGGAGTTCGCTTGGGTCTGTTGCTCACAGGAGTTTTCCTTTTTCTTTCTTGCTGCCCTACTTAGTCTAACTGGGGCAGGGCTAGTGGGATAGCCTGATGAGGAGGGGAGGCTCCATCCACAACTCTTTTTCTAGAAATTTTCCAGCCTACTGGGAGGAGCTGTCGCCTTCACATGGTACCTGTATGTTCTATGGACTAAGAGAAAAGGATTTAACAGGTAAGACTAAAATCTTCTTTTCCTTTAATGTCACATTCTGGAAACATTTGTGCTTACCAGGCTATTGGTAGGAAGGCAATGACCCCACATTTAATGTGGTAGGTTATCGTATTTCCAAGATGGTATACTTTGTCTACCTTTTCCTCATTGATGTAGTTGTTACAACCATTTTAGTATAGACAAGTCATGTTTTTAAAGTTGTATGAAAAATGAGGTCGTAGTTTTGTGCTTCTGGCACCCCCGGTGGAAGTGTTTCTCAGTCTTTTTCTGCTCAAGGCACCACTAACACAGTCTGTAATTTTTGGGGCACCTGTAACACTTTGTCATTTGTCATAGGTGTGATGTAGGTTACAAATACATATGTATACAGTTATTCTTAGTTCTCACAGTCAGAATAACTAAAATAAACATATTGTGAATAACAATTTCCATAAATATACAATTGTAACTCAACATTTGCATTCTTGCCAGTCTTCATAGATAAAACTGAGCACACTAAGTGGATGTCTGTGGCACATCAAAGTGCCACAGCACCCTGGTTGAGAAACACCACCCTCCTGTATGTCAGCTCATACCAGTGGGGTTTCATTTTTCTCCTGAGAGTACTAGCTAATGAATACAGCTGAGAATTGCATAGTTTTCTCAGATTTCAGTACGATTTGAAGGGGTAGAAATGTAAAAGAAATGCCAATTTTTTCCTTTTAGCTTCACCTTCTGAAAATAAAAAACATTTTTGACCACTGGGCTAGGGGCAGGAAGGCAAGTGACCCCTCATTTGATGTGGTATGTTTTCTTCTTTCTAGAATGGTATGCTTTGTCTACTTTTCGTCACTTATGTAGGTGTTAACCATTTTAGTACAGGGAAGTTGAGTTTAAGAAAATGTAAAAAAAAAAAAAAAATCAGAAAAAAAAAAAATGAGCCTTTGTAGTTTTGTACTCTGGCACTCCCTTCAGTATGTCATCTACCAGTGGGATATCATTTGTCTCCTAGGAGCACTAGCATACAGTAGGAAATATAATCGTTTTGCAAAGATTTTAGTACATTTGAAGGGGTGGAATTGCAAAAAAAAAAAAAATCCAATTCTTTTTCCTTTAGCGCCACTTTCTTGAAACATTTGTGCTCATCTGGCTAGGGATAGAAAAGCAAGTGACCCCCTGTCGTCTTTCTAGAAATATATAGTTTTATATAGTTATTCAGCTGTTTTAGGGTAATTTAGTTCATAAAGTTTAAAGTACCAGCCTGGTAGTTAGGGCTCTGTGCAGGCCATAAACTTAGGTAAAACAACACATATTTGGTATTTTTTGTGGGGGGGGGGCAGGGGGCTCAGGGCTTTTTCAAATAATTTAAACTTTCACAAGATAAATGTTTTTGATATATAGTATGTTATTTTAGCATAATAAGTCATTTTAAACTTCCGTACATTATCTGAAGTAGGAGTGCGTATTATACATGAGTAAAAAAAGTTAGCTTTTTTTTTGTTTGTTTCCGATTTCATTAATTCCCTCCCACCACCAAGTAAGCACAAGCTACTTCCCTACTTCAACTCACCCTCCCCTGGAGCTGGCTTTAATCACTGCACAGCGGGTGGAACTCTTGCATCTGCTGCCCTTGCCTGCAAATCCCTGCGTGGACCTTTTCATTTTAGCCAATGGTAATACCTCAAGGTCCTCGCAGGACAATGCAGTACATCTAGTGCATAGATCTTTGCGAATTCGATGTACTGTATTGCCTTGATAAGTAGATTGTGAAAACAAGGGTGTGTACTATACATAGGCACTCCTGTTTTTCCATAAAATCTTGATAATAGATGACAGGTGGTACCTCTCATGACTTTAGAACATATTCCCACAGCCTCCCTTACTCTCCTTCAGACAGCCTCCCAATTTAAAACAACTGATGGTAATGACTGTCCTGAATAATAATACAAATGGCACATCTCCCTGCGTATAGAAGAGGTGTAAAACCTGTGCACACATTTACACCACTGCCAAGGTACCCATTCCATACACCCAGTTACACTATAAGATCAAGGGTACCTTCACCTGCAAATCATCCAGTGTAATATACCTCATCATGTGTGCAAAATGTCCAACAGCAATTTATGTGGGTGAAACTAGACAGCCATTACATAAGAGGTTTAATTCCCACAGATCCATTGTTAACAACAAACACCAGCGGGAGAATATTTTTTCCAAAAAGTGTCAGGGACATTAGTCTGACTGTACTGATGGGACAGTTTCGCACTCAGAGAGACAGAAAAGTATGGGACGTAAAATTAATGCTATGATTTGATTCTTTGACTTATGAGCTTAATAGAGACATAAAATTGCTGCCACATTATCACCTTGTGGATTAACATCTACAACAGTCCCTCTGGGATCATAAATACCTGGACTCCTCAGCGGAAGAATGCAGTTTAAATCACATCCTCTACCATTGACTGATCAAAGCATCAGTATCTGGCTGAACTTTCTTCTCTGATTTCCATTATAAACAATGTAATGTGTACTTGTATTTAAGAGAGATATTTTCATATTTATCTGTATAACATGCCTGAGGAAGAGACCTAAGAGATCTTGAAAGCTTGCATTCTAAATATGTTTAGTTAGCCAATAAAGGTATCAACTTTACTAAATTTTTGCCTCCTAAAATCTTGGGTATAATTTGCACCTGCGTATTATACACAGGTGCACATGCCTGAGATTTTACAGTAATTATGACATCATAACTTTGTGCACGATGCAGAATTTACTTCATGTGAGGTACCATGCAAAATCTCCATTTGTTCTATGGTTTTCCATATGTAACTAAAAAGTTACCTACTGGAATCCTACCTAAACAGATGGATAGCAAAAATGCTTAAAATGTGTCTGGTCTGCAGGTACAGGAAATGGCCCAAGCATCTGGCACTGAAGGGGTTAAAGTTGTGAAAAGCGTGACCGTATCTCACAACTCCAATAATGGTTAAGTCTTACCCTTTAAAGTTTCAGCCTGATAGGAGGAGAGACTAACCAAACCACCAATTGTGGATGGAAACCAGTCAGCACTAGTGCTATTTCTATGTCAGTATTGACTTGTGCATATATATATATATATATATATATATATATATATATATATATATATATATTCATTATTGTGATTTCTGGAAGGAAAAAATGTCCCTCCTTTATAGTGCTCAATGGGTGGAAAATTCATATCTTCCTCCACTACTGGAGTTAATATTGTTTGATAATATATGGGAGCTGTTA
Organism: Rhinophrynus dorsalis; assembly: GCA_037306005.1. Classification (NCBI taxonomy): domain Eukaryota; kingdom Metazoa; phylum Chordata; class Amphibia; order Anura; family Rhinophrynidae; genus Rhinophrynus; species Rhinophrynus dorsalis. The sequence continues at coordinate 145,648,551 of CM074725.1, read as the reverse complement.
GGAGGGATGTCTTATCTTCCAGAACTGTAGGAGTTAACATGAATACACATCCTAACCATATTAACTCCTGAAGTGCTGGAAGCTAAGATCTATTTCACTGAAGAGAAGCTTTGCACCCCTACAGGCAAAGATTGTCTGGGACCAGCACAAATTTGGTTATTTGTCCCCAGATAATGAATTGTCACTCATTTGCCTCAGGTTAGCCCAATAAGACAGGGTGGCAAAAGCCCTCTGACAGTCTGATATTAGGAACTCTTGGGCCATGCCCTCCTACACTTCCTGTAACACTTTGTATACTAGAGAGCTGTACAGTGTGTGCACTCCTCTCTGATACTCAAAGGGTTATATTAGGTTATATAAGTATTGTCCTTACCATTGCTACTTTTCTCAGAAATGAAGAGCTGGCTTGCCTCTCCATGAGAGTTTTAATGTGTTCACTTATCACTTCTCCCTGTCAGCTTCATGTTCTGATTGTGAGAGGTAACAGGTTATTGCTCTGGTGCCACACAGGGAGTGGATAAGCCTTCTCTACATACAGTGAAAAGGGAACTAAGCTAGTCAGTGCCAAGGAGCATAATGGTGTAACCCTTTGACTGCCAGAGGGTGTGCATAGCACAATGCATTTTACACCCCATTGGCACTCAAAGGGAGTGCAGCTGCAATCTTGCTCTTTAACTCGTTGAGTGCCAGAGCGTGGTATCCAGCACATTGGACACTTATCTGTCACTGAAAGTGTTAACACAATTGGCAGTTGTAATGCCTTCTCCATTCCCTCCATTGTGCCTCTATTCCCTCTATCTCTGACTCTCTCTCTCTCTGTCTTTCCTCCTTCCCCTTTTTACTGTTTTCCTCTGTTTCCCCCACACCTTTCCACTGTCTCACCACACTTTGCCATTGTTTCCTCCATACCTTACCTTTCTTATCTTCTTTTGCGGCCCCACCCAATTTTTTTTCCCAGTGGATTAAATGTGGCTTTTAAACACTTGAATGATATAGAGGTGTCTTAAGTATTACAAAGCAATGTGTTAAGAGAGCTCTCTAGTATTCATGTGTTTAAAATCCCCATTTAAATAATTGGGAATTTATATTTTGGTTATTTTTCCCTATCTTATATGGCAGCAGTGTGTTGAAGCCAGGCCTAAACAGCCGACAGTAGTACATGTACATGGAAGCTCGAATTTGTACTCCTTCATGCCTGTGTAATAAGTGTGACCAAGTGGTATTTATAGGTTCAGGGGGTCTGCTGTTTGGGAGTGGATTATGGACTCCCCCTGCTCAGACCCCCACATGCTTTATTTTGTGGACCGGGTGACATGGTGCCTTCTCCTTTGTAATAGTATCACTCAAGCAAATTTATACAGGAAATGCCAAGCATCTTTCACATACAAATTCTGTGCTTTCAGGGAAGGGTCCCCCTGATGCCTGGCTCCCTTGTTCTGCTCTACCCTAGAAGTAACCCTCTGTATTATACACTGATAGTTTAATGCTACAAATGTATGGGGAGAAAATCTTCTCAATGGGTGTTTTATAGCTCCATACTAACCTAATGGTATAATACAAAGGTCTTGTCAAACAAGTTCAGCATGCTCTGTGGGATGTAGTTGTAGAAGCATTTTGTCTTTTAAGTAGGCTAAATATTTGGAATGTGGGGCTTATATAATCAAAAGCCGTTCTTTTCCATTTAATAACTGGAAACTTTGCTAAACTGCAAAATCTAGACTTTAGCTAATCTGTAATTCTTAAAGAGACCGTGACCACCTCCCCATTTTGACTTTACATATTCTGCAATACCATAGTATCTAGAAGTCAAACAGCAAATACTACTTTTTATTTATTATATATTTAATTTGTATTTTTTTTTTTTTTTTTTTTTTTTTTTTAACTCTATTAGATAGGTCATCAGGACTACTCCCTCTAGATGTCCCTAGGGTCAGAGTAACTCCTTCCTCTATCTGTACCAGTACCCCTACTAAAGAAAATATTGGAGGGCGAGAACCTGGAGTTCTCTACCCCAATCCAATGGAGGTAGCAGGTGTGACCTTGCTGCCATTGCAGCAAAGCCAGATAACCAGCACCAGTTGAGTCAGTAACTGGACAAGATGACCACACCTACTTGAAGTACTGGAGCTCAAATGTGAGGAATGAAGAGTGAGCATAGTCCATGGGTCAGCTGTGGTCAGAGATTGGCTGCTCAAATTCAGATATGGTAAATAAGCCAAGGTAATTGGAAGTCTGGAAAAAAGCGGGAGGTCAGGTCCAAGCAAGTCAGTCAGAGGAATCGGGAAATGTATAATTGCAGGAAATGCAGAAAGCTGCTACTGCAGTATGTTAGATAACTGGCCACTGATGATTTGGAATTGCAGCTTTTTATTGGTTGTCCATTGGAACTTGTCATGTCTGCTCTTGCAAACGCACCAAGTAGAGAACAACTATGCATGCTCGTACATGAATACAGCTCAGAGGATCGCTCCTCAGGATTTAAACCTTTCCAATTTACTATGTATTTGTCACAGATACTAAGGAGGCTCAGAGTCTGTACGTTATAGTTAATGGAGTTTATTGAAAACAACAAACAAAAGAATAGGCAATAGGCAAGCAGGGGGTACTAGTCAGCAAGCACTATTACCAAAAATAATAGGATGGGTCCTAGACCACCCTGCTGGAGACTAGGCCAAAGCCAATGGTAGTCTCATATACAAGGACAAGTGATACAGCAGCAACTGGAACGTCAGTCTTGATCCGACGAACAGGAAACCAGGATACTCAGGAACCGAAGAGAAGCCACTAGTAGGGGTTGTAAGAGTGAGTCTCAGGTACGCACCTGCAGACAGTAAGAACCCTCAGAACCACACCTGCCGCCAGGTGGGAACTCCTAGGCTATAGGACACAAGTACTGAGCCCTCTGACTCCCGCATCAGTCAGATGAAGTAAGGTGAAAACTGACTCACGCCTGCAGTCAGCTATGCAAGTCTACCAGAGCCCCAGGTCCGCACTATATTGGGTGTCTAATCACCAGGGGAAAAGACGAAAGAATAGTCAGACAGAGCCACAAGTCAGCACCAGAGGGGGTAGTCAGACAAGCCGGTTCATACACAGTTCAGGTAGTCAGCCAGAGCCACAATTCAGCACCAGATTGGATCTCCACTATTAGGGGTTAGGCAAAAGAATAGTCAGACAGAGCCACAGGTCAGCACTAAAATGGATGGAAGACTAGCCAGGTCATACACTGAGCCCAAGGTTACAGAACTGCTATGAACAACAACGCAAGGGCAACTGAGTCAGGCCTCAGTCTACCCTTTAAACCCCTCCACAGGAAGTAGGAGGAGCAGCTCAGAGAGAGAAAGTAGGACGTTGGTAGGAGGAGACTACAGGAAGCAAACAGATAAAACAGAGGCCTGCAGCATGCTTGAAGCCTCGCGCCTGCAGATGATGATGAAGTCAAGGTAAGCTGTAACAGTATTTAAGCTGACCCCTATGGAGGAGTGAGTCCAGGATTTCCTAGACCCAAAGTTCTTTGACTCTATCAAGTATGGGACCAGGACAGAAAGGAGTTAGTTGTCCAGGGTTTCAGGAGTGACACATAGAAGACTTTGGGATAGTCAGGGTGCCTGGAAGGCAAAGCCTTGCAACAGCTTGATTAATAATAACACAAATGTGGAAAAGCCTGATATATTTAGGCCATGTAGGAGAAAAACCTCTTTGACTGGGGAGGGGGGTACAAGTTTCTGCTGTATCAGATAGACCTACAGATGGTTTAGGTCTGGCCGATGCCTCAGAAACTAGTACACTTCCATCCAGGGAAGAGTATATCTAAAAATGCAGAAGACCAGAAAGTCTCAATTGAGGTTTCTTATAATGGGCATAGGTAACACAGGAGTTGAACTTGTTTCATGGCTGAACACAAAATAAAACTGTGGATAAGATTGGGTTCAAGGATGAAAACCTTTTTCTCTGTCATCCAGTGTGCAACATCAAAGTCATGGGGTACTGTTCTCTCCTCCTGGAGTACAGGGTGTTTAAAAAAAAAAAAAGGTATGGTCTCTGATCCCCCTTCGTTTTACACCAACCTACTCTAAGTTTCAAGTGACCTGTCTCATGAAATAACGATCAGGCACTGTTCTTCTACTTATTTTTAGTATTATGGGACTGTATTTTTCCCCATTAAGAGTACTCCCATTCACTGGCTTCCTTAATCATGAATTGTCTGGTTCACAGGTGTATTTTTAGGACCTTTTACCTGTGGATGTTGACTTTTTCTCTCTGTCTTTACCTCACTGTTGAACTTCTCTGAAGCTCTTCATGTTACACAGTAGGAGTCTAAAGACTGAAGCTGGGGAAGTTAACCTCTTGAGTGCAGTGGTGCTACATTTATGTCCCTGTTATTCTGGCATCCACTATTATGTGGCGTTTTGCCTGTTATTTAATTTCTCTTTTATTGCTAAGTGTGAAAGGTGGCTATATTTACTGTAAGGGTTCCTTAAGCCTTTTGTTCCTTATTCTGTTTCTACCTTTTTGTGGGACTTTTCTCCTTTCTCATGTTACCATCAGTGGATTTCATGGCCTCCTCTGTGAACTGAAAAGTTCCTCTGTTCTGTACCAGATCAGTGGGTCACTCTGATGTGATGTATGTGATGTCCATACTTTGTAATTTTCATGTAGCATATGTGTTTCCCTCAATCTCCCTGATCCGCAGGTGTAACGGTTTTATGTACACTCAGAGACGGAAGGTTAGGTAAAAACACAGTTTTATTTAAACCACACAGAATCAAAATAACCCTCGCGGATCCAGTATATAAGTACAGTTATAATACTGACACAGGACAGGTTACAGTGACATCAATAACCCACACGGTTCCATTATATGTATACTAGTTGAACAGCCCGTTGCACAGGCCACAGTGCCAATACTCAATACTCTTAAATCTCTCTCTAATGAGGACTTCCCAAGTTGTTTCCCATTTAGAGTATATGTAGCAAGTTTGTTTCTGCAGCCCAAATGCATAACCTTACATTAAATTACATCTGCCACTTTTTTGCCCGTTCAATCAGTTTATCTAAATCCTTTTGCAGAGAAAAAACATCCTGCTCTGTATGTATTTCCTTACATAGCTTAGTGTCATGGTCAATGTCTGGGAAGTTGGACACTTGAATTTTGGGACTGTCTTATTATTTTTGATTTTCTTTGGTTACAGATTATTCTCTGTCATATATGTTTATACTTTGTAGCACAATAGGTGATTCCATTCTTACTGCTGTTGTAGTCCAACTCCATCTACGCTTGTATATGGAGGTATTGTATGAGTTTGTAACACATCTTGTGTTGAATATCATACACTTTAATTTATTTTAATTAGCTGTTTTTTTCAACTTCTTTTATTTTTTAATTCACTAAAAGTTATGTTATATTAAAGCGAAACTACCACCCCTGAATACATTTGTCCCAAATAAATACCCATCTGGCGACTAGCTGCTCAATAGCGCTAGTCGTCAGAAATATTACCTGGTGTTTGAGAATTGTACACTGGGCAAGAAACAGCACAGGCGTCTTTCCATAGTGACATCTGCGCGCCTGCGCTGTCAGTCCCAGACAGCTCTAGGAGGCGCTGCTAGGAGTCGTTCGGCTCCAAAAGAGACTGACAGAGCAGGCGCGCAGACATCACTATGGAAAAATGTCTGCTCTGTTTCCTCCCTGTCAGTCCTTGAACAGCGTACAATTCTCAAACACCAGGTAATATTTCTGGGAATTAGCACGACTGAGCAGCTAGTCGCCAGATGGTTATTTATTTGGAACAAATTTATTCAGGGGTGGTAGTTCCGCTTTAACATACACATATCCTCTTTCCCCTACCGTGATCCATACTGCTATTCCGGGGGTATTTTCCTCTACGGAGCCTTTGTTGCGGTGGGCTTCTCCATCTGCCCTTAAGCCACCTATATCTTGTCTTACTAAAAACACTGCACTGCCTTGGACAGATGCCACTTCCCTTAAGGATCAGTCTAATAAGTGCTTAGATTTCTTATTTCAGGTGAATTTTGGGGCCACTGGGCTAACCTTGGATGAACATCTGTCAGATGCCATTGGGAGAGATGTTCCTAAAGAGGAACTGAAAGTCATGCTACCCAGTATAGTGGAGGCCAAAGCATATCTTACTGAGCTGGCCTTTGATGTTGCTGGGTTTTCTGGAAAGGCTCCATCCCTTTCAGCAGCAGTGCATTACACCCTGTAGAATAAAATTTGGTCGACTGACCAATCTTACAAAAAGTCTTTGGCAGGGGTGGACAAGTTCTGTACCCAGGAGCTATCAACAGTGCATGGTTTCAGGATATCTCTGTCTGAGTACAGGCAGATCAATTAAAGTAACTGAGCTATTCATTGATCCAACTATATTTAAGCAGTGATATCCTGAACCTGAATAACTGCACTGGTGCTAGGTTTTGAGGGCCGAATTTGCCCACATCTGGTCTTTGGGGTCCTGTATCACGAAGGACAGAAAACTGCACTGTGGACAGTAATCTTCCAGTTCACTCACACTCGCTAATCTCAAAGCAATAATCTGTTTTTTTTGTTGCCTCAAACCTCCCTAAATGTTCATTTATGACATACTAACCTTTTGAACAAAAGAAAAATTCTATAAAAAATTATAGATAGGCGGACATCATATTTAAATGGATATGGACCTGTTTTATTTTTATGTGATAATTTATCTTTAAAAAGTTTTGTTAATATTCTTTGTTTGAATCAGTATTGTCCTTTTGAATGTGGCTATTTTATTCCGGGCGCAGACATTGTTAGGATTTTCTGTGCAGTGCTTAGCCATGACATTCTTGCTTTGTTTGTCATTGTCCTGTTTTTAGAAGTTGGAAAGTCACACAGCAGATTGGATCCTGGTAACTCCAGCCATCTCTTGTTTTTTTTCTGGTATTTTATTTTTAAACTTGAAACATGTATAGCAGAAATGTAACTTTACTAATACTGTTTAAAATAGAATACCACTTCTGCCACGTGTTTGATTGTTTATATATGTATAAAAGAGAATCCTTCATCAGTGCTACAAACATCCATAAGCAGCAGGACGTAGAAGTTATTGAAATCCCTCCACACTTCTACCAGAGGTTACATATGTGGGTATAGTGATTTGGACAGGTTTGGGCAGGAGGGTGATCCTGTCCAGATCACTGCAACCACATAATACTTTGAACTGGCAGCAGGCGAAGTAATGCATGCAGGGACTGAGCCAACACATGTATTACTTGTTTTATCTACCAATGGTCAAAATAATAGGAGGTTCAATCCTCACAAGCATTACTCCACCCTCTGCCAATTCAAATCACGCCCTCAGTGTACACCATTTTCTGCAAGAACAGCAAGGTAAATTTAGTGTCCTTCCCCTCTAAGTCCCCATCTTCAATCCCTTCACACTCCCCACTTGGCCTCCCTAACCCACTGATGTTCACCATGTCCTCCTTTCAGATCTCCATGATCTTCATGGCTGGGTGATATCAATGCTTTGCTGAGCAAAGCCCATTGTTTGTGAATATGCCAACAACATACTTCAATGGAGACCATAGCAATCCCCTAAAAGTGTACAGTGAAGAATTGATTTCACCCAGTGCTGCAGATCAGTGATCTCGTGGAAGGACTTAGTGAATATCATGAGATTTTAAGCTATGGAAACTCAATTCTTGTAACGTTCAAGTGTTGGCCTTAAAGCGGAACAACCACTGCTAAAAAAACTTGATCTCCAATAATTCCCCATCTGGCGACTAGCTGCTCAGTAGCGCTAGTCGCCAGAATTATTACCTTGTTAAAGGGACTGTAATGTCCCATAAATTTTTGTATAGTTTTATAAAGCCTTAGAAAATAAGCAGAATGGTGCAAACCCTATCTCTGAAACCGCTATGGTGTGAGAGATATAGGCATTGAAAGTTCGGCCCTCTCTCTCCTTCTCCTGACGTCAGCATCTAGCTGACAGCAGGAGATTCCAGTCTGGGGACCAGCAGACGGTTCTGCAGCAAAGCCAAGATTGCGTTATCTGTAAAGAATTCATTCACTGGAAATGTCTACAAAGTATGCCTGGTTTTCATCTTTCCAATGAATTAATTCTTTATAGATAATTCGATCTCCGCTCTGCTGCAGAGCCTCCTCGAGTCATACGACTCGATTCTCCTGCTGTCAGCTTTACAGCTGACATCAGGAGAAGGGGAGGGAGGGGGGAACTTTGAATCCCTATATCTCTTAAACCATAATGATTTGAGGGATAGGGTTTGCACCATTCTGCTAATTTTCTAAGGCTCTATAAAACTATAGAAAGTTTATATGGGACATTACTGTCCCTTTAAATAGAATTCTCCATTTTTCCTGGAGTGACAGGTAGGACAGAGCGCTGACATCTTTCCATAGTGACATCTGCACGCCTGCGCTGTCAGTCCCAGACGGCTCTAGGAGGTGTTGCTAGGAGCCGTTTAGCTCCAAAAGGTACTGACAGCGCAGGTGTGCAGACGTCACTATGGTAAGATGTCTGCTCTCCGTCCTCCCCAATTTTTAGCAGTGGTACTTCCGCTTTAACATTTAAAAGCCTTTTTCCCAGACACTTTGACCCCTTAAGGACCGGGAAAATCTGAGGTGGATTTCACTTAAGGACCGGAGAAACTTTGACTTTTTTTTTGACTATGTCTTTGTTCAACCATATTTTCTCTTTAATTCCTTTTGTACACCCACACAAATTATATACTGTTTTTTTTAAAGGAGCAGTAAACTTTTTTTATGAAAACATACATATTGTAGGGATTTTCCTATTGAGTAAAATAAGGGTACTCCCACTGCCGAGAGATTTATATTGCCAGAGTTATTACAGTTTAAACCCATGATTTTTTACATTAACAATGCCCTCTAGTGGTCAAATTCTAATTAGATTTCCTGTTAAATTCTACTGGAGAGGAAAGTCAGAAAAGTGAGAGACATACAGTTTTCCATAGAATGTGAAAGAAATTGCCTGTCACTTCCTGTCAGAACTTCCAGGAAGTAAACACAGTAAATTCACTTCCTGATTATTTGAACTGTTATAAATTTTGAATAAAACATCTGACAGCAGCGGGAGTGACCTTGTTTTATTCATCAGAAAATGCTCTATAAAATATGTTTTCATAAAAAAAAAAGTTTACTGCTCCTTTAAGCACAAGTAGGGCTTTCTTTTGATACCACAATTATAATGAATACCTCATCGTTTGTTTTTTTTTTGTTTGTTTTTTTTATTTTATTTTAATCAAATTATTTTGCTTACATTTTCCTGTAAGGATTTGTATACTATTAGTTCATTAAAAAATACCCCTAAATATATTAATTTGCTTCTCCTGAATATGAGAATACCCCATATACCTAGTATTTCAATCCCTTTCTCACATTTACAATTTAAATATTACAAGGTAGACACCATTATTTCCTACCTGTAATTTTTCAACAGTTGGCTTGTGAGCATCATAGCTTGACGGTGCCAGAACCAAAAATGTCCCACAAAGCTAAATGTTTCTAAAAAGTAGACAACATAAGGTAACTAGTCAGGAGAATTTTGGAGTTTTTTATGCAGCTATTTTTCCAGAAATATTTTTGAAAATTGTGGTAAAATTTTTATTTTTTTTATTTTTTTTTATTTTTTTTGCAGTTTTCACACTTACATTTCAATATTACTGTTGATATCAAGCACGGGATAGTTGAATATTTTAAAAAATGCATTGATTAGTATTCGGCTCCTTCTTCTGAGTACGTCAGTACCCAATATGCATTGGTTTCTCAAGGTTTGGGGGAGATGCGGGGCCCAAATTGGAACATGTGCGTTTCCAGTTTCACACTTTTTTTTTTTTTTCACAGCTTGCATCACAACCCTGGCTTTCATTCTATTTGCATTTTATCAATATTTTCGCTTCCACTCTATCACCAATCCGTCCCAAAATCTTCAGTAAGGCAGAGAAACACATATATTAGTTTTGCTCTGGATTTCAATCAGATGATATTTGCAGATTTTTTTAAGTGCTTTAGTGGTTAGTTACATCGTATGAGAACGGCAATGCCCCATATGCATAGGTTTGTCAGGGTTTGGGGAGCTACTGGGCCCAGTAGGGAACGTGTGTTTCTATTATCAGAGATGGGGAAAAAAAAACTTAGGGTGCTTTGCTTCCCATTATATTTTGATAGATAGTGTTAGATCTAAGGAGGGATGTGTTTTGAAAAATAAGAAAACAGGATATTTCAGAGGGGAAAAGTGGCCAAATAATAAAATAAACTTTACAGCACTACTGCATTGTGCCTGCATGGTATTGCTTAAAGCAGTCATCCATGCAGAGGCCAGGTTTGGAAGGGCAATCAGGACAGTAAGTGGGAGTATCTGTCCGTATTCCCTTGCTGTAGCAAACCCTGCAGCACTTTTGTGGGTTTTTCTTTTGGGGGGTTAGGGGGATTTTATAAATGTAGTGTACTACCCTGGGGTTTGGTGTAATTATTTCTGTTTCCCCTGGAAACAAAAATTGGGAAATAAGATGGAGCTGATATTGCAGAAAACTAAGTTTTAAAGTGGGGTTTGCCAATTTGAAAATCAAAAAAGAATTGTATGCTGCAGTCTGCATCATGTAAATGGCAACTTTTTTGTACCATGCCCTACACTTTCTCATCCTGAGGTACCGGCTGCATGAGTTGATCACACAGATCAACTCTCCCCATCTGCTTGTTGTAGTCTCTGATGCAGACTGGCTTTCTTAGTACACCCCTTCTGCCAAGAACAGAGACTGCCACAGTTTTGTGCTCATGCATGGTGGAAAGCATGTAGACATCTTTTCTGTCCTTGAACTTAACTGCCAGCAGCTCTTGTTGGCACAAAGCTGAGGACGTCCCGGTTTTTAGTTTTTTGCTACAAGTTCTTTGGGCATCTCCCTTCAATTGCACCTGACAGTGCCACAGGCCACGGTGTCAAAATGAAAAAGTGACTTAAATAAAAGGGGGCTGGTGTAGTAGTTATCAACATGATATCCTTTATTTAATAGTAAATTATTTAGGGGTAAATTAGATCCCAAACTATCTTCCCATTTGTTCCCAGAGATTCGGTGCAACCAGGGGGGGCAAGTTGGCTGTCCTTGCCCTCATAAATTTGAAAAGCCTGGGTATAGCCTGTGGCACTTTCGCACTATTTATAAAATTTAATACCGAATGTAGATCGCTTGGAGGGATATATTGCTTGAAACCTAACCTGCCTTTATATTTCATAAGGGATTCATCTATACTTATGTGTTTTTGGGGGGGTATATACTTGGGCAAACTTTTCCTGTAAATGATTTATTAGGGGGCAAATTTTGAACAGTCTGTCATACTGGGGATGTTCTTTTGGGAGGCACAGGGTATTATCACTAAAGTGCATAAAGTGCAAGATCATTTCGTATCTAGTCAAGGTCATTGTTTTGTCAAATATAGGGGTATCATATATGGGATTTTTACTCCAGTATGATCTAATACTTTTTTTTTTTTTTACTATTCCCATTATCATTGTTAGGGCCCAGAATTTCATGAATTCTAAAAGGTCTGTGGGTTGCCATATTTCTTCCTTGGAAACGAACGCTGATGGGTTGCTGGCAATATATTGGGCTGCATATAAATTGATTTGAGACACTATTTCCCCCAAAATTTCTTCCACCAAAAATAAATAAATAAAACTGAACATGGGTAAATCCTGCCACATCCACTTGAATTCCTGGGTTGCCTGTGAATTCAGGAATTTGTGGGCATAAATTGCCTGGTGATACCCATTCATCAGCAGGAGCGGCAGTACTTGTGGCAGCTCTTGGGACAGTACTTGTGGCAGCTCTTGGGCATTTCTTAGGGCATCTCTTTGGGAAGGTCTTTGGGCTGCTCTTGGGGCATTTGCCGGGGCAGCTCTTGGGGCAGTTGCCAGGGCAGCTCTTGAAGCAGTACGTCTTCTTTTCACAGAAGGCCCAGCGTCATCACTAGAGCTGCTCTCACTCTCAGAAAACTGAGTGATGTCGAAGTCTGACGCAATGTCTGTGGCTTTACGCCTCTGTGGAATACGCCTCTTCTAAAGTGTACCTCAGCTTCATCGTATACACCTGCTCTAAAGTAAATAAATTACTAACTTCTGCACCTAACTATACCTAACTCTTACCCCAAACAGTCACTATTCCTATGATACATTTTTTTTGTATTTTTTTTTTCCCTACGCTACTCCTAAACTTAAATCTATCCCTAAGCCTTACCCTAACACACTTATTCCCTAAACCTACCCAACCCAACTAGCTTATAATATAAAATAATTTTTTAAAAAGAAACTTTTTTTTTTTTTTTTTTAAATTCCTACACTACTCCGAAACCTAAATCTATTCCTAAACCTCACCCTAACCCTCTTATTTCCTGAACCTACCTAACCCAACCAAACTACCTATCTAAACTAGTTTATAGTATAAAATCAATTTTTAAATAAAACAACGCCCATGATTTCCAAACAGTCAAAAAGCTGATGTTTCCAACAGCTGGAGAGCATAAGAATTCCTACCTCTAACCTAAGATATAGTTCCCTTTTAACCCCTTAAGGACTCATGACGTGCCAGAGCCATCATGGTGGTTCTGCGCTTAAAGGGGATCTATCACTCCTATACAAGGAGTGGCCAGAGATCGCTTCAGCTTACACTCAGAAAGCCTCAGTCATCAGAGGAGGCTGGATAGAGGGAAGAGAGCAGAGGAAGAGTGACAGACTGTGGATACAGAGCTGTACCAGCAATCTCTCTGGAAGGAAGCCTGTGGATCATCTTAACATGCTTAATTTCGGCCAAACACAGAAAAAAAAAAAATTACATTTGTATAACAGCTAGTCGCTATATAAGCTTCCATTTAAAGTGATAGTAATGTTTCATAATAAAAGCAGCTCTAATTAATCTTCATAGTATTTGGGCCATGGAGAGTGTTATTTCAATTCTGTCAGAGTTGTAGTTCAAGAGTGATTCAATGACAAAGTATCCCCCTCCCGCCCCTTTTACTGATGTAACACTGCTCAGCCAGAGCAGAAGGGAGGTGCCCAGGTAGACTGCAGAGAGGGACAATCTTCAATTAAGATAAGGGAAAAAACTAAAAAACTTGTCAAGGGGGGCAGGGATTACATTGTTCTAATAGAAAGAAGCTTGTCCCCTGCTGTTATCTGTCTGGTCTATGGACTGGATTCCACATCTGAGAAGAGATGGCTTACACTAGGTAAAAGGGGCGGGAGGGGAAACTTTGCTTGTGAATATCTCTCATACCATAAAGGTTTGAGAGATAAGACTTATATCGTTCTTCATGTTTTTTTAATGCCTATAAAATAAAATAAAGATAAAATGAAGTATTACTATCCCTTTAAGACAAACTTGTATAGGGGTGATGGATCCCTTTTAAGGACCAGTGACTGTTTATGGAATTCAAGGGTCCCCGACTGTCATGGAATTCAGAGGTCGCTGCAAGGCTGCACACCACTCAGGAACCCCTGAATCCTATCTGCAAAAAAAAAAAAAAAAGCCCTGTAGTCCTTAACCCTTAGAGTGCCAGAGGGGTACATCGCACATTGCTTTGCAAAGGTTAACTGCTGGCCATGCGCTGTGCTGCCACTCATTAAGGGGTTAAATATAAATACAAACTAGATTTAAGATTTTCTAGGATGGATATGTTATACAGCTCTGTGTATAATGTGTCAGTTGTTACTAAAAAAAAGTGTATTTTTTTTTTTGTCATTTGCTCTGTACAAACCTGTTTCTGTGGACATGATGAAGATAAATAAACAGAATGATTTGCTTGTACCAAAAATGTATATATATTTTTTCCCCTCTGAGTGTATTATATGACAGTCATTTTGTCTTTGTGTTTTTAGAAAGACCCGGACTATCTGCGGCTGTGGTTGGATAGTTTTGTCTCTAGCTATGAACAATTCCTTGATATCGACTTTGATGAGATGCCAACCAGGTATGACAAGACCCTCAAAGAGAAAGCAATTAACATACATGATATTTTTACAGTAAAGCTAGCCATATCTGAGAGAAAAAGTTCTGTTACAAGGTTTTTGTCCTTTAGCCAGTTAAAATGGATGCTTAAAATGTATATTTGAAAATGGGCATATATATAAGTAGAATGATGCACCTTTTAGATGCCTCCTCATATTCCTGGGTACTCTGAGTAATACATCTGCTCTGAAAGATTACATTGAAAAGTTGAAATCTCTTAAAGAAGTACTTTAAAACTTATTTTGTGGCATGAGTCATTATATATATTGGCAATGGGAGACATATAATAGGGGTTGTGCACTAGTCAGTGGGCAACCAGTTTGACAGCATATATAATCTTCAGCCATTGTCGATCTAATGCAGGATGAAGGCCTCCTCAGCAAGCCTTCAACACCTTAGTCCCTGTGCCTTTTGTTTCCACTGTGGTACCGTGTGTGTGTGTATGTGTATGTGTATATATGTATGTGTGTGTGTGTGTGTGTGTGTATATATATATATATATATATATATATATATATATATATATATATATATATATATATATATATATATATATAAATATAGTATACTAGTAAAAGTGGCATGGCATTGCCCATTTGATTTAACCATTTGAGTGGCAGAGTTGCAATGTCCCACTGGTAGTCGAGAGGCACACATACATTATGGAAAGAGTAACCAGTGTCAGATAGCAGCAGCTAAAGCAAACAAAGTCCTGTCTTTCATAAAAAGGGGTATTGAAGCAAGAGTGGATAACATAATTTTGCCATTGTACAAATAATTGGGAAGACCTCACCTCGAATTTGCAGTGCAGTTTTGGGCACCAGTTCTGTAAAAGGATATTCTAGAACTAGAGAGAGTACAGCAAAGAGCGACAAACTTAATGAAAGGAATGGAGGACTTGATGTATGAGGAATGACTAGACAAACTTGGTTTATTTACTCTAAAGAAAAGATGACTAAGAGGAGATCTTATCACAATTTACAAGTATATGAGAGGTCAGTACAAGGATCTCTCTGGTGAACTATTCATTCCAAGGCCTGATCAAATAACCAGGGGACACCCCTTAAGATTAGAGGAAAGGAGGTTTCGACTTTGTTAGAGGAAGAATATTTTTATATTAAGATCTGTTAAATTATGGAATTCTATGCCCAAGCATGTGGTTATGGCAGATACAATGGATACATTTAAGAGAAGATTAGATACATTTCTTTCAAAAGGAAACATACAGGGTTATACTGTGCATTAGTAGGCAAATCAGGAAGGTCTGATAAAGACTAACTGATTTGGCAGCAGGAAAGCTATACAATTCTCATGTCACTGGGTTACGAGGCAAAGGTTGAAATCGATGGACTTTTCTTTTTTCTACCTAATTTACTATGTTACTGTGTGAAACCCCAGCCTCGTAGTAGTGAAACCCCAGCCTCGTAGCAGTGAAACCCCAGTGGTAGTGTAAAGAGGATGGGGAGGAAAAGAGTGTTTGGGTGAGAGAGATGAGATGAGGTGAGATAGAAAGCAGTTGAGATAGAAATAATGGGGCTTGAACATTTCATGGAGCGGAGATAGTTAATTTGGATAGCATACGGCAAATAAAAAGCATGAACTACAAAAACGTCATGGTGGATGTAAAAGGGAATAGAGACAGAGACGTCAAGGGGGCAAAGAGAGGGCATGTGGGACAGAGAAAGGGCATAAAGGGAAAACAGGACACAGGGAACAGAGAATGAACATAGGGAACAAAGAAGGATGAGGTGCAGAGAAAGACACAGGAAAGAAACAGCATCGGGATGAGAGAGCATGATGGGCAGCAACAAGGCCTGTATTCATGTTTTTCATTTCATTTTATCATTTTTCATGTTTTTTTTTTTTAAGGGCTACAATATAAAATAAACTTATTTTCAAGGTTTACTATCCCTTTAAAAATAAATGATTAATAACACTGAGCTGCTCAAAACCCCTATCTAATAACAAGAGTGAAAGTATAACAAAAATCAAAATGGGTGAGCGCTGAAAAAATTGTGAATAATCATGGTACAATACACAAATATTTTCACGTGTATTCACAGTTTGTAAAAGAGACCCTGTTATTCATATGTTTCCCTCAGGATAAATGTAAGGCATATATGAAAAAGGAAAAAAAGTGCAAACCGTAGCGTGATCTGTGTTATAAAAATACAATGTATACACACACACTATATATTTCTTAGATATACAAAACAGAAAAAGTCCCAAAAAAGTGTTATTTAAGGTTCTTGATTATTGAATCGCAATAGTCCAAAATTCTAGTAAAGCTGAGTATACTGAAACATGGGTTCTTGTATCTCAGTGGATCAAAAGGGTTAATTCAATGGACTCAACCTTAAAGGGATATGTTTGGCTGGTCAATAGTGATCCAGTCAAGCGAATGCATGTGGGGTTATTATGCCAGCTGCCCTCACTCAGCTATTCACAAGGTTCAGTAGGGTACATTAAGTACAGCAAAGTCAGAGATCTAAGCCTTCAATCAGAGGTACTCTCACTTCGATGATGGCCTGGGAAGGAAGTTTCCAATTCCCAGGACGTTGTGAGGCTTGGGGGATTTTTGAACCACCCTCACTCTGTCTAACCTGTGTTTCATCTTGTAGAAAGTTTTGTCCAAGAGACCAATTAGTGATTTCAACTTTCTAATTGTTTAAAGTTAGTTTAAAACACGCGTTGTGCTAAGTCAAATATTTCTTTATTATAAAAAAATACCAATAAAATGGCCGAATATGATCGGTTTAACAATAAAAGGCTCAACGTGTTTCAAAACTTGAAGTTTTTACCTCAGGATCTGCGACAAGTAGCATATCATACCTAGATAAGCCTTTCTGTTAAACTGAGAGACACATTTTAACTAAGTGTAATTTTAGTCTCTTGGATACTAGAGATGACCCAGATACACTGTGAAAGGGCAGCAAATATGTGATAGTTGCCTACAGTTGGGCCTGCATTGTGAACCCTGGCAAACCAACAGGAAAACACAATGGGTGTCTGAAAGTAGGACCCCCCCCCCCGTTGCTCCCTGGTATATCTCTGGATCATGCAGGACAGTTTCCTGTTCTGTGTAATAGTTCCCCTAAAACAACTGTATCAGCCTTGAACTGAACACACTGCAAGTCTACAGGCAATTCACACAGAAACCTTGAGTTTGTGACAGAGATCCACACACTTCTGGTTTGCCTTCAAACTGAGGGATTCGCGTTTCAGACTCTGCATGGCTAATAGGGGCCATTTTGGGACTACACAAAGATGTAGTAAAACATAATTGCCCTTTAAGTTGAGTTAAATAAGTCTCTATTAACAAAGCAGTTAACTGTTGAACCTCTGACTTCTTCCTGTTTATACCCTCTTTATGATTGTGTGTTTTTTTTGTTTTTGTTTAGAATTGATGATGAACCTCCTGGACTATCACTGCTCCCTGACCATATATTGCAAGTACTTAGACTCCAGCTGCTATACTGTGTACAAAAGACTGCGGATGGTTTGGAGGAGGAACAGCAAACCCTCTCGCTCTTGCTTGTCAAGTTTTTTATCATCATTTGCAGGTGGTAATTTGTTCCTTATTTCTGTACAATATTTCCTTTAATACTTATTTTTGTCTTCTGTTGTTGGAAGACCTCTTCTAGCCATATATCACAAATGATTTGTAGGAATTCTTCTAGAATTAGAATTTCTGTCACTGTACTGTATGTACACTTTTGTATTATGAAAAATACAGGAAACAATACTAAAGTCATATTAGTTCAGGGGAAAAAAGTAACATTAGAAATACTTACCAAATGCCTAAAATACTACAGAGATGAGGGAGAGAATAAGAGGATAAGTAGGTGTTATTAAGTCGATATTTGCAGTCTTAACCCTTTAAGAGCTACAGGTCTATTCAACACATTACTTCACAATGTGTTGCAAGCCCCTCTGTCCCTTAACCTTTTGAGTGCCAGAAGGGTACGCAACACATTGGTTTGCAATGCTTTGCGTACCCCTCTGGTACGCAAAGGGTTAAAACATTAACTTCAGTTGTACTGTAAAGAATGGTGATTCCTCAGGGATGACTGATTTTTGTTCCCTATCGACTATTGTAAGCTACCTTGCAGGCAACAGTTATGTAGCAGTAAATATCTTCAACCTACTATGTATCCTTGGTCTAACAATTTATAACCATCCTCTTTCAGAAACCTGTCTAACGTGGAAGAGATTGGCTCTTGTTCTTATATTAACCATGTTATCACAATGACAACACTATATGTCCAACAGGTAAGTAAGATCTAAAGTAATTTGAGCAGGGTGTTAACACATTTTACAATTTAATGTTAAGGCTATCCATGGCTACAATCAAGGGGTATGCTGATGTTGTAGCAAAAGCCTAAGTAAGATGGAATTTATGGTAAATGAATATGTAACCTATAGACTGGGTTTTACTAAGCATAAAATACCCTTTATTCCTGAGATTTTGGAAGTTTGTATTGCTATTCTCACTCACTTCCTCTCTTAGGATTAAAAAGGGATAGTAATACTTTAATATTACTAATCCCCATAGTGTAGCTATTTAAAAAATAATAAAAAAAAAAAAAAAAAAAAAAGGAACCAAAGTTCCCCCCTTCTTCCCCCTCCCCTGAAGTCAGCGTTGTACTGACTGCAGGGATATCCGGTTTTATTTCACTGTCGTCCAATACAGGTCACTGGTACTCTGGGTGGCGATCCACCCCTTTAATAGGCAGGAACAATTATGCAAATGACTTCAGTGGGCGGAGCCTCCCCTCCTACTTAAGCTGCCTTCAGGCCAGAGCCACTAGATTGATTTGTTCCTGTGTGCTGTGCACACCAGGTGGAGAACATCTATGCATTCAACTTATTTTTTTGTTATTTTTATTCAAATATGGAATACCACTATTAGGAGGGTGACCATGGCTGTGAATTGCCCTCTTTAAAGTGGCTAGTGCAGCTTCCAGGGATTTTCTGTGGACCTTATGCCCTGAAGAGGGAACAGCTTGAGTCAAGCAGCTTCCCTGCTGAGGAATTTACCCCTGGTCTATTCCCACTTCATCATGGTCACCTGAAGACAGAAGTCCTGCAGTAAGGTGAGCCACCCCTTGAGTGCTGAAGGTCCACTTGTCCCCACAGTGTCCCTTTGCTGGGCTTGTATTTGGGAGTTTGCATTGCACTCCAGCACTCATAGGGTGTTTTTATTTGCTGATTCATGCAGTTTCTGTGGTATTCTCTGGGTTTTGGAGCTTTGGGTATACTTTTATTTATGTTTCTCAGGTATTGGGTTACTGTTTAACACTTTTTAAAAGTTAGTGGGACTTTATTAAAATTTAGTGTTCCGCGCCTTTAAGCGCGCTTTTTCCCGCTTAGACACCATTGCTCCTTTACTCTCTATGGGATTTCACAGTGTGGGACATATCTCTGCAACCGCTTGTCACAGCAACTTCAGAGATGGCTCATTTTTCTTCTATGCTCCTGCTCTATCATCCGGTGTATGTTTACAGGGTGTGGGGAGTTCAGGGGGGCTTTGGGCACTGTTTGGGGTACTTCTGAGAGAAAACTACATTTCCCATGAGCGCCCGGTTCGCGCTCGTTTCTGATTGGCTGACCTGATGGCCGCCATTTTGTGGTGTTATTTCACTGTCGTCCAATACAGGTCACTGGTACTCTGGGAGGCGTAAGTCCCCTTTAATAGGCAGGAACAATTATGCAAATAATTTGCAGGGGGCGGAGCCTCCCCTCTTACTTAAGCCACCTTCTGGCCAGAGCCACTCATATTGATTTGTTCCTGGTGTGCTTGCACACCAGGCAGAGAACATCTATTTTTATTCAAATATGGAATACCACCATTAGGAGGGTGACCATGGCTGTGAATTGCCCTCTTTAAAGTGGCTGGTGCAGCTTCCAGGGATTTTCTGTGGACCTTAAACCCTGATGAGGGGACAGCTTGTGTGGAGCAGCTCCCCTGCTGAGGAATTTGCCTCTGGGTTATTCCTCCCTTATCATGGTCACCTGAAGACAGAAGTCTGCAGGAAAGGTGAGTCATCCTTTGAGTGCTGAAGGTCCACTTGTCCCCACAGTGTCCCTTTGATGGGCTTGTATTTGGGAGTTTTCAATTTACTCCAGCACTCATAGGGTGTTTTTATTGCATTATTCAATAGATTTATGCAATTTCTGTGGTATTCTCTGGGTTTTGGAGCTTGGTATATTTGTTTACTTATGTTTCTTATGTCTTTTATGCTTGTTTGGGCACTTTTGAAAGTTTTCTTAAACTTTATTAAAAATTGTGTTCTGCGCCTTTAAGCGCGGCGTTTCCCGCTCAAACGCATGGCTCCTTTACTCTCTATGGGAAATCACAGTGTGGGACATATCTCTGGAACCGCTTGTCACAGCAACTTCAGAGAGGGCTCATTTTAATGCTAGGCTCCTGCTCTATCATCCGGATGGTGTTTTATTAATGGGGGGTTCAGGGGGGCTTCGGGCACTGTTTGGGGTACTTGTATAGGGAAAACTACATTTCCCATGAGCGCTTGGTTCGCGCTCGTTTCTGATTGGCTGTCATGACGGCCGCCATTTTGTTGCACTTTTCCTATGCGAGTACACTACGCAGGGACCGAGCCTTCTCTCTCCTCAACTGATTAACCCTTCGCTGGCCAGATAAGTCCAATTTTAGACATTTCTGGGGTGAAACCTTGATCCTTTACACCTTTTCTGGGTGATAGAGTTATTAGTGGGGTATATTGACGCTGTGAGCATGTCTACTTCACTGGAGCTAGGGGCTAGACCCAAGTCTAAAGAGGATGGGGGGTCTGCTACCCCCATGGCGTTTTGCTCCTCTTGCCACATTGGGCTGTCTAGCGATAATGTGGGGGATCTATGCCCTAATTGTACTAGTCAGGATAGCAACCCTGGGCTTCCCAGCTATGCTATTGAGCCATCTTGGGTGAAGGAGTTTAAAGCTGCCACTAGGGATCTCAGATCCACCCTTCAACTCTTTCCCTCTCAGGTACAGGGGGCTCTCCAGGTCTGGCAGTCCCCCTCTACCATCAGGACCTCCCTGCCTAAGCCACAGGGGGCTCCTGATGTCACTGATTCTTCTGAGGAAGAACTCTTGCAGGATTCTGAGGCTGAGGAACGTACTGTTATTGAATCTAACAGGTCCGTTGGGGACCCCTATGAATGTGACCCTGAAGTTTCGGCTGAGGGTCTGATCAGAGCGGTTTTGAATACGCTCAATCTTCCTCTGACTCAAGAATCCACTTATGATCCTTCTGATGTTTTTCAGAAAAAGCCATCTAAGCCTGTTGTCTGTTTTCCAACTAATCCTACTCTTGCCCGTCTAGTCTCTGAGGCGTGGAAGAATCCTGATAGGTCTTCCTCTGTTTCCAAGAAGTTTGCTAAACTGTACTCCTTTCCTGAGACTGAGCTGGCGAAATGGGTACATCCTCCAAAGGTGGATGCCCCTGTTTCCAGGCTATCCAAGTCTACCGCTTTGGCTGTCTCTGATGCCTCTGCCCTGCATGATTGGACGGATAAGAAATTGGAACTTTCTCTTAAGTCCATTTTTGCCTCTATCGGCACTGCCATGCGTCCAACCTTTGCAGTGGCTTGGGTAAACAGGGCTATCGCGGCCTGGACTGAGCGACTGACTGAAGCAGTTCGCCAGGATGCTCCAGTTTCTGAACAGTTGCAGCTTCTTGCTAACATTACTGAAGCTCAGAATTATATTGCTGACGCTGCCTTTGATGCTGTGCGCATGATGGCGCGGGCCTCCACTTCTTCAGTGGTGGCTAGACGCGCCCTTTGGCTGAAAATTTGGTCTGCTGATACAGCCTCCAAGAAAGCCTTGCTTTCTTTGCCCTTTCAGGGGAACTTGCTATTTGGTTCTGAACTCAAAGAAATGATCAGTGAGGCTACTGGTGGTAAAAGTACTCTTCTACCCTCAGTCTTTAAGAAAAAGTTTCCAGCCAAACGCAACCGGTCCTTTCGTTCCTTTCAGACTGAGACACGCTCCTCGACCCCGACGGGTCCTCCCGCTGCGCGCTCCTCCTCCAAGCCCAAACAGTCCTGGAAGCCCAAAGTTGCCCCCAAGGCCAAGACCTCCAAGACTGCTTCGGCATGACTCGCCGAACCCGGGTCCGCATCCGGCTGTAGGTGGACGTCTCCACATCTTTCGCCGGATTTGGGAGGAGTCAGTGGCGGACCCGTGGGTTCTCCAGGTGGTGTCAGAGGGATACCGGATCCCTTTCTCCTCCCTTCCTCCTTTTCGGTTCCATTTTACTCGTCCTTCTCAGGAACCTGTAAAGAGACGTCTGTTCGAAGACGCTATTCAGGATCTCTTGGACAAAGAGGTCCTGGAGGTGGTTCCTCAGGAGGACACAGGTTCAGGATTTTATTCCAACCTGTTTGTGGTGGCCAAAAAGGACGGAGGGGCCCGTCCCATTTTGGATCTCAAAGATCTCAATGCTTATGTGGTGACTTCCCACTTCCGCCAGGAATCCCTGCGATCTGTGATTGCAGCTATGTCTCCGGGGGAATTTCTTGCCTCCCTGGACCTCCAGGATGCGTATCTTCACATCCCCATTCATCCAGAGAGCAGGCGGTATCTCAGGATTGCCTGCCACAGGGGACACTTTCAGTTTACAGCGCTCCCCTTTGGGCTGACTTCAGCCCCTCAGGTCTTCCAGAGGGTGTTAGGCTCCTTGATAGCGGTGCTTCATCAGGATGGGATAAGGGTGACTCCCTACATGGACGATCTCCTACTAAAAGCCTCCTCAGCGGAGCTTCTCCATCAGCAACTGCAGAAGTGTATGCACACTCTGATCCATCATGGCTGGATCCTGAATCTGGACGAGTCGGACTTGGTTCCATCTCAGAGGCTTCGGTTCTTGGGTCTCCTGTTCGACACTCACCAATGCATGGTGTTTCTTCCAGAGGATGTGGCTCACCAGATAGCCATCAGAGTGGCTGGGATTCTGGACAGGGACGAAAATCCGGTTCCGAAGTTGTCGTCCTTAGTGGGGAAGTTCATTTCCACGATCGAAGCAGTGCCATTTGCTATGGCCCACTCCAGGGAACTTCAGAGTTTTGTGATCCAGACGTGCAGGAATCATCCAGATCATCAACATCTGTCTGTGTCTCTACTTCCTTATGTCGAGTCGAATCTGCACTGGTGGTTGGATCTCTCTCATCTCCTGAAAGGGAGATCCTTTCTAGTTCCTCGTTGGTCCACAGTCACAACGGATGCCAGCATCCGGGGCTGGGGTGCAGTCTGGGGTCGCTTCAGTGCTCAGGGGAAATGGGGTCTGGAGGAATCCCTTCTCTCCATCAATGTTCTGGAACTTCGAGCTGTCCGGCTTGCCCTGAGGCTCTGGGAGTCTCAACTGACCGGTCGTCCGATCAGAGTAGAGTCCGACAACGCCACTGCGGTGGCTTACATCAACAGGCAAGGCGGCACAAGAAGCGGTTCCGCCTGGTGGGAGGTCAAGGATATTTTGTCCTGGGCAGAAGATCACGTGCCTGTCATCTCGGCAGTTCACTTCCCAGGCGTAGACAACGTCATGGCGGACTTCCTCAGTCGTCACACCGTCGACAGCAGAGAATGGGCTCTTCATCCAGAGGTGTTTCAGTTGCTCACCCGGAGGTGGGGGATGCCTGTGGTGGACCTGATGGCTACCAGACACAACAGGAAGGTTCCGGTGTTTTGCTCCAGGTGGAGGGACTCCCTTGCTCTAGCAGTGGATGCCTTGTCGATCCCTTGGGAATTTCCCCTGGCTTACATCTTCCCTCCTCTTCCTCTATTGATCAGAGTCGTCCAGAAGTTGAAGCAGGAGCGTTGTCCTGTCATCCTGATCGCTCCAAACTGGCCTCGCCAGTCCTGGTATCCGGAGTTGATGGCCATGTCAGTGGCGGATCCGATCCCACTTCCTGCCCGTCCGGTTCTTCTTCTTCAGGGTTATCTGTGGAAGGAGGACGTTCACACATTCCGTTTGATGGCTTGGCGGTTGAATCCTCGATTCTAGCAAAGAAAGGATTTTCTCCTTCTGTGGTATCGACGATGCTCAGTGCTCGTAAGCCTGTGTCTTCCAAGATCTATCATCGCATATGGTCAACCTTTGTTGCATGGTGCGGTGATAAGAAGTTATCCCTTGATTTTCATCTTCCCACTGTCCTGGCCTTCTTGCAGGACGGTGTTGATAAGGGGCTCAGTTTGAGTTCCCTCAAGGTTCAGACTTCTGCCTTGTCTGTGTTTTTCCAGGAAAGGATTGCTATCCTTCCTGATGTCAAAGTTTTCTTCCAAGGTGTGACTCATGTTCGACCTGCCTTCAAGGGTCCTACTCCCCAGTGGGACCTCAATTTGGTACTGGGAGTTCTCCAGCGACCCCCGTTTGATTCCTTGGCTTCTATTCCTTTACGTCTTTTGACTTGGAAAATGGCCTTTCTTTTGGCTATTGTTTCCGTTCGCCGGGTAGCAGAGTTACAAGCTCTGTCTTGTAAACCTCCTTACCTGGTGTTCCACAGGGATAAGGCTGTGCTTCGCACTTCCAAGGAATTCTTACCCAAGGTTGTGTCCGAATTTCACATCAATCAAGAGATTGTGGTTCCCTCTTTCTGCCCTAATCCTTCATCTGACGAGGAACGAGATCTCCATTTGTTGGATGTGGTGCGTTGCCTCAAGTTTTATGTTCATCGCACCGAGTCTATCAGGAAGTCTGACGCTCTATTCGTCATTCCTGAGGGGCCTAGGGCAGGGAGACCGGCTTCCACGGTTACTATCGCCTCTTGGATTAAGGCTACCGTTCGTGAAGCCTATAAGATTCGGAATAAGCACGTTCCCTTCCGGGTGACTGCCCATTCCACCAGATCTATTGGGGCCTCCTGGGCCTACAAGAATCAGGCGTCTGCTGATCAACTGTGCGGAGCGGCCACTTGGTCCTCTGTGCACACGTTTTCAAGGCACTATCGAGTTGATGTACTGGCTTCGGCTGATGCCAGTTTTGGGAGGAAGGTCCTGGAGGCAGTTTTGCCTGTCTAGGCCTTCCGCTCTGTGATCCTTAGTGCTTCCTTACTGTTGAGCCCTGTTGGCTCTTGTTCAGT
The DNA here is from genome assembly GCA_037306005.1 of Rhinophrynus dorsalis. Lineage (NCBI taxonomy): Eukaryota > Metazoa > Chordata > Amphibia > Anura > Rhinophrynidae > Rhinophrynus > Rhinophrynus dorsalis. Next base: position 145,623,432 of record CM074725.1, on the reverse strand, counting down.
GTGCTGTGTTTGTTCAGGGATTGTTTTCCCTTGATGGGTGTCCGTTGACACTTACAGTTTGGGCTATGTTATTAACTGGTTCATAGCAGTTCTAGTGACTTGGGCCTTGCGCCTGGTCCTTGCCTTTCTCCCGCCTCTGGGTCAGCTCAATGTTTGTACATCCCAGAGTACCAGTGACCTGTATTGGACGACAGTGAAAATAGGATTTTAGTCTTACCTGTTAAATCCTTTTCACTTAGTCCATACAGGTCACTGGTCTCCCACCCTGTCAAGGGACCATGCTTGGCTCACAGGAGTCTTCCTTCTTGCTTACCTATGGTCAGTTTAGTGTCTCAAATCAATCTAGTGGCTCTGGCCTGAAGGCAGCTTAAGTAGGAGGGGAGGCTCCGCCCACTGCAGTCATTTGCATAATTGTTCCTACCTATTAAAGGGGCGGATCGCCTCCCAGAGTACCAGTGACCTGTATGGACTAAGTGAAAAGGATTTAACAGATAAGACTAAAATCCTATTTTTTCATCAGGTGGCTCTGCAGCAGAGCTGAGATTGCGTTAGTAAAAAAAAATTATTTCTCTGAAACAGTCTTCTACATGTGTTTGCAAACCAAGCACAAGTAGAAGACCGTTTCAGTGAAATAATTATTTCATGTTTTTTGCAAATAAAAAGGGTCTTCCTGTGCACTAAGGGTATTGCAACAAGAAAATGAGGCTATATAGAATAACATGGGTATTGGAGAGATTTCTGTCACTGGAGAGTTTCTCTCATCTTAGTTCATAACCCCCCAATTAAAAACAAAAACCACTGTCTTTATTTCTATAACAGGTTTGTTTAATATTTCCATCTTTACAGGAAGACTAACCATTTAATGAGGAATAACAAATTTTGCTATAAACACACATTACAAGTCCTTGTTTTAGTTAAAGGGATAGTATTGTTTCAAAAAAAAGCAGGTCCTATTAATCTTCATAAGTATCTGTTCCATGGAGAGTGTTATTTCAATACTGTCAGAGTTGTAGTTCAAGAGTAATTGAATGATAAGTACCTCCTCCTGCCCATTTTACCTAGTGTAAGCCACCTCCCCACAGATGTAGAATCTGTTCTTCAGACCAGACAGCTTGCAAAAAGGGACAATCTTCTTACTGTGAGAACAATAAAAACCCTGCCCACCTTGACAGGTTTTTCCCTTATGCAAATTGAAAAGTTTCCCTCTCTGCAAGCCATCTGGACACCACCTTTCTGTTCTGAGGTGAGCAGTGTTACCTCAGTAAAAGGCATGGGAGGGGGATACTTTATCATTTAATTACTCTTGAACTACAACTCTGACAGTATTGACATGACTCTCTCCATGGCCCAAATACTATGACGATTAATTGCAGCTGCTTTTATTTTTAAACAATACTATCCCTTTAAATATGTGGGGCCTTTAGTTCAAAATAAAGTGGAGTAATTAAAATCAATTGCATAGGGCACAAACACAAATTCCCTAAATTCCTTTTTATTTAAATGGGTCTTTTAAGACACTGAAAGCTATAGAGGTCTCCAACACGTTGCTGAGCAATGTGTTGGGACCCTATTAGTATTCGATAAGTGTAAAGCCCCATTTAAGTCAGTTAACATTTTTATTTGTCTCCTGTGGTGCAGTTGGTTTATCCAAGAATTACTATGTTTTTCGTTGGAACTTGGAGTCATTGGTGTTTACTACCTGAAAAATAATATATTTTAAATAATCAAATTAAAATCTGATTGTTTTTACAGTTAAAAAGCAAAACAAAAGAGAAAGAAGTCACAGACCAAGCCCCCATTGAGGAGTTTGTAAGACATGCTCTGATATTTTGTGAGAGCCTTTATGATCCATATCGAAACTGGAGACAATTTGTTGCAGGGTATGTTTCATATTCAGCACAAGCATTTTTAAGCTTGCCTAGTTTTTTCTTGAAATGTAAAAATATCAAATATCTTTAATGTAAGTGTCAAAATGTGTTATTGTTTAATGTTCTTTCTGTTTTAAAAATCCATTTATACTTGTGGTTCCTGATTCTGATTAACTATCTACTCGGTCCCTTTTACATGCAGAATGGTAATTGTGATTGGGCAAAACTTTTCATTTAAAAAGAGAAAATTGCGAAAAACATTACTTACTGCCTTCTGTGGGATTACCCAAGAAAAGTTTTTCTGCTTTTTTTTTTAATTGCCTTGTAATCCGTGACAGTAATGTGTTTGTCCCTCCCATACGTAGAGTCCCCCCCCCCCCCCCCCATATATACTCTTGGATCAAGCTGTGCAATATCATGGAGGCCAGTGCATACATTTCTGAGGTGGCCTTTGAGGCTAGGTTTTCTGGAAAAGGTTTAACCCCTTCAGTAGCAGCGCATCGCATCCTGTGGCTCAAGATTTGGTTGGCTAACCAGTCTTCCAAAAAGTCTTTGGTGTCCCTTCCTTTTGTAGGAAAACATCTTTTAGGGCCGGGCCTAGGCAAGGTCATTAGCAAGTACACTCTTGCCTCAGACTGAACCTAAATGTGCATTTTTTCCCAGGAATATGCGTGGCTTTTGTTACCCCTCAACGGTACAGGGTGCCTTTTGTTTAGAACCCTCAGGCCTGTTAGGCCCTCCCCACCCCCAAAGCCCAAACAGGCTTGGTAGAACAAGAAGTCTGCTTAGAAGCCTAAGGCTGAAAAGCCCACCTCTGCATGACTCCTGGTCCGTCCTTCCTTGTAGGGTGGCAGACTCCATCTTTTTCAGAGAGCATAGGAGTCTTAAGAGATGGGCAGTGGATTTTGCTGGTCATTTTAGGAAGGGTATTGCATAGATCTTAAATCACTTCCACGTCACCAATTATTTTTGTCCAGAGTTCCTCGAGATCCAGTTCAGGTGCATATTTTTATAGATGCAATATTCTCCCTCCTGGACAGCCAGCTGCTGGTCCCCATTCCAGCTCAGGAGCATTTCACTGGATTGTACTCCAATCTTTTTGTGGTTCCCAGAAAGCATGGCGGTACTGTCCTATTCTTAACTTGTGTCTCAACGAATATGTGCTAGCTCTTTGCTTCAGTATTTAATCCCTGCATTCTGCCATGTGTCTGGGAGAATATCTTGCCTCTCTGGATCTTTAGGATGCCTGTCTTCACATTCTGATTCATCCAGACTATCAACGCTTTTTTACACCTTGCCTTCGAGAGCAGTCATTACCAGTTCATTGCTCACCCCTTTTGACTTGGTCAAGGCTACTTTGGCAACCCACATCTGTGCTCAAGGGATTATGTCTTCTGACTGCACAGATCCTGTGAGTTTGCCTCTATTTCTCTGTTTGGCAGTCACATTTCTCTGTGGTTTGGGTACCTGACTTGCACTCTGTTAGATGGGCTTTCTTGGGCAGTAGATCCATGTAAGACTATGCTTGTATGTTCCTGTCCTTTGCCGCACTGTACTATGTTAACCCCTGCCATCCAGGGTGATGCACCCAAGGAGGATCTGTTATTTCTTATACCCAATATCCTTGATTATAATGACTATATTACTAAAGCAGCTTTTGATGTTGCTAAGCTTTTTTTCCTTAGATGTGTGGTTTTTGTTACCCCTGCCAATATGGATATGCACCCAGGACACATATTCCCTTGACAACCCAGGCACATTCCACCTGAAAACCCAAGCAGGGATCTGGTCCACGTTTGTCAATAGGAAGTAGTCTACATTTTTCCATGGTACATCGGCAGTTTCCATGGTAGGAATTTTGAAAGGGTACAGCATAGACTTAAGTCCCTTCTACCATGTCTTTTCTTCCTGTCCAGAGTTTCCAGCCATCCTGAGTGAAGTAGTATTTTTTGTTTGGTATGCGAGTGTTAATACACATTGTTTCTCAGGACAGATTTTCAGATTTCTAATCCAATCTTTTCATAGTCCCCAAAAAAAGGACAGCATATTAAGTCTAATCTGGAATTAAAAGGCCTCAGCCGTTTTCTCCATCCTCCACAGTTCAACTAGAGTCCTACCACTCCGTGTGTCAAGGGAAGTTCTTGGCTTCCCTAGACTTAAAGGATGCTTGTCTGTGCATTCCTATTCATGCTAATCATCTGCTCTTCCTACGGTTTGCATTCCAAGATTATCATTTCAAGTTTACCACCCTTTCTGTTGGGCTGGACTCCTCTTTGCGGGTGTTCACAAAGGTCATGATAGCCCTGGCAGTTCACATCTGCTGTCAAGGTATCTTCTTGACACCCTGTCTGAACAACCTTTTGCTAACTGTTCCTTCAAAGAGAAACATATTAATTCAGATTAATTCTTGTATGTCCATTCTGGAGCAACTTGGTTGGGTTCTCAAGTTCAAGAAATCATCTCTGGTACTGTCCCAGGTCCTTCACTTCCTCGGCATGAGATTCAACACTTCTGGGGAAGTTTTTTCTGCCAAAATACAAGACTCCTGTCTTCTCTTCTGGTATTTCGGTCATCTGCAATGGTGTAGGAGTCCACAAAGGTACTAAGCTACCTAGTTTCGTTTGCTCAAATTCATATGTGGAGCTGCAGCTTTAAATTCTCAGGAATTCATGCAGACAACATTGTCACCCCTCCCTTATTGGTGGCTTCAAAGGACTCATCTATAATCATGACAGATATGAGCCTGACAGGCTGGGACTCCACTCTGTGCCTTCAGCCTACTCTGAAGAGTATTCTGTCCATCAGTGTTGTAGAACTTCGGCGATTCATTTAGCCCAGTGGTATTGGTCTCAGCCTCTTTGGGGGTCATCCACAGGTGAAGAAGTTAGCTTTGGTAGCTTGTCTCTTGAGGTCAGCATTTTGAGGAAGGTTTTTTCTGACTCCGTCAATGCAACCATGCTACAGACTTAACAGCCAAGTGGACTGCCTTCCTGGGGTGATTGCCGCTGCCTTTTTTGGCTTATGGATGTCTTTGCTTTTCTTCAGCATGGTTTTCAGAAAGGAATTGGTCTTAATTCTATTAAAATTCAAATTTAAGTTGTTTCTGTCCTTTTCCAGAAGCATAGCACCTTACTACCTGATATGCAAACTTTTGTCGAAGGGGGTTGCTCTTGCCTACCCTGTCCTTCTGGATCCTATGCCTCTAGGGATTTGAACTTGGTTCTGGGAGTGCTTCAGAAGGCTCCCCCATGGATTAGGTCTCCCTACATTTCTTGATAATCAAGACATTCTGTCTTGACTATTGTGTCTATTCAGATGGTGGCTGAACTGCTGGCTTTAACTTGTAAGTCTCCCTTTCTGGTCTTTCATTGTGATAGGGTGGTTCTGAAACAATAAACATATTTTGGGTCCTTTAGGTGCCAGATGGCTGCATAATGTATTATATGCAATGGGTTGCGCAACCCTCTAGCTTAACCCACACATTCCATAAACCTATCCATCTTTGCTGGAACTATTCACAAATAAAAAAGGAAATTAATATTGTACCACATAGCTAGCTAAAGAGATGCTCTACTGTAGCCTAAGGAATACATTTTACTGACAACACTGATAACATTTTCAGTTTCAGTGGAATTTAAATGTAAAAACAATTTACATGGGTGTATAACCTGTCATGTATTTTGTATTCAGCCTTCCTTCTAAATATGCCTGAAGAAGACATCTAAAGTGTCTTGAAATCTTTCATCCTATAGCTACTCAGTTAGTCAATAAAGGTATAAATTTTAATCTACTAGACACCAACTGTGTTTATTGCATTTTGATTATCTCCATAAACATGGTAGTTGAAATTCTGTTTTGCTGTTACCAATTTGGGTCCCCAGGAAAGAACATATACCGTAAAATCTCAGGTATAATACACACCTTCCAGAACCCTTCCCTTCCTCAACTGGCGTTATCCGATGCTGAAATACCACTTTCTTCAAAAGTCAAGTCACCTCATTTTCAAGATTATCAGGCAACATATAAATGATGTCAATCTTCCCCTGCGTACGGCACGCTTCCATTCGCCGCCCGCTTCCTTCCAGCTATGGTATTGCCCTGAGAGAACCTGAGAGCCTCATAGGGCATTACCATTGGCTGGAGCTGGTAGGTCCTGAAAGCCAATTGAAGGAAGTGGGCGGCGAATGGAAGCATGCTACCCGCAGGGGAAGATTGACACTGTTTATATGTTGCCTGATGATCTTGAAAATGCAGGGACTTGACTTTTGAAGAAAGTAAGTGGTATTTTAGCATCGGATAGCGCCGGGGAAGGGAGGGAAGGGTTCTGACAGGCTTTTTTAAATAAAAAACTCTTGGGTATAATACACTCCCCCCACACACACTTCACATAAGGTGAAGTGGGGTAAAATTGTACGTATTATACCCAAGATTTTACGGTATTTGTGAACCTATATTTATTGGGCATCTGTGTTCTCAGGAGATTTGTGGCATTCATATTTCATACTTTTTGATTCTGTAGGCTTGCTTGAGATGTGTTGTACAGTAAATTGTGTCTTAATTAAATTTCTGAAACCTTTCTTAAAATTCCTATTTATTACAAAATGTCCTTGCTTCATCACATTTTATGGAGAACTGTTTGCCAGTGACCCACCTCTCCTGTTGAAAGCAACATAATAATTAATTGAAGTCTGACCACAATAGGGCTTTTTTAATGTAACCCCCCCCCCCCCCCAAGATTTAAATGAGTGGTTCTCAACCTTTTTTTTTACTCAAGACACCCCTAACACGCAGTCTGGAACTTTCGGGGCAACCCTAGAATGTTTGATGTAATTTATCATGGGCATAATAAAAGGTACAGTTCTTAAATATGCAGATATTATTCTTTTTATTATTTTCTTTGTATTATTTATCCTAGTATTTAAAGGGATAGTAATGGTTAATTTTAAGTTTATTTAATATTGTAGACATTAAAAAAAAAAGGTTGACATCGATGTAAGTCTTATCACTCAAACCTTTATGGTTTGAGAGATATAACTTGCTAAAGTTACCTTTTCCTGGCTGTTTCACTCAAGTCTGCCATCTAGCTGACAGCTGCAGATTCAGGTCATTTGACCAGACAGAGGCTTTTCAGCAGAGCTAAAATCACACTATTTAGAAATAAATATTTCATTGGAACGGTCTACAAAGTGTGCTTGCAAACCTGACACACTTTGTAGACCGTTCTAAATGAAGTATTTGTCTTTAGATATTGTTATATCGGCGCTGCTGAAGAGCCGCATCTGGTCAAGTACCAGAATCTGCTTCTGACAGCTTTACAGCTTGTCAAGCAGAAAGGGGAGGGACCAGATAACTTTATTTTCCTATATCTCTTAAACCATAATGGTTTGAGAGATACAAATAAGTGCAAGTACTCTCTTTTAATTGTATCTACCATATAGTTAATATTTTTTCTGACATTACTATCCCTTTAAAATAAACATATTGTGCATAACAATTTCCACATTTTTTCATTTAAAAGACAATATTCCTCTTTTTGTCAGTCTTCATAGAAAACATGGGGAACCCTAATTTGATGTCCGCGGCACACCAAAGTGCCATGGCACCCTGTTTGAGAATCACTGATTTAAACTGTAGTAACTAATGAAATCTATATCTCTCTTCAGTGTTTTACTCAGCAGTTCAAGCCCAGCAATATTTTCATAAAAAAAAGTTTACTGCTCCTTTCGAGGGTAAATACACTGTAGGCCAAAATGTCTCTAAATAATTAGTTCTCATACTGTATTCTGTGGAACCACAGTCCAAGGGGTCCACAGAATACATTTCATCAATGGCAGACAGTGGGACAAGGCTGGAGTGGCTGACATTATATGTTTGATTCTATGATTGCTTGTAGATAGATGTGTTAAAGATAAAAACATTTTGAAGAGTGCAATTGGAGTTTTTGTCACTTTTTTTTTTATACAATTCATTTTACATTAACCCACCATAAAAGTAATGCAAATTACATACAATTTCTGGGTAGCATTTCCCTGATATGTTAACCAGTACCATCCATAGTTCATTTCATTCCCTGCTGATAACCCTATAGATTCTAGAGAGGTCTCCAGCTCATTGTGAGGTGATGCGTTGGCAACCTTTTTAATGTCTACAGGGTTAAAGGGTTTCATTGTTAGGGTTCCTCCTATATTTTTCCTGAAATTACTATTTACAAATACATTCAAGACCACAACAAATACGTTTCTCGGGAACGCTTTACTCAAAGACCTGAGCAAGTAACAGTGAGGTATCATTTAAGACCAGAAGAAGCTCACTTTGGACTAAAACGAAGGCCAAAGTTTCTACTGTAAGGAAATTATGGATGTGGAATTCTTTGCCTTAGGAGTCTATGTTGGTAAATACTGTAGATAACTTACAAAACAGTATTTGATGCCCTTTTGTAGCTCAGAGAAATATGGAGTTTTGCTACTGCTGATTTCTGTCCAGATAGGATGTTAATACATCAGACTGTCTTTTAGAATTGGAAAATATTTTTTTTTACCACCTTGGGGCATAATTGAAAATGGATTCAGTTTTTTTCCCCTTCCTCTGCATCAACAAAAAAAAAGGGTGATACTGCAGTGTTTGAATTTCATGGGAACAAGTCTGTTTTCAACCTTATTGACTGTTACTAAAGTAAGATACCCCCACCATCATGGCTACCAATTAGTGGCATAATCAGTCTGACTATAGCAATGATGCACCCATAGTAACAATGTGTTAGATACATTGAACATGGAGGGTTAAGCAATAAGTCTATATATATATTAGATTAATTCTACCAAAACTAATACATAATTTTTGGGTTCTTTACCTTCTAATTACATAGAAGGATTCTCAGTCCCGTGGAAAAGAGCAGACAGAAATACAAAGCGGCTCCCCTCACAGTGGAATTTATACCCTTCTTTTATCGTGAGTATTATTTCATATTATTTTGTAGTGGCAACAACTTAGACTGAGCAACATTACTGACTTGGAATCTAAGCAATGTGTGAAATTGTGTTGTTTTTTTTTTTTTTGTTCTTTTTTTTTTTTAGAATGTTTTCAAGAAAGTGAGCATCTCAAAGAAAGCTTGAAATGTTGTTTGCTGCATCTGTTTGGAGCCATATTATCAGGGGGTCAGGTAAGAGGACATACTTTATATAGTGGAACTGATTTTAATTAAAGGAGCGGGGAACTTCTTTAGATATAGATATATATAATATATATTTCTCTGTCGTCCAATTCAGGTTACTGGTAACTTTGGGTAGGCGATCTGCCCCTTTAAGCTTTAAGTAGGCAGGAACAATTCTAGAAATTACTGTAGGGGATAAAGCCTACCTTCGCTCCTTGGTTGCAGCTAGCCAACCAGCTCCAGAAAGATTTGTTCCTTGGTGAAGATAACACAGGCAAGAGAACAGTTCTGCTATAGTTTTAGAAACTTTTTTAGTTTTCCGTTAGATATGGAATACCACTATTAGGTGGATTACCATAACTGACAATGCCCTTAGATGTGGCTAGCTCAGTATCCATGTGCTTTTTGTGGACCTTAAGCCCTGGGGGAAAAATCTTGGGTTCAAGTTCCTCAGGAGTTGCCCACTGAGGCTTCTTCTTAATACATGGTAATCTGAAGACAGAAGATCTGCAGAAAGGTGAGCAACCCTTTGAGTGCTGCAGGTCCACTTGTCCCACAGTGCCCCTCCACACAGGGGTTATTCCTGGGAGTTCTTATTGCACACTCCTGCACTCACTGGGTCTTTCTGTTATGTCTGTCAGTGTTTGGAGCAACTTTATGTGGTAAATTAACCCTTTAACTGCTGGTGGTTATTGGCACTTTCTCTACTGGGTTCAGTATTTTCTGGGTCTGATTACATGTTCTAGTGATGTTTCATGTATTTTTATTTCTCAGTTCTAACTTTGACAAAACTGATTAAAGGTGCACTTTCCCGCATAGACGCCATTGCTCCATTCACTTCTATGGGACTGTTCAGTTTGGGACATATCTCTGCAACTGCTCAACGTAGCGACTTCAGAGATGGCTCATTTTAATTGTCTGCCCTTAGTCTGTCATATGGTTAACGTTTGATGTGTGTTGGGGGCTCAGGGGGCTTCGGGCACTGTTGGGGTACTTTTTCTGGGAAAACTACATTTCCCATGCGCGCTTGCTTTGCACCCTTGTTTCTGATTGGCTCCCTCTGCAACAGCCATTTTGTGCCTTTTCCTGAATGAGTATCCTATGCAGGGCTTGGACTCTCCTCCTCTCCTCTGCAGATTAACCCTTCGCCTGCCAGATATGTGTATTTTGGCGATTTCTGGGGTGAAATTTTAATCTTAAACACTAAATTAGGTGATTAATTATTCTGAACGTTGTTGACACTGTGAAAATGTCTACTCTGTTGGCGCTTGGGGCCAGGCCTAAGACTAAGGATGCTGGGGTCTCTCTATCCCCCACTGCGCATTGGAGCATGTCATACAGGGTTGCCTAGAGAATTCTCAGGTCATTTATGCCCAGCATGTTCTGATGTCCCTCAATCTATCCCAGAGACCTCCAGCCATGCATTAGAGCCAGTTTTGGTGCAAGAGTTGAAGGCTGCTACCAGGGACCTTAGGTCTACATTGCAACTCTTTCCATCCCAGTTACAGGGGGTCTTCCATTTCTGGTAGACCCCTTCCTCGGTCAGATCTTCCCTGCCCAAACCGCAGAGAGTACCTGACGTTTCAGATTCCTCTGAAGAGGAACTGTTGGTGGATTCAGATGTTGAGGAATGTTCTGCTGTGTGCTCCTCTCAGTTTTTTTGGGGACCCCTTTGAGGCCGATCCTGATTCCTCAGCTGAGGGCTTGATCAGAGCCGTCTTAACTACCCTAAACATTCCCTTAGTTCAGGAGGTTTCTTCGGATCCCTCTGATGTATTTCAGGAGCCTAAAAGGCCCTATATTTGTTTTTCCACCTAACCCACTATTGACCGCCTTGTTTCTGATGCGTGGAAGTCTCCGGACAGGAAACCTTCTGTTTCCAAGAAATTTGCCAAGCTTTACCCCTTCTCTGAGGCAGCGCTTGCTCAGTGGGTTCATCCCCCCCCGAAGTGAATGCTCCTATCTCCACTGCCTTGCCAGTTGCTGATTTTTCCGCTCTGAAAGACTAAACTGACAAGAAAGTTGAGGTCTCCCTCAAGTCCTTTTTTGCCACTGCTGGTACTGCCATGCATCCAGCATTCTCTGCGACATGGATGAACTGGGCTATTGCGGTCTGAACTGAACAGCCCTCCCTGGCTGTCTGTCAGGGTGCTCCTACTTCGGATATGTTGCGGCTTCTTGCCAATACTTCTGAGGCCCAGCACTATGTTTCTGCTGCCTTATTTGATGCCATCCGTTTGGTGGCATGGGTGTCCACCATGTCTGTGGTTGCCAGACGAGCTCTTTGGCTTAAGATCTGGTGTGCTGATACTTCTTCCAAGAAAGCTGTGCTCTTGTTGCCTTTTGAAGGCACCTCTTTGTTTGGGCCAGATCGTAAGGATCTGATTAGTGAGGTCACAGGGAGCAAGAGTACCCTTCTGCCTATGGTCCCCAGGAGGAAGAAGCCTCTCAAGTGTAATCGTTTTTTTCGTTCCTTCCAGACTGAGACACGTCCAGCAAACTAGTAGGTTCCCTCAGCTCCATGTTCCTCCTCCAAGCCCAAACAGCAATGGAAACCCAAGGTTTCCTCCAAGCCTAAGGCCTCCAATCCTTCTTCGGCATGACTCGCCAAACCCAGGTCCCCACTTGGCTATGGGTGGCGTCTGCATCACTACCACAGCGTCTGGGAGGATTCCGTGGTGGACCCGTGGGTTTTACAGGTGGTGGCCGAAGGGTACAGGATTCCTTTCGCCTCTCTTCCTCCCTTTCGGTTTTCCCCTGTCATATGCCTCAGAGCATAGAGATTCGCCGTCTGTTCAATGGCGCTATCCAGGCCCTTCTGGACAAGGACGTTCTGGAACTTGTTCCAATTCGGGACAGAGGTATGGGTTTTTACTCGAACCTCTTTGTGGTCTCCAAGAAGAACGGTGGCTGCTGTCCCATTTTGCATTTGAAGGATCTCAATTCCTTTGTGATCAAGACTCATTATCACCAGGAGTCCCTAAGGACGGGGATTGCTGCTATGTCCCCGGGGGAATTACTTGCCTCTCTGGATCTTCAGGACGCGTATCCACACATCGCCATTCATCCCGAGACTCGGCAGTATCTCAGATTTGCCTGTGACCAAGGGCGTTTTCAGTTTTCATCTCTTCCCTTTGGTCTGACTACAGCTCCTCAAGTCTTCAACCGTGTCCTGGGAGCTTTGATGCTGTCCCGATGGAGGAGGGATAATAGAGTTACTCCATACATGGACGACCTGCTTCTGAAAGCCCCTTCTGCGGAACTTCTTCATCAGCAGGTTCAGGACTGCATTCATGCTCTCTCCCATCACGGGTGGATCATCAACATGGACAAGTTAGATACTGTCCCATCCCAGCGTCTGGTCTTCCTGGGCCTTCTCTTCGATACTCAGCAGAGCATGGTGTTTCTCACGAACGAGGTGGCTCACCAGATCGCCCACAGGGTGTCTGCTGTTCTGGCTCACGATCCAGTTCCATCTCCACCATAAAAGTGGTCCCATTTGCCATGGCTCACACCAGGGAACTCCAGAGGTTTGTGATCCAGGTGTGCAGGGGTCACCCGGACCTTCTGAAGACGTCAGTATCCCTCCCTCTTCATGTGGTGGGTCGACCTCTCCAATCTGCAGAAGGGCAAGTCCTTCCTGATATCCTTCTGGACCACGGTGACGACGGATGTCAATCTGTCCAGCTGGGGAGCGGTCCTGGGTTGCCGGAGTGCTCAGGGTCAGTGGTCTCCAGAGGAATCTCTCCTTTCCATCAGCATGTTTTGAGCTTTGGGCGATATTTCATGGCTTCGTCATTGGACACCCCAGCTGGAAGAATGCCCAGTCCGGGTCCAGTCCCACAATGCCACGGCCGTGGCTTACATCTACAAGCAGGGCGGACCAAGAAGTCTCGCCGCTTGGTTAGCGGTCAAGGCTATTTTGTCGTGGGCAGAACAACATGTTCCCGCCATATCCTCAGTGCACATTCCTGGCGTAGACAACGTCATGGCAGACTTCCTCACTCGACACAGAGGTGTTCAGCCTAATTGTTCAGTAGTGGGGTCTTCCTTTCATCGACCTGATGGCAACAGGGCACAACCGGAAGGTTCCGAGGTTCTGCTCTCGCTGGAGGGATCCTCTAGCTCTAGCGGTGGATGCCATGTCCATTCTTTGGTTATTTCCACTGGCTTACATCTTTCCTCACCTCCCCATGTTGCACAGGGTGTCATGGAAATTGAGACTGGAGCGCTGTACAGTCATTCTGATTGCTCCGTACTGGCCTTGGATTGGTTTCCGGAGCTTCTGGATCTGTCAGTGGCGGAGCCATTCCGGCTCCCTTGCTGTCCGGATCTTCTACAGGGTTACCTGTGGAAGGAGGATGTTTGTTGTCTAGCTTGACAGCTTGGAAATTAAATCCTCAATATTGAAGAAGAAATGTTTTTCTTCTGGTGTAGTGGCTACTATGCTCAGTGCCCGCAAACCTGTTTTTTCTAAGGCCTACCATCATGTCAGGAGATTGTGGTGCCTTCTTTCTGCCTTGACCCTACCTCTGACAAGGAGTGGGATCTCCACTTGTTAGATGTGGTGCATTTGTCTCAAGTTTTATGTACATCTTACTGAGTTCATTAGACAGTCTGACGCGCTGTTCGTCATTCCTGAGGGCCCCAGGGCAGGGAGACCTGCATCCAAAGTGACTATTACGTCTTAGATCAAGTCCACTATTCGTAAGGCTTATGAGCTGAGGAAGAAGCCTGTCCCTTTCAGGGTCACGGCTCATTCTACTCGATCTATTGGGGCTTCTTGTGCTTACAAGAATCAGGCCTCTGCTGATCAGTTGTGCAAGGCTGCCACTTGGTCGTATGTGCACACCTTTTCGAAGCACTACCGTGTTAAAGTGCTGGCATCGGCTGACGTCTATTTTGAGAGGAAGATCCTGGAGGCTCTCCTGTGGCAGACTGTGGGGGTCCTTTGGGATCATGCTTACAGGAGTCCTCTTCCCCCTTCTACTATCTTGTCATAGTGTCTCAAATCTTGCTGGAGCTGATTGGCTAGCTGCAACCAAGAAGGGAAGGTTGGCTCCACCCACTGCATTCACTTCTAGAATTGTTCTTGCTTAGTTAAAGGGGCGGATTGCCTACCCAAAGTTATTAGTAAACTGTATGGACTAAGAGAAAATGATTTAACATGTAAGACTGGTTTGCAAGTGCCCTACCTCCCAGTGATAGCAACTTAATCTCAGGGTTACTGTTTCCCACAAGAGTAGAGGATTTATCCGTAAACACACAAAAATTACTTTTTAGCAGTGATTAGAACAAAATATAATTCTTGTGTAACTCAGAAATAACATTTTTAATAAAAATGGTTAACTTATTATACAGTTGTTATGAAAACTCCTTCAAAATTAGCTAAGTTGTTATAAGTGGTATGTTTACTTTAACCAGAGCTAGGTTAGTATTATGTCTCTAATGTGTATAAATCAGTATATGGTCAAATATTACCATTTTCACACATATATTGATTGATTTGTGATTTTTGTTCTCTGCTGTAGAGAAATGCCCTTCAGGTCATCTCTCCAGCCACCATGGAAGTTTTGATGCGTGTCTTGGCAGACTGTGATGCATGGGATGACCATGACCCAAAGGAAGTGAGTAGGAAGGCAGAGCTGACCCTCAAGTGTTTGACAGAAGTTGTGCACATCCTGTTGGTTAGCAGCTCTGATCAGCGGCAGGTAGAAATAAGCACTATTCTCGAGAACTACTTCAAGCTGCTTAATTCAGATCATTCAGCATTACCGAGCCTGAGGAGATCCAGGCAGTGGGAGAACAGGTTCATCATTTTGCAGATAAAAATGCTAAGTAAGTATTTCCATTCACAAATTCCAATCTTGGTCAATATACTGCAACATTCATGGTGAAATTTTGCTGTACTTTTAAGTAATATATAATGACAATTTTGAGGACATGATCTTATACTAGGCTTAATACTCAAATTTCTTTAATTTATCATTGTTAGAATTATAGAACACAATATTTTTGAAATAACCCTTTGGTTTGACATGAAGTGAATGTTCCACATAAGTTTACTTTTTAAAACGTACTGCTATTATGACACCTGTGGTATATAAATATGTGATCAAAAAAAAAAAAAAAAGAGAGAACCCGGGTGTGAATTGATGGTGCTTGAAGATTTCTGCATGTTAATAGAGCTCCTGCCGCAGCAGCTAAAAACACAAGCATAGCAGACCTATAAGCTGGAGTCTTTACACCCTAAAAGATCCCACAATGATCCCTTATCCCCTGAAGTACACTGAAAAGAAATATAAACCTCAGAAATTCCAGCATCATAAGACATAGAGATGTATGTAAAGAGGGAAAGTAATCACTCAAAAGAAAGATCAGCAGACTTGTCTTACCATAGATGATATTAGTCATCTTATGTGTAAAGAGGATTAGAATGGTGTGTGCACTAGGTTGATATCAGTCTGGAAGGAGGAGAACATAGGGGAGATCCATCAGGAGCTACGCCATCTTGGAAACTGTATGGTGGACATGGATGAATAGTGGGAAACTGTGCTTATGGAGTTAGATCACGTAGACCATGAAGTTTGTGAGCAAGATGACCAAATCCTCAAGCTCAAATTGCCCATTGATGATGGAGAGCAGGGATATGAAATGCCGAGAGAGTGCTTTACTTTCGTTTCTGACATCCAGTCCATTTTTGGGGGTGCCTTTTCTACCTTCAGGAATCCCACTCCTCTGTGGCATTTGAACCTGATGTTAGAAGATGCAAAGAAACAGATGAAAGAGGTTCAAAAGGAGGCCTCTGGTGAACTCCTTATGCTTAAGATGGCCATTCTTTTGGCCAATGTCCGTTCACAGAGTGGCTAAACTACAAACTCTGACATGTAAATCACCTTTCCTGGTTTTTCCCAGGACAAGGTAGTTCTTCAATGCTCCCCCCTTCAAATAATTATCCTGCCTTCTTATTTTGTCTTGATTCTTCTAACATACAGGAGCTCCTTCCTAAGGTTAAGGTACACTATCTTAAGAACTATGTCCATCACATGCAGAGTTTCAGGAAATCAGATTCTTTTTGTCATTCCTGAGGGCCCCAGAGCAGGCTAGGCTGCGTCCAAAGTCACCATTGCTTTTTTTTTTATCAAGGCCACTACCTGACAAGTGTTTGTGATCAGAAAGAAACCTGTTCCGACACAGCACTCACATCCACCAGACCTGTGGCCCCTCTTGGGTCTACAAGAATCAGGCCTCTGCAGATCAGATGTGTGAAGTGGCGAACCCGGTTGTCTTTGGCACGGTAATGTTTTGGTAAAGGTATACAATGTACTGGCCGTGGCTGGGGCCAGCTTTGACAGGAAAGTCCTTCAGGCTGTGGTGCCAGTTTAAGGACTTCTTTCCTAGTTTTCCTTCTGCAGAGTTCTAAACCCTGTTGGTTCTTGCTCTTGCCCATTTGTTTGGTGTGTACGTTTGGTGTCAGCTGAGGTGTATATGGTATCAGTTAGCCTGTAGACTACTGGTCTCCAGTGGAGGTTTTTTTTCTGCTTTTCCCTCATGGTGGATATTTTGTTATATACCCATGTTTCGTATTTTCCACTTTGGATGTAAGAGAAAAGAGGATTTTTGTGAACTTACTGTTAAATCATTTTCTCTTTGTCCATGGGGAACACGTAGTTACCTTCCACTAGGTGTTTTTGCTCAGGGAATTTCCTTCTTTTCTTTCTACTACTCTGCTATACATGAAACTGAGGGGCAGGGGTGAAGCTGAAGGGAAAAAGAATGGAGTCTCCACCATAAAGGCCCTGCTTTTTTTGAAGTGTCCTGCTCTCTGGAGGAGGGGACATTTACCCCCATAGTTCATATGTTCCACATGGACTAAGAGAAAAGCATTTAATGGTAAGTTGTGTATATCAAAGCATACAGGTAAATTAGTATCAGGCAAAAAGTTGTATCTCAAGTTGAGGTCTTGATATTTATTTCATCATAACTAGTGTTCTTACTGCAAGGAAAGAACAAAGGACCTAAATTAAGAGTCCTTTTTAATATGGTGCCAAATAGTGCTACAACTCATGTACTTTGTCAAATAAAGATGACAAAATTGTCACTCACTATTGTGTCAATAAAAGAAAAATTACAGTAAGAACACTAATGCATGCATAGGAATTCCTACCAGATAAGCTCTCAACTACAGGAACGTACTAAAATGTGCTAGATATCCCCATGGCATAAAAACAATGAATAAAAATATAAGAATGTCTTTTATAGCTTATGGTATACATCCAGGGGTTCTTCCGGAACTCAGTTCAGTGTTGGCAAGACCACTCTTTTTACTCTGTAAAGGCTTTCATCACAGGCATGGTGCCTCAAGAATGGCACAAAGCCAATGTAGTACCTTTATTTAAAACGTAACTAAAATAGAACCTGGAAATTATAGACCTATGAATTTGGCTTCGGAAAACTGCTAACTTGGATAATAACGGAATATATTCAGGATTCAACATGATTTTATGAGGAATATACATTTGAGCTTCTTTGAAGAAGTAAGTAGCAACCTAGATAATTGTAAAGCAGCAGATGTAGTATATCTATTTTTTTCCAAAGGCATTTGATACAGTGTAACACAAGAAGCTGCTGCATAAAATAAGGAAATTGTGGCTGGGGATAACCTTTGCAGTTGGATAAACTGGTTGAAGGACAGGAAACATATCTCTAAACTGTGGCACAATTATGACCAACACACATCTGACAGATATGCAGTAGCCCACTCCCAGGTTGCAGTAAGAAAACAAAAGTATACAAATAAATATCAAGCGCTCTGAACACCTGTACAGATCCTCAGATTATGAAAAAATAACAGCATATTAACAATATGAAAACATTAAGTGAATATTTGACTAGAAGAATATGATACTATAATAATAGACAAGGATATTCTGAAAATCACTCATCACAATCTGAATAACCCACATAATACTCTCTCAAGAAGTAAGCAAAAAGGTTCCTGTAATATAGAACGCCAAACAGACCCACATCCCCTAGTACAGTGCTTCTGAGCACATTGAACAATTGTCTCATCTGGGAAACCCTGATGTGGAAACCTGATCAACGTGCACAAAACACTGTGCTCAAAATTGCCAGTGTGAAATGTCTCAACATCCACAATACTGACCCCCACTATTAAAATAAATAATTTGCATCACAATACCCTAATAAATAAGAAATTAGAGCTGACCAAATGTATCCTCAACAGTCAGACTCACCTGAAATAAAATAAGATAAAACCTAACCCCATATTTGATCCGTGACCCACGCAGGCACCAAGCACTCTAATATGAAAGGTCTGTGTGTCCCACGGACCAGAAACAGAGATAATATATTTGAGTTGGGAGCCAATACAGCAATGAACCTCCACTTCAGCCCAATGTAATATATAATAAGGATCCTGTATAGAGATGTGTACTCTATCGGGAAAGGAGCTTTAGACCCAATACAAAAAAAATGAAACACCATCTAATAGGAGGATAAAAATCCACCAAAACCAAGTTTACACTTGAAAAATATGTATAACTTGCCAATCCTGGTACCAAGGATTATCAGCAGCAAAAATGGTATACAGAAATAATATCTAAGCTCTTCAAAAATAGTCAACTGAAGATCAGAAATCCTGTTTCCAGTATGTGGATAATGTCATGTCAAAATCATCTAACCACAGAATTTGTAGTTAGATAAATAATGCTTGCGAGTCTCTGCTTCTCACATAGGATGGCATCACTTGGTGGTTAGTTTACATACAAACAATGAACGAAAATATAGTTATGGAACTCCCGATTCCTCAGACACCTTTAAATTACAGGGCCTCTTCTTCTGTGGGACATATATCTGGGCAGCCATTCAGAAACTTGTGTCAGCATCCTTTATGTAATTATCCGCGGTTCAGGAACACTCGCTGTAATAGGTTAAAGACTGCCATGTTGTTTCATATGAATATACAGAAAATATATTGATATGTAAGTTTCTTGATGAACACATGAACTATGTACTAGGAACCATGATGAGAATGAAGATGGTATACATGCTTCAGTGAAGGAGTGTTGTTGACCTAATCACCTTTAAACAAGCACAGAGACTAAGAAAGAACGCAACCGGTAATAAAACAAAGTGGAAGTCTTTAACCTGTTATATCAAGTGTTCCTGAATGTCGGAGAATTACATAAAGGATGCCGACACACAAGTTAATGAACAGCGGTCTATAATTATATTATCACCCATTGTGTGTATGTAAACTAACCAGTGAGTGATGGCATGCTATATTAAAAGCAGTGACTCTCCTGTGTGCTATATGGAATTACAAGTTCTGTGGTTAGATGGTTTCATTAGGCATTGTCATGGCATTATCCACATACCGGAGACAGGACATCTGATCTTCAATTGACTATTTTTGAAGTGTTTACTTACATTTTCTGTATGCCATTTTTGCAGCTAATTTTCCTTAGTACCAGGATTTAGCAGTTATACACATATATTTCAAGTGCACACTTTATTGTGGCAGAGATTTAACCTCCTTTCCTGATTGAGTACACATCTCTATGTGAGATTCTTATTATATATTATATTGTAATTAACTGATAGTCAAGCCAGAGGCTCAAGCCAGTACAGTGAGTCTGATTATTGAGACTACATTTGGTCTGCTGTAATTTCTTATTTGATACAGACAACTGGGGTATTTTTTTACTCTTTCGGGTGGAGTAATAGTGGGGGACATAATTTGAGTATCTCTTTTTTTCTGTACAGGTGTGCAGATCGCTTTATATTTATTTGTATAGGATAGGAAACTGTGTTTTAAATGGAAGATTCTCTAGTACAGTAAAAGTTGAGTGGTGTAGCTCACAGTTCAGTATTTGGTCCACTGCTTTTTAACATGTTTATAAATGACTTTGAAATGGGTATACAAAGCAAACTTTCAATACTAGCAGATGGTACTAAATTATGCAGGGTAATACATTTTGAGCATGCTGTTTGTTCTCTACAAAGGGATATACATAGAATGTCAGATTAGGCAAACAAATGGAATATGATGTTTAATGTATGAATGTTTAAACTAATGCATGTGGGAAGCAAAAATATCTCAGTACAATTTATGAACTTAATGGAATCATTTTGGAGACTTATTGCTAGAGAAAGACCTGGGAGTCCTTTAAATTACAAACTGGGAAACAATGACCAGTGTCAAACAGCAGTAGCAAAAACAAACAAACTCATGTCTTGCATATAAAGAGGTATTGAAGTAAGAGTGGATAACATAGTGTGTAAATCGTTGGTAAGACATCACCTCAAATATGCTGTACAGTTTTGGGAACCAGTTCTGAAAAAAGCATAATCTAGAACTGGAGAGAGAAAAAAATGAATTAAGAGAATGGATGACTTGGAGTTGGTTTACACTAGAGAAAAGGTAACTAATAGGAGACCTTGTTACATTGTATATGTGAGTTCAATACAAGGCTTTTCATTCCAAGGACCACCCCTTAAGATTAGAAGAAAGGAGGTTTCAACCTCAGCAGAGGAAGATGTTTCTTACAGTAAGGTCTAGTTAAATTGTGGAATTCCTTGCCCAAGCAGGTGACAATGGCAGATACAATGGATACATTTAAAGGGACAGTAATGTCCCAAAATTTTTTTTTAGTTATGTAGAGCTTAAACTATTAATCAAATCTCTCCAAACTGCTATGGTTTGAGAGATAGAGGGATTCAAAGTTCCCCCTTCCCTCCTCTTCTCCTGATGTCAGCAGGAGTTGTTGGTCCGGGGACCAGCAGGGGACTCTGCAGCAGAGCCGAAATTGTGGTACATAAAAAGAATTAATTAATTGGAAAGCTCTACAAAGTGTGCTTGCAAACCAGGCTCACTTTTTAGACCTTTCCAATGAATTAATTCTTTTTAAGTAACACAATTTGGGCTCTGCTGCAGAGCCACCTCAAGTCGTACGACTCAATTCTCCTGCTCTCCGCTTTACAGCTGACATCAGGAGAAGGGGAGGGAGCGGGGAACTTTGAATCCCTATATCTCTTAAGCCATAGTGGTTTGAGAGATAGGGTTTGGAGAGATTTGATTAATATTTTAAACTCTACATAACTGTGAAAAAGAAAATTAGATGCATTTCTAGCATTAGGACGTTAGTACATTAGTAGGCAAAACAGGTTCTGGTAAACAGTAATACTCATATATATAATAATATATATTATATATAATTTTTGTTTTCTGGGTTATACTGTGTTAAAAGGTTGAACTTCAGGTATTTGTGTCTTTTTCAACCTTATTTACTATGCTACTATGGCTCAATCAAGGGCCTATCCTCAGCATTGATACAGGGAATGCCTGTACTACCATAAACACAGTATGAAAAATGTGATTAACTATCTAGATACTTTAATTTGTTCACATTTTTTGGGGGTTGCAAAACTACTGATCTGACATATTTAGAAGTTCAGCACTGTATAGACATAGAATTATGTGTACAAAAACATCCAAAAATCTGTCCTTATTGGAGAGTATGCATTAAATCTTATCACATGAGATGGCACATTTAAAGAACAATCATAACAGAAGTTCAAAAATCATTATGTGGCGCCCCAGCGAGACCTTCAGCTCGGGCTCCCGATAAGAATGTTTTCTCACAGTTCTGAGTGGCATACAATAAGTGCGATCTGGTGCTGCTGGTACACTGTTCCGAGTCCCACTAACATGTTTAAATAGCATACACGTTACCCAAAATAAAACATGCTGCATTCTTGTGCTCCTTCAGCAGCACAACAATTTTACCCTGTTTTTATTAGAGCAGACTTCTACTGGTACACAGTGTTTTAGAGTATTCTTGACCCTTTCTCAATGCTCCATAGAGCATCAGAAAAGCCTCCAATATATTTACTTTCAGCCTGCTTCCTGGCAATCCCATGCAAACCACGGTGAAAACATGACATAAACACACTGTCTCCATAACATCCTTTTCAAGTCTGGTTGGCAAAGTAACATGTATACAAGCATCATGCAATGTGAACAAATGATGATGATACCAGCTTTGGTATTTCTTACTCTTGTCAAATGATTTTCTTTTGGTATTCCCAGTTTGAAAAATAATTTTCCAGTTGAAGTGGCTAAAGAGTAAAGACATGGTTGCATTATTGCTTAGAAGTCATTTTATGTAACATCCACATATAGAAACCCATAGCAGCTTGTAATATGATTAATAGATAAATCTTAAGCTCGCCTATTTGAGGAACACCAACTCTCTGGAGCTGTAGTACATTGCAGAAGGGGCGAAACACCACAAATTGTGTGATCTAATGAAGGAGTAGCTGTTGTGCACAGCAGGAGTCCTGGAGTGCAGTGGACTATTGAGTAAAGTATAAGCATCCTCTTTTAAGGCGCTTGAGTTGTAGGTGATGTTTTGAGAGGAAGTTATATAACAAAGATATTGTGTGTGTGTGTGTTTGTTTGTGTGTGTGTATGTATATAATATATATATAATAAAATATGTCAGTAGCCGTTCACTATCTTATTCTAGTTTGCTGTTTACAGACTGTATGACTTCCATGTTAAACTGCACAGACAGGCCGGTCCTGCAAGCTATTTTCCTTAACAGCAACTGCTTTGAGCATCTCATCCGGCTACTTCAGAACTGCAGGGTAAGGAACTACTTTCATTTTTTCTGATCTAAGCATATCTCAATACCACAAGGCAGCTGTGCTTGTTACCATTAGATTATCAAATGGAGAACTTTGTACACATAGAACTGACCTTTGTTTTAGTAACTACATATGTTTGGTAGCTACCACATCACTGGGAAGGTATTAATTACTCCTACTTCGCTATATGCAGATGAACAATATTTATAGACCAAGCTCATAAAACCTCTTCTGTAGAAATATTGGAGTGGTTTTGGAGTGAATGGTTATTTCTTTTGTGATGCTTAATTAATGTTTTACTGTTTTTAAGCCAAAGACACAAAATTTGGTTAAGCACATTTGTTTACGCTAACATAATTTATTTTAGATTATTGACCCCTTTGAATCTAGAGAGGTATCCAGTGCATTTCTTCGTAATGTATTTGAGAGCTCTCTAGACATAAAGGGTTAAGTAATTTGCGCTGAAAGGGTCTTTTGTGTGGTGAAAAGATGGTCAATAATAATTCTAACACTGCATGGTTGTTAAAGCTTTGCTAGATACCTAATAATGTTCAGGTTGGCACCATTTTGGTATCAATGTTTTAAACATGCATCCCATATAACCCGCATAGTTACCCCATGTTCTTGATGAGAGCCTTTTATGTGACAGTCTGTGACAGTTCCTCCTTCTCCCTTCCTGGCTGCTGCTAACTGTTAATGTGCGTCTTTGCAATGTTCTTGTCTCCATCCCGCAGCTCTTGTTAAGCGCTAACACTAGAGGGGCAGACAAGAGTGAAAAAGACCTTGCCAACAAATTACTGACAGAAATGAATGAAAATCAGGTACACGTAGTCAGTAACAATTCCAAGTGGACTGAAGACTCCGTAGGATAACATTTCCTCAACCTTACTTCAGCTCAGCTTGCTTACTTTTTGACTCTTGAGATTCCAATGTTCTTGGATAGCAATTCTCAACTTCGGTCAGAATACACAAACAGACCAGGTTTTCAGGATAACCTTGCTTGTATACAGTAGGGCAATCATTGGTTGCCATTGTAACTGATTCACCTGCACTTCAGTATGGATATCCTTTAAACATGACCTTTTGTCCCAAATACTGGAGTAGAGAATCACCTTTCTAGAAAAATGACACATGCATATTAAAGCGGAACTACCACCCAAAAAGTATATTGTCCCACATAATTGCACATCTGGCAGCTAGCTGCTCAGTAGCGCTAGTTGCCAGAATTCTTACCAGATTAAACTGAAATCGCTATTCTTCATGGGCTGACAGAAGGACGGAGTGCGGATATCTTGCCATAGTGACGTCCGCGTGTCTACAGTGTCAGTCCCAGCTGGGTCTAGGAGGCGTTGCTAGGAGCCGGCCGGCTCCAATAGGGACTGACAACGCAGGAGCGCGGACGTCACTATGGAAAGATGTCCGTGCTCCGTCCTGCTGTCAGCCCATGAAGAATAGCGATTTCTCTTTAATCTGCTATGAATTCTGGCGACTAGCGCTACTGAAGAGCTAGTCGCCAGATGTGCAGTTAAGTAGGCCAACATACTTTTTGGGTGGTAGCTCCGCTTTAAGTTGCTTTGGTATGTGATATCTTCTAAAATTAAAATAAAAGGTAATTGTAGTTTGTCTACCCTCCTTTTCAGAGCACTGTCTTGTGGGGAACATAACCATATGAAACCTGAGCTAAAGTTTAATGTTATACACTGCAGTTGTAGAAGAAAATATTGTTTTTGTGATAGGATGAAAGAAATGGTCAGTGTTTAAAATGACAAAGAACTCTAACAATCTGAGATAATAGGGCAACCTGAAGAAGAGGCATATGTCAGGAACTTAGAGAGGAGTATTTGAAAACAAAAGCCGATAATTACTATAGGAAAGTGCAGGATAATTAGCAGCTTTAGTATATTTACTAATTTTCTTTTTTTTTTCTTCAGCCAATGGGCATGCTTTATTGTGGTCCAGTTTATTTCACAATCCTTTATCAGCCAAAGGGTTTGAAAACCATATTTAGAAAGAGAATCAATTCTGTAGCAAACCATCTTCACCACAGGGGAGAAATAAAAAATCCCCAAATTTCCATTGATTTAAGCGGGGCTTTTAACCCCTGGAATGCCTGGGAGGTCCAAAAGCAATGCTTTGGACACTTCTCTAGCATCCAGGTGGTTAAATCCCTATTTAATTCAGTGATGATTTTCACATCAACTGGTTACTTCTGCCTGGGTGTACACTAAAATGTATTATATATACTGTTAAAACACAGCTGTCAACAAGACTTTTTATGGGAAGGCAAAACAAAAAAAATCTATTGTTTTAGTTCAACGATTCAACATTAATCCTGTGCCTTTCTCAAGACAACTTACTAGTGTTCAAAAATACCCCATTAATACCCTAAGGTATTAAAGGGATAGTAATACTTAAAATGTAAAAAAAATGTTTTAGGGGTTATCCTCCTGAGTAAAACAAAGCGAATCCCAATGCTGAAAGGTGTTTTATTCATAAGTTATTAGATCTCAAACCTGAATTTTTTAGATGCAGTATCACAACCTGAAATTGTACAGTGGCACTGTTGCTACACAATCCTATGGATAGCACTGGTCAGTTGACCATAAATCTCCATAGGATGGTGTAGCAACAGCGCCACTGTACAATTTCAGGTCACTGTGATACTGCACCTAGAAACCTCAAGTTTGAGCTCTAATAACTTATGAATCAAACACCTATCAGCAGTGGGATTCGCCTTTTTTTACTCAGGAGGATAAACCCTACAGCATATTTTTTTTACATTTTAAGTATTAAACTCACCACCAGACAGCAGAACAAATCCTTAATTGGTGCTGATTTAATACATTTCAACCAATAAGCATATCCCATATACATTTGCATCTAAAATCAATTACTGATATTTATCACACTTGTATTTACATAGTATTCAAACCCTCCATTATTCCCATTGTATCAAAATCAAAATTGTATCAAAATTCACATACACTGTCCAAGATGACAAACTGTTCATTTGTCCTTAATCTGGTGTGAAAAACTCACACTAGCAAGGGTTAATGACAGGGCACATGAAGTTTCATGCATATTTGATTGATTAATAGTGCATGATCTCCTACAAAATAAATACAATGAACACATTATTTACGATCTGCGCATATATTTTGTTTTAAATGTACATCCGGCATGCAATGCTGAGCATTCCAGTAACTATCAGCAGTGCATACTGGTGATTCAGTCAAACTGACATTATCTCAACTAGATACTCAGAGGAGTTGGGATGTGCCAGTGTTTCCCCAACTGCACAAGAAGAACATTATGGATGATCTGAATCCAGTTATGATCTTCTGTCCCACTGATGTATACATTACAAAATGCCAGTGTTTGTTAAATTATGGTCCAAATTAGTAACCTTAGGGGGTATTCACTAAGCGGTGCTAAAGTGTAGATGACTTCTACAGTTTATCACCTCTTTATTATCGCTTAGTGAATTTCCCTCCTTGTCTCATAGTTGCAGTGTCCTGATTACGTTGCATCGCCATGTTAGGTATCCCTAACAGTACTGTACAATGTAGGGAAGTTAAGGTCAACCTGAATTTTGAAATATGTTTCCCTTCTTCTTTTTCATCAACCACAAGACATCCCATTGTGTTGTAGGTGCACATATAATTAACAGGACTAGCAGAGAGTCAAAAATCAGTCTCTAGCACAGAGATTCTTAGCAGATTATACACAAGGCACCTCAGTCCATGGAGGTTAAGTAAGGTTATTCATTTGATTAAAGCCAATATGATCACAATTTATAGTCCTGCCCAATTTTGCCCACATGTATTGTAGAGGTTACCTTAGGTCGCCTTGTTCCTTGTGGCTTTAATCCTCTTCCCACCACCTCCTGTGGTGCAGCATAAGGGCCATTACAGTCCAATTAGTTGAGCTGGGGTAGTAGTCTGAAACTTACAATGGGGAGGATAGGAAAGTGGAAACTGACTTACGCTGATCCCCCTATCCCATCTCCCTCCAAAACAGCCTACCCCCCTTTTTTGGCGATAATCACATATGGTTGAACATCCATTCACAAGGTTGTATTCAGACCGAGTGTGTGTTAGAGAAAACATGTATATGATATCTGCTCTTTTATACCCCTCGGTGACAATGTGTCCAGTTTCCTAATCTATTTGACTTCACGTTGTTGCAATTTTCTATTTCTGTTGCCACCTCTCTTGTTCAAAAATTCATAAAAAAAGAATTGGCCTATTTTGATGTCTGACAAATCATTGGATATCCCATCATATGCCATATTTGGATAAGAACCTCTGTTCTCTTGCAGGAGAGGCCTTAATTTATGGGACTTACTGTTAAAAACCAATCCCGATCATTATTATTAAACAACCAACAAAAAATATTGGCTTGCCACTGAGTGAGATGCAGTGACTACAACTTGGTGAGACTTTCAAGCAGCCGCACACCAACCATATGATCACTGTCAGACAACGACTAAAGTGTACAAATACACACGTTATTTATGTCCTCATTTGTCCATTTAGTCTGATACGGCCGAAAACTATTACCGCCTTCACGGTCTGTCTCTTTACCTGTATACTTTGTGGTTGGTGACCAATGTGGGAAAAAAAGTGAGGAAATATCTTTTTAAATCAAAGTTGAGCTCAACTTCCCTACATTGTACAGTATTGTTAGAGATAACTGTGATTTTACTTTGAGATACAGTGTCTCCAGCACATAATTTTGGCCATTAGTATTGCTTTTCTGCAAGATATAATAAAATATTGGCATTTTGTAATGTATACATGGATGTGACAGAAACAATTAACTGGATTAAGATCTTCCCTAGTGTTTTTTCTTGTGCAGTCAGGGAACTACCAACACATGCTCCTTTGAGTACCTGGTTGAGATCATGACCATTTGATTGAATCACTAATATGTGCTGCCTGTAGTTACAGGAGCGTTCAGCATTGAGTGTTGTATGCACTTTTGAAACAAAATATAAGCGCAGATTGTAAATGTGTTCATTGTATTTAAAGGGATAGCAATGTAAAATAATAAAGGATATACAACTGTTCATTTAATTTTTTATAATGCATAGTATCTTCTTTAAAATCATTTACCTGCATATTCTTCTTGAAAATCCAGTTAAAAGATTCCTCCTCTAGTCTCTTTCCATTATGTCATGAAGAGTTCCCTCGGATCAAAAAGCCAGTCTTGACCGGACGGATCACAATGAGGGACAATATTTTTTGTGTCAGTATAAGGAAAACCCTGCCCACCCTTGAAGAAGTGGGGCAGGATTTTCCTTATGCTGCCATAATTGTGTCCCTAGATGCGATCCGTACGGACCAGCATTTCAATCTGAGGGAATTCTTCATGATGTAATGGAAAGGGGTGATCAAGAAACTGGATTTTCAAGAAGGATATTCAGG
Source organism: Rhinophrynus dorsalis (assembly GCA_037306005.1). Lineage (NCBI taxonomy): Eukaryota > Metazoa > Chordata > Amphibia > Anura > Rhinophrynidae > Rhinophrynus > Rhinophrynus dorsalis. The sequence continues at coordinate 145,595,311 of CM074725.1, read as the reverse complement.
TAAATAATTTTAAAAAGATACTATGCAATATAAAATGGAACGATTGTATATTGATTTATTATTTGACATTACTATCCCTTTAATTTGTAGATCATGCCATATTAATCTAATATGTACGATGCAACTGTGTACCATCTCGGTAAGCTTTGCAAGTGGGGTCTTTTTACACCAGATTATGGACAAATGAATGGCATGTTATCTAGGGGAGTTTAACCCATCTAGCGCCAGAGGCTTAGGGAATTTTCTGTACCCTACAGGGCAGACACATTTTCATAATTTTTGCTATCCATCTTTTCAGGCATGATTTTTGCTGGTAACTTTTTTTTCCCCAGAAGGAATTTGTTTTTTTCATGGTACCTCACAAGTACTAAATTTTGCATAGTTTGACAAAGTTACCTATTTTGCTAAAATCACACACTATATAGCAAAAACATTTATGTTGATTGTGAAAGTTTGAATTGTTTTACAAATCCCCGAATCTCCCAAGTACAAAAATACCAAATATGTTTAGTTTTACCTATATTCATGGCCTGTGCCGACCTGTAATTGCCAGGAACGCAAATTGGTAATTCCAACTTAATGAACTAAAATGCACATTCCAGCGGTTACATGGTAAAACTGCCATAAAAAAGCCGAATAATGATAAAACTATGTATTTCCTGAAAGCTTATTTGCCATTGCATCAAATGAGATGTCACTTGCCTATCTGCCGCAGCCTGGTATGCACAAATCTTTCAGAAGGTGGTGCTATGGAATTTTCTATGGTAATTATCTACTGCTCTTAAGAGAAAAATGGCACCCCAGTTATATGAGTTGACTTACTATAGGGGTACCAGAAGCAAAAAAAACAAAAAACCTCACCAACTACAAGTTCTAATTTTTCATACATTTTTTCAAACATAACTTTCGTGTACTAAAACTGTACTAAATGAGCCCAGATTAAGGCTTCCCCTAATTGGCTTTCATTCTCTTGCCTGATGGTGGATATAATTTCTTTGAGTATTTAGGGGGTGTTAAAATGATGGTGGTTGTCTTGAGAAGGGCAAAAATCATGGGTTTCCTTTTTCCTGTCATCAGTCAAACCTTCCCTTCTTCTGGGGGGACTTAAACTGCCATGTGAATGGTTCCTCTTTCTCCTGGGCATCCCACTTATTTTCCCTAACATCTGCTTTTGGACTACACCAGTGGACAGATACTAGTACTCACAGGATGGTCATTTCCTAGACCTTGTGTTCACTAGAGGCTGTGCATTTTCTGATTTTAATATCTCCCATCTGTCATTATCTAACACCATCTTCTAATATTCAGCACTGCTTATTCCTCTTCTGCAATCCCAGCTTCCTCTCCCGGCTTCATGAGGAACCTCAAATCACTTAATCTCACTGCTCTCCACTCCTCCCTGGCTACTGGACTTTCATCCATTCCTACTAATCCTAACACTGACAGCTTTGTCAAAACCTACAACCCAGTCCTGTCCTCCTGTTTGAACTTGCATTCGCCTCTCTCTCTCTCTCTGATGCACCTGTAAAACTAATCCATGGCTGTGGCTTAATAATCAGCCACAAGACTTTGTGAACTTCTTCAAAAGCCAACAAGGTAGACTCCATCTGGGAAAATGTCCCAGCTTGTGAATACCCTCCTATCCTCTCTCATTCCCCTCCTGCCACTCTGGACTCTTTCACTAATCACTGATGAGGAACTGACTAACCTGCTATCCTCCTCGCCTTCCACTACATGCACACTTGATCAGCTCCCCTCTCAACTCATCCAGTCCCTCTTCCCTACCCTAATCCCTATCCTCTTACAGATTTTTAACTCCTCCTTTGCCACTGCTACCTTTCCTGACAACTTAAAACATGCCGTAATAACATCCATCCTCAAGAACAATTCCTAGCACAATGCCGCATCCACTAGCTATCGATTTCTCTCTTGTCAATTGCCTCTAAGCTCTTAGAACGCTTAGCCTTCTCCCGCCTGTTTGACTTCCTTAACATGAACAACCTGCTTGACAATCTGGCTTTCACACTGCTCACTCCACTGAAACTGCTCTCACAAGAGTGGTCAATGATCTTCACATTGCCAAATCACAAGTTCACTATTCAATACTTATCATGCTTGATCTCTCAGCTGCTTTTGACACTGTTCATCAGGCTGTCTTCCTCTAAATTCTTCACTGCTTAGGAATCCGTAATTTAGCACTGGACTGGCTATCCTCTTATCTAACTGAGTGATCCTTCAGTGTCTGCTGTGCCACCTCTTCATCCTCTCTGTCTTCCACCTCTCTGTTGGTGTTCCTCAAAGTACTGTCCTAGGACCGCCTTTGTTTCTATTTACACAGTAACTCTTAGTGATCCTATTAACTCATTCAGACTCAAATACCACCTCTGTACAGATGACCCCAGCTTTATTTATCTTCACCTTGATTTACTTCTGATATTCAATCTAAAGTCACAGATTGCCTCTTGGTTATCTCAGGCTGGATGCCTCATAGGCACCCCAAGCTCAGTCTAAAACGAAGCTAATCCTCATCCTAGGGGTGTCCTAGTTGTGTCCAGTATCAGAAGCATGGACTACTGTAACCTTCTTCTCTCTGGCCTTCCTGTCTCCCAACTCCATTATTTTCAATCTATACAAAATGCTGCTGCACAAATTACCCTGCCCCTCTCCTCCTACAATCTCTCCAATAGCTACTTATTAAACTATGGATTTCTTGCAGAATGTTGCTTCTCTCATTCAAGACTCTTCTCTTCTCTACCCCTTCCTGTATTTCCACTTTGGTCTCCCGTTATACCCCATCCCACCAATTACGATCATCCAATGACAGTCTTCTCTCCGCTCCTTTTGTGTCTATAGCCCTCTCACATATCAAACCTTTCTCCCTTGCTCCATATCTATGGAGTACTCTACCTCCCAAGCTGAACCACTGCACCTCTCTTATGGTCTTCATCATGCTTGAAACTTACACCTGCTTAACCATACTTAAACATCCTAGAAGACACTGACTTTATACAACTAATGCTTTTATAAATTTTTTACTTTGTGTCCCCTATCCTTACCAGAACGCTAGCACTGTATTCAGCACTTGACCCTTATGTACCCTGCATGTCTCCCATTAGCACTTTAGATTGTACGCTTTTGGGCAGAGGCCTCACTTCGGTATTTTACTTTGCAAAGCACTTGTAACCCTGTATTGTCTAAAACCTTAAATCACAAAGCGCTGCATACACTTGTGGTGCTATATAAATAAACATATTCAATCAGTGCCAAAATGTCAAAGTAAAACGATATATTTTTTCCATTTCGCTTTTACTTGAAAAGTCCTGTTGAGACACACACACAAAACAAAAATTAATTGTATACACACACACACACACATACGTACATACATACATATTATATATACTATATATATATATATATATATATATATATATATATATATATATATATATATATGCATATGCCACCCTGGTGGCAGTTAGGAGGAATGGCTATTCCTGTCAGTATCTGCAAAAACTTCATATGCCCAGTGATTTTTGCAGGAGTGATCAGGGGAATAAACTTCATGGAGCTAATGCACCTTTCTGTTTAATTTAAAGTGCTGTGTGGCTGTGGCAAAATGGACAGAAGATAGAAAATGCATGGATAAAGTGTATATGGGAGCTGCAAAGGCACTACATGGTGACAGTAATCTGCTCCATGCACCTTCATAAGAGAAACATAATCATAAGCATAATAATACTTCTTGAACTAAATCCCTTTCCAGATTCTAGATACTAAACATGCATACACTTATATCCACAAATGTTAAAAAGGTCATTTGTACCAAAGGTTCTCAGGCAGAGATACATTTATTTGCTTGCATGTGTGTGTATATAAAAGTTCGTGTGTGTGTGTGTGTGTGTGTGTGTGTGTATAAATATATATATTATTTTTATATATATATATATATATATAGATATATTGATATATGTATATATTAATATGGCAAGCACTCCTAGGTCTTGAGAATAAAGAATAAATGTATTGAGATGTCAACGATTCAGTGCGAATGAACACATTTTCATCAGCTGCTGATAAGATTGTGTTCGTTCACATTGAAACCATGACACATCAGTACATTTATTCTTTATTTTCAAGATCTGAGCATGCTTGCCATTTTTCTTATATTATATGAAATCCTCTTTGAACATAGCACCCAGTGTTACAATATCAGTAAGTGCTTGCCACATACATTCTGTATATATTAGCTTTCTGACTTTTTATCAGCACATGCCAGTAGGCATATACTTTGTATCAGGTGGGTTCACTTCTTTAACCTTAAACATTTTGCTTTCCTACACTTCTGTATTTCATAACTACAATTAATTTATTCACAAAATATCAAAATAACCTATGAAATGAGTAACATTTGTATGTGTTGTTTTTTTCTGTTGTATATACTTGGTTTTCCAGTTTCTAAAGTACAGAGCTGAGTTGAAGTAATGTACAGGAAAAATTACACTATGGTTAACAGTAGTTATGGCAATATATTTTATTTTTACATTTTATTCCTATTCCAGCATTTCGGTGGATTGGTTTTCTGGGTTCCTATGTATGTTTATTTATCTGTGTGTGTGTGTGTGTTCATTACCGCTCGGTGTGCACAGTCCTATGTCTGCATCAATTTAGTAGATCATTACTTTTTTAATATCTGTTTATACTATGTGGTCTACAATAATGTATTGACTAGTCATCATATAAAAAATGTTCTATATGCGCTAGTATTAACATTTTTTCTGTAATGTATTGACATAATTTTGTACAAAAAAAATTCCATAAGAAACTAATTTCTCTAGTTTATATTCAGTCACAAATGAACAGGGAGAGTATAGTATTTCAAGAAGCTGGTGTAAAAGAATTCTTTTTTTTAGATTAAGAATGGCTCTTAAACTGTAATCCCAATAATTTTAGCACTAGAGAAAAATACTTGTAGCATAGCATGGGAGTAACTATTTCTCTGCCTGGGGCAAGACCTACAATCCACTAACTAGGAGAGTTTCCTAAATTAGCAGTTAGATCACACTAGCCAGCATTAACCTATACTTCTGTGCCCCTTTGGTGGCTGTGCCTAGGATGTTTTGCCTTTAAATTTGGCCATAAAAGAATTTCAAAAAGAGTAGCAGCAAAAAACTGAATCCAATTGAATTCTGTATTTAAAGATGCCGCAAAATATATCTTGCGAAACATGTATGAGAGTATAATTGCTTTTATTTTTGGGATATCTGGATGTGCCTCAGGTATTGTATGTGTGTCTGTCTGTGCTCTCTTTTCCTATACTACCATTGCTTGGCTGTCTTTGTTAGTAGTGCAGGTGGAGGGACCTTATTCATATTGGTTTTATATAATTTACAGTTCTGAAATCAGCGCTCTTCGGGTGTGGAGGTTTGAAATTATTAAAATGTTCTTGATTTGATCCCAGCTGACTGGTCCGAATCTGCCATAAAAGGTTTCTTTGTATTTATAGTGTTATCTGTTTTCGTCCCATTGTAGATGTTTCAAGAGCACCTAGATTACTTAACTGTAACCACCATTCAAGCACTTACAGCAGTGAAGCATAAATCTCCTGCAGCAAAGGTAAAACATGAAATAATTATCTTTTCTGTTCTCTATGAAATCCTTTTGACACAGTAAATTACTTTGAAGGGGGACTTTAATAATATGAGTAAGTGGATCTAATGGTAATTTATTTAACAGAAAGACAAAAGCTATGAGTCCTTTACATAGCAGATAAGTTTATTATCCGAGTATATATTTTGCAGTGTGTATGAAACTGACTTTATTTACTGAGTTCCGTTTTAATCTGCTTGTAGCCTTTTTTTTTTTTTTTTTAAACCGTCTAAATAAGAAATCCTAAAAAAAAAAAAAAAAAAATTCCTACCCTGCTTCTTTACACCATTGAAAGTTTTTCAGATTGTGAAATGGCATATCCAGCTATAGAATGCAACAGAGTTCCAGTGCAAAACAAAGGCTGTAGCATGTTGACTTCTTTAGAGAGGACACATATCTAGATAAGACACTATTAAATATTCCAATATAATCCTTATTATTCCTTGATATTCCAAGATAATTCCCTTTTATATTCAATTAGCTATACATTATTTGAAGGAATCCATGTTGAGTTTTAGTGTGGCTTATTTAAGAATGAATTCCAAAGTGTTTGTAGGAATGAATTATACAATGCGTGTAAGAATTAATTCTGCAGGCTTCAGAAATGTAAGAATTAATTTCATAGCTTACAAAAAATGTTTCAAAGTCAAAAAGTTTTTTGGGCATCGAAGGTGGTGGTATATTTTGCTCACCACACATTAAGATAATTTTCTTTAACATTAAAATGAAAGGTGATGAGGCACTTAAGAAAAATAATTCTAGCCCTTGGTTTCTTATTTTTTGTACCTTTTTTCTGCCATAGGGCTAGGCAGACATTCATTGGTATGCTGTGGGTTTCTGGCTCCTAAGGGCCCTTTTTACATGGACAACTGTTGCAGATGGCTACATTTTCCTTGTGATTATGTCTCAATATATAATTAGATTGGTAGTCAGAGACGCTCAACTAGGAACGAACTTGCAATACAAATTTGCAGACTCTATAGGAATGGTGTCCTACCCAGGATGCAATGTCTTTTAGCCCACTAATGCCTTTCACAGAGAGAAAATATCCTAAAGCATATCATATTGGTCATGCCATTACAGCAGTCCAACTATCATGGTGTCCGTGCTTTTTTCTGTCACTCTCTGTATCTTGCGCTCCCATTGGCTGAGCTTAGTTTGGCCCGCCCAGTATGGCCTTCTTATACTGGGCCTCTGGCATCTGTCAGGTGCCCTTTCGTGGTGTTCCTGTACCAGTGCTACTGTGTTCCTGCATTCCTGTGTACCGACTTGGCCCGTTTGACTACTCCTTCTGGTTCCTGCTCCGTGATTCGACCCGGCCTGGCTGACGTTCCTGCTCCGTGACCTGACCCGGCTTGTCTGACATTCCTGCTCCGTGATTCGACCCGGCCTGGCTGATGTTCCTGCTCCGTGACCTGATCCGGCTTGTCTGACATTTCTGAGCTGAGATCCGGCCCAGCTATTCTGCTTCTGTTCTCCGTGTCACTTGGGCGACATTCTTATTTCCGCTTAGTTGGCCTAGCAGACTGAGTATCTCTGTGGCCTCCGTTAACACTGAGCCTTCCGTTAACTCTTGCAGAGCACTGTTGCCTCCGTTAACACTGAGCCTTCCGTTAACTCTTGCAGAGCACTGTTGCCTCCGATTACCACTGAGCCTTCCGTTAACTCTTGCAGAGCACTGTTGCCTCCGATTACCACTGAGCCTTCCGTTAACTCTTGCAGAGCACTGTTGTCTCCGATTACCACTGAGCTTTCCATTATTTCCGCAGAGCTATTGTTGCCTCCGATTACCGCTCCGGCAGTAAGCCGTGGTTGCGTTCCGTTAGCTCTTGCTGTGTATGGTTGCCTACGCTACAGCACCGGCAGGGTGCCATTGGCTGAATATTACCAGCTCTTGCAGAGTATTGTGCCTCCGTTACTGCACCGGTCGGGTGCTATTGGCTCAAGTCCACCAGCTCTTGCAGAGTACAGTGTCTCCGCTGCAGCACCGGTCGGGTGCCATTGGCTCAAGTCCACCAGCTCTTGCAGAGTACTGTGCTTCCATTACAGCACCGGTCGGGTGCTCGTAGCTCAAGTCTGTTCAAGCTCTAGCAGAGTATTGTGGCCTCCGTTACTGCTACAGCAGAGGGTATAAGTCTCAGTCCTGCTTTGCAGACTCAGTTGCTTCCACATATCGCACCACAGTCTCTTGATTCCATTACCATCATACTGGGCGTTGCCAAACACACCACATCAGCGACTGATTACTATCTATGAACTTTAACCCATGTTGTGCTGTAGTTGCCTTGTTATGCCTGACCTGTGACAGTATTTAACCTTCTTCCCATTGTATACTGGGCCTGTGTGGGCATATGTCCATGATTTATATTTTCCTGTCTATTCCACTGTGATACACTATAGCCCGCTGTGGGTATTCTCATTGTGTCTTTTAATAAAACTGTGTTTTATTCTAACCTACTGTGTCTGAGTGTCGTACAAACCGTTACACCAACCACGAAATGCCAGGCAATTCCTCTCTGAACAAGAGAAGCAGCCAACCCCAGACGTACGTTACGTCCTTGGGCCTCGTAAGTGAAGTGAAGCTGATCTCTCTAAGCACTGTGAGCAAGGGGTCCAATGCTGTATTCCCCTATTACCCTTAGGGTGACTTATCCCAAGGATAATTTGCTTATGTAGATTGGGAGTCAGAGACACTCAACTAGGAATGATCCTGCAATACAAGTTTGCAAACTCTATAGGAATGGTATCCTACCCAGGGTGCAGTCTCTTTTAGCCCACTAGTGCTTTTTACAGAGAGGAAATATCCTAAAGCATATCATATTGGTCCTGCCATTACAGCAGTCCAGCCACGAAATGCCAGGCATTTCCTCTCTGAACACCATTCCTATAGAGCCTGCAAATTTGTATTGCAGGTTTGTTCCTAGTTGAGCATCTCTGACTTTTAATATACATATGCAAATTACCCTTGGGATTAAGGGTAATAGGGGGAATCCAGCATTGGACCCCTTGCTCACATCAGCTACACCTCACTGACGAGACCCAACAAGGCCGTAATGTACTTCTGGGGTTGGCTGCTTCTCTTGTTCAGAGAAGAATTGCCTGGCATTTTGTGGTTGGACTGCTGTAATGGCAGGACCAATATGATATGCTTTGGGATATTTCCTCTGTGTGAAGGGCACTAGTGGGCTAAAAGAGATTGCATCCTGGGTATGGCACCATTCCTATAGAGTCTGTAAATTTGTATTGCAGGTTCATTCCTAGTTGAGCATCTCTGACTTTTAATATTAATATATAATTACACCAACATTTTGTTGCACTATATTTATAATTAAATAGTTGTGCTTTTTTATTCACAAGAAAGAAAGGCAGCAAAAGGCTTAACTCTACAGCACTTTCAAAACGTTGTCCCTTAGCTTTTGCGTGTAGCAATAGTTTTGTCTAACTGGTGGCTTTCGGGTAGATTCTGTGACTTGGAGCTTTCCCCGAAGGGTAATGTATAATATTTTGAAATAATTTGGTACTCCAACAATGGTTTTTATTTTAAAGATCCATTATTAGAGAGTTTGATTTATGTCTGATACTCCATCATGCTGGTCTAAAAATGTCACACACCATAAAAGAAGCTAGAACTTTAGTAGTATAATAGTACTAAAAGCCACCACTATTAACAATACAAAAACAACAAAAGAGGGCAACTCATAGGGCAGTGTTTCTCAACTCCTGTCCTCAGGACCCACTAACAGGCCAGGATTTGATGATTTTGTTGTTAGTGCACAGGTGAGTTAATCCATGTGAATGAGCCTCTGATCACCATACCTGTGCTCTAGCAGAGAAATCCCTAATCCCTGGCCTGTTAGTGGGTCCTGAGGACAGGAGCTGAGAACCACTGTCATAGGGTAATAATGTGTAGTGGATTGCTGTGTAAGACCACAAAATCAGAATGCTCAGAGGAAATTGTTGCCCCACTATTAATAATAGTATGCACCACACCTTATTTGGGGGATATTCACTCAAGCAGAATATTCAGATCAGCTGCTCCCCTCTGTACCTAAAATTCTCTGAAATGGAGCAACAGCTAGCCGGCAAAACAGTATGCAAACAAACATGTTCAGGGGTTCTTCAATATTCACATAGCAAAACAGTTCAACTACATGAATTCTTACTCATTTTTGTGATCCACCAGCATGGACGACAGTACAAACTGGTTTGAAGCAAAAGGGGGATTTCCAACCCCGGTTTGGGTGACTTCAGTAGAAGACAGCTGCACAAACAAAAAAAGGGGGAAAAGTATATAATAGCCACTGATTTGATCTTCTATTAAAAATGTATTTGTGTAAAAACAGCACAATGCATTTCTATGCTAAAAACAAGCCTTTTCTTCATACAGTTGTCATTTTACACCCAGTCTTTAGTTTATATGTGGGGGAAAATGAAGCACCTCTATTAAACACATCTTTAACTACACACCTGTAACATTCAGATTGGCTAATAATCAAAGCTTCCAATCCACTAAATCAATCGAACATTGTTAATTCAAATTTTCCCTTCCTTACCGGTCATTGGTGGACATACAATCCCATCACCACAAATATATCCCTAACCACTTAGATGCTATTACACCATCAATGAACTTCAAAGAAGGGAAACAAAACATTAAAAAATTGATAATAGGTAAAATAAAACTAGACTATTGCATTCCATTAGATTATTCTAAAACAGAGCTTTTTTTCATATTATTAACCAGAGCATTCTGATGTGTATCTCAATGTCCACATGTACATGGAGTGCTCTCCCCCACGCCACACCAGGCAGAAATGTTAAAATACATAAATATATATAGTTACATAGCAGTTTAAGTTGAAAAAAGACTTGAATCCATCAAGTTCAACCCTTTTCCTATTCCTGTTTACCTGCGTTGATCCAAAAGAAGGCAAAAAAAAAAAAACCCTCAATACAGCAAGTTCAAATTCTGCTTTGAATGGGGGGGAGAACTTCCTTCTTGTGATTGATTAACTAAATATTGATCACAATAATAACATACATAGCCCTCTGTGTTCAGGCCCTTTTTAAAGCCATCAAATGTATTCGATAGTACCACCTCCTCAGACAGTGAATTCCACACCTTTATTGTCCTTACCGTAAAGAATCCCTTCTGCTGTTGCAGACGAAGTATCCTTTCCTCAAGTCTAGGTGGGTGACCCTTTGTCCTTTGTACTGTTCTGTTAATGTATAGACCCTTAACATATTTGCTATCTTATCCCCTCTAAGATGCCGTTTCTCTAGTGTGTACAAGTTTAACTTTTCTAGCCTTTCTTCATAACTAAAACATTCCATTCCCCTTATTAGTTTTGTAGCCCTCCTCTGCACTTTCTCTAGTTCCATAATGTAATTTTTCAAAAAAGATGCCCAGAATTGAACAGCATATTCAAGGTGGGGTCTTACCATGGACATATAAAGAGACAGAATAATATCTTCCGTGAGTCAATACCCCTTTTAATACATGCCGGTATCTACTGCTAAGTCTATTGTCTTCCATTTCTCCCAAATCCTTTTCATTAGTAGATTTCCCCAAAGAAACCCCATTTAAACTATATGTTGAATTTTGTATTACACCCAAAATGCATAACTTTGCACTTGTCTGTATTGAATCTCATTTGCCTGCCCAGTTACACAATTTGTCAAAATCCTCTTGTAATAAGGACACATCCAGTTCAGACTTTATTACCCTACTTAATTTTGTGTCATTGGCACTGATACTTGGCTTCCTATGCCCACTGGGAGATCATTAATAAACAAATTGAAAAGAAGAGGCCTCAGGACAGATCCCTGAGGTACTCCACTTATCACGTTTGTCCCATTTACCACCACTCTTTGCATTCTGTCTTTAAGCCAATTTCCAATCCACACACGAACTTTTGTCCCTAAACCTATTTCATTCAATTTGGACAGTAACCTTTTGTGTGGAACCGTATCAGATGCCTTGGCAAAGTCTAAATAGATCACATCAATTGCCGCACTAAAATCTATATTTTTACTTACTTTTTCATAATATGCAATCAAGTGAGTTTTACGAGACCTCTCTTTCACAAAGCCATGTTGGCTCCGGCTAATGATATTCCTGTTCAAGATGAATTCCTGAATATATTCCCTTAACAACCCTTCAAACGGTTTCCCTACCACAGATGTCAAGTTTACAGGTCTGTAATTTCCCAGCTGGGATTTTGATCCCTTTTTAAATATGGGCACCACATCTGCTTTACTCCAATCAGTGGGCACCATACCTGAAGTAAAAGAATCCCTGAAAATCAAAAATAATGGTTTGACCAGGGCCCGGCTTAGCTCTTTAAGTACCAGTGGGTGTATATCATTCGACCCCGGGGCTTTGCCTACTTTAACACCATTTAATTGTTTAAACACTTTTTATTGGGCCAGCCAATCCCATGCTTGCTGCGACTGTTCTGCAAAAGTAGTAAGGAATAGGAACACTTAATATGTGAAAAAATATATGTTTTAGGGTTTATCATCCTGAGTAAAACAAGGGTGCTCCCACTGCTGAGTGGTGGTTTTTTATTCAATCGTTATTGCAGCTCAGACTTGAATTTGTTTAGGTGTAGTATCTCAGTGGCCTGAAAATTTACAGTGACGCTGTTGCCACACCATCCTATGGTCAGTTGGCCATAAATCTTCATAGGATGTTGTAGCAACAGGCACCACTATAGAATTTTGGGCTATTGAGATATTGCACCTAAAAAAAAAAATCATGTTTGAGCTGCAATAAGTATTGAATAAAGCACTTCTCAGCAATGGGAGTACCCTTGCTTCACTCAGGAGAATAAGACCTACAGTATATATGTTTTCCATATTAAGTCTTACTATCCCTTTAAAATTAGCACGTTAAATACATTTCTCAATTCTAGATGAAGAACAAGAAGTTACCCCCATTCACGGCACATATAAACCCATAAAAATAAAAAATACATACTATATAATAATTCGCTAAAACGTGTGTAATGACAAAGTCATGTGCAGTAGAGACTGCTGCGCATGCTGCAGTCATGCGTGGTAGAGACTGCCTGCACCGTGGCTGATACAGAGCTGGACGCTTCTTCTGAGCATCCAGCTCTGTATCAGCCGTGGCGCGGGCAGTCTCTACTGTGCATGACTGCCCCACGAGCGGGTGGCAATGGCACTGTGGCCCATGTAACGGGCTCTTCAGCTAGCATATAATAAAAAATGGTACAAAAGCACATTTAGACTGAACCCTGTGTGTAAAGTGAAATACAGGAAAAGGCTTGGTTTTAGCCTAGAAATGCTTTACACACCTATATATGTTTTTTTTGGACAACTACATTTTTAGTCTGGATCCCTTTAATACTTGTTATACTCCAATCTCCAATGGTGCAGTTCACTTATTCCGTCAAATCCAATTCCTTCACATCATCTCGATGTGCGCCGTTCATGATAAACTCTTTATGTCCAGTGTAGTCTCTCTGTGTCTCCGTACTCTCACCACCCGGTCTGATCCAAACTCTATCCTTGGATTGCCCCTGAGGAAGTGTTAGCACAAAACACGTTGGGCGGAGATGGTAACGGTCCACCTACATGCCAAATCTGAGTCTGATACATAGTGTGTCTTATTTTGGCCATTGAGTCACTTTTGTATATATCGGATGATAGCGCTGGTCTCTATATAGCGTTTACAGACCCAGTAGTTTGTATCGAGGTTGGACATTACCAGTAGTTCTAAAACATTATAAGACACTTTGTGCTTTATATTGTATTCATTTTATTGTGGAATAAACAATATCTTCGTATTTAAGAAGTATAGTCTATACCCCGTTTTTCTACAACGAATTCAGACCTGCAATATAAGGACGTGATAGTTTGGATCAGACCGGGTGGTGAGAGTACGGAGACACAGAGAGACTACGCTGGACGTAAAGAGTTTATCACAAATGGCGCACATCGGGACGACATGAAGGAATTGGATTTGATGGAATAAGTGAACTGCGCCATTGGAGCTTCAACTTACGAATATAACAAGTATTAAAGGGAACCGGAATGAACAGTATTCTGGATCTACTGAGGCGACAAAAGAGCATTTAATCCTAACCACAGACTATTGGAATATCCAGGGTCCTTCCTTCCTGTTCTTGGACGTTATAGATCGAATTCATATCATAATTATCATATGTGGTAACGGTAGAACCACCTAAGTTTTGTATATATTTGTATGTGTACATGGTTTAGAATTTTATTTATCCTATTAGAGTAAGTAGGTACTTGGGCTGAATCCTTGTTAGTTGCCAATTCACACACTGTATCTGGACACACAGCGCTGATTTTTATAATATTTTTATTAGATTTGTACTGCTGTACACACTGGTGGATCACAAATGTGAATAAGAATTCATATTGAACATTGTGAACATTGTATATTTGTGTGTCCACTCTGAAATGTTTGCTTGAAATACACAAATGTTTTATGTATAGAATGAGAATCACGTACAAGGAAATCTAAGCTGTACAAATCCATTGCTCATTCTGCTTCCTTTTCTTTTATAAAGGAAGTATTCAAGGAAAGAATAGGTTATACACACTTGCTTGAAGTATTGAAGTCCTTGGGCCAGCCATCGCGGATGTTACTGGAAGAGCTTCTAAACATGGTGAGATTGCAGTCAATGCTTCTTCTTTTCAATCCCGCTCTCTTTATTGTGATTACTGTCTACTGCATCCTTAGATGGGTAAACACATGAATATGTAATTATTATTTGGAGTTGAAATGCCAACATTACTATTTTAATTTTAGTGTTATTATTACATTCATTTTCTATATGTGATCACTGTCAGAATTACTTTCCTGAACTTGTATAACTATTTACCCATAATATGTTTTTAATGTTTTGTGAATTCTCACTTATTTGGCATAATTTTGATTTCATGGGTGAATTGGAACATGGATCTCATTAACTGGGTATCTATTCAGTTGATACTCCTGTAAACTGGTATAACACCAGGAATGTTTATGTAAATTAGTTCTTTAATGCCATAGAACAGTTGAATCAATAAGCAAAATATATGATCTCAAATACACATCTAATATGTATTCCATTTGCAGGCTGTTGAGGGAGACCATACTATTGTTGGAATTTTGGGCATCAGTAATGTTCAACCCCTCTTGCTACTTATTCAGTGGTTGCCAGACATCGAATCCCATGATCTACAAATCTTTATCTCTGACTGGCTGAAGAGGATCTGCTGCATAAACAAACAAAGCCGCACAATGTGTGTAAATGCCAGCATGGTCATCCATATCATAGAAACGCTAAACGCCCACTTCTCTCTCCATCGATGTTGTGCTGAGAACCTGATTGGCCTCTTGGGTTCATTGGGCAGCCAATCAATGAGCTCAGAGGAGCTGTTTCATCTAATTAGCTTACTGAGAACTGAAGAACCCAAGCAGACCCATCCTTATGTAATTCCTGTGACTCGTGCAATGCTTGCCATAGCAAGGAAGCAGGGATTGGATAGTGCCTTGCAGTACTTTAACTTGTCGCATAGCTTGGCAGGTATTGTAGTACCCACCATTCAGAAATGGCCTGGTTCTGCATTTTCCTTTTTTGCTTGGTTTTGTCTGGACCAAGACCAGTCAACTCTTGGTATTTCTAGCAGTGGGATGAAGAGAAAACAATTATACAGGTATGTACGTAATTTGTTTTGGGAACTCTAACCTTAAAATTATACACTACACACCCAAGTAATAGATGACACAGGGCATCTTTTATATCTATTTGATTTTGAGCTGTTTTTTTAATTAAACATAGTATTCAGTGCTCTCATTATAGTTAACATTACACACATTTTTTCAAGCATAAGACCATTTATCTTTCCTCCAATATGAAACACAAGAACCGTGTAGTAAATTATCCTCTGGCCAGGAAGGCAGGGCACATAACCAAGAATAAATTGCCTTCATTGCTTACAAAAGGCCGCCGCCCCTTCTTTCTTTCTGTACATAGCATCATAGGATTGGTTAGAATGAGTGCTTCCACTCCCTGCTAATCTTATCTATATTTACACACACATAGGACTGTACAAATTGATGAGTGTGATCAGCATTTGGATTACATAATAGAGAACCTCCTCAGGTTAGAAAAAGGGAGTTGCATATCTTTCCCTAATATGAGGCACCACATTTGGAGTCTCACCATCTCTATGACCTCAAGCTGCGTAGAGTGCATATTATTAGCATAACAGACAGCACAAAGAAAAATGTGAATAGCCCAGAAATATGTATGTATTGTTTTTAGTGTAGTAGAAACACCTTACAGGCAAAACAAGAGAGTACCATGTGAAAAAATCCAGTTGTTGTGAAATCATATTACACTGCAAACTTTCATAAGCGATGTCTGGTTGCACCATATCTAATGCACATTGTGCAGAATCATATATATATATATATATATATATATATATATATATATATATATATATATATATATAATAGAGAGAGAGAGAGAGATGGAGTGTTCGAAGCACTCACTTTTCAAAAACAGTTCATGCCCAGGTGCACAATCATTACACAGAATACAATACGGCATCTGTAATTTAAAAAAAAAAAAAAAAAAACACTCACTCTTAAAGGTGAAACACATGTGCTGGTTTATTGCATCAACGTTTCGGCCTTACTTTGGGCCTTTACCAAGATGCCTTGAGTAGGGTCGAAACGTTGATGGTATAAACCAGCACATGTGTTTCACCTTTAAGACGTGTGAGTGCTTTTTTTGATTATGTATGTTTCTATATGATCACCCTTGTAGATTAGCACCCAGGCTTAAGCCCTGTATTTACAAGCAAGTGGACTGACTTGTGGAATTTATATAAGGTATTAAATTTATCCTGTGTTGCTCCTTTAACTGTCAAATTAAAAAATTACAAGCTCTTGGCGACATAGGGATTTGATTCTCCAAAAATGTATTATTATATATTTTTTCAGCAGTAGATGGTACTACTAATTAAATGGATTTTATCGTGGTTATTGTGTTAAAACTAGAACTGATAGTCATACTGTGCAACTACCTCATCTTGAGCTCCCGGACAGGTCTCACGTGCTGCCGACCGGGGTGGTATCAGTGACTTGATTTACGTCATAATATAGTCATGGCTAATTTGGGTGGACTGTGCTTACTTGTATGTGTCATAAAGTGAGTGGGAAGTGGGCAGAACAGGAAGAGAAGAAGAAGTGGACGAAAGAGGGAGGAACAGGGTGGGAAGGAGAAGAAACTCACAAGTGACAGAGAATCGATCCCCAGATACCCGGTAATTCAGTCTGAAAACCAGTCTCCTGGGGCAGATCTGGAGAGTTCTCAGGTATTCTGGTATGTTGCAGTGCATGGTTTATGGATTCTGGCAAAGCTAAAACTATTTTTTTTTCTTTGCCTCATTTCTGAATTTATTGCTTAACCCCTTAAGGACCCATGATGGTTCTGGACCATCATGGGTTGTTATACCCTTAAGGACCCATGACGGTCCTGGACCGTCATGGAATTCCAGGGTCCCTGCGTGGCTGCACGCCGTTCTGGGAGTCTGGAATCGGATCCCGCAAAAAAATAAATAAATAAAAATGCTCTGTGGTCCTTAAGGGACCGCAAAGTACGGTCCTTAAGGGGTTAATAAACTTCTGATTTTATTAGTGTTTCCCATGTACTCTGGCTGGCTTTTCATCAGTGTGTTTCTTCCTTACTGCTCTCTCATTTCAGTTTAGAAATAGATGTGTAGTTTACTGCTCTCTCATTTCAGTTTAGAAATAGATGTGTCATGAATCAAGCATTTTCATCCTTGGTCACACCTCCAACCAGTCAGGAATTAATCTATTTCCTGGAGATCTTAATGGAGAATTTGTGTTTTTGCCCCACTGCCCTCCACCCTCTAGTTAATGTGTTTAGTGTGGTGTAGAGACTCTCCAGCTTTCGTTGGGATATAGTACCTGCCATCTATTGCTGCCCAGCACGCAAGGATGATGAGTTGTATTCCAAAAACAGTTGCATGGTCATGTTTGCGCACATTCAAAGCTCATTTTTGCATGCCATCATTCAGATGCACTCGTGTGCATTTACTGACGCTCGTACATTCATGCACATTCACATTCTGTTTTACATGTGCTCAGGTTTCCACGTGCACTTCCATGTACATTCTCATGCTTGCATTTGCATGCACATTTACACGGGTGTACAGTTACACATTTTACCATGCGCACAATTGCACATATATTTGCATGTGTATCTACACATTCACGTACACAAACTTGACACATGTTCTATCACGAATATTTACATTTGTGCACATTCTCTCTTATACACGTTCACAAGTGCACATTTGCATACAAGCACATTCAGAGACACAGCCACACACCTCTATGCACAACGGACTGTTAATTTAAAAAAGGAAATGTAGCAAGAAAGGAGGGGTGACCTCATGGTAGAGGGGTCACTGCTGCAATACAAGAAAAGCCAAAAAGAGATTCACATTACATAACATGTTCAGTTCATTTAAAAAGTCAGTTTGCACTGTGAGTTTACAAGCTAGATTGAAAATGCATGTTTTAAACCAAGATACTTTATGAATCGATAATTAATTTATTAAATGTTATTCAATGAACAATTAGAAAAAAAAAACAAAAACTTCTGATAGTATCCATTTAAAGGGATAGTAACTCTTAATATGTCTGTTTATGTGTGTGTGTGTGTGTGTGTGTGTGTGTGTGTATATGTATACGATACGTAGTGTTTATCCTCCTAAGTAGAACAAGAGTACTCCCACTGCTGAGAAGTGTTTTATTCAAAGTTATTTCAGCTCTTTCACTGTTTCACTGTTTTACACTATCCTGTGGAGGTTTATGGAGAACTGACCAGAGCTGTCCATAGGATGGTGTTGCAACAGTGCCACTGTAAAATTTCAGGCCATTGAGATACAGCTCTTAAAAAAATTAAGAGCTGCAATAACATTTGAACAAATTACCTCTCAGCAGTGGGAGTACCATTGTTTACTCGGGAGGGAAAAGTAGAGCCTTTGTGTATTCATTTGTATTGTCATACAAGTTTCAGCTGAGGGATGCAGGCACCGCTGGTGTGTTGAGACCTCCCCCAAGAGGCTGTGCACTTATAAAGAAACTCCTCCCACATATTGCCCTATTTAGTACTCCTGGCAGATAGCTAGTTTTTTTAATGTCCTCTAGACTTTTAAGGAATTTTCATTTTAATTTTTTATAATTTTCCTTTTATTTGTTATTTTATATTACAAGGATAAATCCCTGGAGAAGTTACGAGGATCTCCTAAACTGCCCTGTCCTTCTGACACTCACAGTCCTGTAAGCACTGAGAACCAATGGATCTTTTCACATTAGGGTCATTTCCGGAGTAACTGGAAGACTTCCAGGGCAGGCCATTCAGCCAGTCCTTTTGGACTGGCTGAATGGCCTGAGGCAAGACACACTTCATTTACATTGGTTTGGAATGGCTTAAGGAAACCGCTTCCCTTGAAGTCACAGTGAGCCCAGATTGAAATCTAATGGCTTACCATGGGTTCATGCAGTGTTTACTGTGGATTTTATTTTAATGACGTTCATTTACATTTGCTTAAAGGGTGTCCATATTCCTCATGTAGACTTTTTGCGCTTTCTTCTTCAAACTTCAGATCAGAGCGGCACCTGTAGATCTGTGATTTTCTAGCCTTCTTAGGAGGACAAGGTTACTCCGATATTATGCCATTTTTGATCCTGGTATGTCTTTTCACAATATTCCGTAAGTCTTACAAGATGATGACACTGGGCTGTCATGGAATTTCTTAGCTTCATCACGCATCTTCTGTAAGTGGGTCTTTTTGCTGCTTCACTCTTTCAGTATAAGGTTCTGTTTGATAGTAGTCTGCTTTTCTCTCTGTCCTCATATCTGTACCCATGGATGGGGTTCATAAGGGAAACAAGGCTTCATCAACTGCCTTGCAATCCGTGTTGAGTTAAACTTTTTGGGCCCCAATATGTTTTTTGCAGTATTTGTGCTACTGCATCTACTAATGCTTCAGAACTTTCCTCTGTGCATATCCTCCCTAATATAGGAACCTGATGTCATGGTCCCTCGTCTCCAGTGTTCCTGCTGGTTTCTGCTTCTTTTTAATATTCACTTCTGCCTTGTTCCTTGCCCGTACTATGAGATGCCCTAACGTTCCAGTGTCCTACCCTAAGTCTTCTGTGATCTCAGCTAGTTTTTGAACTCTCTTTGTCTTGCTTCATTGCTACGGCGATCGTCTTTTTGAGCTTTCTTACATCCAACCTTGGCTTCCTTCCCTGAACACACTACTGGATACTACTTTTGTCTCTCCGATTTGACTCTGTGACTTCCTGGCTCCTGACCTCATCACTTGTTCCACATTACCTGGTTTATGTACTCTTTACCTGGCTTGTAGTATTCCTTTCTGCTACCCTGTACTTTGTTGGCATTACCCCTGGATCCCAGTATCTCACACTGCTTATCTTTACCTTAACTCTCTTTCTTGCTCTCATTTCCCTCCTCTGTTTGCTTCTCGTAAGTATCCTCAACTGTGTTCTGTTCTAGTCATTGCCTTTTCTGCTGTGACTACCTTTCTAGGTGCCTCTTCAGTTTGTCTCATCTCCACCTTCGGTCTGAGCCTCTCTGCTGTAGCTTCCTCTTAGTTTTCCTCCCCTTTCGTCTCCCTAGTTGGTCACTAAACTCAGTGATTCTTGGCTATCTCTTTCACTCTCTCTCTCTCTCTCCGCTGGTTTATTCTCTCAGGTTCTCAGCACTGTTCTCTAACTATACTACTCTCTTTATCTTAGCCCTCTCTCTGGTCTTCTAAACTGCCATCTAATTGCACTATACTCTTGCTGTTTCAGTTCTCTCTCAGGTCCTCTGCACTGCCACCTAGCTGTTCTATTTCTTTTGGCCCTTTCTCAGGTCCTCTTCTTTCTTAAAGGGGAACTTTCTTTTTCCCTCTTTCCACTTCTAGCTTTTACTTATCTTCCCCTCTCGCTTTAGCTTTTAATTCTTTCTTGTCTTTGGGTTTTTTGTGGGGTCTTTTTCCTTTTTCTTCTGTAATGGTATACTGGACCAGGAGTTGATCAACTCTGTTATGTTTTTTCCCCCTGACACTGAGTGTTTCCCATCCTGGCCAGTCCCTGGATCAACTGGGGAAGGGTAATCTGACTTTACGGTCAGCACTGCTGTCTGGCTTCTGCAGTAGCAAGGGAATGCCCAATGGTCAGCTGTGATTTGGCTCTCTAGCTTCACCATCAACCATCTGTCATTAGAGGACCAGGTTAAACGTGACACCTGAATACACCAAACCCCTTTCATATTCTGTTGCCAACTCCTTTGATAAAATTCTGAGAAAATGGCTTGCAGACCCTCCTCAGAGATCTATAAAGATTATTACCCCTAGGGAGCCATATTCTCTTTTTGGCAACAAGACTCCTGTCCTCTTTTACCCTGAGGAAGAATATCATAGTGAGACTAATTCTCCTTTTCTATCTGATAATTTTTCCAGAAGAGAATAAGAGTTTATAGAACCCTTCATTTCTGCCATTTTGGAGGCTTTACAAGTCTTACTCCTGTCAACAGATTGATCCAACTAAAAATCTGTTTAAAAGAGCTAAAAAGAGTGTTGTCCTCTTCCCTGGTTATTAACAGTTGTACCAAATTATTATAGAGGGATTGCAGTTCACAGACCAAGCAATACCCATTCCTAAGATGTGTATATTATTTTATCCATTTGCCCATGAACAGGTGGATGTTACACTACATACTGGGCCATCCTTACCCATCTGTTAAAAGTTGTATTCAGTTGATAGGAATAATGGTCTCCACCCCCTTGCCCAGTTTCATCTGAGACCATTACAGCTGAATATGCTCCAGCATTGGAACAGGAACCCTCATCACCTTCATCACAAAGTGATCCTGTCTTTCTTCAACCAGCTCAGTCCAATGATGACTGACATGTCCAGCCCTCACTGATGGAGGTCCCCTCTCAAATCTGAATTGGAATGTAGTAACAGTCCACGCCAGTCGAATAGACTGAGGAGCAAGATTCAGTCACCACTCTGCTCAAGGTCTGTGGTCCCCAGCAGAAATGGACCTCTCCATCAATATTCTGCAGCTCTGAGCCATATTCAGTTCTCTTGCAATATAGATGACTCTCTTAAAGTCACATCCGGGTCAAATCCAGTCTGACGGTGCCAACATGGTAGCTTATGTCAGCCATCAAACGGGGCACCAGAAGCAAAGCCCACTGTGCAGAAGTATAATAATTCTACTTTGGCAGATGCAAACATTCCAACTTTACCTGCAATTTCCATTCCATAGGTAGAAAACCGGGAGGCTCTCTATCTCAGCAGACAGATTTGGATCAAGGAAAATGAGAATTAAAATAGAAAATCTCCAAATGACAGATTGTTGGGGAATTCAAGAAATCGACATGATGGCCTCTTGCCTCAACACAAACTTCCAATGTTTTTTGTAAAAATGAGCTCCAAAGGAGGAATAGTAGATGCCTTGGTGATATCATCATAGTAGGGTAGGTGTGGGTATTTCTTCTGATTGCCATCATTCCCGGGCTTCTTTTCAAACTCGAGTAAGAACAGACTCGCACACTGCTAATGGCTCTATTCTTGCCAAGGAGGGCATCATCTTCTGGCCATGTCCATAGAGATGCCTTGGTACCTGCCTCTGCTACTGCATCTGCTTAGACGCTATCTGGCATCCCAGTCTATCTAACCTTGCCCTAACAGCTTGGAATTTGAGTTCCAAATCTTGAAATCCAAAGGGTTTAGCGATTCAGTTATTCAGATGATGTTGAAAGCTCCGAAAATTGTGTCAGCCAAAATTTACCACAGAATCGGTTTCACATTTTGTGACCTAAATAAGATTAGATCCTCTAAGGTTTAAAGTTTCCTACATTTTGGAATTTTTTGCAAGCTGCTCTCGATAACGGGTTGGGAATAGGCTCTCTCAAAGTGCATATCTCTGCTTTATCTATTTTATTTCCAAAGTTTACAGTAATTCCTGAAGTTCAGATGTTTCTACAAGATACCTTTCCCCTTATTTCCTGCTCCTCCATAGAGTTTTAATTTGGTATTGGAAGTTCTTCAGTAAGCATCATTCAAACCATTATCTTCAATCTCTATCAAACATTTCACATGTACCTCTATTTGTTTGGCTAGGCGAGTTTCAGAACTTGGAGCTTTGTCTTACAAATCTTCATACACAATGTTTCATCAGGAAAAAGTAGTTTTACTAACTGTTCTTGACTTTCAATCAAAAGTTGTTTCTTCCTTCCATATCAATCAGGAATTGGTGGTTCCCTCCTTATGTCCTCAACATCATAACCACCAAGAAGCTTGTTTTTATACTTTTGGAACTAGTCAGATGTCATAAATACTATTTAAAGCAAGTGAATCTTTTAGGCAAATTGATATCCTGTTTCTTATCTTTGAAAGCACCAAAAAAGAAGACCTGCTTCCACCAAAACGATTGGTACACAGCTCAAAAGAACTATTAAGCAAGCCTATCTTCTTAAATCTCATCCTGCTCCATTTCGAACCCCATCCCATCCCATACACGTTCATTTAGTACTTCATGGGCCTTGAAACTTCAAGCTTCTAAATATCAACTTTGCAAATCAGCTACCTGGCCATTTGTTGTTACCGTTACAGAAATCTATAAGGTGAATGTTCTTGCATTCCAATATGCCATTTTTGGCCACAAAGTTTGGCAGGTTGTGGCTCTCTAGTTCCTTTTTCCTTTCATATCTTTTTTGTAACTGCTTTGGGACATACCCATTGGTCCTTGCATTCTTCAATTTTTTTTTATTTTTTTTTTTTACTTCCATTAAATGATTTTCTCTCACTCCAGTTGAGGGATTCAGGGCAT
Organism: Rhinophrynus dorsalis; assembly: GCA_037306005.1. NCBI lineage: Eukaryota > Metazoa > Chordata > Amphibia > Anura > Rhinophrynidae > Rhinophrynus > Rhinophrynus dorsalis. Next base: position 145,571,723 of record CM074725.1, on the reverse strand, counting down.
CACCATCCTGAGGGAATTTTACCTTGTTGTCTTTTGGTGGGGTTGCTTAGCATTTTTTCTTTGCTTTTCTGACGTTACCTCTCTTGATTTTGCTATATGTCAACTAACCTATCTGGCTGTTGGGAAGGCTATATAGGGCAGAATGTGGCAGGAGTTTCTTCATTGAGTGTATTGCGTTCTAGGGGGAGGTTGCAGTGCACCACTGGTCCCTTCATCCCTCAGTTGAACTAAGAGAAAAGGATTTATCGTTAAGTATTTATAAAAAAAAAGTTTTTCTTGTGTACTAAACACTGTTGTACAGGGCTACATGTGGTTTTTATATTAAAATTATACTAATATTAGAGAATAATAATAATAAACACTTATATGGGATGACATTGACAGCCATTGGAGTTGGGAGTATCAAGTAAATAATAACATGATACAAAGAAAAGCATTCAACATATATCAGATTATATAATTCACTTTACAATGTAGAACTGTAGAAGAATTGTGTGGTAGAAACATAACAGACCAGTTGCATCATTGTTTTCAGCTTCTTTACAAGCAGTGGCATGGGCTTTGAAGCATTTATCACTTCCTCTGGAGTCTTGGTTGTTGCAGTGTGCACCAAAAAGGAATATGCAACTGTTATGCTGCCTGAACATTGTTTCTGTGATTCGTTGTGGGTAAGATCAACTTTCCTTTACAACATGTATTTGATTTGCAGCAATTTTACTGAGTGATGAGCATTATCAAGCACAAATATAAACCTGATGTTAAACAGTGAGTAAATTGTAGATCAAATTTTAACCTGTTTGATACAGTCTGTGGGTCTTATGAAAAAGACAAAGAATCCAGCAAGTCCTCTGCATCCTAATCCTGCTTCTTTCTCCATTGCCCTATCATAATTTACTTGGGTGCCAACCCTGGACAAGGTTACAATGGGACAGAGAATATAACCAGACCTGCATATGGGGAACCCAGTGTTTTCTATTCTGAAGGAAAGTAATGTCTGTATCTTCTTTAGCAGAAAGCATGTGTAAGTCCTCCCTGTACATAAACTGTAAAATAAAGTGGGTGCTTGTGCATGTGTGAATGTATGTGTAACTGTGCTTGCATGCAGGATAACCCCTCTTTCCTCCCACACAAATTCTAACTCTAAATCTGACCATAAGACCAAACTCTTTGCCCACTCTTGGTATACATTGATAAAATGCATGCCCTTTCCAGTAAAATAACAGGGACAGGCTTGCAAGCACACTTTGTAGACCTTTCCAATGAAGTAATTATTTTGCAATAACGGGATTTCGTCTCTGCTGCAGAGTGTCATAGTGTTGGCTGACACGGATCCCCTTCTGCCAGCTTTACAGCTGGCATCAAGGGAAGGGGAGCTTTCATTGCCAATATCTCTCAAACCATAGCGGTTTGAGAGATGGGGTTTGTGGCAATGATAATCTTTTTTAAGCCTCTACAAATCTATAAAAAATTTGGACATTACTAACACTTTAAAGAATAACATGTTAAAGACAGAGCTGTTGGTGTTTTCTCCCCCACTTCCTAACACCTAATATTTCCCTCACTGTTGATAACTCCACAATTTTGCCAATGCCTCAAGTCCGCTTTCCTTTCCTTTGCTCTTTCCTTTACTCCCACATCCACGTCTCCAAGATTAAATCTTTTCTCACAAAAGATAAAACCAAAACTTTTATCCAGTGCTCGTAATGTCCCATCTGGATTACTGCAACTCATTCCTAATTTGCATTCCCCTCACCCAGCTATCCTGGCCCCAATCCATTCTGAATATCTCTGCTTGACTCATACATATCACATGCCCTTCTCCGCCAGTCACTCCACTGGCTCCCTAATTCCTCCAGAATAAAATTCAAAGTCCTGTCCCAAACCTACAAAGCCCTCTATAGCATTGAACCTCCCATTAGCTCCTCTCTTGTCTCCTATTACTCTCCCATACCCCCTCTTTTGTTCTGCCCATGACCTGTGTCTCTCTTCTTCTACCATCACTCATCCCATCATTCCCATCTCCAGGACTGTGCAGAGAAACTTGCCCCCTGGTCCATACACGCTTATATACAGTCTTCTGCAGCTGTCCTTTACCTTCCCTAATTCGCTCTATTCCCTAAGGTATTGCCATCAAAAGTATCCATTGGATGTTCCCAATGCAATATAGATCACCCCCTCCAAGCAGTCCCCTTTAAAGGGATAGTAATACTTCATTTTATCTTTATTTTATTTTGTAGGCATTAAAAAAAACATGAAGAATGATATGTCTTGTATCTAAAACATTTATGGCTTGAGAGATATTCACAAGCAAAGTTTCCCCTCACTGACCAAAACATTCAAGTCTGCTGTCAGATTTGGAATCCTTTCCGCGGACCGGCTGTGGCTTTACAGCAGATCCGAGATCGCAAGAAGAACTACTTCATTCGAATGGTCTACAAAGTGTGCCTGGTTTGCAAGCACACTTTTTAGACCCTTACAATGAAATAGTTATTTCTATATCTTGCGATCTCGGCTCTGCTGAAGAGCCAGCAGTTGATCTGTGGACTGGATTCCAAATCTGACAGCCAGATGGCAGACTTGACTGTTTGGTCAGTGAGAGGAAACTTTGCTTGTGAATATGTCTCAAACCTTAAAGGTTTGAGAGATAAGACTTATATCGTTCTTCATGTTTTTTTAATGCCTACAAAATAAAATAAAGATAAAACGAAGTATTACTATCCCTTTAAGTCCTCTAATGAAAGAAAGGTCTCCAAAGTATTATGAAGTGTTCCTTTAAATCAGTGGGAATTTTTATTTGTCCCTTGTAGCTCAGCTGGTTTGCTCCAAAATTGCAAAACACTGCATATGACCCTTAGATAGAACTAGTTATTTGTCAAAATGCTAGATTGTAACAGCAGCCCTTGTAATATCCTATAGATTTATTTTAATATTTGACAGTTTTATTACCCTCATCCTCCCTTCCCAAAAGCTTCTAATGTAGCTGTAGACAATTTTAATCCATATCATTGTCCCCATGGCCTCTAACCCCTGCAGGTTCTGTGCAGAATCTCTGGGAGGATTTGTACATTGACTGTAAACAAAGTTGTCATTGCACAGTGCTTCATTTACAGCTTTCAATATCTGGAATGTGTACCCATTGACCTCATTAGAGAAATGATGAGGGGCGTCCATTTTTTTGTATTGGATTGAGGCTGTCCTCTCCAGATTAATGATCTTGAGATCTAGAGGTGCTTTAGTGATGTAAAAGCGGACGCATTTGTAATCTGTAAAATGAAATTGTTTACCAGGGCAACAAGTTCATTGTTTTTAGTGCTTTATACAAGAGGTAAAGGAAGTGATTTTTATGATGGGAATTATAGTTTTCTGCTAGGACCCTACATTCTGCACCTAGAGGTGGACTCCTGTTTCTGGTAAAAAATAGACTTGATCTGCTCAATAAAATGAACAAGAAAATGATCGGATTATCATTCTACTAAAATCATATACATAGATGTGTACCAGGTGGCAGAAATTTTATAGTACAACACCAAAAAATTAAGTAGGTTTATATAATATTAAATACCAGATGTGTAAATTGCCCTGTTCAGAGGGCATTTATTTACTGTTATTTTTGTATTGAAAGGTAAGTTCTACTGTGGTTAGTGTCCACTGCTGGTATTTTCAGAAAGGTTGTTATCTTAGTTTGTAGAGATCCTGGGCAATCAATGGCAGGGATGTCTGCTTCCTTAGAATATATGTAATATTAGATTTTAGGCCTCATAAACAAATAGAGATTTCTTTTTTTTTAACAGATGCTGGAATGAAGTACAGGGGATTTAAATGTATATAACCCCAGTTCATTTTAGGTGTTAGTCATCCTTTAAGTAGTAGTTGATGGCTGCCAGAGAAGTTTAAAAAATAATGATATCTACCTTATACTAGTGGCTGAACTTTCTTGAGGGTCAAGTGGAAAAAAAATAGCAACAGCCTATTATTTACTAATAAGAGCAATTATAATAGAAATGTAAAAGACCTTAATATCAAGCTCAATGTAGTGGATGGTACCAGTGGAAAATTGTGTAATGTTTTATATAATATTTATATTTTTGCATTGGACTTTAACGCCTTAAGGACCAGTCGTGCGGTTGCACGGCCGGCACTTAAGGACCACAGACCTTTTTACATTTTTTTTTTTATTTGCACAACGGATTTAGGAATCCCCAAGTGGTGTGCAGCCTCGTGGAGACCCCTGAATTCCATGGTGTGCCAGGACCATCATTGGCCCTTAAGTGGTGTTTTCCCATGACGGTCCTGGCACATTGTGAGTCCTTAAGGGGTTAAATGATGAACTTATATTTTAATGTCGTTGTTAATAAGCAGAGAATGATAAAAAGCACTATGACAATAATATATACACCTGTTTTTTTTTTCCTCTTCAACAGCACAGTATAACAATTGTCCATGTGCCTGGAAAAAGACCATTTGGACAAAGCCTTGTGTATATCTATGTGAATGGACAGCAGAAAGTCTCTGCTCCTCTCAAGTTTCCTTCCATGAATGAAGTAGGTCTTCTTAAAACATAGATGAGACATTTTTCCTTTTGACAATTCATTAAAAACGATAGCTAAATATCTTACGCACGCCAACACATCTTATTTTTAACAAATCTGTCTTTTTTTCTAGTTGTTTGGCCTTCAGATGCTTTTAAAGCCTGGTGCACTTCCCCAAGCAGTACATATATTGCTAAAAATTCCCACACTGATCTCAGAAAATCTGCATATATTGATGCATTAATTTGACTGTTTGCCTTCTGCCAAGTCAACAATTAATGTGATGGCACCTTCTTACATTATAGGATAGTGGTGGATAATTGGTAGTTGGATTTTCTATCCATGGCCCTTTCTCTAACTATGTCATGCTTGCAACCCAAAGGCATATCTGGCAAAAATATTTGTTCTTAATTCTTTTGCCTGAGTTGATGACCCCTTCACATTCTTAAACTTCTAAGCAGACATGCATGCCTCATTTTGTCCCAGCTGTCTTCCTTTATTACCAGCTGCCAACAACCCACTACTGAAATTTCAATGGACAGACAGAATGAAGCTATGCATTTACAGAATCATTAACAGCATGTCTGTTTAATCTTTTGCCTATTTTTTCTGCTTTCCTGAGCCACACGTGGCTTCAACTTGTGTGTCATGATTATTTCTCTCCATTTTCCATTCACTTCATCATTTTACCCTTTGCAGTTATCTTGTCTTGCTTTCTGTCTCCAAATGACTTTATCATTTTAACCTTTGTTATTTTCTTGCCTTGCTTTGGAAGGGTGTTGAGTTGAGTAATATGTTGCTGCTGATGGGAATATGTCACTCTATGTAAAGATTATTAATAGCACTTGAATCAGAAATCCCGTACATGTTCCATCACATGATAATAGATAATGTGCAAGAAAAAAGTATCAATTCATACTTTATTAAATTGCTGAGGCAGGTATAAAAATATGCAACAACTGCTCAAATTAGGTGCTTAATCTTATAAACAGGAGTACTTGAAAATGAACAACATTTACGTGTTGAAAAGAAAACATGCTGAAAAGAAAACTAGAATCATTCTGGGATAACGCTGCTGTGTCATAGGGGAAAAATAAACACACCCATTAATTTAATTGTGGATTTTTAATATGTTGCATGCTGGGAAAGAAGTTTTTGGAGAAGTATAGCATTCAAGGGGTTAAATGCCTCTTTTGAACCAATCTTTTGAATGTAATGCCGTGGAATGCATCGGAGCCCACACTCCCAGAGAATGGCAGTCTCCTGTCTTGATATGTTCTTTCTGGCAGTGGTTATTACTAGTAATGTGTGCAGCAATGCATTTATGTATGTTGTGCATCAATACATTTGTGTATTTTTCTATATACACTCACACTTTTGTAGGATATATATATCTCTCTCTCTCTCTCTCTCTCTCTCTCTCTCTCTCTCTCTCTCTCTCTCTATATATATATATATATATATATATATATGTATATATATATATATATATATATATATATATACTAGCAGTTTGGGACGGCGTTGCCCGTCATGTTATGCAGGAAATGTTTCTTTTTTTTTAAATAAATGTTATGATAGTGAATTATAGCGTAGGGTGTACGTGTCAGAAAGGTACACACAGTGATAGACAGAGACACATGCAACACACACATATACACACACATGCACTGACAACACAAACAGTGACACACAGCTGCAAATCAGAACATAAATACATACAGTGTGAGCAGTGTAAGTAACATACCTCCCAACATTTCATATGGCCAAAGAGGGACACTTGTGTTTTCGGTGGTGTTACTGGGGGCGTGGCTGGTGGTGTATTTTAGAGAATTTTTAACCCTTTGAGTCCAGGGGGTAAGCAATGCATTGCATCCCCTCTGGCATTGAAATGGTTAAGTTACTCTTTCTGTAAGTGAATGATTTAGAAGAAGATGAAAGTATTTTTTTTACACAGACTAATGTAACAGATATATACAGAAGTTTATACCCACATTACTGTGGGTTTTATTGATGTGGAGCAATCTGATACACTGGTATATACACCACACAATGTGATCTCCTAAATAGAGGAGCAGAGGGATTTGGGTGTCAAACAGGGACTGTCCCTCCTATACTGTATAGTGCCAGTCCTTATACACAGACACATGCAGACTGTATACTATACAGCAGAGGTTCTCAGCCCATGCCCTCAGTGGCCACTAACAGGCCAGGACTTAGGAATTTCACTGCTAGAACACAAGTGTGTTGATCAGAGGCTCAGTCATATTGATTAACTCACCTGTGCTCTTAAAAGGAAATTCTAAAATCCTGGCCTGTTAATAGCCACTGAGGGCACAGATTGAGAACCACTGCTATACAGTGCCAGACCATTGTAGATAATTTTTAACCCTTTGAGTGCCAGGGGGTAAGCAATGCATTGCATCTCCTCTGGCACTGAAATGGTTAAGTTACTCTTTCTGTAAGTGAATGATTTAGAAGAAGATTAAAGTATTTTTTTACACAGACTAATTTAACAGATATATACAGAAGTTTATACCCACATTACCGTGGGTTTTACTGATGTGGAGCAATCTGATACACTTGTACATTAGGCTGACCAGACCTCACCTTTAACCAGTGACACATATGAAAAATGCATACTGCAGGGCTGCTTTGATTTTGGTGCACTCCTGAAATATGCTTATTTCCTATGTGTCCCCGGTTAAAGGTGAGGTCTGGTCAGCCTACTGTATATACACCACACCGTGTGATCTCCTAAATAGAGGAGCAGAGGGATTTGGGTGTCAAACAGGGACTGTCCCTCCTATAATGTATAGTGCCAGTCCTTATACACAGACTGTATACTATACAATGCCAGACCATATATAAATAGTTTGTCATACATGCTATACAGTGAGCTATGTACAGCATGGAGATGATTGCAGGAACTGGCACCTCTACTTACAGACAGACTGACAAACAACCTGCTCTCTTTCTCTCTCTTTGTGCAATATATAAATACAGTCACATCCATGTCTCTGCCATTTACCAGCTCAGCTGAAGCCTTGCTCTGCACTGCCTGATCACCTCTCTGCCGTTGTTTCCACTTTCTCAGCAAGCCAGTATCCTCCTGCTGATTGTTTAGAAATCAGCTCACTTGTAGTAATTAGCAGAGCTGTGTAGGCTCAAAGACAGGGAATGAAGAAGCTGCATAATACAGATTGGACCATGGCCTTCCAGCTGTAGCTTGAACATTGTTCCCATCATCCTCAGCGTGCGTGTGTGTATATGTGTGTATGTGTCTGCTAGTGTGTGTGTGGGAGGGCATGTGCATGTGTCTGTGGTGTAGGAGTGTGTGGCAGCCATTTTTTTTTTCAGCCTTAGATAGTGGTGGGCGGGCTGGATAGTGGGGGCAGGCCAAAAATCACACTCCCACAGAATCACCCAATGGCAGCAGTAATCCTTTTTACTGCCGCCCCTGGGTGTGTTTTGCCAGGCACAAAGTCTTCTTTTATATATATAGATATATATATATATATATATATATATATATATATATTTATGATCATAGATAGCATTTACAAGAATCTTGGCCTAGTACACAGGTCATCTAGCTACATCAACAGTGAGTGCAATTCATCCATGAATATAATATATACCAATAAAACTTGTATAAAAATGCAGAATGATCTCCTCTCTTAACCCCTTAAAGACCCTTGACGGTCCTGATACATCATGGCTGGATTTGCTTTAAGGACCAGTGATGTACCAGGGCCATCATGGAATTCCGGGCTCCCCACACGGCTGCACGCCGTTCGGGGACTCCGTATTCGGGTTCAGTAAAAAAAAAAAAAAAAATGCTCCATGGTCCTTAAATGAACGCCGCATGCATGCGTGGCCGGTCCTTAAGGGGTTAATATGAACAGTCTGTAATAATGGTGAAGCGAACGTACTACCTTTTAAGATGCTGATATAATACCTACGCCATCCAGTGAGGACTATAGCCGTCAGAACAATCTGTTATTCTCCCCTCCTTAGTGCTGTTAAAGTCCTCTTATAAAGCTATGTTGTAGCAGGCAGGGGAAAAGCAACTCTCTAGTTCAGTGGTTCTCAGCTCCTGTCCTCAGGACCCACTAACAGGCCAGGACTTAGGGATTTCTCTGCTAGAGCACAGGTGTGGTGATCAGAGGCTCATTCACATTAATTAACTCACCTGTGCTCTAACAATGAAATCATCAAATCCTGGCCTGTTAGTGGGTCCTGAGGACAGGACTTGAGAACCACTGCTCTAGTTGATATTAGAAATCGGTGCTTCTTCTTTTTATGTCTCTTCAGGCCCTCCTGCAGTCTTGGCATTGTGTTTAGCGGGCAGAGATGTCAGCTGCAGCTGAAGATGTTTGTTTATAAGCCGACTGCTGTTCAGTGTGTACCATAAAATAAAAAAAACTCTTTCCCCAATGAAGTGTCATTTTCAGACATGAAACGCATTGGAAAGAGTTTTTATTTCATGTTAGACGCCGCATTGCACAACCTGCAAAGACAGAAAGCCAACAGTCTGCTTATTTAAAAAAAACCCTCTTCAGCTGCAGCTGACATCTCTGCCCCTCGTTGCCAGGACTGCAGGAGAACGGGTTGTTCTGACCGCTATAGTCCTCACTGGACGGGAGAGTTATTATATCAGCATCTTAGAGGTGCTACCTTCACTTAACTATTATTACAGACTTCATATTAATACAGGAGATCATTCTGCATTTTTATACAAGTTTTATTGGTGTATAATTTTTAGTACCAATATATATAGTATATTCAGGGATGGATTGCACTCACTGTTGATGTAGCTAAATGACCTGTGAGCACATAAAAAGTAAGAAATACACACAGTTCTATGGATCACAGATGGCACTCACAGGATAGGATCCTTTTTTAGTTGAAACAAATTTGCTTTATTGAATCAAGGTTTTGGCCAGCTCTGTGTCATTTATCAAGATTCTTGCAACTATTATTACAGACTGCTCATATTAAGACGAGAGATCATTGTTCATTTTTGTACAAGTTTTATTGGTATATAATATTTGGTACTAATATTTAATTGTTTTATATATGTTCATATTGTGTAATACATTTCTATATTTAGATACCATATAAGGCGCTCTCTATACCATTTCTTTTCTCTGTCATCTTTTGGCTGTACTTCACACTACAGCTAATAGATTTAAGCAGACTGTTATTGATAAATATACATATTTTTATATTTTATTACTATTGAATAGTGGTGAACATGAGTGTTGAAGAATTTTCATTTCTTTTTTTTTTAATACTGATATATATTTTAGATATTAGTATTTTTTTTTTATCTTATTGTATTCTTTATATATTCATCTTTCTTTCTCTCTGTCTCTCTCTCTCTCTCTCTATATATATATATATATATATATATATGTATGTATGTGTACGCGCACACATACTCTAGGATGGGTGTGCAAGTGAAATAAGCAAAATATAGAAAGCTAAAATAATTTGGCTGTTTTGGATTAATGTGCAGTATTTTCCAGTAAAGTAGTCACTTTTAAGGTATAATTTCTAAATTGTATGTTGCATTTCACAGACTTTCACTTTTCATCATGTTCTTTCTCAGCCTTTCACGTCATGTTGTATTGGATCAGCTGGCCAGAGGACCAACACTCCACCACCTTCTCAGATTCCTGACCCACCCGTCTCTCCTCCAAGTGCAAGTAGCAGGTCATCGTTGGGTAGCATTCTATCTTCGTCTTCGTGGGGTGGTTCACCTGGAAAGACAGATGTTTTAACAAAGCTGATTTCAGCAGGGACGCAAGATAGTGAATGGGGGTCTCCAACATCATTGGAGGGTCAGCTCGGATCTGTTATCATATTCCATGATACTTTACAAGCTGCCCAGGTGAAGGCTCTGTACTTAGCTGGTAGGTGTCACAGATATCATTATTCTTACACTTTAATTTTTATTTGGTAATCTTTTCAAGCAGTATTAACATTCAAGCTTAGACAGTTAGCACCTAAAATCATATGGAGTTATATACATTAAAATATCATGCATCACAAACTAGTATCTTTAAAAAATATTTAATTCTAATATCTAAATTCTGAAGTAAAGTAGTTATTCTATCAAAAAAACCCATTAATTTGTGTAGCTTATAATACAAGAACCAGTCTAAATCGGTTAATTAATTTATATTGGTATGCATCCCTGTTACGTTTGGAAAAACTTTTCTCTCATCTCTGATAATTTACAGACCGTGCTGCATTACCACTTCTGAGACACCCAGAATTTCTTATGGGTATTAGGGTTTCTGCTCAAAGCATAAATGGATACCTATGCAGGCCATGTTTATTAGTATATTTTACATCTTGGGTACCAGATACGGGGATTCTTATGTGGAGTGAAGGATGATTAATTGTACACAACCCATTGTCATTTTTAGGTGTTGATGTTCCTTTACCTACAGATATATTGATATAGTGCAATCCACTTAGCTGGAATTAAACAACAGCTGGGGGGTATTCTAAATCTCCTCTTTTATGCATGCTTTTCTTGTATTCTTCTGGTAAAGTACTTTGGCCATACATGTCTTAAAATCTAACAATTGTCTTTTTCAGGTCCTAATAGCTTGAGTCCATGGAAATCTCAGGAGTCTGAATTAACTGACTTACCCTCTAAAATTCTTCTCTATTATACACCAAAGGTGAGTCAGAAGGCATTTATTTGTCCTTATACTATATACGTTTCTCTGGGTTTTAATTCTTCTGTTCGCTTGCTCTTCTAGCTTAGGGTGGTTTGGGGTTAGTTAATAACAGTATACTGTTTGATTCAAGAAGAAGTACGTTTTTGTGTCATGGCATAGTACAAGTCAAATTCTGTTTTCATAGTTCTGCATGGTTTCTCAGTGGTCCTTTAATCACCCATCTTTAAAGCTAGCCTTGTGTGTGTATATATATATATATATATATATATATATATATATATATATATATATATATATATATATATATATATACATATATACAATACATGCACTGCAAAACGTATGGACACGCAACTGCATAATCCATTTTAAAAGGATTTTGCACAAATCGCAAAATGCTTGCAATTGCAAAAGGCACAAACCAGCAAAAAACAGACTATACAATGCATAATCCATACACTGCCACATGCACAAACTGCAACCTGCAAAACCACAAAATGAACGCAATTTCAAAGGGCACAAACCTGCAAAATAAAGAGAACACATGATAACTAAAATGCAAAATGCACAAACTATAAATACAAGCCCGTACTGCCACATAGAAGGCAAATAACGCAATATTAGTGTAAATATCTGTTCACTAATATGGCAGTTCTCATGGTCTGTAAACAGAACTTATAGGAGCCTTACTCCTCCTAATTGTATACCCCATTATTCTGTGCAGTAAGTCAGACAAACAGAGCTCTCCATACTGTAAACGCCACTTTGAAAACACAATGACCCACAGCTGTATACCCTCTGAGTTGCAGAGGGTTATGCAACACATTTCTTTGCAATGAGTTGCGTATCTCTGTGGCACTAAAAGGGTTAACAGGCATGGGAAATTCAGTTTTCGGAGGTGTCCTCAGTGTGGATCTGTTTTCCTGCTCCCCAACTTCTCCATGTCCCTGTGTCTGCAGGTGTCCCCTGCGTGGGGGGTGTTTCATAAGCCATTGTGGGTCAATGTACTGTTGGGGATGGGGTGAGACAGAGGCTGCTGCGGGAGGGTAGGCTCTGGTGCAGGTTGTGTTGGCTACAGTGGCGTATTCTTGAGGAAGAAATTAGGCTTCTGCGGAAGGTGCACAGGAGAGAACCTTTCTTGGGGAGGGTTGAGGCAGAGGCTGGTGTGCACTGTAGGGTCTAGGATAGGCTTTTCCTAGCACATAGTGACTTAGTGACTACATCCTTGTCTATGTGTTAGTTTATGTGACAAAGTTTGGCCATGCTTTCTCTTTTTGGAAGAGGAAATAATGAGGGGTGTGAAAACTCCTTGCAGAGATTTATATATATAATATGAAATGGAAGAAGATTCAGAACTTGAGTTCCCTGCCTCCTGGGGGTTACTCTCTGCTCCATGGTCTCTGCATCTCTGTAAACTAAGAAAAAAGGATTTATTGGTAAATAAAAACAAAACCTTTTGTAGCACTCCTTTGTGGACACTACATTTATCCAAACATTTGTTCAGTAACTCTCCTTCCAAATGTAGGGGTATAACTGCTGTGTAATGTCCTTGATGGTCCCTGTTATAAGAGAAAATGTATATTTTGTTTTTACTTTTTTTCTGTAATCCATTGGGGGACACAGTGCTTCTCACCCTAAGATATTTCCTGTCATTCCTGTCTCTTTCATGGGAATGCCTTTCATTCTTTTCCTTTTTCATCTTCCTGGCTTTGCTGACTGTAAACTGAAATTCAGGTATTGATACAGTGTTGGAAAAGTGGGGGTGGGAGGAGTTAAAAGATTTTTTTAAAATGCCCTGCTTCCACGTTTGGAGGAATTTTGCTCTTATTGTCCAGTGTCACCAAATGGACTAAAAAGAGAAGAATTTACCGGTAAGAATTAAAATCCCATTGTTTTAGTGTGTCATTCCCCACAAAAAGAAGTGATCATTATTTTATTCTCTTTGAATAAGAACTTTTAATGAATATATCACTATGTGATTTATTATTTAACTAAAATAACATTTTTGTGACCATCCCTCTTCTTTGCATCTGGGTTTATTTTAGATAGTCTAATGGTTGACACTGAAAGGTTATGTGACAAAGTATTATAGGTTTGCCAAACAAACAGTATAGCGAAATAAACTCCTTGACTTTGCCCCTTTTATGCTAAGAGAGAATTTCCCCTTTGTTCAAGAAAATGTATTTATGTTTATTTTTCACTTATTTACACATTCATCCTATTCACTAATGTAATTACTTGTCCAGGCATGGAATCTCGTGATGGTGGATTAATACTTCACAATACAAGCTTTTTGAATGTATGGTCCCCATTCATGTCAGGTCTATAATTCTTTTTCCATGTAAAATCGGACTCATGGCTTAGGCACAGACCTGTAGCTGCTGTTGCTCCCTTGTCGGCTCTAATGCAGAGCGCTGGGAGATGACATCATCTCCCAGCGCTCTTCATTCCTAAAGAGACCGCGCGGAAGCAATAGCAGCTACAGAAGGAGGCACAGACATCTGACGCTGGACCATCAGGGAGGTAAGAAACGTATGCGGGAGGCAAAGTGGGGCAATGTGAAGATGATGTGGGCAAAGTGGAGCTGATGGCAATGTGAGGGCAAGTTGGAGTTGATGTAGTGGCAATGTGGAGATGATGGGGGTAATGTGAGGGCAAGCTGGAGCTGATGGGGCAATGTGGAGATGATGGAGGCAAGTTGTAGATGATGGGGCAATTTGGAGATGATGGGGCAATTTGGAGATGATGGGGCAATTTGGAGATGATGGGGGCAAGTTGGAGATTATTGGGGCAAGTTGGAGCTGATGGGGGCAATATGGAGCTGATGGGGGATAAGTTGGAGCTGATGGCAATTTGGAGCTAATGGGGGGCAATGTGAGGGCTATATGGATATGGGGGTAATGTGGAGATTTGGAGCATTGTGGAAGTGTCCAGTGGAGATGGCAAAGGGGGGGGGGCGCTTCAGATTTCTGTGCCTACAGGCTCCTGAGATGTAAAAGATGTATATCCGGCCCTGTTATTATGTAAACTATGGAAAACAGCTCCATGTGCCCTGTTACATTACAGTGGGGTTTCTGAGTTTTAAAAAAATAAGTGATACATTTATCATATTCAGTTGACTCCAGCACAATAGATGTGTGATGTATTTAGTATAACAGAGAAAAACAGTTTTTACATCTGTTAATGTTTTCATAATTTTTTTTCTGTTTACCATGCACAGGCTTGCAGAAATCCCATTTGCCTTGATTTATCATCCAACCTTTTGAATGGAAGATTAACTGGGAACAAAGTTGTGAACTGGGACATTAAGGTATACATATGTGTTTCCTTTTCTACCATAGAGCTATTCATTTTAATAAACATGGATATGTGGTTTCATTTGGTCACTTAGATGACAGAAAGCTATTGTGCAGTTGCCAAAACTTCACAATTTTCTTTTCACCTCTTCATATTTTTTTTTTTTTAGGACATGATTAACTGCATTGGCGGGTTAAATACATTATTTCCACTGCTAGAGCAGATCAGCTGTCTAAATGAGCCCCCGTCTGAAAAATCAGAATCTACTTTTCTTGCTCCTGAACTTTTGACACCTACTGAAGGAGATTTTGTGGTCCTGACATCCACAAAAGCTTCAGGTATAAAACAAAATCAATATCCTCGTAAATGGGGTTTTGTAGTTTATAGTATCAGAAAGAATGGGAGGGGTGTCTTCTGTAGATATAATTTAAGAATGAAGATGTTTCTGTATGTGACTTCCTGAAACATCTTTTGCAGGTATGCACAAATAAGCATATTGCCAGATATTAAGAATTTTAGCTAATGGTCCTATTCCTGTCTTAAATCTTCCCAGTTTTTTGTGGTTTTTGCTCTGGTATAGCCATACCAGACATCCTGGCAAACTAACAGAATGTGAAGTTAATTATAGAGGACAGTAACTAATGAATTCACATTACTCCAAAATGGGTTTATGCTGCTTAAATTAACATAAATAGACTTCAAAGACTGGTTGAGGGTTTTTTGTCTTTTTTTAACACTAAGCATAGAAAAGAGTCATTGACCGAGGTGCAGTCATGCACAGTAGAGACTGCCAGCGCCATGGCTGATAACTGAGTGGGGTGCTCCGAATTCAGACGTAGCCCTCTCTGCGCACCATGAGGACTACGGTCTGAATTCGGAGCGCCCGACTCTGTTATCAGCCACAGCGAGGTAGTCTGTACTGTGCATGACTTCAGCATGCACAGCCGTCTGTACGGCACATGACAGCTTCTGACAAACATACATTTGCGAATTGTAATGAAATATTATTCCCTTAAGTCAAGAGCATTGTCCATTACATTATCTTAGGAATACATAAAATGCTTCAGTGTTTATCTTTTCTCTAGTCCTACTACCCAGTCCAATTATAAAATCAAACAAATAAAGAAAAATAATAAAATCAATGTACACATATAATAACTTTTAACCCTTTCAGTGCCTGAGGGGTATGCAATGCATTGCTTTGACATTCGTTTCGTACCCCTCTGGCACTGAAAGGGTTAAGCATATAGCATGTACTATACAATGTTGCAGAGATAGGATAGAAAAAAGTGTATCACAACAGTTCAACCAAAAGGATGCCTTCTCTATAACCCAAATCTTGGTAAGCACCCTATACATAAGCCATTGGAAGCGCTTGGAACATATGCAAAAAAGAACAGCATAATCTGTATCTGAGTTTAGTAATTCACCATACAACTTGTAGTATGACAAGCGGATTTCCGTTTCCCCCACAGGCGGATACTCATTTAACAGAAGCTCCTCTTGCATCTAGATTATTCGCATTGACTGTGTCAGAACCCAGTTTCGGTCATATACCTCCACTATTCCCTCAACTGCCTTAGTTTCTCTCTCACCGCTTCATCCTTCTGCAGTCTGATCAGATTGGTAAAAGAATGCAGGATTGTATATCAACGGATATCAAGGTTTGGCAGTAGTAGGTAAAGCAAGGTGCTACATAAAGGAGCCAACCAGCTTTAGAATATCTAAAATGTATTACAAATAAAGATTGTTTTTAATTTTAAATATAATTGCAATAAATTTTAAATATTCTTAAACTGGTTGGCTTCTTTATGTCGCACCTTGCTTTACCTACTACTGCCCAATCTCTTGCTGTCCGCTGATATACAAACAATCCTGCATACCCTTACCAATCTGACCAGACTGAAGAAGTAGGGAAATGCAAGGACGAGACTCATGAAAAAGCCTATAACATGGAGGAGGTGAGAACGAAACAAAGGCAGTTGAGGGAGGAGTGGAGGTGCATGAACAAAATTGGGTTCTGATACAGTCAATGCAAATAATCTAGAGGCAAGAAGAACCTTTTCTTAAATGAGTACCCACCTGTGGGGGTGGGGGGTGGTAGAGGAAATACACTTGTCATACCACAGTTGTGTGCTGAATTACTACACTACGGTATGTGTTGTTTTTTTTTTCTTCTGGGTTGTTTTGTTTTTGTTTTTGTTTTACATTATCTTATGAGAATGAGGTTCTCCCTGATTCACAGTTCGGTGTGTAATAACATTCTTCCTGCTGAATAAGCAAACTTATAATGGCAATATTCCATTGATATTTGAGACTAGTGTTAAATCCCCAGGGACTGGGTCTGACAAAACATCTTGCTGCTAAAATAACTTCAAATGGAGTGTAAAGAGTTTGAACGATTTTTAAGTAGTTCATTATCTTAGATAATAATATTGAAAACTATTTTTTTTCATGGAGCTAAAAGTTGTATTAAGGAAGCTAAAGATGTGCAATTTTGGAACAAACTAACTTCCCCTTGAGGACAAATAAACATTTACATTGATTTAAATAGGGACATTTAACACTTAGAATGCCAGAGAGGTCATCAGTGAATTACTTCACAGTCCATTGGAGACCTCTCTAGCATCAAAGCATTTAAATATTTGAAACTTTAATTTCTCTTTCATCCATGTGGAACAAAGGAACCATGGGGTAATGTGGCCTCTCCTAGGATAAAGGACATTTGCATGAAGAATTTTCTGAAAGCAAAGACTCCATCTTTACTACACTTTGGCCCCACCAGTTATGCTCCATTTTTAAAATCCCCTCGAGATGGTCAGGACAGAATTTCTTAGCTTGCTTTTTTAATTTTTTTAAATTATATGGTGCTGTTCAATCCCCAGTTAGGATATGAACCAGGGAGCAGACTTTTACAGGTCCTGCAGTGTGCATGGGGATGGCTTTCAGAGCTTTTTTTTTGTAGTAACTCTCCTTATTTTCCCTATGTCTTTCATACAAGCCTGAGGACTGGAGAGGATTACAGAGTGCACTGGTCCTATAAGTATATCTTTTCTGTTTGTTTGTGGTTTCTTACTGTACTTTGCACTCTGGCCCTTTAAACTCATTTCTACATCCCCGCACAGTCCCTACAGATATCTCAGAGGTGGATGGATGTCTTTTCTAACTTTATTACACATTATCTATTTTTTGTCCAGTTGCAGATGCAGCTGCATTCAAGGATCAAGCAGATAAACGCCAAATGTTGCAGCCTCAAGGACCACCTTACTCCAAGCGTGGGTGACAAGGGCCATGGTTGTTTAAAGGAGGCAGCTGTTAGGTGCAGTCCATTCAGATGTTCCAAGTGGGGATATTATTCTTTATATTTCAAAGATGCTGGAGGCCAATGCATACCTCCCTGAGGCTGTATTTGATACTGCCAAATTTATTGTAAAGTCCTCAGTGCGCTCTGTTGCAGCTCGGCATACCCTTTGGTTAATGATTTGGTCTGTGGACCAGTATGCTAAGAAGTCTCTAGTCTCTCTCCCATTTGTAGGCAAGCAGTTGTTTTGTTAGCATTGGAGAAAGTCATTAGCCATGCTACTGGACGGGGGGGGGGGGCAAGAGTGATCTGTTGGTTCTGGTTTTAGCCAAACTTTCCTCATTTTTGCAAGCTTGGGCAGGCAGGAGATTCATGAAATTTAATTCCATCCTTTTTATTGTCTCCAAAAAGGATGGCAGCTTTCGTCCTACCCTAGACTTAAGTGTCTAAATCTCTGAGTTCATGGACCTTGGCTCATGATGGAGTCTTTGCTCTCTGCCATCGCCTCCCTGTTCATGCACATCATTAATGTTTCCCCGGTATGCCTTTCAAGACCATTATTTGCAGTTCACCACCCTTTCTTTTGGGCTGGCATTCTCTCTGTGCGGTTTCACAAAAGTTATGTCAGCTTTGTCTGCCCACATTTGTTCACTTGGGATTTCCCTTACTCTTTACCTGAACTACATTTTGCAAAAAGCTCCTTCAGCAGAGGCCTTGGTCTTTCTGACAGAAAACAAGGTGCTGATGTTGTCACAGCAAGTGTCTTAAACCTTGGCTCACCCATCAGTGATTATTCAGGACTACGTAAATGTGCTGGGGCATCTGGTCTCTGCATTGGATGTAGTTCCGTTTGCCCAATTTCACAGTAAGTAGCTGCAGCTAGAGACTCTTAGAAATTGCACCAGACTGCAGTGTCATCTTTCCCACTTGAATTCTTTAGCCAGACAGTCCAGCCTTCATTGGTAGTTCCAGGTCTCACCTGTTGGTCATACTGAATTGGTCTATAGTCACAACCGATGACAATCTGAAGGGATGAGGAACATCGTCCAGCTCTCAGATGGCCCAGGGACTTGAATCTAAATGCAAGAGTCTTCTGTCTATCAATTTATTGGTAAAGGATGATACAGTATTAGCCACAGAAAAAGCAGGAGAATGTATATTAATAAGATTATACCTTTATTGGCTGTGTGGCTGTAGGACGCAAGATTTCAAGACACTAAGTCTCTTCTTCAGGAATAATAAGAATGAAGACTTAATATACAGTACATGACAGGTTTAACACTCATGCCAATTATTTTAACATTTAAATTCCACTGACAATGAATATTGATATCACGGTTGTCGATAATTTGTTCTCTGGGCTCCAGTACAGTCTTTTTTTAGTTAACTAAAATGATACAAAATATATTGCATTTTTTATGCAGTGTATTTTGGTCTTAATCACAGATGGCTAAATCTATAGAAAGTATGGGTTAACCCCTCTGAACCCCAGAGTGGTGTGCAGCCTATCAATTGTAATGAATTGCTCAGCCCCCTGGCACCCAAAGGGCCTGAAATAATTTTATGTTGTGGAATAATGTGAGATAAATTCCTTGTCACAGTTCAAGCCACAGTTCAGAGTTTTAAACTTGGTTATTAAACTTGGTTATCAGTTTATACTTCCAGATCTTTGTCTCTGTGTCTTACAATTTCCCATCAGTACAGTCACCTTGAGATCTTTAATGGTGTGATCAATTTTGCAAAAATGTTGACCCACTGGCATGTCTCTTTTGTTGTTCACACTGGACCTATGATAATTCATCCTCTTTCCTAGGGGTTTGTCCTATCTCACCTACATATAGTCCTGTTTGGGGATATTTCATACACATGATATGATGGACAACATTAGATGAGTTGCAAGAGAATTTGTCTTTGATGTTGTAGTTTCGGTGGGAATGTGGTATGGACACCTTATCTGTGGTACACATGTTTGCAAACGTTCTCTTGAGATTTTGCGCATAACTTCATTACTGGGGGTTGTAGGTGACTACTAATGGCCTTCTGTTTCTTCCCGTGGTTATTTGTATTCCAGGAGATTTCTTCTGGGTACACTGGTTCTCTCTGAATTTGTATGTCTGTTACCTTGGAATTATATCCGTGACAGATAACATCTCTCTTGAGATTAAGATGTTTATCTCCTTCAGAAGTCTCAGAACATATGCGGTTATACCTTAGGCCCTGGCTGTCAACAGTAGGGTTTGTATGTCTGTGTCTGGAATGGAAACTGTCATTTCCTGAGATGATTAGGCGTGTCTGTTGGTTTGTGGTACAGAGATCTTCAGATGGAGTTGTTACTGATACTGATTGTGGTATTCATAAAATTAATTTGTGTCAATGAATGGCTAAGTTTGATATTAATGGCGGGATGGAAGGCATTGTCATTTTTGTGAAATAACAAAAGTTATTTTTCCTTGGCTGTCCAAATGATTAGATTATCATCTGTTTAGTGGTGGTAGACCAGAGGCTTTATTTGGCATGAGGACAAGAAGTCCATCTCTGATTTTGCCATAAATAGGTTGGCGTATTGTGGCACCGTTCACATGACATTTCCCTTACTTTGTATAGTCCCTGCCCAAATATGAAATAATTATGTGCCCATCTAAAGTCTATTAGCTGGATTACAGGTTCTGTGAGTAAGCCCTTTTGCTCCTGGAATTCCTTGCAGGCTGCAATGCCATCTTTATGTGGAATGTCGCTGTAGAGTGATTCCACATCCATAGTGGCTAGAATGGTTTCCTTGGGATAGAGTTAAGGTAAGGCAGTTTGTTTAAGAGATTGGTTGTGTTCTATATGTAGCTGGGTGTTTTTTGACCAGTGTGTTGAGAATACTCTCCACCCAGCCAGAGATTTTCTCTTTGAGTGTGCCTGTTCCAAATATTATCAGCCTTCCATGATTCACTTCCTTGTGTATTTTAAGAAGCCCATGGAAGCATCCCACCCTTGGGACTTCTGGAATGAGAGCCTCCAGGTGGTTTCTAGTATTAGAAGGGATCCCTTTCATAATTTTCTTAAGCTCTTTTGTGTAGTTAGATTTGGGATCTTCTTGTAGTTTGCAGTAGTATCTTTCATCCATAATTTGCCTCTGTACCTTTTCTAAGTAGTCAGCTGTGTTCATAATCCCTATTGCGCCACCTTTTTCTGCTGGTTTAATTACTGTTTTCGTCGTTGTTTAATAATGCCACTTTGTAGGTGCACCACTAGTATTACAGTATAAAGGGTGTTCCCAAATGTAACCGCGAGAATTTGCTAGGATATATGCAAAATAAGTTTATTTACAAAAAAGAAAAAACAAAAGAGAGGAAATACCCCTCTACCAGCATCAAACCCTTTCCTACTAAAGACGATGGGTAACTATTATACTTCAATTAAAATAACTGAAACCAGAAAATTATTTTAAGTATATAAATGTTATGGCAGCAGCCATAATGTTATAGACAAAGTGAATAATGGATTCTATGTCCTTCCCTCAATTGTGGGTAATAGTATTGCCAATCTGGTATATGACTGACAAGTGTATCCAATGGAAACTACTTCATCATCTCCCCTAGTGCTTAGTATCTATTGGGGAGTATTCACTCTCCTTCTTAACAATATATGATGCCCATTCATACACAGATCCTGTATGGATCTGTAAATCTAGGACTTGAGCACATTTTGTTTTATGAAGCATTAGGAACTTTTGTTTTGCAATGTGCCAGAGTGCCGTTCCTGTTTAACAAACTCCTCATATATATTGATGCAGATGGCAGGAAATTATCATTATACAATGCATCAGAACACCATTCCCCATTCATAAAACAGTCCTATAAAAGAAGTATCAAACTTAATGCCCATCAAACTACTCTGTGTAGCAGCTAGAGTGAAGAAAAACTGCTTCGCAATATGCCGGAGTGCAGCTTCTCCACACTATAATGCTTGCCACATATGCATTATATATATTGAGGAATAGTTAGTATTTAGCCTGCAATAAGAGAGAATACGTCACAGTTAATCAAAATGCCTTTTCCCCACACTGCTGTTCTTGATAGGAGTGAACAAAAATGTAGTGCTGTGGGATATTACAGACCTACATCTATTTATGTCCAGTCGCAATCACACCCATGACATTAGAGGATTTACTACCCAATATGGGTCCTCTATTATGGATGCAGTGATTAGAAATTATGGTTCTATCTACTCATTCACTTATTTTTCCTTTTTAACCAAGTCTTAATTATGATAACTAATGATTTTTGAAAACAAAATAGACTGTTTTGGAATGGTTTGATATTCCTAGCACATCATTTAATAATTACTTTTGTTTACCTATTTTTCAATAAAGTCTTATTTCTGTAACATAGTGAATTTTGAAAACAAGAAAGAGAATCTCAGAACTGCTCATTTCTCCTTTAGTATATGATATCATGTGTGTGATGACGATTGCTCTCCAATAGTTATTTTGTCCTTCTTTGTTCTATCAAGGTCCAGAATTTGGTTCTCTTTGTTCTTTTATTCAGAGACATATTGCCTAGCAGCTGGATGTGCAAACCATTTTGCAAGGCTTGGCTCATGCCTGCCCTGTCTTTCGGTACCCTTCCCCCGGGACTTAAATCTACTCCTGGTAGACCTTCAGAAGGATCCTTTTGAACCTTTTTCCTCTGTATCCTTAGTTTCTTGACTCTCAATATAACTTTCCTTCTGGCCTTTGTGTCTGTTCAGTGTGTGGCCAAAAGAAAGGACTGGTCCCCTTTTTGATCTTTTGGGTTTCTGAATTTCATATTAACCAGGAAATTGTTCTTACTTCTCTTTGTTCTGCTTCTGTTGGGAACAGAATCTTCACTGCATGGACTTGGGTGTCTGACGTACTATGTTCATCGCACAGAATCTTTCTGCAAATGGGGTCACTTATGTTTTTCTTCTTGGCCAAGAGTCTGAAATGACAGTGGTTTCTTGGATCATGGCCACCATTCACCAGGCCTATGCCCTTAAGAAAAAGCCTGTGCCTTTTAGGGTCACTATTCACTCCACCAGAATAGTGGGTGCTTCCTGGGCCTACAAGAAACAGGCCTCTGTGGAGCTATTAAGCAAGGCGGTGACATAGTCATCTCTTCACATGTTTGGTAAACATTACTGAGTCCATGTTATGAAGTCAATTTTGAAAAGAAGGTCCTGAGAACTGTAGCGCTTTTCTAGGAGTCATTCTTACCTTCACTTCTAGTAACCATTTTGGTCTTACTTGATTTGGTGTTCCATTTTCTGTTGATACTTGAGATTGGTACTTGTATCTGTTTAGACTTGTTTGTATTTTGAGGAGATTTTTAATCCCTCATGGTAACTTGGTGGATTGGCTTTGGTGTATCACCACCATTCCTGTATTCCACAGTGGACGAAAGAGAAAAAGGGTATTTTTGTGTACCAATAAATCTTTTTCTCTTAGTCCTTCTAGAACACAGGACATCCCACCTGGAGAAAAACAGGTTGTTTCAGTTATCCTGTGGGTCCTCTGGTACAAGTGGCCACCTTCCAGCCCTACTTCTCTTTTTCTTCTATCTTTGCTATAAGTTAAAACGGAGCATGAATGGTGGGGTGAGGGAGGGAGTCTCCGAATCCAGAAAACTATTTGTGCAAGTTCTCTGCATTCTGGAGGAAAATGCTTTGCCCCATGGTTCCTGTGTTCCACAAGGATTAATGGCAAAGGATTTATCAGTACATACACAAAAATACAATTTTGTCCTCTATGGTTCCGTTGATTTTCTACAGAATTGCTCATCTTTACTTTTGGAATACTTTTGGAATACATCCCATTCTCCCCTTAATTATTCCACTAATGCCTTTATTTTTTTCTAATCTGTTCTAAAAATACATTGTTATTTCACCATGATTGTATGTTTATTATAATATGTATCTTATATGGCAGAGGCACGTTTGGAAAAAAACATTGTAGCTACTTTTATTTTGTTGCTGAAACACTTCATTCAGAGACATCCCATCAACCTGGAGAACCTCATTCACTCGCATGGAGTTGCAACTCTAGGAGTCTTGTTGCAGAAGGTATGCAGAGATCTGGTCTTCTTTCTTTGTTAGATATTTCTGTCATTACATTGACTTATTTAACAGCACTGCACAATCTGTTCTTTAAAAAAAAAAATGAATAATACAAAAAATAAGACTGAAAATGAAAAAGAATGTCTTCACACCAGGAGATAATGTGTTCGGCATTCAAGGCAAATAAAAACTGCTAACTATATGCAACTCACAGCAAACTAGATGTCTTCAATACAGAAATGACAAGGCGCTCACGACTTTGTGTACCTCTATGTTTCAGAGTTTGTGTTGGTGAGTCTAACAAGTGGAATGTGATGTCATCACCTGATGCTTAGAGTGATTGAAGACTCACGAACTGTCACATGTGATATTGTTACCACAGCACTGCACACAAATTCATTTTATTACATTGAAATCAGTCTAACAAGTGAAGAGAATTAACTGTTACGTGAAAAAAATCTAGTTTTCCAAATCAGACCTGTAGCCTAGCATGTTTACTTATGCCACTTACAATCATAGGTTAATTGGAACTGCTAAAAGGAAATTATACACATATGGCTAATTGGCTCTTAATTTGTTTTGAAAAAAAGACTTCTCTATGTAGGTGTCTTTTATATACCAGTCAGGTATTTCTGTATAGTTGTATTGTATCGGAAAGTATGCTGCTGTAGATTTCTCAAATTGTGTAATCTGTTTTTCTCTTACATCCGATATGGAATACCAATACCATGGGGCTGAGGTTCCTCCTTTGGAGGACAGAGTCTTATAGGTGGAGACTCCCAGCCGCTCCTTCAACTCAACCCTTCCCCCCTCTTTACATCCCCAGTATAAATATGTCCTGCATGGTGAAAGGATAGAGCAGGAGACACACTCTTAGTTCTAGATTTCTTATTATTGTTCTGATAGATATGGGGATGGCATAAAATTTCCCCATTAGGCAGGTTACTTCCCCTGGATTAGATTGACCAGTTTACAGGTTCTGTATGGACCCTTGCAGCCCTGTTCAGGGAATCTTTTTGCCAAGTTTTCCCTCCCAGAGGAGTCCCTTTGGGCTCTGCTTACTATAAACCTACAATGGTAACCTGAAGTCTGGTGAGTGCCCCCTTTGAATACCTTGGTCCATGTTGTCCCTATTTTGTACCTCTCCATATATAGGCTTTCTTTGAGCCCTTGGGCTCTTGCACTCATGTTGGGTACCTTTATTATCTATGTACATGCTATGGAGCAAGGATGGCTGCAGTTTCGATAGTTTAACCCTTTCTCTGCTGTTCTTATCGGTTTGGGGTTCAGTGGGTCTTCTGTGGCTCCTTCTCCTGTCTTGGGCTTCCTTTTGGGTTCCCCTTACATGGTCCCTAAGGTTTTTTATGGGGTTCTTGGGTGCCTTTGTCACATTGCCTAATTTAGTACTGTAGCTCCTTTAAGTGCCTGCGCTGCTGTCATCTTTGCTCCATTGACTTCTATGGGTGAACTTCACTGGGACATATCTCTGCACCTATTTGACATACAGAAGTCAGAGTGAGCTCTTTCTTTTTCTCTCCTCATGCCCTTTCATATGGTTCAGGTTCTGAGTGTCTTGGGGGCCCGTGGTGATTCCACATCTGGAGTGTAGGTGTTGCTAGACAACAGCAAAAGAGAAGACTATGTTTCCCAGAATGCCCGTTTTGCTGGCTTTCTTCCGATTGCCAGTTTCGCAGTCACTATTTTACTTTTCTCCTGTTTATCCTATGTAGAGGCAGACTCTACTTGCACTCCTTATCCAGATTAACCCTTTGTCTGCCGGATAAGTGATTTTCTGGGCTTTTTTGGAGGAATTATTTGTCCGGGAGTTGTTAATGGTTATTTATACTAGTGTGAGACACTTTTACTGTCAGCGTGTCAGATTTGAAGGGACATGGGAGCAAACCTAAGACTAAGGATTCAGGGGCGTCCCTTATTCCCCTTGCTTGCTTTTTGTTCCTCATGTCAAACTGGGCTCCATAGAGAGTATTCTGGATCTTTCTGCCCCTCTTATACTGTGGCCCCTATTACTTCACCAGGGTCCTCCAGCACTAACCAAGAGCCAGCTTGGGTTAAAACTCTTCTGTTCTCAGTGGCACAGATCCCTTTCTCCCTTCAGGGGGTTCTACAATCTTGGAAGCCCCCCACTACCTTTAAATATGTGGACCCAATCTCTCATTCCCCAGATTCTAGGGGCCTCCCCAGAGGAGGAGTTGTTAGAAGGGGAGGATGAGGAGGGGAATATGAGGATATGGACTCTTCCTATTCCTATGGGGACTCTTATGAGCATGATCCCCATCCCTTGGCTGAAGGACTCATTAGAGATGTTTTGAAGACGCTCTGCCTCTTACACCTCGGTTGAGGGGTCTTTTTCTGCAGATGTCTTCCAGAGATGTCAGACATCTTTTCC
The DNA here is from genome assembly GCA_037306005.1 of Rhinophrynus dorsalis. NCBI lineage: Eukaryota > Metazoa > Chordata > Amphibia > Anura > Rhinophrynidae > Rhinophrynus > Rhinophrynus dorsalis. The sequence goes on along the minus strand of CM074725.1, from coordinate 145,545,425 downwards.
CTTTTTTCCTCCTAATGCCACTCTTGACCAGATCCTTCTGGATGAGTGGAAGACCTCCAGACAAATGACTGTGTATCACCAAGAGGTTATCTAAACAGTACCCCTTTTCAGAGGCAGCTTTGGTGCAGTGGGCCCTCCAACCTTGAATCCCCTTGTTTCCAGGTTGGCTAAGTCTACTGCCCTCCCTTTGACAGGAGCTGAAGGTTTGAAGGCTCCAGTGGACAAGAAGCTGGATTCCACCCTCAGAGCCAACTTTTTGGTTACACTGGAGGGGCACTGAGACTTATTTTTGCCTCTGACTGGGTTAACAGGGCTGTTGCCATGTGGGATGAGTTGCTAGTGGAGTCTGTCTGTCCTGAGGTTTCCAAGGAGGATCTGTTTGTTCTTTTGGCCAACATTAAGGAGTCTAACACTTATGTATCTGAGGCTCTTTTGACGTGGCCAGGTTGTCCACTAAAGCTTCAACTTTCTCTGTTGCTGTGCGATGCACTTTGTGGCTTAATATTTGGTGTTCAGATCAATCTTCCATGAAATCATTGGTTTCATTACCATTTCAGGGCAAGCCCTTTTTTGGACCTGAACTGAAGCAGATAATTAGTGATACTACTGGGACAAGAGCAGCTTGTTGCCTCATATGGCCACCAAACCTGACTATGGCAAGGAAACTGCATCTTTTTCATTCACCCGCAAAGGCCGCGATGCTTGCAGGCCTCACAGCCTGTTCTTCTGCCAAGCCCAGACAGCAAAGGCAGCCCAAGCGAACAGCTCCAAGGGCTAATTCTGTCAAGCAATATTCCGCATGACTCACAGAATCCTGCTCCGTTCGTGCCTTTAAGGGGTCTTTTTCGATATGCCTGGGAGTCCTTGGTCAGGGACCCGTGGGTTTTGCATTCAATCTCAGAAGGGTACTTCATCGACTTTGGATCCCTTCCACCGTTTTATTTTTTTTGTTAAAGGTGCCAAAGGAGCCAGACAAGGCATGACTGTTTCTGGAGGCAGTGGATTCACTGCTGGCAAAGAAGGTTCAGATTCCAGTACCTCCCCCGGAGCACGATTCAGGTTTTTATTCCAACCTGTTTGTGATTCTGAAGGATGATGACTTGTTCCATCTTGGACCTCAAATGTCTTAACAACTATGTAGGGACTACATGCTTAAGGATAGAATACTTCCTTTCATTGCAGCGATGTGCACAGGGGAGTATCTGGCATCCCTAGGCCTTCAGGATGCGTACCTTCACATCCCTATCCATCCAGACCGCCAACACTGTCTGCGATTTGTCTACGGCTCGTATCATTATCTCTTCACTGCGCTGTCATTTGGCCTGGCTTCTGCTCCTCAAGTGTTCACCAGAGTCATGGAGCCTAAGAAACCTTCATTCACACCATGGGCATTTCCATGACTTGCTATCTGGACGACTTTTCATTAAAGGCTCCCTCAGAGGAGCTCTTGGTCTTGCACATCCAAGACTGCTCAGCTTCTGGTCCACCACGGGTGGATTATGAACATGCTGAAGTCCTCTCTGGTACCTTCCCAGGAACTGGTGATCCTGGGGATGAGGTTCAACATATGTCAGGAGAAAGTTTTCCTGCTGGAAGAGAAGTTTCTTCTGGTAATGCAGGAGGCGTTGCAGGCCCTGGAGTGGCCCTTGGCCATGATTAGGGAGTACATGAGAGTGCTGTGCATGCTAGTGTCAACCCTAGAAGCTGTGCCTTACTCTCGGGTACACACAAGGGAATTTCAAATGGCATGTCCTTCAGAGTTGGTTCGGTAAGCCAGCACACCTGGATCACCAGATCTACCTCTCTCCGGAGTTTAGCCTGGACCTTCAGTGATGGCTACACCTATGCAACCTGGAACAGGGAAACCCTTTGTGATACCAGAATGGACTCCAGTCACGATGGATGCCAGTCTGAGCAGCTGGGGTGCAGTTCTGGGTCACCTGGTGGTCCATGGCAGGTGGGCTGCGGAGGAATCTCTTCAATCCATCTGTGTTCTGGAACGTAGGGCTAACCATCTGTCCCTTGTGTACGGGACCTCACTCTTGAAGGGTAGACCAGTGATGGGCCAATCAGATAATGCCATGGCTGTGGTTTACATCAACCGTCAAGGATGCACTTGCAGTGCGCCACCTGGTTCAATGTGAGGTACATTTTAGGTTGGGCAGAAGTCTACTTTCTGACCATCTTTGCTGTGCACACACCGAGGTAGAAAACTGATAGTGGGAACTCAATCCGGAGGTGTTCTGTCTGGTTCTGCAACAGTGGGGTGTGCCAACAATAGATCTCATGGCCACTAGGCAAAACAGGACGGTTCTGACCTTCTGCTTCCAGAGGGGAGATCCTTTGGCCTTTGTCACTGATGCAAATTTTGATTCAGTGGAACTTCCACCTCGCTTATGTCTTTCCTCCGACTTCTCTCATACCCAGGGTACTCTGGAAGATCTGGATGGATGGTGCAACTGACATTCTGACTGCTCCTTGTTGGACCAGGAGGGAGTGGTTTGTTGACCTGACCAGACTTTATATTCAGTATCTGTGCCACCTTCCTCCCAGGCTGGACCTCTGTTACGGTTTTTAGGACACTCAGACCAGTAGGTAAAATAAAACACAGTTTATTAATAAGAAATAATGCAAACAATTGCCCTCTGCAGGTGACAACGATGATTGCACCGTATATACAAATGTACTCAAAGACCCAAATACAGAAACAGGGAGCACACTATATAATAATACAGATGGACACACATGGGTTAATTTGAACAATCCTTCCGTCTCAGCTGTGGGGTTTGGCACGCCCAAATGATGAAGTGAGGTACTGTGTAGATGTGAACAGCACAGAGTTCATAAGATGGTAAAGCAATAGATGTTCAGTGACGAGCAAACGCCTAAGCAGTACAGTGACCCAATATAGCCCCCACGGGCGTACATAATGAGACAACTGATACTGCTGGTGCAAGAGTATGTAGCCCCCTCGGACGTAAACGGAGAATAGCCTGTAAATGCAAGAGCTGGCGTTTAGCCCCCACGGGCGTATAACCGGAGACCAACAGTGAGCGTAACTTGAGCCAATAGCCCCCACGGGTGTAAACCTTCAGAACCTGCCAGAGCTTGGAGCCTACCCCTTGCTTCCTCTCAGAACCAATAGCTGCAATAGTGACCTCCGGTAACCAACGTAATACTGTGAGCCAAAGGCGCCCAACCGGACCGACAAGAAGTGACTACTCTGCAGTTGTATCATACGAGTTTCCGTCCACGCTAGCGGCCAACTCAGCAGACGTAGCACGGTAAAGTAAAGGCTCTATACCGGGGAATGGAGGCTCTGCTGGAGAGAGGCGGCACTGCAGGGGGTAAAAGGTACGTTTAACACACGAAGGCTCAGAATGGTGATTAAGCTCTGCAAGCGTTCGGAGGCTCAGTAAAAGGGAGCACAGCTCTGCAAATCGGCACGGGACTCTGCACTGGACAAAGGCAACACCGGAATGCAATGGTCACACTGGTACTGGCACTCAGCACCGCAGGAGTAAGAATGTCGCAACGGCAACAACAGGAACACAAAGGTCGCTGGAACAGGCCGTAGTCGATCACTGAGCAGGAAGTAAGCCAGGCCGGGTCGTAGCACGTAGGAGATTCTCAGACAAGACGGTACAAACACGATCAGGAACGTCAGCCAAGCCGGGTCAGGAAACAGAGGTGGTTCGCAGACAAGCCGGGTCAAACACAAGCAGGAACACTGGAGCGTAGTCAGGACAGGCCAAGTCGGTACACAGGAATCCGGAACAGGAACACAGCAACAGCAAGACTGGCTCAGAAACACCACGAAAGGGCATCTGACAGTTGTCATGGTCAGGTATAAAAAGGTCACCAGGGGGCGGGCCAAACCAACTCAGCAAATCAGAGTGTACCACAGCTGAGAGTGACAGGAGGATCACAGGCACTGTGATAACCTCCTACTTCATGATTACCTGTGTTACTAGGATGTGGAAAAGATGGCTTTAACAGCATGGCTGTTGAAGCTCACATCTTGAGAAAAGGGTTCTCCACTGAGGTAATTTTCACTATGACTCAAGGCCTACCATAGGGTATGGTCTATTTTCCATTCTTGGTGAGTCTGTGTCCCCGCAGGAGTTTGACCTTCCTTTGGTGTTATCCTTTCTCCAGGATGGAATGAACAAAGGACTCCACTTGAGCTCCTTAAAGGTTCAAATTTCAGCTCTTTCTGTGTTCTTCCAGAGATGTTTTGCCACCATTCAAGATGTTAAGGTTTTCCTTCAGAGGGTGGCTCATGCCTTCTCTCCTCTGTGGGACCTTAACTTGGATCTGGGATTTTTGCAGAGGCCTCATTTTGAGCCCGTTGCTTCCATTCCTCTGTGTCAATTAACATTTAAGATGACTTTATTTTTGACAGTAGTCTCAGTGTGCAGAGTTGCTGAGCTGCAGGCCTTGTTTTTCAAGCCACATTTTCTGGTATTTCATAAGGACAAGGCAGTGCTTAAAACCATGCAGACGTTTCTTCCCAAGATGGTTTCCGAGTTTCACATCAGTCAGGAGATTGTTGTGCCTTCATTTTATCCTGACCCTAAATCTGACAAGGAGAAGGATCTCCATTTGTTGGACCTGGTGTAGTGCCTTAAATATTATGTGTACCACACAGATCCTTTTCATACGTCCAACTCTGTTTTTCATTCTTGAGAGTCCTGGGGCAGGTCAGGCTGCTTCCATGGTCACTGTGGTCTCTTGGATTAAGGCTACCATATGCCAGGCGTATGAGCTCAGAAAGAAACTGGTTTCCTTTAATGTCACAGCAGATTCTTCTGGATCTGTGGGGGCCTCCTGGGCCTACAAGAATCATGCTTCGGCTGAGCAGTTGTGCAAGGCTGAGACTTGGTCCTTTTTGTACACCTCTGCTAAGCACTACCGTTTTGATATTCTGGCTTCGGTTGAAGTCATCTTTGACCGGAAGGTTCTACAGACAGATTTGCCTGTCTAGGGACCTGCACATTTGTCTGCTTTACAGCTGTTCAGCAGTTTGAACCCCTTGGGCTCTTATTCTTGTGTGCTGCTTAAGTTGAATGTCATTTGACACTTTTTTTCTGTTTGGGCTTTTCTGAGCATGTCTGGTGGGGTAATGTGGTGCAGGCTGGTAGTCTCTGCCTCAGAGAACTCTTTTTAGAAGTGCCCTGTCCTTCTGCTGAGGGGACTTCACCCTGTGGTTCCTGTGCTCCACATGGATTAAGAGAAAAATATTTATTGGTAAGTACACAAACATTAGCTTTTTTAATGCTGGCCCTTCAGTTTTTGTATTCTTTCTCATGTTGTCCCTCATTCATCTATGTCATTTCATGTGAAAGCTACATCATCTTCCTGTTGTTGCTCAGTGTGTATACAAATAGTTTTTTCTTAGCTCCGCTGGGATACATACAGGCCATGTGGTTTAGGGTCAGTCCTTTAGGAGGCAGTGTTGTTTAAGAAGAATAAAAACATGTTTTGGTATAGGCAAACACCCTTGCATATTTCCACCCCCCCATTTAGATTTTATTGTGTCCTCTGAGGAGGATCAGGGAGATCTCTATCCTATTATTACTATACATTTTAATTAATTCATATGGATTACTATTTCTTCAGATATTGGGCTGCATTCGGGAATCAAAAGAGGAACATTCAAAAGTTTTAAAAGCCCCTTTAAATCCATAGAAAATGTTAATTAGTTGCATTTGTTCCCTGTGGTGCAATTGGTTTGCCCCAGAAGTTGTTCTTCAGTTTCCTGTATACACCTACCCCATAGTTCCTCGTTGCAGAGTCTAATACAAACAGATGATTTGATCAGTTCAGTGCACTACTTCATAAAGAAAACCACACCTCTACCCACTTGTTGTCCACACCAGACACATTCTAGAGCTGGGAGACTTTTTACTATCTGACATGAGAGAGTTCTCATATGCGTTGTATACAGTAGTTTGGCCACAGTCTCTTAACATTCTTCTGTGTATTGCTATTAGGTATCCAGTAACTTTATGGATGTAAATGTTCTCATGGCTGTGCAGCTGCTGATTGAGCAAGTATCTGTGGAGAATAATGCCACTTTACTTCAGCAGATGTACCAATATCTGCTCTTTGACTTCCGCATCTGGAATCGTGGAGATTTCCCCTTCAGAATTGGTGAGTAATTTTAAAAATGTTTTTACATGTAACTACATCATGAGGTTTTCAGTCTACTTTGTGATAAATTGTGGAAGGGGCAATGTGGAGATTGAGGGGCATTGTGGAAGGGGCAATGTGGAGATTGAGGCGCATTGTGGAAGGGGCATTGTGGAGATTGAGGGGCATTGTGGAAGGGGCGATGTGGAGATTGAGGGGCATTGTGGAAGGGGCAATGTGGAGATTGAGGGGCATTGTGGAAGGGGCATTGTGGAGATTGAGGGGCATTGTGGAAGGGGCGATGTGGAGATTGAGGGGCATTGTGGAAGGGGCGATGTGGAGATTGAGGGGCATTGTGGTGTACATAAGTGTGTTACATCACTCCACAATAATTAAACTCCCATTATTTTTTGTTTAAAATTCAGCAGATCTGTTTAAAATTTGTCTGTGCACTTCTATCCTTTTATATTGCTTACATTTATTTTTTACAAAAAGCATGTTGCTTCCAGTAGGTCATCATGGGACCTACAATTCTTCTGTCCTCAGAACCCCCGCTGAAGGGGTTAATACCCCCAACTGTGGCCTAAAATTGTTTTATTTAGTCTTTTCTCTGCTTCTCTCTCCCTTACTGTCATAGTAAGGAAGAGAGAGGCAGAGAACCGTCACAGAGGCAATGTGTAAAACTGCTGTAGGGGCGATCTCGTGTACCAGCAGAACAGAGGAGGGCTGAAACTGAACACTCTGGTCCTGGAGCACTCCATTTCAGCCTGTGCAGCATGATAGCAGCACTCACTGAGACATGCTGCTATCATTTAACCCTTGACATGCCAGGACCATCATAGGTTCTTACGGGAAGTTTACTGATGACAGTGCTGGCACATCATGGGTTATTAAGGGGTTAAAATCTTTCTTAAACTTGCATTATAGTGCATGCGTAGACTGTTCTCTGTAGACATCATTTGGTTAATTTTGTATTGTGCAGTTTGAAATGAGGTACGAAAGCTTAAGGCAGTAAATGTATCATGGTTGGTACCCACTGCTCTTCTATTAACCAAGCTGTTACCTTATCTGAATCCTTTACAGACAAAACAGCACTATCATTTAGAATGCATCTATCTAGATTTCTATGCTATTGAGAGCCAAGGAAAAGACTGCAATGGTTGCCCGCCTCAGAAAACAAACAGCGGATGCGTATACATTCTAGCATTATTTACAGGGTATTTAAGGATATATAAAAGTAGATCACAACATTGTGAGGCCCGTGTTCTAAGAAGAAGAAAAGAAGCAATTCTGGAGGAAACTGCACAACAGGGGACAAATACAAATCCTTAAATTCCCATTAACTTAACCCTTTAAATGCCAGAGGTGAGCAACACATTGCTTTGTAATGCATTGCATACTCCTCAGGCATTCAATTGGTTAAATGAGGCTTTTAACCCTTTGATTGATAGGGACGTCTCCAAAGCATTGTGAAGCAATGTGTTTGAGACCACTAGCATTCAGGGCTTAAAAACACTATTTCATACCACTTAGCATTGTGTACCTTTTAAGTAGTGGACTGGACTCTTAACATACAGTTTTGGTGAGTTTAAGACAAAGCCAAATTACATGCCTCTTAACCCATTACCATGTTTACCTGATGGCATTCTCGTGCACCCCTCACAGCGATTCCCATGATCTATGCCACACCAACATGTCTTAAAATGCCTTTCATAAACTTGTTATCTCTACCTATCTGCCTATTCATGCCAATAATAACAAGAAACAAGTAGATTATGATATTTCTGCCACAAGGCCGTGCAGGTTTTTTAGGGAAAATCTATAATATTATTCTAAATACTACTAACATACCCAGTTATGCACTAGAGTGGGAAAGGGAATTAGGAAACTCCTTATGTCTATCAGAATGGCACAGTATATGGAAGAATACCAGCTCCTCTTCGATATCGACACAAATTGTGGAAATGAACCTTAAACTCCTTTTCCGTTGGTATATGACTCCTTACCTTCTTTATGCTATGAACGAACGGTCTTCTCAGTTATGTTGGTGCTGTAAGTCACACCCCGGTAGCTTTTTACATGTTTGGTGGTTGTGTCCCTTGATAGAACCATTCTGGTCCTCTTGTCTTAACTTAATAGTCACGCTGTTAAGTATTGATATACCTAAAGACCCTTGGTCGATTTTCTTGTTTAAGGACTTGCCATGCACCTCTCCAGCTAAAAAATTGTTCTTATTCTCTATGTTGAATGCAGCTAAAGCCATGATGCCACTGAACTGGAAATCTAAATCTTCTCCATCCCTAGTCAGCTGAGCCTCTAAAGTTTCTGATCAGCTCCTATTCATTAGATTAGCTTGGATTAGACAAGGGAAAGATCCTGTGGAATTGTCGTCATTATTTTATAAATGGATGATTCTTAATGCGACCTTTAGAGACTAATTTTAATCCTATTTACAGCATCTTGGCTTTTCATTACACATGACCCCAGACCCTTGTGAGCTCTTTTTCCTTCTTTCTTAGCTTTTTTTCTCCCTTCTCCCTATCAAAATAGGTTGGGATTGCTTTTCCCTTATATGCAACTGTTTCATTATATGGCTATTTTTGTACATCGCTATTAAAATTGCTCTCTGTTCCTTGAAATGTTGTACAAACCCTCTCAGTGCAAGTCATTTTTGAACTGTTTTGTGTTGAAATGTCCAACCTTTAATAAAGATTTATTAAAAATAAAAAAGAAACAAGTAGATTATAAATGCACTACACCTCTCCAAGTATATGAAGAATCAATATTACAGGAATACCATAAATATATATATATTTATTCGTAATCCAAAACCTATAGAGATTCTGGACAAGGAAACCTTACCTCCCAATACCCCTCCCTCCCAAAAATAACAACAGTGCTGTTAAAAGAAAACAGCAACAAAAACTCCTAATTTAATTAGCACAACCCTGTAATATATATAAATGGCTCAAAAAATGCACTCTTAACCCTCTGAGTGGCAGAGTGTTAACTTGTTGGATATCTCCCTGGCACTCAAATGGTTGAACATAAAATTAGACCAAAACTTATAATGCATAGAGATATATTACCATGAGCCATAACAAGTGACAATTATGATGGTGTGTGTGTGTGTGTGGGGGGGGGGGGGGGTTCTTTTAGCAGTAACATAGTTGTTTTATAAGAGGATTGTAGTCTTACCTGTTAAATCCTTTTCTCTTAGTCCATACAGGTTACTGGTAACTTTGGGTAGGAGATCCGCCCCTTGAAGTAGGCAGGAACAATTCTAGAATTGATTGCAGGGGGTGGAGCCTACCTTCCCTCCTTGGCTGCAGGTAGCCAACCAGCTCCAGAAACATTTGAAACACTAACTATTGACTAGATGGTGGAAGGGAAAGAAGACTTCTGTGAGCATGACCCCGAAGGACCCCCAAAATCTGCCACAGGAGAGCCAAGCATGGTCCCTTGACAGGGTGGGAGACCAGTAACCTGTATGGACTAGGAGAAAAGGATTTGACAGGTAAGACTAAAATCCTCTTTTCTCTGACGTCCAATACAGGTTACTGGTAACTATGGGATGTCCAACCATTGAATTTCCCAGAGGAGGGAAATAAGGCAAGGACCAGGCGCAAGTCCCCCAAAGTCACCAGAGCAGATATGAACCATCGGATCAGAGACAGTCCAACAAAACAACTGAAGTGTCAACGGACACTGAACAGGGGGTAACAACACCCCAAAACTGTTAAACAGCACGCTGAACTAGAGCCAATGGGGCTCAAAAGCGAAGGAAGCACCTCCAGGATCTTCCTCCCAAAGCTGGCGTCAGCCGATGCCAACATATCAACACAGTAGTGCTTCGAAAAGGTGTGCACCGACGACCAAGTGGCAGCCGTACACAACTGATCAGCGGAGGCCTGATTCTTGCAAGCCCAAGAAGCCCCAATAGATCTAGTAGAATGAGCCGTAACCCGAAAAGGAACGGGTTTCTTCCTTAGCTTGTAAGCCTTACGAATAGTGGACTTGATCCAAGACGCAATAGTCACTTTGGATGCAGGTCTTCCTGCCCTGGGGCACTCAGGAATGCCGAACAGCGCGTCAGATTGCCTAATGGACTCAGTGAGATGTACATAAAACTTAAGACAACGCACCACATCTTACAAGCGGAGATCCCTCTCCTTGTCAGAGGTAGGCTCAGGGCAGAAAGAAGGCACTGCAATCTCCTGATTAATGTGGAACTCGGAGACCACCTTCGGGAGAGACTCCTGAGAAGTGCGGAGCACCGCCTTGTCTTTGTGAAACACCAAAAAGGGTGGTTTACAAGACAGAGCATGTAACTCCGCGACACGGCGAACAGACACAGGCGCAACATATCCGAAGTAGGAACATCCTGACGGACAGCCAGGGTGAGCTGTTCAGTCCAGACCACAATGGCCCGGTTAACTCATACCACAGCGAACGCCGGACGCATGGCAGTGCCACCAGTGGCAAAAATTGACTTCAGGGAAACCTCAAGTTTCTTGTCAGTCCAGTCTTTCAGAGAGGACACATCAGAAACTGGCAAGGAGGTAGACTTAGATAGCCTGGAGAAAGGAGCATCCACTTTGGGGATATGAACCCACTAAGCAAGCGCCGCCTCAGAGAAGGGGTAAAGTTTGGCAAATTTCTTGGAAACAGAAAGTTTCCTGTCCAGAGATTTCCCCTCATCAGACACAAGGCGGTCAAGAGTGGGATTAGGTGGAAAACAAGTAAGAGGCTTTTTAGGCTCCTGAAACACAACAGAAGAATCTGAAGTAACCTCCTGAACTAAGGGAATGTTTAGGGTAGTCAAACCAGCTCTGATCAGGCCCTCCGCCGAGGGCGCAGGATCAACCTCAAAGGGGTCCCCAAAAAACTGAGAGGAACCCACAGCAGAGCATTCCTCAACATCTGAATCCAACAACAGTTCCTCCTCAGAGGAATCTGATGCGTCAGGTACTCCCTGCTGTTTAGGCAGGGAAGATTTGACTGAGGAGGGGGTCTGCCATGAATGGAAGACTCCCCCCTGTAACTGGGATGGAAAGAGTTGCAATGTAGACCTAAGGTCCCTAGTAGCAGCCTTGAACTCTTGCACCCAAACTGGCTCTAATGCATGGCTGGAGGTCCTTGGGAGAGACTCGGGGACATCAGAACATGCTGGGTAACCCTGAATGACATGATGAACAGTGCGCAGTAGGGGACACAGAGACCCCAGCGTCCTTAGTCTTAGGCCTGGGCCCAAGCTCCAATGGATTAGATGTTCTCACAGTGTCAAAAACGTTTAGTATAATGAATCGCTCAATTACAGTATGAGAAATTAAAATTTCACCCAAGAAATCGCTAAAATACACTTATCTCGCAGGCAAAGGGTTAATCTGCAGAGGAGCGTAAGAGAGTCCAAGCCCTACGTAGTATACTTGTTCTAGAAAAGGCACAAAATGGCTGCCACGGCGGGAGCCAATCAGAAACGAGCGCGTGAAGCAAGCGCTCATGGGAAATTTAGTTTTCCCCGAATAAGTACCCCAACAGTGCCCGTAGCCCCCGAGCCCCCAAACACACTTGCAATGGTAACCGGATGATAGAGCAAGGTCAGACAATTAAAATGAGCCCTATCTGAAGTCGCTACGTTGAGCGGGTGCAGAGATATGTCCCAAACTGTACATTCCCATAGGAGTGAATGGAGCAATGACGTCTATGCGGTAAAGCGCGCCTTAAAGGAGCAGAACTCAAATTTTGTCAAAGTTAAAACTGTGAAATAAAATTACATGAGACATCACTAGAACAAGTTAGAAGACCCAAAAAACACTGAACTCAGTAGGAAAAGTGAGTGAAAGTGACAATAACCCCCCCCCCAAAAGATGCAAACCAGCAACTAAAGCGTTAAGTTACCACATAAACCTTCTCCAAAACATCAAGCAAGCATAGAGAGACCCAATGAGTGCATGAATGTGCAATAAGAACTCCCAAGGAAAAACCCCTGGACGGAGGGGCACTGTGGGACATGTGGACCTGCAGTACTCAAATGGTTGCTCACCTTTCCTGCAGATCTTCTGTCTTCAGATTACCATGTATCAAGAAGAATCCTTGGCGGGCAACTCCTGAGGAAAGAACTTGTACCCCACCAGGGCTTAAGGTCCACAAAAAGCACCTGGATACTGAGCTAGCCACATCTAGGGGCATTGTCAGTTATGGTAATCCACCTAATGGTGGTATTCCATTTCTAACAGAAAAATAAAAAAAAATTCTAAAACTATAGCAGAACTGTTCTCTTGCCTGTGTTTTCACCAAGGAACAAATCTTTCTGGAGCTGGTTGGCTAGCTGCAGCCAAGGAGGGAAGGTAGGCTCCACCCCTGCAATCAATTCTAGAATTGTTCCTGCCTATTTAAAGGCGTGGATTGCCTACCCAAAGTTACCAGTAACCTGTATTGGACGACAGAGAAATAGGGATTTTGGGGAGAGGGATTGGTGGCGTAAGATTCCCTTGTCCAAAATTTCTTTAAACGTTTTGGATTACTAATACGTTTATATAATTACTAGTTTAAAAGCCCGTGTACAGGGGCCACGGTGCCACCCAGCAACTTCTGCTGGTGCCTGGAGTCTGTCTGCTCGGTGCCTGCACTGCAGTCATGCGCAGTACAGACTGCCTGAATGTGCAGCAGCTGATATGGAGCGGGGCGCTCCAAATGCGGACCATAGTCCTCTCTGCCCACCTTCCTGGGACCGGTTTATCACTTCTCAATTTCCTTTGTTATTCTATGGAGCCTATGCACTAGGATTTCTTCAGCTTTTGAGATCTTGGTGCATAGGCTCTATAGAATAACAGGAACTGGAAAAGTGATAAACTGGAGAAGTCCTCTCTACTAGAAATGAATTACTTTTGCGTGTGTGCCAGTTTTTTTTTAATTTAAAATCAGACCTCGTTGGGGGCATCAGGACCCATCTTTACGCCCCCCAGATTTTGATCTCCCAGCTGAGCCTATCGCACTGGTAGATCAATATTGGTGATGCCGGAGAGTAATATGGCCTTCTGCTTCACTCTTACCCAAATTTCTGTATAGGACTGGGCAGGTTCAGGGGATAGCCTTCTCCAATCACCAGTGATCATCTCACCAGTGACTTGGGGAGGCTTTCCCCTGGGATTGTGTGGGAAATCAATAGCTGGGGGAATAAGGAGGAATCTGATATCTCCCACAATGATGTCTTAAAGAAAATAAAAAATATGGGTAGGGGGTGCACCTCAGCCACATTTGAGGCACAGTCTTTGCCATGCAGGTACACATGGCCAAGAACGTGCCCCACATGGGTGTTTCACCCTAGGCGGTTGAAAGACCCTAAGACGGTTTTAAAACAAAGGGAATTTGTATCTGTCTCATTGAATGCATTTGGAATGCTCATCTTTTGCTTTCTGCATAAGAACTATGAGAGATGATAGAAAACTGCATATGAGAAGTGTGCAGGGGCAAGCCATGTTTTGAGGGATTTGAATGAAAAATGTGTTTGTGTCTTATACTGAAAGGTAAAATTGTAGATTAGACTTGTCTCCGTTATGCTTTATTTTCTCTTTTATTCCTAAGAAATACTTTATTTAAAATCACTATTGGCTCCAGAATCCTATATAATAATTTGCTAGGATGTTTGTCAGAAGCCATCATGCACAGTACCGACTCAGAAGCAGTCATGCGCAGTAGACACTGCGCACGCTGCAGTCATGCACAGTAGAGACTGCCTGAATGTGCAGCAGCCGATACGGAGCGGGGCACTCCCAATTCGGACCAGAGTCATCTATGCGCAACTTCCTGTGACCGCTTGGTGAGCATAGAGGCACCGGGCACCAGCCGAGGTTGCTGGGTGGGACTGTGGCCTGTATACACAGGCTTTTAAACTAGTATAGAATAATAGTTGAACTCTGATACATTTTAGTGAGCAGTATGTCATACTTGTGAGGTATTGACTCAATGGGAGAGAGGAGAGTGCAACTATCAAGATGTAATGTTTATAAGCAGTACGTTAACTATAATAAAAGCAATCCTCTGTTACATATATAACTCGGTTTCCTGTGAAACTATGACTGACCTCCAGTTATCAGTACTGTTGGCATAGGATCCCCTTGACTGTTTAGAATATTGATGTAGAGGCAGTGACACATCACATACTGTTCTCTGTTCATAGTTGCTCACAATGGGGGTGATTTATAAAAAGCCTTCTTAGTGCATGTTTAAGTACGGTTGCTAAAGTTTAGAACGTTGGGTCATATTTATAAAGATCTAAAGTCAAGTTTTCAGATAATAATCTGAGAAAATGCGTGGAAAATCCACAACTGAGAATATTTTTTTCATATACATAGCTGTCACTATATAATTCCATTAAGAGCAGGTTATACCTGGCATTAAGATTTAACCACTAGCAACTTTCTTTGTACATACATTGTAACAAAATTCTTATTTGAACAAGACCATTTATACTGCACTTTTCAAAAAAGTCGTCTGACTGGACTAAGCAATTAGCAAAAAATGTCACTAAACGGTTACACATGCTTTTTGACACTTTTACAGATACTTTTTTTTATAACTCCAGTTTTATACATCTCCCCCAATGTTCTCAAATTTAATCTTGTAGTTCTAAGGGCTGTTCTTTGGATTGCATTAAAGTTATCTATGTGACTAGGCAAGTTAAAGTGAAACTGTCCTTCTGTAACAGGGGATTTCAGAATCAAAATCACCTTTCATTCAAAATTGCCTATTTGTGTGTATAGTGCTACCGAACCTTGAACTCAACACAAAGGATAAGTCAGAGAGTAACAACAGTTGATACAACAATGTATCAATCACAAATATAACAAAATGTAAGGGAGACACATTCTATTTTGTCCTTAAATATCAAGTCCTAAGTATGAATGTGGGTATAGACTTTCTCTATCAGCCAATTCTTAGGGCATACTCTCCGTTGCTGCTTGTCTCAGTGAAGTCTTACAGTTCAGTCTCCCAAGTATGATCGTCATGCAAAGAAAACAAAAATAGGAAGGGGCAAGACAGCGCAATAAAATCTAAGTGTAATAGTTAGTTTGAGTCAGAAACATAATACATATCTTTTATTAACTGTTTTATTAGGATTTTTCGTATTGTATGGAGTTGTAATGTTTTTAAGTTGTATTTTCATTCTTTACACTGTATCCTAAATGTAACTAATGATGATTGTATTGTATTGTATTCTTTTATTCCTATTGGGATTCTTGTAAATGTATTTGATGGTAAAGAGTTGTGTGGTATGGCTTGGTCGTGTATATCTAAGATGGATTGTTTTTTTGTAAAAGGAGGTATTAACCTCTGCTAAAACGAGTCAGATATTATTTCTAGTGAGTCAAAGGGATTCACGTGATTTGCAATGCGTTGCGTACCCCTCTGGCACTCAAAGGGTTAAGATGCCAGTCCTGCTCTGCGTCCTGCCGCTGACGCAGTAATGCACTGTAGAGACTGTCTGAAAGCACAGAATGCTCCCAGCACAGAACTCCCAGCATACCGTGCATTTGGGCAGTCTCTACTGAGCGTGCCAGCTTCTGACAAACATCCTAGCGAATTATTATATAGGATTTTTTGTTATCTGTTCTATTTATACCTCCAGAGAAAAGACTTTAGTAAAAACTGAGTAGTATAGTAGTAGGACGTGGTTATTTATAAAGGTGCTCAATGTTCACTATAGAACAATGTTTCTTATTTTATTGTAGGGCATATACAATACCTGTCCACCATCATAAAGGACAGTAGAAAACTCTTTCGGAAGAAGTATGGTGTTCAGTTTCTTTTGGACACAATCAGGATTTATTACAGGTATGTCAATAACCTAGTACATACTGTACATTTAATTGGAAATGAAAAAACGGCTCCCCTGGTTCCCTCATCAATAAGTCCACTTATAAAAAAAAAACCTTCTAGCTTTCACTGTGCTAAAATTCACATTTATAACAATGGTAATGTCTTTTTCACAAAAAAACAAAAAAAACTAAAAAATTTCATCTTGATCCCTGCCATTCCTGTTAATGACAGTTCTCTTTCAATTAGCAGCAAAGAAAATACTTTGGCAACAGATGATTTGACAACAATAAGAACATCTCTCTATGGACTGATCAAATATTTTCTAAGCAAAGGGGCAACCCCTGAGGAGATTCAGAGTATCATTGGATACATATCGGCAATCGGTGATGAGGAACAGGTACTTAAATGTCTGTTTTTAATTAAAAGACACTAAAAGATAAAGATAAAAAAATTGTGCTACATTTTCTTTAACGTAGTAATAAGAAACTTTTCATGTCTTGGAGGTATTTATCAAATTTTCCTTGATTCCTGGATTATAGAACTTTGT
This sequence comes from Rhinophrynus dorsalis, assembly GCA_037306005.1. Taxonomy (NCBI): domain Eukaryota; kingdom Metazoa; phylum Chordata; class Amphibia; order Anura; family Rhinophrynidae; genus Rhinophrynus; species Rhinophrynus dorsalis. The sequence continues at coordinate 145,528,921 of CM074725.1, read as the reverse complement.
TATAGGATTAGGAATATTTTATTTTTTTTTTTATAAGAAGAATTTTATTAAATTTTCAAAATGAGTTATAATACAGACATTGAAAAAGAGCAAAACATCATTGGAAGCATACAGGCAATATCCAATAACAAGTCCATATAGAATGACATTAGTAAACAGTAATCGCCTGACTGTATAACATAATAATAATAACTAAGCTGGTTTTACCCTTAATCAAAGAAAGGAGGAAAACGAAGAGTTAGAGAAAGAAGAGAAATGGAGCAGAAAAAGGAATAAGGAAAGGGAGAGAGATAGGACAGGGGGATGACATACAAGAGGGGGGTGGGAGACAAACTCTAGAACACTCAAGGGTAAAAACAGGGTGGGATCGCAGCAGGACGGCTAGTGAGGGGGACCCCCGGCTCTCACGCTAATGAGAGTCGCAATATCCCTGCCATAAAGACCACGCTTCTTCAAATATCCAGAGTCGGGAGGTAACCGAATAGTGCATTTTTTCCATTAGTAAGTTGTGCGTTACTAAATGCTGTAGCACATCTCTAGGGGGCACATAAGCAGACTTCCAATTTCTCGCCAGGAGAGACTTTGCCGCTAACAAGATCTGCCCTACCAATATATGCACAGGAGTCCGGAGAGTATCCGGCCAAATATGAAAAAGAGCTATCCATGGATCTGCCTCCCACGTTACAGAAACTGTGTCTTTAATCATGTTAAAAACCATGGTCCAAAACGTTTGCAATGATGGACAGGACCACCATATATGACCCATAGAACCTACCTCGGTGCATCCCCTCCAACACAAGCCAGAAGTCCCCGAATATATTCTGGATAAGCGGGAGGGGACCAAATACCACCGATACAACACCTTCCTTCTTAATTCAATATGATTAGTACAGCGCGAGAGTCGAGAGGGACAGGCTATAGCTTTGTTCCACTGATGTTCTGAAAGTTCCCCACCTAACTCTCGCTCCCAGGCTACCATAAAGGGAAACTTCTTGGGTCTAGAAGGCAACAACAGAGAGTCATAACAAAGTGACAGGGTCTTTCGCGCGGTCAAAAGACGAAGACCAGCTTTAATCAGACCATGTAGAGATGTAAGTGGTGATGTCAATTTAGGCAAAAAAGAAGAAAGAGCATGACGTATTTGTAAGTATTTATAAAACTCCTTATTGGGGAGAGTGAATCGAGAACGAAGAGTCTCAAAAGTGCAGAGGGACCCGTCGGTAAACAACGCCCCTAGAGTATCTACCCCATATGCAGTCCAATTCACAAAACTAGAAGAAGGAATTACAAATTCTAGAACCCGTAAGGGAGAAGCCACAGAATACCCTGCCAAATCATTAACCCGAGCAGTAAAAAATTTCCAAATATATATAGAAAGAACAGTGGTATACAGAAAATTTGCCCCAACTTCCCGACACCGCCCCTGTCCCCACAAAATGTCTTGTATCCTATAGGACGACATTACAGAGTCTTCCATATCCACCCAGGCCACTTCACCTGGCTGAGCGTGAAATAGCACATTTTGCGCCATCCTAGCCGCCTTATAATAATGAATGAGAGAGGGCAACCCCAAGCCCCCCCTCTTAGCCGGCACTATAAGCCATTTGGATGCAATCCTACGGGATTCTCTTCCCTGGGTAAAACGCTGAATGCCAGACTGCATCTCCGCCAACAACTGATGCGGCACTGGTAACGGTAAAGCCCGAAAATGGTAGAGTATTCGCGGCAGGATGACCATTTTCACAGCTGCAATGCGTCCAAACCAGGATAACATAAGTTTTGACCAAACTTGCAGATCATGTTTAATAGAGGTCCAAAAAGAACCCAAATTCAACCGAACAAGATCCCTACAGTTCCTAGTCAACTGAATACCTAAATAAGATATCTTGTCCGAACGCCAATCAAAATGGTGATCAGTTTTCAAGGATGTTATAGATGCGTTACTCATATTAAGAGGCAATGCCTGAGTCTTAGATTGGTTCACCTTATGGTAGGACACTAAGCTATAGTCACGTAATGCCTGCATCAAGGGCGGAAGCGAAGTAAGCGGCTCAGTCAAAGTAATCAGTATATCATCGGCGAATAATCCCATCTTCACTTCTCTAGAACCAAAATGAAAACCATGTATTAACGCCGTTTGGAGAACACTAGCAGCTAAAGGTTCTAAAGCTAACACATACAATAAGGGGGACAGTGGGCAACCCTGCCTACACCCATTAGTGATGGCGAATGGGTCGGAAGAAAAACCCGCATACAGCACCCGGCCGAAGGAGCCGAATACAAGGAATACACCGAGCAAATGAACTCCAAAGGAAAAAGAAACCTCTCCAGCACAGCCCTCAGAAAACCCCAGTGCAGCCTATCAAAGGCCTTCTCTGCGTCAATTGCCAGAAGTAGACCTTCCTCCCCTGTACGCTTCGCCCTCTCAAGAACATTAACCATCTTCCTCGTATTATTAGATGCTTGTCTTCCTGTTACAAAGCCCACTTGATCATAGTGCAACAAAGATGGCAAAATGACCTGTAAACGAGACGCTAATATCTTCGCGTAAATCTTAATGTCCGTATTTAACAAAGATATGGGTCGGAAATTAGGGCAGTGAGTCGGAGGCTTCCCCGGTTTTGGGAGAGTGCAGATATGGGCTGAAAGCATGTTAGATGGGAAAGAGCCTCCCTCGGTAGAAACCTGGAACAGCTGTAACATGTAGGGCATTAAAATCTCCCCAAACTGCTTATAATAACCAATAGAAAAGCCATCTGGCCCTGGTGCCTTATGCGCCGGGAGCAGTTTAATAGTAGATCTGAGTTCGTCTAGACAAATCGGGGCTCTGAGTTGATCTATCTGGGACTGAGACAACGCAGGTAACTGCAGCTTATCTAGAAATGACTGAATGGCATTATCCGTAGGTTGCGGAGTCTCTGAATCAGAGGCCAAGTTATAAAGGCTAGCATAATAGTCAGCAAATGCGTTAGGGATAAGAGCCGGGTTCATCACCTTTTCTCCGGGAGGAGAAAAGACATAAGGGAGTATCTTCTTCGCCTCCTGCTTCTTAATACGTCTCGCTAACAAAGAACCAGCCTTATTACCATAAGTATAACATTTTTGTTTCATCTTTTCAAGCATGAGCTGAGTCTGGAATAGTTGTATTGAAGATATGTCCTGTTTGAGCCGTTGAATCTTAGCCACCTGTTGTCTGCCAGGTGAGATTTTGATCTGCTTTTCCAAGATGGACAATTCCCGCAGTAAAGCAGCCAACTTTGTGTCACGCTTTCTCCGCTCTGCAGAAGCCAAGGCAATCAAATGGCCTCTAATAACCGCCTTGTGCGCTTCCCATAAGACATCCAGGGAAACTCCAGAGGTCTCATTTAATTCAAAATAGTCCCGAAGGTGATTTCCAACCACTAAAGAGACATCCGGTTTAGACAATAGATGTTCATTCAACCGCCAATGTCCGGAACCAATGAACCTAAACCGCTCAGATAACTCCAATAACAAGGGGGCATGATCTGACCACTGGATTACTCCAATATCACAGCGTCGCACTCTCTGCAGAAGTGCCTTGTCTACCCAAAAATAGTCTAAGCGTGAAAAAGTATTGTGAACCTGCGAATAAAATGTATAATCTCGCTCCGTCACATGAAGAATTCTCCAAACGTCCAACAATTTCTCCTCTGTCATCACCCTCTGTAAGATCCTACTCTGAGAGAGCATCGCTCTTAAATAAGGTCCACTAGGAGTAGCACTAGTATCCATAAGTGCATCCGAAACAACATTAAAATCTCCACATATCAGTCGGGAGCCTTGGGCACCCTGCAGAGCGTCGGAAACAACAGATCTTAGGAATTGCGCAGAGTTAGCATTAGGCGCATATATATTCACTAAGGTATAGGGCACATTATTAATTGAGAGATCAAGAATCCGGTATCTCCCCTCTCCATCCTTACACACTTTATGCACCGTAGTAGCTAAGGAGTTATGTAACCATATTGATACCCCCGCGCGTTTTGACCGAGCTGTAGAATGATAGCTCAAAGAAAAGAATCTGTTGTAAGTCGCAGGAATCTTCCCAGCAGCAAAGTGTGTCTCCTGGACACAAAGGATCTGTGCCCCCTTTTTGGAAGCATCCTGAAATAATAAACGATGCTTGTGAGGGGTATTAAGCCCCTTAGCGTTTATGGATAAAATTTTAAGACTCATCACTCATCATATAGAGGATGATAGAACGGAACGGAACTCCCGTACCCAAGGCACCAACAAAGTCATAGTCTACTAACATGGCAGAGACATGCAACAAATCAGGTGTACAAACAATGCAGATATAGGCCCACACCAGGCGGCATCTCCCTCCGCCCTGAACAGCCGCAACCATCCCCACACCAGCCGCCCTCCACAACACCCCACCACAATAGGAAGGAAGGGGAAAGAGGGAATGACAATAAGGATAAGGGAAAGACATAGGCCACAGATAGCCTCCAGAAAGAAAAAGAGTAAAGGAGGAGAGAAAGAGTAGAAAAAGAAGGTTTTGTGCCGTCAAACACGGCAGGAACAAGAAAGGGCACAGAGTCTCAAACAGAAAATCAAAAAGTAGCACATGTGCACACAGCTCATACCCAGATGAGGTGGGAGTGAAAGAAAGCATCAGCCTAAGAGATCACTCCAACGCTGGGGGTAATATAAATCTAATAAACATTTTAGTGGCATTTAAACCGCCAGAGGCGGAATATAAGGCATCAAAGGGCCCCCCTACATGTAACGTGCCCAGGAGGCACAAACATAATGATTATATGACGACTCCCCAAATGCTAAGACAGGACCCTAGACAAAACAGAGCCTTAGCAGGAAGAGTAAACCCAAGGGACACGCTGAGTAAATCATGTACCATTTCTGCGCCGCGCAAAAGAGTCCTTTTTTTTTTCTTTTTTTTTTTTAATATTAAAATACTCTTCCGCACGTTGCAGAAAGCAATAGAATGTACAGTATGGCACAATGTTCACCCTCGCAGATAAACAACCTACACCCATCGAAAATAAACGTTACAATATATGTATGGGCCTCAAGACACACCCGGCTCCTCACCCCCCATAGCCAGGCGCGCATCGAGGTCCGTCTCCAGCATCTCCCCCGACCCCCTCCTCCACCGCATAAAGAATATGTTAGGGTATAGAGGAGGAAAAATCCAGCATCTAGAAGTTATAGAATGTATTCAGAACCTAGGAGGGACACTCCGAGCCTCAGCTCTAGAGTGGCCCATAACACCTCCCTCCAACCACCCCCCATCACATCACCCTTGTAGGGGCGACCAATAAAATTAGCAGCTCAAACATGAAATCTTATAACCATGGTCGCCCGACCACGATCCCCGTCCACTAGCGTGGACTAGGATGGCAGAAAGCTAAATCAGCAAAGAGGGTTTAAACAGTGAATAGCAACAATCTCCCTAATGAGGGTGCAATAGGTGAACATAAAAATAAAAAATAAACAGTACAACCCATACAATAATAACGAGGTGTCATAACCCCCGGATAGATACACATTATCCAGGGCCAAGTGCCCCAAGGCATTCTTACCCAAAACCCTGTCCTTAGTGTATAGTCCATTATAGTAGCTAAAATATCCAGCAGCTCCACTTCAAAAGCTCCATAGGGATCAGGAAAGCACAGTAACAGTCTCCGCACAGCAGATCAGCCATGAGGTGGGGTAGTCACCGAAGAGGTCGACTGAGATCCAGCACGCCCAGCAGGAGTATTCTGGGCACCCTTAATGATCCAATCTCTCTCAAGGCTACGGTCAGGCTGCCGCCGAGGGCCCGGTGGAATTGCAATAGTGATATTCCAAGATGCCAATATGCTCTTCCCCTCTTCCAACGAGGTGATGGTCACTACAGAACCCTCTCTCGACACCAACAACCTCACCGGGAAGCCCCATCTATACCGGATCTCTGCCTGTCGCAGGGCCACAGTTATGGGGCGCAGCTGCTTTCTCAGTTGGAGGGTGGTCGTAGATAAATCTGCAAAAAGTCGTATGTGCGAAAACGGGGCCGGCAACGGATCCTGTTGCCTCCCAATGCGCATAATCTCCTCCTTGACATGAAAATAGTGCAGCTTCAAAATAACATCCCTCGGTATCTCCTCAGGCAGGTTTCTAGGACGGGGGAGGCGGTATATGCGATCGACAATCAAGTCAGTATCAGAAAAATCAGGTAGTAGGCTCACAAAAAACTCCTGGGCCCAGGCTTTCAAATTTTCAGGGCCTACTGACTCCGGGACACCCCGTACACGTATATTGTTGCATCGGGAACGGTCCTCCAGATCGCAAATTTTGTCTCTTAGAAGTCTCACCTCCTGTACTAGGGCCGCGTGGCTCTCAGCCAGGCGATTATGGAAGTCTATAGTTTCATCCACTTTCGTCTCCAAACGAGCCGTACACTCTCCGATCTCCCTGATATCCTTACATAGGTCATTCGCAATACCTTTCATGTCGCCTTTTATCTGCGAGCGTAGGGTGGTAAGGAGTGCTTTAAAATCTTCCATCGAAGAGCCACCGCCCCTGGAGGATGTAGATGCTGCATCATCCGCCTCCGATCCGTCTTCCTCTTCCAAAACAATGCCGGCGCCATTATGGGCAAGCTGTCCCAGGAGCTTCTGCGACTTCTTCCTCTCTTTTGGGGTAAGGTAACGGTGCATCTGCTCCTGATGCCACTTTCCCCTCGGAGTCGCCATCATCTGAAGAGTGTAGGGGATCAAAACAGAAAGCCTCTATGGCGGTTTATAATAAGAAAACCCCAGCGGGAGCGGGAGCTCTCTCAATGTGCTGCCATCTTCCTCGCGTGCTAGACACGCCCCAGGAATATTTTATTTTAAGTTTACATACTTTATTAGTTTATTGTAGTGTGTATTACCCTTTGAGTGCCAGAGGGGTACACAACGCATTGCAAAGCAATGCATTGCGTACCCCTCTGGCACTCAAAGGTTTAACTTGCTGGAATTATTTGCAATATTACTGAGTTCCCTCAGGAATGCAGTCAATTTTCAGTAAGAAACGTTTTCATTGTAGCCTGTGGAGCTGGCACTGGTGGAGGATTCTGTGCTCACAGCATCCTTCAATTAATGGCTGACCCACATGGGTGCCAGACAGTGATAATCAGTAAGACATACATTTCCAACGTACAGAATGTTTTTAGAACACAGGAGCTATGTTAGTGAAACAACACTGGAGCCAAAACTGTTGCATTGTTGTGTCATCCAAGTGAAAGAGGCCTTACTGGTATGAATGCTTCTACCTTTAGTCTGTAGGAATATTATGCAACTCAACTGTATCCTTAAAGGGATAGTAATGTTTCACAATAAAAGCAGCTCTAATGAATCCCCCTCCCACCCCTTTTACAGATGTAACAGTACTCCCCTCAGAGCAGCAAGGCTGTCCGGATGGCGTTCAGAGAGGGCCAATCTTCAGTGAGCATAAGGAAAAACCTGTCAAGTGCAGCAGGGTTTTCCTTATGCTCACAGTAAGAAGATTGTCCCTTGCTGCGAGCTGTCCTGTCAAGTGACCAGATTCCACATCTGAGGGGAGGCAGCTTACACTAGGTAAAAGGGGTGGGGGATACTTTATCATTCAATTACTCTACAAATCTGACCGTATTGAAATAACACTCTCCATGGTCCAAATACTATGAAGATTAATTGGAGCTGCTTTTTTGTGAAACATTACTATCCTTTGAAAGAATACTTAGAACTTTGTGTGTGTGTCTCACAGCCTAATCTCTTGTGCCAACTTTTAAGTTGAATTGAGAACAAGATTAAGTAGACAGATCTTGTAATGTGTTGCAGGTTCATTTTGCAGACTGCAGGTAGAGCAGGGGTAGCAACTTTTGCTCTCCAGCTGTTGGAGACTGCAACTTTCACCATCTTCAATCAGCCAACGGGGTGGTGGAGGAGGTTGAGCGTTGTAGTCTCCAAACACTGGAGAGCCAAAGGTTGACTACACAGTGGTAGAGGTGTACACATCACTGTAAGTGGAAGAAAGAGGGGAAAAAACTAAAAAAGCTACATAGTACATAAAACATAAAAAGCACTCCCACAGCTGAGAGAATTTTAATTAAAAAGTTATTACAGTTCAAACTTTTTTTTTTCTCAAACTATTAAGAAATGGGCCAAATAGTGTGCAAAAGGCATTTGTTTAAATAGTGAACTCTGTGGGAAAGCTGGAGTCACAGACTATGGGTCTCCAGAGTAAGTGATAGTAACAGTACCACCTGGTGACCATAATAGAAAGTTGTGTTTAACTTCGGGTTGAAAAATCTCCCTCTAGTAATAGTACCCTTATATAAGAATATAACAGAAAAATAAATACAATTTGTTTCCATAAAAAAAATCACTGCTCCTTTATTACTTTACTTATCTCCTGAATCTGAAAATGTTATATCAGTCATGTGCAAAGTTTTGCATGCTAAGAATATTTCAGATATCCCTTCTCACTTTCACTCAATGTCTTTCAGTTGTATGGAATTTTAGACGTCATCTTTCACCTCCTTAACAACAGCCCTACTCGAGACCAACTGTTTTTACTTCTTTTTGAACCTGGAAGTGCTGATATTCTTTATGCTTTGCTGCTAAATCAGAGATATTCTGATAGACTGAAAACACTTGTCTTCAAGGTAAAATATCTTTTACCCAGTGCAGTTTGAAAACTTTTCCCTTTAAAGGATCAGAAGTGTGTGCTAAACATATTTAAACAATGTATAGCACGTTCTACAACAGAAATAAACATAACTGCATTCAGTGGTCACGTTTTTAAGAGACACTTGTATTTCATGTTTGTGATACAAATTGCTTTTGTATGAAATGGCATATTTAAACATTCAAAGATGAAGATATTTTACATTTTTTTTTGTCTTTCAGCAGGCTGTAGAAAAGCAATGTTCTTTTTTCATTCCTCACTTCATTGTCAGATTGTACTTGACTGCAAATAATATTGCTTTGGACAATCTGCCGAAAGCGAACATATGCAATAGGATATATCATGTTCAGTAGAACTTCGGGATATATGCTCTTTTATATAAGAGGAAGTTGTCTCTTAAGCAACGGTGTTAGTCTTTAAATGAAAAAGAATGTACCTGTAGTTAAATTAGATCCCCTTGGATTCTAGAGACATCTCCGATGCATTGCATTGTGTTGGAGATGTCTCTAGCGCACAAGTGGTTAAGATTTGTTTTGCAAAGTCTCATGTATGGAACATTGCAGCAGATTACAAATGTCAATAGTCTAACATTCACAGATATATCCATTAATGGTCTACTCCAGAGGTTCTCAACCCGTGCCCTCTTTGGCCAATAACAGGCCAGGACTTAGGAATTTCCCTGCTAGAACACAAGTGTGTTGATCAGAGGCTCAGTCATATTGATTAACTCACCTGTGCCCTTAAAAGGAAATTCTCAAATCCTGGCCTGTTAGTAGCCACTGAGGTCATGGGGTGAGAACCACTGGTCTTCTCTATTTCTATAGATAGAAGCTGTGTATATCTTCATATGTGTATATCTTCGCTTTATGTTCAGGTTTTAGAACAGATGCTGAAATGTAGCAAAGTTTATGAGAAGAGCAAACAACGTATTCGGCTGAGGGAAGTGGGCTACTCAGGACTAGGTCTGCTGTTGAATGATTCTGCCATAACCACTACACTGATAAAAGGACTTCTTAACCAAATCCTCCGTGCAGGTAATTATGAGTGTTCAGCTACTCTTAAATAAATCCTACATGTAGGAACTTTAGAAATGGTTACACATAGGGCCTTATGGTCTAAACCATAGGGGAGAAACAAATATGCATATTGATTTAAATGGGGCTTTAAACCCCTTGAATTCTAGAGAAGTCTCCACTGCATTGCTTTGTAGTCCTTTCTAGCATTCAAGGATTTAAAAGCCCTATTTCAAACAGTGTGTTAATGGAATGTTTATTTCTCCCCCAGCATGGGATATTTTTATAATGTATAGAGAGCAAGGTATCTCTGGTGACTTTTTTAATCAATCTACTTTGCTCACAGGGTTTCATGCTGATAGTCAACCATATCCATGCGGTTGCTGACTTTGCTGCTCAGTTGTGTATTGCATTCTCTCTGGTATCTTGTCATTATACAGGTAAAACTGTATAGCATGGTTACAAGATGTCACAGAGTTTAAGATATTTGTGTGATATCAGATTTTGTCTAAAGGGGAATGAAGTTGGTTTGGGATTCACACAGTGCAGTTAAGCTTTTTTGTCTTGTAATAAGCACCATAACCTAGAACCCTCTAAGAAAATGTATTATCAGATGCAATTACCTGGTAAATGTGTAGACCTGATATATTTTAAAGTATTCACATTAAATTACTAGTAATAACATTCAATAAATTTGTTGTTGATACTACATTAACCCTTTGAATACTAGAGAGGCCTCCAACTTATTGGGATGCCATGCACCTGAGACTTGTCTAGAAGCCAAGGGGTCAGAATGTTTAATTGTTAGAATTCCACAGGGATTTCATTTGAAACTAAGGGTTCCACTGCTACAGAAAGTTCGAGAACCGTTGATTTATGCAATAAACTATTTGGGCAGCATTTTCTTTGGTCTTCCAAGTACAGATTTTAAAAATATAATTCTCTTATGTGCAATGTGAAACACAGGAACCATGGGGTAAAGTGCCCCTCCTCCAGAGGGCAGGGCCTTTGGGATGGAGACTCCCCTCAGTTTCAAGTGACCTGCACTCCAGGAAAAGGCAAGTTGGCAAGCTCTTAGTTTTAAACTTCTAATGTATGGGGCTACATAATCCCCCATTAGATGGGCTCCAAATAACTGGCTTCCCTGGAGTTGGATTGACCAGTTCACATGTGTATTTCTGGACCATATCGCTGTGGAGGTTGACTTAATTATAAGTATGCCTCATTGCTGAACAACTTTGAGCTTCTGTGGGAGTCTGAAGGCACCCACTAGGATGCGGTGTTCTTTCCTGTTTTGCACTCAGTCCTCCTCATTTTCCTTGCATCCTCATTTTTCTTTAATTTCCTTGCCTTTCTAAAGGTTGCAGCTTATTCTGTGTATTTTTTTGATAACCCTTTCCGTACCTGGACTGCTATTACATTGTTATAACTGGGCTTTCTCCTTTTAGAGCATGTAGCTCTTATGTTTTTTTTCTTTTTGCTATGTATATATGTATGTTTCAGCCATATTTCTTTATTTTCTTTACTTTTGGTTTTATTGTGCGGCCCCATTAAGACCAGGTGCCTTTGCGGTGGCCGTTTTTGTTTCATAGCAGTGCATGGAGAATCTTTACAGGGGCACATCTCTGTACCCGTCTTACAAGGGTCAGAGTGGGCTCAAAATGACTCTCTGGACCTGTTCTGTTGCATGGGACAGTGTTCAGACCACTTAATTTTGATGTTTTTGTGTATCTGGAGAGACACCGTTTGCTGGGCATATGCATTCTGGAAGTACATTCCTCAGAATCCCTAAATTCCTAGGTTTTCTATATTGGGCAGGGTGGTGCTTTGGCATTCAACTTATTCTGATTACTCTATGCTATTTACATAGGCTACACCGAGGGTGGTCTCTCTTCTCTACCATACAAGTTTAACCCCTTGCAGTCAGATAAGTGCCCTGTTGGGTATTTCTGTACATTTTCTTATAGTTTTCTACTACTTTGGATCACTTTGTCCAACTTTGGAGTGGGGGAATCTCTGAGCATGTCAGATCCCAAGGGACATATGGGGAAAACCAAGCCTAAAGATTCAGGGGTTCTTTAACCTCTTTAGCACATTGTTCCTCTTAACAAACCGGGTTTCCACTGGAATAATCAGGCATCTTATGTCTCTCTTGCACTATGATCCCTATTACTCCCCAGTGCTCACTGCAGAACAAGAGCCAGTCTGGGTTAAGACTGTGATTTCTTCAGTTGCATCTATGCCTTCATCTGTTCAAGGAGTTCTTCATTCTTGGCACCCCATACCATCTGCCAGACACATTAATCCTGTATTTAGGGAGTATTCTCAGTGGGTTGGAGATTCCTCTGCTGAGTTAGTTGACACTGATGGGGTGGCTATGGATTCTTCCTTGTCCTTTGGGTATGCCTGTGAAGAAAACCCCTTATCCCTCAGACGTGGGTCTCATCAGAGTAGTATTAGAGACTTTGCAGGTGTCTGAGGCCTCTGATGCAGGATCTTCCTCACCAGACCTCTTCCAAAGTCTTAAAAAGGGTTCGCCCGTTTTTCCTCTCCATCTCTCTCTGGACCAGGTTATCTTGAAAGAGTTGAAGATGCCTGATAAGAGAATCTTCTTTACCAGCCACTATCCTTTTTTGGCCAAGGCTTTGTTGCAGTGGATTTTTCCACCTGCAATTGATCCTCAGTCTCTTGCCTTGATAAAAACACTGCCTTGCCTTTTGGCAGATGTGAAAGCTCTTAAGGATCAAGTTAATAGATGCCTAGATTCCTTATTGAAGGCAAGTTTTGCAGCTTGGGTCGCTAGAGCCATGGCTGCATCTGTCTGATGCCTCTGTGGGGATGTTCCCAAAGAGGAATTATGGGTTATGCTGGCAAATATTATGGAGGCCAATTCATATCTTTCTAAGGTGGCCTTCGATGCTGCTAGGTTTTCTGGTAAAGCCTCAGTAATCTTAGTCATAGCACGTTGTGGCTCAGGATTTGGTCAGCTAACCAGACTTCAAAAATAGGCTTTGCTGTCTCTTCCCTTTGTAGGAAGACGACTTTTTTGAGCCAGACCTGAATAGCATCATTAGTGTTGCCACTGAAGGCAAAAGCACGCTCTTGCCTCAGACTGCACTTGAGCATCCCATTTTCCTAAGAAGTTGTATGGTTTTCATTACCCCACCAGTTTGGGGCGTCTAAGGCCCACTCAGAAGCTTAATGGTGACAAGCCCACCTCTATATAATTCATAGGGTCCTGGCCCGTCTCTGCCCATAGGGGGTTTCCTCTGTCTTTTCCAAGTTACATGGAAGTCTTCAGTGATGGACCAGTGGGTTTTAGAGGTTATTTCAGAAAGGTAGCATGTAGATCTCAAGTCCATTCCTCCTCACTGCTTCTTTTTATCCAGAGTTGCTCAGGATCTGGTTCTGACATGTTTGTTCATAGAGCCAGTATCCTCATTTTATTGTTCCAGAGAAGAATCGTGGTTGCCATCTTATTTTGGACTTGAAGAGTCTGAACTGTTTTGTACTAGCGCCTCACTTGAAGATGGAATCTCTGCAATATTTCATTGCTGCCATGTGTCTGGGGGAATCTCTTGCCTCCCTAGATCTCCAGGAACTCTATCTTCATGTAATTATCTATTCAGACCATCAGCTCCTCCTAGTTTTTGCCTTCAAAAGCAGTCACTAGCAGTTCACTGCTCTTACCTTCAGTCTAGCATCGGCTCCAAGGATCTTCATGCTTTGGCAGCCCACATCCATGCTCAAGGAATATCCTTCACTTCATATTTAGACAACAACCTTTTACTCAAGGTGTCTTCATTGTCTGTCTTGTGTTCTTGGATTCAAGACTGTGTTCACATCCTGGAGAAATATGGTCTCAAGAAATCTTCTCTGGTGCCTTCCCAGGTCCTGTAGTTCTTAGGCATGAGATTCGATACCATACAAGGGAGACCCTGTCTCCACACGTGACTCAAGTGATATCCTGGCCATTGGCGACAGTAAGGGAAAATATGAGAGTACTAGATTGCCTGATCTCCACTTTGGAAGCTCTTTCCTATGTTCACTTTCACACGGGGTGGGGTCTGCAATTTGACATTCTCAGGAGGTGGGCAAGACAATGCTCTCATCTGTCTCATTCCCTGTCTCTGTGGACTATGGGGAACCTTCACTGGTGGCTCCACTGTCTCCATCTAATGCTTAGACATCCATTTGTTATACTGGAAAGGGTGGTGGTCACCATGGATGCCAACCTGACAGGCTGGTGAGTGACCCTGGGTCCTCTAATAGCACAGTGTTTGTGGACAGGGGAGGATAGCTTTCTTCCCATCAACATTTTGGAAGTATGGGCCATTTGTTTAGCGCTTCCCCGCTGTTCCCATGTTCTGATGTTCAGACAACCCGACAGCTGTTGAATACCTCAGTCGCCAAGGAGGAACCAGAGAAACCATAAACGAGTCAGCTTGGATGGAAGTTCAGGAGCCCCTCCAGTGGGCCGAAGCTTATATCCCAGCGTCTCTGTGCTACACATCCTAGGCATGGAAAACATGGTCGCTGACTTTCCAAGTTGTCACCTTCTGGATCCCAGAAGTTTTGAAATCAACCATAGTGTGTTTGACCAGATTATCAACCACTGAAAAGAAAGTACAAGTGGGACAAGGGGAGCACTCTATGGGGAAGTATGTTCCAGATACCAATTTAATAAAGGTTCAATAAATAGATGGGTATGCACAATATCTAAATCCTACCTATGTAGATAGAGTAACGTAAGTACTTATGGAGGATTCTTCACTGCCACCACGCAGGTATACAATCGCTACGTAGTGCAGTCCTCATACCGAGACTCCATCGAAGTGGACAGTTCGATATGGAAAAAAAAAAGACATATGCAGAAACATGAGAGCATCCATAGAGTGATAAATATATATGTAATAGATATCTAATACTGAATGTATAAATATGTAGCATAAATCGCTTACATCTGAAAATTGTGACCAGGTATGGCTCACAACCACCGATCTAGTAGCATACAGGAAATATTGGTGCTAGCCCTCCCCAACACAGGACACTGTCAGCCGGCATCAGTAGTAAATCAGAAAGTGAAGAATCCTGAAACAGAAAGAAATTAACTACAAAAGCTTGTTCCTCTGATCTGTACCAAGAAGAAGGGTCCTCTTGCATTTGCGATGGACAAGATGTCCATTCCATGAAACTTTCATCTGGCATATGTGTAGAGGAAGATCAAGATGGGGAGTGATTGTCATTCTGATCACTACCTTTTTGGCCCCCGTCTGGCTTGGTTTTGAAATGTTCTTAATTGGTCCATCGCTGAGCCATTTTGCCTCACCCTGAGGCCTGATCTCTGGTATAGGGTTTGCTTTGTTATCCTTAGATAGAAAGGATGACGTTTATGGCATGACTTTTGAAGCCAACCTCATGAAGGGTTTTTTTCAAATGCTTTCATCTCTGCCATGATTCAGGCTAGAAAGTCTGTAGTCTACCAGTGGTGTGCTGATCAAGACATGTCCCCATGATCTTTCAGCCTTTCTATGATTCTGGTTTTCCTTCAAGATGATGTTAACAAGGGTCTCAGTCTTGGTTCTCTTAAGGGGGATCTATCAGCCCTATAATTGTTTGTCTAAAAAGTTCCTTTGTATAGTGACTAGATGGAATAATGTTTTTATTTTGTTTTTTAATGTTTATTTTGCCAAAATTAAGCTTGTAAAGTTGATTCTGTGTCTTTCTTCAGGACAGACTGTGGGTACAGCTCTGTACCACATTCTGTCACTCATCCTCTGCTCCCCTCCCTCAATCCAGCTTCCTCCGATGATGGAGGTTTTCTGCATGTAAGTTGGAGAGCTCTCTGGCCAATGAGACCACTCCAGCTTACATGCAGAAAGCCTCCGTCATCGGAGGAGGCTGGATCGAGGGAGGGGAGTAGAGGAAGGAGTGACAGACTGCGGTACAGAGCTGCCCACAGTCTCTCCAGAGCGAAGACATGGGATCTTTCCAAGTTTAATTTCGGCAAAATAACAATTTCAAAAACCAAAACATTATTCCATCTAGTCTCTATATAAACAAACTTTTTCTTAGACAAACATGTATAGGGGTGATAGATCCCATTTAAGGTCCACATTTCATCCCTCTCTGTTCTTTTTCAGAAGTGTAATGCTTTTCTCCCTGACATTAAGACCTTTGTTCAGGGGGTGGCTCATGCTTACTCTACCTTTAGCAAATCCCACTCTGCCATGGGTTCTGAACTTGGTGTTAGGAGTTCTCCAGAGGCCTCTCTAGCCTCTTTCATCTGTTTTTTTTGTGTCTTTCAGTGCATAAGGTGGGCTTCCTTTTGGCTATTGTATCTGTTTATATAGTTGCTGAACTACATGTGTTCAGGCTGCTATTCATACTATAACATACTTTGATTTAGCGGCTCCGTTCTCCCATGAATATAATGGTCTCTGGAACCCAATGTGTCACATCACAACATAAAGCAACATCCTATAATGTCCAAACACATCGAAAAAGTGTGCAGACTAAAAAAGGTTTTCCTTTACCTATGAAACTTGTACAACTTGAACGAACGGCTGCACCACCACGATGTCTGGACCAATCAGCAGGATACTCAATAGTTCTCTCAAAATCAAAATCCTTTATTGCAAATACAAATGTAAAATCATTCGTGCGATAAAAAGATGTTGCCAAAAGACACAGCAGGACTTACAGAGTGGGTAGACAACAATTAAATATCTAGATGATAATCAACGCGTTTCGCGCTAAACCAGCGCTTACTCATGATTAAACAGATCTTGATCTGTTTAATCATGAGTAAGCGCTGGTTTAGCGTGAAACGCGTTGATTATCATCTAGATATTTAATTGTTGTCTACCCACTCTGTAAGTCCTGCTGTGTCTTTTGGCAACATCTTTTTATCGCACGAATGATTTTACATTTGTATTTGCAATAAAGGATTCTGATTTTGAGAGAACTATTGAGTATCCTGCTGATTGGTCCAGACATCGTGGTGGTGCAGCCGTTCGTTCAAGTTGCTATTCATACTCCCAGAGGTTTTTTGCACAAGGTCATTTTGGATATTCACATCAAACAGGAAATTGTTACAGATTACCTTGACTTCAGCATTATTACAGGCGTGAGGCTTCAAGCAGGCTGCAGGCCTCTGTTTTATCTGTTTGCTTACTGTAGTCTCCTTCTTCCTACTTTCTCCCTCTGAGCTGCTCCTCCTACTTCCTGTGGATGGGTTTAAAAGGCAGACTGAGGCCTGACTCAGATGTCCTTGCGTTGTTGTTCTTAGGTGAAGTACTTGGGCTCTGTGTTTGACCTGGCTATCTACGAAAACCCACTCTGTGTATGACCTGGCTATCTACGAAAACCTACTCTGTGTATGACCTGGCTATTTATGAGAACCCGCACTGTCTATGACCCGGCTAAGTAAGAGAACCCTCTCTGTGTATGACCCAGATACGTACGAGAACCCTCTCTGTGTATGACCCTGCTAAGTACGAGAACCCTCTCTGTGTATGACCCAGTGATCACGAGTACCCCTTACTGTGATCAATTTGTGCTATTGGCCTAAGACAGACCACTGTTGTGGACAGAGGATCTGATTGGTGACTGCAGGCGTGAGTCACAGGGGCTCGATATAGTGACTGTAGGCAGAGTCACAGGGTCTGGTGTAGTGACTGCAGGCGTGAGTCACATGGTATCGATATAGTGACTGCAGGCAGAGTCACAGGGTCTGGTGTAGTGACTGCAGATGTGAGTCACAGGGGTCTGATATAGTGACTGCAGGCAGAGTCACATGGTCTCTTAGTGGTGATTGCAGGCGTGGGTCAGTTCTCCAGTCCAGTAGTGCTTGTGTTCCTGTTCATCAGATCAAGATTACTGAGCCAGCTTTCACAGTGGTCGCCTGTTGCAGTGTTCCATTCAATGGATCAAGAGCTGGCATTCCTGTTTCCTGCTGAGACTCACAGGGGCTTCGGCTCAGTCTCCAGCTTTGTAGTCTAGCGAGAGGTCGACTATTTCTGGTAGTAGTGTCGCCAGCTAGTAACCCTTTGCTTGTTGTACTACCTATTTATTGCTGTGATTTATTCTAATAAATATTTGCATTATATTACCGTACTGAGTTCTGAGCATTCCTGGGTGTCCGTGACAGAAATTGGTCTTCCCTCCTTTTTGCTCTATTCATTTTAACAAGCAGGAGTATGAGCGCCATTTGTTTAATGTGGTAAGTCTTAAATACTACATTCATCTCACTTGGCCTTTTAGGAAGTCTGACTCTTTCTGCCATTCCTGAAGGCCCTGAGTGGGCCAGGCTGTGTCCAAAGTTAGCATCGCTTTTTGGATCAAGGCCACTATTCTGTAGGCATATGTGCTCAAAAAGAAAGCTCTTCCTTTCTGGGTCACAGCACACTCCGCCATATCAGTGGGCTCCTCTTGGGCTTACAAGAATTGGACATTTGCTGAGCAGTTGTGTAAAGTGGCGACATGGTTGTCTCTTCACAACTTTACCAAACATTACCGTGCCCATGTTCTGTACTTGACTGAGGCCAGTTTTGGATGGAAGGTCCTTCAGATGGTGGTGACTGTTTAAGGATTCTCTCTCTTTCTATATGCAGAGTTCTGAACCCTATTGGTTCTTGTTCTTGTTCAGTTGCTTGGTGTGCAACTTTGGTGTCCATTGACACCTTAGGTTTAAAACCTGCCAGATAGTCCTGTGGAATACTAGTCTACAGTGGAGGGGTGTTTTCTCTTTTTCCCCGCCTAGGAATCTTGGTGGATGTTTTGGTATATTCCCATGGTTCTTGTGTTCCATATTGGACGCAAGAAAAAAGTGTATTTTATTGAAGATCCTTTTCTCAGTCTATATGGAGCACAAAGGGGTCCTCTTAGGGTCTTTGATCAGAGAATGTCCTTCTTTCCTCTCACTTTTGTTTCTTTATGCTACTTTGCTGTATGTTGAAACTGGGCCTGACTTTTTTTTTTAAGTGGCCTTCCCTTTGGAGGCGGGGAACTTTACTCTGTGGTTCCTGTGTTCCACATGGTCGAAGATTAAAGGATTTAACGACACGTTCACTAAAATTCTCTTTCACAACAATCAGTTAAAAATTAATTTAATAAAAATGGTTGTCAGAATAACCCATTTGGCAAGCAAGGGGTAAAAATAAATTGAAATCTATATTAAATTCAGCTCTCGAGTGGTAAATCAAAACTCATATCTTATACATAGCCAGGTGCATATGATGGTGTCACAAACTAAGGCTATAGGCCCTGCTGAGACAGTGGGGAGAGTGTGGGAGTGAAAGGGTTAACAATACCAGACCCCTGGTTACCTGATACTATTCCTAGCAACCACCACATTAACCCCTGAAATCCCTCCTGCACTATGTCTCCAGTACTACAATTTGCTGCCACTACCAAGACTTTATATCTGGGCGTCTTCGGTTACCACAAACACAACAGAATTACAGAATAAAATCACCTTAATAATCAGACATACAGATTTAACCCTTTAGTAGCGTGTTCTAATTGAGCTTCCTTCAGAGTAGTGAGTTCAT
Source organism: Rhinophrynus dorsalis (assembly GCA_037306005.1). NCBI lineage: Eukaryota > Metazoa > Chordata > Amphibia > Anura > Rhinophrynidae > Rhinophrynus > Rhinophrynus dorsalis. The sequence goes on along the minus strand of CM074725.1, from coordinate 145,509,678 downwards.
ATTAGAGAACAGAGACAAGAGCTGATTAATTAAACATTTAATCTGAAAAAAGGCTTCACAGTGCTGGTTACAAAAATACATAAATAAAGGACATGCACAAATAAAGATTACACATAAGCAAAACAGTCCATAAAATAAAATGGTAGAAACACAAGAGATCCTTAAATACAATTACCGGTATTTTAAGAGTCCTTGGGAACTTCAGATGGTATATCCCCCTTTAGTTGTTACAAAGAAATTCCCTGTTTTATCCAAAAAACACATATTAAATAGTTTCCACAGTTCCTTCTAAGAAGCCAACCCCCCTGGGGTGTTACATGGGAGGGTCAGGGGTTTAGCTTGACCATTTACAGCCCACTCAATCAGACCTGTCAGAGATGTTACTGGAGAGTTCTACCTGAAAAGTCATAAGACTTCCCAAAACATGCAACACACAGCACACCTCTATAATGTTATAATAATCATATTCCTCATATCTGTGTGAATATCTGGACACCAAACATGCTGGGTCTAACTGGATGCAAAGTGGTTATTCTTGTAACTCATAGCAGGAACACCTCCCCCTGGCATGTTTGGTACCCACCACAAGGGTAGATCCTGGGCATTCTGAATATATATTTGTATTTAACCATTTTACACTGTATATACATGTTCTCCCTAGTTCATAATATTTGACTGTCCTCTGGGTGAACTCCATCAGAGCAGAGGGTCCAATATAGTTTGACACTCTGTTCTGCTCTGGCGATGCTCATTCAGTTTCTGATGTTGTTATCTACTTAGCTAATTTTATGGCCTAGGACTGGTACACTTTGAATAACAAACAAACAAATTATACAACCCAGAGGGCCAACTCATGCCTTAGCATGACAGATGGGTAATGTAATAGCGCTAAATTAATATCACCCATGTAAAGAATGAATGATCTAGAAGAAAAGGAATAAAATAAAATAATCTAACAACAACAAATTCGGATATATATATATATATATATATATATATATCAAAAAAAGCTTTAATATACGTCCATGCATGAAAAAAGGTATGCACGTACATAACCACATAAAAAAACCATAAAGTGTAATAGTAAAAATGCTGGGATAGCAATTAGTGACCCCAAATTTACACAATAGTAAAAGATTTCAGAAGTATATCCCAGTATTTGCTATTATGGACGTAGTCATACAACGTGAAACATCATGTTGATCAAATCTATGTACAATATAATTTTGGATTCAGTCCAGAATCTGGTAGTAGGCTGTTATTATGGTATCGTCCTTCATCTGGAATCTAATATTCTTTTTGAGATATTTTTTTTTTTATTTAAGACTTTTCCAGATTCAGGACATAATACAAAGTTATACTGTACATACATCAGATCATTTGTATTATTGCACTTTATTGAATTTTTTGTATGTGGTTATATGTGTTAATGGATACATGAGATATAGAGAGGGGTATAAACACACATATTAAAATTTTTTATGTGAATTTATATTGGTAGATTGGTTTTATATAGATAGGATATTATTCCTTTTCTTTAACCTCCCCCCATATATGCACCATCGCATATAAATTGTGTATGATCTATAAAATATCTGAAAACCACATGATGTGTTTCTGCTGCAAGACACACACAGGGGCAAGCGTAGGAATTGCATTCTGGAAATCACAGTTTTACACCTTAATGCCTGTTGATGTGCCGGGACCTTCACGGCACCTGCCATCTCAGAATTCATTGCGCCAAAAAAGTGCTGTGGTCCCTAACGGCCACCCACACCTGGATCGGTCGGTCATTAAGGGGCTGATTTCGTGGGATCTGTTCTATTTTCTCAGTACAAAAGCTACAATTACAAATATTTTGAAACTTCGCTCTATAACTGGAATATAAGAATACATTGTTTCAGTATCTTCAGCTGTAATACAGACAGAAATAGGATTTGGCAACATGTGGTTCTCCACCTGTTGCATTTAAATTTCTACCATCCTCAGACAGATAAAGGAGAGGCAGACTGATAGAGAGATATACATAATGAGATTTGCAAGAGAGAGAGCATAGGCATGAGAGAGTAATAGTGTGCAAGAGAGCAAGACCGAGAGAACCAGCAAGAGAGAGCACACACGAGAGAGAGAGAGCACACAATAGAACACAGAGAAACTGAGATTATGACAGCAAGACCGCAAGATGTAGTAAGTTGAGAGAAATGCAAATTAGCAAGAGATAGATGGCAAGAGAGCAAAAGAGTGCAAGGAAGACTAAACTTATGGAAGACTTAAGTGACTGTGGGATGTTGTTTAATACTGTGTACTTTACATATCCCAGTCAACACTGGGCCATTTATCCTTGTTTATCTATAAATAATTGTAAACATAATAAAATCCCTTGCAACTCTGCGATTTTGTTAATTAGGATGATTAACATTTATTTACATTCTCAAGTAATTATGCATTTTTCATGGGATGCACTAGTAAAATACAGTAACATGTCCAAGGTTGTGTTGGATTCATTAATGCACAATGTAATCATGGTATGTTTCTCCCCCCAAAAAAACAGATCCTGTTATAAATTACAAGGACCTACTGGCAGTGGTACACCTGTCCCACAGAGCAGATCTTACATTAAGAGTCGCCATCTGCAGGAAGGTTAGTTTACTCTTGTACTTGGAACACATTAATAATTTTCACATTTTGTGATTATATTTATTAAGTATTGATAGTATAAATCAGGGCTGGAATATGACCTTTTCATGTTGAATCTTAGATTCTACTTTTTTTTTCTTTCCATAGGGCATTTCTTATTTCTGTCTTGGTCTCCAACACATTGCAAATACCATAAAATCTCATGTATAATACACACCTGTGTATAATACGCAGTAGTAAAATTAACCCAAGATTTAAGGGGAAAACAAAAGTACCTATGTATAATATGCACCATTGTTTTCCCTCCCTCTACCCACCAAAAGAAAATATTAGTAGATCCAATGCATATACCTCTGCACAATGAAACTACAGTAGTGCCCTACAAGTACCTTCAGGGCACTTCAGTTATCTTGAATTAACACAGGGAAGCAGACATGTGGAAACATATATAATATAATTTTTTTTTCCCTTGCGTATAATACTCACCCCCAATTCGCATAAGGTGAAAAGAGGCAAAATTGTGATTATTATACGTGAGATTTTACAGTAATCCAAATAGTTAATAGGATGTGTAACTGAAATAGATCAGAGTTACTGTAGTAACCAGTTTTTGAAACCATAACAAAAATTAGTTTTAAAGGGTTCAGTGTAAGCAGATGAAACAACGGACATAATTTAAAGGGATAGTAATACTTCGTTTTAACTTTATTTTATTTTGTAGGCATTAAAAAAACATGAAGAATGATATAAGTCTTATCTCTCAAACCTTTATGGTTTATGAGATATTCACAAGCAAAGTTCCCCTCCCCGCCCCTTTTACCTAGTGTAAGCCATCTTTTCTCAGATGTGAGTCTGGTTGTATGACAGTACAGATAACAGAAGGGGACAATTTTCTTTGTATGAAAACAATGAAAGCCCTTCCCCCCTTGACAAGTTTTTCAGCTTTTTCCGTTATCTTAATTGAAGATTGTCCCTCTCTGCAGTCTACCTGGGCATCTCCCTTCTGATCTGGTTGAACGGGGGGGGATACTTTGTTTGTGAATATCTCTTAAACCATAAAGGTTTCAGAGATAAGCCTTATATCATTCTTCATGTTTTTTTAATGCCTACAAAATAAAATAAAATTAAAATTAAGTATTACTATCCCTTTAAGCTTTAATCAGTATGAAAAAAATGTTCCTAATTTTGCCATGTTCCATTTTCTTCTTTTAAACCCAATTTAGATATTGCAGTCCTATCGAATCCTTAAATGGAACGTCTATATAATTTGACTATTGTTCTAATGGTTATAAATTGTTTGGAATTTTCATAATGGAAATATTTAGTTTCTCGATGTTTCCAGGATTTATGTTGCTCTGGCTTCAGGCAGCCTTTTGTAGCCCTTTTATAACACTCTGGGAACACATAGGTCTAGACTAATATTAGAGTGTATATTACAAGTCAGTTAATGTTGACATATACAGCAGAAATAAATATAAATACATACAACAATTATCAGAAGCAAAGTGAGTCTCCTGATTGTACCATGTATAACATAGTCTATGAGGCTGAAAAAAGACGTGTCCATTAATTCAGAACATGGAACCCCTGTTGATCCAGAGAAAGGTTAAAAAACCCTATTGAAGCCATTTCTAATTAAGCTTTGAAACCAGCTGTCATAATTCTCAGTATTATTCTAAACTAGAAAGGTATCCATTACTTTTTTGAAAGCAGTTTACACTGTCTGAAACACCAGGCAAAGAATTACTTAACTTTACTGGTCTTACTGTAAAAAAAAAAACAAAAAAACCTTGCCATTGTTTTAGTTGAAATCGCCTTTCCTCTAGTCTTAATGGATGACCTCTAGTTTTTTTGCTCAGCTCTTAAAGTAAATAGTTCCCCAGAGGGTTATTTGTATAGACCTCAAATATATTTGTAAATGGTAATCGTATCATCCCTTAACCATCTCTTCTCTAAATTAAACAAATATAGTTTATCTCTTCATAACTCCGATCCGCCAACCCCTTTATCAGTTTTATTGCTTGGTTCTGCATCTTTTGAGGGATGCTTCAATCAAGAGCTATTACAGAGCAAACTAGCCCTAAATATGTATTTTATATAACTTTATTTTTCTATCGCTTTAATGGGGACCTGTCACAAACAAACATATCTCCTTAATGCTGGTTCAGTCACTTACAGGTCACTACAGCTGACACAAAGAGTGGTTACAAACCAATATAGAATGAACGCTTGTCTTTTTTCAACTACATTATCTATATAAATGTTTGGAATGCCCTGCAGAATAGAAATCTCTGGAATTAAACCTTTTTATGTCATAGCACATGTGTATGGCGGGAAAAATAAAACACTCTTTAATTATGTTTTTAACTCCTATTCAGGTGCTGTATCTATTACAATCTCAACCAGATGCAGCATTTCAAATTACTCAGCAGATTGGTTGGCAGGAGAGTTTGGTGAGGTTCTTCTTGAAAGAAAACGCAGAATCCAAGAACAATTTTAGAATAAACAGCACAGACAGTATTAAAGAAGACCACAAGCGTGCAATACCTGAGGAGTCACAGAAAAATGGTCTAGAATGTGCTGTCGTTGACAAAACGGATTGCTGTGGCTCAGAGAATAATATGTACAATAATTGTTGTTCTGAGCCAAGTAAGTCCCTGAATTCTAGTCTCCAGTCCACATGCACATTGCTCGATGATGAAGAAACTTCCTTTAGTGAGACAAAGCTTAGGATGGAGGACCAAGTAGAGGAGTGGCCCAGCGATCCTTCCCATCTTACTTTGGACTTGACTCCTTTTGACTTTGGCGATAGTGAAAACCAAACACCAGGAAGCTTGACCAGTACTCCATCACCAGTAGAGGTCTCAAAGTCATTTGGTATTAATCAACCAGATAAAGAGTCCAACAATTCAAATGATGTACTCTTTAGCGATGACCTCTCTCTTAGTGTGAACTTGGAAAGTAAAGAGGTGAGGAATATTTTGCTTTTTTGAGTCGTCTTGAAAGCAAAGGTGTCTGTTTTGGGTGGAATTTTCATGGTTATTTTGAGTATATTGAGAGTGTGATATTGCTGTGTGGTTCATTTAGCAGCACAATTGTTAATACTTTTATTATTATTATTATGGTATATTCAACACTTTACATGTAAAGAAGGGGAGTTCTGTTGTTTGTTGGTTATACATTTTGGTTGTCATGTGGTACAATATCTGTTGTCCTATAAGAAATTGCAACTTCGGTAGGAGAGCACATACAGTTGATGATACATTGGCCACAATTGTATGTTAATTTAATTACATATTGACACAAAACAGCTAACCCCTTAAGGACTGTGAACATCTTGGGTGAATTGCACTTAAGGACTGGAGCAATTCTGATATTTTTTGACTATGTTTTTGTTCAACAGTGTCTTCCCTTTAAGTATTTTATTTCAGCCACACAAATTATATATATTTTTTTACACACAAGTAGGACTTTCTTTGATGTCACATACATGGATAACCCACTATTTATTTTATTAAAATTACAGAAAATGGTAAAATTAAAATGTGTAAAAACCACCATTCTTATTTTTTCTCTTGGGATCATTTGGGTGCAGTGGTTTAAATTTTTATGGAGACTGCATAAAATGGGCAGTTTTAAGTGAGCACTGTCCCCCCTGGGTGAAAATCCCCATGTCCCTCTTTCCCTCCCTATTTTTCCACTTTTTGATTGATAGGATTTGGCAGTGTGTGTAAGTGTATTACATGGCTCCACAACAATCACACTCCCATTATTTATTGTTTGCAGTTAGCAGATTTATTGTATAAATAGAATGTTTAAATAAAAATATTTTCTCTTTTGTAAATTTATTAAAAAAAAAAAATAAAAAATAAGTTGCTTTTAGCAGGTCAGAAATGAACCTGTATCCAGCACTGAAGGGGTGATTACCCCCCAACTATTGCATGATTTAATTTGTATATGTGTCTGCTCTCTGCTTCTCTCTCCCTTACTTTAATAGTAAAGAGCAGACACAAAGGCAATGTGTGACCCGTTATTGGTCCTTATGGAAAGTTTACCCATGAAGGTCCTGGCACGTCATGGGTCATTAATGGGTTAAGAAACTGGGTATTTTTGAGTCAAGTGCAAAGTATCAAAAGAAACAAAATTAAAAAAAAAAAAAAAAAAAGTTTTCTGTGCATTACAAGTTGATGAGTAACAAAATGTGTTCTAATACCCCCAGGATTGTGAGGGGGAGCTTTTACAGCTGCTGGCCGACATTCTGCTTTGCCTGATGTGGAAAGGGTTTGAAAAGTCAGACAATGCTACCTGGATTGAAAGGGGCCAAGTATTCTCTGCATTAACAAATCTGGGCATGAGCAATGAGTTACTAAGACCGTCAGATGAAATTAAATTGAAGTAAGAGTTTTCCAACAATTAAATTCTTGGCAGAAAATAATTTAATAATTTCCAGACATGTGATTTCAGCCTTCTTTATTCAAGGGTAATGATGGGACAGAAAACATGTAGAACGTTATCCAACTGACAGCGATTTCATTCCTATAATGGCACTTCCTTAAAGGGATAGTAATTCATGTTTTTGACAAATGTGTAGGTATTAAAAAAAGAAATTAAATGCCCCCAGTCCCATCTCTCAGATCTTTATGGTTTGTGAGATAATCGTAGTCTCCCCCTCCCCTTTCCCTGATGTCAGCGCTCTAGCTGACTGCGGGGGAGTCCGGTCCCGGGACAGGTGGAGGCTCTTCAGCAGAGCCGTCATTGCGTTATTGAAAAAGAAATCATTAACTAAAACGGTCTACAGAGTGTTCTTGGTTTGCAAGCACACTTTGTAGACCGTTCCAGTGAAGGATTTCTTTTTCAAGGATTCCCCTGCAGTCAGCTAGAGCGCTGATGTCAGGGAAAGGGGAGGGAGGGGGGAACTTTAACTACGATTATCTCTCAAACTATAAAGGTTTGAGAGATGGGACTGGGGGCATTTAATTTCTTTTTTTAATACCTACAGGATGAACATTTGGCAAAATTATGTATTACTATCCCTTTAATGAAATCTAAAGACTTTGAAGAAGGGAAAAGTTTGTCTTGCTAGAGTGCAGCCCTGTTCTTTATTATTTATTTTTATAATAATTTGCATAGCCTCCCCCCCCTTACTTTTACACACACATTTAGATTTTATTTATCCACAGTGGTTTCTGCGTTTAATTATATTTTTGTTCAGCTTATTAGAGAAGATGCCAGAATGGGCTGTGACCGAGAACAGAGAGCCAAAATCCCAGCCAATTCACGCAGAAAATGCAAATAAGTTACTGCACATTGTACAGGATTTTCTGCAGTCTGAGGGAAGAGTGAACTCCTCTCTGTGGACAGGAAAGGTTGGTTCTTCATCTATGCATGCTACAGGTTGCAAATCCTTATCTTGCATCTTCACAGTGCAGTACATTGTATAATATGGGTAATTTAATTTAATTTAATGCACAGCCACACATTTACATTTACATTGACCCCATTTTTCTGTACACTTTATATGTGTTTTTTACTAGCTTCTGGAAGAGATTGTGACTCTCATGGACAGTTTGTCGGTGTGGTATTCATCTAGCCCAGAATCTGAGACACTCTCTCAAGTAGAGTTTCGTCTTCTTCTTGGATACATAGGCCAGGACAATCTGCAGGTCAGCTGAATACATATTTGTAAATAGCTCTTTCATACACTTGCATTGTGTTGTAAGGATTACAGTTGTAGGTTATTCCAGTTCCTCTGCAGGACTTTTAATGTTTTAGTACATTAAAAAAGGTATCCTGCTTCATCCTGCTCCTTGAGTCAAGGATCAGGTTGAATCTTACATACTGACATTAAGATTCAACCTTCTCCTTGACTCTTATTTTCAGTATGTGTTTTTCACATGTTTCTGCACTTGCATTGTGTTAATGTGTGTCCTACAGTGTCTGGAGGAGCCCTACCCTTCTATGGTCTTGTCTGACATTTGTTTTCTGCCCTTAGGTATGTGCCATGGCTGCTGCAAAGCTCAACACACTGTTACAGACTAAAGTGATTGGAAATCAAGAAGAAGCATGTTACCTGTTAGGAAAACTTGAAGGCATCCTCAGCAAATCCATTAGAGAAAAGACTGAAACATACTCATTCCTTATCCCCATCGTACGGACCCTGGTGTCCAAGATTTATGAACTGCTTTACATGAATCTACATTTGCCTTCTCTTCCCATCACTAATGGCAGTCCGTCTTTGTTTGAAGACTTCCAGGAGTATTGTAATTCAGATGAATGGAGACTCTTCATTGATAAATATGTAAGTGTTTCCCTTGTAACTTTTATTATTTGCGTTATGTGGTTATGGATCATTGCCATAAGATTTTTGTTTACATAGTGCTTACACTTTCATTTTAGAGGCTCTTATAGTACCTGTGCCCGTGATTTGCAAATAGTTGATAAACATTTAAAGGGATAGTAATGTTTCAAAATAAAAGCCGATCCAATTAATCTTTATAGTATTTGGGCCATGGAGAGTGTCATTTCAATACTGTTAGTGTTGTAGTTCAAGAGTAACTGAATGATAAAGTATCCCTCTCCCGCCCCTTTTACTGATGTAACACTGCTCACCTCAGAACAGAAAGGTGGTGTCCAGATGGCTTGCAGAGAGGGACAATCTTCAAATAACATAAGGGAAAACAGTGAAAAACCTGTCAGGGGGCAGGGTTTTCATTGTTCTCACAGTAAGAAGATTGTCCCTTGCTGTGAGCTGTCTGGTCTTAAGACCAGATTCCACATCCGAGGGAGGCGGCTTACATTAGGTAAAAGGGACGTGAGGGGGAAACTTTATCATTCAATTACTCTTGAACTACAGCTCTGATAGCACTGAAATAACACTCTCCATGGCACAAATACTATGAAGATTAATTGGAGCTGCTTTTATTTTGAGACATTACTATCCCTTTAACTAGAACAAAAAAAGAGAGAAATTAGATGGAGTATTTAAATAGGGGAACACAGTTCAATGTAGAATCTTAAGTTCTCCCAAACACTACAGCATTATTTTTATGAAAATATCTATTGAAACAGTGGCTTATTCAGTCCCTTGAAAGGAGGTTGTATTTTAAAATGGATTGAGCTTATCACTTCTCAGTGATACCACTTTAAGATCAATTACACCTGAGCTGTAGCAACACAAAAATAGTAACGTTCACTTAGCTCAAGAGTGTTGTGCTTTATTTACAGAGTTCTTATATAATTAAAACAGTCTGTTGTGATGACCAAGTTTCTCACATTGAAAGTTAGTCCTCTTCCATTCCCTCCGTTCTATGCAACAGTTTGGGATAGAATAATTTCAGAGGGCTCTTTCTTCTTGCCTCACCCTGATATATCACATGGTCGCTTTGTGAGAGTCCATGGAGTGCACTGTTGCCTGCAGCTGGAGAGCCATGCATAGCTAGGCAACAAGCAAGGAAGGCTACATTTACCATAATCCCCTTGTTCCTAGGCTTTTTACAGATTGACTGCATCACTTACTGGTAGCCATCTTACTTCTCCCTTGTTTATCATACAAGGAGGCAGACTGTCCTCTCCAGTTTATACCTTTGCATTCCAGATAAGTACTTTTTTATGTCTTTAAAATTGCTATAATCTGGGACTATTTTAACTAGTTTTTACTAGTTTAGACACTTTCTCTTGGACATTTCTGACCCTAAAGGACATATGGGGAAATCCAAAGCTAAGGATTCAGGGGCTTCCTTTTCGCCCCTCACTGGCAGTTCCTCATGCCATGCTGAGCTTCTAAATTAATATTCTGGGTCTCTATGCATCTCATGTGCTATGGCCCAACCACTCCTACTGGGCCATCCAGCAATGACCAAGAGCCTGCTTGGGTTAAAACTCTGTCAGCCATTGAAGCTATTCCTTCTTCAGTTCAGAGGGTTATCCATTCCTGGAAACCATTTTAAACAGGTTGAACTTTCTTTTAAGGGTAATACTCAGGTTATTGGGGTAGTGGACTCAGAGGATAAAGATGATATGGACTCTTCCTTCTCCTTTGGAGTTCCCACGTGGCTGACCTTGTCAACTCTGTTATCAAAGTGGTATTGAAGACCCCATCTGAGGCTTCTCATTGGGGGCCTGCTTCTCCGGACATTTCCAGAGGCGCAAGAAAGACTCTCCTGTCTTTTCTTCAAATAACATTCTTGATCAAATCCTCCTGAAATAATCCAAAATTCCACATAAGAGTTTTCCTTAATAACTGGTTCTTAAAGCTATATGCTCTCCTCTTACTTCAGGGTTACCTGTGGCACGAGGATGTGCAGAAAATGGCTTTGACTGCATGGCTTTTGAAGCTGACATCCTGAGATGGAAAGGTTTCTCTGCAAAGGTTTTTTCCACCATGATTCAAGCCATGAAACCTGTCTCCTCCAAGGCATACCATAGGGTATGGTCTATATTTTATAAGTGGTGTTTGGACACAGCGTTGTCATCACAAGACTTTAAACTTCCCTTGGTGTTGTCTTTCCTCCAAGATTGGGTGAAGAAACAACTCCACTAGAGCTCCCTTAAGGTTCAGAACTCAGCGCTCTCTGTGTTTTTCCAGAGACGTTTTGCCACCATCCCAGATGTTAAGGTCTTTATTAAAGGAGTTGCTCATGCCTTCCCTTCCTTTAAGGCCCCCACTCCTCCATGGGATCTTACCCTGGTTCTGGGTGTTTTGCAGAGACCTCCTTTCGAACCTCTTACTTCCATTTCTCTGCATCAGTTGACACTCAAGATGTTTTTACTTTTGGTAGCAGTCTCAGTGCAGAGAATCACTGATTTGCAAGCTTTGGTTTGTACACTACCTTACCTGTTGTTCATAAGAATAAGGGGGGGCTTCAAACCTCCCAGGGGTTTCTTCGTAAGGTGGTTGCAGAGTTTCACATCAATCAGGAGATTGTCGTTCCTTTCTTTTGTCCTGACCCCAAGTCTGACAGAGAGAAGGATGTCCATTTCTTGGATGTGGTGCGTTGTCTTAAATTTTATGTGCTTCATACTGAGCCTTTTCCCAGGCTGACTCTTTGTCATCCCTGAGGGTCCTACGATGGGTCAGGCTGTTTACAAGGTCTCTATTCTTAGATCAAGACTAACATATGCCAGGCATATGAGATCCGGAAGAAAACTGTTCCCTTAAAGATCACAGGGCATTTGAATAGGTCTGTGGGGGCCTCTTGGGCCTACAAGAACCAGGCCTCGGTTGAGCAGTTGTGCAAAGCAGCGACTTGGTCCTCCTTACATATCCTCACCGATCACTACTGTGTTGATGTTCTGGCCTGGGCTGAGGACAGCTTCAGCTGGAAGCTCCTGCCTGTCTAAAGACCTACACATTTGTTCTGCCTTACTGTTGCTCTTTAGTTTTTTGAGCCCTGTTGGCTCTTGTTCTTGTGTTCTGTGTAAATTCAGTGTCCATGGACACTTACTGGTTCGGGTTACTCAGATACTGGATAGTTCTGGGGAACTCTGGTATCATGGGGAAGTGCATGAGTTCTTTTTCTCTTTTTTCCCACCTCTGGGAGCTTAGTGTTGGTATATTCCCATGGTACCTGTGTTCCATATTGGATGTAAGAGAAAATAGGATTTTAGTGTTCTCACCTGTTAAATCCTTTTCTCTTTAGTCCATATGGTGCACAGGTCTCCCACCCAGAGAAAGGGAACATTTTATTTGTGGCATTGCCTTCCTGGGCAGCGGAGTCCTTTATTAGAGTCTTTCTCATATGAAATTTTCTTCTTCTCTTCACTGCTTAATTTGTTTGTGTGGCTTCGGTCCCATGAATTTTGAGAACTAGATTTAACAGGTAAGAACACTAAAATGCTATTTTTCTGTGATCTAATCCACTGCTATCAGACTAAAACATGTTATTTCTCATTCCATGACTGAGATTGTGTTTAGACTTTTTTTCTAGTAAAAGAGAGAAGGGGCTATTAGTTATTAAGGATTTTACACACACCTTGGCCTACATTCATTAAAGTTCAAAGAGGGCTGAAAATGTTGATGTCCTATCAGAGCCGCGTCAAAGGCACATCGATAGTATTCACTAAAGTGTCTTTGACATTGGATCACCATCAGTCCGACAAACATGTTCCCACATCGACATCCATCCGACAGGTTTACAAATTTTCACTCATCACATTGACAATGGCTTATTTCCATATGGAAATGAAGCATAATGACTCATTTCCATATGGGAATGCAGAATAATGAGCCATTATCCTATGCAAGGGGGTGTCTTGATATGTTAATGTGACACTTCGACACATTCAGTAAACTCTGATAGCAGTCTCTGCTGTCAGAGTTCACAGTCTCAACTTCACCTACCTGAGGTTGGCAAAGTTGGGAACTCACTGTACTTTTCTATGCAGTAACAGCCCTCCAGCAATCACAACTATCCCCTTAGTTCTCTATCAGATATGATACTTGCTGTTCACTCCCAAGGGAACAAGGCTGGGGGTCAGGCAGGGTTTGTGGCTACCACTTGCCACCCAGCCTTGTTCCCGTGCCCAGTGGTAGTCATAGAACACCATATACACTGCGTGGCTGACAGACTTGTTCCCTTGTCCACTGGTAGCCACAGAACCCCATGTACACTGTCTGACCCTCTAAAGCCTTGTCCCTTGCCCAATGCTAGGAAAAAGGCTGGGGGTATCAGGCATTATATGTGCGGCTAACACACAATGGTGGTGTTCCTCATGCTACTAAACATCTGACATGCTGCCATCCCCCATCTCAATCTGACATGAACTCCCCCCCCCCCCCCGTTAACTTTGACATACACTGCCCCCACTAACATATTAAATCAACAAGACATGTAGTCTGTAGTTAACCCTTTGAGTACCATTGCTTTGAAATGCGTTTGCATACCCCTGTGGTACTCAGAGGATTATTAGGCAAGGTATGCGGCTGCATACCATTTGACTTTATGTGTATAAACATGGTTATGGTGTAAAACTAGACATGAGACCTCACGGGGGCAGCGCAACCCCTCCTGATGCCCCCCTGGCATTGATCACCTATCCAGTTCTTCAGTGAAAACAGAAGTGAGGTAGGAAAAGATTTCTGGGAAGGGAAGGGAAAAATACCAGACGTCTCCGCCTCCAGACATGTCCGACATGTCTCCTGTCAGACATGTTTGATAACATTTCACTGTCCAACTGGACTTCTCACACATAGCAATGATTTTTCTTTCCTTCAGTTGCATTTTCTTGTACCTAATAATGGTTGTTTAATTTTTAGGGATATTTAACCCTTTGAGTGGTGCGCAGCGAATTGCAAAGCAATATGTTACAATATGTTGCATACCACCTCTGGAACTCAAAGGGTTAATTTCTATCAGAAAGCAGCTATGCTTTTTTTAAATCAGAAGGAATACATCCTAATAATAACTCCATACACTATGGCCAGAAAATTCTAATGGCTGCTAGGAATGTTTTCTATAAAGGCACACGTTAGAGCTTCTAATATGAAACAATTTGTAAAGCACATGATCTAGTAAATGTATCAGTTAAGACTTGCCTTAAAAGGGGTGCTTTGCAATGACAGGTAAACTTCAACATATTTTGACCAAACTATGCAGCCAAAACCTCAACTTGAAAAAATGAGTTAATATTCGGGTGATATGTTCTATAACCAGTCAATCTATATGAAGCAGAACACTTCCTTGCTGCACTTCATACAGTCTGCCTTCAGGCAGGGCAATATTATAGATCCAATGCTCATAGTAGAAGAGGTCCTGACAGGGCAATGGTGGAAGCGGGCGGCAGATGCAAGAATGCCACCTGCTTGGACCGTGTCAGGATGCTAAAATTGGACTACGGAGGGGGAGAGGAGGCCATGGGTAAGCTGGGAGGGAGGGAAGCAGTTTGGAAATGGCATTTTTATTATTATTTTCCCTCGTGTATAATACTCACACCCCACTTCAGATTAGGTGAAGATGGGCAAAATTGTGAGTATTATATTTGAGATTTTACAGTAAGCCTTTATTCAAAAAGATTAATTCAACCCAGAGTACTATTTTTAACCCTTTGTACCATTGTGTGCAATTCATTGGAAAGCAATTCCACACACCCTATGGCCCTGAAAGAGTTACAGCAATCAAATACTAACCAGCAGTTATATTCCTGGTTGCAGCAAAATGCGGCCAGGGCTTATCCAGACTAGGTAAGATTGTATGTAGGAAAGGATCCTGTCACAGAAAAATGACAGCCACTGTCATAGACTATGCTTTGCTGGCCTTTTTTTTGTAACTTTTAATTCATAATTTAAATGCAAACTCAATCATTGTGAGATTCCCCCCCCAAAAAAAAAATAAATAAATAAATAAATATATATATATATATATATATATATATATATATTGTTACAACAGCACAATGAAAATGTTACATTATCATATTATGATCCCTTGCAACAAAATTCTTCCAACAAAATGTTGCCTGTGTCAACTGAGTAATGCTGTGCAAGTACAGACTTGCTCATGTTTTTCAGCAGACAGGTATGGGCTTGAGGAGATTATCAACAGACAGGCACAGACATACAGATTTTAACCCCTTAGTGACAGGTGATGCGCTGGGACTGTCATCTGTACATTTCAGTAAAGGACAGATGATGGTCCTAGCACATCATATATTTTTTTCTTACAGCACTCCTGCAGGAGCATGTGAGCATTACTGGGGATCTGAAACTGACTGCTCCAAGACCGGATCATTCACTATCAGATCCACATTCGGCAAGTTGGCACATGAGATCAAAGTAGTCCTTAAGGGGAATCTACTCCCCAGGACTGCAGTTGTTAAGTGGTTAACAGCAGCTGGGCACAAACATGTGTAGGTCAGAATTGGACAGGTTCAGACATGTGCGGAGAGGTTATGTTCAGGTTTAAACATGCATCAAGTAATAGCATGTGCAGATGTGCACTAAGTGACAAAGAAATGTACAGGTGGATAGGTACTGGTTTACACAATATGAAATGGGACAGGTATAGGTTTGTGCAGTTTAGCAGCAGGCAGGTACAGACTCGCAGAGGTTATTAACGGGTGGATCAGTGCAAATTTCCACAGGTACAGACTTTCAAAGATAAAAGCAGGCATTCTCTGTGGTAGAGTTAATCTTCTGCTGCTTCTTAGAGCCTCTGATTCAGGGATCAGATACTTGGCAATAAACTTGTACTAACCAATCTGGGTTTTAAAAAAATCAATATATTTCTTGATCACATTTCAGTTATTTTGACCCATGTGTGTTTAATTTGGTATATCTTAAAAATGTAATTACTGATATGATAATAACAGCCCTGATTTTAAGTTAGTAATGTTTAATGGCGATGCCAGGCACTAACTTCTTCTGCCTTCTTGCCACCACCCAAAACTACTTGGCTGGCCTATAGTCACACCCAGATATGATTGCTGTAATTGTAATTCAAATTATACTTGCCATATTATATTGACAGATGTGCCAGTATTGCAATGTTATGGAATTCTTTCCTGGCTCACAAGGCTAAAGGTTTGCATCTTGTATTTTTACATTTATATTTAGCCTCAATTCTTTTATTTCAGATTATACCATACATGAAGCAGTATGAAGTGGACACATTCAGTAGAAGTCACGAGCAGATGGCTCTCTACTGGAAAGACTGCCATGAAGCACAAATGGTGAACATGCACAAACGTGAAAGAGAACGGGGTGAAAGCAAGCTGAAATTTCAGGTGACTCATACATTTTATATATAACATTTCTAATAAACTGTTGGAGATGATTAAAACATGTTTGTTTACATTCATTTTTGTCTTTCTAAAAGACCTCAGGGAATGCCAAGACATTGACTAAATAAACTAACACGTTTATACTCTCAAGTAATGCCAACCAATGCACTATCCAATGCTACCAGTAAATGCCAGGCAACATATAGAGTTGGGTGCATTGCGCCTTGTACATAGGTGGGAAGTGAGCTGGGTTCATACACAAGAGACTCAGTACAAGGTACCGAGGTTAAGACTGAAGTAAGAAAATCAAAACACAAGCTGTGTTGAAAGCTCCAAATACTGGAACTCGGAAAAGGCTTTGTGAACAGAAGCTCGATGAATGGGCAAAGTGTAGAGGCCAGGTGGCCCTAAAAAGAGGTAGTGTCAGTCAGAGGCATGGTATTATACACTCACTCCCCACAATATATCCTGTCCTGTCTTGCATTAAGTTCAGTCATTCTGGTACCCTCTCTTGATCTTTTATATTTCTGTCAATTCCTGACCCCCTCTCGCTTTTGTTGTCTTCCATTCGCCATCTCACTTAACCTGTTTTGTGTGTGTGTCACCCCCCTCTCTCTTGCACTTTCTTGCTTTCACACTCTCTCCCATGTACATTTTCTCCCATCCATGTGCGCATTAACCATTTCACTGCTATAATATGAAGGAGAGTTTGTCACACCATTGGCCATTTGAGTGCCACACAAGAACCCATGAACCATTTTTCGTGCCATAATGGGGGAGGGGTTTTCACCATTAACCACTTCTTTACCAGATTGGGGAGAAGAATTTCATTAAACATTTCACTGCCAGAAAGGAGGGAGATACCTCATTACCCATCTGTGTTTCACAACAGGGGAGGATGGTTGTTTCATTAAGCATTTGAGTGCCAGGGAAGGGTGACTGTGTATGTATGAGAGAGACATGGTGTGCAATACTGTGTGTGTGTGTGTGTGTGTGTGTGTGTGTGTGTGTGTGTGTGTGTGTGTGTGTGTGTGTGTGTGTGTGTGTGTGTGTGTGTGAACTTATATATATGAGAGGAACTGAAAGAGACTGACTTGTGTGTGTTTGTGCATGAGAGTGTGTCTGTGTGTTTATATGTAATGATTTCTGTCCATTAGTATTGTCTTGCTGTGGAGGCCCAGGCTGAATGTATGTGTATATATAAAATAAAACCTGATGGGATTAAGAGCCGTGCTGGGTCATGTAACGGCAAAGGGCTGCAGGACCAGGGAAGTGAGTCTTCTTCCTATCAACATTCTGGATGTATGGGCCATTTGGTTGGCACTTCACCACGTCACATTCTCTGTTAGGCACTCTGTTGAGGGTCCAATCGGACATTGATACAGCAGTCGGCTGTATAAATAGTCAAGGAGAAGCCAGAAGCGAGTCCTCCTGCATGGAGATCAGGGAACTTCTTCAGTGAGAAGAAGCTTACATCCTAGCCATCTCAGCAGTTCACATTCCGAGTGGAAAACGTGTTTGCCTCCTTTAACCCTGATTCCTAGGGTGCTGAGGAAGCTAAAAATGGATAGGACTCAAGTCATTGTGTTCACCCCCTTTTTTTGCCCCCTTGGGGTTTGTTCATGGATCTTCTGTCTGTCACAGAACCATTTTATCTTCATGTCAGGCCGCAAGGTCCCCTTTATTACTATTTTGTGAAAAGTTTGGCTTTGATTGCATAGGTCTTGAAGCCAACATACTGAAGAAGAAAGGTTTATCAGATACTGTCATTTCCGCTATGCTTCAGTCTAGGAAGCATCTCTCATCTAAGGTTCATCATAGAATCTGGTCTCGGTTTTACCAGCGGTTGGGTGATCATGGCTTGTCCTCTCAGTCCTTCTTCAATCTTCTTACTATTCTGGCCTTTCTTGAAGATGGTGTCAGTAAGGGTCTCAGTCTTAGTTCTATTAAGATTCAGGTCTCAGCCCTTTCCGTCCTTTTTCCGAAGTGGATTGCTTTTACGCTCTGATGCCAAGACCTTTGTTCAGGGGGTTGCTTACACCTACACTACCTTCAGTGACCCCACTCTTCGTGGGACTTAAACCTGGTGTTAGATCTCCAGAGGCCTCCTTTCAAGCCTCTTTCATTCCCTTGCTTCTTTGCCTAAGATGGCCTTCATTTTGGCAATTGCTTCTGTTCACAGAATGGCCATCTGAACCCACCTTCCTGGTTTTTCACCAGGACACATGACTGTTATTCTTACTCACAGAGTTTTTTTTACCCAAGGTCATCTTGATTTTTCATCTCAATCAGGAAATAGTTTTTCCTTATTTTGGCCCTGATCCTTCTGCCAAGCAGAGCAGAAGCTCCATCTGCTTGATGTGATGTGGTGTTTTTAGTACTGTGTTCATCAAATGCAGACTTTCAGGATATCTAGATTCTCTCTTTTTTTGTCACACCTGAGAGTCCTGAGTGGGCCAGGCTGCATCCAAAGTAACCTTTAATTCTTGGATCAAGGCCAACATCTGACAGGTATGTGTGCTCCTGGGGAAAAAACTGTTCCTTCCAATTCATGGTACACTTCACCATATCTGTGGGTGTCTCTTGGGCCTACAAGAATAATGCCTCTACTGAACAGCTGTGTATGGCTTCGACATAGTTGTTTTTGCATACTTTCACCAAACATTACTATGTCAACCTCCTGGCCTTGGCTGGAGAGTCCTTCAGGCAGTGGTGCCTGTTAAACTACGTCTTTACTAGTTTTCTCTGTGCAGAGTTCTGTGTGGTTATCAAGTTTGGTGCCCATTGACACCTTTCGTTTATACGGTACCAGTTAGCCCTGTGGAATAATGGTCTCCAATTGAGTTTTTTTTTTTTCCTCTTTTACCTCCCAGGAGGAATCAAGGCGAATTCTTAATTATATCCCCCATGGTTTCTGTGTTCCATATTGGACATAAGAGAAGAGAGAATTTTAGGGACCTTACAGTTAAATCCTTTTCTTTCAGTCCATGTGGAAAACAGGACTCCCACCCAGAGGAAAAAAACATGTGATGTTCCCAGGAAGAGGGGTCCTTTTTGGGTTTTTGTTCAGAGGATTTCCTTTTTCTCTAGCTCTTATTTTTATTCTGTTACTTTGTTACACTTGAACTGAGGGGTGGGGGTAAAGCTGGAGGGAAAGAAAGGAATATTCACCTCAAAGGCCCTGTCTTTTTTAAGTGCCCTTCCCTCTAGAGGGGGAAAATTACCCCATTGTTTCTGTATTCCATGTGGACTAATAGAAGATAATGGTAAGTTCACTAAAATCCTCTTATAGTGATTTGCTTTGGCTCTGGCTGTGAGAATTTTCTCTCCGTATGTCATCCAGTGGGCAAAAGAGAAAACGGGATTTGTGTGCTACTTACTGATAAATCTTTTTCTCTTAGTCCATGGAGGACACAAGACATCCTTCCTAGTGAAATCTTCTGTCTTTCAGGGGTGCTGATGACTGTGCATTTGGCTTTTGTATTTGGTCTGACTTGAGAGTTTGTAATTTGGAACATGCTGAGCAGAGTAGGCATTAAGAAGAGCTGATAGGGAGGCTTCTAGTGACTGTTTTCTTAAGGTGCCCTCCATGGCTTCTATGTGTTATTTACCATGGAGGACGTAATCATATTATTTTTCTCTCTACTCAAAAATATCAACTCGATGTGTCACATTAGGTTAACGTTAAATGTTCACTATGAAAACAAAAATTCACTACTTCTGTTGGTGTTTCCATTATGAAGGTGAATTCCAGCATGCATCAGTTGGAATACATATGACTTTTTATCATTTTGTCATCTGTGAAGAATGCAGTTCTCCAGAAAGTTGCTATAAGCGTGACAATACCAACATATAAGCGTACTAACTGAATTACTATTTAAAATTCATAAATTGCCACAATGTTCCATAGGACCATACAATTAGAAACCACACACGTAAGTTTTGTGAAACTATATAAATATATTCATAGTTAAAGGGATAGTAATGTTTCATAATAAAAACAGCTCTAATTAATCATCATACTATTTGGACTTTGGAGAGTGTTATTTCAATTCTGTCAGAGTTGTAGTACAAGAGTAATTCAATGACAAAGTATCCCCCTCCCGCCTCTTTTACTGATGTAACACTGTTAGCCAGAGCAGAAGGGAGGTGCTCAGGTAGACTGCACAGAGGGACAATCTTCAATTAAGATAAGGGAAAAACCTGAAAAGCTTGTCAAGGGGGGCAGGGCTTTCATTGTTTTCATATAAAGAAGATTGTCCCCTGCTGTTATCTGTCTGGTCTTACAACCAGATTCACATCCGAGAAGAGATGGCTTACACTAGGTAAAAGGGGCAGGGAGGGGAAACTTTGCTTGTGAATATCTCTTAAACCATAAAGGTTTGAGAGCTAAGACTTAAATCGTTCTTCATGTTTTTTTAATGCCTACAAAATAAAATAAAATTAAAACGAAGTATTACTATCCCTTTAAGGTAAAAAAATAGATCCATACCTTAGAAGTTAACAAGGTCTCCAACAGGTTCATTCACAATATCTGTAGCTTTCTCTTGTATCCAAGAGATTAATGTGGACCAGTTTGGGCCTGAAAAGACAGAAACTCTGGAGTAATAGAGGGAGAATGCATTCCCTTTGGAGTGAACACAGTGTATTTGTGTTCATGAGATCAAAACGACTTTTGATTTTGCATCACAGAAGACTGGGGACCACAGGACAAGCTTCTGAGGGCTTCATGTGCCCCCTGGGCTACCATTTGCCCACCACTTAATTTAGAATCCTTTCATTCTAGCCAGAAGGTGGTTTGAGCTTTTCAATTTTCTGATATAAATCCTTCTCATTGTTTATATTTGGTGAGAGATGGGAATCAAAGTACTTTTGCAAAGCAAAGAAAAAAAATGATGCAAAGGTGATATATTTTAACACAGATAATGCAAGATCTCTTATTTTTATTTGGTGGTGAGAAACCTATATGTAAGATTAGCTTCACTAAATGCAGCTTTTGAATGATTAATTTGTTTTTATTTTACATTCAGGAATTCTTTTTGGAGCCCTTTAACAGAAAAGCACGTCAGGAAAATTCCCGCTACAACAGTATGTTAAAACAAATCAACAGTCAGTATACAGCCACATTAAGACAATGGAAAGCTGCACAGAGATACCTGTCCTGTGAACGTGGACCATGGGCAGACAGGTCTGATTTTACACTTATTCTGTATCTTTGGTAATATTATTAGATGTTTAGAATTATCTTTTCATCATTTTTAAGTTCATTTCCTACTTATTCATAAATTTCTTGCAAATACGGACCGTAATATAAATTACACCTTTATAAATTAAATATATAATTGGATTCAAACCTGCATGAATAACTGTATATGTTCCTGTGTTTTTTATATAGCAAGATCATTTAGCTGAATAAACTTGATTTGAATATTCTACGATTTACGCTTTTGAAAACTACGGAGTAATTTTAGCTGGTGTCTTTAAACAAGATTTACAAGATGATAGTTAATCCAGAATGAGCCAAGAAGAGAGGATTTGTTGTTCTCAGTCATGTCTAATCTTAATTTCTTTCCATAGGAAAGAGAATTGGGATCACTGGAAACTCTCTAATGTAGAAAATTTCTCACGTATGAGGCTCAAACTGGTACAAAACAACAACTTTGATCCTCATTTGGAAGCTAGTGCATTGCGGGACAACTTAGGTGAGTTCATAATAATTATACAGTTAAATTATTCTTTTTTATTCTGCAAGTATCTAGTTGACAGTTGTTTAGAACTCATTTGCCATGGCTTGTGATGATTGCCTTTTGACTGACTGCAGCAGCCCCCAATTTGATGGAGTAAATATATTTATTTAGTGCCACTAGTGTAAGCAGGGTTCCAAGGGGGAGATGTATAAAACTGGAGTTACAAATAAAGTGTAAAAGTATTTCAAAGCAACAGAAGTGTATGTATAAACATCTAATGACATTTTTCTAAGTGCTAACTCCAGTTGACTTTTTTGAAAAGCGGAGTAGAAATGGTCTTGGCCAAATAAGAATTGTGTCCCAGTGTATTTATAAAGAAATTTGCTAGTTGTGGCAAAAATAGAGCCAGTTTTAAGGATTAAATCATAACGCAAGGTAAAATCTGTTCTTATTGGAAGTATATAATACCGCTATGTGTGCGGGAAAAAAAAAAAAAGTTTACAAAATAAAGTGGTAAAGAAAGGCATATAGTGTACATAAGGGTTAAGTGCAGAATACAGTTTTAGAGTTCTGGTCGGGATAGGAGAAACATAGAGAAAGTAAATTATAAGAGCCTTGGATATATGAGGTAAGTGCCTTCTAGCTTTTTTAATCCATGTTCAGAAGGTGTAATTTTAAGGAAGACTTGAAGACTGCAAGAGAAGTGCAGTGGTGTTACATAGACAGCTATTGGAGAGATTGGAGAAGTACTGGAGCAGGGACAAACCTAGGTGACAGTACGGTAACTGCAGCATTCTGTACGGATTGAAGTGTATCGAGTTGCGAAGCAGGAATACCACAGGAAAGAATGTTACAGTAGTCCATGTGGGTTGGGATGAGGACTTTTGTAATAATTTTAGCTATGGAGGAACAGAAGAAGGAATGGATTTTTGCCGTTACTTAAAAGAAAGCAACAGGATTTAGTGATACCATTAATATGAGAAGATAATGAGAGAGATACTGGATTTATGATTGTCGTTTACTGTCACCTGGAAGGCAACTGGGCCAGTACTAGGTGGTTTGAGGATTAGCTCAGTTTTAGACATGTTGAGTTTGATTTGCCTATGAGCCATCCATTGTGAGAGAGCCCAAGAGGCAAGCTGTGGATTTAGATTGAATATCAGGAGTCAGTCAAGGTGCAGATAAATAAAGCTGGCTGATATCTCCATAGATGATATTTGAGTCCAAATGAGGTAATAAGGTCACCAAGTGTTACTGTGTAAAAGGTAGGACAGAAGTGGTCCTAGAACAGGACCTTAAGGAACACCAAGAGAGGTGAATGGGAGAGGACAAAAATGTGGAAATGGAGACACTAATAATAAATTGTAACCCAGGTTGTGCTGTCCAAATCGTGCAGGTGTACAGCAGATGGAACCTTCAGATGAATCACAGCTATTGGAAGCTGCAAGGCAGGCAAAAGTTAGCAACTTAGGAGATGATCGACTTGAGCTTCCTGAAGAGGACAACACAGTAAACATGTATGTAAAGCATATTGCTATTATTTTGCTTTGTTTCCTTTGTCATCTTTTTTTATTTAAATGAATAGCAACACGTCCTAATAATAAACCACCAGTTACATTAATCTGGGGCGAAAATCCTAATGGCCACTATTAAACAGTTATATGTGGATTGGTTCTTTGAAATTAATCTTTAATTAGTGATGGATGTCATGTGCACAGAAGCAAACTTTGTTCTTTGTTGCAGAACTTCAGGACCCTAAACCACCACCCACTACTGACTTTCTAAGAACTCTTCTGTAAAAAAGTTTCTTTGGTGTCTCACAAAAAGACAGTATGGCAAAGTAGCAACAGGCACAACCTACAAGGCAACATACAAATAAAAAACAATGTACTCCCCTGGATCCCAGAATGTGCTGAGTCAGTGATTTAGTTTATCATTCAAATAGACAAGCATGTGAAGGGGAGGGTATCTCTTCTCAAATCTAAGGATAGTATGAAAACATGTATTTCTCTGTCGTCCAATACAGGTTACTGGTAACTCTGGGAGGCGATCCGCCCCTTTAAGTAGGCAGGAACATTTCTCTAAATGTATGCAGGGGGTGGAGCCTTCCTTCCCTCTTAGACTGCAGCCTAGCGAGTCAGATCCAGGATGATTTGTTCCTGGGTGTGACAATACCAGGTGGAGAACATTTGTCGTTAGTTTTAGTTTCTTTTTTATTTTCTGGCAGATATGGAATATCACCATTAGGCGGATTACCATGACTGACAAATGCCCTTCAATGTGGCTATCTCAGTATCCAGGTGCTTTTTGTGGACCTTAAGCCCTGAGGGGGAAAATCTGGGTTACAAGTGCTTCCCCACGGATTACCCACTGAGGTAATTCTTGCTGCATGGTAATCTGAAGACAGAAGATCTGCAGGAGAGGTGAGCTACCCTTTGAGTGCTGCAGGTCCACTTGTCCCACAGTGCCCCTTTGCTGGGCTTGTATTTGGAAGTTCTCATTGTGCACTCCTGCACTCATTGGGTATACATGTGTATGTCTGTTGGGTATTTGGGTTTATGTGGTAACTTAACCATTTGTCTACTGGTTTGGCACGTTTGGGGTTTTTTTCTGACACTTTCCTTACTGGGTTAATGTTTTCTTAGTTTGCACACATATTCCCTGTATGCTTTTCATGTTTTTAACTTATGGTTTAACTTTTATTTAATTTGTGTTCCGCGCCTTTAAGACACGCTTTGCTGCATAGACGCCATTGCTCCATTTACTTTCTATGGGACGACACTGTTTGGGATGTATCTCTGCAACTGCTTCACACAGCAACTTCAGCGTGGGCTCATTTTAATTGTCTACCCTTGCTCTATCATCCAGTTTATAGTTCAAGTGTGTTGGGGGGTTTCGGGCACTGCTTTGGGGTACTTTTTGGGAAAAACTACATTTCACATGAGCGCTTAGTTTCCGCCTATTTTCTGATTGGCTCATGTCGCGGCAGCCATTTTGTGAGCTTTTCTCAACAACTATCCTGCGCAGGGCTTGGACTCTCCTTCTCTCCTCTGCAGATTAACCCTTCGCCTGCCAGATAAGTCTATATTTAGCATTTCTGTGGTGAAATATTAATCTTACACACTACAGCTGGGTGATTTAATGTACAGTTGGTTATTTTTGACTCTGTGAGAATGTCTATACCGCTGGAGCTAGGGGCTAGACCTAAGACTTAGGAGGCTGTGGGGTATCAGTATCCCCCATTGAGCATTGCTCTTCCTGTCACACAGGGCTACCTAGAGAGTTCTCTAGTCATTTATGCCTTATGTTCTGAAGTTCCGGACAGCAACCCAGGGACTTCCAGCCATGCTATTGAGCCAGCTTGGGTGCAAGAGTTTAAGGCTGCGACTAGGGACCTTAGGTCCACTCTACAACTCTTTCCATCCCAGATATAGGGGGCACTTAAATTATGGCAGACCCCCTTTACTATCAGATCCACCCTCCCTAAGCCGCAGGGGGCACCTGATGTGTCAGATTCCTCTGAGGAAGAATTGTTGCAGGATTCAGATGTTGAAGATGGTACTGTTTTGGAGTGTTCTAGGTCCCTTGGGGACCCTTTTGAAGCTTATCCTGAATCCTCTGCTGAGGGCCTGATCAGGGCTGTATTAACCACCCTCAACATTCCCCTGGCTCATGAGGTCCCTTCCGATCCCTCTTATGTTTTTCAGGTGCCTGCTAAGCCCCTTACTTATTTTCCTCCTAACCCCATGCTTGACCGTTTGGTTTCTGGGGCGTGGAAAAATCCGGACAAGTCTGCTTCTGTGTCCAGGAAATTTGCTAATTTGTGTCCATTTGCCATGGCACACACCAGGGAACTTCAGAGGTTTAGGATACAGACATGCAGGGATCAACAAGATCATCAGAAGCTGTTGGTCTTACTTCCTCCTCACGTGGAGTTGAGCATGGAGTGGTAGCTGGACCTTTGCAATCTACTGAAAGGGAGATCCTTCCTGACTCCCTACTGGACCACGGTCACGACAGATGCCAGCCTCTTGGGCTGGGGAGCTGTTCTGGGTCGCTTCAGAGCTCAGGGGTAGTGGTCCATGGAGGAGTCCCTTCTTCCTATCAACATCCTGGAACTTCGAGCGATATTTCATGCTCTCTGTCATTGGGTGTCTCAACTGGAGGACTGTCTAGTCCGAGTGGAGTCCAACAATGCCACGGCAGTGACTTACATCAACAGACAAGGAGGAGCAAGAAGTCTCGCCGCTTGGTTAGAGGTCAAGGCCATTCTGTCCTGGGCAGAGGTTCATGTTCCTGTCATTTCCGCAGTGCACATTCCAGACATAGACAACATCATGGCAGACTTCCTCAGTCGTCACACAGTCGACAGCGGAAAGTGGGAGTTGCATCCCGAGGTGTTTCAACTCCTAACTCAGAGATGGGGAATGCCCCAAGTGGATCTGATGGCAACGAGACACAACAGGAAGGTTCCGGTGTTTTGCTCTCGGTGAAGAGACTCTCTAGCTCTAACTGCCGATACCATGTCCATTCCTTGGACATTCTCTCTGGCCTACATTTTTCCTCCCCTTCCAATGTTGATAAGGGTGTTACAGAAATTGAAAGTGTACAGTTGTCCGGTAATCCTGATTGCTCCGGATTGGCCTCAGCAGTCGTGGTATTCGGAGCTTCTGGCCCTATCCATGGCGGAGTCATTCCGGCTCCCCTCTCGTCCAGATCTTCTTCTGCAGGGTTACCTGTGGAAGGAAGATGTTTATCAACTCAATTTGATGGCTTGGAGGTTGAATCCTCAATTCTAAGGAAGAAAGGGTTTTCTTCTGCTGTGGTGGCTACTATGCTTAGTGCCCGTAAGCCGGTTTCTTCCAAGATTTATCACCGTGTCTGGTCAACATTAGTATCTTGGTGTGCTGATAGAAGTCTGTATCATGACTTTGATCTTCCCACTGTCCTGGCCTTTTTGCAGGACATCGTGGACAAGGGTCTCAGTCTGAGTTCTCTTAAGGTTCAGACTTCGGCTCTATCTGTATTTTTACAGCAGCGCATTGCTATCCTTCCTGATGTCAGGGTTTTCTTCCAAGGCGTTGCTCATGTGCGTCCTGCCTTTCGGAGCCCAGCTCCTCAATGGGACCTTAATTTGGTATTGGGAGTTCTCCAACGTCCTCCCTTTGAGTCTTTGGCTACTATTCCTCTACGTTTCTTGACGTGTAAAATGGCCTTTCTTCTGGCAATTGTGTCCATTCGCCGGGTTGCGGAGTTGAAAGCTCTATCGTGTAAATCACGTTACCTGGTGTTTCATATATAATAAGGCGGTGCTTCGCACCTCCAAGGAGTTTTTACCTAAGGTGGTCTCCGAGTTTCACATCAATCAGGAATTTGTGGTGCCCTCTTTCTGCCCTCTCTCCATTTGTTGGATGTGGTGCATTTTCTCAAGTTTTATGTCCATCGCACTGAATCTGTCAGGAAGTCTGACTCTCTGTTCGTCATTCCTGAGGGTCCTAGGGCTGGAAGACCTGCATCCAAAGTGACTATTGCTTATTATATCAAGTCCACTATTCTTAGAGCCTACGAATTGATGAATAAGCATTTTCCCTTTCGGGTCACAGCTCATTCCACCAGGTCAATTGGGGCCTCTTGGGCCTATAACAATCTAGCTTCTGCCGATCAGTTGTGCAGGGCGGCCACTTAGTCCTCTGTGCACACTTTCTCGAAGCACTACCGTGTTGATGTGCTGGCCTCGGCTGATGCCAGCTTTGGGAGGAAGGTCCTAAAGGCAGTCTTGCCTGTCTAGGATCTTTTCCCTAGGTTCTTGGTGCTTCCTTACTGTTGAGCCCTTTTGGCTCTAGTTCAGTGTGCTGTGTAACAGTTTCTGGGGTGTTTTTACCCCTGTTTGGTGTCCATTGACACTCCAGTTTTGTTGGGACCTCTGACCGGTTGGTTCATAGAGGTTCTGGTGACTTTGGTGGCCTTGCGCCTGGTCCTTGCCTTCTTCTCGCCTCTGGGAAACTCAATGGTTGGACATCCCAGAGTTATCAGTAACCTGTATTGGACGACAGAGAAAAGAGGATTTTTGTCTTACCTGTTAAATCCTTTTCTCTTAGTCCATAGAGGTTTCTGGTCTCCCACCCTGTCAAGAGACCATGCTTGGCTCTCCTGTGGCAGTATGTGGGAGTCCTTCGGGGCATGCTCACAGGAGTCTTCTTCCCTTCTAATTTCTAGTCAGTTATTATTGTCTCAAATCATTCTGGAGCTGACTGGCTAGGCTGCAGTCTAAGAGGGAAGGGAGGCTCCACCCCCTGCATACATTTAGAGAAATGTTCCTGCCTACTTAAAGGGGTGGATCATCTCCCAGAGTTACCAGTAACCTGTATGGACTAAGAGAAAAGGATTTAACAGGTAAGACTAAAATCCTCTTTTTTTCCCAGCGCTTAAAAACAAAAGTATATTGGAGGTAAAGGGGTCACCTCACACAGGTTGCAATACCACCTTATGAGCTTCTCCATAATTGTTTAATCCTAGGCTATGTTTAAATGCCAAGCACATGAGACACATAAGGTGGCTTTGCACCCTGTGTGAGTTGAACCCTTTACCTCTTATATCCTTTTTATGTTTAAATTCTGGAACAAATACAGTACGTTTTTGCATTATCATTGGATTTAAGAGGCATTTTCGACAGTCTTGCAAAAAGAATCATGTCTGCGTCCGTGGACATGATACTCAGTACTAGTTAATGATTCATTTTGAAAACGAAGCCACACAAAATTTTTGTAGAGTGGCAATTAGGATTTCCTGCCTAGATTAAGGGAAGTAAGGTATATTAGTAGGCAGTGTTAATATTCCTTTAACACTTTTACATTCTGTGAATTTCTTATACCTTGTTACATCTTGGCTGGAGGTACAGGGCTTATGCCCTTTTCCTAGTCATTCTCCAGCTGATGCCCAGAATGAGACCTAGGAACACAAAAGGAGAACATGAACACATTGCAGAAGGCATTAGGAACTCTCCCAAGTGGTCGCAAGAAGGTGCGCAGAGAGGAATCTGGTCTGAATTTGGAGTGCCCCGCCCGTATCAGCCGCGGCACGTTCGGGCAGTCAGTACTGTGCATTGCTGCAGAGTGGGCAGTCTGTACTGCGCATGACTGCACCGCACGTAACAGTCTCTGCTGCGCATGACAACTTCTGACAAACATCATTAACGAATTATTATATAGGATGCAGTGTAACAAGAACTCCTTTTAGTCGTCTTTTCTCTAGAGTAAATAAACCAAGTTTATCTAGACGTACTTCATACTTCAGGCTGTTTTCTGTACTTTCTCCATTTATAGAATTTCAGAATTGGTGCGTAAAACTGCACTGCGTATTCAACATGGGGTCTTACCAACTATTTATATATAGTGGCAAAAGTATGTTGTCCACTCTTGCTTCAGTACCTCATTTTATGCAAGACAGGACATTGTTTGCTTTTCCTACTGCTGTTTGACACTGCTGATTCCAAGTTTGAATTTTACAAGCATTCCCAGGTCTTTCTATAGTAACAAGCCTCCTAAAATGAATCCATTAAATTGTTATTAATGTCCACAAAAAAAGTTTTTTGCACGGATCTCCTGCTGATAGCTTTACAGCTGTCAGTAGGAGAGATCAAACTTTAAACGCCTGTATCTCTTAAACCATAGCGGTTTGAGAGATACGTTTTTTTGCATTTAGCTCGGCTTTTTAAGCTCTTCTAAATGTAAAAAAAACTTTTTTGTTGACATTACGAACACTTTAAGTTCATAATTAGCATAGGGATTTTTTCTTCTCATGCATAACTGTAGGCTTTCCCACATTAAACTTCATATTCCATTTGATTGCCCAATCTGCCATTTTATGTAAATCCCTCTGTAG
Source organism: Rhinophrynus dorsalis (assembly GCA_037306005.1). Taxonomy (NCBI): domain Eukaryota; kingdom Metazoa; phylum Chordata; class Amphibia; order Anura; family Rhinophrynidae; genus Rhinophrynus; species Rhinophrynus dorsalis. Next base: position 145,479,757 of record CM074725.1, on the reverse strand, counting down.
AATTTATTATCTTGCATAATATATTGTCATCTGCAAATACTGAAATGTTGATTTCGAGTGATGCAGGGCACTCTGGATTAAACTTCTTCCACTTCCTGGTGGCTACGTCCCTTCCACTGTAAAGTATCTGTCAGTTTTAAAGCGTGTCCTCAAGCGGAACAGGGTATTTCCATATGGAGAAATAGAAAATACATGTTATTTTATTTAATTTATTTATCACTGGTCTAAATAGAGCCCTCGCATTGTGGGGAGAGCTCTTAACACTGGCAATAAACTGTTTAAATTACCAATGGTACTATGCAGAATGTGACATGTAAAGGCATATTATACCACCAGTCCTTTGGAGGTGGTTCAAAGACGATTTATCGTGAATGTCTCTGTTTCTAAACATGACCACAACATGTAACATTTCCTTTTTCTGATGTATATACCAGAACAAGGTTCTTATTTAACAGAAACCAATATGTGGTTAAGAAAGGCATAAAATAAATTACCACAATACAGTACTGCTTCTTGTCCTGATGTACTTACCAGAACAAGGTGTTTTACAGGAACCTCAATGTGGTCCAGCTCATGCCACACCATAACCCACTGTAGCTTGCTGACGGCAGTGAATCAGTAAGGCAGCATACATGCAATGGCCAACAAACTCCATATGAGGAGAAGTGCACAAAATTATGTGACGTGCGCTCGCTTCATCCTGATAGGCATTGGCTGAATAAGAATATGGCTTTTAGTCTGAGGAGAAATTTGTCTCAAAGCTGTTATTTCGAACTTTTTCTGACTGAATTCTGATTGAATTAATCAACATGGCTGAGCCAAAAGAGGGGAAATGAAAACTAAGAGCAACAAAAGCTCAGCAATTTCCTGCTGTACCTGTGGTATAAAACATGTGAGATCCCAAAAATCTCTGACTTGTTCTACATCAAATGCAGTATTACCTAGTACTTCCGGAGATCTACCACTAGTCCTAGAACCAGAATGGGCAAATACATTACCAGGGTCTGTAGCTATTACCTTAGTAAAGGTTTTAGGCAAATGGTTATCAAATTCAACACCACCAACTGAGTCCATCAATGAAATTTTAGTGTCATATTCAAATTCCTCAGACGATGAAGGGAAAGTACATAGTGAGGGAACTGACCCATCGCAGACCGTAACAGCCTAGTCACTTAAAGTGATAGTAATGTTTCACAAAAACAGCAGCTCCAATTAATATTCATAGTATTTGAGCCATAGAGTGTTATTTCATTACTGTGAGTGTTGTGGTTCAAGAGTAATTGAATGATACATTTTCCCCCTCCTGCCCCTTTTACCTAGTGTAAGCCCCCACTCCTCAGATGTGGAATCCAGTCCATAGACCAGACAGCTCACATCAAGGGTTAAAATTCGTACTGTGAGAACAATGAAACCCCTGCCCCCCTTGACAGGTTGTTCAGCTTTTTCCCTTATCTTAATTGAAGATTGTCCCTCTCTGCAATCTACCTGGACACTCCCTGCTGCTCAAAACTGAGCAGTGTTACATCAGTAGAAGGGGCAGGAGGGGGATACTTTATCATTCAATTAAGGAAGATGAAGAAATAGTCAGTAGACTCCTTAATTAGATCAATATTGGAAGTATTAGAAGTGTTGGACATGCAGGGTAACGGAATATTGGCAAAATAAAATATTGCAAGACAATATGCCAAAGGAGGATATTGTTCCCTTATTAAATTTCATTCAAGAAGCCAATGTTTACAATTGTGAGGCCGCCTTAGAAATAGCCAAAATGGCAGGGAAATGTTTGGCTACAACAGTAGCAGCCAGGCACAATTTATGGCTTAAAATATGGACTGTGAACTCCGCCTCCAAAAAAACATTACTAGCCTTACCATTCGCGGGCTCACTATTTGGAGCAGAGTTAGAAAAAAATTTCGGTCAAGGTACGGGAGGCAAAAGTACTCTGCCTCAAATCAAACCTAGAAGATTTGAATTTATAAAGAGAGGTTTCTCTTACCGTTCCAACAGAGATTAGAAAGATTTATTTTGCCATTCCACTTCAAATACGGCAGGTAAATCCTTTTGTTATGGAAGCAAAAAGCAAACCCACCGGGGGTCAAAAATGTCCCCAAGTCGGAGCCCAAACCCACCACAGCATGAGGGTGGAGGTTCAGAGTCCCACACAGACCCTCTATTATGGGGAAGAATGATATTACACTCGCACATGGAGGAATTTCATAACAGATAAATGGGTACTTCAAGTTATATCAGAGGATTACAGGATCTTCTTCACCAATCTGCCTCGAAATCTCTTCTTCATGTCATACTCACAGACAAAAGCTTCCATAGAGCATTCCACCAAGCAATCTGTCTATCTCTAAAGAATGGAGTAGTAACTCCAGTCCCAAAGGAACAAAAAGTCAAAGGATTTTATTCCAACCTTTTCATTATTCTGAAAAAAGACAGGATTTGGACCATTTTTAGCTTTAAAAGCTTTAAATCAGTTTCTAAAAATACCAAAATTCAAAATGCAATCAATCAGGTCAGTAGTAGCAGCCATGAAACCGCAAGAGATAATAGCATCGTTAGACATAAAAGAATCATATGTGCACATTCCTATTTGGCCAGAACATTATCAATACCTGCAGTTCACATTTCAAAACCAACATTACCAACTCATGGCCCTACCATTTTGTCTGGCCACAGCATCAAGGTGTTCATGAAAGTAATGTCACCCCCTAACAGCCTACCTTCGAAGGGCTGGAGTCATTTTGACCCCATATCTTGATGATCTACTAATAAAAGCTTGTTTGTGGGACTATTACAAGAAAATATTTGGTTAACGATAGAAATACTGAGACATCATGGGTGGATTATCAATCTTGCCATAGCTCAGTTAAATTCAGTACAAAGACTACAATTCCTGGGCATGATATCGATTCAGCAGATAAGAAGATCAGTCTTCCTCAAGACAATGTATCAGACCTGTAAAACAGGATTCAACAGACTCTGTCAAATCCATAAATAATGATCAGAAATTGTGTGTAGCTAGAGGGAAAAATAATAGCCATGATAGATGCAGTACCATTTACGCAGTTCCACATGCGGCCCTTACATCTGGAACTTCCTCAAAATTGGTGTGGAAACCAGTCGCATCTACATCAAAACATGACCCTGTCAAAGACCATCAAACACTCACTTCAGTGGTGGCTAACAAATTCAGATCTAATCATGGGAAAGCAATTCAAAGTAATACAGTGGAAGGTAGTCAATACAGACTCCAGTTTCGTCAGATGGGGAGCAGTATACGGCACTTGCTCAATTCAGGGACAGTGGTCCCCCAGAAGAAACACAGCTACCCATCAATATTCTTTTCAGATCTATTACAGAATCTCCCTATTCAGATTCAGTATGACTGCTTCACAGTGACATACATCAACCACCAAGGAGGAACAAATAGCAGAGCAGCATGGAAGAATGTAGAAAGGCCCCTCCCCCCCCCAGCATTATCAACTGTATATATCCCAGGAATAGACAACTGGGAAGCAGACTGTTTGAGCATACAAACCATAATCAAGGAGAATGCAAATTACATTAGGAGCTCTTTCTCCAATTTGTAGAAAGCTGGGGCCAACTTGACATAGATATGATGGCATCATTAACCCTTTGAGTGCCAAAGGGGTACACAGCATATTGCAAAGCAATGTTTTGCGTACTTCTCTGGCACTCAAAGGGTTAAGAAACAGAAAATGCCCACTGTTTTGCGCACAAGCAAGATCCAGAAGCAATGTCAGTGGACACCTTCAATATCCCATGTACGTACAAACTGGTGTATGTCTTCCCTCCACTAGCCATGATTCACAGAGTAATTCTCAAAATAAAATCAAAGAGCTCACTCAGTCTTCATTGCCCCATATTGGCCAAGAAGGGCATGATTTCACTATCTCTGTGACTTGTCGATAAGAGAACCATGGCCTCTTCCTCAGATTACAGATCCAACATTTCAAGAACCAATTCATCACCACAATTAACACACACTCACTTGGACACCATGGAACTTGAAACCAAAGTCTTAAAAAAAAAAAAAAAAAAAAAAAAAAACTGCTGACAGCTCACAATCACTTCTCCTCTAAAATATATAATTGTGTATGGGGAATATACTTTTCATTTGGTATTCAACTTTCCAGAAATTCATTACCGTTTTAAGCTTCCATCAGGTTTAGATTTTCTACGAGCAGGATTTGAAAAAGTCTTTGAAGGTGACATCTCTCAAAGAATAAATCGCTGCATTATCAGTTCTTTCCTTAAATTCATAGTCATTCAAGGAGTTAATAGGATTCTCCCTCCATACAGGGCTCCAATCCCACCATGGGATTTGAATCTAGTAGTAGAGGCTGTTCAGTCCTCTCCTTTGATACCATTTTCTTCAGCTTCTCTTAGAGATCTGACATGCAAGACGGTATTCCTCACTGACATAGTTTTGGCAAGAAGAGTTTCCGAATGCTGTGCATTATCCTGCGCTTCTCCACACCTCAGACTCCATCAGGATAAAGTAGTCTTAAGGACTGTACCGGAGTTCCAGCCAAATGTGGTGTCACCTTTTCGCATCAGTCAAGAATTCCTTCATTGTCTCCTAATCCAAGCAATAAAAAGGGAGGAAGTTCTACATACGTTGAATATGTCAGATGTCTTCACAAATATGTTTGACAAACTTAGTCTTTTAGACAAACAGATATATTGTTTGTCATTCCTTATGGCCCGTGCAAGGGCAGACCAGAATAAAAACAAAACAAAACGTAGCCTCATGGCTTAGACAGACGATAAGATAAGCTTGCAAACTCAAGTCTGTCCCAGCTCGTTTCCAAATCACAGCTCATTTGACCCGATCCACAGTTACTTCATGGGCCTTGAAAAATCAAGCCTAATGTTGACAAACTCTGCAAGTCAGCAATATGGTCATCTGTTCACATGATCTTAAAAAGTTTACATTTTGCATCTCAGGATTGCAGTTTTGAAAGCAAACTTTTGTAGGCTGTTCATTAGTTTTCTTCTCCTCCCTCTAAATTTGGGCCTGCTTTGAGAAGACCCCATGGTCCATGCATTCCTCACTGATGTTAGAGAAAGGGGGATTTTTGTACTTATCGATAAATCCTTTTTTCTTAGTCCATTGAAGGATGCAGGTCATTCTGCCCACAGAAAACTAAGTTGGGCGTGGCTGCCCTGCTGTGTTTTTTTTTTTTTTTTTTTTTTTTAATGGCTATCTTTTAGTATCTGTCCCTTTCCTGACTTTACTAAATGAAAACTGAGGGAGTGGGAGTGGTATAGCCACCAGGAAGGAGGAGGAATTCTATCTAGAGTGCCTTGCCTCCTGTAAGCTTGCTCCTATATATCATGATCTCTGCATCCCTCAGTGGACTAAGAGAAAAGGATTTATTGGTACATACAAAAAAAAAACCTTTTCTATAACCAGGTCATTTATAAATATTTTAAAAAGATGTGGACAAAGCACTGTACTCTGATGTACTCCACTCTCAAACAAAAAAGCAGAATGGTTGCTAATTAATTTCATGGAACATAGAGCAATATTAGTGCTATAATTATAGCAACTCACCCAGTCACTTGTCTTATGGCAACCCAGAGCAGACCCCGTCAATCCCAGTGAGATTCCTGCAGACTACAAGACACTGTACGAGAGCGCTCATAGGGATCACCTGAGCTACAGAGACCAAACAGCAATTTGTTCATAAAAGAATCGTCAATTATCCATCATATTAAAAGCATCACAATAGTGGTGAGCAGGTAACACAGAAATAACCACAATCCGCCTAACTTGTTTCGTGAACGGGACTTCACTTATTCATAGGCTCTATGAATAAGTGAAGTCCCATTCACAAAACGCGTTAGGCGGATTGTAGTTATTTCTGTGTTACTTTCTCACCACTATTGTGATGCTTTTCATACGATGGATAAATGATGATTCTTTTATGAACAAATTGTTGTTTGGTCTCTGTAGCTCTGGCAATCCCATTGAGCTCTCTCATACTGTGCATTCTTGTGCTCCATTCTCAACTTTGTATTGGAGAATTTTCCATTTGCAACAACACAACATTTCCTGTCATTCAACCAGTTCTCTATACAAATGCAAATGTTATCCCCTAGCCTCAATTTTCTTATTTTATACACCAACCGCCTGTGTAGCACTGTATCAAATACTTTTGCAAAATCTAAAAATATTACATCTTCTGCTTTACCATTATCTAGGTGCTACTTACTACTACATAGAAGCTAAAACGATTTGTGTGGCAAGATCTATTCCTCATAAAACCACGTTGCTAATAATCTTATTTTTCACAGTGTAATCCTGAATATAATCCCTTATTATCCCTTCTATTAGTTTTCCCACTACAGAGGTCAAACTCACAGGTCTATAATTCCCACGTTCTGTTTTAGTTCCCTTCTCAAATAATGGCACTACATTGGTTTTACACTAATCTTGTGGCACTGAGCCTGTGGTCAGAGAGTATTTAAAGAGTAAAAAAGGGTGATCTTGCTAACACTGCACTGAGTTCCCAAAGAACCCTTCGATGTTTACAATCAGGACCAGGTTCTTTGTCAGTCTTAATTTTGTCCAGCCTTCCCTTGACCTATTTTTGTGTTAACCCAATATCTGATAATGGTATGATTTTATTTGTTACTTGTTGATGCCATTTATTGTTCCCTTTTATATACACCAATGGAAATAAAGTGTTCAGAACATCAACCTTTTCCTTATCCTCACTAATCAATTCACCCATCTCATTTTTGAAAGGTCCAATGCATTTCCCTTTAAGTTTTTTGGATTAACCTTGCTCTCCCTTGCAATTCAAGTTTCATTATCTATTTTTGCTAACCTAATTGCCTTTTTGCAATCTTTGTTGCACTCCCTGTATTCTAAGAAATATTTTTCTGTTGCTTCAGACTTGAATTATTTAAATGCATTTTTCCTTGCCATTTCTTTCTTTACATTTGCTTTTAACCACATTGGTTATCCTCTAATTCTTTTACATTTCTTCCCCAATGGTATATATTATATTTGTGCAACCTAACTTTAAATTCTGACCATTTTTCCTCATTATTTTTTCCTTTAAATAATATATCCCCTCTGTGAGGCTTATGCACTAAGACGTGATAAAGTAGATTTGACCTCTCCAGCTATGTTGTTCTATACAGCTTATGCATTAACAAACAAAAGTTGGAGAAATCTTAGTGCATGGGCTTCGTAGAATAACATAGGAAATGGAGAAGTGATATCACTGGAGAAGCAATTTCCGCTTTATCACCTATTTATCATGCCATAGTGCATCTGCCCCTATGTGTTGCATTGATGTTAACATTTTGAAATTAGCTTTTTTTAAAAAGTAAGAGTTGAACCTATACAGTTTTACTTTGTCAAACTGATCTCAAATGAAACCATGTCTGATCACGGTTTCCCAAATGTTCACCTACTTTAATATTGAACACCATGTCTGTTATTTTTTTTTTATCACTAAGTCAGTCCAATACATTGTTATTTCTTATCAGCACTTCCACCATTTGTGACATGTAGCTATCCCTTAGCGTGCTCACAAACCTGTTTCTCTTAGCACTCTGAGTCTCATGTCTCCTGTTCATATCTGGATAGTTTAAATCTCCCATAATTCTTGTATGCCCAAGATGTGCTGCTTTTCTCATTTTCAGTAACAGTTGGGCCTCAATGTCTATTGGTTTGTAACATATATCCACTAACACCTTTTTGATGATGTTTTAGAAATGAAAAAGAGGAGCAGAGTCAGAAGGAGAAACTTGTGTTATCTGAGGACTGTGAGCTCATCACAGTAATGGACGTAATAGCTGGCCGTCTGGAAGTCACCACTCAGCATATTTATTTCTATGATGGAAGTACTGAAAAAGAGGAAGGTTTGTTCTGTACTACTATGTCTTTCCTACTGTCTATATCAGGAGTAGCCAAACTTTGAATCTTATGATAACAACTCACATCATCCCCATCCAGCCTGGCTTATGTCCTATCCAATCTGTGAATTCATTTGTCTTTCGGTTTAAAGCAATAGTAATATATCCAAATTAACTGAGTTCCAATTAATCTGCATAGTTTTTAGTCCATATAGAACAGTATTTTAATACTATCTGATTTATAGTTTGTGAGTAATTTAATTATAAAGTATCCCCCTCCTCCCACTTTTACCTACGTAACTCTGCCTCTCAAGCTGGCCAGGATGGAGCACAGTGAGGGTCAATCTTCAGTGAGCATAGGGAAAAGCCTGCCCTCCTCCTTCAAAGGAGGCAGGGTTTTACAGACAGAGGGGGATGGTTGTAGGCGTCGGGAGAGAGGTATGGAGTTTCAGAGGTGAGGAGGTGAATTTTGATTCTTTTGATGCTGCCTTATGCCCTACCATTGCCATTGGGTGGGTAACTAGAGCTGTAGCTGTCGGGGGATCAGCTTTCGGATGCTGTCCAAGCAGATGCTTCCAAGGAGGATCTGGTTGTCCCAGTACCCGAAATCCTGGAAGTTTCTGAAGTGGCTTTTGATGTTGCCAGGCTTACTGGTAAGGCCGTTGCTTTCTCTGTGGATGTGTGTCGCACACTGTGGCTCACAATTCGGCTGCCAGTCTGCTAAGAAGTCTTTGGTGCCTCTTCTTTTTTGGGGGAAAACAGGTGCTTAGCTCAGAATTGGAGAAGGTTATCAGACACACCACTGAAGTCAAGAGTACTTTGTTGGCTCAGGTTTCGTCTAAACATTCCTTTTTTCAAGGAAGACACATGGCTTTCACTACCTCTGCCATGCATCCAGGTCACTGATTCCCTTCTCAACCCAGTTATATTTTACTCCAAAACTCAGGCAGGCCTGTTCAGTCAAGAAACCTACGCAGAAGCCCAAGCTTGACAAGCCCATCTCTGCTTGACTCGCATGGGGATGTCTGGTTCACCTCACGTAGACCAGTGGGTTTTGCTGGTAATTTAAGAGTGGTACCAAAGAGACTTCATGTCCCTTCTTCCATGTTGTTTCGTCATGTCTAGAGTTCCTTGCAATCCCACCAAAGTTGTTTATTTTTAGACATAGTCTCTTTCCTGCTAGACACACAGTTGTTAATACCTGTTCCTTTCCAGGAAATATTCTCTAAATTCTACTCCAATTTTTTCATAGTCCCCAAAAATTCAGATGGATGCCATCCAATTCTTGTTCTGCCATCCTGTTCTTGCTCTGCAATTCAACATGGATTCCTTGCCCTCTGTTATTGCTGTCATGTTTCCAGGGGAGTTCTTAGCTTCTCACGACATAAAGGATGTTTATCTGCATATTCCTATCCCCGCGGATCAGGGCTTCTTGCGGATTTCATTCCAAGACCATCGTTTTCAGTTTAGCGTTAGACTTTATAAAAATCATGTCAGCCCTGGCAGCTTACATCTGCTCTCAAGGGATCTCCTTGACTCCCTAGCTGGACGACTTTTTGCTAAAGGAGAATTTGCACATTCAGATTCAATCATGTGTTTTCATTCAGGAGCCACGCGGTTGGGTTCTCAATTTCAAGAAGTGTTCTCTGATTCTGTCCCATGTCCTCCACTTTCTCCGTATTCGATTTGACACTCTCCTAGGGAAGGTTTTCTACCAAATAAGATTCTGTTATTGTCGCATCAGGTGTCTCTGATAATACCTCTACCTTCTGCGACAGTTCTGGGCTGCCTAGTTTCTTCTCAAGAGGGTCCTGTTTGCTCTGTTTCATACATGGGAAGTTGGACACCTCTCCTGTGTTATGTCCTTGTCCGACCAATTGAAGGTGGACCTCTGCTGAGGGTCTCATTAAGGCGGTATTAAACACTTTAAATATTCCCTCTATTCCTGTAGAGCCATAGGCTGCTACTGACATCTTTCAAAAGCCTAAGAAGTCGTGCACTGTTTTTTCATTTAATCCCACTCTGGAACAGATTATCCTAGATGAGTGGAAGACTACTATTTTCTCTGTCTAAAAGGTTCTCTAAACTCTATCTCTTTTCTGAAGCTGCCTTGACTCAATGGGCTACTCCTCCAGCAGGTTCAGGCTTGCATTCAGACACTCACTCGTCACGGATGGATTGTGAATCTGGACAAGTCAGACTTGGTTCCATCCCAGCAGATAATCTTCCTGGGTCTCCTGTTCGACACCCAGCGGTGCATGGTGTTTCTGCCGGAGGAGGTGGCTCATCAGATTGCTCTCCGAGTATCAAAGATTCTGGCTCTCGAGCGGATTCCAGTGCCGAAGTTGACTTCTCTGGTAGGGAAATTCATTTACACAATAGAGGCGGTGCCATTTGCTATGGCACACACCAGGGAACTTCAGAGGTTCGTGATCCAGACGTGCAGGAATCGTCCAGACCATCTTCAGCTATCCGTCTCTCTCCCTCCTCATGTTGAGTTGAGCTTGGAATGGTGGTTGGATCTTTCTCATCTCCTAAAAAGGAGATCCAAATTGGCCTCGTCAGTCCTGGTATCCGGATCTGATGGCAATGTCTGTGGCGGAGCCCTTTCCGCTTCCCTCTTGTCCAGATCTCCTGCTACAAGGTTATCTGTGGAAGGAGGATGTTCATTGTCTTCATTTGATGGCTTGGAGGTTGAATCCTCAATTTTGAAGAAAAAGGGTTTTTCCTCTTCTGTGGTGTCTACTATGCTACGTGCTCGTAAGCCTGTGTCTTCTAAGATTTATCACCAAGTCTGGTCGACTTTTGTTGCATGGTGTGCTGATAGGGATCTCTCGCATGATTTTCATCTTCCTACTGTCCTGGCATTTTTACAGGATGGTGTTGATAAGGGACTCAGTCTGAGTTCTCTCAAGGTTCAGACTTCGGCGCTTTCTGTCTTTTTCCAGGAGAGCATTGCCGTTATTCTTGACGTCAAAGTTTTCTTCCAAGGTGTGGCTCATGTTCGTCCTGGCTCCTCAGTGGGATCTTAATTTAGTTCTGGGGGTTCTCCATCAACCCCCCTTTGAGTCCTTGGCTACTATTCCTTTGCACCTTTTGACCTGGAAGATGGCCTTCCTTTTGGCTATTGTATCAGTTCGCCGGGTGGCGGAATTACAAGCCTTGTCTTGTACACCTCCTTATCTGGTGTTCCACAAGGATAAGGCTATGCTTCGCACTTCCAAGGAATTTTTGCCTAAGGTTGTCTCCGAATTTCACATCAATCAGGAGATTGTGGTGCCCTCTTTCTGCCCTAACCCTTACAAGGAGAGGGATCTTCATTTGTTGGATGTCGTGCGTTGTCTCAAATTTTATGTTCATCGCACTGAGTCTATCAGGACGTCTGACGCTCTGTTTGTCATTCCTGAGGGGCCTAGGGCAGGGAGACCAGCATCCAAGGTGACCATTGCATCTTGGATAAAATCTACTATTCATAAGGCTTACGAATTGCGGAATAAGCATGTGCCCTTTCGGGTCACTGCTCATTCTACCAGATCAATTGGGGCCTCTTGAGCCTATAAAAATCAAGCGTCTGCTGATAAGCTGTGCCGGGGCGGCCACTTGGTCCTCTGTGCACACATTTTCGAAGCACTATCGTGTGGATGTGCTGGCCTCGGCTGATGCCAGCTTTAGGAGGAAGGTCCTGGAGGCAGTCTTGCCAGTCTAGGATCTTCTTTTGAGGTTCTCAGTGCTCCCTTACTGTTGAGCCCTGTTGGCTCTAGTTCAGTATGCTGTGTTTTGTTTGGGGTCTGTTCTTACCCCTAGTTGGTGTCCGTTGGGATCTATGAACGGTTAGTTCATAGATGTTCTGGTGACTCTGGGGGCCTTGCTCCTGGTCCTTGCCTTCTTCCCGCCTCTGGGAAACTCAATGTTTGGACATCCCAGTGTACCAGTAACCTGTATTGGACAACAGTGAAAATAGGATTTTAGTCTTACCTGTTAAATCCTTTTCACTTAGTCCATACAGGTTACTGGTCTCCCACCCTGTCAAGAGACTATGCTTGGCTCTCCTGTGGCATTCTGTGGGAGTCCTTTGGGGCCAGCTCACAGGGGTCTCTTTCTTCTCTCCTATCTCTGGTTAGTGTTAGTGTCTCAAATCATTCTGGCTTGTATTGACTGAGGTGCAGCCTAGGAGGGAGGGGAGGCTCCGCCCCTGCATACATTTAGAGAATGTTCCTGCCTACTTAAAGGGGCGGATCTCCTCCCAGTGTACCAGTAACCTGTATGGACTAAGTGAAAAGGATTTAACAGGGAAGACTAAAATCCTATTATCTGGTGTTTCACAAGGACAAAGTGGTGCTTTGCACCTCTAAGGAATTTCTACCCAAGGTGGTCTTTGAGTTCCACATCAATCAGGAGATTGTGGTGCCCTCTTTTTGCCATGACCCTTCCTCTGACAAGGAGAGGGATCTCCACTTGTTAGATGTTGTGCATTGTCTCAAGTCCTGTGTCCATCGCACTGAGTTTGTCAGGAAATCTGACGCACTGTTCGTTATTCCTGAGGGTCATAGGGAAGGAAGACCTGCATCCAAAGTGACTATTGCATTGTGGATCAAATCCACTATTCGTAAGGCCTACGAGTTGAGGAATAAGCATGTTCCCTTCAGGGTCATGACTCATTCCACCCGGTCTGTTGGGGCCTCTTGGGCCTACAAGAATCAGGCTTCTGCTGATCAGCTGTGTAAGGCGGCCACTTGGTCGTCTGTGCACACCTTTTTGAAGCAGTCCTGTGTGGATGTGCTGGCGTCGGCTGATGCCAGCTTTGGGAGGAAGGTTCTGGAGGCAGTCTTTCCTGTCTAGGATCTTCTTCGGTTCTTGGTGCTTCCTTCACTGTTGAGCACTGTTGGCTCTGGTTCAGTGTGCTGTGTATCAGTTCTTGGGGTGTTTTTACCCCTTTTTCAGTGTCCGTTGACACTTCAGTTTTTGTTGGGCTGTCTCTGACCTGTTGGTTCATAGATGCACTGGTGACTTTGGGGGCCTTGCGCCTGGTCCTTGCCTTCTTTCTGCCTCTGGGTAACTTAATGGTTGGACATCCCAGAGTTACCAGTAACCTGTATTGGATGACAGAGAAAAGAAGATTTTAGTCTTACCTGTTAAATCCTTTTCTCTTAGTCTATACAGGTTACTGGCTTCCCACCCTGTCAAGAGACCATGCTTGGCTGTCCTGTGACAGACCGTGGGGGTCCTTTGGGGTCATGCTCACAGGAGTCTTCTTCCCTTCTACTATCTAGTCATAGTGTCTCAAATCTTTCTGGAGCTGGTTGGCTAGCTGCAGCCAAGGAGGGAAGGGGGGCTGCACCCCCTGCATACACTTTGAGAATTGTTCCTGCCTACTTAAAGGGGAGGATCGCCTCCCTGAGTTACCAGTAACCTGTATGGACTAAGAGAAAAGGATTTAACAGGTAAGACTAAAATCCTCTTTTTTCAAGTGTCTTTGAAGGAGGCTGCTCGACTTAAAGGGTATCTATCACCCCTATACGTGTTGGTCTAAATAGTTTATGTAACAACTAGATGTGTTATAACGTGTTTTTTTTTGTTTGTTTAATAAAATCTCTATTTTGCTGAAATTAAATGAATAAATATTGCCCTGCACCCTACTTCCGGACAGACTGTGGTTACCAGCTCTATACCAAAGTCTGTCACTCTTCCTCTGCTCCCCTCCCTCTATCCAGCCTCCTCCGATGAAGGAGGCTTTCTGCATGTAAGCCGGAGCGCTCTCATTGGCCAGAGAGCGCTCCAGCTTACATGCAGAATGCCTCCGTCATTGGAGGAGGCTGGATCGAGGGAGGGGGAGCATAGGAAGTGTGACAGTACACACTGGGTCAGTTTGTTCATATTTGTGCCATAACTCTGGCTCTTGAAAATTGACAGAGCTTTTTGACACTATGCACCATTTCAAATTGCACTGTTTTGCATACACACATACACATTTGATTCCCCTAACAAACGCAACGCAAGGTGAGGTGCTTTAATGGAACAGTAAATGCTGTAAAATAAGGTGGTCATTCAAAGGGCATATTTTCTTTAGCACTGTAAAGTTGATGCTTACCCAGTTGTTCACTTGATCCTTCTCCAAGTTCTGACATGCCATTTGAAGTCTCTAATGTCTCCTAGCTTGATTGGCAATTGGAATAACAATGCGTGTGCGTTCAGGCAGTGTCTATTGCACATGACTGCATCGGACAAACATACATCTGGCCTGCTTTCGTGTAGTCTGTACTGCGCATGAGTGCATCGGGCAGTGTCTACTGCTCGTGACTGCATTGGACAAACCTACATCTGGCCTTTTATATATTGATGATGATATTGTACCTTTATAGGTAGCAGCTATTTACTAAATTAGTTGCAGTCCGAAGTGCAGGAGAATGCATGAAACTAGAGAGAGAGAGAGTACACCTCTCTGACTGCATCGGGAGAACTGGCATTCGTCTGACTGTAAATATATATTTTTGGTAACAGCTGCTACACATAAAATTACAATATACTTGTATAGAGGGCAGATGCTAGATTCTCAAAAGAGCTGGGGCTTGCACATTTTTTGGATATAGATGATATTTTAGTTAGTTTTCCTTAGGTTTGTAACAACTGGATTATAATTTTTACACTGTTTTATGAACCTGAGAGTTTAGCATTTTAGCAGGAATTGAAGTCATGTCTGAATTCTGATTGCAGGTGTGGGCTTTGATTTCAAGTGGCTCCTCTCCCATATCAGGGAGATCCACTTACGACGGTACAACTTACGGAGATCAGCTTTGGAGATATTTTTGATTGATCAGACCAATTACTTTCTGAATTTCAAGAAGGAGGTAAGCGTTAATTTGTGTTAAAAAAAAAAAATAAAATATATATATATATATATATATATATATATATATATATATATACATTTACATATAATGTGTGTGTGTGTAACCCCAGTGGGTTAATTATACTTGCATTAATGTGACCGGAACTCCATTTTAATACAAAAAGCGTATAGAAAATGCACACTGCATGTTCCCCATGCAGTGCTGCAGTATGTTTTTTCATATGTGGCCTACATTAATATAGATATCTGGTCAAGTCAGGCAGACTTCCAGAGCCAAGAACCAAAGATCCAATGTGAATTCCAGCTGGTTCATTGAATTAAACTCAGAACACAGCATCAGCTTATGTCAGACCAAAAACTCACACATTATTGCAAACAGCACACTTTTTTTTATACAGTTTTCCCTGATATTTGAATCAACTTTGTACACAGTAAACTAACCTATTCAGAAGGAAAACAGTTGCACACAGAGATAATGTGATAAGTTTAGAACTATGATTAAACAATTATTGTCTTTCTTGAGACAGAGTATTTGCTCTTTTATATGGGGACCATGAATAGTCTTACTCCTAGCTGTCTCCTCATGACTCCTTCAGTCTGTTCATTGTCTCTGATAGCATTCCATTACTCACAGAGATAGCTCTCCACTGATTCATTCATTTGATCATCTACGATTCTACACAGTGATTGCTCCCTGCTAATCCTGTCCTCCTGATCATCTCTGTGACAGGTTCCTAAATCTTGAATCTGTTCCATCCCTCCCTCAGATCCATGTGCAGTGTGTACTGCATTTTGGTAGTCCAGGAAAAGTCTATGGATAGACATTATGCGTATCCTAGAGCCCTTATGTGAACGTAGCTCCTAGTGAGGTAAATTCAATGGATCGACAGTGTTACATGGTACAAATAGTAAGACCCCGACAATCTTTGTGACCGTAACACCTGGGGATCAGTCCACGGTCTGTCACAAAACAAAATAATGTTTATTTCATTCAGGACACAAATCTTCTGAGGCTGGTGTTCTAAAGAAGTGATGTCATTCTGGAGCAAACAACCTGCATCTTTGTGGACAAATAAACATTCCCCAATTTCCATTTTATTTAGATGGGCCCTTGAATGCTACAGATGTTTCCAGTGTATTGTGTCCCTTATGGTGCATTGATTTGCCTCTGAATTGCTCCAGTAAATCTTAATACCTCAACCTCACTGTCAAGGCCTTCTGGATGTAAAAAGGTTAATTGGCCTACTTTTTTTCCAAATGCAGAATTATACCCTGTTACATGTACTACTTGAACCCATTGATGACTGTGGACCATTGTTCTCACTAGAAAATAATTTTATCTTACATTGCAGGTTAGAAACAAGGTGTACAGGCGAATTCTATCCCTCCACCTTCCAAACATATATGGGACCCGGTCTCCTCAAGAACTGCTTAAGGCATCTGGCCTTACTCAGGTGAGAGAGAGTCAGTATTTATAGTTTAAGTCAGTGCTAGGTATCCAGATTTACCCCAATGGCAGCAAATGCAACATTCAAATCACCTAAAATGTTGCACTTTATGGTTGAAAATTCTTGGACAAATAGATTAAACGCTAGGTGCTAGAGAGGTCTTCAAGTAATTTCTACACAATGTGTTAGATCTCTGTAGCACTCAAGGTGTGGAAGTGGAAGAGTGTACTTGTAAAGGGAGGTTTGCTTTTGGCAGGAGAAATAGTGTGTGTGCTGTTTGGGATGAAAATATGGTTTGGGTGATATGGTAGAGGGAAACTAGCTTCTTTACTCACCTTAACAGAGAACAGACTAGAGGCTTCAGGAAAGCCTATGAGGGCCACATGGGGCCCCAGGTCCACCTGTTGCCTTTTACTGGTGTAAGGAAGGCAGAAACTCTATGCTGATCCTCATAAAAATGCTTGTTGTCATTGTAAAATTAACTATAAGTAAATATCTTTTCTTTAGTTTTATGTATGTTTTTAAAAAGTCAATTTTTTTTTATTACACTTTTAATTTCACAGGAATTTTTTGATTTTACCCAGTGATGCAGTTGATATGCCTCAGAATTGTTCATCTTTTGCTTTCTGCATAAATCCTTAAGGGCAATTCTGAAGCAAACTATATTTACCATAGGGTGTAAATAAACTTTTCCTTTGAGTTAAATTAGGCTTTTAACAGCTTAGATGCTAAGGAGGTTTCCAGCGCATTGCAAATGTTTTGGAGAGCTTTCAGTTATTAAAGGGGTTTAAAAGCCCAATTTAAATGAATGGAAACTTAGAAATTATTCATTTTTGTCCCCAAAATTCCTCCTCTTTCTTTTTCTGCATAAACCATACAAAAGAGATCTCCTTCAGGAGGGCAGGGCATTTCTAAAAATAAAAAAGGTCTCTGGAAATTCCTTCCTTCCTCCACTTTACCCCGACCAGCTAACATCCACTATTCTTTTTTATTTTTAATTTCTGGACATCAAAACCTGTGGAGGTTGGCTTGACTTTCAGCTTTTACCTAAGGGCCTCTTTGAAGTTTCTTTCATTTATTCTAATGTGAATCTGAAGACTGAAACAAGGTTAATTTTTCTTGCCTGATTTCCTTCAGTTCTGTATTGCTTTATGTATATCCAGGCTGCCTTTAGGTGTGTTGGTTATTAATTGTTGCACTGCTGTATATACCATTTGGCTTTTCCTTTGAATCTCTCACTTTTTATTATTCTGCCATACTTTTTACATGTATTATACATTTTTTTACCGTAATTGAACTTAGCCTCTTTAAAGCGGAACTATCATCCCAAATAAAGTCCCCCCCCCAATAATTATTCATATAGCGATAAGCATGGAAATAGTAGTATTGTCCAGTCAACTCCAGCACAGCATTATTAAGAAATCCTACTTCATCTGAGGCAAACAGGCAGGTATCAGAACAGACATCTGCGCGCCTGCTCTGTCCAACCCTGTCTCCTCTAGGAGGAGTTGCATTGTACCTTAAGGTACAGGAAGTTACTAACGGTGCAGGCGCACAGATGCCTCTAAAGCAAAAAGCCTGCCCATCAGTCTCAGATCAAGTAGGATTTCTTAATAACGCTGTACTTATGCTGGATAATACTACTATTTCTAAGTTTATCGGTATATGAATAATTAGTGGGGGGGACTTTATTTGGGGTGACAGTTCTGCTTTAACCCTTTGAGTGCTAGAGGGGTATGCAGTGTATTACTTCGCAATGCTTTACCACTCTGGTGCCAATTTCAAAGGGTTGGAGAGCCACATCACAGTTTTTCAGCATAAAACTAAATCTCCCAGAATACCTTACTTTCCCAGGCTTTCTGACATGGGAAGAGGTGATGTTTGAGCAATGCATGGATTCTGCATGCTGAGCAAAGGCTGTGCTTTCTCTCTCCTGCTTGCCATTTTAATCATTTGCGGTCAGATGAGTACATTTCATTTATCTTTCTACTGTTTTGTGGGGTCTTCTGACCATTTCAGAAACAAAGGAACGCATGGGCAAGTCCAAGACTAAAAATTCTGGGGTCCCACTAATTCCTTTAACCCATTTCTTCTCATGCCAAACTGGGCTTCCTAGGGTATATTCTGGTGCATTATGTGCCTCCTATTCTGTGGTCCCTACACCACCACTGGTGCCCTTTTCTGAACAGGAACCAGAATGAGTTAAGGCTCTTATTTTCTCGGTAACCTCTATCCCCTCATCTCTTCAGGGGGTACTTAGCTCTTGGTCTGTGGGATACCCTGCACCACCCACCAGGTGCTTGAGCCCTGTATTTGGTGGTCACACACCAATTAGTGGGGAATTCCTCATCTGAGGGAAATTACACTGATGAAAATTATTTGAACTTGCCTCTGTTATTGGGCGATTACTATGGGGATGACTCTAGTTGCTCTACCAAGTGACTTTTTAGAGGGGTCCTAGAGATGCTTTATGTGTCTGGCACTTCTGATTCTGATTTATCCCCAGCACTGATCCATTCCAACAACATGACAACAGTCATTTACTTCAACTGCTAAGGAGGAAACATAAACATGTTAGTTTGGACTGAGGTCCGAAAGAAACTCTTGTGGGCCAAGGCCCCTGTGCTGGCCATCTCAGTGGTTGACATTCCAGGAGTAGGAAAGATAGTGGCAGACTATGCGTCATCAACACCTAGATCTCAGGCAGCCTTAAGTGATTGTCTGCCAGTTGACGGCTTCCAGTGGTGAATCTCATGGCATATCACCTGAATAGCAAAGTCCCTCAGTTCTCCAGGTCCTGGTATCCACTGGCTCTTGCAGTGGATGTGAGGATCATCCCGTAGGACTTTCCTCTGGCATATGTGTTTCCACCAACTCCCTGATCTCCAGAGTTCTGAGGAATATCAGAATGGAACAGGCTTGCATCATCCTGATTGCTTCATTCTGGCCCTGTCGGGTCAGATTTTTGGATCTACTCAATCAAATCCTTCCCTTGTGTCTGGACCTCATGACTCGAGGTCCGTTGTGCCACTTTTGGTTGGAGCAGCTAGCTTTACCTGGCTGAATCTTGAGGCCAGCAACCTGAAGTATTGCCACTATGCTCTAGCCTAGAAAGCCAGTTTCTTCTGAGGCTCTGGCCCCTCTTTTACAAGTGGTGTGCTGACTGAGGCTGGCGTCCACAGGCATTTTTGGTTCCTTATTGGCCTTTCTTCAGGATGGTGTTCAGAAAGGGCTTAGCCTTAGTGCCATCAGATTTCAGCTCTTTCTGTTCTTTTCCTGCTGTGAATTTCTTTGGTTCCTGATATACAAACTTTAGTACAATGTGTAGCTCATGCCTATCCTATCTTTCGGAATCCCACTGTGGGGTTTGAACCTAGTTTTGGGAGTGCTACAGAAGCCCCCCCATTGAGCATCTTTTTTCAATATCTTTGCATCTGCTGAAGCTCAAAACAGTGTTCTTCTGCTTATTGTGTTTGGTCAGCGGGTAGCCAAACTTCAGGCTTTATCCTGTAAACATTCCTTTCTGGTTTTTCACCAGGACGGGGTGATTTTGTTCACTCCTGTGGGCTTTTTTGCCCAAAGTTGTTTCAGATTTTCATATCAACCATGAACTTCCTTCTTTTTGTCTGGCTCCTAATAGACAGGAGTAGGACCTTCATCTGTTGGATATGGTAAGATGCTTTGAAGTACTATGTTCATTGCACACCGCCTTTATAGAAATCTGATTTGCTCTGTCATTCCTGATGGCTCACATTCGAACCAAGCTGCATCTAAAGGTACTTTAGCCTCCTGCATTAAGGCGACCGTTCAAGATTCATATGTTCTCCAAAGGAAACCTGTATCCTTTTGGGTCATGGTGCATTCCACCATGTCTGTGGCTGTGTCATGGGCCTTCAAAAATCGGGACACTAGTGAGCTTTTGTGCAAGTCTGTGATTTTGACTTCTCTGCGCACTTTCACCAAGTATTATGGTGTGAATATTCTGGCTTAAGGCTGTGGTGCCTGTACAGTCTTCCTTATTATCTTCTTTTTCAGGTATCAGAACTCTGTTGGTTTGTTATTATTTGTTGTGCAGGTTTTGTGTTCGTTGACATCTGAGGGTTCATGTCATACCAGTTTAGGCCTGTGAATACTGAACTGAAAAGTAATGCTTATTTTTATTTTTTTCATTTTATCTCCCTGAAATGTGGTGGATGTTTTTGGTATGGTTCCTATGTTGCACATTGGATGAAAAAGAGGATTGTAGTGAACTTACCATATGGTTACTGAACTTACCAGTCGGCTTCTCTTACTCTATATGGAACACAGGACTCCCTCCAGGAGAAAAAAACATTGTGTTCAGGTCCTGGGCAGAGGGGTCCTCTTGGGTTATGTGTTCATGGGATTTCATTCTTTTTTTCACTTCTGCCTGCTCTGTCTTGGCTTTGCTATGTGTGGAAACTGAATTTTAGCTTGCAGGAGTAAAGTGGAGGAAAGAGGGAGTCTTTGCCTAAGAGACCTCTTTTGTAAATGCCCTGCCTTCCTGGAGTGGGAACTTTAACCCATGTTTCCTGTGTTCTACATGAACGAAAAGAAAAGGATTTAACAGTAGGCTCACTAAATCCTTTTTTATATGTGCTAGCTGTAAGTACATGATATTTAAAGTTAAGGCAACCTATTTCAGTGTTTGGTGTAGTGTTCCTTTAAGGGTTTTGTGCAGAAAAAAAAAAAGAAGAGCAGTTCTGGAATAAACCAACTGCACTTTAGGTGGGAAATAAAAATACACATTGATTTAAATTGGGCTTTTAACCCTTGAATTCTAGAAAGATCTCCAGTGCATTTCTTTGCAATGCATTTGAGACCTCTCTAGCCTTCAAGTGGTTAAAAGTACTATTTAAATCAATGGGAACAAATATTCCCACACACGGGTTTGGTTTTCTCCAAAATGGTTCATCTTATGCTTTCTACATAAGTCCGCAAGTGTACTAATTGGTAATCAGGAGTGCAGGATTTCATCCTTGTATGCATGTTAGAAGACAAATCAACACATTAAACCTGGTAATAATATGTAGTTTCTTTTTTCACTAGAAATGGGTGAATAGAGAGATCTCAAACTTTGACTACCTCATTCAGCTGAACACAATAGCTGGGAGAACTTATAATGATCTTGCACAATACCCTGTGGTAAGTTGCTAAACATAATATACATGTCATTAATTTTAAGCTAGAGACAAGGTCATATTGTAATACCTTTAATGTAATTCTGATGTTTGTTCAAATCTCGTGTTGAACAGAAAAAAATATGCCACGCTGTTTCCTCTTTTGCATATAAATAGCTTATCTTCATCCTGTGACTTAACCATCCTTCCCTTTCTGTACCTTGATCCATCCTCTGACTCCTGGTTGCTAGTGTGGAACACAGCATCCAATACAGATACAAGAAGGGAATGTGTCAGTGCTCAGTTATGGTTGGCTGACAATGACAAAGCAGTGAAGCTGGTAGTAGTACACCTTAGAGGGGGCACAGAAGCAAAGATTACAGTTACATATTTTCAAACCCAGTACCTTAGCTACAGCCAAGGACCAAAAGTGACATGTTTATTGTAGACGTTCTGATGCCCCATAAAACGTAATCATGGTAGGTGTAGACCTGTCAACATATGTGTAACTGTTTCCCTGCTTGATCAATTTGGGTGCCAGAGAAGTCACGAATGCTGTCTGTCCACAGAAGACTTTTGATAACCTCTTTGGCAACGTAAGGAACCAGTGGCGCGATGCAAGAAATGTTCGCATCGGATAAAGGAATTTTTGTGAGCAGATTTTGAGCATGTTCTAATCCAGGAAGCTAAATACCGAACGCTTCTTGAATTGCGCATAAAAAATTCCATTTTCTGACAACAGTGCACAGGTGTATAAATTCATTCGCAATACCAGTTCTTGCATTAGGCGCATTCGCTATTCCACTCACACAGATTTGTTAATCTTAGCCACGCCCACACAAAAAAAAATACCCAGCCGTTCGCTAATCTTGAATTTTCATGTGCAATTCAACAAAATCATGTGCAAACCTGTTCCCTAGTGGTTTTCACACGAGAAATAGCGATTGCTCACGTTTCCTGCATCGCTCCATAAATGTAAAGAATATGGCCTGTAATTCTTTCTATGCATAAGTCAAGCACAGTATTAACACTCTGAAAATTTCTTGTTTTTGACACCCCCCCCCCCATACACTTTTTTATACGTTTCTTAGTTTATTTTGTCATTACAAATACTGATAAATAACTACAAATCCATACAATAGAATATCCAGTGCAACAACTTTTGAAAAATTCATAAAGTGAAATAAAAACAAATTCACATTGGAAACCTCTTGAGGGAAAGTTAATCAAACTATTCTTCAGTGCTCTAATGTTTAGGCTGCTTGGTCCTAAAATGGAAAGGGTAGAGCATAAAATATCAGAGGTGAAGTGGTGTGTGCTTTATACTCAAGAAGAAAACCAAATAAGCTGCCAATATCTCTGCCTTCCTGCTTCATCTATCTCTCTTTCTATCTCCCTGTACCCAACTTACTGGTTTAGACCCATCCAGAGGCAGCCGGAAGATCTGTCTTGTGAGTTTAAATTCAAACATGCTGCCCACTGGACACCTCGTGGCTACCTCCAGATGGGTTTAAAAGATTGTGGTAAAGAGGGAGAGGGAGGTGAAATCATGGGTGCGTATTATACACAAAAATGTAAGGGTATAACTTTAAAATCTGAGAATAATTCACACCTGTTGCTGAGGGCTTTCTTTTCTTTTCACCCTAAAGAAACACTGCTTTGTCATGTTTGCAACTAGTTTCCTATTTGTGGAACTTCCTACCCCTGTACACTTTAATGACCAGAGTGATGTGAAACTCCTTGAACTTTGTGAAGTATGTTCAACCTGGTCGGTCAGCTGTGAACTTTACACTAGTAATGATGCCTGTTATCCATTTTACAGAATTACTGTAAGCTCTTGAAGGCAGGAAACTCCTTGTTTTGTTTTCTGCACATGCTCCCCTTTCTTGCAAATGCAATCCCTTAGGTGCTCTGTTCTGTGTGTCTTTCACTGTATTTGTCAACTTCCTTATCTGCTTTATATCTTACTCTGAGAATAACAGGAAATAAAACACAACAGCTGAAGAGCCACATGTTGTCAACTCCTGTTTTAGTCCGTGTAATTAAATTCTCTGACCGTTTCGGACGGTCGATGTTGAAACAATGTATTTTTATATTGTGGGCATACAACCAAGTTTCAGAATATGTAATTTATTTACCATATTGATTTTCTTACACTTGATTTTGCTAAAAGACTTGAATAGATTGTACTGTACTTTTTTATTTATTTATATACTAGTTACAAAGCCCATATACACGGGCTGATCCGGAGCTGGGAGCTCCGGATGGCTCACAGCCTGTCTGTGCTCCTGGGTCCGGGGCAGCGGCGGCGCTGGGTGACAGTTTGTCACCCAGCCACCTCCACTTCTGCCCAGGAGCCGGGAGCACAGACAGGCTGTGAGCCATCCGGAGCTCCCCGCTCCAGATCAGCCCTTTTTGCGAGTCCCTACTGCGCACGTGACATTACGCACACAGTGAGCAACGCATTCTAGGACTTTATGTTCTAGGATACTATTTCATTGTATTTAGTGTGAGATTCTGCACACTGTTTACTTTTTTGGTAGTGCATTTACTGATATTGTATCAGAATGTCTCACCTCATTGTTTATATTGAAATGAATATGTTTTCTTTGTCTTAGTTTCCATGGGTGTTGCAAGATTATACCTCAGAAGAGTTGGACCTTAATAACCCAGCAGTGTTCAGGGACCTATCCAAACCCATTGGAGTTGTAAATGAGAAAAATGCTGTAGCAGTGCAAGAGAAGTAAGTCTTTGTTTGGACTTGTACAGATGCTTAGCACAAAATCTGTACACTTTGGTTTGTATGCAGTAAAACAAAGGAGCAATTTATTTAAACCTTTAAATGCTATAGAGTTTTCTAACTTTGCTTAGCAATGCCTTGGAGACCTGTCTTGCATAAAAGCAGTTTATATAAACAGGAATTTGTAGATTTTCTTACTCCCCTTAATTGCTGTTGGTTTGCTCCAGAATGAACCCAGTTCTGCTTAATACATTGGGCTAACCAAAGCTAATGTACAGTGGAAAAATGCTACAATTCTGGACACACCATCTGCACCATTGGAAACAAATAAAAATGTCCTTTCTCCACCAGGAGGCAGGCACTTAGAGAGTTAATGATCTCAAGAACTCCTCCCACTCCCTGGCCCTGGTTTACCCATAGGCTCTGCTCACTAGTCTGTTTTCATTTAGAAAAGCATGACTAGGAGTTAGGGTAGGAGACCCTTTGTTCCCCAATGGATTAAGAGAAAAGGATTTTATTGGATGGTCTAAAAATCCATCTTTCTGTTGCATCCAGTGGGAGGGACACAGGGACTCTGGGATGTTTAAAACCATTCCCAAATATATAGGAGGGGAGAGAAAATAGATTAATCTGACTTAATCAACAGTGGCTTGCAATTCTTTGCAGCCAAAACATCTGCTGAAGACAAAACATTAACTTTGCAGAACTGTGTAAAAGCATGAACTGAAGACCAGGTAGCTGCTTTACAGATTTGTACTTATGATGGCCTAGGTTGTGTTGATAGACCTTGTAAAATGGTCTGTAAGTCTGAAAATAACTTGTTTAATGTGCAGTATGTAGGTTTGTTTAACAGGCCATTTAATACTCAAAAAAGATAGTCTTCATAATTGGTCTGCCCTGAAATTGTTTAACACTGTCCTTTTTTGAGAGAGGTTGACATTCAGTGAAGTATCAGATAACTGTAGACAGTGAAAAGAGAATCTGACAACAGGAGTGTATCTCATTTAAATTGAAAGTCAGACCTCTTTTTTAAGAAATGAAGTGTTGAGACTGCAGAGAGAGAGAGAACTGTTAATTCTCATGTTAAATAAAGTAAGTTGGTTGTCCAAGTTTGTCTCAGCACTACCAACCAAGCAGAAGAGAACATTGGCATGGCCAGTTCAGTATGGTTGCAAAGATGAGTTTGATACCTAAATTGGAAACCCTTAGGTTCTGCATATAACTATAAAGAAAGTAGAGACCTTTCGCTGATCCAAGCAAAGTTTCACTATTGTGAGTAGTACCAATTGCAGTAAGGTGATTAAAGGGATAGTAATGTTTCATAATAAAAGCAGCTCTAATTAATCATCATAGTATTTGGACTTTGGAGAGTGTTATTTCAATTCTGTCAGAGTTGTAGTTCAAGAGTAATTCAATGACAAAGTGTCCCCCTCCCTCCCCTTTTACTGATGTAACACTGCTCAGCTAGAGCAGAAGGGAGGTGCCCAGGTAGATTGCAGAGAGGGACAATCTTCAATTAAGAGAAGGGAAAAACCTGAAAAGCTTGTCAAGGGGGGCAAGGCTTTCATTGTTCTCATAGGAAGAAGATTGTCCCCTGCTGTTATCTGTCTGGTCTATGGACTGCATTCCACATCTGAGAAGAGAATGCTTACACTAGGTAAAAGGGGCAGGAGGGGAAACTTTGCTTGTGAATATCTCTTAAACCATAAAGGTTTGAGAGATAAGACTTATATCATTCTTCATGTTTTTTAATGCTTACAAAATAAAATAAAGTTAAAACGCAGTATTACTATCCCTTTAAGCAGATAAAATCCATGAGATTCACTTCTTGAACATCTGTAGATGGTTGGTCTCATCAAGGATTCTCAACTCCACAGACTGAATCTGAAGCATGAAAATGTGCCATTTCTAGTGTCATCATTGGGAGACAGAACACCAGTACAAATATAGAATACTATGTGAGAGTAAAATACATATATAGTCTAATGGTGCATCTTATAAGAATAATCACATAAAACCAGAATGCTATTTGGAAAAAGAAGCATACTGGTGAGAATAGACAAACTTAAATAATACATCTCTGGTATCACATGGGAAAGTAAACCACTTTTATAACCTAATATTGCTTTCAGTGAGATTAGTGTTTATATGTACATGATAATGGTGTCATCTTTGTGAATAAGGGGTAAACAGGAAACGTGTATAGCATAGCAATTTCTTCTGTGAGAATAAAGCACCTATAGGATACATGTGTAAGGACTTGTTACTATAGATTTCACATGGCACATGAACAATATTGAGGAGCCTGAAAAACATTAGTACCATATGAGATACAAAGGCACATTATGTGTGAGAATAAGGTACACATGTGTGATATAAGGATATTTGTTTGTTTACTCTCTGATTAATCATTTTCTCCTAGTCCATGTGGAATGCAAAAACCATGGAGTTAACCTGCTACCACTTTGAGGCAGGGCACTTGCAGTCAAAGCTCTCAGGATTGACTGACACCCTCCCAGCCCCACTTAACTCCCACCTAGCAACAACAGTCTTATGGTTATGGATAGCTGACACACAAAAAATAGCAAGGCAGGAAGGCAGTCACCATGCCAGAGAACAAGGAGGACAGCCCTGTACGGGTTGCAGGCCACATGTTTTTCTCCAGGAGAGATACACTGTGTTCCACAAGGACTAAGAAAAAAGATTTATTGGTAAGTACACAAAAATCCACTTTTGGCTTTCCTCCATTGTGGAACACCGAACCATGGGACATACCAAAGTTGTCCTATCTATAATTCCAGTGATTTTGGGGGGGGGGGATCTCAACAACAAATCCAGTAGCGTCAAAACCAAATAAATCCATGAACCTCAGATGTCACCCTCCCCACATAGAGCTATGCAGCAAATGAAAGGTTTCCAGAAAAGAGAAGAAAAGACCCAGGCACTATTTCCAGATGGACTTTTCTCCCAAAACTGGCCTCAGCCTGAGGCCAGCATGTTGACTCCGTAACGCCACTTCACCACCTTGCACAGATGCTCCACAGAGGCCTGGTTCTTGTGGGACCTCTGTGGTTGAAAGCGCCAGTACCCAAGAAAGGTACTGCCTCTTTAAGATAAACTAGGTCTGGCAAAAGGTTGCCTTGATCAGGAGGCTGCTGTCACCTTAGAAGCCATTTGCCTCCAAAGGGCCATCAGGTATAACAAACAATGTATCCATCTTGAAAAAAAGAATAAATGAACATAGAATTTTGAACACCTAAATACATCCAGACAGTGCAGATCCGTTCTCACGTCTTAGTGATGAGGACAAAGAAAAAGAAGCACAGTCTTTGATTAATACTGAAATCAGAAACTACCTTTTGATGAAACCCAAAGCAAGTAAGCAGAACCACCTCATCTTCGTGAAAAAAAAAAAAAAACAGAAAACGAGCATTACAAGACAACCCCTGCAATTCAGCCATTCTCAGAACAGAAACAGATCCAAACGATGTTCTTCACACCATTTCAAGAACAAGGTCCAGAACCTCTAGTAATTATTGGACGAAACAGACTTGCATGCCTTAAGTAGAGTCTCAAGTGACTGGCTCAGAGAAGCCCTTTCTTCACAGTTTATATGCTTGCCATTCCCCTTGACAGTAGAGTCTCAATGACTGGCTCAGAGAAGCCCTTTCTTTCCAGTATATATGCTTCCCATTCCCCTGCTGCCAGTACATTGTCCACTCTTGGGATATGAATTGTCAATATTTTTGGAACATGAACTTCAGCCTAGGAGCGGATCAATAGTATCTTGGTCCTCAAAGCTACAGGGCAGCTAGGATCAACACTGAAGGGCTAGATTGATTTCCTCAAGTTCCAGCACCTTGATGGAAAGCTTGATCTGGGGGCTGGAGCAAAGAACCAGAGCCACCAGTTGAACGAATGTTGCACTCCACCCCCAACCTGGCAGGCTGGCGTCTTTCATCACTACAGACCACTCCACGATAGCGGAATGGCCTTGCCATTGTCCGGTAGCTTTTCTGAAGCCACTCTGTAGATTCAACTGCACCTGGAGGCACAGAGTCATTACTCGGGACAGATGACATGGTCATCTGGACCATTTCCTCAGAATGTCAAATTTAAGGGCCTTCGTGTGAAAAGAGATTAAAGCTTTGTCTTCAGTGCCAAGACCATTGTTCCTAACACATTCATGAAGACCCTAACTGGAGCAGACAGACTGGTGATGGCCTTAGAAACATACATGTACAAAGTCCAGACATAGCCCTCTGGAAGAAAGACCTGTTCCTGGAGAGTGTCAGATTTCATGCAAAGGAAGACTAGAGATCGTGAGGGACAAGAAATGACTTCTTGAGGTTGGGCACCCAGTATGGAGCTCCAAAATAGACAAACACACTTGAAGATGCAGTCAAAGTATATCTGCAGGAGAGGTCTTCAGCAGAAGATTGTCCAGATAGGGTGGGAGAGAGCGACCCTGTGCCCAGAATTTTGGTCAACACCAGACCAAATTGTAGAGCTGTAAACTGGAAATGGTGATCTTGAAAAGAAAAAGTGGAGAAACCTCTGATGCTCTGCATGAAGATACGCATTCTTGTTCAAAGAAGCCATGAGCTCTCCTAGACGCATGGCAGAAATGACTCAGGGATTCCATCTTGAACCTTGGGGTATGGACAGAACGAATGAAAAACTAATGAAAGTTTTCAGATAAAGCATTAGGTAACAGCCCTCATCCTTTTTGGGGACTATAAAGAGGTGTGAGTAAAACCCCCCAAACATCTGCAGATGGGAGTCTAAACAAGATCTCCATGTCCACCAAGGTTTGGACAGCTTCCTGGATCTAGAGAACCCAAAAGGGGTCTAAGAAAACCCTTAACCTAAAGAAATCACACGGAGGATGGTCTTTAAAATCTATTCAATAACCCTCTGAATCTGCTCACTGTAACATCTGTCACTGTCATCTGTCACACGGAGGATGGTCTTTCAAATCTATTCAATAACCCTCTGAATCTGCTCACTGTAACATCTGTCACTGTAACATCCCACGTCTTTCAGTTCTGCCACAGGCATGTCCATATCTCCTGGGGCTGCCCCAGGAGCATTGAGTCAGACTGAGGGAGTCTTATTAGTGGTAGGCTTCTGTGTGGGCTTCTTGGCCTTCCCGGTGGAGTTGGACTTGTGGTGGAAATGTGATTTGCCTGAGGAGATGGGAGCCTTGGCTGCTTGGGAGTAGTAGTGGGTTGGGGGTGGAGCAAAAAGTGAGATTAATGCTGAGAAAACCGACATTTAGGAGGCTGCTGGTATAATAGAGAACTCTTGCCTCTATTGGCCTTGACTAATCATATTATCCAATTTTGGGCAAAAGTAATTTACCTATGAATAGCAAGGTGATAAGTGACTTTTTAGAAGACTGGTTAGTCAACCACCTCATCAGCCACAGAGTGAGGTATATAGCCACAGAAAGAGAGGGCATCTTAGAGACAAAAGTATTCACATCCAAGGTTGTGAATGCATAGGCCTTCCCTGTAGAAATTAATTGACACTGAGGGGAAAATGGGGCTCTCGGTCTATGAGGAAAGCAAGTCATTGGAGATCTATCTATCAATCAATTTGCTACCAACCCCATTTAAATCAGTGGGAGTTTGGGGATTTTTTTCCAGGTCTGGGGATCTGCTATATGCTATGGCAAAATGTTCCTCCTTTACTAATAGCCCCATATTTCCTTTTGTCAATGAGTTCACTACTGGTGCCCTTTATCCCAAATACATGCGCCTTGCAACTCTTTACCGACTCTTAACCTTCATATGTGTTTTTGCATGCCGTGGAAGCTTTGATTGTATCCTTGGCAAAAGCAATCACCGACAACCATTTTTCTGTATATTTATGTACAAGTTTTGTTTATGCTGCTGCTGAAGACTTTGGAGCTTCATAAATAGAGGATGATAAAATGTTTTAATTTTTTTTATAAAAGCACAGAGATGCTTGTTCCACTGACCACCCCATGTACAATTGCAGGTATGAAAACTTTGAAGACCCCATGGGGATCATTGAGAAGTTCCACTATGGTACTCACTACTCTAATGCTGCAGGTGTTATGCATTATCTGATTCGTGTGGAACCCTTCACCACCCTGCATATCCAGCTCCAGAGCGGGAGGTAACTTATAACCCCTTTGTTTGCAGAAAAAGGTTAAAATAAAAGATTGTTTGTTTTGGCTACAAATAAGCATGGAGTGCTGGGTTATACCATTTTTATTTAGCAAACAAAGCTTTCAAAAACACATGAACAGCTTGTTAGAGATCCGTTATCACTTTCAGCCATAATATATACATTTGTTTTTCCATTTGGCCATTTCTGCCAAAGAAGAAATAATCTACATTGGTTGTTTTATCCCTATTCATGTACACTTGTGACCCTATGTAAATAAAGATGTTCATTCATTATCCATTCATTTTTGGAGTGCCGTACTTCCATGGCCTGAAATTTAATGGTGGTACTTTAGTGTAGAAGTTTATGCACTGCTGTGGTCAGTTAACCATAAACCTCCATATACTGTAAAATCTCGGGTATAATACGCACCTAATGTGAACTGGGGGGTGCGTATTATATGCAAGAGTTTTTTTTATAAAAAAAAAAAATTAAGCCTGCCAGATCCCTTCCCTCCCTCTCCTGGTGCTATCTGCTGCTAAAATACCATTTACTTCAAAGTTCAAGTCCCCGCATTTTCCCCATTAGCAGGCAACATATAACAGATGTCAATATTCCCTGCGGGCGGCATGCTTCCATTCGCCGTGCGATTCCATCAGGACCCACCGGCTCCAGCCAATGGTAGTGTCCTGTGAGGATCTGAAGGTCCTCACAGGGCAATACCATAGCCGGAAGGAAGCAGGCGGCGAATGGAAGCATGCCGCCCGCAGGGAATATTGACATCTGTTGTATGTTGCCTGCTAATGGGGAAAATGCGGGGACTTGAATTTTGAAGTAAGTAAATGGTATTTTAGCAGCGGATAGCGCCAAGGGAGGGAAGGAAGGGATCTGGAAGGCTTAATTTTTTTTTTCTTAAGAGGGGAAAACAAGGGTGTGTATTATACATAGGCACTCTTGTTTTCCCCTAAAATCTTGGGCATAATATACACCTGCGTATTATACACAGGTGCGTATTATACCTGAGATTTTACAGGTACTACTCTAGCAACAGCACCACTGTAAAATTTCAGGCCATGGAGGTACTGTATTCAAAAAATGCAAGTTTTGGCCACAGTAACTTTTGAATAAAACATCTCTCATCATTCCCAGTCAGCAGGATAAACACTGCAATATATATTTTTTCAGTACTTCCCTTTACGTTCCTGATACAGCCCATTAGTAACATTTGAATTTTGCACATAGATTCAACATATGATGGGTTTGTTGTTAAAATTAGCTACTTAGATGGTGCCCTGGGTAACAATTAATGGGAAATTGAAAGGAAGTTGTAGAATTATGCACCTTGATAGCACAGAGCAAAAAACTGGACTTCTCAACATGAAGTAACATTGTGTTTTGCCTCTTTAGATTTGACTGCGCTGATCGCCAGTTCCATTCCATACCTGCAACCTGGCAAGCTCTCATGGATAATCCAAACGATGTGAAGGAACTTATACCTGAATTTTTCTATTTTCCTGAGTTCTTGGAGAATAAGAATGGTAATGGATTATTGAACAAACTGTAATCCTATTAGAAATCTATCTATCTATATATATAAAAGAATAAGCCTCATTGCATAATTTATGGTTCCTCACACACAGAACATAATTTATGTCTCCTCAGAAAACACACACACATTGCACAGAATGCCTCATTACATAATTTGTCTCATCAGGAGACACAACTCCTATTGGGTGATTCAGTGGGGACATTACTGCTCCCATTGGGTTATTCAATGGGGGCATGTTTATCATACAGGGAGTTGGCCCACCCCCTCCAGCCCTCCCACCACTATCCAACTGAGAAAAAATATATATAGCTGCCACTCACTTCTGAAGTAGGGGATATCAGTAACTTCTCCCGGTCCATACACACTCTCACTCAGGATCATGACCCCACAAACACACTGTTTCACCTCCCACAGATAATTGTAACCCTCCGTACACTCTTAAATAAACTCTTTTATTTAACTCTTTTCATCTCTTCAGTCAACCTCACTAACTGTCACTCCTCCACTTCCTGATTCCCACCCTTTCTCCTTAAAGGGAGAGAGATGCTTTGCTGTATGTTACAGAGGGCAAGCCTCAAACACCACTTTCTATTTATTCCCTCAGCATATTGCTACATTGCCTCAACTGAAGAGCCACCGTGTGTTATATTGCTATGTTACCTCAGCTTAAGTAAGGAGGAGTTACTGCTCCCATTGGGTGATTCAATGGGGGAGTGATTTAAATCATGCAGGGAGTTGGCCTGCCCCCACTCTCCAGCCCGCCCACCACTATCCAAGTAACTGAAAAAACAAAATGGCTGCCACTCGCTCCTACGCCACAGACACATCAGACACAAACACACACACTCACAAACACACATAATCATACACACACACACACTCAATCACACACAGTCACACTCTCACTCAAACACACTCACACTCTCACTCACACACTCTCACTCACACACACTCACGCACTCTCACTCACGCACTCTCACGCACTCACTCAATCTCACACTCAATCACACACTCACACTCTCTCATACACACACACACTCAATCACTCTCACTCACACACACTCTCTCACTCACGCACTCTCACACACACACTCACACTCAATTACACACTCAGTCACACACTCAATCACTCACACACACTCATACTCAAGCACACACACTCTCACTCACACTCTCACTAACACACACTCTCACTCAATCACACTCACACACACACATACTCAATCACTCACACGCAATCTCTCACACTCACTCACACCCCGGGAGCAGCACGATCCACCTTCCACCATAGTCTCACTCACTCACACCCCGGGAGCCAGCATGATCCAACTTCCACCATAGTATGTGCAATTACCACATTCATTTGAACTATATGAATGAATGCCACAGTGGAGGCATAAGTACAAACACAAACTCATTACAATGACACATACGTCACCCCCTTATGACTCACTTCTGTGTGTGTGTCTCTGTGTGTGCTTGTGTGTTCATCACTGTGTGTGTTGCATGTCTGTATCATACTCTATGTGTCTGCATGTTGTGCATTGCATGTGTGTGTGTATGACTGTGTCGCTCTTTATGCATCTCAGTGCATGCGTGTGCATTTGCATGTGTGTGTCTTGCATCCGTGTATGTGCATTAATTACCTATATAGCCTGACGGGCAGCGCCATCCCACATTGCTAGTAATTAAATATAATAATTAAATATACTATAATCCATCTCTGTGGTACTGAGAAACATATCTTTACACTTGATGTTTGAACTTTTCATATTAATCATTGTATAAAAAAAAAAAAATTAAATGTACATACTTCAATTTTGTTATGCTAGAACACCAAATTTATATTTCTTTAACTGAACATATGATTTTTCTTTAATCTTTTGTTTGATCAAATGAAGCATGTTAAGGTATTCTAAGATGAACTAAATGGAGTAGTGGAAAATACTTTCATATATATTTATTGTCAGGCTCATTCAGGGATGGATTTCCATATCAGGTTACCCTACACAAGGCATCTTAGGTGACCTTAGTGCTGACCATGACCCTGCCCCAAAGCCATCCACAGCCACACAAAATGGCTGTTAAACCCTTGGGTAGTAGAAAGATCTCCACTACATTGCTTTGTAATGCATAGGAGACATATCTAACATCCAAGAGATTAAATAATAATCAGAAAAAAAGGAGTATTCAAACTGCTAAATAAGCCAGCCACTATAAACCAGAAGCAAGTGTCTGGTGCCAGGGTGGGATCAGGATTGCTCTGGTCACACCCACAACTCAGAATATGAGTTTGTCAGCACAGCTGAGGCACCTCTCTGGGCACTTGATCAAAAACGCTCTCTGAGTATATATCTACTTTACCCCCATCAGAACAGAATATTTTAAAATTACCTTCCCTACAGGTTGGATGTAAGGCAAAGCTTAGCTTTCATTTTTATTTTATGCTGGCCTCTTAGAAGGATTGAACCAGAGAACAGACTTTAAAGACCATATTCTGTGGAGAGTGTCTTGCAGTATCAGCCTCATGGTTTTCTCTGAGCTTACTTACCTTATAGGAGTTTGAAGAGTGAAGAGAATGGGTTTTCTCTCAATGCACAGATCCTGTGAGTATGTCCCTATTTCTGTTTCTCTGACTGGCAGTCACTTTTCTCTGTGGAGTTCAAGCCTGACTAACAGCACATATTTTATGCTTCTTTATTTGCTATCAACTTTTTTTTCTTCTGTGTCCCCATCCACGGCGACAGAGACAAGCGGGTCATGTCATTTTCGTCCAGCTGTCGTAGGACGAATGAAAAAAGGTTTAAGACGAGGTCCCAGACTCTCCCAGTCATTTGGCCCTACACAGCTGGAGTAGGTCACGGGCAGTAACACTTACCGTGACCAAGTAGCATTAGAGGCTGCATTCTTGCCGCCCGATCCAGATCAGATTCTGAAGCCTTGACTCCGCTATCAGCCGGTCATAGGATGGGAACGCTGCAGCATGGCCGTCAGGACTCTCTCCTTCGTGGAGGTAGCAGTCAGGCGGTGAAGTCACATCAGGTGCGTGTCACCATGGGACGCAGGAACGACCAGGTTGAGCTCTAACTCTGCAGCACCCAGGAAACAGAACAGCCGGCAGGGAAAGTGTAAAGTCCTTCTGGCCATGCTTTATTACCTCAGGCAGCTTGTTTCTGGCGTCCTCTGCGTTCCAGCATGAAACACACGCCAGAGGCCTACCCTATATATTTGAGCAATATACCATGCTATTACGTTATGTCTATTGTGTGTTATTTCCCTTGGCTCCTATTTAGCTTTTAATGCATATTTAGTAAAAGTAAAGTTTTAAGTGTGATTTTTAAGTGATCATGACGTCTGTATCCAAGTCTGGACAACCCAAGGATAAGGAAAAAGCTGACATTAATGAGGACAAATCTACTCAGAAAATGAAGTCCTGCTTGGGTTGTGACAATAAGATCTTGTCCTCTGACTCCTTTAATCTATGCCCAGACTGCCTTAAAAAGGCCGCCAATCCTGAAGTACCAACACAGTTCCAGGATTTCTTGTCCTGGATGAAGACATCGACCTAAGACACATTTTCCTCATTGCAGGGATCTTCAAGCAAAAAGCATCCCAGGATGGAGGATCCAGGGGAAGGTACTTCATCTAGACCTTTGGATATGGAAGACAGTAGTTTTTTAGATAATTTATCAGACTATGCTTCTGAGGAAGAAGGGGAAATTGCAGAAGAAGAAGGAGCCTTTAATATTGATAAAATGGAGCCCTTTCTGAAGAATCTGCACAAGACCCTAGGCTTGACCGAGGAACTTAAAAAGCAGGGTATCTTGGATACAGCCTTCTTAGGCAATAGAAGGGAAGTGCCTGTTTTTCCAGTACATCACTCAGTATCAGAGCTGATTAACAGAGAATGGAAGAAGGGAGATAAGAGGATCGCCATTACAAAAAGGTTCCAGAGGATGTATCGTTTTAAAGAGGAAGAAGCTTCAGCTTGGATGATGCCACCGAAGATTGACACACCCATTGCTCAGTTGACAAAAAAAAAAAACACAATTCCTATGGACGATGGGTCTTCACTCAGAGATCCTATGGATAGGAGAATGGAAAGCGCCCTTAAAAAGCAGTTCTCTATCCTAGGACAGAAGTTAAAGACAGCTACATCCCTTGCCTGTGTATCTAGGGCAGTCAGAATTTGGCTATCTCAACTGGAGGAAAAAATTGAGTCATCTTTTTCAAGATTGAAATTGATAAAAGAAGTATCTACCATCAAAGAATCTGTGGCCTTTTCCTGTGACGCCTCATGGGATCTGATTAGACTTAGCACAAGATCATCATCGCTTTCTGTGACTACCAGGAGATCCTTATGGCTACGAAGTTGGGGCGCCGATTCATCATTTAAGAGTAAGCTGGTATCTCTCCCATTCGCTGGTTCCATGCTATTTGGGAATCAACTGGATGAAATTATCAGGAAAGTCACAGGGGAAAAAGGTTCCTTTCTCCCTCAGGATAGAAGAGGAAGGAATTCGCCCTCAAGATTTTCCTTTAGAAGCAAAAGAGCATTTTGTGACTCCAGGTGTTTTCAGTCTTCCCGTGCGTACGACCAAAGAAACTCTTCATTTACGCAGCCCTCAAGGGGATTCTTTGAAAGAACACCCCCAGGGGCGGTCAATTCAAGCGAGAAACCTTATGAGATTCAGCGGGCTCTGCTTCCAGCTCCAGTGGGTGGACGATTGGCGTTATTCATCCAGGACTGGATTCAAAATACTACCGTGGACAGATGGGTACACCAGATACTGGAAGCAGGGTGTCTGCTAGAGTTCATCAGTCTACCCCGCAAGAATCTCTTCAGGTCTTCAGTAACACCACAAAATCCAATGAAGGCCCTGGAGTTAAGAGAATCTATCAAGAATCTTCTCACAGGCCAGGTAATAGAACCAACCTTACAGAATCCAAAGGAAGGATTTTATTCAATAATTTTCACTGTTCCAAAAACATCAGAAGGCTTCAGAACCATTCTAGATCTAAAACTTCTCAACAAACTCCTAAAGAAGAAGCCATTCAGGATGGAGACAATTATCGTCAGTTATACAAGCAATTTGGCTGCATTCCTTCCATACAACAATAGATCTAAGGGATGCCTACTACCATATTTCGATAATACCTTCTCACAGGAAGTACCTCAGATTCTTCTTCGAGGGGCATCATTGGCAGTTCAGAGCTCTGCCATTGGGGCTCTCTTCAGCCCCAAGGATTTTTTCAGAGGTCCTGGCAGCAGCCTTGGAACCTCTGAGGAGAAAGGGAATTCTAATTATACCATACTTAGACGATTTCCTTCTGGTAGTGCCAACAGAGGAACAATCCGCTCATCACATGGAGTTAACTTTGCCTCATCTTCAGAGTCTAGGTTGGCTGATAAATCATCAAAAGAGCCAGCTCATTCCATCCCAGCTTCTGACCTTCCTGGGTTTGATAATGGATACAACCAGCAAACTAATAACCCTCTCACCATGAAGGAAACAGGGGATCATCACCAAGGTGAAACAATTCCAGAAGATGAACATACAGACAGCTCAGGACTACATGCAGCTGTTAGGAGTCATGACATCATTCCTTCAAATACTGCCCTGGTCAAGATTTCACATGAGACGTCTTCAGTCCCTGTTTCTACCCCAATGGAATAAGGACACCAGCAACTCATCCCAAAGGATTCCCTTATCCTCAAGGGCAAAGAAAGAGCTGCTTTGGTGGACAGATCAAAGCAATCTAAAGAGGGGTATGTCTCTGCTAGACTACCAGTGGCACAAAATTTCAACAGACGCAAGTCTGAAGGGTTGGGGAGGAGTTGGACCCAGGAGAGTGGTCTCTAAACATGGAAGTTTTCAATTAAGTGGTCAAGAAATTCGGAAGTCCAATAATAGACCTGATGGCCTCAGAAGACAACAGGAAGACAGAGAACTTCTTCTCAAGGTCAAGGAACCCGAGGCCACTGGGCTTGGATGCCATGGAATTTCTCATTAGCCTACCTGTTTCCTCCAATTCCGATGATCCCAAGAGTCATCAGAAAAATCAGAAGGGACAGGGCTGTAGTGATTTTTATTGCCCCGAACTGGCAAAGGAGGGTCTTGGTTCTCAGATCTGATCAACCTGTCAGTAGAGGAACCTTGGAAACTTCCTGTCACAGCTGATCTCCTAACCCAGGGACCAGTACTTCATCACAATCTGGGGCTTTTGAAGCTAACGGCTTGGAAGCTGAAAGGATCTCCTTAAGATCCAGAGGACTTTCAGATAAGGTCATAGATACCATCTTATCTGGCAGGAAAGCTTCCACTTCCAACATATACTGCAGGATTTGGACAACTTTCAATAACTGGTGTAGGAGATCCAGTATTCATAGAGAAGCAATATCGTCATCCAACATTCTGGATTTTTTACAGAAAGGCTATGAATCAGGCCTGAGCCCTTCTTCGTTAGGGGTTCAGCTATCAGCTATTTCTGCAATTTTGGCCAAACAGTTTGCTGAAGATGATATAGTGAAAAAATATATGAGAGCAGTAACAAAGTCCAGGCCCAGACTGAGACAGGTGGTTCCCCCTTGGGACTTCAACTTAGTTCTGAATCAACTGTCTGCATCTTCTAGGTTTGAGCCTCTTGATTTGGCCCCTCTGAAGTTTCTTACCTTAAAGGTTGTTTTCCTAACAGCCATTATCTCCGCAAGAAGAGTTTCATAGCTCCAAGCCCTATCCGCAAAATCCCCTTACATAATTTTTCACCAGGACAAAGTGGTCCTGAGAACTAACTCGGAATTCAAATCAAAAGTTGTCTCACAATTTCATTTGAACCAAGACATCATATTGCCATCCTTCCTTCCCAATCCTAAAGGAAAAAAAGAAGAATTGCATAACTTAGATCTATTCCGGTGCATGTCCATTTATCTTGAAAGGACAAGGAAATACAGAACTTCCAATTCCCTGTTTGTCCATTTTCAGGGAAAATTCAAAGGCTCTGCAGCTTCTAAAGCCTCTATCGCAAGGTGGATGACCCAATGTATATCAGCAGCCTACCTAGAAGCAGGCAAAGGTCCACCAAAAAAGCTTAAAGCCCATTCTACAAGAGCAGTTTCCACCTCATGGGCCTCAAAGGCTTCTGTTTCAGCAGAAGACATATGTAAAGCCGCAACATGGACATCCATTTCTACCTTTATCAAACATTACCATCTGGATGTCCAAGCTTCCACAGAAGCAAGATTCGTCAGGAAGGTGTTGCATGCCGCCTTACACATAGGAAAGGTACCCTTTGGCTATATCCTTCACTTACATCGCAAGGGTCTCTCTCTTATATAAAATCGCATAGTTGGGGCAGCTACGCGGTTAAGGGAATAGGTTCTTTTACTTTCCTTTGTTTCCACCCTTCAGACACTGCTTTGGTATATCCCGCTTGTCTCTGTTGCCGTGGATGGGGACACAGAAGAAAGGGAGAAATTTTTCTTACCGATATTTCCTTTTCTTCTGTGTCCCTCCACGGTGCTCCCTGCCCATTAATGTTGTTTGCTTATGTTTTTAGCTATGACAAAAGATGACTGCCTGGGGGAGTCTGAGACTTCCTCTCAAACCTTTTTTCACTGGTCCTATGCCAGCTGGACT
This sequence comes from Rhinophrynus dorsalis, assembly GCA_037306005.1. Lineage (NCBI taxonomy): Eukaryota > Metazoa > Chordata > Amphibia > Anura > Rhinophrynidae > Rhinophrynus > Rhinophrynus dorsalis. The sequence goes on along the minus strand of CM074725.1, from coordinate 145,440,352 downwards.
GTAGTGACATAACCCTCTTGCCTCTGTCGCCATGGAGGGACACAGAAGAAAAGGAAATATTGGTAAGAAACACACACACGGTTCCTTTCAGCGACACCTGTAGAGCCATCACACCATTTTTAAAATTGGGAGACTACATTTCCAAGAAACCTTGGACTTTTTGGCAGAGGAAGAAGTGGTCCTAAGCTGACTCTCTTCCTTTTGGATTCTGATTACTACACAGTGGCTGGTCTCTCCCGCTTGCTTGCCACATCAACCCTCCTGCAATCAGATTGGTACTTTTAAAGATTTATAAGTACCTCAGTTCTACTTTTTTCTTACTCTTATTGTCTTTACTTTATTTCTTAAGGGGTCACTTAAGGAAGATATGGGCATGTCTAAGGTTTTTAGGGGTCTTTTTAAACCTTTTAACCTATTGCTACTCATGTCAGATTAGTCTTCCTATGGAACTCTCTAGCACTCTATGTCCCTCTTGTTCTATAGCCTCCACTTAACCTCCGAGTTCCTCATGTATTGAACAGGAGCCTGCATGGCCTTACTTTGCTCAGTAACTTTTATCCCTTCATCTGTTCAAGGGGTCTTAGGCTCTTGGTCCATGGAACATCATGTACCCGCCAAACGGTGCCTTGAGCCATGTTTTAGAGGGTTATGTTGCCATTATTGGGGATTCCTCATCTGAGGAAGGGTGGACAACTTGGATTCGTCCTTCTCTGTTGGGGACTCCTAGGAGGAAGACACCAGTTCTTCCACTGAGGGTCTTATTCAGGCTGTGCTAGAGACACTTTAGGTCTTTGAGGCCTCCAATTCTAGTTCTCTTCCCCTGATATTTTCAAAAGACACAAGAAGAAGGTTGCTGTTTTTCCTTTCTTACTAATCCCTAGAGCAGTTACTCATGGAGGACGCCTGACAGGAGATTATTCCTGCTAGGCATATCTCTTTTATGTATCCTTTTTCTGCTGTGGCTTTAGCAAAGTGGGCTAAACCCCTCCCCCCTCACGGTAGACACCCCATTTTCTCCGGCTTTGATACTGGTGAATGTTGCAGAATCAGGTGGATAAGTGCCTGGATTCCTTTTTTATCCTGTGTCCCTCCCCGGCATCAAAAATGTTTAATATATCCGCCCTCTAGCTGGGTAGGACCTCCTCAAACTCTTTAAACTCTCCTGGCTGGTGATATATATATATTTTTTTTTTGTCCTACCCAGTTGGATGGATGTATTTTTTAGTTTGCTCCATTTCCCTCTCTTCAGGCCGGTAAGAATGCTGTCTACCGGGCAAAAAGCGTGGCAGCTCAGAGAGCCCGCTACTCTCGCGCTGAATGTTTGCACCAGCATCAATAAAAAGTATTTACCTTTCCCTCCTTGTCCTCTCCGTACGGCAAACAGGCCTCTTCCCCTTCCCAGTCATCTCAGAGTGTCCCCAAACATGTGGATGCCATCCAGAGTTGAACCCACAGGAAGCGGAAGCTGTAGTATTTATCATTATGCGTTGACAGAAGACAGGATCAACAGCATTTCCAAAAGGATATCTCAGTTCAAAAGAAGTGTGATCCATACCACACAGGATTTCATGGAACTTCTGGTCAACCTTTCATCAACAACTCAAATGGTACCCTGGTCGAAGATCCATATGTGACCTATCTAATTCACTTTCTTAAAATTTTGGAACAGGGATTCTGGAAGTCCCTTCCCAGGGAATATCTCTCCCCCAGTCTACAAGGACAGAGTTAAGTTGGTGGTTGCGGAAATCAAACCTCAGGAAGAGAGCATGCCTGGAGGAACACAACTGGGAGATTCTGACTATGGATGCCAGCCTGCCAGGCTGGGGAGGCAAATGGAGGTCAATCTTCATTCAGGGGAAATGGAGCACTTCAGAGAAAGAGCTCCACATCAATATATTAGAGATGAGAGCAGTATGGAACTGCATTCAGCATCTGAAGAGCAGTCTAAAGAGAAAATGGGTCCTAATCCACTCAGACAACTTTCCCACAGTAATGTACATGAAAAACCAAGGAGTAACAAGAAGTCACAATCTGTACAAAGAAGCCAGGAGAATTCTCCTGTGGGCAGAGAAAAACCGAAGAGGAATCTCAGCCACCTACACATTGCGGGACGAAACAACACCATAGCAGATTACCTCAGCTGGTGCCTCATAGATCCAGGGAAGTGGTCCCTGGACCCCCTGATATTCAACCAGATTTTCCAACATTGGGGTCAGCCGGAGATAGATCTCATGGCCTGAAAAGTCAATATGAAGTGCCTAAGATACCTGTCCAGATGGAGAGAGCAGGAGTCAGAAGGTCACAATGCATCGAAGATTCCATGACATTCAACCTGGCATATATTTTTCCACTTTTTCCAATAATTATGTCAGGGCTCAAAATTTCCACTAGCCAATGGCGAGTGAAAATTTAGCCCTGGCGAGTAGAAATTCAGCCCTGGTGGGTAAGTTTTGGCTTGCAGTGGCGAGTAACTTTTCAGGTCTGGCTAGTAGCAAAGGACTTCAAATTTGAAGCCCTGATTATGTCATAGGAACTCTTGTGCAGACATCATTCTGATCGCTCTGGATTGGCCCAGGAGACCTTGGTACTCTTTCCTGATGTCCATGTCAATAGCACCACCCTGGCAACTCCCACAGATTTCCAAGCTACTAACCCAAGGATCAGTCTGCCATCCAGACCCCAGCCTACTACATTTGATGGCCTGGAGGTTGAAAGGTTCATGCTAAAGAACAAAGGGCTATCAGAGGCAGCTGCCAGTACCATCATTGCTGGAAGAATGAAATCAACCTCTAGAGTATATTCCTGAGTATGGTCAAGCTTTTCTTCCTGGTTCAGATCAAAGTTTCCCCTGAAATATTCAATTACCATTCCAAAAATCTTACAGTTTTTACAGGATGGTTTTCAGGCAGGTTTGCGACCTGCGTCTATTAGCATACAATTATCAGCCCTATCAGCTACTCTGGCTGTTAGATATTTGAGGGCAATATCCAAGATCAGGCCCACCATTCATAGTATTATTCCACCATGGGATTTATACTTGGTACTGGCCAGTTATGTAGAGCGCTTCTCATTGAACCCATAGAAGACTTTCCTTTGAAACACCTTACTCTAAAAGTGATGTTCCTTACAGCCATCACCTCAGCATGTAACTTTAATGAATTACAGGCCGTATCCTGTAAAAGTCCTTTTATGGTATTCCATCAAGACAAAGGGGTCTTAAAACCAAAGCTATCTTTCAGGGGTAAGGTTATCTCTGAGTTTCACCTTAACCAAGAGATCATTTTACCATGTTTTTGCACTAATCTTCAAGCAACCAAAGAAAAAACATTCCATAATCTGGACCTGGCCAGAGCCCTTTCCATATACTTGAGTAGGACAGAAGAGTTTAGAGCCTCAGACTTTGTTTATATATTTTCAGGGAAGACTCAGAGGCAAAGCAGTTTCAGAAGCTGATGAATCACTGATTGCATTAGAATGGCATACAGGGAGGCCGGGCAGCAGGTTCCGAGATACTTTAAAGCCCATTCTACCAGGGCCATATCCACCTCCTGGGCTAAGAAAGCTTAAGCTTCTCCATCTGTAAGGCAGTAACTTGATCTTCCTTGTCCACGTTCATCAAGTAATATCATCTTGATGTCCGGTCTTCTGCTGATGCCAAATATGGAAGAAAAGTACTGGAAGCTGTTGTTCCAACCTAATTTGATATAATCTGTCCTCCCTTCTTGTTATGGAGGATTTTGTTCTTGCATAATGGTATTCTTATTCTTTATGTGCCATTTTTAATGCCGGGGAGGGACACAGAAAAAATTATACATTTTTCTTACCGTTATTTGTATTTCTTCTGTGTCCCTACACGGCATACCCTACCCTTCATTTAACATGTGTACATTCTATATTTTGCAGCTCGGCCAAAAGGAAACTGAAATAACCATCTGGAAGCTCACATTTAAAGAGTTTGAGGAAGTCCTACCAGCTGGAGGGCTGAGACATTACCCAATTTTAATGCAGTGTAGGAACACAGACGAAATGCAAACAATGGTAAGAAAAATTTATCCTGATCTGTTCCAGGCCCAACTAGGGTCAGATATTCCTCCCCAAGGCCAACACCTTTACCCAGCCTTTGGCTGCAACAAGAGTACCCCTGTGTCTAGCTACACAAGCTGTGCTTGCTAGCCTCCTTTTCTAGCATTCATTCTGCAGAAACTTCCATTCTCCCAATCAAATCTGCATCTTGGCACATAGGGATGGTCTATTATTAGCTCTACCTCTGTCTCAAAGGTTCAACAGAACAGGTAGGTGAGTATTCTTGGGTTCTCTTGTTCAAGGTATTCCCTTTCTTGTTCCACTTCTGTTTCTTTCTTTCATCTTTGCTATACATTAAAATTGAGGGTGTCCGGAAGGGAGTAGAGTGTATATAGAGCAGGTGGTTTCCTCTTCAGAGAGCTTTTAATCAAGAGCCCTGCCCTCAGGGAGGAATGGACATTACCTGATGGTTCCTGTGTTCCACATAGACTAAAAGCAAAGGATTTATTGGTAAGTACAAAAAAAATCCTATATAATAATTCGCTAAATCGTGTGTAACGCCACAATCATGCGCAGTAGAGACTGCTGCGCGTGCTGCAGTCATGTGCAGTAGAGACTGCCCGTGCCACGGCTGATAACAGAGTGGGGAGCTCTGAAGGAGCGTTCCGCTCTGTATCGGTCGCGGCGCGGGCAGTCTCTACTGAGCATGACTGCACCGCGACCCGCTACCAGTGGCATTGTGGCCCGTGTAATGGGCTCTTCATCTTGTCCCCCGTATAAAATGTTAAGGGTACCCTGAAAATTCCAGACTACATGTTACGGCTGCATTGAGAAGAGAAAAAAAAAAAAGAGAGATTGAGAAACACTGCCCAGCTGATTGTTCTGCCTAATGTAAAATGTGACCCCAAGTGTATATTCATTATTCGTTATGCAGCCATGTTAATTTTCTGTTTCAGGATTTGATTTGGGGAGACTCCAAATTACCAAAGAACAAGTAAATGATGTTATTCTTCCCAAATGGGCCAAAACACCAGAAGACTTCATCCGCAAGCACAGAAAGGCATTGGTAAGACCACAGGAGACTGAGAGCACTATAATGTTCAAGAAGCTCATGCTTACCAAGACAAAATGGAGCAATTCTGGGCAGACCAATTGCAAAATATTAAGTTCCACTTATGTAAATGGGGCTTTTATCCCCATGATTGCTAGAGAGGTCTGCAACACATTACAATGCAATGAGTTGGAGATTTCTCTAGCATCCAGTGGGCTAAAAGGCCCGTTTAAATTAATATGAATTTGGGACATAATTATTTTTACCATGTAGTTGAGTTGGTTTGCGCCCAGAATTGACCCACATTTACTTAGGACCTCAGCCTAACTGTCTTTGCTCTTTAACAGGAATCAGAATTTGTGTCCGCTCATCTCCATGAATGGATAGATCTGATCTTTGGCTACAAGCAGAGGGGAGACCCTGCAGTTAAAGCTCTCAATGTGTTCTACTATTGTAGCTATGAAGGTATTGGTTGTGAAAGTGCATTTTGTGAATTGTAACCCTATTTGATATGCAAACTTTAATATGGAAGTATTCAAATACTCAAATTATATTGGGGATTTTGTTATGGAAGAGTGGTATACAAAAGTCCCTTTGTGAACAATCTGGTTATTTGGGGACTCTTAGGGTCATATACACAATTGTAAAAGTGAAGCAATTCTGGGGCAAACCAGCTTCATCTTATGGTACAAATAGAACTTCCCATTCATTTAAATAATATGATTTTTATACTCGCAGTAGAAGGCACAGGGGCCATGGATGTAAAACATCCTCCTCTAGGAGCCAGGGCACTTAACAATCAGCCTCAAATCAGAATAAACTCTATATCTTCCCCAACCTACATAATCTCACTTCCTTCCTTCTTGGTCAATTTACATTTAGGAAAGAAGAGAAAGATAATTTGACCAAAGCTTGAGTTGCAAAAAAATTAAGGCTGGACACCTGAACCCCAGACATTGGAAAGGTTTTTCTCATGGCGAGATGCCCAACATCTCTCAGTGGATTAAGATAGAATTATTTAAAGAGGATCTACCACCATAGTTAAAGTTGCCCTGAAATAATTAGGCAGATGTCGACTAGCTTAATAATAGTTATCTTACCTCTAAGAACTACACGATTGTGAAGAAAGCCTTGATCTTCCGAGATTGACAGCCAGGTTAGTGCAGTGTGTACGCCTGTGCCGTTTATCCCTTCCGGTGCGTTTCTGTACAGTGCACTGCTTCTTAATGGAGACCAGGACTGGCAGCGCAGGCGCGCAGACAAGATGTGTGCACTGATGCCTGGCTTCCTGTCTCAGAAGAGTAAGGCTTTCTTTACAATTAAGATAACTATTCTTAAACTAGTGGCCATCTGCCTAATTATTGCAGGGTGGCTTGGTGTCCAGTGGGAAACACTGGGACATACCAGTTTGGTGCTAAAAGTACAGGGAGGGAGAGAGAAAAATACTCAGCCATATTCAGAACTTTGCTTCCAAAGCTAGCATCTGCTAAAGCTGAAAGGTTGACTCCTTAAAATTTGGTGTATGTGGGACAGAAGACCAGGTGGCTGATGTACAATTTTGATCTGCTGAGACAAGAGGGGAGATGCACTAAGGCGTGATATGGAGGTGATAAAGTGGAGATGGCTTCTCCTCCTTTTCTGTTTAGCTTATAACACTGGAGAAGGGGCAAAAAGAGGAAATGGCTCCTCTGCCTACTATCCAAAGAAAGTCAGATAAGCAAGTATTTATCAGAAAATGTAAATTCTTTATTGATCTAGACAAAGATAGATACAAAAATATTAAAAACAAGTAATAGCAAAGAAGAGCAAGAAATCCCTCCAGAAGAATAACAAATATGAGGACAAAAAAAACAAATAATACAAATGTTCCCTCACAATATTACAGAGGGTCTTAAATCAACCTCATAATAATATGAACATACCTGTCTACTGCACTTTCCCCTGGTAGTCACCCCATAAAGGTGTATAAAGCATTCCTAAACTTCTACATATATATAAGTGAAACTTAAATGGGGGGGGCAAGACGCCTAGGAGGATGGACGTGTTTCTCACAGCTCCGTGCTTCTGGCTTTGCAGTTTGCTCTAGATTACAAGAATCTCTATACCTTTTGTCTTTCCTGCTTATTGGGTCGTTACTCCGATACTTAGGCAATTGTTTTGAGGTGTTGGCGAAAAGGACTACCTGTGAAGGTCCCGATTACCGTGCTTTCAAGTTGTGCGCCTTTACACCCAGAGGTTCTTGTTGGTCGCCATGTTCATCTGTTCAACACTTCCGATTCCCTCCCCTCAAAGTCTTACTACAGCAGATATCCTGCAGCTGCCAACAAAAGAGGAGTTTAGAGCTCTTCTGAGAGACATCCTTCATGTTGTGCGAGGGGAATTTACTGATCTGCAGAAGGCGGTTGTGCAGATAAAACTCTGCAAAATGCCAGAAGATCGTCCTGTGGAGGTTGTGGAAGACCGGGGACAGCATATGCCTGAGCTAATGTCCAGCAATGCTGAACCAGTGAGCTGCCAGGAGATTAGCTGTGTTGTGTACAAAGTTGGGGGTTGCCTACTCTACTTGGGACATGCCTGGATTGTTTATTGGGACAATGTTACTGTCAGGTCAGAGAGCATGGCTTTGTTCTAGCAACACGACAGCGGTTCATGATACTCACCTCTTCCAGGATTTGAAATTTGGCAGGGAGGCCTTACCTTTGGACCCAGGGATCCAGGCTATACCTTTTAGTGCTGTCCTCTGTGGGATCCTGCCCTGTATTGATAGTGTTCTAGACTGATGGTTGGACATGAAGGTTCCATCTTCGACTTCGACCTTCGATGCAGGTACTTGGGCTTATGCCCCTGAAGATCGAATACTCAAAATGATTCTCGTTTGCACCCAGATCATTGAGTGTGACTGATTCTAATAGTAGAACTGTGCCCCTTGCATCTCTCAGTATGGGAAAGCTGTCATCTTGGACTGCCTTTTCGGGAATCACTGGGCTGGTCTCTCTAGGCCCTGGGGGGACCACCTCTATTATGTCATTATCCTTGGCATGGCGGAGGCTGCTTTAGGAGGATGGGTGGTGGCTAGCTTGAGGGTTATTATCCTATATATTGAATTTTCTTATGGGGTATTGTGGGGTATTACATTTGTGTGTTTACTTCTTTTTGAGGAGGGGTTCACTTTACCTGCATTATTTCATTATTATCTATCAGACTGTTGTAATGTTGCAGGTGACACTGTAATTGCTTGTTTCTGGTTCCCCTGGGCAGTCTACTTTGACTGTGCGTCAGCATCTGTGAGGGGTTTATTATTCCCTGGGTGCCAGAACAATTTTCCCTCAGCTGCTGAGTCTATGTTGGTAGGAGAGTTCTCTACTTACGGAGGGACTTTCTATATACTTGTATGTTTGTTCTTCAAACGAGATTCAACAAAGTTAGTATATTCTATTGTTAATACATTATTCTGTGAAGACTAGTTCTTTTTAGAAGACTAAGTCCAGGACTAGGCCTGTGGTTATTTTTGAAGCATGCGATTTTCCCTCTAAGAGGTCACTGCGTGATATTCTGACAGAGTGCGGGGTCTATTGCCTTGCCATTCTGCACACGCATTACTTTTGCAGCAGGACCACTTGATCATCATTCCTTACTGTTTTCTCCTCATCAACTTTTAGAGTATTTGGATATCTATAAAGAGTGGTCCCCTTATCCCTTCTTCCTGACTAGGATAAAGTGAGACAAATGGCTGATATACTGTTTATTGTACCGTAATCATATGCATAGTCATATCCGTGCGTAAGCATGATTACTAGTTCTGTATGATAACTCTGGTTGAGCTTACTTCCCATGTCTAGTTACCTCCTGATTCATTTTAAAGACTTTGTACAAATGTACTGTATGCTATCTTTATTTTTTAGACTTGCTGAGCCTCTGATAGATGTATGACAAGAGGAGTCGTTATCGTCTAAACTGGTGTTATTGTGCTCTAATGCTTATTTTTCTGTATGTGCTTTTATATAGCAATAAAGAGATGAAAAGGAAAAAAAAAAAGATATAAATAGGTAGAATTAATACAAAAGTAAATAAAATAACAAACACCTTAGTACAACCTATTTAGACTCAAAACGTTGAGTGAGCAAATAAAAGAAAAGGAATACTAAACCACTGTAAAATACTATTGGGTCCATCCTAGAGATAGTATTTTATGGTGGCCTCTAGGATGGACCCAGTAGTATTTTATGGTGGCCTCTAGGATGGACCCAGTAGTATTTTATGGTGGCCTCTAGGATGGACCCAGTAGTATTTTATGGTGGCCTCTAGGATGGACCCAGTAGTATTTTATGGTGGCCTCTAGGATGGACCCAGTAGTATTTTATGGTGGCCTCTAGGATGGACCCAGTAGTATTTTATGGTGGCCTCTAGGATGGACCCAGTAGTATTTTATGGTGGCCTCTAGGATGGACCCAGTAGTATTTTATGGTGGCCTCTAGGATGGACCCAGTAGTATTTTATGGTGGCCTCTAGGATGGACCCAGTAGTATTTTATGGTGGCCTCTAGGATGGACCCAGTAGTATTTTATGGTGGCCTCTAGGATGGACCCAGTAGTATTTTATGGTGGCCTCTAGGATGGACCCAGTAGTATTTTATGGTGGCCTCTAGGATGGACCCAGTAGTATTTTACGGTGGCACCTAGGATGGACCCAGTAGTATTTTACGGTGGCACTCTAGGATGGGCCCAATAGTATTTTAGGGTGGTGTCTAAGATGGACCCATTAGTATTTTACGGTGGATAAGTATTCCTTTTTCATTTTTTTTAGGCCACATGTGTGGGCAGAGACCATTGGTTCTCTGCCCTGATGCCAGCTCTCCATCTGGGGTTATATCATCCACAGTCTTTGGGGCATGCTGTTGATCGTGGTCTAACAGCTTTTTGTAGGACTTTTCCAGCTCCCATTCTTGAAAAATTACAAAGTTCAGATCAACTCTCAGTCCGAGTTCATCTGGGATATCCAGCTCCCTGAAATCATGGATGTCCTTCCTCTGCCACTTGGCTACGGTACCGAAGTCGGGATCTTCTTGGAGATTTTCAAATACTAATCCTGAGCCGCCAAAGTCATAGCCCTCTGTGGGATCGTCATCCTCCAGCACCGAACACAGCTGTGCTGCATACCATCACAGAGCTCTGTATCCATCATCCACCACCATCTCTGTCTGGACTAGCCCATCCAACTTGGACACCCATTCCTCCTGGGGCTGCTCTCCCAGGAACGGCATTTGTAAGTCCATCTAGAGCCAGTACCTTTCCTCTTCAGTTGGAAGGAACTCTCCATTGTAGTCCTGGTCCAACTGGAGAGTCTCCCTTCAGAGCTCCTGACGGATAAAATCACTCCACACCAGCTCGCCCTGTGTCGAAACAGGTCCGTTGAGTTGGACCAGTGCCTCCTGCAACTGCCATTTAAATTCAGCTTCCATAGTTGTGGGGACAGTGTCACTCCTCCTCTGTCAGCAGGAAAATTGGTCCCGGTGGTGGTTTGAATGTCCCAAAGACAAGGAATCAATCCCACCACTGCCACCAAATGTGACAGTTACCCGTACTCAGAGTGAGTAGCTCCACCAAATGGTGCTCCCTTATCCTGGGGCGACACTCAAGAACTCCCACTAGCCAGATAAGTATGATTATAGCTCCATTCCCCCAGTCACTAGACAAGACTCCGTGTAGGGTGAAAGCACTCTGGATCCAGTAATTTACCCCAATCACCAGACAACACCGATGTTGGAATAAAAAAGGAACAACGTTTTATTGAACACACACTTGTATTTATACACATACATAATTAGGTTAACTAAATAATTCAATCACATCTAAATACAATAGCTTGGGTATATATACGTACATAATTAGGTCAAACAGATAATTAAATCATGTCAGACAAGAGCATAATTCACTCAAACACCATGGCTTGTCTCTCCCAGGACAAACACTTTGCCCGCCTGCCTGTGCCTTCCCCCCCCCCCCGGTTTGAAATGTTCCAAAGTGCAGAAACAGCTTGCTCCTGGTACCTCCAGGGGGTGTAGCCCAACACCCAATATATACCCGGATGCCTCTAACAATTTCCTCCCTCCCCTTCCAATAGCTCTTTGATCAGGGGCTTTATGGAGAATCGACAGTTGGTTTAAGTTTTAGTGGATAGTGACAGATTTATGATCCGCCCGAGAGCTCCTGGGAAATCCTGCTGTCCTCTGGACAGGCGGAGGTAGCGACTTTCCGTAATCCTAACACCTCCAGCAGGCTGGGTAAGGGTTGCAGGGACAGGAGGCACTTATCCTCAATGTGAGGAATAGACATTAGGATAGGGGGCAGTGACAATAGTCTTTCTTAGTGATGTAACCAAAACCAAGGGGCACATACTGGCAGTAACCAAGTTCCTATCTGCTCTGCAGTTCCACAGAGTTTCTAGGTTTGTCCCGCTAAGGTGCACAAAGCCCTCATGGCTGGTTAGTTTGTAGAGGTCTGGATTGGGCTGAACAGATTGGGTTTCCCGGTCACCCTGTGCCCACAATAAGCCCAGGGTGACAGACACAAGAGGGGACTGGGAAGCTGGGAAAGAAGCTTCTACATGAGTGGGGCCCATAGTTTGTAGGGAGGAGGTTGGCCCTCAGGCTCCTCCAGAAGCCCAGGGCACGGAGTCTTCCATGACAGAAAGTCACGGCCATGGTGTTGTCTGACTGAACCCTTACTGCACAAGTCTGTTTTCCTGCAGGAGTTTGACCTTCCTCTGGTGTTATTCTTTCTCCAGGATGGAGTGAACAAAGGGCTCAGCTTGAGCTCTGTAAAGGTTCAAATTTCAACTTTTTTCTGTGTTCTTCCAGAGATGTATTGCCACCATTCCAGATGTCAAGTTGTTCCTTCAAGGGGTGGCTCATGTTTTCCCTGCCTTTAAGACTCCCTCTGCTCTGTGGGACCTTAGTTTGGTTCGGGAGTTTTGCAGAGGCCTCCTTTTCAACACCTTGCTTCCATTGCTCTGTGTCAATTGATGCTTAAGATGGCTTTTCTGTTGGCAGTGGTCTCATTCTGCAGAGCTGCAGGTTTTGTCTTGCAAGCCACCTTTCTGGTCTTTCATAAGGACAAGGCAGTGATTCAAACTTCTCAGAAGTTTATTCCTAAGGTGGTGTCTTGAGTTTAACATAAATAAGTAGATTGTTGTGCCTTCGTTTTGTCCTGACCCCAAGTCTGACAAGGAGAAGAATCTCCATTTCTTGGACGTGGTGTGGTGCCTTAAATTTTATGTGCCCCACACTGAGCCTATTCGTAAGGCTGACTCTGTTTGTCATTCCTGAGGGTCCTAGGGCAGGTCCTGCTGCTTCCAAGGTCACTGTCACTGTGGCCTCTTGGATTAAGACCACCATATGGCAGAGGTATAAGCTCAGAAAGGAGCATGTCCCGTTAAGATCACAGCCATTCCACTAGGTCTGTGGGGGCCTCCTAAGTCTACAAAAATCAGGCCTTGGCTGAGTAGTTGTGCAAGGTGTCAACTTTGTCCTCTTTGCTAAGCACTACCGTGTCAATGTTCTGGCTTCGCTGAAGCCAGCTTTGGCCAGAAGGTCCCACCGGCAGCCTTGGCTGTCTAGGGACCTGCGCATTTGGTTCCTTACTGTTGTTCAGAAGTTTGAGGCCCATTGACTCTTGTTCTTGTGTGCTGTGTAAGTTCAGTGTCCGTGACCCTTTTTTTTCCTGTTTGGCCTATTCTAATTCTGGATAGTCCTGGGGAACTCCAGTATCATGGGGACAGGTGTTAGGTTCCATCTCTGGGAGCTTAGTGTTTTTATATCCCCATGGTACCTGTGTTCCATATTGTCTTTCTAGAGTCTTTCTTCTCACAGGGGATATACTCCTCCTTCTCTCTCTTTTCTTCTTAGTGTGACTTCGGTCACATTCATACTGGGGATTGTGACAGGGGAAAGGTGCTGGAGGAGTGGCTGGGCGTCTTCACCTATAAGACTTTGTCTTTTGAGATGTGTCCTTCTCTTCATAAGGAGGGACTCGACTCACATGGCACCTGTGTTCCATATGGACTATAGAGAGAGTATCTAACTGAACACTAAAATCATATTTTTTTTCCTGTGGCTTGATTAATGATTTTGCTGTGTTCAATGCAAAACAGAATTTTGCCTGAGAATGAAATGAACAAGAGGGATTTCTTGGAGGATGAATCAGCTGACCAGTTCTTTAACCATAGTGACCTACAAGCTGTTACAGATGCAGCAGAACATCTGGCTGTCATTTTGTCTATTTCACAAATTTGCATTCTTTTGCCTCCTGTAAGAAGGATAATAGCCATAGAATTTCATCCTTGGAGGTATCATCTTGAATTCCATAGCTCTTCCTATAGAAGTAAAATCAAGCTCCAGTCTGAATATTGCTCATATCCCAGAGAAAATAATTTTTAAGGCGGAGTTATTTTTTTTTATCAGCTAGATCCTTCTAGGAGGTTTACTATATTACAAATATTTGGCAGCCATGAAAAGGGCAACATCAGAATCTTGCACAGGGAGAGCGGTGTGTCTAGATAAGGTGGAAATGTACTCATCCACTCAAGTGGGCAGAGTCTGTCTAGTGTTCCTGTGGAAAAGAATATGAATATGCAAATTTCTTTTAAATAACCTAATTGCATTCTGAGATTTTCCATTGCATTAATACAATATGTTCTAGTTGTTAATGTACTGGACATAGGGTAGAAGACTTAATTTTACATGTGAATAAATTCTTATTATTGTCTTCTCTCTAGTTATTTTCTGAAACATGAAGAGTCTGTGAGATACCTTTTATTTACTGTTTGAGTGCGGGAGGGGTACGCAACACATTGCAAAGTATTGTGTTACATAGCGTTCTGGCACTCAAAGGGTTAAAAAAACAATACTGTCAGGATTCTGTTCATTTGCCAGCTATGGTTCTGAAACAGTTGGAAAAGTCTCCTCATCACCACTCTGTAAATACATTTCATTTGGAGGAGGAAGAATCTTGTTCCAAAGAAAGATTAATTCCATTCTGGACTTGTGGAGGCTTCTCTCTTCCTAAATGAACATGGAGGCTTAACCATTCATTTGTTTAACCCCTTAAGGACCAGCCACGCACGCACGGTGCTGTCATTTAAGGACCAGGGACCTTTTTTTTTTCCGGAATCGTATTCCGGACTCCTCGAATGGCATGCAGCCGCGTGGGGAGCCTGGAATTCCATGACGGTCCAGGACCATCATGGGTCCTTAGGGATATAACAACCCATGACCGTCATGGGTCCTTAAGGGGTTAAGACCTTACCAACAGATTTTAGTAGTGCAGTGATGGATTGAGATAGTTTGGGCCATTCAGTTTCTGCAGAGAAAGTAGAAGGAACTGACACTTTTCTCTCATTTTGATCTGTTGTAGGTGTAGTAAGAGCAGGAAGAATAGATTGCAATGGTGGACAGCATGTACAAAAAACTGCTTGATCAAGATCTATTTTATTCTTTAATTTACAGCAAGTATAAATTAGTAATCACAGGGCTAGGCTTGCTTCCCTTTTGTTTGAGGTCTACCTTCCTGGGCACTGACAGTACTAGATTTAGCTAGTCTATCATGCCAAAGGAATATTTGGATTATGGATTATTATAAAAAGGTTTGTGCATAAAGAAAACAAACAGATATTAGGTTCATGCAGATACCACAATGAAACCAGCAAGATGAATGGAGGGCAATAATAAGTCCCCTCCTCTGGAATAATCATAAGTGAAAGGAAAAAAAGGAAGCAAAATTAAATAAACTGTAAGGAGTTACATCAGTATTCTAGTAATTTCTCCCCAGAGCCATTTTATCATTTGGGTTTACACTTAAAAATGGAAAATGAACTGCCTCATGGTAGCAATTTGCAGCCTTTCAGCTCTATAGAATATAGAGGCAGAGGCTCACTATGAGTGTCATGATATAGACGTCTGGAAGGCAGAGGTAGGCTGCAAGTCTACTGGGACTGTCTCCGTCTATTGAGGAGTGTGATGATCTGTCAGAGCACAGGTGCAAAAGCTTTTTCCATTTGGTTCCTGTTACTGTTCTCCTTTGCAATTAGCATAGCCTTTCTGGCCCAATTTCTCCCCCTGCTCCCATGGATAGTGAGAAAGTTGGAGAAATATATTATATGCTTGCCCTAGTTTTGTTTTGTTTTTTGTCTGTTTTGTTAGTCAAGTGTTTTGTTTTCTTTTTGTTTTTTTCTGGGCAGAGGATACACGAAGTAGTGAGTTTCATAGCACATTTGTGTGTTATTTAGTGTGCTTAAAGGGACACTAACACAAACAAATGTGTCCCAATTACCGTAACATTTTTAGAAAAGCATACTGGAGATGGAGCCCATCTCTGGAAACCTGCAATCCTCTCTTTGCTGCGACATGAGAAGTCCAGAGGAAAGACCACCTCTCTCCATTATGGGGGGAGAGCTGCATGTTCCCAGAGATACAGCTACTTTCAGTAGCACATCCTTAAGTTAGCATAGTTAACACAGAAGCCAGCTGTACAGACAGGTGGCCTAAGAGCCCATCAAACAAGGGAAATGACTGCTGATTTGAGTAGCAGCTGGGTTCCAGCGGGGGACTCCATCTGGGGCATGGAGCTCCCCAGAAACCTTCAGTTATAGGATGGGTTTTTATTTATTTTAGGGTACTAGGGACACATTTGTTAAAAGGTGATTGTGTCCCTTTAAAGAGCGATAACCTGACTTGATTTTTGCAAAAATAAACAAGGAGTCAGTTGTAAAGGAGACATAAAAAGCTTACCACCACTTCCCCACTTTTCCAGAGGATACTTAATTGTACCCAGTCATTGGAATTAATGACTCACAAATTAAGAGGCCTATCTTGTATTGGTTAGGATCAGATAAAATCCAGATACCCCTGGGCACAGGCTGAATGTCTGGAGTACCTACTAATGACATAAAATGGAGCTGCCCCATGTGGTGGGGGGGCCAAAGTACAGGCTGGTTGGCTGTAGGTCCCTTAATTTCTAAGGATAATATATCTTTGTTTGTCGTCCAATATAACTCACAGGTACCATGGGGAGTTGACAGCTCCTCCCAGTGGGCCGGAATAATTCTAGAAAGAAGTGCAGCAGTGGAGCCTCCCCCTCCTCCATATCAGGCTACATGGGGCTAGGCCTAAGGTTAAGGACTCAGGGGCATCTTTGAACCCCCCCAATCCCATTGCTTATTGTTCCTCATGCCAAGCGGGGCTTCCCAAAGAGTACTCAGGTCACTTATGCCCCTCATGCGCTGTGGCCCCCTACTTCTCCACCAGGGCCTTCCAGCCATGAACAAGAGCCACACTGGGTCAAGGACTTAGTCCTCTATGGCACAGTTTCCTGTTTCTCTTCACGGGGTTCTTCAGTCTCGTAAGCCCTTAGCGGATGCTTAAGGGCCTCAACTGTTTTGTGGTGCATATTCGCTACAAGATGGAGTTTTTACACTCTATCATCGCAGCAAATTGTCCAGGTGAATTCCTGGCCTTTCTGGATCTGCAGGATGCTTACCTGCATGTTCCAATTCATCCAGACAGTCAGAAGTATCTCTTGTTTGCTTGCAGTCTTGGATACTTCCAATTCATCGCTCTCCCCTTCAGGCTCACCACTGCTCCTCAGGTGTTTGCACATGTCTTAGGTGCCTTGATTGCCTTCCTTCAAACCAAGGGGGTCCAGGTGAGTCCATACATGGACGACCTTCTTCTGAAGGTTCCTTCCAGGCATGGTCCAGGATTGTGCTCAGATCCTCCTCCAATATGCATGGATTCTGAACATGGACAAGTCTGCTCCGGTTCCTTCTCAGAATCTGTTTTTCGTGGGTCTCTGGTTCGACACCTGTCAGGCATGGTCTATGAGACAGAGGATTCTGTTCAGCAGATTACGAACAAGGTGTCCCATGCTCTGGAGTGGACCTCAGCATTGGTAAGTAAGTTCTCATCCCTTGTGGGCAAGATGATATCTACCATGGCGGTGGTTCTGTACTCCGTGGCGCACACCAGGAAGCTTCAGTGGTTCACTATCAGGGCTTACCAGCGGAATCCAGAACTCTTGGATCGACTGTTCTCTCTTCCCCAGGAAGTGAGGCAGGACCTCCTCTGGTGGTTGGACAACTCCATCCTAAGGAAGGGGAAACCCTTTGTGGTCCATTATTGGACTCTGGTGCCAACAGACACCAGCCTTTACTGCTGGGGAGCTGTCCTGGTCACTGGGGGTTCAGGGGCGATGGAATGCAGAGGAGACCCTCCTATCCATCAACATTCTGGAGCTCAGAGCGATCCTCCATGCTCTGGTGTACTGGTCCTCTCCACTGAGGGGCTGTCCAGTCCACGTCCAGTGAGACAATGCCACAGCATTGGCTTTCATCAACAGGCATGGAGGCACAAGAAGTGCTTCTATTTGGTTACAGGTCAAGGCTATTTTGGCTTGGGCAGAAGAACATGTTCTTGCCATCTCCGCTTTGCACATTCCAGGTGTAGAGAGCATTCTGATGAACTACCTCAGTTGCCAGACGGTGGACCCCAGGGAGTAGGAGCTCCATCCGGAGGTCTTCAACCTGCTGGTCCAGAAATGGTGGCGTCCTTGGATAGACCTGATGGCTACCAGGGACAACAAGAAGGTTCCGATGTTTTGCTCTCCCTGGGGGTATCCTCTGGCGTTTGCAGCAGACGCCTTGTCTATTCCTTGGAGCTTTCATCCGTCCTACATTTTTTTCTCCTCTTCCTCTCATCCCCAGGATGTTGAGAAAGATTCGGATGGACGGTGCATCGGTCATACTGATTGCTACTTATTGAACCAGACAAACTTGGTTTCCAGAACTGTTGGCATTGTCTGCACAGGATCAGTTTCCTCTGCCACTTAGACTGGATCTCCTTCTCCAGGGTTACTTCTGGAGAGAGGACGTGAACAGTCTTGCTTTGATGGCATGGCTGTTGCAGCCTCCGTCTTAAGGAGGAAGGGCTTGTCTCCTGAGGTGATCTCCACCATGATCCAAGCCAGGAAGCCAGTTTCTTCTAAGGCCTACCACTGGGTTTTGTCTACCTTTCATTCTTGGTGTGTGGACAGGGATCTATCCTCACAGGAATTTGATCTTTCATCCATATCGTCCTTTTTGCAGGATGGTGTGAACAAAAGGCCTTAGCCTTAGTTCCTTGAAGGTCCAGACCTCAGCTCTCTGTCTTTTACCAGAGATGCATTGCCATGTTGCCGGATGTCAGTCTTCTTTCATGGTGTCGCTCATGCTTTCCCTGCTTACAAGGCACCCACTCCTCAGTGGGACCTTAATCTGGACTTGGGTGTCTTACAGCAGCCTCCCTTTGAGTCCTTGGCAACCATTCCTCTATGTCTTCTGACGTGGAAAATTGCCTTTCTTTTGGTTGTGGTCTCTGTCTGCAGAGTTGCTGAGTTGCAGGCCTTGTCCTCAAACCGTACCTCCCAGGAATTTCTTCCTAAGGTGGTCTCTGAGTTCCACATCAATCAAGAGATTGTTGCGCCTTCCTTTGGTCCTGGATCTCCACTTGTTGGATGTGGTACACTTCCTTAAATTTTCTGTGCACTGTACTGAGTCTGTTCGTAAGACAGATGCTCTGTTCGTTATCCCTGAGGGTCCCTGGGCTGGTTTGGCTATGTCCAAGGTAACTATTGCATCCAGGACTAAGTCTACCATCCGCAAGGCTTATGTGCTCAGAGGGAAACTTCTTCCCTTCCACATTACAGCACACTCCACCAGGTCTTTTGGGGCCTCCTGGCCCTGCAAGAATCAGGCCTCTGCTGAACAGCTGTGCAAGGCAGCCACTTAATCTTCTGTGCACACTTTTGTCAAACACTACCGTGTGGATGTTCTGGCTTCAGCTGAAACCAGCTTTGGCAGGAAAGTCCTGGAGGCAGTTTTGCCTGTCCAGGACTTTATTTTTCCTGTACCTTATAGATATTTACCTGTTTGGGCCCTGTAGGCTCTTGTTCTTATGTGCTGTGCTTTATTATTCAGTGTCCATTGACCGTTCGTATGGGCTGTTCCATGATAGTCTGTGGGAACTCTGGCATCATGGGGGACTGGCGCTTTGTCCTTTCCTTCTCTTCCCACCCTGGGGAGCTCAATGTTGGTACAGTGGATAAAAAGTCTACACACCCCTGTTAAAATGCCAGGTTCTTGTGATGTTAAAGGGGAGCTACCACCCCGCAATAACTTTACATTAATTAACTCTTCATCTGGCGACTAGCTGCTTAGTAGCGCTAGTTGCCAGAAATATTACCTAGTTTCAAAGATTTTCCAGTTTTTCGGAGGTTCACAGTAGCAGGAAGCACGGACATCTCGTCATAGTGACGTCCGTGCGCCTGCGCTGCCAGTCCCTTTTGGAGCCGGAGTCTGTCAGATTGAGAGGACATCAACTGTGCACAGCCCTCTTCAGATCACCCCACAAATGTTCAATTGGATTCAGGTCTGGGCTCTGGCTGGGCCATTCCAAAACTTTAATTTTCTTCTTGTGAAGCCATGCTTTTGTGGATTTGGATGTGTGCTTTGGGTCGTTGTCGTGCTGAAAGGTGAACTTCCTCTTCATCTTCAGCTTTGTAATGAACTCCTGAGGGTTTTGTGCCAAAATTGCATGGTATTTGGAACTGTTCATAATTCCCTCCACCCTGACTAAGGCCCCGGTTCCAGCTGAGGAAAAACAGCCCCAAAGCATGATGCTGCCACCAACATGCTTCACTGTGGGTATGGTGTTCTTTGGGTGGTGTGCAATGTTGTTTTTGCGCCAAACAAACCTTTTGGAATAATGGCCAAAAAGTTCAACCTTGATTTCATCAGACCATAACACATTTTCCCACGTGCTTTTGGGGGACTTGATGTTTGTTATTGGCTTGGATGTTTTTCTTAATGAGAAAAGGCTTCTGTCTTGCCACCCTAACCCATAGCCCATTCATATGAAGAACACGGGAGATTGTTGTCACATGTAGCACACAGCCAGTACTTGCCAGAAATTCCTGCAGTTCCTTTAATGTTGCAGTAGGCCTCTTGGAAACCTCCCTGACCAGTTTTCTTCTTGTCTTCTCATCAATTTTGGAGGGACATCCAGTTCTTGGTAATGTCTCTTTTGTGCCATATTTTCTTCACTTGATGATGACTGTCTTCACTGTGTTCCATGGTATATCTAATGCTTTGGAAATTCTTTTGTACCCTTCTCCTGACTGATATCTTTCAACCATGAGATCCCTCTGATGTTTTGGAAGCTCTCTGCAGACCATGGCTTTTGCTCTGAGATGCAACTAAGCAAATGTCAGGAAAATCCTACTAGTAAGGCTGAACTTTATTTGTGATTAATCAGAGTCACTTTAAATGAAGGCAGATGTGTAATGACTTCTATTTAACATGAGATTGAATGTGATTGGTTAATTCTGAACACAGCCACATCCCCAGTTATAAGAGGGTGTGCACACCTATGCAATCAGGTTTTTGTGAGTTTTTTTCATTTTTCCTCTCAACTATTTGTTTGTTTTGCAATTGAATTCACGTTATAGGTCACATTAAAGGTGGAAAAAGTTCTGACATGGTTTATCTTTGTCTCATTCTTTAACAACGCAAGAACCTGGCATTTTAACAGGGGTGTGTAGACTTTTTATATCCACTGTACATCCCCATGGTATGGGGTTGGACTACAGAGAAAAGAGGATTTTAGTTGTACCTGTTAAATCCTTTTCTCTTAGTCCATATAACTCATAGGTCTCCCAACCGGTAAAATGGACCATGCTGGGTCTCCTGTGGCTGGATGTGGGAATCCTTTTGGGATTTTTCCTCTCTTCTTCTTGCTATCTTACTTAATAGGTTTATTTTCTCAAATCTATCTGGGTGGGCCTTAGTGAGGTAGCCTAATATGCACTTCTTTTAGAATTGTTCCAGCCCACTGGGAGGAGTTGTCGCCTCCCCATGGTACCTGTGAGTTATATGGACTAAGAGAAAAGAATTTAACAGGCAAGACTAAAATCCTCTTATCAGACAAGATACCCTTCATCTACTTTCTTAAGAGGACACTTAAAAAGGAAGAGGGGGAGGAAGGAAGGAGGCCAGGCTAACCCTTTGAATGCCAGAGGGGCATTCAGTGCATTACTTTGCAGTGCATTGGGTACCCCTCTGGCACCCAAAGGGTTAAGTAAGGTACAGGAAAGAGTGAAGTTCCTTCTGATTGGAAGCTGTTAAGTTACTTGCCTAGTGGTGAAATATGCTTTAATCCCATGGTTCCTGCTGCTCCCATTAGAAACCACAGAAACAGCTTTTGAAGGCTAGAGAGCTCTCCATTGCATTGCAAAGCAATGGTCTGCAGCCTGTCTTAATTTGTATTTTTAACCCTTAAATGATAATCAATAGGTTTTTTTATTTGTCCCTATGGTGTATTTGATCTGCTCCAAAGGTTGTACCAGAGGGTTGACCGACATGGCGGGCTGATACCAACATGAATGTTGTTAAAAGCATCACAACCTTCAATGTCACCCATTTAAAGATCTCTACAGTGTCTCACAGGCCATAGTGTATATCAAGCATGTTGAAAACTGTATGTAGCCCGTGAGAGTATCCAGACTGGATCATATGTTCATGTGTAGTACAAGAGGCAAAAATCACACATGTGAACAGCACCACTTGGGGTACTTTAAGGGATAGTAATGTTTCATAAAAACAGCAGCTCCAATTAATCTTCATAGTATTTTGGCTATGGAGATTGTTATTTCAATACTCAGGGTTGTACTTCAAGAGTAATTGAATGATAAAGTATCCCCCTCCCTGCCTTTTTACCTTGTGTAAGCTGTCTCCCCTCAGATGCGGAATCTGGTCTCTTGACCGGACAGGTCATCTTGAGGGACAATCTTCTTACTGTGAGCATAAGAAAAACCCTGCTCCCTTGACAGATTTTTCCTTATGCTCACTGAAGATTGTTCCTCGCTGCGATCCTTCCGGACAGTCTTGCTGCCCTGAGGTGAGCTCTATGTTACATTAGTAAAAGGGGCAGGAGGGGGATACTTTATTATTCAATTACTCTTGAACTACATCTCTGACAGTATCAGGGCTGGATTTACATCTCAGGAGCCTGTAGGCACAGAAATTTGAAGCCCCCCCCCGTGGACCATCTGCACTGGATACCTCTACAATGCTCCTAATCTCCACGTTGCCCCCCCATCAGCTCCACATTGCCCCCCTTCAGCTCCATATTGCCCTCACAATGCCCTCCATCAGCTCCATATTGCCCCATCAGCTCCACATTGCCCTCACAACACCCCCCATCAGCTCCACATTGCCCTCACAATGCCCCCCATCAGCTCCACATTGCCCTCACATTGCCCCCCACCCCATCAGCTCCAACTTGCCCCCACCATTTCCACATTGCCCTCCATCAGCTCCAACTTGCCCCCCATTGGCTCCACATTGCCCTCACATTGCCTTCCCCCGTTGTCCGTTTACTACCTCCGTGGTAGGAGATCTGTATGTGCCTCCTTTGGCACAGTCTTGCACCTGATGGAGTTCCCGCGCGGTCTCCTATTCAGGAATGCAGAGCACTGGGAGATGATGTCATCTCCCAGCGCTCTGCATTCCTACAGAGCCGACGAGGGAGCGCCATCAGGTACAAGACTGGGGGGGCAATGTGAGTGGCTGCCGCTGGCGCAGCCAGCGAGGTGGCTAGTTTTTTTTTTTTTTGTTTTTTTTAAGAATATTTAAAAAAAAAATCCAAATGGCAGGCGTCCCTCGTTGGAGTGCGCCTGTAGGCAGGTGCCTACTTTGCCTAATGGCAAATCCGGCCCTGGACAGTACTGAAATAACACTCTCCATGGCCCAAATACCATGAAGATGAATCTGAGCTTTTTATTGTGAAACATTACTATCCCTTTAAGTTACCCATGTGAACAGGGTCTACTACTGAGATTGTCATCCTCTGTCTTCTTTTTAACTGCTCTGTATAAGACAGCATGGGGTGGTGTATATTTTCAGACAATTTACATTAATTTTCTTTTCCCATTATTGTAAAACTAGGAGCTGTGGATCTTGATGCCATTCCACAAGAAAAAGACAGGAAAGCATTGGAAGGAATGATCAATAATTTTGGGCAGACACCTTGTCAGCTGTTGAAGGTAATTGTGTTTGCATCATTATGTGTATGGAAAAGAAACACTATTTTACTTGTGTGCATCTATCTATTTAATGTTTGGAAACATTTGAGTATATATATATATATATATATATATATATATATATATATATATATATATATATATATATATAAAGACAAAGGTGGGTGAAAACACAATGGACCTTATGTATAAGGAGCAAAACAATTGTACAGTAAAAATGTCCATTACCTTAAAAAGGGTTTTTAACCTCTTGAGTTCTAGAGGTCTCCACCTCATTGATCCACTATGTGCTGGACACCTCTTTTACCTATGGGGTAAAAAACAAACGAAAAGTTTTTGTCTCCTCTAATGTGATTAGTGTGCACCAGAATTTCCTTAAGTGTCTTGATTTATAGAATGCTAGAGAAGTCTGCAACACATTTCTTTATAACGTGTTAGAGATTTGTCTTGCATCCAAACTGTTAAAATCCCAATATAAATCAGTATTGATTTTCATGTTTTACTTTGTGTAATTGTGGTTTTCCCAGACTTGATCTAATTTTGTCTGTATACATATATCCCATTACAACTCAATTGCAAGAATGCATGCTCAGATATATAATCACGGCTGTTTTGTTACCACACAGGAGCCTCATCCAGCACGTCTCTCTGCGGAAGAAGCTTTGCAAAAGCAGACCAAACTGGAAAATATACCCCTGAACCTGTTCCAGAACCTCCCGGACCTGAAGTCATTTTTCATAGAGGTAACGAAGAAACACGATTAACTAATCATGGTATTACTTCAAAGAACAGCATTGTGCAGCAGTGCATTGCACACCTCTCTTGTCCTTAAATGGATATTTGGAGTTTCAGTTTTTGGGTTATAGAATTTGTTAAGGAGTCCATGAATGGAATGAAATGCTTTTCTTCATCCAGTATAAGGGTAGGGGAGTGGCAACATTCAGTACTCCCTGAATGAGGATGATGAGAGGTATAATCCAACAACAGCTGGAGGGCCTCAAGTTGCCCACATCCGATGCGGCTCTTCAGTTTCCCATTCATAGGAACATTCTGCTGTGGCTGAGTTTTATTGTTCTTCTTTAATTTTCAATTATACTTAACCCTTTCAGTGCCAGAGGATTTAGGAATTTTAGGTACCTGGTAGGCCAATTGCATTTTCAGCATTTTTGCTATCCATCTGATTAGATATGAATCCTGTTGCTAGTTTTGTACTTATCTATGTTTTTTTTTGTTTGTTTGTTTGTTTTTTCAGAACAAATTCAGATTTTTCATAGCACCTCACAAAATCGAAATGTTGCATTGTGACAAGCTACAATTTCATAAAAACAAAAAATATTTAAACATTACATTTTGTCACTATCATAAATATATATATATATATATATATATATATATATATATATATATATAATATATAATATAAATGTTGGTTTTCAAAATTTCAATTATTTTAAAAGCCTTGAATCCTCTGAGTACAAAAATACTAAATATGTAGAATTTTGCCTACATACATGGCCTGCACAGACCTCTAATTATCAGGAGCACAAAATACTTTTTTAACGCCATGAATTAAAATGCACATTCCATTAGATACATTGTAAAACGACCCTAAAACAGCTGAATAACTACATAAAAGCATATATTTCCTAAATTATATATCTTACTGCATAAAATGAGGGGCTACTTGTCTTTTTACCCCTGGCCTGGTACACCTAAATGCGCCCCAAACCTGGTGTGCGCAGATATTTCCAGAATGTGGCATTAAAGGTAAAAATGTGCAATTCTTATATTTCTACCCCTCCAATTCACTATTAAATCTAAGAACGTCCTACTGCATTCATTAGTTGCTTCTTGTCCAAGTACAGTGGTACCCCATTGGTATGAGTTGACAAACTGTAGGGGATGCCAGAAGCACAAAATTACACCTGGCACTTCTTTTGTGAAACAACCTGTCTGCACTTAAGTGGCTATAACAGTTATCGATGTGAAGAAAAAGTCAATAAGGCATCCATTTTGGAAAGTAGACATTCGCCGGCATCAAATGTGGGGCCATTTGCCTTTTTTCCTAGGCTAGTGTACACGGGTCTTACCAAGGCAGTATATGTACTATTCCATGACTACCAGTAGATTAAGGCTGGGAGTCAAAGTGTTTGAGTGCAGGGGTCTGTGACTAATAGCGGGCAGTGGGACGAGGTTGGGGGTCTGTCAGACACTGTGTGTGAGGATCTGTGACTTCCATTGGACAGCAGAACCAGGCTTGGGAGGTTTAACAGCATATGTGGGCTCTGTAGTGGGACCAAGCAGAGGGGTCAGATACTGTATATGAGGAGGGAATGGGCAGTGGATTAGAGGGCTGGGGGTGCAAGTTTGGTTTACAATGGGGTGTCCAAAACATTGCAGAGTAATGCATTGACACCCTTCTGGGACTATTTATTTAATTTTAAATTTGTTATTATTTTTGTTTTCTCTTTTTTATTATTAATTTATTCATTATTATAAATCCTGTAAGTGCCAGAGAGGTATCCAATTAATTGGATACCTCTCAGGCACTCAAGGAATTAAATAGCAATTTTCAGACCTCTGGGGGGCCATCAGGACCCCTCCTGATCCCCCATCTATTAACCTCTCAACTGTTTTAGCTGGGAGATCAATAAAGTTGATGCAGGGGATCAATACAGTTCCCCTGCTTTCATCCTACCAGATGTATCAAAACTCCACAAACCAGGAAACCCAGGCAGCCCAATATTAACAGGTTTTGGTGCTTTGAGCATATCTCTATTGTTTTGCCAAACATCTTACAACATCTTGTCATTAACACCAATAACTTTATACAAAACACCAGAGACTACCTTAACAAACTCAACCAGATCAAAGATTTACCTACTAAGACAATTTTAGCTACCAAGGATGTGGAATTGCTCTTTAGAAACATCACTCACAAGGATAGAATTAATTACAGTCATCACATGCCCCACACAGCCCCACAGTTATAACTAAAGAGATACAGTTTATTCTCACACACAATTATTTCACACTTAACCCTGAATTATACCCACAGATAATGGGGATATGCCATGAGGACAGAGATGGCACCACAATATGCAAATCTTTTTAAAGTCATTCAATACATTTCATCCATCTATTATACAGGAAATGGAGTTCTCTACAGGGAGGGTTAAAGCTGATGTGCTAACAGAAAATGGTGCAGTTCTGGGTCAAACCAAATAAAAATGCCCAGGGCTTTAAATTGGGCTTCTAACCCCTTAAATGTGTAGGCAGGAGTCAATTACATTGTTTTGCAATACATTGGAGACCGCTCTAATATTCAGTGGGACAGAAACCAGAAAGCTGGACAGATGAAAACCCTAGGCTGAGGTAAGGAGGGTGTGGTATGATGCTGAGCCACAGGGCATTTAAAACATTTCTTTCTATGGAAGGTTGCATGTTTGATGTGCATGCCTTATAGACAATAAGGGCTGTTGTACTAATAACTCCAGTAATTCTGGAGAAGACCAACTGCTCCACAGTGGGCAAATGAAAATTCACAACGTTCCCATTGATTTAAATGAGGCTTCCAGCCTCTTGAATGCTAGAGAGGTTTCCAACACATTGTGAACCAATAGGTGTGAGACCTCTAGCATTCAAGAGGTTAAAATTCCAGTTGAAATCAGGAAAATTTATTCGGATCCTACAGTGCCGTTGGTTTGCCCCAAAATCAGTTTGTACATCATCCACAAAGGGAACTTTTTTCTTTTTTTTCTCTTTGAATTATGTTTCACTGAGATCTTTCCCTTTCAATAATTTTTCATTTTGTAATTCCTCAACCCTTTCACTGCTAGGGGGGCGTTCAATAAATTGTTGTCACATCTAGCATCAGTAATGACTTGTTGACTGCTAAGGATTATGATGTACGTTACAGCTCATTCCCCAACATCACAAGCTGGTGAATGCTGGAATGAACATCAATATTGTTATTGACATTATGTTTGCATTGCAGGCAAGTTGATAGTAAACAGACATGTTCTTCTTTTCTTTCAGGGGATTAGTGATGAAATACCTGTTGTCAAGGCCATTGTCCCAAAGAATCAGTCACGCTCTTTTCTGTCTCCTGGGAGCCCAGAATATCTTGTGAGTATATATGAATTGTAAGATTTTTTTTTTTTTTTAATATGTCTGATTGTTGGGCACAGGGAGCATGCATAAAAAACTCCTTGTACCAGGAGGCATAGCACTTGTGAGGCTGCACATCAAATCAGTGAGAATACAAAATCAGGTGTGAAGAACACACTGAGCACAATTAAAGTCTAGTAGTTTATTATTGGTTAAAGTGCCACCTAAAGTGCTGCTTAGTCATGTTTTTTCATTCCCATGGGCCATTGAAGAGAAGAAATTTGCATATTCATATCAGTTTCATCCTTCCCACAGATAGTTCAGCTCTGAAATGTCATGAAAATCTTCTCTGCACAAGGCAGAAGAACTTCAGATTACCTTTTTTGGCCTTCAGTGATCTCCGTCAGTGAAGTGTAGCTGATGCTCTCTAGGTTCAGATAGAGCAAGGGCCAATGCCTGGGATACCCTTATATGTGGGAAGACAACAAAACAAGGGGTGAGATAGGTGCACATTGAGAACAAATAAAGCCTATTTTATGCTTTAGATTGTGCCTCCTCAGGGGCTGCTCAGTCATGTTTTTCACTCGCATATAGCATTGTGGAGACAAGGTGCTCTGAAGACCGAATTGGAGGTCTGAGGTGTTGTTGTTTCTCTTGTGCAAAGAGGATTTGCCTGACATTATGGCTTTTGACTGTCCATAGGCAGGGCTAGACTTATTAAATATTGAAATTTCTTTTTGTATTATAAATCATTTTTGTTATGGAGTCACTAAATACACACGTACAATGCATAGAGCATAACAAGAGATAATGTGCCAATTTGTTTAATGAAACATGCATATGGTACTGTGTTGTATACTGAGAAAAACTAAGAAAAGGAAAGGCAAATCCAATTTTAACATTAGGGTAGAAGAGAGGAGGGGAAAAAGGGTGTGGAATGGGGAAAATGCAGGAGGAAGGAGTGAGGAGGATAAGAGAGAGGGGAAGACCTGGGGACGATAACCCAGATAGCCTAAAATCCTAGTATAAACCGAAGTATGAGAACACAGTTCCCACATGACTTTAAAATACCTGAGTTTATATGTATGTATACTTTATGGTGTAGCAAAAAGCTCATGCATCATGAGGGTCAACTCGGCTAACCCAGGGAGTTATTATCACTAGTAATTTAGGCACATTAAAGGGATAGTAATACCTAAAATGTAAAAAAAAATATGTTGTAGGGTTTATCCCCCTGAGTAAAACAAGAGTACTCCCACTGCTGAAAGATGTTTCATTCAAAAGTTATTAATTTTCAAAGTTGAATTTTTTAGGTGCAATATCACAGTGGCCTGAAATTTTACAGTGGCGCTGTTGCTACACCATCCTATGGAGATTTATGGTCCTGAGACCAGACCTGTCCATAGGATCGTGTAGCAACAGCGCCACTGTACAGTTTCAGGCCACTGTGATATTGCACCTAAAAAATTCAACTTTGAAAATTAATAACTTTTGAATGAAACATCTTTCAGCAGTGGGAGTACTCTTGTTTTACTCAGGGGGATAAACCCTACAACATATTTTTTTTTACATTTTAGGTATTACTATCCCTTTAAGTGCCTCTGCCTATTCAGTATCGGTGCAAGCACCAAGATCTCCTTCCATTTGTCTCTAATGTCTGTAAACTCTGGCAAGGCTTTGTATATGAGCCACCTGTGAATCCTAGCAAGGTGCTTGGTCTTAAAAGCTTATTGCATGATTAGCTCCTCTAGCTTATATGTGCAGAAAGAACACTGCGGGTGTGACATCTCCACATAAAGCTCATGCCTCAACTGGGTGATACCTGAAATAGAAGCTAATATCCAGTGAAAAATTATCCTTCAAATGTTGGAAATTTCATACACCTTTAGCATTCACAACATGATGTAAAAGGGGGTTGCCCCTCGCACTCCACCGCCGACCGTATTCCAAGTGAATAATCTCTGGGACAAGTATTGTGACATGGTGGAGTGTTTGGGGAAAGGCCAGGGATGTGGTCCACTGCCAACCCCTCCATTACAGGTCCATCAATTGTGTGCAAGGAACAATATCACCTCTATTTTTCTACAGTTAGCCCCGCAGTGCCTCCATGTCCCCTGCCATTGCACAATCAACAGTATGACTGTAGGGTATGTTTGGATATTCACTATGCTTCCCTTTGCCCTGTGTTTTTGACATTGTATTTTTGTAACACAGTATTACCTTGTAGTGGATTATATTTGTGACTTTGAGTGTATGTGTTCTTCATGTAACTGTAATTATTGAAGATTTTCAATAAACATTAATAAATAAAAATTAAAATACCTTTGTGATGGACTAGGTAGCAAATTTCTAGGATGTGGCCAACAGGTCAAGAATTTGTGGAATGTTCTTTTCATAACATCGGAGGCTTCAGTGTGCACTTTTTTGCCTCTGCTTTGGTAAATAGAGCAGTGGAGAAATGAGGACAGAATCTCATTCAGGCGATCCAAATTGGTGCTCCAACATGCAAATTGTTGCTATTAGTGTCCAAATTAAAATAGACTAACATGTATCTGTGACATTTCTCAAGGAACCTGCAAGACTGGTTCCAGCTAACTCATTTTATGTCTTTATGAGGTACTCCTGACACTTAGCATCTGCCCAGAGGTATTTTATTTTTAAAGGGATAGTAATCTTTCAAAATAAAAACAGCTTCAATTAATCTTCAAAGTATTTGGGCCATGGAGAGTATTATTTCAACACTGGCAGAGTCGTAGTGCAAGATTAATTGAATGATAAAGTATAGCCCTCCCACCCCTTTTACCTAGTGTAAGCCACCTCCCCTCAGATGTGGAATCTGGTCTTAAGACCAGACAGCTCACAGCAAGGGACAGTCTTCTTACTGTGAGAACAATGAAAACCCTGCCCCCCTTGACAGGTTTTTCCCTTAATCTAATTGAATATTGTCCCTCTCTGCAAGCCATCTGGACACCATGTTTCTGTTCTGAGGTGAGCAGTGTTACATTAGTAATAAGGGCGGGAGGGGGATATCACTCAATTATTCTTGAACTACATCTCTGACAGTATTGAAATAACACTCTCCATGGCCCAAATACTATGAAGATTAATTGGAACTGCTTTTATTTTGAAACATTACTATCCCTGTAAATGATCATCGCCCATACAGGGTAGGCCTCTTGGTTTTGGAGTCATCAATCCCATAACCAGGTGCCAGAAACTGATGGATGCCAGTGGGGAGGTCATTGGATTTCAAATATAAGAGAGGGTATTTTTATACTCACAAATAAATACATTTATCTTAGTCCACTTGGGAATCCGGGGCATTTCTTTAGGGAATTTTTTTTCTTACCACAATGGGATACCCTTGAGTGGTTCCTCCTTTCCTATCTTTAGAGGGCTTTTGCTACTGTGAAACCATAGTGATAAGGCTCTTGGGGCAGTTAAGTTGCAGGGGGAGAAGTCAGGCAGGTAAAAGTTTTGTAGTGACCTATGTCCTAGTGGTGGGAGCTTTAACCCCACTCTTCCTGTGTCTCCCCAATCATCTAAAAAGAAGAAATCTGCTCACTTGCCAAAAATAAATATGCAAAATTCCCTGTAAACTGTCTTCACTGTAAAACTTAATTCAAGGAGTTTACATGAACAGCTACATAAAACTAGCATTTTCATTTTGACAGTTGGCTGTTAGATAAGTGGACCTTTCACTTTTCCAGTTTCTGCACAAATATATCTGTAGTTATCACGGTGCCCGTGATCTTCCATGCAGGCGACATTGCTACTTCCTGCTTCTTTTCTGCTGGGCTCTTATTGACCGCTGGGTTCTGCTCCGTCCAGTGTGAGCCTTTTTATACTCTGTCCTGTCATTTCTTTGGCTCCCTTTCGTGGTGTTCCTGTATCTGGCGTTTGTTGCTGTGATTCCTGCTGCGTGTATGATCCGGTTTTGCCTGACCTTGCTCCTGTCTCTGTTGCCTTGATCCCGTTGCCAACCTAGGCTGCCTATCTCTCTCTGGGTTCCGATCCTGGCAATGACTGACTTCGCTCCGTTTACAGATTCTGGCTGTGATTGACTACGCTCTGTGTACCAAATCTGGCTGTGTCTGACTGAAGCTCCGTGTACCGATCCTCACTGTGGCTGACTACCGCTCTCTGTGTACCGATCCTGGCTGTGTCTGACTACCGCTCTCTGTGTACCGATACTGGCTGTGTCTGACTACCGCTCTCTGTGTACCAATCCTGGCTGTGGTTGACTACTGCTGTCTGTGTACCGATCCAGGCTGTGGCTGACTACCGCTCTCTGTGTACTAGTCCTGGCTGTGGCTGACTGCCGCTCTCTGTGTACCTATTCTGGCTTGGCTGACTCGCTCTGTGTCCGATCTTGGCTTGGCTGACAATGCTTAGATACCGATCCTAGCTGTGGCTGTTTACAATTCGTGGCCTCCCGTTATCGTAGTCTCGTAGACTAGTGCCTAGCCAGTGCATGTCAGTAGCGCCTCCGACTCCCTGTCTCTGGGACTAGAGCCTTGCCAGAGGTTGTCAGTGTTACCTTTGGTTACCTCAGTCTCCCGAGCCTGTGTCTGTGACTGTCAGTGTTGCCTTCGGTTACCTCAGTCCTCCGAGGCTGGCCCTGTGCATGTGACTGCCTGTGTTGCCTCCAATTAACCAGTCTCCAAGGACTACTCCCTGCCGAGCGTGTCAGTACTGCCTCCGGTCACCTAGCATCCTGGGCCTAGCACCAGGCTATTGTCTGTCAGTGTTGTCTCCAGTTACCTGGGCCAGGTCACTCTCCAGTGTCCTGGTAGTCCGCTATTCCTTCCCTAGTATTCTGGGGATTCTGCCCTGCAGTCACCTACTGTCTAGCTACATGGGCCGCTTCCTAGGTGGTACTGCTGAGGTTCTGTTCCTGTCGTCTGTTCCAGACCATTTTGTATTTGTTCTATGTTGCTTATTTCTGTACCCTGACCTGTGTCAGATTTGGGAAGTGCCACGGTACTGGACCTGTGAAGGGGGACCTTGTGCTCCTTATTATTCTCAATAAAGCTGTTTTTACCTTACCAGATTGTCTGAGAGTTCTTACAAACCGTGATAATAGTGCAAATGAAGCCAAATAAACTATTTTCAGGTCTCAAACATGTTTCTCCACATGCATATATAACCTTGATTAATCTCCTAATTGCATAGAATGAGCTCTGCCATCTTGGTAATTTTATAATGATTAGCATAGTCTCCTCCTACAGAGCTGCCAATCTATAAATTTAATCCTTCCCCTTTTTCCTTGTTTCTTATCCATGTGTATGTCTGTCTAGTTCTACCACAAGAGTCAACAGCAGAATTCAGTGCAGGACATTGTTCATTCAGGCTGCTTAGAAAGCAGACAAATTCCGTGTCATTGGAGCTCCAGGTTAGCAGCAGCCTTCTTTATTTAGGCTGAAGATATATAGCGAGAGAGGTCACATTGTCAGCTGGTCATGTTCTCAAAATATTAACTCCTTAAGTATCAGAGAGACGTGCATTTCATTGTGATGCGATGCACTGCTCGCCCCTCTGGTTCTTAAACTTGAAGACTGGAGAGCACATGGACCTGCTTGCTGCACATCCTCCTTTTTATATTATTTTTCTCTAAGGATGTTTGTCAGAAGCCATTATGCTCAGTAGAGACGACTGCGCGAACTGCAGTCATGCGCATTACAGACTGCCCACTTCGCAGCTGATACGGAGCAGGGCACTCCGAAATCAGAACGGACCAACAGGTCCCAGGAAGGTGCGCAGAGAGGACTTCGGTCTGAATTCGGAGCGCCCCGCTCTGTATCAGCTGCGGCGTGGGCAGTCAGTACTGCACATGACTGCAGCGCCGCCAGTGTTGGCCCATGTACTGGGCTTTAAAACTAGTACATCATAAGATTACAGTACAGAGAAAGCTCTATATATGGGAACAGCTAGAAGGAAAAGGGCGTAGCACAACAGGGGGACAGCTAGAAAAGCCAGCCTGATGTACTGCACTGTACCGCAGCAACATTAGCGATGTCAGCAGGTAGGTTTTCAAATGAGAACTTCTTGAAAAGTAAAAATGCTACTGAAAAACTGTTAACACAATGTATAGACTGTTTGTAGTGATCATTCATTTGGCAAAAGTTGTTTGGAGGTGGGTGGTAGGTCCAACAAACAGAATAGGTAAGGTTTGTAAAAAAAAAAAAAAAAAAAAAATTGTATAAACTTGAAAATGGGATGCTATAATACCCAAGTTCAAAAGTTAGATACAGAGGAGCTACTACAGAATAAGAAACAAGAAATAGAACAAAAAGGAATTGCACAATACAATACACAACACAGGACGTTTAAGAAATATTAAGAGGACAACAATTTGATGTCGGTTTTATCTACTCACCCCACAATAGCGTACACACAGGTACCAAACTTAAAATCAAAAGTAGTGAGAAGATGAGGTTAAGGTGGGCGATACTGTAAAAGGTTTCTTCAGATGCTGAACATGTGTAGGATGTAAGAATTGTCCAAAATGAGGGTCAAGAAAGCTTTCATTTCAGAATTCATAAAGGAGCAATTAAAGACAAATGGTTGTATCACATGTAACAAAAAGGGTGATATAGTGTATACAATGCAGTTGTAATAAGCAGTGTATTGGGCAGACAAAAAAAGTGTGTAAAAGAAAGAATAAGGGAACACATAATATCAAGAACAAAAGGTGAGAGATGCTCAACTAGGCTCATGAGCTAGCAAATACATGCAAGGAGCTCACTGGGACTGTGTCCTCGCGCCCAGGGTGCAATCTCTTTTAGCTCATCAGTGCCATACACAGAGAGGAAATCTTCTGAAGCATATCATACTGGTCCTGCCGAACGACAGTCCAGCCACGAAATGCCAGACAATTCCTCTCTGAACAAGAGCGCGAGGACACAGTCCCAGTGAGCTTCTTGCAAGTATTTGCTAGCTCATGAGCCTAGTTGAGCATCTCTCACCTTTTGTTCTACAAACACATAATATCAAAAAAGTGGATTAAAAGGTAGAATCACTGTTTTTACATGTTCTTGTTTATACTCATGTATGATTTTGACACTGTTGGACATTCAAATCCATCTTGGCTCACTGGTTTTTATCAGTAATTATAGGCACACATTTAGAGTTTACTTGTAATAGATTTCACAGAAAATCTGTTATGTGAGGTATTGTATGTATATTGTGTGGTTTGTTTTTTTCCCTTTTTGTTTTTATTTTGTGTGTGTGTGTTTAGAATTGCCTATTTTTCACTTGCGTATCAGTTTTATCAATAACAACATTTTGCTTATATTCAGTTTGACTGTTGGATTGACATTTGTAGATTTTACCATAGGCATTATGCATGGGGATTATCTCCACCCTCCAGGATTGAAAATGATGCTCCAATGCATGAGGTTTCAGTTTCTTTTGTTCTACTAAGCTGGCTGGACTTGTTATTTTGTGCTCTTTCACGCTCTATCATGGCTGCCATGAGTGCCACTGGAATGCTGCCTTCCACATTACCTTTCCCTCCGCCACCTTGACCGCTGGAGGTTTTGTCTCTGCAATGTTTTCTACTGCCTGAGCTCTCATCGGTGCCACGTTCTCACTGTGCCCTTTATTGACGCTCACGCCAGTCCTCCAATGAGGAAAATCTTCCGGTGGAAGATATTCTTGCGTTCCAAGCATGGAATGCAGGGAATCGCTCTTGCATATGCCCAATGAAGCGATTACCGCAGGGATGCTGGAAAGATCCGACGGGACCAGGAAGCCTTCTCTGGCGTCCTATTTAAGGATAGTAAGGTAAGTCATTCGCCTTTTTTCTCCCTCAGTTGTGTGGCTTTGAATCTGCAGGGTGCCCTTCTAGTCTCCAGCATGTCAACTCCAGCTAATCCACCTCTAAAGAAAATAATATTGTAGAGGTTGCTAGCAAAGAAGAGAAGTCTGTAGCTAAACAGAAACAGTGAGCAGGCTGTGATACTACGTTACTTTCACCGAACCCCAGAGCACTCAGGAGTCAGAACGTATATATAAATCACCTTTATTAAGGCACAGAACAAGCAACGAATGAGACAATATAAACAGGCAGAAGGTCAGCAGACAAGCTTGCACTACTGTCAGGAATAGTAGGCCACCTAGAATGGTCCAAACTGCTGAGACTAGGCTGTAGCCACTGGAAGTCTCTACAGAAGCTAAGGCAGGAGCAGGAACGAGAACCCCCATGGATAATCAGTGACTGGAACTGGAACAGGAGCTGGATCAGCCATGGAAGGTCTTCTTCTGGAACAAGGACTGGAACTAGACAGGAGACTCTGACTAGGAACATCGGAAAACACTGACACACATCTGCTGTCAGTCTAGCTGGGAGGAAAGCTGATTCAAGCCTGCCGTCAGCTTAGTAGGAGTCGATCGCTGACTCACGCCTGCAGTCAGGATCACTGGGATCTAATACTGGACTCACATCTGCAGTCTGTATAGTTGAGAGTCTACCAGGACCCCGGGTCTGTGCCAGATGGATGTCCGCAGTAGGGAGGCAAAACTGAGACAAGCCGGACAGAGCCACCGGACAACACCAGATGGGATGGTCAGACGCACCTGGTCATACACGGAGAGATTAGTCTGCCAGACTTCAGGTTTGCACCAGATTGGATGTCAGACAAGCCAAGGGTCATACATGGAGCGGGTAGTCAGACAGAGCCACAGGTCACACCAGATCGGTTATCATACAAAACCAGTTAATACACAGGGCAAACAGAAGCACAACTGCACTGGAACACCATGAAAGGGTAATTGAAGTAGTGTCTAGGCAGTTTATATACATATTGCTCCACCCCCGAGAGGTGGAGCAATTAATGTGATGTCCCTTTAAGAACCGGGTCACAACGTCATCAGGGAATCCCTGTGACACGCGCCCGAGTTCCGATGTGGCTGGAGCTGGCAGGGGGAGCAGCAAGGAGGCCAGTCGCCTGGATGAACACCAGGGCGCACCGGTACTCCCAACAGACGCGGCAACCCGCGGGGACACAGAGACCGGCTGCCCACAGGGTCTGGGGGCTGGCTCGAAGGTAAGCAACCGCTTACAGTTACCAGCCTCTGTCACTTCCAAATTACACAGTAATTGCTTAAAGAAAGCTGCTTGCAATGAGTTTCCCTCCCAGTTCCAGTACTTCTTGTCCTGGATGAAGTCATCCATGCAGTACACCTTCATAAGTATGCAACAAAGTTAACCTGCATAAAAGAGACAAGAAGGGACCATGGAGTAGGCTCTTCTTCTATGCACCAGGGTGATGATGAGGATTTTGAATCAGCCTTTGAGGACCAAGGCCCTGAATTAGGCTCAGAAGAGGGCGAATTAGTGGAAGAATCAGGAGTTTTTAATGTTTATAGTGTGGAATCCTTTATTAAGATCCTTAGGAAGATCTTGGGCCTCTCGAAATCACAGCAGGATATGAATATTATTGATACAGCCTTTTTAGGTAAAAATATTCTACACCTGTCTTTCCTGTTCATCAATCCATCACAGATCTTATTATGTCAGAATGGAAATTAGGAGACAGAAGGTCTGCTGTCCCTAGGAGGTTCAAGAAGATGTTTCCTTCTGTGAGTTCGATACTCATAATTGGTCAGCCTCCTCAAAGATCGATACCCCCATAGCTCATCTCACAAAACAGACCCTTCTTCCTTTAGAAGACGGTACCTCATTACGCGATCCAATGGAAAGGAAACTCGACAGTCTTGAAGAAGCAATTTTCAGTCATCACTAAAACCTAAAAGCAGCCACTGCCACGGCTTATGTCTTACATGTTATGTGCATATGACTCACCGAGCATGATGAGAAGATAGTCTAATGTATCAAGATCAAAATTGCTAAAAGAAGTTTCTTTAATTAAGGAAGCAACCAGCTACTCCTGTGATGCTTCCCTAGATATTATTCGTCTTCTGGCCTGCTCCTCGGCCGTCTCTATATCCGCTCGTAGATCATTGTGGCTAAAATCTTGGAAAGTAGACACCACTTCTAAGAATAAATTGATTTCCTGCCTTTCACAGGATCCTTTCTCTTTGGGGAACATCTTGAAGATATAATAAAGAAGACCTCAGGGGGCAAGAGTCCTTTTCTTCCCCAGGAAAGGAAGAGGAGAACCTCCCCACCATATCAGCCTACAAGATACAGAAACCAGTCCTTTTGTGACAATCAAAGACGCTACTCGAATAGTCAAAGAAAATACAGGGGACGTTTCTCCCAGTGAGGGGATTTCAGGAGAGATTATTCCAAGAAACACCAGTTTAAGAAGGAAACTCAATGAATCTTGGTGGGCCTCAGTTCTGATCTTCTTTCCTTCCGATCTGGAAGACTCAGGTACATCAAGATGCCTGGGTCTCTCAGATCCTAGAACTGGGGTACCAGCTGGTATTTGTTTCTGTCCCTCTACATCCCAGATTTCTCAGGATCAGGATCCCAGTCAACAAGGTCAAGAGAGAGGCTCTGTGGACTTCAGTCAAACATCTGGCGGACAACAAGGTCATAGAGGAAGTCCCTTCTCAGGAGAGAAGGTTAGGGGTCTATTCAACTTTCTTTCTGGTCCCAAAATCCTCAGGACAATTCAGGTACATTCTAGATCTCAAATCAAGCAGGCCCACTTCATGATGGAATCCATGACATCAGTGATCCAATCCCTCTCTCCCGTAATTTTTCTCACGACAGAGGATGCATTTTATCACATCCCCATTTATCCAGCGCACAGGAAATTCATGAGGTTTGCCGTCCGCCAATTTAATTATCAGTACACAGCTCTTCCCTTTGGTCTAACATCGGCCCCCAGGGTATTTACCAAGGTCTTAACACCAGCAATAGGATGTCTGAGGCAACAAAGAATAATCATCCTCGCCTATCTGGACGATCTCTTAATCATGGCCCCATCAAGGAAATCCTCAGAACTTCAGACTCAGATAGTGCTTCAGTTCCTCTAAAATATCGGTTGGCTTCTCAACCTGGAAAAGTCATCTATCTCCTTCCCAGAACAGAATATTTCTAGGATTACAGATCAACACAATGGACGCCTTGGTCCTTCTGTCCAAAGAGCGGATGCACAAGATTCAAAACAGTATTTCGGTTTTCCTGAAGCAATCTTGTAACGCAGTTCAGGAGTTCCAGGAACTGGGACTGATGTCCTCTGCCACCCAGATAGTTCAGTGGGCAAAACTGCATCTCAGATATTGTCAGTCCAATTTTTTGATTTATTGGTGACCAGATCTTGGAAATCCTCTGCAACAAATTCCCTTGGCCAAGAGAGACCTTTGTTGTTGGCTGAAGCGCAAGAATCTGGAGAAGGGCAGATCATTACTGACCCAAGATTGGGAGATCTTATACACCGATGCCTGCCTCCGTGGATGGGAGGGAGTATGGAATCACCAAGTCATTCAAGGTCAGTGGAGGTCATCCGAGAAATCTTTCCACATCAAGTCAAGTCAAGAAAGCCCTGCTACACTTCCAGACACATTTGAAGGGAACACACATGCTTATAAGAACAGACAACATTCTGACCATGATGTACATCAAGAACCAGGGAGGCACCAGGAGCCGGACCCTAAACAGGGAAGTCCAAAGTCTCGTGCTATGGGCCGAAAGGAATCTCTTCTCAATTTCAGCCTTGCACATTTCAGGGAAGACCAATGTGGAAGTAGACTACCTGAGCAGACACAAAGTGGACCAGGGCGAATGGTCCTTGAATCAAAATATATTCATCCAACTCACAGACAAGTGGGGTCTTCCAGAGATCGACCTCATGGCATCTTGCAAGAACACAAAAACCGCAAGGTTCTTCTCCCGGTGGCAGGATCCTCAGTCATCCAGGATGGTTGCCCTACAAATTCCGTGGAACTTTTATCTAGTCTACATCTTTCCTCCCACTCCACAGCTGTTGCAAGTAGTAAATAAGATCCGATCAGACAAGGAAGAAGCCATCCTGATCGCTCCAAATTGGCCCAGACTAATTTGGTATTCCCATCTCGTCCAGATGTCCATAGACCATCCTTGGGAGCTGCCCCTGTGGACAGACCTTCTTCATTAAGTTCCTCTCCTACACATGAACCTCAAAATGTTACGCTTGATGGCCTGGCGGCTGAGCGGGAGTCTTTAAAGAATTGAGGACTATCAGTCCCTGTAATAGACACTATCATACATGGCAGAAAACCTTCCACCTCTAAGGTGTATTATAGAGTATGGGTTACCTTTGCCAAACAGTGCAATCGTCAAGGCCTTTCCCTTCAGGAGGTCACTGAAGTCTCCATCCTCGGCTTTCTACAGGAAGAGTTCCAGTTGGGCCTTCGCCCAAGTTCCTTAAAGGTCCAACTCTCAGCCCCGTCCGCTATTCTAGCAAGGCCTTTGGCGAATCACAATCTCATATGCAGATTTGTGAAATCCATTGTCAAGACTAGACCTATTATAAGGAAATAGTAGCTCCATGGGACTTGAACTTCGTCCTAACTCGGTTATCAAAATCCCAACCTTTTGAACCAATTCAGGACATATCTCTTCACCTTTTGACTATGAAGACAGTATTTCTTATGGAAGTCACTTCTGCCAGAAGAGTCAGTGAGATTCAAGCCCTGTCATGCAAACCACCATTCCTATCCCTCCACCCGGACAAGATTGTATTTAGGGAAAAGCCATCCTTCCGTCCGAAAGTAATTTCAGAATTTCACGTTAATCAGGAAATTATCCTGCCTTCCTTTTGCAGTAACCCTCAAAACCCTAAAAAGGTTCTTCTCCCTAACTTGGATCTTGTGAGATGTGTCTCCACATATCTCCATAGAGCAGAATCCTTTAGATCCCCTGACACCCTGTTCATTTATTTTCAAGGCAGGTTTAAAGGCAAAGCTGCCTCCAAACCTTCCATTGCCAAATGGATTAAGGACTGTATCAGGAGATGCTATGTGGAGTCTGGACTCCCTGCACCCTCCAACATCAAAGTACACTCAACCAGGGCTGTAGCCACTTCTTGGGCCAAAAGAGCTCAAGCCTCCACTTTGGACATTCGCAAGGCCACTATATGGTCCTCTGTATCCACATTTATGAAACACTATCAGCTGGATGTACAGGCCTCGGCAGATGCCAATTTTGGCAGGAAAGTCCTGGGGGCTGTGGTCCATCATTAATCGGTAAGAATATTCCCACCCTATTTCTGTCATGGGGTCACTGCTTTTAAGTCCCCTGCATAATGCCTTGGACGGTACACAAAAGAAATTTTTAAATTTACTTACCGATATTTGTATTTCTACTGTGTACCTACAAGGAATACCCACCCTATTAACTATATTATCTTAGTATTTTCACATCTTATCCAAAAGAGAGCTGAAGCCTCATGCACCGGAGCATCCTTTTCAATCCTTTTGTTTGGTCCTACCCAGCTAGAGGGCGGAGATAATCCCCATGCATAACGCCTTGTTGGTACTCAGAAGAAATACAAATATCGGTAAGTAAGTTTAATCATTTACATATTATGCACATGGAGAATATGTAAAATAAAAATTATATCAGCCCCTTCTGCTGTGAAAGGACTTACAGGTTCACCTATCCTGCAGGGGCTTGATTACAGGCGCTCATGCACAGAAGCATTTACCTCTGTGTGAGCTGTTTTAATGGGTCCTGAACACTGTTTGAGCTGTACAATTATATATTTGATTTTGTGGCAATTTTCATTAATTGCACACACATTCTTCATTTTTGTTTATTTAGGAAATGGTGTTTATTCCCTATATTATCAGTGTTATCCAGTAACTTGTGTAAAGCAGTCCTGTAAGTCTGTAATTGTATTTTTTTTTTTTAAGAGCGAGGGACTCTTTACTAATACTTGTAGCAGTTGTTGTACAGACATTATGCAATTTTTTTCTGTGAAAATATGATTGATTTTGTGTTTATTTGCTTTGTAGGTAACAGTGAGTCAGAACTTAATCATTGGAATGCATGGTTGGCTGCCTTACGATAAAACTGTCTCCAATTATTTCACGTTCACCAAGGATCAAACTGTGACTAATCTAAAGTGAGTGAGACCTCAGAAAATCGTTTAGAATGTGTAAGAATATACAAATTAGTAGACAATATGTGGTTCTTCATCAGTCTATGAATAATCCAGCAAGTGGGGCTGAGCCACAGATTGCCCACCCCTTAATTGGAAAAAGGCAGTTTAATGGAGCAGTAAACTCTCTTTATGGACAATCATATTTCTCTTTCATCATTCGATGGAAACAGGTACCACAGGTGTTATGTTCATACCCCTAGGTGGCATAGCACTTTAACCCTTTGAGTGCCAGTGGGGTATGCAACGCATTGCGTGGCCGTCTGGCACACAAGGGGTTAAAAGAACATTTTAAAGTGATCTCGAGTTATACAAACTTAAATAATGTTTAGTCCATACTATCTACTGTAAAAATTATATTTCTTTTCTGAGGCCTAACATCTAGTCTTGCATATGGAGCTCCCATTTCTTCATTTTCCAGGACTTTCATTAAAAGAGCCAATTGGGTGTCTAAGAAGTGATTGTTCTGCATTGTCTTTAAATGGACTAAAATAATGTAAAAGCTTTTCTGAATAGAAGAACAATGGGTGCGGCTCTTAATACATTAAATATTATCTTTCTGCGTGTTATAAAAATGTATCAGTATAGGATAGCTTTAGTTTAATACTAGATTGTAGGCATCTAACAAAAATAACTGCATTTTACAGATGCTAGCATGGAATTAAATAATATTTAATTTATATAATGTACTTTCATTGGAGGTGTTAGTTTCCCTTTCAGAAAAAGTCTCTAGAGAAGGCCATTCCCACTCAGCTTTGCTTTACCCCCCCACCCAGCTTTGCTTCTCCTTAGACTTATTGTCCTGCCTGACACAGTAGGTTAGGGGATGACTGTGTGTGGTTAATTCGATTTGAGGGTTTTATTTGTTTTTCATTTTTATTTGGTTAACTAGTCTTTTAGTCTCATATCTGCTGTAGCAGACTTTGGTAATTCTTATGCATATCGATTGCCCTACTTATTTGTAGTGCCCCCCTTGCATAGTCTATTCTTGGGGACATTGTCAGTTGAAATTTGATGGAGTACACAATGTTTTTATGTGTATGCATTCTCAACAGCTTCTAAACAGCTCAGTCTCTCCCCATTGTTATCTGTCTAGTCTGTAGCAACTTGG
Organism: Rhinophrynus dorsalis; assembly: GCA_037306005.1. Lineage (NCBI taxonomy): Eukaryota > Metazoa > Chordata > Amphibia > Anura > Rhinophrynidae > Rhinophrynus > Rhinophrynus dorsalis. The sequence continues at coordinate 145,397,869 of CM074725.1, read as the reverse complement.
GTGTATTCTGGAGGCTCTCTTGGATCTTTGCTATCTACAAACGCCTATACTTAAGACTGAGAAGTGAATCGTTGGCATACTGTAATGGTGTTTTTTTTTTCCTCTGTTTCTGACTGCCATATTAACCTTCAGAGCTCCTGTCTAGGCCGTTATATCTTAGGGATAACTGTCACTTGAAGTTGCATGAGGAACAATGTCAGATAATGGAGCAGACTGTCTGTGCCCACACTGTTTGTGCTATCCTGTGAAACAGCCCCAAATGTGGGTGGTAGACTGCTTGGGGGTGGGCTAGCTGCCATATTGCAGGTATTTCCTTGCTTTATGCCACTCTGCATAGCAGTCCCCTTGGGTACTCCAGAGGGCTTTGGCAGATTTCTTTATGATGTGCTTGGGCCTTTCTTACAAGGCGGTTAAGGATTGTGCCATTGTTCCTAAGTTCTATATGTTTACTATTTCAGCATTCATATCTATTATATAGGTCATATTTACATAGATGTGTGTTTCAGCATCCAAGGGTTTAAAGGGATAGTAATGTTTCATAATAAAAGCAGCTCTAATTAATCATCATAGTATTTGGACTTGTATTTGGAGTTGTAGAGTAATTCAATGACAAAGTATCCCCCTCCCACCCCTTTTACTGATGTAACACTGCTCAGCCAGATCAGAAGGGAGGTACCCAGGTAGACTGCAGAGAGGGACAATCTTCAATTAAGATAAGGGAAAAACCTGAAAAGCTTGTCAAGGGGGGCAGGGCTTTCATTGTTCTCATATGAAGAATATTGTCACCTGCTGTTATCTGTCTGGTCTGTGGACTGCATTCCACATCTGAGAAGAGATGGCTTACACTAGGTAAAAGGGACGGGAGGGGAAACTTTGCTTGTGAATATCTCTCAAACCATAAATGTTTGAGAGATAAGACTTATATTGTTCTTCATGTTTTTAAATGCCTACAAAATAAAATAAAGATAAAACGAAGTATTACTATCCCTTTAAGAGTTGTTCAGTCATACTTGGGTTATAGATGATCATGTAATGGCATTTAGTTCTACCACATATGTCATTTATGCTGGTGGCAATATGATGTGGTTAAAAGTTGCAAACTCAGTCTTGGGTTGTCTGTGCTCATGGATGACTCTGTTTGACGTGTTTCATTACTGTTAATGGTACTGTTACTCACATAAAACTAGATAATTATATTATGATATTCATTATTATGACACACATTATGTCATATTCACAAAGCTGGCATTTTTATGTAATACTAGCAGTGTGGGACGGCGTTGCCTGTCATGTTATGTAGGGAATGTAATAATTGCTTGCAGTGAATATTAGAAAACATGCGGCATTGGCTGTAACACTCTCATAAACTTAGTCATAGTGATATACAGACGCATGCAACACACATGTACAAACATACACATAGAGTGAGACACACATGCAGAGACATACACACAGTGAGAGATACATATATGCAACGCACAACACACACATACATACATAGTGTGACAGACACATACAGATACACAAATTCACAGAGTGTATCTAAATAATTTCTGTGTGTAACTGAAGGACTTACCTAGGTAGGAGTCCATCATACAGCAGTCAGGTATACCTATATAATTATATAGATGTACCTGACTGCTGTATGATGGACTCCTACCTAAGTAAGTGCTTCTGTTACATACATTAATTATATAGATACACCTGACTGCAGAATGATGGATTCCTACCTGGGTAAGTCCTCTTGTTACACACAGTAAGTATATAGATACACCTGACTGCTGTATGATGGACCGCACAGCAAGAGAAACAAGGCATACAAATGGTACAAGTGCTGTAATGCTACAGTCAGTTCATGGTCATACAGTGCATCAAATTGAGACCCCGGCCTAGGCCACCACCAAAACGGAAGGCTGGTCCCAGCTCCAAAATCTGGTCTTCAGGAAACAGCCAGTCGTGAGTGAAGGGTATCCGGTCCAAAATAATTAATTTAGGAGCAGCTATTCCTGGATGGGTATAGATTTTTAATTACAGGGCAAGGAGCAACTCCAACTTGTATCCTGTCAGTATAAGATGTAGAGTGTTTAATAAGCCATGTTATATTGTTTTTTTTTTTTTTTTTTTTTTTTTTTTTTTTTTTTTTTTTTTCTTTCTTCTATTATTAAGGCGGGGCATGTCCGTGCTGTGATTTTCACAGGAGTAGGACCATGCCTCGTCCTCTGAAAGTCACACCCCCGGTCTATGTCCAGGAATGGCAGTAGGGTGGAGAATTGTATAACTCCTCGTTACTGCCGCCCCTTGGTGTGTGTGGAGATGCAGGTTTTCTCTTTTATATATATAGATATGTGTACTACATGTGTCTCATTATCAACACTGACACTGTGGTGCCTTATATGTGTGCTATTTCCTGTCACTGCTCTTTGCACTGTTATTGTACATTTTTTGAAGACACCACTATTATGTTTTTCATCTGTCCTTTGTGTCAAGTCCTCACAATCATAGGTCATGTTATCAGTCTATATAGTATGTGTACTTTTTCTCCACATTGCACTGTGAGGTGTTCTAGAAGTGCTTTATTTTCCCTGACAATATTATGATATTCATGTACCCCATAGGTGGCCATGCTTTCACAAATGACTGTCTTACAAATTATACTATTATGTTATACATGTGCCCTGTAGGTGGCCCTATTCTCACAAATGGCACTGTATACATAGATGTCGGTGTCCTATACTATATTGATTCTCTCAGAGCTGTTTTTTTTGTGAAGCATTACTATCCCTTTAATATGTGTACTTTATTCTTCCATGTGATACTCATTCCCTATTCACAACTATGTTATATTGTGTTATTCTTAATTCCTATGTGTTCTCTCAAATGCCTCTACTGAGTTCTATTTGTGTACTTATCCTTATAAATGGCAGTTATGCACATGTGCTGTATTTCTTTTGTAGAGGTGGTCTGCCATCATATGCTCATAGTGCTGCCCTCATAAACATACACATGGAGATCTTACACATCTCCCGGTAAAAGCTATAATACAGTGGATTACGTGTAAAAACAGACAAGCATGCCTCCCTACCAGTTGGTACCTGATGCAGCTTTCAGCCCAGACTTTGCTTTGGAGTGGTTGTGTTGAGCCTGTGGAATGAGCATAAGGAGGATGTTTCTATGGGGAATTGTTTCACACATTTTTATTAATGAAGCTGTACTTGTTGTGACTCAGATTCCAGCAAACTGTACTGCCACTGGTACTGGTGCACTGTTAGACATTGAACGAAGGACTGAAACACTTTCACAGGACCCGGAGGGACAATGATCTGAAACACAGGATGTAGAGAGTAGTCTCTGTTATGCAGTAGCTTGGGAGGGGTGCTAGGCAGTGTGCTGGGGAGCATAGCTGACCACAAGAATGTCCTTGCTGTGTCTCACTGCAAAGGTTAAATGCCTGAACCCAGTTGAGCCAGATAAGGATTAAATACTTGCAAGTCGGAAAAATAGCAGAGACCATAATTGACAGAATTTACAACAGCATCAGCACAGACTCTGTTGCCAGTTACATCATCAAGGATCAGACTAAGTATCAGGGCAGGTAGAGTTCAAGTAAAAATAGGGTTCAAGGAAAAACGGCAGGGAAGGAGGAAAGCAAGCAGTCAGAAAATAAGCCAGAGTTGTTTCACGCAGAATCAACCATAAACAAATCAGGACAAAGTCTTCAGCACAGAGCTTAACAACTGAGTGCCTGGATGGAGTCAAGTAGTGTATAAATACTGGTGGAACCAAAGGTTCACAACTGTCCATTCATGTACAGACCAGTGTGTACCTGTATATTCACCATAATGTAAAAGTGAGTAATTGTACCCACAGATACAAGCATGGGAGTGGGACCAGGAGAACTCTGAGCCAGAGGTAAGGTCAGATAAGTACACAGGGCCTTAAGGTTTGAGATGTGAGTGGGGAGCTTCACTTTCAATGCGTTCTGTTTTGTCCATACATCCTCATCATCTACTCATTTCTCTTTGACATTCCCTGGAAGGATGGCATTTTCAGTCCAGTACTAGATCTCAATGCCCTCAAGTGCCTAAAGGTTCCCAGATTCAGAATAAAATTCCTTGAATCTGTCATAGCTGCCTTGGCAATGGGAGAATTCATTTCCTTTTTGAGTGAAACTGAAGCATATCTCTAAGGTCATCCGTTCATCAGGTTTACTTTCCACATACACATCTTTACAAGTTTGTGGCTTTTCTTGATTACATAAAGATAATAGGGGCCATGGTGTCCTCTCTCTATGCTTCATATATATTTATATATATATATATATATATATATATATATCTGTATTTGTACAATTTAATTTATGCAGTGAGACTTACGAAACGTGTAGGGAAATAAAAGATTTCTTTTGATACCGCTGGCTGATGAATGTCTATTTAAGCCGGGTCGGGCTTCACATATATTCCTACAAGAAACTCTACGGTGAGTGCGATTCCTCCTGTTTTTTTTTTTTTTTTTACCTGACGGTTACCTCATGGTTACAGTGTTACCCTTAGAGGAAACGCTATGTATTTTTTAGGACTTCGCAAAAAGGATGCATAGGAACACTGTGGTTACCGGTGAGATAATCTAACCGTAGAAGCTAAGGATCCTACAGTCAAAACCCTATTAGATTTCTGTGGGCATTCCTAAAGATAATTTATTTTGTACGTAGATTTGTTTTACTTATTCTAAGATTACAATCGCAGAGGCTACTCTCAGGAAGTTTTTTGCGCTCCCCCCCCCCCAAGAGCACTTGGTTTCCTCAGCTCTCCACCAAGTGTTCCTTTCTGATGACAAAGGCTCGTAGTTGTTCTCCCCCACCAAACGGTGTGCAGAGGGCGCAGTTTCGGTAAACCTCCGAAGCGCCCCATTGCAAAACTCAGACAAGCATGCCAGTCCACGTGATCAGCTTCCAAAGCTAAGTCTGACAAACTCACCTTCACATGATTGGAGAAATCCTGATCCATTGTTCTCTGTAGTCGGCCTTCTCCACCTTTATCAAAACATCTGAGTGTCCTCTGTGATGGGCCAGTGGATTTTGCATGTGGAATCGAAAGGGTACGATATAGATTTCAAATCCCTTCCTCCATATACTGGTTCCTTTTAGCAAAGTTTCTAAAGAATCTCTTCTGGAAAAACAGGTGCTGGTGCCAGTCCCAGCCCCAGAGCACTCTACGGTTTCTATTCCAACCTGTTTGTGATTCCCAAGAAGGACGGTGGCTGCCGCCCCATCCTGGATCTCAAATGCCTCAAAAAGTATGTGTTCTCTATGCTGTACAAGATGGAATCTTTGCATTCTGTCATCGCAGCGATGTGTCTGTGGGGAGTACTTGGGCACAAGATGCATATTTGAACTTTGCAATACACCTGGACAGTCTATGCCACCTGCGTTTTTCTTTTTTGTTTCAGTCATTACCAAGTCACAGCTCTGTATTTGGTCTGGCTTAAGAGCCATGAATTTTCACAAAGATCGTGGCAGCCCTGGCCACATTTATTCATGCCCAGTGCATCTCTCTGACCCAGCATCTTGATGACTTCATCGTGGGAGTTCTTGGCTTGCTATGTCCAAGATTGTGACCGCATTCTGGTGCACCACGGCTGGATCATAAAACTGCAGAAGTCTTTTCCGATTCCCTGCCATTCCTGTAGAAGATTTAGGTTCTGTTCCAGGACGTGTCTCAGGCCCTTGGCCATAATCAAGAACTTAATGACGGTATTAGGTCATTTGGTGTCAGCCGTGGATGCAGTTTCTGCACTGTCAGTTCCACAAGAGGGAACTTCACAGGGACATCCTGGTCCAGGAATCCAGAGTATCTCCTCCAACAGATGACAGGGAGGACCTTCGGTGGTGGCTGCATCACTCACACCTGGAGCAGGGGAGACTGTTTGTGATCCCGGAGGGGGAGCTGATCACCATGGATGCCAGCCTGCGGGGGCTGGTGTGGGGTCCTGGGACACCTGGGTGTCCAAGGCAGATGGACTTGGGACAAGAGTCTGTTGTCCATCAACATTTTAGGTGATCTGTTTGGTCCCCAATTCTCACGGGAGCTCCAGTGAGGGTGCAGCTGGACAGCGCTCTGGCTGTGGTGTACATCAGTCACCACAGAGGGACCCATAATAAGGTAGCCTGGAGGGTGGTGAAGGACCTGCTCAGCTGGGCAGAGACACATGTAGCGGCCATCTCAGCTGTTCACATTCCAGGAGTAGAAAACATGCTGGCAGACTTTCTAAGTCACTAAGACCTAGATTCAGGAAATTAGGATCTCCGTCTGAAAGCATTTTATCTGATGGTCCAGCGCTGCCAGGTGCCTGCGATAGGTATCATGGCAACCAGAGAGAACAGAAAAGTTCCAGCATTCTGTTCTAGAACAGGGGGGATCCCTTGGCCTTCGTAATGGATGCGATGACCATCCAGTGGAACTTTCGTCTCTCCTGTGTTCCCTCTGGTTACTTTAATCCCCAGAAAGATCAGAATAGACAGGGATTTGGTCATTCTGTTTGCTCTTTATTGGCCCAGGAGGGCTTTGTTCCCAGACTGGGTCAGCCTGTCCATTCTGGGTCCGATTCGGCTACCTCGCAGGATGGATCTGTTGTTCCAGGGTCATCTGTGGTACGAGGATGTGGAGAGACTGGCCTTGATGGCATGGCTCTTGAAGCCAACATAATAAAGCATAAAGGTTATGGTTTATTTTTCACAAGTGGTACGTAGATAAGACTATGTCTGCATAAGTTCTTGCCCTTCTCTTGGTGCTGTCTTTTATTCAAGATGAAGTGAAGAAGGACCTCATCTTGAGATCCCTTAAGGTTCAGATTTTTGCACTCTGTGTTCTCTTCCCCAGGTGGATTGCCATCATTCCCGATGTCAAGTTTTTCCTCCAAGGGGGTGGCTCATGTTCCCCTCCTTCAAGGATGCTACTCTTCCTGGGTGTCTTGCAGAGACCTCCTTTTGAGCCTCCTGCTCAAGATGGCTTTCCTCTTGGCAGTTAGCTCTGTGCGACGAGTAGCTGAGTTTTAAGCTATGTCTTATAAACCTTCCTTCCTGGTGTTTCATCAGGATAAGGTGGTACTTCATACCTCTTAGGAATTTATTTCCAAGGTGGTCTCCAAGTTTCACATCAATTAGGATATTATCATACCTTCTTTTTGTCCTGACACAGCGTCTGATAAGGAGCTAGATCTCCACCTGCCTTAAATTCTATGTGCGCCACACTCAGCCCTTTTGTAAGAATGACTCTCCGTTTGTCGCTCCTGACGGTTCCAGAGCTGGTCAGGCCGTTCCCAAGGAAACCATTGCCTCTTAGATTAAAGGGATAGTAATACTTAAAATGTAAAAAAAAATATGTTGTAGAGTTTATCCCCCTGAGTAAAACAAGAGTACTCCCACTGCTGAAAGGTGTTTCATTCAAAAGTTATTAATTTTCAAAGTTGAATTTTTTAGGTGCAATATCACAGTGGCCTGAAATTGTACAGTGGCGCTGTTGCTACACCATCCTATGGAGATTTATGGTCAACTGACCAGAGCTGTCCATAGGATCGTGTAGCAACAGCGCCACTCTACAATTTCAGGCCACTGTGATATTGCACCTAAAAAATTCAACTTTGAAAATTAATAACTTTTGAATGAAACACCTTTCAGCAGTGGGAGTACCCTTGTTTTACTCAGGGGGATAAACCCTACAACATATTTTTTTTTTACATTTTAACTATTACTATCCCTTTAAGGCTACCATATGCCAGGTGTATTCCCTTCAAGATCACAGCACATTCCACCTGATCTATGGGTACTTTCTGGGCCTACAAGAATCAGGCCTTAGCTGAACAGCTGTGCAATACTCAAAAGTAGGAGAAGCACAAACTAGGTAAAAACACAGAACATAAAATGTGTACTAAGCATAATATTTAATAACAATCATATAAAATCAAAAAGCAACAATCAGTGAACTCACATTTAGCCCACCTTAGGCTTTATGCATCTAAGAGGTCCCAACCTCTTATAGCCTTTGAGCTGTCCCCTGAATCATAATTTCTTGAATCAATCAAAAGCCTCTCTGCCGGTGATAGTATCCGAATGAACCCTTGCAATGGTGCTGGTGTTGTTAGAGCAAGTCCTGGATACACTTGCCTGGAGATGGTCAATACATGCCAAAATGCCTGATAGCACCGCAAAGAGGTCCTAGCTAGACCAATGGAGGGAAAATGGAGCCAAAGTGAAGATGGAGAGGAGCGCTAAAAGTTAGCATCCTTGTGGCGGCTAACCAAGGCTCTAAGTGATGAGCGGGGATATCAGTATAGGAAAGGGGTGGGATTCCCACAGGGGGCGTGGGTGGGACCAATGTCTACGATGGCACTGGTGAGAGAACCCAAAGAGTATTGTGGAGATAACAACTCCACTGGTGAAGTGGACAAGGCCAGCAAATATTGATAGCAGCATTGGGCTACTTCACAGGAGTAATAAGGATCCTATCCACATCACAAGTTCATTGATTCATTATATCATTTCATCAAATTGTCAAACATCTCCTCCCCCAAAGACCCTGTCTTTTGTGATGTGCACTGCCCTCAAGAAGAAGAGATTGAACACCATGGTACCTGTGTTCCATATGTATGAAAGATAAAAAGATTTAACAGGTAAGAAAACAAAATCCTATTTTCTCAAGGTGTCATCCAATCCAGGTTAAAAACAAGGGAATTAGTGTCCTCCAAGTTTTATCACTGAATTTGGTGAATCTGTTTAGTGTTTTCTAACCACACCAACACCAAATATTTATTAGTGGCTGTATTTTCTTTATAGCAAGTTTGCTTCTCTTGTTTTTTCTTGAGTTTAATCTTTAGCCTTGGTTTTGCCTTTCTATTTGTAAACTGAGGAAAATCAGAGCTGGTGATGGCTGAATGGGAGTGGCCTTCTCAAGAGACTTTTTATCTTAGTGTCCTGCCTCCTAGTTGAAGGGGCTTAACCCTATGGGCCCTGTGTCCCCCATGGACTAAGAGAAAAGGATGTATTGTAATTAGCACAAAAATCCTCTTACTGCACTTTTTATCCTGTTGAATCAAATAATGTGGTTATGTTCCTATCACTTACTATAAAGATCCAGTTTTTATTGCTCAAGCTGTTCCGTAGAGTGCATTATAATTTAAAAAAAAAATTATTTTGAACACCAGTTGACACTGTTGCAAACCGTTCAATCTGCAAAAATAAATTTGAGCCCATAAAAAAAGGAAAAAAAACTTTGAGCTCTAATGACTTTTGAATGAAAAACATCTCCCAGTGGAATTGTGCATTTCACTCAGCCGGAAAAAGACTATACCTTTTCATAAAAAACGTTTACTTCTCTTTTACCGGTTGATTGTCATTTATATATACAAAAAGGTGAACACTTTTGTGTAGAAAAATGTTTATCCTGACAATATGGAAGATTGATTGAAGTATAGCATTTAGGACCTTATTCATAAAGCTAAACAGGCAATTCTGGTGCATACTAACTGCACCTAAGGGGGAAAAACAAAAATCCACATTGCTTTTAATGGGGCGTCACAATGCATCGGATACTGCTCTAGCATTCAAGGCTTAAAAAGCCACATTTAAATCTGTGACACTACGAAATTTTCATTTCGACCTGTTGGTGCTGTTGGTTTGCTCAACAATTGCACCGATGATTAATAAAGCCCTTAGCCTTAGTTGTTTGTTTTACTTCTGCGTCTCATTAGCAGTTGTCATACAGCAGCTAATGCCTTAAACTGGACCCATTTGTGGCATCAGTAGAACTGATAAATGATATTAATTGTGATTCATTGTTTTGATACATTTAATGGACCAATATATATATATATATATATATATATATATATATATATATATAAAATAGTGCTTTATCCACAAAGAAAAGATTTACAATTTTGGAACAAACCAAATACAACATGGGGAAGAAATAAAAATTCCCACTGAGTTAAAACGTGCTTTTAAATCTTTGAACACTACAAACGGTCTCCATCATGAGACTTATGTAACGTGGGAGAATAAAATCCCATTTTAATTAATGTAAATTTGTGACATTTGTATTTCTCCCCTGGTGCGGTTGGTTTGTTCCACAATTGCACTTGTATTCTATTGGGGATAAGGCCTGTAACATATTGTGGTGTATACATTTGTTGCCTGCAGAGATCTTTGTCATGTGCAATATGTTGTTCCATTACAACTTTTAATATTTTGCTTAAATCTGTACAGTGGTATATGCCCTAGATTACTTTAGGGGTGGACAACCTATTGCCCTTCAATTGCTGTTGAATTGCAGTTCTCATTATTTTGGAGTCTGAGAATGATGGTAGTTGCAGTTTAACAACAGCTGGACGGCTGAATGTTGCTCTGCCTTTTCCTAGAGCATGACCTTATCATGGCTGTGAACTTCCCACAGGACTCAGCGTCTGCTGTCTGGTCCCTTCGCTCCTGGACTTGAAATCACCTCCAAACTGTTTGTGGTGTCACATGATGGAAAGTTGCTATTCAGCGGTGGTCACTGGGACAACAGTATCAGAGTTACATCACTCACTAAGGGCAAAGTTATTGGGCAGCACATCAGACATATGGGTTAGTATCTGCTTCTTTCTTTTCTTTTATGGTTTGCCTACAGTACTAAAGAAGCTCAAATAGCATGTGTCAAGCTAATGTAATGGCACACCTTACTAGAACCTAGAACGTATTTGTAACCTTTGCTGACAGGATCTTGCATGGAAATGCACACAGCAAGTAAAAAAAGTTAAACCTTTTCTTATCTAAAGTGGAAGAACCTTCTTTTTGGAGTTCTTAGAGTTAACTAATCTATCTTTCTATTCATTTACATCTACATGAGTACTGTTGATGTTATGAAATTAAACATAAGCTCTGTGCTAACATTTAGTATCATATTATTTATAAACTGTACTAGACCACAAAGAGTAACTGTCACTTTTCCAAACCCCACCCCTGTCGAAGCCTCGATCTTGAAAGTATTTGCATATTCCTCCCACCCGATTTATTCCACCTCTCAGTGGAAACTGATTGGTTCTAGCCTGAGATGGTGGAGGGGTGTGATTTTCTGGGCATGTGAGCAATTAATTATGCAAGCTTTATCAGTTCAAAGAAAGCACTGCTGAGATTAGATTCTCCAACAACGAAACAAAAAATCTCAACAAATTTGTAACTGATTGTAAAACAAAAAGCAGAAGTATAGTCATGTTAAATAGGTACATTTAATAAGCTGGTAGGTGACAAACCCACTTTAAGGTCCATACTCATCAAGTGAAAGTGGTGTAATTCTGGAGCAAACTGTCTCCGCCATAGGTGACAAAGGAGAATCTCTATTGATTTAAATGGTGTCTTTAACCCCTGTGGAATGCTGGAGAGGTCTCCAAGGCATTTGTTCTTAATGCCTTGGAGACCTCTCTAACATACAGTGGGTTAAGAACCCCATTGAAATCAGTGGGAATTTGGGGAATTTTAATTTCAACGTTGTGGTTCTAGTGTGATCAATATGGTGCTTAGAGTTTTGTAGAGGGTCAAAAAATAAACTATATGCCACAAATCCTATCTGTCAAACCTCTATGGTTTGAGAGACATAGACATTCAAAGTTCCCCCCTCCCTCACCTTCTCCTGATGTCATCTGTAAAGCTGACAGCAGGAGTTTCAAGTCTGCCGACTTGAGGAGGCTCTGCTGCAGAGCTGAAATCGTGTTATTTAAACATAATTACTTCATTGGAAGGGTCTACAAAGTGTGCTAGCAAACCAGGCACACTTTGTAGACCTTTCCAATTAAGTAATTCTTTTCCAATAACACGATTTTGGCTCTGCTAAAGAGCTGCTGGCTGGCACAGCGCTGATGTCAGGAGAAGGGGGGGACCTTTCAGTGCCTATATCTCTCAAACTGTTGCGGTTTGAGAGAGAGGATTTGTGGCATATAGTGTATTTTTTGAACCTCTACAAAACTCTAAGCATTTTTTATGGGACATTACTGACCATTTAATATGCACATATTAATGTCTTTTTAAACCCCTTGCTTGTTACACTTGAATGACATGTTAGGTTGTGCACATTGAAGCTCTACTGGATTAACTTATTCCAGTGAGGAAGCTTTATATCTGTAATATTTGCAGTGGGTAACAAGTGAGTGATTCATATGCAGCTTGTTTCTTTCTACACTGAAATCCAAATATTGCTCTTCATAGACATTGTGACTTGCTTATCCACCGATTACTGTGGTATTCATCTAATTTCTGGCTCTCGGGACACAACATGCATGATCTGGCAAATTGGTCAACAAGTGAGTAAATAATTTACTTTAATCAATTGATTGCCAGAGGGATGCCCAGTGCATTGCTTTGCAGTATGTTGGACACCTCTATGGTACACAAATGGATAAGTTTTCCATTTTTATAATAATGCTCTTCAAGGTGAGGTGACTCAAAACCATGTACGTGTAACATTGTTTGTAAGATAAACAGTGGGTAGGAAAGCATATTTCAAAAGATACAGCTTTCTCTTTAATAAGTAGTAAGATTTTTTTTTTTTTGTTTAATAAAAAATCTTATATAGTTTTTTTTTTCTGCTGAGTAAACCAAAGGAATGCCCACTGCTGGTAGATTTTGAATCAAAAAGTTATTACAGCTCAAACTTTTGCCTTTTGGACAAGAGTTGGCACTGCTGACAACAAAAAAGATACGTTTAAGCTTTAATAACTTTGAAATGAAAAATCTCCAAGCACTGAAAGTACCCTTGTTTATTTAGCAGGGAAAGCACTATAACACATACGTGTTTTTTTCATCAGGAAAAGTTTGCTGCTATTTTAACTTTTTGAGTGCCAAAGGGGTACCCCTCTGGCACGCAAAAGGTTAATGATGCCTCTCCAATCAAAGTTAAGTCTACTTTTCCAGTACTTCTAAGGCAGCGATTCACAGCACCAGTCCTCACGGCATACCAAAATGTCACGTTTTCAGGATATCTCTGATTGAGCACAGGTTCTGGGCCACTGATTGCCAATCTGAGATTAACCTCTTAACAACCGCCCAATCCGGCATGGGGCGGCTGTTACAGGCCACAACACTTTTTTTTTTTTTCTCAATGGATTCTGGGATAGCAGAGATGGAACCGGTCTTTAACAATAATCCACCGGTGAAAGTCTTGGCATGTCACTGGTTCCTAAAGTATTAAGCAGGGAAAACTGGAAAGCTGGCCTTTTAGTGTGCCCCAGAGTCTGTCATTGAGAAACACTAAACTGATGGCCATATTCACAAAATAAAATGAGCACTTCTGGGGCAAGCTAGTTGCATTATAGAGAACAAACAAAACTTACCAAAATTTATATTGCTTAAAATGGGACTTTGAATCTCTTTGAATTATAGATATGCTTCAAAAGCATTGCAAAACAATGTGTTGGAGACCTCTCTGGAATACAAGGGTTAAAAGTCCCATTTAAATATTTAAATCTATAAGAGTTTTATAATTTCTCCCCTATGTTTTTCACAGAATTTCCAAGCTTTCTTTTTGCATTTTTAATTTCTATGCAGCCCATGAGCACCACAGTTTAAATTTATTGTAAAGCTAAATGCATGCACCTAAACTACAGAAGCATCAAAGTTTTGATTATTTAAATTATTGATCTGTATGTTGTTTTCTGTTTATGATCAGGCAGGAGTTTCCGGGGACATGTCTGCTAAACCTATGCAGATTCTTTATGGACACACAGATGAGATAACCAGTGTCAGCATTAGCACAGAGCTAGATACAGCTGTATCTGGTGCCAGAGTAAGCCTCATCCTTCCTGCTTTTGTACTGTTAATTATCAAATGGGCTTCTGATATATTTTGCCTTGTCTTTGCCTAAGAGAAAATACTAAAGTACATATGTCTAAAGTAGATCTGTGTTATAAGGCTGATCAGAAAGAAATTACTTGGTGATTCAGTCTATTAGAGTACAGCACACTTGTAGTTTTGTCTGTTCTGATAGTTTGTACAGAGGTGCCAAAATCAGAGCCCGTATTTGTTTGAATCAACATACTTTAACCCTTTGAGTGCCAGAGGGTTATCCAACAGCACTGGATACCCCACTGGCACTCAAAGGATTGAACTCATTTTCCAGACTGACGTTGGTTTCTGTATTGTTGTTGGACTTGGAGTCAAAGGCATGCCACCACGTGACTACAGTAGGAGCTCATAAAAAAGATAAATCTATTAACACAACCCTGATCCTTTGAATTTATGTGCAAAACTGCAATTCAGCTTTGTTTAAATGGGGGTGAGCAAACAAGGACTAGTAGGTGGTTTTAAGAACTAGCAGGAATTTAAGCTTGGAAAAAAAATTGGGTAATCACCCATCCAAATAAAGTAACGCACACCTCTTAATAATAAAACCCCCACTTACCTTAAAGGGGACTTGTCACCTTAAAGTGGAACTATCACCTTAAACCAGTTGTACCATGTGTTTTAATCTTTAACCCAACATTAGAGCTGTGTGTGTGTTTTTTTGGTTTTGTTTTTTTCAAATTGCCTAGTAGTGGAGATATTAGCCCTTCAAAAATGGGCACTTCCATGTTCTACGGGACCCTGTACTGTCTCTGGACTTCCCAGCTGCCCCAGTGACCTCGTTCACGCTCCCCTTCGTAGCTGGATTTCTGTGGTGTAGCATTACACAAACTCCGTTTACAATTCTACTGAGGTTGCAACCTCAGTAGCTTTGTAAATTGAGTTTGCAGTAATCTACACCACAGAAATCCAGCTTAGAAGGGGAGCGTGAACACGGTCCCTGGGGCAGCTGGGAAGTCCTGAGGCGTCATGCAGGGACATGCAGTCCCGCAGAACATGGAAGTGCCCTATTTTGAAGGGCTAATATCTCCACTACTAGGCGACTTGAAAAAAAAACAAAAAAAAAAACCACACACAGCTTTAATGTTGGGTTAAAGATTAAAACCCGTGGTAAAACTTTGATTTCCGGTGATAGTTCCACCTTAAGACCAGTTTAGATTGTTTTATTAAGAATCACAATCTGTTGTACTAGCCATTTTCCTGTAAAATAAATAGATATGAGAAATTAACCTTAACCCGTTCAATGCCAGAGGGGTACGCAACACACTGCAAAGCAATGCGTTGCGTATCCCTCTGGAACTCAAAGGGTTAATGAATTGGTGACTATTCTAATTTGTTATGTTCCAAACCAAGATTATACATTGCCGTGCTGTTAGAAATTATTCTTGTGTGTGAGCTCTGCTTGGATTCATTCATAGAACTGTGTGTGGCAATGTTGGTCCCATAGAGTAACTAATTAGTATAACATGCTAGACTGTGCCACTAACCAATAAGGGTTATGAGCACAACGTATGGTAGATTTTATATCTCTTTCAAATAACTAAACTTATGGTGAAAACTCTACTTTACTCTGGACAAACAACTCTAATGTCCAGGGTCTATCAATTTTACATAGATATGTTCCCCAAAATTAGTCTTTAATTAGTACTGGATATCATGTCCATGGAAGCTTCAGGACTACAGGAACAAAAATATCTCCAACTGAAGTGCTTTCATGAAATAATAATTTAGTGGGAGGAATTTGGGGCCCTGGAGTCTGGTGACAAAGATTCATGTCCACCTCCATGAACATGAAATGCAGCTTTAATTGAATATAAATTCTGGACAATCAGTCCATGCAGAATTGAATCATACGGCCATTAGGATTTTTTTCTGCACACATTAGGGTAATTGAGTCTGGTTATTTCATTGTAAATATTTCTCTTTAACCCTTTAAGGACACAAGTAGTGTGCAGCTCATTGCTTAAAAAGGAGTTGGCCACCCATCTGCTTCTTAAAGGGTTAAGACAGGTGTGAGCAACAGGCAGCAGTCACATGTGGCCCCCGGGCTCTGGTGGAAAAGAAGATGAGATAATTTCTCTCCTCCACATCTCGCAACCCTGTTTACACCCCCAAAAGCACTCATACACTTTCTTCTGCCTCTGAGTGTACCTCTTTTTACTTTTTTGATTCATCGCAACCATTTAGATGCTAATGAGATCTCCAACGCATTGCAGAGCAATGGTTTGGAGACCTCACTAGCATCTAAGGTTTTAATCTAGTTGTTCAACTCCTATTTAGAATTTAAAACAATAATATGTGGCCCTTCATTGGACTTGAGAGCCATATGTAGGCCTTGGGGTGAATCTGGTTGCCTATTAATTGGTTAAAGTGATGGTAATACTTTAAGTTTACTAATCCCCATTTTATACAACTTAATAAAAGATTGTTAATGCCCCACATCGCATCTCTCAAACCTTTATCAGTTTCAGTGTTTCCCTCTCCCTTTACCCGGAGATCAGCGTTCTAGCTGACTCCAGCAGTGTTCTGTCGTACAGCCGTCCGGCGCTCTGCAGCAGTGCCGAGATCTCGTTAAAAAAGAAAAAATATTTCACTTCAAAGGTCTTCTGCATGTGCTTGGTTTCCAAGCACACATAGAAGACCGTTAAAGTGAAATATTTTTTCTTCATTAACGAGATCTTGGCACTGCTGCAGAGCCGCCGGATGGCCCCAGGATTGGATTCCCGGGCAGTCAGCAAGACGCTGATATCGGGGAAAGGGGAGGTAGGGGGGAGACTTTGAAATTGATTTTCTCTCAAACCATAAAGGTTTGAGAGATGCAATTTGGGGCATTAACAATCTTTTTTTAAGTTGTATAAAATGGGGATTAGTAAAATTAAAGTATTACTATCCCTTTAAGTGGTTAAAGAAAGTGCAACGGCATAGTGTTTTTCAGATAGTAAGTCCTAGATAGGATATATTGAAATGTAAGGAACCAGTACTTTAATGAAGAGAGGATGGATTTGTAACATTACTTTGTACCACAGGAAATCTAATATAGCTAAGTTTATTGAAAATGTATAATATTTAGATATAGCTAACCATAAGAGGAAGAGAGCTTAGATTTTTTTAAACCACATATAAAAGTATGTTATATGCTAATTAAACCTGCTCAATGGTGTTCCTACTCCCCAAAGGGGGCACTCAAAAGTGTTAAATGGTGCCAGTTGTTTTATATGTAAAATGTCTTCCTAGTTTTTCCATGTTGCTGTTACATTGATAATGTTTCCATGTTTAGGATGGAACTGTGATTATTCATACAATCCGAAGAGGCCAATACATGAAGACATTAAAGCCTCCAAGCGAGAGTTCACTTGTTATGACTATTCCCAATCTGGCTGTGTCCTGGGATGGACATATTGTCATCCACAGCTGCATTGAAGGGAAGAGTACTCTTAAGGTATGCAGAAGCTTTTAGTTAGGTTGAAAAAAAAGTTACTGTAGGGAATCATATTCCAGAGGTTCGGATTTGCAAGAATTTCCTACAGAAATGTAGAAAATGTTTTAGAGAAATTGCAGTAAATTTAACTAAAACACTCAAGACCATAAATGCACACTGCCAGACAAACCAAGTAGGTAGTTGTTCAATAACCATCCTATTAACTGCTAATATCAGTGTGGCTCACCTACAAATGTTACGCTTAATTTATAAATATGTGCAGCATTTAATTTCCCTTTTTGTTTTTTTAATAAACTGTATGCTGTTTAATACAAGGCACGGTAGCTAGGAAGAGCAATTGTTCTTTTTAATCTGTTTTATGTTGTTTTGTTTTGTTTTTTTACTATTAATAATGTATGTAACAATTCACAATCAGATGCATCACAAAAAAGGCTAAAGGGCCTTAGAGACAGAAGGAGCAATTCTGGGCAAACCAACTTCACCATATGCACCAAAAAAAATTCATATTGAACTGAATGGGGAATTTTACCCCTTGAATTTTGGACATCTCTCCATTGCATTGCTTTTCAATGCAGCGGAGACATCCAACATTCAGGCGGTTAAACACCTCATTTAAATCAGTTGTGATTTTGGAGTTTTCATTTATCCCCTAAAGTGCAGTTGGTTTACCCCAGAATTGCTCCATGTTTCTTTAGTACATAAATCTCAGTTACTTCCCTAGTATTAGTACTAGAAAAGGCAGCATCACGTAAGGCATTGGTAATTTAAGTCAGTAATATTCCTTGGTTGGTTTCCCTCTCATTGCAGAACAAGAATGCACTCCATTTATACAGCGTGAATGGCAAGTACCTGGGCTCTGAGAGTTTGAAGGAGCATGTAACAGACATGTGTGTCAGCGGTGAGAACATTGTGCTAGGGAGCAAGCAGGGATTCCTCTCCATACGAGACCTCTACAGGTTAGTATGCAGATTGTGGGCCTTAAGGGGACACTAATGTCCCATAAAAACATCATCTACTTTTATAGAGCTTAAAAAATAAACTTTCTCTGTTGTTCAATACAGGTTACTGGTAACTTTAGGGTAGGCGATCCGCCCCTTTAAGTAGACAGGAACAATTCTAGAAGTGAATGCAGGGGGTGGAGCCTACCTTCCCTACTTGACTGCAGCTAGCCAATCAGCTCCAGTAAGATTTGTTCCTTGGTGAAGACACAGGCAAGAGAACAGTTCTGCTATAGTTTTAGCTAGTTTTTTATTTTTCTGTTAGGTATGGAATACCACCATTAGGAGGATTACCATAACTGACAATGCCCTTAGATGTGGCTAGCTCAGTGACCAGGTGCTTTTTGTGGACCTTTAGCCCTGGGGGGGGAATCTTGGTTACAAGTTCTTTCCTCAGGAGTTGCCCACCGAGGCTTCTTCTTTAAACATGGTAATCTGAAGACAGAAGATCTGCAGGAAAGGTGAGCAACCCTTTGAGTGCTAAGGTCCACATGTCCCACAGTACCCCTCCTCACAGGAGTTTTCCTTTGGAGTTCCTTTTGCACACTCCTACATTCATTGGGCTTATCTGTATGTCTGTTGGGTGTTTTGGAGCAAGTTTCTGTGGTAACTTAACCCTTTAGCTGCTGGTTTTGCATCTTTTGGGGGTTTATTGGCAGTTTCCCTTCTGGGTTCAGTGTTTTTTGGGTCTGCTACCATGTTCTAGTGGTGGTCCATGTAATTTGAATTCACAATTTCAACTTTGCAAAATTTGTGTTCTGCACTGCTTTTACCGCATAGACGCCATTGCTCCATTCAGTTCTGTGGCTTTACATTTTGGGACATATCTCTGCAGCCGCTCAACGTAGCGACTTCAGAGATGTCTCATTTTAATTGTCTGTCCTTGCTCTGTCATCCGGTTAATGTTTTATGTGTATTGGGGGGCTCAGGGGGCTTCGGGCACTGTTGGGGTGCTTTTTCTGGGAAAACTACATGTCCCATGAGCGTTCGTTTCTGATTGGCTCCCGCCACGGCAGACATTTTGTGCCTTTTCCTGAATGAGTATCCTACACAGGGCTTGGACATTCCTTCTCTTCTCTGCAGATTAACCCTTTGCCTGCCAGATAAATGCATTTTAACGATTTTTGGGGTGAAATTTTAAACTTACGCACTGTATTTGGGTAATTCCTTATACTTTAAATGTTTTGACACTGTGAGAATATCTAATCTGTTAGAGCTTGGGGACAGGCCTAAGACTAAGGACACTGGGGTCTCTGTGTCCCCTACTGCGCATTGCTCCTCATGTCATTCAGGGTTACCTAGAGAAGTCTCAGGTCATTTACGCCCAGCATGTTCTGATGTCCCTGAGTCTCTCCCAGAGACCTCCAGCCATGCATTAGAGCCAGTTTGGGTGGAAGAGTTCAAGGCTGCTACTACAGACCTCCGGTCTACATTGCAGTTCTTTCCATCCCAGTTATAGGGGGTCTTCCACTCCTGGCAGACCCCTTCTTCCATTAGATCTTCCCTGCCAAAACCGCAGGGAGTACCTGACGTACCAGATTCCTCTGAAGAGGAACTGTTGGTGGATTCGGATGTTGAGGAATGTTCTGCTGTGGGCTCCTCTCAGTTTTTTGGGTACTCCTTTGAGGCTGAATCTGATCCCTCGGCTGAGGACTTGATCAGAGCTGTCTTAACTACCCTAAATATTCCCTTAGTTCAGGAGGTTTCTTCGGATCCCTCTGGTGTATTTCAGGAGCCTAAAAGGCCCCATACTTGTTTTCCACCTAACCCCACTCTTGACCGCCTTATGTCTGATGAGTGGAAGTCTCCGGACAGGAAACTTTCTGTTTCCAAGACATTTGACAAGCTTTACCCCTTCTCTGAGGAGGCGCTTGCTCTGTGGGTTCATCTCCCCTAAGTGGATGCTCCTGTCTCCAGGCCATCTAAGTCTACTGCCTTGCCAGTTGCTGATGCATCTGCTCTGAAAGACTGGACTGACAAGAAACTTGAAGTCTCCCTCAAGTCCATTTTTGCCACTGCTGGTACTGCCATACATCCAGTGTTCGCTGCGGCATCGGTGAACCAGGCCATTGCAGTCTGGACTGAACAGCTCACCCTAGCTGTACATCCGGGTGCTCCTACTTCGGATATGTTGCAGCTTCTTGCCAACATTTCTGAAGCCCAGGACTGTGTTTCTGCTGCCTAATTTGATGCCATCAGTTTGGTGGCAAAGGTTTACACCATGTCTGTGGTTGCCAGATGAGCTCTTTGGCTCAAGATCTGGTCTGCTGGCACTGCTTCCAAGAAAGCTTTGCTCTCATTGTCTTTTTAAGGCACTTTTTTGTTTGGGCCAGATCTTAAGGATCTGGTTAGTAAGGCCACAGGTACATAGGTACACCTATGGGGTCCCCAGGAAGAAGACTTCTCTCAAGCGTAATTGGCTTTTTTGTTCCTTCCAGACTGAGACAAGTCCAGTGAACCAGGCAGTTTCCTCAGCTCTGTGTTCCTCCTCCAAGCCCAAACAGCAATGGAAGCCCAAGGTCTCCTCCAAACCTAAGGCTTCCAAGCCTTCTTTGGCATGACTCGCTGAACCCAGGTCCCCACTCGGCTGTGGGTGGCCATCTGCGTCACTACCACAGCATCTGGGAGGATTCAGTGGCGGACCCGTGAGTTTTACAGGTGGTGTACCCTTCCACCTCTCTTCCTGCCTTTCAGTTTTTCCCCTCTCATACGCCCCAGGGCGTAAAGAAACGCCGTCTGTTCACTGGCGCTATCCAGGCCTTTCTGGACAAGGATGTTCCGGAACCTGTTCCAATTCAGGACAGAGGTATGGGTTTTTACTCAGACCTCTTTGTGGAATCCAAGAAGGACGGCGGCTGTCATCCCATTTTGGATTTGAAGGATCTCAATTCCTTTGTGATCAAGACTCATTATCACCAGGAGTCCCTAAGGACAGTGATTGCTGCTGTGTCCCTGGGGGAATTCCTTGCCTCTCTGGATCTTCAGGACGCTTATCTACACATCACCATTCATCCAGAGAGTCAGCAGTATCTCAGAGTGCCTGCGACCAAGGGCATTTTCAGTTTTCAGCTCTTCCCTTTGGTCTGACTACAGTTCCTCAAGTCTTCAGCCGTGTCCTGGAAGCTTTAGTATCCATCCTCCATCGGGACGACATCAGAGTTACTCCATACATGGACGACCTGCCTCAGAAAGCCCTTTCTGTGAAATTTCTTCATCACCAGGTTCAGGACTGCATTCATGTCTTACTTACCCTTTGAAGAAGCAAAGACTGGCCTCAAGGTGTATATGCTTTCATATCTGTATCAGCCATATCCCTTGATTCCACTGCTTCCACTCCTTCCTTGTAATGTCTGGATACTGTGGTCCTCCGATGTCCAAAAGAAACCCTATATCTGGGGCCTAATGGCACTCTATATAATGGGATGTTTACAATGCTTATAGTTTCCTTGAGTGAGACTAGTGTTCTGTGGGATCCATTTAGGTATATATGTAAGCCAATACTCAAAACAAAAGTAATAAAATACATCTTTAATAAAATAATACAGTATATATAATGCCAGCTATACAGTTGAACAGATGCATAAATGTAAAATATCAATAAGAAGTATACTTGTGGCCAATAATTCCCTTTGTGTTCCTTATTCTACTTCCTCAGGGGCGTATAATTATAAATGATCAAAACATACCACTTTTATACTTTCATACTGATGTCGATTTGTCCATCTTTTTGTGCCAAACACACTCGGTGCATTGTTCTGAAATAATTTTACTCCACCCGTAATCTAGTGGAACACATATGTGTCCCAGACCTCCACAACATTCTTGCACTTTATGAGCCAAAGTACATACTCACCTAGCTCACAGCCATGATAAACAGAGTGGACAACCCCCATAACACACCGCACCCATTCCTCAGCACTGAATTTTCTGTCACATACAAAATTGTAAGTGACACGTAGTACATATAAGCTCTCAAATGGATTACTGCCGACAGTAGCTATTTGTGTTCAAGGATATCATGCTTTGAGTTTGCTTGTAATAAAATATAAAATGTTATATAAAAAATATACAAAGAATAAAAGACACTCAAAATACCAAACTAAATCTACAGTTGGCTGCCCATAGAGATGTACCACAAAGTAGAAATATTGTACTCAAGCGATCTAGACCTGAGGTTCTCAACCCATGCCCTCAGTGACCACTAAGAGGCCAGGACTTAGGAATTTCCCTGCTAGAACTCAAGTGTGTTGATCAGAGGCTCAGTCATATTGATTAACTCACCTGTGCTCTTAAAAGGAAATTCTCAAATCCTAGCCTGTTAGTAGCCACTGAGGGCACAGGTTGAGAACCACTGATCTAGACACCTATTTCTAAATGAAGCTACCCACCCCTATTTCTTCATTCAGTCATCTTGGAGCCATAGTTTGTAACCATGGATCCCAAAGGACTCCTTTTTGCATGATACTTGGTATCTGTTACTGACTGACGCTGGAACATGTTCTATTCCCTTTACCCAGAACCCCTCCATAGAGCAGTTAGTGAAGTTTCTTGGGACACTGTGATCTCTGTCCTTTTGCTCTATTTTTCTTCCACGTTCATTTCTGAGTTCTTGGATAGTATGTCCTATATACATCTTCCCACAAGGGCAGGAGATCATATACACTAGTAAAGCTGGATCACAATTTATAAATTGTTGAAAGGTATAGCTGCTATTACTTTCTTCCATTCCCTTAAACATTGAAGTTTTGGGTTCGGTATTTTTGAAACTGAAACATCTTCTTTTATTACACCTAAAGTTGCCAACCAACTTTGGAAAAAGCTTGTAATCTGACTTTTAAAGCCTTTTTTTAGGTCTACTAGAAACGATGTATTCCCTGCTCTACTAGGATCTATGTATCCCCTCCTAGTAGGCCTAAAAAAGGTTATAAAAGTCAGGTTCTGAATTTTTTTTTTTAAAGTTGATTGGCAACTTTAGGTGTAATAAAAGAAGCTTTATTTAAATAGAAAAGGTTTTACCAGGAAGAATACATTGAGTTCTCTCATTTTCTAGTATGTATTTCTTTTTTTTAATCCTTTGAGTGCCAGATAGGTATCCAACGCGTTGCCTTTCAATCTAAAGGTTAATTACCGTATGCATACTTAACTTGAGTAACTTCAACTCTTCTTTTCCTTCTTTTAGCAGTGTGACACCTCCCATATGCAGTCTGTAAAAGCAGTGCATGACTAAGCTGCTTCTGCAAAGCACCATAACAGTCTTGTACTCTCTCACTCTTTACAAGTGTTTTAGTCCAGCTGAAGATGGAATAGCAAGTGATGCATACACACAAACAGTAGAAAAAAAAGACAGGGAGAAGAAGAGAGGCACCCGTTGTGTTGAATAAGATAAGCCTATAACCTCCACCAATCCACCACAGTGAGCTGTACTCACAAAAGAAGACTCCCAATATGTAATAAGTTTGAAAACTTGCAATATTAACAAACTGAGATAAATGAGTATTCACATGTGACATGTGTCATTGCCCATTTGCAGATTACTCTTTCATAAAGCGGCATGCTGAGCCACGAAATACGTTCAATAATTATTACTTGGGCTTACTATTATTATGATTGTTTTTATAGAATTATAATTTTTTTAATAAACTATATTTTTTGGTACTTTGAAGCAGTCTGGATCATCTTTTATTGGAGCAGCTGTTTCAGTTTGAGCCACCTGAACGGAGATGGGAACATTTCTCAAGTGTGAGCTATTCTATCTACTGATCACTTCATATATGAGTACGCATTTATTTCAATTTCTTTATATTTCAAGTTTTCAAACTTATTACACTATTGTGTGCCCTCTGGTTGTTTTCTCTGTATACACACAAACAGATCTTATGATCCTTTGCAGAGACAATTGAGTCTTACACTTTCTATTTACTGTGGGTAGATGGCAACCACATTGCTGAAAGTGTAAGGAAAAGAAGGACAAAAATAGCTGGTTCAAGGTAAGTACACTGAAATGAAAAACAAAGTAAGCAGGTAAAGTAAGGAATATATACTGCTACATTATTAAAACATTAAATTAATACACTGCTTTTCCTTAAAGGAGAAATAAACACCCACTACTGGGACATTTTTCATTCAAAAGTTATTTCAAAACAGTCTTGCAGTTTTCTGTTGAGGTCACCTGGTTAGTCTGTTCCTATCACTTAATTTGGAGAACCACAGTCTATGACTCAAGCATTTTGGACACCAGTTTGTGGTGTAAATTAAACTGTTAAAACTTTTGAATGAAGCATTGCCCAACCCTTGTTATAATTAGCAGGAAAAGCTTTGTATCCTAACATTTTCATCAAAATGTTTACTGGTCCTTAAAGCTCTTCCAGACACCCACAGTTTAACCCCTTTAGGTGCCGAGAGGCAACACACTCATTGCATTGCAATGTGTGAAATACCTTTCTGGCATTCAAAGGGATCATTCGAATTGCAGTGGTCATGGGTAACATGTACTCATCTCCTTTTATTTGATTATTTGTTTACAGTTTGAGTCCTTGCCTCACCCATTTGACTATGCGGGTACCAATCCACTGTGTTTCTGTCACCAAAGAAAATAGCCACATCCTGGTGGGACTGGAAGATGGCAAGTTAATCATTGTGGGTGTTGGTGGCAAACCAGCTGAGGTAAGTCCTGTTGTTTAAAGGGGTTTGCGTATCTATCTGTATATATCAGGACATTTCCTAAAATGAATACAATTTATTGAATGTCTTCAATAAATTTTCTTCTCTTTTGGAAAGGACCTGTGAGTGCTGTTGTACTTTCTTCAAACACAATAACTAGCGTAACTCCATCACCCACTGATACATAAGCCCTTTGTCCTCAAACTGTATTACGTGGAAACCCAAAATTACATTAAATAGTTCAAAGGTTCCACAGAGCAGATTGTAATAATGGTGGACAGTGGGACAAGGCTGGAGAGGCAGACAGTTCAATTACTGCCAGTTGAATTGCAGGAGATTGAAATGTTTTGAACAGTAAAATTTTGCCTTTTAGACGATTTTCCTTATAAAGAAAAAATATACAGTTCTCTGGTAGTTTACCTGAAACTATATAGTTTAACCTACCATAATAGTTTAGTCTTAAGTTAACAGTACTACCTTACTTTAAAATTAATTTGAAATTCATACTAGGTTAACCCACTTGCAGTATGTTGGAGGGCACTCTAGTGTCCAAGTTATTAAAGGTTTTCAGAGTTAGGGTTCCACAGAGATTTTACTAAAGAAGCCAATAATATATAATAATAATAATAATAGCAGTGACAAACATGTAGAGCTTGTGGTGATTAATGTGTTTTCCTTAAAGTAATTGTCATCTTATTCCCAACAATACCAGGGTCCTGCAAATCAGGTGATTGTCTGACCTCTGGCAGGACATAGATTAATACATTTATTGGCAATACTAGAATGTCAGTTGTTTTATTGATAAAGTATGTACAGTATTATTCCATCTTCACAACTGCGTTCATTCCTCTGCTTTAAACTTATTATGCTCCCAGTCTCCTTTCTCTCTCTCTCATTTACGTCTTTACACCAGCACAAAAACCCCTGTGGGCAAGCAAGGAATTCTGGAGCAAGCCATTTGTGCCATAGGAGACAAATACAAATCACAGATGATTTTAACGGGGCCTGTTGTTCCTTCAATGTTAGAGAGTCTCAATACCATTGCTCAACAGTTCAGTTGGTTAAATGTATTTAATTCAGTGGGATTTTGGGGGGATTTTTATTTATCTTGTATCCAGTGGGGGACTTGGAGATCATGGAGTAATGTGTCATCTTCCAGGAGGCAGGGTACTTAATAGTTAACGTCTAAACCAGAAGAAACTCCTATGTATCCTCTGAGATACTTAACCCTTATCTCACACTTATAATTTTTTTAAGTATCTTCAGAAGAACAAGGAGGCCTTGTACCAGAAAGCTAAGAGACAGCCACTTCTGCTCCCCTGGTCCCTCTCCTCCATGGGATGGCTCCACTGTGGTTCTGACTATTCTGTTTTATTATGTGCCTGTCTGAGTTCTACATATTTTTCTCGGGTTGCTATTGATGCCATGTGAGATACTTATGTTCCTGTATATGTAGTATGTGATTCTGTATTATGCATATATTACCTGTCAATGGGGAACTGGTTTCACATGTAATCTACATCAGTGTTGGGCCATTGGCTTGTGGGGGATGATGGGAGTTGTAATCTGGTAACAGCTGTAGGAACTCACTTTGCAACCCCAATCTACATTCATATATTTTTAAACACAGTACCTGTAGTCTGTGTGCAAGCCGTTGGTGTTAATTTCTGGTTATATGGTGGGCTTTCCATCCACAATGTGGCATAACTCCAGTACAACATCCAAATAGGTTTTTGCATTGCTGCCTAAAACACAAGGTAACAGAGGAAGGGCCTCACATTGCCCACCCCTGATCTACAAGAATATATTTTTAAACACAGTACCTATCAGTCTGTGAGCAGGTATTGGTGTTTATACCTGGTTAAATGGTGGGCTTTCCATCCACAGCATAGCATTAGTCCAGTACAGCATCCCAACAGGTTATCACATCAGTACTAAAACACAAAGCATCCCCAAGCTACGTTGGCCTCAGATCCTCTGGGCTTGACTGGACATCCTATAATCATGGTGGGCTTTCTGTTGAAAGTGGAAGTCTTACAAGATTATCTTCTGGACCTTGCAGCCAATATTACTTAGAAGGCTTTCTGTCAATCAGGTGCAATTGGAAAGATGTTATATAGCAGTGATTTTTTTATTTTTTTTTTGTTTTTATTGCTACTTTTTTGTTACTTTATTGCTTACTGATTCTTGTTTTCCATGATTCTTAAGTTAAAAGTAGTCTCCTTGGCCTCTCACATGGTACCTTACAGACATATAAACTTTTATAAGGCTCTTCCTCGGCTCATTATAGTTTGGCATGTATTTTGTCATCTCTTTTCTAAGCCCTGTGTTTCTGAGGATTGAGTCCAGGGAGGTAGACTGTTAAGTCTGAAAGTAGCAAACCTAACTCTGCTGTTACTGATTTCACCTTTCAAGGGTGCTAACACAAAGTGAACTGTAATCCAGAAGGTTTTTGCACCTCATGCATATCTTCTCCAGTACTTGTTCCAAGTATAGCAATATCTATTACTTCAGCAGTCCAACACCTGTAGACTACCTCTCACGGGGAACCTGACTGTGCTAAACATACCCAGTCCAGTAAGAAAGATGACAGCCTATTTAATCATGAAAGGAATACAGCTAAACATCTACAGAATTCTGCTGAAATGGAATTCCTCATTAAAGCTATTTTCGGAATTCTGCATGTTTCTGAACAGCAGTAACTGGAAGTTCCTAATAGCTAGCACCTTATTTAAGAGGAAAAAGAAGTCTTATCCCATGTTTCATGTGCATGTACAACAAATCATTCTAGATGAATGATAAAACCCAGATGAATGGAAAAGCCCAAATTTATTCTTAAAAAGTTATCTCATATATATCTGTTCTTTTGTTGTTTTTTTATTATCACTGTATTGAGTTATGTTAGTTTGTATTTTTTATTTTATATATAATATACATTATACCATTTTTCCCATGAGACCATATGGATAAATGGACTACGGTTCCTTCAGTGTATGCCTAAGTTTCCATGCTGTCAACTAATACTGGCTTGCCAGTTCAAGATACAGTAGCTTTCAAGGATCTATCCAATAGAAAGATTCATTCTGCATTAAGGTTAATTTTCTCCAGAGCAGGAGCAATCCTCAGACCTGTTCACAATATATAACATATGAATTGATTTTTGAATAAACGTCTACCTACTTTGTGAATTTATTGCTTTGTTCAGTGCCTCATTTAGAAGGTCTGCTTTTTCTGGAACAACTCCCCACTTCTTTGTGGTTTGGTTTTTGAAATCTTATTATACACCAGGCAAGGGGAGACCAGCCTATCAGATCTTTAAATAAGTCCATATCGTTACGATGGTGGTGCAGTTAGCTGTTTCCTGGATCTTCCTTTTCACCAACAGTGATAAGAGACCATTTCAGACATATGGGTACAAGTAATATCCCTGGGGCACCATATCTACTTCAATACTCTTACCTCCAAACGGATTCTTTATGTTCACATTTCCAAAGGAGAAAAGAAAAAAAAAAGCCATAGGTTTTCATCAAGCAATATCTTCTCCACTTTCTCCAGGAGTTGTTTCTACAGTTTCCAGTGAAGAACAGTCCCAAGGTTTTTATTAAAATCTCTTCTCCCAAATAAAAAGATCAGGAATTCAGACCAGTCCTCTATCTCAAGTCTTTTAACAATTACTTAAGAGTACCCAAATTCAACATGGAACCAATCAGGTGTGTAATAAGTGTTCTAGAACTGGAAGAATTCCTTTCTTCCTTGAACATAAAATATCCCAACTTGCACTTACTGATCTGGGACAAACACTACCATTATCTTCACTTTGCATACCAGAACCTGCATTATCAGTTTGTAGCATTACCATTTGGACCTGATCTTGCTCAAGTATTAATAAAAGTATTTACTCCTTTGGCAGGAAATCAACATTACTCCTTATATTGAAGACCTGCTGATCAAAGCCAAGTGAATATCTTTACTGCATCATCACAGTCTTGACTGGTGAATCAAGGATGGATACAAAATCTGGGTAAATTAAACCTGGAACCAAGGCAGCAAGCAGTTCTATCCTCAGGCAAACTCTCAGTGATCAAATCAAGGATCCTCTGTGTCCTTTAAGAGAAAAAGGGGTGCAGTCCAGGTCTGTGCTTTCAATGCAGCCCCCTGATAGTTACAAATGCAGATCTTTTGTACAAGTAGGGTACAAGTAGGGTACAATACTTGAATTTCCATATCTCTCTATCCCTAGACTGGTAGCGGAATGATCAGTACCTCTCAAAAGGGAAGACCTTCTCTCTTCCCACATGGACAGTTGTCCAAAGGGATGCCAACCCCAAAAGTTGGGGAACGGTCTGCAAGCATCTTTCCATTCAGGAACAATGGTCCATACAGGAGTCTTCCCTTCCCATCAATGACTTGGAACTCAGGGAAGTCTTCAATTTTCTTACAGCTTGGACAGTCTTCTTGAAGGGACATCCCATTCATATTTAGTCTGACCGTATCACTGCAGTATCATATATCAGTCACCAAGTAAGTACAGAAGATTCTACGTTGAGCAAAGGGGTATGTTCTGGCTTTATTAGCCATTTAATTCCAGGAGAAGAAAACTGGAAAGCAAACGATCTGAGCAGAACTACAAATCCAGGTGAGCGGAAACAAAAACATCAAATTTTCAAAGTTTTAGTAGCCAGAAACAGACCTGATGGTGTCTAGGCACAATGCAAAGCTTCCTGTTTTTTGCACAAGAGCAAAGGATCCTGAAGTTGCTGCATTAGATGCAGTGGTGATCCATTGGGATTATGATCTGGCATAATCTTCCTTCCAATAATAATAATTATCCCCAAGGTTCTCACATAGTTCAAGAGCGAAAAGCATATGTCATTCTTATATTACCATAATTGCCACACTGAGCATGGTAGCATATATTGACAGATCTATTGATATCAGAGACATGGAAACTACCAATGATCACAGACCTACTATTTCATTGTCTAATCCTGCTTCTCAATGTAGCCAGTTTAGCCTGAACAGCATGTAAATTGTAGCCACAATATTTAAGCTCAAAGGTTTTTCTCACAAGTTCATTCAAACAATGGTTTCCTCCAAAATCTACAATAAATGCTGGATATCAAACTCTGTGGCCAACAGAAATGTAATCCTGACACTTTCAAATAATATCCTGTCCTAGCTTTCTTTCAAGCAGAATTAGATAAAGGACTTAAGATGAATTATTTGAAGATTCAGCTTTCAGCTCATCAGTATATTTTCAAAGCAAAATAAGACATTCCAGAAGTACAGATATTCCACGAAGTTCCTCCTTACAGAGGTCCTTGAAGCTAATGTCTGTGATACAGAAGTGGCCTTTGATGCCACCAGGTTCTCAGAGAAAGCCTCTGCATTTTCTGTGGCTGATCGCTGCACTTTCTAGCTCAAGATCTGGTCGCTGAACAATCTTTCAAGACATTCCCAGTTTCTCTCTGCCTTTTGTGGGCAAACAATTGTTTAGTCTTGACTTAGAGAAGGTCATAATTTTACTGGAGACAAGAGTATGTTTATGCCTCAAATGCCTCCTAAGCTGGACTTTTTTCAAAAGAAGACTTATATGGGTTTTTCACTGTCGTCCAATACAGGTCACTGGTACTCTGGGAGGCGTAAGTCCCCTTTAATAGGCAGGAACAATTATGCAAATAATTTGCAAGGGGCGGAGCCTCCCCTCTTACTTAAGCCACCTTCTGGCCAGAGCCACCCATATTGATTTGTTCCTGGTGTGCTTCCACACCAGGTAGAGAACATCTATGCATCTTAGTATTTTATTATTTTTTATTCAAATATGGAATACCACCATTAGGAGGGTGACCATGGCTGTGAATTGCCCTCTTTAAAGTGGCTGGTGCAGCTTCCAGGGATTTTCTGTGGACCTATACCCTGAGGAGGGGACAGCTTGTGTTAAGCAGCTCCCCTGTTGGGGAATTTACCTCTGGTTCTTTCCCTCCCTATCATGGTCACCTGAAGACAGAAGTCAGCAAGGAAGGTGAGTCACCCATTGAGTGCTGAAGGTCCACTTGTCCCCACAGTGTCCCTTTGATGGGCTTGTATTTGGGAGTTTTAATACACTCCAGCACTCATAGGGTGTTTTTATTGCATTATTACTGTTTATGCAATTTCTGTGTTATTCTCTGAGTTTTGGAGCATTGGGTATTCATTTATTTATGTTTCTCATGTGTTTCATGCTTGTTTGGGCACTTTTTAATGTTTTCTTAAACTTTATTAAAAATGGTGTTCCGCGCCTTTAAGCGCGGCTTTTTCCCGCTCAGACGCAAGGGCTCCTTTACTCTCTATGGGAATTCACAGTATGGGACATATCTCTGGAACCGCTTGTCACAGCAACTTCAGAGAGGGCTCATTTTAATTCTAGGCTCCTGCTTTATCATCCGGAATGTGTTTTATTTATGTGGGGTGTTCAGGGGGGCTTCGGGCACTGTTTGGGGTACTTGTAAGGAAAAACTACATTTCCCATGAGCGCTTGGTTCGCGCTCGTTTCTGATTGGCTGTCACGACGGCCGCCATTTTGTGGTACTTTTCCTAGGCGAGTACACTACGCAGGGACCGAGCCTTCTCTCTCCTCAACAGATTAACCCTTCGCTGGCCAGATAAGTCCGTTTTTAGAACATTTCTGGGGTGAAACTTTAATCTTAACACTTTTTCTGGGTGATAGTGTTATTAGTGGGGTATATTGACGCTGTGAGCATGTCTACTTCACTGGAGCTAGGGGCTAGACCCAAGTCTAAGGAGGATGGGGGGTCCGCTACCCCCATGGCGTTTTGCTCCTCTTGCCACATTGGGCTGGATGGCGATAATGTGGGGGATCTATGCCCTAATTGTACTGGTCAAGATAGCAACCCTGGGCTTCCCAGCCACGCTATTGAGCCATCTTGGGTGAAGGAGTTTAAAGCTGCCACTAGGGATCTCAGATCCACGCTTCAACTCTTTCCCTCTCAGGTACAGGGGGCTCTCCAGGTCTGGCAGACCCCCTCTACTATCAGGACCTCCCTCCTAAGCCACAGGGAGCTCCTGATATCACTGATTCTTCTGAAGAAGAACTTTTACAGGATTCTGATGCTGAGGAACGTACTGTTATTGAATCTAACAGGTCCATTGGGGACCCCTATGAGTGTGACCCTGAAGTTTCGGCTGAGGGTCTGATCAGAGCGGTTCTGAATACGCTCAACCTTCCTCTGACTCAGGAATCCACTTATGATCCTACTGATGTTTTTCAGAAAAAGCCATCTAAGCCTGTTGTTTGTTTTCCAACTAACCCTACTCTTGCCCGTCTGGTCTCTGAGGCATGGAAGAATCCTGATAGATCTTCCTCTGTCTCCAAAAAGTTTGCCAAACTTTACCCTTTTCCTGAGGCGGAGCTGGCAAAATGGGTTCATCCTCCCAAAGTGGATGCTCCTGTGTCTAGACTATCCAAATCTACTGCTTTGGCTGTCTCAGATGCCTCTGCCTTGCAGGACTGGACGGATAAGAAACTAGAGCTCTCTCTTAAGTCTATTTTTGCCTCCATTGGCACAGCCATGCGCCCCACTTTTGCTGTGGCATGGGTTAATAGAGCTATTGCGGCCTGGACTGAACGACTGACTGAAGCGGTTCGCCAGGATGCGCCTGTATCTGAACAGTTGCAGCTTCTTGCTAATATCACTGAAGCTCAGAACTATGTTGCTGATGCTGCTTTTGATGCTGTGCGCATGATGGCGAGGGCCTCCACTTCTTCTGTGGTGGCTAGACGCGCTCTTTGGCTGAAAATTTGGTCTGCTGATACAGCCTCTAAGAAGGCTTTGCTTTCCTTACCCTTTCAGGGGAATTTGCTTTTTGGGTCTGAACTCAAAGAAATGATCAGTGAGGCTACTGGCGGTAAAAGTACTCTTCTACCCTCAGTCTTTAAGAAAAAGTTTCCAGCCAAACGCAATCGGTCCTTTCGTTCCTTTCAGACTGAGACACGCTCCTCGGCCCAAACGGGTCCTCCCACTACGCGCTCCTCCTCCAAGCCCAAACAGTCCTGGAGGCCCAAAGTTGCCTCCAAGGCCAAGACCTCCAAAACTGCTTCGGCATGACTCGCCGAACCCGGGTCCGCATCCGGCTGTAGGCGGTCGTCTCCGCATCTTTCGCCGGACTTGGGAGGAGTCAGTGGCGGACCCATGGGTTCTTCAGGTGGTGTCAGAGGGATACAGGATCCCTTTCTCTTCCCTTCCTCCTTTTCGGTTCCATTTTACTCGTCCTTCTCAGGAACCCACAAAAAGGCGTCTGTTCGACGACGCTATTCAGGATCTCTTGGACAAAGAGGTCCTGGAGGCGGTTCCTCAGGGGGACACAGGTTCAGGATTTTATTCCAACCTGTTTGTGGTAGCCAAAAAGGACGGAGGAGCCCGTCCCATCTTGGATCTCAAAGATCTCAATGCCTATGTGGTGACTTCCCACTTCCGCCAGGAGTCCCTGCGCTCTGTGATTGCAGCAATGTCTCCAGGGGAGTTTCTTGCCTCCCTGGACCTTCAGGATGCTTATCTTCACATCCCTATTCATCCAGAGAGCAGGCGGTATCTCAGGATTGCCTGCCACAGGGGACACTTTCAGTTTGCAGCGCTCCCCTTTGGGCTGACTTCAGCCCCTCAGGTCTTCCAGAGGGTGTTGGGCTCCTTGATAGCGGTGCTCCATCAGGATGGGATCAGAGTGACCCCCTACATGGACGATCTCCTACTGAAGGCCTCCTCAGCGGAGCTTCTCCACCAGCAATTACAGATGTGCATGCACACCCTGAACCGTCATGGCTGGATCCTGAATCTGGACAAGTCGGACTTGATTCCATCTCAGAGGCTTCTGTTCCTGGGTCTCCTGTTCGACACTCGCCAATGCATGGTGTTTCTTCCAGAGGACGTGGCTCACCAGATAGCTGTCAGAGTGGCTGGAATTCTGGACCTGGACGTGATTCCAGTTCCGAAGTTGTCGTCCTTAGTGGGGAAGTTCATTTCCACAATCGAAGCAGTACCATTTGCCATGGCCCACTCCAGGGATCTTCAGAGATTCGTGATCCAGACGTGCAAGAATCATCCAGATCATCAACATCTGTCTGTTTCTCTTCCTCCTCATGTCGAGTCGAGTCTGCACTGGTGGTTAGATCTCTCTCATCTCCTGAAAGGGAAATCCTTTCTAGTTCCTCCTTGGACCACAGTCACTACGGATGCCAGCCTTCGGGGCTGGGGTGCAGTCTGGGGTCGCTTCAGTGCTCAGGGGAAATGGGGTCTGGAGGAATCCATGCTCTCCATCAATGTTCTGGAACTTCGAGCTGTCCGGCTGGCCCTGAGGCACTGGGAGTCTCAATTGACCGGTCTTCCAGTCAGAGTGGAGTCCGACAACGCCACGGCGGTGGCTTACATCAACAGGCAAGGCGGCACAAGAAGCGGTTCCGCCTGGTGGGAGGTCAAGGATATTTTGTCTTGGGCAGAAGATCACGTGCCTGTCATCTCTGCGGTTCATATTCCAGGCGTGGACAACGTCATGGCAGACTTCCTCAGTCGTCATACCGTCGACAGCGGAGAATGGGCTCTACACCCAGAGGTGTTTCACATGCTCACTCAACGGTGGGGGATGCCTGTGGTGGATCTGATGGCTACCAGACACAACAGGAAGGTTCCGGTGTTTTGCTCCCGGTTGAGGGACTCCCTTGCTCTAGCAGTGGATGCCTTGTCGATCCCTTGGGACTTCTCCCTGGCTTACATCTTCCCTCCTCTTCCTCTATTGGTCAGAGTTATCCAGAAGTTGAAGAGGGAACGTTGTCCTGTCATCCTGATTGCTCCAAACTGGCCTCGCCAGTCCTGGTTTCCGGAATTGATGGCCATGTCAGTGAAGGATCCAATCCCACTTCCAGCCCGTCCGGACCTGCTTCTTCAGGGGTATCTGTGGAAAGAGGATGTTCACTCTCTCCATTTGATGGCATGGCGGTTGAATCCTCGATTCTAGCTAAGAAAGGCTTTTCTCCTTCTGTGGTATCGACGATGCTCAGTGCTCGTAAGCCTGTGTCTTCCAAGATCTATCATCGCATATGGTCAACTTTCGTGACATGGTGCTCTGACAAGAAGTTGTCTCTTGACTTCCATCTTCCCACTGTCCTGGCCTTCTTGCAGGACGGTGTGGATAAGGGGCTCAGTCTGAGTTCCCTCAAAGTTCAGACCTCTGCCTTGTCTGTGTTTTTCCAGGAACGGATTGCTGTCCTTCCTGATGTGAAAGTCTTTTTCCAGGGTGTGACTCATGTTCGACCTGCCTTTAAAAGTCCTGCTCCCCAGTGGGATCTCAATTTGGTGCTGGGAGTTCTACAGCGACCACCGTTTGAATCCTTGGCTTCCATTCCATTACGTCTTGTGACTTGGAAGATGGCCTTCCTCTTGGCTGTGGTGTCAGTGCGCCGGGTAGCAGAGTTACAGGCCTTGTCTTGTAAACCTCCTTACCTGGTGTTCCACAAGGATAAGGCTGTGCTTCGCACTACCAAGGAATTCTTACCCAAGGTTGTGTCTGAGTTTCACATCAATCAGGAGATTGTGGTTCCCTCTTTCTGCCCTAATCCTTCATCTGACAAGGAAAGAGATCTCCATCTGTTGGATGTGGTGCGTTGCCTTAAATTTTATGTTCATCGCACCGAGTCTATCAGGAAGTCTGACGCTCTATTCGTCATTCCTGAGGGGCCTAGGGCAGGAAGACCGGCTTCCAAAGTTACCATTGCCTCTTGGATTAAGGCTACCATCCGTGAAGCCTATAAGTTGAGGAATAAGCATGTTCCCTTCCGGGTGACTGCCCATTCCACCAGATCTATTGGGGCCTCTTGGGCCTACAAGAATCAAGCTTCTGCTGATCAACTGTGCAGAGCGGCCACTTGGTCCTCTGTGCACACCTTTTCTAAGCACTATCGAGTTGATGTACTGGCTTCGGCTGATGCCAGTTTTGGAAGGAAGGTCCTGGAGGCAGTCTTGCCTGTGTAGGTCTTCCGCTCTGTGATCCTTAGTGCTTCTTTACTGTTGAGCCCGGTTGGCTCTGGTTCTGTGTGCTGTGTTAGTTCAGGGATTGTTCCCTTGGTTGGTGTCCGTTGACACTTACAGTTTGGGCTATGTTATCAACTGGTCATAACAGTTCTAGTGACTTGGGCCTTGCGCCTGGTCCTTGCCTTACTTCCCGCCTCTGGATCAGCTCAATGTTTGTACATCCCAGAGTACCAGTGACCTGTATTGGACGACAGTGAAAATAGGATTTTAGTCTTACCTGTTAAATCCTTTTCACTTAGTCCATACAGGTCACTGGTCTCCCACCCTGTCAAGGGACCAGTCTTGGCTCTCCTGTGGCATTCAGTGGGAGACCGTTCGGGCATGCTCACAGGAGTCTTTCTTTTTGCTTACCTGAGGTCAGTTCTTGGGGTCTCAAATCAATATGAGTGGCTCTGGCCAGAAGGTGGCTTAAGTAAGAGGGGAGGCTCCGCCCCTTGCAAATTATTTGCATAATTGTTCCTGCCTATTAAAGGGGACTTACGCCTCCCAGAGTACCAGTGACCTGTATGGACTAAGTGAAAAGGATTTAACAGGTAAGACTAAAATCCTATTTTTTTTAACCCCCTACAGTTTGTCCCCAGGTTTAACCTTCTCAAGTCCCTCAGGTATGTCCTCCCCTAAAAACCAAACAGACTTGGCCAGACAAGAAGACTGTTCAGAAGCCTAAGGTTGACAGGTCAACCTCAGCATGACTTGCAGGATCCTGGTCCATTCTGCCCATAGAAGGTTTGTGTAAAAGATGCATAGGTGAGAGATCAGTGGGTTTTTGGTTGATCTAGGAAGGGGACAGCATAGACTTCAAATCCCTTCCCCCTCAACGATTTATTTTTTTTTGTCCAGAATTCTTCAGATAAAACCATATATGGGGAGTAAAAAAACACCCCAGAGAGACAAAAGAAGACCCTATTAAAGAGGCACTCCACCACAATACGTATTACAAAACAGTTATCATAGTTTTAGATCAAATTCATCTCAAAAATAAACACACATTTAAAACATAATTAAAATCAATTGAGGCTGTAAACAGCATATAAAGAAAAGCACAGCTCTCTAAACAGTAAATCGATCAATCTGAATACATACAAGTAACCAAGAGTGACAAAATATACTCCTAATGAGACCCCAGTTTTAGCTCCATAACAACAGATATTATATGTGTAAATACAAATCATGGGCAAACAAAAGCTGAAGTGCAAAATAATGTGTATAGTAAAATGCCAAAGAATATCACAATGAATGGGTCTCAAATAGGAATGAACCAATCTCACTAAACACCTCCTCAAACCCACGCTACCCAACGCATATCGCCATGAGGCTTCGTCAGGGTATCTGTTATGTGTAGTGTTGGCCTTGTATATGCTGGGGTGGTTCTCTAATGATGGACTCAAAAACAAGTCACATGACACACAAAGGTCAAATTCGAATACAGACAAAACAAAAACATTCTGGCATAGTCTCATCCATATGAGGAACGTATTAGTAGATAAAACACGTGGAGCGTCCGATGAAATAAGCAAAATCGTATTAACAAAAAAGGAGAAAAATCCCACCAAATAAATGGGATATTGGCTTCTGGAAAAATGAGATACCCAAGCGCATGCGCAAAAAGATGCAGAAATACAAAATGCGACAATTATGGCAAAACTATGCGTATATTTGATAATGTTCAGACGTGTAATACTCTACAATATATGCTCATGCGTGTTCGATACATAACCTCCAGGCGCCATGTCAGATACTGGTAGCCCATACATGAATGCCATTCACAAAAGTAATCAAAAGTAAAGATTATGTTCAAATATACGCATAGTTTTGGCATTATCATCACATTTTTTATTAACCCATCTGTTTGCGCATGCACTTGGCTATCTCATTTTTCCAGAAGCCAATATCCCATTTATTTGGTGGGGTTTTTCTCCTTTTTTGTTAATATGATTTTGCTTATTTGATCGGTCGCTCCACATGTTTTATCTACAAATTGATAACAAAAAACAAAATAGTATTATATTCTCAACCCCTTATAGCATAGAGTTTAATAAAATCAAATGGATTGTTAAGAAACATCTACCCGTGCTAAAAAGGGAAACCACATTACATATATCCTATATATATAGGACACTTTGTAATAGGTTGGGACTTAGTGGTTTATTATGTAATTTGAATGTGTTGTTAGCGAATCAAGTTCTGTTTGCAATAAGTATCTATTCTACTACCATTGTTGTTTTACTATTATTAATGTAGGTGAAGATATATAGATATATATATATATATATATATATATATATATATATATATATATATATATATATATATACATATATACACACACACATTTTTAGATCTGTCCATCATTCAGTTTATTGGGAGTTTAATAACCGATCTATCTTGGCTATATTTTCTGCCAGTGGTTATGGTTCGATGAAAGGGTTAACCTAAGGTGCAGTGGTATCCAGTCGTTTGAAAGATTGCTTAACCCTTAGGGGTAAGTTGATTAAGAGCTTATACTTAAATCTTATGAGCCATTATGACTGGACCCTTCTCGCTCCGTTTTGAGTTTTTACCCAGATGCCGTACCATACCGCTGACATTGAAATGAGTGACAGCTTAATTGAAATGATTAGATTGGCTGAAACAAACTTCAAATAACCGGAATTGAACGGTCGACTCTTAGTGATCATGATTAAGCGTGTATACACGCGAAATGCGTTGACCAGAGTTTAATGGAGAGATCAACTTAGGGGGTGCCCACCTATTATCCCTTATGTCTGCTGTTCCACGAAGGTACATTTCAATTGTTTATGTTCTGAAGAAATAAAGACTGATGTTTATAACTATACACTGGTATGTTATTGATGAGAAAACGTGGTGCACCTTAATGTTAATATTGGTTCGGGATTGCTAGAAGCCATTGGAGAGGCTTTTTAGGTAGCACACGTATGAGTTAACAGACAGTGCATTTAACTCAAGATGTATGGGGATGAAATTTCACATATATTGTGCGTAATTATAATTATTGATATTAAGCACAAGCTCGAGGTTTGGAGCGGCTATCATTGCTTCTGTATATCATCTGCAAAAAGGCATACCTTTCCTTGAAGACCTTTTGCAATATCACTAATAAAAATAAAAAGAATGGGCCCCAGTACAGATCCCTGAGGTACTCCACGAGTAACACTCCTTTTGTCCGAATATTCTCCATTGACTACCACTCTGTCTCCTGTCACTCAGCCATTGTCTTATCCATTTAACTATTTTTACATCCAGACCCAAACACTGCAATTTGTTAATGAGTCTTCTGTGAGGGACAGTGTCAAATGCTTTACTGAATTCTAGATAAGCTATATCTACTGCTCCCCCTTGGTCTATTATTTTAGTTACCCAGTCAAAAAAGTCCATAAGGTTAGTTTGAGAAGATCTCCCTTCTGTAAACCCATGCTGTTTGGTATCTTGCAAGCCATTTAAATTCAGATATTCAACAATTCTTTCTTTTAACATAGTCTCCATTAATTTTCTCACTACTGATGTAAGACTTACCGGTCTGTAGTTACCAGACTCTTCCCTGCTACTTTTTTTGTGAAGCGTTACTACATTTACTAACTTCCTATCTTCTGGAACTATTCCTGTCGCTAGTGACTGATTGAATAATTCTGTTAAAGGGTTTTTAATAACTTTGGGTTTATCCTATTTGGTTCCATTGATTTATCTGTTTTTACCTTAGAAAGTTGAAGTAGAACTCCTTCCTCTGTAAACATGCATGTTTCCCATGTCTTGCCATTTCGGTTTTTCTAACAGAGTTCCCTTCCCTTCATCTTCCTCTGTAAAAACTGAACAGAA
This sequence comes from Rhinophrynus dorsalis, assembly GCA_037306005.1. Lineage (NCBI taxonomy): Eukaryota > Metazoa > Chordata > Amphibia > Anura > Rhinophrynidae > Rhinophrynus > Rhinophrynus dorsalis. The sequence continues at coordinate 145,357,996 of CM074725.1, read as the reverse complement.
CTATTCATTGAGGCAGTCAGCTAGCCCTTTATTCTCATTTACATAGTTTCCACTTTTTGTTTTCAGTCTAACTATTCCTTGTTTCATTTTCTTCCTTTCACTTAAATATATAAAAATGTTTTATCCCCCTTTTTTTTATTGACTGGGAGCTCAGATATGGAGGTCTATAGTGGTTGAAGCACAGACCTCTCGTTCAAAACATTGTTGGCTTGTCAGGCGAGATCCTCTGATCTCCCCAGCTGGCCCATAATCTCCTGACCCACTGGGGGATCCCCAGTCCCCCCCCATCCCAATAGAACAGTCTGTCCCTGGTTGTAACTGTGTTCAGCTATAACCAGTGACATTGAAAAAAATTGTAGAAAGGTAATTTTTTCACCTGACATCAATTGAAGTGATTCTGGTTACACAAATAAAATCAGCTGTTGCTGTAGGATTTCCTTGAAGGTTTCTTGGTTACATACTTCATAGGTTGCCTTGGTCCACAAAGAGCAAACAACATACTGGATCTTATTATTGAAAGGAACAATCGGGAGATGAATATAAAAGAATTTCAAAGGCATTACATATACCATGGAACAGTGTGAAGACCATCATTAAGAAGTGGCAGTCACATGGCATGAAGAGGATATTGCAAAGATCAGGTAGTCCCTCCAAAATTGATGACTGGGCAAGAAGAAAGCTCATCAGAGAGACTACCAAGAGCCAATGGCAACCTTAAAGCGGAACTTCCACATGTTAACAACTTTAACTTCAATAACTCCGCATCTGGAGACTAGCTGCTTAGTAGAGCTAGTCGCCAGAATTATTACCTTGTAAAGGAGAAATAGCCATTCTTCCCTGGCTGACAGGCGGGACGGATTGCGGACATCTTGCCATAGTGACGTCCACGCGCCTGCTCTGTGAGTCCCTAGCTCCTAGCAACGGCCCCTACAGACGGTTGTGACTGACAGAGCAGTCGCGTGGACGTCACTATGCCAAGATGTCCACGATCTGTCCTGCCTGTTAGCCAGGGAAGAATGGCTATTTCTCTGTCGTCCAATATAGGTTACTGGTAATTTTGGGTAGGCTATCAGCCCCTTTAAGTAGGCAGGAACAATTCTGAGAAGTGAATGCAGAGGTGGAGCCTACCTTCCCTCCTTGGCTGCAGCTAGCCAATCCGCTCCAGTAAGATTTGTTCCTTGGTGAAGACACAAGGCAGGACAACAGTTCTGCTATAGTTTTAGCTTGTTTATTATTTTTCTGTTAGATATGCGATACCACCATTAGGCGGATTACCATCACTGACAATTCCCATCACCCAAATGTGGAAAGCTCAGTTTACCAGGTGCTTTTGTGAACCTAAGCCCTGGGGGGAAAATTCTTGGCTGCAAGTTCTTTCACCAGGAGTTGCCCACTGAGGCTTCTTATTGATGCATGGTAATCTGAAGACAGAAGATCTGCAGGAAAGGTGAGCAGCCCTTTGAGTGCTGAGGTCCACATGTCCCACGTTGCCCCTCCGCACAAGGGTCTCCTTTGGAGTTCCTATTGCATACTCCTGCACTCATTGGGTTTATCTGTATGTCTGTTGGGTTTTTGGAGCAAGGTTCTGTGGTAACTTAACCATTTGGTTGTTGGTCTAGCATCTTTTGGGGGGTTTTGGGCACTTTCCCTACTGGGTTCAGTGATTATTGGGTCTAGTGACATGTTTTAGTGATGTTTGGTGCAAATTTACTTCACAGTTACAACTTTGCAAAAATTGTGGTCCACTTTTACTGCATAGACGCCATTGCTCCATTCACTTCTATGGGACATATTTCTGCAACCGCTCAACATAGCGACTTCAGACTCATTTTAATTGTCTATCTACTATCTGGTCAACGTTTAGTGTGTGTTGGGGGGCTCAGGGGGGCTTCGGGCACTGTTGAGGTACTTTTCCTGGAAAAACTACATTTCCCATGAGCACTTGCATTGTGCGCTCGTTCCAGATTGGCTCCCGTGGCTGCAGCCATTTTGTGATTTCCCTGAACTAGTACCCTACTTTGGGCCTGGAGTCTGTCGTGGTGGCTCGACCTATCCTATCTGTTGAAGGGCAAGACCTTCCTGGTGTCATTCTGGACCATGGTGACAACGGATGCCAGCCTATCTTGCTGGGGAGCAGTTCTGCGTTGTCTGACTGCTCAGGGACAGCGGTCTCCGGAGGATTCTCTCCTTCCCATCTACGCGTTGGAGCTTCGGGCGCTATTTCATGCCCTTCACCACTGGACACACCAGCAGGAGGGCTGTCTGGGTCCAATCCAACAATGCCATGGCTGTGGCTTATATCAACAAGCAAGGCGGAACAAGAAGTCTCGCAGCTTGGTTAGAGATCAAGGCTATTTTGTCTTGGGAAGAGGATCATGTTCCTTCCATATTCGCAGTTCATATTCTTAGCATGGACAAATCCTGGCAGACTTCCTTAGTCGACAGTCAATGGACAGTGGAGAGTGAGAATTGCATCCAGAGGTGTTCACCTTCATTGTTCGGAGGTGGGGTCTTCCTTACATTGACCTGATGACGACAAGACCCAACTGGAATATTCCGACGTTATGCTCTCGCTGGAGGGGTCCGCTGGCTTTAGCAGTGGATGCCAAATGCATTCCTTGGATGTTTCCTCTGGCTTACATCTTTCCTCCCATTTCCATGTTGCACAGGGTAGTATGGAAACTGAGTCTGGAGCGCTGTCCAGTCTTTCTGATTGCTTCGTTCTGGCCTTGCTGGGCTTGTTTCCGGAGCTTCTGGATCTATCGGTGGCGGAGCCTTCCTTCTCTCTTGCCGTCTGGATCTTCTTCTACAAAGTTACCTGCGGAAGGAGGATGTCCATCGTCTAGCCTTGATGGCTTGGAAATAGAATCTTCACTACTGTGGAAGAAAGGGTTTTCTGCTGGTGTGGTGGCGACTATGCTCAGTGCACGCAGGCCTGTGTCCTCTAGGGCTTACCATTGGGTCTGGTCTACCTTTCTCTATTGGTGTGCTGATAAGGACCTATCTCCGGAATTTGATTTTCCTACGGTCCTGGCTTTCCTACAGGAAGGTGTGGACAAGGGCCTCAGTTTGAGTTCCCTTAAGGTTCAGACATCTTCTCTCTCTGTTTTTCGTTCAGAGGCCCATTGCTATTCTTCCAGATGTCTAGGTTTTCTTCCAGGGCGTTGCTCATACTCGTCCTGTATTTCAGTCTCCTGCTCCTTAGTGGGATCTTAACTTGGTTTAAAGGGATAGTAATACTTGAAAATAAGTTTATTTTATATTGTAGTCCTTAAAAAAACATGAAAAATGATATAAATCTTATCTCCCAAACATTTATGGTTTGGGAGATATTTAGAAGTAAAGTTTCCCCTGGAGTGACGTCATTGCTCCACCCTTCAGATTTGGAATCTGGTCCCGGGACCGGCTGTGCCTCTCCAGAAGTGCTGAGATCACCATCTTTAAAAAGAATGTCTTAATTGGAATGGTCTACAAAGTGTGCTTTCAAGCCAGGCACACTTTGTAGATAGTTCCAATTAAGTAGTTATTTTCAAAGATCATGATCTCGGCACTGCTAAAGAGCTGCCGGTTGCTCTGTGGACTGAATTCCAAATCTGTCCACTAGATGGCAGACTTGGTTGAAACAGCCAGGAAAAGAGCATTTTACTATATTTTACATGTGAATATCTCCCAAACCATAAAAGTTTGGGAGATAAGACATATCATTTTTCATGTTTTTTTAAGGGCTACAATATAAAATACAATTATTTGCAAGTATTACTATCCTTTTAAGGCGTCCTTCAGCGCCCTCCCTTTGAGTCTTTGGCTACTATTCCTTTACATCTGCTGACCTGGTACATGGCTTTTCTCCTGGCGATCGTGTCTGTTCGTCATGTCGTGGAGTTGCATGCTCTGTCTTGTAAACCACCCCATTTTGGTGTTTCACTAGGACATGGCGGTGCTTCCAACTTCGCAGGAGTTTCTCCTGAAGGTGGTTTATGAGTTCCTCCTTGATCAGGAGATTGTGGTTCCTTCTTTCTGCCCTGGCCCTGCCTCTGACAAGGGGAAGGACCTCCATTCGACAGTCTGACGTGCTGTTCGTCATTCCTGAGGGTCCCAGAGCAGGGAGACCTGCATCCAAGTGACCTTTGTGTCTTGGATTACATCCAATGTTCGTAAGGTTCATAAACTGAGGAAGAAGCCCGTTTCCTTTTGGGTCACGGCTCCTTCCACTAGATCTATTGGGGCATCTTGGGCTTCCAAGAATTAGGCCTTAGCTGATCGGTTGTGCAAGGCCACCACTTGGTCATCTGTGCACTCCTTTTCAAAGCACTACTGTGTTGCTGTGCTGGTGTCGGCTGATGCCAGTTTTGGGAGACAGATCCCAGAGGCAGTCTTGCCTGTCTGAGATCCTCTTCGGTTTTTTAGTGCTCCCTCACTCTCTGGGAAACTCAATGGTTGGACATCCCAAAGTTACCAGTAACCTATATTGGACGGCAGAGAAAAGAAGATGTTAGTCTTACCTGTTAAATCCCTTTCTCTTAGTCCATATAGGTTACTTGTCTCCCACCCTGTCAAGGGACCATGCTTGGCTCTCCTGTGGCAGAACGTGGGGGTCCTTTTGGGTTCATGCTCACCGGAGTCTTCTTTTCCTTCTCACTACCTAGTCAATAGTTAGTGTCTCAAATCTTACTGGAGCTGATTGGCTAGCTACAGCCAAGGAGGGAAGGTAGGCTCCACCCCTGCATTCACTTCTCAGAATTGTTCCTGCCTACTTAAAGGGGCTGATCACCTACCCAAAGTTACCAGTAACCTGTATGTAATAAGAGAAAAGGATTTAACAGGTAAGACTAAAATCCTCTTTTCTCCTTTACAAGGTAATAATTCTGGTGACTAGCGCTACTAATCAGCTAGTCGCCTGATGCGGAGTTATTGAAGCTAAAGTTGTTAACATGTGGTAGTTCTGCTTTAAAGGAGATGCAGAATTTTATTGCAGTAACTGGTCACCATTTTGCTAATTATCCATAAGTCTGAGCTGTGGGGTAGTGTTGCAGGACAGAAGCCATTTCTCACAAAAAAAGTATATTAAAGCGTATATATATTTTGCAAGAAAAGTCATTCAATCTCCCAAAAACCATGTGGGGAAAATGTCTTACAGTCTGATGAGATCAAGGTAAAACTTTGTCTGAATTCCAAAAGATATGTTTGGCACAAAAGCCAACATAGCTTATCACCCAGGCAACATACGGGGGAAAATAAATAGTTTGATTATCAAGATATGTTAGCTCAAAACCTGCTGTCCTTTTCCAGAAAGCTGAAGTTAAAGAAGAATTTTACCTTTCAACATGACAAGGCTCCGAACCACATTGCCAAATTAACCAAGGATTAGCCAACAAAAAGGAAGGTCGATTTTCAGGAATGGCCTAGTCAATGCTCAGAACTCAATCCTATAGAAAGTCTGTGGACTGACCTAAAGAGACTTGTGCACAAGAGATCACCTGGCAGTCTGACTGACTGGTTTCTTCTGCAAAGAAAAATGTGAAAAAGTTGCAGAATTAATGTGTTAGGCAGATAGAAACCTATCCAAACAGACTTACTGATGTAATCAAAGCAAAATATGATTCTACCGTATTAGTTAACGGGTGTGCATACCTGTGCAACTAAGGCATTGTCAATTTATTTGTAACTAGTGTAAAAGCCCATGTACACGGGCCAAGGTCTGGGTGATGTTAACCATTTGAAAGCACAGAATGCTCCCAGCACAGAACTCCCAGCCTTCTGTGGGTTCGGGCAGTCTCTACTGCACATGACGGCTTCTGACAAACATCCTTGCAAATTATTATATAGGATTATTTTTCCAAGAAATTAACAGTTTGTTTTTCACATAAAATTATTGGCTGCAAGATCTTATTAAAGGTGAAAGAGTCTGACATGACATGATTTGTATTGATTTCAGCCTGTATATCGACATATGCTGCAAAGTCAATAACTTTATGTTGACTTGTGATATCCACTGTAAAACCTTTCTGTTTCATTATGTTTGTCATTTTGAATAAATATTCTGGTTCACTGAACTGCATGTGTCTATTAGTTCCCTTGTTCACCTGTTTATTTTCTGTTACTGCAATGAACTTATTTTAACTCTGTTATCTCTGGATTGCCTTGAACAGGTAATGAAATCTCAAATATCCCGAAAGCTCTGGGGCTCCAGCAGAAGGCTCAGCCAGATCTCTTCCGGAGTGACTGAATATAATACTCAAGGCACCCAACTGTCCCATGCTGCTTCTTAAAGATACAGCGAAAGGAGCTCGGCAGCAACACAACTCTCTACTTTCTACTTTGTATTTCTGAGCACTTTGAAAGAGGATCCAGCGTTATGGACGGGCCAGTTCCAGTGTAGATGAACTAATTCATCTGTGTTTTCTTATTTAACACAAAAAAAATGTTGAGTGTGGCAATGTACACGGTGCTGATAAGATAGCCAAATCATACAGTTTAAGGATACCTGCTCAGATACTGTCTTTATGCCCATACAATTGCTGCTTCACCCTTACACTGTTAGAAGCTTTCATCGTATTGCAAGAAACTGCCAGCAAAAAGATTACTTCTTCAGAGTTTAACTACGTACATGATCACTGATTAATATCTACTTTAATTTTTTTATTTATTGCACTACAGGAAAGGTGTTAATTCACCTGCAATATTTGGAACAATAGGATTCTACAGTAAGAACATTACTTTTAACATTTCAGGGCATCTAAACACTACAACAGGGAATGGGCACCCTGCAGCCCTCCAGATGTTATTCAACTAAAATTCCCATCTTCAGGACAATTAATGTCCAACAGCAAAAAACAGTGGGGCTGCAGGTTGCGCTTCTGCTACACTACAGCAGAGTGGGACTACATTATTTACATGGAGTAGTATTTATACTAAAACAAGTAACACTAATCGCTACCCTTGCTTCCTCTGTAAGTCTTCAAGTGACTCACTGAGGCTAATGTAATAAGATAACTAGTGCAATTCTGGGACAGTCCAACTGCACTGTAGTGGACAAATATATATTCCCATTTATTTAAATAGGGCTATTAACTCCTTGAATGCTAGAGAAATATCCAGTGCATTGTTTTGCAATGTGTAGGAGACCCCAAGGAGAAACCTTTAAATCCTTGAATATTTGATATGTTGGATACCTATCTAACATTGAATGGTTGAAAAGCCCTATTTAAATCATCTGGAATGTTTGTCTCCAATGGTTCATTTTGTTTGCTCCATCTTTTTTATTTATTTATTTATTTTCAAGAAAGCTCTAACAGCTGCAAATATTGTCTTAAATAATCTGGTGAACATGGGAGTACATAAAGGAGTACATAAACTAACAAAGTTAACATAACACTGTATTAACTGGTAAAGGCAACCAATAAGGAGAGAGGGATCTGTGGTAGTAGCATTGGGATCATTATAGCCGCGCCCATCACTTTTTATGATGAGCATTACCACACAACTGAGGCAGCCTAGGTAATTGCTAACTCTGCATGATAGGAAACACTACCCTGTGTGCGGAAATGCAGCAACATTGTGTTATATAATTTTAAATATGTGCTTCCAGCTAAAATTTGTAAGATGTGGCTATTTTGCCAGATCCCTAAAATCTAATCCTGAACGTTCACTTGTAATGCATGTGCATACTACGTGTAAACAGAGAAAACTGTTAATGTATTGAGATGAGCAACCACTCTTCTACTCAGAACAGTCACTTCTTAGATACCCTATCAAGACTGCTATGGTAATCAGAGCTCAGGAAAAAACAGAGATGGGGACCCCACAAAGCATATGTAAGAGTAGATGTTAGGCCTCAAGAAACAAATAGAGATTTTTTACAGAGAGCTAGCAGGGTGTACAAGGTATTGTATATATAAACACCAAATCTTAGTGTTCCTTTAAAGGAGGACTTCAGGACAAGTCAACCAAAAGAGACTTGGAACTGGATACTGAAGACTCCATTGGTTGTTTATAAAAAAAAAACATGCCCTTTTCAACCCTTCTTGTTCGGGAGATTAACCCACACTGCATTTAAATTAGAAGAGTTTTACCAAATGTAAATATTAGCATTTTTTTATTTTTATACCTCTAAATTATTGCAAACATAATCCCAAAACTAAATGGAAACTTGTATTTCCACTTTAGGTTTTTACACTACTAAATTTAATTATATTCCAAGTTGATTACATTTTTTGCTGTATCATGTATGTGTGTAAATCTTTAATATATTTATGGGCAAGTGTAATAAAAAGATAATGGAAAACTAATCAACACAGCTCATATTTTTTAAATTTTATTCTACTTTTCAAATTTGTATTTTGCATCCATAAAGATAATTTAAGTAAGCAGTCCCGGACTTTTATTTCCCCTGTTTACCTTTAAACACAGCTTTAAATCATGTTAGGTAGGTTTCATATTGGTGCCAGTAGGAATAATATATTTTGACTGTTTTTCTCTTTTTTTTTGGTAATTTGACTGTTAATATTTCCCACTCTGTTAAGAAAAACCTAAGGTTTTATCTTAATACATTGCTGTGAAACATAGAATGCCAGTGTTAACCCATTGAGTGCCAGAGGGGTACGCACAATGCATTGCATACCCCTGTGGCACTCAAAGGGTTAAGTCCGGACTCTTTAACCTTTCCCAAAAAAGATGTGGGGCCACAGGGGGAATATCCAGTTCCCACAATCTCAGTACAGTTAAATTGGGCTTTTAACTCCTTGACTGCTAAACAGGCATTTAGCAAGGTGTTGGAGGCCTATTTAAATCAATGGGAATTGTTATTTTGTTCCCTGTCATGCAAGTGGTTTGTCCCATATTACTTCACATTTTCCTTTAAACATATGTCCTACTAACAGTATATTGAGTGGGTCTCTGTAGAGAAATCTTTGCCATAAATTACCTTTTTAACCAATGTGATGCAGGCAAACATCTCATAATTAGCTACTAGCTTAAAAGTCTATAAAGCAGTGTTAGTCTTCAAGGTAACCAATAGTTTAGGTTTCTGGAATTTCCTTGCTTAAGCACAGATGGGTGTCGTGGGTCATTGTGGTTATACTACATGTGCCTAATTAGGGGTATTCTTAAAGGAGCAGTAAACTTTTTTTTTATGAAAACCTACATGTTATAGGACTTTTCCTGCTGAGTAAAACAAGGTCACTCCTAGCACTGTCAGTTTTTTATTCCAACACTAGTGTAAAAGTCCGTGTACATGGGCCAAGGTCTCACTGCTCCGGTCCTGTTCTGCGTATTTCCGCTACCTCACTGCTCCGGTCCTGCTCTGTGTACTGACGCCTCCTCAGTGCTCCATGCAATGCAGTCATGTGCAGTAGAGACTGCTCGAATGCGGTGTAGTCTCTACTGCGTAACGGCTTCTGACAAACATTGCTAGCGTTTTATTATATAGGATTATAACAATATAACCAGGAAGTGAATTTTTACTGTGTTTACTTCCTGGCTGTTCTAACTGACAGGAAATGACTCAGCAGTTTCTAACACATTCTATGGAGAATTGTAAATCACTGACTTTCCTCTCCATTAGAATGTAACTAATTAGAATTTGACCACAAGAGGGCACTGCTAATGTAAAAAAAAACAAAAAACAAACATTTAAACAGTAATAACTCTGGAAATATGCATCTCTCTGCGATAAGAGTACTCTTATTTTACTCAACATGAAACGCCATACAGTATATATTTTTTTCATAATAAAAAGTTTACTGCTTCTTTAAAACATTACCTCTTAATGAGCTTTGAGGACTGGCGTTTGGAACCACTGCTGTATAACAATGTAGAGCTGTCCAGCTGGTTCATGGTGTGTGCCAGATCCCATATTGTGTGATGTCATATAATGAGCGTTATGGGGTGCAGTTCTGTAAAGGACACCCATGACAGGATGGGGAACATGTGGCTCTCCAGATATTGTTGAATTACAACAGGAGAGTTGCTGGAGCTGATTTGGTATAGCAATAATAGGCTGTGGAACTTCAGCTGGATAGTGCTGATGCAAACAGAATAAAACATGTTTTTCCCCAAAACACTACTCTATGTAAAATGTATATTTACAAAGAAAATCCTTTATATGAATTTAAAAAGCAACAGTAGTAAATGAAATTTGCAATTGTTATCAAACCAGATTAAGATATAGATATTGTACTGTACTTTATGTACATAGCATATGTGTATATTATGGGAGTAATGAGCTATTTCAGAACAATATCTTATAAAACAGATACTGTGTTTAAAGCTGCAAATCTAAGAGATTATTATTTTGCAAGTATTTAACTATTTACAGAATCTTATAGTAATATAAGCATTTACTCTTAAAGGCATAGGACTGTTTATTTAATTTGCCTGTTATACTTTGCTGAATTCTTTTCTAGATCACTGAAAATATTTTAATGTCTCTTATGCTTTTGACTGCGAGAGAGGGGTGTTCAGCGCATTACTTTGTAATGGGCTCAACACAGTTCTGGTACTTAGAGTGTTAAATACAGACATTGCATATTGGGCTGGGTTCCTGCTGGTTTTATATACATATTACCCTATAAACTGCAATAGGAATCTGTCAGATAACACCAGTGATAACATTTAGAACCTGCAACGGAATCCAGACCATTGTTTAAAAACTAAATAAGATCAAAATCCAACGTCTTCCAGTATTAGAAATGTTGAAAGGGCTTTTATAAGTGTGATTTTAATATTCAGCATTGGTACAATAGTTGTATCAGGTTACGGTACTGATGTGAAAGGAAGCCTAAACTATTTTCCTGTATAAATGGGGGCCAGCTTGCTTTTACTTTTCAATGCACTTCTGGGGCCCTTTCCAGATGCTCAATTCAGCTGCCTTCCTTTGTGTTTGGTATGAATCTACCCTTGCCTTTTGCTTTCCCCACTACAGTACCTTTGCTGGTGTGGGTGTGTATATACAGATATTGTAATTTTCTAGCTGTTTGAATTGTATTTTCTAAACCACATTGTGGAACAATACTTTAAGGGTCTTATCAAAGAAATGAGGAGCAATTCTGGAGCAAATAAACTAAATTATAGGGGAGAAAGAAATCCCACATAGCATATAATGGGGGGGTGTAAGCCTTCTGATTGGCAGAGTGGTCTCCAGTGTATGGTGAACCAATGTGTTGGAGACTTTTAGCATTTAAGGGGTTAAAAGGCCCATGTAATTTAATAGGAAGTGTTGTCAGTTGGTTTGTCTAGAATTGCTTCTCTTTTTTCTTTTGTGCATATGGCCCTAAACCTTAGTGATGGTGTGAAATCGGTTTATGCTACGAACATACATTCTCTGACAATTCGTTGATGTGTGAAATAATTTTACTGATGTGTTAAAATATCCTTTTTGTGCAATATGTTTCTAACTTGAAATATATATTAGCTTGATCTGTCTTTTACAAACTGTTCTCTTTTGACATGATTTTAACCCTTATACTGCCAACGGGTGTGCCAAGCATTCCAGAATGTTGCTATCTGGTCCCTCTGGCAGTAAGAAGGGCTGCGTGTGTATGTGTGTGTATCGGCTCTATTTTAATGTACATGGTGATTGTCTATGTTTTTCAAATGTTTTGCACTTTTTCTAGGAACTTTAAATTTGTATACCGTAACAACGTAATATTTTGTACAGAATCAAATTGAAACAAATTGTTGTACATACTGTAACTACCAGCTGTGTAGAGAATAAAACTTTGAATTATGCTTGAATTTAAGCCTCTTTTCTTGTATTATTACATTTTGCTCCTTAGTTTTCACCCAAGAAAATTACAGATATGAGAGATTTTTCCATTGTTAAAAAGATGCATAAATATTGCAGTGATTACCAAAGCTTGCCCTGGGTTAATTTTTTATTTTTTTTTTAAATGTGATGCTCTAGTTTTCTGAATGTATCTGTGCGGCTGACGCACAGATTGCAGGCTCAGTCCCCCAACAGCATTTGACCCCTGGATGTCTCAGTCAAATAAATGAACATAACAGGAAGCTCTGCATATCCACTTGAATTTAAAGCCACAGTCCCACATTTTCCTACTAGAAGAGGGAACATAATAAGGTTTTGGGAAGTAGAAATGTTTTTGCAAATAATGTTTAACTTATATGGGTAACGCATGGTACCTTGTTAGCCACAAAAAAGCAGGATACTGGTAGAGTAAAAATTATACCTTTATTGGCTGAGTGGCTTGCGAAAGAAAACTTTCAAGACAGCCTAGTTATTTTTCAGGCAGAGACCTAAGTTGCCTTAAAAGCGTGCATCCTAGAGACACTCAGCCAATAAAGGTATCATTTTTACTATACCAGTCTCATGCTCTAACCCTTTAAGGACCAACGGGGTGTGCAATTAATGTGAAATAATGCATTGTACACTCTTCTGGTCTGTAAATGGACCACTTCAAATGAGGGGTCACTTGCATTTTCTGTTACGTCCAATAGAGTCCCTCCTCCTGGAGGGCAGGGCACATCACAAAAGACAGAATCTTTGGGGTGGAGACCTTCTCCAGCTGAACCCCCGCCTACAAATTCCCAGAATCCACGTGTCCTGCAAAGTAGTTGGAGGTGCAGTGGCCATCCTGTTAGTTTTACTTGGTTTTTATAATATAGTTCCCCGTTAAGTAGTGTACCATCACTAGGCTTCTATGGATTTGGATTGTCCAGTTCATAAAAGCTATGTGGACCCCTTTTGCCCTGTGGAAGCTGATTTTACAACAAGTCTGTTCCACATGGCTGAGTCTCTCTGAGATTCTGCCATCCCCTATGATGGTAGCCTGAAGAAAGAAGACTGATAACCCTTTAAAGGGACACTAATGTCCCAAAAAAAATTATTCTTTTTTATAGACTTTAAAAAAGTAAATTATGTGGCACAAATACTATCTCTCACTACGGTTTGAGAGATAAATGAATGTAAAGGTCCCCCCTCCCTCCCCTTTTCCTGATGTCAGCACTGTGCTGACAGCCGGCGGTTCTGCAGCAGAGACGAAATCTCGTTATTTAAAAATAATTACTTACCGTAAAATCTCAGGTATAATACGCACCTGTGTATAATACGCAGGTGTGTATTATACCTAAGATACGCACCCTTGTTTTCCCCTCTTAGGAAAATAAAAGTTAAGCCGGCCAGAACTCTTCCCTCCCTCCCGCGGCCCAATGCGCTCTGAAGTCTGCGCTGACAATGAGGCTTAGGGTAGGTACTTCCTTCCACTGAAGTACCCATCTTCCCAGCGGGCGGCAAGCTTGCATTTGCCGCCCGCTTCCCTCATGGGCTTTCAGGACCTTCCACTTCTATTACCATTGGCTGGAGGCGGAAGCCTCATTGTCAGCGCGGACTTCAGAGCGCATTGGGCCGCGGGAGGGAGGGAATCTGTCAGCACAATTTATTTTTTTTTTTAAATAACTCTCGTGTATAATACGCACCCCCCACTTCACATAAGGTGAAATGGGGTAAAATTGTGCGTATTATACCCGAGATTTTACGGTAATTGGAAAGGTCTACAGAGTGTGCTTACAAACCAGGCACACTTTGTAGACCTTTCCAATGAAATAGTTCTTTTTAAATAACGCAATTTTGGCTCTGCTGAAGAGCCTCCTAGAGTCAGCCGACTTGAATCTACTTCAGGAAAAGGGAAACTTTAGATGCAAATATCTCTCAAACCATAAAGGTTTGAGATATAGGATTTGTACCACATAATTTATTTTCTAAACTCTACAAAACAAGAAGGGACATTAGTGTTCCTTTAAGTGCATTGGTCCAATGTATGTCCCATTGAGAGCTACCTCTCACACACTGTGTACCTATGCTCTGCTTTTGCACTCATTATGGTCTTTTATCTCACTAAAGGCTTTGAAAGTACAGATGACTGCTGTTCTTTTCTGCTAGTTACCTTTTTCACCACTGTGGGTACTATAGGCCTGTGTTGGGTGCTTTGGGGTGCTTATTCCTGCTCTCCCACTACTAGGACTTTTTTTCCACACCCCCAGGTATTCCCTGGGGGTTTGGGAACATATACTTTATTCTTTAACTAGTGTAAAAGCAGTGTAAATGGGCCAAGGTCCGGGTGATGTTAACACTGAGTGCCAGAGGGGTACGCAACACATTGGGTTAAGAGGCAGGTCATGCTCTGCATCTTGCCGCTGATGCAGTCATGCACTGTAGAGACTGCCCGAAAAAACAGAATGCTCCCGGGCAGTCTCTACTGCTCATGACGACTTCTGACAAACATCCTAGCAAATTATTATATAGGATTTAGATTTAATATTAATTTATGAGCCTGGGCCCCCTCGCGGCCCATTTTTGCTTCATTGACGTCTAAGGGGAAACTTATCCAGGTCAGATCTCTTCAAACGTTTGGGATACAACGCTCAGAGAGGGCGTTATAGTCTTGTTTCCTCGTGCTCTGTTATCTGGTCCACTTCGAGTGCCCAGGGTGCGCTCTGCAGCTCATGACCTGTGTAATAAACATTGCTTAGCAACAATCAAGAGAAAAAAACTACAGTTTTCATAATACCAGTTACCCAGGCTTCCTTCCAATTGGCTAACTTTTGGTGGCCATCTTACTCCCCTTTTTTCTTATGCTATATAAAGGCTCCTTGCTCTCCTTCTCCAGTCTAACCCTTTGCATACCAGATAAGTGCTTTTTTTGTATTTCTGGGTTTTATCTTGATTCTGAGAACATTTAATCTAGTTTTCTCTGTCGTCCAATATGGAATACGGGTACCCATGGGAGGAGACTTCCTTCTATAGAAAGACTGGAACATTTCAAAAGACCAGGTCTTGGCTGTGGAGCCTTCCCCTTCCTTATGAGGCTAGCCCCGCCCCACCATCCAGTTTTGATTTGTTCCTGGTAGAGTGAACAGACTTGGAACATTGCTGCTTAGTTTTTTAGCTGATTTTTCAATGTATTAACCTCTTAAGGACTGGACACACACTCCTCTTAAGGACTCCGCACACACTTGGAGGTCACTTAAAGACCAAGGAGCACTTTTTTTTTTTTTTTAATCAGATTCCTGACTCCCCGAATGGTGTGCAGCCACGCAGTGAGCCCGGAATTCCATGATGGTCCAGGACCGTCATGGGTCCTTAAGGGGTTAATAAATATGGGACTGTTACAATTCCCCTAATAGGAGGGTTACTATTCCTGGCTTCCCCTGGAGGACTGACCAGAGTACAGGTGCTGTTGTGGACCCTTGCAGGCCTGTGGAGAGAATCTTGAAGCCCAAGTTTCTCTCTCGTAACTGGGTCTCTTTGAAGCTCTGTTTCTTCAGAACGGTAACCTGAAGACAGAAGTTGAAGACTGGTAAGTAACCCTTTGAGTGCCATGGTCCACTTGGCCCCCTTCCTACAGGGGTTATATTGGAGTCTTGTACTCCTGCACTCATTTGGGTATTTTATTACTGGTGTGTCCCTGAGTTCTAGAGCATGGATGGCTGCTGTTAGGATAATTAACCCCTTCTCTGCTGGTTTCAATGGGTTTGGGTCTTTTTTCCTTGGGTTTTCCCTTCAGTGTTATGCATTTTTATTATTCCCTCATGTCTTTGGGTGTTTTGGTAACTTTTCAGAGATTTAGAATGTTTTGTGCATGACGCCTTTAAGGACTGTTTCCCACCACAGCCGCACTTGTTATTGCCTTCTATGGTACAAACTTCTCTGGGACATATATCTGCAACCGTTTGTCACACAGAGTTGAGAGGGCTCATTCTTCTTGTCTCCTCATGCCTTAGAATCCGGTTCACATCCCCAGTGTCTTGGAGGCCCCTGGGGCCCTGTGAGTGCATTTGTAGGCATTGCTAGGTTACAGCAATAGAGACTACAATTCCCAAAATGCCCTTTTCCTGGGCTTTCTTCCGATTGGCTCCTGGTTTTACAGATGCCATTTTACTTCTCTATTGCTTATCCTACACAGAGGTTGTCTCTCCTTGCATTCCTTCGCAGATTAACCCTTCGCCTGCCAGAAGTATCTTTATGGCCTATTCTAGGGAGAATTATTATCTGGGATATAGTATTTTATACTGTTTTAGACATTACCCCTGTTAGGATGTCGATCCAAAGGGACATGTGGCTAGACCTAAGACAAAGGACTCATGAGCGATCTCTATGTCCCTCATTCTCTGTGGCCCCTACTATCCCACCGGGGCCCTCCAGCCTTGAACAAGAGCCAATCTAGGTGAAAGACTTAAAGTCCACTATGGCACAATTTCCCCTAATTCTCCATGGGGTTGTCTATTTGTGGAAACCCCTACCACCTTCAGAACTGTGGTCCCTAAGGCCCTAGGAATACATGATCATGGATTCCTCTGAGGAGAACTCTTTTGAGGATGACAAAGAGGAGGGGAATATGAAGAAGGGGATTCTACTTATACCTTTGGAGAACCCTTTGAAGCTGACCCTACACCCTCTGCGGATGGACTCATTAAGGCCGTCTTGCAGACCCTACAGGTCAATGACACCCCTGATGAGGGTCTGTCTTCATCTGATGTGTTTCAGAGATGTAAAAAGTCTTCTACTGTCTTTCCACCCAACGCCACTCTGGGCCAAATTACTTTGGATGAGTGGAAGCTGCCTAATAAATGTTCTAAGCTGTACCCCTTCTCGGAGGCAGCTTTGGCACAGTGGGCTTCTACTCCTGCTGTTGATCCGCTTATCTCCAGGCTCCCTAAGTCCACCTCTCTTCCCTTGGCAGATGCTACGGCTCTTAAAGTTATAACAGATATAACGCTTGAAGAAAAGTCCAACTTTGCGGCCATTGGTGCTGCCTTGAGGCCAATATTTGCCTCGGCCTGGGCTACCGGAGCTATATCTGTCTGGGGTGAACAGTTTACCGATGCCATCAGAGATGGCGCCCCTAAGGAGGACCTGTTAGCTCTCTTAACCAACATGGTTAACTCAGACATATGTCACTGATGCTCTTTTTTATGCTGTCAAGTTGTCAGCTAAAGCTTCTGCCCTTTCTTCCACTGTACAATACACCTTGTGGCTCAAGATCTGTTCTGCGGACCTCTCTTCCAAGAAGTCGCTAGTTTCCCTCCCCTTCAGGGCAAGTCTATTTTTGGTCCTGAGCTAAAGCAGATCATCAGTAATACTACTGGGGGCAAGATCACCCTGTTACTTTAGGTTACCTAGCTCCCTAACATGGCAAGGAAACAGTGTCTTTTTCATCCCAGCCAAACTGAGGTGCAAAGGCAGCATGCATCTCAGGCCTTAACCCAGTGCTCCTCCACAAAGTCTTAGCGGTAGTGGCACTCTAAGCACCCCGCTACCAAGCCCAAATCTGGCAAGCCTGCATCCTCGTGAATTGCAGAATTCTGCTCCACAGGCACCTGTTAGTGGACGTCTGCTCCATTTTTACAATGCATGGATGGAATCCACTGTGGACCAGTGGGTTTTGCTGGTGGTTTCAAAAGGATAGAGAATAAGGTTCAAGTCCCTTTCTCCCTTCAGGTTCTTCCAATCCAGGGTTCCCCAGGGCCAGGAAAAGTTGTGCCTCTTCAATGAAGTGGTTCAGTCTCTTCTGGACAAGGGAGTTCTAGTTCTGCTTCAAGAGAGAGGTTCAGGTTTTTATTCAAACCTTTGTGGTGTCCAAGAAGGATAAAGGCATCCACCCTCTTCTGGACCTCAATTCTAATGTGGAGAATGCTCGCTTCAAGCTTGAGTCTTTGCTCTCTGTCATCGCAGCTATGTGCCCAGGAGAATTCCTGGCATCTGTGGATCTGCAGGACGCATACATGCATATCCCTATACACCTGGACAGTCAGCGGTATCTCCGTTTTGCCTTTGGCTCAGAGCATGACCAGTTCAACGCTCTGTCCTATGGGCTCACCTCTGTTCCTCAGCTGTTTTCCAGAGTTCTGGGGGCCTTGATGGCCTTCATCCACACCCATGGGATACAGGTAACTCCTTACATGGACAACCTTCTGTTGAATGTTCTGTGGAGGGAGCTCATGGCCCAACATATCCATAATTGAGGCATTGTTTGATGTAGCTAGGTTTTCTGCTAAGTTCTCATCTTTCACTGTTTCTGCTCACCACACTTTGTGGCTCAAGATTTGGACCAATCTTCTAAAAAGTACTTGCCTTTTTAGGGCAAAGCTTTCTTTGGGTTTGCCCTGAAACATTATTAGTGACACTACTGGTGGTAAGAGCATTTTGTTACTTCAGCTTTCCATCATGTATTCCTGTCTTGCGAGGAAAGTGTGTGGATTTCATAGTCCCTGTCCCCCCCCCCACCAAGCCAGGGTGCAAACCCTGGAGATCTCTCAACAGCATCTTCACAAAGATCATGGCATCCTTGGCTGCGTATATACATACCAAGGGCATTTCCATGACTCTATAATTGGACAATTTCCTACTCCATGCTCTTTCTGAAGAACTCTTGGCTTACCATATCCAAGAGTGCACCTGCATTCTGGTGCATCACAGTTGGGTTCTCAGTCTCAAGAGGTCTTCTCCAATACCATCCCATGTTTTTTCTTCCTTGGCATGAAGTTCAAAACCCTTCATGGGAAAGTCTTTCTGACAGAGGAGACCCTTCAGATTTTGTTCCAGGATGTGTCTTAGGCACTGGAGTGGCAGTCAGCCACGATCAAGGACTTCATGAGTGTCCTGCGTCGGTTGGTGTCTGTTCTGGAAGTGGTTCCTTACTTGTAGTTCCACACAAGGAAATTTCAGAGGGACATCCTTAGGACATGGTCCAGTAATTGTGATCATCTCTCTCTTTAGATGACACTGTTTTCAGAGGCCAGGGAGGACCCTTCAGTGGGTGGCTCCATCAGCCACACCTGGTGAGAAGGAGATCATTCATCACCAAGATCAGCTCCAGAATGACAACAGACACCAGCCTAAGGGGCTGGGGAGTGGTCCTGGGGCACTTGGACAGGAGAGCATAACCTGCTGTCCATCAACATTTTGGAGCTCAGAGCAATTCACCTAGCTCTTTCAATGGTCCCAGGTTCTCACTGGGATTCCGGTGGCAAAGCAATCTGACAACGACACGGCTGTGGTGTATATCAATCACTAAGGGGGAACACGGAGGGAGGTGAAGTATCTGCTCAGCTGAGCGGAAGCTTATGTTCCAGCCATCTCAGATAGTCACATTCCAGGAGTTGTAAAGTTGTAAAGACATCGATCCTGAAACCTAGGAGCTACATCCAGAGGCATTCTACCTGATAGTTCAACACCTGGGGGTCCCAGTGGCAGCCTGATGGCAAATAGGGAGAATCGGAATATTCCAACGTTTTATGCTCACACGAGGGATCCTCTGGGCTTCACAATGGATGTGATGTCCATTCTATGGAGTTTCCATCAATTCCGCTCCTCCCCAGGTTGATCCAGAAGATTAGAATGGACAGGGCACTGGTCATTCTGATTGCTCCATTCTGATCCAGGAGGTCATGGCTTATGGACCTTGCCAGTCTGTACATTCGGGATCCAATTAGTCTTACACCCACACCTATTGTATTGCTCCAGGGTGCCTTGTGTTATGAGAATGTGGAGAGTTTGGCTTTGACAGAATGGCTCTTGAGGCCACCATTCTCTTCTGATGTTATCTGCACCATGATACAGGCACGAAAGCTGGTATCTTCTAAAGCATACCATAGAGTCTGGTCCATTTTTTCTGGTGGTGCACAGCCAAGAACATGACCCCACAGGTGTTTGACCCTCCTATGGTGCTGTCTTTTTTCCAGGATGGATTCAACAATGGTGTCAGCTTGAAAGGTTCAACTATCAGCCCCCTCTGTTATTTTTCAGAAAATAATTGCTATCATCCCAGAAGTGAAGATTTTTCTTCAGGGGGTGGCTCACACCTTCCCCTCTTTTCGGGATCCCATGTCCCCATGGAATCTCAATCTAGTCTTGGGCATTCTGCAGAGGCCGTCTTATGAGCCTCTAGCTTCCATCTCTTTGCATCAGCTGACACAGAAGATGGCTTTCTCTTGGTAGTTGTCTGTTAGGAGGGTGGCCAAGTTGCAAACGTTGATTTGCAAACCTCCATTCCTGGTTTTTCACCAGGATAAAATGGTACTTCATGCCGATCTGGAGTTTCTTCTGGAGGTCATCTCTGAGTTCCACATCCACATCAATCAGGTGATTGTCGTACCTTCTCTGTGTCCTAAACCTGCGTCCGCTTGGGGGAGAGATCTCCATTTTTTTGACATAGTACTCTGCTTTAAGTTCTACATGCACCATTGCCTCTTGGATTAAAACTACTATACGCCAAGTGCATTAGATTAGGAAGAAACCGGTACCCTTCAAGATCACAGCACATTCCACCATATCCGCGGGTGTTTCTTGGGCCTTCAAGAACCAGGCCTCGGCTGAACCGCTGGTGAAAGACAGTGACTTTGTACAACTATCATATTTTCACCAAACACTACCCATCAATGTCTTTGGCTAGAAGGTCCTCCAAGCAGTCTTTCCTGTTTAAAGATCTGTCTTTTCCTTTTCTAGTGCCAGGTCATTGTTCAGTAGGTTTTTGAGCTGACTTTGGTGTGCTGTGCTAGTTCTGTGTCTGTTGACACCTTAAGGTTATTCAAGTACTGAATAGTACTAGGAAACTCTAGAATTATGGCGACATATGGGAGGTCTTTTCTCCTTACCCTCCCCAGGAATATCAGCTTTGGTATATACACCATGGTACCTTTGTTCAATACTGGATGAAAGAGAAAACAGTTTTTTTCGCGTTCTTACCTGTTAAATCCTTTTCTATTTGGTCCATATGGAACAAAGGTCTCCCTCACATAGAAAAAAACATTTCCTGTGTTACCTTCCTGGGCAGAGAAGTCATCTTATGGGCGTATTCCTGGGATTTTTTCTTTTCTTCTTACCTGCTTATTTTCCTTTACTATGGCTTTTTGTCACATGAATTCTGGGAGTTTGTTGGCGGGAGGTTGAGCTGGTGGAGGAGGCGGGAGAGTCTCCACCCTAAAGACCATATCTTTTGTGATGTGCCCTGTTCTCCAGGAGGAGGGACTCAACTCCATGTTACCTGTGTTCCATATGGACTAAAGAGAAAAGGATTTAACAGATAAGATCACTAAAATCCTATTTTATCACCACGCAGATAACCTTTCAAGTTCAATATCATTATAAAGGAGCAATTTGTGCAAACTGTCAAATGGAAGGCCAAATTTTGGTCTCTTAAAGAGCCCTCACCCAATGCTTCTATATCTAGTATTTAATGTTTGTTCATCCTAGGTGATCAGTCAAAGCCAGCATGTACTTATATCATATTTTTATTATGTGGTGTTATATATGTTATATATATATTGTGTACTTGGACCACATATTAATTTATTCTGTTTGTTGAGGGAACAACTACTATTTTGCTTTTAAACTAAAAAAAATTGATTGATTCAGGGAGAGGGGGCTTCAAATATTTCCTCGCTTGGACAAATGTCATAATATGTGGTCTCAGGACACCATGTTATTAAAGGGATAGTAATGTTTCATAATAAAAGCAGCTCTAATTAATCATCATAGTATTTGAACCTTGGAGAGTGTTATTTAAATTCTGTCAGAGTTGTAGTTCAAGAGTAATTCAATGACAAAGTACCAACCTCCCGCCCCTTTTACTGATATAATACTGCTCAGCCAGAGCAGAAGGGAGGTGTGTTGCATACCCCTCTGGCACTCAAAGGGTTAAGGCCAGAGGGATGCACAATGCACTGCTTCTCACTTTGTTGTGCAGCCCACTGGTCCTTAAGGGGTTAACACTCTCCATACTGATCTCAGCAGGATAGAGAGATTGTTGGAGACTAACCAACAAACCAGACGCACTTTGTAGACCGTTTCAGTTAAGTATTTATTTCTAAATAGTGTGATTTCAGCTTTGCTGAAGAGCCGCTGTCTGGTCAAATGACCAGAATCTGCTGCGGTCAGCTAGATCGTTGACTTCTCTGAAACAGCCGGGAGGACTTTATATCTCTCAAGCCTTTACAAGACTTACATTGATGTAAATCTTGATTTAAAGCCTACAATATTAAAGAAATTTAAAATTTAACATTACTATCCTTTTGAAGTCACTTTGGTCTTAAAAATTACATTTTTAATTTGAAAACTATTATTCCCTCCATTGCCGGTTTGGTTGGAACACATTGATTGCTGTGCATTCCCAGCCAAACCATCAATGTTAATCAAATGTCAGGTTAAGATAATGGGGGCTGGGGGTATGTTGATTGCTGGAAAATGAGGGGTTACCTAGCAAATGCACTGTGAACTCGCCTGAAAATGGAGGGGTTAAGGAGGGACATTTTATGGGGAGGGTGTATGGGCACAGAGTTCAGACTTAAATGGGAATGACGTTTCCTTGTATATCCCAAGACAGTGCTCACAACTGGGAGTATGCCCTTCTCTAGGACAGGAATAGAGCACAGCATTAACAAGGCTCACTGAAGGGAACAGGGATAAGGTGTGTAATACTTATGCTCGGTACCTATAGGGTTAATGGTTACATTTGACTGCTTTGCAGAAATTCATGTACTAGAGAGGAAATCACTAGACTAGTTTGTTCCAGCTCTTATCTGTGTAATTGCAACAATCGTTAGAATATGTTCAAAGCTGCAAAGTTTCCAGACCCCCCCACGGGGGAGGAGATGGAGATGGGATGCTGAAGAATATGTTATCTGCATTCTCTCCCCTTCCCCCCCTTCCTGTGAACAAGTTTTGCTTTTCTGTTTTTTTATAATTTTCTGCTCTATGTTGAAACTGTGAAGCTGTGCACCGCCCCCCTCCCTTTAGGGGAAGGGGGGCTGTATAGGGCTATAAAGGCTTTGTATGATAAGAATAAAGAGAGAGCTTGTATTGTATACGCTGTTGTGTGTGTTTCTTTGCGAACTTTACAGCCTCCCAGTATACTGGTAAATTGACATAGATATCATAGACAGACTGATAATAAGAGGGTGAAAGGTATCTCTTCAGGCAGCGATCCAGGTAATTGCCCCAACACTCACAGCCACAGGTAGGATGGCTCCCAGGGCATTAGTACTGTTAGCAAGGCACTATCCTTGAGACAATTGTACCTTCTTGAAAATAAAACAAAACCACAGAACATCATCTATATGATTCTTTTATTGTGTAAGTGATTCAAGACTTATGCAGATGTTGACTCCCCCTTGGACTACAGGAAAGGCAACGGACATTAGCTGTGGGTCAGTAGAAAGCTGAAGTCTTCACCAGGTTCATGTTCTGTAGGTGCTTTACCTCTATAGAAGAAAAGAGAGGACATTGATTAAGTCTGGTAATGTACAAGTATCAGCTTATTGTTATTATTCCACTGTAACCCTTCTCTGCACTTTAACCTTTAAGGAACATTGCTTCACAATCAGTTCCACACTCCTCTGGTTCTTAGCTCTTTGAATGCTGGATGTATCCAACACACTGCACTGGATACCTCTCTGGCAGTCAAAGGGTTAGGGACCAGAACAGTGCACAAAACATTGTGAAACAAAAAGTCCCATACCCCTCTGGTTTTCAAAGGGTTAAATCCGGGGTAGTCCATTATTGGACTCCAGATAGTGGAAGTTGTCATCCCCAACTATTAAAGGGATAGTAATGTTTCATAATAAAAGCAGCTCTATTTAATCATCATAGTATTTGGGCCATGGAGAGTGTTATTTCAGTTCTGTCAGAGTTGTAGTTCAAGAGTAATTGAATGATAAAGTATCCCCCTTCCACCCCTTTTACTGATGTAACACTGCTCAGCTCAGAGCAGCAGGGAGGTTACCAGGTAGATTGCAGACAGGGACAATCTTCAGTTAAGATAAAGGAAAAAGCTGAAAAACCTGTCAAGGTGGGCAGGGTTTTCATTGTTCTCACAGTAAGAAGATTGACCCTTGATGTGAACTGTCTGGTCAATGGACTGGATTCCACATCTGAGGAGTGGGGGCTTACACTAGGTAAAGGGAGCGGGAGGGGGAAACTTTATCATTCAATTACTCTTGAACTACAACTCTGAAATAACACTCTATGGCTCAAATACTATGAAGATTAATTGGAGCTTCTGCTGTTCTGTTACTATCCCTTTAACTTCAACTGAGTTAAACACGAGACATAAAAATCAGAATTACTTTAATTTTAAAGCAGATGATCCTATACGTGTTAAATGTTTTGTATTCAGAAATGTTTAATACTGTTGAAGCCATATGCCCAACAAGAGAGAATCCATTCTGGGGCAAACCAACTGCAGCATAGGGAACAAATAAAATTTCCCAACTTTTTCCACTGATTTAAATGGGGCTTTGCGATGCACTGGAGACCTCTCTAGGGTAGCCCCATTTAAATCAATGAGAATTTTTATTTATGCCCTGTGGTTGATTTGAGACCGAACTGCTCCACTTTCTTTCTTTGTGCATATTCATAAATATTATAGATTATTGGGTATACTGGGGTAAACTAACCATAGGGAACAAACAAATACAATTTTAAAAATTTGTATTGGATTTAAATGGGGTCTTTAACCCTTTTCAATTGAGCTCCCCAGCACATTATTTAGCAATTCTGTTAAAGAACCATTTGTACCACAATAGCTTTTTATTTGTACATATGGACCATTATGTTCAACAACACACTAACACAGGAGATAACATTGAGTCCTGTGTACCAGTCATTTTAACTTGCTCCAGGGAATCACACTGCTATGGGGAAGTGCTATCATCACTAAGGTAACCTTTACCTTAAAAACAAACGCGCCCTTGTTATACCAAGGAGACTTGCTTTATCACCTTCCACTAGAAGCAAACAACCTTCTCGTAGCCCCTGAAAAAAGAACAAGTGGTTAACTATAGAGTACAAAAGAACATGACCAGTAGCCTCAATAAGGCTGAACTACTTAGAACTGGGGGTTTTATGGACTAAGGTGTGATAAAAAGGTGATGAAGAGGATTAAGCTTCTCTACTGATATCACTTCTCCAGTTAAATAGTTATTGTTTGGAGCCTAGGCACTAAGATCTCACCCGCATGAGAAATCAGTGCTTGACTTACACATAACAACATGGGAAGTGTGAAACTGCTATCACTGTAGGCTATCTCCCCACCCCTGGAGTAATTTTGTGGCAAACCAACTGCAACATAGGAGGCAAATTAAAATGCACTGGAAACGTTTTGTACTGAAATGCTTAAAAGCCCATTTAAATCAATTTGAATTTTTATTTCTCCCCTATGGTGCAGTTGGATTGTTTTAGAATTACTCCAGTTCTTCTGAGTACATCAGCCACAATGACACTTGTACATAAATTACTGTATACAGGAGTATATGAATGCATATTAACTGTCCGTGACTACTTGTTTTACATTTGTACACTATTCTTAACTCTGCTACATAAATATGTAAAGAATTTGGTTAGAAAGTATGGATCTTCCAGCACAGCTCCTTTGTAGTTCCCATACAGCTCATATGGCTGCACCTCTGGGTATGTACCAGAGCATGGGTGGGCAATTATTTTGGGCCAAGGGCAACATCTATGTTTAAAACGTTGTCAGAGGGTCAGATTATGTGAATATGTATGACCTCTTAATATCCTGCTAGCAATTCCCCTTACTGGAAATGTTACAGTGAATCAGAGTTAGCCTCGTGTGGGTAACATATAAGCAAAATGGACTGTTGAAGCCATTTTGTCTGTTATATCTTTCTTTTAAGATCCTATGTGTTTAAGAGGAAAAGGTTTTCTTAAACCAGGTGCCTCATAGTTGGATTATAATATAATTCCACGAGGACACATGAGATAAGGCTCAATTGATGATGATAGAATATAGGAGTCAGTGATATAAGACCTTTCAATGTTTCTTTTCTGACCATAAAGACCAATTATTCCTAATTGGTCATATGTTTGCTTTAACCCCTTAAGAATCCATGACGTGCCAGGACTGTCATAGGCAAACTTGCATTAAGAACCCATGACGGTCCTGGCATGCTTGCATGCAGCTTGGGGACCTCTAAATCCATTTCTCAAACAAAAAAAAAAGGGTCAGTCTTTCTACATGCTGGTAGCAGAGGGTACCCAAGGACAGAGTATCTGGTCTTCGGGGAAGACAAAATGGTTCCACAATGGACAAGTTGAAAGATCAGAGAACCAGGCCCAATGGGGCCACAAAGGTCTGATCGGGATGGTCTGAGCTTTCTCCATCTTGATCTTCCACAACACCCTATGAATCAGGTTAATTGGTGGGAATACATAGGCAAGAAGAAATTCCATGGGGTAGATATTGCATCCATTGTGAAAGACAGAGGATCCTTTGCCTTGCTGCAGAATAATGAAACTTTCCAGTTCTCTCAGGATGTCATGAGGTCCACTGATGGAAGACTGCAGAGATGGACAATCTGTTCAAATAACTCCTGGCTGAGTTCCCAGTTTCTGGGATCCAGCTCTTAATGACTTAGTCAGTGTGCGAGTACATTTTCCACTCCTGGGATATGAACTGCTGAGATGACTGGTACATGGGCTTCCATCCAAGCTGATTCATTTCTGGTTCCTCCTTGAAGGTTGATGTATGTGACCACCATCTCACTGTCTGACTGGATCCTTACTGGAGTTCCCATCAGTACCTGAAACCAGTGAAGATGCACCAGGTGAATGGCCCATATTTCCAAGATGTTGCTTGAAAAGAGACTCTCCTTCAGTCCCAACAGTCTTGAGATATTAGGTGACTCGGGGTTGCTCATCACCCTCTCAGGCTGACATCTGTGTTGACCAATGTCCAGTCTGGTATTACAAAAGTGTGTCCCCAATTCAGATGTGGATGCTGAACCCACCAGCACAGGTCTTCCCTGGTCCAAGTGGACAAAGACATGGCATGTCAGATGGGAACTCCACCTTTACTAGCTCCTGAAAATGTCCAGCTGAAGCTTCCCCTGTGGGAAATTGAGCAAAGAGGACCGCTTCCAACACGGAGACTTGACGTCCCATGACTCTCACATAATCTCTTATCATTGCTGATAGCTAGGACAGTGCCTCAAACACATCTTGAAATACAGTCTGGATCCTGTCTTCTGGCAGAAACACTCTCCACTGGAGGGTGTCATATCACATGCCTAAGAAGTACAGTGTCTGAGAAGGCATTAGAGAGGACTTGTTTAGATTGAAAACCCAACCACAATGCTCCAGGATGTGAACATATTCTTGAACAGGTAAAGTCAGAATAGCCTCTGAAGGTGCCTTGATCAAAAGGTTGTATAAGTAAGGTGGTTAAGGAAATCCTTTGACAATGGACATAGGAGCCAGGGTCATCATGACGTTCGTGAAGATCCTTGGAGCTGACACTGGGCCAAAAGGAAAGAAAGTGAACTGGTAGTAACTGCACTCAAAGAAGAAATGAAGGAAGCACTGATAGTCTGGATGAAGTGGGAGATGGAGGTAAGCATCCTGAGGATCTCAAGAGACAAAGTATTCTCCTGGGCACATTGCTGCAATGACAGACCACAGAGATTCCCTCTTGAATTGCAGAGCTTCCACATAGTGATTGAGACATTAGAAATCCAGAACAGGATGTTAGCTGCCATCTTTTTTAGGGACCACAAAAAGTCTGGAGTAAAATCCTGAAAAACATTCCTGGGCAGGAACCAGAACCAAAAATATTTTTCCAACAGGGATGACACAGCATCTATGAATAGACGACCCTGATCTGGGTCCTGAGAAACTCTGAACAGTGAGATGACAGGGACTTGATGCCTTTGATAATGACCAACCTATGGGCAGGGAAGGATCAGAACCCTGCAAGTCATGTGCAAGGTGACTTTGTTCTACCAAGACTGTTTGGGCTTTGGGGTGGGGAGGGCCTGGCAGGCCTGCGGGAGGATGAACCTTAATTGCCCCAAACTAGCAGGGGAAACCGCATACATACATTTTCCTCGGAAAAACAAATACATGTGTTTTGTAGAAATCTGAGGAAGAAGCATGCTCCTTTCTCCTGTGGCATCATGATGACCTTACCAATGTCAGGTCCAAAGACATGCTTCCCACAAAAGGAAAGGACACAAAGGATCTTGCCGACCAACTCGTGAGCCACAGGGTGCAACACGTGACAGCAGATACACCTGAGGCCTTTATAGAAGATTCTGGTGGCTTTAAAGGCTGCTTCAGTGAGATAAGCACTGGACTCCAAAATATAGTGCTCCAACATTTGTAGCACTCCAAAATGTAGTGCTAGAGGTATCTCTCTGGCACTCAAATGGTTCATTTCATTACTTTTTTTTTGTCTAATAAAGGTAAAATGTTATATGTTCTGTCCTAAATAAACTAAGATTCTGAAGTGTTTTGAATAAGCAAAGTAACCATATTTCAGCAGGGTATTAACTTGAGGTTTATTTAAAGGGATAGTAATGTTTCACAAAAAAGAAGCTCTGATTAATCTTCATAGTATTTGGGCCATGGAGAGTGTTATATCAATACTGTCCAAGTTGTAGTTCAAGAGTAATTGAATGATAAAGTATCCCCTTCCACCCCTTTTAACTACTGTAAGCCACCTCCCCTCAGATATGGAATCTGGTCTCTTGACCAGAAAGGTCGCAGCAAGGGACAATTTTCTTACTGTGAGCATAAAGTAAACCCTGCCCCCTTGACAGGTTTTTCTTTATGCTCACTGAAGCTTGTCCCTCTCTGCGATCCATCCAGACAGGCTTGCTGCTCTGAGGTGAGCAGTGTTACATCAGTAAAAGGGGTGGGAGGGGTATACTTTATCATTCAATTACTGTTGAATTACAACTCTGACAGTATTGAAATAACACTCTCCACAACCCAAATACTACGACGATTAATCAGAGCTGCCTTTTTGTGAAACATTACTTACCACTTTAATCAAGTGGCCTTGGAGTGTACTGTATGGCACCTCTAAGTAGTTAGGATTGAAATTTCTCAGTCGTGGTAGCGTATGCTTATGGAACCATGTGACAAATCTGCTTTGGCAATGCCTTGCATACCCCTCTGGCACTCAAACGATTAAAGGAAATGAACACCTCCAATAATAACCCCCACATAACGTATTATGGCCACAAAATCTTAATGGTCTCTATGAATTTTGCCCTTGCTCTGTGTTCTTCAGTCAGTCCAGGATTTCATGTTCATGGAGGTGGTCATGACCGTTACTAGCAGGATCACAGGACCTGAAACTCTGGCTACTGCATTTGGTAATCTTTATCCTTTTAAGGATCAGACAGATTTGCAATACATTGCTGCATAATATGCTGCACAACCCTCTGGTCCTTAAAGGGTTATGCAAGTTCATGCACTATGCCTACTTCTGTTTTAAAACACTGCCGAGTCACAAGGGCAAAGTTGATCATTAGGATTTTCTGGCCATAGTAAGGTAAGTGTGGGGAGGTACAAGCAGGAAGTTTTTGTTTTCCTTTAATCTCTACTTTTGAGCCCTGTATGGAAAATAAGATGCAATCTGAGTGGTTAGGCTGAGTGTAACCCCTTGTAGTCACATATGCCTGAATGTGTATGTGATAATGACATAATGCCAGGCTGCTATCACTCGTTATAAGATACAAAAGTGGGAGATAAGTTGGAAATATAACTCCCCAACAACTGCGCCTCTTCCCAAAGTATATATCCAATATAAACACAAAAGATAAAGAGATACAATAAATTGGCACAAACAGATTATAAAAATAGGAATGGAAGGAAAAAAAAACAAAAGAGATATTTACAAAGCAAATACTTATATTTTCTTCTTATTTTGTTACTACTTCAAGTCCATTGCTGCATGCTCACCATGGGATTGGGTCCCCACTCAAAAACGTAAACTACAAAAGAAAATAAAGAGCGGGGCAAAAGTCTTTCTGAGCGTAGTATGTTTTATCACCAAGACACTGTGGAAGATATCATCAGAGTATTACTCACATTTTTCAGAGGCACACAACCTGCCTCCTGGTATCTACACCTTCATTGGCTTGCACCCCAATATAGTGATCTCCTCCGGTCTGAGGGCCACTCCGTATAATATTTAAAAAAGGAGTGATATGTTTTTTATGTGGAATCAGCCACTTGAGTAGAGGATAATATCAAATCCAGTACTGCAATGGGCTGAACCTATTTTATTATCTTTATAGATCAACTCCTATTGCTGAATTTAATGGAGTTTCTCATCCAAAAAAACAAGCCAATGAAAGAATATTTGTGAGTTAATATAATCAAATACAAATTTTATTCCTTAAAATGAAGGCAAAAATAAAATATATGTATAAATATATATGAATCAATTGCTCTCAAGGCCAAAAAGACAAACAAGATATTTATACACTATGTGATTTTAATCTTAAAGATAAAAAGTATAACATTTGAAATCAATATGCACAATATAAAAAAATGGCTGACGCGTTTTTCAAAAACATATCACTCCTTTTTGAAATACTATATGGAGTTGCCCCCACGTTGGATCCAGGCCGGAGGAGATCACTATATTGGGGTGGAAGTCAATGAAGGTGTAGATACCAGGAGGCAGGTTGAGTGATACTCTGATGATATCTTCCACGGTGTTTTGGTGAAGGATTATCTTGGTGATAAAACATACTACGCTCAGAAAGACACATACGCCGCTCTTTATTTTCTTTTGCTATCACTGGTTGCAGCACGACAAGGTGGCTCTGAAAGTCATTGGGCTTTACATGTGAAGGCAAAGTGTCACAATCCTGGGAAAAACCACCTGCACTGTAGGGAAGGCTGATCATATTTCCTTGAGACAAAAACGGGATGGGGTGTGGGACTCCGAGTCCGATCGTAGCAAGCTGCTAGCAGCGAGAACATGTTTGCTACATCTCTTACTAGCAGTGTTCTCTCTCTCTATGGCCAAAAAGCCTGCCCCTGAAGTAAACTGGAACTGCTTCTCTTTGTCACTCACACTAGTGGTTTTACTGTGTTTACTGTATGCTTTGATTACCATAGAGTCTTATGACTCGTCATTATATCACTGTCTAGACTCTATGGTAATTTACCATAGATTCGAGAGCCTTAGACAGTTATGAGTCACTCAAGACATAAGACTCTATGGTAATCAATTTGTACAGTAAAACAGCTAGCATGACAAAAGGAAGTTCCGTTTTACTTTATCTTATGAGAAATAAAGAAGCCGCGTTCAGTTTTTTACACAAAATTAAAAACTAAATAAAAGTTATATTAAAAACGGGACAAAACTGACATTTATATTAAAAAGACAGAACGGTCTGGAAATATGAAAAAACGGTACTATCATGTTTAAAACGGTACATATGGTCAGCCTACTGTAGGGACAAATAACATTTTCAGTTAATTCAAATAGTCTTTTCTATGCTTTGTAATGCACTGACCTCCGGCATACAATGGGAGAGATTCACTAGGCGGTGATAAACAGGTGATAAAGTGGAGATGACTCCACCAGTTCATCACTTCTCCAGTTCCTATGTTATTCTATAGAGCCTATGCACAAAGATCTCCAAAGCTGACTAAATCTTAGTGAATACGCTCCATAGAATAACATAGGAAATGGAGACGTGATAAATTGGAGAAATCATCTCCACTTTATCACCGCTTAATGAATCTCCCCCCATTGAGTTAATAGCCCAAGTTAAAGTGATGAAAATTTTGGTAATTGTTATATGCCCCATACAGTGCGCTTAGTTTGCCACAGATTTACTCTACTTTGTCTTTAAACATATGGCCTACATTCCCCTGGGGGGGGGGGTGAAGGATAAGCAAGGTAACAGGAAAAGACTGACCACTGCACACCACATTATTTTTTTAGGTAGCTCCAACCAAAACAATTTAGATATATAGCATGCTCATTTCATACAGGATTCACATCATGAGCATAAGCGGTAGTCATCCTTCTCCTGGAGGGGTTATGCACTAAGGGGTGAGAAAGCATAGATAACTTGTAGATGACCTTTCCAGTGATATTACTTCTTCAATTCATTGTTATTCTATGGAGTCTATGCACTACGATCTTTCAAGTTGGAGAAATCTTAGTGCACTGGTTCAATACTATTAGAGAGGCGTTATCACTGGAGAAGTTATCTCCACTTTATCACCTCTTTATCACACCTTAGAGCATCTTCTACTTGGTCTCTAGGTAAAAAAGCATTTTCCCTTGATTTAGAAGGGACCATAAATGAGTATACATAGTTCACCCTAGCCACGTGATCTTGGTCAGTAGTAATAATGCCAGGCCATTGTAGACTTTGAAATATATCTACCAATATAACAGAACTTACAAGGACAGCAGGAGTGTCTGGTTCTTCATGGTACTGAGAGATCCTCTGTTCACGTGTCTCCTGAAAGGATAAAAGCACCAATTATATTAAAGGATTTCTACGCTGTTAAAAAGATAAGGTCAAAAAGAAAATTAATATGTTCAAGAACACAGTGTAGTAAAAAAAAACATTCCTTGCTTATTTCACCAATAAAGTAAGATTTTTCAGACCCACTAGCCACTTTTCTGTTTATCTGTATGAAGATCAATTATTTAGATTTTAAATAACTGTGTCCCCCAGGAACATTAATAGTAGAACACAAAAAAGGGAGGAAAAAACAAAACAGAGCTCCCTAGTGTAATAAGTCCAAAATTATATATATATATATATATATATATATATATATATATATATATATATATATATATATATATATCCTCCACCAGTATCACCCCACACGTGGGTACTCACAAAAGTAATTAGCTGTTTTACACTTATATGAAAAACAGCAAACACGCATTTATGGGTATATATCTTAACCCAAATCCATAAATCACTTCACAGGCCGCCTTCCTTCTTCACATCCCCTCCGGATGGCCAAGAAACTCCAAAAGCAATACAAAAAAAGAGAGATGGCGCTAATAGTCTGTTTTATTACATTATATTCAATTTAGAATTTTAATTTTATGATATTTTAAATAATTATATTATAATTTATAATAAAAACCTTTTTTGGAACATCGGACGTGTGGACGTGATTGGAGGAGTGGTGTGAGTGGAACAGCTAACTGGAGTACACCGGGTAGGGTCGGTGAGATTACCCTACATGTGAGATTGTCAGTTATGGGATATTCCATTGCTGACCAAAGATAAATGTGAGTACAAACGTCTTTGAGTTACCTGTCACATTGAGAAGCTTTAACAATATTTCACTATTGGCGCCATCTCTCTTTTTTTGTGTTGCTTTTGGAGATTTATAGTAGAAATATACAGAGGGCTGAGCATGCTGAATACCTTCCAACAGACATTGACCCTATGAGTGCCATGGGATTTGAGGGAGCTCCCCAGACCTCCCACTTTCCAATCTTTTCTTTAGCAGGGATGTGCCACTAACCCTGCTTTTCTGATCAAATATGGTTGGAGCAGAGCTCCTCCCTTTAGGAATGTCTAGAGGAAGATGCCTTCAGGGGGATAATAAAATCATTAACAAGAGTTACAACGTTGGGATAAAAAAATAAACATATTCATGTTACATATTCGTCAAAATTAAAAATAATTCTCTCTTTAATATAATTCTACAGGGAACATTTTTTGTGGAATATTAATGATGCAAAACTTAATTTAGTGAATTTGATAGGATTTACTGTTCTTCTGTGAAATCTAATCTTAGACAGGCATTCAATCCTCCAAACAATCAGGCTTTAAACATATAATTGGAAAGGATTTATATAGGCTCATAAACTGATGTACAACAGCATTATGAATAATTAATCACACTAATCTAATAAAATGTATCACCTCTTGTGAACAAATAAATCTAGTAACGAGGGAGATTTCCCCAAAGAATTTATTATGAAAGGAATTTGATTTAAAGCATGAATACAGAAATTGTAATGTTATTTAAATATATATATATATATATATATATATATATATATATATATATATATATATGGGAAATTTCCACAAGGTTATCAAGATATTTATATATGGTTCCACTGAAACAAAGCGCTAAAATAACTGAAAAAGGACAGAGCTGGTCCTAATTAAAGTGAAACTATCACCCTAAATAAAGCCCACCCTCCAATAATTAGGTATATGGTAATATGCTTAGAAACAGTGATATTATCACAAGTACCGCATTATGAAGAACTCCTTCTTCTGAGAACGGCAGCCAGGCTTACGCGCAGACATCTTGGCTTAGAGACAGCGCCTGCGCTGTCCTTCCCTGTCTCCTTCATGGTACCTTAAGGTAACAGGAAGGGACTGATGGCGCAGGCGTGCAGATGCCTCTAAAGCAATAAGCTTGGCTGTCAGTCTCAGAAGAAGGACTTCTTCATAACACGGTACTTATGCTAGATAATAGCACTGTTTCTAAGCAGATCGCCATATGGCTAATTATTGGGGGGAAGGCTTTACTTTGAATGCCAGAGAGGTCTCCAACGCATTGTTAAAGACTTCCATGCTGGAGCCCAAGTGGGTCAGTCAAAATGAACAGGCCTGTGCTTAAGCCTCTAGAAGATAGAACTTCTACTCCTTGGGTTACATGGTCTCCCCCACACTAAGCCAGGGCAGGAGTACTTGGAATCTTGGTGGTTTAGACTGCTGCCCCAATAAAAAAAAAAAAAAAAAAAAAAGTTACAACCCACCTGCTTTTAACCCTTTGCGTTCCTTTTGTATTGGAGACCCCTTGCAGTCAAATGGATAATGAACTTTCACAAAAACAGTGCCTTAGTACAAATAAAAATGTCTTCAATAATAACTACTTTTACTTCATTTGAAAAATGAAAATATGGAGAAAAGGAAGTGAAAGGCAAGGGGTCTGTCCGCCTATAGAAATGGCCCTTTGGTTGCACCTCTAATTCTTACACCCTAGTTCACTATTTGGCTTTCAAAATGCTTGCACTGGCCCTGCTAGCACACAATTTTAACATAGTGTTCAGCCCCAGTCTTATTTTCTGGCTCTAGTGATTCCTTATATATTTAATTCAGAAGTCTCTTATTTATACATACTCTGTACATGTCAGGTGCTAGGAAACTTGGCAATGAAGAGGTCAATTCCAGAAAAGCATTGCTCATCTGCCTGTAATGAAGAGATCAATCCCAGCGGAGCATTGCTTAGCTGCATGTAATGTTATTGCTACCCAGTGGAGAAAAATGAAGACACCTGCAGCTCTCCAGATTTGAGGAATCAGAAGTTCATGACCAGATATGATTTTCTGACCCCTGAACCCTTGACAACAGTATCCTGGCCTGATTCCAGGGAGGCAACACAGACAGATCACAGACATCTGAAATAATAATACAAAGAACCTCTCCAATAACATACAGAGGACTGTGGCTGCACACACTGTTAGGCTCCCATCTCGTGTAGACCAGCAGAGCATACTTCCCAACATTTCAAATGGCCAAAGAGGGACATTTTCATTTTAGGTAGTGTTGTTGGGGGCGTAGCTGGTAGGCGGAGCATTAGCAATTTTTTTTTGTCATTTCATGACCTTCTGATACCTCTTTTTGTAACTGAATAATTTATTTAGAGCAATACCAAAACATTTTATTTACACAGACTAATGTATAAACACATATACTGATGTTTAAACAAACATAAACGTGAGTTTTATTGTTGTGCAGCAATATGATACAGTTATATACACATCACATAGTCTAATCTCCTAAAAAGAGGGACATCGGGGTGATAAGGAGGGACAGAGGGATTTGGGTCTCAAAGAGGGACTGTCCCTCCTAAAGAGGGACACTTGGGAGGTATGGCAGAGCAAGAATGTGTTAGTTATGTCATTGTGCTGCAAAGTAAGTTGCTGCTCTGTTGTGTCTTTCATATGGAAGACTATCACTTCATTTGAACACACTAATGTCAAGCAAGAATACTGCATCTTTAATGCCTTCACACAGGAATGCAAAATGTTGCAGCAGAGAAGATCTTCACTGTGGCCCTGGAAGCAGCAGGCAAGTTTCTGCCCTCCAGTCAATGGAATTAAAAGGGGAATGCACGCATATGTAAGTACCAAATATGAACAATGCAAATGTAGCAGGCAGCTGTTAGACTTATGATCCCATGTTCTAGAGTATATAAAAACTATTATTTAGGTGATCTTGTCTCTTGTAGATAAAGACTGCACAACGGGATCATCCCTGTTTCAGGCAGTACTTTAACACTTTGAGTGCCAGAGGGGTGTCCAACACGAGCGCTGAATATATCTCTGGCACTCAGTGGGTTAAATGTAGCTGACACTGTGACCACGCTCGAATCTGCAGCCTATTTCATGTGACATACCCACCCCCTATTAGCTTATAGAAAATTTAAAATGTACACAAAACACCACAAAGGCCGAAGGACATGAACTCTGAATCTGGCATGTGAGCTAAAATAAAACACCAAATTAATCTCTGACCCAGTGTCTGCTAGAGATATCTCCAATGCACTGATAAGCAATGTCTAGCATCTGGGAGGTATGCTATGCATCTGCTGGCCGCAAACATAATGCGTTGGAAGTTTTAAGGGATAGTAATACTTTTGTTTAAACATTTCTAACTAGTTCAAGAGCCCGTGTACACGGGCCACAGTGCCACCCAGCAATGGCCATAGTGCAGTCATACACAGTAGAGACTGCCAGCGCCGTGGCCGATACGGAGTGGGGTGCTCCGAATTCAGACTGTAGTCCTCTCTGTGCACCTTCCTGGGATCGCTTAGTCCCAGAAAGGTGCGCAGAGAGGACTATGGTCTGAATTAGGAGCGCCCCACTTCGTATCGGCACGGGCAGTATCTACTGAGCATGACTGCAGCATGCGCAGCCGTCTCTGCTGCACATGATGGCTTCTGACAAACATCCTTAGCGAATTATTATATAGGATATTGCAGAGGTTAACAATAGAAGTAGACTAAACTACTTACCATCTCTCAAAACTTTATAGTTTGTGAGTTTGTAGCATTTAAAGTTTCCGCCCTCCCTCCCCTTTCTCATACGTCAGGGCTCTAGCTGACAGAGGCAGATCCTGGTCCAGGGACCGGAGGAGGCTCTTCAACAGAGCCGAGATTGCGCTACTTAAAATTAAATAATTCACTGGAGCGGTCTACAAAGTGTGCTTTCAAACCAGGCATAGAATTTTCCATAGGATTTCTTGTCTTGATTTGTACAATTAGTGCAGCTGATAAAAAATACCCCCAGATATATTAATTTACTGGTCCTGAATACAGGAGTACCCCATATGCCTAGGAATCTCTTCACACGTACAGGGTAAATATTACAAGATGAGCACCACAATTTCCAAGCTGTAATTTTTCAGAATTTGGCATGTGAGGATCATAGCTTGGTTAACGGTGGCAGAATCCAAAACTGTCCCTCAAAAATAAGTTTCCGAAAAGTAGACAGCATAGGGTAATTCAACAGTAGAATTTTGGAGCTTTTCATGCAGATATTTTACCACAATTATGTACAAAAATGTGTGATAATATTTTGCGGGGTTTTTTTGCATTTTGTATATGATTAGTGTTCAGCTACATATTTGGAGTATGGCAATGCCCCATATGCATAGGTTTGTCAGGTTTTGGGGGAGATACTGGGAACCTGCTCATTTCCATTATCAGACATGGAATTTGCTTCCCATTATATTTTTCAGAGTGTTTGATGCAAGGAGAGATGTTTAATATTTTTTAAAGGATATTTCAGGAGAAAAAAGTGGCCACATAATGAAACGGTAGCTGTTAAATCACTATGGCATTACAGCTGGGTGATACTACTTAAAACATTTTCCAATTCAGTGCCCAGGTTAGGAAGGGCAATCAGACAGTATATGTAGTTTCTGTCCTTTTCCCATTGCTGTAGCACACACTGTACCTTTTTTGTGGGTTTGCTTTTTGTGGATTGGAGGAACTTTGAAAGGAACGTGTGCTATATAAGCAGATCTGCTACTCTAACCCCCCACCCCATGATCCTGTTGTAGTCCTTAACATAGAGGGGTTTTCTAAGCATCTGAGCTCTGCCATGGACCAAGACTGATACAGTGTTGTTATCATGGATGGTGCTTCGCATGTATACATATTTTTTGTCTCTAAATGTTATTGCTAATAGCTCCTTTCCTCTATAGCTAGCTATAATTTTGGGGGGAAATCTTTACAGTTTTTCCTAACTGTGCAAGGTGCCTGTTGTTGCCCTCATATACTCTGAAAGCATAAGTATATCCAGTTACACTCTTGCACAGTTTGTAAAATTTAACTCTAATCCTGGGGCTCTTAGAGGGGATATACTGGTTTGAAGCCCAGTCTTCCCTTGTATTTCAGAGGGATTAGTAAATTAGGTATTTTTCTGGGGTGTGTATCCATCTGCACATTTGGCCTTTAAGTAAATTATTAGGGGGCAAATTTTAAACAGCCTGTCATGCTGTGGATGTTCTTTTGGCAGGCACTGGATGTTGTCATTAAAATGCATAATTCGGGGGAGCATTTCATATCTATCCCTGGAAATAATTTGGGGGAATATAGGGATAGTACAGATGGGTAGAAAGGAAAGAGGGAGACAAGAAAAGGGGGGCGCCCCTTGTGCGTATCAATGCGGTAATATTCAGAGCTGTCACCTGAATAAACACCCAAATGGAAGTGCACTCACAGATTGATCAGTGTTGGACGAGACTTATGTCAGATCCAACAATTAGAGCCACTGGAGTTAAAAACTGCCTCCAGACGCAGGGTTCATCAATCAGCTGCTCCTGTACCAGAACTCGCTCTCCCAAGCGGTATCATGAAGGACAACAATGAAAAGAACAAAAGAAACGCAAGGAGCGCCAATAGTGTGATATTGCTACACTGTATCACTTGAAATAATAAAATATTCAATGTACTCAGATTTCCATATTGCCGGTTGCTTGTTATCAAGGAGACCGGCTCAAACACTTGCGGGGAGAATAAATCTGTCCCCGTTCAGGTGAATGCCGTATCGGCTACAGATGAGCAGGCGGAGGCTTGAATCTTCAACTTAAGTATATTTATTAGTCAATTAAAACAAACAGGTATTAAAAGCTTACGCGTTTCGCAGCTACAAAAACGCCGCTTTATCAAAGCTAAAATCAAACCTTAAACTCGTTACAAAACATACAAAAGAAGCTGCCGCCCACACAACAGTAGCTTTTATGATAACACATGGATACACTGATAGGTCAATTTCACCGTCATTCTGAAGGTCCAGTTACGTATCGCCACATGAGATGATGGACATGGCCCACCTCTCCTGAAACATACGGGACGCTGTTAACCCTTGACACTCTGAACACAGACTTAATGAAAATTATACAATATATATTGGAAAATGACTTGCCAATGATAAAAAACACCCTTATCATATACATCCAACAGGGCAAGGACGACATACCCGGACCTCCAGATCATGATCGTCCGACGGAGGACTGGATTCCTCAGTTAACATTTCGTTATCTCGTACCTATAACAAGACATACTGAATATAAAAACTACTCAATCTTATAAATCCTGATGGATTCAGTTATAAGTCTTCCCTAGAGACACACTATATTCATCATTTGTATTATTCCTAACTTCACTATTACAAAATACAAATACAGGTAGTCTCAATTAGTATAAATTGCAAACATAAATAATGAAACTAATAATTGAAAATATTAATAATATAATATAATGAAAATATGATGAAAATTAAAAATAAAATGTAAAATAAAATAGAAATGCTAAATGAAGAGTGGAAAATAATAAATCAAATGAGATGAAACTTAAATAAAATAAGATGAAACAAAATGAAATAAAAAGGAAAAATTATAGACAACAAAACAAGGGGGGGGGGTGTATATATGCCCACACACGTGTCCCCAACCGCATATCCAAAACACCATGATAGTAAAAATATATATATATATATTTCTACTTTGTTCCTTTTATTTCTTTTCATTATTATTATGTTTACTTTTATCTTATCTATCATGATGTTTTGGATATGCTGTTGGGGACACATGTGTGGGCATATATACACACACACACACACACCCCTTGTTTTGTTGTCTATAATTTTTCCTTTTTATTTCATTTTGTTTCATCTTATTTTATTTAAGTTTCATCTCATTTCATTTATTATTTTCCACTCTTCATTTAGCATTTCTATTTTATATTTTATTTTTAATTTTCATCATATTTTCATTATATTATATTATTAATATTTTCAATTATTAGCTTCATTATTTATGTTTGCAATTTATACTAATTGAGACTATCTGTATTTGTATTTTGTAATAGTGAAGTTGGGAATAATATGAATGATGAATATAGTGTGTCTTTAGGGAAGACTATGTTTTGGGAGAGATGGGCCATGTCCATCATCTCATGTGGCGATACGTATCCGGACCTTCAGAATGACGGTGAAATTGACCTATCAGTGTATCCATGTGTTATCATAAAAGGTACTGTTGTGTGGGCAGCAGCTTCTTCTGTATGTTTTGTAACGAGTTTAAGGTTTGATTTTAGCTTTGATAAAGCGGCGTTTTTGTAGCCGCAAAACGCGTAAGCTTTTAATACCTGTTTGTTTTAATTGACTAATAAATATACTTAAGTTGAAGATTCAAGCCTCCGCCCGCTCATCTGTAGCCGACACGGCATTCACCTGAACGGGGACAGGTTTATTCTCCCCACAAGTGTTTGAGCCGGTCTCCTTGATAACAAGCAACCGGCAATATGGAAATGTGAGTACATTGAATATTTTATTATTTCAAGTGATACAGTGTTGCAATATCACACTATTGGCGCTCCTTGTGTTTCTTTTTTTCTTTTCATTGTTGTCCTTCATAGTACAGATGGGATTTGTGCTCCAATATGCCCATAGCCATTGTTAGGGCCAGGAATTTCTTAACCTATATTTGTGGGTTGCCAGTAAAGCTGCCATGAAATATAGAATGTGGGATTGACGTCAAGCTATTGGGCTGCAAACGTATTCATTCAGGAGACAATTTCCCCAAAATATCTCCCCCCCACAAAAAAAAAAAAAAAAAAAAAAAAAAATATATATATATATATATATATATATATATATATATATATATATATATATATAAATAAATAAATTATAAACTAGACAGGGGTAAATTATGATACATTCACTTTAATTCCTGGATTGGCTGTGAATGCAGGAATTTCAGGACAAAAGCCAGCTGGTGGTACCCATTCAATAGGATCAGGATGAGGATCAGGGGAAGTATGGCTCTTTTAACCAGGCGGCCCAGAGTGATAACTAGAGGTATCACTAGAAATGTCACTAAACTGGGCTGCATCAAAAGTCTGATTCAGCGGCCTCAAAATCTGATGCCAAAATGGCATACACCTCTTTAGCAGTATACATTTGCTGCATTATTACTTATGTAGCTACCTACCTTAAACATCTTAATGCTTAATATTTACTAAATAACTACCCATCCACACTTACTAACCTACTTAACTTCCTATTTACAATTTTTTAATTAATAATCTACCTAAAGCCTATTTCTACCTAACTATGGGCTTGAATCAAATGTTGGAGACGACCGTTCTTTCTGCTGACAACATATAACAATGCTAAGTATAATTTTGGCAATTTTACTTATGGCAATATGATTGTCTTGGCATAACTTAGGAACATTTAATATGCATGGGGACATTTATATTTTAACAGCCGGCACACTACTGCATCTACTGAGCCCCAGATGTTACGTACCCCTCTAGCACTCAAGGGGTTAAGCTATGTATTAGTGTGCCGCTTTTGACTTTTTTTGTGTTTTTACAGCAAGAAGACAAGGTACAAGAGAAGACAGAAGATACAAGAGAAGATAGAAGAAAGAATGGAGATAGAAGGAGACAGACAGTAGATGACAGGTAAGTGTAACACAGATTATTTAACGATCAGTGCTTGACAGTATGTCAGACACCGATCGTTAGGTTTTTTCCTTTGAAGTTCCCAAAACTGCCGTTATTTAGCGGCGTTTTGGGAACTTAGCGCACAAAACGGACATTTGGACACAATGCCAGTTTCGTGGCCTAACGTCAGTTGTGCTTAATGCCAGTATGACATTTGAATACCGACCAGGAAAATTTATTTTGTCAGTCGGTATCCAATTTGCCCTACCAGTATTTGTTTACTCCAACATTTGGATCGAGCCCTAAATACCTAACCACCCAAGCTACAGAACTAACACAAATTAAAATTGTGGAAAAATAACCCCTAAACAGTAAAAATTTGTATATAAATACTGTTTGTTTTTTAAACACCAAGACTAAACCTAACACTAACCCTTACCAACCCACATCAGACCTAATCCTTTTTAATACCTACCCATCCTAATTATATTGCTAAATAATTATATATAAAAAATGTTTTATATATTTTATTTAAAAAAAAAAAAAAAAAAAAAAAAGACATAAATGAACTACAGGTCAGAAAATGCTGATATGCTATACCTAATCACAGCAAAGTACAGGGGGTAATTTATTTTTTTTTAATACAGCACACTGACGCAATGTAGCTGCTTGAAGAACACTGTGTAGCTTCTTGTTTGTCTTTCTTCCTCGCGATCTGTCTGAGGACGAGGGAGACAGAGAGATGTTTACAAACACTGACTCTGTCATATGGGTCCTAGCACATGTAATTTGCAGTTCCGGCGAATCACATGTGCGGACGTTGCCCAGATTGACCGAA
Organism: Rhinophrynus dorsalis; assembly: GCA_037306005.1. Taxonomy (NCBI): domain Eukaryota; kingdom Metazoa; phylum Chordata; class Amphibia; order Anura; family Rhinophrynidae; genus Rhinophrynus; species Rhinophrynus dorsalis. The sequence continues at coordinate 145,315,412 of CM074725.1, read as the reverse complement.
ATTAACCCTTCCAGTGATGGAACAGTTAGCAACAGCCTTCCTGGTTTGAGGAGCGATGGAAGTTTTAATCATTGACGTGCAAGGACAGTCACGCATCCTTACAGTGATAGTAATATTTTATTTTAGCTTTATTTAGTATTGTAGCCATTAAAAAAATTAACTCTTTGAGTGCCAGATGGGTACGCAACGCATTGCTCTGCAATGCGTTGCGTACCCCTCTGGCACTCAAAGGGTTAAGAACGTTGTAAGTCTTATCTCTCAATCCTCCTGACATCAGCGCTCTAGCTGACAGATTTGGAATCCGGTCCACAGACCGGCCAGCGGCTCTTCAGCAGAGCCGAGATCGCAAGATATAAAAATAACTACTTCATTGGAATGGTCTACAAAGTGTGCCTGGTTTGCAAGCACACTTTGTAGATCGTTCCAATTAACTAGTTATTTTTATATCTTGCAATCTCGGCTCTGCTGAAGAGCCGCCGGCTGGTCTGCGGACCGGATTCCAAGTCTGTCAGCTAGATGGCAGACTTGACCGAAACAGCCAGGGAGGGGGGAAACTTTACTTGCGAATATCTCTCAAACCATAAAGGTTTGAGATATAAGACTTATATCGTTCTTAATGTTTTTTAATGGCTACAATATTTAATAAAGCTAAAATTAAGTATTACAATTACTGTAACGTGATAGTAATGTCTATTTAAAATTAGTTGTCCGAGTCTTCTGTATATGAAAAGGAACAGATTGCACAGTGTCTAAGTGCTTACTTCTTTGTAGTTTAAACATTAACGTACTATCACTTTAAAGGACGGAAATGTGTGATGCTTTGAGGAGCGATGGAAGTTTTAATCCTTGACATGCAAGGACAGTCACCTGTCCTTAAAGGACGGAAATGTGTGATGGTCCTGGCACGTCATTCATCACAAAAGGGTTAAGCAGCCGGGGTGTGTGCAATGCAGAGTTTGAGATCTGGTTAGCAGCCGTCTTGTCCACCTCTATGGATATGACATCTATGACTGAATGAAGATGGTAACTCTTGAATAAAAATCCAAGGACAAAAATGATAGAGGCCAGGGAAATTTCTCTAATGTAATTGCACTAGAGAGCTAAAACATGATGCGTCTTAGTTGTGACTAGCCATAGAACAAGCCACTTGTGCTTTTAGTTCATCCTCTGCCCCTCTCACATTTTAGAATGTTTTTTTGAATACCTTGTGGGGTCTCCCCAAGAGTGAAAGGTAATCCAGACCTTGACCCCTTGCTTTCAGTGTCTATAGATACCAGCTGCATGTTACGGATAAGGCCCCACAAGGCTGTATTATGTCTGAGGTTAGCTGTTGTTTCCGTGCAGAGGGGACTTGCCTGTCATTTTGGAACTGGACTGCACGTTTGGCAGGATAAGTTTAATAAGTGTGTGAAATGGCACTAGACAGTTAAACTGTGATGCTTCTGAGAGGTGACTAGCTGTAGAACAAACCACTTACGCTTTTGCTCATCCTCAGAGCCTCTCACATTTTGGTATGTGTATTAAATTCTAACAACCTTTCTGCAAGGATATTAAACACGTTTCACATAAATAGTCCTTCTCAATTCCCTTAGTCCACAGATGGGCAATCTTGGGCCCTCCACCTGTTGTGGACTATACTCCCACCACTCCTGGCCAGCCATAGGTGCCCATTCCTGCCTTAGTCTACTGCCCTTCAGTTTCAGGATATGAAAATCTAGCACTAATTGCTCTTAAATGTGCTTTATACCTCACTCTAATTACAGAAAAATGAGTTATAATAAAACACCACAGCCCCATTACAGCAGGAGACACTGGATTCTTTGGTGTGTAGAGAAAAGACTGAACATACCCCCATGTGCTTGCTGTTGGCATCTGGATCCAGGTAGTGAGGGTTAATGTTGAAAGGCACCAAACCAAGAGCCTGTAGAGAGGGTGGATAGACGATTGGCATATCATTGGTTGTGCTGATGCTAACTGTAGCCACATTGGTTCCAGCACTGGAGCCAATGTATGGAACCCCATCCTGGAAGCAGAGACAAAAAGGGATATATTGTGGTTTTCACCCTTTCCCAGTACATATTTTACTTTAGCATCCAACCGCAAAACAATAAGTTAAAGGGATAGTAATGTTTCAAAATAAAAGTAGCTCTAATTAATCATCATAGTATTTGGGCCATGGAGAGTGTTATTTCAATTCCGTCAGAGTTGTAGTTCAACAGTAATTCAATGACAAAGTATCCCCCTCCCGCCCCTTTTACTGATGTAACACTGTTCAGCCAGATCAGAAGGGAGGTGCCCAGGTAGACTGTAGAGAGGGACAATCTTCAATTAAGATAAGGGAAAAACCTGAAAAACTTGTCAAGGGGGGCAGGGCCTTCATTGTTCTCATAGGAAGAAGATTGTCCCCTTCTGTTATCTGCCTGGTCTTACAACCAGATTCCACATCTGAGAAGAGATGGCTTACACTAGGTAAAAGGGGCAGGAGGGGAAACTTTGCTTGTTAATATCTCTCAAACCATAAATGTTTGAGAGATAAGACTTATATTGTTCTTCATGTTTTTTTAATGCCTACAAAATAAAATAAAGATAAAACAAAGTATTACTATCCCTTTAAGATTAAAATGGATTTTGTTTGAATAGCTCCTCGCATGAACGCTCTCAAATTAAAAAACATAGATGCTAGAATAATCTCCATGGCATTGCAAACAGTACACTGGAGACATATTTGGCATCCAATGGGTTAAAAGTTTTTATTTACTTATTTTGAGGACTGGAGCTGAAAAATACTGCAATAAAGCTAACTGGAGAAGTGGAAAGTCTTAGCAGCCATTTTGAACCTCCTCAGGCCTGTTATTTCATGTATTTTTCTGTAAACTATAATGGTAACATATGGACAGACAGAGAAACAGACAATGAAGAGCGGCAAGAGACAGTGGAACACAAGGGAGTGAGAGCACCACAAAGACACAAGCAGTGAGAGGGGGTGACAGAGTGAGAGACAGACAATAAGAGTGACACCAAGGCTGATGTATCAAGATAAACTGGAGGCAATTCTAGGGTAAACAGACTACACCTTTAGGGGACACATAATAATTGCCATTAATTTAAATGGTGCTTTTAACCCCTTGAACATTAGAAAGGTCCCCCATGAATTACCTTGCAATGTTTTGGAGACCTCTTTAAAATACAAGGGATTAAAATTCACACTTAAATGAACAGCAGTGTATGTGTTACAATACTATATGAGATATATATATCCTATAACATAAAGTCCTAGAATGCGTCGCTGTATGCGTAACCGCACATGCGCAGTGGGGACTTGCAGAACGTGCTGATCCGGAGCGGAGAGCTCCGGAAGGCTGACAGCCTGTCTGTGCTCCCAGCTTCGGGGCAGAAGCGGAGGCTGCTGGGTGACAAACTGTCATCCAGAGCCTCCGCTGCTGCCCTGGAGCTGGGAGCACAGACAGGCTGTGAGCCATCCGGAGCTTCACTGCTCCAGATCAGCCCGTGTATACGGGCTTTGTAACTAGTATATATATCATGAAATACCTGTCAGTTACACACTTTAGTTAATTTATAAAATAACTAACCGATTTGCAATAGATATTTTATGAAATAACACAAGTGTAAAATACCCAGGAAATGACACACTTTAAAGTAGAACTTTCACCTTAATTCAGGTTTGCATATTTGAAAACTGCTTTAAAAACTGCCTATATGTCATGTTAACCAAAAGTCCAGCGGATGTACAGTTAACGAGATATTCACACTTCTTTCATTTGCTAATATATGCAGATTGCAGCACCAGTGACATTTGTATATGCTAATTAAGCTAATCAATTACACTTCATATGCTAAAGAAGTATTTTCAGTGACATGTCATATGCTAATGAAGGTTTCAATGATGTTTCATATGCTAATTAAATGGACAGCAATGTCCCATAAAATTTTTTAGAGTTTTATAGAGATTCAAAAAATACGCTAAATGCCACAAATCCCATCTCTCACACTGCTATGGTTTGAGAGATATCCTCCGTTAAAGTTCCCCTCTCCCTCCTCTTCTCCTTATGTCAGCTCTAAGCTGAGAGCAGGAGTTCCTGGTCCAGGGACCGACAAGTGGCTCTTCATCAGAGCCACAATAGCACGATTTAAAAAGAAACAGTTCTTTGGAATGGTCTACAAAGGGTGCCTGGTTTGCAAGCACACTTTTTAGACCATTCCAAAGAAGTAATTCTTTTTAAATTGCGCTATTTCGGCTCTGCTGAAGAGCCTCCTCGTATCATCCGACACGGATCTCCTTCTGTCAGCTTACAGCTGACATCAGGAGAAGAGGAACTTTGGCGGAGGATATCTCTCAAACCATAGCTGTTTGAGAGATAGGATTTGTGGCATTTAGCTTATTTTTTTAAATCTCTATCTTTGCATCACAGCCCCCAACTGAAAGCTCTCTGGAAAAAGAAATTTGCTGATCTCATTGTCAGGGACATAAAGGTGAAAAAAAATTATATTTATTCTAGGCATGAAGAGGGTAATATGATAAGTAGAATGATGATAGACTCCACAGACCTTCCATGAACACACATTACCTCTAACACTTTCTTCTTGATGATGGGAATCAAACCATTATCGTACAGAGCTTTCAAAAGCCGGAATGTGTTACCACCACCTGCAGGTACAAAAATGAAGATAGTGGTTGTTCATTGCCCACAGAGGCAGCAGCTTATTTAATGTAGGAGCATATAATGTGACAGAAGATAAGAAGCATTCAGTCTGAAAATCAGACATTCTTCTAACTGATATAAAGCCTTAGTCTGTATTTGAACCTTGCATTCAATTTTATACTACGATATGATATATACGCTATATGATAATGAAAAAAGAAAAAAAGGAAATATGTGCTTACAAATTTATCCTCACACACATTCACCTTACCAGATAAATCCATCAATGCCAGTCTGCTCTCTCAAACCTTTATAGTTTGAGAGATATAAAGTTTTAAAGTTCCCCCCTCCCCTTTCCTTGACGTCAGTGTGTAGCTGACAGAAGAAGATCCTGGTCCTGGAATCGGCAGGCTGCAGAAATACCGCAATCTAAAAAAGAAATACTTCATTGGAACGGTCTTCAAAGTGTGCTTGCAAACCAGGCACACTTTGTAGACCATTCCAATAAAGTATTTCTTTTTAGATTGCAGTATTTTGGCTCTACTGAAGAGCCACATTGAGTAGGCCAACACGAACTTTATCACTGTATATCCCCCAAACCATAAAGGTTTAAGAGATCAGACTGGCATAGATGGATTTATCTCTTGATTATCTACAATATTACTTATTATTTATATAAGACATTACTAACCCTTTAAAGGGATAGTATTACTTCAAAATTACTGTCCCTCATATTGTAGCCCTTAATAAACTGAGTTAAATGACACCAGTGTCATCTCTCACACCTTTATGGTTTAAGAGATAGCTGCTTTCAAAGTTTCCTCTCCCCTGCTGTCAGCGTTCTGCTGCCAGCAGGGGAATCCGGTCCTGGGACAGGCGGAGGCTCTTAAACAGAGCCGATATCTTGTTATGGAAGGAAAAATGATTAATTGAAACAGTGCTTGTGCATTTTTCCTTCCATAACAAGATATCGGCTCTGCTGAAGAGCCTCCTCTTGATTCAGAGACCGGATTCTCCTGCTGGCAGCAGAACGCTGCCAGCAGGCGAGAGGAAACTTTGAAAGTGGCTATCTCTTAAACCATAAAGGTTTGAGAGATGCCGCTGGTGTCATTTAACTCAGTTTATTAAGGGCTACAATATGAGGGATAGTAATTTTGAATTAATACTATCCCTTTAATGCAGCAATTTACTAAGTAATAAAACAATGGTGATACATAGTGTGTATATATATATATATATATATATATATATATATATATCCTCCCCCCCCAAAAAAAGTCCCATGCAGTTGTATGAATGACTAAATAAACACAGAATGAGATACATGTCTGGTACTAATAGGGTTAAAAAATTAGGTGGATTTACGTGTAGGACTGACATCCAGGTAAATCCAGAAAGCAGACATTGTTCGTAACCCCTTAAGGACCAGCGGTCCAGGTAAGTTACCTTGCCTTAAGGACCGCTTTGATCCTTGCCGACGCGACGGGACATGTGACCTGTTATGCGTACCGGCGCTGCTTTGAGGCCTAAGAGAGATCGCTACGGTCTTGGAGCGATCAATTTTAGGCCCCGTTTTTACTTACAGCGCTCCCGGTAGAGCACAGTAAGTAAAAAGTACGTGACGTGCTATGACCGTCACTGGTCCTTAAGGGTATAAGGACAGTGACCGTCATAGCACGTCACGTAGTCCTTAAGGGCTTAATGACTGGATTGTTGAATTTTCAGTACTTAGCCCTTTCAACTCCAAAACGGTGTGCAACACATTGCAAAACATTGCTTTACGTAACTCTCCATCAATGAGTGTGGGTGTGTGTGAGTGAGCGTGTATGTGAGTAAAATGTGTGAGCGTATGTGTGCATGGGCATGGGTGAGCGTATGTGTTTGTTTTGCATGTAGTGTTTTGAGTATTGCATGTAGCATTTTGCATACTGTATAGTGTTTTGCATATAGAGATTTGCTTATAGAATTTTGGCCATACTTTATTGCGCATGTCGCTTTGTGTAATACATTTTGCATATACAGTGCCTTGCAAAAGTATTCACCCCCCTTGGCATTTTTCCCATTTTGTTGCATTACAACCTAGAATTAAAATTGATTTTAATTTGGATTTCATGTAATGAACATACACAAAGAATTCTAAAAACGAAACAAATAGAAAAGTGGTGCGTGCATATGTATTCACCCCCTTTGCTATGAAGCCCCTAAATAGGATCTGGTGCAACCAATTACCTTCAGAAGTCACATAATTAGTTAAATAAAGTCCACCTGTGTGCAATCTACAGTAAGTGTCACATGATCTGTCACATGATCTCAGTATATATACAACTGTTCTGAAAGGTCCCAGAGTCTGCAACATAACCAAGCAAGAAGCACCATGAAGACCAAGGAGCTCTCCAAACAGGTCAGGGACAAAGTTGTGGAGAAGTAGAGATCAGGGTTGGATTATAAAAAAAGTCCCAAACTTTGAACATCCCACGGAGCACCAATAAATCCATTATTAAAAAATGGAAAGAATATGGCACCACAACAAACCTGCCAATAGAGGGCCACCCACCAAGACTCCCAGACAAGGCAAGGAGGGCATTAATCAGAGAGGCAACAAAGACACCAAAGATAACCTTGAAGGAGCTGCAAAGCTCCACAGCGGATATTGGAGAATTTGTCCATAGGACAACTTTAAGCTGTACACTCCACAGAGCTGGGCTTCATGGAACAGTGGCCAGAAGAAAGCCATTGCTTACAGAAAAAAATAAGCAAACACATTTGCTGTTCACCAAAAGGCATGTGGGAGACTCCCTAAACATATGGAAGAAGGTACTCTGATCAGATGAGTCTAAAATTGAGCTTTTTGGCTATCAAGGAAAACGCTATGTCTGGCGCAAACCCAACACCTCATCACCCCGAGAACACCATCCCCACAGTGAAGCATGGTGGCAGCAACATGCTGTGGCGATGTTTTTCATCGACAGGGACTGGAAAACTGGTCAGAATTGAAGGAATGATGGATGGCGCTAAATACAGGGAAATTCTTAACGAAAACTTGTTTAAGTCTTCCAGAGATTTGAGACTGATACAGAGGTTCACCTTCCAGCAGGACAATGACCCTAAGCATACTGCTAAAGCAACACTCAAGTGGTTTAAGGGGAAACATTTAAATGTATTGGAATGGCCTAGGCAAAGCCGAGACCTCAATCCAATTGAGAATCTGTGGTATGACTTAAAGATTGCATGAAAAGTCATATACCATGGCAATAATGAGCACAGCAACAAGACACAAGGTATTTATACTGCATCAGCAAGGTCTCTCCCAGGCAGAAATTTCAAGACAGACAGGGGTTTCCAGATGTGCTGTCCAAGCTATTTTGAAAAAGCACAAAGAAACAGGTAATTTTGAGGACCATAGACTCAGTGGTCGGCCAAGAAAACTTATTGCAACAGATGAAAGACACATCATGCTTACTTCCCCTCACAATCGGAAGAGGTCTCGCAGTGCCATAACCTCAGAATTTGCAGAAAACAGTGGAACCCTGGTATACCCATCTACTGTCTGGAGAAGTCTGTTCAGAAGTGGTCTTCATGGAAGACTTGCGGCCAAAAAAAAAAAACAATACCTCCGACGTGGAAACAAGGCAAAGTGACTCAACTATGCACAAAACACAGAAGCTGGGTTGCAGAAAAACTGCAGGACATGCTCTGGACTGATGAGTAAAATTTTTAAATATTTGACTATAGCAGAAGGCAGCATGTTAGCCGAAGGGCTGGAGAGCGGTACAAGAATGTGTGTGTGCAGGCAACAGTGAAGCATAATGGATGTTTCTTGCAAGTTTGGGGCTACATTTCTGCAAATGGAGTTGGGGATTTGGTCACAATTATGGTCTCCTCAGTGCTGAGAAGTACAGGCAGATACTTATCCATCATGCAATACCATCAGGGAGGCATCTGATTGGCCCCAAATGTATTCTGCAGCATGACAACGACCCCAAACATACAGCATAAAGAAGAACAAGGAGTGCCGGAAGTGATGGTATGCCCCCCACAGAGCCCTGATCTGAATATCGAGTCTGTCTGGGATTACATAAAGCAACTGAGGCTGCCTAAATCCACATGAGAACTGTGGTTCGTTCTCCAAGATGTTTGGAACAACCTACCTGCCGAGTTCCTTAAAAAACTGTGCAAGTGTACCTACAGGAACTAATGCTGTTTTGAAGGCAAAGGGTAGTCACACAAATATTGATTTGATTTTTCTTCTGTTCACCCATTATCATTGTTACTTGATAAAAATAAACTATTACCATGTCTATTTTGAAAAGAATTCCTACTTTATAGCATTTTTTCACACCTGCCTAAAACTTTTGCACATTACTGTATGCATATTATATATCCACACATACATATTACCAGAATGATACATATATATATATATATATATATATATATATTAATCCCATAACGACCGTCAGGCCGGTCCCAGCACTTAAAGGGATAGTAATACTTGAAAATAATTGTATTTTATATTGTTGCCCTTAAAAAAAACATGAAAAATGATATAAGTCTTATCTCCCAAACCTTTATGGTTTGAGAGATATTCACATGTAAAATATAGTAAAATTCTCTTTTCCTGGCTGTTCCAGCCAAGTCTGCCATCTAGTGGACAGATTTGGAATTCGGTCCACAGAGCAACCGGCAGCTCTTTAGCAGTGCCGAGATCATGATCTTTGAAAAGAACTACTTAACTGGAACTATCTACAAAGTGTGCCTGGCTTGAAAGCACACTTTGTAGACCATTCCAATTAAGAAATTCTTTTTAAAGATCATGATCTCAGCACCTCTGGAGAGGCACAACCGGTCCCGGGACCGGATTCCAAATCTGAAGGGTGGCGCAATGACGTCACTCCAGGGGAAACTTTACTTCTGAATAAGGCTTATATCATTTTTCATGTTTTTTTAAGGGCTACAATATAAAATAAACTTATTTTCAAGTATTACTATCCCTTTAAGAACCAGTGATGATCCTGGCACGTCATTGAATTCTATAATGGCAGCGCGGCTGCACACCACTCTGCCATCCCAGAATTTAAATTGTGAAAAAAAAAATAAAAAAATAAATTAAAAAAAAAAAACTTTGTAGACCGTTCCAATGAATTATTTCTTCATAAACGTTGCGATTTTGGCTCTTCTGATGAGCCTCTGTCTGGTCAAATGACCGGATTCTGCATCTGTCAGCTACAGTGCTGATGTATGAAAAAGGGGAGGGAAAGGGGAAGTTTAAATGCTATGAACAGAAAAACTATGAAACTTTGAGACCTGGGAAGTAGCTTATCCTAATTATATTATTAATAGCTACAATTTTAGAGATTTTTATAAGAAAGTATTACTATCCTCAATACTAGTCAGGAGATTATAAGCCCATTTCAAAGCTGTAAAATGGGAGTCATAATGTCAGATTGGCCTTTGTGAAATAAGGACATATGGGACACAGCCCTCTGGTCCTTAAAGGGTTAAATATTTCTGAAATAAGAATGTATTTATTTATAGCAGCTCAAAGCCAAATACAGACATCTACGAAGTATGAATAGTTTTATAGATTGCCTTTAAAGGAGAACTAACACCTCCTAATAATAACCTATCACTTACATTACTAAGGCTAGAAAATGTTAATGACCCATATGAATTTTGTACTTGTCCCTTTGTTCAAGAGTTAACACTCAATCCGGATGTCATGTGTGTAGATGCGGACATGACTGTTGCAGGGAGTTTTGTCAGACTGAAGCAGGCATAGTGCATGAGACTACTAAACCCTTAAACACTCCTCTAGTCTGTAAAGGGCTATTAATGCTTCACTGATTAGTAAGCTACAATGTGTCCTTTTACTGTATACTATTGATCCCTGTCATTGGTAATGCTGAAATATCTATATTTTCAGCAGAATTATATTATAAATTGTCCCTCTCCTGACCCTTTTCAGTCCGGAAAGCCACCTTCCCATATAACTGATATTCGGTCGCTTGACCAGACAGCTCACAACGAGGAACAATATTTCTTCACTCAGTATAAGGAAAACCCTAACCCCCTTGACAAAAGAGGGCAGGTTTTTCCATATATTGAAGGAAGATTGTCCCTCGTCAGGATCTGCTTTCAGGTCTGAGGTAAGGTGGCTTACAGGACTGAAAAGCGGCGGGAGGGGGACAATTTAGAATATCATATCACAGAAAATATAACGATTTCAGCATTACCAATGACTGGGAGCAAGAGAATACAGTATAAGGACATATCATAGCTTACCAGTCAATGAAGCATTACTAACCTTTCAAAGGATTAAAATTACCATGAGCAGGCTAAGGTCCTGTGGTCTTCCTACCAACTATCATGTCTGCCTCCATGAACTTGAAATCAAGGACTGATTGAAGAAGTTGTCTCTTAAACAAATATACCAAACAAAAAGAAAGAGAAGAAACATCACAATAGTGTTACATTTCACCAATCTGAGTAGAAAAATAAATAATAATTGCACTCACACGGTATAGTGGTCCAGGGAGGATTATTTCAAATACTCAATACCAATGCATGCAGAGAATCTCTCCTGTTTCTGCTTGGAACCCACAAGGTACTTGAACTGATCCAGCAAAAGAAAGAAGGGACCCACTCCCAAAATATAAATGTCTAATACAGTTTAATAAAATACATTAACGCCTCTAAAACACTCCAGTATATGGGCGAAATCACAATATGATTAGCCTGCTTACATATTTCGCAGTGTAAAAACCACTTTATGAAAGCTTATGGCTACATATGTATATCGGCGGCCGTTCAAGGAGAAGGTTTAAACATGCGTAGTATTGACACCATTGGTCAACACACAGATGCCTAATGCTAGCCTAATGGACACTGGAGGTCATTGGGTGACATTAGATGTCGCCTCTTTGTACTCCAACATTCTACAAATAGGAGGGCTGGAGATAGCTAAATATTTTTAGCTCAGGATTCTTTGATGCCTAGTCGACAGATAAATTTATTGTTGCTGATGACAGAATTTATTTTAAGTCACAATTGTTTTGAATTTGATGGTAAGTTTTATTTTCATGTCAATGGAACAACTATGGGAACCAGGTTCGCGCCAAGTTATGCAAACATGTTTATGGGTTATTTAGAAGACCTGAATATTTGGAATTCCAATCCGTTCAGCGTGAACCTGGTGTCCTATTGCCGTTTCGTTGTTTGGAGAGGTTCGGGTGAAGCCATACATGCTTTTGTTGAATATATGAACAACAAAATGTGGAATTAAATTTACCAGTACAATTCATTCATCTGTCATCAAATTTCAAGACTTATAATTAGTGGGATCACCTGGACAAATTATTTTTACTTGTACTTTTTTAAAATGGTGGATAAAATAGTTACCTGGATTTTTATAGATGCCATCATAAAAAAATGCTAAGGAATATACTTTATAGCCAATTCCAGTTCTGTCTTGTATGTCGGAATTGTTCTCATATAGAGGATTATGATATTCAGGTAGGTATACTTTGTAAATGTTTTGAGGTTAAGTTGTCTTTTAATTGTGTTAAATCACACGGCTCACCTAGAACGTTTTGCTCAGCAACCAGTGGCGTCCCCAGCACCTGCACTGGTTGTGGCTACCGGTTTGAGAAGAGAATCTTTGATTCTCTTCTCAAACCCCAACCTTGAACTGCTCCTCCTTCTCCAACACTCAACAGGACTTTGCTGACTTCTTCAAAAATATGGTACAGTCCATCCAACAAACCATACCCTCTACATCCTGTCCTCCTATGCCCCTGATTCCTAATCCACCCCGAGCAACCCTCAGCTCATTCTCCCCTATAACAGAGGAGGAGGTATCTCTTTTACTATCCTCCTCTCCACCCACTACCTGCCCCTCGGATCCCATGCTCTCTCATCTTGTTAAGGCTCTTGCAACTACTCTTGCTCCCAGCCTTACTAATATCTTAAACTCCTTTCTTTCTACCAGAACTTTTCCATCCTCATTCAAACATGCAACAGTCAGACCTATACTCAAAAAACCTTCACTCAACCCCACCTGTCTTTCAAATTACCGTCCAGTTTCTCTCCTCCCCTTTACATCTAAGATCTTGGAATGCCTTGTATTCTCTCGCTTAATCTCTTTTCTCAGTTCAAACTCTCTTGACCCTTTACAGTCAGGTTTCCATTCCAACTGTTCCACTGAGGCAGCCCTAACAAAAATGACTAATGGCCTATACACAGCAAGGGACAAAGGACAATTCAGTATACTAATTCTACTAGATCTATCTGCGGATTTTGACACTGTTGACCATGCACTCCTACTGAACACACTGCACGCCCTTGGCATCCGTGACACACCTCTAGAATGGATTTCCTCCTATCTCTCTAAACGTAATTTCAGTGCCTCTTTTGCTAATGCTTTCTCATCTCCCCACAACCTCTCAGTAGCTATACCTCAGGGATCAGTCCTGGGACCACTTCTCTTTTCCCTCTACACCCTCTCACTTGGTGACTTCATCTCTTCTCTTGGATTTAATTACCATCTGTATGCTGATGACACACTAATCTATCTCCATGTCCCTGACCTCACTCTAGCTGTGCAGTCTCAAGTCACTCAATGTCTCTCGGCCATTTCATTAATTTTTTGCCCACCGCCAACTTAAACTTAATATTGCTAAGACAGAGCTGATGGTGTTCCCTCCTAAAACCCATCCACCAACCCCCTTCTCCATCACAATAGAAAACTGTGCTATACACTCAGTATCCAAAGTACGCTGTCTTGGGGTCATACTTGATTCTAAATTAACCTTCTCCCCCCATATCCAAGCTGTCACTAGAACATGCCGCTTCTTCCTAAAAAATATTGCAAAAATATGTCCTTTCCTCTGCATGTCAACAGCAAAAGCACTATCTCAGGCACTCTTCTCTAGACTTGACTACAGCAACATTCTACTCTCTGGTCTTCCTGCTTCTCATCTCTCTCCACTTCAATCTGTTATCAATTCAGCCGCAAGAATCACCACATTTGCTCCCAGATAACTTCCCTCTCATCTCCTCCTGAAATTCCTCAATTGGCTACCTATAAAGTATTGTATTTCTTACAAGATTCTCCTCCTCTCCTGTAAGTCTCTCTGTTCTTCAGCACCCTCTTACATTTCTGCTCTTATCTCCAGCTACACCCCTTCCCATCTCTCAAGGGTTCTTCCTGTCCTCTCACTACACAACTCGAGCCATCTCTCGACTACAAGCTTTCTCACTGGCTGCCCCTCAACTCTGGAATGCCCTCCCTATCGTCATTCGCCAATCATCCACACTCATCACTTTCAAGCATCTCCTCAAAACCCACCTGCCCAGGGAGGCATCTCAATAGCAATAGCCTCCTCTTGCACACAGATAGTCACACCAGAATCCTTCTGTGCTTCTTTCACCACACCTTGTATCTGCACTTCCTACTGTCTCTGCTTGTCATCATGAATTCTAATTAGATTGTAAGCTCCTTGGGGCAGGGTCCCTTTTCCAGTCTATGATTCCCTTGCTTCACTTTCCCCCACAAATAATGCAATGATGGCACTTACGCTTAATGCTCTTAACCCAGTTCTGTAGTTTTGTATTATATTATTTCAAATTTTGTTAAGTGTTGTATAAATGTATGGTGCTATATAAATAAAGATACATACATACATACTACCTCTGAAGCTGGTATAAATAGAGGGTTGTCTGGCTCTGCTCATCTACCCCAAAGATACGATGGGGAACCTACGATGTGTAGGGGGGTTCTCAATCAGCTGGGAATTTTTTTGGACATGGTACCACATGCATTCCCTACTGAGTGAAGTAAGGTGGGATTCCTGATCTCCCTCCTATCCGGTACAATACGGTAAAATACTGTTTGATATTACATATCGTTATTGTTTTGTTTACACACGTCACTTCCGGTTTCGATCGTGACCTTTCATGTTTAGCACTCTCATCGGGCAATATATTATTAGAAACTAATCTCAATACTTATAATAAATAAAAAAATTAGTCTTTTGTCATTCTCAGTTTACACATTTTTATTTCACTTTAGGTTATATAATATTAGACAGAATACGATATACGTTAGTTCAACTTTCAACCTTTGACTATGGAGCAATTCTCTCTATACAATTTTTTTAATTTTACTATTGTCATTTACTTATGATATTTTATAATGGATATATATTTATGGCATTTGAATTAAATATTTCAATATGTAATTTTGTTTATAATGTATATGTAGGAGAATGTTATAACAAATCTATGAGGTCAGTTCCCCAGGGGTTATCCAATCAGGATGAATGGAGGGAAAACGTTATTTCAGCCTTACAATTGGCTTTTTGATTTTTATATATATTTTATATGGCAATACATTTTTATTGAAGACTTAGTTTGGAGAAGCTGTGATTCCGGCACCCTTTGAGAATTGTTTGGGGGATCTTTTTGTCTACTTCAAGATTCTTCTGGAGTGACCTGAGCTGGGACAGGTGTTATTTCCCCGCATGCCTTTCTGCTGGTTTTGACATATGCCATTTACCAGCCACTCTAGAATGTGAATACCATTCTTGTCATTATAATTGAACGGTGCCTAAAAGTTTAACGGGCACTATTGGGGCGCCCTTTGTGTTCTCCTTTTACTTCCTATCCGGCAAGGCATTGTCCTGGGCCAATCCACTATGGGAGACGGAAAAACCCATAGTCTACGATTTCACAGAATTTGTAGCCTCCTTTCAGAGAGTTTTTGATGATCCTGGGCACGCAGCCTCCGCTGCCAAATGATTTATGACAATACGGCAGGGCGCACGTACAGTAGCAGACTACGCTATTGAGTTCTGTACTCTGGCAGTGGAGGTAGGATGGAACAATGAAGCCTTAGTTGCCGCATTCTCCCAGGGCTTGTGTGTTGCAATTAAAGAGGAGACTGCAACCCGAGACCTGCCTGGGGAACTGGAGAAGCTAATCTCAGTCACCATCTTGACTGATACACGAATCAGTGAAAGGCCTTCATATAAGGAACAAGGCTGTAAAACCTTGCCTTGGTTGGCACCCATTTTCTTACGCCCCCCCCCTGTCCTCCCTGACTTCCCACGCCTCCTAATTCCAACCCTGTCGGGGTGGAACCTATGAAGCTAGGCTTCATGCGCCTTTCGGAGGAGGAGAGGGCTCGGAGCAGGAGGAGGGGCCTTTATTATACTGTTAAGGGCCGGGTCATGTGTTGTGTGCTTGCCCTGTACTGTCGGGAAAACTCACACACCTAGGGTCAAGTGGGGGACAGACCCTGGGTGGCTCCAGCACTACTGGACTCAAGAGCCGTGGGGTTTTTTATCAATGCAGACTTCACCGGCAAACACACTATTCCTTTGCTGCCTCGCTCAGCTCTGTTGGCTAATGAGGCTATTGACGGCAGACCCCTACTGCCAGCACACGTTACTCATGAAACTCACCCCTTGTCTCTAAGGGTAGGGGCACTCCATGTGGAGTCACAGCAGTTCCATGTGATACATTGTCCCCATCATGCAGTCATTCTGGGTTTTCCCTGGTTGCAGACTCACAAACCTAGAATTGACTGGCAGACCTGTGATATCCTGTCATGGTCACCTCTATGTAATAAACCTTGCCTCCAGAAGCCTATGAGAATATTGTGTACCTCTAACTCGTTACCTATTGAGTACCAGTCCTACAAAGAGGTATTTAGTAAGGTAGAGGCCAGTACATTGCCGCCACACAAGCCTTATGACTGTACTGTTGATCTGGTACTGGGGGCCAGACCTCCTAGGGGCCGAGTTTATCCCTTGTCGGTGGAGGAGAACAAGGCCATGGAGGATTATGTGGAGGACGCTCTAGCCAAGGGCATTATCCAGCAGTCTTCCTCCCCTGCCGGCGGAGGCTTGTTTTTCATTAAGAAAAAGGATGGGGAGCTTAGACCATGTATTGATTTCATGGGGACTAAATAAGATGATGGTAAAGAAAGCTTATCCAAATCCGTTGATCACAAAGCTATTCGATCGTATCAAAGGCTCAACTGTTTTCATGAAACTGGACTTGAGGGAATAAGAGAGGGTGATGAATGGAAGACAGCGTTTAACACCTGGAGCGGGCACTATGAGTATTAGGTAATGCCTTTTGGATTGTGCAACTCCCTTGCGGTCTTCCAGGAGTTCATTAATGACGTTTTAAGAGACCTACTTCAGAGTTGTTTTGTAGTATATTTGGATGATATACTCATCCATTCTCCCACCTTGGAGGCACATAGAGCAGATGTAGCATGAGTTCTATAACTGCTAATAGAGAACAAGTTGTTCTGCAAACTTGAAAAGTGTGACTTCCACAAATCCCAGGTGACCTTCTTGGGATACGTGATTTCAGCCACTGGCCTGGCCATGGATCCGTAAAAACTGTCTGCGGTCTTGCAGTGGCCGCTTCCCATGGGGCTACAATCCATACAGAGGTTCCTGGGCTTCACTAATTATTATAGGAAGTTCATACAAAACTTTTTCTCAGTCATGAAACCACTCACAGATATGACTCAGAAGGGTGAGGTGAGGGCACCTGAATCGCTTCAGGCCTTAGAGGACTTGAAGTCTGCCTTTGCTAAGGCCCCGATACTGTCCCACCCGAATCCCACCATACCATTTACCCTGGAGGTGTATGCCTCGGAATCTGGTGTAGGCGCTTTGCTGTCCCATCGCGCGCTGGGCCCTGGGAGACCATTGCTGCCTTGCGTTTTTTTTCTTGAAGAAACTGTCAAAGGCTGAGAGTGTATATGATGTGGGTGATTGTGAATTACTTGCTCATCCTGGCCTTGAAATTATAGCGTTATCTGTTGGAGGGCACGACTGTTCAAATCCTGACACTGACTGATCACAAAAACCTCACATATTTGTCAGAGGCTAAGAGTGTCTTCACATCAGGTCAGATGGGCCTTATTCCTTTTGAGATTTAATTTTGTGGTTTCTTACCTGCCTGGCTCCAAAAATATTACAGCAGATGCTCTCTCTCGACAATTTGGGGCTGAGTCCCAGGAGGAGTCTCCTCTGGTGCCTATTATTCCTCCTAACCACATCCTGGTTACGGTACGTACCAGTATTAGATCTCCGCTGGGCAAGGAGATTTTGGCTGCTCAAGCTTCCGCTCCGGAGCAGAAGCCTAATGGGAAATGTTTTGTGTCTGAATCCCTCAGTACTAGATTACTAGAGACGTACCATTCCTCTAAGGCTGCAGGACACGTTGGTAGAGACCAGCTTATATGGTCTATGATCAGACTCTTTTGGTGGCCCAACTTGAGGGCAGATTGTTCCTCATTTGTTGCTGCATGTTCCACTTGGGCGCGGACCAAGATTCCTAGATACGTGCTGTTTGGCCTCCAGCAGCCTATCCCTAATGGGTAATGTCCTTGGTCTCACTTGTCGATAGACTTTATGGTAGAGTTGCCTGTCTTGGAGGGTTACACGGTCATCCGGATGATTGTGGACAGATTTTCCAAAATGGCCCATTTTGTGACACTGAAGGGACTCCCCTCCTCCAAGAAGTAAGCCAAGATCTTTGCAAAGGAGGTGGTTTGTCTCCATGGTATACCCAAAGTGGTGGTCTCGGATCGTGGGAGCCAGTTTGTGTCACGTTTCTGGAGAGCCTTTTGTGGTTAGATGGGGATCCAGCGCTCGTTCTCCTCCGCTTATCATCCACAGTCTAATGGTGCCGCAGAGAGGTCTAATCAAACGCTGGAACAGTTTCTCCATTGTTTCATTTCTGACCATCATGACAACTGGGCGAACCTGTTACCGTGGGCGGAGCTGGCCAGAAATGGTGCAGTCAATTCCTCCTCTCTGAACTCACCCTTTCTGATTAACTATGGGTTCCAACCTTTGCTGCTGCCAAAGTCTTTCGAGGCTCAGAATATTCCTGCTCTGGAGGAGCACTTGAGGGAGCTCCACTCCACATAGGTACAGGTTCAGAGATCCCTGCCGAGTTCCACTTTGCGCTATAACAGACAAGCTGACCGTAGAAGGCTACCGGCTCCAGTGTTCCAGGTGGGAGAGAGAGTATGGTTGTCCTCAAGCAATCTCCATCTCCAGGTGCCTTGTAAAAAGCTGGCTCCCCGATTTGTGGGCCCCTTTCGGGTTCTCCGCAGGATTAACCCCGTAACCTATGCCCTTGAACTCCCTGCTAATATGCGGATCTCCAATGATTTCCATGTGTCGCTACTGAAACCATTGGTCTGTAAGAGATATATTACTGCTCCTGTCTGTCCCAGACCAGTGCAAGTGGGGAACCATGAGGAGTATGAGGTACAAAGTATTTTGGATACTCACGGGGTCAGAGGCCAGGTACAATATCTGGTTCATTGGTAAGGATATGGACCCGAGAAGCATTCCTGGGTCGCTAAGAGAGATCTACATGCACCAGCCCTTCTCTGTGAATTCCACTCCCACACCGCCTCTAGTGCTGGTCCTCTTCCACTGGGGAGAGGTCGTTAAGGGGTGGGGTACTATCACAGTCTCCCTTAGAGTCTAAGTGTTCCTGTGCTTCCTACCTCTGTATGGCCTCCAGCCACTTCCTCATTGCTGACATCAGGTAACAGGCACTAGCACGGACGCCTGTTTATGGGCCTATTCTGGGTGGCCTAATTGGGTCCCGCCTCCTTCTGCTCCTTTATAAACCTCCTTGGGCCTGGGAGTCATTGCCCTTCCGTGGTATTCCTGTTAGTTATTCTTGTGACCTGTGCTTATCTGAGAATCCGCTCTGTGTATGACCCCGGAGTTTTCTGACTACCCACTTTGGTTCTGACCTGTGGCTCTGGCTGACTTACTCTCTCTGTGTATGACCCCCGGCTTGTCTAACTACCCAAATAGGTTCTGACTGGTGGCTCTGGCTGACTAAGTCCCTCCTTGTTAACCCCGGCTTCTTTGACTACCCACATTGATTCTGACCTGTGGCTCTGGCTGACTCTCTCACTCCGTGTAGTCCCCTGTTTGTCTGTCCTCCAGCTCCTATCTCGCTCCGTGTATCCCCGGCTTGTTTGACCTGTGGCTCTGGCTGACTACTCACTCCATACGCTCCTAGCCTGCCTCACCATTAGCCACTGTGTCCCGCAGCTCTGTCTGACTCTCGCTCCCTGTTGCCTTTAGTCTCCGGTACCTCGCAGTAGTGCAGGGAGTAAAACAGTGTGCAGCTCTGGGTAGGAGCTTGGGCCCTATCATCCAGTGGTCTGGGGTTGTGTGGGATATTATCATTGCTTTATCGCATATATTATTATTACTGTATATTCAAACCACCTACCTTGAAAAACATGGTGGTTCCTAGTAATTTTTGTATATGGGATGATGCATCTTCAGTTTTAGATACTATTCATCCAACTAATTTGTATGTCTCCATGCTAAGGTGTTTGGGGTCTAGGTGCTTAACTTGTCCTTTCATTTCCCATATAGTCTCTAAGTTTTCTTCTTCTGTCACTTCAGTGACTTTTACCATCAATGAGTTTATGAATTGTTACTCAAGTTATGCCATCTACCTCCTGACCTTACAGTACTACACTACAGTATGTGGCCTCATGACCCAAAATGTATGCATCTGTTTTGGTCAACACAAACGGAATAGCATCAGTGGATTTCAATTCCATGGGGTTTCCCGGCATTTTCGTTTATGCCATCTGAGTACTTTGATACGTTTAGGTTTAAATGAAGCCTTGGAGACACCTATATGAACTTAAAATTAAAATTAATGGTTTGATTAATTTTAATATTTTACATTATTATAAAAATAAAAATGATGACTCATCACAATTAATCACATGGAACCAACTAATGTACTTACATATATATATATATATATATATATATATATATTTGGTTAATTTATTATGATTAGATATTTTAGGCAGTTAGAGTTATGTTTTTCTTTATGCACCTTACATCCTTTTGAACATATATGTTTCAATGTAATGTTTCTTCACTACATGGACTAAGGCTTCTCTGTAGATTAGGGTCCAACTTGGATCGATGGAGTCTTGTGTTATCATACGATATGCACATTTTATATGGGAGTTAGAGCTCCTTACACTTTTATTTAGTTCACAAACATAGTTATTTAGGGTATATGTACATCTTAAGTGGAATTTCTGTTTATTTACATTATGGTCCAGTTACTTTCACGTTGATGCATTTAATATCTTATGGGAATTACATTTTTTAAACTGTTTGAGGTCCACATATCATGTACACTGTATATGAATTGATCACATCCCACCTGCAGTTGTTTGTAGCCTGTGTTTATCAGTGACATATCTATTTATTGGGTTTTTGTGGTTATGCATTGAATCTTAATACCTCGGTTTAGAGGTTGCTGCTTCAGGTATTAATGCTTAATGTTATGGTAGGGGTGCACTGAAATGAAACTTCTGAACCGAAACCAAAATGTCAGGATGCACTTGGCCGAAATCCGAAAATGACTTTTTTTAAATTTATAGGGCGATGCCCATACCTGGGAACTTCCAGTTGAGGGCTACCCGGAAGGGAGTCCTCTGTTCAGCAGGGGGTGACAAAAATGATGCTAATCGCGTCAAAAAGGGGCAGGGCTTGACGCGAGTGGGGGGGGCAGGGCTTAAAGGTGTCACACAGAAGGCTGGGGACGGAGGAACTGTGGGAGAAAATGCAGATGTGGCAGAGTTTCAATAGAAACTCCCCACATCCGGAGGAATCAGGCTCTGCCCTGGAGACCCTGTAAAGCTCTGTCAGAACCGGAGTCTCCGGAGCAAATCCGGAGAGTTCCCAGGTATGGCAATTCCTAACAAAAGAAACAAAAAATATAGTAGAGCAAGTGCACATGGCGCAGTGGAAGTCCCATGAGCTGAAGGTTACCAACTTGCCTGGAAAAAAAGTGACCTTTCCATTGCAGATCTTTATTCTGGCACTAGGGCTACTTGTTCTTTTTTTGTTTTAAGCAATAATGTTACCACTTTTGATTCATTAACCCCCGAGTCCTCTGGAACTCAAAGGGTTAACAAGAAATGTCTCAAATTAAGTTTGCTTTGGAGATGTGCAATTGCATCCTAGGAGTTTACATAAATGATCAATCACCAAAAAGGGGCAAACAAAATATATACCTAATTGTCTTCTTAACCCATTGAGGAAGGGTGGGCAAGGCATTGCTGTTATACCATATCATAGTCATTTTATACAACTGTACTGGATAAAACAGCTAAATAAAAAAAAAACCCTTAAAAAAAATAGTAAAAGCTAAAAGAAAAGATTTTAAGACTACAGCCCTAATGGAGGTAACGAATTTACCCAAAAAAATACAGTAGAATTGTCTGTTGCACAGTTTCCTAAAGCTGTCAGCACGCTTTTCAGAAAGCTGTGCCAAAATACCCCTACTGCACAGTTTAACCCCTTAATGACCGGCCGATCGGTGCAGCGTGGTCAGTTAAGGACCACGGAGCATTTTTTTTTTTTTCTTTTCAGATTCAGGTTCCGGACTCCCCGAACGGCGTGCAGCCACGGGGGGAGCCCGGAATTCCATGACAGTCATAGTACGTCATGGGTCGTTAACTCAGGTCGACCCATGAGGTACTATGACCGTCAAGGGTCATTAAGGGATTAAAAAATGTCTTGAAATTCTATGGGAAACATTTTTCTTTTTGCCGCACTGCAAGGAGTCTCTGACAGCACGAGCAATGAATGTGAGTAATAAACTTTATTAAAGCGCCCAGCTCTCTCGGTATTTCAACTGAACTGCAAGTTAAATTGGGTACCTTGTCAGGGATGTGACTCCCATTACCACATCCAATTCTAGCGCGACTGAGTCACTTGACTCCAGAGTCTGTCCACATGCGTGCTCGTTCACTCTGCAGTACTGCTTCAGCGGAGGACCAACTCAGGAGGCGTGCAAGATTGTATGGTATACGCTGTGTAAGGGCCTGTATGTGTGCGCAGCACATTATGCACAAAGCCTATGCACCTCCAGCAGGACCTTGTAAGTTCCTGCCCGGCCAGCACACAGCGCATGCGCACAACAATGCAGGATTTTCGACCATTTATTTTATTTCGGCTTTTTGCTGAAAATGCCATTTTCGGCCGAAACATTTTGGCTGCTGAAATTTCGGTGCACCCCTAGTTATGGGCATTGGCCCTTTTGTGTTCCGGATAAGCATCTGGCACAAATAGCGCACATGGTTCCCCTCTGGCTCTTGGGGGTCCATATCTGTATACTGTTAAATGGTGCATTCAGTGTCCCTCTGATTTACAGGGGATAAATGCATGGACCTGTGTGTTTGCTGTCTATCATATATTTGATTGACAGACACTTTTTTGTAAGTACCCACATGTGAGGTGTTTTATGGTGGTGGAACATATTGAAGATTTACTGCACTAGGGCGTCCCCTTGTACTGATTTCTGTTTTTCATATTTTAAACAAAGGCACAAGGGTAAAACTCATAGGAGCAATTAGTATTTTCTGGCCATAGTAAGGTAAGTGTGGGGGAGTTATTACTTGGAGGTGTTAGCTCTTCTTTAAAGCAGACGCATCAAACATGGACCGTGGGTCCTTTCCTTGATAGACTGCAGCCCCTTAAACTTCTCCACTTTTACATGTAGTGTAGCCTAGGTACAGACTTAACAAAAGATGATACCCATGCACTCACACCAGAAAAAACCCCGATCTTATATAACATTAATCACAGTCTGCCAACAGGGCGCCACAGGGGAATAACATTGAAAAGAAAACAAGAAAAAAGAGAACCCTGCTGAACCAGCACACCCGTATGTGGCTAGAGAACTGTGAAAATTAGGTCAAAATAGTGACTGGAATTAAAACCTAACTTTTATTAAAATTACCATTAAAAAGAAAAACCAGACATTGTGTCAGAAGCACAATGAACCTGGTAAGTACGGGGTTAATATTGAATTTATACATATCATGTGAATGAAATCAATCAACCAGGTGTTGTGTCAGCGATACAACGAACACGTATATGTATTTAATGGCAAGCCGGATAAGCCCCGGCAGTACAGCACACCATATATCTGATATGTATGAGGGGTCCTTTCTTGTATCTTTATCATTAACCCTGGGTGTATTTTAGCATCTAAGAAAGTGATGAGTTAAGTGGTTAGTCGGGAATTGCCCTGACAATTCAGTGTGCTACTACTTCAAGTACTATAATTTGACATAACATCAATATTATATATAATTGATTTAAAGTTTACGTTACTATTTTGGCCGTCAAGAAGTCTATAATACATTGACCTGTAGTGCACAAGTGTAACTGATAAACCGGACATGGTTTTGGTAATTTGATACGTGTATAATACTGATTTGAAAGATAATTGTGGCATTATATCATGTCCATCAGTATTTAGTACTTGAGTATTGTAAGTGAGTGTGTCCAGATGAATCTAAGAGCCATTGGACAACTCTGTAGTAGCACGTTATTTCACTCCTTCACTCCTTGACCATTAGATGTTAGTGGATAGTCTGATAATATTCCGTTAATACTTTTTTATATTTTGCCTTTGGATTATCCTAGTTGGGGTGGATGTTACAGAATACATATGTCTGTTTTTTCTTTTTAATGGTAATTTTAATAAAAGTTAGGTTTCAATTCCAGTCACTATTTTGACCTCATTTTCACAGTTCTCTAGCCGCATACGTGTGTGCTAGCCTAGGTACAGGACTGTCTGAGGGTTTTGTAGACCAAGAAAAGCTGAAATACTGCAGGTTGCCCAACTCTACAAAAGACGCTTACCAATAAATATAGCTTCGGCCTTTTTTACAGAGTCCACAGGGTCAGGGCCTTCATGTATACTGTCCAGGCTGTAACCTAGAAAATATATAGGAAAAAAAACCAATATTAATGCTCTATAACATAGGAATCAGCATTCAGGTGCTTCAAATAAGTGAATACATGTAAACCATTTGTTTAGCCCATTGGATGTTAGAGACATCTCCAATGCTTTGCAATACAATCAAGACATCTCTAGCATCAAAGAGGTTAAAAAACTAACTTTTCTAGGACTAATACAGTGTAAAAAAGTTTTGATTTTATTATGTACAAAATGGAGTCTTCAAACAATGTGCAGAGTAAAAAGTAAAACTGAAATCATATTAAAAACATCCATCCATAATAACCAAAGGAACAGGAATAAGAAAAAGAAAAGCCAGACCTGTTTGTTTTTATGACCTAATGAACTGACATTTAAATTCAGAGCTGAATCCTGTAATATTGATGGTGCTTGATCTCAGCCGGAGCCACAGGACACCAGGTACGAAGGACAGTAAAAGGAGACCTTTTTGGTAAGTCAGAGCCTGTTGTTAGCAATAAGTGATATTAACTCCAAGGGAGCAAGCAGATGCGCTAAGACAGGGATAGGCAATCTTTGGCTCTCCATTTGTTGGACAACTACCAGTATCCCTAAGTAGCCGCCAGCTGATAGGGCATGATGGGAGCAATAGTCTCCAATGACTGGAGATCTAAACATTACCTACCCCTGCATTAAGATGAGAGATGTCACTTCAGTGAGTGAAATAGCTTAAATCCCTGAATTATTTTGTGGAGCTGTCTTTTTCAAGTTGGTAGAGAGCTTAATCCTTTGAGTGCCAGACCGGGTGTCCAATGCATTGAGTATCAATGCACTGGATATCCTCTTTCGGCACTCACAGGGTTAATAACTTAGCGCTCCAAATGCTCCATAGAATAACATGGAGCAGTTCCTCTCACTGGAGAGATTTCTGTCAGGATAGTTGGTGCAGCTGATCCCAGGTATGGGACCTAGTGTATAAGCAGCTGCAGAGCTGCTAGTGACAAATTCACTGGAAAACAGAGATCTATAAAGATTGATTTCAGTGATTTCATTCATAAACTTAAAGGGATAGTAATGTTTCATAATAAAAGCAGCTCTAATTAATCATCATAGTATTTGGACTTTGGAGAGTGTTATTTCAGTTCTGTCAGAGTTGTAATTTAATGACAAAGTATACCCCTCCTGCCCCTTTTACTGATGTAACACTGCTCAGCCAGAGCAGAAGGGAGGTGCCCAGGTAGACTGCAGAGAGGGACAATCTCCAATTAAAATAAGGGAAAAACTTGTAAAACTTGTCAAGGGGGGCAGGGCTTTCATTGTTCTCATAGGAAGAAGATTGTCCCCTGCTGTTATCTCTCTGGTCTATGGACTGCATTCCACATCTGAGAAGAGAAGGCTTACACTAGGTAAAAGGGGTGGGAGGGGGAAACTTTGCTTGTGAATATCTCTCAAACCATAAAGGTTTGAGAGATAAGACTTATATCGTTCTTCATGTTTTTTTAATGCCTACAAAATAAAATAAAGATAAAATAAAGTATTACTATCCCTTTAAGGAAAGGACTGTCAAGGAAGTATATTTTTAAATGCTTATGGTACCCTGAATCACACCATGATAACAACAGGAAATTAGGGAGCTAAATGCATTGTTATACTGTGTCACCAGATAGGTTAAGGACCCTCTCACTGACACAGTTGGTCTCCATGGTGGATTATATAATGTTTTGCTTTTAAAGAATTCACCAGTCTTCACTTCTAGGATACCATCCTTCACCCCCTTGTTGATACATGCATTAATTTATCTTCTAAACATTTTAGTAGGATTAAAAGACTATTTTTCTAACTTAAAGGTTCATCTAATTGTCTTCTTACCTCCAATTTGTACTTTGCATAATCTTGCACAACAATGTCTCCTCCTTTATCAGCAGGGTGTATAATAATCCTCTTGTTGTTCTTTAAATTCTTAATACCTTTTTCTCGGGTGCTATGCTGTTGAAGTACCAAGGTTTTGTGTATTCAAGAGCTTTCATGGTATCCTGATGCAGCATACAGAAAAATGTTTTTATGGAAGCAATCATAGTGCCTTGATCGAAGACACTTAACTTTAAAAGGATTGTCCTGATTTTTATAGACATTGGTAGACTCCTTGAAATAATCGTTTAGCTGTAACACTGTAAGAGTGTACTTGCCTCGAAGATCCAGTTTAATAAAGATAGTAACCTCTTGCAACATTTCAGAATTTGAGGATTAGCATTAAAGGATACTTATTATTAATAGTGATCCTGTTTAGACCGCTATAATCTACAGAAGAAAGTAAAGAACCA
Organism: Rhinophrynus dorsalis; assembly: GCA_037306005.1. Lineage (NCBI taxonomy): Eukaryota > Metazoa > Chordata > Amphibia > Anura > Rhinophrynidae > Rhinophrynus > Rhinophrynus dorsalis. The sequence continues at coordinate 145,288,618 of CM074725.1, read as the reverse complement.
TCTTTTTCAGAAACCAAGAAGAAACTTGTGGCAGAGGAAGAAGGCCAAATTAAGCCTTTTGCCAGATTATCATCAATATAATTAAGAAGCACCTGGTTCTCTGTCTGAGAAAGGAGAAATGTTCACCCTTTAGGAGACACGGTACCTGAAAGCTGATCAATGGAGCAATCATAAGGAAGAAGATCAGTGGCTTTCTTAGAGAATACGTCAAGGAGATCCCAATACACCTATGGAAACAGAGTGTGAAGGGAAGAAGAGGCTTAGATGATAGTGGCAGATGGCCGAATCTGTGACACAGTTATAAAAACAATGGAGACTCCATACAGCAATGTGACCAGTGCTCCAATCCACAGTGGGATTATGGAGACATAACCATGGTAATCTCTGAATCACTGGTGCAGAAGGACAATTGATGACATAAAACTGGATTTCTTCGGCATGCAGAACACCAGTAACAAGAGTGATCTTATGTGTCTCATAAGAGACCAATCCAGAGCCCAAAGTCTTGCCATCTACTGTAGACACCAACAAGAGAGACCTTACCCTTAAGGAGAATACCAGAAAAGGAGTGGAGATGGATCCACCCTCCCATAGAAGAAGAATTGTAACCAGAAGTCAACTGGGAGGGATAGGGAGAGTAAAAACTGGGCTTGAGGGGATATTTCATCCACAAGCCTTAGAATGTCCCGGTCGATAGGACATTACCACAATATATGACCCTTCTGTCCACAATATAAGCATAAGCCTAAAGCTAGGCGCCTTTGTTTCTCTGCTTCAGAGAGCACAGTCATGGCTCTTATTTCCATAGGTTTATCTCTGTGATTATCAATATTGGGAACAGGGACTGACAGACCACTGAGGAACTTTTGGAATCTCTCTTGCACTTTGTTATTCCTGCATTTGAGGTCTCTAGATTATCTGGAATCTCATGACAGGTAAGAGCATCACTGACAGCCACACAGGGTTAACTACTAGCAAGGACACCTGTGACATGGGCAATCCAAACACAAGGGAAGCCCAGTAATGACAGCCTACCTAATGAGGGACTATACAGCCCCATACCTAAAGAAAAAAATAATGAAAACCTAAGAAAAACCTAACAGGATGGCCACCTCACCTCCAACTGCCTTGAAGGACACATGCATTCTAGGACAGTGGGGGTTGACCTGGAGGAAGAAGAGGGAGGCTCCACCCCAAAGTCTTGTGTGATGTGCCCTGCCCTCCAGGGGAAGGGACTCAACCTCATGGTACCTGGGTTCCAAATTAGATGTAAGAGAAGGGTACAATACAGAGGACTCAGTGCTGCAGGGATAGTGTTATATTGTATCACTGTCCTTCTTAGATGATCAATGACCAGAAAACTCCCTGGACACAGAAATTAAGTGAGCTTACTTTCAGGGACATAAAAGTGAGAAACAAAATAGGCGAAGATGAAAAATAAAAAACAAAATGTTTATGCAATTTGACTACATATTGTGCACTTGCAGAATAAATAAGGTCAAAATAAAGGGTTACAATCCCTATAACCCTCTGAGTGCCAGAGGGATGTGCAATGCATTCTGGAGCAATGAGTTAGTTCCATACCCCTCTGGCACTCTAAGAGTTAAAGCATATACCTACCCAGACTTTCAAACTTCTGTCTTGCAATTTTGGCATATCCATCTCTGTCATGGAGGGCGTATGGGATAAAAAGCACACGTTTCACTTGTCTGAAAGAAGAGGTGTTTGTGTGAATCAGTTGTCTGTTAAAAGAAGTAACATTTTCTGCATTTTCCAGATATTGCACAATTCATCTCAGCCCTTAGGAGGATGCAGGAGGAGGTCTCTAACAAATAAAGTAAATTGCTGTATACAACAGTGGTTCTCAACCCTTGCCCTCAGTGGCTGCTAACAGGCCAGGATTTGAGAATTTCCTTTTAAGAGCACAGGTGAGTTAATCAATATGACTGAGCCTCTGATCAACACACTTGTGTTCTAGCAGGGAAATTCCTAAGTCCTGGCCTGTTAGCAGCCACTGAGGGCATGGGTTGAGAACCTCTGGTATACAACATTGAAGCACAAGTATAAAGTAGAGCAATTGTGGGATAAACCAATGGCACCAAAGGGGGGGAGTTTTATTTGTTCCCTATGGTGAATCTGGTTTATTCCAGAATTGCTCCAATAAGTCTTAGTAACTCGGCCTCAGTGCGCAATAGAGGATACTTTATTATGTGACTTGGAAAGAAAAGTCCATGAGAGTGAAATATAACTGGTCGTTCCGCTCATTTGTAAATGTGCTTTGGACCTTTGATCAGTACAACGATTAGTGTCTGCCTTCTGCTACGAATATTATAAACAAGATTGTTTTACTACCCTGTTCCATTATCAAAGAAGGAATGTTTTAGATATTGGCATGAGATGAGAGCACAGGGAATCAACCGTTTACGTTCCAGTGGGGTGTCCAACATGTGATTTTATGCTCAGATTCTTGAAAGAGGAGAGCCCTTTACACTATTACCACACCAATATTATGAAAACCAATTCCCCTTCTCAACCAGGGTGGGATCACCCCTACATGATCATATGAGATGTACACCAAAAATAGTTGTATGGCCACAGGTTGACCACACCTGCTCTAAGCTTTTGGGTTGTTTTTAATAATTACCTATGTTATACACTATAGCCTAGATCAGGGGGCACTCAAACCTGTCCCAGTGGCTACCACAACTGTGCAGGTTTCCAGGATCTCCTCACAATCAATTATTGGTTCAATCATTTGAAGGATCTGCCTCAGTTAACAACATTCACTTGTGTTTGATGATACCCTGCACTTGCACTAATGCAGTGGTTCTCAACTCCTGTCCTCAGGACCCACTAACAGGCCAGGATTTGATGATTTACTTGTTAGAGCACAGGTGAGTTAATCAATGTGAATGAGCCTCTGATCACCACACCTGTGCTCTAGCAGAGAAATCTCTAAGTCCTGGCCTGTTAGTGGATCCTGAGGGCAGGAGTTGATAACCACTGCACTAATGGGTGTCTCGAGCACCCCTGGCCTAGATTACATTGAAGGTGATAAGTAATTATCATTGATTCTATTTAACAGATTCCCCTTGAAGTCAAGTAGCAGCATACAGATAAAAGCCTTGATAATGTTATCAGATATAATGGAATTCCGGCCTATATGAGTTACCCTAAGAATGTATGCAAGAAACAAAAAATAAGCATAAAACAAAACTGGAGTAATTCTGGAGCAATCCAACAGGAACAAATAACAATTCTCATCCATTTAATCAGGGCTTTCAACCCTTTTAATGACAGAGATGTAATGCATTAGAGACCTCTCTCACATTCAGTGGGTTAAAAGCCCCATTTAAATAGTGGGAACTTTGGAAATTTTAATTTCTTTTGTGCATGTGACCCTAGGTGCTTGATTCCTTTTAATACCTACTCTTAAACAAGGTTCTTCAAACAGGCCTAGCATAACAGTGTGAGTTTTAACCCTTTGCGTGACTGAGTGCTGTTCAATGCATTGCTTTGCCCCTTTATGCACTCAGTGCATAAACACTGTTGGACTAGTTTTAGAATATTTTGTGCAAAAAAAAAAAAAAAACAATAAGGTGTAATTCTGAAGGGCAAACCAACTGCACCAAAGAGGTTAATGACAAATTCCCATTGATTTAAATGTCACTTTTACCCCCATGAATCTAGTAAAGTGTCTGAGCCATTGCAAAGGGTTGGAGACATCTCTAGAATTTAAGGGGTTAAAAGCCCCATTTAAAACAACAGAAATTTATTATCATTACTTTGTTCCAGAAGGTCTCCACTTTTCTGTGTGTATAAGGTTCTAATTTACATATTTATCAAGCTTGAGAGGTCCCATTCTGGAGTAAACCAACTGCACTGGGGGGGGGGGGGGGGGGTATGAAAATTCAGGAAATCCTCATTGATTTATGTTTATAATATTTTTTACTGTACTTCAGCATACAAAAAGAATATGGTGTGACATGCAACTTTACATTATGTTCAAAGAAATGTGACACAATTGAGTCAATTAAAGATAAAGTATAAGCTTTTTTTTTGTCCTTCACAGAAGAAAAATCAAAGTTAAAGGGATAGTAATGTTTCATAACAAAAGCAGCTCTAATTAATCATCATAGTATTTGGGCCTTGGAGAGTGCTATTTCAATTCTATCAGAGTTGTAGTTCAAGAGTAATTGAATGACAAAGTATCCCCCTCCCGCCCCTTTTACTGATATAATACTGCTCAGCTCAGAGCAGCAGGGATGTGCCCATGTAGATTGCAGAGAGGGACAATCTCCAATTAAGATAAGGGAAAAAGCTGAAAAACCTGTCAATGGGGGCAGGGTTTTCATTGTTCTCACAGTAAGAAGATTGTCCCTTGCTGTATCTGTCTGGTCAAGCAACCAGATTCCACATCTGAGGTGAGCAATATTACACTAGGAAAAAGGGACGGGAGGGGGAAACTTTATCATTCACTTACTCTTGAACTACAACTCTGACAGTATTGAAATAACACTCTCTGTGGCTCAAATACTATGAAGATTAATTGGAGCTGCTGTTTTTGTGAAACATTACTATCCCTTTTAAGTGATAGCAATGTTTCACAAAAACAGCAGCTCCAATACTGTAGTTCAAGAGTAACTGAATAATAAAGTATTCCCCTCCTTCCCCTATTACCTAGTGTAAGCTGAATCCCCTCAGATGTGGAATCTGATCTCTTGACCATACAGGTCACAGCAAGGGACAATCGTACTGTGAGCATAAGAAAACCCCTCCCCCCCTTCTTAGCGATCCATTCGAACAGTCTTACTGTTCTGAGGTGACCAGTGTTACATCAGTAAAAGGGGTGGGAGGGGGATATTTTATCATTCAATTACTCTTGAACTACAACTCTGACAGTATTGAAATAACACTCTCCATGGCCCAAATACCATGAAGATTAATTGTAGCTGCTTTTATTGTGAAAATTACTATCCCATTTAGGAACTTTGATAGGGAAGGGAAATAAAAGGAAGACAATGTGGAGGTATCAGGGTAGGGACAAAAAAAAGAAGAGAATAACGGAGTACAACATTTATAATGTGGTGAAACCAACAATTCACAAATGTATACCTTAACCTACCAAATAAATACTGCGTCGAAGATTCTTAAAGTGCGACGACAAATGCGTCTAAGCATAACCATACATTAGCTTGATCACTACCACACGGAGGCATGCTCCACAGTGATGGCTAACATAAGGGGGAGGGAAGGCAGTATAACCAAGAAGGGAATTTCTAATTAAATCATCCAGGTGCTGCCAATTGTCCCGAATATCAGCATACAAAAAAAAAAAAAAAAAAAATCAGTGTTTAAAAGGTTCCAGAATACATCTCTGATACTCTACAGTCACGTTAAAATAAACATGGTCCAGCTCTTTAGACATTTTTACGTCTTTTTGTTTTTAGGTAACATTGCATATTACTTTTCTATAAGGAGGAGAAGGATGCAAAGTAATTGTTTCATTAATTGGGTAGAGGAGTTTAAGTCTAATTAGGTAAGTTAGCTTTTCTGGCAACTAGATGGGTTAAAAGAATAACACTTGGCACTCTGGGATGAGCCATCACCCATCCCCAACCATCCATTGACCCAAACAATGCTGCCTGAAAATTGAGTTGTAATGAAGTATGAAAATTGTTCTTGATAAAGAACATTACCTTTTTTCAGAAAGCTGTACTTTAAGACAGAACCACAATTAGGCAGTTCTATGTTTCAAGCGGTGATTGGGTATATTACTATATTCAGCAACAGCTGGAGAGTGAGGAAGGCTGTATGTACAAATTGTACTGCATCTCTCTTTAGTCAGCAGAGATTTTTAATTTAGAAATATAAGAGAAACTTTCCATTACACAGGAATAATACTCTATGTCAAAGGTTTCTGCCCATTTTCAGAGAGTAGGAAAGCAGACTTTGCTTTCCTTAGGTTTGGCGAACATTAATAAAATTGTCTTAAAGGGATAGTAATACTTCGTTTTAACTTTATTTTATTTTGTAGGTATTAAAAAATATGAAGAATGATATAAGTCTAATCTCTCAAACCTTTATGGTTTAAGAGATATTCACAAGCAAAGTTTCCCCTCCTGCCCCTTTTACCTAGTGTAAGCCATCTCTTCTCAGATGGGGAATCTAGTTGTAAGACCAGACAGATAACAGCAGGGGACAATCTTCTTACAATGAAAACAATGAAAGCCCTGCCCCCCTTGACAAGTTTTTCAGGGTTTTCCCTTGTCTTAATTGAAGATTGTCCCTCTCTGCAGTCTACCTGGGCACCTCCCTTCTGCTCAGGCTGAACAGTGTTACATCAGTAAAAGGGGCGGGAGGAGGATACTTTGTCATTGAATTACTCTTGATCTACAACTCTGACAGAATTGAAATAACACTTTCCAAGGTCCAAATACTATGATGATTAATTAGAGCTGCTTTTATTATGAAACATTACTATCCCTTTAAGTTTGAACATCACGTCTGGCCTAGGCAGGAAGTCTTCTAGGGGATTACTATCAAATATATGGAAGTGTTTTTTGATTATTGGATTGAATTCCAATTTTATTTAAATGGGTCTGAATGGCACTTAATGGTAGATGTCACCAATGCCTGGTGAAGCATTGTGCTGGTGAATTTGGTTGGCTCCCCTCTTGACAGGATTTTCCTTATGAGCACTGAATATTGTCCGGATGGATCGCAGAGAGAGGGACAGTCTTGCTGCTCTGAGGTGAGCAGTGTTACATCAGTAAAAGGGGAGGGAGGGGGATACTTCTCCCCTGTGGTGAATTTGGTTTGCTCCAGTATGGATCCTCTTGTTTTGTGAATATGGCCCTAAAAGTCTTTAAAAAATTCAAATGTTTTGCAACCAGTGCACTGTGGGTGCCAGATTATTCTTTTATGGACAAGAGCGTGCAATACACTGTGTAACATTCTGGTCCTTTAACACTTTGAGTGCCAGAGGGGTGCAAAAAGCATTGCTTTGCAATGTGTTGCATACCCCACTTGCACTCAAAGGTTTAAGGCCTAAGATGCCAGGTTTATTTATTTATTTTAATAAATAAACCTGACAAGTGTGTTGAGTTTCACATATATATTTTTGGAAATTGTTTTGCCCACTGTGATCGTTTTTGCCATTATGATTTTAAGACGTAAGACTATATAATTTTGTATTTGTAACCATCATTATATTATATCTCACCCATGATATATGACCTATAAAATATTAGGGGTGCCCTGAAAATTATATACTGTTTGTTTGGGGTAACGAGTAAAACACCTAAGCCACTAGATAATACCGGTTCTCAGGCAAGGAAGACCTAAAACTTGCACTGTTAGGCATGCTTGGAGCCTGGAGCTGAATACGTTTGTGTTAGTTTAGAGTAACAAGACCTCCTAGTGGTCAGTCAGAGAGGCAAAAGTGTGGAAATAAAACAGAAATCATTAACTCCAGAAATAATTTACTTACGCTCCCAAAAACGTCTTTATGTGTTCCTGGCAGTGCTCCAGATACCCCCCTCCGTGCAGTGTAGAGTTGGAAATAAGCAGCAATTGCCTCTTGATTGTCATCATTAATGAAGTGTCTGAGCCTCAGGCGTTACAGAGACTGAAAACTGCTGAGGAGGAGCCAGAGTTTGTGAGATCTGGTGACTCACTGTACAGAAGAGCTGAGATCTGCAAGTCCTGTGTCTGTAATCAAAGGCTAAAGAACAAAGTTTCCTCTGTTGGTAATTACATTAGTCCCTCCTGGGATAACAGTGATCTAAGTACAGTAACTGGTTTAAAGGGTTAAACATTAAATTAATAAATGTTGAATAAAAATAAATGCCCATTTTTCACATTCTGGGCATTGAGTTTATTCCCACAAGAATAATAATAAGCCATTATATAAAATAAAAAGGAACCAACAGTACACAGTGTGTTAACTCTTTTAATGCTTGAGCTTGATACAGGGGTTATTGACAGTTATTCACCAGTTATGAGAAATCACATAATTTACCAAGCATAGCCATATTTTTAAATTTAAGAAACATTGATACAATTTTACATCTTATGGAGCATGAGAGAGTAGTAGACAAGTGGAATAGCCTACCAGCAGAAGTGGTATATGTCAATACAGTGACAGAATTTAAGCATGCATGGGATAGGCATAAGGCGGTCCTTAACATAAGAAAAGACCAAGGACCAAAAAAGGTTTGAGGTTGTGTGTTCTTTTTTTTTTTTACACAGTAGGAAATTGGGCAGACTAGATGGGCCGAATGGTTCTTATCTGCCGTCAAAATCTGTGTTTCTATGTTTCTATGTCATGAGTGACATTCATTTGCAAGTGCAGCATGCTGCAGGTTTCCTCAATTTCTATGGGGAAGTTGCAGCAAAGTGTACCGTATTTATCTATGAAAAACTAATTCTGACAAAGCTAAGACAATGTATTATTTGGGTTTGCAGCCAATCTGCGGGGCTGTATGAAACATCAACCAATCTTATATATCTGATGTCATTGTGCACCCATCCCTGCCACCCTTCTCTAGTTGATGCATTGCCTTATGACTATTCGCAGCTCCTGAGGAAGGCTTGTGGTGTCTCTCAAGAAATAAGTAGCACTCAGTAGATGAACTATCTTAATTTCGGGCTTTTTTACATGGATACATATAAAGTACTGTATAATAAGGAAGACAGTCAACATCACTTTCACTTTGTGGCCGTTGGCCATGTGAGTATAATGAGAGTTGTAGTCCAACAACAGCTGGAGAGCTGCAGTTTGCCCACTCATGCCTTCCTTTCCTAATCATATTACTGGTATGGGTTTAAGACATCCCCAGTATCAAGAACATCAAGGTCTCCTTCACAAGGGCCCCAGAGCAGCGATGCAAAGCTCACCATACTGCAATTTACTGTGTACACGTAATAATATTCAAAAGGGCAGATCTGCACAGTGGCCTGTGGGGCTCCAGTAGACCTGTGACACGAACTATGTTGGAGCTTGAGATGCTCAATGCAAACTCCAATGAAAGCCTGACACATGTGGATGTCAGCCAGTAATACTTGGCTGGTTCTCACATGGGTTGGCTGTCAGCTGTTTGCCTTTGCAATGGGACTGATGGAGGAACAAAGGACAAATGTGTGTGCAGGACATTGGCTGTCTCCTACATGAAAGGACCATTAAGGATAAGACGTTGAGATGAATTAGTGTTAACCCCTTTATTCACAACCTCAAAGAATTCACAGTGTTGACAAACTGAGCTTGAAAGACCAACCTTGTGAATTTTACATGGTTGTATTTATAAGCTTCGCCTTGCACTTCCTATGCAGAGAAAAGATTTAGACTGACACTGTACTTAGGAAAGTACTTTCTCCACACTACAAGGCCAGGTGTGACCATGTTTGTTTAAATTATAGCCTGGAATCTATGAATCCCATACTATGAATGACAGTAAAATAGGATTTTAGTCTTACCTGTTAAATCCTTTTCACTTAGTCCATACAGGTCACTGGTACTCTGGGAGGCGATCCACCCCTTTAATAGGCAGGAACAATTATTCAAATGTGTGCAGGGGGCGGAACCTCCCCTCCTACTTAAGCTGCCTTCAGGCCAGAGCCACTAGATTGATTTGAGACACTAAAACTGACCAGAGATAAGCAAGAAGGAAGACTCCTGTGAGCATGCCCCGAAGGTCTCCCACTGAATGCCACAGGAGAGCCAAGCATGGTCCCTTGACAGGGTGGAAGACCAGTGACCTGTATGGACTAAGTGAAAAGGATTTAACAGGTAAGACTAAAATCCTATTTTCACTGTCGTCCAATACAGGTCACTGGTACTCTGGGATGTACAAACATTGAGCTGACCCAGAGGCGGGAAGTAAGGCAAGGACCAGACGCAAGGCCCAAGTCACTAGAACTGCTATGAACCAGTAAATCACATAGCCCAGTAATAGAAGTGTCAACAGACACCAACCAGGGGAAAACAACCCCTGAACTAACACAGCACACTGAACTAGAGCCAACAGGGCTCAACAGTAAAGAAGCACTAAGAATCACAGAGTAGAAGTCCTAAACAGGCAAAACTGCCTCCAGGACCTTCCTCCCAAAACTGGCATCAGCTGAGGCCAGTACATCAACTCGATAGTGCTTTGAAAATGTGTGCACAGAGGACCAAGTGGCCGCTCTGCACAGTTGATCAGCAGATGCCTGATTCTTGTAGGCCCAAGAGGCCCCGATAGATCTGGTGGAATGGGCAGTCACCCGGAAGGGAACATGCTTATTCCGCAACTTATAGGCTTCACGAATAGTAGACTTAATCCAGGAGGCAATAGTAACTTTGGAAGCCGGTCTCCCTGCCCTGGGCCCCTCAGGAATGACGAATAGAGCGTCAGACTTCCTGATAGACTCGGTGCGATGAACATAAAACTTGAGACAACGCACCACATCCAACAAATGGCGATCTCGTTCCTTGTCAGATGAAGGGTTAGGGCAAAAAGAGGGAACCACAATCTCTTGATTGATGTGAAACTCGGACACAACCTTGGGCAAGAATTCCTTGGTAGTGCGAAGCACAGCCTTATCCTTGTGGAACACCAGGTAAGGAGGTTTACAAGACAGCGCTTGTAACTCTGCCACCCGGCGAACTGAAACAATAGCCAAAAGGAAGGCCATCTTCCAAGTCAAGAGACGTAATGGAATGGAAGCCAAGGATTCAAACGGGGGTCGCTAGAGAACTCCCAGCACCAAATTGAGGTCCCACTGGGGAGTAGGACTCTTGAAGGCAGGCCGAACATGAGTCACTCCCTGGAAAAAAACCTTAACATCAGGAAGGATAGCAATCCGTTCCTGGAAAAATACAGACAAAGCAGAAGTCTGAACTTTAAGGGAACTCAGACTGAGCACTTTCTCAACACCATCCTGCAGAAAAGCCAGGACAGTGGGAAGATGAAAATCTAGAGACACCTTCCGATCATTACACCAAGCCACAAATGTGGCCCAGATACGATGATAGATCTTGGATGACACAGGCTTGCGAGCACTAAGCATCGTCGACACCACTGAAGGAGAAAACCCTTTCTTCTCTAGAATTGAGGATTCAACCGCCAGGCCATTAAATGGAGATGCTGAACATCCTCCTTCCACAGATATCCTTGAAGAAGTAGATCCGGACGGGCAGGAAGTGGAAACGGTTCCGCCACTGACATGGCCATCAACTCCGGATACCAGGACTGGCGAGGCCAGTTCGGAGCGATCAGGATGACAGGACAACGCTCCAGCTTCAACTTCTGGATGACTCTGAGCAATAGAGGAAGAGGAGGGAAGATGTAGGCCAGGGGAAAATCCCAAGGGATTGACAAGGCATCCACTGCTAGAGCAAGAGGGTCCCTCCACCGGGAGCAAAACACCGGCACCTTCCTGTTGAGTCTGGTAGCCATCAGGTCCACTGCAGGTACCCCCCATCTCTGGGTGATTAGGTGAAACACCTCTGGATGAAGAGCCCACTCTCCGCTGTCGACTGAGTGACGACTGAGGAAGTCTGCCATGACGTTGTCTACGCCTGGAATGTGAACCGCTGAAATGACAGGCACGTGATCCTCTGCCCAAGATAAAATATCCTTGACCTCCAACCAGGCGGTGAAACTTCTTGTGCCGCCTTGCCTGTTGATGTAGGCCACTGCGGTGGCGTTGTCGGACTCCACTCTGACTGGACAACCTTCCAGCTGAGATTCCCAGTGCCTCAGGGCAAGCCGTATGGCACGCAGTTCCAGAACATTGATGGGAAGAAGAGATTCCTCCAGTCCCCATTTCCCCTGGGCACTGAAACGACCCAGCACTGCTCCCCATCCCCGGAGGCTGGCATCCGTTGTGAGCGTGGTCCAATAGGAAACTCGAAAGGATCTCCCTTTCAGGAGATGGGAAAGATCCAACCACCAGTGTAGACTCGATTCGACATGAGGAGGCAGAGGGACTGACAGATGCTGATGATCTGGATGATTCTTGCACGTCTGGATCACAAACCTCTGAAGTTCCCTGGTGTGAGCCATGGCAAAGGGCACAGCTTCGATCGTGGAAATGAACTTCCCCACCAGAGACGTCAACTTCGGTACTAGAACCCTGTCCAGTTCCAGGATCCCGGCTACTCGGACGGCTATCTGATGAGCCACTTCCTCTGGCAGAAACACCATGCACTGTTGAGTGTCGAAACAGGAGACCCAGGAACAGGAGTCTTTGAGATGGGACCAAGTCTGACTTGTCCAGATTCAATATCCAGCCGTGACTGTTCAGAGTGTGTATACACAGCTGCATCTGCTGGTGGAGAAGCTCCGCTGAGGAGGCTTTCAGGAGGAGATCGTCCATGTAGGGGGTCACTCTGACACCTTTCCGATGAAGCACAGCTATCAAAGATCCCAATACCCTCTGAAAAACCAGAGGGGCTGAAGTCAGTCCAAAGGGAAGAGCTGAAAACTGAAAATGTCCCCTGTGGCAGGCAATCCTGAGATATCATCTGCTCTCTGGATGAATAGGGATGTGAAGATATGCATCCTGAAGGTCCAGGGAGGCAAGGAACTCCCCTGGAGACATTGCGGCAATCACAGAGCGCAGAGATTCCTGGCGAAAGTGGGAACTCACAACAAAGGAATTTAGATTAATTAGATCCAAGATAGGACGAGCACCTCCGTCCTTTTTGGCCACTACGAACAGGTTGGAATAGAATCCTGAACCTGTGTCCTCTGGAGGAACCAATTCCAGGACCTCTTTGTCCAAAAGATCCTGAATAGCGTCGTCGAACAGACGCCTTTTTGTAGGTTCCTGAGAAGGACGAGTAAAATGGAACCGAAGAGGAAGGGAAGAGAAAGGGATCCTGTATCCCTCTGACACTACCTGAATAACCCATGGGTCCGTCACAGACTCCTCCCAAATCCGGCGAAAGATGCGGAGACGTCCACCTACTGCCGGATGCGGACCCGGGTTCGGTGAGTCATGCCGAAGCAGTCTTGGAGGTCTTGGCCTTGGGGGCAACTTTGGGCTTCCAGGACTGTTTGGGCTTGGAGGAGGGACGCGTAGAGGACAGCCCCGTCTGGGACGTGAAGCGTGTCTCAGTCTGAAAGGAACGAAAGGACCGGTTGCGTTTGGCTGGAAACTTTTTCTTGAAGACTGAAGGCAGAAGAGTACTTTTACCCCCAGTAGCCTCACTGATCATTTCTTTGAGTTCAGAACCAAATAGCAAGTTCCTCTGAAAGGGCAAGGAAAGTAAGGCTTTCTTAGAGGCCGTATCAGCAGACCAAATTTTCAGCCAAAGGGCACGTCTAGCCACCACAGAAGAAGTGGAGGCCCTCGCCATCATGCGCACAGCATCAAAGGCAGCATCAGCAACATAATTCTGTGTTTCTGTAATATTAGCAAGGAGCTGCAACTGCTCAGATACCGGTGCATCCTGGCGGACCGCTTCAGTCAGTCGTTCAGTCCAGGCCGCAATAGCTCTATTAACCCACGCCACTGCAAAGGTTGGACGCATGGCAGTGCCAATGGAGGCAAAAATAGACTTAAGAGAAAGTTCTAGCTTTTTGTCCGTCCAATCCTGCAGGGCAGAGGCATCAGAGACAGCTAAAGCAGTAGATTTGGACAACCTGGAAACAGGAGCATCCACTTTAGGAGGATGAACCCATTTTGCCAGTTCAGTCTCAGGAAACGGGTAAAGTTTAGCAAACTTTTTGGACACAGAAGAGGACTTGTCAGGATTCTTCCACGCCTCAGAGACTAGACGGGCAAGAGTAGGGTTAGTTGGAAAACATACAACCGCCTTAGAAGGTTTTTGGAAAACGTCAGTTGGATCATGAGTAGATTCCTGAGTCAGAGGAAGGTTGAGCGTAGTTAACACAGCTCTAATCAAACCCTCAGCAGAAACCTCAGGGTCACATTCATAAGGGTCCCCTATGGACCTGTTAGATTCAATAACAGTGCCTTCCTCAGCATCAGAATCCTGCAATACTTCTTCATCAGAAGAATCAGACACATCAGAAGCCCCCTGTGGCTTAGGCAGGGAGGTCCTGATTGTAGAGGGGGTCTGCCAAACCTGGAGAGCCCCCTGTACCTGAGAGGGAAAGAGTTGGAGAGTAGATCTGAGATCCCTAGTGGCAGCTTTAAACTCTTTCACCCAAGTTGGCTCAATAGCATGGCTGGGAAGCCCAGGGTTGCTATCATGACAATCAGTGCATTTAGGGCATAAACTACCAGAACAATCTCTAGGCAGCCCAGAGTGACAAGAGGAGCAAAGCGCAATGGGGGGAACAGACACCCCAGCCTCCTTACACCACTCAACAAATATCACCCAGTAAAAGTGTGGAAGATTAAATTTTCACCCCAGAAATGCCTAAAAACGGACTTATCTGGCCAGCGAAGGGTTAATCTGCTAAGAGGAGAGAAGGCTCGGTCCCTGCGTAGTATACTCGCTGAGAAATAACACCACAAAATGGCTGCCGTCAGGTCAACCAATCAGAAAACAGGCGCGAAACGGCGCTCATGGGAAATGTAGTTTTCTCTCAGAAATACCCCAAACAGTGCCCGAAGCCCCCCTGAACTCCCCACACCCCGAAATTAGACACCGGATGATAGAGCAGGAGCAGAGTAACAAAATGAGCCATCTCTGAAGTTGCTGTGACAAGCGGTTCCAGAGATATGTCCCACACTGTGAATCTCATAGAGAGTAAAGGAGCAATGGCGTCTATGCGGGAAAAGGCGCGGAACACTAAATTTTAATAAAGTTCAACTGAAACATAAAATGCCCCAAACAGTTATCAAACACATGAGAAACATAAGAAAAACAATACCCAATGCTCCAAAACCCAGAGAATACCACAGAAATTGCATAAATATAAGAAATGCAAATAAAAACACCCTATGAGTGCTGGAGTGCAATGCAAACTCCCAAATACAAGCCCATCAAAGGGACACTGTGGGGACAAGTGGACCTTCAGCACTCAAGGGGTGGCTCACCTTTCTGCAGGACTTCTGTCTTCAGGTGACCATAATGAAGTAGGAATAGACCAGAGGTAAATTCCCCAGCAGGGAAGCTGCTTGACTCAAGCTGTTCCCTCTTCAGGGCATAAGGTCCACAGAAAATCCCTGGAACCTGCACTAGCCACTTTAGAGAGGGCAATTCACAGCCATGGTCACCCTCCTAATGGTGGTATTCCATATTTGAATAAAAATAATAAAATACTAAGTTAAATGTATAGATGTTCTCCACCTGGTGTGCACAGCACACAGGAACAAATCAATCTAGTGGCTCTGGCCTGAAGGCAGCTTAAGTAGGAGGGGAGGCTCCACCCCCCTGCACACATTTGAATAATTGTTCCTGCCTATTAAAGGGGCGGATCGCCTCCCAGAGTACCAGTGACCTGTATTGGACGACAGTGAAAATATATTAGACCTTGTTGGGCAGAGTGGCGAGGGAATCAGGACTGCTCCTGATTCACCTCTGGTACTGACTGCCTATCCAACTCTGATAAGCAATCAATACTTATACTTGGAAGGCATTCACTGTCTACCATTACCTCCCACCTCAACCCAGTGTTATCCGAACCTTGTGTCATCAAGATATGCCTCTCTGGTTGCAGTATCTATCGTGACTGAACAGGCAGTTAACATCATGGGTTATCCTGATGCCCCCCAAAGAGGTCTCACAAAAACTGTGTGCCAAAGAAGTGTCCAATGCATTGTGCTGAACAAACTCCTGGTCTTCAAACATAGACTACCTGCTTCCCCAGCACTGTCCCACTGTCCACTGGTAGTCACATAAGCACACATACACTAACACCCCAGCCTTACTCCGATACCCTCTGGTAGCCGTAGAACTAAACATTCATTGCATGCTTCCCCAGCCTTCTGTCACTAGTAGAAACATAGCCAAACAAACACAGTCTACTTCTCCTTTCTTGTTCCAATGGTAGCCATGATCTTGCCATCCCCTACGGTATGCCGACCCATACCAACGGGGTACCATTTTTCTTAAGCTGGCAAAAGGTACAGACTATGGTTTGAAATACAATGGTTATAACAAGATTGTAGTATATCTGAAGTTTACTGTAAGTGTAAGTGCTTTTTCCCTGTAGCACCACCTTCTGGAAATAGCTATCACGCCAGGCTATGGGGCAGAGAGGAAAGTGTCCCCTCACTGATGCAGTTGGTTGTAAAAATTCCAAAATGGTATGCTTTGTCTGTCTTTTCTTATTTTCTGTACCGGTTACAACCATTTTAGTACAGGTAAGTTATATTTGTAAATATGTATGAAAAATGTGAGACTGTAGTTGGTGTAGTTTTGTACTTCTGGCACTACACTATGTCAGTTCAGACCAATGGAATCCCATTTTTCGAGGAAGAGCAGTATCTAATGAATACATAAGGAAATTCCATGTTTTTCAAAGCTATCAGTATCTTTGAAGTGGTCAAAATGTAAAATAGCCTAAAACACCACATTCTGAAAAAATGAAGACAAGTAAAAACAAAATGAGTTTATAGCCACTGTTTTATGCAATCCATAAAAAAGCCAATAAACTACCTTACATTTTGAGACCTGTATAAAAACAGGAGCTGTAACCAATTCTCTTGCACTCAGGGGAGGGCAATGGATCAGTCTATGGACACTCCTTTCCTCTATGTATTTTTTAACTATACAAGGCACAGGGGAACTGGTGTACGTTTACGTGTGCATACTATAGGTTAAGCATAATGGCTTTGCTGGCATTAACATCTTAACAATGGCAGTCTGTGTCCACTGGTACGCAATACAGAAACCGTACACTCTAGTACGTACCCTGTAGTGCAAACTTTTGTTGAAAGCTAAACCCAAGAGGAGGGCAGACTCTTAAATCATCCCACAGTGCTATGAATTAATCTAGGTAAAACCCACATATTGGGGCACTTCTAAAAGGACAGTGAATGATGCTTTTCATCTTGAACAGATCCATTTAGCATACTGCAATGGGAATTGGTATTAAGTGCTACAGTGTGCCACCAAATGCTAAAGGTTAAACTGACAGTCGTCCTCTTTATTTTACTTTATATATTATGCAAGTGCATAATATATAAAGTCAAATTGCCTTTAAAATGGAACTATCACCCCAAATACTGTCCCACACAATAATTAGTCATATAACAATAAACTTAGAAATAGTACTATTGTCCAGCATAAGTACGGTGTTATTAAGAAATCCTACTTCTATTACGAAATACAGGCTTCTTGTTTTAGAGGCATTTGCGCACCTGCGCCATCAGTTCCTTCCTGTTACCTTAAAGTACAATGCAGCGCCTCCTAGAAGAGACCGGGACAGACAGCACAGGCTCACTGATGCCTCTAAGCCAAGATGTCTGCACCGATGCCTGGCCATAAGTCTCAGAAGAAGTAGGATTTCTTAATAACGCTGTACTTATGCTGTATAATAGTGCTACTTCTAAGCTTATTACCCAATAATTACTAATTATTGGGGGGGGGGCTTTATTTAGGAAGATCATTTTTATTTTATTTTTTTTTTATCTTCAGCTATCAATTTATAGTTATATTTCCCAGACAAGCAGCTATGTGAATAGGTTTCCAGAAAGCTTTCTAACAGGGACTGTGAAAGCAGGTGTAGTGTAACAATGTAAAAAAAAAAAAAAGTGGTATGACGCAGAAAAGCCTGCCTCTATAGCATACAGAGTACTGTGTACTGCATGGAGTTAATTTGTTGAAATGTCCCTTTTTTCACAGTCCCTAACAGAAAGCTATCTGAAATGAGAGATTCAGGAAGCTCAATATCACAGAAAAAAGGGTATTTAAAAAGAAAAAAAAAAAAAATCTGTGAAGATGGAAAACAATCATCCCCTGGCAGAGCAGTTGAGAGTTATACGGCAGAATTATGCAGAAATTCTAGATATTGTTATTGGATACTTATTTTGTAAACCATGTGGTTCCCCTTGAGTTTAATATTAAATTATATAATATCCATTTTATGTGAGGACTACATAGTTCTAAAAATTTCTTAATAGTAAAATATGTTTATATAGAATAATTTACAACAGAGGCTCTGAAACTGGCTTCTAAGCACTGAGGAAATATAATGAATGGAAGGCAGGAGAACAAGACCTGTGACTATCAGTTGATAGCTAGATTTCCCATTAGGCAGATTAGGCAACTGCCTAGATCTCCAAATTTTGAGGGGTGTTTAAATGATGCTAGCCAAACCCACGTTATGAATTACAGGTGTGGCCCCACTGTCACTCAACCAGACACCAGCTGCTGTTTTATGGTGGCTGGTTAATTTCCATAAGCTTTCACTAATTGTTATATAATCTGCTGGATGCTAGAGGTCTCTGACTAATAGCGAAACAATGGGGGCTATGCACAAAGGTGTGATAAAGTGGAGCTACTGTCTCCAATTATATCACTTCTCCATTTCCTATGTTATTCTTTAAAAGCTATGCAAGAAGATCTCCAAAGCTGGAGAATTCTTAGCGCATAGGCTCCAAATTACAACAAAGGAACTTGTGCAAATCAGGCCCTGTTGTGCGTAACCGCGAATCAAACTGTTGACATTTGATTTGGCTTAATAAACACTAAAACCTAGCTGACTGAAAGGGGAAATAATCAGAAACAATTACCTAGCCCAGTGCTTGCATTTACAAGACACATTTTACCAAAATAATTAAATCATATACAATAGTGCAACTATGATATCATTTTAAGCATTCTGAGTCGCTCACATCTCTGCATACCTGGGAACTCTCAGGGTTTTGACCCAAATCTCAGGGTGAAGGGCCAAATTCTCAGGGTGAGAGAGTTCTGTGTTACCTACTAAATGATTTACAGCAATTAAATGTTTCTTTAGTCTTTAAATTGGTGACAATTGTTCCAGAAAGACTGGGGGAGAGGTCCTAGTTGTCTTGTTTGTGTTAAGGCAGTGATCTCTCTAAGTTATAACATGATAAAGGTTCATTGAGGGCCGACAGAAGCACCTCTGGGTTAGTGCAAGCAGGTACGTATTGCATACACTCTATAATATTGGATGCTTTAAGGGTTAACATTTCAAATATCTCAGGGTCAACTCATTTTAAAAGTTCCCAGGTATGCCTCGCTGGCCTCTAAAGCGATAACATTTGTGTCAAAAGCATTGCAAAGCAATACTTTGCGCTCAGATTTCTTTTGCAATGAAAGGATATCACCATACCTGGGAACTCTCCGGATTTGCCCCGGAGACTCCGGTTCTGACAGAGTTTTACAGGGTCTCCGGGGCAGAGGCTGATTCCTCCGGATGTGGGGAGTTTCTATTGAAACTCTGCCACATCTGATTTTTCTCCCGGTGTTCCTCCGTCCCCAGCCTTCTGTGTGACACCTTTAACCCTCTGAGTGCCAGAGTGGTACGGAATGCATTGCTTTGCAATGCATTCCTTACCACTATGGCACTCAGAGGGTTAAGTCCCCCCCACACTCGCATGAAGCCCCGCCCCTTTTTGACGCGATTAGCGTCATTTTTGTCACCCCCTGCTGAACAGAGGACTACCCTCCGGGTAGCCCTCAACTGTAAGTTCCCAGGTATGGATATCACTTCCGAAAACGTTTTGAAAAATAAATATGAAATGAGCTGTAGTCCACCCTACTTAGTTTATCAGATACAAAACAACTACGTTGCAAAATATTCCAGATATATAGCTACGTATTATTTCCAAAGATTTCATTAAACGTTCAAGTTCCTTAATGGGAAAATGGTAGACTGAATAGTAACATCACTGTGCAGAATAAGAAATGTTACCCCCAATAATATATACATATACCAATGAAAAATGCAGTACACTCCAGCTGAAACTTCCCTCAGTGATCTGTTAGCAGCTCTTCTGTACTGCTTAACACGTACAGATGGGCGCACGACTAAAATATTTTATTAACGTAATGGCATTTGTTCAACAGAATAGGGACGAACACGTGGCTCTTCAGCTGATGTTAGACTACAACGTCCATTATTCACGTTCCCGGCTGTGAATGACAGACACTGTAAAACAACAACTGGAGAACCACGTATTACCCACCTCGTACTAGTACGAATTGCAAAAAGTGCTATCCCCCTACAACATAAACCACGTGTCAAACGCCACGGAGCTCCTAGATGATTCCGGGTTCACATATCGATTGCTCCGGGCTGCCAGGGAGAGTAGTGGATGGCCGAGCAGGACCTGTAGCTCATTGACATAGAAGGCCTGGTAGTAGTAGTAGTAGAGTTTGTGAAGGAGTAGGATGTTGGACTTTGCAATATTTGCGATTACTTTCCTCTTGATTCTGGTGGGGGCTGTGTTATACCTGTACCCGGTAAGAATATTTGTATTCATTTAACATACTGGTTCATGGGAGTGGTCAGCTAAATGTGCAACATACCAAGTAATGTCAAGTTCTGCATATAAAACTGGGGCAGATATATGTCAGGGAATCACTGACAGGGACCGATTATCCAGGGGTTATAGTGATAAGGGCAGACAGATTGATACTGGGTGAACTACAGAAGGAGGAATTGTACTGGGGTGTAGATAATTTCCTTGGCAGAGGAGTGTTAATTGTATTCAGCACATGAGGGCAGCACACAATCATATGAGGCCAGCAGGACAGTACACCACTATTGTATGAGACCAGCAGAGTAATGCACTATTATATGAGATCAGAAGGTTGAAACGCATTTGCCCTGCTAGTGTACTTGCACATATCTCCCAAGTGTCCCACTCTGGTGTCCCTCTATTTAGGATATCAGACTGTGTAAGTGTATCACATTGCTCCACAGTAATACAGTTCACATTGTTTGTATAAATGTCAGTGTATTTGTTTATAAATGAGTCTGTGGAAATAAAATAATTTGGTCTTTTTTTAAATAATTTATTAAGTTACACAGTGATGTCAGCAGATCATGAAATAACCTAAAACTTCCTGGTAATGCACTGGCCACACCCCCAGCAACACCCTCTAAAATTTAAGTGTCCTTCTTTGGCCATTTGAAATGTTGGGATGAATGCTTACAGTGCATTGGTCATATTTCCATCCTAGAGAGCTTGCAATCTGTTAGGTCAGGGTGACAGCATTGATATCACCAGAGCCATTTTTTTAGTTTTTCAAGACTGCAATAGCTGCAGTGTCTCAAAATGCAAATGAATACATTTAAATACTTCATCAATATGCACCAAAAATGTCAATGTGCCTAAAAGCTGGATTACACAGTTAAACTTTTCACATATGAATAGAAATAATCTTAAGTGAAATCGATTTACATAATTCATTTAACCCTCTGAGGAACAGAAGCATGCACAGCGCAATTCTTTGCAATGCATTGCTTACCCTCTGCTGTTTAGAGGGTTACATGCAGTCATAATTACAACAGCTGTGTGCTGTTTTTAAAACTACACAAACACACACACTTTCCATGTAACACAGTCATCGGGGTCTGTGTTCTTCCAATCCTTTCATATAATAAGAATCTTCAGTGGTTAAGTTAAACCTTTATCTGCTGGAGAGCCAAAGAACAGACCCAGTGTCCCCCACAAACTATAAGGTATTTAGCACTGTCATGCATCTCCTTGTCTTTGTATAATAATGAAACACTAATATATGCAGCAATACATTATAAATCAGTTATATGAATATAGTATAGATTTAATTTACTTATATATCAGATTATACTAAGTGGCATATTTATTATTACCAATGTATAGAATTCCATTTGATATAAAGCATGGCATGTTCACTATTTGTGTATACTGGACGTTCTCAGCATCATTATACAGCAAATTATGCTAATTATCTCAATGTAAAAACCCACATGCTAACAATGTAATCTATGCAGAACTATACAGCCTGTTCTTTCAGTCAGTATGTAGATGCACATCATCTAGCATACACTTAGATACACAGCTACATATGGATCCCTGATACACTGACCAAAATTCATATATAGAGCACAATTAGGGGAGTCCGTAGACATTTCTCCGGGGGGGGGGGGGGGGACAAAGCCATAATATGACCCCCCAGGCCAGCCCATCCAACCCCTTTGTTTACATGGAGGAGGTAACTGTGTGTGGGGGGTGTACGTTCCCCCCCCTTGCCTCACCCTCAGGACACCCATGAGCACACTATTTCAACATATCTCTATTACCATGCCAAAGCATACGTGGGGTGCTATGGATCAAAACCAAATCAAAATATAAAGAAAAAATCCTGAATATCCATTTCAGCACTCAGTAGTAATGAAATACAAAACATACAAAGTATATATAATCAAAAATAATATATAGAAATTCCCAAATATATTAGTATCAAAAGTTATCACATATCAAGGATCAATGAGTAATCTCCATGTCTAGTAAAACCTAATAAAACCATAAATCCTCACCATAGCAGCAATGCACTCTGTTGATAACCTTTCCCATATATATGAGATCAAGAAATATGAAGGTCAACAACGCAGAGGGGAATAAAACCTGCAAGACATATATCTTAGAATACAAAGAGACAAGATAACACAGATGTAAAGAATAAAGAACAGTTTCAGGATTTCCTCTCATGGATGAGATCATCAATGCAGGAAACCTTCACTTCCATTCAAGAGGCAGTGAAAAAGAGACCTAGAGCCCTGGACCCGGATGAAGGACCTTCCAGAAGACCTGAGGATGATGACGACAGCTTCATTCAGGTTGATTCTGACCTTTCCTCAGCAGAAGAAGGAGAAATTCCTGAAGAAACAGGTAGTTTCAGCCTGTATAAGATTGATGGCCTTGTCAGGGCAATAAGAAAGTCCTTGGGATTAGCTGAAGTTCAAAAATAACTAAATGTCATGTGTGCAGACTTTGTGGGCTATAAGAAGACTACCCCACAATTCCCAGTACATTCTTCCATACTGGAGATCATACAATCTGAATGGAAAAAACAGACAAAAGTGGTACAGTATCCCGCATATTCCATCAAATGTATCCCTTTGCTGAAGATGATACATCTCTCTGGTACTTCCCTCCCAAAGTAGACGCCGCCATTGCTCAGACCTCACATCGAACTGCCATACTCCTGGAAGATGGGACTACCCTTAAAGACCCTATGGAAAGAAGAGCAGATAGTGTCCTGAAAAAAACAGTTTATTGCCACAGGTCAAAACTTGAAAACAGCAACAGCCATGGCATCTATGTTCCGAACCCTGCGTATTTGGCTGAATAAATTGGAACAAAACATTGAATCTTCTGTTTCTAGATCACGTATTCTAAAAGATCTTTCAATATTCAAAGACGCCATAAATTATTCTTGTGACGCATCCTTGGACAACATCCGTCTTTTAGCCAAGACTTCATCTTTTTCAGTCACAGCACATAGAGCTTTATGGGTCAAGGCATGGGAAGCTGACCCTTCATCCAAGAATCAATTGGTGTCTCTCCCCTTTTACAGGTCTTAACCCCTTAAGAACTACGTGACAAGCTATGACCGTCACGGTCCTTATACTCTTAAGGACCAGTGGGGGTCATAGCACGTCATGTACTTTTTACTTACAGCGCTCTACAGGGAGAGCTGTAAGTAAAAACGGGGCCTAAAATTGATCGCTACAAGACCGGAAAGATCTCTCTTAGGCCTCAAAGTGGCGCACCTGTACACGTAACAGGTCACGTGTCCCGGCGCGTCGGCAAGGTGAGAGATGGAAATTATTCAGCAGGGATACGCACTGGAACTACAGACTGCTCATATACCACACAGATTCAAGTCATCAGTCCCCAGAAAGAAACCAGACATCCAGCAGATGAAACAGTCCATTCAGGAATTACCGTACAACAAAGTAATCAAAGTAGCACTTCAACAGGAGAAGTTCAGGGGCTTCTACTCGATTCTTTTTTCTGTTACAAAGCCTTCTGGGGATCTGCGTCTCATTCTGGACCTCAAGGACCTGAATACCTGCCTGAAGACTCTCCATTTCAAGATGGAGACAGTGGCATCTACCATAAAAGCAATTCATCCACAGTCCTTCCTCACGCGAATCGACTTAAAGGATGCATATTACCATATCCAGATCAGGAAGGATCACAGGCAGTATCTCAGATTCCACATATTTGGCCAGCATTACCAATATCCTGTCCTGCCATTCAGGCTGGCCTCGGCACCACGAGTCTTCTCCAAGGTCATGGCAGTTCCAGTGGCAGAATTGAGGTAGCACTTTCAGGTCAGGCTCATACAATATCTCAATGATATTCTGATCATAGCCTCATCATTCCAGAACTCAGTCTCCAGCACCAACCACTGTCTAACCCTCCTAGCCCAAGTTGGGGTGGATAGTCAACCAGAAAAAAAGTGCACTAACCCCATCTCAAAATCTGATTCTTAGGTATCCACTTCAATACGAAGTGCAACAGAGTAACATTGTCACAGGATCGACAAGTCAGAATTCTCAACCATGTGAAAAATTTCCTCAGGGAAAAACACCACATGGCTTAGTTTCTCCAAGTTGTTGGGTCACCTGTCATGAACGTTCCAGATCATCCTTTGGGGCAGGATTCATGCTCACAGGACTCGGGAGACCTATCTCATTTATTACAAAAAAGAATCCATCAAACATGTTTATGAAAATTCCACTTCTGTCACAGTCCCGGAAGGAACTGTATGGTGGACTCGGCCGCAGCATCTAGCAGCAAGCCGTTCACTGTTAGAACCAGAGAAACAGATCCTCTTCACAGATGCCAGCAGTATAGGCTGGGGTGGCATATGGACCATACAGGGAACATGGACAAGCCAACTACACATAAAAGTGCTGGAACTTTTGGCAGTGTTAAAATCCCTAAGATACTTTCGTCATGATCTACAACACACTGCAGTCTTGATAAGGTCAGACAATACCACGGCAGAGCAATACCTGTGGAACCAAAAGCCCAAGGTTAAACAACTTGGCGCTGAAAATTCTGTTTTGGGCCAAGAAAAATCTTCTGTCCCTCACAGCAGCATTCCTTTCCGGTCACCTCAACATCCAAGCAGACTTCCTAAGTTGTAAAAAGGTGGACCAGGGAGAATGGAGCCTAAACGAGTCTTCCAACCGATAGTGTCACAACTAGGACATCCATCAATAGACCTAATGGCCACTGCACAAAACAGGAAATGCCAGGCCTACCTGTCAAGATGGTACAAGCCACAAAGCCTGAGCCAGGATGCCCTCCATCTTCCATGGCAGTATCCACTAGCCTACCTGTTTCCTCCTCTTCCTCTGCTATCAGATGTTCTACAGAAAATAAGATAGGACCAGGCAGAGGTCATTCTCATTGCCCCAAACTGTCCAAGGAAGTCCTGGTACACAGACCTGATGTAAATGTCAAGCAGGCCTCTGATTCAGTTGCCAGACATCCCAGATCTACTCGTCCAGGGCCCTCTAGTACATCCACAACCATCTCTTGTCCAGCTCAGGGCCTGGAGGCGGATCTGTAGTCTCTTTTGATGCAGGGGGTCTCTATACCAGTTGGTCAAACCATGTTACAGGGCAGAAGACCAACTACGACGAAGATTTACTACCGAATTTGGTCTATCTTCCATCAATGGTGTCAGGAGCACAACTTGAACAGGGCAGATATCTCTACCCCCAAAATCTTGGACTTCATATACTTTATATTTTACGTGCATGCTACGGATATAAAAAGAAAAAAAAACCCTGTGCACACTATAATTAAATTATTGACAAGGAGACACTTGGGCGGAAGATGGGTGCTACGGATATAACCTACGCAGAACAGTTTAAAATCTCGGAACAAGCTCGGGGATGCATTTGGAGGTTGGAGTATCCTGGGATATCCAGGACAAATTTAAAGGGACAGTAATGTCCCCCCCCCCCAAAAAAAAGTCCTGTTTTGTAGAGTTTAAAATATTAATCAATACGCTCCAAACCCTATCTCTCAAACCACTATAGTTTGAGAGAGAGAGGGATTCAAAGTCGTCGTTCCCCCCCCCTTCAGCTAGACGCTGACAGCAGGAGATTCCGGTCCGGGGCCCAGCAGGTAACTCTGCAGCAGAGCCGGAATCGCTTTACTTGAAAATAATTAATTCACTGGAAAGGTCTACAAAGTGTGCTTGCAAACCAGGCACGCTTTTTAGACCTTTTCAATGAATTAATTCTTTAGCAATAATGAGATTTTGGCTCTGCTGCAGAACCTCCTTGAGTCGTACAACTCGATTATCCTGCTGTCAGCTTTACAGCTGAGAAGGGGAGGGAGGGGGTAACTTGGAATCCCTATATCTCTCAAACCATAGCGGTTTGAGAGATGGGATTTGGAGCATATTGATTAAAATTTTAGACTCTACAAAACGGGACATTACTGTCCCTTTAAGTGTTTTTTTTTTTTTTTTTTTTTTTCTGGCTACAGATTGAATCTGACAGTGTTAAGTATGGGTACCATGGCTTAAGTCTCATTACTGCAGGTTTGCTGATTGGATTGTTAGTCTCAGTTATGTGTACTTCTTAACCTTGGTTGCTTTGCTACAGTTGAGTTAGTTTCACGGGGTAAGCTCTATGATAGGCCATGGGTAACGGTCAAGATCCAGCAAATTTGGCCTCCATGGATATATCTGAGAAGAGCAACTCATCCTTTTGTGACTTGCACAGTAGTATACAGTTTTCTGATGTCATCTGAAGAGTGCAAAGAAAAATTGTCGATAGCTGGCCCTTTAAGGAACAGTGGGCTGTGCAACTTATTGCTTTACAATGAGTTACACACCCCTCTTTTCTTTAGTTAACATTTTTCTTAAAAGAAATGCCCCTGTGGTGTTAAAGGCACATCTCTTCTAATTGAAATTCTGTCAGTTGTTTTAATTTAAAGTGGAACTACCACCTGACACAATCTTTAGCTTCATTAAGTCCCCAGTGGCGACTAGCTGCTTTATTTAATAGATTTCCGCTCTCTTCCATGGGTGACAGGCAGGACGGAGTGCGGATATCGTGCCATTGTGACATCCGTGCGCCTGCGCTGTCAGTCCCAGCCGGAGCCAAATGACTCCTAGCAACACCTCCTAGACCCGGCTGGGACTGACAGAGCAGGCACGCGGACGTCACAATGACAAGATGTCCGCACTCCGTCCTGCCTGTCACCCATGGAAGAGAGCAGAAATCTATTAAATAAGGTAATTATTCTGGCGACTAGCGCTACTAAGCATCTAGTCGTCAGATGGGGACTTAGTTAAGCTAAAGATTGTGTTGGGTGGTAGTTCCGCTTTAAAGGGATAGTAATACTTATATTAAAGTGCAGCTCCGAGTCTTCTTTATTCTAGTTGTAGCAATATATTTCAATCCTAACAGGTTTATTCTAGTTGTAGCAATATATTTCAGTCCTAACTGCAACTGAATCTGAAAGGATCCCACTGTCTTCCCTTTCCCCTGTGTCACTCTGCCTCTCATGCTGGACCGGATGGAGCGGGGCGAGGGACATTCTTCAGTGAGCATAAGGAAAATCCTGTTGTCCTTTGACAAGGTGTTAGAGTTTTCCTTATACTTACTGAGAGAAGATTGTCCCGCACTGCGGCCTGTCCGGTCCCATGACCGGATTCCACAACTGATGGGAGGTGACCAGAAGGGACGGGAGTGGGGAATCCTTTTGGATTCAATTGCAATTGAACTACAAGCCTGTTAGTATTGAAATATATCACTACTTGCTACAAATAGAATAAAGTCTCTGAGCTGCACTTTATTATAAGTATTACTAGACCTTTAAGAATTATGTAACAGAGGGTCATGCAATGAATCACAGGGCCCTATGCTAATTCTCTATTTTTGTAAACAAAATTGCTAATATACTATTAGAAGTAATGTTATGTGGTTCCTAATGGATGTTTATTTATATATTTTTTTCTCCCCCTTCATAGTCTTCCAGACAAGCATGTGGGATTCCTGGCCTTGCACCTACAGAAGAGAAGTGAGTTATTCTGTGTATCCTAATTTCTTTTGAAATTGGCCCTTCTTTGACTATCTGTGGGGGGTGCAGAGCATTGTTTTGCAATGCTCTGTACTCCATTCTGGCACTAAGGACTAAATGTACCTTTCTATCTCACTAAAGAGCTTTGTACATCACTGATTGTAATTGCATGATCAATATCACTTCATGCTGCGGTCTTGCATGCTGCGCTCTTGTCCTGTATCACTTGTGTTCTGCTTCTGACAATGTAATTGCTTCATTATACCCAGATTGGTCTGCTTATCCAGTTACATTTTGACAGTTTCCTGTTGACCCTTTGAGTCCATGCTTTGAGTCAAACGCATACCTCTCTGGCACTCAAAGGAACTAGACCAGGGGTTGTCAGTCTTTGGACCTCCAACTGTTGGGGTCTACAATTCCCACCATCCCCAAGCAGCCAGTTGGGGATGATGGGAGATGTGGTCCAGTGATTGACAACTCCTGCCTAGTGTGAAGATTATTGCTATACAACTTGGTCAGTTTTAAAGGAATAGTAATGTTTCGTATGACATGAAGCTTAGAAGGTTCAGGATATGGCGATGATCATAGGATTCAAGACTTGCTAGTTACAGTGTAATAATATGTTGGAGATTTTTCCTCCCACCCCTTTCCCAGATGACAAGCCACCTCCCCATAGATCTGAAGACCAGTCGTCTGACCAGACCGATCACAACAAGGGACAATCTTCCCTCATTCAGTATAAGGACGGCAGGTTTTTCCTAATACTGCATGAAGATTGTCCCTCGTTGTGATCTGCTGTCGGATCTGACACAAATATGCTTACATCGGGGAAATGGGTGAGAGGGATCATCTTCAACATATTATTACACTGTAACTAGCAAGTGTTGAAGCCTGAGAACATCACACAGCAAATGTTTATTACTATTATATATGGTCAACGTTCTGAGCTACATGTCATAAGAAACATTACTATCCCTTTAAAGCGGAACTATCATGTGAATAACATTGCCTGCAAATACTTTAATAACCTAGAGATATGCAAAGTCATATTGTCCTTAAGTTCAATAAGTCAACATTATTGTAGAAAAATACTTATTTGGCAGGAACCAGAGGACAGACAGTGCAGACAACTTAGAGGAAATGTACCTCTGAGTTGCACTGTCTGTCCCGTTCACTGCCAGCATTGGTGGTGACGTCAGCTGGTTACCTTAAGGTAACAGAAGTCCTTGTGTGTGCAGGTGCACTGATCTTCTCTTGTAAGCTCTGTGCAAGCTGATGCCTGCCAAAGAGGTATTTTTATTCAACAACATTGACTTATTGAACTTAAAGGGATAGTAATGTCAGAAAAAAAGTATTAACTATATGGTAGATACAATTATAAGAGAGTACTTGCACTTATTCGTATCTCTCAAACCGTTATGGTTTGAGAGATATATGAAAATAAAGTTCTCCGCTCCTTCCCCTTTCTGCTTGACAAGCTGTAAAGCAGATTCTGGTCGCTTGACCGGACGTGGCTCTTCAGCAGTGCTGATATAACGATATCTAAAGATTAATACTTCATCAGAATGGTCTACAATGTGTGCTTGCAAACCAGGCACACATTGTAGACCGTTCCGATGAAGTATTTATTTTCAGGTATCGCTATGTCGGCGCTGCTGAAGAGCCGCCATCTGATACAGGAACCAGAATCTGCCTCTGACAGCTTTACAGATCGTCAAGCAGAAAGGAAAGGGAGAGGAGAGCTTTATTTTCCTATATCTCTCAAACCATAACTGTTTGAGAGATACGAATAAGTGAAAGTACTCTCTTTTAATTGTATCTACCATATAGAGAATTTTTTTTTTCTGATATTACTATCCCTTTAAGGACA
This sequence comes from Rhinophrynus dorsalis, assembly GCA_037306005.1. Taxonomy (NCBI): domain Eukaryota; kingdom Metazoa; phylum Chordata; class Amphibia; order Anura; family Rhinophrynidae; genus Rhinophrynus; species Rhinophrynus dorsalis. The sequence continues at coordinate 145,258,824 of CM074725.1, read as the reverse complement.
ATATGACTTTGCATATCGCAAGGTTAGTAAAGTATCGGGGGGCAATGTTAATCACATGATAGTTCCGCTTGAAAACATCTTCCCCACAACCCCCCCTTTTCCTTATATCCGCATGAGATTCTGTCACCTATCTTTTGGCCAGAAGGGTTCCCCAAGGGCTCAAAATAAACAATCTCCCTCTCTCCCCTTCCTCTCTCCCCTTCCTCTCTCCCCTCCCTCTCTCCCCTCCCTCTCTCCCTCTCCCCTCCCTCTCTCCCCTCCCTCTCTCCCCTCCCTCTCTCCCCTCCCTCTCTCCCCTCCCTCTCTCCCCTCCCTCTCTCCCCTTCCTCTCTCCCCTCCCTCTCTTCTCTCTGTTTAACACTTTGATTTGCTGGAGTGTGCATTTCTCACCCCTCAGGCACTCAAAAGGTTACAGAGAATTTAAACATGGAAAATGTTATATGCAGCAGTGACCATCACACTTTCTATGTTTCTAATTTCCCAGTCTCATGTAGAAATTGCAACTAATTTCAAACAAAACTTCCAACATTGTACTTTATAGAAGGAAACTAAAATGCTTATGAATAGGGCATTATAAACTCCCACCATCTGAAGGTATAATATACAAGAAAGACTGAAGTAAGCTGCTTCTTTCTTTACAAAAAGGAAAAAAAAGTAGATCCTCTATAGGCACACCAACAAAGTCTATAAATCAACCTAGCAATTACAAAAATAAACTACAAAGTAATATCAAACATTTTGTATTATCCTAAATAGAATGTGCATAGTGTGGAAAGTTCCCTTCCCCTAGAGCATAGACAGATTCCATCATAAAACAACAGCTTTGCAAAAACCCCTGCTTACAGACCCACCTGTCTTTCCTACCTAGAGCTACAGCCCACTATAATGTAGCAAAATAAATGCAACACTACAATAGAGAATATAAGCACAGAGTAATAAAAAAATGGGAAATTAAGTGCACAGCGTATAAGCCAGCAACTAGGCAGAAGATGGGTTACTAGACAACATTAGTATAGATGAAAGAGATAAATGCAATCTTTTGTTTGGTATCCACGTAATCATCAGTTCGATCCATACTATGATGAGGATGAGAAACATTAATTTATGCATATGTAAGTAAAGCACAGCAAGACATTAGATTGAGCTAGACAAGAGATGAAAGGCATAGATGAGTAGCGATGTTTCATATAGCATCCAAGGGATCATCAATTTCATGAAGTCCATCCATATAATAACATTGATGATGATGATAGTAAGCATAAATATACACATACATAAAAGTCAATGCATGTGAGTGAATCACAGCAATGAGTTAAGAGCAACAATTAAATACACCTGTGTGGTGTCATACAGATCCCAGTTTCTTGACCCTAATAAATGTATATCATGAAACAGATATTTATCTATCACCTGTAATGATCCACAGTGGGCTTACCTGATGCTGCCAATTCATCTGCCAAGGGTCCTAAATGGGACACCACTCACCAGTTTCTCCTTCCAGACCTTATCAGCCATATAACCATTAGTTCGTCTCCTGCTGTGAGAATTCCGACTGAACTTCAAATGACAGTGTCAATACCCATATAAACATCTGTCTGACATGCTCTTAATGCATATTCAGGCACGTACATCGTGAGGTCATAAACACCAACTCGTTTCATCAAGGCAATTACAGACACATCCACAGAAGTTCATTTTTAAATCCAGTATAACTGAAGTATCAATCTAGTATCAATTCTAGTGCTGGCAATAGTTTAATTAAAATGATCAGTTAACACCTGTTATATTAACGCACCTGATGCATAGGATGCCCATGGCTCACGTAATACTATATATCCAAATACTGCCCATATAAGGGGCCCAATTTCCCATATATAGTGATCAGGCTAAGACCCCGTATTATTTCAAAGACAGAGATTGAGACTTACAGAGATCCAGCTGAATAAATCAGAGAAACATATTGTATCTCAATTCTTCATTCATGCCTTGTGGAAATACTGTGCCAAGTGTGTGTGTGTGTGTGTATGTATGTATGAATGTATGTATGTGTATATATAATAAAAAAAAAAATATATATATATATAATATATATATCTACAAACAGCAGGGATGCACTCTCACTTAACTGGTACAGGTTGCCTGGGTGCTACGATGAGACCGTGACAGTACAAAACCCAGAAGAGATCAAGCACTCACAGGTCTTACATGAAGATAAAAAGAGCGAACTTTGATTCCAGGTCAACGTTTCAGCCAGGCTATGCAGGCCTTCCTCTTAAGGCCTGCATATATATATATATATATATAAATCCATCTTGTTTCACATTGTAATAAGATTTTACCATAATCACCTTTTCTAAAATCCTATATGAGGCAGTAATGTTTGAGTAAAACATCTGTCATAAGTGGAAGTAATCCGGTTTTACTCAGAAAAGTAAGCCATGCAATATATATTTTCCATATTAAGTGTCACTATACCTTTAAGCTGTAGACTTCTAATTCACTGCCCGTCTCTGGGGTCAGTTTTCCAGCTGCTAATATGCAGTTTTGGTAAAATGTGCATATATATTAATGGGGGGTTTATTTGTACTCTGTGGTGCAGCTGGGTTGCCCAGAATTGTTCCATGTTTGTTTTTATACATTTTACCCTAAGTTGGTTCCAGTAGGAGCTGACTTAGTAACACACAATTGCTTCCTTTTTAAACCTTCAATGGTCAAAGGAGTATTTGAATGCATTGTGAAGAAACACAATAGATACCCCACTGTCCCTCAAAGGGTTTTAGTATGTTTACAATTCGTGAAATGGAAGTTCACTTGAGTAAAAGTGTTTAAACTGTAAACTCTTGGATGCTAGAGACCTTTCTAGTTAATTGCTTTCCACCTCATCGGAGACCTCTCTAACATCCAAGGGGTTCATTTATATGCGTTGATACCATATCATACACAAGTTTCTTTATCAACACACTTGATCCTCTCCCTTTCACTTGATTTGCATAATCAAACATTACCATTTACCTTCACAGGGATGGGAATCTTCAGGACATAGTGAACAGCGGGAGCCTACACGAGTTCCTGGTCAATTTACATGAGAAATTTGGGCCAGTTGCTTCTTTCTGGTTTGGCCGTCGGCTTGTGGTTAGCTTGGGTTCTCTTGACTTGTTAAGGCAACACATCAACCCCAACAGGACCTGTGAGTTTTCCAGATATCTATATAGTATTGCTTTCACTTTGTTTGAAGGAGAGCTGTCTCTGTTTTACAGTTTAAAGGAGCAGTAAACTTTTTTTATGAAAAAATATATATTCTATTATAGGGATTTTCCTATTGAGTAAAATACAGGTACTTCCACTGCCGAGAGATTTATATTTCCAGAGTTATTACAGTTTAAACCCATGTTTTTTTACATTAGCAGTGCCTTCTAGTGGTCAAATTCTAATTAGATTTCCTGTTAGATTCTAATGGAGAGAAAAGTCAGAGACATACAGTTCTCCATAGAATGTGATATAAACTGCCTGTCACTTCCTGTCAGTTAGAACTATCAGGAAGTAAACACAGTAAATTAACTTCCTGATTATTTAACCCCTTAAGGACCATTGCCGTACCAGGACCGTCACGGCGGTCCGGCACTTAAGGATGAATGACGGTCCTGGCACGGCATGGAGTTCAGGGCTCCTGGCGCAGCTGCACGCCGTTCCGGAAGCCCTGAACCGGAAGAGATTAAAAAAAAAAAATGCCCCGTGGTCCACAAGTGCCGGCCGCACGGGATCGCGCTGGTCCTTAAAGGGTTAAACTGCTATTATTTTTGAATAAAACCTCTGACAGGGGTGGGAGTGACCTTGTTTTATTCAGCAGGAAATGCTCTGTAAAATAAATGTTTTCATAAAAAAAAGTTTACTGCTCCTTTAAAGCACAGTTAAAATTTGCTTAACACTTATAGTATTGCATTTATAGCTGTACCATCATGTATTGTACACCTACCACTGTAAGCCATGCTAATCTCCATTCACATTGTTGTAAAGTTATTTGCGTACAAAGTGTGTATATTAACCCTTTGAGTGCCAGAGGGGTATGCAACACATTGCTTTGCAATGCATTGCGTACCTCTCTGGCACTCAAAGGGTTAAACAATTCAAATGCTGACTCCTGCTTCAGAAATGTACGGTAAATTAAACTCTGCTTAGTAAATACACACTGACCAACTGTATACAAACATGGGGGAAGGTGTCTGACTAAACCATTTTTGCTCTCAGCACAAGTGCCTCCTCAGAATCAACTGGATTCTGGGGAAACGCTTGGCTGAGCTTGAAAATCCAATAGTGTGACACCTCCATCCCCAGTTATGTATATGGTCAGTTAGTATTGGAATGTTTGTTTATTTAATAAACATTGTGTATCATTTACCTTTTCGAAGTATGGTTCAGTTTTGTATTGTTTGTGCATCAAATAGACTGCTGTTGTCCTATATCTGAGCCTACACCTTAGCCTCTCTGGTGATAAGCAATGAAGCTAATGTTGAGGTGGTGTGATGAATATTACATTGCAAATGTGATTGGATTAATTTATTTGTGACTGCCCCCTTCTGCGCTATCTGCACCCGTAATATCAGTGCTTTATGAACAGTTCAAAGATTCTGTCTAATTATCTAAAGCAGCTATTCACTTTTTAATGCATATGTATGTTAATCATTCACATCATTCACATCATTCATCAGTGGAAATAACTATTATAATTTGGAAAACACTAAAGGAAAGTCAAATATGGCTCCGTTTTATCCCAGTAATCCCTCTCCATTATATAGATGTAGCTCTGAGTGTTAAATTTAAGAGCTTATAATAATAAAAATACATTTCTCTTTCTTCCAATGTGGAACACAGGGATAATGAGTTAAAGTTACCACCCCCAGAGTGCAGGGAACTTAAAATAAATAAATAAATGAGAGGGGAGATTCCCCTGTTCCTGCCACTCCCTCCCCCGCCTACTTCCAGTTTCAAGTGACCTGCCTCGAAAGAGGATATTGGGGCACATTTCGCTTTAATTTTTCTTTCTAGTAATATGGGACTGTATAATCCCCAATTAGGCATGCTAACTTGTTCATTGATTGCCCTGTTCGCTGGCTCAGTCCTGGAGGTTGACTTGGCTATATATGTCTTTGACTCATTGTTGAGCTTCTCTGAAATTGTTCACTTTTCACACTGTACAAGTCTGAAGAGGGAAGCTGTAAGTGAGTTAATCCTCTTGAGTGTTGTGGTTCTGCTTTATGTCCCTGTTACTCTGACACCCACTGAAATGTGGTGTTTTGCCAGCATTACACTCTATTTCTAACTTTCATTTTTCTGTGTGTTCCTGGTGGCTGCCTTTACTGTATAAGGCTGTTAAGCATTTCTGTTCTTTGCACTTTTGGAGCATGCATCCTTCTTGTGGTGTCAGATGCCTTGCTTCATTAAGCTTTTCTATTAAATCACTTACTCTTTATTTTTTCACTTTTATTTTAAATCTCTCTGTATGGGATCAATATTTTGGCGTGGCCTCTTTAAGAATGTGTGCCCTCACGACAGCTATCTTTATTTCAAATACGTTCTAAGGGACAAATCTTTGCCCTGTTCTTCTCTGAGGGCTCAAAGTGGACCAAAATTGAATCGGATGACCTGCACTTCATATTTGTTACCTTGGAGACCCTGAGAGGGTGCAGTTTTCAAATAGCTGGAAAACCACAGTTTGCTTAGCTCATATTGCAAACTACAGCCCCCAGAATTTCCTATTTCCTGGTTTCTCTAGGGTGACCTAGCCACATTTCTAGGTGCTTGCACATTTTACATAGAGTCTGGTCTCTCTCTTTCTCTCTCCTTCCTGCCACTTAACCCCTTTCAGTCAGGTAAGTACTTTTCTTTTGTTTTTCTGCTATTTGGACTATTTTAGTCTTCTTTTGGGGGTTCTTTTTGACATGTCAGAACCCACTGCTGCTCTTTCAAGACTGGGCTTCCAAGGGAGAATTCTGGTAATCTACATCCCTCTTGTGCTCCACCTCTGGGACCCTCATCTATTGGGCTGGAACCAGTTTGGGTTAAGACTTTTATTTCTCCATTATCACTTTTTCTACTTATGGGTCTTAAACTCTTGGTCTGAACACCCTTTGCCTCCATCAAGAATCTAAGTCCTATCCTTGGGGGTCATTCATAGTTTGCCTGGGATCCCTTTGTGAATGAAGGTGAAACTAATGAGGATGAATTTGATTCCACCCTGCCCTTGGGGGATGTTTACAAGGACTCCTCCTGCCCCTCAGAATCAGTGTGGTCCTGGAGACAATTCAGGTCTCACAGACCTTGGACTCTGTTAACTGTTCTCTAGACATCTTTCAGAGACATATAAAGGAAGCACCCATTTTTCCTTCCCATCTTTCTTTGGGCCAGGATCTCCTGGAAGAATAGGAGAAACCTGATGGACTGTTTCTCCACAGTCTCTAGTTCTTTCCCTTTCTCTCTCTCATTCCTTCCCTCCCCTCTTCTTCCCTCTCGTTCTTTCCCTCTCCTGTTATTTGCTTCTCACTGATTTGTTACAAAGGTACATTTCTATTTTAAATATAACATCTTTAGTTCCATGAAGAAAGATATGACCCTCAACAAAACAGTTGAGCACAACTCAGGCAGGGACAAGCCCCTTTTTGAGGTAGACTCAGAAAAGCCATTATCTGTTTTCACAATCCTGTACCGTATGTTGAGACCCTGTTGGTAATTTGGCGGGAGGGGGGGGCATCAAACTTGGGATTGTATGTAGATTTTAAGATACTCCGATATCTTTTGATTATTTTTGCTATCTATCTGGAAATAGGAGTATGTAGAAACAAAAGGAATGCAAGTGATGAAACCTTTTTTTTTGTTATCTATGAATCAATATTGCTTCAAAATCTAGTGATTGAACTGTATAGAGTGTATCCTTTAGTACAGCATTCGGGTACTCTCTGGCCTGAAAACTTTCACACATTTCTCTTAAGCAAGCAGACAGTTTTACAGATTAGAAGATATCCACACAGTTATGATTTAAGTAATAATTAAAGCACATGGATGGGGTAAAATGTTATTAAATCAGAGCAGGGTATAGTAATCTGTTTTCTTTCACAGAAAAGATCAAAAACAAGGGAATTGCCCTTTAAATATCAGTGTGTTTAGAAATTTTTACTGTAAATCACTGTGAGCCGAATGAATGGAAAGTAAACATCCATTTCTTTGAAAAATGTTTCAAGAGATGAAGGCGGCCCTAGTTACATCCCAAACACATAGTGGATAGCCCTTTGCAAGGCACACATATCTGCAGTATACCTATGATTACTGTAGACATAATGTTTATTCAGAAATTCCAGTTGAGCAGAACAATGCCATCATCAGTTTGCAAGCATTCTTTCATTGCATCTATACTTTCATCATGAGGGATTGGAGGTATTGAGGCTGTGAACATATATTTTCACCAACAAAACATGTTTGTTCTCAAATGAAGGGGTCTTAACTTTCCTCAGAAAACCTGAGGTATCTTCAGTGTTGGATAACCTATTATACACCTTCGGTCTCCATATTTTATCAACTAATTTCTTTCGACTGAAAGCTGAGTCTATGGCAACAGCTATTAAACAGCCTTGTCGATAAACGTAGTTCTTGTGAACTTTATGTAAGGTATACATTGCTGGACTAATCGTATACATCTTGCTCAGATATTTAATTGTGATTTGCTTCGTAACCTCCAGTGTCGTATGTGTTTGAATGACCTGCATGGTGGCCTGATAGGCTGTCATGTAAATCATCCCAGGTGCAAGCTGCAAAAGGCTGCTTTCATGTTAGGAGATAATTGCCCATGGGAACTTTCTGATAGGTGTTTTGCTTTAGTCTATTAAAGCAGTGTTAACATTGCTGCACTAATGTCACTGGTGGGAGAAAACCATAATGGTGTGTAAATGTATTCTGCCTATGAGCTAAGACTGGGTAAGGAGGCCTGTTTGTAAAATGCCTGGCTTCTGCAGGGCCATGATTAAACTTTATCCCATTTTCAGCCATGTGAGTCAGAAACACTTTCTGCAGGCTTATACAGAAAGAACAAATGAGTAAGCGCAAAAACACTACACTAGACCTTTTAAGTGTCAAAGACAGTCAAATAAATAAATAAATAATAGTAAAATCCAGGAATCCAAGGACTAATACAGTCACACCTAATAAAAGAGAGGTAAAAAGGCCACAGTCTTAGATGGATGGAGATGAGACAATGATGGTATAGATGAAATGGGAATGTAATGAAGATGAGATATCGTCTCAGTTCTCTTAGTAATAGGATGTCTTGTGCCTCAGTGCTCCGTCAGTGGTCTTGTAGTCCACCTTCCCAGTGTCAAATCCAAAAGTTCAGAATGCCCTCAAAGACTCCCGTCATCCATAGCATATATCAAAGAGAAGAAAAAAAGATATCTAAGTGTAATACGTTTATTTCAGCAAAATACAGATAAAATGTCACAAATGCGCACTCACAAAAGTCAAAATGACAATAAGCATCTCGAGGTCCCAGACCCCCTTACTGGTCATGATGCCGCCTCCTCTCGTCCAATATTTCTCTGCTCCAAGACGCTCCATTTTAGATGTTCCACTCCACTCTAGTCATGTAACTCCGAGTGTATAATCGCTGAAATGTCCATGGATGCAATAACAGAATACAGCTGGACCACACCAGGTGGTTAAAGACAAGGGATACGTTGAAGGGAGGAACTAGAGATCCACTGATTGTGTTTATACTAGCGGGGGACCGGTGTGGGGACCGGCACTTAATTGGTACGCACTGAATATACAAACTGAACATGTTTTTATCTGCGTTCTTCCGACTTCATCAAGGGCTGTAGTATAGAACTGTGGCCATGTAAACATCCAATATTTAAATTGTGCGCTGCCCTTTGATTGGACAGTCTCAACACATCTGTTAATCCGACTGACCCCACCCAAATGCAGCACACAATAAAATGGAAAAATAAAATATATTTATCAATTAATACTTAAAAAGCATGCAAGTAGCATCATCTTGCTATGATGATACTCTCAACCTATGGCTTTAAAACATCTGCAACATCCCGTAACATTCTAACAACAATAGATGTGTTCTCTTGCAATATGCATTCAGTTGATATAATATTGTTACATATAAAACCACATGTTTCCTAAAACAATGATACATACAAATGATCAAACTAAAAGCTTGATTAAAACTAATACAAGTTAACAAATTGTAAACCTATTATATAAAAGGATATAAGATGATAAAAGATGTTACTACTTGCATGCTTTTTATGTATTAATTGATGAATGCATTTTATTTTTCCATTCAGGTGTTTCATTTTAATGTGCACTGCATTTGGCTGGGGTCAGTCGGATTAACAGATGTGTTGAGACTGTCCAATCAAAGGGCAGCGCACGATTTAAATATTGGATGTTTACGTGGCCACTGTACTATACTACAGCCCTTGATGAAGTCGGCAGAACACCGATGAAAATGCGTTCGGCTTGTATATTCAGAGCGCACCCAATGAGTGCCGGTTCCAGCCCCGGTCCCCCGCTAGTATAGTCCCAAGCAGTGGATCTCTAGTTCCTCCCTTCAATGTATCCCTTGTCTTTAACCACCTGGTGTGGTCCAGCTCTATTCTTTTATTGCATCTATGGACATTTGAGCAATTATACACTCGGAGTTACATGACTAGAGTGGAGTGGAACATCTAACATGGAGGGTCTTGGGCAGAGAAATGTTGGATGAGAGGAGTCGGCATCGTGACCAGTAAGGGTGTCTAGGACCCCGAGATGCTTATTGTCCTTTTGACTTTTGTGAGTGTGCATGTTTTACATTTTATCTGTATTTTGCTTAAATGAACATATTACACTTAGATTTTTTTCTTCTCTTTGATATATGCTATGGATGACAGGAGTCTTTGAGCGCATTCTGAACTTTTGGATTCTGCAGGCATATGTTGCTTTCCATTATGTCCTGGTTTAAAGCACAATAATTAACTGGTGTTGTAATGCACATTTATAACTTAACAAGTTTTTTGTCATTTTGCTGATCCGTGCGATAGCATTAACAAAAACAACATTGGATTTTCTGCTCTCTCCTCATTTCTTCTCTTTTTTTCTTGCAGCTGATCCTTTTCAGATGATGCTAAAATCTTTACTGGGTTATCAGTCTGGTGTTATTGGGGAAGCCGGTGAGAGTCATATGCAGAAAAAGCTCTACGAGAACGGCATCAATAAGGCCTTAGAAAGCAACTTCAGCTTAATAATTAAGGTACTAAATTATCTGGGGCATTTACTTCAAAATGTATATAGTTTAAATGACCATGTGTGAGAGTTTCTTGGCTGATTCATTTTCTTACCTACTTTTACATTTTCGGTGTTGTATTATGTTTTGGCTACAAACAATGCAATCTATTAATAGCCTTTATTTCTTCAAAACAGTTCTGTCTAATACCACATAATTTTACTTTATAGGGATAATGTCACCTGCTCAGGGGTGGGATTTTTTTTTTAATTTTATTTTATTATATTAAAGCCATACAGCTGGGAGGATTAATCTCTTAACACTTCCAAGTGGTCCCACAAATCTTAAAACTGTACAGTTAGGTTTTATTTATTTCTTTTTTGTAGGGGGTTTCACCTCTCCTGAATTTCTCTGGGTTAGGTAAATTCAGCTGATTTATTGATTTAAACCATAGTTTGATAGCGTTAAAAGTCAACTAAAAGAAATATAAAGCAGCAGTATTTTTTGTTACCTACAACAATATTTTTATTGTAATCACCAGTTGGCATTGTTGCTATTGTTTCAGTTGGAGATTATAGAAAACGGTAGAAAAAATACTCTTTTGAAACTTGTTGTAGCTGTTTCTAACAGTTTTTTATTTATTAAAAAAAGTTGTTCTTTAATAACTTACCAATGAAGCATCTTCCAGCAATGGAAGTACATTTGCTTCTTTCAACAGGAACAGCCTGCATGTGGATTGGAATGTTTATTCTGTCACAGCTGCACTTTCTTTGTCCTCCACCAGAACCTCCTCAAGTCCAGTGGAGGATTAAAATTGATTTTCTGGTTGTCCGCCAAATGTGTACTGTTTCACATCTCTCATTGGTCACCCAGGCAGAGTGTGTGTGTGTTTATACAGTAATGTGCAAAAGTTTTAAGCAGGTGTGAAAAAATGCTGTAAAGTAAGAATGCTTTCAAAAATAGACATGTTAACAAGGTGAGGTTGCTGAAGACCGTTTAATGTCAAAAGTCATACATCATGGCAAGACTGAGCACAGCAACAAGACACAAGATAGTTCTATTGCATTAGCAAGGTCTTTCCCTGGCAGAAATTTCAAGGTAGTCAGGGTTTTCCAGATGTGCTGTCCAAGCTTTTTTGAAGAAGCACAAAGAAACCGGCAACATTGAAGACCATAGACACAGTGGTCGGCCAAGGAAACTTAGTGCAGCAGATGAGGCACATCATGCTTACTTCCCTTCACAGTCAGAAGATGTCCAGCAGCGCCATCAGCTCAAAATTGTTAGAAAACAGTGGGATCCTGGTACACCCACCTACTGTCCAGAGAAGACTGGTCAGAAGTGGTCTTCATGGAAGACTTGCAGCCCAACAAAAGCCATAGCTCTGATGTGGAAACAAGGCCAAGTGACTTAACTATGCATGAAAATACAGGAACTGGGCGCATAAAAATGGCAGCAGGTGCCCTGGACTGATGAGTCAAAACTTGAAATATTTGGCTGTAGCGGAAGGCAGTTTGTTCGTCGGATGGCTGGAGAGCGATACAAGAATGTGTCTGCAAGCAAAAGTGAAACGTGGTGGAGGTTCTTTGCTAATTTTATGCTGCATTTTATTGGTTAATGCTGAGAAGTACAAGCCAATCTTTATCCATCATGCAGTACCATCAGGGAGGTATCTGATTGGCCCCAGATTTATTCTGCAGTGTGACAAGGACCCCAAACATGCAGCCAAAGTCATTAAGAAATATCTTCAGTGTAAATAAGAACAAGGGGTCCTGGAAGTGATGGTATGGACCCCACAGAGCCCTGATCTCGACATCATCAAGTCTATTTAGGATTACCTAAAGAAAGTGTATCAACTGAGGCTGCCTAAATCCACATAAGAACTGTGGTTTGTTCTCCAAGATGTTTGGAACAACCTACCTGCTGAGTTTCTTAAACTCCGTGCAAATGTACCTAAAGAATTTATGCTGTTTTGAAGGCAAAGGGTGGTCACAACAAATACTGATTTTGATTTTTCTTGTGTTTACTCACTACATTTTGTTAAATGATAAAAATAAGCTATTAATGTGTCTATTTTTGAAAGCATTCTTACTTTACAGCATTTTTTTCACACCTTCCTTAGACTTTTGCACAGTAGTGTGTGTGTGTATGTAAATATAATATATGTATATATAATATATGTATATATAATATATGTATATATAATATATATAATAAAGAATATAATATGTATTTATGATTGAGAGCAAGGACTCTTTCATTACCATGGCAATACAGGAATCTTGCTAAATTACCTTTTAATATTTTTATGTGAATAAGACACCTAAAGGCAAATAGAGAAACACATATCTTTTATTGTCTTCTATTCACATGCAATTACACTTATTTCATATGACCTAGGAGTCAACCCTTTCAATGGAGCAGTAATGTTATAAAGTTTAAACTTGTTTGTCTAAAGATTATATTGACCTGACTACAACTGTACTGGTGTGTTAATATTTTAAAGCTCTGTACTAAGGGTCGCTCACCTGATTACTCCGGAAATCTTGAAAGGGTTTGGTTGACAAAGCTATCTTCTTGATTGATTGATCTTGTTTAAAACCCATATCACCAATTTTCATTCCTACGCAGTTCCTATATTATTATATTTGATCTATGTAAAATAAGTATGTGTGAGTGTGGGCACTCCTAGAATGAATTAATATGTATAGCCTGGATTTTGTAGCAAATAATTCACATAAGTCTCCATGATTAAGCAAACCAGTTGACAACATTCACATATCTTCTTTATGTTGCCAAGTGTGGGGTTTTATTGTAAATGTTTATTAAAACATAACCTCTGCCACTGAAAGGGTTAAGTTGTGTACTACTGGAGCAAATAAACTGCGCCATGTGCAAGGCCACCATGACGGGTACTGTAGTCTTTGCCCCTTGGAAAGAAGTAATAGTTTGAGAAGGCCACTGGTCACCTGAAGAAGTAGACAGTTATTCTCCACCCCTTGGGGATGGGAATTGGAGCACCATGCAATGGACAGCTGAAACACAACACAGTTGAGGGAAGCAGGCCCCCAGCTGGGGGCATAATGTGATTTGTGTAGCAGGCTTACCTCCTTATGGAATATGTGGAGTAGGGATGGCAAATAGATGGCTGTGTGTGTGTGTGTGTGTGTGTGTGTGTGTGTGTGTGTGTGTGTGTGTGTGCGCTCATGCATGGTCCTTTTTTGCAGAAGGAAGTTGGGGGCAGGCCAAATCCTTTCAGTGATTTACACAGGAGTGGCTGGCCGCTCTTGTCAACCCCCCCCCCCCCCCTGCATGTTTGAAACGGGCAGCAAGGAGGTGATTTGCATAACTGCCTACTCTTTTATAGTATAGCTACATATACATTAATATGATATCATGTGTGTGTGTACAGGCTTTTAACCTCCACCACACCCCTTTCTTCCCATTCACCTTGTACAGAACTTCACCCATCCACCACAGTACACACCTCCTCCCTCCCCATTGCGTCTTACTCCCCTTCATCTGATCACCTACACTCCCCTTCACACTTTGCCTACTATCAATGCATTGGATACCTTTCTGACACTGAAAGGGTTAAATTTGGTACCATTATTTGGTAATCCTACAGCTCCCGCAATGTATAGCAAAAAAAAAATCAGACCGGCTCAGACATATTCCATGAATGCACTTAGGTGTGCATTTAAAATATGGTACTGCCATGTAAGGACCACAGGGTCCTCACATGGCAGGAATGCATGTTGAGTGGAAGAGCTCCTGCAAGGGATGCAGACAGCAGCGGAGGAAATGGCTGCCAATTGAAGCATGCAGCACGCTGTCTCCGGAGGGGGTAAGGGTTGTGATCTTACAGGTGCAGGTCAACAAACTGCTTCATGTCTGATCTAATTTTTTACTGTAAATTCATTTGTTCCTGGAATATGCCTGAGCAGGTATGTTTGTTTTGTTTTTGTTCTACATTACGGGAACTGTAGGATTATCAAATGTAACCTTTTCAGAGTCAGAAAGGTATCCACCACCTTGCAAAGCAACATTTTGCATACCCCTGTGCCACTCAACTGGTTAAGACACGTGCCAAGACTTCTGGGGGGGGGGGGTAAATATGTAGAAATTAAAGGAGTATCTGTCTGGTTGCTATAATTCAAGGCAAATAAATAGTCTGTGTAGGAATGAAAAAAAGCACTCTCAGGACTTCAATAAAGTGTGAAAAAAGTCAAAGTTTACTGATCAACGTTTCAGTTAAAAACTTGCAACCTTTCTCAAGATAAACCAATGGTGCAAATAACCCCCATAATATACCCTAGGGCAATGAGGGCGACCAGAACCGGTGTCCTCATAGCTATGTGATGTCACCAACTTAATCAAGAATCTTAATTATCATAATGAGAACACTTAACAATACCAATCATTAATAAATATGTGAGAAAACCATAATGTTAGGTTACATCATAGGTCACGTCTCCCCGGTACGGTCAGGTTGAAACATTTCAGTCTTGAATCTATAACAGACGTGTACAGTAGCGTGTCCGCGTCAGACTGATTGGCTATGCATATACAGGAAAAAATAATTCTTTTTGCCACTATCAGATACAAGTTGAACTGATCAATAGTGCTGCTCCAGAGATTAATGTGACCACACTGAAGTATAACCACTTAAAGTCTAGAAAAACATCTCCCAGTCTCCAACATATCGCAACGCATCAGAGAGTACACCGGGGAGCCACTGTTCAACATAGCAGGCTCCACAATAGAATAGAACACATAAAATAAAACAAAAAAGTTAGATGTACCGATTTAAATTAAGTTTACAAAAGATAACATTGTTCTAATACCTGTGCAGTGTACGTACCAATGAATCCGTCTAGCATGTGATGAGATACAGGAGCATGTAGCCACTGTTTATCGTGAAAGATCATGTTGTTTGGTATATATAAAAAAAGAGAGCCTCATTACATAATTTTTCTCCTCAGGAGACACACACACCCAGGGGCGGCAGTAAGGAGGAGATTCATATCTTCTCCATACTGCCAGTCCTAGAGATACGGGGGGGAGTGATTTTGAGCGGAGTGGGCAGGGGCCGAAGGCCACTCCTGTCAAAATTTCTGCAAAGAGTTTGCCCATCCCTCAAAAAAAAAAATATGGCTGACTCTGGCAAACGCACCCGGACCTCTCCTACACCCAAAACAGTCTCATTCTCCACAATACTGCCCTCGTCACCAGCTCTCCTACAGCAAAAACTTGTTCCTGCTCCACATACATCTGACATCCTATTACACACACTTAGCACAGGAGGGGGCCTCCTTCAACCAATGACAGCATAAACTCAGGATCATAGGACTTGGAGACAAACACAGAGGAGACTGACTTATCAACTACTAAATTAAGCATTTGGTTGTCAGAGGGATACACATCTCATTGCTCAGCAATGCATTGCCTACCCCTCTGGCACTCAAGGGGTTAATAAATGCCGTAATTTTTCCACTACATCCGACACGTTCCACAGACCCCAGTGAAAGCATGAAGTTACAGATACTGCTCACTTTCAACACATCATTAACCCCTTCATGCTACAGGGCTTTACAATGCAATGCAGCTTCAAGGGTAACACACATCTTTAACCCTTATCTACTACATAACACAACTGAAACACTTAAATGATTTATTATGCCTTATTTACTAGTACCTCTTCTACATGCTCCAAAACACACTTTGTTTCATGTTAAACAACATATTTTTTATTGCTACAACCTAAATACAAAAAGCCTATTCCTTCCTCCAACCTTCAGTTTGGCCGCTGCTGGATCCGGTCCCTGCCGCATTGCACAGCACCTTGGATATTATGTGTGCCCCCTGTGTCCTGCGGCCCACATTTACAAACACATACAATAAATGAGAAACTATGGCCTTCCTTTACCCCTTGAGTGCCGGAGGGGTACACAATGCATTGCTCAGCAACCACCTCAGTGGTTTAATGTAGTAGCTGATAACTGCACTGCCATTGTGTAGGAGCAGGGAGAGGGGGTGACTGACATTCAGCTTGGCGGTAATGTCATGCTCCTTAACCCTTTGAGTGGAAGAGGGGTGCGGAATGCATTCAGTATCCCTCTGGCACTTAAAGGGATCACTTATCTCCCTACTGCCTCCTCCGCTCCCAACGCTTGAGCTGCCTCCTGCTTCGGGGCCTGTGGGCTCTACTTCACCACCATGCCCCACCTTATCGGATCACTGGCTGTATATCACTCATGTATTTTACTTTTTTCTGCCTGCCTTCCCAGCTGCAGCGACCTCCCTCTCCTTCTCTAGTCTGCTCCATACTGCGTTCTCCTCCGCTCCCAATGCTTCGGCTGCCTGCCACTTTGGGGGCTGTGGCCTCCCCAGCCCCGCAATCTTTTATTACAGCTGTTGCTCAATTCTCTAATTTATGAACACATGGCCATACCTAACCAGCTGCTCAAAATTTGTACAAAGAGGTGCTTTGCAGGTCACGTTTCACTATTTTCTTTAAACCGTTCAATGAAATACATTGCATATACAACTACTCTGACACTCATTAACCCTTTAAGTGCCCCAGGGCTATGGAACGAAATGCAAACCAATACGTTTCGTACCCCTCTGCCACTCAAAGGGTTAAGGCCGAAACAGATGTGTCTGCTCTATAGCCACTGTTCTTTATTTCTAGAATTAAAGGGGATCTATCACCCCTATACAATTTAGCCTTAATAGTTAGATTATATAGCGAATATGCATAAAACTGTATTAATTTAGTTTTTAAATCTCTATTTGGCTGAAATTGAAGGAATAAATGTTGCCCTTCACCTACTTCCGGACAGACTGCTGTGGCCAATGAGAGCGCTCCAGCTTAAAGGCAGAAAGCCTCCATCATTGGAGGCGGCTGGTTAGAGGGTGGAGAGCAGAGGCATAGTGACAGACTGGGGGTACAGAGCTGTATCCGCAGTCTGTCCGGAAGTAGGTGCAGGGCAGAGTTTATTCCTTCTATTTTTGCCAAACAGATTTAAAAAACTAGATTCGCTATATAATCTAACTATTAAGGCTAACTTGTATAGAGGTAATAGATCCCCTTTAAGTGGCCTGTAGTAAGGAGCAGGTTACATGTAACTGTATATATGTGTCTCACTCACTACACTGTGTATGTGTGTGCGTGTGTGTCTCTCTCTCTTTCAGTGTGGCTACTGTATGTGTCTCTCACTACACTAACTGTGTATGTGTCTCACTGTACTAAGTGTGTGTGTGTGTGTCTCAGTATGGATACTGTATGTATGTGTCTGTTTTACAATGGGGTGTATGTGTGTGTCTCACTGTTGCCCTATCGTGTGTGTGCGTCTCTCAGGATAGGGACTGTGTGTTTCAGTACAGGGGTTAAACTCCTCTTGGGGGAAAGACACAATACACCAAATGCAGTACTCTCCAATGCTTTACATACTTTTTTTGGACCTGAAAGGACTAAGCTCTGAAAATCCAACAAGCCAGTCATTAAACCACTGATTTTTTTTTTTATGTATTATTAACAGTATGGGCAACGGCGTGCCAATATTTCTAGTGTGTGTGTGTATATGTATATATATATATATATATATATATATATATATATATAATAAAGATGAAGCATCCCGTGACCATTCAAAGCCAAACACACCCGGGGGGGGGGGGGGGCGGGGCAGTATGTGGAGGCATTATGCAAAACTGCTCAATACTACCTGTCCCATTGGTACAGCATAATGCTTGATTTTCACAGGAGTATGCCCCCGCCCCACCCACTCCTGTGAAATTCTCCATCACAACACATATCTCTCTACACCCTCCCTCCCATTTTCCATGCCGGAACTTCACCATCCACCATACTACACACCTCCTGCTTCTGCACTCTCCTTCACCTCGCACACTCTCTTTTGCCCAATCGCCTCTATCTCTCCTTCGCCTGATCTCTCTCCTTCCTCTCAAAACATGTAAAACAACCAAAAAGCAACCAAAACATCAAACAACAACAAAAAAATCTATCAAGCTAGTGAACCACTCTTGATCAAACAAAAAATACAGTGGTGACACAACACCACCACCCCCCCCAAAAAAAAGAACAATCAATAGCATGAAGCATACTTGATCATCCAAATAAAAATATTAAGCTTTTTTTTTTTTTAAAAAAAAAAAAAAAAAAAAAAAAAAAAAAAAGCAACCTTGATCGATTAAAAAGAAAATATTTATATAATTCAAGCAAGTTTGAACGTTGAGATGATATTCACTCTTGAGCAATCAAAAAAGTAAATCTGTGACAATTGATCAAGCTAATTTTTAAAATGTAACCCTCTGAGTGCCATTTTGCAATGCGTATTTCACCCCTGTCTAACAAACATGCTTTTGAGCCATTTGTTTTATGCATATAAAGCATGAAAAATGTAGGTTTAACATTCTTCACCAAAACCCAGGTTATGTAGTTACTCTTCAAGGAGCTTGAACTATGAATTTCGATGATTTTGTTCACGAGTGATAATATGAATATTGGCTCAAATGGTTGTAGTTTTTACTTTTGTAGTGTACTGAAGACTATTTTAAATGTAATCGTTTTCAAGAAAAAAAAAAAATAAAAATAAAAAAAAGCAAGCAAACAAACAAGTCATCACATTGGGGATATTGTTCAGTTCTAGTAGTCTTCTACAAAAAAATAAAAGTATTAGTTTGGAGGCAAACAATCTGCACTACAGGGAACATAAATGTCCTTGTTGTTTTTCAATGGTGTTTTTTTACCCCTTTATGTTTTGAGTGCCAGAGGGGTTCTAACACATGTTGGGTGCACCAGGGTTAAATGTTCTGGCATGCAAGAGGTTATGGTCCACATTTAAATCAGCGGGTCCTTTTGCCCTCCATGATGCATTTAGTTTACTCCAGAATTGCTCCCGTTTTTGTGTATATGTCCCCAAATGCTTCTGACACCTGCTCTTTACCTCCTGTTTCTTTCAGCTCTCAGAGGAGTTGCTAGCAAAGTGGAATTCTTACCCACAGTCCCAACATGTCCCTCTCTGCCAGCACATGCTTGGGTTTGCCATGAAATCTGTCACACAGACCGCCATTGGTAGCATCTTTGAGGACGAACAGGAAGTAATACGATTCCGCAAGAACCACGATGCTGTAAGTCAGGGGTTCCCACAAATAACATCCTGTCAAATACATTGCTTAGCAATGCATTGGTGATAGATAAATAAATAAAGCAAAGTGTTACCTGCCTCTTGGGTCATTAAAGGTTTAAAGAGGCAGTATCCCCTAAAATGAAAAGGATTCATATGTACTTAACCCCTTAAAGACCAGAGGTCCCGGGGTGTGTGGTCCTTTAAGGACCAGATAGGAAACTTTGAAGTGCTGGCCCACGTGACTGATCACGTGTGCTGGCATGCCGATCAGGGGATTGATAGAGATCGCTCCGGTCTTGGAGCGGTCAACTTCAGTCCCTGCTATTACAGCGCTCCTGCAGGAGCGCTGTGAGTGAAAAGTATGTGACGTGCCAGGACCATCACTGTTCCTTAGTGGGAAAATAGCAGTGATGTCCTGGCACGTCACTGGACGTTAAGGGGTTAAGGGGTTAAAGGAAAACAAACACCTCCTAATTATAACTAACCACTTAACTTACTATGGCCAGAAAGTTCTGGTGTCCCCTATGAATTTTAAGTTGTTGCTTTTATTTAAGAGAGAACCTCTTCAGTCAGTCCTGGATGACAGGTCAGTGGTGGTGGCTGACAGACCCCCATCCTTCACACACACACACACACACACACACACACACACACACTGAATTAGGCAGAGTTATTAGCCCACTTAACCCTTTAAAGACGAGAGGGGTGTGCAATGTGTTTGATCCTTTAAGACCTAACCGTATGTACTACATATAGGGTACCAAAGATCTAAAAAGAAGGAAAAAAAGAAATGCACACACCAGCCACAGTATATTAGATAATATATTTTCAGTCCGTGGTCTGAAAACAAAATAGACTGACAGCAGTTCTTTTCACTTTAAGATCTGTGTCGACTGTTTTGAGTTCATCACACAATGCTTTAAAGTTGGCTTAATGAGAAGTACACTTCTAATGAAAATGATAGTGTAGGGCTTTTCTCACTCATGATAGATGTAGATTTCCATAGTTATTACAATTTAAACTCCTATTTTTGTTTTTGTGTTTTTTTTTTTTGTTTACATTAACAGTTCCCTCTAGTGGTCAGATTTCAGTTGCTTATTTTGTTGCATTCTACGTGAGAGGTGAGTTGCTGACAGTTTTCAATAGAATATGATAGAAACTATGGAGTCATGCTGTCACTAGGAACTTTCAGGAAGTAATCATACTGTCACTTTGAGTTGTTATAAATTGTGAATAAAGCAGTAGGGGGGGTATCTTTATTTTACTCAGCCGAAACAGCCAAAAGCCCTATAACATATAAGTTTTCATTAAAAAAAAGTACTGACTGCTGCTTTTAAGTTGTGATTGATACTATTCTTGTGTGAAGTAGTTTGCTATAATTATGGTTATTTTCAGATTTGGTCAGAGATTGGAAAGGGATTTCTGGATGGATCTATTGAAAGAAATCAAAGTCGAAAAAATCTTTATGAAGCTGGTATATTTTTATTATTATTATTATTATTATTGCTGCTACTACTCCTATTTATATAGTAGATCATGAACATCCTTTGTTCTGTTCAGTTCTGACATCTTATGTCACTATTTACCAAGACTTCTTCCCTTCTTTAAAGTGGTACAATATGCTTGTAATTAATGTCTCTTAATTAGTTTATCCCTTAAGGACCAGAGATGGACAACACATTGTAAAGCAGTGCTTTGCCCTGCTGTCTTGTACTTAAGGGTTTAACAGAAGACTTAGATATGTGTCTTTTTTACAGTAGTTTTTTGTATGAGTACGTTTGTGTGTATTCCGCTTCTGTAATCATATCTGTTTCTGTTTTTAAAATCTGTTCCATATATGATTTTTGCTTAGTGGATTTTTTTAAACAAATCATAATTTCTAAAATGACATGACTAATGGAGTTAAATCATATGTGTGTTCTATAAAAAAAAAAAAAAAAAAGTTAAAGGGTTAGTAATAATATTGTAGATAATCAAAAAATAAATCTATCGATGTCAGTCTGATCTCTCAAACCTTTATGGTTTGTGAGATATATGGTGATATATAGTGATAAAGTTTCCACCTCACTGATATCCGCTGTAGAGCTGGCAGCAGGAGATTCATGTCAGCCGACTCGAGGCGGCTCTTCCGCAGAGCCCAAATACTACAATCTAAAAAGAAATGCTTCATTGGAACGGTCTACAAAATGTGTCTGGTGTGCAAGCATGCTTTGTACACCATTCCAGTTAAGTATTTCTTTTTAGACTGCGGTATTTTGGCTCTGCTGAAGAGCCGCCTACCGGTCCCAGGACCAGGATCTTCTTTTGTCAGCTAGAGGCTGACGTCAGTGTGTGTGTGTGGGGGGGGGGGCTTTAAAACTAGCATTGATGGATTTCGTTTTTGATTATCTACAATATTACTTTTTTTATTTATTTAAGACACTTCTAACCTTTTACGCCTGAAATGATACTTTGCAAAATAAATGTATATACCAGACAAAAATGTTACATTAATATTTACCTCCCAACACATGATGAAATATTGACCTATTATAAAATGTAGTATTTCACTTTAAAACTTCAGACCTCCTAGTAACCTAGAGGAAAAAAAAAAGATACCATATGTTTTAGCTTTACATGTTTAAGGGCATGTCAACAGCACAAAACTTCACCTGCTATAGCCAACTGGTTTCAGTAAAGTATTATCCATTTGCTTGTGACTTGATATGCCTGCACTGAAAGGGATAGTAATACTTCGTTTTATCTTTATTGTATTTTGTAGGCCTTAAGACATATCATTCTTCATGTTTTTTATCTCTCAAACCTTTATGGTTTGAGAGATATTCACAAGCAAAGTTTCCCCTCACTGACCAAAACAGTCAAGTCTGCCATCTAGCTGTCAGATTTGGAATACGGTCCGTGGACTGGCTGTGGCTTTACAGCAGAGGCGAGATATAAGAACTACTTCATTCAAATAGTCTACAAAGTGTGCCTGGTTTGCAAGCACAATTTTTAGAAATAGTTATTTTTATATCTTGCGATCTCGGCTCTGCTGAAGAGCCAGCGGTTGATCTGCGTACTGGATTCCAAATCTGACAGCTAGATGGCAGACTTGACCGTTTCAGTAAGTGAGGGGAAACTTCGCTTGTGAATATCTCTCAAACCATAAAAGTTTGAGAGATAAGACTTATATTGTTCTTCATGTTTTTTTAATGCCTACAAAATACAATAAAGATAAAACAAAGTATAACTATCCATTTAAATGGTTGCAATATTCCCAGACAAGAAGATAAGGTACACATGTTACACCATTTTGCTTCAGTTGAGGTCACTGCAATTTGTGCACTTATTCTGAACCGAACAAAAGTTTCCAGAAATTGGCTCCTTTTGTTAATAAAAAATACATATTTATTTCTTTGCTTCTATAATATCTTAGATATTAAAATATTGGTAAAACTGCCTTACAATACCACATTAAAAAGCTATAGTTCTCTTGAGAAAAAGTGTATGTAGGGAGTGCCAGAAGCACAAAGCATTTCTAACTCGGTATCGAGCTTTTAATCAAATTGTTTCATATTGTTTGGAAAATGTTCAAATGTGCTTAAAGATAAGCAGTGCACAGAATGGTAGCGAGGACTCTAAGTGTTTAACCCTTTAAGTGCCAGAGGGGAATGCAACACTTTGCTCCACAATGCATTGTGTACCCCTCTGACACTCAAAGGATCAAAATCCTAATTTAAATCTGCCAGATTTTCTTTGTTTCCTGTGGTGTCATTGGTTTGTCCTAGAATTGCTTATACATAGGCCCCTATTACTTTAGCTGCTTAGTAAATTGATCCCCATGCTTTCATACATAGTGAAAAACCTTTTTCCCTTGATAATTTCTTCATCTGAAGATGTCTTACTTGATAGGTTTACTCATTAAGAATATTAATATGACTTCTTTAACTGTCTCTAGTTTCTTCATGCTAGTGTGGGTTTGTCACAAGCCTACTAATAAGCCATTGCAGTTGTGAAAGGAGTAACAATTTTGCTTCTGTTTAAGCGCTAATGGAGATGGAAACTGTGCTGAAGAAAGCCATAAAAGAACGCAGAGGGAAAAACCCTGCAAGACATGTATTCATGGACTCCTTACTTCAAGGAAACCTCAGCGACAAGCAGGTGAGTCAAGAACACTGATGAATGGTTATTAACCTGCGAGACGTTTTCATATAGATGGACGTAGAACTATTGCCCTTTACTTAAAAAATTATCCAGACTTGTCCGTGAAAATAAGAACAGGCTAACACAATAAATCTCACCCTCGCTCCTAGTGATTTAGCATGGAATACAGTGTGCAGCAATTGTGCAGACTCTCTCAGCCTCTTAACCTCCACGGTTCCTTTCTATTTGGTGAACCCAGGGACTTGTGTGCTCTCTAGAGAGACAGTATTCTTATTCAAGGCCAGTGAGAATCCAGATATTATAAACATGTATATTTAATAAAGCCATTTGATATGGAAAAGTGACATGAGAATATTGTAGCTGCAAAAAACATAATGAAAAAGTTAATATAAATTAGTTTTATGGTAGTGAGAGAGAGACAGGACATCTATATAATTTTACTTTTTTTATAAATCATTTGTGAGACCTCATCTAGAATATGGAGTACAGTTTTGGGCGAAATTTCTTAAGGGATTATCGAAGTTGAAAAATTGCCGAGACGTGCAATAAAATTAATAAAGTAGATCAAATAATACAAGTGGCGCGAATGTGGAGAGATAGGAAAAAACAATCACAACTTTGCTGCCTGACCAGGACTTCCACTCACAAAATCCAAACAGAAAACATAAATATACAATATGGTCTGGCCCATCAGTTGTGAATATCAATTACCTCCTAAATATAAAAATATCAAAATGTCATCCAGACATTCAATTAGTGCAAACTGGCAAATTGTAGTCCGTTAAATAGCGTTACACAGTGGTTTATAGTTGTAAAACCACAATCCTCTATGCAAAAGGAAATTCTCACTATATCAGCCACATCGCATTTGGGCAGTCAGTAATGCGCATGACTGCAGCGCCACCAGGGAGAAGAGATCCGCCCACCAGCCGAGGTTGCTGGGTGGCACTGTGGCCCGTGTACACGGGCTTTAGTATATATGTGTAATAAATATATAATATAGAATACATTACAAAAGACAGTGGCACATACTGAGTAAATTGTAATAAGGTATATGTATATACATATATGGTGCATGTCCCAAAAGATAATAGTATATAGGTGTATGGAGCAGAAGGAGAGAAAGGTTTGAGACAGGAGAGGGCAGAGTGTGTGGATGGTGCAACAAGAAATTCCTTGTGTGCTGAGCAAAGGAGGCAGCCAGGAACATAAGAAGAGATTGGGGAAGAGATGTAAGAAGGGTAACAGTATGGAGAGCATTAAAGGTGAGAAGAAGGACTTTGTAAGTGAGGCGTGCTGAATAGGGAGCTGTGACAGATGTCTAAGAATTATGTGAGAAGGTTCAGTTTTTGGGGAGAGTGTGGTGATTCCTGCAGCCGAGATTAAAACAGATTGCATAGGTGAAAGAGGAGAAGCAGGGAGGACAGTTGTAGCTACCTTTAAACTTCTTGCACCTGTCTGCTGGCAGTTTCTCCCACTCTTCAATTGCAATTTGTTCAAACGCTTGAATGTTTTCAGGTTTCCTTCTCCCAATGGCAGATTTCAGCTCTTTCCAACAGCTTTTAATCGGATTGAGATCAAGGCTCTTTAACGGCCACTCTAAAACAGTCCTTTGTGATTTTTGATGTGTGTGCTTTGGATCATTGTCCTGCTGGAGGACCCATGATCTTCAACCCATACCTACGCTCCTGACACTGGGTAGGACATTTTGCTGTAACATGCCTTGGTAATCCACTCATTTCATGATTCCCTTAATACATTCAAGGTCTCCTGTACACGGAGGCAGCAAAGCAGCCCAACAGCATTACAGGTCCTCCGCCATATTTAACTGTAGTTAGGATGTTCCTTTCCTTATAAGCTTCATTTCATTGCCTATAAACATATCACTGGTCTGAATTTGCAAAAGAGCTCTATTTTGGTTTCATCTGTCCATAGAATATTTTCCTAGAATGATTGTGGTTTCACTAGGTAGGTTTTGGCAAAGACCAGTCGTGCCTTTTTATATTTTGCTTTCAGCAGTGGGGTTCTCTTTGGCCTTCTGTCATAAAGCCTTTCTTGGTTTAGTGTGCAGCAAATGGTACAGGTTAGAACCATTACTCCAGATTGCTCCAGGTCATCATTAAGGTGTGTGAATGTCTTATGTAGTGTGTTTTCCACAGTTCACACCAACCTTCTAAAACTTCTCTGATCAATTTTCCTCTTGCTAGCACATCGCCACCGGGAGGTTCTTGACCGTTCCATGAGCAGCAAACTTCTAAATAACATTGTGAACTGTTGAAACAGGGATGCCAGGTTCTTTGGAGATGGCCTTGTACTCTGTAGAATTCTTATGCTTGGGGACAATAGTGTTTCTGATGCTCTCAGACAGCTCTCTTGTCTTCACCATTGTGAAAAAGGAACAGGGAATAAAAGTGGTCTGTTTAAGCCTTAAAGCCATCTTTTTTATTGTTTTATCCTGTGCTATTCTGTATCAAACATATGAGTGTATATAGACCAAAGCTGTTTCACTATACACTTTTTTTCAGGAGATATTATATATGACATACAAAATTTTCAAGGGTGCCAATACTGTTGGTCAAAACTGTACACGAGTCACACGCTCCACATATACTCCAACTTATGTAATTTGATTTACATACAAACACATGGCACTGAAAGGGTTCACTGACTATGGTACTGGCAAGTTAACTTATCAGAGTTCCAAAGAGAGAGCAATTCACTCCTTAGAGCAGACGTCCCAATATTTATTACCGTTGCTTTTTGACAGAAAAGCTTTTTAATGTTTCACTGATCTGCTTCCTTGGTAAATCAGGAGGCTGGTAAAGTGCAGCTAGCAGCGCTACACTTACAGACACTTCTATATTGAAGCAGGACATGTAATAAATATTGGAATACTACTGGAGGAAACTGTCACTGGAACTCTGATAAGCAGCTAATCTTCTAGGAACACAGCAAGTTAACACTTTGAGCACCACAGTGACGTGCAAGACATACACACACACACACACACACACACAAACACACACACAAACACACACACACACACACACACACACACACACACACACACACACACACACACACACACACACACACACACACACACACACACACACACACACACACACATATCATGAATCTGACTCACAGACACCACACTGCCCTCTATAGTAGTTCCAGGTTGCGCTGAAATAACCTTTGTGCCTCCCAGAAGTAGAAGGTCTAAGTATGCATGGAGTTGGTCAGCTCACCGCTGTAACACAGGCCACATAGTGGGACACCACATCACTACCTACAGAAATTATGTAAATCGTGGTACAGTGTTAGCCATAGAAAATGCATGAGGCTAGTAGAGAAAATGATACCTTTATTGGCTAACTGAGTGGCTCCAGGATGCAAGTTTTCAAGACAACTAAATCTTTTCTTCAGGCAAAATATTATGCCTGAAGAAGAGACCTAGTTGTCTTGAAAGCTTGCATCCTAGAGCCACTCTGCCAATAAAGGTATAATTTCTCTGTCATCCAATACAGGTTACTGGTAACTCTAAAAAATGTGAGTTCCCGCTTTACCGCATAGGCACCATTGCTTCATTCACTCCTATGGGACTGTACAGTTTGGACATTTCTCTGAAACCGTTTAACCTAGCGACTTCAGAGATGGCTGATTTTACTTGTCTGCCCTTGCTCTATCATGAAAGCTTGCATCCTAGAGCCACTCTGCCAATAAAGGTATCATTTCTCTGTCGTCCAATACAGGTTACTGGTAACCCTACTGGTACTTCTAGGTAGGCGATCCGCCCCTTTAAGTAGGCAGGAACAGTTCTAGAATTGTGTGCATGGGTGGAGCCTACATTCACTCCTTGGCTGCAGCTAGCCAACCAGCTCCAGAAAGATTTGTTCCTTGGTGAAGACACAGGCAAGAGAACAGTTCTGCTATAGCTTTAGAAGTTTTTTATTTTTCTGTTAGAAATAGAATACCACCATTAGGCGGATTACCATAACTGATAATGCCCTAGATGTGACTAGCTCAGTGACCAGGTGCTTTTTGTGAACCTTAAGCCCGGGGGGAAAAATCTTGGCTACAAGTTCTTTCCTCAGGAGTTGTGCCCACCAAGGCTTCTTCTTTATACATGGTAATCTGAAGACCAAAGATCTGCAGGAAAGGTGAGCAGCCCTTTGAGTGCTGCAGGTCCACATGTCCCGCAGTGCCCCTCCGCACAGGGGTTTTCATTTGGAGTTCCTGTTGCACACTCATGCACTCACTGGGTCTATCTGTATGTCTGTTGGGTGTTTGGGGCAGGTTTATGTGGTATTTAACCCTTTAGCTGCTGGTTTGGCATTCATTTAGGGGGTTTTCTGACACTTTTCCAACTGGTTCAGTAGTTTTTGGGTATCCTAACATGTTTTAGTGATGATTCATGTATTTTAATATTACACCTTCAATTTTGTAAAATTTTAGTTCCCGCTTTACCGCATAGGCTCCATTGCTCCATTCACTCCTATGGGACTGTACAATTTGGGACATATCTCTGCAACCGTTTAACCTAGCGACTTCAGAGATGGCTCATTTTACTTGTCGGCCCTTGCTTTATCATCTGGATCATGTTTCTAGTGTGTTGGGGGGCTCAGGGGGCTTCAGGCATTGTTTGGGGTACTTTTCTGGGAAAACTACATTTCCCATGAGCGCTTGCTTCGCGTGCTCGTTTCTGATTGGCTTCTGCCGCGGCAGCCATTTTGTGAGCTTTCCAGAACGAGTATCCTACGCAGGGCTTGGACTCTCCTTCTCTCCTCTGCTGATTAACCCTTTGTCTGCCAGATAAGTCTATTTTAGTGATTTCTGGGGTGAAACTTTAATCCTACACACTGTAGTTGGGTGATTTCTTATACAATAAGGTTATTTACACTGTGAGAATGTCTATACCATTGGAGCTTGGGGCCAGACCTAAGACTAAAGATGCTGGGGTCTCTGTATCCCCTGTTGTGCATTGCTCTTCCTGTCATTCAGGGTTACCTAGAGAATTCTCAGGTCATTTATGCCCAGCATGTTTTGATGTCCCTGAGAGTCTCTCATTGACCTCCAGCCATGCATTAGAGCCAGTTTGGGTGCAAGAGTTCAATGCAGCTACCAGAATCCTGCTTCAACAGTTTTTAGATACATATTAATTGATTCAGTTATGTTTCTAACTGTACATAAACATAGCTGGGAACCTCCAGATTTGCCCCAGAGATTCTGGGTTTTACAGCAAATTACCGGGTCTCTGAGGCAGAGGCTGATTCTCCGGATGAAACTCCCCACATCTTGCTTTCACAGTGTGTTCCTCCCACTACCCGCCCACTTCTCCTCCTTCCCCAGCCTTTTGCTAACATTTCTTTCAAGTTTTGGAAGTCTCCCCCCCCCCCCCCCCCCTTTTGATGCGATTTGCGTCCTTCATCTCCCTTGGTGGCACCACAGGACTTACCTCTCAGATGAGTCCACAACCAAAAGTTCTCAGGTATGTACATAAGTAAGATCTTCATTAACTTGAGGTGCACATCAATTTAAATCATACATTGTTGGAAATTCTAGAAACCATGTGGAGCAATTGTAGAGACTGATGATAGCTAGGGAACAATTGCTGGTATTATTGAGTAAATTCCCATATGCTAGATGCACCTCTGGGAATACTGGTTTGTAGCTGTTTCTATTGTTCAAAGGGATAAAAAGAAAAAAAAAATAATATAAATGTAAAATAGTAAATTAGATTGAAAATACACACCAGTTCTTTAAGTTTGACCCTTGCCTCATAACCCAGAGAAATTAGTTATATAAGCTTTCTTTCTGCCAATAAGTTAGGCTTTATCTGAACTTCCTGTTTTGCCTGCTAACGCGCAGTATAATACAGTGTGTTCCTTTATGTGTTGTGCTATGTTTAATATTATTCCAGTAGGTTTCCATATATTTTGCCCTGAAGATAATTAATTGCCACTTAACCAACTGAATGGTAGAAATGTCCCGCAGCACCTTGCTTTGCAATGCACTGGGGGACATCGCTAGCATACAAGGTGTTAAAATGTCCAGACTAGTTAGAACTCTCAACATCCATTTATCAAACTGACCTGAAATGTTTTATCTTGCTTTGTGTTTGGGTGATGGATTAGACTGATGTGTCTTGTAGGTGCTCGAGGACAGCATGATCTTCTCCCTGGCAGGATGTGTGATCACTGCTAACCGTAAGTAATAGATTTCTCTTGGTACCAGAGGCTCTGTTATTTGGTGTTAAAGTTAAATGTCTTTTTCTGAAATGCTGTCCCTCTGAAACAGAACAAGTAATGTACTTGGATTTCGTATATCAGTCTAACTTTTTTAACTCCTTAAAGTCCAATGCCATGCCAGGACCGCCACGGCTGTCCGGCACTTAAGGACCAGTGACGGTCTGGGCACGTCATGGAAATCAGGAATCGGAATCACACCCTGCCTATGTGTCATGTTAGTCAAAAGACCAGCAAGTGTACAGTTAAGGAGATAGTCATGCTTGTTACCGCATGCTAATGTATGCTAATTGTAGTACCAGTGATTTTTTTAGATGCTAATTCAGATTTTCAGTGACATTTTATATGCTAATGAAGCTATTTGCTGTACCAGGAAATGTTTACTTTCACTTTCCCAGAAACAAAAGTGTGAATGTCTCCTAAACTATACATTTGCTTGAATTTTGGTTTTCAAATATGTAATGAAAATCCAAGGTCATAAGTCCACTTTAAATGGAGGATGATGTGGCCTTTTCGTATCACATTTAAATACATTTAAAGGAGCAACAAAATGTTTTTTACAATCCTGTTGAGTAAAACAAGGTTATTCGCACTGCTGGGAGATGCTTAATTCCAGAGTTATTACCATTGAAACTGTTTTGTTTACATTAACAATGCCCTCTACTGGCCAGATCTCAGATACTTGCATTCTTTGAGAGCGTTGCATCACTGACAGCAGTTCTCCACATAATCATCATTTCCCTTCATTTTTTCTCAGAAGGAAAAGTCCTAGGACCCTAGGTCTTAATTAAAAGAAAGTTAACTGCTCTTTTAAATGGTATTGACTGTCATTACCCTTCACTGACTTTACCAGAGCATCACAAATAAGGAATAGAGTAATAATATAGATTAAAATACTTAAATGAACACTAACACCCAAAATGAAATTTTCATTTGCCTTTGATAGAAGAAAGAATACGCAGAAGCTTTCAAAGTGCCAAAAATAAGTTTAAAAGCTGCTTTACCACTAACCCCCCCCCCCCCCCTTGGAGGTTAGAGGTCTTCCACACATTGCCTTGTGATGTGCTAGTGATATATCCTAAGGGTTAATTTACTAAGTTGAACTCTTTATACAATTTCCATTCCAGAGAGAGCGCCTCTCCATCCACGGCAGTTAAGTCATTCATTACCTTTTCTGCTTTTGGGTAGAAGAGCTTTAAATGTTTTCCCCCTCCACTGTTTAGTTGAAATCCGTTCCACAGAAAGAAGAACAAGTCATTAATGACTCGGCAGTTGTGGAGAGGCCTTCACACTGGAATTGAACTCTTATAAAGGAGTTTGGCTTAGAAACTTAACCCTTAGGATGCTGAAAATATCAACATCACATTGCAAGGCAGTGTGTCAGAGATGACTCTATCATGCAAGGGTTTAATGGTAAAACGGTTTTTAACCCTTTGATTGCTTGAGAGGTAGCCAACTACTTGAGATATAGTGCGTTGGATACCTTTTTGTCGCTCATAGGGGTATTAAACTTACTTTTGGTGCTTTGAAGTGGACCACTGTCCACAAACTGGATCAAATAGCTGAATGGGCCAGATCCTGCCCCACACCCTATTTACCCAGTACTGCCATATAAATGACTTCAAGATACATTCAGGTAATTATTTTCAGACTTGAATAAGTGACTTTCAGTAGATTGCATGGCATGCAACAGTCGGGATGCCCTTTTAATGCTGATGGAAATAAATTCCAAAACTTATGAATGAATATTGCAAAGTGGATATCACTTGAAGACCTCATTACATATTCATTGTGACTAAATAAATGATTTTCAATCAGAACTTGCTGCACAGAATTGTCAGACTATATCAAAGTATGTTTATGAAATTTTATCACAGCAGGGCCAGATTCCATGACATGCTTAATGACTCCTCTCTGAACTTGTTTAGGACAGAGGAAGATTTATAGACTAATGCATTTGTTCTCAAACATTTGCTATGTGAAAAAAGCCATTTAGCTTACAATGAAATTCGAGTGGAACCCTAACAATCAAACTCTTTAAAATCTTGGATGCAGAGAGTTCTCGAATACATTGAAGATTTCTCACCCACCCAGTTAGTTACCATAGTAACAATACCAAATGTATTTAAATGCTATCTGGTGACCTTTACCAGGGACATTTATAGGACATTTTTCCCTTAGTGGTGACAAGGTTGTAGTACATACAGTACTATGCAAAAGTCTTACGCAGATGTGAAAAAAATGCTGTAAAGTAAGAATGTTTTCAAAAATAGACATGTTAATATTTTATTTTTATCAGTTAACAAAATGGTAGTGAGTGTACAGACGACGAATCTAAATCAAATCAGTATTTGGTGTAACCACTCTTTGCCTTCAACACTGCATCAATTCTTCTAGGTACACTTGCACACAGTTTGTTAATGAACTCGGCAGGTAGGTTGTTCCAAACATCTTGAAGAACTAACCACTGTTCTTCTGTGGATTTAGGCAGCCTCAGTTGCTTCTTTCTCTCTTCATGGATGGGCCACCACCCTGATTAAACCAAACAAAGGTAATTCTTACCTTCTTATTAACAAGTCTATTTTGAAAGCATTCTAACTTTACAGCATGTTTTCACACCTGCCTAAGACTTTTGCACAGTACTGTATTTCAAGAGAATCCAGCAGATAACAAATTTCCGTAGATACACTGGTATACAGAGAACCAAACATACACTTTGATAACGCAGCCCTGTTCCCCTGATGTAACGCTAATAGATATGGAATTAGTACTCCATGAGATAGATGCTATGGAGCAGAGTTTAGGGTGTGTGGCTCAGGCATGCAGGAATTTCAAGAGTGCATGTTCTATTGCTGAAGCTGGATAAAGATGCTGGCCATAAAGCCAGATGTTTGACTGCGGTTGACACGGAACTGGGACAAGGGTAAACACACTTGACCACTCTAGGTCTTGAGGGTATTGGCGATTACTAGGGATGGATTCAAACTGCAAATATCTCTAGGAAAAGACAGAAGGTTTCCAAAAAATAACAAACCCCAAAAGATTAGGCTGGGTAGAGTAAGTTTCTCTGACAGCAGCTAAGAGGAACTGCCAGCTCAGATAATGACAGTAGCAACAGACTCTCCTACAACCAGAATAGAGAAACTGGTAAAATGAAAACACTGCAGTGGACAAAAGATAGAGTAACTACCAATATACAGGTAGACAGTTTTAGCAGATATTATCTTACCCCAAATACTGTTGGTAGATTGCTGTGAAGCCACAAACTGGTAGACACCATAGATGGACCATTGCGGATGATCCAGAACCCGTGAAGCAGGTAGACAACTGCAGAGAAAAATCAGATGACCAATACTGTGAGGCAATACGGATACCTCTCACAGAAACTGTAGACAGAAGCAAGAATGGAGCTACAATGAGTCCAAGAGAAAGGCATTGTAGCAGGCAGACAGCTAGCTGATCAAGTAGAAGACACAGAATTGCAGGAATGGAGAATAAGGAGCTGACAAGGAACCAAACACTCTTCCTGTAGTGATAGAGGTGTACAGCATGACCAGGCTGAGAACTTAAGGAGCTGTAATTCTGCTAGGATAGGGTCAAGGGAAAATATATGACAGGAGGTACAATAGCAGTAGTATAGTGCGGTACCTGAAAGGACTGGAGCAACAGAGATATTTCAGAGCCTATGCAGAGTGCCA
Source organism: Rhinophrynus dorsalis (assembly GCA_037306005.1). Taxonomy (NCBI): domain Eukaryota; kingdom Metazoa; phylum Chordata; class Amphibia; order Anura; family Rhinophrynidae; genus Rhinophrynus; species Rhinophrynus dorsalis. The sequence continues at coordinate 145,225,322 of CM074725.1, read as the reverse complement.
AGGGAGTGAGCAGAAGTGTAGTCAAAGTCACAGCAGACGTCAGAAGCCAGGGTTTCAATTAGAGCCCTTGGATTTCTTGAAATAAAATAAACATTGTATTTCGCACCATTTATTTATAAATGGACAGTTTTTAAACAGTGGATGCAAATCATCATATTTTGGGGATGGTCATGAGTACGGAAGCCACCTTTAAAGTTTGTTTGAAAATAAAGTCCTAGAAATGTGAACACTTTTAAGTACAAACTAACAGGAGCTTTATTTTTTAACAATATTGATAACAAATGTAGGCAGGTGGAGCCTCTTGCCTCCCTGCTTCTTAATTTATGACTGGTTTTACAACTTTCGTACCAAAGAAAACTTTTCTTTTTAAAAATGCTCCTGGATTCCTCAAAATAGCCACCATTTGCTTTAATAAAGCCTCGCAAGGCATTCTGTTAACCAGTTCCAGCAGGAAATCAGTCTTCCCAACTCTTCTGTATGTATGTATCTCTATTTATATAGCACCATAGGTGTACACAGCGCTTAACAAAAGTTTAAATAATATTGTACAAAAATACAGAACTGGGTTAAGAGCATTAAGCTTAAGGGCGATCATTTCATTATTTGTGGGGGAAAGTGCAGCAAGGGAATCATAGACTGGGAAAGGGACCCTGCCCCAAGAAGCTTGCAATCTAATTAGAATTCATGACGAGAAACAGAGACAGTAGGAGGAGGATTATAAGTGCGAGTACAAGGTGTGGTGAAAGAAGTGCAGAAGGATTTTGGCGTGACCATCTGTGTGCAAGAGGAGGATATTGCTATTGAGATGCCTCCCTGATCAGGTGGGTTTTGAGGAGATACTTGAAAGTGATGAGTGTGGATGATTGGCGAATGGTGATAGGGAGGGCATTCCACAGTCGAGGGGCAGCCAGTGAGAAAGCTTGTAGTCGAGAGATGGCTTGAGTTGTGTAGGGAGAGGACAGGAAGAACCCTTGAGAAGACCGTAGGGGATGAGAAGGGGTGTTGCGGAAGATAAGAGCCGAAATGTAAGAGGGTGCTGAAGAACAGAGACTTACAGAAGAGGAGGAGACTCTTGTAAGAAATATGATACTTTATAGGTAGCTAATTGAGGGAATTCAGGAGAAGATGAGAGGGAAGGTATCTGGGAGCAAATGTGGTGATCCTTGCAGCTGAATTGATAACCGTTTGAAGTGGAGAGAGATGAGAAGCAGGAAGACCAGAGAGTAGAATGTTGCAGTAGTCAAGTCTAGAGTGAATGAGTGCCTGAGATAGCGTTTTTGCCGTTGACATGCGGAGGAAAGGATGTATTTTTGCAATATTTTTTAGGAAGACATGACATGTTCTAGTGACAGCTTGGATATGGGGGGAGAAAGTTAATTTAGAATCAAGTATGACCCCAAGACAACGTTCTCTGCATACCAAGTGTATGGCAGTGTTATTTATTGTGATGGGCCACCCTTTGCTTTCATAAAGCCTCGCGCAGCATTCTGTTAACCAGTTCCAGCAGGAAACGAGTCTTCCCAACTCTTCTGCAGCAATTCACAGAGATGAAGGGCACTTGTGGGTAAATTTGCTTCGTCTCTTCTGTCCAGGTCTGGGGACTGGGTAGGCCAGGTCATGAGATTGAGTTGTCCTTCACTTTACTTCTTTGCCAGATAGTTCTTTGCCATACTGAAGAATGGAGGACTGCCCAACCAGCTGTAATCCTGATGGAATGGCATGCCTTTGAGTTATGCTAGGATAGCCATGTTGGCTGAGCTTGGTAAAGATTACTGTCACCAGAAAAGCAACACCATACTGTAACACTGCCTTCTCTTTGCATGACAGTGGGAACCACTCATGCATAGTTCATAGCCTCATCTTTTCTTTGTCTTGCAAGTACTCAGAGGTTGGAACCTAATCCTATATAATAATTTGCTAAAATGTGCGTAATGCCGCAGTCATGCGAAGTAGAGACTGCTGTGCGTGATGCAGTCATGCGCAGTAGAGACTGCTACTGCCGTGGCTGATACAGAGTGGGGCGCTCCGAAGGAGCGTCCCGCTCTGTATCAGCCGCAGCGCGAGCCCTGCGACCGGCTGCCAGTGGCACTGTGGCCCATGTAACGGGCTCTTAAACTAGTATTTCATATTTTGACTCTTCAGTCCACCAGACCGACTTCCACTCCTCAAACATCCAGTTTTTTGGGGTTTTTTTTTTTGCTTAGTCAAACTCCTCCTCTTGTTCTGTACTTCTAATAATGATTTCTTTGTAGCAGTTTTTTTTTCCTCTGAACAGCTGATGTTGAATGGCAAATAGTTTACGTAAATTAGAAGAATGGGTGAGAATGTGGCAGCAGCAGTTTAATGTTAATACATTTTAAAGAACGTACTTGGCACATAAAAATCCAAAGGCAGAATGTAGTATGAAGGGTACTGTGCTGTCAGTGACAACAGGAAAGGTACTTGGAAATACTTATTTCTCGTGACTTAAAGCAGGGCTGTTCAAATTCAGTCCTCAAGGGCCACCAACAGGCCAGGATGTAAGGATTTCTCTGCTTAAGCACAGGTGAGTTAAGCAAAATGAATGAGCTACTGATTAACTTACCAGTGCTTAATCAGTGAAATCCTTAAATTCTGGCCTGTTGGTGGCCCTTGAGGACTGAACTTGGACAGCCCTGAATTAACAGTATTCAGGCAGTGTAACAAAGCAGCAGGATGCTGGATTGTATAGCTAGAGTATTAGAAGCAGAAAGAGGAAGATGTTCATGTGACTCTATATTTCTCTGCTTAGACTTCACCTACAGTATGGTGTACAGTACTGTAGACCCCATGTCCAGAAAGATATATATATTCTGGAGAGAGTTCAGAGAAGAGCTACAAACTGTGACTGTTTCATGAGAAATTATTAGGATACACTAAAGGATCTGAACATGTATAGCTTGGAGGAAAGAAGCGAGAGAATGGGGAAGTACGTTTCAAAGGAGTAAAAATGTTAGGACATAGTCTAAAACTAGAGGGACTGATGCTTAGATGTATTGTAAGAACGTTTTACTTCACAGAGAGGGTGGTAAATAAGTGTAGTAGCATACAAGCAGAAGTTGTAGAGCTTAAAGCAGCAATATCAGCTAGCAGCAACCACCCCAGACCATTTACAAATAATTTTGTTGCTTCAACAGCTATAATACTTTCCTGACAGCTGAAACATAGCTTACATTTTAAGCTCAAGAGAGGGAGAGCGCAGCCATCTTAACCCCACTGAACATGATTGGTAGCTCTCTCCCTAGCATTTGCCTGCCCCTTGAACTGACTGCAAGAAACAGCCACATGAAAGAGCAAGCCAGACAACAAATACACATAAAAAAGTAAAGTCCTGTTACTTTTTTAATGTGTATTCGTTGTCTGACTGCCTCTTTCATGTGGCTGTTTTTTTAGACACACACTATGGGAAGGTGATGGGTGGGCATACAAGGCACAGGGGGACACCAGCATTAAAGTTAGATGCCTACGGTACAGCTTGTACCACAGGCCCGCTCCACAGTGATGTCACCAAGGCAAATTGAAAGTAGATTTAATTAAAAAAAAACAAAACAAAAAACAGCAATTAAAAAAAAAAAAAAAAATACATGACAGCTTAAAGTTGTTTTTGCTTTCATTTTCATATGGGAGCATGTTGTTCAGAGGTGATAGTTCCACTTAAATAAAGTGAGAGAATTTAAGCAACTATGGGATATGCATAGGGCTGTCCTGGACATAAGACAAGCCCAAGGGCCAAATAAGGTTTGAGTTTTACAGTAGGAAAATGGGCAGACTAGATGGGCAGAATGATTCTTATCTTCCGTCAAATTCTATGTTTCTGTGTTTCTATGAAACATCCATACTTCTAAGAACATTTAGCTGAGCTTGTTTTTCAGGAGCAATTATTTGCTGACGTGACTGGAATTACCTTTTTCCAAGGATTCCAAGGTCACCCTTGGCCTGTCTGACCTTGTTTGTTTTTCTTTGGTGCAAGTTTCTTTAAATCGCTTGATGGACTCTGCCACAGCAGTTACTGACACATTCAGTGTTCTTGAGATATATCGTTCAGATTATAGTGAAATAATTGCAGGCTATCTTTTCTTTTTAACTGAAAATGTTTTGCTTTTTTCTGCTCCCTTACAGTAAGAATGGTAGTCTTTGTGCATATGTTACCCATATTTGTAGTAATCATGAACTTTCACCTGTTAAGAGTAATTGGTGACTAATGGTTACTAGGTACCTTTCTAGTTAACTGTGAGAACATTTTACAAGGTAACTTTTATACTTAGGATAATATTCTAACAACATGTTATACACATTTCAGGCTTTTAACTAAATTTCAGACTGAAATATCCTTGCTTTGGGTGACCTTTTCATTTTGCTTTAAAAAGCCAATGTTTCAATGCAGTTCTCTAATGATTATCAGCTTATATAAGTATCATATATTGAAATATTGCATACTTATAGACAAGTTTATATGGTTGAAAGTGTGTGTGTGTGTGTGTGTGTGTGTGTGTGTGTGTGTGTGTGTGTGTGTGTGTGTGTGTGTGTGTGTGTGTGTGTGTGTGTATATATATATATATATATATATATATATATATATATATATATAATAATATCTCCAAATGTCTGCTTCCCTTCCTCCCCCCACCTCAATATGCTACCACCTTCCATCCCTCTGCTCACCCCCCTATGGAGACATCTGGGATATCTGCACAGTGGGAGGCATGCTTGCATTTGCAGCATGCTTCCTTCATCCCCGTGTGAGGACCTGTGTTAAATTCAGGATAATGGTAGTGCCCTTTGGGGCCTGAAGGTCCTTACAAGGCACTACTTTAGATCCAATGTATAGACCTCTGTGCCCTGAAACTACAGTAGTGCCTTGCGAGGACCTTCAGGTCCTCAAAGAGCACTACCCTTATCTTGAATTAATGCAGGCCCTCACAGGGGATGCAGGAAGCGGACTGCAAATGCAAGCATGCTGCCGACTGCGCAGATATCACAGATGCCTCTAGAGGGGATGAGTAGAGGGAGGGGAAGGTGGCAACATATTGAGGTGGGTGGAGGTAGAGAAGCAGACAATAAACATTTTTTTTTTTTGTGAGTATAGAGAGGGAAAACAAGGGTGCGTTCTATACAGTGGTATTATTGTTTTCCTCTAAAATCTTGGGTTAAATTTACACCTACGTATTATACACAGGTGAGTATTATACCCAAAAACTGTTACTGTATTGCTTTTGGTATAGCCTGAGTTCAGCATTTTCTTAAGCCATTTTTGTATTGGCAGCCATACCTCTCTGTAAACTGCAATCGCTAGAGTGCCACCATAATATGGAATTGCCACATAAAAATATTAAACATGCATCAATTATGTTTTCCAGTGTGTACATGGGCAATATATTTCTTGACTACATCTGAGGGTGTACAGGACAAGTTGTACAAGGAGGTGACCCGGGTTATTGGTAAAGGGCCCATCACAATGGAAAAATTGGAGCAGCTCAGGTTGGTACTATATTGTGTTCTACAAACTGTAATACTTATTGTGTGTCTCAAGTGCTTGAGCAATCACAGAGTTATATTCAGTCCAAGAGTATTTTAAAATACTTTTCCACACCTTAAGTGAGACACATGAAGTCTTCCCCCTCCTGTATTAAAATAGATTATTGTACATTTCTAGCTTCTTACAAAACAGAATTTATTGTACTAACCAGCTAAAAGCTAGAATATCCATGCAGTAAAGCCATATAAGATCCCTGTGTGTTTTTTTTTTGTTTTTTTTTTAATTTTACTCACATTTAGTATAGGTTTGGTCTGTGACATGGGTGTCCAATATGTAGGCCAAATGGGCAGTGGCCCTCTTGCATATGAATTCCTGATCATGTTGCCAGCGGTTGAAAAAAAAAAAAAAAAAAAAAAATGTAGACACCCCTGGTCTATGACATGCAGATCACCACTTATTCACGTTTTTTCTCTTTTAATATTTCTTCTGTGGGGCTATTATATATCTCAACCACTTACTACCAACATCTGATTTCTCATACTCCTGTCATCTTCCACCCTTAGACCTTTTTCATTTCTTTTATACTTTCTCTGATTAATGTAGAGGGAAGCTAGTTCAGGGCATTGTGCACTTTTATTTAAAATCTTGACATTGCATAATCCATATTAAAGTGGATCTGTCACTACAGTGCTTTTATTCTCATTAAAGGTAGCTATTTTAACTGACTACACCTTGTGCTTTTTTGGTTTTAAGTCAATATATAGGTTTTAGAACATTTTGGTTTGGTAGTTCCAGACTGTTTAATGTGCCTTTTTTGTGTAACATATTCTGCAGGTGAATGTGACTTTTTGATGTTGAATATTCTGCAAGTGCATGAAAGTTACATTGACTATGCTTTTTATTTTTATTTTTTATCCTCTTTACCTTTATGTACCCGACAATGAGCTCCCTGAATTTGTTTCCTTTGGACTTTTCTTTAAGGGACCGTGAAAGCAGGGATAGTGATACAATGTAACCTATATCCTCAGCAATAAAGTGTGCCTCTACTGGATACAGCATACAGAACACTTGATTCTGCAAGGGTAGTGCTTCATTGTATCTCTGTTCCTGCTTTTACAGTCCTTGACAGAAAGCTGTCTGAAAACAGAAATTCAGAGCTGTCTGGGATTTAAAAAAAAAAAAAATGAAGAGAAAAAAGTAAGAAATATAGGCAATTTGACTTTACATATTATATACTTGCAGAATAGGATAAGTGAAAAATGAGGTTGAATGGCACTCACTTTAACCTGGGGAGAGCTGTGCTCTCTGCCACACACACTGCATAGTGAATTACTCACCTTTGCTGAAATCCGTTCTCCTCACCTCTCATTCTGAGGCTGCCAGAACAAATCAAATCAGCTTCTACCAAGTGGGTATAATAAATTAAAAAGGAGGATTAATCAAGCAAATCCTGTCAAGATGGATGCCTCCACTGAGTTTTGAGGACCTGGAAAGGTGACAGACTTAAAGGGATAGTAATACTTCATTTTAACTTTATTTTATTTTGTAGTCATTAAAAAAACATGAAGGATGATATAAGTCTTATCTCTCAAATCTTTATAGTTTAAGAGATATTCACAAGCAAAGAAATATCTTCTCAGATGTGGAATCTAGTTGTAAGACCAGACAGATAACAGCAGGGGACAATCTTCTTACAGAGAAAACAATGAAATCCCTGCCCCCCTTGACAAGCTTTTCAGGTTTTTCCCTTATCTTAATTGAAGATTGTCCCTCTCTGCAGTCTACCTGGGCACCTCCCTTCTGATCTGGCTGACTAGTGTTACATCAGTAAAAGGGGCGGGAGGAGGACACTTTGTCATTGAATTACTCTTGAACTACAACTCTGACAGAATTGAAATAACACTCTCCAAAGTCTAAATACTATGATGATTAATTAGAGCTGCTTTTATTATGAAACATTACTATCCCTTTAAATAAAAGTTGGATCAGCCTGCAATTCAGATGTGGCTTGTTTGAGGTATTTGTTTATGTCATAAGTAAAGTAGTTTTTGAAGGCAGTTATAATAGAAATGCCTTCTAATTTGCTTATTGAAGTGTTAGTTTAGCAAATACCGATAAACCTGTTTTATTACAGCTACTGCCGGCAGATATTATGCGAGACTGTGCGGACAGCCAGTCTGACTCCAATTTCTGCCCGACTACAGGAGCTGGAAGGAAGGGTTGACCAGCATGTCATCCCTAAAGAGGTAAGTCAGTGCAGTACAAAGCCACATACCTTAATAGCAAATGTAATTTATTTCCAATATGTAGGTATCAGCATTTTTCTGCTGCTTACCGTTCGGCTTGAAACTGCCATGGCTTCAAGTATGTATCTAAAGGTTGTATGCACTTTTGTTTTGTAGTTATAATTAACATATTAAACATTTTGTATAAATAGGATCACTGTGTTCCATACTAATTTATATATGGTTTCAAAGTTGTCTGTTTAAAATGATGCAGAAATGCATAATGATCCAAAAGGCCAAGTTTAAGAATACCCACATTCCTCCATACTACTACTTAACCCACGGCTGGGGGGTGGTGATTTTTACTGGAATTGAGCAAAGTTCCATTGGCCACTCTTCTCATAATCACTGCAGGGACCTCATTGCTTCATCTCTGCAAGGACCTGCTCAGGTCCAGTTTCAGTATATCACTCATCCATTCCTCAATCTATCAGTTCACCCCTCTTGCAGTCCATAAAAAATTAAAATAAATTATGGCATCTCTATGATGAATGATGGACTTCTCGTGTGGACACCTCTGAGATGGAATAATTGTCAACACATTGAGTGGCAGGGGTTGTCCAACACATTGCAGATCAAAGCAACTGTCTTCTGACAGTGAAAGGGTTAATTTTTATGGACTATGAGAGAATGTAGTAATGGAGAGTATAATTGACCCTTTGAGAGCCAGTGTTATAAAGTGCAGGCGAAAGCCTGAAGGGAAGTAGTTGGAGAGGGTTAGTTCTGTCCTTCTACAGACAGTGCAAGCTCCCCTGCAGGGGACAGTGAGGGCTTGGGTGCAAAGAGTTAAGTGCGCTGCTTGAGAGCGTTGGCCAAGAGGCGGAAACTCTCCTGAAGAACTCTGAGAGGAAAAACTACTTGGTAGCAAGTGCCAAAGCCTCAAGCAAGAGGTTAGTCAGGATCGATGGTCAGTGGGATAGCCGAGGTCATACACAGGATTGACTGGTCTGTCGGAATGGATCAAACTGGAGGAAGCACAGAGACACACAGGGGAATCTTAGATACAAAGCTAGAGAGTGTAGGCCCCTAACTAGGGACTAGACTTGAAGCAGCTCCAGTGCCAAGGACCAGGAATAGTCCCCCACAGAACACTGTGACAGTGCACCGGAACACAGGAGACATCGGAAGAAATACCCACCAGGCCGTGATGTCACCCACGACGACGCACGAAACCCAGAAGCGGGATGCTAGCTAGCAAGCGAGCGTACGGCGAGGGAAGGAGGCAAAGAGGAACGTGAGCGGGGCCGCACAAAGAAGACGGGGGTAAGGAAAACGGATGACAGCCAGTGGGTTTCCAGTGCATTTTGGAGCAATACTTTGAGCACCTCTCTGGCATTTAAAAGTGTTCTGATTCTGTGGCTAGCGGTGAAGAGTGGAGTGTCATACAGTGTATATGTGTTTCTTTGATTATCAGTGGTACAGTGGACCAAGGCTGGACTCTGTGATTCTGTGGATACCATTGGGCAGTGGAACAAGGCTTTATTAAATGTATTATGGTGTTGCAAATTTTTTATTTCTTCAGCATTACTGGTCTGTGCTGATTTCGACGTAAAAAGGGATTGCTATTTAGAGCCCAAGAAATTTATGAAAAAAAATTTTCAGATTAATTTTACAGCCGGGAAGACTTTCACCTACAATAACGCTGCTTATTGTATTGTTACTGGTCCTGTGTTTGAAAACAGAGCTTGATCAGCGCATGACTAGTGGGAGACCAATAAATATATTCAACTAACCATATTTTTATCAGCAGTCACAGCTGAAGCAATCCCTTTTTTATACTTGATTCACCCCCTAGATTTATAAAAAAAAAAAAAAATGTTGATGATTTTCCTTAAAACACTTTTTGGTATTGGAGTTTAACCTAAAATAGACATTTTAGGGGCACATAGGTTCTTGAAATATTAATTATTGATTGAAGTAATTGATTTCTTATTATAGACACTTGTACTCTATGCCCTTGGTGTTGTGCTTAAGGACAACTCGGCTTGGCCTTCATCCTACAGGTATGTATACTGGCTTTTGTTCTGTCCTTTTTCCCACTCTTTAGTATCTAGAAGTGTTTTTATTTGTCTTTCGGGTTTATTTTGTATATCCAAGTCCACCTCCAGTTTTCCAGAACCTTAAAAAGTGTAGACATTAGCCTAACAAGTGTAGACATTAGCCTCATCCTTTTCTGAGCACAAATAAGCCATATACAAAATTGCATGAACACACACAAAATATACAGTCATTCGCACAAATATACGTGGGTTGCAAATGCACGATGTAGATTGTGTGTGAAATGAAGAACAGGATAATGTACACACTGGATGGGGGTTATGTGCTGAGTTGTGACAGAGAAGAAATTATTTCTCCAGTGAGATCACTTCTCCATTTAATACTTTATTCTGTGGAGCCTATGCATGAAGAACTCTCACTTGAAAAATGTTAGTGCATAAGTTCCATAGAAGCTGAAGATGTGATGGAATTGGAAATATTGTCTCCACTTTATCACACCTTAATGCATTTCCCCCAGTGTACCTCTATATATTCCCTCTGACTTGTAATGTATACAGGAGATTAGGTTCAACACACTGAAATTTGCTGCAGCTTCAGGCTCACCTGCCTGTGTATCCACTGCTGCTCCCAATTTCATTTTTCAGGTCTTGCATCAAATAACAGCTTAGAAGAGAAAGTCAAAACCGTAACAAAGATGTTTTGGCAAGAGATGTGTTTTTTAATCTGTATTGAGGTGATAATTTATGTTAAAAAGGTGCTTCGTAAACATGTCTTTGTCTTCAGGTTTGATCCAGAGAGATTTGATGATGAAACAGTTAAGCAAAACCTGACTTTGCTGGGGTTTTCAGGAAGCCAGGAGTGCCCAGAATTAAGGTAAGATACCAACAAGGGTGTCTAATCGAAAAAGTCTCAAATTACCCATCTGTATCTGTCTAATCTTACTGTCCTGTTTATTCATTGAGGGGGTTACAGCCCAAGAACTTTATATGTTGACCTGTTTATGCATTGAGGGGGTTACAGCCCAAGATGTTTATTTATATATATATATATATATATATATATATATATATATATATATATATATATATATATATATATATATATATATATATATATATATATATATAATCTCTGTGGATATCGCCTGTGCAGTGGTGGGACATCAGGACCCCTTCCTTCTACCCCTCAGCTACTGATTGCTGGGAGACCAATAGAGGCGACCCAGGGGTGTGCAGTACTTCTACCCTGCTTTCATCCTACCCTAACTACAGGGCAGGAGGGGATGAGATCGGGAAATCTTTTCATGTCTTTGAAGTAAAGCCTCCCACATTGACATGAAAGGGTTGCCTGACCCCACCAATCCTACCCAATACTTTGGGTAGATTGGAATCAGGGGAGCTGTCTTGCTGTACTGTATCACCTCTGTTGATCCTGGTAGATAACTAGCTGGAAGGGGTATCAGGAGGGTCTTAATGACCCACCACAAGGCCTGAAGATTTTTTTTTTTTTTTTTTTTTTTTATGGAATCTCTGGACCTCAATCTGTCATTTGTCTGCCGTGATGGAAAGTAGTGCCTGTTAATGATACACACATCCTGTCAGCAATTTTTTTCTCTTTTTATGTTGTGACTTTGGTGTGACATTTGACAGGATCTTTTTGTACCAATAGATCCCTACCTAACTGTGAGGTTCCTGAATCCTTAAATGGTAAAGATGATCAGACAGAAAAGTAGGAAATAGATTCTATGCCAGAGTTCATATCATAGGGCTTTTAGAGATGCAGGTAGTAGTGAAAAACATCCGATTTGTCATGTTTAGAACTCTTCTTAACAGAAGGAAGTAACAGTTACTGAGTTTCTCTCCGTACCCTTTTAGACCATGTTTCAGTCAGTCTGTGGTCATACCCCCTCTGGCATCAATGGCCTCTACCTCTGCCATTGCCTTTTGTGGCTTATGATTACTAACAGCATGGTACCTCTTAAAATAGGGCAAGCTTCTAATAAGTCAAAACATGACAACTGTCTGTAAGAAGAAGATTGTTCATATCCATGGGTTTGATGTTCAAATAAGTACATAGCCCACCATCAATACTAGAGAACGGTAGATCCAAAAAAATTCACACTCTGTATCAGCATACAAAATATATTTGACAGTCGTATCCATCTGATTTATGTGGTTGCATATGACTGTACTGAAGAACAATCATCCTTCCAGAACAGGTGTATACCACTGACAAATCTCCTGTTAAGTAGGATGCGTTCCTTATTGTCAGTGAAGATGAAAGTGTGCATAAAACAGTGCATATATAGGTTCATATATGAAGTGGCTATATACGTATACACTAGCAAAAGTGATACCACATTGCAACACTAGGGGGGAGCAGAGATATGAAGGGGGCACAGGTGGAGGGTGTGAGATATAATGGAGGGATGAAAGAGACAGTAAGTGGTGAGAAAAATGAGGGGGATAAGATTCATACACTTACCTTCTCTATGCTGCCCTAAAGCCCTCCCTTAGTATCGGTACTTAATATAGTCCTGGCTGTCCATGGTATTTTGTAGCCATCTGCCTGTATCTCCAATCTTCTGGGAAGTAATTGTACTTGCCGGGGATATTTATCACTCACACTGTACAGCTATTAATGGTTCCCTAGGAGACACCACCTGGATCTCTCACCTCATGCTCCCTCTGCAGCTTTCCCCTCTGGTGCTATTCAAGCCTTCTCTGCTCTCTTGGGCTCTACATCTGGTGCTGTTTTCTCTGCCCCACATGGAGTGTTTGGGCAGCATGTTCCCAGCTAAACTTGCGTTACGTTTTTCTCTCCACCAGAAGCAGTTGAGTTTATTAAAGCACACTTTCCACCTGGGGCAGACATAACTCACTTGCTGTCACTCTCTTCCTTTCTTACTTCGCTCAGTTGCTTATGCTCACTCGCTGCTTGCTGTCTTGCACTTACCATCTCAGTTTCTCCTTGTTTCTGCCTCATGTACTGTGTCTTCTACCTGTGTTCTCAGACTGCTTTCTGTTTCTGTGCACTTTATTGGTTGCTTTCTTTTTATGTGCACTTTTTTGTTTTCTTTGTCTTGCATTATGTCTTTTGCATGTGCTATCTTTGATGTGCATGCTTTCTGTATTGTGTTTGTTGCCTTGTCCTGCATATTCGCTCTTTTCTGTGCTCTTTCTCTCTCTCTTTCCCTCTCTCTCTCTCTCTCTCTCTTTATCTGACTGTCTCTTTGCCTCCTGTCTGAGGATGATGAGAACTGATATACAAGCTGGAGAACTGCATGTTACTAACTTCTGTATTAGTCTGTGCTTCTTGCAGCTGTGTTTTCAGATCTTGTGCTTTCCTGGTTTTGGAACGGCTCATGTTTCTCCAACTAAAGCTTTTCTGCATCCCGCCTCGACCTAGGACCTGTCTGACCTTGATTCTTGCGATTCTGTTCTGACACCTCTGATTCCTTATATACAGCCTCTTCCAGTTGCCTTCTGATACAGCATCTTTAGTGTTTGCCTCTGGGATTCTGGCACCTACCTTAAAGCATACCTTTTAATATTCAGTCTCCTTTTCGGTGCAGAAATTCCCTTCCCTATTCCAGTTCTGCAACCAGGAGACAACTCTTCAGGAAACGTCTTTACAAACGTACAGTTAAACCTATCTTGGTCCATGGCTATCAGTCATTGAAGTTGCCACATTTCCTTCCTGGCTTCAGCTGCAGCAAGGCATCACCTGTTGCTCGCGCCACTTTCAAGCTTCCTTCTGTAGCCTCTTCAGAATTTTCCTGACTCCTCTTGACAACATAATTTTCCAGTTTACATAGATCAGGCATGCCTAACAGAGGCCCTATCTCTACAGCCGTCTCTGCAGTGCTTTCGGTTTTAAATTTAGGGTGGCTCACATTATTTTTCTATAGCTCAGTTTCTTAAAGTGGAGCTACCACCTCCACTAAAGTTGCCCTGCAATACGTATGCAGGTGGCGACTAGCTTTGTAATCATTATCTTACCTCTCAAAAGTGCCCACAAATAAAGTTATCCTTAAAGGGGATGTATCACCTAAACAAAAGTTTGCCTTAATCTCTTTATTTTACCTATTCTAACAGTGCTGTGTGGTTGTTGGTTTGTTTTTTTTAAAAAGTGATAGAAATGCAGTTTCAGAGTTTGTTTTCTCTCTTGACGTCTTCTCCTCATTCTGATCGGCACCACCGTGCCAATGAGAATACAGGAGAGATCCTCCTTCCCTCTGGTCTGTCAGTAAGCTGGAGCACTCTCAATGGCAGAGATCGATATCTAGCCAATGAGAGTCCTCAGCTTAATGACAGACCAGCGTGGAGGAGGATCTCTCCTGTATTCTCATTGGCACGATGTTGCCGATCAGAATGAGGAGAATATGTCAAGAGGGAAAAAGTAAACTCTGAAACTGCATTTCTATTGCGTTTTTTAAAAAAACAACCACACAGCATTATTAGAATAGGTAAAATAAAGAGATTAAGGCAGACTTTTGATTAGGTGATACATCCCCTTTAAGTTTCCGAGACTAACGGCCAGGTTACTGCAGCCTGTGCACCTGTGCCATCAGTCTTTCCAGGGCCGTCCGGGCCAGTGCAATGCCTGTGAAGGGTGAAGAGGACTGACAGCACAGGCACGCGTTCAAGATGTCCGCGGTGCTGCCTGGCTTCCGGTCTCAGAAGCTTAAGGATAACTTTATTTGTGGCCACTTTTGAGAGGTAAAATAATGATTCCAAAGCTAGTCACCACCTGTATGAGTATTGCAGGGCGACTTTAGTGGAGGTGATAGTTCCGCTTTAACCATTTGAGTTGCACACTGTTCTGGCATTCAGAAAGTTAAAACTGTGATGAAAAAAAGGAAACTTGACTGACCTCTATTTGGCAACAGCTAAGACCCAAAACCTAATCTTTATTATCCAAGGGAATTAATGGGGAATAACATTTTTAAAACAATTACCTGAGTGTTTTAACCCCTTGGATGCTATCAACCAATGGATTACTAGGGGATAAACACATTACAACTCTGCTACCTTTGTACTTAACTCTTGGATGCTAGATCAAAGGGACTACTAGAGGGAATAAGCACACTGAAAACTACTACCTGGGAAATTTAACCCCATGGATGCTAGAAACATCTCATCTAAATTCATTGGAGCCCTCTCTAGCATTCAACAGAAGCTTAAAAAAATTTGTGCTGTAAGTGGCGAGTGACTATGAAGGAACAATAGTGACTACTTCCTGTAAGTTCATATGACAGCATGACTCAGCAATTTTTAACACATTCTTTGGAGATCTGTTTGGCAGTGACTCACTTCTCCCATAGAATGTAACAGTCACTTTACTGCCCTTACTGTAAAAAAAAAAAAAAAAAAAAAAAACTGCCTTTGTTTAAGCATAGCTGGAGGGGTTCACAGGGCAAGCCCGTGGGCCAAACCTTATGGTTACTCAGCCTTTTGAATGGCTTGAAGGACGAGACTATGAAAATCTTGAAGACATTTCCTTCCCCTTACAATGTATTGCCATAAAAAGGCATAACACAAATCATTACGGTCTATTTGGAGGGAGGCTTCAGGAAGCTGCTTCCATTTAAGGTTGCAGTGAGAACATATCAAACCTAATAGGATAACTGTTTCCTGCACTGTTGTAATGCTCACTGTTTATTATACTTATTTTGTGTATGTATCCTTTTGCCTAAACCTTTTTTTTTGTATGGTTCAGACCATAAATCAACATAGTTGTTGTTTAAACAGCAACATCACTCACTCTCTCTTTCTCTTTCTCTCTCTCTCTCTCTCTCTCTCTCTCTCTCTCTCTCTCTCTCTCTCTCTCTCTCTCTCTCCCTCTTTGTGTTTCTAATATTCAGAATTTTCTGAAAGTTCTTCCAAAAATGGAAGATGAAGGATAGATAGAACCCTTTATTTTAGAAGTATGTAAAATATTTGACTACTGCCATGAGATTGACACAACCAAGAATCTTTTTACAAGAGCAAAAGGAGTGCTGTCATCTTCCCATTTTATGAACAATTGGATCATATTATTCTAGATAAGTGTCAGTTTCCAGATCTGGCCTTATCCATTCCTAATAACTTTACATGCCTTGATCCATTTCCACAAGGTCAGATGGATATTTGGTCAGATCCCCATTGGTGGACTCATCAGTCTCTTGCTTATCTAAACACAATACTATTCCAGTTCAAAACGTGTCAGCCTTGGAAAAACTCAGCAGATAAGAAACTGGGTTGTTTTAAAACATCTGTATTCAGAAATAAAGAAAAAGTTTAAAGGGGAAAAAAGCAGTTTCCCAGTGTAATATCTTCAAGGGTGAACTTGAACACCAGTACCACAACCAGCTTAAGAAATTCTACTCACAGAACCAGTGGCCAGAATTTGCACACATATATCACTCATAAAGTTTTGGAGCAATTTAGATTGCCCACATAGACAGCATGACCATCTTCACTTCAATTTATAGCCGATTGGTCTTCTCAACACTTCCCCCAAGGGGAGATTATGCAGAACAGAAAAAAATAGGCTGCCAATAGTATCTTATCATTTAAGCATACAATTATAAAACAGTAAATCCAATTTTCAATCACTTTAATGGTGGTTAAGAAGGGGCATGTGCATCTAATCAACAAATCCAGGATACAGAGAACATAAACCAGTCTCTGTTCAGGTTTCTCCAACAGCCAGAGCAGCTCTCTTGTTCAAACAATTAAAAATGGATTTATTAAAGTAACTAATACACAGAAAAACGAATAAAATAAAAAGTTCACAAAATATCACAATGATACAAGAATGCCCTTTCTATGCATTTCGCAGATAATCTGCTGCTTCATGAAGAAAGAAGCCACAAGAAAAAGGGAGAGTGACATTCATTTAAAAATCCCCTTGAATGTCACTCTCCCTTTTCTTGATATCCTAGCAGAGTAACTGAAATGTGTAAAAAGGCATTCCTTTAACCTATTGTGATATTTTGTGAACTTTTTATTTTCTACTTGTTGATATATATATTAATTATATTAATAGACTCTTTTTTTAGTTATTTGAATGTGAGAATAGTCCATTTTGGTGGGGAAACATTAACAGAGACTAGTTTATGATCTCTGTATGCTGCATTTATTGATTAGAAGCAAATACCACTTCTCAACCACCTTTAAACAAGAGTGCAAAATGGATTAACTTTTAATATAATTGCATGTTTAAATTATAAGGCACCATTTATGCTCTCTGTGTTTTTCTGTTTACAGGAGTAGGATTTGTTATCCACCTAGCATTTGCCTCAGAGCCTCAGCATGGTCTTGGTTAGCTATGGAAGTATTGAAGGGCCGGCTCCTTAGAGCCACCCAGGAGGATGCCCCTAAAGAAGGCATTTTCTCTTTGTTAGGTCATCTACAGGATGCCATTGCCTATTTGGGTGAAACAGCACTGGAAATTTACAGAATGGCTGCCAAGAGCTCTGATGCTTCTATAGAAGCACAACATACTCTTTACCTGAAACTTTGGAATGCAAATACTTTTTCTAAGAAATCATTAGTGCCAGTACCATTTTCAAGCAAACTTCTCTTTTGTCCAGACCTGGACCTGGACAAAATTGTCAGTCCGGTTACTGTTGGAAGAGCTTCTTACTTTCTCAAAACAAACAAAAGACAACCAGACCCTTTCAGAAGATATTACATGGGTTCTGTTTCTAGATATTAAATAGGCATTCCTTCAAGACAAACCAATTTATCTTTCTCATCCTTTCTTTACATGTCATTTTAGTACAGAGTACGACCACTATATTCCCTTTCTACCACTACCTTTCAGGAAAAACTACACTACTTGTCATGATCTACATATGTGTGCTGAGAATGATAAAGAGCATTATCTCATGGTCCCAAGATCATTTGGCATGCATCAATTGAAGTTGCAATGGAGAAATTCCATCTCAGACATATAGGTAGATACTTCAAGCATTTATTCAAAGTTATCGAATGAGTTCCATTAGATTATCTCCCCCACACACAAATCCTAAGGTGAAACCGGTCTAGCAATAGGGAGGAGGCAATTATCCTCCTAGTCCCTTTTCTTTTCTTCTGCGCTTCAGACTGCTAAGTAATGAGATAAATGGGAACATGAGATAATGCTCTTTAGCTTTCTCAGCACACTTGTGTAGATCATGAAAAGCAGTGTAGCTTTTCCTGAAAGGTAGTGCTAGCAAGGGAATATGGTGGTCATGCTCTGTACTAAAATTACATGTCAGTAACGTTCTTTTTGAATTTGGTAGATTTAATTGCTAATATACATTCTTAACAGACTGTGCTGTGCAGCCCCATTTGAGAGTTAACTGACAAAAAGGGAAATGGAGGATTTGGTCCGTATTGGGATAACCAGTCAGTAACTCTCTTTGATGTCCTCTTGAGATACTGCTTGGTTTTTACATGAACTTTATAGCTGTTGGGAAATTAGTAAGGGACTATATATTTACTAATATCTACAAATCAGTAATTGGTGGGTAGTGGTTAAATCCTATTTTTATTTTGTAGACCCATTGAGATTTGATTCTGATCCCTTAGCCACACAGATATTGAGACAATTTACCAGGGTGTATACAGCAATAATCTTATATTTATGATGTGAAAAAAATAATAATTGCAATTAATTTACCACAAAATGAATATCTTTTTGAAGAGACCACTGTCGATAAAGTGACCAAGCTTGAGGAGGTAAATAGTTGCATATATCCTTCTCTGATCACTGTGTGTAAAGTGGAGACCTAGGAGTATCTTTCTAATGAGACAACAGTAAATAAAGTGGCCAGAACTGAGCAGGCAAATATTCACTATACATAAAGCGGAGGTTATAGAAACATGATGGGAGATAAGAACCATTCTACCCATCTAGTTGGCACATTTTCCTACTGTAAAAACCTCAAACCTTATTTGGTCCTTGGCCTTTTCTTATGTTAAGGACAGACTTATGCCTGTCCCATGCATGCTTAAATTCTGTCACTGTATTAACTTCTACCACTTCTGCTGGTAGGCTATTCCACTTATCTACTACCCTCTCAGTGAAGTAAAACTTTTTGACATTATGTCTAAACCCGTGTGCCTCTAGTTTTAGAGTATGGCCTCTTGTCCTAACATTTTTACTCCTTTAAAATGTACTTTTCTTCTGTGTCCTATCCCCGGCTAAGAACGGGGCTTTGTCTCCGCCCTCCGGCCGGGGTAGGACCAATGAATTTCAAAGCTCATAATTTAAAAACACGCCACTGACTCCGTCCTCCAGTTTCTTTTTTGTCCTGCGCGCCGGGTGTAGGATCGCCGCCCTACACGCCATGAGCAACTAGTGGGGCGCATGTAACTATTGGCATACAATTCAAGCTCATACCTGAAGCGGGCCGCATGTATGCCGTCCACAGGGAAGGATCTGGTCTGCACGATCGGCCGCCTCCATTGAGCTGGGATAGCAGCATGCAGACGAAAAACTTGGCGTGGAGCCAGAAGCGGAAGCCACTGCAGATCCGGATACGGGACTTCAGACAGGAAGCTGGATATGCGTTCCATGTTGGAACGCAGGATGTTTGAAAAGAAATCAGCTGGACAACAGGTAAGTAACCTGATATTTATGACCTTCTGTTGGTTATGGAGGTTAGGGACTATTCTATTTAAAGCAGCTGACTAGGCAGGTTGTGTTCTCTAGTCAGGGGTAGATTTAGGTTAGTTTTAAGATTTTAGAGTAATTTAATAAAGCATAGTTTTAATCTGTAGCATGTCTGCCCCTCCCAAGTTGGCCCCTAAAGATAAGCCTCCTGCTGAGGGTTCTGGCAAAGAAGACAAGATTGTTGATAAACCCAAAGCTTGCCTATCCTGTGGTAAGAAGCTCTCATCTACTGAAACTTCCAAACTCTGCCAAGAATGCATTAGGAAATCTGCTGAACAAGATATGCCTATGCAATTCAAGGATTTCCTTCTCTGGATGAAAAACTCCATGCAAGACACTTTTACAGCAATGCAAGAAGCAGCAGTACCCAAGAAACGCCCTCGCACAGAAGACCCTGAAGAAGGTACATCCTGCAGGAAAGAGGGTCTTGAGGATTTAGATAGTGGTCATGAGTTTGTATCTGAGTATTCATCTTTTGAGGAAGGAGAAATCAATGAGAAATCAGGTGCTTTTAATCTAGACCATATGGATAATTTTTTAAGGGCCATGCGCAAGACTTTAGGTATTACTGAAGCCCAGCAGGAATTGGGCATTTTAGATGCTGCATTTATGGGAAGCCGCAAGTCCCCTCCAGTTTTTCCTGTGCATCACACAGTGTCAAGTTTAATTAGTGCAGAATGGGAAAAAGGTGACAGAAGGATTGGGCTCACCAAGCGTTTTAATAGGATGTATCCTTTTAAGGAGGAAGACATCAGTAAGTGGCATTTAGCCCCAAAAGTTGATCCAGCAGTTGCTCACATTGCTAGGAAGACTATTATCCCTCTAGAGGATGGTTCTGCTTTAAAAGATGCCATGGATAGGAAGGTGGAAGCTGCACTTAAAAAGCAGTTTTCTATTATTGGGCAAGATTTAAGAGCATCTACAGCCTTAGCATGTGTTACTCGCACTATAAGAATCTGGTTGAATGAACTTGAAGAGAAAATTGATTCAAATGTTTCCCGTTCTAAACTTATTAAGGAAGTAGCTTCTATTAAAGAAGCCGTTAGTTTCTCTTGTGATGCCTCGATGGACATCATTAGACTTTCAGCCAGAGCATCAGCCTTGTCGGTGACCGCAAGACGCGCTCTATGGTTGCGCTCTTGGGGGGCCGACACAGCCTCAAAGAATAAATTAGTGGCTCTTCCCTTTGCAGGGGATATGCTATTTGGACAGCATTTGGAAGACTTAATTAAGAAGATTACTGCTGGGAAGAGCTCCTTTCTTCCACAGGAAAAGAGAGCTAGATCTCCTCCTTCTAGGCCTATGGGTTTTTGGAGTAAGCAGCGTAATTTTCGTGACACCAGAAATTAATCTGGTGTCCATCACAGCACAGCATATCTCGGGGAAACAAAATCTAGAAGCAGATTTCCTGAGCAGGAACCGGTTGGACCAGGGAGAATGGTCCCTGGATCAAGAAGTATTCAAGGTTGTCACATTAAAGTGGGGCATTCCAGAAATAGATCTGATGGCAACAATTCAAAACAGGAAATGCAAGAAGTTCCTTTCCAGGTGGTTCGAGCCCAAAGCCTTGGGACAGGACGCTCTCACATGGAACTGGGATTTCAGTCTAGCCTATGTTTTTCCTCCCATTCCGCTTATCCATCAGGTTATAAGGAAGATTATTCTACACAAGGCGGAAGTAATCTTGATTGCCCCATTTTGGCCAAGGAGGACCTGGTTTGCATCACTGATCAATCTCTCAGTGGAGAAACCCATAACTCTTCCTCTCCAAAAGGATCTGTTATCCCAGGGCCCTCTTATACATCCCAATCCAAGTTTTTTCAAACTGAGGGCTTGGAGGTTGAGCGGGAAATACTTTTACAACAAGGTATATCTGAAGCAGTAGCAAAAACCATTGCGGCAGGTAGGAAAGCCTCTACCTCAAAAATATATTGCAGAGTATGGCGCATTTTTAAAACCTGGTGTAAAAAGAAAAATATCTACCGTTCAGATGTCAACGTAGCCATAATTTTGGATTTCCTTCAAGAAGGGTTTGATAAAGGACTAAAACCATCCTCCATCAAGGTCCAATTATCTGCTCTCTCTGCTTTTTTGTGTAGGCCTTTCGCAGACAATCTTGTAGTAAGAAAATTTATGAGAGCAATTGAGAAAGCCAGACCTCATATTCGAGCTATTGTTCCTCCGTGGGATCTAAATATAGTTCTAGAACAACTGACTAGTTCCCCTCTTTTTGAACCCTTGGGTTCTTCCTCCATTAAGGCATTAACATACAAGACTGTCTTTCTTACTGCCATAACCTCAGCCAGGAGAGTATCGGAAATCCAAGCTTTATCTTGTGCCTCTCCATATTTGGTTTTCCATCAAGACAAGGTGGTTCTCAGATTTAAGCCTTCCTTTAGATCTAAAGTAGTCTCAGAATTCCATCTAAACCAGGAAATTATCCTTCCCTCTTTCTGCCATAACCCTCAGAATGAGAAGGAAAGAAAATTCCATAATTTAGACCTGGTTAGATGTCTGTCCTATTACATTGATAGAACTAAGGATTTTAGGAAGTCTGACTCATTATTTGTGCACTTTTTTGGAAAATTCAAGGGCAGTTCGGCTTCTAAGCCTTCTATAGCTAGGTGGATAACCCAGTGTATCAGACTAGCATATTTAGAGGCCAAGTTATCTCCTCCTATTTCCATTAAGGCTCATTCGACCAGGGCTTTAGCCACTTCCTGGGCCTGTAAGGCATTAGCTTCTCCAGAGGAGATTTGCAAAGCCGCAACTTGGGCCTCCTTGAGCACGTTTATCAGACATTACAGTATGGAAGATATGACCAGAAAAGACAATCTTCTCAAGCATTCAGGGGAGGTTTCAGGAAAGATCATTCCCAAAGATTTGCCAATAAGAAAGATTCACAATGAGGAACAGCGGGCCCTGTCACTAATACCAGTGGGAGGAAGATTAGTTCACTTTCGGCAAGCCTGGGCATCAAACCCAATTGCAGATTGTTGGGCCTCCAACATTTTAGAGGCAGGGTATCCGCTAGAGTTCATACACATTCCTCCCAGGAAACGGTTGATAAATTCAACCATTCCACGAAATCCGAAAAAGAATTTGGAACTCAGGAACATAGTTGCAGAAATGTTACAGAAGGAAGTTATAGAACCTGTTCCTCTATCCCAGAGGAATTCAGGTGTTTATTCAAATCTATTTTTAACCCCAAAGACTTCTGGGGGGTACAGGGCGATTCTGGACCTAAAGTACCTGAATTCCTTTATAAAGTTCCGCCACTTCAGGATGGAGTCAGTAACTTCAGTATTGAGAGCAATTCAGGGAAGGGCCTTTATGACAACTGTGGATCTCAAGGATGCTTACCACCATATTCCAGTAGCCCTGTTTCACAGGAAATTTTTGAGATTCAAACTGTTGAGCCAGCATTACCAGTTCAAGGTATTGCCCTTCGGGCTGGCGTCAGCCCCGAGGGTGTTCACCAAGGTTTTAGCAGTGTCCCTGCAAGCCCTAAGATTGGAAGGAATAGTAATTATTCCCTATCTGGACGATCTCTTGATTGTGGCACAATCAAAGCAACTATCGTCAAATCACACGAGCAAAACTATTTCCTTCTTACAGAACCAAGGTTGGTTGATCAATCTCAAAAAGAGTCAACTAAATCCGACACAAGAAATTGTATTTTTAGGAATGAGGATAAACACCATGAATCAGAAGGTGTTCCTCACTCAGGGGAGAATTGCCAGGCTGTTATCAGCAGTAAAGAAGTTCAGGAAGGAAAGATTTCTGACTGCTCAGGATTACATGAAAATTCTAGGAATATTAAATTCTACTATCCACATCATTCCTTGGGCAAGGTTTCATCTGAGGACTCTTCAACAATTTTTTCTAGCAAGATGGAACAAGCCGCAGAGGAGCAAGTCACAATTAATTCCGTTGTCAGAACTAGCCAGAAGGAGCTTACTCTGGTGGATGGATATACGCAATCTGAGGAAGGGCCTTCCTCTGCAACAACCTCAAAAAGAGATTGTCACAACAGATGCCAGTCTAATAGGCTGGGGAGGCACTTGCAGAACTCAAACAACTCAAGGGAGATGGTCGAGGAAAGAAGCAAGGAAACACCTAAACGAGTTAGAAATGAGAGCAGTATTGAACTGTCTGAAAGATTTCAGGATACTGATAAGAAACAAGGATATATTGATCAGATCGGACAACTCTGCTACGGTCCTCTACATAAGAAACCAAGGGGGAACCAGGAGCAGGGTTCTGATGAAGGAAACAGAAAAACTGTTACACTGGGCAGAAATTAATCTGGTGTCCATCACAGCACAGCATATCTCGGGGAAACAAAATCTAGAAGCAGATTTCCTGAGCAGGAACCGGTTGGACCAGGGAGAATGGTCCCTGGATCAAGAAGTATTCAAGGTTGTCACATTAAAGTGGGGCATTCCAGAAATAGATCTGATGGCAACAATTCAAAACAGGAAATGCAAGAAGTTCCTTTCCAGGTGGTTCGAGCCCAAAGCCTTGGGACAGGACGCTCTCACATGGAACTGGGATTTCAGTCTAGCCTATGTTTTTCCTCCCATTCCGCTTATCCATCAGGTTATAAGGAAGATTATTCTACACAAGGCGGAAGTAATCTTGATTGCCCCATTTTGGCCAAGGAGGACCTGGTTTGCATCACTGATCAATCTCTCAGTGGAGAAACCCATAACTCTTCCTCTCCAAAAGGATCTGTTATCCCAGGGCCCTCTTATACATCCCAATCCAAGTTTTTTCAAACTGAGGGCTTGGAGGTTGAGCGGGAAATACTTTTACAACAAGGTATATCTGAAGCAGTAGCAAAAACCATTGCGGCAGGTAGGAAAGCCTCTACCTCAAAAATATATTGCAGAGTATGGCGCATTTTTAAAACCTGGTGTAAAAAGAAAAATATCTACCGTTCAGATGTCAACGTAGCCATAATTTTGGATTTCCTTCAAGAAGGGTTTGATAAAGGACTAAAACCATCCTCCATCAAGGTCCAATTATCTGCTCTCTCTGCTTTTTTGTGTAGGCCTTTCGCAGACAATCTTGTAGTAAGAAAATTTATGAGAGCAATTGAGAAAGCCAGACCTCATATTCGAGCTATTGTTCCTCCGTGGGATCTAAATATAGTTCTAGAACAACTGACTAGTTCCCCTCTTTTTGAACCCTTGGGTTCTTCCTCCATTAAGGCATTAACATACAAGACTGTCTTTCTTACTGCCATAACCTCAGCCAGGAGAGTATCGGAAATCCAAGCTTTATCTTGTGCCTCTCCATATTTGGTTTTCCATCAAGACAAGGTGGTTCTCAGATTTAAGCCTTCCTTTAGATCTAAAGTAGTCTCAGAATTCCATCTAAACCAGGAAATTATCCTTCCCTCTTTCTGCCATAACCCTCAGAATGAGAAGGAAAGAAAATTCCATAATTTAGACCTGGTTAGATGTCTGTCCTATTACATTGATAGAACTAAGGATTTTAGGAAGTCTGACTCATTATTTGTGCACTTTTTTGGAAAATTCAAGGGCAGTTCGGCTTCTAAGCCTTCTATAGCTAGGTGGATAACCCAGTGTATCAGACTAGCATATTTAGAGGCCAAGTTATCTCCTCCTATTTCCATTAAGGCTCATTCGACCAGGGCTTTAGCCACTTCCTGGGCCTGTAAGGCATTAGCTTCTCCAGAGGAGATTTGCAAAGCCGCAACTTGGGCCTCCTTGAGCACGTTTATCAGACATTACAAGATTGATGTCCAAGCATCAGCAGATGCAAAATTTGGAAGACAAGTACTCCAAGCTGTTATTCCAGAGTAATGGGTAAGAAGTTGGGGAATCCCACCCTATTGTATGTTTTTGCTTGGGTATATCCCATTCTTAGCCGGGGATAGGACACAGAAGAAAGTTGGAAATTTACTTACCGATATTTCGTTTTCTTCTGTGTCCTTCCACGGCTCCCCTACCCTTAACCTTTATTCTTCTTATGTTTTTTAGCTTTGGCAAATGCAGAACTGGAGGACGGAGTCAGTGGCGTGTTTTTAAATTATGAGCTTTGAAATTCATTGGTCCTACCCCGGCCGGAGGGCGGAGACAAAGCCCCGTTCTTAGCCGTGGAAGGACACAGAAGAAAACGAAATATCGGTAAGTAAATTTCCAACTATCTCCTGCACTTTGTTGAATCCCTTCATGTATTTTAATGTTTCTGTCTTATCTCTCTTCTCTCCTCCAAGCTATACATGTTCAGATCCTTTAGTCTATCCTGATATTTATTTTCCTGTAAACCAGTCACCATTTTAGTATCACTTCTCTAAATTTTCTCTAGAGTATCTATATCCTTCTGGAGATGGGGTCTCCAGTACTGTACACAATACTCTAGGTGAGATCTAACTAGAGATCTGTAGAGTGGCATGACCACTTCCCTTTTTCTGCTACTAATGCCCCTAGTTATACAACCCAGTACCCTGCTTGAATTCCCCACCACTTTATAACATTGTCTGTCTCTGACAGCACAGTACCCTTAATAGTATATTTTTCCTTTGGATTTTTATGTCCCAAGTTCATTATTTTACATTTATCAAAATTAAACTGCACTTGCTACTCTGTCCATTCTTCTAATTTTCCTAAATCATTTGTCATTTGGCTTATTGTACCTGGAATGTCTACCCTGTTGCTGTTCTTTGTGTTATCTGCAAAAAGGCATACCTTACCTTGAAGGCCTTTTACAATATCACTAATAAAAATATTTAAAAGAGTGGGCCCCAGTACAGATCCCTGAGGTACCCCACTAGTAATACTCCCTTCATCTGAATATTCTCCATTGACTACAAGCTTCTGTCTCCTATCACTCAGCCATTGCCGTATCCATTTAACTATTTTTACATCCAAGCAGCACAAACACTGCAATTTATTAATGAATCTTCTATGAGGGACAGTGTGAAATGCTTTACTGAAATCTAGATAAGCTATATCTACTGCTCCCCCTTGGTCTAGTATTTTAGTTACCCAGTCAAAATCCATGAGGTTAGTTTGACAAGCTGTCTCTGCTGGAAACACATGCTGTTTGGTATCTTGCAATCCATTTAAATTCAGATATTTAATTATTTCCTTTAACATAATTTCCATGAATTTTCCCACTACTGATGTAAGACTTACTGGTCTGTAGTTACCAGATTCATCCCTGCTACCTTTTTTGTGAAGCGGTATTATATTTGCTACCTTCCAATCTTCTGGAACTACTCCTGTTGATAGTGACTGATTGAATTCTGTTAAAGGTTTTACCAGAACACTCTTAATTTCTTTTAATTACTTTGGATGTATCCCATTTGGTCCCATTGATTTATCTGTTTTTACCTTAGAAAGTTGAAGTAGAACTTCTTCCTTTGTAAACATGCATGCTTCCCATGTCTTGCTATTTCTTTTTTCTAAAAGAAGTCCCTTCTTGCTATTTCTTTTTTCTAAAAGAAGTCCCTTCCCTTCATCTTCCTTTGTGAAAACTGAACAGAAATATTCATTGAGACAATCAGCCAGCCCTTTATTCTCAATTACATAATTTCCATTTTTTATTTTCAGTCTAACTCTTCCTTGTTTAATTTTCCTCCTTTTTCTTTTATATCTAAAAATGTTTTATCACCCTTTTTTATTGACTGGGCAATTTTTTCCTCTGTATGTGCTTTGGCACGTCTAATGCATTTGACCTTCTTCAGCCTAGTTTTGTACCTATACCCATCTTCTTCTTCCTGCATCTGCTTATATTTCTTAAATGCTTCTTTTTTTCTCCTTTACTATATTTGCCACCTCTGCAGAGTACCGCAGTGGTTTTATTTTTCTTTTACCCTTGCTGACATGTCTAATGCAATGCTCTGTTGCATTTAGTAAAACACATTTCAGATAATCCCATTTCTCCTGAACTCCATCTAAAGATCTCCAAGTTGTTAAAGACTGACATAAAAATATTTCCATTGTAGATAACTCGGCCTTTCTAAAATCTAGAACCTTTGTTTTTGTGTGGCGCAACTCTGCTTCTGTCTTTATAGTAAACCAAACAAACTGATGATTGCTGCAGCCCAAACTCTCTCCTACAGCTACATCTGATACCAAGTCTCCATTAGTAAATAATAAATCTATTGTGGCTTCCTTCCTAGTCGACCCTTCTACTAATTGGCTAAGATCAAATCCATCTAAAGTATTTTGGATATCTCTACTCCTGGCTGAACCTGCTGCTTGGTTTTTCCAGTCCACATGCAAAATATTAAATTCCCCCATGATAATAACATCACCTTTCACTGTCATCTTGGTTACTTCCTTGGCCAGCAGTTGATTCAACTTGTCTGCTTGTCCTGGGGGTCTATAGATAACACCTATACGAGTGACCATGTTATACCCATATTCTAAAGTTATCAAAACAGTCTGTGTTCTCATCCATACCCCATATAAGATTAAGCTTTAAGCTATTTTTTACATAAATGGCAATCCCGCCTCCTTTTCTGCCTTTCCTGTCTTTTCTAAATAGAGAGTACCCTAGTATTACTACATCCCAGTCATTTATTTCATTGTATCAGGTCTTGTTAATCCCCACTAAGTCCACATTTTCACTAGTTATTATTGCAGTGAGTTCAGGGATCTATTCCCTAAACTGCGGGCATTTGTCACATGGCTCGAAGTCTACTGGTTTTTGGCCTATGTGTCACAGACATACCTTGTTCAAATTCATCTGTGCAATGGTGTGGGGGTCAATTGGTTTTATCCTGTATTATTCCATTGCACCCTTCTACTAGTTTAAATACCTGTTAACAAAACTTCTGAATTGCTTGCTGAGAACCTCTGTTCCCTTTTTAAAAATATCTTTTACCACACTCACCTCATTACAAGCCAAATAATTTGTTCCTAAATGGACTATGATATCCAACTCTCCATTCTGTCTTGCTTCCTTAACAATTTTTAAAATGCGTCCTCTATCTCTGTCTGCTGTAGCACCAGGAAGACATCTAGCTATCCCCCAGAGTCGCATCTCTTTTAATATAGACTCCTCCAATAATAGTTGCTACCTCTCAAAGTAGTTTGCACTTCTTGCATTATCAGTTTGTCAGTGGTTGCATTCTGATTTACCTGTGGATTACAGGTTGGTGAACCAGTAGTCTCTGCTTCTGGAGTTGTTCCAATATTGAAGCAGTGTTCTGAATGTGCAGCAAAAGAATTATGAAGAGGCAAAGACTGCGGGACATGCGTCTTGTCCACAACTATTACCCTTCCAGAACCAACTGTAGTCCTTCTGCCATTTCTTGGAAATCTCTGAGCCTGTGGCATGTGTTTCTTTTGTATCTGTGTGGAGCTCACAGACAACTTGTAGATTTCAGCCTTCAAATGATCAGTCTCCTGCTGGAAAACAGAAAATTGCTGCAAATTGGACAACTTCTGAACCTCCAAAAGGTTTCCTGGGGGAGAAAAGCAAAACATCTATTTCACTGCAACATGCCTGATATGTTCACGGCACTAATTTAATCCGGGGACAAAGAGTAAAATACCTTCATATTTTGCAGATTATCTCCAGAATATCTCCTTCTACATTTAAAATTGCTGCACTTGCATTTACTTCTCCACCCAGCTATTAATTAGCCCAGCTAATAAAAAAAAACCTACTTATATACACAGAAGGCAAGTCCCATTAATTATCAAAACAGTTTGTAACTAGATCTGGTTCCTGTCTGTATTGTCTGAACAGATGGCATGCTTGGTATGTTTGGGGTGAAAACTGTCATACCTAAGGTATGATGGTCTGTCTGTGGGTTTGTGATATTTTTTTTTTTTTTTTATTTAATGTGGAGGCACAATAATGCCATCTAAATTATTACTTTTAGTTTACATTTCATTTTATTTATTTATAACTACATTCTTGGGCCTTATGCCCCAAAAAATAAGGAACAATTCTAGAGAAAAGCTATCATAAGGAGCAAAAAAAAAAAAAATTCCCATTGATATAATTTTTTTTTTTTTTTTTTTTTTTAAACCTTTGAATTGTAGAAAGGCTTCCAATGCATTGTTGTGCAATGTGCTATTGAACTCAAGCATGCTTGTGTACTAAAAGCTCAGTTTAAGAAAATGGTAATTTGTGGAATTCATATTTGTCCCCATAGTGCAGTTTGAGTTAGTTTCAATCCTCTTTCTTTGTGGATGTGGCCCATGGTGTTGTACTTAAAATAATAAATTATATTGCTAAAAATGATACAATGGATTGGAACAGAGGTGGGCAACCTGCCACTGCCTTGCTATTGTTGGACAAACAACTCCTATGTTGATCATTGTAGTCCCACAACAGTTGGAAAACTGCAGGTTGCACAGCTTCAGTTCTGAGCATGTCACAGAGTTGGCGGGGCCATAGCCCTTATGGCCAACCAGTTTCCTGAGACTGTACACAAATCCTGCTCTGTTGAGAACTGGATTTGTGAAACTCTTGCTTGTACTCTCATTAAATACAGTATACTTCTTCCACCAGATTTGCCTACACAGTTGCGATGGTGCTTCTCAGTGTCCTCGTGAGGAAACTTAATTTACTTCCTGTGAAGGGACAAGTTATGGAGGCAAAGTATGAGCTGGTCACATCTCCCAAGGAAGAAGCCTGGATCACTGTGTCAAAGAGAAGCTAGACCAGCTATCCACTCAATCTTTCTCACCTATTTTCATCTGGAGAACTATCAGAGGAGTGGATAATAACACCTTTGCAACCACAAAGCTCTTCAGCACATCAAAACCTATTATGGAAGTGAAGCTATTTCAGTGATGTTTGCTCACAACTGCCAAGAATTCCATTTCCTTGATTAGTGGTGATAAACTGTCCAACTGATTTTCATAATGTAATATTTTTTTTAACAAGAAGTTCTCAATATACAGACACTAAATGCAGTGTTCATATGGCAGCAGAACAACATGGTGCATTAACCCCTTAAGACCCCTGGGGGTGTTCTCAAGAGGTTAAAGACAAAAGTGGAGCATTTCTAGGGAAAACCAACTGCACGATAAGGAACAAGTGAACAATGGGTACTTTCCTGTTATCTGGAAACATTTTCAACCATTTTAAAAACATTTTGCAAACATTTTTAAGCAAAATCTTTATTACAATATTTTTCAATAATGATGACGGGAAACAACAGATTCTGACAGGACAGATTCTGACAGGAAATAACAGCAACAGGAATTAGTTCTGAAAATCGTTCCGGATAACAGGAAAGTACCGAAAAATGTCCTAAACCCCCACTGATTATTTTTCTTTTAACCCTTTGGATGCCAGAGAGGTTCCAGTGCATTTCAAAGTAGTGCATGAAAGATCTTTAGCATTCAAAGGGTTACAATCACCATTATCTCTTTAATGACTAGACGAGACACCACTCGAGTCCATGAATGGTTAAATCAGTGGGAATTAATATTTGTTCCCTGTGTTGCATTGGTTTGCCTTAGAATGACTCTATTTTTTGGCTTCATACATATGGCCCTATGTGCCGCATAGCTAGGTAAATTACTGGATGTGCAAGCACATTTTTTTAGGCACATCTAATTAATATTTACAAATACTGTTGCTCCTTTGCACTTATCTAGGACCAAAATGATACCAAGGTACCGTAAATTTGATGTACACAAAAGAGGTACACACAATTTGCCCTTTGAGTGTCAGAGGGTTACACAACGCATTGCTTTGCAGTGCGTTACATACCCCTCTCGCACTCAAAGGGTTAAAGGAAACTGGCCAAGGATTATTTTAGGATCTTTAACTCTTTAAGGACCAGAGAGGAGTATAACATATTGCAATGCTTTGCATACCCCTTTGGACCTTAAATGGTTAAATATATTGCAAGTTCATATAGTTCAGTGTATATGATGAACACCGTTTCCTGTGGATAAAAGCATCCACAGGAATGTGTGTGGTTTTTTGTTTTAAAGAATGTTTCATCCAGCACTTATTTTTATGGGAAATTTGGATAATTCACCTGAAATCATTTGAGGGACGAATTTAGTCTTTGAAAGAAATACACCTGTTCCTCACATGTAAAGGCAACACCAAGGTGTTTCTGTATGACAGCACAAGCTAGGACTGTTTTAGTTGTGACTTACAATCAGATGCTTTCTATAGATCCATAGGCAATGGTAACTTTTGATGTCAATGATCTTTTCTCATTGCAGTTTCCAATGCATAATGTGATAGGCAACCCATTTGCAACATCTGTACCCACATATAAAGAAATATGTATTGATTTACGGTCTTATGCAGGAAGTTATAGGTGCAGTTGTGGAACATACCAGGTGCACCATAGTAGTAGAATTTCCCATTCATTTAAATGAGGCTTTAAATCTGTTGAATGCTAGAATTATCTCTAACAAGTTGTGAAGCATTCCAGGGGTAGAAAGCTCCATTTATGTCAATGGGAAAGTTGATTTCCTACCTGTGGTACAGTTGGACTGGTCCAGAATTTCACCTCCATAGCTTCTAGCATAATTACATTACTGTAGCAAACATAAAAGGGATAGTAATGTTTCACAAAAACAGCAACTCCAATTAATCTTCATAGTATTTGAGCCATAAAGAGTGTTATTTCAATACTGCCAGTCTGTAGTTCAAGAGTAATTGAATGATAAAGTATCCCCCTCCCGCCCCTTTTACCTAGTGTAAGCCACCGCCCCTCAGATGTGGAATCTGGTCTCTTGACCAGACAGCTCACAGCAAGGTACAATCTTCTTACTGTGAGCATAAGGAAAGCCCTGCCCCCATTTACAGGTTTTTCCCTTATGTTAATTGAAGATTGTCCCTCTCTGTGATCCATGCAGACAGTCTTGCTCCTCTGAGGTGAGCAGTGTTACATCAGTAAAAGGGGCGGGAGGGGGATACTTTATCATTCCGTTATTTTTGATCTACAACTCTGACAGTATTGAAATAACACTCTCCATGGCCTGAATACTATGAAGATTAATTGGAGATGCTTATATTATGAAACATTACTATGCCTTTAAAGAAAAATGGCCAAAAATATAGTATTCAAAGACATGGTGTGGCAGTTAAAGGCAAATGTGGAGCAGTTTTGAGTCAAAACTGACTGACAAAATTTAGATAATTAACTCCTTGGAGGCTGAAGAAATATCCAATTCATTTGTTTGCAATGTGTTGGCGACCTCTCTGGCATCCAAAAGATTAAAATTCCCATTTAAATAAACAATGTTTTGTATGTAACAACATGTAGTGCTGTTATTTGTGTCCTGGAATTTCTCCCCTTTTGACTATATATAATATACCTGTCCCAGTGTGCTGTAACTAAATCTGATATCTGCTTAACATGATCAGAATTTCATTATTTAGATTTATATATATATATATATATATATATATATATATATATGTATAAATACATATAATACACCTATGATGCAGAGAAAAACAGTACTCCCATTCCTGGAAGGTGCTTCACTCAAGTGTTTTTTGCAGCTGAATTCAGGCAACACACTGTCTTTTGACATCGTCTGTTTCTGACACTGCTCTGCTAGAGCACTGAGTGTACTGAACAGTGTGATATGAGGAGTCCAAAAACCTGAACTATCTTGGGCCTCTAGTAACACAGTGTGGGACCACTGCTATAGCACCTTGTCACCTAATGTTGACTTTTTAGAAGCTAAAAGAAAATGTTTGAGCTGTAATAACTTTTGAGCAAAGCATCCTTAGACTGTGAGGTTAAAAAGCAGGAAAAGACCTACATTGTGTTTTTGTTTTCTTAAAGTAGATGTATTATCTCCTTAAAGGGATAGTAATGTTTCACAAAAACAACATCTCTGATTAATCTTCAAAGTATTTGGGCCATGGAGAATGTTATTTCAATACTGTCAGAGTTGTAGTTCAAGAGTAATTAAATGATAAAGTACCCCCCTCCTGCCCCTTTTACCTAGTGTAACCCGCTTCCCTCTGATGTGGAATCTGGTCCTGGGACCAGACAGCTTGCAGTGAGGGACAATCTTCTTACTGTGAGCATAATGAAAACCCCGCCCCCTTTGACAGGTTTTTCCTTACTCTCACTGAAGATTGCCCCTCTCTGCAATCCATCCGTACAGTCTTGCTACACTGAGGTGAGCAGTGTTACATCAGTAATAGGGGCGGGAGGGGGATACTTTATCATTCAGTTACTCTTGAACTACAACTCTGACAGTATTGAAATAACGCGCTCCATGACCCAAATACTTTGAAGATTAATTGGAGTTGCTTTTATTGTGAAACATTACTATCCCTTTAAATGGACATGATGTTTGATATGAAAAAATATATATATTGCAGGGTTTATCCTGCTAATTGAAACAAAGGTACTCCCACTGAGATGTTTTATTTGAAAGTTTCTAACTTGTGTTATTGGGTGCAGTCCTTCTATGACCTAAGCAGGTGACACTTGCTACAGCAACCTATGGTAGATTGTCAACTGATTGTCAGCTGATCAGAGCTGTCTATAGATTTCTGTAGCAGCAGCACTACCATAACATTTCAAGCCATGGAGGTACTGCAACAAAAATGCAAGTTTTATTTGCAGTAAAGTTTGAATGACACACCTCTAAGCAGTAGGAGTGTCCTTGTTTTACTTAGCTGGAAAATCCTGCAATATATACTGTATCTGATCCATATTATGTGCTACTGTCCCTTTAAGCTTATGTTTCAAGATAAAAAAGCTTTACATGTACTAATGATACATTTCCTTTAAACATTTGAGTGCCAGGGGGGTATTAAATGCATTGGATATCCCGCTGGTACTCAAAGGGTTAAATCATTATTACACCACCTCAATGCATTTGAATAAAGTTACATATGTCAGAGTTCAGCAGTGCTCAGAGATGACCTGATAGCTCTAATTGATATCTTTGTTCAGGACAGGTAGAGCAAAGCTTTGTTCACCCGTCTTGTCTTTCAAGTTATAGTAATGTTTCACAGAAAAAGCATCTCCGATTAATTTTCAAAGTATTTGGGCCATGGAGACTTATTTCAATATTGTCACACTTGTAATTCAAGAGTAATTAAATAATAGAGTACCCCCTCCTGCCCCTTTTACCTAGTGTAAGCCACTTCCCCTCAGATGTGGAATCTGGTCCCTTTACCAGACAGGTCACAGCAAGGGACAATCTTCTTACCATGAGCATAAGGAAAACTCTGGCCCCCTTGGCAAAGGAGGGCAGGTTTTTCCTAATGGTCAGTGAAGATTGTACCTTGCTGCAATCCATCCAAACAGTCTTGCTGCTCTGAGGTGAGCAGTGTTACATCAGTAAATTGGGCAGAAGGATCGCAGAGAGGGACAAACTTCAGTGAGAATAAGGAAAAACCTGTCAAAGGGGATGGGGTTTTCTTTATGCTCACAGTAAGAAGATTGTCCCTCACTGTGGATTGTCTGGTCCCAGGACCAGATTCCACATCAGAGGGGAGGCAGCTTACACTAGGTAAAAGGGGCAGGAGAGGGATACTTTATCATCCAATTACTCTTGAACTACAGCTGTGACAGTATTGAAATAACACTCTTTTATTGTGAAACATTATTATCCCTTTAAAGAGTTAATATTACAACGTTCAGGTGGTGGACATTGTGTCCTTTGTTCCTGCTGACAACTATCAGGTCTGCTTGCTTTATATAACATAATATCCAGGACTAATTGCAAATGTTATGTCGAGAACAAAGGCACAGTGTAAAATTCTTAGGGGCCATTGTCTATAGTAAGGAAAATGAGGGGCAAT
This sequence comes from Rhinophrynus dorsalis, assembly GCA_037306005.1. Classification (NCBI taxonomy): domain Eukaryota; kingdom Metazoa; phylum Chordata; class Amphibia; order Anura; family Rhinophrynidae; genus Rhinophrynus; species Rhinophrynus dorsalis. Next base: position 145,190,147 of record CM074725.1, on the reverse strand, counting down.
ACTATTGGGAGGTGTTATTTTCCCTTTGAGCTTGATACTTTTGGTTGGACAAAAGCACAAAGACCTCTGGTATTCAAGAGGTTAATTTATAGGCACCATTTAAATCAGTTGGAATTTGGAGGGGTTTTATCTGTTTTTTTGTGGAGCAGCTATAAAAGATGTCATTCTAAATTTAATACAGCATGGACCTTTTTAATAGAACTATAATTCTCTGTTGTGTTCACCACATAGTCTATTTGTGTTTCTTACGATGGAGTGCCATAGTCACTGACTAAGATTCTCCCACAGAGTGTATTATATATATACTAGTTGAACAGCCCGTTACACGGGCCACAGTGCCTCTGGCAGCCGGTCGCGGGGCAGCCACGCGCAGTAGAGACTGCCCGCGCCACTGCTGATACAGAGCTGGACGCTCCTGCGGAGTGCCCAGCTCTGTATCAGCCGGGGTGCGGGCAGTCTGTACTGCGCATGACTGCCGCACGGCATCAGTGTCTACTGCGCATGTCGCGTGTTACACACAACTTAGTGAATTATTATATAGGATAAAAAAAAAAAAAAACACACATTTTAATTTGGCCATTGTACATGTATGACTATTGAATATGATCATAGCCACTAGCAATTGATTTATGATCATTGTTACCTCTTGTGCCTTTTACTCAGACAATGATTTACACTGGATCACATTTGCTAATCTTGGATCTGTGATTTGGAAATTTATTACTGCCATATGAATGTCTCTTTAACTGCAATTTTGGGAAGAAAAAAGCTATACAGAAAAAAAATGAAAAGCAGCAACACAGAATCCTGTTTTTTTTTTTTTTTGGTTTTTTTGTTTTTTTTAACTTGTGAGATAAGAATGTTATGTTCTCATTAGGATTTTTCAGTATCTGAATTTCCAGATATATATCATAACAACACAGTGTCACGACCAGAGGTGAGGACAGGAAGGAACCGGAGTACCTGGGAGCAGGAAACGGACGCTCCTCCAACAAGAGGCCACTGAGCAAGATGCTAGGGGGCAACGCTAGGGAACGGAGCTAGGAAGCGTAGGCTGCCTAGGCCAAGGTTGTGCTGCGGCTGCGCCGCCTATAGGTGCTGGCTGCGAAGCCAGATGTTGTGGCCCCCAGCAGAGGAGCCGCTGGATAACCCCGAATAACCCTAACCTAGACAAACTATACTCAGAGGTCCCCAGGGAGGAATAAAATCTCCAAAAGAAAAAGGTACTCACTCAGGTCTCCTAGGAAGAGGGTCAGACTGAGGCTTGGTCAAGGCAGGTCCAGATCATACACAGAGGCATAGCAGGATCAGGCAGAGGCTTGGTCAAGGCACGTCCAGATCATACACAGAGGCACAGCAGGATCAGGCAGAGGCTTGGTCAAGGCAGGTCCAGGTCATACACAGAGGCACATACAGGATCTGGCAGAGGCTTGAACCCAAGTACTGGAAGCTCAGATAGACGCTATACAAAAGCGTCTAAACTGAGCTGGAGGCAGAAGATAAGGATCCCCAACCGGAAGGAGCCTGGAGAGGGTGGCTAGAATGTCAGCGGACCTTCTACCAAATCCTCTCTATGGTCCGCCGACATCCGCATACGCGCTGCTTCCAGAAGCGGCGCAGATCAAAAGATGTAGTGCGGGGACTGGGAAGGTAACCCAGAGCAGAAAAAACGCCCAGGGTAAGACACTGGGCGAGCGGGACATCACACATAGGAGTGACACAGATTTTATTTTGTGCCCTCCCACCTCCTTAAATGGGATGGATTACACCACATAATTTCAATTCCTTAAAATATTAACCAATTATAGCACTAAAGTCACTGCACCTTCCATAGGAAATCTTTCTGCTAAGGATAAGAATCCATGTACACACAGTAAGGAGATATGGGGGGGGAGATTCAATAAGCGGTGATAAAGAGGAGATGACTTGTCCAGTTTATCACTTCTCCAGTTCCTGTGTTATTCTGTGGAGCCTATGCACTACAATTTCTTCAACTTTGGAGATCTTAGTGAATAGGCTTCATAGAATAACATAGGAAGTTGAGAAGTGATAAACTGGAGAAGTCATTGCCTCTTTATCACCTCTTTACCACCACTTAGTGAATTTCCCCCATTGTCTAAAACCGGCATGGGCAACCAGAGACTTTCCAGCTGTGGAGGAATACAACACCCTTCATCCCCACCCAGCCTGTGGCTGATGGCAATTGTAGTCCTCCAAAGATGTGTTGGAGGGCCCTGGGTTGCCCATCTATGAGTTGAATCAGAACCAATTCACCCCCAGAGTACTGGCCAGTTAGTCTATAAAAAGATAAATAAGATTACTTTCATATAATACTGAGCCATATGCAATAAGCTAAAGTGCAGTTCTAGAGCAAGCCAACTGAACCACAGTGAGAAGTGATAATTCTGATTGATCTAAACTGGGCTTTTAAGAACTTGAGGATTTAGCATAGTAGAGCAGTGGTGGGCAATATGAGGCCCTCCAGTTGCAGCGAAACTACATCTACAGCGACTTTGGGGGATGATGAGAGTTGTAGTCTAGCAGCTGCAGGACCTCATGTTTCCCACCACTGTTGTGGGCCACCCTTATGCCTAACCTAGGCTCCTACAGCATCAGCCAACTATGAAAAATGTGTGCCATGGAACCCGGTTTAATTGAAGAAATACAAATTGTTCCTTAGAACAAATATAAGTAATAGCAGACAAGGGAACAAGGCTAGATTGACAGTATATTTCTGTAAGATTGAAACATTTTACAAAGTGCTTTTTTTACAACTAGGCTTCTTTTGTAATATTCACGCAAAAGAAAAAGTATATAATTGCCTGATACATTTTTGCTAAAGAATTTATTTTTAAAAGCCAATACCAACCGGCATTCAAGTGTATTTGATACAGATTCTAAGTTAACACCACCCATACTGTTAAGAAGGTCTCCAGTGCATTGGTGATGTCCTTAGCATCCAAGGGAGAGATTAACAAACCGTGTATTTTTTATGTTCGCTTCTCATAGTCACAGGTGGAGTAATCAGTGGCTCATTCTTTCTGACAGATGCTTTTCTGTAGTAAGGGAACCACCTGTGCTTGATTGGAAGATATCCAGAAACCATTCACTCTCTGCAAGGCTTGAGGACAGATATGATGAAATCTGGTCCTGGGAGTCCTTTGGGCCCCCTCATATTCTGCGAGGAACTGCTTAGGATCACATTCCATTCAGACATAAGCCAAGTGTGCCGTATGGCTAGTGGACAAGGATGTAACTGAATACCTAAAAATAAAATGGCAAATGAATGAGTCTCCTTTGTGCTTCACAGGGGGAGTGTAAGATGCATCTCTTGGCTATCTGAGTAGGGTCTATACCAGTCCCTAATTATGTAAATCAAATTATGGTCTGCCCCTGGTTGATTTTACTGGCCTCCACAGTCCCCCTTGATTGGCAAACAAATCTTCCTGTTGAGTGCAGTAGGACCTTTTTGTGTAAAATAATTGCTTGTGTCTGAGCCCTTACTGTGTAGCTGAGAACCAGCCCCTCAAATGCTGAGCTGTATCTGTATCATCGCTGGACATTTTTGTCAGACTTCTTCCCCTGCACCAGGTTCCTTTCATGTTCCCTGGGCTATCACTAACTTTGCCAGATCACGGGGTTGGGACAGTTATGGTTCTTTTTATTATTACTTCCTTATTTTATCATACCTGATCATATGTTAAAATGTTTATGTGCACTGTCATTATTCATATTAAAACACATAGAGTGTAATAGCTTCTTGATGTTTACTTGTGAACCCAGGTGAGTGATGCTCCTTGTAACTATCCCTAGAGTACTCTGTTTGTAGTGGACTCCCAATAGAAGGCAGAGTGGTTCTAGAACACAGAACACAACATTTTGGAGGCAAAGTTAGCCAGAGTGATGCCCTGAGGCGACCCTCCTAATATCTTAGGATTCCGCATGAATGTAATTTCAAATGAAAAAGGGTCCCACGACCGCAAAAGCAGAACAAAAAGTCTGAGAACCTGTCATGGTGCCCAAGATTCTGGGGCTATCGCTTGCCAGTTCACTACCTTGTATTGCCTGGTGGCAGCATGACGAGTGACTACTTCCTGGTTACTCGCTTGTCATTCTGAGCACTTGCTATTTTATAGTTCCTCCTTGATTGACCTATCTGGACTCCACCTCCCAGAGAGGCCTTATATGCTGCATCCTATCATTACCTCAGTGCCCTTTCGTGGTGTACCTGAGCGCATTCTGAGTCTCCTGTTGTGATCCGTTCCTGGCTGCTGAATCTGTTTTGTGTATGACCCTGGCTCCGTCTGACTACCGATTTGTGCCTGAACCTTTGGCCTGGCTGACTGACCGCTCCGTGCCGACTTTAACTTGTCTGACTACCCGCTCCGTGTATGACCTTTGGCCTGGCTCACTACCCACTTGGTGCTAAGTACTTTGGCTTGTCTGACTACCCAAATAGTTTGACCATTGGCTGGCTTGTCTCATTCTCACTCCCCGAGGCCTGGCACCCTCCTTGCAAGTTCTCAGTCTCAGTCCATGGTCGGGTAGGTCCTGTCAGCAGTGCAGCAGCGCCTAGTCCTACCAGGGATTGTTGTGCTCCTAGCGTTCTAGTGTGCATTGGTAGTTTCGGTAACCCTAGCGTCCTAGGGTATTTCGGTTGTGTCCCTAGCTTCAAGTTGTGGGCCTACAGTTTCTGCTCCGCTGTAGAGTACGCTTGCCACTATCTCTACCTCTGTGGTTCTGCTCTCTCTACTGGTTCGCTCCAAGCTTGTTTATCAGTCCGGCTAGGTTCATTGTCAGCTCCTGGTAGTGGACTGCGCACTGTCCCCACGCCTGACCCCAGGAGGGTTGGGGAAGTGTCTGTCTTCACCTTTGCTTGTGGAAATGATTTAATGTACCTGTCTGAGTCATTATTTGAAAGTCTCCCTTGACAGTATGAAAGGGCCATGACTTCAGAAGGTACAGGTAATCCACAGGTGACTAGCATCCTTGCCAGGATGGACATGCAAGATCAAAGAATCTATCAGTTTTCCTTGGCGATGCAAACTCTCCTTAACTGCACAGCGCACTTTGAGGGGGCTGCATGACAACTGGTGGCCTCTCCTGACCGGTAATAAGGGCCAATGCTGAGTGCAATACATTCCGAGGGCTGTCTGGAACTGCTCCACTCCCTCAGTGATATGATGGGGAACCTACTCTGTGTTGTGGGTTCATTAACCAGTTGGGCATATTTCTGGAACTGGTACCCAACACATGAAGGTGGACTTCATGATTTTTCTCCTGTCTGGTAGAGCATTGGCATGAGCAATCCATTATGGGAGACAGGGAAACCCATAATCTCAAATTTCTCTGAATTTGTGTCAGCTTTCCTAAGGGTCTTTGACGTTCTAACCCAGGCAATGTTGGCAGCCAAACAACTTATGACTATTCTCCAGGGAGCATGCACGGTAGCCGAGTACGCTACTGAATTTTGTACATTGGCAGCAGAGGTGGGCTGGAACAACGAGGCTCTAGTGGCCGCATTCTCGCAAGGGTTAAGCTATTTGATCAAAGATGACACGGCAGCCCGTGAGCTGCCTGAGCAGCTTGATGAACTCCTCTCCTTTGCTATACTAATAGATACTAGGATCAGAGAGAGACCACCTTTTAAGGAACGGTTGCGGAGGCCTCCTTCTCGATTGGCGCCTAACTTTACTCTCCCACCCAATCCTCCCTTACCTCCCACGCCTCCTATTGCCGAGACAGGCAGGGCCGAACCTATGCAACTTGGGTTCATGCTGCTTTAGGGGGAGGAGAGGCCCTTCAGTTGCAGAGAAGTCCTATTCCTGTACTGTGGTAAGGCAGGGCACTTATTACGGACTTGTCCCGTCCGGCCGGGAAATGCTCGCACCTAGGGTTGAGTTGGGGACAGACCCTGGTTGGAGTTTCACAGTCCCCAGACCATTTCACAGTCCCCAGACCAGATGCAGACGAGACCTTTCGTAGAGGTGATATAGTCATGGGATACATCGTCTATCACAGCTCCGGCATTGATTGACTCCGGAGCGGCAGGATATTTTATGGGTTCAGATTTTGCTACCCAGAACTCTATTCCACTGGTGCCTCGTTCCTTTTCTTCTTGCTATAGAGGCCATTGATGGGAGACCTTTGCAACCATCACAAGTGACTCAAGTTATGTCCACTGTCTCTAAGGGTGGGGGCCCTCCGTGTGGAGACCCAGCAATTTCAGATCATAAAGTCTCCTCACTACGTAATCATTCTGTGGTTCACTTAGCTTCAGACACACAGCCCCAGAATAAATTGGGAGACTTGCGACATTATGTCTTGGTCCTCTTACTTTTCTAAGTCCTGCCTACAGCAGCCTGCCAAGATCTTGTGTACCTCTTCCTCATTACCCTCAGAGTATCAGGCTTTCAGTGAGGTGTTCAAGAAGATAGAGGCTAGTACTCTGCCAATGCATAGGGCATACAACTGTACCATTAATTTATTACCAGGTGCTATACCTCCTAAGGGGTGTACTTATCCTCTGTCTGTGGAGGAGAACCGAGCTATGGAGGAGTATGTGGCTGATGCCCTGTCCAGAGGGATTATCTGGAAGTCTTCCTCTCCTGCTGTTGCAGGATTTTTTTTTTGTAAAAAAGGATGGGTAGTTGAGACCCTGCATTGACTATAGAGGTCTGAATAAACTGGTGGTCAAGAATGCTTATCCTATACCTTTGATTACTGAATTGTTTGACTGAATTTAGGGCTCTTCGGTCTTCACAAAACTTGATCTAAGGGTGACCTATAACTTGGTTAGAATGAGGGAGGGAGGGAGACGAGTGGAAAAATGCGTTCAATACATGCAGTGGTCACTATGAATACTTGGTTTTGCCATTCAGCTTGTGTAATGCTCCGGCAGTTTTCCAAGAATTTATTAACTATGTATTGAGAGATTTGCTACAAAGCTGTGTAGTAGTCTATTTGGACGACATCTTAATTCATTCCCCGAATCTAGTAGCACATCTGAAGGATGTTGCAACTGTATTACAGTTTCTTGGCGCGAACAAGCTGTTCTGTAAATTGGAGAAATGTGAGTTCCACAAGAATCAGGTGACATTTCTAGGTTATATAATCTCCTCTGATGGTATAGCTATGGACCTCCAAAAACTATTGGCTGTCCTGCAGTGGCCCAGGCCAGTGGACTTGAAGGCCATACAGAGATTCTTGGATCCATGTGAGTTTTTCGCTAAGAAATTGTGAAAAACACAGAGTGTGTATGATATAGGTGATCGAGAACTCCTGGCTATTATCCTCACTCTCCGGGAGTGGCGTCACCTACTGGAGGGGAGAAGTTCCCCAATCCTGTTGACGAATCCTAAGAATCTGACATATCTGTCCGAGGCCAAGAGACTGTCTCCACGACAAGCCAGGTGGGTGTTATTCTGTTATTTAATTTTGTGGTCTCTTATCTTCCTGGCTCCAAGAATGTCAGAGTAGATGCCCTGTCCAGGCAGTTCGGGTCTGACCCTGAGGCTGAGACTACACCTGTGCCTATCATTCCTACTGATCGTGTTCTAGCTATGGTACGCACCTGTATCGCATCTCCTCTGGGTGAGGAGATTTTGGCCTCCCATGCCATTGCTCCGGCTGACAGACCCAGTGGTAAATGTTTCGTACCCGAGACACTTCGTACCAGATTATTAGAGACATATCATTCATCGAAGGCTTCTGGTCATATTGGCCATGACCAATTGATTTGGTCGGTCTCCCAGTTGTTTTGGTGGCCCAGTCTTAGGGCAGATTGCTCAGCCTTTGTGGCGGCATGCTCCATTTGTGCTTGTGCCAAGACCCTGCGACATCTTCCAGTGGGTCTTCTTCAAACTGTTCCTAATGGCGAACATCCCAATAGTGGACCAGTTCTCGAAAATGGCTCACTTTGTCTCACTCCAGGGAATCCCTTCCTCCAGGGAAATGGCAGAGGTGTTTGTTTGCTAGAGAGGTGTTTCGACTCCACAGAGTACCCAAGGTGCTGGTTTCGATCAAGGGAATCAATTTGTGTCTAGGTTTTGGAGGTCTTTCTGTAACCAGATGGGCATCGAACTCTCGTTCTCCTCTGCATACCATCCCCAGTCCAACGGTGCTGCCGAGAGGTCCAACCAGGGGTTGAAGCAGTTTTTGCGTTGCTTCATCTAGGACCATCAAGTTAATTGTGCATCCTTGTTACCGTGGTGGAGTTTGCCAGGAATTGCGCAGTAAACTCTTCCTCGCAGAGTTCTCCATTCCTGATCAACTATGGGTTCTAACCTTCAGTGCTTCTTGACTCCTTTCGTGCACAAGACATACCGGCTCTGGAAGAGCATCTTAGGCAGCTCCGCTCCATTTGGGTACAAGTCCAGAGAGCCTTACAAAGGTCCACGCAGTGCTATCAAAGACATGAAGACTGGAGGAGACTGCCTGCTCCTGTTTTTCAATTTGGGGACTGGGTTTGGTTATCCTCCTGCAATCTGAACCTCTAAGTGCCTTGTAAAAAGTTGGCCTCTCGCTTTGTAGGTCCATACTGGGTGCTTCGCAGAGTGAACCCTGTCACTTACACTTTGGATCTTCCTGTCAGTATGTGCATTCACAATGTGTTTCACATGTCATTGCTCAAGTCTCTGATATGTAATCGCTAAGCTACGTCACCAGTGGTGCCAGGTCCTGTGCAGGTGGAGGACCATGAAGAATACAGAGTGTTCTGGATTCTCGCAGAGTCAGAGGTCATCTCCAATATTTGGTACACTGGAAAGGCTATGGTCCCGAGGAACGTTCATGCGTGACTAGTGCTAATGTCCTTGCTCCTGCTCTGCTCCATAGTTTCTACTCGTTTTCCAGATAAGCCTGGTCCTTGTCCCCAGGGGAAAGGACATTGAAGGGAGGGTACTATCACTGTGCCCGTGATTCTGGCGCTATTGCTTGCCTGTTTACTTCCTTGTATTGCCTGGCGGCAGCATGGCGAGTGACTACTTCCTGGTTACTCGCGCGTCATTCTGAGCATTCGCTATTTTATAGTTCCTCCTTGATTGACATATCTGGACTCCACCTCCCAGAGAGGCCTTATATGCTGCGTCCTATCATTACCTCCGTGCCCTTTCGTGGTGTACCTGAGCACATTCTGAGTCTCCCGTTGTGATCCGTTCCTGGCTACTGAATCTGTTTTGTGTATGACCCTGGCTCCGTCTGACTACCGATTTGTGCCTGACCCTTTGGCCTGGCTGACTGACCGATCTGTGCCGACTTTAGCTTGTCCGACTACACGCTCCGTGTATGACTTCCCTCTCCGTGCTAAGTACTTTGGCTTGTTTGACTGCCCAGATAGTTTGACCATTGGCTGGCTTGTCTCACTCTCACTCCCTGAGGCCTGGCACCTTCCTTGCAGGTTCTCAGTCTCAGTCCTTGGTCTGGTAGGTCCTGTCAGTAGTGCAGCAGCGCCTAGTCCTACCGGGGATTGTTGTGCTCCTAGCATTCTAGTGTGCGTTAGTAGTTTTGGTAACCCTAGCATCCTAGGGTATTTCAGTTATGTCCCTAGCTTCAAGTGATGGGCCTCCAGTTTCCACTCCGCTGTAGAGTACGCTTGCCACTATCTCTATCCCTGTGGTTCTGCTCTCTCTACTGGTTCGCTCCAAGCTTGTTCATCAGTCCGGCCAGGTTCAGTGTCAGCTCCTGGTAGTGGACTGCGCACTGTCCCCACGCCTGACCCCGAGAGGGTTGGGGAAGTGTCTATCTTCACCTTTCCTTGTGTTTCATTATTAATAAAGTGGAATTGATTTTATGTACCTGTCTGAGTTGTTATTTGCAAGTCTCCCATGACAGAACCACTGCGATATGGTTAAACTGCAACTTTATAACATTCAAATCAGCGGTTACCATATCTCCGACTGAAAAAATGTAACCCCTAACTCTTAAAATTTTTCCTGTAAAAAAACCCAAAAACAAAACAGTAGCCACTTATTGATATGCAACTTAAATCAACATAGTCATCATATTTCTCCAGTTTTGAGGGGTGTAAATATTCTGTGTAGGTTGGTCAGCAAGGTGCAACCATACTGCTCATGTTAGTGCTACTTGGTTTACAAAAGCACATCTGCAGTCAGCGTGGAGTCAACAACATCTATTCTGTGGGTCAACTCTGTGCTTCTAAAAGAATGCATATGAAGGGGAAGAATAATTGTTCCATTTTTAAAGGTTGAAAGAGAAATGCAAATGCTTTCTGAATGTTAAAACTTGCCCAGATTTTCTGATTTTCCCAGGCAGGTTGCTATGACAACAGTTTTTTTTTTTTTCCTCCTCTTGTTCGTGTGTGTGAGTTTGTATTCTCCAAATTGTGCTTTCTGCAGCACACACACACACACACACACACACACACACACACACACACACACACACACACACACACACACACACACACACACACACACACATATATATATATATATATATATATATATATATATATATAATATACTAGCAATATGTGACGACGTTGCCCGTCATTGTAGTAGGGTATGTGTTATGTAGCATTTTTTGTTTGAAATGTTGTAGGTGGCATGTTGAAGGTATTTTGTAAGAATTTTTTGTGTTTGTTTGTATTGTACATTTCATTTAGCTGTATTGGCTGATGATTTTTTTTCTTTGTGTACTGTGTGAAGCAGAAAGAATCATATTGCACACATACATAGACACACACACACACACACACACACACACACACACACACACAGATATTATTACGGTCCTGTAAGTGCCAGAGGGGTAGGCAAGGCATTGCTCATTGTGTTGCTTAATCCTCTGGCACTGAAAGGGTTAACCAGCTGTCCCAGTATGTAGCAAGAGTCATGGAGTCCACAGTCCCTGAAGTGGACTCTGTACATGCGCACTCAGAGATTGCCAGACAACCGCCGGCCCGGCTCCCTGGCCAGGAAGATACCTCCTGCCCCAGCCCTCGGCCAAGAGCGTTACTAGGGACGCAGCCCGAGCACCGAGAGCGGGAACTGAGGAGGGATTTTGTGTGTGTGTGTGTGTGTGTGTGTGTGTGTGTGTGTGTGTGTGTGTGTGTGTGTGTGTGTGTGTGTGTGTGTGTGTGGTTGGAGCAGCTATAATGTGGCATGTATATTTTTAGTGCCAGGGTACTTACACAGTGCAGGTGTGTGACAGCGGGCAGAGAGCGGCAGTGAAGAAGCTTGTGTGTAAGAGTGTGTACTACAAAGTGGCCCCAGCATGGTCTGTCTCCAGCCCCTCAGCCACGGGTAATAGCCGCATCCAGCTGCTGCTTGTAGAGAGTTCCTTGAAGGGACGCATGACCGGGCTGTTGCAGGGTGGAATGTTGTGCTTAATGAAGGGGGAACATGAAGGATTTGGTACTGGGCCTGCCTGCCTCCGAGCTACATGAAGCAGCTGGGCTTCCTGCAGCAAAAGCACATGGTGCACCAGGAGCCGAAAGCATTGTTGTGTTGCGGATACCAGAAATGAAGGTACACTGGAGCCGATCCCGCCCTCTCTTTGTTGGATCAGCTCATTGTGTGCCTCAGGTTGGTGAAGGGACCCCTGGGGACTCTGTGAGTCTGTGTTGTAGGAGTGAGTGGCATCCATTTTGTTTTTTTCAGTCACTTGGATAGTGGTGGGCGGGCTGGATAATGGGGGCAGGCCAACGCCCTGAATGATTTAAATCACTCCTTCATTGAATCACTCAATGGGAACAGTAACTCCTTACTTAAACTGAGGTAACATAGCAATATAACACACAGTGGCTCTTCAGTTGAGGCAACGTAGCAATATGCTGAGGGAACAAATAGAAAGTGGTGTTTGAGGATTGCCCTCTGTAACATACAGCAAAGCATCTCTCTCCCTTTAAGGAGATAGGGCGGGAAGCAGGAAGTGGAGGAGTGACAGTTGAAAGCAGACAGTTAGTGAGGTGACTGAAGAGATTAAAAGAGTTAACCCCTTGAGTGCCAGAGGGGTACGCAACGCATTGCAAAGCAATGCGTTGCGTACCCCTCTGGCACTGAAAGGATTAAATAAGAGAGTTGCTATTAAGTTTATCCCTGAGTTTGTATTTTATGAAAACATTACACCCTTGTACTGAAACAGACCGTATGGAGGGTTACTGTTCTCTGTGGGAGGTGACACAGAGTGTGTGGAGGGTTACAGTTAACTGTGGGAAGTGACACACAGTGTATGGAGGGTTACAGTTATTTGTGGGAGGTGACACAGTGTATGGAGAGTTACAGTTATCTGTTGGAGGTGACACACAGTGAATGGAGGTTACAGTTATCTGTGGGAGGTGAAACAGTGTGTTTGTGGGGTCATGATCCTGAGTGAGAGTGTGTGTGGACTGGGAGAAGTTATTGATATCCCCTACTTCAGGAGCAAGTGGCAGCTATATTTTTTTTTTTTTTTTGTCAGTTGAATAGTGGTGGGTGGGCTGGAGGGGGCAGGCCAACTCCTGTATGATAAACACGCCACCATTGAATCAGCCAATGGGAGCAGTAATGTCCCCATTGAATCACCCGATGGGAGTTGTGTCTCCTAATGAGACACAAATTATGTAATGGGGCATTCTGTTCAATGTGTGTTTGTTTTCTGAAGAGACATAAATTATGTTCTGTGTGTGAGGTACCATAAATTATGCAATGAGGATTATTCTTTTATATATATATACTAGCAATGTGGGACGGCGTTGCCCGTCAGGATATATAGGGAATTAATGCACACACACGGATGCGAGACAAACACAGAGACACACACGCATGCACTGAGATGCTTAAAGAGCGACAGTCATAAACACATACATGCAGACACATAGAGTGTGATACAGACATGCAACACACACAGTGAGAAACACACAGGCACACACAGAGACACACACACACACACAAGTGAGTCATAAGGGGGTGACTTATGTGTCATTGTAATGAGTTTGTGTTTGTACTTATGCCTCCACTGTGGCATTCATTCATATAGTTGAAATGCATGTGGTAATTGCACATACTATGGTGGAAGGTGGATCGTGCTGGCTCCCGGGATGTGAGTGACTGGCATTCATTCATGTAATTGAAATGTGTGTGGTAATTGCACATACTATGGTGGAAGGTGAATCGTGCTGGCTCCTGGGGTGTGATTACGTGTGAGTGATTGAGTGAGTGTGTTAGTGAGTGTGTGTGATTGAGTGAGAATGTGTGAGTGAGAGTGTGTATGATAGTGAGAGGGTGTGAGTGATTGAGGGTGTGAGTGATTGAGGGTGTGAGTGTGATTGAGGGTGTGAGTGTGATTGAAGGTGTGAGTGTGATTAAGTGTGAGAGTGTGATTGTGATTGAGTGTGACTGTGAGACTGTAAGTGTGAGAGTGTGAAACTGTGAGAACGTGAGACTGTGAGAGTGTGATTGAGTGATTGAGTGTGAGAGTGAGAGTGTGATTGAGTGAGACTGTGTGAGTGTGATTGAGTGTGTGAGTGATTGGGTGTGAGACTGAGAGAGTGAGAGAGACTGTGTGAGACTGAGAGTGAGAGAATGTGAGTGTGAGAGAGTGTGTGAGACTGTGAGAGTGTGTGAGAGAGTGTGAGAGACTGTGAGACTGAGAGTGTGAGAGACTGTGAGACTGTGAGAGAGTGTGAGACTGTGAGAGAAAGTGTGAGAGAGAGTGTGAGACTGTGTGTGTGAGACTGTGTGTGTGAGACTGAGTGAGACAGTGTGAGAGTGAGAGAGAGAGAGAGACTGAGTGAGACAGTGTGAGAGTGAGACTGTGAGAGGGTGAGTGCGAGACTGTGAGTGCGAGACTGAGTGAGACAGTGTGAGAGTGAGACAGTGTGAGAGTGAGACAGTGTGACTGTGTGAGACAGAGTGTGTGAGACAGAGTGGAAGGTGGATCGTGCTGGCTCCTGGGGTGTGATTACGTGTGAGTGATTGAGTGAGTGTGTTGGTGAGTGTGTGTGATTGAGTGAGAGTGTGTATGATAGTGAGAGGGTGTGAATGATTGAGGGTGTGAGTGTGATTGAGGGTGTGAGTGTGATTGAGTGTAAGAGTGTGATTGTGATTGAGTGTGACAGCGAGACTGTAAGTGTGAGAGTGTGATTGAGTGTGAAACTGTGAGAGCGTGAGACTGTGAGAGTGTGATTGAGTGAGACTGTGTGAGTGTGATTCAGTGTGTGAGTGATTGGGTGTGAGACAGAGAGTGAGAGACACTGTGTGAGACTGAGAGTGAGAGAATGTGAGTGTGAGAGAGTGTGTGAGACTGTGAGAGTGTGAGAGAGACTTTGAGAGTGTGAGAGAGAGTGTGAGAGACTGTGAGACTGAGAGTGTGAGAGACTGTGAGACTGAGAGTGTGAGAGACTGTGAGACTGAGAGTGAGAGAGACTGAGACTGAGAGAGTGAGAGAGACTGAGACAGAGTGTGAGAGAGACTGAGACTGAGAGTGTGAGACTGTGAGAGAGTGTGAGACTGAGACTGTGAGAGAGTGTGAGACTGTGAGAGAGTGTGTGTGAGAGAGTGTGTGTGAGAGAGTGTGTGTGAGAGACTGTGTGTGTGAGACTGAGTGAGACAGTGTGAGAGTGAGAGAGAGAGAGACTGAGTGAGACAGTGTGAGACTGTGAGAGTGCGAGACTGTGAGTGCGAGACTGTGAGTGCGAGACTGTGAGTGCGAGACTGAGTGAGACAGTGTGAGAGTGAGACAGTGTGTGAGTGTGTGAGACAGAGTGTGTGAGACAGAGTGGAAGGTGGATCGTGCTGGCTCCTGGGGTGTGATTACGTGTGAGTGATTGAGTGAGTGTGTTAGTGAGTGTGTGTGATTGAGTGAGAATGCGTGAGTGAGAATGCATGAGTGAGAGTGTGTATGATAGTGAGAGGGTGTGAGTGAGAGGGTGTGAGTGATTGAGGGTGTGAGTGTGATTGAGGGTGTGAGTGTGATTGAGTGTAAGAGTGTGATTGTGATTGAGTGTGACTGCGAGACTAAGTGTGAGAGTGTGACTGAGTGTGAAACTGTGAGAGCGTGAGACTGTGAGAGTGTGATTGAGTGATTGAGTGTGAGAGTGAGACTGTGAGAGTGTGATTGAGTGAGACTGTGTGAGTGTGATTGAGTGTGTGAGTGATTGGGTGTGAGACTGAGAGAGTGAGAGAGACTGTGTGAGACTGAGAGTGAGAGAATGTGAGTGTGAGAGAGTGTGTGAGAGTGTGAGAGACTGTGAGAGTGTGAGAGAGTGTGAGAGACTGTGAGACTGAGTGTGAGAGACTGTGAGACTGAGTGTGAGAGACTGTGAGACTGAGTGTGAGAGAGACAGAGTGTGAGAGAGAGTGTGCGCGAGACTGTGTGCGCGAGACTGAGTGAGACAGTGTGAGAGTGAGAGACTGAGTGAGACAGTGTGAGAGAGAGAGAGACTGTGAGAGTGTGAGAGTGCGAGACTGTGAGTGCGAGACTGTGAGTGCGAGACTGTGAGTGCGAGACTGTGAGTGCGAGACAGTGTGAGAGTGTGACAGAGTGTGTGAGACTGAGTGTGTGAGACTGAGTGTGTGAGACTGAGTGTGTGAGACTGAGTGTGTGTGTGTGAGACTGAGTGTGTGTGAGACTGAGTGTGTGTGAGACTGAGTGTGTGTGAGACTGTGAGAGAGTGTGAGAGAGTGTGAGACTGTGACTGTGTGAGAGACTGTGTGAGACTGTGTGAGAGACTGTGAGACGGTGTGTGTGAGAGACTGTGAGAGTGTGAGGGACTGTGAGAGTGTGAGGGACTGTGTGAGACTGCGAGAGAGACTGTGTGAGAGTGCGAGACTGTGTGAGAGTGCGAGACTGTGTGAGAGTGCGAGACTGTGTGAGACTGCTAGACTGTGAGACTGCGAGACTGCGAGAGACTGAGAGTGTGAGACTGAGAGTGTGTGAGACTGTGAGACTGCGAGAGAGACTGTGTGAGACTGTGAGAGAGACTGCGAGAGTGTGAGACAGAGTGTGAGACTGCGAGAGTGTGAGACTGCGAGAGTGTGAGACTGCGAGAGTGTGAGACTGCGAGAGTGTGAGACTGCGAGAGTGTGAGACTGCGAGAGTGTGAGAGACAGAGAGTGTGTGAGACTGAGAGTGAGACTGTGAGAGTGTCAGACTGAGAGTGTGAGACTGTGTGAAAGTGTGAGACTGAGACTGTGAGAGACTGTGTGAGACTGAGAGTGTAAGAGACTGTGAGAGTGTGAGGGACTGTGAGAGACTGCGAGAGAGACTGTGTGAGACTGCAAGAGAGACTGTGAGAGTGTGAGACTGTGTGAGAGTGTGAAACTGTGTGAGAGTGTGAAACTGTGTGAGAGTGTGAGACTGTGTGAGAGTGTGAGACTGTGTGAAAGTGTGAGACTGTGTGAAAGTGTGAGACTGTGTGAAAGTGAGAGACTGTGAGAGACTGTGTGAGACTGTGTGAGACTGTGAGAGTGTGAGGGACTGTGAGAGACTGTGTGAGACTGCGAGAGAGACTGTGTGAGTGTGAGGGACTGTGAGAGTGTGAGGGACTGTGAGAGTGTGTGAGACTGCGAGAGAGACTGCGAGAGAGACTGCGAGAGAGACTGTGAAAGAAAGTGTGAGACTGTGAGAGTGTGAGAGACTCTGTGAGACTGAGAGTGTAAGAGACTGTGTGAGACTGAGACTGAGAGTGTAAGAGACTGTGAGAGTGTGAGGGACTGTGAGAGTGAGGGACTGTGTGAGACTGAGAGAGAGACTGAGACTGAGAGTGTGAGACTGTGTGAAAGTGTGAGACTGTGAGAGACTGTGAGAGTGTGAGAGACTGTGAGACTGCGAGAGAGACTGTGAGAGTGTGAGACTGAGAGTGTGAGACAGAGTGTGAGACTGCAAGAGAGACAGAGTGTGAGACAGAGTGTGAGAGTGAGACTGCAAGAGAGACAGAGTGTGAGACAGAGTGTGAGACTGCAAGAGAGACTGTGTGAGACTGCGAGAAAGACTGTGTGAGACTGTGAGAGTGTGAGATTGAGAGTGTGAGATTAAGAGTGTGTGAGACAGAGTGTGTGAGACTGCGAGAGAGACTGTGTGAGACTGTGAGAGACAGAGTGTGAGACAGAGAGACTGTGTGAGACTGCGAGAGAGACTGTGTGAGACTGCGAGAGACTGTGAGACTGAGAGTGTAAGAGACTGAGAGTGTAAGAGACTGAGAGTGTAAGAGACTGTGAGAGTGTAAGAGACTGTGAGAGTGTAAGAGACTGTGAGAGTGTGAGGGACTGTGAGGGACTGTGAGAGACTGCGAGAGAGACTGTGTGAGACTGCGAGAGAGACTGTGTGAGACTGCGAGAGAGACTGTGTGAGACTGCAAGAGAGACTGTGAGAGTGTGAGGGACTGAGAGTGTGAGGGACTGAGAGAGTGTGAGGGCCTGAGAGAGTGTGAGACTTAGAGTGTAAGAGACAGTGAGAGTGTGAGGGACTGTGTGAGACTGCGAGAGACACTGTGGGAGACTGCGAGAGAGACTGTGAGAGTGTGAGACTGGGAGGGTGAGACTGTGTGAAAGTGTGAGACTGTGAGAGTGTGAGAGACTGTGTGAGACTGAGAGTGTAAGAGACTGTGAGAGTGTAAGAGACTGTGAGAGTGTGAGGGACTGTGAGGGACTGTGAGAGACTGCGAGAGAGACTGTGTGAGACTGCGAGAGAGACTGTGTGAGACTGCAAGAGAGACTGTGAGAGTGTGAGGGACTGAGAGTGTGAGGGACTGAGAGAGTGTGAGGGACTGAGAGAGTGTGAGGGCCTGAGAGAGTGTGAGACTTAGAGTGTAAGAGACAGTGAGAGTGTGAGGGACTGTGTGAGACTGCGAGAGACACTGTGGGAGACTGCGAGAGAGACTGTGAGAGTGTGAGACTGGGAGGGTGAGACTGTGTGAAAGTGTGAGACTGTGAGAGTGTGAGAGACTGTGTGAGACTGAGAGTGTAAGAGACTGTGAGAGTGTAAGAGACTGTGAGAGTGTGAGGGACTGTGAGGGACTGTGAGAGACTGCGAGAGAGACTGTATGAGACTGCGAGAGAGACTGTGTGAGACTGCAAGAGAGACTGTGAGAGTGTGAGGGACTGAGAGTGTGAGGGACTGAGAGAGTGTGAGGGCCTGAGAGAGTGTGAGACTTAGAGTGTAAGAGACAGTGAGAGTGTGAGGGACTGTGTGAGACTGCGAGAGACACTGTGGGAGACTGCGAGAGAGACTGTGAGAGTGTGAGACTGGGAGGGTGAGACTGTGTGAAAGTGTGAGACTGTGAGAGTGTGAGAGACTGTGAGAGTGTAAGAGACTGTGAGAGTGTAAGAGACTGTGAGAGTGTGAGGGACTGTGCGAGACTGCGAGAGAGACTGAGAGACTGTGAGAGTGTGAGGGACTGTGTGAGACTGCGAGAGAGAGTGCGGGACTGTGTGAGACTGCGAGAGAGACTGTGAGAGTGTGAGGGACTGTGTGAAACTGCGAGAGAGAGTGTGAGGGACTGTGTGAGACTGCGAGAGAGAGTGTGAGGGACTGTGTGAGACTGCGAGAGAGACTGTGAGAGTGTGAGGGACTGTGTGAGACTGCGAGAGAGACTGTGAGAGTGTGAGGGACTGTGTGAGACTGTGAGAGAGACTGTGTGAGACTGCGAGAGAGACTGTGTGAGACTGCAAGAGAGACTGTGAGAGTGTGAGGGACTGAGAGTGTGAGGGACTGAGAGTGTGAGGGACTGAGAGAGTGTGAGGGCCTGAGAGAGTGTGAAACTTAGAGTGTAAGAGACAGTGAGAGTGTGAGGGACTGTGTGAGACTGCGAGAGACACTGTGGGAGACTGCGAGAGAGACTGTGAGAGTGTGAGACTGGGAGGGTGAGACTGTGTGAAAGTGTGAGACTGTGAGAGTGTGAGAGACTGTGTGAGACTGAGAGTGTAAGAGACTGTGAGAGTGTAAGAGACTGTGAGAGTGTGAGGGACTGTGCGAGACTGCGAGAGAGACTGAGAGACTGTGAGAGTGTGAGGGACTGTGTGAGGGACTGTGTGAGACTGCGAGAGAGAGTGCGGGACTGTGTGAGACTGCGAGAGAGACTGTGAGAGTGTGAGGGACTGTGTGAAACTGCGAGAGAGAGTGTGAGGGACTGTGTGAGACTGCGAGAGAGACTGTGAGAGTGTGAGGGACTGTGTGAGATTGCGAGAGAGACTGTGAGAGTGTGAGGGACTGTGTGAGACTGTGAGAGAGACTGTGAGGGACTGTGTGAGACTGTGAGAGACTGTGAGAGTGTGAGGGACTGTGTGAGACTGTGAGAGAGACTGTGAGAGTGTGAGACTGAGAGTGTGAGACTGAGAGTGTGAGACTGCGAGAGAGACTGCGAGAGAGACTGCGAGAGAGACTGCGAGAGAGACTGTGTGAGACTGTGGGAGTGTGAGACTGTGTGAAAGTGTGAGACTGTGTGAAAGTGTGAGACTGTGAGAGACTGTGTGAGACTGTGAGAGTGTAAGAGACTGTGTGAGACTGCGAGAGAGACTGTGTGAGACTGCGAGAGTGTGAGACTGCGAGAGTGTGAGACTGTGTGAGACTGCGAGACTGAGAGTGTAAGAGACTGTGAGAGTGTGAGAGACTGTGAGACTGCGAGACTGAGAGTGTGAGAGACTGTGAGAGTGTAAGAGACTGTGAGAGTGTGAGGGACTGTGTGAGACTGTGAGAGAGACTGTGAGGGACTGTGTGAGACTGTGAGAGACTGTGAGAGTGTGAGGGACTGTGTGAGACTGTGAGAGAGACTGTGAGAGTGTGAGACTGAGAGTGTGAGACTGAGAGTGTGAGACTGCGAGAGAGACTGCGAGAGAGACTGTGTGAGACTGTGGGAGTGTGAGACTGTGTGAAAGTGTGAGACTGTGTGAAAGTGTGAGACTGTGAGAGACTGTGTGAGACTGTGAGAGTGTAAGAGACTGTGTGAGACTGCGAGAGAGACTGTGTGAGACTGCGAGAGTGTGAGACTGCGAGAGTGTGAGACTGTGTGAGACTGCGAGACTGAGAGTGTAAGAGACTGTGAGAGTGTGAGAGACTGTGAGACTGCGAGACTGAGAGTGTGAGAGACTGTGAGAGTGTAAGAGACTGTGAGAGTGTGAGACTGCGAGAGAGACTGTGAGAGTGTGAGGGACTGTGAGAGTGTGAGGGACTGTGTGAGACTGCGAGAGAGACTGTGAGAGTGTGAGGGACTGTGTGAGACTGCGAGAGAGACTGTGAGAGACTGTGAGAGTGTGAGGGACTGTGTGAGACTGAGAGTGTGAGACTGAGAGTGTGAGACTGTGAGAGTGCGAGAGAGACTGTGTGAGACTGTGAGAGTGTGAGACTGTGTGAAAGTGTGAGAGACTGTGTGAGACTGTGAGAGTGTGAGAGACTGTGAGAGTGTGAGAGACTGTGAGAGTGTAAGAGACTGTGAGAGACTGTGTGAGACTGCGAGAGAGACTGTGTGAGACTGCAAGAGTGTGAGACTGTGAGAGTGTGAGAGACTGTGTGAGACTGCGAGACTGAGAGTGTAAGAGACTGTGAGAGTGTAAGAGACTGTGAGAGTGTAAGAGACTGTGAGAGTGTGAGAGTATGAGAGACTGTGAGAGACTGTGAGAGTGTGAGGGACTGTGTGAGACTGAGAGTGTGAGACTGAGAGTGTGAGACTGAGAGTGTGAGACTGAGAGTGTGAGACTGAGAGTGTGAGACTGAGAGTGTGAGACTGAGAGTGTGAGACTGTGAGACTGCGAGAGAGACTGTGTGAGACTGTGAGAGTGTGAGACTGTGTGAAAGTGTGAGAGACTGTGTGAGACTGTGAGAGTGTGAGAGTGTAAGAGACTGTGTGAGACTGCGAGACTGTGTGAGACTGCGAGAGTGTGAGACTGTGAGAGTGTGAGAGACTGTGTGAGACTGCGAGACTGAGAGTGTAAGAGACTGTGAGAGTGTAAAAGACTGTGAGAGTGTGAGAGTATGAGAGACTGTGTGAGACTGTGAGAGACTGTGAGAGTGTGAGGGACTGTGTGAGACTGAGAGTGTGAGACTGAGAGTGTGAGACTGTGAGACTGCGAGAGAGACTGTGTGAGACTGTGAGAGTGTGAGACTGTGTGAAAGTGTGTGAGACTGCGAGAGAGACTGTGTGAGACTGTGAGAGTGTGAGACTGTGAGAGACTGTGAGAGTGTAAGAGACTGTGAGAGACTGTGTGAGACTGCGAGAGAGACTGTGTGAGACTGCGAGACTGTGTGAAACTGCGAGAGTGTGAGACTGTGAGAGTGTGAGAGACTGTGTGAGACTGCGAGACTGAGAGTGTAAGAGACTGTGAGAGTATGAGAGACTGTGAGACTGTGAGAGTGTGAGAGACTGTGTGAGACTGCGAGAGAGACTGTGAGAGTGTGAGGGACTGTGTGAGACTGCGAGAGAGACTGTGAGAGACTGTGAGAGTGTGAGGGACTGTGTGAGACTGCGAGAGAGACTGAAAGTGTGAGACAGAGTGTGAGACTGTGAGAGTGTGAGACTGCGAGAGTGTGAGACTGCGAGAGTGTGAGACTGCGAGAGTGTGAGACTGCGAGAGTGTGTGAGACTGAGAGTGAGACTGTGTGAGACTGTGAGAGTGTGAGACTGAGAGTGTGAGACTGTGTGAGAGTGTGAGACTGTGTGAGAGTGTGAGACTGTGAGAGAGTGTGAGACTGTGTGAGAGTGTGAGACTGTGAGAGAGTGTGAGACTGTGAGAGAGTGTGAGACTGTGAGAGACTGTGTGAGACTGAGAGTGTAAGAGACTGTGAGAGTGTGAGGGACTGTGAGGGACTGTGAGAGACTGCGAGAGAGACTGTGTGAGACTGCGAGAGAGACTGTGAGAGAAAGTGTGAGACTGTGAGAGACTGTGTGAGACTGAGAGAGTGAGAGACTGTGTGAGAGTGTGAGACAGAATGTGTGCTTTGCAATGCGTTGCTTACCCCTCTGGCACTCAAAGGGTTAAGTTGCGGTAACATAGCAATATAACACACGGTGGCTCTTCAGTTGAGGCAATGTAGCAATATGCTGAGGGAACAAATAGAAAGTGGTGTTTGAGGCTTGCCCTCTGTAACATACAGCAAAGCATCTCTCTCCCTTTAAGGAGAAAGGGTGGGAATCAGGAAGCAGGAAGTGGAGGAGTGACAGTTGAGACAGTGAGGTGACTGAAGAGATGATGAGTTAAATAAGAGTTGCTATTAAGTTTGTATTTTATGGGAACATTACACCCTCATACTGAAACAGAGTGTATGGAGGGTTACAGTTATCTGTGGGAGGTGAAACAGTGTGTTTGTGGGGTCATGATCCTGAGTGAGAGTGTGAGTGGACTGGGAGAAGTTACTGATATCCCTACCTCAGGAGCGAGTGGCAGTTATATTTTTTGTCAGTTGGATAGTGGTGGGCGGGCTGGAGGGGGCGGGCCAACTCTCTGTATGATAAACACGCCCCCATTGAATCACCCAATGAGAGCAGTAAAGTCCCCATTCAATCACCCAATAGGAGTTGTGTCTCCTAATGAGACATAAATTATGTAATTAGACATTCTGTTCAATGCGAGTTTCTTTTCTGAGGAGACATAAATTATGTTCTGTGTGTGGGGTACCATAAATTATGCAATGAGGCTTATTCTTTTATATATATACTAGCAATGTGGGACGGCGTTGCCCGTCAGGATATATATAGGGAATTAATGCCCACACATAGATGCGAGACAAACACAGAGACACACACGCAAATGCACACGCATGCACTGAGATGCTCAAACAGCGACAGTCATATACACAACATGCAGACACATAGAGTGTGATGCAGACATGCAACACACACAGTGAGAAACACACAGAGACACACACACACAGAAGTGAGTCATAAGGGTGTGACTTATGTGTCATTGTAATGAGTTTGTGTTTGTACTTATGCCTCCACTGTGACATTCATTCATATAGTTGAAATGCATGTGGTAATTGCACATCCTATGGTGGAAGGTGGATCGTGCTGGCTCCTGGGGTGTGAGTGAGTGTGAGTGATTGAGTTTGAGTGCGAGATTGAGTGATTGCGTGTGAGTGATTGAGTGAGTGTGTGATTGAGTGAGTGTGTTAGTGAGTGTGTGTGATTAAGTGAGAATGTGTGAGTGAGAGTGTGTATGATAGTAAGAGGGTGTGAGTGATTGAGGGTGAGAGTGTGATTGAGGGTGAGAGTGTGATTGAGTGTGAGAGTGAGACTGTGTGAGAGTGTGATTGAGTGAGACTGTGAGAGTGTGATTGAGGGTGAGAGTGTGATTGAGTGTGATTGAGTGTGAGAGTGTGATTGTGATTGAGTGTGACTGCAAGACTGTAAGTGTGAGAGTGTGATTGAGTGTGAGACTGTGAGAGTGTGAGACTGTGAGAGTGTGATTGAGTGATTGAGTGTGAGAGTGAGACTGTGTGAGAGTGTGATTGAGTGAGACTGTGAGAGTGTGATTGAGAGTGAGAGTGTGTGAGTGTGATTGAGTGAGACTGTGTGAGTGTGGTTGAGTGTGTGAGTGATTGGGTGTGAGACTGAGAGAGTGAGAGAGACTGAGAGTGTGAGAGAGTGTGTGAGACTGTGAGAGTGTGTGAGACTGTGTGAGACTGTGTGAGAGTGTGAGAGACTGAGACTGAGAGTGTGAGAGAGAGTGTGAGTGACTGTGAGACTGAGAGTGTGAGAGACTGAGACTGTGAGACTGAGACTGTGAGAGAGACTGTGAGAGTGTGAGAGAGTGTGAGCCTGAGAGACTGTGAGAGAGTGTGAGACTGTGAGAGAGACTGTGAGAGTGCGAGAGAGACTGTGTGTGTGAGAGTGTGAGAGCGTGTGAGAGTGTGAGAGCGTGTGAGACTGAGAGAGTGCGAGACTGAGAGTGCGAGTGTGTGAGACTAAGAGTGTGAATGAGTGAGACTGAGAGTGTGAATGAGTGAGACAGTGTGAGAGTGAGAGAGAGAGACTGTGAGAGCGTGTGAGACTGAGAGTGTGAATGAGTGAGAGATTGTGAGAGAGAGAGACTGTGAGAGTGAGACTGTGAGAGTGTGAGAGCGTGTGAGACTGAGAGCGTGTGAGACTGAGAGCGTGTGAGACTGAGAGCGTGTGAGACTGAGAGCAGGTGAGACTGAGAGTGTGCGAGACTGAGAGAGTGCGAGTGTGCGAGACTGAGAGAGAGTGTGTGAGAGTGTGTGTGTGAGAGTGTGTGTGTGAGAGTGTGTGTGTGAGAGAGAGACTGTGTGTGAGACTGTGTGAGTGTGAGACAGAGAGTGCGAGACTGAGAGTATGTGAGTGTGTGAGACTGTGTGAGAGTGAGACTGTGTGAGAGTGAGACAGTGTGAGAGTGAGACTGTGTGAGAGTGAGAGACTATGTGAGAGTGAGAGAGAGAGACTGTGAGAGTGTGAGAGAGAGACTGTGAGAGTAAGAGACTGTGAGACTGTGTGAGAGTGAGAGAGACTGTGAGAGTGAGAGAGAGAGACTGTGAGAGTGTGAGAGAGAGAGACTGTGAGAGTATGAGAGAGAGACTGTGAGAGTAAGAGACTGTGAGACTGTGTGAGTGTGAGACTGTGAGTGTGAGACTGTGAGTGTGAGACTGTGAGTGTGAGACTGTGTGTGAGACTGTGTGTGTGAGAGTGAGAGACTGTGAGACTGTGTGTGAGAGTGTGAATCTGTGAGTGTGTGAGACTGTGTGAGACTGAGACTGAGAGAGTGTGAGACTGTGTGTGAGAGTGTGAGACTGTGTGTGAGAGTGTGAGACTGTGTGTGAGAGTGTGAGAGTGAGAGACTGTGAGAGAGTGTGAGAGTGTGAGAGTGAGAGACTGTGAGAGTGAGACTGTGTGAGACTGTGAGACTGTGTGAGACTGTCTGTGAGTGTGAGACTGTCTGTGAGTGTGAGACTGTGTGAGTGTGAGACTGTGTGTGAGTGTGAGACTGTGTGTGTGTGAGAGTGTGAGAGACTGTGCGAGACTGAGTGCGAGACTGAGTGCGAGACTGAGTGAGACAGTGTGAGAGTGAGAGAGAGAGACTGTGAGACTGAGAGTGTGTGAGACTGAGAGTGTGAGAGACTGAGAGTGTGAGACTGTGTGAGACTGTGTGAAAGTGTGAGAGTGAGAGAGAGAGACTGTGAGAGTGTGAGACTGTGAGAGTGTGAGAGAGAGAGACTGAGAGTAAGAGACTGTGAGACTGTGAGACAGTGAGACAGTGTGAGACTGTGTGAGTGTGAGACTGTGTGAGTGTGAGACTGTGTGAGTGTGAGACTGTGTTTGAGAGTGAGACTGTGTTTGAGAGTGAGACTGTGTGTGAGAGTGTGAGACTGTGTGTGAGAGTGTGAGACTGTGTGTGAGAGTGTGAGACTGTGAGACTGTGTGTGAGACTGTGTGAGACCGTGAGACTGTGTGTGAGAGTGAGACTGTGTGTGAGAGTGAGACTGTGTGAGAGTGAGAGACTATGTGAGAGTGAGAGAGAGAGACTGTGAGAGTGTGAGAGAGAGACTGTGAGAGTGTGAGAGAGAGACTGTGAGAGTATGAGAGAGACTGTGAGAGTAAGAGACTGTGAGACTGTGTGAGTGTGAGACTGTGAGTGTGAGACTGTGAGTGTGAGACTGTGAGTGTGAGACTGTGAGACTGTGTGTGAGACTGTGTGTGAGAGTGAGAGACTGTGAGACTGTGTGTGAGAGTGTGAGCCTGTGAGTGTGTGAGACTGTGTGAGAGTGAGACTGTGTGTGAGACTGTGAGAGAATGTGAGAGAGTGTGAGAGTGAGAGACTGTGAGAGACTGTGAGAGACTGTGAGAGTGAGACTGTGAGACTGTGTGAGACTGTGTGTGAGTGTGAGACTGTGTGTGAGACTGTGTGAGTGTGAGACTGTGTGAGTGTGAGACTGTGTGTGTGTGTGAGACTGTGAGTGCGAGACTGTGAGTGCGAGACTGAGTGAGACAGTGTGAGAGTGAGACAGTGTGAGAGTGAGACAGTGTGAGAGTGAGAGTGTGAGAGACTGAGAGTGTGAGAGACTGAGAGTGTGAGAGACTGAGAGTGTGAGAGACTGAGAGTGTGAGAGACTGAGAGTGTGAGACTGTGTGAGACTGTGTGAAAGTGTGAGAGTGAGAGAGACTGTGAGAGTGAGAGAGAGAGAGACTGAGAGTAAGAGACTGTGAGAGTGTGAGACTGTGTGAGTGTGAGACTGTGTGAGTGTGAGACTGTGTGAGTGTGAGACTGTGTTTGAGAGTGAGACTGTGTTTGAGAGTGAGACTGTGTTTGAGAGTGAGACTGTGTTTGAGAGTGTGAGACTGTGTGAGAGTGTGAGACTGTGACTGTGTGAGACTGTGAGACTGTGACTGTGTGAGACTGTGTGAGACTATGTGTGAGACAGTGTGAGACTGTGTGTGAGAGTGTGAGACTGTGGGGGAGAGTGTGAGACTGTGTGGGGGAGAGTGTGAGACTGTGTGGGAGAGTGTGAGACTGTGTGAGTGTGAGACTGTGAGACAGTGTGTGAGACTGTGTGAGTGTGAGACTGTGTTAGTGTGAGACTGTGTGTGAGAGTGTGAGACTGTGTGTGAGACTGTGTGTGAGACTGTGTGTGAGAGTGTGAGAGACCGTGTGAGAGTGTGAGACTGTGTGTGAGAGTGTGAGACTGTGTGAGAGTGTGAGACTGTGTGAGAGTGAGACTGTGTGAGAGTGAGACTGTGTGAGAGTGAGACTGTGTGCGAGACTGTGAGAGACCGTGTGAGAGTGTGAGACTGTGTGTGAGAGTGTGAGACTGTGTGTGTGAGTGTGAGACTGTGTGAGAGTGTGAGACTGTGTGAGAGTGAGAGACTGTGTGAGAGTGAGAGACTGTGTGAGAGTGAGAGACTGTGAGTGTGAGACTGTGTGAGTGTGAGACTGTGTGTGAGACTGAGAGTGAGAGAGTGTGAGAGAGTGAGAGTGTGAGAGAGAGTGTGAGACTGAGAGAGTGTGAGAGTGTGAGACTGTGTGTGAGAGTGTGAGACTGTGTGAGACTGTGTGACTGAGAGTGTGAGAGAGACTGTGAGACTGTGTGTGAGACTGTGTGTGAGAGAGAGACTGTGAGAGTGAGACTGTGTGAGACTATGTGAGAGTGTGAGACTGTGTGAGAGTGAGACTGAGAGAGTGTGAGAGAGAGTGTGAGACTGTGTGTGAGACTGTGAGAGAGTGTGAGAGTGAGAGACTGTCAGAGTGAAAGAGTGTGAGACTGTGTGTGAGTGTGAGACTGTGTGAGAGTGTGAGAGAGTGTGAGAGTGAGAGACTGTCAGAGTGAAAGAGTGTGAGACTGTGTGTGAGTGTGAGACTGTGTGTGTGTGTGAGACTGTGTGTGTGTGTGTGAGACTGTGAGAGACTGTGAGAGACTGTGAGAGACTGTGTCAGTGTGAGGGACTGTGTGAGACTGTGTGAAACTGAGAGAGACAGAGAGACTGAGAGAGACAGAGAGACTGAGAGAGACTGTGAGAGACACTGAGTGTGAGACTGTGACTGTGAGACTGACTGTGAGACTGTGACTGTGTGAGAGACTGTGTGAGACGGTGTGTGAGAGAGTGTGAGAGTGTGTGATAGTGTAAGAGACTGTGAGAGTGTGAGGGACTGTGTGAGACTGCGAGAGAGACTGTGTGAGGCTGCGAGAGAGACTGTGAGACTGTGAGAGTGTGAGACTGAGACTGTGTGAGACTGAGACTGTGTGAGACTGCGAGAGTGTGAGACTGTGACTGTGTAAGAGACTGTGTGAGACGGTGTGTGAGAGAGTGTGAGAGTGTAAGAGACTGTGATAGTGTAAGAGACTGTGAGAGTGTGAGGGACTTTGAGAGTGTGAGAGAGACTGTGTGAGACTGCGAGAGAGACTGTGAGAGACTGTGAGAGTGTGAGACTGAAAGTGTGTGAGACTGAGAGTGTGAGGGACTGTGAGACTGTGAGAGAGACTGTGTGAGACTGCGAGAGAGACTGTGAGAGACTGCGAGAGAGACTGTGTGAGACTGTGAGAGTGTGAGACTGAGAGTGTGTGAGACTGCGAGAGAGACTGTGAGAGACTGCGAGAGAGACTGTGTGAGACTGTGAGAGTGTGAGACTGAGAGTGTGAGACTGAGAGTGTGAGACTGTGAAAGTGTGAGACTGTGTGAAAGTGTGAGACTGCGAGAGAGACTGTGTGAGACTGCGAGAGAGACTGTGAGAGACTGAGAGTGTGTGAGACTGAGAGTGTGAGGGACTGTGAGAGTGTGAGGGACTGTGTGAGACTGCGAGAGTTACACTGAGAGTGAGACTGTGAGTGTGAGACTGTGAGTGTGAGACTGAGAGTGTGTGAGACTGCGAGAGAGACTGTGTGAGACTGCAAGAGAGACTGTGAGACTGAGACTGAGAGTGCGAGACTGAGAGTGTGAGACTGTGTGAAAGTGTGAGACTGTGAGAGACTGTGAGACTGTGAGAGTGTAAGAGACTGTGAGAGTGTAAGAGACTGTGAGAGTGTAAGAGACTGTGAGAGTGTGAGTGACTGTGAGAGACTGCGAGAGAGACTGTGTGAGACTGCGAGAGAGACAGAGTGTGTGGGACTGAGAGTGTGTGGGACTGAGAGTGTGTGGGACTGAGAGTGTGTGGGACTGAGAGAGTGTGTGGGACTGAGAGAGTGTGTGGGACTGAGAGAGTGTGTGGGACTGAGAGAGTGTGTGGGACTGTGAGAGTGTGTGGGACTGTGAGAGTGTGTGGGACTGTGAGAGTGTGAGGGACTGTGTGAGACTGTGAGAGAGACTGTGTGAGACTGCGAGGGAGACTGTGAGAGACTGTGAGAGTGTGAGACTGAGAGTGTGAGACTGTGTGAGAGTGTGAGACTGTGTGAGAGTGTGAGACTGTGTGAGAGTGTGTGAGAGTGTGAGACTGAGACTGTGTGCAACTGTGAGACTGAGACTGTGTGCGACTGTGAGACTGAGACTGTGTGCGACTGTGAGACTGAGACTCTGTGCGACTGTGAGACTGCGACTGTGAGACTGCAACTGTGTGAGAGACTGTGTGAGAGTGTGAACAGAATGTGTGCTTTGCAATGCGTTGCTTACCCCTCTGGCACTCAAAGGGTTAAGTTGAGCTAACATAGCAATATAACACACGGTGGCTCTTCAGTTGAGGCAATGTAGCAATATGCTGAGGTATCAAATAGAAAGTGGTGTTTGAGGCTTGCCCTCTGTAACATACAGCAAAGCATCTCTCTCCCTTTAAGGAGAAAGGGTGGGAATCAGGAAGTGGAGGAGTGACAGTTGAGACTGTGAGGTGACTGAAGAGATGATGAGGTAAATAAGAGTTGCTATTAAGTTTGTATTTTATGGGAACATTACACCCTCATACTGAAACAGAGTGTATGGAGGGTTACAGTTATCTGTGGGAGGTGAAACAGTGTGTTTGTGGGGTCATGATCCTGAGTGAGAGTGTGAGTGGACCAGGAGAAGTTACTGATATCCTTACCTCAGGAGCGAGTGGCAGTTATATATATTTTTTTTGTCAGTTGGATACTGGTGGGTGGGCCAATTCCCTGTATGATAAACACGCCCCCATTGAATCACCCAATGAGAGCAGTAAAGTCCCCATTCAATCACCCAATAGGAGTTGCGTCTCCTAATGAGACATAAATTATGTAATTAGACATTCTGTTCAATGCGAGTTTCTTTTCTGAGGAGACATAAATTATGTTCTGTGTGTGGGGTACCATAAATTATGCAATGAGGCTTATTCTTTTATATATATAGACTAGCAATGTGGGACGGCGTTGCCCGTCAGGATATATAGGGAATTAATGCACACACACGGATGCGAGACAAACACAGAGACACACACGCAAATGCACACGCATGCACTGAGATGCTTAAAGAGCGACAGTCATACACACATACATGCAGACACATAGAGTATGATACAGACATGCAACATACACAGTGAGAAACACACAGGCACACACAGAGACACACACACACAGAAGTGAGTCATAAGGGGTTGACTTATGTGTCATTGTAATGAGTTTGTGTTTGTACTTATGCCTCCACTGTGGCATTCATTCATATAGTTGAAATGCATGTGGTAATTGCACATACTATGCTGGAAGGTGGATTGTGCTGGCTCCCGGGATGTGAGTGACTGGCATTCATTCATGTAATTGAAATGTGTGTGGTAATTGCACATACTATGGTGGAAGGTGGATCGTGCTGGCTCCCGGGGTGTGATTACGTGTGAGTGATTGCGTTTGAGTGCGAGATTGAGTGATTGCGTGTGAGTGATTGAGTAAGTGTTAGTGAGTGTGTGTGATTGAGTGAGTGTGTTAGTGAGTGTGTGTGATTGAGTAAGAATGTGTGAGTGAGAGTGTGTATGATAGTGAGAGGGTGTGAGTGATTGAGGGTGTGAGTGATTGAGGGTGAGAGTGTGATTGAGTGTGAGTGTGATTGAGTGTGAGAGTGTGATTGTGATTGAGTGTGACTGCAAGACTGTAAGTGTGAGAGTGTGATTGAGTGTGAGACTGTGAGAGTGTGAGACTGTGAGAGTGTGATTGAGTGACTGAGTGTGAGAGTGAGACTGTGTGAGAGTGTGATTGAGTGAGACTGTGAGAGTGTGATTGAGAGTGAGAGTGTGTGAGTGTGATTGAGTGAGACTGTGAGAGTGTGATTGAGTGAGACTGTGTGAGTGTGATTGAGTGTGTGAGTGATTGGGTGTGAGACTGAGAGAGTGAGAGAGACTGTGTGAGACTGAGAGTGTTAGAATGTGAGTGTGAGAGAGCGTGTGAGACTGTGAGAGTGTGTGAGAGTGTGAGAGACTGTGATACTGTGAGACTGAGAGTGTGAGAGACTGTGAGACTGTGAGAGAGACTGTGAGAGAGACTGTGAGAGTGTGAGACTGTGAGTGTGAGACTGTGAGTGTGAGACTGTGAGAGTGAGACTGTGAGAGTGAGACTGTGAGAGTGTGAGACTGTGAGAGTGTGAGACTGTGAGACTGTGAGAGAGTGTGAGAGAGACTGTGAGAGTGTGAGAGAGACTGTGAGAGTGTGAGAGAGACTGTGAGAGTATGAGAGACTGTGTGAGAGAGACTGTGTGTGTGAGACTGTGTGTGTGAGAGCGTGTGAGTGTGTGAGAGCGTGCGAGACTGAGAGCGTGCGAGACTGAGAGAGTGCGAGACTGAGAGAGTGTGAGTGTGTGAGACTGAGAGTGTGAATGAGTGAGACTGAGAGTGTGGATGAGTGAGACAGTGTGAGAGTGAGAGACTGTGAGAGTGTGAGACTGTGAGAGAGACTGTGAGAGTGTGAGAGAGACTGTGAGAGTATGAGAGAGAGTGTGAGAGAGACTGTGTGTGTGAGACTGTGTGTAAGACTGTGTGTGTGAGACTGTGAGTGTGTGAGAGCGTGTGAGACTGAGAGACTGAGAGAGTGCGAGTGTGTGAGACAGAGTGTGAATGAGTGAGACTGAGAGTGTGAATGAGTGAGACTGAGAGTGTGAATGAGTGAGACTGAGAGTGTGGATGAGTGAGGCAGTGTGAGAGTGAGAGAGAGAGACTGTGAGAGTGTGAGACTGTGAGAGTGTGAGAGCGTGTGAGACTGAGAGTGTGAATGAGTGAGAGACTGTGAGAGTGAGAGAGAGAGACTGTGAGAGTGTGAGACTGTGAGAGTGTGAGACTGTGAGAGTGTGAGACTGTGTGAGTGTGAGACAGAGTGTGTGAGAGTGAGAGAGTGAGACTGTGTGAGAGTGAGACTGTGTGAGAGTGAGAGAGACTATGTGAGAGTGAGAGAGAAAGACTATGTGAGAGTGAGAGAGAGAGACTATGTGAGAGTGAGAGAGAGAGACTATGTGAGAGTGAGAGAGAGAGACTATGTGAGAGTGTGAGAGCGTGTGAGACTGAGAGTGTGAATGAGTGAGAGACTGTGAGAGTGTGAGAGAGTGTGAGACTGAGAGTGTGAATGAGTGAGAGACTGTGAGAGTGAGAGACTGTGAGAGTGTGAGACTGTGTGAGTGTGAGACTGTGTGAGTGTGAGACTGTGTGAGTGTGAGACTGTGTGAGTGTGAGACAGAGTGTGTGAGAGTGAGACTGTGCGAGAGAGTGAGACTGTGCGAGAGTGAGACTGTGCGAGAGTGAGACTGTGCGAGAGTGAGACTGTGTGAGAGTGAGACTGTGTGAGAGTGAGACTGTGTGAGAGTGAGACTGAGAGAGACTATGTGAGAGTGAGAGAGAAAGACTATGTGAGAGTGAGAGAGAGAGACTATGTGAGAGTGTGAGAGAGAAACTATGTGAGAGTGTGAGAGAGAGACTGTGAGTGAGAGAGAGAGACTGAGTGAGAGAGAGAGACTGTGAGAGAGTGAGAGAGAGAGACTGTGTGAGAGTGAGAGAGAGAGACTATGTGAGAGTGAGAGAGAGAGACTATGTGAGAGTGAGAGAGAGATACTATGTGAGAGTGTGAGAGAGAGACTAAGAGAGTGTGAGACTGTGAGTGAGACTGTGAGACTGTGTGTGAGACTGTGTGTGAGACTGTGTGTGAGACTGTGTGTGAGACTGTGTGTGAGAGTGAGAGACTGTGAGAGAGTGTGAGAGTGAGAGACTGTGAGAGACTGTGAGAGTGAGAGACTGTGAGAGACTGTGAGAGTGAGACTGTGTGAGACTGTGAGAGACTGTGTGAGACTGTGAAACTGTGTGAGACTGTGAAACTGTGTGAGACTGTGAAACTGTGTGAGACTGTGAAACTGTGTGAGACTGTGAAACTGTGTGAGACTGTGTGTGTGAGTGTGAGACTGTGTGTGTGAGAGTGAGACTGTGTGAGAGTGAGACTGTGTGAGAGTGAGACTGTGTGAGAGTGTGAGAGAGAGAGACTGTGTGAGAGTGTGAGAGAGAGAGACTGTGAGACTGAGTGAGAGAGAGAGACTGTGAGACTGTGTGAGTGTGAGACAGTGTGAGACTGTGTGAGTGTGAGACTGTGTGTGAGACTGTGAGAGTGTGAGAGAGAGTGTGAGACTGTGTGTGAGAGTGTGAGACTGTGTGTGAGACTGTGTGTGAGACTGTGTGTGAGACTGTGAGAGAGTGTGAGAGTGAGAGACTGAGAGTGAGACTGTGTGTGAGACTGTGTGTGAGACTGTGTGTGAGACTGTGTGTGAGACTGTGTGTGAGACTTTGAGAGAGTGTGAGAGAGTGTGAGACTGTGTGTGAGTGTGAGACTGTGTGTGTGTGTGTGTGAGACTGCGTGTGTGTGAGACTGCGTGTGTGTGAGACTGCGTGTGTGAGAGACTGCGTGTGTGAGAGACTGTGAGAGTGTGAGAGACTGTGAGAGTGTGAGAGACTGTGTCAGTGTGAGGGACTGTGTGAGACTGTGTGAGACTGAGAGAGACTGTGAGAGACACTGAGAGTGTGAAACTGTGTGAGACTGTGTGAGACTGTGACTGTGAGACTGACTGTGAGACTGTGACTGTGTGAGAGACTGTGTGAGACTGTGAGACAGTGTGTGAGAGAGTGTGAGAGTGTGTGAGAGTGTGAGGGACTGTATGAGACTGCGAGAGAGACTGTGTGAGACTGCGAGAGAGACTGTGTGAGACTGCGAGAGAGACTGTGAGAGACTGTGAGAGTGTGAGACTGAGACTGTGTGAGACTGAGACTGTGTGAGACTGAGACTGTGTGAGACTGAGACTGCGAGAGTGTGAGACTGTGTGAGACTGTGACTGTGTGAGAGACTGTGTGAGACAGTGTGTGAGAGAGTGTGAGAGACTGTGAGTGTGAGGGACTGTGAGAGTGTGAGAGACTGTGAGAGTGTAAGAGACTGTGAGAGTGTGAGAGACTGTGTGAGACTGCGAGAGAGACTGTGTGAGACTGCGAGAGAGACTGTGTGAGACTGCGAGAGAGACTGTGAGAGTGTGAGACTGAGAGTGTGTGAGACTGAGAGTGTGAGGGACTGTGAGAGTGTGAGGGACTGTGAGACTGCGAGAGAGACTGTGTGAGACTGAGAGAGAGACTGTGAGAGACAGAGTGTGAGACTGAGAGTGTGAGACTGAGAGTGTGAGACTGAGAGAGTGTGAGACTGAGAGAGTGTGAGACTGAGAGAGTGTGAGACTGAGAGAGTGTGAGACTGAGAGTGTGAGACTGTGAGAGTGTGAGACTGTGAGAGTGTGAGAGTGAGAGTGTGTGAGACTGAGAGTGTGAGACTGTGAGAGTGTGAGACTGTGTGAAAGTGTGAGACTGTGTGAAAGTGTGAGACTGTTTGAAAGTGTGAGACTGTGTGAAAGTGTGAGACTGTGTGAGACTGTGAGACTGTGTGAGACTGCGAGAGAGACTGTGTGAGACTGCGAGAGAGACTGTGAGAGACTGAGAGTGTGTGAGACTGAGAGTGTGTGAGACTGAGAGTGTGAGGGACTGAGAGTGTGAGGGACTGTGTGAGACTGCGAGAGAGACTGTGTGAGACTGTGAGTGTGAGACTGTGAGTGTGAGACTGTGAGTGTGAGACTGAGTGTGAGACTGTGAGTGTGAGACTGTGAGTGTGAGACTGTGAGTGTGAGACTGTGAGTGTGAGACTGAGAGTGTGAGACTGAGACTGTGTGAGACTGAGACTGTGTGAGACTGTGAGAGAGACTGTGTGAGACTGCGAGAGAGACTGTGTGAGACTGCGAGAGAGACTGTGAGAGTGTGAGACTGAGAGTGTGAGACTGTGTGAAAGTGTGAGACTGTGAGAGTGTGAGAGACTGTGTGAGACTGTGAGACTGAGAGTGTAAGAGACTGTGAGAGTGTAAGAGACTGTGAGAGTGTGAGGGACTGCTAGAGAGACTGTGAGAGACTGCTAGAGAGACTGTGTGAGACTGCGAGAGAGACTGTGTGAGACTGCGAGAGAGACTGTGTGAGACTGCAAGAGAGACTGTGTGAGACTGCGAGAGAGACTGTGTGAGACTGCGAGAGAGACTGTGAGAGTGTGAGACTGAGAGTGTGTGAGACTGAGAGTGTGTGGGACTGAGAGAGTGTGTGGGACTGAGAGAGTGTGTGGGACTGTGGGAGTGTGTGGGACTGTGGGAGTGTGAGGGACTGTGGGAGACTGCGAGAGAGACTGTGAGAGTGTGAGACTGAGAGTGTGAGACTGTGTGAAAGTGTGAGACTGAGAGTGTGAGACTGAGAGTGTGAGACTGTGTGAGAGTGTGAGCATACCTCCCAAGTGTCCCTCTTTAGGAAGGACAGTCCCTCTTTTAGACCTAAATCCCACTGTCCCTCTTTCCCACCCTGATGTCCCTCTTTTTAGGAGATCAGTTTGTGTGGTGTGTCTATAAGTGTATCATATTGCTCCATAGCAATAAAACTCACATTATTGTTTCTTTAAACGTCAGTATATGCGTTTATAAATTAGTGTGTGTAAATAAAATACTTTGGTCTTGTTATAAGTAATTGATTAGGTAACACAAGGAGGTGTCAATAGGTCATGAAACAGCCTAAAAATTCTTGTTAATGCCGTGCCCATCGGCCACACCCCCAGCAACACCCCCTAAAACACAAGTGTCCCTCTTTGGCAATTTGAAATGTTGGGAGGTATGTGTGAGACTGTGTGAGAGTGTGAGACTGAGACTGTGTGAGAGTGTGAGACTGAGACTGTGTGCGACTATGTGAGAGACTGTATGAGAGTGTGAGACAGAATGTGTGCTTTGCAATGCGTTGCTTACCCCTCTGGCACTCAAAGGGTTAAGTTGAGCTAACATAGCAATATAACACACGGTGGCTCTTCAGTTGAGGCAATGTAGCAATATGCTGAGGTATCAAATAGAAAGTGGTGTTTGAGGCTTGCCCTCTGTAACATACAGCAAAGCATCTCTCTCCCTTTAAGGAGAAAGGGTGGGAATCAGGAAGCAGGAAGTGGAGAAGTGACAGTTGAGACTGTGAGGTGACTGAAGAGATGATGAGTTAAATAAGAGTTGCTATTAAGTTTGTATTTTATGGGAACATTACACCCTCATACTGAAACAGAGTGTATGGAGGGTTACAGTTATCTGTGGGAGGTGAAACAGTGTGTTTGTGGGGTCATGATCCTGAGTGAGAGTGAGTGGACCGGGAGAAGTTACTGATATCCCTACCTCAGGAGCGAGTGGCAGTTATATATATATTTTTTTTGTCAGTTGGATACTGGTGGGCGGGCTGGAGGGGGCGGGCCAACTCCCTGTATGATAAACACGCCCCCATTGAATCACCCAATGAGAGCAGTAAAGTCCCCGTTCAATCACCCAATAGGAGTTGTGTCTCCTAATGAGACATAAATTATGTAATTAGACATTCTGTTCAATGCGAGTTTCGTTTCTGAGGAGACATAAATTATGTTCTGTGTGTGGGGTACCATAAATTATGCAATGAGGCTTATTCTTTTATATATATAGATATATATATATATATATATATATATATATATATATATATATATATATATAAATATCAATAAATAAATCTTGGGAAATTTGTGTTAGTTTGGAGGCTTTGCAATGCATTTGAGATCTCTACAGGATTCAAGAGGTTATAAAATAATAATAATTATGTATATTTTCTATACTATATAATATATATGCATGGATATGTCTTTATCTCTGAAATACTTAAAGGGATAGTAATACTTAAAATGTATGTTGTAGGGTTTATCCCCCTGAGTAAAACAAGGGTCCTCCCACTGCTGAAAGGTGTTTTATTCAAAAGTTATTACAGCTCAAAGTTTAATTTTTTAGGTGCAATATCACAGTGGCCTGAAATTGTACAGTGGCGCTGTTGCTACACCAACCTATGGACAGCTCTGGTCCCAGGACCATAAATCTCCATAGGATGGTGTAGCAACAGCACCACTGTACAATTTCAGGCCACTGATATTGCACCTAAAAAATTCAACTTTGAGCTGTAATAACTTTTGAATAAAACACCTTACAGCAGTGAGAGTACCCTTGTTTTACTCAGGGGAATAAACCCTACAACATATTCTTTTGACATTTTATGTATTACTATACCTTTAACCCTTTCACTGATGCTAATGTACCTAAACCCTCTAGCACTCAAAGGACTTAATGCCCACAGGAAACGCTATGGCCCTTTTGTCTACCTATAAATGGTAAAAGCAACTTCTCATATATTGGGGCTTGTGCAACTAAGAACCCATTTTAAAAATGCTGGTTAGGAATGTCAGCTTTAAAAGGATATGACCTCCTTTCTTTTATAGAGGATACTATTAGGAAGATGTTCAACTGCATTAAGTACCCTATACCCGCTCTGTATTAGGAAGCTGTCTCACAGTATATGTACATTTATGCTTACCCATTATGCACCTCAGTATTAGGTGCTTTCTAATACAGAGTTGCAGGATGGATAAGCACACGTACATATAGGGTTGAACTCCATTGTAATACAGTTAAGAGTATATGCGTAATTTAATTCCCACCCTATTACTCTTTATAATGAGTATGCACATTTTTTATGGTACTGTCTAGAGGTAAGAGTAATTCCATACTGTACCTGGACCGCTTTATTAGAAAGTGGTCCTGTAAGTATGTACACACCAAACCTGTGCCTCTGTATTAGTAGACAGTGGTAATGCTATGCATAGAACTTAAAGGGATAGTAATGTTTCAAAATTAAAGCTTCTCCAATTAATCTTCATAGTATTTGGGCCATGGAGAGTGTTATTTCTATACTGTCAGAGTTGTAGTTCTAGGGTAATTGAATGATAAAGTATTCCCCGCCTGCCCCTTTTACCTAGTGTAAGCCACCTCCCCTCAGATGTGGAATCTGGTCTTAAGACCAGACAGCTCACACCAAGGAACAATCTTCTTACTATGAGAACAATGAAAACCCTATCCCCTTTGACAGGATTTTCCCTTATGCTAATTGAAGAGGTAAGCAGTGTTACATCAGTGAAAGGGGTGAGAGGGGTATACTTTGTCATTCAATTACTCTTGAACTACAACTCTGACAGTATTGAAATAACACTCTCCATGGCCCAAATACTATGAAGATTAACTGGAGCCACTTTTATTTTGAAACATTACTATGCCTTTAAATATGGTGTAGGCTTTTGTCCTGCAGTAATACAGTACTTTGTATTACAACACTGCCTCTCTGCAAGTGCTTACATGCCAACCATGTACCTCTGCATTGTGAGTGTGTCTGAGTAAGAGTGTCATTGTGTAAATGGAGTACATTTGTATTGTAAGGCTGTCCCTGTAAAAGTGCCAATATGCCCACCATGTACCTTTGTATTGTTAGACTTTAGTTAGTCACTAAGTCTCCCAGGTATCATTGTATTGTGAGTGTGTCAAGGTATAAATGCCTACATATGCAGTATGTGCCTTTATATTAGTATGCTGCTCCATAGTATGAGTAATGTCTGCATGCCATCCCACCCTGTACCAATGTATCGTGGGCTGTCCATTTGAGAGTCCATGGCCACCTTGAACTGCCGTATTGCTGCGTCTCAGGGGAGACTTGGATTTTACTGGATTGTGCTGGCTGCATCGCTGTGATTGTTTGGATGTGTGGACCCCTGGGCTGGCAGATGAGCTGTGTGTGTGTGTGTGTGTGTGTGTGTGTGTGTGTGTGTGTGTGTGTGTGTGTGTGTGTGTGTGTGTGTGTGTGTGTGTGTGTGTGTGTGTGTGTGTGTGTGTGTGTGTGTGTGTGTGTGTGTGTGTGTGTGTGTGTGTGTGTGTGTACGTACAGCGGGTGTGTGTGTTGTGCGTCGATCTAGAGGGTATACAGAGATTTCCCCAGTGGATGCTGCCTCTCCTCCTTGACTCGCGTGATGGTGCGTGAGGATATTCCTGCCACCTAAGTGGAGTCAAAGATCACATACAGAGGACAGGGAGGCAGCAGAAGAGATGAGGCTAACTCCTTACCCCATGCTTACTCCTGTGAAAATATTGCTCAGTTGTAAACTCCTGCAGAGATTTTCACAGGATGCGCCTAAGGCCCCATGTGCACTCCTGTGAAAATAACTCCCCTCTGTATGTTGGAGCCATGTGAATGGAGGAGACATGCTGTCTCCTCCTCCTGACCGCCCCGGGGTATGTATGGTACGTCTGGAGAATTGCCGGTCACGTGACCAGCCTCTCCTTTATACTACAGATAAATCTAAGGGAGTCTGGTTTACTGTCAGGAACATGGCTGGAAAGAGCTGATTGGTTGCCTCCTCGACCAACCACAGCTGCCATTGTTTAAAAAACAAACAAACAATAGCCACTGGTTTAGGAAGCTACTGATCTCCCAGGTGATTCAACTGGGAGATCAATAGAGGCGACGCAGGGAAGCAGTAGAGCTCCCCTGCTTCCATTCTACATGGAACATCTGGGTAGGAGTGGGTGGGATCGAGAAACCCTCTCACATCAATGAGCGAAAGACTCCCTCATTGAAGTGCAAGGGTAGAATGGAAGCAGGGGAGCTCTCTTGCTCCCCTGTGTCACCGCCATTGATCTCCCAGCCAAATCTGCTGGGAGAGCAGTAGCTGGGGGGCATCAGGAAGGGTCCTGGCTTTTTCTACAATTTAACCCTTTAAGTGCCACATAGGTATCCAACTCATTGCATCATGTGTATGTGTGTGTGTGTGTGTATATGTATGTATGTGATATATATATATACATACTACCAATGTGGGATGGCATTGCCCATCATATTATGACCATTGGGCGTACATGTCAAAAATGTAGGCACACTGATAAACACAGACAAATGCAACACACAGGCAGACACATACACATGGTCAGTGACCGAAACATGCAAAAGACATGCTCGCACACACAAGAAATGCACACATGTAGACATGCTGGTCCCCCAGATCTGTATGTTCCGAGTGTAGAAGTGTGGGCTGTGGCCTCCCTGGGATTAGTGTAGGAGCTTTACAGTGCTGTTAGGTAACAATGTTGTGTTGAAGTGAATATCTTCAGTATTCAGAGAGTTAGAAGCCAAACGTAGACCTCTATGGACCAGAGGACACCGCTTCACAACGTGTTGCCGTCCTCTGTCTGGTCCTGAAACCGTTAAATCAGTGGTATCTATTATTTCCTTTACTTTGGGGCAGAATTGCAGTATTATGCCTCTGTGTGTTTGACATGTAGAAGTGGAATGCAAAAAATAAAAGGAGATTATGTGAGAGAGACTTATACCAGCATGTTAAGTAAGCTATGTGCCATGCAGTATACAGCAGTGTGTCATGTCAGACTTAACCCTTTGAGTGCTGGAAAGGCATCCAATTTGTTGTGGTGCAATGCATTAGTTACACCTCTGGCACTCAAATGGTTAAATAGAGTGCTGTTAGTGTCTAAAGAAATTGTCCTGATGACATAAATAATGTAGATTCAGCATCCCACATTACTGTCCCTGGTACAGCAGAGACACTCTTCTCCCCACAATGTGGCACGCAATTTCCGGATCCAGTACAGAAGCAAGAAGCCGCTGTTGATTCTGAGGGAGCAGGTCTGAGCCTAGGGGCTGGCAGGGGTATCAGGCATGAAAAGGCAGTGCTGGGCATCTGTGAGTTGAGGAAAGACCAGGAATCCTGGGCATCCACTCTCCAGTCAAAAAAAAAATAAAAAAATAAATAAAAAATCACAACATGGTCACACCAGAAAAAGTCGAGTATATAATGTTTTAAAGGGATAGTAATACTTCTATTAAAGTGTATCTCTGAGTCTTTATATATTTTTTTTAATGCTACCTTATATTTAATTACTTAGAGTGTTGTAGTTCAAACTCTGTTCAAACAAAAAGGATCCTCCTCCCGCCACTTCTGGCCTCCTTCCATTAGATCTGGAATCTGGTTGTTGGACTGGACGGATGAAGTGATGGACAATCTTTGTTCAGTAAGTATAAGGAAAACCCTATCCCCCTTGAGGATTTTCCTTTTGCTTACTGAAGATTGTCCCTTGCCGTGCTCCATCCAGACCAGACTGAGAGGCTGAGGGACACAGGGAAAGGGGCAGGAGGGGGATCCTTTCAGCTTGAAAATCATTTGAACTACAACACTGAAAGTAATTAAATATAGTGCTACATGTTAAAAAAAATTGTAACTAAGACTTGGAGCTAAACTTTAATAGAAGCATTACTATCCCTTTAACCCTTTGAGTGGCAGTGGGTTTCTCAATGCACTGCATAGTAATGTTTTGCATACCCCTCTGGCACTCTAAGGGTTAACAGTCTGCATAGCATAGGCTTCCGGCATCCATCCCTCCCTCCCTCCCTCCCTCCCTTGTGCATTACTTCCCTGCAAGTTAAGAGTCTATAAAGGTTATACCCTATGATTGCCAGATTGCTGTGCAACACATGGCAAAGAAT
The DNA here is from genome assembly GCA_037306005.1 of Rhinophrynus dorsalis. Classification (NCBI taxonomy): domain Eukaryota; kingdom Metazoa; phylum Chordata; class Amphibia; order Anura; family Rhinophrynidae; genus Rhinophrynus; species Rhinophrynus dorsalis. Next base: position 145,148,949 of record CM074725.1, on the reverse strand, counting down.
GCGTTGCTTACCCCTCTGGCACTGAAAGGGTTAACAGGAGAAGTGCAGATGAAGGCATTGTATGTGTGTGGAGCAGGAGGACATTTGGGCAAGTAGTTTCTTGTATTCCAAGCCTTTTTTTTCACATACTGAGAATGCTCATTCAGTTCCTTGTATTCTAAGCCTCTTTTTCATGTTGTGAGCATGGTCATTCAGTTTCTTGAAACCCAGTCTTCTTTTTTCACATCCTGAGCACAATTCTAAACAATTCCACACAATTCTAAACAGCCTAGTAAGTGCTTCTAAGTCCCTTGGAAACCCACAACAGAAAATATCCAGGGGGCTACATGCATGTATGTGTTTGACTGTGTGTATTTATCTCCAGGGCTGGCAGGAGGGAGGAGACATGAATATTCCCTCCTTATTGCTACCCCTGGGTGTGTTAGGCTTCGGACAAGTCTTTAGTGTGTGTGTATATGTTTATATGTTTGTGTGTGTATATATATATATATATATATATATATATATATATAGTAATGTGCAAATGTTTTAGGCAGGTGTGAAAAAATTATGTAAAGTAACAGTGCTTTCAAAAATAAACACGTTAATAAGTGATAAAAATAAACTAACAAAATCATAGTGACTGACCAGAAGAAAAACAGCATCTCTTTTTCTAGGTACACTTGCACAAAGTCAGGGACTTTTCTAGACATATAGTCAGGTGTATGATTAAATAGTTATATCAAGCAGGTGCTACTGATCCTCAATTTAATATGTAGTTTGAAACACAATAATTAACTGAAACAGAAACAGCTGTGTAGGAGGAATATAATTGGGTGAGGAACAGACAAACTCTGCTAACAAGGTGAGGTTGCTGAAGACAGTTTAATGTCAAAAGTCATACACCACAAGCAACAAGACTTAAGGTGGTAGTTATACTGCATCAGCAAGGTCTCTCCCAGGCAGAAATTGCAAGGCAGAGCTGGGTTTCCAGATCTGCTTTCCAAGTTCTTTGGAAGAAGCATAAAGAAACAGGCAAGCTTGAGGACTGTAGACACGGTGGCCGGCCAAGGAAACTTAGTCAGCAGACGAAAGATAGACCATGCTTATGTCTCTTTGCAATTAGAAGATGTACAGCAGTGCCATCAGCTTAGAATTGGCAGAAAACAGTGGGACCCTGGTACACTAAACTACTGTCCTGAGAAGTCTGGTCAGAAGTGGTCTTCATAGAAGACTTCTGGCCAAAACAAGCCATACCTCTGACATGGAAATAAGTCCAAGCCAATCAACTATGCACAAAAACACAGGAACTGGGGTACAGAAACATGGCAGCAGGTGCTCTGGACTGCTGAGTCAAAATTTTAAATTCTTGACTGTAGCAGAATGCATTTTGCCAATGGGCTGAAGGGCAGTACAAGAATGAGTGTCTGCAGGCAACAGTGAAGCATGGTGGTGGTTCCTTGCAAGTTTGGGGCTGCATTTCTGCAAATAGTTGGGGATTTGGTCAGAATTGTTGGTCTATTCATTGCTGAGAAGTACAGACAGATACTTATCCATCATGCAATATCATCATGGAGGCATCTGATTGGCCCCAAGTTTACTCTGCAGCATGACAATGACACTAAACATACAGCTATTAAGAACTATCTTCAGCGTAAAGAAGAACAAGGAGTCCTGGAAGTGATAGTATGGCCCCCACAGATGCCTGATCTCAACATCATCGAGTCTGTCTGGGAATACATGAAGAGAGAGAATCAACTGAGGCTGCATAAGAAGATGAATAACTGTGGTTAGTTCTCCAGTATGTTTGGAACAACTTCCCTGCTGAGTTCCTTAATATATATATATATATATATATATATATATATATATATATATATATATATATTATAATATGTGTGTCAGCTTACCATTATTTTCCTTTCCTGGTCATGACGAAGCAGCATTCACGAAAGGTTAAAGCTTCCATCTCCACCTGACTGGACAGGAAACTGATTATCCAAAGATTATGAATTAGCCCCCCCGCCATACTAGTGTCTTTAGGTAACGAGGTGGAGGGAAGTTAGTGGTGAACGCTGTCTCGTCATGACCAGGAAAGGAAGGTAATGGTAAGCTGAAACAATTTTCCCTTTTCCTAATCAATTCTCAGCAGCGTTCATGAAAGGGTGCATAACACCGCAGTGAAAAAGGGTACGCAAAAAGAAAAAAAACATCCAACATAGGACTGTGTCAAAAAATAGTTATTAGGTATTAGTGACAGCAATGGACTGAAGAACCTCTCTTCTGAAGACAGCAAGATCTTGGGACCGGACCTCTAGGAGATAATGCCTAATGTAGATGGAACCGGATGACCAAGCTGCTGCCTTGCATATCACTAACCCTGGAAGAATTGACCTTAATCCCCTGAGGCACTGGAAGACCCATAGCTTGGTAGGCCTTGGCACTGCAGGATCCAATCCATGTGGAAATGGTGGATTTGGAGACTGGCAGGGCCTGCCTGTGACCTGTAGGAATGACAAATAATCTATAGGATCTTCTAACAGACTGAGTTCTGTTGATATAAACACTCAAGCATCTGGCCAAGTCCACGTTGATCCATTCTGGTTTATCACCATTGGAGGTGTCAGGGAGAAAGGATAGAAGACATATATCTTGGGCCAAATGAAACGGTGAAATGACCTTTGGTCAAATGTCCAGGAACAAGTCTTAGGGTGACAGTCTTGGGTGAACCTTAACCCCTTAACGACCGGGGAATCCGGAACCGGAAGTGACTTGACGACCACGGAGCAATTTTTTTTTATTGCTCCATTGGGTTCCGGACTCCCCGAACGGCGTGCAGCCGCGGGGGGAGCCCGGAACTCGATGACGGTCATAGTACGTCATCGGTCGTTAAGTCAAATCGACCCTTGACGTACTATGACCGTCAAGGGTCGTTAAGGGGTTAAAAAGGGCTTGTGTACAGAAAGCGCTTGTAGCTTATAAACAAGCCTTGCTGAGGTCAATGCTACCTTCAGGGAAAGAATACTCAAAGAATCTACTTTCAGGGGTTCAAATTGTTCCGTAGTCAGGGTGTTCAAAACTAAAGGGAGACCCCAGGGTGGAGCAAGCTTATACAGTGGAGGACAAAGTCGCTTGAGAGCTTTTAAGAAACAGATAATTAAATCCTGTGGGGCCCTTCTATTCCCGCAAAAGGCAGAGACAGCTGAAACCCAAAACTTAAGGGTTCTGGGGCTCAAGCCCTTATGAAAACCATCAGCCATAAAATTCAAGATGTTGACAATTGATGGACTGGAAGGCGCGCGACCTTTCTCCATTATCCACTGGGAAAAAGTTTCCCAAATCCTGTAATTAGAGTTTGAGCTAGAAAACTTTCATTTGGAGAGGCCTCATGAACCACCGAGCCAATGTCAGCACAGGGATTGTGGAGGACATCATACCCAGGATGTACATGCATCTTCTCACTGGTATCTGAGACTGCTGTCTTAGATCTTGAATTTGACAAGATAATGTGCTTTCTCATTCAGGAGTATGGCCTTCTCCTTGGAAGTGTCAAAAAGGATGCCCTGGAAGGACATCGGCTGTGAGGGAGTCGGGCAGCTTTTCTTGAATTTCAGAAGCCAGCCTAAGCAGGAGAGAGAGGATATTGCCAGATCTCTCTGTCAGGCACTTTGTTTCTTTTGAAAGTTTCAGAATGTCATTCAAGTAATGATCAATCCTGAGTCCCCTATGTCTCAGATTGACAATTACAGGCAGAAGAATTTCTTAAAAGGTTCTTGAAGCAGTGGAGATGCCAAAGGGAAGGCAAGCAATCTGATAGTGATGCTCATTCACTGAAGACCAGAACATACAGATATGCCTCCTGGAGATCCCTAGGCACCCTCCAGTCTCCTGGCACCACCACCACTTTGATGATGGCCTGGATGGATCCCATCTGAATTTCCGAACGTTCAGAAGCTTGTTGAGATTCTTCAGGTTTAGGATGCTTCTCCTGAGTTTTTGTGAACCAGGAATAGAATCTAATAGATACCACTGTATATTTCTCCTTGTGGAACCTTGACAATAGTACCCTCGGAAAGGAGATGTTTGATGAAAGGATGCAAAAGAATATTCTTCTCTGGATAGTTGGGAAGCCTTGAGGGATCTCCTGTTGGAAAGGGCTTGAACTTCATGGCATATCCTTGGGAGCTGATCCGAAGGACCCGGTTGCGCAAGACGTATTTGGCTCAAACTCTGTGGAATTGGCATAGATGCCCTCCAACCCCAAAGGGCAGGACCTGAACAGCATCAAAACTTAAACAGCGTTACTATGCAATAGAGTTTAAACCACCTGTTAGGTGAATGCTACTCACCTCTGATCTGCATTCTCCCAATGAACCTTATGCATTGGGTGGGGAAGGGGGGATAATGCCTATGTGGGTCAGTCAGTCATTTGCAGAGCCAGATCATCCATTATGGCAACCTAGGCTACTGCCCAGGGCCCATGTTAATATGAGGGGTCCTGGTTGTAAGTGATGGGTCAAGACAGAGGCTCTGTTGTTTCTGCCTCTAACATCTTGTGTCAGACTCCCTTTTTGTTGTAAGAAACCAGCATCAACCAGTTGCTCCCAGTTCCATTAAAGCTACAATGCCACTACCAGCTAGCAGCACTCTGTGTCACATCGACCGGATCAAGAGATGTTGGGTCCTGAAATGGTACCTTGCCTAGGGCTCCATAGTACCTTAATCCCTCTCTGGTCATTTGTAGTTATAAAGGGTATTGCAGCCTCCAGTGTTGCCATTAGAATGATAAGCAAGGTGTGTTCTCTTAGACTGCTATTCAGATTAGGCATGCTACTACTTGGATGCGTTTGTGATGCATGCACCAAAGTTGCAGCATGCTGCAACTGCTTGTGACACATACTGCATAAGTGTTTTGTTAGTGGCCTGTATGGATAAGCCCTTAGGTCTTAATGTGTTACATTTAAATCCAAGAAAAGCAGTGCTAGTAATACGGTTTACCATTTCTAAACAGCCATGAACTGTGCATGCACCTCATGCATAGAATGATCACTCCAACCTCTCTTCAAAAGTTCACCAGCATTAAATCACACATTTCATATATCTAACACAGTAGTTTCCAACTGGAATGTCACTATATGTTTATGTATCATGGCACCAATATCAATATGTACAACAATCCAAATTAATATAATCCATCATGAACACAAGGCACTCTCTGGTGTAGGTACTTACAGCAAAGGTCTGGAGCCACAGGACCTTGCCTCTTAATTAATCTGATTAAAGGGATAATAAACATATATTATGAAAAATATATATAATGTAGGGCTGTCTCAGTTTTGCAAAATGGGGATAATGCCACTACTGGGATGAACTAATGAAAAAAAAAACATTGTGCTGAGGGGATTTTTTTTTTTTTTGGTGCTTATTCTTCCCTTTGAATTTGAGGTTTAAAGGGATAGTAATACTTAAAATGTAAAAAAAAAATGTTGTAGGGTTTATCCCCCTGAGTAAAACAAGAGTACTCCCACTGCTGAAAGGTGTTTCATTAAAAAGATATTAATTTTCAAAGTTGAATTTTTTAGGTGCAATATCACAGTGGCCTGAAATTGTACAGTGGCTGTTGCTACACGATCCTGAGGGCAGCTCTGGTCCCGGGACCATAAATCTCCAGGGTCTGCATACAACTGTCATAAAAATGACAATTTATGCTTAATAACGTTTTAACAAAACAACTACCTCCGTACCTCTGTTGTACTCTGGTGAATGTGTATACATTTAAATGCTGGTAAATATACATAAATTGCCAGGACAAAAATATTACAGGTTTGGTGGGTGAAGGGTATATGTGAAAATTAAATTCTATCACCTTTTTTCCTATTACATTTATGATATGATATAAGGAAATAAAAAAATGGAACAGAGCAGCAAGCAGGATCAAGCAGCATTTAAATCACTAGGCTGGAAACACCACAAAAGCAAATGTTTTCCTTTTAAAAATTGTAAAGCACATTGTAAAATGTAATAAAATGACTATATTTTTTGTGAAATACAGTAGAACTTCAATCCTTCCATAACAGAAGAGAACTGAGTCACAAAGTAATTTGTGTGGGCATTTCAAATCACTTCATGCAGGTTGTTGGAAGAAGAAGAAAAAAAAAAACGAAGCCTACAGCTTATGCCTGGTGGGAGAAGAGGCGGTCTGAAGCTCCCACTGTTTGGATTCTGTAAATGCTGCTCAGTGAGGTGCACAGCCAGCCATTTATGCTGATCATTATTCTGCCCGTCAGTCTGCAATTTGTCACTACTAATTACAGTCTTTGAAAATGAATTCACAGTATGGCTTGAAAAAGAAAAAAATAATATAATCCTTTTAATGTAATAGTGACCCTTGTATTCTGATCAGTTTTTTTATGTAATGCTTTTCTTTTTTCCCATCTAACAGTAACATGTATAGAATTTGGTACTATATGGCTGCTTCTAAGCTATAATGAGTGAAATAAATGGCTTTCTGTCACATCAAAGACCCAGGGCACATAGAAGATCCTATCACTGTCAGCATTACTGAGTGCTTCCACATAATGTTCTAAATGGTTAACCACAGAAATCTTAGATTTCCTATTAAAAAGTAAAACAGTTTTCTTAATAAATGTTATGATTTTTGGGGAGTCATACACTTGGAGTGACCTATCTTCCTGCCCAGACCTACCCAATGTGGGTCTAACCTTCCTGCAAGGTTTAACCTGTGGTTTCCTGCATGGTTATAACCTGTGGTTATGTGTCATATACCCTTGGCTGCTACCCTCTTCCTCACACTTTAACCCTTTGAGTGCCAGCGGGGTATGCAACGCATTGCTTTGCAATGCGTTGCATACCCCTCTGGCACTCAAAGGGTTAATAAAGTAAGCGTTTTCAGAGGCCACATCACTCGCCTCCACGTCAGTGTAATCAGACTCATTCTTGGCTATAACAGGCTGAATTTGTACTTCCCTGCCAGAGCCAATGGTTTGGGCAGGTTCAGAATGAGTATTGTCAGCTTGAAAGGCAGTAACAACCTGCATTTTCTCTGACAATTCCTGTATCTGATTGGACAAGATCCTAAACATTCCCTTGTCAGCTGACATATCCCCCCAAGGGGAACCAAAGCTGGCCTGGGACTCAATCAACTGCCTACCCAGCTGCTCATGTTTCTGAGCTCACTCCTTCAGGTGGGCTTAGAGTGTTGTGACTTGTACATCAAAAGTTACATTTTCATATTTCAAACTATCAAAGTTAGTAATTAGTTCAGCATGGCCTCTTTTAATAGATATTAACTGGTCTGCTGCTTTCTGTAATTTACCCTCAAGTTCCTCTACTTCCATCCTGAGAGTCTCAATCAACGCAGAATGGGATTTTAATACTGTTTAATAAGCTTGCATCTCCTTCTCTAAACAGATACTATTGCTGATTTATCACTGAATGCAGGTTTTACTGTATTACATTTTTTTTGGTTCAATATCTAACCTACTTTTACAGTAGTTTAAAACATGTACCAATTTTGGCACCAGTGTGAAAGTTTCTGAGTCATATTCCTTTGGGGTTTCTGAATCCACACAGTCTACTTTAAAGTGGCTTTATAGTCAAAGCTCTTTGGTTGCCACATGATTTCGACAATCATATCCACTCTCATCCAATCTCATGAGACCATCTTTAAGTTTTAAACGTGTGAATTGCACTGAATAACTTGGCCTCTAAGGCCCTCAAAGTCTCCTCATCTGAGACTGGCGCCGATGGCAAGGCCTCAGAACAATTTGAGTGAGACATATTTTTACATAAATATGGTTACTTTGTAATATATTTTGTCAACGATAAATAAATCCTGACAAAATGTATAAACCTGTCTTAGGATATCAGCAGTGCCGCCGAATTTTTATGTCGAGGAATACGCAAAGAAACCGTATACTTGCCTCTATCAGCAGTATAGACAATAATAGAATACACAGGAGACCCACAATAATATGCACATCTCACAAAAACATATCATAATAATTAGTTACATTTAATTTAAGATAATTTCACAGTAAATAAATTGATTAAAATCAATTATGCATATTCATGCAAAAATATAGAATTTTATTTAAATATAAAATAAAATGTAATCTATAGAATAGTAATCAGTGCAAATTAAAACAGTGGATACTGGTTCTGGACATACCGATGGAGCTCCCTCCCACTAGGGGGTGACGTCTGGATGCATCCCTGTTGAGAGATCCTGAAGCCTTACCTTTGATACGTTCTGCAATTTCTGAATACCTATCCTTCAATCGCTCCCCTGATGTGTCTTCTGCCATGCTATGGGAGGCTCTGAAATGTGTGCTCTGAGGCGTGTGTTTCCAACTTATGGCTCATCGACGGAAAAAGGCCAAGGAGAAACTCTCTGCTATGCTGGTTGACTCAAATTGTTGGATGAAACCCACAAGTCTTCTGGCTCCCCCTCTGTGTTGGTTGCTGTAACTGAGTCGAGGGAACGGGTCAAATCCTTTCTGTTATCCCAGGTTAATAAGTCTTTTCTGTGGTCGAAACAGTACCATTACGAGCACGGCAACAAGGATGGGAGGTGGATGTCACAATTCATTAAAGGTCCAGCCTCTTTCTCCCCCATCAAAGGTATTCGTACGTCCTCCGGTTCGATTGCGTGAGATCTATCCAAATAGCGTGGGAATTTCGTACTTTCTATGACACTCTGTACAGTTTAGATCCTCCAGCTCAGTCGGATCTTCTTGCTGCTCAGCGGAGATATGTTTCTGAGGTGTCGCTCCCTAAATTCTCACCTTCGCAGTCAGTCTCTCTCTCACGGTTTATTACGACTCTCAGACGTAAGGTTAGGTAAAAACACAACTTTACTGAAAAGTTAAAGATAATCCCATAGGATTTCATACACGTACATACAATACATAGAATGGCAAGAAGATATAGCAATATAGAATCAGGCTCTACCGGCCCTGCCAATATACAGGGCAGCCTGGGCAAGCAATGGAAAGGTGGCACTACCGGCCCTGCCAATATACAAAGGCAAGGCTGCCAACCGACAGTCAGGAGTATACAGGCTCTAACGGCCCTGCCAATATACCGGGCAAGGCAGCCTAACGGATAACCAGCTGAAACAGGCTCTACCGGCCCTGCCAATATACCGGGCAAGGCAGCCTGAAGGAACACTGAGATGGTAGGCTCTACCGACCCTGCCAATACCGGGTAAGGCAACCTTAAGGTGGTATGATGGAAGGTTCTACCGGCCTTACCAATATACCGGGCAGGGCAGCCTAAGGAGGAGGTGTCAACTGGAGTGGCCACAATAACTGTCAGATGATGATGACAGTCTAAGATGTTAAGTAATGATACGCAGCCCAAATATACCAGTTAGTTATGTACCCCAATATCTGGGTATTGATGGAATAATAGCTGTCTAGGACTGGACAGAACTCTGAGGACCATCCGTATAACTGAGTAGTCAGCCAAGAGGCAAAGGAGCGAACCAGCTCCCTCGCGCTGGGAACCAACAGACTAGTAACAATGAGCGAACCAGCGTCCACACGCTGGTAACCAACAAATAGAGTATAGCCACAAGGCAATGGAGCGAACCAGCGTCCGCACGCTGGGAGCCAACAGATATCAATTTGTAATGCCGTGAGGCGAAGGAGCTAACCAGCGCCCGCGGCTGAGAACCAACAGACTAGTATAGTATAGCCGCAAGGCTTGAGAGCGAACCAGCATCCGCACGCTGGGAGCCAACAGATATCAATTTGTAATGCCGTGAGGCAAAGGAGCGAACCAGCGCCCGCACGCTGGGAACCAACAGACTTGAATAGTATAGCCGCAAGGCTTGAGAGCGAACCAGCGTCCGCACGCTGGGAGCTAACAGATATCAATGTGTAATGCTGTAAGACAATGGAGCGAACCAGCGCCCGCGCGCTGGGAACCAACAGACTTGTATAGTATAGCCACAAGGCTTGAGAGCAAACCAGCGTCCGCACGCTGGGAGCCAACCAATGTCAATGTGTAATGCTGTGAGGCAATGGAGCGAACCAGCGCCCGCGTGCTGGGAACCAACAGACTTGTATGTCACCAGGCGACCGAGGAACAATGTCGCCACCGCTGCAGGAACCAGGCTCAGGAAATGACAGGAACCAGCAAGGATGTCCAACCGGATCAGGAACGACAATGGAGACCGGCAGCAGGAAACAGCAACTTCAGGAGACTCAACCGGAACAGGTCCTGGAACCAGCACAGCAGACAGCAGACTCTGGAACAGCACGAACTCAGGAACACAGCAGAGAGGCCAATTAAGCTTCTGTAGCATGGTGGTCATGGAAGAGTCAGAGACACCACGAAAGGGCAACCAAAGGGTGCCCAAGCTTAGTTTAAATAGGCAATATGAGGCGGGCTAAAGGCAAGCAGCCAATGGGAGCCCCCTATAGGTGATAGACATAGTAATGCAGCAATCACGGGCACCGTGATACTCTCTTGATGACGAAATCACGGGTGATAAGGTTCATAGGGCGGTACAACAGATGGCCCTGATGGTTTTCTGTTGCTGTTTTATTGCACGGTCTTGGTTATTATTGTCCCTTCCCCTTATTGAGTTGTATAACGATCTTCCAACTGCAATGACTTCTCATGCCTTGCTATCTGAAGCTCACATTGCCGTTATCGCTAAGCCTGGTAAGGATCCATCCTCTTGTGCAAACTATCGGCCAATCTCCCATTTGAACATTGACTTAAAAATTTACACAAAAATTTAGGCCAATCGACTCAACCCTCTTCTTTCTCGCGTAGTCCATAAAGATCAGGCAGGATTTGTACCGGGCAGGGAGACCCATGACAACGTGTTGAAGCTAGTACATCTGATCCACCAGGCTCAGTCACTTTCTCTCCCTGCGATCTTGGTTGCTGTCGATGCCGAAAAGGTGTTCAACAGAGTGGATTGGGGATTTCTCAAAGTATCCCTAGAAGGTTTTGGAATAGGCCTCTGTTTCCTTTCTTTTGTCTCTGCTCTCTATTGTAATCCATCGGCTCAGGTTTGCGTGAATGGTTCCCTGTCGGACAGCTTCTTCATTCACAATGGAACCAGACAGGGCTGCCCCGTCTCCACTTATCTTTATATTACTCATGGAAACCTTGGCCTGCCATGTTCAAAACAACGCATCAATTTCAGGGATACCGCTCGACGATAAAGAGCACTAGATTATTGTTTTTGCAGACAATCTCATTTTTGCATTATCTTCCCCCTCCTCGTCTCTGCCTGCAGTTGGCTCCGAGCTCACCGCATTTGGCTTGGTTAGTAATTTTAGAGCTAACTAAATTAACTAAATCTGAGGTTCTCAATCTCAATGTTCCTCCTGTGGAGGCCCGATCGCTCCGTGCCGTGGTTCCCTTTTCCTGGGCTAAATCATCCATTTCCTATTTGGGAGTACGTTTGACCTCCTCTGTGCATGCACTCTTTTCTGCTATGTGCCTCTAGCCAAATCTAGAGCAGGAGATCTTAGACGCCAGATGTCCTCATATCTATCTTGCTCTGGTAGGGTAAACCGTCTGAAATTGGTGTACTTGCCTCGTTTTCTTTATCTCTTCCAAATCCTTCTAATTTTTCTCCCCTGATCATATATTCGGTCTTTACAACACTGTTTTAACTCTTTCATGTGGGGGGGGGAAGCCTGCTCATCTCCGCTTTTCTAACATATCCCTTCCTCGTCGTCTGGGTGACTTGGGAGCCCCAGACTTGTGGATCTACTACAAATCTGTTGTACTCAGTTCCATATTACATTGGTTTCATTTGTCTGCGGAGAAGGTGTGGGTCAACATGCAACAGTCTTTATGCCATCCAGTACCCCTCACGTCTCTCCTGGTGTCGTAAGGTGGACCGCCCTCGGAGCATCATTTCGCACCCTATCCTATCACCACTATTTAGAGTCTGGGATGCCGAGATAGATTCATTGTCAGCTTCTCCCTCTCCCCTGATGTCCTTATTGCACAATGCTGCATTCCCTCCGGGGTGCCCTGGCTCTCCCTTAACACGGTGGTGTTCCCGGCTGGATTTGACAGTTCACAACGTTTCTGAAGCGGGTCAACTTGTTCCCTTTTCCATTCTTCAGAATAAGTGGGATCTACACTCTCTTGATCACTGGACTTACATTCAACTTCATAACTTTTTGTCTACTCACCCCCAGAGAGCCTCCTTATTCCGTGCGCTTACCCCTTTTGAAGCCTTGTGCAGTTCTCCCCGCTTCCTCATCACACTTCCCTTAAACCAGTAACAAAATTACACAAAATGTTTATGATTCGGCAGTGTGATTGAGACTCCCAGTGTTCTCAGTGGGAAAGAGATCTGGAGGTGTCGATTTCTCGTAGTGATTGGGACGTATCTACTTGTCAAGCTATCTTTTCTTCCAGGAACATGTGTGCGGCCGAAACTAATTACACAATATTGACGAGGTGGTATAGGGACCCCTTAACGGTTCACAGATTTTACCCGGCAGATTTTACCCGGTGTGGAGACGTGGATAGTTCCCTAGGTCACATCTGGTTGTCCTATCCACAAATATTGCCATGCTGGAGAGCAGTTCTTAAGGAGTTGACCTCCTCTTTAGGCCTATCCCCCTATCCCCACATCTCTTCCTGTTCTCTATTGGTCTTTCCAGCGTGTCGACATCGATATCTCTTCAAACTCTCCTTTCGTTACTTCTTACTGCGGCCCACATGTGTGTCCTGCTGTTGTGGAAATCTACGACTCCTCCCTCCTTGGCATTTTGGTTAGGGAAGGAGGGTGACATATTGACCCTTGAAAGGCTTACTTCCTTATTATCTGGGGGACTACAGACTTTTACAGATACATGGTCTCCCTGGTGTCTGTCACATAATATTGCGTTGTGATCACCTTATTCTGCTAGAAGGTTGTATATATATACACTAGTGTAAAAGCCCGTGTACACGGGCCAAGGTTCGGGTGATGTTAACCCTTTGAGTGCCAGAGGGGTATGCAACACATTGCAATGCGTTGCGTACCCCCTCTGGCACTCAAAGGGTTAAGAGGTCGGTCCTGCTCTGCGTACTGCCACTGCCTCACTGGATGCACCACGCGATGCAGTCATGCGCTGTAGAGACTGCCCAAACGCACAGAATGCTCCCAGCATTCTGTGCATTCAGGCAGTCTCTACTGCGCATAACTGCATCGGACAAACATTCTAGCATTTTATTATATAGGAGATATATATATATATAAAGAAAGCCTCATTGCATAATTTATGTCTCCTCAGGAGATACACACACCCAGAGTCAGCGGTAAGGAGGGGATAGTAATATTTCCTCCATACTGCCAGTCCTTGTTTGGGGGGGGGGTGATTTTGACAGAAGTGGGCAGGGGCTCTCTCTCTCTCCCCCCCCTCTCTCTCCCCCCCTCTCTCTCTCCCCCTCTCTCTCTCTCCCTCCCCCTCTCTCTCTCTCCCCCCTCTCTCTCTCCCCCCCCCTCTCTCTCTCTCCCCCTCTCTCTCTCTCCCCTCTCTCCCCCTCCCCCTCTCTCTCCCTCCCCCCCTCTCTCTTTCTCTCCATCTCCCTCTCCATGGGATCAACATTTGCCATAAAAGACAAAGGCAGCCATCAGGTACACATTTACCCCACTGATTGCTATAGGGTAATGTATCAACTTTTACCCTGCAGGACAGACCAGCAGCATAAGGGAACCGTCCTCAAAACATCACACTGTAAACTCACCACCACCACCTTCTCCTCCTTCCCTGCCTAATCCTAGCACTTTTTCACATGTCTGTGAAGCCCTGCCCCCTTTTAACCCAAATTCTCTCATTGATCTCCCCCAACAGCAGCACAGAAGTCTCCTCCAGAGACTCTATAAGACAAAGTCCCAAGCATGAATACACTTCCCACTGCTATTTAACTCTGACATGAACACCAATGCATACTGCATGCAATTCTATACCTTAACCCTTTGAATGCCAAAGAGGTAAACGATGTATTGCAAAGAAATCCTTTGCAAACCCCTCTAGCACTCAGGAGGTGAAGGAAGGATGTAATGCTGCAATTATATCATTGAATATGTACACTAAACCAAGCACCACAGTAAGTGAACAAAAAATTATCTCCTATATTTAGTAAAATAAAATAAAATAAGCACAAGGCAGCAACAGAATATGAACTAACACCACCACTCTATGTGTTATAAAAAAATACAAACTAATAATAAAATGTTCCCGCTCCCTGTAATATTAAATCAAAAGCAATATGGATGTAGAGACTAAATAAAAAGAAATTAGTATAAAGTATGGCTAAAGCTACTATAGAAATAAAATATCACCTTAGATACAATGTATATTCTCTAAAAGGACACTATTATATCCAATCTTCACGTTTGAGTACCATCACAGAACTGTGATCTCACCTATAAATCACAGCACAATCGAGTAGATCTATAATAAATAACGGGATATATGGATCAGGTATCAAAACCTTCCCACACACCCCGTTATTGTAACTTGTGTAACTTGAAACAGACACCTTTATGTGCAGGATAAATAGACGTGATCCAACTAACAACCCTAATGGGAAACACACGTAAAGGGATAACAAACTTGAGACCATCCTATATAATAATTCGCTAAGTTGTGTGTAACGCCCGACATGCGCAGTAGACACTGCTACGCGTGCGGCAGTCATGCGCACTACAGACTGCCCGCGCCGCAGCTGATACAGAGCTGGGTGCTCCGAAGGAGCGTCCAGCTCTGTATCAGCCGAGGCGCGGCCAGTCTCCACTGCGTGTGACTGCCCCGCGACCGGCTGCCAGAGGCACTGTGGCCCGTGTAACGGGCTGTTCAACTATCCTATATAATAATTCGCTAAGTTGTGTGTAACGCCCGGCATGCGCAGTAGACACTGCTACGCGTGCGGCAGTCATGCGCACTACAGACTGCCCGCGCCGCAGCTGATACAGAGCTGGGTGCTCCGAAGGAGCGTCCAGCTCTGTATCAGCCGAGGCGCGGCCAGTCTCCACTGCGTGTGACTGCCCCGCGACCGGCTGCCAGAGGCACTGTGGCCCGTGTAACGGGCTGTTCAACTAGTATCAAATAAATTACCAACTCACACAAATAATCAAACAAAAAAGAAAGAAATCATGTATTTTACCACATATCTCTCTACTAGCCGCATATAAATACAGCTACCTGTATAGTCGCAATATTAGTGGACAAAGACACATCTTTACTGTTAGAGTCTATAATATGAAAAGTAGACCATACACATAAAATATATTACTAAAGTAATGTATCAATGTAATCTCTACAATATATGAAATAAATCATACACCAAAAATACATCTAAAAACAATCAACGTGACTACTTTAATAAAAAAGAAAATAATCGGCTAAGAGTTGGAGCCCTTCAATTAGCAAAAATCAATATAGACACAAAACGTAAATTCTGTATCATGAAAATAACAATATAAATGTATTAAAATAATGTATTATCACAAGGAATGTTACTGAATAGATAATAAGAATGCATACTATATGTTGGTGCACACTTATATTAAATTCTCAATTTTCTGTATGGTGAATGAATATTACTTTTCCAAGCTTGTTACTGATACCATCGATGATTGAGCCCTTCCAGGCTTAAAGGGATAGTAATACTTTGTTTTATCTTTATTTTATTTTGTAGGCATTAAAAAAACATGAAGAACGATATAAGTCTTATCTCTCAAACCTTTATGGTTTAAGAGATATTCACAAGCAAAGTATCCCCCCCCCCACTGTTCAACCAGATCAGAAGGGAGATGCGCAGGTAGACTGCAGAGAGGGACAATCTTCAGTTAAGATTAAGGAAAAAGCTGAAAAACTTGTCAAGGGGGGAAGGGCTTTCATTCTTTTCATACAAAGAAGATTGTCCCTTGCTGTTATCTGTCTGGTCTTACAACCAGATTCACATATGAGAAGAGATGGCTTACACTAGGAAAAAGGGGCGAGAGGGGGAAACTTTGCTTGTGAATATCTCTTAAACCATAAAGGTTTGAGAGATAAGACTTATATCATTCTTCATGTTTTTTAAATGCCTACAAAATAAAATAAAGTTAAAACGAAGTATTACTATCCCTTTAAAGGGATCTTTGCTTTAAAGCACTCAAATGCATTTATCCACACTCAAAGGATCTTTATATAAAAATCCAACTCTGCCAAGCCTTAAAGGCAAGTGGAATTTGGATTGTAAGTGAACGTTCCACTAATCCCACTGTAAACTTCCATTTCCCTCCCACTTCTCCTACTTCCCAGCCTATTCCTACATTTCTTCACATCTGTGATGCCCCGCCCATTTTAAAATGCAAATTGCCTCATTGATCTCTCCTCAGCAGCACCACAGGAGTCCCCTCCAGGGACTCCAAAAGACAAAGTTCCCAGGTATGAATATGCTTCCCTCTGCTATTTAAAGGGTTAGTAATACTTCTACTGTTGAGAGATATTTTATAAAAAAATTATAACAGCTCAAACTTGAATTTTTTAGGTGCAATATCACAGTGGCCTGAGATTTTACAGTGGAGATGTTGCTACACCATCCTATTGAGATTGATGGTCTACAGACCAGAGCAGTCCATAGGATGGTATAGCAACAGTACCACTCTAAATTTTCAGGCCACTGTGATATTGCACCTAAAAAATTCAAGTTTGAGCTGCTATCATTTTTTAATAAAACATTTCTTGTTTTACTCAAGGGGATAAACCATACAACATATATTGTTTTACATTTTAAGTATTACTATCCATTTAACTTTGACAGGACACACCAGTGTATACTGCAAGCCATTCTATAGCTTAACCCTTTGAGTGCCAGGGGGGTGCGGAATGCATTGCAAGGAAACCCTCTGGCACTCAAAGGGTTAACATGCTGGTATAATGATCCTTTTATTTTCTACTTCCAGTTTGCACAGCCCAAATATACACAGGCATAATACTTCAATCCTGCCCCACAGTAAAGGAAAAATAAAAATAACATTGATGTAATGGGGTCAAGTCCGGGAGAGTGGTGCTACACATTGTGAAGCAATGTCCTCTGGTCCTTAGAGGGCTACATTTACCTTCTAACTCTCTCAATACTGTGTTCACTTGATTACAAGATTGTTACCTACACAGCACTGTAAAGACCACACTTTACACCCAGAACCACCACATCCAGGGGACCAGCAAGAGCCACAAACTACAGAGATGGGGGGGGGTCTATCACTGTGTCTGTGCCCCCCTGTGTGTATGTGTGTGCATATCTGTTGCGTGCGTGTGTGTGTGTGTGTATGAGTGTGGGAGCATATCTGTTGCATGCACATGTGCATGTCTGTTGCACTTATGTGTGCATCTCTGTTGCATTTGTGTGTATGTCTGGTGCATGGGGGCATCTGTGTGAATGTCTGTTCCATGTGTGTGTCTCACTGTGTGTATGTGTCTACCTGTGCGTGCCAGAGAGGTAACTAATGCATTGTAGCACAACACATTGGATGCCTTTCCAGCACTCAAAGGGTTAACTCTGACATAACAATCCACCATATACTGCATGGCATTCTATGGCTTAACATGCTGGTATAAGTCTCTCTTACATAATCCTTTATTTTCTGCTTTCCACTTCTACACGCCAAACACACAGAGGCATAATACTGCAATTCTGGCCCAAAGTAAAGGAAATAACAAGTACCATTTAATTGTTTCAAGACCGTGGGGGGAGGTCTGCAACACATTGTGAAGAGATGTCTTCTGTTCCTTAGAGTGCTACATTTGCCTTCTAAGTCTCTGAATACTGCTGATATTCACTTAAATACCAGATTGTTTCCTACACAGAACTGTAAAGCTCCTACATTAATCCCAGGGTGGCCACAGCCCAAGCTTCTATACTCAGAACCTACAGATCCAGGGCACCAGCAAGACCCGGAACCTCCACACACAAGGGGGCTATCACTGTGTCAGTGTCCCCCTGTGTGTGTGTATGTCTGTTGCGCAAGTGCGTGTTCACGTCTGTTGCATGTGTGTGTGTGTGTACATGTGTGCATCTCTGGTGTTTGTGTGTGCGCGCGCACGCAGGTATGTCTTTTGCATGTTTCTGCCACTCGCTATATGTATGGTTTTGCCTGTGTGTATCAATGCACCCTTGTGCATTTACATCACAAAGAAAACAAGGGCCCCATCCCCATTATATACATAGTTTGAAACTTATGCCCCCCTTGTGAGATGTCAGATTGACATTAGAAAGGCCACTAATGTATGAGTTCAAAGTTTAAGTCCATCATCCTAAAGTACCTGTGGATGAAATGTGTAGTGATTACACCATATAGAGTCGTGAAAAAAATACACTCACTTTGAATTCTATGGTTTTACATATCAGGACATAATAACAATCATCTGTTCCATAGCAGGTCTAAAAATTAGATAAATACAACCTCCACATGACATATTACACCGTGTTATGATTTATTTAACAAAAGTAAAGCCAAAATGGAGAAGCCATGTGTGAAAAACTAAGTACACCTTATGATTCAAAGAGGGTGTACTTTCTTTTTCACATGGCTGTATGAGCACATCGTGAATAGTGTTTAAACAATCAATCTCATATAGAGAGTGACTGAGTTGCATCCAATACAAGTGTGGGAATTTATGAATGAATGAAAGTTGTGGCATCATCGTATGAATGAGACCACTCTATCTAAGTTGTTAGAGCATCAGAAGAAGTTGACCCCCAAACTGCTTAACATGTTGGCACTCATAAGTGTGTAATAGTCAGGCCAAGTGTAAATGCAGCAAAAAAGAACTCCACATTGCAAAGCTCCATTGCAAGTAAAGAACCTGAATGAAATAAAAATAAAAGAAACCACAGTCTAGGCACAATGTAGCAAAGCAAAGTGGTAAAATATCCCAATGCCATTGGGTACTGAATTCACGTGGAGGGACCCCATCACCCAGCTAAAGTCCTCATGCCCAGTCCAGAGTGTGGAATCACCTCACTAGTAGGGTCATAATAAAGAGTGCTGTAGGTAAAAGCTGCATACAAATAAAATAGACTGTCTGCAATAGAGCACATGCATGAGTAGATCAGGTGGCTCTGAACAAGAGATTGCCAGGCAACAATGCCCCAGCAAGATACAAATCCCACGCTCAGTAGGAAGGCTATTCCTACTAACTCGTGGTTGATCCCACCCTTTAAAGACCACATTTAGAAACAACCAGTGTGCAAAGCCAAAAGCTGCTAAATGTCCCATTACGCTCAAAAAGGCCCCATATACTCCTGTCACAACCCCTGGCTATAGACAAGTTGAGAAAGAGACAAAAAATAAGAGCAAGTAAGAGAAAGTAGCAATGTGTGCTGCAGATTGGTAATAGCCTGCTGTACACAACTGCTGTGTGCGTAGCAGTGTTAGAGCCAGAGAATTAGCCATATATATATATATATATATATATATATATATATATATATAGTATGCAGTGAGTACTTCATAAAAAGCATGCTAAGGAACTGGACTCATTAAGCCCTTTAGGTGAGATGGTATCCAACTGGTATATCCAGTATATCTGTTTTTGGAGCAGTTTTCTATTTCTGTCATCCCCTCGCCTGAGAGGGGTGACTTGTTCAATGAGCATGGTCTTGATAGAGGATACTCCATGCCCCTTCTCCAACCAGTGCCTAGCCACTGGTTTCTTTAATGCCAGTCTAATGCTCAACCTGTGGTTAGCCATCTTCTCAGGAAAAGTAGTTGAAGTTTTTCCAATATAATATAATATAAACCTCATGGCTTTTCTGGTTAGTGTGAGGATGTCTGAATGTGTTGCCTGTCATCATGATGTTGCAGGTGATGTAACTGATGCATTTATGGTCTTGGTTTAGTTAGCCAGCTTCCTTGTGATGTGTTGGCTTGTGAAATAGTTTTGTTAAGTCTAGATATTTCTGTGATCACCAAAGCATCCCTGAGTCTTTTGCCTCTCTGAAATGCCACAAAAGGTGGTGGCATGTTGGCAAAGGGTAATGTAGGGTCTGATTTGAGTAAGGGCCAATGTTGTTTCACTGTCCTGTTAATTATCTTATTATGCACGGTGTAGTTACACACAAAGGCAAGTCTCTGTTGTTATTGATCCTGTTCCTTGCTTTCTTTAGTTAATAGAGTTTCTTGGGTAAGACTACTGTATTTATTAAGCTGATGGTTCAACAGTGTGTTGTTATAGCCTCTGCTCAGAAATTTGGTGTACATGTCAAGTTGTTTAGTTCTCAAGTCCACATTAGAGCTATCTCTAGCAACTCTAAGAAACTGAGAATAAAGAATAACATTGATCTGGAGGGCGGAGTGAGCATTCGATGGAGACGGTTGCGTCCCACTATCAGAGGGTACAGCGAGGGCCAACAAGATGGAGCCGAAACGCACCTTGGAGGACTGCACTCCTTGCTCCTCAGACGGAGAGCTGAAGGATGAAGTTGTCATGCCGCCAGAAGACAGAGCCCTTATCAGCCGTGAGGGAGTAACTAAGGCAGATTTTGCGGCCTTCACCTTACAAATTAAAAAGGACTTGGCATCGGTTGTGGACCATGTCAGATCCGCTGTGTGAGATGAACTCTCGGAGATTAGAGAGGACCTTAAGCAACAAGGCCACAGACTGCAGACACTGGCGCAAGATCAAGCTACTTTGCATAATTATCTGCAGGAATTAGACAATAAATTTGTGGCGCAGGGCAAGTTGGTGTCCCAACTTGCCCAACATGTCATCGACCTAGACGACTGTGGAAGGAGCAACATCCTAAGGATCAGAGGCCTACCTGAGCTTGATGGAGCTGAAGATACCCGCCAACTGGCAGCTGAAATTTTTAACCATGTCCTGAATAGGGACCCTTCTGCAACTATGGTGCTGGACAGAGCCCATAGGACTTTGCACCCCAAGGTCTGTCTGGAGGGGCCCCTAGAGACATAATTTGCTGTATCCACTCATACGGCCTAAAGGAAGACATCCTGCAGGCGGCAAGACAACGGTGCCCTATTGATTACAAAAGGCGCGTCCATCCAGATTCTTCCTGATATTGCTTGGGCGACTCTACAGATGAGGAGATTGTTAAAACCTCTGACTGACCTCCTCCCAGTGGCTGACATCCCATACCATTGAGGCTTCCCATTGGCGCTCGCAGTACGTTGAGATAACAATATCTTCATGGTCAAACACCCAGGCGATGTTCCTGCTCTTTGTGAGGCTCTTCAACTGGAGATCCAGGCCTTGACAGAATGGCAGGCGTTCGTGGATGGAGATTTGCCTTTCTCGCTTCTGGCTTTCCAAAACCCACAGTGGCTTTGCAGGCCCCAACTCCGTAGATGATGTAGATCCCACCGGGCCGACCCCGCTTGAGGTGGAGACGACAACCAGGCAGTTCCCTGCGCAGTGGGACTTGCGGGAGGCCTTCCTATGTCTCCCACACGCCACGTTTCCACATGTTTCTTCGGGTTCTGTGGATTGACACTCTCCTAGATAATCCCGTTACTGGATGTTACAGTCCACGCACTAGGGAGGTCGGATGGACTGCTGTGGCCCTATGGATGCTTGAAACTGGGCCGCCACCCAACCTTTAGTAAGTCTCGAGATGCTATCCTCTTGGACTTAAGGTACTCGTTTAATGTCTTGGGTCCTGCTCCTCTATGGTGTTTCAAAGCTTCTCCCTTTCCTCCTAAAATAGCTGCGGATCTGTTGGTTACTGCACCTGTTGCAGGTCGAGGGCAGCGGATGCACACCTGCACTGAACCACGATGGGACTGTTTCTGTAATTATTCTGCACCATTTTATGGGGTGATAGTTCACAGTTTGTTAGATATCTGTTCCCATGAATCAATATCACCTTACTGACCTATTGGCCCCTTCCCTGGCGGGAATGTCATCTTTTGGCCCTTCATGCTAAAATGGGGTTGGATAGCAGATAACCTCCTAGGAAAAAGCGTCCCGGACATCTCCTTTCATTACCTTGGGGCCCCCACTCACTCTAAAAATTGACCCTATATGTGTGGTGTTCCCTATTTTACCCCTAAACATAGTCTGCACCTTGCATGCTCTCGCTCCCCTGCCAGGGTCGACATGTCGGGTGTTGTGATTCGGAAAGCTACCTTGCAGGACGGACTGTTTGTGATATGGTTAGGGGGTACCCCAGGTAGAGAGACCCTTTCCACAGACTCCATACCAGGCCCGGACTGGGACAAAAAATAGGCCCGGGCATTTAAGGTTGAGCAGCCCATTTTTATTTTTTGAGCAGCCCATGGGGGGGGCGGCAGCGGCGGGCGTTCGTTCATTATTTATATAGCAGTGGCCCCGGACTGGCCCACCGGCAAATGCCCGGTATGCCCAATGGCCAGTCCGGGCATGCTTCATACTATCTTTCCTTCCCAGGGCCCATGCCCATGACCCCACTATTAATGTACGGGTTGGGTATAGATTGCTGTTTGACTACTCCGTCTGCTCTAGAGTGCCGGGTTGTCCCTACAATTGACACCTCGCCCCCCCCTCCAACTATGTTGTTCCTGCTGGGATGGGTGCATTCACTCGGGGGATGACGGGCATGTACGGCCGCCCGACTCCGGGTCGCAGCTGCCCTCCTGGACATGAATATCCTTTTTGAAGTAGAGAGGGCTCCCAGCCCATTACTATACCTCACAAGTTTTCCTGGAGCTTTGCCCTCCCTCTTATGAGGCTAGGGCTGGGGTGACCACTACACTCAGGCCCCAATGTTCATCGAACCCCGTTAACGTTGCTTCCTCTGGGGTCTGGTGTTGTAACATTTCACTTCATTTTATTAATTGTATGCTGATATATGTAATTGTGGATTTCGTTATGTTACTGCTATATATGTTTGCCTTATAATATAGTCTTTACAAAGATGAGTGCTCGCGGAGAGGCGATGTTGGAATTTTTTTTTGCATGTGTTCCTGCATCTTCGCTGTTGCGATCCCACATCGCATTCGTGTCACTGTATCTCAGGAGGTGCGCATATCAACCTCTCACCAGACGACTGCGGAACAGGGCTTGTCCCTGATACGGGTTAATATTTTACTTTTGTTAAGGTACAAGTTGCAACCTATTTTCTTAATTTCCTTATTTCTTTTCATTCTATTCTCCTCTTTTTCTTATCCCTCCCTCTCCCTTTCCTCCCTCCCCCCTCCTCTGTGTCCTGTCTGATTGTTCTCCCTGGACGCTGCCTGCACATGCCGGTGCAACGATTCACCTAATACTATGGGTAGCTACACCTTGTTAAAGTCACAGTAACAAATGTAGATAAGTGCAATTATGCCCTCCATATAGTCTCTATCAATGCATAAGGGCTTAATTTCCCAGAAAAAAGATCTAGACTATTTTGTGAACTGCGTTCAGGTGGGGCAGATATTGGAATGGTGCAGGAGACCCACTTCCGCCGGGATCGGGCCCCTGCCTGCTCCAGTCCATTCTATCCTACGGGTTACTACTCTCATTCTCCTTTTAAGAAAACCAAGGGTGTGGCAATATTTCTTGCCAGATCCCTACCCCTGATAGTCTCTGATATTTGGTCAGACCATGATGGTAGGGCTCTCTTTTTAAAAGGATCTCTTGGCCAAGAAAGGATTACAATAGCCAACATTTATGCTCCAAACAAGGATCATCAATTGTTTCTTTGCTCTGTCCTGCGTGACCTGGAGTCCTTTGCGGAGGCCATCGTGATACTAGGTGGTGACATAAACCTGACTTTGAATCCACTTATGGATTCTTCGACGGGGGCATCCACTGTCCGCTTCTCTAAAAGAGGTGGCTCTTCACCGCACTCAATTAGTCTGGAGAATTCACCAGCCGACTACTAAAGATTATACACGCAAAATATTCCAGGATAGACTGTCTCTTTCTCTCACATAGGCATCTTCACTTAGTTTAATCCGATAAGACTGGCAATATCACTTGGAGTGATCATGCTCCTGTGTCCCTCCGGGTCTT
This sequence comes from Rhinophrynus dorsalis, assembly GCA_037306005.1. Taxonomy (NCBI): domain Eukaryota; kingdom Metazoa; phylum Chordata; class Amphibia; order Anura; family Rhinophrynidae; genus Rhinophrynus; species Rhinophrynus dorsalis. Next base: position 145,124,989 of record CM074725.1, on the reverse strand, counting down.
GATCCCTTCCTTGCCTCGCAGGCAGGCTTTTTGGAGACTGAATGAGACCTTACTGAAAGACCCATCTGATTGCGCCAAGCTTCGGAAACACTTGGAGGATTATTTCACTGATAACGGTTCCCTGGATGTCACACGGCAGGTCACTTGGGAGGCCCATAAGGTTGTTATACTGGGCCAACTCATTAGCCTTGGGACTTATCAGAAACAACGAAAAACTGCTAGGATAGAGACCATCCTACGTCAAATCTCCGATATAGAAAATACCCACAAATTGCACATTTCCCCCGAGGTCTATCAAGACTTGACAGGGCTCAGGGCAGACCTAGACTCACTTTGTAATGCACAGATGCACTGGGCCTGCCAGATGACCGGTAGTTACTATTATGCACATGGCAATAAGCCGGGTAGGTTGCTGGCCAGGGCCCTCAAACTTAAGCAAATGCAATATTTCATTAGCAGGATACAATCTACCTCCCATACCTTACAGCACCGCACAGACGAGATTGCGGACTCATTCCACGTGTACTACCATTCCCCATATAACATAGAGGAAACCTCTCCTACCCCATCTCCTAGAGATGTGACGCCTGCCGTTTTGGCTTATCTTGAGTGTTTTATGCCTGCCACCTCACCAGGTAGCGGAATCTTTTGAGGTTCCTATTACACAAAAGGAGCTGCTGCTGGCTCTCAAATCTTCTCCCCGCTGGGAAGAGTCCGGGTCCGGATGGCCTCACTTTGACCTATTACAAAACCTTCCAGGACATTCTCTTCCTGCGGTTTTTGCACACCTTTAATTCTCTTCAGCCCGGGTCCACTCTTGCGGCACACTTGCTTGATGCAAACATCACAATCATACTGAAGCAGGGAAGGGATCCGGAGCTATCCTCGAGCTATCGCCAGATATCTCTCTCGAATACAGATGTAAAATTGTTCACCAAAATCCTAAGCCTCAGATTGAAAACCGTCCTCCCCAGTTTGATACATTCGGACCAGGTGGGGTCAGTACCTGGCCGGGAGGCCAGGGACAATACCATAAAAGTCATCAATCTCATTCACTTGGCGAGATCTCAGGGCATCCTTGCACTACTACTGTCAACAGATACGGAAAAAGCATTCGACAGGGTGAGTTGGCCCTTTCTGGGACAGATTCTCTGACACATTGGTTTAGGAACTCAGATGTTTCATTGGATAGTGTCTCTCTATCATCGTCCAGTTGCCTGGATTAGGGTAAACGGGATACTGTCGAAACCACTGACCCTGTCGAATGGCACTAGGCAGGTGTCCCATGTCTCCTCTTCTTTTCTTATTGGCTCTACAGCCTCTGCTCAATGGCGTGCAACTCAACCCCTCGATGCATGGCATTGACATCACCCAACAGGTGTTTAAAGAATCAGAATTTGCAGACGACCTGTTGTTCACCCTGACTCAACCCTTGCTTTCTTTGCCCAACCGACTACATGAACTTGCGACATATAGTCACCTCTCACACTTCAAAATCAACATGGATAAATCGGTGGCTCTTAATATTTCGTTAGACAGTCAATCTCAGGAACTCCTCCAGTCTCAATTTCCCTTCTGCTGGGCCTCCAGCCGGGTGAAGTATCTAGGCATATTCCTCACTTCCAACCCTGCCTCTCTGTTCCAGGCCAATTATTTCCCCCTCTGCTTGGCATTGTAGGCTGTCCTAGATCACTGGTCCAAACTTCACCTTTCTTGGTTCAGTCGGTTGGCGACGGTCAAGATGAATACCTTACCTCGCTTCTTATACCTATTACAAACATTACCCATCTTTATACCGAAGCCCTTCTTTCGGGCCTTTCGTCAACTTTTAATGAGCTTCATATGGCGATCCGGGGGCCGGAGTGTGACGGTACCAGCGGACACCCAGCCTTGGTGTCCCCGTCAATGGTCACTTCCGCTATGAGCCAGATGGACATCCAACAGTATACCGCAATATACCCTAGGCAAAACTAGTATCAGGGTAACCAGCACACACTCTGCATACTGCAAGGTTACCCAACCAGACAACACCAGTGTAGGTAAGACAAGAACTGCCTTTATTGGAACAAACCACACAAACCTTACATTGAAATACCTGGACCAAGCAGATACAATAGGGACATAATCCAATCACAATACAGTAAACAAAAGGCCAACAGCAGATGGTCTAACAAATACAATGACTCAGACATGATTACATTTCACATACAAAAGGGTTGCTGAACTCAGACAGTGGACACAAAGACTTGAGGCCTTGAATGAATTAACACACGGCAGGGGGTCTCAGTAAAGTTCAAAATACACTGGCTTGAGTGGCTACAATACACATTGAAAGTAACTTTAGGTAAACTCAAATAATTAACCCTTACTGTCCATTGCCTTGGAAGAAAGCCAGCAGTCCATGGTTGTCAGTCTCTTTGGGCCCAGAAATGTCCACAGTCTCTGGGGTCCGTGGGATAACAGTTCCTTATTTAACAGTCTCAGGGAGAGGCCATACCCTGATCCAGGGCTAGGTCCATAGTCTGTGGGCAGAAGGCTGGCCCTCAGGCCCCTCCAGGGGCCCAGTGGTTCCTGTGACACGGAGATTGGGGTATTCCTATCTTATCCATCGGAGGGAATTTTGGGGGAGCGAGTCTTCCAGATTTAGAGACATATCACAACGGGACTGTTCTTGTCAGAGTGGTTGAATGGACCATTCCCTTGCCGTGCTTTCACCTGTGGCGGCGTGGGTGGCACAGGTTCCGGGGCTTTGCCCGGAACACTCTTATCCTACCATCCTATCCACTCTTAGGATTTGGCGGTGACTATCATCCATTCCAGGACTGGTCCACCACCCCTCCCCATTGTTATCTCTCACCCACAACACCGACTTTCCACCTGGACTCCCTAGTGGCCCTCTGAAAAGGTTACTCCCTGAGACTGTTATTTACCCCAGGCTAAAGGATGTAGTGGCGGATACTCAACCTGCTTGGCTCAAGCCTTTAATGGAGATCTTGGGGGACAGGAAATGTCATCCATCTTTACACTGCTTACATACCCAGTTGAGTAATTTCATCCAATCTTTGCCCCATCTACCCTCACAACATGCTATACGTACTCCTCTGGAGGATCTCTGCCTCTTGGAGGCTCCCCCGGGCAGATTGGTCTCAACCTTACACAAACTTCTGCTCTCTGTCACCCAGGCCACTAAGCCTCACTATATTAGGAGCTGGGCTGCAATGTGGAACTCACGGATATGCAGTGGTCTAAGATTGCGCTGTTGGCACATACATGTTCCCAGTCAGCACACATTCAGGAAACTGCATCTAAAATCTTGACCAGGTGGTCCCGGGTCCCCGCCCTGCTTCATAAATGTTATCCCACGGTCCTAGATACTTGTTGGAGATGAAAAATAACACACAGGTGACTATCTCCATATCTGGTGGTCTTGCCCTAGATTACAACCTTTCTGGACTAATGTGGTCAAAATGATTAGAGAGGTGGTAGACCCTACAATCTCCAGAGACCCTTTAACTCTCCTTTTGCATCATACTCCTCACCCCACTCACAAATACATCCGCTCACTCACAGTGCGCCTGCTGAACGCTGCTAAGGTGGTGATTTCCAGACATTGGAAGAGTCCTTATACCCCCACATTCCGGGACTGGATTGCCTCCATTGAGACTGTGCTCTCCGCAGAGGACTTGCTGTACACAGAGGAGGGCAGAGCACTGACTCTTGCTACTAGGTGGTTACACTGGGGTGAATTTTTGGAAACTGACACCATTCTTTTGAGATTAGAACACAGTGCGACGTAAATCTGATGCCTCAGGGTGAGATGCAACTGGATGGAACCTCCACCTCTTCCTCCTATACTTCCTTCTAACTCCCCGCCTTTCTAGCTCCCTTTTCCCTCTTCCAGCCTACACTTCCTGTCCATTTCTTTTATTGTCTTATTCTCTTTTTGCTCTCTCTTTCTCTCTTCTGCTTCTTCTGTATTCTTATTGTTCTAGCTATGCCCTGAACTTATGGAGCCAGTTATTCCAACTGAACTTAGGGCTTATGGCCCTCCTGTTTGCCCGAGTGTATTCTCTACTTTGTGGACTAGAGTTGACTCCTAACTGGCCTAGAACTTGGCTTTACTACTGTTATCTCTACCTGGGCATACGAGGCTATAGTGTACATGATGTTGCCATTTTTACCTTGTTTTCAAACCTGTATACTGTTCTTTTCTTTTCTGTATTTCTGTTACATTTATTTGAAAACTCAATAAAAGAAATATTAAATAAAAAAAGGAATAACATTGATCTGTGACTGGGGTGATCACTGTCCGCTCTGAGGAGAGAGGCTTGCTGTACAACGTTGACCCTAACCTCATATTCTCCCTGAAAATCCTGACATCTAGAAATTAGATGTCTGAATCAGAGAATCTGATCTTAAATCAGACAGGGGAGGGCAACATATTAAGCCCACTGTGTCAGTCAAGGAGCTTCCCTATGCCCCCCTGCCACTAAATAAAAAAATGATCAATGTACCGCCTATAAAACAATATGTTCTTATGTATAATGTGCTGTTTTTTATAGGCGTACACGAGAAGATTGGCATATAAGGGGGCCACTTTGGAGCCCATCTCTGATCCTGTGAGGTGGATATAATGCTTCTCACCGTACATAAAGTAATTATGTGTCAGGGTCAACTTCAGCAGGTAACAGACAAACTCAATAGGTACAAAAATCCCACTAGAGAACACAAACAGAGCCTCGCTAACAGCTTGGATCCCTTCTCTATGAGGGATGATGGTATATAAACTGTTCACATCCATAGTAACTAGGATGCTTCAGTCATGTTGCAAGATCATTCCCTTATGGCTCTTAGGAAGTCAGAGGTAAATGTCGTGTATGAATGCATATGAGTGACACTAGGCGGCAAAGTGGAGTCAAGATATGTGGCTATGGGCTGCGTCAGTGAACCCCTAGCCAAGATGTTAGGCCTCCCAGGTGGAAGTTGAGCATGTTTATGGATCTTAGATATGGTGTACATGATAGGTGTAATAGGATGTTCGCAGGATAAGTACTTGAACAATCCTTCAGTGATCCAATTATTTTGGACCACTATGCTCAACTTCCCATCTATGATGGCTTTATATCTAAGAGTAGGGTCACCTGGCAAGGGCCTGTAAGTAGCAGCATCTGAATGTAGTGAGAGCAGCTCATGATTATAATATTCAAAGTCCATGATGACAATAGCTCCACCTTTGTCGGCTGGGCGAATTACTATATCATGGTCGTCTGCAAGATTTTTAATGTCTGCTCTCTCCATCCTTGTAATGTTGCTCCTATATTTCCTATGCCTGAAGAAGGGACCTTAGTGTCCTGAAAGCTTGCACTTGTTATTTCCTCAGTTAGCCATTAAAAGGTATCACCTTTATACCACTCTTGTGAGTTTTTTGCTACACTGAATCCTATCTACTCCACTGGCTAACTTGGTACCATCTTTTTTTCTGGATTACTGTGTCTGTTAGTTCTTGGTTTTCTTTTCCTAATTTGTCTCTCTGGTTGTCCCAGCAGCCACCTATTGACTGTATTAGGGATACAGAATAACACTGTGTATAAATGTGAGGATTTAGTGCCCAAATTTTGGCCAGAAGAGGGTTAGGCTTGCCAAACCAGTCAAAGTACCTCAAAATATGTCAAGTACCTACTATAAACACCTAAAAACCCTATCTAAATTAAATTAATAACTGTGTTATTATATATGCCTACTACATGGCACACTTTTCACAATTAGAATGGAGGAGAGCAGGTTTGTTAATTGTTTGGGCTTTGGCCTAATGTTTGGGGGACTAGAGAACCCTCTCATTCCTTACTGCATATTTCAGTCATTCTTTTCCTTTCAAACTTTATTAACTATATGTATACTCTAAGGTGAGTTAGAGCTGTGAGGTATTCTTCTTTGTCCTTGTTTCCATATATCTCCTTTGCTCATTCTAGCTGCTTCTTACTTTCACTATTAATATTACACATAAATGTTTTATTGCACTATTTCTTTACTTTTTCTTTATCTATAGGCCTTTAATGGCCTGTTTTGGCTTTCATACACCCTGTCTGTTGGTAATTAATTATTCTTTATGTGGCCTACGGGGGTGGAAAAATGTTATCTATAAGAAGGACCGGTAGATCCACTGTACTCTTAGATGGGTACCCACTAAATACATTTACACATAGGCAAGTCAATTCCTACATCTTTTTAAATTCTTTTTGTTTGTCATTTGTTTTCAGTTGCATACATTGGAACTCCCAAGCATTCTAAATACTATACCATAGGGTCCTCCTCCTACGTTTTTACTATAACATCTCTTCAGGGGATGTTTTTAATTTAGATAAGGTTTTTTAGGTGTTTACAGTAGGTACTTGCCATATTTTGAGTTACCTTGAAGAGGTTGACAAGCTTAAAGAGATAGTAATAGAACATTTTTGCAAATGTGCATCTTGTAGCTATTAAAAAAATAAACTAAATGACCCCAGTCCCATCTCTCAAACGTTCTCTAGCTGACTGCAGGGGAATCCGGTCCCTGGACAAGAGGAGGCTCTTCAGCAGAGCAGAGATCATGTTATTGAAAATGAAATCCTTCACTGGAACAGTCCACAAAGTGTGCTTGCAAACCAGGATTCCCCTGCAGTTAGCTAGAGAGCTGATGTCAGGGAAAGGGGAGAGAGGGGGGGAATTTTAACTATGATTATCTCTCAAACCATAAAGGTTTGAGAGATGGGACTGGGGTCATTTAATTTATTTTTTTAATAGCTACAAGATGCACATTTGTAAAAATGATCTATCACTATCACTTTAACCCTCTTTTTGGCCAAAATATCGGTACTAAATGTAACGGAAGCTGAGAAGGGACCGCGTCGCCTTCCGCCATCGTTCCCAGGTCTTTCCTTCTCGACGGGGGACTGTCATCGTCGGATGCAGCGGTCAAGCAAATCAACGTTCCGGTAGTCGACTCAAAGTGGCATCGAACCCTGGGATGACCGACTCTACCTCGAAGGATGCGGATACTGGAGGGGTCACGGGCTCTCGAACACCGTCGAACGTTCACAGAACCGGAGCAGGAAAAGTGATGCAGGAACCCAAATTAGCTGTAGTCAAGACGTTCGAGCACTCCGGTGCTCGGATCGAAGTGTTTAGCTGAAACAGGAAAGCCACAAGGCAGAGTCCACGTTGCCGCCTGACAGGATCCGAAGTACGGTAGTGGGATCCTGGCAGCAGACGGGTGAACGACGCAGGAACCTGGGCTCAGATGGGCGGCAGAGTGGCCACTTTAACCATAAGAACATAAAGGACTCCAGGACTCTGGTTCACTCCAAACATGACACACTTTATTGATTAACAGGACATCTTTTATACAATACACCACAATACCACAATGGGGACAGGAGGGGACAGGTATTCTAATACTGGCTTGGCCCAAGAGCCAATCAGACACAATAGGCATATCACACAGGGGACAAAAGACCAATGGTAACTGGAGACAAAGGGCCAATGGCATAGGGCAACAAAAGGGCCAATAGCAGTTAGGGACAAAGGGTCAATGGCAAGTGACCTAACAAACACAATATTGCTAATGTTAATACAAACAGATCTGATTAATTCTAGACAGAGACAAAAGGCTTGATTAGAGAGAATACACATTCAGGGGACCAGGCCAGGGGTTGAAGCACGTACACTAGTTTGAATACATGGCTCAAACCCTGACCAATCAGTGTGAGCAGTGAGTTGTTCGTCGGCCAATCCGGCGTCGACTCACTGCCTCCGGTTTCCCGCGTTCGAGGCGGCATGGATGCCTAGAACAAAGGAATCGGGGAACCACCGGCCTCTATTTGGTGATCGTGTATCCCTCGCACATATTACATACGATAGTAACATTCGATGAAACATACGACGTTCGAAATACATTAAACGTGCGACATTAGACAGTATATGAAATATGTCTTTTAACATAAAGAATGGGTGGCCAGTTCGCATGGTAGAGCCCCCAACGAAGTTCAAATAAGGCCAACGGGCCATAGTCTTTAGATAAATTGTTCGAGGTCCAGACAAGGGCTCAAGTAACGGGTAGGATCCGTTACACTAAATTCTCATATTTATCAACAGTGTTATGATATATGCCTAATACAGGGTACACTTTTCATAATTAGAATGGAGGAGCACAGGTTTGTTGTTTGTTTGGTGTTTGCACTTTGTGCTTTGGCCTAATGTTTGGGGGAACCCTCTCATTCCTTACTGCATACTTCAAGTCACGATTTTCCTTTCAATCTTTATTAACTACATGTATAACCTAAGGTGAGTTAGAGCTGTGAGCTATTTTTCTTTGTCCTAGGTAATATATCTATCCAGGATATCAAAGAACTTCATATATACATATACTTGAGTTATCATATAGCCGCCCAATATATCAAATACATCAGTACACTGGATACATTAAATAAATTGATCACTGGGTGGACAACAACTCCACATGCACATATATATAAGACTCCAAATATACACGCACATGCATATGTGCGTGTATATTTGGAGTTTAGCCACTAGGTACCTGAATCAAAAAAATAAACTCTTCCTATACTAAATTATGAAACTTACTGTATCCATGACCCCTAAGTGTCAAGGGGGCACACAGCACATGGCAAAACAATGTGCCATGTACGTCCCCGGCACTCAAAGGGTCGAATGGAACACAAACCAGCTGATAATTCCACATACATATATACATACACAAGGTTTTCCATATCTTGTCTATACATACATGTACAAACATAAAACAATACATATCCTATATAATAATTCTCTAAAAATGGCAAGACCATATGTTCCAAGGGCTCAAGTCAGGGTGTATTCAACCATGGTCTCTACAGCTGTTGGGAGCTACAGTTAAAAGCTAACAGGGGATGCTGGGAGTTGCAACAGACAAAATGGTGGCTTCCATGGCTGATTCACCTCCAAACTTGAGAATATGCCTTATGCACTAAGGACCCAATACAATGTGAGCTGTATACTCTCTTCTGGGCTACAAATTCCAGCATCCCCAAGCAGGCATTGACTAGCTGCTGATGCTGAGAGTTGTGGCCTCCAACAGCTGGAAAGCGCACATTTACCCCCACCACCACCACCACTACCACACACACACATTTACAATAATAAGTAATTATGATTAACTGCATTTGTGGTTTCCAGTTGGCTCACATTTATTGGTACATTTGGAAAATGTTTCAGTTAATGTAAATTTATTTTATTTGTGAGGATTGTTATATTTATTTTTGTAACCTTTTTGTATACGCTTCCCAAGTATGAATAAGTATAAAATGTTGTTCAGAGTATGTTGTTGCTGGTGTATTTTTTAAATTCCACTTGAGTTCAACTAAAAACAGTGAGAGGTGTATAGGATTGAAGGTGTTAAACAACCCATTGAAAAGAATGGGAAGCTGGTATTTGCATGTAGCTTGCTTTGCTTCACATAGAAATGTTTTGGTCTTCAACAAGCTTGAGGTGCCAAATGCAAAAACAGGCAATTTGAGTTCAAAATTCAGTTGGAAAGCTGTCTCATAGTTGTAACGGTTTTTAAAGACTCTCAGACCAGTGTGTGAAATAAAACACAATTTATTTAGAGTAAGGTAAGGCAAAGGTCCGCCCTCTAGTGGCGATTGATATACACCAGCAATGATGACTGATAGATACAAATGTAAATGCACAAACGTATTACATGTACAAATACAAAGCAGTAGAATGGCATATAACCACAGAGGGTTAAGTCCTTGATAACAGTCAGTCTCAGATGTGGATGTTTGGCACGCCCTGGGTGTTATTAAGCTGTGCTGGAGACAACATTCACCATAGACTGGATACAGGACTGCCTCGCCACGGTGTTCAGTAATAAGCAGAACAGGAATCCACTTAGCCCCCTCGGGCGTACCTACTGGAACTGTTACTGCTAGTGCGAGTGAAAATAGCCCCACGGGCGTAGCTGGAACCGGCCTGCAATGCAAGAGCTCCCAAGCCTCCTCGGACTCAACCGGACACTGGGATATGACGTACAAGAGCCAATAGCCCCACGGGCGTAGTTACCGGATTAGCTGGAGCTGAAGCCTTTGCCTGCCACTACTCGGTATAACGGAATCGCCCAGTATTTGCAATGTGAGAGAGAGAGCCAACAGCGCCCAACCGGCCCAACGGATGTGAATACTCTGCTAGGATGTACAGAGTTGCCGACGGAGAGCGGCCAACTCAGCAGGAGTATCACCGTGAACGAGGCTCACACTGGAGTAGCGAGAGTGGGACCAAGGCAGCACTGCTAGGGTTAAAAAGCACGTTTACTCAAGGCTTTTCAGCGGTACAGCAAGGCTCTGCCGTATGAGTGAGGCGTACAAACACACAGCTCTGCACAGGTAGAATCACTGCACTGATCGGGGTAACACCAGGCAAGACAGCCATACAAAGACTGGAACAGCGGATAATAATGTCGCGGCGGCGACAACTGGAACGCAGGTCACTGGAACAAGCTGGAAGTTGATCTTCGGAGCAGGAAGTCAGCCAGGCTGGGTCGGAGCACGTAGGAGGTAGTCATACAAGCCGGGTCATACACAAGCAGGAACGTCAGCCAAACCGGGTCAGGATCCAAGGGTGGTAGTCAGACGGGCCGGATCATACACAAGCAGGAACACTGGAGAATAGTCAGGACAAGTCGAATCGGTACACAGGAATCCGGAACACAGGAACACAGCAACAGTATAACTGGCTCAGAAACACCACGAAAGGGCATCTGACAGAAGTGATAGCCAGGTATAAAAAGGTCACCAGGGGGCGGGCCAAACCAACTCAGCAAATCAGTGTCTGCCATAGATGAGAGTGACAGGAATCACAGGCACTGTGATAGTACCCCCCTCTCAAAGACCCCCTCTCCCTGCCTGAGGCCTGGGTTTCAAAGGATATTTCGAGTGAAAGCTAATCTACTAATCTAGGTGCATGGAGGTCCCCTTGATCCACCCAAGAACGTTCCTCACGGCCATAGCCCTTCCAATGGACCAAATATTGCAGCTTTCCTCTAAATCTCCTAGAATCAATAATACTCTGAACCTCATACTCTTCTTGGCCCTGGACGTCCACCGGCCCTGGAATCACTGGCGTAGTAGTATAACGATTGTACACCAAGGGTTTCAGGAGCGACACATGGAACACTTTGTGAATGTGCATAGAGGGTGGAAGTTCCAGTGCATAAGAAACCGGATTAATCTTGCGGATAATCTTAAATGGACCGATAAACCGGGGAGCCAGTTTGTTGGAAGGCACTTGTAAATTGAGGTTTCTGGATGACAGCCATACCCTGTCCCCAACTTGAAATGAGACCGCTGGAAGACGTCTCCGATTAGCGTGCCATTGCTGCCGCCTAAATGACCGACTGAGGGACCTCTGAACCTGTGCCCAAGTGGAACGAAGTTGCGCCAAATGCTCGTCCAGAGCAGGAATCTGCTGTGCCTGGAAAGAGTCCGGGAGCAGACAAGGCTGGAACCCATAATTAACGAGAAACGGAGAGCTCCCGGACGATGAATTAACCGCACAGTTTCTGGCAAACTCCGCCCATGGCAACAGGTCAGCCCAATTGTCATGATGATCGGTGACAAAGCAGCGTAGGAACTGCTCCAGTCCCTGATTGGCACGCTCAGCGGCCCCATTAGTCTGGGGATGGTAGGCGGAAGAAAATGACAATTGGATGCCCATCTGGCCACAAAATGCCCTCCAGAACCTAGAAACGAACTGACTCGCACGGTCGGAGACAATCACTCTGGGTACTCCGTGCAGGCAGAACACTTCTCTGGAAAAGACTACAGCCAATTCCTGGGCCGATGGAAGGCCAGTCAGTGGCACAAAATGTGCCATCTTGGAGAATCTATCGACCACCATAAGAATAAACGTATAACCCGTAGAGGCCGGTAATTCTCCCAAGAAGTCAATGGAAATATGAGACCAAGGGCGGTCTCCGTTGGGCACCGGTTGTAGTAAGCCCACGGGAAGATGCCTAGGGGTCTTGGCACGGGCACAGGTGGTACAGGCTGCTGTAAAAGCGGCGCAATCGGCTCTCAGGGTAGGCCACCAAAATAATTGTGAAATAGACCATACTAGTTGGTCCCTACCAATATGCCCAGCCGCTTTAGAAGCGTGATAAGTTTCCTACAGACGGACATGGAATGGCTCATCTACGAAACACTTCCCCACAGGGGTCTCAGGGGGTGCCCTTGATTGTGATGCCAATATCTCCTCCCCCAGGGGCGAGGTTATGGTGGTACGGATAGTGGCCAGAATGCGATCTGGCTGAATGATAGGTACAGGTTCCTCCTCCCTCTCAGTGTCAGAAGCGAACTGACGAGACAACGCATCAGCTTTAATATTTTTAGAGCCAGGAAGATAAGACACTAGGAAATTAAATCGAGACAAAAAAAGTGCCCACCTAGCTTGTCGAGAGGACAGTCTTTTGGCTTTGGAGAGATAAGTTAAATTCTTATGGTCAGTAAGGATAAGTACCGGAGTCTGAGTACCTTCCAAAAGGTGACGCCACTCCTTCAATGCTAGGATGATGGCCAACAGTTCCCTGTCACCAATCTCATAATGGCTCTGTGCACTAGACAATTTCTTAGAGAAAAAGCCGCAAGGCCTCAAGGCGCCACCTCCCACAGGACGTTGGGAGAGTACTGCCCCAACCCCAACCTCTGAAGCGTCAACCTCCAAAGTAAATGGCAGGGAGGGATTAGGGTGGGACAGTACAGGAGCAGATGCAAAAGCAGATTTCAGGGTAACAAATGCGTTTTCAGCTGCCACGGACCACTGAGAGGGAGAAGCGCCCTTATGAGTCAAATCTGACAAAGGTTTTACAATCGAGGAAAAGTTCTGGATGAACTTCCTATAATAGTTAGCAAAACCTAAGAATCGTTGGATGGCCTTTAACCCTTTAGGACGAGGCCATTGCAAGACTGCTGCCAACTTCTCCTGATCCATGGCAATGCCATTTTTGGAGATTACGAAACCCAGGAATGGTACTTGAGATGTATGGAATTCGCACTTTTCTAGTTTACAGAATAGCTTGTGCTTATGAAGTCGGAGCAAGACTTCTGAAACATCCTTAATATGTTGGGAGAGGTTGGCAGAGTGAATTAATATATCATCTAGATATACGACCACGCAAGACTGGAGCAGGTCTCGTAAAATATCATTAATAAATTCCTGAAATACTGCAGGTGCATTGCATAGGCCGAATGGCATTACCAGATATTCATAATGCCCTGTTCTGGTATTAAACGCCGTTTTCCACTCGTCACCTTCTTTAATTCTGACCAGATTATAGGCGGCTCGCAGGTCAAGTTTAGTAAAGATCGAAGAGCCCTTTAATCTGTCAAACAATTCTGTAATAAGTGGAATAGGATAGGCGTTCTTAGGCATTAGCTTGTTCAGCCCACGATAGTCAATGCATGGCCTGAGTTCACCACTTTTCTTTTTCACAAAGAAAAATCCGGCACCTGCCGGGGATGTAGATTTACGAATGATACCCCTCTCAAGGGCATCAGCAATATAGTCCTCCATAGCTTTATTCTCCTCACAGGACAGTGGGTAAGTGCGTCCCCTGGGGGGCACCGCATCTGGAGGCAAATCAATGGCGCAATCATATGGCCTATGCTCAGGCAATGCGCTGGCCTCTCCTTTGGTAAACACGTCACTGAATTGCCCATATTCGGTTGGCACAGCCGGAGAGGTACACATAATCTTGACAGGTAGAGAGAGACAATTCTTATTACAGTATTCAGACCAGGAGTTAACCTCACATCTCTGCCAGTCAAATTGAGGATTATGTACCTGTAGCCATGGGAACCCCAAAATAACTGAGTGGTGCAGGGAACGAATAATCTTAAACCGAATTTGCTCTTTGTGACAAGCCCCCACCGTCATGGTCACTGGAATTGTCTCAAACGTAATGAATGCAGGCTCCAGGGGTCTGCCATCAATGGCCTCAATTGCTACAGGAGAGTCCTTTTTACATAAAGGAATGCCATGCAAGTCGGCAAAGGACTGATCCATGAAGTAACCGGCTGCCCCGGAGTCCACCAATGCCAGGACCTCGATTACCTTGTCTGCCCAAGCGAATACCACCTGGCTGGCGGGTTTAGTGGTGCTAGGATCTAGGGACTGTTCTACACCACCTAGGGCCTGTCCCCCAAGGTACCCTAGGTGCGTTCGTTTCCCGGCCTAACTGGACAATTGCGTAAAAGGTGCCCTGGTTTGCCACAATATAGGCATAGGCCTTGCCTCCTACGATACAATCTCTCTTCCTTAGAGAGCCTGGCGAACCCTAACTGCATAGGTTCAGAAGTATCGACTGGTCGTTCAGGAAGAACGGGTGGTGTGGGTGGGTTAAGGAAACTGGTCTGGCCATAGTTATTTGCTTTAGCCATCTTAGCCAACCGTCTCTCTCGGATGCGGGAGTCTATTAGCATGACATAATCGATGTACTCATCCAGATCGCTGGGTACATCACGAGCGACTATCTCATCCTTAATTTGCTCGGAGAGACCCTGGGTAAAGGCAGCCAGTAAGGCCTCATCGTTCCAGCCCACCTCTGCTGCCAAGGTCCGGAACTCAATAGCATAATCGCCCAGTGTGCGATCGCCCTGCTGAATTTCCATCAGCCTTTTGGCAGCAGAGGCAGGCCTGCCAGGAACCTCAAACACTCGTCTGAACTTCAACACGAATTCTCTAAAGTTCAGCGTGCAGGGTCTGGCATTTTCCCACAACGGATTTGCCCATGCCAACGCCTTGCCCGTCAACAGAGATATCATAAAGCCGACCTTACTACGGTCGTTAGGAAATGCCTGGGGTGCCAATTCCAAAAATATCTCCAATTGATTAATGAATCCCTTGCAAAGGGAGGGTTCGCCATCATATCTTAACGGTAACGGCGCTGCTGCCGTTAACCCTCTCGAGTTAGCTGAGGGGACTATAGGCGGATTCTCCGGTGTCAGGACTGGGGTGACCACCGGAATAGGACTAGGCTTGTCCAAATGTACTGTACGTTCGAGTAACGTCTGTAGAACCAGTGCCAATTGGTCTATGCGCTGCTCATGGGCATTCATTCTCCAATGGATGTTCTGTGTATTACTTTCACCCTTACCGTCTGAGGTCATGGCCCTTTCGTACTGTAACGGTTTTTTAAAGACTCTCAGACCAGTGTGTGAAATAAAACACAATTTATTTAGAGTAAGGTAAGGCAAAGGTCCGCCCTCTAGTGGCGATTGATATACACCAGCAATGATGACTGATAGATACAAATGTAAATGCACAAACGTATTACATGTACAAATACAAAGCAGTAGAATGGCATATAACCACAGAGGGTTAAGTCCTTGATAACAGTCAGTCTCAGATGTGGATGTTTGGCACACCCTGGGTGTTATTAAGCTGTGCTGGAGACAACATTCACCATAGACTGGATACAGGACTGCCTCGCCACGGTGTTCAGTAATAAGCAGAACAGGAATCCACTTAGCCCCCTCGGGCGTACCTACTGGAACTGTTACTGCTAGTGCGAGTGAAAATAGCCCCACGGGCGTAGCTGGAACCGGCCTGCAATGCAAGAGCTCCCAAGCCTCCTCGGACTCAACCGGACACTGGGATATGACGTACAAGAGCCAATAGCCCCACGGGCGTAGTTATCAGATTTGCTGGAGCTGAAGCCTTTGCCTGCCACTACTCGGTATAACGGAATCGTCCAGTATTTGCAATGAGAGAAAGAGAGCCAACAGCGCCCAACCGGCCCAACGGATGTGAATACTCTGCTAGGATGTACAGAGTTGCCGATGGAGAGTGGCCAACTCAGCAGGAGTATCACCGTGAACGAGGCTCACACTGGAGTAGCGAGAGTGGGACCAAGGCAGCACTGCTAGGGTTAAAAAGCATGTTTACTCGAGGCTTTTCAGCGGTACAGCAAGGCTCTGCCATATGAGTGAGGCGTACAAACACACAGCTCTGCACTGATCGGGGTAACACCAGGCAAGACAGCCATACAAAGACTGGAACAGCGGATAATAATGTCGCGGCGGCGACAACTGGAACGCAGGTCACTGGAACAAGCTGGAAGTCGATCTTCGGAGCAGGAAGTCAGCCAGGCTGGGTCGGAGCACGTAGGAGGTAGTCATACAAGCCGGGTCATACACAAGCAGGAACGTCAGCCAAACCGGGTCAGGATCCAAGGGTGGTAGTCAGACGGGCCGGATCATACACAAGCAGGAACACTGGAGAATAGTCAGGACAAGTCGAATCGGTACACAGGAATCCGGAACACAGGAACACAGCAACAGTATAACTGGCTCAGAAACACCACGAAAGGGCATCTGACAGAAGTGATAGCCAGGTATAAAAAGGTCACCAGGGGGCGGGCCAAACCAACACAGCAAATCAGTGTCTGCCACATATAAGACTGACAGGAATCACAGGCACTGTGATAATAGTGTAATGTTATTGATCAAGTCAATGACAATAATTTTATATAACAGACATCTGTTCTTGAACTATACAGTACTGGCAAGCAGGGGATTAGGTTTTGCTGGCCTACTAGTTCATGTGTGCTAATCAATAAGGTTTAAAATTGGTGTGTGTGTGTGTGGGGGGGGGGGTTTCTTACGCAGGCTACACCCTGGGGTCAGGTGGGCTGTATTTGGTCTACAGGCCAAACTTTGGATGCTCATGCTTTAGTCTAAGACACTTTTATCAGACTGTTACAGCTTACCTTGACTTCAGCATCATCTGCAGGAGCGAGGCTTCAAGCATGCTGCAGGCCTCTGTTTTATCTGTTTGCTTCCTACCAACTTCCTACTTTCTCCCTCTGAGCTGCTCCTCCTCCTTCCTGTGGAGGGGTTTAAAGGGCAG
This sequence comes from Rhinophrynus dorsalis, assembly GCA_037306005.1. Lineage (NCBI taxonomy): Eukaryota > Metazoa > Chordata > Amphibia > Anura > Rhinophrynidae > Rhinophrynus > Rhinophrynus dorsalis. The sequence goes on along the minus strand of CM074725.1, from coordinate 145,108,051 downwards.
ACTGAGGCCTGACTCAGTTGCCCTTGCGTTGTTGTTCATATCAGTTCTGTTACCTTGGGCTCCGTGTATGACCTGGCTAGTCTTCCATCCATTCTAGTGCTGACCTGTGGCTCTGTCTGACTATTCTTTTGCCTAACCCCTAATAGTGGACATCCAATCTGGTGCAGACTTGTGGCTCTGGCTGACTACCTGAACTGTGTATGACTCGGCTTGTCTGACTACCCCCTCTGGTGCTGACTTGTGGCTCTGTCTGACTATTCTTTCGTCTTTTTCCCTGGTGATCAGACACCCAGTCTCCTGCGGGCCTGGGGCTCTGGTAGACTTGCATAGCTGACTGCAGACATGAGTCAGTTTTCACCTTACTTCTACTGACTGCAGGTGTGAGTCGGTATTCGCTCCTACTGACTGCAGGCGTGAGTCAGTATTCTCTCCTACTGACTGCAGGCGTGAGTCAGTATTCACCCTTACTGGCTCCAGGTGTGAGTCAGTGATATTTCCTTTTGACTGCAGGTTAAGTCAGACCTCATTCCTCATCGGATCGAGATCCTGGGTTCCTGTTCCAGTTCCTGTTCCTGGTTCCAGCTGAGACTTCCAGTGGCTAAGGCCTAGTCTCCAGCACAGTGGTTTAGCATTTCAACATATTATTTCTGATAGCAGGCGTGCTGGCTATTACCCTATGCTTATTCATTTTGTATATATTGTATATATCTTCTTTATGTCATTTGTTAATAAATTGCATTAACTAACCGTACTGACTCCCGAACTTCTCTGGGTAACCGTGCAAGTCCAGCGTTTGACAGCCTGCTATAAAATAGCAGCTAGTTACCAATCCAGAATATACTACTACAATCCTTGTCAGCCAACTATTTAGAGACCCCCTGCAGATAAGCAGACCTAGATGTAAGGGAGTAGTAACATAGATTAAGGTGGACTAGGTAGGATGACAAGGGAGTTTTTCAGGGGAGCAGAAAGAGGGTAGGAAAAGGGATGGGAGGGATTAGTTTTCCATTATCAGGTAATGTTCCAATATGAGTGCGCTGCTTCAGCTGAGTAGCTTGACAGATGAATATTCCCTCCCAACCTCCCTATGATAATTGGGAGAAAGATACAAAGCTTTAAGTTGTAGAAAGATATATGTAGCATCTTGATAAAGTTAGGTCCTTAGACTGAAGATATTACTGAGCCGTCAAAAGAATAGACTGATACTGGATTAAAGATGATTACATTGGCTATGTTATCCCTTCTCTCTGAGGGTGTTGCTTCCTGGGAGGCAGTGGGAATGGTGGGATACGTTAATTGGGCTGTTCTCACCAGACTGGAATGATTGGGGATGGTGGTCAATAATTAAACGAATGTTATGTAGGAATGTTGCAGGGAGAGTTGTTGTATTAAGCAAGAAAAAATCCTAAAGACAATGAAGTAACCAGTAACAAAAATATCTGTGCAAAAGGCCTTACTTTTGTATAGTAAACTATACATGAAGCTAAAAGAAAAAATGGGCTTAACAAACATCCCAATTTATGGTTGTTCTCAAATATGAATAATCCATTCTTTCAAAGGCCACTTTGCTACTGTAATGCTCTGGGGACTTTTGTGCTAAGATGTAACATATACTTAAACATTCATTAAAATCTTGAAACATAATTAGTGCATGTGGTGTACTTTCATGTTAGATAGAGCAGATGGAATTAGAATTGGAAAAAAACATTATTACAGGGTAATTTGTAGTCTAAATGGAATGCTGTCTGATTCAAATATCAACCTGATTATTTGTTCAGACCACTAGAGGATTTTTCAGTGGCTAAAAAGAATTAAATATCAGTTTCATTATTCACATTATTTTTCTACCTCTCATGGTCATTTGGTCACACAGTGAATAAGTTTAGTTCAACAAGTAATGCTTTGTAAGTGATAACAAGTGGAATATCATTAGCCTACTTAATAGCTCTCCAGACTCACACAGGACATTAAGGGATGCATATTCTAGCTGGTCTCCATGCTATTTATTTAAAAAGATTTCAAGTAACAGAATTAAGACTGCTCCACTGTGTTGAAAAATAATTTCCCCATTTGAACCAATAAGTTCCCACCCTACATATTTTAACAGATGTAACTGCATAGTCAGGGGCTATGGATACCAAAGGAGGGCATCTTAAATACCTCACAGCCTCCAGGGCTTTTTGTCAGAGTTCACACCCATGTTTTCTTATTGGTTGCAGCTGTCTCTATCTGTTGGAAACCGGATTACATTAACATCTATAAAAAGTAAACGGTCAAAGCACTGTATCCATAAGTCATTTAATTATTTCTTTTACCATATTACTGTATCAGAAAATCTGAATTAGATAATGGAATTCAATATGATTATGAAGTTTATTTTTATTAATACACATTGAAATACCCAATTATTTTTCTTCAAGTGGTTCATTATAGATTACAAAATGTATCTAACATATTCCTTTATTATTACAATATATAGAAGTGATTGTTTTATTGCTCATCCTGAAAACTTACACTTTATAATTCTACAGAAAAGTCCAAGGTCTGGAAGCAAATATTTAGTTCGCCTACATTTGCAAAGATAATTTTATCATTTTATTTTGATTTGATTTTGTTCTACCCGTTAGTGCATTTCATAATCCACATAACTACAATTGCACTTACAACAGAGATTTCTATGATTACCATGGTGTCCCTGTCGAAAAGGCCATGAGAGTCTTGAATCTTGTTGTTTATGTTTATAAACTGAAGACGCCTGAACAGAGGTAGGGTATTTTGGTATTTCAAGCCAGTTTGTACCTCGGCTTTCACTGGCCTACTATACATTCCGGTAGAACATCTCTGCTTATTTCAGCTATATGAACTGAAATGCCAGCACCCCCTATTTTTTGTTTTGCATATGGTTAACATACTGACTTTTACAACACACATAGATCACTATCAGATCCCATAATGAAAGAAAGTTGTTGAAATGGCATCCAAGTCAGGAAAGCTGAAATTCAGAAAGTCATTCTATAAATGAATTGAATGTCTACAACTCATGTAACCCATTCAGATGTATTGTTTTAAACTATAGGATGAATGAATCTCTTGTGACGAGTTTATTACTAAAGTCTTCATTTCAGTCAGAGGGTGCCACTTTTTTATGCCTTTTAATCTTATGACTGGAATGTCATAATTCCATAATTGTGGTATTTGCCACTATATCATGCAACTAGGGTATCAGTTTTGTAATATGGATCACCAAAGTGATTGAGCATGCACCTTGAAAAGTCCCTTTTGGTTTTGTCAATATAAGGCGCAATTCTGATAGCTACCAGGTTCTTTAACCCCTTGAATACATTGCTTCGTAATGTGTTGGAGACCTTTCTAGCATTCAGGCTTATTGAAATCAGTGGAGCTTTCAGAAATGTTTATTTGTCCTCTATATTGAAGTTGTTTTGCCTCCAGAATTGCACCTTTTTAGCTAACAGAATTGAACCTATAGTATTTCCCACACATACATTCCATCATGTATTTCACACCAGATGTTTTGCAGTGTGATAAATTCTTGATTGCATATATATTTGCCTGTTCATCCTGTCACTGTCTTTTCAAAATATGGATAGGTAAGACAACTGGGGCATGGATATGAGCCAGTTAACTTAGATATTATCTGTATATCATTTTTTCTTTCTGCAAATGACAGTGTACCAGGGAATCTTTTAAGTTCTAGTTCTAAACTTAAGCATTCCCAGTGGTGTTTCAAAATAACTAATAAACCTTTATATTATGCATTATAAATGACAATCTTTCTTATCTGATTTACTGGAGTGCATCATGATTTCACAGCAGTGTTTGTTTATGGGCCTTTTCAGAGATTTCGTGTTATAGCCTATGTGTAGGAAACTGTTTTGCAGTAAGGATAAAAACTGAAGCTAAAAGCAGCAGTTGGCAACTCAATGTACCCTGCCAAGACAGTTGACTGTGACTAGCTAATACAAGAGCAATTATATTCAAAAGATTGATTGTCTTGTGGCCCCCACCCCAGGTGATAGCTAGACAGTAGACATGCCTGCCACCTATCAGAGAATGAATTCAAACATTTATTAATTCTTTCTCTGCCTGCTTGTTAACCCTTTAATGAATCATGCTTCTGAGGGGGTATACAATATTGCTCCATTTCTACAACTAACATATTTTCTTTATCACCCCTTGTATCTCACAACTGGAGTTAGCTGAATAATAGTCATTTTTACAGGATCTTTGCAGATTTTAAGTAGCCAATAAAAGGTAGATATTGTGGGATATTTCTGTGATATACATTCTTTCTCTCTTTGTATATCTCCCCATTTCCACTCCACAATTTGTTATCATTGCCACTTTATCTGAAAATTCATCTGCCTGATGTTTTTTATTTCTTGTAGCAATCATGATAAATCAGCAACCTATTACATTCCTGTAAAAAGTGCTCTGTATCCAACACTACTAAGCTATCACACTTATCGGCTGGTTTTATGGCTATCTGTTGATTCTGACTAAGTTCAATGACACTCGATTTTTGCAAGTATGAGGCTGTGAGAACCCACAAATCAGCGAGTGAAGAAGTAAAAATGTTAGGACAAGAGGCCATAGTCTAAAATTAGAGGAACACAGGTTTAGACGTAATGTAAGAAACTTTTACTTCACCGAGAGGATAGTAGATAAGTGGAATAGCCTACCAGCAGAAGTTGTAGAAGTTAATACAGTGACAGAATTTAAGCATGCATGGGATAGGCATAAGGCTGTCCTTAACATAAGAAAAGACCAAGGACCAAAAATGGTATGAGGTTTTTACAGTAGGAAAATGGGCAGACTAGATGGGCCGAATGGTTCTTATCTGCTGTCAATTTCTATGTTTCTGTGAGTGCTGGGATGCAGAGCTAGGGTTTGTGGCAAGTGAACATGGACTACTCCCTACTGGACTTTGCTGCAAGAAAGACACCAGCCACAAGGCCAGATTGTACCCTTCAGTGGAGCTGGAGTATGCACCGGATGGCCTCAGTGGGAGTAGCATGAGCTATCCTGTAGGGGAGAGAAAGGGCTGGGGTGTGTTGCTGGGGAGCAATACTAGGGGAGGAAACCACCAGCAAAGGGGTAGCTAGCTCTCCAGAAAACAATAAAGGAAAGGGTATACCAGTACAAAGAGGCAGGTGGCATTAGAGGTATAGTCAAGTTGGAAAGGGAACTGCCCAACGGTAAATGGAGATCCAAACTTCCAGATGACTGGAGAAAGCTACAGAGTGTGAGGAGAAGAGAACTACACAGGAAGAATGTCTACATGTATCAGAGGGCTAGGAATAGTACAGGTAATGGCAGGCAAGTGGATAGGTAGGAACTAGCATGGTCAGTAATTGAAGTATCACTAGAGGCAAAATCATCTGGCAAATGGATAGTTGGGAACTTAGCAAGGTCAACAACGGAGATATCAAGAGAGGCAAAATCGTCAGGAAAACAGATACTTAGGAACATAGCACAGTCAGCAACTAGGATAACAGACTAGGAACACAACTTTACTGGAGATCAACAGGAACTCCAGATCACGCATAAGTAAAGTAAGTATATAAAGGCTATAATGATGATTGACACCGCTCAGAGAGAGAAGCAGTTAAACGGGATGACTGACAGAGAGGTTATTAAAGAATAAAGTTATCTTTTTCTTTCCATTAAATTGACTAAATATAAAAATACTTAAAGGGACAGTAATGCTTCATTTTTGTAGGCAATTATTGTATGTATTAAATAAATTAACCAAAAGCATTTATTTACCCCATAACTTTCATAATTTAAGAACAATTGCATTCTAAAGTTTTCCCCTCCTGCTCCTTTTAGCTACGTCACTGCTCAAGCTGTAAGACATGGATCCTGGTCTGTGGACCAGACAGATCGTCTGGAGAGCCGAAATAGGAGTAGATACAAAGGAAATCTTCATGACGATGGTCTACTGCTTCAAACCATGCCCACTTTGCAGACTGTCTTCATGAAGAGTTCCATAGTATCCACTCCTATTTCCACTCTCCAGATGATCTGTCCGGTCCGCAGACCAGAATCCACGTCTGACAGCTTGAGAGGTGAGGTAGATAAAAGGAGCGGGAGGGGGAAACTTCAGAATGCAACTGCTCTTAAACTATGAAAATTATGGATAAAATACATAGATGCTTTGGTTTATTTCTTTAAGACATACAGTGCAATATTATTGCCCGCAAAAATGATGTATTACTATCTCTAATAGCACATGGAAATGTTATTGGTTTGAGGTCAGTAAATGGAGCCCTCATTTAATCTCTTCCTACACCATTAGCATCCAATAGTAACACATGATCTGCTTGCTGCATTCTACTACTTTGTGTTTTGTCTTTAAATTCTTTTTTAAGTTGTGTGTGAAATAATAATTTACAGAAAAATAATAATATACTAATATAATATATAATGGTCCCTTTGTCTGACTGTATTGACAAGAACAAATTTAATGATCATTATGAATTCCCTTTACTTATTCTGATTTTCTGGCTAATAATGTGCTAAATGAAATGACTAAACAACTTCTTAATACAGCGGTTTAGAGCTGGCTTTGTATGCATAAGTTGAGATTATGGCAACTAATAAAAAAATATAGGAGTGAACTCCAGCAAATAACGCCAGAAGCAGCAAGAATCAGGATATTTATGAGGTGCACTTGTGCTGCCCATCCACCTATTATGTCCTGAAGAAGCCGACCCATCCCAAGAAAAGGGAAGTGTAGGCACTATTTACTTAAAATCGAAGAAATTATTTTATTACAGAATAACTTGAAATCTTTTGAAATAAATAGAACTTTGAACAGCTATAATACAGGTCTCTCCAGATCCTGAGAGCCATGATAACCTAGTTGTTATCACAGATAAAGCATGATTTGGTAGACTAACATTACTCATTGTGTGGTCTCAAATGATCCTAGGAGACAGGCAAATACTGTGAATAATGAAATTAATAGCCATTTGTTTTTCCACTGAATAAAGCTCTAGTGGCCTGAAAAATAATTAAAGGGATAATAATGTTTCATAATAAAATCAGCTCTAATTAATCATCATAGTATTTGGACTTTGGAGAGTGTTATTTCAATTCTGTCAGAGTTGTAGTTCAAGAGTAATTCAATGACAAAGTAAATCCCTCCCACCCCTGAGAAACGTGTCAAGGGGGACAGGGCTTTCATTGTTCTCATAGGAAGAAGATTGTCCCCTGCTGTTATCTGTCTGGTCTTACAACCAGATTCCACATCTGAGAAGAGATGGCTTACACTAGTTAAAAGGGGCGGGAGGGGGAAACTTTGCTTGTGAATATCTCTCAAACCATAAAGGTTTGAGAGATAAGACTTATATCGTTTTTCATGTTTTTTTAATGCCTGCAAAATAAAATAAAGACGTATTACTATCCCTTTAAGTTGATATCTGAGTCAGTGAGGGTGATGTATTAAGGAAAATGGGTGCAGCTCTGCAGCACGTTAACTGCACCATGGGGGAACAAAAACATTGCCCAAATTACCATTGTTTAAAATATGGCTTTTAACCACTTGAATGCTAGAGATGTCTTCAGCTCACTGTGAAGAATTCTATGAGTTAAAACTTCATGTACATCATTGTACTAGGTCTAGCCCAAAACTGCACAACTGTTTGTCAGTACATCAGCCTCAGTGATTGCTCTGTTTGGGCTACAAATTACTGCCATACTTTTTTCTTCTGGTTTTAATTCCACCTGTCTCATGTGCATAAAACAGAAATCGTAATATTTTTAATTGCAAAAAATACACCACACGCAAAATGTATGGGTGAAGATTTTAATTAATATTTAACCCTTTAAGGATCAGAGGGGTGTGCAACTATTGCCTTGCAATGATTTGTACACTTCTCTGATCCTTAATGGAGCAGAAAGTGCATATCAGTAAAGTGCAACATACAATATACATGTACAACAAACTGTGCAAATAGCAGGTGAATAAATAAGTGAAAGTATATACAACAAGTATACTTATCATAGTGATAGCTACGGGTAGTCAGGTCAAATGATACAGCCAGTCATCATGCTCACAACCCTACACATATTGTCATTTTCATGGCTTTGTCAGGGATATTGTATGTTGCACTTTATTGATATGCACTTTGTATGTTTTTCATTAGCTATATAGGGAGGTCTTATACCACTTTGTTCAGCTAGTCCACAGATTTTTTAATTGTTTTTATGTAATCTCTTTTGTGATTTAAGATGATAATAAAAATTGCTATTTACTGGTCTTTTGTTTGGGTGCCTCATCTTTATGGTTCTGTTTTCAGAGTACCAGGGGTGCATTCTTGGCACATCCTGATACCCTTTATTGTTTTGCTTTTACATCCATATCAGGCATTGTCTGTTCTTTGTTTCAAAAAAGTGGAAAGGAGGTAAAAGGCAACAGAAAAATGATGTTGATGCTACTTGGGTCAAGGATTCCTAAAACCAGTACAATCATTACAGAGGCTGGCTACAGCAATAGGATTGTTAAACACACAAATATCTATTTATCATTTTATGTGATAGTTTCCCTTGAACTAGCTTTTTCCATTACAAAAGGGACATTGCGTTATATCTATAGGAGCCAGTATAAATCACAGTGTCATACTGAGTGTCAAACCTTGAGAAAAAAAACATTTCCGATGCACTGGGATGTCCATTACAGAAGACAACTAGGACTGGCACTTCATCCCTAGATGGACCATTGCAGTCTTAGACCAAAGGTGGAATCACTAAACGTTTGTTCTCTTCTGGGGGTGAGATGCACTAAGGGGTGATAAAGTGGAGATAACTTCTCCAGAGATATCACTACTTCAATCCCTATGTTATTATATGAAGCTTATGTACTAGGATGTCTCAAGTAGGAAAGATGTTAGTGCACTGGTTCCATAGAATAACATAGGAATTGGAGAAGTTATATCACTGGAGAAATCATCTAAACATTATCACCTCTTAGTGCATATCCCCCAGGTGTTTTTGGACTACAACTCCCGTCAGCCTTAGACTACAACTCCCGTCAGCCAATGGTTGGCGAAGGATAATAAGAATTGTAGTCCAGCAACATCTGGAGAGGTTTCCCATTTCTGTTGCTCTGTTCAAGGTCTGCAATTATTTCTATGCAGATAGTGGGTATTTTCCTGCAAAGTTACTCTCACTGCTTGAAGATGCATTATTCAAATGTTATTTATTTCACTTGATTTTTTTTTTTAAATTGTTAGCAAAAACTCCACCTAGTGTCAAGAGCAGAAAACAATTTTGTTCTATTGAGATCTATTAGAGAGCTGAGCCTTGGGTAACAGCTCTTCACAGAGTGATATACTAACATTCCCACCTCCTTAATACAGTTTGAGCTATAATACCATTTGAATGAAGCACCTGCCAGCAGGAAAATACTTACAATATATAGTTTCTCATAATAAAAAGATAAGAAGTTATTACTTTTTTATATAACAGTCTAGTAATGAAGAGATGACGTGACAACTAATATGACTACAAAAGCAAAGGACCTTATGCTTAAAAAGAGCAGAAGAAATTCTGGAGCAAACCAAGTGCACTGGGAAGAAATTAAAATTCCTGTTGATTTAAGTGGTAATTTTAATCTATTGAGTACATGATAGGTATTCAACGCATTGTGGAAAAATTCACTGGAAACCTCTCTAACCAGCAAGGAGTTAAATGCTCCATTTAAATAAATGGGAAGTTATCATTTATTCCTACTGTGCAGGTGATTTGCCCAGGAATATCTTCTATTTTATATAAGGCTCAGTTAGATAATTCTTCTATGGTGTCTGTTAATCATGTTGGGGAGATTTCAGAATGAGTAGTGGGTAGGGACCATAGAGTAATATAGAAACGGGAGAGATTTTCTTCACTGAAATCAACTGTACGTTCAACAGGAAAGTGGAAGAATTGTGGAACAAACCAATTGTATCATAGTGGGAAAATAAAAAAATCTCCAAATTCCCATTGATTTAAATGGGGATTTTAAAGCAGAACTTTCACTCTCTATAAGGTCACCCTCCAATAATTAGGCATATGGAGACTAGCTAATAGTACTGGATTCTGAACTAATCCTAGTCTTTGGAGACCGAAAGCCAGGTATCAGCGTAGACATCTTGTCTTAGAGACATCTGAATGCCTGCGTTGTCAGTCCTGGTCTCCTCTAGGAGGCATTGCACTGTACCTTAAGGCACAGGTAGGGACTGACACTGCAGTCACGCCGTCGGCACTAAAGCAAGAAGACTGGCCATCAGTCTCCAAAGAGCTAATAGCACTATGATGAATAGGGTTGCCACCTTTTCTTCAAAAAAATGTCATGCCATGGCATTCCCTCCATAGACTTAACACTGGACAGAAGACAATTTTTTACCGGCCTGCCGGTAAAATACCGGCTAGGTGGCAACCCTAATTATGAAGCTAGTTGCCATATGCCTAATTATTGGAGGGAGACTTTATAGAGAGTGAAAGTTCTGCTTTGAAGGTCTAGGTAATGCATTGGAGACCTCTCTAGTATCCAGGGGGTTAACCCCCCCCCCCTATTTAAATCAATGGAAATTTTTAGCTCCTCCCTATCTCCTTAAGGACCTATGATGTGCCAGTACTGTAACAAGCTTAGGTTCTTTAAGGATCAGTGACGGTCCTGGCATGTCATGAGTTAAATGATCACAGGGTGCCTGAGGGAGCTCTGTGATCTTGCCGGGAGGCTGAAACTGACTGCTCCAAATCCTGGAGCAGTCAGTTTCAGCCTTTCCCTTGGAGAACCAGTACATGTGATTGCTCACATGTGCCAGCTCCACTAATGTAATCAATCTGGTCCAACAGTGTAAAAAAACCCTGGTCCTTAAGCGGCTAAGATCTGTTTGTTTGCCCCAGAATTACATAATTTTTCTTTAGAACATAAGACCATGTACATCCCTCCACTTCTATTTCAGGGAAATGTCCGGTTCAGGTCTCGAAAAATTATTTTGCTGGTTACACAGATGAATTAGTGGTTTTGCAAAACATTATTTCAGTGGAGGAAAGAGACTTTAATGGATATGTGGCGGTGTTAAATGTCTAACAATGAAATAATGCATTCTGTGCACCACTTTCCCATACGAAGATAATACTTTTATGTCATTGATGCAACTCTCAGTTCTCTGTGTGCTACATTAAGTTTTATTGTTTAATTAGCTGTTAATAATTCAAGAAGTTTGTAAGGTTATAAATGAAAAGTGATTACATTTTTACTATATTTTTGTAGAAATTTGTGGGAGAGAAACTCAGATTAATTGTTTAGAAGGGAAATTAGCTATTATCTTCTTGTTCAGTTAAGAAGAGACCTACCTAGCAATAAAAGGGTTAAAAGACTATTTACATGGTCTCTGCACAAAAGAAAGGGTTAATATTATTGTCATAATGTGTTCAGTGCAGTCTTCTCTTTAATTTTGATTTACTAAGAAAAGCTGGAGGAAACCAACTGCTCTATAGGGGATGAATAAATATTTAACTAAGTCCCCATTATAGAAATCAGCCTTTAACCCTTTGAGTGCCAGAGGGGTATGCAACGTATTGCTTTGCAATGCGTTGTGTATCCTTTTGGCATTTAAAGGGTTAACACCTTGGATGCTAGTACAGACCTCAGTGCTTTCCAAAGCAGTTGTCTGGAGATATTCAAGGGGTTAAATGCCCAATTTAAATCAGAGGAAATGTTTACTTCTCTCCTTGCTCTTTTTCTTCTTAGTACATCAGCCTATGTTTGTCTCTAATAGGTAGAACAAAATATCAATGTAACTCATCAACTTAACCCCTTAGATAAAAAACACATCTTCAGCTCATTGCTTTGCTAGTGCTGTGGAGATTTCTCTAGAAGTTAGAGAAGCTGCCCCTTTTAAAGGGATAGTAATGTTTCATAATAAAAGCAGCTCTAATTAATCATCATAGTATTTGGACTTTGGAGAGTGTTATTTCAATTCTGTCAGAGTTGCAGTTCAAGAGTAATTCAATGACAAAGTATCCCCCTCCTGCCCCTTTTACCGATGTAACACTGCTCAGCCAGAGCAGAAGGGAGGTGCCCAGGTAGATTGCAGAGAGGGACAATCTTCAGTTAAGATAAGGGAAAAACCTGAAAAACTTGTCAAGGGGGGCAGGGTTTTCATTGTTCTCATAGGAAGAAGATTGTCCCCTGCTGTTATCTGTCTGGTTTATGGACTGCATTCCACATCTCAGAAGAGATGACTTACACTAGGTAAAAGGTGCGGGAGGGGAAACTTTGCTTGTGAATATCTCTCAACCATAAAGGTTTGAGAGATAAGACTTATATCGTTCTTCATGTTTTTTAATGCCTACAAAATAAAATAAAGATAAAACAAAGTATTACTATCCCTTTAAACACAATTATGTTCCAGTCCGTGTTTCCTACTACACACTTATATGTGACTAATGCATGTCATGTTTTGATTCTTTGCTGTTGCCAGGCAACCTGCACACTTAGGGTGCACATTTTATAAAGTTGCATTGCAAAGTGCAGTGCAAAACAAATATGTATTATGCTTGGGACATTTCTTAGACCCAGTACGCCAGAATTCTTTCTATTCATCTGTTTAGGCATGATTCCCATAGGCTGCTTTCTAGTTACATATGAAAAACTATAAATTGTTTTTCAAAACAAATTGAGCTTTTGCATGGTGCCTCACATAAAGTCAAATTTGTATTGTACAGCAAGCTATGATGTCATAAAAACAAAAAAGTTACATATTTTACTAAAATCACATACTATATATAAAAAATATTTATATTGGTTGTGAAATGTTCAATTATTTGAAAAAAAGCCCTGAACCCCCGAATACAAAAATACCAAAGATGTGTAGTTTTACCTACATGCATGGCCTGTGCAGACCCCTAATTAACAGGACTCAAAAGGGTATTATTCATTTAATGAACTAAAAATGCACATTCCAGTGGTTACATGGTAAAACTACTCTAAAAGGACTGGACAACTATATAAAACTATATATTTCCAGAAAATAGACATCCCACTGCATCAAATGCAGTGTCAATTCCCTTTATACCTCTGGGCTGGTGAGCACAAATGTTTCCAGAAAATGGCTCTAAAGTAGGATGACCACATTTTAATTTTGCCATTCAGGGATGCTGTAGAGAGTGGAGAGCACCACAGAGTTCTAAACACTAGAGGGAGAACTGCGCATTGACTGCTGTGACAGAAAGTGATGCCTGTAGTGGGCTACAAGATTATGTACATCAAGGCCAAAGCCTTAAAGGGATAGTAATACTTTAATATTACTAATCCCCATAGTGTAGCTATTTTAAAAAGAATTCAATTGCCCCCAGTGTCATCTCTCAAACCTTTATAGTTGAGAGATAACCATAAGCAAAGTTTCCCCCCTCCCTCGCCCTTCCCTGAAGTCAGCATTGTACTGACTGCAGCTGAGCCGAGATCGTGTTAGTAAAAAATAATTATTTCACTGAAACGGTCTTCTACGTGTGGTTGGTTTGCAAGCACACGTAGAAGACCATTTCAGTGAAATAATTCTTTTTTTACTAATGCGATCTCGACTCTGCTGCAGAGCCGCCTGATGAAAATAAAAGTGGATATCCCTGCAGTCAGTACAACGCTGACTTCAGGGAAGGGGGAAGGAGGGGGGAACTTTGCTTACGGTTATCTCTCAAACCATAAAGGTTTGAGAGATGACACTGGCGGCAATTGGATTCTTTTTTAAATAGCTACACTATGGGGATTAGTAATTTTAAAGTATCACAGTAAGCAATGGGTAGTTCTACTAGAGTCTTCATTCCGGGACTTTGTACTGTCCCAGAAGGGGGCTGACTGGGACAAGGGGCACACATTTAAAATCCAGGACTGTCCCGGGGTAATCCAGGACACATGGTCACCCTACTCTAAAGTAAAGGAGATTGCATTTTTTTACATTTGCCTCTCTGAAATATATTTTATTTGCTACTGGATTCATAAGCTTCATGGATTCATATGAGAAAAATCACATCCCACTGCCATGAGTTCACATACTGTAGGGGGTGCCAGAAACACAAAACTACACCAACTACAGCCTCTGATTTTTCTTTGCATCCTATTTCATTTATTACGTGCTTATGCTAAATTGGTTGTACAACTAGAGAAATGAAGAAAATGTAGACAGAGCATTCAACTTTGGAAAGAAGATAACTCACAGCATCAAATAAGGTGTCACTTGCCCAGATCTTGATACCCCTGAAAAAGTGGTCAGAGTGCCACTATACACGTTGGGTTTCCCATTAGCATTCAGGTAGAGTTGGGTCCCTCCCACATCCCCTGTGAGATCCCACCCCTGGCTCACAGTCCAGTTCCATCAGGCATCTACAGCACCAGTCTCCACACGTGAACACTACTACCAGTCCCTCCGTGTTCATTCTGTGAAGAAGTTATTTAACACCCATTTAGAACAGAGAACATCTTCTCTAACAGATACATTGTGTCTAACATTGCGTATTGTCCACTCATCTTGGTCTCAAAGTATATGGAGCAGAGCTGCTTGTGAACACCGGTGGAAGCAGAAAGATTATTTGGGCACAGTAAGTTGGCTACCGGGGAAGGGACCCTTGATACCCTATCAGCCCAAGATGGGCATCATGTGCGTTCAATACTATTGTTTTTACTTTGTTGTAAGGTTTTATATGTGGGTTTGTGATTCCAGTTTATGATCCAGTTTCTACAATGGTCAAAGCTAAAAATGTTACATCTTCATATGAGCACTCAATGGTAGGGAGGGAGAAGTTCAAAAATGAGGTGGTTTTGGGCATAATGGCAGGCCCCTTTAAGGTTCTTCCGTTGGACCAGCTGTGTAACTCACCAGTAGACTGATTCAGCATCTGTTGTACCCTGAAGGGGTGTCAGTGAATGATACCCTGGAAAAAGAGGTATCCAGTAGTGATGAGAGAGCATGCTCGGCCGAAGCTCGGTTCGGCTTGAGCATCGCTCTGCTCGGCACATGGCGGTACTCGTACGAGTACCGCATGTGCTCGCCCGCCATGTTCGGGTCTCCTCCCCGCACGTTTCGCGGCTGCTGCGCAGCCAATAAACGTGCAGGGAGGCTCTGACATCAGTGTAATGCCAGCAGCCATGTTGGCTGCTGGCATTACACTGATTGGCTGGCCAGAACCTGTGATCGGGTGCTGTATAGCACCTGACCAGCGAGTTCGGCTCAGTCTTAGCCAGGGAGAGATGAGGATAGGAAGGGAAAGTCAGTGTAGGGAGAAGAAAAACGAATTTGAAAAAAAAAAGACCCAAAAGTCCTTTTTAGGACTACTGTGTGTGGGGGCAGCAGATATATTTTGTTTTGGGGGGCAGAGTTTAAAAAAAAAACGTCACATATTCCGTTCACTGTGCCTAGCCGCAGATTAGCAGCACATTCTGTTTATTGTGCAAAGTTTCAGATTAGGAGAACATTCTGTTTAGTGTGCAAAGTTGGAGATTAGCAGCACATTCATTTTAGTGTGCAAAGTTGCAGATTAGCAGCACATTCTGTTTAGTGTGCAAAGTTGCAGATTAGCAGCACATTCTGTTTAGTGTGCAAAGTGTAAAATATCAAAGTCACATATTCCATTCACTGTGCCTAGCCGCAGATAAGCAGCATATTCTGTTTAGTGTGCAAAGTTTCAGATTAGGAGAACATTCTGTTTAGTGTGCAAAGTGTAAAATATCAAAGTCACATATTCCATTCACTGTGCCTAGCCGCAGATAAGCAGCACATTCTGTTTAGTGTGCAAAGTTGCAGATTAGGAGAACATTCTGTTTAGTGTGCAAAGTGTAAAATATCAAAGTCACATATTCCATTCACTGTGCCTAGCCGCAGATAAGCAGCATATTCTGTTTAGTGTGCAAAGTTTCAGATTAGGAGAACATTCTGTTTAGTGTGCAAAGTGTAAAATATCAAAGTCACATATTCCATTCACTGTGCGTAGCCGCAGATAAGCAGCACATTCTGTTTAGTGTGCAAAGTGTAAAATATCAAAGTCACATATTCCATTCACTGTGCCTAGCCGCAGATAAGCAGCACATTCTGTTTAGTGTGCAAAGTTGCAGATTAGGAGAACATTTTGTTTAGTGTGCAAAGTGTAAAATATCAAAGTCACATATTCCATTCACTGTGCCTAGCCGCAGATAAGCAGCATATTCTGTTTAGTGTGCAAAGTTGCAGATTAGCAGAACATTCTGTTTAGTGTGCAAAGTGTAAAATATCAAAGTCACATATTCCATTCACTGTGCCTAGCCGCAGATAAGCAGCATATTCTGTTTAGTGTGCAAAGTTTCAGATTAGGAGAACATTCTGTTTAGTGTGCAAAGTGTAAAATATCAAAGTCACATATTCCATTCACTGTGCCGAGCCGCAGATTAGCAGCACATTCTGTTTAGTGTGCAAAGTTGCAGATTAGCAGAACATTCTGTTTAGTGTGCAAAGTGTAAAATATCAAAGTCACATATTCCATTCACTGTGTCTAGCCGCAGATAAGCAGCACATTCTGTTTAGTGTGCAAAGTTTCAGATTAGGAGAACATTCTGTTTAGTGTGCAAAGTGTAAAATATCAAAGTCACATATTCCATTCACTGTGCCGAGCCGCAGATAAGCAGCACATTCTGTTTAGTGTGCAAAGTTTCAGATTAGGAGAACATTCTGTTTAGTGTGCAAAGTGTAAAATATCAAAGTCACATATTCCATTCACTGTGCCGAGCCGCAGATAAGCAGCACATTCTGTTTAGTGTGCAAAGTTGCAGATTTGCAGCACATATTCCGTGTAATATGAAGAAGGCGGGTAAAAAGGGACGGGGAAGTGGACGTGATCCTGATAGTTCAGGGCGCGGGTCAGGACGCGTAGAAACTGTGCCTGGTGCCAGAGCACAAGACAGAAAGACATCCACCATACCTAGCTTCATGTCTCAGTTTGCAGGGCGTCGCAGGACATCACTCTCGAGGTCAGACCACTGCGAACAGGTGGTCGGTTGGATTTCAGCTGATACTGCTTCCAGTCGGTTAAGCACCACCCTGTCTTCCACCAAGTCCACTCTCAGTAGCCAAGAGTCTGGTCAACATAATCCTCACCCTGATCATCCTTCCTCCCACCATAGAGGGTCTGGTCAAAGAAGTGATCCCACACTGGGATATAGTGAGGAGCTCGTCTCATCACCAATCCTTCATTTGAACCTCTCTCCAAGCACGCTTGCAGAGGAACATGAAATCTTGTGCCCTGATTCACAACCTCTAGAGGGTACCCAATCACAAGAAGATGACAGAGGTGAACGGCATTTAAGGTCAAAGGAAGTGGATGATGATGATGATGAGACACAGTTGCCATCAAATCAACCACTTTTACTGTCTCAAGACCTTGATGAGGAGGATGATATACAGTTGTCAATGACTGAGTATGTGGTGGGATCAAGACATGAGGAGGATGATCAGAGTGAGGAAGTGGAGGAGGACTTGGTGGACGATGAGGTGACTGACCCCACCTGGGAAGGTGGAGAGCCGAGCGATGACAGCAGTCCTGAGGGTGAGCCATCTGCAGCACCGCAACAGGCTGGAAGAGGCAGTGGTGTGGCTACAGAAAGAAGGCGGACCGCACCAAACCGGCCCGCAAATGTTCCACGGAGCACCCCCTTGCGTAAATCTCACTTGCCAAGGGGTAGGTGTTCCGCAGTATGGCGTTTTTTTAAGGAAAGTGCGGACGACAAAAGAATTGTAGTTTGCAACCTGTGCCACACCAGAATGAGCCGAGGCATGAACACTAGAAACCTCACCACCACCAGCATGATCCGACACATGGCATCCAAGCACCGTAATAAGTGGGAGGAACGCCCGGATCGCCAATCTGTGTCTGCAGGCCACACCACTGCCTCCTCTTCCCCTGTTTTCGGTGCCGGCCAATTGCCTGTCGAAGGCGCAGGCCCGCATACCTCCCGCCCTGCACCTGTACCATCTGAAGCACCATCAGCGACCACATCCACTTCCCTGTCCCAGCGCAGCGTCCAAATGTCGTTACCCCAGGCATTTGAGCGCAAGCGAAAATACCCAGCCACCCACCCACAGGCCATAGCACTAACCTCACACCTTTCCAAATTACTGGCCATCGAAATGCTGCCATTTAGGCTTGTGGAGACTGAGTCCTTCCGCAGCCTGATGGCAGCAGCTGTCCCTCGGTACGCAGTCCCCAGCCGCCACTACTTTTCCCGGTGTGCCGTCCCCGCCTTACACCACCATGTGTCCCGTAACATCACCCGTGCCCTGACCAACGCAGTTACTGGGAAGGTCCACTTAACGACTGACACATGGACAAGTGCTTGTGGCCAGGGACGCTACATTTCCCTGACGGCACACTGGGTGAATGTCGTGGAGGCTGGGAGCGACTCGGACCCTGGGATGGCACAGGTGCTACCCACGCCGAGGATTGCGGGCCCTACCTCCATCAGGGTTTCCGCCAGCACCTACGTTATTGGCTTCTCCTCCTCCGTTTCCACCTCCGAATTCTCTGCGCGCAGCGCCACTCACCCATCAGCCGGTAGCTGGAAGCAGTGTAGCACTGCAGTGGGGAAGCGTCAACAGGCCGTGCTGAAGCTGATCTGCCTTGGGGACAAACAGCACACGGCCTCAGAGCTGTTGCAGGGGATTAGTCACCAGACCGAGCAGTGGCTCTCGCCACTCAACCTGCAACCAGGCATGGTTGTGTGTGATAATGGGCGTAACTTGGTGGCGGCTTTGGAGCTCGGCAAGCTCACACACGTACCATGCCTAGCGCATGTATTTAATTTAGTGGTTCAGCGATTTCTAAAAACCTACCCCAATTTGCATGATCTCTTGACCAAGGTGCGCCGCGTGTGTGCACATTTCCGTAAGTCATCTACAGCTTCAGCCGGCCTGTTGAAGCTGCAGCAGCGCTTACAATTGCCAGCTCACCGGCTGCTGTGTGACGTGAGCACGCGCTGGAACTCCACCTTCCACATGTTGGCCCGGCTTTGTGAGCAGCAGAGGGCAGTAGTGGAGTACCAGCTGTTACACGGGTCGTCGCCTCTCCGTTCAACTTCCTGTAATCAGAAGTGAGGAGTGGGAATGGATGTCAGACCTCTGTGAGGTTTTACGCAATTTTGAGGAATCGACACAGATGGTGAGCGGCGATAACGCTATTATCAGTGTAACCATCCCACTTCTGTGTCTACTGAAACGCTCGCTGCTCACAATTAAAACCGACGCTTTGCATGTGGAAGAGGTGGAAATGCGGGAGGAAGAGCTTACACAAGGTGATAGCCAGAGCACCCTCACTTCGTCTTCTCAGCGACAATTGGAGAAGGCGGAGGAGGAGGAGGAGGAGGAGGAAGACACGGTTGCCTCCGCTACAGAGGGTAGCCATGGAACTTTAGTTCCATCTCTTCAGCGTGGGTGGGCAGAAGAGGAGGAAGAGGATGAGGAGATTGAGAGTCATCCTCCTGTTGAGGACAGCGAAATCTTGCCTGTTGGTACTCTGGCACACATGGCTGACTTTATGTTAGGCTGCCTTTCCCGTGACCCACGCGTTACACGCATTTTAGACAACACGGATTACTGGGTGTTCACCCTTCTGGACCCCCGCTACAAAGAGAATTTCTCATCTCTCATTCCTCCGGTGGAGAGGACAAGCAAAATGGTGCAATACCAGAAGGTTCTTGCTCCAAAATTTTCCATCTGACAACGCTGGCGGCAGAGTACGTGCTACCTTGGCCAACCGAGAAGGGGAGAAAAGGGGAGCACACAGCAGTTCCGACAAAGGCAGGGCAACACTCTCCAAGGCGTGGGACACCTTCATGACACCCCGCCAGCACCCTCACCCTGATGCGCAGCCTAGTGTCACAAGGAGGGAAAAGTTTTGGAAGATGGTGAAGGAGTACGTAGCAGACCGTGTCAGCGTCCTCAATGATCCCTCTGTGCCTTACAACTACTGGGTGTCCAAGCTGGACACGTGGTATGAACTGGCACTCTACGCCTTGGAGGTGCTGGCCTGCCCTGCCGCCAGCGTTCTGTCTGAGCGGGTATTTAGTGCTGCTGGTGGCATCATAACAGATAAGCGTATCCGCCTTTCCACCGAAAATGCTGATAGGTTGACACTTATAAAAATGAACAAGGCCTGGATTTCCCCTGACTTCTCCACTCCACTGGAGGAAAGCCCCGGGGGAACATAAAGTCACTTCATATATGTTATTTACAATGATGGGAATACTCTGTATTCCCATTCACCCCTTCCACCCAAAAAACGGGTATATGGTTGACTCTCTTCCATATACCCTGTGATATAATTTTTATATAGGGCCAGCTCACCAGCGGGCCCAGTGATATAATTTTTATATAGGGCCAGCTCACCAGCGGGCCCTGTGATATAATTTTTATATAGGGCCAGCTCACCAGCGGGCGCTGTTTGACAATTTTTGTATAGGTCAGCTCACCAGCGGGCCTTCTCATATAATGTTTTATTGGGTCAGCTCTCTAGCGGGCCCTCTCATATAATGTTTTATAGCGTCAGCTCACTAGCGGGCCTTCGCATATAATGTTTAGGATGGTCAGCTCCGCAGCAGACCCTCACCCATAATGTTTTAGATGGTCAGCTCAGCGCACGTTTCCCTCTTATTCATGGCCCCAGTTCAGAAAAATCGAGGAAATTTTTGGGATAATTTGCCTCTGCGCACGTTTCCCTCTTAATCATGGCCCCAGTTCAGAAAAATCGAGGAAATTTTTGGGAGAATTTGCCTCTGCGCACGTTTCCCTCTTAATCATGGCCCCAGTTCCGAAAAATCGATGAAATTTTTTGCAGAATTTGCAGATGATATACAAGTAAATATACAGCAAATACTGTTTGGTAACAATTTTTCGCCTAAAGTCGTTTTTATCTTCCTTTTTGTGTGTTTTACGGTCAGTCTGTAAAAATGGCGTACTACGGGCGAAAGATCGTTCCCAGCAGCGATGTTGGAGTCCAAGATGCATCCAGACATCCTCCCTATGCTGTCCCTGAACCATTTCTGTGGTGTTTCCATCATTTTCTGCCCTTTTCCTATGGACCAGGCACCCTCCCCTCATCAGAGCAGGGGGTGCCTGGTGTAATGCTCGAGTCCTCCCATTGACTTCAATGGGGCTCGGGTGCTCGGCCGAGCACTCGAGCCTCCGGGGGCGCTCGGTCAGAGCACCCGAACACCCGAGCATTGGGGTGCTCGATCATCACTAGTATCCAGTATCCTGGACCAGTTATTTTATGGGGCATTGGCAATTGTGCAAAAGGTGGGGCCTTGAGCATTGATGGTTAAAGTGGATATACAGTAAGAGTTTTTGTCCATGTGTTGCACTATCTCTTGCGCTTAATTCGAGGCATTCGGCACATTCATCCACTGTTGCACACTACTTATACATCTTGTTGGTTGGGGGAATCTCTTGGGTTTATTGAAGGAATTTGGGGTCCTGGTGGCAAAAGATAAGACAGTGTTGCCTTTTTTTGGGGGAATTGAAATTAATTCAGCAGAACAGTAGTGCAGGTAACCAGCTGATAAGGTGTTGAAGGTTAGGTGCTTGATACATCAGGTTTTGCAGAAGAGCAAGGTAGGTGCAAGAATTGTTGGGTGTCCTGAATTTTGCATGCAGAGTTATCCCAATGGGTAGGATCGTTAACAGAAGGTTGGAGAGAGCCACAACGGGGGTGAAAATAAGGCAATTTAAAATTAGGATGTCAAAGCAGGTCAGTCAAATCTTGGGAGTGTGGGATATGTTGAGTGGGACTGCTGTCCTCACCAGCCCCTTTGCTGCCTGTCCTGGTGAGAGGGACAGCAGTACTCACCAACCCCTTTGTTGCCCCTGACCCAGTGAGTGGGACATCAGTCCTCACTGACCCCCCTGATGTGCCTGCACTGGTGAGTGGGACTGCCATCCTCACCAGCCCTTTGTTGCCCCTGACATGATGAGTGGGATTGAGGTCCTCACCAGCCCTCTTGTGTCCCCTGTCCTGGTGAGTGGGACTGCAGTCCACATCAGCCCTTTTGTTGCCCCTGACCCAGTGAGTGGGACCGCAGGGATATGTGGCAGAAGAGCCTCATCCCCAACAGCAGCCAGAGATGCCGGGATACGGGGCTCCAGAAATGTGCCCCAAGCAACAGCCAAAGAAGCCGGGGTGTGGGGTGACAGAATCCCTTTGCCCCCAAATGGTGGAAGGACAAAATGACTTGGCCCAAGGCAGTGCACCAGTTTAGTCACTTTTGGGAAGGGAGAAAAAGTTTCAAACTGCCTCTGGGCTCTCAGTTTGTCCCAAAGCACAAACTGCTACTGGACTCTGAGCCCTTGGCTCTGGACCTATCAGGAGCCTGTATTTGCCACAGGGACAGGGACCCTAATTGTCCCTAAGCCATCACTGGGCGCTGGAGACATGTACACACCTTCTCCAGTACACCTTTAAGAACTTTCCTCTAGCTTGGGACTTGGAAGGGGGAAGTAATGTAAAGGACCTGAAGCAGTTACTACAGCCAAAGACAAGAACTAGAAAGAGCTGGCCATCCCTGTATATAGAAGGCCCGGCCACAGTACCCAAATGTGACAGGGCATTGAAAAATCCTCTCTGCCCATGTTAAAAAGTAGGCAGCCTTCTGACTGGTGTCTACCATTCCATGTTAAATGTAATGTAAATGTTTAAATGTGTTGCAATGGACCTTCGTCCAGTACCACAGTCCAGAGTTGAGGACTGTAAGTGCATCCGTAATACATGTAACAGATGCTGGACCCCTGTTTTAAGAAATTGTTTGGTCTACTATCTTACATGTGCCTGCAGGGGTTAAATTGTTGTGCTTTTGCATCTTGTCACCTTATGCTTTTCAAATTGTATCTGTCTCACTCTCTGGTACTATTGTGGTATCTGTCTCACTGTGTGGTGCCACTGTGCTATGTTTTGATTGTATTAATCGTACTGCATGTTACATCCCCCTTCCCCTGAAATGTGGCTATATAAACCCTTCCAATGAAAGTCAATGTTAGTTTTGGAATAGGACCTATGTGGTGTCTTTTACTGCACGAATGGTTTAAAGAGCCCCTTTGATTTCTATCCCTAGGAACTTTACTCTGCAGGACCGGTACAGCTACCCAACTGTAGCCGCATCAAGGAGGGGGAAACCCAGAATGATGGCTAAGGACACCCCAGTGTCCTTAGCTTCCTTTACATTGGTGGCATTGGTGGGATCCTCTCTTCTTAAAAAATAAAAGATCCAAACCACCAACTGGGATCATACCGGTAGAAGATGACAGGAAGGATGGTATGCCCTGATTCGTTAAGCCAATTTGTGGCCAAGGAGAAAAGTTCTTAGCTTCCTTTACAATAGACAAGCCTGTAACAAGTACCCTGAACTCTGTAATAGTCATAAAACCTGAATGAAAGTATCTTAAATAAAATATGTGATAATAAGGCATAGAAGCATATGATGAAATTCCACTAGTGTTTACACTGACCAGTAATCAAAATGAAATAATTTGAAAAATGACCACCGAATAGGTTCTATGAGATAGTTCATAAGGAATAAAATGTGGTCAAACAAAAACATTTAACTGAAAATGATGTTCAATGATGAGTCACATAATACTGAACTCAGTTTGATGAGTGATAATACATAGTAAGATAGTAGTAACATAGTAATTTAGGTTGAAAAAAAACTTGCGTCCATCTAGTTCAACCCTTTTCCTATTCCTGTTTACCATCGTTGATCCAAAAGAAGGCAAAAAAAAACCCTCAATACAGCAATTTCAAATTCTGCCTTGAATGGGGGGAAAAAATTCCTTCTTGATTCCAAATGGCAATCAGATTTCTCCTTGGATCAACAAGCACTAACTAAATATTAATCCCAATATTAATGTACATAGCCCTCTATGTTCTGTTCTTTTAAATAAGTATCCAGGCCCTTTTTAAAGGCATCTAATGTATTCAATAGCGCCACCTCCTCAGGCAGTGAATTCCATACCTTTATTGTCCTTAGCGTAAAGAAACCCTTCCGCTGTTGCAGATGAAATCTCCTTTCCTCAAGTCCAAGAGGGTGGCCCCTTGTCCTTTGTATCGTTCTGTTAATGAACAGGTCTTTGGAGAGCCCTTTGTATAGGCCCTGATCATATTTATATAATGTTATCATATCCCCTCTAAGACGCCGTTTCTCTAGTGTGTACAAGTTTAACTTTTCTAGCCTTTCTTCATAACTAAAATGTTCCATTCCCCTTACTAGTTTTATAGCCCTCCTCTGCACTTTCTCTAGTTTCATAATGTCCTTTTTCAGAAAGGGCGCCCAGAATTGAACAGTATATTCTAGGTGGGGTCTTACCATGGACCTGTAAAGAGGCATAATAATATCTTCCTCCCTTGAGTCAATACCCCTTTTAATACATGACAATATCTTATTGGCCTTTGCAGCTGCCAGCTGGCACTGCACGCTAATGCGAAGTCTATTGTCTACCATTACTCCCAAATCCTTTTCATTAGTAGATTTCCCCAGAGAAACACCATTTAAACTATATGTTGCATTTTTATTATGCACAAAATGTATAACTTTACACTTGTCTATATTGAATCTCATTTGCCATTTGTCTGCCCAGTTACTCAATTTGTCCAAATCCTCTTGTAATGAAGACACATCCAGTTCAGACTTTATTACCTTACTTAATTTTGTGTTATCGGTGAACACTGATACATGGCTCCCTATGCCCTCTGGGAGGTCATTAATAAACAAATTAAAATGAAGAGGACCCAGGTAAGATCCCTGAGGTACTCCACTTATCACGTTTATCCAATTGGAGAACTTGCCATTTACTACCACTCTTCGCATTCTATCTTTCAGCCAATTTCCAATCCACGCACAAAAATTTCCACTAAGCCTATTTCATTCAATTTGTACAGTAACCTCTTGTGTGGAACAGTATCAAATGCCTTGACAAAGTCTAAATAGATCACATCAACCGCCGCTCCCACATCTATATTTTTACTCGCTTTTTCATAAAATGCAATCAAGTTCGTTTGACAAGACCTGTCTTTCACAAAGCCATGTTGGATCCTGCTAATGATATTCCTGTGCAAGCTGAATTCTTGAATTTACCATTGACATATATAATTACAATGGTAAATGAGATTGGAAGTATCGGTAATTTGATTGTTAAAAAAAGCACATACATATACAAATAGATCCAAAAAGTGACAGATCTGAATGGATGAAATGATGTATCAGATGAAACGACCCAGATGATGGTAGGTGTATTGTGCAGGTCTATTGTTATTTGTGTTACTTGGATTCCTCGATATTAGATGATGCCACATCTGGTTCTCTGTCCTGCTGTGCAGTGTAACAGACACCATTCTGGCAGACAAAATATCAAAAGGAGAAAAAACAGTGCTACAAGAGATATCAGTGTAGCAGACAAAATATACATAGAAAAACATCTTTAATTGATTTTAATCACAAAGATACAAAGTGGCTATAAAATAAGTACACAAAGGTATACTAAAAGACTAAGAATTCAATGCAGAATATAAAGTCATAAAATGTCACATTAAAGTTGGTACAAGAAAGATATATAAACTATGAATAAAATGGAAATATATGTACACCAGTCCCTCGATTAAGGGAGTCAAAGACTTCTATGGTGTATACAAAATACTGAGTGATAGAAGTGTCTGGGGAATGAGAATGGACTAAAGTTAGTAAAGTAATGTATAGGAAACAGTAAAGAATGGACCATCTACTGATCTTTCAGGTTGGTGTGAAGGTGAAATGCCAAGATACACAATATAATAAGACAGAAAGTGCTACCCTCTCCCACAGTAATATGCTTACAGGGGGATTCTTTTTAAAAGTGTATATCAGTATAGTTTATGCATTGCGTCAACCAGAGCCATTCTTGCAGTTATGCATTTCTCACCCTCCTCTGGTCCTTCAGTAGTCTATCTTGATCTTGATCTGCCATTCCACTTTGAAAAGTCTACCTCCCCGGAGTTCTGTCTGGACCATTCCCTTGACTTATTTCATTGAAGCTCCTGCAGCTTGTATCAATGTGTTTTTGGGGTATGAATTATCCCTTCATCAGGGTGAAACGATGAGCAAAGAAGACTCCAAAAATGGCAGGATCTCTATTTAAAAGTCAACTATCCAATCAGAGATGTAGATCAAACAATTTACATAAATGCATATACACTATGTTACACATATAACTTTCAAACAATAAATACCAATTAGAGGACAATATCTAAAATAACTAAATCAATAAACCACTGATAGAAGACTATCTGTCAGATTTTAGACACAGCTAATTTTCATCAAACCTGCTGTATAACCCAAACAGAGATGTTCTAAAACATTAAATATTGACAATAAGAAATTATATTTTTTTCCTTTGGGGAATGTCGCTATTAATGGTCTATCAATGGTCCAATCATACCAACCACACATGTGAGACTGTGACAGAACTACTGAGATATAAGGACAAAAAAAGCAATTACATGTCTAGACATAACTCATAAACAATTCTCAGCTGTAGGCAAAAGCTACTTGGATCCAACATCAGCAAGATCCCATAATGAGTAAACTTCTACTAGGACTGGCAAGGATGTAAGTTGATCTATTCAATAAGTATACAATAGATAAGGTCTGATTGGTTATAATGTATCTAGTGCTAAAATGTGTCACCAAAGTGAAGGCAAGCATCCAATAACGGACCATTAACCCTATATTGATGATCCCAAAAATGCTAACTGTAGGTGATAGATCAAGGGATACCGAAATATATCTAATAGGTTGAGTGTTCTCTAATATATTGCATAATAAATCTGGTGGTCTGATGATACTTATATACCCAATCCGGATAACATCTTACATGGATGTAAATATAAAGTGACCTTAAGATATAGGCTAGAAAATGAATAAAAAGCAATATAAGTGAAAATAAGTTCACATGCCCAACTAGGTCTCTATATATCTTATATTCTAAAATGATGCTCTAAAAAAGTGTACCAGAAATTCAAGTAACCCCCCAACTTGTGTCACGTAGATTACAGAATCTTCATTCAAACTTCCAGGTATTTAGAATATTCATTTTAAACATCCAAACAGTCTCGTGTTTTGCCAATAATATAAATCTATTTATGACTATTTCTGTATCATAATAGTGATAATCTACTGGAAAAATTGGCACTTGTTACAGTGTCTGGAAACTGTATGTCTCTTTTCATGTTCTGGTTGTATGGCCTATATACTACAGACAACACGCGCATTCAAATAGATAAACCACATATTCAGTTTGGCAATTTGTGAATTGTTTGAGCTGAAATTTATCATTGTAGTTCTTGAAATGAATGATTTCTGTTTTAGATATGACCATATTTCAAGCTGCCAATTATAGGGAGTCTATCTATCACTCTTCTCCATTCTGATTGGGGTTTCCTGTTTCTAATCATTGAAGGGGTTAGTTTCCTCTTAAGGTCCACAGCCTTTCTAAAGACAGATTTTTCCTTTCATGTTAGGAATCTTCTCAAAACTTTGTTTCACTTTAATATTCTCCAGCTTTTCCAGATAATATGTTGGCTATGGCCTGATTATGCTGTATATCTTGTTATAAAATGTATGTTTGGATTTTAGCTGCGATAGCTCATGATTCCACCTGTCTATCTCCTTTTTCTTTTTCTGCTCTTGAATTCATCAGTAGACAATCCCTTGAGGTGTTATCAGTTCTTTCTAGGGCATCTTGTATGAGGTTTATGTCATAGTGCTTTTCAAGGAATCTCCAGTTAAGAATCACATTTGGATGCCAGGGCTCTACACAGTTCATTGCAAGCAATGGATTGTACACCCCTTTGTACTTGGAGGGTTAACCCATACATTCTACAGAACGGAATGCAGAATTCACTGGAACATAATAATGGTCATTAATCTTGTTTAAATCTTCTAGTCCACTTCAAAGAGACTTTACGAGGGCCTAGGGAATTAATTATGGTTGTACTGACAAGTAATAGAATTTTACTGTTAAAATAATGTACAACAGTTTTAAAGTCATCTACTGTGCATTCAGCCTTAATTCTTATTGTGCCTGAAGAAGACACCTAGTTGTTTTGAAAGCTTGCATCTTAGAGCCACTCAAGTTAGCCACGAAAGTTATCATTGTTACTCTACTAGTCTCTACCTGAGTGGTTCATCTTGTTCCAGGATGTCATATTGATTTACACAATTCTTTTTTAGATAAAAAAAATTACCGTAAGGCACATTCTCCACTATTTCCTGCTTTGACCACTGGTGGTGGCTTCAATATATATCCATTGATGACAACCAGATTAAAGTGTGTTCTGGTGGTGATGCTTCCATCCACTGCATTTCTAATCTTTAATCCAGGAAATTAACTGATGTACTGCTGTATGTATATTTAAAATTCAGGACCAGTTCAGTATTGTTGATTGATTCAATAAACTCACCGTATTTCTCCTCACCTCAGTTCTAGATAAATAATAAATCGTCAATGTAGAGTGCATACAGGACCACCTCTGCCTACAGATACCCCACACATGGGTCTCTTCCTGGACACCCATAAACAAATTGGCGTAGCTTGGGGCAAAATGGGTTCCCATATCTGTAACTCGTATCTGGCGATAATGTGTGTTCTCAAATATGAATTTGTTATGATAGAGGCTAAATGCGATTTCATCCAGAATAAACTCTTCCCCTTCACATGGTAATGTCTGGTCTCTCCTGAGGATGTTATTGGCTGCTTGAATTCCTGCTGTATGATCAGTGATCATATATAATGAAGTGATGTCACACATGACCCATAGATATTCTGGTTCCCAGTCTATATACTTCAGCTTATTCAGTATATGTGTAGAGTCTTTAGTATAAGAGGATAGTTGCTTGATATATGGTTATTGAAAGTGGCATATATATTGTGACAGGTTACTGGTTAGGGAGTTCAATCTAGAGATAATGGACTTCTCAAGTGGCTGCAATAAGTTCTTGTGGATTTTCAGGATGTGGTAAAAAAAAATCGAAGTAGCAGGATGTTTGATGGACAAAAATAGGAATTTTTGTTTATTCATAACATATAATTTATAAGCCACATTATACTTTCTTTATATAATTGACCAGGGTTTTGATTGTGCCTTTCATAAAATAAAGAGTTTACAAGTTTCTTTTAGCTTATTTGATGTAATCAGCACGATCCTGGATAACAATAACACCCCATGTCTGCCTCCCTAAAGATGATGGATTCATTCTTAATAAGTTTATGTAGGCTTCTTCTTTTTTGATGTGAAAGGTTATGTTGTAGTTGAATCGATTTCTCAAACATCTTCCGTATGTCCTTGATGACCATGTGAACAAAAGTTTCAATAAAGGAGCCCCTGGATTGGGTAAGGTTATATGTTGAATTAGGTCTGAGATGAACGTGCCTGTAATTGGACTCCGACATATAGATGTTGTGGTATTCAGTCTGTCCACTTTCTCTCCAGAGACCCAAAATCCCATTGAGGACTTCTTTATCCTTCTCCTTTTCCAGATGACCTTTCTCTTGTTCATTCTTGTTTGCATTTTCCTCTTTTTCAAAGTGTCTTTTAGGAGTCATTTTCTTGACAAATGTATGGACATCAATAAATACCTCGACTTCATTGGGTTTAAGCACTTTGGTGTTCCAATTAGTCTCGTAAGACAAATTCTGAGACCCATTGTGGAACCAGGGCCTCCACCAAAGATTCCATGGAGGTTGGTGCAATCTCTAAGCTGTCTACAGCCCTGTCACGTATCAAACCTTTTTCTCTCATTGCTCCCTATCTATGGAATGCTCTACCATCCAATCTGTGCCACTGCACCTCGCTGATAACCTTCAAATCTCACTTAAAAACGCACCTCATGGATAAAATCTCAACATGCTAGAAGGCACTGATGTTGTACAATGAACGCTTTTATAAATAATTTACTTTACTGATGTCCTCTATCATCAGAACTAGCACTGTACTCAGCACTTGACCCTTATGTACTCTGTATGTCTCCCATTACCACTTTAGATTGTAAGCTTTCGGGCTGGGACCTCCCACCCAATGTTTCACTATACAAAGCACCTGTAACCCTGTATGGTTTAAAACCTTAAATTGTAAAGAGCTGCGTACACTTGTGGCGCTATATAAATAAACATATTCATTCATTATCATGGTGCCCGTGATCTTTACTGTCACTCCCTGTGTGGTGCGCTCCCATTGGCTGAGCTTTGTTTGGCCCGCCCAGTATGGCCTTCTTATACCGTCAGGTGCCCTTTCGTGGTGTTCCTGTACCAGTGCTACTGTGTTGCTGTGTTCCTGCGTTCCTGTGTACCGACTTGGCCCGTCTGACTACTCTTACTGGTTCCTGCTCCGTGATTCGACCCGGCCTGGCTGACGTTCCTGCTCCGTGATCCGACCCGGCTTGTCTGACGTTCCTGCACCGTGATTCGACCCGGCCTGGCTGACGTTCCTGCTCCGTGACCTGGCATTCCTGCATTGAGATCCAGCAGCGATCCTGATCCTGACCTCTGTTTCCCTTGGGCGACATTCTTACTTCCGCTGGTGCTGGTCTTAGCAGACTGAGTACTGTTGCCTCCGTTACACTGAGCCTTCCGTTAACTCTTGCAGAGCATTGTTGCCTCCGTTACTCTAACCTACTGGGTCTGAGTGTCGTACAAAAATCGTTACATTCATTAATTCATTCAGAGGCAAAAAAACACAGAAAAACCACAGACAAAGAATTTTGGGCTTCTGCCTATACTGCGGTCTTAAGAGACACCTCCTTCTCCAGTGCCTGAACCTTCCAGAAAATTTGAGAAAGAAGGGAGATGATTCCCCAAGCAAAAAAACCCTTCTGACTTCCACTAGTAACATAGTAACATAGTGAATTAGTTTGAATAAAGACACAAGTCAATCAAGTTCAACCTTTGCCTCATACCTCAGTGACATGAGAACTGTATAGCTTTCCTGCTACCAAATAAGTTAGTCATTTATCAGACCTTCCTGATTTGCCTACTAATATACAGTATAAGCCTGTATGTTCCCTTTTGAAAGAAATGTATTTAATCTTATCTTCATTGTATCTATCTGCCATAACCACATCCTTGGGCAAGGAATTCCATAATTTAAGAGAACTTACTGTATAAAAACCCTTTCTCTCCTGAAGTCTAAACCTCCTTTCCTCTAATCTCAAGGGGTGCCCCCTGGTCATTTGATCAGGCCTTGGAATGAATAGCTCACCACAGAGATCCTTGTATTGGCCCTTCATATACTTGTACAATGTGATAAGATCTCCTCTTAGTCGTCTTTTCTCAAGAGTAAATAAACCACGTTTGTCTAGTCTTTCCTCATATGTCAAGTCCTCTATTCCCTTAATTAATTTTGTAGTCTATTGATTTCAGTTCAACTATTATGGACAGAATGGTGTCTCCACCCAGCATTTGTCAACTCCAGGCTGCAGAGTTGTTCTTGAAAGCCTCTTTTGGATCAGCTCAAGGAGATTGTTTGAGGAACAAGATTTCTCCTCTCATGGTCACCACTGTGGATGGCAGATCCTAAGTAATGGCCCAGTCTTCTGAGAGTCTCAACCTCTCAAACTCATTACTGTAGCCATAAATTCATAGAAGGTTACCTTGGATGTAATATAATAAACCTTTGTGCCTGTGATTTTGGGGCTACCCTGGCTCATCCATATTCCTGTGTTTTGTTCCAAACACTGGTCAGCTTGTCTCTTGGGGTTCACAATACTTTACACATTGAATTCCCAAGATCTATTCTATATTATCTTGTGTCCATTCTTCTCAGTCTTTGTCATCCATACAAGAACAGGAGATCTTTTTAAAAGTTAAGACAGACCAGTTACTACCTCACTGGTCCTACAACTGTGCCACTAACCTACTCCCTGGAGCTATGTCCCCCCCCCCAGAGGCAAATTATACTTACTCTCAGAGCCCAAAAGTAGAGCCTTAGCAGAATATATCCATGAGAATTTGGCTAAAGGCTTCATCCAGCCTTTTCCCTCTCCTGCTGGAGCCAGGTTCTTTTTTGTTTCAGAGAAGGACTGGTCCTTATGCTTTTGTGTGAACTATCAGGGTTTGAACAATGTCACAATGAAGAATCTGTATCCCTTGCCTCTGATTCCAGAATTAGTTGATTATCTTCAAGGGGCCTCAATCTACACTAAGCTTGATCTGGGAGGGGCTTACATCTGCATCTGCAGCGGTGATGAGTGGAAGACCATATTTAATACTAGTCTTGGGCACTAGGAATATCTGGATATGTCTTTCGTTTTTTATAATGCCCAGGCAGTTTTTCAAAGCTTCGCAAATTACATATTTCAGAACCTGCTTCTTTCCTATACATCATCTACTTGGTGTCATGTCTACATCCTGACCCTCTAATATATCTCCATTTTCACTGGCTGTTGACAGCTTTATATACCAGTATGCAGCTTTCTCTGATCTTTGAGCTTGTTTCCTGAGTCCAGCTTTCCAGCACTTTTCAATTCTCCAGCATTCACCTTGGCTTCATTGTAACCCTCTAGACTTCTACTGCCTTAACCTCAACTTCACTTTTCATGAATGATTTGGTAGATTACACTGGAGCTTGTAGCAGGCCACTTGCCTGCCTCCTTACTTCCACCAGACCTGCTAGCACTGATCACCAGATGATTTCCACCCTTGCATAGCATTCAAGGATTGGATCATGTAAGGTCTTCAGTCATCGCCGGCCTGCTGCAGTGATTGCCAAGCCAGACCTGATAGCACTGGTCATCAAACACCTTCCATCCTTACACAGTCTGCAAGGAATGGATCATTTCCAGGCCTTCAGTCATCACCAGACTGCTGCAGTGATCACAAGACCAGACTTGCCTGATGCCTTCCATTGCCACACAGCATGCAAGGATTGGTTCATCGCTAGGCTTTAATTCATTGCTAGCTTGCTGCAGCAATCACCATGCCAGACCTGCTAGCACTCATAGCCAAACATCAGACCCCCTGGCACAGCCTGCAAGGTTCAGATTATCACCAAGCCCTCAGTCATCACTAGCCTGCTCCTCTAAACATCAGGCTAGACCTGCTAGCATTTCTCCATTCACTTCCTCCTGTCTCTCCCAATCGGTTTCCTCTGGGTTCCTCAGCACCTGCTGTGTCCATTCAGATGTGTCTTTGCTCACCTGGGGCCAGATATCTGGTTTATGGTCAGTTCCTTTGCCTCATCTTCTGCCACAACAAGGACATACCAGAGCCTGGTAGCAATCCCTAGCCTTGTTTGAAGCATCTTTACATTCTGACTTCTGTGACTGATGTGCTAGTTCCCTTTATCCATCCGGTGAGTGGGGTTTGATAGGGGCTGTTCTACATCTAGTGTATCACATTTTACCTTTAGAAGGCTATTGTATCTCTGGTTTCTTTCCCATTGAAGGTACACATCGGGAAGAGACAAAGGGATAGTGCTATCAAGTGGTCCTAACTGGGAAGCTACAGTTTGGCTACTTTGACATACATTTGGTTTTGAAGTTTCCTTGCAAGAATGAATTTATCTTGTGAGTATAATAGCATATGGCAGGTTGGGTTTGCAGTAAAGTAGGAGCACTCAGATTCTCGTGCCCTTCTATTCCTCCTTTTTCCTCTATGCATTAGAACAAGAAAGTGCCGCAGAGGAAACCAGTGGTAGAAGCTGCAAGTCATCTCTAGACGGGACTCTTTCTGTCTATGTTTGTTCCGGTAGGAGCACATTACACTTTTTTTTCTCTTCTCAAGACTCTCTAAACACAAAAATATCTTCCAGAATTCACCTGTTCTACAAACTTCCTGAGAGTTAGCGCTCAGGTTGCTTTTCTCTGCATTGATTGCTAATTGGCCTGTGTTCCTGACTTTGTGTTCTCTCAGCTCGATTTGGTCTATGCACCTGTATGCAGACTCCTGGCTTTACCCTGGATTGATTTCCCAACTATGATTTGTCTTTAACACCTTTTTGCTCCTGCATACTTGTACATATGGCATTGAAATGACTTCATTTTCTGACCATGTTTCCTGCAATATTCTTCACTTCTGCACTTTTTTACTGCCTTCTGACTAAACCATGGTTAGGAAGCAGATGCTAGAGCTCTCTGCTTCTTTGCCACTGTGCTACAGTGATTTACACTTTGCTTGCTGTTCTTGGTCCTCCCTCAGCTAGTCAGCCTGTGATCACTTTCAATTCAGCCTGTGTGGCTGCTCACTGAGCAGTTTCTAGCAGCTCTCCTCGCATGTTGTCTGCCTCAGCTACGGTCAGCTGTTCCCAACTGTGCCTCCTCTCCTTTCCCCCTCTTTCCCTTGCAGGGACTCTGCTTGCAGAATCACTCTCATAGTATCTTATTGTTGTACAAGTCTTTAGTTTGATCTGCATTAGGATCCATTATTCAATATTTTGAGTAACCATCTACGAACATTAATGTTCATCCTGATATATCCCTGGCTCAACTAGGGGTAGCTATCTGGCCTTGCAGTCAGCACCACCTTTAGCTACAGCTACAGCAAGGACTCGGCTAAGACTGTCAAAGCATGCCAGCAATGCTCTCCAGCATCACCCTCTAGCATCTACGATTTATTCACTCAATACCAATTACAAGTTATTCTGACAGTAGTTTTCTTGTACTGTTCTCTGTTAAAGGGATAGTAATACTTTGTTTTATCTTTATTTTATTTTGAAGGCATTAAAAAAACATGAAGAACGATATAAGTCTTATCTCTCAAACCTTTATGGTTTGAGAGACATTCACAAGCAGAGTTTCCCCTCACTGACCAAAAACGGTCAAGTCTGCCATCTAGCTGTCAGATTTGGAATCCGGTTCGCAGATCAACCGGTGGTTCTTCAGAAGAGCCGAGATTACAAGATATAAAAATAACTATTTCATTGGAAAGGTCTAAAAAGTGTACTTACAAACCAGGCACACTTTGTAGACTATTTGAATAAAGTAGTTCTTCTTATATCTTGTGATCTCGGCCCTGCTGTAGAGCCACGACTGGTCCACGGACCGGATTCCAAATCTGACAGTTTTCAAATATCTGCAGATCTCTGAAGTGGTTTAAAAGTGGTATATATTTCTACATAGCTCTTTTGTTTATTTTTTGTTATTTTTGTGTCTGACAAGAGGAATGCTGCAAAATTATATCTACACACAAAAACTCAAATTTTGATGTTTTAGAAAAGTGAGTTTATTGTTCACGTTATTGGAATTTCAATTAAACATTCTGAGTAGAATTTCAAGGACATGTCAGGGGATAGCCACAAACCAACTGTACCTTTTGAAAGTGCATGGCCTTCTGAAAAAAAGTAGTATGATGTGTGGCTAGCAAACAAGTAGTTAAACTGTATTTTTCTACTGTATTCACCAGGTGGTACCTTTTTTGTCCCATATTATGGACAGGCAGAGTCTATGACTCAAAGTCTCCAGTAAAGTTCACAGTAAAATATAATATTACATTTTGGATACCATTTGCCACTTTTGCCACTTGATTTAAATTAATATTTCCAAGCTGCAATAATTTTTGAGTGAAAATCTCCTAGCAGGAAAGCTCCCTTCCATTACTCAGCAAGAAAATCACTACATATATGTGTGTGTTTTCCATTAAAAAAGTGTATTGCTTCCCTGATTTTTCTCTTGAAAATGAGCCTTTTCACACTCTTCAAATGCACGAAATGGTTATAGATAATAAGGAATTTTGTCTGACATTTCTTGCCCTCTTTCTCCTTTTTTATTGGTTGGATTTCTAAATATCTAACAGGCACAACTGAGATCCAATTGACGAAAATAATGAAATAGATAGCTGTAAATTAGATAGCCGATGCAATAGAGTAAAAGTACAGGATATAAATTGTATTCACTGTTCCATACTGGAAATCTTTAGCAGAATATTGAGAGCTTTTGAATCAAAATGCTTTCCTGCTCTAAAGGAAATATATGCCTTTTGTGTCCTTCTTTCAATACTAGAGATGAAGCAGTCTCTTCAATCTGTAATTGATGCACACCTGACAAGAACAGGAAAGTTTGCACTATGCTAATAATATATTCTATTTAACAATCAATTTAAACTACATTATTTTCAGACAGGTTGTGGTGTTGAAGAAAGATGTATGCAAGACAGTACATATGTCTCAAGCTCTCCTATGCAAGACATGTCAGCTGCCCTTAATGCCAACCATGACCACACCCACACTCCTCTCATACCTTCAGCCCCATTCATAGTCATTGTTATCTGACATAGAAAATTCCATTACCCTATTATATACAAGTAAAAAAAAACTTTTAAAATCCTTGGTTGTTAGAAAGGTCTTTAGTGCAATGAGAAGTATTGTGTTGGAGACATTTTTAACTTACAAGGGGTTAAATAATAGCTAGTAAAGGGATATTTAAACCAGAAAGTAAACCAACTTCCACAAACTACGAACAAATGTCTGGTACAGAGGACTGGGATTGGTCTTTTCATAAGCATAACTCAAAATGGGGATGTGACTAGCACAAAAGAGCCCTCCCTAGGTAGTTGACTACTCTGCCTAATGGAAAATTGAGCCTTGGCTTTATGTGAGTATGAGTATATGGTCATGTTAAGTCCTGTTCTTTTTCACTAGGTGTATATAAACATCCACTATAAGATGAGGAATCAAAATGTATCCTCTCTTTGCTTTGCAATATTACCATTAAAAAATAAAGATCCACAGTCAACTGTCTCTCCCCTATAGAGTTTGGACCAGACACAATTAAAAAACTGAATCAAATTCTGGAGTGCTACTTTTCAGAATTTAGTAGGTTTGGGTGGGTTTAAGTGTTGGTTGTAAA
The DNA here is from genome assembly GCA_037306005.1 of Rhinophrynus dorsalis. Lineage (NCBI taxonomy): Eukaryota > Metazoa > Chordata > Amphibia > Anura > Rhinophrynidae > Rhinophrynus > Rhinophrynus dorsalis. Next base: position 145,071,171 of record CM074725.1, on the reverse strand, counting down.
ATATCAAACCACTGCATGCTTTAACATGCTTTTGTATATATGCAGAAATCTGTATAAGTATTACCTGATCACCCTTTATTCTTCTGTATAGTTTATTAGTGAAAAAGTGAATAGAAATTAACAACTCTGCTCTCCTAGTCCAACATTTAGTGAGGTTTAATTTTAGGAATACAATGTTTCATATAGGAACATTCATCCTGGTTCACAAACCTCTACTGTCACATGAAACATAGTAGGGGGCACTAGTTATGATCCTCTATATTCTAGCCTAATATTATGCCAAACCTATCCATTTTTAATACCATGGAAATATTTGAGAAGTGGCATTCTTTATATTTAGGATAGCTTTTGCTCTCCAGGTATTTTACATTTTTTTTTACTCTAAAAGTTACTGCTACCTACAATATGATAGCCTATTCCAGGAAACCACCTGTTCAAGAGGCACTTTACCCTTTTCTCTTGGTCTGTCCATGCTTCATTTTCATTAAAGGTGCATTTAGGAAATTGAGGTCAATTTGTCATTTGGGAAATGCTAGCCATTGTAGATAGGTAGTGAAAACAAAACAGAACATATTTATATCTCAGACTACCTAAGACAAGGTACCATTGTTGCCTTAAGCCCTGCCCATGGTCACACCACCACCTCCTCACATAATGCCATCCCCATCCCCGCAACTGTCATCTAAAATATATAATACCCTTACCCTATAACATATAAACACAGAAAAACTCTTAAATCCTAAGATGTTACTGAGTTATCCAATGCATTGTATAATTTTCTACCCAAAGAGCTATATAAGTTGGTCAGTAAAGGAAGGTTATCAAGAGATAAATAAACTGAACAAATTAGTATAAAAGATACTAATTATAGATACAACTCTTTTGATTACAATGGGACTTTCTCAATATTGGGGCTATGTCTCACTGTCTCAGGTTATGTAAGTAATATCTCAGCATCCCCTCACCCTTCTTCCCTTTGTTTCAATGTGGCTGGCAGTCACAGCCTGTGCTCTGATTTGTAGGTAGCCAAGACCACCAACTGACTGAAAGACAAAGTTAGCAACCAATCAGATGAGGGAACCTCCACACAATCATGTCCATAGCTACAGGACAGCCAGTGGACAAACTATGATTCATCAGCAGATAATGTCCTGTTGATTAAAGCCTGCCTCTTTGCCATCATAGATTATGGTGATGATTTCTATCTGTGTCTGTACTATACATGTTTTCAGTCACTTTTATAGACTGCAGGTTCTCAAGGTCTGTTTCACTTCTGACTGCAAGCCCTATGGGGCATGTTGAATTTCTAGTATAGACTCTGTGGGTCAGTTTTTCTATTGATTGCAAGACTGTAATTCAGTCTATATTTATACTCTAAAGAGGCATCTCCAACCGTTTATGGGAGCTTCTTTAATCTATTAAATATGTACTAAGTGCTCTAAAACATAAGTTGAAACTATCAGTTTATAATTGTATGTATAAAACCATCTCCAAAACTGCTCTTTCCCACTTTGGCACCACATATTTTCCACAACACTTATTATAAAATTCAGCTTTACAAAAATTGTGGAATAATCTGTAAGTAGCTATAATGGCAGTGAAGCATGAAAGTCATGAAAATGCTGTGAGGCATTCTACCTGCATTACTGTAAGTTCTCTGAATGACATCTTCTGGATACCTAGATGAAAGCTGTGCCCAAGTTGGTTGTATCTAATTGGGGAGCAGATTTCAACCACTGGACCTGTCTCTGGCAGGCCTGTCTCTGCAGGTTCTCAAGGTCTGTTTTACTTCTGACTGCAAGCCCTATGGTGCATGTTGAATTTCTAGTATAGACTCTGTGGGTCAGTTTTTCTGTTGATTGCAAGACTGTAATTCAGTCTATATTTATACTCTAAAAAGGCATCTCCAACCTTTACGGGAGCTCCTTTAATCTATTAAATATGTACTAAGCTGCTCTAAAACATAAGTTGAAACTATATCAGTTTATAATTGTATGTATAAAACCATCTCTAAACTGCTCTTTCCCACTTTGTCACCACATATTTTCCACAACCCTTATTATTATTAAAGTCAGCTTTACAAAAATTGTGGAATAATCTGTAAGTAGCTATTATGGCAGTGAAGCAGAAAAGCCATGAAAATGTTGTGAGGTATTCTATCTGCATTACTATAAGTTCTCTGAATGACCTCTTCTGGATACCTAGATGAAAGCTGTGCCCAAGTTGGTTGTATCTAATTGGGGAGCAGATTTCAACCACTGGACCTGTCTCTGGCAGGCCAGATAGATTGATAACTGATTGGACTGGAGAGAGCTACACACTGCTAACCAAAGAGCTACCAGTAGCTCAGAAACTACTTGTTGAAGACCCCTGCTCTAAACACTGAGGGAGTTTTCCTTTAGACTGCAAATTCTGAGAGTAAGTTTCTCTGTTGATGGCATGTTTTGTTATTCAGTCTGTATTTGTACTCTATAAACTGTAGACAGTTCAAAAGGTATCTAGCTCCAAGGCTCAGTTTCTCTGTTTTATTGCAAGTTGTGATGACCAAGTAAAGAGCGTAGCCCACCAATAAAAAAAATATTGTCATTGGCATGTGGAGGACATTAGTAAATTATTTTGTGTTGGTACCTAGTGGCATATTAGACTAAAGTGTGCCTCTTTAGCAAATTCTTATGTTGGAATGCATGTCGTAGCAAAGTATATAGCAGTAAATAACCTAGCCACCATAAACCATAAATAGTTGTCGAGTGAATGGACACTGGAGATGCCATAGAAATGCCTACAACTCAGAATGTGTGCATGATCTGCAGTTAGGTTGCTCTACACAGTTTGGAGCCCCAGTGAGGTTACAACTGATGCACAAAATGTGCTCCTCTAAGTGTCAGATATAGAAATTAAATGAAACCATTATCAGGAGGTATCTTCATTACAGCCATTTCTTTACAATAAATCAGAAAATTACAAAAGACACTAAGAATGTAGCTATATACATTTTAGGGAAAAAAGTTGAATATTGCAGCAAAACACAAACCCAAATGCTTATATGAAACTGTTACAAATATGACCTCAAAAGTAAAAGAAAGAAGATAAAAAGTCATAGTTTAACAAATGTAATAATGGTAAGATAGGTTGGAGTATTATATACAAATAGAAGGCAAACAATCCATACATGTTTGCCAGCATGCTTGGTGGATAAATACGTTAGAAGTTCTAGGAGCTGGTATGAGTCAGAACACATGAAGTTTTCAAAGCCTAAATACAGTTGCTTAAAGATGCCGCTATTACAGCCTCAACAATGGATAAGGTGTCTTCGTCAAAGACGGTTGTTTTCTCACCATGCTTAATGTCAGCTTTTGTGGAGTCTAAGGCTTATAAACCTGAATGAATATGCAACTTTGTGGGAACCTCTCAATACAGCCTGATGGGATACCATGATGAATACACCCCTCAATAGGATCCTACTAGTTACAATTCTCATAATAATATTGGCTAAAATAAAATCCATAAAAATGTAAGTAAAAACCTGCATTAACTCTTAGTACCAGTCAGATCTGTCATTATCCCACTATAGTTATCCTATAAAGGCAGCAACCTTAAATGTAAATAAAATCCATAAATATTAAAATGCCCCAATGAGGTATAAAAAACAGCATCTCTCAGCAGAAGTAGTGCCTCCAGGATGCCCCCAAACATTTGCTTCAACCAGACCCATTATACAGGAACTATGAAATCACTAATACTTAATGATTTGTCTATCAGAGTATGGAAGACAACCTTTTAGTGTGTTCTCTACTTACCTGAAGACTCTGAGAAATTACCCCTCCCTTGCATTAACCCATGGAGGTCTATACTTAGTGAGTCACAAACAATCAAATGATTACCAAGCTTATTAAAGTTTGTGGTTAACTTTAAAATTCAATCAGTTGTTACATTTTTATTTGTACACTAGGGTGCAGATGGTTTACCACAGAATTGCTTCAGTTATTCTTAATATATTACCCTAAGTGTGCTTCTTAACCCATATTAACTGAACTGAGACATCTACAACATATTTTCTTATAACCAAAATTCTGTATTTTTTGTCGGCTTTGGCCAGGGAAACCAAATTAATAATGGCCCATCTTTACCCATAATAGCTGCATTTATGGCTCTGGCCATATGTCACGGTAGCGGTACAAATGAGACAATACACAGGTACAGTGTAATGAACACCACCTTTATTTAACAGTAATACAGGTATGAGTGTAAACAACCCCCAATTAGATCCCCTAGTGAGGCAGGCGTTTGGGCTCGGGCAGCAATTTCCACAGATACGGGAATGCTACTCAAGAGCGAATCCTGCATAATCAAGACACAACCAGAACCCCAAACAGTGGTCAGACTTGCCTAAGGTCCCACCAGAACGGGTAGTCAGCCAGAGCCACAGGTCAGCACCAAAGTGGGTAGTCAGACTATAACCAGAGGTCATACATGGAGTGGGTAGTCAGACAGAGCCACAGGTCTGCACCAGAGTGGGTAGTCAGACTATAGCCAGGGGTCACACACGTAGCAGGTAGTCAGCTAGAGCCACAGGTCAGCACCAAAGTGAGTAGTCAGATTAAGCCAGGGGTCATACATGGAGCGGGTAGTCAGCCAGAACCACAGGCCTGCTCCAGAATGGGTAGTCAGACTATGTCAGGGTTCATACACGGAGTGGGTAGTCAGCCAGGGCCACAGGTCAGCACCAGAGTGAGTAGTCAGACTATAGCCAGGAGTACTGGACACTGGAGCGAACAGAAGCCAAGCAAGGGTCAAACGAGGATCAAACACAGGACACAAGGAGCTACTGCACTGGACACCAACGTAAGGGAGAACAAGCTAGGTGTCCAGGAAGCTTATATTAAGTGTAAGGCAGAGGAGGTGGAGCACACAACAAAGCCCCTATCACTTTAAAAGTGTCACCTGCATCACTTGAGGAATTCCTAGATAATGCGCGCCCGCTCGAGATGCCGGCCGAATGCGGAAGTAACCCGCATAGAAGACACGGCATGACAACCAAGAGGAGAAGGAAGTGACCGGCCCCATCTAACTGGCCGCCAGCTGGTGGATGCGGAAGCGGCCAGCTAGTCTGATGCCAGTTGCAGGTAGGGCACAACGGTGACAGTACCCACTCCTCAACGATCTCTCTTCTGTGGAAGAGGCCGTGGTTTCTATGGAAAAAGGGAATAAAACCTCTGGAGGAGGGCTGGGGCATGAATATCTCCCTTCGGGACCCAAGAACGTTCCTCCGGCCCATAGCCTCTCCAATGTACCAGATATTGTAAATTGCCTCTGATGCTATGAGAATCCAGAATACTCTGTACCTCATACTCCTCATGATCTCCAACCCTGACAGGGTCAGGACGGACAGGAGCGGAGGTATAAGGTTGCAAATCAAGGGCTTAAGTAGAGACACATGGAACACGTTATGAATACGCATATTAGCTGGGAGATCTAAGGCATATGCGACAGGATTGATACTACGAAGAACACAGAATGGACCAACAAAACGGGAAGCCAGTTTCCTACAAGGCACCTGGAGGTTAAGGTTGCGGGAAGATAACCAAACTCTCTCTCCCACCTGGAAGGTTGGTGCTGGCAATCGCCTATGGTCCGCCTGCCTTTTTCATCATTGAATGGAGCCACATAGGGTTCTCTGAACCCATGCCCAAGTGGAACGGAGTTCCCTCAGATGCTCCTCCAGAGCCAGAATATTTTGTGCTTCAAAAGACTCAAGAAGTAAGGAAGGTTGAAAACCATAATTTATCAGGAACGGGGAACTCTGGGATGAAGAGTTCACAGCACAATCTGGGGAAACTCCGCCCATTGTAGCAGGGTAGCCCCTGATCTGAGACTATGACCTTAGGTATCCCGTGGAGCCAAATGACTTCTTTAGCAAAAATCATGGCCAGTTCCTGAGCAGAAGGTAGTCCTTTGAGTGGTACAAAGTGAGCCATTGTAGAAAAACAATCTACGATCATTAGGATGACCGTGTAGCCCTTAGATACAGGTAGTTCCACCATAAAATCAATGGACAAATACGATGAGGGATGTTCCCCATTCGGAATTGGTTGAAGGACACAATTAGGACATGCTGCCAAAAATGCGGAACAGTCAGCTCTCAAGCTAGGCCACCAAAAGAGCCGAGAAATGGACCATATCAGCTGATCTCTCCCAATATGACCAGCTGCCTTAGAAGTGTGATAAGTCTTGAGCAGTCTGGTGCATAAAAGGTCAAGTACAAAGCATCTCCCTCTAGGTTTATCAACTGGTGCAGAGGCTTGAAATGCCAAGATCTCCTCTCCCAATGGAGAGGTAATGCTCGTACATATAGTAGCCAGTATATGGTCGGAAGGAATGATAGGCATGGGAGCACTCTGCTCCTTAGAATTCAAGCAAAACTGGCGTGATAGGGAATCAGCCCTAATATTCTTTGAGCCAGGAATGTAAGAAACCATGTAATTGAATCTAGAAAGAAACAAAGCCCATCTGGTCTATCATGAAGATAATCTTTTGGCCTCAGACAAATAAGTAAGATTCTTGTGAACTATGAGAATAAGGATCCGAGAGCTAGTCCCCTCGAGGAGATATTGCCACTCCCTAAGGGCTAGAATAATGGCCAGTAATTCATGGTCACCTGTGTCGTACAGAATTTCAGTCTTGGACAGTTTCTTAGAAAAGAACTTGCAAGGAAGCAATGCCTCTCCCGGAGCTGAGCATTGAGAAAGGAGGGCGCCTACTCCCGTCTCGGACGCATCAACCTCTAGGGTAAACGGCAAGGTGGGTTTTGGATGGGACAATATTGGAGCTGCTGCAAATGCCGACTTAAGTTTCTCAAAAGCTAGAAGAGCGCTGGGGAACCAGTCCGAAGTATGAGTCATGTCTGTAAGTGGTTTAACCACAGTAGAAAAATTCCGTATGAACTTCCTATAGACATTGGTAAAACCCAAAAATCGTTGTATGGGAAAGGGCCACTGCAAGACTGCCGATAATTTTTGAAGGTCCATAGCCAAGCCAGATAAGGGGATAACATACCCTAAGAATGTCACTTGAGGTTTATGAAATTCACATTCTCCAGTTTACAAAATAATTTATTCTCCCTTAAGAGTTGTAGTACCATGGACACATCTAAACGATGGGCCTCTAACGTCGGAGAGTGGATGAGAATGTCATCCAGGTAGACAACCACACAACGTTGTAGTAAATCTCTCAGAACATCATTGATGAACTCCTGGAAGACAGCAGGAGTGTTGCATAGACCAAAAGGCATGACAAAATATTCACAATGCCTGCTCTGGGTATTAAACTTCATCTTACACTTGTAACCCTCTATGATTCTAACGAGATTGTAAGCGGCCCTCAGATCAAGCTTGGTAAATACCTTTGAACCTTTCAATCGATCGAACAACTCAGTAATCAAAGGAATGGGGTAGGCATTTTTAACCATCAACTTATTCAAACCTCTGAAGTCAATACAAGGTCTCAGCTCCCCATCCTTCTTTTTGACAAAAAAAGAAGCCTGCACAGGCTGGTGAAGTAGACTTATGGATAACACCTCAGGACAAGGCATTAGACACATACTCCTCCATGGCCTTATTCTCATCTATAGACAGCAGGTATACGTGGCCCCTGGGAGGCATAGTACCAGGAATTAGGTCAATAGTACAGTCGTACGGCCTGTGAGGCGGTAATGTACTGGCCTGTACCTTGTTGAATACGTAGCGGAAAGGCAGGTACTCCTCAGGCAGGGCCAAGGAAGAAGAAAACAGTATTCTCGTGGGATGCTGGAGGCAGGAATCGGTAAACTAGGAAGACCAGGAGAAAATGTCACAAGTGCGCCAGTCAATCCTAGGGTTATGGGCCTGCAACCAATGAAACCCAAGGACAATAGCATAAAGTGGAGAGCTGATCACCTGAAACTGCAGAGTCTCCCTGTGAAGTGCCCCTACCATAAGAGACAAGGGAAGAGTCTCATGAGTAAAGTGTGAGGGTTGTAGGGGCCGTCCATCTATGGCCTCAATAGCCAATGGGGAGGAGCGGAGCTGCAAAGGAATGGAGTGTTTGGCTGCAAACTCAGCATCAATACAATAACTGGCAGCACCTGAGTCTATCAAGGCTGGGGCTACCACCAATGAATTGGCCCAAGAAAGAATAACCTCAAGTATAGGTTCATCCTATAGAACCTCTGGGGACTGAGAAATTCCACCCAGTGTCTGTCCCCGACAGGACCCTAGGTGCAAGCGTTTCCCGGCCAGACAGGACAGGATCACAATAAGTGCTCAGGTTTCCCAAAATACAGACAGTGGCCCTCCCTTCGATGGAAAGCCCTCTCCACCACAGAGAGGCGAGTGAAACCCAGCTGCATAGGCTCTTTGCCGACAGGGTCAGAACCAGGAAGGATGGGAGGCGAGGGAGGAATGGGTGGGTGTGCAAAGTTAGGTGCCAGCCAAGACGGAGGCCTACGCAGGCACTCACTAAAAGACGGTCTTTCCCTGATCCTGGTATCAATCAGTATAGTAAATGTAATTAATTCGTCCAGATCACTGGGCACTTACGGGCTGCAATTTTGTTCTTTATTGAGTCACTCAACCTCTGGGAAAAAGGCGGCTACAAGTGCCTCATTATTCCAACCCACCTCCACCGCCAGAGTATGTAATTTGATTGTGTACTCTTCCAGTGTTCGTGCGCCCTGCCGGATGGTCAAGAGGTTCTTGGCAGCGGAGGCCGCATGGCCCGAAACATCAAGAACCCGCAGAAAAGATGCCACAAACTCCACAGAGTTGTATATAATGGGTTTGTCCGTCTCCCATAATGGATTGGCCTATGCCAATGCTTTGCCTAACAGGAGCGAAATCATAAAGCTAACCCTACTTCGCTCATATGCCCAACTGTTTGAGGAACCCATGACACAGCACTGGGTCACCCTCATAGTACTGAGGGAGCGGAGCAGAACCAGATAAACCTCTGGCAACACTGGCTTCAGGAGCAGCAAGAATAACCGGTGCCGGAGTAGGATCACAGGAGGCCACCTGTTGTCAATCAGAATGGTCAAGGTGTGCGGTGCGGGTTAGGAGAGTCTGCATGGCCAAAGATAAGTGATCAATACGTTGATCCTGCATCTCCATCCTGGCCAAAATGCTCTGAGCAGGTGGGTTCCCTGTACCGTCTGTACTCATGGCCCTTACGTACTGTCACGGTAGCGGTACAAATGAGACAATACACAGGTACAGTATAATGAACACCAACTTTATTTAATGGTAATACAGGTATGAGTGTAAACAACTCCAAATGAGATCCCATAGGGAGGCAGGCATCAGGGCTCGAGCAGCAATTTCCAGATCTTGGAATGCTACTCAAGAGCGAATCCTGCATAATTTTTTATTCAAGACACAACCAGAATGACAAACAGTGGTCAGACTTGCCTAAAGTCCCACCTGAGCGGGTAGTCAGCCAGAGCCACAGGTCAGCACCAGAGTGGGTGGTCAGACTATAACCAGGGGTCATACACAGAGCGGGTAGACAGCCAAAGCCACAGGTCTGCACCAGAGTGAGTAGTCAGACTATAGACAGGGGTCACACATGGAGCAGGTAGTCAGCCAGAGCCACAGGTCAGCACCAGAGTGGGTAGTAACACTAAGCCAGGGGTCATACACAGAGCTGGTAGTCAGCCAGAACCACAGGCCTGCACCAGAATGGGTAGTCAGACTATGCCGGGGGTCATACATGGAGCGGATAGTCAGCCAGAGCCACAGGTCAGCACCAGAGTGGGTAGTTAGACTATAGCCAGGGGTATCGGACACTGGAGCAAACGGAAGCCAAGCAAGGGTCAAACGAAGATCAAACATAGGACACAAGAAGCTAGTGCACTGGACACCAACATAAGAGCAAATGATCTAGGTGTCCAGGCAGCTTATATTAAGTGGAAGGCAGAGGAGGTAGAGCACACAACAAGGCCCTTATCACTTTAAAAGTGCGTCACTGGAAGATTTCCCAGATGACATGTGCCCGCTCGAGATGCCGGCCACACGCAGAAGTAACCTGCATAGAAGACGCGGCATGACAGCCGCGAGGAGAAGGAAGCGACCGACTCCATCGAACTGGCCGCCAGATGATGGATAAAGAAGCGGACGGCTAGTCAGATGCCGGCCGCAGGTAGGGCACAGCTGTGACACCATAACTCATAAAATAAGGATGGAGGTTACTGGAATTAATGTATAATGTATTCTGAGACATTTTGAGTGTGAAGATTTACAATAAAGCATAATATTTTCCTTCTACAAACCGAGAGCTGTTGAAATAAATGTGATGGACAAGATGCTGTGCTCCCTACATATAATATTCAGAAGTGCTGCTTTCAGTGCCTAAGTGATGTTTTTTTTTTCCGCGGCTGGCTTTGTAGATTTCAGAAATGATGAATCACTTTGCATGAGACTGACAGATGGGCTGGGTATACCAGAAAAGCTGTGTTAACAAATGCTCTTTCTAAAGTGTGGGTGTCAGTCACACACACAGCTTCTGGAAACCATTAAAAGAGGATATAAAGTAGGATGTATACACATTCACTGCAAGAGGGCTCTGCAAAACATTAACATTTTGAGTGCCACAGGAATGTATTGCTCTGCAATGCTTTGAAAAGAGGATTTTAGTCTTACCTGTTAAATCCTTTTTTCTTAGTCCATACAGGTTACTGGTAACTCTGGGTATGTGATCCACCCCTTTAATTGTTGGCAGGAACAATTCTAGAATTGTATGCAGGGGGTGGAGCCTACCTTCCCTCCTTGGATGCAGCTAGCCAACCAGCTCTAGAATGATTTGAAGACACTAACTATTGATTAGATAGTGAAGGGAAGGACCCTGAAGGACCCCCACGGTGTGCCACAGGAGAGCCAAGCATTGTCCCTTGACAGGGTGGGAGACCAGTAACTTGTATGGGCTAAGAGAAAAGGATTTAACAGGAAAGACTAAAATCCTCTTTTCTCTGTAGTCCAATACAGGTTACTGGTAACTCTGGATGTCCATCCATTGAGTTTCCCAGAGGCGGGAAGTAAGGCAAGGACCAGGTGCAAGGCCCCCAAAGTCACCAGAGCAGATATGAACCATCAGATCAGAGATAGCCTAACAAACAATGAAGTGTCAACGGACACTGAACAAGGGTAACAACACCCCAACTGTTACACAGCACACTGAACTAGAGCCAACGGCGCTCAAAAGTGAAGGAAGCACCAAGAACCGAAGAAAATTCTAAGCCGGCAAGACTGCCTCCAGGATTTTCCTCCCAAAGCTGGCATCAGCCGATGCCAGCACATCAACCCGGTAATGCTTCGAAAAAGTGCACAGACGACCAGGTGGCAGCCTTGCACAATTGATCAACATATGCCTGATTCTTGTAAGCCCAAGAGGCTCCAATAGATTGAGTAGAATGAGCCGTGACCCTGAAAGGGACTGGCTTCTTCCTCAGCTCATAAGCCTTATGAATAGAGGACTTGATCCAAGAAGCAATAGTCACTTTGGATGCAGGTCTTCCTGCCCTAGGACCCTCAGGAATGACAAACAACTCGTCAGATTGCCTGATAGACTCACTGCGATGTACATAAAACTTGAGACAAAGCACCACGTCTAACAAGTGGAGATCCCTCTCCTTGTCAGAGGTGGGGTCAGGGCAGTATGAGCAACGCCCTGGAAGAAAACTTTGACATCAGGAAGGATGACAATTCGCCTCTGAAAGAAAACAGAGAGAGCAGACATCTGAACTTTAAGGGAACTCAAACTGAGGCCCTTATCCACGCCGTCCTGCAAAAAGGCCAGGACTGTGGGCAGATCAAATTACAGGTCCTTATTGGCAAACCAAGATAGGAAGGTCGACCAGACACGATGGCAGATCTTGGAAGAAACAGGTTTGCGGGCACTAAGCATAGTAGCCACCACACCAGAAGAAAACAATTTCTTCTTCAATATTGAGGATTCAATTTCCAAGCTGTCAAGGCTAGACGATGAACATCCTCCTTCCAAAGGAAACCCTGTAGAAGAAGATCCGGACAGCAAGGGAGCAGGAATGGCTCCGCCACTGACAGAACCAGAAGCTCAGGAAATGAAGCCTGTCGAGGCCAGTACGGATCAATCTGAATGACTCGACAACGCTCCAGTCCTAATTTCTCTAACACCCTGTGAAACATTGGGAGGAGAGGAAAGATGTATGCCAGAGGGAATAACCAAGGAATGGACATTGCATCCACCACCAGAGCTAGAGGGTCCCTCCATCGAGAGCAGAACCTCGGAACCTTCCTGTTGTGTCTCGTTGCCATCAGGTTGATGTAAGGAAGACCCCATTTCTGAACAATGAGGGTGAACACCTCTGGGTGCAGCTCCCACTCTCCGACGTCCACTGTGTGTCGACTGAGGAAGTCCGACATGATATTTCTAAGCCAGGAATGTGCACTGCGGATATGGCAGGAATGTGTTCTTCTGCCCAGGACAAAATAGCCTTGACCTCTAACCAAGCGGCGAGACTTCTTGTTCCGCCCTGCTTGTTGATGTAAACCACGGCCGTGGTGTTGCGGGACTCTAACCGAACTGGACAGTCTTCCAGCTGAGATGTCCAATGATGAAGGGCATGAAATATCACCTGAAGCTCCAATATGTTGATGGGAAGGAGAGATTCCTCTGGAGACCACCGACCCTGAGCACTCAGGCGACCCAGGGCCGCTCCCCAGCCAGAGACTGGCATCCGTCATCACCGTGGTCCAGAAGGTTACCAGGAAGGACCTGCCCTTCAGCAGATGGGAGAGGTTGAGCCACCACGACAAACTCAGTTCCACATGAAGAGGGAGGGACACTGACATCTTCAGAAGGTCCGGCTGATCCCTGCACACCTGGATCACAAACCGCTGGAGTTCCCTGGTGTGCACCGTGGCAAATGGTACCGCTTCTATGGTGGAAATGAATTTCCCCACTAGAGATGACAGCTTCTTGGCTGGAATTGGATCTTGAACCAGGATCGCAGAAACCCTGTGGGCGATCTGGTAAGCTAACTCATCCGTGAGAAACACCATGTTCTTCTGGGTATTGATGAAGAGGCCCAGGAAGACCAGGCGCTGGGATGGGACAAGATCTGATTTGTCTAAATTGATGATCCATGAAAGCATGAATGCATTGCTGAACCTGCTGATGAAGAAGTTCCGCAGAAGGGGCTTTCAGAAGCAGGTTGTCCATGTATGGAGTAATTCTGATGCCGTCTCGGTGGAGGACGGACACTAAGGCTCCCAGGACACAGTTGAAGACTTGAGGAGCTGTCATCAGACCAAATGGAAGAGCTGAAAACTGAAAATGTACCCAGTCGCAGGCAAAGCGGAGGTACTGCTGGCTCTCTGGATGAAAGGCAATGTGTAAGTACGCGTCCTGAAGATCCAGTGATGCAAGGAATTCCCCCGGGGACATGGCAGCAAGCACCGTTTATGGAGACTCCTGGTGATAATGAGTCTGGATCACAAAGGAATTGAGATCCTTTAAATCCAAAATGGGACAAAAACCGCCGTCCTTCTTGGAGACCAAAAAGAGGTTTGAGTAAAAACTCATACCTCTGTCCTGAACTGGAATAGGCTCTAGAATGTCCTTGTCCAGAAGAGCCTGAACAGTGCTGTAGAACAGATGGCGTTTCCCTGTGCCCTGAGGTGTATGAGAAGTAAAGAAGCGAAAGGGAGGAAGAGCGATGAAAGGGATCCTGTACCCTTCCGTCACCACCTGTAAAATCCATTGGTCCGTCACTGAAACTTCCCAAATGCTGTGATAGTGATGCAGACGACCACCCACAGCAGAGTGTGGACCCGGGTTTGATGAGTCATGCCAAAGAAGGCTTAGAAGCCTTGTACTTGGAGGAGACCTTGGGCTTCCATTGCTGTTTGGGCTTGGAGGAGGTACGCGGAGCTGAGGGGACTGTCTGGTTCACCGGACGTGTCTCATTTTGAAAGGAACTAATATACCGATTACGCTTAAGCTGTGTTTTCTTCTTAGGAACCAAGGGTAGAAGTGTACTCTTACCCCCTGTGGCCTCACCGATCAGATCCTTAAGATCTGGCCCAAACAAAGAAGTGCCTTGAAAAGGGAAGGACAGCAATGCTTTCTTAGAAGCAGTGTCAGCAGACCAGATCTTGAGCCAAAGAGCCCGTCTAGCAACCACATACATGGTGGAAACCCTAGCCACAAAACGGATGGCATCAAATAAGGCATCAGAAAACATAGTGCTGTGCCTCAGAAATGTTGGCAAGGAGGTGCAACATATCTTAAGTAGGAGCACCCTGACAGACAGCAAGAGTGAGCTGTTCAGTCCAGACCGCAATGGCCCAGCTTACCCATGCTGCTGCGAGTGCTGGTCACATGGCAGAACCAGCAGTGGCAAAGATGGACTTGAGGGAGACCTCAAGTTTCTTGTCAGTCCAGTCCTTTAGAGAAGATGCATCAGACACTGGCAAGGCAGTAGACTTGGAAAGCCTGGAGATAGGAGCATCTACTTTGGGAGGATGAACCCACTGAGCAAGCGCAGCCTCAGAAAAGGGATAAAGCTTGGCAAATTTCTTGGAAACAGAAGGTTTCCTGTCCGGAGACTTTCATTCTTCGGACACAAGGCGGTTAAGAGTGGGGTTAGGTGAAAAGCAAGTAAAGGGCTTTTTAGGCTCCTGAAATACATCAGAAGGGTCAGAAGGAACCTCCTGCACTAAGGATATGTTTAGGGTATTTAAAACAGCCCTGATCAGGCCCTCAGCCGAGGGCTCAGGATCAGCCTCAAAAGGGTCCCCAAAAAAGTGAGAGGAACCCACCGCAGAACATTCCTCAACATCTGTATCCACCAGCAGTTCCTCCTCAGAGGAATCTGACACGTCAGGTACTCCCTGAGGCTTTGGCAGAGAAGACTTGGTGGAGGAGGGGGTCTGCCAAGAATGAACAACCCCCAGTAACTGGGATGGAAAGAGTTGCAATGTGGACCTAAGGTCCCTAGTAGCAGCCTTGAACTCTTGCTCCCAAACTGCCTCTCATGCATGGCTGGAGGTCCCTGGAAGACTCTCAGCGACATCAGAACATGCTGGGAATAAAGGACCTGAGAATTCTCTAGGTAACCCTGAATGACAGGAAGAACAATGCGCAATAGGGGATACAGAGACCCCAGCATCCTTAGTCTTAGGTCTGGCCCCAAGCTCCAACAGTATAGACATTCTTACAGTGTCAATTAACCTTACTGTATGAGAAATCACCCAATTACAGTGTGTAGGATTAAGGTTTCACCCCAGAAATCGCTAAAGTAAACTTATCTAACAGGCAAAGGGTTAATCAGCAGAGGAGAGAAGGAGAGTCCAAGCCCAGAGTAGGAGACTCGTTCTGGAAATATCACAAAATGGCTGCTGCAGCGGGAGCTAATCAGAAACGAGTGTGCGAAGCAAGCGCTCATGGGAAATGTAGTTTTCCCAGAAAAGTACCCCAAACAGTGCCCGAAGCCCCCTGAGCCCCCCAACACACAAGAAACATGAACTGGATGATAGAGCAAGGGCAGACAAGTATAATGAGCCATCTCTGAAGTCGCTAGGTTAAACAGTTGCAGAGATATGTCCCAAACTGTGCAGTCCCATAGGAGTGAATGGAGCAATGGCGCCTATGCGGTAAATCGCGCAACTCAAATTTTACAAAATTGAAACTGTAAAACTAAAAGACATGAAACATCACCAAAACATGTTAGGGTACCCAAAAAACACTGAACCAGTAGGAAAAGTGTTAGAATGCAAACCAGCAGCTAAAGGGTTAAGTACCACATAAACCTACTCCAAACACCCAACAGACATACAGATAGACCCAATGAGTGCAGGAGTGTGCAATAGGAACTCCAAATGAAAAACCCCTGTGCGGAGGGGCACTGTGGGACATGTGGACCTGCAGCACTCAAAGGGTTGCTCACCTTTCCTGCAGATCTTCTGTCTTCAGATTACCATGTTTAAAAAAGAAGCCTCGGTGGGCAACTCCTGAGGAAAGAACTTGTAGCCAAGATTTTCCCCCCAGGGCTTAAGGTCCACAAAAAGCACCTGGTCACTGAGCTAGCCACATCTAAGGGCATTGTCAGTTATGGTAATCCACCTAATGGTGGTATTCCATTACTAACATAGCAGAACTGTTCTCTTGCCTGTGTTATCTTCACCAATGAACAAATCTTTCTGGAGCGGGTTGGCTTGCTGCAGCCAAGGAGGGAAGGTAGGCTCCACCCCCTGCATACAATTCTAGAACTGTTCCTGCCTACAATTAAAGGGGTGGATCGCCTACCCAGAGTTACCAGTAACCTGCATTGGACGATAGAGAAATCACCCAATTACAGTGAGCCCAATTACAGGGAGGCCTGTTGCTGTAGACAAGGAGGACTTCAGTGCCTGGTGCTACAGACAGAGAGGCCTGGACAGCCTGGTGCTACAGACAGAGAGGCAAGGGCCTAGTGCTACAGACAGGGAGGACTGGAAAGCCTGAGCCAGGATGGCCTGGAGTCATGTATCAGGTGCAAATGAAGACAACAAAGCACTAAATGCTTGGAAAGGCTGGCCTAAATACCTATCCAACAGGACGAGCTGACCAGGGGCTCGATTCTATTACCAGAGCAAAAAAAAAATAGGCATTGTGTTTTTTAATTCAGGTTTAAGTATCCTATTACCCAACTTGTGAAAACAAAATCAGCAGTAATGATACGTACCGCCAGTCAAAAAAAGCCCATAGGAAACAACTAAAAACAATGTGCAAGTAGCATTCTATTACACACGGTCAGTATTAAAGCTTGTTTTGTGGTTACATTTTCTGTATGTAAGCCTGCACCTCGGAGATGAGGCGTAGAAGCCACAATGATGGTTTCAAAACCATTTTTGTTTGAACAAAAATAGTGTAGTATACAGTGTACATCATAGAAAGTCGACATAGAGTGCCCCCTTCGAAATATTAACCCCTCCTTTTGAAATTCGACTTATAGTGCTTTCTTTCACCATTTTAATTCGACAAATATTGTTCACATTCAACATTTTAACCCCCCAACCTTAAAAAAACAACTTATAGGGCTTTCTTTCACCATTTTAATGCAACAAACATTGTTCACATTCAACATTTTAACCCTTCCCCTTTAAAGTTCAACTTACAGTGTTCCTTTGACCTTCTTTCTCCATTTGAATTGTAATAATTTTGCTCCCATTCAACATTGTTTATTTCCCAGTTTTAATGCAAAATACAGACTCTTTATGTGTCACAGTGATTACTGTGCAACAATGTATAACTTGCCGTGCTAAGTGTGAAAGACCTCTCACTCCTACTATTTGTTGGCTAAACCTGTTTGATGTGTTTATACTACAATAAGAAGTGATATTAACTCCTCCTTTATTGTTGTGAGCAAGGTTATTGAATAAGTGTGACCCAATTTACATAACAATACCTGAAACTATTATAAAAAGGACCAAAATCAAAAAGAAGAAAAACCAGCCCTTCACATCAGACTCTCATCCTGTAGGAGGATTATGGTGTGAATGCTGAAAAAAGACCAGTTCTGCACTTTCCAAAAGGCCCTTTCAAGTACAGAGTCAGAATAAAAATTAACCTTTATTAGTTTATTTAAAATGGTAACCAACCAAAATGAAACTCCTATTTGTTGGAGGTTGTCATGCCTATGCTTACCTCTGTTTGGGAGCGGCTTCCTATGCTCTCACCTCTGCCGCCTAGTCACTTCCTTCCAGTCCATCATACATTCTTCCGTGTCCCCTGCCGGCCTCTTCATCTCTATGATTTATGGCCGGCATCCACGCCTCACTTTGGTTCCTGCTTCCGGTCCTGTACTATTTCAGGCTGGATTGCACCACAGGTAAGACGCATTGTTATAGCGTCTCGTGTCAGAGTCTTTATCTGTCCTGTACCTGTCTTTTAGCCTGTGTATGACCTGGATAGCTGCTTGACTATTCTACTTGCCTGCTCAGTCTCTGCTATAACTCCCAGCCTGTGTATGACCCAGATAGCTGCTTGACAATTCTCATTGCCTGCTCCTTCTCAGCTTAAACTTCCAGCCTGTGTATGACCTGCATAACTGCCTGACCATTCTCCTTGCCTGTTCCTTCTCTGCTATAAACTGCCAGCCTGTGTATGGACTGGATAACTGCCTGACCATTCTCCTGTCTGCTCCTTTAGTGCTCTGAACTGTCTGCCTGTGTATGACCCTGATTGTTCCTTGAATTCTCTTCTGCCTGTTCCTGTCTGCCTAGCTGTTCTGCCAGTGGCATTCCGGTTTGCCTCCGTCATCGGCATGGAGGATCCTGAGTAAGTGCCTTTTCTGTAACTTGTTTTTGTATTGGAGTGCTAGTCTTCTCCTTGGGGATAGCTTAGTATAATTTGCCTAGGTAGGGGTTATCCTGAGTTACCCTTCAGCTCCTCTGTTGGGGACCACAACATCTGGCTTTGTGGCCAGCACCTTTAGGCAGCTCAGCCGCAGCAAAACCCTGTCTTAGGCAACCTCCGCTCGCTAGCACCATACCCAAGCGTTGCTCCCCAGCTTCTTGCTCAGTTATCCCTTGTTGGAGGAGCCTTTTATCTCCTTGGTACTCCCACCTTTTATTTAGGGCTTCTAGGCCCTGCATTACAGAGGTCCAGAAAATATAAAAATTAAAGTGGAACTAATTCCACTGGATAAAGTTCACTGGATAAATGGGGGGATAATATTACAGAATGGATACCCTATTAATTGATTTGCAGCCAACTAGGATTTATTTATGTAACGGTGTACCATTGTATGCTTCAGTGTAAGCACCTGAATAGGATCATTTAATCAATGAGAATCCACAATAGCACATAAGAAATATTTGCCTTGTCTTTATTGTTGTTTCTAGTACTTAGGAAATATCCAAGTGTGCATTAAACTTTATATGTATTGAATTTGGCATACAGAGGGTTAATATGTGTGAATCCCTCTGTTAATCGCCAATGATCCAAGTGAATAGAGTAAAATAAGAGACAGCAAATACTCCAATACTCCATCTTTATTATGTGAGAGGGTAACATCAATACTTATATTGATCACCTTCTTTTCTCTTATTACAAACTTCTGTCCAGTCTACAATACTGTGGCTCACAGTAGCAGTTAAAGGAGGGTTAACTCTTGTTGTACTCAGCAAAACAATTACTCTACCTAGGAGTCAGTGTACATATTGCGCCCATCTAGCGATAAAGTGAAGGGTTTTGTAGTGAATGAGCAATAGAGGGTTCTGTTACAATTAAAGAGGCTGATTGGTCCAGAGAGTCCACTTTCAAATCATTTTATTCTAAATCTATTCGACATGTATCTTAAAAAGTAGTAGATCAGCTTTAAACTAGCATAGAATGAAACCTTCCGTCTTGCAATAAAATTAGAGGATTTTCCTAACTTTGTGAAGCAAAGTCAGGATTTTATTAAAGACAAGGAGGTGAATATTATCTCCCATGTCATATACTCCTTATCATGTATTTTCTCTCTCTTTACAGATGTTTTATAGCAAGATTTTCAGATGAAAACTTTCAGATATGTGTCACGGTTACCCAAAAATGTTCCGGAGTCAGTATGGTATAATTAGATGCAATTTTATTGAAAACGGAAAAGTAGTGCACAATATATATAAAAGGAACAAACAGAGGATTACAAGCCAGCGAGCACTGCTATCAGGAATAGTAGGATGCCAAGCTCGAACACTCGGCTAGAGACTAGGCCTCAGCCACTGGTAGTCTCGATAGGAACCAGGAGCAGGAACAGAAACAGGAACACAGAATCTTGATCCGACGTTGCTAGAGTACTGACTCACGCCTACAGACAGTATGGAGCAATAACTGACCCACACCTGCAGTCAGTATTAGAGCTAGTCTACCAGATCCCCAGGTCTGCGCTAAATAGGGTGTCTGCTAGGTACAAGGGACAAACGTAAGAATAATCAGACAGAGCCTCAAGTCGGCACCAGAGAGGGTAGTCAGACAAGCCAGGTCATACACAGTTTGGATAGTCAGTCAGAGCCACAGGTCTGCACCAGGTTGGGTGTCCACTAAAGGGATAATCAAAGAGTAGTCAGACAGAGCCGCAGGTCAACACCAGAATGAATGGACAGACAAGCCGGATCATACACAGGAATCAGGAATACTAGAAAATGAACTGCTCAGAACAACAACGTAAGGTTTCCTGAGTCAGGACTCAGTCTGCCCTTTAAACCCCTCCACAGGAACTAGGTAGGAGGAGCAGCTTAGAGGAAGGAAGTAGGTAGGAGGAGACTACAGGAAACAAACACACATAAAACAGAGGCCTGCAGCATGCTTGAAGCCTCGTGCCTGCAGATGACGCATCTGGCTTTGATGCTTCCAATTGCTCGTGGAAATGGCACCGGAGCATCAAAGTGAGCATTGCCAGAAGTGGTGTTACGGTTTATTGACACTCAGAGACAGTAAGTTAGGTAAAAACACAGTTTTATTGAACAAATGTAAAATGGCAATAACCCTCACGGGTCCAGTAATATATATACAATATAGTACTGTCACGGGACAGGTTACAGTAGTAATTACCCACAAGGGTCCAGCAATTGTACAAACAACAATAACAATATACTGACACAGGTCAGGTAATACGTGTGATTCTCAAACGAGGCAGCAGTTAACGGGTTACTGATAGGCCAGGAAGACTGACAGGCCCTATCAGCGCAGGGCCCTTAAGACTCTCACTAGGGAGGGAGAGTATAAACAGTGAGTAATGCCACAGGAATAAGCGAAGGCCCTTAGTAAACTTATAGGCTGCCATAGCAGTAGCGGAGGACAGACTGTATGCCCAGAGGTTGCCCAACGGAGTATCACGGTGCCCGTGATTGCTGCAGTTCTCTGTCTATCACCTGCAGGGGGCTCCCATTGGCTGTCTGCAGTCAGCCCGCCTCTGGTTGCCTTTTTAAACTCAGTCTGGGCACCCTTTAGTTGCCCTTTCGTGGTGTCTCTGACAGCATTCTCTTTGCCTGTCTGCTGAAGCTATTGGGCCTGTTCCTGAGTTCCTGTGTTCTTGAGTTCCTGAGTTTACCTGTTCCAGTGTTCCTGCCTGCTTGTCAGTTCCAGTCCGGTTCCGGTTGCTGTCGTTCCGGTTGCCAGCCCCGGTGCTCGTCCCGGTGGAGCCTCGGCCTGCTCCTGCTGTTTCCTGTGTTCAGTTCCTGTGGCGATATTTCTCTCCTGTCGCTCCGGCGACATACTGTCTGTTGGTCCCAGCGTGCGGACGCTGGTTTACTCCATTAGCCTTGCAGCTCACAATACTGTCTGTTGGTCCCAGCGTACGGACGCTGGTTTACTCCATTAGCCTTGCGGCTCCCTATACTGTCTGTCAGTCCCAGCGTGCGGACGCTGGTTTACTCCATTGGCCTCGTGGCTCACTGTGCTGTCTGTTGGTCCCAGCATGCGGACGCTGGTTTGCTCCATTGGCCTTGCGGCTCACTATACTGTCTGTTGGTCCCAGCGTGCGGACGCTGGTTTGCTCCATTGGCCTTGCAGCTCACAATACTGTCTGTTGGTCCCAGCGTGCGGACGCTGGTTTGCTCCATTGGCCTTGCGGCTCACAATACTGTCTGTTGGTCCCAGCGTGCGGACGCTGGTTTACTCCATTGGCCTTTCGGCTCACTGTGCTGTCTGTTGGTCCCAGCGTGCGGACGCTGGTTTACTCCATTAGCCTTGCGGCTCACAATACTGTTTGTTGGTCCCAGCGTGCAGAAGCTGGTTTACTCCATTAGCCTTGCGGCTCACAATACTGTCTGTTGGTCCCAGCGTGCGGACGCTGGTTTACTCCATTAGCCTTGCGGCTCACAATACTGTCAGTTGGTCCCAGCGTGCGGACGCTGGTTTACTCCATTAGCCTTGCGGCTCACTATACTGTCTGTTGGTCCCAGCGTGCGGACGCTGGTTTGCTCCATTGGCCTTGTGGCTCATTCTACTACCTGTTGGTTCCAGCGTGCGGACGCTGGTTTACTCCATTTGCCTTGCGGCTCAAGGTACATTTGTTGGTCCCAGCGTGCGGACGCTGGTTTACTCCCTGACCTGCAGTCAGGTTTCTGGTGCTGTCCAGTCCTAGCAGCACTTGTTTCAGATGTGTACCGACACTAGCCTCCCCTTGGGTGAGACAGCTTGACCGAATACTCTATTTACCATCCTACTGTCATTGTCATCTGACAGTCACTGGTCTTAGAGGTGTCTTCCTTCTTGGGCTGCCCTGCCCGGTATTGGTAAGGCCGGTAGAACCTTTCACGTTGCCACCTTTAGGTTGCCTTACCCGGTATTGGCAGGGCCGGTAGAGCTTATTCCTTGTGTATTCCTCAGGCTGCCCTGCCCGGTATTGGTAAGGCCGGTAGAACCAGTACGTTACCATCTTACGGTTGCCTTACCCGTTATTGGCAGGGCCGGTAGAGCCTACTTATCACTATACCTTCAGTAACGCTTGGGTTGCCTTGCCGGTATTATTTGCAAGGCCGGTAGAGCCTATCTCAATTGTCAATTGCTTATATATATATATATATATATATATATATATATATATATATGTGATGTTTGTATGTGTATGAAAACCCTATGGGATTGCCTTAACTTTTCAATAAAGTTATGTTTTTTCCTAAACCTTACGTCTGAGAGTCTTAACAAACCGTGACACGGAGACTACAATGCCAACAACCGGTGGAGAACGGCCCTTTCCCCCGTGGGGATAGATTAATACTCAGACCAATGTCGACTGCCGAGGTGGAAGTAGCCTGAGGAGCCCAAGGAAGCCCAACCTCAGCTGATGGTAGGAGTATAGGTCTAGTGTAATGTGGCACAGAATGGAAGGCTCACACCGGAGTGTTGCCCGCGCGACACTGAGCGTAACCGAGACCAGGCTGCAGGAATGAATATACGGTATGCAACACTGCCCGGATGCCAAGCCCAACGGAGCCACAGAAGGAGCAGCAGGCAATCCTGGACAGATAGTAAACGGAGGCCCAACGGGTCGGTACACAGATCAGGAACAACAGCCAACCGGAATCGGAATCCAGAGCAGGAATGTCAGCCAGGCCAGATTGGTACACAGAGCAGGAACGTCAGCCAATCCGGGTCGGTACACAGAGCAGGAATGTCAGCCAGGCTGGGTCGGTACACAGAGCAGGAACGTCAGCCAATCCGGGTCGGTTCACAGAGCAGGAACGTCAGCTAGACCGGGTCGGTACACAGAGCAGGAACGTCAGCCAGTCTGGGTCGGTACACAGAGCAGGAATGTCAGCCAGGCCAGGTTGGTACACAGAGCAGGAACGTCAGCCAATCCGAGTCTGTACACAGAGCAGAAACAGAAGCAGCAGAGTAGTCAGGCAGTCCGGGTCATACACTGAGATCACACGAGAAACTGGAACAAGTACTGGTACAGAAACACCACGAAAGGGCAACAGCGAAGTCACAGGACCCAGCACTTAAGGACAAATACTGGGCAGGCCAATACCACTGCAACCAATAAGAGCCAGCTGAGAACAAGACTGACAGAATGTCGCCAGTATAGCACGGGCACCGTGATAAGCGGCGGCGCTACAAGGTACTGTGACAGTACCCTCCCTTCAAAGACCCCTCCTCTGAGGAACCGGACCAGGTTTGTCAGGGAAACGTGCATGGAATCTGCGCACCAGGAGAGGAGCGTGAACATCAGCAGCAGGAATCCAGGAGCGCTCCTTTGTACCATATCCTTTCCAATGGATAAAATATTGTAAGCGCCCTCTAACCATACGGGAGTCCAGAATACTTTGTACCTCATATTCCTCGTGATCTGCAACTATCACGGGAGCAGGACAGACAGGAGCGGAGGTATACTGGTTGCAGACCAAGGGCTTTAACAGGGAAACATGAAAGACATTATGTATATGCATATTGGCAGGCAGTTCCAACATATAAGCCACAGGGGTGATCTTGCTCAACACCTTGAAGGGACCAACAAATCGAGGAGCCAGTTTATTGCATGGGACCTGGAAGTTCAAATTACGGGGCGACAACCACACTCTTTCTCCAACCTGGAAGGTCAGTGCTGGCAGACGTCTACAGTCAGCCTGCCTTTTTTATCACTGCACTGAACCACGTAGGGTATGCTGTACCCGAACCCATGAGGAACTGAGTGCCTGCAAATGCTCATCCAGAGCTGGAATAGTTTGTGCATGGAAGATTTCAGGAAGAACTGAGGGTTGGAACCCATAGTTAGCCAAAAAAGGAGAACTCTGAGTGGAAGAGTTCACTGCACAATTTCTGGCAAACTCCGCCAAGGGCAACAGGGTAGCCCAATTGTCATGGTGGTCAGAGACATAGCAGCGGAGAAATTGCTCCAAGGCTTGGTTCGACCTTTCTGCTGCACCGTTGGATTGAGGATGGTATGCGGAGGAGAATGCCAATTGAATTCCCATTTGCTCACAGAAACACCTCCTGAAGCAAGACACAAACTGGCTTCCTTTGTCAGCCACAATCACCTTAGGGATACCATGGAGTCGGAACACCTCCTTTACAAATGCCACCACCAATTCCTGCGTGGATGGCAAGCCCTTGAGTGGCACAAAGTGAGTCATCTTTGAGAATTTGTCCACAATCATAAGTATTGCAGTAAAGCCCATGGACCTAGGAAGGTCGACCATAAAATCAGTGGATAAGTGAGACTAGGGACGTTCCCCGTTGGCCACAGGCTGAAGCAAGTCCACCGGCAGATGTCGAAAAGACTTATTTTGAGCACACGTGGTGCAGGCTGCGGCAAAGGCGGCGCAATCAGAGCGGAGGCTCGGCCACCAAAACAGTCTATACAAGGACAAGATTAACTGGTCGCGTGATTTTGGAAGCATGGTATGTCTCCAGGATTTTAATGTGGATCTGAGCCGGAACAAAACATCTCCCACCAAGAGTCTCTGCTGGGGCAGATGCTTGGGTGGCCAGTATCTCCTCTCCCAGAGGAAAGGTAATACAGGTACGAATTGTGGCCAGAATGAGATCAGCAGGAATGATCAGAGCGGGAGGAACCTTCTCCTTGGACCTACTACAAAATTGGCATGACAGGGCATCAGCCTTAACATTTTTCGAGCCTGGAAGGCAGGAAACCATAAAATTAAACCTGGATAGGAATAGTGCCCATCTGGCCTGCCGGGAGGACAGCCGCTTGGATTCAGACAAGTATGTCAGATTCTTATGGTCCGTAAGAATCAAAATGGGGGAACTGGTACCCTCCAACAGATGACGCCACTCTTTCAATGCCAAAATTATAGACAGCAACTCCCATTCACCAATCTGATAAACCCTCTCCTCCTTAGATAGTTTTTTCGAGAAGTAGCCACAAGGGCCCAAAGCCTCTCCAGGAGCTGACCGTTGAGAAAGGAGGGCACCTGCTCCAATCTCTGATGCATCAACCTCCAGGGTAAAGGACAGGGTGGAATTGGGAAGCGCCAATATGGGGGCTGCAGCGAAGGCTGCTTTGAGGCCTTCAAAAGCCATAATAGCTGATTGTGGCCATTCCAAGGTACTTGCCCCCTTGCAAGTCAAGTCCGTCAGGGATTTTACAATGATAGAGGAATTCTTAATGAACTTTCGGTAGTAATTAGCGGAACCCAGAAACCTTTGGATTGCTTTGAGTTTCTTTGGACGTGGCCAATTCACAACAGCGGACAACTTCTGAGGGTCCATGGTGAACCCGGCAGCGGAAATTATATAGCCCAGGAACGTTACTTGAGGTTTGTGAAATTCACATTTTTCAAGTTTACAAAACAACTTGTTCTCACGTAATAGGCTCAGGACTCTGGATACATCAGACTGATGAGTCTCCAATGTAGGAGAGTGAATAAGGATTTCATCCAAATATACAACCACGCAACTTTGAAGGAGTTCTCGTAGCACATAATTTATGAACTCTTGGAAGACAGCTGAGGCGTTACACAGTCCAAGTCCAGACCAAGTATTCATAGTGTCCTCTCCGGGTATTGAACTCTGTCTTCCACTCATGCCCTTCTTTAAACCGTACCAAGTTGTACGCGGCTCTCAGATCAAGTTTCGTGAATATCTTTGACCCTTTGACTCGATCAAAGAGTTCAGTTATCAGGGGAATAGGATAAGTATTCTTAACCAATATTTTGCTCAGACCACGAAAGTCAATGTATGGAGGTGTAGTACCAGTGAACAATTCCAGCGCACAATCATACGGTCTATGAGGAGGAAGGACCAGGCCACAACCGCGCAAGTGTGCCAATCTATCCTGGGGTTATGTCTTTGTACCCAAGGGAACCCCAGGACCATGGTATGGTGTGGCGAATTAATTACCTGAAACTTCAGGGTTTCTGTATGCAGGACTCCCACCCTCAGCGTTAACAAGGCCGTCTCATGAATGATGTGTGAGGGCTGTAATGGTCTGCCATCAATGGCTTCTACGGCCAGCTGGGAAGCAAGAAGCAACAAGGGAATATTTTTACTGGCTGCAAATTCTGCATCTATAAAGCAGCCAGCAGCCCCAGTGTCCAGTAACGCTGGAACTGAGGCAGATTTGTTAGCACAATAAATACAGACCTTCAACAAGGGTTTATCCAAAAAATTCTCTGGAGACAATGAAATGCCCCCTATTATCTGTCTCCGACCGGCTTTAGAATTTGTGCATCTTTCAGGGGAATCGGACATGACTTAAACAAATGACCAGCCTTACCACAGTAAAGACACAGACCCTCCCTTCTCCTAAAGGCTCTCTCCTCCCTAGAAAGTGGGGTGACACCCACCATCCTAGGTTCACCACTCTCAGAGACCAGATCAGGAGGCAAGGGCAGAGAGGGAGGATAGGGTGGGTCAGGAACATGGGGAGACGTCTCCCTCTGAGACCTCCGCAGGCTCTCAGCAACCGTGGGTCTCCCTCTGACTATGGCATCCACCTGCATAGGTTCAGTATTGTCCAAAACAAGCCCCGGAGGCATTGGAGGTGAGGGAGAATAGGCTGGCCCAGAATAATGAGCGGTTACTCTGCTTGAGGACCACCGCAGGTACTCCTTAAAGAGGGTCATTCTCTGATTCTGGTATCCACCAGAATACAAAAGTCAATTAGCCTGTCCAAATCTTTAGGTAGGTCGCAAGCCGCAATCTCATCTTTCATAGTGTCACTGAGGCCTTAGAAAAAAAACGGCCATCAGGGCCTCGTTATTCCAGTCTACTTCGGCTGCCTGGGTACGAAGCTCTATCGCATAGTTGGCCATCGTGCGATTACCCTGCCGCAGGGTCATAAGGTGTTTGGATGCCAAGGCCATGCGACCTGGCCTGTCAAAGACTTGTTTAAATGATTTCACAAATTCTGAGAAATTGTGAACGATGGGTTTATTCTTCTCCCATAGTGGATTGACCCATGCCAGCATCCTGCCCGTGAGGAGAGATATAAGGAAGCCAACTTTACTGCACTCATTAGGAGAGGCATCCGGTACCAACTCGAAATATATGCCCAACTGGTTAAGGAAGCCACGGCAACTATCTGGATCCCCACCATAACGCTGTGGGTGCTGAGCGGAACCCGTCAACCTCTTGACCATGCCTGCATCAGGAGAGGTTGGAACCACAGGTGCCTGGGAGGTCTCTGGAGTGCCCACCAATAGGGTATAAATCTGTTTGACGTTGGCAGTGCGCTGCAAAACCATCTGCATGGCCAAAGACAACTGATCAAGTCATTGATTCAGTGTCTCCAGCCTTTCTAGGATGCTTTTGAAAGAATGCATTATTATCACAGTCTGAACTCATGGCCCTCGCGTACTGTCACAGTTACCCAAAGATGTTCTGGAGTCAGTACGGTATAGTTAAATGCAATTTTATTGAAAACAGAAAAGTAGTGCACAATATATACAAAAGGAACAAGTAAAGGGTTACAAACCAGCGAGCACTGCTATCAGGAATAGTAGGCTGCCAAGCTCAAACACTCTGCTAGAGACTAGGCCTCAGCCACTGGTAGTCTCGATAGGAACCAGGAGCAGGAACAGGAACACAGGATCTTGATCCGACGTCGCTGGAGTACTGACTCACGCCTGCAGTCAGTATGGAGCAATAACTGGCCCACGCCTGCAGTCAGTATGGAGCATTAACTGACCCACGCCTGCAGTTAGTATTAGAGCTAATCTACCAGAGCCCCAGGTCCGCACTAAATAGGGTGTCTGCTAGGTACAAGGGACAAACGTAAGAATAGTCAGACAGAGCCTCAAGTCAGCACCAGAGAGGGTAGTCAGACAAGCCAGGTCATACACAGTTCGGGTAGTCAGCCAGAGCCACAGGTCTGCACCAGGTTGGGTGTCCACTAAAGGGATAATCAAAGAGTAGTCAGACAGAGCCACAGGTCAACACCAGAATGGATGGACAGACAGCCAGATCATACACAGGAATCAGGAATACTAGAAAATGAACTGCTCAGAACAACAACGTAAGAGTGCCTGAGTCAGTCTACCCTTTAAACCCCTCCACAGGAAGTAGGTAGGAGGAGCAGCTTAAAGGGAGGAAATAGGTAGGAGGAGACTACAGGAAACAAACACACATAAAACAGAGGCCTGCAGCATGCTTGAAGCCTCGCGCCTGCAGATGACGCATCAGACTTTGATGCTTCCAACCACTCGTGGAAATGACGTCGAAGCGTCATAGTGAGCATCACCAGAAGTGGCGGAGCTACTACAAGGTACTCTGACAATATATTTGAAGAAGTTAAATTCACAAAGAAGTTAACTGAGTGGAGTTAGAAAAGTTCAAATGGAAAATCATCCAAGAAAAGGAAGTGTTTCTAAGGAGATAGTGCGTTATAAAGTTTTTCCATTTGAACAGATCTGTGTCTGTGACTTTCCCTCACAAAATTAGGAAAATCCTTGAATTGAACCTGATTTCAAAGCCAAAGCACTGACTCAGCTTCAAGTATCCAAAAGCTTGTGAAGGATATCCAGACACTGATTGGCAGGCATAAACTCATCAAGCCCTAGGTGATGTTCCAAAAGAATTCTGAGTACCACTTCATACAGCTGTGTAGGATATTTTGATGCTCTTTACATAAAGGATACTAATAATAAAGATTATGCAACACAAGGGCAAAGATCCCTGCCCGAAACATATATAGATAAAAGGGGATTTTTGTGTATTTACTGATAAATCCTTTTCTCTTAGTCCAGGTGAAACACAAGAATCATGAATCAAAGAACCTCCTGTGTTCCACCAAAGTAGTAACAACGAGTAATACATTGGATATGCTTAGCTACATATGCCAATATATCTGCTTTAGGTTGGCCAGTCTGCTCACAATAACAAAAACTTATCTGTCCTCACTTGCATTATACTGTAATATAACTGTGAGATCAGTACAGGATTATCAGTCAAACAGAGTTAGTGGATTATTTATGCAGAAGTAGATTTTCTCTTGAATTATCAGAACGTACACTGTACTGAAATTTAATTGGATATCAGAGCAACTAACTTGAAAAACATGTTCATCAGAAAATTAAATTTTTATTTGAGTTGTCAACTTGTAAAATATCAAAGAGAAGAAATAGAGGCTGAACTGAACTTTCTTTCTTATTAATGACATTTGGGAAAAAAGTGGAGTAAAAATCAAATGGAATGTATTATCTAACAATAAATAGTATAATACAAAGATCAAAGTGCAAAGAGACAATGAAAAATAAAAAGGATCCTTTTCACATAATGAATTACAGACCTTTAAAACAGAACACAGAGCTCACAAATTTGGCTTAATTTGTTAGAAATATGTGTGTTCTAGACACCCCACTTACTTAATGGGATGTCTCATGGTGTTTGATGCAGTGAGGACGAGTTGGGATATTCTCTGGAAGCTCCCTGGTACACAATACACAATGACATCATGTTTTATTGAAACATTATGTTTCAATAAAACAGGGCAAGAAACAACTCCTAATACCACCCCTCCTCCCCCCACCCACACACAAACACACACTTACCGTACTATGTCCATAAATGTGCACTTGCTACATAGTCAAAGAAATAATATCTGCAATCATGTCCATGGAGAGAGACATAACAGTTGCAGTCTGTTTTGGGAATTTATTGTAAACATAATAAATAAATGTTGGTGGGTATTTGCTACAAATCACTTAAGATGGGGTTTAACTAGAAATTTGAGGCTGGTGCTTAAAAGGCTAATGAAGAAAAGGGAAGGGATTCACTGATGCAATTCTTATCATTCTGGCTGACAGTGGCTATGTGTGATGATGTCTGTGGCCACCAGCCAAGGTAGGAAACCGGCCTAATAGCAGAGGGATGAAGTATAGTGCTGTAATGTTTTGTGTGTGTGTGTGTGTGTGTATATATATATATATATATATATATATATATATATATATATTATTTACCAGGAATAACACATTGAGGTTTCTCACATTTTGATTTATGTCAAAAGTTACAAATTTACACACAGACGAAAAAAGAACAAAAACCTGAAAACAACACGTTAACTTTTATATACAATTACATGTTTTTAAATTCAGAGGCAGTTATTTTTAGGGATTTTAGAATGTCAGAAGATTGGACTTTTTGGGCTAGGTTATTCCCAGCGTTCAAAGCACTGCATGAGAAGGCAGATCAGCCTGCTTGTTTCTTGTCATTTGGAGTAGTCAGTGACTCTTGGCAATGGAGTGTAGGTTGCGTGCACATACTACTCTGGTAATCTGGTAGCTTTCCAGAGAAGTGTTATAAACTACATTCAAGGCCAATACAAGGTACTCTTTGGAGAATGCATTACTCAAAGAGCTGAGCAAGAAACTAGGAGGGCATTCTTTAAAACTAGAGGGAAAAGTAATTTTAACTTAAAGAAAAACATGGATTTTTTTACACTGCGGACTGCAAAGATGTGGAATTATCTTCCATGGAGGCTATGTTGGCAGATAATACTTTCAAAAGTATTGGATTTTTCTTCAGCTCATAACAATACAGGTAATAATCACAGTTGGTTTCAGTGCAAATAGTATGTTGATCAAGGGAGATATCCTACTGCCTTTTGGAGATGGGAAGGAATTTTTTACTCACTCCACTTGGAGAATAACTGAAAGTTGCTACAATGCTTTTTTTCCCCCTTCCCCTCAACCAACAAAAACAAGGGTGACATTGCAAAGGTTGAATTAGATGGATGCATGTTTTCTTTTCAAAATCATCAACTATGTGACTATTAAGCAGACAGAGCGCATGAGCCTACTTAACCCTTTAAGGATCAGAGGAGTATGAAATTCATTGTGAAGAAATGCATTGCACACATCCACTGGCCCTTAAAGTGTTACGATTACTATGTACAGAGTGCAGACATTGTATTCTGTGGTCCTGCTAAGATCTGTCATGTCCACCACTATGGACATGATGTCCAGAACTAATAGACAATGCTATCTCTTGAATTAAAGTGGAACTCTCACCTTCATAATATTGCCCCCCAATCCTTTAGTAATGTAGCGATAGGTAAAGCTATACTGTTATTATGATGGAAAAAGTCAGCGTTATTAAAGAAAATAAACTTCTTCTGTAGGCATCCAGGGGACAGAGCTTACAAGAGAATCAATGTGCTTCTGCTACTTCAGCAACTTCCGTTAACTTAAGGTAGCGGAAGTAAGGCATCACCAATCCTGGCAGCGCATGGGACACACAGAACAGACTCAGAGGTACCTTACCTCTAAAATGCCTGTGCTGTTGTCCGCTGGATACATACAGAAGTTTATGTTCTTTAATAACGTGGACTTTTTCATCATAATAATAGTTTGGCTTTACCTATCGCTACAATGGTAAAGGATTGGGGGGGGGCAATATTATGAAGGTGATATTTCCGACTTAAGGAGGAAGGAAAAAACTCAACGGTGCCTAATTACCTAATAATCACATTATTTAAATATTTGTGTGGTAGAGTGGTGTGCAATGCTTTGAGGAGCATTGCATTGCACAACCCATTGGCTCTAAAAGGGTTAACCCCTTGGATGCTGGAGATGTCACAGATGCATTGCTGTCCAACATATTCAGGTTGCTAATATAATAGCAGAGTATCGACAATTTATAGAATTACAGTTACCAGGTCACTTTATTTAACAATTAAATGTATAGTAATGTCAGAAAAAAGTATTAACTATATGGTAAATACAATTAAAGAAGAGTACTTGCACTTATTCATATCTCTCAAACCGTTATGGTTTGAGAGATATAGGAAAATAAGGTTCTCCGTTCCCTCCCCTTTCTGCTTGATGAGCTGTAAAGCTGTCAGAAGCAGATTCTGGTTCCTGGATCAGATGGCGGCTCTTCAGCAGCGCTGACATTGTGATACCTAAAAATAAATACTTCATCGGAACAGCCTACAGTGTGTGCCTGGTTTGCAAGCACACGTTGTAGACCATTCCAATGAAGTATTTATCTTTAGATATTGTTAAATCGGCACTGCTGAAGAGCCGCATCTGGTCAAGCGACCAGAATCTGCTTCTGACAGCTTTACAGCTCGTCAAGCAGAAAGGGAAGGGACCAGAGAACTTTATTTTCCTATATCTCTCAAACCATAATGGTTTGAGAGATACGAGTAAGTGCAAGTACTCTCTTTTAATTGTATCTACCATATAGTTAATACTTTTTTCTGACATTACTATCCCTTTAATATAGTTTTCTTACAGTGAGCTAGGGGATAATGCTTATTACAAGGGAAATCTAACAAAATACAACTGCACTATTTTCAGGTTTCAGTGAAGAGGGCTAAAACCCCAGGTCTTATCCCTAAAGCCAGAGATCATGTTGATACTTGCCAGTTTGCAGAACATAATGGTGCTATTCTCCCTACTACTGATAGCACAGATGGCCTGCAAAGTGCACTAATAACATTTGAATGGCATAAGGCATATGTAATTTAAGAACCTAGCAGCTCCCTTGCACAGATCCCAGTTTGTAAAGCACTGGGATAAAATGAAACCTCTTTTACTTCTTTAAGAATTCCTGGAATTCAGTTGAACTCAGTAAGAGGAAAAAGGGAGTCATCTGTTGATAAACTAGAGAAATTGAATATTTAGTGGCTAGCTTGCATGCTGCTTTGATGCACTGAGCGGCAAGGATAACTCACGACATAGCTTTCCATTCCCCATGTTAATATATTTCAGTTCTACAGTAAAGTTTCATTTTGAAGTATTAGCATACCCAATGCTGGGAGATGCTTTATTCAAAAGATATCACAACTCATTTTTTTTAAATTAAACTTCAGTTTCCTATTGCAGTCATCAGGAGGTGCTTTTCTTATCACTTACTATGGAGAGTTGAGCTCTCTCAGACTAATAATTTTCCTTCTGGATACTAGATAGTGCTCTGATAACAGTTTGAAAAAAGTTTGAGTTGTTATAACTTTTAAATGAAGACTCTAAGCAGTGGGAGTACCCTGTTTTGAATTTTCAGGAAGGGTCGAAAAATGTGTTTTTCATTAAAAAACAAAAGTTTACTGCTCCCTTAAAGTAACATAACATAGTTGATAAGGCTGAAAAAAGGCATGAGTCCATCAAGTTCAACCACTCCTATATCTCCTTTGTTGATCCAGAGGAAGGATAAATAGATAAATACACCCCACTGTTAGTGTTTTGATGATTTGCGTCTTTTGTGTGCAACATTTTCAAAGCATACCTTGGGAGGGAATACACTTCTTGTTTAGGTCCCACAGGCGAAACCCTTTATGTTTGGTACACCCTCTTTTACTGTTTTAAGACCCTAATTGCCAGCTAACATTATAGTGACATAGTAACATAGTTGATGAGGCTGAAAAAAGACATGAGTCCATCAAGTTCAGGCCATGGCATAATTACTACTTTTTGATCCAGTGGAAGGCAAAAACAAACAAACAAACAAACAAATATTTGAAGGCATTTCCAATTAAGCCCCAAGTATGTTAAAAAAACTCTTCCTGACTCCAAATGGCAGTCGGCTATTTTCCGGAATCAACATCCTATTTGCTGTGAAACCATCTGTCGTAATTATCAGTATTATTCTGAGCTAGATGTTCTGTAAATGGCAGAGATAGTGATATTTAATTAGAGCCATTCTGTGACAACTGCATGCAATGTGGGGCAGAATCATGAAAACATTTTTATTTTTGTGTGTGTTTTTGGCATATTTCTATATATTACAAATACCAGAGATCTATGATTTGCATGATTTCAGTCTATGGGCTTGCAAGGGCCTAAATTGTATCTGTCACATTGCGAATTGCTCTCACTTTAAGACTTTTGTTACCCCAAAGGAGCAACTTGGGCTACACAGTCAACTAATTTATAGATGTTTGCAGATGAGACATGCCTGTATTGCCCACTTTGGTTCTCAGTCTGTGGATTTTATTCCTTCTCCATTGGAGAACTTTCTTTAGTCCCCATTCCCCCTAAAAGTCTCTAAAATATACTCATCGCTACAGAGCTGTGTACCCAGTCCACTGACACATTCATATTCTAAGTGGATAACTGATATTCTGTCTCTCATGGCTGAGGACTGGGACCCTGAATTTGGGACCCTGGTGATTAGTTCACATGATAAAGTCATACAACTGAAATTTATTGTCACAGTGCCTTACCTCGGCCTGCGCCATTCGGCCGGGAGCAGGGTTCTGGACTGACGCTCCAGCGTCACTAGTTGCGTCCCTCTTGCCTGCGGCCTGGTCGCGTATGTTCCTTGTTACTGGCATCATGAATCAGGCACTTGCCTGGACGCCTGTTATAGAACCAGCATGGGGGACCTAATTGGTCCCGCCTTCTCCTACTCCTTTATAAACCTCTCTGGGCCAGTGTATCATTACCCTTACATGGGTGTTCAGTGCAGTTCTAGTTCCTGTTGCCCCTGTATCCTGTGTATGACCCAGCTTGTCTGACTATCCATTCTGGTGCTGACCTGTGGCTCTGTCTGACCATTCTACCTATGGGCTCCTTTGGCTTTAGACATCCAATCTGGTGCAGACCTGTGGCTCTGGCTGACTACCCACTCCGTGTATGATCCTGGCTTGTCTGACTCCTTGTCTTGCTTGAGAACCGTAACATATATTCATAGAGTATATTACGCTCTTACTTGATTGTTTGTGATTGGCAGTCTCCCTAGTGACCTTTGTACCAAATACCCAGTTGATCAAGGCACCTTTTTCAATCTTTCCTATCCAAAAATCTTTACATTTTGGAAAATTACTCTTGAATTCCTTTCTACTCAGTTTAATTTTCCCCAGATATGCTCACCGGAGCTTTGTCTTCTTGGTCTTCTTCCAGACTCCATATTAAAGTTGAATGAAAAAATATGTTTCTGCCTGCTTTTGTTTTATGCACATAAAGCCATTTTCCCAAAATGGAACGCTTCTGTGGGCCCCGATGTTGTATCATGGCTCTGGCTGATTAACACTGATCTTCCCCTTTATAAATCAACTTATCTCCACAGATGTTGCCATGAGAAGGCAAACAAAATTTGCTGATTATATGGATACTTCATAGTGAACTAGATGAACAAATATATAAAATTAGTGATGGACTGTCATGTAGTATTAAACTGTGAAAGTATTTTAAGAGATAACTTTTATTATATTGAATAAAAACACAAAAATTAATTTAAAATATTCAGACTGATATACAGAGCGATGAGAAAATGACTACAAAGAAGATATGCCAATATGCAGAGAAACCTCCTCTGTAATGATTAAAATCTTACTATTAACTGGTAAGTAATTAATTCACTTCATAACAAATGTGGTCAAACAAAAACCTGTATCACAGACAAAGTGTCTTAAAAAATAAAAATTGACTGAATGTGATGTTGAATAGTAGGCAATGATACGCTCTATGTAAAAAAGAGGCTTTTTGGATCTTCAAATTACATACTTTAATTTATAATGGAATAAACAAGGAAATAGAGTTTAGTTAATTTATTAAATCAATAATTTAAGTAATCATAGGGTTAGGAGGATAAGATTCTTATTTGATTTTTAGCATTATAATATTTAAATAAATCTATTAAGAACACACACACACACACACACACATACACACAGATGGTGTATACATACATTGGTGAGCATTAGAGGCATTTCAAAATTAAAAATATGTCCTTTTTTCATTTTATTTGGGATGTATCTTTGGGTGATGGGTTGGGAGCATGTGCATTACAGTGGTTATAAGTTGTGCAGGTGCATTGGTGGATTAGCTGTTTCATGTATTTTGACTGTGTTGCCTCCTTGGCAGACTCAAGTGGGTCGAATATTCATGGGTGGAAGTGAGCTCATGCGCTGTGTCTGGGCACATGCACATAACATGAGCAGAATGCATGTGCTCCAAAAACAGATCACAACTCATGCGCACAGATAGATACATCTTTTTATGAAGCTTATCCTCTTGTCTAGATATCCATGGTGGACTTATATTATGTGCATTCAGTGAGTCATATTATGTTTGTTTACTTCAAGGGTATTATGTGTGTTAGAGAACAAGGGGGGAGGGGAAGGGCAGGATGAATCTGAATCTTCCTGATGGGAGGAATTTGGCAGGAATGTCGAAGTTTGTCAACTTATAAAAATGAGATAATAGTACAGTACAATTGATTCACCTGAGTTATAGTATTGCAATGTATTTTATTTGGTTTATTTTAATAAATAAATGCAAAATATATTTTAAAGGGATAGTATTACTTCGTTTGATCTTTATTTTATTTTGTAGGCATTAAAAAAACACGAAGAACTATATAAGTATTATGCACAAGAAAAGTTTCCCCCTCCCATCCCTTTTACCTAGTGTAAGCCATCTCTTCTCAGATGTGGAATGCAGTCCATAGACCAGACAGATAACAGCAAGGGACAATATTCTTCCTATCAGAACAATGAAAGCCCTGCCCCCCTTGACAAGCTTTTCAGCTTTTTCCCTTATCTTAACCCCTTCGCGTCCGGTGACGTACCTGGACCATCACGCTGGTCCGGCACTTAAGGACCAGTGACAGTCCTGGTACGTCACATACTTTTACTCACCGCGCTCCTGCAGGAGCGAGGTGAGTAATACCGGGACTGAAGTTGATCGCTCCAAAACCGAAGCAATCTCTTTCAGCCCCTCATTCGACGTGCCGGAACACGTGATCAGTCACGTGGGACGGCATGTCGAACTCGCCTATCTGGTCCTTAAAGGACCAGACACCCTGGGACCGCTAGTCCTTAAGGGGTTAATTGAAGATTGTCCCTCTCTGCAGTCTACCTAGGCACCCCCCTTCTGCTCTAGCTGAGCAGTGTTACATCAGTAAAAGGGGCGGGAGGGGGATACTTTGTTATTGAATTACTCTTGAACTATAACTTTTGACAGAATTGAAATAACACTCTCCAAAGTCCAAATACTATGATGATTAATTAGAGTTGCTTTTATTATGAAACATTACTATCCCTTTAAATGTTTTGTTGTTATGCTTACTTAATATACATATATATATATATATATATATATATATATATATATATATATATATATATATATATATATGAAATCACCCTTCAGACCATTCTGTGAGCAGCTGAACTTTGGTGGACTAACGAGGATTGGCTTGGAATAAAAACAGAAGGAGAGTACACCAGTTGATCCAGAACGACACTGGGAAAAGGAAGATGTGAAGAGATTGAGAACGATATCAACACTGTGGTTTATCCATTTAATGTGAGTTGTTTTGATGGGTGCTTATGTTCATGTCAACAAATCCAAAGAAGGGATACTGAATGTGAAAACGAAAATGTCTGTTTGGAAAATGAAAATGGGATGAAAAGGAGAATGAGATGCTCCTTCCAAGTATGCTGGTAGACATGGTAGGAGAATAATGAATGCTTGGGGGCATTGTACCTCCCCAAACCTCAATGTAGGCGTTCAAGTCTGTAAGTCTTTTCTTTTGATTTCTGAAACAGAGGTACAATAATCAAAGAATAAAAAAACCCTAAAGAAATCCTTGAAAGCCAGCACATTGAACACTCCGTGCCTGTAACAACTCAAAAACAGCGCAAAATAACAAAAAGAAGAGAGGAGGAATCCATCTAAGTGTAGATATGTGTTGTTAAAAATTGATAATCAAAACACAAGAGGTATTGCACTCACATTTGCCCTTCTTGGGCTTTATGCACATCAAAAGGTCTATCTCCCAGTAACCAGCGTTCTGTGTTCTCCCGATCTCCAGTCTATCTTGCCTGTTCATCCAAAGTCCTGGAGGTAGCTCCTTGGATGTATGGACAAACAAGCTTTTCCAAATGAACAGCATCCAAAAGAGGTCAAAAAAGTTGTACCATTCCTTAGAATGCCTCGTATCCAAATTATTGATGGGACGCAGTAACGGTTAGGACTTGTTTGAAAATTGCGGGTAATTCAGGGAAGAGGTGGAGCGGAGAAATACCACAGGGGGTGTGGAGAAAGACCCGTCGTCTGCAAACCTCTTTTGGACGCTGTTCATTTGGAAAAGCTTGTTTGTCCATACATCCAAGGCGCTACCTCCAGGACTTTGGATGAACAGGCAAGATAGACTGGAGATCGGGCGAACACAGAACGCTAGCTACTGGGAGATAGACCTTTTGATGTGCATAAAGCCCAAGAAGGGCAAATGTGAGTGCAATACCTCTTGTGTTTTTATTATCAATTTTTAACAACAAATATCTACACTTAGATGGATTCCTCCTCTCTCCTTTTTGTTATTTTGCACTGTTTTTGAGTTGTTACAGGCACAGTGTTTCTCAGCAAGTGGACAAGGCCACTTTTACAACTTTCCACTGCTACATATACTGGAGAGAAGCTGAGTTCCATAATAATTACTAATATCATTTTGTCATCATCATTTTCATTTCATCTTCATTTGTGACTTCCACCATATCATCTTCATATTTCTACATAAGATAAGACTCAGCATTCTTTTTTCAATTTATACATATTTGTACATTTATTATTTGTACTTTATACCTATCCAAGTCTTGATTATTTATATTTTTATATATACATTTATTATACCATTAGATACTATCTGTCTTTTTGGTTGTATCACTGGAGCACTTTTTTTTTTTACATTCTTTTCCCTCTTGTAGTACTTTCACATTGAACACTCCACTGCCACTCAGGGGGTTAAAATAACTTTATAGTAGCCAACATGGTATTTAATTCACTATGAGAGAAAGCTAAAAGAGTAACTAAAAGCCAGACAGCAGAGAGCTGATTCAAAGTACCTCTCACTGTTATCTATCTCTCATACTGAAAGAAATAACATGCTGTCTTCACACTTAAGTTGTATTAACGTTCTGAGTGCTAGAGAAGAGTCAGATATGCTGGACACCCGTTTGATAGTCAGTGGTTTAAAGAAGAAGATTTGCCATTAGGCTTTACCTCCATCCTCCAGCCAAATTAACCTTTTGTGCGAGAAATACATTGCACACGCCACTAACACTCAAAATACATTTGTTGCTGCTAATAATCACTTACCCCAAGAATCTGCGCAGCCCCATGTGTCACCTGTATGGTGAGCAGGACCAATCACCTCTCACAGCTGGGACCAGAAGCTGGATGTGACTGGGCTGTAGGTCAGTGGACAGAAGGTCTGTGTGGAGTAGGAAAGACAGCTCTAAATATGCTTTTTTGATCTCTGTGGTATCACTAGTGTAACTTCATTTCAATAGTAAGCACTGTAGTATCACTAGTGTAGCTCAGTTTCAATTGTAAGCTATATGGTATCACTGATATAGATCAAATTAAAATGCAAGCTCTGTGGTATCATTAATGCAGCATAGTGTTGAGCGAGCACCCCGATGCTCGGGTGCTCTAACCGAGCACCCCCTGAGGCTCGAGTGCTCGGCCGAGCACCCGAGCCCCATTCAAATGAATGGGGCGACACGAGCATTACACCAGGCACCCCCTGCTCTGATGAGGGGAGGGTGCCTGGTCAATGCCCCCCTTCATCTCCGCTATGCCCCCTTCATCTCTGAATGCCCCCTTCATCTCCGCAATGTCCCCCTTCATCTCCGCAATGTCCCCCTTCATCTCCGCTATGCCCCTCTTCCACAATGTCCCCCTTCATCTCCGCTATGCCCCTCTTCCACAATGTCCCCCTTCATCTCCTCTATGGCATAGAGGAGATGAAGGGGGACATTGTGGAAGAGGGGCATAGCGGAGATGAAGGGGGACATTGTGGAAGAGGGGCATAGCGGAGATGAAGGGGGACATTGTGGAAGAGGGGCATAGCGGAGATGAAGGGGGACATTGTGGAAGAGGGGCATAGAGTCTATGCCCCTCTTCCACAATGTCCCCCTTCATCTCCGCAATGCCCCCTTCATCTCCGCAATGCCCCCGTACCTCCAGTCCCTGGTGGTCCAGCGGAGCGTCTTCTGATCTGTGCCTCTTCCGGCACAGATCCCCGCCACCCGAACATGGCGGGAGAGCACATGGCGGTACTCGACGAGTACCGCCATGTGCCGAGCAGAGCGATGCTCGAGCCAATCCGAGCATCGGCCGAGCACGCTCGCTCAACACTAATGCAGCACAATTTCAGTTGTAAGCTCAATTTCAGCTGTAAAATCTGTGTATTACTAGTGTAGCTCCATTTTGATTCTAAACTGTGGTACAGTATCACTAGTGTAGCTGCATTTCAGCTGTAAGCTCTGTGGTATCTTATGTGTAGTTCCATTTTAGTTGTAAAATCTGTGTATTACTAGTGTAGCTCCATTTCAGTTGTAAGCTCTGTGGTATTGCTAGTGTAGCTGCATTTCATATGTAAGCTCTGCAGTATCAAAGTGCAGCTCCATTTCAATTGTAAGCTCTGTGGTATCGCTAGTGTAGCTGCATTTCATTTGTAAGCTCTGCAGTATCAAAGTGCAGCTCCATTTCAACTGTAAGCTCTGTGGTATCGCTAGTGTAGCTGCATTTCATTTGTAAGCTCTGCAGTATCAAAGTGCAGCTCCATTTCAATCGTAAGCTCTCATTAAGCTATATTTTAATTGTAAGCTCTGAGTGATCACTATTGTATCTCTATTTCAGCTGCAACTAACATAGCTAAATTTCAATTGTAAGCTCTGTGGTATCACTAGTATAGCTCAATATCAATACTAGTATAGCTCAATATAGTGTAGCTATATTTCAATTTAAAGCTCTTTGTAGATGCATTTCATTTGTATACTCAGTGCATTTCTACTGTGGCTCCATATCTGTTGTAAGTTCTGTGGAATCTCATGTGTAGTTCCATTTCAGTTGTAAGATATCTGTATCACTATTGAATCTCCATTTCAGTTGTAATCTTTGTGGTATCACTGGTATAGCTCAATTTCAGTTGTAAGCTCTGTGGTATCTCTTGTGTAGCTCCATTTCAATTGTACGAGCTCTGTAGCACTAGGGTCCTAGGTACTAGGGTAAATAATTAAAAGTTAATTATAGAATTGTCATGTTACCACTCAAGTAGATGTTACATGAGAAAAAGCCCACATCAAGGCTGCACTACTGAAATTGTACATCTTTTCCACTGGTGTCTTTTATTGAAACAGTGATATGGCACATTCAAAAGTCAAATATACCCTGGGAAAGAGGCATTTTATTAGCCTCCCAGATAAAAAAATAAAATCTCCGTCCATACTGGTAGACTTGGATTGACTGCCAAATAGCTGTCATTTGTCCATTTTGCATCTTTGAGATGATCACTACAGACAGTTGCTAAGCAACCAAAATTTCCATGTGACACTTTAAAAATCAGAAATGAGACCTGGGTATAAGTAAACACTCCAGAGTTACAGAATTCCATGATAATAGAGTTGAAACTCAGTCTAACTCAGGGCTGGATGTCATATTAGGCAGTACAGGAAATCATGCAGGGCAAAAAATACTGATGGTTCCTCAATTGCCATACTGTGTTGTGTGTGTGTTCACTACAACCCAATGCCCCAGCAACAGACAAATTCTCCTGATTTATAGTGACCAGTTACAGTCCAGTTTATATACTAACTGACCAATTTATATACCATCTTTTTATGTTTATATGTTATATGATACTGGTATTTATGTGTCAGCTAAACATGAATGGAGCTAGGAGGGATAGGATAACCACATTTCCTTTCTGATATTCAGGGACGCTGTCGAGACTATCGTGGCATAGTACTTTTCCCCTGTAGTGCAGCTGAATGGGTGGGATCACATGACATTATCATGTGACCCCACTCTGGCAGCAGCAGGTACAACACATTGGGACATATGTATAAAGTCAAATGTGGACCAATTCTGGAGCAAAAAAATCGCACCTATGGAGACCACATTTCCTTTCTGCTATTTAGGGACGCTGTTGAGATTATTGTGGCAGAGTACTTCTCAGCTTTAGTACAGCTGTGCAGGTGAGATAACATGACATATCACATGACCCCGCTCTGGCATCAGCAGGCACAACACATTGGAACATATGTATAAAGACAAATTTGGACCAATTCTGGACAAAAAACCTGAACCTATGGTGACAACATTTCCTTTCTGCTATTCAGGGACATTGTTGAGATTATAGTGCTTTAGTGCAGCTGCGCAAGTGGGATCACATGCCATATCACATGATCTGCTCTGGCGTCAGCAGGGACATATGTATAAACACAAATGTGGACCAATTCTGTAGAAAATAAACCTGTGCCATATGTAATAAAGAATTATTTAATTTGATTAAAATTGGATATTTAATTATTGCATGGTGGCAAGGTATTCAACATATTACAATGCAAGGTGTTGAAGACCTTTATAGCATCCAAGTGGTTAATTAAATATTGTGCAGTTGTTTTGCCTCAACATTGTCCCACTTTTTCTTTTATATATAGGTCCCATTGAAGCAAAACCAGGCAATCACATTGTAATGGGGTTTATTTAATGTCATTGAAGCCTCTCTAGTATAAATTTAAACCACTTGAATGTTAGATGTCTCAAAATGCATTGGGTACCTTATTGAGACTCAAGGGTTTAAAATCACAGAGCCCTGCACTCTGCATTTTCTAACACACATTTAAGTATAACATCATGCTACTATGCTTGTGCAGAGCTTTAACCCATTGAGGACTAGAGGCATGTGCAATGCATTGCAAAGCAATGTCTTGCACACCCCTAGGCTGCTCAAGAAGTTAACAAGCAGAAAGAAGGAATTTTCCTTTGCCCTGAATGAGAAATATATATATAAAAAGAGAAAAGACATTGACTCTGATGCACCAACTGCACCAAATTCAACACACACAAAGTATCACTGATTCAAATGTGTCTTTTAACACTCATGGATGCTAGTGGTCTACACGGCATTGCTTTGGAATGCATTGTAGTCCTCTCTAAC
This sequence comes from Rhinophrynus dorsalis, assembly GCA_037306005.1. Classification (NCBI taxonomy): domain Eukaryota; kingdom Metazoa; phylum Chordata; class Amphibia; order Anura; family Rhinophrynidae; genus Rhinophrynus; species Rhinophrynus dorsalis. Next base: position 145,027,839 of record CM074725.1, on the reverse strand, counting down.
TTCCAGCTGCTTATTTTTTTAAATATATAATAATGCCTCCATATGTTCTGTTGTGTATTAGACAGCAATGTACATATAGCACCTGACATGAAGAATACAGAGGAGTGTGTGTATGTGCTACTGCTACAGTGGGCTCCCTTACCATCCATGTTACTTTCATTTGCCAGTCATCACTCCCGGCAGGATCAACCATCCATTGGCTTATGGGGGATGAAAGCAATTATAGTCCCCTAACAGCAGAAGAACCAAAGTTTGCCTATCACTCGTACCCCAGTGAAAGTACCCCCCACTTTCCACTTTAAGAATGAAATCACACATAGTGTATACATATGTATAAAGATAAATCTAAACATTATCGACAGATTACCATATGCCATGCATTTGGAGGACTGATGGCAGCTAAGCAACTCTGGCCCTATTAGATATTCAATATTCAGTATTCATAAAATGTAATTTTTAATGCCTATGTATACTAAATTATAAAATTAGTACATTATCTTTAAAAAGAGTTAATTTACTAATCTATAACCAACATAAAATAATGGATAAATATTGTTGGTAATTTCTCTATTTGGGTCTCCTGGGTCATCTGATTCCTTGCGTTGCTCATGGGACTGTACCGTCTGATGATAGCCAAATCTATCTCCCCGAGCCTTTGAAAAATATACTATTGGAACAAAATGTGTCAGACATATGAAGACACATAACACCAATTGCACAAAAATGTTAACAATTCTGGAACAAACCAGCTGTAACTATAGAATAAATAGAAAATTCAAGGAGAGAGGACCCTGCCCCAAGGAGCTTACAGTCTAAATGGGTAATAGGAGACAGACAACAAGGTATGAGGATGTCAAGTGTTGAGTTTACAAGTGCTGAGTCTGGCCAAAGGTAGGGCATGGTCCTAGTGCTCCAGAAGATAAGATTTCAGGGTAGATGTAATGGGCCGTAGGCCGTTACTCAGACACCATGAAAGGGATATATGACTTTTGGCGTAAACTAGGACTACTCAACATATTTGCACGACTCTCAGTCGAATATGACTTTTTTAGGACTAATTCACATGTTTCCCCGACTCTCGGTCGAATATGACTTTTGTTGGGAATTAGGACTATTTCACATATTTCCCCGACTCTCGGTCGAAGGGTCCCAGGGTGGCGGGAACGTTTGACAACGGATTCAAGGATTCAAAGAAGGTGTAGACAGGATTGGTCGACAAGACGGAACATATGACCAACAGATTGGTCGAACTAAAGGCGGGATGTTTGAACTATTAGTCCAATGGCTTTTTGGCCACGGTCATTGTATCCACAATGTGTATTGCGGCCCATTGAAAACTGTACCCCCCACTGAGAACCCTTTGTGCTTTAAACTAATCATGTCTGGTCCATTGAAAACTGTACCCCTCACTGATACCCCTTTGTGCGTTAAACTAACCATGTCTGTCCCTGTGTGTTGTATGATTCCATCTGTCTCCGCCCTTTTGTATCCATTGTGTATGCTTAGACTTGATGTAGTTAGCAGGGTATAAAAACCATGCCGTTGTAGAATAAAGCTGTTCTCGTTTGGAGTAAGCGGTCTCCTGTGTCGTGCTTGCCCGGATGGTCTAAAGTGTCCTCTCTGACTCCCATCCTTGAAGGGCACCTAAGAGTAATTCACTACTCGCTTCCTGCAGTTCCTGACTACAGCCGACTCAACGCCTCGACTTGCGACCAGCTCCGCTTGACTCTGACCTTGTGATTCGCCAACGTGCTGCTGCTCGACCTACTCGACAAGGTGTTCAACATACAAAGCAGCAAGGTCGGAGAGGTTCGACAAATTTACCTGCCTGCTCGACCGGCCACCTCAACATCTTCCAGCCGACCTTAGGAGAGAGGATTCAGATACGACAGCCCAGAACTCCCCGGCGTCTTGGGTTCCTGTTATAGTAGACTATAGATTGTTCAAGGTGTGGGGAGAGGGGTATGGAGTTCCATAGGAAGGGAGCGGAAAGTGAGAAAGGTTAGAGACAGGAGAGGGCAGAGGGTGTGGATGGTGCAACAAGAAGGGCTTTGCATGCTGAGCGAAGGAGATGGCCAGGACAAGAAATAAAATAACGCCTGGCTCCAGGGTGGACACACTGTGTGATTATGAGTCACTGTGTATGTGTGTGTCTGATTGTGTGTGTGTTTCACTCTCAACTGTCTCAGTACATTCTATGTGTATGTGTGTGTATCACTGTGAGTCACTGTCTATGTGCGAGACTTTCACAGTATGTGTGTGTGTGTGTCTGTTTGTGAGGCTGTCAATGATTGGGTATGTGTGGGACTCTCAACATGTGTGTCAGTGTGTCTCTCTTAAGTGACTCATTACACTATTTAGATGTATGTCACTGTGTGAGTATAACTATGAGAGTGCAAATGACCGTGACTACATCATATTCTGTATGCAGATCTCCTCCTAGCTGCAACCCTGGTGTGTATCTTGGGCTCAGGCAGTGTGGAGGAGATCTGAATATTTCCTTTCAGCTGTGCCCGAGGTTTGTACATTATAATTTATTGTGTAATGCTGGGCTCAGGCAGTGTGTAGGAGATATGCAGATCTCCTCCTAGTTTCCGGCCCTCGCGTGACCACTTCTTCTTTTATAGCATATATATAAATGTATATAGATAGATAGATAGATAGATAGATAGATAGATAGATAGATAGAAAATTAAAAGAGAAGACTGCAATCATGTGACTCGAATAGGAAAAGAACAAGAATTTTATTATATGATCAACTTTTCAGTCTAATTTCAAAACCTTCCTCCTGTATATAGAGCAAAATTTTGATTGTATAATAAAATTAGTGTTATTTTACTACACAAGTTCCATGAGTGTAATTCTCTTTTTTTGACTGTTGCTACACCTGATTGGCACCCGGGCTATGTCACTCCACACATGAGTGTGCCCATCCACTGGCAGAGATTGATATCTAGACAATGAGATCATTCCAGCTTACAGACAGAAAGCCTCTGTCATTGGAGGAGGCTGTATAGAGGGAGGGGAGCATAGGAAGAGTGACAGACTACGTTACAGAGCAGGTAACCGCAGTCTGTCCCGAAGTGCACTCTTTAAACATTAATTTTCTGCCAAATAGGGTTAAAAAAATTTAAGAAATCCACCTAGTCGCTATATAACCTAAAATTTAACACACACTTGTATAGATCCCCTTTAAACATGACTTGCATTTAGTTGATATTCATCTTCAGACCAAAATGTTTACTTTTCTGTTATAGCTCTTCAATGTGTTCTTGCAGTTCTTCAGGACTACTGGTAAAGAGTATGATATTGTCTGCAAAACGTAAGTGATATAGATAGTCTAGATTGATTTTAAGTCCTGCTTTTTCCCAATTTAGTTTGTGGAAAATTTCTTCTAAACAAGCAGAAAATAGTTTTGGGGAGATTATGGCCTTGATTTAAATCACCCAGCTAAAACAGCAGCTAAAACAGCAGGTAAGGCAAAAATGTCTAACGGCCCATATACAAAATGTGTCACAGAAGTCATTTAATTGCCATAGCAAATAAAATCACAAGGAATGTTAGCCCACAGAACCTGACTTGTGGCAAAACGTCCATCATGTGTTTTAAGTTCTCAAAACTCACACTAAATAGCGTGAGTAATGGGGACATAAAAGTAAAACGGCTAATGCTTGGTGCTTAACACACTGTCAAGCACTGAGAATGAGCTCAAACACACAGTCACCCTCCCAAACACTAATCCTACACTACCCCTAACAGTAAAGTGCAACAATACTACCCCTAACCCTAGCTTGACACCGAGACTGTGTAACACTTACCTGTTATCCACTGTCCATCTTATTCAATCTTCTACCTTCCTTCTTTTTCTTCATCTCCCTTCTACTCTTCTTCGGTCTTCTTATCTTCTGTCTTCTTCTCTTTTGATCTTCTTCTGTTTTGACCAGGTGTCCCTGAAATTTTTACGACTGAGACTTTCAGCCTATTATTGATAAAGAATCCCATTCCTCCACATCATCCATCACTGGTTCATTTATAATTTAGCCAGTGTCCATCTTCTAATATGACTAAATCTTCTTCTTTTTTCTGAGCATCATGTGAGCCGATAATGTTCAAATTGATGTTATTTAGTTCTTGTACTAGTTCCTCTAAGCATGAAACATACTCATAGATCAAATGTTAAGTGTTCCAGTGTCTAAAGACCAAAGGCAGCCTGATAGAACCTAGTGATTCTTAGCACCCTTTGCCATTGAGCTGATCTTCCTGTGGCTGTATGAAGTAGCTTGCAAGCCTCTGGGGAATGAGGCCCATTGTTTTCGTTGTAAAGCCATGCTGAGGGAATGGACCATAATCTGCCACTCTGGTCCACTGTGGGTTTGCAGATTTTGGATGGATTTCGTCTGGTGTCAACTTTGATCTGTCCACCTTTGGTGACCCTGTCAGGAGAATATGCTCCTGATAGCATATTTCTCGATTTAATTAACACACGCAAACACTCCCTCCATGATAAGGCTTTGGCCCATGGGAGTGATATTTCTATAAATATATATATATATATATATAATGAAAAGGTTATGGTGGGGAAAAAAGTGAATGAAAACCCCTTCCACCTGAATTTGGTGGGAGCCTCAATAGCAAGCCACTAAACCAACCTCATGCTAATTAGTTGCATTAAAAATGAAACAGCTGTACATGAGTGGTTCGCTGGCTTTGCATCTCTTCCTGAGTTGTGTCTTAAAGCTGTTGCTCAGCAAACATATACTCTAAGAAATCCATGTATAAAGTGGAATCTGAGGCAAATAGGTGATTCCTCGTTGAACTAATTTGCATATGCTCACCCAGAATCCCTTGCAGTAGTAACAACACTGCAAATGTGAGATTTCTGTGGGAAAAGCAAGTCTTATGCCCTGTTTGGTGTGTGCAGATTTTTGTTTAACATTGTATCTACCACATATATAAATAAATATATATAATAATAGATCATGGACCTTTTTGGTTGATTGACAGGGCTGTTAGCATGTAATTGACTGATTACACAGACCCAATGGGCATTGTCTATTTTTTATCTATACACCCTACTTTCTGATCTAGTTTTTGTCTATGTTTAAGCACCGATTGCAGCACAAAACGCTTAAGACTCTTAGTTAGTCTTGCACGTTACAAGTACCATCTCTCAGAGCCTGATTTTTAAATGTTGTGAAAAAAGTGGCCTCTTTTATGAAACCTGTGCATGGGTATCCCCTTTCGGAGGACTCCCGCTTCCCATGTTTTGAAAATGAATCAGTACTGTTATTTTGAAAACTTTGCAGTCATGAAGATGGAAGCCTAAGCAGTGAAGTGTGAGGTCTTGATTCTTTATAGATATATTGTTACAAGCCCTTGCTTCCATACATTTTCAGGGTGTTAGCACTATCACTGTTATCATCAACTTATATATTCTGTGTTTCTCTGCTCCGCTGTTCCCTTTAATATTAAGGTGGCATTTCAATCTCATACGTTGGAGCTTTTAAGTAACAATTCTCACTCTGACTTTTTATTTGATTACACTATTGGCATTAACTGTTCATGAGCACAAATGCTTTTTATGCCATGGTTATTATTATTATATTAGTTTAAAAGCCTGTGTACACAGGCTAAGGTCCGGATGATGTTAACCCTTTGAGTGCCATTGCTGCGTACCCCTCTGGTACTCAAAGGGTTAAGAGGCCGGTCCTTCACTGCGCCCTGCCGCCAATGCAGACATGCACTGTAGAGACTGCCTGAAAACACAGAATGCTCCCAGCACAGAACTCCCAGCATTCTGTGCATTCGGGCAGTCTCTACTGCTCGTGACGGCTTCTGACAAACATCCTAGAAAATTATTATATAGGATAATTGCCTTTGATATGGATACTGAAGAAGCGATGTGTCTTTTGCCCTGAGTGGCTTCTTGAGTACTACAGAAGGGCAAGTAAGAGTTAATGGTATTTTTCAATCGAACAGTTTAAAAACATTACGCATGTTGAAACCATGGTCTTAAAACATTATACTGTAGTTTGATGAAACTTATAAACAAAAAGTTCTGGTTGTTGTGGGATTTTATTATCTTGGATAAATATATCACACTACATCATACAACTGGTCTTCTATTTAATGGTTAAGGAATAGTGTTGAGCGAGCATGCTCGGCCGATGCTCGGATCGGCTCGAGCATCGCTCTGCTCGGCACATGGCGGTACTCATACGAGTACCGCATGTGCTCGCCCGCCATGTTCGGGTCTCCTCCCCGCACGTTTTGCGGCTGCTGCGCAGCCAATAAACGTGCAGGGAGGCTCTGACATCGGTGTAATGCCAGCAGCCATGTTGGCTGCTGGCATTACACTGATTGGCTGGCCAGAACCCGTGGTCAGGTGCTGTATAGCACCTGACCATCGAGTTCGGCTCAGTCTGAGCCAGGGAGAGCTGAGGATAGGAAGGGAAAGGCAGTGTAGGGAGGAAAAAAACAAAAATTGTGAAAAAAAAAGAACCAAAAGTCCTTTTTAGGACTACTGTGTGTGGGGGCAGCAGGTTATTTGGTGTTAGGGGAAAAAAACAAAAAAAAAAAAAAAAAAATATATATATTCTGTTTAGTGTGCAAAGTTGCAGATTAGAGCACATTCTGTTTAGTGTGCACAGTTGCAGATTAGAGCACATTCTGTTTAGTGTGCAAAGTTGCAGATTAGAGCACATTCTGTTTAGTGTGCAAAGTTGCAGATTAGAGCACATTCTGTTTAGTGTGCAAAGTTGCAGATTAGAGCACATTCTGTTAAGTCTTCAAACTAAAATATCAAAGTCACGTATTCCATTCAGTGTGCGTCGCCGCAGTTTAGCAGCACATTCTGAGTACTGTGCAGAGTTGCAGAATAGGAAGAAATACTGTTAAGTCTTCAAACTAAAATATCAAAGTCACATATTCCATTCAGTGTGCTTCGCCGCAGTTTAGCAGCACATTCTGTGTACTGTGCAGAGTTGCAGAATAGGAAGAAATACTGTTAAGTCTTCAAACTCAAATATCAAAGTCACATATTCCATTCAGTGTGCTTCGCCGCAGTTTAGCAGCACATTCTGTGTACTGTGCAGAGTTGCAGAATAGGAAGAAATACTGTTAAGTCTTCAAACTAAAATATCAAAGTCACATATTCCATTCAGTGTGCTTCGCCGCAGTGTAGCAGCACATTCTGTGTACTGTGCAGAGTTGCAGAATAGGAAGAAATACTGTTAAGTCTTCAAACTAAAATATCAAAGTCACATATTCCATTCAGTGTGCTTCGCCGCAGTGTAGCAGCACATTCTGTGTACTGTGCAGAGTTGCAGAATAGGAAGAAATACTGTTAAGTCTTCAAACTAAAATATCAAAGTCACATATTCCATTCAGTGTGCTTCGCCGCAGTTTAGCAGCACATTCTGTGTACTGTGCAGAGTTGCAGAATAGGAAGAAATACTGTTAAGTCTTCAAACTAAAATATCAAAGTCACATATTCCATTCAGTGTGCTTCGCCGCAGTGTAGCAGCACATTCTGTGTACTGTGCAGAGTTGCAGAATAGGAAGAAATACTGTTAAGTCTTCAAACTAAAATATCAAAGTCACATATTCCATTCAGTGTCTTTCACCGCCGTTTAACAGCCTATTCTGTGTACTCTGCAGAGTTGCAGAATTATAAGAAATACTGTTAAGTTTTCAAACTCAAATATTAAAGTCACATATTCCATTCAGTGTGTTTCAACGCCGTTTAACAGCCTATTCTGTGTACTGTGCAGAGTTGCAGAATAGTAAGAAATACTGTTAAGTCTTCAAACTAAAATATCAAAGTCACATATTCCATTCAGTGTCTTTCACCGCCGTTTAACAGCCTATTCTGTGTACTCTGCAGAGTTGCAGAATTATAAGAAATACTGTTAAGTTTTCAAACTCAAATATTAAAGTCACATATTCCATTCAGTGTCTTTCACCGCCGTTTAACAGCCTATTCTGTGTACTCTGTACAGTTCCAGAATTATAAGAAATACTGTTAAGTTTTCAAACTCAAATATTAAAGTCACATATTCCATTCAGTGTCTTTCACCGCCATTTAACAGCCTATTCTGTGTACTCTGTACAGTTCCAGAATTATAAGAAATACTGTTAAGTTTTCAAACTCAAATATTAAAGTCACATATTCCATTCAGTGTGTTTCAACGCCGTTTAACAGCCTATTCTGTGTACTCTGCAGAGTTGCAGAATTATAAGAAATACTGTTAAGTTTTCAAACTCAAATATTAAAGTCACATATTCCATTCAGTGTCTTTCACCGCCGTTTAACAGCCTATTCTGTGTACTCTGTACAGTTCCAGAATTATAAGAAATACTGTTAAGTTTTCAAACTCAAATATTAAAGTCACATATTCCATTCAGTGTGTTTCAACGCCGTTTAACAGCCTATTCTGTGTACTCTGCAGAGTTGCAGAATAGTAAGAAATACTGTTAAGTTTTCAAACTCAAATATTAAAGTCACATATTCCATTCAGTGTGTGTCACCGCAGTTTAGCAGCCTATTCTGTGTACTCTGCAGAGTTGCAGAATAGTAAGAAATACTGTTAATTTTTCAAACTCAAATATTAAAGTCACATATTCCATTCAGTGTCTTTCACCGCCGTTTAACAGCCTATTCTGTGTACTCTGTACAGTTCCAGAATTATAAGAAATACTGTTAAGTTTTCAAACTCAAATATTAAAGTCACATATTCCATTCAGTGTCTTTCACCGCCGTTTAACAGCCTATTCTGTGTACTCTGTACAGTTCCAGAATTATAAGAAATACTGTTAAGTTTTCAAACTCAAATATTAAAGTCACATATTCCATTCAGTGTGTTTCAACGCCGTTTAACAGCCTATTCTGTGTACTCTGCAGAGTTGCAGAATAGTAAGAAATACTGTTAAGTTTTCAAACTCAAATATTAAAGTCACATATTCCATTCAGTGTGTGTCACCGCAGTTTAGCAGCCTATTCTGTGTACTCTGTACAGTTGCAGAATAATAAGAAATACTGTTAAGTTTTCAAACTCAAATATTAAAGTCACATATTCCATTCAGTGTCTTTCACCGCCGTTTAACAGCCTATTCTGTGTACTCTGTACAGTTCCAGAATTATAAGAAATACTGTTAAGTTTTCAAACTCAAATATTAAAGTCACATATTCCATTCAGTGTGTTTCAACGCCGTTTAACAGCCTATTCTGTGTACTCTGCAGAGTTGCAGAATTATAAGAAATACTGTTAAGTTTTCAAACTCAAATATTAAAGTCACATATTCCATTCAGTGTGTGTCACCGCAGTTTAGCAGCCTATTCTGTGTACTCTGCAGAGTTGCAGAATAGTAAGAAATACTGTTAATTTTTCAAACTCAAATATTAAAGTCACTTATTCCATTCAGTGTGTGTCACCGCAGTTTAGCAGCCTATTCTGTGTACTCTGCAGAGTTGCAGAATAGTAAGAAATACTGTTAAGTTTTCAAACTCATATATATTAAAGTCATATATATCGTGTAAGATGAAGAAGGCGGGTAAAAAGGGACGGGGAAGTGGACGTGATCCTGAAAGTTCAGGGCGCGGGTCAGGACGCGGAGAAACTGTGCCTGGTGCCAGAGCACAAGAAAGAAAGACATCCACCATACCTAGCTTCATGTCTGATTTCACAGGGCGTCGCAGGACATCACTCTCGAGGTCCGACCAGTGCGAACAGGTGGTCGGTTGGATGACAGCTGATACTGCTTCCAGTCGGTTAAGCACCACCCTGTCTTCCACCAAGTCCACTCTCAGTAGCCAAGAGTCTGGTCAACATAATCCTCACTCTGATCATCCTTCCTCCCACCATACACGGTCTGGTCAAAGAAGTGATCCCACACTGGGATATAGTGATGAGCTCGTCTCATCACCAATCCTTCATTTGACCCTCTCTCCAAGCACGCTTGCAGAGGAACATGACATCTTGTGCCCTGATTCACAACCTCTAGAGGCTACCCAATCACAAGAAGATGACAGATGTGAACGGCATTTAAGGTCAAAGGAAGTAGTGGATGATGATGATGATGATGATGAGACACAGTTGCCATTAAATCAACCACTATTTCCGTCTCAAGACCTTGTTGAGGAGAATGTTATACAGTTGTCAATGACTGAGTATGTGGTGGGATCAAGACTTGAGGAGGATGATCAGAGTGAGGAAGTGGAGGAGGACTTGGTGGACGATGAGGTGACTGACCCCACCTGGGAAGGTGTAGAGCCGAGCGATGACAGCAGTCCTGAGGGTGAGCCATCTGCAGCACCGCAACAGGCTGGAAGAGGCAGTGGTGTGGCTACAGAAAGAAGGCGGACCGCACCAAACCGGCCCGCAAATGTTCCACGGAGCACCCCCTTGCGTAAATCTCCCTTGCCAAGGGCTAGGTGTTCCGCGGTATGGCGTTTTTTTAAGGAAAGTGCGGACGACAAAAGAATTGTAGTTTGCAACCTGTGCCACACCAGAATGAGCAGAGGCATGAACACTAGAAACCTCACCACCACCAGCATGATCCGACACATGGCATCCAAGCACCGTAGTAAGTGGGAGGAACGCCTGGATCGCCCATCTGTGTCTGCAGGCCACACCACTGCCTCCTCTTCCCCTGTTTTCGGTGCCGGCCAATCGCCTGTCGAAGGCGCAGGCCCGCATACCTCCCGCCCTGCACCTGTAGCATCTGAAGCACCATCAGCGACCACATCCACTTCCCTGTCCCAGCACAGCGTCCAAATGTCGTTACCCCAGGCATTTGAGCGCAAGAGAAAGTACCCAGCCACCCACCCACAGGCCATAGCACTAACCTCACACCTTTCCAAATTACTGGCCATCGAAATGCTGCCATTTAGGCTTGTGGACACTGAGTCCTTCCGCAGCCTGATGGCAGCAGCTGTCCCTCGGTACGCGGTCCCCAGCCGCCACTACTTTTCCCGGTGTGCCATCCCCGCATTACACCACCATGTGTCCCGTAACATCACCCGTGCCCTGACCAACGCAGTTACTGGGAAGGTCCACTTAACGACTGACACATGGACAAGTGCTTGTGGCCAGGGACGCTACATTTCCCTGACGGCACACTGGGTGAATGTCGTGGAGGCTGGGAGCGACTCGGACCCTGGGATGGCACGGGTGCTACCCACGCCGAGGATTGCGGGCCCTACCTCCATCAGGGTTTCCACCAGCACCTACGTTATTGGCTCCTCCTCCTCCGTTTCCACCTCCGAATTCTCTACACACACCGCCACTCCCCCATCAGCCAGTAGCTGGAAGCAGTGTAGCACTGCAGTGGGGAAGCGTCAACAGGCCGTGCTGAAGCTGATCTGCCTTGGGGACAAACAGCACACGGCCTCAGAGCTGTTGCAGGGGATTAGTCACCAGACCGAGCAGTGGCTCTCGCCACTCAACCTGCAACCAGGCATGGTTGTGTGTGATAATGGGCGTAACTTGGTGGCGGCTTTGGAGCTCGGCAAGCTCACACACGTACCATGCCTAGCGCATGTATTTAATTTAGTGGTGCAGCGATTTCTAAAAACCTACCCCAATGTGCATGATCTCTTGACCAAGGTGCGCCGCGTGTGTGCACATTTCCGTAAGTCATCTACAGCTTCGGCCGGCCTGTTGAAGCTGCAGCAGCGCTTACAATTGCCAGCTCACCGGCTGCTGTGTGACGTGAGCACGCGCTGGAACTCCACCTTCCACATGTTGGCCCGGCTTTGTGAGCAGCAGAGGGCAGTAGTGGAGTACCAGCTGTTACACGGTCGTCGCCTCTCCGTTCAACTTCCTGTAATCAGAAGTGAGGAGTGGGAATGGATGTCAGACCTCTGCGAGGTTTTACGCAATTTTGAGGAATCGACACAGATGGTGAGCGGCGATAACGCTATTATCAGTGTAACCATCCCACTTCTGTGTCTACTGAAACGCTCGCTGCTCACAATTAAAACCGACGCTTTGCATGTGGAAGAGGTGGAAATGGGGGAGGAAGAGCTTACACAAGGTGATAGCCAGAGCACCCTCACTTCGTCTTCTCAGCGACAATTGGAGGAGGCGGAGGAGGAGGAGGAGGAGGAGGAGGAGGAGGAAGACACGGTTGCCTCCGCTACAGAGGGTAGCCATGGAACTTTAGTTCCATCTCTTCAGCGTGGGTGGGCAGAAGAGGAGGAAGAGGATGAGGATATTGAGAGTCAGCCTCCTGGTGAGGACAGCGAAATCTTGACTGTTGGTACTCTGGCACACATGGCTGACTTTATGTTAGGCTGCCTTTCCCGTGACCCACGCGTTGTACGCATTTTAGACAACACGGATTACTGGGTGTTCACCCTTCTGGACCCCCGCTACAAAGAGAATTTCTCATCTCTCATTCCTCCGGTGGAGAGGACAAGCAAAATGGTGCAATACCAGAAGGTTCTTGTTGAAAAATTGCTCCAAAATTTTCCATCTGACAACGCTGGCGGCAGAGTACGTGCTACCTTGGCCAACCGAGAAGGGGAGAAAAGGGGAGCACACAGCAGTTCCGACAAAGGCAGGGCAACACTCTCCAAGGCGTGGGACACCTTCATGACACCCCGCCAGCACCCTCACCCTGATGCGCAGCCTAGTGTCACAAGGAGGGAAAAGTTTTGGAAGATGGTGAAGGAGTACGTAGCAGACCGTGTCAGCGTCCTCAATGATCCCTCTGTGCCTTACAACTACTGGGTGTCCAAGCTGGACACGTGGTATGAACTGGCACTCTACGCCTTGGAGGTGCTGGCCTGCCCTGCCGCCAGCGTTCTGTCTGAGCGGGTATTTAGTGCTGCTGGTGGCATCATAACAGATAAGCGTATCCGCCTTTCCACCGACAATGCTGATAGGTTGACACTTATAAAAATGAACAAGGCCTGGATTTCCCCTGACTTCTCCACTCCACTGGAGGAAAGCCCCGGGGGAACATAAACTCACTTTATATATGTTATTTACAATGATGGGAATACTCTGTATTCCCATTCACTCCTTCCACCCCAAAAACGGGTATATGGTTGACTCTTAATGTTCTCATCCTCCTCCTCCTCTTCCATATGCCCTGGGATATAATTTTTATATAGGGCCAGCTCACCAGCGTGCCCTGGGATATAATTTTTATATAGGGCCAGCTCACCAGCGGGCCCTGTGATATAATTTTTATATAGGGCCAGCTCACCAGCGGGCCCTGTTTGCCAATTTTTATATAGGTCAGCTCACCAGCGGGCCTTCTCATATAATGTTTTATTGGGTCAGCTCTCTAGCGGGCCCTCTCATATAATGTTTTATAGCGTCAGCTCACTAGCGGGCCTTCGCATATAATGTTTAGGATGGTCAGCTCTGCAGCAGACCCTCACCCATAATGTTTTAGATGGTCAGCTCAGCGCACGTTTCCCTCTTAATCATGGCCTCAGTTCTGAAAATCAAGGAAATTTTTGGGAGAATTTGCCTCTGCGCACGTTTCCCTCTTAATCATGGCCTCACTTCAGAAAATCGATGAAATTTTTGGGAGAATTTGCAGATGATATACAAGTAAATATACAGCAAATACTGTTTGGTAACAATTTTTCGCCTAAAGTCGTTTTTATTTTCCTTTTTGTGTGTTTTACGGTCAGTCTGTAAAAATGGCGTACTACGGGCGAAAGATCGTTCCCAGCAGCGATGTTGGAGTCCAAGGTGCATCCAGACATCCTCCCTATGCTGTCCCTGAACCATTTCTGTAGTGTTTCCATCTTTTTCTGCCCTTTTCCTATGGACCAGGCACCCTCCCCTCATCAGAGCAGGGGGTGCCTGGTGTAATGCTCGAGTCCTCCCATTGACTTCAATGGGGCTCGGGTGCTCGGCCGAGCACTCGAGCCTCAGGGGGTGCTCGGTCAGAGCACCCGAACATCCGAGCATTGGGGTGCTCGCTCATCACTATTAAGGAACAGATTGCTACAAGAATTAGAGGTATTTAGCCCCCTTTCCATTTAATCTTGTGTGTTTGAACCATTTTAGGTATGCATTCGGTTATAATTTCCACACAATAAATAACTGACTTTATTGGTATGCTAAAGGCAGAGCCCCAAACTTGATTCTAATAAAATATGAAAAACTTCTCAAGGTAGTAATTTGTCCAGGTCTGAAAAAAATATAAATGATTCTCTCCAAATATAAATGATTCTCTCCAGGCAGAGAGCAAACTTACTTGTCAGGAGATGAGAAATTACTAGTCCTCCTAAGATTAAACACAGAAAAAAGTATAATTTCTTACTCAGCTGCTGGATATTTTTTTTTACTAGCAGGGCAAGTTTAAGAACCCCTGAGGCCCCCAGCAGGTTTGTGAATGAAGGCCCCCCAAAAGTATGTAACATTTAGGGTGCTTAAGTTTAGTTGCAACTCCTTCTTCCTTTTTGTGTGAATATCATACATATTTACATGTTTTACACATGGAACTGCCTTACTTGGCACCTGTCATCTGACCAAAATATTACATTTATTCCTTTCTGTTAAAATGGGACTAATGGAAACCTAAGGAGAGAAACCCTGAGACTGGAGGCCTCTCGTGAATTCACAGGTACACCCAACTTATTAAAATATCCCTTGCTAGTTACACACAGTCCAGTAGAAATTTCCAACCTTGAATATGTCCCTATCAAGTTACAGACTACATCAAAGTAAAAATTTGAAAAAAAAAAAACAGTAAACAGATAAAACTGACTGCTGTATGAAAAATAAATTTGTAAACAAGTCCCTCTACTACAGTGTTTTTCAACTAGGGCTTCATGGCACTTTGGTGTGCCATGGACATTCATCCGATTTGATCTATGAAGCTTTGAAAAAAAATGAGAAAGTAGGGTTACAGCTGTATATTTATGGAAATTACTATGCACAACATGTTTATTTAAGTTGTGAAATATAAGAATAAATATGTATCAATGTATTTGTAACCTTCATTAAACCCTTTACAAATGACATAAAATGATAAGGGTGCCCCTAAAATTCCAGACTGCATGTTTGGGGTGCCTTGAGCCAAAAAAGCTTGAGAACCACTGCTCTACTAATTTGCTTAAAGCGGAACTATAATGCTCACATAAGTTATCCCCAATTAATTGTTAGTATTATAATAAGCATGGAAATAGCATGTACAGTTTCTTAAAGCGGAACTACTGCCTGAACTAAAGTTGCCCTGCCATACTTAGGAGGTGGCGACTAGCTTAATAATCTTTATTTACCTGTCAAAAGTGCCCAGGAGTAAAGTTATCGCTATCTTCCGAGATCAGAAGCCAGGCATCAGCGCAGACATCTTGTCTACGTGCCTTCACTTTCAGTCCCCGTCATCCTTCACAAACTTTGCTCTGGCCCGAAAGACTCCGGAAGAGACTGACCGCAAAGCTAGGCAGGCTGCACTAACTTGGCCGTCAGTCTCGGAAGATCAGCGATAACTTTACTACTGGGCACTTTTGACAGGTAAAATAAGGATTATTAAGCTAATCGCCACCTGCCTAAGTATGGCAGGGTGACTTTAGTTCAGTTGGTAGTTCCGCTTTAAGTGCTGGCATGAGTTGCGATCATCAATAGGACAATGCAGACATCTTGGTGAAGAGGGATCTGTGTGCCTGTGCTATCCATCTTCTCACTGACAGGTTATTTGCCAAAGGGGGAGTTGCATTGTACCTTTCAGTACAGGCAGGGATGGACAGCACAGGAGCACATATCCTTCACCAAGATGTCTGCGCTGTCCTAGTAATGTAAATTTCATATAGAGATTAGGATTGCAACTCAAACTTTAATACCCTAATTATATGATTACCATGACACTAACAATTAGTTGGGGATAACTTATGTGAGCATTATAATTCCACTTTACAACAAATTAGTAGCTAGTTATTTAGGGGGGAGTAGCTCATTAGAGAATTTTAAAGTGGTGCAAACACTTATGGTGATATATATATAACCATAAGTGAATTATAATTTACATTTGTAATATTTGTTAGAAATATGATTTGCCATATGCACAATGACAAGCATCTAACATTTCTGACTTAAGTCAACTGCATCATAATGAACAACTACAAATGCACATTTACATCGTTTTGGAATTTCTACCAGTCCGCTATGTTGCTGTTGGTTTGCTCAATAATTGCTCTACTTTATACGTATTTTTCCACGCACGTTGTTTAATTAGCTATAGCGTGTCAATTCTTTGTGTGCATTTTCATTCACATAAGAAACAGTGAAATAATGCAAACAACAAATATACTATTTTACTGACTGAGGGGATTGGATTGACGACCGAGCGTGACGTCAACACAAGTAGAAAATATGGTCACGTGCCCAATCATCGCCATCATGTTCCATTCTCCCACTACTCGATCTCTCCCCCTCAGTGTCTCTTTGTTGCTAGGAAACCGTCTGAAGCGGAGATGGAACCGGAGTGGGCATAGTGCGCGCTCCATTTAGCATCCCCCGCCCAGTCACTCTGCACGCCTGCGCTTTTCCTCAGAATTCTCAACGCTTCTGAACCGTAAGCTTGCTCGGACACGCGCTTGTATTTGCTCTAACTAGAGGGATTGCGCGTTCCCAGCTTTTACGTGCACGTAGCGCGTTCTCGCATCCTTCTCCCTTTCTCCCACCGCAGTGTAGCGGGGTTCCTACAGGAGGAGGATGTGGTGAAAAACATGGCGGAGCTGCAGATGCTGCTGGAGGAGGAGATCCCCGGCGGCCGACGGGCCCTTCTGGACAGCTACACTAATCTGGAGAGGGTGGCCGACTATTGCGAAAACAACTACATCCAGGTCTGTGACAAGGAGGAGCAGGCTGGCGATGGATAGGTGCATAGGGGATGTAGTGGGAACCACTGCTGGGGGAGTATAGAAAGAAAACACAACGACCCTGAGAATCTTTCAAACGATAGTCTGTTTTTGTCCCCTTTTAATATGTTTTAGTAAATACGGAAGTAATCCCATCTCTTCCACCAGGAACGCGAGCTATAGTAATCCATTTGGTACCAGTTGGGCAGCGGTGATGTATTGCATCTAAATGCGCTGCTGACACCTCTGGTACAAACACTATTTAATAAAAATATCATAAGACCAAATGGTACAGAAGTCTTACAGTAAAGGACGTTCTGGGACATTTATATATCTATTCATCCTCTTCCACTTCATTTGGATTTTAATTAATGGAATTCACACTCATTTTGCAACCATCGTGATGTAATTTCTCTCGTCATTCATTGCTTGGTAACATCCATTTACAGTCATCATTAAATATGTACGTAAATAAATAAGGTTCAGGTCATTTACTTTCTCCAGTCATCGTTATTATGTTTCTGGACACTGATTTATTTGGGATTCATTTACATTCTTCGATTTTCCTTATTACCTACCTACTCATTGGAAAATTATTATGGCCCCTTTTAAAACAAATTCTTCTCTCTCTTTATTGTTGTTATATTGCCATGCTTATGAAATGTAACATTTCTCTGTTTACTTATCAGTAACATGTTTGATTACCCAATGGTATACAATCTATATATATTTAATTCGTTGTGAGAGGGGTGTGAAACAATCTCTGCAGAAAAACTGTGTTGCAGGCTCTTCTATATCAGACAGGATTAAACCTTTTAAGTGTGTTGTTTTTTTTTTTTTACTGTAGATACAGTTTTTTAATTATTATTTAGTTTTGGATTTATTGTAGACTTTCTTGTCAAGGTTTTTAGAGTCTTCCTGGCAGATAGAAGGTTAGTAATGTCCTAATTTCAGTGTTGGTGTTTAAGAATGCTGGGTTTAATGATTACCCTCTTTCCTTGCAATGTGAATAGAACTTTAACTATTTCACTGCCAGATGGCTCTACTGGACATCATGCGAGATCAGTCAATCTGATCAGTCCAATAACTGTACCAAGTGCTTGCCAGTAGGTGAAATTTACAAATTAATACATTTTTAAAAGTGGCATTTTAATTACATTATTATTGTGATTGCAGAACAACAGAGTGTGGTTATACAATATTTTCAGTGTTCATAAAAACATGTGTTGTAGATCCTACTGGAAGATAGGATTACCTTTCATATTACTAGTGGATATAATTAACCTGCCCATTTTATTTATTTTGGGCTAGTCAACATGCATTTGCTATCTCCAGATTATATTTATTATTTTTTTTAATTTAGAGAAAATGTTTTGCAACCAATTGCTTGCTAGATACATTGTACTAGATAGAGCAGGGGTAGGAAATTGTTGGACCTGCAGCTCATGGTTGGAGATGATCGCAGCTATAGAGCCCAACAGCTGGAGGGCCAACAGTTGACTACCCATGGACTGTTGTGTGTATGCATATAATATGTTGCAGTGGCAAACCTGAGATTTCCAGTGAGGGCTTCCCCAAGAAACTATACAATAACAATACAGAGTATTTATTTTATGTAAGTCTGCATCTAAATACCACTACTGATATTTGAGTATTTACTAGAGTTGGGCAGCCCGTGGCTATCCTCCAGCTGTTGATGGACTGTCTGGGCAACTGGAAGTCTGTATCAGTTTGCCTTTGAGAGAATATGTGAGTGTGTATGCATATTTGTGTATAATCGTAATGGGTGTTAGATTATAATGCTAAATGTGTATGTAGGTGCCATGCTGTTAATGTGCCGTTGACCTTTTCACAAATGGGCTGGTCAGCAGATCTGTAAATTGCAATTTCATATGACATCATAGAGCTGAATCAGTTTTAACCTCTTACGTTCTGGCATCTCGTGCTGGGGCTGAAAAGCAACAGAGGCATAATGATTTTATTACCCAATTTCTGGTGCAGTGACCTCCGAGTCTCATATTGCAATTCTTGTCCAAATGGAAATCCGAAAGGCTGTGTTTCTGCACAAATATAATGTATTTTTACACCCTGATTAAAAGCCTATGCATTCAAATATAGAATCACTTTAGGTATTATGATTTTTTTTATTATTCTTTCTTAATTTAAACAGTCTGGAGCTTGTCATCTGCACTATAGCAGACAGAAAATTCCCCAAATACCCTGATTTATATGGAGCGTCTAAGCCCTTGGATGCTAGAGAGGTTTTAAAAAGCATTGCTTCACAATGTGTTGAGAAGATAAAGGGTTTATCCTTGAGTAAAACTAGGGTGCTTCCACTAATGAATTTTTAATATATATTATTCAAAAGACATCGCAGTTCATAATTTTTATTTATTTATTTATTTATTTATTTATTTTTTTGTCATGAAGCACTTGGTCTCCTTAAGAGATGTTTCTACTAATCATAGTGGTGAATTTGTGGTCTGGTTGTCAAACTTCCCCTGTGATTTCATGTCTGAATCACTTTTAGCACCCGCTGCTAGCTACTGCTTTTGCTTCTACAGATGAAAGCAGGTCACCTCGAAGAGAACTGCCCTCGAGTGCAGTTCTGTTTAAATATTTAATTGATTTCCAAATCAAATCTGTCTCCTTTTCATTGCTGACATGTAATTCATTTGTGATTCATCTGCATTTCATTACCTTTTTTACCCATTTATTTTTTTTAACTCCAGAATGATGCTGCAGTAGATAATGGTTTGCATTAGATTGTGCTCAGTCAAAATCAGATGGCACAGTGCAGATGGTAGCATAGTTTTATGTGTGTGGTGACAGAGGGTCTACATCACATTTCAATGCTGTCCCTGTTCACAGAAAACACATTCAGTCAGTGGGGATGCCTTGGGGCCATATGGAGCCTCAGAACCTTGGTGCCAGAGGCTTCAGATAGCCCAGCCTGTTCTCTGATACAATGGGAAGATGTAATTTCCCTATACCACATCACACACACACCCTTTATTCATCCCAGAAAATACAAATTGTCTTTCTTTTGCCTCAAAGCAACATCTCTTTACATTGTTTTACCTTGAAGGGATAGTAATACTTAAGGTGTAAAAAAAATAAAAAAAAAATAAAAAAATTATATGAGATATTATATATATATATATATATATATATATATATATATATATATATATATATATATATGTATGTATATGTTGTAGGGAGAGAGAGATTTTATTAAAAAAATTAACAGCTCAAACTTGAAATTTTTAGGTGCAGTATCACAGTGGCCTGAAAATTTACAGTGGTGCTGTTGCTATACCATCCTATGGAGATTTATGGTCTACAGACCAGTGCAGTCCATAGGATGGTGTAGCAAGAGTGCCACTGTAAATTTTCAGGCCACTGGCATATTGCACCTAAAAAATTCAAATTTGAGCTGTTATAATTTTTTAATAAAATATCTCTCAGCAGTGGGAGTACCCTTGTTTTACTCAGGAGGATAAACCCTCCAACATACCTTTTTTACATTTTAAGTATTACTATCCCTTTAAAGTGGAAGTAACACATCATAATAATAATAACCCTGTCACTTTACTATGACCAGAATATCCTAATGGTCCTTTCCCTCCTGCTTTTGTACCATCCCAAATCAGTCCTGTATGCCATGTCCTTGGAGGTGGACATGACAATTGCTGGCACTGTTTCAATCTGATGTGTGAGCCTATTTAGCCCTTTAAGCACCAGACTGATGGGAAGCACACTGCAAAGCAATGAATTGCACAGTCATCTGGTCCTTAACCTCTTAAGGACCAGGCAGTCCTGTGGTTGGGAGCACCTGAGGACCAAGGCCTTTTTCGTTTGGAGAGCTGGTACGTGCCAGCGATCACATGTACCGGCTCACTGTGGGAGTGGCTGAGACTGACTTGATTGATGGTCTTGTCACGTCACTAGGCCTTAAGGGGTAAAGAGCTAAGACTAACTTTCACAGTAGCCGGAGTATGTGTTCTGTATTCCTTCTAGCAGTTGTCATATCTGCCTCCTGCACATGATATCCAGGACTGATTGAAGATATTCTTGTTTTGAATGAAGGAACTAGGAAAAAACATTTGATGGGCCATTAGGAGTTTTTGGCCATAGTAAGGTAATTGAGAGTTTATTAGCATACCTGGGAACTTCCAGTTGAGGGCTACCCGGATGGTAGACCTCTGTTCACCAGGGGGGTGACAAAAATGACGCTAATCGCGTCAAAAAGGGGCGGGGCTTGCCGCGAGTGAGGGGGATTAACCCGTTGAGTGCCAGAGTGGTAAGGAATGCATTGCAAAGCAATGCATTCCTTACCACTCTGGCACTCAGAGGGTTAAAGGTGTCACACAGAAGGCTGGGGACTGAGGATCAGCGGGAGAAAAAGCGGATGTGGCAGACTTTCAATAGAAACTCTGCCACATCCGGAGGAATCAGCCTCTGCCCCGGAGACCCGGTAAAATTCTGTCAGAACCGGAGTCTCCGGGGCAAATCCGGAGAGTTCCCAGGTATGTTTATTAGGTGTTGCTTCCCCTCTAAAGCTGAACTGTCATGTAAATAAATGTAAAGTCTTATTGTCTTTAAGCTCAATAAATCCAGGTTATTGCTGAAAAATACTTCATTCACAGGCATCGGCTACACAGAGCTTACAAGAGAAGCTCTGTGCGGTCAGTCCCTTCTGGTGCCTTAAGACACCAAGGAACGTCACCACCAATGCTGGCAGTGAATGAGACAGACAAGAAATCTGTGCCTGGTTCCTGCAGAATAAGTCTTTTTTTTCAGCAATGACCTGGCCTTATTGAGCATAAAGACTGTAAGACTTTGCCTATCACTAGGTTAGAAATATATTGGGGGTCAGTTTTATTTACATGAAAGTCCTGATTTAACCCCTTAGGTTCTAGAAAGGTCTCAAGTCTTTGTTTTACAACAAGAAGTTAATTTACGTTTTTGACCGCTTTGATGAACCTGTGAGCCACATGTGCAACCTTTGGGGTGAATGTTTGTCTGTTACTGCATTAAATCAATTAATTAATTGCAGGCCTGCATAAAATGTGTTCATCAAAAATCGGATGGGCAAGAAATGTCTGTTCTACATGAGAGGTTGTCAACCTTGCTGTTGTACTGCAACTCCCATGATCCTCAGCTGAGCGATGGCTGGCTGATGCTGGGAGTTGTAGCTTATTTAAAATTGTAATTAATACAATTAATTTTAATTTTTTTGTCACGCTAACCCCTTGGATGCTAGAGAAACTGTCAGCAATTAATGCAACAGCTAGTTCGAGGTCTCTCTGATGCCACTGAGATTAGTTGTGGTGTTTGTAGTGTAGCATCATATTATTTGTGATAATTTTTCTTCTACTTTTTCATTTAATTGTGATTGTCAAATAGAATTTAAGGAGAAATTACATTTCACAAATCAAACAGCACCTGACTGATTTTCATGGAAATTAAATCAGAGATCTGGAAATCGTGTAATTGCGTATTGAGGATATAAGACTTGAACTGGATTATTTGGCTTTAAGTAAATCTTGCAGAGGAAACAGTCTTATTTTGGGGGTTTAATTTTTTTGGAGACTTGGGCTAACAACTTCACTTGAAAGTTGACACTTCATTTGTTGTTTTAAGAAAAAGAGAAATTTACTAACCAATATTTCCTTTTCTTCTGTGTATCTCCACGTCACTAATTACAATGGGATTTACTTCCTTCCTCCAGCTGGTAGGACCGTCTAATTAATTTAACTAGGACACACCCCCAACCATCGTCAGTTATACTTTTTGTCCAAGCTGAAAAATATAAAAATATAGCAAAGTTAACCCCTTAAGGACCGGGAAAATCTGAGGTCATTTTCCCTTAAGGACCGGAGCAGTTCTGACCTTTTTGACTATATCTTTGTTCAGCAATGTTTTCCCTCTAAGTCTTTTATTCCATGCCCATAAATTATATACTGTTTTTTTAAGCACAAATGGGGCTTTCATTTGATACCCTACTTATATGGATAACCCACCATTTACTTTATTAAAATTAAAAAAAAAAAAAAAAGGTAAAAAAAAGTAAAAAAAACATCATTTTTGGTTTTTCTCTTTGGATCAATTGGGCACAAAGGGTTAAAATTTTATGGAGACTGCATGAAAGGTATGACCGGTCAGTCATACCTACAAAATGCACAGTTTAAAGTGGCCACTATCCCCCCTGGGTGAAAATCCCCATGTCCCTTTTTCCCACCCTATTTTGACACTTTTTTTATCCGTGACATTTGGCGGTGTATATAAGTGTATTACATAGCTCCACAACAATCACACTTCCACTTTTGTTTAATTAGATTATTTTTTTTTAAAATAAAATATTTTTGTAAAAAAAAAAAAAAGTGTTTTGTGTTTAAAAAAAAAAAAAAAAAAAAAAATTATTGCAGGTCAGAAATTGACCTGCATTTAGCAAGCCTTTGGCACCAGCAGTGAAGGGGTTAATACCCCTAGCTGCTGTATTTTCTTTCACCACTAGGTGTCTCCTGTCTACTTCTGTCTCAGTTACTTTCATAGCAACGGAGCCAGAGGCAGACTTCACAGGCACAGACAGCATGCTTTCTTTGCTGTCTCTGTCTGTCACTTTGCCGGTACATGTGATCGCTGGAACGGCGATCGCATGAACCAGCAAAGTCAAGAAGGGCTGAGACTGAACGCCCCGGTCTCGGAGCATTCAGTCTCAGCCTGGAATTAATGATAGCAGCGTGCACGGAGGCAGATATCTTTGCAGATAAATGGAAAGACACCTGACCAGGTCTAAAGAATGGAATCTTTTCTCTTTATCCCCTTTTGGAGAGGAGCAAAAGGAGGGTAGAATAATTTCCTGATTTTGACTGAATTCTGAAACTACTTTAATTCCTAAAGGATGGTTTCATTCTAAGGACCACCTTGTCCTGGTAAAAAAAACAAGTAGGGGGCATGACAGAAAGGGACTGTAATTCGTTGACCCTTTTGGCAGAAGTTATGGCCGTTAAAAAGATAGCTTTCCGGGTCAAGTGTCTTAGTGACACTAGTTCTAGAGGTTCAAATTAGGGGGAATCCACTAGCTGGGTCAAGACTATATTTAGATCCCATGCCGGTACTATCTCCCTAATCCTGGGACGCATCTTTTCGATTTCTCTTACAAATCTTTTTATTAAGCTTTCTTCTGCCCATTGTCTGGTCATTACTGCTGAACGTGCCGATATTTGGACTTTTAGGGAAGCTGGACTTAGGCCCATGTCAAATCCATTTTGCAAAAATTCCAGGATTATAGGGGCATTAACCTGATGTTTTAGAATCTTGTTTTTGATACACTATGTCCTGAGAGTTTTCCAAATCCTGTCATAAATTTTAAGGGTAGGTTTTTTTCCTACTAGAAATAATGGTATCAGCCACTCTATTAGAGACTCCTTGGGATATTAGAGACTGCCGCTCAATCTCCAGGCTGTCAGCTGGAAAAACCTGGGATGTGGATGAAACAGTGGCCCCTGTGATAATAGATCCTCTCTCTCTGGCAGAGTCCAGGGCTTCTGACTGGCATTTTGATCAGCTCTGAATACCAAGTGCGTCTTGGCCATCCTGAGGCAATCATTATGACTTCCGCTTTCTCTATTTTTATTTTCCTCAGAACTTCCCCGATCAAGGGAATAGGAGGAAAGATGTGCGCTACTGAGAAATTCCAGGAAAACTTCAAAGCATCCTGGCTTAATGCTGTGACCACTTTCCATCTTGAGAAGAATTGGTGACATTTGTGATTCTCTGGGCTCGCCATTAGATCTACTACTGGGAATCCCATTCTCCTGGTGATCTGCTGGAATACCTCCTTGTTTAGGGACCATTCCCCCAGATGCACCTTGTTCCTGCTCAAGTAGTCCGCCTGTATGTTTTGTATCCCCGCTATGTGGGAAGCTGTGATTGCAATCAGGTTCTTCTCTGCCCATTGGAAAATTTGAGCTAGTTTTATGTTTAGACTTGCACTTTTGGTTCCTTCTTGGTTTGACATACATGACAGCTGTCATGTTGTCTGACCTTATGTGGACAGCAGTATTTCTTAGAAGCACCTTGAACTGAAGTAGAGCATATCTTATTGCTCTGAGTTCTAGTATGTTTATGTGCAATCATTTTTCCTTTACAGACCATGTGCCCTGAACTGTTCTGGATTCCCAAACTGCTCCCCATCCCAGAAGACTGGCACCTGTGGTGACAATATTCCAGACTGGGTCTGACAGTGAAGTTCCCTTTTTTAGATTTGTTTTGTTTATCCACCATATCAGGTCTTGACGGATGTCTGATGATAGTCTGACCCTCTGGAGTGGGTTCTGTTGGTGTTTGTCCCAATATTTTAGGAAATAGCATTGTAGATGTCTCGCATGGAACCTTGCCCAAGGAACTACCTAGATCGCTGATATCATTATGCCCAAGCATTGCATAAATATGTGGGCCCCTGTGGCTTTTGTTCTTCCTGAATTTCTTTACATTCCTCACAATATTTTTTATTCTTTCTCTTGACAATGTTACTGTGGGCATTAGGGTATTGAATCTCATGCCTATGAAGACCAGCTCCTGTGTTGGGGTTAGATTACTTTTCTGAGTGTTTATCACCCAACCCAGATCTGAAAGATGGTTTATGACAATGTTTGTGTTTGTGACTTTTTGACTGAGATACTATGAGTAGGTCGTCCAAGTATGGGATGACCAAAATCCCTTTCTTCCTTATTGGTTCTAATGCTACGGCTAGCATCTTTGTGAATACCCTGGGGGCAGTGGAGAGAACGAAAGGCAATACTCTGAATTGAAAGTGTTGGTCTCCTAACACAAACTTTAGATACATCCGATGATCTTTTCTTATCAGGATGTTATAATACGCGTCCTGTAGATCCAGTTTGGAAAGAAAACTGCCTGGAAGCACCGCTCTTATGACTGACTTTACCGATTCCATTCTGAATGTCTTCTTTATTAGGTATGAGTTGAGATCCAGGATGGTTCTGCATAAACCCAATGGTTTTGGTACCATAAACAAGATCGAATAAATTCCTGTAAATCTCTCCTGCGTTGGAACCAGTTGAATTGCTCCTTTTGCAGGAAGGGACTGAATCTCCAACCCTGGCATTTTCTTCTTCCTGGGATTGGTAGGGATTCTGGATACTAGAAACCTGTGAATTCTTGGGGTCTGTCTGAATGGAAGGGGATACCCCATTTCCAAGATCTGCTGGACCCATTTGTCTGATGATTCCCAATGGTCCAGGAAGGAATGCAGGCGTCCCCCCACCTGCTCTGGAAATGGGCTCAGAAGACCTTCAGAACTCTTTTTTTGAACTGTTGCTTTTTTGATTAATCCTTTCGGTAAGCCCCTCTGGGTGTTTGATATGAAGATTGCTTCCTCTGCTCACACTGTTTCCCCTGGTCTTTTAGATTCCCAAAAGGAATAGGACTTATTCCTATAGGAAGATGATCTGGGAGGGGATCTTCTTTTCCTTTCCTGCGGGAGGAATGTGCTTTTACCTCCTGATAGCTTTTTAATTATTTCTTCAAGCTTCTCGCCGAACAGCATATCACCATTGAAAGGGAGATTGACCATTTTGTTTTTAGAAGAGGCATCCGCCCCCCAGGGTCTAAGCCATGGCGCTCTCCTGGAAGCCACCGATAATGCAGATGTTCTGGCTCCCAATTTCACTGAGTCAATAGAGGCGTCACAGACAAAGTTATTGGCTTCTTTGATGGCTGAAACTTCTCTGGCTAACTTAGCTCTTGAGGTACCTGATTCTATGTTTTCCTCTAGGTTAGTAAGCCATATACGCATAGCCCTGGATACACATGCTAGGGCTGTAGCAATTTAAATATTGCTACCAATAAGCGAATATTGGCTCTTTAGGGCTGATTCCACTTTCCTGTCCATGGAATCTTTCAATGAAGAACCATCCTCCAATGGTATTGTGGCGTGTTTGACTAGCCTAGATACAGCTGCATCTACCCTGGGTGGAGATAGCCGGCTTTTGGTTTCTAAATGGTCAAAGGGATACATTTTGTTAAATCTCTTAGTAACTGAGGACCTTTTGTCAATCCTA
The DNA here is from genome assembly GCA_037306005.1 of Rhinophrynus dorsalis. NCBI lineage: Eukaryota > Metazoa > Chordata > Amphibia > Anura > Rhinophrynidae > Rhinophrynus > Rhinophrynus dorsalis. The sequence continues at coordinate 145,000,920 of CM074725.1, read as the reverse complement.
TTCCAATCTTCAGAAACGATATCAGAAATGGACTGATGTACTGGGAAAGCTAGTGCTGTTTTTTTGTTCCCCATGAAGGCTGCATCCATGACACCTAAATCCTTTTGTTCCTCTACTATTCCTAGGGACTTGCATATAGATTTTAAGAATGCGTCAATTTTGTCTAATGCAAATTCCCTGGAGTTTTCTATTATCTCTCCTTCCTCCTCTTCTGAGGAAAAATCAGAGGGCCCCTGACTATTCTTGTCTTCAACGTCAGTTACCCTAGGGGGGGAGGATGTGCCCTCCCCAGGGTCGTCTAACCTCTGCCTTTTTTTTGGGATCTACAGATTCCTGCATAGCAAAGAAGGTCTCTTGCATAGAGACCTTCATCCAAGACAGGAAGTCCTGAAACTGACCTGGCATCTCCTGAAGGGCTGCTTTCTTTAAATGCTCCTGACAAAATTTGGCATTTTCAGAGGCTGGTAACTTGGCTTTTTGGGGCTTTTCTTCCTTGGGTGGACCTGAATCGGTTTTTTCTTTCGAAGAGGCTTTAGCTGCAGACATCTTTAAAACTTAACTTTTAATAAATACTTCTATAAAAATTATTCCTACTACTGAAGAAAGCTAAATCCTTACCTGAACTCCATTTGCTTGTCTTTATATTCAGCATGCGTTTCACTGGTGGAACGCACGCTTGCTTGGCAGGATGCAGTAGGAAACCGGATGCGGATCTTATTTTCTGTTATAATTTCCTTGATATCGGCGTGCGTATCACGCTGGAATGCATCCAGCTTTTTAACGCTTTTTGGCCTCTGCCTGGTTCCTGGGCTTTCGTGACTCCTGGAAAGGATGTACTGGTGCCGCTTCTGTACCACCAAGGTATCAGGAGGAAGACTACCACCCGGATCTGGCAGCACTCCGGGGAAATGTCTGAACCATATGCCTACTTGCCGTTCTGTGTTGGGCGCATCCCGCCCGTATAGATATTACCGCCACTACAAGTCCAAGGTAATTCCCTCACCTTCCGCACTCCACATTCCCCTGGCCACCGGAGGGTTCAAACATACATCAGAGGCATAAGCCTCATGTCCTCCAGCTGCTAGGACCACAAATAACTGAAGATAGTTGGGGGTGTATCCTATTTAAATTAATTAGACGGTCCTACCAGCTGGAGGAAGAAAGTAAATCCCATTTTAATTAGTGACGGGGAGTACACAGAAGAAAGTTGGTTAGCTCCTACATGTCCAGTGACATGTAGGCCTGATATTGGCATGCCCATTTTTTTGTATTGCTCTTTGTAAGAGGTGATGAGACCAGCATTCCTTCACAACAAGCTGACCTTCATAGGGTTTAGCTTTTAGCAAACTACGTTTTGTGGTAGTTTGGGAAAATTGTTAGACTCGTTTGTGGAAAATTCAGGTGTACAGTATACATTCAAACTCTTAAATAGTGAAATGTAGTTTACAGTTTAATAACTGTACCAGTTTGAATTCAGTTTATTTTTAACTGCTGCTCTTGCTTGATTTCATTTTGTTTACTGTTTTGATCTGTGTTCCAGCTTTCACCAAATTTTAATTCGCTGTTTCAACCCCTATATTGAAATAAGATATTACCTCTCCCCCAAAGGGAGATAGAGTTATAGCTCACTAGCAAATGTGATACTGCGTTGCCCGTACAGAAAGACAAAGACATATAGTCCCACATGCTTATACATACATACACACCTACACAGTGTCATAGACGCAGTGACTGATGTAAGAACATGTAGAGAGAAAAGAGATATGCGACAGAAGGGTAGAGAGTCATGTTGGAGAAGGGAGAGAGGAACTAGCATATAAGAAAAGACTGCCGCACACACTGTGGTGAAAATTCTGAGATGCCTCCAACTTATAATAGAGTGATATTCATGCAGAACATAGTTGGGCACACTTGTTTAAAAATAAGACTTAACTTTTATTTAAAAGTACATAAAATGTCCACGTTTTCAGTAAATTATTATGACTTTCATCAGGGACTTGAAACCTACAGGTTACTAACTTATCTTGTCTTAAATAATGTTTCTGTTTCGAGCAGGCTGCCAAACTAGCGCTCATCTGGTTGCCCCAGCAACCAGTAGCATCCATCCGGCGCCCATGTCTGAAGAGTCACCTTGACAACTTCTTAAGACTAATGCCCGAATAAAAAACATAATGCCAATCATACATCACAATAAAACCCACTCTGCTATAGAATGGTATAATGATTCATATGTGATCAATCAGATGTAATTAATAAAGTTGAACTGTTCATTCAGACTGGACGGAGCCAGTGTTTTCAATGTGTGTCTATCTCCCTTTTTGCCAGTTTGGCCATTCTGTCTCCACCTTGTGGGCCCTGTTTGACCCATTCAATGGGACAGCATTCTAGCTCTTGTAATTTTATGTTATAGATATATGAAATGTCTCGCAACTGGTGTCACTTTTAATTATTTTTCACTTAGGGTTCCATTGAGTCCCCTAATGATAGATGACCGATGCTCCCACAATCCTATGCTTAAAGGGCCTACTTATTTTCCCTATATAACACTTGTTGCAAACAGACACTTATGATAGTCGGCCTTACAACAGAAGAAGGCATCCATGGAGACCAAATAAAACTGCTAAGGTACATGTTCAGTTTTGGGTCTGAGGGAGAGTTGGTGACAGTGGAGATCACACAGGCAGCAAATTCTAATATGCACTCCCAGTCATCAAATGTGAAACCTCATTTTTTTTTTTAGGGGTGACTACTTGGAGCCGAATTCAAAAAAATGGACAAAGATAGGCCAGAGGAAAAAATCAAGGAGGGAAAGCCCAAAGTATGTCCCAAAAAATTATTTTCAACCTATCCAGTTATGTATTAACAGATGATGAAGTCTCAATCCTCAACAAAGGTTTGAGTTTTGTAGCAACACAGAGACCAACTAAATCTGAAACCCATTTAATTGTATCAATTACAGAGAAAATTACATCTTAAGGAATACTTCAAGGACTCTACAAATGCAGAGAGCTACCAAAAGAACCTGTTCAAAATTAAGAGCACTTTCAATACAGGCACTCATAATGCATCTATAAATCCTTTTGGCAAATGATTGGAGTCATTGGATAATACAAAAGCCCAATACTCAAATATCACAACAATGGAGCGCAAAGTGCTGAAAGATTTGAGAAATAACAAAAATATCTGCAGACAAAAGGGGCGGCATTGTGGAGCAAAATAAAACCAAATATACAGTATGGAGGTTTGAAGACAACTAGTGGATTATGTAAGTTTCAAGAAGTTGGGAATTAATCTGACTCGAATGTATGTCTCTGAACTCAGTGCATATGTTGATAGAGGTGTACAGAATGGTTTATTGGATTTGAAAATTGGAGAACTTTTGAGACAGATCCGGTGATTGCAGTTGTGTTGTCTATTTAAGATTCATAAGATGTTGGTGGACCCACCAGGGATACCTATTGTGCCAGCTAGGGGCTCATTAATATATCAAGCGGTGCAGTATGTAGATTTTATTTTGCAACCGTATATTCAGACGTTAGCCAGTTTCATTAACTATACAACAGATTTCCTGAATAGACTATCTGCTGTCTCTTTGAATCAAAGTTCCTGTGTAATGGTTACCATGGACATTACAAGCCTCTGTACTTGCATACCACATGAAGGAGGAAAAAATGTTGTGCCAACGCATATATCTTGGATTATGAGCGTACAAATATCATGCAATCACGTTATTGGCACACAGTTTTTTATGTGAGATTTATTGACTATTTGTTCTTTATTTGGATGGGTATATTGGTTTGTTGGAGGAATTCTATCAGCAGCTTAATATGTTGGCTACTCCAGTAAAGGTCACCATGAATTTCAGTGATTAACACATCAAGGTAATTGATTTCATTATTAACAGTGGGTAATAATTTTCAAACCTTTTTATATAAAAAATCAACAGACAGGAATACGCTATTAAGTGCACAGAACCAACATCCATCGAATTTTTAAGAAGCAAATTGCCTGAACCCGATAAATGGGAGAATAGACTGATTACAACCACATTCTCTGGTATCACAAAGACTTTCAAACAATCTGTTACAAATCATTGGCAGTTAATGAGCATTGACCCTGAATTGAACCATCTATTTGAGGGAAAAACCTATTTCTCTGTCGTCCAATACAGGTTACTGGTAACTCTGGGTAGGCAATCTGCCCCTTTAAGTAGGCAGTAACAATTCTAGAATTGTATACATGGGGTGGAGCCTACCTTCCCTCCTTGGCTGCAGCTAGTTAACCGGCTCCAGAAAGATTTTTCCTTGGTGAAGATAACACAGGCAAGAGAACAGTTCTGCTATAGCTTTAGAAGTTTTTTATTTTTCTGTTAGATATGGAATACCACCATTAGGCGGATTACCATAACTGACAATACCCTTAGATGTGGCTAGCTCAGTGACCAGGTGCTTTTTGTGGACCTTAAGCCCTGGGGGGAAAATCTTGGCTACAAGTTCTTTCCCCAGGAGTTGCCCACTGAGGCTTCTTCTTTAAACATGGTAATCTAAAGACAGAAGATCTGCAGGAAAGGTGAGCAACCCTTTGAGTGCTGCAGGTCCACATGTCCCACAGTGCCCCTTCGCACAGGGGTTTTTCATTTGGAGTTCCTGTTGCACACTCCTGCACTCATTGGGTCTATCTGCATGTCTGTTGGGTGTTTGGAGCAGGTTTATATGGTATTTAACCCTTTAGCTGCTGGATTGGTACTTTTTGGGGGGTTTCTAACACTTTTCCTAAAGGTTTAGTGTTTTTTTGGGTGTCCTAACATGTTCTAATGCTGTTTTAGGCATTTTAGATTTACACTCTTAATTTTGTAAAATTTGAGTTCTGCACCTTTAAGGCGTGCTTTACTACATAGACGCCATTGCTCCATTCACTTCTGTGGGACTGTACTGTTTGGGACATATCTCTGCAACCGTTTAACCTAGCAACTTCAGAGATGGCTCATTTTACTTGTCTGCCCTTGCTCTATCATCCGGTTCATGTTTCTAGTGTGTTGGGGGGCTCAGGGTGCTTTGGGTAATGTTTGGGGTACTTTTCTGGGAAAACTACATTTCCCATGAGCGCATGCTTTGTGTGCTTGTTTCTGATTCGTTCCCTGTTGTCCCTGAGAGCAATACAAGGACTTCCAGCCATGCATTAAAGCCAGCTTGGGTAAAAGAGTTCAAGGCTGCTACTAGGGACCTTAGGTCCACATTGCAACTCTTTCCATCCCAGTTACAAGGGGTTTTTCATTCTTGGCAGGCCCCCTCCTCATTTAAGTCTTCCCTGCCCAAACCTCAGGGAGTACCTGACATGTCAGATTCCTCTGAAGAGGAACTGCTGGTGGATTCAAATGTTGAGGAATGTTCTGTGTTGGGCTCATCTTAGTTTTTGGGGACCCTTTTGAGGCTGATCCTGAACCCTCCGCTGAGGGCCTGACCAGGGCTCTCTTAACTACTCTTAACATTCCCTTAGTTCAGGAGGTTCCTTCTGACCCCTCTGATGTGTTCCAGGAGCATAGAAAGCCCCTTATTTATGTTCCACCTAACCCCACTCTTGACCGCCTTGTGTCTGAGGAGTGGAAATCCCCGGACAAGAAACCCTCTGTGTCCAAGAAATTTGCCAGGCTTTATCCTTTTTCTGACGCCGTGCTTACTTAGTGGGTTCATCCTCCCAAAGTGGATGCTCCTGTTTCCATGCTATCTAAGTCTACTGCTTTACCAGTCTCTGATGCCTCTGCTTTGAAGGACTGGACTGACAAGAAACTTGGTCTCCCTAAAGTTCATTTTTGCCACTGCTGGTTCTGCCATGCATCCAGCATTCGCTGCTGCATGGGTGAACCAGGCCATTGTGGTCTGGACTGAACAGCTCACCCGTGCTGTCCGTAAGGATGTGTCTACTTCGGATAGGTTACGCCTTCTTGCCAACATTTCTGAGGCACAGCACTATGTTTCTGCTGCCTTTTTTGATGCCATCTGTTTGGTAGCTAGGGTTTCCACCATGTCTGTGGTGGCCAGACGAGCTCTTTGGCTCAAGATCTGGTCTGCTGACACTGCTTCTAAGAAAGCATTGCTCTTCCTACCCTTTCAGGGTACCTCCTTGTTTGGGCCAGATCTTAAGGATCTGATCAGTGAGGACACAGGGGGTAAGAGTACTCTTCTTCCCTTGGTTCCCAGGAAGACATTGCCACTTAAACGTAATTTTTGTTCCTTTCAGAATGACACACATCCGGCAAACCAGGCGGTTCCCTCAGCTCCGCGTTCCTCCTCCAAGCCCAAACAACATTGGAAGCCCAAGGTCTCCTCCAAGCCCAAGGCTTCCAAGCCTTCTTCGGCATGACTCACCGAACTCGGGTCCACACTCTGCTGTGGGTGGTCGTCTGCATCACTATCACAGCATTTGGGAGGGTTCAGTGGTGGAACCATGGGTTTTACAGGTGGTGACTGAAGGGTACAGGATCCCTTTCATCTCACTTCCTCCCTTTCGCTTTCGTCCTTCTCACACGCATCAGGGCGCAGAGAAACGCCGTTTGTTCGATGGCGCTGTTCAGGCTCGTCTGGGCAAGGATGTTCTAGAGCCGGTGCCAGTTCAGGACAGGGGTATGGGTTTTTACTTAAACCTTTTTGTGTTCTCCATGAAGGATGGCGGTTGTCCTCCCATTTTGGGCTTGAAGGATCTCAATTCCTTTGTGACCCAGACTAATTATCATCGGGAGTCTCTACAGCTGGTGATTGCTGCCATGTACCCGGGGGAATTCCTTGTTTCTATGGATCTTCAGGACGCGTACTTAGACATTGCCATTCATCCAGAGAGCCGGCAGTACCTCTGATTTGCCTGCGACAGGGGACATTTTCAGTTCTCAGCTCTTCCATTTGGTCTGACGACAGCTCCTCAGGTCTTCGGCCGTGTCCTGGGAGCCTTAGTGTCCGTCCTCCACCAGAGAGTTACTCCTTCTGCGGAACTTCTTCATCAGCAGGTTCACAATGCATTCATGCTCATCACCCATCACAGGTGGATCATCAACTTGAACAAGTCAGATCTTATCCCATCTCAGCATCTGGTCTTCCTGGGCCTTCTCTTCGACACTCAGAAGCGCATGGTGTTCCTCACGGAAGAGGTGGCTCACCAGATCGCCCACAGGGTTTCAGTGGTTCTGGCTCATGATCCAGTTTCAGTCAAGAAGCTGTCCTTTCTAGTGAGAAACTTAATCTCCACCATAGATGCGGTCCCGTTTGCCATGGCACACAACAGGGATCTCCAGAGGTTCGTGATCCAGGTGTGCAAGGGTCAACCGGACCTTCTGGAGATGTCTGTTTCCCTTCCTCTTCATGTTGAACTGAGTTTGTCATGGTGGCTCGACCTTTCCAACCTGCTGAAGGGCATGTCCTTCTTGGTATCCTTCTGCACCACGGTGACGACGGATGCCAGCCTTTCTGGGTCGCTTGAACGCTCAGAATCAGTGGTCTCTGGAGGAATCCCTCCTTCCTATCAATATATTGGAGCTTCGGGCGATATTTCATGTCCTTCAACATTGGACATCTCAGTTGAAAGACTGTCTGGTCCGAGTAGAGTCCAACAACGCCACGGCCGTGGCTTACATAAACAAGCAGGGCAGAATGAGAAGTCTCGCCGCTTGGTTAGAGGTCAAGGCTATTTTGTCCTGGGCAGAAGAACACGTCCCTGCCATATTCACAGTACACATTCCTGGCGTAGACAACGTCATAGGGGACTTCCTCAGTCGACACACAGTGGACATCAGAGAGTGGGAGCTGCAATCAGAGGTGTTCAACCTCATTGTTCAGAAATGGGGTCTTCCTTACATTGACCTGATGGCGACAAGACACAACAGGAAGATTCCGAGGTTCTGCTCTCTGTGGAGAGACCCTCTGGCTCTAGCAGTAGATGTGATGTCCATTCCTTGGTTATTTCCTCTGGCTTACATCTTTCCTCCTCTCCCCATGTTGCACAGGGTGTTACGGAAATTACGGCTGGAGCGTTGTCCATTTATTCTGATTTTTCCGTACTGACCTTGTCAGTCTTGGTCTCCGGATCTCTTGGATCTGTCAGTAGTGGAGCTACCGTCCGGATATTCTTCTACATAGTTACCTATGGAAGGAGGATGTTCACCGGCTAGCTTTGACGGCTTGGAAATTGACTCCTCAATTTTGAGGAAGAAAGGCTTTTCTTCTGGTGTGGTGGCTACTATGCTCAGTGCCCGCAAACCTGTTTCTTCCAATATCTACCATCGTGTCTGATCGACTTTTTTGTGCTGCCAGGGACCTGTCTCAGGAATTTGATCTGTCTACGGTCCTGGCCTTCATGCAGGATGGTGTGAATAAGGGCCTCAGTTTGAGTTCCCTTAAGGTTCAGACTTCTCTTCTCTCTGATTTCTTTCAGAGGTGCATTGCCATCCTTCCTGATGTCAAGGTTTTCTTCCAGGACGTTGCTCATGTTCGTCCTGCCTTTAAGATTCCTGCTCCTCAGTGGGATCTTAACTTGGTTTTGGGCATTCTTCAACGTCTCCCTTTTGAGTCTTCGGCTACTATTCATCTACGCCTCTTGATGTGGAAAATGGCCTTTCTCCTGGTGATTGTGTCTGTTCGCCGTGTCACGGAGTTGCATGCTCTATCCTGTAAACCACCCTATTTGGTGTTTCACAAGGACAAGGCGGTGCTTCGCACTTCTAAGGAGTTTCTACCGAATGTGCTTTCGGAGTTCCACATCAATCAGGAGATTGTGGTGACCTCTTTCTGCCCTGACCCACCTCTGACAAGGAGAGGGCTCTCCACTCGTGGTGCGTTGTCTCAAGTTTTATGTACATCACACTGAGTCTATCAGGCAATCAGACGCGTTGTTCGTCATTCCTGAGGGTCCTAGGGCAGGAAGACCTGCATCCAAGGTGACTATTGCTTCTTGGATCAAGTCCACCATTCGTAAGGCTTATGAGCTGAGGAAGAAGCCTGTCCCTTTCAGGGTCACAGCTCATTCTACTCGATCTATTGGAGCCTCTTGGGCTTACAAGGATCAGGCCTCTGCTGATCAGTTGTGCAAGGCGGCAACTTGGTCGTCTGTGCACACCGTTTCAAAGCACTACTGTGTTGATGCTTTGGCATCGGCTGATGCCAGCTTTGGCAGGAAAATCCTGGAGGCAGTCTTGCCTGTCTAGGACTTTCATTGGTTCTTGGTGCTTCCTTCTCTTTTGAGCCCTGTTGTCTCTAGTTCAGTGTGCTATGATAGAGTTGGGGTGTTGTACCCCTATTCAGTGTCCGTTGACACTCTCTTGTTGTTGGGTTATCTCTAATCTGATGGTTCATATCTGCTCTGGTAACTTTGGGTGCCTTCCACCTGGTCCTTGCCTTACTTCCCGCCTCTGGGAAACTTAATGGTTGGACATCCCAGAGTTACCAGTTACCTGTATTGGACGACAGAGAAAAGAGGATTTTAGTCTTACCTGTTAAATCCTTTTCTCTTAGTCCATACAGGTTACTGGTGTCCCACCCTGCCAAGGGACCATGCTTGGCTCTCCTGTGGCAGACAGCGGGGGGCCCTTCAGGGTCATGCTCACAGGAGTCTTCTTTCCCTTCCACTATCTAGTCAATAGTGTCTCAGGTCTTACTGGAGCTGATTGGTTAGCTGCAGCCAAGGACGGAAGGTATGCTCCACCCCCTGCATACAATTCTAGAATTGTTCCTGCCTAAATTAAAGGAGTGGATCGCCTACTCAGTGTTACCAGTAACCTGTATAGACTAAGAGCAAAAGATTTAATAGGTAAGACTAAAATCCTCTCTCTTTGATTTAGAAAGCAATGCTTTGTACATGCCTTTGGCAATCTTATTGTTAACTATTGAAATACAGAGATTTAATACGTTTATCTTTTCCCATGTTGTCCTTAATGCCCACGGGCCGTTCTATGACCGACACAAGTTTTTTGCATTAAGGACAGGTGACTGTCATAGCACGTCACGTACATTTTACTTACAGTGCTCCTCTGGGAGCGCTGTAAGTAAAAACGGGGAGTGAAACTGACTGGAGCGGTCTCTCTCAGTTCCCAGCGCGGTGTGCCAGTACGTGTCACAAGTCACGTGTACTGGCATGCCAGAAACATCAAAGTGGTCCTTAAGGGAATGTTAGTTCCCAGGACCCTAGCCGTTAAGGGATTAAATTAAAATTTGGTTGAGTTTGCAAACAAGTTACATTTTGTCTTTTACTATAATTGCATGTACATAACTAGTTCTTCAGCAGGGGGTCCTAATAGAACAAGGAAATAGCTAGTTAAATGGTGGAAGACTTTGATGGTCATGTTTGTTCTAAGTATTTTAACCCCTTAAGGACCACTTGGCATGCCGGGACAGTCACAAGGTTTTTGCCTTAAGGATCGGTGAGGGTCCTGGCACATCACATTCTTTTACTTAAAGCGCTCCTGCGGGAGCGCTGCAAGTAAATACGTGGTCTGAAATTGACCTTTCCAAAACTGGAGCGGTCTCTCTCAGGCCCCCAACTCTGTTCACCAGTACAGATAACAGGTCACGTGCACCGGCAAGGATCAAAGAGGTCCTTAAAGGGATAGTAAAGTTTCATAATAAAAGCAGCTCTAATTAATCATCATAGTAGTTGGACTTTGGAGAGTGTTATTACAGTTCTGTCAGAGTTGTAGTTCAAGAGCAATTGAATGATAAAGTATCCCCCTCCCGCCCCTTTTACTGATGTAACACTGCTCAGCCAGAGCAGAAGGGAGGTGCCCAGGTAGATTGCAGAGAGGGACATTCTTCAATTAAAATAAGGGAAAAACCTGAAAAACTTGTCAAGGGGGGGCAGGGCTTTCATTGTTCTTATAGGAAGAAGATTGTCCCCTGCTGTTATCTGTCTGGTCTATGGACTGTATTCCACATCTGAGAAGAGATAGCTTAAACTAGGTAAAAGGGGAGGGAGGGGAAACTTTGCTTGTGAATATCTCTCAAGCCATAAAGGTTTGAGAAATAAGACTTATATTGTTCATCATGTTTTTTAATGCCTACAACATAAAATAAAGATAAAACAAAGTATTACTATCCCTTTAAGGGAATGTAACTTCTCTGGACTGCTGGTCCTTAAGGGTTAAAGAAAGGGTGATAGATTCATGGAAAATCCTCACGTGAAGGAATAGAGGTTAATAAAATAACGGATCTGAGGAATCCCGTGGATAGGCTTAAGGCTGTTCTGAAGACTGCCTAAAACTGTGCTTTTTAATTGAGACATGAGCACACTAAATTTGTAAATTCTAATGGAAAATGAGGAGAGCACACAGAGAGAACAGAACAAATAATAGCATAGCTTTAAGTGTAGCTCCTATATTCAAAAAAGGAAAATAAACTATGCAAATGCTCACTCACATTTCCGATTCTTGGTATTATAGGATATCGGGGTCCCAGGTCCTTTAATACCGAAAAAGCTGTTCCTCTTTGTTTACAGTACGTCTATTCAGAATTCAAAAGATCTTCCAATCCTGGCTCAGATCTAATCCACTCCTGCGGTAACATTGGCTAATCCTGTCCAGCTCTTTCTCAATATGGCTAACCTGACATTGGTGAAATGCATGAGGCCTGGAGCACGGTGGAGGGATATCTGGTGTTTCTCTCAGGAGGAGGAAACGCATAAGGTACATGGAACAGTACCTGTATGATAGAGTGAGATGTACCCCAGTATGTGTATGAGCTCATTAAGCACTTCCTCAAGGGTAAAGAGTGGGCTGTTTCACTCCCTAGTCTTTTTAAATCATAATCCTCATGACCATATAAATGGTTTTGGATACTGTATAGGCCATATGAGAGAAGATACATAAAATTACATACTGACCAAATTAATAAAAGTCCTTTGAATTCCGGCAGTAGAAACATAAATATATACCAGAACTTAAAACTAAACAGAGACCTGATCGATGACAAATTTAAATTATGATTATGTGAAAATAAAATCTGAGATGTAAGTAATAAGCAAAACTGTAAGAATGCATGGCCAGTTATATACTGGCTACCCCCTCTTCCCATAGCTCACAGAGGGAACAGTCCAAACCCTGTAAATAAATCCTAAACTAACCTAATATCGTGTTAAATTAATCTATTTTAAGAAAAATTATAGTTGATGATCTATAACAGAGGTTCTCCACCCATGCCCTCAGTGGCCACTAACAGGCCAGGACTTAGGAATTTCCCTGCTAGAACACAAGTGTGTTGATTAGAGGCTCAGTCATATTGATTAACTCACCTGTGCTCTTAAATGGAAATTCTCATATCCTGGCCTGTTAGTAGCCACTGAGGGCATGGGTTGAGAACCACTGATCTATAATAATTCATATATTTATGAAATGACCATAAGATTTGGAAGGTAAATGGGGAAAAAATTGTTTGAATACTAGAAGATGAAATATGAATGCATGTAACTCATTGCTTAATCATCATACAAAGGTTGTTAAATCTGTATTCCTAAAAAAAAAAGTTCATCAAACATCATCTGGGCTTTTTACTTTGTGCTTCCTACAAAATCAAGATTGCAACTACATGTGATCACCTACACAACAAAATTAGCGTTGCAGTTAATAAAGTCCTTAATTTTATTTTCTTGACCGTTCTTGGCAGAAATAAAACTAGAACATCTATTGTTGGACATTTTACAACAAAAGTTTTAACCTTTCTTGTGGCATGTATACATAGCCAGATTTACCTCAACCACCTTCTTCGTCTTCGTCTTCTTCTTCGTAATATCACCAGACAAGTATTGACATTAATTTTCCTTTTAAAAACTAAATTTGCTATTTCTTGGTTCTTTATTAATATGGGACAATTTTTAGAAGTATTTACAAAGAAGGGACCATTCTTCTCTCCTTTTTTAACATTATATGTGAGAAAAATGTGTCCATAATTGTTTGAGCCTCGTGTTCTTGTGATGTCCATTCTTTGCATGCAGTTAACCATTACTGTCTACCTTCTTGCGGTGGTTCCTGACCGCACCTTCCCATGATTGTATAATAGAACTATGACAGGATATCCTATAGATTCCATAAAATTACCTGTAAAGCTTATGTTCATATAATTACAACTAATATGACCTAAAGCTAGAAAAACTATGATCATTTTATTTCCCAAATAAAGAGTCAGATTGTCAGGGTATGTCTTATAGAACATACTATATTCCTTTTAAAGTGATAGTAATGTCTAAAAAAAACTTTTTTGCATTTAGAAGAGCTCAAAAAGCTGATCTAAATGCAAAAAAACGTATCTCTCAAACTGCTATGGTTTAAGAGATACGGGCGTTTGAAGTTTGATTTCTCCTACTGACAGCTGTAAAGCTGTCAGCAGGAGATTCGTGTCGGTCGACACTGTGGCGCTTGAGAAGTGCCGGGATCTCGTTACTTACACGGAATCCCTTTATTGGAATGGTCTAAAACATGTGCCTAGTGTTCAGGCACATGTTTTAGACCATTCCATTGAAGGGATTCCGTGTAAGTAACGAGATCCCGGCACTTCTCAAGCGCCACAGTGTCGACCGACACGAATCTCCTGCTGACAGCTTTACAGCTGTCAGTAGGAGAAATCAAACTTCAAACGCCCGTATCTCTTAAACCATAGCAGTTTGAGAGATACGTTTTTTTGCATTTAGATCAGCTTTTTGAGCTCTTCTAAATGCAAAAAAGTTTTTTTTAGACATTACTATCACTTTAAAATCATGATTACCCCAAATCAGTGTTTGCCTAGTCCCATATATAGATTGGCTACTGAGGGGTGAAGGCTTATCCTTTCGCAACGCAAACAAACAAATAAAAAAAAAGCTATGGTTAAAAATAAAATCTGAACAATCTAAAATTAATTTCTTTTCCTAATAGTAAGAATGTTAATTTTACTAATCCAGTGATGAATGGCTTCTATATCTCCTGCATGCTGTGTATTAATATAAAGGGCATAGATATCACATATTGTGCAAGCATAATTATTCTACCAAGTGGGGGTGGAAATATGCCCCGACTTGTTTCTGTTTCCTTTTAGCCCTGCACAGAGTGTCCCATTGCATTCATCACCATCTCCTACACAGACAAATGCCCCATTCCCATGTGTTCTGCTTTCTGTGGGGCCAGTGGAGGGCTTTGAGTAAGGGTTATAGCCTGCTCTCCACTGCCTGTCTGGAGTTTGTAGCCCCATACAAGGTTGCCCCTGTCCATGCGGCCGAATTCCCTTACTTTGTATAGCCAGGAAGGAATGTATATTGGGGGACCTGTAAGAGGATATTTCATTGGATATAAATTATATCTAACAAAATCAAGTGGAGTGACTGAGTGTGAATTTGATTTGTAATTATTTTGTTGAATGTTTGTGTATCTGTCTTCACTGAGGCAGCTGGCGGGCAGGGCGAAGATTGTTGGCATCTTTCCTGGATTAAAGAAGTTGCCGGCAATGTCCTGACTGATGGATTCATATCTCCTGGCCTAGATTCAGGCTGGCTCCCTTCTCCACGGAGCTTTGGAGGGGAAAGTTGATTGTTTTTGTCAGTTCAGTTCCAGGAGCCTGTATATAAAGGGGGGGGGGTATGAGTACTGCTGATACCCACAGTGTGTCCCAGTCAGCCAGAGAGTCTTTCACAACAGTCCCCCCTATGGTGCAGATTGTTTGTTCCAGAATTACTGTATCTTTTTTTTTTTTTTTTTTTTTTGAACCTCAGGCCCTAAGTCAGTTTTTTCTTAGTCTTTGTTCGAGGAATCCCTAAACCTCAATCAGGAATTAACAGGGCACCCAAACAAAAAAATAGTTGACAATGAAAATAAATGATAGATAATTTGACTTTGCTTATTATGCATTTGCAGAGTATGCTAAAGGGGAATTTCCACCCTGAAGACACCTTATGCCATTGTATTTAACTATCAAAAAGGTCTATAGGTTGAGCAATTGTTTTTTAAACTTGCAATAGTTCAAGAGATGGAGGCTTTTAAAACATCTCCAGTGATGACATCGGTTCCTCTTTCTGTGGTACAAGCTGTACTGACCAGCTCTTCAGGACGTCTCCTGTTCAGAAAATCACCTCCTTCCCAGCACTCCCTTCCTCCCCAGCTCTTCAAGGAAAGGATCTTCTATTGTCCAGAGTAACACATCACTTCAGAGCTTTTTAAGTTCTAACATTGAGTAATCATATAAACAAGTGAAAATACACTACAGATTAACATAAGTAGTGTAAGTTATTGTTAACCCATTAACGATCACACTGCCTGACTGAATTGGTTCTCATTAGTAAAATATGAAAGGGAGATCTCTGTGTGAACTCTGTGACAAGCTGTCAAAGTTCACAATTAAAGTGACAGGGACATGAGTTAGCCCATACTTAAAGGGATAGTAACACTTCGTTTTAACTTTATTTTATTTTGTAGGCATTAAAAAAACATGAAGAATGATATAAGTCTTATCTCTCAAACCTTTATGGTTTATGAGATATTCACAAGCAAAGTTCCCCTCCCCGCCCCTTTTTCCTAGTGTAAGCCATCTCTTCTCAGATGTGAGTCTGGTTGTATGACAGTACAGATAACAGAAGGGGACAATTTTCTTTGTATGAAAACAATGAAAGCCCTTCCCCCCTTGACAAGTTTATCAGCTTTTTCCATTATCTTAATTGAAGATTGTCCCTCTCTGCAGTCTACCTGGGCATCTCCCTTCTGATATGGTTGAACAGGGGGGGATACTTTGTTTGTGAATATCTCTTAAACCATAAAGGTTTCAGAGATAAGACTTATATCATTCTTCATGTTTTTTTAATGCCTACAAAATAAAATAAAGTTAAAATGAAGTATTACTATCCCTTTAAAGAGCCAGGGCAGGAGTTTCAAAGACAGCATGACATGTCTGTCTTGTAGGACTATGTAATATCACGGTGTACACACAGTGTGACTGCTACAGTGGCATACTGAGGACAAAGTCCAAAAGAGACTGGAAAAGGTTACTGCGAATAGAGCACCTGGACCTGATGGTATACATCCAAGTGTACTTTAAGTAATTTAGTTCAGTAATGCGAGACCATTATACTTAATATTTTCATCAGGCATAGTGCCCTATGATTGGAGGAAAGCTGATGTAGTTCCATTGTTCAAAAAAGAGGGCAATATCCAAACCAGGAAATTATAGACCTGCGAGCTTGACTTCCATAATGGGTAAGATATTAGAAGGGTCACTAACTGGCAGTATTCAGAACTATGTGAAGACAAACCATATTATTAGTAGGAATCATGGTTTTATGAATAATGGATAATGTCAGGCAAATCTACAAAAGAGTGATTAGTAATTTGATGTAGTATACTTGGATTAATTTGATGTAGTATACTTGGATTTTGCAAAAGGCATTGATACAGTGCTCCACAACAGGTTACTGCTTAAATTAAAAGGCTTTGGTTTGGGCAGTGATATCTGCACATGGATTGAGAACTGGTTAAAAGATAGATGGCAGAGCATTGTAAATGGAACCTTTTCAACTTGGTCTAAAGTTATAAGTGGGGTGTCACAGGGTTCATTCCTGGGTCCAATGCTTTTTTAATTTGTTTATTAATCATCTGAAAGTAGCGTCTCAATCTTTGCTGATGACACTAAGCTGTGCATAGCCCTTTAATTGGTACTGGATATCCTGTCCAGAAATGAGCTGCAAGACCATATACTCTTGCTATCTCTAGAAGACATATTTAGTATTAAAGGTTAATTTTGGTGAACCATTCCACATATAACAGTGTCCGATATTGGCATTTTTTTCTTCCTTCTTTTGCAGTTGGTAATCTACTATATACCATATCATTGTAATTCTGTTTGATTTCTCAACAGATTAAAGATTGTATGTTTGGGTTTAGCCTTTCTTTATTAATAAGTTACCAGTTATATTACTCTCAGAATTAATTAGAATTTGTTATATGTTGGTGTAAGTAACCAGAGCTCTGGAACTAGCAAGTTAATTAAAATAGACCAAAAATATCTGTCTTGGCATAACCACATGCTTTCTCTAACTTTGTTACTGTCCATGAGGAGGTGATATAAATCCTGTGTAACTGATAATTATTCAGTGGACTGTACAGCCTTCAAATGGTTGTAATGATCCCCTGGTCCTCTTTGTACAGTAATTACTGATAGCACAATGTGCAGTTTTCCATTTTCCAAGAGTGTTTGACAGAGCTGTGACAAGGACTCTTAAAGATTCATTCTGAGGAAAAAAAAATTATAATTTTTTTTTTTTTATATCACCAGCTAAAACATGTACTTTTCCTAAACTAAACATGTAGTTTAGACCTTGTAGATTTTATATTTGCTTAGTTGATGAAATGTGATTAGAAAATGTGTTTGCATATCTAACTAATCTACATAATTTTGTTCAGTCTGCAGATAAGCAAAGAGCCCTTGAAGAAACCAAAGCCTATACAACACAGTCCTTAGCTAGCGTGGCTTATCTGATCAACACCTTAGCCAACAATGTCCTTCAGATGCTGGATATACAAGCTTCCCAGCTTCGGAGGATGGAGTCCTCAATCAATCACATTTCGCAGGTAAGGAATGCTTTAAAGAAAACATTGTTTTATTTAGACCAATACAAGCTAGTCCTCCCTGATGAATTGGCTCCTTTTAAAGGGGCAGTGTCACTTAAAGGGATAGTAATGTTTCATAATAAAAGCCGCTCTAATTATTCTTCATAGTATTTGGGCATTGGAGAGTGTTATTTCAGTTCTGTCAGAGTTGTAATTCAAGAGTAATTGAATGATAAAGTATCCCCCTCCCGCAGTAAAACTGCTCAGCTTAGAGCATCAGGGAGTGTCCAGGTAGATTGCAGAGAGGGACACTCTTCAATTAAGATAAGGGAAAAAGCTGAAAAACCTGTCATGGGGGGCAGGGATTTCATTGTTCTCACAGTAAGAATTTTGACCTTTGATGTGAGCTGTCTGGTCTGTGGACTGGGTTCCACATCTGAGGAGTGGGGGCTTATACTATGTAAAAGGGGCGGAAGGGGGAAACTTTATCATTCAATTACTCTTGAACTTCAACGCTCACAGTAATGAAATAACACTCTCTATGGCCCAAATACTATGAAGATTAATTGGAGGTGCTGCTTTTGTGAAACATTACTATCACTTTAAGGCAAATTGAGATATAGTATCCTATTAAAGAGAGAAAACAAATCAGATATATTTTTACTTTTAGCAACATTTCTTTTAAGTCCAATGTGAAACACAGGTACCATAGGGGGTTGAATCCCTCCTCCTGGAGGTCAGGGCACATCACAAAAAGACAGAATCTTTGGTGATGATACTCCGTCCTCAAGCTCCAACCCCCTCCCCATCTGCTAACTCCTATAATTCATGTGTCCTGCAAGGATCTGGAATGGCAAGGTCATTCTCTTTTTCTTTAGTTGTTTTATTTTCTTATCAGATATGGGGCTGTATAATCCCCATTAGGTGGGTTACCATCACTGAGCTTCCCTGGAGTGGACTGACCAGTTCACAGGTTCTTTGTGGATCCTTTCTACCCTATGTAGGGAATCTTGCTGCCAAGTTTTCTCTCATGACAAGGTCTCTTGAGACTCTGCCTTCTCTTTAAGATGATAACATGAAGAAAGAAGACTGGTGAGTAACCCTTTGAGAGCATTGATCCACGTTATGTCCCAAACTGTGTTGTCTCTCCATACAAGTGCTAATGTGAGCTTGGTTAGGCTCTTGCACTCACTGTGGTTATCTGAGGGCTGTGGAGTGAGGATGGCTGCTTTCTTATATGGGATTAACATTTTCTCAGTTGTTACACCTTTCCCAGTGTTTAATGATATTGAGGGGTTTATTTTCACGCTCCCACTAATTGTGTCTTATTTTTATATTCTCCCACCAGATGTTCCCTGGAGTTTTGTGTAATTTGGCAACTTTTTAACTTTAGACTGATGTTAGTGCAGCTACCACTATAAGAGTGGAAGCCTGCCCACCATCTTCTTTGCTCCGCTGACTTCTATGGTAACCCTTCTATGGGATTTAATTCTGCAACTGTTTAAGTTATAACTCTCAGAGAGGGCTCTATCCTCTTGTCTTCTCGTGACCTATCACCTGGTTCACATTCTGTGTGTTCAAGAGGCTCGTGGCGATCCACAAATGGAGTTGTAGTTGTTGCTAGGCAACAAGCAAGGGAGAAGACAATAGTACACAGAATGCCCGATTGGCTGACAGTTTTGCAGTGGCCATTTTATTTCTCTCTTGCTTATCCTATGCAGAGACTGACTCTCCTTTCTAGCCTTCTCCAGATTATTGGGGATTCCTATGAAGAAGAATTGCCTTCAGACGAGGAAGATGATGATGATGATGATAGGATACTTCCTACTCCTATGTAGATTCCTATGAGGCTGACACACTCCCCTCTGAAAGGGGGCTCATCAGGGCAGTCCTGGAGAGCCTTCAGGTCTTTGAAACATCTTCTCCAGATATTTGCCTGTAGAGTAAGAAATATTCTCCCATTTTTTCAACCAGTAACACCATTGATGCTGTCCGTGCTGATGTGGCCAAGGAAGACTTGTTGGTTCTTTCGGAAAACATCAAGGAGGCCAATACTTATGTTTCTGAAGCGATCTTTGACGCTGTAAGATTCTCAGCTAAGGCCTCTGCCTTTTTTGTTGCTGTGCGCCACACCTTGTGGGAGGGGGAAACTTTGCTTGTGAATATCTCTTAAACCATAAAGGTTTGAGAGATAAGACTTATATCGTTCTTCATGTTTTTTTCATGCCTACAAAATAAAATAAAGATAAAACAAAGTATTACTATCCCTTTAAGATCTATTACTTGGATATGGGCTGCCAGTCGCATCCCTTCATTGAGACCGGAATGTGATAGATTATTAAGAGAAAAGATCCATCTATTTTCGCCTTCTCGACTTCCTAGGTAGATATGCTGGAGTCCAAATACATCAGCATTGTTGGTTGTGGAGTTGTGTTGTTCCTGGAAGTGTCTGCACAAGCTTGTTAATATTTTCTTTTGATTTTGGTCTCACTGGCATTATGAATGTTGCTGAAATGTTCTTCAATTCTGCTTTTAAATTTCCTAAATGTTTTGCCCACATAGGTTAATTTGCATGAGCATGATATGGCATATATGATGCCCGTAGTGTCACAGTTGATGTTCCATTTGCCAAATCTGTCTGTGATACCCTGTATGCTCGTCATGTGAGGTCATATAGGGCAATTCTACATTTATGTTTTTCAATAGCCGGTGGTATCCTTTTTTTTTTTTTTTTTTTTTTTTTTTTTTTTTTTAAGCAGTGTAATAGCTTTTGTTTAATTTATCCCTAAAATTGGGGGAGCGACTACAGCTCATCTGAGGCCTCTGTCCAGTCACATTTTGGAGTTCTGGGTCAGTTGGTAAAAACCACCAGCGCTTTGTCAGTATATTTCTCCTGTGTCCCTCCACGGCGTATATTAACATATGGGTCTAGTCTCCTCCTCCCAGCTGATCGTAGGACCAATCGAAAAAGACTGAAAAGGAACCCTGGGAACATCTCCCTTCAGTCTTTTTGGTCCTACGAGCTGGGAGTAGGAGCTGGAAGATTCTTCCAGCGGTCACAAGCTACGCGGAATGAAAAAAAAAAAAGAGATTCAGAACAAGCGGTTACCTCCGGGTAGAAGCGGCAGTTAGATGCAGATCTCCCCGGCCGCATTCATTGCGTTCCGGGTATCGGGACAACTCTTTTACTCTGGCGCTGTGTTTCCAGCCGCCAGAAGGAGAGAAAGCTGCACGCCAGGACTTCCGGTTGACAGAGGAAGTCACGTGGGAATCGGCATGGGGTCAGCCGAGGTTACAGTACCAGAATCAGGGGTCAGGATCCTTCTGAGTGGAACGCCTTGAATCTACATGGCGGCAGGGCTTCTGTCCGGGTCTAACTGCTTCAAACAGATGAAGACAAGGTAGGAAACCTTTTTAAAAAAAAAAAAAAAGAGGATGTTACTTTTTGGCGGGCCTCTGCGTTCCAGCTTGGAACACAAGCCAATTACTACCTTGTGTATATATATATATATATATATATAGAGGTTAACCTGAAACTGAACTGAACAGGTCATACTGCTGGTGGAAATTGAGGAATTTTATTAGAGCTTTTCTTTATTTAAGAAATTGTCTATCCCTTTTAATCATAAGTTAATAAAGGTTAAGTTTTAGCTGCTATTATGTCTACACCAGCAAAATCTTCCTCTAAAGATAAGACTGCCGTTGATAACAAGGAGGAAAAGAAGGCCAGGACCTGTGCAGGATGTGAGGTTTCCATTCCTTCTTCTGACACCAGCAAGTTATGTACGGAGTGTCTAAAGAAGATAGCAGGTCCAGAAGTGCCAAATCAGTTCCAGGATTTCTTAACATGGATGAAATCCTCAATGCAAGAAACTTTTGCTTCACTACAAGGTCCAAGAAAAAGGCAAAGATTAGAGGATCCAGATGAAGGCACATCATCTAGAATGGATCAAATGGAGTCAGACAGTGTACAGGATATCCTATCAGACTATTCGGAAGAGGAAGGTGAAATAGTTGAAGAGGAAGAGGGAACCTTCAACGTGGAGAAGATTGAAACCTTTCTCAGAAGCATGAGAAAAACATTAGGATTGACAGAAGAAGTGAAGGAAAAGGGCATCCTGGATAATGCATTTGTGGGTAACAAGAAAGAGCTTCCGACCTTTCCAGTACATCAGTCAGTTACAGATCTGATCAAGTCTGAATGGAGCAAGGGGGATAAGAGAATATCCATGTCCCGAAGATTTCAGAAGATGTACCCCTTTAAGGAAGAGGATACGGTTAGCTGGACTTGTCCACCAAAGATTGATGCATCTATTGCACAACTGGCCAGGAGAACCACGATCCCCATGGAGGATGGATCTTCTCTAAAGGATCCTATGGATCGAAAGATGGAGGGCGCCTTAAAGAAGCAATATGCGCTATTAGGTCAGAACATGAAGACGGCTACAGCCTTAGCATGTATATCAAGAACCATCCGAATCTGGTTGACAGACTTTGAACAGAAGATTGAATCCTCAGTCTCAAGATCCAGACTAATTAAAGAAGTAGCTACAATCAAGGAAGCAGTAGCTTATACTTGTGATGCATCCATGGATGCTATCAGATTAGCAGCCAGATCTTCAGCACTATCGGTCACTTCTAGGAGAGCTCTCTGGCTTAGATCATGGGGGGCAGACCCTTCTTCAAAGTCTAAATTAGTCACCTTACCATATGAAGGCAATCTGCTGTTTGGAGAAAAGCTGGAGGATATAATAAAGAAGGTCACGGGGGGAAAGAGTTCTTTCCTTCCACAAGACAAGAGATCTAGATCATCACCACTGAGATCATCCTTCAAGGGGCGACGCCAGTCCTTTCGAGACTCAAGACGTTTTCAGCCATCAAGGGGATTTGATCAGAGGAAACAATCTTCTTCTCAGTTCACAAGAGGTTCATTCAGGAAAGATGGAGCTAAGAAGAATCAGTTTAAGAAGGAGTTCCAGTGAAGGTCAGCGGACCCTGCTACCTGCTCCAGTTGGGGGTCGCCTGGGGCAGTTTGTTCATCAATGGTTATCCCAGAACATCCAGGACAAGTGGGTAATTCGATCAATTCAAGCAGGGTGCCCGCTGGAATTCAATCTAAGACCCCATCAAGACTTATTCAGATCCTCAAGAACCCCAAGGGACAACACGAAAGCAAAGGAACTGAGGAACTCCATTCAAGAACTGAATCTAAACAGGGTAATCCAGCCAGTTCCTCAGCAATTCAGAAGAAGAGGATGGTACTCAGCAATTTTTGTGGTAAAAAAGTCCACAGGAGGTTTCAGGACTATCCTAGATCTGAAACATCTGAATCCTTACCTGAAGCAGAGAACATTCAAGATGGAAACAGTGTCATCTATAATTCAGGCCCTGAGACCATCATCAGTTCTAACAACAATAGACCTTCGGGAAGCATATTATCATATACCCATTCTAAAGAGTCACAGAAGATTTCTACGGTTCTCCTTCGAGGGGCAACATTGGCAATTCAGGGCGCTGCCATTTGGTCTAACTTCAGCACCAAGAATTTTCTCAAAGATTCTGGCAGCAGCACTGGAACCTTTGAGACAACAGGGAATTACAGTCCTACCCTATCTCGACGACATTTTGATAATATCAGAATCCTACCATCAAGCACAGGAACAGACGTCAAGAACTCTGGAACATCTTCAGAATCTAGGTTGGATAGTGAACTCAGAAAAGAGTCAGTTACAACCTACACGCAGACTAATATTTCTGGGTATGCTCCTGAACATGGAGGAGAACAAGATAACTCTGTCCTTACCCAGGATAGAATCCATAATCAAGAGAGTGAAATTATTCCAGAAAGCTTCGTTCCACATGGCTCAGGATTACATGGAGCTCCTAGGGACCATGACCTCATCAGTTCAAGTAGTCCCTTGGGCCAGATTCCACATGAGACCATTACAAAATTGGTTCCTAAATCGATGGAATCGGGATCTTACCAACAGGGCTCAAAGAATTCCTCTTCCTCTAAAGATTCGGAAGGAATTATCCTGGTGGACAAAGAAGAAAAACTTACAGAGGGGAATACCATTGCAGGACATAGAATGGGAAAGAATAGAGACAGATGCCAGCCTGACCGGATGGGGAGGAGTCTGGAGAGACAGAGCAATTCAAGGAAGGTGGTCTGCCAAGGAAACCAAGCTCCACATAAATCGCCTAGAACTAAGAGCGATAGCCCTCTGCCTAAGGAAACTAAAAGCGGAATTAAAGAACAAGCCAGTAAAGATAATATCAGACAGCATGGTCGCAGTCCTGTACATAAAGAACCAGGGGGGAACAAGAAGCAGATCCCTAAGTCTCGAATCAGGAAAGATCCTAAGCTGGGCGGAGAGGAATCTAACACGTCTGTCAGCCATTCACATTCCAGGCAGTGTCAATCTTCAAGCAGACTTTCTCAGCCGCAACAAATTAGACCCAGGAGAGTGGTCCCTGAATCCGAAGGTCTTCAGGCTAATAGTGGAAAAGTGGGGACTTCCAAGGATAGATCTAATGGCATCCAGTGTAAACAGGAAGGTTCAGACTTTCTTCTCCAGAAATCCTCATCCTCAGGCATTGGGATCAGATGCCCTGAGTCACAGATGGAACTTCAGCCTGGCATATCTGTTCCCGCCGTTTCCTATGATACCAGTAGTTCTCAGAAAAATCAGACAAGACCAAGCAGAAGTCATTCTGATTGCTCCAAATTGGCCCAGAAGGGTGTGGTTCTCAGAACTAATAAAGCTTTCATCAGACCATCCATTGCCTCTGCCGCCTCTGGAGGACCTCCTATCTCAGGGTCCGATTCTTCACCCAAATCCGGGATTTTTGAAGCTAACGGCCTGGAGGTTGAAAGGGCTTCCTTAAGATTAAGAGGACTGGAGGATTCAGTTATTGATACTATTTTAGCAGGAAGAAAGTCTTCAACCTCCAAAGTATACTACAGAATCTGGGAATCTTTCGCTAACTGGTGCAGCAGCAGAGGGATACAAAGATCCTCAATTACATCTTCCCATGTCCTGAGTTTCCTACAGAAGGGGTTCGAATTAGGACTTCGTCCAGCATCTCTGAAGGTACAGCTTTCAGCCATATCAGCCTGTTTGGCTAGACAATTTGCAGACGAGGACATAGTCAAGAAATATCTAAGGGCAATTGATAAATCAAGACCTAGGATCAAGTGTGTAGTTCCTCCCTGGGATCTAAATATTGTGTTAGACCAATTGTCCCGGTCTAAGCTGTTTGAACCTCTGGATAAAATACTGATTAAACATCTAACCTTGAAGATAGTATTTCTAACAGCTATCACATCGGCCAAGAGAGTAAGTGAGCTTCAGGCCTTGTCAGCAAGAAAGCCTTATATTATTTTTCATCAAGACAAGGTGGTACTTCGAACAAAGCCAGAATTTAGATCTAAGGTGGTGTCTTCTTTCCATTTGAACCAGAATATAGTTCTACCTTCATTTTTTCCAAATCCAAAGAATCAGGAGGAGAGCCGTCTACATACCTTGGACTTAGTCAGAGGTATGTCAGTTTATTTGGAAAGATCAAAGCCTTTCAGAAAGTCGGATTCTTTGTTTATTCACTTTCAAGGAAAATTTAAAGGTATGCCCGCTTCCAAAGCCTCCATCGCGAGATGGATCACAGAGTGTATAAAATTGACTTATTTAGAAGCAGGAAAGGATCCTCCAAAGATCCTAAAAGCGCATTCGACTAGGTCTATGGCAACCTCATGGGCAGCAAAGGCTTCAGTATCTGCAGAAGAATTGTGCAGAGCAGCAACTTGGTCATCTATTTCTACCTTTATTAGACATTATCATGTGGATCTTCAAGCTGCTGCAGAAGCAGATTTCGGGAGAAAGATCCTCAAAGCAGCTGCCTCTTCAGGCCGGTAAGACCTCTCCTGTTTATATTGATTAGTAAATTGCTTCAGACTGGTAGATCTGTTTTTTCCCAACCCCTGAATATTGCTTTGTTACATCCCCATATGTTAATATACGCCGTGGAGGGACACAGGAGAAATGGAGAAATTTATCTTACCGACATTTCCTTTTCTCCTGTGTCCCTCCACGGCGCTCCCAACCCACTAATAAGCTTCTTTTTTGGATATGTTCTAGCTCTGACAAAAGTTGACTGAAGGGAGATGTTCCCAGGGTTCCTTTTCAGTCTTTTTCGATTGGTCCTACGATCAGCTGGGAGGAGGAGACTAGACCCATATGTTAATATACGCCGTGGAGGGACACAGGAGAAAAGGAAATGTCGGTAAGATAAATTTCTCCATTTCTAACATAATTCCATTGGTTATTGTGGGTACCTACAAAGCGGATAGTATTCCTATCTTTTTTCTTAGTTTTATTTTGTAATAATAATGTCCTTGGTGTGCTTGCTGCTCTTTTGCAAGCTTTCTGTGCACTGTTCTTGGAATATCCTCTGGCTAGTAATCTGAGAGTTTGTCTGCTCTTTGTTTAAATGCACTGTCATCAGAGCAGCTATGCCTTATGCTCAAAAATTCTCCCATGGGCACTGATCTCACCACTGATTCCAGATGAAAACTATCAGCATTTAATATGCTACTGGTAAATTAAACGGTATGTAAAAAGCCACCTGAACCCTTAATTATTGTTACATCCAGGAAATTAATTTTCTCTTGATCATATTTCAACGTGCGTTTCAGATTAAAATTATTAGTATTCAGATAACTAATAAATTCTTCCACTTTGCTGGTGTCACTGTCCCATAAAATAAACAAACAGGTCGTCTGTGTACATGTGCCAACATAGTAGTATATGGTTACTCCATTCTGAAAAGGTATCACTGAAGACTATTTCTTGTTCTCACCACCCGAGGTACAAGTTGGCATACGTGGGTGAGCATACCGCTCCCATCTTTGTTCCCCGGGTTTGAAGATGGTAATTGTTGTGCAAGATGAAATAATTGTGTGTTAAAGCGTAACTAACACCGCTAAGAAACTTTGTTTGTAATAATTCCCTATCTGGCGACTAGCTGCTTAGTAGCGCTAGTCGCCAGAATTATTACCTCTTTATGGAGAAATATGCAGTCATCCTCGGCTGACAGGCAGGATGGAGCGCGGGCATCTTGCTCTAGTGACGCCTGTGCTGTCAGTCCCAGACGGCTGTAGGAGGCGTTGCTAGGAGACATTCAGCTCCGGAAGGGACTGACAGCGCAGGCGCACGGACGTCACTAGGGCAAGATGCCTGCGCTCCGTCCTGCCTGTCAGCCGAGGAGGACTGCGTATTTCTCCATAAAGAGGTAATAATTCTGGCGACTAGCGCTACTAAGCAGCTAGTCGCCAGATAGGGAATTATTACAAAGTTTCTTAGCGGTGTTAGTTCTGCTTTAAAACATCATGTAACAGTCTTATTAGAAAAACCTTGTAGTTGTCACTCACAGTTGTATCATTATCCAGAAAATAGTTCACAGCTTTTATGCCCATATCATGATGGATATATGTATATAATGATTCTATGTCACAGCTTCCTAAAAGTAGTGACTTATCCACTGGTAAATTTTCAGATTCAACAAAGAGATCTGTGGTATCCCTTGTATATGAGGATGTCTGTATCACATACTTTTATCAATTTATTATCAAAATTGTGATACTTTTTTTAGATAGGCTGCCAGTGCTAGATACAATAGGACTTCTGGGTGGTGAGGAAATATTTATATGTATCTTAGGCAGTAGATACAGTGTTGGTACTATTGGATTTATGATTTCCCAAAATTTCCTGTCCCTATTGGATATAACACTCTGTATTGCTTTATCAATAATATTAGTGTAAATTGCCAAAAAATCCCTTGTCGGGTCTGAGTAAAGCACTCTTTCTGTTTTAATTGTTTAAAGTGGAACTTTCACCTTAATTCAAGTCTGCATATTTGAAAATTACATTAAAAACTGCCTGTATGTCATGTTACTTAAAAGTCCATCAGATGTACAGTTTAGGAGATACTCACACTTTTTTATTTCTGAGCAAAATGAAACTAAACACGTCCTGGTACTGAACAGAGCTTCATTAGCATGTGACATGCAATTGAAAGGGCTTCATTAACAGATGCAACGTCATTGATTACCTTAAAGCGGAACATCTGAAATCAAAGTTTTACCATGGGTTTTAATCTTAAACCAAACATTAGAGCTGCATGTGTTTTAATCGCCTAGTAGTGGAGATATTAGCCCTTCAAAATCGGGTACTTCCGTATTCCATTGGACCCTGTATGTCTCAGGACTTCCCAGCTGCCCCAGGGAGTGCTTTCACGCTCCCCCTTCGTAGCTGGATTTCTGTAGTGTAGCGTTGCAGCAAACACCGTTTACAGTGCTACTGAGGTTGCAACCTCAATGGTATACAAATGGTGTGAGAATCAGGGGTTGAGACGGCAAATTTTTCCTCTTCTGACTGTTGGTGTTTCTTCAGTTGGTCTCCTGTATTGTTTCTCCCTAAAGTTGTTTCGTATCGACCAGGAAATTGTTCTTCCCTCTGTATTCCAACTCCATCTAATATGCCGTTGCAGGATCTTCAGTTTTTGGATATAGTGTGGTGTATGTTCATCGCTCACAGCCTTTCTGGAAATCTAATTACTTGTTTGTCATCCCTGAGGACCCATGTGGGCCTAGCATCACCTATGGTTATGGTGGCTTCTTCAGTCAACATGACCATTTTCCAGGTGTTTTGTGGAAGAAGGCAGTACCCTTTCAAGTTACTACTCATTGTAGTAGGTCAGTGGGTGCGTCTAGGGCCTACTATGCAGTTCTTAAGGCGATTTATGTGGTTGTCCCTTCATGCTTTTGTCAAACACTAGCATGTATATGTGTTTGCTTTGCCTGAAACCTACTTCAAACAGAGGTTCTACAGGCTGTTTAGTATAGCGCAAAAGTATTCACCCCCCCTTAGCATTTTTCCTATTTTGTTGCATTACAACCTGGGATTAAAATGGATTTTAATTTGGATTTCATGTAATAGACATACACAAAATAGTCCAAAGAAAATAACTTGTCTTAAAAAATTCTAAAAAATAAAAATGGAAAAGTTGTACATGCATATGTATTCACCCCCTTTGCTATGAAGCCCCTAAATAAGATCTGGTGCAAACAATTGCCTTCAGAAGTCACATAATTAGTTAAATAAAGTCCCCCTGTGTGCATTCTAAGTGTCACGTGATCTGTCACATGATCTCAGTATATATATGTATACACTTGTTCTGAAAGGCCCCAGAGTCTGCAACACCACTAAGCAAGAGGTACAATGAATACCAAGTAGCTCTCCAAACAGGAACAAAGTTGTGGAGAAGTACAGATCAGGGTTGGGTTATTTAAAAAAAAAAAAAAAAAAAAAAAAAAAAAAAATCCCAAACTTTGAACATCCCATGGAGCACCATTAAATCCATTTCATAAATGGAAAGAATATGGCACCACAACAAACCTGCGAAGAGAGGGCCACCCACCAAAACTCACTAACCAGGCAAGGAGGGCATTAATCAAAGAGGCAACAAAGAGACCAAAGATAACCCTGAAGGAGCTGCAAAGCTCCACAGTGGAGATTGGAGTATCTGTCCACTTTAAGCCATACACTCCACAGAGCTGGGCTTCAAGTAAGAGTGGCCAGAAGAAAGCCATTGCTTAAAGAAAAAATAAGCAAACATGTTTGCTGTTCTCCAGAAGGCATGTGGGAGACTCCCCAAACAAATGGAAGAAGATACTGTGGTCAGATGAGACTAAAATTGAGCTTTTTGGCCATCAAGGAAAAACATATGCCTGACACAAACCCAACCCCTCTCATCACCCCGAGAACACCATCCCCACAGTGAAGCATGGTGGTGGCAGCATCATGCTGTGGGGATGTTTTTCATTGGCAGGGACTGGGAAACTGGTCAGAATTGAAGGAATGATGGATGAAGAGAAATTCTTGAGGGAAACCTGTTTCAGTCTTCCAGAGATTTATGACTGGGACGGAGGTTCACCTTCCAGTAAGACAATGACCCTAAGAATACTGCTAAAGCAATACTCAAGTAGTTTAAATAAAATGTCTTGGAATTGCCTAGTCAAAGCCCAGGTCTTAATTTAAATGAGAATCTGTGGTATGACTTAATGATTACTGTACACCAGCGGAACCCATCCAACTTGAAGGCGCTGGAGCAGTTTTGCCTTGAAGAATGGGAAAAAATCCCAGTGGCTAGATGTGCCAAGCTTATTGAGATGTACCCCAAGAGACTTGCAGCTGTAATTGATGCAAAAGATGACTCTACAAAGTATTGACTTGGGGGGAGGGGGAATAATTATGCACGCTCAAGTTTTCTGTTTTTTTTTTTTGTCTTATTTCTTGTTTGTTTCACAATAAAAAATATTTGCATCTACAGAGTGGTAGGCATGTTATGTAACTCAAATGATACAAACCCCCCAAAAAATCCATGTTAATTACAGGCTGTAATGCAAGAACATAGGAAAAATGCCAAGAGGGGCACTGTATTTCTAAAAGTTGTAGTGCAGTCGCAATTTATTTGCTGAATGTGCAGATATGGAAAAGTAAAACTGAAAAATGTGGCATGTTCAGAAGTTTGGGCACCCTTTGTTGATCCACTAGTGTTATTTTTTTTTGTGTTAGGTCTCAGAATTTGATGTTTTTTAGACCTTAAACTAAGTTATTTGATAACAATTCCAGAACTTAATAAATTCCTTTTTGGACTTCTCAGGGTACTGTGCTTATATACAACAACCAAGGGCTCCCATAAGAAGCTGACTGAAGATCATAAAATAAAGATAGCTGACTCCTTAAAAAGAAGGGGAAGCTATAAAAAGATGTCTAAACATTCCCTGCTTGCAATTTCCACTGTCTGAAATGTCATTTAGAAATGAAAAGTTAAAGGGAACTGTCAAAACAAGATCTGGAAAACCAAGAACAATCTCAAATAGAACTGCTCGTAGACTGGTCAGGAATGCAATGCCAAACCTCCATATCACTGCAAAACACTTGCAGTAAAGAAAGCTTAGTTGGCACTGTAATAGTGGTGCATCAGTACACTCTGCAGAGTTGCTTTCACAAACATGATCTGCATGGAACTGTCATCTGAAGGAAACCTTTACCTGCAATCTTGTCACAAAAGTAAGCATCTGAAGTATTCAACACAATACTTGGATAAGCCAGAAGATTTTTGTAACAAAGTGTTGCATTCTGATGACGATAAATTCTCTCTGGCTACAATCACCAAAGGCACACATAAAGGAAGAAAAGATGAGCCTTTGAAGAAAAGAACACCTTGCCAACTTTTTAGCATAGGAGTGGATTTGTTATGTTTTGGTAATGTGTGGCAGCCAGTGGCACAGGATGTATTGTGCAGACAGAGGGAAGAATGGATTGTATGAAGTATACACAAATCCTAGAAGCTGATGTCTCACCGTCACTGAAGAAACTGTAGCTGAAGAGAGTTAGGATATTACAACAAGAAAATGATCCAAAATTTACCTCAAAATCAGCCATGAACTTCAAGCTTTTGGAATGGCCTTCACAGTCCCAAGACTTGAATATTACTGAAAATCTGTGGGTAGATCTCAAACATCGCAGTGCATGTAAGACAACCTAAGATTAATTTTCAACTAGAAGCATTCTGCAGGGAAGAGCGGGAAATTCCTAAAGCAAGAATAGATTGTTAGCTGACCGTAACAGTTTGCGGCTGTGATATTTGCCAAAATATTACAAAGTACTGACTGATAAGATGCCCAAATCTTTGCACATTCTGCATTTTCTTGTATTTTTTCAATCTGTTAAATTCACAAAAAAAAATAGTAACTGTGCATTAAAATTTGCTGTATGTCAATTTGTTTGTTCGCTGTAGAGGTTGTGTTAGCTTCTTTTCACTTAGAAAATCAACAAAACATGTAATTTAGCTGTTATTGCCCACACTTTTGCATACTGTTATCAGGGCTCAAAATTTCCACTCTCCACTAGCCAATGGTGAGTGAAAATTTAGCCCTGGCGAGTAGAAATTCAGCCCTGGTGGGTATGTTATGGCTTGCAGTGGCGAGTAACTTTTCAGGTCTGGCTAGTAGCAAAGGACTTCCAATTTTAACTCCTGCTGTTATAATTATACACGCGCATATACATGCGCACACACACTACATTGGAGCGTACACATGCTCCCACATATGTATACACAAGGGCACACACATACATTCGCAGGAGCACACTTGTGCATGAACACACAGGTACGAGCACACACGTGCACATATACTTATGCACATGTGCATACAGAGATACACATGCCCACATCCATGCAAACTACACCTTGGGTACCATGAGAATGATTGTGTTTTTATATTTGATCAGCCACTGTTTGAGGTCTTATTATGGATAGCTAGTCCCCTCATAGCTGTCTCTTTATATCAGTCCAGGGCCACATCTTGAGTAGCATAAAACAGTGGGTCATAGGACAGAAGCACAGAAAGCATTCATATGTGTTGCTGCATGGCAGTTTGCCTTTTATTTGTCATGTTGACTGAGAGTACAATAGAGGGACTGGAAGAGAGCCTTTTCCTGGAGCTGTTCCTCTCACCAAGTGGATGTCTTTTACTCACATCACTTCTGAACAGCTTCTGGAAGGTTGCAGTCTTTTTCTGTGTGTGCGGTTAATGCGTTTTCAGTAGACAGGCCATGGAGCCATACATTTGAAGCATGAGCAGGCACTAATTTTTGTATTTATTTTTATTTTTTATTTATTTTTCTTATTTATTTATATATTTATTTATTTTTTACCTCTGCATGGTAGACACATGCCTCTGAGTTAGATGTGTGGCCAAAGCAAAATGTACATAATTGCATCTTCACTGGATGATAGGATAACTGTCAGCAGGTCCTAGTCCCACCTTTTGCCTTCTGAATGTCTGGTTTTTTTTTTGTTTTTGTTTTTTTAACATTAACTTTCTGTACAGGTTTATCTTGTTCTCCACAAATTGTGGGCATATCTGGCATTCTGAACAAGGCCCAGTGATGGTTGGCTATCTTGGGGTCTTATATGTTCTCTTTACCCCAAACAACAAATTTAGACTTTTGCTGGTGACTGGATGTAAATAATTTTCTATCAGGAAAACCCTCCTCAGTCACCATTTGGCAAATATTCATGGTGGACATCAATCTCTCTGGTTTGGGAGCGTTTGGTCTTGTCTCCTCCATTTGACTGCAGGGATATCCGGTCTTGCTTACATCAGGTGGCTCTGCAGCAGAGCCGAAATCGCGTTGGTAAAAAATAATTATTTAATAACGCAGTCTCGGCTCTGCTGCAGAGCCACCTGACTGTCATACGATAGGCTTCCCCTGCAGTCAGCTACAACACTGACTTCAGGGGAGGGAGAGGGGAACTTTGCAGGTGGTTATCTCTCAACCATAAAGGTTTGAGAGATGACACTGGGGGGTAATTAAATTCTTTTTAACATGCCTACAATATGGGGATTAGTAATATTTAAGTATTACTATTCCTTTAAAAAGCATTAGGCCCAGAACTGAACCTTGTGACAACCCACTTACATTTACATTTACAGTATGCCATCTATCATTAAGCCAGTTATGTATCCATGCACAGATACCACCTTCCAAATCAAAGCCTTTTAATTTTTGCAGTAACTTGTTGCTAGGCACTGTATCAAAGGCTCTGCAAAATCCAAGTATACTACATCAACAACAATACGCTTTGTGCAAATTACTGCTTCACCTTTCATAAAATATTTGTTCTGTTCTGGGTCTGTCAACTCAAGTGTGTCTCGATTTGGCTAGGTTTGAAAGTGCAATTGCTGGTAGAGTCTCCCTCTTTGTGTCACAAACTCTATGGGAAAACTAAATCCAAATGGCAGGAGACTAAGCGCAGAAAGGAAGGAAGGGAGACTCTACTATTAAGGTGAGCAAAGCTTGAGAATGTAGCCAGCCATTTGTCTGCCCTTGCTGTAGCAAAGAGCTGAGTAATGGTGTCAGCTGCAAGGGTTAATATCTGACCCCAGTTGAGGAAGGCAGATCAGGATAAGTAGATAGGTAAGCTGGGTAAGAGCAGAAAACACCTAGGAATGACAAAGCAAAATTGTAAACTAGAAGAGGAGTTGGGGACAGGTCAAGGTCATGTCAGTTTGAGGCAGGCTGAGTTCAGTCTAGGTTGGCAGATGAGCCTAAGTTCAAGACAGGGGAAAAAAATAATCCATGCAACAAGCAGAGGTCAAAACAGGAAGATGAATACACAAACGGGGATAAGTTATTACTACCAAGGGCTAACAAGTGAACACAGATACTGAGAAGACACTTAAACACTGAAGTCCACACAGATGCTACATAGACCCAGAATTGCACATTATGGCTCCTTAGTTAGATTGCTGGTATTTGCATACACTTGCGCATGTGACCCTGGAATACCTATGAACTGGAACACAATTTGCGTAGTACATGTAGATTCACAATGACCTTGCTATGTAATACAGAGGCCAGGTGAGTTAAGTTATGACACCATGGTGATTTCGGTGACTGCTTTGAAATGTCTCCATATTCCCTGTATTCCCCAGTGGATAAAAGAGAAAAATAGGATTTATTTAAAAGTTATTGCAACTCAAACTTGTATTTCACTGTCGTCCAATACAGGTCACTGGTACTCTGGGAGGCGTAAGTCCCCTTTAATAGGCAGGAACAACTATGCAAATGATTTGCAAGGGGCGGGGCCTCCCCCTTACTTAAGCCACCTTCTGGCCAGAGCCACTTAGATTGATTTGTTCCTGGAGTGCCTTGCACACCAGGTAGAGAACATCTATGCATCTTAGTGTTTTATTATTTTTTTATTCAAATATGGAATACCACCATTAGGAGGGTGACCATGGCTGTGAATTGCCCTCTTTAAAGTGGCTGGTGCAGCTTCCAGGGATTTCTGTGGACCTTATGCCCTGAAGAGGGGACAGCTTGTGTTAAGCAGCTTCCCTACTGGGGAATTTACCTCTGGTTCTTTCCCACCTTATCATGGTCACCTGAAGACAGAAGTCCTGCAGGAAAGGTGAGTCACCCATTGAGTGCTGAAGGTCCACTTGTCCCCACAGTGTCCCTTTGATGGGCTTGTATTTGGGAGTTACATTACACTCCAGCACTCATAGGGTGTTGTTATTGCATTATTACTGTTTTATGCAATTTCTGTGGTATTCTCTGGGTTTTGGAGCTTTGGGTATTCATTTACTTATGTTTCTTATGTGTTTCATGCTTGTTTGGGCACTTTTTAATGTTTTCTTAAACTTTATTAAAAATGGTGTTCCGCGCCTTTAAGCGCGGCTTTTTCCCGCTCAGACGCAAGGGCTCCTTTACTCTCTATGAGAATTCACAGTGTGGGACGTATCTCTGGAACCGCTTATCACAGCAACTTCAGAGAGGGCTCATTTTAATGCTAGGCTCCTGCTCTATCATCCGGAATGTGTTTTATGTATGTGGGGTGTTCAGGGGGGCTTCGGGCACTGTTTGGGGTACTTGTTAGGGGAAAACTACATTTCCCATGAGCGCTTGCTTCGCGCTCGTTTCTGATTGGCTATCATGACGGCCGCCATTTTGTGGTACTTTTCCTAAGCGAGTACACTACGCAGGGACCGAGCCTTCTCTCTCCTCAAAAGATTAACCCTTCGCTGGCCAGATAAGTCCGAATTTAGACATTTCTGGGGTGAAACTTTAATCATTTACACTTTTTCTGGGTGATAGTGTTATTTGTGGGGTATATTGACGCTGTGAGCATGTCTACTTCACTGGAGCTAGGGGCTAGACCCAAGTCTAAGGAGGATGGGGGGTCTGCTACCCCCATGGCGTTTTGCTCCTCTTGCCACATTGGGCTGTCTACCGATAATGTGGGGGATCTATGCCCTAATTATACTGGTCAAGATAGCAACCCTGGGCTTTCCAGCCACGCTATTGAGCCATCTTGGGTGAGGGAGTTTAAAGCTGCCACTAGGGATCTCAGATCCACGCTTCAACTCTTTCCCTCTCAGATACAGGGGGCTCTCCAGGTCTGGCAGACCCCCTCTACCATCAGGACCTCCCTGCCTAAGCCACAGGGAGCTCCTGATGTCACTGATTCTTCTGAAGAAGAACTCTTACAGGATTCTGATGCTGAGGAACGTACTGTTATTGAATCTAACAGGTCCATTGGGGACCCTATGAGTGTGACCCTGAAGTCTCGGCTGAGGGTCTGATCAGAGCGGTTCTGAATACGCTCAACCTTCCTCTGACTCAGGAATCCACTTATGATCCTACTGATGTTTTTCAGAAAAAGCAGTCTAAGCCAGTTGTTTGTTTGTTTTCCAACTAACCCTACTCTTGCCCGTCTAGTCTCTGAGGCATGGAAGAATCCTGATAGATCTTCCTCTGTCTCTAAAAAGTTTGCTAAACTTTACCCTTTTCCTGAGGCTGAGTTGGCAAAATGGGTTCATCCTCCCAAGGTGGATGCTCCTGTTTCTAGACTATCCAAGTCTACCGCCTTGGCTGTCTCTGATGCCTCTGCCCTGCAGGATTGGACGGATAAAAAGCTAGAGCTTTCTCTTAAATCTATTTTTGCCTCCATTGGCACTGCCATGCGCCCAACCTTTGCTGTGGCTTGGGTTAATAGAGCCATTGTGGCCTGGACTGAACGACTGACTGAAGCAGTTCGCCAGGATGCGCCGGTATCTGAACAGTTGCAGCTCAGAACTATGTTGCTGACGCTGCTTTTGATGCTGTGCGCATGATGGCGAGGGCCTCCACTTCTTCTGTGGTGGCTAGACGCGCTCTTTGGCTGAAAATTTGGTCTGCTGATACAGCCTCTAAGAAAGCCTTGCTTTCCTTGCCCTTTCAGGGGAATTTGCTTTTCGGGTCTGAACTCAAAGAAATGATCAGTGAGGCTACTGGCGGTAAAAGTACTCTTCTACCCTCAGTCTTTAAGAAAAAGTTTCCATCCAAACGCAATCGGTCCTTTCGTTCCTTTCAGACTGAGACACGCTCCTCGGCCCAGACGGGTCCTCCCGCTACGCGCTCCTCCTCCAAGCCCAAACAGTCCTAGAAGCCCAAAGCTGCCCCCAAGGCCAAGACCTCCAAGACTGCTTCGGCATGACTCGCCGAACCCGGGTCCGCATCCGGCTGTAGGCGGTCGTCTCCGCATCTTTCGCCGGACTTGGGAGGAGTCAGTGGCGGACCCATGGGTTCTTCAGGTGGTGTCAGAGGGATACAGGATCCCTTTCTCTTCCCTTCCTCCTTTTCGGTTCCATTTTACTCGTCCTTCTCAGGAACCCACAAAAAGGCGTCTGTTCGACGACGCTATTCAGGATCTCTTGGACAAAGAGGTCCTGGAGGTGGTTCCTCAAGGGGACACAGGTTCAGGATTCTATTCCAACCTGTTTGTGGTAGCCAAAAAGGACGGAGGAGCTCGTCCCATTTTGGATCTCAAAGATCTCAATGCCTATGTGGTGACTTCCCACTTCCGCCAGGAATCTCTGCGCTCTGTGATTGCAGCAATGTCTCCAGGGGAGTTTCTTGCCTCCCTGGACCTTCAGGATGCTTATCTTCACATCCCTATTCATCCAGAGAGCAGGCGGTATCTCAGGATTGCCTGCCACAGGGGACACTTTCAGTTTGCAGCGCTCCCCTTTGGGCTGACTTCAGCCCCTCAGGTCTTCCAGAGGGTGTTAGGCTCCTTGATAGCGGTGCTCCGTCAGGATGGGATCAGAGTGACCCCCTACATGGACGATCTCCTACTGAAGGCCTCCTCAGCGGAGCTTCTCCGTCAGCAATTACAGAAGTGCATGCACACCCTGAACCGTCATGGCTGGATCCTGAATCTGGACAAGTCGGACTTGGTTCCATCTCAGAGGCTTCTGTTCCTGGGTCTCCTGTTCGACACTCGCCAATGCATGGTGTTTCTTCCAGAGGATGTGGCTCACCAGATAGCTGTCAGAGTGGCTGGGATTCTGGACATGGACGAAATTCCAGTACCGAAGTTGTCGTCTTTAGTGGGGAAGTTCATTTCCACGATCGAAGCAGTGCCATTTGCCATGGCCCACTCCAGGGAACTTCAGAGATTTGTGATCCAGACGTGCAAGAATCATCCAGATCATCAACATCTGTCTGTTTCTCTTCCTCCTCATGTCGAGTCGAGTCTGCACTGGTGGTTAGATCTCTCTCATCTCCTGAAAGGGAGATCCTTTCTAGTTCCTCATTGGACCACAGTCACAACGGATGCCAGTCTTCGGGGCTGGGGTGCAGTCTGGGGTCGCTTCAGTGCTCAGGGGAAATGGGGTCTGGAGGAATCCCTGCTCTCCATCAATGTTCTGGAACTTCGAGCTGTCCGGCTTGCCCTGAGACACTGGGAGTCTCAATTGACCGGTCTTCCGATCAGAGTGGAGTCCGACAACGCCACGGCGGTGGCTTACATCAACAGGCAAGGCGGCACAAGAAGCGGTTCCGCCTGGTGGGAGGTCAAGGATATTTTGTCTTGGGCAGAAGATCACGTGCCTGTCATCTCTGAAGTTCATATTCCAGGCGTGGACAACGTCATGGCAGACTTCCTCAGTCGTCACACCGTCGACAGCGGAGAATGGGCTCTTCATCCAGAGGTGTTTCACATGCTCACTCAGCGGTGGGGGATGCCTGTGGTGGACCTGATGGCTACCAGACACAACAGGAAGGTTCCGGTATTTTGCTCCCGGTTGAGGGACTCCCTGGCTCTAGCAGTGGATGCCTTGTCGATCCCTTGGGACTTCTCCCTGGCTTACATCTTCCCTCCTCTTCCTCTATTGATCAGAGTTATCCAGAAGTTGAAGAGGGAGCGTTGTCCTGTCATCCTGATTGCTCCAAACTGGCCTCGCCAGTCCTGGTATCCGGAGTTGATGGCCATGTCAGTGACGGATCCGATCCCGCTTCCTGCCCGTCCGGACCTACTTCTTCAGGGGTATCTGTGGAAGGAGGATGTTCACTCTCTCCATTTGATGGCATGGCTGTTGAATCCTCGATTCTAGCAAAGAAAGGATTTTCTCCTTCGGTGGTGTCGACTATGCTCAGTGCTCGTAAGCCTGTGTCTTCCAAGATCTATCATCGCATATGGTCAACTTTTGTGACATGGTGCTCTGATAAGAAGTTATCCCTTGAATTCCATCTTCCCACTGTCCTGGCCTTCTTGCAGGACGGTGTGGATAAGGGGCTCAGTCTGAGTTCCCTCAAAGTTCAGACTTCTGCCTTGTCTGTGTTTTTCCAGGAAAGGATTGCTATCCTTCCTGATGTGAAAGTTTTCTTCCAAGGTGTGACTCATGTTCGACCTGCCTTCAAGAGTCCTGCTCCCCAGTGGGACCTCAATTTGGTGCTGGGAGTTCTCCAGCGACCACCGTTTGAATCCTTGGCTTCCATTCCATTTCGTCTCTTGACTTGGAAGATGACCTTCCTTTTGGCTATTGTTTCAGTGCGCCGGGTAGCAGAGTTACAGGCCTTGTCTTGTAAACCTCCTTACCTGGTGTTCCACAAGGATAAGGCTGTGCTTCGCACTACCAAGGAATTCTTACCCAAGGTTGTGTCCGAGTTTCACATCAATCAGGAGATTGTGGTTCCCTCTTTCTGCCCTAATCCTTCATCTGACAAGGAAAGAGATCTCCATCTGTTGGATGTGGTGCGTTGCCTCAAGTTTTATGTTCATCGCACCGAGTCTATCAGGAAGTCTGACGCTCTATTCGTCATTCCTGAGGGGCCTAGGGCAGGGAGACCGGCTTCCAAAGTTACCATTGCCTCTTGGATTAAGGCTACTATCCGTGAAGCCTATAAGTTGAGGAATAAGCATGTTCCCTTCCGGGTGACTGCCCATTCCACCAGATCTATTGGGGCCTCTTGGGCCTACAAGAATCAAGCTTCTGCTGATCAACTGTGCAGAGCGGCCACTTGGTCCTCTGTGCACACTTTTTCTAAGCACTATCGAGTTGATGTACTGGCTTCGGCTGACGCCAGTTTTGGAAGGAAGGTCCTGGAGGCAGTCTTGCCTGTGTAGGTCTTCCGCTCTGTGATCCTTAGTGCTTCCTTACTGTTGAGCCCGGTTGGCTCTGGTTTCGTGTGCTGTGTTAGTTCAGGGATTGTTCCCTTGGTTGGTGTCCGTTGACACTTACAGTTTGGGCTATGTTCTTAACTGGTCATAGCAGTTCTAGTGACTTGGGCCTTGCGCCTGGTCCTTGCTTTACTTCCCGCCTCTGGATCAGCTCAATGTTTGTACATCCCAGAGTACCAGTGACCTGTATTGGACGACAGTGAAAATAGGATTTTAGTCTTACCTGTTAAATCCTTTTCACTTAGTCCATACAGGTCACTGGTCTCCCACCCTGTCAAGGGACCAGACTTGGCTCTCCTGTGGCATTCAGTGGGAGACCGTTCGGGCATGCTCACAGGAGTCTTTCTTTTTGCTTACCTGAGGTCAGTTTTAGGGTCTCAAATCAATCTAAGTGGCTCTGGCCAGAAGGTGGCTTAAGTAAGAGGGGAGGCTCCGCCCCTTGCAAATCATTTGCATAGTTGTTCCTGCCTATTAAAGGGGACTTACGCCTCCCAGAGTACCAGTGACCTGTATGGACTAAGTGAAAAGGATTTAACAGGTAAAACTAAAATCCTATTTTTTATTGGTGCATGTACCTCCATGGCCTGGAATTTTACAGTGGTGCTGTTCCTACAATATCCTGTGGCGGTTTATGATAAATTGATCATAGCTCTCCGTTGACTTAAATAACGTTTGAATAAAACATCTCTCGGTAGTGGCAGCACCCATGTTTTACTCTGGGGAAAAAAACCTGAAATGTATTTTTTTTTTTTTTTTCTCAATAATAAGAATTACTGTCTCTTTAAATTGCACTGCCTCCTAAGAAAATAATTTATTGTTAATTAGCATCAAAATATTTTTTTTCCCCCTCTCTAAACAAATATTTTTATTTTCAGACGGTGGACATACACAAAGAGAAGGTTGCTAGAAGAGAAATTGGAATTTTGACAACCAACAAAAACACCTCTAGAACACACAAAATAATTGCTCCAGCAAACTTGGAACGACCTGTCCGTTACATAAGAAAACCAATTGATTATACAATTCTTGATGACACTGGACATGGAGTGAAGGTAGGTGTTAATTCTGATTGTCCCCATGGCTATAGCAATTTCATTGTGATATACGGTGTGTGTTTGTGCATATACCTGTGGTCCTTAAAGGTTAATTAGATTAGCTGCTGCTAGATTACTGCTCCAGGCAATCCACAGCTGACCATACCTAGTTGTAGACCAACACACGCAGGGGAGCTACAGGTTGGTCATTTGTAGTTTGAGTCAAACCTCTGTTACATTTAGACTCCTATGGTGTACAGAGATAAATAGATAGTGTGTGTGTGTGTGTAATACAGAATAAAGAGCTTACAGGACCTGTTTAAAGTTCTCCTTTATGGGAGACCAGTAGTATGTGAATTCTACCCAGCTGCATTTTGCTTATGCATGCCTCCAGAGCTGCACCAAGATAGGAACAGCTCACTCGACCCAGCAGGTGATTGCTAGCACTCCATTACCTGTCGGTCATACAGAACCCTGCCTCCTTTGGTTCCCAATGCCTCCGACAAAAGGACCGGACAAGTGCGGAATGGATTTGTTGCTTAACAAACTCTTAATATCACTGAACGACTTCATATAGTTCTATAAGAACTTGCAAGCTATGAGTTAACCCCCTGAAGAAAAGTCATATAACACAGCATCAATTCCATTTAGGACAAAAGTCTCAGGGTTGTAACCTCTGAATATGTGGGTCCTGTCATTTTTCACATTCTTGATGATCTGTAGCACTCCGTTACATTGCTCACAGTGTCCATATTGTTCAAGTTAATGGTAGCAAGAGAAGCACAGAAAAGCATAGTGTTGCCCGTACACAGAGGAGTGAGTTTTGCATTGTTATAAACTTCATTCAAAACTGTCTGTGCATCATGTCTGCCATGTCTGTCATTTCTGGCTGACAATCTTGCACAGTAAAGCACTATATGATGAGCAAGCTTTGTGCTGCAATGAGAGCTTAAGTAAATCATAATACATTTTTTAAGTGTCTCCTCCACCCCATCCCGATTCAACAACATTTGGCCCATTTCGTACGGAAGGACATGATCAGGGAATACTAAGGAGTGGATAAATGTGCTGTGTATACCCAGAAGTGAAAAAATATTTCATTTCTGACTCGATTTTGGGAGTGTATTGTTTACATCTGCGTATGTGCACCCCCTAAACTGGCTCCTAGAAATTTTGTGTGGCCGGTGCATTGATTATATTTATGTCCACCCTTCAAAGGATAGTAATACTTCAGATGTAAAAAAAATATATATGTTGTAGGATTTATGTCCCTGAATAAAACAAGAGTACTCCCACTGCTGAGAGACATTTTAGTAAAAAAGTATAACTGATCAAGCTTGAATTTTCAAAGTGCAATATCACAGTGGCCAGAAAATGTACAGTGGCGCTGTTGCTACCCCAACCTATGAAGATATATGGTCTATGGACAACAGCGGTCAAT
The DNA here is from genome assembly GCA_037306005.1 of Rhinophrynus dorsalis. Classification (NCBI taxonomy): domain Eukaryota; kingdom Metazoa; phylum Chordata; class Amphibia; order Anura; family Rhinophrynidae; genus Rhinophrynus; species Rhinophrynus dorsalis. The sequence continues at coordinate 144,958,841 of CM074725.1, read as the reverse complement.
AGGATGATGTAGCAACATCGCCACTGTAAATGTTCAGGCCACTGTGATATTTCACGTAAAAAAATTCAAGTTTGAGCTGTTATAATTTTTTAATAAAATATCTCTCAGCAGTGGGAGTACCCTACAAAATATATTTTTTTACATTTTAAATATTACTATCCCGTTCAGTATACTTCTTTCCTCTGCTTTTTGACCCCTCTGTAACCCTTTATGTAAATAGGGGGTAGCTCTATTAAACCTATTCCTCCACCCTGATTTCATAGACTCATGCTCTCTATGCGCAACAGTGCAGCCAAGATACTTGTGTCCTATGTGAATGGCATACATCTATCAAGTGTGCTCCCTTACTGTAATTTAATGTTGCAGAGACAGCATGTTTGCATACCCGGAAATACTCTTGTCCCTAGCCCCCAGAATACTAAAAACCTCTGGGATGGGAGACAACCAATAACTCCAGTTGCAGCACAATGTGGTCAGGGCTTAACCAGACTGGGCAAGATTGAAGTGGAGCGTAGGCAGGGTTTGTTCTTAGAGTGCATGGAAGGTAGGTGGAATGGGGTGGTAAGTGAGTGGCTTACCAGGGAATTTAACAAGACATGGAAAGGGTTTCTGTATCTGGAGTCCCTGGTAATGAACAGTGAAAATTGCATTCTCCAGGAAATATTCAGAAAGTTCCTTGGTATTCCCCAGAGATGCTAGAGATGTGTCCAATGGATTGAGAGGCAGTGTGTTAGAAGCCTCTATTATCAGGATTGCATAGACATTGTGTATGAAGGAAAGGACTCCATCTCTGAAAAATTACAGCCAATGTCTTAGACTGGCTCTGCTGGCCTTTTTGGGTGCCTTTTTTGTAACTTTTAATTCAGAATTGAAATGCAGACTTCATTCAAGCTGACCAGTTCAGTTTAAAGGGATAGTAATACTTCATTTATTTAGGCTTTAATATTGAAGGTATTAAATAAATAAACCAAAGCATCCATGTCTTTTTGCAATAAATTTTATATTTTAAAGGGATAGTAATACTTTTCTTTTACTAATCCCCATTTTATACAACTTAAAGATTGTTAATGCTCCAAATCGCATCTCTCAAACCTTTATGGTTTGAGAGAAAATCAATTTCAAAGTCTCCCTCCCCTTTCCTGGAGATCAGCATTCTAGCTGACTCCAGCAGTGTTCTGTTGTACGACCATCCGGTGCTCTGCAGCAGAGCTGAGATCTCGTTAATGAAGAAAAAATATTTCACTTCATCGGTCGTCTATGTGTGCTTGGTTTCCAAGCACACATAGAAGACTTTTGAAGTGAAATATTTTTTCTTCATTAACGAGATCTCGGCACTGCTGCAGAGCTGCCGGATGGCCCCAGGATCGGATTCCCGGGCAGTCATCAAGATGCTGATATCAGGGAGGGGGCACTTTGAAATTGACTTTCTCTCAAACCTTTATGGTGCGATTTGGGGCATTAACAATCTTTTTTTTTTTTTTTTTTTTTTAAGTTGTATAAAATGGGGATTAGTAGAAGAAAAGTATTACTATCCATTTAAAGTGATAGTAATGTTTCGCAAAAACAGCAGCTCCAATTAATCTTCATAGTATTTGAGCCATAGAGAGTGATATTTCATTACTGTGAGCGTTGTAGTTCAAGAGTAATTGAATGATAGTTTCCTCCTCCCACCTATTTTACCTAGTGTAAGCCTCCACTCCTCAGATGTGGAATCCAGTCCATAGACCAGACAGTTCACATCAAGGGACAATCTTCTTACTGCGAGAACAATGAAAACCCTGCCCCCCTTGACAGGTTTTTCAGCTTTTTCTCTTTTTCAGATTTTCCCTCTCTGCAATCTACCTGGACACTCCCTGCTGCTGTAAGCTGAGCAGTGTTACTGCAGGAGGGGGATACTTTATCACTCAATTACTCTTGAACTACAACTGTGACAGAATTGAAATAACACTCTCCAAGGCCCAAATACTATAATGATTAGAGCTGCTTTTATTATGAAACATTACTATCCCTTTAAGAGTAATCTTGATGTAAAGGTTATCCATCCCGCTGCTTTTAGCTATGTCCCTGCTCTTACTTTTTAGACTTGGATTCTGGTCTGCGGACCTGGACGGCTGGTCTGGAGAGCCGAAATAGCATTGCATACAATGGAAATCTTCATGACAACGGTCAACTGTCTCAAACCGTGCCCACTCTGTAGACTGTTTTCATGAAGATTTCCTTTGTATCCACTGCTATTTCAGCTCTCCAGACTAGATGTCCGATCTGCAGACCAGAATCCAAGTCTGACAGTAAGAGCAGTGACGTAGCTAAAAGGAATGGGAGGGGTAAACTTTACATCAAGATTACTCTTAAACTATAAAATTTATTGTTAAAAGACATGGATGCTTTGGTTTATTTATGTAATACCTTCAATATTAAAGCCTAAATAAATGAAGTATTACTATCCCTTTAAACTGAACTGATCAGCTTGAATGAAGTTTGCATTTAAATTATCTATTAAAGGGATAGTAATGTTTCATAATAAAAGTAGCTCTAATTAATCATCATAGTATTTGGACTTTGGAGAGTGTTGTTTCAATTCTGTCAGAATTGTAGTTTAAGAGTAATTCAATGAAAAAGTATCCCCCTCCTGCCCCTTTTACTGATGTAACACTGCTCAGCCAGAGCAGAAGGGAGGTGCCCAGGTAGACTGCAGAGAGGGACAATCTTCAGTTAAGATAAGGGAAAAAGCTGAAAACCTTGTCAAGGGGGGCAGGGCTTTCATTGTTCTCATAGGAAGAATAGTGTCCCTTGCTGTTATCTGTCTGGTCTATGGACTGCATTCCACATCTGAGACGAGATTGCTTACACTAGGTAAAAGGGGCGGGAGGGGGAAACTTTGCTTGTGAATATCTCTTAAACCATAAATGTTTCAGAGATAAGACTTGTATCATTTTTCATGTTTTTTTAATGCCTACAAAATAAAATAAAGATAAAACGAAGCATTACTATCCCTTTAAAAAGTTACAAAAAAGGCACCCAAAAAGGCAAGCAGTCACAGTCTAAGACATTGGTTGTCATTTTTCTGAGACAGAATTCTTTCCTTCATACATAATGTCTATGCAGTGATGTACCTGAAAGGAGCGGGAGGGGGTAAACTTTATATTGAGATAACTTTTATACTTTAAGAATACTGGCCAAAAGACATGGATGCTTTGGTTTATTTATTTAATACCTTTAATATTAAAGCCTAAATAAATGAAGTATTACTATCCCTTTACGATTATATGGTCCATGTTTTTGTAATAAAAGGAATATCTTGTGTTTGCAATTTTTACTGTTTTCTCTCCGTTTATTGCAAAGTTGAATTGTTTGACTGGTGACAGTTTGCCAAATTCTTCAAAATAAGTTATGCTACATAATGTATGTTTATTATCTGGCTCTGTTATTAAAGTAATAACCATTTTGAGTGCCAGAGGGGTACACAATGCATTGCAAAAGCAATGCATTGAGTACCCCTCTACCACTCAAAAGGTTAATCAAAAAAATATTTAAGCTAGAGGGAAAAAAAACAACAACATATGAACATAACTATTTTATTGCTGTAACTCTTTCATGGCCATGGGTTGTGGAACATATTGCTTTCCGATAAATTGCACACAGTGGTACAAAGGGTTAAAAAAAAAAATAGCACCTTGGGTTAAATTAATCCTTTTTGAATAGAGGCTTATCATAAAATCTTGCGTATAATACGCACAGTTTTGTCCATCTTCACCTTATGTGAAGTGGGGTGTGGGTGTGTTATACACGAGGGGAAAAAAATAATAATAATATAGTAATAATAATTTAAAAAAAATGCCATTTCTGCACTGCTTCCCTCCCTCCTCGCGAGGGCCATGTCAGGATTCCAGCCACGGGTAAGTGGGTAGGAAGGGATGCAGTGCGTAAATGGCATATGTGTGTCTGTGTGACAGGGAAAAACAAATGTGTGTATTATACATAGGCACTCTTGTTTTCCCCTAAAATCTTGGGTATAACGTACACCTGCGTATTCTACACAGGTGTGTATTATATTTGAGATTTTACGGTACTTGTTTTTGTATGCCACCTATATTATGTAGATGTATATGTATGCTTGTCATTCTACCCCCCCAGGAATAATTTTATTTTACTGTTGATTCATAACACTTGATTTAACCCTTTGAGTGCCGTTGCAATATGATGGCTTACTTTCTGCCACTGAAAGGGTTAAACATGTCTTCTGCAAAATAACTAACAGCACAAAAAATTGAACATTGCTGCCATTTCTTTGAAAACTTGATTTACATTTAAACCTTTTGTGTGACAGTGGGTTTCAACTGTTTTGTGATGCTTTGGGCACTCCTCTGGTAGTCAAAGGATTAAAGGGATAGTAATACTTCATTTTAACTTTATTTTATTTTGTAGGCATTAAAAAAACAAGAAGAATGATATAAGTCTTATCTCTGAAACCTTTATGGTTTAAGAGATATTCACAAACAAAGTATCCCCCCCCTGTTCAACCAGATCAGAAGGGAGATGCCCAGGTAGACTGCAGAGAGGGACAATCTTCAATTAAGATAATGGAAAAAGCTGAAAAACTTGTCAAGGGGGGAAGGGCTTTCATTGTTTTCATACAAAGAAAATTGTCCCCTTCTGTTATCTGTACTGTCATACAACCAGACTCACATCTGAGAAGAGATGGCTTACACTAGGAAAAAGGGGTGGGGAGGGGAACTTTGCTTGTGAATATCTCATAAACCATAAAGGTTTGAGAGATAAGACTTATATCATTCTTCATGTTTTTTGAATGCCTACAAAATAAAATAAAGTTAAAACGAAGTGTTACTATCCCTTTAAGGAGGGGTGTGCAATGCATTGTGAAGCAATGTGTTACGCACCTATTGTTTTGTTAAATGGTTATGTTTGCCAACCTTCTTGCTGCTCGGCATGTGTTGGAGAGCTTTACAAAGGCTTGATCAGCATATGGATGGGAGCAACCAGAACACGAGCTTAGATTGTTAGCACTGAATAAATAGAAATGCTTTATTGTAACTTTGATTCTTTTAGTTGTATATCGAAATTTAGCTTCTGTTTTTCTTTTCTTCTGTGTACTTTGAATTGGCTATTTCTGTTCTTTTAGTTTGTAGTACATTCTCTATCCACAGTCTCTCAAAAGATTCTGAGACTCCATAGTATCTGTAGAGAATCAGTAGACGTGTGTCTCACTCTTACAGAACACGGACTGTTTAGCTGTACCAGAAAGATAGTGAGACAGGCACATCTTTCTTCTGATCTTTTTCAGATACAATTCTCCAAGCTTAATCCATAACCTCAATTTACTTAATCTCATTGCCCTTCAGTTCTCCCTGTCTACTGGGCTCATCAGTTTTTGCCTGATGCTAACTCCTCCACTTTGGACCTGCATGCATGGACCTCTGCTTCTCCTGTAAATCTTATCCATGTTCAATTGGCTAAATAAAAATAACCGTTTGCGCCACACCTGTACCTTTTCAGATGAACGTTTATGGATAAATTCGAGCACACTAGCAGACTGTCTCCACTACAAATTCCTACATTCTTTCTTAATATCCGTTTTCTCCCATCCCAAAATTTGTAAATATTGTTACTGTGAACATTTATTCATGTTAAAATGAAATTTAGAACACGATTCTTATCAATATTGAATTGTGCAAATTAAATTTGTGTGTTATTAGCTTAACGTTTTGGCAATGATTAGTGGTGACGGAATCCTGATAACATGTTCTAAAACATGAACATTTGTATTTATGAATGCACAGACTATCCTGGAGTGCTCCTTCTGGCTTCATGTGCATATAATGTAGGTTTCCTGGTGCACACGCTGGATTGGGCTTACTGCCGCATGATTATATGTGCTCTGTATGCTGTATAGCTTTTATTATTGGTGGCCATAGCTCCTTAGCTTCCTCCCTTCAGTCTTTTTTGGTGCAAAGATTGTGTTAAATTGTATCACTATCCCTGCTTTCTCAGCTCCTGACAGACTGCTATCTGGAAACAAGTGATATAGGGGCTTCATTGTCTGAAATATAAAGGCTGTGAAAAAAGAAATTGGATGGATAAAAATAGATAAAAAGTACAGGTAGAATCACTTAGTAGCATACCGATAGGCAAAGACATACTTCTGTTAGGCTAAGTCTCGCATTATTCAGGAAAAGCAACTTCAGCAGGCATCAACTGCACAGAGCTTACAAGAGAAGCTCTGTGTGCCTGTGCTGTCAATAACTTCCTGTACCATAAGGTACCAAGGAAAGCCACTTACCAATCCTTGCAGTAAACGGGACAGACTGCTCAGATGCACAGGTACATTTTCTCCAATGTTTCTATACTGTTTTCCACTGGTGCCTGCCAAAGAAGTTGCTTTTCCTGAATAACGTGGGACTTGGTCAGCCTAATAGAAGTATTCCTTTCCCTATTGCTATGCTAGTAAGTGTTTGGAGGACAATGTTATCTTTATATTTCCACTGTAAGGAGTTGCAGAATATGCAAAGTCAAAAATTAAGTTTCTCTTACGTCCACTGTGGAACACAGATACCATGGGGTCGAGTCCCTCCACTAGAGGACAGGACACATCGTAAAAGACAGTCTTGGAAGTGGAGACTCCCTGCCTCTCCTCCAGCTCAACCCTTGCCCTGCCCTCATACTAGCCAGTTTTGAATGTGTTGTTGAAGAACCCATATGGACAGCGACCCCCTCTTTTAGCTTTTCTTTTTTAGCTTCCCCTGGAGTTCATTGACCAGCAGAAGGCACAGAATCATCATTAAACTTCTAATTTCGGCCAAACAATGAATTAAAAAACAAACAAACATAGTATTCTGGCTAAGTTGCTCTACAAACTTACTTTTAAGCCAAACTTGTATAGGGGTGATAGTTTCCCTTTAATGTTTTCCAAAAGGACCATTAATTCATCCCTGGAAACTTTGGCACGTACAGCTTCCATAAGTTGTTCACCCCAAACAGCAACTGGCCCGTTAACCCATGCAGAAGCGAAGATGGGTCTCAGTGCTGCACCAGTGGCTGCAAAGTTGGCACTGAGAATAGAACCAAGTTTTTTTTTTTTATCCGCTGGACCAGCTGTCATCTGCCAGAGCACATGGAAATGATAGTATTAAGTAATAAAATTACCCAACATGAGTGCAAGAGTCATCAAGGACTCATAACAGTCTCTTTATGGAGAGACACAGGACTGGACTGGGACAGTATGGACCAATGCAATCAAAGGGTTATTCACCAAGCTTCTGTCTTCAGGTTACCATTGTGAAGGAAGATAGAGCCTCAGAGAGACTGTTGGGAGGGAAACGTAGCCTGCAATATTCCCTACACAGGGCTGCAAGGGTCCACACAGCACCTATAAGAAGGTCAGTCCACTCCAGGTGCAGCTAAAAACTAAGAGGGTCACTGTCCTTCTGCATTCTTCAACAACACTTTCAAAACTGGCTAGTGTGAGGGTGGGGCAAGAGTTGAACTGGAGGAGTGGCAGGGAGTCTTCACTTTCAAGACTCTGTCCTGTCCCCTATAGGAGGGACTCGACCTCATGGTACCTGTGTTCCATATGGACTAAAGAGAAAAGGATATAACCCTTTGAGTGCCAGAGGGGTACTCAACGCATTGTGAAGCAATGCATTGCGCACCCCTCTGGCACTCAAAGGGTTAACACTTTAAGGTAAGTACTAAGAATAAAAGCTGTCAGGTAAAATACTGTTTTGTAATGCTAAAATAATGTTTAAATAAAGCATTACTATTATTTTACCCCTTTAAGATCTAGAGGGGCATGCAACACATTTGCAATATGTTGCTCAAATCTTTGGTCCTTGAAGTTCTAAAGGAATGTGCATATTCAGGAGAAGATATACTTCATGATGTGCTTGTATTTAATTATGTTATAGCCTACTCCCTACTGGCCTTTGACATTAGTTGAGAGGACATGTGTTATGGACATTTCACTTTTTGTATCAGAACATTTGTATGTTAAATTTGAATATAGCTTTATAAGTGACTTGTACCATAGATATGCAAAAAAAAAATCTGTGTCCTGTTGATTTTGCTGTCGGAGGCATTTTTGTCTAAGACTAGGTTAAACAGTCTTGTCCTTGCAGCTGTGTTAGAGTTATTGTATGTGCATGTTCAGATTTCTGTAGCTTTTTGTTAGGGGCTTTGAAAAGAGAAAATGACTTCAACTTTGTTCACAATAATCCCAGTGCTTTTTATCAGAGACTGAATTTGGCTTTGGGAATATTGTCATAATTATTCTTCAAGAAGTAGCTAAGTGTATACCATAGAGGATGTGATCAGGAACATTTTAAATAGAAATATCTGCTTGCATGATCTCTAATTATAGTTATGTATGTCATTTTTATCCAGTAGAGTGTAAGTTCAGCCATTTTATTGGAGCTAGTTTTAATCCCTGGATTCTAGAGATGTCTCCAGTATATCCAATGGGTTAAAATACTCTGGAAAATGTCATTTTGTATTTTGTCCATAAAACACTCTACATTGATCACTTTATAGCAGGGATCTCCAACCTTTTCTTTAACTGGAGCTACTTTAAGTCAATGAAACATGTACTGTGCTACTCTAAAACATATATTTAAATTTATGAATGTATAACTGTATGTATTAAGCCATCTCCAAAGGTTCACTGACCTACTCTTAATTCCTTCCCACACCTTCCAATAACAGTGCTGAACAGAAAACATGTGACCTTAACAGCTCAAGGTGATAAAATGATTTTTAGCAGACTAAATCCATATTCACTATAGAAGGCAAAATCTGTGGCTCCCAAGTGAGCCACAATTTCTAATTGATTGTGCCTTCCCAACCTTAACAACACTGTCCCGTATTACTATTCTTGCTTAGTTATTAGAGTCATTTAAAGCTGGTAAATTTTGTTACAGTGGGTGAGTGAATATGGACTCTGTAGTTCTTACCCACTTTGACAATACATATTTGCCACAACTTACTAGATGTCTTCTTTACAAAGCATGCAAAATAATCTGTAAGTGGCTGTTGTGGCAGTGTAGCAGGCAAACCATGAAAATGCTTTAAAGAATTAGTAATGTTTCACAAAAACAGCAGCTGCAATTAATCGTCATAGTATTTGAGCCATAGAGTGTATTATTTCAATACTGTCAGAGTTGTAGTTCAAGAGTAATTGAATGATAAAGTATCCCCCTCTTACCTAGTGTAAGCCACCTCCCTTCAGATGTCGAATGTGGTCCACAGACCAGACAGCTCACAGCAAGGGACAATCTTCTTACGGTGAGAACAATGAAAACCCTGCCCCCATTGACAGGTTTTTCAGGTTTTTCCCTTAAGCTAATTGAACATTGTCCCTCTCTGCAAGCCATCTGGACATCACCTTTCTGTTCTGAGGTAAGCAGTGTTACATCAGTAAAAGGGGCGGGAGGGGAATACTTTATCATTCAATTACTCTTGAACTCCAACTCTCTCAGTATTGAAATAACACTCTCCATGGCCCAAATACTATGAAGATTAATTGGAGCTGCTTTTATTATGAAACATAACTATCCTTTTAAGATACTCTGCCTTCATTACTAGTGGCTCTCTGATTGACCTCTGCTGGGTACCACAGATGAAAGCTGTACCCAGATTGGGGAACATATTTCAACTTCTGGACATCTCTCTGGCAGGCCAAATAGGTTGATACCTAATTGGAGTGGAGAGAGCTACTTACTGGTAGCCAAAGAGCTACCAGTAGCTCACGAGCTACAGGTCGGAGATCCCCGCTTTATTGTCTAGAAAATATCATCATTATCTCTGTTTCAAATGCTTAACTGGTTTCTCTATTCTTAAAGTGTTTTCATTTTGTAAGGATCCAACTAACCTTTTAATTTCCTTACCTCCTTTTTTTACTTGCTTCACTTGTGCATTAAGTGGTTACTTAGATTTAAGGTAAGACTTTCAGAGGGCTTAATACCATTATCTATTTTCATAAAGTATATTATACACTGGGAGTCCTATTTCTAAATGAAATTGGGTACTTCTATGTTTATTTGGAGCCATGTGCTGATGATTCACAGAAATTGTGTAATAAACTTACTCAAAGATGTTTTAAAGTGGAACTACCACCATAGGTAAAGTCACCCTACAATAATGAGGCAGGTGGCAACTAGCTTAATAATAGTTATATTACCTCTCAGAATGACACGATTCTACAGAAATCCTTAATCTTCTGAGACTGACTGCCAGGTTAGTGCAGTGTGCACAACTGCGCCGTCAGTCCCTTCCGGTGCCTTTCTGGACAGTGCAATGCCTCTGAAGGGAGATCGGGATTGATGGCGCAGGAGCGCAGACTGGATGTCTGCACTGATTCCTGACTTCCAGTCTCAGAAGATTAAGGATTTCGAAAGAATTGTGTTGTTCTGAGAGGTAATATAACTATTATTAAGCTAGTCGCCACCTGCCTAATTATTGCAGGGCGACGTTACCTATGGTGGTAGTTCCGCTTTAGACCATACACTCATGTTTACAATTAGTCCTTGAAAATCATTGAATGCTTTCACCTTATCTTGTGTAATATTCTGTATATTCTATGTGCAGTATTTTTATTTTTTTTCTGCAGATTCATAGTAGATATTAGACATGACCTTTTCAGTTCCAAAAATAATTATCGTATACACATCAAAAAATAACACTCATAATTGTAAATATGCTAGTGCATTGGCTAGTGCAGTGGGTTTAACATTGGTGGAATATTACTTTTTCTTTGCCTGACTGCTTGGAATGGTGAATCTCATTGATATTTTTCCTGCCCTACTTACGGAATTGTTTCATTCCATGATGACGTACAATGCCTTGTCACTTTAACTCTGTTTTCCTTGCCTTTAAAGCATATTTAACACACAAACATTTTAAAGGAGAATGAACACCTCGTAATAACCTTCCATTTGCCTTTGCCTTTGCCTTAGAAAATACTAATGCCACCTATGAATTTTGCCCATGGTTTAAAACCTAAAATTTTTAATTAATCCTTTATGCCATGTCCTTTGAAGGGTTTTGACATTTGTTTGCTGGAACACAGGGCACAAACTCTACTCACAGTAATTTTAATCCTTTGGTACCAAAAGAAGTACAATGCATTAAACACTACTTTGGTCTTTAAAGGGTTAATCAATTAGACTCATGCACTGTGCCTACTTCAGTACAAAAAAAAATGCAAAAAAACACTACCATCAACTGGCATGTCTGCCTCCATGGACATAACATCCAGGACTGACTGAAGATGTTCTCACTTGAACAAAAGCACAAGGGCAAAATTCATAGGGGCCACTATGATTTCCTGGCCATATCAAGGTAGGTGGGATGGATTATTAAAAGTAGTTACTTTTCCTTAAATTTTAAAATGCCATTGATAGTCTTGGTTAATGACTGATATAATTTCACTTTTTTGAAAATGACCTAACTTTTTTCATTTATTTATTTTTATTTTATTACAGTGCTGTGTTTATTCTCTTAAAAATACCATGGTGCTATATTTTTCAACAAGCAATGCTACTCTCTGGACATTTTCCAGAAGTACAGGAAGGATTCCCCTGTCCCCCCCCCCCCCCATAACACTGTTGATCAGATCCTTATGTATGAGTGGAAATGTTCTCATGGGAGACTTTTCCTAAATAAAAGCTTCTCTAAGCTATACCCTTTTAGGCTGTGGCGCTGGTGCAGTGGGCTTCTCCCCTGCCGTTGACTTCCCTATCTCCTTGTTGGTGAAGAACATTGCCCTTCCCCGGGTAGATGCTGTAGGGCTCAAGGATCGGGCTGATAAGAGTCTGGACTCTTTACTCAAAGCCAATTTTGTAGCCACGGGGGCAGTGCTGAGGCCTATGTTTGCCTCCGCCTGTATCAATATGGTCGTTGCTGTATGGGGAGATCAGCTGTCAGAAGCTGTGCATGCAATATCACTATGAAGACATGCTAGTTTTGGTGGCCAACATCATAGAGTCTCAGTAATGTAGGCACTGGCTTCTGTTTGGTGCAACCAGATTTTCAGGTAAAGCCACACCCTGTGGCTCAAGATTTGGTTTGAACCTGACCTGAAACAGATCATTAGCAATGATACTGGTGGCAAGAGCACCCTATTTCCACCACACTGTCCTTTCTTGCAAGGAAAATGTGTGCATTTTGTTTGGCTCTCCAATCCAGGGCGTAGAGGGCACAAACGTCAGATCTCCAAACAGTGCCCTACTGCAAAGCCCAGACAGACCTGGCAGCCCAAGTACTCAACCTCCGTGGAATCCTGGTCTGTCATTGCCTGTAGGGGGCCACCTTTGCACTGTCCGATCCATCTGGACTGCCTACGTTTTGCTTTCGGCTGCAGTCACTTCCAGTGCACAGCTCTGCCGTTTGGCTTAGCTTGGGAGCCCAGAATCTTCACAAAGATCCTGACAGCCCTAGCCTCGTACATCCTTGCCCAAGACATTTCTCTAACACTTGATTGGACGATATCCTTCAATGCTTGTTCAGAAGACCTCTTGACTTGCCATATCCAAGAGTGCACTCACAATCTGGTGCATGACTGCTGGATTATCAATCTCTAGAAATCCTCTACCATCCCATCCCAGGTTTTGTTCTTCCTGGGCTACAGGGGAAGGGCTTCCTCATGGAGGAGAAGATTCAGATTTTGTTCCAGGTCCTGTGTCGTGCACTGGAGTGGGCATTGGTCACAGTCAATGACTACATGAGAGTTCTAGGTCGGTTGGTCTTGGCAGTTGGTCACGACAGACTCCAGCCTGAGAGTCCCCTAACAGCTCAGGGACAATGGACTGGAGAAGAGTCTCCTGTCAATCAGTATCCTGAAGATTCAAACCATATGGCTGGCACTCCTTCAAATACTAATAGGAAAACCAGTATGAATTCAGTCTGACAGTTTGGTGGCAGTGGCTTGCATCAGCCACAAAGGAGGAACTTGAAGCGTGTCTGTCTGGACGAAGGTGTAAGAACTTCTTCATTGGGATGAAACTTGTGTTCCAGCCATCTTGGCAGTCCACATCACAGGAGTAGAAACTATGTTTGCTGACTTTATCAGTCGACAAGATCTGGATCTAGACAAATGTGCAGTAAACCAGGAGTCATTCAAACAGTCCACCACTGGGGTCCCCCATCAATGGATCTGATGGCCTCTCGCACGAACAGGAAAGTCCTTCTGTTCTGCCCAAAGGCAAAAGATCCTTTGGCCTTTGAGATGGATGCGATGCGGATTCCATGGAACTTTCATCTGGCCTGTATGTTTCCTCCACTTCCTCATATCCCCAGGTTGATAAAGAAGATCCGTCTGGAGAGGTTCTGGTCATTCTGATTGCTCCCTACTGATCTTGTTGGGCCTAGTTAGAAGATGTTCTTAATCTGTTCATCTAGGATTGATTCTTCCTTCCTCCAAGACTGGATCTCCCTACTTTGGGTCCCATATGTTACCAGTAAGTGGATGGCAAGACTCCTGAGGCCAGCATTCTAAGATGATGGGGTTTCTTAGAGGATGTAATTTCCACCATGAACCAGGCTTAGGAAGTCTGTTTGTTCCAAAGCATGTCATAGGATATGGTCCATGTTTTAGAAGTGGTGTGCTAATAAGGATGTCTCTGCTCAGACCACTGATCTCCCTACAGTCTTGGCTTTTTTGCAGGATGGTGTGAACAAATGTCTATCTGAGCTCTAGCAAGGTACAGAACTCGGCATTTTCAGTCCTCTTCAGAAGCATACTGCTATTTTGCCAGCTGTTAATACTTTTGTTCAAAGGGGTGGTTCATGCCTTCCCCTGCTTTAGGAATCCCGTGTCTCCTTGGGACCTTAACTTGGGTGCTTTTCACAGTCCTCCCTCTGAACCTCTTTTATTGGTGTCCTTCCTTTCTTTGACAATGAAAATATATTTTCTTTTAACCATCATTTCTGTACAAACAGTTGCTGAGTTAGAAGCCTTGTATTGTAAGTCCCCTTTCCTGGTGTTTCACCAGGACAAGGCAGTACACTTTGTACTTCTGAAGGTTTCTTACCTAAAGTAATTTGTAATTTTGTGTTTCACATCAACCAGTAAATTGTTCTTTCTTCTGTTTTGTCCTGACTCTTCCTCCAAACAGGAGAAGGACATCCACTTGTTCGATGTGATTCTATGCCTGAAGTATTACTGTAAAATCTCACGTATAATACTCACAATTTTGCCCCTTTCCACCTTATGTGAAGTGGGGGGTGTTTTATACACAAGAAAAAAAAAAGTATATATATATATATATATATATATATATATATATATATATATATATATATATAATATCAGGGCTTATAATTTTAAGTCCTTTGCTACTAGCCAGACTTGAAAGCCAAAACATACCCACCAGGGCTGAATTTCTACTCGCCAGGGCTAAATTTTCACTCACCATTTCTCTTTAAATCTTGGGTTAAAGTTTCACCATCGTATTATACACAGGTGCGTATTATAAATGAGATTTTACGGTATGTGCATCATATGCAGCCTGTTAGAAAGGCAGATTCCCATTTTGTCATTCCCCAGATTCCTAGAGAGGGACAGACCGCATTCTTAGTCACTATTGCTCTATCTATTACCTGACAGAGAACTCTTTTCATTTCTATTTCTAGATGTTTCTTAGGGACTGTGAAAGCATGACAGTGATGTATATTGCACTACCTCTTTTACAAAATACGGGACACTATTTCTGCTTTTACAGACCCTAACAGAAACTTCTCTGAATACTGAAATTCAGTTGCCTCTCTCACAGGGATATAGCATTGTTTGTAAAGAAAACAAATAGTATAGTACAGTTGAATTGACTTTACATATTTTGCAGGTGCATAATCTATACAGTTGTAAGAAGGTCCTCTGTCACTTTAATGGTTTTCTGCCTTTACTGTTTCTCTGTACACATATATTGCTGCAACTATTTTGTTTTAGTCCTGTAGGCCTTTTAAAAGTTCCTTTTTTTTTAAATTCAGGTCAGTACCCAGAACATGAAGATGGGAGGGCTGCCTCGTACAACACCACCTACCCAGAAACCACCAAGTCCACCCATGAGTGGCAAAGGAACTCTTGGGTGAGTTTCTACAGATGGGCTCTGTGCCATCTGCTGCTATAACTGTAGCTGAACAACATACAAAAGTAGCTCTTTTGGCAAATCTGCATGTAATGCATCATGCCAGTTGCATAGGGGTTGAAAAACAATAATACATGCTTAATCTGTTTCCTGTAAAATTATATATTTAAGGACCAGAGGGTTTTTGTAACACATGCACCCATTTGGTCCTTAAAGGGTTAAGTTTACATATTTGAAACCTTAATCCATAATTGTCTAATTATTTTATAAGCCAAAAGACCATCAGATGCATAGTTACGTTTAGCAGATATCAGTTTTATTTGAGTGCTCTACCATAATGCTAATGAAGCTGTCAGTACAGTAGCGAACTGAATTAGCATCAGGTGCTGCATTGAAATATAAGTATGACTGTCTCCTAAACTATTCATCTGCTGGACTTTTGGCTAACTTGATACATGGGCTGTTTTGAATGAAGACTTCAAATATGCAATCTTTAATTCCAAGTGACAACTCCACTTTACTCCTGAATTGCCAGAGTGTGATTACATTGGAAACCTTTTTAGCATGCAAGGAGTTATAGTTCGTCATAAAGGGTTGACTCCTTGGATTCTACAGACTAGACCAGTTCATTGCACATTGTTTCATTGTGCTGGAGACAATCTAAAACAGAATTAGTAGGAACCTGTTTCATGTGCATGACTTTTTTTGTTCTATGTTCTATGTTTTGAACGTTCTGAAGAAAGTACCTGCTTGCTCACTTATATCTTTTTTTTTTTTTTTTTTTTTTTTTTTGTTCATGAAATAGTCATCTACTTTATAATGTCCCATTAGCTTTCACAGAAGAGAAATTCATAGCAGTGCTCATGTGATAAAAGTAACCCAGAGACCTCCAGTAGATGCCAGCGTCATATTTGTACATCTCTATTAGATAATGTGATAGAATATTAATACTATGTTTACAAAACACTATTTTTGTTCATAGTCATATCTGCTTTATATTTCTAATTGTCAACGGTTTCTATGCTCCACTAAAAATAATTTTGCAAGATTAACAATTTATGTATTTTAGTTGCTGATATTCTAAGAAGTGGAGCAAACTGCAAACATCTGCACCTTAGGGATAAATACAAATTATTTAAAAGAGGGTTTAGACCTCTTCAGCATTGAAAAGGATAAAAGCCCAGTTTAAAGGTATGCTTAACTTCATTTTAATAAATACCAATATGTTATAGGGCTATACCTGATGAGTAAAATACGTGGACTCTTACTTCTGGAAGTTGTCATATTCAAAAAGTTATTACAGTTCAAAACCTTTATACTCCTTGGAAACAGATCCAGAAAGTGTACTTCCTGAAAGTTCAAACTGGGAGAAAACATGGGGGAGACCCTTGTACAGATATCACATATATATAGGTCATAGGAGCTCCACTAAAACGACGCCTTGGAGTTAGGTACTCCCAAATGTAATGGCTACAAACTTAACTATGTAAGTTGCACCATAGAAGACTCCTGGGTTATTTTAAAAGCTGCTCCAGGTACAGCATCTATGGATCACAACTCTGATCAAAGAGAATTAGGGCTGTTCTTCAGTTCTTGTTCCACCAAACTGTTGGTAATACACATAAATCATAAAACACAGAAAGCTCCCAATAGTATAATGCTGCAAATATATAATAAAAGAAAGTTGCAGTCTACTCACATTGATTTATGACCAGGAGTAGAATGTTCTCAATCACCTTGCTGAGTAAGCGTAAGGCTGAGTTACCTCATCTCTGTTATGGAAAACTCCCTCTGTGCATTGAAGAGGCTACATGCTCCACAAATTCCACAATAGGCTAAGTGGAGGAGAATCGTAAAATGTATTAAAAATAGAAAACTGGGCCACTCTTACTCTTTTTCCCAGGTCAATCACTAAAGAAAAGACAGCCAGAATATTTGCAATATTATACTATTGGGAGCCTTCTATGTTTTATATGTAAACCGATATGAAGAAGCTCAGTATTGCTATCCTATTCTATGGAGAAATGTTGTCTGTGACTCACTTCTCCCACATAAAGCAACACAATAACTATCTTAAATATGACATTTAGAGGATAATAGTAATGTAAAAAAAAACAAAACAAAAAAACCCTGTAAGAGCACATATAAAAAAAAAACACTTAGCAGTGGGCATACTCTTGTATTTTTTTTTTTCTCATAAAAAAGTGTAGTGCTTCTTTAAATCAATGTAATTTTGGATAATTTTTATTTGTCCCTTGTGGTGCACTTATTTTGCTCCAGAATTGCTTCAGCTCTGCTTAAGTCAGCCTCTTATTTCTGAAGTTTTCACACTGTTTTATACAATTTTATTTCTTGAATGAATTTTAAGGCAAGTACTTTCTTCAGATTGCTTTTTGTATGTTGGAATTAGAACCTGAATGTTGCTTGAGTTCTCAACCAATGCTCTGCCAGTTGTTTAGCAGTGAAGGGGTTGAAACATCTTAAAGCTAACTGCGTAAGGTGAACAGGTTGCCTTCCTTATCACTGGGGTTTTCAATTTTTCAAAACTGCTGCTGATTTAACACAACGCATACTCTACGCAAAAAGAGTATTGCAAATGAGGTGTTCAAGAAGTCTTTGCCATAAAGCCCCAAATTTTGGGATATTGCAATGGAAGCTTATATTTTTTATTTTTTTTTATTTTATTTTATATTTTTTTCTTGAAGGAGACACTCACCCTATCGCACACTGGAGCCAGTGCGCCCCCCTGTGGTACCAAATGACTATGTACCAAGCCCCACACGTAACATGGCTCAATCACATCAGCAGAGCCCTGTTAGAACAGCTTCAGTCAACCAGAGGAACCGCACATACAGGTATTTTTAGCATCTGTGCCAATTCATGATTGGCATATTCCTAAAGATAAAACACAAGATTTTAACACATTTACAGGAGTGATTCATAAATGAACATGTAAATAAACAAACAACATTTTGAGGCGTTCTTAGTGTAAAAATACATTATTCAGTATATATTTTATTTTTGTATTTTTAAATAACGTTGTGGACATTTTAGGGTCAATATTGGGTTACAAGTGAATGTAAATGATTTTGACAAGGAATATACAGCATGCTTAATGCTGTCATTGTACAATGTGGCCTATAGTAGACCTTGAGAAGCGAGTTGCTCTATTGGGATGGGGTAAAGAAGTCTTGTTACTTTATAATGCAGAAAATGATGATTACTAAATTGAATTCTCGGCTCTCTATTTCACCCTACCACATGTGCCTCGCTTTGTATGGCGCTCCAATTGTATTCTCCTTTTAAAAAGAAAATGACTTGTACATATTTTATTGATAAACTCCTTCACTACTACAGAGCATAAGTAAGTATAAGGCCACTTGCCTGTGCTTAAAAATTGTATTGTGACTGGCATTTTGTTGGGGGCGGGGGGTTTGTTTATTTGATCTTTTTATTTCTTTATATTTTTTTTTTGTCTTTTTTTACTTTAGATTTTGAAGGCGTTTTGTTTTGATTTTTGTTTTGTGTTTTGTTGTTTTTAGAAAATGTCAAAGTTTAGTTTCAAAAGTTTTCCGTTTTGGGGTTAGTCTTTGTTTGTCTGCTGTTTTTGACCATGTATATAAAATATTGTTTACCTTTAAGGACCAAAGGGGCTTGCAGAGCTTTGCTTCAGAATGCATTGCATTCCCTTAGAGTTAAGGAATAGTGCTAGAAAAAAATCTTGTGGTGGTTCTCCTGTCGAGTGCAAGCGTATTCATACCAGTGGCAGCTGCTTTATACTAAAGTTATTATATTACAAGCTGTCACAATGTGTTGGATCTGTTAACTTTCACTTTCTGTAGCCAGTGACTCCCTTCTAAAGAAAGAAACACAGTAACTGTCTGAACACCAGATTTCCCTGCCGCAAACAACTTTGGAATGAACCGTCTCCCAATAGTGAGGATTATCTTATTTTGCTCCGTAGGAAAAGCATTGCAGTGTTAATTTAATTTTACTTATTTTTCTTTATAAATTAACTTGAACTTAAAGATGTCCATTGATGTTGCTGCGCATCATTTTTTGTTGTATTTCACCAAAATAAGATGTTGGCCTCTAACAAAAGGAAAGCAGCAGGCTTGCAGCATGTCTCCTGTAGCTTAAAGGAATGCTAACACTTTAGAATTATAAACTCCCCTTTCATTCTTATGGTCATTATCAATAAACTCTTTGTGGACTGAGACTTCATAATGAGTATTTAATTGGCAGAGGATATGATTATCAAGTAAGATTTCTTCAGTTTGAGGTCCTGGAGTTCAGGAACTACGGCCATGGACATGCTATTGATTAGTAATAAAATATTAATTTTGGAGAACCAATCTAAGCAGAACTGAATTATAACATTTGCTTAGCTTAAGCAGTGGCTTATTAAGAGGTATTAATATTTATTTAAGTAGTATATGTATTATGAATTGTGGAACTTAGTGGTGAAACTGCTATAGCTTCCTGACTGTAAACGTATCTCCTTGGACTCCAGAGACTTCTCTAAAGCATTGCGCAGCAATGTGTTAGAGGCATCTCTATTACGTAGTGGGTTAAGTTAATGAATCTGCTTAAAGATTAAAGCGGAACTACCACCCCAACAAAAGTAGCCCCCAAGAATTACCTACCTGGCGACTAGCTGCTCAATAATATTAGTCGGCAGAATTATTGCCTCCTTATAGAGAAATTCTGCTGTTACCGGGACTGACAGCCAGGAAGCAACGCAGACATCTTTGCATAATGACGTCTGCGCTCCTGCGCTGTCAGTCCCTGCCGGGAACCTTCTGGTACCTAGCAACACCTCCTAGAGCACACCGGGACTGACAGCGCAGCCACGCAGACGTCACTATGCAAAGATGTCTGTGCTGTTTCTGGCTGTCAGTCCTGGGAGCAGTAGCAATTCTCTATAAGGAGGTAATAATTCTGGCAACTAGTACTGTTGAGCAGCTAGTCGCCAGATGGGTAATTCTTGGAGAGAATATTTTGGTGGGGTGGTAGTTCCACTTTAGTATGCTGCCATATTCATATGATTGAAGTTGTACATCATGAATTACAAAGGACCATATGCACAAACAAGAACAGACCAATTGCACCATAGAGGAAAAATCCCAATGTATAGCTCTGTCACTCCGACACATTGTTTCGCAATACTTTGGGGTCTCTAATATGTATGGATTAAAAGCCCTATTTAAATCAATGGGAATTTTTATTTGACCCTATGGTGCAGTCTGTCTAGTAGCTAATGGGGAAAAATAACTAATTTGAAAGCACTCCATCATGTATATGTTGATTTGCATTCAACTGGTTAACTATTTTAAATACAGAGTGGTGTACATCCCATTGATTCTCATTTAAAACATGATGCCTTTTGCTTGTTGATTTGCAGTGTATTGTATGTCTCCAGCCCCAGTGGTTTATGCCTGTTAGCTTGCGAGAGCCTAGAGGCTCCCATTGCAAGCCCACATGAAAGCAAAATGAACATGCATATGTGGGGAATCTTTCTTTTTTATGTTAAACAAGACTTTTTTTTTTTTTCTTCTGGTACTTGCCCTTTCTAATCAATACTATACTGACAACCAAATTTGCTCTTGTAGTAGCAGTGGGAGTAGTGGAGGCAGTCACCCCAGTAGTCGGAGCAGCAGTCGGGAAAATAGTGGAAGTGGCAGTGTGGGTGTCCCAATTGCTGTCCCCACTCCATCTCCTCCAAGTGTCTTTCCAGGTAAGAGTATAAGGAATTTCATCACATGAGGGAAAGAAGAGCACTGTCTGGACGTCAGTTACTTGGAGCCTTATGCAGAAAGCAGATGAGCATCTCTGGAGCAAACCAACTGTACCATAGGTTGGAACTTAAAATTCTGTTTATTTAAAAGGGGCTTTGAACCCCTGGAATGCTAGAAGCAGCCAATTCATATTTGATCTTCATTCAGGTTAAAGACCCCATTGAAATAAATAGGTATTTGGACTTTTTTTTAATTCCCTACCTATGGTATAGTTTTTGCTTTTCTGTGTCTGATGTATTTGATTCCAGTAGTAGTTAAATTGAAACAATAAAAAAATAAATAAATAGATGTACCATGGTGTCCTGAAGTGATAGTGCAGCATGCCACAGAAAATGTCTTCTCATAGAGTTAGGCCTTCAGCCAAAAATGCTACCTTAGGAGCTGGAGCGCTCTCAATGGCCAGAGATCCATATCTAGCCAATGAGACTTCTCCAACTTAGAGACAGAAAGCCTCCGTCATTGGAGGAGGCTGGATAGAGGGAGGGGAGCAGAGGCAGAGTGACAGACTGTGGTTACTGAGCAGTTAACCGCAGTCTGTCCAGAAGTAGGTGCAGAGCAATCTTTATGTATTACGCTTCAGCCAAAAAGAGATTTAAAAAACGAAATTACTACAATATTGCACATATTCACTATATAACCTACTTAATAAGACAAACTTGTAAAGGAGTGATAGCTCCCCTTTAACCCAAGTGCATTTCTCTTTCAGTGAGAGTATTTGTGCACTGTGGTGCAGATGTTTTTTTTTCTTTTTTTTCCTAGAATTGCTCCATCTTTCTCTGATGTCTTTCCTTCCCTTGTATCAAAAACCACCTCTTCCCCTTAACTGTAAACAGGACAAAACAAAAGCAGTACATGAGGTGGAGTTTTGGGATGATATACACAAGTATACACCATGCTGATTTGTGCTTCATCCATAATGCTAGAGGATGACAAACAGTAGCAGCGGTCTACAATCTTGATCATATTGCACCCTGTCATCATGTGCTTGTCTACCTGGGAATGGTACTTAGGGCTAAAGCACAAAGAAAGTGGAGCAAGTCTGTGGCAAACCAACTGCATCATTCCTTTTAACTCTTTGAGTGCTAGACAGGAATCTGATGCATTGAGGCGCAGTGGGTTTAAGACCTGTCAATGAAGGGGTTAAAAACTCATTTAAACCAATGGGATGTTACATATACTCAATGTTTGCCCCAGAACTAGTCTTCTTTAATTCTGCGTTATTCATAATACCTGCTTACTGAAGTATATTTAAAATATTGTCTCAAGACAGGAACCCTTCAATTTACACTGGTCTTTATTTCAAAATCGTAGCAATAATCCCTTATTTCTAAAGCAGTTAATGTAATTTAGAATTGTTGTGGTCAGGGTAGCTAGCCTAAATTGGCTTTTACCATTTGAAGACTAGAGGTTATCCCCTCTGGTCCTCAAGGGGTTAAACAATTTATTTATTTATTGTAAAATCTCAGGTATAATACGCACCTGTGAATAGTACACAGATGTAAATTATACCCAATATTTTAGGGGGAAAACAAAAGTGCCTATGCATAATACGCCCACTTTTTCCTCCCTCTACTCACCCCCTTCCAGAGGCATCTGGGACATCTGCGCAGGGGGCAGCATGTTTTCATTTGCCGCACACTTCTCTCATCCCCTGTGAGGAATTGTGTTTAGTCAAGATAATGGTATTGCCTTTGAGGACTGGAGCTCCTAGCAGGGCACTTCTGTAGTTTCAGTGGGCAGAAGTCAATGCATTGAATCTATGGTAGTGCCCTGCCATGTGCTTCAGGTCCTCAAAGGGCACTACCATTATCTCAGATATACACAGGTCCTTAAAGGGGGATGCGGGGAGGGTGCGGCAAATGCAAGCATGCCGCCTGCTGAGCACACATCCTAAATGCCTCTGGAGGGGGGTGAGTATGTGGTAGAATATTGAGAGGAGGATACAATTATATTTATTTTTTCTCTTGTGTATAGTATGCAACCCCCCCAACTTCACATTAGGGGAAAAGGGGCAGAATTATACATATTATACTTGAGATTTTACACAGTTAAAAAATGGGTTCCTTATTGCTTCAGTTAGTACAGTTATTTCAGTTGTTTGAAGTTGCAAAATCTACTAACTTTATCTTCACTTGTCTATTGTAGAAATAGTTTAAAATAATTCTGATAAGAAATTTTCTTGGAAAATTTCAGTTAACCCATTTGCAAGCAATTGCTTTTTGATTTGGTAGTTACCATTTTGTGCAATTATGTATTCTTCACAATCCCTATATTTTCTTGAAGAAGAAATCCCCTTTTCCCATGCATGAATTTCACCCACTGCTGGCTGTGAATGAAGACAGTGCTTGTCTCTCTTTTACTAAATACCTAACACTGTGCTTCCTGAAAACATTTCTTCTCCCGTCTAACATGATTTCCTTATTAACTTCACATCTTCCTCTCTCCACATAGCCCCTGCTAGCTCGGCTGGCACTCCTCCTATCCCTGTTACCTCCACTCCTGTCCCTGTCCCACATGCTCCTGCTACTGCCCCTCCCACCTCAACCACCCCAGATGCGACTGCAGGAGCCCAGCCCCCTGCTGATGGTTTCACCTCTCCAACTCCCCCTGCTGTTTCCTCTGCTCCTCCTACAGGTGAGTGTGTGTGGATGGCTATTTCACATTGTGGGGCTGGAAATGAACTGGTGATTTGGAGAATGCTCCTCTATGCATGATTACCTTTTTAGCTAGGTTTTACTGTGAAATAAATTGCACATTTGCATGAATTACACAGCTTGTTCCTTTTTAACCCTTTTACTTGTATATGCTTACCTTTGGCTGCTTTTGCTTCTTGAAAGTTGTTGATCTTACAAGGATAAAAACTTGCACAGTACTGATTTACAAATGAACATTTTGGTCTGAGAGTGTTGTGGAAATTATTTGATAATTTTGATATGACCAAAGGTTTTGCTGTTCAACAAGATGTTTGTAAGACTTGGAGAAGAAAAACACAAAATAAAACCTTTTGCACTTATTCACATATCCAAAAGCTGCTGTGAATTGCATTTACACTGCAAACAGTGCCATCGCTGTATCTGTGCAGACCATATAATGGTCAATACTGCATCACCTCTTGCTTCTATGCACTCAAAAGTACGTTAGTCTTATTAAATATAAAATTATATGTTGAATTTTATTTGGCCATATTTTTGAATAGTAGAATTGCTGTATTCAGCAGTGTGTTGACTTGTGTGACCTTTTAGAGGCAAAATCTTGACTTTCCAAATACCACTCTCTCTCTCTCTCTCTCTCTCTCTCTCTCTCTCTCTCCCTTCTCACTCTTGCACGCTTTCTCTCTCTCCCCCTTTCATCTCCCTAGATCTGTCCATTAATCCCTTGTGCTCTTACTCACTGTAGCTTGTGTGCTTTCTCACACTCTTGCACGCACACTTGTGCTTGTGAACACTCTCGCACGCTTGCTTGCACACTCATTCAGGCTTGCTCGCACTCTCTCCCACTCTTGCTCTCAATCCGACTTGCTCACGCACTGTCACGTTCGCTCTGTCTTGCTCACACTTTTGCTCACACTCTGGCTCGCTGTCTCCTACTTTTCATGCTTGTTCTTTCTCTGCCACACCCATTCACTCTTTCTCTCGTTTTTTTGCTTTCTCGCTCATTCATTCTCTCTCTCTCTCTCACACATCACACACAACTCTCACACACACACTTGCGTAAGAATAGTGATGCAGTGGTATCTTGAACAGAGATGCAGCCTTTGAGGCAAAATTATTTTCCGTCCCAGTGATGCCTGGCACCAAACTCATTGTGTCACACCATCCCAGAGAAACAGGTTACTATATTTGTTTTTGGTATACTTTCCATTAAAAAGTAATGAACTGTTAGCTGCGTAATTCCATTATTTTTATTTGTTTTGCCACAGTTAATTAAATAAACACTTGATTAAAAAGTCCCATGGGTGCTGCCCACTTTCTTTCTACTTCTGCACTGTATGTAGGGGAATGTGCACCTGGGCAGTTTGGACTTACAGAAGTGAGTGCTTTCCACCATTTTGTTTTTTCAAAATATATATATATTTATAATGTATTTTTATGTGTTGATGTACATGAAGTTCAATATGCTCTTGTTGTTTCAGAGGAAGGCATTAACCCTTTCAGTGCCAAAAACGTATCCCATGTATTGCTTTGCAATACATGGTACTCAAAGGGTAACAAACCCAACTGACATAACTGCTTGTATCTCGATTAGAAAATTACTAAGTGATTACAAATTGTAATACTAATTCTGGCTTGACGTGTTTTCTCTATAAAATAATTGCTATAAAAAGGTCTCCTCTTCTATGTTAATAAAAGGAATTGCTGCTTCTTATTGGTTTTCTTATTGGTGGAATTACTCACACCACTATTAAATGTAGTGACTTTATTAGTCTTTTTGCATCTACAACAATATAGTTGTACAGATCAGGGAAAAATAAATACATATAAGATACTGTCAGGTACCTCTGTCAACAGATAAATTAATAACTTGCAATTGAAATTCTTTTAACCCTTTAAGTGCCAGAGAAGTATTCATCACATTGCAATGCGTTTGATACCTCCCTGACACTCAAAGGGTTAAGATTAAGCTTGATGTAACAATTTGGGCTTCACGTACCTCCCATTTTGTCATGCCTTTATATTCCAGTGTTGTTCTCTTAGCGTAAACACCTAACCTTGATTTATCTACTACTGAGCATTGAAGAGATGGGAAGCTTGGACTTCCTGCCCATAGGCTTTAACACATGGTCCGGTCTCTTCGTGGTCTCATGTTATTCCCAGGCCATAAACTGACCAGCCTGTGGCTAGTAAAAATAAATATATAAATAAATACACTGTTCCCATAAAATACAGCAAGTACGTTTATTTTGACTGGTGAATCATGTTGACACAACGTTTAAATAACAAAAACAAACACAAATAGCATGGTGCTTGGGGAGTAATGAAAACTGACTGAGCCTGTCCATAATATGTGCATGTTTGCCCACACTTCTTTCCATTAGAATGTTTGCAGAGATCATTGTGTGGTTCAGGGCAGGCATTAAATGGTTAAGTAGCCTGTGCTCCCTTAGCTGCTATCCCCCTTCTCCGCTCCATTCCCTGATAACCTGGAAGAAACTCCATTGGCTGTGCCAACTTAAAGGGATAGTAATACTTAAAATGTAAACACAAATATGTTGTAGGGTTTATCCCCAGAGTAAAACAAGGGAACTCCCACTGCTGAAAGGTGTTTTATTCAAAAGTTATTACAGCTCAAACTTGAATTTTTAGATGCAGTATCACAGTGGCCTGAACTTTCCCAGTGGCACTGTTGCTACGCCATCCTGTGGAGATTTATGGTCAGCTGACCAGAGCTTGTCCATAGGTTGGTGTATCATCAGCGCCACTGTACAATTTCAGGCCACAGTGATACTGCACCTAAAAAAAATTAACATTTGGGCTGTAATAACTTTAATAAAACGCCTTTCAGCATTTTTTTTTGGGGGGGGGATAAACCCTACAACATATATTTTTTTACATTTTAAGTTTTACAGTCCCCTTAACGGGATAGTAATACTTGCAAATTACTAATCCCCATATTGTAGCTTTGTTAAAAAGAAACTTATTGCCCCCCAGTGTCATCTCTCAAACCCTTATGGTTTGAGAGATGATAGCGCTCAAAGTTCCCCCTCCCTCCTCCTTCCCTTACTGAACGCTGACTGCAGGGATAGCCAGTATTACTTGCATCAGGTGGATCTGCAGCATTGCCGAGATCGCGTGTCAGTAGTAAATATCAAAAAAATACTTTAACCCCTTAAGGACGCACGCACGTGGCCATCACTTAAGGACCAGGGACCTTTTTTTTCCCCTTCGGAATCCAATTCCGGACTCCCCAAGCTGCATGCAGCCACGCGGGGAGCCAGGAATTCCATGACGGTCATGGGTTCTTAAGGGTTTAACAAGCCATGACGGTCCAAAAGTCGTGGGTCCTTAAAGAGTTAATGTAACATACTGTAACTCCAGCATGAATTCCCCAGATGTTCCCAGCCACACCGCACAAGACCCCAATATAGATAGTCAATATGGAGTGGGATGAGACACTGGTAATAATCACAACTGTGAGATATAGAGATAAAATGCAAATTGGCACAACCGGTGGCTCTTCAGCAGAGCCGAGATCACAAGATATAAAAATAACTATTTCATTGGAAGTGTATAAAAAGTGTGCTTGCAAACCAGGCACACTTTGTAGACTTTTTGAATGAAGTAGGTTTTCTTTTATCTCGCGATCTCTGCTGTGCTGTAGAGCCACGGTTGGTCCGTGGACCAGATTCCAAATCTGACAGCTAGATGGCAGACTTGACCGTTTTGGTCAGTGAGGGGAAACTTTGCTTGTGAGTATCTCTCAAACCATAAAGGTTTGAGAGATAAGACTTATATCGTTCTTCATGTTTTTTTAATGCCTTCGAAATGAAATTAAGATAAAATGAAGTATTACTATCCCTTCAAGATTTACCATTAACATCCAGAAATCACAGATTGAATTCCTAGACCTGACACTATCCTTTGATGCAAATCACTCTATCAAGAGTAGAACATGTCGAAAACCTGTGGCATCTGACAGTGGGCATCATCATAAGTGGCTCACTAATGTGCCATTTGGTCAGCTGCACAGATTAAAATGTAACTGTAGTGATCCAAAGAATTTTGAAAAGGAAGGAAATATTATAATAGGACAATTTAAGGAAAAGGGATACAGTGACACGTAACTCAACACAACCTTTAACAGAGCGAGGAATCTAGATGGAGAGAAGATTTTGAAAAAGGAAACCAATACTACCAAGAAAAAGGATCAATATGGAATAACGTTTACCATACAATTAAATTAATTCGGTTACAAAGTTAAACACATCCTCAATAAACACTGGGGAATAATCAAGCAAGATCCTATTTTAGGTAAAATCACTGGTGAATATCCAAAAATAACATATAGAAGAATTGCAATATCCTATCATATATAGCCCCAAGTTGGCCAAAAATTCTAGAGACAAATAATGCATAAGATTGTAAACCTAAGGGGACCTATAAATGTCATCTTCCAGATGTGATAACTGCAAGTTTATGGGTGATGGTATTCTATACTTTTTGGGTACCGATGATAATACTCATAATATAGAACAACATATTAATTGCAATACCACTTATGTCATCTACATGCTGATGTGTGGTTGTGGCGCAAAATATGTTGGGTGTACCATCAGACCCTTAAAGAAACCGATATAAGAACATAGAGAAAAAATTAAGAAGAAAGCGGAAAGTCATGGGGTGCAAAAGCATTTTAATACTTGTGCAAAAGGGAGAGTGGAGAATTTATTAGTAATAGGATCAGAACATATTCCGTAGTCATCTGGAGGTAGATATAAGAAATTATGTACCCAGGAAGCTTTCTGGATTTACACCCTTAACACCATGGATGATGGAGGAATTAATGCGGAAAGAGACGTTGCATCTTGCTTCTGATAAATACACAAGGCTATTGGTATTGAACTTACAAACACTTTTTTCACTTTTAACATTTTTTTACATTTTAATTCATGTATATTTTTTCTTTTATTTTTTATTATTCTCATTTTCATTATTCATTTTATATTTGTATTTTTCATCTTTATTCATTTTTGTATTTCCTTTTGTATTTTTATATATACTCATATTTATTACTTTTTATCTAGTATTTTTTCTTTTTCTTTCCTGGTATATATAGATATGTGTGTGTGTGTGTGTGTGTGTGTGTGTGTGTGTGTGTGTGTGTGTGTGTGTGTGTGTGTGTGTGTGTGTGTGTGTGTGTGTGTGTGTGTGTGTGTGTGTGTGTGTGTGTGTGTGTGTGTGTTTTTCTGGGCTTTTTTCCATCAGTTTAGGGGCGTAATATACACCTTAAAGGTATTAACCTTTGTCTTTATGTTTGCCACTTGTAGCTCCCTTACACCCCAAGGTGGGAAACTTGGGCTACCCAACATGGTAGGGAGAACCCTGGGTGATTGTGGGCAATTTGTACGGAGATACATTATGGGCTCACAAACAGTAGATGTAATGAGCCACGACATGTTTGCTCTGCGTGTATTCACGGAACTCTTGGAGATCCTTTTCCATAGTGTGTGGTAGTGCTGCGTTTCAAGGGTGAAACTCAGGCATCATGATGGCATAAGAAATCCCTATAATCGGTGTGACGCAGCATTGCGTTCCAAGGGGGGAACACAGGAAGCACATCAACACTTTCCGGGTGTATCGGCCCAATGGAATCAGCAGCAGAGCACGCTTGTGCCATGAGTTGAAAAATTGTTTGGAGCTTTTCCTGTCGGATGAATCCTATAAAACCCAGTCTCATCCAGGTTAGTCTTTCTTTGCTCTTGAAGAAGTGGCGCAACTAGTCATGAAACACATAGAGCTATCCTAGCCTAATCAAGGGCAATATCAAATTGATTATTGATATTATTAGTTTTTTCTTTTCTTTTTTTTTATATATATATATATATATATATATATATATATATATATATATATATATATATATATATATATATATATATATAATATAAAAAAATTTTTTTTTTTTTTTTTTTTTTTCAGTTTACTGATTGTGCCAATTTGCTTTTTATCTCTATATCTCACAGTCTGTATTATTACCAGTGTCTCATCCCACTCCATATTGACTATCTATATCTATATTACAGGTCTGTAATTTCCCGGCTGGGGCTTTGATCCCTTGTTAAATATGGGCAGCACATCTGCTTTACCCCAATCCGTGGACACCATACCTGAAGAAAAAAATCCCTGAAAATCAAAAATCTCAGTCTGGCCAGGCCCCAGTTTAGCTCTTTAAGTACTCATGGGTGTATCCCATCTGACCCCAGGGCTTTGTCTACCTTAACACCATTTAATTGTTTAAACACTTTTTCTCGTGTCAGCCAATCCCTTGCTTGCTGTGACTGTTCTGTAAAAAGTAGTTTGCAGGTTCTTCTCCACCGGGTCTTCCTTGGTTAAAACAGAAGAAAATATTTTAAAATATCTGCTTTCTCTTTGACCTCACGGACCATCTCAGATAACAAAGACCCAACCTTATCAGACTTTAATTTTTTTGCCATTAATGTATTTAAATATTTTTTTGGGGGATTGCTCTTGCTGTCCTTGGCAATTATTTTTTTATTATCCAATTTAGCTAATTTAATTGCCATTTTACAGGCTTTGTTGGCATCATTGTATTTTGCAAATGCCTCTTCTGATCTCTCAGCTTTATAATGTTTGAATGCTACTTTCTTCTTATTCATTTCATGAATTCCTTTACTGGTTAGCCACATTGGTTTTAATTTTCTTCTTTTGTATTTGTTTCCAAATAGTATAAATTTATATGTATATTTTTGTAATGTTATTTTGAAGGTATTCCACTTTGGTGGTTTTTCCAGAAAATATTTCATTTCGCTCAAAGAGACCAAGGGATGCATTAAACCTGCTAAAATTGGCCTTTTTAAAATTCAGTGTTTTGGTGGAACCCATACCAAATAGCTTACCATCTGGTTGAGGTCTGTACTAGTTGAGACAAAAAACTGTCATTCAACAAGTTCAGAAACATACTACTTCTAGCAGAATTAGTTGTTCAATTATTCCAATCTATTTCTGTATAATTAAAATCCCCCATAATTATAGTTCTCTGTATTTGAGAAGCCATTTCTGTTTGTTCTAATAGCTGTGATTTTTCAGGCTCACCAATGTTTGGTGGTTTGTATCAAATACACACTATTTTCTGGGCAATTTTACCCCCATTGACTATTTCAACCCACACGAATTCCACATGTTCACTACTGTCATCGCATATATCTTCTTGCAAATAATTCTGGTATAGCATACAGACAGACCCTCCACCTCTTTTGTATGACCTGTCTTTTCTAAACAATATGTAGCCCTCCAAATTGATTGACCAATCATGTGTCTCATCCCTCCATGCTTCTGTTGTGCCAATCAAGTCCTAGTTTTCTGTTTCAGCTACCAGCTCCAATTCCCCTATTTTACCAGTTAGTCTTCTGGCATATGCAAGCATACAGTTAATGCCACTACCATGTTCCAGTTGTGATTTAGTTATGATGTGGTTTATAGGCTTCTCCTTATTATCTGTGCTAACCAAGCCCCCAGCTCCACCCCCTGGGTACTAATTAAGTCACTTTCCCTTTCTATACTGTCTAGCCAAGTATTTATTGCCCCCCCCCTTCCTAGTTTAAAATCTCCTCAAAAAGTCTAGCCATCCTCTCCCCAAGCATATGAGACCCTCTTGCACAATCCATCCAGACTATAGAGATTGTACCCCACAAGCAAAATCAGCCCAGTGCTCTAAAATCCCAAAGCCCTCCTTTTTACACCAAGACTTCAGCCATGCATTAAGCTACCTATTTCCTGCTGTCTCTCTGGTGTAGCGCACGGCACAGGTAGTATCTCTGAGAAAAAGGAAAAGAAAGGGGAAGCTCAAAAAGGACCTTCTAAGTGTAGTAGTGTAAGTGATCACATCGAAGGCACAGACGAAGGCTCATGTTTGGCGTCGAAACGCGTTGTGCCTTTTTGACCCACTATTGGGCTACTATATCCAGTTAATAAGCAGTATTGGATCCCCATTTGGATTGAACTATTGTATTTCATACCCCGAACATCCAGAGGACTTTGCGTCTCACCCTGAAAGCAGAGGTGCCGATCACTACTGCGGGAACATCCTATAGAGTCAGTACAATCAGACAGCGAGTTAGGCTGCAAGTACCTCTGTTCAAGGCTATCATACTCTGGAAATCAAGTAAGGGGCCATCCATTGATCCAAGTGGATACACACTGTTTGTATGAACTAAACTGGATTCTATATAAACATTGTTACCATAGCGAACTTATTGCTGCACTGTGATATTGTATCCCAGTTGAGGGTACATAGAACATTATCTACTTACTATACTAAGATTACCTTTAATTCAGCGGATCTAGTAACCTATCTGGTTTTGATATATGGTCCATATTGTTTGATATTTACATATATTTTTTATATATGGTCCATATTGTTTGATTTTTACATATATTTTTAATTTATATTTTTTATCAATAAAAATGTATTGGTCCTTCTATATAGACCATATTCAATATATATGTTGATAGAATTATCAATCAACTAGTATATACATAGTATTTACTTATTTTTCTTATTACATATTTTTCGATGTGATCACGTTCACTACTACACTTAGGTTTTTTTCCGCTTCCCCTTTCCTTTTTTGTTTTACATATTTTCGCCATTCGGATCGGTGGCATTTTGAGGATACAGCTGCACCAGCAGACCTGATGAGAATATAGTGGGGTGACTGGGCCATTTGTTGTATTTTATTTATCTTTCCTTATTTGAGCATTCTCCTCCATTCACTCTGTCACTTATCTCTGAGAATACTACCTTGGAGGTCCATTTCCTAATCTTACTCCCTAAATCCCTAAAATTACCTTTTAGGACTCTTCATCTTCCTCTTGCTTTGTCATTGATACCAATATGCACCAAGACATTTGGATCCTCTCCAGCCCTCCCAATAATCTGTCCACCCTGTCGGCAGCATGCCATTTGGTTGCTGCAATCAGAGCCACAGATTACCCAATCTGTTCTCTTAATAATAGAGTCCCCTACCACCACAAACTGCCTAGGCTTCTCTGTTTTCTGGATCCCCTCTACGCTGGAGCAGCTGTTGTTCCAGCTGTTAGAGAGAACAGTTTTCTTCAGCAATTCCACTTCTGTGTCTGCCTCCCCAACGTCTTCACTTAAATGAGCAAATTTATTGGGATGGAAAAACTCAGGACTGGGTGCCCTCTTCTTCTTCCCTCCCCCACTGCAACCACGTCTATCTGTCACCCAACTATGTGCCTGGTTCCCTTCTGGCTGCTCTCCCTCTTTGCTAGGTGACCCAGCTAAACTCTGCTCAGTGAGCAACAGACTCCTCTCAAGGTTGTCAATATCGCTCAGTGTTGCAATATGCCTCTCAAGATATCCATTTTGAGCTTCAAGAGAGGCCACTTTCTCAAACTTGACACAGCGATATGGACCCTGGAACTGCTGGTCCAAGCATGCATACATATGACAACATGTGCACTGAGTGAGATATCCAAGCTTGCTCTTCATGTATGGTGCAAATGTGTTTCTTTAAAAAACTGAAACAATTAATTTACCTTTGTTTCTCTAACTCCTGTGTTGCATTAACTGCTATGATGCACCAACTGGTCACATAAAAAATAAAGCACTTTTGAAAGAAGCACACTTACTGTGTTCCCCTTGACAATACCCTGTGTTTGAATCCTCTGCTGTTTAAATTCCCAACACTTACCACACTTCAGCACTTGCACACCGAGGCAAGATTCACACATTCAAGTATTCTCTGTCTATCTGCCTAATAAAGCAGAAAGCCCACCACTTACAACCCAGCAATTAACCACTCCCACCACACCACAATCATTTCCTTGTACAGATGCAGGGGAAGGAAAAAAGGGTTTTGTTTTTTAACCTCTCCCTTACCACACAGTACACAAAACACAAAAATACTTATTCAATTTCTGCAGCAAATATCCCAAGTTTAGCTTTCAGTTCACAGATCACTGATAAAGTCTCACTTTAAAGTGCAATTATACCCAGTGATACATGACCAGTAATTTAACAGAAGGTGCTGCACAGGTATGTTTAGAAAGTAAGATCTGTTTGTTTTTTTGTTTTCTTTTTGATCAAAGTAAAACTGTTATCCCTTTTAGGACAGTTTATGAAAATATTAACTTGACCGCAGAATGCGAGTGGGACATTTTTCCTGTAGAGTGTCATCTAAAGAGTGTATGCCCATAGTCTTTTATGAGGAGTGGGAATTAAATAAAGAATTGATATAGAGATCTGTAAGTGCATTCACCTGCAGTTGCAATGCAAAAAAAAAAAAAAAAAAAAAAAAAATATAAATAAAAGGGTAATTCCTTCTCTTAAAAAAAAAAAAAAAAAAAAAAAATTGAGAGACATTTTTACTGAAAAAGTTACCCTGTTAATAGCTACTATTAAAGGGACAGTAACCCCCCGAGAAACTTTCTGAGAAATGCAAGGAATAATCATAACATACTTAACTCCGTTATTCACATCTCTCAAAACGTTATGGTTTGAAAGATGTAAGAAAAGAAAGACCTCCGCTCCCTCCCCCTTCTCATGCGTCTGCTGTATAGCGGACGTCATGAGATCCTGGTTCCGGGACCAGACGGCGGCTCTTCAGGAGCGATGTCACCTAGATATCTCGGTATAATTACATCATTGGAATGGTCTAAAACGTGTGCCTGGCTTGCAAGCACATGTTGTAGACCATACCGAAGAAGTAATTATACCAAGATATCTAGGTGACAGCGCTCCTGAAGAACCGCCGTAAGTTGGTCGACTGGATTCTGCATTTGACAGCTTTACAGCTCATCAGGCAGAAAGGGGAGGGAGCGAAGGTTTTTCTTTTCTTACATCTCTCAAACCATAACGGTTTGAAAGATGGGAATAACGGAGTTAAGTATGTTGTGATTATTTCTTGCATTTGTCAGAAAATTTCTCGAGGGGTTACTATCACTTTAACACTTGCTTCTCATAATTCTCTTCCATCTCATCCATTGTAAACGACTTAATAAATCATGCCATTGAAATTATGGTGATATGCGTACAGGAAAAATAGGTTGCTTACAGAAACACATCTTTACTAATAGTTGTTTTACAAAATAGGTATTTTAAAGACATGATTACTATGGTAAAAAGTAAAGATTTGACTGAATTACGTTGCAAAGGTATGTGGTGGTGGATTTTGGCACTAGGAGTTAAAATAACTATGCAAAAAATATAAATTTACTTCAGTTAATCAACCTTTTCTTGCCAATGAGTTTAAAGAGATAGTAATAATTCCCGATAAAAGCAGTTCCAATTAACCTTCATAGTATTTGGACCATGGAGAGTGTTATTTCAATACTGTCAGAGTTATATATAGTTTTAGTGTAATTGAATGATAAAGTATCCCCCTCCAGCCCCTTTTACTGTTGTAAAACTGCTCACCTCAGAGCAGCAAGACTGTCCGGATGGATCACAGCTAGGGACAATCTTCTGTGAGCATAAGGAAAAACCTGTCAAGGGGGAAGGTAGGGTTTTCCTTATGCTCACAGTAAGAAGAATGTCCCTTGCTGCAACCTGTCCAGTCAAGACACCAGATTCCACATCTGAGGGGAGATGGCTTACACTAGGTAAATGGGGTGGGAGGGGGGTACTTTATCATTCAACTACTCTTGAACCACAACTCTGACAGTTTTAAAATAACACTCTCTAAGGCTCAAATACTGTGAAGATTAATTGGAGCTGCTGTTTTTGTGAAACATTACTATCCCTTTAACGAAGCATAGAGCAATGCATATTGCTATTTTTGAGCAATTATTGCAATACGTTTAAAGGAATAGTTACCCTTTTTTCAAGTATATTATGTGTACAGTCATTGCCTGCAATTTTTATTTCTTTTTGCATCTTCATCTAGGTTTTTACACTTATGTTCTTTACAGTGAGCTTCTTCAATCTCCATTTGCAGAGACTTTTTAGCAGGGATGTCATACAATATTGCGGTCTTTCTGCAGTTCGGAGTGCTTTGTATGCTCTCTTGTTTACATTGTTACTTTATTTGTATCACCAGACCAACCTTCATGTTCTCTTTCAGGTAGCTCATTGTCAAGGATATAAAATAATATAAAAAAAATGAAGTTTTGACACTAGATATTATGCACTTAACAGAATATGAAAAGTCCAACTAAAGGGTTATTAATCCTTCAAGGGCCACTATAATTGATTGTATTCTACTTTTTGTTATTTTCCTTTTCTCAGGTCATCCTGCTCAGTTCTATAGTATGAACAGACCAGTGTCTCGACACAATCCACCAACAATAGGAGGCTCTCTGCCATATCGGCGTCCTCCATCAATGACCTCACAGCCGAGCCTTCAGAATCAGATAAATGGTGGACCATTTTACAGCCAAAATCCAGGTAAAAATTTAAGTGGAGATGAGGATTGTCTTCTGGATGTATTGTAATTACAAAGATAACCGTTTATTTGGTTTGATGGCTTTTGATACAAATGTTTAGGTACTGAAAATGAGATTTCCATGAAATGCAGTTGGTTTAGAGCGTAAATACTTTTGTTATGATCTGCCCAATGAGTGTATAGTCATTAAAATTATCTGAAAGCAAATCTTTGCTGTAACAAGCTTTCTCTTCATCTACCAGAGAATCCTTCCCTACATTTGCTCAGAAATGTCATATCAGATATTAAAATGCACTTTTTATGAGTATTTTAAATGCACTAAGTTAATTGATGTGATAATCTTCCCTGCTGTTTGAATGTTTTACAAGTAGTGTGTAGATATTAGTCTTTCAGAGGACTGAAATACAAGAACAGAAACGTCTTTTTGATATATGTGATTGTGTAATTCAGTGCCAAGTTAATCCCACTGGAACTATCATAAATATAAAAAGTGATAATTATGAAGACTGGACAGCATCATTTTGCCATTGTTGGTAAGCATTTACTTGGGCTATGCGGTACAGTTTTGGGTGCCTGTTCTTAAATAATATATTATAGAACTGGGAAGTGTAGGGAGAAACAAAAATAATAAAAGGAATAGAAGTACTTAAGTATGAGGAAACACTAACCCAGCGTTTGTACTGGATAAAAAAGTTCCTATCATCTTACATTGTCCAAGTTTATCTGAGGTCAATACAGCAGTCTCTCAAGTGAACCTTTCATACCAAGGCCTATGCGAGTAAGAACAGGACAGTTATCAAAGGTTTAGTAATGTCTTATATTAATGAACAGTGATATTGTAGATATTCAAAAAATAAATCAATAGATGCCATTCTGATCTCTCAACCTTTATGATTTGAGAGATATAACGTTTTAAATCCCCCCCCCCCCGCACTGATGTCAGTTGTAAAGCCGAGGATATATGCGACTTGAGACCGCTCTTCAGAACACCTTGTAGACCGTTCCAATGAAGTATTTCTTTTTAGATTGCAGTATTTCGGCTCTGCTGAAGAGCCACCTGCTGGTCCCGGGACCAGGAACGTCTTCTGTCAGCTAGAGGCTGACGTCAGTGCAAGGGGAAGGAGGGTGGAACTTTAAAAAGTTCTCTCTCTTAAATCATAAAGGATTGAGAGATCGGACAGGCATCTATTGATTCATTTTTTTTTTTTTTTTAATATCTACGATATTACTGTTTATTAATAAGACATTATTAACCCTTTAAGATTATTGAAAGGAGGTTTCATCTTCAGCAGAGGAAGAATTTATGTACTGTAATTGATGCTGCATTTATGATGTTGCCTTTTGTGAAAGGTACAGTGCAGGGCTATGGTGACTAAAATGTGGGCAACTGTTTACTCAAGTAATCCACCAAGGTCAGCAGTGTGTGTTATTACTGTGTTCGCACAGGAATTCAAAAAGTTGCAGAGTGGGAGGTCTGTACAGATAATTTCTAGCAGAAAGTGGTATACAGGATTACATTATATGTCAATAGATTATTTAGAAGGTTGATCTACTAAATAGGTAAACACCCATCTAGAGACAGAATAATTTATATATGCTGTGTTAAAGGTTTAATTAGATAGAAACCACCAAGAAACCTTGTGGAGATCACAAATCTCTTGTGATCTCAGTGAGAGTGTGGTTATATAAGAAACACCCACTATAATGCAAACATTTCCAAAAAGTCGGTGGGCCAAAATTGAGGGACATCTCCTCCATGAAAGTCCATCCATTTTATTTCCTTTTCAATTGATTGATGAATCCTTATACATACATGACTAGTAGTCCTCTTCTTAATTCTTCAGTCAGGCACACTGTGTTTACACATTCCAACATACAATGCAGTTGATCTGAAGTTAGGCAATGCTAAGAAAAGAAAAGGTATACATTGTATAATAAGTAAAAAGACAATATGAGGAGAGCGCTAGTACTTAATGATAATAAAACAAATATATTTATTAATAATAACAACAGTAACAATGTTGTGGTCAATATCAATACATTTAACCCCCACCATGTCAAAAAGATTAATACAGCGCTATATATAATGAATTTGCAGAAAATTATTAAAAACTTATCACCATAAGAAGACTTGACATAAATGGATAGGTGTTGATGAAAGCAATGTATAATACTCTCCGGACTGGGATCACTTGTGGATTTTTTTGATGTCGATCTTAATGAATTCCAAATAGGGACCTGTAGTAGTTCAGCATCTCCTTGCAACCTCAGTAGCATGTCAGACGGAGCTTGCTGTAACAATAGCCCACATAAATGCCACCCCAAAGGGAAGCGTAATCACGCTCCCTGGGGCAGCTGGGAGGGAGGTGGGAAGTCCTGCAGTGTTGTGCCGTACATACAGGGTGCCGCATAACATGGAAATGCCCGATTTTAACTCTTCCATTGTAGGCAAGTAAAAAAACAAACAAAAAAAAAAAAAAAAACGACCACTAATCTTGTTGTAGTGATTGAAGCCACTACATGAAAGTTTTCTTATTTGAATGTTGCCAGTTAAAATGTATAATGGGAAAATATTTCTGGGTGATTTGTTGTTTTTTTTGTTTTTTTTTTTCTTCATCTGAATAGATTGCTGCCAAATTGGTAGATTTTGTGTGGACTAAATTTTCAAATTTCAGCTTAATTTGCCATTCAAAAATATATAAGCATATGAATACTTGTATTTAACATAGAAAAGCAGTTTGAACTTAACCTATAACTACACTACCACATAGGCTTAATACATGCAGTACATCAGGGATACTAGACAATTTGTGTATATAATGACATGGTTTTGCATCATAAACTCCTCTATTACTGATCCTCTTACCACAGAATCAGTTAATACTTTTATGTATAGAAGGATTCAGAGTGAACTGCCATTGTTCATTGCTAATTCTTTGGAATACCTAATATTATTTTGACTGCCTGGTTCAATTAAAACAATTGCTCTTTAATTCTTGTCCAACTGGTAAATAAAAGGGAGGTGGAGCAGCCAACAAACTGCATTGTTGGGACAGTTAAGAGCTTTTTTTTTTTTTTTTATTGATCAACAGTATGAAATACAGTGTTGTCTATAAATAACATTCCCTTCCCCATTTTTTTCCGCAACTGTGCTTTCTGCTGATAAAGGTTTAACGAGAAAGGTCAACTTCTGGATTTGTGAAATGCTGATGCAGTAAGCACATGATCTGGAAGTGTTATGACTAAATGTTTTCTGTGTACAAGCTTAGTGACTTATTCCAGGGCTGCCACCTATATATATTTAGTTCTACAGCTGCTGCCACTTAACCCCTAGGATGCTAGACATTTCTTTGGTGCATTGCTGCATAATACATAAGAGAATTTTCTAGCATCCAGGTGTTTAAACATAATAAGGCTAATTATAGGCCATACTCACAAAAATTGCACCATAAGGAAGAAACCAACATGTCCACTGATTGAAACGGCTCTTAAAGGGATACTAACACTTAATATGTAATATATACTACCGGTCAAAAGATTTAGAACACCCCCATCTTTCCAGTTTTTATTGAAATTTACGCAGTTGAATGTCTCAATAGTCTCTGAAAATAAAGCATAGAACAAATAAACAAATGGGCATTAAAAGAAATCATGGAAT
Source organism: Rhinophrynus dorsalis (assembly GCA_037306005.1). Taxonomy (NCBI): domain Eukaryota; kingdom Metazoa; phylum Chordata; class Amphibia; order Anura; family Rhinophrynidae; genus Rhinophrynus; species Rhinophrynus dorsalis. The sequence goes on along the minus strand of CM074725.1, from coordinate 144,919,208 downwards.
AGATTTCCTTAACAAAATGTAATCTAAATTTTTGACTCCTCAAAGTAGCCACCTTTTGCAGATATAACACACTTGTGACATTCTTTCCACAACAGAAATCAAATATTCTAAAAATTCTTCCCAACACTGTTGCAGAAGATCCCACAAATGTGCTGCACTTGTAGGTTGATTTACTTTCACCCTTCTATCCAGTTCATCCCAAAGCAGCTCATTGGGGTTTAAGTCTGGCCATTACATGATTTGAAGCCTACCGTCTTGTTCTTTTCTTCTAAGGTAATTCTGACGCAGCCTGGAGGTATGTTTTGGGGCTTTATCTTGCTGTAGGATGAACCCCTGACCAACTAGGAGTGTACCAGAGGGTATTGCATGGTGCTGCAAAAGGCTGTGGTAGGAGTATTTGTTCAGATTGCCATTTACTCTGTGCAAGTCGCAGATTCTGGATCCAGTAAAAGAGCCTCAGGCTATCACGCTTCCTCCTCCATGTTTGACAGTTGGTGTCACACGCTGGGGAACCATCCTTTCGCCTACTCAACGGCATACAAAAACCCTGTGTGATAAACTGAAGAGCTCAAATTTTGATTCATCAGTACATAAGACCTTCCAGTTGTCAGTAGTCCATTGGCGATGCTTCATGGCCAAGCAAGCCTCTTTTCACTGTCGTCCAATACAGGTCACTGGTACTTCTGGGAGGCGATACGCCCCTTTAATAGGCAGGAACAATTATGCAAATGATTGCAGGGGGCGGAGCCTCCCCTCCTACTTAAGCCACCTTCAGGCCAGAGCCACTAGATTGATTTGTTCCTGGGTGCTGTGCACACCAGGTAGAGAACATCTATGCATTCAACTTAGTATTTTTTATTCAAATATGGAATACCACCATTAGGAGGGTGACCATGGCTGTGAATTGCCCTCTTTAAAGTGGCTGGTGCAGCTTCCAGGGATTTTCTGTGGACCTTATGCCCTGAAGAGGGAACAGCTTGAGTTAAGCAGCTTCCCTACTGGGGAATTTTCCTCTGGTCTATTCCCACTTCATCATGGTCACCTGAAGACAGAAGTCCTTGCAGGAAAGGTGAGCCACCCATTGAGTGCTGAAGGTCCACTTGTCCCCACAGTGTCCCTTTACTGGGCTTGTATTTGGGAGTTTGCTTTGCACTCCAGCACTCATAGGGTGTTTTTATTTGCATTTAATGCAGTTTCTGTGGTATTCTCTGGGTTTGGAGCCTTGAATAGTATTTCACTGTCGTCCAATACAGGTCACTGGTACCATGGGATGTGTAGTCCCCTTTAATAGGCAGGAACAATTATGCAAATAATTTGCAAGGGGCGGAGCCTCCCCTCTTACTTAAGCCACCTTCTGGCCAGAGCCACCCATATTGATTTGTTCCTGGTGTGCTTGCACACCAGGCAGAGAACAGCTATGCTTCTTAGAGTTTTATTATTTTTTCTTCAAATATGGAATACCACCATTAGGAGGGTGACCATGGCTGTGAATGCCCTCACCCGAAGTGGCTAGTGCAGCTTCCAGGGATTTCTGTGGACCTATACCTGATGAGGGGACAGCTTGTGTTAAGCAGCTCCCCTGTTGGGGAAATTACCTCTGGTTCTTTCCCTCCCTATCATGGTCACCTGAAGACAGAAGTCTGCGAGGAAGGTGAGTCACCCATTGAGTGCTGAAGGTCCACTTGTCCCCACAGTGTCCCTTTGATGGGCTTGTATTTGGGAGTTTTAATACACTCCAGCACTCATAGGGTGTTTTTATTGCATTATCTCTATTTATGCAATTTCTGTGTTATTCTCTGAGTTTTGGAGCATTGGGTATTCATTTATTTATGTTTCTCATGTATTTCATGCTTGTTTGGGCACTTTTTAATGTTTTACTAAACTTTATTAAAAATGGTGTTCCGCGCCTTTAAGCGCGGCTTTTTCCCGCTCAGCAGCAGAGCTCCTTTACTCTCTATGGGAATTCACAGTTTGGGACATATCTCTGAAACCGCTTGTCACAGCAACTTCAGAGTGGGCTCATTTTAATGCTAGGCTCCTGCTCTATCATCCGGTTGGTGTTTTATTAATGTAGGGGGTTCAGGGGGGCTTCGGGCACTGTTTGGGGTACTTGCATAGGGAAAACTACATTTCCCATGAGCGCTTAGCTCGCGCTCGTTTCTGATTGGCTGTCATGACGGCCGCCATTTTGTGGTACTTTTCCAAGGCGAGTACACTACGCAGGGACCGAGCCTTCTCTCTCCTCACCAGATTAACCCTTCGCTGGCCAGATAAGTCCGTTTTTAGACCTTTTCTGGGGTGAAACTTTAATCTTTAACACTTTTCTGGGTGATAGTGTTTTTTGTGGGGTATATTGACGCTGTGAGCATGTCTACTTCACTGGAGCTAGGGGCTAGACCCAAGACTAAGGAGGCTGGGGGGTCTTCTACCCCCATGGCGTTTTGCTCCTCTTGCCACATTGGGCTGGATTGCGATAATGTGGGGGATCTATGCCCTAATTGTACTGATAAAGATAGCAACCCTGGGCTTCCCAGCCACGCTATTGAGCCATCTTGGGTGAGGGAGTTTAAAGCTGCCACTAGGGATCTCAGATCCACGCTTCAACTCTTTCCCTCTCAGGTACAGGGGGCTCTCCAGGTCTGGCAGACCCCCTCTACTATCAGGACCTCCCTGCCTAAGCCACAAGGAGCTCCTGATATTACTGATTCTTCTGAAGAAGAACTTTTACAGGATTCTGATGCTGAGGAACGTACTGTTATTGAATCTAACAGGTCCATTGGGGACCCCTATGAGTGCGACCCTGAAGTTTCGGCTGAGGGTCTGATCAGAGCGGTTCTGAATACGCTCAACCTTCCTCTGACTCAGGAATCCACTTATGATCCTACTGATGTTTTTCAGAAAAAGCCATCTAAACCTGTTGTTTGTTTTCCAATTAACCCTACTCTTGCCCGTCTGGTTTCTGAGGCATGGAAGAATCCTGATAGATCTTCCTCTGTCTCCAAAAAGTTTGCCAAACTTTACCCTTTTCCCGAAGCGGAGCTGGCAAAATGGGTTCATCCTCCCAAGGTGGATGCTCCTGTGTCTAGACTATCCAAATCTACTGCTTTGGCTGTCTCAGATGCCTCTGCCTTGCAGGACTGGACGGATAAGAAATTAGAGCTCTCTCTTAAATCTATTTTTGCCTCTATTGGCACTGCCATGCGCCCCACCTTTGCTGTGGCATGGGTTAATAGGGCTATTGCAGCCTGGACTGAACGACTGACTGAAGCGGTTCGCCAGGATGCGCCTGTATCTGAACAGTTGCAGCTTCTTGCTAATATCACTGAAGCTCAGAACTATGTTGCTGATGCTGCTTTTGATGCTGTGCGCATGATGGCGAGGGCCTCCACTTCTTCTGTGGTGGCTAGACGCGCTCTTTGGCTGAAAATTTGGTCTGCTGATACAGCCTCTAAGAAAGCCTTGCTTTCCTTGCCCTTTCAGGGGAATTTGCTCTTTGGCTCTGAGCTCAAAGAAATGATCAGTGAGGCTACTGGCGGTAAAAGTACTCTTCTACCCTCAGTCTTTAAGAAAAAGTTTCCAGCCAAACGCAATCGGTCCTTTCGTTCCTTTCAGACTGAGACACGCTCCTCGGCCCAAACGGGTCCTCCCACTACGCGCTCCTCCTCCAAGCCCAAACAGTCCTGGAGGCCCAAAGTTGCCTCCAAGGCCAAGACCTCCAAGACTGCTTCGGCATGACTCGCCGAACCCGGGTCCGCATCCGGCTGTAGGCGGTCGTCTCCGCATCTTTCGCCGGTCTTGGGAGGAGTCAGTGGCGGACCCATGGGTTCTTCAGGTGGTGTCAGAGGGATACAGGATCCCTTTCTCTTCCCTTCCTCCTTTTCGGTTCCATTTTACTCGTCCTTCTCAGGAACCCTCAAAAAGGCGTCTGTTCGACGACGCTATTCAGGATCTCTTGGACAAAGAGGTCCTGGAGGCGGTTCCGCAGGGGGACACAGGTTCAGGATTTTATTCCAACCTGTTTGTGGTAGCCAAAAAGGACGGAGGAGCCCGTCCCATCTTGGATCTCAAAGATCTCAATGCCTATGTGGTGACTTCCCACTTCCGCCAGGAGTCCCTGCGCTCTGTGATTGCAGCAATGTCTCCAGGGGAGTTTCTTGCCTCCCTGGACCTTCAGGATGCTTATCTTCACATCCCTATTCATCCAGAGAGCAGGAAGTATCTCAGGATTGCCTGCCACAGGGGACACTTTCAATTTACAGCGCTCCCCTTTGGACTGACTACAGCTCCTCAAGTCTTCCAGCGGGTGCTGGGCTCCTTGATAGCGGTGCTCCATCAGGATGGGATCAGAGTGACACCCTACATGGACGATCTCCTACTGAAGGCCTCCTCAGCGGAGCTTCTCCACCAGCAGTTGCAGAGGTGCATGCACACCCTGAACCGTCACGGATGGATCCTGAATCTGGACAAGTCGGACTTGATTCCTTCTCAGAGGCTTCTGTTCCTGGGTCTCCTGTTCGACACTCGCCAATGCATGGTGTTTCTTCCAGAGGACGTGGCTCACCAGATAGCCGTCAGAGTGGCTGGGATTCTGGACATGGACGAAATTCCAGTTCCGAAGTTGTCGTCCTTAGTGGGGAAGTTCATTTCCACGATCGAAGCAGTACCATTTGCCATGGCCCACTCCAGGGATCTTCAGAGATTTGTGATCCAGACGTGCAGGAATCATCCAGATCATCAACATCTGTCTGTTTCTCTTCCTCCTCATGTCGAGTTGAGTCTGCACTGGTGGTTAGATCTCTCTCATCTCTTGAAAGGGAAATCCTTTCTAGTTCCTCTTTGGACCACAGTCACAACGGATGCCAGCCTTCGGGGCTGGGGTGCAGTCTGGGGTCGCTTCAGTGCTCAGGGGAAATGGGGTCTGGAGGAATCCATGCTCTCCATCAATGTTCTGGAACTTCGAGCTGTCCGGCTGGCCCTGAGGCACTGGGAGTCTCAATTGACCGGTCTTCCAGTCAGAGTAGAGTCCGACAACGCCACGGCGGTGGCTTACATCAACAGACAAGGCGGCACAAGAAGCGGTTCCGCCTGGTGGGAAGTCAAGGATATTTTGTCTTGGGCAGAGGATCACGTGCCTGTCATCTCTGCAGTTCACATTCCAGGCGTGGACAACGTCATGGCAGACTTCCTCAGTCGTCACACCGTCGACAGCGGAGAATGGGCTCTTCACCCAGAGGTGTTTCACATGCTCACTCAACGGTGGGGGATGCCAGTGGTGGATCTGATGGCTACCAGACACAACAGGAAGGTTCCGGTGTTTTGCTCCCGTCTGAGGGACTCCCTTGCTCTAGCGGTGGATGCCTTGTCGATCCCTTGGGACTTCTCCCTGGCTTACATCTTCCCCCCTCTTCCTCTATTGATCAGAGTTATTCAGAAGTTGAGAGAGAACGTTGTCCTGTCATCCTGATTGCTCCGAACTGGCCTCGCCAGTCCTGGTTTCCGGAATTGATGGCCATGTCAGTGAAGGATCCAATCCCACTTCCAGCCCGTCCGGACCTGCTTCTTCAGGGGTATCTGTGGAAAGAGGATGTTCTCTCTCTCCGTTTGATGGCATGGCGGTTGAATCCTCGATTCTAGCTCAGAAAGGCTTTTCTCCTTCTGTGGTGTCGACGATGCTCAGTGCTCGTAAGCCTGTGTCTTCCAAGATCTATCATCGCATTTGGTCAACTTTCGTGACATGGTGCTCTGTCAAGCAGTTGTCTCTTGACTTCCATCTTCCCACTGTCCTGGCCTTCTTGCAGGACGGTGTGGACAAGGGGCTCAGTCTGAGTTCCCTCAAAGTTCAGACCTCTGCCTTGTCTGTGTTTTTCCAGGAACGGATTGCCATCCTTCCTGATGTGAAAGTCTTCTTCCAAGGTGTGACTCATGTTCGACCTGCCTTCAAGAGTCCTGCTCCCCAGTGGGATCTCAATTTGGTGCTGGGTGTTCTTCAGCGACCACCGTTTGAATCCTTGGCTTCCATTCCATTACGTCTTGTGACTTGGAAGATGGCCTTCCTTTTGGCTATTGTGTCAGTACGCCGGGTGGCAGAGTTACAGGCATTGTCTTGTAAACCTCCTTACCTGGTGTTCCACAAGGATAAGGCTGTGCTTCGCACTACCAAGGAATTCTTACCCAAGGTTGTGTCTGAGTTTCACATCAATCAGGAGATTGTGGTTCCCTCTTTCTGCCCTAATCCTTCATCTGACAAGGAAAGAGATCTCCATTTGTTGGATGTGGTGCGTTGCCTCAAGTTTTATGTTCACCGCACCGAATCTATCAGGAAGTCTGACGCTCTATTCGTCATTCCTGAGGGGCCTAGGGCAGGAAGACCGGCTTCCAAAGTTACCATTGCCTCTTGGATTAAGGCTACCATCCGTGAAGCCTATAAGTTGAGGAATAAGCATGTTCCCTTCAGGGTGACTGCCCATTCCACCAGATCTATTGGGGCCTCTTGGGCCTACAAGAATCAAGCTTCTGCTGATCAACTGTGCAGAGCGGCCACTTGGTCCTCTGTGCACACTTTTTCTAAGCACTACCGAGTTGATGTACTGGCATCGGCTGATGCCAGCTTTGGAAGGAAGGTCCTGGAGGCAGTCTTGCCTGTGTAGGTCTTCCGCTCTGTGATCCTTAGTGCTTCCTTACTGTTGAGCCCGGTTGGCTCGTGTTCCGTGTGCTGTGTTAAGTTCAGGGATTGTTCCCTTGGTTGGTGTCCGTTGACACTTACAGTTTGGGCTATGTTATCAACTGGTTAACAGTTCTAGTGACTTGGGCCTTGCGCCTGGTCCTTGCCTTACTTCCCGCCTCTGGATCAGCTCAATGTTTGTACATCCCATGGTACCAGTGACCTGTATTGGACGACAGTGAAAATAGGATTTTAGTCTTACCTGTTAAATCCTTTTCACTTAGTCCATACAGGTCACTGGTCTCCCACCCTGTCAAGGGACCAGTCTTGGCTCTCCTGTGGCATTCAGTGGGAGACCGTTCGGGCATGCTCACAGGAGTCTTTCTTTTTGCTTACCTGGGGTCAGTTTAGGGTCTCAAATCAATATGGGTGGCTCTGGCCAGAAGGTGGCTTAAGTAAGAGGGGAGGCTCCGCCCCTTGCAAATTATTTGCATAATTGTTCCTGCCTATTAAAGGGGACTACACATCCCATGGTACCAGTGACCTGTATGGACTAAGTGAAAAGGATTTAACAGGTAAGACTAAAATCCTATTTTCTTTATGTGTTTTATGTATGTTTGGGCACTTTTTAATGTTTTATTAAACTTTATTAAAAATGGTGTTCCGCGCCTTTAAGCGCGGCTTTTCCCGCTTAGACGCTATGGCTCCTTTACTCTCTATGAGATTTCACAGTCTGGGACATATCTCTGGAACCGCTTGTCACAGCAACTCCAGAGAGGGCTCATTTTAATGCTAAGCTCCTGCTCTATCATCCGGTGTGTGTTTTATTAGTGTGGGGTGTTCAGGGGGGCTTCGGGCACTGTTTGGGGTACTTGTATGGGGAAAACTACATTTCCCATGAGCGCCCGGTTCGCGCTCGTTTCTGATTGGCTATCCTGACGGCCGCCATTTTGTGGAGCTCTTCCTCAGCGAGTACACTACGCAGGGACCGAGCCTTCTCTCCCCTCATCAGATTAACCCTTCGCTGGCCAGATAAGTCCAATATTAGGCATTTCTGGGGTGAAACTTTAATCTTCCACACTCTTTCTGGGTGATAGAGTTTAAAGTGGGGTATATTGACGCTGTGAGCATGTCTACTTCACTGGAGCTAGGGGCTAGACCCAAGTCTAAGGAGGATGGGGGGTCTGCTCCCCCCATGGCGTTTTGCTCCTCTTGTCACACTGGGCTATCTAGTGATAATGTGGGGGATCTATGCCCTAACTGCACTGGTCATGATAGCAACCTTGGGCTTCCCAGCCATGCTATTGAGCCATCTTGGGTGAGGGAGTTTAAAGCTGCCACTAGGGATCTCAGATCCACTCTTCAGCTCTTTCCCTCTCAGGTACAGGGGGCTCTCCAAGTCTGGCAGACCCCCGCTACAATCAGGACCTCCCTGCCTAAGCCACAGGGTGCTCCTGATGTGTCTGATTCTTCTGAGGAAGAACTCTTGCAGTTTTGATGCTGAGGAACGCACTGTTATTGAGTCTAACAGGTCCATTGGGGACCCTTATGAATGTGACCCTGAAGTTTCGGCTGAGGGTCTGATTAGAGCTGTACTGAATACGCTCAACCTTCCTCTGACTCAGGAATCCACTTATGATTCTACTGATGTTTTTCAAAAGAAACCAACTAAGCCTGTTGTTTGTTTTCCAACTAACCCTACTCTTGCCCGTCTAGTCTCTGAGGCATGGAAGAATCCTGATAGATCCTCCTCTGTCTCTAAAAAGTTTGCTAAACTGTACCCTTTTCCTGAGACTGAGCTGGCAAAATGGGTTCATCCCCCCAAGGTGGATGCTCCTGTTTCCAGACTATCCAAGTCTACCGCTTTGGCTGTCTCTGATGCCTCTGCCCTGCAGGATTGGACGGATAAAAAGCTAGAGCTTTCTCTTAAGTCTATTTTTGCCTCCATTGGCACTGCCATGCGTCCAACCTTTGCAGTGGCATGGGTTAATAGAGCCATTGCGGCCTGGACTGAACGACTGACTGAAGCAGTTCGCCAGGATGCACCAGTATCTGAACAGTTGCAGCTTCTTGCTAATATCACTGAAGCTCAGAACTATGTTGCTGACGCTGCCTTTGATGCTGTGCGCATGATAGCGAGGGCCTCCACTGCTTCTGTGGTGGCTAGACGTGCCCTTTGGCTGAAGATTTGGTCTGCTGATACAGCCTCTAAGAAAGCCTTGCTTTCCTTGCCCTTTCAGGGGAATTTGCTATTTGGATCTGAGCTCAAAGAAATGATCAGTGAGGCTACTGGTGGTAAAAGTACTCTTCTACCCTCAGTCTTTAAGAAAAAGTTTCCAGCCAAACGCAATCGGTCCTTTCATTCCTTTCAGACTGAGACACGCTCCTCGGCCCAGACGGGTCCTCCCGCTACGCGCTCCTCCTCCAAGCCCAAACAGTCCTGGAAGCCCAAAGTGGCCCCCAAGGCCAAGACCTCCAAGACTGCTTCGGCATGACTCGCCGAACCCGGGTCCGCATCCCATGGGTTCTTCAGGTGGTGTCAGAGGGATACAGGATCCCTTTCTCCTCCCTTCCTCCTTTTCGGTTCCATTTTACTCGTCCTTCTCAGTAACCCACAAAAAGACGTCTGTTCGACGCTATTCAGGATCTCTTGGACAAAGAGGTTCTGGAAGTGGTTCCTCAGGAGGACACAGGTTCAGGATTTTATTCCAACCTGTTTGTGGTGACCAAAAAGGACGGAGGGGCTCGTCCTATTTTGGATCTCAAAGATCTCAATGCCTATGTGGTGACTTCCCACTTCCGACAGGAGTCCCTGCGCTCTGTGATTGCAGCAATGTCTCCAGGGGAGTTCCTTGCCTCCCTGGACCTTCAGGATGCTTATCTTCACATCCCTATTCATCCAGAGAGCAGGCGGTACCTCAGGATTGCCTGCCACAGGGGACACTTTCAGTTTGCAGCGCTTCCCTTTGGGCTGACATCAGCTCCTCAGGTCTTCCAGAGAGTGTTGGGCTCCCTGATAGCGGTGCTTCATCAGGACGGGGTCAGGGTGACTCCCTACATGGATGATCTCCTCATCAAAGCTTCTTCGGCGGAGCTTCTTCACCAGCAATTGCAGAAGTGTATCCACACTCTGACCCGTCATGGCTGGATCCTGAATCTGGACAAGTCGGACTTGGTCCCATCTCAGAGGCTTCTGTTCCTGGGTCTCCTGTTCGACACTCGCCAATGCATGGTGTTCCTGCCGGAGGAGGTGGCTCATCAGATAGCTATCAGAGTGGCGGGGATTCTGGAACTGGACTTAGTGCCGCTAACGAAGCTGTCATCCCTGGTGGGGAAGTTCATTTCCACGATCGAAGCGGTTCCTTTTGCTATGGCCCACTCCAGGGAACTTCAGAGATTTGTGATCCAGACGTGCAAGAATCATCCAGATCATCAGCATCTGTCAGTCTCTCTACCTCCTCATGTGGAATCGAGTCTGCACTGGTGGTTGGATCTCTCCCATCTCCTGAAAGGGAGATCCTTTCAAGTTCCTTGTTGGACCACGATCACAACGGATGCCAGCCTTCGGGGCTGGGGTGCTGTGTTGGGTCGCTTCAGTGCTCAGGGGAAATGGGGTCTGGAGGAATCTCTGCTCTCCATCAATGTTCTGGAACTACGTGCCATCCGGCTTGCCCTGAGACACTGGGAATCTCAATTGACCGGTCTTCCGATCAGAGTGGAATCCGACAACGCCACTGCGGTGGCTTACATCAACAGGCAAGGCGGCACAAGAAGCGGCACCGCCTGGTTGGAGGTCAAGGATATTTTGTCTTGGGCAGAAGATCACGTGCCTGTCATCTCTGCAGTTCATATTCCAGGCGTGGACAACGTCATGGCAGACTTCCTCAGTCGTCATACCGTCGACAGCGGAGAATGGGCTCTTCATCCAGAGGTGTTTCAATTGCTCACCCAGAGGTGGGGGATGCCGGAGGTGGACCTGATGGCCTCCGGATACAACAGGAAGGTTCCGGTGTTTTGCTCCCGGCGGAGGGACTCCCTTGCTCTAGCAGTGGATGCCTTGTCGATCCCTTGGGATTTTTCTCTGGCTTACATCTTTCCTCCTCTTCCTCTATTGATCAGAGTCATCCAGAAACTGAAGCGGGAGCGTTGTCCTGTTATCCTGATCGCTCCAAACTGGCCTCTCCAGTCCTGGTATCCGGAGTTGATGGCCATGTCAGTGGCGGATCCGTTCCCACTTCCTGCCCGTCTGGACCTACTTCTTCAGGGATATCTGTGGAAGGAGGATGTTCACTCTCTCCATTTGATGGCATGGCGGTTGAATCCTCGATTCTAGCAAAGAAAGGATTTTCTCCTTCTGTGGTGTCGACTATGCTCAGTGCTCGTAAGCCTGTGTCTTCCAAGATCTATCATCGCATATGGTCAACTTTTGTGGCATGGTGCTCTGATAAGAAATTATCCCTTGAGTTTCATCTTCCCACTGTCCTGGCCTTCTTGCAGGACGGTGTTGATAAGGGGCTCAGTCCGAGTTCCCTCAAAGTTCAGACTTCTGCCTTGTCTGTGTTTTTCCAGGAAAGGATTGCTATCCTTCCTGATGTGAAAGTTTTCTTCCAAGATGTGACTCATGTTCGACCTGCCTTCAAGAGTCCTGCTCCCCAGTGGGACCTCAATTTGGTGCTGGGAGTTCTCCAGTGACCACCGTTTGAATCCTTGGCTTCCATTCCATTACGTCTCTTGACTTGGAAGATGGCCTTCCTTTTGGCTATTGTTTCAGTTCCCCGGGTAGCAGAGGTACAGGCTTTGTCTTGTAAACCTCCTTATCTGGTGTTCCACGAGGATAAGACTGTGCTTCGCACTACCAAGGAATTCTTACCCAAGGTTGTGTCCGAGTTTCACATCAATCAGGAGATTGTGGTTCCCTCTTTCTGCCCTAATCCTTTATCTGACAAGGAACGAGATCTCCATTTGTTGGATGTGGTGCGTTGCCTCAAGTTTTATGTGCATCGCACCGAGTCTATCAGGAAGTCTGACGCTCTATTCGTCATTCCTGAGGGGCCTAGGGCAGGGAGACCGGCCTCCAAAGTTACCATTGCCTCCTGGATTAAGGCTACTATCTGTGAAGCCTACAAGTTGCGGAATAAGCATGTTCCCTTCCGGGTGACTGCCCATTCCACCAGATCTATTGGGGCCTCTTGGGCCTACAAGAATCAGGCTTCCGCTGATCAACTGTGCAGAGCGGCTACTTGGTCCTCTGTGCACACCTTTTCAAAGCACTACCGTGTTGATGTGCTGGCCTCGGCTGATGCCAGTTTTGGAAGGAAAGTCCTGGAGGCAGTTTTGCCTATGTAGGTCTTCCACTCTGTGATCCTTAGTGCTTCCTTACTGTTGAGCCCAGTTGGCTCTAGTTCCGTGTGCTGTGTTAGTTCAGGGATTGTTCCCTTGGTTGGTGTCCGTTGACACTTACAGTTTGGGCTATGTAATTAACTGGTTCATAGCAGTTTTAATGACTTGGGCCTTGTTCTGGTCCTTGCCTTCTTCCCACCTCTGGATCAGCTCAATGTTTGTACATCCCAGAAGTACCAGTGACCTGTATTGGACGACAGTGAAAATAGGATTTTAGTCTTACCTGTTAAATCCTTTTCACTTAGTCCATACAGGTCACTGGTCTCCCACCCTGTCAAGGGACCAGACCTGGCTCTCCTGTGGCATTAAGTGGGAGACCTTTGGGGCATGCTCACAGGAGTCTTTCTTCTTGCTTACCTGGGGTCAGTTTTAGGGTCTCAAATCAATCTAGTGGCTCTGGCCTGAAGGTGGCTTAAGTAGGAGGGGAGGCTTCGCCCCCTGCAATCATTTGCATAATTGTTCCTGCCTATTAAAGGGGCGAATCGCCTCCCAGAAGTACCAGTGACCTGTATGGACTAAGTGAAAAGGATTTAACAGGTAAGACTAAAATCCTATTTTTCTTATTATGCCATCTTAGCAATGGCTTTCTTACTGCCACTTGACCATTCAAACCTGTAGCTCGAGGTCTTCTCTTCACAGTTGAAACTGACACTTGCTTACTTCAGTCGGTGTTGAGCTGTGCTTGAAGCTGTTGTGCTATGAACCGCCTGTCACACAAGCTGTTGACGCTCAGAATCTAGTAGTCTGATTCTGTTGTGTCTTTGGGTGTGCCAAACCTCCTCTTGTCAGAGTTTCCTCAGGTTTCCAAGTGCCTTTTGATGGTGTAAGAAACTGTACTCACCTTAGCTTTCTTTTTTACAGTTTTTGTTTTTGTGAAACATTACTGTTCCTTTAAATTGTTTCCTATGGTGCTTAGCTTGACCCAAAATCACAACACCTTTGATTTTATAACATCCACCGCGGTGAAGGGAATGGAGGGACCACCCTGTTCTCCGTGGTGAAGGGAAGAGTCTACCAATGCACCTTCCCTTTCACCAGGGGGAAGAGGATCAGCCCTCCCCCTCGCCACAGCAAACACAATTGCCCCTCCCCTTTGCCGTGGAGAAAGGGAATGCAAAAAAAAAAAAAAAAAAAAATCAGACCTCATGGTGGGGCATCAGGACCTTTCTTGATGCCTGACCACAAGATCTGGCATTTAAAGGAAAAAAAAAAAAAATACTGCACGGGTGAAACCATGCCACACATGCAAGTTCATTATGAAAATCAAGCCAAAATGAAAATCAAGCCAAACTGCTGCTTTAAGATAGATAGAACCTTTGCATACATAAAGGTACAGTGTTTTTAAAAACGACTTAATTAGTAGACTTTCTGCTTTCTTTTGAAGTGCAATAATAATGTTAGAACTTGTGATTTATCCCATAATTGAATCCTATACATGAATGCTAATTAATAAATTACTCTTTTCTGAATAACTACCAGGAGACTGGTAACTATTAAATGCTACAGAAGGAACTTGCGATTATTTTGTAAAAGCTGGTAGATTTGTTTTCCCTGAGGCAGTAAACCTGACCCTTGTGAACAGGGAGACTAGTTTTATATGAACCGAAGTGGCAAGATCAACAGTATGCAGACTCTTGGCATACCTACATCTAAATAGTCTTTTTAAAATTCATGCCCTTCCACAAGTTAAATAGGGATTTATTTAAAGAAAAATAGTATTTTCACAAGGCAAAGCATGCATTCAAAATGCATTTTATATATGCAGACGCAATTGGCAAATTAACCAAATTACTAACTCGTACTTCAGTCCTGAAAAGGAAAAAATTGTGTCCAACATGATTGCAATATGGGATTGTTCAGTGGTTTAAAACCTCCTGCTCTCCCAATTTGCATAGGTTGCAAGCTGGGCTCCATTTGAACATTAAGATCTTTGTTATTTCTGGTTACCCTAATCTAACTAATAGAATGTCTGTGTCCCTGGCTACCACTAAGTTTCTATGGTAGCCGTGGAGTTAATGCTCCATCACATGGCTGCTCACACAAGAATTATCTGGTATAATATTAATTTTCCCCTTTTCTTGTACTATACTCCTATTCTTACTATGTGAATCCTATACACAAAATTGTAACACAAAAAATAAAAAAATAAATGGAGTTAGGAGTGTATTTTTACACAAGTACTTTCTTTTTACTTTCCTGCACAAATCTGGGTATAATTCACACCTGCATATTATGCACAGATGCATATTATACTTAATATTTTGTTATTGCTTAAATAAGTAAAGTTATAACATTACTATTCATTTAAAGGAGCAATTAACTTAATTTTGATAGTGCTTTCTTTGCTGAGTAAAACAAAGTTGTGAGCTTTATCATAAAATAATAACCGCTTACACTTTTTTGTTTAACTAAATAAATGAACTTGATAATGACAGCATCAGCTTTTTATATACTTTGTGGGAGGCCTTGAGTGATGGGCTGGTTTTGTATAGTAAGAGATAAGAAGAGCAACAAATAGTGCCAAGAGTAGAAAATTAAGTATTTTAAAAAAAAATAAAAAAAATGTATGCAAATTTATATTAGCTAATCCAGATTGTCAGGTTTGAAAATAAAATACAAGTACAATGCAATGTTGAATTTTTCATTCTGGTCATAGGATGATTTATATGTGGAAGTAAGAACAGGAAGTCAGAGGCTAATTTCAATGAATCAGCTGAACAGTGCATGCTTTTGTGGTCATGATTTTCACATCTCTAATCAGAAATCAGATTTTTTTTTTTTTCTCCTCCTCTTGGGGGCACTTAACTTTCCCTGATAGAAATCCATCTTTGTCATTGGTACTGTTGAAGAGGAACTATGCTATGTACAATGTGGCCTAATTTACTAGAATTTTTTACGTAGTTAGGGGTAAATTAATACAGGAATATCTGTGTTAGTTTCACAGTTGACATTAAATGGCCATTCAGACTTGGTGCCACGGTCTATTTTTAAGATGTGTGAACTAAAATCTGATTAAATGAAGATAATATACAGTCCACTATGTAACAGTGTTAAGAGCAAACACTTATTTGTAATCTTATTTCTCTGATATATAAATATAATTAGCAAATGGTGCATGGCATTGCCTGTTCGTTTGGGTCTGCTGTGCACATCAGGGTCCCACTGGACCACTGCAGTGTTTTCTCGCCACAGCAGTATTCACAGGAGTGGACAAGGGGATTCACCTTTCACAATTACAGAAATTACCGTATTAGCTAAAGGTCTATCCTATGTTCCAACTCCATGTTTCAGTGCCTTTGATTTCCAAGTAGACTTGCATAAATTTCAGCACAATCGTAAGTTGTGTGACTACTTTCAACACTCTTCAACATCATCTAAGCTATTTCAAGCTAAAAGTAAATTTCTGCCTATTCAAACTCAACCATCCATTAATCACACTGTTGGTTTCTTGTGACTCTAAAGATCCCCCTCTACAGAAACCACTCAGTAACCTTACAATGTTTGAAAGAATAGCCATCCACAATCTCTCTAACAACCCTTCCAGGTTGTGGTCAGTCCAGCTGACAAAGGAGCAGGGGTTGTAGCCTTTAATTACTTATATTACAGAAGTGAGATCCTGTCACAGCTCAGTGATACAACCACCTATACCAAACTAATGTTTGACCCCAACTTTAAACACAAAGGCATTATTGATTTCACCCATAACATGGCTTTGACTAATAGTTGGCTGGATGAGTCCACCTTCATGTTCTTCACTGTTGAATTTACCATATGCCCAATTTTCTCTACTCCCCATAAAATGTTCTAAGATTGTATTAATCCCCTTTGCTACCCTATTTTCTCAGTCATGGGTTCTTCGCTTCAGCTGATTGCACGATATCTTGATTATTGGCTACAATGTGTGGTTCAGGCTGTTCCATCTTACATTAAAGGCACCTCTGTAAGGGATGTGTGTTTTTTTTTTTTGGTGATATCCTCATGGTTATTTGGGGGTTAATTCTCTGCAGTTTTGGCTGGCAACAGCAGAGGGGCAGGCTATGCTAGCTTATGTAGTGTTTATGAGAGACAGGTAGTGATGTCTCCAATATTCAGCCTTCTGTAACCAAGCACATACGCATGCGCAGCGTTAGACATCCAAGGGCGTAGTCTGTATTTCACCCTTTACTCAACACAACAGAGCTCAGAGCTATTTTGGAGACTTAGGGAGTGTGTACCTGGTCTCAAGTCTGAGAGGTAGAGATTGTACCTCATCCAAACCTGTGTGTTGCTGTTTAGCCATTTTGGAAGTCAGGTCTGTTTGGCTGTTCACCTGTGTAACGATACTACGGAGTTTAGTGTGGACGGCTCTCCCACACTGATGTGCAGCTCCCCGTAGCTAAGTATCTTTTAAATTATTGCATGTCTCTTTTTATATCCCAGAGTTGGTATGTCTCTCATATTCCTGTGAACTCTGGCAGAAAGTTCTCTTTTTATATCCCGGAGTTAGTATGCTTTCATACTTATGTGAACTCTGGCAGGATGTTTATCTCATAACCTGTTTAATTATTGCATGTTTTAATAAACTGTAGTTTATAGTTTTCACTGCAGTGTGTCTTTATCTTTATTCTGAAATTCCAGATCTCTAATTGTAACACACATCTGATTTCATCAGTAAAATTTAACAGGTGGGGGACCTTCTCCTATTTTTTTGACATGCGCTTGTTGTATTAGTATTGCATGATTAACCCTATGAGTGCCAGAGGTAAGAATGCATTGCAATGTGTTTGCTACCCCTCTGGTACTCAGAGGGTTAATAGGCAAGGTATGCGGCTTGTCTGCCCTTTCTCTGTCATCCGGTTAACATTTCAAGTGTGTTGGGGGTTCTGGGGGCTTCGGGCACTGTTGGGGTACTTTTTCTGGGATAACTACATTTCCCATGAGTGCTTGCTTCGCGTGCTCTTTTCTAATTGGTTCCCGCCGCTGCAGCCATTTTGTGCCTCTTCCAGAACGAGTATCCTACGCAGGGCTTGGACTCTCCTTCTCTCCTCTGCAGATTAACCCTTCACCTGCCAGATAAGTGTATTTTAACAATTTCTGGGGTGAAATTTTAATCTAATTCTCTGTATTGGGTGATTCCTTACACTATAAACGTTTTTTGACACTGAGATTGTATAATCCGTTGGAGCTTGGGGCCAGGCCTAAGACTTAGGATGCTGGGGTCTCTGTGTCCCCTATTGCGAATTGCTCCTCATGTCATTCAGGGTTACCTAGAGAATTCTTAGGTCATTTATGCCCAGCATGTTCTGATGTCCCTGAGTTTCTCCCAGGGACCTCCAGCCATGCATTAGAGCCAGTTTGGGTGCAAGAGTTCAAGGCTGCTACTAGGGGCCTTAGGTGTACATTGCAACTCTTTCCATCCCACTTAGGGTCTTCCATTCTTGGCAGACCCCTTCTTCAGTCAAATCTTCCCTGCCAAAACCGCAAGGAGTAACTGATGTATCAGATTCCTCTGAGGAGGAACTGTTGGTGGATTCAGATGTTGAGGAATGTTCTGCTGTGGGCTCCTCTCAGATTTTTGGGGACCCCTTTGAGGCTGATCCTGAGCCTCGCCTGAGGGCCTGATCAGGACTGTCTTGACTACCCTAAACATTCCCTTAGTTCAGGAGGTTTCTTCAGATCCCTCTGTTGTGTTTCAGGAGCCTAAAAAGCCCCTTACTTGTTTTCCACCTAACCCCACTCTTGACCGCCTTATGTCTGACAAGTGGAAAAATCCGGACAGGAAACCTTTTGTTTCCAAGAAGTTTGCCAAGCTTTACCTCTTCTCTGAGGAGGCGCTTGCTCAGTGGGTTCATCCCCCCCAAAGTGGATGCTCCTATCTCCAGGCTATCTAAGTCTACTGCCTTGCCGGTTTCTGATGCATCGGCACTGAAAGACTGGACTGACAAGAAACTTGATGTTTCCCTCAAGTCCATCTTTGCCACCGCTGGTACTGCCTTGCGTCCAGCGTTCTCTGCGGCATGGGTTAACCGGGCCATTGCGGTTTGGACTAAACAGCTCACCCTGGCTGTCCGTCAGGGTGCCCATACTTAGGATATGTTGCGGCTTCTTGCCAACATTTCTGAGGCCCAGCACTATGTTTCTGCTGCCTTATTTGACGCCATCTGTTTGGTGGCTAGGGTTTCCACCATGTCTGTGGTTGCCAAGCGGGCTCTTTGTCTCAAGATCTGGTCTGCTGACACTACTTCCAAGAAAGCCTTGCTCTCCTTGCTTTTCAAGGCACTTCATTGTTTGGGCCAGATCTCAAGAATCTGATTAGTGAGTCCATGGGGGGTAAAAATACCCTTCTGCCTTTGGTCTACTTCTACCCTTACGCCTCTCAAGCATAATCGTTTTTTTCACTCCTTCCAGACTGAGACACGTCCGGCGAACCAGGCGGTTCCCTCAGTCTCGTGCCTCTCCTGCAAGCCCAAACAGCAATGGAAGCCCAAGGTCTCCTCCAAGCCTAAGGCTTCTAAGCCTTCTTCGGTGTGACTCGCTGAATCCAGGTCCCCACTTTGCTGTGGGTGGCCATCTGCATCACTACCACAGCATCTGGGAGGATTCAGTGGTGGACCCGTGGGTTTTACAGGTAGTGGCGGAAGGGTACCGGATCCTTTTCATCTCTTTTCCTCCCTTTCACTTTTTCCCTTCTCATACCCCCAGGGCACAGAAAACCGCGGTCTGTTCAATGGCGCTATCTTGGCCCTTCTGTACAAGGATGTCCTAGAACCTGTTCCAGTTCAGGACAGAGGTATGGGATTTTACTCAAACCTCTTTGTGGTCTCCAAGAAGGACAGCGGTTGTCGTATCATTTTGGATTTGAAGGATCTCAATTCCTTTGTGATCAAGACTCATTATCACCAGGAGTCCCTAAGGATGGTGATTGCTGCTATGTCCCCGGGGGAATTCCTTGCCTCTCTGGATCTTCAGGACGAGTATCTACACATCGCCATTCATCCAGAGAGCCAGCAGTATCTCAGATTTGCCTGCGACCTAGGGCATGCATGAAAAGAAGGCACGCATTGCTGAGTTCCAGTGATTGTGTGGCAGAATGGAATATTGATGCATTGGTAATATAAAGAGGTGGGTGAAAATCTTAAAGGGCAGAAAATAAAAAATTGACAAAATGGAAATGTTAAGCTCTTCACTGGTTAATATGCCTAACACAGGCTCTCTTCTCAGTGATTATATGTCCCACAGTACCCATTGATTGATTTCAGTATCTCTAGTGTGCATTGGACGAAGTTCTTTCCCCCTCTGCCCCGACCACATACTCCATATCATCCCACACTTGGTTCTGAGTCTCATATACGAGTCATTTTTTTTTTATTCATAGTA
Organism: Rhinophrynus dorsalis; assembly: GCA_037306005.1. Lineage (NCBI taxonomy): Eukaryota > Metazoa > Chordata > Amphibia > Anura > Rhinophrynidae > Rhinophrynus > Rhinophrynus dorsalis. The sequence goes on along the minus strand of CM074725.1, from coordinate 144,899,791 downwards.
GGAGTAAAGGCAAATGAGATGGCAGGCTGAGATGAACCGGTGGCCGCCATGATGTTGGTTAGGAGGACTGTATGCATACCACAGAACCCCTGGAATACATGACTGTTGAGGTACATTAAGCCTTTGAGTGGCAAAGGGGTACGCAGTGCATTGCGTTACAATGCATTACGTGTCCCTGTGGCACTGAAAGGGTTACATTTGTTCAGGTGAATGGCTAGTCATGACAGCAAAAGAGTAATGTCCATGTTGCATACACCATATTATATTATGGTATAAATACAATAGTAGTGTACTGAAGAGGTTTGCAGTGTGCTCGTGGTTTTTATATGTTTCATCCAACTCGGCCCTCCCACAGTTACCTTCTCCATCTCAGCTGGCCTGATCATTGTACCATATGTTATGCTGTTTAAAGAGTCTTATAGGGATAAAGAGTCCTTCAGAATATAAGGTAGTGCGATGATGGGATTTTATTTGGAGTGTGAGTTGGCGATGGAATTGTTTTGGTCAACGGGCCAAAGTGAGAGTCTGAAAAGTCAAATAGTAGAGTATGGTGCCCCAAGCAGTACTCTGTGTTGTTACAAACAGTACCAACAAACGTATTTGCGGCAGGTATAGTACTCCCTTATATACATAATGAGTATTAAAGGGATAAAGACTCCTTCGGTATATAAGGGAGTGCTATGGTCGGCACACATAGGTTTGTAGGAAGTGTGTGTAATGAGACAGAGTACTGGTTGCTGCAGTGTAGTCCAGTATTTGAGTTGAGAAGGTGCTTCCAAAAAGGTACGTAAGATCCAAACGTGCAGGATAGTGTGTCCCATGAAGAGATGGCGAGTGTAAAGAAGTGTCATCTAATATTTGAAAAGTGAGGTAAGGAGCAAACGAATGGTGGTTTCACAAAGTCCAAACTTCAGAGTGGGTTGCAGGTTGTGTGTGGCAATAGTTGCAGGCATTGCACACAAGCTGAGTGTGGGGAATAAAGGCTGTTCGTGAGGGAGCCTGGAGCGGGTGCGACATTTGGGACATGTGTGAGTTGATGGCCAGAGGGAAGTGTATGTCAGTCAATTACTGAGAAAGGAGTGAGGAGGATCGACAGTGTATCTCATCAAAGGAGTGGACGAACAGACATTTGGAACGTGTGTGACTGCAGACATTTTCACAGGAGTAGAATGGGCTCTTGGGCTCATACAAGTCGTCCTGTGAAAATGACACCCCTGTGAATATGCAAGGGACAAAGTTGGAGGAAGAGGAAATTTGGGCCCCATAGAACTTCTGTGAAAATCACTCACCTGTGAATGTGTGGAGCAATGAGAATGGTGGAAAGGCACAGAACTCTTCCTCCTGATCACCTTGTGGGGGTGGGGGATGTCTGGAGAATTGCTGATCACCTGACCAACTTCTCCTTTATAGTATAGATTAAAGTCTTCCTTCTTTGCTTGTTAAATCTTTGACATATATTTTTTATACCAAAGAGGACTCATTCTTATTGGAGTGTTGCAAACTATTGAAGGTGTTTTCTCCATAGCGATCAACTCTTTTCGATATACAGAATTATCATTGCATTGTCTTTTTTGCACATCTAGATTGGTCTCTTCTTTTCACCTTTACATTGGCTGTCAGGCTTGGTCGGTCCACTCTTTATGTGCCGGTGTTCTTTCGCATCTGCACTGGCACTTTCTTTCAGCAGTACTCTGATACATCATCCAGTATTACAGTAACACCATCCGGTTTCTTTCTGGACACACACACCAAAGGGATAGCAAAGGGCACAGGTCCCTCAGACCTTTCAAACATCCCCCCGTCTCAAAGCCCAGACAGACCTGGCTGCCCAAGTGATCAACTGCATTGGCTAAGTCTGACGAACCATCCTCCGCATGATGTGAGGAAGCCTGGTCCATTGTTGGCTGTAGGTGCGTCTCCACCTTTTTCGAGTCACCTGGGCATCCTCCGTAATGGACCAGTGGGTTTTGAGGGTGGTATCGGAAGGATACCATATGGATTTCAAATCTGTTCCTCCATATTGCTTCTTCTCCTCAAAGGTTCCAAGGAACCCAGACAGAGCGAAGTTGTTCCATGAGGCAATAGTCAATCTACTGGTAAAGCAAATACTGGTGCCAGTCCCAGAGAGTGCTTCAGGTTTCTATCCCAACCTTTTTGTGGTTCCCGAGAAGGACGGTGGTTGCCACCCTATTCTGGGCCTCAGATGTCTCAACCAGTATGTGATCAGTACGTGCTTCAAGATGCAATCTTTGCTTTCTGTCATCACAGGGGAGTACCTGGCCTTTCTGGATCTTCAGGATCCATATCTGCATTCATGATCCACCCAGACAGCCAGTGCTACCTGTGTTTTGCTTTCGGCTCCAATCTTTACCAGTTCACGGCTCTGCCATTTAATCTGGCTTCAGTGCCCAGAATCTCCGCAGAGGTCATGGCAGCCTTGGCTGCATTTATTCATACCTGGGGCATTTCTCTCACTCCATATTTGGATTTCCTCATCAAGGCTCACCATATCCAAGAGTGTGCCAGTATTCTGGATCATCAAGGCTGCATTCTCAATATCAAGAAATCTTTGCCAATACCATCCCAGAAATTCTTCAAGACAGAGTCTTTCTCACGGAGAAGATTCAGATTCTGTTCCAGGACGTGTCTTAGACAATGGAGTGGCCATCGGTTATGATAAAGGATTACATGTGCCAAGGGTCTCTTGGTCTCACACAAGGGAACTTCATCTTTCGACCATTTTTTCAATGGCTAGAAAGTTTTCATCCACTGATTTATGTTGTTTTTCACACTTCCTCTGTAAAAACGGGACATTTTCGCTGTAGGCAGATACAATATAAGCAGCTACAGAGTGATATAGACGTGCTGTTCTACTGTGATATTTTGGAAAAATTGAGGCAGGAGAGGCTCATAGTGACTTCTATCACTATGAGCAGCAAAAAGAGGAACTGGAAGGACCCTTATTATGTGTCCACTGAGTCTGAGGAAGAGTAAGTGACTAGTAGTAACTGGACCAATGCTGTCCAGTCCCCCTAAATCACCCCTAGGGATCGTGGGGAATTTAATGAGAAGGGAGGGAGAAAAGGGAATGGGAAGGTAGGGAGAAAAGGGTAGTACTAGGGAGAGCAGGACAGGTCAGCTGCCTGTGCCTGCTGCCAGACATGCTGTCCCTGCTGCCAGTGCCACCATTGCTGTAACTGCAGCCACTAGTATTGTAACTGCTGCCAGTGCCACAATTGTGGTACCTGCTGCCAGATATGTGGCCCATTCTGCCACCAGCACTGGACCTGTTGCCAGTGCTGAACCTGCTGCCTCCAATACTTGGCCTGCTGCTAGTGTTTCTTGTAGTACTCGGGGGGGGGGGGAGAAAATGATGCCAAATGTGACAGCAAGGGATCCTAAATCACACTTGCCACTCCCAAGCAGTCCTGCCAGTGCTAGTACTACTGCAACTAAGGTCCAGCAGCTTGTTAACGTTAGGAGTGAAGTAGGGGGTAATCAACAATATCCTCATATTACTAGTGACTGTGAGACTGAGGAGGAAGACTCTGCGGCTGAACTTGATGTGGTTGGTGTTAGTAGTAGTAGCAGCAGTAATGGTGAAGCAGCCGGAGTGGTACGGGGAAACATTTGAGAGCGTCCAGACTAGTGATCAAGGGAGCCCACACCATTCCTCTGGCTCTGGGAGTTCCCTTCTCTGCAATGTCTAAGTTGAACATGATCCTTAAGAGGCCAGAACTGGTGTTGGGGGACAGCAGACTCAGAATTAATACCATCACCAACAGCAGGTGCACAGATCAGCTGCCTGTGCTTGCTGCTACTGCTGCTAGTGCTAGTCTGCCTTCTTCTTCAGGTCAAAAGGAAATGGCAAGTGTGACATTAGGGGACCCTCTGTCACATTGCTTGTCACCTCCTCCAAGCAGCAGTGCGATGTCTGGAATAGAGCAGCAGCAACAACAGCATGTAGGGACTTGTGGTGGTGATGATGATGATGCTGGAGAAGCAGGGGTGGAAGAGACATTGTTGACCTTTTTAGCAGAAGCTGAGAAGGAATGGGAGACAGGGATGATGATGGTCATCACCACCACTATCAATGACATTTTGGAATTACAGTAATTTGCAACTGCTCTAATTCCTTCTGATGCTGAGTTGCAAGAGCAGCAGGATGCTGAGGTGCAGGCTAGAGTGCCACAGACCACCGTGGACATAGTGGGAATGGGTCAACAAGTGATGCGGGACTAGGACAGGTTCCACTTGCCAGCAGTAGCAATACTCCTGGTCCTAGTTGCAGTGCTGAATCTGAGGCAGTAGCAGCAACATTATCCGCTGCCACAGACAATGAAGGGAAATGTGGAGGACAAGAAGAAAGAGGCCATTCTTCTCCGTATGTTCCCTTCCCCCTGAAGTCATCATGGGTTTGGGACTATTTTGCTGTTGGGGCAGGCACAATGCAGTCATTAGCAATGGTACTGTGCACAATTTGTGACAAGTCAGTGAAAAGAGGAAAGGAGGGAACACACCTTGGCACAAGCATCCTGATATCACACATGAAACACACACCATGACATTTGCGTCAAATATGTTAAAGAAGAACACCCACCACAGAAATCAAGCACCGCTTTTGCTGTCCCTGATTCTCCAAAAAGGCAACAAGAGGCGAGGCGGAGTTCAAAGAGGAGGAAGAATAGAACAACCCAGGTAGAGAATGGAAGTTCCATGACGAGTGAAACAACTAGCTCGCCATCACCTTCTAGGGTAACTATATCTTCTGCCAATCCACCTCGTTCATTACCTCTCCCACCAAATGATAGCCACTCTGTTGATGTTAGGATGTGGCAGTTCGTCTCTACCCATTGCACACTGTGTGGTGCACTGACCACACATGCCAGTATGGTGGAGGGGAATCGCAATCAGTGCATCAAGCGGCATCTGAGGAGATTCCATCCTGCAGAATATGCTAAGATGGTGGCAGGGAGGGTTCATCATTACTATTAAAATGTCATGTGTCCTTAGCCGGTCTGGAAAAGGGTACAGTGACAGCGGCAGTACTTTGTTTCGGATGTCATGGTGTTTGGATACAATTGTGCCCCTAGATGTTATTTACCACACACATGCTGTGCACATTGCGGTTGCTGATGAGACCCCCCTGTTCCTGCTCTCAAGGGAAAAAATATATTCTAATAATACACCCATGATGATTTTAGAGGAGGGGCAGGTGGAAAAGATTTAATGGCCAACTTCTTCTTTTCTCCACATATACTGGGGGCTTCTTATTCTGCTGCTACTGCCTCAGGCGCATCACTGGAGCCAGTCATGGCAAGTGGAACCTTCATCATCCATCTTCCATGTTACTGCTATTGTTGATCCCACTCCCTTTCAGCTGCCTAATCAATCCTGCTGCTTAAACAACTCAGCAGCAGCAGTAAGAACAGCAGTTGCAACTCAGGAGGACATTTAACAGTGGCTACTGGCCAACATGACCTGCTGGCATTACTTGTGCTTTTATTAAAAAAAACAAAAAAAAAACATAGTCTTACAAAAAAATTAAACAATTTTTGTGGGGTTTGTTTCTAATAAGCCTAAGTCCTACAATCAGTGTTTCCTTAGGACTTGTGCCAAACAAGCTTAAGTCCTACAAATCAATGTTTCTTCAGGGCTTGGGCCTCTAATAAGTCTTACAAAGGCCTCTAACAACAAATCAAACAAATCATCCTCTCAGTCTACCCACTGGCAGCTTATGTCAGGGGGTTTCTGTCTCTATCACTTTACATACAAATTTCAATTATTTTATTGATTAATTTTTTTTTATTAACTGTCCCCCCAGTAGCAGTCAGGAAACATCCCCCCCAAAACAAATTCCCTGTTCAAATGATTAATTCAATCACCAACACAGGCACCCTCCTCAGACCCCTTTATACCTTGTCTTATGGTTTTATTTTATTTTATTTAGGATTTCTTTTTTATTAAGTGCTTCCTAATCCCAGTAACCCCCCCCAAATCATCCCCTTTTCAACTGATTTTCCCCATACCCCACCAACACAGGCACCCTCATGCCCCTTTTATACTATGCCTTTGGGAAATAAAATAATATTTGCTATGTGTTGTGTGTAACTTCTATGTTCCCATTGATTTCAAAGGAATGAGCTAGGTGAAAAAAAGCGGGAAAAAAAGGAAAACCGGCACTTTTCGCAGGAAATTTTTTGCCAAGCGGAAAGTGCCATTTTTCACAGATTTCAGTTTGAGATGGAAATTTTCGCCTATCACTACTGTCCATCAACATTTTGAAGCTCAGAGCAATTAGTCTCTCTCCTTCATTGCTTTGCAATGTGTTGCACACCCATCTGCTCCTTAAAGGGTTAAGATTTCTCAACGCATCTCAGTTTTCTGTGCTGATTTGACATATTTAGTTATTGATAGATTACAAGTAGTGCATATAATTATATTGTTGAATACATGTTGACACTGTGTTGTAGAGATGAGAAATGTGTTGGCTGAAAGATTAGAGCATTTTTTCCAGAGAAGAGTTTGTGGGATTTGAGAAGTTTGGCGAATAAGTGAATGAATGATTTTGAATATTGGTATTTGAGTTGCGATACCAACTGGTAAATCAAGATTTGTTGATGGTCATATAACCAGCTGAAACAATGTGATTGCCAGTAGTAACATAGCCCTATCACTTCTTGGCAGGATTTTAATATTTCCCTATACAGGGATGAGACAAAACGGGACTGAGAATAAGTTTAATTTCTTAAAGCAGAAGAGTCAGATTAGATTAGTGAGAATAATTATAGGTATACAAAAAAGGGGAAGGGGATGACAAATAGGGAGGCTCCCCTTGTATGGAAACTTCTTAGATCCAGTTGACCACCACCAAAATACACCTGGTGGATTTATTCTCACAAGAGTTATTGGCTGAGGCATTCACTATATTACCCACAGCAACAACACTTATTATAATGATCACACGTCTCTATTTAGGCAACTCCTTCAGCAATCACATCTCCTACCACCGAATAGATATAAACATGTAGCAGCAAAAGAAAACAGAAGGGCACCCAGCAGTGTAATATTATCAAACATCAATGAATCAATTGGAGTAAAAGTGGATTCTATTTCACTCCCAACTAAATATACTTTTGGAGATCACCAACCTGTATCCACTCAGGTTCAACCCGTCTCTCGCGAAGAAGTTTACCAAGTATAAATAAAAAATCAACCAAAAACAAACTGGTCTTATATTGACTATAAATAGACCCATGCCTTACCGAATAGTTTCTACTAACTCGTGACATAAAAGATCCACAACAGATCTATGTCCCAGGTTAGTAGAAACTAATTGATGAATTGATGTTTGATAATATTACATTATTGGACAACCTTCTGTTTTCTTTTGTTACTATATGTTTATAATTATAGGTATGCACATTACCAGGAGTGCTGATAGATGTTTAATTAGCTAGAGAAACTGGGGGAGGTGATAAACTGAAGATATAAGAAATCTAGACAGATCTGTTTCAGGGAAGGAATGAGTGATTCCTAGATTATTTTTCTTTTTTAGTGTGCATACTTGGCACTGTACAAAGAGTGGGAGTATACAAATACACAGTGTGACATACATGTATACACCAAACAAGTACAAAACCTCACAAGCAGAGCCCATACTTCAATCTACAGATAACAAAGTCTTGGTTTGTTTTTCCTATATGAAACCAGAGCATAATTTAGGGACCTCCGATAGGAGATTTTGGACAACTTTGACCCAAATTGTTTTGAATCGGTATAGTACTCTAGAAAGGAGTACAGTGTTGAATCTGCCAAACCAAAAAAAAGTCAAATTCAAACAGGTTATTAAGCCTTTTAATTTGAGAGAAATTAAGGTGACATTATCGGTGTGGGAATTTTGAGATAAAGGTACTCAGACGGTTGGTTTTGTACAGGTGCCATTTAGATTTTGTGCCAGTCAACCTCATTTTTGATTTTACATATTCTGCAAGTGCACAGTATGTAAAGTCAGAATGCTTTTAATTTTTATAGCTATTCATTTTGATTTCATATTCACTTTTTTAATAAAATTTTATATGAGCTCCCTGAATTTCTGTTTTCCATAGCACTTTCAGGGACTGTGAAAGCAGGGCTAGTTAGTAATAAAATATAACACTATCTTTTCAGCACCTTATTGCATTGTATGCTGTATTGAATAAGCTGGAGCCTTGCTTTTCTGCTGCAAGAATACTTTTACCAGTGCCTGACAAAGCTCTCTGGAAACAGAGATCCAGGGAGCTCACTGTCTGAGACGTACCTGTAAAAAAAAAAAAAAAAATGAAGATGAATTAAAATACATCAAAAGTGCTTAATGTTTAATTTCAAAAAGGAGGTTGATGGACGCATGTCTTTTTTCAGCCTCATCAACTATGTTATTATGTAAGGCAAAGATCCCCCTTTTGTGACCAAAATCTCCCAATGTCACTTAATTCAGACCTCAGACTCTGCCAGAGCCCTTGTCACAAGACTTCATAAGGTTTTTTTCTAAACTAATCGATCAGGACCAGATAAGGTTCATCTTCCTCCCCTTTTTCATACGCCATGATTCCTCCCCTCAGAGCAGCAAGCCGGTCCAGATGGATCGCATTGAGGGGGCAATCTTCTGTCCTCATAAGGAAAACCTGCCCTTTTTCATCAAGGGGGGCAGTATTTTCCTTATACTGATAGAAGATTGTCCCTTGTTGCAATCTGTCGTGTCCTCTGAGCAGTTTCCAGATTGGAGGGGAGGCATCATGACGTATGGAGAAGAGGTGGGAGGGGAACACTTTAATATAAAATAAAACGCAGACAACTGTATTATGGAGTGTTAGAAAGGTACACTTTGTTATAAAAAAGTATGTTGAAAAGGTTAGAAATGCCTGCTTAGAAGTTGCTGCTATATTGTAGATTTTTAAAAATAAAGTATCTTGAGCAAGTCCCATCTCTCAGACCTTTATGGTTTGAGAGATATTTGTAGTTAAAGTTCCCTCCTTCCTCCTTGCACTGATGTCGGCACTCTACTCACAGCAGGAGATCCCAGTCCTGGAATCAGCCGGCGGCTCTTCAGCATAGACGAAATAGAGGTATTTAAAAAGAAATACTTCATTGGAATGGTCTACAAAGTGTGCCTGATTTGCAAGCACACTTTGTTCCAATGAAGTAGTTCTTTTTAAATATCGCTATTTCGGCTCTGCTGAAGAGCCGCCTCAAGTCTGCAGACACGGATCTCCTAATGTCAGCTTTAGAGCTGACATCAGGGGGGGGGAGGGAGGGAGGAACTTTAAAACATTATCTCTGAAATCATAAAGGTTTGAGAGATGGCTCTTGCTCAAGATACTTTTTTTTTTTTTTTTTTTTAAATCTACAATATAGCAGCAAATTATAAGCGAACATTACTATCTCTTGAAGAATCGATGTTGACTTCATATCTAAACATTATATTCTCTTTAATGCATTCTGCAACTTGTCCAAGGGCAGGCTGCTCATGTTTCCAGGGCAGTATTGGAACATTAGGGAAGCCACACCTCTCATTGTGACACACTTCCTCTCCGTTTACTCATGCTGCTCACATCAAGATAGGAAGTGTGCGACAAGAGGAGGAGGAGCAGGACTCTGTTCTAACCAGATCTGATGTTTCCCTGGCCATGGGAGCGGCCTTCTCCTATGAAAAGTTCCAGTGCCACCATGTCTGCGTAAGCAGCCTGCTCGCCAAACACATTATGATTCTGCCCTGGCTACATGGTACCATAAAGGTCTCAGCGTAACAGTGGTGGCACGCCTGCCATAAGTTCACCATGACTGCACCAGGTAATGTTATGATAAATGCATGCGGGCTTTGCCCACATGCATTTAACAAAGCATCCCCTGTCTCTCTGCCTGTGTGTGTGTGTGAGTGACCAAGTGAAAGTAACAGTGGCCACTGTTAGACCTACAGGGTCTTTCACCTTTATATATGATTTATTACTGTCTCTGTCCAGAGGTGACTTAACTCAGAAGTATGTTTGCTAATGCCATCATCTCCTTTCCTTCCAGTATCCCATGCTCCGCCACCTCCTTCCATCCTGCAGGTAACTCCACAGTTGCCATTGATGGGATTCGTGGCTAGAGTTCAAGAAAACAGTAAGTTGAACTATCTTTATTCCGTTCGTTAAAATATACAGTTTAGTTGAATTATTCAGGGGTGTAAGACAAAAAAAACTTCTTCACTAAGGTACTCACTTGGTTATCTAAGATTTGCCACTTAGAATTATCCTATTATATTTTTGGGTTATATCTATTCTAGTAATTTATTAAGTTTTAGTTAGACTTATCCTGTAATTAATAGTATGTTCTATTGTATAACTTCTTTTTAAGTGTAGAGACATTTCACAAGTGCTAGTTGCAGTATATTTTAGTAAGGGTTGTATTTCTTTTACATTCTATGTGGAACCATTATAGCATTGGATGCCTTTCTAACATCCAACATAAATCCTATATTCCCAGGTCAAACTGTGGTTTTTTTAAACAAAGGGAAGCAGATTTTTTATAATCACCTTTAGCCATTGACTTCTCAGCAAGCCTCCAATACATTTGGTCCTGAACCCTTTGTTGCCACTGTGTACCAACAAATTTGGTAATTTCATCTACCCATATACCCAACTTGTCGTTGGTCTTCTTGGGTGTTTAATATCAAGTGGAATGCATTCCAAAATGTGTTTGGTCCACCTACTGTCATGCCTTCTTGCTTTGTGGCCTGCCCATTTCCATTTCAGGCTCTTTACTCTTTCAGTTATGTCTTTGAATCTCCGGTCATATCCATGCACACGTTTTTTGGTCTTTTTGTTATGTTTAGAATTTTCCGCTCCATACTTCTTTATGTAGCCATATGTTTTTGTATGGCTTTGGCATTCAGTGAGGTTACATTGGTTAAAAACCTTGAGGTAGAGTGGAAAATTTGTCTTTAAAACAGTACTACTAAGTTTGCCAAATGCCTGCCACCCCCAGTTTTATTCGTCACTTTATTTCCATCATGGCCTTTCCATCTGTTTATATTTCCTGTCCAAATACTGGCAAACAGTTTGTCTGCAAAATGCAAGTGATGTAGCTATTCTCCTTTGATCTTAAGTTCTTTTTGGTCCCAATTCAGTTTGCAGAAAATTTCTTCTAAACAAGCAAAAAATAGTTTTGGGGCGATTGTGCCTCCTTGTCGGATGCCTTTTTTTCCTGTGTTGATCTGGACTACATTGGACTACATTGTAAAAAGAAAACCATATCGGGGGTGCCTTTTTCCAATAACTGGTGATCCACGGCAACATGTTTAAACTACATTTTCCTTCACCCAGTTCTTCATGGGCTTTTTGACAAAGAAAGAGGTGATCCTGAACTGACCATCTCCCTTTTTTGATTCTGCACAATATGCAGAGATTAGTCTCTCTCTCCTACTTGCCACATTGACACCTTGCAGTCAGTTAAGTACTTTTAAAGATTTATACATACTTTTATTCTACTTTCTACTGCCTTAACTGGTTATACTTTATAGTTTGGAGATTTCCTAACTGTCAGATCCTAAAGGACACATGGGCAAGTCCAAGGCTTCTAATTATTCAAGGGTCACCTTAACCCATTACTCTTCATGCCAGACTGTGCTTCCTAGGGACATTTCTGGCACTGTCTGTCTCTCTTGCTCCGTGCCCCCTGCACAAGCTCTGGGGCCCTCATCTGCTGAACAGGAGACTGCATGTGTTATGCCTCTAATTTCTTAAGTTTATTTTGTCAACTCATCTATTCAAGGGGTCCTGGACTCTTAGTCCATCGGACATCCTGTGCCCCCAAAAGTCTCTTGAGCTTTATTTTAGGGGGAGATGCCCCCATTACTAGGTATCCCTCTGTGGACTCTGTGAGGGTCATATCTGGCCTTTCCTATGAACTTAAAGTCTGATGCCTCTGATTGAAGTTCTTCTTTCCTTGATATTTTTAAGAGATGCAATTCGAATGTTGCTATTTTATGTCCTCGCTATTCCATGAACCAGGTAGTCCTGGAGTAATGGAGAAGAAAGCTTGACAGGAGGTTAGTCTATGATATAATAGACGTATATCAATTTTGGATCCCTCGTCTTACATCTGCACACAAGGGATCTCCGGCCTTCCTTGACTCCTACCTGGACCACCTTTTACTCAAGACTCCCTCAGAGGAAACCTTATGCATTCAGATTCACTTTGGCTTGCTCATCCTGGAGCAACATGGATGGGTTCTCAATTTCAAGAAATTTTCACTGGTTCCGTTACATCCTCCACTTTCTCTGTAGGAGATTCAACACTCTTCTGGGGAAGGTTTTTCTGCTAGATGACAAGAATCTGTCTCTTCAGGTATCTCAGCCATTTGCGACAGTGGGATTATCTCCGTTTTTAAATTTCTTTAGCCATGGTGCTATTTTAAAGGGAAATTACATTTCCCAGATTTTCTGGCAAAGAAAGAGGTGGTCTTAAGATACTTTCCTTGTTATGATTATGCATGCAGTGCAGAGACTGATGTCTCCCTACTACTTGACAATTTAACGCCTTACAGTCAGATGAGTACTTTTGTATATTTTAGGTACTTTGTTCTCCCCATCTTCTGATTGTAGTTTGTACTCTTTTGTTGGATCTTCTGACTGTGTCAAAATCTAAGGTACAAATTGACAAGGCCAAAGATTCTGGAGTTCCCCTAACACATTTAATCCATTGTTCATCATGCCAGACTGGGCTCCCTAGAGAGTATATTCTGGTATATTATACCCTCTTGCTCAGTGGCCACTACACCAATTCCAGGGCCCTCATCTGCTGACCAGGAGCCTGTTTGGGTTAAAGATCTTATTTCTCCAGTAACCTCTATCTCCTCATCTACTTAAGGTGTTGTCAGCTCTTGGTCTGTGGGACATCGTACACTTCCCAGCAGATGCTTGAACCCCGTGTTTCAGGGAGAGGAAGGGGAAACTGGAGTTAATGACTTTGATTTGTCTCTTTCCCTGGGGGACTTTTATAAGGATAACTAGCCCCTCAGCAGAGGTGCTTATTTGAGCAGTCCTGTAGACCCTTCACATCTCATAGGCCTCAGATTATAGTTCCTCTTCCCCTGACATGTTTAAGAAACCCATGAAGTTGATTCCTATCATTCCTTGTCACCTTGGTCCAAGGTATCCTGGAGGGATGGCAGATGCCTGACAGGAGACAGTTCCTTAATCAGATCATTTCTAATCGGTATCCATTTTATGCTGAGGCCTTAGCCCAGTGGTCTACCTAATTGGTGATTGACAAGAATAAGGAGCTGAGTGATGCCATGTCACTTATGGATCAGGTGGAAAAACATCTAGATTCCTTTCTGAAAGTGAACTTTGGTGCCTCCTTTCATCCTATCTTTGCCATGGCTATCTGGGGTGATAAACTCTTAGACATCCTATGGGACATTATTAAATATGACCTTGTAGCTTTGCTTTCCAAGGTTCTGGTTGCTTTCCAAGGTCCTGGAGCCTAATGCTTAATTTTACTAAAGCAGCCGTTGATGTCTCTAGATTTTCCTGACAATGCCTCAGTGGCTGCTCATCGATTTCTGGTTTTAGATGTGTTTGGCTTACTAATCCTCATAGAAGTCTCTGTGTTCACTTTCCTTTGTAGGCAAACATTTGCATGGCCCAGAACTGGAGGTTATCAGCCATGCCACTGGGGGCAAGATTACTTTGTTTTCCCAAGTCCTTCCTATTTTACACATAAGTCACACTTTTTCCTTGTCCCCGCCAGTTCTGGTACACACCTAGGATGCCAGTTCCCCAAGCATGAAGGGCGTGTCCTCCCCCAAAACCCAAGCATACATAGGCTTCTGAGCAGTTTTCTTGCCTGCCCAAGTCCACCTCCACATGACTTTCAGGGGCCTCATCCGGTTCTGCCTATAGGAGGTCACGTCTGCTTTTTCCATGGCATGTGGGCCATTTCACATTTCTTTGTGGTTTCCAAAAAAGACAGCAGACACCATCCCATTATGGGCTTACATTGCCTCAACCTTTTTGTGCTGGCTTTACGGTTGAAGATGAAGTCTTTGCAGTCTTTCTTTGAAGCTGAGTGCCATGGGGAGTATGTAACTTCACTGGATTTTACAGAATCTGCACATCCCGAGACATCTGTATCATCAGCACTTTATGCTCTTTGCAGTCAAGGACAGCCTCTTTCAATTCGCTCCATGTCCAGTTTGTCTAGGGGCAGCTCTGAAGGTCTTCACAAATGTCATTCTTGGCAGCTTACGTCCATGCTCGGGATCTCTTTGACTCCCTTTGTAGATTACTTTTTATTCGAGGCTCCTTCTGAAGTAATCCTGCGCACTCAGATTAAGGATCCCATCTACATTCTGGAGTGCCACGTTTGGGTACTCAATTTGAAGAAATATATATTTCTCAGGTCCTTCATTGGCAAGCTTTGGCAGAAGTCCGAAGGATTCTGTTTTGTGCTAAGGCCCACGTGCTGACCCTAGCCACAGGGTAGAAAATGTGATGGCAGACTTTCTAATTCTCCACCACCTGGATCCTGGAAATTGGGAACTCAGTGTTCAACTCTGTCATGCTCCTTTGGGGGCTCCCGATGGTGGATCTCATCGCCTCTCATCTGAATGTCATGGTACCTCAGTTCTGCACTAGGTTTAAGATCTATTGGCTCTCACAGAGGATGTGATGATATACCTTGGAATTTTCTTCCACCCCACCTGATTACCATGGTGCTTAAGAAAGCCAGGAAAGAGCGACCTTGTGTCATCCTGATTATTCTGTTCTGGCCCAGTGAGGCCTGGTTTTCTTATCTTTACAATTTGTCTCTGGTGAAGCCCTTTAGTCTCCTCTTGTGTTCCGGACCTTCTCATAAAGGTATCATTGTGCCATCCTAGGCTGGAGATGCTAGCGTAGTCTCGGTTCCATCAAAGTACAGATTTCAGTTCTTTGTGTGCTTTTCTAGCAAAATATTGCTTTGCTCCCTGATGTGCAACTTGTGTCCAAGGGGGGTTGGCTTACACCTACCCTGCATTTTCAGGTCCCACTCCTCTGTAGGATCTGAACCTGGTATTGGGACTTCTTCAGAAACCTCCTATTAAACCTCTATCATTTGTTTTTCTGCAGTTCTTGACACTCAAAACACATTTTCTTCTGGCTGTTGTACAGCTAATTGACATTCTGACCTTAATCGCAATAAAATGCATATGAACTTACTTGACCACGGCAAGGGACATTACTGTGAACATAAGGAAAACACTGCCCCCCTTGATAGGTTTTTCCATTATGCTAATTGAAGATTGTCCCTCTCTGTGATCCATCTAGACAGTCTTGCTGCTCTGAGGTGAGCAGTGCTACATCAGTAAAAGGTGCAGGAGGGCGATACTTTCTCATTCAATTACTATTGAACTACAACTCTTGACAGTATTGAAAGAATGCTCATCATGGCCCAAATACTATGAAGATTAAGTGGAACTACTTTTATTGTGAAACAATACTATCTCTTTACTTAACTGGCAATGTTGGTAACTACTTGGGTGCCAGTGACATCTTCATAATGTGTTGGAGACATCTGTGGGGGATACGTTACATCTGCCTGGAGGCTATATAATTTTGCTCAAACACTGAGCTTTCATTTGGCACAAACCCATGCCCAGTGATTTATTTTCCTTCTCTCCAGTCTCACTTACTGAAAAGTGAAGAGCAGAGATTGCACATAAAGGTGCCAATTTCTGTGAATGGTAATCTGATAATAGGATTTGTGATACCTGATAATGTGAATGAGGAACCTAATAAGAATGTCACGTCTATGCATGAAAACCCACTTATATAGGCGAGAGTATTTAAATTGGTGTGTGTGTGTGTGTGTGTGTGTGGGTGTGTGTGTGTGTGTGTGTGTGTGTGTGTGTGTGTGTGTGTGTATAAATAACATTTAAAGTGGAACTAGCATGATAACATTAATCCCCAATACATTACTAACCTAGCGATATGCAAGGCCATACCTTCATTAGGCTGAATGAGTAAGTGATTTTGCAGACAAACGACTTCTTCGGCAGGAACCAGAGGACAACTGCGCATACATCTTGGAGGAAATGTACCTCTTAGTTTGCGCTGTCTGACCTGTTAACTGCCAACATTGGTGAGTGACGTTTGTTGGTTGCCTTAAGGTAACAGAAGTTACTGACAGTGCAGGCGCATGGAGCTTCTCTTGGAAGCTCTGCGCAGCTGGTTCATGCCAAATAAGTTTATCTGCAATAATGCTTACTTATTCAACCTGATGAAAGTATGGCTTTGCATATTGCTAGGTTAGTAATGTATTGGGGGGCAATGTTATAATCATTATATTCTGCTTTAACTATAATGTTCTCTCAATTGCTGTTTTGATCAGTTTCGGAGACACCACCTCCACCACCGCCTTCAGAAGAACCTGTCTTTGATGAATCACCGCCGCCTCCTCCTCCTCCTGAAGAATATGAAGAGGAAGAAGCTGCAGTAGTTGAGTACAGTGATCCATATGCTGAAGAAGACCCTCCTTGGGCGCCAAGGACCTATTTAGAAAAAGGTGTGTAGAAGGATATTAAAATTATTTTTTCTGTAACCACAAATGGAGTAGAAGAGGGCTGTTGCATAACCAATTTGAACACAGGTCTGTCCAGGCAGTTACTCGTTACTTTATTGAATGCATACTTTAAAATATAAAACATGGGTGTTCCTTGTGCCCATTGTTACAGTGATCAGGCCCTGCCACAAAAAAAAAAAACCCTGACTGTGTAATTGGTAAGCACACTTAAATTCACAGTTGAAAACTTGGTGATTCCAAAAATATCTGGTATCTGCAGCAAATTTCTGTTTCTTTATCTTAAAACCTTTGCTTAGAAAACAACTGCAGCTTTTGAATGTTCTAAATTTAGAAACAGAATTACTTGTTAAATGCAATTTCGAAAGAACACACATTACAAAAATCCAGCTTCCACTTTTAGCATATCCCTGTGGTTCCCAACAGCCGTGTCATAGTACGTTAATTTGTCACAGTCTCCAAGTTTAATGTGTAACTCCTTTCCTGATGGTTTTATTGTTATTGATGTATATGCTTTACAGAAATTTTCATTTTTCAACTAATGTGTTACAACTGAAAGACATCTGTTATGATCACTGGCATATTCATATGGTGGCTGGGAATTACTGACTGTGTGGCTAAGACAGTGCAGATAATATATTTAAAGGGATTGTAATGTCCCATAAAAAGTATCTTCTAAATGGTAGCTGCACTAAAAAAAACATTTAATGTGCTTAATCCTTTCTCTCAAACCGTTGTGGTTTGAGAGATGTAATAAAATAAAGACCTCCTCTCCCTCCCCCTTCTCATGCGTCCACTGTACAGCGGACGTCATGAGATCCTGCTTCCAGGACCAGACGTCGGCTCTTCGGGAGAGCTGTCATCTAGATATCTAAGTATAATTACTTCATCAGAATGGTCTACAACGTGTGCTTGCAAGCCAGGCACACGTTGTAGACCATACCGATGAAGTAATTATACTTGGATATCTAGATGACAGCGCTCTTGAAGAGCCGTCTACAGTCGGGCGACCGGATTCTGCTTCTGACAGCTTTACAGCTCGTCAGGCAGAAAGGGGAGGGAACGGAGGACTTTATTTTCTTATTTCTCTCAGACCGTTACGGTTTGAGAGAGAGGATTAAGCGCATTGTGTTTTTTTAGTGCAGCTACCATTTAGAAGATACTTTTTGGGGGACTTTACTATCCCTTTAATCCCCATCCCATCATAATTTTACAGGTTCCAGCCCTTACCACTGGACCTAACAGTTTACACTACTTCCGCTATAGTTACTTAAACCAGACCACTACCATCATTATTGGCCACTTTCATCTTATTCCTTATAGTTACATTCATGGATAAAAGACCTACATCTGTCAAGTTCAGCTTTTCACACATTCATTATCTGTTGATCCAGAAGGCAGTGAAAACTTAGTAAAAGCCATTTCCATTTCTGCTTCAAAACAAGGGAAAAGGGCAATTTATACTAGAGAGCTACTTCACAATTTAAAAGCGCCTCAGCTATAAATATATCTGCAGGTCCCATTCATGTATTACTGATTAATGATTATGGAAATGTAAATTATTTTTAAACCAATTAATTGCTTTCTATTTCTTCCTAGTTGTGGCGATTTATGACTACACAAAAGACAAAGAGGATGAGCTCTCTTTTCAAGAGGGAGCCATCATATACGTCATTAAAAAGAACGATGACGGGTGGTACGAGGGAGTTATGAATGGAGTGACGGGGTTGTTCCCAGGCAACTATGTGGAATCTATCATGCACTATTCAGAATGATAATCACACAACACCCAAATAACCTTCCCACATCAGGAACTGTTGGGGCTTCCCAGGTTTTCCCGAGCCACTGGGGGCCACGTGAATAGACTGAAAGGGATCAATGTGATTAAACCACTTCATTTTCTTCTTTATTTTTTTTCTCCTTGCCATTAGAATAAATGGTGATACAAGTTTTTAGAACAAGTGATCTTGCCTCACAGACGCTCTGGGATATTGACGTGTTGGTTGGACTCCAGATGTTGAATACTTTGAAAAAGCAGAGTCCTTGGCATTTCTTAACCCTGTTTCTCCTTCTACTCATACAACCCCACTAGCATGGGACTTGCTCATGGGAATTTTCCCAGCCATTTACAGGTATTTGAGGTTTACCAGTTTCTTGCTGTGTCATGTATTCAGCTGATTTTTTTTTTCCCTTTTTCCATATTTTGATTCTCATAAACTTTCCCACAGCTGCATTATATAAATAAGCACATTGATTAACCTGAATGCCTAAAGGAGCAGTAAACTTTTTTTTTTATGAAAACACATATTTTACAGAGCATTTCCTGCTGAATAAAACATGATCACTCCCATCGCTGTCAGATGTTTTATTCAAAAATTATAGCAGTTTAAATAATCATGAAGTGAATTTACGGTGTTTATTTCCTGATAGTTCTAACTGACAGGAAGTGACAGGCAGTTTCTATCCCATTCTATGGAGAACTGTATGTCTGACTTTCCTGAATTTCTTCTCCATTAGAATCTACCAGGAAATCTAATTAGAATTTGACCACTAGAGGGCACTGCTATTGTAAAAAACATGGGTTTAAACTGTAATAACTCTGGAAATATAAATCTCTCGGCAGTGGGAGTACCATTATTTTACTCAATAGGAAAATCCCTACAATATATATATTTTCATTAAAAAAAGTTTACTGCTACTTTAAGAGATCTACAGCATAGGAAACAAAGACATGTCATTAGCCTTACACTTTCATGGTCAATTTTATCACCTCCCATATAGGCCTTTTCAGACACAAGTCAATTGTGATTGATATCGCTCACCAAAGAGTTTATTTTGAATGAAAGTTCAGATTTTGCATAAATCAGTGGTTGAATGTACATGGTTTTGAATTAATTTGACACATTCATGAAATCATAAACCCACATGTCCTTATGAAAGCAAATGTATGCACTGTCCATGTTCCCAGATATCCAAATGTTCCAGCCTTTATGCTACAAAGATATGTTGTAAAAATGGCATCCTAGTAAATGTTTCCCATATGTCATAAATCTAATGCTTTGTTTTTTTCTAGTTCTTTTCTGCTTATCAAATAAACAGTCTCATCATCCACATAACACTGGAATAAAAAGATATCTTTGTCACTGTGGCAAATATTTCAAGGGGTTATCTGAGTAGCATGGCAGACTTATTAGAACATAAAAGCAATCCTGTTTCAAAACAATGGACACGGAATCAAATGGGAATTTTAACCCTTTAGATATTAGAGAGGTACCAGTAACTGTTCTACCATTCAGGGGCTTAAATATTGTGCTCTTGATTTGCCCCATAGTGTCCCACTTTTTCACGTATACCCCATGACCTTTTAAGATTTTAAGCGCCTGTCATTAACAGATGAGTGTTAAAGCAGGGGGTTGCAAATTCCTGTAAAAAGAAAACAATGGGTCATTCTAAACCTTGCTAGAGTGACCTGCAGCAATGTCTTGAGTGATTCACTGACAAGATTGGTTAATTATGTTTACATGATCACTGGTTGTTGCTGTAAAAAAAAAATAAAAGCAAAAACTGGATGCAACAGGTTTGTTTAATCCAAAACTAAAAAAGCTTATGTATTTTCTGATTTGTTTATTCATCTGGTATGAAGAATGAACAACATCTGAGATGATAAACTTGACCAGATTTAATCGCCAACACTTGCCACAGAAGGAGTCAACATTTAACTTCCTTTTAAAGGGATAGTAATGTCAGAAAAAAAGTATTAACTATATGGTAGATACAATGAAAAGAGCACATGCACTTATTCGTATCTCTCAAACCGTTATGGTTTGAGAGATATAAGAAAAGAAAGTTCACCGCTCCCTTCCCTTTTTGCTTGACGAGCTGTAAAGTTGTCAGAAGCAGATTCTGGTCACTTGACCAGACGCGGCTCTTCAGCAACGCCGATATAACAATTTCTAAAGATAAATACTTAATCGGAATGGTCTACAACGCGTGCTTGCAAACCAGGCACACATTGTAGACTGTTCCGATGAAGTATTTATTTTTGGGTATCGCTATGTCGGCGCTGCTAAAGAGCCGCCGTCTGATCCAGGAACCAGATTCTGCTTCTGACAGCTTTACGGCTAGTCAAGCAGAAAGGGGAGGGACCAGAGAACTTTATTTTCCTATCTCTCTCATACCATAACAGTTTGAGAGATACGAATAAGTGCAAGTACTCTCTCTTAATTGTATCTACCATATAGTTAATACTTTTTCCTTGACATTACTATCCCTTTAACATGTATTTTCAGGGTAGGGAGAGTGAGATACGCTGTGGTTTAGTTTATGAGTTATTCTTTGGTTCACTATGCAGTACTAACATGGCTAAGAAACTGGGATAACTGGAATTTTTTTTTGTACATAACTGTAAAACGGGGAAATATGTTAAACAAGGCCAATGTGATTTATTACCTTTCTATGTGTATAATGATGCATGCTATTACAAACAAGCCGTGGGTGAGTGCTTACAATCTCACACACACTACACAGCCCATGAATTGATAGTTATGCTCTGATCATAATTAAAGAGAGGCTCCAGAAGAACAATGCACAGAAGCAGCCTTCTATTAGCAGGTTGCAACTTTCAAAATGAGTGGACTTTTAGATCTGGAAAAAAAAAATCTAAAGTGTTAAATGGAAGCACAAATTAACGCAGTGTGTGGATCAGAGAGGTCTCACAGTGCATTAACCACTTTGGAGACCAGAGAGGTGGTGGTGGGCAGTTTGCAGAGCATTACAAATTGCAGTGCTTTGTACACCCCTCTGGTCCTCAAGGGGTTAATTAACTAGTAAAAGAATTTAGTGATTTTTATCAGTACCCAAGAAAGTTTGTTTTTATTTTACCTTTTGTTTTTTTTCTTTTTGTGCTATTATAGGGTTACCCAAATGTCCAATATTTGTATTGTTGGAGCAAGTGACTGGCTCCTCATTTTGTCACTGAATGCATTATGTTATTAACCCCCATGGATTCTATCGAAGTTTTAAACATATTGCCTCGCAGTTGGTTTGAGACTTCTCTAGCACCCAAGGAGTTTAATATTATATATTTGATTTGTTAAAAAAAAAAAAAACAAATAAAAAATATATATAAAAAAGGAACAAATGCCTACAAATTAAAGAGTCATATACATTTAAATGTACTGAAAGACTACATTTGTTAAAAATAAAGAAAACAACAATAATAATAATAATTCATAAAGGAACCATATTATCTGGATCTTCCCATTGATGGATAGACAGCCATACCGTGCCACTGTTGCTTGCATTTCAATGCAAGCTTTTGTGTTTAACAAGTGGTAAGTGTAATGAATGCAGTAACCAGTAGAGGGCGGAAAATACAGAAATTAATTATCAGCTTTAGATTTCTGTATGCAGAATTTAGTATTTAAATATATAGCTTTATTTATGTATGTAACTGGATAAAATGTTTTGGATAATTTAAGTTTTTAAGTTCTTGATATGATTTTAAATGGATGGAGAGCCAAATTATCATTATTAAAAATTGAAAAAGGGGTCAAATCCCTAGACAACCCAACTACATCTTAGTGTCAAGTATGAATTCCCTTTTTTTTTTTTTTTTTTTTTTTCTGGCTTGCTGAGTTTCCCAGTAACCCTACCTATTCCCAGCCCAATTCTCATTATGCTTCTGGACTGAGATGTTATTTGCCAAAGTCCAGTTCTCCACCATTAGTCTTTACACCTAATACATGGAGGCCCAAATCCTGAGTACCCAAGGACTTTTGAAGGGTGTTTTGACATTTGTCTAAACTCCAGAAATACTTCAGTAGCTTATAATGAAATTCAGGAACAGATTATGTGCCTGGTACAGAGAATATGAGACATGAGACGCTAGTTTTTTTTTTTTTTGTTTTTTTTTTGTTTTTTTGATGGAATGTTTTCAGAAGGGCCTTAGCACCAGTATGCTGAATTTTCAGGTGCCTGTCTGGGAGGCTTCTTAGGCCAGCCCTTTGCTGAATTGTTGTTAAGAGATTTTTAAGATCCACATTGGACCCAAGACCAAGTTTTCCTCCCTTGGATCTTAATTAATTTCTTAAGGCATTCACAATCACCTTGAGCCTTTGGAAATTTCATATTTGAAGATGTATCCGAAGACTACATTATTAGTGGCCATTAACTTAGCTAACAGAGCAGGACAGCTTTAGGCTTTTTCCATGAAGATGTAGTGATGGGATTCATTCAGAGTTCATTCCAAAGTTTCCGTAATGATAAGGAGGTTTGTTAATCCATCTTCTTTCCAGACTCTGCCATGGAGGAAGAATGACTTTTGCACAGTTTACACGTTCTCTTTAAATATACCTGGACAGAACTAAACAATTTAGATCATCCGGTTCCCTTTTTGCAAATATTATTTTGCATCCATAAGGGAAACAGAGCGTCATAGCAAGCAGAATCTGATCAGGCATTGAAGAAGCCTAAAAAGTTAGATTTTGGAGCCTCCATCAGTCATCAGAGTGAATTCTACCAGGGAAGATTCAGCTTCTTGCACAGAAAAATCAAAGGCAACAGTGAGACACATTTGTAGAGCAGTCTTCCTTGCAGAATCTACACCCCTTTATAAAACACTATCGACTGGATTTGCAATCATCAGAGAAGGCTGGTTTTGGACGTAAAGTCCTGCAAGCAGTTTGTGATCAACCCTAGATTTGGCTAGCTTCTCTATTGGTGCTCTACCAAGGAGACCCTGAAGGAAAGACATAATTTTTCTCTTACTTGTCAATTCCTTTTTCTTTGCATCTCTGCAGGTGTACTTCCCTCTCCATTTTTTGTATTTTAGATTAAAGTACTAATTTGGCATATATGTCTAGTAGGCTTTGTTCATTATTGGGTATGGTCAGGGGAGAGCAGTACGTATAATTTTTTTGTGTGCACCTGTGCTGGTCAGGAGGCGGGCTCTCAGTGTGTGCTAACTAAGGAGACCCAAAGGAAAATGAATTGACTTCTAAGAAAAAAAAAAGTATGTGATCATTGTTCTTTATGGTCCAGTTGGGTTTTCCCCAGAATTGCTCCACGTTTGTCTGTACATATGACCCTAAGTGCAAAGCAGCCATTATTGACTCAGGACATGGATGCCTACACAAGGAAGAATGCCTTTAGGAAGCTATTTAGGGCTTCACTGTGCCAATTTAGTATCAGTGACCCAGATTTATGGGATCATATAAGCTCACATGAGTTTTTGTACCATCCGTGTGTGCTTGTTACCTTTTACACTTGCCTGCCTGCAGTTGTACCTTAGTTGTTTCGTTGCAGAAGTGGTATTCACTGGCTGTGGAACTATGTATTGAAGGTCAGCAAGTAACTTCCATCTGGTATGTTTTGTATTGAATGGGGTGGGCATTTATTTTGGTATAATTCACTCCTAATGGTTCGAGCTGACTGAGTACTATTATATTCAGTTAACTTGATATATGTAAAATGTAGTGAAATAAATTGAAAAAAGAGAACATTCGCAAGTCAATGAATAGGTTTCAGTAAGTGTTAATATTCCCAACAAGCAAAAACCCTTCTTTGTATGGTTGTCCTGGGGGGGCACCCCTGTTTCCTTGTTATACTTAATAAAACTGTTCCAAGCAGTGTATGTATGTATGTATGTATGTATGTATGTATGTGTGTGTGCGTGCGTGCGTGCGTGTGATATATATATATATATATATATATATATATATATATATAAATATACACAGCACTGTGCAAAAGTCTCAGGCTGGTGTGCAGAAGATGCTGTAAAGTAAAAATGCTTTTAAATTTCGACATGCTAATAGTTTATTTTGACCAATTAACAGAATTCTGAGTGAACAAAAGAGAAACTGAAATCAAATTAATATTTGGTGAGATCACCCCTTGCCTTCAAAACATCAATTCTTCTAGGTGCACTTGCACACAGTTTGTTAAAGAACTCGGTAGTTGTTCCAAACCTCTTGGAGAACGAACCATAGTCCTTCAGTGGTAGCCTCAGTTGCTTCTCTCTCTTCATGTAATCCCAGACAGGCTCGATGATGTTGAGATCAGGACTCTGTGGGGCCATACCATCACTTCCAAGACTCCTCCTTTTTCTTTAAGCTGAAGATAGTTCTTAATGACTTTAGCTTGATGTTTGGGGTCATTGTCATGCTGCGGAATAAATTTGGGGCTAATCATATGCCTCCCTGATGGCAGTGCATGATGAATAAGTATCTGCCTGTATTTCTCTGTATTGAGGACACCATTAATTCTGACCAAATACCAAACTCCATTTGCAGAAATGCAGCCCCAAACTTGCAACGAACCTCTACCATGTGTCACTGTTATCTGCAGACACTTATTCTTGTTCTGCTTTCCAGCCCTTCTACAAACAAACTGCTTTCTGCTACAACCAAGTATTTCAAATCTTGACTCATCAGTCCAAAGCACCTGCTGGCGTTTTATGCACCCCAGTTCCTGTGTTTTCGTGCATAGTTGAGTCACTTGGCCTTGTTTCCATGTCGGAGGGGTGGCTTTTTGGCTGCAAGTCTTCTATGAAAACCATTTCTGACCAGACTTCTCCAGACAGTAGATGAGTGTACCAGGATCACACGGTTTTCTGCCAGTTCTGAGCTGATGGCACTGCTGGACATTTTCTGATTGCGAAGGGAAGTAAGCATGTGTTTCATCCCTGCACAAAGTTTCCTTGTCCGACCACTTCGTCTACGGTCCTCAACATTGCCTGTTTCTTTGTGCTTCTTCAAAAGAGCTTGCACAGCACATCTGTAAACCCTTGTCTGCCTTGAAATTTCTGCCTTGGAGAGACCTTGCTGATGCAGGATAACTACCTTGTGTCTTAGTGCTATGCTGAGTCTTGACATGGGGTATGATTTTTGACATTAAACGGTCTTCAGCAACCTCACTTTGTTAGCAGAGTTTGGCTGGTCCTTACCCAGTCTTATTCCTCCTACACAGCTGTTTGTTTCAGTTGATGATTGAGTTTCAACCTACATATTAAATTGATGATCATTAGCACATGTTTGGTATAATTGTTTAATCATACTCCTTACTATATGCCTACAAAATCCCTGACTTTGTGCAAGTATACTTAGAAAAATTGATGCTGCTTTGAAGGCAAAGGGTGGTCACACCAAATATTGATTTGATTTAGATTTTTCTTCTGTTCACTCGTTATGTATTTTTTTAATTGATAAAAATAAGCTATTAACATGTCTTTCTGAAAGCATTCTTACTTTACAGCATTTTTTCACACGTGTGTGTGTATGTATGTGTGTGTATATAAAGTACAGTCAGGTCAAGAAAGCACTTTTAGGACTTCAACTCTGTGGTGAAATAAATTCAAAATGTAATGATCAACATTTCAGCGGTGTTAGAACAGTCTTTCTCAAGATGTCTGAACAGTTCCCCTCAAATACCCTGTGAACAGAGTGAGTGCTAACACCGGCGTCTTCGTGGCCCCGTGTGACGTCTTTGGTGCAAGATCATATATACATTTGTAGTCTTAACAGGTGTAGATATTAAAATCTAGTGACATTCTAATAAAAATATACATTATAGTTGTAGCAGAGAATATACTTAATCGATCAGGTTTCTACTCAGTGTCCCGTTGCTCGAGGGTTAGGTTGCTATTGACCCTAGGTCATAGGTCAGCAAACTCTAACAGCGCTAACCTGTCCCTCAGTACAATAATGACATTGCAAAGAAACGTAACCACACCTGCAAGAAAAGAATCTGAAGAATGAGTAGACCAATTTAGTTGGCTCACATCTCAGAAACCTGTGGATGATCAAATCATTGTCACAATTATTTTGTATACAATGTGACCTTCTATTCATTCATTACTTCTGTCCCCTTGTGGCCGCAAACGTTGTATGCATAAAAGTCATTCAAAGTGGCTATAGAGAATCACTGACTCATACAGAACCACATCTGGTAGTGGTACCCAAGTGCATAACTAATTAAGTACAGATAATGATGCTACTACTTATCCATAACTGCTGCTAGTCATCGTGGTTTTATGGTTTACACCCGCATCCTATCTGGAGTGCAGTCTTTTGGAGCTCATGTATCTATTCTAGAGTTGAATGTGATGTCACATTAAGATAAACCAGGGGTACAGGGGTTACTGATTGGTAGGCCGAGGGTTAAGCGATATATCCAGCCAGACAAAAAGATAATAAATTGCATTTATTAGAGGGGTCACTGCACACAAACATAGAACAACAATTACAGGCAAACAAAAAGGGGTATAATAAAAACTAAACACTTCTGCTGTTCTCTTCTTAGTTGCACAGCTTACTATGGGTTACAAATAATACTTAGTCCATTTTAGCTTAATGCTGGAGCATACACATAGTCCCACTAGAGGCAAGAGTAGGCATCCTGCCCACTACACATGCTGCTGGATTACGTGAAGGTGCCTTGTATCTTTTAGTCCTGGCAGAGGAGTTGGGGAAGACATCCTAAGATCCTTGTGGTGGGTACATCAGGGTACTCTGTGTCTGAAGCCTCCTTGACTTACAGCCCACAACTGAAAAGGGGACCTGGCCCTACAGCGCCCGCTCACTCTAACTCTTCCAGTGAGGGCACTCACCAGTCCCAGTTTCTGCAGTACTCCTTTAGAATGCCCATGGACCCTAGGCCTCCCACCATTATGGAGAGGCCTACCTCCTGTTCCTACATTTTGCATATCTCTCTCTCTCTCTCTCTCTCTCTCTCTCTCTCTCTCTCTCTCTCTCTCTCTCTCTCTCTCTCTCTCTCTCTCTCTCTCTCTCTCTCTCTCTCTCTCTCTCTCTCTCTCTCTCTCTCTCTCTCTCTCTCTCTCTCTCTCTCCCCCCCCCCCCCCACACCCCCACACCCCCTACAGGATCTGATATCACAGGTACCATCTACCAGGTCTGTTCTGATTGGCCTGATGTGAGGGGGAAGATGCACACATTCCACACACAGATTTGCCCTACCCCCCTCTATCTGACCAACACTGGCTATCTCATAACACAATCTCTGGGCTTAGCTAGACTGGATGGCACCATTCCTCTGTACATCATACACATTAACCAACTAATTCACTGCTGGTAACTGGACAACCCTCTCTAATGCATGCAGACACAGGGGACATTAATGTTTCAAGAATGGGAACACATGTTAAGGCAATGGCGATCACTGAAAACAGACACATTTCTTTCTCTGTGTGACAACCATTCCGTCACACATATTAATAGGAGTGACGGGACAGTTATTAAGACTGTCATGAGTTATGACACTTGAAAAAATGGTGATTCAGTAATACAGTCCAAGTAAACTACCGAGAGAGATTGAAAGTACATAATGATGTGATTAGCTGTAGTCCTGTGGTTTAACCCCTTCAGTGCCAGAGGCTTGGGCCATTTCCTGTACCCTGCAGGCCAGACACTTTTTCAGCATTTTTGCTATCCTTCTGTTTATGCTTGATTTCCTCTGGGGATTTTTAGTTAAATATGGAAAACTATATATTGTTTTTTTCAGAACGAATTGAGCTTTCTCGTGGTACCTTACATGAAGAGAATTTTACATCGTGTAAAAAGCTATGATGTCATAATGACAAAAAAAGTGAAAATTTACTCATTTTGCTAAAATCACATAATATGTATCAAAAACATTTACCTTGATTGAAAAAGTTTCAATTATTTGAAAAAGCCCTGAGTCCTCCGAGTAAAAAAATACCAAATTTGTATAGTTTTACCTACCTGGTTAGCATAGAGCCCTAATCACCAGCAGCACAAAATGACATTTTCAACTTTATAAACTAATATGCGCATTCTAGGGTTTCTGTGGTAAAACTACCCTAAAACAGTGGAAAAACTATATATTTCTGAAAAGTAGACAACCTGCCGCATCTAATGAGGGGTAACTTGCCTTCTTAACCCAAGCCTGGTGTGCACAAATGCCTCCAGAAGATGGCGCTAATGAAAAAAAAAAAAGGCATCATTTTCTTACATTTCTGCCCCTTCAAATGTACTAAAATGCTTGAAAACCATGGCATTTCCAACTGTATTCATTAGCTAGTGCTCTTAGGAGAAAAATGACACCCCATTGGTATGAGTTTAACTACCTCGGGGCGCTAGAAGTGCAAAACGACACCTACTACAACCTCAAAATTTTCTAACATTTTCTCAAATATTACTTGTCTGTACACAAATGGTTATAACAACTACAGAAGTGAAGAAAGTGTACACAAACCATACCATTTTGAAAAGAAGACACCCTACCGCATCTAATTGATGGGTGACTTGCCTTGTTACCCCAAGACTGTTGTGCCCAAATGCTTCCAGAAGGTGGCACTATAGGAAAAAAAAAAATGGCATTTTCTTACATTTCTGCCCTTTCATCTGTACGGAAATCTGTGAAAACCATGGAATTTACAACTATATTCATTAGCTAGTGCTCTTAGGAGAAAAATGATACCTCATTGGTATGCGTTCACCTACCTTAGGAGGCGCTGCAAGTACCAAACTACACCTATTGCAACCTCTAATTTTGCTAACATTTTCTCAAACATTACTTGTCTGTACAAAAATGGTTATAACAACTACAGAAGTGAAGAAAGGCTACACAAACTATACCATTTTGGAAAGAAGGCAACCTGCCGCATCTAATGAGGGGTGAATTTCCTTATTACCCCAAGACTGTTGTGCCCAAATTCTTCCGGAATGTGGCACTAAACGAAAAAAATGGCATTTTCTTACATTGCTGCCCCTTCATCTGTATGGAAATCTGTGAAAACCATGGAATTTCCAACTGTATTCATTAGCTACTGCTCTTAGGAGAAAAAGTGACATCCCATTGGAATGAGTCGACCTACCTTAGGGGTGCCAGAAGCACATAACTACACCTACCTGTTTGCTTCTTCGAAAATGGCGGCTTGTACTAAAATGTTCATAACTGTTAGAGACATGAAGGAAAGGTATAAAAGGTATACCATTTTGGAAAGTAGACTTTCTCCCGCATCAAGTGAGGGGTCACTTGCCTTTCTACCCCCTGGGCTGAAGTGCACAAATATGGGAATAAATACATGTTTTTTTTACTTTTCCACCACTTCAAAGATACTAAAATCTTTGAAAACCATAACATTTCCTGCTGTATTCAGTACCTGCTACCAACATGAGAAAAATGGTAGCCCATTTGTGTGGGTTAACATACAATATGTGGGTGCTAGGAACACGTACGTAAATCTGACACTTTTGTTTTTTTTTTTATCTGCTTGCACTAAAATAATAATAATAATAATATGGTTATAACCATAATAGATATGCAGGAAAGGTAGAGAAACAATGGCATTTTGGAAAGAA
Organism: Rhinophrynus dorsalis; assembly: GCA_037306005.1. Classification (NCBI taxonomy): domain Eukaryota; kingdom Metazoa; phylum Chordata; class Amphibia; order Anura; family Rhinophrynidae; genus Rhinophrynus; species Rhinophrynus dorsalis. The sequence goes on along the minus strand of CM074725.1, from coordinate 144,869,867 downwards.
AACAACCTGCCGCATCTAATGAGGGGTCATTTGCCTTCTTATTCAAAGGCTGGTATGCACAAATGCTTCCAGGAGGTGGCGCTAATGAAAAAAAAAAAGGCATTTTCTTAAATTTCTGCCCCTTCAAATGTATGGAGCTCTGTAAAAACCATGGAATTTTCAACTGCATTCATTAGCTAGTGCTCTTAGGAGTCGAACGACACCCCATTGGTATGAGTTGACCTACCTTAGGGGGTGCTAGAAGTACAAAACTACACCTACTACAACCTCTGATGTTTCTAACATTTTCTCAAACCTGACTTGCCTGTACGAAAATGGCAATAACACCTTCAGAATTGAAGGAAAGGTAGATAAACCATACCATTTTGGAAAGAAGACAACCTGCCGCATCTAATGAGGGGTCACTTGCCTGTTTACCCCTAAGTTAGTTGGCACAACTATTTCCAGAATGTGGTGCTACAGAAAAAAAACAAACATTTGTTTTACACATCAGTCACTTCAAAGATACTAAAATGGTTCAATGGCGTGGGATTTCCTAGGACGACTACTTGCCAGCCTAAGAAAAATGGTACCCCACTGCTGTGGGTTGACATACCAGTTTACGCTACAGGAGAGTAGCTACCAGTGAAACAGAAATGGGAAAGCAAACAGTGTATGTGTGATTTTATGGCTAACAGATGAAAGAAGCTAGGGCGTCAGCCGGTGTACGTGTAGACCTGTGACTACAAGTGTAAAAGTGTGTGGGAGGGTGAGGGATTAGGCAGTGTGTGTGGGTATGAGCAGAGGAGCAAGGATGGTGGTGATGGTGGGGCAGTGTCTGATAGTGTGTATGGGAGATTAGTGACTACCAGTGTGCAATGTATGTCCCCTCATACAAAGCACTGCGTTGGACCCCCGCTCCTGTGGCATGTGCATTTTTTTGGGGGGGTGACGGTACCAGGATTTACCAGACCCTTTTGGGGCCGTCTGTTCCTGAACCACCGCTGCTGCTGCCCTCTTCCACGGCCGGCTGGAGCCCTGCTGCTTCCTGGAGGTCCTGGATGCTCAGGCAGGAACAACTGGATGCTGCCCCCTGGCAGACTGGCAGAGATGGTGAATTTAGCTGCAGAACCCTAGGTAGGGTTTCCAGAGGCCCTACGCCAGTAGACCGGCGAGGAAAGGGAATTTGCTCCTGTAGTGGCTAAAGTGAGAATTCCCAGCCTAAGTCCCCTCCAGAAATACAGCCGAGACTTGTATTAAGGAGGGTAGAACAGAACAGCTTTATTGATGAAACACACTGCTTATATACACTTCCAGACACTCTTATCAAGATTAGAATTTAAATTAGTGCTTGGGATAGTGTTGCTATGCTTGACCAATCAGATAATGGCCTACATTTCCAGTCACTCCTATCCAGATAAGAATGCAAAGTAGGGTTTGGAAAAGGGGCATTTTGACTGGACCATAATAACCTCCCCTGATTGGTCAAGGAAGCACAGCAGGAGCCAATCAACATTCCAGTCATTGTTCAGCCAAGTTACACAGATCTGAAGCAAGCAGGAGTGCTGGGCATAGCCTTTATTTTCTGCACTCTGGCTCCCAACTATCATATCCCTGTAAAGGAATTACAGTAACCCCATCCAAACTATTACATTATGTCACACAATGTACAACATAGGGATCAATATTTCAAGTGGTATAGTTGTAAGTTATTCCATCTGGTCACATTACTCCCCCCCCCAAGTCTTGGACAGAGCAGGTGTGATCCCAGCGGATCCACCTCTGCACTGTCCACAAAGTCTTTCAGTCATCTTCTTGCCAGGATAGTCTATCAGCCTTTTTGTTATACCTGCTAGGTCTGCACTGAATGGCAAAGGTGGAGGGAGAAGCTCCAGCTGTGTAACAATTGTCCATTTTTCATACAAACATATTCAGAAATGCATCCACCTTTGGTGTTGTACAGGCATGGAGTTTGCGAAGGCACTGGTAAGATACCCCAAATCATTTGCTAACAGTACCTCAGACGGGGTTCCCAGACATCACTCCCACCTCACAGTCTCTTTCTCCAGCACCCCAATCCAGTGTGATCCGGGCCAAGGGAATCTGGTGTATGGCTCCTCCAGCAACTTGTACAGCCACTGTCCGGCCAGTTCTCTGCCTGGGGAGGACCCGGTGGGGTTGTACCATAGTGATTGTGGCCCCAGTGTCTCTCAACCCCTTGGCTGGCTGCCCGCTCACCAGCACTGTCTGACCATGGTGTCCTCGGTTATCTGTTCTGGCGGTTTGGACCAGGCTCACCTTGTGGATCGGTCCCCACACTTTGTCCCTGCCAAAAGGGGCAATATTGTAATCCACTCCCATGGGCATGGATAAATTATACTCCATAGGTTCAGTTCCAGGGTCCTCTCCTCCACAGTAGGCTTGTCTTGGTGCACTCTGGGGTGGGACCGGTAGAGATACCGGCTGCTGGGGCAAGAGCCCAGGCTGTGACTGTCTCTGAGGGTAATTGCTCCGAACATGCCCAGGCTGCAAACAATCATCACACTGCAGTCCATAGTGGCGCCCTCTGCTGGGCTGGTTGTGACTGATGGGAATGGAGCTGAGATGTGGTATCTGGCCCATTCGAGTGTCTGTAGTAATTCCTTTGGATTGTACAGGGGAGCGACAGGGCCCATTCTCTTGAGTCTCCACATATCTTTCCATACAGTAGGCTTGTCTTGGTGCACTCCGGGGTGGGACTGGTGGAGGTATTGGCCTCTGGTGCGGGGGTCTAGGTCTGGACCGTCTCTGAGGGCAATTGCTCCGAACATGTCCCAGCTGCAAACAATTATAGCACTGCAGGCCAGAACTGCGCCTTCTACTGGGCGAGTTGGAAGTGGCTGGAATGGGGCTGGGCAGTGGTACCTGGACCCCTCGAGGAGTGGAATTAGACCCTCTGGGTGGAAGAGGGACGGGGCCCACTCTTCCTAGATTCCACATATTTATCGGCCAACTTGGCTGCTTCCCCCACCGTAGCTGGGTCATGGTCCCGTACCCAATCCCGAACGTCAGGAGGCGTATGTTGGAAGAATTGCTCCAGTAGGAAAAGCTGCCGACAATCCTCCATAGTTTTGCATTGCAGCCCAGTAGCCAGTTGGCACAAGCACGGTCCATGAGGTACACCCATTCTGCATAAGAGTCCTGTTCCCGCCGTCGGGTATCCCGGAACTTCCGCCGGTAAGCATCTGGGGTGACCACATACCGGGCAAGCAGGCACCGTTTTACCTCTGTATAATCCCGGCTGACGTCGTCAGCTAGGGCTCGATATGCCTCGGCTGCACGTCCAGTCAGCTTGCCTGCCAGAATTGTTACCCAGTCTCTCGAATCCACCTCATGAAGGGCACATTGCCTCTCAAAATCTTACAGGTACCCATCTATGTCACCTGTGCTTTCCTCAAACACCTTGAAGGCTTGATGAGGCAGTTTGCCGTTCCTGGATCCATAGCTCCGTGAAGATCCTGAATCTCTTGGGACTGTCTCCAGTTCTGCCATCCTCATGCGCTCCTCCCTTTCTGCTGTCCTCTCCTGAGTCACCATGGCCATTACTCTATCCACTACCTCAGCAGAGGGATTGGGGCCATAAAATGCAAGTCGGATCTTGACAGCTCGGGTGAAGGCATCCTCATGCTCTGTAGGGCTCTCCCCGGATCCCATGCTGGTCTGCCGGCTGGCAGGGCTGGCTGTTCCAACTGATAGGTGGTCCATCTGCATCAAAGCCTCAACCAAATCAGTCTTCCTGGGTCCCCTTGCTTCTCCGCCTCTGGCAGTAAGGATCTCTTTTAAGGTGGATCGCTTTAGCTGATTGTAGAATTCCTCCATACACCTGCCACTGGCTCCAGCCAAATCTCCCGATGGAGATTGTCCCAGTAGTGGTTTGGATGCCTTTAGGAAGAGGGCATCCCACTTCTGACACCAGATGTGACGGTACCAGGATTTACCGGACCCTTTTGGGGCCGTCGGTTCCTGAACCGCCGCTGCTGCTGCCCTCTTCCACGGCCGGCTGGAGCCCTGCTGCTTCCTGGAGGTCCTGGATGCTCAGGCAGGAACAACTGGATGCTGCCCCCTGGCAGACTGGCAGAGATAGTGAATTTAGCTGCAGAACCCTAGGTAGGGTTTCCAGAGGCCCTACGCCAGTAGACCGGCGAGGAAAGGGAATTTGCTCCTGTAGTGGCTAAGGTGAGAATTCCCAGCCTAAGTCCCCTGCAGAAATACAGCCGAGACTTGTATTAAGGAGGGTAGAACAGAACAGCTTTATTGATGAAACACACTGCTTATATACACTTCCAGACACTCTTATCAAGATTAGAATTTAAATTAGTGCTTGGGACAGTGTTGCTATGCTTGACCAATCAGATAATGGCCTACATTTCCAGTCACTCCTATCCAGATAAGAATGCAAAGTAGGGTTTGGAAAAGGGGCATTTTGACTGGACCATAATAACCTCCCCTGATTGGTCAAGGAAGCACAGCAGGAGCCAATCAACATTCCAGTCATTGTTTAGCCAAGTTACACAGATCTGAAGCAAGCAGGAGTGCTGGGCATAGCCTTTATTTTCTGCACTCTGGCTCCCAACTATCATATCCCTGTAAAGGAATTACAGTAACCCCATCCAAACTATTACATTATGTCACACAATGTACAACATAGGGATCAATATTCCAAGTGGTATAGTTGTAAGTTATTCCATCTGGTCACAGGGGGTTTTCCCCCAATATTTTTGTGTAGACCTCGTTGGGGGCATCAGAACCCATACAATGAGATCTAAATAAAGGGGGGGGAAATCCTTTGTGTGCCACAGGAGTGTCCAGTGGATTGCAAAGCAATGCATTTGGGCCCCTGCGGCACACAAAGGGTTAATTTTTTTATCATTACTTTGTATTCAGATGGCCACCAAACAAGCTCTGATCACAAAGTAATGATAAAAAGTCCTATGTGTGCCACAGGAAGGGGGTCGGCATTGAACCCCCCCTCCCAGTGGCACACACAGGGTTAATGTTTGTTTTAATTTTTTTTTTTTATTATATACCTCATTGAGGGGCATCAGGACCCCCTGATCCCTCCCCAATGAGGTCTTAGTAAAAAAAAAAATATATATATATATATGTCCACAAATGGAGTGACCCTGTGAGTGCCACAGGGATCTCCAGCGCATTGCAAAGCAGGTTAATTTTTTTTTATCATTACTTGGTAAGCAGAGCTTGTTGGAGGGCCATCAGGACCAATCCTGATGGCCCCCAAACAATCTCTGATAACGAAGTAATGATAAATGCCCTGTGTGTGCTGCAGAAGGGGGGCTGCATTGGCCCCTCTTGTGGCACACACAGGGTTAATTTTTTTTTTCTTTACATTTTTTTTATTATGGACCTCATTGGTGGGTATCAGGACCCCTCTGATTCCCCCCAATGAGGTCTTACAAAAAAAAAAAAAGGAATCAAAATAAATGTCCCTGTGAGTGCCACAGGGGTCTCCAGCGCATTGCAAAGCAATGCATTGGACCCTTGTGGCACTCAGAGGGTTAATTTTTTTTTTTTTTTTTTTTAGTATTAACTTGTAATCAGAGCTCTAGTAACAAAGGAATGATAAAAGCCCTGTGTGTGCCACAGGATGGGGGTGCATTGGATCCCCCTGTGGCACACACAGGGTTAATTTTTTTTTTTTTTTTTTTTAAATCATAGACCTCATTGAGGGGCATCAGGACCCCCCCCGATCCCCCCAATGAGGTCTTAAAAAAAAAAAAAAAAAAAGAAGTGAGCCTGTGAGTGCCACAGGGGTCTCCAGCACATTGCAAAGCAGTGTGCTGGGGACCCCTGCAGCACTCACAGGGTTACTTATGCATTTTTATTTATTTATTTATTTCAGTCCTCGTGGGGGACATCAGGACCTCTCCTGGTGTCCCCCCAGTTATTGATCTGGGAGATCAATATGGCGACCGCAGGAGAGCAAAAGCTCTCCTGCCTTTCACTCCTACCACCGGTAGGAGTGAATCGGGAAAGGGAAACTTCCCTAACGTCATCGGTGATCCCCGGTCCGGCCCACTCCTACCTGGAAGTTCGGGGTAGGAGAGCGGAGGAGGGAGAAGCTCTGTTTCTCAGAGCTTCTCCCTTGGCGATATTGATCTCCCAGCGCGATCGGCTGGGAGATCAATACCTGGGAGAACATGAGGAGTAATCCTCATGTCCTCCCAAGAGTGCCAGGCTGCATTTCAGCTGAAATGCGGCCACTGCCAGCCGGGTATACCGGCTTAAGCAGTGACCGCATTTTAGCTGTCAAATGTACGAGCGTGGCACAGCAGGTACAGCTGTGTTCACTCGTACATTATACCCACCTGACACTCTAGGGGTTAAGACTGTCTCAATGGATTGGTTCGTATCCCTTTTAAGGTGGGAAAAACTGAGACCGCTGTCCGCGAACGAATGGCGAACCACCGTTCTTCAATATGGCTGGCATTATCGAGTGGTCGCACTGATAAACCTGTAGCAAAACAGTGGTGACATTACCCACTGATAGGTAGTCCAAACCAGATGCATCAATGGGACATATGGATCTTCCATTGTATTTTCTTTACCTAGTCCTTCCAGTTTATACTGGCCTGCTGGTTACCTGTTGGCTTAACCTGTGGCATTTTTCTACTGTGGGTTGGTCACTGTGATGGTACCAGCAGACACCCTACCTGGGTGTCTCCGTCAGTCGCAGCTTCCCCCTATCTGAAACACAAAACCCTCCAATGATATCCCACAGATCACCCCAAGCACCAGACAAGACCAGTGTAGGGGCAACAACACGAACTCTTTATTGCAAGACATTGTGGACATTTTATACGTTTCTTGGGGACAAAAGATACAATGGAAGTAAACTTGCTGTGTGATGGAACAATGGGTAGGTGGTGACATGATACAATGAGGCCAGACAAGAGTGAATTAACTATACAATGGGGATGGGTTATGGGCAGACAATAGGACAAAGAAATAGGGCTGGTTACAAGTGTTACAGAGGGGCCAGAATACACAAAACAGGATAATGCACTTTCTGCCAAAGCATCTTTTTCATATTTCAAAGTAGCCGCTTCAAACCCTGGCCAATCCAACAGCTGAGATAGCATGGCCAATCCTGAACCCCCATGTAACGCCGGCCTTTCAGCTTATGAGGTGGTATCAGCTGGGGAACAGCTGGCCAATCCCTAGGCTGCCTACTTTTCCCCATGTTAAGTCTATGAGGGAACCTTTAAATGTGTCGTCCAGGGAAAAAGACAATCCATGGCTGGCCTACTTTTGATGGGTGAATGTGGCACTGTCCTTTAGCCTGGCCGCCTGCCCCTACTGGGTGACTTCTCAGTCTCATGAGAGGTCCTGTGGCCTGACAAGGCTGGGAAAAAGGCTCACTGGGGAAATAAAGTGACCAGGAGGAAAAAGGGGACAACCACCCTCTGGGGGCAGGGGACTCAGGGGTTGTTCAGGGCAACCTGGGCAGAAACCAAAGGCACATTTGCTGTGAACAGTCAGGATGGTCCTGTTCCTTTGACAGTCACTGTGAAATAAAAAAAAAAAAACAGCGCAGACAGAGTTCCTCTAAGTGTAGCTTTATCAAATTCAATTGGCCTTCACCTACACCCTGTGCTCAATTTGAACCGCACTCACTTGAGTGAGAGGTTTGGACTGCCTCTCCGTAACAACAGCTCTCCTGGTATAAACCCCAAAACGGTTATCACTTCTCCACTTACACTGGTCCACTGCTCTTCTACACCAAATTGTATATTGATCCCAGAATGGCTACCACTTGCCCCCAAGGAAATTTCACCAGCCCCCAGTATAACTCTAGAGCATGCCAGTATCACAAAGCTAGGGTGAAATATTATGATCCACAAACAAGGGGCATAACAGAGCACATGGATATTTATAATAAGGAAGATTTATTATTTGCATAAAAATAAAAACAATTGCTGATAAAAACATGCGATATAAAAACAGCAGCCTTAAAATAACACTCAACATGTTTCGTGATTAAATATTACTTCCACAGGAGCATATTATTTTTATATTAAAAAAAATACATCTTCCTTGTTATAAATATCCCTGTGTTCTGATATGCTCCTTGTTTGTACAGCAAACCCTAGCTCTGTGATACTGGCATGCTCTAGAGTTACACTGGGGGTCTGGTGAAACTTTCCTAGGGGCAAGAAAGGATACCTCTTCTGGTATTGATATACACTCTGATGCAGAAGATGAATGGAGAAGGACAAGTGTAAATGGAGAGGTGATAACCATCCTGGGGTTTATACCAGGAGAGCTGTTGTCACTGAGACGCAGTCCAAACCTCTCACTCAAGTGAGTGAGATTCTAATTGAGCACAGGGTGAAGGTGAAGGCCAATTGAATTTGATAATACTACACTTACAGGAATTCTGTCTGCGCTGTTGTTTAGCGACCCCAACCAATTGACAGCTGTGAAGATTCTAATGCATATGTCAGGACTTGCTTCCTGTTATCATTTTACCTCAGATGAACTGTGTGTGAGATCTGTCTTGTTGGTCAAGTGATATTTATTATCTTTATTTTGTGGCTCTACCTTGTTTATATCCCACTGGTGACACCTGATAGTGGTGCCATACAGATCAATATATATAAATATATACGTGCACCCTTAGTGGTAGCTATTAAACCAGCTTGTGTGCTTTCACCCTGACAATTGATCTTTTTGGAATTGTCTTTTCTTTGGTATTTTTAAGCTTTAGTCAATGTCCCCTTTTCTCTTTGGAACTTTTGACTCCTTTTGTGACAATTGACTTTGCTGACAGCTGCAGTGAGTTCTCTGCTAGTACGTGCACTTCACACCTTTTTCTTTTTGTTCAAGTGGTAGTCTGGTCGCACATTGCAGTATGTGCAGGTTGGCAGCATCGGGCTGTGGCCCAAATAATCCTAATATAGTGATTAGACAGGCCGACTATATATAGGACTATAGGAAACAAACTCTTTGATTATTACATGATGGGGCACTTATGTTCCTCTCACAAACGATCCAACAGCTCAATATATAATAGAATTACAACAGCTGCTGTTAGGGGCCAAACAGTTGGGAATTATTAATGAAAGTGAACTTAGGTACCTCTGTCCAGAACATTGTAAAATAGCATCATGGTATCACTTATCTAAACTTCATAAAGGCACGGCCCACTCTTTAGGATGGCATATGGGCCTCAATCCAATTGAGGCCAGTAAAACAGCTGGTAGGGCAATATTGGCTAACAGTCCGTTAGCAAAAAGTGATAGCGGAACTATTCAATTGCCCTACCAGCTGAAACCAAAACAGAAGTTAGGCCACAGAAATGGACTTCTGGCCAAATATCTGTTTTCTGTCTTAAAGGCATAGTAATGTTTCACAAAAACAGCAGCTCCAATTAATCTTCATAGTATTTGAGCCACAGAGAGTGTTATTTCAATACTGTCAGAGTTGTTCAAGAGTAATTTAATGATAAATTATCCCCAGATGTGGGATCTGGTCCATAGACCAGACAGATAACAGCAGGGGACAATCTTATTACTCTGAGAACAATGAAAAGCCTGCCCCCCTTGACAGGTTTTTCAGCTTTTTCCCTTATCTTAATTGAAGATTGTCCCTTTCTGCAGTCTGCTTGGGCACCCCCCAGCTGTTCTGAGGTGAGCAGTGTTACATCAGTAAAAGGGACGGGAGGGGGATACTTTATCCTTCAATTACTCTCTGACAGAATTGAAATAACACTCTCCAAGGCCCAAATACTATGATGATTAATTAGAGCTGCTTTTATTATAAAACATTACTATCCCTTTAAGTTCCCAAATGCACGCTAAGAAGCGTGAATGATGGGAACATCAAAGGAAAAAAAGCTAACGATCGGTGCCTGACACACTGTCAAGCACCGATGGTTAGCTCAGACGTACAGTCAACTTCACAAACGATAACCCTACACTACTCCTAACAGTATAATACTACTACCACCTAACACTAGCCTAACACCCAGATCTGTGTTACAATTAGCTGTCATCCACTATCCATCTTCTTCTATCTGCTTTTCGTCTGTTTTCTCAGATCTTCTTTCTTCTGTGTCTTCTTTCCTATAAAATAAAAAGAAATGTCAATGTCATATTTGAAATAAAAAGAAATTCCCCCAAGATATGCCATCGTTATCCCTTATGAGGGCTGGAGGGGGGTAGCCATTTAGTGCTCAAAGGGTTAAATGCAATGTGGCATATTATTTAAAAATACAATTTAGGCAGTCTTTTTCCAAAAAATACGTCAAATCTTGTTAGCCATAATAAAAATCCATGTCCATGGTTAAATAAAATTCCACTGGCGGCGGCAGAAATGTGTACCAGCACAGACCCACCCTTGCACATTTCCTGGGCCATTGCCTGAGACCCAATGAAGGAATTTTGAACAGAGACCGTCTTTTTATTTGGACAGTCTCTGTTCAAAGCGATTTTCTTCATACCTCTGGCCCAGAAGCTGATTGGCTGAGAGATGTATAAACACACATCCCAGTCAGTGGCAGGCTGGCATCCTTTTTGAACAGAGTGGCCACATAAAAAGCCAGTCTCTGTTCAAAATTCCCTCACTGGGACTCATTCAAAGACTCTGTACGTTTGCAAGGGGAGTCTTTGCTGGTACACATTGCTGTCGCCACCTGCGGAATTTTATTTAACCATGGACAAGCCTTTTTTTATTATGGCTAACAAGATTTTTCTTATTTTTTGGAAAAAGATGGCAGAATTTAATTTTTAAAGAATATGCCACGCTGCATTTAATCCTTTTTAAGTGCTGGAGGGCTACCTGTCTGGCACTCATAAGGTTAACTATGGAATATCTTGGGGGCATTTATTTTTATTTCAAATATGACATTGACATTTCTTTTTATTTTATAGGAAAGAAGACGAAGAAGATTTGAGAAAACAGAAGAAGGATGTTACTGTTCAGTACACTCAGACACGGTAGATGTTGGTAAAACACAATTTAATCAAAGCACACAAGGAATGGTGTAACCCTCACGGGTCCAGTAATTAGCAGCAATAACTGACACAGGACAGGTTACAAGCTAGTTAACCCACACGGGTCCAGTATGGACATACAATCACAATACTGACACAGGTCAGGTAACTTTGAATGATACAGTGTAGTAAAGTCCAATGTGACCAATGGAGCCACTGACTAAGTAGCCCAGAATAGCGGAGGCCCAATGTCGCCTGAGGCAGCAGGAGGCAACAGTGACAGAACGGCAGCAGCTAACAAGCAAGGTACACCTGTACGGAGGATGCAACGGTGAACGCCCACCGTAGGCTACAAAAGGGCGAGTCAGAGCTTGTGCCAGGAACGGAGGCCCTACCGAGACTATCCACCACCGGTTAATGTGCGTATAGGTATAAAATGGATGGCAACCGGAAGTGCCCAACTGTACCTATATGGGAATTCCAACCCCACAGAGTACCGAAGATGTAACTACACTGGTGTAGCAAGAGTAGAACGAGGCACCACCCCCGAAGGGGTTAATGAACGCTATGGTCTGGACTCGGCAGACTACCGGATGCGCCCAACTGAACCCAAAGCGGAAGACCAAGCGATTACTAGTACGGTGTGGAGCAGCACTGACACACTGAGATAAAACTCATGGACTGGATTGTACACGGTACCGGAGTACCATAACAAAGAAAGGCACAGTAACATGAGAGATGTGCAAAGATACAGCAGCAGGAACTGCCAGGTCTTCGCCCAGCCGGGCACGGAGCAAGCAGGAACCACCGTCAAGCCGATTCGGTACACAGCACAGGAACGTCAGCCAACCCGGGTCGGTACACGGAGCAGGATCGTCAGTCTCGCCGGGTCGGTACACGGAGCAGGGTCGTCGGTCTCGCCGGGTCGGTACACTGAGAAGGAATGTCAGCCAGGCCGGGTCAGAACAGGAAGCAGGAACGTCAGCCAATCTGAATCAGAAACAGTGACAAGAGCGTAGTCAGGCAGTCCTGGGTCATACACTGGTATCAAGTAGACAAAACTAGCGCTAGGCATCAGGTGCACCACGAAAGGGCAAACGCTAAGTGACAGCCCAGGGTATAAAAAGGCTGTCACTGGGAGGAGCTGTACAGCGCAGCCAATGGAAAGGCAGCAGTAACAAGATTGTCAGAATGTCGCCAGATCACGGGTGCCGTGATAAAGGAAGATAGAAGAAGAAGACGGACAGTAGCGTAAGCATACCCCACTGGAACTCAGAGGGTTAATTCTACTAACATTTTACACATTTTTCAGTACTTTGGATGTATTGATATGGGGCTTAGGGTCCTATATCAACACATCCACTGGTCACTAAAGTTTTTTCAGTTTTTTTTTTTTTTTTTTAACTTTCAATTCCTTCGTAGGCACCTTGGGGTCCTCTTAAGGGACTCTGCACACAGAAAAAATTGGTGAGTTTTCCACGGGATAAAGTGGGATCTCCTCACCTAACTCATGGAACAGAATGGCATATTTCAGCATTTTTTATTTTATTTTATTTTTTTTAATGGGCGAAAACACTGTAACATTAATTGCCCGAGGTGGGTTTGTTTTTTATACTGTACTTTTCATAGCACAGGTAACTGAATAGCTTACTGTGCTTTAAAAACAATACCGGAAGGCCTTTTCTTAGTCAATGAAGGCTATACATAATGGAAGGTTGTACTCATTGTGATGCTCTATAAGTCCATTGTACTGAAACCGCTCCTGATGCCTGCTTTTATAGGTTGTATCCATTCTTATTAATAATACCTTTGTGAAAATCTTGCAGACGACTGGCAGTAGGCTTATTGGTCAGTAGTGTTTTAAATCCACATTTTCACATTTTTTGTGCATTATGCTGACTTTTTTTCATTTTGAAAATAGTGTAGATAGGACTTTGAATAAGGTTTGACTTCTGGCTTCAGATAATTCAGTAGTGACTTTATCAGGCTCAGATGCTTTGCCATTTTTCATTGATTTTATTGCAGCTTCTACTTCTTCTACCAAAATGTCTGGCGCAGCTCCAGCCTCTGGCACTGCATTCTTATAAAGATTTGAATAAAATTCTTCCACTCGTTTTAGTAATTGTTGAGTTTTTGATGTTCCATCTTCAAGCTTTGATGCAAACATTTAGCTTCTGTGTGTGGCCATCTTTCTTTAGCCCTTCTTTAGCCCTTCCAGTGTCCTTTTGATGAGCTCAACATTGAACTTGCATGTTTCTTCCTTGTGGTCTTCATTGTGCTGCAAGACCTTCAGACACAGATATTTCAATCCACAATGAAAAAGTTATTGAGACTATCATGGACACTGCCTATGCAGAAGCAGAATTTGAAACTGCTGAAATAAGTTTTTTTTTGCCTTCTATTGGATCAACAGAGGTAAACATGAATAGAAAAAGGTTTGAACTTGATGGATGCAAGTCTTTTTTCAACCTAAACTACTATGCAACTATACCTTTTGCACCTACTGTAAAAAAAAAAAAACAAAAAAAAACGAATATCAAAAGAAACCGCTGCCATAATGAAAAAATTAAGCAAAACAGTAATATTAAATATAGGGTAGAATATCTAATATGTTTTATTGAGGAATGCATTCACTGTTTAGGTTTAAAGGGATAGTAATACTTCGTTTTAACTTTATTTTATTTTGTAGGCATTAAAAAACATGAAGACCGATACAAGTCTTATCTCTCAAACCTTTATGGTTTAAGAGATATTCACAAGCAAAGTTTCCCCTCTCCGCCCCTTTTACCTAGTGTAAGCCATCTCTTCTCAGATGTGAATCTGGTTGCAAGACCAGACAGCAGGGGACAATCTTCTTTATATGAAAACAATGAAAGCCCTACCCCCCTTGACAAGCTTTTCAGGTTTTTCCCTTATCGTAATTGAAGATTGTCCCTCTCTGCAGTCTACCTGGGCACCTCCTTTCTGATCTGGCTGAACAGTGTTACATCAGTAAAAGGGGCAGGAGGGGGACACTTTGTCATTGAATTACTCCTGAACTACAACTCTGACAGAATTGAAATAACACTCTCCAAAGTCCAAATACTATGATGATTAATTAGAGCTGTTTTTATTATGAAACTTTACTATCCCTTTAAGGTGTAGAAAATCGCCTGGGTGCTCATTTGATTGTAGAATCATATACAAAGGTAGTGAAGGAAAGCACTCACAGGAAGCTTTTTGCAGTGAATAAACAGGCAAATTTGTTGAATTATTACTTTTTTTTTTTTTTTTTTTAACATCTTGTAAAACCTTCTCAAGCAACACCTACGTGAAACAAATATTTTGATTTGGACACTTTCCATTGTGGATTCACAATGATGTAGATGGGCTTCAAAGATAAGGCAGTGTGTGGCAGACTTATCTAACACATAAATGGTTAATCTAAATTTTCCTGGAGGTGGTCATCTTTACACTCTCTTTATTACAATTCACAGAATTGCCATCAGCAGACTAGCTTTGACACAGGTTGGTTCACTGAACAGTACTGCAGCTGGTTCTCGCAAAAGGCTATAAATAACTTGTTAATGTTCCATTCCTCTTGTAACCTATAAACTGGAAATCTGAGCTCTGACTCTTAATAGCACAGGACTATGGGGAGGGATAGCATTTTTTAATGCAGTGTCAAAGCAGCCATGCCTGGTTTTTATTTTAGGTAATATTAGCAAAGTACATCTAGCAGGCTCATAAAAATGCTTCCTCCTCAAAATTAAATTTAGGAGAAAAGAGACGTTCTCTGCTAAGGACTGTGTTCAATAAGTTAAAGAGTAGCAATTCTGGAGCAAACTAAGTGCACAAATTGGGAAATTAGTGTTTGGAATTCAGTCTCTCAATCTTTATTTCTCTTCTGTGTCCCTACCCATAGCAATGCAAAGTGGGTATTTTCTCCTCCCTCTAGCTGTGCAGGACCTCCCTCCAGCTGTAATTCTTTTCAGGGGCTGTTTTTCCTACAGTACTCACATTAACCATGTGAGTGTCAGTGGGGTAAGCATACACCACTGGAACTCATAGGGTTAATTCTACTAACATTTATTCACTACTTTGGATGTATTTCTATGGGGCCCTACACATCCACTGGTCACTTAGGTTTTTTTTCTGTTGGATATTAGCGCCTATTGCATGGAACAGCTATGGGATGTACATTCGCACTTTCATTCACTAATTTATATATGGGCGAATGGGAAGCTGAGAACATATGGAACAATAACTCATTTGGGAGACAGAGGAAGAAAAATTGCAAGAATTTGTTTAAATATATTAAAAAGAACGCTTTCAATATCAAGTTCACTGGCCATTGGAATGCAATCCAACTAGAATGTTTTGATTTAATTTTATTTTATGAAATGGACAAAATATTGACCAGGAACTTTAGAAAGAAAGTTGATAGTAACGGTATCTTGCATTTCACCAGTGAACATAGAAAGTGTAAAGAGAATATCCCATTTCATCAGCTACAGAGAGTAAAAACGAACTGTAGTAGGAATGAAGATTTTGAGGAGGCGGCCTTGGTAATTAAAAATATATTTTTAGAAATGGATTTAGGGTTTTACAGTAAGATTGATCGAGGAAGCCTACACAAAAAGGGGAAGTCCCTGAAAGTGGTGTATATAATATTAAACACAATTTAACCCTTTGAGTGCTAGGAAGGTGTGCAACACATTGCATTGCAATGCCTTGCGCACCCCTCTGGCACTCAAGGGTTAAACAAACTGGCATATTTTAAAAGAGGACCACATCTTAGGACTAATTGTCGAGATAAACCAAAGGTATTTTTTAAGCGAAATCTAAATGTTAAAGAAATTGTGGTCCCTAGTGATATGAAAACTAAAAGCCTGAGAAAAAACACACAGCAAAGGTAATTTTCTGAACAAACCTGTTGGAAATAAAACTGCTCCACTTGAGTGCATTATCTATTCAACAACATGGCCAAGGTTGGAGAAAGGAATAGAAAAGATTGCTTTATTTCCAAGAGCACTGGAAAACAGTATCCTATATAACAATTTGCTAGGATGTTTGTCACAGTAGAGACTGTGCAAGACTGCATCGCGTGGAGCAGTGAGGTAGAGGCCCAGTTAACCCTTTGAGTGTCAGAGGGGTATGCGTTGTACACAGGTTTTTACACTAGGTACTTTATAAAGTATTGCAATAAAGTAAAAAAAAAAAAAAAAAGGAAGAAGCATAAGTTGACACTCACCAAGTAGAAAATGCACCTTTATTGGGCTTGTTCAGTATAACAGCACAGCATTTACTGGGGTAGCTGGCATTTCCACAAGAAAAAAACAGTTTTTTTTGCTCACTGGCACTTTGCCAAGGCATCCATTAATGTAGTGGATGCCTTGACAAAGTGCTGGTAACGCACAAAACAGCTGTCAGTTTTTTTCTTGTGGGAATCCCAGCTACCCTAGTAAACGCCTTGCCATTATATCGAAAAAGTCTAATAAAGGTGCATTTTATAACAGGTAAGTGCCAACTTGTACTTCTTCTTTTTACTTTATTGCAATATTGTGGATGTTTTTTCTATGCTTTTGAACACAGTGATAGAATTGCATTTGATGGATGATTTCCTTATGCCTGTATACTTTGTGAAACCGTTTATAATATCAGTCTATGTCTTGGTCCTGGGATTGTCGCAGCAACACCTCCATGTCTGTACATGTTCCTAGGTTTGTGTAGCTGGTCATTTTACTCTATTAGGATTACAATATACAATGTTTTAACTATAATTGCACCTTTGTAGTGTATCTCCTCACTTTTAGCTGTGGTATACAATATGAACTCGGACAACTAGAAAGCTGAAGATGAAATTTAAAGAACATTTGAAGAATATAGATAATAGATTTGAGAATCACAGTGTCTCTAAGCATTGTAAGGATTG
Organism: Rhinophrynus dorsalis; assembly: GCA_037306005.1. Lineage (NCBI taxonomy): Eukaryota > Metazoa > Chordata > Amphibia > Anura > Rhinophrynidae > Rhinophrynus > Rhinophrynus dorsalis. The sequence goes on along the minus strand of CM074725.1, from coordinate 144,852,980 downwards.
CCAGGGATCATCAGATAAGTGGATTATGGTTATTTCAATCAAGAGTGTGCAGTTAGATAGAATGTGAGGAGGTAGATTGCGCATACTCTGTCAAAGGGAAACATTCTGGATTTATGAACTCAGGACCATTAAACCAGATAGCTTGAATACTGAAGTTGGCTTTGCAGCATTTATTTAAGAATTGTGTGCACAAGTGAATGGATATATACATACATATAACGCAATCATACACATATGGTAGATTTTTTTTCTTTATAATGTGCCAGTACCTACAACATAATTAGGGTTATGGAGGGACATAGGTTTTCTGCAGAATTTATCACGACTCGCTACTGAAAAAAAATATGTCAATAGCAATATTCATTTCCAGAGCTTACACTTTGGCCCTTGGAAAATGTCATTATTGTTTTGTAGTAACATAGTAAATTAGTTCGAAAAAAACCCTTTCCTCTGCTGAACTTGAAACCTCCTTTCCTCTAATCTCAAGGGGTGGCCCCTGGTTATTTGATTAGGCCTTGGAATGAATAACTCACCAGAGAGATCCTTGTTTTGACCTCTTATATACTTGTAAATTGTGATATGATCTCCTCTTAGTCATGTTTTCTCTACAGTAAATAAACCAAGTCTGTCTAGTCGTTCCTCATACATCAAGTCCTCCATTCACTTAATTTTGCTGCTCTTTGCTGTACTCTCTCCAGTTTTAGAATATACTTTTTCAGAACTGGTGGCCTAACTGCATATTCAGGTGAGGTCTTACCAACAATTTGTACAATGGAAAATTATGTTATCCATTCTTGCTTCAATGCCCCTTTTTATGCAAGACAGGACTTTGTTTGCTTTTGCTACTGCTATTAGACACTGGCCACTGTTTCCAAGTTTGTAGTTTACAAGGATTACTAGATCTTTCTCTAGCAATGAGTCCTCTAAAATGATTCCAATAAGTTCATATGTAGCATTATGATTTTTTCTTCCAAAATGCATGACTTTACACTTTCTCACATGAAACTTCATATTCCATCTGGTTGCCCAATCAGCCATTTTATGTAAATGCCTATATAGAGAACACCTTTCCTGTTCTGTATTTATTACCCTGCATAATTTAGTGTCATCTGCAAATATTGAAATTTTGCTTTCTATATCTATTTCCAGGTGATTTATAAACATACTAAAAAGAAGTGGACCAAGTACTGAACCCTGAGGTACTCTACTCTCAACTTTAACTGAACTGGAGAATTGTCAATTTACAACCACACATGTCCCTTATCCTTCAACCAGTTTTCTATCTAATTGCAAAGGTTATCCCCTAGCCCCAATTTCCATATTTTATACCCCAGCCTCCTGTGTGGCACTGTATCAAATGCTTTTGCAAAATCTAGATATACTGCCTCAAATGCCTTACCATTATCTAGGTTGATGCTTAATTCTCCATAGAAGCTGAAAAGATTACGTTGGCATGATCTATTCCTCATAAAACCATGTTGATTCCTACTAACAATCTTATTTTTTTGCAGTGTAATACTGAATAGATTCCCTTATTATCCTCCTAGCAGTTTTCTCACTACAGAGGTCAAACTCACTGGTCTATAATTCCCAGGATCCGTTTTAGTTCCCTTCTTAAATAAAGGCACTTCTTCAATCTTGTGGCACTGATCCTGTGGTGAGAGAATCTTTAAAGAGTAAAAAGAGGGATATTGCTAACACTGTACTTCAACAAAACTGATAAAGGGATTGTAGGATCTGAGTTACTAGAGAGACTAGCTAAACTGGGTTTGTTTACATTAGAGAAGAGACAGCTAAAGGGTGATACGATTACCATTTACATATATATCCAAGGTCAACTGGAAGATCTCTCCAATTAATTATTTACTGAAAGAACTGAGCAAAAAAACAAGAGGTCATCCATTATGACCAGAGGAAATGCGCTTTTGACTAAAACAAAGGTATGGATGTTTTCCAGTAAGGGCAGTAAAGATATGGAATTCTTTGCTCAGGATGCTGTGTTTGCAGATACTGTAACTGCTTTCTGAAATTATGGATAACTATCAGCACAGGACAATATTGAGAATTATGACAGTTGGCTTCAAAGCAGATAGGATATTGATCCAGGTAAATAGACTACTACCATTTGGAGTCAGGAATTAATTTTTTCACCCACTTGGGGCTTACTTGGAAATGGCTTCAATGGGGTTTTTGTTTGCCATCCTATGGATCAACAGGAGTGATTTGACATGGGCTAGACTTGATGGATGTGTCACGGTAGCTTAGAAAAATACAGACTCTGACAGGTACAGTTAATGAATAGCAAATAAGCATTTCCCCAACCTTCCCCAGGGTCAGGTGTGGAGACAGTGCTACAGTCCACTACCCAGGAGCTGACATGGAACTTAGCCCAAAACAGGAACTAGGAACAAGGCAGAGAACCTAGCCTACAGTTCTGGGTACCACCTAAGATGTAGAAGGGTGGCATGTGGCTGATCTCACCCTAGGACACTAGGGTCAGCAGAAGCGCGATGCCCTAGAACGCTAGAGCCTAAAGGGACCCAATACCCTAGAATGCTAGGGTACACAGCAGTCACCACACCCTAGAACACTAGGGTTCAGGCGAGATCCTAGGAAGACCAGAGCAATATAAGGCCTATCGGTCAGACAGAACTGGAGTAGTACGATGGCAAAGACCAGGCCTAGGGGCCAGGCCCAAGTATAGCACAAGCAGAGTCAGACAAAGCCAAGGTCATACACGTAATGGGTAGTCAGACAAAGCCACAGTACTTAGCACGGAGCGGGTAGGCAGCCAGACCAGAGGTCATACACAGATCGGGTAGTCAGACGGAGCCAGTGATCGAGCATGGATCGTGTAGTCAGACAAGGCCAGAGGTTCAGGCACAAATCGGGTAGTCAGACAGAGCCAAGGGTCATACACGGATCGGAATCAGCAGCCAAGAACGGGTCACAATAAGGAATACAAGCAATGCTCAGATACACCACGAAAGGGCACTGAAGCAATGTTTGAAGGCCGCATATAAGGCCTACCGGGGAGGCAGAGCCTAGATCAGTCAATTAAGCTGTGACTACAAAATAATGAGTGAGCTGTAGTGATGAGCGTATGCAAACAGGTAGTCAAGCAGGGACAAGACATGCTGCTGAGCACAAGTGGGGAAAGTCAGGTAACGTCACGGGAGACGATCACAGGCACCGTGATAGTACCCACCCCTCAATGACCTCTCCCTTGCAGAAAAGGACCAGGTTTAGATGGAAACTGGGAATGGAACTTGTGGAGCAATGCAGGAGCATGGACGTTACCACTGGAAACCCAGGAACGCTCTTCAGGACCATAACCCTTCCAGTGTACAAGATATTGTAAGTGACCTCTGATTCTATGAGAGTCTAGAATGCTTTGGATCTCATACTCCTTATGATCCTCCACCTGTATAGGTCCAGGCTAGACAGGCGCAGAAGTGTAGCAGTTACAGATCAATGGCTTAAGTAAGGATACATGAAACACATTGTGAATGCTCATACTGGCAGTAAAGTCATACGTGACAGGGTTGACTCTCCAAAGTACCCAGCAGGGTATCACGGTGACTGTGCTTTTCCTGTCAGTCTCTGTGTGTTGCGCTCCTATTGGCTGAGCTTGATTTGGCCCGCCCAGTATGGCCTTTTTATACTGGGCCTCTGGCACCTGTCTGATGCCCTTTCGTGGTGTTCCTGTACCAGTGCTTACTTGAGTTGCTGTGTTCCTGTGTACCGACTTGGCCCATTTGTCTACTCCGCTTCTGGTTCGTGCTCCGTGATCCGACCCGGCCTGGCTGACGTTCCTGCTCCGTGACCTGACCCGGCTTGTCTGACGTTCCTGCTCCATGATCTGACCCGGCCTGGCTGACGTTCCTGCTCCGTGACCTGACCCGGCTTGTCTGACATTCCTGCTCCGTGCTCTGGCCCAGCTCTCCAGTTCCTGCTTCATCGTGTAGATGGGTGACATTATTACTTCTGCCTTGTCTGGGCCTACCAGTCAGTGTGTCACTGTTGCCTCCGTTACTGCTCCGGCAGTGTACATTCCGCTGAGCATCCCGTTAACTCTTGCAGAGTTACTGTTGCCTCCTTTGCTGCTGAGCCTTCCGTTAAATTCTTGCAGAGTCACTGTTGCCTCCGTTACTGCTGAGCCTTCCGTTAAATTCTTGCAAAGCTACTGTTGCCTCCGTTACTGCTGAGCCTTCCGTTAACTCTTGCAGAGCTACTGTTGCCTCCGTTATTTCTGAGCCTTCCGTTAACTCTTGCAGAGCCACTGTTGCCTCCGTTACTGCTGAGCCTTCTGTTAACTCTTGCAGAGCTACTGTTGCCTCCGTTACTGCTGAGCCTTCCATTAACTCTTGCAGAGCTACTGTTGCCTCCGTTACTGCTCCGGCAGTGTGCCCGTGGTTGCGTTTCCGTTCAGCTCTTGCAGAGTACTGTTGCCTCCGTTGCTGCACCGACCGAGTGCCATTGGCTCTTTTCAATTCAGCTCTCGCCGAGTACTGTTGCCCCGTGACGGCACCGGCCGGGTGCCATTGGCTCAATCCTATTCAGCTCTTGCAGAATATCGTTGCCTCCATTACTGCACCGGCAGGGTGCCCGTGGCTCTATTTCGTATAGCTCTTGCAGAGTATTGTGTGGCCTCCGTTTACTGCTACGGCAGGGGGTATAAGTCTCAGCTCTGCTCCTGCAGATCTAAAGTGCTTGTCTCCATTCTAGCACCACAGTCTCCTGATCGCTGTTATTCCATCATACTGGGCGTTACTGAACACACCATATCAACTGGACTTTAACCCATGCTGTGCTGAGTTCTCCTTGTTATGCCTGACCTGTGACAGTATATGTACTATATCTTTTATTATAATACTGGGCCTGTGTAGGCCTATGTCAAAGTCCTATATTACACCTGTCTATTCTGCTGTGATACGCTATAGCCCACTAAGGGTATTTTCATTGTGTCTTTTAATAAAACTGTGTTTTATTCTAACCTACTGTGTCAGAGTGTCGAACAAACCGTTACACAGGGACCTACAAAACGAGGGGCCAGTTCCTTACAAGGCACTTGGAGGTTCAGATTACGGAAGGATAACCATACTCTCTCCCCTACTTGAAAAACTGGAGCCAGGAGTTGCCGAAAATGCTCATACAGAGCAGAATGTCTTGTGCCCAAAAGGAGTCATGAAGCAATGATGGCTGGAAACCATAGTTGATCAGAAAAGGAGAACTCTGGGTGAAAGAGTTCACAGCACAGTTCCTGGCAAACTCAGCCCACGGTAACAAGGTCGCCCAGTTATCGTGATAGTCCGAAATGAAGCAGCGTAGAAACTGTTCCAACATTTGGTTGGATCTTTCAGCAGCACCGTTCGACTGGGGGTGGTAGGCAGAGGAGAACGAGAGTTGAATCCCCATCTGATTACAGAAAGACCTACAGAATTGGGATACAAACTGGCTTCCTCAATCTGATACCAACACCTTGGGCACTCTGTGGAGTCGAAACACCTCTTTAGTGAATACCTCGGCCAGTTCTCTTGAGGAAGGAAGTCCCTTCAAAGGGATAAAGTGGGCCATCTTGGAAAACCAGTCAACTATCATCAAAATGACCGTGTACCCCTTGGACGCTGGCAGTTCTACCATAAAGTCTATGGACAAGTGAGACCAAGGACGCTCGCCATTGGGAACTGTTTGGAGTAGGCCTACAGGAAGATGTCTCGGGCTCTTAGCACGAGCATAAATGGAACATGCTGCTACAAAATCAGAGCAGTCTGTCCTCAGATTGGGCCACCAAAAGAGCTGGGAGACAGACCAAATCAATTGGTCACAGCCAATATGTCCAGCAGCCTTCGAGGAGTGATAGGTCTCCAAGAATCTTGTGTGAAGAGACTTGGGTACAAAGCATGATACAAAGTTGAATCTGGACAAAAATAATGCCCACCTGGCCTGCCGTGGGGACAGCATCTTAGCCTCTGACAGATATGTCAGATTCTTATGGTCAGTAAGAATCAGGGTTGGAGCACTCGTCCCCTCAAGTAGGTAACGCCATTCTTAGAGAGCAAGGATAATGGCCAGGAGCTCGCGATCACCAATGTCATACAGACTCTGAACTTTAGACAATTTTTTCGAAAAAAACCCACATGGGAGTAGGGTTTTACCAGGCCCTGATCGCTGGGACAGGAGGGCTCCTACTTCTGACTCAGACGCATCGACCTCCAGTGTAAAGGGTATGGCTGGGTTGAGATGAGACAAGATCAGAGCCCTTGCAAAAACAGACTTCAAATCCTCAAATGCCCAGGGAGCACTGGGGGATCATTTAGATGGGTTCGCTCCCTTGTGTGTCATGTCAGTCAATGGTTTATCCACTGTGGAAAAGTTCTTTATAAATTTCCTATAATAGTTAGTGTAACCCAAGAATCTCTGTATGGCTTTTAGCCCTACCCCGGGCGGGGCCATTGCACAACAGCCAAGAGCTTTTGTGGGTCCATTGCAAGACCGGATGAGGAAATTACATAACCCAAGAAGGCCACTTGAGTTCTATGAAATTTGCACTTTTCCAACTTACAGAACAGCTTGTTTTCTCTCAAAACTTGCAAAACTGATGCAACATCCTCCCTATGTGCTGTTAGGTTCGGTGAATGGATTAGGATATCATTCAAGTAGACTACTACACATCTTTGTAGCAAGTCTCTTAGTACATCGTTAATAAATTCTTGGAAGACCGCCAGAGCATTACATAAACCAAATGGCATAACCAAATATTCGTAGTGTCCGCTACGAGTATTAAATGCAGATTTTCACTCGTCTCCATCCTTGATTCTGACAAGGTTATAAGCTGCCCTTAGGTCAAGTTTAGTGAACACCATGGAACCCTTAATACGTTCGAACAACTCGGTAATCAACGGTATGGGGTAAGCATTCTTGACCATAAGTTTATTCAGTCCTCTATAGTCAATGCAGGGTCTTAGCTCCCCATCTTTTTCCTTTACGAAAAAGAATCCTGCACCAGCTGGTGAGGATGACTTAAGAATAATCCCTCTGGCTAGGGCGTCAGCCACCTACTCCTCCATGGCTCGATTCTCCTCCATTGATAGATGATATGTGCGCCCTTTGGGAGGTATGGCACTTGGTATTAAATTAATAGTACACTCATATGCCCTGTGCATTGGCAATGTACTGGCCTCTACCTTATTGAATACCTCACTGAAAGACTGATACTCTGAGGGTAATGAGGAAGAGGTAAAAAGGATCTTGGTAGGCTGCTGAAGGCAAGACTTGGCCCAATAGGATGACCAAGACAAAATATCAGACGTCTGCCAATTTATTCTGGGGTTGTGTGTCTGTAGCCAAGGAAACCCCAGAATGATAGCATAGTGAGGAGACTTTATGACCTGAAATTGTAGAGTCTCCACGTGGAGAGCCCCCACCCTTAGAAACAGTAGACAAGCCTCATGTCACGTGTGATAGTTGCAACGGTCTCCCATCGATGGCCTCAATAGCAAGAGGAGAAGAACAAGGTACCAGTGGAATAGTATGTCTGGAAGTGAACTCTGCATCCATGAAATACCCTGGGGCTCCGGAGTCTATCAATGCTGGAGCCATGACCGAAGATACAGCCCAAGATATAATCACTTTAAGGATGAGTTTCCCTTGCATCTAGTCTGGAGACTGTGAAAATCCACCCAGGGTCTGTCCCCGACACAACCCTAGGTGTGGGCATTTCCCGGCCGCATGGGACAAGATTGCAACAAGTAACCTGCCTTACCACAGTAAAGGCACAGGCCCTCTCTTCGACGGAAGGCTCTCTCCTCCCCCGAAATGCGCGTGAACCCCAGTTGAATAGGTTCAGTTCCTGACGGTCTCAGCACTAGGAGGCATGGGAGGCGAGGGAGGATAGGGTGGGAGTGTAAAAATAGGTGCATACGGGAGGAAGACTTACGCATCCTTTCTGTAACTGAGGATCTTTCTTTGATCCTAGTATCGATCAGAATTGAAAAGGTGATGAGTTCATCTAGATCCTCTGTCAGCTCTAGGGCTGCTGTCTCATCCTTAATCGAGTCATTTAGCCCTAGTGAGAAAGCGGCTACCAGTGCCTCGTTATTCCAGCCCACCTCTGCCTCCAAAGTACGAAATTCGATTGCGTACTCAGCTACCGTGCATGCGCCCTGGCGGATAGTCATGAGTTGTTTAGCAGCAGACATCATCTGGGCTGGAACATCAAAGACTCTGAGAAATGCGATCACAAATTCCAAGAAATTCAAAATTATGGGTTTCTCTGTTTCCCATAACGGGTTGGCCCACACCAGAGCTTTCACTGACAGGAGAGAAATCACGAAGCCAACTTTGCTTCGTTCGCTTGGAAAAGCATTCGGCACCAATTCCAGAAAAATGCCCAACTGGTTGAAGAACCCACGACAGAGTGTAGGTTCCCCATCATAGTGATAAGGGAGTGGAATGGATCTGGACAGCCCTCAGAACATACCAGTGTCTGGATTTGCAACCACCGCCGGTGCCGGGTCAGGGGAGGCCACCGGTTGTCCTGCAGCTCTGTCAAGGTGCGCTGTGCGATTGAGGAAGGTCTTCATGGCCAAGGCAATCTGATCAATGCGCTGATCTTGTAAGTCCATTCTGCTAGAATGCTGGGTACCTGTGGGTTGCCTGTACCTTCAGTAGTCATGTGGCCCTTTCGTACTGTCACGGTAGCTTAGACAAATAAAGATTCTGACAGGTACAATTAAAATCAACACCACTTTACTGAAAGATATAATGAATAGCAAATAAGTACTTTCCCAACCTTCCCCGGGTTCAGGCGTGGAGACAGTGCTACAGTCCACTACCCAGGAGCTGACACTGAACGTAGCCCAAAACAGGAACCAAGAACAAGGCAGAGAATGTAGCTTACAGTTCTGGGTACCACCTAAGATGTAGAAGGGTGGCAAGTGGTCGATCTCACCCTAGGATGCTAGGGTCAGCAGAAGCGCGATGCCTTAGAACTCTAGAGCCTAAAGGGACCAAATACCCTAGAACGCTAGGGTACACAGCAGTCGCCACACCCTAGAACACTAGGGTTCAAGCGAGATCCTAGGTAGACCAGAGGGATAGAAGGCCTATCGGTCAGACAGAACCCGGAGTAGTACAAGGGCAAAGACCAAGCCTAGGGACCTGCACGGAGAGGGTGCCAGGCCCAAGGTATAGTGCAAGCCAAGGTCATACATGTAATGGGTAGTCAGACAGAGCTACAGTACTTAGCACTGAACATGTAGTCAGCCAGACCAGGGGTCCTACACGGATCAGGTAGTCAGCCAGAGCCAGGGATCGAGCACGGATCGGGTAGTCAGACAAGGCCAGTGGGTCAGGCAAAAATCAGGTAGTTAGACGGAGCCAAGGGTCATACACGGATCTGAATCAGCAGCCAAGAACGGGTCACAATGAGGACTACAAACAATACTCAAACACCACGAAAGAGCACTGAAGCAATGTTTTAAGGCCTCATATAAGGTCTACCGGAGAGGCGGAGCCTAGATCAGTCAATTAAGCTGTGCCTACAAAATGGTGAGCGAGCTGTAGTGACGTGCGTATGCAAACAGGAAGTCAAGCAGTGACCAGACATGCTGCTGAGCACAAGTGGGTAAAGTCAGGTAACGCCACGGGAGAAGATCATGGGCCCTGTGATAACATGTCTTTTTTTAGCCTCATTAGCTGTGTTACTATAATACTATAAATATATCAAATGATAATCATTCTGTGATAATCATTTTGACCAATGTTTACTTCATAGCTCTGTTAATCCAAAATCCTGTTTATAATCGAAATTAATGAAAAAGTTAATAATAAAGAACATTCTAACTTGTACTGGATAAATTAGCGATCAGTATCAGGAGATAAGGTCATGCTGTGGGAATACTGATATTAACAGTCAGCGGTTTCAACGATGAGGTAATGAAAATGTTCCTTCTTGTGTTCCAAATGGTCAGTCTACTGACAGATGAGTTTAATTTCAGTGAGTAAGGTCGTAATAGTACAATAACAACCTGAGGATGTATGAGAATTGTAATGCTGATTGAAATGAAAAAGTCCTATTCTCGGCTTTCGATCTAGTTAATGATACTTGTTGTCCCGGTGCTGCTTTCTCATACTCCTGGGAGGGGGGTATGCTCTAAGCGTGATAAAGAGGTGATAAAGTGGAGATGACTTCTCCAGTGATATCACTTTGCCAAGTCCTGTGGTATTCCATTGAGCCAATGCGCCAAGATTTCTCCAACTTTGGACGTCTTAGTACATAGGTTCTGTCAAAGAAAATAGAAACTGGAAAAGTGATATCACTGGAGAAGTTATCTCCACTTTATCCGCCTCTTTATCACACTTTAGTGCATAACCCTCCTGGAATTCCCACAGGTCATACACTTGCTCTGCAGTGCAAGAAACCAAGTATTGTTGGCGTTTTGCACACATTGGTGGTCTCCATAAGGGACTTAATTTTAGTTCTATCAAGGTCCAGACTTCAGCCTTGTCTGTCTTTTTCAGAAGTGTAGACATTTGTGCAAGTGGTGGCTTTTACCTATCTTTTCTTTCAGCATCACACTCCTCCATGGGACTTAAACTTGGTCCTTGGGGTGCTTGAGAAGGATCCATTTAGGCCATTGTCTTCTGTGTCTCTTTCTTGCTTGACTCACAAGACTGCTTTCCTATTTGTGATTATGTCTGTGTGGTATTGGGCCAAACTGCAAGCTTTGTTGTGTAGACCTCCACTTCTCATTTTCACGTGGATAGGGTGGTGCTGAGCACTCCCTTTGGGTTCCCTCCCAAGGAGGTTTCTGATTTTCATATTATTTAGGAAATTGACATCTTTCACTGGAGAGTGGTACAAGAGTGTCTGCAGGCAACAGTGAAGCATGATGGAGGTTCTTTGCAAGTTTGGGGCTGCATTTCTGCAGACCCTGACATAACAACTGAGAAAGTATGGAAACAATGGAGTTTACACAAGCCATAGTGACATTGACCCAACAAATCTCCATTCTGATACAAACCATGAAGGATTTACAAACAGGTCAAACTAATCTACAACACCAACTCTAGTAGATTTGCGCCAGTCATCCCACATCCCAAACTGTTCCATCATAGCCACCTGTGCCAACTTCCAAACGAGCTATGGTGACCCCTGAACTCCAGGTTGACTTATCTGATAAATTCAACAATGAAAAAACCTAATTTTGGACCTCCATAACCTACTGCCGGGTCCCCTTCTCTCTCCCATCAAGAACCTACTACTCAGACTTTGTGAAGATCTGTACAGAGATGTCTAGGGTATTCCAAGCCTTGGTTCATCACCTACTCCAGGCCAATAGCAATCTGTTAGAAACATGTACTTCTTTTTTTGTCATACCATGTAGTCCGCCTTTGATGACCTGTATAAGACCCTGCTACTTTTGTAGGAACATATATATGGCCAAGGTACTTGCACATCTATGACAGCAGAACCTCTGTGACAAGTTGGAGAAATGTGTATTCGTCATGGATATGGTAGAGTTTATGGATTACATACTTTCACACAATGGACTGCAAATGGATCCTCATAAAGTATCTGTTTTAGTTGATTGAGGATTCAAAAGTTTCAAGTAACACATCACCTACAGATGTGGATCCAAGAAAAGTAAGGCAGATACCTTATCCCACACAGATAGTCCAGAACAAGAACCTCCTAACCAAACATTTTGCAACAGGGATATTATCACGGTGCCCGTGATTGATGCATTATTGTGTCTATCACCTATAGGGGGCTCCCATTGGCTGCTTGCCTTTAGCCCACCTCATATTGCCTATTTAAGCACCCTTTGGCTGCCCTTTTGTGGTGTCTCTGACTCTTCCATTACCACCATGCTACAGAAGCTTCATTGGCCTCTCTGCTGAGTTCCTGAGTTCGTGCTGTTCCAGAGTTTGCTGTCTGCTGTGTTGGTTCCAGTACCTGTTCCGGTTGAGTCTCCTGTAGTTGCTGTTTCCTGCTGCCGGTCTCCGTTATCATTCCTGATCCGGTTGGACATCCTTGCTGGTTCCTGTCATTTCCTGAGCCTGGTTCCTGCAGCGGTGACGACATTGGTTCCCAGCGCGCGGCGCTGGTTCACTCCATAGCCTCACGGCATTACACATTGACCTGTGTTGGCTCCCAGCGTGCGGACGCTGGTTCGCTCTTAAGCCTTGCGGCTATATTATACAAGTCTGTTGGTTCCCAGCGTGCGGGCACTGGCTCGCTCCTTTGCATCACAGCATTAAACATTGAGATCTGTTGGCTCCCAGCGTGCAGATGCTGGTTCGCTCTCAACCCTTGCGGCTATATTATACAAGTCCGTTGGTTCCTAGCGTGCGGGCGCTGGTCCACTCCTTTGCCTCACAGCATTACACATTGAGATCTGTTGGCTCCCAGCCTGCGGACGCTGGTTCGCTCTCAAGCCTTGCGGCTATAATATACAAGTCTGTTGGTTCCCAGCGCGCGGGCACTGGTTCGCTCCTGGGCCTCTTGGCTTACTACTCAGTTATACTGTTGGTCCTCAGTGTGTTGTCCAGTCCTAGACAGCTATTACTCCATCTATACCCAGGTATTGGGGTCCATAACTAACTGGTGTATTTGGGCTGCGTATTATTACTTTACATCTTAGACTGTCATTATCATCTGACAGTTATTGTGGCCACTCTGGTTGACACCTCCTCCTTTGGCTGCCCTGCCCGGTATATTGGTAAGGCCGGTAGAACCTTCTATCATTCCATCTTAAGGTTGCCTTACCCGGTATTGGCAGAGCCGGTAGAGCCTACCCTCTCAGTGTTCCTTCAGACTGCCTTGCCCGGTATATTGGCAGGGCCGGTAGAGTCTGTTTCAGCTGGTTATCCGTTAGGCTGCCTTGCCCAGTATATTGGCAGGGCCGGTAGAGCCTGTATACTCCTGACTGTTGTTTGGCTGCCTTGCCCGGTATATTGGCAGGGCCGGTAGAGCCACCTTTCTATTGCTTGCCCAGGCTGCCTTGCCCGGTATATTGGCAGGGCCGGTAGAGCCTGATTCTATATTGCTATATCTACTTGCCATTCTATGTATTGTATGTACATGTATGAAATCCTATGGGATTATCTTTAACTTTTCAATAAAGTTGTGTTTTTACCTAACCTTACGTCTGAGAGTCGTAATAAACCGTGACAGATATTTTGTGGCAGTCTTATCCTTCCTTTAGGACCACATCCAGTCACATACCAACACTGCCATATCTATTTGCCCATCATATCTCACTCCATAAAATTGATTATTCATGTACACAAATCATGTTTTTGAACCCCCTCTTGTACACCTTGATGTTCTCCAGTTTCAGCATTATTCTTCTCCTGCTGTTCACAGTGGGGGGGGGGGGGGGGGGGAGACTGCGGACCTAATTCTGAACACATTCTGGAGACCTGGGGGATGTAGGAATATTCTGAAATACCTTGGCCTCTGTCCCACCTCTGCTCACCACAAAGTCATCAACACCAAACCTGCAAGCCTGCTACAATCACTGACTGTACCTTCTTGTCCTTGGTCAGACATTGCCATGGATTTGATAACGTATCTTCCTCCAGCACAGAGATATGACTGCACTATGTTGGTGGTGGACAGGTTCTCAAAGATGGCATTCTCACCAAGGAATTACACTCAATGTCAGAGACTGCTATCCTCATCATTAGTGAGATGATTTGTCTCCATGATCTCCTTGAAACTATTGTCTCAGAACGAAGTACACTGTTTACCTTTTGTTTTGATTGCTTTCTGTAATGGTCTTCATATACAAAGGTCACTCTCAACTGATTACCATCCATAGACCAATGGACAGACAGAGAGTACAAACCAAGAATTGCAGTAATACTGCAGGTGGTATACCACTCGCCTTCAAGATGATTGGATTCAACTTCTTCCTCTGGCTGACTTTGCCTATAATAATCAGGTCAACAGATAAATAAACATAATTCCTTTCTTTGAAAAATATCTGCCTTAACCTTCCACAATGTGCATCACCTGGTTTTCCATGACTCTTTCATCAAACTATTCATAAATGTGCGTAAGCCGAGCTCCCTTAGATAAAAAATATTACTTTATTATTACACTTTAAAACATGTTAAAACAGCATACTGCCGGACTTGCCTCGGGGTAACTTTGGACTCGTCTCTTTCCTTCTCCACGCACATTAATGACTTAACCAAAACCTGTTGCTTCTTTCTTCAGAATCTAGCAAAAATCTGGCCATTCCTCTCTCACTCTACAACAGAAACCCTCACACATGCTCTTATCCTCTCTCGCCTGGACTACTGCAACTCTTTACTTATTGATCTTCCTACTAACCATATCGCTCCTCTTCAAACAGTTCTTAATTCAGCCACCAGAATTCTCTTCCTCTCCTCCAGAACAGTACTCACCCCACCACTTTTAAAATCACTGTCATGGCTTCTCATAAAGCAGCGTATCACATTCAAAATCTTCCTCATTACCTTCAAGGCTCTCCATCACTTGTCCCCGCCTTATATTTCATCTTTGATATCCCGCCATATTCCTGCACATCCACTAAACACCACTCACGGTGGACAACTCTCTACCCCTTAAACCACTATTGCTGTTTCACGACTGAAGGCTTTCTCCCTTGCTGCTCCCTACCTCTGGAATGCCCTGCCACGCAGTATTCACCAAGCATCAACCCTCAACAACTTTAAATCCAAACTAAAAGAGCACCTTTTAAATATAGCAACAGTTTAACATGAAAAGTTTCTCATATGTCAAAAGCTGCACTTCCTCCTCTACCAGATTGTATCTATATGTCACCCATCCTATACTTAGATTGTAAGCTCTATGGGGCAGGGACCTTTCATCCTCATGTATACTCACCTGTTGTTCCCCTTATGATTGTCTTTATAAGTACTTAATCACTGCACTTAGTGTACCCCTTCTATATCAAATGTAAACTGTAAAGTGCCAAGTACACTGGTTGGCGCTATATAAATAAAATATACAATACAAGTCCAGCCCATGCCAAATCACCCCTGTTGATCCAGAGGAAGGGGAAACAAACATTGAAGCCATTTCCAATTAAGCCCCAATTGGGTAAAAAAAAAAACCTTCCTGACTCCAAAATGGCCGTCAGATATTTCCCTGGATCAGCATCCTATCTGCTTTGATGCCAACACTCATAATTCTCTATATCGTTCTGTGCTAGCTAGGTATCCATTACTGTTTTGAAAGCAGTTACAGTATCTGAAGCACAGCATCCCAAGTCAAATATTTCCATAACTTAACTGTCCTTACTGTTAAATATCCCTGTCTATGTTCTTAAATCAGCTCCTTGAGTAGATAAATCCCTGGATGCTTCTGCCCTGGAGCTTAGTTGTTATTGTCTTTCTTTCCAAACAGCCTAAGGTTTCCTCTACTTGCCAATTCCTGTTGTTGATTATTGCTCATTTCTTGTTGAATTTTGGTTTCCCCGAGCTCTGGCTGCTTCCATGAATTTTTGCTGATGGCCCTGCATTATGGCCTAGTCCCTGAGAGGCCTTTTTCTACATCAGCCTCCGCAGCTATTAGTGCACCTAAACAGATATGTGTGAATGTGAATGCCACATACAGTATCTTCTGTGTACCCTGAGTATCCAGTGCGTATAGGTGTACAAATGTTTCCTCCTCTGGGGTCCCAAATTGGTACTGACACATAAGGAAATTTCGATTGACACTTTCATGGAGATAGATAAAAGGCACTATATTTTGTTTGAAGGCATAATTAACCCAAAACTTAACCCCCACCCCCCACAAAGTGTTAATTTCCTGCCTCAAGTGAGGTGTCACTTGTCTTTCTACCTCTAGGTTGGTATGCACGAAATGCCATAGGGAAAAAAATAAAAATAAATATATTATATATATATCTTTGAAAATCATTGAAATTCCTAATGTATTCAGTTCCTGCTGCCAGCCTGAGAAAAATAGTTCCCCATTTGTATGGGTTGACATGGACTCAATCCCGTGGGCATTGGAAACAGGCTGAGGGGTAAGTCGAAGTATGTGAAAGTCTGCGACTACCAGCGGTCAGCGGAACTGTATGTGGGGATCTGTGATTACCAGTGGGCAGTGGATCCAGCCTGGGGAAGCAGGCAATGTAGTTGTGTATGACTGAGGTTTGTCTAATGCATTGCACACCCCTTGTCACAGCTCACCTTAGTTCCAGCGCCGTCGCTTTGGGCGACGCTGGAGATCGATGGCAAGAAATGACGCTTTGGCGTCATCCCACTCGTTGCTTTGGGCATTGGGCCTGGGCGCACTTGGCATCCTCAGCGGCCACCCTTGTCCTTTGGCTAGGCGGGCCAGCGACTCAGACTGACGCAGAATGGTGCAGGGGTTTGACACATCTCGGCGAGCTGCATCATCTACGGGTGCGAGGCTGCGTATTGACGCAGGTCTTAACTTTATACAGGATGGCCTGGTTAGTCTCCACATATCTACTTCCTGGCTTTAGTATTTAAGGGAACTGGATCCTTATCCAGTTACCCTTACATTGGTGTTCAGTCAGTTCTAGTTCCTGTTCCAGTATTCTGTGTATGATCCAGCTTGTCTGACCATCCATTCTGATGCTGACCTGTGGCTCTGTATGACCATTCTTTTGTACGCTCCTTTCCATATGGACATCCAATCCGGTGCAGACCTGTGGCTCTGGCTGACTACCCGCTCCATGTATGACCCTGGTTTGTCTGACTATCCATCTGGTGCTAACCTGGGGCTCTGTCCAACTATCTTCCCTGGTTGCCTCCTATTGGTAAACATCCTAGTTGGTGAAGACCTGTGGCTCTGGCTGACTACTCGCTCTGTGTATGATCTTGGCTTTTCTGACTATCCTATCTGGTACTGGCTTATGGCTCTGTCCAATAATACTCTCAGTGTTGCCTCTTGCTCAGTGGACATCCTATCTGGTGCAGACCTGGGGCTCTGGTGGACTTGGCTGACTGACTGCAGGTATGAGTCAGTAGTCTCCCCTGTTGCCACCTTATGGGAGATTGTGAGAGCCTTCCTTTGGTTCCCTGTATTACTCAGACTACCAGTGGCTACAGCCTAGTCTCTTGCAGTTGTGGCTGACCTTGGCCGGATTCCTATTCCTGATAGAGGTTATAGCCTTCCTAGTCACCCTCTTCCACTCCATGAACCTGTCTATTTATTATTAATAAAGTGATATTTACTATACCGTCTGACTCTTGTCTTGCTTGCTAACCGTGACACCCCTCTGCTACACATGGCTGAGCAATACTGCAACCTGCAACACACGAGCTGCCTTCCTTTACCTGCAAACTCAAACCCATCATTCTCTGAACTTTTGGGTTGAGTTTAGGGACCTGGAATTCCCACTCGGTTCACCTTAGATTCCAGGAAAACAACATGGAAGAACCAAGCTGAGTTTGCAGGTAAGGTGAAGACAGTGTATCTTCTAGTTTGCAATACTGATCACATATCTCGAACAGATAGGCAATCAATACCAGGAGAGAGAGAGACATCATGAAGGTCTTGCTGCAGCCCAAATCAGATCTGAACCAATTTTTTTTTTTTCTTCAGTAAATGCTGTGGAGCAAGAGCGTGTAGCCAGCTCATGTATGGGATATATCACTGGCCCAGGGGGGCAGGTGCACTTTCTTTCATAATTCCATATATATATCTGCTTACTTCCAATCACAGGGGAATATGCCTGATGAGGGTGAAACAACAAATATAAACTATAAATCCTTGCCATTATTAATCTAAGCTCCCTAAGGACCATAAAGTATTTGCCATTATGTCCAGGTACTTTCTTCGCCATAATCATTTCAAGTCTCTTTTGTACTTTGTCCTTGGTTAACCTTGTACTTGGAAGATGTCCTTGATTAAACAAGTACATGGAGGATATGTGCTTTTTCTGTTTTTCCCAGAGCCTGTAATCATTTTTTCCTTTGTGAATAATATGAAAACAATTTGTTTTAGGTCTCAACCATCAACTAATCCTGACCAATTAATTCACCTATCTTAATTTAAGTGGCCTAATCTCAACTTTCATCTTCTTGCCATTTATATACTTGAAGACGTTTAGATTTTTATGTTGCTCTCTGTATCAATTTTTTTTTCATGTTTAGTTTTGTCTTGCCTAATTGCTTGTTTGAATCTGGCTAAGTAAATTTAAAAGCCTGCTTCTTCCTCGCTATTTTCCATCAAACCTAATTTTTAAACCACATTGGTCTTAATTGGTCCTCCTGCATTTATCACCCAATGGTTTCTATTGATGAGTACACTTATCTAAACGATTTTTGAATAAATGCCATCTTCCTTCCATACTTTTGTAATCCAGAATAGTAGAAAACACATATCAGTGTCTTTTTATGATGTTTATTAATCCTTTGTGTTTCAACCCACAGGGCCTCTACATTCTTACTGGTCCCTTCCTATTAGGTATTAAAGCTTGCATACCCTCATTCTGAAGTGGTGTATGTTTTTAAAATGTATTTAAGCAGGCAGACAGACACCAACATATTATATGATTTAGCCTATCTCCCTGTTCACCTCTATGCCTCTTCTCTAATCCTAATTCCTCTTCTACACGGTCTACCCCATCAAATTTTGTTTCATCACCTTCACTTTCCTATTTTTTTTTATTGCATTTTAAAACATACAACCAGGAAACAGTACAGAAAATATCACATCATACTATCAAGCAATAAAACATCCCCTTCCACTGTACGGTCTCAATCCATAACCCAGTCACCTATCATTCCATAAGAATATTCACTCCAAACACCCTATAAAACACTCATCCAACAAACACAACCCTTTCAACCCTAGAATCTAGGAGTGCGGGGAAACCCTATCCCATTGGGGTTATTTCCTCCCTTCCATCGGAACCCCTTGGGGCTCCAGTGCCACGTAAGCCAACCACGGGCGCCAAATCTTCTCATATTTCTGAACCTTGCCCTCTAGGACATAAACATATCTCTCCATCTTTGCCTGATGCGTAAGCTGAATTGAAACCTCTCTCCACGTAACAGGTTCCTCCTTCCGCCACTTTCTAGCCAGACACAGTTTCGTTGCCAACAATACATGAATAATGAGAGATTTCTTAGACCTTCCCATACTCTCTAAATCCATATGGAAAAGCCAAATCTGTGGCGTCAGAGAAAATCTGGGCATCAGATTTTGACCAATCCAATTATTAATCTCCTGCTTAGTCTCTTGCAACTTCCAGCAATTACACCAAATATGGTACATCGTTCCCAGTTCGATACCACATCTCCAACAATTGCTGGACACTGTATTATCGACTTTACTTAGTCTAACTGGAACAAGATACCATCTGTGAAGCAGTTTATAAAAAACCTCCTGCAAGGTGACCGAATGAGCCACCTTCTTTACCTGGGACCAAGACTTTAACCAACTCTCCACATTAATCTCCCTACCCATATCCGTCTCCCATCTTAAGATAGTTGGGGCTACTATTCCTTTTAGATCTGCATCTACCAACCTCTTTAATCTAGATATCAAACTGTCCTGCCCACTACTCTCCAAAAAACAATCCAATTTATTCTTATCAACAAGGCCCTCCTTTTGAATCAATTTCTTAATCCTCATATATGCAAAAATCTCATTCATATTTAATCCAAATTTTTTACGAATCTCCTCAAAAGTTAGTAAGACATTACCCTCTACCAAATCACTCAACTTAGATATACCCTTTGCTCTCCATCTAGTTACATTCAAACCATCTATATAATATTTCAGGACCTTGATCGGTGTTTGTGAAGTAAATACCTCCACACCCCCGATCAGGGCCCTAAATTTTTTAATAGAGATTATTGCACTTCTCAACAACGGGTTTACTAACTTTAAAGACTTTAATAAGTCCGGTTTTAACCATAACCAATTAAAAAGATTCTTCTCTATTCCCTGAAAACTCTCAAGACAATACCACCCCAAGCCCTTATCCTTTTTCGTCTTCCAAACTAACACATGCATAAACATTGTTATATCATGAAGTTTCCGTATATCTGGGAACCCCAAACCAGCACATGTCTTTGGGGCAACCATTATTTTATGTGATATCCTCGGCTTAACACCTTTCCATACAAATACCTTCAAAATTTTTGAAATCCTGTCCAAAATTCTCCCAGAGACTCTAATTGGAAGGGTCCTAAATAAATAAAGAATTTTTGGGACCAAGTATGCATTAACCATATTAACACGACCCAACCAAGAACTCTCCACCACCTTCAATCTTTCTATATCCAAACTCAAACCATCCCACAGAAGATCATAATTCCTGGTCACCATTTGATGCTGATCAAACATTAATTTTATACCCATATATCCTATTCCATCTTGGACCCACTTAAAATTATATTTTCGTTGAAGCTGGGTTAATACACCAGTCGAAACCTGCAATGATATTGCTTGTGTCTTCAACAAATTTAATTTATAATTAGAACAATCACTATACTTCCTCATCACTTCAAGTACCTCCGGGATCGACTCCTCAGGGGTTGTTAACGTCAAAATAACGTCATCCGCATACAGCGTTATCTTATAGGACTGACCACCTACCTCGATTCCCTTAATTTTATCTGACTGTCTAATCGCTGCTGCCAGAGGCTCAATAGACAGCACATACAGCAGAGGTGCCAAAGGGCACCCCTGCTTTGTCCCGTTTCTTATCTCAAAAAGCAGACTTCAGTGCCAAACCTGTAACTCTTGCTGTCAAGTTATTATACAGAGCCATTGTGCTGTGTTTAAAAAATCCCGATATACCAAATACCTCCATTGTCTCAAACAAGAAATTCCAACTGACCCGGTCAAAAGCCTTCTCGGCATCCAATGCCAAGAAGACTGTTGGAAAAGCTTTTTGACCTACCTCTGAAATCAAGCTTATCAACTTCCGGGTATTATCCTCCCCTGACCTCCCCAATATAAATCCAGTTTGATCCGGATCTATCAGGTACGTCAATATCCTATTCAATCTATCCACCAATATCTTTGAATAGACTTTTACATCCAAATTTATCAAAGATATCGGCCTGTAGCTTGCTAAATTCGCCGGGTCCTTTCCTTCTTTCAAGATCGGACAAACAGAGGTCCGCAACATTTCTATGGGAAACACCCCAGTCATCCCTACCTGATTAAATACCTTAACTAACAAGGGAGATATAAGTGGATCCGCAATCCTATAAAACAATGAAGAGTACCCATCTGGGCCCAGTGATTTACCACCTTTCAAATTTCTTATAACATACCTAACTTCATTCAAAGAGATAGGCTTATTAATCTCTGCCAACTGTCCTTCACTCAGCCTTGGTAATACCACCTCTTGTAAAAACCCCCTTATCTGAGAACTTGAAACATCCCTTTGTTTAAGATTGTATAGCGATTTATAATAACACTTAAAGGCCTCCGCAATATGGGCAGGATCTAACAAAACTTTGTTATTGACAATAAGTTTCTTCACCCTTCTCTTCTCATTATTATATTTTATCCTGTTCGTCAAGAACTTATTCACTTTATTACTATTATGATACCATTTCTGCCTAAAAACGAAAATGTTTCTTTCTATCCTTGCATTAAGTTTCTCTTCAATTTCTCATTGAACCACCTTAATCTGCTCCGTCTTTCCCACTTCTGGAGCCTGTTTATTCAACCTTTCTAGTTTTGCAAGATCAATATAAAGATCAGTTAGCGGTTTCCCTTGTAGTCCTCTTCTATTTATATCATCTTTTATCAAATAACCTCTTACCACACACTTTAATGCCTCCCATAGGCAGACATCTGAGACCTCTCCTGTATCGTTCGCTAACAAAAACTGTTGAATTTCATCAAGTAAGGCTAATCTAGCTGTTTCTGTTCTCAAATTATATTCCTTAAGCTTCCAATCTGCCCTAATTTCATACTGAGGACTATCTATAAATGTACAAAAAACTGGAGCATGATCTATCCACGTTATACTACTAATTGAAGAGGACAAACATTTCTTTAAATCCTCTACTGTAGTAAAAAACGCATCTATCCTTGAATAAGACAAATGTCTTCCTGAAAAGAAAGTAAAATCCCTCTCCGAGGGGTGTTGTATAGGTCATATATCATACAAATTACTCCTAAACATAAGGTTACTCAACTGGGATGCATCATTCCTCAATTTTACATCCACCCGTCTACCGTGACTTAATTTCTTATCTAACCCAATGTCCATTACATAGTTCAAATCCCCCCCACATATGAGAATCCCTTTCTTAACTTTTTCAAATCTTTCTACCAATAAATTCAAAAATTTAATGGGATACACATTTGGGGCATAAAAATTAACCAGTGTATACACCAAGTCATTCATCTTACAAACCAAAATAACAAACCTCCCATTAACATCTGCCTCATGATATATATATTCAAACTTCACATCTCTAGAAATAATTATAGAAACCCCTCTCTTTTTACGTAATTCTAACCCAGCAGCATATACACTATAATCTCTTGTATCTCCAATACTTAACTCCATTCTGGTCCCAATGAGTTTCTTGTACAAAGCATACACTAACCTTCTCTCTTTTCAACATCTCATATAGATATCATCTCTTAGAGGGCAAGTTCAAACCCTGCGCATTATCCGTGGCTACCTTAATAACCATAGCTCCTCCACTACCCCATAGTGTGTCCCCGCACTCCACAACTCTATATGACCCATCCTAACCATCTGTAACTCTACTTGCACACACCATTCAAACCATTCACACACACTTCTGGGATACTTAAAATAATTAATCACAGTAACTCTGAAATACAACCAGCAGAGTACAACCAGACGGCAAGCATTATTGAGGGACGTAAGGGCCATGTCTATTATAAATTAACCCATTCACCCATCCCACAAACAGAGAAGGAAGGAAAAAAGGAAGAGGGAAAGAGAGAAAAAAAAGAAAAACAAAAAAAACCCAACTCCCTCCCCAACCACTACTTACCCGACCACCATATAAATTCCCCCAGTGAATACCAAATTTCGATTTTTACCCTCTATAGTATAACTTCCCAAATCGTGCTTGAGTTTATAGTCAACAATTCCAACAACCCTTACCTACTAGAACCCACCCAACATACCTACCTCCATATAACACCCCACTACCCACATTACCCTCTAGACAAAAAAAAAAAAAAATTTCAATCAACCCAACAAAAATCTCTTTCCCTCTTTTCCTTCCTTCCTTCTCCCTCCCCCCTTCCCAAAAAACCCATTCCCCAATTTTCCCCAGAATGGAACTTAACAAAAGGAGCCGCCCAGTGGGAAAGCTAACCTCACCCCCTTCCTCACCACTCTGCCCACTCATCTCCTCCATCGGGGAGTAAAACCCTCACTACCCCCAAATCCCCTCCCCATCAATAATGTGACCCCCCCACCATAATCCCAAGTACAGTGTAAATACTTCCAGTATATACATCAACCCCAAAATCTCAGCACCTAGCTATACTAGCAACCCAACAAACATTAAACCCCAACTTACCACCCTCCCGTGCACACCCCCATTTCAACACTACCCATTAATCCAAATAACACCCCAAAACCATACCCCCTTATCCCTCGGTGGAGCTCTCTAAAACCCCCTATCCACAAATCCCCCGAAGATTCCCAACTGGGCCCTCCATCCCATCACCCAAAACTCTCCCTAGACCCCCCCAGCCAGAAAAGGGGAGCAGAGTCCAGGGAAAAGCTTCAACCACCTATCCCACATCACTCCTTTAAATAATTTCCATACTTGTTAATTTGTCCTTTGCAATAAGGGGATACTCAAAAGTATATCTCCGGCCATCTATCTCCACCCTTAACCTTGTTGGATACAGCCATTTATACTGGACCTTTCTTTCCCTCAAACACAAGGTTATTTCCCTAAATCTTTTCCTATTATTCCTTGTTGCAAAGGACAAATCTGAAAATATCACAATATCCTTATATTCTGCCCTTCCAGGATTTAACCTAAATTCCTTAACGAATTTATCCTTTACCCAAAAATTATTAAAACACACTATCACATCTCCAGGTTTATCCTTATATCTCAAATCCTTGGGTTTTGAAAGCCTATAAATTTGTTCAAATGGATAGTCAACAGCTCCAATATACGACTGTAACAAATCACCACAAAAGGACCCCAACTGGTCATTGGAGATTTCTTCTGAGACCCCCCCGAACTCTCAAATTTCTTCTTCTCGAACTGTCCTCCAGCTCAGCAAGTTTTAACTCAACTCTGCCAAGTTCGTCTCTCAAGTCTTTGTTCTGAAGCTTTAGCGAATCCAATTCTGTCTTCAACAGTTGGAGCTCTTTATTCTGCAGAGCCAACATTTCTGAAACACCAAGAACCTCTTTCTTTAGGTCCAGCATACTAGACTTTAAGTCTTTACTTATTTTATCTCTCAGACCCTCCAGTGCTTGAGTTAACATATCCTGTGTTATAGTTGGAGTTACTCCACTATCATCCATTACCGCAGAGTCACCTTGAAGGGATTTCCTCCCCCCACTAGAAGCATTTGGGGAATAATACCCACTAATGGGCCTGGGGTTCTGGGACTTATCCTTCTTAGGAGGCATTGCTGCCCAATAATGTCGGAAGCTAACGTCCAGTACTCAGGGGGGGACCTCCTTTTTCCCTTTACACATGCCAACTGTCTGTGGCTTTATTAAAAAAAAAAGGCTTAACCCTCTCTTTCCACCACCCCTTCCTCCTCTCTTCCAAACTACCAGCACTTCATGCAACAAGCTGGACGTTAACAGTACATTCTTTACTCACGGGGCCTCCCAGACCAACATTGACCGGGGAAGTATCTCCCTTTATCACCACGGTCCACTCGATTGTCACTTGGTCCCAACTGTAAATCCAAAACTCTGACCGGAGTGACCGTCCGCTCTGTAATTAGATCCTCCGTCTCGTTGGTAATTACAAATTCATCCCCTCATCAATACACCACCAGGTCGCTGCTCTGTTTCTTTCTGTACAGGCCTTGTAACTAGAGATCACCCGACCTTCACTTTCCTATTTAAAGTATCCTCCAACCCTCTAACCATCCTGCACAGCTACCACCCATTCCATTAAGGATCAATCTATCTCTGCTATAAAGATTTTCCTCCACAAGCGAAAAAGATAGTGTAGTACTCTAGAAACCAAAAACACCCCGATTACACCAAATATTTAGACAAACATTAACTCCCTAAATACCTGTTGCCTTTCTGGCAAATAAAATTACACTAGAAGTATTTCATAAAATACCTTTGTGGTCATTTGATTAAGCCTTTGATTTAATTCCATGAAATCAGACTTCTTCACCTCCCACTAATTGTGATATTGGTACCTCAAATACATAACAAGCGTCATGCCCAGCCACTCCTATCAATCAATCAATGAGATTCACTACACGCCAAACCCAAGCACCCTGGAGACAGCAAACTGTTCAGTTGTAGAGATCCTGGTGATAGATTACCATGTAGTCTTAATTATTGAATTCCCCAACAACACCATTTGTCTAAGTCTCCCTGCTTCCAGGATACAATCAGCACTAGAGGGGCTGTTCTCCTAGCTATTAGAAAGAACAGTCCTCTCTAGCAGGGGCATTCCTACACTGGCACCCCATTATAATCACTCAACATAACAATGCTGTTGGGATAAGTAAACAGACTAGTGTCCTGCCCCATTTACATCTAACTACTTGGCTACCTGCTCCCCCTTTGTACAATCTCCATTCCCAGTTCTTCCTAGGTCAGTTAACTTCTGCACAGCAAGCCCCAGTAAAGAGTTCTAATTTTCCACAGTGTTGCAAACTGCCCCTCCAGATCTTTAACTTGAGCTTCCCAAGAGGCTCTTTACTCACATCTATCACAGCAGTATGAACCCTGGAATGGTTGTTCCAGGATTGGAAACACATCACAGCTTGTACACTGACTTAGCTCATACCAACACACTTTTATCCTAGTTATTGTGTAGAGATTTGGTAGGACAGATTTTCCAAAAGGCTGAGTATACTGCCATCTTGGATTCTTAATTTTAATGACACCTCAGCTGTTCTAACCACACCCACATGTCCACATCACAATGTACTTGTACCAAACATCTGTCTCTGGTTTATTTTAGCCTATATATTTATTGCTGTAATATCCAGTTTATAAACTAAAGTGGCTGGTTACTATGTTAAGGTGACCAGATTTTTAAAATGAAATCCGGGGAAATATTTTTTCCACAGTCTGTCCACCTTCACACCCTGTTCACAATCTGTCCACCCTCACCACAGACAGCCCGCACCCTGTCCACCCTCACATCCTGTCCACAATCTGTCCACCCTCACCACAAACAGCCCGCAACCTGTCCACCCTCACATCATGGCTGCAAACCCTCACACACTGTCCTCCCTACCCCCTCCACCCTGCCCACGTCCACACTGCCCACATTATCCACTTCCTCCTCCACACACTGGCCCCTCCACA
The DNA here is from genome assembly GCA_037306005.1 of Rhinophrynus dorsalis. Lineage (NCBI taxonomy): Eukaryota > Metazoa > Chordata > Amphibia > Anura > Rhinophrynidae > Rhinophrynus > Rhinophrynus dorsalis. The sequence continues at coordinate 144,826,491 of CM074725.1, read as the reverse complement.
CTGCCCGCTTCCACATTGTCCACCTCTACACTGCCCCCCACACACTGTCCACTTCCAATTTGCCCAAACCGTCCAACTCCACATTGTCCACCTCCACACTGCCCACCTCAAAACTGTCTACCCCCACACACTGTCCACCTCCATACTGCCCACATTGTCCACACTGCCCACCACCACACACTTTCCACCTCCACAAAACACTGCCCACATTGTCCACCTCCACATTGCCCACACTATCCACCTCCACACTGCCCACATTGTCCACCTCTACACACAGCCCACCTCCACCCACACTGCCCACATTGTTCACAATGCCCACCTCCACACTGTTCACCCCACATTGCCCACACTGCTCAACTCCACATTGCCCACCTACAACACTGCCCATATTGTCCACACTGCCCATCTCAACATACACTGCCCACATTGTCCACCCCCCCACACTGTCCAACCCCACACACTGCCCACCTCCCACCCATTGCATATTGTTCACCTCCACATACTGCCCACCTCCACACACTGCCCACCCTGTCCACCTCCACATTGTCCACACTGTCCACCTTCACACTGCCCACATTGTCTACCCCAACACTGTCCACTCCACATTGCCTACCACCACACTGCCCACATTGTCCACCTCCACACTGCCCACATTGTCTACACTGCCCACATTGTCCACCTCCACACATGCCCACCCTGTCCACCTCCACATTGCCCACACTGTCCACCTCCACACACGCCCACCCTATCCACCTCCACATTGCCCACACTGTCCACCTCCACACACACTGTCCAACTCCACATAGTCCACTTTCACAAACTGTCCACCCTGTCCTTCTCCTCACACTGCCCACACTGACCACCTCCACATTACCCAACTCCACATCGCACACCTCCTCAATGCCCACATTGTCCATCTCAACATTGTCCACTCATAATGTTCCTTGGGTTTGGGAAGATTAACCCCTTTTAGACAGGATGTTGTAGCGCTGACAAACAGGCACGCACTTCAAGTTTAGTTTGAGAAGTCATGCTGGAGAGGTGCCCTGTTGCTGCCTGCACTCCTGCTCTGCTTGTCCTGAGACAGTGCCTTTGCCAACGTCCTATGCACTAGAGCCAATGGCAAAACTCTCCTCTCTCATTGGCTTCCATTTTAACCTGTTGGGAAGTCACTGGACAGCAGATAGTGCTTAGGTAATTCCTATTGATGTGGTTGCATTAGTTAGATCCGGGGCACATTCTGGCTGGGGCGGGGTTTACAGGCACTTAGGGACATATTCAGGTTAGAAGCCCCAGTTAAATTAAGGAGAATCTTTATTTGTCTCCAGTGGTGCATTTACTTTTGTCCAGAATTGCACCACCCCTATCACCTGCTATACACTGTTTGTATGTTATAGACTAAGGGCCATATGTTCAAAGAAGTAGCGACATACCTTTTGCCAATTGTAATTTCATTTCAAAATGCAGTGCCATTGGGCTCACTTATAATTTCAGAAAGTGTCGATTGTGATCGGAAATATGTTGTTTTATCATTGAAGTACGATATCTGACTGAAATTGTCGTAATTAACGACAAAAATGTCAAGCCAAAAAATTCTTAACTCAAGACAAAAATGATGGTATATAGGTATGGTAATTGTGCTTTTGTTGTATTTCCTTCAATTATTATAGGTTTCTCACATTCAGAACTTCATTCCCTCCACTTTTTTCTTAATGTGCAAATGTTGTCTTTTGCAAGACATTTTTTTTTGTCCTACATGGCAAATTTTCTTTTCCGCTGTAAGACAATGGAGAATAGCGTAGCCAAGCCCATTTGACCGGCAATTCTGGAGTTGTGTCATACACAACAGACATTACTAGTTTTTGTCGTATACTCTATTTTTGTTTTGCATACAACATTTATCCCTTTGAACAGACGACCCTATGGGTATTCTCAGTAACTTATGCATAAAACAGCTACTACAAGGGTATATCATCTGGTAAACTGGCCAAAATAGTAATTCTGTAGTGCATCTCAGTGATAATAGTGCAAATACAACATAATGCCACATATGCAAATGAAAACACAAAAGTTTTACCCTATAATAAGTTTTAGTTATCTTATTCACACCTCTTTGCTCCGGTAGGGTCCATTTAAAATATTATTCCAGCTTTGCCCCTAGGGTTTATTTTCGCACATTTTCTACAGCAAAGGTAGGCATCCTTTGGCACCCCATCTGTGGGGTACTATGCCCCTCCTTATCAGCAACCAGAATTTGGATGGTTGGGAATTATGGAGTTGTAGTCTCCAACAGCTAGAGTGCTAAATGTTGTCTCTCCTTGTTTTACAGCATGTACGCCTTTCATTTCCATATTTGAGGACAAAAATAAGCTTCAGATAAAGCTCCCCATTGACCTTACCCATTGTGTTGCTATTAAATATATAACAGAAAAAAGCATTTATTTACAACTTGAAACATCTTCCTAACAAGATCAGAGTCAATTAACAGGGAATACTTAAAGATGTAGCACGTTTGAGCAGTGTGTTAACAGAAGAATTCTTAAGAAACAGTCACTGAGAAATGTTGTTCTATATCCTATACCATTCAATTAATTATTACATTCAATTAATTATATAAAGAAAGCTGCATGTCTGGCACGCACACGCGCACACACACACACACACACACACACACAGGAGTAAGGAGGAGATATTCAAATCTCCTCCATACTGTCTGTCCAGGAGATACAAGGGGTTTGATTTTGACAGGAGTGACCAGGAGGGGTAAAGGCCCCCTCTGCCCACTCCTGTCAAAATCTCTGCAAGGAGTTGGCCCACCCTTACGTTCTGTCTGGAAAAAAATGGCCGATATACACGCAAAAGATGCCCTCTCCCGGACCTCTCCTACTCCCAAAACCTGTTCTTTATACACACTATGCCCTCACACCCACTTCTCCAGAAAACCTGTTCCTGCTATACACACCCACAATGCCCTCACCTGGAAGGATGATGCCAACGCAGTCCTACCCCTGGAGGTAAGAGGCCTACCTTGACCCCACAGCCTACACACTCACAATCCCCAGTGTTTCTGCCACAGCCACCTCCCCCCCTGAAGCTGCTCTGAACAAAGACTCAATACAGTTTGTCTGTCCACTGAATACTGATAGCACAACATGCATTTATACACTTGCATGCCACAGAAGTCTCCACCCACCTACTAGGCCTTAAAGGCCTCAGCATTTCCAATACCCAGTGCCCTTTTGTGGTGTACCTAAGCCTTGTGCTGTGTTGGTCCATTTACTGATTCCCGTGTACTACCGCTGGCTTCGTCTGACTACCCGATCCGGCTCTGACTCCTGGCTTCATATGACTAACCGATTAGTCTCTGATTCCTGGCTTTGTTTGACTACCCGATCTGGCTCGGACTCCTGGCTTCGTGTGACTACCCGATCCGGCTCAGAACCCTAGCTTCGTGTGACTACCCAATCCGGCTCTGACTCCTGACTTCGTCTGACTACCTCCTTATTTGGTTTACTGCCAGCCTCGGCTATCCAGCCCCAGCTATCATTCATCCTCGACTTCCTGGACCTACTGTTACCACCACTCTTGCTAGCCCTGTAGCAGTGCTTGTTCAGTCAGTCCATGTCACTGACCTTCTGCGGCCTATGGTCCGGGTGGCTTGTTGCCTCACCTAGCGTTCTAGGTGCAGTTTACCTTTGCCTCTCGGTATACCCTAGAGGTAGGGTATAGTTGTGCTATTGTTAACCTACCTAGTGAAGGGTTGAGGAAGTGCCGTGCACTGTCCTCATACCTGGTCTCGTGAAGGTTGCAGAGGGCTAGTTCGCATACACTACTATTTACACCTGCCTAGTGAAAGGTTGAGGAAGTGCTGTGCAGTGTCCTCACATCTGGACTTATGAAGGTGGTGGAGGTATAGTTGCTACTTGGTGTTGCTCTAGCGTTCTGGAGTTTCTCGTTCCTGTTGCTGGCTCCAGCTTTCTGGAGTTTCTCGCTCTTGTTGCCTTTGGATTTACCCTAGCATTAGGGTATAGATGTGGTACCATCTCACACCCGCCTAGTGAAGGGTGAAGGAAGTGTCGTGCACTGTCCTTACCTGGTCTCGTGAATGTGGAGAGGTACATTGCTGCTACTATTATATTTTCAATAAAATCTATTTTATTTTATCTGTACTTGTCAGTGTCTTTATTTCTCAATTCACTCCATGACAGTGACATAAGACAGGCAGACACATGTCTCGAAGTAGTGACTCTGCCATGGAGGGGTAGGAGGAGCGTGACGGAGAGCAAATAGTACTCCAAAAGAGTCACGGAACACGTCTACTAGGTAGGCAAAGGGTGGAGGCAAGAGAGTGGAACATAGCCAGCCGCAACACTGGTAAGTATGTGAAGGCAATACTGTACGTAGGCTACAGAGTGAAGGGTTCTGCAACAGGCCCAGGAGGCAATGGATAGAGTGCCACAGAGCGAGAGGCAACCAGCAACTCTACTGCGGAGGTAGTAGTTGCACTACACCAATGGAGCGCACCCACAACTAGCCCAGACAGGTGGTAATCAGACCGGACCAAAGGAAAGCACAGAGTGTAAGTCAGACAAGCCACAGTCGAGAGCCAAATCGGGTAGTCAGCCACAGCCAAGGTCAAAACAGAGCGGCTATTTGGACAAGCCAGGGTCATATAGAGATAGGGTAGTCAGACAAAGCCACAGGATTGATCAGGAGAAAACACAGCAGCCAAGCAAGGGTCAAACGAGAGCAACACTGAAGAAATGCACAGATACACCACGAAAGGGCAACAAGTTCTAGCCTCAATGAGGTTAACAAAGCAGCAGAAGGAGGCGGGACCCAATTAGGCCCAACAGAATAGGCCCATAAACAGGCGTCCGTGCTAGTACCTGTAACATGACTTTAGCAAAGAGGAAGTGGCCGGAAGCCATGCCGGCCGGCGGCCATACAGAGATAAGAGCACAGGATCGCTTAGGCCTCGAAGGTAGACTGTGATACCAGAGCAGTATCCATCTCTCATCTTGCTTCACAGTGTGTTGGATACTCCTCTGGTACTCAAAGTTTTAATTCAGCACAATATCTGAACTACTGTTTTATATTATTATTAATGTTTTGAAAAACCACCTGAGGTTAACATCAGGTTAAGCACAAAATCTAGAAAAGCACGTAGGCTGTAACCACAGTCTGAAAATAAGCAAAGTTGCAGCTGATGGCTAAAGGGTCCTAAGCTATTTAATTTGGCACCATCTATGACCCAGAAAACTCTAATCTGGCACTGTTCAGGTCTAGTGGGGTACTGGAAAGCTATAGCATTTTGTGAGGAACCATAGAACAGAACATGTTTAATTTGTAAGCATACCAAATTAACTTTCTTAAAAAAAGGATTTTAGCTAACTTACTATTAAATTATTTTCTCTTTATCCATGTGGAACACAGAAATTATGGGGTAAAGATCCCTCCTTGAGCAGGCAGGGTATTTTAAAAAAGGTAGGTCATTTGAGGTGGAGACTCCCCTCTTCCCTTCCAGTTTTACCCCTGCCCCTCAGTTTCATGTATAGCAAAGTAGCATAAAGAAACAAAATCTAGAGTAAAGAAGGAAATCCCCTGAACAAAGATTCCAACCAGATCCCTTATGCTCAGGGACTTTTTCTCCAAGTGGGAGTCCTGTGTTCCACATGGGCTAAGTGAAAAGGATTTAAAGATAAGTTTACTAAAATTCTATTTCTCTTATGTTCAATGTGAAACACAGGAACCATGAGACTATAACAAAGCATCCAACACTTTTCTTGGTAGAGATAAAGAAAAAAACCTTCACTGTAGACCAGTATTTCACACGACTAACTAGTATCATGTAAACCTCAGATGTCAATGGACACCAAACAACTAAACAATTACAAAAACCAACAAGGTTCAAAACTCTACATAAACTAATTAGGAGAGAAGTCCTTAAAACAGGCACCACCACCTGAAGGACCTTCCAGCAGATGGTAATGTTTGCAGAGATGACCAGGTTGCTGCCTTAAACACAGCTGTAGTGCTCAGCACAGACTTGATTCTTGTAGGCCCAAGAGGTGCCCACAGATCTGGTAGAGTGCACTTTGACTCGGAAAGTAAAAGATTTCTTTCTCATCACATATGCCTGATGGATAGTGGCCTTGATCTAAGTAGATGCACCTTGTCCAGCTCAGGGGCCCTCAGGAATGACAAAAATAGTCTGATTTTCTTAAAGGCTGCATGAATTCAGCATAATACTTAAGACAATATACCATGTCCAGGAGACAGAGCTCCTGTTTCTGACTGTTAGAAGCATCAGGGCTAAAATAACAAAGGCAGGACAATTTCCAGGTTGATGTGAAAATGACCTTGGGGGAAAAAAAAAACACATTGTCGTGGTGAAAATCCAGGAAGGGAGGTTCACAAGACAGAGCCTGTAGCACGGCCACTCTGAAAATTGGGAAAATGACCAAAAGGAAGGCCATCTTAAAGTGGAACTTTCACCAGAATAACATAGAGCCACAAATGATAATTACATTAGTGATATTCAAAGACTTAATTTTATTTTCAAGTCTAATTGCTGCATTAACGAAAAAAAAAAAGAGAACCCTTTATGCAGGCAGGCACCATCTGGGATCTTGCTGTAGGAGCTTTCTGCGCTGTGAGTCCCTTCCGGTGCCTTTCGGCACAAAGGGATTCAACTCACCAATCGTGGAGTTGAAGGGGACGGACAGTGCAGACATGCCGGCTGTGCAAGATGTCTTCGGTGTTCCCCGCTGCCTGTCTGCTTAAAAGGTTCTTTTTCTGCTCATGCCGCAAATTATACTTGAAAATAAAACTAAGTCTCTGGATATCTCTGATGTAATTATCGTTTGCGGCGCTATGTTATTATGGTGAAAGTTCCACTTTAAGCATTAGAAGACACAAAGAAATAGAAAAAAGTGGTTCAAAAGGAGGCCTCTGGAGAACACCTGACACCAGGTTCAGGTCCCACAAAGATGTGGGATCCCTGAAGGTAGAGGAGGAGTGAGCCACCCTGAATAAAGCTCTTGAAGTCAGAAAGAGAAGAGAGGGCTGAGATCTGAACCCTAATAGTACTCAGACTGAAACCCTTGTTGCCACCATCCTGAAGAAAGTCCAGAAATATAGGAAAACTGAAAGACTGTGGGGACACATGCCAATTAGCACACCACTGTTAAAACAGGGACCAAATCTTATGATAGGCTTTGGACAAAACAGGCTTCCTAGCCTGGACCATAATGGAAATTACATTCTTCTTCATGATGATGGCTTCAAGAGCCACACCATCAAATTCAACCTTTCCACCTGATGATAAAAAGTGACCCCAGAGTCAAGAGATCCAGCCTCAGAGGAAGGTCAAAATGGTTCAGAGATAGTGAGGTTGAGAAAATCTGTAAACAAAACCCAATGGTGCCAAATGAGTGCTATCAGAATGACTTGAGTTCTCTCTGTCTTGATCTTACTTAGCACCCTGGGTATCAATGGAAACTAGATGTTAGTGTCTGCAACCACATTTACTCTCCTGGGATGCGAACTGCTGAGATGGCTGGGACATGAGCTTCCTCCCAAGCAGACTTGCTTCTGGTTCCTCCTCCTTGGAGATTGTCAACTGCTGTTGCATTATCTGACTGGAACCTCAACAGTGCACCCAACAGCACATAAGACCAGAGGCAAAGCACCAGCCAAATGGCTTGTATATCTAGAATGCTGTTTGGAAAAAATCTATCTTCCCCAGTCCATCTGCTCTGCACAGTTAACTGACCCAGGGTGGCTTTCCTGTCCTGTCAGGCTGGTGTTCGTGGTGACTATCAGCCATGACAATTTGACATCCCAACATTAAGCAAGGATGGTGAAGCCACCAGCAAAGGTCCTCCTTCACTCCTTGAGACAAAGACATGGCATGAAATAAGAGAGTTTTGTCTTGACCATCTACTGAGAATGTCTGGCTGTAATTCCTTTGTGTGGAACGGAGCATAGGGGACAGCTTCCAGAGTGGAAACCAGGCAACCTAGGGCTCTCATGTAATACCTTGCCATTGTCGATGACCAGGATATTGCTTGAGTAACATTAAGAGACAGAGCCTGGTTCCTGTCTTCCAGTAGAAATACTCCTCCCATGGAGGGTATTGAATATCATGCTGAAGACGTACAGAATCTAAGAAGGTACCAGAGTAGATTTCTTGAGGTTGAACATCCAACCATGTTGCTTCAGGATGAGGACACAGTCTTGTGAACTGAGTATAGCTTTCGTAGGAGCCTTGAGTCTAAGGTTGTCTAAGCAAGGAATCAAGGATGGGGGCTGCCAAAGTAGCCATGACTTTCGCAAATATCAGTGAAGCAGATGCTAGACCGAAGAGGAGAGAACTGATAATGTGAAAGCAAAGCGTAAAAACCACCAATGGTCTGATGAATTGGGATGTGAAGATAGGCATCCTGGAGATGCAGGGAGGCAAGAAATTCGCCCAGACCCATGTCAGAGACAATGGATTTCAGAGATTCCATCTTGAAGCGTGCGGCTATGGCATACTGGTTGAGTTGCTCTTCAATTGAGAATAGGATACTTCCTCTTCATCGTGAAGTATTAAACACTTCTGTTTTGAGATAGGGATATTTAAGTATATATGCAATAGGTATGTATATGATAACTCATTGTTCAGGGATTAACATCATTATTGTAGTCAGTGTGTTGAGATGACTGTACAATCCAGCGAACAATGGGTTAACAAAAGTATTGGGATAAAGTACTATTTTTTATTCTGTGACTGTGGTGGTGGTATAAAATTAGTATCATATAGGTTGTTATTATACTTACATAGGAGGATATAATTAGATGTGTAGGGGTTAACATTTACCCATATAAAAGGACAATATGAAGTTTGTTTCCTATTTGACCCCTGAGGTAGAAGAAGGCTTCTCTGAAATGTGTAGGGAAGGAGGAGCTACTGTTTACAACGGAACTTTGTTTGAATTTTGGCTACGGAGAAGAATGCCAACTTGACCGGGTAAAGTGAAGTATAACCGTGGTAAGAAAAATAGGGTGGTACTGGAGTGAAGAAAGAAGACGTTTGAACAGGTAAAACTGTTGCGTTATATTGTAGACGGATTATCCCATGGGAATGTATGTTTCTGTGCCCTAGATATACTATATACATTGGGTAGTACTGGAATGAAGTGGCATGAAGTGTTTAACACCATGACTCCGCTCCCTAATAGTATTGCAGTAAAATAAAATAAACCTACAACCTTGAAGGATTACAAACCACAAGATTGTATTAAAGATAACATTGTTGCAAAAGCTAATGAAAAAGATACAATTTGAATATCAATCAGTTTAAGGATACAAACACCTTAATTAAAGGCAAAATTAGCCTAATCACTAAGGATAGTTCTATCACTACGGATAACACAGATTATATTTGGACACTTTATTAGATTATAATATATCCACTTGCTCAACATATTTTTACTTCTAATTTTGTTTTCACAAGATTTTTACACAATATGTTTGCTTTATTTTTGATTGTGTACTATTTTGGATTTTTAAGTGCACGTTTTTGAGCTCATATAGTTTAAGGGATTTTTTTATATAAGACTTCTTTTGCCTTCTTTGTTTTTTTTGTACACTTCCTGAATTCGAAGGTGGAATTTGCAGATTTCCCGATAATAGAGACGCCAGAGGAGACCACTAGCCGAGGAGAAATTGTATAAGATTATTGTGGTACCATATATAGTATTTTTTCTTGTCTCAGAGATTGGATGTGTGGGTGTCCTGGCTTTTGAGGTTTCAAGGGAGAGGACGGTAGCATATACCACAATCTGAGGAGACATTATTACGTTTGTATATAAAGGACATTGTGTCACTAATAACGGTGTAATATAGCTCTATCAACCATTTTAAATAAATGATTTTTGGTATATTTCATAACTAAGAGTCTAAGGTAGGTTGTTCCAAACATCTTGAAGAACTAACCACAGCTCTTCTGTGGATTTAGGCAGCCACAGTGGCTTCTCTCTCTTCATGTAATACAGGACAGATTCGATGATGTTGAGGAACAGGGCTCTTTGGGGGCCATACCATCACTTACAGAACTCCTTGTTCTTCTTTACACTGCAGATAGTTCTTAATGACTTTGGCTGTATGCTTTGGGTTGGTGTCATGCTGCAGAATACATTTGAGGCCAATCAGATGCCTCCCTGATGGTATTGCATAATGGATAAGTATCTGCCTGTACTTCTACAGCATCGAGGAGACCATTAATTCTGACCAAATCCTCAAATCCATGTGCAGAATGCAGCCCAAAAGTTGCAAGGAACCTCCACCATGCTTCACTGTTGCCTGCAGATATTCATTGTTGGCTGGAGAGCAGTACAAGAAACTACCTTCTGCTACAGCCAGATATTTAAGTTTTTGACTTATCAGTCCACAGCACCTTCTGCCTTTTTCTGCACCCCAGTTTCTGTGTTTTCATGCATAGTTGAGTCACTTAGCCTTGTTTCCATGTCGGAGGTATGGCTTTTTGGCCACAAGTCTTCCATGAAGACCACTTCTGACCGGACTTCTTATGACAGTACATGACATGGGTGAACCAGAATCCCACTGTTTTCTGCCAATTGTGATCTAATGGCACTGCTGGACATCTTCCGATTCTGAAGGGAAATAAGCATGATGTGTCTCATCTGCTGCACCAAGTTTCCTGGGCCGACCACTGCATCTTTGGTCCTCAACGTTGACTGCTTCTTTGCACTTTTCAAAAGAGCTTGGACAGCACATCTGGAAAACCCTGGCTGCCTTGCTGATGCAGTATAACTATCTTGTGACTTGTTGCTGTACTCAGTCTTGTCTTCAGCAACCTCACCTTGTTAGTAGAGTTTGGCTGTTCCTCACCCAGTTTTATCCCTCCTACACAGCAGTTTCTATTTCAGTTAATGATGGTGTTTCAACCCACATATTAAATTGATAATCATTAGCACCTGTTTGGTATAATTGTTTAATCATGCACCTGACCATATGCCTACAAAATCCCTGACTTTGAGCAAGTGTACCTAGAAGAACTGATGTGGTTTTGAAGGCAAAGGGTGGTCACACCAAACATTGATTTGATTTTTCTTCTGCATACTATCATTTTGTTAATTGATAAATACATTTTTAAAGCATTCTTACTTTACAGCATTTTTTTCACACCTGCCTAAGACTTTTGCACAGTACTGTTTATATTATAGTCTTGAAGTTGTGGCCTAGCCCAGCTGGGAGAAAAAATAATAAAAATTGGGCTGATAATTTTTCCTCTATTATTTAAAGTGTATCTGTCATGGAAAATAACCCTCCTATAGCTGTATCTCACCTAGTTATATCTAGGTGTGCAAATTAAAAGGAGTAAAAATCTCACTTAGTACATTTCAAAATTATTTTTTTTTTTTTAAATCAAACATCGCATCATCAACATGGCAGTGCTCTCCCTCCCAGGACTTGTCAATTGTCCTTGTTACCACAGCCCCAATCCATGCCGTGAGTACGTATGTTTCACGCCCACATGCTTATAAATATTTGGAACGGGCATAACATGATCTCGCTGTGCCTCGTCCTCGCTGTAAGTCCTGTATGAAGCGGGTCACAGAGCAGGGCGGTACTGGAAAAGGTATTTGTTTACACATATTACATTAAAAGTGGGTAAGATTGTGTTACATAAAATAAATTGCTTTAGGGAAAACTAGTTGACATTACTTTCATATACCTGAAATATGCACTATGAGGCAACTCTACAGCTAGTATAGATACAGGTGTGCTCTCACAATGCTCAGCCCACCTCGCTTTCAATCTGTTTTGGGCACTGGACTCTCACTATCGATGCCTGACCTTGTACCACTGCAAAGGACATTGCTACATCACCAGGTACGGTTTGGAAAGCTATTATCCTAAAGATCATAAATAATTACACAAAAAAATTCTACTTAGTGGTCATACATTTGACATTCCATTTACAAGAGGCGAAAGTTCCACTTTAAATTGAATTGTTAGTTTGACCGAAGCTTTAAATTTGCCAATTAAAGAATGACAATCGCAAATCATCAGATATAATTTTGTCTCAATCTTAACTTTAGTCTAATTTATCAAAGTGTCTAAAAATGGCACCTCCTTGATCAATTATGCAATGGACCTGTGGTCCATCACAGACTTGTATGATACCCACATAGTATTATGATTATTACACATGCACGTGTGTGTATATATATATATATATATATATATATATATATATATATATATATATATATATATATATATATATATAACAGCGTGCATTATTTGTTCACCTGTATATGTCTTACAATGTTTCACATGTCCTCTGGGGTCCTCAGATTCCCTAACCCTCCAAACCTCTCAGGCCCCCAGTCTAAAAATGTCAGCAGCCTTCTGATTGGTAGCCGATTGCACATCTCTTATCGCTCCGATCCCCATTGGATGAAGTTTGGCGCTGCAAGATTAAACTGTGCTTTGTGTTCCCTGCAAACCCTCCCAGTTTCAAAATGTTGCCAACCTTCTGATTGGTCGCCACTTGTACATCTCTTGTCGCTCTGATCCCCATAGGCTGGAGACTGGTGTGGCAAGATTAAATTGTATTTCGTTTACATTTGGGATTCTTGCCCTATATATATGTCCCCTCTGGTCCCAAGTATAGTTGTTGGATCTTATCCTTTTTGGTGTGTGTTATTCCAAGAATGGAATAGAGAGTCCCCTTTCACTCCCATTCATTGTATCCTTGCTACTTCGGATCGGCCCGGCTACCCTCCTAGTAGCAGTATTACAGAGAGGAAAACCTGACAATGACGACAGGGATCACTCACATTGCCTGGTTCCCGTTACAAATTATATTATGTGGTGTATTATAGGTGTGGCTTCAGGGGTCACATTGGAGGGAGTGCTGGGTGCAGTGGAGCCCTCTGTAGGAACGCAGGTTCTCCCTCTCTAACTGTAGGTTCTCCCTGCGGTTCTGCTCTCTCAACTCCACCAGCACCTGTGCAAACATGTCCATCACCCCCATGTGGAGCTGATGGAGTTGAGTGTTAATCCTTGAGACCTCCGACTCCTGGGCATGGATCCTTGCCTCTATTCTGTTGCTGTTTCTCTGGGGATTCCCTCCGGGCTCCTGGTGATATTCTCATCTGTGCTATGGCTTGACCAGAGTAGTCTCCTTTGTAGGGCCATACACTCTGCCTCCATCCCCGTGGGGCGTGCAGTGCTGGTGCTGCTGTGTCCTCAGCTGCTGTGTGTGCTGTGTCCTCTGCTGTTGAGTGTGCTGTGGCTGCTGTTGGAGTGGCTGGTGCAGATGATGGGCATTTGCCCACCACATCAAGTGACTCAGAGCTGCCCACTGATGTCTGTGCTGGTGGAGGTGTGAAGTCGTTCCTGGGTAGAGGGCGCTGGGGCTCCCCAATCAGGCCCAGGTGTTGGTAGTCCAGTGGCCAAAGGTCATACCTTGGCCACTGGTTGGTGCTTGGACCCCACTTGAGATCATACTGTGTGCCATGCTGTGGAGCCATCCAGGAGGGTAGGTTCATCTTGGACGGATATGGCCCATATTGGGTGATGGCCACTGTCCCTGGCAGCCATTGCCTCCCTGGTGGTGGTACTGCAGCTGGAGGGTAGTAGCTGGTGGAGGTGGATGGATACATCCACCTCTCCTCCTGTTGCATCCAGCCACTGTACTGGGGAGGTGCAGCTTGTAGTGGTGCAGCCTGTAGTGTTGCAGAAGGTGTTGGAACAGCCTGTGGTGGTGCAGACTATGTTGGAAGAGATGAGGATGGTGGGTATGGTGACCACCGGCTGGTCCCCTCCTCTGTGTACTCCTCGCTAGGTGGTGACATAGCCTCCTCCTTGGGCTCCCACTGTGCTGGAGGGCTGTAAGCTGTGTGGAGAAATGAGATGTTGTGATTAGTGAACGTAGCCATAGGATTAAAGAGACAGTAATACTTAAAATGTTGAAAAGAAAAGTATATGTTGTTGGGTAAATCCCCCTGAGTAAACAAGGGAACTCCCACTGCTGAAAGGTGTTTATTACAGGTAAAGGTTTAATTTTGAGATGCAATATCACAGTGGCCTGAAATAGTACAGTGGGGCTGTTGCAACACCATTCCATGTAGATTTCTGATCCCGGGACCAGAGCTGTCCATATGATAGTGTGGTCAAATGACTGAAATCGCCATCTGTCACATAGAGCAATATCTGTCTAACCATGAGGGTTGAAGGGATAGGACTAACATCGAACCACATCTTATATCAATGCCTACAATATGACATCAAGTTGAAATTATCCATTGCTATCCAGTTAAAGGTACACAGGAAGTAACATGGTCTGATATGTATGTGGATATGTACCTTTCATATGGGTACAAATATATACTTACTAGATATGAACTCAGAGATTAGTTTAGTATGTTTGATTGCCTTACTGGTTATATATGTGCACCCATCACAAACTAACTTTTATTGATATCATAACAACATACCTCGTATATCACATCAAAGTAAGGTGGGATGTGTATATTGATAATATCAATAAGAGTTAGTTTGTGATAGGTGCACATATATGGGCAGTAAGACAATCACACTGTTACATTCCTTGACCTTTGACCCTGCTCTCTCCGGCCTGGCCACTGAGTGTTACATTCCTTGACCTTTGACCCTACTCTCTCCAGACTGGCCACTGAGTCCTTTATAGAGGCATCACTTCCTCTCCCTGATGCCTGTTTGTTGTTATTTTCTCTCTGTCCGATTCCTGGGTCCTGTTGTCTACCTCGAAGTGACCTCTGCCCGTCTGACTACGCTTTTGGATCTCCCCAGTACCTTGCACCCGTGCCTTCTCCGTTGTTGACCTGAACCGTCTGGCTACCGCTCCTTCCTTGCCCAGCTGCTGCCTGCTTCCGGTTCTGCCTGACGGGGGCTGGCGCGAGTTTTCTCGCGGCCGCGTCTCTTGGGTACTCAGGCCTCCGGTGCATCACCCGCTAGCTTTGGAGCCAGTCTTCTCTCCCATCGGCCGCTGACACCAGTAGGAGGAGGGCCTAGCTCTCCAGCATCGTTGGCAGGCTTCCCATCCTTCTGCTAGCCGTAGTCACGGCACCTCAGAGCCTTGCCCTATAGCAGACCCTCATTCTCTGGGGGGCCCCTCTTCCAGCGAGTCTGTCTGCTGGTCTCCCTTTTCCTACCCAGCTATCTACAGTGGGTGAGTGAAGCAAGGGAGAGTATCTTCTGGCCTAGTTAGAAGCCTCTGGCCCCCTGGTTTGTTGTTCCCTGTTCTGCTGAGAGTTTTTAGCTCCCTTATCCTACCCTGCCTTCCTCCTATTTTCTGCAGGGGTAGTAGAAGCAAGGGAGGCTTTCCTGACCTAGATAGAGGTCCTTCTTTTGGCTCTTCCTCTGACTGTGGGGATCTGATCTCCTGTGTGTCTGGGAAGGAGTGTTGTTTTTTCCTGGGTTTTCCACTGTGGGATTCTGCCCGCACCCAGCGCCTCTTTCTCAGCCCCTTGGCTGCTTCAGCTCTTATTTTTGAAGGTTCTATTTTCTGGGCACTGGGCCTGTTGAGCGTTCAGACTTCGGTCCCTTCTATCTTTTATCCTTTACTACAGCTTTGGCTGCCGCAAGAACACTCCAACAAGGCTCCTCCGCTCCCGAGCTCCGAACCCGATTCCACGCACCCCAGCTACCATAACCTGTAGGCCTGGGAATCCCAGTATCTCCTCTATTGCTCCGTGAGGGGGGGTAACACACAAGTACTGAACTGATCTCTGGATTCACATCTTGTTGGGACATATTTGTACCCATGTGAAAGGTACCTATCCACATATATATATCTGACCATTTTCTTTGTGTACATATCTTTTTGGAACAGATCTGCAGTGTGATTCAAGTGGTATTCATCCCGATGTTATCAGTTTATCCCGTACAATGCAAGATTTTGTCTGACTTTACATATCACACTCTGGTTGTCATGATGGTATCCTATGCATTACATTGTGATGCATGGGATACCACCCTGGCAATCAGAGATTGATATACTTGACAGGATTTTGTACATGAGGTCTGTTCCAGTTGAATCCTGAAGGGCAACAATCAAGCCAGTACTGAAGGATATCTTTGATTGATACCTGTTTTTTATTTTCTGGATGAGCCCATCCATCCTTCTGAGTGAGGCAGCCGTACTCAATCGTACATATCCATAACTCATGGCCTGTTATTGACCAAACTACAATGGTTCATATTTGGTTCACATATATAACCTGCAAATAGTGGCCGGTGTACCATCCATCCATGGCATCAGCATTCCTGAGGATCCGTGTGTGAATCAAATGTGAGATATGTAATTTCAAGTTAGGATAAATGATTGCATACACAACACCAAGGCCTACTTTTTCATCTTTAATTCTGTGGAATTGATTCAGGCCTGTGTGTTGCACATACACCCAGTTATTCTCATTGGCACTGTGATTTGTGACCTGCTCCATTCTTTTTTTGATTCAATAAGCGGTGAAGTAGACCTGGTGAACTGAACATGATGCTGATTTCTCCAGTGATCTCATTTCCCCATTTGCAATGTTTTCTATGAAGTCTATACAATGGGACCTTTGCAACTTGATTCATATTATTGAATATTCTCCAAAGACTAACATTGGGATTGGTGAAATGAGGGTATGTAAGGGTTAATTTCTCTCCATCATTTCTTTTTCACCGCTTAGTGAATGTCCCCTGTGTAGCATGTAATCGCTAGCCTATCAACTTGTGTTTGTTGTCTGGTTAATCCTTTGAGTACCAGAGGGGTTGCCAAAGCATTGCTGATAGACGCATCGATAATCCCTCTAGCACTCAAGGAGTTATGTGTTGGTTTCCCTGTGGGTACATGGGTGACACTGTGTAGGAACAGTTCTGATGTTTAATATACAACACTTTTATGAGCATGGTTTGTGTGGATTGTGTGTGATCAGCACAGCAACATGAGGGTTAACCAGGGAGTTGGACAGGTTTGGGCCTTGTTGAACCTTAACATTTGTCCTTGTCTTGTGTCCTGTTTTAACCCTCAGGGTGCTGTGTTGGTGTAGTTGTGTGGATGAATGATGGGCATATGTTGGGATGTGACTGTTTGTGTGTAATGGTTGTATGGTTTGATGTGATGTGTGGTTATATGATACTGCACTTACCGGTGTGTAGAGGCACCTCTCTTCCCCAGTATCCTCCAGGGACCCCCCTCTATGAGTGTGGTGGACATGCTCTGCCGCACCATCTCCTCCCATCCACTGAAGGTGATTTGGACAGGTGGGCCACCTCCGGTGCCTCGGGCATGCTTGGCAATTTTGGCTAACTTGTTCTTGACCACCCTCTTGCAGTCGCCCCATCTCTTCTTTATTGAGTCCACGTCCTTTCTGCAATTGGACACAGCATTCACCCAACTGCAGATCTGGTTCCAGGCTGCCTTCCTCCTCGCTGAGAGGCCAGGGACCTTTTCACTCGGGTGGTGGACACCCTCTCTCGCCAGAACAGCCTCCACGAGAGCCGTGTTCTTCTCCTTGGTATATCGGGGATCCCTGATCCTGTCCCCCTCAGCTCCAGCCTGCGAGGAGTCTGAACCAGACTGTCCTGCCTGCTCTGCCCCTGACTGTGTAGGGTGCTCCCACTGACACAACTGACCCTCTGCTTTGTGTGACTGCTCTTGTCTGGGTCCCCCTCTGCTTTGTGGATATCCCTTTCCCACCACTGCACTCAACAGGGATGTCCTGCTCTCCTTCCTCCTCCTCCACTACTCTCTCCATCCCTCTCTCCTGTCGTCCTCTCCTAGCCATCACTCACCCACTCACACCCAGGCACTCGCACAGGCCCACACAGATACATTTGATCCCACTCACTCTGTCACTCACAGACTCACACTGAGAAAATAAAGTTTAAAAAATATGTAAGGTGGTATATAATCTCTGGTCCTCAAAGGGGGTATTAGAAAGTTAGAGACATGTTGATGAGGTTCTTTATTTACTAATATGGTTTCCCAGCATTCATAATTACTACAAGCCCTTGAAGTAAAACAGTAACAGGGCATCCAACATGGACCCCTCCCCCCCAAAAACAAAACAAAACACAAGTTAGAGATCAGCCCTAAGTGCACAGGGCCGCCTGGGCTTTTCTTTTCCAGAGCTGGTGCTGTGACCTCCGTAGGGGCAAATAATGTTTACTTTTGCCTGCTGTGACATCATACCCACCTGCACAGCAAACAGGAATAAGGCTGCCACTGGACGCTTTAGTTCTTATGGAGGGGACAAGTAGCTTGAGATGGGTCTGTATGATTAGGGATGTAAGCCTGCAATGCTACTACTCCAAGAGATGTGAGCAGTAGTAACGAATTAGCAAAAGACATGGCTTTAAAAGAGCATTAAATATTGATTATGGGAATAAAACATAATGGGAGAGATGCACTAAGGCATGATAAAGAGATGATTAAAGTGGAATGATATCACTTCTCCAATTCCTGTGTTATTCTATGGTGCCAACTCTGGAGATCTTAGTGCATATAGGCTCCACAGAATAACATAGGACCTGGAAAAATGTTATCACTGGGGAAGCCATATCCGCTTTATCACATTTTATTGCATAACCCCTATTGTCTCTTTTCCTGCTTAATGAAAACAGGTGCACTTTCACTACTGAGAAAAGTGACTATCTTCTGTAAGTGCATAATATATAATTGCTATTCTTTTTTTTTTCCCTTTACAGTTTTATGTCTCCGAAAGTGAGTTAGCTGAATTTGTTTCCAAAGAGCCTTCTGTTATAGACTGTGAAAGCAAGGAAAGTGATACAATGTAACACTGCTCGTACAGCAAATTTGTTCTAGAGACAGGATTTTCAGTTGCAGGGATAGTGTTACATTATAACACTATGCCTGCTTTTCAAGCTCCTGACAGTAAGCTGTCTGGAGACAGAAAAGTAGTTAGCTCACCATCAGGTAATAAAAGTGCAAACAAAATAAAAAGTATAGACAATTTGACTTTACATATTTTGTATTTGCAGAATATGTTAAGTCAAAAATGGAGGTTGACTGTCACTGTACAATCTTCAATCATATCCCTCCAAGAAGGTGTGATAAAAGCAATATAAACTCTCCAGTGTGATAAATGCTCTGAGTCTTATGTTAATTCACAGAATCTATGTTCTAAGATCTCTCCAGCTGAAGATTTCTTAACCTACAGTCTTCACAGGCTAACACGGGAATGTAAGAATGACAACACTGAAGAGTTCAACACACCTTTATCAAACGAAAACAGTTATAGTACTAAAGTGAGGCTAACAGTCCCTCCTCTTAATGATTCATCCCCCAGGATTGGGAATAGGATTGTGTACTTAGTAGGAAAAGTCCTACATTATATATTGGTTTTCATACTAAAACTGTAATTCTCCATTAAAGATAAACTATGACCTTGGATTACACGGCTTTTAAATGGTTTAGCAGATTTATTTACATAATTATATGTTCTTTATGCAGCAGTCCGGTATATCCATCTATAGTTTGCTTTATATCTGCAGTTTCTGGTTTATGGTGATCTCTATTCAGACAGGTCACACTTCCTCTTAACACAACCTAGATTTCAATAGAATTGAATGGATCAAAGGACTCAAGCTTCTATCAAACAGAAACAACTAGCAGTGAACTACAAGATACCATATGTGCTTAGGGAAGTGCATCCTAGGAGAAAATTGAAAAAATAAAATCTGATGTGTTTATTTTGTCCTGATATCAATCTTATAAAAATATTAGCAAACCGTTTAAAAACCTCATGTTTCTATGGTAAGGATCAGAGTCTTCACTCTCAATTTCTCTTATACTGGTGTTGTTAGCAGGGCCGGTGCAAGGATTTTTGTCTACATAGGCGAAGGTGCATTTTGATGCCCCCCCCTGCCGCCAATCCCCTCCACTGAGTTCAAACACTGCATAATATAATTCCTTTTGGATTCACACACCGTCAGGTTTTCCAATGGCGCACTGAAGGCCACATCACAAGGAGAGCAGACTTATTTCACCCCCTTTATGCCTCTTTCTCCCCTTGCACCTCTCTCTCGCCCCATGTACTTTTCACCCCCTTGTGCCATCTACCCCCTTGCACCTCTCTTTCTTCCCCCTATGTACTTCTTTCTCTCCCCCCTCCTGTGCCTCTTTCTCCCCTCTGTACCTCTTCCCCCCTTACACCTCTCTTTCTTCCCCCTATGTACTTCTTTCTCCCCCTGTGCCTCTTTCTCCCTTCTGTACTCTTCCCCCCTTACATCTCTCTTTCTTCCCCCTATGTACTTCTTTCTCTCCCCCCTGTGCCTCTTTCTCCCCTCTGTACCTCTTCCCCCCACTTGTACCTCTTTCTCTCCCACCCCCCGTACTTCCTTATGCCTCCTTCTCTTCTTCTCCACACTGCCCGCACTGATGACGGCTGGGACAGCGTCACACGTGGAGACGCTGCGTGGTGCATGCTGGGGTTTTCTTCCTCAGTCTGGGTGCCAGTTTTATACTTGCACTTGCTTCAGAACAGAAGAAGGAAAACACCAGCATGCTCTATGCGGCAGTTCCGCATATGACGTAGTCCCGGCTGTCATCATTGCATGCACTGGGGAGACACAGTAAAAAACATAAATAAATGGATTAAAAAAAAAATAATTCTCCCCGTTTCGGGGTCTCTCCTCTGCGACACCCTATGCTAGTGCCGGCCCTGGTTGTCAGTCTCTCAAATCCCACGAACCCCTCTTAGCTCATGGTGTTCCTACAGATTCCATTCAGTTGTCTGGTATCAGTGGGATGGTTAAAACTCTGTGTGCAAGAGAGGTATCCAATTCATTACAGCACAATGGGGGAGATACACTAAGCAGTGATAAAGAGATGATAAAGTAGAGATGACTCCTCTAGTTTATCACTTCTCCAGTTCCTATGTTATTCTATGGAATATATGCACTATGATTTCTTCAAATTTGGAGATCTTAGTGCATAAGCTTTATAGATTAACATAGGGACTAGAGAAGTCATCTCTACATTATCACCTCTTTTTCACCGCTTAGTGAATCTCCCCCCTTGTGATTGATATCGCCCAGGCACTCAAAGGGTGAAAGGGAAAAAGGAAGAGGAGATCGCCTAAATTTAGCTGCTCCAGAGAAATTCAGATAATGGCAAAAATATCACAAAGTGTATATTTTTCATGTTTGTGAGGACTTTTAGGGATATGTTCCCCAACACTGTATTTACTAACCATTTAAGTTCCAGAGGAGTACGGAACACATTGCTGTGCAATATGCATTCTGTACCCCTCTGGCACTCAAAAGTTTAAGACAAGTCATTTTTTTCCACAAGAAGGCAATGTTCCTTTAAAAACGTATTATATAGATGTATCTGACTGATGTACCCGACTTACCTAGGTAATTTTGTCGATTAAACAAAATACGAGACACTTATTAAGTAAAGCATAAATTGTAAATTTTTAGCTAAAGGCACCCCTAAAAGCTAATCTGGAATTTTCAGGGCTCCACTAACAATTTAACCTTTTGAGTGCCAGAAGGGTTCTCAATGCATAGTTTTGCATGTATTGCCCTCTGGCTTTCAAAAGGATAAATTTCTCATGGCTGAAATGATGGGGACAAATACATGAATACATAGTTATCCTTAGCTCTCACAATAATTATAACAAATTCCCACAAATATATATTGAAAACTCAACATTCACCCTTTTTGTCAAAGTCTTTAAAGGAGCAATAAACTTTTTTTATGAAAAAATATATATTGTAGGTATTTTCCTACGGAGTAAAATCAAGGTACTCCACTGCCAAGAAATTCATATTTCCAGGGTTATTGCACTTTAAATCCATGTTTTGTTACATTAGCGGTGCCCTCTAGTGGTCAAATTCTAATTAGTTTTTCTGTTACATTCTAATGGAGAGGAAAGTCAAGAAAGTCAGTGATATACAGTTCTCCATAGAATGTGACAGAAACTGCCTCTCACTTCCTGTCAGTTAGAACTATCAGGAAGTAAACACAGTAAATTCACTTCCTGATTATTTGAACTGTTATAAATTTTGACTACAACATCTGACAGCAGTGGGAGTGATCCTGTTTTATTCAGCAGGAAAAGATCTATAAAATATGTGTTGTCATAAAAATTTTTTACTGTTCCTTTAAAGAAAAAGAGGGCACACTACGTGAATGCTCATGGCGCAGTAAAGTGCCACAGCACCATTATTGAGAACCACAGAATTAGGGTATTAACATGTTAGTATAAAATATATTAAAAGCACTGAATGCTAGAGGTCACCAGAATATTGCAACACAATGTGTTACAAACATCTCTAGCATCCAACTGGTTAACAGTACAAAAGAAATGCAGTATGCAATCATTAACCCTTTAAGGATTTGTAGCACTGCTTCAAAATGCAATGACCACCACATTGGTCTTTAAAGTGTTAATATTCTGTGCATAGTCCATCATCTTACAAAAATCAAGCACTCGTTTTGCCATCTTTTTATTGTATATATAGATATATATTGTCAATAATTTTAGCAGTGGTAGAAGAGAAATTACACTGTATTACAAAAACACAGTGAACATAGAATTACCATTTTCTAATGTATGTCTGATATTTTTTGTTAAAATTACTTACAATAAGAACGCACTTTGAAAGACTTCTTAATTATGTAACATTTCAATAGGAGTTGCAGATTTTTTTTTTATTATAACAGTATATTCCTACAGAACTGAAAACTGCATGCCAGCTCTTGTATGTTAATAATTTCCCAAGAAGTTACGTTTCTCCAGTCATGTGATGAAACAACCCTCCCCTCATTTAAAACTACTGTAGATCATTGTCAGTATATTGTGCATTATGATTGTCTTTTCCTTGTAAGGAATTCTTGAATAGCTATTGAAATGAATGGCAATAAAATATTCTATAGAGTGCATATGGATGGTAAAAAAAAAAAAAAAAAAAAAAACATTCATTAGCAGAGGTCTGTTGAGGAAAAATATATGCTCGTTTTGATTTCTTTCTTCGAATAGCACATCATTTAAAAGGAATATTAATGCTTTATTATGAACTAGTTGAAGAGTCCGTTACACGGGCCACAGTGCCACTGGCTGCCGGTCGCGGGGCAGTCATGCGCAGTAGAGACTGCCAGCGCAGCGGCTGATACAGAGCCGGACACTCCTTCGGAGCGTCCAGCTCTGTATCAGCCGCGCCGCTGGCAGTCTGTACTGCGCATCACTGCAGCACGCGCGGCAGTCTGTACTGCTCATGACTGGTTGTTACACACGTTTTAGTGAATTATTATATAGGATAAGAGACTAAGAAAAGCTTTATTAAAACATTTAAACAATTACATTTTATATTAATATTATATTATTTTATTTTAAATAACCAAACTGTAGTTTGTGGTGCGGTCACCAGTTGGCGTTATTGCCTGAACTGGGACCAAAATCTCTCAATAACAAGAAAATGTAATTTTGTGGGGGAACATGAAAAGTAATACAACTTATATTTTTCCTTAATAAGACGTTATCATTCCTTTAAAACAGAACTGATATTACAGATGTATAAACAAAACCTAGGTCAGAATATAAAGGAAAGTGGTAGGCAAATCTCATTTCTTATTAACAAACTGAAAGATAAGCAACGTTTGAAGTAGCTTGAGGGAACATTACTTCCTGGCATTTCATTCATTTGTTCACGGCACAGATTTCAGTTGTGATAAGACCAGAATTAATCTTGGTAGCAAATCTCTATGTCTAAATATCACTGGATTTACAGTGGCTCTGTATCTGGTGCAGGCAACCAGCTTTTCATCTGCTTTTTGATTACGACTCCTTGTCATCCTCAACAGGTCAATGACTCTCTGAGGATAAGAACTATAGTATAGAGATGAAGGAGCACAGATTTTTCCATTTCTGCTCTAATCCCTGAAATAATGAAATCTTTGTAAGGAGAACTAACATCTCTTACCAACCTCCACTTACTTTTCTATGTCCAGAAAATCCTAATGGCCTCTATGAATGTCACCCTTGTCCTTTGCTCAAGAGGTAAAATCTTCGATCAGTCCTGTAGGTCATGTCCACGGAGGAGGACATCACAATTCCTGGCAGTTTTCTCAAACTAACTATAACAGAAAACATGATCCTACTCTACCCTGTAAGTGCCAGAGGGGTACACAACTTATTGCAAAGCAATGCGTTGCGTACCCCTCTGGCACTCAAAGGATTAAGAGTCAAATGTGTGAGCAAAGGATTGCTGGTCCTTAAAGATTTAAGATTACATGCAATGAGCAGAATTTGAGGTCTAGTGGTCCTGCTAGAAACTGTCATGTCCGCGTCTGTAGACATCACATCCAGAACTGAATGAAGAAGTTCACTCTTGAACCAAGGTTTAAGAGAAAAATTTAAAGGGGTCATTAGTGTTTTCTGTCTATAGTAAGGGTAAGCTGTTCTCCTTTAAGAATAATTTTGTATTACTATTAGATTATTTTAATCGAAAGTTAATCTTCAGTTGCCTGACCTCTGTATTACTATGGAGAAATGGCCAGTTCTAGACTCTCCAGTGAACAATACAATTCAACTAGAGTTGTTCCTGAAGGTCAGGGAACATCAGATTATTTCTTAGTTGTAAAATGATCAAATAAAATACAGGATGAAAAAAAAAAATGAACACCGGCTGCTGTAGGGCTATTCCTGTGCAGTTAGCGGAGGGTACTTTCACTGCTGAGAAATGCTTTATTCAAAGAGATTAGAGAGCATTTTGAGAGCATACTCTTGCTTCTCTCCATAGACAGCAACACTGTCATCTGGCTACATTCCAACATTACAAAAATGTATGCTTGCTGTGTAAGAACTTTAACCCTCTGGATGCTGCAGACATATCCAACACGTTGCAAAGCAATACGTTGGGAGAGGTCTAGCCTCAAACAGGTCACCTGAAGTATCACAGCAATGGGGCTACCCATTGCATTACACATAGCAGAATTGTCTTCAATCAATTTGAGTTAAAATGTTATCAAGGAATTTATGTATTAAGATCCATTCTGCTGCAAAGGGTTACAGTCATGGTAGCAAAAACAGGTTTTAATGTAATATCTCTGTAAGGTTGAATGATTGTAGTAGAACCACAGCACCATCTACATATTTAGTTATATGTATATCTTTTTTTTAACTGGAAATAGACATACTGAAATAAAATATTCTGGTTATCTTTTATTGTAGAGTTGCTATACTATATGTTTTTTTTTTAATTTCAGAACTATTTGCATTTTGTAGGAGTACATGCAGAGATACACTGCAACACAAACATACACTACAAAAATGTTTCTTTAAATGCAGAGTATAGAAACATGTTTTGGTCCTGTCTGTATTGGGGACTAGCTCTGTTATCTCAGGGGACTATTTTGTCTGTGTTTACCAAAAATGAGAGGAGATGAAATGCCCGGTAACCCTTATCTGGAGACTGCTTTGCTTGAATGTATGTTATTATACAAGGGACTATTAAGTTCATAGTACTTTAGACTGTCAAGTATGCACCCAGCTGAAGAGAGTTTGTTATATGGGTTACCAATCTCGAGAAAGTTTGGTGTTCTGGTCCCTTTTAGGGGGAGCAGGAGGTGGCCCCCTTCTTAATGTTGCATAGCCCGATAAATGGCTACCCCCATAGCAGTTAGCTTTTTGATGATCCCCTAGAAGTTCTGGAGGAGGGGGAGGCAGTACCATATCATCCATGGTGGCAGTGGGCTCTGGTCTGGATAAACGGGCAGAGGACAGCGAGCTGTGTCTAGTAATAGACTTTCTCTGCAGAGTCTTGTTTAGGTCAGCAAGAAACCCCGGCTGTACGCTGAGGCTGGGCTTAGGTGAGGTTGGTATTTGAGCGCTGACAGGGGGAGGAGATTCTGTTATTTCTGCCTGCATCATCCTCATGCTGTCATTCCGCTTTGGCCTGGTGGGAGGTGGGGCTTTCTTTACAGATGATTTTGACCATGTCTGCGGTTGTGGGTTGACCACAGCCACTTTTGGAGAGGTGTTTCCAGAAAACAAAACTGGAGGGCCATCTACAGGAGGTGGAGGAAGTAGCTCAAGGTCTGCTGGTGGAGGAGGGAAATCAGATTCGGAATCTGAAGGTGGGGATGGAAACTCAGAAGTGGATTCTTTTGCAGATGATAACATGCAAGGAACTTGGCCAGAAACATTTCCTTGCTGGAAAACCATAGGTAGATTTACTCCTGAAAGATTTAATTTAGCTGGTTTTAGAGGAGCTGCAGGTGGGGGTATTGACTCTTTTGATGGTGATCCAGGAGACTCTGTAAATTTGCTGACAAGGCTGTCCACTGAAGACTTTTTGGATTCGTAATATTCAGCAGAGCTATTGGATTTAATGCTGGAGTTGCGCTGAGGAGTAGGTGGAGGTTTCTTCCCTCCAGGGCTTGATGTCTTGCTTTGTTTTTTAACAGTGGATCCCATCTTATCTGGTGTGGGGGAAAGAGGTGGAACAGGGGAAGTGGCAGGAGGTGGTGGGGGTGGGGGTGGAGGAGGAGGGAGGAGTGCTAAACTGCTCTCAGGTGGGGGAGGTGGAAACTCAGGGGATGGTACAGAAAAGGGCTGCCATTTTGGTTTTGCTTTTACAGCTGGTGGAGACTGGGGAACAGACAATGGGGCAGTTTGCTTGGGTGGTTGAGGATCTGTAGCAACAGGAGGTATTGGGAACTGACTAGCAATTTGCTTAACGGAAGGCATGGGTGACTGTGGGGAGGAAGGAGGCTTAACAGAGAAGCTCTGTTGTTTGGGTAAAGTTGGAGGCGGAGTGGCAACAGAAGAAACTGATGAAGCAGCAGCAGGTTGCTGAATTTGAGAAGCTGTGAAATTGAGCTGCTTTTTGGGTGCAGTAGGAGGCCCTGGGGCTATAGAAGCTGCAGGAGTAGGAACAGGTGCTGAAAGCTTAGTAACAGGCACAAAGTGTTTGGTAGGAGCTTGGAATGGCGGGGGTGGAGGCGGTGGAGGAGGAGGGGGTGGGGGAGGTGGTAGAGGGGGAGGAGGAGGGGGCTGAGCAGCCTGGACAGTATTATTCTGCTGAACCTGATGGATTTTGAGAGGTGGTGGTGGAGGGGTAAACTGAGGCATGGATGGCGTACAAGGTGCAGGCTTCAGCATGGCCATAGCAGAGCCTGGAGGAGGTGGAGGGGGTGGTGGTGGGGGAGGTGGTGGTGGAGGAATACCCCCATTGGGGGTGACTACCATCTGTGGCTTTGCAGACTGTGGGGCCTGAGGAGCAGTTTGGCTTGCGCTAGGTGCTTTGAAGTGAGGTCCTGGGTACTGAGAGGCATTCTGTAACCTGGTGATAGTGCTGTATTTAGCAAATAAAATGGGTGTGGACACAGATGGGCTTTTGGACTGGGTGGGAAGTGGAGGAGGAGGAGGAGGTGGTGGTGGTGGCGGGGGCGGTGGAGGAGGTGGAGGTGGTGCAAGTGGTGAGGGTTGTGATGCAGCATGGGGAGACACAGCTCTGATTGTATTGTGTGATTGGGGGACTAATGAAGGTAAAGGGCGACTTATAGAATCCATTCGTACCTAGAACAGAAAATATACACAGATATAACTTTATGCATGTACATGCAACCATAATACACACAATCAACGTTACAACAAACCAATATGTTATAACAGACAGACAATGGGAGGAAACAGTATACTTTTGTGGAATGCCAACATTTTGTAAATGGATATGATTTACATAGGAACAGGTTATATTTACAAACCCATGAAGGAGAGGTGCATTCTTGCAAGAAATGGCTAAAATTTGACAGCTTTGCTGCAGCAGCAAAAATTTTAAGCAATGAACAGCTTTTGCAATTAGGAGTTAAAGGAACACTAACACCAAAAAATTAAATAGGTTGATCTAGATTTAAATATCACATATTTAGAGGTAGCATATGTAAATATTACTTATGTTAAATCTCTAAAATATAATTCTAAACTTGTTTGTAAATGTTCCAGTTCAGAAAGCATTTATTTAATGTTGTTTGTGCTGTCTGTATTGAGAGATAAGGTCAGTTCATTGATTGTGATTAGTGCCCACTGCTATTTTTTCATAAAGGCTGTCACCTTGTCTTGGCACATTTATCGATAATCCTGGGCAATCAATGATGGCCCTGGAAAAGGCAGGAACGCCTGCTACCTCTCAGCATTTGTAAGATTAGATTGTAGGCCTCAGAAAACAAACAGATCATTTTTACAGATGATGTACAGGGTATTTATGTATGCACAAACCCAGTTCATTTTTAGGTGTTCGTTTTCCTTTAAGAAACAGGTCCCATCTCCAAAGCCAGTACAATACATACTGTGGGTCCACGGCTTCTGTGTTTTACTAATTAGAAGACA
Source organism: Rhinophrynus dorsalis (assembly GCA_037306005.1). Lineage (NCBI taxonomy): Eukaryota > Metazoa > Chordata > Amphibia > Anura > Rhinophrynidae > Rhinophrynus > Rhinophrynus dorsalis. The sequence goes on along the minus strand of CM074725.1, from coordinate 144,798,079 downwards.
ACAAGGCCGAGGTTCATCAAACATAAGCAAAATGGATGTAGAAGGGCTGCAACAGCTAGCCATGTTTTAAAAATTACATGAGAAATATAAAAGAGTTCATTTGGAAATAACATTTACAAATTAAGAAATAAAGCACTTCTTCTGAAAAGAAATATACAAAATAAATGTTTGTTCAGAATTTCACTATGATGGATCTTGGCCAAAAGTTGTCCATGGAACTAAAACACATAGGAATGAGAATGAGAAGCTGTACATCAGTGACACAAATTACCTTTGCTGGTTAGACACAACACAACATTGACAAACATGCATGAAATTAGAGAGATATGAGGAAGGACAGGCAAGTTAAGCAGGACATAGCTTTATTTCTACACTGCAAAGAAATGCCTTGCCATGAGGTGAGACAGTAAAGGAAAAGAGTAGCCCGCTGCATCCTGGTATAATTCCAGGCTCCTTGCCAATCTTGTATTACTTACAGCTCAAACAATAAATCTGAATTAACAAAATCTTACTTATAAACTGCAGCAGCAGCTATCACATTGAATCTAATGCTGGAATGGGCAGTAGCCATTGGCTGGTTGAGGAACATGTGAGCGGTTGTCCAATAACAGGCTGTCCACTCGTGTAAGCCTGGATGCCGAACTGCCTCATGTATGTGGTATGTGTTTGTTGGAAACTTTTACTACATTAAAAATAATCTGCAATAAATCAGGTAGCAACATTGTCAAACACTTAAAGGAGCACCAACAACTCCAAATAGTAACCCCCACTTACTTAAGAAAAATATAGTCAGAAAATTCTAATGGCCCCTGTGAATCCTGCCTAGGGCCTTTGTTTAAAAAAATAACATCTTCAGTCAAGCCCTGGATGTCATGCCCAGGTAGTCAATGTGTTGCACACTGTACTGATGAGTTAAGAATACCATATTCATTGAACTGAGTTTGATGTTCTGAGGATCAACTCGAATCAGTCATGTCCGTCTCCATGGACATGACATCGAAGACTGATTGGTGATGCTATCTCTTGAACAGGAGTGAAAAGAAGAAATTCACAGGCAGTCATTACGATTTTCCGGCCATAGTAAGGTAAGTGTGGGTTATTATTAGGAGGTGTTTATTATCCTTTCAAAGAGAAGCAAACTTTTTTTTTATGAAAACCTATGTTATAAAGCTTTTCCTGCTGAGTAAAGCAAGGTCACTCCAAGGTTACTATAACTGCTGCCACTAGTTTTATGCAAATTATATAACAGTTCAAATAATCAGAAAGTTAATTTACTGTGTTTACTTCCTGATAGTGCTAAATGACAGGAAGCGACAGGCAGTTTCTATCAAATTCTATCGAGAACTGCAAGTCACTGACTTTCCTCTCCATTAGAATGCAACAGAATAACTAATTGGAATTTGACCACTAGAGGTCACTGCTAAAGTAAAAAAACAACAACACAAGTTTAAAAGGCACTTTCTCTGGAAATATGCATCTCTCAGCAGAGGGAGTACCCTTATTTTACTTAACGGAAAACATCTTACAATATTTATTTTTTTCATAAAAAAGTTTATTGCTCCTTTAAATAAGAGGGAAAATATGGCTGTCCACCATATGAAGGATAGGTGCATCTCTATGCATTGTTGGCAATGCGTTGGCACATACCTCTAGCATAAATTGAAAATTACTATATGCCAAGGGACAACAAAACTTGTACCAGTAGCTTATCTCTTATCACTGCTATAACATTACCATACTGCAAACTAGAATGCACTTGGAAGAATTTAATTGTATCCAAGATTTTCCTACACAAATGATGCTAGTTGCTTTTTCTCTCTGGCACTTAAATGTTTTCTCCAACGCTAACTCTGGTTTCCTTCCACAAAGAAAAATAATACTGTCTCCAATGCATTTTGACATTAGAAAATGCAGACCTCCATGGGGGGGAGTTAACCCTTTGAGTGCCGGAGGGGTAAGCAACGTACCCCTCTGGCACTCAAAGGGTTAATCAAGGGGAAGTCAACCTTTGGCTCTCCAGCTTTTGCGCACTACATCTCCCATTATCCCCCCAACCAGCCTCCGGATGGCTTGGAGAGGATTGGAGATGTAGTTGCCAACAGCTAGAGAGCCAAATGTTGACTACCTCGGATTAATCACTTCAGCTTATGAATAATGGACAGTATAACTGTTGCATAACCCTGTGGCTCTCAAGGTGTTATGGAGGAGAGGTCTTCAACTCACTCACATAAAAATGGCCCTGTCTTCAAAAGAAAACTTATTGTGAACATTTTATACTAGCTGGGGCAGTGGGACGTTATAAAAAACAAAAAATCTCTTACAATTAATGTAAAAACAAATCTGCTTATTTTTTGTGTATAGACAGTTGTATCAAGAAAGTTATGATAACAACAGCAGTCACTCACAGGACCTCATACAAAATAAAACAAAATTTATTAAAGAAAAATATTGACGTTTCGACCCAAACATGGGTCTTTATCAAGACAGCAATGTGATGGAAGGTGAAATACGTCTCCAGCACCTTTTGCATCTAAATTGAATGTTATTTAGGAGGGACGGGCACATTTGTAGCCCAAGAAAAGAATGTTAACCCATTAGAAGCCAGTGGGGCTTGTGTTAAGGAATATTCATGTTTTTGAAGAAAGTATTAGGGATTCTTTAGAAAGTTAGTCTGGAGGATTCCAGTTAACAACATCCAGGTTAAATGTGTTTTCAGATGACCCCTGACCTTAATACTGCCCCGTACAAAGCGTTGTGGGCTGGATGGCCTTAGCAGAGGTGGGCTTCTCATTTGGAACCTGAGACAATGAGGCAACAGGAGAAACACGAGCAGTGAAACAAAATGCATGGCGACAGAACAGCAATAAGATGCGAAAAAGCATTTCCCAACCCCCCTTCAATGGGATTTCCCATGTTAAACTGAAATATAAGCATTTATTTCGTAACAAATCATTAACAGGAATAAGAAATTATATTGATTTTAATGTTCATTTTGCTTTACCATTAATAAAGGAGCCTCATAGGCGAAGCTATTAGCAATGGACTGCAAACTTGCCCTGTGTAACGGCAACATATGAATGGGCATGAGCAGAGATAATGGATACTAACACTGGTCTATATTATGGGATGGAAAATCATGGTCATGATATGGGGTAAAGGGAGGTTTAAGAACCCAGCAGCTTGCTATCCATGCATATCAGCAATCCATGCTTTAGTTCAGTACCGAGGTGTAAAATTCGGATGTTGCTACCTTGCTGGATTCCTCCAGCTGTGTCCCTCTCTTCCAAGCTTCAGAGAAGATCGAGCTGACAATGCTCTGGGAACGCACATGGCAGGTGGCCTGGGTATCAGAAACCCCACTATCCGATTGGTTGGAATGGTTTGATTGAGATTCTGTGAAAAAAAAAAATGCATGAATGATTACCTCTGCTACAAATCATCCACAGAGTTAGAGATTGAGTGGGAAAAGGATGTCCAAAGCACTGAGAAGTAATGCATTGGACATCCCGCTGGCACTCAGAGTTAAGAGAGAGCTATCATCTCCATCAATAGTAACCCCCTACACACACACACTTACTTACTTACTATGGCCAGAAATTACTAATGGCCCCCATGGAGGCCGACATGACAGATGATCGTAGTTTTTTCAAACTGAATCAGGCAGCGTGCATGGCCTACTCAACTCGTTAATGACAAAGGAGGTGCGCAACTCACTGTGAAGAAATGTATTACATAACCTTCTGGTCCTTAAAGGGATACTAATGTTTCAAAATAAAAACAGCTCCAATTAATCTTCATAGTATTTGGGTCATGGAGAGTGTTATTTTAATACTGTCAGAGCTGCAGTTCAAGTGTAATTGAATGATAAAGTATCCCCCTCCTGCCCCTTTTACCTAGTGTAAGCCACCTCCCTTCAGATGTGGAATCTGGTCTTAAGACCAGATAGCTCACAGCAGGGGACAATCTTCTTGATAACAATGAAAACCCTGCCCCCCTTGACAGGTTTTTCCCTTATGCTAATTGAAGATTGTCCCTCTCTGCAAGCCATCTGGACACCACCTTTCTATTCTGAGGTGAGCAGTGTTACATCAGTAAAAGGGACAGGAGGGAGATAATGTATCATTCAATTACTCTTGAACTACAACTCTGACAGTACAACTACAACTCTGGCCCAAATACTATGAAGATTAATTGGAGCTGCATTTATTTTGAAACATTACTATCCCTTTAAATGGTCAAGATTACAATATGCAACAGGCAGAGTTTGAGGTCCTTTTATCCTGCTACCAACTGTCATGCTTGCCTCCAAGGTGTTAGTCTTTAACCCTTTGAGTACCAGAAAGGTTTCTAAAGCATTGCAACGCAATGCACTGTATACTTCTCTAGCACTCAAAGGGCTACCTCAACGTGTCAGTCACAAATTAATGTAAAATTCATGTTACGTTTGGTTGACCAACACATTTCACAGTCTGTGTGGAGACATTTACGGCGTCAAGTAGTCAACGTGTTCATCTTCCATTAGATTACATTCCAGTTAAGAACATTCAACGTTTAAAAAATTATATGAGCTAAAGCGTTGTTGTTGCCTTACTTTTCACATCCAACAAAATACAGATATTTAACTGTAAACAAAAAGGGACTATGTATGTCCAACTGCAATTAGAATGACAATTTACTTGAAATGTATTTTTGTTTGGAGAACCCATCTAGGTTGCCTGTTAGTGTCAAAGAACAATTTTATCAGCCTAACTGGCAGATAAATGAGCTAAACTTTGACACAATGTTTCGGTCCAATTTAAATCACATTTTCAGATTTTTTGAAGGTGGTGGTAGTGATATTAATATATGAAACACTGAACTTACCATTTTTTTATTTATTTATTTATTCTTTAATTTAGAAAAATATTTTACCAGGAAGAATGCATTGAGATTTCTCTTGTTTTCAGTTATGTCCATTATACCATTTCATCAAACACATAACTGTGTTGATGTACATATGGTCTGGATTACCTTTAGAAGTTGAATGACAGCTGTATGTGACCTATGAAGAGAACCTGTTTGCTGTTCTATACTGTATGCTCCATCTATGATGCTTACTGCAGTGCTTCTTATTTTGCATGTACTGTTATGCCAAGTCCCATACTGGCCAGTTCTCTTAATACTGGGATGATCAGGTCTGCGTGAAATGCCTTGCTTCAAAATGAGTTGCACAACCCCTGATGGCCAGTTCACATAAATGTAAATTGTATTTCAGAGGTTGTAGAAGTCATTAGATAGCATTTTTATGATGTGTTTCATTTACCTGGTAAACTGTTAGAACTGGATCCAGATTTCATGCTTGAACTAGACAATGAGGTCCAGTCATAAGCTGCTTCTGTCCTCTTCAATGCTTCTTGATAGTTGGTGTACAGTTGCTTTCCATACTAAAGAGAGCAGAGAAGCATATTAGAGAGGCATGCAGTTTTAAAGCAAGACCAGGAGAGGATTGGTGGCTCCTGCCCCCACCCCCCAACAGAGAAAATGCAGGCCACAAGTCACACAGTATGCTGAGCAAGATATAGGAGTAGCACACAGGCTGCAGGGGCAGGAAATGGGAAGCCACAGAGGCTGGAAGGGGAAGCATGCAGACAGAGAGGCAGCACATGAGTCAAGAATGCAGGCTAAGAGGCAAAACTGGAGGGGCGGGGTGAGGCCAAAGTATGCAAGGCAACAACAGGGAAGGCACGCATGACCTGGGGTATGCACGCAACTGTGACACAGGACATAGGGAGCGCACGGAGGCAGAAAGGTAAAACATGACTTAAGCATGCAGATTTAGAGGTAGGGTACAGGAGGAAGTATGTAGGTGGCAAGATGGGACCTGGGAGAGCACAAGCTGTGCGGAAGTATAGGCTGTGAAGCAGGAATAAGGTAAACATGTAAGATAAGAGGCAGGTCTGGACTTACAGGCTCTGAGGCAGGGCTGGGGAAAGCATGTGGTCTAAGAGGAAGGACCTGGGAGAAGAGGGCAGGCTTCGAGGAAGGATAGGGAAACGAAGGCAGGTTGCAGGGCAAGAATAGCGGATGAAAGCAAGCTCAAGGACAAGAGAGGGCTAATGCACTCTGTGTGATAAGACAGGATAGAGTGAGGCAAGCAGACTGCAGGACACAAATTATATGCCCAAGAGCCACTGCATCCAAAATGAATTCACTGTCACATATTTTACTCTCAGAAAAAGGAGTGTGGATTGGCTGTAAAATGTACCTAATTCAGTGAAATGACTGCGAAGTAACATTGTCTACAGTTTATTTATAGCAATGTATATTCCTAAATTGGCCAGGCAATGAAACTAGCAGGCTAGGCTCTCCTAATGTAGGTGTTTCTTACACTGTACAGTTACCTCACCAGGAAGTAAAGAGAGCATGGGAAAAGTACTTTGACCAGGCTCCTATGAATCTTGCCCTTGTGTCATTGTCTAAGTAAAAACACCTTAAATTAGTCCTCGATGTCATGTCCATGGAGGTGGACATGACAGTTGCTCAACAGACCACTGGATCTCAAACTCTGTTCAATACACTTGTGTAATTCTGACCCTTTGAGGTCATGAAAGGATTAAGTATGCTCATGCACTCTGCCTACTTCAACTTGGGGGGGGGACCTTCCAGCAACTATCATATCTGTCTTCATGGACATGACATTACACCACTGACTAGAGAGGTTATTCTCGAACAAAAGCACTAGGGCACAATGTATAGGGGCATTCAGAATAATATGACCATTAGCAAGGTAAGTATAGAGGGAGGAGTTTATCATTAGGATGTTTTCATTTAACCTCTAGCCGTGTATGGAAACATATTTACTAATGAATATTGCAACATGCTCTTTCATGTAACAGCAATAGAGTAAAGATTGTAGGCATATTAGCCCAGTGATGTAGATGTGGCCTGCATGCCCATACTGGATTGTTGGCATTGTAGCATTCTTAATATGTGCAATCTTTTTTTTAACTCTCTTCCCTTCCATACCATCTCCTGTATTTTTCTTCTCTTTCTTCCCCCAACCCCACACACACTCTGCCTTGCACAGGGTATTTAAGACCCTCTGGAAGAAGAGTATGGTTTTTCTCTTGGTCCCTGTCTTATCAGCAGTCTTGCTGTGTTAACCCCAGCAAACTACACAGCTTTGAATTCAATGTATTAACTGTATTAACTGTGAATTCTGTGTCCTTGTGCTCATAAATGCTTTAGACTTGAGAAAGGGAATTTATCCCGAAAGCTTGTCAATCCATAATTCTGTTAGTCCAATAAAAAAGGTATTACAAGATATTAATTGGGTTTGTTATTTTACAGTAACAGCAATATGTATATTAGAATTTGTGTAAAAAAACAAAAAAAAATAACTCTACCAAACATTTCAATGAAACGTCACCTTTGCAATGCGGATTCCATTGACCCACTGGTGCAATGTTCGGACATCATCACAGCACAGGTACTTGATATACTGAGACTTTTTCTGGATTTGTGGATGCTGTTTAGCAGGGAAGAATCAGAAGTGAGTTCCTGTACACACCAGAGCTGAAGATCATCCTTAACTTTAGGGTGATAGAGGGGCCTCAAATGCATTGCAAAGTAATATGGTCAATAGGAGATCCTTTTCATTCACTTTCTTTCTACACGACATCCTCTGCCCTCTCCAGTCTCAAACCTTTTTCACTTTCCACTTCCTGCCTCACACTTTTTCACTTTCACTCCTTAGCTACTGTTTTTCACTTTCCGCTCCTTACCTCTGCATACCTCCCAAGTGTCCCTCTTTAGGAGGGACAGTCCCTCTTTTAGACCCAAGTCCCTCTTTCCCACCCTGATGTCACTCTTTTTAGGAGATCAGACTGTGTGGTGTGTATATAAGTGTATCTCATTGCTCTACAGCAATAAAACTCACATTACTGTTTGTGTAAACATCCATATTTGTGTTTATAAATTAGTCTGTGTAAATAAAATACGTTGGTCTTGTTATAAGTCATTTATTAGGTTACACAAGAAGGTGTCAATAGGTCATGAAATAGCCTAAAAATTCTCTTTAATGCCCAGCCCACCAGCCACACCCCTAGCCACACCCCCTAAAACACAAGTGTCCCTCTTTGGCAGTTTGAAATGTTGGGAGGTATGCCTCTGGAACCCCATACTACCCTCCCTACATCTAGAACTATCCCCCTCGGTCTTTAAATATATCATGAAATGCTATCTTCTGGTACACTATCACCATGCACTGACTTTTGGCAAAATCAGCACTTTAACTTGCAGCTTGCTGTCTCCTGTTACTCATTTAGACCGTAAGTTGTGACACTTATTTTATCCCTATTTATTGTGACATACTACTATTGTAAGGTGCTGTGCATAGTTTGTGGCACCATATAAAGATATACATATATACATACAAATGTTGGCCAAATTATGTATAAAATATCATGTACCCATTTACGTTTTTAGATCATGCTGTTCCAAATAATTGTTTTATGTATCTTATCCCTTTAAGGCATAGCTGGTTTCATAGGAGCTCATTTCATAGGAGCTACATATTAAAGTTGTTCAACTACTATGGTAGTGGTATCTGCCAAAGATTACAGCTGTATGTCATTTACTGCAATACATAAGATAACCACATGGTGGAGACATACCACCAGAAACTGTCAAAATCAAATTTGCCTAACAAATGCAGTTGCAGATTCATCTTTCCCGTTTTTTAGATTAATCCAGATTGACCATACACCACAGTTCTCACTCAAATCAAAGTTGTTTTGCTAGATGAGAATCAGAAAAGTTTCTAATTCCTACCAAACCCTCCAGGCACTAAGCAATTCCAAAATCTGCTAGAAATGTGTCTTACCTTTAACACCAAGCAATAGTCAGTGGGTGCCTTGTACTTGCTGCGGTAATCCTGGCCATAGTACACATTGACATGGTCCAGTTGAAGGAAACAGACAAGGTCTCTGGATGCCTGTAAACAAGCAACAATAGTTTACTAAACCCCTGCCGAAAAATATAAGGGATATTGTGGTGGGGTCACATAGGCTGGTAGTCTTTAAGGCAGTGTTTCTCAACTCCTGTCCTCAGGACCCACTAACAGGCCAGGACTTAGGGATTTCTCTGCTAGAGCACAGGTGTGGTGATCAGAGGCTCATTCACATTGATTAACTCACCTGTGCTCTAACAAGGAAATCATCAAATCCTGGCCTGTTAGTGGGTCCTGAGGACAGGAGTTGAGAAACACTGCTTTAAGGAGAACTATCTCTATAGGAACACGTGGCTCAAGACATAAAATACACTTTATAAATCTCAATGAGATTAGCCATAGAGAGAGAGACCTTTCAATTATTCTAATAGAACATTAAAATGTAGTAATATGTCCCTGATCAGTTATAGACTACAGAAAATGCAAACAGTAAGTAGATATACCTGACTGCTGTATGAAGAACAAATTCCTAAACAAGTCTTTATTAAAGGAACACAACACTCAATCTTTAAAAATAAGCATATCATAGTGCTTTTCCACTTGCTTTCTGACAGTCTGAACAGCTGCAACTTTTAAATAAAAGAACAGTGGGAGTAACTTTGTTTTACTCAACAGGAAATGCCTTTTTAATATTTAATTAGTTATATTACAAAGGTTTACAAGAGTGTGGAAGCTGCAGTTCATTGTTGATAAGTGTAAAATAATGCACTTGGGAAATAAAAATCCAAAAGGTACAATATAGTATTAAGGGTTCCTTGCTGTTGGTGAGGGACTTGTGAGAATTATTTTTGATGACTTAAAGGGATAGTAATACTTCAAATATTTAAGCTTTAATATTGAAGGTATTAAATAAATAAACTAAACCAATCCGTGTCGTTTTTCTTCAACTTATTTATTTTAAGAGTAATCGCTATGTAACATTTACCTCTCCCGCACCTTTAACCTACGTTAATGCTCTAGCTGACAGACTTGGATTCTGGTCCGTAGACCAGACGGCTCATCTGGAGAGCCAAAACAGCATTGCATACAAAGAAAATATACGACAACGGTCTACAAAGTGGGTACAACGTCTACTACTGCCTCAAACCATGCCCACTTTAGTAGACCACTACTATGAATATTTTCTCTGTATGCAATGCTATTTCAGCTCTCCAAACGAGCCATCCGGTCTGTGGACCAGAATCAAAGTCTGTCTGCTAGAGCGCTGACGTAGCTTAAAGGGGTGGGAGGGGTAAACTTTACATAGAGATTACTCTTAAACTACACAAGTTATAGAAAAAAGACATGGATGCTTTAGTTTATTTAATACCTTCAATATTAAAGCTTAAATATATGAAGTATTGCCATCCCTTTAAAGGTAGGCATGCAATGTAACAATGCAGCGGGGAATGCAAGCAGGGTGTGGGGCTGTATAGCTAGAAGAATTAGTAGCACATAGAGGGAAGTGGTCATGCCTCTCTACAGATCTCTGGTTAGACCTCACCTAGAGTATTGTGTACAGTGCTGGAGACACCATCTCCAGAAGGCTATACATATTTTGTAGAGAGTTCAGAGAAGGGCTACTAAAATGGTTTACAGGATAAAAAAAATCAGGAAAGACTAAAGGATTGGAACATGTATTGCTTGGGGGAGAGAAGAGACAGAGGGGATATGTTAGAAGCATTCAAATATATAAAAGGATTCAACAAAGTACAAGTGGGAAGTACATTTCAAATGAGCAGAAATGTTAGAACAAGAGGTCATAGTCTAAAACTAGTCAGGTCAGAGGCTTAGATGAAATTGAATTCAGTTTTACTTTACAGAGAAGGTGGTAGATAAGTGGAAAATCCTATCAGCAGTGGTGGTAGAGGTTAATGCAGTGAGGGATTTAAGAGGGATAGTAATGTCAGAAAAAAAGTATTAACTATATGGTATATACAATTAAAAGAGAGTACTTGCACTTATTTGTATCTCTCAAACCATTATGGTTTGAGAGATATAGGAAAATAAAATTCTCTGCTCCCTCCCCTTTCTGCTTGACGAGCTGTAAAGCTGTCAGAAGCAGATTCTGGTTCCTGGATCAGACAGCGGCTCTTCAGCAGCGCCAGCATAGTGATACCTAAAAATAAGTACTTCATCGGAACGGTCTACAACGTGTGCCTGGTTTGCAAGCACATAATGTAGACCACTCCCATGAAGTATTTATCTTTAGATATCATTATATCGGTGCTGCTGAAGAGCCGTGTCTGGTCAAGTGACCAGAATCTGCTTCTGACAGCTTTACAGCTCGTCAAGCAGAGAGGGGAGGGAGCAGAGAACTTTATTTTCCTATATCTCTCAAACCATAACAGTTTGAGAGATACGAATAAGTGCAAGTACTCTCTTTTAATTTTATCTACCAGATAGTTAATACGTTTTTCTGACATTACTATCCCTTTATGCATACATGGGATAGGTATGAGGATCTCCTGAACATAAGACAAGGCTGAATAAGGTTTGAGGTTTTAACAGTAGGAAAAAATGGGCAGATTAGATGGGAGTAATAGTTCTTATCTGTCATCAAATTCTGTATTTCTGTGTTTAAATCCCATAAACCCATGCCAGCCGAATGATGGGCATCATAATCTGGCAGCAGCTCAAGTGTCTCACACTGTCCATCCCTGACTTAGAGTCGTATGGGGGGGGCACTAAAGAAGTGCTATCCTGGAGTAAATAAAATGCACCGTACGGGGGAATGATATACATTCCCATTTAGTTAACTTGCTTATCCTCTTGAATTCAAGATATGTCTCCAAATCACTGCCTCACAGAGTGATGGAGACCTCTCTAGCATTCAAAGGATTAAAGGCCTCATTTAAATGATTCAGTAATTTTGAGGAACAAAATGTTCTCATTAATTCTAACGTACCTTTCATCCGATTTAAATAAAATAAGCATAGGTACAAAGTCTATGTATAATGAATGTCTATAGATCACTGGAACAATATTAATCAACTAGAATTAATATTCCACAGAGGGCACTTAACTCAGTAGGGCTGGTAATAAGTAAAGTTGTTGGGGCATATGTGCTCACCTCTGATTTTTAACCCCTTGGATGAAGATGCTGGAACAGTGTGCTGGAGATAACTGGGACAATGTGCTGGAACAGTGTGCTGGAGATAAATGTGACAGTGTGCTGGAGATAACTGGGACAGTGTGCTAGAACTGTGTGCTGGAGATAACTGGGACAGTGTGCTGGAGATAACTGGGACAGTATGCTGGAACAGTGTGCTAGAGGTAACTGTGTGCTGGAGATCACTGGGACAGTGTGCTGGAGATAACTGTGACAGTGTGCTAGAACTGTGTGCTGGAGATAACTGGGACAGTATGCTGGAGATAACTGGAACAGCGTGCTGGAACAGTGTGCTGGAGATAACTCTGGTATCCAAAGGAGTTTATTAGAATATAAAAAAAACAAGCAAACAAAATATAGTTCCAATATGCCCTTTATTATGAACTAGTGCTGTTCATGTATAAATATTAGGATGGGGCCAGACAACAGGTAGAGAACAGGTAGAGGAATGGAGCGAGGGAAGGGAAGAGATGAACATGGGAGTGAGATGTATAAATGTAACAGATAAGTGGATGAACAGGGAGGGATGAATGGGGAAAATGGAGGGATGTGCAGAAAAATCTGTTAATGACAGGCCGAACAACATTTAAAGAAAATGAGGAGGGGAACAGACGAATGAGAAACATGGACAAATGACAAGGGGGCAGGGAATGATGTAAGAGGGAGAAGCCATACTGAGGAAATTAAATAAGATAGTATTTCTTTTGTTCCATATGCCATTACAGAGAGGAAATTTCCATAATAATTTCAGACTGGTCCCAACCACAGTCAATCCAGCTCCGAAATATCAAGTATATCCCCTCTACATGACAGAAACAGCACAACCACATATGTATGTTTTGGCCTTTGTGGGCTTTGTTGGGGTGGTGCAGCTGATCCTCTGTAGGCTTGTGTGGAGCAAATGCCCAGGTATGGGATGCCCTTCCAACTTAAGGAGACCTACAAACAAAGAGTGGGACAAGCAACCACTGAGAATGAACAAAATAAAGTGTTTTGCTCTAAGGCATAGTGCCCTCTCAGGTGTACTCAAGTTATGTTTTTTGCTCCCATGTGCTATTACAGAGCGACATTTCCATAACCATACCAGACTTGGTCCCACCCACAGGAAGTACAGCTTCAAAATGCCAGCCAAATCCTCTGCACAAGAGAAACCGCACAACCACAGACATATGTTTTGGCCTACATAAGCCTCATCGGCATGGTGCGGCTGATTGCTTCTAGGCAAGGGCCCATGCCTGGGATGTAAATCCAATTAATTTCTATGTATCTGAATGGGGAGTCTGACAATATGGATATTACAGAGATACTTTGCAATGCATGGAAATGTCTCTAGCACTCAAGGAGTTAAAACCCATATTTAAATCAACAATAATTTATTATTTGTTCCCAATACTGCAGTTGGTATGCTTTGCAATTGTTCATGTATCGCTTTTTACAAAAGACCCTTAGAGTCGTATTCAATTAGTTCAAGAGGTACAATTAGCCTTTGAGATAGCGAAGTTGGTTAATGCACCAGCTATAGAATCTGGCCAAAACCGCAAGGTTGTAGGTTGTAGTCTCAGCAAGGTCAACTCCACCTTTCACCTTTCTGAGGTAGATAAAATGGGTCAAGGGCATACTTGAAAATGAGAGAAAATCTCATTGTATTCTTCCTGGTAAAAATATGTTCACAAAACAAAAAACAAAACAAATTCTGGAGCCAACCAGCAGCACCACAGGGTTCACCTGAACATTCCCAATGATATCAATGGAACTTGATGGAACTTGGCAGAGAGGTCTCAAACAGATTGGGAATTTTTATTACTGCCCCATACCTCTCAAGTGTCCCTCTTCAGGAGGGACAGTGCCTCTTTGAGACCCAAATCCCTCTGTCTCTCTATCAAACCCTTGTGTCCCTATTTTTAGGAGATCAGACTGTATGGTGTGTGTATATAAATGTATCAAAGCAACACTTGCATTAATGTCTGCTTAGACTTCACTATGTGTTTATAAAGTAGCCTGTGTACATAAAATACTTTAGTCTTGTTCAAAGTCATTTACTCAGTTACACAAAATGGGGTCAGTATATCATGAAATATCCTAAAAATTCCCAGTAATGCCCTGTCCACCAGCCATGCCCCCAGCAACATCACAAACAAAAGTGTCCCTCTGTTGGACCTTTGAAATGTTGGGAGGTAGTGTTTAAATCCATAAATGAATACTGAATGTGGGCCCTAATGTTCCTTAAGCATTAGGAATGGGACATGAGCTCACCTTTGCCTTCCCTTTTGGAACATAATAGATACCAGATGCTCGTAGAAGGAAATAGCGCTTTTTCCAAGACTTCTTCCCATCATCCTTCAGCCAGAGAACGCCTTCAATTTCTGGGACAGTTACTGAGCTACCACAAAAACATTCCTGGAGAGACAAAAGAGAGCATGCAAATGAGGACCATATGCTTATTAAGTTATTGTATTGTTTGTCTGAATGTGTCAAGAAGTCCAAGAGGCATCAGTGGTAGTAAATATTCAAGTTATTGAGTATTTCTGTTTGTAATGTTTTATAGGGACTGAGGAGGGGATACATTAAGGCTTGAAATCCCTAAACATCACCAGCCAGCCAATGCATGATGGGAATTGTAGTCCTTCTCAGCTGGAGGGCCTCAGTATGCACCACAGTAAGCCTCTTCTTGCATCCCTCCCAAAGACACACACATGTTTACCATGTAACACCATCTGGCTGTTTTATCATGGGGAAAGATGATGTGCCTTGGCTGAAGCACAGAGAATGTTCAAAGGAATGCCATATTCTCAAACATGTGCTTAATGTCGCTTTTTAAGTGCAAGAAAAAAAAAAACATATACATTCCCCACTAAGACAATGATTCTGCTCAGTGTTCCCAAGCTGCAAGCCTCCAAGAAAGCAAAAAGCAGAGCCTGGTAACATTTAATGCTTGGTTGCCCCGCGTTAAAAGGATTTAAAAAAGTATGGAAATATTTTTATTCCAAGTAAAACACCTGTACTCTCACTGCAAGGAGTTTTTAATTCAAAAGACCATTACCAATTTAAGCACCAAAGTGGCATTCAAATATTTCCCTGGATCAAGATCCTGTCTGCTTTGCTTTCCAGGACCAGAGCAGTCAGTTTCAGCCATTCCCAGGTGGTTCGCCACCTGTGATCTCTGCTACAGAGATCACATGTGCAAGTAGAGTCACGGGACAAAGGTAATGTCCTTAAACATTGCATTTGTCATCACTGTTCCCTGCCTTTTTTTTTTATGTGAATGCTACAGATCCTGGGAGGTCAGAATCGGTGAAGGAGTATTTAGTAGTCTGTGATTAAAACCCTAGGCATACTGGGTTCTCTAAAATTCAGGACAAGTAAATTAATATATTTTGGGGTATTTTTTCAGATGCACTGATTGTGCACAAATCATCATAGGAAAACATATGAAAAGTGTGTTTTTTTTTTCTTCAAATTGTTTGCTTTTTTATATTATAATCAAAGTAAATGACAGGTTATACATATAAATAGGACATCAAAAGAAAGCCCTACCTAGCCTTAGAAAACAATACAATTTTTGTACTAAAAAGGACAAAATTTCTCTTTCGCTTTTGACTAAAAGAAAAGGCAGGGAATCTTTACAGTAAGAGAGGTAAAACTATGGAATTCTTTATCTCGGAATGTTGTACTTGCAGATAATGCAACTGCTTTCAAAAAAGCAATGGATGCCTATTTGGCACAGAACAATATTGAAAATTATAATAGATGGCTTCGATGCCGATAGGATGTTGATCCAGGGAAATATCTGACTGCAATTTGGAGCCCACTTGGGGCTAAATTGGAAATGGCTTCAGAGGGCTTTTTTTTGCCTTCCACTGGATCAACAAGGGTGTTTTTGGCATTGGCTGGACTTGATGGATGCATGTCTTTTATGTATTTTTTCAGCCTCATGAACTATGTTACTATATTACTCTTGCCCTGTAGTGTAGACAAGCCCATATCACCGAGGGGTTAATGTCATCAGTGGGATGTTTAGAGGAAGATAGGAATGGGAGTAGAAGATGATGAGCTAGATTTACCTGATCCAGAGAAATCCAGAGGAGTTGCAAAGTATAAAAAAACTGTACATTTTAAGATATGTGGAGCCAGAGACAAGAAAAGGTAGGCTGGCCAGTCCTCACCTTTAAAAGGAACGCTAACATCTCCTAATAAGAACTATGAATTTATTATAATTGCAATGCGTTGCATACCCCTCTGGCACTCAAAGGATTAAGGGGAGGGGATAAGGTTCTCAGTAATGTATTTAACCCTCTGAGCGAAGCAATCTATTAAAACACCCCATCCAGCACAGAAAGAGTTAAGAAAAATATCAGCTCTTAATTCTAATGCAATAGGGTTTTACCGGCACAGCTGGTAATTAGCACTGCAAAGCCAGTGCTGGTATAACCTCTATACCGACAACTGAAAAGTCGGTATTACTGCTCATGAACTCCTTTGCTCCGCATCCCATTATGTCCAGGCCTTTAATGATGTCACTGGCTCACTGACATTCTCTAAGCCCTCCCTCACTCAGCCGCATCCTGTGAGTGGGTGAGGTGCCGATCATCATGCACTGCGCATGCATGTCGCACACTTCATATGCACATGCAGGCTGTACTCCATCTCCACCATTGCCTGGTTACAAGTGCCTCCAGTGATGGTGCGTGCAGTCCCCCATAGGTGACATGACGACTCCGAGGGAGTGCCTCCAGTCCAGACCAGACTCGTCCCGAGTAGTTGGCAGTGCTCAATCCTCATTTCTGCTTGGCTTTAGGTGCCTTAACCTAGTACTGTGCTGCACATGTATATAGTGTACGCTCAGGCACTCAAAGGGTTAAAAATTACAGGGATGTGGATGAAGAAGATGCATCTCTGTCCTGTTTGCTAACTGTAACAGGCAGGCACCATTCAATAAGTGGGAGAGGCGCCAAATATGGAGAATTCTATCATTACTTGTTGAAGAGCCCGTTACACGGGCAACAGTGCCACTACCAGCCAGTCGCGGGGCAGTCATGCTCAGTAGACACTGCCCACGCCGAGGCTGATACAGTGCCAGCCTGTCGAGGTGCAGTCTTGCTCAGTAGAGACTGCCCGCGCCACGGCTGATACAGAGCTGGATGCTCCTTCGGAAAGCCCCGCTCTGTACCAGCCTCGTCATGGGCAGTCTCTACTGCGCATGACTGTGTCGTTACAAACTTTCTAGAGAATTATTATATAGGATTTTTCTGCCCTTGAGTCTACGTACTGAGCTCTAGCAGTACAAGTTATACTGCGCTTCTGCTCTGCATACTGAGCACAGGCAGCTCATTTCTGACACTCCTGAAACTTCTGAGATATATTACATGTGTTTGGAATCCCTTTGGTGCCTCACCACAATAAATCTTAATTTTAGAAAAAAAGTTAAAACAAGTGTAAGAATGCTCTGAAGCAAACCCTGGAAGTTGCTGAGAGGTGGAGAAAGGATCCATCTGTACAGCGTCGGTCTGATAAGAATGGAGAGGGGCAGCATAACTTACTGATGTGTAGAATTCATTGGACAAGTTACAGTATGATACTGAATCTCAAATTAACTGTGTGACTACCAGCTTTGGAGTGAAAAGGGCTACATTTGAATGCTGTGCAATAGAAGTTCTGATATGTTTATGATGGATACTCTCCCCCAAGCAAAAAAAAATTGCTATATGCACACATTCACTTGCAATATTTGCCCATGTCTTATCTAGTGGATTACAGCTGGTTCTCCAATGATTGCTAGGCTACAAGACTACTACTTCCACCATGCTTTTAATTAGCTGAGAATTATGTAGTTCCCTGTAGGAGTAATAAGCTGTGGAATAGATCTGTATATGATCTTGGTAAACATAAATACTGTTTAATTTGTCTTGAACTGTTTAAAAGAAATATTTTGCATAGAGAAATGACAAACACCATATCACTTTGTGTAGTAACTAGTAACACGTACTTGTGGTCCAGACCAAAAGTATGTCAGCCTGCCTGCTTCTCTTTGGAGCTGGACTTTAATTTACTTAAAGCATCAGCCTAGGTCTGCTGGTCATGACGGGAGTATGGCTCTTGGGGATATCCAGCTTGGAGTACTGCTGATATCAAACCTTAACCCTTTGAGCGCCAGCGGGGTATGCAATGCATTGTTTTGCAATGTGTTGTGTTGCATACCCCTCTGGCACTCAAAGGGTTAATTGCGCTAGTAACAGGGTCCCAAAACGTTGGATCCTGTGTACATTTATGTTCCAGTCTAGGACTGCTTGTGTATACCATTTTCTTCAAATATCCATGTGTACATATATGGAAAAATGTGTTTATGTGAGCAGTATTGTTGCTATGCACTGCCTGAGGGGCTAAAGCCACAGGCCTCGTGCGTAAAGCTCTGGCTCTCATTGTCAGATAGAGGTATGCAATGGTCTAATAACATTGTGATAAGCTTCTGAATAGGGAAATAAAGACAGTTGGCTAGAATTGAAGGAAGAGGGTAAGAGGAAAGGTGAGTGATACAATCTGATAGAGGTAAGGAAACAAATTAATAGGATACAAAGGAAATGACGATTGAGACAGAAATACAAAAAGCACAATTAAATACATAATGTCAGTTCTATGAGTGATGTTTCTGTTGCCCAATGGGGTTGCATGCGCCTCTGGACACTAGTCAATTGCCAGAAGTCCTGAAGCTCAATTTGTAGGGTCATGCAACATTGATTGGTTCTGCCCCTTTTGTGGCCCCTCCCATTTGTGGCTCCTCCCTCACAGACTCACAACTATGCCCGGTATTTTATAGAGGAAAAGGTGGCAACCCTATGCACTGCCCTTTTAATATTACTGGTTAAACAAAAATCTAAACATTTCTTATTCCCTGATAACATTTATTGTAGCATGAATAAAATGTCTTTATTGCTTAACCCTAGACCCTGGCTCCTTTTTCTTTAAACACAATCCCTAAATGCTGTGAGGTAAATGCTTATGCCCACAGCAAGTTCTCCATTAGCAGTTTCCAGGAAAACAGATTATTTTGAATTGCAAAATTGTCAAACAGAAAGTCTCTCATCGCTGCAATGTTTTTATTCCATTCCACATTTTCTCAGAAATGATTTTTAGTTTATAATTCAGAACTGGCAATTATTTTGAAGTGGACAAACTACAGGACACTCATCTGCAATTTGTTATAGGTGGCTGAATTCAAATTTGACAGAATCTCTGATCGTGATGCAGTGAAGAAGGTTAATAGGTGGTACATGTAGCCAGCATGCATCAGTGCTCACAAGATTCAATTTCCTTTAACACTTTGGGTGCCAGAAATGTGTTGCGCACTCCTCTGGTACTTAAAGGTTTAAATAAACACTAACCCAAACCTGGTTATAGAATTGAAAGTGATACTAATGTTTCACAAAAAAAGCAGCTCCGATTAATCTTCATAGTATTTGGGCCATGGAGAGTGTTACTTCAGTACTGTCAGAGTTGTAGTTCAAGAGTAATTGAATGATAAAATATTCCCCTCCTGCCCCTTTTACCTACTGTAAGCCGCCTCCCCTCAGACGTGGAATCTGTCCTCTTGACCGTACAGCTGGCAACAAGGGACAATCTTCATACTGTGAGCATAAGGAAAACCCTGCCCCCCCCTTGAAGGTTGTCCTTCTCTGTGATCCATCTGGACAGTCTTGCTGCTCTGAGGTGAGCAGTGTTACATCCGTAGAAGGGGTGGGAGGGGGATATTTCATCACTCAGTTACTCTTGAAATGCAACTTGGACAGCTCTCCATGGCCCAAATTCTATGAAGATTGAATCTGAGCTGCTTTTTTAGTGAAACATTACTATCCATTTAACTATCATCATTTAATTATAGCTAGCAGAAAAGGCTGCAAAAATTAGCTAATTTGCTTAATTTTTTTTGTTCTGTTTGTAAAAAGTAACAACAGCTAATTTAATTAATGCATTGAGATTAGTACCCACTGCTCTTATATTCAGAAAGGCTGTTACCTTTATGCACTATCATTTCTGAAACACCTATGATATTGGGGGTCAAACAAGGGAGCAATCCCCCAGCCAATCAATAACTGGAGGGACATAAGAAGGGGTCCTTATGCCTTCCATGAGGATTTTTTTCTTCTTCTAAATGTGTCTCTGCATGCTAGTTATACCAGCTTATTCAGTGACAGCAGCATTTTGCTCATACAATGCACGAGCTTGGCACAGCAGGTACAGCTGGCCAAGCTTGTACATTGTTTGGGTTTGGTACTGTACATGTTAAATTACCTTCCTGCACTAAAATGGGCATAACTGTTAGAGATATGAAGAAAAGGTCCCGAATCTCCTCCCAAATGAACTTGCTTCTGGTTCTTCCTTGGAGATGTATGGAGGCAACTGCTGCCACATGGACTGGTGTGCCCAAAGTTGTTCGTGAATGGCCCATATTGCCAGAAAGTTGATTTGAAGAAGACTCTCCTCCCTGGTCCAGCAACCCTAGGTTGTTACTTGATCCATATTGGCTCCACAGCCTCTCAGGCTGGCATCTGTGGTGATTACCACCTATTCCGGTATGACAAATAGATGTCTCGGTGTTACGTGTGGACGGTAAAGTCACCAATGAAGGTCCTCCTTTGTTTGTGGAGAAAGGGACTTAGCATGATAGGTCATAGTGTTGTCTTGACCAGCTCCTAAGACTGTCCAATTGCCATTTCTTTGTGTGGAAATGAGCATAGGGAACATCTTCCAGTGGTAAGACCAGGAGACATAGTACAATCATATAATCCCTTACCATCGGAGATGGCCAGAATATCGTTTGAGTAACATGAATAGGCAGGGTCTAGATCTTATTCTCCAGCAGAAACATACTCCCTTTGAGGTTATTGAATCTCATGCCTAAAAAGTACAGAACCTGAGAAAGCACCAGAGAGGATTTCTTGAGATTGAGCACCTTATGTTGCTCATGGATGAGAATGCAGTCTTGAAACTATGAACAGAGAACGGCTTCCGAAAGAGCCCTGAGTACAAGGTCATCTAAGTAAGGAGTCAAAGATATTCCTTGAGCACGGATGTGAGCTGCCAGAGCAGCCATGACCTTTGTAAAGATCCTTGGAGCAGATGCTAATCTGAAGGGGAGAGCAGTGAACTGGTAATGACTCCTGCCAAAGGCAAAGTATAGGATGTGCTGATGGTTTGACGAATTGGGATGTGAAGGTAAGGGTCTTGTAGGTAAAGGCAGGTCCAAAATTCTCCCAGACAGAAGGAGGTGACGGCAAATAACAGTGATTACATCTTGAAGCTCAGATCTAGTATGTCCAGAATGGGATGGCAACCGCTGTCCCTTTTTGGGGAAACATAAAAAGATTGGTGTAACAACATCTTCTTTTCCAGCAGGAAGCATACTACGTCTATGAATAGAAGGCCCTAACGTGATCTTGAGGCACTGTGGACATTAAGAAACGATGAAGCAGAAGTGATTTGAGATCTATGTGGTATCCACACACAGAACAGGAGGAGGTAATAAAAACCACGTCTTCTTTGGAATAAAATCACATTCAAGTGCAATCTGAAGCAAAAGAGTGATTTTTCCTCTAGCGGTGTCACTAATGACCTTGCCCAGGTCAGGCTCACAAAGCCGTCTTCCTACAAAGGGAAAAAACACTAAAGACTTTTTGGAGGATTGGTCAGACAAGCAAACCTTGAATCACAAGAGGCAATGCATGGCTACTGAAAGGGCTGTGGCCTTTCCAGAAAACCTAGTGACAATAAAGGCTGTCTCAGCATAACTAACACTTCCTCTTTGGAAACATCACCATAAATGGCATCTGACAGGTGTTCATCCCAGTAGTCAAGACTCGAGTGACCCAAACAGTACCAAAAATGGTTGCTGTGTGGTCCCAGTGGACACACAATTTGCCTTCAACAAGGAATTTAAGTGCTTGTCAGCTGGATCCTTAAGGATCACAGCATTTGCTAAAGGCAGATTTTTGGCATGGGAAGAGATTGGGTTATCAATGGCAGGTGGAGAAGTCCACCTGTGACATAGCCTCAGGAGAGAAAGGACAGAGGTTGGAAATTCTGAACAATCATGCTCTGTTACATTCCTAATGCTGAAATCACTACATTTCCTCTGAAATTGTATCACAAATTGTCCCTCTCCCATCCCTTATGTTGGTGTCAGTCTTCTTTGCCTCAGAACTGAAGGAGGATCATGATGAGGGACAATCTTCATTCAGTATAAGGAAAAAACCTGCCCTCCTTTATCATGAACGAAGATTGTCCCATATTGCGATCTGTCTGGTCAAGTGACTGGACTTCAGATCTGAGGGGAGGTGGTTTACCCAAATGAAAAGGGGCTCGAGGGGGAAAATTATTGTATTATTGTAATAATAATTACAAAGAAAATATAGCTATCTAATCACTAGCATTGTAATGTAGCATTAGTACTCACTATGAGGAGAGAGTGTAGCTTCACTGGAATTGAAACATTACTAAACCTTTAATACTAATTCACCACTAGTATGGAGAAAACATCCAAATGGCCCCATGAATGCTGCCCTAGTGCCTTTTTGTTCAACAGATAACATCTCCAACCAGTCCTGGATGTCATGTTCGAGGAGGCCGACATGACAGTTCCTGCTAGTGTTTTCAGACTGGAGCAGGTGGAGTGTCTGAGCCTACTTAAAGTGGAACTATCACCGTCAAATGTCTTAAAAAATTTGAAAACTTAATTCAAAACTGCATATGTGTCATGTTAACCAAAATTCCATTCGATTTATAGTTTAGGAGATATTAACACTTATTTCTGGGCAAGTGAACATTTACTGGTACATCACAGATTAATTAGAACATGAAACATCACTGAAAACTTCATTGGCATATGTCACGTAACTGAAAATGTTTCATTTGCATATGACACGTCAATGAAAAGCTTAATTAGCATTTGAAATGTCACTGGTACTGCACGAGTACTGCAGTTAGAATACATTAGCATATGCTAAAAAGTGTAAATATCTCCCTTAAATGTAAATTTGCTGATCTTTTGGCTAACATGACATATAAGCGTTTCCACTTTAACCCTTTAAGGACCAGAGGGGTGTCTTACACACCCCACTAGTTCTTTAAGGATTAAGAGTAACATGCAGTGAGTGGAACTTGAGGTCCTGATATCCTACTACAAAATGTCATGTCCGCCTCCACAGATATGACATTCAAGACTGATTGAAGATGTTATTCCTTGAACAAAGGCACAAATGCAGAATTCACAGGGGAAATTTGTTTTATGACCATTGTAAGCAAGTGGGTGGTTATTATAAGGAGTTTTTAGTTCTTATTTTAAAAAGTAAAAGATTTACTTGTTTACTAGGAAAGAGGTTCTCAATAGTTTTTGCTCAAGGCACCCTAACAGTTTGGAATTATCAAGGCACAAGCATATTCTGCCTAAAGGGATAGTATACTTAAAGGGATAGTAATGTTTCATAATAAAAGCAGCTCTAATTAATCATCATAGTATTTGGACCTTGGAGAGTGTTATTTCAATTCTATTAGAGTTGTAGTTCAAGAGTAATTCAATGACAAAGTATCCCCGTCCCACCTCTTTAACTGATGTAACACTGCTCAGCCAGAGAAGAAGGGAGGTGCCCAGGTAGATTGCAAAGAGGGACAATCTTCAATTAAGACAAGGGAAAAACAGGAAAAACTTGTCAAGGGGGGCAGGGCTTTCATTGTTCTCATAGGAAGAAGATTGTCCCCTGCTGTTTTCTGTCTGGTGTTACAATCAGATTCCACATCTGAGAGGGGATAGCTTACACTAGGTAAAAGGGGCGGGAGGGGGAAACTTTATTCTTCAATTACTCTTCAACCACATCTCTGACAGTATTGTTATAACACTCTCCATGGCCCAAATACTATGAAGATTAATTGGAGCTGCTGTTTTTGTGAAACATTACTATACCTTTAATATCGGAAAAATATATATATTATAGGGATTTTCCTGCCGTGTAAAAAATGGGTACTCCCACAACTGAGAGGTTTTTCACTAATTACTTTTTGTAGATCAAACTTGTATTTTTTGGGTGCAGTACTTCCATGGCCTGAAATTTTAGGATGCACTGGCCTGTGGACAGCTATGTTCAGTTGACAATAACTTCCATAGGATGCTGCATCAACGGCAACACTAACACACACACACACACACACACACTAACACACACACACACACACACACACGTTTCTACTGCAATAATTTTGAACAAAATATCTCAGCAATGGGAGTTTACTCAGCAGTGTAATCTGTGCAAAATACTGACCGGTGACTGTTATGAACTTGACTACCCAGTTCCTTACCTCTAATAAGACTTCCTTATTTCGGTCTGCCATCTCAGAAGTCTCTTTCCTTCCTAGAAGGTAGTTCTGAAACACAAGAACATGTCATTAACAAAATAAAAGGAGCAGAAGTTAGCAAATAAATATGGTATTATGTATGACGATAGAGTAATTCTGGAGCTGCATGAGTTATTATGTTATAAGGAAGGTCCTCAAAGTATTTATTTGCAATATGTTAAGAGAAACCTCTAGCATACAAATGACAATTTAAAGGCAAACCATACGATAGGATTAAGTCACTTACCTAGGGTAGGTTTATGTGTATGGACTATATATTTTTATTTATTTTTATATATATATATATATTTTTTATTAATTCTGCAGTTTCCTGTGTGTATATAGTGAACCCACAAATTGAGCATCAATAGTCATGATTTGATCATAAGGGACCCTAGTTGTTATCACAATGGAACAGACATATTTAAACAGTTGGCACAAAAACAAAACAAAAAAAAAACAAACAAACAGAACAGAAATCAGATTTAAAGAAAAATGGGATTTACATACTTATAGTTAAATCATTTTCTTTTACCCCATTGTGGGACACATGGGCCATAGGTTAAAGAATCCTCCACTAAAAGGCTGAGCATGTAAAAGTTAACTTAACAACCAAACCCACCTCCCTTCTTCTGCACAACTTTACTCCTCTCATTCCACAAGACATCAGTTTACATTTAAAGTGGAACTACCACCTTTAAACAACTTTAGCTTCAATAACTCCCCATCTGGCGACTAGCGCGGACGTCACTATGGCAAGATGTCTGTGATACGTCCTGCCTGTCAGCCCTGGAAAAATTGATAAATCTATTAAACAAGGTAATAATTCTGGCGACTAGTGCTACTAAGCAGCTAGTCGCCAGATGGGGCGTTATTGAAGCTAAAGTTGTTTAAAGGTGGTAGTTCTGCTTTAATTAACAAAGAAGGCGAAAGTCCCCAAGACAAAGAAGTCAAAAGAAGGCAGGGCAACTCTGCCATCAACGCAGCTTTAGTTTTCATGGTGTGATGTGTTATGTCCCCCACAGGGTCAAGAGAAAAGAATTTAAAGAGAAGTACAAAAAAATCCAATTTTCTCTTTCATCCAATAGGGGACAAAAACATCATGTGGATGTCTCAAGGCAGCCCTAAAAACACAGGGGGAGAGAGAAAACATATTACAGAACTGCTGCTTGCAAAACATTGTGTAAGAAACTGGCATCTACTGAAGCAAGCACAATAACTTTGTAGAACCCGGTGAACTTGTATAGAAAGAAGACCATGTGGTTGCTTTGCAAATCTTTTCTGCTGAAACCTGATAGCTAAATGACAAGAACTGAAGACAGAGCATGGAGCTCCAAAACTCTTCTAGTAGAGGAAATTGCAGTTAGGAAAACAATCTTACAAGTGAGGTATTTGAGAGATAAGAAGATAGTTCAAATGGGTAATCCTGCAATGCTTAAGGGAGCAAGTTCAGGTCCCAAAAGAGGAGTTGAAAAGGCATGGATAAGGCCAACATTTAGACTTCCAAAGATCTGGTTTTAAGCCCTTTATCCAACTTGCTTGAATCTGAAGCAGAAACAAAAGGTAAATTGAAGTAATGGGGTTCTAATAACCGATGTGTGCATAAAAAGGCATGTAACATAGTTTATTCGGCTGAAAAAAGACAAATGTCCATCAAGTCCAGTCCATGCCTAATAACCCCTGTTGATCCAGAGGAAGGCAGAAAATTTTTTTTAAGCCATTTCCAATTAAGCCCAAAGTAGGTAAAAAAATATTCCTTCCTGAGTCCAAATGGCAGTGAGCTATTTCCCTGGATCAATGTCCTATCTGCTTTGAAGCCAGCTGTCATAATTCTCTATATTGTTCTCTGCTAGATAGTTATCCATTACATTTTTTAAAGCAGTTACATTATCTGCAAGCATAGCATCCTGAGCCAAGGTACTCCATAACTTTACTGCCCTTACTGTAAAAAAATCACGGCTTTTGTTTTAATTGAAAGCACCTTTCCTCTAGTCTTAATGGATGACCTCTTGTTCTTCACTCAGCTCTTTGAGTAAACAGCTCATTGGTGAGTTATTTGTATTCACATAGAATATATTTGTAATCATATCACTGTTCAACATCTCTAATGTAAACAAAGGCAATTTGGGTAGTTTCTCTTTATAACAGATCCACCAATCCCTTTATTGGTTTTTTTTCATGCCTCTGCACGTTTTCTAAATTGGTGCCCAAAACTGTACTCCATATTCTAGATAAGGCACCACACCAAGGAAGTATACAGAGGTAGAATTATATCTGCATCCCGTGCAACTATACCACCTTTTATGCAGGGAGTACCCTATTTGCTCTTCTTGCAGCTGAATGACCATGCACTCTGCTGTGAAGTCTATCGTCTATCAGTAACCCTAAATCTATAGTGTATATGTAGCATCTTTGTTTCCACATTATAAATGCATATCCTTACATGCATCTCATCTGCCACTTTTCTGCCCATTCACTCAGTTTATTTAAATCCTTCTGCAGAGAAAAAACATCCTGCTCTGTATGTATTTCCTTATACAGCTTAGTGTCATAAGCAAAGATTCAGAAATGTCTTTCAATTCCAACTTCTATATCATTAATAAACAAATTAAAACGCATTGGGCCCAGGAAAGAACCCTGTGGCACCCCACTTACAACTTTAGACCAACTTGAAAAGGTTCCATTTACAACAACTATCTGCAACCAGTTCTCTCTCCTTACACAGAGATCACCTTTCAAACCAAAGCCTTTTAAATTTATGCAGTAACCTGCTGTGAGGCACAGTATCAATGGTGTTTGCAAAATCTAAATATACTGCATCAACAGCAATTCCCTTGTCCAAATTACTACTTACCCTTTTTAAAAATGAGAGTAAATTAGTTTGACATGATCTGTTCTTCATAAAACTATGCAGGCTTCGACTAAAAATATTGTTGGTCTTTACATAATTCTTAATACTGTCAGTTAGTAACCCTTCTAATATCTTAACCATTATGGAAGTCAAACTCACAGGTCTATAAATTTCCTGGTTTGGATTTTGCCCCCATTTTGAACAATGGTATCATATTATCTTTCCTCCAATCACAGGGCACTATGCCTTATGAATGTGAATCAAAAATAGAATATATAATAATAATAATAATAGTATAATGGTTTTGCTAATAATGAACTAAGTTCCTTAAGTACCCTTGGGTGTATACCATCAGATTCATGTGCTTTATTCACCATTATGTTTCCCAGTCTCTTTTGGACTTTGTCCTCAGTGTGTCCTATCCTCCAGCCTCTATGAGAGATTTCAGAAGAGGCTGTTTTTTGTGCTTTCAGCATAGTTGAATATTGCTGCCAGGAAAACATTTATGCCTTCAGACAGAAGATTAGAGCTTTATGCTGTTAAAGCCAGACTGGCTGGATTTGGATGAAGATAATAGTCTTGAATAGGTTCAGAGTCATCTGAAGCTCCATGGTTTTGCCAGAAAATTCCACCAGAGTGTGATACCATACTTGTTGCAGCCATCACGATGGTACTATCACAAGAATATGTGCTTTTCTTATTTGAGTTTTCCGACTATCCTAGGAATCATATCCACAGGGGAAAACAGATATACCACTTCGTAGTTCCATGGAACTACCATACAGTGTAATGCTGCAGCTTTGGGATCCCTTGTTCTTGCACAGAAAATTGAGTATTTCACATAGCATCTGGATGACATCTATTTTGGGGCATCCCCACATTGTCAATAGTGGTCTGAAAATCTCCTGTTTGAGTTCCCTTGATATGCTGATGTAGTGTCCTTCTCAGTTTTCGAATACAAATGAAGATATGTCTTTCTAATCACTTTCAGTTTTAATAGCCTCCAAACAGGCTGGAGAGAGAGAGTAGAGAGTTTGTGTGTGTTTCTGTGTGTCCAGCATGGCAGATTACAGTCCATACCCTCAGATTTCTAGGGAGGACCTGCTGTGGATTGAAATGGCTGCAGCTTTATTGTATGTATGTGCAAAATGGCCAAGTATTGCTGTATCTAATAATATTTTTTTACAGGATGAACATTTAATTTTCAGGACAAGCTTTCAAGAGTTACAGTCTCCCTTTATCACATCAAAAGCAAAATTAAATCATCAAAATGAAACATCCATGTCAGGTGAGAGGCAATACATGGGTTGAGAAATCACAAACAGATACATTATAGAACACCTCAGTTCAAGGATTGCAAAATCCCTTGTTTAGTGTGAAATTAACGTGGAGAAGGGGGTAGGTGACCAGCAGAAAGGGGGCAAGATATAAATTTAATATACACAAACATTTGTTAAATAATAAAGAAAATGTTATATGAAGTTTTGGTAATTTGAGAGGAATCCCAAATAAATATTTAATCCAGTGTGTTTGGTCCTGAACAAACTGATCATTTTTATTTCAAATGGCTCTCTCTCTCTTGGGTAGCTCTGAAATTCTGTCTGAGTATTTTGAGGTTATGGACAGAGTGGTTCCTCTGGGTGAAAGGATGACCAATGAGGGTAAAGTTAGTTGTATCTCTTAATTGATTGTTTACGTAATTTCATTCTTAGGATAAGATTAAGGCTGGTTTCACCAATGTAACATCCAATTTCACATTTATGCACTGTATCTTATATACATAATTTGCTGAGGTACATGAACATGATCCTTTAACGTTGTGTATCTTGTAAAATATCTTATAGTTGTGTTGTGCAGTATTGTTTTTGTAAATGTGTTGATATAGTTTGCAGGAAGATTTGTTGCATGGTTTGGTGCCATTACCATTGTTTATTAGTGGTATATAAGTAGTGCCTTCCTTCTCTTTGTATTGTAATATACCGTAACATCTCAGGTATAATACGCACCTGTGTATAATCCGCAGGTGGATATTATACCCAAGATTTAGGGGAAAACAAGAGTGCTTATGTATAATAATCCCCCTTACTAAAAAAAGTTCTCTAAATCAGACTTACTATTCTCAATTTAAGTCCCCACTGAAGAGAAGGCATAATCCAAACTACTGGTATGTGAAGCTTCCCTTGCGGGCGGCATGCTTCCATTTGACGCCCGCTGCACTCAATGTGCTGTCAGGACCTTCCGCCTACTGTATTGCCCTGTGAGGACCTCGAGATCCTCACAGAGCATTACCATTGGCTGGAGGAGGAAGGTCCTGAAAGCCCATTGAAGGAAACGGGCAGCGATTGGAAGCATGCCGCCCGCAAGGGAAGCTTCACATACCTGTAGTTTGGATTTTGCCTTCAATGGAGACTTCAGTGGGGACTTAAATTGAGCATAGCAAGTCTGATTTTGTGAGTGGATTGCACCGGGGACAGGAGGGAATGTATCTGCCTACAATATTTTTTTCCCCAAAAAAAATTCTCGTGTATAATACGCATCCCCCACTTCACATAAGGTGAAGTGGGGTAAAATTGTGCGTTTTATACCCGATATTTTACGGTATGTTCACCGGGTGTTCTCAACGCAGTTGTAATTTTCTTTGTGATTGTCCTTCTTCTGTACCCTGTCTGACTCATTAGGACAATGTTTTTAAATATGTATTGCGGTCCTCGGGATCATCGCATATGCTGTGGTATCGGATAGCTTGGTTGTGAATGATACATTTTTAGTGTGAGATGGGTGCAATCTCTCACTAAACAAGGCATCATTTTAAAGACATATTCTCCCAACTTTCTATTTTTGCATTCAGGCAACAACCAAATCAGAAAAACACTGTTAAATAGAAAACTGAGCAATTAATGGAAAAACGCTGATAATGGGACCAAACCATGCAACAAATCTCACACAAACTATGTAGACATATCTGTGAAAACAATACTGCACAACACAAGATATACAACATTAAAGGAAAATATTCATATACATCAACAAATGTTATATGATACAATGCCCTATATGTGAAACTGGATTGTTACATTGGGGAAACCAGCCTAAAGCTTACAAGCAAAAGTATGTGAGAGGCTCTGTGCACGTACAAAAGCAATGTTGCCTGTTCTACAGCTAGTCACCGCTCAAGAGCGTCATCACATTTTAGCTCTCTAGTGCCATTACAAAGGAGAAATTTCCACATACGTATTACACTAATCCTGCCCAAAAGGATGGTTCAGTTCCAAAATGATGAGCAAGTCCCCTCTGCACAGGTAAACACCAGCTAACCCCAGATGACCTTGTTTGGGCCTTGTCAGTGAGATCCAGCTGAGAACACAGAGAGTAAGGTGTCCTAAAGATTAACCTAAGAAAACATTTACACATAGAATAATTTAAGAGATACAAACACACACCCATGTTAGTCACCATTTCACCCAGAGAAACCATTCCATACATAACCTCATAACCCTGAGGGAATTTCAACCATACCGAAGAGAGAAAGACAATATAAATAAAGATGCTCCATTTTTTTCAGCACCAAAAACACTGGACTAAGTATAGATTAGTGATTCCTCTCACATTACCAAAACTTCACATAACATTTCCTTTATTTTCTTCTAGTTCGTATTGCCCAATCTTTCTCATGTTATTTTTTAACATATATGTTTGTGTATAATGGATTTATGTCTCTTCCGTTCACTCTGCCTGTCATCCACCCCACTTCTCCACATTCTTTTCACACTGACCATGGGATTTTACGATCCTTGGCGTGATCTCTAGTTTATTTTGTCTTAACATGTGTATTGCCTCTCTCATCTGACCTGGATGTTTCATTTTGATGACTAGTATTGTTTTGACTTCAGAAAGGGAGGCTGTAGGTCTTGAAATCTTGTTCTGGAAAATTGAATGTTAATCCAATAAAAAAAAAAAAAGGTATTATCACACACTTCAACACTCATTTGTTTTGTATCTACACTATTAGACTGAGACAGGATATATATATATATATATATATATATATATATATATATATATATATATATATATATATATATATAAATTTCCTCAGCCTTGAATCTGTCAGCAAAATATGGCATTATAAAGAACAATCTCCTTCACTTTACAGAGAAACTATGGTTTGGACTGGTGATTTGCAAAAGCATGGCAGGGCCGCATGGTAGAAGCCAAAGTAATGGCCAGTGTTCCAAAGTTTACTTTTTGGATCCCAAATGGGGGAGAAATAGCTCCAGTATGCAGTGAGTCCTATTGTGTATTAGCAATGAACATAGAATATCCAAGTCTGCAGGCAGAGTCTGTGTACTAGGAATACTTAAGGGGTTAGCTGGCGTAGCTGTGCCACATTGGAGGGGGACCAGAGGTGCAGTCTGACTGTCTCTGGACCCTATGCCATGTATTTTAATAGATTCATGAAGAAAATTAAAATAAAACATAATGAAAGAAAAATAGTCTTCAGGAGCAGGCAAAGCCTGCGGCCTCCTTCAAGGATACCTAAAAGAACATCTAGCTGAAGGGTTAAGTAGTGAAGAGGAAGGGGACAAGTATCTTTGTAGTTTTTACGTTAACTGTTAAGTGCTCTGTCTCCTTGTGGAGGACACTTTACCACATGATCCCGGCTGATGTTTGAATGATGCCTACTTAATTAAATCCTTCTGATAAACTAATTAAAACCCACTTATTTTGGGATCAACTGCAACTGCACCACTGGTAGTGGTGGTAATAAAATTAAAATTATAAGCCCTGTAATAAATATATATATATATATATATATATATATATATATATATATATATATATATATATATATATATATATATATATATATATATATTACAGGGCTTATAATTTTAATTCCTCTGCTACTAGCCAGACCTGAAAAGTTACTAGCCACTGCAAGCCATAACTTACCCACCAGGGCTGAATTTCTACTCGCCAGGGCTAACTTTTCACTCGCCATTGGCTAGTGGCGAGTGGAAATTTTGAATATATATATATATATATATAGACTAAGGGCCTTATATATAGGGCTCAAAATTTAAAGTCCTGAGCTACTAGCCAGGCCTGAAAAGTTACTTGCCACCAGTTTCCACATCTAGCCCCACCCATATCCTTGCCTTTAACCCCACCCATATCTCCGCCTTTAACCGCACCCATCTCAAGTTCTCTTTGATGAAAGGACACTACTGCCCACACCCTATCCACCTCCACACACTGCCCACACTGTGTCCACCCTGTCAAAACCCTGTCCAAACCCTGCCCACCCTCACACCCTGTCCACATACTGCCCACCCTCACCACACACTGCCCACACCCTGTTCACACAGCTGACACTGTTCACCCTGCCCCCTCCACACTGTCCACCCTGCCCCCTCCACACTGTCCAACCCTGCCCACCTCCACACTGTCCAACCCTGCCCACCTCCACACTGTCCAACCCTGCCCACCTCCACACTGTCTAACCCTGCCCACCTCCACACTGTCCCCCTCACACACTGTCCCCCTCACACACTGTCCACCCCCACATTGTCCTCCTCCCCACACAGGTCACACCATAGTCCTCCACACATTACAAACAAAAAAAGAGAGTATAATATCTGAGAGTAGCTGTTTAAATGCACTTACTAGAGTGCAACTTGTCTCTCCAGCCCCTCTGTGTGCATCATTGTCTCCTTCCCCACCCCCTGTGTCACTGTCCCCTTCCCCAGCACCTCTGAGTGTCTGTTTTCCCTTCCCTAGCCCCTCTGTGTGTGTCATTGCCCCTTACCCTCTGTGTGTGTGCGCGTCACTGTTCCCTTCCCCAGCCCCTCTGTGTGTGCCTCTGTCCCCTTCCCGAGCCCCTTTGAGTGTCTGTGTCCCCTTCCCCAGTTCCTCTGTGATTGTCATTGTCCCCTTCCCCAGGCCCTTTCATGTGTCTCTTTCCCCCTTGCGCTCCTGCTCCCCTCCCTCCTTGTAGCGTGGTCGAGCGAACCGCGGTAGAAGATCTTCTGTATCCTATACCCAGTCTGAGAGGAAGCTGTTCATTGCTCCTAGTGAGCGCTTCTTGTCAGACTGGGTAGAGGATACAGAAGATCCTCAACCCGCGGTCTGCGTGGCCCTGCTACAAGAAGTGATTGGCAGGAGGGGAAGAGCTGTGTTGTGTGCTCCCCTCCTACCAGTTACCTGGAGCCCGGACATTGTGCTCCCTGGGCCAGTGCACCGTAGGCGGCTGCCTAATTCTCTGGATGCAGGGCACAGACCTGTCGGCACTCAAAGGATTAATGTATACTCTGTGCTGCTCTGCAATATAATGTAAAGTAAAGGCATTATTCAGTCTGGCTTCTTATGATATTTGTGTGTTAACCCTTGCACTCAAAAGGTTTACACAAACATCGTAAGAAGCCATTCTGAAGAATGCCTTTACTTTTCGTTATATTGCAGAGCAGCACAGTGTATACCTTAACCCTTTGAGTGCAGTTTTTTTTTTTATGGTGCTATTCTCTTCTCCCCCTGTCGGCCTGATGCCTCCGGTGTCATTGGACTGAGGCCAGGCATGGAAGACAGGCACTAAGGTGGGCGGGACAGCGGGGCTTCAATTTCCACTCGCCCCCACTCAATTTCTACCCCAGAGTCCTCAATGGAAGTAGAGTTCACAATATTCCATTTAACGTATTAAGGGCCTGTGTTCCAAAGCAAAGTGTACTCATTTTGAGGGACACCAACTGCCCCTTGAATGCTAGAGAGATATCCAACGCATTGCTCTGCTCCAGCACTCAAGGGGTTAGAAGTCCCAAAATAAATCAAAGGGAATTGTGAGAATGTTTATTTCTCCCTAATGGTGCAGTTGTTTTTCCTGAGAATTACTCAACTCTTGTTTTGAACCTAATCTTTTAAGTGAATGGTGCTGTAGTTTTCTATTTGACTAGCACTGTGTAAGTAGAATGGCTGTCCATTCAGCTTTATAGTAGGAAATGCCTCCAATTACATGTGCAGAAGCAATAACAGTACGGCACATACAGTAGGAGATTCTTTGGTGTGTATTTACACACAGATGTGCTACATTCACATCAATTGTAGAATTAGAGGATACAGTGATTGAGTGGACAATTAAATCAGTATACTCTTACTGTTAATCTACTTGTAATTATAATATGTATAATAAGCCTTCTGTTGAAAGTTTATTTCCTGATGGATTTTGTGGTTGGCTGTAAACTGGTTCTTAATTTCATAATAGCAGTTTTATTTCATTGGTCTAGGAGGTTCTGTTAACTACAACTGTTCCAAAATAATGCATATCTCTTTAAAGTAAAGAATGTATTGTTGTACTTAGCCTGAAAGTGTGTTAACCCATTAAGGACCAAATGCACGAGCAACGTACCAAAAATCAATAAGCTGCATACCCTTATGGTCCTTAAAGAGTAAATATACCCCAGGATTAATAAGCTCTTTATTTTGTATAAACATGTGGACTTCTGATAAACCAAATAGCCTTTAACCCTTTAAGAGTTTTGGAATGTGTTGGTCATCCCTTTGCAC
The DNA here is from genome assembly GCA_037306005.1 of Rhinophrynus dorsalis. Classification (NCBI taxonomy): domain Eukaryota; kingdom Metazoa; phylum Chordata; class Amphibia; order Anura; family Rhinophrynidae; genus Rhinophrynus; species Rhinophrynus dorsalis. The sequence goes on along the minus strand of CM074725.1, from coordinate 144,763,216 downwards.
TCAAAGGGTTAAAAAACATGGTTTGGGCTTTGGTGTACAAACCAGGTTTCGATGACAGTATATACATTGGTATTTGTACAGTGAGTTAGTGAAATATTAATGAGTCACTGATTAAAGTGGACATTTCACCATAATTCAAGTTTGCATTTTTGAAAACTGCATTTAAAAACTACCTTTATGTAATGTTAACCAAAAGTCCAGCAGATGCATAGTTTACAAGAAATTCACACTTTTTGTTTCTGTGCAATGTGAAACTAAACACTTTCTGGTACTGCACAGAGCTTCATTAGCATATGAAATGTCATAGAAACCATCATTAGCATATGTCACATGACTGAAAAGGCATACTTAGCATATGAAAACCTCATTAACTAGAATACTTAGCATATGTAAAGGACATGGATGCCTCGCTGTGCCACAATTAGCATACATTAGTATATGAAAGACGTGTGAAAATCTCCTGAACTGTAAACTTGCTGGCCTTTTGGTTAATATGACATATAAGCCGTTTTAAAGCAGTTTTCAAATATGCAAACTTGAATTGAGGTGAAACTTCCACTATAAAGGGATAGTAATGTTTCACAAAAACCAGCAGATATAATGAATCTTCATAGTATTTGAGCCAGAGAGAGTGTTATTTCAATGCTGTCAGAGTTGTAGTTCAAGAGTAATTGAATGATAAAGTTTTTCTCCCGCCCCTTTTACCTAGTGTAATCCACCTCCCCCTAGATGTGGAATCTGGTCTCTTGACTGGACAGGTTACAGCAAGGGGCAATCTTCTTACTGTGCGAACAATGAAAACCCTGCCCCCTTGGACAGGTTTTTCCATTATGCTAATTGAAGACTGTCCCTCTCTGCAATCCACCTGGACACCACCCTGCTTCTCTGAGATGAGCAGTGTTACATCAGTAAAAGGGGTAGGAGGGAGATACTTTATCATTCAATTACCCTTGAACTACACCTCTGACTACTGAAATAACACTCTCCCTGGCCCAAATACTATGAAGATTAATTGGAGCTGCTATTATTATAAAACATTACTATCCCTTTGAGTAGCCTGTGTAAAAAAAGGTATATTCAACTCCTTGAGGACAACTTGTAGAACCCCTCTGATTTGGATGATCCTAGTGTAGAACAGTGTTTACGAACTTTTCCTATGACAGTTACTCCATATGTTGTAAATATTTAATTGAATGTAATTAAATTAATATGTGCAAACTTGTTCAACCCCATCATTGATTGGAAAAGGGACCAACCAGATGAGTTCCTAGGTTTCTAAAAAACACAGGGCTTAGGCCAAACTAATGCATTATTAGTGCACCATGCAGACTAATTGCATCAATAAAAGTATGTAGGTTAGCCCCGCTGCATGTTCCAAACTGGGAATAAGACCCGTGGCTTTAAAGGGATAGTAATGTTTCAAAATGAAACCAATTAATATTCATATTATTTGGGCCATGGACAGTGTTATTTCAATATTGTCAGAGTTGCAGTTCAAGAGTAATTGAGTGATAAAGTGTCACCCTCCCGCCCGTTTTACTGATGTAGCACTGCTCACCTCAGAACAGAAAGTGGTGTCCAGATGGATTGTAGAGAGGGACAATCTTCAATTAGCATAAGGGAAAACCCTGTCAAGGGGGCAAGGTTTTCATTGTTCTCCCAGTTAGAAGATTGTCCCTTGCTGTGAGCTGTCTGGTCTTAAGACCAGTTTCCACATTTGAGGGGAGGTGGCTTACACTAGGTAAAAGGGGCGGGAGGGGGAAACTTTATCATTCAATTACTCTTGAACTACAACTCTGACAGTATTGAAATAACACTCTCCATGGCCCAAAATACTATGAAGATTAATTGGAGCTGCTTTTTTTATGAAACATTACTATCACTTTAACCCTTTGAGTGCCAGAGGGGTACTCAGTGCACTCCTCTCTGGCAATCAGAGGGTTAAGCATTAGACCTGGAGCTTTAGCCCCCCCCCCTTGAGGACAGCTGGGGTATGCAACACATTGCAGGTCCTTAGGGGTTAAGTATCATTTACTCCTGACCAGCATTTGTGAAAAATTAACCAACACATCCTCAACCACAACCACAACCACACGAAAAAGAGAACCCACTGCAACATTTCAGTATGCTGTGCATCCCTCTAGCACTCACCGAATTACAAATAAGAAGTGGTTATCACATACACAAAAAGTCCTGAACTAACAGATCTGTACAATAGTGATCTATGCATCTCAAGACTTCCCTGGTGACAAGGAAATTAACAAAGTGAGTTTGCAGCATATCACACAATGATTACTAGAGAAAAGAACTGTGATTAGTCAGAGCAGACTCAGCCCATTCACTTTTACCAATATCCCTGCATTTTATACTTCAATACTGAAGTGTTTTTATGGCTCAGGAATGAAGTAATTCCTTTGGCTGTATACCGCTATTGATGTCATGAGGCAGAATGGATTTACTGTTTTGTTCTAATTACTGCCAGCATCCAATCTGAGAACTTTGTACGTGTAGGGAAAGACGACCAAAGTAATTTGTCTTGATGCAGTGAAAATACTGGTGCACGCTAGCTCCTTGAGAGCCAGAAAATCACAAAGTGTTGCAAACCCCTTCTGGCTCTCGAGGGGTTAAGGTATAGTGGGTATACTCTGCAATGGAGCAAATCGGTCAATGTTCAGGGGTGGGTAGCATGCCAGACCTCCAGCTGTTTGTTGGCCTGCTGAGGGTAATGGTAGTTCAGCAAGAGCTGGAGGGTTGCAAGTTGCGCACTCGTGACAGACATATGGTCAAATGTAACAAATATTTCTAATTATTTGGGTGCTAAACTTTGTGTCTGTCTGACCTGACAAAGGCAATAGAGCGCTGGGGTGCAGGGTGAGGGGTGTTCTAGGCAAATGGAAATCCACTCTCTGCCTTTGACACCCCCAACACAGATTATAGAAGTGTGATTTGTACTTTATAGAGAGATAAGACCAACTTCAAAGCGGAACTACCACCCAACACAATCTTTAGCTTCACCAAGTCCCCATCTGGCGACTAGCTGCTTAGTAGCGCTAGTTGCCAGAATAATTACCTTATGACCCTTGTGAGAATGATAACTATATCCCACAGGGAGTTATTAATCAAACTAGAGGTGCAATTCCAGAAACTCATTGTTTTAAGGAGTCTTATCAACTTGAATGCTACAAAGGACTCAAAAGCATGGCAATGCAAAACACTGGAGACCTCTCTGGCATTTAAAGGGTTACAATCCCCATTTAAATCAATGGGAGTTTGCTGCACTTTCCTTTACCCCCTATGGGACAGTTGGTTTGCCCCACAATTGCACCTCTTTAGCTTGAAAAACAAGGACCACAGGGTGCAATTCAATAATTTTGTATCTATGGAACACACACAAAAAAAAATCACAATATTTCCACCAAATTCCTATTGATTTAAATGGGACTTTTAAATCATTGAATGGCAGAGAGGTCACCAACGAATTCAAGGGGCCAAAGACCCTTTTAAATCATCTGGTTTGTTCCAGAACTGTACATCTTTAACTTAATGAATGTTCTATATGAAAAATATTCTACAACAATTTCTCATCCTTACTTGAGGGTTTTTGAAAAGTGCATATTTCTCTATACGTTCCACGAACATAAGCTTGTTCTGGCTGTCTCTGGTCCAGTTCAGGAGATTCTCCACCAGGTTTTCATGGTCTTCAAAGATTCGATCTACGGAGGGAACAAAGGTAAACTGTCAGAATAATCCCTCAGTGGAGGAAGCCTGGGACTATGTGGTACTATTACACTAATAACAAAAAGCAGCCAGATTTCTGCCATGTTCAAGATCACATTGCGTGCACCAGAAATCCAATAGACAATGAACTATATTATTTCTTTAAAATGTAACCTGAGACATTTACGATAAAGTTTGGGAAATCTTAGCACTTTCACTTCCTGACTGCAGTACATTTCCACAAAAGATTACCGAGTCAAGTATATGAAACTAGAGTTGTAGTTAGGAAGCAAGTTGCAATACTGGGGCAATACATGTGTCCTTTAGGAGTCAAGTAACAAATTCAAATATTCTTATTGGGGATTTTTAACACCTTAAATGCTAAAGCTGCATTCAGGGGATTAAAGGGATAGTAATGTTTCAAAATAAAAGCAGCTCCAATTAATCTTCATAGTATTTGGGCCATAAAAAGTGTTATTTTAATACTGTCCGAGTTGTAGTTCAAGAGTAACTGAATGATAAAGTACCCCCTCCAACCGCTTTTATGGATGTAACACTGCTCACCTCAGAACAGAAAGGTGGTGTCCAGATGGATTGCAGAGAGGGATAATCTTCAGTTAGCATAAGGGAAAAACCTGAAAAACCTGTCATGGGGGCAGGGTTTTCATTGTTCTCACAGTAAGAAGATTGTCCCTTGCTGTGAGCTGTCTGGTCTCAAGACCAGATTCCACATCTGAGGGGAAGTGGCTTACAGTAGGTAAAAGGGGTGGGGGGATACTTTATCATTCAATTAGTCTTGAACTACAACTCTGACAGTATTGAAATAACACTCTCCATGGCCCAAATACTATGAACATTAATTGGAGCTGCTTTTATTTTGAAATATTACTATCCCTTTAAAAGCCCCATTAAAATCAAAGGATATTTTTATAGTTCCCTGTGGTATAGTTGGTATGTTTCCCTTTAGCTTGTGGAAAAGATCCTTAAAGAGGAACCTTTTCCTAGGAATAAGGCACCTCCTAACAATATATTGTCACTTACCTTAATCTAGGCAGAAAAACACAATAGCCAGTATGAAACAGTTCTGTGTGAATTGAATCTCCAAAATTAATCTATAATTGGTACTGCATATCATGTGCATGCAAGAAGACATGTCTCCTTTTGCAGGGCTTCTGGACTCAATAGCTCCCAGTGGGAGGTGTTTGCGTTCTGGAAGTCCTGCATGAACAAATCATATCTTCTCCCATGGTGGATACACAATCCAGTCCCAATACGTCTGGAGAATCAACCTACATAGATTTGATGATTTGATTAATGGTGGCCATTAGGGTTTTCTGCTTAGACAAGTAGGGAGTTATTATTAGGGACTTTCAGTGCTCCTTTAACCCTCTGAGTTCCAGAGGGGTGGGCAATGCATTGCTTACCCCTCTGGTATGCAAAGGGTTAATGACTGTCACTCCAGGTTGTAATGTTATGTAATAATGTGCCTGCATTGCATTTGTAACAGCAGCAATGCAATTAAGCTTCTGACTGGTGGGCAGCTGAGCAACACATTGCTCTTCAATGTCATGCACACACCTCTTTCACTCAATGGATTAACAAAGTGTACTGTGGATGCATATTACAATAGCATACTTTATATTTACAATATAGCTTATGTCCATAGCTAACAAGGCCTGAAAATAATGATGCCTTTATCAGCCATGCAAAGAAAAAGCCCAATTAGTACTGCTTTCACCATGCCAACTGCAATACATCTTAAAGGGGACATGGATTAGCTAATGAGAATGAAGACCTGCAGCCTGTTAGTGTGATGAAAAATGAAGGAGGGGGCAGGTGACATTGTGCTGTTTTTCTTACTAATAAAACCTTATAAGAACTGAGAGGGGGACAATGTGTCATTTGACTTGGCTCAACAAAAGGAACTGGCTCCAGCAGTAATGCTGACCAGTCAAATCAATCAGTGAGATAGGCAACTAGTTTCACGCCAGTGAACATAAATTCAGCTTTCCGGAGTCATTAAAAGGTGTGAGCTCTATGTTTACTTTTTGGTAAATTCATGAGTGACAGAAAGGTTAAAGTTACTCAGGCAGCAGGAGACAGTGGACAGTTCAGCAGTGAGAATGATAGGAGACATGTTTTGGCAAATAAAGGAAAGGATACTTGATTTAAAGGGTGAAATCAATTCTGTGTTGTGTTTCGACTGCACCAGATAAAAAAAAAACGGTGTCCACATGAAAAGTCTATGAGGATCATATGCAGCATCCTGACAACAACCTGTTGATCACAACTGGGTTACTAGTATCGAACAAGTACATGGTACAGGTACTGTATTACATTACATGTGAAGCAGAAAATCATTACATAGTTTAACAAATTTTTTTATCTATAGCTATACACACACACATTCATACAAATACACAGTGTCTATATGACCAAAAAGTAATCCAGCACCGTCAATAAAACAATTCTCGTGAGCCCCTAGTTGAAGATACATCACTTATGGTCTGGAAACAAGTTGGTTTTTTTTTTTTTTTTTTTTTTTGCATTACCTAAATTTCACAGAACCACTAGTGCACCAACTCTCTGTAATCACCTTTCCCAGATAACCAGGATAGCAACTGAGGATACTGCACTAGAAGAGTCCATGTTGATTCCAACTGATCCAAAGAGTTAAGTACTTCCATTCAAAGTAGTATTTATATAAAACTCATAAATTTTTTTTGTTTCCTCAAAGGAACAATGCATATACATATACACCTTCCTATGCTAAAAATTACACCGTCACTGAACATGGATTTTTATAAGAGAGAAAAAATCACTAACAATAAACCACCAACTCCTCCATCAGTCTTTACTTCCCCATTAAGTTTTGGGTTGCCCATTCTCCTATTCCATGAAGCAGCTTCACTTACCCATCTGCAGCTCATTAATTGTTTCCACCAGTGACCAGTCCAGACTGTACCCACAGTGGGACTTGTCCATCAAGTTGTCCAGCACTTGTCGTACCGTTTGCCGCTCGTCCACCATCATAGTCTTGGAGCTGTCATCAGACATGTGCACTCTGATCACCAGCTACACAGGGAAAAGGTAATGTTAGCCTTGGGAGGTCTATATGATGATTAGATGGTGACACACTGTAAAAATAGCAGTAATATTATTATTTTTCTTTTATTCTGAAAATTATGTCAGAATCTAAATACTTTAGATTAAGAGTTTCCAGATTAGAGCTTAATATGGTCTCCAAAGCATTGCTAAGCAAAACATGGATATTTTGCTATCATTCAATAGGCTACAAGAGCAGTTATGTTTAAAGGGGAAAAGAAGGTGAGCGTACAGTATATAAATCACAGACAAACCTCTCCCCACCCCCCTCACTGCCAGTGTATAGCCAAATATTCAACTACGGTCCGACTGTATCTACAGGAACAAGGCAATCAGGTCCTATTACTGGGATGTACAATTTTCAGCTCTCCAGGACTAAAGTCCCTACAATTTCTGTTGGCCAACAGCCGGCTGAAGATCATGGAAATAGTAGTCCAACAACAGTGCAAATTACCCAACCCACTCTAGCAGGTAGTTTCAGGGTCCTTAAGCAAGGTCTTTTGGAGTTCAAGACTCCCATCATCTTCCCATAGTACGGACTGGTACATTACTATGATATTACAGGGAGCTACCAGCTGACAAGCATCCACCAATCAAAGCACAGATGGATGTACACCAACCTGTCTATCACTAGAATGTGCTCACTTCTAAACACTGACTCACGTTTTCTCTGAAGAGACAATGCCCTTCCTGAATTTTTGCTTTTCTTGTAATTCTAAATCTATGCGTACATACACAGATATATTCTAATGAAGCTACACCTGATTAGATGCTAGAGGGCTCTCCAATGATTTGCACAACAATACTTTAGTGATGCCTTTAGAAACCAAGGGATTACAACAACTAACAATATATGGGTCTCTCCTTAAACCTCTTCTTGGGTAATATGCACATTAACATTCTCCACTGTAAGGTGCATAGAGCGAACAACTTGATTGAGATGTTCCAGAATGAGTACCATTCCAAAGAGTACTCAGTGAGTGTGTCTCACACTTCTGGCTTTCTTTCATAAATGTATCAAACAACTGTTTTATTCTTATTATGATACTCACACAATAGTTTTAAAAGCATTTCTCTTATTTATAAATCACTGACATATTTTAAAGGGGGGGGGGGGGTGATCAAGCCACCAGAGAAGAATACATGCAACTTGGGATGACACACTTTTATTGACCTGGTCAATCCCCACCGTCTCTGTGGTATCCCCCCCAGCTCCATAACCTTTTACTGTAGTGACTGCTCTGTTCCTCTAATATTGGTCTACCCTGTTCAGGACTTAGAGAAGGTGACAAGAACATAGATATCACCAACATTAAACACTGTATATAGCATCATACAGGAAATATGAATAAGCATCTATGACTACATTTTAGTAAAGAACACAGCACCAAGGCTGTAAGGAAGTAGAACCCAGAGATGAATAAAGCTCAAGAATGGCAAATCGGCTTTTTCTTATATACTTTTCTTCTTTATTAAAATATTAGCAATATTTTTTATCTTTTGCCTTTTTTTCCTGTGAGCTTCCCAGTGATTGTGTTCCATATTTGCAATATACATCTACTTGATATTTGCACACGAGTTCAGTTATAGGTGATCCCTAGCAATGTGTACACATTACCTGTATACACAAGTAAATGTGTTTATACATGTGTTTCTGTTCTCAATAAATAACTACAATTGAATACTATTTTATTTAGTATTTAAAATACAGGCTTCGATTTTCATCATTTCAAGAATGCAAAATAAGCAAACTTTTTTCTTTTTTTTTACTTAGCAATGTTTTGGAAAAATGTATTATTCTGTTCTGAGAGAGAACAAAAATTCTCTTGTGCAGCTCATGCAATTTTGGAAGACCTCAGATGTCCAGTTTGGGCGGAGTCATTCATTTTGAAAGCTATTTCAGAAATGTGATCTTTATTTGATAATTTGCAAAAACATATTCAATGAAATTGTGAAAATGTAATGGCAATTAAGGGAGCAGACATAGTAGAAATCATGAGGCTGTACTGTGCAGCTCCAAAATGGCTCCTTTTGGGCATTGAAGGTGTCATAAAACTGATCTCATTGGATGGAGCACAACCCAGAAGCTCTCAGCCAAAAACTTTGTGGATTGTGTGTGCAGACCAATAGACCCCTCTGTGCTGCTCTTTCAAGTCTGGTGAAGAAGGCATATGGGGGCATATATTGTGAAGGATAGAGACTGCATTGAGACCAGCATTGTGATTCCTCATTTGACCACCAGGGCTCACAATGCAGCCTTGGCTTCACTGGCAGATCTGCTCCCACTGGTGGGGAACAATCAGCCTGATATCTGACATTTAAAAATGCAAAATTCTATAGCTGAAAACCCATACTAGATGATAAATATATAAATGCGAGAAATACAAACTTGCAAATTCAATGACAGATATCCCTCCTACTAGGTGTCCAAACATAAGGGATGGGTGTTACAGTGAATATAATCAATACCCAGCTACACTAATTAGTAGAATACGAAAATTAAACCCCATCCTTTGTGGGTTACATCAATAAAAAGACATTTATTGTTGTAGTGTTCTGGTGACATTCAACCAGAAGTTACTGAACAGGCCAATACACCTATTTACTCCTTTGATATTTGAAGAATCACTAATGCATTGCATTACTATGTGCTGGAGATATCTCTAGCAAGTTAATAAAATGGGATTAAGTGTGGATACAGGGCCGGACTGGCCTGCCGGGATACCGGGAAAAATCCCGGTAGGCCGCCAGCACTGGGCTTCCCAGGGGCCGGCCGAGGGCTTCTTCTATAATTATTCTCTCTCCCCTTGTGCCTCTCTCCCCCATGTACTTCTCTCTTTCTCTCCCCCTTGTGCCTCTCTCCCGTACCTCTTTTTCTCTTTCCTGCACTGCCGACATCCGGAGCGCAACCACTCCAAATGCGGAGACGCCGCGTGGAGCGTGCAGGTATTTTCTTCCTCTGTTCTGAGGCCAGTTTAAAACTGGCGCCCAGACAGAGGAAGAAAACCCCTGCACACTCCATGCGGCGCCTCCGCGTTTGGAGTGGTTGCGCTCCGGATGTCGGCAGTGCAGGAAAGTGAAAAAGAGGTACGGGAGAGAGAGAGGCACAAGGGGGAGAGAAAGAGAGAAGTACATGGGGGAGAGAGGCACAAGGGGAGAGAGAAGTACATGGGGGTGAAAGAGGCAAAAGGGAGAGAGAGAGAGAAGTACACGGGGGAGAGAGAGAAGTACATGGGGGAGAAAGAGGCAAAAGGGGGAGAGAGAGAGAAGTACATGGGGGAGAGAGGCACAAGGGGAGAGAGAAGTACATGGGGGTGAAAGAGGCACAAGGGGAGAGAGTGAAGTACATGGGGGTGAAAGAGGCACAAGGGGTAGAGTGAAGTACATGGGGGTGAAAGAGGCACAAGGGGTAGAGTGAAGTACATGGGGGTGAAAGAGGCACAAGGGGTAGAGTGAAGTACATGGGGGTGAAAGAGGCACAAGGGGTAGAGTGAAGTACATGGGGGTGAAAGAGGCACAAGGGGGAGCGAGAGTGAAGTACATGGGGGTGAAAGAGGCAAAAGGGAGAGAGAGAGAGAGAAGTACATGGGGGAGAAAGAGGCAAAAGGGGGAGAGAGAGAAGTACATGGGGGAGAGAGGCAAAAGGGGGAGAGAGAGAAGTACATGGGGGAGAGAGGCAAAAGGGGGAGAGAGAGAAGTACATGGGGGAGAGAGGCAAAAGGGGGAGAGAGAGAGAAGTACAAGGGGGAGAGAGGCAAAAGGGGTGAATCAGGAAAGGGGGAGAGAGGCAAGAGGGAGAGAAAATGGCAAAAGGGGGATGAAGACAAGAGTCAAGGCTGGATTAAGGCAAGAGAGGGATCAAGAGGAGGAGAATGGCGAAAGAAAAATCAAGAGGGGTAAAGAGAGGCAACTTGACAAGAGGAGGAAAGAGGCAGAGGGGGGTCAAGAGTGGGGAAAAAAGAGGCAAATGGAGGGGGGATCATGAGGTGAAATGAGGGGCAATCAAGAGGCAAAAGGAGGGAGGGACCAAGAGGCAAAAGAAGGGGGGATCAGGAGGGGGAGAAAGAGGCAAGAAGGGGAGCGAGGCAAAATGTGGGATCAAGAGTCAAGGAAGGGGTGAAAGGGGGATCAAAAGGAAGAGAAAAAGGCAAAAGGTGGGGGCTAGAGTCAAGAGGGGAGAACGAAGCAAAAGGTGGGAATGAAGAGTGGGAGAAAGAGGAAAAAGAGGGGAATCGAGAGTCAAGAGGTGGTGTGTATGTGTATATCTATCTATATATATATATATATATATATATATATATATATATATATATATATATATATATATATATATATATATATATATATATATATATATATATATAAAAATGTACTCAGTCTAGGGTATCCCCAACAGCAGAGAGGAACAGCTGTTGGGGATACCAACTGCTGTTGGGGATACCCTAGGCTGAGTACATTTTTATATTTACCTTTATGGGACGTGCACTGCCATACTATAAAGTGTTATATGATTTATTTTAAATTTCAGTGTGTGCCACTGTCAACCATATACACACATTATATATATATATATATATATATATATATATATATATATATATATATATATATATATATATATATATATAAATCTGTATTGTTCTGGTGGCATTCAGATGTCTTTTAAAATGCGTGTTTTCCCCTTTTATAAACAAGAAAAAAATGCCATTATGCTATGGGACTAGTATAATGACGCAATGCTATGGGGCTGGTCAGCAATTTTTTCCAGGGCTGGTTTTTATTCCCAGTCCGGCCCTGTGTGGATATGACACTCTAATACATGGGAAACCTATGTTCTATGTATGTTTTCCATTATATGGATTGGGTATGATAAAAAGGCAGTAAACCCTTATTATGAAATATTATAATGCATTATTTTCAGCTGTTTAAAATATTGGTACTTGTACTGCTGGAAGATGTTTCAGTCAAAAGTTATTGCAAAAGCAATTTTTTTTTGGGGGGGGGTCACGAGAATTTGAATTAACTTTTTTTTTTTTTTTGGTAACAGATGGCACTGTTGCTATTGCTGCCTGAAAAGAGCATTGTGTTGCAAACAGAAGCTTTCCATACATGGCTCTAGCAACAGAGCTACATGGCAGCAAAATGTATGGACCTCAAACTATGGAAAAAATACATGATTTGCTCTGTAATAACTTTTTAAAGAAACATGTCCCAGCATGGGGAATGCTTATTTTACTAAACAGGAAAAGTCCCACAACATATTTTTTCATAATTAGGGTTTACTGTCCCTTTAAGCCCTTCATTGATAAGAGGGTCTTCCTGTTAGAATTACTACCTGCATTAATATCACCATCCCTGTAAGTGCCCAGTTTTGGTTAGTTCTGCAAGTCATATCAGCTGTAGTATATTATCTGGAACACCAATGAAATTATAAAAGGACCCACCTTTTTCACCTGAGCTTCCTTTATCTTTTCTAGTGCAATTCGGATCTTCTCTGCCTTTATCTTGGCAGCTTGCTCTTCCTGTGGAGACAAAGTAAAACAATTACTGACTGTCACTAAAATGAAGATTACATGGTGAAATATTTATTTTAAAAATAAAATTACAATTTTATTGCAGTCATTGATCTTCCGATCACTGAATACAAGGGTTAGGAATTAAGACAGCAAAAAAAAAAAAGTATTGTGTTAAATTTGCCACAAACACCACAAAACACATAAAAAAACAAGCTTTAAGCATATTTATTTTAAGATTCTTTTGTAAGCAATGTTTTGCTGTAATGCTGTAAAGGACACTTCATCAAAGTCCACATCTGCTAACTAATGTAATGTATAAAAGAAAATCATGCCCAAAGTGATTGTTTATACAGATATAGGCTAATAACTTACATATTTTGCTACACAAATTTACAAATAGTAATCCCTTGGATGTTAAAAAGGCCTTGCACTGGACACCTAAAACATCTGAAAGCTTAAATGTCAAGCTGATCAGATTAGATAATGATTATTATGTTTTGTTGTAGATCACATTTTTATTATTTAATAGGATGAGAATAAAGAGCTAAGGTAGCCAAACCAGTAGGCCTCAAATGGCCCCTAGTCCTTATTTTGAACAACACAGTGATAATGGATATCTATAGATCACACAAAGAAACACAAGCACATGTAATATTAGAAATGTGACCTACACATCTCTCTCTCTCACTTGTAAAACCAATCAATTATCAATAACTAAAGTCATCTGGAGCAGAAACAGCATTTCAAAATTGGATTAACCATTTGAGTGATAGAGGGATGTCCAATGCAATACTTCACAATGCACTGGATACCCTCTGGCAGACAAAAGGTTAACCTTTAAGCAGGCAGACACATAGCTGCAAAATACTCTGCTGGTGCTTTTTACAACCCAAATGTTACCTGAAAGTGCTCTGCCGCTTATTCATGAACTCTGATGCTTATTCGTTGTCTATATGAATCCTATTGGGTAAATAGTGTTTTCCCTTTAAGTTAATAAAACAAATAATTTCATGTTAGCTACATACTTTCCAAAAGGGTCCGTTGAAGACATTATGGTGCAGTATCACTCCTATGTAAACCATCATATCACAGTCTCTTCTGGATCATTAGCAGGAAACTAGAGTTCTCTCATGTTTGGTGCAATCCTTCCTATTCTGACAAGTGGATGAGGTTTGAAATGTTTGGGATCTGTGACAGGTATACTCTACTCCTTAATAAGTCCAGCAGACTGACCAATGGATGGAGTGCAAAACAATACACAAAGAGCCGAAAGGGACATGTTTAGGATCACTGCACACTTACGCCATATGGCCTTTGTTTTTTTTCCTTACAATGGCTTTCTTGAACTCAGAAACTTAATACTAGATCAATATTTTATTAATAAAGGGACACAGCATTGTACTACTGTGTATTTTCTCCTGGGCAGCTTATGTTACCTCTATTGCATTTTTGTGACACAATTCTAACCATTAAAACTCTTCAAGAAGATCCTATTCTTTTTCACACTCTGCAGGGGCAGCAAAATTATTAAATACTCTACTCTGCTGATGTCCTTTGGTACACACAGTAGACTGACAATCATTAAGGGCTAATGTGTTCTAATCGAATACTTACACCAACTTTCAAACATAACATATAGACTAAGTGTGATACATTTGTGTCTTCTGAGTGATGGAGCCTATTTATCTGCAAATTGCTCCCATACATCCTTCCATTGTGTCTTCACAACCTCTATCCTTATTGCTCAAGGGCACAAGGTAGCATCTCGATAAGACGTGAACAAAATAAAATCATCTTTTCTTTGCCAATATGATATAAATTCACCACATTGTTTTCAGCATGACACACTGGGAGCTGTATCACAGAGTTTTCTTATTTAACACCCATTTTATGAAACCTGATCTTGCAGCTAGGGTCAGGGATTCCCAAAATTTGACATTTAGCCAGAAAAGGTTAAAGGTCTTCTACATGTGCATGCAAACCAAGCACACATAGAAGACCTTTTTAGTAAAGGATTTCTTTTTTATTAACGCAATCTTGGCTCTGCTGCAGAGCCGCGTGCTGATCCCAGGAGAGGATTCCCCTGCTCTTAGCTAGAACACTGACGTCAGGGTAAAAGCCAAAAAGAGGGAACTTTGAAAGCGGAGATCTCTCAAACCATAAAGGTTTGACAGATGCCGCTGGTCTCGTTTAACTCAGTTTTTTACTGGCTACAACATGGGGGATAGTAATTTTTAAGTATTACTATCCATTTAATGCATTGCCAATCAATGTCTTGGAGACATTGCAAGCATTCCTGGAGTTAAAAAGCCTGATTAAATCAATAGGAATTTCCATTTGCTCCCAGTGGTGTAACTGGTTTCACTAGAACTTCTCCCACATTCATTTATGCCCCATGACTCTTCTGAACATGTTCAGTTCTAAGTGGGGATCTGACGCTGAACAGGCCAAAAACAACGCCATTTTGTGTGGGGAACATATATACATATAATGTGCTCTATTTTTATCATACCACATAAAATGAATTCTTGTTACACACATATTTAGATGTCATAAGGCACACTTACATCCTATGGCTCATAGCAGATATAAGAAATTGGTGTAATTTTCCTAAGTTCTAAGTTTGTCAAAACAATTCATTCCTATCTATGCATACTGTGCTCCCTAAGGACCCCAACAGCTCTTTCAGTCTACATAGTGCTTTAGAAATCATTGTTACCACCTTAAAGGGATAGTAATACTATACTATCCCTCATATTGTAGGTATTTGGAAAATAAGTTAATAGCCCCCAGGTTCATCTCTCAGACTTTGCCTTCGGTTATCTCTCAAACCATAAAGATTTGAGAGATGAACCTGGGGGCTATTAACTTATTTTCCAAAGACCTACAATATGAGGGATAGTAATAATAAAGTATTACTATCCCTTTAAAGTAATACTAACTCCAAGAAATAAAACAGGCTGTTCCATCTGAAAATGTAATGTACTAACATATGTAAAACATCATTTTTCATGTTAATCCCTAAAATATAATCCTAAATTTGTGTTTAATGAATGTGTAATCAGTACTTTTAACCCCTTAACTGCCCATGATGTGACAGGGTCGTCATGGGTAAACTTCTCATAAGGACCCATGACGGTCCTGGCATGCCATAGGTTAAATGATAGCAGCGCGCCTCATGCTGAACAGGCTGAAGCTGAGTGCTCCAGGATGGGAGCACTCAGTTTCAGTCCTTCTCTGTTCTGCCAGTACTCCAGGAGCGTACAGACATGTTCATGCACAAAGACCATGTGTTTTACACATTGTCTTTGTGACTGCTCTCTGCCTCACTATGAAAATAAGGGAGAGAGAGGCAGAGACCAGACAAATAAAGGAAGAAATTGAGGCCAGAGTTGGGGGTATTAACCCCTTCAGCGCTGGTGCTGGATGAATGCAGGTCAATTTATGACCTGCTAACAGCAACTTATGTCTTGTACATTGGTCTGTTTAAAACATATATATATTAGCTAGCTCAAATTTATTTAAAGGGGAACTTTCACCCCGCAATAACTTAACGTTGACTTATTGCTCACCTGGCGACTAGCTGCTTAGTAGCGCTAGTCGCCAGCAATATTACCCGGTTCTTCAGATATTGGCTTTTTGCCGATGGTGACAGGAGCAGGAAGCACGGACGTCACTGTGAAGAGACATCCATGCTTCCTGCTCCTGTCACCATCGGTAAAACGCCGATATCTGCTGACCCGGGTAATATTTCTGGCGACTAGCGCTACTAAGCAGCTAGTCGCCAGATGAGCAATCAGTGAAGCTTAAGTTATTGCGGGGTGGTAGTTCCCCTTTAAGGACCCTTGACGGTCCTGGTACGTCATGGCTGGATTTGCTTTAAGGACCAATGACGAACCAGAACCGTCATGGAATTCCGGATCCCCGCGTCATGGAATGCTCCGTGGTCCTTAAATGACCGCGCGGCTGGTCCTTAAGGGGTTAAAGGGTTAAAACAGCATTTGTTTAATTTTGTTTGTCAGATATAAGACCTAAAGTTGGTTAATGTATTGTGATTAGTCCACACTGCTCTTGTATGCTGAAAAGCTGTTCTCTTATCTCAGTCCTGGATTATTGGATTATTATGGTACATGAAGTTCTGGGAAAGGCAGAAATGACTGCTTCTTCAACACATAGGAAAAACTAGATTTTATGGCCTCACAAATCAAACAGAATGTATTTATTTATTTTACGGATGACAGCATGAAGTACAAAGTAGTTCAGTGTATGTAACACCAGTTCTTTTGTAGAGTGAAGTGTTCAGTTAACCAAACAGTTCCTCACATAAGCAAATAACACAAACATATGAGTGGTTGATGTCTGCAAGTATATTAACCATTTAAAGAGACTAATACTTTATTGTTTGAGGCTATAATATTGTAGGTATTTTATAAATAAACCAAGCATGTATTTATTTTTGCAATAACTTACATAGTTTAAGAGTAATCTCGATCTAAAGTTTGCCCCTCCCGCTCCTTTTAGCTAAGTCACCTTTCTGTCTGTCAGACTTGGACAGAGCGCATGGAGAGCCAAAACAGGAGTGGATACAAAGGAAATCTTCATGACGATTGTCTACTGCCTCAAACCATGCCCACTTTTAGACAGTTGTCATGAAGATTTCCTTTATACCCACTCCTATTTCGGCTCCCCATGCGTTCCGTCCTATCCGCAGACCAGAATACAAGTCTGACAGATAGAGTGGTGACGTAGCTAAAAGGGGCGCGAGGGGTAAACTTTAGATCAGGATTATTCTTAAACTATGAAAGTTATTGCAAAAATAACTAGATGCTTTGGTTTATTTATTTAATACATACAATATCAAAAATGAAGTATTACTATCCCTTTAAGGACTAGAGTGGTTGTTCCATGCATTGCAAAGTAATGTATTCCACACTTTTCTGGTCATTAAAGGGGATGTGTCACCCCTATAAAAGTTAGCCTGAATAGTTACATTATATATCGAATATGTATAAAAGTTTATTAATTTCTGGTTGGTCAAAAATGAAGGAATAAATGCTGCCCTGTACCTACTTCTGTCACTCAGCCTCTGCTCCCTCTATCCAGCCTCCTCCAATGATGGAGGCTTTCTGCCTGTTAGCTGGAGCGCTCTCATTGGCTAGATATCGATCTCTGCCATGGGAGGAATGGGATTTTAAAAGAAGCAGATTATATTTACATATTTATTATTTGGATAGTCTTGTATCAACTGCTCCTTTAACCCATATTAGTTTTGAAGCGGTCAGGCTGAATTAATGACAAAACGGACTCTTCATTTCAGGGATAGTCTGGAGCTCCAAAACAAGTGAACACCCGTTAAACCAAATATAGTGAGGAGTTATACTGCAGGGATAGAAACTTGCAAACCTCTGACTGAAGAGAAGCCTTATCGTGCAATAGTTTGCAGTTTTCTAGTTTTAAACAAAATGTCTTGCTTTTCATAGAGATTAATAATAATAAAATATGCAAATATTCACAAACTGTTAAAGTGGACCTGTCACCTTGAATTTGTTTGAAAGCTTGGAAACTTTATTCAGATCTGCTTATGTGTTATATTAACCAAAAGGCCAGCACATGCATAGTTTACAAGATATTGATGCTATTTATTTTTAAGATTAATTAGCATATGAAATGACACTGATCTCTTCACTTGCATACATTAACATATGGTACTGTACTCAGAAATAAAGGTATGAATAGCTCAAACTATGCATCTGCTGGTTTTGTGACGAACATGATACATAGACAGTTTTAATTATGTTTTCTGATACACAAACTTTAATTCAATATGATAGGTCCACTTTAAGCCTTTGGTTGCAAGAGTTGTCTAAAAACGCAGTGTTTCAAAATGTGTTGGTGACCTCTCTAGCAACCAAAGGGTCATATCATGGTCACACAGCTGTGACACCACTGCAGCCAGGGATTCTGGGCAAGGGTATGCAAATTAGCAGTTGATGCATCTCCTTTGCTCCCTTCCATTTAAAAGAAAAGTATCACCAAAAAATAAACCTAAAGTAATGGGTTAGGTCTAATTAACTTATAAGAATGAGTTGTCTTCCATTGCTGTTGTTGTTTATAAGCATTAAATATTTAGAATTTTATTGAGTAGCTCTTTGTCTGCTAGAGAGGTGTATAAAACATTGCTATGTAATGTGCCACAAACCCTTCTGCCAGTATCTGATTCACGTAACCAACCACTTTACTTCCTAGAACACTTAACTGATGTAAATAAGGCTAATCACATGTATGTTTTCTCCACATTTGCTATACAACTTCCTGATCCAAATTTGCTCCAATAAGAAGCAAACTTAGCGTTTTCACAGAGGCAGCATGTCTAATGTCTGTATAGTAATAAATCACTTTTTTTGGTGGTGGTGGTGGAGAAACAAAATGCACATCCTCTTACTTCCCTAGTATTCATAAGGGAATATTGGTCAACATGGAGTCTTAGCTGCAGCTTATGACCTGACCAACTCCAATGTATTCAATGTAACTTATGGTGGTTACCAAATGTCCCACTGATGTCTACTGACTATACTTCTGTTAGGTTAATTTTTGAGAGTTTTAGCTGAAAGTGGAACTCATACCTGAACACTATCAGAAGACACTACAGGTCAACACTTCAAATTGCTATCAGGGTCAGCATTTTGACCCAAAAAGTAGCTATTAGATACTACATAAATGCAGTAAACATGAAAAAGCCAAGTCTGCCAGTTTCTTTTTAAACTTGTAATTGCCTAATGTTGACTGATCCCAATATCAAAGAACAGTAAACAAACTCAATTTAGCTAAAAGCAAAATCACCCCTCCCAACTCTTGTATAAACGGCTTTTCTTATACTACACTCAGGAGATTGCTATTGCTCACCTCAAAAAAGAACTGTGAAAGAAAGATTAGCATGTTCTCATGGCCAGCTGTGTTGCTGCAAGTCAATAGCCAGATTCCCTAATGAATTTACCTTGCCCTTTATGGGGATGATCTCATGGGTGACTGTCTTGGTCACAGTCAGGAACGGAAGTTCAGGGGGCACAGAGGGTGCAGTTTGCTAGGGGCCCAACATCCAAGGGGGCCATATCTGCCTCTGGGTCCAATAGCTTCTAGTTATGCCTCTGTGAAAATGCTTTTGTGTTAGGGGACCCAAAAATGTTTTTGCACCAGGGCCTCCAATGACTATTTAAGCCACTGGCGACAACTGTTCCTGTCATAACATGAAGAGACTGCAAGGGGCTACAATACCCATGTCCACGAAATATTGAGAGGCGCAAAGCAATGTTCCTATGAGCTTGACATGACTGTCAGCAAAACATATGTGGCTGATACATTACAATCACTCCCTGTGCATGGCACCTCATGTAGTCTCAAAGGAATGGAGAGCAAGAGACAATATAAAACCTTTAAGCACCAGTGGAGGGTGTGCAATGCATTGCTTCGCAATGTGTTGTGTCCCTCTCTGGTCCTTAACCCTGAGTGTCAGAGAGGTATCCAAAGCATTACTTTAAGTTAAGACAACCATATGTTTTCATGTTTATCAATGTATACTCAGCTTAGAGATAGAGATGTGGAGTCAGTCCAGCCTACTCCCTCCTGCTGTTAGAAACTTCTCTAGAATACAAGGGGTTAAAAGTCCCATTTAAACTAATATTAATTTTCATTTATCCCTTATGGTACACTTGTTTTGACCCAGAATTGTCTATCTTTTTCTTTGGTTTTATAGCCCACAGTGTTCCTTAACTGATAAACTGCTTTCTACACAAGCATTACAAATTATGTTTACTATTACCGTCTTGCAGATGCTATCTTGGGGTAGCTGCGAGTTATATGTACATAATTCCAATGTCATTTTTAGGCTTTAGTCATCCTTTTACCCTTTACGTGCTACAGAGTCATTGTCATATGCACTGCAAGCAGCATTGCTGCAATCATCACCTGCATCATCATGTGTACGTGCAGGAATTGCTGCATTGTATCACTGCATTAGCCTTCTGATAACCATCTTACTTAACCATTCAGGGCCTTTTCACACAGGCAAATTACCCAAGAGAATTTTTGTAGAAATTAAAATGCAGGTGCTTTTTTTAGTGATACAGTGCAGCCAGGTTTTCCCAGCAGCTGATTTCGTCAATAGAAACAGAAGTAATAAAGTTGTAAAGAAAATGCAGCTACCTGCAACATTTGTGCAATTCTAATGTGGTTTCAATACGATTCCAGTGAAATCAATTTACACATTTGTAGCAGGGTTATCACATATATTAGAAAGTTGCAGTATGTGGTGTCTCTATGCAAAAATTGCAGCATATGTTGCCTGTTTTAAATGTCTTAAAGCAAATAATGATTCCCAACTCACAAATTTTAACACAATTTTTTGCCAATGCGGCAATTTTGCCTTTGTAAAAAGTGGGGCTTAAGTACCCGAGGTGTTTACAATGCATTGCACTGTGAGTCAATTATATCTAGTAGAAGCCAAAGTGGGTCAGACTTGAATTCTGGTCCACAGACCGTCCGGCAGCTCTTCACCAGAGCAGAGATTGGGATCTTGAAATAAAAAAACGACTTCGTTGAAACGGTCTACAAAGTGTGCTGGCAAACCAGGCACACTTTGTAGACCGTGCAAATGAAGTTGTTTTTTTTTTTTATTTTGGTTTGTTATATAAAGATTGCAATCTTGGCTCTGCTGAAGAGTAACTGGCTGGTCTGCTGACATACGCTACTACGTGAGATTTACAGCTTTATCAAAGCATTACTTTTTTGGTGTTCATGGCTGTTTAAGGACGCAACACAAAACAAATAAATAAATATGTATATGTCACCCAATATCATATATATATATTTTTTTTAAACTATAATATTTGTGGGATGAAGTACATTACAACAAGGGCTTGTTTAAATTGTTTTGGCAAGTATGTTTCTTCAGAGAACATTCAAATGGTGTAAATTTGCTGTAAGTAGTAGGTATACAGTATAACAGTATACTGGTTTAAAACTTTTGCAAGCCATCTGGTTTAACCGATTCAGTATGGATCAAGTGTGGCCAGAATGCTGAGCACTCAACACTAAACAGGTATCGGGTTTTTTCATCCATTTCTTCTAAAACAGACACTGGATTGACTGCAGTGTCTCAGTTACATTCTCTTCTCATCACATTTCTGTGAAAAGGAGTGTATACAAATGCAAATCAAATATGTGTCACTGCTAACGTCCCAAGTCTGGATAATTTCATTATCCAGCAGTGTGTATGTCTGTAGTTTATGGTTGTAGAAAATAAAATGATTAAAATGTTAATTCCACCTGAAACTCTGAAGCAGTGAACCATGAATGGAGGATAAACCAAAGTACTGCACTATCCTATTTCCTCATTTTATTAGGGAACTTTTTGGCTGGTGTGTTGTAATAGGATGTTATCTGCATATACAAGTATTATTTCTTATAGTTTATTATTATCACATTCATCTAAAGCCATTTCACTGCTGATGCTGTAGACTCTTTTTTAGATACAGTAATTATATTTATGGTTAGATTTTGGATTGCAGTAGTTTTAGGATTTGGATAGATTTAGGGTTAGGGTTAGTTTAAAGGGATAGTAATACTTCATTTTATCTTTATTTTATTTTGTAGGCATTCAAAAAACATGAAGAACAATAAAAGTCTTATCTCTCAAACCTTTATGGTTTGAGAGATATCCACACGCAAAGTTTCCCCTCCTGCCCCTTTTACCTAGTGAAAGCCATCTCTTCTCAGATGTGGAATCTGGTTGTAAGACCAGACAGATAACAGAAGGGGACAATCTTCTTCCTATGATAACAATGAAAGCCCTGTCCCCCTTGACAAGTTTTTCAGGCTTTTCCCTTATCTTAACTGAAGATTGTCCCTCTCTGCAGTCTACCTGGGCACCTCCCTTCTGATCTGGCTGAGCAGTGTTACATCAGTAAAAGGGGCGGGAGTGGGATATTTGGTCATTCAATTACTCTTGAACTACAGCTCTGACAGAATTGAAATAACACTCTCCAAAGTCCAAATATTATGATGATTAATTGGAGCTGCTTTTATTATGAAACATTACTATCCCTTCAAGGTTTATGTTATTGATTGCATTAGATGTATAAACCATCTGACTACCAGATGGGTGTGCTCTACATTTTTCAGAAGGTTAGGGATAGTTTTAGGGTTACAAACCCATCTAGAATGGTAATGGTGTTACTCCAAACCAACAAAAAAAGTTTATATTTTTATCGCTAAATGAATATTATGTATTTAGCATTATGCTGTACTGGGTATTTAAATTGGTCTTCTGAAATAGCCAAAAAAATTATGTAAAAAAGTATGCAAAAATTATGTATAAAAGTATGTAAAAATGTGGATATTGTGTGCCTTGTCCCACATAAATTTTCATTTTACCATCCTTTAATTTTAGGTTAAAGTGGCACATCCATTACACTATTAATTAAATAATATAAATACCGTGCGTATTGTGAATGTATACATGATTTCCAAAGCAGCCAGGGATTATTTTACAAATTACAGTTGACAAATCAAATGTGATAAATTAGGGGTGGCAGTGTAAACTCCAAAATTAGTTAACACCCATTAACCCCCTTAAGGACCGTGAAAAAAAAAAAAAATGTATTTTTTTTCTCTTTGGATCCTTTGGTCGTAATGGGTTAAATTTTTATGGCGACTACGTGAAAGGTATGACCGGTCATTCATACCTACAAAATGGGCAGTTTCAAGTAAGCAGTGTCCTCCCTGGGATGAAAATCCCCATGTCCCTCTTTTCTACCCTATTTTTAAATTTTTTTATTAGTAAGACTTGGTGGTGTATATAAGTCTATTGAATTGCTCCACAAAACTCACACTCCCATTATTTTTTTTAGCAACACTTAGAGCATTTTTTTTAATTCCATGTTTTATTAAAATATTTGCTGACTGAAATTTATATTAAAAAAAAAAAAATTGCTCCAAGTAGGTCAGAAATGGAGCTGCATCCAGACTGCCCCCAGCACAAGCACTGAAGGGGTTAATACCCCCAACTACTGCTTGATTGTATTTTGCTATGAGTCTGCTCTCCACTTCTCTCTCCATTACATTAATAATAAGGAAGAGAGAGGCACAGGACAGACACACAGGCAGTGCCTGTTTGAATGAAAATGCTGATATATGTGATTGCTTCTAGAGAGATCATGTGTTCCGGCAGAAGAGACACTGGCTGAAACAGAGTGCTCTGGTACCAGAGCGCTCAGTTTCAGCCTGAACTCAATGATAGCAGCGTGCACGGAGGTGCGCTGCTATCATTTAACGACGACGTCCAGGACCGTTATGGGTCCTTAAGGGAAATTTACTCATGACGGTCCTGGCACGTCATGGGTCGTTAACGGGTTAAGTTATAAAGGGATAGTGATGTTTCACAAAAAAGCACCCTCCAATTAATCGGCATAGTATTTGGGCCATGGACAGTGTTATTTCAATACTGTCAGAGTTGTAATTCAAGAGTAAGTATCCTCCTCCCTCCCCTTTTACCTAGTGTAAGTCACGTCCCCTCAGATGTGGAATCTGGTCACTTGACTGGAAAGCTCACAGCAAGGGACAATCTTCTTCCTGTGAACATCAGGAAAACCCTGCCCCTCTTGAAAGGTTTTTCAGGTTCATCCTTATGATCACTGAAGATTGTCCCTTTCTGTGATCCATCTGGACAGTGTTGCTTGTCTGAGCTGAGCAGTGTTACATCAGTAAAAGGGTCGGGAGGGGATACTTTATCATTCAATTACTCTTGAACTACAACTCGGACAGTATTGTAATAAGACTCAATGGCCCGAATACTCTAAAGCAGTGGTTCTCAACTTTTTTTCATTCAAGGCACCCCTACACACTGTCTGGAATTTCAGAGGCACCCCTAACTTCTCAGTAGTCCTTTAACAGTGTGTAATGAATATCTAATGTGCCACTGATGCCCCAGATGCTCAAATGTTCCCCTCAGCCTCCGAATGAACCTCCAGAAAGGGGTAAGGTGGGTGAGTAAATCTGGGCATTGGATGATCTCATCTGATGTCCCAATGTACACCTCTGGGGCATTATAGGGGCACTGGGCTACTAATGTCCTATTTATGGGCATCATTGGGGCACAGTTAGTATTGTTCATTGGCCAATTGAGGAGGGGAGAAGGGGCAACTAAATGCCCTTATATAGCACATTAGTAGTTCAGAGCCCCTATAATGCCCCAGATGTGTACATTAGGGCATCAGATGAGACCATCCAGTGCCCAGATTTACTCCCCTATCTTACCCCTTTCTGGAGGGTCATTCTGAGTCTGAGGGGTACATTTGGGCACTAGAGTGGCTCATCTGATGCCCCTGTGTACACTTCTGGGGCATTCGTTGCATATGAGAATCAGTGGGTTACCAATCTGCTACTCAAGGAAATTAAAGGGGGCACAGACGGTCCCATATGGTGCCCTTATGATTGGAGTAAATTTGGTCACATCTGATGTACATCAATGGGGCACAGTTTGTACTGCACATTGGCCATTTCAGTGAGGAGGACACAAGGATCACCTATGGGGATTAATAATAAATAATTTATTCACCTTACCAGTAAAGTAAACGTGGACACTGGCTGTTTTAGTGCAATTCGTTTTCTCTTTACTGCAGCTGAGCATAAACTCACATACACACACACACATACACACACACACACACACACACACACACACACACACACTGTCTCTTGATGGTGTGGGTGTGTGTGCACGTGTGTGTATATGACAGGCTGGGACTTGCCACCAGTAAAAATAGAGGCGGGCTTGTGATATCTTATCATCGTTGTCCCACCTCCATCCAACAGGCCAATAAGGATGCTTCTCCAGCACAAGTACTGGATTGGGCTTTGTCTTCCCTGATGGACGCACCAGCCGTGAAAAAGAAAGCATCAGCAGTGCTCCATCATACATAAAAGTTACACAGCGGCGCCCTAAACAAGCACAACTGCAAAAATTCTGCGGAATCCCAGAAGGGTGTGTGCCGCGGCACCCCGGTTGAGAAACACTGCTCTAAAGATTAATTGGAGTTGTTTTTTTGTGAAACATTACTCTCTCTTTAACATCCAAGTTAAAGCTATATCTGGCTGCAGCACGCAATCAGAGCTAGGTTTGTCAAATCTCAAACAATACTGGTCCTGAGTCCAATTTTTACCAGCTTGCAGGTAAATTACTTCTAGGTGTCAAAATCAGGCACCCAAAGCGGTTCCATGTTTGAAGAATCTATGTTTGAATTTCCCTGTAATGTCTTTATATATAGTTCCTGCACTCAGATTCATTAGCGTTGGGATTGTCTGAATGCACCCAAACGATACGACAGAACACATTTAGCAACAACAAAATCGATTTAAGGAGTCAGCACTGCATGTGAAACCGCAAAATTCAGACAAGAGCTATTAGAGAAATACGGCAAAACAGGCTACACTATAAAAATTGGATCTTGTCTGTTTACTTCAGTGACTCAGACATTGCATTTGCAATGCACTGGATACACCTTTAACATCCAAGGGATTAAAAATGTCAAATTATGTATTACTTTTGAAAAAAAACAAACCTATTTATGAGAAAAAAAAATAATTTCCTAAATCATGAGAAGCCAGTGGCACAGAGAATAAGATCTGGGGCAATTTATGACCAGGTACACTAGGGAGCGAAGCAGCAATCCATGATAAAGTATAAACGTGTACAGTTAATAGATCTTGCACACTCATTTCCATTCATTATTTAGAGAGGGCTATAATTGCAATGTAAAACTGGGAAAAGACCAGAGGGAGGTAAAAAAAATCTGATTGACACATATCAAGAGAAACTCCAGATTTACTCTGGACACTCTTATTAGAAGAATGTGTTCTGTAGGGAGAGACCATCACTCTAAAATGAAACTGCATCAGTAATGTAATTTGCCAGGAAATTCAGTATGTCTCAGCTCTACACAATTACAGCACCACAGTGCTTTGGTCTGATACTTGACTGTAGATCCTTACTAAGGTCTACTGAGCAGGCGAATACAAGATTAGTTCTAGTCCTTTAACCCTCCAAGTGCCAGAGGAATAAAGCAACTGACTGTAAAGCAACACACTGTTGACCTGTGACGCCTGCAAAGCAAAGAAACAAGGCTCTCCATTATTAGTCATGTTATCTACTTACATGGACAACTCTGAATTGAATTACAATTGCCATCATCCTCAGCCAGACAACAGCTGTCTGAGGTTAAAGGCAACTTTAGTTCAACAACAGCTGGAGTCATACCTCCCAACATTTCAAATGGCCAAAGAGGGCATGCACTTTACCTGGTTTACATAAGGGTGTGGCTGGTGGGCAAGGCATTACCGAGAGGTTTTAGGCTGTTTAGTGACCTACTGACACCTATGTGTGTAACCTAATAAATTAATAATAACAAGACCAAAGTATTTTATTTACACAGGCTAATTTATAAACACATATACTGAAGTTTAATCCCTTAACGCCATGTGACGTACTATGACTGTCACGGTACTTGAAATACTGAAGGACCGATGACAGTCATAGCACGTCACGTACTTTTTACTTACAGCGCTCTACCGGGAGCGCTGTAAGTAAAAATAGGGCCTGAAATTGACCACTCCAAGATCGGAGCGATCTCTATCAGGCCCCATAGTGACGCGCCGATACACGCAACAGGTCACGTGTACCGGCGCGTCGGCGTGCATCAACGCGGTCCTTATGGGACGGAAACGTCCCAGGACCGCCTGTCGCTAAGGCACACGCGCCGGCGGCACTCGAGGACCACGTGGCTATATTTTTTTTAAATTACGGTTCAGGGCTTCCAGAGCGGCGTGCAGCCACGCCAGGAGCCCTGAACTCCATGATGTGCCAGGACCGTCACTGGTCCTTAAGTGCCAGACCGCTTTGCCTGTCCTGGCACGTCAAGGGTCCTTAAGGGGTTAAACAAATATTAAAGTTTTATTGCTGCAAAGCAACATTATACACTTATATATGTATAACAAAGTCTGCTCTCTTAAAAAGAGGGACATCAGGGTAGGAAAGAGGGATTTAGGTCTAAAAGAGGGACACGGGAGGTCTGTGGAGTCCTATAGTTACCCACCATGGTTCTAAGTTTCGTGGATGGGTCTACAGGGAGTTTGTTTTGCTACCCCAACTAATAATAATACTTCATCTCTACCTACTTATACCAGAAGAGAGTAGAAAAACACTCCCTGGAGGTAAATCATCTGCTTTCTCAAGCTGTACCCCATAATGCTTTACATGGTGATCTGTTGCTTGATGATACAGTTCTGCATTCAAAGGAGTGACCTTGGTTGCTTTGGAAACCCCCATATGATTGTCATATTGCTCTGCAGTGTGAAATCAGGATGTTTGATAATATGCTCAATAAAGGAGATGTTTGTTGTAATTTTGAAGTGAAACGTAATGATGGTTAATCAGCATTGACTTGTGACATTCAAGCGAAAACCCTTTTAACCCCCCACTAGGTACAGAAGAGGCTGGGGATAGATTGTTTTCAGTTTCACAGCTGGCATTCTATCTATGAAGGAAAGGTAAACATGCAGACATGCAGATGGAAAGATCAAGCTTCATCACCTTAGTCAGCAAATGAGAGGGCTTTCCTGCAATGTTTCTGAGCAGAAGGGATGTCTCCCTGTCCAGATAGGAGTGCTTGTGCAAAGAGAGAAAGAGAGAGAGACAGATAGGGAAAAAAGTGGAAAAATACAATTAAAAGAGAAATATGTGTAGGTTGTAATCATTGCGTGCTCTGATTAATACAGTATGCGTGCAAAAAACCCAAAACAGTTTAGTGAGAAAATATAGATCTGTACACTTATATACACAGTGGTTGTCAGGAGGCCGAGACCTGAAAGTAAAGCAATCATGTTAAATACAGCAAAAAAACATTGACAATAAATATGGTCACAGAGGAAGCATTCTTCATCCATTCTCAGCTTTGATCTTGACATTTTTTTTCCGGGTGCTATATTAGAATGTTCTAGCTTAAGATAAATAAGGAATGTCCTATTCCGTGGAGACAAGCTCTCACTATACAGCATCAGTTGCCAAACACCACCTGAGTCTCTCAGGCTGTTTTTGAACTACAACTCATATCATTCTCTGCTGGCCAAAGGCTTATTTTGTCTCATTTCACCGTGTGAGGTGCATGCTGCTGGTAAAAAATAAAATGCCTCGATTATCTAAATGGAGCTTTTAACACCTTAAAATGTAGCGTTCAACAAAACATTCTTTTGCAGTGTGCTCCAGACAACTCAAGAATTCAAGTGTTTAACCCCTTAAGGACCAGCGGTCCTGGGACGTTTCCGTCCCATAAGGACCGCTTTGATCCTTGACGACGCACCGGTACACGTGACCTGTTGCGAGTATCGGTGCTCCGCTTTGGGGCCTGAAAGAGATCACTCCAGTCTTGGAGCGGTCAATTTTAGGCCCTATTTTTACTTACAGCGATCCCGGTGGAGCTCTGTAAGTAAAAAGTATGTGACATACTATGATCATCATCGGTCCTTAAGGGTATAAGGACCATGACGGTCATAGTACGTCATGTAGTCCTTAAGAGGTTAAAAGCACCAGTTAAAACAATGGGCATTTTAGTTGTGTTTCCCTGTGGTGTAGTTGGTTTGCCTCTGATCTGCTGGTCCAACATGCATGCACGCACATTAGGAGCTAGCATATTTTTCTATGGAAAATAAATAATGGAGCATTAAAAAAAACAAACAAACAAACAAACAAATGAATTTAACATATGCAACAGCAAAAGCACCCCTAATTATAAAATACTCCCCCGCAACATCAAAACTCCCCTCGCATCAAGTTTTCTGCCTGACATTAAAAGACACCATCAAATGACCATCAACATCAAAAGTCATTGCACCAACATTAAAAGTTAGTGCATCCTTATTAAGGAAGACTAACACCTCAGCTGCAGTCCTTGGGACACCCCAACAGTTTAGGTGTTAAGAATATACTTAATTAAGCACAAGTGAATTATTCAAAACTAGCTGAACAGCCCGTTACACGGGCCACAGTGCCTCTGGCAGCCGGTCGCAGGGCAGTCACGCGCAGTAGAGACTGCCCGCGCTACTGCTGATACAGAGCTGGACGCTCCTTGGAGCGCCCAGCTCTGTATCGGCCGCGGCGCGGGCAGTCTCTACTGCGCCTGACTGCCGCATGCGCAGCAGTGTCTACTGCGCATGTCGGGCGTTACACACGATTTAGCGAATTATTATATAGGATGACTGACGCTGATTAATCACCTGTGATTAGCCTGTGATATCCTGAAAACACGAACTGTTGGCTCCAGGGCTTAAAATGTGAACTACCCAGACCTGAAAAGTTACTCGCCACTGCAAGCCATAACATACCCACCAGGGCTGAATTTCTACTCGCTAGGGCTAAATTTTCACTTGCCATTGGCTAGTGGTGAGTGGAAATTTTGAGCCCTGGTTTGTATGCTCCAAGGACTAATATGGAGGATCACTACTCTAGACATGTGATCTAGTGGCCAGAAGACCAATTTCAGCTGATAACATATATAAAAGCAAAGTTGAGTAATTCTGGAGCAAAAAAGCAAATAAAAAAAAATCTCCATAGATTTAAGTTGGGCTTTGAACCTAGAAAGTTCTCTTAAATTGCATTATGAGTTAGAGATCTCACTAGCATTCAAGGTGTTAAAAGCACAATTTAAATCAATGGACATTTGTCCTCTAAAGGTCTTTGATTTGGTCCAGACAGTAATGGAGCAGAAAAAAAATTAAATATTAAATATCTGGAGTCTTAAAAGAGAAAAAAAAGTCACAATAACACAGAACATGCAAGCAGGGCTGGATTCACATCTGCTGCTCTTAGCGGTCCCCTTGTTTCCTCACAGAAACTTAAAGGAGAATTAACACCTAATAATAACCCTCCACTTACCATAGCATGGCTGGAAAATCCTAATAGCCCCTATGGATTCGGTCTCTGTTCAAGAGCTAATGATCAGTCCTAGACAGTTGTTAGGCAAGATGACAGGATATAAATGCCACTTACTTCACATGGTAATCTTAACCCTTTAAAGAAAAGGTGTGCAACATTGTGATGAAGCAATGCATTGTGTACCCCTCTAGTACTTAAAGGGTTAATTTTAGCTTGCACAATGAGAAGAGTTCAAGGTCCTGTATGCCTGCTACAAAATATCATGTCTGCCTCCATGGACATTACATCAAGGCCTGACTGAAGATTCTCATACGAAGAGCACCAAGGTGTGAGTAAGAGGTGATAAAGAGATTGTTTCTCCAGTGATATCACTTCTCTAGTCTGTGTTATTCAGTGGAGCCTATTCACAAATATTTCTCCAACTTTGGAAATCTTAGTGCATAGGCTCTATAGAATAACATAGGAACTGAACAGATATCATGAGAAATGTCATATTCACTTCAATCACCTCTTTATCACACTTTAGTGCATAACCCCACAGGTGTTATAAGCTTCATATAGGCTTTTGATGTTTCACTTAAGCTGTTATGATTTCACTTCAACCAGTGCAACCAATGAGAATGAGGCTACAACTGGCAGGTTCAGCTCTTGTAGAAGGTGGGATAAAAGGCTGGGATTATTGTATAACTAGTTGAACAGCCCATTACATGGGCCACATTGCCACTGCCACCCGGTCACGGGGCAGTTATGCGCAGTAGAGACTGCCCGCGCCACGGCTGATACAGAGCTGGATGCTCCTTCGGAGCGCCAAGCTCTGATCAACCGCGGCACAGGCAGTCTCTACTGCGCATGACTGCAGCACACGCAGGAGTGTCTACTGCGCATGTCGCAGCGTTACACACAATTTAGCGAATTATTATATAGGATAAGCCAGGAGCAAAAATAATCTGCCTTTATTACAGCTGTTCAATAGAATGCAGCAGTTAATCAGCTTTTAGGGCAACACACAAATATGTGTTGTGAACAGTGAAGTTTGTGGGCTGGGGGTGTGTTTAAGTAACCCTTTGAGTGCCAGATTGCTACGGAATGCATTGCTCACTTTGTAGTGCAGAGCCACAGGACATAGGAGAGCTTGCACTTTGTAGTGCAGAGCCACTGGACATAGGACAGCCTGCACTGAGAATCTCTTAGATATTGAATCATTGTAGGGTTAAAGAACCCTCCATATAATCTTTTCTACAGTGGTGCAATGTTTAACTGTCCTAGCTTTTACTGTAAGGTAATTGGTCCTCCCTCTCACTTAACCCTTTGAGCAATGTGTTGCGTACCTCTCCGGCATTCAAAGTGTTAACAACATGCTCTTGCAAAGAAGAACTATATTTTAAAATGAGTGTTCCTTTAAACGGAAATATATGAGAGCTGCTGAAAATTAGATTGCTCCAGCGTTACTTAGTACATCAGCCTTAGGGTGTCTCAGATTGGAACATGGTATAAAAATGCAAGAAATTCCAAAATATGCATCCTATATAATAATTCGCTAAAACGTGTGTAACGACACAGTCATGCGCAGTAGAGACTGCCCGCGCCACGGCTGATACAGAGCTGGACGACTTCAGACGCTTTGCTGGCAGTCTCTACTGCGCATGACTGCCCCGCGACTGGCTGGCAGTGGCACAGTGGCCCGTGTAACATGCTCTTCAACTAGTTATGGAATAATGGCTTAAGACGGTTATTGTCAATATTATTGCAATAGTTCTTTTACTGTACAAAATAATTTCAACACTTACAAAACACTGGGCACACCTCTGCTCAGTAAAGGATTAATAGGAGCATAAACAAATAAATACATAAATAACCTTTTAAAATACTAGTGAGGTTTCAAACTCACTGTAAAGCAATGCTCTGGAGATCTATCTAGCATCCAAGGAGTTAAACATTAAAATTACTATTGACCTTTGAAACAGCAGAAAATGTAAGATGTGATCAATGCTGAGCTGTCTTAACAGCCACTTATATTTCTTGTTCCTAGTTTAATCATAAACAAACACTGCTGTGTCTACCAGGTCAGCTGCTATTGCATTTTCACTGCCGAACAAGCACGCAAGGAGCGAGAAAGGAATACTAAAAAAGACAGTATACCCTAATTATTAATAAATATGTTGTACAGCTTTTTCTATAGCGTAAAACAAAGATTCTCACAATGCTTTGAGATGTTTCTTTCAAAACTTATTAAAAACATAATGTGACAGAAAGCTACAATTGGCATTATACTGAGGTTACAACCTCAGTATAATGCCAATTGTAGCTTGCTATAACGGTAGGAGCCGTTCACACCACGCCGAAGTGAAATGTGAACACGCTCTCTGGGGCAGCTGGGAGGGAGGTGGGAGGAGGCTGTAATAGTGCTGGGAAGTCCTGAGAGCTGTGCCGAAGTTGCACTGTGCCGCTGAATGCAGAAGTGCTCGTCTTTGACATAAAATATCTTCAATAGTAGGTAAAAATAAAACCTACGCATAATGTTTCCTGATACTGCTTATGTGTTTGAACAGATGGTAAAAAGTTTTTATCAGGTGAAAGTTCCCCTTAACTGCACCATATGGGACAAATAAAAATTCCCCACGGCCCATTTGAATTAAATAAGGCTGAATGCTAGAGTTCAGTTACCATACAAACAAATTCCATGGACGATACAAGGCAATGTGTTGTAGTCCTCTCCAGCGTTCAAGAGGTTAACCCTTTGAGTGCCAGAGGGGTACAGAACACATTGCAAAGCAATGCGTTCTGTACCACTCTGGCACTCAAAAGTATAAAAGCCCCATTTAAATTATTGTGAAGTTATTTGTTCCATATGATGCAGTTAGTTTGCTTCAGAATTATCCCGCTTATCCTAAATAATTCAGCATCAGTGTTTTGCTATATGAGAACTGTTCACAGTATCTCTGCGTCTGAGCAGCTGAGTGTGAGCAGATCTCACAAGCAACACTGATCTCGCTCTGTAGTGAACCAGAAAATGTATTATTTACCTGGCAGCAGCTCAGCTCACAAAAATGCTCCAGGAAGAAGAGATACAGTTACCATTCAGAAACTACAGAGTACAATATGAATGGTAACGGAATCTCCTTTCAGTCATCTACAATGGAACGTGTCAGCTGAGTTGCATGCCAGATAAATTATGTTGTTATTACTCGGAGATAAAGAGAGAGATGCATTTTGTTTGATAAACCTCACTCAGCTGCCCTGTCCATAAGCTGATGGGGGACTGCTACTGATGTCAGCTACTTAAGTCAAAGTTATTTAGGTTCAAACTATTTCTTAGGAATGGTGTTACCTGGGTTCCAGTTCATCTGTTTGCCAATCTGATATTCGATTCCATTCTATGAAACAAGTGAGCCAACATTCCCCATACAATGGGGTTATGCACTAAGGCATGATAAAGAGGTGATGCAGTGGAGAGGACTTCTTCAGTCATATCACTTCTCCAGCTCCTGTGTTATTCTATGGAGCCTGTGCGTTCTTAGTGAATAGGCTGTATAGAATAATATAGGAACTTGAGAAATGATCTCCGCATCACCACCTCTTTATCACGCCTTAAAGCACAGCCCCCAATGTGATCTTAACTCTTTAACTGCCAGAGGGGTACATAATGCATTGCAGAGAAATGGCATACCCCGTCTGGCACTCAACAGATTAACAGCTCCACCACTTTGTGACGGTTAAACTGTAATAAGTTCTGAATAAAGGAATTGTGAGTAATGGAAGTACCCTTATACACAGCAAGAACAATCCTACTATATATGTTTTTTTAATAATAAAACCTGTGTAATCCTTTCAAACGAAATACCGGTGGCAACTTAAAAGGCAATTATCATATTTTACTGAGCAGCAGACTTGGTGAAATGCATACTGAAACCCCAAATGACACCTCTCAGCCATTCATGGAGAGGGGGCAGAAATCTGAATCCCCTCCATTGGCTGTGGGCTGGAATGAAACCTGGAAGCTTGTGGTTCACAGAACTTCTGGATTGGGCGCCTTGTGAACCTGAACTGCAAGACTTCAAGTCTCTCAATTCAGAGTCCATTGCACAATCAACAAGAGGGCACCAGTGTCTATTTTCAGACCCTTGTTCTTCTCACTGCCTGTTGTTCAGTAGTCTGGTATCCTCTGGGGGCAATTCACTGCACACCCCTCTGGTGCTTAAAGGGTTAACAACAAAACTGTTATACCCTTGGATGCAAGGGAAGTATCCAGTGCAAACAACCCTGGCTTTTCGGTAAACAGTCAGCAACTTCAATGTCGTTTTTTTTTGTTTTTTTTTTAAACAGACAGTATTATTATTATTCTTAATTTATATAGCGCCAACTAATTCCGCAGTGCTGTACAATTGGGAATGGACATACAGAGGAATTAAATATTACAATCCGATGTGGAGAACAGAAGGATCAGAGGGCCCCCTGCTGGTGAGAGCTTACAGTCTAGAGGACAGTACATTGCTATCCTCCTGCATTTTTTTTTTATATAATACCATATTCTTCAGAAGAGCAAAATTGAATAAATACAAAAAGGGGTTAATGCACAAATTACAGCATCATCAACATACCCCAAATACAGTTTGTCAAACTTGTACATGCTCCGAAGTAAAAGTTAACTCCTTGGATACTACACTTGCTCACTGTAACCCAAGGGGTTAAGTTCCCTATTTAATTTACTTTTAATTTAATCTAATTTACTGAAAATTAAGGAGCACATAGCAGGATCTGCCATGCATCTCTCACAGCTTTTGTGACAAATATGTTTCCTGACAATGTCAGTAACTGTGCAGAATGATAAAAGCACAGTCAGCATATTTGTACTAGGGTAAGGTCTGCAATTTTGCATTCAAATAGTGTCAGAAGAGGGTCCTACAGGAGGAAAATGCCAATAACTTAGTACGATTTATAGGAAGATCTGGAAAAGGTGGAGGATGTGAGGGCTGATGGCAATATTTTTAATTGCCAAAAGATTTAATTCATCATCCTTTTCACTCTATCAGTTCCCCTGTGTTAGAAAAGTTCAGATACCTGATCATGTGACAAAACATTTGTCCTTCCTGGCAGACCACGTCTTCACAATTTTCTACCTCCCATGAAGGGGTACGTGACTTGACTTTTTTCCCTCTGACCTTCTCTAACATTTTCACCTATGTCCTTTAACCTCCTGAAGACCCCATATAAGTCTTCCAATTCGAATAAGGAATTCTGTTTTCTTAGAATGTTATTTTGGACGCATTGATTCAAATGTGTCTTAACACATTCCAATGTTCTGTGCTGTGGGCCTGTGAGGTCTTTGCATTCTGCATGACCATAAATCAATCTATTATCATACAGTTAGATCAGCAGTAGCCAATTCTTTCACCAAAAGGACCACATATGAATTAAGAAACTGTTGAAGAACCACAGCAGTAATCTCGTAAAGCAGTGTTCCGAGTATTAGTGTTCAATCAATAGTGAGCACAGGTAAGTGACCCTCTACTAAAACAGTTAAAAGGGTAATTAAAGCTGGGCAGGGCATCAAGATACATCTGATATTCCAATAAAGCCCTGCATAAATAGTCCCTTTAACTCTTTCTTGCTGGGTCATTCACCTGTCCTCACCTAGGAGGGATCACTGCCAAGCGTGCAAGCAGTCATATAGGCCAAACACAAACAAACATGAGGCGCTTGTGGGACAAATCAACTGAACCGCAGGGCAGAGATTCTAAACCATAGCCCTCAAGTATTTCACTGCAGGTTTTAAAGGAGAACAATACCCTTTACATAGCTGGCATTACAGTGCATTGAATACTTCTCTGGCACCCCTTAACGACCCTTGATGGTCCTGGCACATCATGTGCAGATCTGCGTTAAGAACCCATGACGTGCCAGGAAAAAAAAAGATCTGCGGTCCTTAAGTGATGACAGCATGTGCGATCGGCTGTCCTTAAGGGGTTAATACATATATTTTTTTACCAAATGTTTTGGTGCATAATGACAACAAAGCACAAGACCAATATCGTTGGAAACTTGCTGAGGATGCCTTCATTCTACAATGCATCAACAATGGCTGAATAAGATGATAGTATGTTACTGTTCACTTATAGACTACACCAGAGTTCATATGCAAGAAATAGTAAATAAACCCTGAGAACATCTTGGGGATTATGCACTAAGGTGTGATAAAGAGGTGATAAAGCGGGGATAACTTCTCCAGTGATCTCAGTTCTCCAGTTTCTATGGTATTCTGTGGAGCCAATAAACTAAGATTTCACCATGGTATCACCTCTTTTTCCACACCTTAGCGCATAACCGCCTTTGTGTCCTATTAGAGTCTTGGGCAGAGCTCTTGCTCTACAGTTAATCTATTTCACACGGATGAAATAGTGAAAGCTAAATACAGACCTAAAGTGGTTCAAAGCATATACAGGCAACTGCAGGTACTATTCCAACTATATACACATATACCTGAATGCTCTATGAACTACCCAAGCAAGTGCTTCTGTTAAACTTTTGAGTGCCAGAGGGGTAAGCAATGCACTGTATAGCAATGCTTTGCACACCCCTCTAGAATTCAAAGGGTTAAACACATTAACAGCCACTTATTCTTACAGGAATAGTTATCTTCTTGAGCACAGGGGTGTAATTAGTAAATCTAAGAGTCCTTGAGGACTGCATTTGAAAAACTTTACCATTCGGGACAAACATATCCACTGATTTAAATTGACTGTTAGCCCCTTGAATGTGGTGTCCAAAGTATTAGAGACTTCTCAACCAAAGGGAGAAAAGCGCCATTAAAATATAGGTGAATTTCTGGCTTTTTCATTTCCTCCCTATGGTGCCATTGGTTTTTCCCAAAATGTGCTCCACTTTTGTCTTTTACTCAAGGGACACTGATGTCCCATAAAAAATTCTTCTTGTTTTGTAGAGGTTAAAAAAATAAATTATGTGTCACAAATCCTCTCTCTCAAACCTTTACGGTTTGAGAGATATTTGCTTGTAAAGTTCCTCCCTCCCCCTCTCCTGACGTCAGCGCTGTGCTAACAGCAGGATATCCCGGTCTGGGACCAGACGACAGCTCTGCAGCAGAGCAAAATCGTGTTATTTAAAAAGAATTACTTCATTGGGACGGTCTTTTAAATAAAGCGATTTCGGTTCTCCTGCTGAAGAGCCTCCTCAGGTCGGCCAACCCGAATCTTCTGCTGTCAGCTTTAGAGCTGACAGCAGGAAAAGGGAAACTTTAGATGCAAATATCTCTCAAACCATAAAGGTTTGAGAGACGGAATTTGTGCCACATAATTTCTTATTTTAACCTCTACAAAACAAGAAGTTTTTTTTATGGGACAATACTGTCCCTTTAATGTGGCCAATATCCTGCATCTAGTTCTGAGGTGCATGTGCACTTCTGTCTAAGCATACGTATGATTAGTTGTAGTGCAGCTCTCTTTTTATCCTGGTACTTCCAAATAATTACTAAAAATAGAAGAGAGAGAGAGGAAAGAAGGGGTCATCAATTCTGCATCATGTCAAGTACATTCCTTAGTTTCACTGGAATCCAGCAGACTGAGCCATATTATGGTTGATGCACTAAAAACAGGAACAATTCAGAGGGCCAGATTTAACACTCAGTCTATGTTTTAACCATGTTAATTTAAATAAATCTTATGCCTAGGAATGGCACATAATAGAAACTGATCAGGGACGTGATGAGACTGTGATTATTCAAATTCTATAGCTATTTATACACTAGCTTGCCAAATTAGTGACAGTCTACCTTCTTTTTGACTTTATGTATTCTGAAAGAGCCCAATATGTATAAAGTTATTTTAGATCCTAGAATAAATAAAAAGAATAAAGACTATACAGAGTATAACAATTTCCATAAATATACATTTAAAACTCAGTAATTACATTTTTTCAAAGCTGTCATATAAGAAAAAAAAGGGGGGCATCCAAAGCAAAGATGAGCAATGCACCAAAGTGCCACAGCACTCTTGTTTAAGAACCACTATTGTAGAGTTATCTTATAAACTAAGAAATTGGATAAGGAAGTAGGTGGGTCAGTCAACTGCCCTGTGGCTGTTGCACTGAAGAGGGGTGTTCAACTAATAGCTTAAAGGGATAGTGATGTTTCACAAAAACAGCAGCTCCAATTAATTTTCATAGTATTTGGGCCATGGAAAGTGTTATATCAATAGTTGTGGTTCAAGAGTAATTGAAGGATAAAGTTTCTCCCTCCCACCCCTTTTACTTAGTGTAAGCCATCTCTTCTCAGATGTGGAATCTGGTTGTAAGACCAGACGATCTTCTTCCTATGAGAACAATGAAAGCCCTGCCCCCCTTGACAAGTTTTTCATGTTTTTTCCTTATCTTAATTGAAGATTCTCCCTCTCTGCAATCTACCTGGGCACCTCCCTTCTGATCTGGCTGAGCAGTGTTACATCAGTAAAAGGGGCAGGAGGGGGGATACTTTGTCATTGAATTACTCTTGAACTACAACTCTGACAGAATTGAAATAATACTCTCCAAGGTCCAAATACTATGATGATTAATTA
The DNA here is from genome assembly GCA_037306005.1 of Rhinophrynus dorsalis. Lineage (NCBI taxonomy): Eukaryota > Metazoa > Chordata > Amphibia > Anura > Rhinophrynidae > Rhinophrynus > Rhinophrynus dorsalis. The sequence goes on along the minus strand of CM074725.1, from coordinate 144,724,337 downwards.
GAGCTGCTTTTATTATGAAACATTGCTATCCCTTTAACAATGCGTTTCAAACTGCTCTGTTTCACTAGCCTTGCTTTCTCTGACAGACAAACAAGATATATGCAATCACTGCCAGCGACATAAAAGATGTTAAAAAAAAAAAAAAAGTTTTGATTAACAAAATAATAAAAGTATTTTAAAGTATATTTGACATTACATATTAAGTAGCTACTGCAGAATAGACAAAGTCAAAATCTAAGTTTACTTGCACTTTAACTCAGGGTTGGCAACCCTTGTCCCTCCCAATGATGTTGAATCATCATCACCATCAAGTTAAGCATGGCTGTCCAAGACCAATCCCTTAACCCATTCATTCTCACAGGGGGCTGCATGCAATATTTTGGCGGCAAATCATTTATACTTCCTACAGTCCAATAAAATAGCCAAAAATAAAATGTGCTTCTCAAGTAAATGCATTTTAGAATATGGATGTGGATATATAAATTAACATATTTTTAGAAAATTGCATTGCAGCTTTTTTCTTTTGCAATTTCAATAAAAAAGGCATCTGCAGATTTAACACAGTAAAATGAACAGCCAAGCATCTAACATTCTCAATGTGTACATGTTGACATGAGCTACTCGTGAGAGCACATGGTGTTCTGAAACTGAGGCAAATGTTATCATTATTTTGAGAGAATACAAACTTTGGTATGAACCAATCTACACTTGATCTGCAGTGCTCTGGCTTTGTCAGTGCATGAACTATATTAGCCTTTTTTTGTTACAGGAATGGTTTGTAACAAAGAGATACATGCAAATGCTTAAAGTGACAGTAATGTCAAACAATAATATTATTTTGTATTGTAGATGAAAAAAATTAAATTATTTGCAGCAAATCCTAGTTCTCAAACCGCTATGGTATGAGAGATATTTGCATTGAAAGTCCCCCCCCCCTTTTCCTGATGTCAGCTGTAAAGCAAACCAGGCTCACTTGGTAGACCGTTCCAGTGAAGTAGTTCTTTTTAAATAAAGCAATTTCGGCTCTGCTGAAGAGCCGACGGCTGGTCCCAGGACTGGGAATCTCATGCTGTCAGCTAGAGCGCTGACTTCAGGAGAAGGGGAGGGAGGGGGGAACTTTCAATGCGATAGCCATTTGAGAGAATGGGATTTACTGCAAATATTTTTTTTTCATCTACAATACAAAATAATATTATTGTTTGACATACGATCACCTTAAAGGGGGAATATGTTCCAGCAATAAGTTGCTCTTCATTTGTTAAACAGAAAGACATAAAGCTATATTAATGTTTCAAAATAAATGCAGCTCCAATTATTCTTTATCATTTGTGAGCCATGTAGAGCAATATTATCATTCTCTACAATGTGTAGTTCCAGAGTAACTGAATTATAAAGTATCCCCCTCCTGCCCCTTTTACCTACTGTAAGCCGCCTCCCCTTAGATGTGGGCCGGACAGCTCTCAGCAAGGGACAATCTTCTGACTGTAAGCATAAGGAAAACCCTGATGTAACACTGCTCAGCCAGAGCAGAAGGGAGATGCCCAGGTAGATTGCAGAGAGGGACAATCTTCAATTAAGATAAGGGAAAAACCTGAAAAACTTGTCAAGGGGGGCAGGGCTTTCATTGTTCTCATAGGAAGAAGATTGTCCCCTGCTGTTATCTGTCTGGTCTATGGACTGCATTCCACATCTGAAAAGAGATGGCTTATACTAGGTAAAAGGGGCGGGAGGGGAAACATCTGCTTGTGAATATCTCTCAAACCATAAAGGTTTGAAAGATAAGACTTATATCGTTCTTCATGTTTTTTTAATGCAAAATAAAATAAAGATAAAATGAAGTATTACTATCAGGCAGGTATCCAAATTATTTGTTGGCTGACTAGTTAAAAATTGTAACTAATTAATCAATTAATTTAATACAAAAAGATAAATTTAGTACAGTGGCTGAATTACAAAATTATCTCAGCCTTATCAAGAGTTAAATAAAACAAAACAAAAGTTGTGCAATGTCTTAGTACAGTGGCTCTCAAACCTGTTTCTGTGGTGGAACAGTTTTTTTTCAAACTGAATCCTCTTGGAACCCTAACAATCAAACACGAAAACCAATTGGAAGGTAGACAGGTCCCCCCACCTACTGCTACACAGTACATTGAAGATGTCTCTAGCTTCCATGGGGTTAAAGTGGATCTATCACATAAAAAAAAGTAATGCTCATTAGTTAGAGCATTTAGCGAAACAGTTAGACGTTAGTAATTTTTGAAAAAAACACGTTATCTGCACAAAAATTCAAGTTTAAAATGTGCCCAGCAGCCTACTTCCACTTGCCTCAACGGCAAGCTTCTTGCCGGACAGAGGCTGCTCCCGTCCCTCTACCCAGCATCCTCCGATGACGGAGGCTTTCTGTCTCTAAGCTGGAGGAATCTCATTGGCTAGATATCAATCTCTGCCAATGAGATCGCTCCAACTTAGAGAAAGAAAGCCTCCGTCATCGGAGGATACTGGGTAGTGGGACGGAGTAGAGGCAGTGCTGCAAGCAGGAAGTAGGCTGCTGGGCACGTTTTAAACTTGAATTTTTGCTCAAATAACAGTTTTTTTTTTTTTTTTAAACGAGTAACATATCAAACTGTTTTTGCTAAATGCTCTATCTAATGAGCATTACTTATCTATATGTGATAGCTTCACTTTAACATTGTATCTAAATCAAAATGCTTACTAGAAGATGGTAAACTGTGAAATGTTTAAGTCAACCTCACATCTACTGGTAGTTAATGGACATTTACACCAATGGCCAATCTAGTCTTGTTCCTCTATCCACCATTACTTACATTTGTTCTGGGAAAGGAAAACCATTGTACTTCTTCACGGCTCCATTGCATACAGTGGAACAGTTTGAGAAAAAATGCATTCATATATAGTTCTGAGTTTGTACACCATTAGTGGTACATTACAAACAAACTGGAACATATATAATAGAAATGTTGTTTATTCTGTTAGGCAATTAGTGTTAGCAGCAAAAACTGGATATAATCTAATATATGATATCATATGTTACACAGATTGTGTAGAAAATGCACGCCATTGGTATTAAGTTACAGGTAATTCTGCATTATGTCTATTACAATTATAGTAACTGCTGCTGTTGCTAGAAGTGCTTTATTAATGCTGAGGCCTGTAGATGTATCAGAGGGATAATTAGCAATGTGCCAATCATAGCTGCCATGCTGTGTTGGGAACAACAAGGTTGTAAGCTCATTGTTGCCATAGAACAAACAAAAGGAGCCTTGCAGATAAATCCTACATCTTACAAGACTCACATCCGCCTCTTCTGGTGTGAAGTCAAGGTGGAGCATTGCTTGGAAAGGTCATCCCAGACTGTCATGCTGTGAAAGGGGCACAGTTGGAGAGGAGAGAAGTGCACAGGAGCAGAGGCATGGGGAATCATACAAGACTGGAAAAGATTAGTAGGCAATAAATAAAGGATGAATGAATATAAAAAAATAGTTATGAAGATATATAAAATGCAAAAAGCTAAGAAAAAAAGAACCAATTCGCCAAATAAAAGACTCAGAGATGAGGAGGATAGGGCTGACCTGTTCTGTGCACTGGTATAAGAATATAGGCAATAATAACACACAGCTATGAATAAATACAGAACATTTAAAGGGCAAGTAACACTTCCTCATAAGCAGCCCCCACTTATCTTACTATGGCCAGATATCCTAACGAATTTACCTTGTGTGCCTTTATTTAACCCTTTGAGAGCAATGCGTTGGATACCCTTCTGGAACTCTAAGGGTCCAGAGATAACATCTGCACCCATTGCTGGATTATCATGTCCATGAAGGCAGACATGACAGCTGCTGACAGGGTTTTCCAACTGAAGCAGGCAGAGGGCAGGAGCCTACTTAAACCTTTAAGGAACAGAGAGGTGCTCGGTGCACTGAGAAGAAATGTGTTTTACATCACTCTGGTCATTACAGAGTTAAGATTACCACATGCAGTGGCTAGAAACATAGAATTTGACGGCAGATAAGAACCATTCGGCCCATCTAGTCTGCCCATTTTCCTACAAAAAACAAAACAAAAAATAAACCTCAAACCTTTTTTGGTCCTTAGTCTTTTCTTACGTTCAGGACCGCCTTATGCCTATACCATGCATGCTTAAATTCTGTCACTGTATTAACTTCTACCACTTCTGCTGGTAAGCCATTTCACTTATCTACTACCCTCTCAGTGAAGTAAAATTTTCTTACATTACATCTAAACCTGTGTCCTCTAGTTTCAGACTATGGCCTCTTGTCCTAACATTTTTACTCCTTTGAAATATACTTCCATCCTGTACTTTGTTAAATCCCTTCATGTATTTGAATGTTTCTATCATACCCCCTCTCTCTCTTCTCTCCTCCAAGCTATACATATTCAGATCATTTAGTCTATCCTGATATTTCTTTTCCTGTAGACCAGTCACCATTTTAGTAGCCCTTCTTTGAATTTTCTCTAGAGTATCAATATCCTTCTGGAGATGGGGTCTCCAGTACTGTACACAATACTCTAGGTGAGGTCTAACTAGAGATCTGTAGAGTGGCATGACCACTTCCCTTTTTCTGCTACTAATGCCCCTAGCTATACAACCCAGTGCCCTGCTTGCATTCCCCACCACTTTATTACATTGCCTGCTTACCTTTAAGTCATTAGAAATAATTACTCCCAAATCCCTTTCCTCTGTTGTCTCTGACAGCACAGTACCCTTAATAGTCTATTTTTCCTTGGGATTTTTATGTCCAAAGTGCATTATTTTACATTCATCAGTGTTAAACTGCATCTGCCACACTTTCGTCCATTCCTCCAACCTACCCAAATCATTCGCCATTTGGCTTATTCCCCCTGGAATGTCTACCCTATTGCAGATCTTTGTACCATCTGCAAAAAGACATACCTTTCCTTGAAGACCTTTTGCAATATCACTAATAAAAATATTAAAAAGAATGGGCCCCAGTACAGATCCCTGAGGCTGGGTCCTGTGGTTCTGCTAGCAACTGTCATGTCCATCTCCATAGATATGACATCCAGGGCTGATCAACAATGTTAACTCTTGAATTGGAGGAAGAAAAAAAATTGAGGGCCTATTAGATCTTTCTAACCATAGTGTGTATGTGTGTGCTCGCGCAACTGTGTCTGTGTGCGTGTGTCTGAGTGTGCTATTAGGTGGTGTTACTTTACTTGTAAATGTAATGTCTATCCCTTCTGAAGAAACGAAATACTGATTAACCACTTTCAATACAGAAGGGAAAGAAATAATGTCCTACAGGTAGCTAAATGGTTATATTGAAGACATGCGCTTAGAACCTGATTTATGTCATATTACAGAGAGCAACCCTTTATTTTGGTTTTACAAATTCAGCAAGACCATAACAGACAAATTGGCTATAATTTATATTTTGCTATCCCATATTCACCTACTTTTTTTTCCACTTTTATATCCTTGACAATGAGCTACCTGGATTTGTTTCCAGAGAGCTTTCTGTCAGGGAACATGGAAGCAGGTCTAATGATACAATGTGAAAAAAGAAAAAAAAAAAAAAAAAAGTATGTAAAAAAAACAAAGCAAGCAGAGACTTTAGTGCTGCAGGGACACTACACCTAAGGCTGCCACCAAACACACAAGGAAAATACATGCTGCAGGGCTGCAATGATTGAAGCCTAGATTTTATTGTGAGATATTGTGATCTACAGGTAGACTTTGACATGGAACTTTAAACTGTGGATATAATGCAAAAAGCAAATAGATATACTTGACTATTCTAACATCTACATGGGTACATTAATATGTTCAATTAATAATCTATTCCTATAGTAGAATTATCCTTTATAAAACATTACAGAAGGCACAAAACCAAGATAAACAGATTGTTTCATCACATGACCAACTTGAAATAGCATATATCCTAATATAATGTATATAATGTTCTATAGAGGCTTCACAGAACCTGGGACCCCGGGCCTCCTAAGGTGAGTTTTCCTCAATGGTGACAACACAGACACATGTGTCTAGTGTGATGTTGCCCATGTAGACTGCTGACTATGGCATAAATGCACATAAGGTGCAGCATATTCATCCTTACTGCAGTATTGCAGGAAAACATTAAAATTGCAGCAAGTCTGATCCGCACAGCGATCTAAAAGGCTGCTGACAGACATTATATTGTTAGTTCCAATGCTCAGCACAACACACAGAGAATAGCCGATCCATACTAAAGTTGGTCAGTCAATGTAAGGTCAAAATATGTGAAACTGAAAAGTATCAGGGATGATGTTATAGTTCAGATGCCCTTATAATAGATACCTAAATGTTATATGGCAAGATATTGATACATCGGCGTATACTTTAAAAAAAAAAAAAAAAAAAATTACCATTCCATTCATGAGTTTTGAAATATTGCCAAACAAATCATCTTAAGAGATTCTCAACCACATCCTCAAATACCAACAACAGAGCCAGTTTTAGGGATCTCCCTACCTTAGAATAAGTGAATTAATCAGAATGAAAAGATCCATTACACATCTTTGCTCAGGAAGGAAATCCCACAAAGTTGCAAATTTAGGGATACTGAAAGATCACTGATAAGAAACAAAATTAAAGTGCACACATTATTGAGACTGATTTACACCAATAGTATATTTCAGAGTACTACATTAGGAAAACAATCAAAGGAATAAATCCTATGACTCTATGGCTGCTGTTGAACTTCAGCTCCCGTCGTCCTTAATCTTTGTGGCTAGCAGTAGCAAATTAATATTTTATAAACAAAAGTATACTTGAATAAAAAAAAAAAGAAAACTCATGAAGCAATTTCCAATTTAGCCCCAAGTGGGTAAAAAAAAATCCTTCCTGACTCCAAATGGCAGTCAGCTAGTTCCCTGGATCAACATCCTATCTCTGTTGAAGCCATCTGTCATAATTTTTAATATTGTTCTGTGCTAGATAGGCATCCGTTGCTTTTTTAGAAAGTATTTACATTATCTGCAAGTACAACATCCAGAGGCAAAGAATGCCATAGTTTTACCACCCTTACTGTAAAAACAAAACAAAAAAACCTGCCTTTGTTTTAGACTTCTTTCCTTTAATATACTTATTGGATTTACTCTGAATATTTATTTATTCTAATGCCTATTGCACTAAAACATTTTAATTTATTTGGTAGATTAATTTCTAGTGTCTGTCTGGTGAGTCCAACAAAGGGATATGAAGCATGCTAGAGACTCATTACAGACTAGTGTCAAGAGACTGGCTATACTTTCATGCCTATTTCTACAGCATGTGTTACTACATCTGCACTTTTTTTTCCTAAATGTTATTAATCCTGTTTAATCGTTAGCAATTTTGCTCTGTCACAATAATTGTTTTAAGCATATATTTCATTAGTATTACTATCCTCCAAATCCCTGCAAGAACAGAAGCTCAAAGATCACTTTAAAACAGAAGAGGAAAATGAACACCAAAGTAGACTAATGGCAGAGACATAATTAAGGTGTCAGTCTCTTATTAATGGGAATTACGTTATTAATTCAGTCTCCCATAGGACCAGTGTAATAACTGATGCAACTTTTTTAATCTCTGGGCATCACAGAGGTCTCCACAACATTGCAAAAAACATAAATTGGAGTCTGCTCTGACATCCACTGTCTTAATGGTTTCATAAATACTAAGATAGATGTGCAATACAGGAAGTGACCAGACCAAGGCGTTGTCACAGATTCCCTTTAGAAGTTCAAAAGGGTTTCAAAGATCAAATGTAAGCAATAGAAAACAGTGGGACAAGGTGGGTGGAATTGTGAAAGAATGATAATTTCCTGGTAACAGATGAAATGTTAGTCCAATAATTCAATCTTAAATTACCTGTACAAATTAGCCTTCTGATACATTTGGTATTTACACTATGTTAGTTCCTGTGGTGAGAAAGAGGTCTTCAGACCAACGTGAAGAGAATTTGTATGAAACCAAAGAGTCCCACCATCAGAAAAAGTTTGAGAGACACCACTGTAGAGAATTATCCATAAGCATAGAATCAAAACAATCCTAGAAAAAAGTATTGAATACACTGCATATTAGTAAATACTAATACCAGAAAACTGTCATAATGCTGGGGCAAACCAAACGCACCACTGAAGACAAATATAATTTGTCAGATTCTATTCAGTTAACGGAGGCTTGAAACTCCTTAATTGCAGGGAGGTCTTCTGCTGCATTAAGAAACAATATACTGTCCGCTATGGTGCAATTGGTTTGCCATAAATCAATGTAGTTCTCTAGTGCACGTAGCGGCCTTATACGTTTTTTTTTATCAGACAGACAACAAAGGGTAAAATTATGCAACTTTTTTCAATACATATAGTCTGGTAGCCAAGATCTCATCTATAATAATAATAATAATAATAATAATAATAATAATAATAATAATAATAATATCAAAGTATTTTACCAGGAAGGATACATTGAGATTGTCTCTCGTTTTCAAGTAAGTCCTGGGGGTACAGATATTATTACCCAATTTAATGGTACTCATTTTATCGGTATCCTTTTAAAAGGTCACACGCAAAAAAAGCATGCTACCTTTTAACACAGTAATCATGTTGTCATGGTTAAAATGACGACATGAGAATCTCACTCTGCATGACAGCGTGAGACTCTCATGTCGCATAGTGAAACATCACATACCCTACAACTCCCATCATGGCAAGTGGGCACTGGATAGAACTGCGCAAATTTTCTTGGGAGCATTTATTGCACTTTATGGCACTAACATTTATTCATAGCACTCATATAAGCACTGCAGTCATGTATGCTCAGCACTGCTCCAGGTTCTCTCTCATCTTCTCTGTGTGTTCTGCTCTGCCCTGTCATTTTGCACGCAGAGAAGGGGAGAGAGCACAGAGCAGCGCTGAGCATACATGACTCCAGTGCTTACATGAGTGCTATGAATAAATGTTAGTGCCATAAAGCGCAATAAATGCTCACAAGAAATCTGTGAGGCCAGTCCAGTACCCCTTTATTTCCCCAACCCAACTATGCTTGCGCAGTTCTATCCGATGTGCACTTACCAGATAGGTAAGCATGACGGGAATTGTAGTTACGTGTATGCAATGTTTCACTATGCAAAATGAAAGTCTCGAGCTGTCTTGCAGTGTGAGATTCTCATGTTGCCATTTTAACCATGGCAACAAGGTTACTGTGTTAAATGGTTGAGTGCAACCTTTTAAAAGTGAACCATTTTATCTACCTGGGAAGAATGAAATCCTGAGTCAACTTGCGGGGACTAGAACCTGTGACCTTGCGGTTTGAGCAGATTCTACAGCTGGTGTCTTACCAACTGAGCCATCTCACCAGCAATATCTATGTTTTTGAAGCGCAAGTCATTTTTTTATATAAATAATTATTGAACAAGGGTTGTAACACAGACCTGACAGCTAGCTGTCAAAAAAGTTATTAAAGTAGTCAGTCCTTCAATGTTATATAGATATTGTGACAATAGTATGTAACACAGGGCTCAAAATTTCCACTCGCCACTAGCCAATGGCGAGTGAAAATTTAGCCCTGGCAAGTAGAAATTCAGCCCTGGTGGGTATGTTTTGGCTTGCAGTGGCGAGTAACTTTTCAAGTCTGGCTAGTAGCAAAGGACTTAAAATTATAAGCCCTGGACTATGTATATAGATGTGGTCTATGGTAGTTCTATGATGGGTGGATCTTGTCGTCTAAGTAACATTTCATCAATGAACACAGAGAGACAATGGCAACAATGGGTTAATGTAAGACTGCTTCTAAAGGTCTTTTAGAACAACTGAGTGTACACATGAATAATAGAACACATACAAGTTTCCAGAGGAAACCATTTCAGACATGAAAAATATATTACAACAGCAGTTCATGGTCATATCTTTATTTGTTCCTATACTGTTAGAATGCTATTACATTTAAATCAGACAGAGCAAGGTTTTGGCTCATGCTTTATAAAATGAATATAAGCAATGGCTAGGAAAAGTCCAACTATCAATAAATGTGTAAATTTGTGTGTATCTGCAATTTATTTGATTAATACAAGAAACAGATAAGTAGAATGATATATCAAATGAATATATATCACTAGATGCTCATCCACAACACTCATAGACCAATTCATTTTATTGCTAGGTTGCAAAAAACACAGGGGCTGTATGAGAGCCCTGATGGACCAACACGGTGAGTACAAGGGGGTTCTGAAAAGATACCCCAAGTGATTCCTTGGGAGGAGACAGAACTGCAAGACTGAAGTCTCACAGTTTCCTGTCCTGCATGACTGGACAAACACCCTCTGTATTGAAAGTCAGACACAATGGGTCAATGAGGATTGCCCACACAACCCAGGAATTTAGGATGAAAGCCACAGACTTCCATTTTACGTTCTAGTTCAGGGGCTGACAAAAGCTGTTTTGGGGCTGGTGGTTTTTGACGAAGTTTGTTTCCACTGGAGCAGAGTTAGGCCAGAATTCATCAATGCGCAAGGAAATCAGAAAATTTCTTTGCACATTAACCATTCACCTATTCAGCGATTGCCGGATTGTATCTGCCCATCAATTATTCATCAATAAGTGATGGCCATATAGATACTCCAATTTTATCCTCCAGCTTGAAGCTGGATGATTCAATTACAATCTATGGGACAAACACACACACACATTTGCTGCATGCATATGTGTTGGTGTATCGCCAGATTAGCCTCATTTACATAATCTTCCTTGCTTCTCATACGCAAGACAGGAAAAGACGACAGATTATTGATGAATACCCAAAGTTATCCATCAATGATCACAACGAAGTGCTGGCGAAGAACAGGGTATTTGATCTGCTGCTTTTTATGCAATTTGATGAATTTTGGCCTCTATAAAATTTGACAATTGCCTTTAAATATTTCACATAGTACAAATTTGTTTCCTGTTAGATTCATCTTGAAATAAGCACTATGACCTATCACATATATATATTAACCGTCAACTGTTACCTGATAAACTTGAACCTAACGATTTAATCAATGTAGCTAGCTGTACAAATAGCATTCAAAAACTTCTGCTCTTAATACTATGTTAACCTCTTGGATGCAAGAGAGAGGTTTCTAAAAAAATGAGTGTGAGACCTTTCTAGCATCCAAAGGGACACGTGATTTGCATACCTCCCAACATTTCAAATTGCCAAAGAGGGACACTTGTATTTTAGAGGGTGTTGCTGGGGGCGTGGCTGGTAGGCGGGACATTACTGAGAATTTTTAGGCTGTTTCATGACCTATTGACACCTCCTTGTGTGACCTAATAAATGACTTATAACAAGACCCAAGTATTTTATTTACACATACTAAATTATAAACACATATACTGATGTTTAAACAAATATTAATGTGAATTTTATTGATGTAGAGCAATATGATACACTTATATACACACCTCACCAGTCTGATCTCCTAAAAAGAGGGACATCAGGGTAGGAAAGAGGGACAGAGGGATTTGGGTCTAAAAGAGGGACTGTCCCTCCTAAAGAGGGACACTTGGGAGGTATGGATTTGAGGGTTAGGGACTAAAGATACTGGATTTTCATCTAAAAGGTTCAAGTCATAATGTAAGTCCCAGTAAAATGATCATATAACATGTTTAGCAGTATGTAATTCTAAAAGAATTTTAAAATGAACTTGACACGAATTATCAGGGATATAAAAGAAACCTTTTGGCTTTTTCCCTTCAAATCATTGTGCGTGTGTGTGTTTCTAGGAAAAGCTTTCCTAAGACTGACCCCACCAAGAGCTGACATCACAGGCCTAAGAGAACTACATTATAGCACATAAAGGAAAAACATCTGTATTCCCCACTGAGGATTTATATGTGTTTTCGGCATCACTGGAAAATCTCCAAGTTAATGTTAAAGGGCCTTATGTGTAAAGTTAAAGGGATAGTAATACTAAAATATAAAAAAAAAAAAATATGTTGTAGGGTTTATCCCTCCGAGTAAAACAAGGGTACTCCCACTGCTGAAAGTTATTTTATTCAAAAGTTATTCAAGCTCAAAGTTGAATTTTTTAGGTGCAATATCACAGTGGCCTGAAATTGTACAGTGGCACTGTTGCTACACCATCCTATGGACAGCTCTGGTCTCAGGACCATAAATTTCCATAGGATGGTATAGCAACAACGCCATGGTACAATTTTAGGCCACTGTGATATTGCACCTAAAAAATTCAACTTTGAGCTTGAATAACTTTTGAATAAAATAACTTTCAGCAGTGGGAGTACCCTCGTTTTACTCAGAGGGATAAACCCTACAACATATTTTTTTTTTACATTTTAAGTATTACTATCCCTTTAAAGTGGAGAAACAGCTACACCATAGGGAACAAATAAAAATTCACCAAATTCTCATTAATTATAACCTCTTCAATGATAGATGTCTCCAACTCGTGCTGGGGACCTCTGTAGCAATAAATGTGTTAAAAGCCCTATTTCAGCAACAGAAAATGTTAATTTATCCCCTATGGTTCAGTCCTTTTCCTGCAGAATTTCTCCACTTTTGTCTTAATCCAAAAGGCCCCAAAACTTTCAGACTCCAATCCCCCAAAACATAATAGCAAGATGCATTTGAATAATTTTCTAGCAGCACATATAACCCATAGAAACTGAAGTGATGCAACATACTGAGGGCAAAGTGGAACACTTCATTACCCGGAATTCTTGTCAGCAGCACAATACTGTGACATGCAGCACGACATTTAACCAACTAAGTGCCAGAGGGGTATGCAACTCATGTATAAACTGCTGCAGGGATTTGTCCAGGGGGAAAAAAATCACTGCAATGAGATTCATCGACATGCAGCATCCGTTGACATTCACAGGGGCTGAATTCCAGAAGCAACAACATGCAGCATTCGCTAGTGTATGTGTGTGTATATTATATATATATATATATATATATATATATATATATATATATATATGATTTTTTTTTTTTTTTTTGCATTTATTTTAAACTCCATATCATTGAGTTCTCTGTGAGCTTTCTGTGGGGGACTATGAAGGCAGGAATGGTGCTAATGTAATAATAAAGGAAGATTAAAACAGTAATTATAATAATAATGAAAGGTATAAGCAATTTTTCTTTCCATATTATGCACTTAAAAAGGTTGACTGTCACTTCAAATTGCAATTTGGTGTTGCAGCACTGATGCTATTGCTTTTTGTAAAAAGCCGTAGTCTGATTACAAGCACTCAAATTGACATTGATAAAAACAATTTGCCTTCTGGATACAAGTTTGCACTCTTGTTAACAGTTTTTTTCCCCCTAATCAAAGTTTGATATGTAATAATTTTTGAATTGAGCATCTGCCAACAGTTGAGGTAACCTAACTTTTCATATCTGCAGGAATACGAATAGATATTGTTTCATAATACAACAGTCCTTTACTTTTTACAGGCTCGCGCACACACACACACACACTTTCTAAAAATATACCTCCACTTCTCCTAATCCTTATGGCCACTGTAAAGCAATTTTTTGATATTGAGCCTAAATGTACATATATGTGTGTAGACTGTCCTATGTACACATATTTTGGTTTTTAATGAGACACAACAGCAAAGACAGTTAATTTATAGAGATTCATAGCCACTACTTTTCTGTTCAGAAAGGCTGTTACCTTATACCAGCCCATTTACAGAGAACACTGAACCATGACTTCTGAAATACCTTTAAAGATTTCTATTGTAATGGGAGTAAAGGAGCTCTGTAATGAATGACTGCTCCCATACAGAATTTGCAAGACTAGATTTTAGGCCTCAGAAAAGAAATGGATAATTTTAACTGATGTAATATGAAGTAATGGATATATTAAAGGGATAGTAACCCCCTCGAACAACGTGATGCCAAAAGACAGCAATTGTACAAACATACTGAACTCCCTCAGTCCCATCTCTCAAACCTTTATGGTTTGAGAGATGTAAGGCAAGACAGACCTCCGGTCCCTCCCCCTTCTCATACGTCCGTTGTATAGCGGACGTCATGAGATCCTGCTTCCAGCACCAGACGGCGGCTCTGCAGGAGCGCTGTCATCTAGATATCTCCGTATTATTACTTCATGGGTATGGTCTAAAACGTGTGCCTGGCTTGCAAGCACATGTTGTAGACCATACCGATGAAGTAATTATACGGAGATATCTAGATGACAGAAATCTTGCAGAACCGCCGAAAGTCGGCCGACCGGATTCTGCCTCTGACAGCTTTACAGCTCGTCAGGCAGAAGGGGGAGGGACCGGAGGTCTGTCTTGCCTTACATCTCTCAAACCATAAAGGTTTGAGAGATGGGAATAAGGGAGTTCAGTATGTTTGTACGATTGCTGTCTTTTGGCGTCACGTTGTTTGGGGGGGGGGGGTGTTACTATCCCTTTAAGAGCAGTCAGTTTCAGCCATTACCCAGTGGTCCAACACGTGTTCGCTGCTACAGCAATTACATGGTAAGGTGGGCTTAACCTCAGCTGTGGTGGAATGTTTCTCCCACAAGCCAACCCATATTCAGTATGACGTTCAGCCTGCCCCAAATGCTTTTGTGCACCTCTTGTCAGACATCTCATATAATTGCACTGAGCTGGACTACAACACGTGGCCTTTTAAAATGATTTGCATAATGAAACTAGTGAAAATTAGTGTGTGGTTCTGTGGCTACAAGTGACAGTGAGACAAGGCTGATGGAGGCATGGCTACCACTGAAAGGGGTCACTATGTGAATGGTTCTGTGGCTAATGTGAAAAAAGATAGAAGTCTAAAATGTGTGGTTCTGTGGTTACTGTGGGACAAGGCTGGGTGGTCATTATGTGTTGTTATATGGCTATTAGTGCAGTGAGACAAGGATGCAGTGGCACAAGGCTGGAGGGGTCAGTATGTGCATTTTTTTGGATACACGTTCAGTGGCTCAATGCTGAGGAGTCAGTATGCATGGTTCTATGGCGATCAGGGCATCTGACACAAAGCTGGGGGATTGGTATATGTGGTTATATGGCTACAAGTGGAAGGGGGACAAGGCTTCTGGAGCTACCATTGCACTGGGGTAAGTATGTGTTCTATGGCTATTGTGGGATAAGGATGGGGGTCTGCATGTGTGGTTCTATGACTACTTTGGGACAAGACTGGGGTGCGTGTGTCTTTATGGATACTGTGGGACAAGGCTGGGGGTCAGTGTGTGGTACTATTGCTTCCACTGTAGTGGCACAAGGCTGGGGGGGGGGGTACAGTATGTATGGTTCCATCATGGCTACCGTCAAGTGGTACAAACCAAAGGTTCTGATTCATCAAGATAAAGAGTAGAAAAAGGAGAGTTTGAATTATTAATTCTTTGCAGGAGAGAATATTACTGGGCACCAGGGGTTCTGGCAGTGCAAGGGGGAAGGGGGTTGTACTGTGGCAGAGCAGATGTGGCTGGAAAGAGGATTATGCTTTTGCCAGAAATCCACTTGGGCTGGGGTGTTATATACTGGCAAGAGGAATTATATTTGTGCAAGGATGTTATGGCTGGGGAAATGGGAGGTTTGCTAGTGGAAGTGAACTGAAATTATATGAGTATTGGGGATGAAATATATATAACCAGTAAGTAGCAAGTTTTAAGAACCTTTACCGCCCTTACTGAAAAAAATCCCTGCCTTTGTTTTAGTCAAAATCGCCTTTCCTCTTAATGGATGATCTCTTGTTCTTAGCTCAGCTCTTTGTGTAAATATTTAATTGGCTAGTTCTTTGTATTGAATATATTTGTAAATGGTAATCATTTCACTGCTTAGAAGTCTCTTTTCTAATGTAAACAAACCCTTCGGCTTGTCTGTCTTTACAACTCAGACCCTCCAATCACTATTAGTTGTGTTGCACTTCTCTGCACTTTTTCCAGTTTAATAATGTATTTTTTTAAGAACTG
The DNA here is from genome assembly GCA_037306005.1 of Rhinophrynus dorsalis. Classification (NCBI taxonomy): domain Eukaryota; kingdom Metazoa; phylum Chordata; class Amphibia; order Anura; family Rhinophrynidae; genus Rhinophrynus; species Rhinophrynus dorsalis. Next base: position 144,708,372 of record CM074725.1, on the reverse strand, counting down.
GTGCCCAAAACTGCACTCCATATTCTAGATGAGGCCTAACCAATGATTTATATAAATGGTAGAATAATATTAGCATCCTGTGCATCTATGCTTCTTTTTATGCAGACTAGTACCCTATTTGCTCTTGAAGCAGCTGAGTGACTCTGCACACTGTTGTGAAGTCTATCATCTATCAGTACTCCTAAATCTTACTCTAATGAGGATTTCCCATGTTTTTCCCATTTAATGCAATGGGTTTCTTTGTACAGCCCAAATGCATAACCTTACATTTTTATACATTAAATTTCTTCCACTTTTCTGCCCATTCACTCAGTTTATCTAAATTCTTCTGCAGAGAAAAACATCCAGCCCTATATGTATTTCCATGCACAGCTTAGTGCCGTCAACAAAGATGTTTAGACCATTAATAAACAAAGTAAAAAGCATTGGGACCCACTTACAACTTTAGACAAACTTGAAAAAGGTTCAATTTATAACAACTCTCTGCCATCATTTAACCAGTTCTCAATCCATGCATAAGAGACCTGCTAGTGTGGTCACCAGAACATGGCTGTGGTCACACTGGTGGCAACCAGATAAAATCCTTTGAGGTCCACTGCTATGAAGCACAAGAATGGGTCATGAAAGGTGAGATTATATTTTATAGCAAACCAGAGGTATATGGGTTTTGTATTAAAGGAATAGTAATACTTCGTTTTATCTTTATTTTATTTTGTAGGCATTAAAAAAACATGAAGAACGATATAAGTCTTATCTCTCAAACCTTTATGGTTTGAGAGATATTCACAAGCAAAGTGTCCCCTCCCGCCCCTTTTACCTAGTGTAAGCCATCTCTTCTCAGATGTGGAATCCAGTCCATAGACCAGACAGATAACAGAAGGGGACAATCTTCTTCCTATGAGAACAATGAAAGCCCTGCCCCCATTGACAAGTTTTTCAGGTTTTTCTCTTATCTTAATTGAAGATTGTCCCTCTCTGCAATCTACCTGGGCACCTCCCTTCTGATCTGGCTGAACAGTGTTACATCAGTAAAAGGGGTGGCAGGAGGATACTTTGTCATTGAATTACTCTTGTACTACAACCCTGACAGAATTGAAATAACACTCTCCAAAGTCCAAATACTATGATGATTAATTAGAGCTGCTTTTATTATGAAACATTACTATCCCTTTAAAGCGGAACTACCACCTCTGATAAAATCTTGCCCAAATAAATACCCATCTGGTGACTAGCTGCTCAATAGTGCTAGTCGCCAGAAATATTACCTGGTTTTTGAGAATTATACATTGTTCCCGGACTGACACCCAGGAAACAGCACAGACATCTTTCCATAGTGACGTCTGTGCGACTGCACTGTCATTCCCAGCCTGCTCTAGGGGGCGTTGCTAGGAGCCGTTCGGCTCCAAAAAGGGACTGACAGCGCAAACGTGCAGATGTCACTATGGAAAGATGTCTGCTCTGTTTCCTGCCTGTCAGTCCGGGAACAGTGTATAATTCTCAATAACCAGGTAATAGTTCTTTTGAGCAGCTTGTCGCCAGATGGGTATTTATTTGGGCCAAACTTTATAAAGGGTGGTAGTTCTGCTTTAAAATGTACTGATTGCAACTACCTATGATAAAGTAAGTAACGACCAGAGGTTGTGCATACAGGAAGTACACTATGAGATGAAATACTGTTAAACTTCCGTATTATGCAGTATATCAAGGGTGCCATCAAACAGGGACACACTGCTACTATGGGACTGGAGGGGAGGCGTGTTTTAAAACTGTAAAGCAATTGATATAATTTGAAGCACATTTACTGCATCACTTCAAAAAAGTCTCTCATAATCTGCTAATTATTATTTCCTTCTCAATCATCATCTCTACCGCATCTTGAACATCATAAAGAAAACATTAAAACCATTCAAATGAATACGTATGCCTGGATGTTGAATTTTAACTCATTGAATGCTAAAGGTCTCCCAGTGAACTGATTCACAATGCACTGCAGACCTTTGTAGTATTCAAGATGTTAACAGTTTGTATGATACTTTTTAGTAAGTTTAAGGAAGGAGAAGACAACCTTTGCCTCTCCAGCTGTTGAAGACACACCCAACTCCCATTGGCTGGTTAGGGATGATAGGAACTGTAGTTTCCAACAAACAGAGAGACAAATGTTGCCTTCCTCTGGCTTAAGGTATGGTAAATAGGGTGACCACGGGTCCCGGAACGTCCGGGACTGTCCCTTATTTTAGGGCTATGTCCCGCGTCCCGGGTCCCCTTCAACCGGGACAATGAAGTGTCCCGGAATGAAGCCAAGCCGCCCTGGATGTCAGCCTGCAAGTGGTGTGTCACATCATGGACGCCGCTCGCGGCGTCCATGATATGACACACCGCTTGCAGGCTGACATCCAGGGCGACAATGCAGCTTACCTGGAGGCAAGCGCTCTAGTAATACAGAGCGCTGGGAGATGACATCATCTCCCAGCGCTCTGCATTACTGAGCACAGCGCGCGGGAGCTTCAGGGACCAGGGACTTAAGGTATGATGGGGCAACTAGGGTGACCACGTCCCGGAATGGCAGAAGGGAAATGTGGTCACCCTAATGGTAAATAGAATTAGTCACTCCCATAAGTAAACCAGCTCTGCTCATACCCAACATCTAGCTGAGCACTACCTGGTGAGCCAAGATTTTTCCTAGTCAAACCCTGAGGCAGAGGTGATTTATCTAAGAATTAAAGAATTATCTCCTCTTTAATGTCAAAAGGTAAAGGGACACTAATGTCCCATCATTTTTTTTCCTGATTTTGTAGATTTAAAAAAAGAAATGATATAGCCCAAATCTCATCTCTCAAACCTTTACGGTTTCATAGATATTCGCTTCTAAACTTCCCCCTCCCTCCCCTTCTCCTGACGTCAGTTCTCTGCTGGCAGCAGGAGATACCGGTCCGGGGATCAGATGGCGGCTTTGCAGCAGAGCCGAAATCGCATTATTGGAAAATAATTACTTCATTGGAATGGTCTACAAAGTGTTCTTGTTTTGCAAGCACACTTTGTAGACCATTCCAATGAAGTACTTCTTTTCCAGTATCGCTATTGCGGCTCTTCTGAAGAGCGCCTCATGTCGTACTAGTTTAAAAGCCCATGTACACGGGCCACAGTACCACCCAGCAGCCTCGGCTGGTGCCCGGAGCCTCTCTGCTCAAGAAAAAAATATAGGGATATATTTCTCATTTTAATCTTTTTCCCCTCTTATGTTTTGGGTCTTGATTTAACATTCCAGAAAGTTGTATGGATTCTGCCCTTGCACCTTTGTTCAAAGATATCATATGAAATCGGTCTTTGATGTCATGTTCATAGAGGTGGACATGAAAGATGTTAGAAGGTCCTAGGGACTTCAAATTCTGCTCGCTGCACATGTAAATCTTAAGTAGGTTCATGCACTTTGCCTGCTTCAGTTTGAAAAACCTGTTAGTAACTGTCATGGCTGCCTCCATGGACATTACATCCAGAACTGACTGGAGTAATGAACCTATTGAACAAAGGTACAATGGCAATATATGGGATATTAGGATTGTTTGGCCATATTAGTTCCCCTTTAGCTATGCTATGCACAGATGTAAATGTTCCTAGGGCACCTAATTATCAGCAGAGCTTCAGATGAGCTGGTCACATCCTCTGGAGCAAGGTGTGGGTGTAACCAGGAATCAACTCTTTGTATGTGGCAGGTAGACAGTTACTTTTACCAGTTCATATACTGCAGTAATTGCCTAAGGATTCCAAAGATATACATAGGGTCCTGGATGTGTATTTCTTTCCAAGGGGTTAATATAAATGCATTTAGGCAATGCGCTTTTCACACTGACCACCTGAAGTATAGCCTTTGATTGTGGACAGATTGGAAGGAAAAAAAAAGTATTTTTTTTCTCCAAAACCAAATTCCTTCACTCTGTCACCACTTAGAAAATGTGATTTTCCTAGCGTGAGCAGTCATGGAAACAGGAAAACATTCATTATTACCACAGAAATGACACTCTGAGCCATTTAATATAAAACAGCTCCTAAAACCAAAAGCAGGAAAAAAAATACTAAACTAGTTATTAAAACACTGATGCAGAAAGGTATTTACGTGGCAGGCAAAAAAGGGAGATATTATGACCTGTCTATGCAACAAGTTTAAAAAAGGTTTAAATTAAATGAATGGTAAATTCATTAACAATGACAGGTGGGCAAAACATTTAAAGTGGACCTGTCATCATGATTTTAAGTGTGCATATCTGAAAACTTCACGTTGTGTTACCCAAAACACAGTAGACGTATAATTTATGAGAAACCAATATTTTTATTTCTGAAAAAGAGAAAGTCTCAGCGCACTTACATGTGCTAATTAAAGTATGTGCTGCACTAAGAGTTGCATTAGTATAATCTGAATTTTGTGCTGCATTAAGAAATGACAGCATCAAGATCTCCTAATCTATGCAATCAAGAGTCTTTTGAATAACATAACACACAGGCAGTGTTTTAAGATGATTTCAAATATGTAGACTTAAAGTCAAGGCACAGGTCCACTTTAAAGGAGCAGTAAACATTTTTTATGAAAAAATATATATTGTAGGGATTTTCCTACTGAGTAAAATAAGGGTACTCCCACTGCCGAGAGATTTAGATTTCCAGAGTTATTACAGTTTAAACCCATGTTTTTTTTTTTACATTAGCAGCGCCCTCTAGTGGTCAAATTCTAAATAGATTTCCTGTTAGATTGTAATGGAGAGGAAAGTAAGAAAAGTTAGAGACACACAGTTCCCGACAGAATGTGATAGAAACTGCCTGTCACTTCCTGTCAGTTAGAACTATCAGGAAGTAAACACAGTAAATTCACTTCCTGATTATTTAAACTGCTATAATTTTTGAATAAAAATCTGACAGTGATGTGATTGACCTTGTTTTATTCAGCAGGAAATGCTCTATAAAATATGTGTATTCATAAAAAAAGTTTACTACTCCTTGAATATAATATAAGACAAGAGAGCATTCAGGAAAGAAAATCTCTATTCTAAGTGGAACAGTCACCTTGAATTAAAGTGTGAATATTTGATAACTTAAATCAAAACCGCTTATGTGTTACATCAGCCAAAAAAAACCAGCAGATGCTAGGTGACAGGTCCAGTTTAATTCAAGTTCCCTACAATCTAATTCAAAAATGGCTTCTGTAATATATAGAGAGCCTGTTCTGTATAGTCACTGTATAAAGGGGAACACTCACATCATAAAAACGTTTGTCTTGGGCTTTAACTAATAAAAATATATTAGTGTTGGCTTTTTTGTTTTTAATTTAGATACCTACTATTGAAGATAGCAAGACTGAAAATTGGCCACTTGCGTGTTCTGCGGCATCCTGTATCTGCCGTAAAATGTGCAAGTGCCCGATTTTCAGTCTTGATATCTTCAATAGTAGGTATCTAAATTAAAAAAAAAAAAAAGCCAACACTAATATATTTTTTAGTGTTGGCTTTTTTTTTTTTTTTAATTTAGAAAATCGGGCACTTGCACATTTTACGGCACCCTGTATGTGTGGCACAACATCGCAGGACTTCCCACCTCTCTCCCAGCTGCCCCAGGGAGCAGGCTCAGTAGCATGTTAAACGGGGCTTGTTGTAACGATAGCCCACATAAACGCCACCACAAAGGGAAGAGTGAATGCTCTCCCTGGGGCAGCTGGGAGAGAGGTGGGAAGTCCTGCGGCATTGGGCTGCAGATACAGGATGCCGCAGAATACGCAAGTGGCCAATTTTCAGTCTTGCTATCTTCAATAGTAGGTATCTAAATTTAAAAAAAAAGCCAAAGCTAATATAGTTTTATTAGTTAAAGCCTATGTACAAATGTTTTTATGATGTAAATGTTCCCCTTTAATTGTCTTTGTTTATGCAGTTTGGCAAGATCCAAGGCAGTTAATTTAAGATAAAACCAGCTCTCAGAATTCTGACAGTTTACAGACAACACTGCAATGTAAGTTCTGAGACACCATGAGCAAACCAGGAACAGATGCCTACAAAGAAAATCATGGAGACTGTGGAGGTCCACATCCACAGAGTATGAATTGGAGTGGAACCAGGGGAATTCTTCCACTTAGCCTGATTGTCACTTGGAACCCAGGTGAACAACATCACAATTAAGAAGTCACCAAGACTAGGGTTTGACTTCAAATACCAAATACATTATGTTTACATATGCTAGCTTGGAGTACAATGTATTTTAGTGAATATAACCTATTTTCATTGTAGGCATTAGGAACAAATACTTCCACTCTGAAACAGACTGGTGCCCTTCCACAAAACATTATGATGCAAGGTCAATGGAAAGACATCCAACTGAGGTGCCTTTTTCCCATGAAGGCTTTGACAAAAACATAAATGTTGAGTTTTCCATGTATATTTATGGATGATTGTCCTAAGAATAAATGGGTTTAAGTATTGTGTTCCTCTCATTATACCACTGATAAAAGCCATAAAATATGTTAGGAGCTGCCATAAAAATTCCAGATTTTGTGTTAAGGGTGCCTTGAGCTTAAAAAAGACTGAGAGACAATATTTTAACCCCTTGAGGACCAGAGGGATATGCTAGCCATTGCAAAGTAATGTGCTGCAGACCCCTCTGGTTCTCAATTACTTAAGTGGATGTTTTCATCAAGTTTCAATAAAACAGAATGAATGTTCAGTCTAATGTTTAAGTTCACTTGTCGCCCTAATACATGTTTATACTTTGTTTTACATTTAATTACAGCCTGATTATATGTTGTACTAACCAATTTTCTTAAAAACAAACTGTTTGAGAAATGTATCTCTACGTTTTGGCTGCACAGTGTGACACTATATGCCAATTCTCTGCACAGTATGCCTATTAGCTCAGTCCGAGAGCAAACTTATTGCATAATGTGCTATTAGAAATTCCCATATGGTGTCAGCTCTGTCTAGATTAAGTGATAGGAGTGTGTGGCAATACTGCCCCTGCACAAACTAATTAGAATAATATGCCAGACTGTGCCAGAAACAAAAACTATTTATATTACAAGCAAATGCCTAGTATAACGTAAAGGTTTTAATTATCGTCAAAAGTAAATAAATGTATTTTAAGTTAACAGGTTGACATAAGCTTTTTATCCCTTAAGGACGCCTGATGTGCCAGGACTGTCATGCGTGTCTGGGAGTTAAGGATTGGTGACAGCCCTGGCATGTCACGGAAGTTTGTGATCACAACATGGTTTCACACTGCACTGTGGTTACAGATCACGTTTACATTAAAAAAAAAAAAAAAAAATGTGGTCCTGGTCCTCCAGAGCGCCCCACCCATGTGGTCCTTAAGGAGATTAAAACCAGAGGGGAGCACAATTAACATCTCCTTGTCTTTAAAGTGTTAATTGCAAAATAAAACCGGACCAAGCTTTTTATGAATCCTGCTGGACTTTCATCAAGTTACTTTGTATGTATATATGTGTGTATATCTTTATTTATATGGCGCCACACAGTGTTTGCAGCGCCTTACAACAGACGTAAGTTACATTAAATAAGAGGGGATAAAATAAGTGCCACATTCATAGAAACATTAGGAGAGGGGTCCCTGCCCCAAGGAGCTTACAGTCCAAATGGGTAATAGGAGACAGACAACAGTGTATGAGGGTGTCAGGTGCTGAGGATACAAGTGCTGGTTTTGGCGAAAGGTAGTGCATGGTCCTAGCTCTCCAGAATATAAGATTTCAGGGTAGACTTAAAGACAGAGGGGGATTGTTCTAGATGTAGGGAATGGGTATGGAGTTTCAGAGGTAGGGAACAGAACGCAAGAAAGGTTTGAGACGGGATAGGGCAGAGTGTGTGGATGGTGTAACAAAAAGGGCGTTGTGTGCTGAGTGAAGAAGGCCGCCAGGAACATAAGAGGAGATGAGGGAAGAGATGTAAGGAGGGGTAGCAGTGTGGAGAGCATTAAGGGTGAGAAGGAGGACTTTGTGATTGATGCGTTGCTGTATAGGGAATCATGACAGATGTCTAAGAATTATGTGAGCAGGTTCAGTTTTTGGGGAGAGTGTGGTGATTTGTGCAGCACAGTTTAAAACAGATTGCAAAGGTGAAAGATGAGTAGCAGGGAGGCCAGTTAGTAGAATATTGCAATAGTCTAAGCGGGATAGTATGAGGGCATGTACAAGAGTTTTAGTAGTTTGTGGGGAGAGGAACGGGTAGATTTTAGCAATGTTGCGGAGAAAGAAGCGAGATATTCTAGCAACAGAGTTAATGTGAGGGGAGAATGAAAGAGAGGAATCAAATATGGCCCCAAGGCAGCGTGCTGAGCTGACCAGATCAATGTCAATTTCATCGACTTTTATAGTGAAGCTAGGTGTTGGGCAAGGTTTTGGAGGGAAAATGAGCAGTTCAGTTTTGGACATGTTTATCTTCAGCTGACGGTGTGCCATCCAGGAGGAAGTGGTCAAGAGGCAGTCTGAAATTTGTAGCTGGATTTGAGGTGAAAGATCAGGAGTGGAGATGTAAATTTGGGTATCATCAGCATATAGATGGTACTTGAAGACAAATTAATTAATACGTTCACCCAATGAAAGGATGTACAGTGAAAAAAGCAACTGACCCAGAACAGAGCCTTGAGGCACCCCCACAGACAGAGGTACTGTGAAGGAGGTGTTATTGCCAGAGGATACAAAAAAAGAACGTTGTGAGAGATAGGAGGAAAGCCATGAAGCAGCTTGATTTCGGAAATCAAGACTGTGGAGAATTAGATCAAGAAGAGAATGGTTAACTGTGTCAAAGGGAGATGAGAAGTCAAGTAGTATAAGTATAGAAAACTGTCCTTTGGCTTTGCAGTCTGGAGATCGTTAGCCACTCTACAAACAGCTGTCTTAGTTGAGTGACCACACCAGAAGCCAAACTGCAAAGGGTCCAAAATATTGTTAGAGCTGAGGAATTTGGTTATTTGGGAGAAGACAAGGCATTCTAAGAGTTTTGAGGTAAGTGGCAGAAGGGAGACAGGTTGATAATTAGAGAGACAGGAGGGGTCCAGGTTAGTCTTCTTTAGTAGGGGTTTAATTTGTGCCTGTTTGAATGAAGAAGGGAAGGTGCCTGTGGAGAAAGAGGTGTTGAAAATGTGTGTTAATATAGGTGTAAGAACTGGTGCAAGTGGTTTGAGTAAGTGGGAGGGCAAATGGTCCAAGGAGCAGGTAGTGAGGTGGGTAGATAGGAGAAGCTGATAAACTACTTCTTCTGTTACAGGTGTAAACCTATCAAAGTATGATGAAGGGGACTTCGGGAGAGAGAGTTCGGAGACAGATGAAATATTGGAAATCTGTTTTTGAATAAATTCCACCTTGTGTTTGAAGTGTTCTGCAAAAGCTTCAGGTGAATGGATGGGGTGAGAGGAAGCTGTGGGAGGATGGAGAAAGATTAGATTTGTTGTTGTGGATCAGTGTGGTGTAGTATTCCTGTTTAGCTTTAGATAAAGAAAAATGTAGGCAGCACAGCATAAATTTAAAGTGGATAAAATCTGTATGTGACCGTGATTTTCTCCAAAGGCGTTCAGCAGAGCGAGTGCAAGAACGTGGGAAGCGGGTATGGGAGTTGAGCCAGGGTCGTGGATTGACTCGGCGACTCTGATGTAGTTTCAGTGGGGCAAAGGAATCAATAGCAGAGGATAGGATTGAGTTGTAAGAGTTAACAAGAATGTATGTGTCAGAAATGGCCAAGATAGAGGAAAGATTGGAGTTAAGTGAGGTGCTCATCCCAGAGAGATCAAGTGAGCGGGTATCCCTTATATATCTGTTGGGGGGAGGGATGGGGGAAGGGGCAGAGTGGGAGAGAGAGGAGATAAGATGGTGGTATTAAAGAGGGAATGGGGAAACTGTGAAAGAGGAAAGATTCAGGCTCTTAGTAAAGACAAGACTGAGGCAGTGACCAGCTTTGTGAGTGACACAGTCAGTCCACTGCCGAAGATCAAGTGAGGAGGTTAGTTCTAGAAGACCGGAAGCCCAGGGGACAGAGGGGGTCATCAATATGACAGTTAAAATCACCCAGAATAAGTATAGGATTGTCAGTGGAGAGAAAGAAGGAGAGCCAGGATTCGAATTCTGAGAAAAAGTTTGAAGGAGAAGAGGAGTTAGCAGGAGGCCTGAATATTATGCCACGCACATTGACAGAGGGTAATAGAGCTGGATTGCATGTGTTTCAAATGACGAAAAGTGCACAAATGGTGGGATTGAGAGGGTCTGGAAGTGGCAGCGGGAGGAGAGAAGGAGACCTACCCCCCCCCCCCCGACCAGTAGAGCTAGGGGTGTGTGAGGAGCAGAACCCTCCGTAAGAGAGTGCAGCCTCCACCTCTGTGTCCTGTGCAGACAACCAATTTCCTGCGAAAGCAAACAACTGCAGTGATTGCTCACAGAAACAGTCATGAATGGGGGTTTAATGTATTATGCTCAAGAATACTTTTGAAAAATGCAATAGTCTCTGTGTATGTGAGGAAATAATTCCAGCCATTTTCCTCAAAAGGCTTCTCTTTATTGTAGTAGATTATTTTGTTCCAGCTAAAGGAAGCTGTCACTGAAAAGAATGCAATGGTCTTCTAAGTCTATGAAGTAGCAAGAACACAAGGTCTCTTTCAGTGGGGAGGACACTGATGCTGTATAAATGAGGTCACAAAAAACAGAGGGAGAGAGAGGGGACAGCACTCATCTGCAAGTTTTTAACTACCCAAAATGCAAGCATATTGACTATCAGTGCTTGGCACGGTTACAGGACTTCAAAGGGCTTTGAAGCTATCAAGACTTTTTCCTCAGTTCCAGGACATCCTGTGGGCCAGAAGTTGTCAATTGTTGGATCTCTAGCTGTTGAGAATAGGTGGGGAATGGTGGGTGTTGTCGTCCCCAACAGCTCAAGGGCCAACAAATGACTAGCCCTGCTGTCAGCTTTGCTGTTGTTGGACTACAGTTTCCATCACCCTTAGAATGGTAGAAGTTATAGCCCAAAAAACAACTGGCGAACCACCTGTATTTTTTTGGAAATGAAAAGGGTGATGTTTAACGCCTAACCTAATGTTGCCAGAGACATCTCCAGAATAAAACTTTAATTGTCATTTGTTATGAAGATGAGCTTGTCACTTCTCTCGTTTTTAGTCTGCCTAAGTAGAATGGTATACCAGGCATGGGCCCTTCCTTGCTCCCTTGTGCCCAGTGAGATTGAGCTGCACTTCACTGATGAGGCCCACAAAAGGCTGAAACGTACATCTGGGGTTTTGCTATTTATCTTGTCCAGCTGATGAAGACAACATCTCCCATCACCGGCTTCTGGCTAGTAGGGGATTATGGGATTTCTAGACTCCAACAGCTGGAAGTCCAAAGGGCCTTGTGGTCAAAACAAATTCTAGGGGCAAACCAACTGCAACACAAGGGAGAAAACTTTAAAAATTCCCATTAACCTTAAAGGAACAGTAAACTTTTCTTTACAAAAACCTATATGTTCTAGAGCTTTTTCTTTTAAGCAAAACAAGGGCATTCCCACAGCTGTCAGTTGTTTTATTCAACTGTTAGTTCATACAACAGAAAGTGAATTTACTGTGTGATTACTTCCTGAAAGTTGTAACTGACAGAATGACTCAGTGGTCTGTATCACATTCTATGGAAAGAGGTTTGTCATCGACCTTCCTCTCAAATAGAATGTAACAGAATAACTAACTGTTATTTGACCACTAGTGGGCACTCCTAATGTAAAAAACACAGGTTTAAACTGTGATAACCCTGGAAATATGCATCTCTCAGCAGAGGGAGTACACTTATTTTCCTCAACGGGAAAAGCCCTACAATGTTTTTTTTTTTTTTTTTTTTTAATTCCAAGAATTTACCAATACTTGAAAACCTCTATAGAATTTAAGAAGTTAAATTCTCCATTTAAATCAATGGAACTTTATTTTTCCCTTATGATTCATTTGGTTTGTGCTAGAATTTACGGAGATCAGCTTAATGCAGCAGACTCAGTATGCCCTAGATTTACTGTAGTTCAGCTTTGTACATCCTCCTCAGTGTATCTGTCCACACACTTTTGACACATTACTTTTACATGATAACTATAATAATCTTGCGTTTTTTAAAACCCATGCTTAAAATGAGACATGATTAGGCAAAAATCAGCTTTCAACTGAAGCACCTTACCACCACCCTAGTTGATGGCAACGTGATGTCTTCCAGCAGTTGTTCGACTACAATTCACATAATCTCAAGCCTACCAACAGCTACAGCAGATGGGAAATGTAGTACAACAACTCTGGTTGCCCAACCCTAATGTAGACAAGGAAAGGCATATAATTATTTAAAGGTAAAAACACTACCTAGTATTTTTTGGTTGTTGCCTTTTATTCTTACCTCAGATATAGGTTGTCCTTGTTGCATCAGGTCCAACTCTTGGGGCCTAGTCATTTTCTCTATGTCCAGGGAATCCATGCTGGAGGCTGCAGAGGTGATGCTGGAACGCGAGGAGTTACTAACAGAACGGATGTCACTGTCACTCACTGTGCCTGCTGATGCTGTCCTCCGATGATGGATAGTGACTACAGGTTTGACATCTTCTACAACTGTCTGCCGAGCTGCTTCATCCATACTGAGAGAGGCTTGCTCCAACTGAGCAGTGATATCATCTAAGGAGAAGTTGGCATGAATTGGCTTGGTCATTCTCCCAGATGAGGAAGGCAGTCCCTTTAAACTGCTCTGTTTGGAGCTCATCCGACCAGCAGGGGGCTTCTGAGAAGCTTTCCTTTCTTGAGATTTGAGTGTGTTCTTGGAGGAATGAGTTCCAATGCTGCTTAGTTCCTGCTCAATAGAGCACAGATCAGCCATAAGAGCATCCAAATCAACAGTCTCCCCTTGATTAAGAGCTTCTGCAAATAAATAAGAACATAGACCAAATTAGTAAGTATGGATATGCATTTATGTATTTTAGGATAAGTGGATGTATTTAGTTGAGACAGATAACACATGAACAGAGAAAGTAGGGCCATATTCATTAAACTCTTGAAGTACAATTCTTAAGCAAACCCACAGAACCATAGGAGAAATAAAAAGATCTAAAAAATCCAATGGATTTAAATGGGGATTGAATCACTTTGTACGCCACAGGGGTACGCAACGCATTGCTTTGTAATGTGTTGCATTGTCCTCTGGCACTCAAAGGGTTAAAGCAAACCTACCACCCCTTACAAACATTGCCCCAAATAATTACCCATCTGGCGACTAGCTGCTCAGTAGCGCTAGTCGCCAGAATTATTACTACGTTAATGAGATTATACACTGCTCTCGGACTGACAGGAAGGAAACAGCGCAGACATCTTTCCACAGTAATGTTTGCACGCCTGCGCTGTCAGTCCCTTTTGGAGCCAAATGGTTCCTAGCAAGGCCTCGTAGAGCTGGCTGGGACTGAGCGCAGGAGCGCAGACGTCACTATGGAAAGATGTCTACGCTGCTTCCTGCCTGTCAGTCCGGGAGCAGTGTATAATTCTCATTGGGGCTGTGTTTGTAAGGAGCAGTAGTTCCGTTTTAACCTCTTCAGTGGTAGAGTGGTCTACAACAAACTGATTCACGATGCATTCAATACGTCTCTAAAGTTGGTGTTAAAAGCTCCATTGAAATCAATGACATTTTTTTTCTCCCCTGAGGTGCAGTTAGTGTGCACCCAAACTGTTCCTATTTAGATTATTGAATATGGCACTTAGGACTTTATGCAAGAAGCAAGGACTACAATTCTGGAACATACCAACTACAACATTGGGGCAAGTTACACATTCAAAAAATTCCCATTTATATAAATGCAGCTTTTAACCTCTTAAATGCTAGGGAAGAATTTTAATTTGTCCACTATGATGTAATCGGTTTTCCTCAGAATTCTATGTCTTTTGATTCGCCCATAAGGGCCTTTAGGGCGTTATACATAAAAGTATAGGAGAGAAATTCAGCAGTAAACAAAATGGACCACACCCCTCCCACAGTAGGCTTCCTCAGAAGGCTGAGATAAGTTTGGAATCCTGGAGCCCTGCAGAGGGAATCATGTCTGCCTCCACTACTAATAAAGATTAGCATTTATGCCGACTATTAGAAATGCTTACGGTAAGGGGGGTTTATGATTAGGAAATTATAGTATTCTTTTAATTCAAATGGTGTAGTTGGTTTGCTTGAAAACTACACCTCTTTACCCTCCTGCATATGACCATTATATCTCAAAATAAAGACAAATAAAAAGATACATTGCTTATCTGTCAAGCATATAAAAGAGCCAGACAATAACACTTATGACAAAAGATGTGGCAACTGTACACACAAGCTGAAAATATTACCAGCAATGGCAAAAGGTAGTAGACAAATCAATTAATCACAGTATGGAGATGGCAAATACACACATGAAAATGGCAAATCTCTCTTATTACAAGAATGATGGATGATGAATCTATTAGTTGCTATAACACAGAAATATTTATGAAGATGCTGAACGTTTTAGAACAAGTTTTGACCGTCTGTGGCTTTCCTGTTGTTGATGCATGGTGGGAGTTTATTTTAAAAACAGCTGGACAGCCACAAATTGAATGACTGTTCTAGGCTCATCTGTTGGTGTAATGATTGAACTTCACAGCTAGTCATGTATTCTCCAGCAGTTACTGATTATTACAGAGCATATAACAATCTAATGACAACAATTCATGATTGTCTATTCATTAACTATTTGTCATACCACTGCATTGGCCTTGAGACGGAAACAAAGACAGAAGGATTATGCATTGGCAAATAGCTTCTATTGCCATGTTTTACCCAGGTAGCATCAACCTTCACACAGGAGAAGCAAAAATAACTTACATTGAGTGGAGAAAATATGAGAGAAATCTGGCTCATTCAGGTAATTTTAGATTTAAACTTTTGGTCTGATATCCTGTTAACAAATCATCTAATTAAAGGAACACCAATGTCCAATCCTAAGTTCTTTTATATGGAAGAGCATATTGTCAGACAGAAATATATAAAAATGCAGTGGGAGTAGACAGAGCAAGTGCTCATCTAAGCCTAGCATAGGTCACAGAATAGCTTTAACCCCTTAACGACTCTTGACGGTCATAGTACGTCAAGGGTCGATCTGACTGAACGACTCATGACGTACTATGACCATCATGGAGTTCCGGGCTCCCCCCGCGGCTGCACACCATTCGGGGAGTCCAGAACCAGAAAAAAAAAAAAAAAAAGCTCCGCGGTCGTTCAGTCGCGTTGCCGCGACGATCGGCCGGTCGTTAAGGGGTTAATATACAAACAATTAAATTTTATAAAAACAATGAGCAGTATGAACAAAATAATAAGCTTAAACAAAATCTACAGGCATATTTAAGTGAAGCACAATAAATCAGTAAAAAACGGATATTATTTATATATATTTCAGCTATCAGGAATGCGTTATTGAACTTTAAACATGCCATTTTGCGTTACCACATGTACTTGGAAATTATTGGGGGAGGAGGATTAATGGTAGCGGACAGTTCCATTTTAAACTGTTTTAATGTTGGAAGGGACCATCATCTAGTGAAAGCAAAAATCTACTGTAAAATCTCAGGTATAATACGCACCTGTGTATAATACGCAGGTGCATATTATGCCCTTGTTTTCCCCTTTACTAAAATGTTTTGCAGGCTGGTAGATCCCTCCCTCCCCCGGCGCTATCCGCTCTGAAAATAAGACTTACTAGGTTAAAAGTAGGTCCCCGCTGAAGTCTTCATCTTATGAAGAGCAGGCAAACTACAAGATACTGGTGTGGAGAGGGAGGGAAGGGATCTACCAGGTTTAATTTTTTTTTTTTTATTGAAAACTCTTGTGTATAATACACCCCCCCCCCACTTCACATAAAGTGAAGTGGGGTAAAATTGTGCGTATTATATCCGAGATTTTATGGTAAATTGACTGCAAGAACGATAGAAAGAAAATTATCAGTTCAATAGATTTGAAAAGAGACACTAGTCAACGATTGAAAAACCATAAGAATTTTCATGAAGAGCTACAACAGGAAAGCAAATATTTAGGTCTGAAGATGAATTTCAACAAAATGCAAGTCATGTTTAACAAATTTACCATACCAAGGACAATCACAGTAGATGGACAAGAACTAGGAGCGGTGAACAAGAATGTTTACCTTGGAAAGTAAATGGCAACAGATGGTAACACAATGATGGAAACTAAGTGATGAATAAAAATTGGATGGTAAACATTTGGAAAACTTTGTAGTATTGTCTTTAAAGGGATAGTAATACTTCATTTTAACTTTATTTTATTTTGTAGGCATTAAAAAAACATGAAGAATGATATAAGTCTTATCTCTGAAACCTTTATGGTTTAAGAGATATTCACAAACAAAGTATCCCCCCCCGTTCAACCACATCAGAAGGGAGATGCCCAGGTAGACTGCAGAGAGGGACAATCTTCAATTAAGATAATGGAAAAAGCTGAAAAACTTGTCAAGGGGGGAAGGGCTTTCATTGTTTTCATACAAAGAAAATTGTCCCCTTCTGTTATCTGTCCTGTCATACAACCAGACTCACATCTGAGAAGAGATGGCTTACACTAGGTAAAAGGGGCAGGGAGGGGAACTTTGCTTGTGAATATCTCATAAACCATAAAGGTTTGAGAGATAAGACTTATATCGTTCTTCATGTTTTTTTAATGCCTACAAAATAAAATAAAGTTAAAACGAAGTGTTACTATCCCTTTAAGACAAATTTACTACTCTGCCTCAAGCAAAAGGTTTTTAACTAATGTGTCCTCCCAGTTCTTACATGCAAAAACGCGAAGTTACATGGAGAATTATGGAACTAAAGTCTGTACATAACAAAACAAAATAGAAAAACGCGTGCATGGATTCATCAACAAACAAAGGTTTATGATATAATTGAAAAAGTAAAGATCCTAAAATGGAAAAAACACAAAGCAAGAAGACATGACAATAGACGGACCAGACAAATTTTGGAATCAATTCCACTTGATACTAAATGCCAAAGAAGAGGACCAAAGACAAGATTGGTTGATGAAATTACCAAATTTGTTGGTACACAGTGGCGACAAAAAGCACAAGACCGAAGTTGCTAGAAACTTGCTGAAAAGGCCATCATCTTGCAGTGGATCAACCTCTGAAGACTATTTTATTTATCACACACACACACACACACACACACACACACACACACACACACACACACACACACACACACACACACACACACACACACACACACACACACACACACACACACACACACGGTGTGAACATGGATCTAGACCCGTGTTTTGGGAGAGCTTAAGGAATCAGTGCATAAACAAAACCCTAAAGTATGTAATAGCTGCTTACAAGAAAAGTAAAGTGATAGTAATGGAACTTTAAAAAATGCTCCCTGAGTCTTCTATATGTTAAAAGTAATCTATTGCTCTATGTCTCATACTTTACATGTTTGTAGTTCAGAAGTTATGAAGAGCTAAAGATCCCCCCCCCTCTCTGGCGCCTCCCACCAATTCTGTAATCAGGTCACATGATTCAATGGCTGAAGTATATCCAGAAGGGGCAGGCGGGGGATCTTTATTTCTGCATAACTTTTGAACTACAAACATGTAAGGTATGAGACATAGCACAATCAGTTACTTTTAATATACAGAAGACTTGGGGAGCAACTTTTAAAGCTCCATTACTTTCACTTTAATATAGGCACATATAGTGGATTATACATTCAGCTGGGCACTTATCTGATGTAGAAACAGGGTCTTAGCACTGAAACTATTATGGCTCCATCAGTCAATGATTCATTGTATTGGAGTCCTCTCCTCTGTCTTAATATCTTCTATTTCCCGACACCGATCAGATCCCTCCATTGTTCCTCTTCCGAACTAGGTGTCTCAGGCCTTACATGTATTATGGGTAACAAGTAAGGGTCATCTGCTCCATAAGGGGAATCAGCTGATTCAGTGACCTTGGTGTAGAATCTACATTATGTGCAATATCAAGTACTTTTCTAGTAAGTGGCCATTACTTATCCAGGGGGTCTTGTTAATGCACTTAATAAACTCTTCCAAAACACAGGGATAAATAGAGGCATGCTCACATTTTCCACAGACTCCCATTGTACCCATTATATATTATATATACTGTACTGTGAAAAAGCTTTAGGCAGGTGTGAAAAAATGCTGAAAAGTAAGAATGCTTTCAAACATAAAACTAAACTATTAACATGTCTATCAAATAACGAAATCATAGTGAGTGAACGGAAGAAAAATCTAAATCAAATCAATATTTGGTGTGACCATCCTTTGCCTTCAAAACAACATCAATTCTTTTAGGTACACTTGCACAAAGTAAGAGATTTTGTAGGCATATAGGCTGGTGTATGATTAAACCAAATAGGTGCTAATGATCAATCATCAATTTAATATGGGTTGAAACACAATCAGAAACTTAAACTGAAACAGCTGTGTAGGAGGCATAAAACTGGATGAGGAACAGCCAAACTCAGCTAAACAGGTGAGGTTGCTGAAGACAGTTTAAAGGAATAGTAATGTTTCACAAAAAAACAGCAGCTCCAATTAATCTTCATAGTATTCTCATGTCACTTATTTTAACTGTGCTCTCGCCTGCGGGGTTGGGTTAAAAAAAAAAATAATAATAATCGAGCATAGCGTCCACTGCCTTTCCTGGAATAATAAAAAAAAAAAAAAAGCAAATGAACCCTTTCGGCACAGAAAGGGTTATTATCGGGCAGTTTTACTTCTAATTAATGACATATACAGAGGCACACATCTATCATTATTAAATACCTCTATGGAGAACCAAGTTTCAAAACATTTTGCAAAGCTAAAGCAGTTTATTATTCCAGGAAAGGCAGTGGACACCATGCTCGATTATACTTTTTTTTTTTTTCCTTTTTCAAACCCGCAGGTGAGAGTGCAGTAAAAAGAAGAGACATGAGAATCTGGCTCTTATATGCAGGGAGAGATTCTCATGTAGCTCTTTTCAACATGGCGAACTACTTAATGCGATATTTTAAAAATGAACTGACACAAGGTAGTTATACTGCATCAGCAAGGTCTCTCCCAGACTGAAATTTCAAGGCAGACAGGAGTTTTCAGATGTGCTGTACAAGTGCTTTTGAAGAAGCATAAAGAAACAGACAAGGCTGAGGACCGTAGGCACAGTGGTTGGCCAAGGAAACTTAGCACAGCAGATGAAAGACACATCATGCTTACTTTGCTTCACAATCGTAAGATGTCCAGCAGTGCCATCAGCTCAGAAATGGAAGAAAACAGTGGTACACCCATCTACTGTACGAAGAAGTCGGTCAGAAGTAATTTTTATGGAAGACTTGAGGCCAAAAAGCCATACCTCAGACGTGGAAACAAGGCCAAGCGACTCAACTATGCATAAAACACAGGAACTGGGATGCAGAAAAATGGTAGCAGGTGCTCTGATCTGATGAGTCAAAATCTGAAATATTTGGCTGTTGCAGAAGGCAGTTTGTTTGCTGAAGGGCTCGAGAGAGGAGCAAGAATGAGCATCTGCAAGCATCAGTGAAGAAGGGTGGAGGTCCTCAATGCTGAGTAGTATGGGCAGATCCATCAAGTAATACCATCAGGGAGGCATCTGACTGGATCCAAATTTATTCGGCAGCATGACAACAACCCCAAACATACAGCCAAAGTCATTAAGAACTATCTTTAGTGTAAAGAATAAAAAGAAGTTCTTGAAGTGATGGTATGGCCATCACTGGCAAGAGAGCATGCAGGTCACATACTGCATTCCTCCGTCAGAGGAGGAGGTGGCAATGGGGAACTACTGGGGAGAGGAAGAAGTGAAGAGTGACAGGCTGTGGGCCAGAGCTGGCCGCAGCCTGTCCTGAAGTGACGTCACGCGGTTAGATTCTAAAGCTTATTTCTCAGTTAATACAGCTTTTTAAAAAAGAAAACTGATTTGAACATTTATTGGCCACCAAGATTCAAATAATAAGGACTTTCCAGGAGGTGATTGTTCCCCTTTAAGTCTTAGATACAGATCTTCTTTGCTGCACCTTCACTGTTTTCCTGAATCTTGCAAGACTGATACTTTCGTAAAAGACAATAGCCTTCTGTGTGAAAGGTACCATAGTCCCACATAGCAGCGTTCACAATAGCAAATATATCCAAAATAGCATTGGTGAGAAAGGGACTTTAGAACTGTGGACATTTTCCAAATGACAAAATGCTGCTGTCCAGTTACTGACTAAAGCACAGTTACAGTGCAAAAATGCATATAATATACCTGACTGCTGTTTGAAGGACTCCTGTCTATGTAAAATAATATCTACTGGTGAATAATATCCAATGAAAATGTAGGCTATTGCAAATGTTGTGTTTTATCAGGTCTGATCAGCTTTCCCTGCACTTTGTGTCCTGTAGAGTATAGCCCAGTAGATTAAACCGTTGGATGCTAGAGAGGCCTCCAACACATTGAGGAGCACTCTTTAGCACCCAAAGGGTTAAAGTGGACCCGTTACTTAAAGGTGGAACAATTTAGGTGTAAAGCGAGGAATGCTTTGAGTCAAAAGAAAGTGCATGTGGGGTTACATGAGAAGCCACAGAGAGCCACATGTCCCCAGGGATGCTCAACCACTGGTATGTCCTCTTAATCAATAAGTGAAAAGTGCAGGAGGTATAGTTTACTGAAAAACAGCAATTGCATTGTCCTATCTTACATTCTATCAAGACATGATCATTTTTTTTTTACATATTTGTCAGTGAGTGTTACAACATGCAATTCCATATAATAGAAACTTGTGTTTTAGCGTTAATGTTCATTAACCCATTCGGTGAAAGAGAAGTCTCTAATGCACTGTGAAGCAATTCAAAGGAGACCTTTCTAGATTCCAAGAAGTTAGAAAACAATCTTCAGCAAAGCATATATTTAACAGGAACCTTCAACTAAATTGCTCCAAGTAAGCCTAGTTACAGTTCACTGCATTATGCTGTTGACCTCTCTGCCAGGGAAGAAGTCTAAAATGAGAATTACAATCACGCAGTCTAATAGTTTTTAGACTTGGAGTTTGACAGAGAGTTCATCTAGCAGAATCAGTTATTATATTGTTCTGCATAAACAGCCTATACTCTCAGTGTAGCATTATGATAAACAAGAGAAACATTTGTACCATTTAAGTTGTACATGGAGAAACGATAGGAGAAGTTTGCGAGATTGGTTTCCTGGCGCAATGGAGATCTTTTAACAGGTTCTTCTGTCTTCTCTGTATCCAAACTCTAAAAGCAAAGGAGAAAAAGCATAATTACACATTGCAAGATTTAAGTTGAAAGTACAACCTCTTGCAGCTGGCCCTAAATTGTAAATCTTGCAATCAGTTTGTACAGATTAACCATTCACAATTAGATGGGCTTAAAGAGATAGTAATGTCAGGATATAAAGTTAAGATTCATTATAAATTATACTTTTTTATAACAAACAGTACCTTTGTAAATTTTCATATCGTTGAAGTCTTCTTGTAATTTTATTTTAAAGAGCTCCCTCTCACCCCTTTTCCCTAAATCATGTTTCCTCAGATCTGAAAGCTGGTCTGTACGGATTGCAACAAGGGACAATATTGTGTCAGCACGAGGGAAACCCCTGTTCCCATTCGTCAAGGGGGGCAGAGTTTTCCTTATACTGACACACACAATATTGTCCTTTGTTGCAACCTGCCTGGTCAACCGACCAGGTTTCAGGTCTGAGGAGACTCTGTGTGATGTAAGGAAAAGGGGAGGGAGGGAGAAACTTTAACAATACAATGATATGAACATTAAAAAAAATACAGTTTTATAAATAGGATATAAACTTAAGATCGATTTATTAATTATGCTAACATTACTATGTCATTATAGAGAATAAACACCTCCTAGAGAAGTAATACCTCCACTTACCTTACTATGGCCTGAAAATCCTAATAGCAACTATGCATGTTGCTCTTGTGCATTAGGGGATAGTAATGTTTCAATATAGAGAACACTGCATTTCTTCCTTATGGTTCATAAAACAGATCTGTTACGTTAGTAATGTTGCATTCGGTATTTATTGAGTGAAATAACATTATGAATTATATCCCTCATGCCCCTTTTTATGAATCTAGGCCACCTCCCTATGAATCTGACGTCCGGTCGCTTGGCTGGACGGAGAGCTACAAGGCACAAGCTGCCTCCATTCAGTATACAGAAAACTCTGCCCCCTTGACAAAGGAGTACAGGGTTTTCCGTATACTGAAAGAAGATTGTCCCACGTCAAGATCTGCTTACAGCTCTGAGGCTTGAAGGATGATGTAAGAATAAGGGGCAAGAGGGGGATAGTTCATAATATTTCACGCAACATATACCGAATGCAGCATTACTAACATAACAGATCTGTTGTAGGCACCATAAGGAAGAATTGCAGCGTTCTGGAAATTGAAACATTATTATCCATTTAAGAGAAAGCATCTTCGATCAGTCCTGGGTGTCATGTCCATGGAAGCAGACATGAGAGTTGCTGGCAATTTTTTTAAACTAAAGCAGGTAGAATACATGAGTCTATTCTAAGAACCAGAGAGGTATGCAATACATCTTTGTTGCAGCAACTTTAATGCAAGATACTGAAGAAACATAGGTTGCAGTTGATCGCTACACTCAAATAGCTTGCTGTCTCCAGGGTTTGATATGTATATCAGGTTGATAGATTGCTAAGAGGGCATGGGAATGACCCTGATGTCATGATACATATTGGTACCAATGACAGTATCTGTGGAAGATGAAGGTCCATGAAAAATTATTTCAAGGATTTAGTTCATAAAGTTAAGCAAAGAACCTCTAGGCTGGCATTTTGCGGAAATACTTCATGTGCCATGAGTTACACCAGAATGGTATCCGGAAATTACAGAGTTAAGCATGGATAAAGACTTAATGCATGCAGGAGGAGTTTGGGTTTTTAAAGTACTGGGCTGTCTTTTCCCTTAGGGCAATCTTTATAGTTGAATTGCAAAGCACCTTAGTGGGGGGAGGGGGCAACTGTGCTGGGGGTTAGGATAGTTAGAAGGTTGGAGTAAACTTCAATCCTTTGAGTGCCAGCTGGGTACAAAAATATTGCAACGCAATACATTGCGTACCCCTCTGGCACTCAAATGGTTAAACTAGGAAAAGGGATGGTTAAACAGCATAGAATGGGGTAGACAGTTCAGAACAGAAAACTGTATTAGGGAAGGGAAATGGGTGTTTAGTGGGCTGATGGGCTAGTTCATGTAACAGGGAGGTGTTTATGTTCCAGTCTGAGAAAAAGCAAACACATATTTCATTGTATGCACATAAAATAAAATGTATGCTTACAAATACTTGTAGTATGGCAGGAAGATAACTGGGAATGACTGCAGTGAATAAGCAGTACAGTCATATAGGTATACTGAAACCTGGATAAATGATACACGACTGGGCAGTCAATCTAGAGGTACATTCATTTTTTTAAGAGGGATAAGGTTAATATAATAGGTGTGTGGGCATATTTAGGCTCCGTGGGTTGGCATACACATTAGGAGAATGCACAATAAAAAGAGGTTGAAGGACATTTGCTATGAGCCACTCAATATTGGGAAGTTTGAAGGAGCCCAACTGCAAATGGAAAAGATTTCTCAGTTAGGAAATGTAATCATGAAGGGAGATTTTAACTACACTGAAACCAACTGGAGAAATGTGACTTCCAGCACAAGAAAATTATTTCCTTTTCCAAGTATGCATAATGACAATTTCATCTCCTGTGCATGAATTGAGAATTGGTTAATGAGAGTTGTAAATTGAACTTTTTCAAGTTGGTCTGAAGTGTTGAGTGGAGTGCCTCAGCATGCTGTCCTGATTTTGTTTATTAACCCTTTGAGTGCCAGAGGGGTACGGAATGCATTGCTTTGCAATGCATTCTGTACCCCTCTGGCACTCAAAGGATTATTGATCTTGAAGTTGGTATTGAAAATAGTGTCACACTCTTCGTTGCTAACACTAAACTGTGTAAGGAAATACATAGAGAGCAGGATCATTTTTCTCTGCAGAAAGATTTGGATAAACTGAGTGAATGGGAGGAAAAGTGACAGATGAGGTTTAATATACATAAAATGTAAACCAATGCATCTGGCTTGTAGAAACATGCTACATATTGACTAAGGGGAAAACTACTTGTGGAATCTTTGCTGTTTTACATTTACCAGTGAACAAATTCCCTTCTGTCTCTATCCCATTCTGCAGTTCTGTCTGGGTAGAAATGCGGTACTGACACTTGACTCGGGCTGGTGTTAGGATCACTGCAAATGGCTGTAGGGAGGACTTTACATAAAACACACACACAAACACTCACACCTTTTATGTATCTAGTCCATTTTTGCTATTTTCAACCATTTCCAAACTTATCTTGGTCCAGTAAATTCAGCTGGTCTCTTCTTCATATTGCCTTTTTAATTCCTCTGATGAGCAATGGCAAGCTCAAAGAAGGAAATTTAAAGGGATAGCAATGTTTCATAATAAAAACAGCTCTAATTAATCATCATAGTATTTGGACTTTGGAGAGTGTTATTGCAGTTCTGTCAGAGCTGTAATACAAGAGTAATTCAATGACAAAGTGTCCCCCTCCCGCCGCTTTTACTGATGTAACACTGCCCAGGTAGATTGCAGAGAGGGACAATCTTCAATTAAGATAAGGGAAAAACCTGAAAAGCTTGTCAAGGGGGGCAGGGCTTTCATTGTTTTCATATAAAGAAGATTGTCCCCTGCTGTTATCTGTCTGGTCTTACAACCAGATTCACATCTGAGAAGAGATGGCTTACATTAGGTAAAAGGGGCAGGGAGGGGAAACTTTGCTTGTGAATATCTCTTAAACCATAAAGGTTTGAGAGATAAGACTTATATGATTCTTCATGTTTTTTTAATGCCTACAAAATAAAATAGAGTTAAAACGAAGTATTACTATCCCTTTAAAGTGATAGTAATGTCGCTTTAAAATTTGCTCCCCGAGTATTCTGTATGTTAAAAGTAATCTATTGTGCCATGTATAATACCTTACTTGTTTGTAGATCAAAAGTTCTGAAGAGCTAAAGATCCACTGCCCTCCCCTTTCTGGCTGCCTCCCACCAAATCTGTAATTGGGTTGCGAGACCCGACGACTGTAGCGAGGGACAATCTTAAGTATAAGGGAAATCCTGCCCACCTTGGTGAAAGAGGGCAGGAAATCCCTTTACTAACTGAAGTTTATCCCTCACTGCAGCAGTCCTCACCAGCCTGTATCTTCAGCGTGACGTGCCAGAAAGAGGTGGGTGGTGGATCTATAGCGCTTCAGAACTTTTGAACTACAAAAAAGTAAGGTATTATACATAGCGCAATAGGTTACTTTAACATAGAGAAGACTCGGGCAGCAACTTTTAAAGCGTCATTACTATCACTTTAAGAAGCAGTATGAGCTGAAAGAATGCTGGGACTAAAGCAGCCGACATCAGAGTAAACGAAATAAAGTGCAAACACTTGCCTTGTTGCTAACAGCAACACCTGAAGCTTAACATATCTATCATTAGAAAGAGAGGATGATTAGAAAGACAGGACAAATAGAAATTGTGGATGAAACAATTCATTTTTTTGGTCTGTTTATGGAAGTATAATTCCTCACTCCCCCATTCACATCCCTCTTTGCAGATGTTGCCATACACTGACCGGCTCTGTGCTCTGCGATGTGTCTCCTCATACAATAACAGGAGAGGGGGTTATTGCGTGATTTGCAGATGTTCATTATATTGTCTAAGTATATTTGTGCAGAGACTCCTTCAGTTAATGGAGAATAAATGAATTCCTATATGTATGAGACCACCGCCAGGAAACAGACATGCTACTAATAATGACACCTCCGAGAACAAAGCCAGGTAAAGCATTTTTTTTTTTTTAAGGAAGGCGAGGCCTCTATAAACTGCAGTACTATCTGCTTTGTTTAATTTGCAAGGTTGGATAGGACTACATCCTGCATGTGGATTACAGGGATCATGAGGTGAAGTCCCTTCCACAGGAGGGTAGGGCACTTGTTAAAAAAAAGATTTCTGAGGTGAAGACTCCCATACTACACCACATCACCCTATCCAGTTTCACGTACAGAAAAGCCAAGATAGAGACAAGAAACAGAAGTGGAACATACAGGGAATTCCCTGAACAGAGAACGCAAGAGGGACTTGAACCAGAGTTTTTTTCTGGGAGGGAAGTCTGTGTTCCCCAAGGACTAAGAGAAATAGATTTGCCAGTAAGTACACAAAAAAAATCAATTTTCTCATACTTACTAGGTGGAACACAGGAACCATGGGAATATACCAAAGCACACACCAAGCTTCTATGGAGGGAAATAGAAAAACCCCTCAAAACACAGACCAGGTTCAATGGGAACTAACTAGTACAACATGAACTTCAGGTGTCAATGGACACCAACCATACTAACTGAAGAACAGAAACAAATATGGTACTGGCCATTATGAATCAGGAAGGATATGTTCACAGGCACAACAGCCTGTAGAACTTTCCATCCAAAGCCAACTCAATAACATTGTAGTGTTTGCCAAAAGTGCGATAACACAACCAAGTTGCTGCCTAACACAGCTGCTCAGTAGAGGCCTGATTCTTGTAGGCCAATGAAGCACCCACCAACCGGGAGGAATGCGTAGTAACCTAAAAGAGTACTAACTTCTTCTGCAGAACATAAACCTGGTGAATGATCACCTTGATCCAAGAGGCCATTGTCACCTTAGGTACAAATCAGGCAAACATGCGGGCCTTCAGAGATGGCAAACAAGTAATCTGATTTCCGGAAAGGCTGAGTGCAAGGAGTATAGTACTTCAGACACAGGAGTACATACAAAAGGTGAAGTTCCTGCTCCTGTGTATTAGGATGACAGGCCAAGAAGGGAGGTTTACAAGACAAAGCATGTAGTTCAGCCATGCACTGAATTGAGATAAGGCATCTTAGGTGTCAGAGGATGCAGGGGAACCAAAGACAAAGGCACAAAAGGAGCCTTCTGAAACACTCCTAGAACCAGGTTCAGATCCCATGGAGGAAAGGAATCCGAAAAGACTGGATGGGTATGATCCACCCTTTGGACGAAAGATAGCACTACAGACAATGAGGAAATATGCCTATGGAAAAGGACAAAGAACCAAAACTTGTATTTTAATAGAACTAAGACCAAACCCTTTCTAAAGGCAGTCTTGAAGAAAGGCCAAGACAACCACAACAGTAATCTGCACACAACTTGAGCGCAGAGAACAATCCCTGTGATATGCCTTGGAGGAAACTGGCTTCCTTTAGCACGGTAGCAATGACAGAATCAGAAAAAAACAATTTTTCTCTTCTGTTACTTAGTGGTCTGCGCAGGCCATGCTGGTAAGTAAGACTATACATATTTGGTATTTTTATACTCTGGGGATTCATCGATTTTAAAAATAAATTAATATCTCTCAACCAACGTAAATTATTTTGATATACGGTTTATGATATCAGAAAAAGTTTTTTGTATTTATAGGACATCATAGATTTTGTTTTTCCTTATGTTCCATGAAAAACCTGAATTTGTTCTGAAGAAAAACAAAAACAAAAACCGATATGTAGTTTTCCACATGTATTTAGAAAGCTACAAGCAGGAATCACAACTAAGCAGATGAATAGCAACAATGCTGAAAATATGTCTGACCAGCAGGGTACAAAAATTCCCCAAGCCTCTTGCATATTTACAAAAATACTGGTTTTGATTCCCGAAAGCCATCATGTACAGGCATGAACTTTCTATAATTGTCATTGGGGGCTCACAAACTTTTTCTTTGCTGTTTGCTCTGAAGCAGTGTCCATTTTAGGACATCACCAATCTGAACAATTAAATGTGGGTCTCAAACCTCATCCTCAGAGTGAGCTGGCAGTCTTGCACCTCATTTCTCACAGACATCTGATTCTTCCACCTGATATCGACGACTCAGACGCAGTTCTGATGTCGACGACTCAGACACTGGTCTGATGCACGCAGAATGACAGGGCAGAGTGGAGCACGCAGAAAGGGGAGAGAGAGCCAGGAGCAGAGCTGAGCTGCACATCAAGTAAGATTGAGGGACTAAAGAATAAATGTGCAATGCTTTGTGGTGAAGAGGGCAGCTCTCCAGGTGTCTACTAGATGTACCTTGTAAAGAAATGATTTGATCTTTTGTAAGTGTGACAATTTGAGGGACAACACACATTGTAAGTCAAGTAATTGATGCGCTGTTTAATACCAGCGACATGAGAATCTTGTGCTTTTCTGGCAGGGCAAGATTCTCATGTCGCCCTTCTAATCAAGGCGACATGTTTATAGCGACTTGACGTCACACTTTGTTTTGTGTGCAACATTTTAAAAGGATACCCATATGGTGATATGGCATCCATGTTCTATTGTCTGCCACCTGACCTTTTTTCCATTGTTCCACTGACTGACACAGACGCAAACATAAAACGTCTGACATCCCAGCCTTGTTCCACTGTCCGCTGATAGTCACAGACCGACAGAAACACTATCAAATGTTGTACCTGGCAGTGCTTGTGAAGTTCAACCCAGTCAGTTGTAACAAGCCTGCCCCACCTCCCTACTAATATTCACCCTATCACTAACACAGTAAAATTTTGTGATGGAGTACAGTTGAACTGGAAGTGAGTGTCTTCCTTTGCAAGACCAAATTCTTCTACTACATCGTGGTGTTTGTTGTGTTCGCTCTTAACCCTTTGCAAGTCAGACAGGTGTCCAAGGCATCATTTCTCAATGGCATGGGACAATAAGGTAGAGTCTGCAGTGGGCAACTGACTTGGCAAGAGTCAGCTGAAACAGGCAAGTGATGAAATACTGAAGCAGCAAAGGGGGCCAGAGTTGAGAGGGTTAAGGAACTGAAGTGAGAAACAGGTGTCTGAGGATGAAATGAGATTGGGGCAGAAAATAGCTGGAGGTCAAGAAATGAGGTCAAATGAAAGCACTTAACCACTTACAGATTGACGAAGGATGTCCAAAGCACTGCTTTGCATATAAAAGGTTTAAGTGGTTAAGTGACAAAAACACACGCCAGAAATCACATGCATGCCCGAATGCAGAAAATACCTGAGAAGGCAGGGAGGTAAAGTTAAAGCATGCAGGGGCAGGCACCCATCCAGAGATTTTAATTATTTTAATATAGATTTTGGGGATTGTGCACCTAAGAAATTACTTTTTACAGATGCTAACTAGAAGAAGATGATATTTAAAAGGATATGAACCCTATTCAGGATTATTTTTTAGGAGATATGCCTCTAAATAAACTATAACACCTAATGTAATTTCATTGTTATGCTAGACCTAGAAAAATTATTCAGAATTTGGCATACTTATAGAGAAGGATGAATGTTCAATATCATGAACTCCTTCGATGCTAGAGGTCTGAAACAATACTTTATTATGTGTCAGTGACCTTTCTATTATCAAAAAGTTAACACTGAATGCCAGAAAAGTGACCACTGCACTGCAAAACAATATGCTTGACAACCCTCTGACACTCAAAAGATTCAACAGTATTTATAAAATACAAAGAAAAGTTATGGATAGTGTGCTGTTGAAGTTAGCAAATGCTGACAAAGAGGGACTTGTTATAATCATATTCCAGTAAATATAAATTATTTTAAAGAAAGTTAAGTTTGTTAAACTTTCAAGGATCAGAGGGGTGCACAATGCAGTGTTTCACGTTGAGTTGTGCATCACTTTGGCCCTTAAAACGATAGTAACACTTAATAAATAAAAAATATATATTACTGGATTTATTCTCCTGAAAAAAAAACAAAAAACACAAAGTTACTCCCACAGATGAGATGTATTCTATTCAAAAGTAATTGCACCTCACACTTGAATTTTGTAGGTATAGTATCTTATTGACCTGAAATTGTACAGTGGCGCTGTTGCTACACCATCCTATGGACAGTTGTGGTCAGATGACCATAAAATTACATAGGATATAGTAGCAACAGCACCACAATAAAGATGTCAGGCCATTGATATACTGCACCTAAAAAAATAAAAGTTTGAGCTGCAATATCTTTGGAAAACATCAACTCCCTGCATTATGAGGACCCTTGTTTTAATCAGGAGGATAAAGCCAACTATATATATATGTTTACATGTGAATTGTTACTAACCCTTTAAAAGGTTAAAAGATATTCAAATACATTTTTTATGCTTAAGGCAGATTCTAAAACAAGTAAAAAGAAATAAAGTGCTATATTTAGCAAAGGTGTGAAAATTCTGGTGAAAATCAAATTCACCCTAGGGGATAAATAAAAATGATCAAGATTCAAAAGACTTAAAGCGGAACTTTCATCCTCTATAAAGTCGCCCTGCAATAATTAAGCAGGTAGCGATTAGCTTTATAATATATATATATATATATACTACCTCTCAAATCTAGCTGATTATAAAGAAATCCTTTATTTTAGGAGACTGGCGGCCAGGTTAGTGCAGTGTGTACTCCTGCACCGTAGTGCCTTCCGGTTACCTTGTGGTAACTGCAATGCTTCTCAGTGGAGACTGGGACTGACAGCGAGGCCAGCAGACAAAATGTCTGCGCCGATGCCTGGCTTCCAGTCTCCTAAAATAAAAGATTTCTTTATAATCAGCTACATTTACATCTAAAGCTAGTCGCTACCTGCTTAATTATTGCAGGGTGACTTTATAGCAGATGAAAGTTCCGCTTTAAAAAGGGCTTTTCATCCCATAAATGCTAGAATGGTCTCAAACTCAAAGCTTTGCAAGGAGAGTGAAAAATATGGCCCTAGGGCCAGATTCATCTGGCTCCAAGACCGGGTCTGGCTGTATACATACAGCAGTGGCGTTACACTGTGAAAATGTCACTTCTGACTTTTTCTTTCACGAAAAGAGAATTTTAGTCTTACCTGTTAAATCTTTTTCTCTTAGTCCATAGAGGTTACTAGTTACTTTGGGTAGGCGATCAACCCCTTTAAGTAGGCAGGAACAATTCTAGAAATGACTGCAGGGGGTAGAGCCTCCCTTCCTTACTTGGCTGCAGCTAGCCAACCAGCTCCAGAAAGATTTGAGACACTAACTATGACTAGATAGTGGAAGGAAAGAAGATTCCTGTGAGCGTGACCCTGAAGGACCCCCACGGTCTGCCACAGGAAAGCCAAGCATGGTCTTGGACTACAAGAAAAGGATTTAACAGGTAAGACTAAAATCCTCTTTTCTCTGTTGTCCAATACAGGTTACTGGTAACTCTGGGATGTCCAACCACTGAGTTTCCCAGAGGCGGAAAGTAAGGCAAAGACCAGGCGCAAGGCCCCCAAAGTCACCAGAGTAGATATGAACCATCAGATCAGAGATAGCCCAACAAACAATGAAGTGTCAACGGACACTGAACAGGGTTAACACCACCCCAAACTGTTACACAGCACACTGAACTAGAGCCAACAGGGCTCAAAAGAGAAGGAAGCACCAAGAACCGAAGAAGATCCTAGACAGGCAAGACTGCCTCCAGGATTTTCCTCCCAAAGCTGGCATCAGCCGATGCCAACACATCAACACGGTACTGCTTTCGAAAAGGTGTGCACAGACGACCAGGTGGCCGCCTTGCACAACTGATCAGCAGAGGCCTGATTCTTGTAAGCCCAAGAGGCCCCAATAGATTGAGTAGAATGAGCCGTGACCCTAAAAGGGACAGGCTTCTTCCTCAGCTCGTAAGCCTTACGAATAGTGGTCTTGATCTAATAAGCAATAGTCACTTTGGATGCAGGTCTTCCTGCCCTGGGACCCTCAGGTATGATGAACAGCGCTTCTGATTGCCTGATAGACTCAGTGCGATGTACATAAAACTGGAGACAATGCACCATGTCACTTGCCACTAGAAGGATAGCATCAAATAAGACAGCAGAAACATAGTGCTGGGCCTCAGATATGTTGGCAAGAAGCCGAAACATATCCGAAGATGAATCACCCCGACTTACAGCTAGGGTGAGTTGTTCAGTCCAGACTGCAATGGCCCAGTTAACCCATGCTGCAGTGAATGCTGGACGCATGTCAGTACCAGCAGTGACAAAAATGGACTTGAGGGAAACCTCAAGCTTCTTGTCAGTTCAGTCCTTCAGAAAGGACGTATCAGAAACTGGTAAGGTGGTAGATTTAGATAGCCTTGCGACAGGAGCGTCCACCTTAAGGGGATGAACCCATTAAGCAAGTGCCTCCTCAGAAAAGGGATAAAGCTTAGCAAATTTCTTGGAGACAGACGGCTTTCTGTCCGGAGATTTCCACTCATCAGCCACTAGGCGGTCCAGAGTGGGGTTAGGTGGAAAACAAGTATGGGGCGTTATGGGCTCCTGGAATACATCAGAGGGATCTGAGGAAACCTCCTGAACTGGGGGAATGTTTAGCATGTTTAAGACGGGAACATTCCTCAACATCTGAATCCACCAACAGTTCCTCTTCAGAGGAATCTGAAACATCAGGTATTCCTTGCGGTTTGGGCAGGGAATATCTGACTGAGGAAGGGGTCTGCCAGGAATGGAAGACCCCCTGTAACTGGGATGGAAATAGTTGCAACGTAGACCTGAGGTCCCTGGTAGCAGCCTTGAACTCTTGCACCCAAACTGGCTCTAATGAATGGCTGGAGGTCCCAGGGATAGACTCAGGGACATCAGGACATGCTGGGCATAAATGACCTGAGAATTCTCTAGGCAACACGGGGAGCAATGCGCAATGGGGGATACAGAGACCCCAGCGTCCTTAGTCTTAGGCCTGGCCCAAAGATTCAACGAAGTAGACATTTTCACAGTGTCAACAACGTTCAGAATAATTAATCACCCAATTTACAGTGTGTAAGATTAAAATTTCACCCCAGAAATCGCTAAAATACACTTATCTGGCAGATGAAGGGTTAATCTGCAAAGGAGAGAAGGTGAGTCCAAGCCCTGCATAGGATACTCGTTCTGTATAGCTCACAAGATGGCTGCCACGGCAGGAGCCAATCAGAAATGAGTGCGTGAAGCAAGCGCTCATGGGAAATGTAGTTTTCCCAGGAAAAGTACCCCAACAGTGCCTGAAGCCCCCTGAGCCCCTCAAAACACTTGCAATGTGAACCGGATGATAGAGCAAGGTCAGACAATTAAAATGAGCCATCTCTGAAGTCGCTAGGTTGAGCGGTTGCAGAGATATGTCCCAAACTGTACAGTCACATAGAAGTGAATGGAGCAATGGCGTCTATGTGGTAAAGCACTCAATTCTGTCAAAGTTATAACTGAGAAATAAAAATACATGGAACATCACTAGATCATGTAATCAGACCCAGAAAAAACTGAACCCAGTAGGGAAAGTGCCAAAAGATGCCAACCAGCATTTAAAGGGTTAATTTACCACATAAAGTTGCTCCAAACACTGACAAACATAACAGAAAGACCCAGTGAGTACAGGAGTGTGCAATAAGAACTCCCAGGAATAACCCCTGTGTGGAGGGGCACTGTGGGACAAGTGGACCTGCAGCACTCAAAGGGTTGCTCACCTTTCCTGCAGATCTTCTGTCTTCAGATTACCATGTAGTAAAAAGTAACCTCAGTGGATAACTCCTGGGGAAGCACTTGGAATCAAGATTTTCCACATCAAGGCTTAAGGTCCACAAAAAGCACCTGGATACTGAGCTAGCTACATATAAGGGCATTGTCAGTTATGGTAATCCGCCTAATGGTGGTATTCCATGTCTAGCAGAAAAATAAAAAAGTTTCTAAAACTATAGCAGAACAATTCTCTTGCCTGTTTTATCTTCACCAAGGAACAAATCTTTCTGGAGCTGGTTGGCTAGCTGCAGCCAAGGAGGGAAGGTAGGCTCCACCCCCTGCAGTCATTTCTAGAATTGTTTCTGCCTACTTAAAGGGGTTGATCGCCTACCTAAAGTTACCAGAAACCTGTAATGGACAACAGAAAAAACATGATACATTTTATCACAAAGCTCATCTCCGATACGATACATCATTTCACTAGTGAAGAGAGAGTCTGAATTGATACATTTTCTGTGCAGCATCACAGTGATTAGTGTGTACAATCGAAAGCACAAGGAAGAAGCAGACATAACACTCTGTCATTCTCACCCATGTCTCTGTAAACAGGGTTTACAAGAAGGGCAGGGTATTAGTTAGTAATTTTATTATTATTATTATTTGTTTTAATATTTCTTTGAGTCAGACATGTCGGCCACTGCCTAAAAATACTTGCTCACCTCAATGCATTAAATATATCCAACATATTATGGAGATGTCTTTAGCATCCAGATGTTTAATTTATGTATAAGATATGATTCAACTACTTTCTAAGATTTATCAGAGACAGTAACATGCTTACTTTTTGTTATTTTGATAGGTTCAGAAACTGAAACATTGACAGCAAATGAATTAACGCTTTAAGGTCCAAAGGGATGGGCAACATATTGCAAAGTATATGTTACACATTCCACTGGTACTTAAAGTGCTAATCACATTCTATGGCACCTTAAAAATTCTGCAGCACAAAGAGGAACAAACATGGCGATAAGACTGAACATCTGAGGTTTTGTGGGTAACTGAGGAAACCATTGAGGGAAGGCTGTGTGTTTTAAGATATAAAACAATTTAAATTAAGATCCGTAAAAACTAGAAAAATATGACTCAAAGTTCAATATTGTGTGTCCTCTATTAAGTTTGTAAATATACAGTGCAGCCATGAACACACAAAGCAGTTCATTACCTGGGTGAGTTTGTCCAGTTCACCCAGCCAAGCTCCAAACATCTTGTCAAGGTCCTGGTCTTCCTTATCGCTGTCCTCCTCTGCTCCATGGTCATGCTCTTCATCAGATATCTGCTCCATCTAAAGAAAAGAAAAATAGAAATATTATGTACTAGTTGAAGAGTCCGTGTACACGGGCCATAGCGCCACCCAGCAACGGCCGCGGTGCAGTCATGCACAGTAGAGACTGCCCACACCGCGGCTGATACGGAGCGGGGCGCTCCGAATTCAGACCATAGCCCTCTCTGTGCATGACTACAGTTTGAATTCGGAGCCCCGCTCCGTTAACAGCCGCAACGCCTGGAGTCTGTAGTGCGAACGACTGCAGCACATGCAGCCGCCTCTGCTGCGCATGACGGCTTCTGACACACACACACACACACACACACACACACACACACACACACACACACACACACAAGAAATGTGGAGGAATTCCTCAGCAAACCAATTGCACCACAGGGGAGAAATTCTCATTGATTTAAAAAGTGTGTTTAACCTGTTGAATGCTAGAAAGGTCTCCAACATATTAAATCAATGGGATTTGTTTTATCTCTCCTTATGGTGCAAATGTTTTTCCTCAGAACAGCTCCCCTTCTAAACATAATACTCTATGAGCAGCACGCAAACAAAATAAGCTATGCAATTCTGCACCACAGGGAACAAATACAAATTCCCTAAAGTGCCACTGACTTTATCCTTTGAGTGCCAGAGGGGTGCGCCATGCATTGCTTTGCGATTCGTTTCACACCACTGTCATTCAAAGGGTTAAAAGTAACCAAATATTGCGTACTTCCAGCTAAATTTTTAATGCATGTATACACTATCCTATACAGACAGCACAGCTAATGCAGTTAATGTATGCTATTAATGTTCTATTAAGAAAGGATGATATCATAACTCAAGCCCATTAGCAGACAATAAAACATGACAACTTCTAAGATGCTTTGTCAAGACTGACATTCTAATAGGAGCCTTGGTGCCCCAGAAAAGGCAGGAGTGGTTGCTCCCTCAGCATATGTGAGTAATTTTTAAGCCTCAGAAAACAAATACAGATTTTTATTTTTATTTATTTATTTTTTTTTTTTTTTTACACAGAGGTTACAATGGGGTACGGATGTTTAAACGAGCATAACCATAGCTCATTTTAGGTGTTAGTGTTCCTTAAATGGGACTATTAAACACTTAAATATTAGGAGGTCTTTAACAAATTTTCTTGCTATCCATTCAAGAGGCTAACATTTAGAAAAATGGACACTTTCATTGTCCTCATTTGCCCCAGAATTGCTCCTCTCCGTTTCTGCACACGTCCCAATGCATTGGTGCATTTTCTTTTATGCTTTAGAGTATTTTGCTTTGTGAAAGAGCACTGAGCAGAGAAATGCACTGCAGACCATTCTGGTGCTCAAAGTGTCATACTGCCAAGCATTCCCTGACAGCAATGCAAGTTGTAGATCCCATCTATAAAGATATTTACAATTTCACAAGTCAATAGAGAAATTGTTAATCCATTACCCCTTGGAGTGCCAAAGATGTGTCTAACATATTGTTTCACAGTGCACTGCTTTCCTCTCAGCTGAGCAAACAATTAAATTGACAGTCAATCTATTTTTTTGTGTTTACATACTCTACCAAGTGCATAATATGAAAAGGCAAATTAACTATACTTATATATTTTTTTCACCTCCACCTATATTTTTTTTTTATTTTTTTTTTTTATCCTTAACAGTAAGCTCACTGGATCTTTGTTCCGAGACAGATGGACTGTGAAAGCAGGCATAGTTATTCGTTAAAAATGACTAGCTACATATTCTGGGAGTACGGTTACTTTTTAAGGCTAGGTGTAACTGGATATGTGGCTGTGAGTTGGCTAAATTACTGGCACTTAAAGTGATAGTAATGTTTCACAAAAAAGCAGCTCCAATTCATCTTCATAGCATTTGGGCCATGCAGAGTGTTATTTAAATACTCTCAGAGTTGTAGTTCAAGAGTAATTGAATGACTAAGTATCCCCCTTCCGCCCCTTTTACCTAGTGTAAGCTGCCTCCTCTCAGATGTGGAATCTGGTCTCTTGAACAGACAGGTCGCAGCAAGGGACACTCTTCTTACTGTGAGCACAGGGAAAACCCTGCCCCCTTGACAGGTTTTCCCTTTTGCTCACTGAAAATGGTCTCTTGCTGCGATCCATCCGGACAGTCTTGCTGCTCTGAGGTGAGCAGTGTTACATAAGTCAAAGGGGTGTGAGGGGGATACTTTATTATTCAATTACTCTTCAACTACAACTCAGACAGTATTAAAATAACGCTCCCCATGGCTCAAATACTATGAAGATTAATTGGAGCTGCTTTTTTTGTGAAACATTACTGTCCCTTTAATGTAATTAATTAATTCACCTTATTATTATTGTTCTAAAATTCAAGTCTCCCAACTCCAAATCTGATGGACAATAATGTTTATGGAGAATAAATATACAAGAAAATACATAGACAATGATCGAAGTTCAAGAAACCATAACAGCTGACAAGTTGTGAGCAGATAGTAATGCACGCGACTAGAACTGTGGTTAGTATGCAATGTATTTAATCTAGACCAAAACCAAATACACTTCCTGTTTAGGAGGATTTCCTGTGTAGGCCACTGAAACGTGGAGATAGAAGAGAAGCTTTCTGACCATCCATCCTATTTTACACTTTGAATGCTAGAGTCGTTTTCAAGGCAACTTATCCCTCTGGCACAGAAAAGGTTAAATACACACGTGTGTGTATATGCATGCATATGGTTAATATATTTTTTATATGTGTGTGTGTATATTTGTGTGTGCGAATGCACGTGTGTGTGTTATGTATGCGTGTGGTTTTTTTTATATAAAATGTGTTTGAATATATGTTATGTGTGTATGTATATTTTTATGCATGTATGTGCGTGCATTTGTGCATATTTTAATGTACATGTGTGCATGTGTGTGTATTTAATATCATGCACATACCTTGTGTATTTTATGTGCACGTGTGTATTCTATGTACACGTGTATATTTTGTATGTGAGTATGGTGGTCAAGATAAATAAATGCACAACCCCTAATAAAAACCTCCACCCCATTAGCAAACACCCACATCCTGACTGATATGTGAGTGAAAAAGAGGATTATGTGTGTCTGTTTTTTGTACTTCTAATTAAACGGACCCCCCCCCCCCCCCAACACATCAGCAAGTATTAAATGAATAGTAATGCCTCCTTCCTGGAGGCTACCATATGGTAGGTATTAAATAGATAAATCCATCTTTGTATTTTTGCCATAACTTTGCTAGTTTAAGAGTAACCTCCCCTGCCCCTTTTAGGTATGTCACTGTTCTATGTGTCAGACTTGGATTCTGGACGGCAAACCGGACAACTCATCTGGAGAGCCGAAATAGCAGTACATACAAAGGAAATCTTCATGACAACGGTCTACAAAGTGGCCATGGTTTGAGGCAGTAGACCGTTGTCATGAAGATTTCCTTTGTATGTACTGCTATTTCGGCTCTCCAGATGAGTCGTCCGGTCTGCCGTCCAGAATCCAAGTCTGACACATAGAACAGTGACATACCTAAAAGGGGCAAGGGGTGGGTGGGTTACTCTTAAACTAGCAAAGTTATGGCAAAAATACTAGGGGAATTAGTAGCAGAAAAATGCCCCTAGTACAGATCTATATTTAGACCTCACCTAGAGTATTGTGTACAGTACTGGAGACCACATCTCCAAAAGGATACAGATACAAGAAAATACATAGACAATGATCGAAGTTCAAGAAACCATAACAGCTGACAAGTTGTGAGCAGATAGTAATGCACGCGACTAGAACTGTGGTTAGTATGCAATGTATTTAATCTAGACCAAAACCAAATACACTTCCTGTTTAGGAGGATTTCCTGTGTAGGCCACTGAAACGTGGAGATAGAAGAGAAGCTTTCTGACCATCCATCCTATTTTACACTTTGAATGCTAGAGTCGTTTTCAAGGCAACTTATCCCTCTGGCACAGAAAAGGTTAAATACACACGTGTGTGTATATGCATGCATATGGTTAATATATTTTTTATATGTGTGTGTGTATATTTGTGTGTGCGAATGCACGTGTGTGTGTTATGTATGCGTGTGGTTTTTTTTATATAAAATGTGTTTGAATATATGTTATGTGTGTATGTATATTTTTATGCATGTATGTGCGTGCATTTGTGCATATTTTAATGTACATGTGTGCATGTGTGTGTATTTAATATCATGCACATACCTTGTGTATTTTATGTGCACGTGTGTATTCTATGTACACGTGTATATTTTGTATGTGAGTATGGTGGTCAAGATAAATAAATGCACAACCCCTAATAAAAACCTCCACCCCATTAGCAAACACCCACATCCTGACTGATATGTGAGTGAAAAAGAGGATTATGTGTGTCTGTTTTTTGTACTTCTAATTAAACGGACCCCCCCCCCCCCCCCAACACATCAGCAAGTATTAAATGAATAGTAATGCCTCCTTCCTGGAGGCTACCATATGGTAGGTATTAAATAGATAAATCCATCTTTGTATTTTTGCCATAACTTTGCTAGTTTAAGAGTAACCTCCCCTGCCCCTTTTAGGTATGTCACTGTTCTATGTGTCAGACTTGGATTCTGGACGGCAAACCGGACAACTCATCTGGAGAGCCGAAATAGCAGTACATACAAAGGAAATCTTCATGACAACGGTCTACAAAGTGGCCATGGTTTGAGGCAGTAGACCGTTGTCATGAAGATTTCCTTTGTATGTACTGCTATTTCGGCTCTCCAGATGAGTCGTCCGGTCTGCCGTCCAGAATCCAAGTCTGACACATAGAACAGTGACATACCTAAAAGGGGCAAGGGGTGGGTGGGTTACTCTTAAACTAGCAAAGTTATGGCAAAAATACTAGGGGAATTAGTAGCAGAAAAATGCCCCTAGTACAGATCTATATTTAGACCTCACCTAGAGTATTGTGTACAGTACTGGAGACCACATCTCCAAAAGGATACAGATACTCTACAGAAAATTCAGAGAAGGGTTACTAAAATGGTGACTGGTTTACAGGAAAATACATATCAGGATAGACTAAAGGATCTGAACATGTATAGCTTGGAGGAGAGGAGAGAGAGAATACGATAGAAACATTCAAATACATGAAGGGATTCAATAAAGTGCAGGTTGGAAGTACATTTCAAAGGACTAGAGGTCATAGTCTAAAACTAGAGGGACACAGGTTTAGATGTAATGTAAGAAAGTTTTACTTCACTGAGAGGGTAGTAGATAAGTGGAATAGCCTACCAGCAAAAGTGGTAGAAGCAGAAGTGGTACAAGTTAATACAGTGACAGAATTTAAGCATGCACGGGATAGGCATAAAGCTGTCCTTAACATAAGAAAAGACCAAGGATCAAAAAAGATTTGAGGTTTTTTACAGTAGGAAAATGGCAGACTAGATGGGCTGAATGGTTCTTATCTGCTGTCAAATTCTATGTTTGTTTGTTTTTTTAACTATCACCTTCTTTCACAGTGCTTGATATAATGTTCTCTAGAAACAGACTGAGGACGTACAATATAAATAAAATGTAAAAAGTGAAGACAAAAAAATAAAATAAATCATATAGGCAATTTGTCTTTACATGTTATTATTATTAGCTCCTTGGATTCTAGAGACCTATCTAGCATTTAAGGGGTTAGAAAGAAAAAAATAACTACATTTAAACATTTTTTTCCCCTATAATATTCTGGTATTGCCCCAAAACCGCTCAATGTTTGTCTTCATCGGGAGTAGAAAATGCCAGGATCCCAGGTCCATAAAGTTTACTTCCTACTCCAAACGGTTGGGGTATTTTGTATACGTCTATATACATGCACCACTACACTGGCTACTGGGTCCAGGTCATCCAGAAAACTACAAATATTATTATAATCTTACTGGAACACCAAGCTTCTCTTCCTGGAGATAAACCAATGTAGTTAAAAAACACAAACCACAGTGGGTTAAAGTACTGTATTCAATGGTAAGAAAAAAAAAAAAAAAGAATATATCAAAGCAGCCAAATCAGAGTTCTTGCAAAACTTCCCACATC
This sequence comes from Rhinophrynus dorsalis, assembly GCA_037306005.1. Classification (NCBI taxonomy): domain Eukaryota; kingdom Metazoa; phylum Chordata; class Amphibia; order Anura; family Rhinophrynidae; genus Rhinophrynus; species Rhinophrynus dorsalis. The sequence goes on along the minus strand of CM074725.1, from coordinate 144,667,413 downwards.
TGCTGTGACAGCGAGAATGATAATCAACTGCAACAGAAGGAAAAGTGCAGCATTCATGTAACGATATTTTTAACAAACACAGAATGCTGACGATGCAATACATGTGGAACAGAGGCTTGAGGAGGCACTTCCTAGTGCTCAAGCACATCCTGTTTATGTGACCTAACAACAAACAATTCAAATTAACACATTCATGTTTGTAGGTTTCTAATTTCCTCTCACAAAAAGTTTCGATATATACCTGATAAAGCAGCATCCCTTAAAAAAAAATGTTATGTCTGGTTCTAATCAAATGAAATGACGAAGCTTAGCAATATGGGGTATGCATACATTAGTTGAAAAACACCTGCAAGTCATTAATTTCTCTCATTGTTCCTCCAGTGTTATAAAATGTATAGTGCATTAACTGTAACTATGGATTCCAGATAATTATATGCAAACAACTTGGAGAACAATCTCAGGACACGACAGTGAATCTGGGTCTAAGAGTATAGAGCACAGTCGTCAACATTCTTCAGGCATATTTAATCGAAGCAGCTGGGGCTTCTTGGTAAAAACGTCATCCATACTGCCTGCAGGGAACCATTCCTGCTACTTAAGAGGAGGCACTTATAATTTCTGATGCATTACTTACTCAGTCTAAGTCAGACTTTCGTTAACAGACTGAAAACTTTCTTGGTGGGACTACAGCTTATGCTATTTCTCCAAGAAGGGCAAAGCGAAACTTTATAAATCATGAGCTGGGATTGAAAGGATCATAGTTTGTTAGTAATTTTTGAATTCCAGATAACACTTTATGATATAATTACCTTTATTTATTTGTCAGCTATGCAACAGCTGTAGTATTTCCCGATAGGAAGTGGCAGTTGGTAATGTAGAGCAGTGTGTGGAATGTTAGTATCTGCTGAGCATGCTTGCTAGATTTTCAATACCTGACAAGTAACTAAAGCTATATATGTAAAACTATTTGTTTCCAACATCTTTCAAAATCACTTTTTTTTTTTTTTTTTTTCCCAAGTGACAGCTCAACTTTAAAGCATTAGGCTAGGAGTTTGGGCCCTATAATTCCATCAAATGGTTGCCTATGTAATGAGACACACACACAGATCCTGAAAACACACACAGTCTCCAAGCAGTGTGAATTAAAGATCGGTGTCTACAGCAAACAGGAAGGTGGGAGTTTCCAAGAGGCACTGCAAGAAGTGGCACGACGAAAGTGCAGTTGGGAAAGCGAGGTAAAGGACTCAACACTGAAAGAGTTGAAAGGGTGGAGAGGTAAAGCATTCAAAGGGATGTGCAAAGTGACGAAAGGGAGGGTATGATAGGCAAAGTAGCAAAAAGGAGGATGTTTTCGCAGCGGCAGCACCAGAATGGATGGACAGAAAAGCCGGCTCATACACAGGAATCAGGAATACAGATAGCAAACTGCACAGAACACCAACGTAAGGGTAACTGAGTCAGGAATCAGTCTGCCCTTTAAACCCATCCTCCGGAAATAGGTAGGAGGAGCAGCTCAGAGGGTGGAAGTAGATAAGAGGAGACTAAAGGCCTCAAACACATAAAACAGAGGCCTGCAGCATGCTGAAGCCTCACGCTTGCAGATGAGGCATGTAGCATTGATACGTCCAACCGCTCGTGGAAATGACTCTGGAGCATCACTGTAAGCACTGCCAGAAGCAGTGGCGCTACAAGGTACTGTGACATAGACACAGAATCACACATGCAAACCCTGCCTGCCTTTTCCCATGCTAACCACTGAACCACACATACTGACCCATAAGTTTTGTTGCACTGCACTGGTAGCCACACAACCACAAATACTGAACCCTCAATCATATCCCACTGCTCTAGCAGCTATAGAACCACACATAATGATCCTCATGCTTAGTTCCACTGCATTGGTAGCCATAGAACCACATATACTGATCGTCGATTCCCAGCTTTGTTTCACTAAACATAATACTGAATTTGAACCTCTGCAGGATATCATGGGTATAGGTGGAAACCGGCAAAGTTCTCACATGACATTTTTTGGGGATAACAAAAAGGATTACATTTTACAGGGTTTCAATGCACAGGAATTTATGCAGAAAAAATAACTCAATTCAGATTTTCTATTAAAATCCCTGCAGGAAAAAAATAACTTTTGGTGATCCCTATTTGTCACAGGTCTACACATACATCAACACTGCAGCTATGTTCCATTGTCCATTGGTAACCACAAAGTACATACAATGTCTGCTTCCCCTGCCTTGTTCCACTGCCTGCTGGTTGCCAGAGAACCACGCATATACTGTCTGCTACCAAAGCCTTATTCCACTGTCCACTGGTAGCCACAGAACCACACATACACTGACTGGCATCTCAGTCTTCTTCAACTGTCCAGTGGTAGACACAGAACCACACACAAACAGTCTACTTTCCCATCCTTGTGCCACTGTTCATTGGTAGCCACAGAACCACAACTACACTTTTCTTCCTCAGCCTTGTTAAACTGTCCATTGTTAGTCACAGAACTACATCCAGCATTGTTCCGCTATCCTAGTGGTAGTCCCAGACTCACTCAGACACCGTCTTATACCCCAGTTTTGTTCTCTATATATATAGATTTACTGGCAGACCTAGCCTTGTTCCACTGTCCTACTAGTATCAAAAGAACCACACATATCCTATCTGATACACAGTCTTATTCCACTGGTAGTCACAGAATCACAAGTACATGTATCTGACATCCAGTTTTGTCCCACAGGTAGCCACAGAACCACACATACACTGTGAGACCCCCAGCTTTGTACCACTGTCTAACTGGTAGCCCAATAACCACAGATATTGTCTGCTTGTTCTACTGTCCACTTGGTAGGCACAGAACACACACACACACACACACACACACACACACACACACACACACACACACACACACACACACACACTATCTGCCACCATATGGTAGGACTACACATGAGAGGTCCATGTCAAATGAGAAGGGCCAGATGACACTGTTGGGAAGGGACTATTATGACACAAGGACAGAAAGGAATCACACAGAGAGAGAAGGCAGAGGAGGACAAAGAGGCAGTAATGAATGACACTAGCTGGGAAGGAGCTGCAATCATCAGGTGGGTAAGTGAGGGAAGGAGCTGCACTTGGAGGGTGGATGAGGGAGGGCTGAAAGTAGAATCACTTGGAAGGTTGTGTGTGAGGGAAAGAGTCGAGACACAGTTGGTGGGTAGGTGAAGGAAGGAGTTGCATTCAGATGGGGATACGGGAGTATGGCTAAGGGGAAGGAAGGATCTGTAGTTGGAGAGTGGGTACGGGATGGAAGAATCTGTAGTGGGAGGATAGCTGCAGGATGCAAGGATCTGTAATCAGAGGGTGGGTAAGGGACGGAAGGATCTGTAATCAGAGGGCGGGTAGGGGATGGAAGGATCTGTAATCAGAGAGTGGGTACGGGATCGAAGGATCTGTAATCAGAGGGTGGGTACGGGATCGAAGGATCTGTAATCAGAGGGCGGGTACAGGATTGAAGGATCTGTAATCAGAGGGTGGGTATGGGATCGTAGGATCTGTAATCAGTGGGAGGATACGGCATGGAAGGATTTGTAATCAAAGGTTGGTACGGGATGGAAGGATCTGTAATGAGAGGGTGGGTACGGGATGGAAGGGTCTGTAATCAGAGGGTGGGTACGGGATGGAAGGGTCTGTAATCAGAGGGTGGGTACGGGATGGAAGAGTCTGTAATCAGAGGGTGGGTACAGGATGGAAGGGTCTGTAATCAGAGGTTGGTACGGGATGGAAGGATCTGTAATCAGCGGGTGGGTACAGGATGAAAGGGTCTGTAATCAGCGGGTGGGTACGGGATGGAAGGGTCTGTAATCAGAAGTTGGTACGGGATGGAAGGGTCTGTAATCAGAGGGTGGGTACAGGATGGAAGGATCTGGAATCAGAGGGTGGGTATGGGATGGAAGGGTCTGTAATCACAGGGTGGGTACAGGACGGAAGGGTCAGTAATCAGCAGGTGGGTACAGGATGGAAGAGTCTGTAATCAGCAGGTGGGTACAGGATGGAAGAGTCTGTAATCAGCAGGTGGGTACAGGATGGAAGGGTCTGTAATCAGAGGGTGGGTACTGGATGGAAGAGTCTGTAATGAGAGGGTGGGTACGGGATGGAAGAGTCTGTAATCAGAGGGTGGGTACGGGATGGAAGGATCTGTAATCAGAGGGTGGGTACGGGATGGAAGGATCTGTAATCAGAGGGTGGGTACGGGATGGAAGGATCTGTAATTAGAGGGTGGGTAAGGGATGGAAGGATCTGTAATCAGAGGGTGGGTACGGGATGGAAGAGTCTGTAATCAGAGGGTGGGTACGGGATGGAAGGATCTGTAATTAGAGGGTGGGTACGGGATGGAAGGATCTGTAATTAGAGGGTGGGTACGGGATGGAAGGATCTGTAATTAGAGGGTGGGTATGGGATGGAAGGATCTGTAATCAGAGGGTGGGTACGGGATGGAAGAGTCTGTAATCAGTGGGTGGGTACGGGATGGAAGAGCCTGTAATCTGAGGGTGGGTACGGGATGGAAGAGCCTGTAATCTGAGGGTGGGTACGGGATGGAAGGATCTGTAATCAGAGGGTGGGTACGGGATGGAAGAGTCTGTAATCAGAGGGTGGGTACAGGATGTAAGAGTCTGTAATCAGCGGGTGGGTACGGGATGGAAGAGTCTGTAATCAGAGGGTGGGTACGGGATGGAAGAGTCTGTAATCAGAGGGTGGGTACGGGATGGAAAGATCTGTAATCAGAGGGTGGGTACAGGATGGAAGGATAATCAGAGGGTGGGTACGGGATGGAAGGATCTGTAATCAGAGGGTGGGTACGGGATGGAAGAGTCTGTAATCAGAGGGTGGGTACGGGATGGAAGGATCTGTAATTAGAGGGTGGGTACGGGATGGAAGGATCTGTAATCAGAGGGTGGGTACAGGATGGAAGGATCTGTAATCAGAGGGTGGGTACGGGATGGAAGAGTCTAATCTGAGGGTGGGTACAGGATGGAAGGATCAGTAGTCAGAAAATGGGTGAAGGAAGGTCTGTGTTCAGAGGGTGGGTGAGGGAGGGAAGGCTCTGTAGTTGGAGTGTGGGTAAGAGAAGGAAGGTAGGAAGGATAGAATATTTAGGAGCAAAAAACTAAAAGAAAAGTTATGACAGGCATCAAAATTGTTTATAGGTTAGCTAAGCTGCAACATTCTTTACTTTTAAAACAGAATAATTGTATTTTATAAAGAATGTTTCATATTGCACTTCAACATGGAGAAAAACAGAATGAAAACGGTCTGAGGTGTATGTGAAATGTAAACAGATTTAAGAGACTGTTTTAACCCCTTGATTAGTAAGAAGTCTCTAATGAACTGCGAATGAGTGTTACATATTGGAGAACACTCTTGCATTCAAAGAGTTAATTTTCCAAGGCTTATGTTTATTATTCATCCCATTTCTCCTAATACCAAAAATATCTACTCTGTGATAAAAAGCAGATTTCCTCATGATATGTGGCATGTTATAGACATTAGACATTTAACAGAATCAATCCACAAGCTTTATGTATTTTTCCTCCAAGCTTAGTTATTCCCCATGTAAGGACATTCTGCTGTTCTGAGTGTCAGAGCTTGTGTCAGCCTGTCTTGATTCAAACATCTGATGTGTTCCTGTCAATGCCAAATACCTTATGCAACAACCTTGTAGAGATCTCCAGAAACAGGGTAAAAATTTATTTTACATGAAATGAACATGCCTGCACTTGTAATATGTAAAAACAAAGAATACTACAACTTTTACCACACTAACAATGCATCATGGGGCCTTTTCCTGGTTTGGGACTAGGAAAAACGTACGGTAAGTCAAAACAATGCAAGTTTAATTATTCTTGCATAGAAACATATGAGATCATGTTCCTGAGCAAGAGCTTCTTTATAGAATTTACAAAAATCACATTAGACATTACTTGGATTACTGAAAAGTCACAGTGTTGTTTTCTTCTACTTTCAAATTACCTATATTAATTACCTATGCTGCCCTGCATTCCCTTCAATGGGAATGCATTACTGATGGTGTCACATGGAGTCAGCCATTCATTGGACATGAAGATGAGCAATGTAACCATCAACATTGTCAGTGTGAACAATCTGCCTCATAGGCCACAAAGCAAAAAATGTTTGTTCCAACTTCCTTGCATTGTTTGTTGAATGCAAGCAACTTGAAGTAAGCTGCATGGGGCTGCCTAGAGATGAGATGATACCATGCCATGTCAAACCAGACTCCAATGCTATAATGCAGACATATTCTCTACACTGTTATCAACTGTGTGAGCACAGACTAAAGGACACTTTTATTCCTGTACATAAAATTACTAAATAATAAATAAAAACACAATTCAGTATTGTACTGTACATTTAACAAAGATCTTCTCTTTCTTAATTCTTGCCTTATTTTTACCTCAAGTGCAAGTCCAGCACCGTAATTAATAACATCCTATATAATAATTCGCTAAGTTGTGTGTAACGCCCGACATGCGCAGTAGACACTGCTGCGCGTGCGGCAGTCATGCGCAGTACAGACTGCCCACGCCGCGGCTGATACAGAGCTGGGCACTCCGAAGGAGCGTCCAGCTCTGTATTAGCAGCGGCGCGGGCAGTCTCTGCTGCGCGTGACTACCCTGCAACCGGCTGCCAGAGGCACTGTGGCCCGTGTAACGGGCTGTTCAACTAGTTAGTTATAATTCATCCACATGATTTCCTTCACTCATCCCAAACGAGTGGAGAAAGAAATTAAAATTCCCATTGATTTAAATGGGGATTTTAACTCCTTGACTGTTAGAGAGGTTGTCAATTCAGAAGGAGACTATTACTATTCATAGACTTAAACTTTCCTTTTAAATGAATAGAAATGTGCAGAATTTTATTTCTACCCTGTGGTACAGTTGACTCTCCAGAATTACACCTCTTTAGCTTGATTAACAAGACCTAAGTGGGAGATTCACTAAAGTGTTATAAAGAGGGAGAGACTTCTCCATTGATATCACTTCTCCGAGTCCTATGTTATGCTGTGAAGCCAATGCCCTAAGATTTCACCAGCTTTGGAGATCTGAGCGCATAGGCTCTATAGACTAACATAGGAACTGGAGAAGTGATATCACTGGAGAAGTTATCGCCACTTTATCACGCCTTACTGAATAATTCCCCCCCCCCCCGCCTTAGTGTTTGACTTCGTATTTACCTCTGTAAACTAAAACCAATTTTTTTTTTTAGAAAAAAAAAAAAATGCTCCCTCATCAAGATGTATCACTTATGATGGCATAAGCTGATGCAATAACAATTTCTTTTAAAAGCGGTTTATCTTAACGTAAACCTACTGCAATAGAATATGCGCGTTCTTGGATAGTATCGTTAAACTGTACTGCCCATCAGTCTGCACTCAACAGCTATTTTAATGAAAGGTGTCCAGTTGATGCCATTAACTATGCGTCCAATAACACACACACACACACACACTCTCACACACACACTCTCACATACACACACTCTCACACACACACACACACACACACACACACACACACACACACACACACACACACACACACACACACACACTCACACACACACACACACACTCACACACACACACTCACACTCACACTCTCTCTCCTTCTGGCAATTGCCATCACATCCGTGCTTAGTTAGGATCATCTTTGGGAATGTTTTTCTCACTTCCTCCATATTTGGGAAAAGATACATTAATCCCTTGGATGTTAGCAATGTGTTTGACACCCTGTTTCTTACAGTGTTGGAGACTCAACCATCCAAGGGATGAAAGGAATCTCAAAACACAAAAATATTTGTGTATCCAGGTTTGTGTAAGCCAAACCCTTGAGTAATATAAATTAAGACAACACTACTACTCGGTCATGTACTGTTATATAATCCAAATAAAATAAAGATAAAACAAACTATTGCTATCCCTTTAATGTAGGGCCGTATTCAGAAAATTAGAGAGGTGCAACACCAACTGTTTTAATTCCTGTTGATATAAATTGATTTCTAACCCCTTGAATGATAGAAGTCTCCAATGCATTGGAGACCTCTATCATTCAAGGGGTTAAACATCCCATTAAAAATAATGGCGATTATGATTTGTCCCCTAAGGCAAAATTGGTTTGCTCCATAATTGCACCTCTTTAGATTCCTGAATACAGCCACTAATATGTCTGCGACCCATGAAACCTGCAGCCTCCAGCTGTTGTTGAACTACAATTACAGTGCAATCCATCTTTACCATAGGTGACAAATAATAATTCTAGCTGATTTAAATATCATTTTTAACGCCTTGAATTCTAGAGATGTCTCCAGTGCATTGGACCACACTGCACAGGAGACCTCAGTAGCATTCAGGGGGTTAAAAAGCTCCATTTAAGTCAATGTTAATCTGGGGATGTTTTGGGTGTTAACCATGTTACAGTTGGTTTGCCCCAGAATAGCACTACTCCACTTTTATAAATACAGCCCATTGACTGCTGTGGCAGAAAGTAATGTCTGTGGTGGGCTACGAATAAATGGCTGCCAAATGTAGGCCTTAATGTATTCTTGTGCTCCAAAAAAATGGAGCTGCAACTCCTGTTTTGTGTCAGGAAGTAGGGCTCAGTTTTCGCTCCTTAAATCTCTGTGGTGTTCTGGGGAAAATTATTGTTATTCTTTATTTATATAGCGCCAACTAATTCTGCAGCACTGTACAGCAGGGAATAAACATACAGAGGTATTAAATAATACAGTCAAATGTGGAGAACAGAAGTATCAGAGGGCCCTGCTCGTGTGAGCTTACAGTCTAGAGGATGCAGGTTGGTTTTATGTCAGTGCAGAGGCACACATGCACTGGTGCAGTAAAATCAAAGAGAACTGTGCTGATCATATCTGTATTGTGCCTAAATTGCATACATTAATTATTCTTACTCTAGCTGGAGTGCCACAGCTTACACACAACACCTTAGACAGCAAACGGGAAAGTGATCTGTGTTGCCCAAGCCTAGACACAATAACTGCTATAGCTGCATAATGATATTCTGAAGATGGAACAGTTAATACAAATACAAAACCTCTTGTACATCAGTTCTGACTGTTGAATTGCAGGGTCATTTTCCTAAACCTGAGTATGATCGATGGTTTTATTTATACAAGACTAAAAGGCAAGGGAGGCATTCTTTACCAGCAGAAAGCTGGAGTCTTGAATGGAAAACCTCAATAAAATCATTCTATCCTAAATTAGCTGGTTACAAAGAAATTAAACAGTTTTAAAAACCAATTAGAAATATGGTTCTGCAGTATTCCTAGTGCTTATGTAATTCTAATGTTGTGCGACATTTAAATGCAAGCATTATAATTACATTATTGTGCTTTGGTCCCAGTCCAACACCTTGTAGTAATGAAACTAGTGTAGTGTGATTTCATAAACTCCCTTACTAAACTGTTCTGGCTCTTGTGGATTTCTGGGAATATACTCACCCCACTGACACTCACTAGTTTAAGAGAATGCCTGTGGGTTTGAGCTTGTAATCTAAATATGAAACCTTAACCAAAAGACTTGTTTTAATAAGCCTACCCACTTCATTGCAGAATTGTCCCACAATGCATTACAAAGTAAACAGGTTTCAGATCTCAGCACCAAATAGGTTATTCAAAGAAAAAAAATATATATATGTCACTTATTTATTGCAAATGGCACAGAATGCAGGCATCAGGGGAGTTGGGAATAGCTATTAGGGACGCTGGGTGTTTCCTAAATGTTTGCTCTTTACAAAGCCATTAGCCTCGTGTCAGTGCCATATTGATTTCTGGGATGCCATTTTGCAGATGGAAGACAATAAATTCATAGATTGATGTTTTTCGTGGCTTCCAGGCAGAGTGGAACAAAACAGAAACAAAGTCTGAAGCAATAGAAATTATTATAACAGACAGGGTGGCCAACACAAAATTGTGATGCACTGTCATTAAAAAAATATTTTACATAAGTACAGATCTCTTCAGTTCTATTTATGTAACTTCTTTGGGTGGGGAAAACCCTTTATAATAAACAAGTCCTTGGCCATGCAACCAGCCAATTACACAGCTTAGATTTTGACCAGTGATGCAACACCAAATGTGTTTCAGCTGCTGTTGGGCTATAATTCCCATAATCCTCAGCAAGATAACTTCTCAACAGCATGAGGCCCTCATGCTCTCCACCCAGTTGTAAGTGAAGCTAACAAAAATACAAGCAGCAGTAAGTTAGAGTGCTTAGGTCAAAGTGTGGTTTTCATATAATAGAAGAAATTAATACCAAGTGCGTTCCTACAAACAGTAAGAACAGATGAGCATCTGGAGGTAGCAGGGAAATCAGAGGCAAATATTGAGATGTGTGGTGCACTCCAAAGGGGTGAGGTTGTAGGAGATTCATTGGCTCCAAAGATGAGAGGTAATGTGAAAGATATTGGCTCCTAATATGTGTGTATCTGAGAATGAGCTCCAAAAAGTAGTGAGGTAATGGCAGAAGTATTAACTCCAGAGGTGTGGAGTAACAGGGGCGGTATTACACTCCAAAGGGGTGGGGGTCACAGGAGTGGTATTGCACTCTAAGGTGTGGGGGTAACAGCAGCGATATTACACTCCAAGGTGTGGGAGGTAACGGTATCGCACTCCAAGGTGTTGGGGGTAATGGGAGCAGTATTACACTCCAAGGTGTGGAGGGTAACGGTATTGCACTCCAAGGTGTAGGGGGTAATGGGAGCAGTATTTCACTCCAAAGTTGTAGGGTAACGGGAGAGTACTGCACTACAAACGTGGAAGTAATGGGAAAGGTATTGCACTTCACAGATGTCTCACTCTTTATATTACAGGTTCTAGTTGTGGGAACTGTAAAGGCTGGTCTAATCTGTATACACTGAGAGCTCACCCTGCCCCCTTCCCATAATCCACAAATGCAGATTCTCAGAAAACAATTAAAATTCCTTTTTGTGACTGACCTTCAGCAGCTACATGTTGTTGTCATCATATAATGTTCTAACATTAAATCACATTGTATATCCCATTGAGAACCATTTATAAGACTGGAGAGTCGACGTGTGTTTTTATGTAACTGTTATAAGAAAGTGAAGGTTGTCAAAGCAGTACCTGAGGGAGCTGCCATTAAAAAGGAAAGACCATGGGCAGGAGTCAGACTAGTTTTTAAAGAGCAAGTGTCAAAATATTCTAACATTGTATCTATAGATATGCTTTGAAATTAGTTTAAAAGTTAGATCTGCCAGAGAATTCTTATAATGGTTAACCCTTTGAGTGCCAGAGGGAAGACATAAATTCTTAACGGCCACTACAAATCAATCTGTATGGACTGATTCCCTAAGATTAATCTTAAATCACTATTGGATATAATGTCAATGGAGGTGTGGCCTCGCGGAAGCCAAAGTCAATGATAGAAGTCCAGCAATAAAGATCCATGCCCCCCCAACAGACATGGCATCCTGTACCAATTAAATATTAACTTTGGAGAACTGATGAATGTACAATTGATTCATAATGGTACTTAGGATTTTATTCCAAGATCAACCCTTTGAGAACCATAGGGGTGTGCAATGCATTGTTCTGCATGCCTCTGACATTTGATTAACCCCTTAAGGACCATATGACGTGCTATGACCATCATGGTCCTTAAATACTTAAGGACCGGTGATGGTCATAGTACGTCACGTATTTTTTACTTACAGCTCTCCACCGGGAGCACTGTAAGCAAAAACATGGCCTATAATTGACCACTCCAAGACCGGAGCGGTCTCTCTTAGGTACCCCAAAGCAGTGCTCCTGTACACGTAACAGGTTGCGTGTACTGGTGCGTTGGCAAGGATCAAAGCAGTCCTTAAGGGAAGGTAATTTTCCTGGACTGCTGGTCCTTAAGGGGTTACGGTAAGTGAGTGTTTATAATTAGTGTTAGTGTTCCATTAGCACGTTGAGTGCCATTTTCAATGCATTGAATACATATCTGGCACTCAGTGGGTTAATGGTAATATTCTGTCACAATGAAAAAGAAATTCACCAGTACCCTGGAAATATCCTTTGAGGAAATACGAGCTTTAATGGTCCAAACACACTGTAGGGATAGGAACATTTTAACTAAACACCCTAACCATTCAAATGATGCAGACATGTATAGAAGCCATTAGAGGCAATGATATATCATGACCTTAAATGGTCAGTAATGGAGGTAATCCTGCCCAAATCACTCCCAGTGGATTCATAACAAGGATGCTGGCTAAATTACACAAGCTACGTTACTAATTTACAACCAAGAATAGGAGGGAGAAAAAAAAAAAAAAAAAAAAAAAAAAAAAAAAGACAATCTGATGCAGATTTACATATATTTCATAATATTCCAACCAATAAAATGTGAATTTTACACTTACAGTCTTATTGTAGGAAGACTCTGTAATCATATTATGCTTTGTACTATAAAATAAGTGAGGTATGCAAGGCATTGCTCTGCAATACCTTGCATACCCCTCTGGCACGCAAATGGTTAACAATAGTGGATGGCCCTTAGGTGAAAATGACAACCACATTTGTGGCCCTTGGGGTGAGAATCTTGTTGCCTGAAACCTGCTTAAAACCTAGGTCACACTAGCGACTTTGTTGCAACAGGTTTTATAGAAAATATATATAATTGTTTTCTATGTGGCAGCCAGTTGGGTGGCTTTTTCAGTTACAATCATATCAATGGCAGTCTTGCTTTCCTCCAATATCTTGCAACAAAGTTACCATGGTGAACCAGGTTTAAGGGGAAGAACAAATCATTATTGTTAGAAATATCAGTGAAAAAACACTAAACCTCAGATTATAAGATTCCTTTATAAACAGGGACTCCCCTGGGAGATTGTCTGCCGGATGACATGGTTTGTGCAAGTCACACCTAAGAGAGAGAGATGCTATTTTGAATTCTAATGAAGGCAGCAAACATACATAGGCCTGTGGTTCTAAGTAAATAATGTGTTGCTCAGCAATGTATTTGATGCAAATTAAGGTTTTCTTCTATATTGTATTAATATAACTTATTTATATAGAGCCAACATACCGTGCAGAACTGCAAAACAGGAAGACGAGACACAAAAACACTTGTTAGGAGGACATGGCATACAAACACAGACAACAACCGAAATTATCCCTCTGAATGCCAGAGGGTGTACAATTCATTGCTAAGCAATGCACTGGAAACATCTCTGGCAATCAAAATGGTTATATACATTAAAACGGGGATGAAAAAGCATCCCTTAATTTTCCGAGTTCAAAATGTTGACTTTAGGATTTGTTTTTAACATTAAAACAATGTTAGATACCTCTCTGGCACTGAATGGGTTAAATGTTCAATTCTTTTGACATCACATCCACTTATTTGCTATAGGGAAGAGTCACATGGTTAAAATTAAGAACAGAATAAATTGGCTGTAACAGAAGGGAATTCAAAGAATTACTTTGCACTGTGTTGGACACCTGTCTAGCACTGAAACAGTTAAGGCTGCAAAATGACTTAAAGGAACACTAACACCTAAAAATGATCTGGGGTTATACACACACATTAATTCTCTGTATTCCATGAGGCATCTGTAAAAATTCTCTGTTTTACGAGGCTTAAAATCTAGTCTTAAACATGCTCTCTGGTGGGATCTCATCCTGTTTTTTTCAGGGCATTCATTACCATAGCTATCTTCATAGAGTATATATGGATTTATAGGGTTTTATTTCCTGTATATGTTTCAAGATAATGTAACAATCTTTCTCAATACAAAAGGAATTGGTGTCAATCTTGATAAATTAACAGAATTAGTGGTGTACAAACAATTAGCCAAATTGTATCTATATAGTATATTAAAAATCCAAGTTTTGAAATAGATTTTAGGGATCTAACATTAAATAACTACATTTTACAGATGCCAGCTAGAAATACATGACATTTAAAAAGTATATAACACAATAGGTTTTAGGTGTTAGTGTTCCTTTAAATGCAATATATCCTCAGCAGCCTGTATGACTTCTGTATTGATTCTCCAGTATTCTATCACATTACCATGGAAACACAAGGTTTCTCTGGAATATGAGGACACATCCATTTTATCTTCCCAGGCATGAGTCATGCTTTTACCAAACATATGTATAAAGTCAACTGGAGCAATTATGGGGCAAACCAACTGTACCATTGGGAATAAATAAAAATTCCCCACATTCTCACTTACATAAATTTGGCTTTTATGCTAAAGCGGCCTCCATCCCATTTCAAAACAATGTGGTGGAGACCTCTATAGTTTCCAAGCGCTTAAAAATACCATTTAACCCTCTGAGTGGCAGAGCAGTATCTAATGCAGGGCTGTCCAAGTTCAGTCCTCAAGAGCCACCAGCAGGCCAGAATGTAAGGATTTACCTGATTAAGTACAGGTGAATTAATCTTATTATCTTATTCATTGTGACCGACTCACCTGTGCTTAATCAGGGAAATCCTTACATCCTGGCCTGTTGGTGGCCCTTGAGGACTGAACTTGGACAGCCCTGATGTAATGCATTGCAAAGCATTGTGAGACTGCTGTAGTAATAGGAACTGAACAATTCTGGAGCAATCCAACTGCACCATAAGGGAAACATTCCCATTGATTTAAATGGGGCTGTTAATCTCCTGAGTTCATGGGCTGGACCTGATGAACGCATCGCTTTTTTCAGCCTCATCAACTAGGTTACCCAGCATATTTTTTGTCTCCTATTGTGTAGTTGGTTTGCCCAAGAATTACTCGATATGGTCTTAGTACATCAGCCACAGTAAATGATTGGAGCAGCAGTATCTAGGGATCAGAATTGCTGTGTAATTAATGGAGAACTAACACCTTGTAATAATAACTCCCACCTGTGACATACTATTGTCAGGAAATCATCAAGGCCCTTTTGAAATTTGCCCTTATACCTGTGTTTTAGAGATAACAATCAATTCTGGTTTTCATATAAATGGAGGCGGACATGACTGTTGCTTGCAAAGTTTTTTTTTTTTTGTTTTTTTTTTAAACTTTAGCAGGCAGACACCATGAGCCTACTTAACCATTTACGGACCACACAGTGAGTAATGCATTGCTTACTTCTTTGGTCCTTAAAAGGTAAAAATTACCATGTGCAGTGAGAGAGACTAAGCTCGCACTAACGAACTTCATGCCCACCCCCTTGTACATGACATTAAGATTGACTGATTTTATCTCTTGAATAAGAGAGACAAGGGAATCACTCATAAGGGGCATTAGGATTTTCTAACCATAGTAATGTAAGTGGGATGCTATTATTAGACTCAGTGTAACCAAAATTTACTAAAAAGCCTCACTGCAGGCAGTATGGCGGAAACCAACTGCGCCATAGGGTACAAATGAAAATTAAACTGAAATAAGCTTTGCACTAAAAATCTCCCTTGCGTTACATAGCAAGAAAAGCCAGCCAACACAGTTTTCATTAAATACATAAAGTTATAAGTACAATACATTATGTAATGGTATTGGCGAAAGATCTCTCAATAAGGAGTAGTCAAGATGACAAAGAGAAAATATCTATTTTTGTCCTATAGAAGACAGGTTAGTAGTTTTAATATTTTTACTTCCAGAAGGTCATGCATCACATTACACTGCAGAACCCTGGGGAAGCAAATGTGTTTTGTCCTGTCACTGTTTCCTGTCACCTCCTTCCATTCACTTGTGGGAAATATCCCTTCATAACATGTGCTGAACGCCCTGTTTACAAAAGCCCCCTGAGCAGCTCAAAGAAGCGTGGGAAAAAAGTCCATGTGGGATTATTTGCTTTCATTTACAACCACATCTCCCAGAGAAAAGTAATTTCAGCAATGATGATATAGTTCAAAGAGGAGCAACTACTATTTCCATCATGAACCATAAACCAACATTCTATCTCATACCTCCCAAGTGTCCCTCCTTGAGACCCAAATACCACTGTCCATCTTTCTCACACTGGTGTCTCTCTTTTTAGAAGCTAGATCCTCTTTTTCTCCTTACCGTTGCTCTGTGGTATGCCTGACAGTCCGCGGACTGTTTGAGTTCAGAGTGTACGGCGGCCATCTTGGATCTCGCATCTTTAGGCCCCACAGACCTCGGGGTCTCTTTGGGATGTGGGATCCCCTGTCTCCTCAGACGTTACGGATGCAGGATTGCCAGCGGCCAAACATCCTTGGAAAGGCCAGCTTCCCAGGTCTCATGGGACTAACGGAAAGACACCTTTGAAGAAGGCTAAGCTTGACGATGGGGTAGATCCTCTGCCTCCCCCTTCTCTGCATTCTTCAGATGACAAAACATTTTCCCTGCCGCCTCCTTTGGCGATTGTGGATGAGTGGCATGCAGAGGATCCTGTGTCTGAGGAAGAGGTACGTTGGGACGATCCCAGTGGTTCTACTTCCCAGTATGTGAAGGAGTCTGTTATGGGACTTTTGGATAGACGTACAGATGGCCGGACTTCGGAGATCCAGGAAGAGGATAGTTTCTACGACTCATGGGAATCCACTCTTTGACCCTTGTTTCCTCCGCCATCCACGATCTTCAGAATGGGCTCTTCTGGATCACTTGGCCCGTTTTATACCTTTCTGAATCAGAAAATCTCTCGACTGGGAGGTACAGAGTCATTTACGGGCCGAATGTCTGAGGTCATACTGACTCCAGAATTTGACCCAACAGTGCTCATTTTTATGTCCAGATCCGGTCGGGACCCTAGGAAGGTTATTGGCTTCCGGATCCGCGTTGCTAGGCGGTGGATACGTTTCTGCAGACTTGGCCAACCTGGGGGGCGTATGCTTTTCCCCCATTTGTGATGCTGGCGAGAGTGATCCGTCAGGTTCAAGCTCAGAGAGTGAATATCCTTCTGGTTTCCCCATTGTGGCCGAGTCAGCCATGGTACCCGGACCTTCTAGAGTTCTCTTACAAAGACTCGCTCCTCCTTCCATTTTGTTCGTCTCTTCTCATGGATCATCAAGGGAGTCCTCACCCGCTCGTCCTTCAAGACCTTCTGCAGTTGGTGGCTTGGGAGATTTCAGGGGTTCCTGGTCGGTTGAGGGACTATTGCAAATGACTAGAGATCTTTTGTGGGACTCCTGGGCGCCTGGTACGAGAAGATGCTATCTTCCTGCGTGGAATGCTTGGTCTGGCTGGTGTATGGAAAGGGAGTACGATCCCTTTACAATGCCTGTTTCTGCAATCTTGAATTTTTTATATCTTATCGATTTTCTCTAGGTCACTCTTTTAGATCCATTAATGTTATGCGATCAGCCATTTTAGCCGCACATGTCCCGGATTTGGGGGTTCCTGTTGGGTAGCACCCCTTGGTGTGACGTCTGCTACAAGGGATTAGGTTGTCTCGGCCTCCGGCACCCAAATACTCTAGGTTCTAGAAAGTTGATTTAGTCCTTCGCTTTTTGCGGAACTGGCCTACAAACGATTGTCTGTTTTTGCGTCAGATTTCGGGTAAGCTTACATTATTGCTTTGCTTGGTTTCCTTTCGCCGGGTATTGGATGTTAGGGCCTATGATGTAAGATGTTTATTCTGTCCTCCCAGAAGGTGTTTCTTTTTCTATTTCTTGTCGCACGAAGTCGGATTCTTCGTCTGTTTATCCTTTTTTTCGAGAGGTTCCTCAACTCTGTCTGGTTGAGGTGTTACTTCATTATGTGGCGGTTACTGCTCCATTACATTTTTCACCGACAGGACAGCTTCTTGTTTCCTATGTTAAACCTCACAGACCAGTTTCCGTTACCACCTTAGCTCAGTGGGTGTGTTGGATTTTTTCTCTGGTGAGGGTAGACCCCAGGTTTGGGGTCCATTCGGTTAGAGGGGCGTCTGCAACATGCTCCGTTGCAGTGGGAGCATCTATTGCCGACATTTTACATTCCACTGACTGGTCGAGAGAGAATATTTTTCAGACTCTTTATTTTCGTCCAGCGGAACATGCGTCCCGTTCACTTTTGTCTCACTGTTGAAAATGTAAAATATGAAGCCTCCTGTCATGTAGTAAAATCTACAATTATATAGTACTATAAGCAGTACAATAGGGTATGCTATACTAATGTTTCATGGTTTTCCCAAACCACTTCTTCAGAATGAGCTTTACCCAAGCAGTTTGGGTATCACATTGCTCCACAGCAAAAAAAAAAAAAAAAAAATGATATGCCCCTTGCCCCTTGCAAGGGAGGTATGTGTATGTGTATGGGCATTTCTGGGTGTGGGTACATGCATTACAGTCTTTGCTGTACTATATACCTGAACCTCCTTTGTAATCATACAGTTATTCGTGACCTGGGGTGCAGAAGTATGGTTTTCACACTAACTTTCAAGCACAGAAAAATTCAGAGGATATAATCCTTTAAAGGGATAGTAATACTTCGTTTTATCTTTATTTTATTTTGTAGGCGTTAAAAAAACATGAAGAGCAATATAAGTGTTATCTCTCAAACCTTTATGGTTTGAGAGATATTCACAAGCAAAGTTTCCCCTCCCGCCCCTTTTACTTCGTGTAAGCCATCTCTTCTCAGATGTGGAATCTGGTTGTAAGACCAGACAAATATCAGACAATCTTCTTCCTATGAGAACAATGAAGGCCCTGCCCCCCTTGACAAGTTTTTCAGGTTTTTCCCTTATCTTAATTGAAGATTGTCCCTCTCTGCAGTCTACCTGGGCACCTCCCTTCTGATCTGGTTGAACAGTGTTACATCAGTAAAAGGGGCGGGATGGGGATACTTTGTCATTGAATTACTCTTGAACTACAACTCTGACAGAATTGAAATAACACTCTCCAAAGTCCAAATACTATGATGATTAATTAGAGCTGCTTTTATTATGAAACATTACTATTCCTTTAAGGACCAGAAGGATGAGAAATGCATTGCAAAGCAAAGAGTTGAGCCCCCCACTTGTCATTAAAGGGTTAAGCTGTTTTCAAGTAATAGCCTTTGCTAAAGCCCTTCCATATTAACTTTACTACATATTAATGCATAACTTTCATGTATTTTAATGTGCCCCCCAAATCATTTTTAATATAGCATTAAGCGTATCCATAGTTGTATTATCCTTAGCAAGTCTGGCATTATTTAGAAATTCCACTTCTTCTGAGACTCCCCAGCAGGGATCTTAACATAGAGAAATATGTGCTCCTGCACTATCTGTCTGTCCAATGCAACCTCCCCTCCTTCCCAATCATAGAGGAGACAGAGACAGACAGCGCAGGAGCACAGATGCCTCTTCGTCAAGATGTCCGACTTGTCAACTGCCAGGGAGTCTTCAAAAAAGCTGAATTTCTTAATGCTTGACTTGCTAAAGATAATACAAGAATGGATATTGCTTAACCCCTTAAGGACTAAAGACGTACTATGACCGTCACGGTCCTTATACCCTTAAGGACCAGTGACGGGCATAGCATGTCACATACTTTTTATTTACAGCGCTCTACCGGGAGCGCTGTAAGTAAAAACAGGGCCTAAAATTGACCGCTCCAAGACTGGAGCGATCTCACTTAGGCCTCAAAGCAGCGAGCTGGTACATGTAACAGGTCACGTGTACTGGCGCGTTGGCAAGGATCAAAGCGGTCCTTAAGGGAAGGTAACTTCCTTGGACCGCTGGTCCTTAAGGGGTTAACACTATATTAAAAATGATTTGGGGAGCACAGTAAAATACTTGAAAGTTCCACTTTAAAGTCCTGACATTAAATGTACCATGATGGCCGACTGGAGTGCTTTGTTTCATTACGACCTGTCTACTATTCAAAGGGTTAAAATCACCATTAAAACGATGGAAATTTTTATCTGGTCTCTTTGGGGCAGATGGACTGGCCTGAAATTGCTCTACTTTTGTATTTCTACATATATCTCAAAGCTTCACCCAGCCTTGACTAGCAAGGTTTTAAATATATATATAGTGTTACAGATGTGGAAAGCACTCACTCATAAGATTGCTTTTGCCCAGGTGCACAATCCCTTAAATGTATGTACAGCACCCGTGGGTCTTGTTACTAATATTTTAAAGCTTTTATTATGTGCAAAAAAATCGTCAACGTTTCAGTCCGCACAAGACCAGCGTCTTGAGAAAGGTCCCTGTGCGGACCAAAACGTTGACGATTTTTTTGCACATAATAAAAGCTTTAAAATATTAGTAACAAGACCCACGGGTGCTGCCCTCTTCTGTTTATACATATATTATATATATATAAATTTTTTTTTATTTTATTTTTTTTTTAATATACGTATAGGCTTGCACTTGACAGTGGAACACTAAAACAACATTAGTGAAATACAATGATTGGCGCCCTTCCCCGTAAAAGGAATTTTAACATATACTCAGCCAAAGCAATGGGACAGCACTCGCAGACATATAATTGATTGAAGCAAAAGGATTTTAACTCAAGCATTCACACACATAAAATCTGCAAAAAAAAGTGCACGACAACTCTGCTCCCGCAATCAGCCTATCTGCAGAATGTGTAACAAAACGAGAGAGACGCTCTACTGTCTGTTGTTATAGTAACCGCCAGGTCCTACTTTCTATGGATGTGCTATGGATTAACCCCTCACCAAAAATGAACATGCTCACCGATGGAAGAAGAAGAATTCCATCAAATATAAGCACAGTCACTTTACTTAGAATAATAAAATCCCTTTCAAGCTATTCCATGCCTCTGGTCTTTTGTGGAAACATTCCTCAAGCCATTTCCTTTTTCTCTCAATACACATTTGGTCAAATTTCCTCCCCCCAAAAAAGCAGTAAAACAAGCTTTTGGTTCCAGTTTATATTTTGGGGGGTTGGAGAATATAACAGAAGTACGAACAGTAGAAATGGCAGTAATCACATTGAATGACTTCAAAATAATACCAGCTGCCCACATAGCTACATATTTAGAATAACTGGTTATTGTTACAAATGAGAGAAAAGCAGTGGTTATGTGTGTTTTGCAGCCAATTTATAGGGTTATGGACCTCAGAAGAATTCATTTTGGCATAAGACAGAGATGGGAGGGATAATACGATTGTTTGCAGCTGTTTGAATAGGCACTTTTAACCTTTTACCTTTATAGAATGTCATAGGCTTCTTCAGCACACTGGCAAGAAACGGACACACTTTTGGCACTTGATGGATAAAACACAACATCTACCAGTCTACACCTTCAATTTTTGCATTAAAAACAGAAATATGCAAACAAAGCAAACATTTACAATGTTAAAACAGGAGTAATTCTGGGCCAGTCAACCGAGCAATTGATTTGAATGGTGCTTCTAACATCCTGAATGCTAGCGAGATATCCATGCATTGCTTTGCAATGCACTGGAGACCTCTCAAATGTACAAGGGTTTAAAAGTCACATTTAAAGTGGAACTATCCCTGAAAATAAAGTGCCCCCCAAATCATTCTGCATATAGCGATACGTTTATCCATACTAGCATTACCATGAATTAGTCTGGTGTTACTGATAAATCCAACTAATTCCTAGAAGCACAGGCAGGCATCAGCGCAGACATCTTGCCAAACAGACATCTCTGCGCCTATGCTGTCTGTCCCAGTCTCATCTTGGGGGAGGTGCATTGTACCTTGTGGTACAGGAAGGGACTGATGGCACAGGCGCACATATGCTGGTACAGCAAGATGCCTGCCTCTGCATCTGAGAACGAGTTGGATTTACCAATAACGCCAGACTTATTCAAAGTAATACTAGTATGGATATGTGTATCGCTATATGTATAATGATTTGGGGGGCACTTTCCTTTCAGTTATAGTTCTGCTTTAAATTAACTGGGGTTACTTATTCCCTATGACGAAGTTGGGTTGCTCCATTTGTGTTAGGCTAGAGATCACATGGGAGTTTCGAACATGCTGAGTGGCAGCACCATTCAAACTACCATGTCAAAACTACCACATCAGTCCCTGTGTATCCCCCCAGGGACGTAGTCACCATGGTTGTATACCTCCCAAGTGTCCCTCTTTAGGAGGGACAGTCCCTCTTTTAGACCCAAATCCCTCTGTCCCTCTTTCCCAACCTGATGTCCCTCTTTTTAGGAGATCAGACTGTGTGGTGTGTATATAAGTGTATCACATTGCTCTACAGCAATAAAACTCACACTAATGTTTGTATAAATGTCAGTATGTGTGTTTATAAATTAGTATGTGTAAATAAAATACTTTGGTCTTGTTCTAAATCATTTATTAGGTTTCACAAGTAGGTGTCAATAGGTCATGAAATAGCCTAAAAATTCTTGGTAATGCCACGCCCAACAGACACGCCCCCAGCAACACCCCCTAAAACACAAGTGTCCGTCTTTGGCAATATGAAATGTTGGAAGGTATGTGGTTGTCATGATGCATAAGTTTATGTGCAACTCAAGGTGGTGTCAATAAAATGTTATTAGCTTAACTCAGGCGAACCAGCAATTGATTTGGATCATCGCAAGCAACAAATTGATCCAATTATCTATGTGAACGCTGTACAGAGTCCAAATAAGCCAAACCAATGCTAAAACTTTTCTGTAATTTTCTCTGAGTGCAGGAAGTTTCCACAAGTTGCTTTCAGGCCTTAAAACCTGTGCCCAAATGTGTCCTGGAGCCAGTGTGAAATTATCTGACTGATTACAAAAAGTTAATATAAATTACATGCTAAGATTAAGTGTAACAACAACAACTTCACAACGTCATGACAGCTGTATGAAGGACACACACAGAGAAAGTACCCTATTATTAGAACATCCCTTTTAAGTTTTAGGTCATGATTTCTGAACAGTGTAAATGCAAATGAAGAGGGTGTAATGTTAAATATAATTCAAACTTCCTGCTAAATTAAGGCTATAGTTAAAGGGACAGTGTGTCCTAGATGTATTAAAAAAAAAAACCCCAATTCTCCTTAACCCTTTGAGCACCAGAGGGGTGTGCAACACTCGCGTACCATTCTGGCACTCAGAGGGTTAATAAATGAGGTATTGGAGAGTCTATCCCTGACACACCTAAGTGGTCTCGCAAACTTAAAAAAACAGTAGTTACTTTTTGATATTTTTACCATCGTATGAATTTCTACATGGACTCTAAAATCGGTTGGTTTCCTCTTCTACTGCCCTTTATTTCATTAAACCACCCAGTGATGATAAAAAGCCAACCCAACTGCTCCAGGATTCAAACAGTCAGTTCCAGCCATCCCCCAGTGTCTCAGCACATATGATTGATGCTACAGCGATCGCATGTGGCAGTGGAGCAACAAGACAAAGGCAATGTATTTATGTAAACATTGCTTTTGTCCGTTTTCTGCCTCCCTCTTCCTCACTGTGATCATGAGTTAGAAAGAAGCAGAGAACAGAGCTCAAAAGATATCAAATGGCACTTTTATTTTATATGGTGGTTCTGTGGACAGGACTGGTAGGTAGAGCATGCTTGATTACTTCATGACCGATTGACACCTCTTTGTGTAGCTGAATAAATTTATTTACAGCAAGATCAAAGTATTTTATTTACACAGACTAATTTATAAACACATATACTGAAGCTTAACTCCTTAACGTCCAGTAGTCTGGGGTTGGATTCCCCTTAAGGACCACACATAGATGTTATTTGGCAAGCCGGCACATGTAACCGATCAAGTGTACTGGGTCTCCGAACAAGTGTCTGAAACCGACTGCTCCGATCTTGGAGTAGTCAGTTTCAAACTCCTGTAGTATTCAGTGTTCCAGCTGGAGCTCTGTGAACATAAAACCCAGGACCGTCATCGGTGGTTAAGGGGTTAACAAAAATTTGTGCGAGTTGTATTGCTGTGGAGAAATGTGTTACACTTATATACATAGATCACATAGTCTGATCTACTAAAACAGGGATACCAGACAGAAAGAGGGACACTTGGGCAGTATTAAACATTCATACCTTCTATCCAGTTCTTATTAAAAATGCACAAATCATCACAGGAAAACCTATGAAAATGTTGTGGGTTTTTTACCACTTTATATTGTTATCAAACTAAATGATGGGTTATACACATAAATATGGCATCAAAAGAAAGTTCTACGTATCATTAAAAACAGCATATATATTGTGTTGGTGTACTAAATGAATCAGAAGGAAAATATGGTTGAAAAAGGACATACGAAAGAGGCCAAAATTGCTCTGGTCCTATAGTGTAGAAAAGGGGGTTAAAGACTATAAGGCTGCAGAAGGCATTGCAAAGCAATGTATTGTAAACCCCTCTGGTCCTCAGGGATTAAAGGGGCAGTAACTCCTAGATGCAAAAACACAAAAACAAACTTTTGGCCACAGGGGTTAAAGTTGTCTCACAAACTTTAAAAAAAGCAGTTACTTTTTGATATGAGGGCCAAAATAAAAACAAATATCTGATTTTGTCAATGTAACCCTTTAGATATAAGAGGAATATGCAGGGGATTAGCATACCACTGTACTTATCCCAGTTTTGTCCTAGGAGGCACTGCCCTCTTAAAATCTACTAAGAACACTTATTCACTGGACCACAATCAGAACTTTATCTCTCCATACGCAATATTTATTAACAAAAAAATGTGCAAATATTTGCAAGAGTTTTCGGCAGCAGTTAGCAGGTTCACAAGACACTTCAGTACAAGCTTACTGATGTAGTTGTAGGCTGTATGTGCTGGTGCAGGTGCCTGATTTAATGGTGCATGGCATCCATCCTCTTTGATTTAAGGAGGTGCGCTATGGTTGGGCACTCAGTTAAACACAACAGACTTCAAAGTTCAACAAGCCTGTATAGTGATCACTCTCAAGAAACTATAATTTAATGTAATTATGAAAAGCAAACATAGGCAGGTCTCCGACTTACAAAAATCTGACTAGCTACCATAGCATCTAGGGATTCTGGGAAATTAGATGTAAACAGACATTCAAAATGCATCACGATCCACTTTATTACTGACTTGGCATTTTTTTCATGTCATTACTGAGGAGCTCTTTCTCCAGAGGAAGCTTTGTTTGCTGATGGTTATATTTTATGGTAGATTTTTGGACTTTAAAAGATAGAGGAACACAAAATAATTAACATATTCACATTTTTAAAGGGATAGTAATATTTACAAATTACTAATCCCCATATTGTAGGCATGCTAAAAAGAACTTTATTGCCCCCCGTGTCATCTCTCAAACCTTTATGGTTTGAGAGATAATAGCTTGCAAAGTTCCCCCCTCCCTCCCCATTCCCTGAAGTCAGCGTTCTATTAACGAGATCTTGGCTCTGCTGCAGAGCCGCCTGTCATACGACAGGCTTTCCCTGCAGTCAGCTACAACTCTGACTTCAGGGAAAGTGGAGGGAGGGGGGATCTTTGCAAGCTATTATCTCTCAAACCATAAGGGTTTGAGAGATGACACTGGGGACAATACAGTTCTGTTTAGCATGACTACAATATGGGGATTAGTCATTTGTAAGTATTACTGTCCCTTTAAATTTGACAATAACATTCTTGCAGTAAAGAAGCAGAGTGGATGACTACACAGAAGCAAAGATAGCAGCTCATGAAAGCTGCTATGGCTTGAAGTTCTTCCAATAACAGGTGGCATTTATTAAAGAAACACTAACACCAAACATTTAAAGGCATAGTAATGTTTCACAAAAAAAAGCAGTTCCCATTAATCTTCATAGTGTTTGGGCCATGGATAGTGTTATTTCAGTAAAGTCCGAGCTGCTGTAGTCCAAGAGTAATTGAATGATAAAGTATCCACCTCCCACCCCTTTTTCCTAACGTAAGCCGCATTCCCTCAGATGTGGAATCTGGTTGACTTGACTGGACAGTTGGTATAAAGGGACAATCTTTTTACTGTGAGAATAAGGAAAACCCTGCCTCCCTTAACAAAGGAGAGCAGGTTTTTGCTTATGCTCAGTGAAGATTGTCCCTCGCTGCGATCCATCCGGACATTCTTGCTGCTCTGATTACTCTGCAGGCCACTGAGGTGAGCAGTGTTACACCAGTAAAAGGGGCGGGAGGGAGATATTTTATCATTCAATTACTCTTGAACTACAACTCTGACAGTATCAAAACAACGCTCTCCACGGCCCAAATACTGTGAAGATAAATCGAAACTGCTTTATTTATGAAACATTACTATCCCTTTAAATATAATGATATAACCTTAAACATAATTTACTTTCAGTCAGCATATGTAAACATTATCCATGCTCAAAGAAAGAACTGTGCCTTGAGACACACATATTGAAAGTATATGTATAAAATGTTATATAAAGCATCTGTATGTTATTTTAATTTGGGGGATTATTTTATTTCCATTTTTAATTGAATCAAAGGGTTAACGTTTTGCTTTCTACCCCCTTTGCAGATGCCCCATGCAAAATAAACTTGGAAACAGGAACAATCTGGCTCATTTCCTATCATCCCATTTGTAAAGTGTCTGTGCAGCACAAGAGATGAGGAGTCTCTGAGAACTTTATAACAGGATGTGCTTCCCAAGTGTATCTGGAGGATCAGTGGCCTGCGGAATAATCCTCTCCCACAATTTCAAACTTCAATCCATCAAGTAGGGCTGCTTGAAATATCAGTCTGTTTGACTCTGCATGTTTGTAACTATGGTTCTGCTATAATTAAGGCATAGGGAGGAAGTGGTCTAAACTGTAGGCATTATAGCAAGTGCGACTTAGAACAGAGAAAACAGTCTGGTACAGCTGCATCCGTTGCCAAAGATGAAAAAGTAATCACACAAGCCGTTTCATATTCATGCTGCACACATCTTATATATTTTTTTCCTCTTCTTCAGGGACCAAAAATACATTTGGATGCAATCTAGAAAATGTAAGGAAAAAATTACACGCGACCGGAAAAGGGAGCTTCTAGAGCTCTGGCCAAGATTCAGAACAGCATTTTTCTACTGAATCTTGAAGCTTGGACTCTAACCTTCACATCTGTTCTTCATTACCCTGGAGATATCCAGGAACTCATTAATCTATCCCATGGTAAACAGTTGGCTCAGAAGATGAGGTTTTTAAAGTCCAGAAGATCAGCGTTCAATATATTTTTTTGATTTGGGTCATTTGTTGCAAAAATCAAAATAAATAAAAAAATTATATAAAAAAATGTCAAAGCTGATCACGGCAGTTATGCTATTTGCAAACTCTTTCTTGGTCTGCATAAATTCTTTTTTCATTGTTTAGTATTATTAAAAAAATGGCAGTTTATTACACAGAACTGTCCAGAGTAGGAATAATTGATATTTGACAGATACACAGACTTGTATTGAAAGTTTATAATCAGGCTCTTAAAGAGATAGTAATGTTCCCCCCCCAAAAAAAAAAAATCAGCTTCATTTAATCTTCATAGTATTTGGGCCATGGAAAGAGAGAAATTTTACTAACCGATATTTCCTTTTCTTCTGTGTATCTCCACGTCACGATAGAATGATGGGAATTTACTTCCTTCCTCCAGCTGGTAGGACTGATTCAAATTAGTTAAAAGGGTACGCCCCCCCAAGCTACTTCAGTTATACCGGTTTGTCCAAGCTGAAAAATATAGCATAAATAAGGTTAAGGGTGGGTGTGACGTGGAGATACACAGAAGAAAAGGAAATATCGGTTAGTAAAATTTCTCTCTTTCTTCTGTGTACTCCCCGTCACGATAGAATGATGGGAAAATACCCAAGCAAACACAAGTAGGGAGGGAGACAAAACTATAGGCAAAATATGATAGGTTAAGCATGTAAGACAAAAATCCATACCCCTTAATGTGGTATTGCTGCTTGCAGTACTCCTCGTCCAAATCTGGCATCAGCAGAGGCTTCTACATCCAGCCTATAATGCTTGATGAAAGTAGATATTGACTTCCAAGTGGCTGCTTTGCATAACTCCTGAGGAGTAGCGTTAGCCTTTGTTGCCCATGAGGTGGCCATTGCCCTTGTGGAGTGGGCTTTTAACTTGAGGGGAGGAACTAATCCCGCCTCTTTATATGTAGAAATGATACACTGCCTGATGCATCTGGCCACAGATTGCTTGGACGCTGCTGAACCTTTTCTTTTACCCATGTATATTAGGAATAGGTTATCTGATTTCCTAAATTCTTTTGATCTTTGAAGATAAATGGAAATACACCTTACTACATCTAAGGAGTGTAACCTCTGTTCTTTTACTCCTCTTGGGGAGGAACAGAATGAGGGTAAAATGATTTCCTGATTCTGGTGAAACTCAGAGACTACCTTACCTCTAAATGATGGCTTTAATCTAAGGACAACTTTATCCTGATGGATAACTAGATAGGGTGACTGACAGCACAGGGACTGTAGTTCGTTAACCCTTTTGGCTGAAGTGATAGCAGTTAAAAAGACTGTCTTCCAAGTTAAGTGTCTTAGTGATACTTCTTCTAGGGGCTCATAAAGAGGAGAATCCATGAGTTGAGTGAGGACCAAATTTAGATCCCAGG
The DNA here is from genome assembly GCA_037306005.1 of Rhinophrynus dorsalis. NCBI lineage: Eukaryota > Metazoa > Chordata > Amphibia > Anura > Rhinophrynidae > Rhinophrynus > Rhinophrynus dorsalis. Next base: position 144,638,935 of record CM074725.1, on the reverse strand, counting down.
CTGGGACTACTTCCCTGAACCTGGGACGCAATTTTTCTATAGCCTTAACAAATCTTTTAATCAGGCTATCTTCTGCCCAGTGCCTTGTCATAACTGCTGAAAGGGCAGACACTTGTACTTTGATAGAGGCTGGACTCAGACCCATGTCAAAACCTCTTTGCAGGAATTCAAGAATTACTGGAGCATTAACCTGATGCTTGTGAATCCCATTCTTTATAGCCCATACTCTAAAAGTTTTCCATATCCGATCATAAATTTTGAGTGTTGATTTTTTTCTACCAGATAGGATGGTCTCAGCTACTTTTTTAGAAATACCCTGGGCTAATAGAGCCTGCCGCTCAATCTCCAGGCTGTCAGCTGGAAAAAACTGGGGTTTTGATGAAGCAAGGGTCCCTGAGACAGTAGGTCTTTTCTGTCTGGTAGTTTCCAAGGTTTCTGACTGGATAGTCTGACAAGGTCCGAATACCAAATGCGCCTCGGCCATTTTGGGGCAATCATAATGACTTCCGCCCTGTCTGTTATCACTTTCCTGAGAACTTCCCTTATTATAGGAATAGGGGGAAATATGTATGCTAGGGAGAAATTCCAGGAATGCTTCAATGCATCCTGGCCTAATGCTCCCTCTGTTTTCCCTCTTGAAAAGAACCGAGTGCATTTGCGATTCTGCAGATTCGCCATTAGATCTATTTCTGGAGTCCCCATTCTTCTGATGATCTGAAGAAAAACTTCCTGGTTCAGGGACCATTCCCCCGGGTGAATTATGTTCCTGCTTAGATAGTCTGCTTGTATGTTCTGTACTCCCGCTATGTGGGAGGCTGTAAGTGCCTTTAGATTTTTCTCTGCCCAAAGGAAAATCTGAGATACCTCTCTGTTTAAGCCTGGACTTCTTGTCCCTCCTTGATTTCGAATGTACATGACCGCGGTCATGTTGTCTGACCGGACATGTACAGCTGTTTTTCTCAGGTTTTGTTTGAGGTGGATTAGGGCATATCTTATTGCTCTGATCTCTAATAGGTTTATATGCAGCTCTTTTTCTTTCTCTTTCCACAATCCTTGGATTGTTTTGCTCTCCCAGACCGCCCCCCATCCCCAGGGGCTGGCATCTGTCGTCACTATGTTCCATACTGGATCTTGTAGTGATGTTCCTCTTTCTAGGTTTTTTCTGTTTGTCCACCACAACAAGTCCTGACGCACCTCTGCTGGCAATTTTATCCTTTGGTATGGATCCTGATGATGTTTGTTCCAGTGTTCTAGAAAACAACACTGCAGATGTCTTGCATGGAACCTTGACCATGGGACTACCTGAATTGCCGACATCATATTTCCCAGACACTTCATGAACTGGTGCGCTATGTGACTCTTTCTTTGTCTGAACTTCTTCACTTTCTTTAGGATGTTGTTTATCCTTTCTTCTGACAGGTTGATCACTGCTGTTCGTGTGTTGAATCTCATTCCTATAAATGTCAAATCCTGAGTGGGGATCAGATGACTCTTTTGAAAATTTATCATCCAACCTAGTTCTTCGAGATGGTTTACTATTAACTCTGTGTTTGCAACGGCTTGAGTTCTTGATTGAGCTATCAAGAGAAGGTCGTCCAAGTATGGGATGATCAATATTCCTTTTTCTCTTAATGGTTCTAAGGCGGCCGCCAGAATCTTCGTGAATACTCTGGGGGCTGTAGATAGACCGAACGGCAGTACCTTGAACTGGAAATGCTGTTCTCCCAGGGCAAACCTCAGAAACTTCTGATGTTCCCTTCTTATTGGAATGTGGAAAAATGCATCCTGCAGATCTATCTTGGTGAGGAAGTTCCCTGGGAGTACTGATCTTATGACTGTTGATACTGATTCCATCCTGAAAGTTTTTGTTACCAGACTTGTGTTGAGCTTTTTCAAATCCAAAATTGTTCTGCCCGAACCTGAAGGTTTTGGAACCATGAATAAGACAGAATAGATTCCTGAAAACTTCTGTTCCATCGGTACTGGCTGAATAGCTCCTTTCTGCTGTAAAACTTTGAGCTCGTGAAATAAAAGGCTTCTCTTCTTTTTGCTGGATGGAATCCTGGATGACTTGAATCTGTGTGTTGTTGGGGTCTGTATAAAGGGAAGCGGATAACCCCTTTCCAGGATTTGTTGGACCCATCTGTCCGATGTTTGCCAACGATGTTGAAACAGGTGTAGGCGACCCCCTATCTGTTCTGGAAAGAGGTCCCGCCACTCTTCAGAATTCTTTTTTGATTTGCTGTTTTTTTGGGAAATCTCTGCGATAACCCCCCCTTGCAGATTGGTATGTGTTCTGCTTTCTTTGTTCGTAGGGTCTTCCCTGATATCTTCTGGAGTCACGAAATGAATAAGATTTGTTTTTGAATGAGGCTGTTCTGGGAGGGGATCTCCTCTTCTTCTCTTGAGGTAAAAAAGAGCTTTTTCCTCCTGATACCTTCTTAATGATGTCTTCCAGCTGTTCGCCAAACAACATGTCCCCCTTAAAAGGAAGGTTAACCAGCTTGTTCTTTGAAGAAGCATCCGCACCCCAGGGCCTAAGCCACAGCGCTCTTCTTGAAGATACAGAAAGCGCCGAGGATCTCGCACCCAACTTAACTGCATCAATAGAGGCGTCACAGACAAAATTATTTGCTTCCTTGATAACCGACAGTTCTCTGGATAACTTTGATCTAGACATACCAGCTTCAATATTTTCATCCAGAGTATTGATCCATATCCGCATAGCTCTCGATACACATGCTAGAGCTGTGGCTATTTGTATGTTACTGCCAATAAGTGAATATTGTCTTCTAAGCGCTGATTCCATCTTTCTATCCATAGAGTCTTTCAGTGAAGATCCATCCTCTAGAGGTATGGTGGTGTGTTTGGCTAATCTGGAAACAGCCGCATCAACTTTGGGGGGAGCTGACCAATTCTTAACACCGGTTATATCAAAAGGATACATTTTAGCAAACCTTTTAGTAACTGATGACCTCCTATCGACTTTACTCCACTCTTCCGTAATAATATCCGAAATTGATTGATGGACAGGAAAACTTAGAGTAGGTTTTTTGTTACCTAAAAAAGCTGTGTCCATGATCCCTAAGTCTTTCTGTTCTTCTACTAGACCTAAAGTTTTACGTATAACTTTTAGAAAACTGTCAATTTTATCTAGGGAAAAGTCGCCTGAGTTTTCCACAATCTCCCCTTCTTCTTCATCAGTAGAGAACTCAGAAGGCCCCTGACTATTTCTGTCATCATTATCTACCAACCTTGGGGAAGAAGTGCCTTCCCCAGGGTCATCTAATCTTTGCCTTTTCCTAGGGACTATGGACTCCTGCATTGCTGAGAAGGTCTCCTGCATAGAGGCCTTCATCCATGATAGGAAGTCCTGAAATTGTCCTGGCACTTCCTGAATGGCAGCTTGTTTAAGACAATCCTGGCAAAACTTAGCATTATCTGCAAGTGGTAACTTTTTATCACAATTAGAACAAGTCTTAACTTTTGGGGTCTTATCTTCTTTAGAGGGTCCTGCCTCAGTCTTCTCTTTACTTGTAGATGCTTTTGAGGACATTATTAAAACTTAGCTTTTAATCTATACAATTTAAAAGGAAATCTACCAACTTAAATATAATAATAAAAAATCCTTACCTGCTGCCATTGCTGACTCCTTTATATTCAGCGTGCGTTCCATTGCTGAAACGCACGCCCTACAGCACCGGAAGTTATAAAAGAGGTCCAGACTGACGAAGCATCAACCTTAGAAGGCGTGCGTGTCACGCTGAACCGCATGATGTGGAGTGCTGTATAGGCTGGTCTTCTCTTTTCCCCAGGCGTCTTAGCCTTTGTATGCAGGCCAGAACACGTTGCCACAGGGGAACTTCTGTAAGCGATCCTGAACGGATCCTTTTGACGCCGCTCCTGCAGCCTGTAGTGAACAGGAGGAAAGCAATGAAGACGGACCAGCTTGTAGCCACATGCTGTGAACAGCCACTTGATCCGGATTCGGTATCATGCTTCGCGCTGAACCGCCTGGTGTGCAGGTATTTTAAATTCGCTTGTTCTCTTTTTTTTTTTTTTTTTTACTCGGCAGAGGCCGCAGCCTCATGTCCTTCCAGCTAGTAGGACCGAAAATAACTGAAGTAGCTTGGGGGGGCGTACCCTTTTAACTAATTTGAATCGGTCCTACCAGCTGGAGGAAGGAAGTAAATTCCCATCATTCTATCGTGACGGGGAGTACTCAGAAGAAAGTGTTATTTTATTATTTCACTAATAGTTGAACAGCCCGTTACACGGGCCACAGTGCCACTGCCACCCAGTCGCGGGGCAGTCACGCGCAGTGGAGACTACTGCACGTGCAGCAGTGTCTACTGCGCATGACTTCAGCACGCGCAGCAGTGTCTACTGCTCATGTCGCGCCATTACACACATTTTAGCGAATTATTATATCGGATACTATCACAGCTGTAGTTCAAGAGTAATTGAATGATAAAGTATCCCCTTCCCGTCCCTTTCACCTAGTGTAAGACACCTCCCCTCAGATGTGTAATCTGGTTCCTTGATCAGACAGATTGCAGTAAGGGACATTCTTTTTACTGTGAGCATAAGGAGAACCCTGCCCCCCTTTACAGTTTTTTCCTTATGCTCACTGAAGATTGTCCCTCTCTCTGCAATCCATCCGGACAGTCTTGCTACTCTGAGGTGAGCAGTGTTACATCAGTAAAAGGGGTGGAAGGGGGATACTTTATCATTCAATTACTCTTGAACTACAACTCTGACAGTATTGAAACAACACTCTCCATGGCCCAAATACTATGAAGATTATTTGGAGCAAGTTTTATTGTGAAACAGGACTATCCCTTTAAAATTAGCTGAGAACACTTTTTGTGAAGCATTTTGATCATAGTTGATGAATTGTTTTCGCCATATAATTGGAAAATAACTGGAGTAGTAAAACAGGTATCACTTTGGTTGATATTCTAAATACTTTTAAGGCAATAATATTGTAGATATTAAAAAAATAAATCAACTGATGCCAGACTGATCTCTCAAACCTTTATAGTTTGAGAGATATAAGGTGATAAAGTTCCCCCCCCTCTCCTCTTTTGCAGACGTCAGCTGTAAAGCTGACAGAAGGAGATTTCGTCCTACTCGAGGCAGCTCTTCAGTAGAGCCGAAATAGCGCTATCTACAAAACAATACCTCACTGAAACAGTCTAGAAAGTATGCCGGTTTTGCAATAAGACTTTGTAGACTGTTCCAGTGAAGTATTTCTTTTTAGATTGCCGTATTTTGGCTCTGCTGAAGAGCCGCCGGCCGGCCCCAGGATCTTCTGTCAGCTAGAGGCTGACGTCAGTGAAAGGGGAGGGAGGGTGGAACTTTATCACCATATATCTCTCAAACTATAAAGGTCTGAGAGATCGAACTGGCATCAATTGATTTATTTTTTTTTAAATATCTACAATATTACATTTTATTAATACAAGACATTACTAACCCTTTAATTTGGTTATACAAGAAACTTGGGCATCAATAAAAATTAAGAAAAATGTTTAAATGTGAGTTGTGACCGCAGTGCTACATATACCATTGAATAACATCACAGCACACAGGACTTCCTTTCCAATGTGTTGCATACCCCTCTGGCCTGCAAAGGGTTAACTAACACTCAATGCCAGAGAGGTATCCAATGCATTGTGGTGCGTTGGCTAACTCTCTGGCTCCCAAAGGGTTAAGCATAAAGGCAAAGTGTAGCAATACTAGGGCAAACCAACTTCACCATAAAGCAATGTGTTGCGTAACCCTCTGGCACTCAAAGGGTTAATAGACAAATATTTCCCAAGTTCCTCCTGATTTAAATGGGGCTTTATTTTAACCCTTTGAGTGCCAGTGAGGTGTGCAACACATTGCAGAGCAATGCATTACTTACCCCACTGGCACTCAAAGGGATAAAGAGGTCTCCAACTCATTGGAACCCAATGTCTGGAGACCTCTCAAGCATTCACTGCGGTAAATCTTTGAGTTGAAGAGGGGTATCCCACCCATTTGCTTTTAAATTAATGGTGTTATGAGAATTTTAATTTGCTCCCTATGGTGCAGTTATTTTGCCAAAGAAATGCATAATTTTTCCCTTAAAAAAATGTCCAATAATAATTATATGTTATTTTGTAGATTTAAAAAATATAAATTATGTGGCGCAAATCCAACCTCTCAGACCTTTATGGTTTGAGAGATATTCACCACTACAGTTCCCCCCCTCCCTCCCCTTCTCCTGATGTCGGTTGTAAAGCTGACAGGAGATCCGCGTCGGCCGACTCGAGGAGGCTCTTCAGCAGAGCAGAAATAGCGATATTTAAAATGAACTACTTCTTTGAAATGGTCTACAAAGTGTGCTTGAAAACCAGGCACACTTTGTAGACTGTTCCAATGAAGTAATTATTTTCAAATATTGCTATTTCGGCTCTGCTGCAGAGCCGCTGGCTGGTCCCAGGACTGGGATCTCCTTCTGTTAGTAGAGCGCTGACGTCAGGAGAAGGGGAAACTTTAGATGTGGATATCTCTCAAACCATAAAGGTCTGAGAGATGGGATTTGTGCCACATAATTTTTTTTTTTAATCTACAAAACAACAAAATTATTATTGGACATTGGTGTCCCTTTAAACATATAACCCAAAGCTTTATCGTACGTTGTGTCTTTTTTCCATTGAATGCTGTGCCTTTGCCCTATAGCACACTGAGGCGAATGTACTAGGAATAAATGAAGTAAATCTGGAGCTAACTAAATGTACCACAAAGAAGACAACATTTAAGTTGTTAAAAGCACCATTTAAATCAATGCACATATTATAAACTAGTTGAACAGCCCGTGTACGTGGGCCATAGTGCCAGGCAGCAACAGCCGCGGTGCAGTCATGCACAGTAGAGACTGCCCGCGCTGCAGCTGATAACAGAGTGGGGCGCTCCGAATTCAAACCGTAGTCCTTTCTGTGACTATGGTCTGAATTTGGAGCCCCGCTCTGTTACCAGCCGCAAAGCGGGCAGTCTGTACTGCGCATGACTGCAGCATGTGCAGCCGTCTGTACTGCGCATGACAGCTTCTGACAAACATACATTACCAAATTATTATATAGGATGCTTGTGAAGTCTACAAAGTGAGACATCTCGAACACTGAAAGCGTTAGAAGCACCATTCAAGTAAATTGGAATTTTAGGTCTCCACTATGTTGCAGTTCATTTACTCCAGAATAACCCCAGGGGGGTTATGCACAAAGTTGTAATAAACAGGTGATAGAGTGGAGATAACTTCTCCACTGATATCACTTCTCCAATCTCTATGTTATTCTATGGAGTCCATGCACTAAGATCTCTCCTATTTGATAAATCTTAGTGTATATGCTCTATAGAATAACAAAAGGAATTGGAGAAGTTATCTCCACTTTGCCACACCTTAGTGCATCTCTCCCCAGTTCTTCTAAGTATATCAACCTCAATGTCATCCAAAAAGCAGGCATCCACATTACAGACCAGTCCCCAGTACAGCGGTTATAAGACTTGACAGTGTATAAGCTGCCAAGAATGAGGCACGATGTGAAGTTATACTGCGAAGACAAGAAAGGAGTATTATTAGCTTTAGAACCTGCTGAAAGGGAGTAATCAGCAATGAATAACACTGTGCTTGATGATCAGTTACCTTTGTTAATCTGAATATGCATAATTTATTAAATCACTGTTGTAGTTTCATACATTCTACTTGTAGTCCAATCTGAATCACATATGACAAAGGGTGGGGAACCAGGGGAAGATGCACTTAGGTGTGAAAAAGAGGAGATAAATTGTCCAGTTCCTGTGTTATTCTATGGAGTCTAAGCACTAAGATTTTTCAAGCTGGAGAGATATTAGTGTGTAGGTTCCATAGAATAACATAGTAACTGGAAAAGTCATATGATTGGAGAAGTTATCTCCTCTTTATCACACCCTAGTGCATCCCCCCCTCCCCCAATAGTTATATAGCTGCTCTACAACTCCAAGTATAACTAGCCAGACAGACATAGGACAACAAAGGATGATGGGAGTTTTAGCCAAGAACACCTGTAAATCGATATTGTGACCAGCCATTTATAAGATCAAAAGAACAGTCTCATGTAAGTTCACAAATCACATCTCTGTAGCCCACTGCAGCTTTGCCAAAGACAAAAGTGAAAGATCAAGGGTTAAAATACACGGGAAACCTTAAACTGTTGGAAGATGATGAAGCAACACAACCATAAAAATGAAAATGGCCACAACTTTGTGAATCACTCCTGCTGAGTATGTTACACGAGTGACTCAAACAGGTGTTATGCCCCCACCATGGGACATGAGGAGTATTCAAGGAGGGTGTAAGGCACTGTAAAGGTCCCAAAAGACCAAGGTTTTGGGCCAGCCTAAAGCATTATTGGTGAAGAAGGCATCCAAAGTAAACCATCAAAGTGCTTTCACACATTTAAAAGAAATGGTGTAAAAGAGCACAGTCGTGTGATACACACCACACAGTCTGACCTCCTAAAAAGAGGGACGCCAGGGTGGGAAAGAGTGACAGAGGGTCTTAAAGTCTGTGGGTGGGGTACTGATCTATAGGGTACTTCATTCAGACTGCTCAACATGGTCTACTGTTAGGAAGTTTGAAAACAATTCAAGCTAAATTAGAGATCAACACAAGCAACTGCACATAAAATGCACAAGTATATAAAAATAGATATGCAGGCTACTGTATGAATGACTGCTAGTAAAGTGCTGTTCATTTGTTCATATTAGATCTAGTTCTCCTTTTTCTAGATCAGGACTGTCCAAGTTCAGTCCTCAAGGGCCACCAACAGGCCAGGATTTAAGTATGACCCTGACTAAGCACAGGACAGTCAGTCAAAATTTAAGGGAAATCCTTAAATCCTGGCCTGTTGGTGGCCCTTGAGGACTGAATTTGGACAGCCCTGTTCTAGGTAATTGCTAAAAGAGACAGCATTGCAAACAGTTAAAAGCAGAAAAAGACTGGGGGAATGAATCAGAAATGTTACTCTACAACCACAGCTAGAATCTATTTTAGCTAAGCATAATAATCCAAAGCATATTCTCCAAGTGTTGGTGAACATATGATTAGAGGGAATGCGCTGACTCAGAGATGTAGCAATGTCAGACAGCTATATAAACCTGCAATTATATCATGCCGGGAACGAATGAAAATTTATCTGGTGTTATTCAACTGGAGGGAGAGGGGAGGATAGGCTGGAGGTTCCTATGTATGCATTCTCTGGACTTCCAGCCATCTCATGCTGAAACTTATTGGTGTTTGGCATCCCATTACAGTCTCTGTTTCCTGACACATAAAACTGCCAGATTCCCTAATCACTATATCAGCAGCATCCCATAATGAGCGTCCTTACTGAATTTTGAATGGAGGATATTGAACAGATGTACTAATGGGGAATGAAATGTCCCAGATGATTCTTTAGCATGTCACCCTCTCCAATAAGGAGCAAGAGATTCATTTTTAACTCCTGGAACATCAGAGAGGTGAACAATGAGGTGCTTCACAATGCATTGCACACGTGTCTGTTTACAACGGTGTCACAAGCGAAGGCTATAGGCCCTGTTGAGACAGTGGGGAGAGTGTGGGAGTGAAAGGGTTAACAATACCAGACCCCTGATTAGCTGTTACTATTCCTAGCTACCACCAAATTTATCCCTGAAATCCCTCCTGCACTATTACCCCAGTACTACAATTTGCAGCCCCCACCAAGACTTTATATCTGGGCTTCTTAGGTTACCTCAAACACAACAGAGTTACAGTATAAAATCACCTTAATAATCAGACATATATAATTAAACCTTTAGTAACATGTGCTACCTGAGCTTCCTGCAGAGTAATGAGTTCATATTAGAGAACAGAGACTAGAGCTGATTAATTGAACATTTAATCTGAAAAAAGGCTTCACAGTGCTGGTTACAAAAATACAGAAATAAAGGACATACACAAATATGGATTAGACATTAGCAAAACAGTCCATAAAATAAAATATGAGAAACTCAAGAGATCCCTATACACAATTACCGATATATTAGGAGTCCTTGCGGGAACTTCAGGTGGTAAAAGCTCTCCTTCCAGTTGTTGCAAAGAAATGCACTGTTTTATCCAAAAAACCCATATTAAATACTTTCCACAGTTCCATCTAAGAGGCCAAACCCCCTGGGTGTTACCTGGGGGAGGTTTGGCCTGACAGTTTACGCCCACTCAATCCGACCTGTCAGGGATGTCACTGTCTACTTGAAAAATCATAAGGCTTCCCAAAACATGCAACCCACAGCACACCTCTATAATATTATAATAATCATATTCATATCTGTGTGAATATCTGGACACCAAACATGCTGGGTCTAACTGGATGCAAAGTGGCTATTCTTGTAACTCACAGCAGGAACACCTCCCCCTGGCATGTTTGGTACCCACCACAAGGGCAAAACCTGGGTATTCGGAATATATATTTGTATTGAACCATTCTACACTATATACACAGGTTCTCCCTATTTCATAATATTTGACTGTCCCTGGATGAACCCCATCAGACCAGAGGGTCCAATATATTTTATGACACTCTGTTCTGTTCTGGTGATCTAATCATTCAGTTTCTGGTGAGGTTATCTACTCAGCTAATTTTATGGCCTAAGACTGGTGCACTTTGAATACATACAGGTCAGCAAGCAAACAAACAAATTATACAACCCAGACGGCCAACTCATGCAAACGGGATAAGAAAAGGTTTTCCTTAATACATTCTTCTTACAACTATTTACTGTCCATCAAACAGTCTCTGTTCTACTTCTTAAAACAAAAAAGAGGTTTACCCTTTGAATAAAATTAATTGTTCCATTAATCCCAGTTAAAGCAGGCTTCAACTCCTTGGATTCGAAGATAGATCACTCATTGTAGTCAGAATAAAAAAAATTGGCTTCATTGAGATTGCCTTGGGGAAGTAGCAAAGAAAAAGAAAATATTTGATTGCTGCCCATGTACTTTCCTTAGTAAATACTGCATAACAAAATTTAAGAAATAATCACCTAGCCCATGTGGGATCAAACCCAGCCTTGAAAGTCCGTATACAGGCCAGGATTTAAGGCAAGGCCAGATTTCATATTAGGCAGAGTAAGTAACTGACTAAGGCACTGAGTAATGCATTCAAAGTCAACCAGCTGCGAAGATATCTGATCTTCACAGTAATACCGACTCCATGAGTACACTGGAAGTGGATTAAAGGGGTAGTTTATTGACCCTATACTGCCCTTTAAGCACAGTTGAGTTACACAGTGGCTCACTTTTTTTTTTGACTAATCCACCTGTGCTCTAGCCCTAAGCTTATCTAACGGTTAAAAGTACATCTTAACTTTTTGCAAATGGGGCTCTTATTCATAGACAGGAACTCTCCCGATCTGGCCCAGTGTTAGTTACTGGGTCTCTGGAAGATTAGCGGATTGTCCTGCTGTGGCGAGTTTCCTGAGAAACTCGGCCCACCTCTCCTCCTTCCCTCCCTGTTCTGCCCACTTCTCCAGCCCAATCCTTAAACCCCATCCAGTTAAGCCCCACCCACTGTGACATAAACCACGTCATTAAAATAAGCCTGGTTAAGGCCTTCTCCGGGGGCTCCACAGGTGAAGGATTCCAGGTATGCCAATATTCACATCTAGGTACTTTCAAGATTTGCCCAGTATATTCTATGTTTTTATTACCAGGTCTATGGGGACTGAACCTCTTTCTCCACCTTCCTTCTACCCTAGTTCCATCCATCCTGCTTAACCCCAGACCTTGCAGGACTACGGACTTCATTTGACTTAAACTATTTCTGTCATTTTCTGTCAAACGAATAGCCAAAGTGACATCTGAATAAAAAATAAAAGAAGTCAATTCCTTTAAACGGTTTTGTCATTACTATGGTTATAAAAATCATAATATTTAAATCCATCTGTGCCAGAGGTGTAAGATGAATATTTATAATACTTTGAAAAAGAAACTCCACAGAACATATGGACAGTCAAAAGCTCCCTTTCTCTTGAGAAGCCCATCTCCATTATAAATTTCCAATTCTTAAAGGGACAGTATTGTTTCACAAGACAAAGCAGCTCCGATTAATCTTCATAGTATTTGGTTCGTGGACAGCATTATTTCAACACTGTCCGGGTTGTAGTTCAAGAGTAATTGAATGATAATGTATCCTCCGCACATTTTACTGATGTGCATGTTTAAGTGCACGTGTGTGAATTTTTTGTGTACATGAATGTATGTTTGTATATGAGTGTGTGTGCACATGTAAATGTGTGCAAATATGAATGCATGGACATGCAAATGTCTGTTTGAATTTGTGTGCGCTACTATCCGTCTACTTTTGGAATAGAGCTCCCAACATTCCTGACTGCTGTGAAGCCACAGATAATATGAGGTTTTGCCAGCATAAGCTGGAGAGGCACAACTGAGCCACACCATATTAACTTGAGAGAATGGGTAGGGGCAAAACATTATTACACATAAAAAAGAAATGATTAGCTTAACTTCTCTATACTCCACCACACAAACAGTACATTTACTATCTCCAACCAAGTAGGAACTGTATTCATTCGTGACTGACTAGAAGTGTGTTCAAAGTTGCATATACAGGATACCTCTACTTCTAACATGACACTTGGCTCAACCCATTCCTAGGGTGCAGTAAACTAGCAGCACATTGCTGAAAAGCATAATTTTCATAAGCAATAATTTTAGAAAAAAGTCAAAGAAAAAAAAACAAAACAGTTTTAGCATTGCCAGAACCCACAAACCACACAATGCAACATATTTTTCATTTTAATAATGAGATATACCCTTTAAGCTCTGCTTTATATTATATACTAGTATGAAAGTCCGTATACACGGGATAAAGTGCACCCAGCGGCCCTGGCTGCTGCCCTGGAGCAGAGACAGACAGTGAGCCGTCCGGAGCTCCCTGCTCCGCATCAGAGCGTTCGGCGAATCTCTACTGCGCATGACTGGAGTCATGTGCAGTAGAGACTTGCCGAACGTGCTGATCCTTAACCCCTTGAGTGCCAGAGTGGTACGGAATGCATTTGTACCACTCTGGCACTCAAAGGGTTAATGGGGAGCTCCAGACGTCTCACAGCGAAGCTCCCTTGTGTGCGAAACCACACATGCACAGTAGAGACTGCTGGAACAGCAGTCTCTACTGCGCATGTGTGGTTACGCTCACAGGGAGCGACGCATTCTATCACTTTATGTTATAGAATAAAAAAGCCTGACATTTGTTGGTCCTCCAGCGCACCTCACCCTTGGACACAACAGTCCTTAAGGGGTTACGGTAATTAGTTTGGTTACAGTAATTAGTTTGGTTATGGTAATTAATTTCTGGGTTGGACCAATGTTATCATACACTATGCTATGAATTTATCTAGATAAAGCCCACATACTGGAGTCATTTCTAAAAAAGAGTGAGTTCAAAGTTTGGTCTCAACCAAACTAATTTGCATATTGTGTGGGAGATTAGCATAAAGTGCCACAAAAATATGATGGGGGACTTGTGCAATTACACTTGTGGGTCTGCCATATGGACCATGCTCTGACACTGTGTATTGATGTTCTTCTCATCTGAGGTGGTATGCAATGCCAGGAAAACTTGCTCTACCTCATACTTCTGTTCATTCGGTGTTCCTCCGATGCTGTATATGAGGTGCTGTGCAATGCAAGGGAGACTCATGAGTCTCCCTTGCATTGCACAGCACTTCAAATCCAACATTGGAGCCACACGGAATGAGCTGAAGTATTAGGTGGAGCGAGTCTCCTCTCTTGCACAGCACCTCAGATGAGGCCAACATCAACACACAGTGGGGCAGAGCACGGTCCAGATGGCAGACCCACAGGTGCAATTGCACAGGTCCCTAAACGGCCGATCCCTGCATCAAACAGTAGCTCACTGTTGGAATGTGTGTGGGTGACAACTACACTGCATGGTGGGGATGGATGAAACGGGCTGAGTGTGTGGGCATGTTGAGGGTGTTGTGTAGATGAGGGGTGCATGTTAGGGATTTGTGTTTTTATTTTAATACCTGGATTCTTGTGAGGAGGTGTGCGAGTTTTTGGAGCAGCGAGAATCCTCCATGATCTTTTTTCTGTTCAGACAGAAGATGAGGTTGGGCAGACATTTTGACAGGAGTGGCCAGGCAGCATGGCGGAGATTTAAATATCAACTACTTACTGCTGATCTTGGGTATGCGTGTGCCAGACACGCATGTTTCTTTATATTTTATGTATGGTTACATGTTGTTTACATGTTTTTAAATACAATGAAGCATTTAATTTTAGGGATTTTTTTTAGAACATATTTACCTGTACGATACATTCTTTAGGCCCCCTATCACAAAAATATTTTAAAGATGCCAAACTAAAACCTATTGGACCATGGGTAGGGTTGCCACCTTTTCCTCAAAAAATACCGGCCATAGTTGTGGGTTGGTGAGGGAGGAGCCATAAAAGGGAGGAGCCACAAAAGGGGAAGAACCACTCAATGTTGTTAACCCTTTGAGTGCCAGAGGGGTACTCAACTCATTGCTTTGCAAAGAGTTGTGTACCCCTCTGGCACTCAAAGGGTTAAAGAGTGAAAAGAGCAACACAACACCACCTGACTCCCATGCGTAATTCTTGTGTCATGTGTATTGTAATTGAACAGGGAAAACTGCCAGTGGGATGAAGTGGAAAATAAGACAAAAAAGGAGCCACGTGGGGACACATCGACTATCAACTACCAATAAAAAAAAATCTTCCATTGATATTAAGGTTTTCTTTTCAAACACAGGTTCATTGTGAGACAAGAGAAACAGCAAAACGGGTACATTTTCTGCCCCCCTGCCACCCCGTTCCTCCTCCATAAAATGGCCACCACGTTCCTCCTCCACACACTGCTCACCTCAACATTGCCCACACTGTTCACCTCCACAAACTGTCCACCCCATCCTCCTCCACACACTGCCCACCCTGTCTACCTCAATACTGTCCACTACCTCACTGCCCAACCTGCCCAACTTCACACTGTCCACATTGTCCACCCTGTCCAACTTCTCATTGTCCACCTCCACACTGCCCACCTTGTCCAACTTCACATTGTTCATCTCCACAGTGCCCACCCTGTCCTCCTCCACACATTGCCCACTTCCACACTGCCCACATTATGCACCTCTACTTTGCCCACCTTGTCCTCCTCCATACACTGCCCAGTTCCACACTGACCACCCTGTCCCCCTCCATACAACACCCACTTCCACACTGTCTTCCTCCACACATTGCCCAGTTCCACAATGTCCTACCTTAGTTCAGACCCCCCTGGCATCATGGTGTGGCGGCCATGTCGAGCTGGTGGCATGGTGAGATGATCCCTGCAGTCTAGCACCTTCTTTGGTCGCCAAAGTAATTTGTGCCCTCCCCCCTGGTTCATCATCACGCGCCCCTGCGGCTCGTGACGACATCATTGTGCTGTTTGCGCATACTCATGCGCACAGTCTTCAGTTAGCTTCACTTCAATGAGTCTCAATAGACTCAATGAAGAGAAGCTGAATGGATCTGGGGACATTTGGAGACACATTCCCGGACTCCGGGGACAGTGAGGTCGGGTGCAGCAATCACTGAGCAGCTGGCAGAGTGCTGGTCAGTGGAAGAGACTAACTCCAGATGCATCGCACACAAATACCGGCTTCTCAACAAAGAAACAAAGAAGTTAATTACCGGCTATGCTGGTAAAATAACTGCCGGGTGGCAACCCTAACCATGGAGCCTTCTTGGATGCTGGGCCTCAGCACAACTGTACCTTCTGTAGTTACATCCCTGTTTGTGATACAGACTGGGTCTTCAATACTGCTAAACTACTTGTTCTTAGGTGCCTTATGCATCTTACTGATACAGCAAGGATTAACCCTGTGGATGCTAAACAGGTCTTTAATGCATTGCTTGGCAATACATCGGAGAAGTTTCTAGCATTCACAGGGTTAAAGCAAACGGTTATCAATTGACCAAGAAAAGTGCTTGCCACATATAAGACCTTAGGCAGATTCCTGCAGTGTCAAGATACACAAATGAGTCTTATTGCTGAGCCCTCCAAAAAGGTATCTTTTCCTTGCAGTCTGTTAGACCAGTCAGTAAACACAAAGAAAAGGCTGACCTGAGGCAATCTGTGTGCAAGCTGAGATTTCAAGATACGAGAGAACAAAGCTGGGTCACCCTTTGACTTTGTAAAAAAAAAAAAAAAAAAAAAAGGAGAGCACTCAAAAAGTTAAACCAAGAATACATATAACAGTAGCCTACAGTTGTAGGACAGCTGGCTATGTTAGCACAACAAAAGCAGGTGAAGATGTCTTAACCCCTCTGGTGATGAAAATCAGACCTCACTAGAATGCTACCAGACTTCCAGCAAAGGAAAAATATAAGTGGAAGGTTGGATTTACATCTCATGCACACCTAGGCAAGAAACTTGGTGCCCCAGTCCCATCCATGACCATACCCCTATTCTTCTCATTATCTTCCTCCCCCAGCCCAATTTCTGAAACAGAAAATACTATTCATATATCGAAACAGAAAATAAAGCCATTTAGTGGTTAGTGCAGAGGTACATAAGCATTTCCTATATAAATCATTAACTAAATAAGCTACCATAAACTGGGAATGGATCTTTGTTGTAGAGAGACAAGGATGGTGTTGGCCACACCTACAACTCGGCACATAGGATTTGACCATAAATGCTGAGGTGCACCTCAAATTACCACCCCACTTTGCCTATTGGGAAACAAAACAACTATTTTTATTTCCAAAAACAAGAAAGGTAGTTAAAAACGGAGTGTGCAGAGTATAGCATGTAATATCTCAAAAACAAGTCCAGAGGCAAACCCAGGTTTTCCAGAGAGGGGTATCCATAAAATAACTTTGCAATAACAAATAACTACAATGTATGTAATACACTGCATTCAAAATCCATTACAGTTATTCATGCATAGACTACAAGTGTGCAGTCAGCTTTCCACCAGCTGTTGATGGACTTCAATACCCATTATCCTGAAGATGATGGGAATTGTATAACAAATAATGGCTGATTGGGTCAGGTTAGATGCCCCTGGCAAAGACATGTCTAAAACAGCATTAGAATATCTCAACATTGTGGTACTACTGTCCATCACCAAAATGATTGGTCAAATATGTAAGGGGATGGTTGTGGGCAACTTAGTGGCCCCTCTTTGTTTTCTCTTTGGAACCCGGGAAAAGGCATGTCCTCACAAGTTCAAAACAACATACCTAAGGGTGTAATTGTTCTGCATGCAGTGGATTAAAATAGGCAATATTAGTTAAAATGTGACTTAAAATAGAGTATTAAAATGCTTTTCAATGTAAAGTACATCGTCCTCCATGTCTACTTCTGTAAACTGCATTCTGCCCAAAACAATGTGTGTTCAGAGTAGAGGGGTGGAGAAAGTGAGAACAGCCAGCTGTATTTACCATGTCCACACTCAATAACTGCTTAGAAGAGCCTTGGGCTGCATTCTGTTGCCTATAGAAACTCATCACTGGCTTTATTTCCACATTTCATCATGCATTACAATAGGTACTTATCACCAACATTTAACAGAATTGTGCCCATCCATAAGATTATAATATAAATACATATCAACAGACAGGAAAATGTTTACAATACAAGTAGTACTTAGGATTAACCTATTTGATGCTGAACACCTCTCCTGTGCATTGCTTCACAATGCTTTGGAATTCTCTTGTGCATCCATAGGGCTGAGTGACAGAGAGGCATCATTGGATATATCTTTGGCAAACACAGGATTAATTAGCATGAACTGATCAGAGCTACAGGAAAATTAAAAACAACTAAGGAAAACTTCAGTAAATGCATCTGAGACCCCCCCCCCTTTAGCAGTCATGAGGTGGGATGCACCAAGGAGTGATAAAGAGGTGAAAAAAACAGAGAACACTTCTTCAGAGTTCTAAACTCTCCGAGTCCTGTGTTATTCTATGGAGCTAATGAACTAAGATTTCCCCAGCTTTATAGATCATAGTGTATTGACTCTATAGAATAACATAGGAATTGGAGAAGTGATATTACTTCAGAAGTCAAGTCCACATTATCACCTATTTAGTCTTGTACATTCTAGCACGGTGAATTTATAAAAAATATGTCTCAAACAGCGTCAATTTTGTAACAGAATATTAGACCAAATTTTAACGCCAGGTATAATCTGTTCTTAAGAAAAAGTGGCGGACATATATTGATAGAATAGCAATTTACACCACATTTAAAAAGATGCCATTGTTCATTTATAAATATCACTTTACATGCATTAGAGATATTTTAATGAAAACCATTCAGAAACATTTAAAAATACTTTTTATAAATCTCCCCCATTTTCTCTAATTACTAACTCCAGTCAGTTGACTTTTTTGAAAAGTAGAGTAGAAATGGTCTTGTCCAAATAAGAATTGTGTCTCGACGTATGTATAAAGAAATGTACTAATTGCGCCAAAAATAAAGGCAGTTTTAGTGATTTAATCTTAACCTTTTGAGTGCCAGAGAGATATCTAGTGCATTGAATTGCACTGCATTGGATGCCTTTCCGGGACTCAAAGGGTTAACATTAAGTATAACCTGTTCTTAAAGAGATAGTAATGTTTAGATATTAATGTAAGGTTGATTCTTCGATATAATGTTTTGTAAGGAAGGGAACCTTTCTAAACATCCATAATATTGTCATCTTACTTTATTTTAAAGTGTCCCTCTCCTGCCCCTTTTCCATACATCACAACGCCTCCCCTCAGAGCAGCAAGTAGGCCCGGATGGATCTCGACGAGGGACAATCTTCTGTCAACATAAGGCAAAACCTGCCTTCTTTCTTCAAGGGGGTCAGGGTTTTCCTTATACTGACAGACAGAAGATTGTCCCTCGTTGCGACTGGATTTCAGATGTGAGGGGAAGTAGTGTTACGTATGGAAAAGGGGTGGGAAGAGGACACTGTAATATAAAATAAAATCAAGACTACAATGATATGAACAGTTAGAAAGGTTTGTTTTGAAGAATAGACCTTGAATATCTAAACATTACTAATAGCTTTAAAGAAAGTATATAGATAGTGACCGCAATGCATGCAAAAAAATATTCTCAGAGAATTTTCTGTAGATTTTCTCAGATAGATGTATTTATAAACTTGACTTTACCCCTCTACAAATATGTTCCGTAGTGAATTTGTAACAGTTCTTAAACATTCACTAAGAATGCCTTTTTATTAATTTCCAATGGCCCATATTTATAAAAACTGTAGTTGTTCTGAAGTAAAACAACGGCACTGTAGGGAACATATAAAAATCCCTGTCAAATTAAATTGGACTTTTAACCCCTTCAATTCTAGAGAGGTCTCCATCATACTGAGGAACAATGTGAGACGTCTTTGGCATTCAAGGGGTTAAAATGTTCTATTCAAGTGCAAGGGAATTTAGACAAATTTATTTGCCCTTTATGAAGCACCTGGTTTACACCAGAATAATAATTTGCTTTTAAAAATATGGACTGATGAGCTTTAAACGTTTGAGTGCCAGAGGTGTGCGGAACACCCCTCTGGCACTCAAAGAGTTAAGTATAATATTTTGAGCAATTATGGTAAGGTAGAATTTCCCATTAGGTAGAGTAGGCAACTGCCTAGAGCTGTGCCGTCTACACTCATATTCTGAATTGTGGGTGTGGTCACATTGTCCCTACACCAGTTTATATACACTTTTATTGGCTATTATTTTACTCTTTGAATGCTAGCGATCTTCAAGGTGATCTCTCCAGGAATCAAGGGGTTAAAATAATTTTTTTTTTAATGTTATAGCCCAAGGGTATTTTCTGTGTCACTAAACAGTGCATGGGATTGAGGGTAATGTCATGTGATATTATGTGATGAGTTGTGGTGTGGCTATGGGCAGAGCCAAGGCTGGTTTGCCTATGGGCACCTGGGATTAAATTCAGTCCTTATTAGCAAGTTTGTTCATGGAAATACAAAGACAAAAACAGAACTGGAATAAAGGGGAAAGGAGCAGACTATCAAGAGAACAATATGTTGCATGTCCCACTGGCAGAAAATGTGTTACACCTAATAGCAAATGATTAGCTAGAGTCTGATACAGAAGACACATTGCGAGAGATTTAAAACAGCCAGGACAGGGAACTTTATTGCTAGGTCCAAACTAAGAGCCTTATTCGTCAAGGTAAAAAGGTGCAATTCTGAAGCAGTGCATTGGAGATCTCTCTAGCATTTGAGGGGGAAAAAAGCCCCATTTATTTCCATTGCCTTAGAATTGAACCTTTTTTTTTCTTGATGAATAAGGCCCATATACCTGAAACTGGAATGGAAAAATCCAGTGAGCCTGCGATCTTAAAGTATTGCTTCTGGCTCCTAAATGTGGAGGCATTTCATATGCATCTGTTACCAACATCTTTTCCCTCACTCCTAAAATCCCTATCTGGTTCTAACATGTATTATTGTTTTCTCTACCCCTGATCTACACATATGTATAAGTGGCCCCTTAGATGCTGGAGGCCAATCTCCAAAACATTGGGGGTATTTCACTAAGGGGTGCTAAAGCAGAGATAACCTATTTAGTTCCTGTGTTATTCTATGGATCCTATGCACTAAGATCTCTTTCATTTGAGAAATATTAATGAACAGGCTCCATAGAATAACATAGGAACTGAAGAAGTGACAACACTGGAGAAATCATCTCCACTTGATCACCCATTTGTGCAGACCCCCGCCATTGTACGCTTAGGAGACCAAAAAAGAAGAATGTAATGGCATTTTTCATTACAGTCAGTATATAAAGCTTATACATCTACATACATATTACCCAGTGCACATGATCACACATAAAATAGAAGCACAATAAAAAATTAATGCTATAAAGTACACTTTGTTTTCCCTAATTGTGCTTTATGAATACAAACAAATGCCTTTATGACAAGTCATAATATTACAGCTCGCACAGGCTTGTCGCCGCTCGCACAGGCTTACCAGGCACAAAAAAATATCTAAAACCAAAATGTATCTTAATGGTTTTAACCCTTGTAATACCAAAGTGGGGAGCAATGAATTGCTAACTCACTTTCCCCAAGGAGGAAAAAAAAAACAAGGGAACATTCACATCCATCAAACTTGTGCCCATTTGCTTTAATATGTAAAACTAGATTAGCGTAGGGGATTTTTTTTTTTTTTTTTTTTTTATTTTACTGACTGAAGTTATGCAGCATTAAAATCTGGCACTTCCTTTGCAGTAGCTATGGATTAGATGGAGCTCTCGGAACCAATACTCCCTATATCCTTTCTTCTCCCTTCTTCCCTTTCCACTCTTTCCGTCTCTTTCTCTGTATATTCCTACCTCCCCCTTTTTTTTTTATTTTAATAATATACTATCATGACGAAGGAGGAAGATGACGAAATACATGAGGAAATGGGAGGAGTGAAGGATTGGAATAACAGAAGGAAGGATACTGGAAACATAAGTGTCTGATCCTCCTTCTCTGCAGCTATTCTTTACTCATCTCTATCCTTTATTGTGTTATTTAGATGTAAGATTTATCTCTTCTCATCTTCTCAGTTTCTTCACTTACTGCTTGGTTAAAGCTTCATGTTTTATTTGTGATTAGCAATTCACTGTTCACAAATTTGTTATAATCCTTTCCTCGTACCGTATGTTGTACTTAAATGTCTTGAATATGTTCCTGTATTTCTAAATATGAAACTCAATAAAATATTTTACAAAAAAAAAAATCTGGCACTCCACCTCAGGACTTCCCACCTCCCTCCCAGCTACCCTAAGGAGCGTGTTCACGCTTCCCTTCATAGCTATGTTTCTGTGGTGCAGCATATTACAGCAAGCTCTGTTTACCATGCTACTGAGTTTGCAACCTCAGTAGCATGGTAAACGGAGCTTGCTGTAACGCTACACCACAGAAAGACAGCTAGGAAGGGAATCGTGAACACGCTCCTTAGGGTAGCTGGGAGGGAGGTGGGAAGTCCTGAGGTGGTGTGCCGCACATACTGTGTGTCACACATTGCGGAAGTGCCAGATTTTAACCCTTTGAGTGCCAGAGGGGTATGCAACGCATTACAGAGCAATGCATTCTGTACCCCTCTGGCACTCAAAGGGTTAACACTGCATAACTTCCGTCCTAGATCCGTAAAATTTAAAAAAATCCCCTACGCTAATCTAGTTTTACATACTAAAGCAAATGGGCACAAGTTTGACGGATGTGAATGTTCCCCTTTAACAGAAAGGGATATAGGGCGAAATGCAAGAAACGTGTGCAATCGCTATTTACAGTGTACTTTTGATGGCAACATGATTAGCACCAAAATGTTACTGAATTGTGCACGTTTTTTCTCAATTACAGATCATGTGTTAACGTTTTAGCGAATGCTTTTCAAAAACTGGTAATGGCTAAAATTTCTGCTGTTTTGTGAGAGGATTAGTAATTGCGCCTAATTCGGCAATGCATTTACTACACATTTTCGTATATTTTGCTAACTTTGCCATTAATTTAGGAGTATGTGCTATTCAGTACAAAGGCATTAATAGGTTTCTTGCATCAAAACATGAGCATGGCTTTTATACAATAGTAAATACTCTACTTTCTTGCATTCCACCCTATTTGTCTACACACCTGCTTTAAGCGAACATCCCAACAGAAGCACAAGACTGGCTCAAATGTAGCTTGAAGTGTAATACTTTTTAACACAAAATACACAACCTCAGGCTCACTATTAAACAGTTAGCAGTTACACAGGGAGAGCCACATTCCATTTCCTTCTTGTCCCCACACGTATCTTCACTCACAATGCAACTATTTTTCAGAGTATGTCTCTTCTGCTCAATGGTTCTAACGAGTTATACTCCTGAAACACATTTAGAGACTGTTCCTATGGTATAAGAAAATATATATGACGTCTGCCCTATCCCATTTAAAGAAGTTTATTATATACCTTATATAAAAAGAGGAAAACAACCAATACTCATGTCACTCAAGGGCCCTATGTGCAAAAGAAATCTGGAATAGTTTTGGGGCAAACCAATTGCACCATAGGGCACAAATAAATAAATAGGTCCATTAAATGAAATGATACTTTTAACTCCTTGAATGCTAAAGATGTCTCCAACACATTGTTAAGCAATATGTTGGAGACCACTAGGGTTCAAGGATTTAAAAGCCCCCTTTTAATCATTGGGAATTTTCATTTCTCCCCCTGGTACAATTGCTTTGTTCCAGAGCTGCCCCTTTTTAGATTGCTGAACTGTACACCTTAACCCATTAAAGACTAGAGGTGTATGCAAAACATTGTTTGCAATTCGCTGTACACCCCTATGTTCCTTAAAGGGATAAGGGCCTTATGCACAAGAGTAGCATTTCTGGGACAAAGATACTGCATCATAGGGGACAACTAAATACTGCTAAAATGGTCACCAATTTAAATGGGGCTTTACCCCCAGAATGATAGTGAGACCTCCAACATATTTATTCACAAGTTGTTAGTGACATCTATAGTATTCAAGGGGTTAAAAGACATTTAGGGCTTTCTTGCCGAGTAAAACAAGGGTACCATCACCACTTAAAGATGCATATTTTCAGAGTTCTTACAACTGTAAACTTTTATTTAATTCAATAACAGTGCCCTCTATTGGTCAGATTCCAACTTTGTTATTCTGTTGCATTCTCTATGAGAAGTGAGTCACTGACAAACCGTTCTCCACAGAAGTAATCACACTGACACTTCCTGACAATGTGAACGGATATGAAAAAAAGATAAAACCGTATTTCTAACAATTGACTCTACTTTAGTGACAGACAATCAAATTCATCCCAAGAGCTATATTTGTGGCCCTGAAGTCCTCCTATGGTCCAACTGCACACACATTTTGGTTAAATATTTTCATGAGAAATTGAAAAACAGGTAGATTAACGCCTTGGATGCAAGAGATGTTGCCAACCCATTGCTTAATAAAGGGGATTTTAATCCCTTCAACAGAAGTAATACTTAATATGGAAAAAATACATATTGTAGGGTTTATCTCCCCTGAGTAAAAGAAGGGTACTCCCACTGCTGAAATGTGTTTTATTCAAAAGTTACTGCAGCTCAACACAGAATTTTTTTTAGGTGCAATATCACAGTGGCCTGAAATTATAAAGTGGCTCTGTTGCTACACCATCCTATGAACAGATCTGGTCAATTGACCATAAATCTCCATAGGATGGTCTAGCAACAGCGCCACTGTACAATTTCAGGCCACTGAGTTACTGCATCTAAAATTTCAAGTTTGAGCTGAAATAACTTTTGAATAAAACATCTTTCAGCAGTGTGAGTACCCTTGTTTTAGTCTGGAGGATAAACCCCACAACATATTTTTTACATTTTAAGTATTACCATCCCTTTAGATTTTAGGCAGGTCTCAAATACATTGTGGGGTTAAAAGTGCAGTTTGCACGAATGAGAATAGGATATTTTAATTTGCCGCTATAAAGCCAAGGGCAAACCTTTTGGGGGTTCCAGTTGCCTAGAATCTTTCCCCTTGCACTCGTTTGCTACCTCAGTATAGGTAAATACAAAGTTTTAGCACCCAATAATGATACATTTTTGCTAGCGTTTTGGATATAGGCCATTTTGCAGCTGTTGTTGGAATATAATCATCTAAGGATGATTGAAATTGTGGGTCCATCAACAGCTGGAGCACCACAGGTTTCCCACTCCAAAATTTTACATCCCTTTCTTTCTACATAGGGCCCTACATTTATTTTCGCGTGTTGCAATAGGGAGAGGTTTGGGAATGGATTATGAGGCAAATCTTGTCTCACAGCAGTTTAGAAATGTTTAGGCAGTGTTGGAACAAGTCTGAACATTACATACCTGTTTCTAACACATCAGATTTCAGTGGAAAGTGGAAATTTCCATCAAGAGGAAGAAAGTCTGCTAAAGCAAGGCTAGGCTAATCAAGTCTTCCAGAATTCACCCGCCCAGTCTCAGAGTTGTACCCTTTCTTGGCCCAAGAAGACAACCTTGCATTATACCAGTGCAGTGAGATGGGCAAAACTCCAGAATGACCACTCCCTTGCTCAATGAAACATTAATACTAGAGTTCTTGAGGTTGTGCAATCACATCTTCTAGAGCTGAAATTGGAAACCTCGGGCTCTCTCAAGCTGTTGTTGTACTACAAATGTCATCATCCTGATCTGGGATGCTGGTGGAGGGAGGAGTGGTCCAAAAACAGCTTCAGAGTCCAAGTGGGCCACCTCCGTTTTAAAAATAAATGTTAAGAAACATTACCTGGATTGGAAAAACAAAAATATTTAATGATTTGTTGTTACATCTATTAATACAGCATCATTTATTTTAATCTAAGCAGAAAATCCTAAAGGCCACTGTAAATCAGTTGTGAGTAGTATTTAAACAGTACTGGTTATAATGTACACAGAGACAATATAATTCCTTTAACAGGACTCAGTGTTCCCAACAGCCTTCTACTGAAGGTTTCCCAAGAAGGCTTCACTGCAAAGAGCCTGAGGTCCTTAAAGAAGCAGTAAACTTTTTTTTATGAAAATGTATATAATGTTATAGAGATTTCCCTGCTGAGTAAAACAAGGGCATCCCCACTACTGACAATTGTTTTATTCAACATTTTTAACAGTTCAAATAACCAGGAAGTGAATTTACTGTTTGTTTGCTTCCTGACAGTTCTGACAGGAAATTACTCAGCAGTTTCTATCACATTCTGTTGAGAACTGTATGTCACTGACTTTCCTCTCCATTAGAATGTAACAGTGCAACTAACTGGAATTTGACCACAAGAGGGCACTGCTAATGTTAAAAACAAAAAAAAACAAAAAAACCCACTGGTTTAAACCGTAATAACTCTTATTTTACTCAACAAGAAACACCCTATAAAATATATTTTTTCATTAAAAAAGTTCACTGCTCCTTTAAGTCCTACAAAAGAAGAATGTCTGCCTTCAGTACTAATTAAATATTAATTTTGGAGAAGCAACCCTTCCAGAATGGATATATAGTAGCCATTTGGATATTCTGCACAGATTAAGCAAAGTAGTGATTTATTATTAGGGCCATTACGTGGATAATTAACTCCTTATTTAAAGGAACACACAAACATAAAATTTGGTTATACAGTTTTAAATATCATGTATTTCCACCTAATATCTCTAAACTGTTTTATTCTATGTTTGAACTCTGGCATGCACAGACTGTCCTACATAGACACCAATGTGGACCTGTCACTTTGATTCAAGTCTGTATGTTTAAAAACTCCATTAAAACAACCTATGTGTCATGTTATCCAAACGACCTGCAAATGCACAGTTAAGGAGATATTCATATTTGGTAACATATGATAATCACAGAACCTGTATGGTACCAGTCATGTTTCATATGCTAATAAAACCCTTTCAGTGATTTTCCATAAGTGAATGAAGGTTTTCAGTGGTATTTCATATGCCAGTTAAAGGGATAGTAATGTCAGAAAAAAAGTATTAACTATATGGTAGATACAATTAAGAGAGAGTACTTGCACTTACTCGTATCTCTCAAACAGTTATGGTTTAAGAGATAATCGGAAAATAAAGTTCTCCTCGACCTTTCCTTTCTGCTTGATGATCTGTAAAGCTGTCAGAAGCAGATTCTGGTTCCTGGATCAGACATCGGCTCTTCAGCATTGCCGACAGTCTACAACGTGTGCCTGGTTTGCAATCACATGATGTAGACCATTCTGATGAAGTATTTATCTTTAGATATCATTATATCGGCGCTGCTGAAGAGCCGCGTCTGGTCAAGCGACCAGAATCTGCTTCTGACAGCTTTACAGCTCGTCAAGCAAAAAGGGGAGGGAGCGGTGAACTTTATTTCCATATATCTCTCAAACCATAATGGTTTGAGAGATATGAAAAAGTGCAAGTATCTCTTTTAATTGTATCTACCATAGAGTTAATACTTTGTTTCTGACATTACTATCCCTTTAAGCACTGTGCTGCACCATGACAATTTTACTTTCACTTTTTCCAGAAATAAAAGTATAAATATTTTCAAAACAGCTGGAGTACCAACAATTGAATACCCCTGATATAATAGGTTAGCACTTATAATAATACCTATAATACCAACATGTCAATTCATTTTCATTTCACTGTCACACAGATTTCGTTATTACATATTTGATAAAATAGCTTAGGTATGTTAGCCAAAAAAACAGCAGATGATATTTTTATTTCTCTAAACTTATCAGTCTCTCAGTACCATTTTAATTGCTAATTAAGCTCTGTGCGGCACAACCTTCATTTGAATAAATCAGCATACAGAAA
Organism: Rhinophrynus dorsalis; assembly: GCA_037306005.1. NCBI lineage: Eukaryota > Metazoa > Chordata > Amphibia > Anura > Rhinophrynidae > Rhinophrynus > Rhinophrynus dorsalis. The sequence continues at coordinate 144,611,512 of CM074725.1, read as the reverse complement.
TACCTCATAAAATTGCGATTCTGCTTGTCTTTTGGAAAACATGAAACATAGTCTGTTTTTAAAGAACTTTCAAATATGCAAACTTGAAGTCAAGGTGAGAGTTCCACCTGTTGCATACCTTGGCTAAAATATGTTTAAACTTGTCTGCCAATTCAAGTCACCCCCCATTTCAAGACAAGCCCAAACGAATATCAGTTTGTCATATAATTTGTCTTACATGTTGCTCCTTAACCCTTTGAGTGCCAGAAAGGAGTCCAATGCATAGTGCTATAGCACATTAGATACCTTTCTGGCAAACAAAGGGTTAATAGGGAGTACATCTACAGCTTTATAGGCTTTCTATGGCTATAATTAGGGGAACACCATTAGTGAGTGTGCAAGAACATCAATATCTAGTATGTGGTCACTTACTGATGTCTACCACTCCTATTCTCTGTCTCTTCCACTCCTATTTACTGGATAAAGCCTGAATAATACAAATTTCCAATACATTTTGTTTTATTTATTATTATTTCCATTTACCCAAGTAATTTTCTAAATCATTCATTTGACTTAAAAATTTTATATATTAAACATTTGAGTGACACAGGTATATAAAATGCATTGTGAAGAAATACGGTAGATACCCCCTCTTTAACACCCAAAGGGTTAAAGAGCAACTATATTGCTTTACATTGACCTAGCAAGGATTTTTTAACATGCTAACTGCCACAGAGACATAAATGCATTCATACAAAAAAACAGGATGCATTTGCAAAAACTAAGACACAACACCAATGGACTGATGATGGAAGACCCAAACACAGCTTGCAGCACCTCCGTAGTGGCGACTGATGATCACCTGGGCAGTTGCAGCAGTGAAAGTCTGGATCAGGGCCTATAGGGAAACCATGTGTGTCATTCACACTGTTGACAATCATTGCTAAGCTCTTCACAATGATCACATCATAAGTTGGCCTATGGCTTTAGCATATTAAAAAAATGCAGATGCCTACATTGCCTAGCTGGTTTAAAATGAATACCTCACTGTGTGAGATTCTCGCAGTTCACAAAACACAGGTGATACCAGCACAGTGGGGATATAATTCACCCACATATGAATTAGACCGAACTAGCCTGAGGCTGCACTGTGCAGCCTCAAAGAAGCTATCATCTGAGTTGGGGATCAGAAAACTGATTATGTGGCTATCTGGGAAGCAGGGCTAAAATGTATATCTTCACTTACACTGGTGCTGATACAAAAATTGTAATGGTTGAGAGGTCCTTCAACCATTAAAGGGATAGTAACACTTAATATAGATTAAAATATATATTGAAATGTTTCGTCTACTGAATATAACAAAGGTACTCCCATTGCTGAGAGGTGTTTTATTCACAATTTATTGCAGCTCAATTGCCTGAAATTTTACAGTGGCACTGTTGACACACCATCCTATGGAAGTTTATGCTCAATTGACCAGAACTTTCCTGTACAATAGATACCTTTCGGTATTTATCGGCTCCAGAGAAACTTGTAAAGATCATCACATGTATGAGACAGACTCCAGGACAATACCATATTCTTAGGACATAATGAACGCATAGTAAGCGTGCGTTGGGAAAAAGTTTCTCCAAACTTCCAATACAGACTGCAATACAAAACAAAAATCCCCAGTATCGCACCTCTTCTAATAATGGTTCTATATGTGAACAAGCAAGCTAGTATGTAAAACAATATCACTTTATTGAAGAAAATCTAAAAACATACTTGCTTTCCAATGAGTCCAAGAAATAAAGGCTAAATGGGGAGAGACTCACAGAGTGGGTGCCACGTATCTTACGGATGATACATAAGAGCCTTACAGGTGATACATAAGATCAACGTGTTTCACACGACAATCGCCCTTATTCGTGATCAAACACAGCCTTTCTCCAAATGACTGGCTGTATATGAATTCTCAGTATCCAATCAAATTATCAGCATACTCCATTGATCAAACATGTTGATTGGTCTGTCTTCGTTATCTACGTGAATGTTCACGAACATTTCTAATTACTCGAAGTTGAATTAAAGGAAAGCCAATCCTTAATCACTCCGTCCTTTCTATAGTTCCAAACCTCCACATTATAAGTATGTCTCTACATGGGTGTCACAGCCACAGACTAATTCCACATTGTATCCCTTTGTATTACCACAATCTTGCAAATTCTACTTATATAAGGAAACATCTTTTACCTTCTATAAACATTGTTAAATTATTGTATCACAAAGATACTCGCGATAGTGCTCATGTTTAGTTAGGTACTTTTCAGTCCGAGAGTGAAATAAAAGATTGTTCACTACATATTATGTGGAGATATAATGTGTATATTTTCTGTTTTTATATTGAATTGATTTGAAATGGTATAGGTATTGGTGATAGTTAATAAAAGATGTTTCCTTGTATAAGTAGAATTCACAAGATTGCGGTAATACAGATGGATACAATGTGGAGTTAGTCTGTGGCTGTAACACCCATGTAGAGACGTACTTATAATGTGGAGGTTTGGAACTATAGAAAGGACGGAGTGATTAAGGATTGGCTTTGCCTTTAATTCAACTTTGGGTAATTTCAAATGTTCGTGAACGTTCACGTAGATAATGGAGACAGACCAATCAACATGTTTAATCAATGGAGTGTGCCGATAATTTGATTGGATACTGAGAATTCAAATACAGCCAGTCATTTGGAGAAGGGCTGTGTTTGGTCATGAATAAGCGCGATTGTCCCTTGAAATGTGTTGATCTTATGTATCACCTGTAAGGATCTTATGTATCATCTGTAAGATACATGGCACCCACTCTGTAAGTCTCACCCCATTTATCCTTTATTTCTTGAACTCATTGGAAAGCAAGTATGTTTTTATATTTTCTTCAATAAAGTGATATTGTTTTACATACTAGCTTGCTTGTGCACATATAGAACCATTATTAAAAGCGGTGCAATATTGGGGATTTTTGTTTTGTATTGTGGTCTTAAAGGGATAGTAATACTTTGTTTTATCTTTATTTTATTTTGTAGGCATTAGAAAAACATGAAGAACGATACAAGTCTTATCTCTCAAACCTTTATGGTTTAAGAGATATTCACAAGCAAAGTATACCCCCCCTTCAACCAGATCAGAAGGGAGATGCCCAGGTAGACTGCAGAGAGGGACAATCTTCAATTAAGATAAGGGAAAAAGCTGAAAAACTTGTCAAGGGGGGAAGGGCTTTCATTCTTTTCATACAAAGAAGATTGTCCCCTGCTGTTATCTGTCTGCTCATACAACCAGATTCACATCTGAGAAGAGATGGCTTACACTAGGAAAAAGGGGCAGGAGGGGGAAACTTTGCTTGTGAATATCTCTTAAACCATAAAGCTTTGAGACATAAGACTCATATCATTCTTCATGTTTTTAATGCCTACAAAATAAAATAAAGTTAAAAGGAAGTATTACTATCCCTTTAAATGCTAGAATCCCATAATGTGTTGAGAAGCAATGCTTTTGAGACCTCTATAGCACTCAAGGAATCAAAAGTTTAATTCAAGTTCAAAGGGAATTTAGGCAATTTTTGTCTCCTATGGTTCAGTTGCTCCAGAATTGCCACTTTTGTTTAGTGTATAGTCCTGTGCAGACAGTGTACACAGACCCTGGAAGTGGAGACCTGGGATCACTTGGTATGAGAGAAGGTACCAAAACAGTTACCAGGACATTCTTTAAACCTCTGATAAAGCTGTATGGCTGCAGGATGAAGCTATTGCTAGATTAGGAAACCTGCTCCTACAGAAGACATAAAAAAAGAACCATCTCATGGCAGTCACCCTTTCCATTACATACATCTCATTTAAAATTGTTGCATACTATTTTATAAATTAGTGTCATCCAATTTTTATGTCAACATTATTTTTTCCCTTTCCATTAACCCACATATATGTGTTGGCTAGAAGCTTACCCCCTTAATTTTAGAAGCATCTGTAACACATTGCAAGGCAATGTATGGAAGGCGTCCCTAGCATCATAAAGGTTGAAAACAGCAGTGTTCAGGCAGTCCGCATGCCACAGTAAGCATCCCATTGGGGTTGCATGCGTGCTTCTAGTTGGATGGGCTTGCAAAAATAAAGCCCATTAAATATAATTTATACACAGTACTCCTCTCAAATTATCAGCCACAATAAAAGCTTCTCAGACAGCAATAAAACTCTGTCTCCTGTGAATATATAGGTAGTGTGGCTCAACTTCCCTGCTGTGAAAAGTGGAGATGATCATATCTCGAGTACAAATTCCCTGCATTGTGCTGTACAGGAGGTTTCAGGCAGCTGAGATAGAGAGCCATGATACATGCAATCACAAAAGGAAAATCCAGCAGATTTACTTGGATATATTGGAACTCTGAGCCTTGCGTATAAAGGCAAAGTTGTGCAAATATGGAGAAATCAACTGATAGAGTACTATCATATATAAAAAGTGGTATATATACACAGGATGGGAAAATACCTATTTCTTTATGAAATACTAGTTGAAGAACCCCTTATATGGGCCACAGTGCCACTGCCAGCCGGTTGTGGGGAAGTTATGCGCAGTAGATTGCCCACTCCGCAGCTGATACACAGCTGGACGCTCCTTTGGAGCGTCCAGCTCTGTATCAGCCACGGCGTGGGCAGTCTCTACTGCGCATGACTGCAGTACATGCAGCAGTCTCTACTGCGCATGACTGGGTTGTTACACACGTTTTAGTGAATTATTATATAGGATTGGTATGGCTTCATATCTACAATATGGAGTACAGTTTTGGCACTGGGTCTTAAAAATATTATTGAACTGCAAAAAATATCAAGATGTGTAGGAAAATGGATAAAGAGAATGGAAGATGTTGTGTTCATGTTAATTAGGGGTCTGTGTGGGCCATGCGTGTAGGTAAAACTATATATATTTGGCAATTTTTGGACTCAGGGGGTTCAGGGCTTTTCAAATAATTTAAATATTTATAGCCAACAGAAATGTTTTTGATATCACAGCTTGTGTCTAAATGCAAAATTTACTTCACGTGAGGCACAATGCAAAAGTTAATTTACTCAGAAAGGAAAAAAAACAAACAAAAAAAAAAACAGTAAATAGTTTTTTCCACATGTAACTAGAAAGCAGCCTATGAGGATCATGCCTAAACAGGTGGATAGCAAAAATGCTGAAAATGTGTCTGCCATTCAGGGTCTAAGATATGTCCTAAGCCCAAATAGTGAACCTTCAGTATAACACAAACTGGATCGATACTGGGGCAAATCAACTGTACTCTATGGTACAAATAAAAATCTGCATTGATTGATAGGATTTTAATCCCTTTAAGGCTAGAGAGGTTTCCAGTAAATTACAGAGCAATGTGCTTGAGACCTCACTAGCATTCACAGTGTTAAGAGCCCCTTTTAAAGGGATAGTAATACTTCAAATGTAAAAAAAAATATGTTGTAGGGTTTATCCCCCTGAGTAAAACAAGAGTACTTCCACTGCTGAAAGGTGTTTCATTCAAAAGATATTAATTTTCAAAACTGAATTTTTTAGGTGCAATATCACAGTGGCCTGAAATTGTACAGTGGCGCTGTTGCTACACGATCCTATGGACAACTCTGGTCCCGGGACCATAAATCTCCATAGGATGGTGTAGCAACAGCGCCACAGTACATTTTCAGGCCACTGTGATACTGCACCTAAAAAATTAAACTTTGAAAATTAATAACTTTTGAATGAAACACCTTTCAGCAGTAAGAGTACTCTTGTTTTACTCAGGGGGATAAACCCTACAACATTTTTTTTTTACATTTTAAGTATTACTATCCCTTTAAATCAATAGGAATTTGTCAGTTGGAGTGCCCCAGAACGCTTCCAGTTTGGTTTTATCTGTAAGGTCCAGTGTTCTCTCTCTGACCCTCAGGCGTCCCATGAGATTTTTCACAGATGCACTAGATTCAGAGCATGACAAAGAGAAAGCATTTTTTTATTTTGATGGGAGAATAAAATATAGATGTAACTGCCAAAATGGTTTTTAATTTGTTGGAAAGAGAACAAGACCTATAAACAATGAAGTATACATTTGAATGAGTATCCAAATGCAGGTAAATGTTCTACAAATATGTTACACTGCAGCAGGTGCATACACGTTTTTAACATGGACCACATGATCCAAAATGTACATAGTAGAGGGCTGCATTCATTTTTGTACTGACAACATTGGTGAATTACAGCCTCACAGCTACTAAAACATGGCTTTTTGCAGCAATACAAAAGCAGTAGAAAAAAATTTAATCAGCTTTACTCACATGTCTGTCTGTGTGTGAATACAAAAAACTGATAACTTGTGCCAATTAGAATTGTAATGTGCCTTCTCATCACTAAGTTAAATTAAACTTCACCTCCTACAAGGATATGATAAAAACCAAGGACAGTGTTAGCGCTATTAAGGTATAAGATTGTACATAATAAGAAAATTATCCAACTCCACAATACTATTGACACAGAGGAAAAAGAAAACCCTTTTGTCTATTCAAAAGGTTTACACCCACCAATAATTACCAACAATACACAAGTCACTTCTAAGGCTCTCACTACACAGATAATTGCAAACACTGCTATATAATGAGTGTCTTAATCACTGATACCCAAGTATCCTCCTCTATGAATTACTGCAGGGTATCTATTACCAATGGCCCTATATGACTGCTTACACAACTAAAATTTCAGATAATTTTTACAGATGATGGGCCAAAGAATATACAGTAACTGAGGTGTGTATCAAGACAATCAAAGGCAAAATCAAAGAGGGGAGTGAAAGGCATTGCTTTTGCAAAGCCATCTAACCTACAAATGGTTTAAAGGGTTAGTAATACTTCATTTTATCTTTATTTTATTTTGTAGGCATTAAAAAAACATGAAGTACGATATAAGTCTTATGGTTTGAGAGATATTCACAAGCAAATTTCCCCTCCCGCCCCTTTTACCTAGTGTAAGCCATCTCTTCTCAGATGTGGAATGCAGTCCATAGACCAGACAGATAACAGCAGGGGACACTCTTCTTCCTATGAAACCAATGAAAACCCTGCCCCCCTTGACAAGTTTTTCAGGTTTTTCCCTTATCTTAATTGAAGATTGTCCCTCTCTGCAATTTACCTGGGTACCTCCCTTTTGCTCTGGCTGAGCAGTGTTACATCAGTAAAAGGGGTGGGAGGGGGATACTTTATCATTCAATTACTCTTGAACTACAACTCTGACAGAATTGAAATAACACTCTCCAAAGTCACAATACTATGATGATTAATTAGAGCTGCTTTTATTATGAAACATTACTATCCCTTTAAGGCATATGATTTTTTCCTTTTTTCATTGGAAAGTGTTATTGGTCTGGTTCTTTTTTTAAACCACTCAATAGAAAGCCAAGCAAAGTATTGCCTTGTAATGTTTTGCCAGCTATTGAACCAGCAAAAACATTGTGCTTTGTATTCTATATCTACACATATCTACTGCACTGCACATCTGGCTGGTGTTCTATAAGAGATACAGTCAAACATATCCACATAAATCCCTTAGAGCTGTAAACAGTAAGCATACCTTGGAACTTTCAAAATAAGAGGACCCTGAGATCTTTAAAAAGATAACTCTTAATGTTTCTGGAGATGTAGGGACAAGACATGCTTAAAAGGTTAGTATTTTCAGAAAAAAAAATTTGTTTCAACGTCACTTTGTCTGATTACCGTCATTTTTTCCCCCGACACAATAAAAATGGTCTAAACATGGAGAAGACAAATGAAAAGTATCTTTAGCAGGAGTGAGAAGCAATTTGTAATTTCAAAGACAAAACATTTGTTTCTTTGAAAATATTCATTTGAAAGACAAATTGAAAGACATTTTTAAAGGCAATGTTCATCAAGATCTTGTTACCATCATTTTTAAAGTGATAGTAATGTTTCACAAAAACAGCAGCTCCAATTAATCTTCATGGTATTTGGGCCATGGAGAGTGTTATTTCAGTACTGTCAGAGTTGTAGTTCAAGAGTAATTGAATGATAAAGTATCCCCCTCCTGCCCCTTTTACCTAGTGTACGCCCACACTCCTTAGATGTGGAATCCAGTCCATAGGCCAGACAGCTCACAGCAAGGGTCAATATTCTTACTATGAGAACAATGAAAACCCTGCCCCCTCCCCCCCTTTGACAGGTTTTTCAGCTTTTTCTCTTATCTTAATTGAAGATTGTCCCTCTCTGCAATCTACCTGGACACCCCCTGCTGCTCTACGCTGATCAGTGTTACATCAGTAAAAGGGGCGGGAGGGGGAAACTTTGTCAATGAATTACTCTTGAACTACAACTCTGACAGAATTGAAATAACACTTTCCAACGCCCAAATACTATGAAGATTAATTAGAGCTGCTTTTATTATGAAACATTACTATCCATTTAATACTTTAGACACATTTTCAAATGTGATGGAGTTATTTCTGAAAATATTGTCCTTATTTTACCACCAACACATGATCTGAGATTTTTTCATTATGGCAACTTTTTGAGCATCTCGGCCTTAGAGTTCTCATGTATGCCAGAGATATAAAAACCAGGAATTCTGGACCAAACCAATTGCACCAGAGGGGAGTAATAAAAATTCCAATTGATCTAAATGGTAACCTCTCTATCATTCAATGGGTTAAAAGGTCCATATAAATCAATGGCACTTTTAATTTAGCTTCTGAAGTGCAGCTGGTTTGCACCAGAATTGCTTCTGTTCAGCTTACTGAATATGATCCTCATTTATAAATATTTTAATACTTAAAGGGATAGCAATACTTGCAAATTACTAATCCCCATATTATAAGCTTTGTTAATAAGAAACTTATTGCCCCCAGTGTCATCTCTCAAACCCTTATGGTTTGAGAGATGATAGCGCTCAAAGTTCTCCCCTCCCTCCCCCTTACTTGACTGAACACTGACTGCAGGGGAAGCTGTCGTATGACAGTCTTATGTGCACCAGGCGGCTCTGCAGCTGAGCTGAGATCGCCTTTATAAAAAAAGAACTCTTTCACTGAAAGGGTCTTCTACGTGTGCTTGGTTTGCAAGCACACGTAGAAGACTGTTTTAGTGAAAGATTTCTTTTTTATAAACGCTATCTCGGCAATGCTGCAGAGCCTCCTGATGCAAGTAATAGCGGACATCCCTGCAGTCAGCGTTCAGTCAGGTAAGGGGGAGGAAGGGAACTTTGAGAGTTATCATCTCTCAAACCAAAAGGGTTTGAGAGATGACACTGGGGGAAAGAAGTTTCTTTTTAACAAAGCTACAATATGGGGATTAGTAATTTGCAAGTATTACTATACCTTTAACTTCTGTGAGTGCTTCAAACCTTCGTAAAAATGTTTCTTTTATAATGTACAGCTGTCTAGCTCCATATGCCCTAAATACAATATTGCACAGCTAACAGCAAAAGAGCTTTAATCAAAAATCACACAGTACAGGCCATTCTTCACCAGTTCGTGCAGAATTAGGGATATATTTTTAGAATCAAATCGCTCATAGAGTAACTTCATTCCGTGGGCGAGTGGGAGTTTTCCCCACTCATGTTGAATGTATCCCCTTGACTGTTCACAATGACTAACCATGACTGGGGGAAGGCAAAGCAGGAAGTTCCTAATTACCCCTTGGTTAAACAAAGCCATTATGTCATTGCAGCAGCTGTACAGTATATTGGCAGAGCTCCAGCTTTATCTTAGTTTTTGTAGCATAAAAAAGAAGGAAACCATCCAATCCAAACGATTCTTCTCACTTCCCTGAAAATAAGAGCACTGGCAAAAAACATATCCCCATGGAGAGATCGCTCGCGATGTGTTTCCTACACAGCTCATTCTGAAAATCCCTGCTCATTCTAACCTAGGAGCTCCTCGACAGCATTACGAGATCGTGTCAAGAGTCTGAAAAGGTGCAGTTTTGGAGCAAACCAACTATATCTCAGGGAACAAATTAAAATTTCCCAAATTCTTATTGCTTTAAATGGGATTTTAACCCCATTTAAATGCCCCCCTCTGGTGTAGTTGATTTGCCCCAGAATTGCACCTCTTTATGTATACGGCCCGATATATGTGTTCTGAGATATACATTCCATCACTTTGATGAAGATGATCATGCTGATGCAGATAACCATATGGAGTTTTACTACACATTTCCACTAAGCCAGTTATTTGGTATGTTTTTTAGGATATGAAAGAGCCTTTCTGCTGTAGAGCTTCTTCAGATGTGGTTATTCATTGTTCTGAATTCACACCCTATCTGTGCATGTTATGGTGTCATGAAGTGATTCAAGGATCCAACTTTGGTTCTGAGCATGAGGAGTTTGAGGTACCCTCTACAAACATAAAAAATGAAATGAAGAGGTGCAACAGAATTGCACCTCTTTATGTATACGGCCCGATATATGTGTTCTGAGATATACATTCCATCACTTTGATGAAGATGATCATGCTGATGCAGATAACCATATGGAGTTTTACTACACATTTCCACTAAGCCAGTTATTTGGTATGTTTTTTAGGATATGAAAGAGCCTTTCTGCTGTAGAGCTTCTTCAGATGTGGTTATTCATTGTTCTGAATTCACACCCTATCTGTGCATGTTATGGTGTCATGAAGTGATTCAAGGATCCAACTTTGGTTCTGAGCATGAGGAGTTTGAGGTACCCTCTACAAACATAAAAAATGAAATAATAATAATAATAATAATAATAATAATAATAGACGAATGTCCTAAAACCTTGATCTCTGGTGCTGATAGAATCAGAGGCCTAGGTTACTTCTTTGACATATAAAACTTGAGGCTGACAGAAACAGATGCCTATGATTACTTTGCTGACAGTACTAGATGCCTATGGTTACTCTGCTGACATATTAGGACAGAGGCTGACAGTACTAGATGCCTGTGGTTACTCTGCTGACATACAAGGACAGAGGCTGACAGTACTAGATGCCTAAGGTTACTCTGCTGACATATTAGGACAGAGGCTGACAGTACTAGATGCCTAAGGTTACTCTGCTGACATATAAGGACAGATGCTGACAGTACTAGATGCCTATGGTTACTCTGCTGACATATTAGGACAGAGGCTGACAGTACTAGATGCCTATGGTTACTCTGCTGACATATTAGGACAGAGGCTGACAGTACTAGATGCCTATGGTTACTTTGCTCACATATAAGAACTGAGACTGACAGTACTAGATGTCTGTGTATACTTTGCAGACATATAAGGACTGAGGCTGACAAAACTAGATACCTAAGGTTACTTTGCTGACATATACAGACTGAGGCATTGCAAACATTAATCAGGTATTGCTTGAACCGTAATCATGACAATTCACTCCTAGCACACAAACAATCCTAACCATCTCCTCTCTTTCCTAAAAATGGAGAAATGCATGAACACCTCTTTCCTCAGTCACTGGCCTATGTGTGGCATTGCAAAGTGTTCAACCAATAAAACCGAAGATTAAACCGTGAACAGACAAATAACACTCAATTAGACAAATGTATGGCTTTTATGAAATGAATCACCAAAATAAAAATATTGACAAATACATAATGCATTAATTTCTTCAATGTTAGGAATGCATTGCTCTTCATTGTAGGCATTAAATAAAACTGTGTGTGTGTGGGGGGGTGTTAAATATTCAGAAGGAACTATAAATAAAATATAGCTTCAATATACTGAACCGCAATACACCTCTCTATCTAAATGTAGGGTTTTGGGGTTTTTTTTTTTTTTTTTTTACTACATACATTGGTAGGGTGATCACATGTCCCCGATTGCCCAGGAAAGTCCCATGTCCCTGGAAGCCCCATTCAGGGACAATACAAAGTCCTGGAATGAAGACACCAGAGCACAGAGTTTTAAACACTGGAAGGAGAATTGCATATTGTCTGTTTTGACAGAAATTGCTGCGTTTGCTGGGCTACAAGAAAATGGCTTCCAGGCAAAGCACTAAATATTAGAGTCAGACCTGAGCCTTGATCTTGTCATCAAACAGGAGCTGCTGTGCAGTTTTTTTCGGCATGATGTACATTTTCCTGTAGCCCACAACAGGCATCACTTTCTGTCACAGCAGTGTTTAGAACTCTGTGGTGTGCCAGATAAAGACAGTGATATACAGTGACTCCTCCCATATAGCTGCCCCACAGCAGAGGACACGTTCCCTGTTGCTCTCATCTCCACAGTGTCCCTGAATGTCAGAATGGAAATATGGCCACCCTACAACACTGGTCCATATTCAGGAAGATAAGGAGGAGCAATCCTGTGGCAAAACACCTGCACCACAAGAGACAAATGAAAATGCCCTTTGGAGTAAATGGCCCTTTTAAACTTTTGAGCGCCAAAGGGGTATGCAACGCATTGCAAAGCGATGCACTGTGTATCCCTCTGGCACTCAAAGGGTTAACCCCTCAAATGTTAGAGAGGTCTCCTTCGCATTGCATGGCAATGCACTGGGAGACTTCTGAAGCACCCAAAGGGGTTTAAAGGTACATTTAAATAAAACAATTTGAGGAATGATTGCTGTGTACCCTATGGAGCAGTTGCTTTTCCCTAGAACTGTTCATCTTTAGGTTTTTTAACCCCTTAAGGACCATTGACGTGCCAGGACCGTCAAGGCGGTCCGGCACTTAAGGACCAATGATGGTCCTGGCATGGCATGGAGTTCAAGGCTCCCAGTGTGGCTGCACACCGCTCCGGAAGCCCTGAACCAGAATCGCAAAAAAAAAAAGCCCCATGGTCCTCAAGTGCCGGCCGCGCGTGCGCACTCTGGTCCTTAAGGAGTTAATATGACCCACTGTGTGCGTACGGATAATTCTAACAAAGTAATATATTTATGCTTGTCTGTCAAAGTACATCCTTGACACACAAGAAAAAGAACAGAAAGAAAACACAAACACAGATGCCGACATAGACAGACACACAGGCACAGATGCAGACGTACAGATACACAGACACCCAGGCAGACATCACTTCTTGCTGGTGGCTTTTCTGTTGGCTTGGAAGCAACAGAGCGACCATGTAACTTGTGACTTGTGATACAAGAGAAATCTGTGCTGAAGTTCTGCATAGCTTTATTGTATAACTCAACAGCTTCTGTCGGCTGTTAACACTGAAGGCGGCCCACTTTGAAGGCATATAAAGGCATGCTTGTCTTAACTCTGAATGAGATTATTTCAAGAGCTCAACGTGTTTTTTTGTCTATTGTAACTCATTGACTAGTTGAGGGAAAAATTAATGATTAGTGCACAACTCATGGCAAGAAGGAAAAAAAAAAAAACAAAACAAGAAAAAAGATAAAAAACACAAATATCAGTTAACACATTCTGTGCACTCCAGCAAATAAATGGTCACTGATGTCTAATCCATTGGCTTTGGATAATTGCATTTAAAAACCATGCACAATTTACCATCACCAAAATTATGGTTTTAGGATTACTGTACTGTGGCATAGTACATAAACATACATACTGCTTGAATCCATTTATTTTTACTTACAATTCTATATAAGAGACATGGCATTAACACTCAATATCTGAACTTCCAGCAGTTGAAAACTACAACTCCCATCACCCCCAAATAGCTGTTGGATGGTTGGCGTTGAGTATGACTGATGATGTCCTTTCTAACAGGTAAAGATCCGAAGACAGTTCTTTAATCCAGGGGAAGGCAAACACATAATAACCCTTTCTCTTACTATGGTTACAAAATCCTAATGCCCCCTTTGGATTTTGCTCCAGTCCTGGATGCCATGTACACCACTAGGATTTTCTGGTCATAGTAAGGTAATTGGGTGATATTATTAGGAGGTGTTACTTTACCTTTAACATGTTCTCTGATAGAGAAAATACTGTTTTAAAATTCCATATAAATTTAGAAAGTCCAAAGATTGCCAAGTAAATCCCACAAATCAGCAAAACACATTACATACAGCAGCTGGATAACGTGCTCCAGCAACCAGATTTATGCTGCTTGCCTACTGAAAGTGAACATACTGTATCTAAACCCAGTTTCTGCAGTTTAAAAAGGCTGCACAAAAAAAAAAAATAAAACACACAGGGCAGCCACCTGCTCACCAAATAAAAGTAACCACACTCTCCAGTGAGTAGTTGTGCCAAAATTCTCTAATCATAACTAAAGCTTTATCAATCAGCTAACTCCCCTCAGAGAGGAGGTAGTGTATAGCCACAGGATTTCTGTGACAGCATTTATCATTTGTGGTCCCGAAGTACCCCTACCAGTGAAGGTTTCTGGGATTTCCCTGCCAAAATACACACCAGTTAATCAGAATGAAAGATCCATTAATTACATACCTGTGTTCAGACCGGGAAATCCAGAAAAACTGCACTCTTAGGGTTAACTGAGGACTGCGGTTGTCATAACTATTTTATGATATCAAGGGACAGAGGGCAAACCAGTTTTCTTGTGACAACAATTACTGGTGCCATAACTGCATGTCTCATACCATCCACGATCTATCTGTATGCTTCTATGTAAAGACTTTCATGTACATGGAGACCAAATGTATGTAAACAAACATACAAAATGGCATCGTATTGATGTGGATGAAGGGGCATGGACACAAGGCAGAATACTGGCCAATATTTGTAAGTTATGGTGGGGCAGCGTGTTGGATGTGGGGGAAGAGACTCAATATGGACAAAGAGACGAACACATTACTGACAGTGAATGTCAAAAAAGAGAAACATAAAACTGCACTTACACACAAACGTCAGAATTTGTGGGTCATAATCCTGCAGGACTGGGAAGATCCACTAGTCTGTACCTTAAAAAAACCAAAACAGACCAAGAACTCTTTGTTTAACACCCTGGGGTCAGAAGGGTGTACAACACATTATTTACCAATGTGTTGCTCTCCCCTCTGGTCCTCAAGGGGGTGGGAAAGCACATTTTAACCTTAAGACTGTCTTCTATCCAATATTATCTATAAATATGTATGTGTAAAATTATATATGTAGGTGATTAAAACCTATGATGAAACTTAACCCTTTGAGTGCCAGGTGTACAAAATGCATTGTACACCCCTCTGACACACAAACAGTTAAAGGGATAGTACTGTTTCATAATAAAAACAGCTCTAATTAATCATCATAGTATTTGGACTTTGGAGAGTGTTATTTCAATTCTGTCAGAGTTGTAGTACAAGAGTAATTCAATGACAAAGTATCCCCCTCCCGCCCCTTTTACTGATGTAACACTGCTCAGCCAGATCAGAAGGGAGGTGCCCAGGTAGACTGCAGAGAGGGACAATCTTCAATTAAGATAAGGGAAAAACCTGAAAAGCTTGTCAAGGGGGGCAGGGCTTTCATTGTTTTCATATAAAGAAGATTGTCCCCTTCTGTTATCTGCCTGGTCTTACAACCAGATTCCACATCTGAGAAGAGATGGTTTACACTAGGAAAAAGGGACGGGAGGGGAAACTTTGCTTGTGAATATCTCTTAAACCATAAAGGTTTGAGAGATAATACTTATATCGTTGTTCATGTTTTTTAATGCCTACAAGACAAAATAAAGTTAAAACGAAGTATTACTATCCCTTTAAATAACAAAGCTGGTTTGTGTTACAATGCACTGTCATCTCTCAATGTGTTCAGAATAAGCTATGAAGTTCTACACACACACACACACACTCTAATATATAACATATAATTTTATATATATCCCCCTTATCCCTTTTATTGGGTGTCACTGTGTCCAGCACTGTGCCTATACACTTATTTTCATTAGTTGACTCAAAAGGGTGAATAACACGTTCAGACTAAAAAGCAGGTTCTGCTGTATTAAAGGGAACCCATGCCTCTGGAATAAATGCCTTAATTTGTTTAAAGGTCATTTTTAAATAACCTATACGTTATAGGGATTTTCCTGCTGACTAAAAGAAGGGCAATCCCACTGTTGTCAGCTTTATTCAAAAGTTGTAACTGCTCATAAAAAAGCGGTAACACTATCACAAGATGAAGCGGATAGACAGGCAGAAAAACAAACAGTTGAACTGAGAGAAAAAAGAAATATATGCACAAAAAGTGGAAAAATTACATATATAATAAAATCTACTAAAGGAATAAAGAGCACAATAAAAATGGTTGAGCAGAAAGTCAAATAAAAAGGCTTCTATGAATTGTACCATCTCATCAACAGTGATGTTATTACAGAATTAGAGGCATGTAGAGAAGGGACATTGGCAGGCAAATAGCTCAATGCCCATATGTTTCAAACAGAATTCTAATGTATTGCAGGCTGAGCTCCAACATCAAACACACCCTCACAAAATTAAAGGAAAACAGCCAACAGTGACCAAGTAGGTAATGGAAACTATACTGTTAGTTATAAACAAAACACCTTCTAGATTCTAGCAGGCCACAGAATGCAGCTGGTACTGACAGCCCATAAAAAGCTGCCACCTCATCAGTAGGGGAGAGGGACATTTTAGGAGTAACTGCTACAGCCACATTAGATTAAATAAACAAAAAAATTCTTAAAATATATGCCTGGAAGCTTTATACATTGTTCCATATATTCTGGGGTGTGTCTTCTCATGATGTAAGAAGACCAGTAGTACCCCACAAGCCAGTCCAGATGTCAGGGTTGACGTCTGAGCATTCACTGAAGTGCTTGCGAAGTAAAACTGGAATTACTGCTTGTTGTTAGTTTGTCAAAGTTCTTCAAATTAGGTGTAGTGGATGGCTGGGAATAAACAAGGTGGATGGGTAGGTAGAACATGGTGAAGGTTAGTCCACTTCCCAAAAGGACAGGGGTTCATAGGAAGAAAATGGAAGGACCTTGGAAGGAAGAAGTGAAATAAAATGGTGGGCTACTGTGCTGGAAATTAGGACACAGCTAGTGGTTTCTGGAAGGAATGTTGTACAGGGAGATGTGCATTAGCAGTCAAGGACCCAATAGTTATTATGTCTTATAAATGGTTAATCTTTATAATGCCTATATATATCAATAATTGCTGTGGCCCTCTTTCTCCAAAATGTCATGGTTGCTATGTGGTTATTATGGGGATAGGTGGTTTGGTTGGGAGAGGAGAAATGGGTGGAATCCCTTTAGAAAAGCATAAGGGTGTTATGTGTATTATAAAATGAATATGGAGAGAGCTCAAGTTGAGTCTGACATCTAAGCATCCATTGAAGTGGTTTCTGAGTACAACTGTCAAGCTCTGGAAAGTGAACCCATCAGAAGCCATGAAAGACAGTGAAAGGCTGTCAGGCTTTGTTTACATTTTGTCTCCTTTCAACAGAGAGATTGGAAGCAGTGGGTAATGACAGACAGACAGATTAATTATGTGGCACAGAACCTTGTTTCCAGCGCCGCTGCTTCAGCAACGCTCGGCATCTTTCCACGCATCATCTGCAGGCAAGAGGCTTCAGAGTATAGCAGGCAGGGCTTAAAATGTGAAGTCCTTTGCTACTAGCCAGACCTGAAAAGTTACTCGCCACTGCAAGCCATAACATACCCACCAGGGCTGAATTTCTACTCGCCAGGGCTGAATTATCACTCGCCATTGGCTAGTGGAAATTTTGAGCCCTGATAGCAGGTCTCTGTTTTATGCCATGCTTCCTGTAGTCTCCTCCTACCTACTTCCTTCCTCTGAGCCTGCTCCTCCTACCTACTTCCTGAGGAGGGGTTTAAAGGGCAGTCTAAGTCCTGACTCAGTTACCCTTACGTTGTTGTTCTGAGCAGTTCATTTTCTAGTATTCCTGATTCCTGTGTATGATCCGGCTTGTCTGTCCATCCATCCTGGTGTTGACCTGTGGCTCTGTCTAACTATTCTCCTTGGTGTTCCGATTTGGCTCAGATATTATTTCTGGTGCAAACTTGTGGCTCTGGCTGACTACCCGCTCTGTGTATGACTTTGGCTCGTCTGACTATCCTATCTGGTGCTTACTAGAAGGCTCTGTCTGTCTGCTCAGTTTGTTGGTTCCATTATATAGACATCCTTCCTAGTACTGACCTGGGGCTCTAGCAGACTCCTAGCTACTGTCTGCAGGCTGAGTCAGTATCTCTTGGAGGTTACCTTACCACGAGACTCCAGTGGGCGGAGGCCTAGTTTCGGACAGTGTGGTGCAGAGATTGGGAAACTGCTATTCCTGATACAGTGCTCGCCGTTTCAATCACCCACTGTGTGTATATTTATATATTGCATTACTGTCATTATTCTCATAATAAAGGTTATATTAACTATACCGTCTGCCTCATGGTTTTGCTTGCCAACCGTAACATTATGTTAAGTTGCAGGATACCTATTGTGCTGATTAAGGAGTAAAGAGGGTTTGTAAAGAGCATCGGTAGCATTATACTAATTGCAACATAATTTGTGTTCATCATTGCTTTGTCTTTGTAACTAACACAGCAAAGTATATGTTTCAGTTAAAGGATCATATCTTAAATGAAATTGGTTTATATTCCTTTAAATATCATGTACTTAAGAGTTAGCATCTGTAAAAAATATGTTATGTTGGATCCCTAAGCATACCTGGAAACGGACTTCTGAACTCCCCGGAGTTAAGTCCTATGGTGCCACCGGAGGGGGGGCTGGGAATGACGTCAAAAAAAGGGATGGGGCTTAATTGCGACAGAAGGTGGAATAGGCTGGGGAAGGAGGAGAAATGGGCGGGAAGGGGGAGGAACAGGCTGGGAAGACACAGAAGTGGTCAGAGCAGTAAAAACCAGAGTCTCCTGGTCAAATCCGAAGAGTTCCTAGCTACGCCTCTAAGATATGGCTCGAAACTTGTTTTAATGTCCTATTCAGATGCCATTAGTTAATTTTTGTTATACTTTTTGTAATTGTGCAATAAGAGCTAAGGCACATAACTTAATAATATTAGTGCTATTTTGCATTCATGAAGGCTGGAACCTTAAACCAGCCCATTTACAGACAAACCTGGACAATCACTTCTCAGATAACTTCAATATTGCTACGGTAATGCCAGGGAGACCAGCAAAAGGAAATAACGGACACTCCCATTGAGGATTTGAGACTATATTTTCGGTCTCAGACACAAAATAGAGAATTCTTACAGAAACTAGCATGAAGTACAGGGTAATGAAGTGTATATAACCTCAGTTCAGTGGACACAATCCATATATAGTTATAAATCAAGACTAAATTGAGAATAATATAAGTGGATAATGAAAAAATATGCTGATACTAACATAACTAGATGCTCTTAGAAGCAATGTGTTGCACATCCTTCTGGTTCTCACTGGGTTAGTTTCAGTCACTTTTACAGTTAAAATCAACAAAACCTACACATTAACATAACTAAAAGGTATACATATTATAAAGTCAAGCTGTATGTGATTAATCGGGATACAAAATTATCAGTCAGGCAGAAGCAATGTCAAATAAACCATTCAGGATGCTATACCTTTGTTATATAACACAAAAGCAACGTCTACTCTGAACTCATGTTGAAACTTCAACCACCTGAGTAAACTCACCAGTCGTAAACAAAATGCTGTCTCCCATTTCTTCCAAAATTATAGGCAAACCCTTGTAGGAAACACTGAGAAAGAGTTGGCTCACTAAAGAAGAGTCAAATGACAGAAAAGCAGTTGTCTCCATTTCCTGCTGGCAATGCTTAGATTTACACAATTAGCATATTTAAGTACCTTTACTCAGGAGTTGTCTGCATCAGAACTCTACAGCCACTTCCTTGTTCGTATGTTAACTAGAGGAAGGCTGACTGCTGTTTTGACTGTAGAACCAATGAATTTATTGGTCCAGGACATCAATAGCCCTGAAATGTTTACTTTTTAAATAGGTGCATAGACTGGGGCCATTCAAGGCCATCATGTTAGATCCAGTCTTCCATTGTATACCCTTTGACACAAACACAGAACAATTCTACCTATCTTGGAACGGAATGAAAATTCACCAGTTTGGAAGTCTCTCCCAGACAACTGTATATACTAAAAATATATACACAATTAGTAGAACCATGGTTAGGGACAACTTTGTTGGGATGCAAATATGTTTTCCCCTTTAAGATAGTAGTCTTTCCCATGTAAGGTGGGAGGTATAATCAAACCAAAAACACTAGGTACAAAAACAGGCTTCATGTGTTGTAGCAAAGCCAAATTACAAAAATATGGCTTTATTTCAGGTCATGGTTATTTCTGAGGTAGATTCTCTGGTGATTCATATCTGTCTATCTATCCACATACACACACATATACATATATACGTATACACTTTTTTTTATGGTACACAAATTAAAAATAAAAAGTTAAATATAATTCTTTTGATGTTATTTAAATTATTATGCCCATTTTGTGCATCCACAACCACTGAATACTTTGGAAGCAAGTCATGGACAAGATAATATCTTCTCTTGACCAAACTATGGATTACATGCTTTCTTGTTGTATTTTTTGACATTATTTGAGGGAAGAGCGTGACCATATTCTGATGTTTTGATCAGTGACCCAGGGAGGAAAGGGTACTTTGAAATCCTTGTCCTTCCCAGTAGCTTTTCTAACGACATGAAAAAAAGTGTCCTAAAACCACACAGTTAGGTGACAATCTCTCCAGGTACTAAACAAGCAGAATGCTAGTAACAAATTGCCTCTAGAGGATAGAAATATACCAGATAACATGATCTCAAACTAAGCTTGTGGCCCCACTTCCACACACATAGTTACACATTTTTTGACATTAGACTCTACCCTCTTGGTCTGATGCAAACAGTCACAAGGCCTCTCTCAACTAATCACGTGAATCAATAGGAAAGTAATATGCATACCTGGGAACTCTCAGGGTTTGACGCTGAGACTCAGGGTTTTGACCCAAATCTCAGGGTCTCAGGGTGAAGGGCCAAATTCTCAGGGTGAGAGAGGTCTGTGTCACCTGCTATATGAATTTCCCCAATTAAATGTTTCCGTAGCCTCTAAACTGGTGCCATTAATACCAGAAAGACAGTGGGAGATGTCCTGCTTCTCTTGTTTGTGTTCAGGCAGTGAGTTATCCAAACTGTAGCATGTTAAAGGTCCCTCGCACACGGACCGGAGCACCTCTGTGTTAGAGCAAGCAGGCACATATTGCATAAAATCTACATTATGGGAAGCTTTAAGGGTTAATATTTCAAAGATCTCAGGGTCAGCTCATCTTGAAAGTTCCCAGGTATGGTAATATGCAATATACATTGTGTCATCGCACTTTGGTGGATGCTACCCAGTTCTTCAATGAAAAGGACTCTGACCCAAAAAGGTGTTTGATTCATCTGGAATAAGACCTTCCAGTATAAGACAGAGTGTTCCTGTGTTTAATGCACAACCACAAGTATTTTAAATAATTTATTCAAAATGTTTAAGTCTGAAATATTTTATTTTACCTGACTGTGCCATATGATTTGGTCAAAGTGGGCTGTATGCACAAGGAAAGAGATGCAACTCTGGAGCAGGCCAGCTGCACCACAGGGGACAAATAAAAATGAACAATGATTTACATGGGGATTTGAACCCTGTGAATGTTTAAAGGGATAGTAATACTTTGTTTTATCTTTATTTTATTTTGTAGGCATTAAAAAACATGAACGATAAGTCTTATCTCTCAAACCTTTATGGTTTGAGAGATACTCACAAGCAAAGTTTCCCCTCCCGCCCCGTTTACCTAGTGTAAGCCCTCTCTTCTCAGATGCTGAATGCAGTCCATAGACCAGACAGATAACAGCAGGGGACAATCTTCTTCCTATGAAAACAATGAAAGCCCTGCCCCCCCTTGACAAGCTTTTCAGCTTTTTCCCTTATCTTAATTGAAGATTGTCCCTCTCTGAAATCTACCTGGGCACCTCCCTTCTGCTCTGGCTGAGCAGCGTTACATCAGTAAAAGGGGCGGGAGGGTATATTTTGTCATTGAATTAC
The DNA here is from genome assembly GCA_037306005.1 of Rhinophrynus dorsalis. Taxonomy (NCBI): domain Eukaryota; kingdom Metazoa; phylum Chordata; class Amphibia; order Anura; family Rhinophrynidae; genus Rhinophrynus; species Rhinophrynus dorsalis. The sequence continues at coordinate 144,589,576 of CM074725.1, read as the reverse complement.
TCTTGAACTACAACTCTGACAGAATTGAAATAACACTCTCCAAAGTCCAAATACTATGATTAATTAGAGCTGCTTTTATTATGAATGTAAAAGATCTCCACTGCATTACATCTCAATGCCTCAGAGACCACTCTAGCATTCAAAGTGTTAAAAGCTCTATTTAAATCAATCTGAAATGACACAATTGGCATTTGTTCCCTATGGCTCAGAAGGTACGTTTCAGATTTGCACCTCTTCTGCTTCCATATAATGTTCAATGTGTTCATAAAATGCTAGTGTCCATGCACCCACTTATTGTCATCTGAACACTTTGATAACCAGAGGGGTGAGCACCACATTGTGGAGAAGCACGTGCCCTAACTCTTTGGCATCCAAAGGGTTAATTGGGTCTCTGAGAAGGATAAACATAAAAGCACAGCATAAAAATGTTTTCTGATCAGACACACAGCAATACAAGAACTTCCCTCATCCTCTCCCCTCCCCTCCCTCCTTTTGCATAACTGGCCGATGTGTTCAACAGTACCAAACATTCACAGCATTTCAAATGTTGACCATAAATGCACACAGCTGTTACAGAAAAGAAAAATAGTGTGTAGATGAGGGTAGCCCCCCAACCTCATAGCTAGGAAACAGCAGCTGTTGATTATGTCAGAGGCAAGTTTTTCCTCTATTCTTTCTTATAAGTTACAACACTCACTGTAAAAACCAAATATTTAAATGTGGGTTGTAAGAGGGCCAACAACACGCTGTGAGGGGTCAGCTGCAAAGTCTAACAACACAACCAGCTCTGTGTCTTTCCACTTATTCCCTCCAACATTTTGGAAGTGGAATTTGTGTGTTACTCTATGCTGCTTTGCCAGAGAATGAGAGAAAAGAGAATATTGTAGATGCTTCTGAAAGGCACTAGGAAAGTCTGAAGCAGACAGGAACTTTATATTTCATTTGAAAAGTGGGTGATAATATTTATTTTATGAATCTGAAGGCCCATTTTTTTTTACTATTGGATGCTAGAAAAATATCCAAACTATTACTTCTCTAGCATCCAAAAGAATGCTAAAATATATCTAGCATGAACGACTATGTAGTAACATGTCTAGCTATAGATATAAATGTTAATAGACCTTAACATAACTAAAGAAATATAAAACACTGAACTTGCTGAATTTCAGCAAGCACTTTTCAGATGTACTCCTCCCAACCTCTGCTTCTTCCACAAAAGAGTATATGGCCTTTGTACCAGGAAGTGGGTAGAGAGAAGAAAAGTTGCCTCCCTCTCTGTGACTTAAAATAAAATAAAAAACAAAAAAACAAAAAACAATATCAAAGATCTTCAGGGGAGGGCTGGCCTGGGGAGCAATTGCCCCCTGGGCCAGTCATATGTCTGGGCTGGTGGGCCACTCCCTCTTTTTGCTGCAAATGTAGCTACAGTACAGATACAACAGAGCTTACAATTGAAATGGAGCTGCAATCCAAGTGGAGCTACATTAGTAGCATAACAAATTTCTTTTGTAAGCTCTATAGTATCACTAGTGCAGCTTTACTTACATTGTATGCTCTGTAGTTGCACCAGTGTAACCCCATTTCAATTGTAAGCTCTGTGGTATTGCTTGCCTTACATCACAACACTAACCCTTTGAGTGACAGACGGGTATGCCACGCATTGCGAAGCAATGAGTGGTATACCCCTCTGGCACTCAGAGGGTTAATGGCAATTTTAAAATTAACAAAAGAGGGTGGGCTGGGATGGAGGGCTGGAATGATAGTAAAATCGGGCCACTTGATTGTAGCTGCCCTCCAGGCCACAAATTGCCAGCCCTCCCCTGAAGATCTTTACTACTATACAATATGGACACTTTTACACTTATATACATACACAACCTTCCTCTTGTAAGACTGTCAGTACTTCAGTACATCATGAGCTTTGCCGCTATGTTAATTAATCTCACTTGTCTGCAGCCCCACTCTGTCAGAAGCTACAATGGCTCCCTGTATACTCAAGGATTACATTTAAAATCTTGTTATTCAGCTACAGAGTCCACCACAACACCACTTCTCCAAACAAATTAGTACTGTAAATATACGCCAAACTTTCCCTTATGACCAGCTTCACCACCTCCCCATTACCAACACCTCTCAGAGTTGACTCCAAGATTACACAGAGCAGCTTCCCATTTCTGGAACGCACAGTCACACCCAGTCAATATCCTCTAGCTTTTAGTAATGCAAAGGGGAACTATCACCCCAAATAAAGTCTCCACCCAACAATTAGCCATCTAGAGATAAGCTTAACAATAGTACGACTAGCCAGCATAATTACAGCGTTACTCAGAAATCCTACTTCAGCCAAGACAGACAGCCAAGCAACAGAAATTTAGAGGCATGTGCGTGGCACAAGTAGGATTTGTGAGCAACGAGGTAATTGTGCTGGCTAACAGTACTATTGTTAAGCTTATCGCTAGATGGCTAATTGCTGGGGGGGAGACTTTATTTGGGGTCATCGTTCCCCTTCAAGCACTCAATCAAAATCCATCTACTGAAAAAATACCTGTAACTGTCCCTAACTGTACCCTCTTTGCATTTTCCTTCCAATCAATATAGGGGACCGACTCTTCAACTATTGAGTAAACAGAATTCTCTTTTAAAGTACCTTGAGTTTCACTGGTTCCCTCCTCCATCTAAATTGTAAGTTCTTGGGAGCAACGTACTCTCCAATATGTATATTCATCTGTTAAGGGTATCGTGTTTGTAAGAAGTTTTATAACTGTACAGTGCTGCAGAATATGCTGGTGCTTCATAAATTAATGATCAAGTGTATATATCAGCAATTACTGCAACATGCTACCTAGTATTTTATTTTGTCTATGTTATTATTAGTGTTCCTTTAAAGAACTGTAAAAGGAATGGGCAATAGGATGCTCTCCAGCCACTGGCCGAAGTCAGATATAAAAACTTTCTAGGAACACAGAGAACCCCCCCCTAGTGAGTGAGGGCTGAAAAGGGGGAATTTTGAAAGTACATACAATTTAAATCTATAAATGGCAAATGATGGCTATGTCTTTTTTAACCTCGCCAACTAACTTACTGCGTTATAGCTCAGTGGTTCTCAACCTTATTGTGGTGGTAGAACTCATTTCATTGCATTGGAGGCCTCTCTAATATCCAAGGTGTTAACCTAGCATCAATATGAAATTTAAATGTTGGCTGGCACCAGTAATTTAAGAGTAAATTATTATGCTAAAAGTTATCAGAACTATCAGGTAATTGTATTATTCCTCTGTCTTCCATTACTGTAAATTGTTAGGTGGGACCTGTTGAGCTCATTCAATGAACCCTAGGGTTCTCTGAGAGCACAGTTTGAGATGTGTATTTAATTTCTACCCACTTGTTTCTTTAATCACTTAAGTGATACCGATACATTTATTTTTAATATCAAACTCCGTGAACGTACGCTTCTCTTCTGCTATTAGGAGACTAATGTTCTTATTTGTTACATTTGTCCCAGTGTTCCTCTCTATCAATAAAAAAAGTTCCTTTGTACCTATTTGTCAGGAATGGATATAATCCACAGAACAGGGAAGATATCTTGTTTCCTTTGATCATGGCATCTGGTTTCCACTGCCAGAGAGAAAGATGCTCAGAACAAGGACATGGGCTATAAATCTTATATTTCAAAGTTTGCAGGACTCATATTGCTGTAGACCCTTCACACACTTGGCAGCTCACTAGACTTCATATTGTAACAGGAAGTAATGTACAGCCAATGCATTTAGAAATAAAAACAAAGCACATGTTTAGGACATCTTGGGTCACACAGATGCCAATGGGCACCTTTATGATTGATGGAATATAAAGGTGGTAAGCATCTCATAGATCAATCTACTATCCTTATGTAAATAAACTACAAAAATGTCAGAATTAAAATACGTAAACTTTAGATTAATGATGTGGTTTAAAGAGAATCTCTCACCCTTATAAAGGTTAGGCTTAGTAGATAGAGTATATAGCTATAATGTTGAAAACGTTACTTATTTTTTAATAAGATATGCTATTTGGGCTAAAACTATTGCTTACAGAGTGCCCTGCATCCTACTCCCTCATACACTGGTCTTGACGCTCTGCCTCCGATCCCTTCCCGCTACCCAGCCTCCTCTGATGACAGAGGCTTTCTGTTTTTAAGTTGGAGCAATCTCATTGGCTAGATATCGATCTCTGCCAATGAGATCACTCCAGCATACAGACAGAAAGCCTCCGTCATCGGAGGAGGCTGGGAGAAGAGGCAGTGCAGCAATCTGCTGCAAATCCAGTGTATGTGGAAATAGGGTGCAGGGCACTCTGTAAGCAATAGTTTTAGCCTAAATAGCGTATTGTTTAAAAAAAAAAAAAAAAAAAAAAAAATTTATATATATATATATATTTTTTTTTTTTTTTTTTTTTTTTTTTTTTTTTTTTTTTTTAAATTATAGCTATATACTGTATCTAATAAGCCTAACTTTTATAGGGGTGAGAGATCCCCTTTAACTCTTTGAAGGCCGGAGAAGTATGCCACGCATTGCTCTACAATGCATGGTGAACCCATGTGGTACTCAAAGGGTTAGCCACGCATTGCTCTGCAATGCATGGTGAACCCATGTGGCACTCAAAGGGTTAACCTTTTGACTCAGAGGAGGATGCAGTGCATTGGTCTGCAATGCAATGCACACACCTTTGGAACTCATTATCCCCCCCCCCCAGAGTGCCAGAGGGGCGACTAAGATTTCACACCTCTCCAGTAGTTTGAGGAGTAAAGAGGAACCATCATCTACTAGGTTTGGCTGCAACAAAATCTAAAGCTGCCCACGCACTCATGGCCTAGAGCAAGTTTGAATCAGGCACTGACACAGACTGGCAAAGACAAAGAGGAAAAGCAATTTGTTTGCAACACCAGGGAGTGCCTGCATTATGAATCACAACCCGTATGCTGAGAGTTAACCATTTTAGTACCACATAGGTGACCAGCAAATCAGTTTTCAAAGGATTACTGAAGAAGAGCAAAGAAAAGTATCAATGATATTCTTATCAACTGGCAGAACCAAGTGTGATGTCAGCACACACCAGCCGAGATAGGAGACCAGTCTGATTGTAAAGGGACCCGAGATAATGCAGGGTCGATGGGACCTTCTGGATGTCAGACCCCATTGTATACCTCTCTAGTTACATCTCTGACCAACTAAAGAAAAAATAAGTCTACTCCAATGAGACCGGACAGTAATTCCTCTAGAGCTGAATTGCAAAGCTCAGGCCTATCATTGTATGGTTGCTTTCAAGGGGAAAACATTGACCCCAGTGACTGCCCTGAGATCCTATATGCACTGTACAGACATAATCCTTTGGTTCATCTGTGACAATGATTCTTCCCATAATTCTAAATGGTCAAGTACTGTCCACTGTTAGGTAGTGAGTGCTCTCATCTATGCTGCTACTAGAGGCCCGAGAAGACAAATGCAGTGGCCAATGTTTTGACATTAACTCTTTGAGTACAAAGCATTACATACATCTCAAGCACTCAAAGGGTTAAGGACTATTCAGGAAGCTAAAGACATGCAATTCTGAAGCAATACCAAGTACACTAAAGTGGAAAAATAGAAGTTCCCATTATCTAAAATGGGCTTCTAACAACTATAATTTTAGAGAGGTATCCAATGCATTTGCTCTAGCAATCAAGGGATTAAAAGCCCCATTTAAATCAATAGGATTTTTTATTTGTGCCCAGTAGTACAATTGGTTTGTTCTAGAATCGCATATCTGGCTTACCGACTACTCCCTTAATAGAGATGTGTTCAAGTGATTGCAAAAGGTAGTTTCAAGATCATGGAGTTACTGGGTCTGTGGAATTATAGGTATCCAAAGGGACGTGGAGCACAAATGGAAAAGCTTTAGCTGATGCTGGCATAAGCAGAACCTTTGTGTGATTCTTTCATAAGGGCTAGCAGTAAGCTCAGAAAAGCAAAGATGTGACACCACCCTACATTTAAAGGAAAGAGAACAAATAAAAGTAAAATGGACTATAGTTCTTTACTTTCCACTCTGCCATCTATATAAGCAATCATGCAGAACACCTAAAACGGCTTATATATAATCATAAGAAATGCCTTGCATAAGAATCCATCATGCTCAGAGCCCATGTTTTATTAGCAAGCTTATGAGTCCTAAAGTGACCGTCAGCCTCATATTTAACTGCACCTATTCTGCAGACACATAATATACAAAGTCACACTGCCTGCACATCATTACTTTATTTTACTTTTTCAGACTTATGCCTCTGATATTTATCTCCCTGTATTTCAGTTTCCAGACAGCTTTCTGTGAAGGACTATGCATACAGCGACAGAGATACAATGTTGCACTATGTGTAATAGGAAAAAAAAAAAAGCATGCCCCAACTGCAGCATACAGCCCACTTACTGCTGCAGTGACAGTGCAAAACGTTGTCACTGTCATGGCTTTCATAGTCCCTGAAAGAAAGTTCTCTGGAAACAGAACTACAGTGAGCTAGCTCACAGCCAGAAAGATAACAGTGTACAAAAAAAAAAAAAAAAAAAAAAAAAAAAGGAAAGTAGTGGCAGCTTGACTTTTACATATTATTCACTTGCAGAAAATGTAATGTCAAAAAGGATGACTGTCACTTTAAAATGGCAATGGCTGTAGTCTGTCAACAGCTGAATATCCTTCCCTTTTTAAAACTGTCAGCATTCAGGAGGTCAAAAGCCCCATTTAAATCAATACATATTTTTTTACTCTATGGTACAGCTGGTTTACCCCAGAATTCCTCCCCTTTTCTTTTGGCCATATGGCCCTAAGTGGTGTAAAAGAAAAGTTGTATTCTGTAAAATGAACAGTAAACCTTAATTAAGAATATATCAGTGTTATAGAGCAGGGGTGCCCAACTCTGATCCTCAGAAACTACCATCAGTGCATGTTTTCAGGCTATCCCAGATGGAGCACAGGTGGACTAATTAGTGGCTTAGCGCCTTAATTGGTTTACAGTGCTCATTAAGGAATATCCTGAAACATGCACTGCTGGTAGTTCTTGAGGACAGGGTTTTTAATACTGAGAAAAAGCATGGTCAGTTCCAGATATGGAGATGTTTATTTTAAATGCTATTTCAGAGCAAACTTGCATTTTTTGAGAGTTTAAGTTCCATGGTTGTTTTTTTTTTTGTTTGTTTTTTTTTGTAGTCAGGTGGCACTGTTGCTATTAATGGAAGTGAAGAGATGAGTGTTGCAAACACAAACTTTCAACAGATGGATGTAGTAAGAGCACCACCTAGCAGCAAAACATCTTGAACTCAAGCGATGAGAAAAACGCTGTCAAATTACTCTTGTCAAGAACTCTTGTTTTACTCAACAGGAGGAGCCCTACAAAACATTTATTTTAATAATTAAGGTTTGCTGCCCCTTTAAATTTGGAATAGCTAACCTTTGGCACACCAGCTGTTGGACACTACAACTCCAAACAGTCTCAGTGGAAATTATGGGAGTTGTAGTCTCCAGCAGCTGGCATGTCAAAGGTTGCCTACCCCTGACTTAAAATATTTGTGCACTAGATTGGGTGTACAACATACAAAACACACATGTAACACAGACACGTGCACACACACACGTTGTCCTCCCCTGAATATATATTTTTTTACTTACGTATTAAAGCGAAACTTTCACATAACATAGCACCGCAAATGAAAATTACATTAGTGACATCCACAGACTTGCTGCATTAACCCCTTCGCGACACAGAACGTACATGTACGTCCTGTGTGGCTGTCACTTAGTGACAGAGGACGCCGTTCGGGGACTCCGGATTCTTTTAGAAAAAAAAAAAAAATGTTAGACGGGCGTTAAGTGACGGCCGTCACTAAGGGGTTAATGAAAAAAGCAATGAATTGCTGCATTAATGAAAAAAGCAATGAATTGCTGCATTAATGAAAAAAAGAACCTTTTAAAGGGATAGTAATACTAAAATGTTACTAAGCTCCATCTTGTAGCCCTTAAAAAAAGAAATGAAATGCCCCCAGTGCCATCTCTCAAATCATTATGGTTTGAGAGATAATCTCTTTTAAGGTTCCCCCCTCCCTGATGTAAGCACTCTAGCTGACTGCAGGGGAATCCAGTCCTGGGACCAGCCTGCGGCTCTGCAGTAGAGCCGAGATCACGTTATTGCAAAGGAAATCCTTCACTGGAACGGTCTTGTACGTGTGCTTGGTTTGCAGGCAGGCAGCAGGGAACAGCGCAAACATCTAGCAGAGACGGCATCGCAGCGTCCGCTCTGTCCATCCCCTTCAACTCCACGACTGGCGAGTTGAATGTCACTGTGCCGAAAGGCACCGGAAGGTACTGACAGCGCAGGCAGCGCCTACTGCAAGATCCCATCAGGTGCCTGCCTGAATAAAAGGTTCTTTTTTTCGTCAATGCAGCAATTGGTTTTATTTTCAAGTATAAGTCTGTGTCGCTAATATAATTATCATTTGAGGCGCTATGTTATTCAGGTGAAAGTTCAGCTTTAAAAGAAATTGCTGACAACTGTATTGTTTATGGACACATCTGTGCAAACCATATTACTTCACTTACGGTTCCTATAATATCATTTTTTTAACTGACAGTAAGTAAATATACGGAGGGCTGGCAGCACTGACATCCCTTCCAACCCTTTGGAATGCAGTTAAAGGGATAGTAATACTTCATTTTAACTTTATTTTATTTTGTAGGCATTAAAAAAAACATGAAGAATGATATAAGTCTTATCCCTCAAACCTTTATGGTTTAAGAGATATTCACAAACAAAGTATCCCCCCCACCGTTCAACCAGAGCAGAAGGCAGGTGCCCAGGTAGACTGCAGAGAGGGACAATCTTCAATTAAGATAAGGGAAAAAGCTGAAAAACTTGTCAAGGGGGGAAGGGCTTTCATTGTTGTCATACAAAGAAAATTGTCCCCTTCTGTTATCTGTCTGGTCATACAACCTGATCCACATCTGAGAAGAGATTGTTTACAGTAGGTAAAAGGGGCAGGGAGGGGAACTTTGCTTGTGAATATCTCATAAACCATAAAGGATTGAGAGATAAGACTTATATCATTCTTCATGGTTTTTTAATGCCTACAAAATAAAATAAAGTTAAAACGAAGTATTACTATCCCTTTAAGAGATATTCACAAGCAAAGTTTCCCCCTCCCGCCCCTTTTACCTAGTGTAAGCCATCTCTTCTCAGATGTGAATCTGGTTGTAAGACCAGACAGATAACAGCAGGGGACAATCTTCTTTGTATGAAAACAATGAAAGCCCTACCCCCCTTGACAAGCTTTTCAGGTTTTTCCCTTATCTTAATTGAAGATTGTCCCTCTCTGCAGTCTACCTGGGCACCTCCCTTCTGATCTGACTGAACAGTGTGACATCAGTAAAAGGGGCAGGAGGGGGACACTTCGTCATTGAATTACTCCTGAACTACAACTCTGACAGAACTGAAATAACACTCTCCAAAGACCAAATACTATGATGATTAATTAGAGTTGTTTTTATTATGAAACATTACTATCCCTTTAACATGGGAAACAAATAGTCTAAAGAAGAGATTGTCTTACATTCTGAAGCTGTAAGCAAAATCATTTATTATCTGCATGTGATGCACTACTGTATATCTTCTTTACAGGAAGGCATGCAAGATCCATCATATTTCACTAGGCTGAAAATATATATGATGATGTTACAATAGAACATTAGATCTCATTTTCCTGCCAGGAAGAGTGCTCTGGAAACAAGTATCATTAGGCACTAGTTAGTGAGCAAACCAGTCGTTGCTAATCTTATTTGGCCAAGTGTCGTTTGAAAGCTCAAATAACACTGCTTGTGTTCTTCAGTTTACATGAACACATAAGCAGTCAGCACAAGACAGACATTCTCTCCACTCAATTCTGAACTTATGAGACAGGCACATAGGACTGCCCTGCAATAAAGCACTTTGTAGACTCAAAATGTTGTTCAAACCCTTTATCCTACAGGTGTCTTTGGTGCACTCCAATGCAATGTGTTAGAAACAATTCTAGCATTCAAGGGGTTAAATTTGTTACTATGCCCAGATTATGACCCACAGTTATCAAGCAATGCCAATAAGCACACCCTTGCCAAAAATTCTCTTGTTTGGATAGGCTTGCAGCTTTAACACCAGTCACTGATAAAGTGCCGTTTTTAAAACCTGGCCTAGTTCAAACATGTATTTCTGGCAGGATCAATGGCCTGGAAGGAGCTGTAAGCTATTTGGTGCCAAAGGGGACTTTATCAGTTATTTATTTTTTAAATCATATATACCAGATTTAAGTCGTGCATTTTTTTCAATCTTATTTTTACTTAAACTGGCTATCGTTTGTATCAAATGCTGTATTTCTGACTTGCTGTATCCGTGGAAACAAGTTTATTTGGGGTGTTTACCATTCTTATTCTCCATAAATTTCAAGTTTCCCATAATAGAAGGTTATAGAATTAGTTTTGTATTGTCATCTATGCCAGTGTGAAGCACCCAAAGGCAGTATAAAAATGCCTCTGTTTATGGAGTGTAAGTAGGTACTGTCTGAATAGAAACTGCTTTGGACAGTACTGCCATAAAATAACACCCTGATCTGATGCTATTTTTTTTTAACAAAACCCACTTCATAAAACAGAGCCCATCAGCTGAAAGGAGGGCTAAGCTAAACCAGGACGTTTGTGGCTCAAACCACAGGCTTCACTGGCTGTGCATGAAGTCCCCATAGTCTGCTAGTGCCAGGTTAGAAAACCAGGCACTAGGTCAATAGGACATGAGACTGCAGCCTTGTTACTGAACTGTGAAACTTAAAGTGTTAGTAATGTCCAACAAAAAAATGTTTTGCATATAGAAGAGCTTAAAAAGCTGAGCTATATGCAAAAAAAGTATCTCTCAAACCGCTATGGTTTAAGAGATACAGGCGTTTAAAGTTCCCTGTCTCCTACTCCTACTGTAAAGCTGTCAGCAGGAGATCCGTGTCGGTTGACACGGAGGCGCTTGAGAAGTGCCGCAATCTCGTTACTTACAAGGAATCCCTTCATTGGAATGGTCTAAAACATGTGCCTGGTTTTGAAGCACTCATTTTAGACCATTCCAATGAAGGGATTCCTTGTAAGTAACGAGATTGCGGCACTTCTCAAGCGCCTCCGTGTCAACCGACACGGATCTCCTGCTGACAGCTTTACAGCTGTCAGTAGGAGACAGCGAACTTTAAATGCCCGTATCTCTTAAACCATAGCGGTTTGTGAGATACGTTTTTTTGCATATAGCTCAGCTGTTTAAGCTCTTCTATATGCAAAAAACTTTTTGTTGGACATTACTAACACTTTAAGAGTTTCTACATTCCACCTCTCTATACAATCTGCTCAAGATTTTTGGCTTCCTTTGTAGCCCCAGATTATTTGGCAGGTCCGCACCCAGACCTAACAAGAAAGACTCTATAACCCAATGTCATGTGTACTTGACATCACAATACTACTACACATTTAAAAATATTAGTGCATTAAAAGTAATTAATCATTAATTTTTATCCTAAACAAAATACCTGAATTTATTAAAAAAATAAATAATTAAAACACAATTATATATATCCAGGTTGAATGCTGCATGCTGACATAATATAAACCATTCAAACATTTTTAACTGCACATTACAGAGAAATGACAAGTTGTGCCTTGCAGACTCCAACCACAAGGAGGTTTTCTATATCAATCACAGCACTTGCATGTTACTACAGAGCCGGCATTGTTATGTTAACAAGTCTGGCATTGTAGCAAGTGTGTGTTTCTTTCATGTTAATGTCATTGCAAAAACACATACCACATCTATACAGAAGACCTAAATTCTCTCTGGACTTGGTGACAGTACACACTATAACTTTGGTTAGCTATTACCTGTGAAACGTTTACCTTACCCCCTTCAGGACCAGAGGGGTGTGCAACGTTGCACACTTCTCCAGTTAAGGAGACAATGTTGTGGTACACTGTACTGGAGTTTGGCATGCCAGCTTTAAAGAGTTAAAAACTCATTATGGTTTTGGAGGAATTATGAAAATAATGACCCATAGGTGCAATTCTGGAGTGAACTGCACAATAAGGGGCAAATAAAATATCCCACAATGATTTAGGTTGGGTTTTTAACTCCTTGCATGAAAGAGAGGTCTATAACAGAGGAATCCAGGGGTTAAAAGCCCAATTTAAATCACTGGAATTTGAAAAATGTTTATTTGCCCCACGGTGCAGTGGGTTTGGTCCAGATTTGCATTTCATATGCAAGAAAATACAACCCTATGGGAAACCAACTGCACCATAATGGACAAAAACACAATTCCCAAAATCCCCAATTATTTCAGTGGGGCTTTTGACCTCTTGTATGCTAGAAAGGTCCTTAAAGTGGATGTGTCACCTATGCACATCATATAAATATTTAGGCTACCATTTTTTATTTAAAGTTTTGATTTTGTGTACAATTTTACATACAAAGTCTGGGCTGCAGCCCGACTCTCTGCCTCTGCTCTCCTCCTTCCTCCGATGACAAAAGGCTTCTGTCAGTAAGCTGGAGCAGTCTCATTGGCTAGATAACGATCTCTGCCAATGAGAGTGCTCCAGCTTACAGAAGCCTCCATCATCGGAGGAGGGAGGAGAGCAGAGCGTTGGGCTGTGGTTACAGAGCAGGTAACCACAGCCTATATAGAAGTAGGTATAGTCCAGACTTTGTAAGTTAAATTAACACAAAATCAAAAAACTTTAAATAAAAAATGAATATCGTTTTCATAGTATTTTATACGTAGCCTAACTATTTATGCAATGTTGTCCAAAGGAGAGACATCCACTTTAAAGCGGAACTTTCATATGATTAATATAGAGCCCCAAATCATCATTACATTAGCTATATGCATAGAGGTAGGTTTATTTTCAAGTATAATTGTTGCATTAAAGAAAAATATAACCTTTTATGCAGGCAGGTACTGGCTGGGATCTTGCTGTAGGTGCTCTCTGCTCCTGTGCTGTCAATTCCTTCCAGTGCCTTTTGGTACAAAGGCTTCCAACTCACCATTCGTGGAGCTGAAGGGGATGGACAGCACAGACGCAGAGATGCTGGCTCTGCAAGATGTCTGCGCTGTTCCCCGCTGTCTGTCTGCTTAAAAGGTTCTATTTTTCTTTAATGCAACACTTATATTTGAAAATAAACCTAAATCTATGCATTTCGTCAATGTAATGATGATTTGGGGCTTTATTAATCATATGAAAGTTCCGCTTTAATGTATTACTTCAAAATGTTTTTGAAGCCTTTCTAGCATTTGATATATTAAAATTACTTGAAGGGGAACTCTCACCCCTGTTAAAGTACTTGCCATCTTAAATTGCTATCCCAGTTAATCTTTAATCGTGTTTCCTTTTGATTTTAACGTAATGCAGCAGAGCCCAAAATCTTACCTTTTAAAAATAAGGCTGTTCCATCAGTTAAAGGGATAGTAATACTTAAAACGTAAAAAAAATATGTTGTAGGGTTTATCCCCCTGAGTAAAACAAGAGTACTCCCACTGCTGAAAGCTGTTTCATTCAAAAGTTATTAATTTTCAAAGTTGAATTATTTAGGTGCAATAGCACAGTGGCCTGAAATTGTACAGTGGCGCTGTTGCTACACGATCCTATGGACAGCTCTGGTCCCGGGACCATAAATCTCCATAGGATGGTGTAGCAACAGCGCCACTGTACAATTTCAGGCCACTGTGACATTGCACCTAAATAATTCAACTTTGAAAATTAATAACTTTTGAATGAAACACCTTTCAGCAGTGGGAGTACCCTTGTTTTACTCAGGGGGATAAACCCTACAACATATATTTTTTTTACATTTTAAGTATTACTATCCCTTTAAGGACAGGCTGTGGTACAGCTCTGTACTGCAGCCTGTGAATCTTTTCCTCTTCTTCTTCCCAGTAGTGCCTCGTTCTCACCTCCTACTCTGACAGAGGTTTCCTCCATGTGAGCTTGAGCGCTCTCACCGGCATGAGAACACTTCATGAGAGCGCTCCAGCTCATATGCTGGAATCCTCTGTCACCATAGGAGGCAGGAACAATGCACTACTGGGGAGAGGAAGAGGCGAAAATTGACAGGCTGTGGTATAGAGCTGTACCGCAGACTGTCCTTCACTAACATCACTGGCTTATTTTTAAAGGGGAACTACCACCCCGCAATAACTTAAGCTTCACTGATTGCTCATCTGGCGACTAGCTGCTTAGTAGCGCTAGTCGCCAGAAATATTACCCGATTCAGCAGATATCGGCGTTTTACCGATGGTGACAGGAGCAGGAAGCACGGACGTCTCTTCACAGTGACGTCCGTGCGCCTGCGCTGTCAGTTCCTTTTGCACCGTCAGTTCCTTTTGCACCAGATGAGCAATCAGTGAAGCTTAAGTTATTGCGGGGTGATAGTTCCCCTTTAAAAGGCAGAATCTCAGGCTATACTACATTACATTATATTAAAAAAAAAAATAGAAAAAAAAAAACTTATTAATTAACTGTGATAGCTCTTTAAGATGAGAATACTTCAAAAGAGGTGAGAGTTCCCCTTTAAATGGAGCTTTTAACCCACTGAACGATGGGTATTTATTGTATCAAGAAGCAATGCTGAAGTGGAGACTTCTGTAACATTCAAGACGTTATAAGGCCCATTTAAATGAATGGGAATTTACTCCCCTCCCCCCATAGCACAACTGGCGTGTTCTAAAATATCATGTCTTTACAACAAGTGTTCACCAGCTTCATAAATCTCACAATTATCCTGTCCGATCACATACCTCAATTACGACCAGGGACAACAGTCTCCTCTGTTTCCCTTTTGATTGTAACCTGTCCACATAACATGGCTGACAAGTCCCTTAAAAGGCCACACATTATGCCAGGGTGGAAAAATCTCAGGAGCCTGGAAGTCAGGTCTTCTATGTTTTTGGAATAGTTTACATACAACTGTGTACATTCACCTAAAATACCCAACTGACTCCTAAAAATGTGCTTGGCTCCAGGATAATTTATCTTTTTCTCCACCCCTGATGTTTTATTTACTGCTTTGTTGTGCCAACCAAAGGAAAATTAGTTAAATCCTACTGGGCAGCACTATACAAGATTAAGGCAGAGTAGTAGGAGAATGAGGGGAAAAAAGTTTGGGGGCAAAACAGAGAGGATGTGTGTTTTTACAATGAAGGAACCAGCAATTTTCTTACTCAACTTAACAGAGGAAGGCTGGGTGACACACAGGAAGCCTCTGAGAGCCTCTGGGATAAAGGTCACCCACCACTGCCTTAGAGAAGGGAGAGTACCCCAACAAATAGGGATGCAGTGCGTTGGAAAACATCTAAGACCCAAGGGTTAACAGGTTTACCATTATACACCCTGATATTCAGACAAATTGATGTTTGAGGTTCGTCTGATCAACACCAAATAGGCACACCCTGCAAAAAATTAAAGCTAAGTCTGCCCAACACTATCTCTAGGTACTGTTTGGTTACAAGGGGGAAGTTTTGCAGCTCACTCATATTGCTACAGAATAAAACAGCTCTCCACTGCTGAAGTTCAAAGTCTAGAGCAAAGTAAACTAAGTTGCAGGCCCATGTACGGTATTTCCCTTCCCAAACAATGACAGGTGGGCACACACAAAAACAAAGATCTACACTGGAGTTTGCTGGGCCACAGTGCAAAGTACATTACAGTATTGTTAAAAAAAATCCAAACAACCATATAATAAAACATATGTTATGCTAAAGGCAAATAGTACCAAAATGAGTTAGGCTTTGTTACCTTTTAACAGTGAGTAGTATTTCATTTAGACATACATTGTTTTGCAGACCTGTAATATGCAGATTTAAATTAAGTAGAGGCTGCCATTTGGCTTTATAAACTAAATCATTGATGCAAAGGGGAGGGGTGATCACAACACTGCTGCCTCAGTTTAGCAACGGTAAGGCTCCATAGCCTAAAACCCATTAGCAAGTTACAGTACCATAACAAATTACCTGAAATTGCTTGGCTTGCCCATTATGCATCTCACATTACTCTGACGATTCTCAGCAGACATTCATTCACAGTTACTGCATGCTGCACATTTCACACAACAATAGAGAACTATAGAATAACATAAGAACTAGAGAAGTAATAGTACTGGAAAAATCATCCCCACTTTATCGACTCTTTACCACGCCTTAGTGCATAACCCCCAAGGACCATCGTACAGGACTATCAAAGTGGCAAGCAATTCCAATCCATTGCATAGCAACCGGACTCTCAAATGGTTAATGTTAAAGGAATAGTATTATATTGGACACATCTGTCACTTTGGCTGTTAGATCTCCAACACATTGCAGAGCAACACATTAGAGATGGGAGTTTCCCCCTCCCACCTCTTTTACAGAGTGTAAGCCACCTCCCCTCAGATGTGGAATCTGGTGTCTTGACCAGACAGCTCACAGCAAGGGACAATCTTCTTACTGTGAGCATAAGGAAAACCCTGCCCCCCTTGACAGGTTTTTCAGGTTTTTCCTTATGCTCACTGAAGATTGTCCCATTCTGCGATCCATCTGGACCATCTTGCTGCTCTGAGGTGAGCAGTGTTACATCAGTAAAATGGGCAGGAGGGGGATACTTTATCAATTACTCTTGAACTACAACTCTGACAGTATTGAAATAACACTCTCCATGGCCCAAATACTATGAATATTAATTGGAGCTTCTTTTATTGTGAAACTATTTCTTTAACTCCCTTGGATGCTACAGACATCTCTAATATGTTGCTTTTCATTGTGTTGGATATCTAACAGCCAAAGTGACAGATGTGTCCAATACATTGTTTGTAATGCAATGGGCACCCCAAAAGGTTAATATGTCCCTCACATAAAAAGAGTACCTCTTGCATAATATGCTGAAAGCCGTCTCCTATATCCAGTATAAAGGCATGAGAGTTATTTGTGAGAAAACTAGTTTCCAGAAGATAAAACATGACATTTTAGACTCTCAACATCAATAAATCTGTGAATGTTGACACTGCCTCCAGTAACCTTTCCCTAGTAATAAGATTCCACACATTGCCAACTTGATGAATAAACATTTTCAACATGTCTCAAAAATGCACAACATAAACTTCAAGAGAAGGAAAGGAAATGATATACATAGTAACATGCATAGTAGTGAGTTCAGTAAATCACGTAAAAAGAATTAGGGCTGTATCCACAAAGAACGTAGAGCAATTCTGGGGCAAACCAACTGCAAAATGACAATCCCCCAAATTCCAGTATATTTAAAGAGATATTACTATTTTAAATTAAGTGTACCAAAGATTCTTGTTTATTGAAAATAGAACAGTTTACGCTATATTTAGTACCTTACTTTTATGTAGTTCTCAGGTTATTCAATATAGAAGGATCACCCTCCCGCGCCTTCTGGCGGCCTCCCACTGAATCTTCACTCTGGTCATGGGACTGGAGGGATGCAGCGAGGGACAAACTTCAGTAAGTATAATGAAATCCCTGCCTCCCCTTGACGAAGGAATACATTTTCCATTTGCATACTGAAGTTTGTCCCTCGCTGCATCCGTCCAGACCAGACAGAGCTGATGTGGCCAGTGGGGGCAGGCGGGGGATCTTTCTGTATTGAATACCTTGAGAACTACGTAAAAGTAAGGTACTAAATATAGTGCAAATTTAAATTTAGATATACTTAATTTAAAACATTACTATCCCTTTAAATGGAGTATTTAAATCATTTCACACAAGCAACATTGTTGCAAAAACAGCAAATCCTGGAGAAAAAAAACAACAACAACACATTGTGTCCCATGTGGCCTTTCACACAGACTGTATGCACTGCGATTGTCAAAAAGAGGCACAGCATGCTGCACCTTTCAACAATTTTGTAGGATCACATTGACACTGCATTGCAATTGCACAGCTCTTACAAATAGCTGCTTTTTCCTTGACATTTTATAACTTCTCTTTCTGTTGAGAGAATGGGATGCCAGGAAAGCTTGCTACACTGTAGCAGTAAAACCACACCTGCATTTCCAGTCACTACAAAAAAGATGCGCTACAAAGTCGCCTGTGTGAAAAAGCCTTTAAAGGGCAGCTACCAAATAATTCTCCCATCAACTGATCCGATGCTCTGAAAACAGACATGCAATACCACCAAGTGCACCTACACTGCATCAAGAAAGGGATTCTTGTCCTGCGAGATGAGGGTCCCCACAGAAGTTCTGTACTGGGCTTGAATGTATGTGAAAGGGTCTATGTAGACTATGCACGCAACTATCTTGTCTGGGGCCCCTGACGAAGTCCAGATAGGACGAAACGCATAGGGTGTTTTATGTAATAATAATATTTGTATTTTATATACTGTATGTTCTTAGGATCATTTACTATACTTTTTGCTACTGCCAATAAATTATAATAGCCCATGTAGTATATTTATTTACCTGCAAATATTTGGTTGGAGTGGAGGTGTTCCAGATTCCCAGGAAAGAGATAAAGGAGCCTCTAATATTGTGTTGGGCCCGTAAACCTAGAGGCAGGTGAAGCCTTTGTAACCAGTGAGTACCCATCCTGAAAGGGGGGAACCAAGTGGTCATATCACAAGATAGTTTGCTATTAGATGCGCTCTTTGCATAGTTTCTTTTTTTGTTGTCTCTGCAATAGTGTTTGTTTTTTTTAAACAGATGTTAGCATATGTAGAACCCTAGAACCATAGACCATTTTTAGGAGCTGGTGTTCCTTTAAATGCTAGAGGTCTCCAAACCTATTGATTTACCTAAGAGAGAATACAGCATCTAAAGGCACACATATGTACACAATTTACATGTTTTTAAGTAATGCTCCTCATATCTTCTATACTAGTCACAAAAACAATTAGTGTCACCAGTTTCCATATTTGTACATTAGGAATATAACTAGAATTAGATGGACCCCTTAGCAAAATCTGCAGGTTGTCCCTCACCTATTCTAACACCCCCACCCCCTTATCAGGAAGTTGATAAGGCCAGGATGGTAAGGAAGTTCAGGGAAGAGACAGTCAGTGGCCAAGGACCCAAGAGCATATAAGACTGACAAGTACTTAGATCACAGAATGAGAAACTATGCCCTAGGAATAAGTAGCTCTGGATTTGTTTAAAGGGATAGTAATGTTTCAAAATGAAAGCAACTCCGATTAATCTTCCTAGTATTTGTGCCATGGAGAGTGTTATTTCACTACTGTCAGAGTTGTAGTTCAAGAGTAATTGAATGCTAAAGTATCCCCTCCCGCCCCTTTTACCTAGTGTAAGCCTCCTCCCCTCAGATGTGGAATATGGTCTCTTGACCGGACAGATCACAGCAAGGGACAATCTTCTTACTGTGAACATAAGGAAAACCCTGCCCCCTTGACAGGTTTTTCCTTATGATCACTGAAGATTTTCCCTCTCTGTGATCCATCCAGACAGTCTTGTTGCTCTGAGGTGAGCAGTGTAACATCAGTAAGAGGGGTGGGAGGGGGATACTTTATCATTCAATTACTTTTGTACTACAACTCTGACAGTACTGAAATAACACTCTCCATGGCCCAAATACTATGAAGATTGATCGGAGCTGCTTTTATTGTTACACATTACTATCCCTTTAACACTGTAACTTACCTAGGTTTTCCTCATACAGACGTCAGGTGTATCTATTTACTTATGTAGTAAACCTGCAGTGTCCTGTATACTGTCATCTCCTTTGAAGTCTGCCCCTAATGCAAACCTGCTCACAACAATCAGGCTCCAATATACCTGAATGAATCATAAGGCACCCTATTATTTTTTTATCAAACTGAAATAATTTGTAGATTTAAATATCTAGAAGGCAAGCCTTTCTGATAAATTTAGAGCCACTTATTCTTAGGATATAGCTCCTCCTCTAAGTTCCAGCACCACACTTCAAGTGCATTCCTTACTGTCCTCAGTTACGCCATTGATAGGATGAGATACCGAGTCAACCTGGGTTTAAAGCAACTAGAAAACAGAATTAAGGGTATATTCAATAAGCTAAAAAATTGAAATTCTGGAGCAACTGCACCACAGGAGTCACCACAGGAGTCAAAATTCTCAATATGTTAGAGAGCTCTCAAGCATTCAAAGTGTAAAAGCTGCATTTAAAGGTTTAGTAATGCCCAAAGATAACCTTATGTTTTATTGTAGATTTAAATTCCATCTCTCAAACCTTTACGGTTTGAGAGATATTTGCCACTAAAGCTGCCTCTCTCTGCTGACAGAAGGAGATCCGTGTTGGCCGACTTGTGGCGGCTCTTCAGCAGAGCAGAAACAGCGATCTATAAAAAGAACTACTTCACTGGAAATGGTCTATAAAGTGTGCATGCAAACCATTGAAGTAATTATTTTTAAAGATCGATATTTCGGCTCTGCTGAAGAGCCGCCGGCTGGTCCCAGGAATGGGATCTCCTGCTGTCAGCAGAGCGCTGACGTCAGGAGAAGGGGAGGCAGGGGGAAACTTTAGAAGCGAATATCTCTCAAACCATAAAGGTTTGAGAGATGGGATTTGCTGCACATAATTTCTTGTTTTAAAATCTACAATAAAACAAAGTTACTTTTGGGCTTTACCAACTCTTTAAAGCACAATTTTAGAAATTTTATTTTATCCCTATGGTGCAGTTATTACGCTTCAGAACTGCACCACTTTTCTGTCCAACAAATGGAAAATGCCATACTTCTCACCCTTATTTTATCACCGCCCATCATGATGACTCACAAAAAACATCTCTCTGGATGTCACACTCCTACAGTGTACATTTCCTGCTGTTAGTACTACAATGAAATTAGAGGCAATACACTGAACATTGCTGAAATCCTGCAGTGTTATGATCATTAAGGAAGTGATAAAGAGTTTGATCAACACCTCCTCTCTCTTGATCACATAATTTCACTGTTCCCTAGAACATGGGTGAGAAACTAGTGGATCTGCAGCTATAGGACAACAATTCTCATTATCCACAACCAACCCATGGCTAGCTCAAAACAAGGAGTTGTTCAACTCCTGGAGAGTCATATGTTACTCACCCCTGCCCTATGAAGTACATATATAAATAACATAACCTCAAGTATTGATAAAGGACAGTCATGCTTTACCAGATAACTCAGATGGTTTTAAAAGGTTACTTTGACAAATACTTGACTAACACTTCCTTCTACAATAGATAAAAGAACAAATTAACCATTTACCAGTAAATCCAAGGCTAACAAACTACCCAGTGCATTGTTTTGCTATGGGAATGCACATATAAATTGATACTTGGCAGGCATAACTTCAGTTCAAGAGGAAAGACAAGATATGACACATGACGTTACAATATATTTATCACTCTAGTCATGGGGAAAACATTTGTATTCTTGTGGAAATCATTCTTAGTCTTTCCAGTGCCTGATAATTCAACAATGCTTTATTCCAGCATTGAAAGGGTTATGAAAGTTAAAGGACATGAACATAACCATGTGGTTATTTGAAGATTATAGTCAGATGAGTGGCAATCTGGGACTCCATCCACTGTGATGCTATGTAAATCCTTAGTAAGGCCTCATGAAGGATAAGGAATACATTTTGCGCTTAAATAATATAAAACAATAATTAAAAAATTAACTGGAAAAAGCATAGAGACATGTAACAAAACTGATAATGAGATTGGAAGAGCTGAGTTATAAAGAGAGTCTAGCCAAACTGGGTTTGTTTTCATTACAGAAAGGGGAGATATGATTCCCATTCACAAATATATTCAAGGTTAATACAAACTCTCTACATTTACTCAAAGAGCGGACCAAAAATCAAGAGGTCACCCATGAAGATTAGAGGAAAGATGCTTTTAACTACAACAAAGGCAGGTATTTTTTATAGTAAGGGTCGAAAAGTTATGGAATAATTTTAGCAGATATTGTAGATGCTTTCAAAAAAGTAACTGATAACCTTCCAACTCAGAACAATACTTAAAATTGACAACTGGTTTCAAAGTAGATCTCATGGAAACTATCCAACTGCCTTTTATAGTTAGAAAGGAATTTTTTTTACACACTTAGGGCTTAACTGAAACCTCAACAGAATTTTTTTTTTTTTTTTTTTTGCTTCCTTTGGATCGACAATGTTATGTTATAGGCTTAACTTTAGCCACATAAACTATGTTACTATATATAGAGACAATAAGGCTAAAGTACTAAGAAACTAGAGTAATTCTGGACTAAATCAACTGCACTACATACAGATAAATGCAGCATTTTAAAAAGTCCCATTGATTTAAATGTGTAGTTTAGCCCCTTTAATGCTCTTGAGGTATTTAATGCATGGAGAGTAAGAAGAAGTTTGGAAATAGGCTTTTGTGAAAAGATGAACTTTCAAGGTGTGAAAGAAAGAAATAAAAAAAAAAAAAAAGAAAGAAAGAAAGAAAAAGAAAAAAGTTTAGTTTACTATGATATTAAGTGGTGGGGAGGTCCATATTTACCATGCACAAGATAACTAGGAGAATATAGACAAGAGTTGAAGATTTGCAGGTTGGTGTTAGTTTTTTTTTAAATTTGTTTTAATTTGTTTCTGAAGGGAATGGGAATCCAGTGCAGAAATGTACAAAGCTGTCATTGAAAACTTTCACCAAGAAATACGTTTTATTTAGCGTAATAGACATGCTGAAATAACTATACTAGTGTTGGTATTTTTGCTATGTTTTGTAATTTTTGCAAAAAGAGCCTATGACTTTTGACCCCCCACCTAGCCATTTTCTAAGCAGCGCTGTGCTGGTGCTGTAAAATCTAATGGCCATTCAAGGTAAGAGACTGTAAGCATATCAGTGTTCTTTAGGCTCTTATCGGGAAAGGCACACTGTAGCTTACCAGCATGGGGGAGCTGGCAACTTGTGGCCCGGGGGTCAAATACAATCAAGTGGCCCATTTCTACTATCGTTTGAACCCACTGTCCCAGCCCACCCCTTTTTGTTCATTTTAAAAGTGACACTAATATCATGAAGTAAAGCGATACCACGTAGCTCACATTGAAATGGGCTAAACTACTGATACTATAGAACTTATGATCTAAGCAATGCTACACTAGTGATACTATGGAGCTTACAAGGGAAATATGTCATGCTACTAGTGTAGCTTCATTTGGATTGTAGCTCTGTGATATTATTTGTGTAGCTCCGTTTCAATTGTCAGCTCTGTGCTATCACTAGCGTTGCTCCATTTATAGCAACAATAATATAGATTAAGTGAGGCAGTGGCCCACTGGCCCAGACATATAGCCGGCCCAGGGGGCATTCGCCCCCCTGCCCCCCAGAAAATGACGCCTTCTACACTAGGCTTAGTAGACACGTGTGTGTGTGTACTTGTACTAATAAAACTGAATAAAAAAATAGGAGAGCGAGGGGGGGGGAGAGAGAGAGAGAGAGAGAGTGAGAGAGTGTGTGTGTGTGTGTGTGTTTGTACTAATAAAACTGAATAAAAAGATAGGAATCCGTAACAAAACTGACAGCAAATGTCCTAACTCGATTGATTACAGATATTGTAAGTGTTGTATGAGTTCAATAAATCGTTGGTTTCCTAATGAAGGATAGATGGGTTAGGTAGGAGTCATGAGCATTTTAGATTGACTGAAGTAGAGAGAGACAAGTAAATGGGGTTCTGGACAGGAGGAGGTTATAATAGATTTACCTATATAGGTGTCTTTCGGACATCTTTAATTTATGTCTATTTACTTTATCATTTGCATTATAAAATATATAGGGATATCTGTTGAAATAAATGAGTGTTGCTTGAATGCCACATAACTAGGCAATTCCTTTTGATTAAAAGCAACACATTCTTTAGGGTACATTTTTTTGAGTGAAACTGTTTTAGTGACAAATTTGGAAAACTATTTTAGAGTAAAAAGTTTGGGTAACATTTCAAGTGAAGGAGTGTATTTAGACAATGCTTTTAGGTGAAGATAGAAAGACACAGAGGAACTGAATGTGTAGACTAAAGTAAGGCATTGGAGATTGACTCCAAGGCAGCGGACCTGTGAGGTAGGTGTTATAGAGGATCACTGCGGAGAAGAGAGAGAGGGCAGGGAATATGCAAGATGAGGTTGATGTACAAAGACCTAGAGCAATTCTAGAGTCAACCAAATGTACCACAGAAGACAAATAAAAACCCCCAATGATTTAAATGAATCTTTTAACCCCTTTAACGTTAGGGAAGTCACCAAAGTATTGCTTCGCTATGAGCTGGAGACATTTCTAGCATTCAAGAGATTAATGTGTTAGTAATGTCCACAAAATAGTTTTTTGCATTTAGAAGAGCTTAAAAAGCGGAGCTAAATGTAAAAAAAGGTATCTCTCAAACCTCTATGGTTTAAGAGATACAGGCGTTTAGAGTTTGATCTCTCCTACCGACAGCTGTAAAGCTGTCAGCAGGAGATCCATGTCGGCCGACATGGAGGCGCTTGAGCAGAGCCGCTATCTCGTTATTTACCACAAATCCCTTCATTTGAATGGTCTAAAACATGTGCCTGGTTTTCAAGCACTCATTTTAGACCATTCCAGTGAAGTGTCAGTATCTGCAAAGAGTTGTGGCAGATAACACGGCCTAATTTTCATAAACTAACAAATAAAGCTAAATATCTCAGAAGCTGCTATTTTAAAGTAAAATGGCTAACATGACATTTGTGTGATTCTAAAAGCGGTCTCAAATAATCCTAAATTGTTATAAGATGTTACTTCAACTTTAAAATTAATAGAAAGGGCTCTAACTATATCTAAAACCAATGCAGCCTTGTTGGCATCTGTCTATCTCAGGTCTGCAACAGTAAGCAGAATGTCAACCAGGAGATCAGATCATCTCTTCTAATTTGGCAGCCATACCGTTCAACCTGTTGCCTCTCCCAGTGAGAATTTAATTTCACTTCTGCTTCTTGGCCAAGCCAAAGGTAATGTAATTAAGTTAATTTTCAATAACCATATCATTTTTTTCCTGCATTCTGAATCACATATTTTTTTTTTCTTCCTTTCCAAAGAAAAAAAAATCCTTCCCAGAAGCATTCACTTGAAAATGAACTCAAACATGGTTGTACTATATGGGATGAAATCAAGGTAGCAACAATTTTATAACCAAAAAACCAGGGAGAGCGTCTTTGAGATAAAAAATCAATATAATATTTATTTCAGAGCGATCCACTAAATAACCATATCAACCTATATTGTTTATGGCACCATAAACTAAATACACATATCATAAAAAGGATAAAAAAGAATCTAATATTCAATATACAATCGGACAATGTAAACTTCCAAACATATACACTGAAGCACTGTTAAATACATACAATATAACAATAGGAACAAAAGTCAATGTGAAAGATGTATCCAAAACAGGCAACAATCGGTGAAAAAGTTGCCAATAATTCACTGTCCTCCTTCAAGTAAGTGGAAATATGTCCATGAAATAGAGAAAACCTCCCCCGTCCAAATGGACCTTCGCGGGCAGAGAATACACAAAATAGCACCTCCAATGAATATATCCAAGTATCCAAATAAAAAATGACTTACTGTTGCGTTATTCCATCAGTTACCATCCAAATTCAGAGCGCTGAGACGTGGCTTACCTCTCCCGTCTATGTATTCCGTTTCGCGGGCAGAGTAATTCAATTAGGAGACAACGGTCGGATGTAACTCACCTCTCCCGTCTCTGATACTGATTCGCGGGCAGAGTGTATGACCAATTGTCTGACGACTCTTCGCTCAATAAACTGATAGGGTAATTCATATATCAGAAGCACATAGGATACTGTTGTCCTGGATCGCTTGTATCCACAAGCGGAGGGAATCTCCAAAACTCTGGATATAAAGCTGCTGTATACTCTTCTCTTTGAGAGTGTAGATAATCTTTCAATAATTACTAATATAGTATTGTTCCTGTGTATGATGAAATAACAATGTCTTCTATTGTCTCAATTGATAAAAATACTCAATGTGCATGCAACGCTGTTCCAACGTGTTTCGTATTTCTCAGAATACTTATTATTTCATCATACACAGGAACAATACTATATTAGTAATTATTGAAAGATTATCTACACTCTCAAAGAGAAGAGTATACAGCAGCTTTATATCCAGAGTTTTGGAGATTCCCTCCGCTTGTGGATACAAGCGATCCAGGACAACAGTATCCTATGTGCTTCTGATATATGAATTACCCTATCAGTTTATTGAGCGAAGAGTCGTCAGACAATTGGTCATACACTCTGCCCGCGAATCAGTATCAGAGACGGGAGAGGTGAGTTACATCCGACCGTTGTCTCCTAATTGAATTACTCTGCCCGCGAAACGGAATACATAGACGGGAGAGGTAAGCCACGTCTCAGCGCTCTGAATTTGGATGGTAACTGATGGAATAACGCAACAGTAAGTCATTTTTTATTTGGATACTTGGATATATTCATTGGAGGTGCTATTTTGTGTATTCTCTGCCCGCGAAGGTCCATTTGGACGGGGGAGGTTTTCTCTATTTCATGGACATATTTCCACTTACTTGAAGGAGGACAGTGAATTATTGGCAACTTTTTCACCGATTGTTGCCTGTTTTGGATACATCTTTCACATTGACTTTTGTTCCTATTGTTATATTGTATGTATTTAACAGTGCTTCAGTGTATATGTTTGGAAGTTTACATTGTCCGATTGTATATTGAATATTAGATTCTTTTTTATCCTTTTTATGATATGTGTATTTAGTTTATGGTGCCATAAACAATATAGGTTGATATGGTTATTTAGTGGATCGCTCTGAAATAAATATTATATTGATTTTTTATCTCAAAGACGCTCTCCCTGGTTTTTTGGTTATATTGTTTTTTCCAGGTTTATGCACTTCTGGACATCGGGATAGTAGCGGTTTTTGAGATTGATTAGAGGGGTTGTTGATAACAATTGGTTCCCAGACCTCATTTTGTGTTTTTATATTATTTTAGCAACAATTTTATGTTCACAACAAATTAATGTTGTGCATCTGAAAATACTTAGCAAGCCATTTCCTGAAGCTTTAGGGAATAACTGTTAGAAAAACAAGATGGGAAAAAATATATGATTAGCACTATATTATACATTTATTAAAGGGACAGTAATGTCCCATAAAAAATATTTAGATTTTGGTAGATATTGAAAAAATAAACTATTTTCAACAAATCCTCTGTCTCAAACAGCTATGGTTTGAGAGATACAGGGATTCAAAGTTACCCCCAACTCCCCTTCTCCTGATGTCAGCTGTAAAGCTGACAGCAGGAGAATCCAGTCGTACAACTCGAGGAGGCTCTGCAGCAGAGCCGAAATTGCGGTACTTAAAAAGAATTAATTCATTGGAACTGTCTACAAAGTGTGCCTGGTTTGCAAGCACACTTTGTAGACCTTTCCAATGAATTAATTTGTTTTAAGTACCGCAATTTCGGCTCTGCTGCAGAGCCTCCTGCTGTCAGCTAGACGCTGACGTCAGGAGAAGAGGAGGGAACTTTGAATCTCTATATCTCTCAAACTGTAGCTGTTTGAGACAGAGGATTTGTTGCAAATAGTTGACCCTTTAACAAACTGTAATGCTATTTGGAGCAACAACAGACATTACATTTATATACAGATTAGGTTATGAGTTCATGTATCTAGGTGTACTTAAATTGAAAGAACCTGGGGTTGTATGCATTTAGGAAGGTAAACAGATGCTATTCTGGAACAAATAACAATTAATTGTTTTAAAGCGGAACTACCACGCTAGCTAAAGTCGCCCTGTAATAATTAGGCAGGTGGCAACTAACTTAATAATAGTTATATTACCTCTCAAAAGTAGCCGATTGTAAAGTAATCCTTAATTTTCCAAGACCGAAAGCCAGGCATCAGTGCAGACAGTCCCGGTCTGCATTAAAAAGCATTGCACCGGGCCGAAAGGCACCAGAGACTGCACTAACCTGGTCATCAGTCTCAGAAGATTAAAGGGATCGTAATACATAAAATTTAAAAAAAAAAAAAAAAAAAATATGTTGTAGGGTTTATCACCCTGAGTAAAACAAGGGTACTCCCACTGCTGAGAGATATTTTATTAAAAAATTATAACAGCTCAAACTTGAATTTTTTAGGTGCAATATCACAGTGGCCTGAAAATGTACAGTGGCGCTGTTGCTACACCATCCTATGGACTGCTCTGTTTCGTAGACCACAAATCTGCATAGGATGGTGTAGCAACAAAGCCACTGTAAATTTTCAGGCCATTGTGATATTGCACCTAAAAAATTTGAGCTGTTATAATTTTTTAATAAAATATCTCTCAGCAGTGGGAGTACCCTTGTTTTATTCGGGGACATAAACCCTACAACATATATTTTTTTACATCTTAAGTATTACTATCCCTTTAAGGAGTACTTTACAGTCGGCTACTTTTCAGAGGTAACTTAAATATTAAGCTAGTCGCCACCCGCCAAATTAGTGCAGGGCACCTTTACCTAGCATGGTAGTTCCGCTTTGAATGGAACAAACAAAATACCATTGGTTTCAACTGGGTCTTTTAACCCCTTGAAGAGATGTCACAATGTGCTGAGTCTTCTCTAGCATTCAAGAGGTTGAAAATCCCATTTAACCCCTTTGAGTGCCAGAGGGTTATGCAAAGCAATACGTTCCTTACTCCTCTGGCACTCAAGGGGTTAAAAAAAAATCATCCCCTATAGTGAGGGCATGTGGTCCACTCCAGAATTTTCCCAGTGTATCTTCCTAAGTATGGCAGATGACAGATGACACCTGAACTTAACCCTCTGAGTGCCAGAGGGGTACGCAACGCATTGCATACCCCTCTGGCATTCAAAGGGTTAATTAAATTTTCTTAGAAATGTACACAATGAGAGTGGCTAGTTGGAGAGACGGGAGTTGTAGATTATTAAAGCTGGAGAGTCATAGGTTGCTTGTCCCGGGTTAAAGTCGCAATGCATTGTTACACAATCTACAAGCCAAATTATTGTAATATTTGTATGTGTGTATACACAGATAGATTAAATGGGGTAATTGGTTACTAGAATACAGCATATGAAAAACAATACTGATACACCAAGTCAAACTGGACCAATTCTGAAGCAAACCAATCGCAGAACAAGTGACAAATAAGAACTCCTGTTGATTTGGATGGAGTACATTTCACCCATTGAGTTGTAGACATGTTTCCAATACACTGCTAAGCAAGCAAGGAGAGCTTTCCAGCCCATCAAGCATGAAATAAAAAGGGATTAAATGACCCATTTGAATGATTAAGACTTTTCATGTGTCCCCCTACAGCGAGTCCAGCTGGTTTACGCTAGAATTTTACCTATTTAGTTTTGTAATACATTGAAGACCTCGCAAGCATTTAAGAGGTTAAAAGTCGCATTTAAACCAAAGGGAACTCTGAAAAAAAAATATTTGTTCCCTATTGTGGATTTGGTTTGTGCCAGAATTGCTCTAGTTCTTAGTACATCAGTCTATGGGTGCTCCAAGAAGGAAAGTGTCCATACAAAAGATTACCTTGTTAGTATTCTATGTAGAAAACTAACTGAATTCACAAACCAGAGGCCCCACACAAGGAACCATTGCTATTCGGCAAGGACACCCTCCTTTTTGCTGAGACAGAGCTAAAAATAAAATAATCTTGTTAAGTGCAAGAAAAGAAAACCTTACAATTGGGAGCTTTCATGGTAGTGTAATCTAATTCTGCACACTGCATTAAGGACTCTTCCATACAATGCAATAAGCACCAGCATTTTACTGCCTTCTTTCATTGTGACAGATTATGTCTGTTTGCAATATACACTGATGACATTGGTATGGGATGGCATCCTGGAGATGACAGTTGCATTCTCACCAGAAACAATGCATTGCTCAGACATGGGCCCTTGCTCTTCATGTGCCTGGAGGGAATAAGCTATAGCACATCAACAAGGCCCACTTAAGCCATCTGTGGTTGTCCTGATTCTCTGATGCAGAGAGGACTTGCCTGACATTTTGGAGCTGGGCTGCCTGTGGGTGGGACCAGTCTGATACGGACATGGAGATTTCCTCTCTGCAATGACACATGGGAGCCAAAAACATGACTTGTAGCACCTATGAGAGGCCACCATGCCTTAGAACAAAACACTGTTCTCAGTGAGTGCTCATCACAATCCTTCTTTGTATATCTCAGAACACTTATTTAATGAATATTTAGTAGCAAAAAAATAAAATAAAATCTATATATCTATATCATCATCTTCTGCCATTGTCAGTCAGCTGCAAGATGAAGGCCTCCTCAGTAATCCTCCAACAACTTCGGTCACCAACAAATTTGGCAATATCATCTACTCATCTTGTCTTTGGTCTTCTATACACACACTAAAATTATATATATTATATGTATAAATGCATGTATACAAACACACACACACCCACACACTTCTCCTTTCCCTGGAGGCAGCTCAGAGATGCTTTTATACCCCTTCACAAAGTGAAATGCTTAGGGATGCAAAGCAGTAACAGGACCACATTCTATTATTTCATCTCATAGTATTTTGGCACATGAATGTTAAGGGAAAAAGGAAGCAGCTGCCAGATACATGAGCTAATTACCCTAAAACATGCTGACAACAACAAACAGAGCTTTTTATATAGTAAACATATGAGGCCAGATCCACTACACTCCTTTTCTGGATTTTGATAAAGCATAGAAACAAGTAAATCAAGATTTAAGTCATATTGCAGTATGATGTGAAACCACTGGATCCCCTAAAGTTTGTTATGACAGAAAGTACATTTTGTCCAACATTAATTGCTACTGACTTGAATGGTCCCATGACCATTAACAACATGGTTTGTGAATGCAGGAAATAAACCTGCATAGTGGTTACTAGAGTACACTAGATAATTGAGGACATAGTAGACATTTATTTTATAAAACAATTTTTTTGTGAATAAATCAATGCTAGAATGCTGACAGTGCAGGTCTCACATGTACACTATAAAGTAATCGCGTAAAATAAAATCTGTGTAAGGTATGAAGTGTATCCACCCAGGACAAAACACATTATAATCAATCTTGTTGTAAGAGCAACTTAAGATCAAAAGGTGCAGACTAATAGCCACATTACAGCATATTTACCTGGTCTACAAAGCAGACAGGAAGTTCTCAATGAATGAGTAGCAAATTCCCATTCAGAAAAATAGAGTACTATATACAGACTTTATCAAACTCTATTAGTGAGGATAATCCTTTCTATTGTTAGTAAGAGGTAATTACAAGGCTTTCCCAAGCACTGGAATAGGGTAAATAAATCAACCACCATTTAAAATCTGTCTGTCAAACCATACTTAGTATAGCATAAATAAAAATTGTAATATATTATTCAGCTGGAAAATGATGCATTGGAAACATTTAGTACTCATAATTTACACAGTAACCTTGAAGTATCCAGGATGAAAAACACAAGTATTATGGCAGAACCTGTGCCATAGAAATGCAGATACAAAAACTCAGTACTAAGCAGGCAAATCATTTAAACATATATAATAACATACTCTGCCTTGAAATATCTACTAGTTTCTAACAAAATAAAATAAAAAAAAATTCCATCAGGAGAGTAAGAAAATATGTTCCTCTCTATGATTTCCATTAAGTGCACTAGTGACTTTCCATCTCCAGAATAGTAATTTTTTTCTCTGTAGAGACACTCTATATTAGAATGAGAGATCACAATTGTTTCTATCTGTAGGATTGTATTTAGGAATAAGTAGCTCTTTATCTTGATTTTACATATTTTTCAAGGATATACATATATTCAAATTAACTATACATATTTTTTTATTTTAACGCTTTAATGTCTTGACAATAAGGTGCCTCGATCTGTGTGCAGAGAGCTTTCTGTCAAAGAACATGGAAGCAGGTCTAGTGATATAATTTTAAAAAATAAACCACTTTATAAAAAAAAAAAAAAAAGAAAATATCATACAATACTGCAGAGAAATTAAATCTTACTTTGATGGTCCTCGACTAGAAAATTCTAAAGAAAACGAGATCTAGGTAGGTCACTGTCAGGATGTGTAAATTAAAATAGGAGTCGAAAAAAAATGTAAATGACAGGAAATTTGCCTTTATATATTATGTACTTGCAGAATATGTAAAGTCAAAATAAAAGGTTACCATTCCTTTTAAGATTGAACATTATTTATATTTTTCTAGTCCTAAGCACATCCCACTCTTTTATAATGATTGTTAAATCAAAGATCGGTAAGCAGAGGTCCATTTTCTTTTAACCACAACTCCCATCAACACCAGCCAGCCAACTGGCTGCAGATTATAGGACTTGTACTCCTCAACAGCTAGACAGACTCAGGTTGTCCAACTCTGTCCTGGATGCTAGAGAAACAATGCTTTGAATGTGTTTGTACAATCCAGAGGTTTAACATCAATTCAGCCTTATTTTTACACAGCAAGATTTCTGGTTATACTTATGGGCGGACCACTGTATTTCCAGTACTCACGATCTTAGTAAGTTATCACAGAGTAGGACAGCCAATAAAAATAGGGGTAATCCCTTTTGTGTAGATTCAGACGATTTCTCCAATTATTTTTGTCCACCTTCTTTGATTGTGTATTTTTGTTGTTTATGCACTCTCAGGCGCCAATATAACTTTACAAGTGATGAGCTACCCCTCACAGATCTCACTGCACTTTCCAATTGACAGCTAGGATTCTGATGGTACTCCCCAATTACTTCCTTGCTGTATACGTAGAAGAATAGTGGCAACATTAAAGCCAGTCTAGTTCCAATATATTTTGAAGTTTTGTTCATTAATATACTTTATAAATCTAGTTGCAGCTATTTTGAACTACCACCGCTAAGCAACTTTTTGCTAATAATTCCCTATCTGGCGACTAGCTGCTTAGTAGCGCTAGTCGCCAGAATTATTTCTCCATAACCAGGTAATATGCATTCATCCTCAGCTGGCAGGCAGTACGGAGCGCGGACATCTTGCCCTAGTGACGTCCGCGCGCCTGCGCTGTCAGTCCCAGACGGCTGTAGGAGGAGTTGCTTGGAGCCATTCGGCTTCGGAATGGTCTGACAGCGCAGGCGTGCGGACGTCACTAGGGCAAGATGTCCACGCTCTGTCCTGCCTGTCAGCCGAGGATGAATGCATATTTCTCCATATCCAGGTAATAATTCTGGCAACTAGCGCTACTAAGCAGCTAGTCGCCAGATAAGGAATTATTAGAAACAAAGTTGCTTAGCGGTGGTAGTTAAGCTTTAACGTTTTAGAATATGCAGTTCTTTATGCTATTCAAGATATTAAAATATCCAATATTAGAATATCCAAGTCTCAAAATTTCCATTTGTCTGGGTTGATTAAAAAAAAAAAAAAAATCTGAAGGCCAAGCAAACATTTTAAGGTATTAAAATATGATGCGGTGAAGACATGTGACTTATTCCACAGACTGGCAATATCTTTCAAGGCTTCACTGTGTACTGTCCATACAAAACAGACTGGCACTCTCTGGAATACATTGCCACACTAATTGAGCATGAAATGCATCCAGACTGTGTAAACACTGGTTGTACCATTAAATTCTGCAGCCAAGGTTGTTATAAAATGGTTCATAAAGCAAAATGTCATATCTTTCTGTTGCTGAAAAGGTGCAAGGTTTGCCTATGAACGCCTTCAAAAGAAACCCATCACCATAATGAAGAAAATTGCCCTGTAAAACTGAGACAGGCAAATTCTGGTTCTCTTGTTACTGCCTGGTTGGAGATCATTGGAGTTATAGTCTCCTACAGCTGGAGAGGCAAAGGTTGTGTACCCCTGCTCTTGCTCATTGTTCCCACCGCTAGCTTCAGGGGCAACTAACTGACTATGGGGGGAGACGCACTATGGTGTGATAGGAAGGTGATTAAAGTGGAACTAACACCCTTAAAAAATGTTGTATCAAATAATCCCCCATCTGGCGACTAGCTGCTTAGTACCACTAGTCTCCAGAATGCTTACCCATTCATGAGAATGAGCCTCTACTCTGGGACTGACAGGCAGGATGGAGCACAGACATGTTTCCCTAGTCACGTCACGCACCTGCACAGTCAGTCCCTTTTAGAGCCGAACGGCTCCTAGCAACACCTACTAGAGCCGGCTGGGACTGATAGAGCAGGTGCGTGGACGTCACTATGGAAAGATGTCCGCACTCCATCCTGCCTGTCAGTCCTGGAGGCTCATTCTCATGAACGGGTAAGAATTCTGGCGACTAGCGCTACTGAGCAGCTAGTCGCCAGATGGGGGATTATTTGATACAACATTTTTTAAGGGTGGTAGTTCTGCTTCAAGTGAAGATGACTTCTCCATTGATATCACTTCTCCAAGTCCTATAATCTATGGAGCCAATGAACTAACATTTCTACAGCTTTGGAAATCTTAGTGCATTGGCTCTACAGATTAAGATAAGAACTAGAGAAGTGATATCACTGCATAAGTCATCTCCACTTTATCACACCTTAGTGCATAACCCCTATGTCTTTAGGATGTCCCTGCTTGTACACAGGTGATTTCATTACATGACTGAGCTGCTGATTAATTTATCAGTACTCAAACAGGAAAAAAGTCATGCTGTGTTAGGGGTCCATGAGAATAGGGTTGGGAACAACTGACCTAGCCGACATGGTTTGTTAACCCCTTAAGAACCATGGAGCATTTTTTTTTAAATGTATTTATTTATTTATTTTTAACTCTAATCAGACAGCCCTGAACGGTGTGCACCCACGCGGGACCCCTGAATTCCAGGATGTACATGTACTTCATGGGTCCTTTCCACACGTTCTCCCCATGATGTACATGTATGTCCTTGGTCCTTAAGGGGTTAAAGTGGTGGGAAACCTTTTCAGCAGTTTTTAGTATACTTGTCACACTATGTTGTTCATTTTAACTCTTTCAATGCTAGAGAGGTATTCAGCATATTGCCTTGCAATGCGTTGAAGACATCTCTAGCATCTAAGATGTTAACATCCACTATTTAAAAATCAAAAGGTTAGCATATAATGAATCCTCCCCCCGCCCATAAGACTCCAATATTACGCAATGCTCCATAAAATGACATAGCTGTCTGCTGGCCTGTCTAGCAAGGGAATGCATATAATTAATAATTGAGAGCTGGAGAGATATTTATCTGATTTGAAAGAAAAGATTGTCTGATAGGATTTGTTCCCCAGTGGGGAGCCCACAAACTGACCTCCTGTGGTGTAATGAAGAATGTGAAAAGATATCTGGGAACTATGAATAAACTGCAAGAATAAAATACTATGAAAAAAATGCTATGTCACATTCTAATACAGAGGATCTTTGTACACGTATCAAATCTTTATGTCCCAATCCATTAGGGAAATTATATAAAATTAGTCAAAAGGAACATTTTCAGTTCTAGCATAGTGCATTGGGTATTATTACTTCTGGAAATGCTTTTATCCTTTCAGTGCTGGAGAGAGTTGCTGTTCAATGCATTGCAAAGCAACGCATTAGACACCTCCTGATACTCCAAGGATTATGCATCACTAGATAGTTAAAGGGATAGTAATACTTTGTTTTATCTTTATTTTGTAGGCATTAAAAAAAAAATGAAGAACGATATAAGTCTTATCTCTCAAACCTTTATGGTTTAAGAGATATTCACAA
This sequence comes from Rhinophrynus dorsalis, assembly GCA_037306005.1. NCBI lineage: Eukaryota > Metazoa > Chordata > Amphibia > Anura > Rhinophrynidae > Rhinophrynus > Rhinophrynus dorsalis. The sequence goes on along the minus strand of CM074725.1, from coordinate 144,553,828 downwards.
GAAAAGTTTCCTCCTCCTGCCCCTTTTACCTAGTGTAAGCCATCTCTTCTCAGATGTGGAATCCAGTCCATAGACCAGATAGATAACAGCAGGGGACAATCTTCTTCCTAGGAGAACAATGAAAGCCCTGCCCCCCTTGACAAGTTGTTCAGGTTTTTCCCTTATCTTAATTGAAGATTGTCCCTCTCTGCAATCTACCTGGGCACCTCCCTTCTGCTCTGGCTGAGCAGTGTTACATCAGTAAAAGGGGCGGGAGGGGGATACTTTGTCATTGAATTACTCTTGAACTACAACTCTGACAGAATTGAAATACCACTCTCCAAAGTCCAAATACTATGATGATTAATTAGAGCTGCTTTTATTATGAAACATTACTATCCCTTTAAACTGTCTTATGTGTCAAGGTCAGAAACCCTGGAGCAATTGCAAGGCAAATAAAATTTGTCATAGCTATCAAGAACAAATAAAAAGTTTGTATTAATGTAATGTGCATAATATGTAATGTCAAGTTGCTTATACTTTTTATTTTTTTATTTGCACTTTCAGTCCCTGGAAACAGAGATCCAGGGAGCTCTCTACCAGAGAGGATTCTGGCAGCCGAACATCAAAGCAGGAGAGTGATACAATGTAACGCTATCCCTGCAGTACTATGTTATCTTTTATTACAATGTATCAATATACCTTCTTTCACAGCGTTATAAAGGTCTCTGGAAACAGACCATCAGGGAGCTCAATGTCAGGGAAATAATCATTAACCCTTTGAGTGCCAGAGCGGTATGGAACGCATTGCTAATGCGTTCCGTACCTCTCTGGCACTCAAAGGGTTAAAAAAAAAGGTGAAGATAAAAATATAAAATAATAGAAAGTATAGGTAATCCAACTTTACATATTACACAGGTACAGAATATGTCAAGTTGAAATAAACAGTTTATCTCAACTTAAAGGAGGTTTACCAGTTTAACCCCTTAAATACTAGCAAGCAATGAACTGGAGACATTGTAAGCAATCCTGGTGTTAAAATCTCCATTTAAGTCAGAGGCTATCTCGGAATACAGGGCCACATATTCAAAACAAAAGCGGAGGAATTCTGGGTCATATCAGTTGCACTTTAAGGGAGTGCCTTCAATGCTAGAGAGGTCACAAACATTCTGCAAATCAATGCGTTGGAGACATCTCTAGCATTTAAGGGCGTTAAAAAATAAAAAAAAAAAATCACCATTTAAATCAATGGGAATTTTTAATTCTCCCTTATAGTTTGACCCAGAATTTCTCCACTTTTTTTTTTTTAAAGGGATAGTAACACTTCGTTTTAACTTTATTTTATTTTGTAGGCATTAAAAAAACATGAAGAATGATATAAGTCTTATCTCTCAAACCTTTATGGTTTATGAGATATTCACAAGCAAAGTTCCCCTCCCCGCCCCTTTTTCCTAGTGTAAGCCATCTCTTCTCAGATGTGGATCAGGTTGTATGACAGTACAGATAACAGAAGGGGACAATTTTCTTTGTATGAAAACAATGAAAGCCCTTCCCCCCTTGAAAAGTTTTTCAGCTTTTTCCATTATCTTAATTGAAGATTGTCCCTCTCTGCAGTCTACCTGGGCATCTCCCTTCTTATCTGGTTGAACAGGGGGGGGATACTTTGTTTGTGAATATCTCTTAAACCATAAAGGTTTGAGAGATAAGACTTATATCATTCTTCATGTTTTTTTAATGCCTACAAAATAAAATAAAGTTAAAATGAAGTATTACTATCCCTTTAAGCATACAGCCCTTAGTTCCCCTATGGTACAGTACTTTTGTTTTGTTTTTTTTCATGCATTTGACCTTTAGTGAATGTTAGAAGAATGCACTCATATTCAATACAGATTAAGAGATGGTACCATGTTAGACATAGAAAAAGGAAGACTGCAAGAGTAAAACTGATACCATTATTGGCTGAGTGGCTCTAGAATGCAAGCTTTCAAGACACTATGCCCAGATTTATAAAAGCAAACTGGAGTTATTCAGAGGTAAACCAACTGCACTACAGGGGACAAATAAAAATCGCTAAATTCCCATACTCTTGAATAGAGCTTTTAACCCCTTGAATGTCAGAGCTCTCCAATGCATTGTTTCACATTTTATTGGAGACCTACCTAGCATTCAAGGTGTTAAACACCCAATTTAAAATTTAACAGGAATTTTTATTTTTTCCCTATGAATAACTCAGGTTTGCTTTTACAAATCAGGGTCTAGGTCTCTTTTTCAGCCATATTATGAATATGTCCGGGGAAGAGACCTACTGTCTTGACAGCCTGCATCCTAGAGCCATTCAGTTGCCAATAATGGAATCACTGTTACTCTACCAGTCTCATACTCAATACAGCTCTATATGGAAACATATTCACTGTGGAGTAGGAAAATAAATAAAAAAAACATTTCTGCTTTTGATTTTGTGCATATATCTGAAATTACATTACAAGAATCTATAAAGAGGGAAGCTGACCATACAGACATACCACATCATCCCCTATACATAATAATCCAATGTTTCTAAAGAAACTAACTGAACGGGAGCCACATTACAAACTACTGGGTCCTGTATAAGTCATGTAATGACAGAGGAAGCATGCCACCTACATACCATAGCTGGGAAATCCATAGGCAGCCTCAAATTAATACAGCAAGACTTTAACTGCACCCAGGAAAAGACTGACACTGGGTTAGTTTTCATCTGATATACAAGGCACCTAGAAGCCCAAGTAACACTTAATACCTGTTCCACTTATACTTCTGTGAAAGCTGATTGTTAGCTACACCCATGAATGACAGAAAATGACACCCAATGAATTTACCTATACTTATTCTGTACTACAGAAGACATTAAAATGACAGTGAAAGAGATATGATCACCAAAGGTGGAAATGAGAGCATTTTACCTATTAACACTTTGAGTGATAGAGGTACGAGCACAACACATCGTTCAAACTTCTTGGAGGAAGCTAAAAGAGGTGAAAGTCTGGGGCAAACCAACATTATCATAGGGGATGAATAAAAACATCTCAAATGTAACCCTTTGTGTAACAGAGGTATTCACGCATTGCAATGTAATGAGTTTGCAATCTCTCTGGCACTTAAAGAGTTAAATGGGGTATGCAACCCATTGGATGCTAAAGCGGGTTCTAGCACATTGTTTTGCAATGCTTTGAAGACCGTGCTACTATTCAAGGGGTTGAAACCTTCGTTTAACACTTTGCGTGCCAGAGGGGTATGGAACACATTGGCAATGCATTATGTACCCCTCCGGCACTCAAAGGGTTAAATAAAGATATTACTTTGTCCCCTATATCACAGTTTTCCCCAGAATTGCACACCTTTAGGTTCCTGAATATGGCCCTAAAGTCCCTGGTATTAAAAGACAAATCTTACATTAGTTTACAATCATAATTGGAAAAGGTAGCCCCAGCAGGGTCACCAAAACACAGGTACAAGAAACACTGCAGCAAAGTTTCCATGATGAATTTGAAATAAAAAAAAATTTAAGTCAATGATTCGGGTATCCACTTCCTAAGAAGTTCTGACTCAAAAAGTGCCCATAACATATTGGGGTGCATAATCAAGTTCCAGACTCTAGTGAGTCCAGTGTACACACTGAAAACATAAAAAAAATAATAGAAACCTTTATTAAAAAAAAAAAAAAAAAAAAAAAAAAAAAAAAAACCTCTACATGACTATCAGAATCACAATTTTCTCGCCATACCAATATGAAATCTAATAATCAGCCAAAAATATTATAGTTCAACAGAATAAGATCCACAGTTTGAAGCATTGTACAATGGGGTAACAAACAATAATGACAGCAAGACTGTAAGTGACTATTGTGACAAAAACAGTTTCTACCAAGAACTGACAATCTAGAGCATGACAGGAGTTCATAGTATATACACATTTGTACTCACCCTTTACATAACATAAATCCAGTTGTTAATATACATATCATAATACATCCTGCAATGTTTCCAAACCTCATTATGCAAGATCCAATAACATACCAGCATATAATATTACAATCCCTGAATCCTAGAATACAGTCACACATTACAAAAGCCAGACAGCAATGCAATATTTGTCCACACCCTATCACACTGTAAGACATGCCCATTATACTGTAATATTTTAATTCACACATACATGCATGCATATACAAACCCTGAAAATGATATGCCCATCATACTGGAATTCCATGTAAACATACAATATATGGCATTCATCTTGACCACTTCAGATCCCCACCCTATAACACAAACTGACTGTATCTCATAATACATATGTCCATGTTACATTACAATGCACCACTGTATATACATCTAGTACAGGGGTGGGTAACTTCAAGCTCCCAGCTGTTCAGGATTGCACTTCCCATCATCCCCAACCAGACGCTGGCTAGCTAAGGATGATGGGAATTCTAGTCCTGAACAGCTGGAGGGCCTCGGGTTGACCACCCGTGATCTAATAAGCAGTAGATCCATATAACATATACATGTTGTAATACAATCTCACACCCTATAATGAACCTATTGCCGACACTATCCTATGCACGGATATAATGCATAATACAATAGATGCATCAAACACCCGATGTTACACGAGCACCCCACACCCAGTAGCACACAGCCATCTCGTGTCTTGTTGCCCATAGCATAGTCTGGTCCTCTACAGTCCAGGCCCCCTGTCATTAGGCTGTTCTCACCCAAACACTCCGGGCCTGAGCCCCGCACTCACCTTGTGGCCCTGCGATGGACTTTAACAGAGAGCTCCTACTCTATTCCCTATGCGACTCCGGGCAAAATGCAGACTGCCGGCGGCCTCTACCCTCCCGTCAGCTCCCGGCTTCAGAGTGACGGCAGCACCGGTGAGGAGGGAGGAGAGGAGGATGGGAGAAGGAGGAGTGAAGAGGACAGGCCCTTCCTCCCTCCCTCCAGTTGGATTCCACAATCCTGCTTTCTCCAGGCAGCAGTATCAATAGTCTTACTGGTAGACTGCTCCGTCCGCCTGTTCTCCTTCCTATCCTGCCGGTAGAATTCCTATTCTAAGCCATATAACCGAGGCTGATGTAGAACGAGGCAGATAACCAACTGCACCACAGGGGACAAAGAACACTCACATTAAATCGAATTCGACTTTTATCCCATTGAATGTTAGAGAGGTCTGGCTAGCATTTAAATCAATTCATTTTTTTTTAGAATGCGTGTCCTCCAGTGGTGCAACCGGTTTGCTCCAAAAGTGCTAATTTTCTCTTAAGTCTATCAGCCTCCCTGTCTGTTTCCTCGCGCTGCCGAAGTGGAAAAATTCTGGGGCAAGCTATTAGCTTTTAACCCTTTAAGTGCCAGAGGGGTACGCAGCGCATTGCTTATATTGAATACTAAAGGTCTTCAACATATTGGGAAGAACTAAGATTGAGACCTTTGAAGAACTTAAGAAGTTAAAAGCATAATTTCTATATATGAGTTTCTTTTTATTTTTTTTTTCTTGTGATGTAGTTGCTTTGCTTCAGTTTCGATATCCTATCTTACCTTTCCTTGGTATCAGATCAAACCACTGCTAGGTGTGTCTGTCTGGTTCTCCATTATTTCCACTGTAGCCTACTCTACTGCTCCCATTTAAAAAAAAACCCTTGTCTTTCAACTCCTCATCTTTCCCACTGACCTTCCATTCTTTTATTTCTCTATTGTCATCTCACCAGTTTCTTCCATGATTAGCTTCTTTCTCCACCTCATTCTTCTTCTCAGTCTTTTCTGCTCCATAATCCCTTCCTCCATTGATGATACATTATCCCACTCCCCAATACATGCATATATATAAATATATATATAGAGAGAGAGAGATAGTAGAGAAGGAGGTCAGCACCCATAGGACTTTTTATTATATAAAATATTAGGCAAAAAATGGTCAAGAATAAATGGTCGCTGTTTCTTTGGCAAGACCTTTAAATGGTCGGCATTTTGGTCTCGAGACTTTTATCTTGCTATAGGTCTTGCGACCAACTATTTATTCTTGACCTTTTCTTACCTAATAAAGCTTCCATGAAAAAGGTTCCACAGGTACTGCCCTCCTTCTTTAGTATCCTTGTACTATTGTGCTTAATTTATGCTATTGCCCACTCCTGCGAAAATGACACACCTTTCTGTACCAATGGGACAGGCAGTATAGAGGAGTTTTGCTTAACTCTTCCTTACTGCCTCCAGAAGCATCGTGTGACTTACGTGACTTAATTTATGCTCCTGTCCGCTCCTGTGGAAAAACACATCCCATGCTGTACCAATGGGACAGGCAGTATAGAGGAGTTTTGCATAACTACTCTTTACTTCTGCCCCTGGGTGTGTTTGTCTTCTGAGGGAGACACAAATTAAGTCACATGATGTTTCCGATTTCATATAGTATATAATGCTAGCAAAGTGTGACGGTGTTGCCTGTCATGTTATGTATCAAATTAATAATTTTTTTAAAATGAATGTTAGACTGTTGGGTGTATGTGTCAGAAATGTGCACACACTGTTACTCAGAGACATATGCAACACACAGGCATACACAAACACAGTTAGAGACACACAAATATGCAACAGACATGCACACATTCACACACACACGTGCAGAGAGGGGGACACAGACACAGTGATAGACAGAGACCCATTAGTTAAGAAATATTCATTGCAACATAGCGTACATAATAAAGACATGTGACAGTGTTATAGGTGTGTTGGTGGTTTAATTGTTTTATGTTGGGTTGACTCATGGATTACATTACAGGATGCACTAAAAGGGAGGTTAAAGGGGAACTAACACCCCGCCAAAACTTTATATTAATTAAGTCTTCATTTGGCGACTAGCTGTTTAGTAGCGCTAGTCGCCAGAAATATTACCTGGTTTAAAAGATTTTCAACTTATTCGGAGGCTGACAGTAGCAGGAAGCACGGACATCTTGCCATAGTGATGTCCGTGCGCCAGATGAAGACTTAATTAATATAAAGTTTTTGCAGGGTGGTAGTTCCCCTTTAACAGTATTTTCTTTTTTTTTATTCAGTGGGGTGCTTCCTCCTCTGGTGCCGGATTAGCGGCGAGGGTTTTATCACATCATTGCTATTGACAAGAAAGTTTAAAGCCTTTAACTGTTTCAGAGGCAGAGGCGTCGACATGCGTTAGCATGGTCTGTTGTAATATCTGTGTGGCCCAGTGTGTACTGGCACTCCGCTTATGCAAGGTCTGGCTTGGCATACTATCAGTCCATGCTGGGCAATTAACGTTATTGATTAAGGTATTATGATGGGTATAAGATTTGTGCAGGGCAATATTCCCCATTAGTAATAGATCAGGGCTCAAAATTTCCACTCGCCACTAGCCAATGGCAAGTGAAAATTTAGCCCTGGCGAGTAGAAATCCAGCCCTGGTTATTATGTTATGGCTTGCAGTTGCGAGTAACTTTTCAGGTCTGGCTAGTAGCAAAGGACTCCAACTTTTAAGGCCTGAATAGATGATGTATAAAGATGGAAAAAGCCAAGACGTCATACTTACTATTGAGAAGGTGAGTCCACAGATGATAGTGGGAAGGAATTGAAGGAGCAGAAGCATGTTTTGTTGTAGAACAAGTCCTGGTGAGGGCATTTTGTGTATGTGGAGCAGGAATAGATTTTGACTGTAGGAGAGGTTTGGGTGAGGGCAATTTTTCTGATTGTTTGTGTGGTGTGTGATGTGGGTGTGTCAGTCATGTTTTCTTCTTTCTTCAGGTGGATGTTGAGGGAGGGCTAACTCCTTGCAGAGATTTTGACAGGAGTGGCCAGGGGCCTTCAGCTGAAGGGAACAGGCCCAGGACAACCATAGAGAACACCCATCTTAAAGTGGAACTACCGCCGCATAACAAGTTTATCTTAAATAACTCCCCATCTGGCAACTAGCGGCTTAGTAGCGCTAGTCGCCAGAATTATTACCATATTAAATAGGTTTCTCCTTTCTTCCCCGGCTTTATCTTAAATAACTCCCCATCTGGCAACTAGCGGCTTAGTAGTGCTAGTCGCCAGAAATATTACCTTATTAAATAGATTTCTCCTTTCTTTCCCGGCTGACAGACAGGACAGAGAGTGGCTATCTTGCCATACTGACGTCCACTCGCCTGCTCTCTCTGTCCCGTCTGGAGCCGAATGGCTCCTAGCAATGCCTCCTAGAGCCGTCTGGGACTGACAGAACAGGGGTGCGGACCTCACTATGGCAAGATGTCCGCACTCCGTCCTGCCTGTCAGCCGGGGAAGAAAGGAGAAACCTATTTAATAAGGCAATAATACTGGCGACTAGTGCTACTAAGCAGCTATTCGCCAGATGGGGAGTTATGTAAGATAAACTTGTTATGTGGTGGTAGTTCCGCTTTAAAGCTGAAGTCACACAAGAAGCCAAGGGTCAATACCTAATATCCTCTGCCTTTGACATGGTTAACCATTCTCTTCTTGCTCAAATATTCCACAATCTTGGTTTCTAAAATCAAACTGCTTCATGGTTCTCCTCCTATCTCTCATAATGTTCCTTTTTTGTGTCCTCTGGAAATAACACCTCCTCCACAGTCCCTCTGTCTATGGGGGTGCCCCAAGGCTCCATTCTGGGTCCGCTGCTTTTCTCACAATACACCCTTTCATTGGGTGAACTTATTAATTCATTTGGCTTCAAGTACCATTTATATGCTGATGATATCCAAATTTACATCTCCACTCCTGATCTTTCATCTCAAATTCAGCTACAAATTTCAGGCTGCCTCTTGCCCATTTCCTCCTGGATGGCACACAGTCAGCTCAAGATAAACATGTCCAAAACTGAACTGATCATTTTCCCTCCAAGACCTTGCCCAACACCTAGCTTCAGCATTACAGTACAGTTGATGGAATTGACATTGATCCGGTCAGCTCAGCACGCTACCTTGGGGCCATATTTGATTCCTCTCTTTCCTTCTCCCCTCACATTAACTCCTTGGCTAGATCATCTCACTTCTTTCTCTGCAACATTGCTAAAATCCACCTGTTCCTCTCCCAACAAACTACTAAAACTCTTATACATGCCCTCATTCTGTCCTGCTTAGACTGTTGCAAAATCCTACTAACTGGCCTCCTCGCTACTCATCTTTCACCTATGCAATCTGTTTTAAACTCAGCTGCACGAGTCACCACACTCTCCCCAAAAACTGAACCTGCACACATAATTCTTAGACATCTGTCATGGCTCCCTATTCAGCAACACATCAATTACAAAGTCCTTCTTGTTACCTTTAATGGTCTCTGCTACTGCTACCGCTACTCCTCCTTAAATCTCTTCGCTCATCTCCTCTTATGTTCCTGGTTGACTCCTTTGCTCAGAACACAACCCACTTCTTGTTGCACCATCCACACACTCTGTCCTCACCCATCTCAAACCTTTCTCTCCTTGTGCTCCGTACCTATGGAACTCCATACCTCTCTCCCTACGTCTTGAAAAATCCCCCTCTGTCTTTAAGTCTACCCTGAAATCCTATCATCTGGCACACTAGGCCCATGCACTACCTTTGGCCAAACTCAGCACTTGTAACCTCAGCACTTGACACCCTCTTACCCTGTTGTCTTTCTCCTTTTACCCATTTAGAGTGTGAGCTTCTTGGGGAAGGGACCTCTCTCCTATTGTTTCTATGAATGTGGCACTTATTTTATCTCCTCTTATTTACTGTAACATACTAAGGCGCTGCATACACTGTGTTGTGCCATATAAATAAAGATATACAAACATATCAGGAGCAATGGGACACAATGAAGGTACGTTAGGTACTGTAGACAGACATAAGCCAGAGATCAAACAACCATAAATCAGGAACAGAAAGCAGGATCCCACAATACAGAGTAAACTCGATAATCTGGCCAGGAAGACTGGAACTAAATATCAAACCTAACCAATAGGAAACAAAGGGGAGGAGAACTTCTCAGAACAGAAGCCTAAATGATCCCAACCATAGCAGAAACTCTGAGAAGTGGTCTGACAATATATACGAGAATAGACAGATAATGCTTATTTGCTCCCTATGGTACAATTGCTTTGCCCCATAATTGTTTTTTTTTTGTGCATATGGCCCAAGGGGTTCTATTTTTTAACCACAAAGATAGCCGAGCAGCTATTTTTTTAGCTATCAGCATGGAGAAAAATCTAGTTTGCTTGAATCTATGATCTACAAACCTCATTTGTTCCACGGAACAGGATTTCTACCTGGCAGCAACAGTTTGGAGTGGCAGGCCTTCTGCAGAATATCCCTGCAAAACATTCAGAAATGTTTTAATGCTGACAAGGGGGTGGGGTGTAGACAAGCCTGGTGACACACCTACATTACCTAGTCACATAAACCAGATGCTTTCATTGGCAAACTTGTATTGCAGCAGCATCTTACAAAAAGGTGTTGCAACAAATTCACCCATGTGAATCAGGCCTAACTCAGCTTCTTGAGATTCTTGGAGAGAAATGCAACTCCGTGACAATACAATTTCCTTAAACTGGCGACAAAGTAACAAAATACACTTACATGAACTGATAATTGTTCTCAATAGCTGTGGTGCAGCTGTAACACGCAGAGAATTGGTGTACACACAGCCCTGTTTTACAGGCCTGTCACTGCATTTTCCCTGCTAATACTAGGGAGAGAAGTATTAAGGTAAGAGAAGTCACTCCAGTGAGAGAAATCTCTCTAACTCCTATGCTATTCTATAAAGCCTATGCATAAAAAGCTCTCCAATTTAAAAAACGTATAATAACATCAGGGCTCAAAATTTCCACTCACCACTAGCCAATGGCGAGTGAAAATTTAGCACTGGCGAGTAGAAATTCAGCCTTGGTTGGTATGTTATGGCTTGCCGTGACGAGTAACTTTTCAGGTCTGGCTAGTAGCAAAGGACTTCAACTTTTAAGCCCTGATAACATAATGACTATGGGGGTTTCTCTTACTAGAGAGACTTGTCTCACCATTCTCTCAAATTAGTGCTCTGGCCCCCCAACTCACCCCCTCCCTACATTTGGAAACATATTGCTTTGAGCAGATGAGCAAAGTAGTACAAAATGTATGTATGTATGTATGTATGTATGTATACCTTTATCCCATTACATCACTGATACACTTTAGAAAAGAAAATTGGAAGCTCTTGGTCAAACTAGATACAAAACAAAGTATTGCAATTCACCCAAAAAAAATAGCCAAAACATACCTTCCAAGTGTCCCTCTTTAGGAGGGACAGTCCCTCTTTTAGACCCAAATCCCTCTGTCCCTCTTTCACACTCTGATGTCCCTCTTATTAGGAGATCATACTGTGTGGTGTGTATATAAGTGTATCACATTGCTCTACAGCAATAAAACTCACATTATTGTTTGTTTAAACGTCAGTAAATGTGTTTATAAATTAGTCTGTATAAATAAAATACTTTGGTCTTGTTATAATTAATTTATTAGGTTACACAAGGAGGTGTCAATAGGTCATGAATTTGCCTACAAATTCTCTGTAATGCCCTGCCCACCAGCCACGCCCCCAGCAACACCCCCTAAAACACAAGTGTCCATCTTTGGTAATTTCAAATGTTGGGAGGTATGGCCAAAAGACTAGATAAATTGGCACTCATTACCTACATAATAGGATTGAATCTCATTAACAGTTGTCTCTATTGACTAATAAATTAAGATTTTACAGTCTTTGTCCCTCCTCTCTTCATTTCTACTTTTCTGTGCATATGCATATGAGTTCCAACCATATTAAATAAAGAATAGGCAACACCATAACTCACATTTTCCTGAATGAGGTTGCTACTTCTTTTAAAGTGGACAAGTATTTTTTTCCATTCTGTTTACCCTGTTTACTAGGGTTCATTTACACAGGATACAATATCACAACCATAACAGCAAATTAAAAAAGTATGAATTTGGTATTGTGTCATATGAGGCAATTCACATAGCTAAGTATCTCTGAGCAAGTCACAGGCTAACGCAGCTTGCCTTGGGTAATATTTTAACACACCTATAGATGTGTACTTTGGGTTTCATTGGAATCTCAAAGTGCATTAACCCTTTGAGTGACAAAAGGGTTAATATCTCCCATGGTTGTGTTCTCTGTGTAATATTGTTGCTGATGTTTACACTAAAAGAAATGAATACTGAAAAATGAAAACATTGTTACACAACTATTACATATAAAACATAGTAAAATCAAATATCTGTTTTCATGCAATTCTGTCTTATTAGACACTGCTACAAAAAAAGACCCAAAGAGGAAAGTACAAACCTGCAAGTTCAATGCATACTCTGTTATATATGTTCTTTAATCCAGCATGTAAACCTGTGTTTATGCACTGACTAGTTAGTACATGTCGGTGCACAACTCTGCTAGAGCATAACGCCTATGCAAATAAGCCTTCAACACCTATAGTAGGCGTAGGGAAAAGGAAGAATTTTGAGCTGAGTTCCTTTGCGCTTTGTTAGTTCCTGGAGTCAGACAGGGCACAGAGGAATTGAATGCCTCAAAACATTCATACACTGCCCAGCCCTTAAAGCAAGTAGAGCAAAATTGGCATTTTTTGTATCAAAAAGCTATCTCTTAGGCAGGAAAACATACCAAAACAGTGCTTTCAACTTACAGTATTTTAGCAAGGAGGCTTATTCATAGATTCCCCTTAGTGTGTCCATAACCTGAGCAAGGCAGCTTGAGCTGGAGAGACGAAGAGGGACATGTGAGAAATAGACACGGAAATAAAGACAGGTCACTGGGTCAGTTCACTAAAAAGAATGAACAGTGGCTCAGTGAAAGTTTGTTGCTATTGTAAAGCACTACGGAATTTGTTGGCGCTATATAAATAAAGATTAACAATAATAATAATGCTATGTCAGCCTCAGTCAGATGTCATTATTATTTGCCTACTCACCAAGTTTGAAACATAAGACCCCATGGGCATCCACTGGGGCAAGCAACAAGGAGCACTTGCCCGCCTGGATAACCATAGGGACTGAGCAAGATGGGCTGTGGGTCATATTATGTCCCCACCACCTGGAAACATTTATGTGGACACTTATGAGATCCCTAATACCTGGCAATATAGGTCCATGCTACAAAAGCATAATTTTATTTTGTTACATAAGCATAAGCAGCACTCTACTATGTAAAAACAAGTTTGGTAACTTTTAAAAAGTTTTCAAAATCACCTGTAAGTTGTATTAGCCTTTCGTGTATTTAGACAGCTAGTTTTTAAGTTATATAAATTTAAAAACTATGCTAAGTAAGACATGTCATGCAAGCACTTCCTGTCTTACACCAATACCTGACCCTTCCAGTGCCAGGGGTCCTGGGCAATACATTGCTGAGCAGAGTCAGTGATTGTGTGTGTGTGGGGAGGCAGTGAAGGGCTACAACAGGAAGTGTCTCCAGTACATGCCTTAATTAGTTTGAAATAACTCAGAAACTAATTTTGTAAAGAAAAACAAAAGTCTAATTCAGTATTTGGATGATTTTTATATCTTTATTGTTAGATGATAGGGTTCCTTTCAATAATATTCACTTTACACCTTGGATGCTTTGCTTTACAATGTATTTGAGATGTCTCTAGCATCCAAGGTGTAAAAGCAGTGATTTTCAAATTGGGGTATTGCTTGAGTCTCTTTGGTGGTGGTGGTGATGGGGAAGACATGAGGTGTTATTCCAGAACCTGGAGCGTTGGACTTGGGTCAGCCTAATGCCTTATTTATGTACCATGAAGCACAATTCCACCATTACAAGTAGGAAATTTAGCAACATTACATAACCCAAGCTAACAACAAGACCTAGGGCATTATTCATGAATCCTGGGGCTTTAGTCCCATCAGCAAGTACCTAGCAATTCCCCTTCTCAAAACTAAACTTTCTCAGTGCAATGCAACATTACAGTATCCATACTGTCAAAAAGTGTTCACAGTCATAAATCTAGGCAAGGCTGGTTGAAAAGCCTGTTGTAAACAGCTTAGTCTAATATTATATTTAATATTTCCATTCTTATATATAAATTGGAAGATATTGATGTAAGCACCATCTATTCTTTGGTTGATCAGGACATCGATTATTGCTTGCTTTGTCACCAAGTCAAAGGCCTTTTTACAGTCAATGAAGGGTATTCATAATGGAAGGTTGTATTCATTATATTGCTCTATAACTTGTTGCACTGCTTGCATATGGTCCATTGTACTGAAACCGCTCCTGAAGCCTACTTGCTTTAGGTTGTGTCACTTTAAGTACTGTGTCCATTCTTCTTGATAGCACCTTTGTAAAAACCTTGCAGACCAATGGCAATAGGCTTATTGGCCAGTAGTTTATTTTAGATCTGCCTTATCACCTTTTTTGTGCAGTAGGACGACTTCTGCATTTTTCCATGTTTCAGGCACTTTGCTGAGTGCACCAACAAATTTGGTAATTTCATCTACCCATCTTGTATTTGGTCTTCTTCTTGGGCATTTAGTATTGAGTGGAATCCATTCCAAAATTAGTTTGGTCCATCTACCATCAGGTCTTCTTGCTAAATGGCCTGCCTATTTACATTTTAGTCTCTTTACTCTTTGAATGATGTCATAAACCTTTGTTTGCTGACAAATCCATGCACATGTTTTTTGGTCTCTTTTTGTTATATTCAGAATTCTGCATTCCATACTAAAGTTTTGTATGGCTTTGGCATTCAGTGTACATGTTTCACAGCCGTAAGTATGAGCTGGGAGGACACATCGGGGTAAAAAAAACTTTGACTTGCGGCAGAGTGGTAAATTTGCATTAAAAACAGTACTACTAACTTTTCTAAATGCTTTCCATCCCAATTTTATTAGTCATTTCCATCAGTTAATATTTCCTATTCCTGTCCAAAGTAAACACACTTGTCCACTTCTTCTAGTTCTTGTCCATCTACTGTGATTTTACTTGGTGTGGTAAATTTGTTAAACATCACTTGTGTTTTGTTGATATTCATCTTCAAACACAAAAAATTTGCTTTCACATTGTAGCTCTTCAGTGTGTTCTTACAGTTCTTCAGACTGACAAAGAATATGATATTGTCTGCAGAACATAAGTGATGAAGGTAGTCTTCATTGATCTTAAGTTCTTTTTTGTCCCAATTTAGTTTGCTGAGAATTTAATCCAAACCATCATCAAATAGTTTTGGGGAGATTGTGTCTCCTTATTGAAGACCCTTTTCTATGTTGATATGGACTTTATCATTGTCGCCCTGTACTGATGTAGTTGCATTTTCATATATTGATTGGAGGATATTGATGTAAGCTCCATTTATTCTTTGGTTGGTCAGGACATTAATTTTTGCTTGCTTTTTCACTAAGTAAAAGTCCTTTTCCTAGTCAATGAAGGCTATGCATAATGGAAGGTTGTATTCATTATTCTGGATCTGGATACACTCAACAAACAGCGCACATAACAAGAGAAAAATCAATATAGTGTGGTAAATTTAATAGGTAAAATTGACAGAAAATTTATAAAAATGAACTGACAAAGGCCCTTCTTGGTCTTTATGTATCTCTAGTGGGTCTCTC
Source organism: Rhinophrynus dorsalis (assembly GCA_037306005.1). NCBI lineage: Eukaryota > Metazoa > Chordata > Amphibia > Anura > Rhinophrynidae > Rhinophrynus > Rhinophrynus dorsalis. The sequence continues at coordinate 144,538,263 of CM074725.1, read as the reverse complement.
TCCCCTGTAGCCAAAGTGCTGCATCTTCTGTCTCTCCTGTTCTCCAGTCCCAGATGTTATCCATTATCTCTAACAAGTTCTTGTCTGTCCTGGTTTAGTTAGTGTTTACAGGCACTATGTGGTGTCCACAGATGAATGAACTGATGGCAGGGTGACCTGGTAACATTCAAAGAATGCTCAGGTTAGGGCTCACTCTGCTGAGGATGTTGCCTCTTGGCGAGGTGCGTTTGGGATGCTGGAGAGCCGGTGTGGGGCCTGGCAGGGGCAACTCACAGGGGGCGTGGAGGAGTCATATTACTGAGTTGCCCCCAATTAGAGCGCTCTTCACAGGAGATATTTCTTTTCTTTAACGTTTCACTGTCTGGATATGGTCCATTGTACTGAAACCGGTCCTGAAACCTGTTGTCCTTTAAGTTGTGCCACATTAAGTATTGTGTCCCATTCTTCTTGATAGTGCCTTTGTGAAAACCTTACAGGCGACTGGCAATAGGCTTATTAGTTGGTTAGATTTTAAGATTCACCTTATTACCTTTTTTTGTGCAGTAGGATGATGTCTGCAATTTTCCATGTTACAGACACTTGCTCAGTAGTACGTATTTTGAAAATAGTTTAGCTAGGACTTTGAATAAGAGTTGACCTTCTGCTTTTTCAAAAGTGACTTTATCAGGTCCAGCTGCTTTGCCATTTTTCATTGATTTTATTGCAGTTTCTATTTCTTCTACCAAGACCTCTGGCATAGGTTCAGACTCGGACACTGCAGTCAGTTGTTGTCCTTCATACTTATAAAGATTTGAATAAGATTCTACTACTCATTTTACTATTTGTTGTTGAGTTTTTGCTGTTGTACCATCTTCAAGCTTTAATACAAATATTTTGACTCATAAGTGTGGCCATCTTTCATTATGTTTTCTTTAGCCATTGATTGTCTTCCAGTGTCCTTACAATGAACTCAACATTGAACTTGTGCATATCTTCTTTGATGCATTACCTTATGGTTTTTCTTGTTTAATAGCAGGTGCAAGGGCATAGGCAGAGTCTATGATAGTCTCAATAGCTTTTTCATTGTGGGTTGAAATGTCTATTTCTGGAAGGTCTTTCAGTACATTGAAGCATTTAGACGGTGCTAACTCAAAATTCTTATACTTTTTCAATATCTGGCTAATGTTGATCTTCATGTTTGTCGACTTGATTATTTTCTTTCTTTCTTTCTTGCAGCTAATTTTGATTTTTGCTCTCACTAGATGATGATCACTTCCCACATTAGAACAATTTAGGGCTGAGCAGTCAGTGAATATTGTTTTATTATTTGCAAGTATGAAGTCAATTTCAATTGAATTACCATTAGGGAATTTTCATGTCCATATTCTCTGGGCCTTTTTCCTGTAGAATGAATTCATGATGTACAAATGTTGTTCTTCTTCAAATTCGATCAGTCGGTTGCCTCTGTCATCTCTTTTTCCAGTTTCATGTGATCTAATCGATTTTTCACCATTGTGGATCTTATAAATTCTCCCACTGAAATCTTCCATTATAAATTTGTAGTTGTAATTGTTCTGTTTGTAGAAGCATAATAAATCATAAAATTCTTCATCTTGATCATCATCACTATGGCTACTTGTAAGGGCATAAACTTGAATGGTTTTAAGAACATAGCGATTGTTTAGTTTTATAGCACAGGAAGCAGTTCTTTCAGAAGTACTCTCTTCTATTACGACTGAGTCTGTCAGTCTTTTGTTCATCAAGAATTTGATTCCTACACATCGTCCATCATCGGGTTCCTTTATAGTACAGCCAGAGTCCATCTTCTAATTTGACTAAATGTTTGTCTTTTTTTTAATGAGTCTCACGTAAGCTGATAATGTCCCAATTGATGTTATTGGACTAGTTTCTTTCAGCATGAAACCGTACTCATAAATTTAATTTTAATGCTCCAGTCTCTGAAGACCAAAGGCAGCCTGATAAAACCCAATGATTCTTAGCACCCTATGCCCTTTTCTCGTATGTTCTTAGGGGAACACAAAAACCAGGGGGATATACCAAATCATCACCAAGATTCCAGGGAGGAAAGGAGAATAACCTCTCCGAACACAAACGAGTTCCAACAGAAATTAACTAGTACGACATAAATGTCAGTGGACACCAACACTGCAAACCGAAGAACATGAACAGACAGGTTACTGGCCAAAAGTATATCAGGAAGGATGCCTACATAGGCACAGTGACCTGTACTACCTTCTGGCTAAAACAGCCGAAGCCAGCACATCAACATGGTAGTGCGTGACAATAGTATGAAAGTATGACTATGTCACTTCCTCAGTCTGATACATGTAGGCCAAAAATGCCCCAACCTACCAGGTAGAATGCACTGTAACTTGAAAGGGCATAGGCTCCTTCTTGAGAATATATGCCTGACAAATGGTCGCCTTAATCCAAAAAGCCAATGTAATCTTAGATGCATTCTGGCCTGTACAAGGGCCCTCAAAGATGACAAAAAGCAAATCATATTTCCTAAAAGATTGAGTGAAATGAACATAGTACTTCAAGAACCTGTCCGCATCCAACAGATGAAGTTCCTGTCTATTAGATAGAGCTGGACAGAGAGAAGGAAGAATAATTTCATAGTTAATATGAAACTCAGAAAGAACATTAGGGGGATAACCCTATAGGATTATGCAAAACCACCTCATCAGAGTGAAAAGCCAGAAAGGGAGGCTTACAAGACAAATCTTGAACTTCGGCCACCCACTGAACAGACACAAGAGCCAGCAGAAAGGCTGTGTTGAGCTTCAGGAAATTCAGAGAAACTGAAGAAAATGGCTCAAATGGAGCATTCTGTAGCACTCAGAACCAGATCCAGGTTCCACGGAGGAGTATGATCCTAAAAAAACTAGATAGCCACTTGTTGGACAAAAGTTTGCACATTATGTAGTAAGACAATATGCCTCTGGACAGGACAGAAAGAGTGTAAATGTGGACTTTGATGCAACTTAGGCCAAGCACTTTCTGAAAAGTATCCTGAAGGAAGACCAAGACAACAGGAAGCTGAAAAAGTCATGGGAATCGAAATGTCTCTGATACAAATAGATTGAGAAGATCTGAAAACCAGGCCTTATGGGGCCAGAAGGGGCCAATCAGAGTTCCAAACTGATTTTCTTCGACACCCTGGGGATCAGAGGAACCATTAGAAACATATACTCCAAAGGGTAGAAAGGCAATAACCATAACATCTACTGAGAAAGCTAGAGGAACCCTGGTCCTGGCACAGAACAGAGGAACCTTGTGGGTTCAGCCTAGAGGCTATATGATCCACAGAAAGAAGACCCCAAAGAATTTTTGAGTTGAATATGGCCTGATTGAGATCCCAGTTTTCCTAATCAAGAGCTAAAGACTGATAAAGTCTGCTACAACCTTGTATATTCCTGGAAAATGAATCACAGAGAAAGCTGGTACATGAACCTTTGCCCACATGAGAATCAGTTGGACTTCAGCCCAAGCTGACACACTTCTGGTCCCTCCCAGGTGGTTGATGTAAGCCACCTCAGTTGCATTATCAGACTGGATCCACACAGGGGGACCTGTGAAAGAACTGAGAACAATACCTCAGGGCTAAGTGAATTGCTAGAAGCTCCAGATCATTAATGGACAGAATGTTCTCCACCCTGGTCCAAAAGAAGGGATAATGGCAACCTCCTTCTTGAGTGTCTCACAAATCTCAGTGGGAGACAAACTAGAATTTAAGCATCTCTAGGACAGCTCAAACTCTGTTGTAAGCTCAGGAAGCTTTCCCTGGCTTAACAAAAGGTGGTTACAAATGGTTAGCATGTGTGTGAGGTATAAAAACTACCCTCACACAATTTGCATGCTGTGCATGCTGGACTATTCTAGGACCTGCTGCTGCCCCATCCATTTCCAACCTGCCTTGGTAAGTAAATTAACTGCTGGCTAACAATTCAAAGATGGTGCACCAAAACTTTCTGCCTGTGTCTGCCTTTTTTCATGAAGATATCTGGACTTAAAATAAATAAAACAAATCAGTGTTTATGATAGACCACTTGTACATGCTCTACTCTCTTGTTATTCTCATCCCCTGCTACCTGCATTTTGATATATATGTACTTCCAGGAGCATGTCCATAGAGATCTATAGGTCATGCAGAAATCACTATGCATCAACATGCAGCCAGGAACCCTGAGAGCCTATCAAACAGGGGAGATGGCTGCTTCTTTGTACTACAGCAGGGTTCCATCAGGGGCACTATCAGGCACACTGAGTCCCCCAGGAGGTTCCAAGATGCTTCACTTGTTACAAACAAGTAACAGGGCCATAGCTTGCTGGTAATGTCCCTTTAATCTAAGGTTAGGATAGAGGGGGTAGGGGTATCCTTTTAAAAGGTTGTACTCAAAAGAGCATGCAACCAAAAGGCGCATTAACCATGTCACCATAATAAAAATGACGACATGAGAATCTCGCACTGCATGAAAGCGTGAGATTCTATGTTGCATGCTCAAAGTTTGCATACCTTTAACCCGTTCATTCCCATTCATCGAAGGAGTAAGAAGTAGCCTGATACGTGGCTATCATGGAATATTAAGCTTTACCGGAAAAGGATCACACAATACTGAACAAGGAGCAGGACCCCACAACATGATTTATTTCTGGCATCTTAGTGAATTTGTGTTGAGGAATATAAGGTGCTGTCCACTTCTTTTTTGCCCAAGCATTTCCTGTACCCTACAAATGCTGGCTATACTCCAGAGCGCTGTCCCTGCTCTCTCTCCCCTTCTCTGCATGCACAATGACAGGGCAGAGCGGAACACACCAAGAAGGGGAGAGAGAGCTGGAGTAGAGCTCAGGTGGGTAAGCATTATGGGAGTTGTAGTTAGTAGTGCCTGAGATGTATTCAGTGCATTACAATGAATACCTTGCTGTCACTTATAGGATTAAAGAAGCCCATGCCTTCATTGCGCAGCTTCACTGTGGCTTCTAAATGCAGTTTTGGGCAACCGCATTCAGCAATCTTCTTCTGTCTCAAATGTGTTGTTGCTGGACAACAAGATCCATCATCGGTACCAGCCGGTAGCTGGAGGACTTCTGATTAATTTTCCCAGTGCAACAAACAGTCCATAATGCAACAATAACAAACAATAAATATATGTTTGATCCCAATTACTTAAACATGAAGTAAAGGTGTTAGCAAAAACATTTAATTGCGTAAATTATTCTAGAGGGGATGAACAGCTTGACCCTTTGACTTCCAGCGGGGTACGGTACACATTTCAAAGCCCTGGCACTCAAAGGGTTAAAGGTATGTGACCTTTCAGTAGGTGACATGAGAATCTTGTGCTGCCAAGCAGTGTGAGTTTCTCATGTTGCCATTTTTATTATGGCGACATGCTTAATGTGTCATGTGGTCGCACGCTGTATTGCGTGCAACCTTTTAAAAGTAAACCGGGGGTAGGTGGGGGAATAGTTTAACACGGCTGTATTGCTTTTTAATCTGTAATGTACATTAACTCCTTCATTGCCAGAGAGCGTGCAATACATTGCATTGCAAACCTGCATGTCAATATAGTGGTTAAGGAGAGTGTTTATGTGTGTGGGTATTTTAGGGCACTCGGGGACATGAGGTTCAGGCAAGGTAATTGGATGGGCTATGCCTTCCCCTGTTGTGCGTGCCTGGATTTTGTGTAGAGAAGCAGGTGTATAGATAGCCTTATATCCCTACACCTATGTTCCATTAGCAATGTACCTGATGGCAGATACATACTGATCTGCTGGCCAATCTGCATACAAGACACCAGAAAATTGCTTAGTACATACCCCAGTGTGTAAACCTTTGTTATTATTATTATTATTGATTGTATTAAGGTATTATAGCATTTAAGATTATGTGCATAGGGATAGGGATAAATATTCACTGTGTTTTCCTGGATTCCTTTGTCAGGGTTGAAGCCATTTTAAAAATAAAAGTGTACTATGGACAGACCTTGCAAATCAAATGAAACCTTAACAAAACAAGAACAAATATTTTTTTATAATCATTTACAAGTATATGAAATTAATTTAACATATATATCAGTAATTAGGGTTTTCTTATTAGATATTTTGACTAATTAGCAAATAAATCTAACATACTGATAGCATTAAGGTAATGATACTGGTTGGGATATATCAGTATTTACTAAACTGCTCTGGCTATTGGCTAAAGTTCTGACTTACTGAATGTGTACAGTTCATTTATGAATCTATCTCAACAAACATATATTTCAGATTCATAGGGAGATGCGTATTTAGTCTTTACGGTGTTTACACCTTCTCAAGACTATGTTGAATGTCGTAACAGCTTGTTCAAGGGAGAAGATATTAAGCCATTATATAATTAGAAACTCCAAATCCCCATGGTTCCCCAAGACAGATATATGGTCCAACTTAAATAACCCACTGGACCACATTTTCTCCTAAAGCTAGAATAATATCAAACCATAGAGAGCAACATACATTGTTTACAATGGCACAAACCAAACACAGTCTTAAACAAAGTTCTATGGTCCAATGTAATGTAATGAATACTGTAAAAACATTAGATGCTAGTCTGACCCCCATCTTAACTCATTTATTCAAAACCCAGAGTTCTTCCCAAGGCTTGAGCAATCTTTTATGATAAGCAGAAGAACTCATGATGAGTTTTTTATATCAAGGACATACAGCTACAATAAGTTAAATACATTCCCAGAGCTTAAAGACAAATACCATATATCCAACATTGCTTTCTTCCACAAGGCACAAATCAAATGCTACATTCTGTATTATAATTATACAAAATAATGAAATCTCTGAATCCACTTTTTTGAGTCTCGTCTCTTTGGAAAAAGGGCCCAGATCAAAAAGGCCTTGTTACTATGATTTATAGATCGCGCATGCTGATAAATAAGAAATTCCCTTGATTAACAAATATATGACATATTGGCAAATTAGTTTGAAATCTGGAACAAAACTACTAGGAGCTTGATACTATCACCACTGGTAATTTTTAAAACCAGCTATAAACTGTACTATCAACAACAAAAAACAAGCAAAATTGTCCAACGTGTACAGAATTTTCACCCATTGGACATCACGTAAAAAATATAGAGTTTGCTATCCTATTCCATGCAGTGGCTTCACCGCACGTTCATGACGAAATCCTGTGCCATGAAAAGGCGGGAGCAGAGTCCAAAACACGGGGTGAAACCACCGGTATGTGTTGGAAAACTGTTTTCTAACACATACTTGTGGTTGAAACAAAGAAAAAGATTAACCCTACGAGTTCCAGTAGGGTATGCAATGCATTATACATTGTTGCATATCCCACTGGCACGCATAGGTTTAATCTACAATCAGTTTACACATGTCTTTATAAATAAAAACTTACCATAATCCTGATGTCCAGGGGGGTTGCGGCCATCTTCTTCTTTTCTTTCTTCATTCTTATCTTATCTTCAGTCTCCTGTCTTCTTTCTTGCTGTTATAAAATCCATTAGTGCTCAGTGAATATAAAAAAAGAAGCCCCCAAAGATGACCGTTAACCCTTTGAGTGACATTGAATTTCGCATCTTAATGTCCGCTGAAGATATAAAATAGAATATTTCCAAAATTTTAAATGAACATGTCAGTGTCAAATACCTTAAGGCCCTTTGCCTCCGCTGCCAGCAGAGGTGGAGGAAGGCATTTTGAGCTGCACAGACTACCCCTATGCCATCTCTCAAGCTGTTGCCTGAGTCAGACTGATGGGATTTTGAACCAACACTGGAAAGTTAACACTATCCAATTAACATTAAACACATATCTGTAAGTTTGATGTCTAGCACCCTGGCCATCCTGTTTCATTCTTCCTCTGCAAGCTTCTGTCTGTGATGGAAGCACAGGGGTCCACCAGAAGAAGGTAGAGAGAGAGAAGGGTACCAACAGAGTGAATATAGCAGATGAAGATCAGACTCCTAGAACAAGAGATAGGGAAGTTAGATGTTGGAGGGCGACGCTAGGGTTCTCAGCTTGGAAGGGGAGGTTGCTTCTGGGAACCGTGCTGCAGCCTAGCCGTATAGAGATGCTAGCTGTGTTTTTAGCTCACGCTCGATGTTTGACACTGTGTAAGACACCGATCGTTAGCTAGTTTCCTTTGATGTCCTTATTTTGAATGCTATTTAGCATGTGTTGTGGGAACAAAAGCTACTCTGAACACTGGGCCGCAAGTTAGGTTCTGTCAACCACCACTTGTCATGGTTCATGTTGGTAGTGCAATTGAATTCCAACAGTACTGTGTTTTACTGGTGGTGATTGAATCAAGCTCTAGATCCTGATGAAACTGCCTTATTGGGACATGTTATTCATGGGTGATCTTGTGTGTGCAAAGTAACATGACATAGGGTACCCAAATAAAAGCCCACTATTCACAGGGACAAAATTTGATGACAGGTCCTTGTTTAGGGATTTCAGATTCTGCGTGGAATTAAGCCAGGCAGACACAACTGAGATTAGCAGCAATTGATGTGAGTAGATGCCAGCTGTACTGCTGTATGTAGGCAATGTGAATGGATTTGAATTGGTGAAGTAGCACTGATGTGAATGGATGTCCAGTCCTATTCCTGGCCATGGTATTGTTTGCTGCGTGTTCCTGTATTGATTTGCTGTTGCTGAACCAGCCCTGTTCTTGACCACTGCAGTGTTTGCTGCCTGTTTCTGTATTTATCTGCAGTTACTGAACTGAACTTGTGTCTTCACTGTCTCATTGTGCTTGTTGCACTTTTGCTTGCTGCTGCTGCTTAACCTGACCAGTTCTAGTCCTTCACTGTTTAACTCTGCTTGTGTTGCTTCCTTGCTAGTTTCAGCCTTGGCTCTGGTATGCTGTACTTCTTGGAGTTGTTCCAGATGATTATATTTGACCCTGCTTTTCAGTTGTTGTTCTTGTTTGGGTCATTGTGAATAGAATTGCTAACCTCTACCTAAACTTCTGTTTGCTCCTGAACTGGCTGATCTGCTTGTCCAAGAAATATACAGTTTGCAAAACATTCTTTTGCAGTTTGTCATTGATCATGGTGCTTAATTCGTTGCTGGATTCTGGAGGGAATTCTATCAGTGCCTTCAGCCTATCACCCACAGTTCAGTGGTCAATCAGAATTCTTAAATCACAATCTGGAACATTATTTTTAATGTTATTGTAATCAACGACAAGGTGATTGAACTCAATTTTTACCCCAGCAGAATTTTCATGTAATTCCTTGCAACAAACATCTTTGGGCTATTGTACCTTATTTGTGGCCCTGGGCTATATTCCTAGGGTCCTCCATTTGGATCCTGGTGCTGCTGATTTTCCTGCTGTTGAAGGAAGAGAAACTCTTATTGTTGACCTTTGGACAAGAAATACATGCTGCTCTTCTATGCTCTCAAGCGAGATACAAAAGATCTGTGTACTGATGCCGGACGTTAGTACCTACGTTCCACCTGGGAGATCAAGTCAAACTCTCCGCTGGAAATATAAAACTCTGGCAACCATCTGACAAGTCAGGATCCCTTCTTTCTAGGTCCTTTTAAAACAAATTTCCAGGTATCACTTATCTCTTGTCAATTGGATATGCCTTGCAACCTATGTATTCATTCTAGCTTCTATGTCTCCTTATTAAATGCATATTTCCAGAACTATTTTGTGCATCTTGTCTCTGCACCTCCATCTCCTGTGTCATGGATGATCATGGTGGCTATGATATTGATAATATCTTGGACTCCCATAAAGTAAGTGGTACCCTTCAATATCTGGTCAATTGGAAAGGACTTTGCCGAGAAGAATGGTCATGGTTGCCTGCTTTTATATCCATTCACTTAGTCTAGTGCAGCGCTACAGTGGCACCCTCCCCTTTTGACCCTCTTAAGACCCCCCTGAAGTGGTCTTTGGGGGATATAGAGCTATTATTGTCTGTAACAGCAGCCTTAAAATGGAGCTTTGTCACGGTTTATTATGACTCTCAGACACAAGTTTTAGGTAAAAAAAAATCAATTTTATTGAAATAATAAATGATAACTTAGGATGGCAATAACATACATAATATATATATACAGAATATAGCACAGACAGAAGGCAGACTCTACCGGTCCTGTCAAAATACCGGACAGGACAGTCTTTAGGCTCTACCGGCCTTGCCAATACCGGGTAAGGCAACCTGCAGATGGAATAGCATAACGGTTTACCGGCCTTACCAAATTACCGGGCAAGGCAGCCTCAATAGATACACAATGTAGGCTCTACCGGCCCTGCCAATACCGGGTAAGGCAACCTCAGATGGAATGTGGCAAAAGGTTCTACCGGCCTTACCAATACCGGGCAGGGCAGCCCAGAGATAATAGCAGCAGTCAGATGGAACTGGCAAATTAGCAGAATCGTTAAGCAGCAAGGCTTTGGAGCAAACCAGCGTCCGCACGCTGGAAACAACACTGAATAGTATAGCCGTTAGGCTTAGCGAGCAAACCAGTGACCGCACACTGGAGTAACAAGCGAGAGTATAGCCGCAAGGCTTAGGAGCAAACCAGCGTCCGCACGCTGGGACCAACACAGATTTGTATAGCTGATAGGCTTTGGAGCAAACCAGTGACCGCACACTGGTGTAACAAGCGAGTTTGTATAGCCGCAAGGCTTAGGAGCAAACCAGCGTCCGCACGCTGGGACCAACACAGATTTGTATAGCTGAAAGGCTTTGGAGCAAACCAGTGACCGCACACTGGTGTAACAAGTGAGTTTGTATAGCCGCAAGGCTAGGAGCAAACCAGCGTCCGCACGCTGGGACCAACACAGATTTGTATAGCTGAAAGGCTTTGGAGCAAACCAGTGACCGCACACTGGTGTAACAAGTGAGTTTCTATAGCCGCAAGGCTTAGGAGCAAACCAGCGTCCGCACGCTGGGACCAACACAGATTTGTATAGCTGATAGGCTTTGGAGCAAACCAGTGACCGCACACTGGTGTAACAAGCGAGTTTGTATAGCCGCAAGGCTTAGGAGCAAACCAGCGTCCGCACGCTGGGACCAACACAGATTTGTATAGCTGATAGGCTTTGGAGCAAACCAGTGACCGCACACTGGTGTAACAAGCGAGTTTGTATAGCCGTAAGGCTTGGGAGCAAACCAGCGTCCGCACGCTGGGACCAACACGGAATTGTAGCAATGTCACCAACGCGACCAGGCAGAAGGTCGCCAGGATACTGAAGACAGGTGATGAGATGACAGGAACCAGCAACGATCAGTCAGGTCAGAAAACAGCAGAGAAGATCAGCAGGAACTGCAACACCAGAGACTAGGCCGGAACCAGGACTGGAAGTACTTCAGCATGCAGGAAACACTGGAACAGTAGAGATCAGGAACTCAGGAACACATGAGATCAGGAACTCAGGAACACTGGAACAGAGGCCCAGCTATCACTAGCATAGTGATAGCAAGAAGGTCAGAAACAACACGAAAGGGCACTCAAAGGGTGCCCAATCCAGGTTTAAATAGTCAATAAGAGGCGGGCTATCTGCAGACAGCCAATAGAAGCCCCCTACTGGTGACAGACAAGTAACTGCAGCCAATCACGGGCACCGTGATAGTACCCCCCTTTCAAAGACCCCCTCTCCTAGAATAGGGTTTAGGTTTCTGCGGGTAATTGGCATGAAAGGCCCTAGTTAACCTAGGTGCATGAAGGTCCGTACTATCCACCCACGATCGATCCTCAGGACCATACCCTTTCCAATGTACCAGGTACTGTACCCTTCCTCTAAGCCTACGGGAATCAATAATGCTCTGAACCTCGTACTCCTCCTGGCCCTCGACCTCAACAGGTCCTGGCACCACAGGTGTGGTAGTATAGCGATTGCAAACCAGAGGCTTAAGAAGGGACACATGGAACACATTATGGATACGCATGGATGCAGGTAGGTCTAGTGCATAGGAGACAGGGTTAATTTTGCGAATAACTCTGTATGGACCAATAAACCGAGGAGCCAACTTATTAGACGGAACCTGCAGCTTGAGATTTCTGGAGGAAAGCCATACTCTATCCCCAACCTGAAAGGAAACCGCTGGAAGCCTTCTGCGATTAGCATGGCGCTGATGACGCTGAAATGACTGACCAAGTGCCCTCTGAACTTGTGCCCATGTGGAACGGAGTTGCTCGATATGCTCATCCAGAGCTGGAATCTGTTGCGTCTGAAATGAGTCTGGAAGCAAACAGGGCTGGAACCCATAATTAATCAGAAACGGAGAGCTCCCAGATGAAGAATTGACCGCACAGTTCCTGGCGAACTCTGCCCAAGGCAACAAGTCGGACCAATTATCATGATGGTCAGTAACGAAACAACGGAGAAATTGTTCCAAGCCCTGATTAGCTCGTTCAGCGGCTCCATTGGTCTGGGGATGGTAGGCAGAGGAGAAGGACAGCTGTATGCCCATCTGTTGGCAAAATGCCCTCCAAAATCTAGACACAAACTGGCTCCCCCTGTCAGACACCAGTACCCTAGGCACTCCATGCAACCGGAATACTTCTCTGGCGAACACCATTGCCAATTCCTTCGCTGAAGGAAGACCACGGAGGGGCACGAAATGAGCCATTTTAGAAAACCTGTCCACCACCATGAATATAAAGGAGTACCCCTTCGACATAGGCAACTCTCCCATAAAATCAATGGAAACATGAGACCAGGGGCGTTCGCCATTAGGCACCGGTTGAAGCAAGCCCACAGGGAGATGTCTCGGGGTCTTAGCGCGGGCGCAGGTGGCACAGGCATTCGTAAATTCGGCACAATCGTTTCTCATGGAAGGCCACCAAAATAACTGAGAAAGGGACCATAACAATTGGTCTCTACCAATATGTCCCGCAGCCTTAGAGGAATGGTAGGTTTCGAGCAGCCTAGTACGAAATGATTCAGCGACAAAACATTTGCCCACTGGGGTTTCATGGGGAGCGGACCCCTGAGAGGCCAGGATCTCCTCCCCTAGAGGAGAAGTGATACTCGTGCGTATAGTAGCCAGTATTCTATCAGGTTGGATGATAGGAGCTGGTGCTTCCACTCTGTCACTGTCGGCCTCAAATTGTCTTGACAGTGCATCAGCCCTGATATTTTTTGACCCTGGTAAATACGATACAATGAAATTAAATCGAGACAGGAACAGTGCCCACCTGGCCTGACGAGAGGACAATCTCTTGGCCTCCGAGAGATAGGTCAGATTCTTATGATCTGTTAGGATTAAGACAGGATTCTTAGTACCTTCAAGCAAATGACGCCATTCCTTAAGAGCAAGGATAATGGCCAATAATTCTCTGTCACCTATCTCATAGTGGCTTTGAGTGACAGTCAACTTTTTAGAGAAAAACCCACAAGGTCTGAGAGTTCCACCTTTCTCGTGTCGCTGCGAAAGTACTGCCCCGACCCCAATATCTGAGGCATCAACCTCTAACGTAAATGGAAGTAAAGGATTGGGGTGGGATAACACAGGAGCCGCAGCAAATGCCAGCTTCAAATTCTCAAAGGCTTTCTCAGCAGATACCGGCCAACAAGAAGGATTAGCACCCTTGTGCGTAAGATCGGACAGAGGTTTGACAATGGAAGAAAAGTTCTTAATAAACCTCCTATAATAATTAGCGAAACCCAGGAAACGCTGTATGGCTTTAAGACCCTTGGGTTTTGGCCATTGTAGGACAGCTGACAACTTTTCTTTGTCCATGGCAATGCCATCATTGCCAATTATGAACCCCAAGAATGGCACACTGGTTCTATGAAACTCACATTTTTCCATTTTACAAAATAATTTGTTCTCACGGAGTCGTAGCAATACTGCGGATACATCTTTGATGTGCTGTGCCATGTTTTGGGAGTAAATCAGTATATCGTCGAGGTACACCACAACACATGTCTGTAACATATCTCTCAGAACATCATTTATCAGTTCCTGGAAAACTGCGGGTGCATTACACAGCCCAAAAGGCATTACTAGATACTCGTAGTGCCCAGCTCGAGTATTAAAGGCAGTTTTCCACTCATCACCTGCTCGAATGCGAACCAGATTGTAAGCGGCCCGTAGGTCCAACTTGGTAAATATCGAAGCGCCCTTAAGCCTGTCAAAAAGCTCGGTGATGAGTGGTATTGGGTATGCGTTTTTTGCCATTAGTTTATTCAAGCCCCGGTAGTCAATGCATGGTCTTAATTCGCCATTTTTCTTTTTTACAAAAAAGAACCCAGCCCCAGCTGGAGAGGTAGATTTACGTATGATCCCTCTAGCAAGGGCATCAGAAATGTAATCCTCCATAGCCTTATTTTCATCACAAGATAATGGATAAGTGCGTCCTTTCGGAGGTACTGCACCAGGCTGCAATTCAATGCAACAATCATAAGGTCTATGCTGGGGTAGCAAACTAGCCTCTCCTTTGCTAAAAACATCGCCAAACTGTTGGTACACATCCGGCATAGCAGAGGAGGTGCACATGACCTTAATAGGCTGGATGACGCACTTGTCCATACAAAACTGGGACCAAGCAGCAATTTCACACTTTTTCCAATCGAATTGTGGGTTATGTAACTGTAACCACGGAAATCCCAATATCACCGCATGGTGCGGGGAATTAATCAGTTGAAACTGCTGCTCTTCTCTGTGAAGTGCCCCAATAGTCATAGACAATGGCATAGTTTCAAATATAACCTGAGGCGGTTCTAAGGGTCTACCATCAATCGCTTCAATAGTCAAGGGGTTTTCTCTTTCAATGCGTGGAACTCCGTGCAATTCAGCAAAGGTATCATCCATAAAATACCCTGCTGCACCGGAGTCAACCAAGGCCAAAACCTCCACAGAGCGTTGTGCCCAAGACAATACCACCTGTATGGTGGGTTTCATTATGCCCGACACTGGGGACGATTGTACACCACCTAGGGCCTGTCCCCCAAGATACCCTAGGTGTGTGCGTTTCCCGGACGTACCGGACAGGAATTTAGCAAGTGCCCTTTTTTACCGCAGTATAAACATAACCCTTGTTGTTTGCGATATAGTCTCTCTGCCTTGGATAGTCTAGTGAAGCCTATTTCCATAGGTTCACTTGTTTCCCGTACTGGTTCACTAGACTTCAATGCCAAGGGAGGGATGGGTGGGCAAAACATGCTACTAGGCTCATTATTTTTTGACCGTAACTTACGATCTCTGGCAATTGATCTCTCACGTATTCTGGAGTCAATTATCATAACATACTCAATGTAATCATCTAGATCAATAGGTAGATCTTTAGCAGCGATTTCGTCTTTAATGTGGTCATTCAGGCCTTGAGAGAAGGCTGCCAATAATGCCTCGTTATTCCAACCTACCTCTGCTGCCAATGTGCGGAATTCGATGGCATAGTCGCCCACTGTACGCCTGCCCTGTTGTATCTCCATAAGGCGTTTGGCAGCAGAGGTGGTTCTACCAGGAGGCTCAAACACTCTTCGAAAGGAACGCACAAATTCACTAAAGTTCTTAGTACAAGGTTTAGCATTCTCCCACAAGGGGTTAGCCCAAGCCAATGCTCTGCCAGTGAGCAGTGATATCGTGAACCCCACTTTACTACGATCATTGGGAAATGCGTGTGCCGTCAATTCCATAAAGATTTCGAGTTGATTGATGAACCCTCTGCAGAGACTAGGGTCACCATCATATCTTAGCGGCAAGGGTGCAGAAGCCGTTAACCCTTTAACAGTACCCCCTAGGGGTCTGGCATCACTTTCCGGTGTCTGACTTGGCGAGACCACCGGGCTAGAGCTAGATTGGGCAGCAGGTACCGTGCGTTCAAGGATCGTTTGAATTGCAACTGCCAACTGATCCAAACGTTGCTCGAGCACATCCATCCTCCAATGGATATTCTGTGCGTTACCTTCACCCTTGCTGTCTGAGGTCATGGCCCTTTCGTACTGTCACGGTTTATTATGACTCTCAGACACAAGTTTTAGGTAAAAAAAAAATCAATTTTATTGAAATAATAAATGATAACTTAGGATGGCAATAACATACATAATATATATATACAGAATATAGCACAGACAGAAGGCAGACTCTACCGGTCCTGTCAAAATACCGGACAGGACAGTCTTTAGGCTCTACCGGCCTTGCCAATACCGGGTAAGGCAACCTGCAGATGGAATAGCATAACGGTTTACCGGCCTTACCAAATTACCGGGCAAGGCAGCCTCAATAGATACACAATGTAGGCTCTACCGGCCCTGCCAATACCGGGTAAGGCAACCTCAGATGGAATGTGGCAAAAGGTTCTACCGGCCTTACCAATACCGGGCAGGGCAGCCCAGAGATAATAGCAGCAGTCAGATGGAACTGGCAAATTAGCAGAATCGTTAAGCAGCAAGGCTTTGGAGCAAACCAGCGTCCGCACGCTGGAAACAACACTGAATAGTATAGCCGTTAGGCTTAGCGAGCAAACCAGTGACCGCACACTGGAGTAACAAGCGAGAGTATAGCCGCAAGGCTTAGGAGCAAACCAGCGTCCGCACGCTGGGACCAACACAGATTTGTATAGCTGATAGGCTTTGGAGCAAACCAGTGACCGCACACTGGTGTAACAAGCGAGTTTGTATAGCCGCAAGGCTTAGGAGCAAACCAGCGTCCGCACGCTGGGACCAACACAGATTTGTATAGCTGAAAGGCTTTGGAGCAAACCAGTGACCGCACACTGGTGTAACAAGTGAGTTTGTATAGCCGCAAGGCTAGGAGCAAACCAGCGTCCGCACGCTGGGACCAACACAGATTTGTATAGCTGAAAGGCTTTGGAGCAAACCAGTGACCGCACACTGGTGTAACAAGTGAGTTTCTATAGCCGCAAGGCTTAGGAGCAAACCAGCGTCCGCACGCTGGGACCAACACAGATTTGTATAGCTGATAGGCTTTGGAGCAAACCAGTGACCGCACACTGGTGTAACAAGCGAGTTTGTATAGCCGCAAGGCTTAGGAGCAAACCAGCGTCCGCACGCTGGGACCAACACAGATTTGTATAGCTGATAGGCTTTGGAGCAAACCAGTGACCGCACACTGGTGTAACAAGCGAGTTTGTATAGCCGTAAGGCTTGGGAGCAAACCAGCGTCCGCACGCTGGGACCAACACGGAATTGTAGCAATGTCACCAACGCGACCAGGCAGAAGGTCGCCAGGATACTGAAGACAGGTGATGAGATGACAGGAACCAGCAACGATCAGTCAGGTCAGAAAACAGCAGAGAAGATCAGCAGGAACTGCAACACCAGAGACTAGGCCGGAACCAGGACTGGAAGTACTTCAGCATGCAGGAAACACTGGAACAGTAGAGATCAGGAACTCAGGAACACATGAGATCAGGAACTCAGGAACACTGGAACAGAGGCCCAGCTATCACTAGCATAGTGATAGCAAGAAGGTCAGAAACAACACGAAAGGGCACTCAAAGGGTGCCCAATCCAGGTTTAAATAGTCAATAAGAGGCGGGCTATCTGCAGACAGCCAATAGAAGCCCCCTACTGGTGACAGACAAGTAACTGCAGCCAATCACGGGCACCGTGATAAGCTTACTCAGAGTGTTGTTTGGCCTTCTCCATTGTATGCTTTTTGCTGTTTACTGACTGGCTTTGTTCCTGACCATGTTTTTATTTGCTGCCTGTTCATGCGTTTATTTGCTGTTCCTGAACCAGTCCTGTTCATCACCATGATATTTTGGCTGCTTGTTCTTATATTGATTTGCTGTTGTTAAACCAATCCTGTCCTTTTCCAGATCTGTATTGTTTGCTGCTTTGTTCGTGTAGAATCTACTGATGTTAAACCAATCCTGTAGCTGAACCAGCCAAGTTCCTGACCACAACATTCCAGCATTGTTGTCGTCCTCAGACACCCAGACAGTCTTAGACTGTTTGCAGTATGTACAAATCCATCAGAATGGCTTCACGGGCATTAGCCACAGTTCATACCAGAAGACACAGTCCACCAACATTAAAACTGCGATGTTAGTAAGCCCCTCTTGCTGCACCATAGAATACTCTGGGAAACTGCATAAAATCATACCATTTCCTTTTTTCCCTTGTTTTTTTTTTTAACTAAACTTTATTGTTTTCACAAAATAAAACAAATACAGCAAAAAAGTAATCTCGCTATAATACATAGAAACAGAACAGGCAAGGTACAGGTACTAGTCACATTAAAGAAGCCTCAATATGACTCTGTGCAATAGCTGTACATATAATAAGGATAAAGGGGAATAAAACTGGGAGGAAAGGGAGCTGTGAATAGCTCTTATCACAAATTTTATTCAATCTCCAAATGCATACATTATATGTTGTAATAGATATGATCCACAGGAAGAACCTATCCTCTCGTATGTGTAAAAATCAGTACCAAGAAAAAGGAACTGAGCTTTAGAGAATATTCTTGTAAAATACAAAACAGAAAAAAAGAGAACAAGAAAACATGGAACAGAAGATAAGAACCTGGTGGGACCCCCCCCCCCCCCCGCACCTCCCCTTTACCTGAAATCCACCAGATCCCCCAGTTCCAGAGGGAATATTCCCAGAAAACTGCCAGATCTCCCAGTATAGTTTTACATCATATCTAAAGTGTTGGCATGTAAATGTTCCTCTGGTCTCCATAAGGTTTATTGGTAGCAGTTATAAAAATCATCTTGCATTTGTTTTGGGAGAGTGTATTTGAGTAGGTATTATGAACTTATGATGTCGTGACTGACTTTGTTTATCACGTTGAACTATTAGAACTGATGATATGAAACAAATTTAGTTTTCATGCTGTCACAAAAGCTTTATACGATGTGGTTCAATAATCCCACATTCAGCCGAAAGAAGTAAATAAAAGATCAGTAATATCCGGTGATCGGAATATAAAGGGTGTTGATACTTAGCAATAACAATAGCATACAACACATATTGACACTAGAGTGGAGTTTAGCAGAGGTGCCTGTAGGAATCTATAGTGATTGTTAATTTCTAGCCAGTGGAAATAAGACACTTTGTATCAATATACATTGAACATTCTGATAGCTCGGAGATGTATCCAGCTGCACTGTGTTTTTACATAAAGCACTATTCACTCAATTAGTAGCTTTATATATGTTGTCATGTGTGTTTTTATTTTAATATTTGATTAATAAAGGCTTATTTTAATAACTTTAAGAATCCCCATTATAGACTGAACTGGTTTCTTGGTTCAGATGGATGGCTGTAGCCGTGTGGGTGCAAGAGTTAATGCATCAGCTCGGATACATTCCATCTCTCTGTAGGTTTTTTCTTTTGTAATTTAAATATATTTAAACCTGCGGTCTGAATTACAATAATTCATTTACTGAAATAGTAATCCGAGTTTTTTGTATAAGAAGTTCTGTGAAAGTGAAGAGAGTCTTAGGGGTTGGGTGGCTAAAACAGCCTATGATGCCTGCACCACAATAGACCCAGTCATGGAACCTAGTATCCGCATCTTCCCTTGCAAACTTGGATTGTGAAGTATTGGCAAAAAAACTGAAACATATATTTCTAAATAGAGAGTATCTGTTTTTTGCCAAGCTTTAACAGTGTTAATCAATAATGGATTGAGAAGTAAATAAGAAAGTATTTCAGAGGGGGCAGAATGCAGGAGATATATCAAATCTGTGTGAGAACGTTCTAGTCCCTCTCCTATTCTGTGTATGTGTTAGTGTGATTAATCCAATCACTGGGGTATTTGAGCAAGCTTTCCATATTAGAGAAAGAAACACACAAGAGGGCGCTCAATGGTGCCTGTAAATGGCTAACAATTTGGTCAGCAAATAATGATAACATACTCACAATTGAAGTGGTTGTGAGGTGCATATGCACCTAACAATAACAGAGTTTACAGAGAAATTAACTTGTCTCTGCTCAGGAAAATTCAGTTGAAGTGATAGAAAAAGAGGGCCTTCTCCAAATTTTTTAATTGTAGAAAAATATATTTAATACAAATCAAAAATATATTAAAAACAATTAAAACAATATGCAAACAGTCAATATTTACTGCCAAACCAAAGGTTTCACAGATTAACTGCTTCTTCAAGTGTATATCACAGTTGCACAATACAAAAAACAAGGACCAGTTTTTTGATTTTTATTAAATATATTTTTCAACAATTCAAGAAATTTGGAGCAGCACTTTTTTCCATTGCTTCAACCAGATTTTCCTGAACAGAGACAGGTTCATTTCTCTGTAAGCTCTGTTGTTGTTAGGTGGCAAATGCTCCTCACAACCACTTCAGTTGTGAGTACCATTATCATTATTTGTGGGCCACACTATTTGCCATTTACAGGCACCATTGAGCACTCTCTTGTGTGTTTCTTTCTCTTTTATGTTTTTCTTCCTGGTGGTTGGAATGAGGAGCAGCCTTACTTGCTGATAATAATCAACAGTACTGTGTAGGGGAAAGAACCCCCAAGCATGATTTCCAGAAAGAGCATATGTGGTGTTCTGGACAATTCTTTTGTTAGTAGATGTCCTATTATTGAGTCGGTACAAACAGAACTGAATTGAGATTGAGGATAATACACTAGGAGCGCCTCCTGTTGTTTTCTTCTCTTTTCTGAAGCTTGCTGTAAGCAGACAGGAACAGATATAAGCTATATGATATCCTGCTCTGAAGATGAACTCCCCAGAGTATGAGCAGATAGCTATTACTATAGAAAAGGAATACCAAAAGCAAACAATACCCCGGGTATAATGTACAGAGATTGAGAACAGGGAGATGACTGGAAGTATACCCCAGCAGGCTAGAAGCTTGGGTGCGCGGAATGGAGAGCTGTGCTGGCATACATAGGCAAACACTATACGGGGTAACAGAAGCAGACTAAAAAACAGAGAGGGCTGCAAGCATACCCTAGTATGTTAGAAGCTTGGGTACGCTGGATAGGGAGTGGTGCTGGCTTGCATTGACTACCCCTAGGAGGACTTGCTGTGGCCTAGGTGAATTAGTGTTGCTGGTCGCAAGACCAGATTAGTGCTGACTAGACTTGTGCACGTCAAACAAATTCGGTAAAATCTGTTTTCGGACAAAACATTTTTTTTTCCCATTTGGAGGATCTGCATTTTGCACCAGACCTGTTCGACTCGGATGAAATTCGGCAATAGTCTGAATTATTCGGCCGAATTTAAAATACTTTAAAATATGCAATAACAATTAAAATTACAATAAAAAATAAATTAAATAAATAAAAATAAATGGAACAATTTCCAGGGTCTAAATGAAGATGGTGGAACTGGGTAAGGTGGAGCTTTAGCCTTATGGTACTATGGATGAAGTAGATGAAGTATGGATGTAGCTAGCTAGCTACAAGCACAAATGAACAAATAAATGAAATTCGAAGGAAGACGGAAGACTGAGGTTGACTGGTGCAGGGCAGACTCAGGATGACTGGAACACTGTAGATGTAGCCAGCAGCAAACTGCAGAACACTGGAGCAGGACTCAGTAGATAGATAACGCAGACTTTTTTAGAAGAGACTACAAAACTGAGGATGACTGGAACACTGCAGATGTAGCCAGCTGCAAACTGCAGAACGCTGGAGCAGGACTCAGTAGATAGATAACGCAGACTTTTTTAGAAGAGACTACAAAACTGAGGATGACTGGTGCAGGCTGGGCTCAGGATGACAGGAACACTGTAGATATAGCCAGCAGCAAACGGCAGAAAACTGGTGCAGGACTCAGTAGATAGTTACCGCTAGACTTTTGTAGAAGTGATAAAAAACAATAGAGCAAGACTGAACAAGCTATATAGTGGGACAACAATGTAGACTTGAAATCACCCCCTGTGTCCCACCAGGCTACCAGGGACAAAGTAGGCCACATAGCCCTTTTGTTATCCCAGAAACTCAAGGGATCTGTACTTGGGGGCAAAGAAGGTTTTACAAGGTAAGCCTTATCTTCAAACTCAGGACTTTTTATGTTTATGGGGAGCTGTTTCTTTTGTCCGAAGCATAATCTATCCATTGCCTCAGCATAAAAAGCAGCAGCTGCTCCACTGGAACAAGATGAAGTGCTACTGGTGCTGCTACTGATAGGTCCTGGAAGACCACCACACTCCTCCAGCTCATCTGCGGAATCTTCTCCTGCCTCTTCTGACTGCATTTTATGTTTTCTTTGCCTCTCACATACCCTCACTATCAATTGTTCCCTCCACGCAGTGAGGTCATTGGAACTAAGTGCCATCTTGCTTTTGTTTCGAGGATCGCAAATTGTGGCAAGCATTAACTCGGGACAATTGTCCATGCACTCTTCCATGCACGGAGTCACTTCCTTTTTTAGCCTTGTTAGAAGGGGTGCAACATCTGGAATTATATTACACTCAGCACCAGGCAAGTGTTCCCTATGGGCAAGGAAATCGTCAATTTTTAAAGAGTGGTGTGTGAAGAGGGGAATGACTTCAGCCAGGGTAGCGTTCTCTTTGCTTAAAATTTCTGTAAAAGCACGGAAAGGTGTAAGGACTGTCACTACCTGTTCCACCAGGGCCCAGACAGCCCTGCCTAGTGTTCTGGTACTGCCAGTGAAATGGTGACATGACATTGCGTGAATTGCCTTTTTCTGTTCCAGGATATGCTCTAGCATATCTAAGGTGGAGTTCCACCTGGTCCCAACATCTTGTTTGAGGCAGTGCTCTGGGAGGTCTGCCTTTTTCTGTTCCTCCCTGAGGAGCTGGCTATCTTTAACGCTCTGATGGAAGTGGCCAGCAATTTGTCAGCGTGACTCCAGAAGTGCTGACAACCTTCCAGTGTTATTGCCATCATCAAGAGCAGCCTTAACTACCAGATGCAGAACATGTGTTGAGCAGTGCACACCCACAAATCTACCATCCCAGAGATCCTTTGTCATGTTAGCTGCACCATCAGTAACCACAAACCCCATTTGTGCCTGTGTGCCTGCCTGCTCCCCTAGCCACTACACCACCATGTTCTGCAGTGCTTTGTGAATGTTATCTGAGGTGTGCTGCTGATCCATTACCTCAGAATGGAGGAGGAAAAAGTGGTTCCCCTGCTTGGCTACTGCACCTGAACTTGTTTTTGGTATCGGTAATAATGTTTTCTTGCAACACATTGGGCTGCCACCAATGTGCTGTCAATGACAGGAAGGCATGCTTGCCCACTCGGAGCACTGGCCACTAGCCTTTCCTTGCAGGTCCTTCAAAATCCCAACACAAGACCGGTATAGTGAGGGCACTAAAGTTTGACTAAATGTGGTGCGGGATGGAATTTTATATTGGGGTGCGACAGCCTAAATAAGTTGTTGGAAGGGCTCCCCATCCACCAAATTAAAAGTAGCACTCCCAACGGCTATGAGCTGTGCAATGAGGGGTGTAATTTTTCGGGACTGCTGTCTGCACATCCCCTTTGAATGAAACCCACCAAAATCTTCCAGTGTGGCCTGTATTGATCTTGGGATGGGCTGTGACTGTCTGCTCTTACTAGGACCAGATGTAGCATGACCCCCCTGCCCTTTCTCCTGCTTAATGGTAGTGAGTGTGACACTGGTATGTGTAGTAGTGCCACTTTCTGCACTTATCAACACTGACTTGTCGTAGTTGTTCAGGCGTTGGTTCATCCCAGAGGTGGTTAAATAACCCAACACCCTCCCATGGCTGACTTCCCTGCCACACAATTTACATTTTTCTAGCCGGCCATCGCCAAGTGTCACAAAATGCTCCCATGCATTGGAGCGACGGATGACTCTCCCAGTTGAAATGGAAGGTGGTGGAGAAGTAACTGAGGTGACACTTTCTTGATCTTCACATGCTGGAGCAACCTCACTATGCTTTTTTTGTTCTATGTACCTTTATAGGGGTACTAGAAGACCTAAAGATGGCAGCAGGGATGTTGGGACTGGGATTGGAGGAGGATAGTGGAGTAACAGTTGTGGCGGAGACACTAGCAGTTGCTACCTGCCTGCGAGACTCAGTTGGAACTGGAGAGGCAGGTGCTGAGTTTTCAATAGAAGACACAATTGTAGCTGGAGGAACAGGAGGAGTACTATGGGCAGCAGGGGAAAAATCAAGCTTAGGAGGCCTTGGTCCCTCATATTCTTCTTCTACCTCTTGTAGGTCTGGACAGGAAGAAAAATCAGCAGCATCAGATTTTGGGGAGACCTGCTGAATTTCCTCTTCTGCCTGGTGGCAACTGAGAAATGGTAAACTATCTCCCTCAATAACCATTTTTGGAGAAGATATGCTTTCAGTGGCAGTGACAGTGGTGGCAGGAGAAAATGTATCCAAATCTTGCAATAATTCCCGTTTGGGCTGCTTATACGGACATTCACTATAAAAATCCCGCGTTGATACAGAAAGCAGTTTCGGACCAGTAGTTAAACAAGCTAGGTGTCCCCAAGTTTATATGACTGGCTGTAGTGGAGGTGGTGACGAAATTAGCAGTTGCACTAGTCATTGTGCAGGTGGTTCTGGGGTAATCATAATGAAACAGCTGATGAGAAACAGATGCCGACTGCTTCATGGTCTCAGAGGACCTGGACCTCTCTACCCTGCTAGTAGAGGTAGAATGGCCTACAGTTCCCTTCTTAAAAAAGTACTTCAGACCTCAAGAGGGGTATCATGACCCCTCATGACACCCCCCTAGCATGGGGTCAACAATTGCCTCCTTTATTAATTAACCCTTTGAGTGCCAGAGGGGTACGGAACACATTGCAAAGCACAACGTTCCTTACCCCTCTCGAGCTCAAAGGGTTAAAGAGCATATAACCTATATGCTCTTTAATTAATAAAGGGGGCAATTGTCGCCCCCATGCTAGGGGGGGTGTCATGAGGGGTCTTGATACCCCTCTTGAGGTCTGAAGTACTTTTTAATACAAATTACATATACAATTTAAAAAAAGAAAATCATTGTTACACATAAATTAATTATTGAATTACATTTTCACACAAATTACATATATAATAAAAACAAACAACATTTGTTATACATATACAGGTTGCCTATTAACCCTGTGAGTACCAGAGGGGTGGCAAACACAT
Organism: Rhinophrynus dorsalis; assembly: GCA_037306005.1. Classification (NCBI taxonomy): domain Eukaryota; kingdom Metazoa; phylum Chordata; class Amphibia; order Anura; family Rhinophrynidae; genus Rhinophrynus; species Rhinophrynus dorsalis. The sequence goes on along the minus strand of CM074725.1, from coordinate 144,513,249 downwards.
TACAATACCTCTCTGGTACTCATAGGGTTAATCTTGCAATACAAAATGTGAGGGCATGTCAGATATAATAGAACAAGAAAAATGTGGGATAAAAGTGGTGAAAGAAAATCATGGGAGCATTGTAGTCGACTTTTCAAGGGGGAGGGGGGGGTTAAAATGTTGGATATACAATATTCTTTGAATTAATATGGTGAAAGAAAGCACTGTAAGTCGACTTTGGAAGGGGAAGGGTTAATTGTCGACTATGAACAATATTTGTCGGATTAATGTGTTGAAAGAAAGCACTGAAAGGCGACTTTTAAAAGGGAGGGTTAATATGTCGAGGGGGCACTCTGTCGGATTTTGTTATGTGGAGAACACATCTAACACTGAACTTGATTTTTCTGCCGTCAAAAGTACGCCTTTCCTTTGACTTTGACATTTTATGCGTTTTTGTATGCGGTAGGTGGAAAAAAGCAGACAGCGCCAGTTTTGTTACTACTCTGAAAAGTGCTGTCTATGCCAGTTTTGTTTTACTGTGGTTCAGCAATAGAATACCGAAGTAACACATGTTTGCAAAATTTGCGCTACTTGTTTTTCTTGTAATGCCAGTTTTAGCATGGGTAATAGAATTGAGCCCTAGACTGGCTAATAAATCACTTTTCTGGTCATTCTCTCTCTGCTTCTTCTATCTCTGAGTTCCAACCACAGACTAACAGGAAATGCAGGCTGTCTGGGTGTCTGTGTCATTAGTCCAACCCCCATCCAACCCCCATCATGAAACAAAGAAGGTAATTGGACTACAGAGGGCGGGAAAGTAATGCGCGCGTGTGAAGTCGTCGTCTGAATAACAACTAAATTTCGGACCAGGGCTGTTCGCATTCTTTTTTTTTTTTACGAATGGCCTTTGTCTTTCGGCCAGCCAGAAGGACGCCGAATGACCCTTATTCGTCCTCATTCCGAAATTGGCCGAACCTATTTGCATAATTCTAGTACCGACCGGAGGGGCTAGCTTACACCCAGAATAACCTCATAGGGTATAGCAGTTATTGTATCTACTGGGAAAGCTAGAGAAGTACCTTGGGTCTGAGGTGAAACTGGCAGCTGAATCCAGGAGACCATGGACTTGCACTGTGCTAGGCCAGAGGAGAGTTTGACTAGGTTGCAGCAGGGAGAGTCAGTAGAAGTAGTGCCTGAAAACAGCTCTCTGGAGCAGTCAGGGAGAAACTAGAATACAGGAGAGACAGGCTCCGACAAGAGGGACTGTAGAAGAGGTCACACAGGTTGGAACAGCAACATGGAAACAGGCACCAAATCAGCAGACTAGAGCATAGTCGAACAACAGAGCTGGGTCAAAACTGAGAATCCACTGAATCAAGGTACAGAAGCAGGAGGCAGAAGAGGAGTCGAAAAACAAGGCCAAGGTCAGCAACTAGGAATCAAACAATTCAGGTCACAAGGACGCTGTAACCACTAGAACAAAACTGGAATGTTAAGATCACTCATCAGCAGACAGGAAGTGATGCTAGATAAAGGAGCAAGAGTGAAAACCAGAACAGGAAATGCGGAATCCAGAGAGACAAGTCAAGCAATAAGTTCAGGAATGGACAAGTCACAGAACAAATGGAAGGAGAGTGACACTTGCCATACTCTAACATTTGATGTTGGGCAGGTTGAACTCTCTCCCTGGATATAGGTAACTGTAATTTGGTTATGCTAATTTTAGGGAGTTTATGATTCCAGATAAAATGTTGAGAGAATTTATGTATCAATTTAACATTTGCATCGGATAGTAGTAGGGGTAGCATTTGAGCACATATAAAAGTTTAGGGAAGGATACCATTTTAATGAGCTGTATTCTACCAATAAAAGACAGGGGGAATTTCCATCATTGAAAGGATTCTTGTCTCATTTTAGATATTATAGGTGATCAGTTGAAGGCATATAAGTCTGTTCTATCATAATAGAAAACATCAGACAAGAGCATGTTCTGTTGGTGTATCATACCCATTAGATTGCATAATTCTAATCACCTTATCAGTTCACATTGTTTCAGGAGATGGCTCATATACGGTGTAATGCTCAATAATGCATGATTACTGGTATAAGGTTTATAGGTTATTCAAACAGATTACCTGAGCCATAAATGATTAATCCCCCCATAAAGCCCTAATTTATAAGAAGACTTCAGACCTCACTAATGCTGAAAGAAAGTTACTTATATACTTTCTTTCTGCAGCAAAACTGTAATTGCTAAAAATTGTATACAGACAAATGGAAACTTCACAATCCACTAATAAGCTATACTATACTCTCCTAAATAAACCACATATATTCTAAACATTTGAACTTGGTGATACAGATATAGACATCCCAAAGACAATAACTTCTTGGTATTTTCATTTTAAATTATTATTATATGCCTCTCGGGAAGCCTTTATGTCAATATGATGGACGCTATGTTTATTGATCTATCCACTAGGCAAATTGAGCTGTATCCTCCTCTTCCCCCTGCACATATATCTGTGTCCTAACCCAAATTCAAGTTCTGAAAAACCAATAAATATTTTGAATAAAAAGAGCTTTCGAATCACGTCAAAATAATAATTTTTAATTAATGTAATTGTTTTAGAGATATGTAGCCTTATATTTTCCCTTTTTTCAGACTAGGAATGCTACATAGTGGGTTCTTTGAACCCATGAAGGATAGAGCAGATCAGGCAGGAGAACGGTGCAATATAGTTTTATCTGAACATCAGGAACATTACAGCAACATCATAGCATTCAACAGCAAGCAGAAGAAATGCTGGAACATAGGGCATCAGAGTACAGCCTAGGCTTGCACCCACCCTGCTGGAAATATCAGAGTGAACTCTTCTCCACTCTGTCGTCTTCTTCTTGCTGATAGATTTTATCCATCAGCGGTGATTTTTGGATACCGAGGCTTGTGCCTCACTACTCCATCTTCTCGGGTTGGGTTTTAAGTCGCAGGTTTGGATTCTTCTTGGTCTGTGCTGACTTGTCACAGTTGGGTTAGTTTCACAGAGTCTTCGCTGTGATGGGCCGCGGGTAGCGGTCAAAGGGGTTTGCAGTGGTGGCAGTGAGTTTTCTGATCAGAGGGTTCGGGTTCTGATCCAGTCCTTGGCAGAAGTTCTTACTCAGCTTCTCTAGGTGTTCGTCCAACATCTCGATGTCCAGCTCCCTGTGAAGGTCAGCTGTCCTTACAAATCTTGGAGCTCCGGACGATATCCGCAGGGCCTTGTTCTGGACTCTCTGAAGATTCTTCCGGTGTCGCTCATGGCAAGTGATCCATGCTGGGGAGGCATACGTCAGGGTAGGTCTGATGATTGCCTTGTAGAAGTTAATCTTTGTCCGTAGTGGCATGGACTTGGTCTTCAGGAGTGGGTACAGTGCTGCCATCTTTCCTGTTGCCTTCTGCTGAGTATTCTCAATATGGCTTCCCCAGTTGAGCTTGCTGTCCAGGGTCACACCGAGGTAGCGGCTGCTGCTCTCCCACTTGATGGTCTCCCCATTGAGGCTGATTTGCGGGTGCTCCTTGATCTTCTTTCTGGTAAACAGCGTTGCAGTTCTATTGGCCAGTCGCTGTACCAGGTGGAGATGGTATCTAATGATGCTTGCAGATTCTTTGTCACTTCCTTTTCGCTGAATGACTGGGAGATGATTGCGACATCATCCGCATACAGTGCCAGGTCGGTCTTGTGCAGATCTGTCGGGATGTCACTGGTGAAGATGTTGAACAGAAAGGGTTCTGAGGTTCGATCCCTGTGGCACGCCTGCTCGGATGGGGTTCTTCTCCACTGGCTAAGTCACCAGTATTTATCCACACACTCCTGAAGCCCATCCTTTCTGGGAGAGCCAATCCAGCCACTCAGAAGACTGCCAAGAAATTTCTGGCTTGAATTTTACCAATTGGAACCCCACTGGCAATTACCAGAGCAAACATTAAGCTGTTTCAATCTCCCCAGGTAGTCCCTTAAGCCTGTGGACTCCCTGTGGGGCCTCCATTGTTCACTGGAACAATGGCTTCACACTTAGAACATTGATTATCTTGAATATATGCAGACACTCTGGCTTTGGTAACTGATTGAATCATGGTACTGAATACAATACCAATAAATACAACCAGCAAAGCTGACATGTGCACAAACCCATAGTATTTCATTAGATACAATTTGTATCTAATGAGTCTCCTCTCACATTAAACAGACATTAATACAACTTGACGTATAACACAGAACACCATTCATACATTATGTACATTAGTGTCAGTATATTTCACTGGATAAAACTGGAATCCAATAAAATATTATCTTACATCCCAGCAACAATACCACACTTTATTCCAGTGAGGTTGCAATCCCAGCTGAGGGCTGACACAAACATCAGTGAAATTATTGGGAATTTTTATTTGTTTCTGTGATATGGTTTGTTTGCTTCAGAATTGCTCAAGCTCTTTTTAGGACTCGTCTGTCTTTCTATCGCTAGAGCTGGGACCTTATTTTAGATGATTACATTTTTTTTAAATTTAATTTTATCCTGCAATAGGCACAGTTGATGACAGAAGCACAGATCCATGCTGGAGTGGGAGGAAGATTTGGAGAAAGAACCTTTAACAGATGTATGGCGGAATATTTGTAAAGATCAGAATAAAACATCTATTTTAACTACAAAATATATCATGAAATATATATTTTATTTTACTCTTCTTGCAGGAAGAGTGGTCAAGCAAAACATATACTATATTTGAAGGGCAATTGCATGCTCCCCCAAATTTTAAGAAATCAGTTACTGATTTAACCCCCTTGTATGCCTCTCTCTGGCGTCTAAGGGGGTAATCTTTAGTATAAGGAGGATTATTAATAAAAAAAAATCTCTAAAATGTAGAATAGTTGTCATACAGTGTGATCTTCTCTCTTCTGTTACATTCTGGATCACTTCTTTGTTCTAGACCTATAGAGCTAGAGACTGGCCCTTGGACTTTCATCCAGCCCATCAGTTGAACAACCCTAGATTATAACATAACTCACTTTTCTTATTTATACTTACCGTTCAAATTGATTTTAACATTTTTTCCTTTTTTCCTGAACATGGAGTTTTTTTGCTTGAGCATCCTTTCCATCATTTTCGTTGACAAGAAAATGTTTAAAAAATATGTATCATTAGAAAATGAAAATATTATACGTGATGGTGAAGTGAGTCCATTTTTGTTAGGAGGCCAACAGCCAACCCTCTTTTTTCCAATTCCTTTAAAAATTGCACTTCATTTTATTGTTTCGTATACACATTCATGAAAAGATATATACATGATTCGTTTATACAGCATAGAGCAATCATTCTCAGGCTTTGCTACAACCCACTCTTCAGTTTCTTATGAAATTCTGTGGTAAATAAACAATCAAAAACCCTGAGGAAACATCATGTATTTGGATAGAAAACTGAAAGATAGTGTGCAATGACTGGTTTTCAGTGGAAAATTACAACAGTGGAGGTAAGCTGTAAGTGGTGTACATCAAAGTTTTTTCCTTGTCCCAGTGCTAAAAGGTCTTTGAAAACAGTGCCTATGTGTTGATGATACCAAATTATATAAGGTGTTACAATGAGAATAAGATATTTCTTCTCTGCAGAGGGATTGGGACAATTTGGGGAACTGGTCAGGCTAATGTTAGTTAATGTCAATACATATAAATAAAAAAAAGACTTGAAAAAAGAGACAGAAACAACACAGGAAGCACCTCATAGTGTAAATCTGCAATACAGGTTGCTGATCAAAAATGGCTCAAAAAAGAAATTCTAGATTGCACTAACTTCTCAGAATGGGATTATGCCAGATTTATAAACTGGTGATCAGGGTGCAAAGTTAATAAAATAGCTACAAACCTCCCTACAAACAAAAGATTACCCGATATGCACACAAAGGAGAGCTCCCAAGATCCAAAAAAGAAGAAATAATAAAATATCTTATTGTATTAACTTTTTTTCAAATGTAGAAAAATATGTATAAAACACTATCCTAAGCTCATTACTGAAATGGTTATAAATCAATAACATCCTTTATTGGCTAATCCTTATAACAGTCATAAACTGTGTGATCCCAGTGTTGTTTGGGCCAAAAAACATAGGTGTCTACTCTGAACGCCTGGACATTTTCTAATTAGCTAATTGATGTTTCATAATTATACTATTTTGTGCCCTAAATAAGGGAAATCCCAAAATTCACTTACAAGGTATTATCACTTATTCTAATAGATACTCAACATAATAACAATAATTGAAGTGATTGCCCTTGTCCATTACTTATCAGCCAGAGATGGATAATTACTTCCCATCCTTATATCTGGCTAATTACCAGGTCATGACCAGCTTTCCAGGTTAACTATAGTTCCAATTGGCTCTGTAGAAAATGTAAAGATTAAAATCAGCCTGATCTTGCAAAAATGAGTATAAATTAAATTAACAGTATATCAACCTGCAGATCCAAGCAATGTACTCAGATTATAGAACTCATTAACCTCTTAGCGACCGGCCATACGCGCACTCGGTCGGCACTTAAAGCCCGCCGAACTTTTCCCCCCCATTACATTCAATGACTTCCTGGACGTACATGTACGTCCTCTGTCACTAAGTGACAGATTCTGCGGGACATACATGTACGTCCATTGTTGCGATGGGGTTAATGTAAATACTACATTTTGGTTGACACGCCAAACCCTGATTGTGATCATGATCAAAAAGGATACCCTTGTGAATAACTTATTGATCAGAAACCACTAATTCATTCTGGGGCATGAATAACTTGTTTTTGCAATGAATAAGTAAGCTGGACAGGTCCTCGAATTGAGGATGAATGGCAGTTGTATGGCTGAGACCCATTCATGTCTCTTCTCATGTTTTACACTAGTCTTTGATCTCCGCCTTCATTCTAATTTAAATCTTCATGTAGCACAAGCCTTCCATGTCTGCATATTAATTGGTAAGCCAGATATTCTCCAGCATAAAGTACAAATGGCAGATAGATAGTTCAGATCTATGTATGCCCAGTTTTTATACCCAGACATACTAGTTTTTGATCTCTTCATTTATCCTGTATAATCAACTGAAATTCATATTAGAAACTCTTGTATTATTATTATTCACTATTTTTATTCTGAGATCAAGTAGCGATCTAGTAGATTGAGCAATTATGAGCTTTTGTCATTAGTTCATGTATTCTTATGGCAAGCCAGATAGGCCCAGGTAATTACTATTATTACAGGGTGGCATGTTGGATCAGATTGAATCAGTGGTTGATACATTATAAGTATCATTATATACTTTACATCCATCGCTACAAGATCAAGTTGATTAAAATGTGATCTTGGAAAGGCAGCCTTTCTAACTTATGACTATAACCAAAAGTTTCCCAATAAACCATAGGGACCACCCCGATTCTTTTCTAGGGTTTTGTCATTAGTTCATGTATTCCCATGATAAGCCGGATAGGTCCCAGTAATTGCTATTATTCCAGGAAGGCATGTGAAATCTTCTTGAATTTGGGGTTGATACAGTACAAGCATTATTATAGATTTTACATCTATAGCTACAAGATCAACTTGATTGGAATGATCATACTTCTGAAAGGTGATTTATATTTACAATATTATTCAGCAATCATTGTACTTTAATTGGCAAGCTGGACATGTGCCGGTAATCAGTGAGATAAAAGGAATGAATTAACGGTCACTGGCCAATAAGTTTTTCGAAAGGGTATCTTTTTTTATTTTTTTCATCATGATCACAATCAACGTTTGGAGTGTCAACCAAAATGTAATGTTTACTGTAATGAATTCTATAATCTGAGTATGAGGTATATTTAATCAGATTGAATCTGAGGTTGATATACTGTTAATTTCATTATACAGATTTTATACTAATTCTTGCAAGATCAGGCTGATTTTAGCCTTTCAATTTTCTACAACACCAATTGAACCCTAGTTAACCTGGTAAGCCTGACATGCCCTGGTAATTAGCCAGATATAAAGATGGGAAGTAGGTGATTCACAAGGGCATTTCTTCAGTAAAACCAGTGCCTGGTCTATTTGACAACATGTAATGATCACTTCAATTATTCTCAATATGTTGAATATCTATTAGAATAAGTGATAATACCTTGTACGTGAAGTTTGGGATTCCCCATATTTATGGTATGAAATAGTATAATTTCCAAGGATTTTATTGATTTATAATCATTTCAGTAATAAACTTAAGGATAGTATTTTATACATATTTTTCTACATCAGAAAGAATTCAATAAAATAAGATATTTTAAAGCTTTTTCCTCTATTATTACTTTTTCTTTCTTTTTTTTATCTATATGTCCATGATCCTTGTGGGAGTTCTTCTTGGTGTGCATATCATGTAATCTTTTGTCTCCCTGCCTATAGAGAGGTTTAGTTGTGCTGATCAAACAATAACAAACAAAATCCAGTTAACTCTCATTTTATAGCTGTCACTCTCACACATATGTGTTTAGTGACTACATAAGCTGTAGGGATATCAGCCTCCACACATACTCCTCAGTATCTGATATTTGTCTCCTCAAGTTTTCCAGTAGGAAACTCCTCAACTCTTCACATAAAGACTAAAAGGAATTAGATGGGAGCAAACTGTATCATCAGGAGGAATGTACACATTTTGGTACTTGAAGGTTATATGTGTGTGTGAGACACATTGAGCCTATAAAAGAGTCCCATTTGTAGCATTCATGTTTGATACATTCTTCTTTATGAAATGGTCGGTTGACGACCAAGAAATGCAAAGAGCATTTTACATTTTTTGATTAATTTATTTTAATACATTGGTTTTATACCCTATATTAACTATTAGATTTTTAGATCTACATTTGACTGAAGCTACTCGATATTCAAGTAGAGAAGGGATATAAGGTGCAGTCCATAAGTATTTGGACAGTGACACAAGTTTTGTTGTTTTGGCTCTGTACGCCAGCACATTGGATTGGAAATTAAACAATGACTAGGGGGATAAAGTGCAGATTGCCAGCTTTAATTTGAGGGCATTTTCATCCATAAACAATGAACCATGTTGGAATTACAGCTCTTTTTATACATAGGCCCTCTATTTTAGAGGACCAAAAGTAGTTTGACAATTGGCCGCTCAGCTGTTTCTTGGCCAGATGTGTGTCACTGCATCATTAATTCACAATAGAGCTAACATAAGGTTGAAGTGATTCTAGATATGACATTTGCATTTTGTTCCTGTTGCTGTTGTCTCTCAACTTGAGAAGCAAATAAGTGTCAATGACAGTAAAGCAGATAATTGTGAGGCTGAAAAATAGGAAACATATTTATGAGAGACATATCCTAAACATTAGGTGGGAGATGCACTAAGGCGTGATAAAGAGGTGCTAAAGCAGAGATTACTTCCTTAGTGATATCACTTCTCCAGATCCTATGTTATTCTGTGGAGCCATTACACTAAGATCACCAAAGCTGTCGTAATCATAGTGCATTGGCTCCATAGAATAACATAGGACATGAAGAAGTGATATCAATGGAGAAGTCATCTCTGCGTTATCCTCTCTTTATCATGCCTGAGTGCATCTACCCCTAGGTATGTCAAAATGAACTGTGTGAAACATTGTTAAGAAGCTTAACTACAGAGGGTTTACCACAAGATGTAAACCACTAGTAAGCCACAAGAACAGAAAGGTCAGGTTATAGTTTGCTAAAAACTATATAAAAACTGCAGAATTATGGAACAACTGTCTTATGAACAAATGAGATTATGATTAACCTGTGCCAGGGTTATGGAAACAGGAAATTGTGGTGAAAGGAAGGCACTGCACATGATCCTAAGCATACCACCTTGTTGGTGAACCATGGTGCAGGTAATGTTATAGAGTGGGCATGCATGGCTGCCACTGGAATGGGCTCACTTGTCTTTTTTGATGATATGTCTGCTGACTGCAGTAGCAGGATGAAGTTTGAAGTGTACTGAAACATCTGATCTGCTCAGATCCAACCAAATGCCTCAAAACTCAGTGGAAGACACTTCACCTTGCCAGTGGTGTAACTATAGGGGTGACAGGGGTCGCACCTGCGCCCCCTCCGCAGGATGCCTGCAATCTCCCTACAGCACTCTAGTAATGCAGAGAGCTGGGAGATCGCGCGGGAGCTCCAAGTAGGAGATGGGGGCATTGTGGAGATTGAGGGGCATTATGGAGGGAGTCAATATGGACGAGGGGGGCCAATGTGGTGGGAGGGCCGTGGCACTTCTTGCACTAGGGCCTGGAGGCTTCTAGTTACGCCTCTGCACCTTGCAGCACGACAATGACCCCAAACATACTTCTAAAGCAATCAACCAGTTTTTCAGGGCCCAATTCTTGACTGGCCAAATCAATCACTCAACCTGAATCCAACTGAGCATGTGTTTCACTTGCTAAACACAAGACAGATGGAAAAAATGTCCGGAAGATACCCAGCAACAGATATATATGTATCATAGACTTCATTCAATCATTTAATGCTTAGGATTTGAAACAAAGTAATATATAGGATGGCTTTAGTTTATATTGTCTGTCCAATAACTTTTGGTCCCCTAAAACGGAGGGCTATGCATAAAAAGGGCTTTAATTCCTACATAGTTCACGGATTATGGATGTAAATACCCTCAAATTAAAGCTGGCAGTCTGCACTTTATCCGCTCAGTCAGTGCTTCAAATACAATCTTCTGGACTGTGCTGGAGAACAGAACTAAAAAATCAAAACTTGCGTCACTGTCCGAATACTTATGGACTGCACTGTAATTGTCTCCACATGGTGGAGAACGATGATCTGATGATCTGCACAAGACCCTGGTATAAAGTGCTGGAAAAGAGATGCAATATGTATAACAAGTTTCATGTAATAATAATCTGAAACAGCCTAAATCTGCCCTTTTTGTGTGTGTTTTTGTTAAACGCAAGGCGATGCATTTAGGAAGTGAAAAATGATATGCAAATTATACACTAAATTTGGCAGTGCTGAGAGAATTTGGGAATAATTTTAGACATTAGATTATTCTACAGTTTGCATTGTCATTCAGTAGCTGCAGAAGCCAGAGATATATTAGCATGCATAAAAAGGAGTATAGAAGTTTAAAGCGGAACTACCACCCCCACAATGTTTACCTTTACGAAGTCCCCATCTGGTGACTAGCTGCTTAGTAGCGCTAGTCGCCAGAATAATTACCTTATTTAATAGATTTCTCCCCTCTTCCATGGGCAACAGGCAGGACGGAGCGTGGACATCTTCCCATTGTGACATCCGCGCGCCTGCGCTGTCAGTCCCAGCCGGGTCTAGGAGGCGTTGCTAGGAGCCAGTTGAACTACAACTCAGAATTGAAATAACACTCTCCAAAGTCCAAATACTATGCTGATTAATTACAGCTGCTTTTATTATGAAACATTACTATCCCTTTAAGGGCTTGTTGAAACTTGTTGATTCCTGTTCAGGTGGCTTTCCCAGTTGTGCTGCTGTAGCTGGTTTCCTCTTCACTGCCACCACTGGTCTGTGCCTATACTGTGGCCTTACTCTAGTGACTCCACGTTGTGTCCAGTCTCTGTATTGCATTGTGATTCCAGCTATTACACCTAGTATTTTGTTCCTGTAACTGCAGTCAGTCTTCGGTATCTTGGGAAGGTAAGAAGTAATACTGTGCCCCTATGTTAGCCCACACTAATTTATATAGATGGAAATGTGGTTTGGATTTAACCCCTTAACGACCCTTGACGGTCATAGCACGTCATGGGTAGATCTGACTTAACGACCCATGACGTACTATGACCGTCATGGGATTCCGGGCTACCACCGCAGCTGCACGCCATTTGGGTAGTCCGGAACCGGAAACAAAGAAAAAAAAAAAGTCCGTGGGCCTTAAGTGTCGGCCACGTGTGCTCGCGGCTGGTCCTTAAGGGGTTAAACAATATCTAAATAAGTAAACATTAGTAAATAGAAAGAGAACCCCTTACATGTCAGTATTCTAAAAACAATATCACCAAACTCTGCTTGTGAGTCTTTGCAAAGTGTGTATCTTCCTGCCTTATATAGTATAATAAAGCAGTGCAAATTATATGGCAATACCAACATTCACATATACAAAAGAATCATTTTTTTCACACAAAAATGTAAGGGTAAATGCCGTAGTACTATCCCAATTCAAGGGATAGTAATATTTCACAATAAAAGCATTTCCTATTAATCTTTATAGTATTTGGGCCATGGAAAGTGTTATTTCAATACTGTCAGAGTTGTAGTTCAGGAGTAATTAGCTGTACCTCAATATTTACATTTTCTCTGAAGATATTTCCACCTATATTTGAAACAAGATGGACTATGTCACACCAACTATAATCTATATGTTGTCCTCTCCATATTGGAACTTTATTTGCTTATTTTGTTAGATATTATTGATTTTAGATATTCATTTTGAAAATTTGTATTCATATAATTGTATTTTTTAAGTTTTATGTATTTACTGATTATGATTATGTCTATGGTTTCATGTTAACATTTACGCTAATAAAAGCAACACTTCTTTGTGTGCTATCTCACCCTAGCCCTCTTCCGTCTCCAGTATCTTGTCGAATCCTTTTTGTCTTTGCCTAGCAGTTGGCTCTAGAACTCCACTTTTGACAGTTTTTTCACATTCGCAGTCATCCTGAGCATAGCCTGGATTAACTGGTCTATGCTATCCAACCTTGTTGGCACCTTTATAGGCCACAGGAATAATATGAAGTGGTCTGTCAACACTCTCAAACACCTCACTCTACCAGGTGTCTCACGGTGACAATTCTAATTAGAGTCCTAGGTCATCATAGCCTGGCAACATGACAGGCACAATACAAAGAACTCTCTTGGCACCTTTGATCAGGGCTGTGCAGCTTACAAAAGGCCATCCACTGAGATTAGAGGAAAGCAGCTTTAAGCTTTCTCAAATGAAAGAGTTCTTTACCCTAACACCAGTAATAATATGAAATGCACTACCAAGAGAAGTAGTGTTGACAGATAAAGTCGTAATCTTCAAGAAAAGATTGGGCTAATTTTTTTGGAATTCAGTATATAAAAGGTAATACAGTTTAAAGTGTTAAACTTGACATACTTTTTTTCAGCCTTAATAACTCTTAAAGCCCTTCAATTCTACAAAGATCTTTCTTCCAAGAAGCTAATGTACATGCATTTCTAGTTGATAATAGTCGCTCCGGAATAAATTAGTAGTCTCACAAACATTTATTAAGTAATAGTTACTATGTAGTTGTGATTTTTTTTTTTTACCATGGGGGGGGCTGATAATAGTCAATTGAGAATAAATTAGTAGGCTAGGATTTATAATGAAATAGTTACTAGGTAACTGATCTTTTGTGATCATAGACAAGGATACGGTATAGTGCTTATTTCACGAGAGAGCTTGCAAAAATTGAATTGTCTGAAATCGCTGAGTCTTTAGGGACACTTATCAATCTTATCTGTTAATTATTTATAGATTGTCCCCCATTGCTACAGAGACCAGTTCAACATATATAATATGGACCTTAAAATATATATTTTATTAATTTCTCACTTAAAATAAATAACCCTTTTAAAAACAAATTCCATAGGTGAATCCTCAGCCTGGAATATAATGGAGCTTTTCAGGGAACGTGTGCTAACTGTATATGTATATACTGGGGTAGTCTTCTATTCTGATAAACAGTCATAACTAGTAAAAGCTGGTCAGCCCTTCCCTTATCTTATATTTAACTGTCAGTATTGCTTGATTACATAAATTCAATAAACAGTCTGCATCAATCCGCACCTTAGTCTCTCCTGGCTTAGCGCTTTCTCTATATATATGCGTCCCTAGCGTCCAATCTCTGTATCTATCTTGGATCTTTAATCATTACGGAAGCTAGTCAGCTCTCTGCCTGGTGCTTTAGTTACGATCGTAATTGTTATGCTGAGTACTACAAAAACTATTAGAAATCCCTTTATCTAATTTCACAAATATCCTTAAGGTACAAGGCTTCCTCAATTGGTACTTCCCTGTTACTTGCGATCGTTACTTTGTTTCCATTCTCAATCTATAGTATCAGTTTCCTAATTCACCACTTTCCCTCGTAACTTGCTACTAGCTATTCTAGCTATCTTTCTATGGCTAGTACACTCTATCCGACTATCCCTTTCTCAATGTGCTAAACCTCTGTTTCCTTTCTCTCAATCTCTACTCTTCTTTATTATTAATTTTAAAGAATTGTACACTTAGTGGCTGTCTGCACAACACTCTTAGGTGCAGAGCCCTGTGGAGCCACAGGGGTCTGCACCTAAAATTTGCTAGTTTTTCTTCCTTTTTATTGGTACATTTGAGACATTTGAGACCTGCGACAAAATTATATATAATTTAACACTAATTGAACCTATATAATGTTATCGTTGAGTCTTTCACAGAACCACAGATGCACTGTCTGTTACCCAAGGTTTGTTCTCCTCTCAGCTGTTACTTACATTTGTTCCATGGAACCCCTTGCACTTCCAAAAATCCCCAGTTTAAGGAAAAATGATTTAGACAAGTCTTTGGCTCTGTCTATGACATGGATTTGGATTGGCCATTGCCCTGGTGGCTCATACTACTCTGGAGCTTATGATAGTTATTACAAAATATATTCAAGCAGTCACACGGAATAGTGCACTGAGCTCATCTGTTTAATGCACCAGCTATATAAACTGTTGAAACCTCAGGTTTGCAGGTTCTAGTCCTGGCAAGATCAACTCAGCCTTTCACGCTATTGAGGTAGACAAATTGAGTATCCAGGACATACATGAAAATAAGAAACAATCTTAATACATCCTAGTAAAATTCTTTCACAAAATATATGTTATATCTTACATGTCCTGTCTTCAAGTGTGGAAAGTCAAAACAACCAACTAGTGAGTCTAAACTCCTTAATTATTTCCTTTGAACCAATAGGAAATTATTTGTTTCATTAATCAGCAATGCTCAACAGCCTAGGATTTGGACATAAACAGCAACACTAAATAGCATGTGACACCCTCAAAGCTTGTGCAACAATGGTAAAAGGGGGCTTTGAGTTTCAAATATGGGAGAAATATATTAATAAGCAATGGTTTGCTCACCCCCCTGCAACTCAAAGAGATCAAACATATCTGTATCTGGTCACACATAACTTTGCAGACTTTGAGCTATCTCTGTAAAATCTTTACCAACAGGAAAGTCATGAATCCTCTCAAAATGTCACCACTTTCCTTGAGTCTCCGTTCCTCCTTGGCCACCTCTCTCTCGCGGTGGGTGGATTCTTTTGAGTTTCGGCTGCCGTCCAGCCATGCATGAGCAGGGCGCTGCTGCCTTCTTCCTTGGAGTCTGCACATGCTCTTGGTCCAGCACTCTATTGGATTGGCTGCCTCCTATCCTGCATGGCTCCAGGCGATCCCCCCTCCTGACCTCTTCCCATTGGCTGCCTTCTGCAATTTAAGCGGGCTAACCCAGGCTTGGGGTGCCCGTTCCACAAGCTTCTTATGTACATCCTTGGACTCTGCTCAGACTCTTGTTCTTGACCTTTGGCTTGCTCCAGACCATTCCTTGTCTCCACTCCCTGGCTCTGACCTTTGGCTCTGTTCCTGACTACAGCTTGTCTCCAGTCCCTGGCTTTGACCTTTGGCTCTGTTTCTGACTACGGCTTGTCTCCAGTCCCTGGCTTTGACCTTTGGCTTTATCCCTGACTACTGCTTGTCTCCAGTCCCTGGCTCTGACCATTGGCTACTCTCCTGACTCGGCTTGTCTCCCACCCCTTGCTACCAGACCTCTTGCTAGTCCGACTATGCTTTTGTTCCTTCCGTCCAGATTCCAGCTCTTAAAGGGACAGTAATGTCCCATAAAAAATATTTAGAGTTAGGTAGAGGTTAAAAAAATAAACTAATTGCCACATATCCTATCTCTCAAAATACTATGGTCTGAGAGATATAGGCACTGAAAGTCCCCCTCTCCCTCCCCCTTCTCCTGGTGTCAGCTGTAAAGCAGACAGAAGGAGATTCGAGTTGTGCGACTCGAGGAGGCTCTTCAGCAGAGCCAAAGTTGCGTTATTTCAAAAGAATTACTTCATTGGAATGGTCTACAAAGTGTGCTCGCAAATCAAGCACACTTTGTAGACCTTTCCAATTAAGTAGTTATTTTGAAATAAAGAGATTTCGGCTCTGCTGCCCAGACCCCAGACCGGGATCTCCTGGTGTCAACTAGAGAGCTGACATCAGGAGAAGTGGAGGGAGGGGGAACTTTCAGTACCTATATCTCTCAAACCATAGCAGTCTGAGAGATAGGATTTGTGGCAATTAGTTTCCTTTTTTAACCTCTACCAAACTCTAAATATTTTAAGGGGACATTACTGACCCTTTAATAGTACCCAGGGCAATCCTGTCCTGGTTGCACCTCGGCTCAGCTGGGGTGGAACAATCTTGTTTCGCAACCAGCAGCTTTACTCACCTTCAGCTGCAGCAAGGGAGTACCTGGAACACTGTCACCGATCTCAAGGCTTGCTCCCGATCATCGCTCTCTAGCTACTGAACCAGTGCTGGCATCACACAGGTCCTTACCTTCCACATGGTGACACTGGGCCAGTCTCCTATCATGGATTCTACTTTGGATGATTTATCTCCTGCTTGATAAAGTATTATACAGGTACCCTTCCCATGAAAGCTTCTGTAGCTGCTCTGCTTGGCAATCCACCCACTGCCTTTGAGGGGCCCCCTGTTATTCATCTCACTCTGTGCCTCAGTGTAGGTCCCAACCTTGAGTTGCTCTTACCTCAAGTGTTTCTTCTGGTGGAGAACATACGCCTTCTCTTCCAGGGACCCAGCCAGAACAATAGTGGGCAGCCTCCTTTATACCCCACTGCTGAACCACATCACTTTCCCATGGCAAACACCAGGATCTCAAGCTATCCACAGAGAAGCTTAGGTAGGACCACTACAGTTATATCAGCACTCTACCTTTAGGGGACAGTCACTACAACCTGCTTTATGGGACACCATGTGTTTAGCACCTTTTATGTTGTAGCTGTCAGATGAAACACCTCCTTTCTCACAGTTTAGTTTGCCTGCTAATTTCCCATTTTAGACTCTATGGAACTGGGGAAAAACATCCTCTGGCTTGTTCGATTTTTTAATTATCTATGATTAAATATGTTTTTTATTTTTATTATGTAGTTTTTGCATAAAACATTGTATTAGACACAACTTTAAAGAAAAAAAGGTAACATTTTTCATAGTGTGACATTCATTAAAGGGATAGTAATACTTGAAAATAATTGTATTTTATATTGTAGCCCTTCAAAAAACATGAAAAATGATATAAGTCTTATCTCCCAAACCTTTATGGTTTGGGAGATACTCACATGTAAAATACAGTAAAATTATTTTTTCCTGGCTGTTTCAGCCAAGTCTGCCATCTAGTGGACAGATTTGGAATTCGGTCCACAGAGCAACCGGCAGGTCTTTAGCAGTGCCGAGATCACTATCTTTGAAAATAACTATTTAATTGGAGCTATCTACAAAGTGTGCCTGGCTTGAAAGCACACTTTGTAGACCATTCCAATTAAGAAATTCTTTTTAAAGGTGGTGATCTCAGCACTTCTGGAGAGACACAACCGGTCCGGGACCGGATTCCAAATCTGAAGGGTGGAGCAATGACATCACTCCAGGGGAAACTTTACTTCTGAATATCTCCCAAACCATAAATGTTTGGGAGATGAGACTTATATCATTTTTCATGTTTTTTTAAGGGCTACAATATAAAATAAACTTATTTTCAAGTATTACTATCCCTTTAAAGTCAAATTTATTTTACAGATATGATTTCACCTTGAATGGCCTAGGGTCTTATTTAATCAAGCAAGGAGGTGCAATTCTGGATCAAACTAACTGTGTCATAGGGAAGAAATAGAAAGTCTCCACACTCACATTGATTTAAACTGAGTTTTAACAATTTGAATGCTAGAGAGGTCTCCAATGAATTGCAATTTGTTTGGCTCAAAATTGCTTCTCTTTTTTTGTGTGCATAAAGCTCTAAGGAAAGTATCCAAGAAACATATGTAATCACAGAAATCACAATAGCAGATGTAATGACTGGCCAATGAGATTGCACAATTGATATGCATTATTTTAATTAGCATATTTATGCATGATTGCAAATAATGTTTACATTTTAAGAAACAAGATGCACAATTTGAAAGATATGTATCTGATATGTAAGAGAGAGTACATATTTCTCATTTAAATAAATAGCTCCCAGGGCTGGACAGATGGTTCAGTTGGTTAATGTACCAGCAACAGAATCTCCTCAGACTGTGAGGTTGCAGGTTCTATGCCTGGTAAGGTCAGCTCCGCCTTTCCCCTATCTGAGGTAGATAAAATGAGGCCAGGGCATCCTCAAAAACGATAGATAGTCTCAATGTATTCTTCCTGGTAAAATACTTTCACCAAAAAAAAACAAAAAACAGATGCCAAAACATTTTGCTGTGCTGAAACTATTTGGTTTAAATTAAATCTCCATGAAACAAACTTAGATGCTAGAGGGGCCTCCAACATATCGTTTCACAGTGCTTTGGAGACCACTTTAGCACCCAAGGGGTTAAAACTATATAACTTTCAAATGTTTTGATTACTATTTGGCAATTTAAGAGTTTTTTAGATTAAAATGTATTTGTTAATAGGTACCAGGTAACTGTTTCGGATTTTTTTAAGAGGATCTGCTAGGTTACAGTGCAGAAGCAAAAGAAAAACCATGTTAGACATATAACAGATGAGAAGCAAAAGGACTGTTGCACATAATGTGGCACACACTGACTGACTGCACCAAATCCTACCTCCTCCATCAATGTGTTACACTGAGTCATGCAGGTCTCAAAAGGGAAGTCAATTGTAAGGGGCCATTTGAAGTGTTCAATATAAAAACATCAATATTTGTATGTATATTAAAAAAATAAAACACACACATACATGTATATGTGTGCATGTACATGTTCATATACTGTATATCAGTGTCCCAGTCTCTCTCTTTCTCCCACCATCTCTTACTTTATCACACCATGTCCTGCTGTCTGTCTCTCTTTCATGTTCACTCTCTGTCTGTCACTCATACTTGCTGTCTCTGTGCACACGCTTTTTCAGTGCTATTCCTATACTCATAGTTCAAGCAGTTGTTGAAAGTGGAATCTTCATAGGCTGATGGACTGGTCAGTGTTCTCTGCTATGGAGGCTCAGTGAGCAGCGTGGAGACCAGTACATGGTCCAGCCGTACCTTCTGTATAGGAAGCAGGAGGCAGTGCCCAAGAATATCCTCAACTTCAGAGCCTGTCCCTCTTGGTTATCCCAACCGCTCAGCACTGGAGCTACACAGCAGAAAACACTAACCATTCTACAGGTCCTTGGAGATTCTGCTTTCAACAACTGTTTCAACATTGAGTATGGGAACAGTAATGTGCCAGTGGTTCCCACAATTAGCAATATTGTGAGGTTGACTGATTACTGCCTTTAAATGCTGTTTGTGTAACATGGGGAGGGATTGTTTCAAGTCACCATCAGTGTTAAGGGTTTGAGGGAGGACAGGTTGGTAGTTTTGGGTGCTGTGTGTGCAGGGGACTCAGGACAGAAAGCAATGGATGTTTTGCTGTGTCTCTTGTGTGGAGAGGAATTGCCTGACATTTTGTAGCTGGACTGTCTGTGGGCAGGACCAGTCTGATATGGAGATATCCTCTCTGCAATGGAACCATTGATAGGCTACCATGCCTAGAACAGGACACTTTACCTTGTTCGCGCTTGAAGGGTGCTCCTCACAATTATTTGTCTCACTAAATATAAAGGCATCCCATGCATGGGCCTTTGCTTCCATGTGCCTAGAGGGATTCAGCTGCACCACACCGATGAGGCCAACATAGGCCGAAATGTACATCTGTGGTTTTGCTGTCTCTCTTGTGCGAAGAAAATTTGTCTGATATTTCGGAGCTGAACTGTCTTTGGGCAGGACCGATCAGGTGTAACCATGGAGATTTCCTTTCTGTAATGGCACATGGGAGTGAAAAATGTGACTTGTAGCACCATGCCTAGAACAGGACACTTGACCTTTTTTGTGCTTGATGGGTGCTCCTCACAACTGTTTGTCTTCTGTGTGCACCACACCAACGAGGCCCACATAGGACGAAATGTACGTCTGTGGTTTTGCTGTCTCTCTCGTGCGGAGAGGATTTGCCTGTGGGTAGGACCAATCTCATATGGATATGGAAACTTCTTCTCTGCAATGGCACATGGAAGTGAAAAATTTGAGTTTTAGCACCATTGAGAGGCTACCATGCCTAGAACAAGGCACTTTACCTTGTTTGTGTATGATGGATGCTCCTCACAATTGTTTGTATCCCTAAGTATAAGGGAATCCCAGGCTTCCATGTGCCTAGAGGGATTCAGCTGCACCCCACTGATGAGGCTCACATAAGCCAAAAGGTATATCTGTGGTTTTGCTGTTGTTCTCATGCGGAGAGGATTTGCCTGACATTTTGGAGTTGGACTGTCTGTGGGTGGGACCAGTCTGATATGTATATGAAGATTTCCTCTCTGCAGTGGCACATGGGAGTGAAAAAACGTGAGTTGTAGCACCATTGAGAGACTACCATACCTAGAACAAGACACTTTACCTTGTTCGTGCTTGATGGTTGCCCCTCACAATGGTTTGTCTCCCTAAGTAAAAGGGCATCCCAGGCATGGGCCCTTGTTTCCATGTGCCTAGAGGGATTCAACTGCACCACACTGAAGAGGCTCACATCTGTGGTTTTGCTATCTCTTTCATGCGGAGGGCAGGACCTGTCGGATATGGAGATTTCCTGTCTGCAATGGCACATGGGAGTGAAAAATGTGAGTTGTAGCACCATTTGAGAGGCTACCATGCCTAGAAAAAGACACTTTACCTTGTTCACGCTTGATGGGTGTGCCTCACAATTGTTTGTCTCCCTAACTATAAAGGCATCCCAGGCATGGGCCTTTGCTTCCATGTACCTAGATGGATTCTGCTGCACCAAACTGACGTGGCCCACATAGGCTGAAGCGTACGCCTGTGGTTTTGTTGTTGCTCTCATAAGGAGATTTGCCTGACATTTCGGAGCTAGACTGTCTGTGGGCAGGACCAGTCTGATATGGATATTGAAATTTCTTCCATGTACTCCACAGCACTGTTAACAAATGAGCTCTTAATCTCCTCCTCCAGCTGGTAGGACCGGATAATTTTCTATTTAAGGTGGCTCCACCCTTTCCTTCACCAGTTCTTTTCTGGTTCTAATCAGCTGAAGGAACGGAGGTAAAACCTCTGTTGGTCTAAATACATAATAATAAATGAATCAAGGAAGCCGCTACTTACTCCCCTAAGCTCAGCGGAGAAGAGGAAATCACTTACCCAAGATCCTACTGAACTCACTGGGACACGGATGATTCCACATGCCCTTAAGCTTCATTAAGCCGGCTGTCCTGTCTTCCTTCATGGAGTTCGCTGCATGATTTCATCTGTTACCCATATGGAGGAATGATCTTCTGTGATGCGGCGTGCGAGTCACAAATGGAGTGCATGCAGAGACCTGTCTACTATGGAGAAGGCGGGCTGCTTATGGCTTCCTGAAATAGAAACCAGATCAACCGGAAGGATAGCGCGAAGTGCGTTTCAGGCTGAAATGCATGAGGTATAAAGCAGAACAATCATGGACACCAGGTAAGTGTTCTATGTAATTTAAAAGTTGCTGGCTTCTATAATCTGTGATAGTGTGCATAGTGGCCAGTATGTCTTCCTCTAAGGGCACCCCTGCAAAAGAAAAGATGGCTGATAATACTGCTGCAAAAGAAGACAAAATACAGAAAAATAAAAATTGCTCTGCATGCGATAAGAAGCTGCCTGCCTCTGATCCCTCTATCTTATGCCAAGAATGTGTAAGGAAGAATACTGTCAATGAAATGCCTAATCAGTTCAGGACTTTATTGCCTGGATGAAAGCCTCAATGCAGGAAAACGTTTCTGCAATGCAGGAGGCAGTGATCCCCAAGAAAGGACCTAGAATGGACGACCCTCGAGAGGGATCATCTGGGAGAGCTTTTCATCCAGAAGATGCTTTTAGTCTTCAGGAAGCAGATTCAGACTTTTCTTCTGATATAAAAGAGGGAGAAATTCAGGATGACACAGGGGCTTTGTACAGACAAAATTGAACCTTTCCTTAAGAGTCTCAGGAAAACCTTGGGATTAGTGGAAGAACAAAAGGAATTAGGAATTCTAGATACAGCATTCATGGGAAATAAGAAAATCTCCCCCTGTTTTCCAGTCCATCACTCCATCTCTGGCATCATTCAGACAGAATTGAATAGATCAGAAAAAAGATCCTCTACTACCAAAAGATTCTCAAAAATGTATCTGTTTGAAGAAGCTGACGTGGCAAGTTGGGTCACACCACCTAAGGTCGATGCAGCGGTCTCCAGGGTTGCTAAACATACCACAATCCCATTGGAAGATGCAGCAGCCTTGAAAGACCCAATGGATAAATGAATGGAATCAACATTGAAAAGGCAATATGCCTTAATTGGCCAAAACAAGAAGGTGGTGACTGCTATGGAATGTGTAGCAAGAAACATGAGCGTTTGGATGACAGGCTTCAAGGAGAAAATAGACTCTTCGGTTTCCAGGTCGAAAATGCTTAAAGAGGTATCAATAATTAAAGAATCTAACAATTTTGTATGCAATGCATCCTTGGATTCCTTAAGAGTAGCAGCTAAATCCTCTGCACTATCTATATCTGCAAGAAGAGCTTTCTGGTTAAGACCGCGGGGGGCAGATGGATCATCAAAGAGTAAGCTTATGTCATTACCCTTTACTGGGGAGAAGTTATTTGGTGAACAACTAGAAGAGCTGGTTAAAAGAATCACAGGAGGTAAAAAGTACCTTCCTTCCACAGGAAAAGAGAATGAGAAAGTCACCATCAAGATCTTCCTGATTTAGATCCAGGTATTATTCATTTCGTGACTCCAGACGTTTCCAGTCAAGACCACAGGAAGAAAGAATACACTCTTCCTCAAACCAGACAAAAGGGGGATTCAGAAAAGATTTCCACAGGAATACCCACTTTAAAGGGTTAGTAATGTCCAAAAAGTTTTTTGTATTTAGAAGAGCCTGGTTTACAAGCACATGTTTTAGACCATTCCAATGAAGGGATTCATTGTAACTAATGAGATTGCAGTTCTGATGCAGAGCCTCCGTGTCGACCGACATGGATCTCCTGCTGACAGTTTTTCAGCTGTTAGTAGGAGACATCGAACTTTAAATGCCTGTATCTCTCAAACCATAGCAGTTTGAGAGATACGATTTTTTGCATTTAGCTCAGCTTTTTAAGCTCTTCTTAATGCAAAAAAAACTTTTTTTGGACATTACTACCCCTTTAAGAAAAATTTTTGAAATACTCAAATCCTGTCCCAGATGCAGGTTGGAGGTCACCTGCATTTATTCAAAGAAGTTTGGGCAACATCAGACAGATGGGTCAAGCAGATACTGGATGCAGGATATCAGCTGGAATTTCAGAAGATCCCAAAACTATACAGATTTCAGAGATACAGATTACCTACAAACAAGAAGTAGGCAATTATGTTTTGGAGGGAACTGAATATAATGTTACAAAACAAAGTCATAGAACCAGTCCCATCATCTGAGAAGAAGCATGGGATATATTCACTCCTCTTCGCTGTTCCGAAACCTGCAAGGGAATACAGGATCATCTTGGATCTGAAATGGTTAAACAAATTCCTATTACACAGGCATTTCAAAATGGAAACTGTCCGCTCAGTGATCAGAACGTTATTCCCCAATAGTTATCTAACGAAAATAGACTTACAGGATGCTTATTACCATATTCCTGTCAGAATAAGTCATCGCAAGTTCTTAACCCCTTAAGGACCCATGACGGCCACGCACGCTCTTTGAGGCCACTTAAGGACCATGGAGCATTTTTTTTTTTTGCATGATCCGATTCCTGACTCCCCGAACGGCGTTCATCCGCACGGGGAGCCCGGAATTCCATGACGGTCCAGAACCGTCATGGGTCCTTAAGGGTATAACGACTCTTGATGGTTCCATGACGGTTGTCCTGGACCGTCTGTTACGGTTTTCAGACACTCCAGACAGAGGGTATGGTAAAACGTAGTTTTATTAAATAAATTAATGAACAATATCGCCCTCTACAGGCACACAGGGTAAACAAGAACAAGTGTTTAGGTCCTTACAGGCCAGTATACTGAGAACAGACAGAGTAGAATATATGTACAAGAAATAATATACTAGGACTGGTAACCCAGACAGGGACACATAATAGTTAACTCAGTCCTCGTCAGTCTTTGTTGTGGTGTAGGCACGCCCAAGGTGTAGCTGAAGCTTGTATAAGTATGAGGAGTCAATACCAAGTCTGTAGGAGAGCACTCGACTTGCACGGTAGAACTGACCCAGAACGCTAGAGCAATAATGGATAGCCCCCACGGGCGTAACAAGTGCCACCAGTATTTGGGAACTGTGAGTCGTTAGCCCCCACGGGCGTAAACCGGAGACTACAAGCTGCAAGAGCAAGGCACGTTAGCCCCCACGGGCGTACAACGGAGATTGCAAGCTGCAATTGTCAGGATCAAGCCCCCTCGGGCGTAAACGGAAGCCAATAGATAGTGCCAGGTAGCCCCCACGGGCGTATAACTACTCCACCAGTGCAAGTGCATGGGCAAGATGACCACCGGTACGGTACCGGAACAACTACCCTGCATAGATGGACTATGAGCCGCCGTCTCTCAGGCCCAAGCGGCCGGCTCAGCAGTAGTAGTGTAGCACTGAACGGGTTAACTAAGCACTTGGTAGGAGGTGAGGCACAGCAAGGAATCAGCTCAGCAATCGGAATCGCCCTGATGATATCGCTCTGCAAGCTTAAGGAGACTCAGCAGTAGTATAGCTCAGTAGCGTTTGACAGTGAACAGTGACTCAAGGGTTAAGGTCGGTCTCGAGCACGAGCGCGACTCCAGTAGTAAGAATGTCGCCCAGTCTTCAGCAGCAGGAACGTAGATAGACTGGAACCGGGAACTGTGGAGAGTCATAGACACGCCGGATCAGCAACAAGCAGGAACGTCAGCCAGGCCGGGTCGGATACCAGAGCGGGTTCGTAGACAAGCCGGATCAGCAACAAGCAGGAACGTCAGCCAGGCCGGGTCGGATACCAGAGCGGGTTCGTAGACAAGCCGGATCAGCAATGGGCAGGAACACAGGAGAATCTCAAGCAGGCCAAGTCGGTACACGGAAATCAGGAACGCAGAGAACAGCAGCAAGGCTCAGGAACACCACGAAAGGGCACCAGACTGGTGCCAGCGGCCAGTATAAAAAGGGTAACCAGGGGCGGGCCCACACAGCTCAGCCAATCAGGGAGCAGCACAGCAAAGAGTGACACACAGGATCACGGGGACCGTGATACCGTCATGGGTTGTTATACCCTTAAGGACCCATGACGGTTCCGGACCGTCATGGAATTCCGGGCTCCCCATGCGGCAGCACGCCGTTCGGGGAGTCAGGAATCGGATCATGCAAAAAAAAAAAAATGCTCCGTGGTCCTTAAGTAACCTCAAAGTGTGTGCGCG
Organism: Rhinophrynus dorsalis; assembly: GCA_037306005.1. Lineage (NCBI taxonomy): Eukaryota > Metazoa > Chordata > Amphibia > Anura > Rhinophrynidae > Rhinophrynus > Rhinophrynus dorsalis. The sequence goes on along the minus strand of CM074725.1, from coordinate 144,487,556 downwards.
GCTGGTCCTTAAGGGGTTAAAATTCTTAAGCCTGGGATATCATTATCAATTCAGGGTACTACCCTTCGGCCTAGCAACTGCACCAAGGGTGTTCACAAAGGTCTTAGCAGCAGCAATAGAAGAACTGAGAGAGGAAGGCATAACTATCATTCCATATCTAGACAACATTTTACTCCAAGCTTCCTCATATCATCAGGCAACCGTAAACACAACAAGGGTAGCACAACATCTTACAGAACTAGGTTGGATAATCAACCAAACAAATAGTCTGATGATTCCAACCCAAACAATGTCCTTCCTCAGAATGACAATAGATACCTGGAAATCAATAGTCACCCTCTCAACTCAGAGAAAAGAGAATATTCAGAAGGCTGTTGCCAGACTACAGACCAAGGCAGACTATACAGCCCAAGCAATAATGAAAACCCTAGGGAGTATGGCATCAGCTACCCAAGTGGTTCCCTGGGCAAGATTCCACATGAGGCCTCTGCAGAATCTATTTCTGAGACGATGGAACAAGGATTACAAAAGCCCACTAAACAGAATATATATTCCAGAGAACATCAGGAATCAGCTGTCATGGTGGAGAAAAACAAAGAATCTAATAAAAGGAAAATCACTGCAGGATCCTTAGTGGAAAGTGCTCACAACAGATGCCAGCTTATCCGAATGGGGAGGAATCCGGGAGACAAGAGCCATGCAGGGAACTTGGTGCTCAGCGGAACAGAAATTGCACATAAACAGGTTGGAAATAAGAGCAGTAACTGTCACGGTTTGGTAAAGAACTCTCAGACAGTTAGGTAAGGTTAAAAGTTGTATTGAAATTAATGCGCAGTAGCCCCACACAGGTCCAGATGAGGTCCGTACCAAGTACTTTCCAAATCTGACTCGGGTCAGGGCAAGAACACACAAAGTAGTAAAAATGCAAACAAGTGTAATGATCTTGGACTTGCAGTAGAACTCGTAGTTTCGTGAACAAAATATCCTTAACAGCCCCACACCACAATAGGTGACACAAGTGATGGGTGACTGAGGGCAATCCCCTAAAGGACTAGGGATAACGGAGGCAGCACAGATAGTGTACAGGGAGACACTAGACCCTAGGCATCTAGGGTTAACGGAGGCAGCACTGGCAAGACTCTGGCAGAGAACTGACCCTAGTAGTTTAGGGTAAACGGAGGCAACATGGACAGGACTCTGGCAGTGACTGAACCTTAGAACGCTAGGATTAACTGAGGCAACACGGACAGTACTCTGGCAGCGGCTTGACCCTAGAACGCTAGGGTTAACGGAGACAACAGGACTATGGCAGTGACTGGGCCCTAGCACGCTAGGGTTAATGGAGGCAACAGACACCAGATACTGGCAGAATAGTGACCCTAGACCACTAGGGTGAGCGTAGGCAACATGGGCGGAAGTCTGGTATAGACTGGACCCTACTATAGGGTTACCAGAGGCAACACAGACACTGGTGAGTGATGGAACTCCCGCAGGCTCCAGGAGACTATAGGAGCGGTTAGGCTTAATAGGCGAAATGCGGTAAGCGAGCGGGAATGAGAAGGGTACGTAACGTAACCGGTCAGCAACCAGTGTCACTCTGATTGGTACACGGAGGTGAATAAACAGTCCTGTGAGCGACAGAACTAGAACTCAACCAGGTTAGCATACACAGAATACACAGCCAGTCAGATGGACCACCAGACACTAGCCCAGCCAGATCGGTTCAAACAGGATAGTCAGCCTGTCCTAGTCGGTAATGGAATCTGATACTCAGCCAAGCCAGTTCGGTACACAAGGAGTTAGTCAGCCAGTCCTAGTCAGTAACTGAATCAGATACGCAGCCAAGCCAGTTCAGTACACAGGGAGTTAGTCAGCCAGTCCTTAGCCGGTAACGGAATCAGATACTCAGCCAAGCCAGCTCGGTACACAAGGAGTTAGTCAGCCAGTCCAAGGTCAGCTACGGAATCGGATCACAGGAACGTCAGGAACTAAGCGTAGTCAGGCGAGCTGGGTCATACATAGAAACAGGAACAAGAGCTACTAGTTGCTAGATACGGGTACACCACGAAAGGGCACCGGCATAGTGACAGGAGGGCGTATTTAAAGGCAAGCCCTGGGAGGAGTTATCGACACAAAGCCAATAAGAATGCAACCAGGGTAAACCCGAAGTAACAATGTCGCTCAGGGATCACGGGCACCGTGATAGTAACAAACACACTAAAACATTTCCAGGCAGAATTAAGAAACAAAGCAGTCCAAGTCCGATTGGACAACAACACTGAGGTAATGTACATCGGAAATCAAGGAGGCACCAGGAGCAATCCATTAAGCAAGGAAACCACCACTATCCTAAACTGGTCAGAAAGGAACTTAATAGCCATCACAGCCTCTCATATATCAGGAATCCACAACACGAAAGCAAACTTTCTGAGCAGGACACGAACAGACCTAGGAGAATGGGGCCTGAATCAGGAAATCTTTCAGACAAGTGATAGCCAATGGGGGCATCCAGTGATCGACCTGATGGCAACATCAACCAACACCAAGTGCAGAAAGTTTTTCTCACAATGGCAAGTCCCAGTGGCCCAGGGACAGGATGCGCTCAGGCATTGCTGGAATTTCTCGCTGGCGAGAAAAGCAAGATTAGAAAAAGCAGAACTGATTAAAATAGCACCAAGATGGCCAAGACGAATATGGTTCTTGGAGATAGTAAGAATGTCAGTCAAGAAGCCATTGACTCTTCCAGTCAAACAGGATCTGCTACTCAAAGGGCCACTGTCTCATCCCAAGCCAGGGTTTTTCCAACTAACAGCCTGGAGGCTGAGCGAAAATATCTGACTAGGAAAGGATTATCAAACTCTGTTATCGACACCATGTTTGCAGCAAGAAAAACCTCTACATCTAAAGTATACAACAGAGTGTGGAAGATATTTATTCAATTGTGCAATCAACATCAGATCTCAGAAAACAATATCTCCACTACAGTCATCTTGGACTTTCTTCAAAAAGGGTTTGAAATGGGGCAAAAAACAGCATCCTTAAAGGTCCAGATTTCATCCCTATCAGCAATATTTAACATTTAAACATTAAGGTGAACTCCACCAGGGCTATGGCCACATCCTTGGCATACAGGGCTAATGCTTCCTCAGAGGAAATCTGTAATGCAGCAACGTGGTCATCACCCTCTACCTCGGAAGGAAAGTCCTGGAAGCAGTTATTCCTTCTTAACCCTTTGAGTGCCAAGTGGGTACATTGTACGAGTTTGGACAGCTGTACCCGCTGTGCCAAGCTCGTACGATGTACCCACTAAAATGCGGTCACTGCATGAGCCGGTATAACCGGCATGCAGTGGCCGCATTTAAAAAAAAAAAAAGCTGGGCAATCGTGGGGGGACATGAGGATCACTCCTCATGTCCCCCCTGTTATTGATCTCCCAGCCGATCGCGCTGGGAGATCAATAAAAGAAGAGGAGAAGCGCAGCTGAAGCGCAGCTTCTCCTCTTCCTTCTCTCCTACCCGAACTTCCGGGTAGGAGTGGGCGGGACCGGGGGAAGCCTCCCAACGTCATCAGTGACATGTCACTGATGACGTTGGGGAAGTTTCCCCGGTCCCATTCACTCCTACCGGTGGTAGGAGTGAAAGGCAGGAGAGCTTCTGCTCTCCTGCAGTCGCCAAATTGGTCTCCCAGCCTATCGGCTGGGAGATCAATTACTTGGGGGACACCAGGAGGGGTCCTGATGTCCCCCACGAGGTCTGAATATATTAAAAAAAAAATAAAAATAAAAAAAAAATAAAAAACTAACCCTGTGAGTGCCGCAGTGGTCCCCAGCACATTGCTTTGCAATGTGCTGGAGACCCTTGTAGCACTCACAGGGTCATTTTTTTTTTTTTTTTTTTTTTTTAAAGACCTCATTGGGGGGATCAGGGGGAATCCTGATGCCCCTCAATGAGGTCTATTATTCAAAAAAAAAAAAAAAAATTTTTAACCCTGTGTGTGCCACAGGGGGGGTCCAATGCACCCCCCCCCTCCTGTGGCACACACAGGGCTTCTATCATTACTTTGTTACTAGAGATTGTTGGGGGGCCATCAGGATTGGTCCTGATGGCCCCCCAACAAGCTCTGATTACAAAGTAATAATAAAAAAAAAATTAACCCTCTGAGTGCCAGAAGGGTCCAATGCATTGCTTTGCAATGCCCTGGAGACCCATGTGGCACTCACAGGGACATTTATTTTGATTCCTTTTATTTTTTTTTTTTAAGACCTCATTGGGGGAATCAGAGGGGTCCTGATACCCACCAATGAGGTCCATAATAAAAAAAAATGTAAAGAAAAAAAAATTAACCCTGTGTGTGCCACAAGGGGGGCCAATGCAGCCCCCCTTCTGCGGCACACACAGGGCATTTATCATTACTTCGTTATCAGAGATTGTTGGGGGGCCATCATGATTGGTCCTGATGGCCCCCCAACAAGCTCTGATTACCAAGTAATGATAAAAAAAAAATTAACCCTCTGAGTGCCACAAGGATCCAGTGCATTGCTTTGCAATGCCCTGGAGACCCATGTGGCACTCACAGGGACATTTATTTTGATTCCTTTTATTTTTTTTTTTTAAGACCTCATTGGGGGGAATCAGAGGGGTCCTGATACCCACCAATGAGGTCCATAATAAAAAAAATGTAAAGAAAAAAAAATTAACCCTGTGTGTGCCACAAGGGGGGCCAATGCAGCCCCCCTTCTGCGGCACACACAGGGCATTTATCATTACTTCGTTATCAGAGATTGTTGGGGGGCCATCATGATTGGTCCTGATGGCCCCCCAACAAGCTCTGATTACCAAGTAATGATAAAAAAATAATTAACCCTCTGAGTGCCACAAGGATCCAGTGCATTGCTTTGCAATGCGCTGCAGACCCCTGTGGCACTCACAGGGTCACTCTGTTTGTGGACATATATATTTTTTTTACTAAGACCTCATTGGGGAGGGATCAGGGGGTCCTGATGCCCCTCAATGAGGTATATAATAAAAAAAAATTAAATCAAAAATTAACCATGTGTGTGCCACTGTGAGGGGGGGTTCAATGCAGACCCCCTTCCTGTGGTACACACAGGACTTTTTATCATTACTTTGTGATCAGAGCTTGTTTGGTGGCCATCTGAATACAAAGTAACGATAAAAAAAAATTAACCCTTTGTGTGCTGGACACCCCTGTGACACATAAAGGATTTTTTCCCCCTTTATTTTTTATTTAGACCTCATTGTATGGGTTCTAATGCCCCCAACGAGGTCTACACAAAAATATTGGGGGAAAAAGCCCCAAAAAATGCACGTGCAACAGGAAGGGGGTCCAACGCAGTGCTTTGTATGAGGGGACATACAGTGCACAATGGTAGTCAGAGATCTCCCATACACACTATCAGACACTGCCCCACCATCACCACCATCCTTGCTCCTCTGCTCATACCCACACACACTGCCTAATCCCTCACCCTCTCACACATTTTGTTAGACTTGTAGTCATAGGTCCGCACATACACCGGCTGACGTCCTAGCTTCTTTCATCTGTTAGCCATAAAATCACACATACACTGTTTGTTTTCCCATTTCTGTTTCACTGGTAGCTACGCTCTTGTAGCGTAAATTGGTATGTGAACCCAGAGCAGTGGGGTACCATTTTTTTTGGGCTGGCAAGAAGTCCTCCTAGGAAATCCCACGCCATTGAACCATTTTAGTATCTTTGAAGTGACTGATGTGTAAAACAAATGTTTGTTTTTCTTTCCTGTAGCACCACATTCTGGAAATAGTTGTTCCAAATAACTTAGGGGTACAAAGGCAAGTGACCCCTTATTAGATGCGGCAGGTTGTCTTCTTTCCAAAATGGTATGGTTTATCTACCTTTTCTTCAATTCTGAAGGTGTTATAGCCATTTTTATACAGGCAAGTCAGGTTTGAGAAAATGTTAGAAACATCAGAGGTTGTAGTAGGTGTAGTTTTCTACTTCTAGCACCCCCTAAGGTAGTTCAACTCATATCAATGGGGTGTCGTTTGACTCCTAAGAGCACTAGCAAACAAATGCAGTTGAAAATTCCATGGTTTTCACAGAGCTCCATACATTTAAAGGGGCAGAAATGTAAAAAAAAGCATTTTTTTTCATTAGCGCCACCTCCTGGAAGCATTTGTGCATACCAGCCTTTGGGTAAGAAGGCAAGTGACCCCTCATTAGATGCGGCAGGTTGTTTTCTTTTCAAAATGGCATTGTTTCTCTACCTTTCCTGCATATCTATTATGGTTATAACCATTTTAGTGCAAGCAGATAATTTAAAAAACAAAAGTGTCAGGTTTACGTTCGTGTTCTTAGCACCCACATATTGTATGTTAACCCACACAAATGGGCTACCATTTTTCTCATGATGGTAGCAAGTACTGAATACAGCAGGAAATGTTATGGTTTTCAAAGATTTTAGTATCTTTGAAGTGGTGGAAATGTAAAAAAACCTGTATTTATTCCCATAGCGCCACCTTTTGGAAATATTTGTGCACTTCAGCCCAGGGGGTAGAAAGGCAAGTGACCCCTCATTTGATGCGGGAGAATGTCTACTTTCCAAAATGGTATACCTTTTATACCTTTCCTTCATGTCTCTAACAGTTATGGACATTTTAGTACAAGCAGCCATTTTCGAAGAAGCAAACAGGTAGGTGTAGTTATGTGCTTCTGGCACCCCTAAGGTAGGTCGACTCATTCCAGTGGGGTGTCATTTTTCTCCTAAGAGCACTAGCTAATGAATACAGTTGGAAATACCATGGTTTGCACACATTTCAGTACATTTGAAGGGGCAGAAATGTAAGAAAATGCCTTTTTTTTTTCATTAGCGCCACCTTCTGGAGGCATTTGTGCACTCCAGGCTTGGGGTAACAAGGCAAGTCACCCATCATTAGATGCGGCAGGGTGTCTTCTTTTCAAAATGGTATGGTTTGTGTACCCTTTCTTCACTTCTGTAGTTGTTATAACCATTTGTGTACAGACAAGTAATGTTTGAGAAAATGTTAGAAAAATGTGAAGTTGTAGTGGGTGTCGTTTTGCACTTCTAGCGCCCCCTGAGGTAGTTAAACTCGTACCAATGGGGTGTCATTTTTCTCCTAAGAGCCCTAGCTAATGAATACAGTTGGAAATACCATGGTTTGCACATATTTCAGTACATTTGAAGGGGCAGAAATGTAAGAAAATGCCTTTTTTTTTCATTAGCGCCACCTTCTGGAGGCATTTGTGCACTCCAGGCTTGGGGTAACAAGGCAAGTCACCCATCATTAGATGCGGCAGGGTGTCTTCTTTTCAAAATGGTATGGTGTGTGTACCCTTTCCTCACTTCTGTAGTTGTTATAACCATTTGTGTACAGACAAGTAATGTTTGAGAAAATGTTAGAAAAATGTGAAGTTGTAGTGGGTGTCGTTTTGCACTTCTAGCGCCCCCTGAGGTAGTTAAACTCGTACCAATGGGGTGTCATTTTTCTCCTAAGAGCACTAGCTAATGAATACAGTTGGAAATACCATGGTTTGCACATATTTCAGTACATTTGAAGGGGCAGAAATGTAAGAAAATGCCTTTTTTATTCATTAGCGCCACCTTCTGGAGGCATTTGTGCACTCCAGGCTTGGGGTAACAAGGCAAGTCACCCATCATTAGATGCGGCAGGGTGTCTTCTTTTCAAAATGGTATGGTTTGTGTACCCTTTCTTCACTTCTGTAGTTGTTATAACCATTTGTGTACAGACAAGTAATGTTTGAGAAAATGTTAGAAAAATTTGAAGTTGTAGTGGGTGTCGTTTTGCACTTCTAGCACCCCCTGAGGTAGTTAAACTCATACCAATGGGGTGTCATTTTTCTCCTAAGAGCACTAGCTAATGAATACAGTTGGAAATACCATGGTTTGCACACATTTCAGTACATTTGAAGGGGCAGAAATGTAAGAAAATGCCTTTTTTTTCATTAGCGCCACCTTCTGGAGGCATTTGTGCACTCCAGGCTTGGGGTAACAAGGCAAGTCACCCATCATTAGATGCGGCAGGGTGTCTTCTTTTCAAAATGGTATGGTTTGTGTACCCTTTCTTCACTTCTGTAGTTGTTGTAACCATTTGTGTACAGACAAGTAATGTTTGAGAAAATGTTACAAAAATTTGATGTTGTAGTGGGTGTCGTTTTGCACTTCTAGCGCCCCCTGAGGTAGTTAAACTCATACCAATGGGGTGTCATTTTTCTCCTAAGAGCACTAGCTAATGAATACAGTTGGAAATACCATGGTTTGCACACATTTCAGTACATTTGAAGGGGCAGAAAAGTAAGAAAATGCCTTTTTTTTTCAATAGCGCCACCTTCTGGAGACATTTGTGCACTCCAGGCTTGGGGTAACAAGGCAAGTCACCCATCATTAGATGCGGCAGGGTGTCTTCTTTTCAAAATGGTATGGTTTGTGTACCCTTTCTTCACTTCTGTATTTGTTATAACCATTTTTGTACAGACAGGTAATGTTTGAGAAAATGTTAGAAAAATTAGAGGTTGCAATAGGTGTAGTTTTGTACTTGTAGCGCCCCCTGAGGTAGGTGAACTCATACCAATGGGGTGTTATTTTTCTCCTAAGAGCACTAGCTAATGAATACAGTTGGAAATGCCATGGTTTTCACACATTTTAGTTCATTTGAAGGGGCAGAAATGTAAGAAAATGCCTTTTTTTTTCATTAGCGCCATCTTCTGGAGGCATTTGTGCACACCAGGCTTGGGGTAACAAGGAAAATCACCCCTCATTAGATGCAGCAGGTTGTCTACTTTCCAGAAATATATAGTTTTATATAGTTATTCCACTGTTTTAGGGTAGTTTTACCACAAAAACCCTAGAATGCGCATATTAGTTTATAAAGTTGAAAATGTCATTTTGCGCTGCTGGGGATTAGGGCTCTACGCTAGCCATGGACGTAGGTAAAACTATACAAATTTGGTATTTTTTTACTCGGGGGACTCGAGGCTTTTTCAAATAATTGAAACTTTTTCAATCAAGGTAAATGTTTTTGATACATAGTATGTGATTTTAGCAAAATGAGTACATTTTCACTTTTTTTTGACATTATGACATCATAGCTTTTTGCACGATGTAAAATTCTCTTCATGTAAGGTATCACAAGAAAGCTCAATTCGTTCTGAAAAAAACAATATATAGTTTTCCATATGTAACTAAAAATCCCCAGAGGAAATCAAGCCTAAACGGAAGGATAGCAAAAATGTTGAAAAAGTGTCTGGCCTGCAGGGTTCAGAAAATGGCCCGAGCCTCTGGCACTGAAGGGGTTAAACCCTGTAGGAAGTATCTTTCCTTCTATTTTTATCATTTTATTAATATTTTTAATATTAAGATGTTTATCTATACCATGCTTTATTGACTCCATGTATTATTGTGGGGACATCAGTTTTACCCACCCAGTTATTTGCTTGGGAAATTCCCATTTGTTAACAGTGCCATGGAGTACACGGAAGAAAGGGTGAAATTTACTTACCGATATTTCCTTTTCTTCTGTGTATCTCCACTTACCTTCTACACAGTGCTTAGTGCTGGCTTTCATCGCATCATCTTACTTAAGGTTAAACTCCTGGATGTCATAGTAGTAGAGAATAAAGTGTTTGCTGCTTGTGGTATAGTTGGCAAGCTCTCTGTAAAATCCCTTGGATGACAGAATATTCTACAATGTACATGTTGGGGAATTAACTGCCATGCAAAGGGTTAATTCTGATAGCTTCTTTTGATTCTTTTTTTCTCTCTCTGTATAGTGCTGGGTTCAAGCATGGGCTGACCTGGATAGTCTCTGTAACATACATCTGATGTCTGATTTTCTTGCTGTCTTCTTACCAGAAGTAAATTATTTAGAGGTCAGATACATTACAAATACCCTCCAAGCATCCAGTGCTTGAACACAACACTGTGCACATTGAAAGAAACCCTTTCACGCCAGTGAAGAATCCAACAAGTTGCACTGTGATGTATTGTAGATTACTTTGGCATCCAATGGGTTTAACTGAGAGCTGAGACACTTATTTCCCAAACAGCAGCTGATACATTTACTTTTGGATTTAACTCTTTGAGTACAAAGATATACCTTTCTGGCACAAAAAGGGTTATCTCACTACGGCAACTTATGGGAAATTTGAAGATAAAACCAGTGATAAATTTAACAACTACAATAGAATTCAGCTCATATCAGGTGACAGGGCAGGGAACATGCAAGGAGGAAGGAGGTATCCTACAGCTTTGGCACCCATAAGGCCAAAAGGAACCCATAATGCCTTGGTGCATCTTAAAGGGATAGTAATACTTAAAATGTATAAAAAAATATGTTGTAGGGTTTATCCCCCTGAGTAAAATAAGAGTACTCCCACTGCTGAAAGGTGTTTCATTCAAAAGTTATTAATTTTCAAAGTTGAATTTTTTAGGTGCAATATCACAGTGGCCTGAAATTATACAGTGACAGCTCTGGTCCCAGGACCATAAATCTCCATAGGATGGTGTAGCAACAGCGCCACTGTACAATTTCAGGCCACTGTGATATTGCACCTAAAAAATTCAACTTTGAAAATTAATAACTTTTGAATGAAACACCTTTCGGCAGTGGGAGTACTCTTGTTTTACTCAGGGGGATAAACCCTACAACATATTTTTTTTTACATTTTAAGTATTACTATCCCTTTAACATATAAGAGGTGCAGGAGATATGTATCTCTTTCTGTTAGGGACTATTATTCCCATCATCCGTAACCAAATGAGCAGGGTGAGTTCCTGTGGTACTACCATCAACTGTCATGTTTGCCTCCATTGACATACATGACATCCATTATGGATTGGAGATGTACTTTGTTGAACCAAGGCACAAGGGGCATATTCATATGGCCATCTGGATTTTCTAGTCTATGAAGGTAGAATGTGTGTGTATATGGTATCTGGAGGTGCTTCTTCTTCTTTTATCTCAGAAATATTGGTTTATTTAACACTTTGAACACCAAAATGGTAAGCAATGCCTTGCAAAGCAAAACGCTGTACACCCCCCACACACCACTAGTCCTTAAAGTGTCAACTGTTTTCTTTACTGCAGAGGGTTTAACTTTCTGGTAAGTACAGTATATGTTTTCTTTTCCATGATGCTCATGGATTTTGCAGTGGGATAGGTGAGGTCACTGTCTATGCAGGAATACACACCCAGACCTCACAAGGCTCCACTGTGTTACACTCCGAATCATACATTCTGCACTGCTCTAACATGAGTGGACAGAGATGCTTTATTTGCTTCAGGGTGGGTTAAGCAACTTAATTTTGTTAACACGCCTTGAGAACACATTGCCGGAATTAAGCAGAAATCAGCTCAGATGTCAGCTTCTGATTACTGTGGGTTTATGTAACCGTAAATAGGTATCAGCATATATCAAAATAGCAAAAATAATAAGATTAGATCTAACACATTTTTCAACAGAGGTCATAAAGGGGAAGTGTTTGAATCTGGTGCACATTATTTTTTATATTTACTTGTTGTAACCAGAGCCATTTTAAATAACTCCTAGGTTCTGGGCAAAGAATAAAGTAGTACTTGTCTGCTAGAGAGGTCTCTATACATTGCTTTGTACTGAATTCCCCTCTATCATTCATTGAGTTAAATAATAACTTTAGTTTAAATTAAACTAAAACAACAGCTGTTGTTACAGTTTGAACTGGTTTTTTCCCATTAACAGTGCCCTCTAGTGGCCACAAAATTAACCTGCTTTCAACTGGGGGAGATGCACTAAAGGTTGATTTTTTTGGAAAGTGTGTCTGGCAATATGAAGAGATTACTTCTCCATGGAGAATACAACACACTTCACACACTAAGAATTTGCTTTGCAAGGGGAGGGGAAGAGAATAATCATTAGCATATGATTCTGTTGCAAAAGTTTTGATGTTTTGGGGAGGCCAGATGGAGAGAAGAGAGAATGCAGAGAGACTTCAGCACCAAGAACAGCAGCAACCCTCACTCGACCCCTTGAGTGCCAGTGGGATTGCTCACACCTATGGCAGTCAAAGGGTTGAAATGCTTCCTGCCTGCTTTTAATTAAATATTACAAATCCCATTTATTAACCCCTTGAGCACCATAGGCATGTGCAATGTATTGCTCTGCAATGTGTTGCACACTCCTCTAGCATTCAAAGGGTTGTATATCAGCTGTTCTGCACACACAGAAGCTGACAGCAGAACAGGTCACTGAAATAAAGATACACTCATACTCAGTGCAGAAGGACATCTGTGCTACTCCGTTTGACTTGCCAACTGTCTAAGTGGCAGAGACAACTAAGAGTGTCCAGTCTAATGGAAAAAAGTTTATAGTCTTGAAGTTAATGGTGATAAAATATTGATGTAGCTGAATCAGAAGGACTAGTTAATAGACAAAGGTACAAGGGAAGAACGTTGTTGAGAAGTGAACATAAATGTTCTCGGTTCTGGACATTGGGGTTGATTATGGAACAAAAAGGGTAACCTTGAACACTTTGTTAGCAAGATGTGATGTTATGGAAATGAATGTTTTAAAGTGATGTCCCCATTCAGGAAAGTAACTCTTATGTGCTTCCAAAACATTCTTGTGATATTACTCAAAACATTTCATATCACCTTATGCAGTGGCTACTTATGCGATATTACAAAGAGAAAATCAAGTATTTGAAAAAGGTCAGTTTTCCTTTCTTATGTTAGATCACATCTCTTTTCCCCCTTGGAGGTCTGTATTTTGGTCGTCCCTGGATCAAGTCTCTTAAAATTAGATTTAGATCAACAGATTCTCAGTGAATTTGAAGCAAATTCACAGGGATGTGATGGTAAAGACATCGTAGTGCATACGTAAATATGTCATTGAAGCAAATACGCTACAAAATAGACAACCTGCCACCTTACCAACCTTAGTGCATCTCCCCCGAGGTGTTCAGACAATTATTCTGTTACATTCTGTACTGTAGGTGAGTGACTAACAACAGTTCTCAATAGAATGTGTTCAAACTGTCAATATGTTCAAACTCAAGAAGTGGTGAAGCTGTTACTTACTTTCTGAAAGTCTGAACAGTTATAACGTTTGAATAAAATAACTGTCAGCCGTGTTAATGTACTCAGTAGGAAAAGCCCTATAATATGCTTTCACAAAAAAAACATCTTTATGTTAAAATAACTATTGAATTGGATGTGCTCACATCTATATACAAACAAATCGAAGTGCTTATATGTACAGTAACAAAATACTAAGTTGTTACAGCGAACTTATTTTTTAACACATTATTTAACACATTGAGCTGGTTTTATTATGTGCCCCAAATCACTGCGGGGGGGGGGGGGGAGGGTTTCAGGTCAATGTAAACTGTATTGTATAAAAAGTTAAACTTTCTCATTGACATGTGGGGGTCCCTTGCATCTGTAGGCTCTGTGCAGTTGCCCACTTTGCAAAATTGTTAAAATGACCCTGAGTGTAGTCAATCTCCTGTCTCTGGTGCTAAGGGTTTTACATTACCATTATGGCATCCAGGGTCATTTTATAATATTTCCTGGGACTCTGCAAACAATGCACAAAATTGCTACCCTGGAAACACAAAATATCTCCTTCTTTACATAGTTATGATAGGTAGGCATAATGTTTACCTTGTAGATATGACAAACACTTATGTAGCAAATACTACTTATTTATTTGAAACAATACTAATTTTTGATACATGTGTTGGGATGGAGTTTGTATTAACAGTATAGGTAATTGCATAGAGTGTCACATTTTGAGGGGTTCTAAGGTCTACTGGCTACATTGGCTTATTTATTTACCAGATTATATACTAATTTGGCCAGGTTATTGATGAGTTTATACTTCCCACTACTGGCCATTATTTAACACCACTGTTTTCTAGAGAGATCTCCAAGCTAATGTGTTTTTATATTATAGGGTAAGGATTTTTTATGTGCAAGGCAACAGGTCTTGCCTTGGGTTGGCTTTGGCTCATATGAGAAGTGAGGGTGGGACTGTGGTCATTCTTCACTCCTGGTTTTTGGTGGCTGATTTATTTGCCAGTTTATATATTACTGAATTATTTAGTTTATATACCAATTTAACCTTTATTTATTTAAGTACTCTCCAGTTAAATGAAGCAATATTTTTGGTTTATATATTAAAGGTTTAGACTGTTTTCTGTGCAAGGCAACAGTGAAATGGGCAGGGTCATAGTTAGAGAAGAGATGTGTCCATGGGTGGGGCCAGGGATAGCAATAATTTTGCCTGATATGAAAATGTGGACCTGAGTGAGATGTAAGCCTAGCCCTGTGGATGTCTACAAATACCCAGTCCCAGCTTTTCTGTTATTACGTGTACTTTCATTCATGCCTAGATACACCCCCAGTGCTTTAAAAACCCACACCTGCAGCACCTCAGCATGCATCCACAGTGTTCCTAGTGTCCAATCTAGTTGTAGGTCTGTATCCAGCCTTGTGACCTTGACTGTTTAATCAATGCTCTTTCTGATACCTGAGAGTGACCCTTGACTGTATACTGACTAACTCCCTGTCTGATACCTGCTAAAGTGACCTCAATCTGTACTCAGCTTAACATACTGTCACAGTGGCAAGGTCTTTTTGTCTCTCCAAAACAAAAATATTTTCCATGTGGCATAACTAGAATCTTTTGGGCCCTGGTGCTGATAGGCTCCCTTGGATGATGGACCCAGTCACAACTGCACCACTGCACTCCCTTTAGTTAAGTCCCTTCTCTGTCAGCAGCCAAGTGAAATCAGCCTATACACCAATTAAAGCTCTGTCTGCCACCTCAGTAATCCCAACTAATCTATCTCTATGGGGTTATGCAATAAGATTTGATAAAGGTGATCTAAACTTTCCAATCTCTTTATTATTTTATGAGCTTTCTCATTAAGATCTCCCACTACAGAGACCTTACTGCATAGGCTCCATAGAATAACACAAATAAATGAGTAGCTTGGTATTTGGTAATATCTTTTTAGTTTAGACTAAGTTTATATTTTAAAATATAAACCGTTAGTCCAAATACAAAGTACTCATATATACTACTAAAACTGGACTAATATGGCAACTACAAATTAATTTATTATAGAATAATACAGGACTTCCATCTCTCCTGAGAACTAATTTATCTCATTTTTTACCACACTTTTATCACACCTTAGAGCATCTCTCCAAAGTGTCATTTTAAGAGTTTTTGAAGAAGCCCCAATTAAAGAATATTTGAAGGATCTATCTAACTTGGATGCTACAGACATCTCCAGCACAAGGTGTTGGAGATGTCTCTAGCATACACGTGTTTACGCCCCATGGAGTATTTCCTTAGGCCCATATTCATGATCCAAACAGTTGCAATGATAAAAAGATGTGCTCCCAGAACAGTCACACTTTTTCCTATCTGTATGATCACATCATTAAACCGGTTCCTTGCTGAAAATCTGGTACATACAGAAACCCAAGGTGACGCCCCATTGAACAAGAGCCTTTGATAAGTGCTGGGTACACCCTTGATTTAAAATATCCCTGTTCCCTTCCCCTATTGGACGCTGTCATTGTCAGCTGAGTATGGTGGTAATTGTAGTCCAGAAACAACTGATTGCAAACTCCTGATTTAGAGGCGTATAGTTGTATGGGGCAATGGCCCTAGGGGCCCATATATTAAAAAAATAAAAAAAAATAGGCCTGTTGCATGTACATTCACAGTCTAATGGGTTAGTGTTAGAGTGCTTGTACTTATATTGTAATCTATTTACTGCAATGTATATCTAAAGACATTATAGGCTTGAGCATAATTGGATTAATGGATTTACTATTCAGACACCTAGCACCTAAATGGCTTAACATAAGATCACAACAATCTTTGTGCTGAGCCATTCCAAAGCACCTGATTCTCCCATGATCTTTGTTGGAGAATTCCCAGGCTGCATGTCAATATTTCCCCACAGAAGAGATTAATTTATTATGAATAAAACCTGCATTATTACATTATAGGTTTTTCTTTCAGCATAAGGGCTAAAATATCAATACATTTAATGTCATATAAGAGAGAAAAGCAAATTTGGATTGTAATAAAGAGGGCCCTCTCCATCATTTCTATTGTGTTATAATAAATGATTATAGAAAGCTCATGAGTATGTGAGACTGATGTAGTAAATACTGGAGCAATCCTAGAACAAACCGTCTGGACTCTAGGAAGCCAATAAAAAGTCTCCATTGATTTAAACACCTTTAGCAACAGGGAGTCTTGAAAAGCTAGCGCTTTAGAGACTTCAGTTACATTAAGGCCCTGATACTTACTTGTTTCGCCCTCCAGAATAACTCTCTTGGTCTATACTGCCCTGTAGGAAAGTAAATGTTGTGCTGTGTAAGCAGTCTACCAAGGCTTCTTGAGAGAACTCCTTTCCTTTTATCTTTTTTTCCTCTATGTGCTTCAGTCCCAGAAGTGGACCAGTTTCAGTTCCAAAAAAGGGAAACCTTTCCCTTCCATGTAGGCCTCTACCTAAGGATCTTCTTCAGCTTGGTGGACCCAGTGCAGCTTTAGGTGGGAACCTCCTCTCTGAAGGATATGTTCCAGCGACAGGCCATTACCCAGATCTCTCTGTGAAAGGCGTATATAGACCCTATTGCTAGGCTTCTCCTCACTACATGCCAAACCTGGGATCTCCGATTAAATATGGGAACTATGACAAGACATTTACACTATACCAGGTATGCACCTTGCTTAAAATGAATTGCTTGTACATCATACATCAGTCTGATATATTTATTCTTTCTTTAGGCATTGGGGGAAAAGCCATGGGTTAACTTGTATATTTAGGCCTGTAAGTTTATATTGATACTACTTTCTCAGGTGGGCAAGATAGGAGCTCTTAAAGAACTACCTCAGCTCATACTATAGTATATTATAATGTAGGGTGACATCACCTGACAGACATCTATCTATCTATCTATCTATCTATCTATCTATCTATCTATCTATCTATTTACCTTAATTTAAAGATAGGTTCCCTTCTTTTTGAAATGAGGGTGTGGCAATTAGAGCAGGGAGGCCTGCACAGTTCCATGATGAAAGATACTATAGATTTACTTGGTATTCTAGTGGTCCTAGTCTCATAACTGACATTAGGGTGTTCTTGTGATGATGTCAGTCATGCGATGGTACTTGGGAGAAGAAGGAACTACTGGGGATAGCAGCTGGAAGCCTCATCCCCTGGTAATAACCACTTCAATTCTGGATGCTAGATCACATGGTCAGTTTTATATGGAGTGCAGATGATGGAGACGGCCATGTCATTAGCAGAAAAATGTTTAAATTATATAACTACTATTTGAACAGCCCGTTTACACGGGCCACAGTTCCAGGCAGCAACGGGCGTGGTGCAGTCATACACCTTTGGTGCGCAGAAAGGACTACGGTCTGAATTTGGAGCTCCCCGATCCATTATCAGCCGCGGCACAGGCAGTCTCTACTGCACATGACTGCAGCAGACGCAGCCGTCTGTACTGCGCATGACAGCTTCTAACAAACATACATTAGCAAATTATTATATAGGATGTACCTATGTGTATGGAGGATCCCTAAATGTTTTTTTTAAA
Source organism: Rhinophrynus dorsalis (assembly GCA_037306005.1). Classification (NCBI taxonomy): domain Eukaryota; kingdom Metazoa; phylum Chordata; class Amphibia; order Anura; family Rhinophrynidae; genus Rhinophrynus; species Rhinophrynus dorsalis. Next base: position 144,469,908 of record CM074725.1, on the reverse strand, counting down.
GGTTGTAAACTGGGAATTCTTATAAGAAACCTGACAGGCTAGTTTGTAACCAGTTTTCATGAGACAATTATAGATGTTAATATATAGTAACACAACTGATGGATGACTCTGTCTTCTTCCTCACGCCCCTGAGTTAGTGTGGTTTTGGATGGGTGCGATTGTTCTACTCTAGAACAAGACCTTCCCTTAAGGTACATGATACGGATGTAATTAAAATGAACTTATCCTCTCGTAAATTGGTATACTTGTCATTAGACCATTTATAGCCATGTTTGAAAGTTGCATGTACCTAATTTTACACTGCAAAAATGCTTTAGCCATGTCCTGTTAACAGGCAAAATAATGGCCAAGGCAGTATACTATATACTATTGAGAGCCTGATAGCATGTTTTCCTAAAATTAACTGGATAATATGCCCCACAACCACTGAGAAAATACCCAAGAGGAAGTAGCCTTTATAAACATACACAACCAAATAAGTTGTAGTCATTCAAACATATCTAAAAAAATGTCTGACAACAAACGTGGCTAATATACAAGAAACTAGTCCATAAGCAAAGATCAATTAAGTACAGATCAGGATGATACGTATCAGTATACGATTGGAAGGTAACCCTACTTGCTTGGTTGCATCAGGACTCAGAGAAGGAAATGTCTCACCTTCTGCATTTCTTCTAAGGCTTCAGAAACATTGCTTTGTAAAATACCATCCCAAGTGATCATAGTAAACACTTCTCAAGTAATAACAACATGTACCAGAGGACAGGGAACACTTTTTATGCTGTGAGGGGGTTATTCAAAAGAAATACCCCCATATCATGCAACAGCTGAGTTTATGGGGGAAGCAGGTTAACTTCAGAGCCCAAGTTTTGGACCACAACTTGTCTGGATAAGGATAAATGTGATTGCAGTCTAACAACAGGCAAAGATGCAAATACCAGGACTAGAGTCAACATAATCAGAATCATAAGCTGATGTGATTACTGCCCTTGTGGCCTACCACTTTCTGATTCTTATGGTATGTTATTTAATATAATTCAGTATAGATTTCTGCATGCCCATAGTCATCAGGCTGTACCTCCCCAAAGTACCAGTGGAGTATCCATCATATCTGTAGTTGTAGTAAGGAGAACTCCGGAGTTATTGTTATTTAGCAATCCATTTAACAACTTCTCTTTGGATTACATATGTAATATATTTCCTTTGATAATGGTATTGAATCGAATGTGTTACATAAGATTGCAAGCTTTGGGACTAATGATCCCATCATGATGGGAACTGTAGTTCAACAACAGCCAGGGCCGTATTTACCTCTCAGGAGCCTGTAGGCACAGAAATCTGAAGCACCCCCCCCCCCAAATGGCCATCTCCACTGGACACCTACACAACGCTCCAAATCTCCACATTACTCCCCAGCATAACCATATTGCCCTCACATTGCCCCTTATCAGCTCCATATTGCCCTCACATTGCCCCCATCAGCTCCAACTTGCCTCCACATTGCCGCCATCATCTCCAACTTGCCCCCATCAGCTCCATTGCCCCCATCAGCTCCAACTTGCCCTCACATTGCCCCCATCATCTTCACATTGCCCCCCATATCCATTTCCTACCTCCCTGGTGGTCCAGCGGCAGGAAAAGTCTGTGTCTCATTCTGCACAGACTGTATACTTTTGCTCCTGTCCAATCTTCTCTTCAATAATGCAGAGTGCTGGGAGATGATGTCATGATGATGTCATCTCCCAGCGCTCTACATTACTAAAGAGCCGACGAGGGAGCAACAGCATACAGGTCTATACCGAAGAAGGCACAGATCTTACTATGCGGCTGGTTACTGCTGCCACTGTGCGCAGCACATAAAAATATTAAAAAAAAAAAAAAATTGATTTCAGTGACAGGCGCCCCTCTGTGGGCGCCCCTCTACTCCGCCTTATGGCAAATCCGGCCCTGACAACAGCTGGATGAAGCTGCCCTCCCCCCAGTGTTAATGGCTTTTCCACAGTAAAAAAAGAGTTAAAGTCACTCTTAACATAATTCATTGCTAGAATTCAGCACCTGCTCTTTCCCCTGTCTGTAATATATTACCATGCAGCTATTAAGCTTTGCTGAACAGGCTCTAGACAACTTGACCCAGTTTTCTCATTCATTAAGCTGCTTATTCTATTAGCTGGGAAATTCCCTCCCCTTACATTGTTTTATCTGGAGCTTTAGAGAGATGCATGTGCTTGATTTCAAATGTAATCAAGCCACAATCATAATGTCTGAGCCTGGTGTCTTTTAACTACAGTGCAGCCTCATCCACCAACCAAATGTTAATCTGCCTCCTACATATGAAAGATTCAGTGTTTGCTGTCATGAATACCAAAATAAATAATAGATAGGCGGCGGTGTATTACAGGCCAGTAATATCTACATGCGACGTAACTGAAATATAAGCATGAAGAACAAAATAAAGATCTTTTCTGTGACCTTGTAGAATTGATACTAAATAATGTACACTACTGTTTATATTGTTCAGTGGGTTAGTTTAACTCTTTGGGTACCATAATATGCTGGAAAACTCTGTGGCACTCATAATGTTAAGATATCAGTCTTGAATATGAGTAAATTTTACATAAAACAGTGGCATGCTTAAAGGAACAGTAAACCATTATGAAAAATAATGCTGGTGAAGCTGGGGCTCTAATTTAAGCTCAGGTGGCTTAGCATTAGAGTAGAGGGTGCTCCCTCACTGACCTTGAGAGAAAGAAACTGAACTGCGTGTATTCAAAGTCTCACTGAAATCACTAGCAGCACAACAGACCTTAAAAAAGTACTTTAAGCTCAATAATAAGGGTTTATAGGTGCTGCATATAAAATCTGTAAAGTTTGTGGCTGCCAGCCATGCCACAATAACATTCACCCCACTTGCATCTGTTTCACTGATGACATTCTTGTGTCCTTTTTTTTGCACAACATATCTTCCTGTTAATTCGGCACAATGCCATAACGTGTGCAATCTCAACATTGTGGGAATATCTGCACAAGCATATATTAGTGCTGACATTAATCAGGTTATCTCTGTAAAAGAAAGCAGCCATGAGGGCACACCAGAAGTGATAACGTAACAAAAGGATGCAAAAGGAGTGCAGAATAACATGCTGCTCCATTTGGAGCTAATAGTCTACAATATAAATTCCCAATCCCAGTTCAGTGGCTCCTTCCTTGCTGCTTGGTAGTATTCTGTAGTCCCTGACTACCTGATCTTGACACAGATTGTACCTTGGATGACTCCTGATTGCTGCCTGCCCCACCATACTGATTGTTTAACCAATTCAGAACCAGAGCTGTCTGATTTTGAACCCAAATGGACTTACTACGACTCTGCCTCAGCCCTTCAGTACTGTGCTTTGGACTTGCTTCTTTCAACACTGGTGGCCACAAAACCTTTGGTGGTTCAACCCCAGGGTATAAGCAGTTGCAACTTGAGGACCACAGTTGCCTGCCATTGGGTTTCAACCTTCAGAAACTTCACATTACAAATAAGCAATTAATGGATCAAACAGGTATGGCACAGTCCTTCTCAGATATGAAGCAGCAGTCAGAAAGGCTTAAATATATAATTCAGGATGTGCAGGAGAGGTATTCAACTCCTAGATATCTAATCTCAGTGCTAAGTTCTCCTCTCCTCTCTTCTTCCTTTAGTGCCCGCTCCAGTCATTCTGATCAAGAAAAAGGCTCACATCCATATACAAACCATTGGTGGATTGGCCATCTCTTCTGAATCATTACAAATTCATCTCCTTCTGGTCACTTTCTGGTCAAGAGCAACTATGTTTCAAAGTAGCTACATCTCTACTTTTTTGCTCTGTACTCACAACCCTCATATAGAATGGGCCTCTGGAAGACTTACATTATTTTCTGAACACTGCGTTAACATTGCCTGTCATGTCTTTCTCAACTTCCTCCAGATATATTTGCCAAGTTAATTCAGTTTCTGACACATCAAAAAAACTATGTTCTAAATACTCAGATACACAGATCGGCTGGGACCCATGAGTCACCCAGAAGTTGCCCTTGGATGGGAGGGAAATGTCATAATACTGTTTGTCCTGTGTTTATCTACCTTGATGAAGCCCTGTCCTCTTGTCTGTGGTGTCCTTCACTCCCAGCATCTATCTGTTAGTTTGGCACAATGCCATAACATTGTTTTCAATCACAAGTAGGGATGGGTCAAAACTTTAGCCTCAAAACAAAATCTGCGAAAAATGGTACTACCTACTTGGAAAATAATTTCCTCCTAAAAGTGCTATTTTCACAAATTTTTCACCTAGCTATTTGCATTGAAGTCAATCGGAAGACTGAATTTTTCCCTAGCACATGGCAATTTTCTCTTCCTTTTCTGCATGCCATTCTGTGTTTGTGAGAGGAGAAAGCAGTATGTTTGTTAGGTAGAGAAGATAGGCAAATAAAAGGGAATTGAAGTTTAGTTTAGGGAGTTTTTTAGGTAGGACACTTGTTTTCTGTATTAGGGTAGTCAGGGAGCACTCTGGTGGAGAAGAAGGGAGGAAGGAGGTTAACCCCAAATACCCCGAAATTCGTTGTGACTGACTGGCAAGACATAGGCAGCTGGGATCCAATTTGCTTGCTGATTTTGCTGTTATTTTCTCTGTGCTGGGGATATCTGGGGAAAGAAGTTGTTGATTTTGTTTTTAGTTATTATTTTGTTTTTGGATAAGACAGGTGAACAACTTAAAAAATAAAATAAAATAAAACCATTCAGTCTCTCCCACCCCCTACACTCCTCCAGCTACCCCTGACCCTTTCATCTTTGTGTATCTTACCTCCCACTTCAGCAATCCGCCTGTTAACCCACCACCTTTTTTATAGCGTGTGTGTTCACTCCTTTCAGCAATGTTGCTTACAGAGAGCTAAGGAGCAAGTATGGTTACTACACCTTCTTTGTATTTATTAGGAGATGGAATGGACCAAGTCTGCCCCATGGGAGAGGGAGCGAAGATGGCCAGGGACACTGAGCACTAGCACAGATAGGTAAAACTTGATGGACTTGTCTTTTTCAACCTAAATTACTGTGTTACCATGTTACTATGTTAACCCACTGGCACTCACAGGGTTAATCTGACTAAGTTAATAAACAGCCCCTGAAACGAAACACTTACCAGTAATCCTGTTGTCCAGCAGAGTCTTCAACACCCTGCTCAGCTACTGTTCGTCTCTTTCTTCTATCTTCCTTCTTCTTTCTCTCCATCTTCTGTCTTCTTCTCTTCTGTGTTACAATCACATTCATGTAAAAAATAAATAAAAAATAAATATTAAATATGTGCCAGAAACATAACTCGGACATATGTGCATAGTTGCCACGAACACCAGAGTAAAAAATACACACGACACAGGTACAGTGAAGTTTATCTAGTTTATTAAGATAAGCAAGAGTAAGCACTTCTCCAACCTTAGTAGGAACAGGCTTGAGGACAGTGCCGAGTCCACTACCCAAAGATTGACACTGAACTGTATCCGGTTCACAGTAGCCTATTGAGATAGATGGGAGCAGAACCAGGCTTGGTTCTCTACCTAGCAAATGGAAACCTGGAACGCCAGGAAACCTGATCACTGGAGCAACAGCTAAACTCCCACAGTAGTGACTCTACCACGGAGTGGTAGGAGGAGCGAGGCAGAGAGTAACTAGTACTCTGAAAGACTCACAGAACCGGTCTACTAGGTAGGCAAAGGGTGGAGGCAAGAGAGTGGAACGTAGCCAGCTGCAACACCGGTAAGTATGTGAAGGCAATACTATATGTAGGCTACAGAGCGGAGGGTTACGCAACAGGCCCACGAGGCGACTGATACAGTGGCACAGGATGGAGGTAACGGAGCGCGAGGCAACCAGCAATTCTACCACGGAGGCAGCAGTTGCACTACACCGATGGAGCTTGCCCACATCTAGCCCAGACAGGTGGTAGTCAGACTGGAGCGAAGGACAGCACAGAGTGTCAGACAAGCCACAGTCGAGAGCCAAATTGGGTAGTCAGCCACAGCCAAGGTCAAAACAGAGTGGGTAGTCGGACAAGCCAGGGTCATACACAGATCAGGTAGTCAGACAAAGCCACAGGATCGATCAGGAGAAAACACGGCAGCCAAGCAAGGGTCAAAAGAGAGCAACACCGAAGAAACGCACAGATACACTACGAAAGGGCAACAAGTCCTAGCCTCATTGAGGTTTATAAAGCAGCAGAAGGAGGTGGGACCTAATTAGGCCCAACAGAATAGGCCCATAAACAGGCGTCCATGGACTTCAGATCTGAGGGGAGGTGGTTTCCTTCATTGTAAAGGGTCAGGATGGAGAAAATGAATAATCTAATTTCATTAGAAATATAGAAATGTTGGCATTAGGAAGATAATGGAGTGAAAGTATGCATTGTATGGAGGGTCCCTAGCTACAATGTTAAGGAAACATTAATAACCCATTAACAGTTTTATTTTTGTATCACGTGTTTTTTTGTATGATGTCATGATACTTTTTTGTATAGAGAGGTAGGTTCCATGCATATGTATACAACTAGTTTACTCTATATATTTTTTGATTAGTGCTGACTGGTCTCCCACGTGTCCGGCCAGCACTCTTCTCTTTGAGCACTAGTATTTATTACACACAGGTATTATTTATATATATATATATATATATATATATATATATATATATATATATATCTGTTGTGGTTTGGTCGCTGCAGCATTGAGAGGGTTAGCTGTCTATTTTTTGGGACATGTTCTCCCACTAGTGCTGTGGCAGCACGACAACAACAGAGATTCACTTTAGTAGTTCATTATATATTTTGGTGACTCAGAGCTAGTTGGTGAGGAGCACATGCCCTTTTTTGTAAGGTTGTGAAAGGGAAGGAACCTTTTGCATTTCCTGGTGTGTCCTGGGATCACCTCCATGGTTATTGAGTGATCCTAAAGAGTGTACGATAGTCTATATGATTTCTTGTTAGAGAGTGTTTCTATGCCACTCGGGTAGTCGGGCAGTAGGTGGGGGTGATGAGGAGCTTCTATAAACCTTTGAAGTGGATAGTTTTTCAGTTGGTAGGAGGGGCACCAATGTCTAATCAGCATGCCTGTTGCCAGTTCCCTTGGGGGCTGGGGATTGGAGAGTACTGTGAGGTTTTTTTTTTTTTAAATGGTCATATACAATTTCACTTATATTTAATTTTTGACCTCCTTTGGGCCCTTGGGCTGCCTCCTCACCATATGAGACTTACAGGTTTTTAGGGTGTTTTCTGCAATTTCATATTTGAGAGTAACTATGATTTGTACTAATATGGTGCTCATTCAAGTATCCTATGTTTACTTCCTGTTTCTGTTTTGGACTGGAGGGGATGGTCCAGTGTTTGTGAATGTTATCTTTGGAGATAGGCTATCCCCTGGCCTAAGGGCACCTGTTGCATTTTGTCCCTCTTTGTATTTTCTGATTTGCATGTAAATTGTGGAGTATGGAGCTATTGCTGTATAATCAGCTTGCACTCTTCTTGTTCTATTTCTTTTCTGTCTTCTGTCTCCCTTTTCTCCCTGCTTTCCCTACCCCCTTATTCCTGCTCATTTTATGCTTCTACTACAGTATAATTGGAGTACTTGTTGTTATGTTTCTACCTTACAACTTTATCTCTTATAACCTGAAGGGCTTGATTTGCCTGATAAAGCGATCCATTTTCTTTAGAGAACTTCACAAGCTTCATGCCCATATTCTTACAGGAGACCCATCTGGCTGCTGTTCATTACCCTCCCATCTCAAATCGTACATTCCCGAATGTCTGGTTGGCTTCCTCCCTGGACAAAACAAAAGGAGTTGCTATCCTTTGCCACTGGGCGGATACATGGGAATCTCTTATTTCTTCGGCAGATCCAGAAAGTAGATTTTTATTCTTAAAAGGCAGGTACCTTGGCTAATGTTTACAGTTCAAATTCAGGTCAGTTACCATTTCTTAAATGTACTTTGGAAACCTTAGACTGCATTAGATCTGGGGCACTTTTTCTAGGGGATAACTCATTACCTGCAATATGGTAAACAGGGGTCATTTTATACAAATGGGTTCCCAACACAAAAGAAAAATTAACCAAAAAGCTTATCTCTCTCCTGTCCACTGTATGGAGACTGGAGTCATGTCACAAGCAAACTCTTTCCCCAGGCCTCCAGACAAAACTTGAGGGCCTCTATAAGAAATTCTCTCTCATCTTGCAAAGTAGATGTCTTCGCTCTTACAAGTTACACAAGTATAATTGTTGTGTTTTGGGAGATAAGAGCAGGAGTCCAAGCTCACATCACATATACTAAAAATAAATGTAACCAGTCTGTTATCAAGGGCTGTATAAGCTATGCACAGAGGCCCTTACTATGTCTGTCCACACTCTTTAATATACAGGTCTTTTTATCAAAAGTTAACATTCCCAAACCATCCCAAGAACAAGCATACAAACTGGACAGACCATTTTCTAAGGAGGAGCTTGACAAGGCCATTCAGTCCTTTCCAAATGAGAAGAGTCCAGTACCTGATGGCTTTCCTATTTCATATTACACAACTTTTAGTGATACCCTAAACCCTTCTTACTTGATGTATTTAATTCCATTCTTGCAGGGGCTGCTTGGCCTACACAATCATTAGAATCACACATAACTGTTATCCACAAAAAACACAAAGTTTCCATTTTTTGTACTAAAGGGATAGTAATCCTTAATATGTAAAAAATATATACTGTAGTGGTTATCCCCCTGACTAAAAAAAGGGTACTCCCACTGCTGAAAGGTGTTTTATTCAAAGTCACGAGGGGGTGCTGATAAGTACTGAGCCTTACCCAGAAAAAATTGAGCTAGGAAGCTGTAAATTGTAGGGTGTACTGGCCAATTTGTCTATATTCAATGCTGCAAAAATCAACTACCTATGATTTTAACTTATCTTTATTTTTAAGGTCCAAAGTGAACATGGCAGCACCTCCAGAAAAGTTGAATGTGGAAGAGCATAGGACCATAATCAAGTTCCTGTTTCTCCAAGGGAAAGGTACGAAGCAGATCCATGAAGAAATGTTACAAACTTTGGGTGACAGTAGCCCTTCATATGCAACAGTTAAACGTTGGGTTGTCAATATTAAAACTGGCCATTTCTGTGTTGAAAGTGAGAAACCCAGTGGAAGGCCTGTTTCTGTCTCTGTGCATGCAAATGTGAAAGCCATCCATGACATTCTCATGGAGGACCGCCGAATATCAACCAAACATATTGCAACATATCTGGGAATATCACGTGAGAGACTTGGTGCCATTATCCACAACAACTTGGAAATCAGAAAGCTTGCAGCAAAGTGGATCCCAAAACTTTGACAACCGAACAAAAGAGGAGAAGTGTGGAGACATTGGTGGCTGTTTTGGAACATTTTGCAAGAAATGAGTCAGAGTTCCTGGACAAACTGGTAACTGGTGATGAGACATGGATCTACTGTTATGATCCTGAGACAAAGGAACAGTCTAAGGAATGGAGGCACAGTGGTTCCCCCAGGCCAAAGAAGTTCCATGTGCAAAGGTCAGTGCAGAAGCAAATGGCAACAGTTTTTTGGGATAAGAAGGGAGTTCTGCTGGTGGACTACCTCCAAAAGGGTTCAACCATCAATACAACATATTACTGTGCTTTATTGACAAAGCTGAGGCAAAACATCAAGGAAAAACGTAGAGGAAAGCTCCCGATAGGTGTCATCCTGTTGCATGACAACGCCTCATCACACACTGTAGGTGACACAATGGCAAAACTGACCTCCTTAGGCTTTCAAGTGATGCCCCATCCACCCTATTCGCCAGACCTGACTCCTTCTGTCTATCATCTGTTCCCCAATCTCAAAAAACACCTAAAGGGACAATGATTTGGGAGTGTTCCGGAGGCAACTAATGCTGCAAATGAGTGGTTACACCAGCATTCGGAAGAATTTTATTTGCAGGGACTTAAGAAGCCGCAGGACAGATGTCGCAAGTGCATTGACTTCCTGGGGGAATATGTAGATTAGTGTGGCAGTTACAGCTTCCTAGCTGAATTTTTTCTGTGTAAGGCTTAATACTTATCAGCACCCCCTCGTATTACAGCTCAAGCTTGAATTTTTAGGTGCAGTATCACAGTGGCCTGAAATTGTACAGTGGTGCTGTTGCTACACCATCCTATGGAGGGTTATGGTCAACTGACCAGAGCTGTCCATAGGATGGTATAGCAACAGCTGTGATACTGCACCTAAAAAGTTTGAGCTGCAATAACTTTTGAATTAAACACATTTCAGCAGTGGGAGTACATTTGTTTTACCCAGGGGGATAAACCCTACAATATTTATTGTTTTACATTTTAAGTATTACTATCCCTTTAACTACAGGCCACTTTTGTTACATAATGTGGACATCAAATTGTTTGCACAATTATTAGCTAACATATTAAAACCCTTTCTTTCCACAGAGCCCAAGCTGGTTTTGTTTTTGTCAGGACATAATGGACAGTACTTTTCTCAGACACAGCATTCTATTCCCACTGGCCTCAGAGGGCTTGAAATATCTGGGCATTTGACTGCTCCATTTGTTAGATCATCTGGTATTGGTGTATTGTGTTCCTCTCAGTTGGGCTATTAGAAAGGAATTGATGCAATGGCGTAATCTCTATAATTCCTAGGCAGTACTCAGCTGGTGAAGATGATAGCTTTACCTAAACCTTTGCTTCTTTTCCAGGTAATCCTCTTAAGCATCCATACTACCATTCTGGAGGAGATCCAGATTACCCTAATGGATTTTATTAGGTTCAATATGAAATCTAGAATAGGTATTTAGGTATCTGTCCAACAGGTGAAAGATGGGGGGGATTTCTGATGTCAAAAATTACTACTGGCTTGTGTACTATCACCTGCTGTTTTCTTCTTTCAGACAGGCAAAGTAGACAAGGACTGGATATTTCTGGTACAGGAAAGCTCCTGAGATTTATCTGACCCAAATACTATGGTGTAACCCGAACAATGTCCCACAACCATTAAAGAAACACGCCATCATTAGTAACTTCCTGCACCCTCTCCTCTAATCTTGGTAACTCCTACTTCCCTCCAGGCTGAGATAGAAGATCATATTCTAGGAGGTACGTGGCAAACATGACTACCATCAATAAACTATTTAATCATTCCTCTCCTATATCCTTTTGAAGGACTGTCCTTTCTTGCTTTTTCCTACCTACTGAACTATGGAAGTTTCTGCATGATTCCTCTTCTTAGATAGAACTATCAATGTAGAGCCCTTTCCCCTTTTGAATCTGCTTTGCAGAAGGCATACTTCTTTCGTAAACCTGTCTCAAAGAGTTACAAATTACTCTTGACTATAAATTGCTTACCAGATGGTATTGCACTTCAGCTAAGTTGGCCTTTTTATTTTTGTCTGTTCATATAGATGTTAGAGGTGTGGGGTTGAGAGGGGCTCCCTCAGTCATCTATGGTGGTCATGTCCAGGAGTTAAACCCTTATGGAGAGAGGTGTTAGAGGTCTCTAGGTTGTTGTCGGTGAAGTGTCCGGTATCACTGGAGGTATGGCTCCTGAATATAATCCCTTCAGACAGGAAATTGACAACCATGGTTTGAGACAGTGGCATTTGACATAAAGTTGACCCACCTACCTTGTCTGAGTGGAGACAGAGTTTGGGGAAAGGCATATGAGAAGTAGAGGGCACATGCCCAAGTCCTACAAAACCTGAACCTATTTTTGGGGCAAGTGGGGTTCTTGGAAGAACAATTTCAAAAAACAATAAATCTTAATGTCCTCTTTGTCCTGCTTTTACAGTGGTCTCTTCCTTTTCATATGAACATGGTGCCTAGCATCAGCAGGTGGCCTCTCAGACAGCTATATTCCTTTTTTCTTCTGGTTTCAGATACTGCAGTCTTTAACTTTCACACTATTTAGTTTATTCTTTAGCAAATTGGACTAGCTTTTGAATGTCATTATTGTCCATTATTGTCGCTCGCTTGAGAGGAAAACTTTTAGCTAACTGATTTGATATTCAAGCATCAGAACAATTGTAGAGTCTCTCAGGCACTTTTGTCATGGACTCCTGCTTATGTGTAGTATACAGTTTGTACTTTGTTTGTACTGTTACCTTTGAGATCTAATAAAGCATGTAAAAAATGCAGGGCATGCTGGGCCTGTGTTTTTAGACTGGTGTCAGTGTGCTAAGTTCAGATATGTTCTGAAGCTGAGGTCAGAACAAGAACAACACAGACAACCGGAACTCAAAAATGGACTCGATAATTGGGCACCAAAGGCATAAACCCCAATGGAAGAAGGACGGAATCCAGAGAGGACCATACAGGAATCGAGAAAACGGTATTTCCGAGAGGACCAAAAAGGAATTGTGACATGAAATGATGTGGGATATGCAAAGAAGAGAATTAGAGATCATGTGGGCAATATAAGAAAAGTGACAAAACATACTGTGGCACAGCATTTTGCAGAGGCAGATAATTCAGACCCCCATGTTATTACTTAAATGGGAATAGAGCATATCCAAAGAAGCTGTAGAATAGAAAATGTAATTGAAAGTATGTCCAGAAAAGAAACAGAATGGATTTCAGTCTTAAACTATTACAACTTCATGGTCAAAATACAGATATAGAAATATTTGGATTCTTGTAGGCATATCATGTATGTCACTATGGGAGAATTTTGAATAGATATTATTTAGTATTGAGATCAGTTTTTGATTGGACTTCTGGAAAGAAGTATAGACTATTTTTGCCATTTAAATAGTTTTTTCAATTATATTTTTTATTATTATTTTCCTTTTTTATTATGATACTAGCAATAGTGACATGGCATTGTCCATGCAGGGCAAAAAAGACACACACACATACAAACACCCCCACACACACTGCATTTTACTGAGTCTGTCTCTCTTTCTTTTTAACACTTGAGTGGTAGAGTTGTCTAACACTTTTGAAAAAAATACAACAGAGTATTGGAGTATTAAAGTACTGAAGGAGCTAAACAAGTGTCATTATAATATATGAAAATCTGGGTACTTGTTTGTACTCCTCATGGTGACAGGTGAGGGTAATGAGTTGTGGAGTTGGTAGTGTCAGGGTTGGGCATTTGTGTCATGGTAGATTTGAAGTCAGTGAACAGAAGTGAGTAGCATGTAATAGATTATACAATATTGCAAAATAAAGAACAGGGTAAATAGTAAGCAGGAGGTTTACAATGTATTATCAGCATTTCATATGCGTTATCTCTGTAACTTAAGCAGGTGTGGCTAATGACACAGAGCAAAGATATTACTGTGCAGCTGCAGCGCAGAGAGCTGGCTTATGATATGTTTACTGTAGTGAGTAATTCGTAAAGAAAAAGTAAAAGAAAGGGCTCACCTAATAAAGAGCTTTTGTGCCATTGATTGCATGAGGACAGAAACCAATGAATTCCTCTGAAGGACATATAAATGGAGACAGATGCTAGAGACTGTTGTGCAACGTGGTAATAGGCATCTGCTCGTCCCAGTACATGCAAGGAATATGTGTGCATCCATCTGCTAGAGAACTATCTGAGTTTCATCCTCTCTGCCAGAAGTCAGACAGTTCTGTTATACACAGATGTAGACACTCCCTGTATGGAGTGAGGAGATCAGATTCCTATCAGCAAGTTGCATAGCATGCAGCAATAACCCTATAAGTAACCCTGTAAGTGCCAAACGGTATGAGATGTGCCATGTCAGTGTTTTCACCCAGAACATAAAATGTGTGTCTGGTTTTCAAGCACACGTTTTAGAACATTCCAATGAAGGGATTCCTTGTAAATAACGAGATCATAGCGGTTTGAGAGATACCGTTTTTTGCATTTAGCTCAGCTTTTTAAGCTCTTCTAAATGCAAAAAAACTTTTTGTTGGACATTACGAACACTTTAAGAAGATAATCTACTATCTTGGGTTCTGACAGTGCTGATTGCAAGTTTGTAATTTCAAGAGATACTGATGGGCAGCCCATGATACATGTGTGGAATCCCTCTTGAAGACCTGAAATAACAAGATTAGTTAACATTTGGTCCAGATGATTAATAAGGAGGGACTGCAAGAGACTTAAATTGATAGTCGTTAGTCATGTATGTCTTGGGTTCCTGGGACAAACTGCACGGAAATGAGACCTGCAGCATAGTGAACAGACGTGAGCCATGCTACAGGTGCTGAAAAAACATCCCCTGGCATTGATATTGTTACATATAGGAGTAGAGACTAAATAGTGAATATTACGACCTAATTTATCATGAGACTGAAAGGGGGAGGTTGGCATATTTGGGGAGGCGTTGATACCGATGCTGAAACTGCAGAGGAAGTGGTTGGAAAACTGGTTTCTGCCATGGGACATAAATTATTAGAATGGCTAGCAGATTTGCAGAACTGTCAAACTGGGGCCTGGATACCGGCAAAGTGCCTGCAAAAAATCTTGTTATCTAACGAACTCCAATCAGTGATGAAATTATATTGTGCCAATCAGGGCTTATAATCTGAAGTTCTTTGCTACTAGCCAGACCTGAAATGTTACTCGCCACTGCAAGCCATAACATACGCACCAGGGCTGAACTTCTACTCACCAGGGCTGAATTTTCACTCTCCATTGGCTAGTGGCGAGTGGAAATTTTGAGCCCTGGTGCCAATGCTGCCGCTGCCTTGGATGGAAATGCTTGGTGATAATCATAAAAATATAACCCGCCGTACCTATAGCCTAAATCCACTATAAGGTACAAGTACTGATCTAATTCTTGCTTGCTGGAAGGAAAGGAAGAGCAAAGTATATCCCTAAATAAGCTAAAAGCCAATATGAACTCGGTTATAGATAGTTTTTTGACAGTCTAGGGTCTTTAGCTTTTAAGGTAACCAATATGTCACCACAGTTAACAGTACGGTTCTCTGTAATATCTTGAGTGAAATTGAGCAATGACAGTAAATTCACATCTTTCCCTTCAGAATATCTTTCCTAATGTGGGCAGAAATCATGTGTGTGGGAGTTATTTGAGGGTTAATCATGGTAGAGTTACCTTGTAGTGAAGTAGGATTAAAGGTGGGTATCCCTTGAGGTGGGAAGTGGAAATTATTCTCTAAAGCAATGATCCTAGACTGCATATCAGACATGGATAAAGTGAGGCTAGTCAACATTTGCGTGATTTGATTCAGTTGCATAGAATGGTCTATGGTTGGTGGTGGTGAGGGGGGAGTAGGGGAAGGGTCTTGGGCCTGCGATGGAAACAGAATCCTAAACAACTTGGTCTTTCTGGTTGTGGGTGGATAGGGGATATGACTCCTTGAAAGTTCAGCCGTGATTTTTGCTATGGTCCAGTCGCGAAATGAGGGCTGGATAAGAGGGGCCTGATATGGGGAACTAATATTCCTAGGAGTGGATGGCTCTTCTGCTGGAACGTTCTCTTGTTCTGCCATGGCTTGAGGTCCTGACTCTTCCATCCTACCATGAATAAAACAATTATTGATGTGACGTAAAATATTTAGTGAATAGATTGTTAGTTCGGCATGCAGTGAAGAAAACTTACGGACAATGGCGTTAAAAAAGAACGGACTCATTCTCGTCCCAGCAACTCTGCCGCAAAGAACAGCATAAATGAGTCAATGAAGTTAACTAGATAGAGATGAATCTGACCATTAAGTGAACCAAAACCGTGTGGTCAGTGGACTGGTGAAACTGAGAGGTGACTCTCTAGCCAAGAGCCTATAGCCGTTAGAACTTGATTCATCCCAGCAGCTGCCGTAAGTCTATACTTGTGCGAATTAATCGTGCTTGTATAAACAATTTAAGTATGAATACAGACATATATGATTAATAATAGCAACCAGATCCCCTGGCCTTGATGATTGATCAGTGACCTGTGACCTGAAAGACTGAGTTTGTATATGTGCGGGAAAAATAGAATAAGTATATTGTGGAAGTGTAGAGTGGTAAGGGAGATGTTAAAAAACACATCTCTTTGGGAGTTTTTCCCCCTCCCTTTGCTGCAATACAAGAAAATAATTGCAGTCTGGTGTGGTGGGAGTGGCTAATTGCTGTGTTTGTAACTGGTGGATTCCTGGCTTAAATAGTAGGGAGTGAGAGAGCTCTGTAAGTTGATCAGTGACCTATGACCTGAAAGACTGAGTTTGGATATTTGCTGGAAAAATAGAATAAGTATATTGTGTGTGGTCTAGAGTGGTAGGGAGAGGTTAAAAAACACATCTCTTTGGGTTTTTTCCCTCCCTATGCTGTGATACAAGAAAATAATTGCAGTCTGTTGTGGTGGGAGTGGCTAATTGCTGTGTTTGTAATTGGTGGATTCCTGGCTTAAATAGCAGGGAGTGAGAGAGCTCTGTAAGTTGATCAGTGACCTATGACCTGAATGGCTGAGTTTGGATATTCGTTGCAAAAATAGAATAAGTATATTGTGTGTGGTGTAGAGTGGTAAGGGAGAGGTTAAAAACCACATCTCTTTGGGGTTTTTTCCCTCCCTTTGCTGTGATACAAGAAAATAATTGCAGTCTGGTGTGGTGGGAGTGGCTAATTGCTGTGTTTGTAACTGGTGGATTCCTGGCTTAAATAGTAGGGAGTGAGAGAGCTCTGTAAGTTGATCAGTGACCTATGACCTGAAAGACTGAGTTTGGATATTTGCTGGAAAAATAGAATAAGTATATTGTGTGTGGTCTAGAGTGGTAGGGGAGAGGTTAAAAACACATCTCTTTGGGTTTTTTTCCCTCCCTTTGCTGTGATACAAGAAAATAATTGCAGTCTGGTGTGGTGGGAGTGGCTAATTGCTGTGTTTGTAACTGGTGGATTCCTGGCTTAAATAGTAGGGAGTGAGAGAGCTCTGTAAGTTGATCAGTGACCTATGACCTGAAAGACTGAGTTTGGATATTTGCTGGAAAAATAGAATAAGTATATTGTGTGTGGTCTAGAGTGGTAGGGGAGAGGTTAAAAACACATCTCTTTGGGTTTTTTTCCCTCCCTTTGCTGTGATACAAGAAAATAATTGCAGTCTGGTGTGGTGGGAGTGGCTAATTGCTGTGTTTGTAATTGGTGTATTCCTGGCTTAAATAGCAGATACATAGTGAATACTTGAACATGTGAATCTTGCATCAGTGTGTAAGTACAGAAGTGTGGTAAGTGAGGGAATTTAAATAACAGGGGAATTCAAATGTAGAGGATTACACAGGGGTACCCATTTATCAACCTTATTGTGCAGACATTTTTTTCCTTCCTGTCTGCCTTTTAAGCTTGTGGTAACTGGCATACACGAGTGGAAGCATGATTATCCATTTAACTTAGTGCACAAACTGCCATATGTTTGCACACCTGGAACAACTGTTCCAGGGTGCATACCTCTGTGGCAAATGTGAGCAAGTGGTCTCTCTGGAAGCTCGTATTAGAGATCTGAAGGGGCAAGTTGCAACATTGAGAGAGAGAGGGCCAATCTTGAGAGGGAAGTGGTGGTAGGTAGTTCTGGGGGTGGACACTGCACAAAGAAAGAGCAGGTAGCCAGATGGGTTACTGTTAGACATAGCAAGGGGTGGGCAGAGGAATAGGGAGGACACTTCAGTGTTTACTAACCCTAACAGATTTGCTACATTAAGTAATGATGTTGGGGATGTTGACACAGGAATGCTTTGCTGGAGAGGACTGTTCTCTCTAGCAGCCGAGAGAACAGCCCCTCTAGCATGGATGGGATCCAGGACTCAGGCAGACCTAGACAGATGTTGGTGGTAGGGGTTTTATTATTAGGAAGACAGACAGGGAAATCTGTTGCCAAGATCGCCACAGTCGTACAGTTTGCTGTCTCCCGGGAGCTCGGATTCAACATGTTGCTGATCGGGTTGATATATTGTTGGGAGGGGCTGGGCATGACCCGGCTGTCATGGTACATGTTGGTACTAATGACAAAGTCAGTGGAAAATGGTCCCTTAAGAAGGATTTCAGGGACTTAGGATATAAGCTTAAGCAGAGGACCTCTAAGGTAGTATTTTCTGAAATACTACCTGTGCCACATGCTACATTAGAAAGGCAACGGGAGATTAGGGAGTTAAATGTGTGGCTAAAGACTTGGTGTAAGCAGGTGGGGTTTGGGTTCCTAGAGCACTGGGCAGCCTTTTACCTTGGGGGCAATCTTTATAGCAGTGATGGGTTGCACCTTAGCGGAAGAGGGGGCCACAGTGCTTGGTGATAGGATGGTTAGAGGGCTGGAGGAGACATTATACTAGAAAGGGGGGGGGGTGGAGCTGCAACACAGGCTGGGGAAGATAGTATAATTGAGGAAATGGGATTAGAAAAGTGGCAAGGGGGTGGAGAGGGGGGAATGGGCTAGTTCATCATCTAATAGGGAGTTGCCATTGTTACAGCCTGATAAAAGATAAATACATTTGACAAAGAATGAAATCTTTTGGAATGGCAAAATGATAAAATGTATGCATGCAAATGCTCGCAGTCTGGCTGGTAAAATGGGGGAACTAGAAATGATTGCAACATATGAGCAGTATGATCTGATCAGAGTGTCTGAAACCTGGTTAGATGATACATATGACTTAGCGGTAAATCTAGAGGGTTATTTACATTTTAGGAGGGACAGGGTTAATAAAAGGGGAGGAGGGGTATGCCTATATGTAAAGCGGGCCTTAAAACCTAGTTTAAGAGAAGATATAAATGAAGGGTCCAATGAAAAGGTAGAGGCCTTGTGGGTTGAAATACACACTGGGGGCACACATAATAAAAAGATATTAGTGGGGATTTTCTACAAGCCACCTAATATTGGGGAGTTGGAGGAAGCCCAACTTTTACTGCAAATGGAAAAGACTTGTGGGTCAGCAAAGGTAATTATAATGGGAGATTTCAACTATCCTGAAATTGACTGGAGCAATATTGCTTCCGGCACAACAAAATAGTTTTCTAAGTATGATAAATGATAATTTTATGTCCTGACTAGTAGAGGAGCCAACTAGAAAAGAGGCCTTGCTTGACCTAGTGCTCTCAAAAAATTCTGATATGATAAACAATGTACAAGTAAGGGAACATTTGGGCAGCAGTGACCACAATATTGTATCCTTTGAAGTTTGTTATGAGAAACCCAGTAGCAAGGGTTTAACCAACACATTTAATTTTAAAACGGCTAATTTTACAACGTTAAAAGAAAGTGGGATGTCATTTTCAAAGATAAAAAATGCACAAGACTCACTGAATATATTTAAAATGCTCTTAGGCAAATATACACATCAATATATTCCATTGGGGAATAAGCACAAGAGGAGTAAAGCAAAACCAATGTGGCTTAATAATGTGGTCAGCAGGGAAATGAGAAATAAAAAGCAGGCTTTTAAAGTGTTTAAGTCGAACGGGTCAGAGGATCATTTAAAAAATATAAAGAATGTAATAAAATCTGCAAACAAGCAAGTAAGCTAACTAAAATAGAAAATGAGAGACATATTGCAAATGAGAGCAAGAAAAACCCTAAACAATTCTACAAGTATATTAATAACAAAAAAGTTAACGTTGATATTGGTCCTCTTAGGACTGAGACAGGTGAATTGCTTAGTGAGGATAAAGCTATGGCTGACACCCTAAATACATTCTTTGCTTCAGTATATACAAAGGAGACAGCAGTGACAGCCTATGAGCAAACGGACAGAACCACAGAATTTCCTCCATTATCTACATGGCTTACTGAGGTCCAAAAGAGACTGGAAAGGGTTATAGTGAATAAAGCGCCTGGACCGGATGGTATACACCCAAGGGTAATTAAGGAACTTAGTTCAGTAATAGCAAAACCATTATACTTAATATTTATTGATTCACTTTCATCAGACATAGTGCCCTGTGATTGGAGGAAAGCTGATGTAGTTCCATTATTTAAAAAGGGAGCAAGATCCAAACCAGGAAATTATAGACCTGTGAGCTTGACTTCCATAGTGGGTAATATACTAGAAGGGTTATTAACTGACAGTATTCAGAACTATGTGAAGACGAACAATATCATTAGTAGGAATCAGCATGGTTTCATGAAGAATAGATCATGTCAGACTACTTTACTTGCATTTTATGAAAGAGTTAGTAGTAATTTGAACAGGGGAATTTCTGTTGATGTAGTATACTTGGATTTTGCAAAAGCCTTTGAAAAAAAAACATTACTGAACTGGAAAAGGTGCAGAGAAGTGCAACAAAACTGGTAAAGGGATTTGATTAACTGAGTTATAAAGAGAGACTAGCCAAACTGGGTTTGTTTACATTAGAGAAGAGACTTCTAAGGGGTGATATGATTACTATTTACAAATACATTCATGGTCAATACAAACAACTATCCATTTAATTATTTATGCAAACAGCTGAGCTAAGAATAAGAGGTCATCCATTAAGACTAGAGGAAAGGTGCTTTCGACTAAAGCAAAGGCAGGGATTCTTTACAGTAAGGACGGTAAGGCTATGGAATGCTTTGCCTCGGGATGTTGTGCTTGCAGATAATGCAACTGCATTCAAAAAAGCAATGGATGGCTATCTAGCACAGAACAATATTGAAAATTATGACAGATGGCTTCAAAGCAGATAGGATATTGATCCGGGGAGCTATTTGACTACCAATTGGAGTCAGGAAGGAATACATTCCCCCACACACACACTTGGGGCTAGATTGGAAATGGCTCCAGAGGGCTTTTTTGCCTTCCTCTGGATCAACAGGGGTGTTTTTGGCATGGGCTGGACTTGATGAACGCATGTCTTTTTTCAGCCTCATCTACTATATATTGAGGTAAAGGAAGCTACCGCCTAATATACTGTACCGAGTTAGGTTCCTTATGCCTTAGCACTTGAGGGGAACCTGACTGAAATTTATAAGGATGGACTATGCCCTAGAATTAAATAACTAGTTAGGCTCTTGATCCTCAGCGATTGAGAAGAACCTAATACCTAGTACACCTTATCGGCCTCAAAAATTGAGGTAGGTGATAGACAGCCTCTCTCTTGACTATAATGAATAATAGGTGGACTAGCCTCTTACCATGAATATACTAATAAGGTTTCTTGTACTCAGCGATTGAGGGGAATCTAATAACCTATTCACACCTTATCGGCCTCAGCGATTGAGGTAGGTGATACCTTCGGCCTCTTGACAGGAGGTAAGTGTCACGGTTTATTATGACTCTCAGACACAAGTTTTAGGTAAAAATCAATTTTATTGAAATAATAAATTGATAACGTAGGATGGCAATCACATACATACAGATATATACAGAATATAACAAGACAGAAGGCAGACTCTACCGGTCCTGTCAATATACCGGACAGGACAGTCTGAAGTAATAGAATGTTAGGCTCTACCGGCCTTGCCAATACCGGGTAAGGCAACCTGCAGATGGAATCGCATAACGGTTCTACCGGCCTTACCAATTTACCGGGCAAGGCAGCCTCAATAGATTCATAATGTAGGCTCTACCGGCCCTGCCAATACCGGGTAAGGCAACCTCAGATGGAATGTGGCAAAAGGTTCTACCGGCCTTACCAATACCGGGCAGGGCAGCCCTAAGATAGTAGCAGCAGTCAGATGGTAATGGCAAATTGATAGAATCGTAAAGCCGCAAGGCTTTGGAGCAAACCAGCGTCCGCACGCTGGGACCAACACTGAATTGTATAGCCGATAGGCTTAGGAGCAAACCAGTGACCGCACACTGGTGTAACAAGCGAGTGTATAGCCGTAAGGCTTAGCAGCAAACCAGCATCCGCATACTGGTGTAACAAGTGAGTTTGTATAGCCGCAAGGCTTTGGAGCAAACCAGCGTCCGCACGCTGGGACAAACACAGAATTGTATAGCTGATAGGCTTAGGAGCAAACCAGTGACCGCACACTGGTGTAACAAGCGAGTTTGTATAGCCGCAAGGCTTTGGAGCAAACCAGCGTCCGCACGCTGGGACCAACACAGGATAGTACAGCCGATAGGCTTTGGAGCAAACCAGTGACCGCACACTGGTGTAACAAGCGAGTTTGTATAGCCGCAAGGCTTTGGAGCAAACCAGCGCCCGCACACTGGGACTAACACAGGATTGTATAGCTGATAGGCTTTGGAGCGAACCAGTGACCGCACACTGGTGTAACAAGCGAGTTTGTATAGCCGCAAGGCTTTGGAGCAAACCAGCGTCCGCACGCTGGGACCAACACAGGATAGTACAGCCGATAGGCTTTGGAGCAAACCAGTGACCGCACACTGGTGTAACAAGCGAGTTTGTATAGCCGCAAGGCTTTGGAGCAAACCAGCGCCCGCACACTGGGACTAACACAGGATTGTATAGCTGATAGGCTTTGGAGCGAACCAGTGACCGCACACTGGTGTAACAAGCGAGTTTGTATAGCCGCAAGGCTTTGGAGCAAACCAGCGTCCGCACGCTGGGACCAACACAGGATAGTACAGCCGATAGGCTTTGGAGCAAACCAGTGACCGCACACTGGTGTAACAAGCGAGTTTGTATAGCCGCAAGGCTTTGGAGCAAACCAGCGTCCGCACGCTGGGACTAACACAGAATTGTATAGCTGATAGGCTTTGGAGCAAACCAGTGACCGCACACTGGTGTAACAAGCGAGTTTGTATAGCCGCAAGGCTTAGGAGCAAACCAGCGTCCGCATACTGGTGTAACAAGCGAGTCGCCGACGCGACCAGGCAGGAGGTCGCCAGGATACAGGAGACAGGCGATGCGATGACAGGAACCAACAACGATCAGTCAGGTCAGGAAACAGCAGAGAAGACGTTCAGCAGGAACTGCAACACCAGAGACTAGGCCGGAACCTGGACTGGAAGTACTTCAGCATGCAGGAAACACTGGAACAGGAGAGATCAGGAACTCAGGAACACATGAGATCAGGAACTCAGGAACACTGGAACAGAGGCCCAGCTATCACTAGCATAGTGATAGCAAGAAGGTCAGAAACAACACGAAAGGGCACTCAAAGGCCCAATCCAGGTTTAAATAGGCAATAAGAGGCGGGCTATCTGCAGACAGCCAATAGAAGCCCCCTACTGGTGACAGACAAGGAACTGCAGCAATCACGGGCACCGTTATAGTACCCCCCCTTCAAAGACCCCCTCTCCTAGAATAGGGTCTAGGTTTCTGTGGGTAATTGGCATGAAAGGCCCTAGTTAGCCTAGGTGCATGAAGGTCCGTACTATCCACCCATGATCGATCCTCAGGACCATACCCTTTCCAATGTACCAGGTACTGTACCCTTCCTCTAAGCCTACGGGAATCAATAATGCTCTGAACCTCGTACTCCTCCTGGCCCTCGACCTCAACAGGTCCTGGCACCACAGGTGTGGTAGTATAGCGATTGCAAACCAGAGGCTTAAGAAGGGACACATGGAACACATTATGGATACGCATGGATGCAGGTAGGTCTAGTGCATAGGAGACAGGGTTAATTCTGCGAATAACTCTGCATGGACCAATAAACCGAGGAGCCAACTTATTAGACGGAACCTGCAGCTTGAGATTTCTGGAGGAAAGCCATACTCTATCCCCAACCTGAAAGGAAACCGCTGGAAGCCTTCTGCGATTAGCATGGCGCTGATGACGCTGAAATGACTGACCAAGTGCCCTCTGAACTTGTGCCCATGTGGAACGGAGTTGCTCGATATGCTCATCCAGAGCTGGAATCTGTTGCGTCTGAAATGAGTCTGGAAGCAAACAGGGCTGGAACCCATAATTAATCAGAAATGGAGAGCTCCCAGATGAAGAATTGACCGCACAGTTCCTGGCGAACTCTGCCCAAGGCAACAAGTCGGACCAATTATCATGATGGTCAGTAACGAAACAACGGAGAAATTGTTCCAAGCCCTGATTAGCTCGTTCAGCGGCTCCATTGGTCTGGGGATGGTAGGCAGAGGAGAAGGACAGCTGTATGCCCATCTGTTGGCAAAATGCCCTCCAAAATCTAGCCACAAACTGGCTCCCCCTGTCAGACACCAGTACCCTAGGCACTCCATGCAACCGGAATACTTCTCTGGCGAACACCATTGCCAATTCCTTCGCTGAAGGAAGACCATGGAGGGGCACGAAATGAGCCATTTTAGAAAACCTGTCCACCACCATGAATATAAAGGAGTACCCCTTGGACATAGGCAACTCTCCCATAAAATCAATGGAAACATGAGACCAGGGGCGTTCGCCATTAGGCACCGGTTGAAGCAAGCCCACAGGGAGATGTCTCGGGGTCTTAGCGCGGGCACAGGTGGCACAGGCATTTGTAAATTCAGCACAATCGTTTCTCATGGAGGGCCACCAAAATAACTGAGAAAGGGACCATAACAATTGGTCTCTACCAATATGTCCCGCAGCCTTAGAGGAATGGTAGGTTTCAAGCAGCCTAGTACGAAATGGTTCATCGACAAAACATTTGCCCACTGGAGTTTCATGGGGAGCGGACCCCTGAGAGGCCAGGATCTCCTCCCCTAAAGGAGAAGTGATACTCGTGCGTATAGTAGCCAGTATTCTGTCAGGTTGGATGATGGGTGCTGGTGCTTCCACTCTGTCACTGTCGGCCTCAAATTGTCTTGACAGTGCATCAGCCCTGATATTCTTTGACCCCGGTAAGTATGATACAATGAAATTAAATCGAGACAGGAACAGTGCCCACCTGGCCTGACGGGAGGACAATCTCTTGGCCTCCGAGAGATAAGTCAGATTTTTATGATCTGTTAGGATTAATACGGGAGTCTTGGTACCTTCAAGCAAATGACGCCACTCCTTAAGAGCGAGGATAATGGCCAATAATTCTTTGTCACCTATCTCATAGTGGCCTTGAGTGACAGTCAACTTCTTAGAGAAAAACCCACAAGGTCTGAGAGTACCACCTTTCTAGTGTCGTTGCGAAAGTACTGCCCCAACCCCAATATCTGAGGCATCCACCTCTAACGTAAATGGAAGTAGAGTATTGGGGTGGGATAACACAGGAGCCGCAGCAAATGCCAGCTTCAAATTCTCAAAGGCATTCTCAGCAGATACCGGCCAACAAGAAGGATTAGCGCCCTTGTGCGTAAGATCGGACAAAGGTTTAACAATGGAAGAAAAGTTCTTAATAAACCGCCTATAATAATTAGCGAAACCCAGGAAACGCTGTATGGCTTTAAGCCCCTTGGGTTTTGGCCATTGTAAGACAGCTGACAACTTATCCTTGTCCATGGCAATGCCATCATTGCCAATTATGAACCCCAAGAATGGCACACTGGTTCTATGAAAGTCACATTTTTCCATTTTACAAAATAATTTGTTCTCACGGAGTCGTAGCAATACTGCGGATACATCTTTGATGTGCTGTGCCATGTCTTGAGAGTAAATCAATATATCGTCCAGATAAACCACAACACATGTCTGTAACATATCTCTCAGCACATCGTTTATCAGTTCCTGGAAAACTGCGGGGGCATTACATAGCCCAAATGGCATTACAAGATACTCGTAGTGCCCAGCTCGAGTATTAAAGGCAGTTTTCCACTCATCACCTGCTCGAATGCGCACCAGATTGTAAGCGGCCCGTAGGTCCAATTTGGTAAAAATCGAAGCGCCCTTAAGCCTGTCAAAAAGCTCGGTGATGAGTGGTATTGGGTATGCGTTTTTTGCCATTAGTTTATTCAAGCCCCGGTAGTCAATGCATGGTCTTAATTCGCCATTTTTCTTTTTTACAAAAAAGAACCCAGCCCCAGCTGGAGAGGTAGATTTTCGTATGATCCCTCTAGCAAGGGCATCCGAAATGTAATCCTCCATAGCCTTATTTTCCTCACAAGACAATGGATAAGTGTGTCCCTTTGGAGGTACTGCCCCAGGCTGCAATTCGATGCAACAATCATAAGGTCTATGCTGAGGTAGCAAACTGGCCTCTCCTTTGCTAAAAACATCGCCAAACTGTTGGTACACATCCGGTATAGCCGAGGAGGTGCACAGGACCTTAACAGGCTGGATGACGCACTTGTCCATACAAAACTGGGACCAAGCAGCAATTTCACACTTTTTCCAATCAAATTGTGGGTTATGTAACTGTAACCACGGAAAGCCCAATATTACCGCATGGTACGGAGAATTAATCAGTTGAAACTGCTGCTCTTCTCTGTGAAGTGCCCCAATAGTCATAGACAGTGGCATAGTTTCAAACATAACCTGAGGCGGTTCTAAGGGTCTGCCATCAATCGCTTCAATAGTCAAGGGATTTTCTCTTTCAATGCGTGGAACTCCGTGCAATTCAGCAAAGGTATTATCCATAAAATACCCTGCTGCACCAGAGTCAACCAAGGCCAAAACCTCCACAGAGCGTTGTGCCCAAGATAATACCACCTGTATGGTGGGTTTCATTGTGCCCGACACTGGGGACGATTGTACACCACCTAGGGCCTGTCCCCCAAGGTACCCTAGGTGTGTGCGTTTCCCGGACGTACCGGACAGGAATTTAGCAAATGCCCTTTTTTACCGCAGTATAAACACAACCCTTGTCTTCTGCGATAAAGTCTCTCAGCCTTGGTTAGTCTAGTGAAGCCTATTTGCATAGGTTCACTTGTCTCCCGTACAGGTTCACTAGACTTCAATGCCAGGGGAGGGATGGGTGGGCAAAACATGCCACTAGGCTCATTATTCTTTGACCGTAACTTACGATCTCTGGCAATTGATCTCTCACGTATTCTGGAGTCAATTATCATAACATATTCAATGTAGTCATCTAGATCAATAGGTAGATCTTTAGCAGCGATTTCGTCCTTAATGTGGTCATTCAGGCCTTGAGAAAAGCTGCCAATAATGCCTCGTTATTCCAACCTACCTCTGCTGCCAATGTGCGGAATTCGATGGCGTAGTCGCCTACTGTACGCCTGCCCTGATGTATCTCCATAAGACATTTGGCAGCAGAGGTGGTTCTACCAGGAGGCTCAAACACTCTTCGAAAGGATTGAACAAATTCTCTAAAGTTTTTAGTACAAGGTTTAGCATTCTCCCACAAGGGGTTAGCCCAAGCCAAAGCTCTGCCAGTGAGCAAAGATATTGTAAACCCCACCTTACTACGATCATTGGGAAATGCGTGTGCCGTCAATTCCATAAAAATCTCGAGTTGGTTGATGAACCCTCTGCAGAGACTAGGGTCACCATCGTATCTTAGCGGCAAGGGTGCAGAAGCCGTTAACCTTTTAACAGTGCCCCCTAGGGGTCTGGTATCACTCTCCGGTGTCTGACTTGGCGAGACCACCGGGCTAGAGCTAGGTTTGTCAGCAAGTACCGTGCGTTCAAGGATCGTTTGAATTGCAACTGCCAACTGATCCAAAAGTTGCTCGTGCACATCCATCCTCCAATGGATATTCTGTGCATTACCTTCACCTTTGCTGTCTGAGGTCATGGCCCTTTCGTACTGTCACGGTTTATTATGACTCTCAGACACAAGTTTTAGGTAAAAATCAATTTTATTGAAATAATAAATTGATAACGTAGGATGGCAATCACATACATACAGATATATACAGAATATAACAAGACAGAAGGCAGACTCTACCGGTCCTGTCAATATACCGGACAGGACAGTCTGAAGTAATAGAATGTTAGGCTCTACCGGCCTTGCCAATACCGGGTAAGGCAACCTGCAGATGGAATCGCATAACGGTTCTACCAGCCTTACCAATTTACCGGGCAAGGCAGCCTCAATAGATTCATAATGTAGGCTCTACCGGCCCTGCCAATACCGGGTAAGGCAACCTCAGATGGAATGTGGCAAAAGGTTCTACCGGCCTTACCAATACCGGGCAGGGCAGCCCTGAGATAGTAGCAGCAGTCAGATGGTAATGGCAAATTGACAGAATCGTAAAGCCGCAAGGCTTTGGAGCAAACCAGCGTCCGCACGCTGGGACCAACACTGAATTGTATAGCCGATAGGCTTAGGAGCAAACCAGTGACCGCACACTGGTGTAACAAGCGAGTGTATAGCCGTAAGGCTTAGCAGCAAACCAGCATCCGCATACTGGTGTAACAAGTGAGTTTGTATAGCCGCAAGGCTTTGGAGCAAACCAGCGTCCGCACGCTTGGACAAACACAGAATTGTATAGCTGATAGGCTTAGGAGCAAACCAGTGACCGCACACTGGTGTAACAAGCGAGTTTGTATAGCCGCAAGGCTTTGGAGCAAACCAGCGTCCGCACGCTGGGACCAACACAGGATAGTACAGCCGATAGGCTTTGGAGCAAACCAGTGACCACACACTGGTGTAACAAGCGAGTTTGTATAGCCGCAAGGCTTTGGAGCAAACCAGCGCCCGCACACTGGGACTAACACAGGATTGTATAGCCGATAGGCTTTGGAGCAAACCAGTGGCCGCACACTGGTGTAACAAGCGAGTTTGTATGGCCGCAAGGCTTTGGAGCAAACCAGCGCCCGCACGCTGGGACTAACACAGGATTGTATAGCCGATAGGCTTTGGAGCGAACCAGTGACCGCACACTGGTGTAACAAGCGAGTTTGTATAGCCGCAAGGCTTTGGAGCAAACCAGCATCCGCACGCTGGGACCAACACAGGATAGTACAGCCGATAGGCTTTGGAGCAAACCAGTGACCGCACACTGGTGTAACAAGCGAGTTTGTATAGCCGCAAGGCTTTGGAGCAAACCAGCGTCCGCACGCTGGGACTAACACAGGATTGTATAGCCGATAGGCTTTGGAGCAAACCAGTGACCGCACACTGGTGTAACAAGCGAGTTTGTATGGCCGCAAGGCTTTGGAGCAAACCAGCGCCCGCACGCTGGGACTAACACAGGATTGTATAGCCGATAGGCTTTGGAGCGAACCAGTGACCGCACACTGGTGTAACAAGCGAGTTTGTATAGCCGCAAGGCTTTGGAGCAAACCAGCGTCCGCACGCTGGGACCAACACAGGATAGTACAGCCGATAGGCTTTGGAGCAAACCAGTGACCGCACACTGGTGTAACAAGCGA
This sequence comes from Rhinophrynus dorsalis, assembly GCA_037306005.1. Classification (NCBI taxonomy): domain Eukaryota; kingdom Metazoa; phylum Chordata; class Amphibia; order Anura; family Rhinophrynidae; genus Rhinophrynus; species Rhinophrynus dorsalis. The sequence goes on along the minus strand of CM074725.1, from coordinate 144,440,925 downwards.
GTTTGTATAGCCGCAAGGCTTTGGAGCAAACCAGCGTCCGCACGCTGGGACTAACACAGAATTGTATAGCTGATAGGCTTTGGAGCAAACCAGTGACCGCACACTGGTGTAACAAGCGAGTCGCCGATGCAACCAGGCAGGAGGTCGCCAGGATACAGGAGACAGGCGATGCGATGACAGGAACCAACAATGATCAGTCAGGTCAGGAAACAGCAGAGAAGACGTTCAGCAGGAACTGCAACACCAGAGTCTAGGCCGGAACCAGGACTGGAAGTACTTCAGCATGCAGGAAACACTGGAACAGGAGAGATCAGGAACTCAGGAACACATGAGATCAGGAACTCAGGAACACTGGAACAGAGGCCCAGCTATCACTAGCATAGTGATAGCAAGAAGGTCAGAAACAACACGAAAGGGCACTCAAAAGGTGCCCAATCCAGGTTTAAATAGGCAATTAGAGGCGGGCTATCTGCAGACAGCCAATAGAAGCCCCCTACTGGTGACAGACAAGGAACCGCAGCAATCACGGGCACCGTGATAGTAAGGTATGTTAGACAAAACTAAGATCTATTATGATTACTATCCGTGATGAATGACTACTACTCGATCTATGTTCTGTATCATCAGCAATATAATTCACATGTTAGTCGACGTGTAATGATGAAGACCTGATGATCCCACTGTGATTGAAGTTATGACTTACATACAGGTTGATACATGATAGGACATACTGACATACGATGGTGCAGAGTGAGTTGTGAAGTGGAAGGCACTGTGAGACATGGTAATGAAATAGCATAACGCACGTACTTACCTGGTTAATTAATGAGTAGAAAATATAGAACAGCTGAAAACGGAATAAGCTATATCAGGAATCTATAGCCATTAATATGTACTATATATGGACTACAGACCGCTTAAGGCCATCATGGTTTAATTAATGAAATGCTAAGACAGAGCAATGAAGCTGCAATAAACGCTTCAGTGAGCATAATCAATGACTGATACCTAAAAATGCCTGAAGAAGCTTGTAAATGAAGAAATGGATTGGTAGTTTGATATAATTGTAAGCCTTGAAGAAGGGTGATCTGTTACTCTAGAGATCCCCTTAACACCTGTGAATGGAGACAATAGTATTTAAATAGCAGAATGTGTCATGCTTAATAATCTTAATAACCTATTTAGCCTGTTGTACGAGGACACCCATGATCATACTCTTAAGAGATAAGGGTGTATGAGTCCTAGCCCATAAAATTACTAACCTACAATTTTTTTTTTTGGTGGGGGAGTACAGGGAGACCATTAATAGGGATTGTTAGAGTGGGGCAGGGGTAGAGGATCTGTAAATAGGCAATATTAATCTGGCAGGAGCTTCAGCACAAATTGGACTGGAGGACATAGCAAGAGGATAGGCCAATTAATAGGGGATTTCAGTCATTAAGGAGTGCAATAAGGTGTGAGTTAGTATCTTGCTGACATCTTGTGAGAGATGTTTAGAAGGTGAAAGTGGCAGGATTTTTCAGTAGCTGGATTAGTTGTTGTCCTCATCTATGATTTGTTACAGTGGCTGGGAAGTCTTAGGAACAAAAACGTTATGCAGTTTCATGCACTGATCTTGTGACTGAGACAACTCTACCCCCTTAAACCCTATGATAAACATGCAAGGTCCTGCTTGGGAAGTGTTTTGAGCATGAGAGTGGCAGTTGTGTTTGAACACCTTTGGATTATGTGCTATCAGCATCAGTGTTTTGGTTACAAGAGTTGTTTAATAATTTTATGCTTTTACCTTCACTGATCTTGTGACTGAGATGTTTAGGCTTAAGCTTCAACCCTGTAATAAACATTATTTCTGGTCAGTGCAATAATATGAACTGAATGATATATGAGGTAAGATGGGACATATTATTGATCGTTAAACGATGATTGGTATGAGAAAATGAAATTAATATTTCACTGACCGTATGATGGGTTTGACACCAGGAGTGATAAGACTTCTTCCTCTTTGCTTTAATGTGAAGTGACCGGATGAAACTGCTCGCCGGATACAGGGAAGGCTGCCGGGATTAAATACCCTGCAGCCCCTCCCACAAATTCAGGTGAGCCTTCCACATCCCATAAATTATTTTTCCAATATCAGTTCTATTAGACTGTCTGGAACAAATAAATTAATTTGCTACATTTCTGTTCATCCACTGTATGATAGACTATCATATAATCCTGACAATAAACAAATAAATAGGTAATTAATTCATAATGTGATACAGTTTACTAATCCTATGACATTTTGAAGTTCTTCCTTGGATTTCTGGTTGCAAATTCATTGTTTGATGGATAAATCCATTTTGGGTTTTGATAACTGAAGTTGCATGCATGTAGGAGACAGAAAACAAAGCCTGAAGCCCTCCAGCTATTGTGGACTGCAACTTCCAAAAAGAAAAATCATTATGCTATAACAATAGGTGGGTTCACCTTTTAAACTCTAATCTCCTCCCTATTTTCCCACCACTAAGGTGGAGGGAATGCTCTTCCCCCAGCTTTCCATTGATTGTGGAGGTGAAACCATTATACTTTGTTCCAGTGGCTGCCCTCCACAACTAGGAAAAAGAAGGCAGGAGGACCCTCCACCTTATGTGTCCTCTGGGGTCTTTCTGCCTCTGGACATCTTTATGCTTCAAGTCAGTTCCAGAGTTTTATCCTCTGAATTGTATCATGCAGCAAGCAACAACAAATTCTAAAGTAAATAACTACAGCAAAAGAAAATATAATTTATATTATGAACTTTATTCTAAATCAGAACAGAAAAATACAAAAAGATGAGAAAACACAAACTATAGTATAGTGATTAATCAAACTGAGACCAATGTACTCATATTTGGAAGGAAAACACATTACTCTTCTCAACTAAGCTTTATATATCAGTGCTGTAAATCCAGTAGAGTGTTAGGCTGTACAGTCCAAGATGTAATATGTATGTATGTATAAATCTCTAGCATATTATACAGTACAGTACAATAATAATTGTGGACAAAATAATACACTATTGGCTGCATTATTTAAGCTAAAACAGAGCAATCTGTGGGAAATGCACATTCAAGTGCTTAAAAATCCAACATTCAAAACTCACCGTATAAATTAAATTGATTTTCATTTCTTGCCTATGCTGCACTTATTTTCACCTCTTTAACTTCCAGCACACAGGCACATATGGTTTATACAGATCTTTTTGATGAAGGTATTTTACCAGAAGGAATACATGGATGTTGCCTCTTGTTTACAAGTATATCCCAGACTTATTTTATCTACTTCAGAAGAGTGAAAGGCTGAGGTGACATTGCCAGGACTAGAACCTGCAATGTTGCAGCTCAAGCATATTCTACAGTATATGCATTAACCAAGTAAGCCATCTCATCAGTCAGCTCTGTCTACCTCTGGCAGCATACCAAGCACAATATGGGAGGAAATAAACATTCACAAAAGTTCCACTGATTTAATGCTTTGAAACATTTAACTCACCCACAGAGCTGGAATCATCTATTCCCCAGAACAATGTTACCCTATCATAGATAACTCATCTTTCTATAATATTACCAAATTGTTGCAAATCTTAAGATATGGATAGTTTGCATTTAGAGAGGTGGCATAGCCTTGCCACCACATGCCATTATATCACAACTCCATCATACCTCACTTTTAACAACTGGAAATTGCTAAAGTGGGAATAGAAGAGTATCATAAAATTAGGTGATATATCAGATGGTGGTATCAATAAAGTGGAACATATCCACAAAATCTGAAATGTAAAACAATAACTTTAACTTGCGCCTACAGTTAAGGCATGCACAGGAGCGGTTCAATCTTAAATGTTGCTTTGAAAACATTGTGCGGCTACACTCCACATTCAGCATGTTGTCTTGATGAAAAGGGCGACATGAGAATCTCGCCCTGCATAACAAAGAGGGCTTGTCATGTAGCTGCCTAAAACGGCGCTTCAACATTTTGTGCCATACCTTGGTTTACTTGCCTCCACAGTGTAGCATCATCCACAAACCCTCTTCAGTCTTCTGGTAGTGCTTCCAGGTTGAGCTAGTGCCCATAAAGACCACTGCTTCATTCCAGCTGTTGTGTCTCTTCCCTTGAGCCTAAGTGCCTGCCAGTCTTCTGTTGCTAAAGATGCCAGTCTCTCTCTTTGATTATCTTCCTGGGTTACAGTGTTGTCAAGGATCCTTGCTAGTATTTCCAGTGTGTCAGCTCCCTTCAGTGGCTGTCTTCAGTAATTACATTCTGCTCTGTTTAAGGCAGCTACATGAGAATCTCACCCTGCATAAAGTGCAACATGTTGAATGCTGTGTATAACCAGGAGACCTGAAAAGTAATTTCTAATATGTATGCATCTCTATGAAGAAGATGGAGATTACCTAATGCAAAACTAGGCTGTGTGGAAGATATATAGAGCATAACAGAAACTGAATGTATTAAGATATTCATTCACAAAAGTTTCTACAAATTTGTTGTTGCATGAAGCTGATTAACTTGCTACAAATTGATTGGTGGAGCAAACAAAGGCACTAAGGTTTAAAAGAACACTAAACGGAGTTTCCTATTATACCCCGAGGATGTATCTGTTGATAAGAAACACATATGTCAGACTTCTTCAGACACTTCAGAGCAATATTTGCACATTTCTGACATTTATCTCCACCATTTCCCACACGGCTACTTTGTTACCACATTGGAAAGGACAGGAGGCAGCCCATATCACACAGCGGTAGGGGGCTCTGCCCACTTCATGAATCAGAGACCAGCAGCCAACTAAGGACATTCAGGCAAGTGGTCACTTCTATAAATTTTACTCATCACAGACGGAAGAGCAAGCATCCATGTGTGTATATATATATATATATATATATATATATATATATATATATATATATGCTCTAAGGTCCAGGGGACCTTAGATATGGGCTGCCTCCTGTTCTTTCCAATGTGGTATCAAAGTAGCCGTGAGGGAAATGGTGGAGATAAATGTCAGAAATGTGCAAATATTGCTCTGGAGTGTCTGTAGAAGTCTGACATTTGTGTTTCATATCAATGGATACATCCTGAGGGTATAATGGGAAACTCCATTTAGTGTTCTTTTAAACCTTAGCACCTTTGTTTGCTCCACCAATCAATTTGTAGCAAGTTAATCAGCTTCATGCAACAGAGAATTTGTAGAAACTTTTGTGAATTAATATCTTAATACATTCAATTTCTGTTCTGCTCTATATATCTGTTGTTCAAAGACATTTGTTTAAAAATATATATTTTTTTCAAAAAACAATGTAATTATCTAAAAGGAGGAAATATACATGGTAAAAAATGTTTTCTTTTAAATATATATATTTTTTTTAATTCTCCAGTTTGACGTCGAATATATATATATATATATATATATATATATATATATTTTTTTTTTTGCTGGCCCCAGGGCTCTTCCATACATGAAGAACACTTCTGAAGGATTAAGCAAATGCTTAAACTAGTGAACCCTAAAAGAAAACTGTATCTAACTGTATATATAAAATAATGAAAAATAAATAAAGTGTAGTTATGAAATAAATAAATTGTAAAATAAATTATTGAAAAATAATATAAAAAAATAATAATGTAAAGACAAAAATGACTGCTCTAAAAGCACAATATAGAACACAATCCTATAAATACAGTCCATGCCATTGTAATCCTCTAGCTACAATTGTAACACATAAGCAAAGTATGAACATCTAGTTTATCATTATATCCCCTAGGTATTAATGTGTCACAATTGTATAACTTTCTCTTTGACGTAATATATGGCATCTATTTCCCTGAGTATAATTTGAAGTCATGTGTTCTAATAGTATAACCAAGGTATTATCCATAGATTTATTGCGGAATTCCCTATAATATCTGGCTAGTTGATAATTTCTATCTGATGTTATAAAAGCCCTTCTATGTTCCAGAGATTTGTCCTTCAGTCTTCTCTTGGTTCTACCAATATATTTCTTGTTACAAAGGCAGACTATACCATAGACAAAAAAACTAGTATTACATGTAATATGAATTTGTATTGGGTGTTTGATTCCTTTCTCATCTATGACTTTTTTTGCTTTATGTGTAATATATTTACAGGTAATACACCTACTCATATTACGTTTAAATATACCTTTCTGCAGGAAGAACTTATTTTGTTCTTTAATCATTTTCATTGGATGTTTCTTTTTTGAAAAAAAAAATTGTTATTTTTATTTTTGGTATATACAATATAAATTTGTCACTAGAGGGTACCCTAGGGATCTAGTTGAAGACTCATATCTCCAGGTGGCCACTATTGACAGAGAACAAATTCTGCACTCTAAAAAAGATATAGCAAAGAAGATAAATCATCAAAATAACCCCAAATTCATAACCAAATTATTGTGTTCTAGATTGTGCTTTTAGTGCAGTCATTTATTTTATATTATTTTTGTTTTTAATTCTTTGCACTTTTTTAAATTATCTTTCATTTATTTATTTTACAATTCATTTATTTCATCACTACACTTGATTTATTTGTCATTATTTATATATACATTTAGATACTTTCTTTTAGGTTTCAATAGTCTGCACATTTGGTTAACCATTCAGAAGCGTTCTTCATGTGGAAGCCAAATTGTAGAGTTTAAAAGAAAACATTTAAAAGAAAACTTTTTATACCATATAAATTTCCTCCTTTTTGATAATTACATTGTATTTAGATAAGTACATTGTTTTTTGAAAAAAATATGCATTTTTAAACAGGTTTCAGATGGATCCTTGACTTTGACCAGAAGATCCACAAAGTCATGTGTCATATGAAAGGACTGACGATGGAAAACATGCACCCTTCTGCTGAACATGGAAATAAATTTCTGGGAGAGAAGAGCAAACCCTGTGACCATACCAAATTTTACCTCAGTGGAATTTAAGTTCTTGGGAATAGGTCAGATGAATTTACTCCTGGTTTGCTATCAATCCCAGGCTTGTGAGATGCTGTAAAGATCTCAGATTATCTTCCCTTTCCTACTGTTTTGAAGTTGCAATGATAAGAATTTCATCCAATTAAGATAATACAGTGATACCTTCTAATCTTAGCTGTTGCAGAGTAACTGCCAGAGTGTTGGTGGAAACCGTTGAAGCTGAAGTCAACTATCAGAGCTGAAGCCTAAATGAAAGGAGGGGAATTATTAGCGTTTGTCCTACTAAGCAAACCTGAGGTACTTCCGAAGAGATGGTCTTAATATACATCCATGAGATCCAAAGATGTAAGGAAGGGTCCAGGCAAATGGTCCTGATGTTAGAGGCAACCGACTCCATTTTGAGGTGTCTCATCGTGATGAAGTTGTTGGCTCCCTTCAAACCCAAAATAGTATTGAATCCTCCAGACTGCTTCAGGACCATACATAAGATTGAATAGGCTGTATAGAATAACATAGGAATTGGAGAGTTTATCACACTGGAGAGTTTCTCATCCCTTTTCTTCCCTTAATTCATAGCCCCTGGAGTAATACTGGAGCAAAGCAGTTGCAATATAGTGTACAAATAAAAATTCCCCAAATCCCTGTTGATTTAGATGGGTATTTTAACTCTTTCATTTTCTAGTTTCAATAGAATTTTATTGATTTTCAAGACAATACTTTCAAAACAAAACAACAGAATTAGAAGAAAAGAAAAGATGAAATGACAGAAGAAAAAGAGAAAAAGTTAGAAAGAAACCACATAGGAGTGGGAGACAGGGAGGAGAAGGGTGGGAGGGGGAGAATACAGGGCTCGATGCATCCATTGAACGATGGCATGGCTAACATCGAGCTTACATAGTACAACTCAGAACACATTTCAGGTCACATGAGAATGAAAAAACAAAACAGATGACATGCTAAATAAATACATAACGATTTCCAGAAATATAGTGTATCAGTTATAGCACGTGCGGGCGTGGGTCCCCCCACGCAATTCCGCCCGCGTAGGCAGGCAGACATGCAAGAGGGGAGCCACGCACTCACAGGAGCGCAATCAAGGGGGCCGACCACCCATTCCACCCCACAATAACCCTGACTTGGTAACAACAAGAGTCTCACGTGGGGCAGCTCAAGAGATAAGAAGGGGGAAATCAGGTCCCTCCAGGAAAAGCATCCAATGTAGTCAGGTCCCATTGTATTTGGCTACCTGATCAGGGGAGGAAGAGGCCAATTCTGCCATTACCCTAAGCTCTTCAACACGTTCCACCCAGGTAGAAAGCCTACGTGGTGATTGCTCCCCCAATACAGAGAAATCAAACTGTTGACAGCCACCAATAGGTGGGGAATCAGCTTTCTCCTATACCCAGAAGGGCTTGAGGGTAACTCTTTCATTTTCAATGGGTCTTTAATGCATTGTGATATAATGTACTGTAGACCTCTCCAGCAATCAAAGAGTTAAAAGTCCTATTTAAATAAATGGGGAGTTTTAGTTGTCTCATACAATGATGCTAGATTGCCCCATAATCACACTACTTTCGTTTTAAACACTGACCAAAATTGGAGAAAGATCTGCACAGGAGGATGTAAATGATTTATAGAAGTACTGTTGATTTAACATTTTTAACCCCTTAGTGACCGGCCGTGCACATACACAGCCGGCACTTAACGCCCGCCGAACTTTTTTTCTTCATTTTATCAAATTACTTCCGGGACATACATGTACGTCCTCTGTCCACCTGGGACATCCTCTCGGGACGTACATGTACATCCTCAGACAGTAAGGGGTTAAATAAAGTAATAACATTTATTGAATATATTATAATTAGTATAAATAGCTAGTGTTGTCTGGGCAGTATAACACTCAACACAGTGTGATGGAATCTATAATTTACAATTATGTGCTCTAGGAAAAAGGATTGCTATTTAAATTGCTGGGAATGGCAGTCTCAGAGAAGATCCCTGTAAGACCGTATTAAGATTTTTTTTATAGCACTGCGTATCTGAGGCATCAGGACACACGATTTATATGACCATGGGTAGACCACTTTTATGTGGCACTGTCAAAATTAGGATTTTGGAAGTCTGAGAAAAAGCCACAAGACTAAGGAAATCCCTAGCAAGTTAGTGCAAAACTAAACAATGGGGAGGAGGAGGAGAAACTATAACTGGATATGCACGTATAGGTTAAATACTTAAAGGGATAGTAATACTTTGTTTTAACTTTATTTTATTTTGTAGGCATTAAAAAAGCATGAAGAATGATATAAGTCTTATCTCTCAAACCTTTATGGTTTATGAGATATTCACAAGCAAAGTTTCCCCCTCCCGCCCCTTTTACCTAGTGTAAGCCATCTCTTCTCATATGGGGAATGCAGTCTATAGACCAGACAGATAACAGAAGGGGACACTCTTATTCCTATGAAACCAATGAAATCCCTGCCCCCCTTGACAAGCTTTTCAGGTTTTTCCCTTATCTTAATTGAAGATTGTCCCTCTCTGCAGTCTACCTGAGCACCTCCCTTCTGCTGTGGCTGAACAGTGTGACATCAGTAAAAGGGGCGGGAGGGGGACATTTTTTCATTGAATTACTCTGGAACTACAACTCTGACAGAATTGAAATAACACTCTCCAAAGTCCAAATACTATGATGATTAATTAGAGCTGCTTTTATTATGAAACATTACTATCCCTTTAACACAGAAAGAGCAGTAAACATTGTTATTAGAGACAATTTTAATGAATATTTCCATATATGACCAACAATGTAAATTGAGAAATAAGGGCAGGGCACTTTAATGCATGGGCATACTTGAGGGCCTCCAGCCTCAGTGGCCTCACCTGGGGTTCCCAATAATCCCAGTTTTACAAAAAGGAACTAATTTACCAGATGGTCAGAGAGTAGTGAGGTTAATCTGGGTGCAGAACTCGTAAACATGGCTGCTTTCCTCACAAGTATGAAGGAAAATGGAAGGCTACCACTGAATTTAAGAGTACCATATGCAAAGGGTTTCCTATATGCGGGGCCTCCATTCACAATTTCACCTGGGGCCTCAAGGGTTTTTAAGACAGTTAGCATAAGGATATGGGCATGAATACTCGTGGATGAGAAGAACTTGGATGAATCAGAAGACCTTGAAGGAAATATATAATATGTAATGTAATAAAAATGTAGACATAGAACTGAGAACCAGGAGGAGGCAAATGCAAAGGGCATCCACTGGAAATTGTAACGCAGAGAAAAAGGAAGTCAAGTATATCAAAGACAAGAAAAAAATAAGGGAACTTAAAGAGGCTCTGGGAGATTCCTCTCCTTGGTCTAGAAGTCCATTGATTGTTTGACCAAGGTTAATATTTCTAGTAACCAGGTTAAGAATATTGTAAAGAATGCACATTAAATTAAAGACAGGTGGAAAACAGGCCACTATATTATGATGTCAAGCCCGATTGGGGTTCTATCTATATATTTAGAGAACCTTTATGTTGCGGTCTTGCAGATTGTGGGTATCAATCTAATTTCAGATCTATTTGATGGTAATGATCTCACTCCTTTTATAGACATGCAATAATTATAATTTGCTCATTGGGGAAGAATATTAATATCTTAGAATTAAGAGTTATATTAGGGCTAACCTGGTTCTCCCGGGTGATAATTGGGATAGTCTGATGAATTTACATTTTTCTTCGAAATTAATTTCTAAGATTATGAAAGTTTTCTCTAGACAAACCCCTATGGATAAATCAAAAGTTATCCAGAAGTGGGAGAAGGATATGAATCGTGTATTTTTGCTTCAGGTATGGTTTATGGTGTGGAAAAATACGAGGAAAGCTGTTCACTGTGTTAATCTTTATGAACAATATTATAAATTACTCCAGAGATGGTTTATGGTCCCGGTCTGACTATTTAAGTTTAAGGCGACTAATTTGAATAAATGTTGGTGATGCTTGAATGAGGACGTGACCCATTACCATATATGGTGTGGATGTCGTAAACTGAAGGGAGAAAAATCTGGAAGAAGTATTCTTGAGAATTCTGGATACTGAATCATATATTTCTCCGCAATCCTTTCTCTTCCATATTGAGCTTCCAGAAGAAAATAAACATGTTAAATATCTCCTTATTAACGTTCTACTGGCGACTAAAATGTGTTTAGCCAGACATTGGTGGAGTAGAGAGGTTCCAACATGGGAAGTTTTATATGGGAGAATTTGGGAGTTGTGGAAGATAAAAGGAGATTTACAATTCGGGGTGGGTTAATAGAGATATAACCGATAAGATGGAGGAATATAACATTAGACCCCCGCAAAGTCTACCTCTGCTGAAAATAGATGAATATAGGATTATGTCTTTGGTGTGCTATAGTTAATCTGTTGTATATAGAATGATGATGCTTGAAAGATCTGTCTAATATTTGTTTTGTAATTTTATATGTTGAATAAACAACAAACAAAAAAAAAATATATTTAAAACAGTTAAAATAGTGTAAACAATTAAGTAACATATAAAAATATAATTATTTTATGTTTTTAACAATGTAACTTTTTTAAATTATTTATATTAGTTTCCTATTTTCTGTGGGTGATGGTAAAGTGAATTAGATTTGTTTGATTTGATTGGTCAGTATTTAATGCCCATACACGTAGATATTATATAAGAAATGTCAAACATGTTAACAAGCTTAATACCCCTGATGAAGTGACTGTAAAGCATCAAAAAACATGTAGGTGACGTGATTAGATACACACACCCTTGCTGCCCAGAACCCTTTCTTCTCATGTTTACCAGATATATCCTCATGCACTGCCAGATCTTACTCTTGTCACAATGAAAAGCCTTACCCACTGATGTTGCAGAATTTCAGATATGGGACTGAGGCCTAGAACACAGTGAAACTGATTTTAAGAAGGTTGTTTGAATTGAGCTCTGTATCCCTGTGGACTCTGCTCCTCTGCTCCTGAGATATGGGAATGCAGGCAGGCACAATAACATGAGAGACTGTTGGGGACATTAAAATACTAAATGGGGCACTGGTATCCAAAGGAACTGAAACTGAGGCCAGACATTGTCTGATTTAAATGTAAGTTTGATGCCTACTCCAGATTTTATGTTTTTTAATAAATAGTTCTTTAAATATTACAAGCTGCACTCCTCTCTTCCTTTTTTTTGTTAAATAGTAAAAATGTGTATAGTTATAAATGACTGCTGTTTGAAGGACACACACATTCCTAAGTCCTCCTGTTAAATTAATAGCCTTTTATTCTTAAGGTATGGATCATTTAAGAGCCTTTTTGTATTTTGTGACTTTCTATGTTTTTATGTATTCTTGTTAGGAAACAAAAAAGTCATTGTAACTCTCTGGTGTACTGAAAACTTCACCACTTTCTATTTATGATACATTCTATAAATATATATGTAAATGGCACTTTAAACCATTACCCATTTCACCATTCTTCTAATTCTTGTTAGAAAAAAATATAATTTTAACTCTCTGGCTCATTGAAAACTTTACCACTTTCTATTTGTAATATATTCTATAAATATATATGTAAATGCCACTTTAAAACATTACCCATTTCGCAGTTTTTCATAAATACTATTAGCCTCTAGGAGAAGAGATAAATTCCACTGTTCTGTATGGGACTGTTCTATTCATTGCAAACTTTTAAGTCATAAAAGAAACAATAAATGGCCAAGTGCCTGTATTTTGCTGCTGAATAGGATTGCCCTTTTGCATGGCCAGAATATTTATGTCAGTGCAGAAGAGTGAATCAAAACATAGCTGAATTCAACCTTGTGATATAAGGAAAATCATTTGTTCCCTTGGGTATTTTATTCTGCCTTGGGGCTGTGCGTTTTAAGAGAAATTCTCTGTTCAAAGTCTCTTTAGTATCTACTGATGAGTTCTAAAAGTGCTCATTCAAGCCCTGTGGGCTTATACTACAAAGGATTATTATGTGAAGCTGTAGTTACCCTAATGGGACCTGACACTTAGTGACTGATATGATACAAAAACTTGTGAGTTATCACCTCAGAAGAGACTTAACTAAATGGTTTCATTCATGTCAAAAGTCTAGAGGATTATGGGAAATTGTCAGTATCATTTCAAACAGTATATAGGAGAAAAAAAGCAGGGTAATTGCTTATGGTGTACGTTCTTAGTAGGCGCAAAGGATTAGGCTGGCTCTGTATACATAAATCAGGGTTGGGTCACCAGTGGCTCTCCAGCTGTTGTTATACTGCAACTCTCCCAAGGAAGATAGGAGTTGTATTTAAATCATATCTGGAGAGCCACATTTTGTGGACTCCTGACCTAAACAATAATGTCATTTTATTGATAATTAAGAACAAATCTCTAGTATGTGTACATGCTGAATATATAGATTTGTGGCCCAAGTTCCATAATATTATATTCCAAATGCATTGCATTGTTCTGACTAAGTATTTACATGTAATGAAGTGTTTATGGAAATTGCCCTGAAACAATTAATACCGGTACTCATTTGCTGACATATGTTGCAGACTCTGAATGATACTTTTTTTTACTTCTTAAAGTGAAACAAAATATATGTAAGATAATTAAAAAAATCTATCTATATAAAAAGCTACCCATTAAAAATATTTATTGACTAAAAATATACTTATTTTTATTGCTCTGACACAGAAATCTAGAAACCAGAATTCTCAGATGTCTCTGCAGATTACAAATTCTTTTTGTTTAGTTTTCATGGATTACAAATGCTCTGTTTTCCATTTCAACCATCAAACATAGTATACAGAAATACAATGTTGTATACAGGCAGCCCTGTACTTTGGGCCATTCATTTCTGTTTGCCTCACAGGTGGGGCATCCTGTAACTATATTTATTCACAATAAGAAGAAACCTTATTTAGCGTGATAACTTCATTTATTTTTATAAGGACGTTTAAGTTGACATTTTTTAATATGGCAATAATTGTTATAACAAATATGCTTTGTTGTAACCATTTAAGAACTTCTACTCAAACATCTCTTTAATAATAAGAGTTTAGAACTCTGAGTAGTATGTGCCCTTAGATTATACAAACAATAAACTACAGTTCCCGTCATTCTCAGCCAGTGACTGCTATGATTAGTGGGTGAATGAAATTGAAAAATAATTAATTCTACATAGAAATAAAATTAATATAGTTTTAAAAATGCAGATGTTCCTAAACTCTTGAAAAGCAGAGGGTGCGCAGTGCATTGTTGTCCTCATGGTGTGTTTGCCTGTTGTGTTATCTCCATGAAAGTTTCCCATTATGCCTGCAATGCATATAAATTGCCCTTATATGAAAAAGCATTTTGTAAATTTTGCAGAGAGTAAATGCTGTTTTGTCACAGGTTGGTGTGTGTGTGGGAGGGGGGGTGGGATTCTACTTGCTGTCCGTTCTTCTTGCTTGTTTGGTCTCTACTGAATGCCTCCTCCTATGGAATAAAATCACTGGAATCAAATGGCATTTTTTCAGAACATATTGCCCTATAGTTTGTAATATGTGATATACATATATGTGTGTTATACATCTGTTTACCAACAGATGTTGCTAAAGGGCCATATTCATCCAGAGAGAACTTAAAAGAGTACTAATGTTATAATACATGTTTTTCTTTTATGAGGAAATCATTTTGTAGACATTTAAAGGTTTCCAAACCATTCAAAAAAATCATAGATATCTGAAATACAGGACATACTTGAAAACGAGAGAAATCTCAATGTATTCTTCCTGGTAAAACATTTTCTAAATAAATATTGCATAAACTCTTTTTATGCACTCCTACTCTTGACTAAGAAGTGAGAGGTACAAAGGAAAATTGCTTTATCCACCCTTAAGATCAGCATGAACAAGTTCATATATCTTAAATTCTATCATGGTATGGAAACATATACGCATATATTTGTGAATATCACAACATACTTTTTGATATAAATGCAAGTGCTGACATTATAAACTGGCAGATGAAAGAAGAAATGAATGGTCCACAATGAGAACTGTGTCTGTGATTGGAGTGTGAATCATGCCTCGAATATTGGAAATATTGGTATAACACCCATGAGGAAGAGGCCTGAGTGGTATTGATAGCTTGTATCCTAAATCTGCTTAGTTAGCCAATAATGGAGAGTGACAAAACATACTCCATACACTGCATACACTCCATACAGAGTGAGATTGTCTTCCCATAAATTGTCAGAAATTATTGAAAACAAACAGATATATACTGTTTGTTTTCACATGACTTTTGGATAGACTAACCTCAAACTCTTATGTTTTGTTCTAGTGATCCCAATTTGCTGTGTATGATGGTCTTATGGGGAGAAGAGAAAAGGGGCCAAAAAGATTGCAAATGGTTCCCTCAGTGTAAGGGTGCAGTTAATACTTTTTTTCAGGTAAAATAACATGATGGTACAGCAAAAATTTTGCTCAAAGCCATTGAAATAATTCTGCAATTATTTGCAGTTTTTACTGACTTACCTGGACACACCTACTCCTCTCACTCCTGCTTAGCAATTATATGTGCACCTGTTAGCTCTCTGGGGGTATCCTATTTCAATGTCACCCTCTATTTGGCGACCATCAAAATGGCGAGATCAGAATGTCGCCTGCACCATGCAATAAAAGAAGGCAATATTCACTCAGGTGTAATTAACCATAATACAGCATGTTGCCTTTTCCCACAGGTTATATAACTAATGCAGCTTGTTGTCCGTGTGAAAAAAGGCCTTAAAACTCTTCCTAGTAGCATAACACTGTATTCCAAAATACCTTAATGGGGGAACTGTCCCTTCTGGATAGGCTAGTTCAGTTTCTCTTTGTTCCAGTCCTCGAGACACAAAAAAGGTCGGGTGTTAAGGATATCCCTACTTAAGATCAATCACTGAGACTGAATCACTGATTTGTCACCTTTGCTGAAGAATGGATATCCTGAAAACCTGACCTGCTGGTATGAACTAAGAGCAGCATTGAGGCTCACCAAGCTAAGTCATCAGAAGAACTCTACCATCTTCTACTAGTCTTATTGTTTTATTATCATCTATTATTTACAGGGCTTAGTGCCAGACTTAATGTAGATAGATTAATTCACAGATGATTTAGGATGATATTCAGCGATCTAAAGAGATACAATACTGAGGCAAGCCAACTGCAGCATAGAGTGCAAATGAAAATTCTTCAAATTCTCATTGATTAATTAGTAATTTTAAAAAAAGTTGATTTTCATGTGTACTCTAAGGTGCAGTTGGTTTGCTCCAGAATTGTACCTCTTTAGGTCCTTAGTTCCTCAATGAGAAAAACACCAGCTGGACAAAAAAAGATCGCCACGGAGTGGAACTCAGGCCAGAGCCTAATGCAGTCTCTGAGCATGTGTCTTCTCTCACAAACACACGTACATGTGCTTTGAAATGCACATACACATATATTTAAGCACACATCTGAATCAGGACACAGGTATACCTGCACAGCCTTCCATAACATTATTTTATTAAGTACTAGTGTAAAAGCCCGTGTACACGGGCCAAGGTCTGGGTAATGTAAACCCTTTGAGTGCCAGAGGGGTAAAGCAATGCTTTGTGTACCCCTCTGGCACTCAGAGGGTTAAGCGGCCACTACCGCACTGCTCCACACGATGCAGTCTTGCTTTGCCTCACTCACGTGATGCAATCATGTGCAGTAGAGACTGCCTGAATGCGGGCAGTCTCTACTGTGCATGACTGCATCGTGACAAACATCCTAGCAAATTATTATATAGGATGCCCTGTTCCCAGCCATGTGAACATCAGGCCACCCCACAAAAATGATGTGCATTGTCTACACCACTAAGGAGATTGCTAGCAGGCTACGGGTTTCTCACCATTTCTATTCAGCACCCAGGCCCCCCTTTTAATATCATTGTAGCCTATAGGCCCAGATGTTCTCATCCCTGTTAAATGTTTTGATGCTGAGCACAGCAAGCTACGTTGCTTATGCAGAATCTCATTAAAACTTGCAAACCCATCCATTCTTCTACCTACAGCTGTAAGTGTAGAGTATCTTGATCAGTTTTAGTAAATAGCAGATTTTCCACATTCCATTTAAGAGGTCAGAAACACACAATTTTGCCTCTTTGTAAAGTGCGCCATTGCTCCTAAGCCTTTCGGTTTTTCACTCTCAGTTTCTTTTAGTCTATCCCTGGGGCTGATGTATTAAGAGGAATTTGAGTTATTATGGGATTAAATCAACTGGACCATACTGAACAAATAAACATTTTCAATGATTTAAAAGGTGGCTTTAACCTCTTGAATACTAGTGAGGTCTCCAATGCAGTCCTTCTTAGTACATCAGCCCTTAGTCTCCCTCTCTATATTTCTAGTATTCTTTCACTTTTTCTGTATCTCTCTTTATTTCTCTTTCTCTATCTTTTTCTCAGTCATTATTGCTATTATTCTTTTATTTTCACTCACATGCAGTGTCTCTCTCACTCTCTATTTCAATCTGTCCTGTGGTTCTCTAGCTGTTGTTGTAGACACAGCTAGACACACACTTTGCGGATTTATCTGAGGAAAAATACAGAAAATATCCACCATTTCACTACAACCAATGAAATTCCTGTGAGAACTTTGCCAATTTGGGTTCAATTTCTGCCCATGTTTTCTATGGCAGTGAAAAAGTAGAGCAATCCTCAGTTGAAAGTAAATGGTGTTAGGAGGCCAAGTCCTATGACACATTAGCCTTGAAAAAAATGTTACCAGGTTGTGGCCTATGACATCATACCTAATCCATGAAAACATTATTAGCAGGCTGATTCTTACAGAAACAGCCTTGAATAAATTGTTAGCAGGTCTTCACTTTAAACTGGTGACCTGCATACTGGAGATTTCATAGACTGAGGGGTTACTGAGAGACTACTACCACAGATGCTATATGTTGCAATTGTACTAGTAGTAGGTAGCAGTGGCACTGCACTTTGAACAGCAGCAGAAGCACACATAGTTAGAGTTGTGGATGTTGACCTGTGTACTGCTTAGTTAATAATAGTGAGTGTGTGGAAGGTTGGACTTGGAAGAGGTGACGGTGGTGACAATGACAGAGATGGCAGTGTAGTATTAAGCATGTATATTTGCCTAGACTTTCCTGCTGTTGTCTCAAATAATTTATAAACAGGCACATTATTCCTTTTCAGTGTTGGAAGATGGATCTTTTCCTTTCAGGTACAGCTAATTTGTTTGCCATTTCATTATCACTGACAGTATCTACTTCATTTGCATCAGAAGAAGGGGAGGAAGTGAAGGGACATTCTAAACCAACATGTTCATCAATAATTAGGTCAGTAGCTTCATCTATTTCTTACTCACTACTTACATATTCTTGTAGCTTTTTGTTAAAGTCTGAAAAATTTTCTTTTAAGTGTTCCCCTTTATAGAACATTGGCCATTAGTTTTCTGCGGGGTGTCACTAATATTGTCTGAAGCATCAGTTGGTCACACAGCTAAATCCTCCTCTGCTGTGGCAACAACAATAGAATGTGACTCATCATTGTTCTTATTGTTAAAAGGCTGATTCTGGTGTAACTTTTCTTCTCACTTTTACAAACAGCCTCCTCAGGAGGAGGAGGGGGTCATCATCATTTACTGTACAAGCTGCACCAACCATGGTCACAGTCGGTATTTTTAGTATATGGGGTTCTATGGCTACCAGTGGGCAAGGGAACAAGGCTGGGGGCCAGGCAGTGTGCATGGGGTCCTATGGCTACCAGTTGACAAGGGAACAAGGCTGGGGGGCAACTGGTAGCCATAAATCCCCATGGACACTGTCTGACCTCCAGCCTTGTTCCCTTGGGATTGTACAACAAATATGACCATGAAAAATTATACAGAGCTGAGGGGATGAGAGTGAATTGTATACTGTACTTTTCTAGCCCTTTGAGTGCCAAAGGGGTGTGAAATGCACACCCCTGTGGCACTCCATTGGGTAAGGGAATGATACTGTTCATGGTGCTGAAAGGATCCTCTCCAGTCCCCTACAGACCAAGTGGGGAAGCAGAGAGAATGCTCTCCTACTTCGGAGTTGTCTACTGCTGGTGATGTGTAAGGGAGGGCATCCCTTTCACATTGCCAGCAGTTTGACAACCATCCATGCTTATTATTGACTGAGGGCTGTTACTGCATAGGAACTACAGGTAGTTCCCAGTATCTCCAACCTCAAGCGGGCGAAGTTGGGACTTTGAACTCTGACAGCAAAGGCAGCTATTGGAGCTTAGTACATGTGTCGAACAGCCACATTAATATATAAACACACCCACATGAATATGATAATAGTTCATTATTCTGCATTTCCATATGAAAATAACTCATTATGCTTCATTTCCATATGGAAATAGGCCATTATACATGTGATGAGTGAAAATTCATAAATCAGTCGAAGGCATGTTGGATTGATGTTGATGTGGACAAATTTTTGTCGGATTGATGGAGTTATGATGTTGAAGACACCTTAGTGCAAACTGTCACTGGTCCGACAGAATATCACCATTATAAGCCTCTTAGACCTTTACTGCATGTCGGCCAATAAGTTAGATTTTGAAGGGAATTACTTTAATCACAAATTAAACTAGAGCATCACGTTGTACTCACACATGGGTGGGGGAGATGCACTAAAGAGTGATAAAGAGGTTATAAAGAAGAGATGGCTTCTCCAGTGATATCACTTCTTCAAGTTCTATGTTATTCTGTAGAGCCAATGCAAATATTTCTTCATCTTTGAACATCTTAGTGCAGGGGTTCTTAATCTTTTTTGGCTAAGGGCAACCCTAACACAGAATATGACATTTTCAGGGCACCACAAGCATTACATGGATCTTTCTGAAAGATCTAATGAAGGGGACTAATTCATTAATATATAGCTATCCTTAGGTCTCACAATGACAATTACAAAATTAGCATTATGTGTCTAGCTTTTTCCACATATATACATTGTAAACACAACATTCCCATTTTTGCTATAGTATTCCTAGAAAAACAGGGGCACCCTAAACTGATGTCAATGGTACACCAAATTGCCACAGCACCCCGGTTGAGAACCACTGTCTTAGTGCATAGGCTCCATAGAATAACATTGGAAATGGAGAAGTGATATCCCTGGAGAAGTCCTCTCCACTTTATCACCTCTTTATCATGCCTCCAATGTCTCTAATTGACCCCGCTAGGTCTCTCATGGACTACTAGAGTTAGTGTTTCGATTGTAAGCCTTTCTCTATAAATATAGTTGTTAGTTCTCTTAACATACTTTTTAAATAATGTTTTATATATATATATATATATATATATATATATATATATATATATATATATATATACGCCGACAAAAAGTCAGACATTATAAAAAGCTGCAAACCAACAATCCGATTTGTAATCACACCCGATCTCTGATTGCCTGTGCTAGGTCCCTCGTGGACTACCAAATTTGGCATCCCACATTCTAAGCCTCATTCTTTAATATGATTATAAGCTATTTTGACACATTCATTAGTACGTCCCAGAGCTATCAGTATCATATCACAGTGTCTACCTTACATGTCAAAATACTGCAGAGATGCCCTATGCTAATTCCCTCGCAGAAAACCATATTAGAAGCCGCTACTGTAGTTTGACATAACACTTTTATTTAACACAGGAATGGTGTGTGTAATGGTTACTGTCAGCTCTAATATAGGAAACTTTAATCTGAAAGACAGAAAATCACTATTCACATAGTGTTCTAAATGAGATTATACAAAATTTCCTTTTGTTTTTTGTTTTTTTTTAACTAGGGGTATAAACACTATTAATTTAACACTATACCTTTAAGTGCTTCAATATAGTAACCGAGGGTTTAAACCTCTAGCGCTGGAAAGAAGATTATAACCTGTTTAATATTCTGCAAAAGTAGGCCGCAAAACAGAAGAGAAATCTAAAAGTAGTGCTTTATTTTAAACTTTAAACTTAACCCACAAAACGAAATGCACTTACAAGATAGACAAATAAAAAGGTATATAAATCTCCAGGAATATTCCCCTTGCATCAGTGCCAGCACCCTTTATTTTTTTTTATGAATTTATTTTACAAGGAAGAATACATTGAGATTATCGCTTGTTTTCAAGTTTGTCCTGGGCTCATTTTCTCTACCTCAGAGAGGTGAAAGGCTGAGCTGACCTTGCCGGGACTAGAACCTGCAACCTTAAACAGATTGCCTTAACCAACTGAGCTATCTCACCAGCACATTTATGCACTGAAGACTCACAGAGACTTGATTTGGACAACATTCGGGGGATATTGTTTCATCAATGATAATTGTTGTGGATGTGTTTGTGTCCACATCACGGAAAAAGCCTTGTGTGCAGTTTGGAGCCCGCTTTAATACGCGAATACCCGGTGACACTGGGACAGCAATGCAAAGGTGGACTGAGGACTGCAAGAGTAAAGCTCCAAAGTAGAGGTACCGAATGTTGTCTGAAGCAAGTCTCTGTGAATCTCAAGTGCATAAAGGGTGAATCCGTTATATATAAGTGTGCTGACACTGATGCAAGAGGAATATTCATAATGATTTATATGCCATTTTTGTTTATCTTGTAAGTGCATTTCGTTTTGTGGGATAAGTTATTTTAAGATAAAGCACTACTTTTAGATTTCTCTTCTGCTTTGCATCCTTCTTTTGCATAATACTGGTGTAGTGTGATTGAAGATCATACGTTTGTGGCTTTAGCACAAGGGGACTGAAAGTAAGGTGCTACTATTTCCTAGGACATCTGGGCCTAAATGCACTAAAAGTCAATGCAGTGTTGGTATGATCTTGTTGATGTGTTTGAATCACTCCGACAATCGATCTGCACAGACATCAACATATTCACCAAAATTGTCGGATGGAGGGGAAGGGTTGAAGAAGGTCCCTATCAGCATACAGGATTTCCGAAGTATTGTCTGTGTGGAAGGAATGTCCTTCCCCCACACATCACCAACACTACGACAATTCTGAACAGCATTCTCTCTCTGCTTCCCTACCTAGCCAGTAGGGGAATAAAGAGAAGGCTTTCAGCACCAAGGACAGCATTGAATGCCATAGGGATGTGCATTGCACACCCCTGTGACACTCAAAGGGTTAAAATAAACAGAAATAGTGCACCAAGCACTACACAATGTGCCCTCCCTTCGACATTTTAACCCTTCCCCTTTAAAACTCAACTTACAATGCTCCCATGACTTTTTTCTCCATTTAAATTTGACCTTGTTCTTCTATTTTTTACGACATGCCCTTGTTGTATTTGTATTGTATAATTAACCCTATGAGTGCCAGAGAGGTAGTAACGCATTGCGATTTGTTTGCTACCCTTCTGGTACTCATAGGGTTAATAGCAAGGTATGCAGTCGCATACCTTGCCTATTAACCCATAATGAGTATTAACTGAGTTCCTGTTGAAAATTGAGCTACTACAAACCTAAGAAAACAAAATTCGTAAGAAAAAATTGTGTGAAACGACTATCATAAAAATGTGCAAAATGTAAGGGAAAGTGAAAATATCACCCCAAAAAAACGGCATAATGAACACAGGTACTGATTTTATAGCAGCATGAATTACGATTGGGATGCCAGCACATTGCAGCGCTTTACTATTCATTTACTTTTGGTTTCTTTTGGGTTTCAACCATCTTGTTGTGCCATATAAAAGTTTTCTTTGCTCTGTTTTATCATACTCCAATGCTTTGTGCTGCCATCCCAATAATAATTCATGCTGCTACAAATTGGTGCCTGTGTTCATTATGCGGTTTAGTTTCTTTTGGTGATAGTTTCACTTTCCCTTACATTTTGCACATTTTTATAATATTCATTTCACACAATTTTTTTCTTATGAATTTCGTTTCTCTTATGTTTTTAGTTGTTCAGTTTTCTTTGTTTTACAAATTTTAAGGGTGCCCTAATTGCTAGTGATGTGGGAGTCCAAGGCCAAGTGCTTCCACATTGCCAGCACCTGGACGACCCTTCATGCTATAAACTGATCCAGCGTTTTTACTCCATAGGAAAGTAGAGGGAGATCCCAACTTCGCCAACCTGAGGCAGGTGAAGTTGAGACAGTGAACTCCGACAACAGAGGCTGCTATCGGAGTTTAATGAATTTTAATGAGTTTAATATCAACACACCCCCTTGCATATGAATGTGCCTCGTTATTCAGCATTTCCATATGGAAATTAGTCATTATGCTCTATTTCCATTTGTATTTCCATTGTCGATGTGATGAATGAAAATTTGTAAACGATTGATGTCGATGTGGGCATCTTTTTGTCAGAGTGCTGCTGATGTAATGTCATAGACACTTTGGTGAATACTGTCGATGTGCCTAAGACATTGCTCCGACAGTACAGTGACATTCGTAACCCTCTTTGACCTTTAGTGAATCTAGGCCCTATTCCAGTTGGATGGTTTGTTCATCTATTAATTCTCCATCTCTTCATATTCAGTCAACATCTGTGTGAATGAAGATTGGAACCTATCATTATCTAAGGTGGAATTTTTAACATTTCTTGATATTTATGTACTGGATATAAGATTTTAGATTGACTTGTGGGACTGCCTACTCTTTAGTGGTGCTCTGGTGTGTTATTCATTTTTATACTGTACATTTGTGCATTGTGTACATTTGAACACAGTTGTTCTTCTATAACCTGTTCAATGCACTGCACGACATTATGTAACTACAAAAGCAATAGAACGTGATGAACGCACACCGAGAAAAAACAAAACAAAGTGCTTTGCTCAAGGTATGTGTGGCCTCTCAGGTGCTGCTCAAGTCACGTTTTTCACTCCCATGTGCCATTGCAGAGAGGAAATCTCCATATTCATATCAGTCTGGTCCCACCCACAGACAGTCCAGCTCTGAAATGTCAGTCCAATCCTCTCTGCATGAGAGAAACAGCATAACCCCATTTGTATGTTTCAGTCTATGTGGACCTCATCAGTGGGGTGCAGCTGATTCCCTCTAGGTACATGGAAGCAAGGGCCCATGCCTGGGATGCTCTTCCACTTAGGGAAACTACAAAAGCAAAAGAATGTGACGAACGCACACCGAGAAAGAATAAAATGAAGTGCTTTGCTCAAGGCATGTGGGGCCTCTAAGATGCTGCTCAAATCACATTTTTCACTCCCATGTGCCAATGCAGAGAGGAAATCTCCATATTTTTATCAGTCTGGTCCCACCCACAGACAGTCCAGCTCCGAATTGTCAGGCAATTCCTCTCTGCACGAGATAAACATCATAACCCCAGATGTATGTTTCAGTCTATGTGGACCTCGTCAGTGGGGTGCAGCTGATTCCCTCTAGGTACATGGAAGCAAGGGCCCATGCCTTGGATGCCCTTCCACTTAGGGAAACTACAAAAGTAAAAGAATGTGACAAACGTACACCGAGAAAGAACAAAATGAAGTGCTTTGCTCAAGGCACGTGGGGCCTCTCAGGTGCTGCTCAAATCATGTTTTTCACTCCCATGTGCCATTGCAGAGAGGAAATCTCCATATTCATATCAGTCTGGTTCAGCCCACAGACAGTCCAGCTCCGAAATGGCAGGCAATTCCTCTCTGCACAGGAGAAAAAGCACAACCCCAGATGAATGTTTCAGTCAATGTGGATCTCGTCAGTAGGGTGCAGCTGATTCCCTCTAGGCACATGGAAGCAAGGGCCCATGCCTGGGATGCCCTTCCATTCAGGGAGACTACAAAAGGAAAAGAATGTGATGAACGCACACCGAGAAAGAACAAAATGAAGTGCTTTGCTCAAGGCATGTGTGGCCTCTCAGGTGCTGCTCAAGCCATGTTTTTCACTCCCATGTGCAATTGCAGAGAGGAAATCTCCATACTCATATCAGTCTGGTCCGACCCACAGACAGTCCAGCTCAGAATTGTCAGGCAAATCCTCTCTGCACGAGAGAAACAGCACAACCCTAGATGTATGTTTCAGTCAATGTGGACCTCGGCAGTGGGGTGCAGCCAATTCTCTCTAGGCACATGGAAGCAAGGGCCCATGCCTGGGATGCCCTTCCACTTAGGGAAACAACAAAAGCAAAAGAATGTGATGAAAGCACACCTAGAAAAAACAAAATGAAGTGCTTTGGTCAAGGCATGTATGGCATCTCAGGTGCTGCTCAAGTCACGTTTTTCTCTCCCATGTGCCATTGCAGAGAGGAAATCTCCATATTCATATCAGTCTGGTCCTGCCCACAGAGAGTCCAGCTCTGAAATGTCAGGCAAATCCTCTCTGCATGAGAGAAACATCCTTCGTACTTTGTGATTGGAAGTTCCAACATAAAGCCTGACGCCAAGGGAAAAATAATTTTCTGTTATAGATGTAAGACCTTATTAATATAATAATATTAAATTTAATTTATAAACCTATTTGTTATCAGTGATCTTAGTTATCTATCAGCTTAGGTCAGAATATAAACCTATTCTTGATAACACAATTATTATGAAAATGTTATATTGAATTCACTGATACATTTATATTTATATAATTGCTTTACTATAGTAAATAAAGGGGTTTAATTTCTAGTATTAAATAGATCTTCTGCCCTGAATTTTATGTGCTGTCTTGGTAAGACAACAATCCATTAATTTAAGCTATCAAGTCACTGAGAATTATTATCTGTTATTTAAATGTAGCAATAAAGGGAAAAGGTGTTGTTTTTAAACAATCTGTTTATCACTAGTGTGATATTGAGGTTTTGAATGGTATTACCATATTAAAATATGTTTTGAAGTATGATATGTTTAACTTAATTAAAATGTAGGTCTTAAGAATGAGATGGAGAATACCTCAAGCCCTGAACTTGTCTCTTTATGAGAATAATGGGTAATATAAGCGCAATTAAAGAGGGCATTGAAGTAGCAATAACAAACATTTTTTTCATATTTTTCATCTCTTTATGGCACTCAAAGGGTTAATACTATATCTGTCTGTCAGTCGGCGGCTATATATCCTTAATATATTATTCAATGTTAGTGTGAGCTTCATGGTAATGAATACGTTGAACTTCCCCACCTCCTTGAGTGTATATCAACAAATGCTGTCTGTTCTTCAACTCGCCTCTAAAAACCATGCTCAAAAATCTCTTAATTGGACCTTCAAATCACCACTGCTGTGACCCTTGGAATGAGAGGTGCTGCTTTCCATTTAAGTAGCCATGAGCATCCCTGATCTTTTACTGTTTCATGCTCTAGGACGCTCCAAATGAGGCTCATTGTTTTTAACACCTTTCTTCCTCTAAGCCACCTATCACAGGAACCTGTTAACTAGGCTGGAGAGCCTTAACCAGAATAACTCAGGGCCCAGTCTCTGCCCAGCATAACCTAATTCTCATCTGCTAAAGTGTTTCCAGGTCTCAGTACAGCTTCCTGCACATCCCTTTACTAATACCTGCTTTTCCCTATATGTCCACTGAGCACAGCACTCAACACAACCCCCCTCCTCTCAGAGCAGGTATGGGTAATGTAAAGCCATCCAGCTGTTAACAGAATACATCATCCACCCTACCCACCAGCTAATGGCCCTGTCTCAGAGCTTGGGAAAATTATTCTTGCATCCAGCTGGATGCCAGGTGACATCATATAATACGGTCACAAGTTTCTCCTGAGACATACTCAACATAGTGGACCCCACCATGACCAAGCTGCCTCAAAATATATAACACTTGCCTGATGGACCTATGCACTACAACTTGACCAGAAATGGTCTCTAAAAGAAAGAAGAGCACCAGGAAGCACTCTGGACTGTAGTATATTGCAACTATCTCATTGAATGCAGTATAACAACCTGGTCACCTACTGATTTTCCATCTCATCTATATTGAAAGAATCTGGTAGCAGAGCTCCCAGTTCTCAGTTGCAGTACTGTTTTTTTATATATCCACTCCTGCTCAATCGTACAGTGCTATGAAACATGATACATATTTACTTTCTTGTTCAGGTATTTAGAGCACTAATTATATCCATCAGAGTCAAACTATTGCATTAGATCTCTGATTTGTAATAGACAAATATTCATATTTCTGTTTGATACTTAGAGTGTCACTTAGTTTAAATCATGACTCCTACTGTTTCATGGCTCTATTTGTATTTCATTGTGCATTTATCTTGAACCAACTCTTTCAATTCTCCCTTTTCTTCCAAATTCAGTGATGTGGGTGCAGGGTCAGTTTTGAGTGTATACCAAGGTGCAATGCACCCAAACCCAAGAGTTTAGTAGCCCAGCAGAGATTACTAAACACTTTGTGGGTAGTGTGGCTACACATATCAGTGGCAATTGGCAAATCAACAACACAGCTGTGAGGAAATCAGATGAACAAGGTGTAATATGATGCCAAAACTTGCAAACACTCACTGCCTTTGCCTGTTCAGTTGATGGGCAGTAGCCAGACGCCATCATCTTTGTCCACATGCTGCTGCCTCTCTGGATAGATAAGCATCCACATTCCATCATCCAGACTGCAGCAGCATTCATTTTTTTAATTGAAATGATAATTAATTAAAACAGAGGACACCAACATCATAATTAACTCATTGACTGCTAGAGAGAGGCATTTAATGCATTGAAAAGCAATGTGTGATATAAACCTCTAGCACTCAAGAGGTAAATTTGTCAATTTGGTGGGCAACTGAGCTGTTACTTTGAATATTGCCCAATAGGAGGAGCCCCTGCCATGCATAAGACTGACATCACTTGCTTCCTCCTCTGGTCCATGTCTCTGCAGTGCTGCTTCTCTCTCAGTCAGCCTCCTGAGACTTGGCCCTCCAGTATGTGTGATTTCACTCAACCTTTACCCATCATGTACCCTGGCCCACCTTTTCCCCCTAGACTGTTACCCCCTTTTTTATTTTCTCCCCATGTCCCTCTCCGAAACCTTTCTTTTGCCTCTTACCCATTTAGCTCTCTGATCTGATGCCCCCCATGTGCCTCCATTTCACCATATACCTCTCGTATGTTTTCTCCCATTTTTGCCCATTTATTGCCCCTTGAAATGTCACCTAATTTACATAAACTGACCAACATTCAAATCCAGTCAAGATGGATGCCTCCCCTTTAAGGTAAAGTGAAGCAATTCTGAAGCAAATTATCTGCATTATAGGGGACAAATCAAAACTGTCCAAGTGCTCATTTTTAAATTTAACCTTCTGAATACTAGTCATGTCTCATACTGTATTATAAGGTAGAAATTCCTGCCGTCCCCTGATTTAACTCTTAGAATTCCAGATATGTATCCATTGCATTGTAATCCAATGCATTGGATACCTATCTGGCACACATAGGATCAAAGGGGCTTTTTAAGCCCTCTAATGCTCTGCTTCACAAAATGTTTGAGACCCCTCTAGCATTCAAGGGATTAAAACGCAATTTAAAGCATTGGGCAATTCCCCCTATAAAGTAGTTAGTAATCTCCAGAATAGCTTCTAGACCACTCTAGAATTCAAGCAGTTAAAAATTCCATTTAGATCAATGGAAATTTACAGAATTTTAACTCCCCCTATGGTGCAGTTGGTTTGCTCCAGAATTCTGCATTTACCTTGATAAATAAGCCCCAAAGTGGATTAACAGCGATGACCTGTTTGTGGCTCAGTCTTTCCTAGGGCCATAGTGTATTAATGGTCATAAAATGTTTATGGGTCAGTCCTTCCTTGGACAAACGTTCTACTGGCAGATTTTTCATATGTGTATGTTTGTCTCTTTCTGTTTCCCTCCAGTTGGTGGCTGGTTAGGTACTTGATGTCTTGTCATAAGCTATTATCAGGGCTCAAAATTTCCACTCGCCACTAGCCAATGGCGAGTGAAAATTTGGCCCTGGTGAGTAGAAATTCGGCCCTGTTGGGTATGTTATGGGCAGCAGTGACAAGTAACTTTTCAGGTCTGGCTAGTAGCAAAGGACTTCATATTTTAAGCCCTGCTATTATATTTTAAAATATATACTAATTTACAGATGCAGTTCCACAGACAAAACATCAACTGAGTGCTCTATCATGCTAAGCAAAGAAACTTAAGTAGATGTGTAATTTTATGTTTTCCTCAAATGGATTTAAAACTCAAACTTTTAAGAAGCTTTTTTCAGCTGCCATGGCAATAAAAAAACCCCTTGAGTACTGGAGAGGTATCCAGTGCATTGAAATGCGATGTGTTGGCTGGCACTCAAAGGGTTACATATCAGCGCCATCTACTTGTATCACATGACTACAGGCTAGATTAAGTATTCTCGATCCCTGAGAAAATATGAATGGAGCTAAATTTGATAGGATTAGATTATTATTTCTGTGTAGGGTTTGGGCGTTTAGCATATTTGTATGTTTGTCTCTTGCTGTTTTCCTTCAGTTGCTGGTTGGTTAGGTACTTGCTGTCTTATATTGTATTAAAGGGATGGTAACACTTAAAATGTGAAAATAAATATGTTGTAGTGTTTTATCCCCCTGAGTAAAACAAGGGTACTCCCATTTATGAAATATGTTTTATTCTAATGTTATTACAGCTCAAACTTGAATTTTTTAGGTGCAGTATCAAAGTGGCCTGAAATTGTACTGTGGCACTGTTGCTACAGCATCCTTGGAGATTTATGGTGAACTGACCAGAGTTGTCCATAGGATGCTGTAGCAACAGCACCACTGTACAATTTCAGGCCACTTTGATACTGCATCTAAAAAATTCAAGTTTGAGCTGTTATATCTTTTAAATCAAACCCCTTTTAACAGTAGAAGTACCCTTGTTTTACTCAGGGGGATGAACCCTACTGCATACATTTTTTTACATTGTAAGTATTACTATCCTTTTAAACTAATAACTACTTTGTCATAAGCTTTATCAGCTGCTATTCCACCTAGAAAAACCATCAACTGAGTACTCTATAATGGTAAACAAAGAAACTTAAAGGGATAGTAATACTTTATTATTACTATCCCCCATATTGTAGATTTTTCTAAAATAATTTAATAGCCCCCAGGTTCATCTCTCAAACCTTTATGGTTTGAGAGATAACCAAAGGCAAAGTTCCCCCCTCCCTCCTCCTTCCCTGAAGTCAGTGTTGTACTGACTACAGGGGAAGTCTGTTGTATGACAGGCTTGCGGCTCTGCAGCTGAGCCAAGATTCCGTTAGTGAAAAATAATTATTTCACTGAAATGGTTTTCTACATGTGCTTGGCTTGCAAGCAAATGTAGAAGATTGTTTTAGTGAAATAATTATTTTTCACCGACGTAATCGTGTCTCTGTTGCAGAGCCGCCTGATGAATTCAGGAAAGGGGGAGGGAGGGGGGAACTTTGCCTTTGTTATCTCTCAAACCATAAAGGTTTGAGAGATGAACCTGGGGACTATTCAATTATTTTACAAATATCTACAAGATGGGGGTTAGTAATAATAAAGTATTACTATCCCTTTAAGTAGATATGTCATTCTATGTTTTTTCTCAAATTTAATACACAAATTTTTAAGGGTCTTTTATCTGCTGACATGGCGAAAAACAGCTTTTCAATCTGTCAGTGCCCACTACTTGTATCACATGACTACAGGCTAGAAATAAGCATTCTCAATCCCCAAAAAAATACGAATGGAGCTAAATTTGACTTGATTAAAAATTATTTCTGTGCATTATTTGGATACTGAAATTAAATAGGAATGATGTTTCTAGTGCTATATTTAGTTATAAAAGCTTTATATTCATCAGAGTAGTTGGAATAGCAGTTTTAAAAATATAATTATGTAATATAATTAATTACTCATACCCTATATTTTCAGATCTGACCAGTTCTAGTAAGGATGATGCTTCCAGTGCTAGTAGAGACAGAGACTGTTATATGAAATACATGGCTGGTGCTGAAAAGCAATTAAAAGAAAAAGTGAAAGAAGAGTTAGCCAAAAGTCTACAGGTATATATATGTGCAAATATTTAAAATTGCCCATTACAAGCAAGCCAAACACAGGAGAATCACAATCCATAAATAAAGAAGCAGATACAAGTTTGTCAGAAAGGCAAGCTGTATACTTCCCAAGTGTCCCTCTTTAGGAGGGACAGTCACTCTTTGAGACCCTAATGCCTCTGTACCTTTTTACCACAGTGGTGCCCCTCTTTTAGGACATCAAACTGTGTAATCTGTATATAAGTGTATCACACTGATCCAGATAAATAAACTCACATTAATGTTTGTATAAACTTCAGAAGATGTCTTTATAAATTAGTCCGTATAAATATAATATCCATAGTACATAAAATCACTTAATAATTCTGGGTAATATCCTGCCCACCGGCCTCTCCCCCAGAAACACCACCTAAAAAATATGTCCCTCTTTGGCCATTTGAAAAGTTGAGAAGTATGAAGCTGTTGCTACTGTTACAGAAAAACTAAATATTCTTAAACTTTAAGATGAAGAACAAGAGAAAAGAACCAATGAAAAGCAAATAAGGTAGAACAATAAGAACATGCAGAGCAGTGACGTAACTATAGGGGTCGCAGGGGTTGCCCTGCGACCGGGCCCGTTACTCCAGGGGCC
Source organism: Rhinophrynus dorsalis (assembly GCA_037306005.1). Classification (NCBI taxonomy): domain Eukaryota; kingdom Metazoa; phylum Chordata; class Amphibia; order Anura; family Rhinophrynidae; genus Rhinophrynus; species Rhinophrynus dorsalis. The sequence goes on along the minus strand of CM074725.1, from coordinate 144,409,403 downwards.
CGGCCACCCCCTGCGAACCCTCCACCTGGTGACTGCAATCTCCCTCCGGTGCTCTAGTAATGCAGAGCGCTGGGAGATGACATCATCTCCCAGCACTCTGCATTACTAAGAGGACCGTGCGGGAGCTCCAGGGAGGTAGGAGATGGGGGGCATTGTGAAGACTGAGGGGCATTGTAGAAGGGGTCAGTGTGGTCAAGGGGGGCCGATGTGGTGGTGGTGGGGGGCCAGTGACACTTCTTGCACCAGGGCCCGGAGGCTTCTACTTATGCCTCTGATGCAGAGGCTGTGAGCGTTAGGGAAGAATATAATGAAAGCTGTGGAGATTTTCCCACACTTCAATTCTTAGATGATGCTGGCATGTAGGGCAAAAATTTGAGAGTCAATCAGAAATATTAAATTATACAAAGAGGATCAGTCAAAACAACCATGGAGCACTACCCAAAAGATATGTTTTTCTAACATCTATTATACAAAAAAATGAGCAAACTGATGCTGTCTTGTTTATTCAAAAACACAGAATGATGATTGTTTTCCATGTATGCTATTTATTCAAGAAAACAAATGCTCATGGGGCTGTGATGGATTTTGTGACTAGTGATATGCTATTACAAGGCTGAAATCACTTTAAAACAATGGAATTTCTGAATGAAGGCTGTAAATGAATAGGTGCAAATAAATCAGTCAAATGTATTCAAGAAAGTGTGTATGCAGAAGTAAAATTGTATTGGAGGAATATTTTGGAAAGGATAATCTCTGTAATGCAATATTTGGTAAATACAAAATGGCACTAGGAATGATCATCTGATGTACTTTTTACACCAAATAATGGTAACTTCTTAGGTGTAGTTGAATTATGTCAAAACTAGTTGAAGAGCCAGTTACACGGGTCACAGTGCCACTGCCAGCCGGTCGCAGGGCAGTCATGTGCAGTAGAGACTGCCCGCTTCGTGGCTGATACAAACCAGGACTTCTGTATCAGCCTCATCACGGGCAGTCTCTACTGCACATGACTGCAGCACGCGCAGCAGTCTCTACTGCGCATGACTGCGTCATTACACACGCTTTAGCGAATTATTATATAGGATATGAGCCAAACATAAAAGACCATCTTAGATGAATTTATATAAAAGATATCAATGTGCCATACTCTGGTAAAACAATTCAAAATAAATATAATTGATGGTTAAGCAAAACAAAATGAAAATAACAGATTGGATGAAAGCAGCTAAATATTATTCAGTAGCCCTGATATGTCCCATACTGAACACCTATTGCATTATACAATTTGTGCACATAGACAAGCTGAAGGTTGACACATGTAAGCATTTTATTGGTTTTTGATTGTCAACTATACCACTGGTTTAGGTCCAGCTAATACTTTATGAGAACAATTAAACAATGAGATCTTGAATTACAAAACTGCAGATGTCAAACATACAATAATGGTGCCAACATGAAAGGTTACAGCTTTAATGTACAGGCTCAGATTTTTCTGGAAAATCCTACAGATTTTCTCTTTTCATACCTTGTGGTTGCCATAATTTGAACCTAATTCTTGAAGGTATAGCAAACATTTCACCCAATATGTTGATATTTTTGTTTTGTATATACAGCGTAGATATACATTTTTATTGTCATCCACATGCACATTGAGAAATTGCCCAAAAATATCTGTCCATCTCGTCTTATTTGTTGCTAATGGAATTAAAATTCTCCTGGTTTATCTTACTAAATCACTGTGATTTGGCTTGACAGGTAAGTAAAGCAATCCAATGCAAAAAAATATTCAATCTGATGTGAAAACTTCCCACATGAATAATCTGAAAAGCTTTGTAGACAGGTTTCAGTAGTTCAAAACAGCTGGAGAGACAAAGACTAGTCATCGCTGATATTTATTATCACTTGTTGGAAACATACTACTTACGACATGTTAAAAGAAAGGGGGGGGGGGGGTTTACAAGGAAGAAAAAGATTACCACAAATTAAACACAGTTATATTTTGTTAGCTAGCTAATTAGTCTAGGCTGGCAAATCTACAAAGATGAAATGAGCAACATAACATAATTATTTGCTAATGGAAGCATAATAGGTTGTTTTACCTATTTATAGGTTACAATAAGGTGGATGGCTGATATAAATTAACCCTATTGCCTTGGCTTATAGTTCTTCGATTGTCCTTTTAAAATAATAGAAGCAGTTTATTGGGAATATGGGAGAGTGTTGGCATACTTTGATAATCCAGCTGCTGTGAGGGTTCTGTTATATCAATAGTAAATGTAGTTGAATGCTAGATGGTACAGATAACTTATGACTAAAATCAGGTAACAGCAGATCATTTTTGTACAAGAAAAATTTAACAGAAAACTGTTACACTATGTAAAATATTTCAGTCTTCAGTACACTAAATTTACTGTAGGGATTGGCACAATTCTCAAAATCGTCATCAATTTAAAAAAGAGCTTATAACCCTTGAATTCTAGATAGGCTTTCAACTTACTGTAGTACAATGCAGGGACTAAACTACCATTGGTACATCAGGTACAAAGCACCAGGGCCCAGATAATTGCAGGGACCAATTTTAACATTTTGGGTGCCAGAGAGATCCAATGCATTAGACAATATAAAATGCAGTGAATTAAGGGCCCAAAACTGTTTTGCACCAATGTCCTCAATCACTAGGCTCGCAACAGATGCAATCAGGGCCGGTACAAGGATTTTTGTATACACAGGCGAAGGTGCATTTTGATGCCCCCCCCGACCCGGACACAATCCACCTGCCCCCCCGACCTTGCCACAGTCCCCTGCCCCCGCCCACATATTCACCTCCACAATGCTCCCTTCATCTCAACATTGCACCTTCCACAATGCCCCTTCATCTCCACATAGCCCTTCCATAATGCCCCTTCATCTCCACATTGCCCCTTCATCTCCACATTTCCCCTTTCATAATGCCCCTTCATCTCCACAATGCCCCTTCATCTCCACATAGCCCTTCCATAATGCCCCTTCATCTCCACATTGCCCCTTCATCTCCACATTTCCCCTTTCATAATGCCCCTTCATCTCCACAATGCCCCTTCATCTCCACATTGCTCCTTCCTTTATGCCCCTTCATCTCCACATTGCCCTTCCATAATGCCCCTTCATCTCCACATTGCCCCTTCACCTCCACATTTCCCCTTCCATAATTCCCCTTCATCTCCACATTGCCCTTCCATAATGCCCCTTCATCTCCACAATGCCCCTTCCATAATGCCCCTTCATCTCCACATTGCTCCTTCCTTTATGCCCCTTCATCTCCACATTGCCCCTTCCTTTATGCCCCTTCATCTCCACAATGCCCCGTGATCCCCTACCTTGAGTCCCTGGTGGTCTAGCCATAAGAGAGCTCTGTGCCTCCTTCGGCACAGAGCTGAAGCTCCCAGAACTGTTCTCAGTAATGCAGAGCGCTGGGAGATGATGTCATCTCCCAGCGCTCTGTGTTACTACAGAGCCTGGGTCCTCTGCGTTGTGAGCGTCCCATAGACGTCACGAGGGAGAGCTTGGTAGTGTAAATGAGCTCTCCCTCACGGCAGATATATTTAAAAAAAAAAAAAAAAAAATCTCAGCTTCTCCCTTTTCGGCGCCCCTCCGTTGCGGCACCCTAAGGTAGCTGCTTGTGCTGCCTTAATGGTAGCGCCGGCCCTGGATGCAATGCAATAGAAATCTCTCTAGTATACAAGGGGTTAAAAACACAATGGTTGGGAACTCCCTCTGGCACTCAGAGGGTTAACCAGATCGAAGTTTTATTCGTCCCATATGCACACCTCCCAACTTTTCAATTTATAAACACATATACTGATGTTTATACAAACATTAACATGAGTTTTAGTGCTGTCACCACACAGTCAGATCTCTCCTAAAGCTGGACACTGTTATGCCTATAGTGCAGTTGTTGTTCTCTAGAATAGCTCCATGGTTTTCTGTACATCAGCTACAGTATCTGACACCTGGCCATGTCCAAAATTATAACATTTTGCTCCAGGGAACCCCTTGTACTTCTTCAAGCAACCCTGTGGTTTGGGAAATGCTGGGCTCAGTAAAGTTTTTTTTTAATGAAACAACATATTGTAGAACTTTCCCTTCAGAGCAAAATATGAGTACTCCCTTTATTCAAACGTTATAACAGTTTGGACTGTCAAGAACAGGTACGGCTGTTACTATCACAATACGTTGGAGACCTCTCTAGTATTCAAAGTGTTAAAAGTCCCACTACATCAATGGAACATTGTATTTGTACCTTATAATGCAGTTGGTTTGCGCCAGAATTTCTCCTCCTTTTGTTTTGTGCATTAGCCCATTGCCTTTTAGTGCTTATGATGAAAGCGGCAGTGCTTGGGTCAGTCAATGTGTGAAATGTGTGATGTGTACTTGAGTTTTATTTATTAAGGACTGTCCATTGTTCCTTTCAATCTTACAACCCCATGCACCAATATCTGTACTTTTGTCTGGAGAAGCAACATACACACACATAGGCACACACAAATACACAGACAAGCAAACAGACACACACATCTAATGTATACTGGATTAAGAGTTTCAAACCTATCTAATCAATTTTACCACATGACAGGAGGCTTCATATCTTGCATTACTTTCTTTAATTAAAACTCCATAGCAGCACAGAATAGAGAAAAAATCAACTGACCAATCAGCATACACTGAAGAGGTAATATAAGGCCCAACCTAACTAAGCCACTCCTCTTTCTTTGCTGCTCCACAAGCAGGACAGGTCAGACTATTCTTCTTAACCCCTTAACGACCCTTGAAGGTCAAAGCACATCATGGGTTGTTATACCCTTAACGACCCATGACATACTATGACCGTCATGGAATTCCGGGCTCCCCCCGCGGCTGCACACTGTTTGGGGAGCCTGGAATCCGAAATCGCCAAAAAAAAGTGCTCCATGGTCCTTTAGTGACCTCTAAGCGGTTGTTAAGGGGTTAATGTCTGTTTTATTGGGGGTAATTCTGTTTTATTACATGCTATTTTTGAAGTGTTCTGTATTGCTATAGAGTGAGATTGGCTTAGCTGATTCTGTGTTGGCTGTCAGGGTTGTGCTGCTATGGAGTTTTAAGTAAAGAAAGTAATGCAAAATATTCGCCTCCTGTCATTACTAAAATTAAGATTATAGGTACACTACCTTAGCATAATCTACAATTTAGGCTGACAATTTAATCAGTCCAACCTTATTGTGCTAGAGCATAACACAGATAAACATGAAGAGGGATGTACTTGTACAGTCCTAGCATCTATTTTAGATCAGAATCTATGTTTTAGTCATGTGCATGCCTAACACCAATTCACTAAGCTACTTACGCAAACATTTGCACTTGTTTCAGGGTGTTCACTGCCTCTGCACCCTGTTTAACAGTATGTACTACTAATGAATATCTCTCTAACACAGAACAATATAGGATATTGACCCAGGAAATAACTGACTACCATTTGGAGTAAGGAAGGATTTGTTTACTCACTTAGAGATTAAATGGAAATGGCTTCAATGTTTTTTTTTTGTCTTTCTCTGCCTTTTTTGCCTTTCTCTGCCTCTCGAGAAACAGATGAAAGTGGTGTAACTTTACAATTTTCCCTGTGCATTCTATGGGGAAGGTATTCCGTGCTTGCTACATTAAATCCTTAACAATTGTAGAGTGTCTTTGCTAGTAGGCATTGAAGCAGTCATACACTCTAGTATATACCTTAAAGTTGTGGAGCTCCCAGGTGCAAACATTTTTGTGGGCCTCCAAATATAAAACTATTTGCCCAGGGGTATAATTGGTAACTATTGGGACTTTTGGCCAAAAGGTACTCTTGAATGCAGGGCCCCATCACAGCTTCACCCTCTGTGCCCCTGCAGATATGACCCTGCCACAGAGTGCAGCTGCATGATTATCTCAGCCTGTGCATCCAGGTGCAGACAGTAATCTGTGCAAGCGGATTCATACGATCCCACCAACAAGCTGGTTGCTCAGCAATCCGATTGTATAATATATGTGTGTATGGGTACTGTTAAAAAAACATACACAGCACATTGCTGAGAGAACAGAAGAAGGGAGGTTGCTGTTGCTATGGTAATATGAAATCACATTTCCCTTCAAACTGAAGTAAAATCAATCAGTGATCATTGTGCCCCTTAACTCATATTTGCAACCAACAGGATGCCAATAGACAGATGTTTCACACAGTATTTTAACCTCTCCATTTACATTTGATGTATCACTACTGCACAATACGCTATAAATTACTCATTCACAGTAATGATTTGCTATGTATGCAGTAAATATCTCTTTGGGTGAGATGCACTAAGGCGTGATAAGGAGGTGATAAAGTGAAGGTGACTTCTCCAATGATAACACTTCTCCAATACCTACTGTATTTTATTCTATGGAGCCTATGCACTTACACAACTCAAGTGGGAGAGATTTTAATGCATAGGCACAACTGAATAACATAGGAACTGGAAAACTGATATCACCTGAGAAGTCATCTCCAGTTTATCACCTCTTTATCTCACCTTAGTTCACCCCCCCAAAATGCCATAATGAACTACATTCCATTTAAATTCAGTGCTGTCAAAATATGACATTAACATCTATTATGCTTTTTGACAGTTTATAACTTGGCCTGTAAAAGGTTTAACCTAGGAACTGCATCACAGCATAGAAAGCCAATGGAAGGCTTTGTTTTCAGACCAATACTTCCCTAAAAACGTACTTTCTAATATAGAAAACAAAATCAACTGTTTAGAGAACTAATTATTGTTTTTTCATGATGAACACTTATTTTGAAAGGCTTTTCAAGCTCATTAGGGTAGTGTACCCCCACTGCTGGTAGATTTAATTCAAAATATATTACATATTCAACTTTTAAAATAAAAAATATAATTTTATGATCTGGTCATCTGGTGGCATTATTTTTATTGATGTGTTTTCCTAGAAACCAGCAGAAAAAATATAGTTGTATAGTCTGGTCACCAAGCAGCACTGTTTGCAACAGCACTACTTGGTGACCAGACTATATTTTATTATTTGTATTAATTAAAGAGAACTTTAAAATGGAATGACATCTGAATGAACCATTCTTTCTATCTATCTATCTATCTATCTATCTATCTATCTATCTATCTATCTATCATGGATGTAAGTTGCAGGAAAGCACACTCAGAAATCCATACTATATAAATCAAACAGGTGTTTTATTGAATCGACGTTTCGGCCACCCTCAATGGCCTTTATCAAGATTATCTGTCATACATATAACTGCTCCTTTCCCCAGGGCCATTAATGTAATGTAAGACTTAGCCTCACCTGTTATTTCTTCAGTTATTGTGACAATGATGGAAGCCTTTGCAACAGAAAATTGGCACAACTTTGAGGTCAACTTGAATGCTAATCTAGAGAGACAGCAAATATATTTCCAATACTATGTCCGGAATATAAATATACAATGTTTCAGTGTCACAGATTTTTGAGTCCCAGACTGTTAGTGGAACACCTGCAGCTATAGTCAGAGACTAAAGGAGGAGTTAGCAACATACATACAAACATTTTCAAAGTGAGAAATTTAAATATGCCCCCAGGCCAGCCCAGATTGCTTATAGGAGGGTAGGGGTGGAGCAAGTGAGGGGGAGTACCCCCCATGTACACCAATGGTTACATTATGGAAGCTCTGCCTGCTACTCCCCACATACACACACAACCCTTGCTATCATCTTTGCTCCCATAGGCACCCGCAGTGAAATAAGAGTAAAAGTTTAGACAGAAGTTGGCATCCAGAGATGGTGGGTTTGCATTCACTATGCAGCCCAGATTCCATGTCTCCTTTTTATATTAACTGCTCAGTCCCCCACATATCATTATACTACAGTTTTGATTTGAAAGGGCCCCAGAAGAACGGACAGTTGCACTGTGGGGTAGTTTAATGGGTGTTTTGCTGTAGACCCCAATGCCTTGCACGGCTGCACCTCTGCCTTCACTAAATCTGTTTGAAAGTGTATTTTGCAAAAAATGTACTCGATGGCTAGTATCGTATATAGAGGGCAGCATCTTCCATCTCAGGCAAATACAAGAATCACACACTGTTTTTAGCACCAATTCTTGAAAATATATTATTGAACTGAAAAAAGAACAGAGACTTGAAACAAAACTGATAAAGTGCTTGGAAAGTTTTAGTTATAAAAAGAGATGAGACTAGCCAAACTGGGTTTGTTTCATTTCAGAAAAGACAACTAAGAGAAGGATATATGATTTTAATTTACAAATGTATTTTGAAGTCAAGGAAAATTTTGAGCAAAAAAGAATGGTCATCTCTAGAGACTAGAGGAAAGGCACTTTGAATAAAACAAAGGCGGGTTTTTTTACAGTAAGGGTAGTAAAGTTTGGGATTCTTTGCTTTGGGGGACTGTGTTTACAGATACTGTAGATACTTTTAAAAAGTATAAGATACCTTGCCAGCTCTGAATATTGAGTATTATGACAGTTCAATGCAAATATCTGACATTTTAGAGTCAGTAAAGGAACTTGGGGTTCAACTGGGAATGGGATTGCAGTAGGGTTTTTTTTTTTGCTTTCATCTGTATCAATAAAGGTGAGATTGCAAGGTTTGAACATGATGGACTCATGTCTTTTTCCAGCCTTTCCTGTGATGTTACTATGAATTAGTACATTGACACTGATGTGAAAAGTAACACTATGCCAATTTTCAGCCCCTAATCAGGGGTGTAACTATAGTGGGTGCAGAGGATGCCACTGTAACGGATGTTATCCGTTACTTGGGCCTTGTCTGGACCGCAAACATTTTTTCTCAAAGACTATGGCCCTGTGGCCTTATTTGAACTTTGATAGGGGTTTCCACTATCATTATGTTAAAAGATTTATGTCGAATGTCGTACGTTTTGTATATTGTCGAATGTCGAATATTGCATGTTTAATGTATTGTATAGTATAATGTACGAGGGCTACACGAACACCGAAGCCGGTGGTTCCCCGGTTACTTTGTTCGAGGCATCAATGCCGCCTCGAACGCGGGAAACCGGAGGCAGTGAGTCGACGCCGGATTGGCCGACGTACGACTCACTGCGCACATTGATTGGCCATGGTTGAAGCTGCATATTCAAACTAGTGTGTACGTGCTTCAACCCCTGGCCCAGTTCTCAAATGTGTATTTCCTCTGATCAATCCATTGTCTTTGTCCAGACATTAATCCAGCATGTTAACCCTAACCTTGTCAACATTGTGTTCAGTAGCTCATCTGCCATTGGCCCATTTCCCTTAGCTACTATTGGTCCCTTTGTACCCTCTGCCATTGGCCCCTTGTCCCCGTCACCATTGGTCTGTTGTGCCCTGTGTCATATGCCCATTGTGTCTGATTGGTCCCTGGGCCAAGCCTGCATTAGAATGCCTGGCCCTTCCCCTCCCTATTGTGGTATCATGTGGTAACTGTATAAAAGTTGTGAGTTTTGTTCAATAAAGTGAGTTACATTTGGAGTGAACCAGAGTCCTGGAGTCTGTTTGTTCCCATGGTAAAAGTGGCCACTCTGCCGCCCATTCGAACCAGGTTCCTGTACGTTCGTCCGTCTGCTGCCAGGATCCCGCTACCGAACTTTGTATCCTGTCAGGCGGCAACGTGGACTCTGCCTTCTGGTTCTCCTGCCTAAAGCTTCAACCTTCGAGTCGAGCACCGGAGTGCTCGAACGGCTGGGGATACAGCCCTTTGGTTCCGGCTACACTTTTCCTGATTCGTTCCTGTGCTCGTTCGACAGTGCTTGAATGCCGTGACCCCTCCGGTAGCCGCATCCTTCGGAGCACAGTCGGTCATCCCGAGGTTCGACGCCACTTTGATTTGACCTCCGGAACGCTGATCTGCTCTACCGGTACATTCGACGGCGCCAGTCTGGCGTCGAGAAGGAGAGACCCGGGAACTACAACGGAAGGCGACCCGGTCGTCATACCACCTTCCGTTACAGCCACTATTTATAAAGATTTCGGTTTTGTCATTTATTATATTGTTTTAGTTTCTCACATGCTCTATATATGAATTTCACACATTCTCTATGTATGAGCTTCAGATAATTATATACTATGTTTGCTTATAAGCACTTGAATTTCATCAGTTTTGTTTGTGAAACCTTGAATAATTGGAGCTTAAAAATTAACTTTTATTCATTATCTTGCCACACAGATACAAAATATTGTATATGTATTGTTATGTCAGATTGCCAGCACCAGTTCTCTCTGGTGCAGTGGTAAATTCTAGAGTGTCATGAATGTAGGTGGAGCTAACAATAGGTGTACATATACTGGCTTGTTGTGGTAGGATCCTGTTCCTGGTCAAAGAGGAGCATGTTCTCCAGTGTGAAGGCTCCAGTTTGGAGTCACACCTGATCCCATGAGGAGGAGAAGATCCCTGGGAAGAGACGTGAAGCAAGGTGAAAAGGGAGGCAAAGGACGGGTTCCCTCAAGGAAGTTCCGTGAACTGCTTAGGTTGAGCCAATCCAGAATACTTCTGAAGCACGGTGATGACAATGGAAAATGTTAATAATATGTTTCTATGTTAAACTAGGCACGAGGAACAAATTTGTTGTGCTGCTAATGCAAAACACCTATTTATTAAGCTACTTATGCTGAAAATGGTTCTGTTTAGCCTATCTGAGCTAAGGTGAAGGGTTTGGGGCAGTGTATGGGCATACTGGACCAACATATTACTCTGCAATTTGCTCCTTTATATGTACTAAAAAGGTGCAGAGAAGATTGGCATAAAATTCTCTCTTTTCACAGACTTTGCTACTGGGGTGGAATTCAGGGCTTGCTTACATTAAAATTCTAAAAATGGGGGGTTGTATGCAATGGCATACACTATAAAGCAGTAAAACACACTAGTAGATATCAAAAAGTGCAGGCACATGAGTTTTTCACTTCTGTCTAAGCACAAAAGGTAAGATGCTCTGTTGGATTCATATTTTCTCCCTCATGTTTCTAGAATTAAGTTTCATAGCAGTTCACCATTTACATTGCCCTTTTCCCACAGGATCGTGCATCAGTGACAGATGGGCAAACATAAGGTGCCTGGTACAATTTAACAAACAGACTGTAACATGTTTTATCAGAAAATAAAATCATAGTCACCATGAATTGCCAATACAGCTGTCATTGCTGAGAGTTAATGTAATTTTATGCCATATGGAAATAATTAAGCACCAACTGGGTTGTGTAATGTGTAGGACCAGTCCTCCCCTTTCTCTTGTTGGTCACATTTTTATATCAGGCCAAGCGGGAAAGGGCTTTTTACTTACCACCAAAGGTACCTTTGGGTATTTTTCAGCACTATTACCAGGATAAGATTTGAGAATTGCAGTGTAAGCATCTGCTTTAGATGATCACCTATTTGGATGATAATGCATACTGAACTCAGAAACAAGCTGTTGTACTGGTTGTAGGTTGCACTTTTTTCTGTCCTATTCCTGTAATAGTTACAAAAATGCACACAGTAGCGTGTGGTCAATAAAAACTAGGCCAGCCATGCAGAAACATTAATATGAAATAGGAAACGAGAACCTGGGTGGAGATAAAAGACAATAACCCACAATGAGAATGGAGATAAGAGGCAGATTGCATAAATTACAAGGGATGAAATGTGAGTGAGGGGACAGAAGGAATGGACTGAAAGGCTCCACCTGAGAATAAAAGATATCCACCACCTCCCTGTCTATCATCTGGTCTAGGTGTGTGTGGCTGAATTGTAATCTGCCAAAGGGTACAACAGGAGAGTAAGTATCAGAGGAGGGAATCCATGCCTCAGTTACTGCCAAGAGGATACGAGCATTAGAGATGAAAATATTGTGGGTAGATGTTAGTTTATTACAAGCAGAAAGGGCATTCCAAAGGGCATGGAGGGTATATTTGGTTACTGTGTTTCCTGCTGTTAACTGTTACATGGAAAGGAAGAGAGAATGAGAGGGGGCCCAGGATTAGGAGACGTATCACCACCTGATAGAAACAAAAGTAATGAAATGAAAGAGAGATGACAGTGGTGTTTAATGTTGAATGAAGGATGATGGGGAATGGAAATAGGTGGAACAAAGTATTGAAGAAAGGTTAGGAGTTATTTATTTAAAGCGGAACTATCACTCAAATTAAAGTTACCCCCAAGGAATTATGCACATAACGATAATCATATACATACTAGTATTATCTGGAATAAGTTCAGCGTTATTGAGAAATCCAACTCGTTCTGAGATGGTCTTGCTGTAGAGGCATCTGCGAGCCTGAGCCTTCAGTCCCTTCCTCCTTAAGGTACAATGCAACACAGATATCCTGCTGACAGCTTTACAACTGACAGCAGGAAACATCAGACTTTGAATGCAGATATCTCTCTAAACCATAGCGATTTGAGAGATACGTTTTTTTTGCATTCAATTAAACTTTTTAATCTGTACAAAATGCGAAGTAGATTTTTGGGGACATTACTATCCCTTTAAAGGAGCAGTATACTATTGTCTATATAGGATCAGTGCCTAATCCTGGAGGGAGTAGTTGCGTGTGTCAGTAAAGCTGGGAACTATGTCCATCAAGAGCATATACTTCTGGAAGGGTCACCCATGGTGGACAGATCAAAGCTAAGACACCAGGCTAAAACAATTTAAATTCTGCCAATCTGCACTGGACCAGCTTGGCAGACACTATTGTAAGAAAGGTGCACAAGAGGCACTGAAATATCAGTCTAAATAAACTTATGACATATTTGTGAAGCACAATCAATAAGATCGATGTCATGTGAGTGCTGTTTATTCAGACCGATATCTGACTACACAATAATGGACACCCAGATACTATGATGTTGAGAGTGTGGCCACCTTCCTAGTATATATATATATATATATATATATATATATACTGATGTTGAGTAAAACAAGGGCTGTCCCATTGCAGAGAGATTCATATTTCCAGAGTTATTACAGTATAACTCTTGTTTTTTTAAATTAACTATACTCTCTAATGGTCAGATTTTAATTAGTTATTGTGTTACAGCATGTGGAGAGGTAAGTAATTGACAAACAGTTTCTTCAGAGAATGTAATAAAAACTGCCAAGTCATACCATTAGTTTGAACTTTCAAGAATTAATAATGATTCAATTTACATCCTGGCAATTTGAACTGTTTTAGCATTTGAATATTATTGACAGGGGTATGAATACTCTCGTTTTACTCAGCAGAAAAAGCCAAAAACTCTATAGCGTATAGGTTTTCATAAAAAATGCTTACTGCTCCCTCAATATCACTCGCCATTTACAGCCCAAATTCTTTAATCTGTTGGATGCTAGAGAGGTCTCAAATGCATTTGGAGACCTCTCTAGCATCCAAGGAGTTAAAATATACAGGCCACCGTTTTAAAAGTGCTTATTCCCTAGTAGTCCCTTGGAAGCTAGCATCCAAGAAACAAAGGTATCAGTTTTAATGTGGGCAGCACCAAATTTATAACCAAAACCACTTTGGGGATCACAAGGCTAATTAAATGGTGCCTCTTGTTAGACGTTTCTGCTGTATGGAAAACAGAATATAATGTAATTGTTGCATATGCACAGTACAGAGTATTCAGATTGGACAGTGAGAGCTCTAAATGCTTGCTACTGAATATGTGCAACCATTATGTTATAAGCATAAATTATCTTTGCTTTTTTAACTTTAAAAGCTAATAATAATAATAATAATAATAATATCTTCAGTACTACTGATCAGATTTACTAACTTAAAAAAAAATCATCAGACAGTACTCATCAGGATAGTTTGGGTTGCAGGCCTGACTAAAGTTTGTCATAGCACCAAATGGGGAAAAAAAATGTCAGCAGTTTAGTACTCAAAAAATACACCACCACTTTTTATGAACCTTGCATGGTCTGAAGGGTTTGTCAGTATGACAAACAATCCAAAATTCCAAAAAAAGCCATTGTGTTAAACAGACACAGAACCTTTCTTCGAACTTAAAGGAGTAGTAACATTTTTATGAAAATGTATGTTATAGAGCTTCTCCTGCTAAGTAAAAATGGGCACTGTCAGTTGTTTTATTCAATAACAGTTTAAATTATCAGGCAGTGAATTACAGCATGACTACTTCCTGAAACTGACAGTATGGCTCTGTTTCAGTGGAGAACTGATTGTCAGTGACTTTCCTCTCCAACAGAATGTAAGACAATTACTAATTGGACTATAACCATTAGACGGTACTGTTAATGTAGGAAAACACCAGTTTGAACTGCAATAACTCTCAAAATATGAATCTCACAGCAGTGGGAATGCTGTTATTTTACTCAATTGGAAAATCCCTACAATATATGTTTTTCATTAAAAACTGTTTACTGCTCCTTTTGTCTATGGAATCCCTACTGGGCTTCCAGAACATAGAGCAATTTGAGATTAATACTGTGTGGTTGTTGGGATGCTTTCCACTGGTACATTTTATCATGACCTCAGTGCACTGCCAATCTTTTATACTAGCAAATACACATGACCAAATGTTGTTGGTGGTGGATGTTTGAGAGGCTGGATACCATGGAACATTCCACGCTGGAACACAAAAAGGAATCAGTTAGATGATCTTCATATATGAATGAGATAAGAGAGATTTCTGTAACACTTTCATCTGATTTAAAACAGATAATTATTTCAATTTTTGTCTTCCAGGTTGAAATGTATATGCACTTCTGGTTTTGAGCATTAATATTCAGGTCACACTAATTTTGACTTTTTTGCATACACAGTTTTTAATTCACTTGACAAAGGGCCAAAACATATATATAATACTGGCTGTGAGTGTACCTTTTCCATTTGTAAAATCTTGCAAAGTATGCAGTCTCTCTTTTTTTGGTTGTAGTGCCATCTTCTGGAGATATAAAAGCAATTTAATTCAAATGCAAATAATCCATGTTGAAATATTAATTTTATCCACGTTTTAAAAATATATACCTGCCACTGATAGAGGAATAGCAGAGCCAAGGAGATGCTCATTGTAGGAGCAGTTCTAGAGATCATTGCTGGGAGTGCAGAAGCCTCCTGTTAGGCCTTGCTAAGGTCTATGCTGAAGATGCCAACCACAAGGTTGAATGTCACCCATACCAGTATGGCCAGTGAAGGATCAGGATGACTGGGAAAATCTTGTGTAAATGTTGGTGTTGGAAAGAGTTACTAAGCAAGCAACGTTTGCAGGAATGTATGCTCTACAAATCTCATATATTATAGGGAAAAGGATTGCCACCTAGAGACAGACGCTAGTGTGGATTGACAAGCCTCCCACAGAATGAGCCACAGCAAATTTTTTGTAGATTCAGTTGATGTGTGTGTGCGAGTATGCATGTGTACATGCTCATCATTTAATGACTCGTGGAACTCTAGCATGAACACCAGCTTCAGTTAGATTTTTTGAAAGATTTAGAAAAGCAAGATGACAATCTCTGACAGGTCTCTAAGAACTAAATAAGGAAACAGAAATAGAATGAAGTTTAACCAAATTGTGTAGGTGGAATCAAACTGGGACCAAGTGTTCTTGTTAACCATAAGATGAACTAATATTGATAACCATGTCTTCAACTGACGCAAGAACAATGCTGTAACTAATATTACATCCAATTCAATCAGAGCAAAAGGAAGAGGAACATATCAATGCAGAAAAATCTGAAGAAAACATAAAGGATATGCTTGTTAACTTTTTCTCCAGCATGAGGTAAGCTCCATGAAATTAAAGGACGACAGCTAATTACCTTATGGGGATATAGTCTTAAGATTTGTGGGAGGATCATTCTTGTTGGTTTGAACTGGTGCTATAGGCAAAGAGAAAGATGTGTGTGACCCATGGAAATGATCTCCTGATCCCCATATGTGAAGAGAATTATCCAGGCCAACATCTTAATGGGAGGGGAGGGAAGGATGCTGTTGTTAGGTGACAATCATTTGCCTATAACAAATAAGGTTTCGAGATCATAGATTTCTGCACATTCTGTTTACAGGAGGCTTGCAATCTAGGAACACTGGTGCTTGACCAGCATACTTGGTGTATTCAGCTACAATCTGTAAAATTTGCTCCTGAGGAAAGAAATGGAGGACAAGGGAATGCTTTTGGTGAGATAATTCACTTGCTATCTCATTCTGTTTCCAAGGAGCATATTCTGCTGCTAAAATGATACTTTGAGCTAGAGGCTAGTGCCACAAGAGCAGCAACTCATTCCACAGGGCTTTTGACCACTTACTCCCAATTCTGTTGATATAGGATTCTGCTGTTGTGTTGTCAATTTTAAACAGGGCTGTGGAGATACCATGGTCTTTTGGAAGTAGTTTCTGGAATGAGTAGTGGGTAACCCTGAGATCTAGAATACTGACATGTAGTGATGCTTCCATCTGAGACCAAGTACCTTGTGTCACTGGAAAAGGAAGAAGCCTCCCCACCCTGAAAGGGAAGCATCCATTGTGATGCTTAAATCCAGAGAAGTCATAACTGGAGATGGACGAGTAAGGGACAAATGAGACCATGTCTCCAGAACCTGAAGCTCTACCAAATTGACCCTTATTCTTGCATTCCAGTATAGGCCACTGGAAAAGGGTTTGTTAAGAAGAAACTGCAATCCCCTGCAATACTGTGGGGTCAGAGCGAACACTGTGGAGATGGAGATAAGTTTTCTTATTGCCATCACAAATATTCTGAGGGAAATAACCTTGCATGCCTTGTGATGGAAAAGGTTTTCGTGAACTGCAAGAAATTCTGAAGAGGGAATGCCCTTGGTTAAAATTGTCAAGTCTATATAGAACCTTATGAAAGGAATAATTTGGGATGGCACTAGGATTGTCTTTTGAACATTTACAAAGAACCCCAGAGAGTCTAGCCTAGACATGATGAATGGAGTCTCTGCTACTAAGCTTGAGTGGTGTGGGTTTAGGATTAAATGATCATCCAAGTAAATGATGCAATCTACGCCTTTTAGACAAAAATGTTCCACCACCTTTTTTAAGAGTCTGGTGAAAGAATATGGTGTGTTTGCAAGGCTAAACACTATGACTGACCACTGGAATTACAGTGTTTCCAACGAACCTTTAGCATTTCTCTGTGGTGAAGATAAATGGAAAATGAGTGGAAATCATTGATCAGGTCGATGTTTACCATTCAACATTGATGCACTAAAATACTGGGACGGTATCATAATACTTCAATTCTGAACCATTTTGGACCCAGGTAGTCTTTGGGGCCCTTTATGTTTAGTACAGGGAGCCATCTGATTTTTTTATTGGAAACAAGGGCAAGGACAAAGCTGCAACTCTTGGATGAAGGACAAGCCATTAAGGGGTCTGGCCAACTGAAGGGAAAATCCCTATTTTGCCACCTGTAACACCATTGAGACACTTTGCCCAAAATGAAATCAACAGCTGGATTTGGATGATGTGTGCTTAACTCACTGGCTTCTCTTGCCTTGGCTGGCATGGCCACTGAAGCCCCTTCTGGAAGATTTTCCAAAGAGGAAAACACCTTGGGAATTACAGGATGGTCCTGAGATCCTGTAGGGCTGACCCTTCCTTCAAAAGGATCTCTTAGCTTTGGATCTCTGAAGAGTTATAATCTCAGAAAATGATTTTCTGGCCTTGAGGTGAGCCTTCACATCTGTTATGATGTCTAACCAAAATAAATGAAAGGTGGGGAGGCTTGGAATCTCTGAAGTTTTATGAGCTAACTCAGACAGTCCCACCACTCTTGGAAGCCTAGACC
Source organism: Rhinophrynus dorsalis (assembly GCA_037306005.1). Taxonomy (NCBI): domain Eukaryota; kingdom Metazoa; phylum Chordata; class Amphibia; order Anura; family Rhinophrynidae; genus Rhinophrynus; species Rhinophrynus dorsalis. The sequence continues at coordinate 144,391,624 of CM074725.1, read as the reverse complement.
TGTAGAGTGTGGTAACATAATTGAAGGTCTGGCCTAAGAGCAGGATTGATCTCGTAATAGCTCTGATCGAGCCCACCCTAGAAGCCACAAGGGAAGCCCAAAGTATCCAGCTGCCTCATTGCTTTCCTTCTCTGCCTTGGTTAGCAATGGTTCTAATGGGCCCATATAATCCACCAGCTTGTACTGAATGTTGCAGAGAACAAGATCCATATTGTGTGAGGCAATATAGGTGTTACCCATGATGGAAATTAATGACTAAGGAGGGACTTTATATCAGGAATTCCTGTGTTTGACCTCAGCACTAAATTGTCCACCTTCCCTAGAGAAGAGCAGAAGCCTATTTTTAGGAAGTTATAGACTTCTGACTCTAGATTCAATACCCATCTTACAGCATGGATTATTTCAGGAAGACTAACACCAACTAAGTTAGCCCTGGCCATCTGCAACTGGCTCATCTTACCCTTTTTGCAAGAGGCATAAGAGTGTGTCACTTCCTGGAATTCCCAGACTACAATCCTCGGATGAGAGTAAAAATCACTGTGGGATGTGCCATCCTGGGACTGTCTGAGCCAATGCTACCAGAGAGTCTGTAGGTATGGCTAATTTAACTTAATCAAGGTTCCCTGACTGGCCAGTTCCTCTACTAATAGGTAACTGTTGTAACCTCAAACAGGGACAAAACACTATGAAAGCCCATAAAAATGAGCTTTGTGTGGGGCATGTGGCTGATATCCCTTTTATGTACTGGAGCTTGAGGTGATTCAGAGTGGAGTGAAGGAGAATTCTGGACAGGAAATGTCCTTCTTTTCATCCTTGAGGCATCAGAAAGTTCGTCTTTTCAACTATTCTGGCCCTTTTTAACATTTCTGTGACAGAGGAGGAGTGACCTTTTGGAAAAAGTCCAAAGAAGTCAGTAGCAGCAACTGACATTGCATCTTACACCTCTGCAACTGAAGAAAAATAAAACTTGAGCGAGTACGCATGTGCAGAGAGTGACACAAATCATTACATGATATGCATGTGTATCTGCCAAGAGGTAATGCTTGCAAAAACCTTGAGGTAGCTTATTCTCCATGAGAGTTGTCAGTCCCCACTAGCGTTGCTAGGTGGTAAGCCTCCCATATAACAAAAAATGGAAGCAGAGAACCCTACAACTCAATACAATATTGCTGCCCAGATCACAAAAACACCCTACTAAAATATCAAATGCCCAAAAGACTGTTTGGTCTAGAGGAACAAAATAAGGCTGACTGGAGGAGATGGATAGGAGAATAAGAAGGCCAACATAAACAACATGAAAGAGCTGCAAAAATGAATATAAGAATACTGAACGGCACACTTAACTGGAGACTATGGCAACGCTACAATGCTGGAAGACAAGAGAAGAGCCAAGGTAGCAGGAGGTATATTAGTCGGCTCTAGGAAAACTGCACACAAAGACTGCCAACTGAGAACAACAGCCTTTGGTCTTCAGAGGAATCCGCTGATTGGAGGCTCAGGATCATCTGTAGGATGCAAAGGATGCAGTACCTCTGGGAACTAAACTGCAGGAGGGAAGAGACTGGAAATAATCTCCTGCACAGAGAATAAAGGGAGGACTGAGGAATAACTGGAAAGAGACACAAAGAAATTCCAGTCACTTTCCAGACAATACACAATGGTAAATTTACTTTGAACATATACTGAGGAGAGGGATGAAGGCAAATTTAAAGGCAAAGAGGTAAAATAAAAACCCCAATACAGAAAGGAACAAGAACCAGAGCCTGATAATAGCATCTAAGTATTGCAGGCTTTATTGACACTTTTTTGATCCTGAAATGCAAGGTGCAAAGTGTGATAAACAGAAAATACTGCCTTCTGTTTTTTCATTTGGCAGTTGTTATACTAGAGTGTAGAAAAAGTTCACTTCCACATAGTAGTTTGTCATTCACTATATTAGAATTGTTATAAAAAAATGTTTATTGTGGAATTATTTGTGGATAGTGGGATGAATGTGCTATCAGGTTTTGGAATTGGTTTTTAGTCCCTATGCTTGCCTACTGCCAACTTCCTAGGCTACTTCTACCAGAAATCCTTTGTTAAAGGAGCAGCAAACTTCTGTAATGAAAACATGTACTATATATTGCAGGGGTTTCCAGTTTAGTAAATCAGTGGTACCACCACTACTGAGAAATGCCTATTTCCAGAGTTATTACAGTTTTAAACTCTTGTTTGTTTGCTTTTTACATTAACAGTGCTCCCTAATATTGAGATTCCAACTAGGTATTCTGCTGTCACTGACAGTTTTCCATAGCATATGTAGCATATGATATAAACTACTGAGTCCTGCTGTTAGTTTGATCTTTCAGGAAGTAATCACACTGTAATTCACTTCCTGGCAATTTGAGCTGTTATAACATTTGAATAAAACTGATGACAGAAGTGGGAGTAATCTTGTTTTACTCAGCAGGAAAAGACCTATAACATACAGGGTTTTTTTTTCTTTTTTTAAGTTTACTGCTCACATAACATCACTTGTGACAAGGGAAAGCCAATGAGATAGTCTATGTGCATTTCTTGACAATCCTTTCCTCTGTGCCTTTTTAATATTATACATTAAACAAGGCATAGTGAAAATGGCACAATGAAATGGCAGTTATGTCGCTGGTATGCGGAGTGGCATTAAAGTCCTAATGTGGGTGAAGATTGTACACTGGTATGCACTACAGCACTCATGCACTGTGGTATGTGCCCCTAGAACAGTCGCTGGCGTTAGAGGCTAACACGACTGGGGCTGCACTGGTGAATTTGCACATGAACCCCTTTTGCTACATTTTCCTTGTACAACTTTGATGGTCATTGACTAAAAAACTCTCTGGAAAAAGAAATTCAGTGAGCTTACTATTAGGGACATAAAAGTGTAAAAATATATATAAAAAAATAAAATCAGGTGAAGATGAAAAAGTATAGTCAATTTCACTTTACATATTATGCACTTGTAAAGGGTTACTGTATCTTTTTAAAATCCTTTGAGGACCAGAGGGATTACCCACGCATTTCAAAGCAATGAGTTGTACACCCCCAGACCGTAGAGGGTTAAGAGTACCCTGTCTCTGCTAGGAACAACATGGTACGAGATGGGTTAATGCTAACAAGATAATGAGAGTGATAGTTATTCTGCAGGTGGGTGGATTCTAGTGTAAAGGAGACGGATGCAGTTGTTTTTGTTTGAGATTGTTAACACCGAAGAAGAGATAAGCTTAGTACTGAGGGAAATTGCCTGCTGCGGTTTCCATCCACATGAACTTGTTTGCTCAGATTGACTGCAGAATAAATGTATGTAAAGAGTATATTTAATGTTTGTACTGGTTTTAAACATACATTTATGAGCTAAATATTGTTATCCTTTTGTCATTTACAATTCCCAATGATTTAAATGAAAAGAACAACAATGAGAGTAAAGAATAGAGAGACTAGTTATACTGTACTCCCCAAAGTGCAATAATTTCATCTGCACGGTCACCCCTATGTCATCAGTGTTGTCTATATTTTTGGCAATGTAGGCAACTGCCTGGAGCACCAGATTTTGAATGGTGTCTGAACTGTGCTGGCCCCACCCACCTTCTGAATTGTGGGTGGGATCAGAGCAACCCCAGGTGTGGCCATAGGTGGGGCTAAGCACGTAATAGTATCTTTTTCAGGTATGCACCTGTATATTTAACAGCATGTGAAAAAACAGTATGAACTGTTGTTTCACATGCTGTTAAATATACAGGTGTATACCTGAAAAAGATACTATTACTTGCTCAACCTAAATATCTCCTGTAATTTTAAATTCAGGAGTGCATTACTATTAGCTATTGATACAGGTCTGGAGTAGTTATGATAAATATGCTTTCATAGTAGAAAGAATTACCTTGCCTAGTGGTTTCTGGGCTGAAAATCTGGCCTTGGATGTCATAAATAAAAAACTTTGCTCTAATCCATACAAATTACCCAAATGTGAACCATTGATAGAGCGCATATTATACCAATGTATTAATTTACATATTTAAAAAAATATGACGGATATTCTGGCTGGTACACACATTGTTGTATTGTTGGAATTCTATTCCTTGGCCAGAATCCTATGCACCAAGTGTTGGCAGCATGAACTCATGTTGCAGCTTTCTATTACCACAACTCACACTAAATAGTGCGAGTAGGGGGAACATCAAAGGAAACTAGAAAACTCTCGATGTTGGACATTGTGTCAGACATCGACAATGAGCTAGTAATATAGTCATTTACCCCTCCCTCACCCTCCCAAACACTTGTATGCATTGATATGGGTCTGGGTCCTATATTAACTCATCTGTGGGTTGCTAGTTTAAGGATACCTAGTTGTGCGTGCGTGTGAGTTTACTAGTTTTATATTGTGCGTTGGTGGTTTTTAACACATATTACGGACTCAAAGCCTATGTTTGGTAGGAGCTGAATCACTGACAGAAAGGCAGTCCCTTAACATGTGTTAATAGCCACTACATGCAATAGAATGGGACATGGATGTGCTTTTCCACTACCTTCAGTGGGAGCTAATGCTATGCCAGTTGTGCATTTCTAACTTGCGGTAGTTTGACATACAGGATGCAAAATTTTTTTGTAAAGTTGATACCTTTATTGGCTAACTAAACAGATTTAAAATGCAAGCTTTCAAGACTTCTTAGGTCTCTTCCTCAGGCATGTTATACAGATAAATATGAAAACTTCTCTCTTAAATACAAGTACACATTACATTGTTTATACTAGAAATCAGATAAGAACGTTAGTCCAGATACCAGATACCAGATGGGAGGTAAAATTAATGTTACAATTTGACTCTTTGACCTATGGCATGAACAGGGACAGGGAATTCCTGTCACAGTACTTAATGGTGAATTAACTTTTACGACAGTCCCTCTGGAATCATAAATACCTGGACCCAGAGGAAGAATGCTATTTAAATCACATCCTCTACCATTGACTGATCAAGGAATTGGTATCTGGACTAACGTTCTTATCTGATTTCTAGTATAAACAATGTAATGTGTACTTGTATTTAAGAGAGAAGTTTTCATATTTATCTGTATAACATGCCTGAGGTAGAGACCTAAGAAGTCTTGAAAGCTTGCATTTTAAATCTGTTTAGTTAGCCAATAAAGGTATAAACTTTACAAAAAAATTTAGCATCCTGTATTTCTACGGCTAACACGGTACCAACTCTCATCTGTAGTTTGACATAGGAAGTTAATAGGTTAAAACTACAGCCTTTTGTTAAGTTTCACTTATGGCCCTGATAGCACTGAGCCCTAGATATTTTATGTTCTTATTAGTAATAGTTTAGGTGTTTTAACACCTTAAGGACCCTTGACGGTCCTGGTACGTCATGGCTGGATTTGAGTTAAGGACCAATGACGCACCAGGACCGTCATGGCTTAAATGATAGCAGCGTGCCTCTGTGCACGCTGCTATCATCAATGCCAGGCTGAGACTGAGCGCTCCGAGACTGGGGCATTCAGTCTCAGCCCTTCTTGCTTGTGCCAGTTCATGTGATCGCCATAGCAGCAATCACATGTACCGGCATAGTGACAGACAGAGGCAGCAGAGAAAGTATGCTGTCTGTGCATGTCTCGTCTGCCTCTGTCTCCCTTGCTATCAAAGTACACCTCTTTATCATACACCTGCTGTATTCATTTATTAACTTCCCAGCACAGCACAATTTCCTGTCATGTTTTGCAAAATGAGTGTGGCTGATATACTAAGAACTGAGCACATTCTGGGGCAAACCAACAGCACTATAGGGGTGAAATAAAAATGTCAATTTATTTAATTGGGGGTTTTAACCTATTCAATGCCAGAAATATCTCCAAGGTATTTGCCTATGTACATATATGGAGGGATGCAGTAAACATGTGTAATAACTATTTCCAGTGTGAAAAACACAAGCAAATAAGTTTGCGCATGATTTTATTGAACTGTGCATGACAAATCGAGACTAACGAACATCTGCACGTATGCTTTGTGGGAGTGGTCAGGATTAAGAAATCTGTGGAATAATGAATGCGCCTAATGCAGGAAGTTCTATTGTGAACAATGTTATATGTCTGCGTAGCTAATTTTTTATGAAAAATTCAAAAAGCTTTCGGTATACGGCTTTACGCATGTGAATATTTCTTGCATTCCGCCAATAGTCCTTTCAAGTGTTAACCTTTTAAGTACCAGGAGGGGGTGCAACGCATTGCTAATAAGAATATGTTGCACATCCCTCTCCTTAAATTACATACAATCAGTCACTGGTAACTAAGGTCATATAGATAAGTGTAAAACTGATCCAGACAGCCATAAGTACTGTAGTGTAGTTTTATTTTTAAATTGTTGTTAGTTGAAAGATAATTATAGCTTAGATGTCAGAGGGGTGAATGTAGCATGGGCAATCTCACAAAACCATGGTGCTGGAACTGAAATTCTGCCCCTGTGCCTGCCTATTTATTTAGCTCTGTATGCCAGAATATCTCCCACCAATGCTGCTACCACCAAAGGGAGTACAATGCAGCAGTCTATGAATATTCTGGGTTGTTTCTTTTCTCTGTGTCATGTTTAAATTGATGTATTAAGGTGCAGGATAATTGTTGTGGGTCTATGCCATTTCCCTGACCATGCTACCGGGCTGGTGTATGGGGTCAGCTAGCAATAAAGTCTTATTGATGGAGGAAACTGCCCATTTGTATGCATTACAGCGCTCTTACACTGCAGTGCATAACCTTTAACCATTAACCCTTGTATTATTTTTCGTAGATGCCAGTGACATTTCCAGCGCATGACAAAGCAACACTTAGGAGGCTTTTCTAGTAACCAAGGGGTTAATAGAACACAATGCTGTAGTGCAGTTATATGAAAGAGTATGTTAAGATATTTGAAAATATTTATGTAACATTTTTTCATGCTTAATCAAACTGAAAATACATGATACTGAATTTTATGTTTTTCTAGAGATTTGTGGGGAACCAATTTTCCTTGCACTCCTCACCTGGCTCTATTATAGAGCATAGTAATCTGTGCAGTTTTTTGTATCCTTAGTAATTTGAAAGCCTAATTTAAAGGGATAGTAATGTTTAAATTTAAGTTTATTTAATATTGTAGACATTAAAAATTTAGTACAACGATGTAAGTCTTATCTCTCAAACTTTTATGGTTTGAGAGATATAACTTGCTAAAGTTCCCCCTCTAGGCTATTTCAGACAAGTGTGCCATCTAGCTGGCAGCAGGAGATTGCGGTCCCAGGAAAATTTCCATAAAGGACCAGTGACGGTCCTGGCAAATCATGGATTTCAAGGCTCCCAGAGCGGCTGCACTCCATTCAGGGATCTGATCGAGTTAAAAAAAAATGCTCTGTGGTTATTAAGTGTCGGCTGCGTGCAAGTATGGCCAGTCCTTAAAGGGATAGTAACACTTAAAATGTAAAAAAATATGTGTTGTAGGGTTTATCCCCTTGAGTAAAACAAGCTGCTGAGAGATATTTTATTAAAAAATTATAACAGTTCAAACTTAAATTTTTTAGGGGCAATATCACAGTGGCCTGAAAATTTACAGTGGAGCTGTTGCTACACCATCCTATTGACAGCTCTAGTCCGTAGACCATAAATCTCCATAGGATGGTGTAGCAACAGCGTCACTGTACATTTTCTGGCCACTGTGATATTGCGCCTAAAAAATTCAAGTTTGAGCTGTTATAATTTTTTAATAAAATAACTCTCAGCAGTGGGAGTACCCTTTTTTTATTCAGGGACAAAAAACCCTACAATATATATTTTTTTACATCTTAAGTATTACTATCCCTTTAAGAGGTTAAATACATACAAAAAATGGAGATGTACTGACACAACAAACACAAGTGGGGTGCTGATAGGCCTCTAAAATATAGATTGAAGGTTATACACTTATATTGGAGTATTGGCTGCAGAATCCAAGCACTTTGTAATGCCGATGAAAGCTCAGTACCGGATTGTTTTAGAAGGTTCACCAATCTATATTTTAGTGACCTTTCATCTTCCCATCTTGTGTTTGTTGTATCTTTGTATTCTGAGGGAATATTGAGGAGTTTTCCTATAAGGGGAGCAACAGAGAATACCTGTCTACAGTATGGAGGCTGTTTGAATCTTCCATCTATTCAGCTGGTCACTTTTTTGTGATCAAATATATTGTGAGTACCTTGGTACAGTTGGAGGTGTAGACATTTTTGTGAAGACTTACTACGCAATGAGCATGTCTCTGTATTTTGTGTTTGTATGTGGTGTAGATCAGCCACCACACAGAAACTGATGTACTAAGAGCAACTGGTGGGAGATGCATTAAAGTGGGATAATAGGTAATAAAGAGGAGATCACTTCTCCAGTATGATAAATCCTCCAGTTCCTATGCTAGTCTATGGAGCCTATTTACTACGATTTATCCAGCTTGACAGAGGTTAGTGCATAAACTCCATAGAATAATATAGGACTTGGAGAGAATTTATCACACTAGAGAAGTGATCTTTATATCACTTCTTTTCACCTATTTATCTGAAACTCAGTTCATAATCCCCCCCAGAGTAACTCTGGATCAAACCATAGGGCACAAACAAAAATTCTAAATATTTCTGTTGACCCCTTGACTGGTAGTTAGATCTCTAATGCATTGCAAAGCAATGCAAAGAAAACCTTTCTACTATTCATCTGGTTAAAATCCCTATTTAACTCAATTAGATTGTATTTTTCCCCTATGGTGCAGTTGGTTTGATCCAGAATTACTCTAGGGGGAGATGTACTAATGGTGTGATAAAGCTGTGATAAGGCAAAGATATCACTAGAGAAGTTATCGCCTCTTTATTGCCAGTTTATCACACTTTATCACTAAAACAGCAGCTCAAATTAATCTTCAGAGTATTTGGGCCAAGGAGTGTGGTATTTCAATGCTATCAGAGTTGTAGTTCAAGAGTAATTGAATGATCAAATATTCCTCTCCCACCCCTTTTACCTAGTGTAACACTGCTCACCTCAGATGTGGAATCTGGTCTCTTGACCGGACAGATCACACCAGGGACAATCTTCTTACTGTGAGTATAAGGAAAACCCTGCCCCCTTTACAGGATTTTCAGTTTTTTCCTTATGCTCACTGAAGATTGCCCCTCTCAGCGATCCATCCAGACAGTCTTGCTGCTCTGAGGTGAGAAGTGTTACATCAGGAAAAGGTGCGGGAGAGGGATACTTTATCATTCAATTACTCTTGAACTACAACTCTGACAATATTGAAATAACACTCTCCACGGACCAAATACCATGAAGATTAATTGGAGCTGCTTTTATTGTGAATCATTACTATCCCTTTAACAACTTCTCCCAACCAAATAACTTAGTATGTATAATCTGAATAAAAGCCTGGGATGGTACTATAGTTTAGGAGGGAAGCAATTATTTTAGGAAAAGAGGACTTCTAAACAATAGATTACATTGATTAAGTGTGTAAGTAGTACTATACTGAAAGGATGATAGACTCTTTAACAAACTTCCACTTGAGTTGGCAGGAGTTAATACTGTACGGGAATTTCAAAATGCCTGAGACTAACATAAATCGGTTCCAAGAACTATGTACAATAGCACATTTCAATTAGATAGGGAAATGGGCAGACTGAATGAGCCAGTTAGTTCTTATCTGCTGTGATATTTACAGAAACATAACATCTGGTTTGTTATGGCTGGTTCTAGATCAGATCTGAGCACTGTTCTAACATCATTATCAAGATTCAACAGCCATACAGTGTCCTCACATGACACAAAGGTGGATTAATTAGACATGTGCTTCATTCATATTAAATGCACCAGAGATAATAAAAAAGCAGCTGTTCCCCAGTGAGTAGGATATGCTTCAAACCTAGGGTGACCAGACCTCACTTTTAACCGGGGACACATATGATAACCGCATACTGCAGTGCTGCTTTGATTTCAGTGCAGCCTTGAAATATAAAAGTTGTATAAATCAATTGGCACTATATGAATTACAGAGTCAACATTGGCAACTGTGTTGCAGGGGAATAAGCCCCCCTACAACTTTTTATATGATTTATATACTTTTAGCCATAACCCTATTGCATTCTGCATATAGCTATTTTTATATGGCACACAAAGGGTTACTAAATACATTTTTTATTTTTTAGCCATGGCAGAGACTGCTAGGACATACTTCCTACTTTAGCTGGACAAAAAGTATTGTAACGTAACCATCTGCCTAACACACTTCCTCTATAGCTCCTAAAAAGAGGAAGCGGATATTAGCCACTTATCCTTTTCACCCCTGGACCTCTACATAACGGAAATATACCTTTAGCTATTTCTACCTACTTCTACCTAGGCCTTTAGCAACAGGTCCAGTAACCAATTGCTATATCTATCCCCAAATATGTTTTTTCTGTGCACGAGCCAAATGCATGCTCCTTTACCCCTTGGCTAAGGGGTATATTGAGTGACAGGACCCCTATAGTTTGTTGAGGACAGATCAGGTCACCTGACACTCTCTTTGACTGAGGCTGATTGGTATGTGATTTTTATGGCAAGCAATATTTTGTAATCTTCTCACACTCTGCTAGTTGGATTTTGTAATGTAATGTAACTTATTTCATTGTGTTATTGCTAAGCTTTTTATCTGCTTGATATAATCTAGATAGCCAATAAACTTTTGCATAATACATATATAGACTCTGTAATCCTCTTTATTGTCCTTATATTACTTGTATAAGGCCAGTCTACAGAAATAACTTTGAGATATTACGCACCCATATGTAGAATAGGAAATAATTATATATCATAACATTCTCTGGACAAGGGGAAGAACCCACACTTAGCACCATTCTAGTGCTAAAGTAGTCCTCTTTCACAACTGCTACCCGAAAAAATATAAATTCCCTGCTATTGGAATTTCGAATCTTGTACAAATCCAAAAACCACATCCGGCACTGAAACCAAAGACAATCCTCAGTGTAGTTAGCCACAAATACAAATTCACATTCTCTATTGTAATTAAAAATTATATATTTAGTGTGCAAATCAGATTACAATGACTATATAAAAATATCTCTCCAAACCAACCACAATATTGCTACATAAATCTCAAAATTATATAACAATATTGTTATGTATAAATGTCAGAATTATGAATGACCTCAAATGGACACTATCTTGTGTTCATGATGTTCCCTTTCTAATATTTGTGGTGGAAACGCAGTAGATGTGTTCCACAATATAGGTATAACACCGGTTTATGTGTTTTAAATTATAATATAACAGAAAGGGGACATCATGAACACAAGTAGGCTTGAATACTTAGTTTCAAAAGTCAATGGTCAAGAACAGGGATAGTCTACTCTGGTGTCATCAGTCATCAGTAGTGCAGATTTCCATGATAACACTTGAAAATATTGAAAAACGATGACTCAGTCAGTGCTTCAGTCAGCGTAATTAATCTACCTGCGATCAAGTAGAGATATCCTGGAAATCTAGCCTGTAAGTGGCACTTGAGAAATGGAATTGCCGATTCAAAATTTAACCATGCTCTGGCAGTCTGAACCTAAAAAAAAATAATAATAAAAGAGATGGATATGGTATAATGTGGCTTCCCAATAAAGGTCATCACAGAGTATGTAGAGGTTATTAACTGTTTAATGACCAGGGAGGTGTGAAACACATTATGAAGCAATGTGTTACACACCCCAGTCTATATAGGCGAAACTTTAATATTTATATATCTGTTCTCTGCTATAATAACACAACCCAGATTGTACCTGTTTCAGTGGGGGCCAATGGAAAAAAATACAAGAATACAAATAGATATAAGAATTTAGCAAAGCAAAAGTAATTTGTTTTCCTTTGGATATTTTATATAGAGTATAGTTAATTTTCCTCAAATTAGCTTGTACAGAAACCATATTGATAGTTTGTGGGTCTCATCTTGGATTCTCATCAGTCCCAACTTTATAGAAAGTAACCTATATAACCCTATGGTCAGATGGCCAGGAAGGTGTGAGGCTGTTCTGGATGTACAACACATACATGTGGCTGCTTTCCCCCAAAAAAGAAGGGGAAAAAAAAGGAAGGAGAGGATCCAATTCACATTTCTGCCAGCAGTTCTTAAGACAGCCATGAATATATAGAAAATAAATAGAAAATGAAAAATATTCAAACATTTGACATGTGTTGTTTTTACCAAAAGTGTTTCATTCAGAGGCTGAAGCCATCAAGCTGATTTCCTTCCTTTTACGTGGTAATGTTGAATGACAACCTAATGTTTGAGTCAGTTGTAGCACAGCAGAGGAGGAGACATGAGAAGAAAAGTATGTGAGAGGCAGGTAGCAGACTAAAACAAGACTGGGGTCTTTGAAGCTGCTTCTCAAGTATGTTTCCATTGTTTAACCGATCATCTGCTCTGCTATATTGAAACCTGAGAAGCTGAGATTTACATTAACTATATTAGATTTTATGCATTTTTTTTTATAATTGTACATTTTTTATTTATATTGATGAACATCCAAAAGATTAGTGCTATCATGAGTCTGCAGATGGTCTTCTTCATGACATTCATCACAGTGTGCCCTGGTAAGTCCAGTAATACCCTGTACAGTATGCTGACAACACTCACTATTTCAAATGATACCTTTTCATACTGTGTAGCTTTCTTTGGCCTTTACCTCTATGTCATAACTGTGAACTGAAATTCTTATCAGGAAGACAGGTTGGACTGTAAAGATGAGTTTGTGTATGTCTGTTTGGCTTAGTAAATTTAGACCTTTGGAACATTTCTGGGTAAAACAATATATACAATAGGAGACAAATACAAAGTCCCATTGATTTAAATGTTTTTTTTAAAACCCATTGAATGTCAGAAAGGTCCCCAACGTATTGTGAAGCAATGCTTTGGAGACCTCTCTAGCTAGAATTCAGTGTGTTAAAAAGACCAGGTTAAGTTAATGGGAAGTTGAGGCTCTTTTTACTTGTTCTCTATGGTGCAGTTGGTGAGTCTCAGAATTTCTCCACCTAGTCTGTGCATATGGCCGCTGACTTTAAGCCTGGCTTGATTTTCATGTCAGCACCCTGTGAACTTAACAAAGGAAATTTTGGAGATGTCTCTAGCACCCAAAGGTTCCAAGCAATTGATCTATCCCATTTCCTTAGAAACAAACATTAGATTATAAGCTTTAAAGGACATGGCTCAGTGTGACTGAATAATTCTGTTTACAGAGCTGTGCTAACTAGCAGTGGGAAATACGATTAAATGATAGGAACATGGCTTGGACTTGGAGACAACATATGCAAATGTGGACCACATATAAAACATACACACACACACACACACACACACACACAAACACATATAATCAAATCTGTATGCACTCTTTGTTAATGAAACACATGACCTGGTTGCACATAAAATGGCTAGTAATACAGACACACATACAGTTTCTTTTGTGGAAAGAGAACACTCACAAGCTCCGTTGCTGGTGAAATGTGAAATACAGATGTGTTTATTAAATAGATAAACACATCTGTGTTTCACCAGCAAAGAAACATGCATGTGCCATCTTTCCAGAAACAAACTATATATATATATATATATATATATATATATATATACTTAATTTAGGATATCCTTGGTAGGGCCGAAATGTTTTGATGAAATAAACCTGCACTTGTTTTCATCTTCAAAAGTCCTGTGAGTGTGATCTTGCTGTATGGAATTCTATGTATAAATCTTTTTATGATTGGCACCCACACCTGAAATTTTGTTATGTAGAGAATGCACAGGAAAAAAACCAAACAAACAAACAAAGAAAAATATATATATATTTGCTAAACAAAACCATTGCTGCCTATTTGCCCATGCAAGAAGAGTCCGAGTGAAGGAACAGTGCCACACCACAGTGTCTGACACTCCTGCCTCTTCCCAGTGGTAGTCATATTGCCACAGTACACTGGCTGACACCTCAGATTTGTTTCCTACCATTCAGCGACTGCATATTTTATTTATATACGTGTCCAAGGTATATATGTGGGGGGAAGCAAGGCATGGGGGTAAGTGTTGTGTTGTAAAATGTTGGACATGAGGAAGGGCACGATGCACACAGGGAGTTGTTGAGGTACAGCGTTCCAGTCAGCATAAAGGGAGATCACAGCAGCAGCAGCATTAAGTGAAATAATTTGACCACACTATAGTATTAACAGTCTCCAGATGCTGTATGTGTGCCCGCTCCTTACTGCTGCCTGTGCACTGGGGCGGGGAGACAGTGTAGATGTGCCCAGTGGTAATACTATACAGCAGACATGTTGGAAACCGTTTCTGTTTATACAGTTTGGCAACTTCACCGCCATTGAGGTGTTGTTACAATGTGTGCTTTATCCATTTATTTTATTTTTTTTGTTTTGTTTTTGGTATACTTGTTATGAAAGCTACTCCTTGAACTGGGTTGTTTTTAATTTTGGTGGGGGAGCAAAGCTGCTCTTTCATCTCTTGTTCTTTGTTTAGGAAAGGTTATTCTTGAACTGCATTTTTTTGGGCTGAAAGGTTGAGAGAGGTGCTGTGTATGTGTGTTTATGTGCATGTTCCTCTTTGTCACTCCATAACAACAGTCAGTGTTCCAAGCTTTTCCTGAAAGTGTCCCATTTGCTATCCATGCACACTAAGCCTGACCCTGGGCTTGCCTGCCACTGATCCAGAAATGAGGACAATCTTCCAAAATAGCCTTAGCTATATATACTAGTGTAAAAGCCTGTGTACACCGGCCAAGGTCCAGGTAATGTTAACCCTTTGAGTGCCAGAGGGGTACACAACGCATTGATTTGCTCGCTGCTTCACGTGATGCAGTCTTGCGTCGCCTCACTCACTTGATGCAATCATGTGCAGTAGAGACTGCACAAATGCGGGCAGTCTCTACTGCGCATGACTGCATCGTGACAATCATCCTAGCGAATTATTATATAGGATATATATATATATATATATATATATATAAATGGCTGTTTTGGTAGATTTAATTGGTTTATGGATAGGTGGCAGGCACGCCCAGGGGCAGGTTTAATATAGCCTGAAAATAGTCAGGCCGTAGACTGATTTATTGATAACTTGCAAATGATACCCTGTGATATACAGGTAACCCCAACCTGTGGAGAGACAAGGGAATATGTCTTATGCAACCACAGTTTCTCTGAGAAATATCCCATTAGGTAAAACTGGATTTTGAAAGCAGAACAAATACAAAATGGCATTTATAATTATAACAGACAAGATCAAAAAACAGTTCTAATGTTAATATCAAATTAGGCAATAAGCTTTCAAGTAATGTACAATACTTCTTTATTTATCGAAAAAACAATAAGCCATGCGCACAGTGCAAAATAGGGCTGTAATACAGCAAAAATAGTGAAGGTCGCTCGATCAATATTGTAGAAATTGAGAAGAAAACTCATCAAACTTGGTGGCAGTTGGCTTAAGCTCCAGGAGGGGTTATACACTAAGGTGTTATAACGAGGTGATGAAGCAGAGATAACTTCTCCAGTTCCTATGTTATTCTATAGAGCTTATGAACTAAGATCTGAAACACTAGAGAAATCTTAGTGCAATGGCTCCATAGAATAACATAGGAAATAGAGCAGTGATATTCCTGCAGAAGTCATTTCTACTTTATCACCTTCCTATTACACCTTAGTCATAGATAAAACATCACACTTTATTGAAGCCATAAAATCAGTATGCAGTGACAGTATAACCCTTTAAGTGCCAGAGGGGTATGCAACGCATTGCAAAGCAATGCACTGAGTACCCCTCTGGCACTCAAAGGATTAATTGCCTTACTTGTTCTGTAATTCATGGCGCACATACTCATAGGCTGCAATGCAAAAGAGGATAATTTATGGGGCAAACCAACTGCAGCACAGGACAGAAAAAAATTCCAAATTCTCATTAATTTAAACAATGTTTTTAACAAAAGTCGCTTTAAATGTAATGGGTATTTTCCCTTGTCTGTCTGTGATATAGTTGGTTTGCCCCCGATTGGTTACTGTTTTATTTTGTACATACTGCACTATTAAACAGACATGTTTATTGTTTTAATTGTCTGAGTCCGAGAATGTGTTGCACGCCTCTCTGGCACTTAAGAGGTTAAAATCTTGGGGGTTCCATAGCGGGCTGTAATTTGTTGCTGATGTTTGGCACTCAGGGCGTTAAACTGCTCATTTTGAACCAGCAGCATATTGACCTAGTTAATATTTCTAATACATGAGAACTGAAAGTTATATTCCCTTATGCACTGATATAATTTGTAGCTATTATTATTACATATTGGAGTCAGTGTTAGGCAGTGGGTTTTTTCATGTGTTTTTGACCCCGATATGCAGTTGATGTTTATTGTTATAGTAAGCCACACAAGCTTACCACAGCTCAATGTTTTTCTTTCAATCTCACTGATTTAGTATCCTTTCACTGACATTTTGGCAATACTAGTTTGAGGGCACTTTTCTTTGGAAATCTTCATTGTATTTGTTCAGAACATCTACATGAAATCATTCTGTGTTTAACCCCTTAAGGACCGGGAAAATCTGAGTTAGATTTGACTTAAGGACCGGAGCAATTTTGACTTTTTTGACTATGTCTTTGTTCAACCATATTTTCTCTTTAATTCCTTTTGTGCACCCACATAAATTATATACTGTTTTTTTAAGCACAAGTAGCGCTTTCTTTTGATACCACAATTATATGAATACCTCATTGTTTAATTTGATTAAAATAGAAAAAAAGAGGAAAAAATTGAAAAAAAACATTTTGCTTATATTTTCGTGTCAGGATTTGCATACAATTAGTTTATGACAAAAAAATACCCCTAAATATATTCATTTGCTTCTCCTGAATATAAGAATACCCCATATGCCTAGTATTTCAATCACTTCCTCACATTTACAAGGTAAATATTACAAGATGGATGCCATTATTTCCAACTTGTAATTTCTCAACAGTTGGCATGTGAGCATCATAGCTTAGCTGACGGTGCCAGAACCAAAAATGTCCCACAAAGGTATATGTTTCTGAAAACTACACAACATAAAGTAAATAATCAGGAGAATTTTGGAGTTTTTCATGCAGCTATTTTTCCAGAAAAAAATTTCAAAATTGTGGTAATATTTTGTTTTTTTGCAGTTTTCACACTTACATTTCAATACTACTGTTGATATCAAGCACATGATAGGTGAAGATTTTTAAAAATGCATTGTTTAGTGTTCAGCTCCTTCTTCTGAGTACGGCAATACCCCATATGCATAGGTTTCTCAAGGTTTGGGAGAGCTACGGGGCCCAAATTGGAACATGCGCGTTTCCAGTTTCACACTTTGAATTTTCACAGCTTGCATCACTGGTGCCATGTCTCATTTGGGGCTGTGTAACAGTGCTCCACTCTAAGATTTCCCCCCAAAAGTATATATTTTTGGAAAGTAGACACCCCAGGCTTTCATTTTATGTATGTTTTCAATTTTTTTACGCAGCCATTTTACCATCAATCGCTCGTAAATCTTGACGTAAGTTAAAAAAAACAGCGTTTTTCACACTTGCACTTCAATGTTGATGTGAATTTCAAGCACAGGATAGGTGAAGATTTTTAAAAATGCATTGTTTAGTGTTCAGCTCCTTCTTCTGAGTATGGCAATACCCCATATGCATAGGTTATTCAAGGTTTGCGGGAGCTATGGGGCCCAAATTGGAACATGCGCGTTTCCAGTTTCACACTTTGAATTTTCACAGCTTGCATCACTGGTGCCATGTCTCATTTGGGGCTGTGTAACAGTGCTCCACTCTAAGATTTCCCCCCAAAAGTATATATTTTTGGAAAGTAGACACCCCAGGCTTTCATTTTATGTATGTTTTCAATTTTTTTACGCAGCCATTTTACCATCAATCGCTCGTAAATCTTGACGTAAGTTAAAAAAAACAGCGTTTTTCACACTTGCACTTCAATGTTGATGTGAATTTCAAGCACAGGATAGGTGAAGATTTTTAAAAATGCATTGTTTAGTGTTCAGCTCCTTCTTCTGAGTACGGCAATACCCCATATGCATAGGTTATTCAAGGTTTGCGGGAGCTATGGGGCCCAAATTGGAACATGCGCGTTTCCAGTTTCACACTTTGAATTTTCACAGCTTGCATCACTGGTGCCATGTCTCATTTGGGGCTGTGTAACAGTGCTCCACTCTAAGATTTCCCCCCAAAAGTATATATTTTTGGAAAGTAGACACCCCAGGCTTTCATTTTATGTATGTTTTCAATTTTTTTACGCAGCCATTTTACCATCAATCGCTCGTAAATCTTGACGTAAGTTAAAAGAACAGCGTTTTTCACACTTGCACTTCAATGTTGATGTGAATTTCAAGCACAGGATAGGTGAAGATTTTTAAAAATGCATTGTTTAGTGTTCAGCTCCTTCTTCTGAGTATGGCAATACCCCATATGCATAGGTTTCTCAAGGTTTGGGGGAGCTACGGGGCCCAATTTTGAACAAATATTGAATTTTCACATCTTGGTTAACTGGTGCCATTACTCATTTTGGGCTATGTTCCAGTGCTGCAATTTCCCCCCAAAAGTGTATATTTTTGGAATGTAGACACCCCCAGCTTTCATTTTAGGTGTGTTTTCAAATTTTTTACACAGCCATTTTACCACCACTTTCTCGTAAACTTGACATAAGTAAAAAAACAGCGTTTTTCACACTTTGCCTTCAATGTTGATGTGAATTTCAAGCACAGAATAGGGGAAGATTTTATAAACTGAATTGATTAGTGTTCAGCTCCTTCTTCTGAGTACGGCAATACCCCATATGCATAGCTTTCTCATGGTTTGGGGGAGCTACGGGGGCCAAATTGGAACATGCGCGTTTCCAGGTTCACACTTTGAATCTTCACAGCTTGCGTTACTGGTGCCATGTCTCATTTGGGGCTGTGTAACAGTGCTCTTTTTTAAGATTTCCCCCCAAAAGTGTATATTTTTGGAAAGTAGACACCCCAGGCTCTCGTTTTAGGTGTGTTTTCCAATTTTATACACAGCCATTTTACCACCAATCACTCGTAAACCATGATGTAAGTAAAAAAAAAAAAAACAGCGTTTTTCACACTTAGGGTTGGCGGCAGTATACAGGGCTGCATACAAATTGGTTTGGGACACAATTTCACCTAAAATGTCTTCCCCCAAAAACAAATAAAAAAAATGATCATGGGTAAATCCTTCCACATCAATTTGAATCCCTGGGTTGCCTGTGAATTCTGAGATTTGTGGCCATAAATTGATACCCATTCATTAGGATCCGGAGTGGCAGGTGTTGGGGCATTTCTTTGGGCAGGTCTTTTGGCAGGTCTTTGGGCAGATCTTTTGGCAGGTGCTGGGGCAGTTGCCAGGGCAGCTCTTGGGGCAGCACTTGGGGCATTTCTTTGGTAGGTCTTTGGGCAGATCTTTTGGCAGGTGCTGGGGCAGTTGCCAGGGCAGCTCTTGGGGCAGCACTTGGGGCATTTCTTTGGGCAGTTCTTTTGGTAGGTCTTTGGGCAGATCTTTTGGCAGGTGCTGGGGCAGTTGCCAGGGCAGCTCTTGGAGCAGCACTTGGGGCATTTCTTTGGGCAGGTATTTTGGTAGGTCTTTGGGCAGTTCTTTTGGCAGGTGCTGGGGCAGTTGCCAGAGCAGCTCTTGGGGCAGTGCGTCTTTTCTTGACAGAAGGCCCAGCGTCATCACTAGAGCTGCTCTCACTTTCTGAAAACTGCGCTATGTCAAAATCTGACGCAGTGTCTGTTGCCTCAGAGTCAGACGCCAAAAAGGCATATGCCTCTTCAACGCTGTACCTGCGCTGAATTTTGCCCACTAAAAAAACTTTTTTTTTTCCTTACGCTATCCCTAAACCTAAATCTAACCCTAAAACTTACCCTAGCCTACGTATATCCTGAACCTACCTAACCCAAGTGAACTACCTATCTAAACTGCACTTATTATATATATTTTTTTTTGGGGGGGGGTTTGGTTTTTTTTTTTTTTTTCTTACGCTATCCCTAAACCTAAATCTAACCCTAAAACTTACCCTAACCTACGTATATCCTGAACCTACCTAACCCAATTGAACTACCTATCTAAACTGCGCTTATTATATATAAAACATTTTTTTTGGGGGGGGGTTGGTTTTTTTTTTTCCCTAAACCTAAATCTATCCCTAAAACTTTCCCTAACACACGTCTACACTAAACCTACCCAACTACCTACCAAAATACCTAAACTATATTTACTATTAAAAAAAAAAAAAAAAAAAAAAATGTAAAAAAAATTTAAACATTTTTTAAAAAATTTTAAAAAAATCTAAAAAAATTCAAGGGGGATGGGGGGTATCCCACAGATCAGAAAACACTGATCTGCAGCAAATTGATCACTCCAAGAGTGATCAGATGGGGGGGGACTTATTGATCACTGCAGAACAGTGATCAAAGGGTTAATTTTCTTTATTTAAACTTTTTTTTTACTTTTTTTTTTTACAGGTACACTGGAACACCATGTCTCTCTGTCTCTCTCCACCTCATCAGTATGCAAGGTGGAGGGAGGCAGAGAGATCTGACAGGGACAGTATTTACAAATACTGTCCCTGTCATTCAGGTTTTGCAACATGTGATTCGCTTTTGAAGCGAATCGCATGTTGCAACAATGTTTCTACCGCTTGTTACTAAGTGTCCCGATACCGGGACACTTAGTAACAAGCGGCTTGAACTCTTCCATCGCTCCGTGCGGCCGCGATGGAAGAGTTTAACCCTTGACGTACCGGGACCGTCAAGGGTCGTTAGAGCACATTTACCCTTGACGGTCCTGGTACGTCAAGGGTCCTTAAGGGGTTAAAAGGTAAAGGGTAGGTATATCTATAAAAAAAAAATAATAATCAACAGACCAGAGTATTCTAAGTTAAACTATATTTAAAGGGATAGTAATACTTCGTTTTATCTTTATTTTATTTTGTAGGCATTAAAAAAACCTGAAGAACGATATGTCATATCTCTCAAACCTTTATGGTTTGACAGATATTCACAAGCAAAGTGCCCCCCCCCGCCCCTCTTACCTAGCGTAAGCAATCTCTTCTCAGATGTGGAATGCAGTCCAAGACCAGACAGATAACAGCAAGGGGCACTATTCTTTCTATTAGAACAATGAAAGCCCTGCCCCCCTTGACAAGCTTTTCAGCTTTTTCCCTTATCCTAATTGAAGATTGTCTCTCTGTGCAGTTTACCTGGGCAGTCTCCCTTCTGCTCTGGCTGAGCAGTGTTACATCAGTAAAAGGGGCGGGTGGGGGATATTTTGTCATTGAATTACTCTTGAACTACAACTCTGACAGAATTTAAACACTCTCCAAGGTCCAAATACTATGATTATTAATTAGAGCTTCTTTTATTATGAAACATTACTATCCCTTTAAATGAATGTCCTTTGATCTTTGAGTCCGTATTTATAGCTTTTTCTGCATCCTTGTATTCTACCCATATTGCATACCTCCGAAGTGTCCCTCTTTAGGAGGGATAATCCCTCATTGAGACCCAAATCCCTCTGTCCCTCTTTCCCACTTTAGAGTCCCTCTTTTGGGGAGATCAGACTGTGTGGTGTGTATATAAGTGTATCACATTGTTCCACAGCAATAAAACTCACAGTAATGTTTGTTTAAACACCATTATACATGTTTATAAATTAGTCTGTGTAAATAAAATACTTTGGTGTTGCTCTAGATAATTTATTAAGTTACACAAAATGGTGTCAGTAGGTCATGAAATCACCTATAATGGTAATGACCTGCCCACCAGCCATGCCCCCAGTAACACCCCCTAAAAAAAGTGCCCTCTTTGGCCGTTTCAAATGTTGGGAGGTATGCATATTTCTACTAGCTGCATTTTCGTGGGCAGAAATAGGTTGGGCTTTCATCTAATTATTGATACTACATGGATAGACAGGCAGTGTGGGGCTGCAGGAGAATGACTGGAATTAGGTTAAGGTATATACGGTCTACTGGCAGCAACTTTCAACCTTGTTTTAAAGGGATAGTAATGCCTGCTGTTAAGAAACTTTAATATTGTAGACATTCAAAATATAAATTCAATGATATATACGTTGTCTCTCAAACAAGTATATTTTGAGAGATATAAGCTGCTAAAGTCCCCCCTCCCCTTTCACTGACATCAGCCTCTTGCTGACAGCAGGAGATCCTGGTCCCGGGATCGGCCGGCGGCTCTTCAGCAGAGCCGAAATAGCTTTTTCTAAAAAGAAATTCTTCATTGGAACAGTCTATAAAGTGTGCTTGGAAACCAGGCACACTTTGTAGACTTTTCCAATTAAGTATTTCTTTTTAGATAGCGCTGTTTCTGCTCTGCTGAAGAGCCGCCATCGGGTCGCACAGCCCAAATCTCCTTCTGTCAGCTAGGCAGCTGATGTCAGTGAAAGGGGAGGGAGAGGGGAACTTTAGCAGAGTATATCTCTCAAACTATACATGTTTGAGAGACAACACATTCATCATTGAATTTATATTTTTAATGTCTACAATATTAAAGTTTCTTAACAGGAGGCATTACTATCCCTTTAAATTCTAGTTCTCTGCAAGTTTACACTTTGAAAGCAATAGAGAGCTGCGGATCAGTATTTCACCCCTTCTGGAACAACACATCTGGCACTTTTGGGAACAAATAAATTTTATTCCAATTTCCATTTATTTAAAAGGGGCTTTTAACCCCTGAATGCATGAGAGAGGTCTCCAAACCATTGCAAAGCAATGTGTTTGGAACTTCTCTAGCATGCAAGGGGTTTCAAGTCATTTTACAGGACCGGATTTATATGCAGGCTCCCCTAGGCAAGGCATTCTAGGCACCCTAAGCTCTGCCCATGGCCACACCCCCACTCTTCACATGACCACACCTTCTGTGCTATCCACTGTTTTCTGGCACAGAATATGCCCTTGGCCTATAACAATAGCCCCCAAAAACACTTTAACTCTTTGGTTACTAGAGATATCTCCAACACATTGCCCAGCAATGAATTGGAGATCTCTCTAGCACCCAGTGGTTAAATAATAGGCTACAATGGGGTATAAAACTTGTGCAAGGACACTGAAATTGCCCTGGCCACACCCACAACAGAGAATATGTATGTGTCCAGCACAGCTGAGGCTCCCCACAAAATCTGGAGCTCTAGGCAGTTGTCTACTCTTCTGCTTGGGAAATCTAGCCTTGCATTTAACCCCATCGCAACATCTGACTTACCAGGTACGTCCCGAAAAAACTGTGACTTAGTGACAGAGGACGTACCTGGTAAGTCCCGGAAGTCATTTGCTAGAATGACGAAACCCCCCCCCTATCATCGTTAAGTGCCGGCCGCGTGCGCGTGCGGCCGATCACTAAGGGGTTATATCCTTGGACATTTTCATTTGTGTTCTATGGAGCAATTGTTTTGCTCTAGAATTGCTCTTCATTAGCTTCCTGAATACAACCCAGTGTATCAAAATGTTAATTGATTCCAATGGGACATTTAACCTCTTGGATATTAGGGAAGTTTCCAACATGAGACTGTATCATTGTCTTTCTTAAACCCATTCACTCAAGTGTCAGTGTGGACTGTATTGGTATTGCATTCAAAGAGTTAAAGCCCTTACTTTTATGAAAACAAATGCTGCAAAGTCCTTGATACAGATGTGCTCAAAGGTTTGCATACCCTTGGAGAATTGGTAATAAATGTACCATTTTTTAAAGAAAACAGGAGTGAGCAGACAAAACACATTTCTTTTATTTCTTATGGAATTCATATTCAACTGTAGAATGGCACAATCATAAAACAAAACATGCAACAAATAAAAAAATGAAATGACCCCTGTTCAAAAGTCTGCATATCCTTAGTTCTTAATACTGTGTATTGCCCCCTTTAGCATCAATGGCAGCGTGCAGTCTTTTGTAATAGTTGTCCATGAGGCCCTTAATTCTTGCAGGTGGTATAGCTGCCCATTCGCCTTTGCAAAATGCTTACAGGTCATGCAAAGTCTTTGGTCGTCTTGCATGAACCGCACATTTGAGATATCCCCAGAGTGGCTCGATGATATTAAGGTCAGGAGACTGTGGTGGCCACTCCAGAATCTTCACCTTTTCTGCTGTAACCACTGGAGGATCAACTTGTCCTTGTGTTTAGGGTCATTGTCGTACTGGAAAGTCCAAAATCGCCCCATGCTCAGCTTTTACGTGCAGAAGAATGCAAATTGTCTGCCAGTATTTTCTGATAACATGCTGCATTCATCTTGCCATCAATTTTCACAAGATACCCCACGCCTTTAGAGCTCACCCCCCCCAAAAACATCAGTGAGCCACTACCATGCTTCACAGTGGGGATGGTATTCTTTTTGCTATAGGCCTTGTTGACCTGCTCCTAACATATCACTTATGGTTCTGATAATAAAGCTCTATTTTGGTCACATCACTCCAAATTACAGTGTGCCAGAAGCTGTGAGGCGTGTCAAGGTGTTGTTGGGCATATTGAAACTAGGCTTTTATTGTGGCATTGGTGGAGTAAAGGCTTCTTATTGGCAGCTTGACCATGCAGCTCATTTTTGTTCAAGTATCGTCGTATTGTGCTCCTTGAAACAACCACAGCGTCTTTTTCCAGAGCAGCCTGTATTTCTCCAGAGGTTGTCTGTGGGTTTTTCTTTGTGTCCCGAACAATTCTTCTGGCAGTTGTGGCTGAAATCTTTCTTGGTCTACCTGACCTTGGCATTAAGAGATCCCCAAATTTTCCACTTCTTAATAAGTGATTGAACAGTACTGACTGGCATTTTCAAGGCTTTGGATATCTTTTTATATCCTTTTCCATCTTTATAAAGTTCCATTACCTTGTTACGCAGGTCTTTTGACAGTTCTTTACTGCTCCCCATGTCGCAGTATCTAGCCTGCTCAGTGCATCCATGTGAGAGCTAACAAACTCAATGACTATTTATACAGAGACACTAACTGCAATTTAAAAAGCCATAGGTGTGGGAAATTAACCTATAATTGCCATTTTAACCCGCGTGTGTCTCACCTTGTGTGCCTCTAACAAGGTCAAACATTCAGGGGTATGTAAAATTTTGATCAGGGCCATTTGGGTGATTTCTGTTATCATTATGATTTAAAAAGGAGCCAGACAACTATGTGATAATAAATGGCTTCATATGATCACTATCCTTAAAGGGATAGTATTACTTCAAAATTACTATACCTCATATTGTAGCCCTTAATAAACTGAGTTAAATGACACCAGCGGCATCTCTCAAACCTTTATGGTGTAACAGATAGCCGCTTTCAAAGTTTCCTCTCCCCTGCTCTCAGCGTTCTGCTGCCAGCAGGAGAATCCGGTCTCTGAAGCCAGAGGAGGCTCTTCAGCAGAGCCGATATCTCATTAATGAAAAATGATTCATTGAAACAGTCTTCTACGTGTGCTTGGTAACCAAACACAGGTAGAAGACTGTTTCAATTAATCATTTTTCCTTCCATGACGAGATATCAGCTCTGTTTAAGAGCCTCTGCCTGTCCCGGGACCGGATTCCCCTGCTGGCAGCAGAACGCTGACAGCAGGGGAGAGGAAACTTTGAAAGCGGCTATCTCTTACACCATAAAGGTTTGAGAGATGCTGCTGGTGTCATTTAACTCAGTTTATTAAGGGCTACAATATGAGGGATAGTAATTTTGAAGTAATACTATCCCTAGTTCAAAAATCTTAATACAACATTTTGTTCATAGGTGCATAACTAGAACTTATTGGAACCTGGGGCAGGTAAGGCTCCTCTTGGATGCTGGGCTCAAGTACAACTGCACCCATTGTAACCCTGGGTAATGAGTTAGCATGCCTACCCTGTCTGACTGTCAACACAGAGATCAAATTATTGATATACTAGTTGAAGAGCCCGTGTACATGGGCAACAGTGCCGGCCAGTTGCGGTGCAGTCATGCGCAGTAGAGACTGCCTGTGACGCGGCTGATACGGAGCTGGCGCTCTGAATTCAGGCCGTGGTCCTCTCTGCGCACCGAAGGTCTGAATTCAGAAGGCCCCGCTCTGTATCAGCCATGTCACTGGCAGTCTCTATTGCACATGACTGCAGCATGCGCAGCAGTCTCTACTGCGCATGACTGTGTCGTTACAAACTTTTAGAGAATTATTATATAGGATACTGGTAGCATGCAATACTTATTACACGTGCTGTGCTCTTGCTTTATTTTTATTTTAATACTTTTTGCCCCTTTCCCAGACTCAGGATTCATTGGGAGAACTCAGCCCTGTAAATATCAAAGACTACCAAGATATCAAATAATTTACTCTCTGTATGGGAATGATAGGGTAGGCAAGTCAACTTATTACCGGCCATTTACACTCATATTGATATAAGAATAAGAAAGTGTGGGTTCTTCTTTAAAGGGATAGTAATAATTATTACCAATCCCTAAATTAAAGTCATATTAAAAATAAATGTATTGCCTCCAGTTTCATATCTCAAACCTTTATGGTTTGAGAGATAATCACTCCTAAAGTTGCCCTCTCCCTTCCCCTTCCCCAAAGTCAGCACTGTAGCTGACTGAAGGGAAATCTGGTCATATGATCATCAGGCGGCTCTGCAGCAGAGCCGCGATTGCGTTGATAAAAAAAAAATCTTTCACTAAAACAGTCTTTTACGTGTGCTTGCAAACCAAGCACAAGTAGAAGACCATTTCAGTGAAAGATTTATTTTTTATTAACGCGATCTTGGCTGT
This sequence comes from Rhinophrynus dorsalis, assembly GCA_037306005.1. Lineage (NCBI taxonomy): Eukaryota > Metazoa > Chordata > Amphibia > Anura > Rhinophrynidae > Rhinophrynus > Rhinophrynus dorsalis. The sequence continues at coordinate 144,364,814 of CM074725.1, read as the reverse complement.
GCTGCAGAGCCGCCTGATGATCGTACGACAGACTTCCCCTGCAGTCAGCTAGAACGTTGACTACGGGGAAGGGGGAAGGAGAGGGCAATTTTAGAAGTGATTATCTCTCAAACCATAAAGGTTTGAGATATGACACTGGGGGCAATAGATTTATTTTTAATATGACTTTAAAATAGGGATTAGTAATAATGAAGTATTACTATCCCTTTAACCTACCAAATTCCAGACGTAGAACAGGTGCACTTACAGAGAGCTGACTCTCACCAAGTTCAGGAAACAATAGCAGATACAGCCCAGCACACCACCCCCAGAGTTCTGGTTGCACCACTTTATTCTTAGAAACAAAGGTTTTTAACTCCACAATCCCCAATTTTTAGGTATCTGTTTTAATATATATAATTTTTGACAGTCGTTGCCCTTTAATGTGATCCACTAAGATGAGAGAAAAATAAACTCACAGCGCTAGCGCACCATGATTTGTAAGTCTAGTCTATATATGAACCCATGTGAAAAAGGTACGGAATTCAGCATTCTAGGAAAAATGTAGTGCAAAAGGAACAGGACCATCCTGCACTTCTCCATACAAAATAAATATGAACCATGCGTAAAGTATATATCAGATCAATGTGTCTATTTACTATTTTGAAAATTTAGTGGGTTTTTAAAGTAGTAAGTAGACACATTGGTATGATGCTTACTTTATGCAGGGTTCACATTTAATTTGTATGGAGCAGTGTAAAATGAGAGCAATCTATCCAGTGAGAAAGATCACATGGGGATTCGAGAGCTTTCTCCGTTTTGGGAAACTTCTCTAACATTGGTGATTCTCTTCTCTTTGGTCTGGCATCTCCATTTAGTTTTCCTTATGTGAGATTATTAACAATAATACAGCTAATATTCCCTGCTACGGAGTAACAAATATACCATGTAATCAGGGCAGTGATGGTCTATGGAATGTGTGTTCTGTTGTACAGCTGGTCATGATTCTCGCTGTCATCTCTGAGGTGCTTTGCTGTCCACCTATTGGACCTTTTCACACTCAAGCGCAATGTGTGAAGGAATAAGAGGCAAAGACAGCATAGGTGCGCTGACTGCAGTAATGGCAGAGAGAATTATTGCTATCTGTACAATGGAACACACATTCCACAAGCAATCACTTGTACAGAGTGAGTGAATCTCACCATTGGTTTACTTTCCATCCCTCCTTGACATTTTCTGTCTTCCCTTTCCTATCAAACCCTGATAGTTCCCAGCACTCACTATGCATCTCTCCACATCCCTTCTCCATCTCCTCTCCCAGCATCCAAATCATCTCACTGGACCATATGTTCAAAGACAACAGTGGAGCAGTCTGGTTCAAACCAGCTGCATTACAGGAGACAAATAATAATTCATATTCATTAAAATTAAGCTTTTAATCCCTTGAAAACTATAGTGGTCTCTTGCATTCAAGGGATTAAAAGCCCCATTATAATCAACAGGGATGTTGGAAATCATTTCCTTCTGGGGCAATTGGTTTGCTCCACATTTCTCCAGCTTTGTCTTTGCGTATATGACCCAGTGTGTGAGTAAGTGACTGTGCTGGGACACCCTGACAGTGATATTCAAAGACAAGTGGAAAAATTCTGGGACAAACCAACTGCTCCATAGGGGACAAATAAACATTTCCCAAATGCTCATTATTTTGCATGGAACTTTTAACCCCTATAGTGCCAAAGAGGCCCAAAATGTTGTATCACTATTGCAGCACAATTCCAGTTATAAGCTATATGATATCACTGCTGTAGCTCCATTTCAATTGTAAGCTCTGTTTTCTCTATTGTAGTTCCATTTCAAGTTTTTTGGGATCACTAGTGTAGCTCAATTTCAATTGTAAGCTCTGTGGTATCACTATTGTAGCTCCATTTCAGTTGTAAGCTGTAAGGTACCACTACTGTATCTATATATATATTGAAATCTCAGTGTATCTATAGTGTAGCTCCATTTCAGCTGTAAACCCTGTGGTATCACTAGTGTAGCTTTATTTTAATCTTAACCCCTTAAGGACCGGGAAAATCTGAGGTCGTTTTCCCTTAAGGACCGGAGCAGTTCTGACCTTTTTGACTATATCTTTGTTCAGCAATGTTTTTCCTCTAAGTCTTTTATTCCAACCCCATAAATTATATACTGTTTTTTTAAGCACAAATAGGGCTTTCATTTTATACCCTACTTATATGGATAACCCACCATTTACTTTATTAAAATTAAAAAAAAAAGGTTTTTCTCTTTGGATCAATTGGGCACAAAGGGTTAAAATTTTATGGAGACTGCATGAAAGGTATGACCGGTCAGTCATACCTACAAAATGCACAGTTTAAAGTGGCCACTGTCCCCCCTGGGTGAAAATCCCCATGTCCCTTTTCCCCACCCTATTTTGACACTTTTTTTATCCGTGACATTTGGCGATGTATATAAGTGTATTACATAGCTCCACAACAATCACACGTCCACTTTTGTTTAATTAGATTATTTTTTTTTTAAATAAAATATTTTTGTAAAAAAAAAAGTGTGTTGTGTTTAAAAAAAAAAAAAAAAAAAAAAAATTATCATTGCAGGTCAGAAATTGACCTGCATTTAGCAAGCCTTTGGCACCAGCAGTGAAGGGGTTAATACCCCTAGCTGCTGTATTTTCTTTCACCACTAGGTGTCTCCTGTCTACTTCTGTCTCCGTTACTTTCATAGCAACGGAGCCAGAGGCAGACTTGACAGGCACAGACAGCATGCTTTCTTTGCTGTCTCTGTCTGTCACTTTGCCGGTACATGTGATCGCTGGAACAGCGATCGCATGAACCAGCAAAGGCAAGAAGGGCTGAGACTGAACGCCCTGGTCTTGGAGCGCTCAGTCTCAGCCTGGAATTAATGATAGCAGCGTGCACGGAGGCACGCTGCTATCATTTAAGCCATGACGGTCCTGGACCGTCATGGGTCCTTAAGGGGATTGCAACCCATGACGGTCCATGACCGTCATGGGTCCTTAAGGGGTTAAGGTCTGTCATCACTAGTGTATCTTCATTTCAATTATAAGCTACTAGTTGAAGAGCCCGTTACACGGGCCACAGTGCCACTGCCACCCGGTTGCGGTGCAGTCACGCGCAGTAGAGACTGCCCGCGCCGTGGCTGATGCGGCGTGGGCAGTCTCTACTGTGCATGACTGCCGCGTGCGCAGCAGTGTCTACTGCGCATGACGCGGCGTTACACACATTTTAGAAAATTATTATATAGGATGTGGTATCTCAAAAATAGGTTTAATTTTAAAAATAATTCAAAATTAATGATTGGACTGCCATATTACCAAAGTAGGTGCTACATGAGACACCACACTGCAAGACTGCACTACTCAAAATCTACATCTTTAAATTGCTGATTAAGACCTTATTTCCTAACATTAATACTAATTATAAAATTAACAGAAGGGGAGGGTTGGAACGATGGGCTGAAGTGATATATATATTTATATATTTTTTTATTGCCGTTAAACTTCCCATTGCCAGTGCAGCAAGATCATTACACTAGTTGTAGTTTGAAGTGAAAAGCCATGAACAACTGCAGTGCAGCCAAAAGATCCACTTTACATGGTGGGGTGGCAGGGCCTTGTTATAGTAATCGAATCACATTTTCCAGCTTGTGACTTAGATAAATCAAAACAGGATCAAGTGCTGTCTAAGAGTTGAGAAGCTGTTTATTTTATGCCTACCAAAACGTAGCCAGCCATAAACTGTGGTCTGAGTTCACTTTTCTGTCCTGCATGATAGTGTTCTCATAAACCCTCGGTATCTGGCTTGGAAGCCTGACATAGAGGATATGTGGTGACTGCATATGCAAGCAGTGAATTTTATTTGTGTTCCAGCCAAGGTAGTTAATTTCCTGTGGCTCAGCAGCTGTGTTTAGACTAAATCTACCATCATCCTCTCATGGCCATACCTGGGAACTTTTACTTGTGGACTCCACAGTGGGGAGTCCTGTGGTGAAGCTGGGGGGAGAAAAATTACGTGATTCGTGTAAAAAAAGGGGCAGGGCTTAATAGCAAGTGGAGGTGGAGCTTAGCATACCTGGTCAGAGTAGGTGGAATAGGCTGGGGAAGGAGGAAAAGTGGGTGGGAGAGGAACAGACTGAGAAGACTCAGAAGTGGGCAGAGTTTGATTTAAAAACTCCCCACATCCAGAGAATCAGCTTCTGCCTCTCAACCCGGTAATTATCAGGAAAAACCAGAGTCTCCAGGGACTTCCCAGCTATGCTCATGGCTGATAGAGGATGATAGTATTTGTAGTGCAAAAACAGAGAGCTACAGGTTGTCTATCACTGGTTAACCCTTTAAGGGCTAGAGGAGTGTACAGTTAATTGCTTCTCAATGTGATGCACACCTCTCTGGTCCTTAAAAATGTTAATCCCTTGGGTGCTGGACATGGGTATGTCTCTAGCATCCAAGACGTTAAGTACCGTGATGAAAAATAATGTTATTATTTTATTGTTTGGGCCTTTCAATCCTTTCATAATTTGTCCAGAGCTGAATTCATCTGTACCATCTATTATGTGTGTATGTATATTTAGATAGAGCCATATAGGTACATATCACTTTACATGATTTTGTCTTAGAAGAGAAGAATAGTGATGTCATAATGGGAGAAGGTGATATTGCTCTTCATACATGTGAAAGAACCCATGAAATTGGCATCACAACATTTATTCAGTACACACTGGGACTTATGCACAAATCAAAGGTGGAGTAATTCTGGGGCAAACCAACTGAAAGAATATTCTTATAATAGAAAATGTAATTGTACATATAAAATAGCTGTAGATGATTAGAACTAATTAGTTTACTTTGCAGGTAATCAGCATAAATTGCTACACTTTGCCACTACAACATAAAGGTTAACTTCTCAAAAACTACTTAGGTTACAGAAGAATGACTGATACAACATACAGGCCAATATTATTTATTTGGAATTTGGATTGGATGACAGGTCCACCTTACGAATTTCTCTACCTGACCTTAAAAGGATAGTTATGTTTCAATATAAAAGCAACTCCAATTAATCTTCATAGTATTTGAGCCATAGAGAGTGTTATTTCAATACTGTCAGAGTTGTAGTTCAAGAGTAATTGAATACTAAAGTATCCATGGTCCAAATACTATGAAGATTAATTGGAGCTGCTTTTATTTTGAAACATTACTATCCCTTTAAGTGAAATAAGAATGAAGTGTTGACTAATTAAACATCTGGGCTCAGGCAGGGGAATCTGGCATTTAACCCTCTGGCATTCAAAGGGTTAAAACCTGCACTGTTGGTGTAACTTGAAGACTGTATTTGAGAAACACTGCCATAGGACCATATGCACAAATTAATATGTAGTAATTCATGGTAAAGCTAACTGCAATACAGAAGATACATTCTCATTGATTTACTTGTAAATGTTAACCCTTTGAATGCCTGAGAGGACTCATTGTTGGTGGCAGTTTAGTATTCAAGGGGTTAAAAATTATATTAAAACAAATGGGAATTTGTGATTTTTTCGTCCTCTATCAAGCTTTTAGTTTGCACCAGAATTTGTCCACTTATCTTTGAGCATATGACTCCTTGTAAAAGGGAAGAGAGGCATCTGCATTGAAATCACCTACCTATCTCCATTAATGTCCTTTCTGAACCCAGTGTCTTTTGTCTAGAGGATCCTGCCCAGTGCCACACAGGAAATTCATTGAACAGTCACCCTAGAACAGTGGTTCTCAATCTTTTTTTGATCGGGGCACCCCTAACACATAATCTACAACATTCGGGGCACCCCTAACATATTTAATGTACTTTATCAAGGGCATAAGAAGGGTACAATACATAAATATACAGTTATTATTAGGTTTTATAATCCTAATAACAAAACTAAATCTATTGTGCATAACAATTTCTATAAATCTTTATTTAAAAGTCCATTTTTGTCAGTCTTCATAGAAAACATGGGGCACCCTAAGTTGATGTCCGTAGCACACCAAAGTGCAACGGCACCCTGGTTGAGAATCACTGCCCTAGAATATATATATTCCAGCAAATTAGTTATGATTTTCATATTTAAATTATATAAACAGAAGAGATGCACACATATTACATGACAAATGCTCCTTCTCCTTTCAGGGGTATGACCACCATAAGTTACTATTCATTCAATGAGTTTACCATGATTACCTCAGAGGAAACATTGGGGAATACAGTGCACTGAGGCACTGAGACCTGAATCTAAAGGGGGCCCTTTGAGTTGGGTGCAGCACAAGTTATCCAAAGCTCACTTGGCCCATATTAGGATGGGTCCTGATCCTGCCTTTCTCTTCCCACCTCTTCCCAATGAAAATGATCCCAAGACGTAGACAGTGGGGTGGGACAGGCAATCCTGAGATATACTATATGGCAGGTACGTGGAGCACTGCACAACTTGTGTGCTGCCATGGTGTCATCCAGCTGCAGTTACCGAAATGTCACTCTCAAAGTGAGTCAGGATATAGAAAAGACAAAGAGGCTGGGGAGCTAATGCAAAAAAGTCAGTAGCAGTGACAGAGTCATGCACACACCAGCTGTAATGTACTGTCATTCTATGTTCATGACAATAAATAACAAATGTACACACAATATCTGAACCTTTCAGCATTATATATTAGGCACTGGTAAATCACTCTAGCTATAACTATTCTCTTCCACTTAGTAACGTTTCTTAATCTGGATGACTAGTGTAAATTTTACCTATGTTATACAGTATCCACAGAGACTGACAAAGATTACTATTTCCAGTGACAAAAGGTGCAATGTAGAGGTGGGAAACATGGTCATCCAGAAGTGTTTTGACTACAGACCCCATCATCCTCAGTTGGCTGAGGGTCATAGGAATTATAGTGCAACAGCAAATGGACATCTACAGCATACCTGCCAAAAGCTCAGGTTTCCAGTGGACAGTCCCTGGTGTTGGCTTCCTGTTTCTGCTGTACATGGGTTTTAAAACTGAGTTTAATGCATATATATGTGCTTGTCATTAAAAGTTTAATATGTTATAAGCCTCCTTACATGTTAATGTTGTTTAATTATATGATTTAATATAGCATTTAGGAAAAGGTAATGTGAAATCTATTTTGTTGTTAGAAGTGCAGTTTTACATCTCGTGCATGAGGTTTTACATTAGGATTGGATTGCTTGGTATTATGAGTCACTAGTTACTTTCTGTATCGTGACTGCCCAGAAGGCAAGTGCACCTGGAATTGTTTTTTAAATGTTGTCAAGTATGTTACATGTCAAACCCTAAACATTGCATCCAGCCCATTATTGTACTAAATGTTTCACACGGAAAGCAGACAGAAATGTCTGTTTCCATTTGTTGCTGTAAGAATGAAAGGTGATGAAGTGATCCAAGCTCGCTCTTGGACTTAAAATAAGGCATGTGATGTTAAATGATTCATACTTGTTTCAGACCATTGAGGTGACAGGGGGGAACTAGGGACCCAGTCCAAGATTTTTACCTGGGGCTCAGTAGGTTATTGTCACAGATCCCCAGAGATGATCAGAAGTCAGTACGGTATAGTAAAATGCAATTTATTAAACAACAGTAAGGTAGCAAACAGAGGAAAATAGCAGGTACAAAGAGTCACAGCCAGCCAGTGCTACTACCTGAAATAGTAAACTGCCGCGGAGGACCACTCTAATAGAGACTAGGCCGAAGCCACTGGTAATCTCTGCTGGAACAGGAATGGAACAGGAATCAGAACTCAAAGTTTTGATCCGAGGTAGTGAGAAAATCTGACTCACGCTGCAGTCAGAATGGAGTGTATCTCTGACTCACGCCTGAGTCAGTATAAGGAAGCGATACTTGACTCACGTCTGCAATCAGTATCAAAGCTAGTCTGCCAGATCCACAGGCCTGCACCAGATAGGGTGTCTGCCAGGTACAGGGGAAAATCAAAAGAATAGTCAGACAGAGCCACAGGTCAGCACCAGAGAGGGTAGTCAGACAAGCCAAGTATTACACAGTTCAGGTAGTCAGCCAGAGCCACAGGTCTGCACCAGATTGGGTGTCCACTATAAGGATAAGACAAAGGAATAGTCAGACAGAGCCACAAGTCAGCACCAGATTGGATGGAAGACAAGCCAGGTCATTCAAAGAGCCCAAGGTAATAGAACTGCTTTGAAAAACAACACAAGGGCAATTGAGTCAGGACTCAGGCTGCCGTTTAAACCCCTCCTCAAGCAGGCTCAGAGGAAGGAAGTAGGTAGGAGGAGACTACAGGAAGCATGGCATAAAACAGAGGCCTGCTTCACTCTGAAGCCTCGTGCCTGCAGATGACGCGTGGAATGACACCGAGCGTCGCTGAAGCGGTGGCACTGGAAATAAGGTAAGCTGTGACAGTTCTAGTCAAATCACCAGTGGGAGGCGTAAGAAAAATGATCTATTGCAAAAACAGTAATGAGTTCTTGTGTGCAGCTTGTTGCATGTACTCTAGACCAGGGCTCAAAATTTCCGCTCGCCACTAGCCAATGGTGAGTGAAAATTTAGCCTTGGTGAGTAGAAATTCAGCCCTGGTGGGTATGCTATGGCTTGCAGTGGCAAGTAACTTTTCAGGTCTGGCTAGTAGCAAAAGACTTCAAATTTTAAACCCTGCTCTAGACCGATAGATGTGTGTGTGTGTTCACGTGTGTGTATATGTGTGTATATATATATATATATATATATATATATATATTTATATAATTATATTTTTATATAAACATACTAACTTTAAAGCAGAACTATCACTGAAAATAAAGTGCCCCCCAAAACATTATGCATATAGCGATACACATATCCATACTAGTATTACTCTGAATAAGTCCTGCGTTATTCATAAATCCAGCTCATTTCCAGATGCACAGACAGGCACCTTGCTGTATCGGCATCTGTGCGCCTGCTTTGTCAGTCCCTTCCTGTACCTTAAGGGTCAATGCAACTCCTTCTAGAGGAGACTGGGATGGACAGCGCAGATGCACAGATGTCTCTTTGGCAAGATGTCTGCGCTGATGCCTGCCTGTGTGTCTGGGAACGAGTTGGATTTATCAATAACGTCGGACTTATTCAGTGTACTACTAGTATGGATATGCGTATAGCTATACGCATTTTAAATGCATTTTAAACGCATTTTAAATGCATGAAAAGCTCAGGAGGTATGTTAATAGCATTACCCTTTGTGAATTATTCTTAGCAATAAAGGTCCGCAAACATTTTACACTATGTTCTTAGCATATGAGTTTTTAGATTCCCAAATGACCAGCGGCTTGAGCCAGACTAATGCATTATTAGGCCATGCGCAGCTCAAAAGTGAAGGGGGGACGACTTACCTCAATAATAAAATATTTGAAAGACTGCACGTCTCGACTGTGGGAATTCTGATGAAAAGTAACATTTTTCTGATTTTTTTCTGTACTGAATTGAAATTAATGATAATAATGTATTCCCCCATGTGTTCCCACCCTATTAAAGTTTAAAAGAGGATGTCAGTTTACCATATGTTGTCAGTCTGTGCTTGGGAGAGACAAAGAGAAAGCAGCTGATTTTTTGATGCTACTTAGTGTAGTCAGACAGGCAAAGAGAGAGAGCTGGAATTGTTTTATAAGAGTATTGATGGTAACCATTACCATTTTTTCTCTGGGAGTAAAGGGAGAAATGAGAATTAAAAACATAAACAAAAAAAAAACTTTTTACTGATAAGTGACATAGGGTGGAATGCAAGAAAGAGATGCATTCACTATTTTTTGAAAGCCATAAATGTATGCACCATTTGCGATTGCCCACATATTGATGCAAGAAACATACTAACACCTTGATATTGAATATCACATGGTCCTAAACTAATGGCAAAGTTAGTAAATGATCCTAAATGAATGTCAAAGTTAGCGAATGCCCCTAAATGAATGGCAAAGTTAATGAATGTGCTTAAATTAACAGCAAAGTTAGCCAGACATGTGAAAATGTGTGCTAATTGCATTGCTTAATTAGGCACAATCACTCATCCTCTCACAAAACAGCAGACGTTTTAGCCTTGGCCACTTTTTGGTGCTAGTAACTTTGCCATCATAAGTACACTGTAAATAGCGATTGCGATCATTTCCTACATTCTAGTCATAGACAGATAGACAGGCAGGTTATCCTTCCAACCTGAACTGGCTGACTGAGCCCTTAGACTGAGTGACAGATACAATGCAGACAGACAAGACAAGATACTATGCAGATAAGACAAACAGATAGGTGCAAGTTCAACCTGACCAACTGTGTTACACAAAGTCACTCCCACTTCACTAAGAATAAGAGGGACAAGAATATACTGATTTTTGTGGAGCTGCACCAGCTGCTCTGCACTTAATCCTTGTAAATTACTGATTCTGTAGTTAGCAGTTCTATCCTGTACTGTACTGTAAACATTAACATATTTTATTATTGCTTGGGATTGAATAGTTATGGTGAAATACATAAAATGAATAAAGGGAAAAAACACACACACACATACACACTCAGTTAGCTCTTCAGATTGGTTTTCTTGCCTGTTAGCTCTTTGAGTTAGTTAGATAAATATAGCTCTTTGGGTTAGTCTGTATAGTCTGAATATTAACATTTGGTGCACCACAGACACTACAGTATACATATTTTTATAGAATTTAATTGTTGTTGTGGGGTTGTTTTTCTATCTAAACCATGTCTTTTGGTTTTCTTCCTGAAAATGTAAATTGTAAATACTGTTATGGCTGTTACCAATTTGGGGATCATGAGAGTAACATACCCATGTGCAATTATTCATATTGTTATCAATGTGCCCAGGAGATCTGGCATACATATTTCATACTTGTTTTTATTTCTTAAACCAAGCTTGTGCGAGACGTTATGATGGATCAGTGCTACAAATTGTGAGCTTTGTGTACATTTCTGAAATATACTCTAAAAATCCCTCTTGTTAACAAAAACTTTGCTTGAAAATATTCTGTAGGAAAATGCCTCAACCAGTTTTTAATTCTCTAGGCTGTCTATTTTCGGTAAATATATAGTAACAGTCAATTAGGTTGAAAAAAGACACAAGTCCAACCTTTGCCTCATAACCCAGAAACATGAGGATTATATAGCTTTCCTGCTGCCAGATAAGTTAGTCTTTATCAGACCTTCCTGTTATGCCTACTAATACACAGTATAACCCTGTATGTTCCCTTCTGAAATAGATTTATCTAATCTTCTCTTAAAAGTATCCATGTCTGCTTTAACCGCATCATTGGCCAAAGAATTCTATAATTTAACAGACCTTACTGTAAAAAAACCCTTTCCTCTGCTGAAATTAAAACCTCCTTTCCTCTAATTTCAAGGGGTGGCCCCTGGTTATTTGATTAGGCCTTGGAATGAATAGCTCACCAGAGAGAGATCCTTGTATTGACCTCTCATATACTTGTACATTGTAATAAGATCTCCTCTTAGTCATGTTTTTCTCTAGAGTAAACAAAACCAAGTTTGTCTAGTTGTTCCTCATATGTCAAATCTTCCATTCCCTTAATTAATTTTGTTGCTCTTCATGTACTCTCTCCAGTTCTAGAATAACCTTTTTCTGAACTGGTGTCCAAAACTGAACTGCATATTCGAGGTGAGGTCTTTACCAACGGTTTGTACAGTGGCAAAATTATGTTATTCACTCTTGCTTCAATACCCCTTTTTATGAAAGACAGGACTTTGTTTGCTTTTGCTACTGATATTTGGCACTGGTCACTGTTTCCAAGTGTGCAGCTTACAAGGATTCCCAGGCCTTTCTCTAGCAACGAGTCCCCTAAAATTGTTTCAATAAGTTAATAAGTAGAATTGGGATTCTTTTCTCCAAAATGCATGACTTTCCCACATTAAACTTCATATTGTATTTGTTTGCCCAGTCTGCCATTTTATGTAAATCCCTCTGTAGAGATCAAATTTCCTGTTCTGAATGTATTAACCTTCATAATTTAGTCTCATCTGAAAATATTGATATTTTGATTTCTATATGTATTTCTAGGTCATTTATAAACATGTTAAAAAAGCAGTGGACCAATTACTGAACCCTGAGGTACTCTACTCTCAACTTTAACTGTATTGGAGAATTGTCCATATACAACCACATACTGTTCCTATCCTTAATAAAATCCCTTAGTATCCCTTCTAGCATTTTTCCCACTACAGAGATCAAACTCACAGGTCTATAATTCCCAGGTTCTGTTTTAGTTCCCTTCTTAAATAGAGGCTTTGCACCAATCTTGTGGCACTGAGCCTGTGATGAGGGAATCTTTAAAGCGTAAAAAGAGGGGTCTTGCTAACATTGAACTGAGTTCCTGAAGATGTATACCATCAGGACCCGGTGCTTTGTCAGTCTTAATTTTATTCAGTCTTGAAATGTCCAATGCACTGTCTCTTAGTTTTTTTTTGTTATTTATGGATTAGTCTTGCTCTCCCTTACAATTAGAGTTTCATTATCTATTTTTGCTAATCTAATTGCCTTATTGCAATCTTTGTTGCACTCCCTGTATTTCAAGAAAGATTGTTCTGTTCCTTCAGACATATATAGTTTAGACATGCTCCTTTTTCCTTGACATTTCTTTCTTTACATTTGTAGTTAACCACATTGGCTATGATCTACTTTATTTGCATTTGTTCCCCACTAGTATATAGTGTTGAATACTTCTGCAACCTAAATATTAATTCTGACCATTTTTCCCTCAGTATTTTGGCACTGAAATTATTTATCCCAGTCAACGTGTTGCATTGATGCTCTTAACATTTTGAAATTAACTTTTTAAAACTAAGAGGTTTGGTTGAACCTATATAGTTTTGGTTTGCCAAACTGATCTCAAATGTAACCATGTTGTGATCGCTGTTTCCCAAATGTTCACCTACCTTAATATTGGATACCGTGTCTATGTTATTTGTTATCACTAGGTCCAAAACAACTTGTCTGCACTTCTACCATTTGTGATTTGGAGCTTTCCATAAGCATGCTCACAAACCTGCTTCCCTTAGCTTTCTGACGGGTCTAATTTTCCAGTTGGTGTCTAGAGAGTTAAAATCTCCCATAATTATAGTATTCCCAAAAAGCGCAGATTTCCTCATTTGTAGTAGCAGTTGAGCCTCAACATTCTCATAATTATTTGGTGATTTGTAACATATATCCACCAACACTTTTTTTTTTTTTTAACCTTGTACGCCACAGTTAGCCTCAATTTCTACCCCCAAGGACTCCACATTATGGGCAGTTTCCTCACTAATATCACCCCATAAAACTGTATTTAACTCTGGTTTCAAATATAAGCACACACCTCCCACTTTTCTATTAATCTTGTCACTCCTAAACAGTATCCTTTTGAAATGTCGCAAAGAAAATATTGTGCTGCTAGAAGCCACATTAACCATGTCGCAGTGTTTAAACTGGCGACAGGAGAACCTCGCACTGCATAAAAGTGATAGGTTGTCATGTTGCATCTTTAAACATCGCTATTTACTGGCCACAACTCCCAGCATCCTTATCTTGCGTTTCCCGGTCCTGTCTAATTATATAGGCAGGGGGAGGGATGGTCTGCAGTCTTCATGTATTGTGCTGCAATCCAAGGGCTGGCCTCTGCCTGAAACGAAAGCAGCAACTCCTCACTGTGTGAAGCATATGACTGGCTGTATGTACTGCAGTGTTTAAAATGGTGACATGAGAACCTTGCGCTGCATAAAAGTGATAGGTTGTCATGTCACATCTTTAAACGTCGCTATTTACTGGCCACAACTCCCAGCATCCTTACCTTGCGTTGCCCCGCTCTGTCTAATGATATAGGCAGTGGGAAGGATGGTCAGCAGGCTTCATACATTGTGCTGCAATCCAAGGGCTGGACTCTGCCTGAAACGAGAGCAGCAACTTCTCACTGCATGAAACATGACTGGCTAAATGTATTGCAATTAAATCCAGCTTCAGTCATATGCTTCATGCAGTGAGGAGTTGCTGCTCTCATTTCGGGCAGATTCCAGCCCTTGGATTGCAGCACAATTGCAGCTCCTCCATATTAATAAAGGGGCTAAATGGGCTGGCCTGGGGGTCATATTATGGCTTTGCCCCCCCCTGGAAAAATGTCTACGGACACCACTGAGCACAACGTATGAAGCCTGCTGACCATCCCTCCCCCTGCCTATATCATTAGACAGAGCTGGGCAACGCAAGGTAAGGATGCTGGGAGTTGTAGCATTAAAGATGCGACATGACAACCTAGCGCTTTTATACAGCGCAAGGTTCTCATGTCGCCATTTTAAACACTGCGACAGGGTTAATGCGGCTTCTAGCTGCACAATATTTTCTTTACGACATTTCAAATGAATCCTTCTAAACAGGGAATAGGCCTCTATATGTACAGTCCAATAATGTGTATCATCGCAGCATGTTTAAGTTATACCAGTTATGTCCAAATGTTCATTAGCCACCAGCAATTCTATGTATTGTACTGCTTGCATTTGCCAACATACAATTATCTTTGAAGTCTTTACATATTTTACCCACTACTTGCCTTATTTCTACATCTTCATTAATAATATATACATATATGCTTATATATTGTTATTCTGTTGTTTTTCTGGTAGTTTTACCAAATAACTAGTGAAATGTCCATCTGAAGTTGCTCTCATGTTAACTTGGGATCCGTGCAGGCCATGCACATAGGTAAAACTATGCATGTATGGTGTCAGTGCACCCAGGGGATACAGGGCTTTTAAAAAAAATTGAGACTGCATGCTTTAACTAGGGTCTAGGTCTCACATTCATTTTCTATATGAATGCTCATTTTGACACCTTATTGTGAATAAGAAAAAAATGACACTGCTGTTTTGGAGTGCAGTGATGAGAAATAGGGCACTTAGTTGTTGTTGGATTAGTAAATCTGGGACACAGTGGTTTGCCCCAGAACTGCACACTTTCAGCTTGATGAATAAGGCTCATAGGAACTGCATGCATAGAGCAACTTGGTGTAACCTGAGTCATTTTTCCTGCTCATGCTATAGGGGTGATGTTAGGGATTGCTCACATTAAAGCTTTAACCAAGGTGGAGTGTGTTTTCTGGTATGCACTATATTGATTAAATACATTCGTTCACGTCTCAAAAGTGTAGCCACATAATTTTTTTTGCCATATATAACAGCAGAAAATTGGTTGTGCTGGCTAATTCCCTATTATAATGTTTCCTGCATCAGCTATAATTGTTCCGTAGTTAAAGGGACAGTAATGTCCCATAAAAAAAATCATCTTCTTTTGTAGAGCTTAAAAAAATAAACTATGTCCCACAAATCCTATTGCGGTTTGAGAGATATTCATACTGAAAGTTCCCTCCTCCCCTTCAGCTTTACAGCTGACAGCGGGAGATTCTAGTCTTGCTACTTGAGGAGACTTTGCAGCAGAGCTGAAATTGTGTAATTTAAAAAGAATTACTTCACTGGAAAGGTCTACAAAGTGTGCTTGCAAACCAGGCACACTTTGTATACCTTTCCAATTAAGTAATTCTTTTCCAATAATGCAATTTCGGCTCTGCTGCAGAGCCGCTGGCTGGTCCCCAGACCGGGATCTCCTGCTGTCAGCTAGACTCTGATGTCAGGAGAAGGGGAGGGAGGGAAAGGGAAACTTTTAGTGTGAATATCTCTCAAACCATAGCAGTTTGAGAGATAGAATTTGTGGGACATAGTTTATTTCTTAAGCTCTATAAAAGTAGAAGGTTTTTTAATGGGACATTAGTGTCCCTTTAACCTTGTAGAAGCTAGGCATGTCTTCAAGGTGATGCTTAGCAATAGACATCTTAATATAGCAGCTTCAATGAAAAGCTAAGTTACTCCATTATTTGTCTACTTCTACTGCCTGAAGAGTGAACCTGAATCCTTGTATTGTAGTACAGTTTGCTTTACTGGCAGCAAACAGGTTAAGCAGTCTATACTTTACCAGAAGTAGCAAGAAGTAAAATATAATTTTTGTGTGTTTTCTTTTAACCAACATTTCACTTTGTGGTTTTTGTATTTACTGCATCTTACTTCCTTAGCTGCACACCGTCATCTTCACTCTCCAGCTAAACCCTGCAAGTCTGGGTCACAGGGCTGTGTGTTTGGCTGGGGAGGACCCTTGAATGGAAAGGAAGCAGAACTTTCACAAGAACACAGGGGTCTTCCTTCTGAGTTATGATGTAATGTGCAGTCTTCTGCTCATTAGTTTAACCACTAAGCCACCTGACAAAAAATGTTCCACTGTTTGATTATATCATATTGAGACATCTCATTGATTTAAATGAGACTTTAAGTGCCTTGAATGATAGAGGTTTCCAATGAAATGCTTTGTTATTCGTACAGTTGATTTTCCCAAGAATTGATCCAATTATTTTAGTTAACTTCCACAAATAAATTATGCATGTGTATTACAAGTATACTTATTAAAAGGAAATATATTGTAATTCTGTTTGCATTCAAACCCTTTGTGTGGTAAGTAGTGAAACAATGCACTGGACACACCAATGATACCAAAACCATAAATATAGTTTTGAGGAGAGCAATGTAGATTGCAAGTTTGTATGAAACTGTTGCTTATGACTGCTGTATTCTAGCTTATTTTCATTTTATTATTAATTCTTCTTTTATATATCCTCGTCAGTGTTCTGTGGTTGAAATCTACAAAAATACCACTCAAATAATGCTTTTAACCCCATGAATACTAGAGAGCTCTCCAACGCATTGTTTTTACAATTTAAATCAATCAGAAATTGTATTTGTTCCATGTGTTTAGCTGGTTTGCTCCAGTTCTCCATAATACAAGCCTTCTTTTGCCCCATTTGTACAATTGTCAGTCTTCTCCTGTTGTACAGCTATCTGGAATCTTTTAGAATACAGTAATCAATCAATAATAATTGTAATAATATGTGAGAAAGAACATTTATCTCCAACGGCTCCAGAAAAAAATATCACTGAATAACTTAAAGATATAGTATCGCACAATAATATAAAAGGCTAGATGTATGTTTGCCCAATGCAGTCATGCTCAGTAGAGACTGCCTGAATGCACAGAATGTTGGGAGGTGTAGTTCTGCGGTAGTAGGTGCCCGTGTACACGGGCTTTTACACTAGTGGTGTAATATAATACTAATATATATTGCAGGGTGAGATGATTTATTGAAATGTTTTTTCAGCTCAAACATGCATTTTCTTTAGGGTGGATCATTAGCTCCATGTCCTGAAATTTTACAGTGGTGCTGTTACTACAGAAGCTTAGGGAAGGTAATAGTCACTGACAGCAGCTGTCCTTAGGCTGCTGTAGCAACAGTGCCACTATAATGTTTCAGGTCTTGAAAGTACTGCAACAAAAATTGCAAATTTAAGCCACAGCAAATTTGGAATAAAACATCTTTTAACAGTGGGAGTGCCCTTGTTTGATAAAGCCTGCAATATATATTTTCCATATTAAGTTACACTATCTCTTTAAAACAAAATATGGCCAAAAATTTGCTGATTGTCTTTGCTTTTTTTGATCTCACAGATGCTGCAGCTGAACCTAATGCAAAGCCTGTACTTATCGTGCAAAACAGCGCCAACATAACGTATAAAGGCAACTTTAAATACAAGCAGGAATTTCAAGTGTCTTTGCTGAAGGGGGTTAAGAAATCAGTAACTGTTTGTAAAGGGTCCTTCAACTCCTCCTACCAGCCATTTTCGTCTACCCAAAGCATTAGATGCCTGGGCAATCCTACAGAAAGCAATGTCACTTTCTATCTGTCGGGTCTTACTGAGAATCACACAGATATTTATTTTTTCTGTAAGGAGGACATGTACCCACCTCCTTTAATAACCAGCCTGGACAATGGCACTGTCATTCATGTGAAAGGTAATTATTGTACTGTAGATATCATAGGTTTATATGCTGCATGCACAGGATTGCTGCTATTAGAACTGGGCCCACTGGCTAATATAATAACTGCACTAAGTCTTGTAATGTCTAACCCAATGGTTCTCAGTTAGGGTGCTATGGCACTTTCGGGTGTTGTGGCCATCAGCTTGGAATGCCACTTTTTTACGTCAAGACAAAAGTTTGAATGTTTCTGAAATTCAAATGTATATTTATGACGATAGTTATGCTCAGCATGCTTGTTATGATGAGACCTAAGTTATATTTATGCACTAATTATTAAAAAATTATTTTATAGGGCTCTTCCAGACAAGTAAATCAATGGCATTCTTGCTACTGGGAATGACAAAAAATCGTCTTTTACAAGTATAGATTTTTTAGGATCCATTCCTCCTAGATTTGTTTTACCCTGTTCTGGTCCTGCTTTTTCTTCCCTCATTTTTCCCCTATTTAAGTTCTTCCCTGCCTCCCTGCTGTGCATTCTATTAGTGTTTTTGTTGCTGCTATCATTATAGAGTTCTTCTGTTCCAGTGTTCCTCTTGACTCTGCATGGATATTCCTGAACTTCTTCAACCCTGGCCCAGACCTACCTTGACCATCCTTCTGCCTCTCAGTTTTGTCCTGACACCAGATTCGTCAGAGTGATCCTGCTCAAGTTATTGGAGGCGATGCACTAAGGTGTGAGAAAGAGGTGATAAAGTGGTGATGATTTCTCATGTGATATAACTTCTCCAATTCCTATGTTATTCTATGGAGTCAAGGCTAAGATTTCTCCAAAATTGGAGATCTTAGTGCATAGGCTCTATAGAGTAACATAAAAACTGGAGAAGGGACATCTCTGAAGAGGTTAGCTCTGCAATTTTGCCTCTGTATCACACCTTGGTGCATAACTCAAATTTGTTCTTAGTTGTAATGTTGGTGTCTGCTTCTGTCTCTTATGTCCTTACTCTCATCTGCACTGTGCTTTTCTCCTTGCTTTCCTTTTTTTGTTTGTCACCCAGTCTGTTTTAGATTCACTAGGTTATATTATTAAGGATCCTGACCATCCAGGACAGACTCCAGCTCAATTGGTATTTTGGTATTCAGACTTGTGGCTGACAGCTTTAACCCAGGTGTAAGAAGTAGCGCTGTCTTTTTTTTTAGTGGCTACGCTCACAATCTACTCGTCCTAGTTCCACAGCTAAATGAATCTTTATCTTACCTATACCTTTCTCTGCTCATTGGGTCCATATCCTCAACTTACTTTACAGTTAAGATAATGCCATCTCCACATATCCTGCAGAGGTCTCCATCTCCAATGCTGTTCTCCACCATTGGACACTCCTTGAGAAATATTCAACTAAGATCCAGCATTTGGATCAGAAATTAGATTGCATTTCTACTATTCTTCATCTTCTACAACTTCTCCTATTGCTCCTCTATCTGCCACTTCCGCTCATTTTCTTTGCCTGCTGTCAGAGTCTCTTGCCCCTAAGCTCCCTCATCCTGAGAGATTTTATGATGTTCCCGGAGAGTTTGGAGAGTTCTTGAGACAATGTATCCTGCACTTCAGGAACCAGACTAAGGTCTTTGCCGCTCATCAGAGAGAATCACATTTATGATCTCCCTCTTCAGAGGTCAGGGGCTCTCCTGGGTATCTCCCTTGCTAGACTGACAGTCCTCTGTACTGTCCTACTCAGATTGCTTTGTATGCGCATTGTGTGCCACTGCAGAAACAGATTTGCCTGACCTCAGTACATAATTGACATCAGAACCATTGCTTATGATACTGATTGGGGTGAGAATGCGCTCAAGGCAACCTTCCAGAAGGGTTTATCTGACAGGCTGACTGATGGGTTGATGACACGGGAGATATCTGACTCCACTGAGGAGTTAATCCCAGTTTTCGCCTTTGTTTGTCTTTAAAAAAACATCTGTAAGTGAGGCAACTGGAATGCAATAGAGAATGTAACTGGTGTCCTCAGGTACACTCTCCTGTACAGCTTGCTCTTGGCTTTATCTCTTCCTCTCCTATGCCTTCTTCCTGTAACTCAATCAGTTTTCTAATGAGGAAAAAGCAAGATGGCATTCTTTTGCTCTCTGCCTGTTCCGTGTTGCTCCTGGACATTCACTCACATCTGTCTTTTGAACTCTGGAAACAACTGGCCTGACTGGGGTCTTGGGGAGCTCAACTAAGACTTTCTTGAGTCCTCAGCAATAAGAAAAAACAGGCTGTCACTTCCAATCACTCTGAGTGACTGATCTCAGTTCTTGCCTGACTCAGGAGCAGCAGGACTTTTCATTGACTTCATTTTTGCCATAATTCAACCGATACCCTCAAAGGCCAAGACACCAATTTGCATTTCTGCTGCTGATGGGCTCCTCTTTGTGTAGGGCTCATAACCCAATCTACTGATCCCCTACAAGTCTCCATTATCTTTTCCCATGTGGAGTCTGCTGTCTTTGAAGTCATCTGCTCTCTTTCACATCCAGTGATCCTTGGTTATCCTTGGCTTGTTCATCACAATCCACATATTGACTAGAGTGCTTGTCATATTGTGTCCTGGGGCACCTCCTGTTCCAGTCATTGTTCAGCCACATCTACAATGACCCAAGTTTCAGTTGGTGACCCATCCTTATTCAGTCACAACCATACCAGATGTGTTTTGTTAAAGAAAGTCTGAAATCCTTCCTTTGCATCACCCTTATAATTAAGCAATCATCCTTATTCATAGAGTAAAACTCCCTAAGGGTTAGATGTATCCACTCTGTATTCCAGTGACTCTAGCCATGGAAGAATACATTTCTGATAGCAAAACAGGTATGGTGGCGCTAAAGGGTAAATAGATACATTTCCAGAGATTAAAATATACAATAATGCCTGCCCCTAGAGCAGTGGTTCTCAACCTTTTTTCATTCAAGGCACCCCTACACACTGTTCGGAATTCCCGGGGCACCCCTAACTTCTCAAAAGTTGTATAAGAGTGTGTAATGAAGAAGATATGTATAAGAGTAGTTACTTTTACCTCCCAAATTCAGAATAACATAATGGAGCATAGCAAATATTAGTTATATATTGGGGATAATTATAACAAAAAACTCCTATTGATTTAAATTGGGGTTTTTAACACTTGAATGCTAAACAGGTCTCCAAAGCATTGCAAAGCAATGCTTTGGAGACATCTTAGCATTCAAGGGGTTAAAAGCCCAGTTAAATTAACTGCAAGTTTGGGAATTTGTATTTGCCCCCAGTGCTGCAGTTGGTTTGCCCTAGATTAGATTTTTTCCAGTTTTTCTAGTATCAGAGCGAGTGAGACAGAGAGCAGGAGCAGTAATGACCAGTTCATTGTTACTTTTTTATTGATTCTTTTTTTTTAATACTACATTTCATATGTCCATGTGGTTCATGATGAAGGGCACTGTATGAGACAGACTGTGCCCCACTGATGTCCATGAGTGGCACATTGGTAACCTACTGACTCCATCTGTAACTGATATCCCAGAGGTGTACACTGGGGCATCAGATGAGCCACTCTGGTGTCCTCTGGCCCTCCACAAAATGGTAAGGTGGGAGAGTAAATGTGTGCACTGGATGGGCTCATCTGATGCCTCAATGTACACCTCTTGGGCATTATAGGGGAACTGGGCTACTAATATGTTTTTTAAGGGCAACAGTGGGGCACAGTTAATATCGTTAATTGGCCATTTGAGTGAGAGGGAGACAAAGGGCAACTAAAAGAAGAGAGGAGTATTAAAATGTAAAACTATTCACCCTACCAGTTTAAAGCAGGATGCTTGCTGTCTGTGGTCTTCTTGTAGCTGCAGCTGTTGAGCAGAAACCACACTGTCCCCCGATGCTGTGTGTGTCACTCTGTCTCTGACGACAGGGACTTGCCACCAATACAAAAAAAAGAGGCGGAAATGTGATAAGCAATCACAGTTGTCCCGCCTCCATCCAACAGCCCAATCAGGATGCGCCTCCAGCAATGGGCTGTCTTCCTTGCCGGTTTCTACCCTACACAGTTGCCTCGATGGACGCACCGTTGATTCAAAGCATCGGCGGTGCTTCAACATAAAATGCTGCACCCTAACTACATCTGCAATAGCGAGGTGTAGTTAACGCTATTAGGGCTGCAACTAACGATTATTTTGATAATCGATTAGTTGGCCGATTATTTTTTCGATTAATCGGATAAAAAACCCAATATGCTCATTTTTCATTATTTAAAATGATTTAATGAACAAACTGAGTGTTAAAAACAAACAGTAGAATAAAAAACTTTACACATTTAACATGCGTCATTGTTATTATTTTACTATGGGGTCTATGCACCTCTATTTCTCCCCCCTTGTACTTCTTTCTCCCCCCTTGTGCCTCTCTTTCTCCCCCATGTACTCCTTTCTCCCCCTTGTGCCTCTCTTTCTCCCCCTTGTGCCTCTCTTTCTCCCCCTTGTACTTCTTTCTCCCCCATGTACTTATTTCTCCCCCTTGTGCCTCTCTTTCTCCCCCTTGTGCCTCTCTTTCTCCCCATGTACTTCTTTCTCCCCCCTTGTACTTCTTTCTCCCCCCTTGTACTTCTTTTTCTCCCCCTTGTGCCTCTCTTTCTCCCCCTTGTACTTCTTTCTCCCCCTTGTACTTCTTTCTCCCCCTTGTGCCTCTCTTTCTCCCCCATGTGCCTCTCTTTCTCCCCCTTGTGCCTCTCTTTCTCCCCCTTGTACTTCTTTCTCCCCCTTGTGCCTCTCTTTCTCCCACTTGTGCCTCTCTTTCTCCCCCTTGTGCCTCTCTTTCTCTCCCATGTGCCTCTCTTTCTCCCCCTTGTACTTCTTTCTCCCCCTTGTGCCTCTCTTTCTCCCCCATGTACTTCTTTCTCCCCCATGTACATATTTCTCTCCCTTGTGCCTCTCTTTCTCCCCCATGTACTTCTTTCTCTCCCTTGTGCCTCTCTTTCTCCCCCATGTACTTCTTTCTCTCCCTTGTGCCTCTCTTTCTCCCACTTGTGCCTCTCTTTCTCCCCCATGTACTTCTTTCTCTCCCTTGTACTTCTTTCTACCCCATGTGCCTCTTTCTCCCACTTGTGCCTCTTTCTCCCACTTGTGCCTCTCTTTCTACCCCATGTACTTTCTCCCCCTTTTGCATCTTTCTCCCCCATGTATTTTCTCCCCCATGTGCCTCTTTCTCCTCCCTTGTACTTCTTTCTCCCCCCTTGCACCTCTCTTTCTCCCCTTTGTACCTCTCTTCCTCTAGACTGTCGCTCTCCTTGTCCCTGCTGCACTTGCTGCCGTTCCCCTGTGGCTGGCTGTCTCTGAGTTCCCTCCTGCCCGCCCGCATCATCACGCGCCCCTGCGGGCCGTGATGACATACAGACAGAGAAGAGGAAGAGGGCAGAGGCACCGGAAGAGAAGCGCTTGCTGCCAGCAGACTGATCGTTACTGTCTGGCTGCAAGCGCTTCTCTTCCGGCGCCTCTACCCTCTTCTCTGTCTGTATGTCATCACGGCCCGCAGCCCTAAACGCTATACATTCCGCGGCACCCCTAGAGGGTGTCCGTGGCACACCAAAGTGCCGCTGCACACCGGTTGAGAAACACTGCCCTAGAGTCTCAGATCAGGTTCTTCCACTCTCTGGGTCCCCCACAAATATACATAAAATAACAGAAAAGACCTAATGCTTAGGATAAGATATATAAATTATCAAGAGATGGAGAAGATGATGAAAAAGAATCCATTTTTTAAAACTACAAGATGGTTCATGTCAAAATACAAAATATAGAAGAATTCAATGAAGATAATACACTAGAATATAATACTGACAGCACAAGACATACTGTCAGATGTGTCAGTCTGATGATATTCACACCACACACCTATAAACATCCATAAGGCAAAATCCAAACAGAGTGAACAGGTAAGTGTGTACACAAAATTCACTATGAAAAGAACAAAAAACAAAATTAAAGATAATAGCATTACCAGTTGGATTCTATTGCACAAAAGTAGGACTGTTGTCTACCATTACTCCCAAATCATTTTCATTAGTAGATTTCCCCAAAGAAACAATTTAATCTATATGTTGCATTTTTATTAGTATACCCAAAATGCATAACATTACACTTGTCTGTATTGAATGTCATATGCCATTCGCCTGTCCAGTTAACCAATTTGTCCAAATCCTCTTGTACTGAAGACACATCCAGTTCAGACTTTATTACCCTACTTAACTTTGTGTCATTGGCAAACACTGATATATGGCTCCCTATGCCCTCTGTCCCTGAGGTACTCCACTTATCACGTTTGTCCAATTGAAGAACTTCCCATTTACCGCCACTCCTTGCATTCTATCTTTCAGCCAGTTTCCAATCCATGCACAAATGTTTGCCCCTAAGCCTATTTCATTCAATTTGTACAATAGCCTCTTGTGTGGAACCGTATCAAAAGCCTTGGTAAAGTCTTAATAGATCACATCAACCGCTGCTTCCAAATCTATATTTTTACTCACTTTTTCATAAAATGAAATCAAGTTAGTTTGACAAGACCTTTCTTTCACAAAGCCGTGTTGGCTCCTGCTAATGATATTCCCGTTCAAGATGAATTCCTGAATATATTCTCTTAGCATCCCTTCAGACAGTTTCCTTACCACAGATTTCAAGCCTACAGGTCTGTAATTTCCAGGCTGGGATTTTGATCCCTTTTAAATATGGGCATCACATCTGCTTTAAGCCAATCCGTGGGAACCATACCTGAAATAAAATAATTCCTGAAAATCAAAACTAACGGTCTGGCCAGGGCCTGGTTTAGCTCTTTAAGTACCCGTGGGTGTATACCATCTCGCCCTGGATCTTTGTCTACCTTAACACCATTTAATTGTTTTAACACTTTTTCTTGTGTTAGCCAATCCCATGCTTGCTGTGACTGTTCTGTAAAAGTAGTTTTCAGGTTCTTGTCCATCGGCGGTGGACCACTGGAGCTCTCGTCAAACTTCTTTGCTCTCTATTTGGATGTGTCAGAAAGCAGCAGCTGACTAGCATTGATCTGCTGTCCCTCTTTTTGATAATGTTGATAAGTTTTTGCTATCTGCCAAGAACATGACATTACATCAACCAGCCTCCAAGTTGGGTCCTCAATTTCTTGGTCCTTTCAAGTAGCACAGTTCTCTCAACCAGGCAAGGAAAGGGTGAATGAGGATGATAACCCACAGGCTTTGAGGCAGAGTCGGAACCCTACAGCAGAAGGCAGGGAGTCAGAGAACAGAGAGGAGGAGTCTTTAAGTTAGCCGACAGTAATGTTATGCTGCTAGTCCACGAAAAGCTGAGGAGGTAGATGTTGGAGAGTCGAAGATAAGCTGGAGTCGACTAGGAGTCGAACAGAATTGATGTCGACTACACAGGGTCGTAGACAGGTGGGGAGTCGAAGGATAGCTGGGTCCGGAACACAGGTAGTCGAACAAACAGATAGTCAGTACCTAGGGAGAGTCGAGAAGCGGAGAGTCGTAGTTGAGCCGGAATCTGTACACAAGGAGTCGAAACAAACTGGAGATATGAAGAGAGTGGTCAGGCTAGCCAGGGTCGGTACACAAAGAGTCGAACAGAAGACTGAAGCAAACAGTCGGATTGCAGGAACAAAAAGAGAGGTCACATATAAAGCCAAGGTCAGGAAGCCAGATATTCGTATACACGGAGTTCAGGCAAGGGTCACAACAGGAAACAGGAATACAGGTAAGCTTGATACACAGGTACTAGGATGCTGAGCACAGACCATCCTAGGGCAGGGAGGGTAAGAAAGTCCCGGGCATAAGTAGGCTATGGACAGGTGTATGAGTTCTGTAATCAGGAGTGAGACCACCTTGAGGGAGGAGGAGCGGACGGGTTTGTGACATCAAGATACTGTACATGAAGACTTTAGGATACAACCATATAATAACTTGTTGTTAAGACATTCAAGTCTCAAATAATTATATAACAAGAAAAAAAGAAAGAAAATCACAGGGAAAGAGACTACCTTGAAACTAGGTACCATGAATGGCCTCCCAGTTCCAGGTATAACTCCTTATCATTGTAAGAGATCAGTTTGGTGCAGAATTGAGAGGTAGAGGCTCTTAAAATATACATTTTATTCGTTATAACTTAAAATTCAACAAACACACAAGAACACCTTGTAAATAACATGTGGTCCTAAAAACACAGTGCAACACACTTGCTTAATGATCTGTCTCTAGGGTTAGGGCAGTATGACATCACAGTTAAACTAACAATGTAACTTGAAGACTATCCTATATAATAATTTGCTAAAATGTGCGTAATGCCGCAGTCATGCGCAGTAGAGACTGCTGAGCATGCTGCAGTAATGCGCAGTAGAGACTGCCACTGCTGTGGCTGATACAGTGCGAGGTGCTCCGAAGGAGTGTCCCACTCTCTATCAGCCACGGTGTGGGCAGTCTCTACTGTACTTGACTGCCCCGCGACCGACTGCCAGTGGCGACCGACTGCCAGTGGCACTGTGGCCCGTGTAACGGTCTCTTCAACTAGTTATATATATGTTATTATTATATATGTTATATCCTTTCAAGATACTGCATGGTATTTCGCCTGCTGTCTACCTCCTTGCTCTTCCTCAGAATCTTTAAAAACCATCCTGTGTTTCATGTCTCTCCTCTGAAGCCTTGAGTCTTGAGTCATCTTGGTTCACCCATCCCACCATATCTGCTTCTCTGCCTGTCTCAGTAGATGGACAGGAAAGGATTATCATTGATGAGATTCTTGACTCTCTTCGTGTGCAGGTTCATTTGCAGTATTTTGTGAATTAGAGGGGTTATGTTCTGAGGAACGATCTTGTAAATCATTGGAGGGGGGGGGTGCATTCCATTACTTTTTTCCTGCAAAATCTGATTGACTGCCTCCAGTGGCAGTGGGAGGGAGGAGTGTCACCCATACAGTGTCGTTGGCTGTTCTGTGCTGCGTAGTCTGTTCCAGTTAGCTTCCTGCCTCTATGCTTCTCCCTCCTGTCACTCTTCGGTGCCGGCTTCCTGTTACAAGACAACTTCATTCTTGTAACCAATGTTTTTTTGTACTGGATCTGGTCCTGCTCTAGTTTTTCTGACCTCTTTCACAAGAGAGATTCTTGCATTGACCTCACAAATACAACAAGATTCCCTCTTAGGCATCTTTTGTCTAGAATAAATAAACCACATTTGTCTAAATATTCTACGTACTTTAATTCCCCTGTTCCCTTAACTAATTTTGTTGCTCTTCTCTGTACAGTCTCCATTTCTAGAACACCCTTTTTCAGAACTCATACCAACAATGGTACTGCATATCTGAGGTGAGGTCTTACCATGGATTTGTACAGTGGTAAAACTACATTGCCCGATCTTGCTTCAGTACTGTTTTTTCATGCCAGCACTTTGCTTTTGCCACTGCTGTTTGATACTGATCTCTATTTCCATTTGCAGTTTACAAGGACACCCAGGTCTTTCTCTAGCAACTAGTCTCCTTGAATGATCCCACTAAGTTCACAAGTAGCATGCCTATTTGTTTGTTACAAATACATAACTTTACACTTTCCTTCATTAAATTTCATATTCGATTTGTTTGCTCAGTCTGCCATTTTATGTAAATCCTTCTGTATAGAACAAATACCTTGCTCTGAATGTATTACCCTTATGGTTATCACTGAGTTTTAAGTGAGAGTTACTAAAGGCTCTGTATGAGAAAAAAATAGCGATGTGAGAAATTATTTTTCCCGATTCCTAAATAATGTATTTACTGACAGGTTTTCCTACAAAGTCTGGGATACGTTTTTTTTGTCACTTTTATCCTTACCCCATAGCAGTACCATAAACCAATTGCACCATAGGTGACAACCTAAATTCCTAGAATTCATATTTATTTAAATTGTGTTTTGAATGATGAAGAGGTCTCCAACACATTGTGAAGCAATTGCTTTAAAGTGTTAAACTCCATTTAAAGCAATTTGTATTTGCCCCTATGTTGTAGTTGATTTACTCTAATTTAGACTCTTCAAATGTATCCATAAACTCTAACCGGAATTTTTGAGATAAAATTCAATGATAAATGTTTTATTTGCAATTAAATCCAGCTCTTTGAGTATAGAGTGCTGGCATTTCTTAGGTTTCTTTTTAATTGTTTTCTGAGCAACTTTGTTTTCTTTTTCAGGTCCTGCCCCAAAACAAGAGATTGAAAAATCGCAGTCGCAACCCTTCTGGCCTCTACTGCTTTCTTTGGGGGTTTCTGTTGTATATAGCATCTTCATCACAGCAGCATTTTGTTATGTTATGGTGAGCTAGTATTTATTTCATATAACGAATACTCAACAGATTCAGTGAACCAGATTCACCCTAAGCCTCGCATATTTGGACCCCAAGTCCACCAAAGGGTTGCACATAATGGTTAAAAATTAAATAAAGGTGTTTAAAAAAGTAAATTAATTTATTTGATGATAGAGAGGTCTCCAATGCTGTCAAACAATGCACTGTAGACTTCAAAAGCACCCAAGGGCTTAAAGCAGGTATGCCAAATTCAAATACAGTTGAGGGCCACATATTCAACATTTCCCTCCAAGGTGTACCACAACATTGGTTGCTTGTGTCTGCTTAAGTGTGTGTATATAAGTCGACATTGCTTATGAAATACAATTCAATATTTTTAAATCCTGTGTGTGCCATTACAGATATCATACATTTTTTTGTAAAGCAACCATTGATATTTATTTTTTTGCTAGAGTGCACAGGTCATAATTGAAAGCACTGGAGTGCCCATTTTATATTTATATATGATGATGATGATGATGATTTTTTAACTGAGTCGAAGTCCATTTCATATTCACTTTAGGCTATGCATAATTATGAGGGACCGTTAGGGACATAATTCAGGGTTGCTTATACAGTGAGAAGTATGAATCGTATAATGAAATGCATATATCATACACTGAAATACATATACTTTATAGTGAAATCTATATGTAATATAATGAAATACATATAAAATATACTGAAATCCATGTCATATACTGAAATACATATGGAATATACTGAAATTTATATGTTATATACTGAAATTGATATTATATACTGAATTCCTTGTCATATAATGAAACCCATATATTATATATTAAAGTCTATATACTATGTAATGAAATACATATATCGTATACTGAAATGCATATGCTATATAATAAAATTAATGTTATATAGTGAAATCCATATGTCATATACTGAGATCCATATGTCATATACAGAAATACATGTTATATACTGAAATACATATATTATATATTGAAATCTATATGGTATATATTGAAATCCATATATCATATAATAAAATCTATATGCTATATAGTGAAAATCATATATCAGATACTGAAATCCATGTCATATAATGAGATCAGTATATCATATACTAAAATGCATATGTCATATAATGAAATCCATATATCATATACTGAAATCCATATAGTATATATTGAAATCTATATTCTATATGCTAAAATCCATATATCATATACTGAAATGCATATGCTATATACTGAAATGCATGTTATATAGTGAAAACCATATATCATATACTGAAATCTATGTCAAATAGAGATCAATATATCATATACTAAACTGCATGTGTCATATAATGAAATGCATATATCATATATTGAAATACATATGCTTTATACTGAATTGCATATGCTGTATATTGAAATCCCTATGCTATATGCTGAAATCCATGTTTTATACTGAAATCTATATGTTAGAGTATGAAATCCATATGTCATATATTGACATTTGTTTTGGAGTGAAAAACACATTTTCAAATACTGAAACTAGTTGTCAGTTACATGATCCTGATCTTGCCCTGACCCTGGCCCCTGGACTCTGTTTCCTGTGACTCATTCTACAGTTGCAGGCAAAAGAAGCAGACCTATCTGATACAACAGGTGAGTTCATTAAGGACTATCCAATATTCCCAGCCCAGTGACCCATGCTATGGGACTTTTATTTGTTAACCCTTTGAGTGCCAGAGGGGTATGGAATGCAGTGCAAAGCCCTCTTGCACTCAAAGGGTTAATCCTACAAAGAGTTCCTACAAGTGGATCATTTTGGAATGGAACTTGTGTTTTAGAATATTTAGCTAATGCATCATGTCTATGTGTCTGCTTTGATGCTGGCCCCTTGATTGTTTACTTAGACTCATTCTACTGTTGCAAGCAAGGGTAGCAGGCCCCATTCAGTAGGTAAGTTCATTTAGGTACGTGCAATATTTCCATCTTCTTTTATTTGCAACTGCTAGTACTGTCAAAGAATTCCTACAAGTGGATAATTTGGAATGGAACTTGTGTTTTAGAATATTTTATATAATGCATCGCAATGTCTTGCTTTCAGCTGAGAAAACTCTCAGCTGGGTATGTATATTGCTGACTGTTTTCTCTGTTTTTTTTTTTTTTACTTAAAATGTTATGCAGATTATGTTTGCCCTGTTCAGAAACAATAAATCACTACCAAGATTTTAGCAGGTCTTTGCAATGAAGCTGCTTTGGTCTGCAGTTTTACTAGAGCTTGAATGTATATAAGCTTGGATGGAATGTCCCATGTATAACAGCCTATTCACAAAGGTAAGTTGAAGGTGAGTTGAAATCTTGTATTAACTAACAGTGTGCAACGGCCGTCTGTTTCTTTGTTTTTTAAGTAATGTTTAAGCCTTTGAGTTTAAGAGGGGTTAGGAATGCATTGCAATACATGGTGTACCCCTCTAGCACTCAAAGGGTTAATGTGAGGCTCAGTGACACACAGTTGTATATGTAATGTTTATTAACACACTGTATACACAGGGGTATATATATAATGTATATTAATGCACACTGTAGACACAGGAGGGTATGTGTTCATTAATATACATTATATATACACTTGTGTGCACATTAATATCCATGATATGTACGGTACATTCATACACATTATTTATACAGACCTGTGTCACGCAGCTCACATTAAGTGTTTCAGTGCCAGAGGGGTAAGCAAGGCATTGCAATGCTTTCTGTACCCCTGTGGCAATAAAAAGGTTAAGCATTGCTTTAAAAACAACAAAACAAAACAGACAGGCAATGCCGTCCTACACTGCTAGTTATATATACACTCCTGGGTCAATCAACGTCACATTAACTATTTGGGTACCAGAGTGGTAAGCAATGCATTGCGTACACCTATGCCACTCAAAGGGTTAATCATTGCTTACACAAAAAGAGTGTTTATAAGTGTGTTTTAGGGAGGATGCTTGCCCTGATGCATCTTTTCAGGGAAAAGTGGGACGCAGACTTTCCTGTTTTTTCCATCACTGGTGTCAAATTAAGCCAGACCAATGGATGTTACAAATGGTCCAAGGGTATGTAAAAGAGTTTTACGACTGTCCCATTCAATCAAAGATTCCGACTCCCTTCAATTATTCAAAATATAGACAAAATATTGGTCGATACAGAAGTAAAAGAATTGGTTCAAAAACAGGCTATTGTATGAATTCCTATGGTGTCTCCAGGGTTTGTAAACAATATCTTCCTAGTTTGGAAGAAAGGATCATGTCTCAGATCGGTGATAAATCTGCAGAATCTCAACGATTTTGTAATGTATCGACATTTCCAATATCTGAGGGACCTGTTGTTGCTGTCCGATTGGATGGTAAAGATAGATTTGAAGGACGTGTACCTCATGATTCCTATGTCACTCCTCTCTCAGAGATTTCAGTTTACTTGTCTTCCTTTTGGACTCGCGTCAGCTCCTTGATGCTTCATGAAGCTTATGAAACCCATAATAAATTATTTAAGGAGCAGGGGTATATGAATGATTATTTATTTGGACGACATGTTGATAATGTCTCAGATGCAGGTATCACAGTGCCTGTGATCTAGCTGTCACTCTCTTCTATGGTCAAGGGTGATTTGTTCACTTGGTTTGGCCCGCCCCTTGGTTTCCGTTTTATACCTGGCTATTCCATCTAAAGCATACTTACAAGAATTGGTCTTGTAAGTAGATTCACTTATCTATTGCTATCGTTGCCTTATTTTTACGGTTTACTCTTAGATGGTATGCGCTTTTCCCATTTTTTCTACAATTATGGGTTTCAGCCAGGTTTGCTCCCGGATTCGTTTCAGTCTCAGCAGATTCCGGCTTTGGATGAGCATATGGAGCAGCTCCGTTCCACATGGGCACAGGTACAAAGGACCCTCAGTCAGTCCTTCCAGCGACATCAAAGGCATGCCAATCGTAGACGGCTGCCAGCGGTCTCTTTCCAGGTTGGGGATAGGGTATGGCTCTCCTCCAGAAACCTCAACCTGCAAGTCCCTTCGAATAAGTTGGCTCCCCGGTTTATTGGCCCATTTAAAATTATTAGCAAAATTAATCCTGTCTCCTATGCGTTGGAACTTCCACCGTCTATGCACATTCACAATGTGTTCCATGTGTCTTTGTTAAAACCCCTGGTTTGCAATCGTTACACGACCACTCCGGTGGTTCCTGGGCCGGTGGACGTCCAGGGGCAAGAGGAATATGAGGTTCAGGGCATTATTGATTCTAGGTGACTTAGAGGGAAGTTGCAATACTTGGTCCACTGGAAGGGCTATGGCCCGGAGGAGCGCTTTTTCTATTGACCAGAAGGACCTCCATGCGTCCAGACTTGTGCGCAATTTCCACTCCAAATATCCTCAGAAACCTAAGCCTCCAGCGGGGAGAGGGGGTCTTTGAGGGGGGGGTACTATCACAGTGCCTGTGATCTAGCTGTCACTCTCTTCTATGGTCAGGGGTGATTTGTTCACTTGGTTTGGCCCGCCCCTTGGTTTCCTTTTTATACCTGGCTATTCCATCTGTCAGGTGCCCTTTCGTGGTGTTTCTGAGCCAGTTGTTCTGTTGCTACGTTTCTGATTCCTGTGTACCGATTTGGCTTGCCCTGACCATTCTCCAGTGTTCCTGCTTGTGTATGACCCGGCTCGTCTGACTACCTTCTCCGGATCTCGACTCTGCTTGGCTGACGTTCCTGCTTGTGTATGACCCGGCTCGTCTGACTACCTCCTCCGGATCTCGACTCTGCTTGGCTGACGTTCCTGCTTGTGTATGACCCGGCTGGTACGACTACCTCCTACGTGCTCCGATCCGGCCTTGCTGACTTCCTCCCGCAAGATCAACCTACAGCGTGTTCCAGAAGACCTACGTTCCGGTTGTCGCTGTCGCAACATTATCATCCACTGTTCCAGTACTTGTGTGGCTGTCTTGCCTGGTGTTACTTCGTGCAGTGCAGTGTTACAATCGTGCAGAGCTGTGTACGCCTCACTCAGACAGCAGTGCTGTGCTACTGCAGAAAAGCCTTGTGTAAACGTGCCTTTTAACCCTACCAGTGCTGTCTCGGTCCCACTCTCCTTACTCCAGTGTGAGCCTTGTTCATAGTGAAACTCCTGCTGAGTTGGCCGCTCTCCGTCAGCAACTCGATACCATCCCAGTAGAGTGTTCACTTCTGATTAGGCCGGTTGGGCGCTTTGGCTCTCTCTCTCTCTCGTTGCATACACTGGGCGATTCCGTTATACCGAGTGGTGACGGGCACAGGCTTCAGCACTAGCATTCCGGTACTACCTCAGTTGGGCTTTGGGCCCTGTCTCGTTATACTCAGTCCGGTAGAGTCTGAGGAGGTTTGGGAGCTCTTGCACTGCAGGCCGGTTCGATACACGCCCGTGGGGCTAAGATCACTTGCACTAGCAGTAGCCATTCCAGTAGGTACGCCCGTGGGGGGCTATTGGGCTCTGCTTTACTACACACCGTGGCGAGACAGTCCTTATCCACTTAATGGTGAATATTTCTTCAGCACAGCTTATCTACACCTCGGGCGTGCCAAGCATCCATTTAAGAGACTGTTCATAATCAAGGACTTAACCCTCTGTGGTTACCTTAAAGCTCAGCTTACTTATAACAAGGGCGTGCCAAACAGTTCCCTGTGAAACTGATATTTATCAAGGACTTAACCCTATGGGGTTATACCCCTTCCTCTGTGGTACAGTTGTACTTGTATTCCGTTTGTGCATCTAACTTTGTATTTTCCAGTCACTATCATTTATGTACATCCAACCGCCACTAGAGGGCGACCTTATGTGTTATTATTGCTAAATAAAACTGTGTTTTATTTTACATACTGGTCTGAGTGTCTTTAAAAAACCGTGACAGTACGAAAGGGCCAATGACCTCAGACAGTAAGGGCGAAGGTAACACTCAAAACATCCACTGGAGAATGGATGCACATGAGCAGCGCTTAGATCAATTGGCACTGGCTCTACAAACCCTGCTTGAGCGTACGATACACCTAGACAAGCCTAATCCGAATCGGTGGTCTCCCCAGTCTTGACACCGGACAATCCACCTCTAGCTCCTCCTACTTGCGTCAGAGGCTTAACGGCTACGGCGCCGTTACCGTTGAGATATGATGGCGAGCCTTCCCTATGCAGGGGCTTCATTAACCAGTTAGAGATCTATCTGGAATTAACGCCCCAGGCTTTTCCTAACGACCGGAGCAGGGTCGGTTTCATGATATCGCTACTAACTGGCAAGGCGTTGGCTTGGGCGAACCCCTTGTGGGAAGGTGCCAGACCTTGCACGCTGAACTTTAACGAATTTGTAAGAAAGTTCCGCCGTGTGTTTGAGGTACCTGGTAGAGTGCCCTCCGCTGCCAAAAAACTAATGGAGATACAGCAGGGCGAACGTTCCTTGGGCAGTTATGCGATAGAATTTCGGACCCTGGCTGCGGAGGTGGGCTGGATCGATGAGGCATTATTGGCAGCCTTCGCTAAGGGGCTCTCCGAAACAATTAAAGATTAAATTGCTGCCCGGGATGTACCCGGTGACCTAGATGAATTCATTGACTATGTAATGATCATTGACTCCCGTATCAGGGAGAGAAGGTTGGCACGAAAGGCAACTTCCAGGAAGCATGGGGTGAACTGCTTCTTTGACCCACCCTCTCCACCCTTTCCTCCTGAACGCACGGGAGAGGCAGCAGAGCCAATGCAACTAGGTTTCACTAGACTCTCCAACGAGGAGAGGTCTTTTCGTAAAAAGCATGGTCTTTGTCTGTATTGTGGCAAACAGGGGCACCTTTTGCGCAATTGTCCAGTAAGGCCGGGAAACGCACGCACCTAGGGTACCTTGGGGGACAGGCCCTAGGTGGTGTACAACAGTCCCCAGATCCTAACCTTGCTAAACCCACCATCCAGGTGACGTTCTCTTGGGCAGATAAGGGCACAGACACCTTGGCACTAGTGGACTCTGGTGCAGCCGGATACTTTATGGACCAATCTTTTGCAGACTTGCACAATATTCCTCTATGCAAAAAGGAGTGTCCGTTGGTAGTAGAGGCCATTGATGGCAGGCCATTGGAACCAGCCTTTATTACTATGGAAACCATTCCTATCTCTATGTCGGTTGGGGCTCTCCACAAAGAGGAGGTTCAGTTTCAGATTATCCGCTCTCCTCACCATGCAGTCATATTGGGGTTTCCATGGTTGCTTCGGCATAATCCTCAATTTGATTGGCAAACATGCGAAGTCAGTGCCTGGTCCAATTACTGTAAAGAAAACTGCCTATCTATTCCTGTGAAAATTATGTGTACCTCCCCTGCTATACCAGTTGAATATGGGGAATTCAGTGATGTATTCAGCAAGGGGGAGGCTAGCGCATTGCCCAAGCACAGACCCTACGATTGCGCTATTGATCTGCCTCCTGGTGTGTTTCCTCCAAGGGGTCGAACTTACCCACTGTCTTGCGAAGAGAACAGGGCTATGGAGGAGTACATTGAGGACGCTCTTGGTAGAGGAATTATCC
Source organism: Rhinophrynus dorsalis (assembly GCA_037306005.1). NCBI lineage: Eukaryota > Metazoa > Chordata > Amphibia > Anura > Rhinophrynidae > Rhinophrynus > Rhinophrynus dorsalis. Next base: position 144,329,054 of record CM074725.1, on the reverse strand, counting down.
GCAAGGCTAACTCCCCGGCTGGTGCCGGATTCTTCTTTGTTAAGAAGAAAAATGGCGAACTTAGGCCATGCATAGATTACCGGGGGCTTAATAAACTGATGCCCAAGAATGAATACCCTATTCCACTCATCACTGAGTTATTTGACAGATTGAAGGGCTCTCCTGTCTTCACCAAACTTGATTTATGGGCTGCTTACAATCTAGTAAGAATCAGAGAAGGTGATGAGTCGAAAACGGCATTTAATACCAGAACGGGGCACTACGAATATCTGGTAATGCCATTTGGCTTATGTAATGCACCTGCGGTATTTCAGGAGCTGATCAATGACATCTTGCGTGACATGCTTCAGTCCTGTGTGGTGGTATATCTGGACGATATATTGATTCATTCCTCTACGCTTTCCCAGCACATTAAAGATGTCACGCAAGTTTTGTCACTGCTCAAGGCTAATAAGCTGTTTTGCAAGTTGGAAAAATGCGAGTTCCATGTGTCACAAGTACCATTCTTGGGGTTCATAATCTCGAAGGATGGAATCGCTATGGACCAAGAGAAGTTGGCAGCGGTATTGCAGTGACCTCGCCCTAAAGGGTTAAAAGCGATTCAGCGCTTTTTAGGGTTTTCCAACTATTATAGGAAATTCATACGCAACTTTTCCACTATTGTGAAACCCTTGTCTGACTTAACCCATAAGGGCGCTTCTCCCTCTCAGTGGTCCGAGGCCGCTGATAATGCGTTTGAGACCTTAAAATCTGCCTTTGCTTCTGCTCCAGTACTGTCCCATCCCAATCCCTCCCTGCCTTTTACGTTGGAGGTCGACGCCTCTGAAGTTGGGGTTGGGGCAGTGCTCTCCCAGCGTCCTGTGGGAGGTGGTAGCTTGAGACCTTGTGGTTTTTTTTCTAAAAAGTTGTCTAACGCACAAAGTCACTATGAGATTGGCGACAGAGAGTTATTGGCTATTATTCTGGCATTGAAGGAGTGGCGCCACCTGTTGGAGGGTACTAAGAACCCAGTATTGATCCTGACCGATCACAAGAACTTGACATATCTCTCTGAAGCTAAGAGGTTGTCTTCTCGTCAGGCCAGGTGGGCACTCTTTCTGTCCCGATTTAACTTTGTGGTATCATACCTTCCAGGGTCTAAGAACGTCAGGGCAGATGCATTGTCTCGTCAGTTTGCATCGGACACTGACAGGGAGGAGGAGCCGGTACCCATCATTCAGCCTGACCGTATTTTGGCTACCATCCGCACTAGTATAACCTCACCCCTGGGAGAGGAGATTCTGGGGTCTCAAGCTAGGGCTCCACCTGAGACTCCAGTTGGCAAATGCTTTGTAGAGGAGACTTTCCGTACCCGCCTTTTGGAGACCTATCATTCCTCTAGGGCTGCCGGGCACATGGGCAGGGATCAACTGGTATGGTCTCTTTAGCAATTATTCTGGTGGCCGACGCTCAGAGCCGATTGTTCCGCCTTTACTGCCGCCTGTGCCACATGTGCCCGTGCCAAGACCCCCAGGCATCTCCCAGTGGGTTTGCTCCAACCTGTGCCTAATGGGGAACGGCCCTGGTCCCACATTTCTATTGACTTTATGGGAGAATTGCCTATTTCGAGGGGGTTTACTTTTATACTTATAGTGGTTGATCGGTTCTCCAAAATGGCTCATTTTGTGCCACTCAGAGGGCTTCCATCGGCTCAGGAACTAGCTAAAGTGTTTGCTAGTGAAGTGTTTCGTTTGCACGGGGTACCCAGAGTGGTGGTCTCTGACCGTGGGAGTCAATTCGTGTCCAGGTTCTGGAGGGCATTCTGTGGCATGATGGGCATTCAATTGTCCTTCTCTTCCGCCTACCATCCCCAGACCAACGGAGCCGCTGAGCGTGCCAACCAGGAATTGGAACAGTTCCTGCGCTGTTTCATCACTGATCATCATGACAATTGGGCCGACCTGTTGCCATGGGCGGAGTTTGCCAGGAACTGTGCAGTTAACTCATCATCCGGGAGCTCCCCGTTCTTAATCAATTATGGGTTTCAGCAAAAAGAAACAATATGCACTGATAGCGCTCCACCTACTGGAACTATATATATTGAAACAATCAGAATGAAATAGATGAAAAAGACATATAGATACAATATATACGGAAGATCTCTATGTTGCTGCTTCAGTCCCTGGTGTCCTCAGCGGCACCTTTCGCTCTGCGCAAAACTGTAGAAAAAATGGGAAAAGCGCATACCATCTAAGAGTAAACCGTAAAAATAAGGCAACGATAGCAATAGATAAGTGAATCTACTTACAAGACCAATTCTTGTAAGTATGCTTTAGCAGACAATGTTGGGGTCATTCTATCGTCTTAAGGAAGCTTCTCCATTTCCTGGGGCTCCAGCAGTGGGACTCTCAGCGTACTTGTGCGCTGTGTTGCACTATATATAGAACATACACAGAAAATATCCTCTAAGGGTACACCTGTATACTGTTGTGCCCACAAATAGCCCCTTGCATGAAGAGCACTCACCGGATCGATGCTAATAGTAGGTGTGTTCTAAGCCCGACCCGGCTTGCTGTGTTTCACTGGATTTGAAAGCTCAAAGTAGATAAATTCCGAGATACATCCAAATGGATCAAATAATCGATACTTTATTAGTAATCACCCTACGCGTTTCGTGACACAATACTTCACTTCATCAGGGGTTCAAACATATACTATAAGCAACATGTATTTATACTTAACAATGTACATATGCAGATAAAAGCAAAACATACCGTATTGGGTGAGAGTGTGGTGTTCCCGCCAGTCGAGCGCTAATGGCTAAGAGGCTAGAGCTGCACGTACCGGCAGCTCAATTCACGCCTCGCTCCGATTTTTCGCCTCGTTGTGAATGTCGTCATGGTGATCCCGATGGCTCAAATAGCAATACATAGCATTTCGGGTATCACCATGGTGACGCGGGATACCCCTTCTCACTCAACCATCGGTCGTTCTATCAACAAAGATGGGATGGAAGGCGATGTAAGTGGAGAATAGAACAATAAAACAATAATAAAACAATATAATATATGTGTCTTCTCCAAAATTATACATCACTCTACTCCACCCATCTTGGACATAGTACACAGTAGTTCAAACCTAAAATGAAATTAAAATGAGAATAAAAATGTAAAAACTTTTTTTAAAAATAAGCCTACCTATTAAAAATATATATAGATATAGAAACATCTTGTATTCTAATGTTCTAATAATGCAATGACATGTATCAATTACTTGTATCCATTAGATTACTTCCCATGTAACTGAAATAAAGCACTACTTCCTTTAAATCTCCTATCTAAAGTCAAAAGACTAATCCTACTTGTCAGCTATATGAAATCTAACATAATGAATGTAGTTGAAAAGTGGAACTTAAACCTGAAGGAAATTGCTCACTTCTAGTTCTTCATTGAGACCTTTAGGAGACAAGGTATCCAAAGTGTAGATCCAATATGCTTCTCTTCTACATAATGTTGAAAATCTACTTGAATTGGAAATAGGGATATGCTCTATCCCAATGATCTTAAAATTTTTGAGACCTCCTTCTTTACATGTATTGAAATGTCTTGATACCGAATGATCTTTGGAATTTTTGCTGATCAGATATCTATGTTCTCGGCCTCTGTCCCTCAGTGCTCTAGTTGTTCTACCGACATATTGGATCCCACATCCGCAAACAATCACAAAATTAGTTTCACATGTTATAAGATGTTTAATTCTGTGAATGTTTTGATTAGTGTGACTTACAACTGTAGTTGTTTTGTTGTTAATGTATCTGCAGTTGGTGCATCTGCTATGTAGGCATTTATATGTGCCTGTGAGAATTGCGCTACCAAATATGCCTTTGTTTTTTTCTTCAGAGGCTTCTTTTTTGAGGGTCTTTGGTCGACTTTTGGCCACATATCCACGTATGTTTTTTGCTCTTCTGTAAGTCACTTTAGTCTTGTTTGGTAGTATATCTTGTAACAGGGGATCTTGTTGTAAGATGCCCCAATATTTACTTATGGTATTATATATCATGTTGGAAGCTCCATTATATTGAGTAATTAAAGTGGGGCCTCTTTTTCCTTTAGTTTCCTTGTTCTTTTTCTCTAAAATTTTGAATCTATCCAAACTTAAGGCTCTTTTTGCTGCAGATTCCACTACTGTTTTTTTGTGGCCTCTATCTAACAGCTGTTGCTTCAAATCTTCACCTTTGTTGATGAAATCCTGTTCACTACTACAGTTCCGTCTTAATCGGTGAAACTGTCCGAATGGAATATTATTGATCCACTTGGGATGGTGACAGCTATCTGCCCTAAGGTATTGATTTCTGGATACATCTTTTTTATATATAGAGCTGCAGATCTTTTGGTTGGGATATCCTATCAGTTTCAGATCCAGAAAATTAACTTGATGTTGATCAATGGTGGAAGTAAATTGTAATCCCATCCCATTGGTATTAATTTCTTGGAACAGTTGCTGTAGGTCTTCCATCGACCCTCCCCAAATGATAAGGATATCATCTATATATCTCCCATAATACACCAGGTTGCCCCCCCATCGCTCCATGGGCCAAATGGTCAGATCTTCCCACAAGCCCATGAAAAGATTAGCGTATGAGGGGGCAAACCTGGTGCCCATTGCTGTCCCTTTAATTTGGAGATAAAACTCCTCCTGGAAGGTGAAATAGTTGTGGTTTAAGATGAAGCTCACACATTTCCCCAAAAAATCTATTTGTAAAGGGGACAGTGTGGAATTCAGCTCCAAAAAATATCTGACCGCCTGTAGGCCTAAGATGTGGTCTATACAAGTGTATAGAGCCATCACGTCCAAGGTGGCCCAAATGTAATTGTCTTGCCAAACAAGATTTGATAGCGCATTCAGTACATGTTGCGATTCCCTGATGTATGAGGGTAAGGAAATAACCAATTCCTGTAGAAAATAATCTATATACGCTGACAAACGGGCGGTGAAACTATTCATTCCTGAGATAATTGGTCTGCCAGGAGGATTATTATGGTTCTTATGTAACTTCGGGATATGATAGAAAAAAGGTGAGTCAGCATGTGGCAAATATAAAAATTCAAATTCTTGTTTACTCAGTATTCCTTTTTCTATTCCCTCCTCCAGTAAATGTCTCAGCAATTCATTGTACACCGCTAGTGGATTATATGTGAGCTTCTCATATGAATCTTTATCTGATAAGAGCCTATATGCCTCTTCCAAATAGGTTATTGTGTCTTGTATGACTATTGCTCCCCCTTTGTCTGCTTCACGTATAGTGATTGTTTTATCTGCAGAAAGATCTTTAAGAGCCTTGCGTTCTTCATGTGTCAGATTACATTTTTGATGCTTGATATTGCAATCTTGTTCTCTTTTTATATTACCTCTGAATTCCTGCATGACCATATTAAAGAAGGTATCAACCTGAGGACCTTTGTATTGAGAGGGAAAAAAATTGGAACGTTTTTTAAAAGGAGTTTGAATGATACGCTTCTCCTCCGGATCCCTAGTTGTATATGGACCTATTTCATTCTCCATTAAGAGGGATTCTAGAGTTAATAAGTGTTCTGTATCGTCTTCTCCCAATATTTGTTTGGCCTCTAATGTTAATTCTTGCTCTGATTTTTTAGCTTTTTTGATGGTGAAATATCTATGTAGGGCAAGCTCCCTAGTAAATCGTTTGAGGTCCAAGAAGAAAGAAAATTCATTCGGTTTGCTAGTGGGCGCAAATTTAAGTCCCTTCTCTAACAAGGATTTCTCCCCTTCTGTTAAATCTCTACTTGAGAGATTGAACACTGAATTTTCTAATTCTTTTGATGGTTTGTTGGGTTCTGATTCTTTGCTCTTTTTTCCTCTTTTCTTTCCTCCTCGTTTCCCTCTATGGATTTTCTTTTTCCCCGAGGATTTTTCCCTTTCTTTTCTTTCTCCTTCTCCCTGGTATATGAGTCCAGGATTAAAAAAGAGCCCTGATGGTTGACAATTTCTTTGTTGTTCAAATCTCCTTCTGCGATATTTGCTTGTAAGACCTCAAAGGAGTTTTTCAAGGGCAATATATTTTTAGAAGTGGATGCAATTGCTTCTTGAGTTGTGAATTGGATGCTGATGTTACTGGAAGATTCTGAATTCGAGGGACCAGAATTATACTTAGGTCCAGTATAGATTTTATTATCTATATTAACTGTTTGGATTTTTTCTACTGAATCTTCGTTTCTCTTAATGATATCTGTACTTCCTTGTGGTCTATTTTGGAATCTTTTAAAACGATGTTTGCCATTAGGATTCTTCATTCTAGACCAAGATTTAATTTTATTTTGTGCATAATCCTGCCTGTCACTATTCAACTTACTAGCCTTACGTTCCTTTAATTCTTTTTCTAAATTTTCTACTTTCTTATGTGTTTTGTGATCTAATTCCTTAAATGTGGGGTCACTACTGTATTGTTCTAATGACTTTTGTATATTTTCAATTTCTTTTTCAATAGATGTAAGTCGTTGTTCTCTGAACTGTATAATATGTTGCATCAAGTTTATAGAGCATTTATTTAAAATATTTTCCCATTCTACATGAAACTGTTCATCAGAGAAACCACATGTCTTAACAATTCTCAAGCCTCGTGGTACAATATTATTATCAATATATTGTTTGAGAGACAGCATGTCCCACCATTGTCTTAATTCCTGACATAAAAGATCCTCTAATCTATAGAAGATCTTTTTTAAAACATCTGTTTGATCAATATTTTTGCTATCTTTTGCATTCTTCTCATTGTCCCCTATAGACATAATTTCCTTGAACATTTTTTCCAAATTCTTCTTTCTGTCTGACCTAGACGCAACTGCCAAACTGACCATTGTTGCGTCTTCTAGTTGACAGAAAGGATGAAGGACAAGGAAACTAGTTAAATATATATAAAATACAATGTATTATAAGTTCGTTATAGATTTAGTTATAGACTTCCAGGGGGGCTGCTGTGCATTGGCTGGGATCACTTGACGAAAAAGCAAAAAGAAACAATATGCACTGATAGCGCTCCACCTACTGGAACTATATATATTGAAACAATCAGAATGAAATAGATGATAAAGACATATAGATACAATATATACGGAAGATCTCCATGTTGCTGCTTCAGTCCCTGGTGTCCTCAGCGGCACCTTTCGCTCTGCGCAAAACTGTAGAAAAAATGGGAAAAGCGCATGCCATCTAAGAATAAACCGTAAAAATAAGGCAACGATAGCAATAGATAAGTGAATCTACTTACAAGACCAATTCTTGTAAGTATGCTTTAGCAGACAATGTTGGGGTCATTCTATCGTCTTAAGGAAGCTTCTCCATTTCCTGGGGCTCCAGCAGTGGCACTCTCAGCGTACTTGTGCGCTGTGTTGCACTATATATAGAACATACACAGAAAATATCCTCTAAGGGTACACCTGTATACTGTTGTGCCCACAAATAGCCCCTTGCATGAAGAGCACTCACCGGATCGATGCTAATAGTAGGTGTGTTCTAAGCCCGACCCGGCTTGCTGTGTTTCACTGGATTTGAAAGCTCAAAGTAGATAAAATCCGAGATACATCCAAATGGATCAAATAATCGATACTTTATTAGTAATCACCCTACGCGTTTCGTGACACAATACTTCACTTCATTAGGGGTTCAAACATATACTATAAGCAACATGTATTTATACTTAACAATGTACATATGCAGATAAAAGCAAAACATACCGTATTGGGTGAGAGTGTGGTGTTCCCGCCAGTCGAGCGCTAATGGCTAAGAGGCTAGAGCTGCACGTACCGGCAGCTCAATTCACGCCTCGCTCCGATTTTTCGCCTCGTTGTGAATGTCGTCATGGTGATCCCGATGGCTCAAATAGCAATACATAGCATTTTGGGTATCACCATGGTGACGCGGGATACCCCTTCTCACTCAACCATCGGTCGTTCTATCAACAAAGATGGGATGGAAGGCGATGTAAGTGGAGAATAGAACAATAAAACAATAATAAAACAATATAATATATGTGTCTTCTCCAAAATTATACATCACTCTACTCCACCCATCTTGGAGATAGTACACAGTAGTTCAAACCTAAAATGAAATTAAAATGAGAATAAAAATGTAAAAACTTTTTTTAAAAATAAGCCTACCTATTAAAAATATATATAGATATAGAAACATCTTGTATTCTAATGTTCTAATAATGCAATGACATGTATCAATTACTTGTATCCATTAGATTACTTCCCATGTAACTGAAATAAAGCACTACTTCCTTTAAATCTCCTATCTAAAGTCAAAAGACTAATCCTACTTGTCAGCTATATGAAATCTAACATAATGAATGTAGTTGAAAAGTGGAACTTAAACCTGAAGGAAATTGCTCACTTCTAGTTCTTCATTGAGACCTTTAGGAGACAAGGTATCCAAAGTGTAGATCCAATATGCTTCTCTTCTACATAATGTTGAAAATCTACTTGAATTGGAAATAGGGATATGCTCTATCCCAATGATCTTAAAATTTTTGAGACCTCCTTCTTTACATGTATTGAAATGTCTTGATACCGAATGATCTTTGGAATTTTTGCTGATCAGATATCTATGTTCTCGGCCTCTGTCCCTCAGTGCTCTAGTTGTTCTACCGACATATTGGATCCCACATCCGCAAACAATCACATAGACAACAAAATTAGTTTCACATGTTATAAGATGTTTAATTCTGTGAATGTTTTGATTAGTGTGACTTACAACTGTAGTTGTTTTGTTGTTAATGTATCTGCAGTTGGTGCATCTGCTATGTAGGCATTTATATGTGCCTGTGAGAATTGCGCTACCAAATATGCCTTTGTTTTTTTCTTCAGAGGCTTCTTTTTTGAGGGTCTTTGGTCGACTTTTGGCCACATATCCACGTATGTTTTTTGCTCTTCTGTAAGTCACTTTAGCCTTGTTTGGTAGTATATCTTGTAACAGGGGATCTTGTTGTAAGATGCCCCAATATTTACTTATGGTATTATATATCATGTTGGAGGCTCCATTATATTGAGTAATTAAAGTGGGGCCTCTTTTTCCTTTAGTTTCCTTGTTCTTTTTCTCTAAAATTTTGAATCTATCCAAACTTAAGGCTCTTTTTGCTGCAGATTCCACTACTGTTTTTTTGTGGCCTCTATCTAACAGCTGTTGCTTCAAATCTTCACCTTTGTTGATGAAATCCTGTTCACTACTACAGTTCCGTCTTAATCGGTGAAACTGTCCGAATGGAATATTATTGATCCACTTGGGATGGTGACAGCTATCTGCCCTAAGGTATTGATTTTTGGATACATCTTTTTTATATATAGAGCTGCAGATCTTTTGGTTGGGATATCCTATCAGTTTCAGATCCAGAAAATTAACTTGATGTTGATCAATGGTGGAAGAAAATTGTAATCCCATCCCATTGGTATTAATTTCTTGGAACAGTTGCTGTAGGTCTTCCATCGACCCTCCCCAAATGATAAGGATATCATCTATATATCTCCCATAATACACCAGGTTGCCCCCCCATCGCTCCATGGGCCAAATGGTCAGATCTTCCCACAAGCCCATGAAAAGATTAGCGTATGAGGGGGCAAACCTGGTGCCCATTGCTGTCCCTTTAATTTGGAGATAAAACTCCTCCTGGAAGGTGAAATAGTTGTGGTTTAAGATGAAGCTCACACATTTCCCCAAAAAATCTATTTGTAAAGGGGACAGTGTGGAATTCAGCTTCAAAAAATATCTGACCGCCTGTAGGCCTAAGATGTGGTCTATACAAGTGTATAGAGCCGTCACGTCCAAGGTGGCCCAAATGTAATTGTCTTGCCAAACAAGATTTGATAGCGCATTCAGTACATGTTGCGAGTCCCTGATGTATGAGGGTAAGGAAATAACCAATTCCTGTAGAAAATAATCTATATACGCTGACAAACGGGCGGTGAAACTATTCATTCCTGAGATAATTGGTCTGCCAGGAGGATTATTATGGTTCTTATGTAACTTCGGGATATGATAGAAAAAAGGTGAGTCAGCATGTGGCAAATATAAAAATTCAAATTCTTGTTTACTCAGTATTCCTTTTTCTATTCCCTCCTCCAGTAAATGTCTCAGCAATTCATTGTACACCGCTAGTGGATTAAGACGGAACTGTAGTAGTGAACAGGATTTCATCAACAAAGGTGAAGATTTGAAGCAACAGCTGTTAGATAGAGGCCACAAAAAAACAGTAGTGGAATCTGCAGCAAAAAGAGCCTTAAGTTTGGATAGATTCAAAATTTTAGAGAAAAAGAACAAGGAAACTAAAGGAAAAAGAGGCCCCACTTTAATTACTCAATATAATGGAGCCTCCAACATGATATATAATACCATAAGTAAATATTGGGGCATCTTACAACAAGATCCCCTGTTACAAGATATACTACCAAACAAGGCTAAAGTGACTTACAGAAGAGCAAAAAACATACGTGGATATGTGGCCAAAAGTCGACCAAAGACCCTCAAAAAAGAAGCCTCTGAAGAAAAAAACAAAGGCATATTTGGTAGTGCAATTCTCACAGGCACATATAAATGCCTACATAGCAAATGCACCAACTGCAGATACATTAACAACAAAACAACTACAGTTGTAAGTCACACTAATCAAAACATTCACAGAATTAAACATCTTATAACAAGTGAAACTAATTTTGTTGTCTATGTGATTGTTTGCGGATGTGGGATCCAATATGTCGGTAGAACAACTAGAGCACTGAGGGACAGAGGCCGAGAACATAGATATCTGATCAGCAAAAATTCCAAAGATCATTCGGTATCAAGACATTTCAATACATGTAAAGAAGGAGGTCTCAAAAATTTTAAGATTATTGGGATAGAGCATATCCCTATTTCCAATTCAAGTAGATTTTCAACATTATGTAGAAGAGAAGCATATTGGATCTACACTTTGGATACCTTGTCTCCTAAAGGTCTCAATGAAGAACTAGAAGTGAGCAATTTCCTTCAGGTTTAAGTTCCACTTTTCAACTACATTCATTATGTTAGATTTCATATAGCTGACAAGTAGGATTAGTCTTTTGACTTTAGATAGGAGATTTAAAGGAAGTAGTGCTTTATTTCAGTTACATGGGAAGTAATCTAATGGATACAAGTAATTGATACATGTCATTGCATTATTAGAACATTAGAATACAAGATGTTTCTATATCTATATATATTTTTAATAGGTAGGCTTATTTTTAAAAAAAGTTTTTACATTTTTATTCTCATTTTAATTTCATTTTAGGTTTGAACTACTGTGTACTATGTCCAAGATGGGTGGAGTAGAGTGATGTATAATTTTGGAGAAGACACATATATTATATTGTTTTATTATTGTTTTATTGTTCTATTCTCCACTTACATCGCCTTCCATCCCATCTTTGTTGATAGAACGACCGATGGTTGAGTGAGAAGGGGTATCCCGCGTCACCATGGTGATACCCGAAATGCTATGTATTGCTATTTGAGCCATCGGGATCACCATGACGACATTCACAACGAGGCGAAAAATCGGAGCGAGGCGTGAATTGAGCTGCCGGTACGTGCAGCTCTAGCCTCTTAGCCATTAGCGCTCGACTGGCGGGAACACCACACTCTCACCCAATACGGTATGTTTTGCTTTTATCTGCATATGTACATTGTTAAGTATAAATACATGTTGCTTATAGTATATGTTTGAACCCCTGATGAAGTGAAGTATTGTGTCACGAAACGCGTAGGGTGATTACTAATAAAGTATCGATTATTTGATCCATTTGGATGTATCTCGGATTTTATCTACTTTGAGCTTTCAAATCCAGTGAAACACAGCAAGCCGGGTCGGGCTTAGAACACACCTACTATTAGCATCGATCCGGTGAGTGCTCTTCATGCAAGGGGCTATTTGTGGGCACAACAGTATACAGGTGTACCCTTAGAGGATATTTTCTGTGTATCTTCTATATATAGTGCAACACAGCGCACAAGTACGCTGAGAGTCCCACTGCTGGAGCCCCAGGAAATGGAGAAGCTTCCTTAAGACGATAGAATGACCCCAACATTGTCTGCTAAAGCATACTTACAAGAATTGGTCTTGTAAGTAGATTCACTTATCTATTGCTATCGTTGCCTTATTTTTACGGTTTACTCTTAGATGGTATGCGCTTTTCCCATTTTTTCTACAATTATGGGTTTCAGCCAGGTTTGCTCCCAGATTCGTTTCAGTCTCAGCAGATTCCGGCTTTGGATGAGCATATGGAGCAGCTCCGTTCCACATGGGCACAGGTACAAAGGACCCTCAGTCAGTCCTTCCAGCGACATCAAAGGCATGCCAATCGTAGACGGCTGCCAGCGGTCTCTTTCCAGGTTGGGGATAGGGTATGGCTCTCCTCCAGAAACCTCAACCTGCAAGTCCCTTCGAATAAGTTGGCTCCCCGGTTTATTGGCCCATTTAAAATTATTAGCAAAATTAATCCTGTCTCCTATGCGTTGGAACTTCCACCGTCTATGCACATTCACAATGTGTTCCATGTGTCTTTGTTAAAACCCCTGGTTTGCAATCGTTACACGACCACTCCGGTGGTTCCTGGGCCGGTGGACGTCCAGGGGCAAGAGGAATATGAGGTTCAGGGCATTATTGATTCTAGGTGACTTAGAGGGAAGTTGCAATACTTGGTCCACTGGAAGGGCTATGGCCCGGAGGAGCGCTTTTTCTATTGACCAGAAGGACCTCCATGCGTCCAGACTTGTGCGCAATTTCCACTCCAAATATCCTCAGAAACCTAAGCCTCCAGCGGGGAGAGGGGGTCTTTGAGGGGGGGGTACTATCACAGTGCCTGTGATCTAGCTGTCACTCTCTTCTATGGTCAGGGGTGATTTGTTCACTTGGTTTGGCCCGCCCCTTGGTTTCCTTTTTATACCTGGCTATTCCATCTGTCAGGTGCCCTTTCGTGGTGTTTCTGAGCCAGTTGTTCTGTTGCTACGTTTCTGATTCCTGTGTACCGATTTGGCTTGCCCTGACCATTCTCCAGTGTTCCTGCTTGTGTATGACCCGGCTCGTCTGACTACCTTCTCCGGATCTCGACTCTGCTTGGCTGACGTTCCTGCTTGTGTATGACCCGGCTCGTCTGACTACCTCCTCCGGATCTCGACTCTGCTTGGCTGACGTTCCTGCTTGTGTATGACCCGGCTGGTACGACTACCTCCTACGTGCTCCGATCTGGCCTTGCTGACTTCCTCCCGCAAGATCAACCTGCAGCGTGTTCCAGAAGACCTACGTTCCGGTTGTCGCCGTCGCGACATTATCATCCACTGTTCCAGTACTTGTGTGGCTGTCTTGCCTGGTGTTACTTCGTGCAGTGCAGTGTTACAATCGTGCAGAGCTGTGTACGCCTCACTCAGACAGCAGTGCTGTGCTACTGCAGAAAAGCCTTGTGTAGACGTGCCTTTTAACCCTACCAGTGCTGTCTCGGTCCCACTCTCCTTACTCCAGTGTGAGCCTTGTTCATAGTGAAACTCCTGCTGAGTTGGCCGCTCTCCGTCGGCAACTCGATACCATCCCAGTAGAGTGTTCACTTCTGATTAGGCCGGTTGGGCGCTTTGGCTCTCTCTCTCTCTCGTTGCATACACTGGGCGATTCCGTTATACCGAGTGGTGACGGGCACAGGCTTCAGCACTAGCATTCCGGTACCACCTCAGTTGGGCTTTGGGTCCTGTCTCATTATACTCAGTCCGGTAGAGTCTGAGGAGGTTTGGGAGCACTTGCACTGCAGGCCGGTTCGATACACGCCCGTGGGGCTAAGATCATTTGCACTTGCAGTAGCCATTCCAGTAGGTACGCCCGTGGGGGGCTATTGGGCTCTGCTTTACTACACACCGTGGCGAGACAGTCCTTATCCACTTAATGGTGAATATTTCTTCAGCACAGCTTATCTACACCTCGGGCGTGCCAAGCATCCACTTAAGAGACTGTTCATAATCAAGGACTTAACCCTCTGTGGTTACCTTAAAGCTCAGCTTACTTATACCAAGGGCGTGCCAAACAGTTCCCTGTGAAACTGATATTTATCAAGGACTTAACCCTATGGGGTTATACCCCTTCCTCTGTGGTACAGTTGTACTTGTATTCCGTTTGTGCATCTAACTTTGTATTTTCCAGTCACTATCATTTATGTACATCCAACCGCCACTAGAGGGCGACCTTATGTGTTATTATTGCTAAATAAAACTGTGTTTTATTTTACATACTGGTCTGAGTGTCTTTAAAAAACCGTGACAGCAGGGCACCCTTTGGAGGCATATGGGTTGGACCAATCTGTTGATGGATATTGGATTTTTGATTGGAAGAATTTGGAGTTAAGTCCGACCAAAAAGATAGAGTTCTTGGTATTTCTGGTGGATTCGGTACTCGGATCTTTATGTCTTCCAAAGATCAATATAAAGTCGATTCGCAAAGAGATACGATCGGTGTTAAGAAAGGATCAAATCTCTTTATGGATGCTAGCTCGCATAGTGGGTCTACCGTCTACCTCCATTCAGGCAATATTCCCGGGACTGCTACATTACAGAGTGTTACAGAGATTGAAAGCCTTGCATCTTCGCAAGGGACTAAGGTACACAGATCTGGTGTCACTTTCGTCAGATGGAAGAGAAGAGCTACTATGGTGGTTAAAACATCTCAACGCGTGGAATGGCAAAGCCATTTTTGGTATGAACCCAGACATGGTCATCCAATGCCAGCCTGTTAGGTTGGGGGGCAAGAGAAGGAGACATTTCTACAGGAGGAAAATGGTCTCTGCAGGAGTTGGACCTGCACATAAACTGTTTGGAGCTTTTGGCAGGATCATTTGCTCTGAGGAGTTTAGTGAAGGACAGTGAATTGTTGTGTTCTGCTCAAGATGGACAACATTTAATCGGTAAGATACATAAATCGCCTGAGAGGTACCAAGTCCAAGCAGTTAGCAGACTTGGCAAAGGAGTTTTGGCATTTTTGCCTCGATTGGAATATCATGCTTTAGGCGGAGTATCTACCAGGTTTGTACAATGCGGTGGCAGATTGGAATTCACATTACCTTTCGGACTTTAGCGACTGGATGCTAGACAGGGGCATTTTTCCCGCATTTTCGATCTCTGGAGCCCATTGGAAGTGGATCTTTTTACTTCCCATTTGAATCATCAGGTGGACAAATTTTACAGTTGGAGACCAGATCCAGAGGCATTAACGATGGACAAGTTTCTTCAAATCTGGGGTCAAGGGAGGAATTACGCATTTCCTCCATTTTCATTAATCCAGAGAACTATTGTAGCGGTTTTTAAGACACTCAGACCAGTTAGTAAAATAAAACACAGTTGTATTAAATGAAAAGTAAGGTAAACGATCGCCCTCTACAGGCAACACAAAATAATAGCAAAATATGGACAGATATGCCCCCACAGGCCCAGTATACAGAACCAGAGTATCACATATACTGTCTCAGGACAGGCACATAGTAGTGAAATACATTAAGGGTTAAATGCACTAAGCAGTCTGTCTCTGTTGTGGAGTTTGGCACGCCCAAGGTGGTGATAGGGAGTTGTAAGTGTAGATGGTGCAACACTTAGAGTTCTTAAGATAGGGAAGCTGCTAGGTAATATGTGACCAGAGGCAGAATCAGTAGAACAGTTGCCCAGAATAGCCCCCGCGGGCGTAGCTACGGATACAAATTAATCTGCAAGTGCGTGAGTCGGTAGCCCCCACGGGTGTAACAACGGTATAGCTTGCACTGCAAGAGCTGGCTAATAGCCCCCACGGGCATACTAACGGAGATCAACTGAACAGAGATAGTTTGAGCCAATAGCCCCCACGGGCGTATACCAAAGACAACTTGCAAAAGCTTGAGCCAGTAGCCCCACAGGCGTAACAACGGAGACCACACTATGCTGCAAGCGGAGAAGCCAATAGCCTCCCACTGGAGCCACCCTTTGCTGCAATAGCTTGAGCCTTTAGCCCCTACGGGTGTATACCAGAGAACAAACGTATGAGCGAGAGCCAATGGCGCCCTACCAGAATCGTTACCGAACGCGGCTACTCTGCGGTTAGACAGGATGAGCCGCTGACTAACCAAGACCTATAAGTGGCCGACTCAGCAGAAGTAGTGCGATATAGCTAGGGCTCTGTACAGGAGAGAGGAGGCTCAGCTAAGGATGTGGCAGCACAGCAAGGGTTAATATGCAGCTTTAAGGATCAAAGGCTCTGTATAGCGGAATAGCTCTGCAAGTATCACGGAGGCTCAGTAACGGAAGCACAGCTCTGCAAGTGAGCACGGAGACTCAGCACTGGGGACAAGGCACTGCACGGGTGAAGTAGGTCACACTGGCAGCCTGGCAGACAGCAGCAGCGGAAGTCAAAATGTCACAACGGCGACAACCGGAGCGGGAAGCAGGAACAAGCAGGTCACTGTAACAGGCCGGTTCGGGTAACGGAGCGGGAAGTCAGCCAGGCCGGGTCGGATCACGGAGGTGGTACTCAGACAAGCCAGGTCAATCACGAACAGGAACGTCAGCGAAGCCGGGTCAATCATGAGCAGGAACACAGGAGCGTAGTCAGAACAGGCCAAATCGGTACACAGGAATCCGGAACACAGGAACTCAGCAACAGCAACACTGGCTCTGAAACACCACGAAAGGGCACCTGACAGGTGTCATGGCCAGGCATAAAAAGGTCACCAGGGGCGGGCCAAACCAACTCAGCAAATCAGAGCATACCACAAGTGAAAGTGACAGAAGAGGATCACAGGCACTGTGATAACTATCCTGCAGATCAGGAGACAGTTGGCAACGGCTGGCCTTGGTTTCCAGCACTTCTGGAGTTGTCAATGGATTACCCTTGTGTAATTCAGACTTTCCCTCTACTTCTGATGGATCCGGCAGGTTTGCCGCACAAATTGATTATGGAAAGAAGTCTTCAGCTGGTGGCTTGGTTGGTGTCAGGAGTGTTACAACGATCCCTGCATTTTTGGAGTCAACTCAGTTCCTTCTGGCAGAATCATGGGCACCAGGTACCTGAACCATATATAAATCTGCATGGTCATTGTGGAATAATTGGTGCTTGGAATGAGGATTGTATCCCGTATCGGCTGATCCAATAATGGTAGTGAATTTCCTTTCTTATCTTTTTGACATGGGTAAGGCATATAGGACGATTAATATGTACCGATCTGTGATTTCGGCTGGTCATATTAATCTTGATGGTAGGCCAGTGGGTCATAATACCTTGGTGTGCAGGTTATTAAGGAGCATTCGATTTTTGAGGCCTCCTGCTTCGTGGTATTTTCTACGTGGAATGTTAATAAAGTCTTGCATTTTCTGGACAAATGGCCCTGTAATGATGATTTATCTTTAAAACAATTATCGGGGAAATTGGCCATATTGTTATGTTTAGTTTCATTTAAAAGAGTGTCAGATGTCTGGGCATTGGATCTAGACTTTTGTTTTTACCCCTTTGGGGGTTCAGTTTGCTATTCACAAGAGGACGAAAATGCATGTTCGAACAATCACGTATCCAGCTTTTCCTTCTAAGCCACGATTGTGCGTGTGGTTTCTTCTTGAGAGCTTATGAGGCTAGAACTTTATCTTTAAGGAATTTTACAGGGAATCAATTATTGATTTCATTTCGGAAGTCACATTTACCAGTGTTGGCAGCTAGTGATGAGCGAGCACCCCGATGCTCGGGTGCTCGGGTGCTCTGACCGAGCACCCCCTGAGGCTCGAGTGCTCGGCCGAGCACCCGAGCCCCATTGAAAAGCATGGGAGCACTCGAGCATTAAACCAGGCACCCCCTGCTCTGATGAGCGGAGGGTGCCTGGTCAATGTCCCCCTTCATCTCCGCTATGCCCCTCTTCCACAATGTCCCCCTTCATCTCCTATGCCATAGAGGAGATGAAGGGGGACATTGTGGAAGAGGGGCATAGCGGAGATGAAGGGGGACATTGTGGAAGAGGGGCATAGACTCTATGCCCCTCTTCCACAATGTCCCCCTTCATCTCCGCTATGCCCCTCTTCCACAATGTCCCCCTTCATCTCCTCTATGGCATAGGAGATGAAGGGGGACATTGTGGAAGAGGGGCATAGCGGAGATGAAGGGGGACATTGTGGAAGAGGGGCATAGCGGAGATGAAGGGGGACATTGTGGAAGAGGGGCATAGAGTCTATGCCCCTCTTCCACAATGTCCCCCTTCATCTCCGCAATGCCCCCTTCATCTCCGCAATGCCCCCGTACCTCCAGTCCCTGGTGGTCCAGCGGAGCGTCTTCGGATCTGTGCCTCTTCCGGCACAGATCCCCTTCACCCGAACATGTCGGGCGAGCACATGGCGGTACTCGACGAGTACCGCCATGTGCCGAGCAGAGCGATGCTCGAGCCGATCCGAGCATCGGCCGAGCACGCTCGCTCATCACTATTGGCAGCGACTTTGGCGAGATGGGACAGGTGGATTATGCAATTAGCTGGAATTGATGTTAATTTATTTGGAGCACATTCCTCTAGTAGAGCTATGGCGTCTATGGTTATGCAGGTTGGTGGTAGGTTGGAAGATATTTTGAGGGAAGCTGATTGGTCTAGAGAGTCAACCTTTACAGATTTTTATTGTAAACCTATTGATCATGTATCGTTGCATGTTGTTGATCAGCTTTGAACTAGCATAATACAAAGCCTCTGGTCTTGTTTAAAATTAGAGGATTTTCCTAACTGTAGTGATGGAAAGGCAGAATTTTATTAAAGACAAGGAGACAAGTATTATCCCTCCCATGTACCCACCCTATTACATGTTTTCTGTTTCTTGCAGTTTAAATCGATTGGGGAAGTTTGCTGAGTCGCATTGTGGATGGTGGATGTGGTGAGAGTTTATTTCTTCTGGGAAATGTCCCAATCATTCTGGGATGTTATTCGCAGATGAAGAAAGAAGAGGAGTCTGTTGTTGCATCACAATATGTAGGAGTAGACTATACCTGATTGGTGGAGCAGTGTTGGTTCACTACTAGCAAGTTTTTTAAATGTTTTATTTGTTATTTCAATAAAGTTTTTCTTTGCTGCTGAAGGTTGAGGTGGAGAGAGTTTAAGGTTTAAGAAAGTTTAAGGCACGTCACCCTAAAAAGTGTAAGTGACAGATGAAGCTTTCATTAGGGCATTACATTTGATATATGACGAGCACAAACTCTTGTAGCACAAACCCTTGTAACATCCTACCTTTTTCGCCTCTTCCCCCTTCCTAGGCCGTTTCTTTTAAACCTCCAACTTCACTTTCATTGTTTGTTTTTGTCTCTCCCACCTTCGATGCCGAAACATAGCTTCATTCAGACCGAGGAAGCTGCCTACTAAACATGACAATTCCTCTACAATGGTTTGCCCGTATCATAGGGTCCCAAGCAGGAGCTGACTTGAGAAGTGTATCTACACACTGCAGCACACACACATTATAACAGAGCTGCTTAACCCTTTCAGTGGCTAAGCAATACGCAATGCCTTGCTTTGCAAAGCATTGCCTACTCTTCTGCCACTGAAAGGATTAAAACAACCATTATAATATATTCCTCATTCTTTCGCATCTCCCCTTTGTCCCCTACCACCCTTCCCATCTGATATGTTGTGTTTCTTTCTCCTCTACAATCCTCCCCAGCCAACATCATGCTTTCACCTTCTTATCCCCTGTGTTTTGTAAACGCCCCCTTATGTGGACATTAAGAGATCCCAATGGGCTTTGTCAATCCACAGCTCCCCACTTCCCCATACTCCTGCAGCTACTGTGTGTGTGTTCCTTGGTAACTGTAAGCAAAGTCTGTTGGAATTTTGTCCTATGATGTGAACACTTATTTTCTAAAGCACACAGCATTGCATGACAAAATTTGCCCAGCCTCCACTCTCACTGACTGAGAGTGAGGCAGGTGCTGGCTTTTGAGGTATGGGAAAGACAAGAGGAAGGAGTCATTCAGTGCAAGTGTGGCTGGGACGGTGACAGCAGCTAATGGATGGGTGAAAGAGTGGAGAATGGAGAACACATGGGTGGGTGGGATTTAGGGTGACAATGAATAGGTGCATGGAAGGGTGTGGATGTGTGGTTTGGAAGGTGAGAAATTATGGCTGCAAGAGTGGGTAGAAGGGTAACAGTACACATTAGATGGGTAGGTAGGAGTGTGACAATGGATGAGTGCAAGAGTGGATGGATGGGGGAGAATGGATGGGTAGGTAGGAGCATGAGAAAGGATATTGATGGGGAATTAATTTGCTTCACAAACAGGTAGGGCGATTACTAGGCCTAGGGATATGTGCATCTCATGGATTTCAATATATAGTACTAGTTGAACAGCCCGTTACACGGGCCACAGTGCCTCAGGCAGCCGGTCGCGGGGCAGTCACACAGTGGAGACTGCCCGTGCCTCGGCTGATACAGAGCCTCTGGCAGCCAGTCGCGGGGCAGTCACACGCGGTGGAGACTGCCCGCGCCTCGGCTGATACAGAGCTGGACACTCCTTCGGAGCGCCCAGCTCTGTATCAGCCGTGGCGCAAGCAGTCTCCACTGCGTGTGACTGCCACACGCGCAGCAGTATCTACTGCGCATGTCGGGCGTTACACACAACTTGGCGAATTATTATATAGGATATGCATTTCAGTATATGATGTATGGATTTTAGTATATAGACTATAGATTTCAATATATATTATATGGATTGCAATATATGACAGTTTTCAGAACATGATATCAATTTCAGTATATAACATATATTTCAGTATATGACATTTGTATTTCAGTATATGACATATGGATTTCACTATATAACATATTTTGAGACAGCACTCAATGAATCTCAACCAGGTTGCCCTGTCTATCAAATTAGGATGCCCCATGTTTTCTATGAAGACTGACAAAAAGTGTGAATATGATTTTTTATGTAGAATTATGGAAATTGTTAAGTGCAATATGTTTATTTTTAGTACTATGTTGTGAGACCTAATAATATATGTATTTGAACTGTACCCTTTATTATGCTCTTGATAAATTACATTAAATATGATAGGGGTGCACCGAAAAGTTCCAGATTGCATGTTAGGGGTGCCTTGAAAAAAAAAAATTTTTGAGAACCATTGGTTTAATATTTACATTGTGTTGCAAGAGCTTCCAGACACAGACATTTCAACCCACAATGAAAAAGTTATTGAGACTATCGTAGACACTGCCCATGCTCTTGCACCTACTGTAAAATAAGAAAAACCAACTCGAATATCAAAATAACCAGTTGCCATTATGAAAAAGCGACAAGAATTGAAATAAAACAGTAAGATTAGAAAAACGGTAGTATATGTAGAAATGTGCAAGACCGTAAGGAAGCGCATTAAAGGGATAGTAATACTTTGTTTTATCTTTATTTTATTTTGTAGGCATTAAAAAAATATGAAGAACAATTTAAGTCTTATCTCTCAAACCTTTATGGTTTGAGAGATATTCACAAGCAAAGTTTCCCCTCCTGCCCCTTTTACCTAGTGTAAGCCATCTCTTCTCAGATGTGGAATCCAGTCCATAGACCAGACAGATAACAGAAGGGGACAATCTTCTTCCTATGAGAACAATGAAAGCCCTGTCCCCCTTGACAAGTTTTTCAGGTTTTTCCCTTATCTTAATTGAAGATTGTCCCTCTCTGCAGTCTACCTTGGCACCTCCTTTCTGATCTGGCTGAACAGTGTTACATCAGTAAAAGGGGCAGGAGGGGGATACTTTGTCATTGAATTACTCTTGAACTACAACTCTGACAGAATTGAAATAACACTCTCCAAGGTCCAAATACCATGATGATCAATTAGAGCTGTTTTTATTATGAAACATTACTATCCCTTTAAAGAATAAACAAGCAAGTTCAATGTTGAGCTCATAAAAAGAAAGCAAAATAAAAAAAACACCATATATAGGAGCCAGATGTTTGCATTATATCTTGAAGATGGTATAACAGCAAAAAATCAACAACAAATGTGAAAACGAATGGAAGAATTTTATTCAAATCTTTATATAGATGAAGGACAACAACTGAATGCAGTGTCAGAGGTTGAAGCTGTGCCAGAAGTTTTGGTAGAAATAGAAGATGCAATAAAATCAATGAAAAATGGCAAAGCAGTTGGACCTGATAAAGTTACTTTTGAAATGTTGAAAGCCAGGTGTCAACTCTTATTCAAAGCCTAGCTAAACTATTTTCCAAATGCCTAATAATCGGCAAAGTACCTAAACATGGAAAAATGCAGAAGTCATCCTACTTCACAAGAAAGGTGATAAGGAGGATCTAAAAAACTACTCATGTGTGGTCTGCAAGGTTTTCACAAGGGTACTATCAAGGAGAATGGACAGAATACTTAACGCAACACAACCTAAGGAACACACAGACTTCAGGGGTGGTTTCAGTACAATGCACCACATCCAGACAGTGCAACAAGTTATAGAGTGACATAATGAATACAGCCTCCCATAATGCATAGCCTTCACTGATTACGAAAAAACATCTTTGATTCAATGAAAAAGTAAGCAATAACTGATGCCCTGATCAACCAATGAATAGATAGAGCTTACATCAATATCCTCCATCTACCTTGGACAAGAAATGTCAACAGATGGAAACACCATTATATAAATTGAGTGATTAATAAAATTGGGATGGCAAGCAACTGGAAAATGTAGTAGTACTGTCTTTAAGACAGATATACCAATCTGCCTCAAGAGAGAGGTTTTTGCCCAGTGTGTCCTTACATATGACTGTGAAACATGGACACTAAATGCAAAAGCCATACAAAAATTTAAGGTTACACAGAGACGTATGGAGCTATAAATTCTAAACATAGCAAAAAGAGACAAAAAATGTGTGCGTGGATTCGTCAGCAAAGGTCCATGATGTCATTGAAAGAGTAAAGTGCCTGAAATGGAAATGAGAAGGCCACACAGAAAGAAGAGCTGATGGTAGATGAATCAAACAAGTTTTGGAACTGATTCCACTTGACAATAAATGCCCCAAAAAAGACCAATGACAAAAGGGGAGATTCACTAAGGCATGATAAAGAAGTGATAAAATGGAGATAACTTATCTAGTGATATCACTTCTCCAGTTCCAATGTTATTCTATGGAGCCAACTTTGGAGATCTTAATGCATAACCCCCAAGGCGTGTAGATGAAATTACCAAATTGGTTGGTACACAGCGGCAACAAAAGGCACAGGATTGAAGTTGTTGGAGGCTTTCTGAGGATGCCTTCATCTAACAGTGGATCGACAATGACTGAAGATGATGATAATCATCTTCAGCCATTGTCGATCCATTGCAGGATGAAGACATCCTCAGCAAGTCTCCACCAGCTTTGGTCCTGTGTCTTTTGTTGCCACTTTATACCAACAAATTTGGTAATTTTATCTACCCATCTTGTCTTTGATCTTATCTTGGGCATTTAGTATTGAGTGGAATCCATTCCAAAATTTATTTGGTCCATGTACCATCAGGTCTTCATACTATGTGACCTGCTCATTTCCATTTCAGGCACTTTACTCTTTATTCAGGTTGTTTTTTCTTGTTTAACAGTAGGTTCAAGAGCATGGGCAGTGTCTACAATAGTCTCCATAACTTTTCTGTCTGGAAGATCTTGCAGCACACTGAAGCGATTAGACAGTGCTAATCTTATGATTTTTCAATAGCTGGCTAATGTCGATCTTCCCTTTTGTTGACTTGATAATTTTCTTCCTTTCTTTCTAGCAGTCAGTTTTGATTTTTGCTCTCACTAGACGATGGTCACTTCCAACATTAAAAAGATTTAGAACTGAGCAGTCAGTGAATATCATTTTAGGATTTTCAAGTAGGAAGTCGATTTCACTAATATTATAATTAGGGATTTTCCATGTCCATTTTCTCTGGGCTTTTTCCTTTAGAATGAATTTATGATGTACAAATTTTGTTCTTCTGCAAATTCTATCAGGTGGTTGCTGCTATCATCTTTTTCCAATTCCATGAGGTCCCATCGATTTTTCACCATTCTGGATCATACCAATTCTTTCACTGAAATCTCCCATTAAAAATTTGTAGTGTCCTGGTTGTAGAGGTGTAATAAATCATCATAAAATGTTTCAGCTTCATCACCACTGTGGCTACTTGTAGGGGCATAAACTTGAATGATTTGAAGAACATAGCGACAATTTAGTTTGATAGCACAGGAAGCTATTTGTTCAGAAATACTTTCTACTTTTAAGACTGAGTCTGTCAGTCTTTTGTTAATGAAGGAATATAAAAGACAAAACATTGAAAAAGGTTGCCAATAGTGCCTTATCACACCAAATAAAAGTTACCAAACATAATATGTGCATATATATATAAACAGCAGAAAACACTTGCAGATAATTTTCTACTGTCTCTGCTCGGCGCTTACAGCCAGATGCTCCCACCGCCATCACTGGAAAGAACAGGCTCAGCTTCAAGAAACACCAACAAGCTCTGCTTCAACAAGCTCCGCTCCAAAGTTTAATCTTCTTAAAAAAGTTTATTGCTTAAAATCCAGTACAGTTAATGTTAAAACAAAAAATATAACAAACCCACAATATTAACACGTTTCACAGCTATAAACTGCTTTTTCAAGCATTGAGAGAACAAACACAGCAGAAACATTTTTTAAAGCCTCGGGTCTATCGGATAAGTTCAAATGAAATCTAAACCAATGGCTGATTAACTGGATAAATCTTGTAATATTAACCCTTTATCAAGGTGCTATTCAGAGTTCATTCAAAAATACCCAATAGAAATCCTTCAGGCACATCACAGTTTTCTATATACATAGCGATCTACAGGATAATTACATTATACTAACTCATTAAAACCTAGTGCGGGATATTTATTCAGTACAATAGCGTAAAATGATGGCACCTTTGAATTTTAATAGATGCGGCCTTATGTGGACATATATTTGTATATAATAGAGCAAATATTAAACTGGATTTTTATTGTTATTGATGCTTTCTGGTTTTGTTTGCAGAGAAAAAGAAAAAAGAACAGGATTCTACAGAGTGAATATATAAATGTGGTACCACGGCGACCAAAGCAGCAACAGGCATATAATCAAAACGTTCTCCCTCCCCGATGTCGCTGACCTGTATTATATTCCATCTGGATGTACTTACAGTGACTGCTACTATACACCAACAATACTGCAGTTTAACTGCTTAATTGCATGTGATTATGGCATTTTACTTTTTTTTTCTTTTGTTTTCTACAATACTAAAAACAAGCTAATTACAGGGAAACGTTTTAATCTAATAATTGTCAATCCTGAATCGAAAAACTGGTCCCACATATTACTGGAATTAGAGATTTAGGCCTCTGTGGCAGCAAATGGATTGATAACAATATAATCTGGGCTACAAAATAATCCCTAATTCACTGTAATATATGGTCTGACGCTTGTGTAATAAATCTGGACCCTACATACACCACATAAATGAATCCAGCAAATGTATATCTGATTAAAATAACTTTAATGAATGTTGTGTGTCATGTGTCCATGCACATGAAAATCATATAAATATAGCTACATACTTGTCATAAACAATTAGCTAAGTGAACCTCCATTGGAGAAATTTGTATATATAAAAATTGCAGGGATTTTGCTTTGTTGCACAGAATCCACAAATTTGTAAAGGTACCCCAAATAACCCAAATTTACTCTGATAGATTACATGAGTACATATAGAAAAAGTCTGTACTGGAGAGTGGAGATAAAGAATATGATGACACTCACCACATAATGTGTTTCCTACTTATTTAGAAAGCGTATGACAATAGTATAAATCCCACCTGCAGAAAAAAAACGACCTAAAAACCAAACAATGAGTATAACTACTCTACCTATATACCCTCTGCATTCTACCTATATACCACAATAAGAACCCCCCCAATAAAATAATTACAAAATTCATAAAAAGAAGACAGCAAATACAGTCCATCCAAATATTAAATTCATATAATGTTACTCCATCTGCATATGCTGTCAGGGGAGGGCTGGCTTTGGGCGCAAGGGGGCAATTGCCCCCCAGGCTGGTCATGAATATGGGCCAGTGGGCCACTGCCTCACTCAATTTCCCATTTGCTGCTGTAAATAGACGAAACAGAATTTAAGGAGCTACACGAGTATTGTAGCTCCATTTCAATTGTAAGCTCTGTGGTTTCACTAGTGTTGCTCCATTTCAATTGTAAGCTCTGTGGTATCACTAGTGTAGATCCATTTCAATTGTCATCTCCGTGATATCAATTGTGTACTACCATTTCAGTTATAAGCTCTGAGGTATCACTTGACTTAATCCATAACATTAATGCCAATTATAACATTAACAGCAGGGGTTGGGCTGGGATATTGGGCTGGAGCGGTAATAGAAATAGGCCACTTAATTGTACTTGCCCCCCAGGCCAAAAGTTGCCAGTCCTCCCCTGTATGCTGTGTACTTTGTATCCAAAAAATCACCAATCTCTAGATGATTCCGATAATAAATTGCTTTAAGGGATAAATCAAAAACCACTACACAGCAGATGATAATGATGTTTTCAAATATGCAGAACACAGAACAGATTCCTAGGCGTCTGGACATACTACCAACATTCTTATATATGAAACAATCACAGTTCTCATTGAATTCCACTTGTAACAACTAATGTTGGATCTCCTCTCATGAATGACTGGAATGATTTCACAGATGAGTGATTGGAATATTTCAGTTATACTTGGGCATATTATATAAGCAGTCAGAACCTTGTACAGCCTATTGAATGTGTATTTGACAACACAATATCCACTTTAACGGCAAGCTAACGGTTACACTTTCCACTCGATTGGTGTCTTCCACCTTCCCAGATTGGCATCTGGATTCCAATGACCGCCTCCTTGTTTGTACCCACTTCTGTGAGTCCAGTCACTTGAAGAATCAGTGTAGTTGGTGACACTGTGTCTTTTTGCAATCAGTGACCAATGGTAACTTAACTGCGTAGGGGACTTAGTTGTCAAAATTAATAATTCACTGTTAAATTGAAATTTTTATTTATTCAATCTGTAGTCATTCTTTACTCACCAGTTAAGTATGGAAGAAAACTGCATAAATCAAGTTGATGTTAGCGATAATAAATGTAGGTAGCCTCAGTCATTGCAGAAGTTACTAAAGTACACCTGAAATGTGACAACCCCCCAAGAATAAATAAAATTCATATTCAATAAAATGCAGTATTGTAAACAAAAGTGAAGCAACACTCAAAGCCCAAACAGTTTTGATATCAAGTATAGCATAGAGTTTAACCCCTTAACAACCAGTAACATGCCAGGTCCATCATCGGTGTCTGGTGGCACATGATGGAATTTCATGATCACAGCATGGCGCACTATGATTACTGGGTAGGCTGGTAAAAAAAAGTGCATTAGTCCTCCAGCGCACCCCAAGTGACTAATTGTATCACAAAATGTCTCAGGAGGGATGTGACAGGGAGGCAAAAGTAGCAGTGTGTGTTTCTCCAACAAACAACACCTCTGAGAGGCTCCTTTAGCTTTGACTTCTAGGGTACCTTCTAAAATGGTTCAAGGACAGAGTATACCCTACAAATTAAAATGGTTTCTCCTGTAAATATGTTAACCTTTTTTAAGATGTGTTCAATAAATATGTGTTTGTGTATAGAACCTTGTTTTTTGCCGCTATTCAAAACAAACTATTCACT
Source organism: Rhinophrynus dorsalis (assembly GCA_037306005.1). Taxonomy (NCBI): domain Eukaryota; kingdom Metazoa; phylum Chordata; class Amphibia; order Anura; family Rhinophrynidae; genus Rhinophrynus; species Rhinophrynus dorsalis. Next base: position 144,301,289 of record CM074725.1, on the reverse strand, counting down.
ATTATTAACCCTCTGAAAACCATAGAATCATCCAAAGAATTGCATGCGCATTCCCTATAGATCTGCTGTGTCAGGCCCCCAAGCCTGATACAGTGGATCTATGGGGAACTGCACAATGCAAGCTCAGATTTACCGGGGTGAGGAGCATCATGAGTCTAGTTTCAGACCCCTGTCCAGCAGCCCTTGCTGGGTCTGACAATGCAGGTTAATCATTGGGATGGCTCCAAAATAGCAACCATCTGATGGTAGTTGCCCTTTGAAGTATGAATATTTGGAAGTAGAAGTAGTCGGTTACAAGACAGTATGAACAGTAATTTGAAGATGGAAGTTGGAAGGCAACTATGACTGTGTGGAGACAATTAAATATACTCCACAGGTCCTGTTAGCTGTATACTTTAGGAGCAGTGTTGCAAAATGTGAGTACAAATGGACACCAAATATTCCTGTATTGTAACCATTGTTCACATGATATTACTCTATGGTTTATCTTATAGCATTCAAGCATTGGTGGTAGGGGCTCACATAGTAAATACATATATGGCTGATTCTCTAAAAATCACATTGAAATGTAATTTTATAATGGGTTACCTTATTCCTGACATGCAATTGTGAATTGCTTTATGGGTATCCAACTTTATCAGATAAAAAAAGTATTGTACCTTTGGATATAAATATGGTTCATAATGTTTACTCCTTAAACGATGTCAGTCATTCTGCAACTATGTATCAGTATATACACAAAGACACCCAGATATCATAAATCAAATGATACCTAGTGAGACAATGGCCTTTATGCATAAAGAAAAAGAGTTGAAATTCTGGAACAAACTGACTGCACCACCGGAAGAAAATCTCTCTCCCCCATTAAAGGGATAGTAATGTTTCACAAAAAAAGCAGCTCCAATAAATCTTCATAATCTTCATCCCCTCAGATGTGGAATCTGGTCCCTTGACCAGACAGCTCACAGCAAGGGACAATCTTCTTACTGTGAGAACAATGAGAGCCCTGCTCCCCTTGACAGGTTTTTGAGTTATTTTCTTATGTTTACTGAAGATTGTCCCTCTCTATAATACATTCTGACAGTGCTCTGAGGTGTGCAGTGTTATATCAGTAAAAGGGGCAGGAAGGGGATACTTCATCATTCAATTACTATTGTACTACAAATCTGACAGTATTGAAATAACACTCTCCGTGGCCCAAATACTATGAAGATTAATTGGAGCTGCTTTTATTGTGAAACGTTACTATCCTTTTAGTTAAGATGGGACTTTTAAACTATTGAATGCTACAGAGGTCTCTAACACGTTGCTTATCATTAGGAGCTTCTGTAGCATTTAATAGAGTAAAAGTTCCATTTAAATCATTGGAAATTGTGAGTATTTTTATTTGAGTCCTGTGATGCAGCTGGTATGCTCCATAATTGCACATATCTTGCCTTACACATAAGACACAGTATTTATTTTTCCAGTTTATGTAATTATATTCATTATACATTCAGTAAGGCCACATCTGGCAAAATCCAGGTGCAGGTTGCAAGGAAAAAGTTCACACATTCAAACTGATGTACAAATCCATAACACCACTATAAACAACACTGAATTATTTTGCATAATTGTTTCAGAGATAAGTTTATGTTTTATTGTTTATTGTTTATGTCAAATTTTGTAAAATGTTGTAGTTTTATTAAGTCTCCTCTCCAGCCCCTTTCTGTGTTAAAATTTGAGTTTTCTTGATCTGGAACATTACATGGCTTATTTCCTCAATCATTCTGAGCATGCCAACATGGGCCTTTTGCAGACAGCAAAAGGTTCTGGAGCATACCATCTGCACCAACTGCACTACTCCTATGAGTTCATATATACACACAGGCTCATAGACTAGGATTTACTGTAAAAAACAAACAAACCTGTATATATACAGGCCCTGCACTTTAAATGGAATGGAGAGTTGTCAGTGATGACAGCTCTCCATGTTATTTAATAGGAGACTAGAACATGTAGTATGAAACAGTGGGGAGTCCTACATGGTGTACATTGTCAACATTTACAGTTCGATCCCTTGCATGCAGTAAAGGACAGAGGTGTTTCCAAGATAAACTGTAAAATATAAATAAATATAAAAATAATAAAATATATTTTACAAATATAATGTGAACCTGCTACTCTTAACAACAAAATTGGCAAACTATATCAAAAACCTCCTCATAGAATGTTTTTGTAAATGGTAATGGAATTTATTAAGGGATATTTTATGCCAGCCAAACTAATTGTGTACATACAGTAGGAACCAGGAGGGAGATCTTAGTGCATAGGTTCTAAAGAATAACATAGGAACTGGAGAAGTGATATCATTGGAGAAGTTATCTCTGTGTTATCAATTATTTATCATGCCTTAGTTAATAACCCTCCTGATGTCTCCAGTGCACTTCATATCACAGAAGCGTCAATGGACAGCTGCTTCTGCATTGCTTGTCGGTCACAGATATTTATTACATGTTCTGTTTACTTTCACTGCTACATTTGGTGCCCCACCCCTATAATTTTTGACTTTGAGAAGAAAGGCACCAAATGTAACAGCAAACGTGTGATGATCAGACTAGGTGTGGCCAATGTAAGCTGCCTGGGTTATGCTTTGCAGAGTGGAATCCCCACAATGAGTGATATTACTATGAATAAAACAAGACAACAGACAACAATACAAATATACTGCTTAGTAGGCCTAAAACACCTTTTATTAAAATAACAAAAGCAAACAAAGCAAAATTGTGATCCAAAGCGTAATCCAAAAGACAAGCGGGGTCAGAAACCAACACAGCCACTCAGCCAAGCCAGGGTCAGGAATACGGAGATCAGCAATGTCAGAAACAAGCCAGGTGTCAGGAACCGGAAGGGACGCCAGAGGAAGCCAGTTCATGCACAGGAAATCAGGAATGCAGTAGAACACTCTTGCAGCCAGAAGCAAACACAAGGGCAATCAAGCAGTGAGCCAAGCTGCTTTTAAATACCCTGGGAGGGTTGACTGTTGGCTGATAGCAGTCAGGTGAGCAAACACAGAGAGGTCAGATGATTCAGCAAAGGGAAGGCAGCAGTAATGGATAGCAGAGCACTAAATTAGCTCAGACAGCAGAATCAAGCAGCAGAGAAAGAGCAGCTCAGCCAAACCATGTCAAAGGGAGAATAGTTGACTAACCAAGGTCAAAACCAGTTAGGCAAAGCATTACACGATCACCAGGTAGAAAGGGAGTTGACGAAGCAAGCCGAGGTCAAACCAGAACAGGATACAAAGCAAAATCAGAAGATGTAGATGGAGTTGAAGGAAAGCCGGTTCTAACAATGGAATCACAGGAAATACAGGAACACTACAGAACTTGGTCACGACAGTAATGCTTTGATCTCACACCAACACAAGGTGCCGGTGCTTGATAAAGGTTCAGCAAGAGCATTATGCAACTAGGCAGGTAAAGTGAGCAGTGGAATAAACAAAATATCTGGCAAGAAATGCCAGGAAAACCCAGAAAGACAGGGAAGGACATGACAAAAAGCATATGACATTCAGTTGTGAAAAAATCTGATTAATTGAAAATAATTGGTAATGCTTTGACAAACCATCTACACCATAGGAGACAAAAAAAATACAAATTCCTATTTATTACGTGGGGCTTTTAACTTCTTAGTATGTCTGCCTCTGTGTGTGTCAGTGGGTGAATTTGTCCCGTACAATAATCTCCCCCACTGCTTTATACATTTTGTCATGTAATGGTGTATTGTCCTGCTGGTCTCATAAAATAATATATTGCCCTACTGGATTTTTTAAAATGTTTTATTGTCCATTTCCTCTGCTGGTCTTCCTTTATTATGCACTGGCCTGCTACTGACATGTAATACTCTGCTGTTGTGTTAGCACATATGATGACTAAGGCTGTTATGTTTATTATTATTAATATATATATAACTTTTAGTCAGTACGCTGATGAAGATTGAGGAAAAGTTTGGAAGCCAAATGTTTTTAGATCACAAAAGGACCTTCTTCAGAGTAACCCAACAAATTAATTACTGGGCATATATATTGGAAAATAATATAAACACATTTACCCTCAGTTATATAATTCTCCTATACATATGCCCAGTAATTAATTTGTTAGTCCTGAAGAAGGTCCGTTTGTGGACCAAAAACATTTAGATTTAAATAAACCGAACCCTTTTTCTTCAGTATACATCAGTATGTTGATACTCGATAAATTTGCTCCCCAATAACACAAACACTTTGCTGTAAAACTCTAGGCCTTCCATAATTTTTGAGGCTCCTACACACTTTTAATCAAGGGTGGAATCATAACAATGTTTATATTTTTGTTTTCAAATATATGTATTATTTATATAAAAATAGGAAACATATATCTTTACATATAAGACCAAAAAAAGCTTTTTCTGTTCTGAGAAAAGCACTAAATAGTTTACATTGGTAAACTAAATAATAAACTGGTGAAACTGCAATTTACATACACCCAGCAAGAAACAAAAAATTTGACAAGGTCCTTTAGAGGTAAACTAAATGGCACTAGTCTTTACAGGGGAAGACCATTTCCAGAAGTCCCCAGTGGTTCACTTGAATCTTTTAAACCCTAGAGTGGTCACCATTGTAATGGAGATCTCTTCAGTATTCAAGACAAGGTGGTGTAAGTCTCATTTAAATGAAAGGGAATGTTTGGTTCCTCTTATAGTGCAGTTGGTTTGTTCTGGAATCATTGTGCTGCATCAGGCCAGGTTCTAATGGGGATCTACGTCACTGTGATACCATTTGACTTTGTATTGATTCAAATATGTAGGTAGTACCAGTGAGGTTAATCTCCATATTGATTGTGAAATAACTGGGTAATGTGAGAAAAAAGCCCGACTTTTTCATAGTGGGATAAAAGGATGAAAGGATAAAAGCATATATAAAATTATTATAATTTTAAAAATCTGATACTCTGTAAAATACTTTCTGTTGTATTGGGCACATGCTTATAGGAAACACAACATAACTCTGGATTGAACCTTAAAGGGTAATATCAATCATTTGAAAGGGTCCTTTTTTGACCATTTACTGCACTTTTAAAATAGACTTCAATGGAAACTAGTTAAGATGGCAACTGCAAAGTTAAAGGGGATCTATCACCCCTATTCAAATGTGTGTGAAATGTTAGATTATCTAGGGATTAGGTGGATTTCTTGAAAAATGTGTTTTTTTTAATCCTATTTTGCCGAAAATGAATGTTTAAAGACTGCACTTCTGGATAGACTGCGGGTACAGCTCTATACTCGCAGTCTGTAACTCTGCCTCTGCTCCCTTCCCTCTATCCAGCCTCCTCTGATGATGGAGGCTTCTGTCTGTAAGCTGGAGTGATCGCATTGGCTAGATATCGATCTCTGCCAATGAGAACACTCTAGCTTATAGACAGAAGCCTCCATCATCGGAGGAGTCTGGATAGAGAGAGGAAACCAGAGGCAGAGTTACAGACTGCGGGTATAGAGCTGTACTCGCAGTCTATCCGGAAGTGCAGACTTTAAACATTAATTTTCGGCAAAATAGGATTAAAAAAATTAATAATTCAAAAAATCCACCTAATCGCAAGATAATCTAACATTTAACACACATTTGTATAGGGTGATAGGTCCCCTTTAACTTTGCAGTTGCCATCTTTACTATTTTCCATTGAAGTCTACTTTAAAGTGCAGTAAATGGTCAAAAAAAGGACCCTTTCAATTGATTGATATTACCCTCAGAGCTATGGGAACCACCTTTAAGTTAACAACTACTCATAACAGACAACAGGAATTTGAATAATACATTGCAATGTTTAGGAGACCTATCAAACATCCATGGGATAAAAATCCCGATTTGAATCAACTGGAATTGGCATCTGTCCTCTGTGGCACAGTTGGTTTACTCCAGAATTGCTCCACTTTTCTTTTGGGCATAAGGCTCAGTATCAACAAATTGTAGTGATTTACAACACTCTAGTCGCTTTCAGGCACTAGGGGAGACAATCACAGATGGACCACAGAACTCTTGTTTGTAACCAAAAAGAAACTTAAAAAATCAATCATATATATATACAGGGCTTATAATTTTAAGTCCTTTGCTACTTGCCAGACCTGAAAAGTTACTCACCACGTCCACAAAACAATGAACAAGATGAAGATGACAGTCCTATGCAATGAAGTATAAATGGATAACAATCAGATTTAAATGGATATGTTCATATGGGATGGAAATTTATGAACATGAAATGGATCCACTCAATCACAGTGAGACAGTTCTAATGCTCTCCCAGTATGGCTTTTCTTCATAGCAATACAAGAATCTAAAATTAAAAGGAAGTGCAAAAGCGAACTATCTTAAAGTAATGTTTATTCAGAGCTTCACACCCAACAAAAAGTACAAAACTTATAGATACAAAAAGAAAGGAATTCCTGAGCTGAGCTATACAGATTGCATAGAAAACAAAAACCCTGTGGAATGTATATTATAAATCTGTGTGTATATCAGTTTCCAAAAAATGAGGATTTCATAACATAATTTGGCCAAATCATGTTCTCTTACCGCGGCAAGGCACCTTAATTTCAAGAAAGTCTTAACCCTTTAAGGACCAGCGGTCCCGGGGTGTGCTGTCCCTTAAGGACCACATAGGAAACTTTGACGTGCCGTCCCACGTGACTGATCACGTGGGGCGGCACGCCGAACGGGGGACCGCCTACAGGAGCGCGGTGAGTAAAAGTACGCAACGTCACTGGTCCTTAAGTGCCGGTCCAGCATGATGGTCCTGCCACGTCAATGGTCCTTAAGGGGATAATCATTATATGATGACATAAATTAAAATATACTTGATAAAGCAGCTCTTGGGGAAACGCATCTATGTAGGTTATTCTAAGTCCTAAGCTAACCATTATAAAATAACTGAAATAAAAAAACTTGATAAAGCAGCTTTTTTGGAAACGTGTATATGTAGGCTATGGTTAGGACTTAAAGGAGCAGTAAACTTATTTTTATAAAAACACATATTGTATAGAACTTTTCCTGCTGAATAAAACAAGGTCACTCCCACTGCTGTCAGTTGTTTTATTAAAAATTTATAGCAGTTCAAATAAGTAGGAAGTTAATTTTCTGTGGTTTACTTCCTGAAGTTGTAACTGACAGGAAGTGACAGGAAGTTTCTATCACATTCTATGGAGAACTGTATGTCTATGACATTTCTGACTTTTCTCTCCATTAGAATCTAACAGAAAAACGAATTAGAATTTGGCCACTAGAGGGCACTGCTAATGTAAAAGAACCATGGTTTTAAACTGTAATAACTCTGGAAATATAAATCTCTCGGCAGTGGGAGTACCCTTATTTTACTCAGTAGGAAAATCCTTACAATATATATATTTTCATAAAAAAAGTTTACTGCTCCTTTAAAATAGCCTACATACATGCGTTTCTACAAGAGGCGCTTTATAAACTATATTAAAGTTCATGTCATCATATAACGGTTAGGACTTTCTTGAAATTGAGGTACCTTAGCGTGGTAAGAGAGCATATGTCACAAAATCCTCATTTTTTTTTAAAATTAATATACATACAGGTTTATAATGTACATTCCACAGGGTTTTTATTTTCTAGGCAATCTGTATGGATTAGGATTTGGAGGATCCCCTTTTTCCTTGCTGCTATTCATATTCCCTCACAAAACAATCACATTTCAATGATAGCATATTTATAGCATATATCTATATTCGTGGTGTTTTTAACATTGTGAGTTTTTCTTTTGTCTTTGCACACAAAACTTACAGATAAGCACTTTGTACATAGGAACACTGTAAATTCTATACTGTATTTTGTTGTGTGCAAAGCTCTGAATAACCTTTCACTAAACACTGCTTTTAAATAGTTCTCTTTTGCACCTCCTTTTGATTTTAAATTGTAGTGTTTTGTTTGACTGTACAAGTATTAATATAAGAGGTATTGTGAGAACCTGCTCCCAGAGATCCTGTTCTGCTATTACCTGCAATTCTCACTGCCTCTCTCTGGACATGCTCACTCCACTCACTCCTGCATCAGAATTACCTCTGCTTCTTATTAATTTTCTGGACACACCCCTAAAGTCTATATCAAGCAGTGAGGATTTCTCAATAGGCAGATTAGGCAATTGCCTAGTGCTCCAAGGTGTTAAAGATTGTTTTTTTCTTTGCTTGTTATAGGACAAGGGTATTTTCTGTGCTAGAGGATGGGACTGGGGTTGGGACTATATGAGTAATAGTGGTGTGACCATGGGTAGAGCCAAGATCACCTAGTGTGCCTTGCCTAGGGACATCTGGGATGTAACTTCAGTCTTGAGATCAAACAGCCTCACTAATGCTGCAGCATGCCTGCAAAGTGTTTACACTGATTAAGTGTTTGATTTTGGCTTTTTGCTGACTTTGCTTGTTTACTACCTGTCCTTATCTTTGCTACATTCCTGACCAAGATTTTGCATTCTGATTTGGATCTTGTGGTTTTGCTTTCTTGTAAGACTGCCTTGGAAGTTGCTGGTTTTGCAATCCATCTATCTATATTCTGCTGCATACTTACCTGTCGGTTGCCTCTGGGGTTCCTGCTTCCTCCTTCAATGAGAAAATGCGACCATCCTGGTCCAGATCAGGCTTAACCAGCCCAGGCTATTCAGTCTTATGGATGACAACTTTGCCCACACCAAGAACCAGTAGCAAGGCCACACTTACATTCAATATTGCTTCCATTGTACGCACCCCAGGTTTGCTCTCTAACAGTTGTCTGCAGCAGCTAATGGTTTGATGTTAAGTCAGCATTACAGGAATATATTTACCTGTGCTTTTATAGATAAACCACCTTATTAACAACATATATGGAATTAAAGAGGATAAGACTATCCACTGCATTTGTGTCTAATTTTACTCTTAATAATTGAAAAGTAAATTACATTTAATTAAAAAAAGACAAGAAGAAAACAAAACAATGTTTACATCAGGGCAGTCAACATGTGAGGATGACTGCCTACCTCTATATATTTTCATTTGCATAAATGCAGAAACCAGTATTGTACTTGTTTACTGCCAGTGACATTTTTAAGGAAACATTAATATTAAAATTACAGTTGTTCGTATTTGAAAGATTATGTTTTAATATCCACAGCGCCATATGTATAAGTTTCCATACAGAATACAATATGTCAAATTGTATGGTCTGTCTTTCATTGTGCTGGGGGGAGTAATTTATCTTTGCACTTTTAACTTTCTGGTCAGTGGGCTGTATTTTTGTATGTAAGACAAAAGAATAGTAGTAGAGCAAGGAGAACTGATTTTCTTACCCTGCAAAAATAAGGAAAAAAAAACACACACATTTGTGTGACAGCCCAAAAAGCTCACAGTCTCCCACAAGATTCCCATCAGATCTTGACTGTGGATACCTGAATGATCTTGGTTTTCCTTTCAGAAAAAAAATAGATGCTGCATTTAAAATTGAATTAGAGGGATAGTAATGTTTCACAAAAACTGCAGCTATAATTAATCGTCATAATATTTGAGCCATAGAGAGTTTTTCTTCAATACTGTCAGAGTTGTAGTTCAAGAATACCTGAATGATAAATTATCTCCCTCCCGTCCCTTTTACCTAGTGTAAGTCACCTCCTCTCAGATGTGGAATCTGGTCTTGAGTCCAGAAAGCTCACAGCAAGGGACAATCTTCTTACTTTGAACAAAGGAAAACACTGCCCCCTCCTTGACATGTTTTTCAGGTTTTCCCCTTATGCTAACTGAAGATTGTCCCTCTCTGCGATCTACCCGGACACCACCTTGCTGCTCTGACATGAGCAGTGTTACATCAGTAAAAGGGACGGGAGGGGGATAATTCTTCATTCAATTACTCTTGAACTACAACTCTGACATCACTGAAATAACACCCTCCATGGCCCAAATACTATGAAGATTAATTGGAGCTGCTTTTATTGTGAAACATTACTATTCCTTTAAAATAGGTCACCTTAGGACAAGTTTATTGTGTTTTTCAGATATTTAAATCTGCCTATATTTTGTACTAGCTATTTTTTCTGTAAAATAGGTTTCTTTTGAGAAAATTACCTCGGTGTTTTGGTGGCACATTTTAGCAATTTATGCTAATTACCTTCACAGTTTGCTAACTTGTTATCTTTGAGGTGAAACTTCTCACTTGCTGTGGTATTAGTAACTCCCACACCCCAGCGTGGCCTAGATTCATTCATAGCATAGTATATGGTAATATTGTCACAGAACAGGAGTTAATAAAATGCTAGACTATGGCACTAATAAATAATAGTTTTTCCTGTGGTTTCTATATTACAAACAAATGGCCAGTACAATATATGCAATTTTTAATACTATTTTAAGTAAATGTATCGTAAGGTGACAGCTCTACTTTAAAGGGATAGTAACCCCCCCAGACAACTTGAAGCCAAATGCTAGGAATCAGTAAAACATACTGAACTCCCTTGTTCCCATCTCTCAAACCGTTATGGTTTGAGAAATGTAAGAGAAGAAAGACCTTCGCTCCCTCCTCTTTCTGCCTGACGAGCTGTAAAGCTGTCAGAGGCAGAATCTGGTCGATCAACTTATGGCGGCTCTGCAGGAGTGCTGTCATCTACATATCTCGGTATAATTACTTAATCGGTATGGTCTATAACATGTGCTTGCAAGCCAGGCACACGTTTTAGACCATACCGATGAAGTAATTATACTGAGATATCGAGATTACAGCACTCCTGCGGAGCCGCCGACTGGTCACGGAAGCAGTATCTCATGACGTCCACTATGCAGCGGACGCATTAGAAGAGGGAGGGAGCGGAGGTCTTTCTCTTCTTACATCTCTCAAACCATAACGGTTTGAGAGATGGGAATAAAGGAGTTAGGTATGTTGTGCTTATTACTAGCATTTGTCTTCAAGTTTTCTGGGGGGGGTTACTATCCCTTTAAACACAATAGCAGCTATATCCACAAAAAGAATCCTTGCTTAGTCCTTCCCTACCCACCAGCTCTCTTTTTTCATTAAAAGGGGAAGACAGACAATGAATGTTCAAAGATAAAATAATACTCAAAGCTGTATCCCCCCAAAAGGATAGAATTCCCCAACTTCACACTGTGATCTCTCAATCAAATATAAAAATATGTTTAAATTGTACAAAAATCTTAATTTATAAATATCTATAAGGAGAACTGAGTAGTCTAAATACTAGGAAAAGAGTGGAGGATAGTGGTACCATGTACCACCTTCCCTGCTTCTACTGTCATAAAGAGATGATGCAATGTCACTGCTAGTGATATAAAAATGTAACATAAGTAATTTGTCTTGTGTGAACGCACTTTAAATGAGATTTATCAACTGTTGTTAAAATGAAAATAGAACATATATTTCACAGCTTTTTCCTGTAACCCTTGCACAATAAGGATTCAAATATACAACCTTTAAATTGTTGTTCTTTGCCACTGTGGTTTGAGTGCATTGTAGATATCATTTCTTAGAGGATGTGTGTAGGTGTGAATAGGTGTAGGTATGAGTAGTGGTTAGTGAAAATGCTTACTTTGCAATGGTATTTTTTTGTTTTTTGCATTCCAGACATTTTTCTGTAAAAACAGTTAGAAAAAAGAAGCAGTTTTTGTTATGTACTGTTTTCACTATAGCTCAATAGGTAAAAGAGGTAAATTAAATGTTAAAAAACAAAAAATATCCAGTATACCTATGTCATCCAAGAATCCACTATACCTAACTCAGTTGTTAAAAGCACATCTGGTAATACCATATTCTTTTTTGTAGTGATGGAACAACTCAAGTTTTCGGTTGGAGATTTTCTTTAGTTCAGTAGCATGATAAGTATACAGGAAGTTGATGGTTTCAATGATGTTAGTGATGTAACAGCTTGATGTTAAAGCTGTCTTAAAGGGATAGTAATGTTTCATAATAAAAGCAGCTCTAATTAATTATTATAATATTTGGACCTTGGAGAGTGTTATTTCAATTCTTTCAGAGTTGTAGTTCAAGAGTAATTCAATGACAAAGTATTCCCCCTCCCGCCACTTTTACTGATGTAACACTGTTCAGTCAAAGCAGAAGGGAGGTTCCCAGGTAGACTGCAGAGAGGGACAATCGTCAATTAAGATAAGGGAAAAACCTGAAAAACTTGTCAAGGGGAGCAGGGCCTTCATTGTTCTCATAGGAAGAAGATTGTCCCCTTCTGTTATCTGTCTAGTCTTACAACCAGATTCCACATCTGAGAAGAGATGGCTTACACTAGGTAAAAGGGGTGGGAGGGGAAACTTTGTTTGTGAATATCTCTCAAACCATAAAGGTTTGAGAGATAAGACATATCGTTCTTCGTGCTTTTTTTATGCCTAAAAAATAAAATAAAGATAAAACGAAGTATTACTATCCCTTTAAACTTAACTCTTACAATGCCTGTGGCTGGCTTATTTGCAGTTGAACCTGTTCTGAATATCTGCAAATGAACTCCTGGCTGGCTAGTAACTGTAAAATTTTGACTCTAAATGGTGAATATCTATATGGTATACCTGCCATTGTGCCATCAATTTCCTTTTATCCTACACTCCTGTCGTAGGCCTTTGTTTCTACGCTCTTGTCTTAGGCCTTTTCCTGAAATTACTTGAAAAATATAGTCTGTGTTGCAAAATTTGAAGCATTTATTCTGACAGGTTTGGATATACATTTACTTTCATTTTACAGATGGAATGGAGATAATTCTTGATAAGCAGATGGAAGCATGCTTGTGGATGGAATAGCTTTCTCTTGCCATTTGATGGTATTACACTCTCTCCTTCATGCATTCAAAACTTAATATATATATATATATTATTATTATTATTATTCTTTATTTATATAGCGCCAACTAATTCCGCAGCGCTGTACAATTGGGAATAGACATACAGAGGTATTAAATAGTACAATCAGATGTGGAGAACAGGAGGATCAGAGGGCCCTGCTCGTGAGAGCTTACAGTCTAGAGGAAGGTAGGTTTGATACAGAAGGAGTAAGTGCTATTGCGTTTAAGTGCCTCCTGCCACATGAACTGCCAGTCAGTGGGTGAGAGTGAGAAGTGCCGTTGAGTGCAGTAGTCCGTGCAAGGGGTGAATCTTGGTGATGATGTTTATGGAGGCAGTTGATAGGCCTCCCTGAAGAGGTGAGTCTTCAGGGAGCGTCTGAAGATTTGAAGGCTGGGGGAGAGTCTGATGGGGCGGGGGAGGGAATTCCACAGCTCAGGTGCAGCACGGGAGAAGTCCTGTAGGCGGGAGTGGGAGGATGTGATAAGAGCTGTGGAGAGCAGAAGGTCATGTGCAGAGCGAAGATGGCGGGCGGGAGTATATTTGGAAATGAGAGATGAAATATAGGGGGGTGCAGTGTTAGTGAGGGCTCTATAAGTTAGCACCAGAGTTTTGAATTTTACTCTGTATGCTAACGGGAGCCAGTGTAGGGACTGACAGAGGGGTGTGGTGTTAGAGAAGCGATGAGTGAGGTAGATTAGTCTTGCAGCAGAGTTCATTATGGACTGTAGCGGGGTTAGTCGGGTGAGAGGCAGGTCAATTAGTAAAGACTTACAGTAGTCAAGACGGGACATGATGAGTGTTTAGATTAGAATTTTGGTAGTGTCTTCCGTGAGAAAGGGTCGGATTCTAGAGATGTTGCGGAGGTGGAGGCGGCATGAGTTGGAGATTGACTGGATGTGAGGAATGAAGGATAAGGCAGAGTCAAATGTGACCCCAAGGCAGCGTGCTGTAGGGGTTGGTGCGATGGAAGTGTTGTTAACGGTGAGGGTAATATTTGGGATAAGGCTGGTTGTAGATGGAGGGAAGAGAATTAGTTCAGTGTATATATAGGAGCCAAAAGGAGGGGGACCAAGAAGAGGTAAAAGTAGGGGGGATCAGGAGGGAGCGAGAGAGAGAGAGAGAGAGAGGCAAAAGGGTGGGATCAAGAGTCAAGGTGGGGGAGAAAGGGGGATCAAAAAGGAGAGAAAAAGCCAAGGCAAAAGGAGGGGACTCAAGAGGGGGAGAATGAAGCAAAATGTGGGAATCAAGAGGGGGATAAAGAAGCAAAAGGGGAGAATCAAGAGGTGGTGTGTGTATGTATGTGTGTGTGTCTACATATTTCAAGTACTCACCGATACCAATTACCGATTCTTTTTTGCGGTCATTTGCCAGTTTTCCATGTACCTAAAGCATATATGCTTTAGGTACTTGGAAAACTGGCAAATGACCGCAAAAAAACAGTATCGGTAATTGGTATTGGTGAGTGCTTGAAAAAAGTATTGGTACTCGTACGTCTTAAAAAATTGGTATTGGTGCATCTCAAATATATATATATATATATATATATATATATATATATATATATATATATATATAAAGCATGTAAATCAAGCACTCGCAGGACTTTTAAAGAATGTTCAAAATTGGTGATTTATTAAATCAATTGATTTAATAAACCACCAATTTTGAACTTTCTTTAAAAGTCCTGCGAGTGCTTGATTTACATGCTTTATAAATTAGTTTAGTCCAATCAGTGCACCCAGGCATACTTGATCTTTGAAAGTGAGAGTGCTTCCACTTTTTCTGTATATATATATATATATATATACATATATGGCACACATATACCACTGGTTCATGAGGGTGTAGCAGGATACAACGGTTTCTATGTTGTCACTCTTACATTCCAGTAGATAATTTACTTAGGGGTAAGTGAGTTTAGTCAGAGATATGTTAGAAGTTAAAAAGTTAAAATATAAATGTCTATTTCTAACATAAGTCAAGAATTTCAGTGAGAAACCTAGATGGTTGTCCAGATGTCTCTCATTTAGGGGCAAAAAAATCCAAATGTAAGGATCTCAAGGGCTAGGTTAAAGTCCACAGTTGTAATGTTGATCTAATAAAAAGTATGATTATAACAAAAAAGAGTAAGCTAAGTAAAGTAAACAAATAAGACTCATTGACACAGCAGAAATGATATCAGAAGGCAGATATATTTAAAAACTGATGTGGAAGCAAAACAAAAAAATGTAATGGAGAACATCAGTGTGTTTTTCATCCCGCTGGAACTCAAAGGACCAATGAAAAGTCAAGTGGGCCAGCCAAGCACTTAGCAAAACATACAGATACTTAATTCTTTGTCAGAGACTATTTTATTGGGAGCTGGCAAGACATTAGCAATGAATGACATTTCTATACATGCATTTTAGGTCTAAAATGAATTAGTTGTGGAATGAAGTAATAAGTCCTGTCTGGTGAGACTTTTGCCACTCTGTTATTACTCACAGCTGTAGACTGGTGTAGGGATGAAGTAGGGAATGAGAGAACGTAGTTTGCCAAATATAAGCCTGTTGACCTAAATATACTTTTTTTCCTTTATCATGTTTACATTGGTAATTGTCAAGGTTTTCAGGCAAAGCAGGACTGACACGAATATAAAATATAAATCCAATAATAAGTATAGTAATAATAGTATAGCCCACACAATCCCAGGACACAGGATGATAGGACCAAGGCTCCTACCTGGAGCTGCACACTGTGCTGCTCACTGCACTACTACAAGATACTGGAGACTAGTACCGTGGTTCGAGTGGAACACAAGAGGGAATGGTAACTGAGGCACAAGTCTCCACCCTGGGTCACGCAACCAGAGGCAACAGGGAGCGAGAGCAGACCTCAACCATGAAACACTGAGACTGATGGTCAGGCAAATTCGGAGATTATAGAGCCAGTGATCAGCCAGATCCACAGGTCAGACAAGCCTGGGACTAGATGGAGCGATAGGCAGCAAGAGCCAGAGATCAGACAAACCGGGGACTACACAGAGGAAGTAAGTCAGCCAGAGCCACAGGTCAGAACCGATGTGGGTAGTCAGATAAGCCGGGGTCATACGCGGAGCGATTTAGACAGCCAGAGACACAGGTCAGAACCGATGCGGGTATTCAGACAAGCCGGGGTCATACACGGAGCGGATTCTCAGGAGAACACAGGTCACAACGGAGTGCAAGAGACAATATCAGAAACACCACACAAGGGCAATGACTCCCAGGCCCAGGGAGGTTTATAAAGGAGCAGGATAAGGAGGGACCCAATTAGGCCACACAGAATAGGCTCATAAACAGGCATCCTAGCCAGTGCCTGTTTCATGATGTCAGCAATGCAGAAGTGGCCACAACTATGCTGGCCGACACACCACAGAGGAAGGAAGCACAGGATAACTAGGCCTCTAAGGTAGACTATGATAGTACCCCCCCCCAACGACCTCTCCCTCATGGAACTGGACCAGCACTACAGGCGGTGCGGGAGTGGAACTTACGGAGAAGGGCTGGAGCATGTAGATCTTTCTTAGCGACCCAGGAATGCTCCTCAGGTCCATACTCTTTCCAGTGAACTAGATATTGGACTTGTCCTCTGACCCTGCAAGAGTCCGAAAGACTTTGTACCTCATACTCCTCATGGTCCCCCACTTGGACAGGTCTGGGATGGACCAGAGCCGAAGTATAATGGTTTCAAACCAGTGGCTTGAGGAGCAACACATGAAACACATTGGAAATGTGCATGTTAGTGGGAAGTTTGAGGGCATATGTCACAGGGTTAATCTTGCACAGAACCCAAAAGGGACCTACAAGTCGGGGAGCCAGATTTTTAAAAGACATCTGGAGATTGCGTGACGACAGCCATACTATCTCCCCCACCTGGAACACTGGAGCTGGTAATTGCCTACGGTCTGCATGTCTCTTATAGCGCATAGTGGAACTCTGCAGAGATCTCTGAACCCATACCCATGTGGAGCGGAGAACCCTCAAGTGCTCCTCCAGAGCAGAAATGTTCTGTGCCTTTAAGGTCTCAGGCAGGAGAGAAGGTTGGAACCCATAATTAATCAGAAAGAAGAGTTCCGAGAGGAGGAATTAAGTGCACTGTTTCTGGCCAACTCTGCCCACGGTAACAAGTTCGCCCAGTTGTCATGATGGTCAGAAATGAAACAACAGAGAAACTGTTCCAGCACCTGATTAGACCTTTCAGCAGCACCATTCGACTGTGGATGGTAAGCTGAGGAGAACAATAGCTGGATCCCCATCTGACCGCAAAAAAGCTCTCCAGAAATTTGACACAAACTGGCTCCCGCAATCCGAGACCACCACCTTGGGTATACGGTGTAGACGAACTACCTCCTTCACATAGATCTTGGCCAACTCCTTGGAGGAGGGGAGTCCCTTAGGCGGCATGAAATGGGCCATCTTTGAAAATCTATCCACGATCATAAGAATGACCGTGTAACCCTCAGAGACATGCAACTCAACCATAAAGTCAATTGACATGCTGGGCCACCAAAAGCGTGTAGACATCGACCATATCAGTTGGTCTCTATCAACATGTCATGCAGCCTTTGAGGAATGGTATGTCTCCAGAAGTCTGGTAGGAAGGGATTCGGGCAAAAAACATCTCCGCTGGGGCGGAGATTTGGGCAGCCAAAATCTCCTCGCCCAGCGGAGATGTAATACTGGTGCGTATTGTAGCCAAGATGCGGTCAGTAGGAATAACAGGCACCAGAGGAGACTCCTCCTGGGACTCGGGCCCAAATTGAGGAGAGAGAGCATCCACTCTAATATTTTTGGTACCAGGAAGGTAGGAAACCACAAAATTAAACCTAGAAAGGAAGAGGGCCCATCTGGCCTGAAGTGAAGACAACCTCTTAGCCTCCCAAAAATTTGTGAGGTTTTTGTGATGTCAGTATCAGGATTGGAACCGTTGTGCTCTCCAGCAGATAACGCTATTCTTTTAAGGCCAAGATGATGGCGAGTAATTCCCGATCACCCACATCATATAAACTCTCAGCCTTCAACAGTTTTTTAGAGAAAAAGCCGAACGGCAGTAATGGTTTACCAGGGCCCGCTCACTGGGACAGCAAAGCGCCTACACTGGACTCCGAGGCCTCCAGTGTAAATGGCAGGGAGGGGTTCAGGTGGGACAATATTGGGGCCTTTGCAAAGGCGGACTTCAAGTCTTCAAAATCCTGAAGTGGAGTGGAGTGCTAGGATGTTTGCCAGAAGCCGTCATAAGCAGTAGAGACTGCCCGCTCTGCAGTCATGCGCAGTACTGAATGCCCTAATGGAGAGGGGCGCTCCAAATTCAGACCGGAGTCCTCTCTACACACCTTCCTTGGACCGCACAGAGGACTATTGTCTGAATTCAGAGTGCCCCGTTCCGTATCAGCCGTTGCGCGTTCGGGAAGTTAGTACTGCGCATGACTGCAGCGCCGCCAGTGAGAAGAGAGGACCCGCCCACCAGCTGAGGTTGCTGGGTGGCACTGTGGCCCATGTACACGGGCTTTAAAACTAGTAATCTATAAAATGCTAAAGGGAGTCATCAGATCCAGGGCTTTTCCCTAACTGCATTTGCTTAATCACTTTTTCAACTTACTCCTCTGAATCAGGGTATAGGGATAGAAGTGATATTAGTTTAGTTAGAGCTGAGGCCTGTATATATAATGTATATACAGGCCTCAGATCAATTGCAAGTAAAATGTGTAGCATCTAATGTTTTAATCAATTTAGGATATTCTCTAACACTATGGACCATATGTTCAAAGGGATAATGACATAAAATAAGTCTTTGAATGCATGAACGACATATTTTCTATAGCGTATACGACAAAAAACTAGTAATGTCCGTTGTGTATGATACAACTCCAGAATTGATGGGCAAAGGGGTGTGGCTAGGGTGTGGCTAAACTATTCTCCAGTGCTGTATAGAGGAAAAGAAAAACGAACGACAAAAAAAATGTCTTACAAAAGACAAAATTTGTACGTTAAGAAAAAAGTGGAGGTAATGTGTTCTGAATGTGAGAATTTTTGTCTTTAGTTAAGACATTTTTGTCGTTAGTTAAGACATTTTTAAAGACATTTTTGTTGTTAAGACATTTTTTAAGACATTTTTGTCTTTAGTTAAGACTTTTTTTTGTCGTTCCATATGACAATTTCAGTCAGGACAAACGACATATTTCCAATCACAACCGACACTCTCTGAAAATATTAATGATCCCAACGACACTGTATTTTGAAAAGTCGTCACAAACGACAAAAGCTATTTCACTACTTCTTTGAACATATGGCCCTTTGACCACTTAAATCTAGTATTTTATTAACAAAAAATACTCTTTTGTCTGACTTCACAATTTGTGCCAGAAACTTACTAAAGATTACTTTTGGAATGAAGTATTTATCTATATTTGAGAGAAGTTAATTTAAGCTTTTTGTCTAAGTTTTTGAATTCAAGTTTAACTAAATCATTTGACACTTTATGTTTTATTTCTAATTTGGAAATGGTGAACAAAATATACTCCAATTCCATTTTGGCAATTCTCTTTTTGTAAGAAGCTAATTTTAATAAATTCACAGTGGACAATACATTTCAAGGTTTTTCTTATATTAATAAGAGTTAATTTTCATTGTGTAATCAAAAAATTTAATGGGATAATTACATTTAAAATAAAAGAAACTATATGTTGTAGGGTTTATCCCCTGAAGAAAACAAGTACTCCCCTTGCTGAAAGGTGTTTTATTCAAATGTTATTACAGATCAAACTTGATTTTTTATGTGCAATATCACAGTGGCATGAAATTGTACAGTGTTGCTACACCATCCTGTGGAGATTTATGTTCAACTGATCAGAGCTGTCCATAGGATGGTGCAGCAACAGCAGCACCGCTGTAAAATTTCATGCCACTCTGATACTAAACCTAAAAAAATTTACATTTGAGCTGAAATAACTTTGAATAAAACACCTTTCAGCAGTGGGAATAACCTTGTTTTACTCTGAGGGATATAACTATTTTAACTATTACTATCCCTTTAAGTTTCTTTTTTTCCTACTTGCTTCACTACCTTGTCATCTTTTAATAGTTGATATAGTCTCCATGTGTTAGGCAAAAGAAACCTTAACCTTTTGAGTGCCAGAGATATACACAATGCATTGCTTTGCAATGTGTTGTGTATCCCTCTGACACTCAAAGGGTTAAGAGTGGTTTAAAGTGTTAGTAATGCCCACAAAAAAGTTTTTTGCATTTAGAAGAGCTTAAAAAGCTGAGCTAAATGCAAACATTGTATCTCTCAAACCGCTATGGTTTAAGAAATACAGGCATTTAAAGTTTGATCTCTCCTACTGACAGCTGTAAAGCTTTCAGCAGGAGATCCGTTTCGTTTTCAAGCTCTTGTTTTAGACCATTCCAGTTAAGGGATTTGTGGTAAATAATGAGATCGCGGCTCTGCTCAAGCGCCTCTGTGTCGGCCGACATGGATCTCCTGCTGACAGCTTTGCAGCTGTCAGTAGGAGAGATCAAACTTTAAAGGAGCAGTAAACTTTTTTTATGAAAAAATATATATCGTAGGGATTTCCCTATTGAGTAAAATAATGGTACTCCCACTGCGGAGAGATTTATATTTCCAGAGTTATTACAGTTTAAACCCATGTTTTTTTACATTAGCAATGCCCTCTAGTGGTCAACTTCTAATTAGATTTCCTGTTAGATTCTAATGGAGAGGAAAGTCAGAGACATACAGTTCTCCATAGAATGTGATAGAAACTGCCTGTCACTTCCTGTCAGTTAGAACTATCAGGAAGTAAATTCACTTCCTGATTATTTAAACTGCTATAATTTTTGAATAAAACATCTGACAGCGATGGGAGTGACCTTGTTTTATTCAGCAGGAAATGCTCTGTAAAATATGTGTTTTCTAAAAAAAAGTTTACTGCTCCTTTAAACGGCTGTATCTCTTAAACCATAACGGTTTGAGAGATACGTTTTTTGCATTTAGCTCAGCTTTTTAAGCTCTTCTAAATGCAAAAAACTTTTTGTGGACATTACTAACAATTTAAGTTCCAATTCTAACCAAATTATTTGATTAATGGAAGTTGATTGAACATAGTGTAGGAAAAGGTTGATTAACAAAAATATTATCTATTCTTATATCCTATATAATAATTTGCGAAATCGTGTGTAACGCCGCAAGGTTCCTAGGTCTAAGCCTCTGACTGTCACTATGGTAGACAGCAAAGCTTTGGGTGTCAGCCTGATTGTCTACTAGATCAAACCTGTCTTGTTCACTGTGGATGGCTACATTTTGAAATGCTTCAGTTTGATGCGGTTAATTCCCCTGCTGCAATTATAATCATCGGATTACTATAGTGTTAATCCCATAACCCTACATTGGTCTGGTCTACTGAGGAACTCACATCTTGGAGCCAGGCCTGTCAAACCTTTTGGTTTACTATGTCTCTTGTCCTCCATCTACTATTATGAAGACCTCACTGGTAGAAAAAGTTCTGGCAGTTTATATGGACTTTGCTGATTTCTTCTCCAAGAAAGAGGTTAACTCGCTGCAAACCCACAAACTATATGGCTGTCCCATTGACCTTTACCCTGGAACATTACCCCCTGAGGGGAAGGACCTTTCATCTGTCAGAGCCTGAGAATTTATTCAGGACAACCCGACCCAGGAATGGTCTTCCGGGCCATAACCCTTCCAATCAATTACATACTCCAAGGTGCTTGATCTACAGTGAGGTCTATAGCTATGTGGGTCCATGGTCTTTGCGGAATGAAAAGTGGCCAGAGTAACCTGAAGGGTTATGATATGGTAACTTGTTTTGGGAGCCGGAGTCACAGGCTTGGGCAAAATCTTTAAGCTACAGCAGACCACCAGAACTGTATCTCTAGAAGATCTCGGGTTTGAGTAATCTCTGGGTGACCTGCAGTAGTAGGGGAGTGAGCCCAGTTGAGAAATTCCAAGCAATAACACGTACAAACAGGATGTTTGGTCTAACAGAAGAGATTGGAAGCATATCTTGAGCCTTCTATATTTTATTCTAGGTTGAGGAAGAAATAGCAATGATGATGAGATCTACAGGTATGATGGGTTCAGGCTAGAGACTAGGAGCTGTAGGAAATTATCATGACAAGGTATCAGCTTTCACGTTTTTGGAACCTGGCAAATAAGTAATCATGTGAAAAAAAGCACCTAACGGGCTTGTCTTTGATTTAATCTTTGCTCTGTCTCCAGAAACTGTAGGTTTTTGTGGTCCGTGTGGATTATGATCGGAGTTGGAGTGCCCTCAAACAAGTGCCGTGACTTCTCAAAGGACAGTTTTATGGCTAGGGGCTCATGATTCCCTACATGTTAATTATTTTCTGCTGGCATGAACTGAAGGGAAAAGTAAGAACAGGGTTGAGGTCTGTTCTCGAGTCCTTTTGGGAGAGGACCGAAATGGCCCTGACTTCAGAAGCATCCACCCCCAGATAGATTTGAATATAAGACATAATCATGTCCCGGAAGATATAATTCATTAAGGCTTGGCATTACACAATCCAAATGGTATGATAAGGTCTTCCATTTGTCACCTTCCATTATTTGGACCAAGTTGTAGGCATAACAAAGGTCTAATTTCTTTTATTGCTATCTTGTTCAAACCATGATAGTCTATGCAGGGGCATAGGGAGCCATCTTTTTTGGAGACGAAAAATAATCCAGCTTTGGCAGGGGATGTGGATGGATGAATAAAACCTTTCCACAGGGTCTAACATGGGAGAGAAGCCAAAACACCTGTGAAGTTGGCACAGGTGATACTCTGCAGGTGAATGAAAAAGGCTAAAGAAGCCAATCAGAGGGCAGGAAGGTAGAACCTACAGGTGAAGTTACTAGCACTGTCACAGAAACAAAATCTATTTTGTGACAAAATCTGTTTTGTGAGAAAAAAAAAGATTAATTTTAAGAGACAAACCTATTTTCTCATCAAAATAAAACAATCAGTTTGTAGTGAGACAATCTATTTTATCAAGTCCTTTAACAAATTGTCGACAGAACTATTTTTTCAATAATTCTGTGGACAAAATATATGGTTGACAAATGGCACCCAGTAGAGGAAGGAGGTGTAAGTATTTTTCTGTGCAAACTATAGGGAAGTTGTTCAGTGTTTGGTTGCATTAAAGGGATAGTAATACTTAAAATGTAAAAAAAAAAATGTTGTAGGGTTTATCCCCCTGAGTAAAACAAGAGTACTCCCACCGCTGAAAGGTGTTTCATTCAAAAGTTATTAATTTTCAAAGTTGAATTTTTTAGGAGCAATATCACAGTGGCCTGAAATTGTATAGTGGTGCTGTTGCTACACCATCCTATGGAGATTTATGGTCCCGGGACCAGAGCTGTCCATAGGATCGTGTAGCAACAATGCCACTGTTCAATTTCAGGCCACTCTGATATTGCACCTAAAAAATTCAACTTTGAAAATTAATAACTTTTGAATGAAACACCTTTCAGCAGTGGGAGTACTCTTGTTTTACTCAGGGGAAAAACCCTACAACATATTTTTTTTTACATTTTAAGTATTACTATCCCTTTAAGTGCTTTACAATAGAGTATTTTGTCCATGAGTTTGAATACAAACGGAAAGTTCACCTCAGCACACCATGCTCTTGTCTGGTGCAGGGTATCAGAAGGTCAGTGACAAATACTGACCCAAAGTACAGAAATAGCAGAAAAAGGATGATATGAACATACGGAATTATAGTTTAAGCTCTACGGAGCAACTTTATTAATCACCATATGCACAACATTTCGGGGAATTTTCCCCTTCGTCTGGTGCTAACAAAAAACATTCACTATTGTTGTTTAAATACCCAAAGGAGCTCAAAAACACACAATTAGAAATGACAGCTTTAGATAATGTGATTAAACAATTACCTATAGTTTCTCACATCAGAAATAATGTTTTAATCATGTATAATGTTTACCTAATTACACATTTTTAAAATATAAAATATTTCATACCTAATCTCTAATCAAGTACATATCCAAGTGAAAATATTTAGTATTTTAATACACGTCATGGTAATTAAATTAAACAGGGAAAACAACATTCATATTATTCAATGATAAATAATTAGTAGCATTTCTTAGGGACCAAAATGAAAATAGCATATTTAACCCTTATACTGCCAGTGGTAAATTGATATTTAGTGCCCAAAGCCATATATAATGAAGTTTATTAAAGACTTTAAATCAGGTTGTATAACGATGGTTAAATTCAAACAAAGCGGCTATATTTAACATGCTTACATCAAGATATAGACATCAATTTAAAGGCTGAAAACGCGCATAGTTAACTCACACAGTGCCGGTTATCGAAGCAATGCATTGAGAATCCTGCATCGCAACACCTACCCGTGGCTGAAGTGATTTTAAAATAAAGATTAAGACAGTCTATCTATTGGGTCGGTATTTGGCACTGACCTTCTGATACCCTCCACCGGTGTGCTGAGGTGAATTTTCAGTTTGTATTTGAAGTCTGCCATTCTACATTATAGCACCCAGCTTCCTTCAAATTAAAGTGATAGTAATAGTTAAAATGTAAAACAAAATATGTTGTAGGGTTTATCCCCCTGAGTAAAACAAGGGTACTCCCATTGTTGAAAGGTGTTTTATTCAAAAGTTATTACAGATCAAAAGTTGAATTTTTTAGGCGCAATATCACAGTGGCCTGAAATTGTACAGTGGTGCGATTGCTACACCCTACTATGGAGATTTATGGTCCTGGGACCAGAGCTGTCCATAGGATGATGTAGCAACAGCGCCACTGTACAGTTTCAGACCACTGTGATATTGCACCTTAAAACATTCAGCTTTGAACTATAATAACTTTTGAATAAAACACCTTTTAGCAATGGAAGTACTGTTGTTTTACTCAGGGGGATAAACACTACAACATATATTTTTTTTCATTTTTAGTATTACTATCCCTTTAAGTATTTCCTTTGACGAAATCACCAAGACTACTGAAGAAAAGGCACAGATATTTAGGACACAGATCGGAAGAAAGTTTTGGAGACAGTCATAAGCATGGAAATTAAGGTTGTTCCTGATCAAAACGATTTATACAACAACTTGATACATTGTCAAAGAGAGAATTAACCCTCATACTACACAGTACTACACTTCTGGAATACGCCAAGGCAGAAAGAATCCCTAGAGGACTCAGAACGATCCTATTCTCTGCAAAGACAATGCTGAGTTAATTGAAAAATGGCAACAAGTATTAAATATGTGTAATGTGGACTTGATATATATAACTATTCAATATCTGCAACCTGCTATCAAGAAAACAACACAAGAAATGGCTACACTGAAGAGTGAACTGATAAAAATACTTGAGGAAACTGCTTACACTGATACTGAACTCACATCCAAAACTGAAACATTACTTAACTTAGATATTGCAAAAGAAACTGAAGAAATTTAAAAGAGATACCAAAGACTATGAATTAAAACAAGTATATACCTGGAATCAAAAAAGAGCAAAGAGGAGGTATAATAAAACATCAAGATCTAAACTGACCCAGCAGAGATACACAGATTCTTCATCTGCAGACAGTGACTCAGGAGCAGAAGCCGGCAATCCAAATCTGAACCAATCAAATAGGAACCAGGATCATCAGGCCGAGAATCATCATTTTTTAGAGCAACCCCCAGACAGCCCATACCAAACAAGGGGAAGAGGAGGGAGAGGTAAATGAGGAGGGGGATCAAGAGGAGCTCCGGTCACCAGACAACAAGCGAAGCAGAAGGACACCACTCTGCAAGAAGGGCAGTAGATTTAAATCAAGATACAGACCTGGTGGTTAATATCTCCAAGATAACTTTCTGAGGATGCAAAGAAATTGATTACTAAAGGATTGGGTTTTGTCCCAGTCTTTAAAGGTTATCTTTTTAACTTTAAAAGGATAGTAAACTCCAAAAAAAACTGTTAGCGAAATGATAGGAATAATAAGAAAATACTTACTGCCCTCATTCCCATCTCTCAAACTGTTATGGTTTGAGAGATGTAAGAAAATAAAGTCCTTCACTCCCTCCCCTTTCTGCCTGACGATCAGTAAAGCTGTCAGAGGCAGAATCCGGTTGCCCGACTTTAGGCGGCTCTTCAGGAGTGCTGACATCTGGAGATCTAACTATCAATACTTCATTGGTATGGTCTACAACATGTGCCTGGCTTGCAAGCACACGTTATAGACAATTCAGATGAAGTAATTATAGTTAGATATCTCGATGACAGCACTCCTGAAGAGCCGCCTTCTGGTCCCGGAAGCAGGATCTCTTGATGTCCACTATAAAGCGGACGCATGAGAAGGGGGAGGGAGCCGAGGTCTTTATTTTCTTACATCTCTCTTACATTTTTTGCAAAGACTTGAAAAGCTAGAAAGTATGGAAACATTCACTTACTTATGTACCTGTGATATTCAATCTCTCTATACCTTCATTCCACACAAGGAAGGAATGGAGTGCATAGAACAAGCAATGTATCAATATGGATATAAAACTGAGAAGGCTGTTTTTTTTGTATGAAATTGTTGAAATTCAATCTCACAAAAAACTATTTTAGAATTAATGACACATTTTACTTACAAACATAGGGTTCTTCAGTAGGCTCAAATGTAGCACCAACTTATGCCAACATTTTTGTATCCTTTGTCGAACAAAAAAATCTTTTTTTTAAACGAATTTCAGCAGTTACATAAATAGCTATTTTCATCTTGTCAATTACATATTTTTTTCATGACATGGTACTAAAAATGATTTGATTGAATTTAACCAAATAATGAATACATTGCACTGCACATTAAAATTCACCATGGAGTTTATTGTAGAGAAAGTACATTTCTTGGATGTTACAGTATATAAAAATGAAAACAAAATAAAAAAAACATACTTGTACATGAAACTCACAGATCGAAATAACCTACTTTTGGCCAACAGCTTTCACCCGTATACAACATTGAAAGGCTTACCTTATAGTCAATTTCCGAGAGTCTGCCACATTGTCCCTGATGAAAATCTCTGTAAAACAAGATTAAATGAAAAGGTAAAGAAATTTAGCAATAGAGGCTATTCTATGCACAATCTAATGCTGGACAACTCAATGCCCCTTTAACCACTATCGCTGTTTCACGATTGAAAGCTTTCTCACATGCTGCCCCCTACCTCTGGAACTCCCTACCACCCAGTATTCGCCAAGCCTCAACCCTCAACAACTTTAAATCTAAACTAAAAGAGCACCTTTTATCTCTAGCAACAGCAAAATATGGAAACATTATCATTATTATCATAAGCCAAACACTGCACTTCCTCCTCTACCAGCTTGTATCTGTATGTCACCCATCCTGTACTTAGATTGTAAGCTCTACGGGGCAGGGACCGCTTATCCTAATGTATACTCACCTGTTGTTCCCCTTATGACTGCCTATATAAGCACTTAATCACCGCACTTATTGTACCCCTGCTATATTAAATGTAATCTGTAAAGTGCCAAGTACACGGTTGGCGCTATATAAATAAAAGTATACAATACAATACAATACAATACAAAGATGTTAATAGAGCTCTACAGGCCCAGACTGGGGCCCGGGCATTTAAGGCTGAGCAGCCCATTTTTATTTTTTGAGCAGCCCATGGGGGGGGCGGTGGCGGTGGGCGTTCGTTATTTTTTTTAAACTCCCAGACCTGCCCACCGGGCAGATGCCCGGTATGCCCGATGACCAGTCCGGGCATGGAGTTATAACATTAAACATCTTCTAAATAATACTGACATTGAGATTAAAAAAACAAATCGTTTGCCATTTGTTAGTACATATAACATTAACTCATACAAAAAATCATTAAGTAATACCGGACAATCATACAAAAAGATACGGAACTTGTAAATTGTTTAAAGAAAACCTTTATTTTCTTACAAAAAATCCAGGAATTTAGGAAACCTTTTAGTTCCTGCAAATATTAACCCTGAAATCAAATGTAAACAAATATTTTTTGGAGAACCACAAGTAGGTACATTTCCTTATTTAAACAATATGTGTTGCTACAGTATAATAAAAGGAGAATTTATTTATCTCCCATCCAGAGGTAATAAAATTGATCTGAAAGATTATGCCACATGTAACACAAAAAATGTAATTTACATGTTAAAATGGCCATGTGGGTTAGCCTATGTGGGCAAAACTTCACGTACAGTCAGAACTACGCTAGGAGAACACAAAAGATCTATTAATAATTGTGATATTGAAAGTAACTTATATGTAACACCAGTACGCAAACATTTTAAGGAATTAGTGCACAATACTTCACAATTAAGGTGGTATGTTCTAGAGATTGTAAAATTACCTAAATGAGGTGGTAATTTAGAACACCTCCTTCTCCAACATGAGATGAGATGGATAGATAGATTATAAGCTAAAGTACCTAAAGGGTTAAATGAAGATTACGATTTCCAAAGCTTTCTCTAAGTGTTATACATTCATACTTGTGCCTTCCGCTTCAATACAATATTCACTTTTGTTTCTTATTTTTAGGATCAGTGAATGAATATTTATAAAGACCGTCTGGTCAGCGTTTACATTTCAAAGAATTTCACTTATCCAATAAAAATAAAAATATTGTGGAATACCCTTGTAAAGACCTCCAGTCATGGTAAGAATCTGTGATGCTATATTTTCTAACATCACAGTTTTTACCGGCATTGATAATATATATCTTTTTGTAATATAGTTATCATGATTTTGGGCTCTAAGGTTTTAGATAGACTATCTTAATCTTTATGTTAAAATTCCTTCAGCCACTGCGATGCAGGATTCTCAATGCATTGCTTCAATAAATGGTACTGTGGGAGTTAATTATGCATTTCTTTCAGCCTTTAAATTTATGTCTATACCTTGATGTAAACCAAAAGATGTGAGAGGCTCTGAGGAAGAACAAAAGCAAAGTTGCCTGTTCTCTGGCTAGTCACCACTCAAGAACATCACATATTAATTTTCCAATGCTATTACAGAGAAGAAATTTCCACATACATTTAAGCTCAAACCCACCCATAAGAGAGATCCAGATCCAAAATGATGGACCAGCTCCCTCTGCAAGGCAAAAACAGCTAACCCCAGCAGTACATTTCAACCTTGTTTGGGCCTACTCAGGTGTAGAGCATCACATTTTAGCTCTCTAGTGCCATTACAGAGAAGAAATTTCCACATACTTATTAGACTAATCCCACCCATAAGTACGGTCCAGTTCTAAAAAGATGGGCAAGTGCCCTCTGCACGGATAAACCAGCTAAACCCAGATGTATGTTTTCGTCTTGTTTGGGTCTAGTCAGTGATGTGAAGCTGACTTCCCTAGGCAGTGAAAGCAAATGGTCCACGTCTGGATTACCCTGTACACTTTGGGAGAGACCCTATGTGTTTCTCAGAAACAAGCCAAAATTATTTGAGATGCTCTGCATACGAACAAAAGCAAAGTTGCCACTTCTCCAGCTAGTCACAGCTTAAGAGCATCACATTTTAGCTCTCTAGTGCCATAACAGAAGAGAAATTTCCATATATTTATTAGACTAATCCTGCCCATAAGGGCAGTCCAGTTCAAAAGTTCTGGGCAAGTCGGCTATGTTCTGAAAACAAATAGCTAACCCCCACTGTACATTTTGGCCTTGTTTGGGTCTCATCAGTGAGGTGCAGCTGGCTTCCTTGAGCACTGAGAGCAAGGGGTCCATGTTTGGAATGCCCTTTACACTTAGGGAGAGACCCTATGTGTTTCTCAGAAACAAGCCAAAAGATGTGAGAGGCTCTGAGCATGAACAGAAGCAAGTCACCACTCAAGAGCATTACATTTTAGCTCTCTAGTGCCATTACAGAGGAGCGAAGTCCACATATATATTAGACTAATTCCTCCCATAAGGACGGTCCAGTTCCAAATCGATTGGTAAATCCTCTCTGCGTGAAAAAAACAGCTAACCCCAGACATACGTTTAGGCCATGTTTGAGCCTCATCAGTGAGATGCAGCTGGCTTCACTAGGCACTGAGAGCAAGGGGTGCACATCTGGATTACCCATTACTCTTAGGCAGAGACACTAAGTGTTTCTCAGAAACATGCCAAAAGACACGACAGGCTCTGAGCATGAACAAAAGCAAAGTTGCCAATTCCTCAGCTAGTCAACCGCTCAAGAGCATAATATTTCAGCTCTCTAGTGCCTTTACAGAGATTAAATTTCCACATACCTATTAAACTAATCCCACCCATAAGGGCAGTGCAGTTCCAAAATGATGGGCAAACCCCCTCTGCATAGAAAAAACCCAGCTGCCCCAGATGTACATTGCTGTCTTGTTTGGGCCTTATCAGTGACATGCAGCTAACTTATGCACTGAAAGCAAGTGGTCCATTTCTGGATTACCCTTTACACTTAGGGAGAGACCCTAAGTGTTTCTCAGAAACAAGCCATAAGATTTGAGAGGCTTTGAGCACAAATAAAATCAAAGTTCCCTGTTCTCTGGCTAGTCACCACTCAAAAGCATCACATTTTAACTCTCTTGTGCAGTTACAGAAGAGATATTTCCTCATACATCTTAGCCTTAGCCTTAGCCTCTCTGCACGTGAGGAGGAGAAGGAAAAAAAAAAAAAAAAAAAAAAAAAAAAAAAAAAAAAAAAAAAAAAAAAAAAAAAAAAAAAAAAAAAAAAAAAAAAAAAAAAGTATCCCCAGCAACAATAAATTTCAACCTTGTTTGGGCCTACTCAGGTGTAGCTGGCTTCCATATGCACTGAGTACATTTAGGGAGAGACCCTAAGTGTTTCTCAGAAACAAACCAAAAGATATGAGAGGCTCTGAGCACAAATAACATTTTAGCTCTGTAGTGCCATAACAGAAGAGAAAGTTCCATATATTTATTAGACTAATCCTGCCCGTAAGGGCAGCCCAGTTCAAAAATTTTGGGCAAGTCTCCTATGTCCTGAAAACAAACAGCTAAACTGCCTATCATGTTGGAACTGGACCTCAGTTTTGGGTGGGATTTGTGTAATATGTATGTGGAAATTTCTCCTCTGTAATGGCATTAGAGAGCTAAAACGTGATGCTTCTGAGTGATAACTAGCTGTAGAACAGACCATTGTGCTGTTGGTCATCCTCAGAAGCCTCTCACATATTGTATGCTTATTTTAAATACTCTTAGGGGGTGTCTCCTTAAGAGTGAAAGGTAATCCCGACATGGACCCCTGGGCACAATAACCTGTTCTATGCCTAGTCACCACTCAGAAAAATCACATGTTAGTCCTGTAGGCTATTACAGAGGAGAAATTAACACATACATGTCAGCCCATAAGGGTGGTCTAGTTCCAAAATGATGGACAAGACCCCTCTTCATGAACAACCTGATGCCAAATATTTCAGCTGGTGTTCCAGTGCAGACATTTTGGAACTGGACCACCCTTTTGTGTGGTATTAGTCTAATATGTATGTGGAAATTTCTCCTCTGTAATGGCACTAGAGAGTTAAAAACGTGATGCGTCTGAGCTGTGACTACCCATAGAACAGGCCATTGTGCTGTTGTTTGTCCTCAGATGCCTCTCACATTTTGTATGCTTACTTTGAATACTCTTTGGGGGGGGTCTCCTTAGGAGTGAAGGGTATTCCAGACATGGACCCGTTGCTCTCAGTGTTTCTGATGAGACCCAACAAGGCTGAAATGGGTATTGGGGGTTAGCTAATGTTCCTGTGCAGAGGGGATTTGCCCATTATGTTGGAACTGGACTTCAGTTTTGAGTTGGATTCGTCTAATATGTATGTGGAAATTTCTGTTCTGTAATGACATTAGAGAGCTAAAACGTGATGCTTCTGAGTGATGACTAGCTGTAGAACAGGCTATTGTGTTGTTGGTTGTCCTCAGAATCTTCTCACATTTTGTATGCTTATTTTGAATACTCTTAGGGGGTCTCCTTAAGAGCAAAGGGTAATCCAGATGTGGACCCCTTGCTCTCAGTGCCTAGGGAATCTAGATGCACCCTTCTGATGAGGCACAAGAAGATTGAAAAGTATGTTGGGGCTTAGCTGGAGTTTGCATGCAGAGGGGACTTGTCCATCATTTTAGAACTGGATCACCCTTTTGGGTGGGATTAGTCTAATAGATATGGGAAATATATCCTCTGTAATGGCTAGAGAGCTTAAATGTTATGCTTCTGAGCAGTGATTAGTGTTGAGCGAGTATGCTCGGCCGATGCTCGGATCGGCTCGAGCATCGCTCTGCTCGGCACATGGCGGTACTCGTACGAGTACCGCATGTGCTCGCCCGCCATGTTCGGGTCTCCTCCCCGCACGTTTTGCGCCTGCTGCGCAGCCAATAAACGTGCAGGGAGGCTCTGACATCGGTGTAATGCCAGCAGCCATGTTGGCTGCTGGCATTACACTGATTGGCTGGCCAGAACCCGTGGTCAGGTGCTGTATAGCACCTGACCATCGAGTTCGGCTCAGTCTGAGCCAGGGAGAGCTGAGGATAGGAAGGGAAAGGCAGTGTAGGGAGGAAAAAAACAAAAATTGTGAAAAAAAAAGAACCAAAAGTCCTTTTTAGGACTACTGTGTGTGGGGGCAGCAGGTTATTTGGTGTGG
Source organism: Rhinophrynus dorsalis (assembly GCA_037306005.1). NCBI lineage: Eukaryota > Metazoa > Chordata > Amphibia > Anura > Rhinophrynidae > Rhinophrynus > Rhinophrynus dorsalis. The sequence continues at coordinate 144,268,785 of CM074725.1, read as the reverse complement.
GGGGAAAAAAACAAAAAAAAAAAAAAAAAAATATATATATTCTGTTTAGTGTGCAAAGTTGCAGATTAGAGCACATTCTGTTTAGTGTGCACAGTTGCAGATTAGAGCACATTCTGTTTAGTGTGCAAAGTTGCAGATTAGAGCACATTCTGTTTAGTGTGCAAAGTTGCAGATTAGAGCACATTCTGTTTAGTGTGCAAAGTTGCAGATTAGAGCACATTCTGTTAAGTCTTCAAACTAAAATATCAAAGTCACGTATTCCATTCAGTGTGCGTCGCCGCAGTTTAGCAGCACATTCTGAGTACTGTGCAGAGTTGCAGAATAGGAAGAAATACTGTTAAGTCTTCAAACTAAAATATCAAAGTCACATATTCCATTCAGTGTGCTTCGCCGCAGTTTAGCAGCACATTCTGTGTACTGTGCAGAGTTGCAGAATAGGAAGAAATACTGTTAAGTCTTCAAACTAAAATATCAAAGTCACATATTCCATTCAGTGTGCTTAGCCGCAGTTTAGCAGCACATTCTGTGTACTGTGCAGAGTTGCAGAATAGGAAGAAATACTGTTAAGTCTTCAAACTAAAATTTCAAAGTCACATATTCCATTCAGTGTGCTTCGCCGCAGTTTAGCAGCACATTCTGTGTACTGTGCAGAGTTGCAGAATAGGAAGAAATACTGTTAAGTCTTCAAACTAAAATTTCAAAGTCACATATTCCATTCAGTGTGCTTCGCCGCAGTTTAGCAGCACATTCTGTGTACTGTGCAGAGTTGCAGAATAGGAAGAAATACTGTTAAGTCTTCAAACTAAAATATCAAAGTCACATATTCCATTCAGTGTGCTTCGCCGCAGTGTAGCAGCACATTCTGTGTACTGTGCAGAGTTGCAGAATAGGAAGAAATACTGTTAAGTCTTCAAACTAAAATTTCAAAGTCACATATTCCATTCAGTGTGCTTCGCCGCAGTTTAGCAGCACATTCTGTGTACTGTGCAGAGTTGCAGAATAGGAAGAAATACTGTTAAGTCTTCAAACTAAAATTTCAAAGTCACATATTCCATTCAGTGTGCTTCGCCGCAGTTTAGCAGCACATTCTGTGTACTGTGCAGAGTTGCAGAATAGGAAGAAATACTGTTAAGTCTTCAAACTAAAATATCAAAGTCACATATTCCATTCAGTGTGCTTCGCCGCAGTGTAGCAGCACATTCTGTGTACTGTGCAGAGTTGCAGAATAGGAAGAAATACTGTTAAGTCTTCAAACTAAAATATCAAAGTCACATATTCCATTCAGTGTGCTTCGCCGCAGTGTAGCAGCACATTCTGTGTACTGTGCAGAGTTGCAGAATAGGAAGAAATACTGTTAAGTCTTCAAACTAAAATATCAAAGTCACATATTCCATTCAGTGTCTTTCACCGCCGTTTAACAGCCTATTCTGTGTACTCTGTACAGTTGCAGAATTATAAGAAATACTGTTAAGTTTTCAAACTCAAATATTAAAGTCACATATTCCATTCAGTGTCTTTCACCGCCGTTTAACAGCCTATTCTGTGTACTCTGTACAGTTCCAGAATTATAAGAAATACTGTTAAGTTTTCAAACTCAAATATTAAAGTCACATATTCCATTCAGTGTCTTTCACCGCCGTTTAACAGCCTATTCTGTGTACTCTGTACAGTTGCAGAATTATAAGAAATACTGTTAAGTTTTCAAACTCAAATATTAAAGTCACATATTCCATTCAGTGTGTTTCAACGCCGTTTAACAGCCTATTCTGTGTACTCTGCAGAGTTGCAGAATTATAAGAAATACTGTTAAGTTTTCAAACTCAAATATTAAAGTCACATATTCCATTCAGTGTCTTTCACCGCCGTTTAACAGCCTATTCTGTGTACTCTGTACAGTTCCAGAATTATAAGAAATACTGTTAAGTTTTCAAACTCAAATATTAAAGTCACATATTCCATTCAGTGTGTTTCAACGCCGTTTAACAGCCTATTCTGTGTACTCTGCACAGTTGCAGAATAGGAAGAAATACTGTTAAGTTTTCAAACTCAAATATTAAAGTCACTTATTCCATTCAGTGTGTGTCACCGCAGTTTAGCAGCCTATTCTGTGTACTCTGCACAGTTGCAGAATAGGAAGAAATACTGTTAAGTTTTCAAACTCAAATATTAAAGTCACATTTTCCATTCAGTGTGTGTCACCGCAGTTTAGCAGCCTATTCTGTGTACTCTGCACAGTTGCAGAATAGTAAGAAATACTGTTAAGTTTTCAAACTCAAATATTAAAGTCACATATTCCATTCTGTGTTCGTCACCGCAGTTTAGCAGCCTATTCTGTGTACTCTGCAGAGTTGCAGAATTATAAGAAATACTGTTAAGTTTTCAAACTCAAATATTAAAGTCACATATTCCATTCAGTGTCTTTCACCGCCGTTTAACAGCCTATTCTGTGTACTCTGTACAGTTCCAGAATTATAAGAAATACTGTTAAGTTTTCAAACTCAAATATTAAAGTCACATATTCCATTCAGTGTGTTTCAACGCCGTTTAACAGCCTATTCTGTGTACTCTGCAGAGTTGCAGAATTATAAGAAATACTGTTAAGTTTTCAAACTCAAATATTAAAGTCACATATTCCATTCAGTGTCTTTCACCGCCGTTTAACAGCCTATTCTGTGTACTCTGTACAGTTGCAGAATTATAAGAAATACTGTTAAGTTTTCAAACTCAAATATTAAAGTCACATATTCCATTCAGTGTCTTTCACCGCCGTTTAACAGCCTATTCTGTGTACTCTGTACAGTTCCAGAATTATAAGAAATACTGTTAAGTTTTCAAACTCAAATATTAAAGTCACATATTCCATTCAGTGTCTTTCACCGCCGTTTAACAGCCTATTCTGTGTACTCTGTACAGTTGCAGAATTATAAGAAATACTGTTAAGTTTTCAAACTCAAATATTAAAGTCACATATTCCATTCAGTGTGTTTCAACGCCGTTTAACAGCCTATTCTGTGTACTCTGCAGAGTTGCAGAATTATAAGAAATACTGTTAAGTTTTCAAACTCAAATATTAAAGTCACATATTCCATTCAGTGTGTTTCAACGCCGTTTAACAGCCTATTCTGTGTACTCTGTACAGTTGCAGAATTATAAGAAATACTGTTAAGTTTTCAAACTCAAATATTAAAGTCACATATTCCATTCAGTGTGTTTCAACGCCGTTTAACAGCCTATTCTGTGTACTCTGCAGAGTTGCAGAATTATAAGAAATACTGTTAAGTTTTCAAACTCAAATATTAAAGTCACATATTCTGTGTAAGATGAAGAAGGCGGGTAAAAAGGGACGGGGAAGTGGACGTGATCCTGAAAGTTCAGGGCGCGGGTCAGGACGCGGAGAAACTGTGCCTGGTGCCAGAGCACAAGAAAGAAAGACATCCACCATACCTAGCTTCATGTCTGATTTCACAGGGCGTCGCAGGACATCACTCTCGAGGTCCGACCAGTGCGAACAGGTGGTCGGTTGGATGACAGCTGATACTGCTTCCAGTCGGTTAAGCACCACCCTGTCTTCCACCAAGTCCACTCTCAGTAGCCAAGAGTCTGGTCAACATAATCCTCACTCTGATCATCCTTCCTCCCACCATACACGGTCTGGTCAAAGAAGTGATCCCACACTGGGATATAGTGATGAGCTCGTCTCATCACCAATCCTTCATTTGACCCTCTCTCCAAGCACGCTTGCAGAGGAACATGACATCTTGTGCCCTGATTCACAACCTCTAGAGGCTACCCAATCACAAGAAGATGACAGATGTGAACGGCATTTAAGGTCAAAGGAAGTAGTGGATCATGATGATGATGATGATGAGACACAGTTGCCATTAAATCAACCACTATTTCCGTCTCAAGACCTTGTTGAGGAGAATGTTATACAGTTGTCAATGACTGAGTATGTGGTGGGATCAAGACTTGAGGAGGATGATCAGAGTGAGGAAGTGGAGGAGGACTTGGTGGACGATGAGGTGACTGACCCCACCTGGGAAGGTGTAGAGCCGAGCGATGACAGCAGTCCTGAGGGTGAGCCATCTGCAGCACCGCAACAGGCTGGAAGAGGCAGTGGTGTGGCTACAGAAAGAAGGCGGACCGCACCAAACCGGCCCGCAAATGTTCCACGGAGCACCCCCTTGCGTAAATCTACCTTGCCAAAGGGTAGGTGTTCCGCGGTATGGCGTTTTTTTAAGGAAAGTGCGGACGACAAAAGAATTGTAGTTTGCAACCTGTGCCACACCAGAATGAGCCGAGGCATGAACACTAGAAACCTCACCACCACCAGCATGATCCGACACATGGCATCCAAGCACCGTAGTAAGTGGGAGGAACGCCTGGATCGCCCACCTGTGTCTGCAGGCCACACCACTGCCTCCTCTTCCCCTGTTTTCGGTGCCGGCCAATCGCCTGTCGAAGGCGCAGGCCCGCATACCTCCCGCCCTGCACCTGTACCATCTGAAGCACCATCAGCGACCACATCCACTTCCCTGTCCCAGCGCAGCGTCCAAATGTCGTTACCCCAGGCATTTGAGCGCAAGAGAAAGTACCCAGCCACCCACCCACAGGCCATAGCACTAACCTCACACCTTTCAAAATTACTGGCCATCGAAATGCTGCCATTTAGGCTTGTGGACACTGAGTCCTTCCGCAGCCTGATGGCAGCAGCTGTCCCTCGGTACGCCGTCCCCAGCCGCCACTACTTTTCCCGGTGTGCCATCCCCGCATTACACCACCATGTGTCCCGTAACATCACCCGTGCCCTGACCAACGCAGTTACTGGGAAGGTCCACTTAACGACTGACACATGGACAAGTGCTTGTGGCCAGGGACGCTACATTTCCCTGACGGCGCACTGGGTGAATGTCGTGGAGGCTGGGAGCGACTCGGACCCTGGGATGGCACGGGTGCTACCCACGCCGAGGATTGCGGGCCCTACCTCCATCAGGGTTTCCACCAGCACCTACGTTATTGGCTCCTCCTCCTCCGTTTCCACCTCCGAATTCTCTACACACACCGCCACTCCCCCATCAGCCAGTAGCTGGAAGCAGTGTAGCACTGCAGTGGGGAAGCGTCAACAGGCCGTGCTGAAGCTGATCTGCCTTGGGGACAAACAGCACACGGCCTCAGAGCTGTTGCAGGGGATTAGTCACCAGACCGAGCAGTGGCTCTCGCCACTCAACCTGCAAGCAGGCATGGTTGTGTGTGATAATGGGCGTAACTTGGTGGCGGCTTTGGAGCTCGGCAAGCTCACACACGTACCATGCCTAGCGCATGTATTTAATTTAGTGGTGCAGCGATTTCTAAAAACCTACCCCAATGTGCATGATCTCTTGACCAAGGTGCGCCGCGTGTGTGCACATTTCCGTAAGTCATCAACAGCTTCGGCCGGCCTGTTGAAGCTGCAGCAGCGCTTACAATTGCCAGCTCACCGGCTGCTGTGTGACGTGAGCACGCGCTGGAACTCCACCTTCCACATGTTGGCCCGGCTTTGTGAGCAGCAGAGGGCAGTAGTGGAGTACCAGCTGTTACACGGTCGTCGCCTCTCCGTTCAACTTCCTGTAATCAGAAGTGAGGAGTGGGAATGGATGTCAGACCTCTGCGAGGTTTTACGCAATTTTGAGGAATCGACACAGATGGTGAGCGGCGATAACGCTATTATCAGTGTAACCATCCCACTTCTGTGTCTACTGAAACGCTCGCTGCTCACAATTAAAACCGACGCTTTGCATGTGGAAGAGGTGGAAATGGGGGAGGAAGAGCTTACACAAGGTGATAGCCAGAGCACCCTCACTTCGTCTTCTCAGCGACAATTGGAGGAGGCGGAGGAGGAGGAGGAGGAGGAGGAGGAAGACACGGTTGCCTCCGCTACAGAGGGTAGCCATGGAACTTTAGTTCCATCTCTTCAGCGTGGGTGGGCAGAAGAGGAGGAAGAGGATGAGGATATTGAGAGTCAGCCTCCTGGTGAGGACAGCGAAATCTTGCCTGTTGGTACTCTGGCACACATGGCTGACTTTATGTTAGGCTGCCTTTCCCGTGACCCACGCGTTGTACGCATTTTAGACAACACGGATTACTGGGTGTTCACCCTTCTGGACCCCCGCTACAAAGAGAATTTCTCATCTCTCATTCCTCCGGTGGAGAGGACAAGCAAAATGGTGCAATACCAGAAGGTTCTTGTTGAAAAATTGCTCCAAAATTTTCCATCTGACAACGCTGGCGGCAGAGTACGTGCTACCTTGGCCAACCGAGAAGGGGAGAAAAGGGGAGCACACAGCAGTTCCGAGAAAGGCAGGGCAACACTCTCCAAGGCGTGGGACACCTTCATGACACCCCGGCAGCACCCTCACCCTGATGCGCAGCCTAGTGTCACAAGGAGGGAAAAGTTTTGGAAGATGGTGAAGGAGTACGTAGCAGACCGTGTCAGCGTCCTCAATGATCCCTCTGTGCCTTACAACTACTGGGTGTCCAAGCTGGACACGTGGTATGAACTGGCACTCTACGCCTTGGAGGTGCTGGCCTGCCCTGCCGCCAGCGTTCTGTCTGAGCGGGTATTTAGTGCTGCTGGTGGCATCATAACAGATAAGCGTATCCGCCTTTCCACCGACAATGCTGATAGGTTGACACTTATAAAAATGAACAAGGCCTGGATTTCCCCTGACTTCTCCACTCCACTGGAGGAAAGCCCCGGGGGAACATAAACTCACTTTATATATGTTATTTACAATGATGGGAATACTCTGTATTCCCATTCACCCCTTCCACCCCAAAAACGGGTATATGGTTGACTCTTAATCTTCTCATCCTCCTCCTCCTCTTCCATATGCCCCGGGATATAATTTTTATATAGGGCCAGCTCACCAGCGTGCCCTGTGCTATAATTTTTATATAGGGCCAGCTCACCAGCGGGCCCTGTGATATAATTTTTATATAGGGCCAGCTCACCAGCGGGCCCTGTTTGCCAATTTTTATATAGGCCAGCTCACCAGCGGGCCTTCTCATATAATGTTTTATTGGGTCAGCTCTCTAGCGGGCCCTCTCATATAATGTTTTATAGCGTCAGCTCACTAGCGGGCCTTCGCATATAATGTTTAGGATGGTCAGCTCTGCAGCAGACCCTCACCCATAATGTTTTAGATGGTCAGCTCAGCGCACGTTTCCATCTTAATCATGGCCTCAGTTCTGAAAATCAAGGAAATTTTTGGGAGAATTTGCCTCTGCGCACGTTTCCCTCTTAATCATGGCCTCAGTTCTGAAAATCAAGGAAATTTTTGGGATAATTTGCCTCTGCGCACGTTTCCCTCTTAATCATGGCCTCACTTCCGAAAACCAAGGAAATTTTTGGGATAATTTGCAGATGATATACAAGTAAATATACAGCAAATATTGTTTGGTAACAATTTTTCGCCTAAAGTCGTTTTTATTTTCCTTTTTGTGTGTTTTATGGTCAGTCTGTAAAAATGGCGTACTACGGGCGAAAGATCGTTCCCAGCAGCGATGTTGGAGTCCAAGGTGCATCCAGACATCCTCCCTATGCTGTCCCTGAACCATTTCTGTAGTGTTTCCATCTTTTTCTGCCCTTTTCCTATGGACCAGGCACCCTCCCCTCATCAGAGCAGGGGGTGCCTGGTGTAATGCTCGAGTCCTCCCATTGACTTCAATGGGGCTCGGGTGTTCGGCCGAGCACTCGAGCCTCAGGGGGTGCTCGGTCAGAGCACCCGAACATCCGAGCATTGGGGTGCTCGCTCATCACTAGCAGTGATTACTCATAGAACAGGCCATTGTGCTGTTGTTCATCCTCAGAAGCCTGTCACATTTTTGTATGCTTATCTTGAATTTTCTCAGGGGGTCTTCTTAAAAGTGAAGGGTAATCCAGACGTGGACCCCTTGTCTCGGTGCCTAGGGAATCTAGCTGCACCCTTCTGATGAGACAGAACAAGGCCAAAACATAAGTTGGGAGTTAGCTGGTGTCCCCCTTGCAGAGGGGACTTGCCCACCATTTTGGAAATGGACCACCCTTTTGGACAGGATTAGTCTAATATGTATGTGGAAATTTCTCCTCTGTAATGGCACCAGAGCTAAAATGTGAGGCTTCTGAGCGGTGACTAGCTGTAGAACAAGCCATTGTGTTTTTGTCAGAAGCCTCTCACATCTTGTATGCTTATACCTTGATGAAAGCATATTAAATGTAGCCCCTTTGTTTTAATTTAACCATCATTATATGAATATTAACATGGTTTAAGGTCTTCAATAACTTCAATAAATACAGATTTGCGAACTAAATATCACTTTACCACTGGCACTATAAAGGTTACTTATGCTATTTTCATTTTGCTCCCTAAGAAATGCTACAATTTAATTAAGGTTGAATCCTATGAATGTTGTTTTCCCGGTTTAATTTAATTACCATGACGTATTAAAATATTAAATATTTTCACTTGAAAATGTACTTGATTAAAGATTAGGTATGAAATATTTTATATAAAAAAATGTGTAATTAGGTAAACATCAGACAAAAAAAAAAAAAGGGGAGACCAACAGGGAGCGCCCTAGTGCAATAAAGCTTAAGACACGTTCCACCACCAGGATCATCCCACATGTGGGTACTCACAAACAACAAGGCTGTCAATCACGTATATGAGTAGAGAGCAAATGCGCAATTAAACATATATTTGTGGAGACCAGACGGTGTGGATGCTCTTTACAGTGTGTGTGGAGAGGAGCAGTGTGCTGTGTGACACTGAGTGAGGATGGTGAGATTTCCCTGCTTGCCTTTTTGTCAGCTCCGGTTACCCCCTTTTGCTGACCACAAATAAATGTGAGTATATTTAACTATTTATTATAAAGAACAAATATTGTGGACATATTACACTACTGGGCGCTCTCCTTTTGTGTTTCTTCCTTGGAGTTATCATACATGATTAAAACATTTGCTCTGATGTAAGAAACTAGAGATAATTGTTTAATCATATATATTATCTAAAACTGTCAATTATAATTGTGTGTTTTGGCACCCCTTTGGATATTTAAACAACAGTAGTGAATGTTTTTGTTAACACCTGATGAAGGGGAAAGTTCCCTGAAATGTTGTGCATATGTTGATTAAAAAAGTTGCTCCGTAGAGCTTAAACTATAATTCCGTGTGCGGATATCATCCTTTTTCTGCTAGTCCTGTCCATGAGTTTGCACTAAAACAGTTATAGAATGAAGTGCAAGTGTAGTCAATTATTGGAGAGTACTATAACTCCAAACATCTCCAACCATACGTAAGTCATAGTCCCTCTAAAATACCACTATTATATAGCTAGACTATCTGGAACACATAGTTTTTACTAGGAATGGGCAAAAGTTTTCACCTCAAAAGACAAACATGGGAAAAATTTAACTTTTTCACCAAGTGGAAAATATTTAGCAAAAAGTACCATTTTTGTTCACGTAGCTCATTGCCCTAAAATAAATGGAAACACACATGGCAAGTTTCTCTTCTTTTCCCGCAGGCATATGTCAGGTTTTCTCAGCATGATAATCTGTGTTTGTCAGAGGAGCAGAAAGCAGCACATTTTTGAGCTAGGGAAGGCAGACTAATAAAGTGGCGTTTAGGGAGCATTGTAGGCAGGAAATCTGTTCTGTGTATTGGTGAAGTCTGGGTGAATCTGGGGGACAAGAAAGGAGAAAGGAGTTTGACCCCAAATACTCCATAATTTGTTGTGACTGACTGGAAAGACACAGACAGTTGTGCTCCAAGTTTCCTCCTGATCTGGGGAGCCTGGGGCAGTGAGAAGGGAGAAAGGTGTTATCTCTGTTCTAGGGAAGTCTAGGGGTGGGAGAAGGGAACAAAAGAGAAGTACCCCAAATACCCCAAAAGTCTGAGTGACTGTTAACTGTGACCCAAGTTTCTTCCTGATCTACCTGTTATCTCTGTCCTAGCAGAGTCTGGTTGAAGCAGCAATTGAACAAGGACTATGTTTTTTGTTGTTTTTAGTTGACAGTGATAAGGATAGCTAATTAAAATAAATAAATAATATTTTTTAAATTGATTGGTGACAGAGACCCAGATGTCAGCTGTGACTGAGGCATACTGATACTATAACGAGTATTTTTTAGTGACCCAAGGCAATCATCGCACTCAATCAGTTCTATTGTAAAAACACACAAATTAGTTGAGTACAATACAAAAGTGATAGGGAAAGAGGGAAAAAAGTGATAGTCTGGCTGCAGTCATGGTTACTGCAGCATGTGCAATAAATGATGGTGATCCCTCTCCTCCTAAGGAAGATGTAGTTTGTCAAAGTCCCACCAAAATTTCCACCAACACCAGCACCAGTACTATTAAAAAACCTTTTAAAAGCACTGAAGACAACAACAAGTTGCATTCCAGTGTTGATGGCATAGCGCAAGAAGATGTGGCAGCTCAACCAACTGCTGCATCTGACAGTGAGGCAAACAAACACAAAAACACCTGTCTTGAAAGTAGTAGTGGACATTGTGAAAATCCCACAAACAGGAAAATTAAAAAGAAATTGTTTGAGACCTCTTAAAACCTAGAGTAATATAAAAGTAGTGGGGACAGTATATGTCGGATTTAGCTGAGGGAGCAGTATATGTCGACTTTAACTTGAGGGAGCAGTATATGTCAGATTTAGCTGTGGGTTTGAGGTTCTATGGCTACCAGTGGGCAAGGGAAAAAGGCTGGGGAACAAGTGGTATTCACAAATCCCCATAGATGCTGCCTGACCCCCAGCCTTGTTCCCTTGGAGGGTGCACAACACGTATCATATATGATACATAACTAAGTTGATAATTGTGTATTGCTTGGTGTACTGTTTTAAAACCCTTTGAGTGCCACAGGAGTGAGCAATGTACATCCCTATGGAACACAAAGGGATAAAGGTGTACTGCTGTCCATGGTGGTTAAAGTACCCTCTCTGCTTCCCTACTGGTCATGTGGGAAAGCAGAGAGAATGCTCTCCAACTTCAGAACTGTCATAGTGTTGCTGATGTGCAAAGAGAGGAAATCTTTTTCACATCAGCAACAGTTCACAAACCTCTCTGCTTGTGATTGATTGAAGGCTGTTACTGCATAGGAAAGTACAGGGAGATCCCAACTCTGCCAACCTCAGGTAGGCAAAGCTGAGACTGTAAACTCCAAAAGCAGAGGCTGCCATTGGAGTTTAGTGAATGAGCTGAAGTGCCACATTAACATATCAACACCCCCCTTACATACAAAACTGTCTAATTATCCTGCATTTCCATATGGAAATGAGTCATTATGCTTCATTTCCATAAGAAAATAAGCCATTGTCGATGTGATGAGTGAAAGTTCGTAAACCTGTCGGATGGATGTCGATATGGGCAGATTTTGTTGGACTGTTGGTAATGTGATGTTGAAGACACTTTAGTGAATACTGTTGCTGTGCCTTCAACACAGCTCCAACAGAACATTGACATTTTCAGCCCTATTCGAACTTTAATGAATCTAGGCATTGTTTGCTGTTTAATTTATCTGATCCACAGAGATTGCATTTGCAGTATGATTCATCTGATCCACAGAGACTGTGTTTGCTGTATAGTTCATCTGATCCACAGAGACTGTTTGCTGTATAGGTCGTCTGATCCATAGAGACTGTTTGATGTATAATTCATCCATTCCTCTGAGTCTGTATTTGCTGTATAATTCATCCTATCCACAGAGGCTTTGTTTGCTGTATAATTCATCTGATCCACAGAGACTGTGTTTGCAGTATAAGTCATCTGATTCAAGGAGATTGTATTGCTAATTTAATTAATCTGACCCACATAAACTGTGTTGCTACTATAATTCCTGATCCTCAGAGAACTGCTCTATCTGCCTCCAGCCCTCTGATGGACTTACTTGGCCTGTTGGATGAGTTAGACTGCTCCTGGGATATTTAAACCTGTCGCTTTGGCTAGAGTCTCATCTACTGGCTTGATCCCCAGCTTCTGGGGAAGAGTCTTACTGCTGTCTGTCTGCTTTGATCACTAGCCTTGCCCACCAGCTTCGCACCCAAGGATCTGGAGTTGAGGCCATGTATCAACAGCCATGACTCCTTTTCCTTCTAACCAGAAGGATTCTCCTTTGGGCTGAAGTCAATCTCATTGCAATTCACATCAAGGGAAAATAAAATGTCCAGATAGACACCTTAAGTCAAAACCGATTCAAAGAGCGGAATGGTCTTGTGTCATATGTGGGGGTACTCCTCAAACTGGTTTAAAGACAGACAGGCAGAATATGAAACTTCCTGGGTTTTTCTCCCAGTTCACTCAGAACAAACCAGAGGCAGTGAATACCCTTTTTCAGACTTAGTCCTTCCAGTTGGGATACCTTTTTTCACCTGTGGTCTTCTTCTAAGAAGATTATCCAGGACAAGGCTACGGTCATTCTCATAGCTCTGTAATTGCTGAGAATATCCTGGTTTTCCATTATCAAGGCACTGGCAATACTGCAGTCATTCTGCCTTCCCAGAGATAAGGTCCTTCTGTATTAGGGATCAATTGTTCATCGATAAGCCTTCAAACTGAACCTCAATGAGTGGTTCCTGAGTGCCAGATCTTAAAGGTTAAAGGTCTGCCTCCTGCTGTTATCACTCTACATCTTAAGTCAAGGTGAACTAGAACTTCAAAGTCTTATTCTCAAGCCCGGGAGAAGTTCTGCTCTTGGAGCTGTGAAAAAGGGGCTGCTCCTTTATCTTTCCTCCATTCTCTACTAGGTGTCCTCTCAGAATGTTTTTCTAAAGGTTTCTGCCCCAGTATGTGTGAGATAGTTGTATGATTATTACAACCAATTTTCCTCATCCACACACTGGTAGAATATTTGCACTAAAACAGATCACACCAGCTGCTACATGTACTGTGTTTAGAGACAAAAAAAATGAAAATAGAGTATCAACACATTTTTGAGCCATGGTGCATCAACTAATTGTTTCAAAGCCTAAAAATAGTGAAGATTGGTCTAAAACTATACTGCAATTATAACATGTTTCAATGAAAACTCTGGATTGTGTGTAGCTGGGGACTGCATGAAAAACTCTCATTAATGTCTTAGATATAAGCTAACACAGTGGCTTCTTAATTTATTTTCTCATTCTTATTTTTTCTTTCTCTCTTTTTGTCATTTTTTCTTTCTAATTTCTCAGTCACTTTCACTTATTTGCCTATGTGGTTCATCTTAAATCTTGCTCATTAGAAATAAATAGTAGCCCAATTATATATGTCTGTGGAGAGTGTAATTCCCAATCTTATCCACAAGATGCCACCACTTTACTTACACAATAAAGCATGATGATCTTTGTTTCTGATTTCTTGATTTGTGGGTGCACCACATGAAAGTTGTTTTCCTGTGACATCACTTCAGGTCACTATACGTTTTCTACATGTGATTCTTTTTCTTGAGGGTGAATAAAACATGACAAAGTGTATTTGTGAACATGTCTTGATAAATATTGAAAACATTGATATATTTGCACACAGCTGTGATCATCTATCTATCTGCATATCAATTCATAAATGCAAATCTGTTGGAGGAACAGCACCCACTGGAGTTAAATATACTGTATGGCTATATTGTGAATAATAAACATTTATTATCTTTGGTCAGTGTTTGAAAAATCAGTTACCTTTCTTAAGACAAGTATGTTTAACCAATACTGTGGTTTTAACGCTGTACGTATGATTATTTCCTGTTAATAGGTTGTTGTGACATAACATTAAAATGTTACATCTGTGATGTTTATTGGACTCTTGGTATTTGGGACACTTACGCACATTCAATGGAGAAATTATTCTTGATTGTATTTTTATCTGTTTTTCTTTGTTGTATGAACTAGTTATTTTCTTAATATGTGATCAATTGGTGGTGACATTACTGTGGCGAGGGTGTGTTAGACACCAAGTTTGACTGTAATGTTTACTATAATAACATGTGAATGATGTGATCCACTGATTCACTGGTAGTCACAGAACCACACATACACTGACACCCTAGTCTTGGTATACTGGTAGGTACAGAATCAAAAATACACTCCATTTTCCTGACTCTTATCTCAGTATAGTCACAAAGTCACACATAGATTTGACACTCCAACTTTCTTCCACTGTCATACATGTTACCAAAGACTCACATGTGCACTGTCTGACACCCCAGCTGTGTTTCACTGGTAGTCACAGAATCAACATACACTATCCGACACCTTAGAATTATCCCACTGCTAGTCAAAGAACCGCTCACACACACAGTGTCCCTAAAGTCTTGCTCCACTGGCTTCACATCTGTAAAACTCAGACTATCTTTCCACTCACAAGCAGGAATCAATGAGGTCTCTTTAATCTACCCCATTCACCCACAGGTCTTTAACTCTCTGCCCCTTCACCCATATCTCTTTTACTTTTTCATCTTTCCACTAGTCTTTCATCATCACAATCACACACACATTTTTGCTGCCCGCAAAAATAAAAGGAACCCTTCCAAAAGATCTCACCCACCATGTACAGGTGCCCATCCTTCCAACACCAACCACAAGCTCACATTACATAAAAACCACAAGAAAAAACAAAGATCAAGTGGACACCATCCATCTATCCAACACAGCCCACATACTCACATTACATAGAGACACAAGAAAAAGAGAGACCAAGGGGGCACTACATAATGTACTAAGTAAAAATGGTGCCAAACACAGAAAAAAAGAAATCAAGAGCCTCTGTCCCAGTGCCCATTATCCCTCCCCAAGGGCACAAAGATTGGAGGCAAAAAGCCCAGATGATGACTAGAGAAGTCTGGGCTGAAAGTTCCATGATGAACATATACCTGCATTATCATCATTTTCTTGTGCTAGGGTATGGGGAGGGAGGTTTACCCACTGTCCCTGCGCCAGCACTCTCAGCATCCCCTACCTCCTCCTCTAGTTTAACACATTTGCTTACACTACCTCCCCCACCAGCTAATAGTGAGTCTGTAGATGTGAGGATCTAGCAGTTTGTGCCCACCCACTGCATACTGGGACACAAATGGCAATGGGGTGGAGATCAATTGAATGCAAGGTATCAAGGAGTATCTGAAGGCATTCCATCCCATTGAATATGCTAAGCTGGTGGCAGGAAGGATTCATTAATTTTATTAAGTATTCTCAGCATCATGTGTGCCTAGCAGAATGGACAAAGGACAAAATGACAGTAGTACTTGGTTTATTAGTTGGTGCAGAAGCATAACTGACTAACTTCTTCTCTCAAGATGTACCTGAAGTGGGGTTGGAGCTCGTTGTAGTATGGCTGCTGCCTCTGTAACACTAGGGCTAGTGGTAAGTAGAAGCAACAGAGTATCACCTCTGAGTCCCATGCAGCATCCTAATCCTCCTGCTGCTTAGATGACTCAGTAGCAGGAATTACAGCAGTAGCAAATGCTAGAATGTCACAAGTAGCTTTTCCCACAATACCATCTAGCTCTACCTTCACTAGGCCAGTAGGGCATACAATTTTTTTCAGGGCTTGTTTTTTGCAAACCTGATGCCTACATACATTTTTTTCAGGGCTAGCCTCGAGTTAAGCCTGCACAAAATCTATTGTTTCAAGCCTAGCCTTGCTGTAATATGTTGAATGCTTATGTTTCTGTAAGCCTGTAAAAGAAATATTCTTTCAGGTTTTTCTCTCTGCAAGCCTTTCAGAGTGCTGCCCAATATTTTTAAAGAAATAATAAAGAGTTAAAACTTCCACTGAATGTGGCAGATTCATATACTGAGTCTAATTTAAGCTTGCATTATTCTCAGATTATTGACAAACATTAATCAGTGGTCATAGCAGCGGTCCAACAGTGGTATATGGTAGCAACCCTTCAAATCCCTCCTTCTCATCCCCTGTGCTTCTGTTAATAGAATATGGGATGTGGGTTTCCTTGACATGTGTGGCTTTGGCCACTTCTGCTGCTTGTTACTCAGATGGTATTAGATGTTGTTTCATTGTTAGGAATGTTAGTCTTAACACTGATGCTTGATAGCTGTGTCTTACCATAATTTACAATAGAACCCTCTGCAATGAAAGCCCACTCAGATGCTACACTTGCTGGAGACAACATGTGTTTCCACGGCAGTATTTGTCAGTCCTGCAAGTATGCTGAAGCCATGACAAATGCAGTGGGACTACTTTTAGGAGCTACACTGTTCCATACTCTGGTAACAATTACAATAGAAATATGCTGCCACCACCACAAATGTTTGATTGCCCTCAGACTCATGAATTGCTTTAAGTGATAACGGTGGCATGTTTTCAGAAAAGTGTTGGGAATAGGATATTCTTGTTGATGTTGAGCTTCTTCTGCTGCTTGTATAAACACTTAGCAGACTTCCTTTTCACTGTGTTTCCTGCCAGCTTTTTCTCTCTCTCATCCTCCACAAATGCAACCCTTCACTCGATCTATAAGTATATCTTTTTATTCTTTGACTTAATTCGATTCCTCAGAGAGATGCTACTGATCATGACTCCTTGTTGTGACAAGCTGATCATAAACTTTGTGTTTAAATCGGGGGTCCTGAAAAGTGCCAGAATGTATTCCTAATTGCTTTTAAACGGAAGCTATGTGAGAATCCTGCTCAAAGTATGCTAACATGTACTTCACCAGCATGTCTGTGTTACAATTATGATAAGATTCTTCAGCTATGCTCCTCAGTTTTTTCTGCAGTACTTATATCAGTGGAAGAATTTCTCTAATTCCTGACCCTAATATCTAACCAGCATGGTTGCCTCCTCAAAAGGTTTCAGCAGCATACATACATCACACATTAGTTGCCATTACAGATGTGACAAAGAGACTCTCTCCAAAGCCTTCCAGTTTCGTATGATGTGCTCTCAAATGGCCTTATTTTGCTTGTGCAAATGCTCTAGTATGTACAATGTGAAATTCCACCTAGTAGGGACCTCAATTTTCAGCTGGTGATGGGGCAGGGTGTTATTCTCTTCTATGGGATATAATGCATTGCATGCACTGTAGGTGTGGTCAAAATGGGCACTGATTTTGTGGATGATATTCAGCATCTCTCTGAAGATTTTGGATTTTACGAAGAATCTTGTCACAACTAAATTTAGAAACAGCAAACAAATGATGCTCCAAGGAAGACCCGCAGATATCTAGATATAAGCAAAGGGCTGCACTCTCAATAACCACTCGTGATGCGTGCTAGCCAGAGTTCCCTTCTTTCCCCTTCAAGATTGCTCCATATGCAATAGATGACTGCACCGCTATCAACAAGTGGCACGAAGGCAAACATTAATAAAACATAGTCACTTTATTCCAAAAATATTAAAAATACATACTCAATCTTCAGACGTTGGGGAGCAGTCTCATGTCTCATGTAGTGCAAAAACTACTCAGTCCACGTGTTTCAAACTATACAAGCTTAATCATGACTATCAAGCCATGTTCACAACCGGTAACATTTAAACGTTAGATCACCAATCGCAAGAGATCTCCAATTAGTAAACGGAAACAGTCCTATCTCTACAAACTAGCTTCAAAGCAAATAGCCCATCAGTCAGTACATGCCATAAAGGCAGTGTCTGGGCCGACCTAAAATTGGACATTCAAAAGAATGTCCAAGCGACCCAGTGCATTAAGTGCGTCCCAGGTGAATATACAGCATGCATATTACCCACTGAATCTTAACATGGCCACAAGCATACATAAATGATACACTGAGTCATAAAGTTAAACAGTGGAGTGCATACATCTATCCAATGAATTCAACCAGAACACACTAAAAAGAACAGCCGTTCCAACAACCAATAAGAAAACTCTGCCGACTGGTGATATACCCTAAAACCACTAATAGATATTATAATTAAATATTATAATAAAAATCCAAATCCAAATCAAAGTAAATTAGAGTAAATTAGAATAAGTTGCCATGACACACAAATTATGTCTCACTCTTCATAAAATGAATCAACCCTGATCTTTCCTACTCTTGTTTATCTTGAAATTGTTAAACCCGTTGTGTTACAACATTTTCCAGTATCCAGTCTCTCACAAAAGGGCAGGAGTATCACAAAGGAAGCACAAAAAGCACATTTATGTAAAAAAATCTCAGCTTTTAATGATCACCATAATTATAATCATTATCATTATGATAATTATGATCATAGCAAAATGCAATTCATGCCAACTCTGTGAGCTCTAATGACCCGTGGATGATAATACAATCCAACTCCCCTACATATAGTGAGAGATCTCAAACCTCATAACATATATCCAAGTCTACTAATGAAATAAAAAATAAAATGAAGGAAAAATGTAACAACACTAATATATGTAGCTCATAACCCTCATAATAATCCGACTTTCAAACTATGATGATCATCTCTAATCCATTACAGGGCATCAAAATAGGATGTATCCAAATGACTCTCATCAAAACCCAAGATGACATTAAACATAACACGAAACATCGTATTCTCTGTTTAGACCATCAAGGTTCCTGGTCTCCAGGTGGAGAATCCAGAATACCTCCCTCCTAGATAGACATCTATCCAGATCTCCCCCTCTGGAACCCAATTAAACTCTTTCAATGCCCTGTATTGATAACGAGTCATATTGTCTCCCATGATTTTCGGCAAAATGACACGCCACACTAGATCTCAGATTGCCTCACAACTAAATTTAGCACATAGGCAAAGCAGGGTACATGCACCAAATCACCTATTCTCAGCACAGCTATTATGTTATAGCCATTATCAGCAGACACAAAACCAGCTTTCAAGGAGCAGGGTACAAGCCATTTGTCTATACATCTGCTCTATTTTATTTAAAACATCTATGCCTTTGATGGACTATCTCTCAAAATTCTGCATGCACAAGGTGATGTGCTGCTGGTATGGGCTATCCTACTGCTCTTTTATTCATACTGTCAGAACCTGAGGCAAGATTACTGTCTGTTAGCTGGTGCTGCAAGCTAGTGTTGCCCACTGGTAGGAAGGGAACCCAGTGAGCAGTGACAGTTATATAGTCTCTTCTCTGCCCACTTGTCCACATATGTTTTGTCAGGAAGATTTTCTTGCTGCATGAAGTTTACAGCCCTTTGCTCACCACAAAGCATTCTTGAAAAAACTGCAGCTTGGCACATGCCAGAGAGGAGCTACACATGACATCAGATCTCTAAAACCTCGTTTATTGGATTAACCACAACATTAGAGCAGGTGGTTGAGGTGCTGGCAGCATGTGTAGGCAGCTATGACTCTTGTCATTATTATTATTATTTGACACTCTCCCTCATAGAAGACTCATTAATAAATTGCAGTGTTTGGGTCTGGATGTAAAAATAGATAAATGGATAAGGCAATGGCTGACTGACAGGAAACAGAGAGGGTGGTTGTCAATGGAGAATATTTGGACAAAGGGAGTGTTACTAGTGGGGTACCTCAGGGATCAGTACTGGGGCCAATTCTTTTTAATAATTGTAATAGTGATTTTGCAAAAGGTCTTCAAGGTAAGGTATGTCTTTTTGCAGATGATACAAAGATGTGCAACAGGGTAGACATTCCTGGGGGAATAAGCCAAATGACAAATGATTTAGGTAAATTAGAAGAATGGACAAGAGCATGGCAGCTGCAGTTTAATGTTGATAAATGTAAAATAATGCACTTAGGATGTAAAAATCCAAAGGAAAAATATACTATTAAGGGTACTGTGCTGTCAGAGACAACAGAGGAAAGGGATTTAGGATTAATTGCTTCTAATTACTTAAATGTAGGCAGGCATGGTAACAAAGAGGTATGGAATGCAAGAAGGGAATAGCAGTGGAATTGCAGCATAAGTGGTAGAAGTTAATACAGTGACATAATTCAAGCATGCATGGGATAGGCATAAGTCTGTCCTGAACATAAGACAAGACCAAGGACCAAATAAGGTTTCAGGTTTTTACAGTAGGAAAATGGGCAGATTAGATGGGTCAAACGGTTCTTATCTGCTGTCAAATTCTATGTTTCTATGAGTCATACTCCTCTGCAGGAAGAGCCATAGGCACTATTTCGAATGAAGCAACTCTTGGCACACTCTCCACCAGAACTACTTGTATTATGTACCCCAGAATGCCAAGAACTTTTAGGAGTGCTTCTGTTGCTGATAGTTGAGGCACTTTTGACATGTTGCTGGTATGTCTCCCAGTCAGACCTATGTTTGTGCTTAAGGTGGGATCTCAGTGAGGAGGGGCCTAGGTGTGAACCTTCTTTACCCCTGCTCACGTGTTTAACTTTTTGATCATGAGTGAAGTATCTTCATACTGTGGACTTCATAGTCTGAGGGGTTCCTGAAAGGCTTCTACTACTACTGGGGCTAGATAATGCTGCAATTGTACTACTACTGGCTGCAAAAATTGCTGCACTTCCAACAGCAGCAGAGCACTCATCATAGCTAGGATTGTGGATGGTGATAACCTGTGTTGTTTCTGGTTACTCAACACTAGTGTGAGTGGAGTTTGGACTTGGAAGCTAACAATGTTGCTGATTACTGACCAGGATGATTGTGTATTTTATGGCATCTTTTCCTGCCCGGGTCAGATTTTCCAATTGCTTTCTCATACAGTTGATAAACAGGCACCGTGTTTGTGAAAGATTGAGCATTTGCCTTTCAGCTAATTTTTTAGTCATACCATCATCTCTCTCACTCTCAACTTCATCTGTATCTAATGAAGTGTAGGATGCTGGACAGATATATTCTAGATCTAGAGCTGCATCATCATCATCATTAGTTCATCACCAGCATCACCTGCTGCTTCTTCCCCACTATTATATTCCTCTAGGCTTTTATAGGTCTGAAGCAATTTCTTTTTAATTTCCCCTTAGAGGGGTTATCACAGTGTTTGCTACAACATTCAGGACAGGTGTTGAGCTTGTTTGTCTCCCTGTCAGATCTAGAAGTCGACTCCACTATGCCATCAACACAAGAATGTGACTGTTGTCTTCAATGTTTTTAGATAGTTTATTAAAAATATTGATGCTGGTGGTAGGGGAACTATTAGTGAGACTTTGACAAGCTGCTTCCTCTGGAGTAGAGGGTTCGCATCACTAATCGCACATATTGCAGCAACTGAATCGCAAATTCTGCACCTTGGTCATTGATGTCAATAGGTGCAAATTTAGCGCCTGCTGTGCTTTTTTGCTGGTTGGTACTGTGTAACAGCACAGGTAATAGAATACCTGTCTGTGATTTCAAACTACCAACGGTAGTTTAATTTTCCTAACACTGCCAATTAAATCGAGCCCCTAGCGTCTTGATAGCTTGTATCCCAGAGCCACTCAATTAGCCAATAGATTTATCATTATTACTCTACCAGTCTCCTGCATTTTCTATGGTTAACACGTACCACCCTTTACCGAAACTATTAAGAGAGATGGGGTCTGCTTGTTGGATAGAAGGGCAGTCTATACTCATGTTTTATTTCCTGGGCAGAGAGAGTATGCATGGATAGATTTAAAATATTTAAGGGTGTTGTATATCTAACCTTTTTTTGTCTCATTCTTCTTTCTTTTTGGTCTTTCCTTTTTTCAATTTTATGGTTCTTTCTTTCTCTGTGTACTCCTAATGGTTTTGACAGATTTACATGCTCCACTCCATTCTAAAGGAGGATCTTCCACTGGCTACTTGTCCTTTTCCCTTTCTTACACTAAGCTGGTATTGCAATTTAACAACATGGTCATATCACTGTTGATGAATTCAGACTCTGCAGGAGTTTGTTATAGTGTAAGTTTCATAAATAACTAATTTAATCAATAGTTCTATCTATGTTATGTATGTAAAATGCTCTAGAAAGCCTAGTTATCTTTGTAAAATAGCGGTGTCTCACTGGCCCAGACGTCATTTTTGATTATCATCAGTAGGATAAAATCTTTCTCATTAGTTTAATCTGGCAGTTATGTCACTGCAATGCTTTGGACACCTATGTGGCTCTTCAATAGTTAAGGTAATCACAAAATGCATTCCCACTTCCCCCAGCACACAAACTCCTAAAATTAGGATTATTCAGTTACATCTGCCTAACTTTTAAAATCTGATTGTTTTAGAGTACTTCCTAAATAGCCTCAAGGTTCCACACCGGATATCAGTTTTGATGTCACTCCCTGTCAAGGTTTGGCTTAGCTACTCTTTCTATGCTGCTTGATTCAGCTGTCTGAGCTAATCTAGTATTCTGCTATCTATTGCTGCTGCCTTCCCTGTTCTGAGTCTGGCTGAATCAGCTGACCTCTCTGTGATTGCTCACCTGACTGCTATCAGCTAACCCTCCCAGGGTATTTAAAGCAGCTTGGCTCACTTCCTGGTCTCCTTGTGTTTGCTTCTGGCTGCAACAGTGTTCTACTGCATTCCTGATTACATATGCATGACCTGGCTTCCTCTGACGTCCCTTCTGTTCGTGACTGCTGGCTTGTTCCAGACATCACTAAGCTCTGTATTCCTGACCCTGGCTTGGCTGAGTACCTGTTTTGGTTCCTGACCCTGGCTTGTCTTTTGGTTTATGCTTCTGGATCACGATTTTGCTTTGTTTGCTTTTGTTATTTTAATAAAGGTGATTTGCACTTTACATTTTTGTGTCTGTCTGGTTCCTGGTCCCTAACAGTACAAAAGGGCCATGAATTCAGGAGGCACAGGCAATCCACCAAATGTTATTTTCAGGCTTGACCAGGTAGACCAGCTCATGGACCAGTTTGCGTTAGTCCTCCACACTTTGTTACTCCATACTGCGCATCTGGCTTCACCACCTCAGCAACCCCCTGCCTCTATAGCCTTGTGGTTTCCTTACTCTCTGACAGATCTTTGGCATGGGCTAACCCCCTTTGGGAGATGCAGAAACCCATAGTGTACAATTACCCTGAGTTTGTGGCATCCTTTAAAAGGGTATTTGAGGTACCGGGCTGCTCCACCTCTGCTGCCAAGAAACTAATATCCATCAAGCAGGGTACGAGGATGATTTCGGATTATGCCATAGAGTTTCATACCCTGGCAGCCGAGGTTGGTTGGAATAATGAGGCTTTCGTGGCTGCTTTCTCTAATGGGCTTTTGGATACAGTTAAAGATGAGATTGCAGCCCGGGACCTCCCCAGATATTTAGAGGAACTGGTCTCATATTGCATCTTGATTGACTCCCATATCTGTGAGAGACCTTCCTTCCGGGAGCGCCTGTGGAGGCATCTCATCCATTTAGCCCCAAGCTTTTTGTTCCCACCCATGCCTCCCTCTTCTCCCATGCCTCCTAGTCTCGAGACCTCAGACAAGGTGGAGCCCATACAGCTTGGGTTCACTCGCCTTTTGGTTGCTGAAAAGACCTTTAGGAGGAAGGAGGGCCTGCGCCTTTACTGCGATAAGGTAGGGCATATGCTGTGAACTTGCCCCACACGTCTGGGAAAACGCCCACACCTAAGGTTCTATAGGCAACAGACCTAGGTTGAGTCTCAGCGTCCCCGGCTATCCAGAAGGATAAACCTCTAGCCTCCATTGGGCTCTCTTGGGACGAGTGTTCCATTATTACAGAGGCACTTATTGACTCCGGTGCAGAGGGCCTCTTTATCGAAAGTGCCTTTGTCCAGAAGCACTCCATTCCATTGCAGCTCCATACCACTCAACTTGCCATTGAGGCGATTGATTGCAGACCCCTACAGCTGCTGCAGGTCATCCATGAAACCGTTCCTTTGTCTATGGCTGTAAGAGCTCTCCATCACAAAACCTTACAATTCCAGGTGATCCACTCTCCTCACTATCCTGTGATCCTGGGTTATCCATGGTTGTACAGACACAATCCCACATTTGATTGGGTAAGGGCCGAAGTCATGGCATGATCACCTAACTGTTCCAAGACATGCCTAGCAAAAGTGGTGAAGGTGCTAACCACATGCCCGGTCTTTTCACTGCCTGAAGAGTACCAAGAGTTCTGGGATGTATTTGATAAGGGCTGGGCTGGTGATCTCCCGCCTCACCGCCCATACGTTTGTACAATTGAGTTGCAACCGTATGCCATAGGGTCACGGTTTTCAGGCAAAGAAGGACAGACACAATGTCAAATATAAATAACCACCTTTATTTATAATGTACAGCAAATAATAATATAGCCCACACAACCCAAGAACTCAGGATGATATGACCCAGGGTCCTACCCGGAGCCACACACTGTGCTGCACACTGCACTACTGCGAGATACCGGAGGCTAGGCCTGAAGTGCGGATGAAACAACAGAGGGGGCAGTACTGATGCACCGGTCTCCACTCCGGGTCACACGACCAGAGGCAACAGGGAGCAAGAGCAGGACTGAACCATGGAACACCGAGACTGATGGTCAGGCACTCTAGGATAGTACTGAGCAAGTAGTCAGCCAGAGCCAGAGGTGAGAAAACGGGGACTAAACAGAGTGAGTTAGTCAGCCAGAGCCACAGATCAGAACCAATGTGGGTAGTCAGACAAGTCGGGGTCATACATGGAGCAGATTCTCAGATAAAGCACGGGTTACAACGGAGCACAAGAGACATATCACGGTGCCGTGATTCTGCCTAGGGACATTGTTACTTCCGGGTTTACCCTAGCTGCATTCTTATTGGTCCTGCGCTATGACTCCTCCCTGGGTTTGCCTTTATATACGCCCTCCTGTCACTATACAGGTGCCCTTTCGTGGTGTACGCGTATCTAGCGACTAGTAGCTCTTATTTCCTGTTTCCGTGTATGACCCAGCTCGCCTGACTACACTTTGTGCCTGACTCTCCTGTGATCTGATTCCGTTGCTGACCTTGGACTGGCTGACTAACTCCTTTGTGTACCGAACTGGTTTGGCTGAGTATCTGATTCCGTTACCGACTAGGACTGGCTGACTAACTTCTTGTGTACTGAACTGGCTTGGCTGAGTATCTGATTCCGTTACTGATTAGGACTGGCTGACTAACTTCTTGTGTACCAAACTGGCTTGGCTGAGAGTCTGATTCCGTTATTGACTAGGACTGGCTGATGATCCGTTATCACCGATATGGCTGGGCTAGTGTCTGGTGGTTGTCCTGACTGGCTGTAAGTCCATGTGTGCCGACCTGGTTGTGCTTCTAGTTCCATTGCTCACGGGACTGGTTAATTCCCTCTGTGTACCGATCAGGGAGACACTGGTTGCAGACCGGTTATGTTACGTACCTATCTCTCTCCCGCTCGCTTGCCGCTCCTATAGTCTCCTGGAGCCTGCGGGAGTCCCTGCACTCACCAGTGTCTGTGTTGCCTCTGGTAACCCTATAATATCTGTGTCCAGTCTGTACCACACTTTTGCTCGCATTGCCTCAGTTCACCCTATTGGCTTAGGGTAGTTATATTGCCAGCATCTGGCGTCTGTTGCCGCCGTTAACCCTAGCATGCTAGGGGTCCATCACTGCCAGAACCCTGTCTGGATTGCCTCTGTTAACCCTAGCGTTCTAGGGTTCAGTCACTACCAGTGCCACAGCCATGTTGCCTCCATTAACCCTAGCGTGCTAGGGTCAAGTTGCTGCCATAGTCCATTCTGTCTTGCCTCCGTTAACCCTAGTGTTCTATGGTCAAGCCGTTGCCAGAGTACTGTCTGTGTTGCCTCGATTACCCCTAGTGTTCTAGGGGCCAGTCACTGCCAGAGTCCTGTCCATGTTGCCTCCGTTTACCCTATCTCCTAGGGTCAGTCCTCTGCCAGTGTCTTGCCAGTGTTGCCTCCGTTAACCCTAGAAGTCTAGGGCCTAGTGTCTACCTGTACACTGTCCGTGCTGCCTTCGTTATCCCTAGTCCACTAGGGGATTGCCCTTCAGTTACCCATCGCCAGTGTCACCTACTGAGGTGTGGGACTGTTGAGGATATTCTTGTTCCTGAACCTTGCTAGAATTGGCCTTCAAGTCCAAGATCATCACACTTGTTTTGCTTACTACTACTGTGTGTGTATTTTCACCCTGACCTGCATCAGATCTGGAAAGTACTTGGTACGGACCTTATCTGGACCTGAGTGGGGCTGTTGTGCATTATTTTCAATACAGCTTTTAACCTTACCTAATTGTCTGAGAGTTCTTTAACATACAGTACAAACCATGACAAGACACTAGTGGAAACACCACGTAAGGGCAATGACTCCCAGGCCCAGAGAGGTTTATAAAGGAGTAGAAGAAGACGCACCCAATTAGGCCACCCTGAATAGGCCCATAAACAGGCGTCCATGCTAGTGCCTGTTTCCTGAGCAATGAGGAAGTGCGGCCATACAGAGGTAGATAGCACAGGAAAACTTAGCCTCTAAGGGAGACTGTGATACATACCTCCTCGAGGTTGAGTCTACCCTTTTTCTGCTGTGGAGAATAATATGAATGAGGAGTATGTTGCAGATGCGCTGTATACAATTTGGAACGGATGAAGGAGGGCCAAGAATGGAAAATCGTGTTTAACACCAGGAGCGGTCATTTTGAATGCCTCCTAATGCCCTTCAGTCTCTGCAATGCTCCCGCTGTTTTCCAGGAATTCGTAAATGATGTCCTCCGGGACATGCTCCAACATGTCATTTAGATGACATTCTGATCCATTCCGCCTCCATGGAAAGCCACCATGCAGATGTAGCTTGAGTTCTGCAAAAATTAAGAGATATATCACAGTGCCCGTGCTCCTGGCTGCAGGCGGCGACATTCTGATTCTCTTATTTCCATATCTCATTCTGATTGGCCAAGTATCTTTGTCGCCGCCCTGTGATTGCCTTTATAACCTCTGTCATGTCTACACTATGGTGCCCTTTCGTGATGTACTAGTTCCTGACTTTTTCTCCATTATTGCTGATCGTGTATGACCTGGCCTGCCTGACGACGTTCCTGAGACTACTGTATTACTGCTGCTCCCATGCTGACCGTATCTGGCTGAGAACCCACTCCGTTACTGACCGTATCTGGCTGAGAACCTGCTCTGTTGCTGACTGTATCTGGCTGAGGTCTCCGCTCCCTTCAACACTTCCTCGGGTTCGATAATTACTACAGGAAATGTATCTGCAATTTTAACTCGATTGTAAAACCCCTTGCCGACATGACCAAAAAAGACGGTAACTCCCTGCACTGGTCTCCGGAGGCCAACAAAGCATTTGAGGCATTAAAAGTTGCCTTTGCTGCAGCACCCATTTTGGCACACCCGAAACCCAATCTTCCCTTCATACTTGAGGTTGATGCGTCTGAGACAGGAGTAGGCGGCTGTCATGGTTTGTTTTGACTCTCAGACACAGAGTAAGATAAAAATCAAACTTTATTGAAAAGTTTAATGGGAAGCCTCAAGGGTCCTGAACATACATATATATCACATACACAAATAGGTTCAAACAGTAGCTTTACAAGATACAGTATGGTAGGCTCTACCGGCCTTGCCAATGTACCGGGCAAGGCAGCCTAAGGTATGGAACAATAATCAGACTAAGGCTCTACCAGCCCTGCCAATATACCGGGCAGGGCAGCCTGGAAAATGACACAATTGCAGGAATAAGGCTCTACCGGCCTTGCCAATATACTGGGAAAGGCAGCCTGGAGGATAACATGACAATCTGAATTGGCTTTACCGGCCTTGCCAATATAGCGGGCAAGGCAGCCTAAATGACTGAAGGACAGCTCCACTAGTGCTGTATAGATGGAAGCAGCAGCACAAGATGGTACAGTGGATCAAACCAGTATCACGTATAGGACAACCAGGGAGGTCCAACCGGTGCAATAACGGAGGCAACTAGCATCCGGTGAATATGGAGTAAACCAGTACCGCGTACTGGACAGCACTAGGAATGCCCTACCGGTGCGGTAAAGAATATGCTAGCAACCGGTGTAATGGAGTAAACCAGTACCAAGTACTGGACAACAGGAACTCCCTACCGGTGCAGTAATGGAAGCAACAAGCACCCGGTAAATATGGAGTAAACCAGTACCACGTACTGGAGAACGGTAACGCCCAACCGGTTCAATAATGGAGGCCGCAACAACCGGTGAAAGTGGAGTAAACCAGTACCGCGTACTGGACAGCAGTAACGCCCAACCGGTACACTATTGGAGGCAACAGCAACCGGTGTATGTGGCGTAAACCAGTACCGCGTACTGGACAACAGTAAAGCCCATCCGGTGCAATATTGGAGGCAGCAGAAACCGGTGAATGTGGAGTAAACCAGTACCGTGTACTGGACAACAGTATTGCCCAACTGGTGCAATATTGGAGGCAGCAGCAACCGGTGAATGTGGAGTCAACCAGTACCGCGTACTGGACTATGGAAACGCCCAACCAGTTCAATAATGGAGGCAGTAGCAACCGGTGAAAGTGGAGTAAACCAGTACCGCGTACTGGACAACAGTAATGCCCAACCGGTGCACTATTGGAGGCAACAGCAACCGGTATATGTAGAGTAAACCAGTACCGCGTACTGGACAACAGTATCGTCCAACCGGTGCACTACTGGAGGCAACAGCAACCGGTGTATGTGGAGTAAACCAGTACCGCGTACTGGACAACAGTATCGCCCAACCGGTGCAGTAATGGAGGCAGCAGCAACCGGTGAATGTGGAGTAAACCAGTACCGCGTACTGGACAACAGTATCGCCCAACCTGTGCAGTATTGGAGGCAGCAGCAACCGGTGAAAGTGGAGTAAACCAGTACCGCATACCGGACAAAGGAAATGCCCTGCCGGTGCTGAAGTGTGGGCGACTAGCACCCGGTGGATTGGAGCAAACCAATGATCAGAATGTTGCCCAGACGCTCAAGGTCGATGAGACAGATGCCAGCCAGAATCCAGGAGCAGGAACGACAGACAGGCCAGGACAGCTACTGGAACAGCAGGACAGCCAACCCGGGTCAGGAACGGAGCAGGCACAATGGCAGCACTGGATCAGGAACGGAAGCTGGAACGTCAGCCCAACCGTATCAGGAACGGAGGCAGGAATCACGCTGGAGTGACACTGGCGTCTGGAAGAATCGCTGACACTGGTAACTGAGCAAACAGGCCCAAAGATACAGGTACAAGGCAGGTGACTACTGACATAGAGACACCACGAAAGGATGCCTCAGCCCAGTCTATAAAGGCAATACTGGGCGGGCAATAGACAGGCTGCCAATGGAGAGTACACACACCTGACTGACAGCAAAAGTCAGCAATCACGGGCACCGTGATAGTGGCCTCATGTCTCAACATCCTACTCCTGAGAGCCAGTTGCACCTGTGTGGGTATTTGTCGAAGAAGCTACGTCCTGCGGAGTGCAACTATGAAATTGGTGACCATGAGTTGCTGGCTATAATACTTGCTCTTAAAGAGTGGAGGCATTTGATCGAAGGAACTTCAGTGCCAATCCTAATCCTCACTGATCACAAAAACCTCACTTACCTGTCTGAAGCTAAGCGCTTGACTCCAAGACAGGCCCCATGGGCCTTATTTCTGTCCCATTTTAATTATGTGGTCTCGTACCTGCCGGGCACCACAAATGTGCCTTATCCAGACAGTTCTCAGGCTCTAAGGTGGAGAGCTCTCCTAGTCCTATTATCCCTCCGGACAGAGTACTGGCCACCATACGTACAAGCATTACATCTCCCCTCGGGGACAGAATATGGGCCACCCAAGAATATGCACCTTCTGAAACTCCTTCTGGGCGCTGTTTCCTACCTAGTAACCTCCATACCAAGGTACTTTCCACATACCATAATACGAAGTCAGCAGGGCATCCCGGTATGAACCAGCTCCTCTGGTTAGTTTCCCTTCTTTTCTGGTGGACAGAACCTGGCAAAGATATTGCTGCCTTTGTCACTTCCTGTCCAGTTTGTGCACAGACCAAATCACTCCACGTCACCTTCCAGTGGGCCTTCTCCAACCCATACCCAATGGGGAAAAGCCATGGTCAAACCTTGCCATGGACTTCATAGTCGACCTCCCTTTGTCTAATGGTAACACAGTCATTCTCATTTTTCTAAAATGATTCACTGCATACCTTTCAAAAAGCTCCCATCCGCTAAAGAGTTGGCTACGGTATTTGTCAGAGGACTATCGACTACACAGGGTTCCCAAAGTCATAGTTTCAAACTGGGGTAGCCAGTTTGTTACGAGATTCTGGAGGGCCTTCTGTGCGCAACTAGGTATCCAACTTTCCTTCTCCTCGGCCTATCACCTGCAATCGAATGGGGCAGCTGAAACAGCTAATCAGGCCTTGGAACAATTCCTGCGGTGCTACATCTCAGACCACCAGAATAATTGGTCTGACCTGCTACCTTGGGCGGAGTTTGCTCATAACAGTACTGTCTCGGCTTCTACCCGGCTCTCCCCCTTCATGGTGAATTATGGGTATCAACCCTCCATGATTCCAGATTCGTTCTCACCCCAGGGGATTCCGGCATTGGAGGATCATCTCCAGTGAATCCATTCCGTATGGGTGCAGGTCCAAGGGTCATTACGACTCTCACAACAATCCTATGAGCTCCAGACCAATCGTAAACGCTTACCCACACCCTCCTACCAGGTTGGGGAGAGGGTCTCGTTGTCCTTCAGAAATCTCCACCTCTGAGTGCCCTCTCAGAAACTGGCTTCCCGCTTTGTGGGTCCTTTCCGTATCCTCTGACGTGTGAACCCTGTGGCCTATGCCCTAGACATCCCTCCCAATGTGCGGATACACAATATGTACTGAAACCCCTGCTATGCAATCGTTTCACTACGGTCACTCTTTGACACCATTCGGTGCCTGTTGATGGTCATGAGAAGTTTGAGGTCCGCTTCATAGTCGATTCTTGTAGGTTCCGAGGGAGTCTTCAATATTTGTTCCACTGGAAGGGGTACGGACCAGAAGAGCGCTCATGGGTTCCAGCCTCAGACGTGCATGCCCCCACCCTCCTCCATGCTTTCTATGCACACTTTCCTCATTAACCTGGTCCTGCCCTGTGTGTGTGTGTGGGGGGGTCATTGGGGGGTACTGTCAAGGTTTAGCTGAGCTGCTCTTTCTCTGCTGCTTGATTCAGCTGTCTAAGCTAATCTAGTACTCTGCTATCTATTGCTACTGCCTTCCCTGTTCTGAGTCTGGCTGAAACAGCTGACCTCTCTGTGATTGCTCACCTGACTGCTATCAGCCAACCCTCCCAGGTTATTTAAAGCAGCTTGGCTCACTTCCTGGTGCCCTTGTGTTTGCTTCTGGCTGCAAGAATGTTCTACTGTTTTCCTGATTTCCTGTGCATGACCTGGCTTCCTCTGATGTCCCTTCTGGTTCCTGACTGCTGGCTTGTTCCTGACATTGCTGAGTACCTGTCTTGGTTCCTGACCCTGGCTTGTCTTTTGGTTTACACTTCTGGATACGATTTTGCTTTGTTTGCTTTTGTTACTTTAATAAAGGTGTTTTGCACTTTACATTTTTGTGTCTGTCTGGTTCCTGGTCCCTAATACTCCCCCACTCTCAGGATACATTTCAAATATATTTTCTGCCTTTTGCACTCAAATTTAGATGCCCATTCAAGAGGCAGAACAAGGGAGGTAAAATTGTTGATGACAACGTTCTGCTTACACAAAGTGTCCATCTGATAAGCAATGGGTAGGAGTAATGGGTACATTTTTTTATATAAGTAATTTTAAAAGAGATGGCCTTCAAAGTCTAGAAACTGTATTTACTATATCAACGATCCTTGCCTTTAAATGTAATAATTTCCATAAAATGAAAGGGTAGTGCTTGAGTGAGGGGTGATCAGGTTTACAATAATTTTGTATTAGATGTTTATTATTATTTATATAGCAACATAATATTCCCCAGCTCTGTACAATAGGGAAGAGACATACAGAGACGTTAAAAAGTACAAATGGAACAAAGAAAATAAAAGAATCAGAGGGACCTACTCGTGAGAGCTTACAGTCTAGAGCAGTGGTTCTCAACCCATGCCGTCTGGGCCCAATAACAGGCCAGGATTTGAGGATTTCCTTGTTACAGAGCAAGGCAGTTAATAAATCAGATTGACTGAACCTATGATCAACTCACCTGTGTACTACCAAGGAAATTTACAGGTCCTAGTCTGTTAGGCAGCCCTGAGGGCATGAGTTGAGAGCCACTGGTTTAGAGGAAGGTAAGTGGTACAATGAAGGAGGGAGTGCTCTGGGTTATAAGTGCCTCTTGCAGCATGAACTGCTGGTTAGTGGGTGGAGTAAGAAATGCTATTTATCCTAATTTGCATACATTTTACAAATTTCTTATTCCCCCCCCCCCCCATAAATGAGTAGCTAGACTGGTCATTAGGGAAAGTAAATTTTAGAAACTGAGCAGAAAAATTTCTCATTGGTTTTAGTACCACATGTTCTCAAATACTTTAACAGGAGTCTGTGAGATAAAATTAGTGGCAACATTTATCACTTGCAATGGAATCCAGCTCTAAACCCTTTGAGGACAGAAGGTTTGTAACACATTGCAATGCAATTCAAAGCAGTGCAATGCACAACACTGTGGTCCTCAAGAAATTAGTAATAAGACCACAAAAATAATGTGATAAAAGGAGTTTAAGAAGTTTTCAGTGCACCTCAAAAGTTTGTATGACATAACCCTTACAGTACCAGTGGGGTATGCATCTCATTGCTCAGGAATGCAATGCACTGCACTCCTCTCTGGAACCCAAAGGGTTAATAGGTTTTTCTTATTGCAAAGCACTCTATAAACCAAGAGTAGAAATCTATTTTTTTAGACTTATGTTTGCCTAATACCAATTTACTAAGCTACTCATGGTTAAAATGTTCCCCTTAATGTTGATAGTGCCAAGGGAAGGATATGTGGAAGTGTACAACCATTTCAAGGTGCTCCTTTCCTCTGAGTCTTGTTTTATATCACGCATGAGACAAGGAGCAGAAGAACTGGCATAACGTTATTCTCTTTTCCTGAACATTCCATAGGGGAGGTGTTCAGAGCTTGCTAGTATTACGTTTGTAGTGATGGCAGAGTGTGTACACCGATACTAAAGTGATCATCACTACTACTACATACCTCAATGTTGTATGCTAATGCCAGTGTTCATATATTCCACTATTACGTTTGGCAAAATATATGTTTGTGTCTATGTGTTTGTAGAAATAAATATAGTTTATAGTTGAAATGATTTGTGAATTTAATATAATCCAATCTGGTTCCCTTATTGCTAAAGTGGTGTCTTAATTCAAAGAGTCAAGCAAATCTTTTTTAATTACTATAAGCTTGTTTTATTTTAGTTTGGGAGCGATGGGGACAACATTACACATGCTCGGTCCATTTAAAGGGATAGTAATGTTTCATAATAAAAGCAGCTCTAATTAATCATCATAGTATTTGGACTTTTGAGAGTGTTATTTCAATTCTGTCAGAGTTGTGGTTCAAGAGTAATTCAATGACAAAGTATCCCCCTCCCACCCCTTTTACTGATGTAACACTGCTCAGCCAGAGAAGAAGGGAGGTGCCCAGGTAGACTGCAGAAAGGGACAACCTTCAATTAAGATAAGGGAAAAACATGAAAAACTTGTCAAGGGGGGGCAGGGCTTTCATTGTTTTCATAGGAAGAAGATTGTCCCCTGCTATGTAAAAAAGAGTACTGAGTGATGGTTCATTCAAAAGTTTTTGCAACTCATGCTCACATTTTATTTGTTGCAATGCCTCCAGTACTATCCCTTTAAGCTTCAATAACCTTTGAATAAAATATTCCTCAGCAGGACAAACATGAAATATATATTTTCATGTTACAATTGTTAATTTTACAGTGGTTTGTTTCGTAATGGACTGAGCATGTGTTTGAAATTATTCATGAATCTACTGTTTATTTTTTTTGAAACTGAGCAAAACATGAATCTTTAAACAGCAATTATCATGAAAAATTTAGAAAAAACATATATTACAACTCAGCATTTTAGTAATTTATCACTGCTTCTTCCACTTATTTTTAGTGACAGCATTATAAAGTTACACACCTAATTGTACACCCCTCCTAATCCTCTTGCCCCATTTCTACTGGCTGTGTAGATCATTGGAAATTCACAGCAGCCAATAGGGATTATCAGCTGCTTCTTCAGAGCTCACTGGTCTGGGGAGAGATGTAAAATGCCAAGGTTTCTTAATGCTGCTACTCAAAGAGGTGAGAGTAGCCACATTTAACTAGAAGAAAACTGAGCTTTAACATTTTTTTTCTCATGTTGGTTGGTTTTTAACCCCTTAAATGCTAAAGGTATGCCCAAAGCATTGATAGTTATCATCCTAGCTAGTTAAATGATTTTGGATAATTGGCAGGTTAACCAAATAATCTTTAATAAAATGCTTATATAACAAATCTAATTTAATAATTATTCAGCTTAAATTGCTTGTATACTTAACAACGTCTCGGTAACTAAATTATCACTTTTGAAATAAAAAAAAGTGATAACATGATAACACATTGACTCTCTGGGGTTACATCTAATTGAGATAATATCAAATCACACTATAGTAATCAACAGGGCTGACTAATCAGTGTTCCTAAAATAACCAATTGCTTGATGATTCAGACTTGAGTAGTATGAAATGATATCACTCAAGAGATAAGTAACACCGGCTGAAAAATATCAACTCACCAAAAACAGCTAGGCAGACAAATTACATTAATGCAGTTTAAATGCTCATAGCTCTGACTTATTACAGGGTCACTATAAAACATGCTTATTGTAGGCTTTTGCAACATTGCAGTATGACATTTTCATAAGCATCTTGTATTAAATGGATTTGAACATGCTGAAAATTGTAAATATATTCTATATACACCTTTAAACCAGGCCTAGCCAATCCTGGTCCTCAAGAGTTACCAATAATGCAAGATTTAACATGATAAAGTTTTTTTTTGGAAAACATATGAGCTTTTTTCTGCTGTTGTAGAAATCAAGGCTACTGCCTCTGATGTGAAATGCATTATTCAGAAGTTATTCAGCTTACACCAACAAGAGAATGCATTTTTTATTTTTTCTGTCTTCGGAGAACTTGGGGGAAACGTGATAAAGAGGTGATAAAACCGATATGACTTATCCAGTTATATCACTTCTCCAAGTCCTATGTTATTCTATGGAGCCAATGCACTAAGATTTCTTCAACTTTGGATATCTTAGTGCATAGGCTCCACAGAATAACATAGGAACATAGAGAAGTAATATCAATGGGGAAGTCATCTACTCTTTATTACCTCTTTATGCCTTAGTGCATAACTCCCCTTCTGTCATTAACCCCTTGAGGATGAGTGACATGCCAGGACTGTCACAGAAATCCATCCTTTAAGGATAGATGATGGACTTGGTACATCAAGGGTTAATGATTGCAGCGTGCCCCCTGTGGGGAGGCTGTAACTGCCTGCTCCAAGCCAGAGCAGTCAGTTTCAGCCATTCTTTGTTGTCTCAGCACATGTGATCACTGATGCAGCAATCACATGTGCCAGTGGAGCCACATGACAAAGACAATATACAAGTATGTAAACATTGCCTTTGTCATTGTTCTCTGCCTCTCTTTTCCTCACTGTGATCATGAGGAAGAGAGAAGCAGAGAACACAGCTCCCAACAGTTAAAAAGGCCAAAGAGGAGGCACTCTAATCTTCTAGATTTTGAACACTTATCGGATCCTTTTAAAATATTCCCCAATCTTAAATTATTCTGTATCAATGTCTGTTTCCCCTCTATATCATTCTTTTTCTTAAAATGACTCAGGGCTAGACTATTTTTAAGCATATGTGCTGTTCTATAGACTATCCTCGGTTTATTCAGTTTCAGCTCTTTTAGAAAAGGGTCACTCCTCAAGATGTTCCAGTGTTTTGAAAAAATCTTACTAATATAAGAGGTTTTATCATTGTATCCTGTAATGAACAGTGAAACATCATTAGGACCACCCCTAATCTGACATGTTCCTAAGTCCCTCTTCTCTAATGATTCCCTAGCTCGATGCCATGAGTCTTCCACAAGATCTATAGGGTATGATTTCTCCAAGAATCTCTGTCTTAAGATCCCTGATTGGTCATCATAGTCCTGATAATGAACAATTCCTACAAATTCGTCGGAACTAGCTATATGGGATGTTTCATAGCCATTTCTTATGATGACAGCTATTAAAATTTAAATAGCTATTCTTGTCTGCACTTTTAAAATAGGTCTCTGTACTAATCTTATGTCCAGGTATTCCCGTTAATTCCAAATCTAAAAACTGGATCACAGATTTTTTTTTTTGTACTGGTGAACCTCAGGTCCCAAGGATTAGTATTCATATACTCTACCAAATCATTGTTCTCCGACTCAGCCCCATCCCAAATAATAATGATATCGTCAATGAAACGGTGATAAAGGACCAGACTCGTGCCAAATGGATTACTGCCAAAAATCCTCTGGGCCTCAAAACAGCCCATGAATAAATTGGTATAACTTGGCGCAAATCTGGTCCCCATAGCCATTCCATTGACCTGAAGATTAAAAATTCCCTTCAAATTCAAAACAATTATGAGTCAAAATGAAACCAATCATCTTGACCAGAAATACACTTTGTCTCATAGGCATCAACTGATCTTGTAACAAAAATATTTTGCTGACTCCATTCCCCCCTCATGCGGAATGTTAGAGTAGAGGGCTGATACATCTAGAGTCACCCGATAAAAACTTTCTTTCCAAGTTATCTCTATTAATATTTCCAACAAATGTCCCATATCCTTTAAAAATGCTGAAAGGTCTAATACATGCCTCTGTAGATGGTAATCTATGAAAGATAATAGATTTGAGGTCAGCGAGTTAATGCCTGATATTATAGGTCTCCGTGGAGGGGAGACAAGACTCTTATGTACTTTAGGTAAGTGATAATAAATAGGAACTCTAGGTCTTTGAACATATGTATAATCTCTCTCTGACTTCAGTAGAAGACCATCTACATAGATATGTTCAATAAGGCCACTCATCTCTTTCATATATTTAGGTGTGGAGTCTCCCTTCAGAGTCCTTTAATATATGCATCTACATCCTGTATAACTAGACCTCCCCCCTTATCAGCTGGTTTTATGATAATTGACTGATTCTTTTTAAGATTTTCAAGGGCTATTTTTTCATCTTTAGGTAGGTTAGTATGGATGGACCTACTTGGAATTTTTTTCAGGACCTCCATAACTAATGCCCCAAAAGTGTCAACAAAATTTCCTCTAAAATAGATTGGATTAAAGTTGGATTTAGGTTTAAATTATGTGGGCACAAAACCTTCCAAAGTAAAATCTTCACATACATCTATACAAGGTACTATTTCTACTCCATCATCTGTAATGGGTTCGCTAGTAACAATAGGTACAATTTTCTTTTTACCTTTTAAAGTCCTAATATGAAAATATCTCTTCAGGGATAATTTTCTCAAAAATTATTGTATATCTGTATAAATCTCAAAAACACTAGGACCCTTGATGGACAGAAAGAATGCCCTCTACCTCACTCAGTGAGTGTTTAGATAAGTTGATAATACATGTATCTCTTCCCTGGTTGTTTTGGTTTTATGTTAAACCCTTGTTCTTTTGGGAATTTTTCGTACCCCCCTGCATCCGCGGACCCTGATCTTTTGGTTGCTTCTTCCTCCCTCAGAACTGAAAACCGATTCTGCTCTGTTAACCAAGGTGGTAGGCTCATATTGAACCTCACATCTGGATTGATCTCTAAAAAAGAAGGATGTCTGGTGGTGGACACAGAGTTTCTAGATTTCTCTCTCAATTCTTCCACAATCTTAATTTGTGTCCGCTATACTGATGGTCCTGTCTCTGGAAAAAGACATGAATCTTTTTCACTGTTATCAATCACTGGTTTATCACCTGATGTATTACATTCTATCTCCTGGCTTCCCAGGAAGACACATGGCCCTTTTTTTGATGGCTCACTTTATCTCTTGGCGCATCAGGATATATAGATGTATTCTTATAAGGACATCCTCTTATTTTGTCTCTGGTGACATATCCCAACCTATTTCTAGATTGTTCTCTATTCGCATTAGTACGATTATCCCTACGTCTTTCCCAGTTCCTGATATGGTTTGATCAATAATCAACCTCATCTCTTCTAAACTTCTTTTTCTCAACTAATTCCTTTTGGAACAAGCGAACATTAGTTTTTAACTTCTCATCTAGGGAAGTGTTATTACAACTACCTCTATATTTCTCAATATTATAGTTGTTTCTTCTATTTTCTTATTGAGATCTTCTACTTTTTTCTTTCTAAATTCAATCAGTAATTGCATAAGAGATCTTGAGCAGTTATCTAAAATCTGATACCATGTTTCACAAAAGGAGCCATCATTTAAAAAGGTAGGTTTCAATGGAATTCTTAAACCCCTAGGTATCATCTGGATCCAGTGGTATCTCTGCAGGAATTTGGAATCCCACCAATGCCTACACTCCTGCTTCAATAGTTCCTCAAGGTCCAGATATATCTTTATTTAAATTTATACCTTCTGCTAATTTCTGAACATTTACAGGTGCATTATTACCAATAAAAATTTTATCCATCAATGGTAAGCGTACACTCACTCTATCTTTGAAGAACTAGATCTCTCAACCAAAAAGGAGGAAGAGGCAATCCACCATATGGCCTATGGGATTTTAAGGTTTGAGACATACGCGATTCCATTCGGACCAATGGCGAGTTATTCTTATGTATTTATATAACTATTACTGGGAGGCTTGTTTGGTGTATATATATATATATATATATATATATATATATATATATTTATTGAGGCTTGAGAAAGCGGTGTAGTGCTGCTCAATGTGTACCCAGTTTTATAGTTTTTATTACAACATCAATGTTGTTTATTTTATCCATGATATATTTGAGATAAATTTTTTTTGGAATCAGACAGTGTGGATATCCTGTTACGTGTGGAGTGTTTGGAGCAGTGCTGTGTTATACACTGAGTGAGGAAGGGGAGATTTCCTCACTAGCCTGGTAGTCAGCTCAGAATATCCCCTGTTGCTGACATTGGATAAATGTGAGTACATTTAGTATTATTATTTGTAACAACAGTTCCCCAGCTATATTACACTATTGGGCGCTATCCCTGTGTTTTCTGTCTTTGGAGATTCTTGTGCCACTTGGAGGGAGTGTTAGGAGGATCGGCAGCCCTAAGAATATTGAATGTCTACCTGTGCCTGGGGCAGGTTTAAACCCAGTCCACCCATTTGCTGTTTATCATATATTTGATCAAGCAGCCATGATATTTGTGAGTACCCACTTGTGGGGTATTCTTTGTGGTGATGGAATAGATATCCTGGTTTTATTGCACTAGAGCACTCCCTATTGCTTTCCTCTCTTGTTTTTCCTGCACTCTAATCTTATATATGTGATGCTGGGGGCAGGCCTGGGGTAGAGCAGGTTTGATCATTTGATGACCTATTTCAACTTCTTTGTGCAGCTGAATAAATGTATTCGAGCAAGAGAAAAGTATTTTATTTATACAGAATAATTTATCAACATGTATACTGAACTTAAAACAAACATTAATGTGATTTTTATTGATGTGGAGCAATGTGATAAGCCCATATACACATCACACAGTCTGATTTCATATACAGAGGGACACCAGGATGAATAAGAGGGACTTAGGGATTTCCACCTCAGAGGAACAGTATCCCTCTAAAACATTCATTACTTTTTCTAGTCCCTGTTAAAAATGCACTAACTGAGCACAAATCATCACAGAAAAAAACCTATACTTTTTTATATTATTATCATATTAAATGATGTGGAATGCATATAAATGTAGCATAAAAAAAATCCCTACTAATCCTTTAAAAATGGTAAATATAAAAAAAAATTAAAAAAGCACTGACAGCAGACCTGCGGTACTTATATGATAAAAACAAACAAAAAACAAACTCCTATGTGCAATTCTCTGCATGTTCTCAACTTATAGATTATCCTGTTTAAGAACAGATTCCTAAGGTTGCATTGCACATTCCAGGTGAAGTCTTCCCAATGACTTGTACAGTTGCAAAATTGTGCTGTTTACTCTTGCATCAATAGTCCATTTTATACAGGATTAGATTTTGTATGCTTTTGCTACTGCTGTTTTACACTGATCACTATTGTTGCATTACAGCAAGATCTCTGACCAGCAACTAGTCTCACAGAATTCTCCAATTACTTTCATAAGTAGCATGCTTATTTGTATTTTCTAAACGCATAATTTAACTTTTTCTTCTATTTCATTTGTTTGCCCAATCTGCCATTTTATGCAAATCTTTCTATAGATAACAAATATCCTGTTCTGACTTTATTACCTTGCATAATTCAGTGTCCACTGTAAATATTTACATTTTGCTTTCTGTAACTATTCTAAGATCATTTTAAACATTTTAAAAATCAGTGGACAGTACTGATGGTCCCTGGAGGTTTCCACTTTTATCTTTAACTTAATTTGAGAATATTTAATTTACAACAACACACTGTTCCTTATGCTTCAACAAATTTTCCATCTAATTACAAAGACTATTCCCTAGACTAGGGCTGTCCAATTTTCCCTGATTAAGCACAGGTGAATCAATCAAAATGAATGAACCACTGATTAACTCACTTGTGCTTAATCAGGGAAATTCTTAAATCATGGCCTGTTGGTAGCCCTCGAGGACTGAACTTGGACAGCCCTGACCTAGACCTGAACTCTTTATTTTATAGGCCATTCTACTGTGTCTTTGCAAAACCTAAATATATTATATTTAACCCAGAGGGGGATGCAATGTATTGCAAAGCAATGTGTTGTGTACTCCTCTGGTACTCAAAGGGTTAATGCTCGACCATCGACTATGTTCCCATCTAATTCTTCGTTGAAGAGCAATAGATTTGTTAGGCAAGATCTATTCCTCACAAAACAATGCTGATTTCCACTAATAATATTGTTTTTTTTAAATGTACTCCGGAATATGATCCCTTATTGTCCTTTCCTTACTACCAAGGTCAAACTCACAGGTCTATAATTCCCCAAATCTGTTTTAGTTCTGCTGTTACATGAAGGCATCACATTTGGTTTTACACCAATATTGTGACACTGTAGGGATTGAGGGCTCTGTCCAACAAACTCCAATTAAAAAAAAAAAAAAAAAAAAAGTTGTTAGTTTTAAGTCCGTCATGCTGGGCACTAAATTTGTACCCATAGGAAGCAATGGAAAAGGAGTTTAATTTGCAATGCAATTACATGTGGTGGCTAGTAACATGTGTTAAGGGACTCAACTTTACAAATTTCTGGCACAAAAAGTTGTAGCTGAGTCTCCTAATGCATGTGCCTAACCACCGACATGTAAGAGCAGTGTGAAAACTAAGCAAAAATGCACCCACCAACACAGGCATCCTCCTCAGACCCCTTTTATACCATGCCTTATAGGTTTTTTTATTTGTATTGATTTATCTATTTTTTAATAACTGTCCCCCTCAATCCCAGTCAACAAACCCTCCCCCCAAAAATCCCTTTTCAACTGATATGCTATGTATTGTGTGTAGATAGATTTCAATGGAATGAGCTAGTCGAAAAAAGCAGAAAAATGGCACTTTTCATGGAAAATTGTTCGGCAAGTGGGAAGTGCCATTATTCACTGATTTTGGTTTGAAGCGAAAATTTTCACCCATCAATAATCCTCTTTTTTCTTCTTCTTCATCTGTTATCTTCATCTGTCATCTCCATCTTCTTTCTTCATCCGTGCTCCTCTTCATTAAAATAAATCTATCATTAACCCAAAGCAATGCATTCCGTACCACTCTGGCACTCAAAGGGTTAAACTTATGCTGCCTCCAGAGGCAACAGGAAAGAATAGCATAAATACCCCCTCATCATACCTTTCGGGCCATTGCCCGATGTGAACTGAGGGAAATTTGAATAGTGGCTTCCTTTTATATAGCCAGTCCCTATTCAGGCAAATTCCTGTGATCCCATTGGCTGTAACCACACCACCCAGCCAATCAGCTTCTAGCTAGATGAGTCATCCTTCCACCTAGAAGCTGATTGGCTAGTATGTGTGGTTACTGCAGGGCACATTCCGTGCCCTACTAACCCCTCCTCCAGGAAATAGGAGAATGGGAGGCAATTTGAACAGGGACTGGCCATATAAAAAGCTGTCCCTGTTCATATTTTCCTCATTTGGCATTGGGCATCGGGCAATGGCCCGAAAAGAACAAGGTGTTTTTTTTGCTGGTTTCTCCTGTTGCCGATTCTGGCGTATATTTAATTATATATTTAGTTTCTTAACAATATATATATTTTTTTAGGTTCAACACTAAGTATAGAGAAGACGACTGAAGAGGAGCACAGATGAAGAAAGAAGATGGAGATTACAGATAAAGATAACAGATGAAGAAGAAACAAGAGTATGGAAACTTATAGAAGAGCAATTGAAGAAGAAGACCATGGTGCAGAAGACCCCTCTGGACATCAGGGTTCCAGGTAAGTGTTCCAGCTATGGGTGATAGAATAGTGTTAGGGCTAGTATGGGTAAACTTTATGGTCCATGTTAGGGGTAGTGTAGGGCCAAGGGGAGTGTTACTGTTTGTAAGGGTCACTGTGCAGCTCACTCTCAGTGTTTGACACTGTGTCAAACACTGAGCATTAGCTCGTTTCCTTTGATATTCCCATTTCTCAAGTTATTTATCATGAGTTATGGGACTGCAAAAACCACAATGAACATTGGATCGCAAGTTAGGTTCTATATCCCAATGCTCGTTGTAGTTCTTGGTGGAAGTGCAATTGGATTCCGATGGTAAAACTGTGTGTGTACCATTCGGTGTTAATTTTTGTCCTAACGATAATTTTACTGGGTGTAATTGGATAAGGCCCTGAGTTTAAAAAGGTTAAAAAGAGTAGTCTTGCTAACACTGAATTTTATTCCTGATGAATCTATACTTGTATACACTGTCGGATATATTTGTTGGATATATTTCTCCACCCTAAATTTGACCATTCTGACCATTTTCCTTCAGTATTTTTTCTTTTTAATAATAAGTCTATGTGGTGCATTGATATTAAAATTGAGAAGTTAGTTCTTTAAAACTGAGTCTTAATTGAACCTCTAAAGTGTTTTTATTTGAAAACCAATTACAGATGAAACTATGTTGAAATCACTGTTTCCAAATGTTCACCTGAATGCTGTAATCTATGTTACTTGTTATCACTAGGTTCTTATTATTTCTTCTTTGGACTCCTACCATTTGAGACATAGTTATCCCTAAGGATGCTCATAAACTTGTTACCATTAGCTGTTGGACAGGTATAGTTACTCCAGTTTTACAGTTAAAATTTCTCATATTTAGGGTCCACAAGATGTGCAGCTTTTTAATTTGCAGTACTAGTTGGGCCTCAGCTTTGTGGTACATACTAACAAACACTTTTTTTTTTTACCTTTTGCTTTACTGTTAACTTTAATTTATACCCAGAAGGACTCAATAATATCAAATGTCTTTCATTAATCTAGACTTTAGATATGGGGGTGATAAAGAGGCGATAAAGTGGAGATGGCTTCTTCAGTGATATCACTTCCCCAGTTCCTTGGTCATTCCAAAGAGCCTATCCTATAACATAGAGTCCTAGAATGCGTCGCTCACTGTGTGCGTAACCGCACATGCGCAGTGGGGACTCGCAGAATGGGCTGATCTGGAGCTGAGAGCTCCAGAAGGCTGACAGCTTGTCTGTGCTCCCGGCTCCGGGCCAGAAGAGGAGGCAGCTGGGTGACAAACTGTCACCCAGAGCTTCCGCTGCTGCCCTGGAGCCGGGA
Source organism: Rhinophrynus dorsalis (assembly GCA_037306005.1). NCBI lineage: Eukaryota > Metazoa > Chordata > Amphibia > Anura > Rhinophrynidae > Rhinophrynus > Rhinophrynus dorsalis. Next base: position 144,225,033 of record CM074725.1, on the reverse strand, counting down.
GCACAAACAAGCTGTGAGCTGATCAGCCTGTGTATACGGGCTTTGTAACTAGTGCACTAATATTTTTCAAGTGGAAGAGATCTTAGTGCATGGGCTCCATAGATTAACACAGAAATTGCAGAATTGATATCGCTGGAGAAGTCATCTCCACATTATCACCTCCTTATCACATCTTAGTGCAACCCCCCCTTCTCACGTAGAGGGCCCCCCAATTTTCCATTAATCCAGTCTCTCCTAATCAGGGAATAGCCTACAATATTTTCTGCCCAGTCATATGATTCATTCCATTATTTTTCAGTAACACAAACTGGTGGGTACAGTACTGCCAAAACTAATTCTCCTAGCTCCAATATAACTCCTTGTAGAACTAAGAACTGAAGCAGTTCTGGAGCACATCACTGAGCCATAGGGATACAAATTCCAACCAATTTATATGCGCCTTTAAACTCTTCAAAATCCTAGAGAGGTCCCCCACACATTGCTTCACAACGCACTGAAGAGTAGACCTCTCTAGCTTTAAAGGGATTAAATCCCTATTTGAATCAATGGAAATTTAGGGATTTCTTATTTGTTCCCTTTTATACAGTAGGTTTGCTCCAGATTTGTCCCAGTTCTACTTAGTACCTCATCCACTTTCACTGTTCTTTCACCTCCCGTTCTTACTAACCAAGATTTTATGGACTGTAGATAGGAGATCCATACATCAATCATAAAATCATTGTGCCAATACTATTCAATTAATGGGTAAAACTAAACATAAATTTATGTCAGAATATGGTTAAAGTATTATTTAAATAATAGTATTTAGAATGCCTCACTCTTATAGTTTAAAAGGAAAATGGGTTTTTGTTTTTGAACATTGATATCAGTCAATCAGCTATCAGCATCATTTAAAGATCTGAAGAATTGCAAGTTTCAGTTCTTGGTCAAAGGATGGAAAATATTAAATCGTTTGCAGTGTCTTTCTTATGCAAACCATACCCTGTCAAGGCTTGGCTCTTTTTATGACTGGTTACCCACAATATGCACCTTGTTATGCTAACATAGGCTTTCCATATGTGCAGAAGCTGAAGTCATGACTTATTCGTCAATCAGATCTGCCCACAGAGTCATTTACAAGAAGGAGATTGTCTTTATTTAGAAATCATGTTAAATGAGAATAAGCTGTTACGTGAATAGTACTGTTATTTAGTATTAATATAATACAATTTATATATTCAACTATTTGCTCTAATATAATCCACTTTTGACTTTTGTCAAATGAAAATGGGAATATGTTTTAATTTCCTATGCCCCTGTAAGCATTTTAAATGTTATTGTTTTATTACAGACCCCTTAAATCTAGAAGTAAACTGTGTTTCTGAAATATGCATGGGAGGCTGTGCTTCTGTTGTTGACTGCTTAATTACTATTGTTTGAGAAACAAAAGAGATAAACAGAGGAAGGCGCTCATGGGATTAATAAGCCAGTCGACATTTATAAGAGCAGGTTAACATCATCCTACTCACATTTCATTGTGAATATAATTTTCAATGTGGTAAATTTGTCTGTGGGGGATATTATACTGCCCACCACACAGATATCTTTGCAACACTCTGCTCCCCAGGAACGTATTTCTCAAAAATAAGAGGAAAAACCAGCAGGACGACAGAAAGGAACAATGGGGAGCTAATAGATCAATCTCAATATTAATGCAGCTATTGAGATGTATAAAATGTACTCACATTTGCTTTTAGACCGGTTGTTTGAAATCGTGGAATCCTGAAAAGCATTGGTCTTTGTTAATTAATATAAATATATATATATATATATATATATATTACAAATAAATTGATATTTGTGAATGGATCTACATTAGTACACTATATAGAAATGTCTTTATCTATAAAAGTTTAGACACTACTGCTCGAACATCTTCCTCTTCCTAGACTCACCACTCCAATTCCCACGCAGGCCCTGGTGCCTTCTCAGATGTAACTGTCTCCCATGTGCCACCCAGGGTGTTGTATTCCACCAGCCCAATTCAGCCTTTCAAATCTTCAAAAGTGGGAGAAATGCTGTTCTTGCAGTCAGAGCCCACCTATAGGATGTGGGTAGTTTTAAGATGCCTCTCATATATCGCCATTGGGCTGCATGGCAATGCTGCTTCTGTGGAGCCACGAATAGTCTGCAGTGGGTTGCATGATGCTCATTCTGTATCCTAACTGAAAGATTGCTGGAGAGATATGGTGGGCAATTGCTGGGTTGCTATAGGAGTAGGCAGAGACATCCTGGTGGTGGCACTCTTCCAATATGGGCCTTCTTAGAGCAGTCCAGGCCAGGATCATGCACCTGTGTCTGCTACCACTCTTGAGCAGGAATGGAGGCCCTGTGTCTAGAGAAACAGATTGATGCTAGAGGTCTGGCAAGATTTTTGGCTCTGTGTGCATTATCCCATGGCAGGGTGAGTGTGCTGAGGTGGGGTCTCAGTTCTTTGCTGACTATATATTCTGGAGTGCCTCTCTTTCTTGTCTGCAGGTATAGCCTGCACAGATGTTGGAGGGGCAGAGAAGGGTGGATACCTTATCAGGCACCAGTGAGAGTGACCTGCAGGGTCTTCAGCATCCAGATATCTGGTCCATGGCTGGGCAGCCTTCACCACCTCCATAGCTTTTGGGTGAGCTAAGGGACAGTCCACTGGCACCACAGTTGTTAAGATTTGAGGAGGACATGCTAGGGTTTAGTTGGGTGGTTCTAGGGATGAATTTCAGTATTTCATATCAGGCATGTGGTAGTTGAGATGCTACAGTCAGGCGGAGTGGGTTGCAGTAGATGACCATGTGGCAACTGGATAGGGTCCCTTGTTAGTTGCTGCGGTAGCATCGATCTCTGTGTAGGGATAGTGTCTTTGGCTGTAGACTTGACAAGTAGGGGACTTTTGGGAGAGCCCGGTGGTTGCTGGGGTTCTTGTGGAGAGCCAGGCTTCCTGATCAGTCATAACCATTCTGACAACTGGAGTGGATGCTCCAGCTTCTGGGTGGATGTGAAAGCTGGGGAAGAAGTGGAGAATTTCAGTGAGGTTACTGAGAGTGCTGATGTTTGGCAAACGGGTAGGCATTTGTGCACTTCAAGGCTCTGCTTGGGTGGCCACTTGAGAATTAAGGTTAGGGGCAAAATTTAGAGGAGGGCTTCCGTAGATATATTCACACTTCTTTCATTAGAGCACTTTAATTTTGAACAGGGACACAAGTAGGAAGATGAGAGTAGAAGGAGTTCTCAGCTCATTCAGCGTAACTTCAGGAACTGGTTGAGGGATCTCTCCATTCTGGCCACTGCTATGACATTTTTGTTATTTGAATGGTATTTGGGAGGTGCATAGAATATATGGTGGCATGACTTGACTTTATTAGGAGAAGCAGTCTGAGGAGTGGCACAACAAACTGAATGAGGCTCTACCGGCCTTGCAAATATACCAGGCAAGGCAGCCTGGAGAGTGGCACAATACTATGAATGAGGCTCTACCGGCCTTGCCAATATACCAGGCACAGCCTAGAGGATGGCACAACAATATGAAGAAGGCTCTACCGGCCTTGCCAATATACCGGGCAAGGCAGCCTAGCACAATGACTGAGGAAACAGCCCCACTAGTGCTGTAAAGTAGGTAGCATCAGCAATAGATGGTATATTGGAGCAAATCGCTATCACTTACTGGACAGCCAGGGAGGCCCTACCGGTGCTGAAAGGGAAGCAGCTAGCAACCGGTGATATGGATTAAACCAGTACCGCATACTGGACAACACGGAAGCCCTACCGGTGCTGTAAGAGTGGCAGCTAGCAACCTGTGATATGGAGTAAACCAGTACCGCGTACTGGACAACATGGAAGCCCTACCGGTGCTTGTAATGGTGGCAGCTAGCAACCGGTGAAATGGAGTAAACCAGTACCACATACTGGACACCACGGAAGCTCTACCGGTGCTTGTAATGGTGGCAGCTAGCAACCGGTGATATGGAGTAAACCAGTACCGCGTACTGGACAACACGGAAGCCCTACCGGTGCTTGTAATAGTGGCAGCTAGCAACCGGTGATATGGAGTAAACCAGTACCGCGTACTGGACAACACGAAAGCCCTACCAGTGCTTGTAATGGTGGCAGCTAGCAACCGGTGATATGGAGTAAACCAGTACCGCGTACTGGACAATACGGACGCACTACCGGTGCTGTAAAGGTGGCAGCTAGCAACCGGTGATATGGAGTAAACCAGTACCGCATACTGGACAACACGGAAGCCCTACCGGTGCTTGTAATGGTGGCAGCTAGCAACCGGTGCTATGGAGTAAACCAGTAGTCAGAATGTCGCCCAGGCAACCACAGTAACAAGGAGAATGTCAAAAAAACAAAGACAAGAGAGCGCAATACGCCTCTAAGTGTAATATTTTTTGTATCCAAATCGGTTCCCCACTCCCGATAAATATACTCACAGGAGTGAGAGACTGTGACCTGCCTCTAGGGATACATGCATATTCACCTCCAGATATCACTGGGGTCCTCTCATTTAGCTCCTGATCGCCCACTTGAGATTCCAACACTCGGTGAATGTTGTAGATTATAATTTATTGTATATTACAAAGATGTTAAAAGCATGTATAAAAACATGTATAATAAAACCCAACCCGTATCGTGAGGTTCTCCTACACTTCATCAGGGGTTAAAAAAGGGGTTTAACCCCTGATGAAGTGTAGGAGTACCTCACGATACGCGTTGGGTTTTATTATACATGTTTTTATACATGCTTTTAGCATCTTTGTAATATACAATAAATTATAATCTACAACATTCACCGAGTGCTGGAATCTCAAGTGGGCGATCAGGAGCTGAATGAAAGGACCCCAGTGATATCTGGAGGTGAGCCGGACTGGGGCTAATACTAGTCTATGCGTGTATCCCTGGAGGCAGATCACAGCCTCTCACTCCTGTGAGTATATTTATCGGGAGCGGGGAACCGATTTGGATACAAAAAATATTACACTTAGAGGCGTATTGCGCTCTCTTATCTTTGTTTTTTTGTTCTGCAGATTTGGCTGTGAGGAAGTCTACTAACCTCACAACAAGTGGAAGCTGCAACTCCCTAAGCATCTTTGGTCCATACTACCCCTTCTCTCATGCCAAGCCACACACATACAATATTAGATTGTACCATATATTAGTCTAGTGGAGCGCGCCAGCAATGTAAGTGTACAAGGAGAATGGCAGTCCGGATCCAGGAGCAGGAACAAAAGTCAGGGCAAACAGGATACTGGAGCAGCAGCGACAGCCAAACCGGATCAAGAACGGAAGCAGGAACGTCAGCCACACCGGATCAGTAACGGAAGCAGGAACGGCAGCCAAACCGGATCAGGAACGGAAGCAGGTACCACTCAGGAGTAACGCTGACGTCTGGACACAGATACTGACACTGGCACGATAGCATAAGCAGGCCCAAGGACACAGGAACCAAGGGCAGGTGACCACTGACATAGAGACACCACGAAAGGGCATTTAAAGGGTGCCTGAGCCGAGTCTATATAGGCAATACTGGGTGGGCAAATGAAAGGCAGCCAATGGTAGGCTCTTACCACTGATGACAGCAAAAGCCAGCAATCACGGCACCGTGATAGTTCTCCAGTCTACTACCCGGAGCTGCACTCTGTGCTGAGCGCTGGACTACTGCCGAAGGATACTGGAAATGTGCAAAGGCCAACACCAGAGAACCAGCTATATGAAGCTAGTCTCCAACAGGTATCGCAACCTGAGGCAACAGGGAACAAGCAAGATAGAGTAGCGTAGCTCAGGTGCGAACGGTCAGACCTCTGGGTAATGCACAGAGCGAGTTAGTCAGCCAGAGCCACAGGTCAGAACCTATGTGGGTAGTCAGACAAGCTGGGGTCATACACGGAGGGGAGCACTGCAGTATGCCTGTTATGGTTTTCTGACACTCAGACCAGGGTATGAAGTAAAAACACAGTTTTATTGAACCAGGATAATAGAACAGTGCCCCTAGGGGCCAGTACAGGTATAAACAGTATTGGCAAATACAGACAAGGTAAGAGCAATACAAAGATAGGAATATATGTATATATATATAGACTGGGGATAACCCCACAGGGTTAACAGGAGCAACTGGAGTAACTCAATCTTAGATTGGCCAACGCCCATGATATGATAACAGTCTCTGGATAACAGTCTCTGAATGGTGAGAAAGGAGTAAAGTGTCTGCACTGAATCACTCTCAAGGTAGAAAAGGGAGCACACCTATTGCCCAGAGCTGAGCCAATACTGCCACCATGGGCTTAGGAGGAATGCTACTGCCAGAGCTGAAGTAACCAGAACCTGAATCGCCCTTAACGTGAATTGGTAGTAACCCTGCGTGTGCCAACTGGATTGTGCCCAGACACCCTTAGGATGCCAAGATAGACGGTTGCTGCACAAGCTACAATGAGCCGAAGCACTGGAAAGTGCAGGAGATAACGTACACCCTGAGCGTATGTGAGCTAGAACCAGAACACCCTTCCGGTGTCGCACAGAATCCTCACTGCAAGAGCGGACAGACCACCAGCGCCAGCCGGCACGGTCACGGTGCACACCGAACACCGGACAGACAGTGCTCTGCAAGTGATAGTATGGCTTGGTCTAAAGGCTCTGAGAGTAGCGGTTCAAAGGGTAACCAGAGGCTTAGCAAGCAATATATGAGGCACGTAACTGGAGACTACAGGCACTGCACGGGTTAATCTGGTTCTGTACAGGTGAGAACAGCTCAGCAGACAGGGGATGGCAAAGCAACCACAGGCTACAGCTCAGAAGAGAGAGAGAGGATCAGCGAGATACTAAACAGTTCAGAATGTCGCCGGAGCGACCGGAGCAACACAGGAACACCGGAACAGCACACAGGACAGAAGCGTCAACCGGAACCGGATCTGAACGGCAGCAGGAACATCAGCCGGAGTACGTAGCAATCATGGAGCAGGGTCGTCAGCCAGAACCGGGTCAATCACGGAGCAGGATCGTCAGCCAGAACCGGGTCAATCACGGAGCAGGGTCGTCAGCCAGAACCGGGTCAATCACGGAGCAGGGTCGTCAGCCAGAACCGGGTCAATCACGTAGCAGGGTTGTCAGCCAGAACCGGGTCAATCACGGAGCAGGATCAGAAGAGGAGTCAGACAAGCCGGGTCGGTACACAGGAGACACTGGAACTCAGCAATGAGGCGCAGGATCAGGAACACCACGAAAGGGCAACTGACAAGTGCCCAAGAGCCAGTATAAAAAGGAACATCCTGGGCGGGCCAATCAGCCTCCTCCAATGCAAAGGTAACACAGTCAAAGATTGACAGGGAATCACGGGGACCGTGATAGTACCCCCCTCTCAAAGACCCCCTCCCCTGACAGAGGGTCTCGGTTTCTGAGGATATTTAGAATGAAAGTTGCGCAGCAATCGTGGAGCATGAAGGTCCTTGTGGTCTACCCAAGAGCGCTCCTCAGGCCCATACCCTTTCCAGTGGACCAAATATTGCAACTTGCCTCTAAATCTCCTGGAATCAATAATACTCTGAACTTCGTATTCCTCTTATCCCTGCACATCGACCGGCCCAGGAACCACCGGAGTGGTTGTATAGCGGTTGCAAACCAAGGGCTTCAATAATGACACATGGAACACATTGTGAATACGCATAGTATTAGGAAGCTCCAATGCGTATGCCACAGGATTGATCTTGCAAATAATCCTAAATGGCCCAATGAACCGGGGGGCCAGTTTGTTCGAAGGCACTTGCAGGTAGAGATTCCTTGAGGAAAGCCATATCCTGTCCCCAACCTGGAAGGAAACCGCTGGCAGCCGTCTGCGATTGGCATGCCGCTGATGTCTGTGGAAGGACTGACTGAGGGACCTTTGTACCTGTGCCCAAGTGGAGCGGAGCTGCTCCATGTGCTCATCCAGAGCCGGAATCTGTTGGGACTGAAATGAGTCTGGGAGTAGACAGGGTTGGAACCCATAATTAACAAGGAACGGAGAGCTCCCAGGCGATGAATTAACCGCACAGTTCCTGGCGAACTCTGCCCACGGCAACAGGTCAGCCCAGTTATCATGATGATCAGTCACAAAGCAGCATAAAAACTGCTCCAGCCCCTGATTGGCACGCTCAACGGCCCCGTTGGTCTGGGGATGGTAGGCGGAGGAAAATGACAATTGAATGCCCATCTGGCCACAGAATGCCCTCCAGAATCTTGACATGAATTGACTCCCCCGGTCCGACACTATCACTCTGGGAACCCCGTGCAAGCGGAATACTTCTCTGGCAAAAATTATTGCCAATTCCTGGGCTGAAGGAAGGCCAGAGAGGGGCACAAAATGAGCCATTTTAGAGAACCTATCTACCACCATCAGGATAAACGTATAGCCCTTGGATATCTGCAGCTGTCCCAAAAAATCAATAGATATGTGGGACCAAGGACGATCACCATTAGGCACTGGTTGGAGCAGCCCCACTGGGAGATGTCTGGGAGTTTTAGCACGGGCACAGGTGGCACAAGCAGCAGTAAATGCAGAGCAGTCAGCTTTCAGAGAGGGCCACCAGAATGTTTGTGACAATGACCATGCCAACTGATCCCTGCCAATGTGCCCGGCTGCCTTAGATGAGTGATAGGCCTCGAGTAACCGGGTACGGAAAGGCTCGTCCACTAAACACTTGCCAAATGGGGTTTCAGGAGGTGCCCGAGCTTGTGATGCCAAGATTTGCTCTCCCAGTGGCGAAGTGATGCTGGTACGAATAGTAGCCAGAATCCTATCTGGCTGAATTATGGGATCCGGGGCCTCATCCCTCTCAATGTCTGTGCAAAATTGTCTAGAAAGAGCATCTGCCCTAATGTTCTTGGACCCTGACAAGTATGATACTATGAAGTTAAATCTGGACAAAAATAGGGCCCATCGAGCCTGGCGAGATGACAGCCTTTTGGCCTCAGATAGGTATATTAAGTTCTTATGGTCCGTGAGGATTAAAACTGGAGTTCTTGTGCCTTCCAGAAGATGTCGCCATTCTTTTAATGCCAAGATGATAGCCAACAATTCCCTATCACCAATTTCGTAATGGCTTTGGGCACTAGAAAGTTTTTTGGAAAAGAACCCACACGGTCTCAAGTTACCCCCTTCCTTGGAGCATTGGGAGAGAACTGCCCCTACCCCAACCTCGGAGGCATCGACCTCTAGCGTAAAAGGCAGGGTGGGATTAGGGTGGGATAGTATAGGAGCAGATGCAAACGCCTTTTTGAGGGTTTCGAAGGCCTTCTCAGCTGCCTCAGACCATTGAGAGGGATTTGCGCCCTTATGCGTAAGGTCAGAGAGAGGTTTTGTAATGGTAGAAAAGTTCTGAATAAACTTTCTGTAATAGTTGGCAAAGCCCAGGAACCTTTGGATAGCTTTTAACCCCTTGGGTTGTGGCCATTGTAAGACTGCAGCCAACTTTTCTTGGTCCATAGCTATGCCATCCTTAGATATAACAAAACCCAAGAAGGGTACTTTGGAACAATGAAATTCAAATTTTTCTAATTTGCAGAACAATTTGTTCTTGCGCAATCGAAGCAATACTTTAGAAACATCCTGGATGTGCTGGGCCAAGAGGAATACGAAGTTCAGAGCATTATTGACTCCAGGAGATTTAGAGGCAAGTTGCAATATTTGGTCCACTGGAAAGGGTATGGGCCTTCATACTCCATGATTGCTGCACAACTTTCATTCTAAATATCCTCAGAAACCGAGACCCTCTGTCAGGGGAGGGGGTTTTGAGAGGGGGGTACTATCACGTTCCCTGTGATTCCCTGTCAATCTTTGACTGTGTTACCTTTGCATTGGAGGAGGCTGATTGGCCCGCCCAGGATGTTCCTTTTTATACTGGCTCTTGGGCACTTGTCAGTTGCCCTTTTGTGGTGTTCCTGATCCTGCGCCTCGTTGCTGGACTGTGATAATGCCCCAGGAAAAGTGTGTGACATCATAATGGCATGTACAATACTGCACAACATCGCAGTGGAAACTAGGCTGGTGGATGATATCCAGGCCTTCCCCTATACCTGAAGTGTCCGTGGACATTGGCCATGGTGAGGAGACTCTGATAGGGGCTCGGATGAGAGGCTGATCAGGGACCACTTCAGCTGTGAGTATAACACAGGCATTCACATAATCCATGCATGTCCATTATCAGTCCTGTGAATTGGTGCCAACACACTAACCACACCACACATGATGTTCTGTTTCACCCCACAGGATCAATGACACAGTCCTGACAGTGGAGCAGTATGGACCCAAACATCATCCATACCATGGACATGGCATATTGTGTCTGGGGATTCCAAAACCATCTTCCATTCCCTCCTCCATGTTGACATAGCCAAGGATATCATGCATACCCCCATGAGAACCAAGGTACAACACATAATCCATGTTCAGCATCTTCCAGGGCTAGATTGACAGCAACTAACGTGATTTGCCACGATCATAGCCATAGCAACCATGGCACCCTTGTAGCGAAAAAGGGTTATCCAGTGCAATGCATTGGATAACACTCTGTCACATCAAGGGTTAAAGGGCCATTGGAGTCAACCTGGGACCTGTAGTCTGCTATAGCTGAGAAGAGCAGCAAAGGGATGGATCTACAGTGGTTTTGTTAGACAACATAGAGGTCATGAAGCGTGGATCAGATCTCCAGGGACACCATGCTGACCTGGGTGTGTGCAGTGATATGTGCCCCTAACATAAATACACACATCAACAAACATCCTAATAGCTCCATGAGACAAATACATTTGGCCTGCCACTGTCACTCTGACAGTGGCAGGCCAAATGTATTTGTTTCATGGAGCTATTATGACATATTTGTTGATGTGTGTATTCATGTCAGGGGCACATATCCCTAAGGCTGCTTGACATCCCCTTAGTTCTCTCCATAATGGGTTGCAGACGAGCAGACAACACATTATAAAGCAATGGTTTGTGCACTCCCCTGTAGCGAAAAAGATTAAGGGGATAATGACGTTGAAGCTGTTGCATGATGATCAGTTCAAGGGTGCTGTTCCAAATCCAGTCCTCTTGTCCCACAGGCACCCATAGCATGAGCCATTCTTGAACAGAGGAATTTCCATGTGACTGGACTGAAGTATTGACAACACATCCATGAAGCACACTCCTTGATGTTTCAAGTGATTGTGTTGGTGATGCAATGTTTCACTTGATGTTCACAGCAACCTCTACTGGAACATTCACACATCCATAGAAGACACAAATTCATGTGTGTACTAACATCCAGGTATCAAACCTATACAGTAAGAATGCTCATCTACAGAGTTACCAAACTTTGTGGACAACACATGGGCAGTTCAGTAGTGTTTCTAAAGTATTCATGTTTAGTTTTAATGTACCTTTTGGGTGCTCATACAAGTGTTCAATGCATATATAGGCAATATACCCACGAAACACATGTATATTTAAATGTAGTTTGAGACACAATAAAGGAGAACCATCACTATTGAATCTGTGTCTGTATAAATACATGTTGGCTTAGACTTCTCTCAATGTGGAACCATACTCAAGGCTAGAGTATCCCTCATGCATAGGAGGGCATGACCTACATCACAGGAGTCAACTAGTTCTTAGACCATTAGTGGACTTTGTGACGTATTCATGCAAGGAGATGATGGCAGTAATACATTTATGTGTGTTGTGAGTGATAAAGAGGTGATACAGGGGACATTACTTCCACAGTGATGTCATGTCCACGGTTCACATGTTGATCAATATAACCAATGTTCTGAGATTTCTTTGGTTTGACATATCTCAGTACATGGGCTACATTACCAAACAATCAGACTAAGTGGAGAAGTGATATCACTGGTGAAGTTTGTTTCAACCTTAGTGAAACATCAACACAACTTACTAGATAACCCAACGATCACCCTAAGGTTTCAATGTGTGTGCTACACATCAAAATCTTAGCTTGATCATTGGGTTATCCAGTAAGTTAGGCTGTGGTTCACACTCTGATTGTGAAACTGACTTACTGGAGAACCCAATGTTCACCCTAGGATTTCAATGTGTACCACACACTTTGAAATCCTGGGGTGAACATAGGGTTCTCCAGTAAGGCAGTGTCACAATCAGGGTGTGAATCACAGCCTATTTGAATGCATGTTCTATTATCTATCCTGTCTGTTAGTTCTCAGCTAAGTCAAACAGCTGTTTGTTTAACCCCTTAAACCACAACGATTGATGCAGATGAATATTCACAGTGTTGCACAAGTTGTTGTGCTAAGGGGTAGGCATCTGTAGTTCAAATTCAACCCACATCATGGCCATATAACAGTGTCATGTTATTTGGCTTGAGTGGTGGATTGCAAGTTGAATTTGGACAATGTTGTGTGCAGTGTGTGTGCTAGCCCATGTTCAAACATTCTACAATAATGTAACCTGGGCAGAAGTTGTGTTCACTTCATTGCTTTGCAATGCATTGGAGACATATTTGCCACTTAATCTATCAGTAACCACAAACCTTCTCAGACAGGATTAAAATGCAAAAGTGCATGTTTTATTTTTATAACAGGTTGGCCTCTTTATTTTTTTCTTTTTGGGGGGACCTTCAACTGTGTGCCAGAAGTGGATGGCCTGGCTGACTGCCTGGTCACCCTTCGTGCTCAGGGGTAACACTGGAGGGAGAGGTGGGTGCAGTGGAACTCTCTGTTGAGCGCTGCTCGCTCTCCACATGCAGGTTCTCCCAGCGGTTGTGGTCTCTGACCTCCACCAGCAGCTGCCCCATCCTGTCCATCATCCCTGTATGGAACTGCCTGAGTTCTGTAGTCAGCACTGTGTGCTGTACCTCCAGGGCATGGATGCTGGCTTGTATCCTTGCAGAGCTCCTCAGGTAATCCCTTTGGAGCTTTCTGACATATGGTCCTCTGGGATTCCCTGAGTTATTGTCAGGCATTCCCCCTCAATCCATGTGCCTGGTGAGTCTGCTGGTGGGGTTGCTGTTTGTGGAGAGTCCGCTGGTGCTGTGTCTGCTGGTGGGGTTTCTGCTGGTGGAGAGTCCGCTGGTGCTGTGTCTGCTGGTGGGGTTTCTGCTGGTGCCGTGTCTGCTGGTAGGGTTTCTGCTGGTGATGTGTCCACAGGTGGAGAGGCTGCTGCAGATGTCGGGCATGTGCCCACCACATCCAGAGACTCAGAGCTGCCCACTGATCCCTGTGGTGGTGGTGGTGGTGATCGGGTGAAGTGTTCTCTTGGTTGAGGGTGCCCGGGTTCCTCAATCAGGCCCAGGTGCACGTAGTCAAGTGGCCAGGAGTCATACATTGGCCAGTGGTAGCTGCTTGGCCCCCACCTCAGGTCATACCAGGAAGGTAGGCCCAACGGATGGACATTTGGACCTTATGGAGGGTTGGCCACAGTCCTGGGGAGCCAGGACCTTCCTGGTGGTGGTGCTGCAGCAGGGTAGTACCGTCCTGAGGAGGATGGCTGCATGGACCTCTCCAGGTACATCCAGTCCTGGTAGTGTATGGGAGCAGCTGGTGGGGCAGCATGTACAGGAGGTGTTGCAGCAGCAGATGCAGGAGGTGGTGGTGCAGCAGCAGATGCAGGAGGTGGTGGTGAGGCAGCAGATGCAGGAGGTGGTGGTGCAGCTGGATGGGGTGACCATGTGCCGGTCCCATCTTCTTGTTCCCCAAGAGGAATCTCATCTGGGGATGTGTGTGCCTCCTGCTGTGCTGCATGTAGACAATGACAGAATGAATGCAAGATGATTTAATTGACATGTGGATCTCTGGTTGGCATGATGGTATCCTATGCATTGTGTTGCGATGCAAGGGATACCACCTTGGCAATCACAGATAGATGAACTTGACAGGATCCTTACATGAGGTCTGTCCAAGTGCATTACCCAGGCCACCAATCAGGTCAGTACTGAGGGATTTCTCTGATTAAGGTCTGTTGCTGTTTGGATCAGTCGCTCCATCTTTGTGAGTGACCCAGCCTTGCTTAATCAGGGATATCCATCAATCACGGCCGGTTTGTGTGCCTCCTACAGTGGTTGACATTTGGTTCCCATGTATATCCTGCAAATAGTGGTTGGTGTAACATCCATCCATGGCATCACCACTCCTCAGGATCCATGTGAAAAGCAAATGAATGATATGACAGTTCAAGTGAGAGTGAATGATTACATACACAATACAAAGGCATACTTGGTTCTCCTTTAATTCCACAGTGTTGGTTATTAGAAGGCCTGTGTGTTGTACATACAGTCAGTTAACCTCAGTGGCACTGTGATGTTTGTCCTGATCCTTCTTTATTGAGATTCAGTGAGTGGTGATGAATAGTGTTGAGCGAGCGTGCTCGGCCGATGCTCGGATCGGCTCGAGCATCGCTCTGCTCGGCACATGGCGGTACTCGTCGAGTACCGCCATGTGCTCGCCCGCCATGTTCGGGTGGCGGGGATCTGTGCCGGAAGAGGCACAGATCTGAAGACGCTCCGCTGGACCACCAGGGACTGGAGGTACGGGGGCATTGCGGAGATGAAGGGGGCATTGCGGAGATGAAGGGGGACATTGTGGAAGAGGGGCATAGACTCTATGCCCCTCTTCCACAATGTCCCCCTTCATCTCCGCTATGCCCCTCTTCCACAATGTCCCCCTTCATCTCCTCTATGCCCCTCTTCCACAATGTCCCCCTTCATCTCCGCTATGCCCCTCTTCCACAATGTCCCCCTTCATCTCCTCTATGGCATAGAGGAGATGAAGGGGGACATTGTGGAAGAGGGGCATAGCGGAGATGAAGGGGGACATTGTGGAAGAGGGGCATAGCGGAGATGAAGGGGGACATTGTGGAAGAGGGGCATAGCGGAGATGAAGGGGGACATTGTGGAAGAGGGGCATAGCGGAGATGAAGGGGGACATTGTGGAAGAGGGGCATAGCGGAGATGAAGGGGGCATAGCGGAGATGAAGGGGGACATTGCGGAGATGAAGGGGGCATTCGGAGATGAAGGGGGCATAGCGGAGATGAAGGGGGGCATTGACCAGGCACCCTCCCCTCATCAGAGCAGGGGGTGCCTGGTGTAATGCTTGTGTCGCCCCATTAATTTCAATGGGGCTCGGGTGCTCGGCCGAGCACTCGAGCCTCAGGGGGTGCTCGGTCAGAGCACCCGAGCATCCGAGCATCGGGGTGCTCGCTCAACACTAGTGATGAAGACTTTATCTAGTGGAGGTAAAGTGGAAATGATGACTTCTCCAGTAATATAATTTCTCCATTTCCAATGTTTTTCCATGGAGTCTATCCAATGAGCCCTCAATAAGTTGATCCACTTTATTGAATAGTCTCCATTGACAAACATGGGAGTTGGTGAAGTGATGGTATGGAAGGGTTAACTTCACTTCATCATCTCTTTTACACCGCTTAGTGAATGTCCCCTGTGTAACATGTAATCCTAACCCTGCCGACTTGTGTTTGTCATCGTTTTACCCTTTGAGTACCGGAGGGGCTGCCAAAGCATTGTTGAACGATGCATTGATAATCCCTCTAGCATTCAAGGATTGTGTGTGATAAGCACAGCAAAATGAGGGTTGAACTGGGACTTGGACAGGTTTAGACCTGGTTGAACCTTGTTATTTGTCCTTGTATTGTGTCCTGTTTTAACCCTCAGGGTGCTATGTTGGAGCAGTTGTGTGGATGAATGATGGCCATGTGTTGAGGTGTGACTGTGTTTGCATGTGAAACTTGTATTGGTTGATGTGATATGTAGTTATGTGATAATGCATTTACCAGTAGTGTGGAGGCTCCTCTCATCCCCAGTGTCAGATCCTCCTCCCTCAATCAGCATGGACGACAAGGTCTGCCGCAGCCTCTCCTCCCATCCACTGAAGGTGATTGGGACAGGAGGACCACCACCGGTGCCTCGGGCGTCCATGGTGATATCCAACAGCTTCTTTCTGACCACCCTCTTGCAGTTGCCCCAATGACAGCTCCGCTCTCCCTCGCTCTTAACACTATCTTCCACTCCTGGGTCCTGTGCTCTAGCTCGCTGATCTCGAAACACAGACAGGATGTGACTGTTATTTTTGGGTATATATAGGTGTATTTGAACATTTTTGATACTTTGGGGTCTTTTGATTGGCTGTGGGCTTGAATTTGTTTGTGCATCAGGGTGAGTAAGTGTATCTGCAATACACCATGTGTGTGCGTGTGTGTGGTAGGGGTGAAAGGGTGCCCAGGTGTTTTTTTAATGGTTGTGGAGGCTCCGGAACCAATGTTCATTTTTTCTTTTTGGTCACATCTATCTGTCTTTTTTTAAACTTGACATTGTATGATTCAATATGGGGTTCCAGGCCCCGTTTTTATTCAGTTCTTTGAGTTTGTTTTTTTCATTAGGTTTTATTTTTAATGCATTACTATTTAATATTTATGTATACCCTATATTAATGTATTTTGTTGTATTTTAACTAAAAAATAAATGTACCTTTTTTTTCCAACTAATTCTTTAAATGAATGCGCCCCCCTTTTAATTAAGAAAATGTGCTTTGTGGTCACTCACTTGACCCCCTTTATTTTTTTGAACACTTTCCATCTGCTCAGAATGGAGAGATGGTGGGATGTTATCCCCAAGAATATATTTAAGGCAATTTTGGTTTTATATTCAACAACAAAAAATTTTAACCACTCTATTGCAAGGCTTCCTGGAACATCAATGGAGGTGTTATTGATGGACCCAGTATGCTAATGGGTGTGGCAAATTAGTGTATGTATTCCATCCTGCTAACTCACCAGTATAAAGGAAGTTCCAGTTTACTGCGACCAGTGTGCTGGGAACAGAGAGAGAGAAAGCTGTTGAAATATTAATGATAGTTAGTATTTGCAGACAGGTAAAAAGAAGATGAAGGAGTTGCTTGAATTGAGAGTATTGGTGGTAGCCAATTCTTCAAATCATGGGCATGGGAATATTTTTCCTGAGGGCATGGACAGTGCAGTCATTAAGAAATTCAATGTACACAGTGCGTGAAAAAGTGGTGAAGAAGGGTAAGTAGGGTTCACAACTTGACAACATCTGATCTAATTCAACAATCCATCATAACCACCCTGAGAGTTATGCTGACAGTGTTAAACCATCCACCAAGAAATCAGCTGCTGTCAGTTTGCTCCTTGTCAGTCCATTGAAACGAAGACAACATGCCCAAAATCCCACACTGAAATGCTTGATCAGGCAACCCCCCACCAGCCCAGAACAACAACAATATCATATCTGTCTCATTGTCTGCTAGGATGCAGAGTTGGACTAATAGTAATATCCAAATTGTCGCCCCCCTGATGCCCTCAGGGTCCTCCCCAGCACAGACATTACCATTACCAGTATCCCCAGTAGGCAGTGATTCTGCAGATTTGAGACTATGGCCATATATATATATATATATATATATATATCTCAACACTGCACATTGTGTGGTGCAATAACCATTGACCACACACGGCAATGTGGTGGAGACTAATAAGGGGCAGGGTATAAGCGAACATCTGTGGACTGTCTACCCTGTAGAATATTCACAATTCATTGCAGGGAGGATTAATATTTTTATTAATTGATTGTTAATGAACCATGACAAACAATAAATCAGTTACCCCCCACTACCAACAGTCACTTGTTGGTGTCAGTCCACCACCTTACTACCAGGATCAAATTGCTTGTAGGTTTGATCTAAGTCTCAGTCTTGAAAAAATTATTAGCAGGCTGAGGCCTATGACAAGGTAAGCAAATACCATAATATTACTGGTGCAACTGCAACTCTTAATTTGTTTGACCTAAGAAAGATTCCATTTCATTGTCATCAGATTTATCACATCATCATCACCTCACCAGCATCAGATTCTTCCTTCTGCCTTGGTGGGCATCAGGCGAGGGGGTCGCAGGGGAGGCCGGGTCACTGGAGTGATGGGCCCGGTCGCAGGTACGATCCCTGCGACCCCTATAGTTACACCACTTCTACTACTACTACTTGTGCCATTACTTTGAACTATGGATTATTCAATTTCAGCACTCATAAGCAGTAGTATTGCAGTGGGAAATCTTGTGGCTATAGAAAGCATAGCCAGATGTTGCCAAGTTCTCACAGCAATTTCAATGGAGACCGTGAAAAGGAAAACATTTTTGATTTTCTATCTAAGAGAATTTCCGCAACAAAGAGAAAAGGTGTGTTTTTTTCTTGAAAAAATAGAGCAGTAATTTTCACCAACTCTACTCCAAGTGGGTAAAAATTCCTTCCAGACTCAAAATGGCAGTCAGATGTTTCTCTATCTGCTTTGAAACCAACTGTCATAATTATCAGTATTGTTCTAAGCTAGAAAGGTATCCATTATTTTTTAAAGCAACAACAATAGCTGTAGCACACCATACTAAAGCAAAAAAGTCCAACATCTACTGTCCTTACTATAAAAAAAACTTTGCCTTTTTCTTAGTTGAAATTATCTTTCCTTTAAGTCAGGTCCCAAAAACATAATTCTAAGTTTATTTTTGGGTATATATAGGTGTATTTGAACATTTTTGATACTTTGGGGTCTTTTGATTGGCTGTGGGCTTGAATTTGTTTGTGCATCAGGGTGAGTAAGTGTATCTGCAATACACCATGTGTGTGCGTGTGTGTGGTAGGGGTGAAAGGGTGCCCAGGTGTTTTTTTAATGGTTGTGGAGGCTCCGGAACCAATGTTCATTTTTTCTTTTTGGTCACATCTATCTGTCTTTTTTTAAACTTGACATTGTATGATTCAATATGGGGTTCCAGGCCCCGTTTTTATTCAGTTCTTTGAGTTTGTTTTTTTCATTAGGTTTTATTTTTAATGCATTACTATTTAATATTTATGTATACCCTATATTAATGTATTTTGTTGTATTTTAACTAAAAAATAAATGTACCTTTTTTTTCCAACTAATTCTTTAAATGAATGCGCCCCCCTTTTAATTAAGAAAATGTGCTTTGTGGTCACTCACTTGACCCCCTTTATTTTTTTGAACACTTTCCATCTGCTCAGAATGGAGAGATGGTGGGATGTTATCCCCAAGAATATATTTAAGGCAATTTTGGTTTTATATTCAACAACAAAAAATTTTAACCACTCTATTGCAAGGCTTCCTGGAACATCAATGGAGGTGTTATTGATGGACCCAGTATGCTAATGGGTGTGGCAAATTAGTGTATGTATTCCATCCTGCTAACTCACCAGTATAAAGGAAGTTCCAGTTTACTGCGACCAGTGTGCTGGGAACAGAGAGAGAGAAAGCTGTTGAAATATTAATGATAGTTAGTATTTGCAGACAGGTAAAAAGAAGATGAAGGAGTTGCTTGAATTGAGAGTATTGGTGGTAGCCAATTCTTCAAATCATGGGCATGGGAATATTTTTCCTGAGGGCATGGACAGTGCAGTCATTAAGAAATTCAATGTACACAGTGCGTGAAAAAGTTGTGAAGAAGGGTAAGTAGGGTTCACAACTTGACAACATCTGATCTAATTCAACAATCCATCATAACCACCCTGAGAGTTATGCTGACAGTGTTAAACCATCCACCAAGAAATCAGCTGCTGTCAGTTTGCTCCTTGTCAGTCCATTGAAACGAAGACAACATGCCCAAAATCCCACACTGAAATGCTTGATCAGGCAACCCCCCACCAGCCCAGAACAACAACAATATCATATCTGTCTCATTGTCTGCTAGGATGCAGAGTTGGACTAATAGTAATATCCAAATTGTCGCCCCCCTGATGCCCTCAGGGTCCTCCCCAGCACAGACATTACCATTACCAGTATCCCCAGTAGGCAGTGATTCTGCAGATTTGAGACTATGGCCATATATATATATATATATATATATCTCAACACTGCACATTGTGTGGTGCAATAACCATTGACCACACACGGCAATGTGGTGGAGACTAATAAGGGGCAGGGTATAAGCGAACATCTGTGGACTGTCTACCCTGTAGAATATTCACAATTCATTGCAGGGAGGATTAATATTTTTATTAATTGATTGTTAATGAACCATGACAAACAATAAATCAGTTACCCCCCACTACCAACAGTCACTTGTTGGTGTCAGTCCACCACCTTACTACCAGGATCAAATTGCTTGTAGGTTTGATCTAAGTCTCAGTCTTGAAAAAATTATTAGCAGGCTGAGGCCTATGACAAGGTAAGCAAATACCATAATATTACTGGTGCAACTGCAACTCTTAATTTGTTTGACCTAAGAAAGATTCCATTTCATTGTCATCAGATTTATCACATCATCATCACCTCACCAGCATCAGATTCTTCCTTCTGCCTTGGTGGGCATCAGGCGAGGGGGTCGCAGGGGAGGCCGGGTCACTGGAGTGATGGGCCCGGTCGCAGGTACGATCCCTGCGACCCCTATAGTTACACCACTTCTACTACTACTACTTGTGCCATTACTTTGAACTATGGATTATTCAATTTCAGCACTCATAAGCAGTAGTATTGCAGTGGGAAATCTTGTGGCTATAGAAAGCATAGCCAGATGTTGCCAAGTTCTCACAGCAATTTCAATGGAGACCGTGAAAAGGAAAACATTTTTGATTTTCTATCTAAGAGAATTTCCGCAACAAAGAGAAAAGGTGTGTTTTTTTCTTGAAAAAATAGAGCAGTAATTTTCACCAACTCTACTCCAAGTGGGTAAAAATTCCTTCCAGACTCAAAATGGCAGTCAGATGTTTCTCTATCTGCTTTGAAACCAACTGTCATAATTATCAGTATTGTTCTAAGCTAGAAAGGTATCCATTATTTTTTAAAGCAACAACAATAGCTGTAGCACACCATACTAAAGCAAAAAAGTCCAACATCTACTGTCCTTACTATAAAAAAAACTTTGCCTTTTTCTTAGTTGAAATTATCTTTCCTTTAAGTCAGGTCCCAAAAACATAATTCTAAGTTTATTTTAATGCATGTGTAGACTGTCCTATTCAGGCACCAACTGGTTAATTTTGTTTGTTCTTTTTGTAATGAGAGACCAGTCTTAAAGGGATAGTAATGTTTCATAATAAAAGCAGCTCTAATTAATTATCATAGTATTTGGACTTTGGAGAGTGTTATTTCAATACTGTCAGAGTTATAGTTCAAGAGTAATTCACTGACAAAGTATCCCCCTCCCGCCCCTTTTACTGATGTAACACTGCTCAGCCAGAGCAGAAGGGAGGTGCCCAGGTAGATTGCAGAGAGGGACAATCTTCAATTAAGATAAGGGAAAAAGCTGAAAAGCTTGTCAAGAGGGGCAGGGCTTTCATTGTTCTGATAGGAAGAAGATTGTCCCTTGCTGTTATCTGTCTGGTCTATGGACTGCATTCCATATCTGAGAAGAGATTGCTTACACTAGGTAAAAGGGACAGGAGGGGGAAACTTTGCTTGTGAATATCTCTCAAACCATAAAGGTTTGAGAGATAAGACTTATATCGTTCTTCATGTTTTTTTAATGCCTACAAAATAAAATAAAGATAAAACGAAGTATTACTATCCCTTTAAGGAAGATAGTTAACTGAGATTAGTACCCACCTTTTTTGCATTCAGAAAGACTGTTATCTTACCTCTGCCCATTTTCAGAAAATCCTAGATTATCACTTCAGAGACAACTATCAAGTATGCTATTGTAATGTGAGTCAATAATGGCAATAACGTTTGCCCCACAGAGGGATTTTAAGCCTGTTTAAGCCTCATAAATATAGGTAGTTTTTATAGATGCCATCTTGGAGTACATGGATTTTATGTTGTATGTAACCCCAGATCATTGTAGTTGCTAATAGTTCACTAAAGAGAAGGTATGGCCACCTTACTTTTGGATAGATTGTTCTGTTAACGTCCATGCTGACACCTCCTGCTGCTTCATTTTACAGTGCTGCTGAATATCACAACTCTGTATAGTCAGTAGTGTTTATACCTAATTATACTGTAATTATTTTATTTTACATGTATGCAGTAATTGTGTAGACAGTGTTTTGGTTACAGCAAACCATGTATTTTGTATTTTCAGTGCATTTTCATAGAAAATAGAATACACAATACAATCTTGCACATCAAAGCAGAGAATAGTTCTGTGATCTGTGACAATTATAATGCCACTTACATAGTACACAGTTAGAACAACTTAAGCATGTCCATTACTTTTTTTAAAATAAACATTGACAATCTTATCATTATTGGCAGTTATGTATATAGTTACAAAATCGGTAGAAAGCTGGTTTTGTGGCCACAAGAGAAGAGTCTTGTAGAATTATTTCATGTATTACTTTGTGAATAAGAACTTTATGGCAGAGGTGAGCAATCTACATCACTCCAGTTGTTGTTGTTATTGGACTACAACTCCCACCATACTCAAATGGCCAAGTGAGGATAATAGGAATTGTAGTCCAACAACAGCTGGAGGGTCACATGTTGCCTACGCCTAAACTACTGCACACAGATAAATGAGTTGGCATTTGACATGAAGGGATAGTTATAGCTATTTTGCATATATGCAACGTGCTGTTAATGCTGTTAGAATTAACAATTCCCTTTAATTATGGTGGGATTATTTCTTTGAATTCTAGGAAAGTCTTCTCACTGGAGGTGTCACTGGGGTTATATGTTAAAGAAGAAAACAGAAGTAATTCTGGAGCATACCAACTGCATCATAGGGGACAAATAAAATATTTCCAAAATACCCATTGATTTAAAGGGGAACTCTCAAATGTATTAGTGTTGCCTTCATTTGAATGCTCCTGTGGACTGAATCTGTAATATAATCTGTAATTATATATAATGCTGTATTCTTTGCAATATTGGCTTTTAAAGTTAATCCGGTGACGTCACTTCAGGACAGGCTTTGGATCAACTCTGCCCCGCAGCCTGTCAATCATTGTCTGTTACCCTCCCCAAGCAGTGCCTCATTCCAACCTCCTCCAATGACATTGGCAGGAGACTACTCCTGCTCACATGGAGAAATCCTCTAATCGGAGAAGGTCCTGAAATGATGCCACCGGAATAACTTTAAAAGCCAGTATCTTGAAGAATACAGCATTATATTACAAATATATATATATATATATATATATATATATATATATATATTACAGATTCAGTCCACAGGAGCATTCAAATGAAGGCAGCATTAATACAGGTGAGAGTTCCCTCTTTAAATTAGGTTTTTAACTATTGAATTCTAGACAGGTCTTCAGGATTTGCAAAGCAATGGATTTCAGACCTCTCTCATATTAAAAGGCCTACAAAACTCAGTTTGGTTTGCCCAGGGATTGCTGCTTTTTTCTTTTGTACATAAGGCTCACTAGCATCAAAGGGGTTAAACGTCTAACCGTGAAGAAAGAATAATTGAAAATGCTGTATATCCTGTAAGAAACCTAGTGCTGCGTTTAATAAGCTAATGAGGTATGATTCTGGAGTAAACCAACTGCACCACGGGGAACAAATAAATATTGGCATTTAACGTAATGATCATTTTCTTTTCTCCCTTATGGTTTTCTCCAAAATTGCACCTCTTTAGCATATTGACAATGGACCCTAGGGCCTTATTTATTAAGCAACAGTGATAACGTTTTTATGCATTCCAGCTGTACCACAGTTCACAAATAATAATTCCTACATTTATTATTGATTTAAATTGGGCTTTTAACCCCTTGAATGCTAGAGAGGACCCTTGTTCTCAATACATTGGAGACCTTTATAGCAATCAGTGAAATAACCCTTTTCGTGCCGGAGGGGTACACAATGCATTGCTTTGCAATGAGTTGTGTACCCCTCCAGCACTCATGGGGTTAAAAATCAACATCTATCTATGTGGGAATCTGGTAAATTTGTATTTGTCTCCCATGGCATAGTTGAGTTGCCCCAGAATTACTACATACCAATCAATAAGGCATAATGGCATTTAAAATGCACCCATTTGTGTTATTCTTTGAGGATAATGTCCTGCCCAATTGTTTGATCCTACTCTATACCCACTTACTTGAAAAGTTTGGCTCTCATTAAAATCCTTTACACTTCTATGCCCCTGTGTTAAACACCCACACCACTCATGGAGATTTTATGATTAAACAGTGAGCAAGACCTGGTACTTTGGCTAAGTCTCACAGAGACAAAAAAGTAGAAGATAACTATTTTGAAACTTTTGATACACGTCCCTAAAAAAGCCTGATGAAAGTTATCTACAAATCGTTTAAGACACATTTATTTTTTTGGGGAGCGCTCTGTGAAGTCCTTTGTACTTCCTTGTGGAACAGATCAATACAGATGTCCCATATATTGGCTTTATATGGCAGTGTCTGGAGCTCCATTGAAGCAAATAAGTCTCTAAAAGAGTTTTTTTGTCTCTTCACTTTCATTTGGTCTCGATGTAATAAGGGAAATACTTGTTTTCTGGGTCTAATTCCAACATCTTCTCATAGAATCCAACATCCCATCTCCTTTTTCGTTGCTGGTAAAAAGAGAATGAAAAAAGAATATAATGCCATATTTGCTTAACCCTTTGGGTGTCAGTGGTACCACTAAGAAAAAGGCATATGTGGTCATATTACATGAAAGTAAACACTTTGAGTGACAGTGAGGTGTTCAGTACATTGCAAAGAAATACATTGGCTAAACCTCTACCATGCAAAGTGTTAACCTTTTGAGTGCCATAGTGCAATGCACTGTGTAACCCTCTGGCGCTCAAAGGGTTTAAACAGAAGACATATTGTGACTGATGTAATAGGAAGAACTGGGGGGAGATGCAGTAAAGGTCAGTGATACAACGATGTGTGTTTGGAGATGTGTGGTGAGCACATTACCTTGGAGAAGGAGACACACATTGCACATGGAATTATGGATACAAGGGTTGGGAAAGAGACTGTTATCATTAGCATATCATCCTGGCATAAATGTATCAAAGTTTTGGGGAGGGAAGGAAGGGAACAGAGAGGATACATAGAGACTTCAGCAATCAGTACAATGAACAGCCACCCAACTCAACCCTCTGAGTGCTAGTGTGATCAGCAACACATAAGAGGTCCAAGTTTTTTTCGCTCCTCTCTGACACTCAAAGGGTTAAAGGGATAGTAATACTTTATTATTACTATCCCCCATATTGTACATATTTGTAAAATAATTTAATAGCCCCCAGGTTCATCTCTCAAACCTTTATGGTTTAAGAGATAACCGAAGGCAAAGTTCCCCCCTCCCTCCTCCTTCCGTGAAGTCAGCGTTGTACTGACTACAAGGGAAGTCTGTTGTACGACAGGCTTGCGGCTCTGCAGCTGAGCAGAAATCCCGTTAGTGAAAAAGAATTATTTTACTGAAGCGGTCTTCTACATCTTCTTGGTTTGCAAGCACATGTAGAAGACTGTTTCAGTGAAATAATTATTTGTCACTAACGCAATTGCGGCTCTGCTGCAGAGCCACATGATTAAAGTAAGACCAGATATCAGCACAACGCTGACTTCAGGGAAGGGGGAGGGGGGAACTTTGCCTTCAGTTATCTCTCAAACCATACATATTTGCAAAATAATTTAATAGCCCCCAGGTTCATCTCTCAAACCTTTATGGTTTGAGAGATAACCGAAGGCAAAGATAACCGAAGGCAAAACCATAAAGGTTTGAGAGATGAACCTGGGGGCTATTAAATTATTTTGCAAATATGTACAATATGGGGGATTGTAATAATAAAGTATTACTATCCCTTTAAATGATGAGCGCCTAAAGGATCTTGGCAAATATCTGAGTTCTGTTATGCACTTCTAATATTACTAACCCCTTAAGGTCCGACGATCCCGCGGTGTCTGGTCCTTTAAGGACCAGATAGACGAGTTCGACGTGCCGTCCCACATGACTGATCACGTGGGGAGGCACATCGAAAGGAGGACTGAAAGAGATTGCTCCGGTCTTGGAGCGATCAATTTCAGTCCACGGTATTACTCACCGCGCTCCTGCAGGAGCGTGGAGAGTAAAAGTACGTGACGTACCAGGACCGTCACTGGTCCTTAAGTGCCGGACCAGAGTGACGGTCCAGGTACGTCACAGGACGCGAAGGGGTTAATTGTCATGAAATTCCCAGGAAATGAAAAACATTCACTGTCTGCTTAAATAAAAAACAAGTGAAAGCACAAGCTAACTTCCTTTAATATTCTGGACAGTGCTTTCTGAACATGGGGCTGCAACATATACACAGTGTAACTCTGTGTACCCCCATTGTTAGCATTGCTGGCTGTCTTAATTAATGTAACATCCTGTTCTGCTTTCTCCATCTGTATATGTTTTATTCTTCTGTACTGTAGTGTAACTAGTAGTGTGGCGAATACATTAGGGCTCCAAAAGATACGCACAAATACAAACATGCCAAGGCTGCACCTGTGTCCTGCCTGCTAATTTGCCTTCTGCGGATCAATGTTTGGCTCCTAAGAAGAGAAGGGATGCTGTAAGCCATGAAAACAAACCTCTCCTGGGTCGGCAATGCAGGTGCTATAGAATGATACATCATGACACACACACAGATACCCTGCACAAGGCCAGTGGTGCACTGCAGAGCAATATGAGTGGATGTGAAAAAGTATCATCTGCTCACATTGCTGAAGGGTGTCCGTGTGTGTGTGTGGTTATCTCCAGATGTATCTCATTATAGTGCCCACTTTGCCCTCCTGGGAGAGATTTGTATTCGTAGCTTGCCGCTCCCTTTCTCAGGTGATAAATATCACTCCACACAAGGCAAATTAGCAGGAAGGACACAGGTGCAGCCATGGCATCACAGGCAGAACAGGATATCTGGGGAGTTATACTTGGCTTTGTTTTAGGCCCGACATGAAAAAAAAATTGGCCAGACTAATGTGTGCCCACATCACCCTCGAGCAGTTAATGTTATTGGATTCCAGTTCCCCATCTCTTCTTATAAATATGGTTGCGTGGTCCCAAAAAAGGGGATGCTGGGTCCTCTGTCCCTGAACCCCTCAGGGTTACACTGTGTATATGTTGCAGCCACCATGATCAGACAGCAATGTCCAGAATGTTAAATTAACTTAAATTGTGCTTTGACTTTTCTTTATCATTTAATCAAACAATGCATGTTTTTCATTTCCAAGGAATCTCATGACACAATAATATTAGAAGTGCACAACAGAACTCTGATATTTGCTAAAATCCTTGAGACACTCATCATTTAACCCTATGAGTGACAGAAGGGTGAGCAACACAATGAGCTGCAATGTGTTGCTTACCACACTGGCACTCAAAGGGTTAAGTAAAGGGGGAGGGGTTGTGACCATGGCTGTAGTTGCATAGGAAGTTACCGGGAGATCTCAACACCTCCAGCCTCGGGTAGGCAATATTGTGACTGTGAACTCGGACAATAGAGGCAGCTATCAGAGTTTAGTGGATGTGGTGAACAGCCATATCAGCATGTAAACATACCCAACCATGGTTCATAACCTGCATTTCCATATGAGCCATTATCAATGTGCTAAGTGAAAAATCATAAACCCACCGAAGGCACGGGGGATTCATGGTAATAACGGAGACTGTTGATGGACTGAGGGGATATGATGGTGTTGATGCCGAATATATGTTTGAATGCATATTGGTGATGTGCCTTTGACACAGATCCGACACAATGTCGCCATCCTGAGCTCTCATAGAACTTTAGTGCATCTTCTCCTCGGAATCATGGTGGGGAAAACCAATGCAACATACAGGGCTAATAACATTTCCTCAAAATCCCTTTTGACTTAAATGGGGCTTTTGCATTCAAGGGATTAAAGCGGAACTATCACCTAAAACCAAAGTTTTACCATGCGTTTTAATGTTTAACCCGACATTAGTGCTGTGTGTGTGTGTGTTCTTCAAGTCATCTGGTAGTGGAGATATTTGCCCTGCAAAATCGGGCACTTCTGCATTCTACTGTACCCTGTACCATCTCAGGACTTCCTAGCTGCCCCACGGAGCGCATTCACGCTGCCCTTCGAAGCTGGATTTCTGTGATGTAGTGTTACAGCAAACTCCGTTTACAATGCTACTGAGGTTGCAACCTCAGTAGCACTGTAAACTGAGTTTGCTGTAACGCTACATCACAGAAATCCAGCTTCGAAGGGGACCGTGAACGCACTCCTTGGGGGTCCTGAGACGTCATAGAGTCCAGCAGAACGCGGAAGTTCCCGATTTTGCAGGGCAAATATCTCCACTACCAGGCGACATGAAGAACACACACAGCACTAATGTCAGGTTAAACATTAAAATGCATGGTAAAACTTTGGCTTTAGGTGATAGTTCCGCTTTAATCCCTTGAATGCAAAAGCTGTCAGTCACCAACAATATGAAGCATCGTGTTGAGGACTCTCTAGCATTCTAGCAACAATTCAGTTGTATGAAAAAACCACACATGTAGTTCGTATAAATGTTTCATATGGGACCGTTCAACTGCTGAAAAAGCATTGCACCAAATACAGGGAGAAAGGTGATAAAGTGGAGACGGCTTCTCCAGTGATATCACTTTTCCAAGTACTATGTTATTCTATGGAGCTAATGCACTAAGATTTCACAAATTTTGTAGATCTTAGTGCCCTGGAGAAGTGATATTACTGAAGATGTAATCTCCACTTTTTTACCTCTTCATCACTCCTTAGTTCATAACCCCATAGTATGTTAAAGCAATTACCATGCAATGCTGATGCTGGGATGTCGACGTGTAAAAAATGCATTGCAGGTGGAAAAGTATAGAATCAAACAACTTACTGAAAAATGCACAATAATCTCATATGATTTGCATACACTTGTATATGAGATTTCAGTGGATGAAATAGATTGCCAATACGAATCTAACTGTAATTCTTCAGACTCATGGGGTGAATGAATGAATTCACCAGTGCAGCCCCACTGGGGTTATCTTCTAACACCAGAGGCTGCACTGCAGGGTATGCACTGCAGTGTATGATCACTGTAGTGCATATCGTAAGATAACTTACGCCATCAGTAGGACATTAATGTCAGCAATCTCCGCATAAAGGTTTGAGAGATCAGACTTGCATCGATGGATTTCTTTTTTGATTATCTACAATATTACTTTATATTTATATAAGACATTACTAACCCTTTAGAATATGACATACGTACAGCTAGCATATGTAATAATATTAATTATTCATATGTTGCAACCCTAAAATAGAATCCTAGACTTGCTTTTTAATACATGGGTAAATTACCCTGTTCAGAGAGCATTTATTTAAAGTGGAGCTGTCCTGTTGAATTTTTTTGCATATTTGAAAAATGTATTCAAAACTGCCTAGGTATTATGTAAGTCAAAAGTCCAGATGTAATAGAAGATACACTTTTATTTCAGAAAATGTGAAAGAAAAGTCCCCCATTGCAGAACAGAGCTTAATTAGCATATGAAATGTCACTGAAATGCATATGTAGCATATGAATCCACAGTTAAATGTGTCATTAGCACATGAAACTGCATGGAAAGCTGTTAGCATATCCTATATAATAATTCGCTAAGTTGTGTGTAACGCCCGACATGCGCAGTAGAAACTGCTGCTCGTGCGGCAGTCATGCGCAGTACAGACTGCCCGCGCCGCGGCTGATACAGAGCTGGGCGCTCCGAAGGAGCGTCCAGCTCTGTATCAGCAGTGGCGCGGGCAGTCTCTACTGCGCGTGACTGCCCCGCGACCGGCTGCCAGAGGCACTGTGGCCCGTGTAACAGGCTGTTCAACTAGTATGAACATAATGTACCAATTATGACTTTCTCCTAAATGATATATTTGCTTGTCTTTTGGCTAACATGACACATAGGCAGTTTTTAATGAAGTTTTCGATATGCAAACAAATTAAGGTGACAGGACCACTTTAATGACATTTGTGCTGTTTGCATTAAGAGATAAAAGCTAAAGTCAGTTAATTGTTTGTGATTAGTGCCCACTGCTTTTGTATTTAGAAAGCCTGATATCATGTTTCATTTAATTTCCAGATAATCATGGAAAAATTAATGGGACCCTTGGAAAAAGCAGGAATGTCTGCTCCCTGAGAGCATATATAAGACTACATTTTAGACCACAGAAAACAGATACTTTTTAAAATACCAAGGATGAAATACAGGGTATTTAAATGGATAGTAATGTTTTATAAAAAAAAGCAGCTCTAATTAATCATCTTAGTATTTGGACTTTGGAGAGTGTTATTTCAATTCTGTCAGAGTTGTAGTTCAAGAGTAAGTCAATGACAAAGTATCCCCCTCCCACCCCTTTTACTGATTTAACACTGTTCAGCCAGATCAGAAGGGAGGTGCCAAGGTAGACTGCAGAGAGGGACAATCTTCAATTAAGATAAGGGAAAAACCTGAAAAACTTGTCAAGGGGGGCAGGGCTTTCATTGTTCTCACAGGAAGAAGATTGTCCCCTTCTGTTATCTGTCTGGTCTATGGACTGGATTCCACATCTGAGAAGAGATGGCTTACACTAGGTAAAAGGGGCAGGAGGGGAAACTTTGCTTGTGAATATCTCTCAAAACACAAAGGTTTGAGAGATAAGACACATCGTTCTTCATGTTTTTTTAATGCCTACAAAATAAAATAAAGATAAAATGAAGTATAACTATCCCTTTGAATGCATATAACCCAGTTCATTTTCATGTGTTAGTATGTGTATCATTTATATCTTACCTTTTTAAACAGCAGGACACCTGTGATGAATAAGCTGTAAAGTAATATAGCCAGGAAGACAGCAATGAAAAGTCTGTGGGAGAAAATGGACTCCAGTGGCTCAGCTGATTGCTCACATTCTGATAAAAGATCTGTTAAAATATCTTAGAGTTAGCATATAAAGTCAGCAGCAATCACAAGTGTTATAATAATCTCTCATCCATATTAGTCCTAAACTTGGACAACATTATGAGGCTAGGTTTATGGATATCTCTAAGTGAGTCCAGGCAGGTTAGTCATTGTCTCAGTTATTTTATTGACCCATCACACAAGATTAGCCTTAAAGGAACACTAACACCAAAGAAATAAACAAGGTGATATAACTTTAACCCATTGGTGACAATGGCTTTTTTACAGTAATGGGCAAGAGCAATTTTGAACTTTTTAGAATGCCTATCTTCTTTGTTATCCCTGTAACTCCTTTAGTAAACCCACATAAATTAAATATCATTAAGGATAAATAGGGATTTCTTTTGATGCCATATTTAAAGGTAAAACCCACAATTTAGTTTTGTAATAATATAAAAAAGTGAAAAACCTGAAAAAAAGCAAAACAAAACAACAACACATTTGTATTGGTTTTCCAGTGAAGATTGCCCAATTAGTGCATTTTTTAACAGGGACTGGATAAAAAGCATGGACATTCTTTCATACCTCTCAAATGTTCCTTTTTTAGGGGGGTACTGTCCCTCTAATATACAAATCCCTCTGTCCCTCTTTCCTACCCTTTTTGTCCCTCTTTTTAGGATATCATACTGTGTGGTGTGCATATAAGTGTATCACATTGCCCCACAGCAAAACACTCATATTCATGTTTGTTTCAACTTCAAGAGATAATAATGTGAAACTATAAATGAATCTTCAATTATTCTTTATACTTTGTAATAATTCTGTACTTTCCAATATGTTCCTATCTGTATAGTTTGATCATACATTTATTGTAAAATGTCCCCCTCTTGCCTCATTCCCTACGTCACTCTTCTTCCCTTAGATCTGAAATCTTATCTCTTGACAGGACAGATTGCAACGAAGGACAGTCTTGGCTCTGTCTGTATAAGGAAAACCTTGTTTCCCCTTGACGAAGGGAGAAGGGTTTTCCTTATGCTCACACAATAATGTCTGTTGTCGTGATCCATCCAGACCAATTTTCACACCTACGGGAAGAAGAGTGACGTCAAGAAAAGGGGTGGGAGGGGGAAACTTTAAAATAAAATTGTGATAACATTATAGGGATATGAACAGATTGGAAGGTACACGGTATTATTAAAAAGTATAAAAAGTAATCAAAGATTACTTTATATTGTCATGTTACTATTCCTTTCAGTATATGTTTATAAATTAGTTGGTTAAATAATATAATTTTGTCTTGCTATAAATCATTTATTCAGTTGCACAAAGAGGTCAATAGCTCATGAAGTTACCTAAAAATTATGTTAAATGCTCTACCCACCAGTCCTGCCCTCAGAACCACCACCTAAAACAAAAGTGCTGCCCTCTTTGGCCGTTTGTGTTGGTAGTTATGGTCCCTGGCTTTCTGTCTCACAATTACAGTGAGAGGGATAGAAACAGAGAACAGTGACAAAGGCAATGTTTACTTACATTGCCTTTGTCTTGTGGCTCAATTTGCACATGTGATTGCTGTAGCAGGTATGTTAAGGGGTTAAATGTCACATGCTTATAGCAATCAAAAGTAAAAAATTATTATTCACGTTACATCCCTAAAATATAAACTTGCTTTATAACACATGTAAATTGTCATGTTTAGACAGCATTTAATGGATTTTCTGCTGTTTGTTTTGAGAGATAACAGTTGTTGGGATCAGTGGCCACTGATCTTGTACCGTTATCTTAATCAGTCCATTTATAGAAAATACTGGACAATCAAAGGCAGCCCTGCAAAAGGCTGTAATGTACGCTCCCTCAGAGCATACAAACAATTAGCTTTTAGGCCACATAAAACAAATAGAGAATTTTTACAGATGCTAGCATGAAGTGCTGGTGTTAGTATCCCATCATGAGTCATTATTAGTGTTGAGCGAGCACCCCGATGCTCGGGTGCTCGGGTGCTCTGACCGAGCACCGCCGGAGGCTCGAGTGCTCGGCCGAGCACCCGAGCCCCATTGAATTCAATGGGGCGACACGAGCATTACACCAGGCACCCCCTGCTCTGATGAGGGGAGGGTGCCTGGTCAATGCCCCCCTTCATCTCCACAATGCCCCTCTTCCACAATGTCCCCCTTCCACAATGTCCCCCTTCATCTCCGCAATGCCCCCTTCATCTCCGCAATGTCCCCCTTCCACAATGTCCCCCTTCCACAATGTCCCCCTTCATCTCCGCAATGCCCCCTTCATCTCCACAATGTCCCCCTTCCACAATGTCCCCCTTCATCTCCGCAATGCCCCCTTCATCTCCGCAATGCCCCCCTTCCACAATG
The DNA here is from genome assembly GCA_037306005.1 of Rhinophrynus dorsalis. Lineage (NCBI taxonomy): Eukaryota > Metazoa > Chordata > Amphibia > Anura > Rhinophrynidae > Rhinophrynus > Rhinophrynus dorsalis. Next base: position 144,191,866 of record CM074725.1, on the reverse strand, counting down.
TCCCCCTTCATCTCCGCAATGCCCCCTTCATCTCCGCAATGCCCCCCTTCCACAATGTCCCCCTTCCACAATGTCCCCCTTCATCTCCAAAATGTCCCCCTTCATCTCCGCAATGCCCCCTACCTCCAGTCCCTGGTGGTCCAGCGGAGCGTCTGTAAGATCTGTGCCTCCTTTGGCACAGATCCCTGCCACCCGAACATGGCGGGCGAGCACATGGCGGTACTCGTACGAGTACCGCCATGTGCCGAGCAGAGCGATGCTCGAGCCGATCCGAGCATCGGCCGAGCATTCTCGCTCAACACTAGTCATTATATATCACCAAGTTCTGTTATATACCTATCTGTGAGTTGTTTGAAAGCTCTGATGTAGATTAGCTCAAACCTAGCAACAATGTTGAAATTAGCATTTGAAGTCATATATTTTTTCAATTATTAGTTCCCTTTTAAATTGCAGCTGCTAAGAACATATATCATTGCACACTTTCCAGGTAGCTAGCATGGAACTTAAACCAAGCCTTCATACTTGCATTACATGAAACTTCACTGCTGTGCCCTTCATCAACAGAATGTGAAAGCCAGTTAAGTAATTGAAAAATTCCTCACCGCTGACATAGATAAGGGTTGCATTGCCTTCTGTAGATCTATAAGGCGGTGGATACATAACCTCCAACTTGCACATATATATGCCTGTGTCTTCTTTCTGCAGTCCCAAGATTCTGAAGGTCACATTATTGGGACCAGGTTCCCCTTCACACTGGATGGTACCCCTGGTGGTAACTGGTTCATAATTGGTTGTAAAAGAGAATGCACAAATCTCTTTAACATGCTTATGTTTTTTCTTCAAAAGGCTAAAACGCACTTCCTCCACATTGCCGTTTATTTTGTAGCCACAGATGAGTGTAGCCTTTCCATGCCTACTGGCCACAACCACATCGGGCTGGGTTACTTTTATGCCTGTGAAACACATACACATAAATAATGCATAATTAATCAAAAGTATATGACTCAGAATTTAAAGAATTTCTATTCATTAATTTCAGTACTTATGAGGAATTACATGAGTATTGGGCAACGTGATGCCCTCTAGCTGCTGCCAGACTACAACTCTCATCTTTTCCCTCCATCCAGCTGCTATCATGGAATGATGGGAGTTGTAGTCTGGCAGCAGCTGGAGGGCCTCATGTTGCACACAGTTTCAGATGTTGATTTTTTCAAGTAAAACAACTGTAAATCAAGGTTTGTCTAAATGTTTAATCCATTGAGTGGCAGCAATGTTTGGGACACCCCTCTGCTACTCAAAGCTTTAATAACCGTACTGATTCTCACAGAGGAGAAATAACATTTCTCATTGATATTAAATTGAGCTTTTTAACCCCATTAATAATAAAAAGTCTGTAACACAATTAAAGCAATGCAGTGGTGAACTCTTAAAGGGATAGTAATGTTTCATAATAAAAGCAGCCCTAATTAATCATCATAGTGTTTGGACTTTGGAGAGTGTTATTTCAATTCTGTCAGAGCTATAGTTCAAGAGTAATTCAATGACAAAGTATCCCCCTCCCGCCCCTTTTACTTATGTAACACTGTTCAGCCAGATCAGAAGGGATATGCCCAGGTAGATTGCACAGAGGGACAATCTTCAATTAAGATAGGGGAAAAACCTGAAAAACTTGTCAAGGGGGGCAGGGCCTTCATTGTTCACATAGGAAGAAGATTGTCCCCTGCTGTTATCTGTCTGGTCTATGGACTGCATTCCACATCTGAGAAGAGATGGCTTACACTAGGTAAAAGGGGCAGGAGGGGAAACTTTGCTTGTGAATACCTCTCAAACCATAAAGGTTTGAGAGATAAGACTTACATCGTTCTTCAAGTTTTTTTAATGCTTACAAAATAAAATAAAGGTAAAATGAAGTATTACTATCCCTTTAAGGGGTTAAAAACCCCATTTAAATGAAGGAGAACATGGAGATTTATGTCTCTTTTTAGTACATTTTGTTTGCCCCAGAATTGCTCCAGTTTTTCCCTAGTACAGCGCCTCAATTAATCTTAATATTTAACCCTTTGAGTGCTAGCGGGGTGAACAACACACATTTTGATCTGCGATATTGCTTTAAAACTTGCATAACACCGGGTAATACTCATAAGCTAAAAGTGAAGCAATTCCAATTTAAACCAACTACACAATAAGGATAAGATAACCAATCTCCGTTGATTTAACCAGGCCTTTTGACCTATTAAATCTGTGGTTCTCAAACCCCTCCTGTCAGGAGCACAGCGAGTCAATTAAATAATTAATTCTCCTGCCCTCAAGCAGGGATAGTCTAAAGATATGGCCTATTAGGTGCCCCACAGGAGAGAGTTGGGAACACTAAATTCAATCTTTTTGCCTGTTGTCCACAAACAAAAGATATAGTGTAATTGTCAACGTTGTGGTACATGTCTGGGCCTTCATCCTGAGGCAGGTCCAGATATAGATCTAAACTCTTCTCTTTATCATCACTATTGAAGTCCTGTGTGTGCTTTTGAATCTTTTCAGCTACATTTATGTCACTGTCAACAGCACCCCAGGGATAATGTCCACATTTTCAGCTTGTTTTCCCCCAAAAAAATGCTTACTGCAGTCTTGTGAATACAGATACATAAGAACTGCCAACTTATAATATCTTTCAATATTCATCTCTTCTCCACAAATTTAGACACAAATGTTAACATTTAATAATCTGATACATGTAGTGCACAAGAAAAATCACAACCTAGCAATTTCCTTCTAATGTGTACAAGAAAAATCACAACCTAGCAATTTTCTTCTAATGTGTACAAGAAAAATCACAACCTAGCAATTCCCTTCTAATGTTGCACTGTACTGATTTGTATTTATAGCCTAATATGCATCAATCATTCTTCATCAGGTATTTTCTTTGATAAAAGGACATAGAACAAATGTATAATACCAAGCTATAGAAATGTCATCAGAATTATACTGGGGGATATGCACAAAGAATTTGAGCTATTCTGGGATCTGAGGCAACACAAGAGACAATATATTTTCTCAAAGTGCCATTGATTAAAATGGAGAATTTAACCTATTGAATGCTAGACGGTGTCTCAACTGCATTGCACAGTAAAGTGCTGAAGACCACTCTAGCATTCAAGGGGTTACCTTTGCGCATATTGTTCATTGAGGCTGACAGACTAAGAATTGGGTTAAACCAAATGTATCATAGGGACAAATAAAAATTCCTCAATATCCCATCAATTTAACACATTGATGACCAAAGTGGTGTGCAAAACATTGCTTTGTAATGACTTGCACACCCCTCTGATACTTAACGAACTTACCTGTAATTTTTGTCCATGATGGTGCTGTTGGTTTGCACTAGGCTGATCTTGGTTTTGTTAGTAAATCATCCTCATTATGTACTATTCAAACATATACACCCTTACACTTTTATAGACTACTGTAACTCAGTAAGACGTCCTGCTGTACATGCTGCCATATGACATTGAATAATATCATTGATACCACAGTAATTCTGTAACACTGTATTGCATGTTGGTGGACATGTATCATTATATCATAGCTTAACAATGTTTTAGAAATTCTATGCTTACTTTATTAACTCCTTGGATGCTAGAAAGCTTTCCAACGCACATGTTGAAGACCACTCTAGCATCTAAGGGGTTATACATAAATGAAACCAGAGGGCTTTGCCAAGTATTGCTTTGCAAAAGAATTGCAAACCCTCTGACTCTTGAGAGGAAATAAAATAAATTTGTATATCAGAATAAAAAGAGAACTCCCACCTCTTTCTGTACTACCTACCTTCTGATACATTGACAATCATGCAGAAAATTCCAAAGATGAATATTGATTTAATCATCATTGCAAAGTGTTTCGTCCCAGAATAATAATCTCTTATTAGGGATATATTGATCTCTTTGAATCTATTGTCTCTGTTTGCCTGTCTGCTGATTCTAGAACTAGAAACTCTCCTATGCACTTCACACTTTAAAGTCCTTTCTGAGCCTTTGAGGATTTTTGACTTAGAATTCTGTTTCAAGTCACACAAATACAGCACTTATAACCTCAGATTCAGAGCCCCAAACCTGAAAGGCACAGAAGGTTAATGTTTTGGGTTTACGAGAAAGGAAGTGGTGGGTCGGAGTAGTTACATGCACAGATAACCACATAAGAGCTAAAATCTTGTGTGTGACCAAAACAAGCCTATGAGAGAATGGAAAACAAAGCTAATTTCACACCAAACGCAATTTGCCTATATTAATCTAGGAACTAGATTTCTTATAATACAAAACCAGTGTTGTTTACTCCTAGTATTCCTCATTTTCTATTGATTCAATATATTTTAAGGCTTCTACTTAGAATATAATGTGATATGAGTATTTACTTTAAATCAAATTAATTTGTAGTAGCCGAATTAGTCCAGTTTTAGTAACACAAAGATGAGTAAATTGGTATTTATTTTGTTTGGATTAACAGTTTATATTTTAAAGGGATAGTAATACTTGGAAATAATTGTATTTTATATTGTAGCCCTTAAAAAAACATGAAAAATATATAAGTCTTTATGATTTGGGAGATATTCACAAGCAAAGTTTCCCCCTGAGTGACGTCACCATTCTAGCTCTCAGATTTGTTATCCGGTCCCTTGACTGGCCGTGGCTCTCCAGAAGTGCTGAGATCACGATCTTTAAAAATAATTTCTTAATTGGAATGGTCTGCAAAGTGTGCTTGAAAGCCAGGCACACTTTGTACACAGTTCCAGTGAAGTAGTTCTTTTTAAAGATCTAGAACTCGGCACTGCTAAAGAGCTGTTGGTTGATCTGTGGACCGGATTCCAAATCTGTCCACTAGATGGCAGACTTGGCTGAAACAGCCAGGAAAAGGGAACTTTACTTTATTTTGCTTGTGAATATCTCCCAAACCATAAAGGTTCGGGAGATAAGACATATCATTTTTAATGTTTTTTTAAGGGCTACAATATAAAATAAAATTATTTTCAAGTATTACTATCCCTTTAAGACAAGCTTTTGAGATATCAACTCTTCCTCAGGTCAGATAATATTGCATCATTATAATTTATAGGATTTATGTCTTTATAATGTAAAAACACCTCCATAATAATGCCTAATAATGATTTTACAAAACCACCTACCCATGCACTAAAGTAACTCTATAATTCTACCAAAAACATTTATTGAGATATTAATGTTTATGAAAAAACTAATGCAATACAATTTTAATAGAGATAATGGGAAATGGAAAAAGATGGCATGGTTTATAGCATGGTAGGTGATATCGGAAAGTGTCCCATTTTTGGTTCATTTAGTTAATGGAGGGAATTAAAGTTCGCTTCTCTTCAACAAAGAAAGGTGTATTGATGTCCTAGGATCCTCTTTATTTTGGGGAACATTCTCCAACCTGATCTTCTTAGGATGGAGTTATGGGGTGATAAAGTTATCCCCCAGGATATTTATTTAATGCAATTTGTACCTTATATTCAAAGACTGATTCATGTTTAATACGTTTAACCTACCTTTACCAGGCTGGCTGCTACATATTGTTTGCACTGCATTCCCAGCCAATCTGGCCATGGAGGGGCTACTGAGGATCCAGTTAGACTAGTGGAGTATGTTGAGGTAGTGTACATTTGTTTCTTTGGCAGTTAACTGCTCTTATGTCAGAGTTTACAATGCATTGCACAGAAATGGGTTGGAAGCTGCCTTGCAGTGGAGGGGTCAAAAGGGACTTCTATGAGTCATGGGGAAGGTGGTTTGATGCACATGGAGACACTAGGGGGCTTTGTTGGTTGTGTCCTTTTGAGGTTGAACAGCCTTTTTTCCAGGCATGGCAGCCCTGAGCTGCAGATCCTGGGAAGGACAACTCACCTGGAAAAGAGCATTGTAAAAGCCATTCTGCTACAGTGAAATAGCAGAATGGTCATATACAATGTTTTTTTTTAAAGGGATAGTAATACTTCGTTTTAACTTTATTTTATTTTGTAGGCATTAAAAAACATGAAGAATGATATAAGTCTTATCTCTCAAACCTTTATGGTTTAAGAGATATTCACAAGCAAAGTTTCCCCTCCCGCCCCTTTTTCCTAGTGTAAGCCATCTCTTCTCAGATGTGAATCTGGTTGTAAGACCAAACAGATAACAGCAGGGGACAATCTTCTTTGTATGGAAAGAATGAAAGCCCTTCCCCCCTTGACAAGTTTTTCAGCTTTTTCCCTTATCTTAATTGAAGATTGTACCTCTCTGCAGTCTACCTGGGCACCTCCCTTCTGCTTTGGCTGAACGGGGGGGGATACTTTGCTTGTGAATATCTCTTAAACCATAAAGGTTTGAGAGATAAGACTTATATTGTTCTTCATGTTTTTTTAATGCCTACAAAATAAAATAAAGATAAAATGAAGTATTACTATCCCTTTAACCATTTTGGTATGTGTACAGAATTGCAATCTTCAGCATACATCTCCACCAGATTTCCATTCTGAGGGAGTGGAATATCTGCCTAAACTGTGAAATACAATACATGGGTGGGCAACCTGTAACTCTTTATCTGTTGACTCCAACTCTCATCATTCTCAGCTTACCAATGGCCATCTGATGATGGGAAATGTAAAATAATGTCACCTGGTGGGTTGCAGGTTTCCCATCTCTGATTTAATTCCTCAAAAAGCAGGGCCCTCTCCACAATTTGTAGCCGTCTGCATATGTCTTCATAATTGTTACTATTCCCAACTGTGCAGTGCTGTGGAATGTGCTTCATAATTAAGTGATAATATAATATTAGCAGTGGCAATAGCAATTAGGATGCAGGGTATATATTTACAGGGGAAACACAGAAGTGAGAATACAACTTTGTAGCTCATTGAAATAAGAATAAAAAAGTAAATACTTTTGGATATTTTTCATTAAGCCCAGTGGCAGCCTTTGCATTTCAGGGAATATTCTAAACTGTGACTGGATGATTAACAGACAATCACAATGTAGTTTGTTTCTTCTGAAATCAGCAGCTGAAGTTAATTAACTCTTCTGTTCATTCTGAGGAACTCAGTTTTCACTGGCCATTGGGCCAGGTGATTACTTATTATTGGACTGTTTTATTTTTAACTGTGTCGACAAAATCAGTGCTTATTAATTTATTTAGAGGCTTTTTACTGGGTGAATAGATGGTTTCAGGACTTCGAGAAAGTTCTGTTTTTGGACCAAAAACACTTGGTGCTGTGGAGATTCTAATAAATTAACTCTCTTATATATTTAATACCTTGCTACAGCAAGGTAATTGTAATTGCTATTTTTAATTATTTAAATAATCATTTCATTAGCAGAAGACATCCCTCAAATTCATATTGGGAAGCCCCCCACGTCAACTGTTCAAGGGTTGGGTAGTTGTGGGGGCCAGGGAGTTAGGGGTCTGAAGACCCCTTTGTATTTAAAAAATTTTACTCCCCTATTGAGGAATGGGTGGATTGATGAAGAGAGGTCTTAGTTTCCCTCCCCTGTGCTTAACTGAATAATAATGGATCTCTAAACCAATATTATATTGTAAATCCTACTCATATGTGATCATCGATAGTGATAGAAGGATCATCCGTTTGTACCATCTGATAAATAATATGACTAATTTTTGTTTCCTCCCCAGTAACTGAACATAAATAGAGAAGAGTTGAGGAATGTGATCAAGATTGTTAACAACTGATAGTATAGGTGAGAGGGGCAGTGTGGGAGTTTTAATATTTAGTTTATATACTTGTACCTCTTCTGTTTCTACTACAGCTAGAATGCATTGCTTTGCATTGCATTCCCAGCCAATCCGATAGCAGAGTTCTAGTCAAAGGTTACTGAATGTCAGAGGGAAGGGTGGATATAAACTTAGTCTTAAGATTTTAACATACCGTTGCTAGTAAAGTTTAAATTTCTTGCTGAACAATAAACTGCAAGTTCCTGAGACAACAGAGTGGTTAATTGAGGTGGTTGAATGTGGTGAGAGGTAGAAAGATGGGTGAAAAGGTCCAATCAAGATGGAATCCTCTTGACATGAAAACCGAATTCCCGCAGGATGATTTTGGGGTTTTATTGCTAATAGTGCCCACATAGCAAAGGTTTGGCAATCATTGATTCCTTTCCTGATCTATAACCCCAGAGGGGTTACAAGATCCATTTATTTTGTTATGTATTTATTCCTCACCAATAGACCTATATTATTCATCTACTGTTTTTAATGGATGAAGAGCACAAGGGGGATACTAAGATCCCCACTAGGGTAGTTTTTTAAACCTGGTCAGAATACATCATAATGCTTTTTTTATCACTCCTTACTCACAGTTCAGTAGACGAATATGAGCTTAATAAGCTACCATCACAGTGGAAGTGACGTAAGCTAATAGAGTCCTTAAATTTTTACCTATATTTTGAAATAAGGATTAGGAAGATGCTTAAATCAGGAAAGACTCTAATAGAAATTTACAAAACAGTCCACTTCACCAGGCTCTGTAAACGGTCCGTCCTGCAGCCTTTATTTCACACAAAGTCCAACCACTCTTGTAGCTCAAACAGATAAAGCCAATCAAAAGTAGGTGCTGACTTAAGAACCACCACTTGAGCCATAAAGGTAGTGTTGCTGTCATCAAATAATAATCTTGGGCAGGATTTAATAGTATAGTCACCACACAACATGTTTTGTGCCTAACGGAGCTATCTCAAGCATAGATGTACACCTATGCTTGAGAAGTCACCATTAGGTGTGAAAATTGGTAAGCAATGGAGACAGGGAGATGTGACTAAAGCACAGTAAAAATAGACACATTCTAGTGTTGATGGCATAATGTAAGAAGGTAAGACAGTCAGAGATGCTCAACTAACAACAAGCCTTCTAGGAGTGGTGTCATACCCAGAGTGCAGTCCAGTTTAGCCCACTAGGGCCTTTCAAAGAGAGCAAACATCCTAAAGCATATCATACTGGTCTTGTCATAATAGCAATCCAGCCATGAAATGCCATGCAATTCCTCAGTGATGCACAGCTGATATTTCTAGGCACTGTGAGCAAGGGGTCCAGTGCTGGGTTCCCCTATTATCCTTGGGGTAACTAATCCCAAAGGATAATTTGTATATGTAAATAGAGAGTCAGATGCTCAGCTAGGAACAAGCCTGCAATACAAATTTAAGGATCTCTAGGAGTGGTGTCCTACCCAGGGTGCAGTCTCCTTTAGCCCACTAGTGCCTTTCACAGAGAGGAAATATCCTAAAACATATCATACTGGTCCTGCAAGGCAATTCCTCTGTGAACTAGAGAAGCAGCCAGCCACGTTTTGGCCTTGTTGGGAATCATCAGTGAGCTGTAGTTGATCTCTCTAGGCACTCTGATTTCCATTTTACATTTTCAATTACCCTTGGGATTTGTCACCCTAAGGGTAATTGGGGAATCCAGCACTGGACCCCTTGATCACAGTGTGTAGAGTGACCAGGCACATATAACTGATGAGGCACAATAAGGCCGAAATATATGTCTAGGGTTGGCTGCCTGGTATTTAGTGGCTGGAGTGCTGTTATGGCAAGAGCAGTATGATATGTTTTAGGATATTTCCTCTCTGTGAAAAGTACTAGTGAGCTAAAAGAGACTGCACCCTGGGTATAACACCACTCCTAGAGAGCCTGTAAATTTGTATTGCAGGCTTGTTTCAAGTTGAGCATCTCTGACTTCCACTTTACATAATATAAGAAGGTGTAGCATCTCAACCAACTGCTGCATATGACAGCGAGACAAACAAGCACAAAAACACGTGTTGTGAAAGTAATAGCAAACATGAAAACATCTCAAAGGGGAAAATTAAAAATAAATTATTGAAGACCTCTAAATGCCTAGACAAATATAAAAGTAGTGGAGAAGAAGTGGCCGACGATGCGGAGGATGACTTATTTACTGATGTAGATCTAGAATATATCCATCCAGCATCCTCCTTTTCTTCAGTGGCAGATGAAGTTGAGAGTGACAGAGATGATGACATGGCCAGAAAGGCAGCTGAAAGTCAAAGGCTCAGTCTTCCATTGCTGAAAAGAATAACTGTGCCTGTCTAGAAACGGTCTGAAAAAGAATACAGTTGGATAGTCTGATCCTAGACAAGCAAAGATGGCAAAAAATACACAGCCATCTAAGCAGTCATCATCAGTCATCATCAGCATCACCACCGCTTCCAAGTCCAAGTCCCACTCCGCCACACACACTAATAGTGTTGGGTAACCAGCAACAACACTGGTTATCAGTATCCACAACCTTAGCTATAATGAGTGCCTCTGTTGCTGCTGGAAGTGCAGCACCGGTGACACGTAGTAGTACAGTTTCAGTGACATATAGCCCCAGCAGTGGTAGTAGTGGCCGCTCAGGAACCTCGCAGTCAATGAAACCCACAGTATGGAGATACTTCATTCATGATCCAAAAGTAAGCATATCGCTATTTGTTGTCTGTGTAAGAAGCACTTGAGCAGGGGGAAAGCAGACTCACACATAGGCACCTCCTCAATGAGTTTCCACCTGAAGCACAACCACAGGACTGACTGGGAGACACACCATCAACAGGTCAGTGGTACTATAACTAGCAACTGCAGAAATACCTCTTCTGGAGTACATAATTGAAGTCATGTTGATGCGTCAAGATTTTCTGCTCCTGCTGCAGAAGAGTATGACTGAGTTTTTTTTTTTTTTGGTGATGACAAGCGTTATAAAGTACTCACACATACTTACACCACTCCCATTTCCACTAAGTTCTTAGAAAGGTCAAAATCCACTTAAAAATAATGCAAACATACGCCTGTGGAACAGTAAGCTTTCCAAAATGTTGGCGGTTGATATGCTGCCCATTTCTTTTGTTGAAAACAGAGATTTTAAAGAACTGATATCATATGTTGCACCCTGCTGGAATATCCCAATCACGGTTATTTTTCAAGGATGGTTGTGCCAATGTTACCTAACCACATCCAAAGGTAATTCCCCTAGCACTAAATATTATCTTAATTCTTATATTGCTACCAATTTGTATGGAGTATTACACACATCATTTTTCAGGCACAGTGAATCCCAGGACCACACAGCTTACAATCTAATTTTAGTCTTGGCTTCAAAGTGAGTCAGTTAACCAACTGAGACACTAAATAACAAAACATGAAAGAAATAACCTGTTCTATGACATTTCTTCGCCATATCATTATTTGTAGATGTACTAAGACATTCATTTGAATAACGTACTAAGCCAAAAAGCCACTTTGCTACTGAGTTCAGCCAGGATACATTAGAGATGAAAATGCTTCCTAAATATTTGATCTGGGAGACTTTGGCAAACATAACATCTATTAATTACATTGACATGCACAATGGAAGTTTCAAACTCCTAAATGGCAGCTTTTCCACACAAAGTGTTTCACTTATAAACATCTGGAATAAGTATGTGAGAGCTGAAAACATTCCTGAAAAGCCCTGACAGTAAATCTCCAAATGGCCTCAAAGTTAATTTTCAGAAGTTGTTATGGAAACAACAACTACCCTTCTGAGCAGAGGTGCATCAAAAGAGAAGTATTGTATATCTTTTTTACATAATGATTTAAATGAGGCTTTCATTTCTTTGTATATAAGAGAGATTTATAGATTATTGTGGAAAATCAACCCTTTCCAGGATTCAAGGAGTTGAAATCTTCATTTAGATCAATAGAAAATATTATGTTTGCTATGTTGCAGTTGGTTTACCCAGAAATTTACCTTTGTGCATATGTTCCTTATTAGTTGTTCTCCAGCAACATGTAAATATATGTTAAATCCATCCATTTCAACAACATTAAGTTGTAAAAAGCTGTCTGATCAGGAGCCAAGTGACATTAAAATTCCATTCACCTGTAATGTAATCACCTAACTTGCAAATTGCAAGCCATAACTAGCCCCCACCACTTCAGGTATAAGTTGGCCAATAATGCTTTTCCACCTGCCCCACCTCCAAAATAATGGGTGTGTTGAGAATATAATTCTGTGCCTCTCACATGACAACTGCAATGTGCACAGAGCAAATAAGGGAAAGACTGGGAAGTGGAACAATGGGTACATTTGCACTCACATGAAACACCTGGCACAACTCTATCCAAACACCATGACACACAGGGTCCCCAATGTGAAATCCCCCCACCAGAAACCAAGTACTGCTGTTGTCACTATACCCCTTGTCCACAGAATTTTTGCCATATCAGTATTTGATATGGATTGAGTCATAGACTTGTTGCTGGACAACAACTGGAACATGAGTGTATTGTAAGCTGCAGCCCAGCTCAACATAAAACAAATGGGTTTCTCATGAACAGGGAGAAGCAGAATGGTAGTGCTTACAAAATTTGAACAAGTATCAGAGAACTTTCATGAACTTTGTTTCCCATGAAATATTCCTTTTAACAGATATTAGAAAATATTTTACGTTTGATTTCTCGTTTTTTATTATTCTGCCTATATCTTCCATATTCTTTATCTGGCATAGAATGAGCTATCTATGTCCAACCAGCAGTGAGTTATCAATTATATAATCACTCTCAAGGCAAAATAATTTTCTTACCTCCAAATTATAAACAAAAACCTAACATTCAAGGTATCCCTATTCTCATTGTGTTTCGGTTTCTTTCCATTCTGTGAGCATATAATTAGCCTTAGGGATGGATGAACCTTTTTGCCTAAAAAAGTGTAAAGTGTGAAAAACTGTACTTTTCTCCTTTTAGGGGAATCCCTGAAAAAAGTGCTGTTTTCCAATTTTTTTTCTTCTACTCACATATTGAACCCTAGCCTTGTCACACTGCACTGGTAGCCAAAGAACCACACACACTGATCCCTTACCTGGTCCCAATGTAGCCACTAAACCACACATACCAAACCCCACAGCTTTGTCCTATGGTAGCCATAGAACCATACAGCCTTACTTCCCCAGCCTTGTCCTGCTGAACTGGTAGCCATAGGAATGGCATCATGATGCCTACCACTGCTTAGAATCATACATATTGATCCCCCCAGGCTTGTTCCATTGTATCCATTGAATCCCTCATACTACCCCCCCCCCCCCCATCCTTGCCTCACTGTAACGGTAGCCATAGAACCATATAGGCAGACACTGTAAAATTTATCACTGGAAATGTATTGGGGTTAGTGAAAAGGTAAACATTTTATGGGGGGTTTATGCATGGGAATTTGTGCAGAAATAGCAGAAACTTTGGCTTTTCCACAAAAATTACAGTGGGAAAAAATTGGACTTTTCACTCATCCTCAGACAGCTAGACTCATAGAGGTATCAAATGAAGAGTTTATACAGAAGTGTCACTCTAGTCACCCACACCTTATCAAACTCCTAAACTGATATGCCTAATATGGACTTTATCTTTATGCCCTATATTGGAGGGGGGCAATCTGAGGCCCTCCAGCTGTTGAGAACTCCAATTTTCATGATCCCCAGACAGCAATGGCTGGTTGTAGATGATGGTAATTATCATCCTTAATAAATGGAAGGTCTCAGGTTGCCCATCCGTGTCCTATTACGATCCCTTCATCTAAACCATTTTAAGAGGAAAATTAATTTTGGATTTTAAAAACCAAATCAATCACTCAACCTGTCTGTATCATGTAATCTTTCCTAGATTTCTTGCAATTGTATAATAAGTTACAGTGAGCTGGGAGATCCACTATATTGAGAATTTAAAGGGATAGTAATGTGTGAAATAAAGTAGGTTGCCGAGTCTTCTCTATTGTAAATATAGCCCATTGCACTATGTTTAACAACTTACTTTGGTGAAGTTCAAAAGATATTAAAGATCCCACTCCCACCCCTTCTGGCCTCCTCCCACTGAATCTGTAATCCGGTCCCGAACCGAACAGATGCAGTGAGGGACAAATTCAAGGAAGGCAGGATTTTCCTTTGTTTACTGAAGTTTGTCCCTCACTGCATCCATCTGGACCAGACAGACAGGCAGCATGACATGGCCAGAAGGGGTGAGAGGGGTATCTTTTTACACTTAATATCTTTTGAACTACATCACAGTATGTTGTTAAGTATAGCGCAATGTGTTACATTACTAATGCTTTAAAATGTATATATAAATCAAGGTGACAAAAGGTATCCATGTAAATGTTATTGAATCACATGCTGAATGCATCAACTGAGAAACTTTGTTGATAACAACTTAACATTTATTTTATTCAACACACCCAAAATAACTTGTTCAGTTTCTGGTTTACTAAGTATAAAGAGGCTAACATCTCATCTTGTCTTTCATATCAGGATGTTGAACGTAATGGGAAGATTTAGTTTAGTTTTTGTTTACATAAATTTGGATCTGGGACACCCCCTAGCTGTTCTGATATTGTCTGAAGTTATGTTACATTGTGCCTGAAGTTAGAGGATATGAAAGCTTAGTTAATTTCATCAAAGACTACGCTGACATTATATAGTATTCCCATTTCATATACTTCCCTTTTGTCACATTTTTTTACTGTACTATTTTCAAGTATATTTTGTTTGATACAAAATTAAAAGAGATATCTACATTTACCAGCTATCGATCAGTGCAATATTGCCATATAAAGTACTGTTTGGGATAAAATTAAGAACTGTTGTTTTACACGTTTTCAGCCTGAGTCTTAAAACTAAATACATCGACCTGTGATTCAGCAGAAGTCACTCAAAGAAATTAAAACAAGGATTCATGATACATATTTTGAACATTTTACTGATATATTTTAAAGAATGGAAAAGTTAAATGTGTAAAACATAATTTTCTTTACATTCCTTTCTAACTAGGGGTGATAGAAAGGTCTTGTTGTGTTCCCTCAAAACAATCCACGAAAATCACGTGGTTGTCTGCTTTTTTTTTTTTTTGGTGGGAAAATTCATCTTAAACAAAGCCCTTAAAATCTTCGAACTTTTCGACTACTACCAAATTGCTTTCACTATTTTTTTCAATGGCTATAAACTTCCCGCCCCTTTGCTTTCATGTACTTTGCATTTCCATGCCAATAACATGCCATTTCCAGAAAGTGAAACACAGCACAAGCAGCTAGAGAGAGAGAGGGTGCTAGGGTTTTTTGCAGTGCTTTATCTAGCAAAATGAAGGCAGCAAAGGCTCATAGCGTGTGTTATCACTATGAGCACCTTGATTAAAAGGAAAAGGAGGAGCTGGAAGGACCATGGTGCATCCAGTGAGGAGGAGGAGGATGTGACCACCACCAGCATAGAAGAGTCTGGAAGCATTTATTTCCCAGAACCAATGATGCCCAGTCCTCCGACAAATCTCTTGAGATCTGTTGGAAATTTATTAGCAAACCATCAAAGGGACATGAAGATCTGGGTATCAGAGTGAGCAGCACAAGTCAGCTACCTGTGCTAGCTGCTACTGCTGCCAATGTGCCTTCTAACCAGGAGGAGGAGGGAGGAGAAAATTATGGAGTGTGACAGCAGGGGATCCTAAGTCACAGTTGCCATCCCCAAGCAGTCCCACTACTACTACAAAACAGCAGTTAGAGACTCAGAGTGTTGGGGATGAGGGAGGGGGTGATGGTGAAAGTGATGTTAGTGAAGCAGCTGGTGGTGGGACTAGCGTAACCACAGTAGATCCTCCTGAAGAGGTGGATGAGGAATCGATGAGGACGAGCAGCCAGATAGTGGTCAAGGGAGCCCACAACATCCCACCGACCCTGTGATTCCCCTTCCCCCCCGGCATTGTGCCTCTGGTATGTGATACTAAGGAAGGCAGAACTGGCTAGCAGCAGTAATTCCATCAGCATAGATCAGCTGCCTCTGCTTTCTGCTAGTGCTGCCAGTCTACCTTTCTCACCTGTAGAGATGACAAGTGTGACAGAAGGGGATGCGCTGTCACATTTGTCATCATCTTCAGCAACCAGAGAGCCTCTCACAGAGCAGCAGAAGTAAGGAGGTGCTGCTGGTGTTGAGGGTGAAGGTGGAACAGCTGAGGTGGAAAATACATTAATGGTCTTTTTTAGCCCAAAGGGAGAAGGAATGGGAGACTGAGATACAATTGAGGATGGATATCACCACTACAAGCAGCAGTGACATTGCAGATTTTGCTGCTGCTGTAATTCCTGCTGCTGCTGAGTTGAGAGGGCAGCAGGATGGTGATGGGTAGGCTAGTGTGACACAGAACTCCCTTATGGATGAGGTGAAGATATGTGTATTGCAGGTCTCAAAAAATCGTAAGCAATAATTTAAGAAAAGACGAAGATAGAAAAGAAATGGACTATAAAAGTCCTGAAGAAACCAGTTCAATATTGTATAGACTGGAATCTAGCTTTATTATAACTTAAAACAAACAAATAAACATAGGATATGGTGTAAGGAAGAACACACAGACACATGACCCACCTAACAAGTTTTGTGAAAATGTCACTTAGTCATATTCTAGGTGTGATATAGCAATATCTTGTTTTAAATTGGAAAAAACAGGTGAATTAATATAACATACACAATTAAAAGAATATGATTGGACTGACCATAGGTAGGAGGCGTGTCTGTGATCATGGATTCTCCACTTTATGATCGGAATATCCCATCATGCATGTTGTCAGTTGGATACTCTCCACTATGCTCTAACTACAGATGCTGAGTCCAAGTCATGAATGGCCAATCAAAAATAGCTACACCAGTGGCCAACAGCATATAAACACTTAGAGAACACTTATATCTCTGAACAAGTCATACACTACCTTTGCATAAGCGTATCCATTTTTAGGAAGGAGGAGACAAGGGCATAGAGATAGTAAAGAAAACTCCAATGGTTCGATCACTACAATATCCACAAGGGTCAGAAAGATTACTTATGTACAAATAGACTCACGTCATGTTCAGAATTAAGGCCACTGGGTTATTTCATGAAAAGACTTAGGATCCATTTCACTTCCATTCTATCTAATATTATTTGTGTGTCTCCTCCCCTCTCATGAGGAAAAACTCCTTCAATACCTTGAAATGCAAAGAAAGATAATTCAGAATTTATATAATCAATAAAGTGACGTTCCACCGGTTTGGAAACATCCTTATTTCTTTCTGAAAGGATATGTTCCCTAAGTCTGTCCTTGAACGGCCTTACTTTATGGTCTACATATTGTTTGTTTCATTTCAAACATGTAAGTAAATACATTACATAGCTCATTTTACAGTTAAGATAATGCCTAATATTATAATTTTTACCAGTAACAGAGCTAGTAATCTCTTTACTTAAATTAACATATGAACAAGCTAATCACCTTTTGGCCCCACAATTAAACAGACCCACCCACGATACTTAACCAAGTAAAGGTAGGTTTAGGACTACTTCTGTATAAACTAGGTGATAACTTTGTACAAATAGTTGGAGCTCTTCTGGACACAGAATTGCAGCCTTGATTGTAGGTGTGATTTTAAAAGACTAAGGGCTAGATTTAAAGGTTCATGTTAAACCTGCCGCTAAGTAAAAAAGGCACATCGGCAGCAAATAACACATGATTTACGGTGGACTTAAAAGCAAGTGTACAAGAATAGCTAAAGAGCGTAGGCACAACAAAAACACGTAACACAAAAACATACGTTGTACCTGTTTTTGGATCACCGTGCATCCCACACACCCGTTAAAACACAACTTAAGTCAAAATGTAACATTACGGCTGGCGTTGGCTAGCAACCCTGATAGATGCACAAACAAAATTCTAACTTACAGCCAATCCCAAGGCCCCAAAGTATCAAAAATGTTCAAATACACCTATATATATATACCCCAAAATAACAGTCACACCCTGTCTGTGTTTCAAGTTTTGTAGAGCTAGATCACAGGACCCAAGAGAGGAGATAGCTATTTGAGTGAGGGAGAGAGGAGCTGACTTTCGATGTAGAAGGAGTTTTTGGAGTTTGGAGATAGAAGAGCATTGCACAGGTCTTCTTCACCGCTTACTGAATAACAAAAAGGATGGATCAGGTCACACATCACAGTGCCACTGAGAAAAACTGGTTGTATGTGCAACACACAGGCCTAAAACAATTCCACAGAATTAAAGGTGAAAAGTAGGTCCTGGTGTTGTGTATGCAATCATTTACTCTAACTAGAAATTACATATCTCACATTTGATTCACACATGGATCCTCAGGAGTGCTGATGCCATGGATTGATGGTACACCAGCCACTATTTGCAGGATACACATGGGAACCAGATATGAACCATTGTAGTTTGACCAACAGGCCATGAATGATGGATATGTCTGATTGAGTATGGCTGCCTCACTCAGAAGGATGGATGGGCTCATCCAGAAAAAAAAACAGGCCTCACTCAAAGATATCCTTCAATACTGGCTTGATTGTTGCCCTTCAGGATTCAAATGGAATAGACCTCATGGACAGGATCCTGTCAAGCACATCAATCTCTGATTGCCAGGGTGGTATCCCATGCATCACAATGTGATGCATAGGATACCATCATGACACCCAGAGAGTGACATGTAAAATAATACAAAATCTTGCATTGTACGGGATAAACTGATAACATAGGGATGAATACCACTTGAATCACACTGCAGATCTGTTAAAAAATATATGTACACAAAGAAAAATGGTCAGCTAACAAGATGTGAAACCAGAGATCAGTTCAGTACGTGTGATTGCCTTACTGGCCATATATGTGCACCTGTCACAAACTAACTGTTATTGATATCATCAAAATACACATACCTAGTACATTCCACCTTACTTACATGGTATATACGAGGTATGTTTTTATATATGATATCAATAAAAGTTAGTTTGTGATGGGTGCACATATATAGCCAGTAAGGCAATCACATGTACTAAACGGATCTCTGGGTTCATATCTTGTAAGGGTATGTTTGTACCCATATGAAAGGTACACATCCATATACATATCAGACCATTTTTATTTCTATGTAACTTGGACGGGATAGCAATGGTTAATTTCACCTTAATGTAATATTGTAGGCATTGTAAAAAGATGTGGATCAATGTTAGTCCTATCCCTCCAACCCTCATGGTTAGACAGCTATTGCTCTATGTGACAGCTGGAGATATCAGTTATTTGACCACACGGAGGCTCTTCAACAGAGCCATAATTGCCCCATTTAGAGCTAAATACTTCTCTGGAATGGTCTACAAAGTGTGCCTGGTTTGCAAGCACACTCTGTGGACCATTCCAAAGAAGTATTTATCTACAAATGTGGCAATTTTCGCTTTGCTGAAGAGCATCCGTGTGGTCAAATGACTGGTATCTCTAGCTGTCACATAGAGCAATATCTGTCTAGCCATGGGGGTTGGAGGGATAGGACTAACATCGATCCACATCTTTTTACAATGCCTACAATACTGCACGAAGGTGAAATTAACCATTGCCATCCCATTAAAGGGATATTAATACTCAAAATGTGAAAGGAAAAATATATGTTGTAGGGTTTAGCCCCTGAGTAAAACAAGGGTATCCCCACTGCTGAAAGGTGTTGTATTCAAAAAGTCTCACAGCTCAGACTTGAATATTTCAGGGGCAATATCCCAGTAGCCTGAAATTGTACAGTGGCACCGTTGCTACACCATCACATGGACAGGTCCCCGGGCCCATGCATCTCCATAGGATGATATAGCAACAGGGCCAGTGTACAATTTCAGGCCACTGGGATATTGCACCAAAGGAATTCAACTTTGAGCTGTGATACGTTTTGAATGAAACACCCTTCAGCAGTGGGAGTACCCTTGTTTCACTCAGGGGGAAACACCCTACAACATATATTTTTCTTTTCACATTTTAAGTATTAATATCCCTTTAATTCTATCATGTCTACATTTACTAGTCACACAATCTCATTTCTCCACACAGCTTATGGGTCTCCAGCACAGCAGGAGTCTGCGGAGGAGTCTACCTCACCACCCAGTGAGGAGTATACAGAGGAGGGGACCAGCCGGTGGCCACTGTACTCACCACCTACATCTCCTCCACAGCTGTCTGCACCACCACTGGCTGCTCCCCAACTGTCTGAACCACCACTGTCTGAACCACCGCTGGCTGCTCCCCAACTGACTGCACCACCACTGGCCGCACCACCACTGACTGCACCACCCCATCACAGTGCCTGGATGCAATAGGAGAAGAGGTGGATGCATCCCACCACCTCCAGGAGCTACTACCCTCCAGCAGCCCCACCAACAGGGAGGCAATAGCTACCTGGGACTGTGGCCACCACCCAATATGGGCCATATTCCTCCCAGATGGACATACCCTCCTGGGTGGCTACCCAGCATGGCCCCAGGTATGGTCCCAGGTGGGGGCCAAGCACATACCAGTTGCCAAGGTATGACCATTGGCCACTTGACTACCAACCCCTGGGCCTGATTGGGGAGATCCATACCTCTATACCGAGGGAATTCTTTACTTCACCACCAGCACAGACATCAGTGGGCAGCAGTGAGTCACTTGATGTGTTGGGCATAGACCCATCATCTGCAGCAGCCACTCCACCAGCTGTCACAGCAGCAGCAGCCACAGCACACTCAGCAGCAGCAGAGGACACAGCAGTAGCAGAGGACACAGCAGCAGCAGAGGACTCCAACTCAGCAGGAAGCCCACCAGCAGAGTCACCTGGCACATCCTCCTCCAACATTGCACGACCCACAGGGATGGAGGAGGAGTGCATGTCCCTACAGAGGAGGCTACTCCGGGCATGCCG
The DNA here is from genome assembly GCA_037306005.1 of Rhinophrynus dorsalis. Classification (NCBI taxonomy): domain Eukaryota; kingdom Metazoa; phylum Chordata; class Amphibia; order Anura; family Rhinophrynidae; genus Rhinophrynus; species Rhinophrynus dorsalis. The sequence continues at coordinate 144,171,126 of CM074725.1, read as the reverse complement.
CAGTACAGACCACAATATCTTAAGGAGCCGGAGGGAATTCCAGAGGAACACCTTCAGGATAGAAGCAAGGATCCGTGTCCTGGAGTTGTAGGTGACAAGGATCAACAAACAACTCAATCAGTACCATATGGGGATGATGGACATGTTTGGCCAGGTGTTGGTTTAGTTGAGAGACCACAACCGCAGGGAGAACCTGCATGTAGAGAAAGAGCTGCGGTCCACAGAGGGGTCCACTGCACCCACCACTCCCACCAATGTGACCCCTGAAGCCACACCTAGGGGTCAAAGGTGACCAGGCAGTCAGCCAGGGCATCCACCTCTGGAACCCAGTCTAAGGTCCCCCCCCAAAAAAAAAATAAACTGCCCAACTTGTTATATTCACCCTTACTAAACAAAACATTGTGCTTTTGAATTCTGTCTGATATGCTTTGTGTTTGTTTAGTGATAGCTTGGGTGGCAGATTTGTCTCCAATGCATTTCCAAGCAATGCAGTGAACACAACTTCTGCCTAGGTAACATGCCTGTGGGATATTACAACATGGGTTCACACACACACACACACACACACACACACACACACATACAAACCCCGTTACACAAATTCAACTGGCAATCCATCCCTGGAGCCATATAACATGACAGTGTTATATGGCGCTGTTGTGGGTTGAATTTGAACAAAACATACCCCTTTGCACAACACCTGGTGCAACACTGAACATTCGTTTGCATCAATTGTTGTGTTTAAGGGGTTAACCAAACAAAGAGCTATTTAACTTAGCAGAGAACGAACACACAGGACAGATGGAACATGCAGCAAAATAGTCTTTGATTCACACTCTTATTGTGAAACTGACTTACTGGGGAACCCAATGTTCATGCTAGGATTTCAATGTGAAGCGCACACACATTCAAATCCTGGGGTGAGCATTGGATTCTCCAATAAGTTGAGTTGTTGTTTTACTAAGGTTGTAACAGACTTCACCAGTGTCCACTTAGTCTGGTTGTTTGTTGATGTAGCCCATGTACTGAGATATGTTAAACTAAAACAATATCAGAACATTGATTATATTAATCAACACAAACAGTGGACATGAAATCACTGTGGAAGTATGTCCCCTGCATCACTTCTTTATCATTCCCAACACACATTAGTGTATCACTGCCATCTGTTTGCATGAATACATCACAGAGTCCACTCACTGCCAAACAAGTAGTGGACTCCTGTGATGTGGGTCATGCCTTCCAAAGTATGGGGGATACTCTAGCCTTGAGTCTGGTTACTCATTGACACATCTGTAATCCAACATTTCTTCATACAGACACAGATTGAATAGTGATGGTTCTTCTTTATTGTGTCTCAAAATACATTAGAACGTACATGTGTTTTATGGGTATATTGCCTATATGCATTAAACACTTGTATGAGCACACCAGATGCACTTTGAAACTAAATATTAATACTTTAGAAACACTACTGTCCTGCTCATGTATTGTCCACAAGGTCTGCAGATGAGTATTCTAACTGTACAAGTTTGATACCTGGATGTTAGTACACACGTGATTTTGTATTTTCTGGGTCTATATTGGAATGTTCCAGTAGAGGATGCTGTGAACATCAGGTCAAACATTGCATCACCAACACAAACACTTCAAACACCAAGGGGTGAGCTTTGTAGAGGTGTTGTCAAGACATCTGTCCAGTCAAATCGAAAATCTTCAGTTCAAGGATGGATCATGCTATGGATGCGTGTGGGACAAGAGGACAGGATTTGGAGCAGCACCCTTGAACTGATCATCATGCAACAACTTCAACTTCATAGTCCCCTCAATCTTTTTCATTACAGGTGAGTACACAAATCATTGCTTTGTAATGTGTTGTGTAATTGTAACTCATTATGTAGAGAACTAAGGGAATGTGAACCAGCCCTAGGGATATGTGCCCTTGACATGAATACACACATCTACAAATATGTTCTGAGAGCTCTATGAAACTAATGAATTTGGGCTGCCACTGTGAGAGTGACAGCACCAGCCCAAACAATTTTATTTGTTTCATGGAACTATTAAGAAATATTTGTTGATGTGTATATTCATGTCAGGGGCACATATCACTGCACATTCACAGGTCAGCATGGTGTCCCTGGAGATCTGATCCACGTTTCATGACCTCTGTGTTGTGTAATAATACCACTGTAGATCCATCGCTCTGCTGCTCTTCTCAGCTCTGGCAAACTACAGGTCCCATGTTGACTCCAATGGCCCTTTAACCCCTGATGTGACAGAGTGTTATCCAATGCATTGCAATGGATTACACTCTTTCTCTACAAGGCTACCATGGTTGCTCTGGCTATGACCATGGCAAATCATGTTAGTTGCTGTCAATCAAGCCCTGGAAGATGCTGAACATGGGTTATGTGTTGTACCTTGGTTCTCATGGGGGTATGCATGATATCCTTGAGGTAGCTGTGTCAACATGGGGGAGGGAATGGAAGATGGTTTTGGAATCCCAGGACACAATATGCCACGTCCATGGTATAGATGATGTTTGGGGCCATACTGCTGCCAGTGTCATTGATCCTGTGGGGTAAAACAGAACATCATGTGTGGTGTGGTTAGTGGGTTGGCACCAGTTCACAGGACTGATTATGGACATGCATGGATTGTGTGAATGCCTGTGTTATACTCACAGCTGAAGTGGTCCCTGATCAGCCTGTCTCTCATCCGAGCCCCTCTCAGGGTCTCCTCACCATGGCCAATGTCCACGGGCACTTCAGGTATGGGGGGGCCTGGATATCATCCACCAGCCTGGTGTCCACTGTGATGTGCAGTATTACACACACCATTATAATGTCACACACTTTTCCTGGGGCATACTGCAGTGCTCCCCCCGAGTGGTCCAGACATCAGAATTGAGACTTAAGGAGGCCAAAGGTCCGCTCAATGGCATTCTGAGCTCTGCCATGAGCCTGATTGTATCTTTCCTTGGCATCTGTTTGGGGATTGGCGACCGGGGTCAGTATCCAGGATTTGCAGCCATAGCCAGCATCACCTGTGGAATGTGAGTGACATGGTGAGACAGGGAGCACATGTTGTGTGAATAATGCTTTGTGTGGTGGATGTACTAGCTGTGAGTCAGGAGCATGGTGAGCAGTGTTGTGTATACACCTGTGGATGTGGCGTGATTTACTATTGTGAATTCACCCAGAAACCATCCCCCTGTATAAGTTCCATTCTTGAAGTCTTTGTGGACTGAGGAGTTTTGGAGAATGTATGAATCATGAGAGCTGCCAGGATATTTTGCAAAGACATTCATAAACCTCATGTTGCTGTCACACACCATCTGTATGTTCATTGAGTGGAAGTTCTTCCTGTTAATGAAGATATGTGCGTCTTGTGCTGGGGCATTGATACGGACATGGGTGCAATCTATAGCACCCATGACCCTGGGCATGCCTCCTCTTGCGTAAACGCCCTGCTTGAGATGTATCCACCCCATATCGGTGGTGGGGAAATGTATGTATGTACTGGCCTTGCTTTTGAGGGCTAGCAAGAACTTGGCCAGCACTCTGGAGAATGTGGCCTGTGACATGCCAGATGCGTAACCCTCAGTGGAAGGTGCCACTTGTCATGAAGTGTATGGCACACAGGAGTTTTTTCAGGCCAGTGAGGGCATGGCTGTGGATGTAGATTGGATCCACCTGATCCTTGATGACTTCATACAAGGCAATGATGCTGGTCGTCCTCAACCTGTAGCAATCAATCAACTCTTCATCGGTCATTCCAAAGATAGTGACCCGTGGGTGGTATACCCTGGGCCTTGGTGGCCGTCTATACATCCTCCGCTACTGCAGGGGTCCCTGTGGCAGCTGGGGAGCATCCTGTTTCTGTGGAGCATCTTGTTGCTGCAGCTGTGCATCTGCAGGCAGGTGCTGTCCTCCAGGTGGGGATGGGCTCCTGTGTGGCTCTTGAGCCAGAGTCTCCTCACTCGCAACAGGAGAAGGCTGTTGATCAGGTGTGACTGGGGCTTGCTGGTGTTCCCTAGCTCTCGCCATTGCACGCCTTGTCCCCAGTCTTCTCATCAATAAGAATCCCAACATACTTATTGTTCTCTATGTCTCTCTCTCTATCTCTCTCTATCTCTCCCTGAGTGGAAAACAAGCCACAAGTGAGTGTGGTGAGCTGTCCCTTTAAGTACCTGGTAGGGTGTTGTGTAGGAATGGTGAAGAGGTGAGTGATGACCAATGGGAAGGTGTTTGTTGTCCATGTAAGAGTTGGCAGGTGTGTCTGTGTTTTAAAATGTGCTGTGTTCTGATTGCTGTGTCTCTGTCAGTTGCGGGTGTGAAGTTGTGGGGTGCAGGTTGCGTCTGGATCGCTTGGTGATGTTGCACAGGTGAGCTTGTTTTGTATTAGCAGGTGTCCGTGTTATGTGATAACCCGCATTGTTCCGTTCCATGTTATGTTGGTGTTTTTTTGAAAGTCCTTGTCCCTCTGGTGTTGCTTGTTGTTGTGTGTGACAGTGATGTGTGGTGTCTGGCCATGTTTTTGTGTTATTTTGGCATTGCACAGGTTAATTTTGCCATTTACAGGTTTGTGAGGTAAGCATGTTGTCTATTTTCCTATGTAACGGGTATTTTTTTTTTACCGTTAAGTGTTTAACGACTAAGAAAACTGGCTCTTAACTTTTGTCCATTAAGTGTATCTTTTCTTCAGCCGTTACCAGTTCCGCAATCCTTTGATTGGCTCTGGGAATTCTTATTCCATGTGTCTCAATGTTCGTCAGTGTATTGGCCGTAAGGATTATCAAACTGCCGTTAGCTATTCTTTAGACAGATCTTTAAATTGCTAAGTACATCTTAATGCACCTGGTAGTGTTTTTGTTTTGCTAACAGCTGCCTTTAAATCTACCACTACCACTCCATAAAATAGGGATATGTTTGTTAATGATGTTCCCAATCTGATTATACTCCAAACTGTAATCAGTAATAAATACTGGTGCTTGGTTTATTGTGTTCTTCTTAAAACTATTGAACCTATGAGCTTGGTTTTTAATCAAGACATCCATACTCGTATATCTTGCTCTATTATAAGCTGAATCTATCAGGTTCTCTGGATAGCCCCTGTGGAGAAATCATATTCTGAGTTCCTGAGATTGAGATTCAAACTGAGGATCCTTAGGAACTGATTTATGGGCACCCCATGGATGATATGTTTAGGATGACAGGACTTTGCATGCAGCAGTTACCACTACAGAGTTTTCTATAGATGGTAGAACTAATGGTCTCATTACTAAATGCCTATTTAAAGGGATAGTAATGTTTCACAATAAAAGCAGCTCCAATTAATCGTCATAGTATTTGGGTCATGGAGAGTGTCATTTTAATACTGTCAGAGTTGTAGTTCAAGAGTAATTGAATGATAAATTATCTGACACTGCTCAACTCAGAGCAGAAAGACTGTCCAGATGGGTCTCAGAGAGGGACAACCTTCAGGGAAAAACTTGAAAAATCTGTCAAGGGGGGCAGGGTTTTCCTTATGTTCACAGTAAGAAGATTGTCCCTTGCTGTGAGCTGTCTGGTCTCAAGACCAGATTCCACATCTGAGAGGAGGTGGCTTACACTAGGTAAAAGGGGCGGGAGGGGGATATTTTATCATTCAATTACTTTTGAACTACAACTCTGACAGTATTGAAATAACACTCTCCATGGCCCAAATACTATGAAGATGACTTGGAGCTGCTGTTTTTGTGAAACATTACTATCCTTTTAAGATCTAAAAAATAGTTTTTTTCTTATCATATTCATATGTGAATTTAAGAATCTAATAATTTGCATTCAGATAATCTGAGAAAGAAACAAACTGGTCCCTGGTACCTGACCAGATGAGAAGGTCATCAATGTATCTATTATATGACAAAATGTAATCACGGAAAGAATTTTGAGGGCCATAGATGAACCACTCCTCAAACCAGCCCATATATAAATCTGCATGCAAGGGGACGAATTTCGCCCCATTGAAGTCCAACATTTCTGTAAGAAAAATACTCCATCATATTTTTAAAAAATATGGTGGAGTAAATAATCAATAGCAGAAAAAATACATTTTTAAAGTCCTATGAATAAGTGCTGTAAGTGTCCATATGGAAGCTAATAGCTTCCAAACCCTTAATATGGGGTATGACTGAATAAAGGGATGTAAAATCCAAGGTCACCCCAAGCATACTCTGGCTTGACAGTTATATAAGATATATGGAACAACACATGGCCAGAGTGTCTAGTGTAACTGTGAAGTCTGTATACTAGAGATTGAAAGTAAGAATCCACCATCTCTGACAGATTCTCATTGAGGGAATTAATCCCAGACACTATTGGTCTGCCTAGAGGTGGTTGATCCCATGGATAATATTTATACAGTGGTTATAAAACCATCACTAGTAATGTGACCAAAGGCTCTATCCATTCAGAAGTGTTATTAAAGCGACAGCTCCATAAATATGGAGTGTTACACTCAGATAAGGTGTAAATAGTAGCCTAGCAAGTATAACTTGTATTGTACTGTATACATTTAACACTTGGTGCCATTTGCAAGTGTTTATAACTGCATTAGTTTATTTGTGTAAATACAGTATAAAAAAGATTAAGATTCAACTCCACTGTATTAGCCTGTTTTCTGTAGCATTAAAATGTGCTGTTTTCTCTTCCTTTCACAAATACAGAATGGCATGCTGCTGGAACTTGACACCCCACTTATACTATGCCTTAGGGACAAAAAGAGATACTTGCCAGGTGGTAGTGATAAATTAAGTCTTCCCATTGATTTCAATCAGTGAAAAGTGCCATTTTTCTCCTGTTTCTCTTTTGAGGCGAAAACTGTTTCCTATCCCTACTCATGAAGATCTGCTCCTGTGTATTGAAATAGTGATAAAGTGTGGCGATGTATAATAAATATATTAGATTTGTCTCCATTGTGAAGCTTCGCCTTACAGCCGCTCTGAACCTTCACCCAGTTTTTCATATGTCACTCCTGAAACAGGTAACTTCTTTCCTGGTTGGGTGTCACCTGCTCCTGGTCTCAAATATTTTAATGGTGTTGAGGAATTTAAGGTCCAGGAAATTTCTGACTCTCATTATTGGGGCCGGCTTGAATACCTTGTATACTGGAAAGGTTTCTTTCCTGAGAATCTATTCTGGGAATGAGTGCCTAACGTTCTTCACTTGGTACAGGCTTTTCATAGGGTTAATTCTGATAAACCTGTGTCTGAATGCTCCCTGTGGTTTTGTCATATTTGGGGGTACTGTCAGGCCCTTGCTCTCCAATACCCTCTGGGAAACTATTTACTCAAACAGATTAGCCAAAAAGCAGGGGGGCAACCTTGAAGACTAGAGGAAAGGCAAGGCTTTTTTACAGTAAGGGCAGTAATATTGTGGAATTCTACTGGTCATTGATCATTTGCAGTTACAGTACATTACAGTACATTACAGTACATTACAGCAGCAATGGTGTAGCTACAAGTGATTTTAATGAATCATAGTACCAAAAACGAAACCCACAATGGCATAGACTTAGACAATCATCCTAAATCAATACATTATACAGTGCTTTGATGCCAATCAAGGTATTTCTAACATTTTCTAAGCTAGAAAGATCTTGGAAATATCAAAACCACAGTATAATTTTTAGGTAAAAAAAAACTTGCAACCTCAGTATAATGTTAACCGGAGCTTGATATAACGATGGAAGCAATTCAAACCACACTGAAGGGAAGCGTGAACACTCTCCCTGGGGCAGCTGGGAGGGAGGTAGGAGTAGAATAACAGCTATGCTTAAGATTCAGTGTGCCCATTATGCGGAAGTGCACAGCACAGATGATACAATGGCCAAGATGCACCAAATTTCCAAGAGGGCTAAAAATGTTGATGTCCTGTCGAAGCAGTGTCGTAGGCACATCCGCAGTATTCACTATAGTGTTTATGACATTACATCACCAGCACTCCAGCAAAAATATGCCCACATCGACATCGATCTGACAGGTTTATGAATTTCCATTCATCACATCGACAATGGCCTATTTCCAAATGGAAATGAGGCATAATGAGACACATTCGTATGTAAGGGGGTGCATTTACATGTTAATGTGGCTGTTCACCACACTCATTAAACTCCAATAGCAGCCTCTGCTGTTGGAGTTCACAGTCTCAATTTCGCCTACCTGTGGCTGTTGAAGCTGGGATCTCTCTGAGGACCCAGATTAAGTGTGACATGCATCCCTACTGTACCATTGCCTTTGTGCTTGGTTATAGATAAATTGTATTAGAAAAATGTTTGGAAATATGAAATGAAACTAGCATGGCCCCATATGAAAGCAGGAGCACAATATGTTATACATGAGAACATTCGGGAAATAGTTGAAACAATCGAGGCAAAAATCTAAAGGGGTCATCAGGGTAACATTGCATATCCTACTCTGCAGATCTAATTAAATGTTATCAGTGTGGAGATAAAGTATTAAAGTGATGTACTAAATAGAGAAGGACCACCACAATATAATCCTAGGGTCAAGCACAGACACACACACCTGTGCCCTTAAAATAGTATCTGTTAAAGTATCATATTCAACACTGATCTGCTTTTGCATATAGTGTTGGTTACAAAAAACTAATGTGAAAAAAAAATAGCAGAAAGAGGGTATGTCGTTAGGTGCCTGGATCATGTTCATGAATGGAGGAACATTAAGCAGCAGACTCACAGACCTCTTTACCTGTAAGCAGGATGGCATTTCTTTGCTTCTCCAAGAAACACTTGGCTTTACCAACCAATGTTACCTTGTATTTCGCTATGCCAAAGTGAAGTAGGGGGTCTACTCTAGCAGAGGATGCTTCACCAAGCAGTCACCCAGTTTGGCGAAGCATCTGCTTCTTTGACAAGGAGGATGCTTTGACAAACTATGTGTCTGCTTGGTGGATCATCTGCTTCTTCGACAAAGAAGCTGTGTGTCTGCTTGGCGAATCATCCATACAAAGCATGCACCAGATGAAAGAAAGAAGAGAGCTACCCTTATTGCAGCACAAGCCCTCCCTACTCAAGAAACCTGGGTTAATAAGCTGTACCTCCTGCATCCAGCCCTCTGTAACTCACTCAGACAAGGAAGGTGTACTGCAGCTGTAGAATCATTAAAAGGGACTTGTAGGTGGCTAATGTACTGCCTGCGATTTCCTGGTAGGCAGGGCTGGGGCAAGGATTTTTGCCACCCTAAGGAAAAACCTCATTTTGCCGCCCCTTTTGCCCTGCCCCCCTGTGCCCCACCCCTTTATGTCCTTCCCACTTATACTCCACCTCATTTAGAGATTGTTACCTTAGCGCCTTATGCTCTAATGAACAGTGCCAGTACTTTCGATCCATTTTTTGTTGCATAAAAGATAAAAAAAATATATTTATACAGTTAGTATATAACTGTTTGCATTTAACATGCATGCTGCCTCAGTAATTAAGCCACCCACCAGACAGAGGCACAGACACAGGCTCTGCTAAACAGGTTGTCCCCCTCTCTATCTCCAGCTTGCACAAAGCCTCAACTTCAACACAGGCAATGATTAGTGATGAGCGAGCATGCTCGGCCGAAGCTCGGTTCGGCTCGAGCATCGCTCTGCTCGGCACATGGCGGTACTCGTACGAGTACCGCATGTGCTCGCCCGCCATGTTCGGGTCTCCTCCCCGCACGTTTCGCGGCTGCTGCACAGCCAATAAACGTGCGGGGAGGCTCTGACATCAGTGTAATGCCAGCAGCCATGTTGGCTGCTGGCATTACACTGATTGGCTGGCCAGAACCCGTGATCGGGTGCTGTATAGCACCTGACCAGCGAGTTCGGCTCAGTCTTAGCCAGGGAGAGATGAGGATAGGAAGGGAAAGTCAGTGTAGGGAGAAGAAAAGTGATTTTGAACAAAAAAAAGACCCAAAAGTCCTTTTTAGGACTACTGTGTGTGGGGGAAGCAGATATATTTTGTTTTGGGGGGCAGAGTTTAAAAAAAAAAAAGTCACATATTCCGTTCACTGTGCCTAGCCGCAGATTAGCAGCACATTCTGTTTAGTGTGCAAAGTTTCAGATTAGCAGCACATTCTGTTTAGTGTGCAAAGTTGGAGATTAGCAGCACATTCTTTTTAGTGTGCAAAGTTGCAGATTAGCAGCACATTCTGTTTAGTGTGCAAAGTTGCAGATTAGCAGCACATTCTGTTCAGTGTGCAAAGTTGCAGATTAGCAGCACATTCTTTTTAGTGTGCAAAGTTGCAGATTATCAGCACATTCTGTTTAGTGTGCAAAGTGTAAAAAATAAAAGTCACTTATTCCGTTCACTGATCCTAGCTGCAGATAAGCAGCACATTCTGTTTAGTGTGCAAAGTTGCAGATTAGCAGAACATTCTGTTTAGTGTGCAAAGTGTAAAAACTAAAAGTCACATATTCCATTCACTGTGCCTAGCCGCAGATAAGCAGCATATTCTGTTTAGTGTGCAAAGTTGCAGATTATCAGCACATTCAGTTTAGTGTGCAAAGTGTAAAAAATAAAAGTTACTTATTCCGTTCACTGTGCCTAGCCGCAGATAAGCAGCACATTCTGTTTAGTGTGCAAAGTTGCAGATTATCAGCACATTCAGTTTAGTGTGCAAAGTGTAAAAACTAAAAGTCACATATTCCATTCACTGTGCCTAGCCGCAGATAAGCAGCATATTCTGTTTAGTGTGCAAAGTTGCAGATTAGCAGCACATTCTGTTTAGTGTGCAAAGTGTTAAAAATAAAAGTCACTTATTCCGTTCACTGATCCTAGCCGCAGATAAGCAGCACATTCTGTTTAGTGTGCAAAGTTGCAGATTAGCAGAACATTCTGTTTAGTGTGCAAAGTGTAAAAACTAAAAGTCACATATTCCATTCACTGTGCCTAGCCGCAGATAAGCAGCATATTCTGTTTAGTGTGCAAAGTTGCAGATTAGCAGAACATTCTGTTTAGTGTGCAAAGTGTAAAAACTAAAAGTCACATATTCCATTCACTGTGCCTAGCCGCAGATAAGCAGCATATTCTGTTTAGTGTGCAAAGTTGCAGATTATCAGCACATTCAGTTTAGTGTGCAAAGTGTAAAAAATAAAAGTCACTTATTCCGTTCACTGTGCCTAGCCGCAGATAAGCAGCATATTCTTTTTAGTGTGCAAAGTTGCAGATTAGCAGCACATTCTGTTTAGTGTGCAAAGTGTTAAAAATAAAAGTCACTTATTCCGTTCACTGATCCTAGCCGCAGATAAGCAGCACATTCTGTTTAGTGTGCAAAGTTGCAGATTTGCAGCACATATTCCGTGTAATATGAAGAAGGCGGGTAAAAAGGGACGGGGAAGTGGACGTGATCCTGATAGTTCAGGGCGCGGGTCAGGACGCGTAGAAACTGTGCCTGGTGCCAGAGCACAAGAAAGAAAGACATCCACCATACCTAGCTTCATGTCTCAGTTTACAGGGCGTCGCAGGACATCACTCTCGAGGTCAGACCACTGCGAACAGGTGGTCGGTTGGATTTCAGGTGATACTGCTTCCAGTCGGTTAAGCACCACCCTGTCTTCCACCAAGTCCACTCTCAGTAGCCAAGAGTCTGGTCAACATAATCCTCACCCTGATCATCCTTCCTCCCACCATAGAGGGTCTGGTCAACGAAGTGATCCCACACTGGGATATAGTGAGGAGCTCGTCTCATCACCAATCCTTCATTTGAACCTCTCTCCAAGCACGCTTGCAGAGGAACATGAAATCTTGTGCCCTGATTCACAACCTCTAGAGGGTACCCAATCACAAGAAGATGACAGAGGGGAACGGCATTTAAGGTCAAAGGAAGTGGATGATGATGATGATGAGACACAGTTGCCATCAAATCAACCACTTTTACTGTCTCAAGACCTTGATGAGGAGGATGATATACAGTTGTCAATGACTGAGTATGTGGTGGGATCAAGAAATGAGGAGGATGATCAGAGTGAGGAAGTGGAGGAGGACTTGGTGGACGATGAGGTGACTGACCCCACCTGGGAAGTTGGAAAGCCGAGCGATGACAGCAGTCCTGAGGGTGAGCCATCTGCAGCACCGCAACAGGCTGGAAGAGGCAGTGGTGTGGCTAAAGAAAGAAGGCGGACCGCACCAAACCGGCCCGCAAATGTTCCACGGAGCACCCCCTTGCGTAAATCTCCCTTGCCAAGGGCTAGGTGTTCCGCGGTATGGCGTTTTTTTAAGGAAAGTGCGGACGACAAAAGAATTGTAGTTTGCAACCTGTGCCACACCAGAATGAGCCGAGGCATGAACACTAGAAACCTCACCACCACCAGCATGATCCGACACATGGCATCCAAGCACCGTAATAAGTGGGAGGAACGCCCGGATCGCCAATCTGTGTCTGCAGGCCACACCACTGCCTCCTCTTCCCCTGTTTTCGGTGCCGGCCAATCGCCTGTCGAAGGCGCAGGCCCGCATACCTCCCGCCCTGCACCTGTACCATCTGAAGCACCATCAGCGACCACATCCACTTCCCTGTCCCAGCGCAGCGTCCAAATGTCGTTACCCCAGGCATTTGAGCGCAAGCGAAAATACCCAGCCACCCACCCACAGGCCATAGCACTAACCTCACACCTTTCCAAATTACTGGCCATCGAAATGCTGCCATTTAGGCTTGTGGACACTGAGTCCTTCCACAGCCTGAAGGCAGCAGCTGTCCCTCAGTACGCAGTCCCCAGCCGCCACTACTTTTCCCGGTGTGCGTCCCCGCATTACACCACCATGTGTCCCGTAACATCACCAGTGCCCTGACCAACGCAGTTACTGGGAAGGTCCACTTAACGACTGACACATGGACAAGTGCTTGTGGCCAGGGACGCTACATTTCCCTGACGGCACACTGGGTGAATGTCGTGGAGGCTGGGAGCGACTTGGACCCTGGGATGGCACAGGTGCTACCCACGCCGAGGATTGCGGGCCCTACCTCCATCAGGGTTTCCGCCAGCACCTACGTTATTGGCTCCTCCTCCTCCGTTTCCACCTCCGAATTCTCTGCGCGCAGCGCCACTCACCCATCAGCCGGTAGCTGGAAGCAGTGTAGCACTGCAGTGGGGAAGCGTCAACAGGCCGTGCTGAAGCTGATCTGCCTTGGGGACAAACAGCACACGGCCTCAGAGCTGTTGCAGGGGATTAGTCACCAGACCGAGCAGTGGCTCTCGCCACTCAACCTGCAACCAGGCATGGTTGTGTGTGATAATGGGCGTAACTTGGTGGCGGCTTTGGAGCTCGGCAAGCTCACACACATACCATGCCTAGCGCATGTATTTAATTTAGTGGTTCAGCGATTTCTAAAAACCTACCCCAATTTGCATGATCTCTTGACCAAGGTGCGCCGCGTGTGTGCACATTTCCGTAAGTCATCAACAGCTTCAGCCGGCCTGTTGAAGCTGCAGCAGCGCTTACAATTGCCAGCTCACCGGCTGCTGTGTGACGTGAGCACGCGCTGGAACTCCACCTTCCACATGTTGGCCCGGCTTTGTGAGCAGCAGAGGGCAGTAGTGGAGTACCAGCTGTTACACGGTCGTCGCCTCTCCGTTCAACTTCCTGTAATCAGAAGTGAGGAGTGGGAATGGATGTCAGACCTCTGTGAGGTTTTACGCAATTTTGAGGAATCGACACAGATGGTGAGCGGCGATAACGCTATTATCAGTGTAACCATCCCACTTCTGTGTCTACTGAAACGCTCGCTGCTCACAATTAAAACCGACGCTTTGCATGTGGAAGAGGTGGAAATGCGGGAGGAAGAGCTTACACAAGGTGATAGCCAGAGCACCCTCACTTCGTCTTCTTAGCGACAATTGGAGGAGGCGGAGGAGGAGGAGGAGGAGGAAGACACGGTTGCCTCCGCTACAGAGGGTAGCCATGGAACTTTAGTTCCATCTCTTCAGCGTGGGTGGGCAGAAGAGGAGGAAGAGGATGAGGAGATTGAGAGTCATCCTCCTGGTGAGGACAGCGAAATCTTGCCTGTTGGTACTCTGGCACACATGGCTGACTTTATGTTAGGCTGCCTTTCCCGTGACCCACGCGTTATACGCATTTTAGACAACACGGATTACTGGGTGTTCACCCTTCTGGACCCCCGCTACAAAGAGAATTTCTCATCTCTCATTCCTCCGGTGGAGAGGACAAGCAAAATGGTGCAATACCAGAAGGTTCTTGTTGAAAAATTGCTCCAAAATTTTCCATCTGACAATGCTGGCGGCAGAGTACGTGCTACCTTGGCCAACCGAGAAGGGGAGAAAAGGGGAGCACACAGCAGTTCCGACAAAGGCAGGGCAACACTCTCCAAGGCGTGAGACACCTTCATGACACCCCGCCAGCACCCTCACCCTGATGCGCAGCCTAGTGTCACAAGGAGGGAAAAGTTTTGGAAGATGGTGAAGGAGTACGTAGCAGACCGTGTCAGCGTCCTCAATGATCCCTCTGTGCCTTACAACTACTGGGTGTCCAAGCTGGACACGTGGTATGAACTGGCACTCTACGCCTTGGAGGTGCTGGCCTGCCCTGCCGCCAGCGTTCTGTCTGAGCGGGTATTTAGTGCTGCTGGTGGCATCATAACAGATAAGCGTATCCGCCTTTCCACCGAAAATGCTGATAGGTTGACACTTATAAAAATGAACAAGGCCTGGATTTCCCCTGACTTCTCCACTCCACTGGAGGAAAGCCCCGGGTGAACATAAAGTCACTTTATATATGTTATTTACAATGATGGGAATACTCTGTATTCCCATTCACCCCTTCCACCCAAAAAACGGGTATATGGTTGACTCTCTTCCATATACCCTGTGATATAATTTTTATATAGGGCCAGCTCACCAGCGGGCCCTGTGATATAATTTTTATATAGGGCCAGCTCACCAGCGGGCCCTGTGATATAATTTTTATATAGGGCCAGCTCACCAGCGGGCCCTGTTTGACAATTTTTGTATAGGTCAGCTCACCAGCGGGCCTTCTCATATAATGTTTTATTGGGTCAGCTCTCTAGCGGGCCCTCTCATATAATGTTTTATAGCGTCAGCTCACTAGCGGGCCTTCGCATATAATGTTTAGGATGGTCAGCTCCGCAGCAGACCCTCACCCATAATGTTTTAGATGGTCGGCTCAGCGCACGTTTCCCTCTTAATCATGGCCCCAGTTCAGAAAAATCGAGGAAATTTTTGGGAGAATTTTCCTCTGCGCACGTTTCCCTCTTAATCATGGCCCCAGTTCAGAAAAATCGAGGAAATTTTTTGCAGAATTTGCCTCTGCGCACGTTTCCCTCTTAATCATGGCCCCAGTTCAGAAAAATCGAGGACATTTTTTGCAGAATTTGCCTCTGCGCACGTTTCCCTCTTAATCATGGCCCCAGTTCCGAAAAATCGATGAAATTTTTTGCAGAATTTGCAGATGATATACAAGTAAATATACAGCAAATACTGTTTGGTAACAATTTTTCGCCTAAAGTCGTTTTTATCTTCCTTTTTGTGTGTTTTACGGTCAGTCTGTAAAAATGGCGTACTATGGGCGAAACATCGTTCCCAGCAGCGACGTTGGAGTCCAAGATGCATCCAGACATCCTCCCTATGCTGTCCCTGAACCATTTCTGTGGTGTTTCCATCATTTTCTGCCCTTTTCCTATGGACCAGGCACCCTCCCCTCATCAGAGAAGGGGGTGCCTGGTGTAATGCTCGAGTCCTCCCATTGACTTCAATGGGGCTCGGGTGCTCGGCCGAGCACTCGAGCCTCCGGGGGCGCTCGGTCAGAGCACCCGAACACCCGAGCATTGGGGTGCTCGATCATCACTAGCAATGATCATTTGATCCTCCAGCTCTGACTGCAATGCCAATTATTAATGCAGGGCTAGTCTGTCTTTAACTCACCAGTCAATACAGGGCCTGGTTGGACTGGGGTGGAGAGGTTGTGCTGAGCAAATCTCTATTCCACCACACTCTATCTCCACTCACTGGCTGCTTCTCCATATGGTCGTGCCCTGCAACACTTCACGGTTCTTTTTCCTCATAGTAATGCCAACAATTTGCTGGCTCCAGCTCGTGACTCATTGGTCAGGTGATGGCGGCAGGAGGATGCTTTGTAGGAGCTCTCTCTTTTCAAAGCGGTGCCTCTCTCTCTCTCCCCTCTTTACTTTCTGCACCAGGTACAGGACAGCAGCCTCTGCTATGCACGGCGCCCCCAGGAAATGTGTGCCCTACCTTGTCTTTAGGTGGCGCCGGCCCTGCTGGTAGGCAATTACATTTTTTGGTGTGGTACTCAAAGGGTTAAGCCGTATATCGTACAAACATATCTAGGATTTTTACTCCTTTGGTCGATATGTGGCTTAACCCTTCGAGTGCCACACCAAAAAATTTAATTGCCTACCAGGAGATTGCAGGCAGTACATGAGCTAGCAACAAGTCCCTTGTAATGATTCTGCAGCTGCAGTACACCTTCCATGTCCCAGGGAGCCACAGAGGGCTGGATGCAGGAGTTACAGAGGGCTGAATGCAGGAGGTAAAGAGGTCTAGATCCAGATTCAGGTATGCTGTGGTATTGAAGGAGGCAACATGAGAATCTCACTCTTATATGTAAGCTATTTGACATGCAACCTTTTAAAAGTGAACAGCTGTTCAGAAAATGAGGGGGCATAAAGAGATACACATAAAACTCATTATGATGCCTGTTACTTTGTATGTCTGTAGCACATATAGTCCCATTCTGCCAATATCTTTGCTCTTGTCCTGTGTGGCAGTGGGCACTGCAATGTGCTGGAGACCTTTCTGTATTTCCTAGCGCACTGCATCACCAGCTAGCCTGGCTCTTCTGGGCAGTCTCCTATTAGTATGTATCACGATGCCCTTCATGTAATGCACCCATTGTAGCAATTGGTCTATTAATATGTAATTTCCTTTAAGTCTTATCGGCAGGATGAATGGGGCACCGCAATGCACAGGAGTCCCCTTCATTCCTTGTGCTTTGCAATGCACCCCAGTCATCATGCCCTCATCTGCACTTTGCTATTGGAAATACTAGTTTGCTCTTGATATTACCATGGCTATTAGGAGCTGTTTTCTTTAGTGTTTTGAGTTTTTTTACATATATCCTTGCCCCCAGCCTAACATCTTGTCAGCATTTTTTTAGGTAACACAGTGTTGGGGACATCTCCTTCTGTGGGCCCAATTCGGTACCTGAGAAGGATGACATCATGTGCATTTCTGACATACTTTTGGGCTATCTGGGAGTTTAAATTCATATATGCTGCCATGTATCTTTGTTTTGATAAAGGTCACTGCGTGCTACAGCATTCCACAACAGCAGTCATATAGATCTCAGTCTGTTCCGTTATTTCCTTCAGTTGGTTCCATTTTAGGTCGCATGAACCACACAGCTTATTCTCCAATTCTCCAACCTTCCCCCCAGTCCACTTACATACACAGTGAACATGAAACAACCCACAAGATTTTAGGTACTCTTAAATGCCCTTATATTAACACTAAGAACTTTTTTAGTTTAGGAGTTAATTACTAATAAATTATTATAGTGCAGCTATTAATCCTTTCAGGGCCACAGAGGAGTGTACAGAGGAGTGTACATCCCTATGGCACTCAATGCTGTCCATGGTGCTTAAACTGTTCTCTCCACTCCCCTACTGGTCAAGTAGGGAAGCAGAGAGAGAATGGTGTTCAGCTTCAGAATTGTTGTAGTGTTGGAGATGTGTGAAGGGAGGACATCTCTTTCACATCAACAGCACTTCGACAAACCTGTATGCTAATAGGGACCTTCTCCACCCCTCCTCTTGCATCCTACAGTTTTAGTGCATATGTCGATGAGTGTGTGTAGATCGAAATGTTGAAGTGTTTCGAACACATCGACAAGATCATATCGACACAGCATTGACCTTTAGTGAATCTAGGCCCAGATCTTTAAAAGTGCTTACATTAAAAAAAAAACAGCTTTCCTAATACTATTTTATAAACAAAACCTACAGTGAAAACATTTTATGAGGTGATACATCCCCTTTAAACACGGGTACTCCCACTGCTGAGAGATGTTTTATTCAAAAGTTACCACAGCTGAAACTTCATTTTTTTTAGGTGTAATATCTCAATTGCCTGAAATTTTATGTGGTGCTGTTGCTACACCAGCCTATGAAGGTTTTTTTCTAAACAATAAAGTTTTTATTGAATTTTCAAGAATAAAATTAACATAAAATATTATCCATAATCTTCAAAGAATAAAACATCATGACATTTTCTGAAAGTGCTAAAATGAATAATATAAACTAAACATCGTTGAGGTACTAAGCTTGCAACAAGATTTATTTCCATATCCCTCACTAGATTACAAGTATGGAGACCAAGTTAATAAAAAAAAAAGTAACTTCCATTTTCTATAGAGTATAAATATTAATTTTAACATGTTTGCCCTATCCTTTTCTTTATCCTGGACCAGGAAATGCTTGTAGACTTCCATTATGCAGCAACTGACATCCTTCCTCCTAAACAAACCAAAGTTAAAAGCTTATCTTCATATTTAGATAAATTAGCAGACTTTTTTTTCCCAGAAAGGTCTCCCAAACATCCAACTCAAAATGTTTATCAAAAATACAAGACATCATTTAAGAAACCTTCTTCCAAATAGTCTGAACTTTTATACAGTCCCACCAAATATGTATAAACAAACCCACCTTCATACAGGCTCTAAATTATATGTCAGCATGATCAGGATACATCCTTGAGAGCTTTAAAGGGACCAAATAAATGTAATGTAACATTTGAAACAGTTGCTCCCGTAAATTGATATTAATACAACATTTTGCGATTCTTCCTAAAATCTTAGCCCATGTATTATCCTCCAAACATTCCCTCACCATTTCTGCCCATCTAAACATAAACATAATATTTGAGTTACCCAAAGTTAAAATCTTGTAAATTTGAGACACTTTTCTTCTCTCCATTACAAAATCGCACCAAGTGTTTTAAGGGGCATAATGGAACACGTATATAATTTCCCAAATATCTAAACAATATATTTATAATCATCAAAACTAACTCTAAATTTCCATCACCATAACCCATCCATTTCTTAAATTTCTCCCATTCTTCTATATCCCCCTAAATATCATGTCCCTAATAGATTAAATTCCAGAATAAGTTAAACTAGACAAAATTTAATATTTATAAGGCTCAGGAACCCTAAGACCCCCCCATCTCATGTGATCTATATAGAATTATTCTCTGCACCCTAGGATGTTTATCTATCCAAATAAAATTACATATTCTATTCTGAATTTCCATTAATTCCGATTTGGTCAACCTGACTGGTAAAACTCTAAACAAATATAACATTTTGTCAAAAACACCATTTTTATTGCACTGACTCGTCCAGAGACAATGACACTCCTATGGAAGTTTATGGTCAACTAACCAGATCTGTCCATAGGATTGTGTAGTAAAAGCTCCGCTGTAAGATTTCAGGCCATTGTGATACTGCACCTAAAAAAATTCAAGTTTGAGCTGCAGTAACTTTTGAATAAAACACTTCTCAGAAGTGGGAATACCTGTGTTTTACTCAGGACGATAAACCCGACAATATATATCTATTTAAATCTTAAGTATTAATATCATTTTAACATTTTTCACATAATCTTTTGTTTGACTAAGCACACTTCTAACATGATCAATATTTTTTTCAATTACATGCATTTTACACACAGAATGGACTTTTTTATGAACTCTTTTCGTTTGGTTGAGTGCACTACACACCAGTACAATGTACTTTTTTGGTCATTTTTTGTGTGTTTTTATCAAGTATGCTTTGCTCAAACAAGCAACAGCAAATGTTTTGTTAAACTGAGAAAGCTGCACATACCCTATTGTCATCTGTCAGTATTTTATTAAATAAACCATGTTTTGTTCATATGATTATCTTGTTTTAAACTATGTTTAAAGGGATAGTAATGTTTCACAATAAAAGCAGCTCCAATTAATCTTCACAGTATTTGGGCCGTGGAGAGTGTTATTTCAATACTGTCAGAGTTGTAGTTCAAGAGTAATTGAATGATAAAGTATCCCCCTCCCTGCCCCTTTTACTAATGTAACACTGTTCACCTCAGAACAGAAAGGTGGTGTCCAGGTGGATCACAGAGAGGGACAATCTTCAACTAGTATAAGGGAAAAACCTGAAAAATCTGTCAAGGGGGTCTGGGTTTTCATTGTTCTCACAGTAAGAAGATTGTCCCTTGATGTGAGCTGTCTGGTCTTAAGACCAGATTCCACATCCTTGGGGAGCAGTGTTACATTAGGTAAAAGGGGCAGGAGGGGGATACTTTATCATTCAGTTACTCTTGAACTACAGCTCTGGCAGTATTGAAATAACACTCTCCATGGCCCAAATACTAAGAAGATTAACTGGAGCTGCCTTTATTTTGAAACATTACTATCCATTTAACCCCTTAAGGACCAATGATGTGCCAGGACCGTCAAGGTGGTCCGGCACTTAAGGACCAGAGACGATCCTGGCACGGCATGGAGTTCAGGGCTCCCGGCACGGCTGCACGCTGCTCCGGAAGCCATGAACCGGAACTTAAAGAAAAAAAAAAAGTCCCGCGGTCCTCCAGTGCCAGCTGCACGTGTGCGCCAGTCCTTAAAGGGTTAATACTGGTGTTTTGTTGGATTATGCATGCTTTGTGTAAATGACTGACAAATGATTAATCCAACATATCCTTTTTAATCTATTTCTTTGATCTGTTATTCAAATCTGACATTTGAAAACTCAAATCTTCCTTCCTTCAGCAGACCAAAAAATTGTATCCACTTTTATAAATAAGGTATAAATCTTACCAGTTTATTTTATTTGGGAAATAGGGAAGAGGAAATGTTAAAAATAAGGAATGTAATTGTTTTCATTTTCAAGAAATGACATTGTCTGTGTTAGCGGAACAAAACTGCCTTGTCATGAACACTAACACAAAAGATATGACTGAACAGCAGAAATCTTCTGTCATGGCTCAGATTAACCACATAGTTACTGGTATTGTTATATGAAATGTGAATGCTTAGCAGAAAGGCAGATCTATTTTCAAGAAAATGTGAGCATGCAGTTCTCAAAAACTCTCTGGGATGGTAAAATAGTGCACATAATTCTCAGTCATTCTGACTAGAAACCATTTTCTAATGATAATGGAGGGTAACTCATGATTTACTGTAAAGCATTGGCTGTTTTCCTGCAGGGTCAAGACAGTGCCAGAGTTGTAAAAGCAGATTGTAGGTGTCAAGAGCAAAGGGCTGCAAACGTCATATGACAAGAAAGTATACCTGACCACAGGTATATTGATGAGACTCTCTTTTTCATCCATTGCCCCAAATATGAACATACCAGGAGACATTACTTTGGAGACTTGGCAATGAAAGTCATAGACTTCCGAAAACTAAGGGATGAACAAAAGGTGCTAACCCTACTGCATTTTATTGGTCTCCACCACATTACCATGTGTGGTCTTTACACTCCCAGTGTGCAATATGTGGAGACATAGTGCTAGAATTATACATCTATAGATTCAATATCTGTTGCGGGTATTGGTGGCAGATTTGTCAGTGGCAGCGCTGGGGAGTAGGACCCTGAGGCTACCATGGAGACAAATGGGATATTAGTAGTAGCCCAGCCCCAGACCCTAGCATTAGATGATAACAGTACAGGGGATCTTGAATATGTTCTGGGCAAATGAAGGTTTGCTTCATGCTTTTTTTTGTGGATTTTGCTTTTGTGCTACATTGTTTTTTCATTGGGGGTGGATGGGGCACAGTCAATGTTGCACCTGATTTTTGGTTTGGGGATGGGTCCACATGTTCTACATACACCTCAGATGGTTATGATTCATAAACATTATTAGGGCAGATGTGCCAAGGTGTGAACCTTTCTTCCCCCTATTCACAACTTTGTCACAGTATGTGTACACATTACAGTTGGGGATGATTGCATACTCACTGTCACCTATGATTTCAGTGGGGGGAGGTACAGAAGGATATTCATGACTACACACCTTCTCCACATATGCACCTGAAGTGACTTCTGGTGCTGCTGTCTTAGCACTAGGCTAGGATTCATCACCACACTTGTCCGATATTGCTGCTGGGCCTGGTATTTCTACTACCATGGTCTGTGGTGGGGAAACTGCAGGATGGGCTGATGCTGGGACTGGGACTCAGAAGATTCATTAACAGCAGGATCTACTACACACACAAAAACACAATGTCATCACTGCTGGTGATACCAAAATTATCTCTTTCCTACAGCACCTTTGTGCTGCTGTGGCTACTTGCCACCTGGGGAAAAACAATGTTCCCTTCCTCAAATTCAAACTGCAGGGTCCTTGAGATGTGGCGGACATGTTGGGGGTGGTAGCATGATCTGATGGTGGTGCTGTCAAGCTCTGATCCCCACTGCTGCTTGTGATTCAGTGTGGACACTGTCAGTATGGCAGAGAGAAGAGCACAGAAAGGGGTTTTCTTACTGTCCTGCTCAGGGCAGACTGGTTGACAGGAAACACTTCCTGTAATCTGGCTACTACATGACCTGCCAAAGTCTCATGTTCCAACACAAGCAGAATAAGAAAGTATCAGCAGAACTGTGAGAAGTCCATGGCTTTTTCTAGAGTGCTTGAATAGGTAATAAGACATTTTTTTAAAAGAAAAGAAAATCAAAGCATATAGAAAAGTAGATTTTTCATTTTAAATTAATAGGCAATAGGTTTTCAATCAACTTCACCCACCAGTATAGCTGAGGAAAATAATCAATTTTAACAGTTTAAGGATCACTTATGTTTTATTATGGGAAAATATGTATGTGTGAGTGTGTGTGAGAGAGAGATGTTGAAATTGCTTCATACAAAATATATTACAGTTCAAAGTTTTTTTTTTTTTTGAATTAATATGCACTTTTCTATTAATATCATCGGGTGGCACTGTTGCTTTTTGCTGACTTCTTAATTAGGCATATCTAGGTGTAGAAGTACCCTTATTTTATTCAGCAGGAAAAGCCCTACAATGCATGTTTTCTTTTTACCTTTCTTTACTTTTCTTGTTTTTTCACAGGGGGCAGGGCTTCTTTGGCCACATCTAACCATGTGCGTTCCAGTGGGGGAAGAGCTTGAGGCAATTTTGGTGTCAGGGCATGCCACTGACAACAAGCTCACACACGCCCTAACATGCTCACACATGCATGCGCAGTTAAGTTCCAAACCTTGCACAGTTCCAAACCTTGCACACTTCAGGAGAGGCATGGCAAGGTCTGAGAGCTCAAGCATGCATGAATAGCAGAGCATATATGCAAAGTATTTTTGGGGGGTTAGTGAGCTTAGGTTGGCTTACCCTCTCTGTAACTAGGCTTAGGTATATTAAAGGTTCCATAAAATAACAGTAATATCATTGCAAAAAATCTGATATATAAATTTGGAAATGAGAGCAAAAATAAAAATGAAAATAAGCAAAAGGTGCAAACAGTAATAAATAAGTATATGGTCAAGAAAGTAGCACCAATATGTGAGTGAAGTCTTCCTTGGTGGTCTCCTCTATGATTCCAGAAACACCATAACAGTCTGCGGGCAGGGTCTCCCTTGATGGTCTTCTATAAACTCCATCAAAGCTGTGTTGAAGTGGGCAGAGATCAGCATCTTCCGACTCCAACTTATGGTCTCCCCATCCAGGTGTATATTATATTGCTATTAGCTCAGTCATATGGAGGTAAGTATATTTTATTTCATTTGAATGATATGTGAACATATCTGAGTGATAGCTGAACATTTATGCACACATTGTTATTTCACAGGTCATTTTAAAGATGGGAGGGAGTAGCATCCAGAATTGGTATACTTACTGCCATATGATTGATTGAGCCAATAGCCAGAGAATATATACCTGGAAGGGGTATAGCAATATAAAAGACAATCCCAACCCTATGCAAGACTTCATGTTGTGGTTTCATTCAGAATTGCCACTCACTTTTGACCAGAGGGTGTAGACACCAGCATCTCTGGGGAGATGCACTAAGGGGCAATACTATGGGAATGTGCACCTGGCAATGGAGACAAACATAGCCATATACACTAAAAATTAGGGATGTAATGGGGGTTTGTCATTAGCATACAGGGTTGTCGAAATGCTGGTGGAAGGGATGCTCTCCCTTAGACATAGCCAGCAGTAAGATAACCCTAAAGTCTGAGCACATCCTTTCTGTACACCATGCTGCATCTGGCCCCACCGACTCACACCATCATGTCACCTTGGTGAGTGACGATGGCTGTGCTGCATGAGTATATGCAGTCCAGTGCGCATGCAAAGCAGCGAAGACTAATAAGTTACACACTGGATGAGCAGCCTGGGCCCAGGTCATGCTAGTAGATGGTACTGGCAGGGCAGGTGCATTACTGTTTTAACCCTTTGAGTGCCAGAGTGGTGTGCAACACATTGTAAAGCAATGCTCTATGTACCACTCTGGCACTCAGAGGGTTAAGCTCTGCACCTCTGTTTTCATTATACAAATGCAATTCAGTGTACCAACTGCCTTATTTACAATTTTGCATTGGCGATAATGTGCCCCATTTTGTAATTTTGGCAATGCTAAACTATACTTCTGCTGGACATTTTACTGACATGATACCTAGGCAGTTATGAATGAAGCTTTTAAATATGCAAAACACCAAGCTGACTGGTCCACTTTAAAATCATTGTGTGGCTAAAGACAGTGTAAGCAGGAGGGGTTTGGGTTCCTAGAGCACTGGGTGGTCTTTTCCATTGGCGGCAATCTTTATAGTCAACATGGATTGCCATTACCATTTGGAGTCAGAAAGGAATGTTTTTACCCACTTGGGGCTTAACTGGCAATGGCTTCAATGTTTTTTTTTTTTGCCTTACTATGGATCAACAGGGGTGATTTGTCATGGGCTAGACTTGATGTATGCATGTCTTTTTTCAGCCACATCAGCTAGGTTAGTAGGCTCTCCAGTGTATTTCCATGCAAAGGTCTGAAACACCTTGAGGTGAAATGTCCATCAAGTAGCCATGTGTGTCTGTTATGTAGCCAAAATGCTGGGGACCCCTGAATACTCTGTTGAAGGTATCCCCATGCCCTCTCCTCAGAATTATGCCTTTCCCCCACCTTTGCACTCTGCCCACACCAACATAAAAGGTAATTTCATAGCACTCCACTGACCCCTGTAACTGTAATAAAAAACATTTGACCGAACCATGCAATGGCATCCCACAAACCTGTAATAAAACAGATCATTCCTTAGCATCCTTTAACACTTTGTATTAAGACATCTGCATGCGCCACCACACAGCAGTGTGCATGAAGATTTTTCATGAGGCCTCGCCTCAAGCATTGAAGACAACAATTCAGAGGGGATAGACACAGGCAGTCAGTAGGTCACATGGTGTGGTGTCACACCAGGTTCAAAGCGTGAGGGAGGAAAAAGCTGGAGGCAGGAAGAGGACATATATTTTCCACTGTCATGAATGTATGATAATTATCTTCCATATTTTCGATATTATGTTGTGTGTGTGTATATATAAAATCATCTTCAGCCATTGTCAATCCACTGCAGAATGAAGACCTCCTCAGCAAGCCTCCAACAACTTTGGTCTATATATGTATGAATGTGAATGTATGTATATGTATATATGCATGTATATATGCATGTTTGTTCTGTTTCTTTCATCTGGTAAAGTGTGGCACCGTGTTAGCCACAGAAAAAGCAGGAGACTAGTAGAGTAAAAATTACACCATTATTGGGTGAGTGGTTTCGGGATGCAAGCTTCCAAGACAATTTAGCTAAATTGTCTTGAAAGCTTGCATACTAAAGCCACTTAGGTAGCCAATGAAGGTATACCTTTTCCTCTACTAGTCTCCTGATTTTTCAACTGAAAGACATTGACACCTAGATTATAGAGCAACAGTGCCACCATGTGGCAAGAGGTGTAAGTACACATGGTATATGAGTAGATATGAATAATTGTTTCATAGGCACTATGAAGAGATTTCTCCATAGTTTTAAAGCTTTATTTCTGCACATATTTTCTTTTCTAAGAGATATCAGTGCAGAACACTTTGTACAGGCTCATTAGCAGAATACAGTAGAAATTAATATCTTGATTTTTAGATTACTAGATTAAAGGTAAATCAACACCAAACATAAAATGCCATATCTTTAAAACATTGGGCCGTATGTATAAAATACAGCAGAATGAGCCAGAACACACAGAAAAGTAAAAAGTAATATACAGCCACAATCAAAGGGTAAAAACTGCAAGGTTACCTTTCTGCTATATCTTCTTCCTGTAGCACCACACAAGGTTGTGGAAATTGCCCATAGATTAGTGGGTGATCCATGCTCAATTATGGGGCAAACCAAATGCACCATGGGGAGCAATTATACATTTCCATTGATTTACATGGCACTTTTAACCCACTGAATGCCTAAGGCCTCCTGGCACATTCCTTGAGAAAGTGCTGCAAGTGCATAATACGTAAAGCCAAATTGCCTAATTGTTTTTATTTTCATCTATTTTTTTTATATACAATTTTAAGTCCCTGGCAGTAAGCTCTCCATATTTCTGATTCTGAGCTTTCTGTAAAGAATTGTGAAAGCAGGTATAGTGATATAATGTAACACTATGTCTGCAGCAGTCAGTGTTCTGTATGCTGCAGGCATAGTATTTTAGTGTATCACTGACCCTGCTTTCACAGTTCCTGACACAAAGCTTTCTGTAAATGGACATATAGTATGTATTAAACAGGACTTGCTTGAAATGGCTACCATGGCGAGGTATTTTGGCCAAACTATGCAAAAAAAAAACCCTCATTTTTTTTACATTCATCAACACATTAGTATAATATATGCTTTATACAGGGTTTACATTTGGGTAACTTGTATGGAGAAGCACAGGTTTCTTTTTCTGTTTTAGCATTTGCTTTAGGCCTTTGCCTAGTTTGGGAACTTGGAGAATCCCTTCATTCATTGCTGCTTTCCATACCTTATTCTCTTGGGTTCTAATTCTGAATGTATATATTATATGTATATGTTATGGAGTGCTAGTGCTGTGAGTTTTGTTTATAATATAGATTTTTGCTGTTACAGGGGTGTGTGCACTCTCTTGTTTGTTTGTTTGTTTTTTTAACTTAGCATTCTGCAAGCCCTGGACCACTGCTTGCTTGAACAAGGTAGCATATCCATGGACAATAAGGTTGATGGAGCATCAACGACCATTTCAGACCATCAGGAACTGCAAATCTTTTTTCAATCCATATTTTCCTAGGAGAAATAGATTTTTAAACCTTAGAGTGCAGAGTCAGGAGCCACGACAGCAAAACGGGGATTATAAAAAAGCATCACCAAAACCCATGACAAATACCACAATGTACAGAAAAGATAACAAGGTAAAAAAAGTAGTGAAAACAAAATAGAAAATCCTGAGACAGTAGCAAACCAGCCTTAGGCAGCAAGTCATGTCACACAAACACAACTCTGGGTTGGAAAGGCAGCAGAAGATTAGGCCCCAGCAGCAGCTCACAGCATATGATGCCCATGCCATAACCCCACCCATCCACCAAGTGGGATCTTAGGATGCCAATCCTGCTGACTGCAGCACAAAACTTGTTTTTAAAATTTGATGCAAAACCAGAGTTCTGCACTCTCTTGTGATATCATTGTGCCCCCAAGTTGCACTACAAAGGAGAGAGCATCAGGAGGGAGGTGGGGTGACTGGCAGACATCCAGAGCCCAGTCCCCTATTGCAAAGGGAACCACTTCACCAGCAACCCTAGCTGGAGGGCTGTTGAAAAGCCTATGCCACCAGAGAGTGAGAGACCTGGAGATGGATATGCACAACTGGGAATGAGATACGTTTCTGGCTGAGATCCCAGCTCAATTCGAATGGAAACAAGGAGAAAAAAGACAGAGGTCAGAATATTTCCTGAAAAATGTATAATCTTGATGAGAACTTCTTGTCCTATCAGCTTACAGTGTATTAACCCTTTGGTGACCGCTGAGGAAAATGGGTCAAAAGATGGGACAGAAAATAAAATAAAGGAAATGTACGTTAAAATGTCTTTCTCTCTTGAGTATCTTTGAAATTCCCTCTGAGTATACTGAATTTATGGTTATGGATGGAGTGGTTTCTCTGTGTAAAATGATGACCAAGAAGGGTTTGGTTAGTTTTTTTATTGTATTTATCAATTGATTGTCTGTGTGAATTCATTCTTAGATTACATTTTAGGACAGTTACACCAATGTAACACCCAGTTTAACATTCAGTGCATTGTATCATATATACAACATTTTCTGATGTACATGAATATGATCCTTACGTGCTCTATCTTGTGCTTATGTTGTGTGGTATTTTTTCACAAATGTGTTGATATTGTTTGCAGTAAGTTTTGTTGCAAGGTTTGGTCTCATAATCATTGTTTGTCCTTTCATTGACCCATTTTCTATTAACCGATGTTTGTTTCAGATTCAGTGGTTGCCTGAATGCAAGAATAGAAGAAGGGCAGCACTCACAATAACTATTCCTCCGGTCTGGGTGCCAGGATAAATAGTTTACAAAGAGATCCAAAAATCAAGACTTCTCAGGACTTGTTCTTAGAGTCATTTTAGTTATTTATTAGATACAGGGGCGGACTGACCATCAGGCATTCGGTCACGGACCGAAGGCCCGTGACCGAAGGGGGCCTGCCGCTGCCACTACTTCCAGAGCTGCTCAGCAGCTCTCCTACAACGGCCGACGGGCCGTTCTAGTAATACAGAGCGCTGGGAGATGACATCATCTCCCAGCCTCTGCATTACTCGAGGCGCGCCCCACGCCGCTAGACCACCAGGGACTGCAGGTAGGAGCATGGTGGAGATGAAAGGGGGTATTGTGGAGATGAAGGAGCAATTTGGAGACGGGTGCATTGTGGAGATGGGGGCATTGAGGAAGGGGCAATGTGGAGATGAAGGGGGTATTGTGGAAGGGGGCATTTTGGAGATGAAGGGGGTATTGTGGAAGGGGGCATTTTGGAGATGAAGGGGGTATTGTGGAAGGGGGCATTGTGGAGATGAAGGGGGGATTGTGGAAGGGGGCATTGTGGAGATGAAGGGGGCATTGTGGAAGGGGCATTGTGGAGATGAAGGGGGCAATATTGTGGAGATGAGATCAAGGGGGCATTATGGAGATGAAGGGGGCAATGTGGAGAGAAGGGGGCATTGTGGAGATGAGATCAAGGGGGCATTGTGGAGAGAAGGGGGCAATGTGGAGAGAAGGGGCATTGTGGAGATGAAGGGGGCAATATTGTGGAGATGAGATGAAGGGGGCATTGTGGAGATGAAGGGGGCAATGTGGAGAGAAGGGGGCATTGTGGAGATGAGATCAAGGGGGCAATGTGGAGAGAAGGGGGCATTGTGGAGAGAAGGGGGCATTGTGGAGATGAGATCAAGGGGGCATTGTGGAGAGAAGGGGCAATGTGGAGATAGGGGGCATTGTGGAGATGAGATGAAGGGGGCATTGTGGAGATGAGATAAATGGGGCAATGTGGAGATAGGGGGCAATGTGGAGATAGGGGGCATTGTGACGATGAGATGAAGGGGGCATTGTGGAGAGAAGGGGGCATTGTGGCGATGAGATCAAGGGGGCATTGTGGAGAGAAGGGGGCATTGTGGCGATGAGATCAAGGGGGCATTGTGGAGAGAAGGGGGCATTGTGGCGATGAGATGAAGGGGGCAATGTGGAGATAGGGGGCATTGTGGCGATGAGATCAAGGGGGCATTGTGGCGATGAGATCAAGGGGGCATTGTGGAGAGAAGGGGGCATTGTGGCGATGAGATGATGGGGGCATTGTGGAGATGGAAGGGGCATTGTGGAGGTGGAAGGGGCATTGTGGAGATTTCTGCAGGGGGCCCAGACCTCTTTTTGGACCAGGGGCCCTGGGTCCTGTCAGTCCGCCCCTGATTAGATAGATTAATGTTTTGATCCTCAACAGAGCTTGATACCTATTAAATAACTAAGATTACTCAAATGAGAAGTCCTGAAAAGTGCTGATTTTTGTGTGTATATATGGTAACATAGTGGTGAGGCTGAAAAAAGACATGCATCTATCAAGTGCAGCCCATTTATATATTTATATGTATGCTGTATACATAGTAAATTGAAAGGTGGATTGCACTTGCCGTTAATGTTGCTAGATGACCTTGGTGCACATCAAACAATAAATGATACATACAGTTCTGCAGATAGTAGACAGCACTCACAGGATCTATTTTAAATGAAATAAAGCTGCTTTATTAATTTGACTTATTTATTTTTATATATAATCATCATCTTCAGCCATTGTCAGTCCACTACAGAATGAAGGCCTCCTCAGCAAGTTTCCAACAACTTTGGATTGTGCTTTCTGCTTTCGTCAACCAATCTTGTCTTTGTTCTTCTTGGGCATTTAATATCAATTAAAGTCAATTCCAAAATTAATTTGGTCCTTCTACCATCAGGTTCTTGCTGTGTGCCCTGCTCATTTCTATTTTAGGAGCATTATTCTTTCAATTATGTCATAAGCCTTTGTTTGATGTTGAATCCAAGCACACATTTTTGTTATATTCAAAATTTGACGTTCCATACTTCTCTGTTCAATGCATTCTTGCAGTTCTTCAGGACTACTGGCAAAGAGTATGATATTGGCTCCAAAATGTAAGTGATGCATGTAGTACAATGCAATGAATGTGAAACTGGATGTTACATTGATGTAAAATAGTTAAATTGGTGAAAATAGTTTTTGAGAAATTGTTGGATGCCTTTTTCTATGTTGATCTGGACTTTAAGATCAGAGCTGGTGCTGTGTTAGCCATAGAAATACAGGTGGCAAATATAGTCACATTGACTTTATTGGCTAACTAAGGAGATTTAGGATGCAAGCTTTCAAGTCCTCTTAGGTCTCTTCCTCAGGCATGTTATACAGCTAAATATGAAAACATTTCATTTAAATTCAAGTACACATTGCATTGTTTAGAATAGAAATCAGAAATGGTAGCACAGTTCAGACCCATATTATTTGATCAGTCAATGATAATGGAGTGTGATGTAAACTGCAGTCATCCTCTGGAAGTGTCAACCGTATTTACACTCCCAGTGGGAAAGTTGTAAAGGCTAGATGGCAAGGATCAGTTGCCTCCTCCTTCTGGTTTCGGCCGCAGATAGACAGTATTGGATTTTAGGCTGCCTTTAGATCCTTCTCTTTCTCCCTGGTATTGTGCCTATTGTTACCCTGGTTGGGGATCCCGTTTCTCACTGTCAGAAACCTCGCTCCTCATTCTATTCTTAGGAGGATGTTGGTACCTACACTTCCTCAGAGCTTATCAGCTCGTTTTTGGCCGGGTCACTAGGGAGCCAGTCATTCTTTGTAGCCTTCCTCGGCTGTTGTTTGCTCTCTCTGCCTGGAGAATTTGCTATCCATTCCAGCTTCCATCTCTGTGCTGTATTCGCTATATTGGGGTTCTTGACCTTTTACTGTTTACAACTCTGAGGAGTGTCTATGCTGGTCCCGGCCCCGGCTCAACTGGGGTCAGACATCTGGCTTTGCGGCCAGCACTATTAACTACAGCCAAGGATGCCACAAGGATACTCCAATAGGACTCCAACGATCACCATCCTCGCTCTCCATTCCTCGCTCCCTAGCGTCTCATCTAGAAAGACCAAGAACCTTTGAACGTCTACCACAGACGGCGCTAACAGGAGGCTGTAACTGACTGCTCCAGTACCGGAGAAGTCATTTTCAGCCTTTCCCTGGTGAGTCAGTATATGTGATCCCTGCTAGAGTGATCACATGTGCCTGTTGAGCCAATGACAAAGAGAATATATAGAATACATTGCCTTTGTCTGTGTTCAATGCCTTTTTCTTCCACACTGTGATAGCAAGGAAGAAAGAAGCAGAGAACAGAGCTCCCAGTGCCCAAAATGGCCAAAAACTATGCAGTTTTGAAGTGCTGGGAGCAGGACTGGGGGTGGGGGAGTAACAAAAAACAGACCAAAACAAAAAAAAAACATATATATCACTTTATGTCAGTACATAAAAGATTAAAAGGAAGCCCAAAGTATTTTATTATCACAGTCTAATTTTAAACACATACACTGAAGTTTAAAGAAACGTTTATATGAGTTGTATTACTGGGGAGCGATGTATATATACACACCACATAGTCTGATCTCCTAAAAGAGGCACACACCAGAGCAGGAGTTAGGGACATAAGGATTTTCACCTAAGAGGGACAGTAACCCCTAAAAAAAGGGACATTTGGGATATATACGAACATCGGTTCATACCTTTTATCCAGTCCCTATTAGTTTACTTACTGAGCAAAAATTATGACAGGAAAGCCTGTAAAAAGTTGAGTGTTTTTTTACATTTGTTTCTCATATTATGTTTATTTTATCAAATGAAATTGTAGATTATACTTAATATAATTATGGCACCAAAATTAAAGCCTATTTATGCTTAATAAATACTTTGTGTGGGTAAACTAAATGAGTTTGAGATAAAATATGATTGAACAAAGGCATACTAAAATGGTCACATTTGCTCTGGTCCTCTAGTGTAAAAAAGGCCTGGTTCTTAAGGGGATATAGCAAATATGGCAGTTTAATATCATCAGGAATTGAAAACCTTGGGATCTGTAGTTCAGGGTACATCTCACATCACATCAGCTAATAGCTGGATAATGGTAGATGTAGTCCACAACAGCTGGAAGGCCAGTGGTTGCTTTCCTCTGCATTATACAATTTTATTGTAAACAACATCACATGGAACATTATCATTTTGCTGTGCCACTGCTGAACACAATCTTCACACAATCTTCGCACCTATGTATTTGCTTCTTTTAGCCACATCAATGTGTTTTGCTAAGTAAAAAATGCTGACAAACTTTTCCTGTTAAAAACAGTTTCACAAATAGAAGCTTAAGCAGCCTCTTCCCTTATTTGAAAGGTGGAGATTATATGAAGTTCTTGGATGTGCCTATTAATCAGAAATCAGATGGTTAGGCCTCATGTAGAATATGGAGTAGAATTTTGGGCACCTGTTCTAAAACAAGACATTACTGAACTGGAAAAGGTGCAGAGACGTGCAACAAAACTGAAAAAGGGATTGGAGGATCTGAGTTATAAAGAGAGACTAGTCAAACTGGGTTTGTTTACATTAGAGAAGAGACATCTAAGGGGTGATATCATTACCATTTACAAATACATTCAAGGTCAATGCAAAGAACTATCTAATTAATTAATTATGCAAAAAGCTGAGCTAAGAACAAGAGGTCATCCATTAAGACTAGAGGAAAGGCGATTTTGACTAAAACAAAGGCGGGATTCTTTACAGTAAGGGCGGTAAGGCTATGGAATTCTTTGCCTCGGGATGTTGTGCTTGCAGATAATGCAACTGCATTCAAAAAAGCAATGGATGCCTATCTAGCACAGAACAATATTGAAAATTATGACAGATTGCTTCAAAGCAAATAGGATATTAATCCAGGGAACTATCTGACTACCATATGGAGTAAGGAAGGAATAATTGCCCCCCCCCCACACACACACACTTGGAACTAGAACGGAAATAGCTCCAGATGGCTTTTTTTGCCTTCCTCTGGCTCAACAGGGGTGTTTTTGGCATGGGCTGGACTTGATGGACGCATGTCTTTTTTCAGCCTTATCTACTATGTTACTATGTTTTAGATCTAACACACATTCATTTCACATCCTCACACTGGGGGAGATGCTCTAAGGTGTGATAAAGAGGTGATAAAGTGGATATGACTTCTCCACTGATATAATTCCTCCAGGTCTTATGTTATTTTGTGGTCTCAATGCACTAAGATTTCTCCAGCTTTGGAGATCTTAGTGCTTAGGTCCTATAGAATAACATAGGAACTGGAGAAATTATATCACTGGAGAAGTCATCTCTTTATCACCTCTTTATCATGCCTAAATGCATACTTTCCCCCCATGTCTTTACCCCCCCTGCTGGGGTCTGTTGTTGATTTTCATCATTGTCCTGGGTATAAGTTTTACTGTTGTTTTATTTCTGTGTGTTACCTTGTGACTGTAATGGCCAATCTGTAACTTTTAGTTGCTATTGAAATATAACTCCCCCATCAGTCTCAAATAGGCATTGCTGAAGCTCAACAATAACTGGATAGTCACAGTCTACCCACCTGTGCATTAATTTATCCTATGGGCCATGTGTATAAAGTGTACCTGTTCTAGGGCAAAGTGACTGCACCATACAGCATAAATAAATAAACATTTCCACTGATTTAAATGTGATTTTAACCTCTTTAATACTATAAATGTTTCCAACACATTGCCATGCCTCTGGCATTCAATGTTTTAAAGTATTTAAATGAATGGACATTTTGGGAATATTTTTTATCCCCTATGATGCAATTGGTGTGCCCCAGAACTTGTGCCATAGGGCAAGATAACAACATATTAACCCCCAGAGGAATGCTCAGCTCATGTTTTGCGCATCTCTGGTCCTGTAAAGTTAACATGATGTATAAACAGATATAATTTTTTTGCCTTTGTTATTATAAACTAGTGGTCATGAGCATGACAATCTTGTGCCTTAATAACAAAATAGGAATGTACCTTTAAGTAGAAAAATATGTGCATAATATATATATATATATATGAATATATATCAACATTATCAGCAGGGGTGTCATTAGAAATTTTTCAAGGGGAGCAAAGCCATAATATGACCCCCAGGCCAGCCCATCTAGCCCCTTTGTTTATATGGTGGGGGTAATTGTGGGGGGGCAAGTCCCCCCCTCCGGACGTTCATGACTAACAGGTGTGTGACACAGCTCTGGACAGGATATAGCGTAAATCGTCCCTTTTTGCAAAAAATGTCCAGCTCGGTGGGAAGTGCCATTTTCCTCTTTTGAGGCAAAAAGTTTTGTCCATCCTTACTCCTTGAGGAACACAATATAACTAAAACTAAATAGTTTTAAGTGTGACAGAAGTTGCCCTCCTAATGTGGCCCACCCCACTAGCACGCCTGCCTTAATTTTTTCCCTCCCTACTACACAATCTAGCCCCAACCATAAACATAACTGCACCACTTATCTACCTCTGCCTATAATAATGTGGCACTACATCCATTAAATAATAGAAGGGCTATCCATTAATGTGGCAATCCAGCCCCTATCGAGTGAGAAGGAGTGACTCTCAGCCTTTTCCTTTCAGCTAATTTTATAGCTGTCTCACCATTACTCTCAATCCCAGTCCCTACTTCATCTGTATCTGAAGAAAGAGAGGAATGAGGAATGCGGAGGCATATATTCTAGATCACCACCATCATTAATAATTAGGTCATCATCAGCATGTGTCATTTCCTCCCGAATAGATTCATATTCTTCCAGGTTTTTTGAATTCTCAAACACTTTCTTTTTTATTTTTCCCCTTCGAGGATTCACAGAACATTCACTACTATTTTGTGAATGGGTGTTACTCACACTGCCAGATGCAGCAGTGGGTTTAACTGCTAAACCCTCAGTGTTCTTAGAAGGTTTAGTACTACTACTGGTGGCGGTGGTACTGGTGGAACTTTTCATGCTACCTGTACAAACAGCTTCCTCAGTAGGAGGAGGATCATCATAATTTGTTGCATTAGCTGCAATAATCATGGCCACAGTCAGTTTTTGGAGTACCACTTTACTACCCATCCATACACTCCTCCTACTCTTTGTCTCTTACCCTTTCCCCTAGCACAATTGCAGGACATGATGAAAGTAAAGCTGATTTTACCATAAAGTACACACCAGGACTGTTTGCATGTGGAATATGCCTTGACCCCCCCTCATAATACTTTATTATGTATGTATCTGTCATTGTCAGTCTCAGTCACAGCTCAGGTCAAGACAGCTTCCTGACTCTGTCACCTGTCTGTCAAAAAGTGGTTTCTTTGTTTATTTTTTTTTAATTATCTTTTTATAAACTGTCAGTCTGTCAGTGCCAGTGTCACTGTCTATAAAGAAATCAAATACACACTCCCTTCAACCTCAAGTGACTCCTTCTCCCCCTCTTAGCCTACCTGCCTATACATGTAGCTTGTATCAAAATTTAAGCAGCAACTTTATTTCTCACCTAACTTGACTGGAGTGTTAGTTTTTATGTAGATTTCATAATGATACATCTGTTAGCTTCAGACTCAACAACTTTCAATAAGGAATACAGTATACCACACAGCAGCTGCTGCCAGCAGGCAGCACCACCGCACCTTACAATATGCTAAATCTCTCTTGTTGTTGTTGTTGTAGAAACGAGTGTCAGTTAAGTTGTACTTGTCTTTCTCATGGGTGTATGATGCACTTTCATCTTATATCTATCAGACTGTGAGTCAGTCACAGCAGAGACTCAACCAAGTCATGTAGGAACTTGGATCACCTGCCTGTCAGATTGTTATTATCAATTATATCAGTCAAAAAAGGCTGTTTTTTGGGGGGAGGATTTTCGTTTTTTCTTTTAAACTCTCCTTTCACACTGCCAACACATAGAACAATGTGGCTACCAATAAGACTCCTGAAAATAAACTCCTGTTCCACTTTTCTTTGCCTATCTACTCTAGAATCAAGATACAGCTGCTTTCTGTCTCTACTCAAGCAGGACAGACAACACCTATATAGTAGCATGGCTGGAACACATATGAAACTCTCCATGTTGGGAAGAAATCCATCCTTATCATTGATTTCAATGCAGTGACAAAGGCATGAAAAAGCAGGCAAATCACATTTATCTCTGTAAATTTCCCACATTTCCCCAGCCCTACTCAGTAATATATGTAGTTCTTTGACAACCAGTGCAGTGGGACAAAACTCAGACTCAGTGGTCAGTATTTGTCTTTCTGTGACTATTCATGCAGTAGGACAAGGTTTGGGGGTCTGTATGTGTGGTTCTATGGCTATGAGTGCAGTGGGACAAAGATGGGGGGTACATCAATACGTGTTGTTCTTTGGTTACCATGGGTCAATGCTGTTGGTGAGTATGTGTTATTCAATGGCTACCAGTGCAGTGGGAAAAGCTGGGGGGCATCAGCATGAGTGGTTATATGGCAGTGGTAGGCAACATGAGGCCCTCCAGCTGCTGCCAGACTAGAATGCTCACCATTCACTGATGATGAATGCTGAGAGTTGTAGTCTGTCAGAAACTGGAGGGCCTCATATTGCCCATCCTAATGGCTACCAGTGCAGTGGGTGAAGGATGGTGGTTAGAATGTGTGGTTCTGTGGCTACCATGGGACAAGGTTGGGGGATAGTTTGTGTGATTTTATGGATGGTATTACAGTGGGACAAGGCTGAGACTCAGAGGTCTGCATGTGTGGTTCTGTGTCTACCAGTGCAGTGGGACAATGTGTGTGCTTCTATGGTTATCATAGGACAAGATTAGGACTGTATGTGTGAGTCTATAACTATCAGTGAGGTGGGACAAGGCTGGAGATAATTATATATGATTCTATGGCTACCAATTCATGGGATCAACGCTGTGGATCAGTATTTGTGTGGTAGGAAAAAAGCAGACAAATGGCATATTTTTTAGGAATTCCAGTGGAAGGTGAAAAATTAAATTTTCACACTTTTGAGGTAAAGTTTTCACCAATATAATTGCGTTTGATTGTCTCCTTTTTTCTCTTTTTTCCTTTTTCTGCCACTTAAAGCTGCTCCTTATGATTTAATGATTTTTTTCTCTAATTTGAGGTTATTATATTGTCTCCTTTTATTTGGAAGCACTTCCACCATTTAGTAAATCAAAAAAGGAATTTTTGAGTTTGCTATATTCAAGCATGTTTGCTGTTGGCAGCATTTGAACCTATATCTCAGTATACCTGATTAGGTTCTTTGGAATCATTCCTCCATGTTAGAAGAAAAGAATAGCTAACAGCGCTAACTCACCATAATACATACATATAATTAATAAAGTGTAATTAAGAATAATGTTGTGAATGTATAGATAGCAGTAGAGAATGAAAGGGCTCCCCAGTTCCCTGAGTATTAGGACAAAACCTAAAGTGAAAACACAAGACAAAAAGATAAACCTGCACTTCTCTATACAAGGTGCAAATGTGTGCCCTGTATTGGGCATATATAATACTATTGTGTTAATAAATATGAGGATTTCATTCAAAATTTGGCCAAACATTTTAAAGTTTGCCAAACCCATCAAGGTACCTCATTATGTGGCAAGTACCTACTCTAATACACCTGAAAAGCCCTATTTGCACCTTGTATAGAGAAGAGCAGGTTTGTCTTTTTGTCTGGCATTCCACCAGGTTAACCTTAAAGGGATAGTAATGTTTCATAATAAAAGCAGCACTAATTAATCATCATAGTATTTGGACTTTGGAGAGTGTTATTTCAATTCTGTCAGAGTTGTAGTACAAGAGTAATTGGATGATAAAGTATCCCCCTTCCGCCCCTTTTACTGATGTAACACTGCTCAGCCAGAGCAGAAGGGAGGTGCCCAGGTAGATTGCAGAGTGGGACAATCTTCAATTAAGATAAGGGAAAAAGCTGAAACATCTGTCAAGGGGGGCAAGGTTTTAATTGTTCTTACAGTAAGAAGATTGTTCCTTGTTGTGAGTTGTCTGGTCTATGGACTGGATTCCACATCTGAGAAGAGATTGCTTACACTAGGTAAAAGGGGCGGGAGGGGGAGACTTGGCTTG
This sequence comes from Rhinophrynus dorsalis, assembly GCA_037306005.1. Lineage (NCBI taxonomy): Eukaryota > Metazoa > Chordata > Amphibia > Anura > Rhinophrynidae > Rhinophrynus > Rhinophrynus dorsalis. The sequence continues at coordinate 144,132,345 of CM074725.1, read as the reverse complement.
TGAATATGTCTCAAACCATAAAGGTTTGAGAGATAAGACTTATATCGTTCTTCATGTTTTTTTAATGCCTACAAAATAAAATAAAGGATAAAACGAAGTATTACTATCCCTTTAATGCACTTTGCATAAACTTATGAAATTTAAGAGCACAAATGTTATGTACAAATTTCTTGTCCTTTTAATGAAATTTAAGTGGTGTCAATCCTACATACAGAATTATTGTTCCCTGCCAAAATGTAGACGCCAATTTATTATTGATTTTATATTAGGATTGATTTGCATTCCTTTTTTGTTTGTTTGTGTTATCTGACAAACCAGATTCAGCCCAGGTGTTTTTTAATTTAGTTACAGTGGTAAGCCGAATAATGCGCTGGTATCATTATTTTTTTTTATCTTACACATATTAATTAATTCTAAATTAAAATTAAGTCTTTGTAGCTGTCCTTTTCCAGTTGAATACATATTAAGAGAGCCTTCCCATACAGTACTAGTACGGCAGGACTATCTTTCACTCTTCTGTTCAATTAGTACAATTCTCCTGTAGCATCTTAATTTAAATAATTAGTGTGTTAGCCATTAGGTTGGTTGGTCCTTATTTGGTGTGTATGGTGTCCTCAGTAAAGTTTTTGCCCATCCCTAGTTGCCTCTCTGGGCAGAGCATATTTTATTTTGAACAAGCACTGTATCCATGGACCTGAGAAACTTCTTTTCTGTAGAAAAAACAGTTGTCTCCATTTGGATGGAGCCCTAAATCAGGGGATTGTTCATGGTCAGATGGGAATGTTAAAACAGTTGTTATAAGCATCTTTTATACATATTTATATCTAAATGAACACTTGTATTCTAGAGAAGAAATCAATACATTGCAAAGTCATGATTGGGAGACATCTCCAGCATATGGGAGATAACATCTTCTATTTCTCACCCTAGAAATGCAGAAAAAAAGATATCATCATCCATATGGCTAATACCAGAGTGTGAAGCTTGTATTAATGGGAGTATTTCCAGTGTAATTGACCTCATAGCTTGTAGTAGCAAGGACTGACACGCAGAATTTACCAGTGTCAGACTGGGGCAGGAAGAGCCCACCAGGAGAAGTGAAACTGAGAGGCCATCTAGAGATGCAAATAGATAGATATAGTGATAGTGAGAAACAACAATTATAGGACTTTTTGTTAGTGTAAATCATCTTTAAATCTATATTGCAATGCAAGCATTTCACTCCCCATATAGGATCTATAGTAAGACAAGCAAAAGTAATCCTTTAAGAACTGTGTGATGTGCCAGGACCATCACTGCTTTTTCCCTTAAGGACCAGTGACGGCCCTGGTACGTCACATACTTTTTACTTAAAGCGCTCCTGTGAGAGTGATGTAAGTAAAATCGGAGTCTGAAATTCACCTCTCCAAGACCGGAATGGTCTCTCTCAGACCCCAGCTCGGTGCACCAGTATACATAACAGGTCACATGTGCCAGCGCGATGGCAAGGATCAAAGCACTTCTTAACCCTTTAACGACCCATGAAGTGCCAGGACCGTCATAGGTAGATATGACTTAAGGACCCATGATGGTCCTGGCACGTCATGGGTTAAATGATAGCAGCGTGCCTCTGTACATGCTGCTATAATTAATTCCTGACTTAGACTGAGCGCTCTGGGACCGGAGCATTCAGTCTCAGCCACTTTCACAAGTGCCGGGTCATGGGATCGCTGCAGCAGTGATCCCATGTACCGGCATTGTGAAAGAATGAATGAGGCAGTGTTCTACACTGCCTCTAGTGTCTCTTCTCAGCCGTCTGTCCCTTGCTATCAAAGTAAGTGACAGAGAAGCAAAGAGGAGACACCTAATGGACAAATAAAATGCAGCAGCTGGGGGTATTAACCCCTTCATTGCTGTGCTGGAGGCTGGTTAAATGCAGGTCCATTTTTGACTTGCTAAAATTAACTTTTTTTTAACAAAAATTTTATTGAAATAAAAAACATGTCAATAACCAAAATAGGAAGTGTGATTGTTGTGGAGCCATGTAATACATTTATACACACCGTCAAATGTCATCAATAAAAAAGTGGGAAAATAAGGTGGGAAAAAGGGACATGGGTTTTTTCACCCATGGGGGGAACAGTGCCCACTTAAAACTGCCCATTTTGTAGGTATGACTGACCAGTCATACCTTACATGCAGTGTCCATAAAAATTTAACCCATTGTGCCCAAAAGATCCCAAGAGAAAAAAAAATGGTGTTTTTTTACATTTTTTTACTGCTTTCTTTAATTTTAATAAAACAAATGGTGGGATATCCATATAAGTGTGGTATCAAAAGAAAGCCCTACTTGTGTGTAAAAAATGGTAAGTAATTTTCATGGGTAAAATAAAGCACTTAGAGGGAAAACACTGTTGAACAAAGATATAGTCAAAAAGGTCAGAATTGCTCTGGTCCTTAAGTGAAATCAACCTCAGATTTTCCCAGTCCTTAAGGGTTTAAGGGAAGGCAACTTCCCTGGAATGCTGGTCCTTAAGGGGGTAAACAAACAACCCCTTATAACCACAGAAAGAATAAAAAAAGTACAAAACTCACTGATAAATATGACTCTGTGGCAACAAATGGGGAGAACAGATGCTATATCCCTGCATGTCTGATATTGAAAGAGGGTCCAGAAATACAGTGAATGTGTGGCTAGAGGATAGAGAGAGGGGCTAAGGAAAAACTGTGGGAGATAGAGTGGTAGAAAAAGGCTCAAAAGATAATGAGAGGGTCTGGGAAAAGAGAGAGGGATAGATGGAGGTTGGGCTTTGATGGAGGTTGGGCTTTGATGGAGGCTGGGCTTTGAGAATAGCAGGGGGTATATAGGGAGAGGCTTGGAATAGAAAATGAGAGTAGTTGGGAGAGGCTGACAGATAGAAAGGGAAACTGATTGTAGAGACATGCTGGGGTTACAGAGGGGGACTCCTGGTTGAAAAAAGAGGTTGACAGAGAGGCTGCGTGGAAAATGCAGACAGACTGGGGAGATGCATAGAGGCCATTAGTATACTTTGTTTGTAGGAGGGACTGATGAATAAACACTCCACTGCCACTGGATGCTAGTCAAAGTTTGTATCGCATTGACAACTTCTCTAGCATTCAAGGGGTTAAAATCTCCATATTAATCAATGGGAATATTTACTATTTCTCTATGGTGCCATTAGTTTGACCCAAAATTGCTCCACTTTTGATTTTTCCATCTACCCCAAAGATTATTAATGCATAGCCTACATTTGTTGGGCTCAAATCCTGCCTTTTGAAAACCATCCATCCCTGTTCTGTGGCCAATTGTTGCAAATAACGTGAGACTGACCTCATTGATTGGCAGAGTTTAAGTGTAATGATATATATGAGGCTTGCAAGGACCCTGCATTCACATAAGCAACATCACCCCATACTTTTATTAATTTTGTTGCAGGAGACCATGGAAGTGTGCAAAAGCGGGGATGCCAGGCCTGTTTCTTCTGCACCCTTCTGATACTGCATGTTTGAGTCAGCTGGGCCCTGGCCCTACATCTGATTCAGGTTTGGGATAATAGTACATTGATAGCATCCCTGGTCCCCATCAAGCATTCTGTGTCACTGCATGTTGCTGGAATCAGGTGTAGGCCAGAGAAACTCTTTCATCTGTGTGTTTTCACAAATGGAGTCACTTCTTGTCTCTTCACCAGAAGTGACTTAGTTTGCTTTGAGACACGGAAGATGGGGGGCACTCTGGCAAGTGCCAGATGCCATCAAATACACATAGACACTGACGTCTCAGAAGACATTCATCTGTGCATGGAAGGACTGTGCAATAACTGCTTGCATGCCAGAGATATTGTTAACAAGTTGCTTTGCAACATACTACAGAGTAGTCTAGCATCCATGGGGTTAAAGGGAAGATTGAAATGGGTCAATGTGCAAAATTTTACCCTAGTGCCTTTCTGCTGCAGAACCTCCAGTGCAGTCTGCTAGGGTTTTCTACTTATTAGTGCAGAGTCACTCAGCTGCTGCAAGAGCAAATATGGTACTAGCCTGCATAAAAAGAGGTGTAGAAGCAAGGGATGCTAAGATCATCCTACTTCTGTATAAATCCTTGGTTAGGCTCCATCTAGAATATGGAGAACAATTTTGGGTGCCAGTTCTTAAAAAAACACATTTTCGATCTGGAAAAGATGCAGAGACGTGCGTCAAAACTGATAAAGGGATTGGAGGATCTGAATTATAAAGAGAGACTAGCCAAACTGGGTTTGTTTACATTACAGAAGAGACGTCTAAGGGGTGATATGATTACTATTTACAAACACATTCAAGGTCAATACAAAGAAATACCCAATGAATTATTTACTCAAAGAGCTGAGCTAAGAACAAGAGGTCATCCATTAAGACTAGAGTAAACACATTTTCGGCTAAAACAAAGGCATGGATTCTTTACAGTAAGGGAGGTAAAGCTATGGAATTCTTTGCCTCGGGATGTTGTGCTTGCAGATAATGCAACTGTTTTCAAAAATACAATGGATGCCTATCTAGCACAGAACAATTTTGAAAATTATGACAGATGGTTTCAAAGCAGATAGGATATTGATCCGGGGAACTATCTGACTGTCATTTGGATTAAGGAAGGAATTTTTTTTTCCCACTTGGGGCTAGATTGGAAATGGCTCCAGAGGGCTTTTTTTGCCTTCTTATTGGATCAACAGGGGTGTTTTTGACGTGGGCTGGACTTGCTGGACGCATGTCTTTTTTCAGCCTCATCAACTATGTTACTATTATATGGCTGTATTCCAGCCTTCTCATACATGCTGGGCCCACCAATTATGGGTTCACTGGGAAATCCCACAGTATTTCTGTGGGCCAGTCTAACCCTGAAGTTTACTGTGTAGACTGGTCCACAGTCAACATCCAGGGGATATTTCTAAGGGCAAAGTTCTTAATCAGGGACTGACCCCTGGTCACCCTATTAAATAACAGGATTCAAGTATTATGGGCCTTGCTCATAAAGCTAAAGTGGTGCAATTCTGGAGGAAACTAATTGCACCATAGGGAAAGGAAAAGAAAAATGAAAAGAAATTAAAGCAAGGCATTGGAGACCTGTCTAGCATTCAAAGAGTTAAAAGACAAATTTAAATCAATACGAATTTGCTATGGTATGAATAGTTTTCTGCAGAATTGCACTACTCTTGCTTAATGGGTAAGGCCATAGTCTCTTCCTTCCATTGTCATCACTGTTGCCGGTCTGTGTGTGAAATCTTACTGGTACTTGTACATTGCCATATGAAAGTGGAGACTGCAGCCTGGTTTTTGTTGTAATCTCTGTGGGTAACAGTGAGGAAAATATATTGGTATTACATGTTGCTTGTTACGTACAGCAATTCTCTGTACTCTGGGCATTATTGAATAATCAATATTCTTGTTTGCTACAACTTGAAATGAATAGAACATATTCACCAGCTTGAAAGTGTTTACCTGAAGTCAGCAGGGAATGTGAAAGTGATTATAAATATTAGTTTGAGGACATCATTACATTCACAATGTTATTGTTTCTTTTCCATAATTTCAGTAAATGTGACCCTACAGATGCTGAGAGGGATAACTAGCATACTAGTGCATGCATGTCTATGGCAGCTGTGAGCATTGCCTGATTCCCATTATGCTAAGGTAGGTGCAGCAACACAAGGGGGTTCTGCTAAAGCATGATAAAGAGGTGATAAAGTGGAGAAATCTTACTGCATTGGCTCCATAGAATAACATAGGACTTGGAAAAGTGATGCCACTGGAGAAGTCATCTCCTCTTTATCATGCCTTAATGCATAACCCCCAAGGTCTCACGTATAAAAGGAAAGTGGGAGATAGTCTGGGGCAAACCAGCTGCATGACAGGACACAAATAAAGATCTCCATTGAATTAAATTGGGCTTTTTTTAAAACCCTTTGAGTGCTTGAGAGGTCACCAATGCAGATATAGGTCATTTATATGGCTCGCACAAATATCTCAGTCTATGTGAGAACAAGTTGGGTTGTCATAGCAACTGAGCCATTGCCATGTTACACTTGTAATAAAAATGATTCAACTCCCATTGCAAATCAGGTTTATCGTCAAAGGACAACAAGAAAAAAGAAGAGCGCACACGCTCTAAGTGTAGACCACAAAAACGTTTTTGAACCGTCACCGTTATGAATCACCTTTAATAGTATTGGATCATTGTACTCACGTGTTCCTGAGGCACACACCAGCCTCTCTGTATAGAATCATCCACTGGATTAGCCCCAGTGCAGGTATCTGTAAGGCTCACTCCCCGTCCTTGTCCTTCTTTCCTCTGGGTGCAATCTCCGCTTCTCACTTGGTTGGAATTCTCAGATCTCCCCAACACACAGGCTGGGTGGATATATTTGATGTGAGATATAGATATAACCCAATCTAATGGGAAATAAGAACTCCTTGGGGAACAGGACTCACTATATGTAATAACTGGGACCAAACCAAATATCTTTGGTATATAAACTATAAAATTGAATAGGTCCTCAAAACATATATATGAAGAGATATATAGCAAATCATAAAATACACATAAAAATAACCATATATGTACACATATAATATAAAAACAGTATTTTAAAGAAAAATAAGACGTCTAATCTGCCCTATGCGTTGCGTAGCTAAAAGCCACTTCCTTAGGGGACAATCGAGTGGCCATCCATGTCCCTTACCTTATGTATGCTTCTAAACCGAAATTTGCGCTAAAACTTCGGGGTAGATCCGGAAGTGCAAAGTTACATACAAGCGCATCTCCCTATCCTCTCCCCAACAACCCCTATTCCTATAGCATCCGCATCTGTCCAAGGGACTGAAGTGACACAAGCATCCACATCTCCAGAAACAACCTCCTTCCGCTTCTGGTTCACTCTCACAGTGGACCGCATATGCGTTTCATCACACCTTAGAACTCTATGCTCATGCTCTTGGCTGTTACGTTTCAACACAAGTTATAAGTTCCGCTGTATCGGGGATACATGAAAACCGCTCCCACCAGACAGAACTACTGAATGTCCTTAAAGAGATAGTGTGCCTCTGTTCTTACTCAATACAATTTCAAATATATTATCTTCATGCTTATAAATCTTTTTATCCTAGATGCACCCCATGATTATGACGCATCCTCACACACACTGTCTCTCCCCCTAAACTACTCTTTTATATTAGCAAACTAGTAGTATTAAGGGTACATTTTTACTATCAGCCTAAGGGACATATCATTCTTTCAGATGTTAAAATACACCAATATACATAAAAAGCCACTCTACTTTTGATTTTTCAATGATTCTACATGCAAAAAGTATAGTCAGTAAGCCCCACATAAATTATATGAAGCTTTCTATCTCTATTTCCTCATTGTGACCCTCTGGTACCATAGAACCTAATCTATAGATCCAGAGAGCCTCTTTTTTACACAGTACTTTAAATCTATTTTTCATAGACACTGGTACATGTTGTATTCCCTTTATGAGGAAGCCATCTTTTTTACCCATTGGACATAAATTAAAGTGTCGAGAGACACTATGTCCTAAATCTCCCTTATCTATATTTCTTCTATGCTCTCCTATTCTAACTCTAAGATTTCTAATCGTCCTTCCTACATAAACTTTTCCACATGACCAAGAAATCAAGTACACCACATATTGAGTATCACAGTTAATGAACTGCTGTATATTATATTTTTTATTTTCCCCCACTGTGTCTCCAAAAGATTTTGCCCTATGATCCATATTTGTACAACACAAACATCTGCCCTTTCCACACTTATAATTACCAACTATGCGCAGCAAAAAGCTTACCTGTTTTCGTATGTTTGACATCTCTTTTATCTTTTTTGGTCTACTTTTGGCCATGATACCTCTCAGATTTTTACATTTTTTATATATGACTTTGGGACTAGGTCCTATAGAATCTTCCAGTATTGTTGTAATATTGGCCAATGTCTTGTATTATTTGTTCTACATTTTTGACAAATACATTATACTGTGTGACAAAAGAGACTATATTTTTGTCTCTACCTTTCCATCCGCCTTTATTTTTCTCTTTTTCACTTTTAGTTGTTAATATATAATTTCTTTTTAATTTCTGTGCTCTTTTGAAAGCTGAGTCTACTACTTCTTTTTTATATCCTCGTTCCTCAAAATCTTTTTGTAGTGCAGCTCCCTTCCTAATAAAGTCATCCTGTTGACTACAATTCCTTCTAAGGCCGTAAGGCACATTTGTCAACCATCTAGGTAGATGGCAACTATTGGCCTGTATGTAGGGATTCCTTGAGACTTCTTTTTTTGTATATAAAACTAACTATATCACCCTGTTCTGTAACTCAAACTGACAGATCCAGGAAATGTATATTGTCTGTACAGATAGTATATGTCAGTTGGATCCCTCTCCTATTATTGTTGAGATCTCGTATAAATCCAATCAGTGAATCTTGTGAATCCTCCCAAATTATAATAATGTCCTCAATATACCTGCCCTAGAGCGCCAGGCTGCCGCCACCCATACCAACCATGAGACCACTGAGTATTTCCCAGTGTCCTATGAGAAGGTTGGCATAGGAAGGGACAAACCTGGCGCCCATGGTAGTTACCTAATCTGCAAATAAAATGTGTCCTGAAACTCAAAAAACTTGTGTGTGCAAATTGAGTGCAAGCTAATATAAATTATTTTTGTTCTTCTGCCATAGTAAAGTCTTTTTCTAAAAAATATTGTATGGCCTCTAATCCCAGTTTGTGTTGAATACATGTATACAACGAAGTAACGTCCAACATGGCCCAAATATGTTTGCCCTGTTTCCACTTGAATTGTTCCAATTTTTCTAATATATGTTGCTCGTCTCTAATGTAGGACAGGAGCTGCACTTCGTATTTTTGTAAAAAAACATCAATATAATCTGACAGATTTGCGAGGAATGCATCTATACCTGATATGATGGGACACCCAGGAGGATCTCCTATTGATTTGTGCAATTTTGGTATATGGTAAAAATAAGGTACTGTAGGATTTGAAATGATAATGTATTTGTACTCTTATTTTATTATGTTCCTCCTGAGCGCCTCATCAATAATACTGCTGAGCATACTACAAAATGTATAAGTAGGATAAATATCTAATTTTTGATATGATGCCTCATCTCCCAGGAGTCTAAGTCCTTCCTTGATATAGTCTGATGTGTCTTGAACTAGGATAGTACCTCCTTTGTCGGCCTCCCGAACTGTTCATTTTTTATTATTAGACAAACTTTTCATCGCCGCTCTTCCTTTTTTGGACATATTAAACTTTTTGCACTTCTTGTTTTTAATGTATTTATTATAATCATCTATAACTAACTGAAGTAATCTACACAAGGTCCCTTCCATTGAACAGGATAAAAATGTGATTTGGCTTAAATTAGAATTGATGATATGAGGTTTTGTTTTTACTTCTACCTTTCTTGAATCTTCCAAGTAATCTGTTTGCATCTGTAGTTCTAATATTTTCAGCACATTGCTATCATCACCTTCCCACTTATTATTATTGTTATCTTCCTTTATTGTCTTTTCTATTATCTGTTTACCATTGCTATAGAATCTTTTAAGTGCCAATTTTCTCACAAATTGTTGTACAATGATAATAAGTGGGAAGGTGATGATAGGAATGTGCTGAAAATATTAGAAGAACTACAGATGGAAACAGATTGAGGAATGAGGATATAAAAAAGAAGTAGTAGACTCGGCTTTCAAAACAGAGCAGAAATTAAATAGAAATTATATATTAACAACTAAAAGTGAAAAAGAGAAAAATAAAGGCGGATGGAATGAAAGAGACAAAAATATAGTCCCTTTTGTCACACAGTATAATGTATTTGCCAAAAATGTAGAATACATAATAAAAAGACATTGGCCAATACTACAACAAGACAAACTACTGGAAGATTCTATAGGACCTAGTCCCAAAGTTATATATAAAAAATGTACAAATCTGAGAGGTATCATAGCCAAAAGTAGACCAAAAAAGATAAAAGAGATGCCAAATATAGGAAAACAGGTAAGCTTTTTGCCTGTCATAGTTGGTAATTATACGTGTGGAAAGGGCAGATGTTTGTATTGTACAAATATGGATCATAGGGCAAAATCTTTTGGAGACACAGTGGGGGAAAATAAAAAAATATAATATACAACAGTTCATTAACTGTGATACTCAATATGTGGTGTACTTGATTTCTTGGTCATGTGGAAAAGTTTATGTAGGAAGGACGATTAGAAATCTTAGAGTTAGAATAGGAGAGCATAGAAGAAATATAGATAAGGGAGAATTAGGACATAGTGTCTCTCGACACTTTAATTTATGCCCAATGGGTAAAAAAGATGGCTTCCTAATAAAGGGAATAGAACATATACCAGTGTCTACGAAAAATAGATTTAAAGTACTGTGTAAAAAAGAGGCTCTCTGGATCTATAGATTAGGTTCTATGGTACCAGAGGGTCTCAGTGAGGAAACAGAGATAGAAAGCTTCATATAATTTATGGGGCTTACTGACTATACTTTTTGCATGTAGAATCATTGAAAAATCAAAAGTAGAGTGGCCGTTTATGTATACTGGTGTATGTTAACATCTGAAAGAATGATATGTCCCTTAGGCTGATAGTAAAAATGTACCCTTAATACTACTAGTTTGCTAATATAAAAGAGTAGTTTAGGGGGAGAGACAGTGTGTGAAGATGCATCTTAATCATGGGGTGCATCTAGGATAAAAAGATTTATAAGCATAAAGATAATATATTTGAAATTGTATTGAGTAAGAACAGAGGCACACTATCTCTTTAAGGATATTCAGTAGTTCTTTCTGGTGGGAACGGTTTTTCTGTAGCCAAGATATAATGGAACTAATAACTTGCGTTGAATCGTAACAGCCAATAGAATGCGCATAGAGTTCTAAGGGGAGATGAAATGCATATGCGGTCCACTTTGAGAGTGAACCGGAAGCAGAAGCAGGTTGTTTCTGGAGATGTGGAAGCTTGTGTCATTTCGGTTCCTTGGACAGATGCGGATGCTGTGGGAATAGGGGTTGTTGGGGAGAGGATAGGGAGATGCACATGTATGTAACTTTGCACTTCTGGATCTACCCTGAAGTTTGAGCACGAATTTCGGTTTAGAAGCAAACATAAGGTAAAGGACATGGATGGCCACTTGATTTACCCCTGAGGAAGTGGGTTTTAGCTACTCAACGCATAAGAAAGATTAGAGGTCTTATTTTTCTTTACAATATTGTCTTTATATAATATGTGCACATATATGGTTATTTTTATGTGTATTTTATGATTTGCTATATATCTCTTCATTTATATGTTTTGAGGACCTATTAAATTGTATATTTTATATACACCAAAGATATTTGGTTTGGTCCCAGTTATTACAAATAGTGAGGCCTATTCCCCAAGGAGTTCTTATTTCCCATTAGATTGGGTTATATCTATATCTCACATCAAATATATCCACCCAGCCTGTGTGTTGGAGAGATCTGAGAATTCCAACCAAGTGATAAGTGGAGATTATACCCAGAGGAAAGAAGGACAAGGACGGAGAGTGAGCCTTACAGATACCTGCATTGGGGGTAATCCAGTGGATGCTTCTATACAGAGAGGCTGGTGTGTGCGCCTCAGGAACATGTGAGTAGAATGATCCAGTACTATTAAAGGTAGTTCATAACAATGACAGTTCAAAAAAGTTTTTGTGGTCTATACTTAGAGAGTTTGCTCTCTTCTTTTTTCTTGTTGTCCTTTACATGCACGTGGGGAGCCGAGGTATCAGCGGTTTCATTTGAGGAGCAGCACCGCAGCCAAGGAGGATTGAAACTTTATCTATGGACTCTATATTTTGATTCTCATTGGGACTGGTAGGATCCAAGAGCTATGTTTGTGGTATATAGCGCCTGCACAAGTGGTTTCTGGTTTATTGTCAAAATTTACAAACTTTCAGCTATTTGCAATGAACAGATCAAACAAAAGCAATGGAAATAGCTCAACACAACAAATGCTTCAAGTGATTTCCCCAAATTCAACCGAAAATGCAACTTAAAATGACTTTTCCAGTCTCAAAATTATACAACCCCTTCATGGCAAGCATGTTTAGTACTTAGCAAAGCACCCTTTTGCTGTTATGACCTGCTGCAGACGTGATACATAGCAAGACACCAGCATATGGCAACGTTCATGAGGAATCTTAGCCCATTCCTCATGAGCAATGGCCTCCAGTTTGCATGTTGCAACCGCCTTCTTCAAATCCCACCAGAGATTTTCTATGGGGTTCAAGTCAGGTGACTGTGATATCCACTGTAGAATCTTCCAGGACTTCTTCTGCAACCAAGCCTTGGTGGAATTTGAGGTATACTTGGGATCGTTATTCTGTTGGAAGGTCCAATGACGCCCAAGCTTCAGCCTCCTCACAGACGGCATGATGTTTTCTCGTAGGATTTCCTGATATTTTTATAAATCCATCTTGCCTTCCACACGCTGCAGGTTTCCATTGCCAGAGGATGCAAATCAGCTCCAGAGCATCACCAAGCCACCACCAAGCTTAACTGTAGGCAGAGTATTCTTTTCAGCGTATGCTTCATTCATCTTCCTCCAGACATACCGCTATCCATATGGCAGAAAAGTTCCAGTTTTGTTTCATTGCTCCACAGAACAGCATCCCAAAACTTCTGTGGCTTATTTATATAATTTTGAGCATATTGGAGCTGACTTTTCTTGTGCCTTTAGGTCAGTAGTGGTGTACGTCTTGGAGTTCTTGCATGGAAACCTTCTGTGTTTAGTACGCACCTTACTGTGCTCGCTGAAACCTTACTGCCTGTTGCCACCAAGTCTTTCTACAGGTCTTTTGCAGTCACTTGAGGGTTTTTTTCAACCTGCCTTCTCAGAAATCTGGTTGCAGCCGTTAATAGCTTACTTTTTCTGCCCAGTCCAGGTAGTGTAACCACTGTTCCTTTGACTTTGAACTTGTGAACTATGCTGACAACGGTGTCTCTAGGAACATTCAGTGCCTTTGCTATTGCTATATTTTTGTATCCTGTTCCTTGTTTTTGAAGGGTGATGATTTCTACTTTTAACTTTTTGGACCACTCTTTGACTTAGCCATATTTCTAACATGCAGTCAAACATGACACTCAACAAACCCCTAGCCAGTTCAGGTATTTCATGGGTTCCAGCTCAAGCACACCTGGTGCAACTAATGAAGTCCTTGATTAGTCGCATCAGGTGTGCTTGAGACAACATCTGTTTTGCATATTTGTGCTGTTGTGAGGGATTCTGTTCAGGGGGTTGAATAATTCTGAGACTGGAGAAGTCATTATAAGTTGCATTTTCAGTTGAATTTGGGAAAACCACTTGAGGCATTCATTGTGTTGAGCTATTTCAATTGTTTTGTTTGATTTGTTCATTGCAAACAGCTGAAAGTCTGTAAATTTTGACAATAAACCTGATTTGCAATGGGGGTTGAATAATTTTGATTACAGCTGTAATTACTCTTTAAAAAGAGAAAACAAATGCCGAATTTACTGAGTAATAACTAAATTCTTGGCTACCAGAGAGGTGTACAGTGTATTGTGCATGCTTTACAGATCTTGCTGACATCTAAATGGCTATGCAGGGCGGGTTTGTATACACCACAGAGGGTTATTTTTAAGAACTTTTGGCCCAATGACAACACAAATTACTTTTCTGAACCTTTCCAGTAGTCATTCATGCCATAGTGGGGTACCTGAAATAACTCATTCTGATCTTGCATTGTAGAATTATAACATATTTCACACATGGTCAGACTATCATTGAACATCAGTTTTCAGTATAGTCTGAAGTTATCCTTTGATGTGGTGTCTACTGCTAGAAACTGACTGCCTTGTCTTATGTGGACAGTTTGAAAACAACTTGTACTTGTGGTTTTTACACTGACTAATTATTAATTAGACACAGTATGACTTCTGTTTAGACATAGATAAATTATAAACATATGGAGCAGAGATATGCATGAAACACAGGTGGTAAAATAACTAGACATTTCCTGCAACATCGAAAAACACTGCACTGAGAATCATAATTACTAGTTGTGAGAATGAAAAGGATAATCCTGAACAACAGCCTCTTTGACAGGTTCATGCATGAGAGTAGTTTAATTGCATTGTGGTAGTCACATGCATAAATGCAATTCTAAGAGAGGGGTAACCTGTGATTGTCTGGCTGTTGCTGGACTTCAGCTTCTATCATCCTCTGAGGGGAGTTATAGTAAAACATTACCTTCCCATACCTACTTTTCCAAGTGTGCTTAGAGAAACTAAAGAGGATCTGTCACTACACAACTTTTAGTTGTCTTTAAATGTATTTGCATTCCATAAGCTTTTTTGTTTTTCAGTTGGTGTAATTTATTTAGAGATTTTAGGTTCAACAGTTAGAGGCCTCTTAACCCCTTAAGGACCCATGATGGTCCTGGACCGTCATGGGTTGTTATGGTCCTGGACCGTCATGGAATTCCGAAAAAAAAAAAATGGTCCCTGGTCCTTAAGTGACCACACCATGTGTGCGCGGCTGGTCCTTAAGGGGTTAACCTCAGCTTAACTGTGCATGGACATAGGAACTTGTTGGAACAAGCAGAGGCGTAACTAGAACCCTCCAGGCCCTGGTGCAAGAAGTGCCATGGGTCCCCCCTCCCCCCAACCACATTGGCCCTCGTGCCCTCCACAATGCCCCCCCAATCTCCAGAATGCCCCCATCTCCTTCCTCCCAATCCCTGGTGGTCCAGTGGAGTGGCACAAGAGATGGGTTGGCGCTTTGAGCTCCCGCACAGTCCTCTTCTGTAATGCAGAGCGTTGGGAGATGATGTCATCTCCCAGCACTCTGCATTACTAGAGCACCGCAAGGAGATTGCGGGAGCCAGGAGGAGGGGTCACAGGTGGGGCCGGGCCCCTGGAGTGACGGGCCCGATCACAGGTGTGACCCCTGCAACCCCTATAGTTATGCCACTGGGAACAAGAGGGATGAAGGCAAGGGATGAAGGCAATGGAACCTAAGAGTCTGTGGTCAACTTTATAAAACAACTCAAAATATATTGTATGCTACTTCATACAAATTACAGAAATGTGAAACCTGTATAGAGCATATATTATACTAAAGTGTTAATTTAGTTATTTAAGAAAAAATGTATATTCTGGCCAAAGTATGTTTAAGTGTGCCCTCCCCGCCAAGGTACCCCATCTTAACAGAGTCCTAGTCAATACATGTTGCAATAGCTATGGCTTAACAAACAAACAAAAAAAATCCTAGATTAAGAACCTTCCCTGCAGAAATTACTTTTGTGAAAATGAGTTGGATTTAAAAACTCCTATTTAAAAACACCCGTATAGAGCATATATTATACCAGTGTGTTAATTTACTTATTAATTTCTTAATTGTTCTATAGTTTGGCCAGAGTATGTTGAAGCTCGCTTACCCTGCCAAGGTACCCCATCTTAAGTGAGCCATATCCAATACATGTTGCTATCTTTAGGGCTGAAACAAACAAACAAAATCATTGATTAAAAATTGCCCCTAAACAGTTTACTTCTGTGGAAATGCATAGTATCGTACTTAAAAATACCTAGACTATTACTCATAAAAACATAATATATGTAGTATACTTCTGATTAGACTGACTTGCTTTCAAACAAGAAACATTTGCAGTAAGTGGATAGGAATCCAAAAGGACTGAACACTTGCATCGACCCTTTTATATAGGTCTATCCCACCCACCACTACGAAATACATGCAACCTGTATAATACGGATTAACAAAAGCTAAACTTAGGCTGGGCAAGCCAATAACAATCAAGCCATTTACAGTGCCTTTAAGAAGCCCCTTCAATAGTTGTACATATTTAAACTTTAAGTGCATTTCATTATATATCACTATGAGAAATTAAATGAAATATGGTGAAAAAGCAGCTAGAATGAGAAGGAAAAAATATTTGCAGTGCAATGAGGGTGAAGGACACACACTTAAAACAGAAGAGGCAGAGCTTGATGTCAGCTGATAATAGCTGTAAGAGAGGCTTTTCTCAAAGTGCCCTGACTCCTAAAGTTAACAAACTTAACCCCATGGTCCCTGTGTCCTCCATAGGATGTTAGAATAAAGTCCTAACATGATACTTGGTTCTTCAAACAGCAAAATTGATTGCTTTATTGCTAAATGTTTAATTTTACAGTCTGATAGACAAGTAGTGACCCCTACAAGCCATTCAAGTTTAATGAAGCCCATTTTTTGTGAGGCGGTGTGGTAAGCAAGAGGAAGACTTCACAGATGTTTATATACAGGAAACTGCAAATAGATAAACTTAAAGGCTGTTTAAGGGACTCCTACATATTTAAGGCTAATTATCATATTTTGCTAAGTTTGCATAAATGTGCAATGGGACTGCACCAAGTGGTTCTTATCAGCTGGAATGCAAACCTCGAGGTATGCAGCTCTTAGGCATAAAGTTTGAGGGTTGCATGTGCACTCCCATATACCCTTTGTTTTGGTGTTTCAAACCCAGTACACAAGGTCTATGTGAACATTATTGAGTACAGGAGACTGAACTGAGAGACTTCAGTGTCATAACATAACTGATTCTTGTTCCTGTAGGAGCAATGAAGGAGAATTGGGAGCCTCTTTTTGGACCTCCACTGCTCCTCAAATGGCCTTCTAGGACTTACTATACAGACCTGGCAGGTCTGCTTCCAGGAGACCAGATTTGCCAATGGAGCTATTTGTCATCTAAGATTATTGGTTCAGATGGTGTGATAGTTCAGTTTGTTAATACACCAGGGTCACAGGTTCTAGTCTTGGCAATGTCAACTCAGCCTTATACCTTCTAAGGTAGATAAAATGAGTTTCCTGTACATTCTTGAAAATGAGAGACAATCTCAATATATCTTTCCTGGTAAAAATCTTTCATTAAAAATAAATAAATAAATAAATAAATAAATAAATGAATAAGCTCTGTTAGACAACTTAAGAGCAACATGTTCTTAGGAGATAGTTCCCATTTAATTTTGTTGAACAGGTGAACATTCTATGACTTTGAAACCATAGTTTGACTATAACACCTATAATCTTCAGCCATCCATTGACAAGCTAATAATGATGGGAGTTATAGTCCAAAAAGCGTGAGCCTCAGGTTGTCTATATCATAAAACCTAATCAACTCACAATTTTTTTTGTCTTTGTTATCCAGATATCAGTCAAGAGCAGGGTGGAGATATAAGCCAGCCTTGGAAATGTGCAACATTTAGATAGAGCCTGGCGCTGACCCCTGTCCAGTACGAAAAAGCCCTTGGCAATGTAATCAGATTGGTAGACGTCTTGTGTGCTTGTCATGTGACAGTGATTCAAATAGTTTCCATACCCAAGGGTCTTTTCCCTACAGGACAGGGGTTGGTGGCAGGCACTGTCTTTATGATGTATACTTGTCGGCACTATAATGAGCAGTGGCTGTTATTTATTTGAGCAGAGGCTACAAGACTCCCAAGGTCCAGTTTCTTTGTATCAGGAATATCGCCTAATTATGTCCTTCTAAAGTATGTTAAGGAACATACAGGTTTTGCACCTATTCAGTGCAAACATATAGGGTGTTGGTTTGTGGACATTTGATACCACTTAAGCTGTTGTATGTGTGGCACAGAAAGACATTTCAAGAAAGATTTGGGCGGCACTCCAAAAAGCATATAGGTATGGATGAATAAAACATCAAAATTTTATTTGAAAAAAATATAAAAAATGGCATAGAGACATATCCAAACAGCAAGAAAAAACAAAGGGACATGCAGGTAAAATCTATACCATCTAACGCGTTTCTCGCTTTCGATAGCGCTTACTCATAGACATAGTAAGAATAAGATAAACCAAACAAATATATAACATCACAGTTTAACATTTAAAAGATAAAAATAGGCACCTGGCTACACTGTCCAGGCCAGACACCAGCAAAACCAGCCAATCATGTTGGAAGTGCAGTGTTAACCCCATATGCATATTACAATGATTGCTGAAATCGTGGACATACGTCAGTCTACAAGATCACATTTGTATATATATATATATATAGAGAGAGAGAGAGAGAGAGAGAGAGAGCTAAAATGTGAATGACTGATGAATAAAATCCCTGCGTTCTCAGTTACAAAAAAGAGAGCAACAGTATACATATCAAATATATATTCTCTAAAGCTGTCAAAAGAATATCATTAAAAATTAAAATTAAAGAATGCCACAGAATTGTAAAGGTAACAATAAAGAAACAATAATAGAATTAAACTATGTGGCTGATGATTGACCCTTTTGCTTAAGAGTGTACCAAGTTGGAAAATCCAAAAAGCCTCTCTTTTGGTGATTAGATCAATCTAATCCCCTCCTCTCCATGGTAGCTTAACTCTTTCAATGCCTTGAAAAGACAGACACCTGGAGTCACCCCCATGTGTCTCAGAAACGTGCTTGGCTATCGCAGAGGTCTGATGGTCCCTAGATATTTGGTAGATGTGCTCCCTGACTCTCATTTTAAGAGGACGTGTTGTACGCCCTACATATTGAATATAGCAAATACAGCATGTAAACAAATAAATTACATGGTGCGTATTGTAATTGATATAATCCTTGATTTCATAGATTTTAGCATCCACTGAACATTTAAAATCTTTTGCAACTCGCATTACACAACAAAATTTACAAGTGTTGCCTCCACATCTGTAACTACCAAGAAAATTGAGCCATGAGACTTGTCTATCTTTACTGCTAAAAATGCTAGGAGATACAACATTGCCTATAGTGACCCCTCTTCTAGCACTAAAACTACAACCTTCCTTTAAAATTCTTTCCAGGAAAGGATCTGTATGCAACATAGGTAACAAAGATCTGACTATGTTACAAACCTCCGAATATTGGGGGCTGTAGGTAGTGATGAATCTGACCTGTGTGTCAGACCTCCTATTCAATTTTTTACAATTAGGATCCGGGAGAATGAGATCACTTCTGGACTTAGATGATGCATATTCATATGCCCTCTTAAGAATATGCCCATCGTATCCTCGCATATGGAACCTTTTAGAAAGGTCCACCGATTCCTTAATGAAATCCACCTCAGAGGAACAGTTGTGTCGCAACCGTGAATATTCACCTCTGCGAATGTTAGTAATAAGGTGTTGAGGATGCAACGAACAGGCATGCAAAAGGCAATTCCCAGATGCTGTTTTTCTATATATGGTGGTTTTGATCCGATTAGTCAGGCTATCCCCATCTAAAGTGAGGTCCAGAAATGAGATGGTGTTCTTCTCATGTTGGTAAGTGAATGTCAGATTCAAATCATTGTCATTAAGATACACCATAAAAAAAAAACATCTCATCCCTGGAGCCCAACCAAATAAAAAGCAAGTCGTCAATGTATCTTCCATACCACAAAATCATCCCCCCAGAAAGACATTTCCTAGGCTGGGAATATTATGGGGGAGATGCACTAAGGCATGATAAAGAGGCGGAGATGACTTCTCCTCTGATGTCACTTCTCTAGTTCCTATGTTATTCTATAGAGCCTGTGCACTAAGCTCTCCAAAGTTGGAGAATCATACTTCATTGGCTCGATAGAATTACATAGAAATTGGAGAAGTGATATCAATTAAGTCATTTCCATTTTATCACCTCTTTATCAGGCCTTATTGCATCCCCCCCATAATATTCCCAGTCTGGGAAATGTCTTTCTGTACAACTTAAGAGTTATCAAACGGCCACAAACCAACCCAATATAAGATTATCCTGTAAGAGCCATGTGTTTTCGAGAGAATAATTGACTCATTCCTTGGGTTTCATGCAATATTTACCCTTTTTCTGATAGAGGGACTGGGTAGCACTGAAATGCAGTGTGAAAATGGAAGATATAGAACAGTGATTCTTAACAGTAATCTACAGGACAAACCAAGAGGCCACATTTTCAGGATATTTATGCTTGCTCACAGGTGAATAATCAGTGGTTCAATCATCTGATTGATTTACCCTTGTTTAATTAGGGACATCTGAACATTTTGAGTGCCAGAATGGTATACAAAACGTTGGAAAGCAATGTCTTGCTTACCCCTCTGGCACTCAAAGTGTTGAAACCTGACCTTTTGTTGTGTCCCAGGTGCTGAAGTAGAGAATGAGTGATCTAAAACAATACTATAAAAGACATAATTATTTAATGTTTAAACCGGTGAATTTCCATATGAATCATGGAACAATTTGTGCTTCTCATTTATATGTATATGAGACTAGCTGAGTGGCTCTAAGATGCAAGCTATCAAGACAACTAGGTCTCTTCTTCAGGCATAATAAGAATAAATAACAGATAAATAATAAACCAGAGCAGCGGCCATCTGGATGTGTTAACCTACAAAATAAGTGCAAGTTATTCCAAGATGGAGAAGGAAGCACAGAGAAAGGGGAAACTAGTTTGCCCTACAAGTGTCCAGGCTAATGTGTGCCATAAGCAAAAAGCTAAAGAAAAATGAAGAAAATAAAGAAGAAAAGTAAAAGTAAAAGAAAGAAACAGTAAAGAGGTAGGCAAGAGAAGAAAGAGGAAGTCGAAGGAAAAGGGAGGTGTGGTACACACTCAAGGACACAGAGGGAGCCCACCATGAGTGGTAACAATGAGTCCTCACCCAGAATCTCAGCTACTTCAAGAGCAGAGAGAGAGAGAGATCACAGCTTCATGGGTGCCAGTAAATAGAGGCCAGGGGGGCAAAGTCATCCGATACTGCTCAATCTCACCAATTACTAAAGCATGGAATCTCTCCATGTTGTTCATATAGGCATCCCCCCGACTTTTCCAAGAGGTAAAAAAGAGAGGAGGCTATCCGATCTCCAGTTGACAGGAATCTCAGCCCTGGCAGCCAACAGCATCAGTTTTTAAGTCATGTATAGTACATTCATCTTTCATTTGGATTATGCTTGGAGAAGAGACCTAGTTGTCTTAATAGTTAGCTAATAAAGTTACAATTTTTACTCTACTAGTCTTCTGCATTTTCTATGGCTAACACGGTACCACAGAGTGACATCTGGTGAGCAGATATCATGGAATTATTTCCATATTAGAGAACATGTTCACTGAATGATCTTTCAGCTTGTTATTCCTGCAAGCACACTACAACCTTGGGGGAATCATTTTATCATACATTCTATGGTGATATATCAATATTTATTTCCATCTCTTGTATTATTTTGCCACACCCTACAAGCTTAGCTTTTCCACTTTAGTATGATTGAGTCTCATAGCACATTCTTATACATTCTATATTTCCCCATTAGCTATATGGATTATGTAGATCTCTTATTGTGCTGTTCATTTTCTTTTTTTCGTTTCCCATTGTTGTGTGAATTTTGTCTGCAATGAATATTTCCAACTAAATTCTGACTAACCAAAATTTTCTTCGAATTAGTAAAAAGATTTTACCGTAAGATTCGGACAAAACTATTTTTTTCAACATGCACAAGTCTAATGATGATATACCTGTATCTATCTATCTATCTATCTATCTATCTATCTATCTATCTATCTATCTATCTATGTATCTATGTATCATATATCTGTCAATCTATCTATGTATCTATCTATGTATCTATCTATAAACAAACGCACACAAACACTATAAATATATATATATATATGTATGTATATTATCCAGTTTTGAAAAACAAAAGCACACTCAGGTCTTTAAAACTGAAGTTGAATCACAAGGTTTATTAAATCAACATCTCGGTTGTCCACTGGCAGCCTCTGTCAGGAGTGTGCTTTTGTTTCTTCAGAACTGGATACTGAATATGCCTTGTCATCAGCACCCAGACAGACATCCACCTCAAGCGTGAGTGCTTTCTCTTTGATGATTTATTTAAAAAAAAAAAAAAAAGAAGACTGGAATGCAGAGCAGGACTGAAGTCTGTTTTCACCCTGCAAAACCAGTAACACTACACACAACACGGTACAAGACCCCATCCATTTATCTCTACAGTCTTGAAGGCCAGTCCTAGCCATAGCCCCAAACCCCCCCCCCCCAATATACACTGGCACTCAAGAGTCAGGGAGAGACTCAGGAGATAGCCTGCTAATCAGGAGATTTCCAATTCCACCATAAGTTTCAAACAATAATAGACATCAACATCTCCCCTTAAGCTCCTAGGTCCTCCTTGGAATCTCCCCAACCTCATTACCCTCTAGAGCAGACATTTCAAACAAATACAGTTGAAGCAACATACTCACCAATTCCTTCCAAGGAGGGCTACAAATGAATGTTGGGATCTGTGATACCATGTCCTAGCTTCACTAAAATTTGAAGAGGGCTGAAAATGTTGATATCCTGTCACAGGAACATCAATAGTATTCACTAAAGTGTCTTCGACATCACATCACCATCAGCCCGACAAAAATCTACCCACATCGACATCCATCAAACAGGTTCACAAATTTTCACTCATCACATTGACAGTGACCTATTTCCATATGGAAATGAAGCATAATTACTCTTTTCCATATGAAAATGCAAGATAATGAGCCACTATCATATATGTAAGGAGGTGTGTTCATATATTAATGTGGCACTTCAACACATTCACTAAATCCCTATAGCAACTTCTGCTGTCGGAGTCTCAACTTCACCTACCAGAGGTTGGCGAAGTTGGGATCTCCCTGTACTTTTCTATGCAGTAACAGCCCTCAATCAATCACAAGTAGGGAGGTTTGTGAACTGCTGTCCATGTGGAAGGGATTTCCTCCCTTCACACATCACCAACAATGAGCAACACTCATCCCTATGGCACTTAAAGGGATAATGGAGTGATGCTGTCCATGGAGCTAAAACTGTTCTCTCCGCTCCCCTGCTGGCCAAGTAGGGAAACAGAAGAAATACACAACTTCAGAATTGTCATAGTGTTGGTGATGCGTGAATGTAAGCCATCGCTTCCACATCGACAGCACTTTGTCAATCCTGTATGCTAATAGGGATCTTCTCCACCCCTCCCCTTGCATTCAAAAGTTTTAGTGTATATGTCAATGTGTGTGTGTACATCGAAATGTTGAAGTATTTCAAACACATAGACAAAATCATATTGCCACATCAACCTTTAGTGAATCTAGGCCATTGTCGGACAATACAGTCTTGATCTAGTATTCACTGCTAGTTACAGAACCACTACACTGTCAGTTATTCACAACTGAAATGAAAAACTTCACAACCACAAGGTACAAGTTGTAATGATTCCTCTTTGGCCCTGTCATATTTGTAGGGTGAACAGGGCCAGATTTGTCAATAGGCAGACAAGGCACTTGCCTAGGGCGCCAGATTTTCAGGGGCGCCTGGCAAAGGCCTTGTCACGCCCACCATTAATTTCTCCCCTTTTCCCTTAAAGCGGACATATCACTTTAAAATTTGTTTTGCCTATTAATTAAAAATGTTAACTTTATGTTTTAACCACCTGAGTGCTAGAGGGCATGCGCAAGTCTGGCAATAAAAGGGTTAATTTCTTTTTCTAAGGCGCACTGTTCATTTGGAACCACAGTTTCAACCTACTGGTTCCAGGGGAATAGTGAGAGAGAGAGCGCACCTATAGATCTGTCACTATGGCAATCAGACGCGGAAGTGCTTGGTTGCTATAGAGGCGCAACAACGCTTCTCAGCTGTAGAAATGGGTGATCTGGATCGGATCCCTGACTGTTTGCTCTGGAGCAGCTGGGATGTCCGGGATGGATCCAGCTCAAAGGCTTCCCGCAATACGAGGTGGCACAACAGAAGATATAGTAAGACACAATAATACCTATCATCACATCCCACCATTTCATTCTATTGGTATACAGCATCACACAGCAAAATCTCAATATGACATAGCAACCCAGAATTCAGGGGTTGGCAGACATTTGGCTTTCCAGACTCGGGACTATTCCCATCATCCAAAACCTGAAATTCTCCATGTATAAAGGAACAATGATACTTAGAATGATCTATGGCTATACACACTTAAATACAATGTACGCCATGCTAGCCTCTAAACATTCACTGTTCCTTTTCTGAACGCTCTGGGTGCTCCAATGTCTGCTTTTATCTGGGTTTCCATTGCAATAGCTATCTTGATAGGTGTTTCAGAAATAATACTGTTTTATTAACCCCAAGATAACTGACGTTCTGAATAGAAGAATAGTGGGTACTACTACTAATAATAATTATAATAATAAATTAACAGCATTATATATGCACACAAAAAACAAATTATATAACATTACAGTGCATTTTGATTGTGCAAACAACACACTGCAGGAAGATTGTATAGTGGGGCTGGGGAGGGGGAAGCTGAGGTACAGGTAGGCCCTGTAGAGGGGGAAGCTGAAGGAAGTGTTATGGATGACTGTCCAAGATCATCCCAATATCACACATTCAAAAAACAACCAGGAAGAATTTGAGGTGGGTTCAGAGGATAGTGACTGATAAGCTACCACTGGGCGGGGGCAGAGGCTGTGTGACCATCTCTCAGGAGATCAATAGCAATTACAACCAACTGGCACACTGATCAGTGTAGTGGTAGGTAGCCATAAATGTCCCAATTGGTGTGCCCCAAAGATTAACACTATATAGATGTATAGTACTCACATGCATTTATTTACAAAATAGAAAGGAAGCAAGGATCAAACCAATGGTACCATAGGGGGAATAAAATTGCCATTTGCTAGTATATCATCTGATTTAAACTGGGATTTTAAAAGCCTCATTTAAGTCACTTGGAATATATTTGTACACCCTATGAAGCAGGCTGGTTTGATGCAGGATTGATCCAAGGCATTGTGTCTGCACACATGTTCAGAGTAGCCTGACTCTGATAGACCGTGCAGAAGAATTACAATGTACACTCATTCTCATTTCCCTGTCCAGTACAGCAAGAAATCAAAGATTAAAAAATGGTTGGAAAAATGTAACCCCTTAGATGATATAGATTCCTTCAAAGCATAGCGAAGCAATGCTTTGAAGACTTCTTTAGTATAGAGGCGGTGGGAGGGGGTTAACCCTTTGAATACTTCTCTAGCACTCAAAGGCTTATACTGGAGACAGTGCAGAGTGAGTTATGAGATGTTTTATGCTGATACTAGTTGAAGAGCCCGTTACACAGGCCACAGTGCCACTGCCACCCGGTCGTGGGGCGGTCATGCGCAGTAGGAGCGTCCAGCTCTGTATCAACCGCAGCGTGGGCAGTGTCTACTGCGCATGACGCAGTGTTACACACGTTTTAGCGAATTATTAGGTAGGATTGGGAGCTTCAGAGCCAGTATGATATCTCAATTTAACCCTCTGCATGCTAAAGAGAACTCCAATGCAAATCTTTGGATCTTAAACTGATATAAAGGGTTAACATGGGTGTGACCACAAGAGGGTGTGGGTAATGGATGGGTGTGGTTAGGGTTGGGGCAAAGGCGAGGCTAGGGGCACCAGAAGGTGTTGTGCCTAGGGGCGCCTGAGATGTAAATCCAGCCCTGAGGGTGAATGCCTGTACAAATGATGGCATAAAGATGCATGGTCTATAAAGATACTGAAAGGGGTTATAGCAGGTGGTGAAGAATATTGATGGCTGTGCTGTTCTTGGAATACAGGAAGTTTACTGCAATGTTTGTAGGGTACATCACAGAAAATGTTTGGAAATTGTTAAAAATAACAAGGGCACTGTAGCTAATGTGACAAAAAAAATAATATCCCATTGATTATATACTGTAAATATTATAAGGCATATGAAAGTCCACAAAAGGTTCAATAAATTATTCTGTAAAATGTTCACTGAAAAACCTCACATAAACAGGGTAAAATGATGACTGATGATGAAGTGATGTATAAGTAATGATAAAGTAATGTGATGGATTCAATTAATGATCAAATAACATTTGTTTTCAATCTCTATTTTATGACTCCCGTTTCTCACTGCAATCTGAAAGCATTGTCGTTTCCAACTGCATTCTCAGGTTACAGTTTTGATATTCAGATAGCTGGAAACAATGCTAGTGCATGCTTGTAAAGAATGTCTACGTGAGCAAGGTATATAAATTTCACATACAAAGATTATATTCTGGGCAGTAAAGCAACACTTAAGTAATGTAATACAGAGAGTGGCAGTCATATCTGAAGATGAATGATCAAGTGAGACTGGTCAGAATCCAATATATTTAAGGTAATAAGCTTCTTTCTCTAACTATGTGTTATATGATTTCCTAGGACATATTACAAAAGATGTATAAACAAATTAGGAGATGCCCTTTCCCTTTAGCAAAATGGCAATCTAGGCAACCACCTATGACCCCTGGATGTGGGATCCCACTGATTTTGAAGATTTAGGAATTCATTTTAAGCTACAAATGTATGAGGCTTAATCAGAACGAAACCAAGATGACATTACTTGTACTACATCTAATCATGACTCAGATGCATCACATTTCTAGTGCCTTTACAAAGGAGAAATTTCCATATGCATATAAGACTAGTTCCACGACAAAGTGTGGTCCATTTAAGAAATGATAGTCAAGTCCCCCTTGGGCTTGGTCAGTGAGGTGCATCTGGTTTCCCTAGGCCCTGAGCGCAAGGGCTCCTCATCTGGATTGCCCATGGCCTTTATGTAAACACCCTAAGTGTTCTCAAATTAATACCACAAGATCTGAGAGGCTCACTGCAAATGAGCATAAGTAGATATTGCTTGTTCTATGTCTAGTCACCCTCAGAAGCATCACACTTTACCTCTCTAGTACCATTACAGATGAGAAATTTCAATGTGCATATCAGACTAATCCCACACAAAATGGTGGTTTAGTACTGAAATGAAAGGTAGCTCACAGGAGTACCAGCTATCCCCAGGCATACATTTTGGCTTTTTTTGGGCCTCATCGGGGAGGTGTTGGTAAATGGTTTCCCTAGGTCCTGAAAACAAATGGTCCATGTCTGGATTACCTTTCACCTTTAGGGAGACTTCTTAAGGGTGTTCAAAATCAGTCCAAAATTTTTGTGAATCTCACTGTGAATAAATATAAGCAGATATTGCCTGTTCTTCTGCAAGTCACCACTAGAAGTATCACATTTTTGGTCTGCTTCTGAGCAGTGACTAGCAGTAGAGCAAACAATATCTGCTTATAATCTGACACCTTAGTATGATAGGGATGCAGTTAGCAGTTCCTCTATATGCTAGGAGTCTAGGGTCCGGTAATATATGTGAGGGTATTAGAAACTGTGTGTTAATACCCTATCTGATAGTAAAGTAAGCAGAGACCAACAAAGCGGACCCCACATGAATATCTGCATACAAGCTGGGCTCCACAGTGGTAGATTCTGGATACATTTTTTGTGGAATGGATGGGAATATCTCTGCTACACAAGACTCTTCACATAATGCTTCTACGTTAAGAAAAACTACAAATAATAATAACAGTTTAACAATTCTAGATATTTCCATTATGGTCTCCTGTAAGTAATGAATTATAAAAAAATGTGCTGGAACCAAAACAAAATTAGATAAATAATTATAAAAAATGATTACAGAGGATTTATTTTATCTTATTTGCAGTTGAACAACTTTACAGCAGAACTTTCATGTTGTATAAAGTCGCCCTGCAATAATTAAGTATATGGTGACTAGCTTCAGAATAGTTAAATTACATCTCAGAAGTACCCGATTCAAAAGTAATCCTTAATCCCTTAAGGACCATTGACATACCAGGACCATCATGCTGGTCCGGCACTTAAGGACCAGTGACGGTCCTGGTACGTCACATACTTTACTCACTGCGCTCCTGCAGGATCGCGGTGAGTAATACTGGGGACTGAAGTTGATCGCTCCAAGACTGGAGTGATCTCTTTCAGTCCCTCGTTTGGCATGCCGGCACACGTGATCAGTGACTTGGGGCAGCACGTCGAACTTCCCTATCTGGCCCTTAAAGGACCACACACCCCGGGACCGCTGGTTCATAAAGAGTTAATCTTCGGAGACTGGAAGCAAGGCATTAGCGCATCTTGTCTGCACGCCTGTGCTGTCAGCCCCAGTCTCCTCTAAGAAGCATTGTAGTGTGCCACAAACTAACAGGAAGGCACTGACAGTGCAGGCGCGCATCCGGCACTAACTTGGCTGTCAGTCTCCGTAGATTAAGGATAAGGATTAAGGATTTTATGAGAAATGTCAGATGCAATGGGATTGTGTGTTTGAGAGAAATTAGATAATCAAAAATGTAATTGCATGATGTAGGAATGGCTAAAGAATAAATAGACATTTATACAGGGCATCATTATTCCTTGTAAAAAGGGATTGGAGAAATTCAATTGGTTTCATCTTTTATATGATGGAAATTGAATGAATGTGTATGTTCATTACAATACAGTATAACACATTATTGCATATATATGAAAAGAAAAGTGGAGCAGTTGTGGGAAAACCCAGCTGCACCATATGGGATTAATTCAAATTTGCCAAATGCCTCTGATTTAAATGGGTCTGTAAAATCTTGAATGCTCCAATGCTTTGTGAAGCAATCACTTAGAGACCTCTCTAGCAGTCAGGGGCTTAGAAGCTCCCTTTAACCCTTCGAGTGCCACAGGGGTTTGAAATACATTGTGAAGCAATGCATGAACACCCCTCAGACACCAAAAGCTTTAACCATTTGAGTGCCAGAGTGGTACGGAATGCATTGCTTTGCTATGCATTCCGTACCACTCTGGCACTCAAAGGGTTAAATCAATTCAGATTAGTATTTTTTCCCTGTGGTACAGTTAAACTTGCCAGCATTCTTTCACTTTCCTTTCCTGCCTTATTTGTTTTTAAGGTTTTTTATAATTTGCTCCCCAACCCTCCTATAAAGCTAAGGTCATAATCAGGAAGAATGAGTGAAGAAAAAAATCAGAAGCAAACCTATTACACCAGTGTTTCTCAATTCCAGTCCTCAGGACCCACTAACAGGCCAGGATGTAAGGATTTCCTTGTGAGAGCACAGGTGAGTTACTCAATGTGAATGATCCTCTGCTCTAGCAGAGAAATCCCTAAGTCCTAGCTTGTTGGTGGGTCCTGAGGACAAGAGTTGAGAAACACTGTATTACACCATATGTAATAAATAAAAATTCCCACTGATATAAATGTTTTCTAACATAAACTTTATAAATATATAAATATAAATATATATATAACATTCAAGAGGTTAAAATCATATTTTAACAATGGGAATTTTGGAAATCTTCATTGGCCCCCTATGATACACTGTGTTTGCCTCAGACCTAGGGAATCTCCTCCTTAGAGTTTGCAATTCTCCTGGTGTCCTACCACCCTAGGACATAGGGAAAAGAAACACACAAGGCGTTCCTAGGACAGTACTGTTGAAATCCATCACAAGGCACTTGTTCGTGGACATGTGTTGAAAGCAATCTTATATTCATCCACATACCTGTGATTCATCTAGGACTAACTCACAAGATAGTTGGATAACAGTATTTTGGAGCTGAATACTCTTATGAGTTATTTGTATCTGTATTTGGACCATAGCAGCATTTTAATATTGTGGTCTGAGACTGAGAATACTACTTCTGGGTGATTACATCTTTTGATAATGTCCTTGTATTACTGTCCTTGCTATAACTTTTTGATTTTGAATACAACTGTATCTTTGTCTACTTTAATATAATATTCTGAAAAGTAATGCTTTGGTGGTTGTGCATCAGTTTTGTGTTTTTCTGTAGATTTTTTTGTGAAATGTCTAACCAAATCTTTGGGAGAAACTATATGGAGCACCTGATTACTTCATCTACTGTGGATTGATTCCTTTCATGTTATTTTGCACTTTTTACATGTTATACTTTTATTCTTTATAGGCGGTTATACTATAATATTTTGTTTCTTGAGCGTGTTTAGTACTTATGTTAATTTTCTTTTGTCCCCTAGTGTCTATGTGCTCAGACCTATCTTTGGGCCTCCAAAACATGTTTTCAGGATATTCTCCAAGAACACATGTGGATCAATCAGTAGATCAATCAGTCTGTAGGATTTGTATATGTGTATAATATTCACTTTTTTATAGGCTGACCATATTTCCTTGAGACAAAAACGGGACTGGATGTGGGACTGACAGACAGTGGTACTCCGTCACTCCGAGTCCGATCGTAGTAAGCTGCAAATAGCAAGAACGCGTTTGCTCCATCTCTTACTAGCAGCGTTCTCTCTCTCTGGTCAAAATCCTGCTGCTGAAGTAAATTGGAACTTCTCTCTTTGTCACTCACGCTAGTGGTTTTACTGTGTTTACTGTACGTGTTTAGCATAGAGTCTTATGACTCGTCGTCATACCACCATCTAAGAGACTCTATGGTAATTTACCATAGACTCGAGAGTCTTACCAGTTATGAGTCACTCGAGTCATAAGACTCTATGGTAATCAGTCTGTACAGTAAAACCACTAGTGTGACGAAATGAAGTTTCGATTTCCTTTATCTTATGAGAAATAAGCCGCGTTCAGTTTTTTACAAAAAATGTAAAACTATATATGTTATATTAAAAATGGTACAAAATTGACATTTGAGAAAAAACGGTACTGTCCTGTTTAAAACGGTACGTGTGGTTAGCCTACTTGTTTGTAACAAATTATATCCTGAAAAAATGCAGTTATGGGATACTTGAGTTTAACTCTCTACAAACACCCCATAAAAAATGCACGTTTATAAATATACCCAAGTAGTCACCTACTTACTATGGACATTCAGACTCAGAGTAAGACTGATACAATAAAGCCATAGGTTGTTCATTGATAATTTTAATTTAAAATGATTATTAGCGACAAATACAGTTAAGTATATGTGTGCATGTGTGTGTAGGAAGTGTGTGTTTTATGCAATGTATGGTAATTACCATATAAAATCTTGCAATTTATCATTCTCCAAAGCTTCACATTGCCTGATGTACTACAGGGGTTGAATACATTTAACATAATAAGCAATAGAGGAAACCACTGGGTATCTGTATATTCTGATAAGCCAGCCTGTAGATCAAATATTAACCCATTGGATGTTAGAGAGGTCTCCAACACATTGTAAAACAATGCGTTAGTAATGGCTGTAGCATGCAAGTGGTTAATATTGCAGAGAAAGTCTAATGTATTGCAGTCTTAATGTATCAGCCCCTAATGTGTAAGTTCCTATATAAAACATCACAGAACAACAATATAAATTTCTCATAGGCACAAATGCCATCTTTAGTGACTATTGTCAGATTGAAGTTTCCATTTTACTGCCTTAGAAGAAAAGGGTATAACAGCATGTTGCCTATTTCTGTGTTCATATGTGGATGCAATTGATACTTACTTATTGACCTTAATGTGGTGCTTTATATGCATAGATTCATAAAATATGCACTGCAGCAAAATGGATCTTTTCACCCAACATTGAAAACATGTCTCAGTTCATTACTTCTTTGGCCATGATTCCAGACATCTGTTTATTGACCTACGTCTCAAATCATAATAGTAAATTGTCTTATAATATCCCACTGGCATCTTCAATCCTGAGAGCTCCATGGTCAATTCATCATGAAACAGGTTCCTAGACAGACGGCACTGATTTTCTTGTTTGATATAATAACAAAACAGTGAACTGTGTTAGCAGACTTTACACTTTGAAGAATTGGATGTCAGGTATGTAAGAACACTGTCTAGATCCAGGAAGAGCAGTAGATATGTATTGCAATGCAGTAACTAAAATGTATCTCTTTTCTCAAAATACACTTTGTGATCAGGAAGTACGTAGTGCAAAGGAAAACTGTTTCTCCCATTTGGCTGGAAAATAGCACATCCATAATCCGGTCTCTTAACCCCTTAAAGGGATAGTAATGCTTGATTTTAATAAAGTTTAATATTGTATATATTAAAAATATAAATGAAATTATGTAAGTCCCGTTTCTCAAACATATATAGTTTAAGAGTTATTAGCTTCTAAAGTTCCCCCCTCCCGCCCCTTTTACACACAGCAACGCTCTAGCTGACAGAATGAGATCCTGGTCCCGGAACCGGACAGCTGTTCAGCAGAGTCAAAATAGCGTTGTCTTCAAATAAATACTTCATTAGAACGGTCGACAAATCAGGCACACTTTGTTGACTGTTCTAATGAAGAATTTCTTAGTAAACAGCGCTATTTCGGCTCCAGGGCCAGGATCTCATTCTGTCAGCTACAGCACTGATGTATGTAAAAGGGGCGGGAGGGGGGAAATTTAGAAGCTTATAACTCTTAAACTATACATGTTTGAGAGACAGGACTTACTTAATTTCATTTATATATTTAATATGTACAATATTAAACTTTATTAAAATCAACCATTACTGTCCCTTCAAGGACAGCATGGTCCACAGGTGGGGTGCTCTGGAGCACCATGCCACTTTTTTTTTCACTGCTGCATCCTGGGATTGTAGCACAGCATAAAGTTGTGCTGCAATCTCAAAATTCCATGACATACCACACCATAACCTGTACTTAAAAGGTATCTATCACCTCTGTAGAAGTGTGGCTTAAATGATAGCTTATATAACAAACATGACCATTTCTTTATTATTTCCCGTTCTTAATACTCTATTTGGGTGAAAATGAATGTTTAAAGAATGCCTTGCACCCTACTTCCAGGATAGACTGCGGGTACAGCTCTCTACCCACAGTCTATCATTCTGCCTCTGCTACCCTCCCTATGACTGAGGCTTCTGTCTGTAAGTTGGAGCACTCACATAGGCAGAGATTGATATCTAGCCAATGAGAGCTCTCCAGATTACAAACAGAAGCCTCCATCATCGCAGAAGGCTGGCTAGAGGGATGGGAGCAGAGGCAGAGTGACAGACCCGCAGTCTATCCGGAATTAGGGTGCAAGGCACTCTTTAAATGTTAATTTTCTCCCGAGTATTAAAAATGAGAAATGGTCATATTCGCTATATAAGCCATACTTGTACAGAGGTGATAGATCCCCTTTAACGTCCGGACACATGTGATGATCCTGGCACTTCATGCATCGTTAACGGGTTAAAAGGGAAATAACACATCATAACTAGGGAGGGGTGAAAATGTTCATCTCAAACCAAAATCAGCGATTAATGGCACTTCCCCCTTTGGCGGAAAATTTCCTGCGAAAAGTGCAGTTTTTCCGCTTTTTTCTACAAGCTCACTGCATTGAAATCAATGGGAAGATTGAATTTACACACAACACATAGCACATTTTATTTCCCAAAGGCATAGTATAAAAAGGGTCTGAGGGTGCCTGTGTTGGTGGAGTGTGGAGAAACAATCAGTTGAACAAGGAATTCTTTTTTTTTGGGGGGGTTGTTGGGATTGGGGGTCAGTTAATAAAAAAATAAATAAAATAAAACAGATATGATATAAAAAGGTTCTTAGGAGGGTGACTGTGTTGGTTGGTGGAGTCTGGGGTCAGTTGAACAGGGACTTATTTGGGGGTTGTTGACTGGTATTGGAGGGACAGTGGATAAAAAAATAAAATAAAATAAGAAATTGGTATGTTATGTGACAGAGACAGTGACTCCCTGATGTAAGCTGCGTCTGGGGCAGACTGATACTTGACGGGATAGAGTATTTTGTAGAGGATGATTTCTTGTTAGTGGCCCAAGCCCTGAAGAAACATTGATTTGTAGGACTTAGACTTAATAGAGGCACAAGTTCTGAGGAAAGACTGATTTGTTGTAGGACTTAGAATTGTGTTAGGACCAAGCCCTGCTGAAACATTGATTTGTAGGACTTAGACTTGTTTGACACAAGCCCTAATGAAACATTGATTTGTTGTAGGTCTTAGACTTGTGTTAAACCCAAGCCCTGAGGAAACACTGATTCATAGGGCATAGACTTTTTAGGCCCAAGCCCTGAGGAAACATTGATTTGAGACTGCAGAGAATGGGGTATTTGAAAAGAAAACTTAAATTAGCCTATCATCACATGCTGAAAACATCTAGAATCCATCTTCTTCAAGTAAAGAGTATGGCTAATGACAACCAAGTTAGGTTTATTACAAAATTCAACCACCATTATAGAAGAACAGAGACATTATGAACAAATATTTGCCTATTTTACATCAAGATACAATATTATAAGCAATTTTACGTGGTCCTTAAGTGTTGGCCTCGTGCGTGCATGTGCCAGTCCTTAAGGGGTTAACATAATTAATAAAATTGAGTACTTTAAATTGCACTTTTTTTTTTATCCCATTCAGCTTTCCTTCCTTTGGGCCTTAAGCTCTGACACTTCAATTGGGGACTTTAGGATATTTGTTTACAAAAAAGAAGAAAAAATTGCGCAAACAATCCTCTAAGTGTAGTATTTTCTTACTAGGATGATCCTTCACCAACACCCATAGAATACTACTCACATTTGACAGAGGCCACCACTTGCCTCTCAGTATTTTTGCTTATGCTGGTTTTCACTCCAGCTTTTTCCCCAAAAGTTTTCTTTAGGTCATACTGTATATCTCTGGTGGGTAGATTAAGGCGCTCTCATCAAGACTGTATCTTTTTTGTTTCAGTCTTACAGTCTTGTTTTTATATATATTAGTGAATATTTGTTTGAATATGTTTCATTCCCTTTGCACCCTATGGCTAATAGATTATACTCATTGATCCCTTTAAGTTTTTGGTATTGCTATCTTAAAACCTTTGTGGGTTAATGTAGCTCTAGAAACATTGATTTGAAGGACTTAGACTTTTTCTGTCCAAGCCCTGAGCATGTTAACGTCACAAGCCCAGAGGAATCACAGATCATTTTTATTAATTTGGCTTGTTAGCATCACAAGCACTAAGGAATCGCAGATCAATTTTATCAATTTGTTTTTTTTTAGCATCACAAGCCATGAGGATTTGCAGACATTTTTATAAATTCGGCTTCTCAGCGACACAAACCCTGAGGAATCAGTGATTTATAGGATTTAGGCTTGTTTGAAACAAGCCCCCCCCCCAATTTTTTTTTTTTAAAGGGATAGTAATACTTGAAAATAATTTTATTTTATATTGTAGCCCTTAAAAAAACATAAAAAATGATATAAGTCTTATCTCCCAAACCTTTTTGGTTTGGGAGATATTCACAAGCAATGTTTCCCCCTGAGTGACGTCACCGTTCTAGCTCTCAGATTTGGAATCCAGTCCTGGGACCGGCCGTGCCTCTCCAGAAGTGCCGAGATCACGATCTTTAAAAATAATTTCTTCATTGGAATGGTCTACAAAGTGTGCTTGCAAGCCAGACACACTTTGTACACAATTTTAATTAAGTAGTTCTTTTTAAAGATTGTGAATTCGGCACTGCTAAAGAGCTGCTGGTTGATCTGTGAGCGGATTCCAAATCTGTCCACTAGATGGCAGACTTGGCTGAAACAGCCAGGAAAAGGGAAATTTACTTTATTTTACTTGTGAATATCTCCCAAACCATAAAGGTTTGGGAGATAAGACTTATATCATTTCTAATGCTTTTTTAAGGGCTACAATATAAAATAAACATTTTTCAAGTATTAATATCCCTTTAAAGAACAAGTCCTGAGAAAAAAAATGTCCTACTGGCCTAGTGCCTGCAGGTTGTGTTCTGATGGCCATTGGCCACTGGTCATTGTCAAATGCCTTGGTGTCATTGTGGAATTTACAACTGCTGTTCTTGCTGCTGCTACTGAGTTGTTTAAGCAGCAGGATAATTAGGCAGCTCAAAGGGAATG
Source organism: Rhinophrynus dorsalis (assembly GCA_037306005.1). NCBI lineage: Eukaryota > Metazoa > Chordata > Amphibia > Anura > Rhinophrynidae > Rhinophrynus > Rhinophrynus dorsalis. Next base: position 144,096,598 of record CM074725.1, on the reverse strand, counting down.
GGTTCAACAAAAGCAGTAACATGGTTGATGGATGATCATCGTTCCACTTGCCACTACTTGCTCCAGTGATGCGCATGAGGCAGGAGTTGCACCACAACTAGCCCCCACCATTTCAGACATATGTGGATAAAAGAAGTTGGCCAGTAATGCTTCCCCACCTGCAACTCCTTCAAAATCATGGGTGTGTTGTTAGAATACACATTTTTCCCTTTAGAGCAGGAACTGTGCCTCTCATCAGCAACTGCAATGTGCACAGTGTGTGCGGTATATAAGGAAAGGACTGGGAACAATGGGCACATCTGCACTCACATCTAACACCTGGCTATCACGGTGCCAGTGCTATTCGGCGACATTCTGTCAGTTTCTACTCCTGCTTAACACCTATTGGCTGAACTGTGATTGTCCCGCCCAGTATTGTCCTTAAATACTGGGTTCTGGCACATCTCCAGTGCCCTTTCGTGGTGTTCCAGTACCAGTGCTTGCTCCTGATTCTTGTGAGCTCTCTGTGTATCGATCTGGCCTGCCTGACTACTCTGCATTTCGTTTCCTGCCTGTGCACCGACCTGGACTGCCTGACCATTCTGCTTCTCATCTCCTGTGTACTGACCCGGCTTGGCTGACGTTACTGCTTCTTGTACCGACCCGGTTTGGCTGACGTTCCTGCTCCGTGTACCGACTTGGATTGGCTGACGTTCCTGCTCCGTGTACCGACATGGATTGGCTGACGTTTCTGCTCTGTGTACCGACTTGGATTGGCTGAGGTTCCTGCTCCGTGTACCGACTTGGACTTTTCTACATTCCTGTGCTGCGTGAGTCCGCCCGGATGGGCTACTGCCTCCTCTGCACGCACAGGCCGGTCTCTGGTTAGGGGTAGTGCTTGTCTCTCGCTGTCTCTGGACAGCTCTGCAGATTGGTCTTGGTTGCCTCTGTGTCGCCCCGGAGACATTCCTATTGGTCTGTCTTACGAACCGTTTCAGGTTGGGTGCCTCTCAGGGCGAGTTGCTCAGTTTTCCGTTACTGCTACAGCAGTACCCACGCTGACCAGATTCCGTTACTGCAACGGCAGTGCACAGGCTGCTCAAGTCTCCGTTACTGCTACGGCAGTATCCAGTTGCCTAGTCTCTGTTACTGCTACGGCAGTGCTCAAGTGGTTCAGTCTCCACTACTGCTACAGCAGTACTCCTATTGCTCAGTCTCCGTTACTGCTATGGCAGCGCTTCAGTTGCTCAGTCTCTGTTAATGCTATGGCAGTATCCAGTTGCCTAGTCTACATTACTGCTACGGCAGTGCTCACATGGCTCAGTCTTTGTTACTGCTACGGAAGTGCTCAAGTTGCCTGGTCTCAGTTACTGCTACAGCAGTGTTTAAGTCACTCAGACTCCATTACTGCTACTGCAGTGTTCACGTTGCTTAGTCTCCATTACTGCTACGGCAGTGCTCAAGTTGCTCAGTCTTCGTTACTGCTATGGCAGTCCACAATTGTCTGGTATCCATTATCTTGGGCGTTACTTGAATTAAAGCTCTCACCTGTTTGAGCTTCTTAAAAGGCCTTGCTACACTAGGGCCTGTCTGCATTCTCTGTCTACTATTAACCCATGCAGTACTGATAAACTGGAACTTACACAAGATCTGCCTGACCTGTGTCAGTATATTGTTCTATGTACTCTTTACTTATACTAGACCTGTGTGGGCTTACCTCTGTATAACCTGTCTAGGGGCTGTACTATATTTTGTATATATTACAGGACCTGTGAGGGTTATTGTGATCTTTATTGTTTAATAAAATTGTGTTTTATCCAAACCTACTGTGTCTGTGTGTCGAACAAACCGTTACACTGGCATAACTGTAACGAAACACCATGACACATAGGGTCCCCAATGTAAAATCATCCCAAGTACTGCTGCTGTCACTTTGCCCCTGTACACTCCCCTCTAAGGACCTGTGACAACTTGTAGTTTTAATAATAAAGGTGAACAAGGTGGATGCCCAGAAGATGCAGTTACATGATCTTCCCATTCCTGGACCCAAGAGCAAGAAGGTAATGGTGAGCCAGGTGTCTCACTTGCCAGTGAACATTCAGGCTCTAGCTGGGTTTCTGTAATCTTCCTCATCTTTGATTTCCATCTTGCTCCTTGCTGCCTTTGGGTAGAGTCAGGGGAGCAGTGCCTGATTTCTTTGGTGGGTGTTTGGCTTTAACATGTTACACACAAATGTCATGGTGTCTGTGTTTCATGTGTGTTACCAGGGAGGTTGTGCCAAGGTACGTTCCCTCCTTTCCCCTTTTCATTGATTTATCAAAAATTGTGCACAGTGCCATCTCTGATGGCTGCACTGTGCCTGCTCCAAGAGAATAATAGTCCCATACCCAGGACTTCAGGGAGGGAGGGCAAAGGTGAAGACGAATGGCCTTTTTGTTCTTCTGGCTGGTGCAGAGGATGATGTTGCTGCTGTTGCTGCTACTGCCTCAGAGTCAGCACTGCAACTAGGACCAGGAGTATTGCTGATGGCAAGAGGAACCTGTCCTAATCCTGCATCACTGATCCCCAATCCCAATGTGTCCATGTTGGTCTTTGGCACACTAGCCTGCTTCTTAGAATCCTGCTACCCTTGAAACTCGGAAGAAGCATGAATTCCAGCAGTAGCAAACTCCACAAATTCCAAATCTCACAGATGGTGGTGAATAACTCCTCTTTACCGCCACCCCATGATGACTGGGGCACAGACACAGGATGCCAGCATTTTACTTTTCCTTTTATATATAGCTATATGTTTAAGTATGGGTGCTCTGCTTTATATCTATGTCATTTATTTTTTATGTGTTTATGACATTCCCGTCTTTTTGGGTGATTTACCCTCTATTGCTATATTCATTCATTTACTTTTGGGCCACTACTCAACCATATAACTCATTCTTTTGTTTTTCATTTTTTTGTCTTTCACTTTGATTGCCAAGCAAGTGTCACTGAATAACAGGTAGGTAGAGATTCATGATTCCTAATTGTGTGCTTCTTATTAGGTAGTTGCTTTAGCTCAGGAAAATAACTACAGAGATAATTACCTGCTCACAGATTCACTACTTGGTTTCTTTTTACATTGTTTCCTTTTCAGTTAGTAGGATCTGATCTTATAATTTCTCTTTTGGTTAAGTTGCATAGACATCATGTTACACATATTGTCACCTTGTGTAATTTCACATTGACAATTTCACTTGTGGCTTTACCTGTTGATGTAAGCTGTGCAATGCAATGGAGACCAATGAGTGGGAATTCCTCAGACCCCATTGGAAAGCCAGTGATCGATCCTAGCAGTTGAATGGATAAAAAAGGCCTTAATACATAATTATACATGGCCATTATATACATTTTTTTTTACTTTACTTGTCTAAACCCTTAAACTGTAAAGTGTTGTGTACACTTGTGGTACTATATAAATAAACATATTAATTAATTAATTCATTCATTCATTTATAACACCAAGTTCTTTGATTTCTGAGAGTGAAGGGAGAAAAGAGAGAAAAAATTAAATAAAAATGTTTTTGACTGACAGCCAGATAGACAGATTGTCCACATTCCTAGCTGTGCTGGCTGAGCTTCTACTAAGATTGAGGGATGGATACTTTGCAGACAGACATAAATATTTAAATCCTTCAAGAGATAAGCAGACAGGAATAATTATTTGACATTATGTGTGTCCTTACCCACAAGCTCATTCCTACATCTGCAAGAATAGTAGTACACCCCTTTTTTCCACATTTGTACATCCTTATTACTTATTAGACATACTATTTCTCTGAGTTTTCCAAGCTATATCACTTGGGGATATGTACTCCTTTATATTACTATTATGTTTAAAAGATACCTTTTGTTTAAATTTGGACTCAAGGTAGAGTCTTCTTTCAAAATGTGCCAATGTTTATTTAGTATGCTTTTTATTCTATTAGCGCAGTGGTTCTCAACTCCGGTCCTCGGGACCCACTAACAGGCCAGGACTTAGGGATTTCTCTGCTAGAGCACAGGTGTGGTGATCAGAGGCTCATTCACACTGATTAACTCACCTGTGCACTAACAAGGAAATCATCAAATCCTGGCCTGTTAGTGGGTCCTGAGGACAGGAGTTGAGAACCACTGTAATAGCGCTATTACTATATTTAGTGGTGAAATAAGGGGTCCAATCATTATCATTTCTCCCCTTTCTCTTTATACTGGATCGATTCTTCAATGGGGACTTGTACCACTCTTTTATGAGCTCTCTCCAACAATCCTTTATCATATCCCTTTTCCAATAGCTTATCCATAACTATTCCAGCTTCCTTTTCACATTGCTCTATTTTACTACAATTCCTTTTTACTTTCTGTAGCTGTCCATATGGTTTTTTATTCTACCACCTCTCATGGTGTCCACTGGAAAAATTAAGGTATCCATTGCTGACTAACACTATTCTAAAATTTCTTGTAAAAATTTGATCTTCCTCATGATATAAAGTAAGGTCTAGGAACTCAATTTTTTCTACCTCACTCTTACTAGTAAATTTTAGATTGTACTCATTAGTATTTAAAGGGATAGTAGTGTTTCATAATAAAAGCAGCTCTAATTAATCTTCATAGTATTTGGGCCTTAGAGAGTGTTATTTCAATTCTGTCAGAGTTGTAGTTCAAGAGTAATTGAATGATAAAGTATCCCCCTCCTATGCATATGGCCATGTGTGTCAGAATTACCTGATACACATAGCCATAGCATCGCTCCTTAGTGCATCTCACCCCTGGTTTCCCTGTTGGACATGCAGCTTACATGGTTTCCACCTGTTCAACTGGGTTTCACTAACACAATACAGTAGAAATTCAAAAGATTAGGATCCTTTTTATGATAATCTTTAAAATGACTCAATAGATTATTTTGGATAAAGCCTTTTTCTATATTCTTCATCTTTTTATAAATATGTTTCTTTAGATGTCTTTTTGTCCTACCTACAGATTTCTTACTGCAGGGACATTCAATTACAAACATTACATTTTTAGTGTTAGATGTAATCATTGCTCTTACTTCATATATTTTACTTTTGCTAATTCCTTCAAAAAAGATTTCTATTTGCAGTGCCTTTAGATCTCTGAATTGCATAACACATTCCATATCTATAAAATCTTCCTTTTACCTTTATGATCCAATTCTCTAAATTTCCCTTGATTTTTGACATTCTTATACGATATTACCTGGTGTTGGAGCACTTTTATATACTTTTTCCAGTTTGTCGGGAATACTTGAATGTAGAATCTTATACTCTTTAAAATGTTCCAATGCTTAGTGACTAGTATTTAGTAAAATGTAATTTATAAAGTAGAGATGCTATCTTACCTATGCTGTGAACAGAGGTAGATAAGGGAGGTATTTATTTATGCAAAAATAGCACCTGAGTATGAGGTGGGTACCAGACTGAGAACCCACCAAGAAGGGGGGCCAAAACCTCCCAAAATACATGCAAAAAATTCTGGGCGAGCTCAAACTAGCTCATCCATAATATTAGGAAATTTGCATTTGTGTGCACGCAGGAGAGCAGCAAGAACTATATCTTGGCTACATATACATAAAAAAAGCCTGAACATCAAACCTGACTTTTTACCAATAAGTAACCTGTGACTTACTATAGATAATAAACAGTGAGGTTTAGTTACATGCTTGTTGCCAAAAACATGTAAAGCTTGCCTGCCACATCATGGCATGTGTGGATACATAGGGCTAGATTTAAAGGCAGTGTTAACATAGCCAGTAGGGCCAAAGTGAATTCTGGTTGTTAAACTAAGATGTTTAACACGGTATTTAAAGGCCCTACCAGCTAAAACCCCAAAGCGTTAAGCCACAAAAACAGTCTTGTGGCTGAACATCCGTTTTGTTCCAAAAATGCCACTAAAAGCAGCGATATACTGCCAAGCACCAATTGTTAACTGATCCATGTTACATTTACCTGTCATCCACTGTCCTACTGTCTTCTCTTCTTTCTTCAATCTTCCGCCTTCTATTCAGTCTTCTCTCTCTTCTCCCTGTAAAATAAATTAATATAATTAATACCAAGCATGAACGAAAACATTCCTGAACCCTTTGAGTGGCTGACTTAAATTTCTCTCACAGCCATTGGCTGGGATGTTCTTCACATCCCAGCCAATCCGATTCGAGTGGCTGTTCTTTAAAATGATTGGCTGGGATGTGAAGAACATCCCAGTCAATGGCTGTAAGGGAAACTTAAGTCAGCCTGCCCATATATAAAGGCAGGCTCACTTCAAATGGCCTCAGTGTATTACGGGCATTGGCCCGTACACAGCTGAAGGGGAGCTTCGTTGGACATTTGTGTCTCCGCTGCCTCTGCCCTCGTGGCCGTGGATTAATGGTAAGTGTTAATGCGATGTTGTTTTATTTAGTCGGTTAACCCTATGAATGCCGGCGGGGTAATTATATCCCACTGGTACTCATAGGGTTAATCCTACTAACTTTGGCACTTTGGATATATTGATGTGGGGTTTAGGGCCCCATATCAATACATCCACTGTGGACATTGTTTTTTTTTTTTGCCAGTTAACAGCTGCGTTAGCTGGCAAAAGATCTGATAAGAGACTTTACAGCTAACAAAACTGGGCCTTGTGCGGTGAGTCCCTTATCCGGCTAACGCAGTGCTTTGATTGGCAAAGTGGAGCTTTTTTTTTTTTTTTTAATGGGCCAAAACACACTTTAGTGTAGCGGCCGTAATAATAGATGAACTGCCGTTAGCAGTTCATTACATGGCCCTTTGAATGGCTTTCTACACTTTAAAACACCCATTGGTGTTTTTTTAGCTTAACGCCTTCCTTTAAATCTACCCCATAAACTGGAATGGGAGGATATTTGGAGCATGCCACAAGTGAAATGTACAAAATCAGAACGTGTATGAAGGGAAAAAGTGGATTTTAATAACTCTTCTTGGCAACTGGAAATGGAGGCAAGGGACCATGTTCTTTCACTTCTCTATAATTTTATCCTGATGAAGTGGCAGGAAAAGCATAGAGCCATTTTTTTAATATATGACTTTTTATTTTTAAGTTTTTAGATCAAGTTTCAGCCTGTGTGTGTTTAGAATGTTTTTTTTATTGTAACTTACATGAATGGGTATTTGTTGTATGCCGTATTAAAGTATGTTGCACTAGGATAGTATCTTTGGCATTAGTGGCAATATCTCCTCCCTTCCCTTCATTTTCTCATTTTGTCTGGGGAACTCTGGGAACTAAGGTCGGGAGGTACATATAGAAACCTCAGCAATATACACCAGTTATCCTGAGGAAAGAGAAACAGTATCCTGGAGCAATGTAAAGAGGAGAGCTGATAGACCGGGGGTGTAATACCAGCCTGGGATGTAAAAACAGAACATACTAATCATCTTAGAGGCAGGTTAAGCCTCAAAGGAAATGTGAGTGCAATCCCTACTGAGCAAATAAGTTTTGGATGTGTATTAAGATTTTTTCAAACAACACTTAGAGGGACTTCCTCTTGTGCTGTCTGTTTTCTTGAATACAATATATGTCCCCTGCAGTATTAATTCCCCAGAAACACCTCACTCATTGAAATCTCCAGTATGGATGTACTTTGCTCATGATCCAAAAATTAAACATTTTGCTATCTGCTGTCACTGTAAAAAACATTTGAGCAGGGGGAAAGCAGGATCACATCCAGGCATAACCTCACTGAGGCCTACACCTAGTAGCAGTACTAGCACTACTAAAAGTGCATTGGGCCAACGGACACATAAAAATAGTGTTGTAGATGTCTTAGGGAGTGGGAAGATGTTTCCCTCTGTAACAAGTCAATAACACCCATGTTTCCTACTGCTATTGTGCAAATGCAAAGCATTGTGGAGGATGACAAGAGTCATAGAGTCCCAGTCAGAAGATGAACACAACAAACTGGGATATAATAAAACAAATTACAATATATTTTTTGAATGATTATGTATTTTGACCAAAAGATGTCCATAAAAGAATAATGTTCTTCTTATACAATGCTGATAAGCTAAATATGGAGATGTAGATGATGTATTTATGACTGAAGAAATAATATAAACAGCGAAGAAACAGTTTTTCATGCAGCTTTTAATACTATATATATATATATATATATATATATATATATATATATATATAACTTTCTGGAACAGTGCAAAGACAGACAGGTGGAAAAGTAATATCCTTGATCAATTTTCAAATAGCTGAATAAAAACACACTTCCAAACACCAAAAAGTTACTGGAGCATCATTCCCCAGTCCTTATAGCCATCAATCCATGGTCTGCTTGTTCCTTCCTAGGTACAATGTCCCTTTCACTCTTCTTCACCATGGTCTTCCTTCTCGTGTGCTGTTCTGATATACACATGTAAGCCGGCACCAATAAAAAATGTAGACACAATCCTTATTTATAATACTTTGCAGTGTTTGGGATCAGAGCAAGAATTATACATACATGGATAGTTCATTTTTAATATGGGAGACTGCATGGGGCTCTAGCTTGTACCAGGGAAGCATGCAAGACTCAGAAGAATGTGGGTTTCCTTAAAAGGGCAGTGACAGGGGTTGACTGACATTGTGTGGAGTTCAGATGCTTATTGTGAGTAAGTGCTGTCCATTTCCTCAGTGTAGAAGAATGAGAGGGATGTTTGATCTGGGAAGGAACAAGTGGGCCATGCCTTGATAGTTATATGGATGGTCTGTGTTTATGCTTATTCTTTTTAATACTGTTGGCAATCTTATCCAGAGTAGCAATTAGGTGATACCTTTTAAATTCAAATGGTGAAACATTTTAAACTCAAAAACACCAGCCTAATATTCATTTTAATGTAGTCAAGACTCAAGACACTATCTATGAATTACCTTCCTATTCAGCTTATGTCTACATATTATCATTACTGACCAGATGATGGCAGCAGCATGTTATGCTTTTTTTCCCAATACATTCCAATCTTAACCCATATTTTTAAACACAAGTGTATTTTGAGCAGAGAACTGCAAAGGAACATATGAGTGAACAGTTTATCTACAGCTCTTCCTTCCAGTTAAATATAGTACCTTGGTGTGACAGCCTGACAGGTCACCTAAACAGGTGTTATAAGCAATAAATTCTTCTGTTCGTGCTCAGATCTTCTCCCACATTCTTTGGATATGTCAAGAAGAAAAGGATTTGCAAGCTGTTATCTTACTTTTGCTACAAAACCTTCAAATGCTGCATTTAAATATACAGAGTAGGTTTAATTCACCTATTCACTTAAAGGGATAGTAATGTCAGAAAAAAAGTATTAACTATATGATAGATACAATTAAAAGAGAGTACTTGCACTTATTCGTATCTCTCAAACCGTTATGGTTTGAGAGATATAGGAAAATAAAGTTCTCTGCTCCCTCCCCTTTCTGCTTGACAAGCTGTAATGCTGTCAGAAGCAGATTCTGGTTGCTTGACCAGATGTGGCTCTTCAGCAGTGCTGATATAATAATATCTAAAGATAAATACTTAATTTGGAACGTTCTACAAAGTGTGCCTAGTTTGCAAGCACACTTTGTAGACCATTCCAATTAAGTATTTACTTTTAAGTAGCGTGATTTCAGCTCTGCTGAAGAGCCTCTGTCTGGTCAAATGACTGGAATCTGCAGCTGTCAGGTAGATGGCAGACTTGAATGAAACAGTCAAGAAAAGGTAACTTTAGCAAGTTATATCTCTCAAACCATAACGGTTTGAGAGATAAGACTTACATTGATGTTAACCTTTTTTTAACATCTACAATATTAAATCAACTTAAAATTAACCATTACTATCCCTTTAAAATAATCCTGCAGAGCCATCTGTTTTAAGTCGATTTATCAGTAAAATAGTTAACATTCTGTTATATGTATGGGAGCAAAGTGCAACCAAATGCAAGCATAAAACCAAAGACAAACACAATGTTGTTTGCCTTTATACCTGCATATTATTGAGGCTTACTATGATTTAAAAGGGTAGGAAACCCTAGTTAAGAAAAATATATGTTAAAGAGTTTTTCCTGTTGAATATAACAGGTACACTCACAATGCTGGTACATGTGTTTTTCAAAAGTCATTACAGAGATAATTTCTATTTTTCTGATAGTGTGTGTTCAAAATGTTGTGCTGTCATGTGATGCTGTCATTACAGTCATCTATGGAAAGCTTTCATCTGTGACACTGAGATTTTCACAGGCAGCAATAGCAACAGCACCACCTGGCTGCAAGATATCTCACACTCTCAAAATATACATGTTTACTCTGTATTGACTTTTCACTGAAGCATGTGCCAACAGTTGGAGTTCATTATTTGTACTAATCAGAAAATATCTATAAAAAAGATTTTATAATAATGGCTTGCTGTCCTTTTGTGGGATATATTCATTTAGCACTCTATTTTGACCTATCACTATACAATTTTCCCCAGATTGTATTCATAACGCTGCACCCCATTTCAGTGCTTCTCAAACTGGGTCCTGTGGAACTTCAAAGGTTTTATACATTAAGGTGAGAAAAGGGATAAAAAAAGCTCTCCAGAGAGATAATTTCTCAGATTTCTGCATTATTCTATGGCTATGCACTGTTTTTTTCAAGTTGAAGAGATCTTTGCACAGTGGTTGTCAATCTTTTTCTAAAAAAACATTTTTACATTTTGGAGTAACCCAAACAGTTTATAGACCATTTGTCAAGTTCTTAATGAAGGGTAAAATGCACATATAAATATAGCTATTGTTAGGTCTTACAATCAGAATAACAAAATCAAATATATTGTGCATAACAACTGTAAGGGGAACCTGTCCCCTTGAATTTAAAAACTCTCTGTAAATCAGAGCGCTACAGGATCAGAGACATTTTTCCAATAAATTTTCTCTTCTGGAGACTGCTTTATATTAATACAAACAGCAAATGTTAAAAAAATGTTCAAAAAGAATTTGACATAGAAGCTTAAAACTCAAATATATAGGGAAAGTCTCAATAGATTCAGTCCGCTGATAGACTATAATTTATAGTCTCTCTATACAAAAGATGAGTCGCTTGTATGACCGATCTGGGGGGTAAATTCTCCTTTCTCTTTTACAGGGTCCTCTATTGTCCCTGCCTCTCAACACACCAGTGGTTAGAGTGTAAAAATAGGAAACATGCATATAACAAATAAAACTCTCTAAGAGCAAACCTATATGTGCGATCTGATACTTGTACCCTCCAGTCTCCAAGCTTCTCACCAGATTCCAGTTATTTCAGGAATATATCAATTGCCACAATACAATAAGGTCAATGCTTTTCAAATGTTCTTCTTTTTATTGTTTAAATTTTAAGCTATCCAACGTGTTTCATGTCATAAGACACTTCGTCAGGGATCTTGAATTTAAGTTTACACATCAGAAAACCTAATTCAAAACTGCCTATGTGTTATATTAGCCAAAAGTCCAGCATATGCATAAATTAGGAGCAAGGGACATAAACAGACCTTGCTGGGCTCTGGTGCAAAATCTAAGGCTGGATCCCCTTCCCATTTGTTTGATAGAAAAACAGACCCCGATGCAAGTGTTTACTCAGCTGTAGATAGGGGTTGGTGAAAACACCTTTTTGTTGGGGAAAAAAAAACACCATTTGACAATTCCTATGCATGGAAAATACATATAATGTCTGCCATTTTGCTGTTGCCATTGAGATTCCAATTTCTGTCTGAACTTTCTATGGAATTGAGAATTCCAACTGCAATACTGCTACTGGCCTGCCAAAGTGAAGAAATCGACAGATGAAAGTAAAAGTTGTTGGCAGCAACATAGGCCTTATAAAAATGGTTAGCAGGCTGGGGCCTACTACAACATAAGCCTTACGAATACTGTTAGCAGGATTAGTAGTCCTATGGCAAGATAAGCCTTGAAAAAAATGTTAACAGGCTGGTAGGGAACTCCATTTCAAACTGGGGCAGATGATCAAACTGTTGCAAGGAAAATAATATTTTGTTAGTGGGCAAGAAACATAAACCTTAAAAACATTGTTAGAAGACAGACGTCTAAAGCAAAATAAGCCTTGCAAAATTGTGAGCACATTGAAGCTCAGTACCAGTAACAGCACCTGATTTCTATCTTAAAGGGATAGTAATACTTCATTTTAACTTTATTTTATTTTGTAGGCATTAAAAAAACATGAAGAATGATATAAGTCTTATCTCTCAAACCTTTATGGTTTAAGAGATATTCACAAACAAAGTTTCCCTTCCCTGTTCAACCAGATCAGAAGGGAGGTACCCAGGTAGACTGCAGAGAGGGACAATTTTCAATTAAGATAAGGGAAAAAGCTGAAAAACTTGTCAAGGGGGGAAGGGCTTTCATTATTTTAATACAAAGAAGACTGTCCCCTTCTGTTATCTGTCTGGTCATACAACCAGATTCACATCTGAGAAGAGATGGCTTACACTAGGTATAAGGGGCGGGGAGGGGAAACTTTGCTTGTGAATATCTCATAAACCATAAAGGTTTGAGAGATAAGACTTATATCGTTCTTCATGTGTTTTTAATGCCTACAAAATAAAATAAAGTTAAAACGAAGTATTACTATCCCTTTAAAATACATTTTTACATTTCAACCAAAACTTGACACATGATGTTTTGAGCCCTTTGCACGCAATACTATCACTTGATTGTACAACTCTGACATAGCCATCCTTTAAAAAATAAATGCTAGAATGCTGACTATGGGGAAGGGGGAGGGAGAGGGCAACTTTAGGAGCAATCATCTCTCAAACCATAAAGGTTTGAGAGATGACACTGGGGGCAATACATTTTTTTAGTAGTACTTTACTATAGGGATAAGTAATACTTAAGTATTACTATCCCTTTAAGTCAACAAATGTAAATCTATCAAGTGTAGACATTTTGTCATAACTTACTACACTTAGTGGATATCTCTTGCGCTGTCTATCCCCGCCACCTTTTTTGCTTCATTTTGCATGTTCAACGGTGACACTAGAGAGGAATTCTCATTACATGAACCTGTTTTAGACAAGCATCAGAAGTGAGAGGATCAATCTCCCATAATAAACCGTAGATCTATGGATAGACTGTGTACTCTAAATATATGTGTCTTACTCTTTACTGGTGTATATATATATATATATATATATATATATATATATATATATGAATAGTAGAGGTTGGGTTGCACACGCTGAATAAGATGTTTGACCTGGGTGCTCGTGTCAAATAGAAAAAGTACATACAGTTTTGGAGTTTGTAGAAACGGCACACACAGGATCCTTTTGCAATGCGAAAATAAAGGTTACATTTATTTAAATCCACGTTTCGGCCGACACAGCGGCCTTTCTCAAAAGGATCCTGTGTGTGCCGTTTCTACAAACTCCAAAACTGTATATATATATATATATATATATATATATATAAATATATTTTTTTTTATCCTTTTAGATACCTTGTACACCAGATAGTAATATATAATATATACATATATATTTATACATATTGTAATTTTATTGCCTGTATAATTGCACACAGTTGTCTATCCATAAAAAGAGCTATACATTCAATATACTTCTCTCTATCCCATATAGTGTATAACTGGTATTTGTGCACTGTGTCTTTTTCCACAAGTTAAAAGGTTGGTGTCGGAACAAGTCCTAGATATATCCAAATTAACACAGCTACAAGAAAAAAACCTGCACATATTGCTGTTGATTAAAAAAAGGTTATGGAAGGGGAATTGTTTTATTAATCCCTTGGATGCTAAAGAGATCTCCAAAGCATTGCTTTGCAATGTAATGGTGACCTCTAGCACCCAATGGGTTAATATAAACAGTTAATTGATGTAAAGATTATTTAATTAATAAATGTATCTTATAAGCTTTCCTTTCCACTTCTCCAGTCCTTCAGACTGATTTTATGATGAAGTACTAATCAGTGTTTGTTAAAAACAACACCATCATTTCTGGTGGCAGCAGATGTTCCAGAAAAAGAAAATAAATGCTAATTAACCACGCAGAGTGTACTGGAAAATGATAAACAAAATAATGTGGAATGTTTACGCTTTTCTTCCCTGTCATAATCCGCCTCCTCCAGTGTCTGAAGATGCATTGACTGATTTAGGCTTGTAGCATGGGTCACGTTGCACTGCTTTAGGAAGATATCAGTATCGTTATTCACACTATGCACCTCAAAGTGTTATGGTGTAAGAAAACTATTTTTATTTTCACACTCACTTGCTATTTTTTCTAATATCAGCACAGAATCTCTGTTAGTTTTCATTCAAAGTAATTTATAAAAGCTGAGGATATTGGTGGTACCTTTGGGGCATCATAGAGAGGGAAAGTCCAGGAACAGCAACTCAAACTATCTTTGTAGCTGAGTTTTTCCCCCACTAAGTATTAGTGTTTTAAAGCAAAATAATCAACTCTTAATAATAATGTAACGGGGTTCGCCGTCCACAAATGGATTCAGGACCTCCTCCCGGGGATCTAGCTCCTGCAGCTGGTTACTCTCCAGACAGATACCTCGGTCTACACGGCAGCTTCTCCTCCTAGGATGGGGGTCACAAGAAGACCCTTGATACCATCCCCCAGTAAGTTGACAGGACACGATTCTGGATCAAGCAAGAAAACTTTATTTTCACGTAATTCCAGCACTTTTATGTAAAGTTAAACAGGTTAAGCTAACTTCATCAACCCTGGCATACAAAAGGCTGTATTCACATAACAATGGCACACACATAACTTCATTAACCACACAAAGGAGGGGAGGCATGGGAACTCTGGCTACAATGGGTGTTAGGGCATACAATGGGCCGGGGTAGCCTGCCTAAACAATGAGGTTAAGACTTAGCGGCGCCAGGGACCTAACTCCGCTTCTTGGTCTCAGCCAATGAACGGCTGAGCTACTGAGTCCTCGCAGCCAATCCCAGGGCCGCCGACATTTTCCCATGTTAAGTCAATGGCGTCCCTTTAACTCAGTTCCTGGGTCGGTGGCCAATCAGAAAATGGCCAACAGTTCCATTATAAGTCTATGGGAGTATTTTCCCCGAGCCATATGTTTGACAACCTATAGGAAGAGGGCCGAACGTTCGCAATGTTATCCCTATGGCAGCCCTTTAACTCCTGCTCCTCCAATCAGGCTGCGGCCGACCATTCACCATGTTATTCCTATGGCGTCCCTTTAACTCCGACTCCTCCAATCAGGCGATAGCCAGCAGCACAAAGCCCCCACAGTATTGTACATGCCCAGCACTCTCGTGAATTCACAACTCCTTTAAAAGAGCAATTTTTTCCCATGACATTAGGAAGACCTGTCCAGTAATGGGTCCCAACCCATTACAAATAACCTCCCACTTACTTTATTATGCTCACAAAATCCTAATGACCCTTATGGATGTTGTTCTTGTGCTGTGGTTCATGAGATAATGTCTTCAGCAGGTCCTGGAAGCCATGTCCATAGAGGTAAGCATGACAATTTCTAGTAAGCTCACAGGACCTAAAACTCTGCTCACTGCAAGTGGTAATCTTTTGTAGGCTCACATACTTTTCCTGTTTTAGTTTGAAAAAACTTGAAGAAAAACCTGTCAACAACTGTCATGCCCATACCTGTGAACTCTGTGGATCTGCCCTGGTGACTCACAGTGAATTACTGGGTTTCCGAGGACAGAGTCTTATTCTTTGGTGGTGGTGGTGGTGGTGTCTTTCTTATGAAACTCTGCCCACTTCTACTACTTCCTAGCCTGTTTCTTCTAGCCTGTTTCTCCCATTCTCGTCCCCAGCCTGTTCTGCCCACTTTCTACCTACTTTATCACACATTCCGTTAAACTCCACCCCACCCATGATTAAGCCCTGCCCCTTTGTGACGCAAACTGCATCATTTATATCCCCCACATGATTCCCCTGTGGGGACTCTAGAAGAAAAAGTTCCCAGATATGGTCATGACCACCTCCTTGAACATGTCATCTAGGATGGATTGAAGATGTTGTGTATTGAATTAAGGAGCAAGGGAAAATTCATCGTTGGCATTGAGATTTTCTGGCCAAACAATATAAGTGGGGGGGCTATTATCAGAAGATGTTAGTGTTCCTTTAAGTGGTCCTATGCTTTTAATGTATTTCAAATACAAGACACATTGTTCTCCCAGTAGGAAATACAAATAAAAGAAAAGACCAATTTCTCTAAGGGTAGTGTTAAATGAGATACTATCTGGGACATACGGGCAAAAGGTAAAGTGAAGCTATTCAAAGGCACACAAACTGCATCATAGGGGACAAATTAAATTTTCCCTTTGATTTAAATGGGGTCTTTTAATTTCTTGAATGCTGGAAAGGCCTCAATGAATAACAAATCTGTTTTCATTTGTTCCCTATGATCCAATAGGTTTGCCCCAGAATAGACCCAAATGCCTCCTTTTAACTAATAATGTGGTCAGAAAACCCCTGTGACCTGCAGTGGGGCTAGGTTTCACATGTGAAGTATTCTTACCTATGTTATAGACTTCACTTGCTGCAACTGCAATTGACAGCTTACAGAGCTTGAACTCTAAGACTTGTTGTAGTGTTCAGTATTTAACAGGGACCAACTAAATAGAGGCTCAGACCAATTCTTTGAACTATGGCTTATTACCATAGATTCTCCTCACAGCCCCCATTAAGTTGGGTGGTCTGCTCATATTTTTAAGGGTCTCATGGTAAAGGGCCAAATTTTCAGGGCTGTAGAATCCAAGACCAGCAGTCTAGGTAGCCCCATGGCTTTACCCCACTGACCCCATGACTCCACCCCAGTCTCATCGCCAACACAGAAAATACCTTTAGTCTTTACTACACAAGCTCAGAACCCCTTGTGGAATATATGAGTCTCCAAACATTTTGAAAGCTGTTGAAGACCCCTCTATCATCCATGGTGTTAACTTTGCAAGCCAGAGATTTATCCAACACATAACACATTGGATGCCTCTCTGGCCCTCAGAGGGTTAAAAAATGGCCTGTTGAGAGGGACAAGTAAACTGGTAAATAAACCAGGAGCAGATATCTGTTGAAGGGACACTGGAATTGTTTGGTTACTACCAGAATTCAGAAGATTGTGGCTTTGATCAGCAGAGCTGAAACTCCCCTCAAACAATAAGGTCCATGTGGTTGTCTGTTTTTGCTTGATGGTAAATTGGGCCCTTATAACCCCGCCGTACTTAACTTAGACTAGACAGACTCCTTCTGTACACCACTATGTCCAATGTTCATGACGTTTTTATTTTCAAGAAATGTGATGTTTTTATTCAAGTTTCCACTATGAGCCGTGTTGCTGTCTTGCTCCATGCACTCCTTCTGAATAGTGAATATCTCAAAATGTGGATCCTCCAGACTTCCTGCTTTCTCACTATATCTAAACAGGAAGTAGGGGTCCTGCATTTTCCCACTTAGGCCAAAGAGTGTCACATATCAGATACAGTGGCTGATATACTAAGAGGAATGGTAGCAATTTTGGAGCAAACCAACAGCAAGATAGGGGATAAATAAAAATTCCCTACATCTTCCACTGAATTAAATGGTATTGTTAACCCTTTGGCATACTCCACTGGTTAATCACTTGAATGCTAAAAAAGTTATGCTGTGCATTGAGACCCCTTTAGGATTCAAGGGGATAAAAAGCTGTATGTAAACCAGTGGCGAATTCTACTTGTCCCATATTGTGCAGTTGATTTACATCAGAATTGCTCCACTGTTGGAATTCTGCACTTCCCAGTCACATTCTAACCCTTTGAGCGGCAGATGGGTATCCAGTGCTTTGCTTAGCAATGCAATGCATACCTCCTGACTCTCAAAGGGTTAAAGAAAATGAGGGGAATTAAGTAATAACAATTGGGGTAATTCTGATTAGAAATACGATGGCAGCTAGCTGGTATTTAAAGGGATAGTATTTAATATGTAAACAAATATATGTTGTAGGGGGTTATCCCTCTGAGTAAAAGCAGGCTACTCCTCTGGTGTTTTATTCAAAAGTTATCACAACTCAGACTTGAATTCTTTAGGTGCAAAATCACCGTGGCCTGAAGTTGTACAGTGGTGCTGTACAAATATATGTTGTAGTGGGTTATCCCTCTGAGTAAAAGCAGGCTACTCCCTCTGGTGTTTTATTCAAAAGTTATCAGTTAACAGCTCTGGTTAGTTGCCCATAAATCTCCATAGAATGGTGTAGCAAGAGCGACACTGTACAATTTCAGGCTACCATGATACTGAACCTAAAAAAAATCACGTTTGAGCTGTAATAATTTTTAATAAAACACCTTTCAGCAATAGGTGTCCACTTGTTTTACTCAAGGGGATAAACCCTACCACTTTTTTTTAATATTAAGTATTACTATCCCTTTAAGGAGTTAAAAGTCTCATTTAAATCAATAGGCATATTTATGTCTCCCCTGTGATGCAGTTGGTTTGCACAAAACTTCCGTTCCTCTTAGCACATCAACCTCAATGTGTTGCATATCTATTATAGACATTATTACAGCTGTTTTCTTGAAAAGCCTGAAAGTTGCTCAGATTCCAATTAAGGAGAAATAAGGAGGTTATATTGCAGAAATTTTTGATGAGCCCTGCCAGTTGTATTTTCCCATCTATTATTTTTAGTAATGGATATAACTACCAGTTCATAACAGCAGGGGCCAATGGGATAGATGGATGCAGCTCATTGGGACCACGCTGTGCAGTGGAGAACTGTATTAAGCAAATCTTTCTTTTTATTATCGTGAGAACATTAGTCTTATTAAAAATTACCCATTCCACACCAAAATGGCAATCAGCATTACTTCAACCAAGAGAGGTTTATATATTTGTATATGCTTATGTATTTTGACACGTGCACTGATACTAATGAAGAAGATCATTTGGACATATGTATGAAGACAGATGTGGAGGAAACCAATTGCACCCGTAGTATAAATCGGATTCTTGAACCATTAAATGCTAGTTATGTCTCCATTACAAATGGGAATTTGCAGATTATTTATTTCTACCCTATCATACAGTTAGTTGTTTCCAGAACTGCACCTTTTACCTGAGTAAGGCCCATTGAGGGATTTATAAAAATTCAGGAAGTGTGTGTGATCTCTTTGTATAGTATGACAGATGGACAGATAATGGTGTTTTGTCTGTTTTTTTTTATTTTATTGAAAGGTGACAGAGACAGGCAGGAAATCCTTGATCTGAGCTGCTACTGAGACTGACAGTGATATTGAATGTAGAGACATGCATATTACATTATTTTCAGACAAACAAACAATCACTTCACATGCTCACAGCTCTGTATGTATGTTATAGTAAAAAGCAACATTTTTTGAATTATGTCCAACAAAGGTGCTAAGGGCAGGGACAAAGGGAAAGGAGTAGGTGATGTATTTGGACATATTTGGTGGTGGAAGTAAAGTAATACTACAAAATTTTAAATGCAGCTTGTGGACTACATAATAAGAATCCTCCTCCCCTGAAGAGGCAGTTTGTAAAAGGGACATAAAAAATTCCACTAACATTAGTAATAGTACTGAATATTTTAACAACGCTAAAGACAACGATGAGCCGCATTGTAATATTGTTGCCATAGCAGAGGGATTTAGTAGTGAGACCTACTTCTGTGTCAAACAGTGACAATAATACCCAAACTGCAAATTAGTAGTCAGTGTTCTATAAATCCCCATAATGGGAAAAATAAAAAGAAATGGTTTCAGACCTCAAAAAAACTTGGAAGAATATGAAAGTAGGGAGGAAGCAGATGCTGCTGCTGCTTACAACCTAATTATTGATGATATGATGTTGATTTAAAATATGTCCCTCCACAGTTTAACAACAACCACAACCATAGCTATGAGTGCATCTGCTGCTGTTAAAAATACAGCTCCACTGACACCTACTGCTAGTTCTATTGCAATATCTAGCAACAATATGATAATAGTAGGGAAGTGGGTGATGCTGTTGCGGATGTTATGGTTGATGACCTAATTACTATTAATGATGATGATGATGACAATTTAGAATATGTCCCTCCTCTTTCCTCATCTTCTTCTGCAGATACAGTAGAGAGTGATGTTGATTTGGCCCAAAAATTAACTGGAAAGAAAAGACAGGGGGCAAGATACCATTACCACCACTAAAAAAACAAAACAAGCGTTGTGTTTTTTTTAAGTCAGGTTTTGTTTTCCTATTACCCAAGTTGTAAAAACAAAACCAGCGGTAGATATTTGCACCACCAGTAAAAAAAAGCCCAAAAGAGACAAGTAAAAACAATGGGCAAGTAGCATACTATTAACTACGGTCAGTATTACCGCATGTTTTGTGTTTACACGTTTTGCCAGGAATCCTGTACCTCAGAGTTGAGGTGTAGAAGCCACAATGATGGTTTTAAACCATCATTGTTTCAACATAAGCAGCACAGAATACATTCACGCATGATCGCTAAGGATAAAAAAAAAATGGAGATGTGTCAAGCTAACCCCTGAAAACACCCAAACTAATGGAGAAGTGTCAAGTTAAGTGTTAGATGGCCTAAATTCATTAAAGGTTGATACTGTGGCAATATGATTTTGTCGATGTATTCCAAACACTTCTACATTTTATATAGAAGGAGGTCAGCGTATGTCAAATAGAAGTGGAGAAAGAAGAATGTTGAATGGGAAAACTATATGTCGAAATACAAATGGAGAAAGTTAGTATGTTGAATGAGAGCACTATATTTCAAATTACTAAGGTGGGGTTACTATGTTGAAGGGGGGCACTGTATGTCAGATTTCTATCATGTTGTACGGCATGGGAAACAACACCATTGCTTGTTAGCCCCATAGACACTGACTGACAAACCCAGCCTTCTTCCCTTGCCAACTGGTAACCACAGATCCCCATGTACACTGTCTGACCCTCTCCAGCCTTTTTCACTTGCCCACTGCTAGCCACATATCCCCATGACCACTGCCTGGGCAAGGGAAGAAGGCTGGGGGTGTTAGGCAGTGTATATGGGGCTAACACACAATGGTGTTGTTCTCCATGTTGTGCAACATGTTAGAAATCTGACATACCATGCCCCCCTTCAACATATTAACCACTCCTTAGTAATTCGACAAATATTGCTCCCATTCGACTTGCTAACTTTCTTCATTTGTATTTTGACTTCTTTTACTGCTCCCATTCGACCTTCTTTCTCCAATTTTATTCAACATTCACTGACCGCCTTGTATATGAAATGTAGAACTGTTTCAAATACATTGACAAAATCATATTACCACAGCATCGACCTTTAGTAAATCTAGGCCATCTAACGCTTAACTTGACCTTTATGTCATCAAACATACGCCTATTTCCTTGGGCTTTGATGTTTAGAGTGTTTTTTAGGCGGTAGTTTAAGGCGTAGTTAAATAGAAGCAGATAGCATCATTTTTGTTAGTACGGCGACATGTGCGGCCTACGCAGGTTTTGTTTTACCATGGTTCTACAATAGAAAACTGGTACAACACATTTACAAAATACACGGTGCTTGTTTTTACTGTAACACCAGTTTTGATGCTGCTAATAGTATTGAGCCCATAGTCTTCAACCACTGGAATGGAGCACTATTCCTGCTTATAAACTCTCTTTGAGATCATCTGGAATGTTTGGACATGCCTAGAAATATACAATTATCTCTTGAGTTGTTATTAGTGTCACCTCTTTCATGTAATACCGTCCCCCATGCTCACTTCTAAGCAGCAAATTGGTCAATACTCAGAACCCTGCTATGATGAGTAATCTGCTGCTAATCAAAGTACAGAGCCAATGGCCCCTTCTGTTAACACTATTGCAACATCTAACCCCAGTAGTAGTAGTAGTTCCTCAGGAACCCCTCAGTCTATGAGATCTACAGTACAGAGATATTTTGCTCATAAAGCAAAAGTGGAACATGTTGTTATCATAAGAGCAGGGGGAAATTAGGGTCACATCTAGACACAAACTCACTGAGATGACACCTAAAGCACAACCACAGGCCTTATTAACAGGTAAGCCTTATATTTTAACAAAAAAATACACATTCTTGAACAGGGCAAACGTTGGATACAAAGTATTTTTAAAATCATAAAAAGTACAAAGGAATATCCAATGAGACTAAGTACAAATGTTTTAAGATGTAGCAGATATATGTATACCACAATCCTATTTAGAAACATTGTATTTGTATCAATCAGTATAGAGAATTCCCCTGGTTATTTGAGAAATGTTAGTTTTAAACTTTATGTATAATACTTCAACCATTTAAGGGTACATAACGTATTGAGAAGAAATGAGTCTCACACTTCTCTGAGCCTTAAAAGTTTAACTCTTTGAGTGCCAGTGAGGTATCCAATGCATTGCATTTTTGTGTTCAGTATTTTACGCAGTAGTCTACTATTATTTTAGTAGCATTGTATTATTTTAAATATTATTTTATATATTCTTTATCCAGTGTCTCAATAAATCAATACTACACTTAGAATGTGTTGTTTGCACTGTCCCTTCCCTACCCTCTACTTTCTTCTTTGGCACCCTCTTACATATCTGGTCTTATTTCCTACTACACCCCTTCTAGCCACCTGCATTTTTCTCAAGGATTCTTTATGTCCTCTCCTTACACAACTGGAGCCATTTCTCGGCTGCCATCATTTTCACTGCCTGCCCCCCAACTTTTTTTAATGTTAGCTCTTTGGGGTAGGGTCCTCTTCCCAATGCATGATTGCCTTTTCTACACTTTCCCCCCACTAATAATGCACTCATCTCACTTTAGCCTGATGTACTTAACCCTATCCTGTATTTTTGTATTGTACTATTACTATTTTTGCAAAACACTGTGCGCAAAAATGGCACTATAAACATAAAGATACATAAATACATACATTCAATGGTGGATTAAACTACTTGAGCCTACCTCAATCTTTGTCAGAAGACCCAAAAGAGAAAGCCTAAAATATTCAAATGAAAGATAAGTAAAGATGCTCCTCTATCCTACCCATTTTCAGCTCCATTCTAAGTTTTTTTAGGCACTACTTCAGGATTCTGATCAGCTGACTATAGATTATCAACCAAAGTGAATTTAACTGCCCCATAAACTAGTAACTGAAAACTGTTTTAAAACCCTCCTTAATTAATGATGCTTTCTGCTGATTTGGATATTTATCTAACCAATGCATTAGTTTTTCGAGAATCACAGGTGTCATGGGCTTTTTGAAAGGGATCTCTAGTGAAATATTGGATGTCTGGTCTTCTAAAGCAGCAAAATAATGGGAGAACCCCCTGAACAGTTAGACAATTCTTTTTATAGTTACAGGAATATGTTTAAACTTGGATTCACTGAATGACTAGTTAGAGACACTCAACTGAAATAGATTATTACTAGTAGAGTTATTTTGAGACAACATTAGACTCAATGAGAGGTCTACATCTTTCATACTCCATTGAAGGGATAAATTCACAGTAAGTTTTGTCTGTACAATTCGTTGTAATGAGCAAAACCATACTACCAAAATTCCAATGGGCCTATAAAATTATGTCTAAATCTTGAAACATGCCACTAAAGTACTTGCCTGCAGCCCATTGCTGAACTTTCAAGAGAGATATCTTCTTCAACCCTATTCTCAAATCTATAAGACTTTTACAAGATCCGTGGGAAGTCAGTCCCTCTCCACCACTACCACCAATACCAGTCACTTGTGGTCAGTTGTCAGTCCACCAGCAACACAAAAAAAAGTAATGTCATTCCTTAGTGTAGGCCGGCTGTAACTGCTAACAATATTTTCAAGGCTTGCCTTGCCATATGCCTCAGCCTTGAAAAAATGTTGACGGACTGAGGTCTACAGCAAGGTAAGTCTAATTCTGTTACATTTAATGCTTAGACAACTCAACAGGAGCTAAACTATCAAACATCATAATGAGACCCATTCTCATTTGAAGTTCTCTATCCCACTCCTAATTTGTTTGATCTAAGACAGTTTTGTTTCACTGCTATCACTGTCATCATCATTGTTATCAGCATCAGAATTATCATCATCACCCTCATCACCAGAAGACAGCCTCATCCCGTGCTGCTGCTAGCCTGCTACTACACATAGCCACCAGAGAAAATCAAATGCACTACACCAAAGTCCCTGGTGGTGAAAGTAATATCTGCTGGTGCAGAGCTGTGACTCCTACTACTACTACTACTATTTCTACTGCAACTTGGGCAGCTACATTCAACTGTGAATTTATCCACTTATCTACCAGCAGCAGCTCTCCAACTCTTCTTACTCTTTTGAAATTTGAGATTTAGTCCAACAAGCAACACCAGCAGATATATTGCAATGAGAATTCTTCACGTTAGGAATTGGTGGATACGGGAGGAGTTCGAATGGTATTGAAACCTGCAGTAATTCATTTGAATGCCACAAGGTTGTTTTTTTTTTACTGTCTCTATCATTATGAGATCATGGTATAGACATGGGATATGCTTATATTATATATCTGTTTGCATTTTTCAATTCACTTTCAAAATTATTGTTGGAGAACCGAAGGTTGAATTTCCCCTGATTTAAGAATTAACAATATGTACTTAGAGCCTGTGAATGATGGCTTACATTGTCAGTGGAGCCACTCTGTGGGTTCTTCTCCTGGATACTCTGGATCAGGCAGGATGCAGGAACAGACAGCCACAGCTCACACATAGATTGGTGGAATTTAGCTGCAGAACTCATGGTGGGGTTCCCAGAAGCAACACACCAGTAGACTGGTGGCGAAAGAGAATTCACCCTTGCAGTGGCTGGGATCTGAATCACCGTCCAAATCCTCTCTAGAAGGGTAGATCAGAACAGTGAACAGTGTTAGAAGCCCATTTGACATGAATGAGAAGCTGATTGTTTGCATGTAGATTGCATTATTTCTCGCTATAAATGTTTTATCCTTCAACAGGCTAAGGTGCCGAATGGCAAAAAACATTTTAAGTGTAAAATCTGGATAGAAAATTGTCTCCTGTGGATTAATTTGACAGCTGACCACATAGCATTTTCTTTAGTCATAGGCATTTGGTTTAAAGCCAAAGGGTTTTTTTTATCAAGCTCTGAAATTTCTCCAAAGGTTGGTAAAGAAGATGCACATAGATCACAATATGATGGCAGAATTGTCAAAAATAAGTCTGAAATGGCTTTAAGGACTTCTGAAGAGTTAATTGGCTGTAAAGGAATCTTAGCCAACATTTGTCTATAATAGATTAGTAAGTGCATGTGGGAAATAACTTGAATTACAACAGGTTTCTTCCTCAAACTATGTTATTTTAGGTTAGCTAAGCCTGCATATCAAGTGTAACTGAACCACTTACTGAGGTAAAATGCCTTTTTAATCCAGACTTATTTATCACCTCTAATCACCTTGCTTAATTTACTGTTTTCAACAGAATGGATTCCATTGCATGTGATATATGTATTACTGATTTTTGTCTTAGAAATTTCTACTGTAGTCCATGGTGGAAGTTGTAGATAAGTCAAGTGATGCATTTATCACCTGCAATTGAATATACCTCTTTATCTTAACATTCCCCACCCTGAGCAGCTTTCGGTAACCTGCATATGAACTTACTTAACCCCATTTTTGAATGAGTACTTACATTGAAGAATAAGGAACTTTCATGTAGATGGCTTAGACCTTGCTTCATAAATTCCAAGCAATTAAAGTCGAAACACTTCCTTAATTATAAGAATAATCCAATGGATGTTTTCTGAAAGTAGACTCTGAGAGCAGTTGATCTAATGACTTCAACTTTGACTGATCTTCTCTTACAGAGAAAATGTCACACTGATCTTTATCACTAAGTTGTCTGCACATCTTGGATTGATAACACAACAGATAATGTATGATCCCTTCCACTTGGACATTAACCTTGGCCCCAAAAATATATCAATGTTAAAGGATACAAAAGCTTCCCTAATGAACTTCCATGATGAACTTAAACTGACCTGTGAAAGCAAAGCCATCAGCATGTTATTTGACAGACACTGAATAGAGAGTTCAATTGTTGAGTGGAATCAAAGCTGTGGGGACAAAGGTTTGGTGGCTGTTGGACAGATGCTGACTTATGAAGCAGAACTCTACATGTTCACAGACAACAGTCTAATCTAATCAGAATCCATTTAATTGGTAATGGTTTTCCTTAAATTGAGTAGTAACATAATCCAGCATACTAAACTGGAAAAGAATTAGTTTAAAATGAAAAACAATCTTGCTGTAAATAATGTGTAGCATTCTTACCGCATTTTAAAAAAATGTAACTCCTTGTTTGCTTGAGACATCTCAAAAGCATCGTTTTGTAATGCATTGGAGACATTTGTAGCAATCAACATATTACATATGGCCACATTAGAGACTTGTATATGCTATTTTTTAAGAAGAAACTGCCAGATCTAGCTTCAGTATCAATTAATGATCAAACATATATGTTATGTTCACACAGAATTTTTTTGCACAAATTCAGCAACATTGTTTTCTGTGCAGAGACTTTGGCATTGTCTCTGGACTTTGAGGGAATGTTCTACAGTGTATTCAGTAATACCTTTAGCACATACCACTGTGCACATACTCTCCTGTTGTTAAAACTTTAGACACATTTTGAACCTTTACTTTATGTATCCTGCAAGTGCATAATATGTGCAATCAAATTGCCTATACGTTTTATCCTTTTTTTTTCAACTTCACCTATATATTTATTTTTATATCTCAGACAGTGAGATACTTTGATCTTCATTTCCATAGAGTTTTGTGATTGATAGTCCATCAAAGCAGGGTGCAATATAATGTTATTCTATCCCACTGCATGTCCTGTGTGCATTCAGTTTTACATAGTTTTATTTTTACATACTTTCATGTTCCTGGACAGAAAGATCTCTGAAAACAGATCCAGGTTACTCATTGTGAAGGACATGTAAAAAATAGATGAAAAACAAAAGTAATAAAAAGTATAGGCAATTTGATCATACGTATTGTACTATTGCAGAATATGTAAAGTCAAAATAAAAGGTTACACTTAGTAAATTAGTGTCCCTGTATGGCAGGAACAGCACTAAGAAACTAGTTATAACACTTGTTTCGGTGGAATCATTTTAGGACATTTCCCTGCCAGTATCTTATCCAGCATTTCACACAGGCGATAATTTTAATTCATGTCGCAGGGAGATTCAGTATGCTGTAACTTTTCAACAAAAATGAGTTAATGCACCTAATTTGTAGTATGGGTTTCAATGTAATCACACAAATATTATATTTTCCATTGTGTGCTATTGATGCTGGTTATATTGGCAGAAAATCTGCTTGGAAAATAGAAATTGCTGAACTATGGCTGATGTGCAAATTAGAATTCTGCAATTCTGGGGCATACCACGTTCACCATAGTGAAGACATAAATATTACCACTGATTTAACAAGCTGAGTGCTAGACAGGTGTGCAACAGATTTAGAAGCACTGCATTGGACATTCAAAGGGTTAAATAGGCCTTTTTTATCCTTGGAATATTGGAGAGGTCTACAAAGCATTGCAAAAGAATGCATTGGAGTACTCTCTAGCATTTAAGAGGTTAAAAAGCAGTTTTTAAATAAATGTAAGCTGGTTTGCTCCAGAATTAAATGCATTGTAGATCACTCTAGCATACAAGGGGTTAAAATATCTTTCTAACTATTTTCAATGCATTGCGAACCCATCTGGCACTCAAAGGGTTAAATCAATAGGGACTGGTTTGTTCCAGAATTGTTCCACTTCATCCTGTTACATTATCTGCAGTATAGAATGTAAAACTCTGAATAATCATCTCTACTTAATATATGATTCCATAGCATCAAACACAAGAAACCCTCCAGTGTGAGCCCTGTCATAAGGTATGTTGCATACAATAAACAAATTACATAAATCTTTACAAAATTAAAAACTGGGGATAAGGCCTGGGTTGAAAATAATACTACAGTCAGAAATGGTCAATTTATTCTTGGGGGAAATCATATAAATAGTATATATATTGTGAATACTAAGAGGACAATAAAAGTATGCAACTCTGGATAGTTGAGAAATCCTTTACAAAGGAACACCACCTACAGAATGTAATGATGTGTTTAAATAGCTATGTTTTATTCTGCACCATGCCTACAGAGACCAATAGGAGTGATTATACTCATTTGTTTCATGTTTAGGCTCAAGCAAAGAGACCCATTTAGCATTAAAAATATATATAGCATGTCACAATAATTAAATAAGCATCATGTCATTAATCAGGTGAAGAAGGAAAATGAAATTTAATACCAATTTGTCAGCATTTGTAGCTTCATAGAAAGCATAACATAATTTGTTTTCCCTACTTGTGGCATTTACCCTTGAGGTACCACATTTGTGCAAGTGACATTATGGGGAAGAACATATGGTTGGTGATTTATTATGCCTGGGCTCCATTGTTTGACATTGCTACTAAGCTAAACTATAGCGGTGCTTCAGGGCACTCCCCAAACAGCTGTAGTATTTAATCAATGATATCAGATACTGCAGTGAAACGTTGTAAGCTGCTGCTTGTATTATCCCTTGCTCTTACCAATACATTAACATGTGCTTTTTGAAATATGTATGACACTTTGAGGGGTTTCCAAAAAGCAATATAAGTAGGAAATAAATTGAAAAATGAAAACAAAACACTTGTACAAGTAAATGATGTATATAAAAATAGTGTATATACCAGTCTCAGAAAGTCAATGAAAGCGAACCTGTATCCACAAGGAAATCTGTATTCACAAAAGATTTCCACAATAATGTCAAAATATATACAGATGGATATTGTAACGGAGCATAGTCCATTACTGGAGGCCTTGTCTGGGCCTGGAACTGTTATCCCAAGAACCCCAGAGACTGTGGACATTTCTGGGCCCAAAGAGACTGACAACCATGGACTGCTGGCTTGCTTCCAAGGAAAAGGGCAGTAAGGCTTAATTATTTCAGTTTGGGCAAAGTTACCTCTAATGTGTATTCTAGCCACTCAAGCCAGTGTTTTGTGAACTGTATTAAGACCCCCTGCCGTGTGTTAATTCATTCACGCCCCTCAAGTCTTTGTGTCCATTGTCTGAGTTCAGCAACCCTTTTGTGTTTGAAATGTAGTCATGTCTGAATCATTGTATCTGCTAGACCATCTGCTGCTGGCTCTTTGTCTTACTTGTTGTGATTGAATTATGTCCCTATTGTATCTGGTTGGCCCATTTATTCCAATGTAGCTAACTTGTATAAATATGTGTGATTTGTTCCAATAAAGTGAGAGTTATTCTGAGTGAACAAGAAGTCCTGGTGTCTTAAGTTCCTATTGTATAAAGCGGTCACTTTGACACCCATCTGAGCTGAGTATTCTTCATCGTCGACCGCCTGCTGCCAGCTTCCTGCGATTCAACTTCGTATGCTATCAGGCAGTGACGTGGACTCTGTTTTCGACCTTCTGTTGGTTCCTGCAATGCTTTTCCTGTTATCCGTTCGACTGGGAGTAGAGACCTCACTCTCTACTGCCTGGAGTTCCAGCCTGCGACTCTTCAACTGCTTCGGAGCCTTGTCAACCTCTCCACGACTTGCATCCTTCAACACAGAGTCGAAGACATCGGAGTTCAACGACTCTGCGAGTTGACAACCCGCCCATTCATCTGCTCACCCGGTGCAACTTCTGGCGCCAGTCCGGAGTTGAGAGGGAGAGACCCGGGAACAATGGCGGAAGGCGACGCGGTCCCTTCTTGCTTCCGTTACAGATGTGATGAAGGAATGGATGGTGAAGATGGAAATGATGATAAAATGGATAAGATGAAATTAAGAGAACAGGTATATTCAAATACGTTCTTGTGATATCTGATGCTGCTGCAAACTCAAATGACTTTGTCCATAAGATGAATATGTCATGGTCAGTGTCAACTCAGCCCAAATAGCCACCCCCTAAAAAATACCATAAAAACACTCCAGACATTCTCTTAAAGTTTCATCTGCAGATGGATTAAAATAAGGCCACAACATATACTGAAATAATACAATTCCATGAAACATTTTAATAAATAACATTAAAAATTGATAACGAACGTTAGATGAAAATTATGACCTGGTGTTTTCTATACAATTAGTTTCTGTCTGACTCTCAAACCCCAAAACCCTTATCCCAACTCTACTCCATCAAACATTCCCACTAAATGTTAATGTTACCCAATCCTAATTATCAGATACCCACTTAGCCAACTTGACCGCTAGCCTTACTACCATCCAACCCTAGCCTACTTGGATGAAGCACATGTTAGCCCAACAGCTGTAACTCCCACTCCTGAGACCATGCTCAAGAAGCCAGGTCCTGAATGAGGAAGGCAACACCATGTAGCCTGGGTTTCACACAGCAAGCACCCCTGCCATGCTGTGACAACATAGACTACCACAATTTCTTTGGCAATGCCACACCCAGCATGCCTCTCTCCATCTGCGTCCAACCACCTTATCCAGACTCCACCACTCATTGGCAGCAGCCACAGAATGCCACTATCACAACATGCCACCAATTCAAGGACAGGCAGGCAGGACCTTCCTCACTCCTCACTTTCCAACATCGAAATGGCTTCAGGAGGTCCACAATCCCCTCCGGCCCCTTCACCTCCTCCCCTCTCCTTCCTTATTGCATCTACTGGGAAGATCCAATCAGCTCCTGATTCCCTCCCCACCCCCGTCAAGTCCACCTTCACCCCAGTGCCTTTGGGGCTCCGGTGGATTCCAGTAAGAGCACAAAACAATATAAAAAAGAACAATAAAAGCAATCTAAGTGTAGTATCTGTAATAAAAGAAACAAAGTAAAAACAGTAGTATTGCATTCATATGATTCCTGTCTTGGGCTACTAGCATATCAAAGGTCTCAGGTCCCTACCCCAGTTAACCAATGTGCCTTGCCTGCAATCTCCCTTGTTTCCACCAGAACTCACAAATGGCACTGCTCCATATAATAGATAGCAAGAAGAGTAGACAATGTGAGATGATAAGCACAATGTATGTGAATACAGGGAATGATCTCTGTCTTAGATGGATGATTGATAATTCCTTCTAAGAGGAACTCAAAGAGAATCGTAGCAGTGTCCACATGTGGAGGCCTATGCTCTTGGTTCCTGATGGAACTGGGACCTGGAGCAATATTTTCAAATTGTCATGATCTTTCGGTAAACAGTAGAATTTCTGGTCACCTAAATATTCAGTGCAGGATTTGTAAAAATATGCTTCAGGAGTAAGTTACGTACATCTCTCTGGCTAAACAACCACTCTGTGCAAGCGCTATATACCACAAAATCAATGGTCAATGTAATCCTACCAGTCCCAATAAAATTTAAAGAAAATCTTCAAAGGCTTCTTGTAATTCTAATTATTGCGGTGCCACTCTAGAAAATAAGCCGCTGGCAGAATGACACTCTGTATACATGTAAAAGAAACACAAACAAGAAAACGCACAGGCTCTAAGTGTAGACTGTTATCAGTGGAATGGCCACCACCATAGGATATCACCTTCTTAGTGGTCAATAACCCTACTCACAAATGTATGAGGCTTAGACTTTCCTCGCAGTGTAACAACATCCAAAAAAAAGTAGTAGAATTACAAATAGCAAAAATACTAAGATAAAAATAAAAAACCTATTACTCTACCCTAGTAGATTATGTTTCTTATTTTTATCTTTGTATTTTTACTATTTGTAATTCTGCTACTTTTATTTTTGTACATTGTATGTGCATGCATTTTGAGTACTTTTTATATACAAATTTTTTTTTGTATGAGGTTGAGAATAACTTAAAATCTCACTTAATGGAAGCTGAGCAATAATTGTTGAATTTACATTGGTACCCATATTCCCAAGGGAGCACTTGCCCCCCCCCCAAGAGATATTGGCAAGATTAGCTATCACCCACCTAAATATATATATATATATGGACCTATTCAGAGTTCTAAGAAAAGAGAATAGAATTCATTTGAGCATTCCAGAGGAAAAATCAAGCCGAAGTGTGGAGCCATAAGTAACATCTAGAGGGGAAAAGGATGAGGACGGGAAGAGAGTGGTACCTGCCTTTGGGAAATAAAATAACATTTGCTATATGTTGTGTGTAAATTCAGTTTCCCATTGATTTCAATGCAATGAGCTAAGCCAAAAAAACAGAAAAACTGCACTTTTTGCATGAAATTATTTGCCAAGTGGGAAGTGCCATTATTCATTGATTTTGGTTTAGCCCCTTAACGACCAGCCGATCGTTGCGGCGACGCAACTTAAGGACAGTGGAGCATTTTTTTTTTTCTTTTTCCAGTTCCGGACTCCCCAAACAGCGTGCAGCAGCAAGGGGAGCCCAGAACTCCATAACAGTCATAGTACGCCATGGGTCGTTCAGTCAGATCGACCCTTGACGTACTATGACCATCAAGGGTCGTTAAGGGGTTAAGGAGAAACTTTTCACCCATCCTTTCTAATTTCAAGCCTTTTTTGATTCAATCTTTGTAAGTTTCAAATAATGTATTTTATACCATTCCTCTGTTTTCTTCCTTCCTTAGTCTCCTTCCTACCTCCATTCCTCCATCTTGCTCTATTCTCTTCCTTCCATCTTTATCCTCCAGCTTATAAATTTACAAAAATATGTATGTTTGGAGGGGACCCTGCAGGTCATATTAGTCCTGGGCCGCATAATTTCTAATGACAGCCTGACTATGTAACATGTACATGCAGCTAGCATTTGTAAAAGTTAAATATTCATACATTTAATTCCTAAAATATAATTCTACACATTTGTGTACATTTTGCTTTTCAGACATTTAATTAAAGTAGTTTCTGCTCATTGTAATGAGAGATATGAGCACAATCAATTGACTGTTCTTGTGTTCAGAAAGGTTGTATGCATTCAATATAATCCTGAACAAATAATTCAGAGCCACGGAAAAGGCAGGAATGTCTGCTCCCTCAGAGCATTTGTAACACCAGATAATTTAAAGAAGCAGTAAACTTTTTTATGAAAAAATATATATTGTAGGGATTTTCCTATTGAGTAAAATAAGGGTACTCCCACTGACGAGAGATTTATATTTCCAGAGTTATTACAGTTTAAACCCATGTTTTTTTTTACATTAGCAGTGCCCTCTAGTGGTTGAATTCTAATTAGATTTCCTGTTAGATTCTAATGGAGAGGAAAGTCAGAAAAGTCAGAGTCATACATTTCTTCATAGAATGAGATAGAAGCTGCCTGTCATTTCACGTCAGTTAGAACTATCAGGAAGTAAACACAGTAAATTCACTTCCTGATTATTTAAACTGCTATAATTTTTGAATAAAACATCTGACAGTGATGGGAGTGACCTTGTTTTATTCAGCAGGAAATGCTCTGTAAAATATGTGTTTTCATAAAAAAAAGTTTACTGCTCCTTTAAAACAGATGCTACCATAAAGTATAAGGTAATTAAATGTATATAATCCAAGTTCATTGTTGGTGGTTGGTTAGCTTTAATAATTACATCACATTTTTACCAACAAGTGCACCAAATAACTTTGAACAATATTTGGATATAAAGAAATTTGTACAAAAACTGACAATAAAGAGCAATTTTGCTAAAAGAGAGGCATAACTTTAAATTATATGTGGATATATGGAAATTCAGACAGAAACTGAGACTAAAGAGTCATTTTGCTAAAAGGGAGGATGTTACAGAACAATAAACTCTACAGATCCTTGAGGACTTGTTACCTGAATTGGAGGGAACTGCTGAAAAAATGACCGAAATGAAAAAGGACTCATATATAGCCTCTTTAAACCATAATCTAGATTTTACCCAAGAACACTTAAGGCTCATGTATTGAAGCATTCTCAGAGATGGTACTGAAACACATGAGTCCGTTATTTGGGAATCCTTGGAACTACAAAAGGAATTAAACCAAACAATAGAGAAGTAGTCTAAGTGCAGGGATGAACAGCAAACAGCTGATATTTCAACAGGACGACAAAGGGGGAGGTGTAGCAGTCATGAGTAGAAAAGAGACAGAAAGGATCTTAGGGAATGAGGAATCACACCAACTTTTAGCAAAAAATAAAAAACATATGCATACCAGATGGACTACACCAGATTATTATCTTAGGACTTTGGAGAAGGAATTATATCCATACAAGTGCTCCTCTTCATGGGGCCATATGTTTAAAGGGATAACGACAAAAAAACATCGTATGAAAGACAAAAATAAGTAATTGAATGCATGAACGACATTTTCTATAGAGTATATGACAAAAAACTAGTAATGTCCGTTGTGTATGACACAACTCCAGAACTGACAGGCAAAGGGGAGTGGTTAGGGCGTGGCTAAACTATTCTCCAGTGTTGTATAGAGGAAAAGAAAGTTTGTTGTAACTAAAGACAAAAAAACGTCTTTCAAAAGACAAAATTTGTACGTTAAGAAAAAAGTGGAGGGAATGTGTTTTGAATGTGAGAATTTTTTTCTTTAGTTAAGACATTTTTGTTGTTAGTTAAGACATTTTTAAAGACTTTTTTTTGTCGTTACATACGACAATTTCAGTCAGGACAAACGACATATTCCAATCACAATCGACACTCTCTGAAAATATTAATGAACCCAACGACACTGTACTTTGAAAAGTTGTTACAAACAACAAAAGCTATTTTGCTACTTCTTTGAACATATGGCCCTTAGAGGTGGAACACCCCATAACACTGATCTATTATCAGATACATAAAATTAATAAAAGAATTATGGACCTGTTGGGAAGGCCAATTATTTCAGAAATAAATTCATTCACAAGCAACCTGTTGCTACTCATTAATCACCACCTATAGAATTATGTCCAGGCTCTACTATCTTATATCAAGAACTCAACTCTCTTTCTAAAAAATTGGAAGTAGTTGAAAGGGAGGAAGACTTTATATGTATCACCTGTAATCTGACTTTTCTTTCTAAGTATATCAAATAGATAAAGCGTCTTATTCCAAGGGATGGGCAAAACTTTTTGCCTCAAATGTGAAACAGGCGGAAAATGACTATTTCTGATGACCGGGAAATTTACTGCAAAAAGTGCAATTTTTCCCACCTACTTAATCATATTGAAATCAATGGTAAGACTGACTTTCTCTATCACATGGCAAGTTTCCCTTCTTTTACTGCAGGGATAGTATAAAATGTGTATCAGGTTCCCTCAGTATGCCATTTCTGTACTTGTGAGAGACAGAAAAAGCAGCACAATTTTGAGCTAGTTAAAATGGGCAAATGAAGCAAAATTGGAGTATAGTTTAGGGAGTCTTGTGAGCAAGCAATCTGTTCTCTGTGCTAGTGGAGTCTGATGGATTTTGGGGGAGTGTGAAGGAAGAAAAGAGATTTATCCAAAATAACCCAAAATAACCTAAAATAACTGAGATATGCAGCTGTGATCCAAGTTCCTTTCTGATCTTCCTGGATGTTCTTTCTGGATAAGGGGGGTCTGGGCATGTGTGAAAGGAGACAAACAGATTTACCCCAAATACACAAATATTTTATGTGGCTGACTGAGAAAACACAGATAGCTGTGATCCAAGTTCCTTCCTGATCTAGCTTTTATCTCTGTGTTAGGAGAGTCTGTCTGTGTGTGAAGGAAGCAAAAGAGATTTACTCCATATACCCAAATATTTTGTGTGAGTGAAAAGAAACAGGCAGCTGTGAGACAAACTCCTTACTGATCTGGCTGTTTTTCCATGTTAGGAGAGTCTGGGGTGTGCAAAGGGAGCAAAGGAGGTTTACCCCAAATACCAAAATACTTTGTATGACCAAGAAGGAACAGACACCTGTGATCCAAGTTTCTTCCTGATTTGGCTGTTATTTCTGTGTTAGGGGGAGTCTGGGGGAGTGTTAAGGGAGAAAAGGAGATTAACGTGACTGCTGTGATCCAAGTTCCTTTCTGTTGGCAGTTCTCTGTGTCAGGGAAGTCTGGGTCATTTAAAGAGAGTAACACTACTTATAATGAAAAAAGGGGACAGAAAAGAGTTTGGCTCAAAGCAAATATAGAGAATGATCAGTACAATACTGTATATCTCAATGGGTATAATGGCTAGATTTGAGCATCAAAAGGACACCTTAATCTTAAACTTTATATTATCAAAAACAACGTGACTTTAAAAACAACTGTCCATTCTTTTTGTAATAGTTGTTTAAACCATCTTTATTTATTTAATAACTTGAGAGCCACCAAATTGGAGTGACTCAGAGGAATGGAAAGCAGGAGCAGTATATCTATTTGCAAAAAAATCTATTTATTGGTTTAAAAAGAATGGGGCATATTGCTATTTGCCAACATAAAAAATGTTACAGAATAGCACCATAAATATACCAATACAATGTAAGCAATATTAATATAAAGCTAAAAAGTCCTTTACAAAAAATTATTTTTCTTTTTAATAATTTAATAAATAGATATACTGCTCCTGCTTTCCATTCCTGTGAGTCACTCTAATTTGGTGGCTCTCAAGTTATTATTTTTAACACCAGTAAAAGTTCCGTGTGGCCATACAGAGGGCCAATTCCACAGCCAGCATTTGTTAATATGCGAGTTGTAATGTGTATGAGGAACAACACTTCTGTATAGAAGAAAGAAGGTGTGTGACCAAGACTTGAGGGGTGTGAATTGATTTGGATTAAACTCCAAACAGATGAAGGTGTTGGAAACTGGGAGGCAGTCATAACCTCAGAGACAAGTGAGTGTATGTCCAAGGGGAAAGTGAAGAGGGGGCAATTGCATTTGTTCTAACTACTACGCTCAGAGAGTCTGCGCTGGGTCTTTATTTTTCATGGTATTTACATTACCTGCATTTTTTTTATATGCAAGGTGTAAGCAAAGATCAATAGTGTTCATACATGCAGCTTTGATCTCAGAGTGCCAACAAGCTGAGCTATCATCAAACTTGCATTAGATTGAAACTTTTCGATAGCTTGAACTTGGAGTGTGCACAATAAACACATGATTTTGTACTTGATTTATTTGAAAGACTAGTGATACATTGTATCCAACATTTAGATAGAAGCTTTATTCACTACCAACAGCTAACTGTTAGTAACAGTACTAATATTGACAGTATTATTAAGGATTTTGATAAAGACTTTATGGACATTAGTTAGAAATATACTAATTAAAAGAAGAACACATTGAGATTGTGTCCCATTTTCCAGTAAGTAATGGATTCATTTGATCTATTTTAGAGGGATGAAAGGCTGAGCTAACCTCACTGGGCCTAGAACCTGCAACCTTACAGTTGGTCAAATTCTACAATTGTGCATTAACTAGCTGAGCCATCTCACTAGCTCTGAAGCTTCTTTAGAGGTTCTAGGATGTATTCTCTACTAGCTGGACCAAATCGTTTGTCACATAAATAGTGATGGTTTTAATAACCTAGTCATAAAAAAGAATGGATAGTTGATGTTTTTAAAGTCACATTGTGTTTGATATTAATAAAGTTTAAGATTACAGTGTCCTTGTGATACACACAACTAAAAATTAGACCCTTTGAGCTATTCAGTAACTAACTGTTATTTTTCTATATTGGCTTTGAGCCAATCTCTTTTCTGTCCTTTTTCTTCATTATAAGTAGTGTTATATATTATTAGAGCTGTGATACGTTTTCAAACTTTTCCCATCCATATATGGGCATATAAAGAGAGCAAAGGAGATTTGGCCTAAATACCCCAAACCTTTGTGTGGCTGACTGGGAAGATACAGACAGCTGTGATCCAAGTTTTTTCCTGATCTGTTGGCAGCTCTCTTTCTTAAGGGAGCCTGGGGTGTGTGAAGGGAGCAAGGGAAATTTACCCCAAATATCCCCCAGATATTTTCTAACTGGGAAGACACAGGCAGCTGCTTTCCAAGTTTCTTCCTAATAGAAGCCTTGGGGAAGGAGGAGTAGCATAGAGATTGTGTATATTTTGTTGGGGTTTTTTGTTTCAAGTGATAGGGACAGTTAAGACAAAAAAAATAAAATTGAAAAAAGTTTGACAGAGAGCTGTGATTGAGGCAGACTGATACTAGAAGAGATGGAGTATTTTGTAAATGGCAAGACAAACATAATAAATTCTATTGTGTACTTCATTGTAGAAATACACTCACTGGTTTAATATTGTTCAACAAACATACTAGGGGCAGGGTGAAAGGAGTGGGAGCAGTGCAGGGATGTCTAAGTAAAGTTTTCGTCCAAAAACTGACTGCAGCCATGGTTCCTGCAGCACATGTAATAAACAATGAAGATCCTTCTCTCAAGGAGACAGTTTGTCAAAGTCCCATAAAAAGTTCCACCATCACCAGTAATATTAATAAACCATGTAAGATCACTGAAGAGGACATTGGATCACATTCTAGTATTGATGGCATTAATGGAAGAAGGTGTAGTAGTTCATCCAATAAATCACAGTTAGAGTAAAACCACCAGTCCTCAAAGATGTGGAGGATGTGCTGACAAACCTTCTAAGGGGGAAAAGTAAAAAGAAATTGTTCAACACTTCAAAAAGCCTAGATGAATATAAAAGTAGCAGGGAAGACGCAGTGGACAATGCAAAGGATGACCTAATAACTAATGAAGCTGTTGATCTAAAATATATTTCTATGGCATCCTACCTTTTCTTCAAATACAGATGACGTTGAATGTGAGAGAAATGATGAAATGGCCTGAAAATTAGCTGAAAGGCTAAGGCTCAATCTTCTATCACTGAAAATGAGCATTATGCCTGTTTATAAACTGAGAAAGCAGTTGGAAAGTCTAACACTGGCCAAGTAAAGATGCCAAAATATACATAATCAGTATTGTCACTGCTTTTAAGTCCAACAATAACATCTATGGTTCCCGCTGCAGAGGAGTATGACTCTGAGTTTATTGTAGGAGATGACAAGAGTTGTAGAGCTCTCACAACTGCCACCACCAAAACTCAGACCATCTAAACCAGTCATGTTGTTAAAGCAATAAAACTGTGCCATTCTTCTGCCATGCACTTCCTACCCACACTTACTGAGTTCTTGGGACGGAGTCAAAATCTTAACAAAAATAATCCCTCTGGAAAGGCAAAGTTCCCAAAATGTTGACAGTTGACATGCTGCCTTATTCTTTTGTAGAAAACAGAGGTTTAAAAGAACTGAGGTCATGTGTTGCACCCTACTGACATATCACAAGTTGCAGTTATTTTTCAAGGATGGCTGTCCCAGAATTGTATAAGCAGGTGGTTATTGTGGTGCGCAAAGGGCTGGAAACATCAAACAGCAAGAAAATTCAGCTGACAAAAGATATGTAGACAAGTGGGCAGAGTGCAGACTATATGACTTTCACTGCTCACTGGGTTTCCCTTTCACCAGTGGGCAGCAATAACTAGCAGAATCAGGTGGCAGCCATTACATCTGGTTCTGGCAGTATTATTAAAAGACGGCATCAAAGTAGCCTATACCATTAACACGCCACTGGAGCATACAAAATTTTAACTATAATCTCACAAAACCATAACTGTATTAAATAAACTAGAATGGGTAAATGAGAATGGTTTGTACCCCACTCTTTGAAAGCTGGTTTTGTGTCTGCTGATGGCTCCAGTGTAATATCTGCCTTGAGAATAGGTGATATGGCGCATGTACCCTGCTAATTTCTAAAAATTAACCAATATCTAATACTATCTGGGTATCAGATAGCAGAAATGGAAAAAACACACCTGACAGGGAAACCCACTACATTTATATATATAACATCATCTATATATATAATATCAGCACTGAGATTGAGATGGAGGAGGTGTTTGAAGGGTTTCTACCACCTACCACTGTTGTGACCATTTGACAATTATCTGAGAATAATGCAAGCTTAAATTAGGCTCAAAGAGGACAACACCACAAATCATGAATATATGTATGTATATATATATAAATATAAATAAATATATATATATATATATATATATATATTAGTATGAAAGGCTGTGTACACGGTCTAAAGTGCCACCCAGCGGCCTCGACTGCTGCCCCCAAAGCCAAGAGCAGAGACAGGTGGTGAGCTGTTTGGAGTGCCCCGCTCTGGATCAGCATTTAGCCAGTCTCTACTGAGCATGACTGCATCATTCCAGCAGTCTCCACTGTGCATGTACTGCTACGCACACAGGGAGCTTCACAGCCTAGCAATTTATATTATATATATATATATATATATATATATATATATATATATATAAATAAACAGACTTGTGCTCCTCTAATGGGCATATGTAATCATCCTTAGTAAATCTAAGTGAAATAAGTGAGAATTTAGTCCCACAGATTGGCCAATCCATGTGTAAGCTTACCACCACGTCAAGGTATCTCACTTTATGGTAAGTCCTACTCTAATACACCTACAAATACTATCTAAATTAGAAATCCCTGAAGAAAGATGTTATTTTGAAACGCGTTGGAGGGGACCCTTTAAATTATATTTTGATGTTTTTATTATTATTTTTTGTGGGTCCCAGTGTAGTGCAATTAAAAACAGCAGACATACAATAAAATAAAAAAGGTGTAGATGAAAGACTTACCTGGAGCAGGGCCCATGTGGGCCTGCATTAATGAAGTGATTACATAGAGAACTATGTTCCATTTATATCCTTCCTCACAAGTCACGTGAGGAATGGTTGATACTAAACAGAAAGGGGGTATACACACTGGAACAGGCCAAAAAACCTTGTTCTTAAAGGTCAAGTGGGAATGAAATGAAAGGAATGATGAAATAAAGTAAAGTAATAATGTGTTTTTTAGTGATTGATTTAGATAAAAGGTGTTATCAGCCAATCCTCTCAGAGAATTTAAAGCAGCTTGGCTCACTTCCTGAATGTCCTTGTGTTTGTTGCTGGCTGCTGTGGATTCTCCTGTACTCCTGTTTATCTGTGTATGACCCTCCTTGGTTCTTGACCTCGGCTTGTCTTTTGGTATTATGCTCCTGGATCACAATTCTGTTTTGTGTGTTTTTTTGTTGCTTTAATAAAGGTGTTTTGCATTTTATATATTTTGTGTCTGTTTGATTCGTGGTCCCTAACAGTACACAAGAACTAAGGAGGCGCAGGCAAACCACCAAATTTTTTCAGGCTGGACCAGGTAGACCATTG
Organism: Rhinophrynus dorsalis; assembly: GCA_037306005.1. Classification (NCBI taxonomy): domain Eukaryota; kingdom Metazoa; phylum Chordata; class Amphibia; order Anura; family Rhinophrynidae; genus Rhinophrynus; species Rhinophrynus dorsalis. The sequence continues at coordinate 144,055,461 of CM074725.1, read as the reverse complement.
CATGGACCAGTTTGCATTAGCCCTCCAGGCTTTGTTACTCCATAGTGAGCGTCTGGCTCCACCGCCTCAGCAACCCCCAATGCAGGCTGTCTCTATAGCTGCTGCTGCTCCTTCTCCGGATGCCAATGGTGATTCCAATATAGCTAGAGGCATGACAGGGTCCACCTCACTTCCCCAGTGTTATGGGGTCAACCCTAACCAGCATATAGTATACAATTACCCTGACTTTGTGGCATCCTTTAAAGTGGTATTTGATGTACTGGGCTTCTCTATCTCGGCTGCCAAGCACCTAGTGTCCATCCAGCACGGTACTAGGATGGTTTCGGATTATGCCATAGAGTTTCATACCCTGGCAGCTGAGGTCGGTTGGAATAATGAAGCTCTCATGGCTGATTTCTCTAATGGGCTCACTGATATGGTTAAAGATGAGATTGCAGCCCGGGATCTCCTCAGAGATTTTGAGGAACTGGTCTCATATTGTACCCTGATTGACTCCCGAATCCATGAGAGACCTTCCTTCAGGGAGCACCTGTGGAGGCATCCCATCCATTTAATGCCAAGCTCCCTCTCCTCCCTCTCCTCCGTGTCTCCTAGTCTCAAAACCTCAGGCGATGTGGAGCCCATGCAGTTTGGGTTCACTCACCTTTCAGCTGTGGAAAGGGCCTTGAGGAGGAGGGAGGGCCTGTGCCTTTACTGTGGGAAAGCAGGGCACTTACTGCGAACTTGCCCCACATGTCTGGGAAACACCAGCACATAAGGTCCTATAGGGGACAGACCTTAGGTGGAGTCAGCGTCCCCGGCTATCCATTAGGATAAACCACAGATCTCTGTTGGGCTCTCTTGGGGCAAGATTTCCATTACTTCAGAGGCTCTAACTGACTCTGGTGCAGCGGGCCTCTTTATCGAAAGTGCCTTCACCAAGAAGAACTCCATTCCATTGCAGCTCCTTACCACTCCTCTTGCCCTCGAGGTGATTGATGGCAGACCCCTACAGTCACCGCAGGTCATGCACAAAACCTCTCCTTTATCTATGACTGTAGGGGTTCTCCATCACGAAATCTTGCAATTCCAGGTGATCCACTCTCCTCACTATCCTGTAATCCTGGGTTATCCATGGTTGTGCAAACACAATACAACGTTCGATTGGGCAAGGGCTGAAGTCATGGCATGGTCACCCAACTTTTCCAAGATATGCCTAGTAAAAGTGGGGAGGGTGTTAACCACATCCCCGGTCTCTTTGCTGCCTGAAGAGTACCAAGAGTTCCGTGATGTATTAGATAAGGGCCGGGCTGGTGAGCTCCTGCCTCACCACCCATACGATTTTACCATTGAACTACAACCTGGTGCCATACCTCCTCGAGGTCAAGTCTACCCTCTTTCTGTCTCGGAGAATAAGGCCATGGAGGAGTATGTTGCGGGTGCGCTGTCCCGGGGGTTCATTTGCAAGTCCTTTCTCCTGCCAGGGCCGGATTCTTCTTTGTGAAGAAAAATAATGGAGAACTGAGACCCTATATTGATTACAGGGGTCTCAATTGTATCACGGTTAAAAATGCCTACCCTATTCCACTTGTTACTGAGCTACTCGATTGATTAAAAGGGTCCAAGGTATTTACTAAGCTCGACCTGAGAGGGGCGTATAATTTTATATGGATAAAGAAGGGCCACAAATAGAAAACCGCATTTAAAATCAGGAGCGGTGTTGAATGATGTCCTCTGGGACATGCTCCTCCAGGACATTCTCCAGCAATCCATTTCCTCCTCCATGGAAAACCACCATGCAGATGTAAACCAAGTTCTGCAAAGATTAAGAGAAAATAACCTATTTTGCAAATTAGAGAAGTGTGAGTATTACAGCAAACAGGTCACTTTCTTGGGGTATGTAATTTCATAGGTTGGCTTCGCTATGAACCCTGAGAAACTCTCAGCTGTTCTTGAGTGGCCACGACCAGTAGGTCTCCTATCTCTTCAACGTTTCCTCAGGTTTGCTAACTACTATAGGAAATGTATCCACATTTTTTCCTCTAATGTAAAACCCCTTACCGACATGACCAAAAAAGACGGTAACTCCTCTCACTGATCCCCAGAAGCCATCAAGGCATTTGAGTCCCTAAAAGCTGCTTTTACCGCAGCACCCATTTTGGCACACCCAAAATCCGAGCTTCCATACTTGAGGTCGATACATCTGAGACAGGAGTAGGCACCCTCCTGTCTCAACGTACTACTCCTGAGAGCCAGTTGCACCCATTTGGGTATTTCTCCAAAAAGCTAAGTCCTGCGGGGTTTACCTATTAAATTGGTGACAGTGAGCTGCTGGCGATAATATTCTTTCAAAGAGTGGAGGCATTTGCTCGAGGGAACTTCCATGTCAGTCCTAATCCTCACGGATCATAAAAATCTCACCTACCTGTCTGAGGCTAATCGCTTATCTCCAAGGCAGGCCAGATGGGCCTTATTTTTGTCTTGTTTTAATTATGTGGTCTCGTACCTGCCGGGTACCAAAAATGTCTGGGCGGATGCCCTGTCTAGACAGTTCTCAGGAGCTAAAGAGGAGAGTCCTCCTAGTCCTATTATTCCTCAGGACAAAGTACTGGCCCCAATACGTATCAGCATAACATCACCCCTTAGGGAGAAAATTTGGGCCGCCCAAATAGATGCACCTGCTGAGACTCCCTCTGCACGCTGTTTTGTACCTATTAACCTCCATACCAAGGTACTCTCAACCTACCATATATCACGGTGCCCCTGTTTCGTGCTGCTCTCTGTCTGTCACTTGCTGAGTATACGTGATTGGCTGTCTGTCTTTAGCCCTCCTCATACAGCCTTTTTAAACCCAGGGTGAGCACTTCCAGGTTGCCCTTTCGTGGTGTTTCTGACTCCACTCTGCCTGACCTGCTTGTCAGATCTCTGGGCCTGTTTCCAGTGTTCCTGTATGCTACGTTCCGGTGTTCCAGTGTTCCTGTACATTAACGTTCCGGTGTTCCAGTGTTCCTGTACGTTAATGTTCCAATGTTCCAGAGTTCCAGCGTTCCTGTATGCCTGTATTCTGGGGTTCCTGTGCTCCAGCACCGTGCGGGTTAACTTGTACGCGTTTCTGAGTCTCATGCTCCAGCTGTCGCTTCGGCGACATTGTTCTCCTCGCTATTTGCATACACATTGATGGTTCCAGCGTGCGGACGCTGGTTTACTCCACTAAACCTGGTTGCGATATACACTGTTGGTCCCAGCGTGCGGACGCTGGTTTACTCCACTAAACCTGGTTGCGATATACATTGTTGGTCCCAGCGTGCGGATGCTGGTTTACTCCACTAAACCTGGTTGCTATATACATTGTTGGTCCCAGCGTGCGGACGCTGGTTTACTCCACTAGACTGGTTGCGAGATACATTGTTGATCCCAGCGTGCGGACGCTGGTTTGCTCCATTAAACCTGGTTGCGATATACATCATTGGTCCCAGCATGCGGACGCTGGTTTACTCCATTAAACCTGGTTGCGATATACATTGTTGGTCCCAGCGTGCGGACGCTGGTTTACTCCACTAGACTGGTTGCGATTTACACTGTTGGTTCCAGCGTATGGTCGCTGGTTTGCTCAATTAAACCTGGTTTGCTCCACTACCTGGTTGCAATACACATTGATGGTTCCAGCGTTCGGACGCTGGTTTACTCCACTAAACCTGGTTGCGATATACATTGTTGGTCCCAGCGTGCGGACGCTGGTTTGCTCCATTAAACCTGGTTGCGATATACATCATTGGTCCCAGCATGCGGACGCTGGTTTACTCCACTAGACTGGTTGCGATTTACACTGTTGGTTCCAGCGTACGGTCGCTGGTTTGCTCCATTAAACCTGTTTGCGCTATTTACCATTAGTCCCAAAGTGCGGACGTTGGTTTGCTCCTGTACATCCAGTACTGTGGTCATTCGCTGTCCACTTCTTTGCAGTTGTCTGATTATCCTTGACAATAGACTTCTGCTGATTAGACCTCTATACTTATGCTCTCTGCTGTCTTAGTCACCTGACAGCTGGTCTACTTGCTCAGGCTGCCCTGCCCGGTATTGGTGAGGCCTGTAGAACCTTGAGGACACCATCCTGTAGGTTGCCTCACCCGGTATTGGCAGGGCCGGTAGAGCCTATTACAGTACTCCTTTGGGCTGCCCTGCCCGGTATTGGTAAGGCCGGTAGAACCTTGTATATCACCATCTTTAAGGTTGCCTTACCCGGTATTGGCAGGGCCGGTAGAGCCTACATTTTGCATGCCATTGGGCTGCCTTGCCCGGTATTGGTAAGGCCGGTAGAACCGGTATACGTCATCTCACGGTTGCATTACCCGGTATAGGCAAGGCCGGTAGAGCCTGTCATTAAACTGTCACTTGGGTTGCCTTGCCCGGTATTTAGGCAAGGCCGGTAGAACCTATTGTATGTTCTATTACTTTTGGTAGAACCTATTGTATATTCTATTACTGTTGTATTGTTATGTATGTTTACCCTACGGGGACTGCCTTTAACTTTTAATAAAGTTAAGTCATTTTACCAAACCTTAAGTCTGAGAGTCTTCAAAAACCGTGACACCATAATACTAAGTCAGCAGGGCATCCCAGAAAAAACAGCATCTTTGGTCAGTTTCCCATCTCTTCTGGTGGCCAAAAGTTAACAAAGATATTACTGCCTTTGTCACTGCCTGCGCAACTAGGTATCCAACTTCCTTCTCCTCGGCTCATCACTCGCAATCAAATGGGGCCGCAGAAAGGGCTAATCAGGCCTTGGAGCAATTCCTGCAGTGCTACATCTCAGACCATCAGAATAATTGGTCGGACCTGCTACATTGGGAGGAGTTTAGACATAACAGTGCTATCTTGGCATCTATCCAGCTCTCCCCCTTCTTGGTAAATTACGGGTATCTCCATGATTCCAGATTTGTGTACTCCCCAGGGGATTCTGGCACTGGAGGATCATCTCCAGCAGATCCGTTCCTCATGGGTGCAAGCCCAAGAGTCTTTGTGACACGCTCAACAATCCCTGGAGCTCCAGGCCAATCATAAACGCCTACCCGCACCCTCCTACCAGGTCGGGGAGAGGGTCTGGTTGTCCAACAGAAATCCCCACCTCTGAGTGCCCTCTCAGAAACTGCCTCCCCGTTTTGTGAGGCCTTTCCATATCCTCTGACATGTGTTGCCTATGCCCTAGACCTCCCTCCCAATATGTGGATACACAATGTGTTCCATATCTTGCTACTGAAACCCCTGGTATGTAATCGTTTTACTACGGTAACTCCTCTACCCCATTTGGTGCCCACTGATGGCCATGAGGAGATCGAGGTCAGCTCCATAGTTGATTCTCGTAGGTTCCAAGGGAGGCTTCAATATTTGGTCCATTGGAAGGGGTATGGTCCAGAAGAGCGCTCATGGGTTCCAACCGCAGACGTGCATGCCCCTGCCCTCCTCCGTGCTTTCCATGCACGCTTTCCCCATAAACCTGTTCCTACCCCGGGGGGGATCATTGAGGGGGGTACTGTCAAGGTTTGGCTGAGCTGCTCTAATTCTGCTGTCTGAGCTAATCTAGAGCTCTGCTATCCATTGCTGCTGCCTTTCCTTTCCTGGGTCAGGCTGAATAAGCTGACCTCTCTCTGATTACTCACCTGACAGTTATCAGCCAACCCTCTCAGGGTATTTAAAGCAGCTTGTCTCACTTCCTGACTGTCCTTGTGTTTGTTGCTGGCTGCTGTGGATTCTCTTGTGCTCCTATTTATCTGTGTATGACCTGGCTTCCTCTGATGATCCTTCTGGCTCCTGACTCCTGGCTTATTCCTGATATCACTAACTTCTTTCTCCTGACTCCTGGCTTGTTTCTTACATCACTGAATGTGTTCCTGACTCCGGCTTGGCTGAATACCCTCCTTGGTTCCTGACCCCGGCTTGTCTTTTGGTTTTATGCTTCTGGATCACCATTCTGTTTTGTTTGTTTTTTGTTAAGTTAAAAAAGGTGTTCTGCATTTTATATTTTTTTTGTCTGTCTGGTTCCTGCTCCATAACAATACCAAAGTAGGGGGAGAATTAAGAAGATCCTGTTAAAACACTGGCATATCTTAAAGAGCATAACATACTTAAAACCAATAATCCCCAAAGAACCATAATCATTAGATAAGCCGAAGGCTTGAAAAATAATTTTGCCTCTAGTATGATATTGAAGCAACATACCACAGAGGGTATCATTAGTGTTGAACATGGTTCACACACCTACTGATCCTATATGGATATACTTCTTGTCTCATGTGTCAACATATTAGTCACATAAAAAAATAATTCACATCTACTAGCTCAGAGGAAGTTTCAACCTTAATGAATACAACAATGGCATAACAAGGAATGTTATATACTTGCTAGAATGCCCCAATAATATGTAAAACTTTGGAAGGACAATGCACCCCCTGAAAATGTCATGAAAGAGCGAACAACCTATTACATTTTGTGAGAAGGGTATGAGGAATTGATCAAGTACCATCCCAGATTAAGGGTGGAGACCACTTTTTGAAATTAGCACATTATGAAAACTTTTGGATATATAAGCTATACACCTTTCTATAAAAAGCACAGAAGGACATGTTTTTTCATGCCTACTCCAATTCACCTCACTACCCTTAATGTCTACTCTGTATGTGACTGTTCCATGTTTCATCACACTTCTGCAGATAAACCACAGGATTATATCCCCACATAAATAATTACTCATGAACTTTAAGGCATAACAACATTTAGGATCTCTCCTTCTAGGTGAAATCCATATGGCCACAGAAATATGGTTTCCTTTATGTAACCCATTTAGCAGGATATTTAACCAATTCCTTTTATTCTGTTAGCCCTGGGTTGTAATTTTATAAATCTCCCTCATTTCCCATAGTGACTTTCTATGGGTTTACTTCCCATTCAATAGATATAGCCTCAAGTATTATCATGCAAGTATTATGGAATAGGACCTCAGTTCAATGCACCTATAAGGAAAATAAACACAATAAGCTTCCCTGCCACATCAAGGCACACAAAATGTAGGCAAGTCCCTATCTGTCTCAAATCTGAGAGCATGTGTTTAGTATAATGCAATTAAAAAACTGTGATGCCAACGTACCCCTACTGTGAACAAAACTCTTGTGAGTGAAATAAAGGAGTTATTTATACCTTCTCCAAATCAACTACAACCTGAATAGATAGGGAGCTGCCAACCAAGAGAAGCAGAGCCAAAACCTCCCAAATTACATACAAAAAATATAAAATATTCAGGTTGCTGGCAAGCTTAAAATAGCATTTATTAATAGTATTCAAATAGTTACATATGTGTGTATTCAGGAGAGCAGCAAGAACTATATCCTCTTGGCTACATATATACAAATTAAAGCAAAAGGAAAGTCTGTGTATCACAATAAGGGTAAGTTGTTATTACTGTTTTTTAATTGCATTATACTAAACACATGCTCACAGATCTGATGCAGATTGGGGCTTGCCTAAACCTGGGGTGCACTGATGGGGCAGGCAAACTTATTGTCTTTTGGAAAAAACATATAATTAAACCCCACTGTTTATCATTTATAGTAAGCCATAGGTTATTTATTTATAAAGGTTTAATTTGTATATTTAGCCAGTATATAGTTCTTGCTGCTTTCCTGACTATACTCACATGTAACTATTTGAATACTGTTAATAAATGCTATTTTGAGCTTGCCAGGAACCTGAATATTTTTTGTAAGAAATAAGAAAGGGTGAGACAACAGCACCAGTATCCTTCAGACAAAGAAGCCCAACAGTTTTGAAACATGTTGAAGATCTGAGGTAAGCTTTCAGGATGTGTGACCAAGAGAAATTGGGCAGGAAAGCAAGAATAGTACCAAGACCAGCAATCTGACTGGCAGATACATGCAGCCAGTAGCTTTAAACCAGGAACCTATCTCAATGATCCTATACTTCTTCTTCATCAAGTAAGAGTACACCTGTCTGAATTCTTCAGAGTTTTCTGTGTAGTCTTGTTGAAGTGGTTGAAGTGTTTTATACCAAGAATTGAGGAAGTAAGTGCATAATGTGATAGTGGGACTAGTCCTGGGATCCCACCTATATTTCATAGAGAGTCTGTGCATAAATGATTTTAGGCTGCATGCCATATACTGTGATACCTATATTTTTATCTAGATAGATAGATAGAGAGATCGATAGATAGATAGATAGATAGATAGATAGATAGATAGATAGATAGATAGATAGATATATTTTTTAAATCAGATAGGCCACATGGACTTGCCTGTGGATCTGAGCTACTTTTTGTGCCAGAAGATCCATAGATTAGGACAGGGGTGGGCAATGTGAGGCCCTGCTGCCTGCCAGTGGATGATTTGGGTTGTACTCCAGCAAAGTCAAGGGAGTCTCATATTGTGCCCCCCTGGTTTAGAAAATATCAGTATTTTACTTCTTGACAGTGATCTCTCTCAATACAGCTAATTATGCTCTCTACTACTAAGAGTGGAAACTACTCTAGAGGAGCATATGCATGCTCATGGATGGGGTATAATACAGTATCTTAATTTGCAGTGCTTACATTTTGCTAGTCTGAGAAAGCTGCACTGAAAGTTCACAGAGCACTATTGGTGCACTATAAATAAAACTCTATATTACCCTCTTCCTCCTGGTCGCAAAGATTTTAAGAGCAGCAAACAAATCCAGGCTGAGATTTCTTCTGTTTACGAGAATAAATGAGTGTATTTCCCTACACCAAGCAAGTCACTCTCTGTTCAGAATTTAATAAGTATATAGTGCTGTACTGAGAGACTTAACTAATCAGAAATTAAAGGATATCCCCTAAACTATATACCTGTTTGACAATCTGACGAACAAGAAACAGTTTGCAATGCAAAATTCTTTCAATGACAGATCCACTTTAATGTACTATTTTGTTGCTCAACATGGAACATTAGCAATTACCAGCTATTAACGAGGAGATCAATACAATACCCTTAGGCCATTGATTCACTGAAGGCATGTCTTGATTACTGTGTACTATGCTCTATATAATTAATTACACATTTTTCCTATTCAATAAATTGTAAAATATATTTTACTAATCTGCAATGATGAGGGCTGTTCAGTTAAGTCTGATACAGACCTTTGTAATGTATTGGACACACTCTGGTGCTCAATAAAGTTAATAAAGAAAAGGGAAAGGTCTCAGTGACTCTTATTTTACTGGCTACAATGATGTGTGATGATGTAATGCCAGCCAAGACAGGAAACAGGTTGGATTGTAAGGGGTTACAGTGCCAATGGGCCAATCACCCTCTGCCACCCCTGTAGGTGCACCCCTGTGCATAATTGTATAATATTATTTAAATGAATGTCTGCTTTACAGTATTTTAAACATACATACATTTTTGTATACATTTACTGAAAATTATTATCTGGCATGCATATATTATGATAAAGTGTAATTTATATCAGATACAAGAATCTGCATCTGGCCTGAAGAACTTTTCAAGGATTCTCCTGCAGGTGTCACTCTAAGACTAAGTATTACTTTCAATCTCAAATTCCCCTTAGTTTTCATTCATTGAGTCTGTCTTGCCATCCTCACAGAATGTATTTATTTGGCAACGTAGACATCTTTGCTTGTCTCCATCCTAGATTTGTTTTTCTAATTTCTCCTCACTTTTATGTTCACCAGCTGCTTTATTACCCTACAGAGCTTTCCTTCGCAATCTTTCTTTCTTTCCTCTCTCTCTATTTTTTTCTTCGTTATGTGCATTCCTGCTTACAATCACTGTCTCTGGTCCCAGCTGCCTCTTCTGATTTTTCATTACAGTTTAATTTAAAACTGGGATTGGAATGGAAATGTCTTTTTGCCATGTGGGGTTTGTGATGCCTGTGGTTTTATTGCCAAAGGCAAAAGCGTTAGTTACTACTGTTTTTTCTAGTGTACAAATGTGAGTTGTGGGGGCAACAAGGGATACAGAGATAAATGTACTACACAGCCAGGACAATGTAACTATGTATTATTTATGGCTTGCTTGGCATCATTTGATATCAAAGAGACCTCAGCTCTCCAAATGCATCTCTCTAGACGTGAATTACCTGTACGTCCTTCCTCAGGATTTCAAACAGAACAGGATAGAAATGTAGCTTGCCAATCAACCTTTCTAAAAAGATTTAAAACACTTCACGCCTGTTCTTTGCACCATATAGCATTTTCCAGATGTTACATAGCGTAGAGTACTGCCTAGAAATAGACAAGAACGTGCTTGAACAGATGATAATCAAGTGTGTTTTATCCATCTGTTGTATAATGGAAATTACCTGAGTGGATGACCTCAGACTGGCTTGTTCAACAATGGAAAGTAGGTTCAAATTAAGTGAGCCACACTAAATAAAGAGGAAGGGATTGTCATTACCCCGAGAGGCAAACCCATGATCTCTAGAGAGGTTTCCATATAAACAAGTATGCAATAAAGGTGCTTAGACTTTTTTGTTTAAAAATACTGTTTTGTTTAATTCTGCTTCCAAATTGTACTTTTCTGTGAATAGACTAGGGGTGGGCAACCTGCAGTCCACCATATTTTGTTGAACTACAACTCCCATCATCCTTAGCCAGCTGCTGGCTGGCAGAGGATGGTGAGTGGTGTGTCCAACAACAAATGGGGGATTGCAGGTAGCATTTTCTGGAACCAAAAGGTTTAACCCCTTGCATACCATAGGGGTGTGCAACTCATTGGTAAGGAAACAATCACTCTCATATTTAATAAGATATTCTATTATCCCTATGTTTAAAGGGACAGTAATGTCCCATAAAAAAACATTTTATAGTTTTATAGAGCCTTAGAAAATAAGCAGAATGGTGCAAAACCTACCTCTCAAACCGCTATGGTTAAGAGATATAGGGATTCAAAGTTCCCTTCTCCCTCCCCTTCTCCTGATGTCAGCTGTAAAGCTGACAGCAGGAGAATCGAGTTGTGCGACTCGAGGAGGTTCTGCAGCAGAGCAGAGATTGCGTTATCTATAAATAATTAATTAATTGGAAAGATCTACAAAGTGTGCCTGATTTGCAAGCACACTTTGTAGACATTTCCAATGAATGAATTCTATACAGATAATGCAATCTCGGCTCTGCTGCAGAGCCATCTGCTGGTCCCGAGACCGGAATCTCCTGCTGTCAGCTATACGCTGACGTCAGGAGAAAGGGAGAGAGGGGTGAACTTTGAATCCCTATATCTTTCAACCCATCACGGTTTGAGAGATCGGGTTTGCACCATTCTGCTTATTTTCTAAGGCTCTATAAAACTATAAAAAGTTTTTATGGGACATTACAGTACCTTTAAAAGAAAGCTGAAGTAATTATGGAGACAATACCATAGAAAGCAAATAAATAGCCTTACTCATTTAACCCTGAGTTCCAGCGTAGGGCCCATTGCGTTGCTTTCCAATATGCTGAGTATCCCCTCTGACAGTAAAATGGTTAAATGGGGCTTATAAACCCCTTCAGTGATAGTGATCTTTCCGGTCCATTACATCACAATTCACTGGACTCCTCTAGCATTCATGGGGACTTGTGAGAATATGCCAATGTCACCCATGACATAGTCAGTTTACCCCAGAACTACTCAATTTGTCTTTTGAACACAATGTCCTATATCATGAAAAATCTTCAGATACACTATATTGCATATTCTCTATGATTTCCTTAAGTAGTGTGTTTTATGGCATAACTACACAATCAGACCAATGTATAGTGGTAGTGGAAAATAACAGGCATTGTGAGGATTTAACTTAGTATGGATTGTAGCCGATACAGGATTGAAACTGATTTACTAAAAAGTACTGGCGCAATTCTGGGGGAAACCATATGCACCACAGGGGACAACTAAATACTTACAAAAATCCTCAATGATATATGTAGGACGTTTAACTCCCTGAATGCTAGAGAGGTCTCCAATACATTGTAGACCACTCTAGCATTCAAAGAGTTAAATGCCCTTTCATCAGATAAACTGGGGATTTGTATTTCTCTCTTGTGGCGCATTTGGTTTGTCCCAGAATCACTCTAGTTCTTTTCAGTACTTAAGCCCCATTTTGTTCTTCAAACTGCATTAATCTGCTTTGTCTAAATGATGGCTTGAGGGCAAAATGTGGTTCCCAAATCACTTTTGGAGACCCTCAGCCAGATAACTTCATTTAACTCTTCATGGACCAGATGGGTGTGCAACACAATGTTTTGCAATGTGTTGTGTATCTTTCCAGTCCTTTAAGGGTTAAAGTAAATAAGTATGCTCTTATTGTAAGAGATGTAGTAAAAAGTCAGCTGACAGGAGTCATTTCGAGGTTTGGAATATTGAACCCCACAGCTGGCAGGGTGTGGCCTTCACTAGTGAATGATGAGAGTTAGGTAACAGATTTCCCTTGTGCAAACAGGCAGGTGACAACTGAGGATGTTTGCTCTCCAAAGGCTAGATTCTATTACTGGTGCTAATTTTATCTCTGCTTTTATCTCAAGTTTTCCCCATAGACTTCAGTAGGAAAATGTTTGATAAAACGGGTGTTAACATTTAGCACCTGCAATAGAATCTAGCCGCAAATATCCAAATTCATCTCCATTGTGGAGTCACAGAGATATCGATGGGGTTGATTTTCTTATGTCTGAATCAGCTGTTACACTGCACTGTACTACTGCACATTGCAACCCCTGCTAGTTTGCCTCTTCCATGAGAATAGATTTGTCAATAATATCAGACAGTGGCTAGTATGACCACAAGACCTCAGCCTCTGGTTACTGATCTTGGTATTCTTAATGAACCCTTTAACCCTTTGACACTCAGAGGGTTAAGGACCAGAAGGATGAGACACTTGTTGTTGTTAGCTTTTCTTTAATATGTTTGACTTTTCTACACAGATAGCCATGATGTATTCTGAGTAGACTATATACTGATATTTGAAAGTGAGGCTGGGTGGGTGCACTAAGTTGTCATATAGAGGATGTCAGTTTACCTTAAAAAGTCTCAACTTCCTATGCCTTAAGTAAGCATTTCTTCAATTAAAAACATTATAGAGCTTGCAAGCCAGGCACACGTTGTAGACCATACCGATGTAGTAATTATAGTTAGATATCCCAATGTCAGCACTCCTGAAGAGCTGCCTAAAGTCGGTCTACCGGATTCAGCCTCTGATAGCTTTACAGCTCGTCAGGCAGAAAGGGGAGGGAGCGGATGTCTTTATTTTCTTACATCTCTCAAATTATAACGGTTTGAGAGATGGGAATGAGGGCGTTAAGTATTTTTTTTAATATTCCTATGATTTCACTTTCAGTTTTTTGGGGGGTTTACTATCCCTTTAAAAATCTGGTCCCTAATTCAGAACATGTACAACTTAGGAGCTAAAGCAAAACAGATCACACAAGATTCCAATAGGTAATAAGAAATGTCTCTGTTACCTAAAACATAATCCATCGCTAGTATTCACTTTGGGTGGAAAGAGTGATTGCTCCATAAGTAAAAAATGGCAAGACTCAATTCACCAGAGTCAAAGGTTAAATTGTTCTTATGTGTCACTGCTCACCTTGCCCACTCCTGGCTGTCTCGCTATCACGGAGGTTGCTGTTTCCGGGTTGCAGAGGCTGTCCGGTTGCTCATGCGCATTATGCCGCTGTCCTCCTTTCTGGTGTCTGCACATACGCCCGGCTCAGCTTGCTGTTGGATGTGCCTCCACCTATCCAGCACGACTCCCAGGCGAGCCCCCATCCTTTTCCCTTCTCATTGGCCACTGTCCTTTATTTGAACGGGCTACCCCAGGTCTAGGGTGCCGTTCCATGAGCTTCTTAGCATTATAGCCTTTGTGTTCTCTGCTTTGAATTGATACCCGTTGCTGACTTTGGCCTGTCATGACTTCTCTCCTTGTCTGCTGCATTACTTTGATTTGATTCCTGTTGCTGACTACTGACTACCCTCTGACCATGGCTTGTCTCCTATACCTGGCTCCTGATCTTCAGCTTGCTCCAGACTACTCCCTCCAGTTCCTGGCTCTGATAATCGGCTCCGTTCCTGACCGTCGATTGGCCTTTGCTCCGGGTTTCTATTCAGCCAGACTTCCAGCCTGTCCAGCCGGCCTGGTTCTGCACAGTTCCCAGTGTACTCCTATCCTGGTTGCACCTCGGCTCAACTGGGGTGGAACAATCTGGTTTCGCGACCAGCACCTTGAACCTAGCTTCGGCTGCAGCACAGGGGTATCTGGCACACCGCCACCGCTCTTAAACCTCACTCCCTAGCATCACTCCCAAGCTTCTGTACCAGTGCCTGCACCACTCGGGTCCCTATCCCCCGAGGTGGTGACATTATGTTAGACTAGATTGGTGATTCTCAGCTCCAGGCATTGGGGCACAACAGCAGGTCAGGGTTTAAAGATATCCCTAATTAAACAAAAGTATATCAACTACAATGATTACCTACCTGTGATCTGAAAACCCACACTTTCTGTGGGTCCTGAATTGGACAGTGGCAGCACAGTGGCTCAGTGGTTAGCACTGTTGCCTTGCAGCACTGGCGTCCTGGGATCAAATCCCACCAAGGACAATGTCTACAGTGAGTTTGTATGTCCTCACTGTGTTTGCGTGGGTTTCCTCCGGGTACTAAGGTTTCCTCCCACACTCCACTAAACATACTGATAGGTGAATTTAGATTGTGAGCCCCAATGGGGACAGGAAGCAATACGAATGTAAAGCGCTGCATAATCTGTGTGTGCTATATAAAAATAAAAAATTATTATTACATACATTCAGCAATCCTGGACTAGACGTTATGGCAAAAAGAAATCCGGAAAAATTATTGGGCAAACCAGATGCACTATAGGGGAGGAATAATATGTATACATATGTTACATAACAACTGTTAAACCTTCGGATTCTACAGAGGTTTCCACTGCATTGCTTCACAATGTGTTGCAGGCCTCTCTAGAATACAGTAGTTTAATAAACTGTAAAAAGTAAAGTCTTGATGGATGTATTCACTAACGAAGCAAAACATAGGTGTAACTAGAACATTCTGGACCCTGGGGAGAAATCCGAGGCTGTTCCACTACATGGTCTGGAGAAAGTCTGAATAACATGAGCAGGCACAGACATTATATAAAGTTACAGATTAAGTTTGAATTAAATGCTGACACAGACCCAAGGTGCGATTCACCTCGTTTGGATCTTAGGGGTAATAATGAAAGTGAGAGGAAAAACAATGAATTTGCTGTGCTCAGGAACCGGTTCTCATGATTCATGATTCATGACCCACATGCTGGCAGTTAACCCTTTGGTGATTGGTGTGTCCTATACTTTGCATTGGACACCTCTCTAGTGCTGAAAGGATTAACAAAGAAAATGGAAGGGGCTTTCCATTGTTATTCTTAATCTACTTGATGGCAGTGTCCATGTATAATGATGTCAATACCTGTTAGGCAAGATAGGAAAATGACTGGATTGTAAGGGATTACAGGTCCGTGCAGACTCAATAGTCAAAGCTGCCCCTTCGGCACCCCTGTAGCTATACCCCAGCAACAGTCTGTAATACATGTTTCATGTAACTATAATTTATTTTTTAACTTGCATTTCCAGCACATACTAAAAGTTACCTTCAGTACCAAATAAATGTATGTGAATCATATCTTTAATTTTTCATGCTTGCTGACAGCTTGTTTATCCAATGGAAGATTATGTTTGTGACTGCATGTAGACACAGAGCTCAGTGTTTTCTAATTGTTTTCTGTCTCCACACTCCTCCTCCTCAGCTCTGACTCGTCTAAACAGAACTTTTTACCTCTGAAAGTAATTTATGTCCAAATCAAACAATAAACACATTAAAGCTTGGAAACATTAACCCTGCATATTACAGTTTTAGACTTTGTTTCAAAGAGCTGTACTTTAAGAAATGTATAGAAAGACTGAAAAAGTTTAATGTTAGTGAATGATGCGGCCCCCATTAGTGGAAGTGTCCTTGTTTTACTAAGCAGGGAAAAGCCCCCACACATATATAACCAATGTAACCACTTTGTTCCTCAAAAGGGAGGACTACGTTAAATGTCTGTTCACCCCTAAACACTCATTCCCCACCAAATTAGGCAAGCAGGATGGATCATTGGTTCATAGCCAGGGGGTAGCAAATCTGGGGTAATTTGTTTCTGTAGCCAAAAATATAATAGCTCTTTAACTGCCAGAGAGGGTGACAGCTTATCACTCTGCAGTTTTTTGTCCCATACCTCACTAGAGGGCATCCAGTGTCTTATCTAATCCACCCCGCTCCTCACTTGTGATGGCACAGTTGGCTTCCCACACAACTGGAATGTTTGGGTTGTGACGACAGTAAGAGGAAGGCTTTGGCTGCCTAAACTGATTGATTACAGCAATCAGATTGGCAATCAATAGCACAGAGAAAATTAAGAGGTTTGTGGTGCCCCCATGAAGAGGCCTAATGTTTAAAAATCTTAATTATTTGCAAGGGAGGGCAGGGCAATGCTGAATCTCTGTGTCATACAGACTTGGCTGGCAGGTATGCACAGACAATCCAATACTTTATAAGAGCTTGGCAATTCAAAGGACAACTTCATTATAAATGCTTCATTAAGGGCTGTATTCAAATCCAGGAGATAATTGTTACCTCCCGTTTTATAAAAAAAAAAATCCTATTGAAGTCTATGGGGGATACTTGGAGATAAAAACAGAGATAAAATTAGCACTTGCATTTGAATCCAGCCCTAAATGTCCTAGTAGGAAGACACTGGCAGTATGGATGTGTCTAAAATTCCACTATGGCATTTAAGGAGACGAGTAAGGAAAGTAACAGGCGAAAGAAATGGGAAGGCTGCTTTTCTTGTTGAAAGTGGTGATGCCATTAGGGGTGGACAAAATTTTTCGCCTCAAACCCAAAATGGGCAAAAAATGGTGCTTACCGCCTAGTGGGAAGATTCTGGCAAAAAGTGCCATGTTCCCAGGGTTTTTTTTCTGTCTACATAATTGCAGTGAACTCAATGGAAGCCTGAATTTCTCCCCATCACTTGGCAGCTTTCTCTTTTTTTCCTGCAGGCTTATAAGAGGGGTGTCAGGCTTTTACATCATGACATTCTGTGTTTGTAAGAGGAGAAAGCAGCATATTTTTGAGTTAGAGAAGATAGGCAAATAAAGTAACTGAAGCATAGTTTTTAAATAGGACATTTGTTTTCTGTATTGAGTCTGGGGAATTCTGTGGGAGAAAAAGGGATCAACAAGGAGGTTGAACCAAAATACCCCAAAATTCAGTGTGACTGACTGGCACGGTACAAGGAGCCGTGATCCAAGCTCCTTCATGATCTGGCTGTTTTTATCTCTATGTTGAGGGAGTCTGGCGTGTGAGAAGGGAGCAAAGGAAGTTGACCCCAAGTACCTCAACATTCTGTATGACTGATTTGATTTGACAGACACAGGCAGCTGTGGTCCAATGTCCTTGCTGATCATGCTGTTATTATTGTCCTAGTGTTGGACGTGTCTGGGGTGTGGGAAGGGAGCAAAGGAGGTTGACCTCAAATACCCCAACATTTTGTCTAACTGATATCCCTCCAGAATCCTACTCTTCTTCAGATACAAATGATGTTTGAGAGTGAGAGAGATGATGGCATTACCAGGAAGTTAGTTGAAAAGCAGTGACTCAATCTTTTCTCTAACTAAATGGAATCCCGTTTTAATGTAAATTTTGTTTTATTTCTTCCCCTTCTTCCCCTGATCCGTTTGTTAAGCGTGTATGTGTTTGTAAAGATTTATCTTATTGTAAAGCACTGTGGAATATCATGGTGCTTTAAGAATTAATTATAATAATAATAATAAAACATAATAATCTTAATTAATCTATATATTACTTATCCAGTGTTAACTGTGAGCACAATTATAATATCGGAGAGGTTTTCCATTCTCATTACTCAATTAATTAATTACATACATTACAGTCAAATTAGCATTCATATGTGAGGCTCAATATATATATAGTATTTCTCTGATCTCATTAAGAGAGATCAAAACAAGTGAGAATAGCTGAGATTTATAATTAATCACTAATTGCTTATGATAATGTACCCCAATTAAACAAGTTAAGGAATATGGTGTCAGTTAATGCTCGCCTCATATTTCACTTATGAAGTTGGTAGTGCTCAAGCAGAAGATAAGTTTATGGATGTGGGACCAGTCAGATGTAGCACATTAGAACTTCCAATAAGATTGTATACTTTACCATCTTGAGGTGTCCAAGACAGAAGATATAATTATGACACCAGAACAGAAGGAGGACCAAAGATTCCATGCTGAGGAACTATCATAGAGTTAAAATCACTGTCCTATAAGTCTATTTACTTTACAACATAAGAAAATTCTTAATTATGTCTCATTTTTGTTCTTCTGACCACTGAGAACATATCACAAGACAAGAGGTGCACAGAAAAGTAAGAGCTCAGAGATAATATGAGTTCTGTGGCAGGCGTTGTCCAGGGAGTCGTTGTGTTTATTATTATTTTAAACAATGTTGGTCAGTTTTGGTGTTACGGGTTAGTCATAAACTTAAGTACTTTTATAGATAATAAATAATTATTCCCAATTTCCTAAACATGTGGATGGAAAATCTTCCTTCTTAACTTGGAGAACTATTTGCAAACAAAATGTGAGAGGCTCTGAAGATGAACATAAAGCTCAATGCATTGTTCTATGGCTAGTCACCACTCACGTTTTAGCTCTCTAGTGTGAATACAGAGGAGAAATTTCCACTCACACATCCTGCCCAAAAAGGGTGGTCCCGTTCCAGAATGATGAGCAAGTCCCATCTGCATGGGAACTCCATCTAGCCCCAGATGTACATTTTGGCCTTGCTGGATCTCCTCAATGAGGTGCAGCTGGATTCCCTAGTCACTGAGAGCAAGAGGTCCACATCTGGATTACTCTTCACTCTTAGGGAGTATTCAAAATGTGAGAGGCATAGGAGAAGTAGTTGTAAGAAGATGGTGGACAGACATCTAATAATATTAAATAAGAGTTTTAAAGTGTTTTTTACAGGGTTACATTTGTTATATATACAAATACACAAGGGGGTTAAAGCATTGCACACTGCAAAATATTAATCCATCAAAGTTCATGCAAATGCAGCATTAATAACAATAAAGTATTGTTATTAAAGTGGACCTAGCTCCTTAAGAAAAATTAATTTCTTTTACAGAGAATCAAAATGAGAAAAATGATAAATTAACCGTATGTTTTGGTGGCATAGTACGGCACTTTATGACAATTCCCTAAACAGTAATATGTCCTGTTTGAGGCCAATGTGTAAATAGAAATGACCCAAGTGTGCAGGCTCTGCTTGGATTCATTCATTACACATTGTGTATTAATATTGGCTCAGAACATAAATTAATTAATAGGGATCAGCGAACGTTTTTGCCACAAAAGCTAAACACATGAAAAACAGCACTTTGAGCTATCTTTATGGAAATACATGCTTTTTTGTTGGAGCGAAATAAATGATAATAATGTAATCCCCCCCCCATGTGAAGACTTTCCCCATTTATTTCCATCAAGATAACTCACCAGTATCAAAGTAGGTGTCAGATTTCTGCACAATGCCAGTCTGTGCTAGGGAGAAAGACAGAAAGCTGCTGAAATATTGATGCTAGCTATGGTGTTCCAGGCTATATTTGTTGATGAAGTTCCCAGTGGGTAGTTGCCTAGAATCTTCCCAACATCACCCCAAGCGTGACCCTCTGGCCAGAAGAATAATCTTTGGGTGAGCAATTGTTTCAGTTTCTATAATGCAACATGACAGTAACAGCAATGTGTGTGATGTGTTCTATTCAGCCCACATCCCAAATGACTTAAGTGACAGCAGACAGGCAAAATGAGGGAGCTGAAGTTAAATGATTTACTGTATTGAGTAGCCAGTTATTGAAATCATGTGCATGGGAATATTTTCCTTGGGAAAACAACTGCAATGTGCACAGTTTGTGAAAACGTTGTGAAGAGGAGGAAGAAGGAATCAAACCTTGGCACATTTGCTCTAATTAATCACATTCAACCTAACAACTCATACGTTTATGATGACAATGTTAATAGAAATCAGGTGCTTGCTATGCCCCTTGTCTGTCCCCAGCAAAGACAAAGTGCCCAAATTCCCAAACTTAAATGCCCATTAAGGCAAGCCCCACCATCCCAGAATGACAACAGCATCATCAATTACCTTGTCTTCTGCTAGGGTCTTAGCTGGGCGTATAGTATTGTCCCAAGTGTTGCTCCCAATGCAATCGGGGTTGTCCCCTGCACTGACATTGCTATTACCAGTAGACAGTGCTTCTGTGATGTGAGTCTATGGCAATATGTTGCTACACATTGCACACTGTGTAGTACAATGACCCTATCTGACAATGTTTTGGAGACTAACAGGATGCAGAATGTAAAGTAACATCAACAGTCTGTCCACCCTGTAGAATATGCAGGGCTCATTGCAATGAATGTCAGTTGTTTTAATTCTTTGATTGGTAATGAGTCATCATGACCCATGGGAAGTGAATCACCCACCAATACCAGGCAGTTAATTAAATGCATTTAAGGAGTCTATGAGA
The DNA here is from genome assembly GCA_037306005.1 of Rhinophrynus dorsalis. Lineage (NCBI taxonomy): Eukaryota > Metazoa > Chordata > Amphibia > Anura > Rhinophrynidae > Rhinophrynus > Rhinophrynus dorsalis. Next base: position 144,034,845 of record CM074725.1, on the reverse strand, counting down.
TAGCTGGTGACAGCTCACTTGTAATGTTGTTGTCACTTGTCATTCAACTACCTCATCACCGGGAACAAAAACATTTTCAAATTTTACCTTGCCAAAGGCCTGCTCTAAGAGTTAATAATCTTTTGAAGGCTTACCTTGCCATATGTCTCAGCCTTGTAAAAAATGTTAGCAGGCGAAGGCCTTCAGCATGGTATGCATGATCCTGTGACATTTGATGCTCAAATTAGCAAACACCACAATGTCTATGGTGGTGGTGATAACTATTCCCATATCAAGATTTCTCTCTCCCATGCTTCATTTGTTTTGAGTTAAGAAATCTTTTTTTTCACTATCATCAGCAGCAGCATCCAGATACTTCCTCCTCACTTTGTGGTGACATAAGTGGTGCACCTGGTTACGGATGGGTGAAAACTTTCTCCTCAAACCAAAATTGACAAAGAATGATAATTAATTAATGAATAATTTCCTGCAAAAAGTGCAGTTTTTCTGCTTTTTTTTCCACCCAGCTCATTGCATTGAAATCAATGGGAAGAAAACATTTTCCCCACCCCATGAAAGTTTTCTCTAATTTCTACAGGCATATAAGAGGGTGTCAGGCTCTCATAGCATGTAACATAAAAAGACAAAGCAGGAACCCCTGCAGTACTAGCACACCTTGAAGTAAAGAGAAACATCCTAAAACTTCAATAGAAGAATGGGAGAATACAAAAAGGGTGCCCCTGTGTGTATCAATCAGATTAAAGGTCCGTAACCATCAACAAACACCCTTCAGGTGTAAACTCACAAATGGCTGGCAAATAGTATATACCAGTTTGTTTCAAAGGAAGGCGCTATAGCAGATTGTGTCTCCAGGTGTCCCTGTAGCTCAAAGATACAAAAAAAAATATACTTTTGCTATCAAATCCAGGTCCTTAAAGGGGAATTTCCCTGCCGCCCAAAGTTCTGATGGTGCCACAACCTAGGGGGTCCACCACAAGGAAGGTATTCAGGAATATAATTTCAAACAAGGAACTTGGTGCTAGGACTCTCCACCTGGCCCTATAATGAACAAACAGAAAATCCCAAACAGTATCTCTATCGTAAATGTATATATCCCTTTGTGGTCCATATAGGACAACTAGTTGACAAAATCACAGAAAGCCACACAGATAACTATATATCAGGTAACGAAGATATATTTATTGAAATACAAAATACAACAGGATAAGCAGCGTCTTAAATCAAGACGTTGGTGCTCAAACAGGGAGTCAGACACACCAAACTTCACCTTTAAGCTCTGCAGCTGATCACATTTCTGCATCCTATATAGATGCCAACCCACACAAGACGTCCAGGTGCACACCAGCTCTACAATGTACCAGATGGCTCAATAAAATGAATTAGCCATGAATAAAAAAATAAACTACCTCTAAAAATATATATCTAATCTTATTATCCACCCAACATGAATAAAGGAGCATATGTGTACACATACATAAACCTCTTAACCTCCTTAAGGACCGGGGAATCCGCACCGCGATCCGACTGAACGACCATGGAGCAATTTTTTTTATTGCTCCGTTGCGTTCCGGACTCCCCGAACATGCATGCAGCCGCGGGGGAAGCCCGGAACTCGATGACGGTCATAGTACATCATCGGTCATTAAGTCAAATCAACCCTTGACATACTATGACCGTCAAGGGTCGTTAATTGCCATATATCATAAATATACCTATTGCTTGTCAAATAAATGCTCAAAGTGTTAGAAAACCAAGACTCACACTATTAAAAATATATGTACAACATAGGATATACTTGAGAAATTCTTAAAAGTTATACCTAAGTTGAATACCTAAAAGAAAATATACAGCTACTCTAAAAATGTAGCCAGGAATCATCCATTTTGTCTCCAGCTTTCTGAATGCTAATATAAATAACCTGCATTTTTTATCCAACTACTTGCCCTTGATGTTCATCATATACATGCTTTGATACACTATGTTTCTCAAACCTATAGAAATGTTCATTAGATTTTCACTTGATCTAGTTTTGAGTTTTTTGCTGTTCTCCCCACAAATTGAATTCCACAAATGCACGTGATCATATATAGTTGATGTGGGGTCGTATTCCTGATAATGGAATTTTTACGATTGAAGTACGAAACAACAAATAAGAAGTAATACAAGTTCCTGAAGGGAGATCATCCAGGGTTCCCAGTTACGTGGGAATTTCAAACAACGGACACCAGGAATAATATCTTCCTCTCTGGAGAAAAATGGTTCTCGATGCAAGGAGAGAAAGGCTTCAGAAAAGTGAGTTACCGGTAACTATTATAATAAGAAGTCTGAAGGAAAAGAATTACCAGTGATAAGTACACAAATACCCGACTAAAGTGGGTATATTGAGATAAGGTGTACTATTTTATCGAGACCACAAAGAGAGAGAAGTACATTGTATGAATATGGCTGTCCATTAAGAATGTATCAAATGTGATGAGAAGAAAATACACATGGATTACATACGGAGAGTGCCATAGTCGTATATTGGAAGATATATTTATTTATATATGCTCACAAGGAGAAGAAATTCAGAGTATTTATGGAGTATATAATTATGACCCAAACATTTGGAAAAGAACTTTTGAGTGACTATAGATCGATATGTAGATATTTTTATTTTTTATTTTATTTTTGGTTTTTTAAATTGGGATTTTTATATTTTATTTTTTTTAGTATATATTTCTTTAAAGGCAATGTTGTAGTGTTGCTTGTATAGTACAGCCGCTTTGTAAAATATATACATCGATATTAAAGAAGGTAGTTATAATAATCATTTTTAAAGGAATGGTGATTTTGTCGTATGAATTTGTGCATTTAAGAGTATTTTGAAAACTTTGGGTGTCACCTTGGGTTTTTCCAGTGGAAGTGTGTTGATATATAGAAAATATGTAGAGTTGCACTTAAACTGACCCTTCACAGTGTATTCTTTATAGTAATTCTAGAAACAATTTTGCTACTGTCTTCCCTTTTGATATGTGTGGGCATCTGGTTTATGGTTTACTTCCACATTTAAACATTTAATTCCATTTTCCAAACTTATTTACAAATATCAGTTCCTTCCTTCTTGTTTTCTTTAATATCACTAGGTGCTATTATTTGTTTGATGTTTTTATTCCACTTAAAGGATATATTTGGTTTCTCACCTATAATAGAAACTAGGATTGGGTAATTCTGAATGATATACCAATACTAGTTAAGGATATATGTGATATTCCTCCCACATGCATTGTAAGTTGTAAAGAATGGAAACCACCCTTCTCTTGATTGTTTTTTTCCTTCCTTATATTTTAGTAGTTCAGTTCTACTCACATTCTTGGTTTAACATATGCCTCATCTAGACATCTAGACATCAGACATCTAGGCATACCCATTTTCTTCAAACTTGATGATCACTTGTGTTTCTTTTTCAAATGTATCCTCTAGAGTACAGTTTCTCTTTATCCTTTGTAGTTTTCCATAGGTTATGTTGGAGATCCATTTCATATGGTGTCGACTTGTGGCATGTAAATGCCCACTACTATCTATAGGTTTCCTAGAATTCTTGACTGCTATTTTATGATGATTTTGATATAGCTCCACATTTAAGAATACTATCTATACCTTATTGATGTCCGAGGTGAATCAGGCCCAGATTCTTAACATTAAGATGTTTCATAGAAGTTCCTCGTTCATCTACTGTATTTATCTTCAGTACATGCAGAGTTGGTCACTATACTGATTGTTGGTCCAAATATACTGGTCCTCCCAACAGATTGGCATAGCTGGGTGTAAAGCTATACCCCATAGCTACTCACTGTTTTTGTATATAAAATGTATCCTATCTAAGTACAAATTACTACATATAGAGAAGATCTTCTACATCACTTTTTTGTTTTTCTGTTTGCAGTCTGTATTTCTGTGGGATCCCAACCCATTGTGATTGAGCAGAAAAGACCTTTTAGTACTATTACTGACAGTCTGCGGATGTTTATTTCCAATTACTTATAGAGCATATTCTTTAGAGCTTTTATTATCCAGTTCTCATTTGTTGCATTGTTTCTTCTTTTGAATATTTTAATTACATATCATGGGTACTTCATTGAGGGATGGAGCAAGAACTTATGGATCACACTTAGTTTTTGGTGCATCCTATCTTTGGGTACTCAGTACTCAGCCATGTCCATGTCCTCTTATCCTGCCTCTTATTAAAATGCTTCATAAAACAATGCTATTGAGGCCCGTGTACCAGTGTTATTGAGGTCAATGTACTACTTCTGATGTCTTATAGAGTTCCACACATTCTGTTTCCAGGGAAATATGCTTTAAAATATAAACAATAATAAAACTCTGGTTGACTATAACTACCATTTGAATTACAATATTTAATGAAGCTATTTAGAATTACAGCAAATTAAGGATTTGAGTTGGATCTAATAATACATTTCCCCTTTATATGCTTATACACATAAAAATAAGATTTTTGCAATAAAACCTATTTATTACATAAACTATGTAAATAGGCATCAACTGGAGTCCATTTCAACATGAAAAAGAAAATTTTAAACAAAAAGTATTACTAATATTAATTAACTGTGGCAGTTTAGTACACAAATATCCTTACATTGTACTTGTATATTAAGCATAAAATATTAATATTAATTGGCACATTAAAACCTTCTGCTTAATTTCTGGTGCTCTTCCATGTGTTTCATAATGGTGCAAAACAGATGTTGCAATTAATGAAGACGTTAATGAGAAAAGTGACATTTAAAAGCAGCTGTATTCATCACTCAAAGATGAGCTCCTTTTCACATCTTCTGTGAGATCACCCATTTCATTCATATAGAGCCTTAATGAGAATTTTAATGGGAAAGGAGCAGAGACTGAAGAAAACTGGTTAATTATAATTGGATTAATGTAAAATCTTGATTATGCTGGACAAAGTTACTCACGGTCTTTCACCCAAGGGGAAGAAAGACCACAGTTTCTTAGTCCAAAAGTAAATATCCAATAATGGTTGTATATTTTGCTGTAAGTGCAATGAATCTTAAAGTACCCATGTAGCTGGAAAAAGAGCATAAACAAATACTTCAACAAATACATTTACTGATTGAAATCTGATGACAAAGCTATGAAATTTAGATGTTGCTAGAATTATCCTTCAAGATTAAAATTATTTGTATGGCAGATCAATATTATAGCAGTTGCATTATTCATATACCAGAGTGGTTTGTCTAACTACAATGTATAAAATGGCATACACATACACATTCACTATGGTGTGTGTGCCATTAGCAGTATTAAAGTTGCAAGGTGGTATATGTTATAAGGGAACAATGCCTCCTTGTAAGAAAAAATTTTTTCATAATAAATACATGGGGAGTTTGTCCCTGAAAAAAACAAATATGGCATAATAAGTCTTCAAATTGTACAATTTGTTTTAATATATTCACCTTTCCCTAAATGTCTTTGTGTCCAGTATATTCAGCTAGTTTCCTCTTTTGCCTGACCTTTTCTTCATTTAAAAGATAAGTCCATTTACCTCAGAAGGAGCAGCATTAGCTGAGCATGCTGGTTGAGATCTGAACAGCTGTCATCACAAGAAAGAGAAATTAAAAAAATGTTTTACTTGAAATTGTTTTTATTAAAATAGGACAATTGACAGCAATATAGGAGTTGCTGTCAAATGGAGAGTAACATGGGTAAATGTAAAAATAAAAAAATGAAAAAAGGAGAACTCTATAATAGAGGTAGATTTTGTTCATATAAATTCCTAGGTTGAAAAAGTCAACATCTAGCACACAGCCCCATATACAGGGGAGAAAGCAATCACTGGAAACAATGCAGAGAAAATAGGAAGAAAACAGAAAAAGGAGGAAGAGAGGGAGAAAAAAAGAAAAGGGAGGGGGCTATGTGACCCCAGCCCAGCTCACAAGGTAGTACTTTGAAAACTATGATTCCAGGGACACTAAATCTGAGAGTAGCCCTGGAGGATAACCCTAAAATTGTGTAAATCAATTTTTCATATAGTAAATGTGTGCTAATGTATCTGATTACATCTTCAATTTTGTTTCATGTTGTAGTTATATTGGTTAGGAAAGGCACTGCTTGGTTACTGGTTGTTAAAGTCTATAAATTAGAACTGAGTACTGATCAGTTCAGAAAACCTAGAGAAAATGTAGGATCTGTTCAAATCAATTCAGAATGAATTGCATATGGACAGTGGGTTAAGAAAAGATGGGCAAGGTGAGCATGGGAGGCACACATAAGAGGGAGAATGTAGAAGAAGGTGGGAGCGAGCAGTGCAGAAGATGGGAGATGGGTAGAGACAGAGCATAAGAAAAAAGGAGAAATTAGTGAGAATATGAGACAACAGGCAAAAAGGGGAAACATAAAGCAGATTAGAATGAGATGGGGGGAGAGCTGTTCAATAGTGTTGCCTGCCTATGAACCCACTGGAGTAGATTTCCTGCTTAGTTCAGACATATGATAAGGACTGCAACCTGTTTTACAGATATGACATCTGAGGGTAAGTGACCCATTTTTTAATTTAAATTATCACATGGTCATTTTTCTGTAATCTGGCTAAAACAGCAAAAGAAACACAAAATGAAATACTTGGTTTATAAAACCTGGAATGTGCCTTGAAAAACAATACATTTCATATAAATTACAAACTTGCAGAATAATTTCGCTGATCCCCACTGTTAATAGAACTTTTCACTCATCCCTACTGTTAATAAAACTTACACTGCAAGTTAGGTGCTTCAGGATTTATGAGCCTAATGTATAAAGTTGACCAAACCAGAGGCACCATACCAAGCAATTAGCAATTCCCTAAATGCCCCACAATTTTAGTGGGGTTCTTAACCCTTTGAATGCCAGAGAAGTCTTCAACAAATTATTTTGGAATGCACTGGAAACATCTAACATCTAAGCGGTAAAAAATCCATTTAAATCACTAATTGCATCTGGTATGCTCCAGAATTGCTTCACTTAGTTTTCATGCATAAGTCCCTGTGGATTGTATTGTACATGAAGAAATGCAGGCCTAACAATCTTCTTTAATTATTCTCTATTGCAATGCTGTTAAAGTAGGACAATGGAAAAAAACTTTTCTATATGACTTTCTCTTCATATAGAATAACAACTGATATTAAAAAAGGTCAAAGGTCATCCAATCAACTCATTCTGATTGTCAGTATTAGGATGAACAAGTGACCCTACCAATACATTCATTCTTCTGACCACAAAGGGATATATTCCAGACAAGGTCATGGACAAGTCAGTGGAATAAAGCTAGAAGGTTTAGAAAAAAAGGCAGAGGGTAATGATAGCTTCTTTGCATGAGAATTTTCCTCAGGCAAACATTTGTTTCCTGTGCTAGCAGATCACATCAGGGAGCATCCTCCACTATCTGTCATGTTACAAGCAATTAACATCTTCCCTCTCAGCGAGGATCCTACTTTTTTCACTGGTTCCACCAGTTTGGAGCTCTCTATCACAACAGATCATGCTGGCTGCTCACACATATCTTCTCAATCCAGCCTGGGGCCACACTACAGATTTTAAGCATGTCTGGGACTGATGCACAGCTTTATTACCAGTACGAGGATAGATGTTCCTGCTTAGAGAATTTCAGAAGGCTTGATTTGTGGGAAATAAGGGTTAAAATATCTCTAAGCATCTTTAATTAAACATGCATCACACAAACATGGAATGGTATGCAATACATGTTCAGTGCAGCCACAATTAATACTTTTCTGCCAAAAGGGTCCTGCAATGTATTTATATGTAAGCCTATTTGGCATATAGGTGGTTAATTTAGTTAGTTCAGATACAACTAATCAACAATGCACTGAGCCAATAAGTAATAAAGGAATATGGAAGACAATTGTTTACCAGTTATGAGATTAGATGTGCAGTTATGTAAATAAGTGGTTTTAAATCGTTTTAACATTATTTTTCACTGATTCTAAAATTAGCTGTAAGACAAAATCCTTAATTATCAAAATGTAATGATTTTAGCCTTCAAGTGCCAGAGAGTTGGGTTCTGATTAGATTCAAACAAATACGGATCTCTCACCAGGGATCACTTTTTGCTTCCATAACTTTTAAACTTGTTCCTCTTACATACGATTAATGAGTAAAGCTGACAAAGATTCAGCTTTCAGGATAAAGTAAATTAAGATTTAGACCATTATTATTTAGTTGGGAAAAAAAATGACATTAATCAGACAAAAAGTGATAGCTAAAAGAACCTGAATCTGAACACACTGGGACGAGATAAGGAGCCCAAGGGATGTCCAAGACAACTTCACTATAAATAGAGGTACCATAGGTGTGGATGATTCGGAATCCGGGAGGACCTAGAGTCCATAAGTGTTGCAGGAGTAATGTGGAAGTTGATACCCACATAAGGAGAATCTGCTCAATGATTTCTTTGCCTTGTCTGAATTGTATATCTTGTAAGTGTATCTTATGCCAGGGCTGTGCAATTGGGAATAAACATCCACCACTTTTACATTTCATCTTCTGTTTTTTTTGTGCCCATTTGTGTTGTGGTATAGATACTCAAGTGGTGTGACGGAGGATCATACAAGTGTGGTGGCAATAGAGAAGAGGCATCAAGTAAGGTGCATGGATTACAAGTGACTAAGCCGGATTGGAAAGACTGTGGTTTGATTCATTTTCCATTTCATCTTTCATTTTTCATCTACATTTGTATGAATGAGGAACTGAATTGTCTCAGAGAAAGCAATCATTTTATATAGTGATTTTAAATCAATTATTATAATATTGTAATACAGAGCTGCGAGTTCTTCTGGACTGTTGGGGCGCTCTAGTGGGGTGCGGGTCGGCTCACCTTACATTGTATAGCGGGTAGGGCAAATATCCGCATCACTATTTTTGTTTTTGTTCCTTTTACATATGTATGCATTAAACCCCAGACCCAAAATTTCAGAATGGGGTTTAATGTTTAATGCCAGAAAATCAACACAATCACATTATTATTTTGACTATGATCAATGGAATTTTAGAATTTCTTCCATTGTGTTTTTACAGTTTATTTCCTAAGATGCGACTCTTCTCATGGTGCTGTTATATAAGCTAAATGATAGAGGAAGTGACAGAGTCACTTATTAGTTGAAAATTAACCCCTTGGATGCTGAGAGATTTCCCACACATTTCTACTCAATACACTGCAGAGTTCTCAGGTATTCAAGGGATTTTTATGAACAGTGCACAGAGCTGTGCAATCTGTTGGTGCTTTTAAATAAATTAAACTAATTATAATAATAGCAGTGCTATATATTTTATGCTGGTTTTAGTTTCAGGATTAGAGAACTATTGATAATGTTTTTCCTGTATAATAATGTATGTGCTTGTGAGGGAATAGTGTAGAGAAATTTTAATTAAGCTAGTGACCTATGCCAGAGTACAAGTGAAACTAAAGACTGAAGCACCAATGGACAACAGGTTTGTAGAATGAAATCAGAAGTTGTTTGTCTGTCAATGTTTCCACAAAGGAAGTACCTGTATCAGGACTTGTTTGTGGTCAAAGACATAAGTGCAAAGAAATGATGAAAAATAAGCATCTGTTTTAAAACATCAAACCTGTTGCACATCTGTGCTTTATTTCCTTGTCTTTTCTGTTTGATCATTTCCTCACAGTTTGATTCTCATTGCTGGAGTCTATCTTGATGTAATGCTACAGATGATGTCATCATCAAGCAACCAGGGCCGGCGCCACCTATAGACGAGGTAGGCGCCGGCCTAGGGCGCACAAGTACTTGGGGCGCGGGCATGCAGCGGAGAAGAGCTGCGCCCGCACCCACCACACCGGAACGCAACACAGTCAGGTCTGTGTTGCTACTGCGCTCCTTCATAGTGGTCGCTCTTTAGTAATGCAGAGCGCGCCGGGAGTCATGATCTCCCGGCGCGCTCTGCATTACTGAAGAGAAGACGGTGCGGGAGCTACAGGTATGTGATGGGGGGCAAGTTGGAGCTGATGGGGGCAAGTTGGAGCTGAGGGGGCATAGTGGAGCTGCTGGGGGCAAGTTGGTGCGGATGGGGGGAAAAGTGGAGCTGGGGGGCAAGTTGCAGCTGATGGGGCATAGTGGAGCTGCTGGGTGCAAGTTGGAGCAGATGGGGGGCAAAGTGGAGCCGATAGGGGCATATTGGAGCTGAGGGTGCATAGTGGAGCTGATGGGGGGCAAGTTGGAGCTGAGGGGGGACAAAATGGAGCTGGTGGGGGACAAAATGGAGATGGTGGGACAAAGTGGAGCTGGTGGGGGCAAGTTGGAGCTGATGGGGGCAAGTTGGAGTTGATGGGTCAAAGTGGAGCTAGTTTTGCCTAGGGTGGCAAAAATCCTTGCACCGGCCCTGCAAGCAACCATTATAACTTGTGCTTTTCACAGATAACAGGACAAAACTGATGTATTTGATGGGCTGTAGTAGATGAGGTGACTTGGAAGTCACCTTGGGACTCGTTGCATGTGATGGTTCCTTGTAGACAAAGCCCATGCAACCCTTCTATACAATGTTAGATATCCCAGATCTGCCAATGAACTTAAGAGTCATCTGCAAAACCAGAAATCCGTTAATAAGATTAAAAACAAAATTGTGTACGTTTTGAAAAAATAATTATCTAAAAGCAAAGTGGTAAATATACTGTAGCCCACTTTAAGACATTTAGACTAGGATGGTAGCTGTTGAATCTTTCCAAACCATTTTGATCCAGTGACACCTGAATGGAAGAGCAAGTAGTCCTTGCACTTAAGAGTACACCTGACTACAAGACTCGTACAAGGTCCCCAAAGTATAAGTACGTCTCTGCTGTACTACTACCTTCCCCAAAGGTCTTCAACAGAGACAATCTCTTCCCATGAATTTTTAAATGGTAGCAGGATTGTGTGTAAATGGTTTCTGTAAGGATATTTAACTCTAGTTGATTGCAGATAACTGGGTAACATAAGTGATCTGATCAATGTATTGTTTCTGTTATGTGATTTATCATAGCATATACATATTTGGGGGTTGTTTCTCACTATCAGTAGGTTCTGTTCCCTGTATTGTGAATTAATTCTTATTGCCCCAGTGATTCTTAGTAAAACGGCAGAAAAGCAGTATGCTTGGAGATTTCACAGGTAAGCATTAAAAAAATAAAAGATCAGTAAAGCTGAACAGAGATGCCTTTTATGTAGGGGACAAACACCTTCGATGTTGGAACATTTGTAACATAAGGGTTTTACACAGAATGGCAAATACTGACAAGTGCAGACCATGAGCATTCACAGAGCCAAATTTCACTCACACTATGATACAGTAAGCTGAGGCTGATTTATTAAGGAAAAGAGGTGCAGACCAGTTGCACCACAGGGAACATACAAAATTCCAACACATTTTAATTGATTTAAAGGGGAACTACCACCCCTTAAAAACTTAACCTGTGCTGATTCTTCATCTGTCATCAGTCCCTTTTGAACCGCGCGGTGCAAAAGGGACTGACAGCGCAGGCTCAAGGACGTCACTGTGAAGACACGTCCGTGCTTCCTGTTCCAGTGACCGTCCTAAAAAGGCAGAAATCTTCAGAACCGGGTAATATTTCTGGCGACTAGCGCTACTAAGCAGCTAGTCGCCAGATGAAGAATCAGCACAGGTTAAGTTTTTAAGGGGTGGTAGTTCCCCTTTAAATTAAACCTTTAACACCTATATGTCTTCAACACATTAAAAAATATTCAAAGGGTTAAAGGCCACGTTTAAATTTATGGTCATATGTATTTGTCCCCTTGTTCAGTTGGTTTGCTCTAAAATTGCACCATTTTCTTAATATATCAGCTTCATGTATGTTCCATTTGTAGGGGTACTAAAGGGTACTCAGCAATTTTCTTTTTCAAAAATAACATTTTTCCATGTACCATACTCCAAAAATAAACAAAAAAAAATCCCTCCTGCAGGTATAGAGCAATTGTTATAATTACAAGGCCTATTTAAAGGGATAGTAATGTTTCATAATAAAAACAGCTTTAATTAATCATCATAGTATTTGGACTTTGGAGAGTGTTATTTCAGTTCTGTCAGAGTTGTAGTTCAGGAGTTATTCAATGACAAAGTGTCCCCCTCCCGCCCCTTTTACTGATGTAACACTGCTCAGCCAGAGCAGAAGGGAGGTACCCAGGTAAATTGCAGAGAGGGACAATCTTCAATTAAGATAAGGGAAAAACCTGACAAACTTTTCAAGGGGGGCAGGGTTTTAATTGGTTTCATAGGAAGAAGAGTGTCCCCTGCTTTCTGGTCTATGGACTGCATTCCACATCTGAGGAGAGATGGCTTACACTAGGTAAAAAGGGAAGGAGGGGAAACTTTGCTTGTGAATATCTCTCATACCATAAAGGTTTGAGAGATAAGACTTATATCGTTCTTCATGTTTTTTTAATGCCTACAAAATAAAATAAAGTTAAAACAAAGTATTACTATCCCTTTAAGCATTGATCAATTGCTTTCTTAGTCGATTGCATGCAAAGAATGATAGATTTCCATCAAAGTCCTTGATTGTATGTTTGATCATACAATACAATGTTTGATTCACATACAAATGGAAAATGGTCTCATGTGTATGACTAAACTGTGTTTAATAGAATTAAACATTTCGAGCAAAGTAATGGGTCAATTTTTTGACCAATCATGTAAGTCAAAGTTTGATTGATGGATAGATGGAATAAAGGTATCCTCTGTTTGGTCAGTCATGTAATATTCTTTTTAATCTATACATTTGTTTGATTAATATTGTTAACTCAAAATCCTTGTGGAATTTAGACTGAGTAAATATAAGTGGTTGACTGTGGTGTTTGAATTGTGCCAAAATAAACTATGGAATTTAAAAGACAAATTTTTGCATGAAGTCAACATTAAAGTTCACCTGTGAATACAAAAGTCAATTTAAGGTTAATGGTTCACTCTAATGAACAAAAGCTGGGAAGTTTGAGTTATGGTTTTGTGAATAACTGTACTGCCCTCATGCTTTGTAAAGAACATCTAATTTGTAATGTTAGTGATGTCATTAATTATGTCAACTGTTATGCATGATATCATCAACAGATGTGGTGCTAAGGTTCGTGAAAGGTTAACCCTGAATTTTCCATCTTAACCCTGCGTTTACAACTTTTTTATTAATTCAAATTTAAATTGTGTTTCTTTCGTTAACAAATATTTCTTGTTTATTGCTATCACTTTAGATGGTTATCTGCATGAATCTATACTTACATGAGCAATATATTCAATCATATTGCTAACAGTTTACAATTTTTCCATTGAAATGTATGTGATCTGTGTCGACCTAAGAGGCATAAAAGAGAAAAAAAGTCAGGCACTCCATTGGACACCCCTCTGGCACTAAAAGGGAGGAAAGTAAATTACAAATAAGGTAACTTCAGTACCCACTGAGTCAAATAACAGAAATGCTTCGGTTGTTTATACACTGGATGGTGGTTAAACATGTTTAACCATTTCAGTGCTGGAAGGAGTGCAACATATTGCAGAGCAAATCGCTCTACACCCATATGGCACATAAAGAGTTAATACCTAGATGGGTTCTGGGATCGCAGCACAATTTATTGTATTCCCATTTATTTTTTGATGATACTTTGAAATATGATATGTGTATATCAATGGAAAATATTTGACTACAGAATTGCCTCGGGGAACAGCAGCTAAATAATGTGCTGTTCTCCATTGTTATAGCAAAAGGAATTCAGTAAATGTTCCATGTATGACAGATTCCATTATCTGTGACATCTGACAAGCAAAACAATAAAAGAGCAGATAGAAATGATACAATCTTGAGCGCTTCTTCTTACAGACAAGTTTACATCATCAACCTCAAACACACTATGTCACATGCTTTGTGTAACGTGATACATAAATGTGTGGAGTGAAAAAGTGTTTGTTTCTACATCTGATAATCTGAGAAGCAATGTTATGGTCTTAAAGGGAACATATTATTCAACTTTTCCTGATTGAGCAATTCCTTTTTAGCTACCATCAAAATCTATGTATTAATCAGTTAACCCAGAGAGTGCCAGAGAGGTATCCAATGCACTGCAATGCAATGCTTTGGATACCTCTCTGGTACTCAAAAGGTTAGCATCTTGGCAGCTAGAGATTTCTCCAATGCATTCCTTTGCAATGTATTGGAGAAGACTCTGGCAGTCAAGGAGTTTACAGACTGGAGATTCATTTTATGTTTCTTAAATGCAACCATTTGCTTACTTTTTCCGCTATTTAATTTTTGCTTGATTTGCCTTTGTTAATAATTTAATCTCCAACTAAATATAGGTTTCCACACACTATTAGATTTAGTTCTGAAGAAACCAGTAATAGCTGAGTAATCAGATGGCCTGCATTTCCTCCCAAAGTAATTACATATATATCTCACTTCCATGGGTCAGTGCCTTATAGTGGTGGGAGTGTTTGTGTGTGTCAGTGAAGCTGAGAACAATGGAAGCATATATTCCTGGCAGGGTCACCCAAGGTGGACAGATCATAACCAAACTAAATTGATCCAAAATCTGCCACCCTGCACTGGATTAGTGTAGCAGATTATGGTCCACTTCCTCAGCATGGCTTCATAACAAAAATAATGTCAATCATTCTCCAGAGGCTTGAAAGCTGCTTCCTATGGCAGGGGGAAGACCAGCTCAATGACAGAGGGTGCTAAGTATTACCAGGTTCTATCAGACTGCCTTTGGTCTTTAGACATTGGAACACTTAACATTCGATCTCTGAGTATGATTTCACTCTTAGAGGACCTAGTACAAGAACTAAATAACATCAATTGGGACATTATCAGTTTATGTAGGACTCAAAAAAGAGACGAAGATTTAGTCAAATTAGAAGATAGACACTTGCTATATTATAAAGGAACCAATGATGGACGATGTGGAGGAATCGGATTCTTTATTAACAAACAACTGACAGACTCAGTCGTGAAAATAAGAAGTAATTCTAAAAGAATTTCTTCCTGTGCTATCATACTAAACAGTTGCTATGTTCATCAAATCATTCAAGTTTATAAATCTACAATTAGCCACAGTGATGATGAAGTTGAAGAATTTTATGATGATGTATTACAACTTTACAAACAGGACAATTACCACTACAAATTTATGATGAGAGATTTCAGTGAAAGAATTAATAAGATTCAAAATGGTGAAAAATTGATCAGACCACATAGAACTGGAAAAAAGAGATGATAGAGGCAACTAACTGATGGAATTTGCAGAAGAACAAAGTTTTTTTAAAGTTTGTTGAGAAATAGAAATAATTACAAGAGTATACAGCATATCACATTTGATATAAAAAAGAAACAAGTTCAGTTCATTGTAATACAATATACAAGGGATATATGGGAAGAACGGGCTAACTCATTAGACATCCAGGAGTAAGACTACTTTTGAGGATAATGAAGATCTCTCCTGGAATCTAATCATGCTCGTACATACATCCCATAAAAATCATGTAGACAGTAGTTATACGTATATATTGAGTCAAAAAGAACAGAAGATACGAACAGCCATATATGAAATGGAAAGGATGAAGCATATAGGAAAGTAGGGAAAATAGGGAGAAAGGGGGCACCAGGTGAATAAGGTAAGGGAGGGGTAGGGGGATGGGACAATGTTGCGCAATGCATCACATCAGTGTATCTCGTACTCATTAGCATATATAACATAAAAGAATGTAGCAGAGTATTAGTGTAGATATCTTAGTTGGAAATCGTGTTAATTGGAGTGGGTGTGGAGGTAGAAAAGAAGGAAGTCCAAGGACTCCATATGTCATGAAGAGTGGAGACCAATCTGCGGCTAATAAAAATCAGACCCTCTAAACACATTACCTTGTTCACTTTAAGTATCCAATCCGAGAGAAGAGGAGGGGTAGGAAGTTTCCACTTAAAGAAGAACACAATTTGTACATTGTGAATTAATTCTACTGGAAAAAGGCCCAAAAGAAATAGACATGAAAAAGTCCTAATGGTAATACAAGAGAAATCAAATTTATACTTGCAAATAATAAAAAGATATTGACTGACTGCTCAGTCTTATATCATTTTAACGTTGGAAGTGCCCATCTTCTCGTGAGTACAAAAATCCAGATTGACTGCATATAAGAAAGAAAGAAAATGATCAAGTCAACAAAATGAAGGTTGACACTAGCCAGCTATTGAAAAATCTTAAAAATTTTGAGTTAGCACTGTCTAATTGCTTCAGTGTTCTGCAAGACATTCAGACACAGACATTTCAACCAAAAATTAAAATGTTATTGAGACTATCATAGACACTGCCCATGTTCTTGCACCTACTGTAAAAAATAAAAACTAACCCAAATATAAAAAAAAAATAGTTGCCATCCTGAAAAAGCAAATAAAATGAAGCACAACAGTAAAAATTCAACAAGAAATACTCAAATGAGTGGAATCATTTTAGTCAAATCTTTATAAGGCTGAAGGACAACAACTGAATGCAGTGTCAGATACTGAATGTAACAATACCTAGTGTCCGCACCCGTGAGTCCTCTGAGCTATGGCTTCCTTCGCTCTGCTTCTCGGATCATCTTACTTCCGGGTTTGCCGCGTCACCGGATGCTGACGTCATCCCTCGGTGCGCTTATATGGCTGCACTTCCAGCCACTTGGAGCACTAACACAGTGTTCCTGTAAGGTACGTTCACCTACTTCATGTTCCCCTAGTACCTAGTTTTGTTCTCTGAACTCTCCTTATCCAGTCTAGCAGTGTATGACCTTTTGGCTATTTCCTTGACTCCTCTTTTGCCTTACGTTTGGATACCTTACCCAGCCTAGCAGTGTATGACCTTTGGTTATTCCTATGACTCCTCTTCCTGCCTGACGTTTTTGATACCTCTCAGTCTAGTTAGCTTCAGTCTTGTTCCACCCTACTTTTGCTGCTACTCCTTGTAGAGTGGTCTTCAGTAGGTACAACACTGTACCACTTACTGTACTTCTTGTCAGTTTTCTCTGTATTTCGCTGGGGAGTCTATGCTACCAGGTAGCCTACGCACTCCAGCCACGAACCCTAGTCGCCGCACTCTAGCCTTCACTACCTCCTGCAGGAGAGTCTGTACTGTCCACGGTAATTCTATCCAGGTCAGGGTTCCGGCTCAACCGGGATAGGACATCTGGCTTCTCGGCCAGCAACTTTATTACGGCCCTAGCCGCATCACGGTCTTGCCTAGACAGTCACCACACTACTAGCGACTCTCCCTACCCAGCACTCCCGAGCACTCCCTCTCTTGCAGGCCGACGCCTGCTCTAGAAGTTCTGATAGGTCCTGACACTGAAATTGTGCATCAGGAGGACCTAATAAAGTTAATCTTGAAATATTGAAAGCTGAAGGTCAACCCTTATTCAAAGCCCTAGCTAAACTGTTTTCAAAATGTTTATTACTCTTCAAAGTGCTTGAAAAAATGGAAAAATGCAGAAATCCTCCTACTGCACAAAAAAGGTGATAAGGTGGATCTAAAAAACTAACAACCAGTAAGCCTATTGCCAATCATCTGCAAGGTTTTCACAAAGATACTATCAAGAAGAATGGACATAACACTTACAGCAGGACAACCATGCTTCACGAGCATTTTCAGTACAATGGACCATATACAGACAATGCAACAAGTTATAGAGAAACATAAGGAATAAAACTTTCCATTATGCAAAGCCTTCATTGACTACTAAAAGGCATTTCACTAAGTGAAAAGGCAAGCAATAATTGATATCAAGGACTGAGTATGTTGTAGGTTGGCAGTTTGGGAGAATATATTTGGATTTATTTATTCTTGTGAGATAATATATCTTTCTGACTCACAGGGGGTTAATTGCAATGAGGTCCACTTTCTCAAATGCTGTTTATGTAATTTAATTATTGAGGATTTTTAGTCAGCAATTTTGTACATTTTTCTGTATTATATTTTATAGTTTATACTATATACTAATAATATAAAATCAATTCTGACTTTTAGATTATTTTTTATCAATTGCAGATCACGATAGTCTTACTTATTTTATATATACCATACAATGCACCTATGTTTCCTATGGTACGACATTTCCCACCACAATATTATTTCTTCTGAGGGCTGCAGTGGAGAAACAAGTAGCTGTAAATCCAAGTTATGAGCCCTACCGCAACATATGCCTTAAAAAATGTTAGCATGCAGAGTGCCTTTGTCCTTTGCCCACAACACTAATTTCATGCTTAAGTGACACTGACACATATTCATGATAATGTAAAAAAAAAGTACAACCTATAATGCTTCAGATGTGTGTGGTACTGGTGATGGGAGACTTGTATGATTGATGTGCGTATGTATATATATTTAGATTCCTATAGCAGTTTTTACCATTATCATGTTTGTGCCAAATGTAAGCTATCTTTCTTCTCAAATTACTGATACACATTACTTATTGGTCATTGCAGTGGTCCCACATGTGGTAGATGGTAGGTTCTTCACATCCCTCCTCCTCATCTATGCTACTGTTAATACATTTAGCCTGACATTCTGCCTGAACAATTCAGGCACAGCCGTTCTGGAAAAATTACTCCGGTTTGGGATATCCCAGCATTGAGCTACATATGACATCAGTTCTCTGAAACTTTGGTTTTCTACAAAAGAATACATCAGCATGTTCACTGGCAACATCTTTGGCAACCTTGCCATTTCACTGGCATACTTTTGGATTGTTTTTATGACGTTTTTGACTCCTTCCCAGGAACTCAATCAATGTAAGTTGGCAGGACATGACATATATTCTAGATCTGCATCATTATCATCAGTCATTATTAGGTCATCCTCTGCATTAGCATTGCACTCCGCTTCTTCCCACCCAGTACCGTTATATTCCTGTAAGCTTTTAGAGGTGTCAAACAATGAATTTTTACTTTTAATTTCACAAAGTTTGTTACTACTTTGAGGACAGGTATTTTGGAGCTTGTTTATGCCACTGTCAGATGCAGCAGTTGGTTCAGCTGCTACACCTTTCTCCGTTATGCCATTGCCATCATCAAAACTAAAATGCATTGTCATCTTCAGTGTTATTCTTAACACAGTACAAAGGCAATGACAGCAAGATCAGCAAGCAAATTGGACCCACCCTGTCTTTTTCTTGTGAGTCAGTCATGCTGAGTTTGAGGTATTTGAGGTCAACCTATTTCCTTCCTTTTCACCCCCAGAGTGCCCCCCAGACTCCCTTAATACAGAGAAGAAATGTCCTACCTAAAAGACTCCATAAACTGTCAATTGCCCTTTAGTTTCCTATTTTCTTTAACTCAAGAACATGCTGCTTTCTCCTCTCACAAACACAGATTGGCATGCTGTTAGCCTGATACCCTTTTACATGCCTACAGGAAAAGAAGACAAAGCTGCCATGTGGTGGGGAAAATTTCAGCCTTCCCTTTGATTTCAATTCAATGAGCTATGCAAAAAAGTGGGAAAACTGCAGTTTTCAGTGGAAATTTTTTGCCACAGATTCTGGTTTGAGGCGAAAGTTTTTGCACATCCCTACTCAGTAACGTTTTGTTTCCCCTAAAGAAGTGGATGTAAGAAGCTATGATACATATTGTGTTTACATTACTCTCTAACCCCCCCAATACATCCCAGATACACCGCTTACCTAACTATTCAGGTCCCTCCTTGCCCCCCCGTGAGGTCCCTCCCACCAGTCGTGTAGTGGCCCACTCTAATTACTGGTGTTCTTCACCAGCATAGACAAGTGGAGATAACAATGAGCTCAATGCCAGTGTCACAGTGCCTTACCTCAGCCTGCGCCATTCATCCGGGAGCAGGGTTCTGGACTGACGCTCCGGCGCCACTAGCTGCGTCCCTCTTTGCCTGCAACCTGGTTGCATATGGTGCCATGTTACTGGCATCATGAACCAGGCACTTGCCTGGACGCCTGTTATAGGCCAAGCCTGGGGGACGTAATTGGTCCCGCCTTCTTCTACTCCTTTATAAAAGTATCTGGGTTTGTGTATCATTACCCTTACGTTGGTGTTCAGTGCAGTTCTAGTTCCTGTTTCTCCTGTATCCTGTGTATGACCCGACTTGTCTGACTATCCATTCTGGTGCAGACCTGTTGCTCTGGCTGACTACGTACTCTGTGTATGATCCTGGCTTGTCTGACTATCCATCCTGGTGCTGACCTGGGGCTCTGTCCAACTATCCTCCCAGTGTTGCCTACTATTATTGGATATCCTATCTAGTTCAGACCTGTGGCTTTGGATGACTAACTGCTCCATGTATGAACCTGGCTTGTCTGACTATCCTAGCTGGTGCTGACCTGTGGCTCTGTCTGTTCAATCCACCATGTGGCTCCTTTCCCCATAGACATCCATCCTGGTGCAGACCTAGGGTCTGGCAGTCTTTGACCTTACTGAGGCGTAAGTCAGTAGTCTCCATTGTTGCCATCCTTATTGGAGATGAGCTCTTCCTTACTGACTGCAGGCATGAGTCAGTAGTCTCCATTGTTGCCATCCGTAGTGGAGACAAGCTCTTCCTTACTGACTGCAGGCGTAAGTTGGTAGTCTCCCTTGTTGCTACATTACGGTAGACTGTAGGTTCTGTGTGCGTTCCACCTTCTGCCCTGAGAGTACCAGTTGGCTTCGGCCTAGTCTCCAGCAGACGTGGTTAACCTGTCGACAGGCTCCTATTTCTGATAGGGTCGCTAGCCTCTCCAGTCACCCTCTGCTTATAGTATATTCACTTATTGCCTATTGTTTATTATCCTAATAAAGGTGATTTTAACTGTCTTGCTTGAGAACTGTAACAGCCAGCTGATTTAGCCTACACAGAGACTTGGACATATTTCTATCAGCATCCCAGATTGAGACAGACCAGAATTCAGCCTATTGAGAAGAGGGAACAATTTGCTGGCATTAAGGGGTTGGGATTGTGACCCTTGATATGCATACAGCCCAAGATGGACTTCAAGTGAGTGCAATGGGAGAGGTGGAGGATAGTATATATGTTTTAATACCCTTTTACTGATGTAACACTGCTCAGCCAGAGCAGAAGGGAGGTGCCCAGGTAGATTGCAGAGAGGGACAATCTTCAATTAAGATAAGGGAAAAACCTGAAACACTTGTCAAGGGGGGTAGGGCTTTCATTGTTCTCATAGGAAGAAGATTGTCCCCTTCTGTTATCTGTCTGGTCTATGGACTGGTTTACACATCTGAGAAGAGATGGCTTACATTAGGTAAAAGGGGCAGGAGGGGAAACTTTTCTTGTGAATATCTCTCAAACCATAAAGGTTTGAGAGATAAGACTTATATGGTTCTTCATGTTTTTTTAATGCCTACAAAATAAAACAAAGATAAAACGAAGTATTACTATCCCTTTAATCACTCCAAGAACTCTGTTTGGAGATTTTCATGGTCATTTACGTACATATCAGTTTTTCAGATTTTGTTTACGTGTTGGTTATTGATTCATTCTTATTGATTTAGATTGTCATTATCATTTGCATTTTAGAAAGCAAAAGATTTTCTTTGATATCTGTGCAGTTTCTTTCTGTTTAGATGCTTCAGTGATTGTTACCCTTTATTTATGGGAGAGTTCATTGCAAACAGAAATATGTTAATTGGATGTGTAAATAAAATTGTTGAACAGTAGGCAGATCAGGAGGGTCTGATAAAGACTAACTTAATTGCTAGCAGGAAAGCTATAACATTCTCAGTTACTGGAGTATGAGGAGAAGGTTGAACTTGATGGACTTGTGTCTTTATTCAACCTAATTTACTATGTTACTATGTTAACATGGTACATATACAATCCCCCATATAGACTGAGTATAATATATTTGTACTGGTAATGTCTTTTGAATTATAACGTGCTGTATTTTCTTAGGACACATGTTATTCTCAATACACTAAAAAAAAATCAAAGGATTAAAAGGATCACGTTTTGTTATACAAAAAAATAGCCAAGTAGGTGGGCCAAGCAATTATTATCCAGCATTAATTTCTACTTTTTCATTTTCGCAAAGGGAACAAAATAAGAGTTTTCTACATACTGCTTGAGAAATAGAAATGAATTAAAGAGATACTAATGTCCAAAAAACTTTCTATATAATTGTTCATTGTAATTTGTTAAAAGGCATAGCATATTTTTAAATCTTGTTACAGTCATGTTCTCCTTCAAATTCGATTTAAAAGATTACCCCTCCTGCCCCTTTCCATTACATCAGGAAGGTCTGAAAGGCTGTCTGGACTGATTGCAACAAGGGATAATATTGGTCAACATAAGGAAAACCCTGCCCCCACTTCATCAAGGGAGGGGATTATTATACTGAATGACACAATATTGTCGCTTCTTGTGATCTGTCCGGTCAAGAGAGGGTGTACAATGAATTGCAGACCAAAATGTTGCTCCCACTCTGGCACTCAGTAAACACTTTGTCTGGCACCTAATCTCTGATGTAATTACTGCTTAAAGGGATAGTAATGTTTCACAAAAACAGCAGCTCCAATTAATCTTCATAGTATTTGAGCCATAGCGTGTGTTATTTCAATACTGTCAGAGTTGTAGTTCAAGAGTAATTGAATGATAAAGTATCCCCCTCCTGCCCCTTTTACCTAGTGTAATACTGCTCACCTCAGATGTGGTATCTGGTTGCTTGACCTGACAGATAACAGCAAGGGACAATCTTTTTACTGTGAGAACAATGAAAACCATGCTCCCCCTTGACAGGTTTTTCAGCTTTTTCCCTTATCTTAATTGAATATTTTCCGACTCTGCAGTCTACTTGGGCACCTCCCTGCTGAACTGAGGAGTGTTATATCATTAAAAGGGGTGGAAGGGGGATACTTTATCATTCAATTACTCTTGAACTACAATGTTGACAGAGTTGAAATAACACTCTCCAGTCCCCAAATACTATGATGATTAATTAGAGCTGCTTTTAGTATGAAATATTACTATCCCTTTACGTCATTAGTTTCAGTATACAATTAGACCATCAGCCTTTACAAGTCATTCAGGAAATGTAAAGGCTATTGTTTGTTGTAAGGAAGAGGTGCAATCTAAAATCAGACTTCAATGGATTTCTCTTTATACAAACAACAGCAGATACATAGCTTCCTATCACTTATTACTGAAAACCATGGCCCATATTTATGAAAACAAACTGGAGTTATTCCAGAGTAAACCAACTGCACCATAGGGGGAACAAATAAAAATTCCTAAATTCTCATGCACTTGACTAGAGCTTTTTAACCCCTTGAATGCTTAAGCCATCTCCAATGCATTGCTGCTCTATGCTTTTTCATAAAAAAAAGTTTACTGCTCCTTTAAATGATACACAGTGGCTCTCTGCTGGTGATATTCCTACCGCCATCCACCAAACAGCTGACTGAAGTAAACAGACACAATTGGCAAGGCCAGTGGTGCTACTCTGACTTGTGATGTGCATTTGTTTACTTCAGTCAGCTGTTTGTGTATGTGTGAGTTGTTTATGTAATAGAGAGAGTGTGATGTAAAACAGAATGTACTTATTGTTGCTCATTGCTAGATTATGTTTATTGAGTTACTGTAATAAGTGTTAAAGTCAGTACTTGAGAACACTGATTAAGTGACCTAGGAACCTCTGCAGCTGTATAATTGTTATGTGGTCCAAACAATGATATTTCAGACTGTAGCCTTTAGATGCATTCATACCACTCATCATTCAAACAGACCAAGATGAAGTGAATCTCCTTTGCTCAGCTGAATTGCTTATTCTTCTTACCTTATTATTACAGAGGTGATTGGTTTACTTCTCTATATCTGGGGACATTTGTCTGCCTCCCGACACATTTGTCTAGTACATATATAAAAGTATTCTTGCAACTCCACTAATAGTATTTGGAGTTGATCTACTCAGACAAAATATGATACCAAGAGAGAGTTCTCCTGATGTAATCATATAATATTATCCACAAAAGAAACAAGACACCAGCTTAGCATTCACAACTCTTTATGATTCACAGTAGCCACTACACTGTAAATTAAAACATGACATTTTTCTTAATAATAAAAGTTGTGAAATTGAGCAAAGTAAAGTGTTTAAAACATTCAGCGATTAAAAATCATGTTATTGGTACCACGATACGATGTTCTACACAAATCACTGATGTGTCAAAAAGCCTACTACTTTATTATACTGTTTTATGTGTGTCAAATGGCAATCCCAATAGGCAGTTATTGTTACTTTTCAGATAGTTATAACATGATAGGGCTCAGGTATCCAATAGCATAAATGGCTGTCTGATAGTGACTGAGTTCTAACAATTGCATCATCTAATTGAACCCAGTCATCTAATTTTGAAAGGTTTATTCTTTCAAACAGTGATTTGCTTAACCCCTTAACTACCGGCCGTGTGGCGCGTTGCGGTCACTTAAGGACCACGGAGCATTTTTTATTCTTTTTTAATGTTTCTGGTTCCAGACTCCCCGAACATTGTGCAGCCGTGGGGGGAGGCCAGAATTCCATGAAGGTCATAGTACGTCATGGGTCATTAACTCAGATCTACCCATGACGTACTATGACCGTCAAGGGTCGTTAAGTGATTAAAGAGACAGTAATGTTTCATAATAAAAGCAGCTCTAATTAATCTTCATAGTATTTGGGCCATGGAGAGTGTTATTTCAATTCTGTCAGAGTTGTAGTTCAAGAGTAATTGAATGATAAAGTATCCCCCTCCCGCCCCTTCTACTGATGTAACACTGCTCAGCTTAGAGCAGCAGGGAGTGTCCAGGTAGATTGCAGAGAGGGACAATCTTCAATTAAGATAAAGGAAAAAGCTGAAAAACCTGTCAAGGGGAGCAGGGTTTTCATTGTTCTCACTGTAAGAATATTGACCCTTGCTGTGAGCTGTCTGGTATATGGACTGGATTCCACATCTGAGGAGTGGGAGCTTACACTAGGTAAAAGGGGCGGGTGGGGGAAACTTTATCATTCAATTACTCTTGAACTACAATGCTCACTGTAATGAAATAACACCCTCTATGGCTCAAATACTATGAAGATTAATTGGAGCTGCTGTTTTTGTGAAACATTGCTATCACTTTAAGGGATATTTGCGTATATGAAACATTTGCAGCTTTTGAAGTATATATTTCTTTACTTAGCTGTTAATACTGTTATGCCTCTTAAGAAATTCTTTGAACAGTAAATTATAAATATAAGCTCCTAACTCAGAAGCTAGGTAAACGGTTATTATAACATTAGTGTTTGATTGGTTGTTTTTTTGTAGATATTAGCCATCTGCTAATCAGGAAATTTATGTATAGTAATGATTGCCATGCAGAGGCTATTACAGCTGTATTAGCATGTTGCAACTATCACATTATCGTAGATGTTCATAACAATCTGATTTGTTACAATTGTATAACAGCCATGTATGCATTGTCAGATAACATTTAGAAGTCCAGTTCCCACACTTTGTATTGTGAAATCAAGGTTTAATGAGAACTGAATCAGAACACAACAACAGTGTTCCAATTTGGTTCCCATTAAAGCATTAAACATCATATTCTTTCTTAACAAACATTTACACCACATGATATTAATTTTTAAGTAAATAAATATCCAGGGGTGATTTTCAGTTAGTTACAGAAGTGTGTGAGAAACAGACTGCACTATACCATTAAATTACAGGGGAAAGAGAGATCGGGGGAAATAACAATTGGAGAAATATTCATCAGTTGTATGTTATAAGCCTCTGGTGTTACCTACACTCATAGAGGAAAAAAGTAAAGTGGAACTTTCACATCTTGCAAAATTATTATTTGAATGCTCATTTAGTGATTACAGTTAATCTGTATATATATATATATTTTTATTATACAGATGCTGGTAAATGACATTTCAATGCCATTTAGCTGTCCCTCCATGCGGTATAAGCTGTTATTACCTCCCCTTAGTCATGCATCATGATTTTCCAGCCAACAATGATGCATATTCAGAGGTGGTGTGCTGCCAGTCAAACACCATTTCATATACATGACAGTAATTCACTGGACAGCAGTGGTGTAACTAGCAGCCACCGGGCCTTGGTGCAGAAATTGCTATGGTCCCGGTTGCCCCCTCCCCACCCATCTTCACATTGCCCCATGTTCATCTCCTACCTCCATCACCCGCTCCCGCACGGTTCTCAGTTATGCGGAGTGCTGGGAGATGATGTCATCTCCCAGGGCTCTGCATTACTAGAGCACCGGTAGATCAGCTGACCTGCTGCGGGCACGGATTGCAGGTGAGTGGCGATGGGTTCGCAGGGGGCGTCCGGGCCCCTTGGAGTGACGGGCCTGGTCGCTGCTGGACAGAACATAGGGCCAAATATGTAATTATCAGTATTTCCTAAAGTTTTATTCATGTTATTCTGATTCAGTTAGCACGATACATTGAAATGGGGGAGGATAGCCCTTTGAGTGCCACATGGGTATCAAACGCATTGCAATGCAGTGCAATGTGTTGTATTCCCCTCTAGCACTCAAATGGTTAATACACTTTTTCTTTATCAAGGTTATCATGGAGGTATCCTTTTGAAATGTCACACGCTTAAGAGCGTGCAACATGAAGACGGTATAACCTGGTCGCCAGCTTCAAAAGCTCCAAGTCAGAATCTCGCCTGAATCAAAAGGGCAAGAGTCTTATGGCGCAGCGTAAAACGTTGCCTCCATATACTCAGATCATTACAGTATTGGATGCCTACACCTTGGATGCCCTCGTCTTGTTATTCAGTTACTATAATCGGATACTATTCAGTTACTATAATCTGATATGTTGTGGTTTAAAACGCATTACGTTGTTTTGTAAGCTTATACTGTAAACCTGTGTAGCATGATAAATAACCTCACTGTGGTCGAAGGCACAGCTTAACCCTTAACGCATTGTGTCCCGTTCCCCATGGCACTCAAAGGGCTAAGCTGTGCCTCTGACCACAGTGAGGTTATTTATCACACTGCACAGGTTTACAGTACAAGCTGTACAGTACAACGTATCAGATTATAGTAACTGAATAGTATCAGATTATAGTAACTAAATAATGGAACGTGGGCATCCAAGGGGTTAACAATGCAGTAGGCATCCAATACTGTAGCAATCTGAGCATATGGAGGCAACGTTTTACACTGCGTTTTACACTGTCCCATAAGAATCTCGCCCTTCTGATTCAGTCAAGATTCTGATGTGGAGCTTTTGAAGCCGGTGACCAGGTTATACTGTTTTCATGTTGCACGCTCTTATGTGTGCAACATTTCAAAAGTAAACCATCGTGGGTCACTTAAAACATTACTTTTATTGCTAAAAACATAAAATAATGAAACCACAAGATATTAAAAATATTACAAATAACAGATGTCACCTGTTTGAGTGACTTGCTGTATGGTGATGCCAAACTCTTTTAGTGGATGTCACTTTGAATAATAGAAAAAGGAATCATAAGGACTTGCAGCAGAATGCAATACATCTTCTTCTTCAGGCTCACTTAGACCGTCAAGAGAAAACAAGCTTTTATAACTGTAGGTTAGAAATTCTCAAACATGCTTTTCCACCCCTGCTACACAACTGAATTACCCATGTAAGTAGCTCTGTAAGTGGGACGATCACTGTCAGCTCAAGTAGCAAATCCCCTCAAGTTAAATGCAAGCAATGCTTATTTCATGAGTCCACACTGTAATAGGAGTGACAGCAGAGGACAGACTCAGTATTTGTGATCATGGAAATAAATATGTCCTTAATCAGGTGATTCTCATATAGCACTATTAGTAATTAGCCAACCCACTTAAAGGGATAGTAATGTTTCACAAAAACAGCAGCTCCAATTAATCTTCATAGTATTTGAGCCATAGAGATTGTTATTTTAATACTGTCAGAGTTGTAGTTCAAGAGTAATTGAATGATAAAGTCCCCCCCCCACTCCTTTTACCTAGTGTAAGCCCCATCTCCTCAGATGTGGAATCTGGTCCATAGACCAGACAACTCACAGCAAGGAACAATCTTCTTACTGTAAGAACAATGAAAACCTTGCCCCCTTGACAGGTTTTCAGCTTTTTCCCTTATCTTAATTGAAGATTGTCCCTCTCTGCAATTTACTTGGACACATCCTGCTGCTCTGAGCTGAGCAGTGTTACATCAGTAAAAGGGGGTGGGAGGGAGATATACCAAATACTATGATGATTAATTTATCGCTGCTTTTATCATGAAACATTACTATCCCTTTAATAATGGGACAGTTGAAGATCTGCAAATAACAGTGTACCAGTACAATTCCCATTCAAGTATGATTTCACAATATTTAACATTTTAACAATGTTAGCGGATAATGCATACTTGGCCGAAATACAATTCTAAAATCTCTGATAGTGATCAACATCTACGATAACATGATAATTGCAACACTAAGACTTAATGCCATAGTGCTTGTTAGCGTTTGATGAAAACTGTTGTAATTTGCAGTTAGTAATTATAAATATTGCCGCTAATACAGCTGTAATAGCCTTTGCATAGCGATAATTACTACACACATTTTCTGATCAGCAGATGGCTAATATCTACTTAAACCAACCAATCAAACACCGATACTATAATAACTGTTCTGACCCAAATACTATGAGGCAGGTATGCAACACAATGCTAAGCAATGCAATACACACTCCTCTGGCTCTCAAAGGGTTGAGTGAGGTCTGCTGCTGTTCTTGGTGCTGAAGTGTTTCTGCATCCTCTCTCTGCTGCCTCCCTTACCTCCCCAACATATTGAATCCTTTACACAAGGATGATATGCTAATGATCACAGTCCCTCCCCCTTCCCTTGCATCCTCAATTCTTAATGCATATGGTGATGTGTGTCTCTATCACCAAGGTGATGTGCTCACCACACATGGCCAGAGCATCGACTTTTAGTGACTCTCCCCCAGTTTTCTTTTATAAATATAGGTCATAGTTCTTCATAGGGGTGGGTGAAAGGTCCCTCTGTGTTTCCATGAAAAAATGCACGAAAACCATGTTGTTGTCTGCTTTTTCGCAGGAAAATCCAATTTAAAAACAACAATTAAAATCTTTGCATTTTTCGCACATTGGCCAATATTCTTCGTCATTTTTTCAATGGCTAGAATGTTTCCGCACATTGATTTACATGTTTTTTGTCTATTCGCTATAAAAACATGATGTATTTGAAGAAGTGAAATACAATAGAAGCAGGTACAGAGAGAGGTAGATGTGCTATACTGTTCTGCTGTGATCTTTTTGCAAAATTGAGGCAGGATAGGCTTACAGTGACTGCTATCACAATGAGAAAGTTTAAAACAAATAAAAGGAGGAAGTGGAAGTAGCCTTATGTGTCCACTGAGCCTGAGTCTGAGGAGGAAGTGAGCACAACAGAGCCAATGCTGGCCAGTTCCCCTAAATCAACCCTAGGGATCTTGGGGAAATTAAAGTCAATGGAGGAAGAAGAGGGTAGTAGTGAGAGCAGGGCAGGCCAGCTGCCTGTGCCTGCTGCCAGACGTGCTGACCCTACTGCCACCATTACTGTACCTGCTGCCAGACGTGCTGCCTCTGCTGCCAACATTGCTGTGTCTGCTGCCAGATGTACTGCCCCTGCTACTGCTTTCACCAGTACTGTGCCTGCTGTCAGATGTGCTGCCCCTGCTATTACCACCACTGGTGTGCCTGCTGTCAGATGTGCTTCCCCTACTGCCACCAGTGCTGTGCCTGCTGGCAATGCTGCCCCGCTGCCACTATTGCTGTGCCTGCTACCATACGTGCTGTCCCTGCTACTACTACCACCATTGCTGTGCCTGCTGTCAGTGCGGCCCCTGCTGCCACCAGTGCTGTGCCTGTAGCCAGTGCTGCCCGTGCTTCCACCAGTACTGTGCCTGCTGTCAGATGTGCAGCCCCTGCTGCCACCAGTGCTGTGCCTGTTGCCAGTGCTGAACCTGCTTCCACCAAAGCTGAACCTGCTGCCAGTGTGTCTTGTAATACTCAGGAGTGGAGGAATATGATGCCAAGTGTGAAGGAGGGGGTAATCATCATATTACTAGTCACTGTGAGGAGGAAGACTCAGGTGCTGATATTGTGTGGTTGGTGTTAGTAGTAGTAACAGAAATGGTGAAGCAGCTGGTGTGAATAGCATTAGG
Organism: Rhinophrynus dorsalis; assembly: GCA_037306005.1. Lineage (NCBI taxonomy): Eukaryota > Metazoa > Chordata > Amphibia > Anura > Rhinophrynidae > Rhinophrynus > Rhinophrynus dorsalis. The sequence goes on along the minus strand of CM074725.1, from coordinate 144,004,651 downwards.
GGAATGGTAGGGGAAGCAATTGAGATTGTGCAGACTAGTGGTCAAAGGAGCCTACACCATTCACCTGACCCTGGGATTTCCCTTCCCCCACGGCATTATCCAGGTGGAACATGATCCTAAAGAAGCCAGAACTGGTGGCTAGCAGGCGCATAAATAATACCACCACCACCACCAGGAGCACAGATCAGTTGTGTCTGCCAACTGCTAGTGCTGCCAATCTGCCTTCTTCAGGTCAACAAGAAATGGCAAGTGTGACATTAGGGGACCCTCTGTCACCTCCTCCAACCAGCAGTTAGATTTTCATAGAGCTGCAGCAGCATGGAGGGACTATGGTGGTGGTGGTGATGATATGATGATGGTGGAGAAGCTGGGGTGGAAGAGACATTGATGGCAGTTTTAGCCCAAACTGAGAAGGAATGGGAGACAGGGATGAGGATGGGCATCACCATCACCACCAGCAGTAAGCTTTTGGAAATTGCAACTTCTCTAATTCTATCACGGTGCCCATGCTCCCTGTGTTGCCTTCTGTCAGTTTTGGCTGTGCGATGCTCCCATTGGTTGATCTGCAGTTGGCCCGTCCAGTATGGCCTTTATATACTGGGCGCTGGCACCTATCCGGTGCCCTTTCGTGGTGTTCCTGTACCAGTGCCTACTTGACTTCGTGGATTCCAGTGTACCGACTTGGCCTCATTTGACGACTCTGCTTCTTGTCTCCTGCTCCCGTGATTTGACCCGGCCTGGCTGATGTTCCTGCTCCGTAATCTGACCCGGTTTGTCTGACATTCCTGCTCTGTGATTCGACCCGGCCTGGCTGACCTTCCTGCTCCGTGATCTGACCCGGCTTGTCTGACGTTCCTGCTTCGTGATTCGACCCGGCCTGGCTGACGTCCTGCTCCATGTCTCGACCCGGTTCTCCTGTTCCAGTGTTCACTGTGTCGCCTGGGCTACATTCTGACTACCGCTGTGCTTGGGGGCCTAGTGCCCATTACTGCTACAAGCAGTAAGCCATTGGCTGTGTCCTCCGTTAACTCTTGCAGAGCCTCCGTGTTGCCTCCGTTACTGCTACGGCAGTGTGCCATTGGCTGTATCCTCCCATAACTCTTGCAGAGCCTTCGTTTTGCCTCCGTTACTGCTACGGCAGTGTGCCATTGGCTGTATCCTCCCTTAACTCTTGCAGAGCCTTCGTGTTGCCTCCGTTACTGCTACGGCAGTGTGCCATTGGCTGAGCCCTCCGTTAACTCTTGCAGAGCCTCCGTGTTGCCTCCGTTACTGCTACGGCAGTGTGCCATTGGCTGAACTATCCATTTAGCTCTTGCAGAGTCTCAGTGTTGCCTCCATTACTGCTATGGCAGTGTGCCATTGGCTGAACTATCCATTAAGCCCGTGCAGAGTCTCAGTGTTGCCTCCGTTACTACTACGGCCATGTGCCATTGCAGAAAGGAAATCTCCATATCCGACTGGTCCCGCCCACTGACAGTCCAGCTCTGAAAAGCCAGGCAAAAACCTCTCTGCACGAGAGAAACAGCATAACCACAGACGTACGTTTCGTCCTTGTGGGTCTCATCTGTGTGGTGCAGTTCTCTAGTAACGCCCAGTATGGTAGAATAGCGCAACGTAGGAGACTGCCAAGCAGTAATGGAGACCAGAGTACTTGCACTCCGCCAGAGCGGTAACTGAGACTAAGGATTACGGCCGTAGCAGTAACGGAGGCAACACTGAGACTCTGCACGAGCTTAATGGATACTTCAGCCAATGGCACACTGCCGTAGCAGTAACGGAGGCAACACGGAGGCTCTGCAAGAGTTAACGGAGGGCTCAGCCAATGGCACACTGCTGTAGCAGTAACGGAGGCAACACGAAGGCTCTGCAAGAGTTAACGGAGGATACAACCAATGGCACACTGCCGTAGCAGTAACGGAGGCAACACGTAGGCTCTGCAAGAGTTAAAGAAGGACACAGCCAATGGCTTAATGCTTGTAGCAGTAATGGACACTAGGTCCCCAAGCACAGCGGTAGTCAGAATGTAGCCCAGGCGACACAGTGAACACTGGAACAGGAGAACCAGGTAGAGACACGGAGCAGGAACGTCAGCCAGGCCGGGTCTAATCACTGAGCAGGAACGTCAGACAAGCCGGGTCAGATCACAGAGCAGGAACGTCAGCCAGGCCGGGTCGAATCACGGAGCAGGAACTTCAGACAAGCCGGGTCAGATCACGGAGCAGGAATGTCAGCCAGGCTGGGTCGAATCACGGGAGCAGGAGACAAGAAGCAGAGTCGTCAAACGAGGCCAAGTCGGTACACTGGAATCCACGAAGCTCAAGTAGGCACTGGTACAGGAACACCACAAAAGGGCACCGGGTAGGTGCCAGAGCCCAGTATATAAAGGCCATACTGGGCGGGCCAACTGCAGATCAACCAATGGGAGCATTGCACAGCCAAAACTGACAGAAGGCAACACAGGGAGCACAGGCACCGTGATAAATTCCTGCTGCAGCTGAGTTGCAAGAGCAGCAGGATGCTGTGGATACAAAGGGAATGGGGTCAACAAGTGATGCAGGACTAGGACAGATTCCACTTGCCAGTAGCAGCAATACGCCTGGTCCTAGCTGCAGTGCTGATTCTGAGGAAGTAGCAGCAACAGCAGCAACATCATTCTCTGCCCCAGACAGTGAAGGGAAATATAGAGGAGAAGAAGAAAGAGGCCATTCTCCTCCACCTGTTCCCTACCCCCTGAAGTCATGGGTGTTGGATTATTTTTCTCTTGGGGCAGACACAGTGCCCTTATCCCCAAAGGCACTGTGCACAATATGATACACGTCAGTGAGAAGGGGAAAGAAGGGAACACACCTTGGCACAACCTCCCTGATAACACACATGAAACACAGACACCATGACATTTATGTCAAACATGTTAAAGCCAAATGGCCACCACAGAAATCGAGCACCGCTGTTGCTGTACCCCGTGATTTTCCAGAAAGGCAACAAAAGTTGAGGCAGAGATCAAAGAGGAGGAAGAACAGAGAAACTCAAGCAGAGGCTGGAAGTTTAATGACGGGCGAAACAACTAGCTCGCCATCACCTTCCTCCTTTAGGGTAACTACGCCTTCTGCCAATCCACCTTGTTCATCGTTACCTCCCCCCACCAAATGATAGCCACTCTGTAGATGTTAGTATATGGCAGTTCGTGTCCCCCCATTTCACATTGTGTGGTGCACTGACCACAAATGGCAGTGTGGTGGAGGAGAATCACAACCAGGGCATCAAGAGGCATCTGAGGAGATTCTATAACACAGAATATGCTACAATGGCAGCAAAGAGGGTTCATCCTTACTATTAAACTGTCAGCAAGTTGTCATGTGTCCTTAGCTGGGTGTGGGAAATGGGCATAGTGACAGCAGCAGTACTTGGTTGCTGGTGCCATGGTCTTTGGCTAGAGTTGTGTTAGGTGATATTCACCACACACACTGTGCACATTGCAGTTGCTGATGAGAGGCACAGTTTCTGCTCTCAAGGGAAAAATGTTTATTCTAGTAACAACACACCCGTGATTTTGGAGGAGGGGCAGGTAGAGAAGAATTATTAGCCAATTTTTTCTTTTCTCCACATATACCTGAAGTGGTGGTGGGGACTAGTTATGGTGTTGCTATTGCCTCAGGTGTAGTGATGATCGAGCACCCCAATGCTCGGGTGTTCGGGTGCTCTGACCGAGCACCCCCGGAGGCTTGAGTGCTCGGCCGAGCACCCGAGCCCCATTGAAGTCAATGGGAGGACTCGAGCATTACACCAGGCACCCCCTGCTCTGATGAGGGGAGGGTGCCTGGTCCATAGGAAAAGGGCAGAAAATGATGGAAACACCACAGAAATGGTTCAGGGACAGCATAGGGAGGATGTCTGGATGCATCTTGGACTCCAACGTCGCTGCTGGGAACGATGTTTCGCCCGTAGTACGCCATTTTTACAGACTGACCGTAAAACACACAAAAAGGAAGATAAAAACTAATCTGCGGCTAGGCACACTAAACAATATGTGACGCTAATCTGCGGCTAGGCACACTAAACAATATGTGACGCTAATCTGCGGCTAGGCACACGAAACAGAATGTGCTGCTAATCTGCGGCTAGGCACAGTGAACGGAATATGTGACGTTTATTTTTTACACTTTGCACACTAAACAGAATGTGCTGCTAATCTGCAACTTTGCACACTAAAAAGAATGTGCTGCTTATCTGCGGCTAGGCACAGTGAACGGAATATGTGACTTTTATTTTTTACACTTTGCACACTAAACAGAATGTGCTGCTAATCTGCAACTTTGCACACTAAACAGAATGTGCTGCTAATCTGCGGCTAGGCACAGTGAACGGAATATGTGACTTTTATTTTTTTCGCTGGTCAGGTGCTATACAGCACCCGATCACGGGTTCTGGCCAGCCAATCAGTGTAATGCCAGCAGCCAACATGGCTGCTGGCATTACACTGATGTCAGAGCCTCCCCGCACGTTTATTGGCTGCACAGCAGCCGCGAAACGTGCGGGGAGGAGACCCGAACATGGCGGGCGAGCACATGCGGTACTCATACGAGTACCGCCATGTGCCGAGCAGAGCGATGCTCGAGCCGAACCGAGCTTCGGCCGAGCATGCTCGCTCATCACTACTCAGGTGCATTACTGGAGCTAGTCTTGGAAAGTAGTACCTTCATCATCCGTCACCCATGTTACTGCTGTTGTTGATCCCATTCCCTTTGAGCTGCCTAATCATCCTGATGCTTAAACAATTCAGAAGCAGCAAGAACAGCAGTCACAAATACCGCATCTACATCAGGGCATTTGACAATGGCCGGTGGCTGCTAGCCAACATTACATGACATGCTGGCACTAGAAACAGAAGAAACAAAAAAAGATGCACTCCTAATATAATATCTTCAGGCCTATTAATCCCTTCCCTTGAATTTAGAATGATGGGTAATCACAAATATATTATTTCCAGAGTAACACGTATGTGAACACTGGAGAGTTAGGCAGGAGGGGGATTTACGGCTGTCCCCAAACAGTACACCAGGCCTCTTGATCAATATGGATATATTTGGCTGCTCCTCACATCCATCCAGCCGTAGCGTGGAAGTATATGCAAAAAGAAAGAGAACACAAAGAAGGCACCCCAATAGTGCTGTTAAGTTTTCAAAGACTGATAAATATAATAATAGAAATGGTACTCACATTTCTTTATGGCTGGCAGATGGCATACAAGCTCACAGGGAAAATTAAACCTGTCCCAGCTTAGGTCTCTCCAATATGATCCAGAAGGTTTCTCTAGAAAAAGGTCCTCCACAGGTACCACAGGAAAAGTAAAATAAAAAATACACAAAACAATGCGAGCTGCTCCTAACTATGTCTTCATAAAAATGTATTATAAAATATAAATTGATAAAAGAAACAAGCCAATCGTAAGGCTATAATGACATTTCGTGACACACATGTCACTTTTTCAAATCAACTGTCAGCCAGTTCTATATTATTTGACAAGTTTATATTAGCCATAACTTTTGATTGCAGCATCAAACTGGATTCATATCGGATTGGAAACACTCTTGGGTAGTTTCTGAGTACCAAAGTTCTTAAAAAGGCTTCATAGCACAACATGTTTATCACACTGCAGTAGATATATCCTCCTCATCACATCTTTATCACACCTTAGTACATCTCGCTCCAGCTGCTGCTGCTGCAAACAGATCAAACAGTAATAACTTTGAAATGAAAAAAATCCCAGCAATAGGAATGTCCTTGTTTTATTTTGCAAAAGAAAATCCTATAACATCAATTTTTAATAAAAAGTGTAAATCTCCTTTAAGGGTGCATCTTCTAAATTGTGTAAGCTTATTTTAGCACTTTATTAGTAAAGGGTAATGATAATATGAATGAATGATTAAAACAAGTTGTCAATAAATGTATTGAAATAAGTTCAGTATAACCATTTTTGTTTTCCTTTAAAAATGTTCTTTCTTCTAAATAATAATACATTTTATTTCCAGATTTGTAATCAAAAGATTTATTTATAATCTGCAGCTGACAGATTCTAATAGAGCAGAGGTCAATATTGGGACATCCAGCTGTTGGGGATTATAATTCCCATTATCTACAATAAGCTATTGTAATTTCCAAAAGATGGAGAGCCAAAGCTTGAATACCCCTGCTTTCTATCATGAGTGAGAAACCTGCTGTTGCAGAACTGTAATTTACATTCTAAGATGATGTAAATTGTAGTTCAACAACATATGGAGTGCCTCGGGTTTCCCACTCCTTCTTTATGTAGTGAAAGTCAAAACCAAATGCATGCACACAGGATGCAGCTCAAGGAATGAATCAGTCACTGTCAGAGATAACAGATGTGATATTATCTCGGGTGTCAGCTCAAACCTTGATGTGGAGGAAATCAGATGAAGGAAGAAGACAACTGAGCAACAGTTCCTTTCAGCTAATCTCTAAATGACACTTCAAATTCACAAACTGATGGGATGCTGACTTTTTAACCACTTGTCAGCTTAATCAGTATTTCCCAAACTTTCTCTGTCAAGTGCGTGCTGCTTGCTAATGACCCCCTAACGCGAGCAGGCCAAAGGTGGTTTTGCAGTTTCCTTTCCTGCTTCCTTACAGCCGTATGACAGGGGAGGAAATCACAATTTTCATAGAGGACTGACACTGAATAGGACCAGAATGGGGTGCTTTATGAATAAAGGTCAGGGGGAACAATGTTTGAGGAAGCCAGTTAGAACACTGATCTAGCTCTCAGATAAAACAGGAAGAACCCACAAGTATTTCCACCTTTTTATACACAAGAGAAAACACAGGATAAGCACATTTATTTTTATACCTTAATGAAAAGTGAAATCTCTAAATTATTTAAACACATTATACCCAGAGGGTCATTCCTGTGTATGAGTTATTAAAATGAAGGTTATTGCGTCCACTGTTGCAGAAAATGTTCTTTTCTAATATGGTAGTGGTTTTATGCTATTTAGCATTGCCATCTAATCCTTTTCAAACAGTTCACTTGTGACAGATGCGTACTGCAGGGCTACATAGCAGTGGACCAGGCAGGCAGCCTTTTGGTGCTCCAGCTGTTGTTGAACTACAATGAAGAAGTTGAACATTTAAAAAGATAATGAGGTAGCAACCTTAATTTAAAGTGCCTCCTGGACAATTACAATCAGGATAGCTCAAGACTATAGCAGTTACAATAGGGAAAGAACACTTTCTGGTTACACCTCAAGGCTTCAGCAATTTAAAGTGGGGCCGAACAATTTTGCACTCATTGGAAATGTAGGACACAATGTTGTGCTAAAACTGAGGTTAGGATAGATTTTTCTAGCCGTGCACTTGCCTAAAGCCAATTTACTAAACTACTTAAACTGAAACACCTCAGCTTAACACAGCTTGCACCGGGGGGGGGGGGGTAATGGGGCAGTCTATATGTATTACAGGGAGTTCCTTTCCAATGTTTATCTGTAAGTACTAAACAAGACACAGAGGGAAAAATATACCTTTACATCATTTTACTACGAATTCTATGTGGAATGCGTAAGGGGCTTGCTGGCATTTAAAGTCTCAATGACTGCCAATGGTATGCACTACAGCCCTGAGATGCAGGCACTAGATGGGAGGATAACATTCCTGGTGCTGCACTGGCAGATTCACACACCTGGAGCTTCTCCCCTTTGAGCCCCTGGAGAGGGCATGTGCTGCCAACCAGGGGATTTTAATGTCACAATTTGTGTTATAAAGGGGGTGGGGCTTAAACTGGTGGTGAGTGCTTAGATGGCTAGGTGTCATAAAGGAGGTGGGTAGTGGGTGACAAGTGGGAAGAACAGGGTGGCAAGGAGGAGGAGTGGGAGGAACAGGATGGGAAGGAGAAGAAGCTCACCACATCCAGTGCAGCAGTGCAGTGTGCAGCTCCGGGTAGGAGCCTTGGTCCTATCATCCTGTGTTCTGGGGTTGTGTGGGCTATAATATTATTACTGTACTTATTAATAATAGTGGATTTATATTTTATATTCATGTCTATCCTTCTTTGCCTGATTACCGTGACACACACACACACAGACATATACACATACACACACACACACACACACACATATATATATATTTATATGTAAAAAGGAAGTACTCACACTTCAAGAGTCCAATAAACTGCCTGGGTCCTAAGGTCTGACCAAAGTGGGTCAGCCTGACTTTCAGTCGTGCTATAGACCCAACTGAAATAGGACTGAGAGGAGACCCAAACAGCTGACAATCACTGACAATAGCTCAGGACTCTCCTAACTCTCCTAGCTCAGGACTCTCAGAATTGTCCTCCGTACCACCAGCTGCACCATCCACATCTTCCCAACCACCTTTTTTGGGAGTTCAAACACAGGCTTCTAACAAAGGGGCAAGAGGAGGCGGCCCAATCCCAGGCGCTGGAGGGAGGAACCAAAAGGTCAGAAAACCTCCCAAAATCCCAAAAAACTCAGTCTTTCACCTCATAAATAGACTTCTCTCAGCAGTAGAAACATAACTGCTTGGTAGATGTCTTTCTTTCATCCCCACCACTAAATTTGATAGTTTTCTATTTCAGGCAGCTTGCCATAAATTCCAAAGGATGTTAAGTTTAGCTGATTTTTACAAAAATAAACCAAAAGCACCAGCCTCGATATTAAAGCCTAAAACACCTTCAACCAACCAAATGTCAATACAGTCTTTCGTGCCTTCACCAGAAGTCTGGTTGATGAGGCTAAATCCATATCCACACAACCTAAGCACTGTAACCTATCTAATGCTGAACAAAAGGCACTATCTGACCTGGAGCAGGACGAGTTTATTGTCCTCAGACTAGCTCATAAGGGGGGTGCAATTGTGGTTATGAATAAGGGTTACTACAGAAGTGAGATCTTGTTCCAGCTGTCTGATACAAACACCTACAAAGCACTGCCTTATGATCCCACTTGGTCCTATAAAAGAACCATCGATAGCACCATTAAACAAGCTATGCAACAAGGATAGATTGATCACAATCTTGCACTTTTTTTGACAGTCAATCATCCAATATGTTCCATCATATACACTCTCCCCAAGATTCATAATAGGTTGGTTGACCCCCCTGGCAGACCCATTATTTCTGCCAGGGGCTCTTTGCTTTAACCCATTGCCACTTTTCTTGATATTCTCTTGCAACCGATTGTGCATTCTATGCCATTCTATATTCGGCATATTACTCAATTTCTTAAACACATTTTGGATATTGTTGATCTTGGTGATGATGATCTGCTGGTGAGTATGGATGTAGACAGCCTCTACACTGTCATTTCACATGATGGCAGTGTTGAGGCTGTCTGCCACGCTATTACTCAATCTAAGACACACTTTGATTTTCCCACTGAATTCATATGTGAATTGCTACACTTTGTTCTAACAAAAAACTTTTTTCGCTGTGAGGAGTAGGACACCTTTTGTCTACAAATAGCTGGTACCTAAATGGAATCCAATATAGTGTCAGCCTACGCTACTCTATATAGATGACTTATTCATCATTTGGCATGGTGCTGAATCGGAGCTCATTGAGTGAACCAATACATTGAATTTACTGCCTTCCACTTTTCGATTAAAAATGTCCTTTGATAGACACACCATTAACTTCCTTTATTTGCACGTTACACGCTCGGGGAACCACTTTGCAACCTCCTTATATCGCGAGCCCACTGACAGGAATACACTCCTACATGCCACTAGATGCCATCCACTGACACAGATTAGGGGGGTCCCCTATACACAATTCATTTAGGTGATAAGGAACAACTCCTCTTCTGCAAAATCAGCTACAAATTATGAGACAGAAATTCAGTGAGAAAGGCTATGACCCCAGGTTGTTGAATACATAATTAGAATGTTGCAGGACACAGACTAAGACCACTTTGCTGAACCAATAAGCACCAGCACCGACTACCGACTAAAGTTACTGATGATGCATGGTCCACCTTGCTCTGATAGTTCAATGCTGATTTCTTTGGCTATTGGTGATGTTGGCCACTTAACTGAGTATGATCTGCACGTCGCGGCAGGCTCCGCAATGTGCTCTAGATATGCTCGCGGCTGGATTACAAGTTCCACAGAGAAGCGCAGTGACACTGACTATTATGGGATACAGGTGGATATAATTCCTCCTAATAGTGCTACATTGGTATTTCACACAATACTTTGATTGATTCTTCTTTTTATTTAATTTCACTCATTACTCTTGGTTGTTTTTTGTTAATATCCTTTGGATGGAGATTAGTCAGTCATGTCTTGCTGATCAACTTGACATCACTGGCACACAGGACACTGAATTTGGTGCCCAGGAGGGTGAGGGTTTATAGGACACTTGTTTTCACTGCATTAACTGTTGCGAGGAAGACCAGCAGAGCCTGGCTGAAATGTTGACCATTTAATAAATTTTAATTTTTTTCTCCACTTAAACGTCCTGTGAGTGTTCGGTATTTTCTATACTATATATATATATGTATATATACACACACACACACATATATATATATATATATATATATATATATATATATATATATATATATATATATATATATGCCAGGAGGGAGGCACTCACATATAAAGATGGGCATCAGCCTGGGTGCTAATGTTAGGGCAATAATGTATAACAGGAGTGAACAGCAGCACACACAGGTCTTAGACGTACATCCACTGACAAAATCGAGTATTTATTGATGCTGCTGTTCACTCCTGTTATATATATATATATATATACACACACATATATATATATATATATATATATATATATATATATATATGTATTGCCCAAGACATTGCAAACAGCAGAGAATAGCATACTCTTGAAATTGCTCAATTGCGACAAATTATGAGCAGCAATGTGTGTAACATCTGTGTGCTTTTATAACTAACATTTCTGTTCTGTGCACCGAACAGATATCACACAGTTACTGTTGTTAAACTAGTGGTAATTATTCCACTCTACGTGGAAATCTGGAGTGACAAATGATGTACAAAACAGGCAAGAATAGGAAAAGAGATGCAGAGAAAAAAGTAAGGGAAATAGGAAAAATAGAGAGGGAATGAAGGAGAAAAAATTTACAGCAGTTTATTTATATTAAAAGCTAATGTGATCATATAGATTTACCTGCATGAACCTGACCTTGATAAGTTTTTTTGTGCTACATTGCCAGTGATGTGCATTAGAATATGGTGAGCCTGGTATCTTTATTTCAATTAAAGTGGGCCTGTTGTCTTTAGATAAATACATATAGTATATCAAAGAAATAAATAAATTAGTGAGATTCCAGTAAGGTCCACTAAGGTCATCACTATGGTGGTTAGACAGGAAAGGAGAGCAGATGGAGAATACACGACATATGCATGGTACAGACCTCACAAATATCTTTATTTCTAATTAATTAATTTACATCACAGGCACAAGTCGGCTAGGCATTGTAGATGCACCTAGCACCTAGCTCATCCCATGGCCACACATCCACTTCTCATATGAACCAACTCCAAGTTGCATCTGCTCTTTCCTTGCACAAGAAGTACCCTTGGCCCATAACAAACAACTTTAAAAACCTTTAACGTCTTGGTTGTTAACCCCTTAAGGACCGGGAGAATCTGATGTCGTTTTCCTTTAAGGACCAGAGCAATTTTGACTTTTTTGACTATGTCTTTGTTCAACCATATTTTCTCTTTAATTCCTTTTGTGCACCCACATAAATTATATACTGTTTTTTTAAGCACAAGTAGGGCTTACTTTTGATACCTCATTGTTTACTTTGATTAAAATAGAAAAAAAGCGGAAAAAAATTGAAAAAAAACCAACATTTTGCTTACATTTTTCTGTCAGGATTTGCATACTATTAGTTAATGAAAAAAAAATACCCCTAAATATATTCATTTGCTTCTCCTGAATATAAGAATACCCCATATGCCTAGTATTTTAGTCCTTTACTCACATTTACAAGGTAAATATTACAAGATGGCTTCCGTTATTTCCAACTTGTGATTTCTCAACAATTGGCATGTGAGCATCATAGCTTAGCTGACGGTGCCAGAACCAAAAATGTCCCACAAAGGTATATGTTTCTGAAAACTAGACAACATAAGGTAAATAATCAGGAGAATTTTGGAGTTTTTCATGCAGCTATTTTTCCAGAAAAAAAATTCAAAATTGTGGTAATATTTTGTTTTTTTTGCAGTTTTCACACTTACATTTCAATACTACTGTTGATATCAAACACATGATAGGTGAAGATTTTTAAAAATGCATTGTTTAGTGTTCAGCTCCTTCTTCTGAGTACGGCAATACCCCATATGCATAGGTTTCTCAAGGTTTGGGAGAGCTACGGGCCCAAATTGGAACATGCGCGTTTCCAGTTTCACACTTTGAATTTTCACAGCTTGCATCACTGGTGCCATGTCTCATTTGGGGCTGTGTAACAGTGCTCCACTCTAAGATTTCCCACCAAAAGTATATATTTTTGGAAAGTAGACACCCCAGGCTTTCATTTTATGTATGTTTTCAATTTTTTTACGCAGCCATTTTACCACCAATCGCTCGTAAATCGTGACGTAAGTTAAAAAAACAGCGTTTTTTACACTTGCACTTCAATGTTGATGTGAATTTCAAGCACATGATAGGTGAAGATTTTAAAAAATGCATTGTTTAGTGTTCAGCTCCTTCTTCTGAGTACGGCAATACCCCATATGCATAGGTTTCTCAAGGTTTGGGAGAGCTACGGGGCCCAAATTGGAACATGCGCGTTTCCAGTTTCACACTTTGAATTTTCACAGCTTGCATCACTGGTGCCATGTCTCATTTGGGGCTGTGTAACAGTGCTCCACTCTAAAATTTCCCCCCAAAAGTATATATTTTTGGAAAGTAGACACCCCAAGCTTTCATTTTATGTATGTTTTCAATTTTTTTACGCAGCCATTTTACCACCAATCGCTCGTAAATCTTGACGTAAGCTCCTTCTTCTGAGTACGGCAATACCCCATATGCATAGGTTTCTCAAGGTTTGGGGTAGCTACGGGGCCCAATTTTGAACAAATATTGAATTTTCACATCTTGGTTAACTCATGCCATTACTCATTTTGGGCTAAGTTCCAGTGCTGCACTTTAGAATTTCCCCCCAAAAGTGTATATTTTTGGAATGTAGACACCCCCAGCTTTCATTTTAGGTGTGTTTTCAAATTTTTTACACAGCCATTTTACCACCACTTTCTCATAAACTTGACAAAAGTAAAAAAACAGCGTTTTTCACACTTTGCCTTCAATGTTGATGTGAATTTCAAGCACAGAATAGGTGAAGATTTTATAAACTGAATTGATTAGTGTTCAGCTCCTTCTTCTGAGTACGGCAATACCCCATATGCATAGCTTTCTCATGGTTTGGGGGAGCTACGGGGGCCAAATTGGAACATGCGCGTTTCCAGGTTCACACTTTGAATTTTCACAGCTTGCGTTACTGGTGCCATGTCTCATTTGGGGCTGTGTAACAGTGCTCTTTTTTAAGATTTCCCCCCAAAAGTGTATATTTTTGGAAAGTAGACACCCCAGGCTCTCGTTTTAGGTGTGTTTTCCAATTTTATACACAGCCATTTTACCACCAATCCCTCGTAAACCATGACGTAAGTAAAAAAAAAAAAACAGCGTTTTTCACACTTAGGGTTGGCGGCAGTATACTGGGCTGCATACAAATTGGTTTGGGAAACAATTTCACCTAAAATGTCTTCCCCCAAAAACAAATATAAAAAATGATCATGGGTAAATCCTTCCACATCAATTTGAATCCGAATTCTGAGATTTGTGGGCATAAATTGATACCCATTCATTAGGATCCGGAGTGGCAGGTGTTGGGGCATTTCTTTGGGCAGGTCTTTTGGCAGGTCTTTGGGCAGATCTTTTGGCAGGTGCTGGGGCAGTTGCCAGGGCAGCTCTTGGGGCAGCACTTGGGGCATTTCTTTGGTAGGTCTTTGGGCAGATCTTTTGGCAGGTGCTGGGGCAGTTGCCAGGGCAGCTCTTGGGGCAGCACTTGGGGCATTTCTTTGGGTAGGTATTTTGGTAGGTCTTTGGGCAGTTCTTTTGGCAGGTGCTGGGGCAGTTGCCAGAGCAGCTCTTGGGGCAGTGCGTCTTTTCTTGACAGAAGGCCCAGCGTCATCACTAGAGCTGCTCTCACTTTCTGAAAACTGCGCTATGTCAAAATCTGACGCAGTGTCTGTTGCCTCAGAGTCAGACGCCAAAAAGGCATATGCCTCTTCAACGCTGTACCTGCGCTGCATTTTGCCCACTAAAAAAACTTTTTTTTTTTTTATTTTCTTACGCTATCCCTAAACCTAAATCTAACCCTAAAACTTACCCTAGCCTACGTATATCCTGAACCTACCTAACCCAAATGAACTACCTATCTAAACTGCACTTATTATATATATATATATATTTTTTTTTTTTTTTTGGGGGGGGGGGGTTTGGGGTTTTTTGGTTTTTTTTTTTTTCTTACGCTATCCCTAAACCTAAATCTAACCCTAAAACTTACCCTAACCTACGTATATCCTGAACCTACCTAACCCAAGTGAACTACCTATCTAAACTGCACTTATTATATATATATATATTTTTTTTTTTTGGGGGGAGGGGGGTTTTGTGTTTTGTTTTTTTCTTACGCTATCCCTAAACCTAAATCTAACCCTAAAACTTACCCTAACCTACGTATATCCTGAACCTACCTAACCCAATTGAACTACCTATCTAAACTGCGCTTATTATATATATATTTTTTTTTTTTTTTTGGGGGGGGGGTTGTTTTTTTTTGTTTTTTTTTTTTCCCCTAAACCTAAATCTATCCCTAAAACTTTCCCTAACACACGTCTACACTAAACCTACCCAACTACCTACCAAAATACCTAAACTATATTTACTATTAAAAAAAAAAATTAAAAAAAAAATTTAAAAAAATTTTAAAAAATTTAAAAAAAATCTAAAAAAATTCAAGGGGGATGAGGGGTGTCCCACAGATCAGAAAACACTGATCTGCAGCAAATCGATCACTCCAAGAGTGATCAGATGGGGGGGCACTTATTGATCACTGCAGAACAGTGATCAAAGGGTTAAATTTCTTTATTTAAACTTTTTTTTAACTTTTTTTTTTTTACAGTAAGGCAGTAACAGCATGTCTCTCTGTCTCTCTCCACTTCAGCAGTATGCAAGGTGGAGGGAGGCAGAGAGATCTGACAGGGACCGTATTTACAAATACTGTCCCTGTCATTCAGGTTTTGCAACATGTGATTCGCTTTTGAAGCGAATCGCATGTTGCAACAATGTTTCTGCCGCTTGTTACTAAGTGTCCCGATACCGAGACACTTAGGGCTCGATTTAAAGCCAACCGTTAAACCAGCCGCTAAGTGAAAAAGGCACATCGCTCGCAAATAATACAGGAGTTACGGCAGATTCAATAGCTACTCTACGAGAATAGCTATCGAGCGTAGGCACACAAAAAACACGTAACACAAAACCCGTTGTCGCTCATGTTAATGCACAACGGGCGGACAAATCACACGATAACTGAGCTCCAAACAACATGTAACATAACGGCTGCCGTTGTCAAGCAACCCTGATTGATGCCAAAACAAATTCAAACACACATCCAATCCCAAAGGCCCAATGTATCAAATAACTTCAAATACACCTATATATACCCAAAAATAACCGCCACACACTGTCTGTTATCGAGTTCTTCAGAGCCAGATATCAGGACCCAGGAGCGGAGGATAGTCATTAGAGAGAGGGAGAGAGGCGCGTTCATTGGAGGTAGAGGAGTTTTGCAGTTTGGAGAGAGGAGAGAGGTGCACTATATATACACATATCACACTTTTGCACATATTACATACACACATACAAACACAAACACATACACATACATACACATAGTCCTTTTATTTCATAACACCTTACACATATTACTTTTTATTTTGACAGTGTGAATCTGGGAGTGAAAGTGTGTGACAGAGAGTGACTGGATCGAGTGTGTCTGTGAGGGCCTGTGGGAGTGCCTGGGTGTGACTGGGTGAGTGATGTCAAGGAGAGGAGGACAGGAGAGAGGGATGGGGAGAGTAGTGGAGGAGGAGGAAGGTCAGGAGGGGATCCCTCAGCAGAGCAGGGGTGGGAGAGGGAGATCCGCAGGGCGGAGGGGGACCAGGCCCACCAGAGCAGGAACACGCAGGACAGGGACAGAACCTGCAGTGGGACGAGGGGTAGTTCCTGGGGAGCACCCCACACAGGCAGGGTCAGACCAGGCAGGGCACTCCGGCTCTGAATCCTCCCATGCCGGAGCTGATGAGGGCAGGATCAGGGATCCCAGATATAGTGAGGAGGAGAACACGGCTCTTGTGGAAGCTGTCCTGGAGAGGCAGAGTGTTCTCCACCCGACGGCAAAGGTCCCTGGCCTGGCAGCGCGGAGGAAGGCAGCCTGGAACCAGATCTGCAGCCGGGTCAACGCGGTGGCAACATGCAGGCGGGACGTGGAGTCTGTGAAGAAGAGATGGGGCGACTGCCGGAGGGTGGTCAAGAACAAGATGTCTGACATGGCCAAGCAAGCCCGAGGCACCGGAGGTGGCCCATCTGTGCCCATCACATTCTGCGGCTGGGAGGAGATGGTGCGGCAGAACATGTCCCCGACCATGATCGAGGGGGTCGTGGGAGGAACTGACACTGGGGATGAGAGGAGCCTCCACACTACCGGTAAGTGCAACACTACAGAACAACACACTACAGCAACCAACACCAGCTGCACACACACTCACACCTCAACACATGGCCATCACTCAGCCATACAACTGCACCAACACAGCACCATGAGGGTTAAAAAAAGGACACAACACCTGGACAAATGGCAACGTCCAACTTGGGACAAACCTGTCAAAGTCCTACTTCAACCCTCCTGTCGCTGTGCTCATTACACACAATACACAAACCTTCATTTTCAAATTGTCGACTGTAATAGATCATCACTGTTCACACACAATGTCACCCATGTCCCCACCCCCACCCTAACCCCGTGAGTGCTAGAGGGATCATCAATGCATCGATCAACAATGCATTGGCAACCCCTCTGGGACTCAAGGGGTTAACCTGACAACAAACAAGTCAATAGGCCAACGATCACATGCTACACAGGGGACATTCACTAAGCGGTGACAAACACATGGTGGACACAAAGTAACCCTCACACACCCTCACTTCACCAGTACCAGTGTTAGTCCATGGAGAATATGCCAAAACAAGAATCAAGTTCATAGGGTCCCATTGTACAGACTCCATGGAAAACACTGGAAATGGGGAAAGGAGATCACTGGAGAAGTCACCATCATGTTCATGTCATCGGTTCAACATCACCGCTTACTGAATCACAAAAGGGGGCATCAGATCACACATCACAGTGTCACACAGAATAAATGCTTGTAGGTGCAACACACAGGCCGAAAACTATTTTACAGAATTCAAGCAGGAAAAAGTAGGCATTGGTGTTGTGGCTGCAATCATTTCTCTGACTTGAAATGACATATCCCATATCTGATTCCCACATGGATCCACAGGGGTGCTGATGCCATGGATCGATGGTACACCAGCATCTCTATGCAGGATACATATGGGAAACAAATAGCAAACATTGTACCTTGGTCACCAACAGGCCATGACTGATGGATATCTAGGACTGAGTACGGTTGCCTCACACAGAAGGATGGATGGGCTCATACACAGACAAAAAAACAGGCCTCAATCAAAGATATCCCTCACTACTGGCTGGATTGTTGCCCTTAGGATTCAAATGTTACTAAATATGTTCCAACATGATGTGAACACAGAGATCACTTCACTGGATGTGATTGCCTTACTGGCCAGATATGTGCACCCATCACATATCAACCTACATTGCTACCATCCAAATACACATACATAGTATATCACACCCTACGTAGATGGGATATACGAGGTATGTTCATATCCATCATATCAATACAATGTCTTGTTGGATGGGTGCACATATATAGCCAGTAAGGCAATCACACCTAATGAAATGCTCTCTGGCATCACATCTTGGAAGGATATTACTCCATCCATATGAAGGGTACATATCCACATACATATATGACCATTTCTACTTGTGTGTCACTGTAATGGGATAGCAATGGGTAATGTCATCATGATGTCATATCATTGCCATCGTTAACAGATGTGTCTTGATCTAAGTCCCATCCCTCCAACACTCATGGTTATACAGATATTGCTCCATGTGACAGGTGAAGATATCCATCATTTGACCACACGGAGGCTCTTCAGCAGAGCCAAAGTCACAACATATAGAGAGAAATACCTCTTTGGAATGGTCCACAGAGTGTGCTTGTAAATCATGCACACCCTGTACACCATTCCAATTAAGTATTGTTCTCTAAATGGGTTGATTTTGTCTCTGCTGAAAATCCCTCGTGTAGACAAATGACTGAAATCTACATCCGTCACATAGAGCATTATCTGAACAACCATGAGGGTAGGAAGGATAGGACTAACAGAGAACAACATCTGTTCCCACAATGTCTACAATCTGACATCAAGGTGGACTTAACCTTTGCCACCCCCCTGGAGGGATAGCCATCCCTACAAGTTGTGAAGACAAATATATGTTGTTGGATCTCCCCCCCCCCCCGAGTTAAACAATGGTATTCGTACTGCTGAAAGGTGTGTTGATGCAAAAGGTATCACAGCTCAGACATGGATATGTCAGGGGCAATATCCTAGTGGCCTGATATTGTACAGTGGTGCTGTTACTACACAATCATATGGACAGCTCTGGTACAGGGACCAGATATCTACATGGGAGGGTGTAGCAACAGCCCCACTGTACTATTTCTGGCCACTGTGATATTGCACCTCAAAATGAAACCTTCACCCATAATAACTCAAACACCTTTCAGCAGTGGGAGTACCCTTGTTTACCCAGGGGGATTAACACAAACACATATATTTTTCTTCAACACATATCAAAGTAGAATTGTCTCCACAAACATATGGCAAAGGTCACTAATCACAACATCTTCTTCCTCCACACAGCTTACGGCCGTCAAGCCCAGCAGGAGACAGTGGAGGAGGCTATGTCACCCCCCAGTGAGGAGGACACAGAGGAGGGGACCAGCCGGTGGTCACCTTACCCACCATCACCATCCCCTCCAACACAGGCTGCACCACCCCTTCCAGCTGCACCACCACAGGCTGCACCACCCCTTCCAGCTGCACCACCACAGGCTGCACCACCCCTTCCAGCTGCACCACCACAGGCTGCACCACCCCTTCCAGCTGCACCACCACAGGCTGCACCACCCCTTCCAGCTGCACCACCACAGGCTGCACCACCCTTTCCAGCTGCACCTCCCCAGTACAGTGGCTGGATGCCACAGGAGGAGAGGTGGACACATCCATCCACCTCCACCAGCTACTACCCTCCATCAGCAGCACCACCACCGCCAGGGAGGCAATGGCTGCCAGGGACAGTGGCCAACACCCAATATGGGCCATATGCCTCCCAGATCAACCCACCCTCCTGGATGGCTCCACAGCATGCCCCAAGGTATGATCCAAGGTGGGGTCCCACCACCTATCAGTGGCCACCATATGACCCTTGGCCACTGGACTACACACACCTGGGCCTGATTGGTGAGCCCCAGCGCCCCCTACCCAGGGACATATTCACACCTCCACCAGCACACACATCTCTGGGCAGCTCTGCATCACTTGATGTGGTGGGCATATGCCCATCATCTGCACCAGCCACTCCAACAGCAGCCACAGCACCCTCAGCAGCAGCAGAGGATACAGCACCTCCAGCAGCAGAGGAAACAGCACCTCCAGCAGCAGAGGAAACAGCACCTCCAGCAGCAGAGGAAACAGCACCTCCAGCAGAGGAGGAAACAGCACCTCCAGCAGAGGAGGAAACAGCACCTCCAGCAGAGGAGGAAACAGCACCCTCAGCAGCAGAGGAAGAAACAGCACCCTCAGCAGCAGAGGAAGAAACAGCACCCTCAGCAGCAGAGGAAGAAACAGCACCCTCAGCAGCAGAGGAAGAAACAGCAGCACCAGGGACACCGGGCACATCCACCTCCAGCACCGCACGCCTCACAGGGATGGAGGCGGAGTGTATGGCCCTTCAGAGGAGACTACTCCGGTCGAGCAGGAGTACTGACAGCAATATCACCAGGAGCAGGAGGCAATCCAGGAGGAACATTGTCCAATTGGAGAGCAGGATCCAAGGTTTGGAGTCGGAGGTGTCCAGGGGGAATACACTACTCCAGCAGCTCAGGACTGGTGTGATGGACATGTTAACACAGGTCCTTGTGGAGCTGAGGGAGATAAACCGCAGGGAGAACCTGAGGATGGAGAGGGAGAACTTGCGTTCCACTGAGGGGTCTACTGCAACCACCACCCCCTCTAGTGTTACCCCTGAAGCAACACCTAGGGGGCAGAGGGTTACCAGGAGATCCACAAGGGCATCCACCTCTGGCACCCAGGCTAAGGCCCCCCACCCAAAGAAGAAAAAATGAAAGGCCCAACCTGTTAAGTTTCCCCTCAATAAAGAAAACATTTTTTTTTTAATTCCAGTCTGATCTGTTGTGTCTTCAGTTATGGATTGGGTGGCAGGGTTGTCTCCAATGCATTGCCATACAATGCAGTGAACACAACCTCTGCCTATGTGAAATGTTAGTGGGATGCTACAACATGGGTTCACACACACACCGTTGTACAAATTCAACTTGTAATACATCCCTGGAGCCATATTACACCACTGTGTTATATGGCGGTGTTGTGTGTTGAATTTGAACAACAAAACATACCCCTTAGCACAACAAATTGTACAACACTGAACATTTGTCTACATCATGTGCTGTGTTTAACCCTTTGAGTGCCAGAGTGGTAGACAACGCATTGTCAAGAAATGCGTTGGGGACCACTCTTGCACTCAGTGGGTTAATGGGATAACCAGACAAACAGCTCTGTGATTTAGCAGGGACATTATAAGCAGGATAGATAAATGGGACATGTATCCATGTTGTCTTGGATTCACACACTCATTGTGCAACTGACTTACTGAAGAAGCCAATGTTTTTAACCTAGGATTTCAACGTGTAGCACACACATTGATATCCTGGGCTGAGCATTGGGGTCTCCTGTAAGTTGAGTTGCTGTTTCCCTAAGGGTGTAACAGACTTCACCAGTGATAACACATGTCCACTTAGTCTGGTTGTTCGTTAGCCCATGTACTGAGATATGTCAAAGTGGAGCAAAATCTCCGAACATGGATTATACTGAGCAATACAGATACTGTGGACAGGTATTCACTGTGGAAGTATGTCCCCTGTATCACCTCTTCATCACTCCCACAACACATTGGTGCATCACTGCCACCATCATCTGTTTGCATTGATACATCACAGAGTCCAGTCACTGGCAAACAAGTGGTGGACTCCTGTGATGTGGGTGTTGCCTTTCCATGTATGGGGCATACTCTACCCTGGGTGTGGTAACACATTGACATATGTGTTCTCAAATATATCCTCCTACAGACACAGATAGAATGGTGATGGTTCATCTTTATTGTGTCTCAAAGTACATTAGAATGTACATGTGTTTTGTGTGTGTATTGCCTATATGCATTGAACACCTGTATGAGAACACTAAATGTACTTTGAAACTAAATTGTAATACTTCAGTAACACTGCTGCCCTGCTCATGTGTTGTCCATGAGGTTTGACAACTCTGTAGCTGAGCATCCTGACTGTACAGGTTACAACACTCAAGAATTAGTGTTTTCTGTGTCTCTATGAGAATGTTCCAGTAGAGGTTTGTGTGAACCTCAGGTCAAACTTTGCATCACCAACAACATCACCATAAACAGCAAGGGGTGATCTTCATGAAGGTGTTGTCAAGACATCAATCCAGTCACATGGAAGATCTTCAGTTCAAGGATGGATCATGTTACGGATGCCTGCGGGACAAGAGGACAGGATTTGGAGCAGTAGACCTGAACTGATCATCAAGCAACAACAATTTAGTCTTTTTCATCCCCTCAGTTTTCACAGTTACAGGTGAGTGCACAAACCATTGCTTGACAATGTGTTGTGTACTCATCTGTAACCAATTCTGTGGGGAACTAAGGACATGTGCATCAGTCCTAGGGATATGTGCCCCTGACATGTATACACACATTAACAAGTGTTCTGAGAGCTCCATGGAAGTAATGACATTGTGCTGCCACTGTGAAAGTGACAGTGGCAGCCCAATGTCATTTGTTCCATGGAACTGTTAGGACACATTTGTTGATGTGTGTATTCATGTCAGGGGCACATACGTCTGCACACTCACAGGTCTGCATGGAGTCCGTGGTAATCTGATCTACGTCTCATGACCTCTACATTGTGTGCCCATACCACTGTACATCCACCCCTGTGCTGCTCTTCTCAGCTGTAGCACAGTACAGGTCCCATATTGAGTCTGATGTCCCTTCTCATGCAAATCATTAGATAATACTCTTTCACTACTGGGCTAGCATGGTTGTTCAGGCTCTAATCATGGCATATCCAGTTAGTTGCTGTCAATCAAGCCGTGTAAGGTGATGAACATGGGTAATATGTTGTACCTTGTTTCTCCTGAGGGTGTGCGTGATATCCTTGGGGTCTGTATGTCAACGTGGAGAGTGGAATGGAGGATGGTTGCTGAGTCCACACACACAATTTTCCACGTCCACTGCCAGTGCAGTGCTGTGTCACTGTTCCTGTGGGGTGAGACAGAACAAAATGTGCAGTGTGGTTAGTGTCACAGGACTGCTGGGGGACTTGCATGGATTGTTTGCATGCCTGTGTTATACTCACAGGTGAAGTATTCCGTGATGAGCCTGTCTCTGATCTGTGCCCCTCTCATGGTCTCCTCCACATGCCCGATGTCCATGGGCACTTCCTGTATGGGGGGGTCCGGGATGTGCTCCAGCAGCCTGGTGTCCACTGCGATATTGTGCAGTATTGCGCACGCCACAATGATGTCACACACCTTAGCCGGTGCATACTGCAGTGCTCCCCCAGAGTGGTCCAGACATCGGAATCTTGACTTGAGGAGCCCAAATGTCCGCTCAATAGCATTCCTGGTTCTGGCATGAGCCTGGTTGTAGCTTTCCTGGGCATGTGTTTGGGGATTGGCCAGAGGGGTCAGTAGCCAGGACTTGCATCCATAGCCAGCATCACCTGTGTAATGTGAGTGACATGGTGAAACAGGGAGCACATGTTGTGTGAATGATGTTTTGTGTGGTGGACGTAGTAGGTGTGGGTCAGGTGCATGCTGAGCTGAGTGGTGTGTACGCCTGTGTATGTGGTGTGATTTTGTTTTGTGAACTCACCCAGTAGCCATCCCCCTGTAAAGGTTCCATTCTCAAAATCTCTGTGGACTGAGGAGTTTTGTAGAATGTATGCATCATGTGTGCTGCCAGGATATTTTGCACAGACATTCATGATCCTCATGTTGCTGTCACACACCATCTGCACGTTGATGGAGTGGAAGTTCTTCCTGTTGATGAATATCTGTGCGTCACGTGCTGGGGCCTTAATCCGGACATGGGTGCAATCTATAGCACCCATGACCCTGGGCATGCCTCCGTTTGCGTAAAAGGCCTGCTTGACGTGTATCCAGTCCATGTCGGTGGTGGGAAAATGTATATGGGTACTGGCCTTGATTTTGAGGGCTGGCAGGACCTGGGCCAGCACTCTGGAGAATGTGGCCTGGGACATGCCAGATGCGTAACCCTCAGTGGACTGGAAGGCCCCGCTTGCCATGAAGTGTATGGCACAGAGTAGTTTCTGCAGGCCAGTTAGGGCATGGTTGTGGATGTAGATGGGATCCACCTGCTCCTTGATGACCTCATACAAGGCAATGATGCTGTCAGGCCTCAACCTGTAGCGATCAATGACCTCGTCATCAGCCATTCCAAAGAGTGTGACCCTTGGGCGGTATACCCTGGGCCTTGGTGGTCGTCTATACATCCTGTGCCCTCCAGGTGGGGATGGACTCCTGTGTGGCTGCTGAGCCAGAGCCTCCTCACTTGCAACAGGTGGAGGCTGTTGATGAGGCGTGCTTGGGGTTTGCTGATGTTCCCTAGCTCTCTCCCTTGCACGCCTTCTCCGCAGTCTTCGCAACAATATGTAACCCAACATACTGTTTGCTCTATCTGTCTCTCTCTCTCTCTCTACCTCTCTCTCTCTAGCTCTCTCTCTCTAGCTCTCTCTCTCTAGCGCGCTCTCTCTCTCTCTCTCCCTCCCTGAGTGGAAAACAAGCCACAAGTGAGTGTGTTGAGTTGTCCCTTTAAGTACTTGCTAGGGCGTTGTGTAGGTGTGGTGATGAGGTGAGTGCTGACCAATGGAGAGTTGTTTGTGTCCAGGTAAGTGTTTGCAGGTGTGTGTGTGTGTGTTATAAGATGTGGTGTGTTGTGCTTGTTCTGTGTGTGCCATTTGCGGGCGTGCAGTTGTGGGGTGCAGGTCGCGTGTTGATGTTGCCCAGGTGAGCTTGTATTTGCAGGGTCCGCTTTGTGTGATGACCCCCATTGTTCCGTGCCATGTTGTGTTGTTGTTTTTTTGTGTGTCATTGTTCCTGTGGTGTTGGTTGTTGTTTTGTGTGTAGTGATTTGTGTTGTGTGTGCATGTTTTTGTGTTGTTTTGGCATTGCACGGGTTAATTTTCCCATTTACATGGTTGTGCGGTAAGCCTTTTGTGTGTTTTCCTCTGTAACGGGTGTTTAGTTTTGGCCGTTAAGTGTCTAAAGTGTGTGAGAAGTGGGTCTTAACTTTTAGCCGTTAGGTGTGTCTTTTTTTCAGCCGTTATCAGTACCGCAAGCCTTTGAATAGCTCTGGGGTATGTTGTTCCATGTTGTTCCATGCGTCTGAATGCACGTAAGTGTAGCGGCCGTAGGAATTGTGCAACTGCCGTTAGCTGTTGTTTAGACGGATCTTTGAATTGCAACATGACACTTAACGCACCCGTTAGTGTTTTTTTTGGTTAACGGCTGCCTTTAAATCGAGCCCTTAGTAACAAGCGGCTTGAACTCTTCCATCGCTCTGTGCGGCCGTGATGGAAGAGTTTAACCCATGACGATGCAGGACCGTCATGGGTCCTTAACGGGTTTGCAACCCATGACGGTCCTGCACCGTCATGGGTCCTTAAGGTGTTAAAGAGATCTCCAACACATTGCTCTGAGTAGAGTTAAATAATAGCCTGTAGAGGTGTATAAAACTGGTATAGGGATTTTGAGATTTCTCTGATTACACCCACAATTCATAACGTGTGGCCAGCAAAACTGAGGTCCCTGAAAATTCGATGCACTAGGCAGTTGCCTAATCTACCTATTGGGAAATCAGGCCCTGATTGTATGTTTGCTGTCCAACCCTACCTTTTTTCTGTTGCATCTACTACCAGAATCAGCTGTACTGAAATGAACAGTCCTAAATGAGCCACTCCTATAGGGCCATTGATTATTATTCCTATTCCTTTAATTTTCTGGTCAGTTATGCAAGCCTTTGCTTTTCATACACAGGTTGAGTATCCTTTATCCAAAAGGCTTGGTACCAGAAATGTTTCCCTTTTGGATTTTTTCAGATTTTAGAATATTTGCATAAACATAATGAGATATCATGGGAATGGGACCCAAGTCTAAATACGAAATTCATTTATGTTTCATATATACCTTATACACATAGCTTGAAGGTAATTTTACACAATATATTTAATAATAAGTTTGACTGCGACCCATCACATGCAGTCATGTGTGGAATTTTCCACGTGTGGCATCATGGTGCTCAAAAAGTTTCGGATATTGGAGCATGTTGGGTTTTGGATTTTATTTAGGTTTATATTAATTATTATATCACCACTCATAATGTGACATTGCAATCTCGCCATCCCCAGGTGTTTTTTTATTGTTGAGTATAGATCAATGGTATTCTACAATTATTTATCTTAATCCTATTTGTTTGAAATGAAAATAGTTTCTGACATATTAACCTTTATTTGTTGATGGCACAGTGTGGCAGCTTATGCTAATTAGATTGTGTGCTATCCCAATATTATCATACACACACTGTGCAATGAATGAATATAAACAACAATACAGGGAGCAATAACTTTGGCCTAAAACAGAACTTATTAGCAACTTGTGTAGCAATAACGATAGAGCCAAGCCTACCATCAAATTATAAAGGTTAATTTCTCAAAAAATATTTGTCTTACACAAAACATGGCTAGTATAAGATATATATGCAGAATGTTATTATCTGTAAAACAAATTACACTTTGTTTAATGTGACAGAACCACTTTAAAGGAGACGTAATACCTGCAAATAATAGCACCTTACTATGGCCAGAAAATCTTAATTGCACCTATGAATTTTGTCCTTGTGCCTTTGTTGAAGAGTCAGACATAGTATCTTCAATCAGTCCTGAATTTTATGTTCATGGATGCAGACATGACAGTTGCACAGGAAAAAGCCTGCAACAACTGTACCTTACTATTTAACCCTTTAACAATTAATGCTTTGTGCACTCCTCGAGCTGTTAACCACTTAGCTGCTAGGGATGTAATAGATAATGTTCATAGCTAACCCTCCAAAATGGCTAAGGAAGCCCCCTCATTATGTCCTCAGTAGTATAAGGCATTGTGGTAGCGGGCATATTTTGTGATTTCCAGGCCCTCCTCCCTTCAGCCCCACCATGAAATCTGGCAGGGCTTAATGACATAATTAATTGAATATGCATCTTGGTATTTTTCTTAGGAGCTGGGTGCCATTCCTCCACATTCTGCAAGGGAAGGCATAAAGAGGTTCATTCCAGGTGATCACTGTACTACCTGGTATAAACTTATGCATATAATATTTATTAGGAACTGGAGAGGCTTTACTTTAGATCCTGTCTCACCTTCCCCCCCCAACTCCTATCATGACTGGAGTACCCTTGTTTGGAAGTGGAGAGTCTCCCCTTTCCAGCAAAGATCGATCACCTGGTAGAAACATATGCATATTGTTTAGTTTTATTGCACATAGGCAAATTAAAAAAAAATATAAGTACTAGGTATAGATAAAGGTTCCTGCACCCACTTCTGCATGTCAAGCCATGCCAATTTGGTACAATTTTTAGCAGATTTGCGAAAGGTGTTGAATATATTAGGAAATGGTTTTCAGGAAATGGATTTTCCTATTGAGCAGGCACAATCTACACAGACAGGCAAATATGTCCTGCAGGCCCCCACAATACTCTGTTCTGACCACTACAGAAGGAGATGCTCATATATCCAGGCATGCACACAGACACACAATGACACACACACTCGCATACACACTCACACACTCATATTCACACTCTCATGTGCACACACATAGAAGCCAGACCGATTTTTCAGAGACAACACTTTCTTAAGGGAGCACCTGAGCCAGGTCTGATATTACTTATTTAGTGGAGACCAAATATGTAATAATTCAATAGTACTAGAGTTCTGTGCAGTGTATTTCACAGCTCTCAGTCAGTTAACAAACCTGATGAAATACTGATTAATCGATTACACTGTATTTGAACTCAACAATATGAGTGCACAAATACATTACTCAGCACTGAGGATTCAAAGGGCTAATGATGATCCAGCACCACAAGTTCAGAAGGCATGGAGTGGGCTCAGAATCAGGGACCCCATCTGATGGGTTGACACAGAACCACCTGTATTTTGAAAATAGTTTAGCTAGGGCTTTGAATAAGGGTTGACCTCCAGCCTTCAACATTTCAATAGTATTTTTATCAGGTCCAGCTGCTTTGCAGTTTTTCATTGATTTTATTGCAGCTGCTACTGGTTCTATCAAAACTTTTGACACAGCTTCAGCCTCTGACATCGCATTCAGTTATTGTCCTTCATCCTTATAAAGCTTCGAATAAACTTATTCCACTTGTTTTAGTATTTGCTGTTGAGTTTTTGCTGTTGTATCATCTTCAATTCTTAATACAAACACTTGACTCCTATGTGTGGTCATCTTTCATTTTGCCATCTTTAGCCCTTGATTTTCTTCCAGGGTCCTTTTGATGAGCTCAACATTGAACTTGAGCTTTTCTTTTTTATACACTTCCTGATGATCTTGCACATTTATACATATTCTAGCCAGTTTCTAACATTACCTTTTTGCTTCATTTCTCATGGTGTTTTCATCATGCTAAATGTTTCTTTTGATATTGTGGTTGGTTTTTCTTGTTTTACAGTACGTATAGAGGCATGGGGAGTGTCTGCAATAGTTTAGTTTGATAGCACAGGAAACAATTCATTCACAAATATGACTGAGTCTGTCAGCTTTTGGTTAATTTGATTAGCAGATTACTCCGCATCGCTCATCAATGGTTCATTTACGGTATAGTATGTATGTGCAAAAGTTTTAGGTGTGAAAATATGCTGTAAAGTAAAAATAGAGAATTGAAGGAGAGTACTGAGCAGCCATTTCTGGTGTAGGAGAGTATTCTGCATAATTCGCAGGTTCCTTGGCCCAGTTCAGGATAGGGTTTTCGTTTAATAGGTTCTCTTGTTGGGAAGCAGTTGGAGAGGTGGTAAACTCCAAGAGGTTCCTAGGAAACACTGAGAATGGGGGTTAAAGGTTGAGGTTTTATATTCAATGGCATGCTTGCCAAGCTAGGAGGTCATGATTAGATGGTGACTATCAACTCGGTGTTATGTAGGAATTTTTATCTACTGTAAAGGACCCATTCCAAGGCATCATTCAACAGATGGCTTAGCTCTTCCCATTTCAGCTAATAGAACAGAGA
This sequence comes from Rhinophrynus dorsalis, assembly GCA_037306005.1. NCBI lineage: Eukaryota > Metazoa > Chordata > Amphibia > Anura > Rhinophrynidae > Rhinophrynus > Rhinophrynus dorsalis. The sequence continues at coordinate 143,975,725 of CM074725.1, read as the reverse complement.
AAAACATAATTCAAACAGTATCAGAGACCCCTCTCCCATTCCCCTGTTGTCTTTTTTCTCTATCTTTTGGAGCTGGTAGGATTTGAGTTGCTGGCTCTGTTTTTGAAAGCTGTCTTTTTTCTTTTGAGGCTTACTAGGCTGTTCCTCTATGTGTTCAAGTTGGAGTTCTCATTCTCTCTCCTTCTGAAGCTCCAACTCAAACCCTCCCCTCCTGGGTTGGTGGGTTGCAAACCCTGTAGTGGCCAGTGTATTCCTGCATAAATCTTAAAGGTTGCAGATGTTTCTTCAAGTAACATTCTACTACAGGTACTTAACCCCTTAATAAGCAGCCGACACAGAGAGTGGCCGGCAGTTAAGGACCAAGGATATTTTTTTTTTTTGGATTGTGGGGTCCCCAAGTGGAGTGCAACCTTGAGGTGACCCCGGAATTCCATGATGTGCCAGGACAGTCACCAGTCCTTAAGTGACGGAACCGGTGAGATGGTCCTGGCACTTCCAAGGTCATTAAGGGGTTGAGACAACTGGAATTCCTGCTTCCCTCGAGTATGATTTTGTGTTTGTATTCCTCCCTTGTAGTCCCCTGTTTCTATTTTGGCTTTTCTCCACACGGAGTCTCTGTATGCTAATATTTTGTGTAGACTCAGGTGTTTGAATTGCTTAATTATGTTCACCTGTGAGGGTGCCTTGTTGAAGATATTTCATTCTGTCCATGTGTTTCAAGGAGGGTTATTTATCTTATGGCTATGCACTTTCTGCATTTTGGGCATCTTGCCTTCCAGATGCTTTATTTTTTCCATCCATTGGAGAAGTCAGGTGAGGGTATCTTTGTACTGATCTTCATATACTATAGTTGAACACCTAATGAATGCAGCTTCACTTGTGTGTGTGTGTTTCCACTATTGCTGTACTGTACTGTACTGTTAAAGTTATGGCCACACTTGTGGGTGTACGTTCCAGCTATGAACGCACTTGTTTGTATACATTCTGGCTATGGCCGCACTTGTGTGCATACACTCTGGCTATGGTCACACTGATGTGCCTGACTTCCAGCTGTGGCCACATTGGTGTGTGTGCCTTCAGGCTATGGGCAGCACTTGTGTGTGTGTTCTGGCTTTGCTTGCTCTTGTGTGCTTGCATTCTGGCTTTGGCCACCCGTGGGTGTGTATGTTCTTGCATTGACAGCTCTTGGGTGTGTGCAGTTCAGCTTTGGCTGCCCCGGGTGCATGTGTTCCTGCTTTGGTCATCTTTTAATGTGAATATATATTAGAATGATGTGGCTGAGTTGTGGTGAATGTGCCAGGGCATCAAAGTGGTGCTTTTGCTCTATGGTTGTGCTGAGGTACATGTGCTATTTTATGTTGTAGCACTGGTGTGCATGTGAATAGACTGTTGCAGCACCTTGACTTGCATGTGCATGTGCTGTTTGCCTCACTGTGGTTCCTTTGTGTTCAAGCACTGTGGTGCAGTTGTGCATGAACACTGTGGCCTCTCTGTGTTGCATGAGCACTGTGGCCAGTGCCGCTCTGTGGTTCAGGAGCACTGTGGTCATGCTGTGGTGCACGTGTGTGCAAGCACTGATGCAGCTCTGTGGTGAGAATGCTCTGGTACTATTATGTGGTATGAGAGCTCGGGTGCCACAATCTGGTGAGTAACATCGGGTGCGTCAATATGGTACATGAGGGAGGGTACCACACTGCAGTGCACGAGCACAGGTGCAACATTGAGGTTCATAAGTGCGGGTGCCGCACTGCAGTGCTAGGGCATAAGTGAACATTTTGGCTTCTTTGCAGTAAGTGGCTCTTCTGGTGCACGTCTGTTTAAGCACTTTTGTCACCTGTGAGTGGGTAGGTATGTGAGTGGGTTCTGTTTCGGCTCTGTGGGTGCATGAATGTTGCTTTAGTATTGCAGTTTGCATGTGTCAACACTGTTGCCGTAGTTTGGGTATATGCATACTAAGGCTGAAACTGGCTCGGGCCAAGCTGTGGTTTGTGCCCTCGCACTTTTTGAGTGCACTGTGATACAAGTGAGCATCTTGTAAGACTGCATGGAGATGCATCTGAAAGTGGGCTATAGCTGCACTGTGGTGCATGTGAGAGCACACAATCCCTACTCTTTGATGACTGTGAATACATGATATGGTTGCACTTTGTTGTGTTCATGCAGACTAAAAGCTATATCTGCATTACGGTGTGTGTGTGCTTTTGCCATTCTGCAGTGCATATGGGTGCACACTATTGTGTATACATGTGCTCACTTGCAGTCCTGGGATTATGCAAAGAGTGATAAAGAGGTGATAAAGTGGAGATGACTTCCTATGTTATGCTATGGAACCTATGCACAATGATTTCTCAAGCTTTGGAGATCTTAGTACATAGGCTTTATAGAAAAACATAGGAACTGGAGAAGTGATATCACTGGAGAAGTTATTTCTGCTTTATCATGCCATAGTGCATATCCCCCCAGTATGTGTGTGCACACTTATTCTGCAGTGAGGTACAAGTGTGTGTTATCATGCTTTTGCTGCAAGTCAGTGAGTGTTTGATCTGGTAGGGTATACTCAGTATCGCTGCTCTGTGAAGAGTGTGTACCTGCTATTTTCTGTAGGAGGGAAGAACTTGCTTGCAATATGGTGAGCCTTAGTGGGGGCTTGGGCCAACTTTGTATGCCAGCTCCTCATTGTAGCACAGGAACTGACTAGTGTTGAGCGAGCATGCTCGGCCGATGCTCGGATCGGCTCGAGCATCGCTCTGCTCGGCACATGGCGGTACTCGTACGAGTACCGCCATGTGCTCGCCCGGCATGTTCGGGTGGCGGGGATCTGTGCCGAAGGAGGCACAGATCTGAAGACGCTCCGCTGGACCACCAGGGACTGGAGGTAGGGGGCATTGCGGAGATGAAGGGGGCATAGCGGAGATGAAGGGGGACATTGCAGAGATGAAGGGGGCATAGCGGAGATGAAGGGGGACATTGCAGAGATGAAGGGGGCATAGCGGAGATGAAGGGGGACATTGCAGAGATGAAGGGGGCATTGCGGAGATGAAGGGGGCATAGCGGAGATGAAGGGGGACATTGCAGAGATGAAGGGGGCATAGCGGAGATGAAGGGGGACATTGCAGAGATGAAGGGGGCATAGCGGAGATGAAGGGGGACATTGCAGAGATGAAGGGGGCATAGCGGAGATGAAGGGGGACATTGCAGAGATGAAGGGGGCATAGCGGAGATGAAGGGGGACATTGTGGAGATGAAGGGGGGCATTGACCAGGCACCCTCCCCTCATCAGAGCAGGGGGTGCCTGGTGTAATGCTCGTGTCGCCCCATTCAATTCAATGGGGCTCGGGTGCTCGGCCGAGCACTCGAGCCTCCGGCGGTGCTCGGTCAGAGCACCCGAGCACCCGAGCATCGGGGTGCTCGCTCAACACTAGAACTGACCAGTAGCAGAAATTCTGCCCATCCACCATTATTTGCTGATGGTTAACAATTTTATTTTTATTTCCGGTTTGCACAAAAGGTATAACTGACATATTTCACAGTTTATTTAGCTTCTTTGTTGCAGCATAATGTCTAGTGGATTTTTGGTATAGGTCCAGATAGGGTTTACATTTTCTATGTACAAGGGGTTCCTGGAAACACTGTGGATGGAAGTAAAAAATTGGGGTTTTAGATTCAATGGTGAGTTCCCAGAGCTAGGAGGTCATGATGATCAACTAGTGACAGGCAACTCAGTGCTATGTAGCAATATTTATGTAATGTTCAAAGCCCCATTTGCATACCTGGGAACTTATGAAATGAGCTCACCCTGAGTTCTTTGAAATATTAACCCTTAACGCCCACAAGAAAGCAGATTCATGCTTGCTCTAAACCAGAGATAATCCAATAACTTTTTAAGGAACCTTTCACATGCTGCAGTTCTGAGATATAACTTCTTATACACTCATAAGGCAAGCAGGACTTCTCCTCCTGCCTTTCTGTTAGAAATGTCATGGATTTGGACAATAAATAGGCAGTAAATTGGTGTAAATCATATAGGAGGACACACTGGATTTGCTCACCCTGAGAATTTGGCCCTTCACCCTGAGACCCTGAGATTTGGTTCCAAACCCTGAGTTTCAGGGTCAAACCCTGAGAGTTCCCAGGTATGCCCATTTTGTTAAGATTAGGGTTTCATAAGAATTGTGATACTCCACAGTGGAGAACTGCTCTTTGGGATTTAAAATTCTTTGTTATCGCTCTACATCAAACACATTTCTTGATACATTTGAAAAGTTTGAAGTGCCATCCCAAAATAGAGAGAAAAAAAGAGAAAAGGTTCATTCACTACCAGGAATGATCACATAAAGTTCTTTATATGACAGGGCAAAGACAGAAAGCAGCAATTTGTCCCAGTTACAGAGAGCTGCATCTAGGGCTGTTACCAAGGGGAGGTATTTGTTGTCTGGGTAAAAATGGGGTCCTGGGCTAGGCTGATTTAGGAGTATGGGGCTGATCATCACTGCTTAACTTGATGCCATGTTTGTTTTTAATTTCTTCCTGAATAAATGGTTGGTGGCTCATGTTAGCATGTTGATCCTCGCTCCTGATAGCAGCGGTGACTTTCAGAAAGCATGCATTAGTTCTCACTTCTGGTGTTATACAATGACATATATTTACTCCTTAGACTTCACTTCTTGGCTCTGTCTCTTGGGGAGGGGCTGGTGAACCTTGAACCGCGTTGGATGAATGCCATGTTGCCTAACGATCTTATACGAGAAGCTATAAACTGAAGCCATTAAAAGAGAAACAGAATGATGGAACTTGAAGGAAACATTTGAAGGTGCAACTTGAGGTTCTCGTGCTGTCCTGCAATGCGAGAGTCTCATGTTGCCCTTTTAATCATGGCAAAATGCTGAACTGGCCCTGAAGGCTCAAGCTATTTTGCATGCAACATTTTAAAAGGATACCCAGATTCATTTAAGTATCTTTTTATGGTATTCATTATTATCCTGTGATTGGTTCCTTTGATTTTGGTGCTCTCCTTCTGTTTGGCTTTTGTTTCTGTGGTTTCAAGCTGTTTTAATGGAGGAATCAAGTGGCTTTGATTCAGTGATCTGTGTGGGGGCAGTCAAAATATCCTCCACAAGTTTGATTAGCTACAATTGTTACAAGTAGCAACATTAAAATGTGAGTTGATACTCTGTTTATTTGTCCCCTCCCCCCAAAAAATAAGTTTGTTACCTCTCAGACTCATGTATGGGGAATGCAGAAAGAAGTAAAAAAAGTTAGTTACCTCTCAGACTCATGTATGGAGTACGCAGAAAGAAGTAAAAAAAAGTTTGTTACCTCTCAGAATCATTTATGGGATATGCAGAAAGAAGTAAAGTGTTTCACTAGGAGTGTTCAGAATTGGGTTAAGCATTTCAATGTGAAATTATATATTTTAGGGAGTGACGGATTTGGGTTTGTGTTCCTTCCGTTACATACTTGAGATTATTTCTTAATGTGGCAGACGCTGTGCAGTTGGGTATCCAATATATTGTCTTGCACATGCAGGGTTAACATTTAAGGATATAGCAGCACACGGCTAAACATGATTTATTTAAGCAGAGGGGGACAGAGAGGATGGCTCTGATAACCTTTTTGAATTAATCTCCTGCCACTCTACTTTTTTAATGCATCTGTGTCCTGAGGCATTAAAAACAAAGCAGCAGTTGGGTGATTCATTCAGAAAAATTATCAGAGCCAGTCTCTCCATTCTGTCTGATTAAATTAATCATATGCAGCAGAATGTTGAAATGTGCTTAAATATTAACTCTTTATGTGCCAGAAAGCACACTCTTCTCTCAGGGCAGTCTCTGTAGCCCCTCCCATTTTTCAATGCTTATCCCCCTTTATCCTTCTTCCGCTCTCACCCTTCGTTCTCTCACTCTCCCTTTCTTCCTTCATCCTCTTTTCAGCCCTCCATTCTATATCAGCCACCTTCCCCCTCTTCCCCTAATTTTTCTTTCATGCTCTTTGTTCCTTCTATTCCTTCTTCATTCTTCCCCCACCCTTTCATTTCTGGGTAATTTTGTAAAATATTACAAACTCTATGCACAATATCTAATCATCAAACAAACCTTAGGGGCTGAAGCTATCACATAAAGGGGAATATATCAGTGTACCAAAAATAAATGGGGCTAGAGGGTCAAAATTCCACAACACACCCGGCCCCCACTACCACCATTGTTCATCAAACAAATTAATTCTAATTAAAAGGGTTAACCCAATTAATTTCAGAGGGGCCAGAACTTTATGCAAAATCATTACAGTGACACATTTCACGTCTGGTTTGGCAAGCAATGGGATTATTAGATTAATTCAGGAACCCAGAAATGAGTTATCATCCTCACCATCGATTATAGTCATTGATACTTTTATTGGTTAACTAAACAGATTTAGAATGCAAGCTTTCAAGATCTCTTAGGTCTCTTCCTCAGGCATGTTATACAAATAAATATGAAAATATCTCTCTTAAATACAAGTACACATTACATTGTTTAGAATGGAAATCAGATATTGAAGCTCAGTCCAAACTGACTGTTTTTTTCATATTTAAAACTTTCATGCTAATGAGGTATCCAAAACATTGCAAAGCAATGTTTTAACCCCTTAACAACCCATGATGTACATGTACGTCATGAGGTTGCGGTCCCTAAAGGACCAAGGACGTACATATACATCATGGAATTCCTGGCTCCCCAAGCAGCTGCACGCCGATGGGTTAAAAAAAAAATGCTCTGTGGTCCTTAAGTGACCACCGTGTGCATGCACGGCTGGTCCTTAAGGGGTTAAACACCTCCCTAGCATCCAAGTGGTTAAGGTTGTGTATATAACATCAAATCCTATTTAATATTTCACATGTGAACCAAAGCAGATCCATGATGTTCCATTTACAAAATATATATTCCTGAAATGCCTTATTTAGCCATTTCTACACCTCTGTTCCTTATAGTTTGATGTACTGCAGAGGTAATGGCATTTTACTGCTCAAAGAGAGACAAACCTTTCAACTGAGTGAGTTCAGCAAGGATGCTGAGGGATACAGCATAATAACTTATCACCTGCAGACTGTGTCTGTGGGAGGCAGAACAGTAATTAGCTTTCTCATTAAGAATCAATGTGTTGCCTGAGATGCAAATGAAGGTATCAGAGCAGCCTGCAATTTGTAACACTAGGGTTAGTTGCCATTTTGCCCTTGAGTTCCACAGTTCAGTAAACGTGAATCAGAGATGAACAGGAATGGACTGCCTTGTTTTGTTTGCCTTCGCAGATACTCTAGGCTGTCTGGCTGTCTGTCACTGGCTTACAGAGATCATGAGACGAAGGAAGGAAGCTGCTGGCGGTATCACTTCAATCACAGCCTTTCGACTAAAATAAGCTGTCTGGAGGGGCAGCTCGTAATAGAGATAAGGTTATGGGCTAACAAAGGGAGTCACATGGAAGGAAAATCTTTAGGTACAAAGGCTCAGACTTCTGTGTCTGGTGATAAAAAAGCCATATAAGGAGAAGCAACTTTTCAATGCTATTTTATTGACATTTCTGCTCAACTGAAAATTCTCTGAACAATGGAGAAAAGTTAATCTCCATTAAAATAAGCAGACCTATAATAAAAGATCTTTGGCTCAAGAGAAGACTGATTCAGTAATGGCCATTTTTCTTTTACATTTAAGAAAAGACTTTTGAGGTCTATAAACACTTAGACATTACTATGCTATTTAATATTTATGGTCTTATGCTGGATGAACAGTTCTGGAGAAAACCACTTGTGCCTCACGGGGAATCAAAAACTGCAAAATTCCCGCTGATTTTATATGGTATTTTTAACCCATTGAATAGGGATGGGTGAAAACTTTCTCCTAAACAAAGCACTTTCACCTTCTGCAGGAATTCCTCAGCATAGAGCTGTCCCACTGTACTGGTAGCCTAAGTACCAGACACGCTGACCCCAGCCTTGTCACACATTAATCTTCAAACTAAAAATACTAACCCCACCACCTAGCCTTTTTCCATAGAAGAGTTACATATAACAACATCTAAGTCCCACTGCACTGCTAGCCATAAGAACCCAAACACTGTCTGACCCTCAACCCCTGGTGGAAATTCTAGGTCATATATAGAAACTAGCAAAGTTCTCACTGAAAATTCCTTGGGGGTTTGTGAAAAGGTGATTCAACGAGCTGGATTTTCCACAGAAAAAGTGGCAAAGTTTGTGTTTTTCTCTTGAATATTAGAGATGTTTCTAAAGCATTGTTTTTGTGATTCATTGTAGCTAGCATTAAAGGGATTAAAAGCCCCACTGTTGCTATAGCATCCCGTGGAGTTTACTGATCAAATGGCCATAGCTATTCATAGACAGGAATAGCGACAGCACCACCATAACTAAAGTGATTAAAATCTTTGCCCTTTTTGCCAAAAAAGTTTTGCTATTTTTTCAATGGCTACGAACGGTTTGCCTCTTTAATTACATGTTTTTTGCTTTTTTGTAATAAAAATGTGAAGTTTTCCATGAAGTGAAACACAATACAAGCAGCTACAGAGACACAGAGAGAGAAAGAGAGAGTGAGGGTGCTAAGCTGTTGTGCTGTGCAAAATTGTGGAAAACTGGATAGCAGAGGGTCATAGTGTGTGCTATCACTATGAGCACCTGGAATACTAAAAAAGGAGGAGCTGGAAGGACCATTATGCTTCCAGTGAGTCTAAGGAGGAGGAAGTGACCACTGTCCTAATTCCCCAGTCCCAATGATGGCCAGCCCCCCATATCAATCTTAGGGATCATGGGGAAATTTGTGTCATGGGCAGAGGAAGAAGAGGGTAGTAGTGGATAGGTCAGCTACCTGTGCCTGTTGCTAGCGCAGTACCTGCTACCAGTGCTGCACCTGCCATGATGTCTTATGTTTCTCAGGAGGGGGGGAAAGGAGGAGATTATGTCAAGTGGGACAGCAGGGGACCCTAAGTCACTCTTGCCATCCCCAAGTAATGCAGTGTGGCCAGACTAGCGGTCAAGGGAGCCTACAACATTCCCCTGACCCTTGACATTCTCTTACCTCCACGGCATTGTTCAGATGGAACATGTCCTGAAGAAGGCAGAATTGTTGCCTAGGAGCAGTAATACCACCAACATCATGATCAGCTGCCTGTGCCTACTGCTGTTGCTGCCAGTAAGCCTTCTTCAGCTCAAAAAGAGAAGGCAAGTGTGACAACACGGAACCCTGTCACATTTCTCATTACCTCCAACAGGGGAGACTTCTGTAATAGAGCAGCAGCAACAAGGAGGGACTGGTGGCGGTGATGATGATGATGGTGGAGAAGCTGGGGTGAAAGAGACATTAATTGCCTCTTTTAGCCCAAACCGAGAAGGAATGGGAGACAGATATGGGCATGGGCATCACCACCACCAGTGAGCTTTTGGAATCTGCATAGTTTTCTGCTTCTGTAATTCCTGCAGCTGAGTTGCATCAGGATGCTGAAGAGCAGGCTAGTGTGCCACAGACCACCGTGGACACAGTGGGAATGGGTCAGTGATGCAGGACTAGGACTGGTTCCACTTGCCAGCACCAATTATCCTGGTCATTGTTGCAGTGCTGATTCTAAAGCAGTAGCAGCAAGAGCAGCAACATTGTCCTCTGCCCCAGCCACTGAAGGAGAATGTGGAGGAGAAGAAGAAAGAGACCATTCTTCTCCACATTTCCCCTCCTCCTGAACTCCTTGGTGTGGGACTATTTTGCTCTAGTGGCAGAAACAGTGCAGTCATCAATGGCGGCATTGTGCACAATTTGTGAAAAGTCAGTGAAAAGGGGATGCACCTTAGCAAAACCACCCTGATAACACACATGAACATAGACACCAAGACATTTATTTGAAACAATTTAATGCCTAATCCGCACCAAAGAAATCAGGCACCACTGTTGCTGTACCCCCTGACTCCCCCAAAGGCAACAAGAGGCGAGGCATATATCAAAGAGGAGGAAGAAGTGAGAAACCCATCGAGAACCTGAATGTTTGAAGGAGCGCTAAACATCTGATTCATCACCTTCTCAATCTAGGGTCAAGAAGATCATGTGGGAGATCATGTGACTACATCTTCTGGTGATCCCCCTTGTTCATCTTTACCTCCCCCACCAGCTGATAGTCATTAAGTAGCTACTTGTATTTACTCTGTTCTTATCTTTCACACCCCCTAGACCATACCTATAGTCCACTACAACGCTCCAGCTGATCACTAGAAAACTCGCTTCTCTCCCCTCTCCGCCAAAAATTCTATACTTCATTACAGAGGATTTCCTATATACTATATATTGCATTAGTAGGACATAACACCATCAAGTATTTACTTTGATATACCTTTAATACACTATACTATATTTCTTTTTGGAGTCAATTATATTATATTTCTCACCATCTATCTTATGTGTCTCTATTGAAATAATATATATATATATATATATATATATATATATATATATATATATATATATAGATATATATACAATATATGTATGATACATGTTTTTGCTTTTTATGTTTATCGGTCCAGTAAATCCTATACCATAGTTAGAGGCCTATTTTTTCACTGCCCCCCACCCCGACTACTCCAGTCTTGTTTTTTATGTACTGAACTTCGCTGGCGTTTATGTACATACCTGAACTAAAACAGTAGTAAGGGCACTGTCAAGGCTAAGACTTGAATAAGACTTCCAACAGGGATAGCTGTTTGTAAATATCTTGCATTTTCCTCAGGGCTTGTCACGCTGTTCAGAAGCTGAATTCATAAAAATGATCTTTGATTCCTCAGGGCTTGTGACGTTAACAAGCCAAAGTCCTACAAATCAATGTTTCCTCAGGGCTTGAGCCAAACAGAAGTCTTAATCGTACAACAAATCAATGTTTTCTAATGGATTGGGCCTAACATAAGTCTAATTCCTACAAATCAATGTTTCCTCAGGGCTTGTCAAAACAAGCCCAAATCCTACAAATAAATGTTTCCTCAGGGCTTGGACCTAACACAAGTATAAGTCCTACAAATCAATGTTTCCACAGGTCTTGTGCCAAAGAAGTCTAAATCATGCAGATTAAAATTTCCTCAGGGCTTGGGGACTCTAACAACAAGTCTAAGTCCTACAAATCATCCTCTACAAAATACTCTATCATGTCAATTATCAGCCTACCCCAGTCACAGCTTACATCAAGGGGTCCCTGTCTCTGTCACGTTACGTACCAATTTCTTATTCAACATCTCCCCCAAACAAAATTCCACGTTCAACTGATTATTTCTCCAGAATCCACTCATCATCAAAGGCACTCTCCTCAGACCCCTTTTATACCATGTCTTATTTGTTTTTTATTTTATTTATTTTTTATTTTGTTATTAACTGTCCCCCCAATCCCAGTCAACAACACCCCCAAAAATTCCCTATTCAACACTACACCAACACAGGCACCCTCATACCCCTTTTATACCATGCCTGTGGGAAATAAAATGACATCTGCTATGTGTTCTGTGTAAATTCAATGTTCCCATTGATTTCATTGCAATGAGTTCTGTGAAAAAAAGCAGAAAAACTGCACTTTACACAAGAAATTATTTACCAGGCAGGAAGTGCCATTATTCACCAATTTTGGTTTGAGCAAAACTTTTCACACATCCCTATATTTGTGCATGTGGCTACATATTTATGAGATGAACTACAGAGGTAGCTTCTTATCTTGTTACATGGTCTTAACTCTCAAGAACCAACCAAGAAATTGTTTCCATTTGACCAAAATCCCACCAGCCACCCTTTTAACTCTTTTGTTCCTATCTGATTAGAGAGAGACAAAGCTTATAATAATGCTTCTTTTGTGCATTGTGTTTGTTCCATGATTGGTCAGCCTGTAGAATCCCAAGGGTTATTGGGCTACCACTCAACTGGTAAACAGGTGAATCTGCAGGTGAGATTTTGCAGGTAGCCCGGCTCTGGTCTATGCACAGCTACAATGGGTTGTAGATGCTGAATTACAGAAAATATATCTCCCACTGTCTCTGGTGAATTGGAGTTTCTCTCCTATTAGCTCCAGGTTCCATCCCATTTAAAGGGATAGTAATACTTAAAATGTAAAAAAATATATGTTGTAGAGTTTATCCCCCTGAGTAAAACAAGGGTACTCCCACTGCTGAAAGGTGTTTCATTCAAAAGTTATTAATTTTCAAAGTTGAATTTTTTAGGTGCAATATCACAGTGGCCTGAAATTTTACAGTGGTGCTGTTGCTACACGATCCTATGGACAGCTCTGGTCAGTTGACCATAAATCTCAATAGGATGGTGTAGCAACAGTGCCACTGTACAATTTCAGGCCACTGTGATATTGCACCTAAAAAATTCAACTTTGAAAATTAATAACTTTTGAATGAAACACCTTTCAGCAGTGGGAGTGCCCTTGTTTTACTCAGGGGGATAAACTCTACGACATATTTTTTTTTACATTTTAAGTATTACTATCCCTTTAAGTCTTTTCTGTCTAATACCTCATTACTATAGGTTTCTAAAGTTGAGCTGTGTCAGTAACTGTTGTTTTTTACTAACAATTACATTATATTTGCATCTACTGAATATACTTTTAAATCACCTGATCCCTCATTCCAGTGTGCAAAGAGTTTAGAATTTGCCACCAGTGTGAAAGAACTGTCCTAACTGTTTGGAACATGAGATTTACAATACATTACCAGGTTCAATAATGGCATAGACCTGTAGTATGAGTGCAGATGTATGTGATGAATAGATTAAGAGGTGGCCATGTGTGGTGCGTGAGATGGGTGCACTGTTGACTTGGTATGTGTGTGTGTGTGTATGTGGGGTGACTATAAGGGCATTATGTGGGTTGTATGAGATGAGAAAGCTGCAAGATGACTTTGTGAGGTGTGTGAGGTTGGGCTGTGTGAGATGTGATGACTGTGAGGTGACCAAGTGAAGGTGATGAGGTGGGTGGATTGTGAGGTAACTAGCATGAGATGAGGGAATTTGAGGTGGCTAGGTGAGTATATGAGGTGGTGGGACTGTAAGGTGACCCTGTGAAGTGTATGAGATAGAGACTGTCAGATGACTATTTGATGTATGTGAAATGGGAGGACTGTGAAGAGACCATGTGGTGTGTCAGTTGTTTGGACTGTAAGGTGGGGTGTGTGGGGTGAGTAGACTGTCTGAAAGGTGAACATGTGAGGAGAATGAATTGGGGTATGTGGGATGAGTCGATTAAAAGGGGATCATGTGGAGTGAATAAAATGGGGAGACTAATGGGACCATGTTTTGCAATTACACTAGTTTTAACAGTTTCGCTGTTTTGTAGTATATGTGTTGTAGATTGCTTATATAGTGCTGATATGCTGATACAGTACTGTTATGTTGTCTGATTATTAAGTAAACTTTGTTGGAAAAATGTGTTTATATTGCTTATACTGTTTGCTTATATTGTTTGTATGTCATAGTACAGTGCTGGTATATTTCTGACCTTCGCTGTAGCAGGTATACAGCATGTATATTGCTGTACAGTTTTGACACTATTTAACTTACTATGAAAACTTTCCAGTATTTTTCCTTCTCTCTCTCTCTCTCTCTCTCTCTCTCTCTTTCTCTCTCTCTCTCTTTCTCTCCCATTCGACTGTGTGTTTCATAAGAAGGCAGTGGATAACTTCCACCTTCTAATACCCATGTCATATTTTCACAACAACAAAAAACATAATACCCTTAACTTTAAACCTATGCATACGACACACATTAAAAAAGCACATAGAATGAAATAAAACACAGGCAGTAAATGTTGGAAAATAGAGAGGTCACAGCTTTACTAGTTTGGATTTGACCTGTTTACTCTTAGAGGACCTCTCCCCTCCCAAAGTACAATGCCACCCCAAACAACCAGACAACACCCTGTACCTGGAAAAGGAGTGCATGAACCACACTCTGTAGCCAGCTGTAGCAGCATGGACCAAACCCCTATTTTCTCTCAGGATAGACTAAAATATCTGAACATGTATAGCATGGAGGAGAGAAGAGAGAGAGAGAGGGTACATGATAAAAACATTCAAATACATGAAGGCAACAATTTTTCAAGAGGGAAGTACATTTCAAAAGAGTAAAAATGTTAGGACAAGAGGCCATATAGTGGGATAGAGGTTTAGATGTAATGTAAGAAAGTTTTACTTCACTGAGAGGGTAATAGATATGTGGAATAGCCTACCAGCAGAAGTGGTAATAGTTAATACAGTGAATTTAAGCATACATGGGATAGGCATAAGGCTATCCTGAACATAAGACAAGACCAAAGACCAAATAAGATTTGAGGTTTTGACAGTCGAAAATGGGCAGACTAGATGGTCGAATGGTTCTTATCTACGGTTACATTCTATGTTTCATTCCCAACTGCCTACCACCTGAGGCATAGAGAGGACTTCTAGACAACTGAATCACCTATAATGCATCCAGAACTTCTACAAGGGCCACAACACAAAATCTAGAGAGATATAAGTGGGTGTCAATAACCAATGGCACCTCCCCAAGTGCATCCATTGTGCCCCCCACAATCCAAGCCCATCTCTACATAATTCAAACTGAAGATGCCTAGAGTCCCACATTCCCGGCTCTAATATGTCCTGCAGCTGCACCTAGGAGATCAGTTGACCTAAGCACAACCTATCCCTATCACTGTAAAAAATATATAAAATATATTAAATATATAAAAATAAAGAAAAAAAAACCTGTTCAACTACTTCTTCCCCAGACTCCCCTAACACATAGATTAATACCATGTACTTGGGACACAAAAATCCAAAGGAAAAATATACTGTTATGGGTACTGTGCTGTAAGAGTCAACAGAGGAAAGGGATTTGGGAGTAATTATTTCTCACGACATAAAGGTAGGCAGGCAATGTAATAAAGCAGCAGGGAATGCAAGCAGGGTGCTGGGTTGTATAGCTTGGGGCATTAGTAGCAGAAAAGGGAAGTGGTCATGCCACTCTACAGATCTCTAGTTAGATCTCATCTAGAGTATTATGTACAGTACTGGAGACCCCATCTCCAGAAGGATATACCTACTCTAGAGAAAATTCAGAGAAGGGCTACTAAAATGATGACTGGTTTACAGGAAAATACATACAGTATCAGGATAGACTAAAGGATCTGAACATGTATAGCTTGGAGGAGAGAAGAGAGAGAGAGGATATGATACACACATTCAAATACATGACAGGATTCAACAAAGTGCAGAATGGAAGAACATTTCAAAGGAGTAAAAAAGTTAGGACAAGAGGCCATAGTCTAAAACTAGAGTGACACAGGTTTAGACGTAATGTAAGAAAGTTTTACTTCACTGAGATGGTAGTAGATAAGTGGCATAGCCTATCAGCAGAAATGGTAGAAGTTAATACAGTGACAGAATTCAAGCATGCATGGGATAGGCATAAGGCTGTCCTTAACATAAGAAAAGACCAAGGACCAAAAATGGTTTGAGGTTTTTACAGTAGGAAAATGGGCAGACTAGATGGGCCAAATGGGTCTTATCGGCCGTCAAATTCTATGTTTCTATGAATCACTTCCACATATACATACAATAACCATAAATACAATTTAAACCTAGACATATAAGAAACACCCTTTTTAACCCCTAAAACAATAAAACACAGAGACAGTTGCATAGTGGGTAATAAAGAGGTCACAGGTTTATTGATTTGCCTTTGACCTATTTACCCTGGGGGAAACATCACCACCACCACGTAATCTGGAGCTCAATAACAAAAAAACAAGACCACACTCAATATTTGGACAGAATGGGCTGCACCCTGTACCCAGCTCCAGTAGCATGGGCCAACCATGTGATAAGTTCCCTACTTACTGATTTATGAGGTTTTTCAGCCAATTGAATTGCCTTCCATGCACCCAGTGAGTCAGATGTGGCATCCACATATAACCCAGAAACATGGCAATATGCACTGGCTCTCCCACAAGCACCACTCTTGTTTGTTTGGCAATAACCCGCCTTAGTGGAAGGGACCTGATGTGTAGCCTGTACCTCCCAAACACTGGAAACATCTGTGGCAACACCACAATGAAGAGTCCTGGGGACTGCATTAATTCCACCTACAGACAGGACTTCTTGCAGGTTAACCTGTACACCTCCAGCCCACTGTGATGCAATGCTACCCTTTAGAGCTGTTCATATTGTGCCATTGAAAATATCTAGTCCATTCTCAGTCAAGTGGAAACCATCTCACCTATACAATCCTTTTACCTTGATAGAAATCACATTTTTCATAATGGCACCACCCACACAGGAAAACATGAACTCGGCAAAGCTGACTTTGTGTCTAGACCTCTCTATGTCAGGGAGCAACCTTGCACCCTTCCATAAAATCTCAGTGTTTGGGCAGGTGTGTTTAATTTGATGAAAATGTTCATAATCTGATATATTAATTGGACAACTATAAAAAACAGTTAACCCGTTAACGACGGGCCGCACACGCACCTTGCGGTCCGTTAAGGACCACGGACCATTTTTTTTTTTTTTTTTGCGGCTGCGTTCCGGACTCCCCGAACGGCCGCGAGGGGAGCCCGGAATTCCATGACGGTCCAGTTCCATCATGGGTCGTTAAGGGTATAACAACCCATGACGGAACAGGACCGTCATGGGTCCTTAAGGTGTTAAATTGTTACTGCCGGTAGGGATGGGTGAAAATTTTCACCTCAAACTGAAATCAGCAAATAATGGCACTTTCCACTTGGTGAAAAAATTTCCCACGAAAAGTTCCGTTTTTCCGCTTTTTTCTGCCTTTTCCACCCATTGAAATCAATGGGAAGAAATATTTCTACACCACACTACCCCATCAGAGAATACATCAACAAACACCCAACATATTCTGTGCAATGATAATAACAATAATAATATAAAACAAAGTTTGTGTGTGTGTGTTAGGTAAACAGCTTTCATTTGCAATGTGGATAGCAAATATGTAAAAAGAGAATACTGAATAACTGATTAATATGAAATATGTAATAACATTTATTTATAAAACATATGTAGATATTTAGTGATTTTAAACACACACACAAACACATAAAATGTATTCAATTAATTTAAAAAATATTGTAAAATCACATTCCCAGAAATTAAATGTGTGCTGACATTCCAGTGACGCCAAGAGACTCGACCAGCTCCTTTAAGTAGGTTAAGTAGGTACAGAAAGGATTTGAACACTACATTCCTGTTTTCCCTTGAAATATTTAACCTTTGTATTTTTTACCAATACAGAAAAAAGCTATGTACTTTTGATTCAAAACTGGAAGGAATGGGTATACAATAATACAAAGAATAACATGTTAAAGTCACTAAACACATGCATGTTGCAGTGGACCTTGGTTTGCCATAGAATCAAAGTGTAGTCAACCTATGACCAGCTGTTTCCTGTGGAGGTGATGGGTTTTGAAATTGCAATGCAGTTTGTTGGACTCAGTGTGATTATATCTATTTTTTGTTTGTTTTTTATGGGTGAGAGTGGGCAAAAATCCTTTATTCTTAATTTAAATGTTAGAAACATGTATGGAGACATAAAAACTGTGACAAGTTAGGATCATGTAAATGATAATGTTACAAAATGCAAAAAATATGGTGATGAATGGTGCTCTATCTATACACTATTATAAAATTAGATCCAGCTGCTCTATTTCACTGTGACCAAGGAGCCAATAGTCACTGTCAAATAGCAAAAACAGACAAAGAAAGGAAATAAGCGCTTAGATCTAATACTATGAATAAAAATATATATTAAAATATAAAATATAAATGGCACAAAGATATAAGCTAAATATATTTATTCTAAACAATAAAGAATTGTAAAATAATTATAAACTACACATAATAAGTATACAATATTGAATGCAAATATACCAGAAATATCTAGACAATAATGTCTAGATAATAATAAAAAGTCCCAAAAGAATCAAGATCTATCTTCAGACTGATAATAAAGGGAAGGATAACATGCAGCTGGATATCTGTTGTGAATTACTTCTGAAGCCAGTTCCTTTGTTGTATACAATGATTAAGCAGATGAAGGTAAGGGCAACATATAGTTAATTCAATAGAAACAGTATACGCTTCAAACCCTTCTGTTGCGGACTCACTGTCAGGGTGCAAGCAGGTAGCGAATTTCCCGGTATCAAATTTATGTACTTGCCGGGTTTATGATCCTCTCGACTTTTTCCCCTCCACTCCTTTTACACAGGCAGGTATCCTTGTTCCCCCCGACTATGAGCGGGTACTTGTGAAGTCCTTATAAGATCTTTCTCTATTTCCAGGTATACTGAAGCGATCTGGTGATATAACCTTCTCAGGTAGCAGGTGTTGCTACTTTCCTTTAGATAGATATAGGCTTAATCCCTATATGGAAACTCACAAGCTACTAGAGCTTTTAGAGCTGCACAAATATCCTTCTATCCTCGGAGGGACAATGATAATAAAAAGTCACTTCTGGTACAGTAATATACAGGATAAAATTCTGACACGTTTCGTGCTAGAACTATGAGCACTTATATTTTATAAATGATAATGTTATCTTTCAAAAAAAAAAAAATAATAAAAAAAATCGCGTTTGAACAACTGGAGATTCCTAATCATCAGTGCCTGTAGCCTTGTAAAATGTTAAAGTATTAATGCCACCTGTTTTTATATTTTGTGTTCTATTGTGTATGATAACAATGCAATATATGCTATTTTAATGTTCCTTTTTATGAATGTATAAATATATTTCTTTTTGTTTTACAAAGTATGGCAAAATTTGGGCATTAAAACAGCTAGTGCCACCTTGAACCCTAACATGTTCTTGTATGACCCTGCATCCACACATCACATGGGATATACAGTATAACTCTAGGGCAAATATCAAAAGATCTATTGCTCTGGCTGCACTGTAGCCATTTTAGATTAATTTTGTAAAACAAAATGAAGCAATTAAATAGTATACGGTATATTATGTAATTAACACCATGGAATAAAAAACAAAATATGTAACATTGCCCCTTTAAGGTCTGGCTGTTCTTGTATTTGTATTTCAAAACTGATGTTTATTATATGTCACAAATCAAAATAATTATTTGTTTTCTATAAACAAATACATTTCTATTTATTTTGGCCGATTGGAAGACTGATTCATTTAAAAAAAATCAATACATCTCCACAAATGTCATCCATCTGCCTTTTTTGTTTTATTTTACAAAAGAAACTAGTAGATAGATTACTTGACTGCATATGGTTCTATATGTGTAATAGCATATCCATTTATTAAGATGAAATTGGATGAGCCTTGGAATGGTGTAAGTGAATATGACTAGAAGAAGCTAAGTCTTAAAGGAGAATGGGTGTACTGAATAGACACTGGGCTTATATCAGTGGTGTAATAAAGATTAGGAGTGTGGATATCTGAAGATTAATTTGACATAGATGGAGATCACACAGGTTAGGTTTCTTCCATGTGACAAGAAAGCCTGTCATCCTCACATTTGAAATCTGATTGCCCTATTTCATAAGATAAAATAGTTTTTGAGAAAAGTCTCAGAATGTTGACATTTTTCTGGTTGCCATCATCATCTCAAAGTAAAGAAATATTTTTTCTTCAAAATGTAATAAAAAACATATTAACCAAATGACTGCAAGTGAATTGATGTGTGGATCTTGGTCAAGATCATCAAAGTCCAATAGTATAAGACAGGACCCTGTGCCATTCAGCAACCTTGAACCCGAAAGTGACGCATGGAGCCAATATGCGGCTACCCTCAGACTCATCATCGTGTTATCTCGGGGAACATCCGCTTTGCACAAGGACATGGGTGGCCGCTGAAGGCGCCCAGCGTACCCAGACCCAGTCCCAGAATTGATGCCTGGGATGACGCAGCGGCTACATTATGGCCATACACTACCTGCGTCAACCCACAAGGCGTCATTGGATATAAGGTAACTGTGACACAATATCAAGAAAGTGAAACAATACTAGGTCTAACACTCGCCTATCACCCATACCCCTTAGCTGTACCACTTACCTTCATCTGTAATCTCCTGTCTTCTTCTTTCTTATCATCTTCTTATCTCCATTCTTCATCTTCTTCCAAAAAATAATATCACTATAAAGAAAAAAGAAATAAAACTAAATAATAAAACTATAAAGCTTGGCCCCCCTGCGTCCTCATCAGCCAATCACTGGAGACAATGTGAGTCCTTTCTGCAGATGGGCCACTCTTACCCATTCCAATGGGCTCAGAATGGAGATTTTTGCATAACTCTGCCTTTCTGCCATCCTGGGATGTGGCTGATAGTGAACCATAAACTCTTTTTTATAGATAGATAGATAGATAGATAGATAGATAGATAGATAGATAGATAGACAGATAGATATAAATATCTATCAAATAAATAGACCCATTGATTACATGTATCATCTCTTTTTGTAAAAGTTTTTGGCAAACAAAGGGATACTTTATAATAAATCTTTCCACCTATCTATATAATAGACAGACCAGCAGCATATCTGAAAGGGTACTCTACGTTTTGTTGTTATATATTCTGAAATAAAGTGTACTCTGTTCTTTAAAATAAATAATATGAAAAACACCAAGTAAAATGAATCTGTATCAGTATGTCATGAGCATGTTCCCTGCTGTTACATTGTGACACTTAATGGTATGGAACTATGGAAGTCTCATGCTGTGCATTTTCATCCATGGTCTGCCATGTTATTCATGGGCAACATGTCGGCAAGTGGAGTATGGAGAGGTAAGAGTTATTTACTTTAGCATTAACCCTTTGAGTGCCAGAGGGGTACGCAACACGTAAACCAACGCATTTCATACCCCTCTGGCACTCAAAGGGTTAAATATCTATTGTAGATAGGAGATTTAGTTCAAAGTTAATGCTTAGCCTTTCACTACTTTATCTCCACCACTGCATTAAAAACTTGTAGCCCTAATTTTTCAGGTACTCCCCCAGAATCTTGTCCCATCTCTTGCAAGGAATAAATATGTTAATAGAAATTCCCAGCTTCCCCTTGCTTGAGCTCATATCACCAGTTCATGGGAGGAGAATTCTGAAGGGGACCTGTTAACTGAACACTGTAAACTCCCATTAGTAGTTCTAGCAGAGATTAGCTGGAAGAAGACTGTGATCTAACATATAAATGCACATGCATGCACACATAATAATCCTTCCCTACTCTAGCCATTTAGTATTTTTCAGAAAAATAAATTCTACCCAAGGTTCACAGTACTTTCCAATTTTAGAAAAAAAATGTATTTCTCTGTCTTGCTTTTCTTCTCAATATGCATGGAAAGCCTAGAAAAATGTCTTTCTGTTCCATAAAACTAAAAAGTTATCTGTCTTTGATCACTATTCGGTTTGTTTTTCCAAGATTAATATATTTCTATATGAACTGTTTCCTAGCCCACATTACTATGGATGAGTGAAAAGTCTCATTTTATTTTCATGGGAATTTCTGTGGATAGAAATTTCAGTGGAAAGAAATTCCATTAAAATGTCTGTTTTTTCAATACAAATTAAATTCTTGGGGGAACTTGGCAATTTGGCCTATGCTTTCTATGGCTGAGAATTCCTGCATATATACTTGTGAGAGCTCTGCACCATCAGATAGTATTGCTGTCACCAAATACTCATGATAGAGTTCCCAGATTATCCATTTGATACTGGGCACATATGAAAACCCCTGCTGCAGGGCTATTTTGAGATGCAAAGCTTCACATATATCCAAACAGCACTCATTTTTCATATTTGTGAAGGTTTAAGGGGATAATCTGGCAACCTTACCTCAGAGATCAAGGGTTTGTGTCTAAAAAAGGTGAGGGAACAGTTAATTTTCCCCAGGTGGCTGTGTGCAGCTGCCTGAGCCTTCTATATCTGTAACTGTGACACAAGGGCCTAGATTCACTGTCAGAGATATCACAGAAAAGATAGGAGACCAGGTACTGTGTATCTTGCATAAACTAAGCAATATAAATAAATAAATTCAAGATTTTGTACACACTTTTTCACAGTGCACAGAATTGCTTAAAAAGAATCAATTACTCATATTCGTGAAACAAATGCCTTCCTACTGGATAGGTGATCTATAATAGGGGGGATATCGAGAGGTTATGATGCCCCCCCAAGATCTGAAATATAGATATGTAATATATACAATAATAAAGTGCATAAAACATATGTTACACATATGTTATATACTCTTTATTAAAAATTCAGGCATTGATCACCTAAGCTACTGGATAGGAGATCAATGATAGGGGTGGTATCAGGAGGGGTTCTGATGCCTCCCTCGAGGTCTGAACTATATTTTTTTAATAACAAGTACAATAAAATGAATTACACATATAAAGGCAAGGTATACAGATGCATACCTTGCCTTTTAACCCTTTGAGTACCAGAGGGGTAGCAAATGCATTTCAAAGCAATGCATCGCTACCTCTCTGGTTCTCAAAGGTTAAGTATGCAATACATATACAAAGAGGGCAGTGTATGTCGAATAAAGTTGAAGAAAGAAGAATGTTGGTTGGGAGCAATATATGTCGAAATACAATGGGGGGTTTAATATGTCAAAGGGTGGCACTCTATGTCAGATTTCTAACATATTGTGAGCAAGGGGAACAACACCTTTGTGTGTTAGCCAAATATACACTGCCTGACACCCCCACCTTTTTCCCTTGCCCAGGCAGTGGCCATGGGGATTTGTGGCAAGCAGTGGTCAAGGGAAAAGGCAGGAGAGTGTCAGACAATGTACATGGGGATCCATGGTTACCAGTGGTCAAGGGAACAAATGTGGGGATCAAGCAGTGTATATGGGGTTCTATGGCTACCACTGGGCAAAGGGAAGAAGGCTGGGGAGGCAAGTGGGAGCCACAAATCCCCATAGATACTGTGTGACCCCCAGTATTGTTCCCCTGATAGTTCACAACATGTATAATATATGATACATAGGTTAGTGGATAATTGTAGATTATGCTAACGTAGTATACTGATAATCTTAATTTTTGTAATGACAGGGGGTAAATATTGTCCCTCCCTTTCCCTCCCTTGGGGTCATTTTTGAGTTTTCCTACAGGGGCTCAGGACTGGGACTATATTTTGTCTGTTTCAATGTATTATAAATTTATATTGTTCAATTTGGGGGGAATTTTGCATATACTGTGGTTGTTAATTGTTGTTACAAGTTTATGTGCTTTTCGTGTACTTTCATACATTGTCTTTTGTTTCAGTGTGACTCCTGCCTCAATGCAGTGCAGTGGCTCCGACATCGTTTATCGCTGGTTCGAGGATGATGCTCTGTGCTGGTGGATCTCTGTGTTATTGTTTATTTGTTTCTCTGTGTTGTTTGCTTGTGTTTTGCAAAGAAAGAGGAGAGGTTTGTGCAGACTGGGTCTTATATTGACTTACTTTCTGTTCTCTTATTGGTTATGGTATGTAGATCTGTGCTGCTATGGAGTCTCAGTAAAGGAAGTTAAGCAAAATATGAAGCCTCCTGTTATGTGGTAAAATTGTGTAGTGCTTGGTGTACTATTTTTTATTATTTTAACCCTTTGAGTGCAACATGGGTGAGCAATGCACATCCCTATGGCACTCAATGCTGTCCATGGTGCTGAAACTGTTCTCTCCACTCCCCTACTGGCCAAGTAGGGAAGCAGAGAGAGAACGGTGTTCAGCTTCAGAATTGTCATAGTGTTGGTGATGTGTGAAGGGAGAACATCCCTTTCACATCAACAGCACTTTGTAAATCCAGTACGCTAATAGGGACTTTCTCAAACACTCCCCTTGCATCCGACAATTTTAGTGAATATGTTGATGTGTGCGTAGATTGAAATATCGAAGTGTTTTGAACACATTGACAAGATCATATGACCATAGCATCACACAGTGAATCTAGGTCAAGGTGTACCACTGTCACCATCAAGAGTGGAGGGAGACACTGGTGGAGGTGATGATAGTGATGGTGGTGATGATGAGGATGATTAGGATAAATATATTCATGTGGATATAGAAGTGAGCATTTGTGAGACAGTATGTCAAATTCTACATGTTGTCTGTCTGTCTTGCCTTGAATGCATGATATATTATTTTCATGTAGTATCTGTCACTTTCAGTCTCAGCTCAGGATGGATCACCTGCCCATTACTGTCACTCTCAGTGAAAAAAGGTTTGCTTTTTTAAACTCTCCGTTGCCTCATCATACCCACAATCCCCACACTCCACTTGTCCAGGCAACAACTGACTACCACCAATACTCTTTAAATCAATTGACTTTAGATCCCTCTCTTTGCCTGTCTGCTTCTATGCACTAGCTGCTAATATTAAAAATTCAGCAGTTGTTTGCCTCTCTCACAAGCGCAGCATGACAAGATGCATGTAAGACTCTACAAGGAAGAAACTGAAGTAGATACTGAAAGGTCTACTAGTAGCTGGGATGTGCTGGTTGTGGAAAATGACTTGGGAGCGGTGGTAGAGCTGTATTAAACCTTGCTATAGCAGAGCCGGAGGTAAAGGTGCAGGCTGCAATGTCTGACAGCAGGATTGGTTGTCACAGTCAACACTGGAGGCAAACCACTCACTATACAGAAGTTTGAATAGCCAGCTGAGTCCCTGTAGGAGTGGTTAATACAGGGTCTGAGAGTTGTGCAAAGTCTATAATGAGCTATAAGCCAAAAACTGGATCTGGGGTAAATATGAAGCTGCAATCGGATGAGAAGAGTCATAGTCGTAGACAGGACGTAGTTGGATATCAGAGAGTTGAAGAAAAGGGTTTGTCGTAGTCGAACTGATGTCGATAACTAGAAGGTCAAAGAGACAGGGTTTGTCCAGGAGAGGCCTAGGTTACTTACAGGAGTGTCAGACAATAGGATTGGTCGTATTGCAAGCTGAGATCGGGTACCAGGAATTCATAGAAGCTGGATAATCGGAGGAAGGCCGAGGTCTGATGCTGGGAATTCGTAGAAACATGTAGTCATGAGCAAGGTTGAGGTCAGATGCTGGGGGTTTGCAGATGCTGAATAGTCGGAGGCTAACCTAGGTTGGGTACTGGTGAGATATAGTATCTAGACAGAAGGACAAGACAATGCAAGATTGGAGATGGGCCAAGGTCAAAACTCTGGAATGATATCAGGAACAGACAGCAAACTGGAAGTAGTTCAAAAATGTGCATCTACCTGCATGGAAGCCAGGTAGATATATGCGAACCAGCCAATCAGAGGATTCAAGGGTGGAGACACAAAAGAGAAGCAAGGCACGGACGTGACAATGTGGTGAACTGACATCCTGTTTAATACTCTTAAGTCAGCACTGTAGAAATATATGGGGGGGCTGTTTACTTAGGGGAAAAATTAAAATAACATCATTGACTACAATGCAATAAAAATAAAGCAGAAGTGCTGTTTCACACTTTTTAGTTTTGTGACAAAAATGTTCACCCATCCCTACACAGTATATTGAAGAGCAGTGCATCATCCATTTTAATCTAATTGACAAAAAGCCAACAACTTTTGTGCATTTCATTGCATACATGATGTTTATCAACTTCTCAAACAGGAAAAGATCAAGATTCTGCAGAGCATGTAACGTTCTTGTTGAACAGCTACTTGTTATGATAATTAAACAAGCAAACAACATGATTTATAGTACTTGGTGATTAAAGAACAAGTGTATGTCATTGATTTATAGATAAGAGATGACAGTCTTGTTATAAATTATGGGAGATTTTATTGCTTAGTTAATTGAGCTCTGTACATATTTACTTAAAATAAGCCAAGGTAAGCAGTAGATAAAGATACATTTTATTTTGTAAAGTGATGAGCTAATTTTTTTAACCTTTTGATTTCCAGAAGGTTTTTTAACTTTACATACTAAGTGCACTTAGAGTTCGATATTTTATAATAAAGTTTTTTTTTGTAGTTTATCTTCATCTACTCAAGAATCTATTATTAATTGATTTGCTATTGGTACCAGCTGAGTGTCCTGTGCTGGCAATGATAAGCACCACTATTCGCCACATGATTGGAGGCTGTGATTCATCCTGGTCAACAACTGTTTGAGGTAAGTGCTATTGATTATATGATTATTGTGTTAATTAATTTGATATGTATATATGATACATTATCATTGTAAGGATGCTCTCCTGTCCTTGTATCTTTTCACATTTCATGTAAGGCTTCAAGTCTTAGTAAAACATGATAGCTGCCCATTAAAAACTGAACCCCTGAACATTTAACTATCATGGGAGGAATGTACGAATCCACCAGTGCAGCACATTTATGTGTGGGGATATTGGCTTCCTACTCATGCTCCTGTATGTCAGGATATGTAATAGAGCTTACGGCACACATACTATACTGTTCGTAAGACACAAATGCGAGCAAGCCCCAAATGACTCCCCTATAACATGTACAGGAACATGGAATAAAGTTAAACCTCTTTCTTTTGTGTCTTGTTAGTACATAACATTAAACAAAGTGTTGAAGAAAGGCCCTGAAAAGCCAATACACTTCTCCCTACCATTGGCGCAAGTGGCAGTTGGAGGATCATTCTTCGTGTAAGTATCTTAATAAAATGGAGTTAGGAAGGTATAGCACTAAAATCAGATCCAGTGACTGTTTTAGATCAGAATTGAAATAGTACATCCCCCTCGTATTTACACATTATCTGCAAAAATCCATATTTAATTTCAGATCCCTAAAATATAATGCTAAACTTGTTATTGTACTTCACATAAAAGAAGTGGCTCCATAGAACAGGATCCCAGTAAAGCCGATGTACTAAAGAGTAGAGATGAGTAAACATTTTTGACTCAAGGAGAAATAGGAGGAAAATTGCACTTCTTTCCACCAAAAAATGCAGTTTCACCACTTTTTTTACCTAACTTGTTGCATTGAAATGAGTGAAGACTGAATTTACACCAACCACATTGAAAATATACTTTATTTGTCGCAGGCATAGTATAAAATGGGTCT
The DNA here is from genome assembly GCA_037306005.1 of Rhinophrynus dorsalis. Taxonomy (NCBI): domain Eukaryota; kingdom Metazoa; phylum Chordata; class Amphibia; order Anura; family Rhinophrynidae; genus Rhinophrynus; species Rhinophrynus dorsalis. The sequence continues at coordinate 143,948,698 of CM074725.1, read as the reverse complement.
CAGGTTCCAACAGTATAACCTTCTGTGTTTGCAAGAGGAAGAGAGAGCAGCACATTTGTCATCTAGTGAAGACAGAGTAATAAAAAGGAGTTGAAACTTAGTTTAGGGCATATTGTAGGCAGGCAATTTGTTATATGCATTAGGGGGGTCTGGGGACACTCTGGGGACAGGAAGGGAAAAAGGAGGTTGACCCAAAATACACCAACATCTTGTGTGACTGACTGGGAAGACACAGGCAGCCGTGATCCAAGTTCCTATCTGATATGACTGTTATCTTTTTTTCAGGGACAGGGAAGTCACCTGGTGACTGTGAGAAGGGAGCAAAGGAGAATTACCCAAAATACCCCAACATTCTGTGTGACTGACTGGGAAGACATAGGTATTTGTGAGTCAACTTTCTTCCTGATCTGGCCATTATCTCTGTATTTTTGGAATATTGTTAAAGAATCAATTGAATATGGGATGTGTTTTTTGTTGTTGATTGGGATGGGGGCAGTTAGTTAATAAAAATAAATAAATAAATAAATAAATAAATAAATTAATGAATTAATTAATTAAAAAAAATAAAATAAAAAATTGGCAAGTAACGTGACGGAGACAAGGACTCTGACATAAGCTGCGACTAGACCAGACTGATACTTAACAAGATAGAGTATTTTGTAGAAGGTCAAGGCAAGACATTTCACACAATCAATTATATGGTCCACTTTACAGTAATAACACACACAGTAGTTGAGTAATGTCCACCAACCACACAAAAGGTAGGGTGAGGGTGAAAGGACTAGGAGCAGTGCAGGGATGTATGAGTAAAATGGTAATAAAAAAACTGACTGCAGCCATATTTGCTGCAGAGAGTCAATAAATTATTGTGATCCCTCTCCTTGTCAAAGTCCCAACAAAAGTTCCACAACCACCATACACATGTGCTACATTCAATTTGGATTTTAGTAACCCTGTTTTTAATAATTTCTTTGTTTCTCTTTATAAACAATGACTAGTAGACAGCATAAAAGCAGGCTTAAAAAAGCTGAATGATATTTGTGTGTGTGCTGTGTTCTTTGCACTGTTTAGGACTCAGGTTAGCCAAACACAAGTCCTAAGAAGAAACTGATTTTTAGGACTTAGGCTTGTTAAGCACAAACCCTGAGGAAACATTGATTTTTAGGACTTAAACTTGCTATAGGCCCATGCCTTGATGAAACATTGATTTGTAGGACTTAGACTTGACAGAGGCACAATCCCTGAGGAAAATTTGATTTGTAGGATTTAGACTTGTTAGAGGCATAATCCCTGAGGAAAAATGTATTTGTAAAACCAGGGCCGGATTTACATCTCAGGTACCCCTAAGCTCAACACCCTCTGGCACCCCTAGCCCCACCTTTGGCCCACCCCTAACCTCACCCCTCCATTAACCATACCCTCTTCACAGTACTTGTTTTACCAACATCTGTCTATAATATGGGCCATATTATACATAGATGTTGGTAAAACAATAGCAAATACAGCTTTGTAAATGAGTGTATGGTTAGCAGTGAATAAAAAGTCAAATATATAAGTACCCAAAGAAAATGGCATTATTCAAAGCATCTTGTACAGATTAATATATATGTGCCCCAACAACCGTGCTATATACAGAAAGTGATACAGCAGCACTGTGCCCTAATTCCCATTGATTGAATTGGGCCCTTTAACCTCTTAAGTGCTTTCTGTGCTTTGCAACACGTTGGAGATCTGAGATCTCTACAAGGTACTTTGAATAATGCCATTTTCTTTGGGTACTTATACTGGGTATAATGGGTACTTATACTTATAATGCCATTTTCTTTGGGTACTTATATCTTTGACTTTTTAATTACTGCTAAGCATAAAATTCCAGTTGCTCAGGACTGCAAATTCCATCATCCTCAGCCAGCCACTGTCTGTGGATGATGAGAATTGCAACCCTGCAATACAGCAATAGACATAAAGATATAACATAGAGAAAATTACAGTGATGAAGTGTCAACCAACAATGACCCAATGACTCCCCAGCAATACATTCGGAGAACAGACTCCAGTTTCCTGTTATATAACACACTTTCTCAACCGAAATATAAGGTTCAGGAAAACCAGCACGGTCTTAGATGAGATTACCCAGCACTGTCCTATCTCTCTACTCACAAGATGGCTGCCCCTGCTATGTGACACAGCTCCCGGCTCAACCGTCTCCCACAGCAACCGGGCCAGTCTACACAGAAGTTGTTTGTTGACGTCTGAATCCTGTCAGGTGCCTTACGGTCATCATTGGTTTGGACAAATATTTATCGAAGCTAGCCTGAGTCACAGGGGGTGGGCCGGGTGGCACAGGCGGGTTGGAGGCACTAGGCTGAGGCAGAGTTACAAAGGGTGGTGATTTTTGTACCTCACCTCATGTTTAAAAAATAGAAAAATAAATAAAAGGGTCACTTAAAACTGGAAGTGGGCGTGACTGGGCCACTGCCAGGTGCCATAGAAAATTGGGCTCCCTAGGCCAGTGCCTATGACTGGGTTAAGCATCAGAGTTGTAGGAATATTGTATCTCCTATCTTGTGTTGCGCTTATGCCGGCTCACACACCCACCGCTCAGCATGTTAGAGTAGGCTTGTGCATATGTGGTCTCCCGTACATTGTACAGCAAGCATGGCAATGTATTAATGATGTGCTATAGGGGGCACTTAACACTTTCTTCCTTAAACACCATTTTGCAAATAGCACATAGAGGAATATGTACCACGTTATTTATTTACATATTACATCGTCCGGACATATAGTATTGTCATAACATAGAGGTACACATAGTAGCACAGTTTTTATCACAATATGGTCTTATGTATTTATTAATTTATTTTTTTTCATTATTATATGTATTTTCCACCTTATATCAATGATATACAGTGCTCCGATGTGAGGTCAGTACATCTGGCCTTTAGGGTCAGACGTACATTTGTATATATATATATATATATATATATATATATATATATATATATATATATACATATATATATACAGATGTTGTATACAGTGATTTTAACTTTGTTTTTCACATATAGTTCATCATTTTATCACTTTGATATCTATGTGCTCTTTGGTGATTTATGTATATTCTTTTTTCAATGATTCATGGTTCATTTACGGCTTTGCTCAGCACTAAATCTTGGTGCTAATTTTTAAACTGGGGTATATAATGGCTGTCTGTTTCATTGTGGTGTAATCTTGATACATATAAGGCTTCCTGCATGTGCTTTCCTGCAACCAAATTTGTATATATATATATATATATATATACATATGTATATATATTCCAAATGAATTAGTATTGAAATACGTAAAAATATTTTTTATTGGACTAACATTTAATTATACAGACAAGTTTTTGAGAGCAATGTTCCCTTTTATAAAGGCTAAAGTATAGTCAAAAAGGGAGCATCACCCTTGAAATCTTGTCTGTATAATTGAATGTTAGTACAATAAAAAAGGTATTATTAATAACTGCAATACTCATTACAGTTAGGGAAAAAATTATTTGATCCCCTGCTGATTTTGTACTTTTGCCTACTGACAAAGAAATGATCAGTCTATAATTTTAATGGTAGGTTTATTTGAACAGTGAGAGACAGAATAACAACAAAAAAAATCCAGAAAAATGCATTTCAAAACAGTTATAGATTGATTTGCATTTTACTGAGTGAAATAAGTATTTGACCCCTTTGCAAAACATGACTTAGTACTTGGAGGCAAAACCCTTGTTGGCAATCACAGAGGTCAGACATGTCTTGTAGTTGGTCACCAGGTTTGCACACATCTCAGGAGGGATATTTTGTACCACTCCTCTTTGCAGATCCTATCCAAGTCATTAAGGTTTCGAGGCTGACGTTTGGCAGCTCAAACCTTCAGCTCCCTCTACAGATTTTCTATGGGTTTATGGTCTGGAGACTGGCTTTGCCACTCCAGGACCTTAATGTGCTTCTTCTTGATCCACTCCTTTGTTGGCCATGTGTTTTGGGTCATTGTCATGCTATAATACCCATCCACGACTCATTTTCAATGCCCTGGCTGAGGGAAGGAGGTTCTCACCCAAGATTTGATGGTACATGGCCCCGTCCATTGTCTCTTTGATGTGTTGAAGTTGTCCTATCCCCTTAGCAGAAAAATACCCCCAAAGCATAATGTTTCCACCTCCATGTTTGACGGTGGGAATGGTGTTCTTGAGGTAGGCAGCATTCCTCCTCCTCCAGACACGGTGAGTTGAGCTGATGCCAAGGAGCTCGATTTTGGTCTCATCTGACCACAACACTTTCACCCAGTTCTCCTCTGAATCCTTCAGATCTCCATTGGCAAACTTCAGAGGGGCCTGTACATGTGCTTTCTTGAGCAGGGGGACCTTGTGGGCCCTGCAGGATTTCAGTCCTGCACGGCATAGTGTGTTACCAATTATTTTCTTGGTGACTATGGTCCCAGCTACCTTGAGATCATTGACAAGATTCTCCCCTGTAGTTCTGGGCTGATTCCTAACCGTTCTCATGATCATTGAAACTCCACAAGGTGAGATCTTGCATGGAGCCCCAGAACGAGGGAGATTGACAAATAATTTTTTCCCTCACTGTAAGTTGGCCTCTGCAGCATTGAACTAACACGTCTAACCTAAATTGAATCTATATATTGGAGTGCTGCTACATTACCACTATATGAGGATGACAGTTAATATATTTTATGTCTATGTGGGACACTTGCATCAGATATTGCTGTCTGATAAGCGGAGCCTTGAGAGTGAGACCTCACAGTGATTGTAGCTCTTGCTTAACATCTTTTCACCAGTGCCCAAGAATATTAGATATGCTTGTCACAAAGCACGAAATTATCCTGAATCCAGCATTGTTGTTGATGACCGAGAGCTGCAAAGTGAGGGAGTGAGCATTATGGTGGTGATTTTATGTATGGCAGCATTGTAATGCGAAGGAGACCATATGATAACCTCTGACAAATTGATTTGTGTGAGGAGAGGCAAGACTTCCTATGACAAGCAGGTACCATTACTTTTCTTTGCTACACATGTATAAGTGATATGGATTGATTACCAGTGATTTATGGATGAACGTACATTGGACACTTTACTAGCCCTGCTTGGACACTTAGTTCCCTTTTTTAAGTGACATGCTTTTGCACCTAGGGGAGCTGAGTCTTTATTTAGCCACTGCTTGTTAGTGTATTGCATTAAGCTGGCAAGACATGAATTATACTGTATGATGCTGTAGCATGTGTTATTGTTTTGTGTTTATATGGTTGCCTGGCAACCATTGGGAACCCATTGACAATTAATTGATTTTTGCAGTTTTGTGTATATATATATATATATATATATATATATATTGGTTGTGTTTCATTGTGTTGCCATTTACCCTGATGAATGTTCACCAGGGACTGAAAACGTTTGGCATGGATGCAATAAATTAACTTATTCTTTGACTCTACTTGTTCCAATGTGCTGTCTCTTGTGAGGCTATGACTTTTCCCAAGTTTACAAGGAGTCCCATATCATTCTTTAGCAACATGTCTCCTAGAATAATTCCATTAGCTTTAAAAGTAGCATTATGATTTGTTCATCCTAGATGCATACTTTCCTACATTAAATGTCATATTCCATTTGTTTGCCAAGTCTGTCATTTTCTGTAAATACATCTGTATAGAAAATACGTCCTGCCTTGAATTTATTACCCTGCATAAATTAGTGTCAACTGATAAGATTGAAATTTTGCTTTCTATACCCATTTCCAGGTCATTTATAAAGAAAAAAAAGCAGCAGACAAGTACTGAACTCTTTCAACTTGGACTGTAATGGAGAATTTTCCATTTACAACAGCACACTGTTCTCTATCTTTCAACCAATTTTCTATCCAGTTACAAATGTTATTCCCTAGTCCCAAGTAATTTCCTTATTTGATACACCAGCTTCCTATGTGGCACTGTATCACATACATTTGAAAACTCTAGATATACCACATCTACTGCTTTACCATTATATAGGTTGCTACTTATTTGTTTGTAGAAGTTCACAAGATTTGGTTGGCAAGATCTATTCCTCATAAAAACAATGTTGATTCCTGTTAATAAGTACATTTTTCACAGTTTAATCCTCCTGAATACAATCCCTAATTTTTCATTCAAGCAGTTTTCCCACTACCAAGGTCAAACTCACAGGTCTATAATTCCAATATTCTGTTTTAATTCCATTCTTAAAAAAACCACCGCATTAGCTTTACACCAATCTTTTGAGTTTTTAAATATGAAGAATGTTGTTTTTAACACTGCACTGAGTTCCATAAGAACCCTTGGATGTATACCATCAGGACCAGGTGTTTTGTCAGTCAGAATTTTGTTCAGTCTTACCTTGGCCTCTTCTTGTGTTAACCCTATATCTGATAATGTTATGGTGTAATTGTTAGAGTGAGGGAAAAATTATTTGATCCCCTGCTGATTTTATATGTTTTCCCACTGACAAAGAAATAATCAGTCTATAATTTTAATGGTAGGTTTATCTGAACAGTGAGAGACAGAATAACAACAAAAAAATCCAAAAAAACACATTTCAAAAACGTTATAAATTGATTTGCATTTTATTGAGTGAAATATGTATTTGATCCCCTATCAATCAGAAAGATTTCTGGCTCCCAGGTGTCTTTTATACAGATAACAAGCTGAGATTAGGAGTAGTCTCTTACAGAGTGTGCTTCTAATCTCAGCTTGATACCTGTATAAAAGACACCCGTCCACAGAAGAAATCAATCAATCAGATTCCAAACTCTCCACCATGGCCAAGACCAAAGAGCTGTCCAAGGATGTCAGGGACAAGTTTGTAGACCTACACAAGGCTGGCTACAAGACCATCTCCAAGCAGCTTGGTGAGAAGGTGACAACATTTGTTGTGATTATTCGCAAATGGAAGAAACACAAAATAACTGTCAATCTCCCTCAGTCTGGGGCTCCATGCAAGATCTCACCTCATGGAGTTTCAATGATCATGAGAACGGTGATGAATCAGCCCAGAACTACATGGGAGGATCTAGTCAATGATCTCAAGGTAGCTGGGACCATAGTCACCAAGAAAACAATTAGTCACACACTATGCCGTGAAGGACTGAAATCCTGCAGCGTCCGCAAGGTCCCCCTGCTCAAGAAAGCACATGTACAGGCCCGTCTAAAGTTTGCCAATGAACAACTGAATGATTCAGAGGAGAACTGGGTGAAAGTGTTGTGGTCAGATGAGACCAAAATTGAGCTCTTTGGCATCAACTCAACTCGCTGTGTTTGGAGGAGGAGGAATGCCTCAAGAACATCATCCTCACCATCAGACATGGAGGTGGAAACATTATGCTTTGGGGTGTTTTTCTGCTAAGGGGACAGGACAACTTCACTGCATCAAAGGGACGATGGATGGGGCCATGTACCGTCAAATCTTGGGTGAGAACCTCCTTCCCTCAGCCAGGGCATTGAAAATGGGTCGTGGAGGGTATTCCAGCATGACAATGACCCAAAACACACAACCAAGGCAACAAAAAGAAGCAGCACATTAAGGTCCTGGAGTGGCCTAGCCAGTCTCCAGACCTTAATCCCATAGAAAATCTGTGGAGGGAGCTGAAGGTTCGAGTTGCCATACGTCAGCCTTGAAACCTTAATGACTTGGAGAGGATCTGCAAAGAGGAGTGGGACAAAATCCCTCCTGAGATGTGTGCAAACCTGGTGGCCAACTACAAGAAATGTCTGACCTCTGTGATTGCCAGCAAAGGTTTTGCCACCAAGTACTAAATCATGTTTTGCAAAGGGGTCAAATACTTATTTCACTCAGTAAAATGCAAATCAATTTATAACTTTTTTGAAATGCATTTTTCTGAAATTTTTTGTTGTTATTCTGTCTCTCACTGTTCAAATAAACCTACCATTAAAATTATGGACTGATCATTTCTTTGCCAGTGGGCAAACATACAAAATCAGCAGGGGGTCAAATCATTTTTTCCCTAACTGTATTTGTTGAGGTTCTTCAACCACTGCTCATTCTCTGGTATACACCTATGAAAAGAATGCTTTTAGAACATCAGCTTTTTTCTTATCCTCCCTTATCAATTTTCCCATCAAATTTTTGAAAGGTCCAACACACTCCCTGTTAGTTTTTTTTTTGCTATTTCTGCATTTGAAAACATTTTTTGGATTAGTCTTGCTCTCCATTTGTCAATCTGGCTACCAGGACAAGAGGCGGACCTCTTGGATGATCGGTGGCCATGAGTCGGTAGACATAGCTAACTCTCAATGCTGCTACTGCTGCTGAAAGGTGCTTGAGAGGGAAGCTAGGGTGTAAAGCTAGGAAGAAGTGTAAACTACAAGAAACTTCCACAGGTGAATTACAGGAATATGTGCTCACATCAATCAAAGTCTCAGAATCCAAATCAACAAACAGAATCAAGAGTGGACTGGAGGCAAAAAAGTGTGGTCAGAATACAAAGCCAAGGAAATACAAAGGAAACAAGAATCTCACCCCTTGGACACTAATTAGTAAGATACTATACAGGTGTTCTGAAGTACCCATGAGGTGCCTGATATGGGCCTCAGCTGGGTGCGCCATGGAAAGAAGACTGGAAGACAGGTAAAAGCAGAGCTGAAGTAGTGTAGCAGGTGTGTCCAGAAAAATAGTCAGAGCTGCAAATAATATCAGAACAAGACTTTCTGGACTGGGTTCTTACACCTCCCCCACACCCCTCCATAGACACCCTACGAGAGTTCTAAATGGTGATAAGAGTGGAATTCCCAATGAAACACTCCCTTCAGTATAGAAGCATGGACATGAAGCTGGAATCCAGGAATGCTTCTGGAACCATAACTCTTCCAGTTCACCAGATACTGAGAGGTACCTTTAAAGAAGCATGAATCCAGAATCTTACCAATGACAAATTCCTTGTGTCTATCCAAGAATGTAATGCAGCCTGTCTATCTTCACCTCTTCCTTTCCCGACCTGCTCTCCAGTACCAACTCCTACGATGACAGGGGAATCCAGCATGTGCCCAATGAGAGCACTCCAACTCATATGCTGTATTCCTTCATCATCAGAGGTGGTGGTAATGGGGAGCAGCAGGGAAGGGAAGAGGTGAAGATTGACAGGCTGCAATACATAGCTGTACAGCAGCTTTCCCTGAGCTGACATTTCGCACTTACGTTAAAAAGCCTAATTTCTCCATCAATGCAGCATTTTTTTTACATTTTTTAACATATGAGATTTTCAGCCCTTCGCCTACCACACTAACCACCTGCTTCTACAATTCTGCACAGCTGTCCTTGAAAAATAACTATAACTTGTTGGCATAGTGCAGCGCATGACACTGGTTTTCTACAATACAATAAAAAATAAGGCAGCATGTCAACTGCCAACAGTACATACATCCTTTACCCTACAGCTTACTGCCCACCCATGCAGATCTGTATGTCAATTGATCATGACTAAGCGCTGGTTTGTGCGAAACATGTCGATCTGAAATACTGTTACATCTGCATCTGACAGGTACCCGCTAGATAACAATTCCTCTTGTTGCTCAGAGAAGACTGAAGGTACTGTCCCTGATTTTATATGTTTGCTACAATAAAAGTATATTCTGTTTTTACTCCTGCATGATTCCGTTGTTACTACATGCTATAGTGCACCTGTTCCTGTATGCTTATGTTTGGTCTTTAAAGGGTTAATGAAGAGACCCTGGGTTGCACATTCGATGCATATATTTGGTTTTTCATGCGGAATATGAGGAAGGAGAGTCTGACAGTATACAGCATGTGAAAGAAGCTATTCACTTACAAATTTCTCACAGGTGGGGTTGAAGCTGCTGATTTGTTTCATTTAAGAGCAGAAAAGATACTCTCAGACTTAAGGATTGTTCCATTACTGGCAATGCGTAAGGGAGAGCATCCTTTACACATTGCCAGCAGTACCACAACCCTTCATATTAATGATCTGATTTTCTACATCTCCCCTTGCATACTTAATTGTTAGTGCATATAGCAATATGTGTCAAGGCATTGTGCTTGCCACACATCGCCAGACACACACACATACACACACACACACACACACACACACACACACACACACACACACCACCATAGCACTGTCATTTGGCACATCTCTCTCCTAATCTTCTCCAGCCTACAGTTTTTAGCCACTGCCACTATGGAACACAGACATATAGGTAGAAAAAACTATTTTACGCCCACTTTAGCCAAGGATACTTGGATAATAGAATGATACAAGGAATACCATTTAGATTTCTGTGTGAACATAGCGTAAAGGCACCTAACTCAAACAATTACTTTTTGTTGTGCTATTATCACTGAAACAGTGCTGTCCATGTGAACAAGTCCTTAGAATGGGGTAGGCAAGCTGAGGTTCTCCAGCTGTTGAGGACTACAATTTTCACCATCCCTGGCTAGCCACTTTCTGGCTGTGGATGATGATAGTTGTATTTGTTAACAGCTGGAAGACCTCAACTTTCCCACCTCTGTCTTAGACTGATTTCTAGAGTATTTCCATGCTTAGAGAATGTAGACATACAATAAGAAGAGACATATGCTCAAAAGGATATTTTTGAATGATTGTTGGGAATAGTGAAGTAAAACAGCGCATCAGATATACTGTAATGCTTACCACTGTCATTGATAAAGTTAAGCTTTAAAGGTGCAGTATAGCATACATACAAGACAATTTGAATCCACTGAAAGTGTCCTCAGAATTATGGGAACAGAGCTGCAGATCATCGCTCCTTAATTATCACTCAAGGGAACTTTTCCTTTCAATTTAGAAGCTAATTGACAGCAGAGTTGCTGACATGGGGCATCCATGGGGCTTCTACGAAGACAGGAAAGATTTCCCATGAGTACAGAGTATGGCAATGATATCACCCAGCTGTGCAGATATCAATGATCTACACAGCAATCAAGCAGACAACAGGTGAGTTATAAGCTATGGAAACTGTTGCAATAGTTGAGTGCATGAGCCATATACTGTCCCTTTAAACCATTAAAAAGTAATAGTTTAAATCCCTTCACAAAACAAGAGTGAGCTGTGAAACAAACTACATTTTTTTACAGTGCAAAGTATTCTTCATTTAATAACTTGCAGATGAGTAAAGAGGTAATTAGTAGAATAAGCTCGTCACTGGGGAATGGCTGATCAAATTATGCTTCTTTTTACAGAACAGATTTAAGACAGAAATGAATATGTTTTTCTCTTGGATGTTACGCAAATGTTTTTGCCAGTTTAATTGAAATGGATGGAGTCAAATTTTTCAAGGCTATAGCCAAAGTACAACAGTTGACAGTTGTTTTATATTTGTTTAATGGAAGTTTAGCATTTGCCATATTTTTGGAGCTTGGCAGACTTATGAAACGTATGAGGAAATACCTCAGAAAAGGTATTAGTTACATGGTGTTGTCCCTCAGATGAATTGGTAGTTAGTACAGGAAGGGCTTTGTACAGAGATTTTGGATAGACAACTCAAGTGCTGCTATCACCTTCATCACAGACAGATCCATTAAATCCACGGATGCAAGAGAAGTCTTCAACACGTTGTTTAGCAATGCAATGGAAACCTCTTTTCCATCCAAGGGGATAAATAAAAACTATAACTATATGAATTATTGCCTCATGCTTTGTTTAAACTACCTACTAATAGATGAGAGATGCACTAAAGAGTTTGCACACGTTGGTGTATACCCAGAAGTGCATCCAATAGCTGAGTTGGTTTGGCGGATTCCTATTCACATTAAATGGATTCAACTGTCTGAACAAAAGAACCATAAATATAATATCAGCCAATTGTTCTTTAGATTAGGTCACTGTAAACATTTTCAGATAGTGAAATGTTTCTGTTCAGCAACAGACTACGAGAGAGTTCCAGTGCAAAAAGGAAAACTTAATAACTACACCGGAACCTTACTGACATCTGAAAGACCTCTAAGGCCTATTTCACACTGGTGACTTTCTTGCAGTATCACATTTCACAGACAATCATTGGTTTCTATACGGCAGCAATTTACATGGATGACTTTTTAAGCTACAATAATTTAAATTGCAACCTTGCTTTGCTTGAAAAAAATCTGATGAAACAAAGTCGCCATTTTGAACTAGGCCTCACTAGTTACTTCTGTTAAATAAAATAAGAAACACTGAATTCTATAGGTTTATGCGCAAGAGTTCTAATAATAACTTATTGTTATATAGAGCTTTTCTCCACACAGGGACTCAAAGTGCCTAACATATACCCTCTGAAGTAACAGACAGGCAACAGCTGAAAGTAGTTGTTATACAACAGTACTCATTTATCCAAGTTAGATGGATAAAAGAATGAGTCAGGTCTGCTGGAGATAGAGTGTGTGACCCTGAACTTTGAAGTTTGAAGAGGTACCACAGCTGGTTCATTAACTAACTTATCTCCCCAGCTTTAGGTGATATACAGATGTAAACATTGTTGACTATAGTTAGAGTTGAGAGAAGCATCTGCAATTCGGTTTCCGGATCAATTTGATGAATACTGAAAAAAAAAACCCATTCCAATTCAATCAATTTGGAACAAATCTAATAGTGTAGAGGTAACCCACCCATCCCCACAGTGTTCACGGACATAGTAATAACCTGCTCTGAGAATTTTCCTACCTCAGCAGTAGTCAACTAAAGAATCTCCAGCTGTTGGGGACTATAACTTCCATCATCCAGAACCAGCCAGTGGCCAAAGTAGCACATGAAGGTCCTGCAGTTAACTAGCCTTGTACAAATGCATTCAGAGAAGGAGTAACTTGTACAAAAACCTAATTTCAGTTACGTTAAGGGTCTGAAACACTGCTCTTTTCTGTCTTTCGTGCATCACGTTATTGTTTTTCTTGAAATATGATTAGTTAAAATGAGAAACAGAATGAGTAACAGAGAACATTTTGATGAGGCTGAAAAAAGACTTTAATTTATCAAGTTCACCCCATGTCATATCACCCCTGTTTATTCAGAGAAATGCATAAAACAAACAAAAAAAAATTGAAGTAATTTTCAATTAAGCCCCAAGTGAGTAAAAAAAAAATAATTCCTGACTTGAAATGGTACTTCCCTAGATCAAGGAATGAGGAATGAAACACCAGTATCATCTGTTGTGACATGGTTGGCTTTGAATAAATACTAACAGAATAATTTAGCTTACCCCTAGATGTAGTATGAGCAGTGGCGTAACTATAGGGGTCGCAGGGGTCGCACCTGCAAACAGGCCCGTGCACTCCAGGGGCCCAGCCTCCCCCTGCGACCCCTCCGCTTGGCGCCCGCAATCTACCGCTGGTGCTCCAGTAATGCAGAACGATGGGAGATGATATCGGGGGGGCCCGTGGCACTTCTTGTACCAGGGCCCGGAGGCTTCTAGTTACTCCTCTGAGTATGAGCCAATCAGGGTCACTTGGAAGAAAATGAATAAGGGGGTTGTATGACTCAAAAGGATTTTTAAGAAGGCAGATTAACAAAATAAACCCCAGATCTTACTTGAGGCTTCTGATAGACACATGTAAGGAGAAGGAGTGTACTCTAATCACCTATCCTCTTCTATCTATATCTCTGTTTTAATCATATGTGAGCTTTAAAGGGATAGTAATACTTAGTTTTATCTTATTTTATTTTATAGGCATTAAAAAAACATGAAGAATGATATAAGTCTTATCTCTCAAACCTTTATGATTTAAGAGATATTCACAAGCAAAGTTTCCCCCTCCTGCCCCTTTTTCCTAGTGTAAGCAATCTCTTCTCAGATGTGAATCTGGTTGTAAGACCAGATAGATAACAGAAGGGGACAATCTTCTTTGTATAAAAACAATGAAAGCCCTGCCCCCCTTGACGAGTTTTTCAGCTTTTTCCCTTATCTTAATTGAAGATTTTCCCTCTCTGCAGTCTACCTGGGCACCTCCCTTCTGATCTGGCTGAACGGGGGGGATACTTTGCTTGTGAATATCTCTTAAACCATAAAGGTTTGAGACATAAGACTTATATCGTTCTTCATGTTTTTTTTAATGCCTACAAAATAAAATAAAGATAAAAGAAGTATTACTATCCCTTTAAACCTTTGATTGCTAGAGTATGAAGAGGTCCACCCCAATCCCATAATCTCCTCTGTCTGTATGACCATTTTAACATATGTAAACTTTAAACCATTTATGTGCCAGTGAACACTAAAAACATATCATTGCCGTTTGAGTACCAGGGGGTGTCCATCACATTGCTTGCAATGAGTTGGATACCCAATTACCACTGAAAGATGCTAATTTAATAAAAATAAATGGAGCAATTCTAGAGCAAGCCAACAAAGTCAAGAAGTGGGAGAGGGGATACAATTTTCCCAAAATTCTCATTGATTTAAATGGGGCTTTTAACATCCACAGTTGAAGCAAAGGGAATGTTATCTGTCCACTGTGGTACAGACGGTTTGCTTCAGATTTGCTCCAGTTCTGTTTTATTAAATTAGCCTCAAATGGTTAAATACAATCTAAGTTGTTATAGTGAGAAAAAATAATTGCTGAACATTCAGGAACATTCAGTAAAGTTTGGATATAATAGTGTTAATTTGTCTACTTGTTCCAATAGTTTAAAGAAGCAGTAAACTTTTTTTATGTAAACACATATTTTATAGAGCATTTCCTGCTGAATAAAACAAGGTCACTCCCATCGCTGTCAGATTTTTTATTCAAAATTTATAGCAGTTCAAATAACCAGGAAGTGAATTTTCTGTGCTTTACTTCCTGATAGTTATAACGGACAGGAAATGACAGGCAGTTTCTATCACATTCTATGGAGAACTGTATGTCTCTGACTTTCTTCTCCATTAGAATGTAACAGGAAAGCTAATTAGAATTTGACCACTAGAGGGCACTGCTAATGTAAAAAAACATGGGTTTAAACTGTAATAACTCTGGAAATATAAATCTCTCAGCAGTGGGAGTGTCCTTATTTTACTCAGTAGGAAAATCCCTACGATATATATTTTTTCATAAAAAAAGTTTACTGCTCCTTTAAATATTGCACTGTTATAAGCTTTTGCTGTTCACTCTATACACATTTGTTTCATTCCTCTACAAGTTCATGACTTTTAGTAGTTTCAGATTTAGCTATTATCTGCTTGCTGTTTACTGGAAGTCTCTTTGTGTCTGTACCCAGGTGACCTGCAGATAGACCTGTAAATGAATGCAGCACATCTCCCTGCCAAAACCCCTCTTTGCGCTCAGCAGGATTTTTATTTCTGCCTGCTCAAGCCCTATTGTGCTCCTTTCCGTTGTTACGGAAGCCATGGTTTTTGCGATTTCATGGCTGATGTGTCACATTATGGCACCTTGTGTCAAGCTGTGTCAGGCCTGTCGTGTTAATTCCTTCACATGCCAGAATTAGCTTATAACACGACATTTCTCCTGCAGCTGCCAGTGAAAGACATCACAAATCACTGGAGCATCCCCTCCATCCCGTTGTATATTCATTTGTATGAATTTCCTCACTGGACAAATTCAGATGCTACTATGAGGTAAATTATTCCAGGGCTTCAAGCAACATTTTGGGTTCTTTTTCCAGACCACAGCCCGTGTTTGCTTAGAAGTGTTATGTCTCATGAGCATTTCTCTTACTGATAGACACCTTAATTCATTGGGCCAGGTTGTAAGAATTTATGTCTAATATCTTACATCTTCTCATTTGGAAAAAAAACATTCACTTTATACAAGCTCAGTAGGTGCTGCTTCCATTGTTTGTTTTTCTCTCTGTGACTGTCCATCTGTCTCTAGCCCTCTGTCTCCTTTTTACTGCCTTTCTGTTTCTTGGTCAGCCCTCTTTTTATCTCACTCTCTGTTTATGTGTTAGTATCTTTCTCTTTCTGTCTGGCTACCTGTCTCTGTTTGTCTCTCTCTCTCACTGTTTTCCTTTTTCTCTGTGTCTGCCTGTCTCACTCTGTCTGTGTCTCTCTGTATGACCGTCTCTCTTTCACTCTCACTCTCTCTATTGGTATTTGTCTCTTTCTGTCTGGCTGCCTCTGTCTGTGTCTGCCTTACTCTCTGTGTCTCTCTGTTTGACCTTCTCTCTCATTCTCTTTCTCTGACACTATGTTTCTATCTTTTTTCTGTCTGGCTAACTGTATCTGTCTGTTTCTCTGTGTGACCTCTTTCACTCTCTATTTCAGTCTCTGTGTCTGTCTGTCTGTCTCTCTCTCTCTCTGTCTATACTTCTTTCTGTCACTCCCTGGGATAATGTACAAGTCTGCTTGCACAACATCACTGGAATTAGCCTCCAATGGAAATAACTATATTTTGTTTACTTTTAATATGTTGCGCGCAAAAGAGCGTGCAACCAAATTAAACAGTTACCATGTCCCCATTATAAAAATAGCGACATGATAATCTTGCACTGCATGACAGCGCAAGATTCTCATATCACCTAATGAATGTTCGCTTCCCAGTTTACAAGTACCATAATGCATTTGATGTGCTCTGTTGTTGGACTGCAGCTCCCATCATGCTGCCCCGGCTCTAGCCCATCATAAATATATCAAAGGAACCACTAACACTCATCTGCTCCAGGCATTTTTGAGCTTCTTACATTACTGGATAGCCTTGTGCCTACCGGGAAGCACGACAGCTGGGGCTAAGTAGGGGAGCTGGAAGCAGCATGAGACAGGTCAGCAATCCCTGAAGTGTGTGGATGCGGCACAGGATGCGGTAGGCACAAGAATATCCAGCAATGTAGGAAGCTCAGAAATGCTGGGAGTAGATGACCATAGAGTGCTAGTGGTTCCTTTAATATATTTACAATGGGCAAGAGCTGGGGCAGCATGATGGGAGCTGCAGTCCATCAGTGCACTGTGGTAATTGTTTGACTGGGATGTGACCTTTCAGTAGGCGGCAGGAAAATCTTGCGCTATCATGCAGTCCGAGATTCTCATGTCGCCTTTTTTATTATGGTGACATGGTTACTGTTTCATTGAGAGTGCTACCTTTTAAAAGGATACCCCTATATTTCAGTGTGTGCATGAGAGAGAATGATGGTGTTAATGCATTCTGGTGCACACACCTCACATTGATAAGACTTTAATGCCAGTGAGCCCCTTACACCTTCCCTATAGGATTAATTAGAAAATGGTGTAATGTTACACAATGTCCTCTCCTCCTTGTTTCATATATTTATGGGATTAATTTATTAAGTCTTTGAGTGCCTTGGGGTGTGCAACACATTGCAAAGCAATGCCTTGGTCACCCCTTTGGCAACTGAAGGATTAAAGGGTAAAATGAAAATCACAACAAAATACTAAAATATTCTTGTGTGTTAGCGATCCTAATATATTTCACTTAGCTGTTTTAAAGTTGTATTGAATCACTTACCAATACATTATTCAAATATACAATGACCCATACAGTATGGCAGAACTTAGAAATATATAAACCATAGGGCTGGATTTACATTGTAGGTGCCCCTAGGCAATTTACCTCAAGAGATCTTAGCCCCACCCATAGCTACATCCAGACACATGGCTCAACCCCTAGCCTCTGTGTCTGACACAGAAAATACCCTTAGCTTACATGATACAAGCAATTAACCGCTTGATTGCTAGAGAGGTCTGCAACACATTGCTTTCCAAGGGGTACATAGTAGTCTGTAACATGTGTAAACTGGTAAACAAACTTTCTTCCCCGGCTGACAGGCAGGACAGATCGCGGACATCTTGCATAGTGACGTCCATGTGCCTGCGCTGTCAGTCCCTTCAAGACCCAAACGGCTCCTAGCAACGCCTCCTAGAGCCAGGTGGTACTGACAGCGCAGGCTCACGGATGTCACTATGGCAAGATGTCCGCAATCCATCCTGCCTGTCAGCCGGGGAAGAAAGGGTAAATCTATTTAACAATGTAATCATTCTGGCGATTAGCGCTACTAAGCAGCTAGTCGCCATATGAGGAGTTATTTAAGCTAAAGTGTATGTCAGGTGGTAGTTCCGCTTTAAGCACTCATGCTAATTATTTTAATATTAGAATTTAAAGTTTAACCTGTCAATAAAGGAAACATTTTTACTGTACAAGTCTCCTGCTCTTTCTTGGCTAACACGATCCCACCCTTTACTCTTCCTGTGTTAGGCACTAGTGGGATAAAAGAGATTGCACCCTGGGAAGCACACCATTCCTACAGAGCCTGCAAACTTCTATAGCAGGCTCGCTCCTAGTTGAGAATCTCTGACCAGTACTTTGTTTATGAATACAATTTCATAATGTTATGTTAAAGGACAACGTCACACAAAAGGCTCTCTTGGCGAGAAAGGAATGGTTACCTTAAGAAGCCCTGCAGTTCAGTTGGAGAGTCGATAGGGGGTCAGAAAAAGTGTCATTCCACCCCCACAAGGGAGACTGAACTGCATTTTAGTCTCATACGGCTGTGAATGTGCTCACTGTCATTAAAGTGCATACTTAATAACATGTTTAGAGATGCACCGATACCACTTTTTTAAGGCCGAGTACGAGTACCGATACTTTTTTCAAGTACTCACCGTTACCAATTACCGATACTTTTTTTTTGCGGTCATTTGCCAGTTTTCCAGGTACTTAAAGCGCATATATATATATAATATATATATAATATATATATGCTTTAGGTACTTGGAAAACTGGCAAATGACAGCAAAAAAAAGTATTGGCGACTACTTGAAATATATATATATATATATATATATATATATATATATATATATATATACACACACACCACCTCTTGACTGTCCCCTTTTGGCTCTTTCTCCCCGTCTTGATTCCCACCTTTTACTTCATTCTCCCCTTCTTGAGTTCCCTCCTTTTGCCTTGGCTTTTTCTCTCCCTTTTGTCCCCCTTTGTCCCCCTCTTTGACTCTTGAGCCAACTCTTTTGCCTCTCTTGCTCTCTCCTGATCCCCCCCTCCTTTTTGCCTCTTCTTGGTCCCCCTCCTTTTGTCTCCTGATCTTTACTCTTTTTGCCTTTTTTTTTCTTTGTCCCTTTTGCCTCTTTCTCCATCTTGGCCCCCCTCTCTGCCTCTTTCACCACCTGCTCAATGTCCCATCTTGCCTCCCTTACCCTCCTCTGCTGGGTGCTCGCTGTTCTCCCGCGAGCCCCTGCAGAAGTCAGCGTTGGAGCGTTGCCATGGTAACCTGCGGCAACGCTCCGACGTTACAGAAGGGAGAGAGGCAACCGGGGAGCATTGTGGTCTCCCTCACTGCAGCACCGACCCTGACACAGGGTATCAGTTCTGGCATCGGTACAAGTACTCGCGCAAATGCTGGTATCAGCACCGATACCGATACCAGTATCGGTATCGGTGCAACCCTAAACATGTTAAAAAGTTTCCAGGGAAGCATTCCCCAGGGCAGTCACAAAATAGCAGTGCTGCCATCAGAAATCAGGGGAACCATCCCTACCACCACCATTTTTTCATTATCCCATCCCACTGTTGCCCTCTTTGTCCCATTAAAAATTAACTGCAGACATATGCTTATTACTAATTCTATTATTAATTATATTGCTTTTGAGTATTATTTTATTATGTATATATTTACAAACAACGTATTTCACATACATAAAATATGAGCTTGTGTATGTAATACAAAATGTGTTTGTCTGTTTGTGAGACTTCAGGGGACACAGTGCAAAATTATTAGGCAAGTGAGTATTTTGACCATAGCATCATTTTTATGCATATTTTCCAACTCCAAGCTTTATAAACTTGAATGCTTATTGGATTTAAGCATATCAAGTGATGTGTATTTTTGTAATGAAAGAGGGTGTGGCCTAAGGAAATGAACACCCTATGTCAAGGTGTGCATAATTATTAGGCAGCTTCATTTTCTCAGGCAGAATGGGCAGAAAAAGAGAAATAACTGACTCTGAAATGTCAAAAATTGTAAAAAGTCTTTCAGTGGGATGCAGCACTCTTGAAATTGCTAAAATATTGAGGCGTGATCACAGAACTATCAAACGTTTTGTTGCAAATAGTTAACAGGGTCACAAGAAACATGTTGAGAAAAAAAGATGAGAAGAATCAAACATGAAGCTACCAGGAACCCATTATCCTCCAGTGCTGTCATATTCCAGAACTGCAACCTACCTGGAGTGTTCAGAAGTACTAGGTGTTCAGTGCTCAGAGACATGGCCACGGTAAGGCAGACTGAAACCCAACCACCACTGCACAAGACACATAAGTTGAAACGTCAAGACTGGGCCAAGAAATATCTGAAGACAGATTTTTCAAAGGTTTTATGGACTGATGAGATGAGAGTAACTCTTGATGGTCCAGATGGATGGGCCCGTGGCGGGATCAGTAACGGTCACAGAGTCGTCTCAGACACCAGCAAGGTGGAGGTACTGGTATGGGCTGGTATTATCAAAGATGAGCTAGTTGGACCTTTTCGGGTTGAAGATTGACTTAAACTCAAGTCCCAAACCTACTGCCAGTTTTAAGAAGACACTTTCTTCAAGCAGCGGGTACAGGAAAAAGTCTGCATCTTTCAAGAATACTATGATTTTTATGCAGGACAATGCTCCATCTCATGCATCGAAGTACTCCACTGCATGGCTAGCCAGTAAAGGCCTTAAAGATGATAAAATAATGACATGGCCCCCTTCCTCACCTGACCTAAACCCTATTGAGAACCTGTGGTCCCTTCTTAAATGGCAGATTTACGCTGAAGGAAAACAGTACACCTGTTACGGTTTTCTGACACTCAGACAAGGTTATAAGTAAAAACACAGTTTATTTTGAACAGAAAATCAGGAATAGCGCCCCTGGGGGCCAGGTCAGGCATAGACAGACTGGTATAAAGCAGTAATAGTACAAAAATATGGAATAGTACTGTATAACAGGATAGACAAGGGTTAAGGAATAACCCACTGATCAGTCACAATGATGGTAGGCTGACAACGCCCAGCTGAACCAATAAGTCTCTGGAAGAATACACGATCAGTAGTAGGCTTGCTCAAATCACTCTCATATAGCTGTTACAAAAGGACGCCCAAGGAGACTGCACAAGCAACCAGAGCTGAGTAAAACTCCAGGAGGAGTGAATGGAAGAGCCGCTAGCAGAACTGGTAAACGGAACCTGTCAAGCCCTTGAACGTACAGGAGTACTGTTGTGAGCCAAAGGAGATCAGAGCCAGGTCACCCACCAGGTGCCAACAGGAGTAACACTATACCAGCCACCACGAGCCTCGCACAGGAATGCGATGAATGATACTACACACGAGCAATTACTAGCGCCCAGACACCTTTCCGGTGCCGTATCAGTACCATACAGCGAGAGCAAACGGAGGCCACTGCACCGGGAGATGCATGCACGGTAAACCACGTACCGGGACTAAACTGCTCTGCTTAAGCCACGGACAGACTAGGTACAAAGAGCAGCTCAGACTGTGTAAGCGGCTCGGATAGTATGATAAAGCTTGGCAAGTGTAATCGGCTCTATAATGGAGGCAACACACACACAGTAACTGGATCGGGCAGGTGTAGCGCCAATGAGAGTGAATGAACGGAGCCCCACTACTACAGTTCAGAATGTCGCCGTCGGGCGACCTGGAAACACAGGAACTCAGGAACTGATGAGCAGCTGGCAGCGATGACCGGAACCAGGACCCTCTCGATCAGGAACGTCAGCCACAGCCAGGTCGGTAACGGAGCAGGAACGTCAGCCACAGCCAGGTCGGTAACGGAGCAGGAACGTCAGCCACAGCCAGGTCGGTAACGGAGCAGGAAGTCAGCCACAGCCAGGTCGGTAACGGAGCAGGAAACGTCAGCCAGCGCAGGAATCCAATCAGAGAGCAGGAACAGAGAATGGTCAGACGAGCCGAATCGGTACACAGGAACACAGTAACTCAGCAAGAGGCTCAACTTCAGGAACACCACGAAAGGGCACCAGACAGCTGTCACAGGCCCAGTATAAAAAGGAACATCCTGGGCGGGCCAAACAATCTGCACCAATGCACAGGTACCATCAGTGTGACTGACAGGGAATCACGGGCACCGTGATAACACCTCTCTGAACAGTGTCTGGACTGTGGTTGCTGCTGCACAAAATGTTGATCGTCAACAGATTAAGAAACTGACAGACTCCATGAATGGAAGGGCTTTGACTGTTATTGAAAAGAAGGGTGGCTATATTGGTCACTGATTTTTTGTTTTGGAAATGTCACAAATGTTTATTTGTAAATTTTGAGTTGTTTGTTTAGTATTCTCACTTTAATAGATGAAAATAAACACGTAAGATGGGAAAATTATCATTTTTCATTTAGTTGCATAATAATTTTGCACACTAATAGTTGCCCAATAATTGTGCACACGTAGATATCCTCCTAAGAAAGCCAAAACCTCCCTTTTACTTTCTTAATGTTCAGGTTTAAAGTTTCTTAACATTTTGGACTGACGGAGAGCACTGTAGTTGTTCAGTAATAAAATGAATCATCAAAAATACAACTTGCCTAATAATTGTGCACACGGTGTATAAGAGTGTCTTAAGTGTGTGCCTGTGTTATTATTGTCATTTCATTGAAATCCCATGGAAACACAGTACCACAGGTTTCATGGTGCTCAAAAGGAAAATGGACCAAAGTTGCAGCAAACTCTATTGACATGTGACAAAATAGTCCATGCGAACAGCCTCATAAGATTCCATGGACTATATGAGTAAAGTCTAGGTGGAGAAATTCTGGGAAAGAAACAATTGCCCCAGATCAGACAAATAAACACATTAATATTCCAGATCAGTTGACATGGGCCATTTAACCTCTTTAATGAATAGCAATGCAATGCTTTGAAGAACGTTGTAGCATTAAAAGGATTAATGTAATGGGGATTTATACATCCTATGATGTAGTTGATTTGTCCCAGAGTTAATCCATTTTACTTTTATACATTTAGCCAAATGTATAACAAATGCAGTGTTCAAAACACTGCAATAGTGTCTCATATGACGCTACCAACTTAAGAGGGTGGCAAATGTTATAGGTCTTATGAATCAAAGCAACCTAGAGCAATTCTGGAACAAACGAACTGCACTAAAGGGACAAATAAAAATTCTCTAAATTCCCAGTGATTTAAAGGGATAGTAATACTTCGTTTTAACTCTATTTTATTTTATAGGCATTAAAAAAACATGAAGAATGATATAAGTCTTATCTCTCAAACCTTTATGGTTTAAGAGATATTCACAAGCAAAGTTCCCCCTCCCTGCCCATTTTTCCTAGTGTAAACAATCTCTTCTCAGATGTGAATCTGGTTGTAAGACCAGACAGATAACAGCAGGGGACAATCTTCTTTGTATGAAAAGAATGAAAGCCCTTCCCCCCTTGACAAGTTTTTCAGCTTTTTCCCTTATCTTAATTGAAGATTGTCCCTCTCTGCAGTCTACCTGGGCACCTCCCTTCTGATCTGGCTGAAAGGGGGGGGGGTACTTTGCTTGTGAATATCTCTTAAACCATAAAGGTTTGAGAGATAAGACTTATATCGTTCTTCATGTTTTTTTAATGCCTACAAAATAAAATAAAGATAAAACGAAGTATTACTATCCCTTTAAATGGGCTTTTAACACGTTAAATGTTAGAAAGGCCTCAGACACTTACTTCACGGCACTGTGGAGCATTAAATGGGTTAATGGTTATTTGACCTCTAAAGTACAGTTGGTTTACCTCAGAATCCCTCCACTTTGCATTTATACATAAGGTGCTATTATTCCATTAGTTGAATCACACACAGAAAAGAAAATGAAATAAACAAAAACAAAACAAAAAAAGGAAAGTAAAAAAAAAAAAAAAAAAAACTAGGGAGGCTCTTTTCTATTCCATCCATCAAATTCCATTAGTTTAACATCTTCAGGAACTTTTTTGATGCTTATCTAGATGTTCTGAAGGAAAACATTAAGGTGGGGATTCATCAAATTGCGGGAAAAAGCAGCGTATCAAATATGATGCTCTTTGCTACAATCATTGATGGATATCTTTGGGTATTCATCAATGATTTGGAGTGTTTCTCTGCTTTGCATATGCAAAGCAGGGAAAATTGCATCAGTTGGCCAGTCAGTGGAAAAACCCACACATACACATAAGAAAATTGTGTATGCGTGTGTTCACCCCATACATTGAAATGGGATCCACCAGCTTGAAGGCTTGAAGCTAGCGGATCAAATTTGCAGATCTATTTGGCCACCGCTTATTAAAGAATAAGAGATGGCCAGATACAATCTGTAAGCTGCTGAATGGGCAAAAGGTTAATGCGCAAAGAAATAATTTGATTTTCTTGCACATTAAGCTATTCGCACCTTGATGAATCCTGGCCTAAATGCGCGCAGCAATGTAATGGCTTGAAGTAGATGTAAAAAAAAAATCTATCGAATACAAAAACAAAACGTAGCTAGAATGTAATCCACGTTTTAATGTATGTTGCACTATTTTTGTACGGTCAGTTTTTACCAAGCTTGTTAACCCTTTAATCCTACAGATATCACCAACATACTACAAAGTAATGCGTTGGAAACATAACAAACATCCAAGAGAAATCTGAAAACAAATAAGAACTTAAAGCTCTAGCTATGTTTATACTTTGTGCATGTCAGCCTTGTGATATGTGTTACTACATTCACGGCAGAAATAAGATCCATATGGTCTTAGGCACTTTTTTCTCTTTGTTTAGCAATGTAAAACAGTAACCAAATTAGTATGTTAAATGTAGTTTTGCAACCTGGCTCCTGCAACCATCCCACACTTAATTATGGGTGTGATCTGATCTGGAGCCAGACTGTTACTCCAAAAAGAACCTGTATTGTCCACATCTAACAGAAATCCATTGGGGAGCATTAACATTCCATTCTATGTTTTTGTTGGAAAGAAGTCATTGATGTTTCATGGAAAAGTCTGTGTTGGCTGATACTAAGAGCTGATTGTGGGTCTGCACCAACAGAGTATTTTACTTTTAACATCTCATTTTCAAGTCTCCATTTGAATGAAAGTGAGTAAAAAAAATGAACAGATGTGCTTGACTGCTTTGAAGGATATATACTTTAAGTATAGTTAAGCATGGATATTACTAAAACTATCTATCAAGGAGGCATCTCAGTAACCAAATCCTCCTTTTGTACACCGATAGGCACATCAGAATCTTCCTGCACTTCCTTCACTACGTCTTGCACTTGTACTTATGATCCTTATCCTACTGTCTCTGTATGTCATCATGAATTCTAATTAGACTGTAAGCTCCTTGGTGCAGGGTCCCTTTCCCAGTGTATGATTCCTGTGCTGCATTTTCCGCCACACATAATGCAATCATCACACATTAGCCTAATGCTCTTAACTCAGTTCTGTATTTTTACAACTTACAACTTCTGTAAGGGGCTGTGTACATATATAAATAAAGATGCATACATATATACAATAAACCCCACTTACCTAACTAAGGACTGATGTCCTAATGGCCAGTATTAATAAATTCTCCATGAATTGGTTCCCTAAAAGCAAAATTATAACCAGAATTGAATGTTATGACCATGAAATCTTCTTTCAGCTGGATTAAAGTGTTTTTAGGAAGCCTTCAATGTCAATAGTGTTTGGTCCTTAAAGGGATAGTAATGTTTCATAATAAAAGCAGCTCTAATTAATCATCATAGTATTTGGACTTTGGAGAGTGTTATTTTAATTCTGTCAGAGTTGTAGTTCAAGAGTAATTCAATGACAAAGTATCCCCCTCCTGCCCCTTTTACTGATGTAGCACTGCTCAGCCAGATCAGAAGGGAGGTGCCCAGGTAGACTGCAGAGAGGGACAATCTTTAATTAAGATAAGGGAAAAACCTGAAAAACATGTCACGGGGGGCAAGGCCTTCATTGTTCTCATAGGAAGAAGATTGTCCCCTTCTGTTATCTGTCTGGTCTAACAACCAGATTCCACATCTGAGAAGAGATGGCTTACACTAGGTAAAAGGGGCGGGAGGGGAAACTTTGCTTGTAAATATCTCTCAAACCATAAAGGTTTGAGAGATAAGACTTATATCGTTCTTCATGTTTTTTAATGCCTACAAAATAAAATAAAGATAAAACGAAGTATTACTATCCCTTTAACCCTTTGAGTGCAAGACAAGATCAGTTTTGGAGATCAGTCCACTCAGAATTCATTTAGAATAAACATTAGAATTTTTGGCTCAGAGTAAGTTAAGTGGGGGTTTATTACTGTTCCTTTAATTATGGTCCTGTCTGGTGCCCTCTTAAGACCACTTTCCCAAAGAAAGTAAGGTAATTTTATGGTAAACCAACCATAGGGCATAAATAAAAATTCCCATTTATTGAAATGGGAGTTTTAACCCCTTGAATGCTATACAGTGCTTTTCAGGCCTTTAAATTGGAGCTGGGAATATGCTTTGATCAGGGATGGGTTTACATCCCAAGTGCCCCTAGACAATGAGCTCCAGGCACCCTTAACTCCACTTATGGCTACACTCCAGTTCTGCACATGAACCTTCCCCCAGTCTCCTCTACAGTTTCCTCACATCGAAAATACCCTTGGCCTATAACAATATTCCAAGAATGCGTTTGAACTCTGGGTAGCTGCCTACTCTGCCTGTTAGGAAATCTGACCCTGAACTTGATTTTATTTTCTGTCTAGTTGAAAGCTGATACCTTTGCTAGTAGGACAATCCTGTAAAAAGACAAAAAGTATACTTTCATTTGTTTACTGTGTGTGTCGCTTTCTATAATATCCTACTGGGGGCATTTCTTTATAGTGTCGCTCAGTAGGATATATATATATATAGATGTATATATAGATATAGATATACATATTGGACAATCCTGTATTGCAGGTCTATGTATAAGGGTCTAAGTCTGACATATGGAGAGACCAAAAGAGAGACGTGGGGGATGGGAAATGAAAAGGGAGAGGGGGAGAAAAATAGAGAAAGAGGGAGAGAGAAAGAGAGAGACAGAGAAAGATGTCTCATTCAAAAGGCTAAAGAAATTTGAGGGTTGCAGTTTATGTCAAAATAGGGTTAGCAAAATGGAGCTGGCAAAATCAACTAAAGCTAAGTAAATATACTTATTTTTTAACGCAATGAATTATTAATCTGCTTTATGCTAGAGTCATATACACTGTGAGACAATGAGTTGGAGATGTCTCTGGCACCCATTGGGCTAAAGATCATTAGATACATTTTATGGTTTCTTAGGACATTCCAAAAACATAACGTACTAGTTTTCCTTTTAATGACCAGAGAGGGACACACCCTTTAGTCCATAAAAGTTCATGCAGTTAAAAAAATAACATTTGTTAAGTCCTTTCACTGTTAGCCAAGGCTACAATAATGCAGTTACATTGGTGGTTAAAAGAGTTAAGTACAGAGTAAATATCACAATATTTCTTATTTAGCACAAACTGAATAAAACTTGCCTTTGTGTCAGTAATACATGGCAAAGCAATACTGGTCTTCCATTACACTCGTTCTCCAATTTTCAGCAAATCATTTCAACCAGCCAGCCAGGGTGGAAATGATTTTGCTTCCAGTAAATAGAATCACATATAAGCAATTACATTTTTATCAATTTTCATTATGCCATCTATTTGCAGATTTGAACTTTATATTTCAGTTCAATCTGCAAAGAAACATGACACAAATTGTAAGTGGACAAGAAGGACAGATGGGGGGATGGAATCATCTATTTTAAGGAAGGCATCCTAACATGAGAATGGATACTTTTTTAAAATCCCTATCTTACAGTTCTTGATTTTGTGATTCTAGCATATATATCCAAGGAGATTAATTATATGTAATAACTGACACAAAGTGCTTCATTGTAAAATATCCTTTTATACATTCTTAGTAGAAACACTGGTTTTGAGCAGGGACAAAGTTTGTCTCTGCTCAGACTCCATATTCACTGGTCAGCACTGACCCACCATCACACCTACTGAAATCACACTTAACAGGGTGTACCAAGGGGTTAGGTGATCAGATGATAAGTCCTTGGTAGGAGGAGTTGGATATATTTTTGGCAGCAGTTAAATGTCACCAAATAGTTTTAGGTACTTGGATCTCTTGGCTGCCAGAGACATCTACCAATATTTGGGATGCAGTTAGTCATTGGACTCTCTCCTGCCAAATGGGATTTACTACTTGGATGTTAGAGAAGCCTACAATTCATTAGGAAGCAAGGAGTGGATACGTCTTGAGCATATTTGGGGCTATAATTACATTTCTTATTTTACTGTTGGAGGATAGCTGTAAAAAAAGAGAAAAACAAAATACAGTACATCACGTTGTTTCATTTGATGAAAGTAGATAAACATGTTGCTGCATGAGTGAGGATTCAGAAGACATACTATAACAGGAGACAGGTGTAGTAGGTGAGAGAGATCCCCTCGTTAGTGGGCAGCAGGAGGATATAGTGGAGGATCCTGTGAGTGGACAGAAAGAAGAGGTATAGGTTCCTGTGAGAGGGCAGGTTCTGGTTGTGAATTGGCACAAAGAAGATGAAGAAAATACTGCACTTATCGTGGAAAGATTAAAACCAGCTTTTATTTGAAGACATCAAAATGGACGTCATGATTAAGCACATATGTGAGAAGCGCGTGAGATGTTAATTTCCATGTTGGTGTCTGTTTTGATGTCTTCAAATAAAAGCTGGTTTTAACCTTTCCATGGTAAGTGCAGTATTTTCTTCATTTTCGTCATGTTGGTACCCAGGATTGGTATTTCTTACCTACACTGTGGTGCAAGGTTGAAGTGGTGAGTGCCATCCTGGCATGTGAGTTTATATACAGTGTTCATTGCTCCATAGTGTGGTGCCATTAACACTATATCGATGGGCAGAAAAAAGGACAGGTTCCGGTGAGTGGGCCTGAAGATGTGGCGGTGAGACCATTAACAGTGGTTGTGGAGGAGAATCAGAGAGGCAGAGCCCAATTTTCATCATGTGCTGGGTTAGACTCAGGCTCTGCAGCACTTGTTTTAACAACATCATCTCCTCCTCCTCCTGCACTGAAGTTGTAGATGTGGGAATATTTCTCCCTGGAGTCTGGAACAGTGCAGGAAACTGCAAATTCGTTATGCACCCTGTGTGACCAAACAGTAAAGGCATTTCACCTCGGCACATCTGCATTGATTAAGCAAATGTAGCATAGGCATGCTGACCTGTATTTCACAAAAAAGTCCCACTTCAATGCCACTGCTGCTGCTATTCAACCTGCATGTCACATTGCCTTACCTTGACCTGTACCATTCGGCCGGGAGCAGGGTTCTGTACTGATGCTATGGCGTCACTAGCTGCGTGCCTCTTGCCTGTGGCCTGGTCGCTTATGTTTCTTGTTACTGACATCATTAAACCAGGCACTTGCCTGGACGCCTGTTATAGGCCCAGCCTGGGGGACCTAATTGGTTCCCCCTTCTCCTACTCCTTTATAAACCCTTCTTGGCCTGTGTAGCATTACCTTTACGTTGGTGTTCACTGTACCGTCTGACTCCTTGTCTTGCTTGTGAACAGTAACACTGCATTGCTAAGCAATGTGTTGTGTACCCCTCTGGCATTCAAAGGGTTAATCTGCCACCTACATCTGTGTCCATGATATTATTTAGTGTGCGCGCATGAGTTATTTCAGTTATGGTTAATGTGTTTTTTCTTGTAGGGGAAAAGGAAGTAGGGGGTGGGTGTCACAGGTGTTGGCTTCTTATAACAAATACAATAACATAGCAACATAGTTGATTTGATTGTAAAAAGACATGCGTCCATCAAGTTCAGCTCATGCCATATCACCTTGTTGAGCCAGAGAAAGAAAGAAAGAAATACCTTTAACCCTTAGAGTGCCAGAGGGGTAGCTAATCCATTGCTTCACATTGTGTTGGATACCCATCTGGCACCCAAACGGTCAAAGCCATTCCAGTTAAGCCCCAAGTAGGGCTCAAAAGATTACTTCCCTGATTCCAAGTAGCAGCTGGATAATTCTCTGTGGATCAGCATCCTGTTTAACTTTCCATTATTACCATATTATTCATAAACATTAATCAGTGGTCTTAGTAGTGGTCCCAACAGTGATATATGGTAGCAACCCTCCTCCTCCTCAATGCTGCTACTTTGAGGAGTGTTTTTTATTTTATTTTCACTGTCAGGCACTGCAGTTGGTTGAACTGCCACACCTTCCTTCATCATACCATCAACATTAGTATGCAACACATTGTCATCTTCAGTGTTCTTATATAGTTTTTGTAATATTTATTGTAGTGGAGGTGGAACGTTTTATGGGACTTCCTCCTCAGAAGGAAAGGGATTGCTGCAGCAATCATAGCTGTGGTCAGTTTTTGGACTGTAACTTCACTAACACATCTGTTAACTGTTACTTCTCCTTTCTCCCATCCCCTGCCACTAGTACGTTTGCTAACATTATATAACAGTGAAGTATACAACAGAACAGGTTGCGTGTGTGATGTCTTACTCTTTACAAAATACTATAACTCTTCTAGTATTTGTCTGTCTCAGTCACAGCTCTTGTCAGGGTCCCTGTCACCTATATCAAATTAGTTTTTACTTAAATTTTTGTTTACTAATTGTCCCTAACAGCATCCACAAAACACCCCTACTCAACTGCTTGTTTCCCCTAACACAGTGATAACAGTCAGATCAGAAGGAACTTAGATCACAGCTGCTTGTGTCTTCCCAATCAGTCACACAAGATTTTGGAGTATCTGGAGTAAATCTCCTTTGCTCCTTTTACATCCCTCCCCTCTAGACTCCCCTAACACAGAGATAGATAACAGCCATATATGGAAGGAACTTGGAACACGGCTACTTGTGTCTTCTCAGTCACAAAATATTTTAGGGTATTTGGGGTAAATCTCCTTTGCTTCCTTCTAAAACCCCCAGACTCCCCTAGCACAGATCTGGAAGGAACCTGGATCACAGCTGTCTTTCTCAGTTACCCAAGATGTTGGGGTATTTGCTTCAATTTCTGTTCTCCCTTAACCATCCCTTAGAGTCCCCCATAGTTTCCTAACACATAGAACAAATGTACTGCCTTTCCTAAACTACACTCCAGAATCACTTCACTTACCTATCCTAACTAGCAGCAAAATTGTACTGCTAACAAATGCAAAAACAGTATGCAGCCATAACCTGACACCCCTTATATACTATACCTGTGGGAAAAGAAGGGAAACTTGCCACATGGTGGTAGAAATTCAGTCTTACCATTGATTGCAGTGCTTCGAGCCAGGAGGGAAATAGCTGAAAATCTGCACTTTTTGCATAAAAATGTCCCTCTCAGCAGGAAGTGCCATTTTACTCCTGTTTGGCTTTTGAGGAGAAATGTTTTACCCATCCCTATTCATGGACTCAAAATAGAGACTTTGGCACCATATCACTGATATATGATTTCAACGGTCTCATTGTCTTTAACCCTTTGCGTGCCAGAGAAGTATCCAACGCATTGCATTGCAATGCATCGGAAACCTCTCTGGCACTCAAAGGGTTAATAAGTGCCCCATTCTATATATGTAATCCAAGAGCATGGAAATCACTATCTTATTTATTCAAATATCCTTCAGCCTGAAAATGTAATAAAATAAATTGTGCTTCACTCTACTGGAATAGAAAGTACAGTTCTGTCACTTTCATTTTCTCATGTGAACTCATTGGTTTTAATGTACAACAGATTTCCCCAAGCTTTGCATTGAGAACATGTCACTGATTAGGCTCTGAACAGACAATTCACATTACTTACAGTCACTTCCTCGATTTTATGGGATGAGATGGGCACTGTGGGACTACTTCTGTTGTCCGCGCAGACATTTTGATTGACAATAATATTACAAAATTTGCACAATTAGTCCATGCTTGTAATTGTCCAGGGGCATTTTTAGCAATGTGTTTTCCATTGCCTTCAGCACACTACAATAACTCTCTGAAACTGTATTATCTTGAAAGGGCAGACATAATAATCACAATAATGTAAGATCCTGCAGAGCAGAGGTTGACTGCAACTTGTTCCCCAGCACGCCAATCAAATATAACCTTAGGTGAACCAGTGACCAATACTGCTTATTATTACAGGACCTAAAAACATCTTCCAAAGTGAAAACCTTTCCTGTTTACAAAGTACAAAATATTATGTAATAACACCAAGCCTTTATTCACTCTCTCTGTCCCCTTCAAAACTAATTTATCTTAAAGGGATAGTAATGTTTAAAAATAAAAGCAGCTCCAATTAATCTTCATAGTATTTTACCTAGTGCAAGCTACCTCCCCTTAGATGTGGAATCGGGTCTTAAGACCAGACAGCTCAAAGCAAGGGACAATCTTCTTACTATGAAAAAAATAAAAACCCTGCCCCCCTTGTCAGGTTTTTCCCTTATGCTAACTGCAAGCCATCTGGACACCACTTTTCTGAGGTAAGTAGTGTTACATCAGTAAAAGGAGCAGGAGGGGGGATAATTTATCATTCAATTTCTCTTGAACTATAACTCTGGCAGTATTGAATTAACACTCTCTATGACCCAAATACTATGAAGATTAATTGGAGGTGCTTTTATTTTGAAACATTATGATCCCAATTTAAAATGAAAATAAAAATACACAATAGGAAGCCAAGGAGTACCCTGATGATGTTTCAGACTTTTACTTGTTGACAGCAACAAGGCAGGTCTGCTACCATGTTGATTAAACTAGGAAGAGTACTAACAGAGGGATGGTATTGTTGATCTAAAACCATGTGAGTTCTTTATATAGTAAATGGCTTATAAAGCACAAAAAACGGGATTACAGAGAGGCCTGTAACCTAAGTCTGAGCACATCTAACCTATTTTCCCCACCATTCTCCTGCTCACTATCCAAGGAAGAGGATGATCATGCATGGGAACGAATATTATTGTATTTGAGCAATCCTAACTCCTGACCCTAACTGCACCTATTAGATATTTTGAAAAGAAAAATGAAAGGAAAAAGATAGAAAAGGAAAGGGCAATAAACATTGACTTAAAACATTTTTTTAAGAAATGAACATAAAAAAACTGAGTGGTCCTTAAAGATGAAGCACAAAACTTTAAATGTTGCAATGCATCTTAGTGATGTATAATGTTTCAGTGTCTTCCTTATATAGCATCCCATCACTCTCAAGTCACATATAATCTAAAACACTTTTCTCTCATACATAAGGAAGCCATGCATACGTAATACTTCCTGTATTACTGCCCATCCCACTTGTAACCAACCAGATACATTTCTTCCAGTCCTTACAGCAGATAAAGTGTATGACAAGTATTACAACAAGACAAACAGAATTGTGAGGAGCACCCATCGAGCACGAACAAGGTAAAGTGTCTTGTTCTAGGCATGGTAGCCTCTCAATGGTGCTACAACTCACGTTTTTCACTCCCATGTGCCATTGCAGAGAGGAAATCTCCATGTCCATATCAGACCGGTCCTGCCCACAGACAGTCCAGCTCCGAAATGTCAGGCAAATCCTCTCTGCACGAGAGAAACAGCATAACCACAGACGTACGTTTCGGCCTATATGGGCCTCATCAGTGCGGTGGCGCTGAATCCCTCTAGGCACACGGAAGCAAGGGCCCATGCCTGGGATGCCCTTATACTTAGGGAGACAAACAGAATTGTGAGGAGCACCCATCGAGCACGAACAAGGTAAAGTGTCTTGTTCTAGGCATGGTAGCCTCTCAATGGTGCTACAACTCACGTTTTTCACTCCCATGTGCCATTGCAGAGAGGAAATCTCCATGTCCATATCAGACCGGTCCTGCCCACAGACAGTCCAGCTCCGAAATGTCAGGCAAATCCTCTCTGCACGAGAGAAACAGCATAACCACAGACGTACGTTTCGGCCTATATGGGCCTCATCAGTGCGGTGGCGCTGAATCCCTCTAGGCACACGGAAGCAAGGGCCCATGCCTGGGATGCCCTTATACTTAGGGAGACAAACAGAATTGTGAGGAGCACCCATCGAGCACGAACAAGGTAAAGTGTCTTGTTCTAGGCATGGTAGCCTCTCAATGGTGCTACAACTCACGTTTTTCACTCCCATGTGCCATTGCAGAGAGGAAATCTCCATGTCCATATCAGACCGGTCCTGCCCACAGACAGTCCAGCTCCGAAATGTCAGGCAAATCCTCTCTGCACGAGAGAAACAGCATAACCACAGATGTACGTTTCGGCCTATATGGGCCTCATCAGTGCGGTGGCGCTGAATCCCTCTAGGCACACGGAAGCAAGGGCCCATGCCTGGGATGCCCTTATACTTAGGGAGACAAACAGAATTGTGAGGAGCACCCATCGAGCACGAACAAGGTAAAGTGTCTTGTTCTAGGCATGGTAGCCTCTCAATGGTGCTACAACTCACGTTTTTCACTCCCATGTGCCATTGCAGAGAGGAAATCTCCATGTCCATATCAGACCGGTCCTGCCCACAGACAGTCCAGCTCCGAAATGTCAGGCAAATCCTCTCTGCACGAGAGAAACAGCATAACCACAGACGTATGTTTCGGCCTATATGGGCCTCATCAGTGCGGTGGCGCTGAATCCCTCTAGGCACACGGAAGCAAGGGCCCATGCCTGGGATGCCCTTATACTTAGGGAGACAAACAGAATTGTGAGGAGCACCCATCAAGCACAAACAAGGTAAAGTGTCTTGTTCTAGGCATGGTAGCCTCTCAATGGTGCTACAACTCACGTTTTTCACTCCCATGTGCCATTGCAGAGAGGAAATCTCCATGTCAATATCAGACCGGTCCTGCCCACAGACAGTCCAGCTCCGAAATGTCAGGCAAATCCTCTCTGCACGAGAGAAACAGCATAACCACAGACGTATGTTTCGGCCTATATGGGCCTCATCAGTGCGGTGGCGCTGAATCCCTCTAGGCACACGGAAGCAAGGGCCCATGCCTGGGATGCCCTTATACTTAGGGAGACAAACAGAATTGTGAGGCGCACCCATCGAGCACGAACAAGGTAAAGTGTCTTGTTCTAGGCATGGTAGCCTCTCAATGGTGCTACAACTCACGTTTTTCACTCCCATGTG
Organism: Rhinophrynus dorsalis; assembly: GCA_037306005.1. Lineage (NCBI taxonomy): Eukaryota > Metazoa > Chordata > Amphibia > Anura > Rhinophrynidae > Rhinophrynus > Rhinophrynus dorsalis. The sequence goes on along the minus strand of CM074725.1, from coordinate 143,913,600 downwards.
CCATTGCAGAGAGGAAATCTCCATGTCCATATCAGACCGGTCCTGCCCACAGACAGTCCAGCTCTGAAATGTCAGGCAAATCCTCTCTGCACGAGAGAAACAGCATAACCACAGACGTACGTTTCGGCCTATATGGGCCTCATCAGTGCGGTGTTTTACATGGGAGTGAAAAACGTGAGTTGTAGCACCATTGAGAGGCTACCATGCCTTAGAACAAGACACTTAATCTTGTTCGTGCTTGATGTGTGCTCCTCACAACTCTTTTTGTCTCCCTAAGTTTAAGGGCATCCCAGGCATGGGCCCTTGCTTCCATGTGCCTAGAGGGATTCGGCTGCACCACACTGACGAGGCTCACATAGGCCGAAACGTACGTCTGTGGTTTTGCCGTTTCTCTCGTGCGGAGAGGATTTGCCTGACATTTCGGAGCTGGACTGTCTGTGGGCGGGACCAGTCTGATATGGACATGGAGATTTTCTCTCTGCAATGGCACATGGGAGTGAAAAACGTGAGTTGTAGCACCATTGAGAGGCTACCATGCCTTAGAACAAGACACTTAATCTTGTTCGTGCTTGATGTGTGCTCCTCACAACTCTTTTTGTCTCCCTAAGTTTAAGGGCATCCCAGGCATGGGCCCTTGCTTCCATGTGCCTAGAGGGATTCGGCTGCACCACACTGACGAGGCTCACATAGGCCGAAACGTACGTCTGTGGTTTTGCCGTTTCTCTCGTGCGGAGAGGATTTGCCTGACATTTTGGAGCTGGACTGTCTGTGGGCGGGACCAGTCTGATATGGACATGGAGATTTTCTCTCTGCAATGGCACATGGGAGTGAAAAACGTGAGTTGTAGCACCATTGAGAGGCTACCATGCCTTAGAACAAGACACTTAATCTTGTTCGTGCTTGATGTGTGCTCCTCACAACTCTTTTTGTCTCCCTAAGTTTAAGGGCATCCCAGGCATGGGCCCTTGCTTCCATGTGCCTAGAGGGATTCGGCTGCACCACACTGACGAGGCTCACATAGGCCGAAACGTACGTCTGTGGTTTTGCCGTTTCTCTCGTGCGGAGAGGATTTGCCTGACATTTCGGAGCGGGACCAGTCTGATATGGACATGGAGATTTTCTCTCTGCAATGGCACATGGGAGTGAAAAACGTGAGTTGTAGCACCATTGAGAGGCTACCATGCCTTAGAACAAGACACTTAATCTTGTTCGTGCTTGATGTGTGCTCCTCACAACTCTTTTTGTCTCCCTAAGTTTAAGGGCATCCCAGGCATGGGCCCTTGCTTCCATGTGCCTAGAGGGATTCGGCTGCACCACACTGACGAGGCTCACATAGGCCGAAACGTATGTCTGTGGTTTTGCCGTTTCTCTCGTGCGGAGAGGATTTGCCTGACATTTCGGAGCTGGACTGTCTGTGGGCGGGACCAGTCTGATATGGACATGGAGATTTTTTCTCTGCAATGGCACATGGGAGTGAAAAACGTGAGTTGTAGCACCATTGAGAGGCTACCATGCCTTAGAACAAGACACTTAATCTTGTTCGTGCTTGATGTGTGCTCCTCACAACTCTTTTTGTCTCCCTAAGTTTAAGGGCATCCCAGGCATGGGCCCTTGCTTCCATGTGCCTAGAGGGATTCGGCTGCACCACACTGACGAGGCTCACATAGGCCGAAACGTACGTCTGGGGTTTTGCCGTTTCTCTCGTGCGGAGAGGATTTGCCTGACATTTCGGAGCTGGACTGTCTGTGGGCGGGACCAGTCTGATATGGATATGGACATGGACATGGAGATTTTCTCTCTGCAATGGCACATGGGAGTGAAAAACGTGAGTTGTAGCACCATTGAGAGGCTACCATGCCTTAGAACAAGACACTTAATCTTGTTCGTGCTTGATGTGTGCTCCTCACAACTCTTTTTGTCTCCCTAAGTTTAAGGGCATCCCAGGCATGGGCCCTTGCTTCCATGTGCCTAGAGGGATTCGGCTGCACCACACTGACGAGGCTCACATAGGCCGAAACGTACGTCTGTGGTTTTGCCGTTTCTCTCGTGCAGAGAGGATTTGCCTGACATTTCGGAGCTGGACTGTCTGTGGGCGGGACCAGTCTGATATGGACATGGAGATTTTCTCTCTGCAATGGCACATGGGAGTGAAAAACGTGAGTTGTAGCACCATTGAGAGGCTACCATGCCTTAGAACAAGACACTTAATCTTGTTCGTGCTTGATGTGTGCTCCTCACAACTCTTTTTGTCTCCCTAAGTTTAAGGGCATCCCAGGCATGGGCCCTTGCTTCCATGTGCCTAGAGGGATTCGGCTGCACCACACTGACGAGGCTCACATAGGCCGAAACGTACATCTGTGGTTTTGCCGTTTCTCTCGTGCGGAGAGGATTTGCCTGACATTTCGGAGCTGGACTGTCTGTGGGCGGGACCAGTCTGATATGGACATGGAGATTTTCTCTCTGCAATGGCACATGGGAGTGAAAAACGTGAGTTGTAGCACCATTGAGAGGCTACCATGCCTTAGAACAAGACACTTAATCTTGTTCGTGCTTGATGTGTGCTCCTCACAACTCTTTTTGTCTCCCTAAGTTTAAGGGCATCCCAGGCATGGGCCCTTGCTTCCATGTGCCTAGAGGGATTTGGCTGCACCACACGGACGAGGCTCACATAGGCCGAAACGTACGTCTGTGGTTTTGCCGTTTCTCTCGTGCGGAGAGGATTTGCCTGACATTTCGGAGCTGGACTGTCTGTGGGCGGGACCAGTCTGATATGGACATGGAGATTTTCTCTCTGCAATGGCACATGGGAGTGAAAAACGTGAGTTGTAGCACCATTGAGAGGCTACCATGCCTTAGAACAAGACACTTAATCTTGTTCGTGCTTGATGTGTGCTCCTCACAACTCTTTTTGGCTCCCTAAGTATTACAACAAAGCTCACAAATGAAACACGGTGACACAAGTGACACCAAACAGCTTCCTGTTGACTAGGGATGGGCAAAACTTTTCATCTCAAAAGAGAAACAGGAGAAAAATAGCACTTCCTGTGTAGCTGGATATGTTTTGAGAAAAATGCAGATTTTCTGAATAGGCATTGTATGAAAGGGGTGTCAGGTTCCCAAAGAACACTGGCTGATTGTAAAGACTCAGAGGCAAAGCAAGACCAAGTGCCTGTGATAGGCACTGAACAATTCAATAAGGACCCACATACTGAGGTCCCAGCTTAATGGAAGGCTGGGACAAATGGATATGTCTGGTGGACAACCAAATATGGTGACCTACCTTCAGCCACTACCTCCTGTCGTTGCTGTGCTCGAAGCAAGGCAAAACATATGGGCTGCCAATGTATTGCCTATGTCTGTACTCTGTTTCTGAGTCCAGAACCAAGGACATTCCAGGGGTGAGCAAAAGTACTCAGGGATTGTACCACAAAGAGGCAAAGAACAGAGAATATCCGAGACACAAGTAGCAAAGGGAGTAGTAGGAAAACTTCGCCCAGGGTAGAAGGTATGTCCAATTGTGCTGCCGATGGTTGCAATAGGAATGTAGGTAGTATTCCAACCCCTGATTGAGATGCTCGGTCTGCCCTTTGGTCTGGGAATGGAAGGTGGACAGTAGTGCAAGGAGATCCCCAGACAGGTACAGAAGGCCCTCCAGAATCTGGAGACAAATTGGGTACCTCTATCACATGTCACATGAAGGTGAATGCCATGAAGACTCATGATTTCAGAGATAAATATATCTGCCAGCTCAGTGGCAGTAGGCAGTTTGGCCAGAGGAATGAAACGCCCCTGCTTGGAAAAGCGGTCGATAACCACCAAGATTGTAGTCTTCCCAGAAGCTTCTGGCCCTGTATCTGAGAAGCGTGTTGCTCCAACACAGCTGCTTGCTGAATAACCACCTTGGAGATCTCTTTAGGATTGGCAGACATACTAACAGTATGGCATTCTCACAATGTCACACTGACACAAGTGGAGAACTAGAGAAGCCTACAGAAGAGGGAGTGCTCGGGAGCATCACAGGGTGTGAAGCTAGGAGTGCGTAGGCTGACTGCAAGGGGAACTTGCTACGGCTAGGGCCGGGGTAAAGATGCCAGCCGCAAGGCCGAATACAAAGCCCCAGAGAAGCTGGAAGTCAGCCTGGGATAAACCCCTCACAGGCAGCACCTTCTCTCCTGTATGAAGGCTAGCCAACAGAGAACATAGGCTACTTAGGCTTTACTCTCCTTTGTTAATACAGACAAGTATACAGGATATATAGCCCCAAGGACAAATAAAGAACTGACATGTCCAGACGACTGGAACTCTGCTAGAAAGAACTCCAGGGGTGATAGAAGTCAGGCAGTGGCTAGTGAAGGCTAATAGTATCAAGGAAGGCTGGAATAGTAGATCAAAGCAGGGGTCATACACTGTCTTGGCTGTAACAGGAACCGAATCAGGAGACAGAAGAATGGTCAAGGCAGGAACAGGGTCATACACAGGCAGAGACAATAAGAATAATCAGCTGGCAGAAGAATGGTGAGGAACTGGATCAGGGTCATACACTGGTAAGCAAAGAGGCAGAATTGGCAGGCAGAAGAGGTGTCAGGCAGGAATAGGGTCATACACTAATAAACTGAAACAAGTTAGGTTCAAATTGCTACAAACACCACAAGGAACACAGTGAGAGTGCACAGAGGCACTTACATGATGCCCAGATATAGGTGCATCTGAATTATGTCATGCGCACATGAAGCAGATGTCCTTCGAACCCAGAAGACAGAGGCAAACTCAGCTGACACAGATGTCATCCTACAAACTACATATATGGTGTAGAATGAATCACATATGGGTGGTTGTGTGTGAAGATGGGGAGGACTGCAGTCAGACTGAACTCCTCACAAGCTTCTTTGTGAGGAGATGGAAAAGGTGCTGTATTTGAAGCAGCACCTTTAGGTATTCAATTTGCTCTGTATAAAGCTAAGCAGGCATGATGATCAATCAAGCTACTTATATAAGGGAAGGGCATATCTCCCATTGATTAGTAATGAATAACACATTGTGTTTAGGAGTGGGGAGGATTATTCTCCCTACATCTGCATAGTGATGGTGATACTATCCTTCCATAACATCTCAGAAGATTGATTTCTCAGTACTAAAACTGTATCAGTCACCTCATGTCATACAAAGACACATATTTCTATGATATTAAGAAGTCTTATCTCTCAACTGCATAACTGAATTGCCCGAAGCAGAGCATTGGGCCTAAGACAGTTTCACTAGCCCTTGACAGTTGTTTATGACTAGTGTCCATTGCTGTATTATGAATGCCAGTCTGATGGTCTCATGCACAAAACAAAAGTGGAAACATTCTTGGAAAGACAAACTGCACCACAGGAAACAAATATAACCTTTCCAAATTTCCACTTATTAAAATACAGCTTTTATCCTCTTGAAAGCTAGAGAGGTTTCAAACAGACCACAAAGAAGTATGCTGGAGACCTCTCTAGCATTCAAGAGGTTAAAAGTCTCATAAAATAAATGAGAATAGGTATTTGTTCCATATGATACAGTTGGTTTTCTCTCAAATCTCACTACTTTTACTCTGCTCATAAGCCAACATGCATTTCATCTCTGTTCAACATCACTAACACAGATGAGTTGCAACATGCTTCATTAGGCTGTGTTCATATGTTGAGAAATCACTAGCGTGAACAGCCTAACAGGCACTAATGTGTTCTAAGGTACAGGCAGTTAGAGCAGCACTGAAATGACTGTGCAAATGTTGCCAGTGTGAACAAACATCATTCCTAACATATCCAACAATGGGAGTAATTTTATACAAAGTGTTAAAGTAGGAAGTGGTTAAAGTGCAATTATCAGTCTACTAAGTATTCTCCTATTAGGATAGAAAGCCCCTGAAAAACAGTCCAATTAGCTTCGGCTGGAATATCGATGGATGTGGCTCTTAGCCATAAAAAGTTGCATTTTTTACTCATTCTTCATAGATCCACTGTGTTGTGTTTCCAAGACAGAAACTGAGGGTCATTGTGGACCTCTATCTCGAAAATGTCCTGCTTGATGCTGTATTTACATACAGAGGCACTGGGGAGCATTGGAGCTCTCTTTGTTGACCTCAGTTTTGCCCTCCCCAATGGTTGCTGGGGTTCACAGTGTAGCCCGGCTTTATCACCCTGTCTGTTCTCAGGGAAGCAGATCTGCCGATGGGCCAACTATCACATAATAGATGCCATTTAAGATTTTTTTTTTTTTTTTTAACAGTCACAACTTGCCCTATAAGTGCATATTTGTTTACTATCCTATGTTTTATCCTCTTCTTATTTAACCCATCCCATATCTACTTAAAAATGTGTTTTCATTCTGTACTTTGGGACCTCTGAATTTTATGTGACAATCAGGCATAAATCACACTTACATTAAACTTTGTATTCAGCCAAAGAGAGCAAGGATAATATTCCTTGAGGAACAGCTGCAGTTCAATCAGGCTAGACCCAGGTGTAAACGCTGCAATCAGCTCCCAAGTGCCCATGAAGTGACAACCTGTCGGGGAGGAAGCTTACAGGATGAAAAGATTCTAATTAAGCTTCAAATAAAAATGCAAAGCAACCCCCTGTTTTTTTTTTACTTGCAGATGTATATAAATACATACCTTTTGAATACATTCATGTATAAGACCGCATGTAACAGTGAATTATTATAGCACTTTGCAATTCAAACAGCCTTCCCTGAATTGTATCTTTATGCTGTGAGCATTACATATCATACTGATTCTTTCACAGGCAAGAGGCAAATCAGCAAATACATATTCCAGTCTTTATGTGTCTCTGTTAAAAAATGAGATACCTGTCATCATGCTTGGTGTATTTTCTTGTGTTTTAGGCTGCAGTATTTAAAGGAAGCCTATCATTAAAATGTTCTAAGCTTATTTATTATTAAACAAGTTAGGTAATGTATTAAAGAAAGTGGTGGAATTCTCAAGCACACCAATTGCACTATCAATGAGCATCTACCTTTAGTCTATGCAGGAGATTGTGAATAGCAATTCCTTCAGCTGTTGCTTTAATGAGCTATGGCAGAAACATACTCCTTTTCAACCCTTTGAGAGCCATTGAGTATCTACAGCTAAGTATAATGAAAAAGGCAATTAAAATGAAAAAAAGTTGCTACTCCCAGAGGTGAGATTGACAGAGATAAAGTAGTAAAACACAGTGTATTAACATATGTTGTTCTCATGTTAGATTCTCTATAAAAATTAATTAACAACCTCACCTTTATATGATGCTGTACTAAAATAGGTGATGTAACCAAATGTTCTGTGCTGCACCTTCCTGTTGCCTATGTAGTAAGATATCTATACTTAAAATTCTCCCATTTATGCCACTTGTAACAAGGGTAAGGCAATGTGAGACCATAAGGGCATATCAGAAAGTTCCATACCTCTATTCCTTATAATATAATGTAATAACATACAGCAAAGGAACTCAAAGTATAATGTTTTAATTTTTCTGTGAATGGTACAGGGGAGGTATTCAGGGTTTTAACAATTCAATAAAGCAATCATATTCACTCATACATACCCAAAGTGATTTTGATGACAATGTATAAGTACAGAAAATGAGTTACGCTGGTTGATGCATACATTTGCCCTACTGTCTACAATAAAATGCATTTGTTCACCTTAGGCTTTGAAACATAGAAATCCATATTGTTGACTTTTTCAGTATGCCAGTGTCTGATGTTCGTTGTCCCCTGATGAATGTATGTATGTATTTTTGATTTCTATTAATAGAGGATAATATAAGCTACTGTGAGCATGTTAGGGTATTCTGGTGTTATTCTTACATTCTGAGCTATAAAACATGACAGACTTGATGCTTGTGATAGTATTGCTGCTTTTATTTGAGTGTGTGTATGTGAGAAAGAGTCGCTAGGATGAGGGTAAGTTCAAGTCAGTTCCCCACTACCCTCTGCATAACCCTAAAAATACTATTAGGAGACCAAAAGAATGAGTTAAAACAGAGCCACAGCAAATGTATTACTTAGTTAACAGATTTACTTTTAAACAAAATTAATGCATTAATACCAAATGCATACATTACTTTTAATACCTTCACTGGAACGTAGTTCTTGCTAAACATTGTAGAACACTAAAAGTTTAGGAGAACAAAAGCCATACCACCATCCTGAACCTGCCTAGCTGGATGCGGCAAGTGCAGGTCTGAAAGCCTGTCAGATATATAAACTTTCAGCAGCAAACATCCTTGCTTATCCTGCCTCTAAACAGAGGTATTCCAGTTGGACAGTACTTAAAGATACTAAGTCTATGCAATAGTCTATCTGAATTTAAATACAAGGCAAAAAAGTATATAAAAAAATCATAGAAAGAGAATACAGCAAGAAAGTACTTAGAAAGGCCTACCAAGGGGGCCCACTTGGCAAATAGAGAGGAACTGCATAATTCCCCAATGAAAAATAACAACACTAAAGAAATAAGACACATAGGGATGTATAACTCATACATTAACTGTATTAGAAATATATTAAGTAGACATTAGAATATACAAAGGCAAAATTGAGATCTGGCAGAATTACTAAGTATACATCTGGCCATTACGTATAGAAGATGTAAGAACCAATTATATTTTGGTCCACAGTCTCAGTCACTTTAAACACTCAAGAAAAACAACATGGTTGAAGACCTCTGCAAATTTTCCATTGTGGCACTTGTCTTACATGCAATTGTATCAGCAAAGATAAAGTCTTTACAAATCATGATTGAAAAAGACAGTATGATTTACCACAATCCATCAACTGTAAAACTACTGGAGTCATCTACTTACTTGAATGTGTATGTGGTAAAAAAAATATGCAGATACAACCAAAAGACAGTTTCACAGCAGGATACTTGAACACATTGGGGACATAAGGAATAAATGTGACAATTCAGCATCCATACATATTCTTCACTTTCATGAGAGCCTTCAACCTTCACCAAGAAAAGAGGATGTTGAGCATTTTGAGCAAGTTGGAGAATTTTCTATTTACAAAAACACAGTGCTCTCTATCCTTCAACAAATATTCTATCCAGTTGCTAAGGTTTTCCCCTAGGCCCAATGTCCTTTTTTATACACCAGCCTCCTGAGTGGCACTGAATCAGATGCCTTTGCAAAATCTAGATATACTACATCTACCACTTTGCCTGTATCTACTTTGCTACTTATGTCTTCATAGAATCTCAAAACATTTGTTTTGTATGTTGATTCCTCCTAATAATTTTATTTTTCACATTGTCATCCTGAATACATTCCATTATATCCCTTCAACTAGTGTTCCCTATAGCAAGTTCAAACTCACACATCTATAATTCCCAGGTTTTATTTTTGTTCTCTTCTTAAATAAGGTCTTTTGAGAGGTATCCTTTAAAAAGCCACACACTACTGTGCACGCACCTAAATGGTGCATTAACCATGTCGCTGGGATGAAAAGGGCAACAGGAGAATCTCGCCCACATCAAAAGGGTGCGATTCTCATGTTGCAGTAGAAATATCACCACAAAGCCAGAAAAGTTCTGTTTATCCCGCTCTCTCTCCCTTCAGTGTCTGCGCTATATTTAACCCATGATTCAGTGCTTCAGTGAAGCTAACTATGTCTAATGGCTTAAACATCCCCATAAATGCCAGAGATACAAAGTGCATATGAAAAAAATACTAGAACAGTCAGCTAACACAATACCTAAAAATATTCTTGTGACCACAAAAACAAACAAGATTGATGTGTCAGACTGATATTGTAGCACTACAAACCCCAAATTTCACCAATAGAGTCTTATATCTCTGTCATCTGCTATATGTTCTTTGATGGGCTTATATAGCCAAAGATCAGAATACTTCAATGGTTGAAATAAAAATATAAGTTTATCCAAGTTTCAGCCCACACCACAGAGAATAGGACATTCCGGTCACTAAGATTTTTTAATCATTGAACTATTCAGATCTTTGGCTATACAAGCCCAGCAAAGACCGTATAGCGGATGATGGAGAAATAAGACACCAAGAGACGTCTCTATCTGAGGAGATCAAGATATGTTGGAGACCTCCTATAAAGTAAGTCCCAGGTAAAGAATATATGGAGAAATAAGTATCTGATTTCATGTAATTGTGTGCTATATGAACTGTGCTTTGAGATCAAAAGCAATCCACCATTTATAGATGCTATTCGCAAACAATAGATGAATTAACAACGCAAAAATTTACAATCCAAATATTACATTAAAGTAAGGTATTTTGGAGAGATGACAATTATTATTAAGTCCTGTCAGCACTGACTTGGGTGAAATGTGTATGGAAACATAAGTGTTCTCAGCATAAAAATTGGTGTTGTTTATATGTGAAAATCTAAGGAGATTCACCATTGCTATTTAGCACTTAGTAACATTTGTGTGGTAACACGTAATCTGAATATTATGCTGAATCAAGTGGATAATTATCCCTTGTGGCAAACACTATAGAAGGGTCTCACAAATTATTATTTTGTTGTGAGTTTAAGATCTACTTCATTAACACAACTGACTAATTGACTCAGGATTGGTGTGGTTTATGGTGGTTGAAAGTAATTTTTAGTTTTTTTGCTTTATTTTTTATTTTATTTTTGAGCGCTATTTAAAGTGGATCTATCACCTTAATTCAAGTTTGCATATTTGAAAACTGCATTAAAAACTACCTAAATGTCATGTTAACCAAAAGTCCAGCAGATGTATAGTTTAGGAAATATTAACACTTTTATTTCTGGGCAAGGTGAAAGTAAACACTTCCTGGTACTGTACATAGCTGCTTTATCATCTAAATAATTATTTAAATCTTCATTAGCATGTGACAAATCACTAGAAAGACTTAATTAGCATATGAAACATCATTGATTACCTTAATTAGCATATAAAAATATAGCTGATGACACACAGAGCCACAATTACCACACATTAGCTTATGAAAGATGTGTGAATATCTCCTGAATGGTATGTTTGCTGGTCTTTTGGTTAACATGACTTATAGGCAGTTTTTAATGCAGTTTTCAAATATGCAAACTTGAATTAAGATGATAGCACCACTTTAATCCTGGTACCAGGTAAAAAGACACTGCAGCGATATGACAAACATAGTTTAATTCTTTATAACAAAACATAAGCCATTCAATACTGTTTCATTCCCTGACCTGGGGAAATGATTCATTGATGAAAGCACAGCACTGCGCTTGCTATGAATTAACCCGGTGACAGAGTTCACTTAAAGCGCTTGTACTGGAGCCAGCTTATACAGTCTCTCCAGTAGTCAGGAAGGCAGAAAATGCCTCCCTTGTCACCCCATGGATCACCTATCCTTCTGGAGAGGTATATCAGGAGGGGTCCTGATTCCCCCTCGAGGTCTGAAAGCAATGTATAATGTTTAAAACAGCTCATATAACCTATGTTAAACGTAGGTTATAGGCTCTTAATTAAAAAAGCTGTGCATGTCGCCCCATGGATCACCCATCCAGAAGGCTAGGTGATCCATGGTACGGGGGTGTCAGGAGGGGTTCTGATGATCCCTTGAGGTCTGAACAATATATTTAAAATAAACAAAAAACTTAAAAGAAGAAGAAAGCCCATATAACATATGTTACACATATGTTTTATGGCCTTTATCAGAAAATGCAGGCAATTGTTGCCTGCATTGATCACCTACCCTACTGGATAGGTGATCAATGTTAGGGGGGTGTCAGGAGGGGTCCTGATGCCCCCCTTGAGGTCTGAACTTTTTTTTTTACATACAATTAAAATTTTATAAAAATAATATTTATTACATAAATACAGCCAAGGTATGCAGCCGCATAACTTGTATATTAACCCTTTGAGTACCAGAGGAGTATCAAACACATACGGTTAATCATGCAGTACAAATACAACAAGGGCATGTTGAAAAAAAGAAGAAGAAACAATGTTGACTTTAAATATAGAAAGAAAGTCATGGGAGCACTATAAGTCAAATTTCAAAGGGGGGTTTAAAATGTTGAATGTGACCAATATTTGTCAAATTAAAATGGTGAAAGAAAGCACTATAAATCGAATTTCAAAGGGGGAGTTAATATGTAGAAGGGGCACTCTGTTTTGGATTTTGATAATATGAGGAACACATCTAACACTAAACTTGATCGTTCTGTCATAAAATGTACGCCTATTTCCTTGAACTTTGACATTTAAAGTGTTTTTTTTAGGAGGAAGTTGAATAGAAGCAGACAGCACCAGTTTTGTTAGTTCGTAGAAATGTACTAGTTTTGTTTTACAGTGGTTCTGCTATAGAATATCACCAAAACACGTTTGCAAAATACACGTTGCTTGTTTTTACTGTAGTGCCAGTTTTAGTGCAGGTATTGGAATTGAGCCCCTAATCCATCCAGTCTATAAGCAGCTTGATAAATTATCCCTCACTTCCCAGGTATAAAAATCCAACAATGTTACAACATATATCAAGGGCTAATCAGACTAGTACAGACAAGAAAGACACTCTCTTTAAAATAATACCAATCGTATCTTTATTAAACATATTGAGAATATGTATCCCCACACAATAATCGCTAGTGAATCCCGTGAGAGGAACCACCAATATGAACCCTTAACAGTGATCAGAGACCTAATCCTGTGCCTTCACACGATAAAACCCAGCCACAAAAAGCCAACACACCAGATGTATCTGATGTGTTAACCTGTAAAGGTGCCTGATTAGTGCAAATGGAAAAAAGGTACAGTCCCAGTTCCCCAGTGAGACATCCACCATGTTAACACGCAGAGGAATCACCACAAGGAAGTGAAGTAGAACTACAGTGTGAAAATTATATGACTTTTTAGTTTCTACCCTGCAGGAACACTGTGTCTTATAAACATTGGGGGAATAGAAGTAATAGCCATAATGTATAATGGCTAAAGCTGGGACGAATCGCTATCCAAACCTCAGTTTTATTCTGAGGTTGTGTGTTGTCATCAGTTACCGTACTCCAGCCATCTAGAAATATCTACAACTAACTCTATGCAGCCATCAACAGTTAAAATTACCAACAGAACAACCAATAAAGACTTGGGATAATAAAATAACATTTATTTAAATGGATTACATATATCTAATTTATTTAATATGTAAAAGATCATAAAAAGAAAATAAATATATTAAACATTAGCATTCTTTCCTCCCACCGAACACACCTCCCTATTGATTGGTTGAACCTCATAACAAAATAAGGACAGCCAACAGGTCCCCGTAAGAACTCCCAGAGGAAGGCGCAAATTGATAGCGCCGAAAAACGTCGAAGAGACTTCCAGCAAGACAAAAAACGCCATCCATTGAGGAGCAGATACGAGGACTCACCCTATATAACCGAGCCAAAAGATCCTGGTGGAGACTCACAGTGACGGAACTGCAGGAGTAATTGTCTGATATGCTAAGACTCGTCATGGCTCTCAAGTAAGTGGCCACCCACACTGGGGTATCAAGATGTGGATGTGATGATCATATATGTACTCACACAACACCCTGTAATTCCATCACTCTCAAACAAAAAAAAGGGGACCGTAACAATACTTTTGAACTTATATTTTTCATCAGACATACTTCTGAATCCACTGCAAGGATCATAGAGCTATTCCATCAAAACCGACTGAGTCCATTCTAGCATCTCTCGCTCACATTATGGTTTACTATATTATTTTGGACATTTTTTATTCACCCATAGAACTATGAACTTCTAATACAAAGAGTACTTTGTGGTATATTCATTACCATTATATGTATTGTGATACGCAGGGCTCAAAATTTCCACTCGCCACTAGCCAATGGCGAGTGAAAATTCAGCCATGGCGAGTAGAAATTCAGCTCTGGTGGGTATGTTATGGCTTGCAGTGGCGAGTAACTTTTCAGGTCTGGCTAGTAGCAAAGGACTTAAAATTATAAGCCCTGGTGATACGTATGTTCTTTTTAATCAGCTTGTTTTATAATTTATTTTATTTTTAATATTCCATATATGTTTTATCTGCATTTTTTGCTGGTAATATTGTAATAAAACTACATTTATATCGCTATTTGTGCGCTGTCTCGCCCCATCCCTTCTCCAATCTTTAAATCCTGGCCTGTTAGTTTGCCTCAAGGGCATGGGTTAAGAACCACTGCTATAGTGCATTATTATATATATTTTTATATCAACCTTTTGTTGAATAGCTCTACATATATTGATTCAAAATATACGCTGTAAACATATGGTGGTACTCTATATTTCATTAACACAAACTTTCTGAAAGAGAGCAAAAACGAAAGTCATGGTATTAATAGTTCATTAAATAAATGGTATTAATTCATATTGTTTATTTATACGCTTTGCTTACTTTGTCTTTAAGGCATCCATCCAAAAGAGATCCTATGTTTCAACATTTTTAGTCTGCCCTCACCTCTCCACAGTTATCCTACCCCATCTATGATCTGAAATTTTATTTGGCTCATACTATGTCTTATCTCACAAAAATGCTGGGGAATCAAAAGATAAATGCAATTGCTCCAAAAGTTGGTGTATGTTTGGAAATGCTGTTCTTTTCTATTGTGTTGATTCCCCTGCATATAAGTTGCCACAAGGCCAGCATAAGAGAAATTACATTTGTAAAATTCTACTATGTTGTATTTTTTTTACCTGTCTAGGGTGCACCCCTGATAAAAGAGTTACAATGTGCACATATCAGACATGGATATTAACTTTTCTTAGCTGATTGATTGATTTATTTATTTATTTTTTACTCTCCTGCTTGTTTAAATCCAAGTCTGCTCTTGCCAGTCTGTGAAATCTTTCCTCTTTTATAGGGCAGTAAAAGTCTTGGTTGGAATTCCTACATCTCTGAAACTGAGTTGCACAAAAATTCCAATATTCATTGGCAATCTCAGATACATTTTTACTAAGTGTATTGCATGCCATAACTAAAGAAATTCTCTTTGATGATGATGATTTTTGCTTCCAAACTGTCAACAGACAATTCATGTCCATTTCATGCACCTGCCTCAATTCCTTATCTCAAAGCATGACCCTATCCTTGAATTTTTCATACATTCCTATCATTTTTTGGTTGCTGATTAGTTTGTCAGACAAAATTATTTTTATGCTCATGTGGTAATCAGTGAAAACTCTGAAATGTCCAAAGACTATTTGAGCCTGTCCTTTACGTACAGATCAATTTCCAAATGTGTACCTATTTTTACTACAGTGGATTTCAAAAGAATAATTATAATCTTCTCGGGAGAGCATTACTGATAGTACATCCATGAGAATGAGTGCTGACCAGCACAGTATGTAAGCCAGTAAGTATCCCTCCAATGACATAGCAACCAGGACTGTGAAGAAGTCAAGAGCCAAGCAAGGAGCAATGGAAAAATAATAGGGAACATTAGAAATGTGTAATCATAGTGAGGTAAGTGTGGGGTTAATATTAACTTAATATAATAAACTTGATACTTTGAAATTCATGAAGAATGTGGTTATCATATGTAAATCTTATACTGAGGATGGGAAGATGGGGATTAGTAATATTTAAGTATTACTATCCCTTTAAAATGCTAACTTCCCATCATCACCTAAGTTAATATACCCTTGAAACATTGTGTTGCCATCCTGCTCAAATAATAAACAGGACAACACCCCTTATTGCATCTGAGTACACTCTTCTTCTTTATTACATATATTTTTCATAAAGAAAATGTACTGGCAGCCAGAGAGGCCAACAGGATCTGTCCATAACAGGATCACATTAGCAGAATTATCTTACTCTACAAATTCTAGAAATCACTACTTTCTGATAGCACAGGCCTTTCACAAGTGCCACAATGACTAATTACACTGGCAAAGTCTTTAGAGATAAACTGCAGAGTAGAACACTTTATTGTTTCAGAAAACGTTCCTAATTATGATTTTAATAATGTTATTTTATTTTCTTCTAGGTACATTGACATCTCTGCCTGTGTCAGGCATTATTTAAAAATACATCCTGCTTAGCTGTTGTTCGCTTCATGTGTCAGAGCTGACAAGAGCTTTAGTTAGCTGCGAACATAATAATCACACTTTATGCACACTTGTGAAACCATAATAACAATTTAAACAAATTTAGCATTTTCCAGAAACATTCTGTATAGAAGAATTACTTGGTCTGATATATTAAAAAAATAATACTGTGTAATACTTTTAATGTATAGCAATAATTTTAATTATTCTATTGCAAGTTTGTCAAACAATACAAAATTCAGGACAAAACTAATTTTAAAGGCAAAAGTCATTTTTCCGGTCATCACTTAATTGTGGTCCTTTAGCTATTTATTTTTGTGTTAATTGGATGTAAGGTCTAAGTTCATGAGGAGAGTTGATGTCTCGGCAACAGGCAAAATGATGTTCTCTAATGAGTTTCTAGTTTTACGAGATTCTGCAACTTTCAGCTTCAACCCCTCAGGTTTCAAGTTGTCCCCGGCATTGTCATTAGTTGTAAACCTCTGTATTGCCAGGGCCAGATCTGCATCTCAGACTCTACCAGGAAAGGCATCCTATGAATGTTTAACCACTACCATGGCTGTTCTCTAACTACTTAAATGATCAGCTTAATCCATTTGTTCCTGCTATGAAGGATACCATTATATGATTCAATAATAATAATAATAATAATAATAATAATAATAATAAAATACTTTTTTTTGTTTTTTTCCATTTAAACAATATTTTATTATATCACAGAAGAAGATAAAGCGAAATTCAACCAGCAAATAGGATCAACACAGGATCCAGTATACAAAAAATATGTAAGAAACATTACAAAAGTAGGTATATAACATAATTCAGATAACAAATTGAAATTATTGGTCAAATAATGGCGGATGCCTATCTAAGGAGATAATACAGAGAAGATCAAAAATTTCTAAGGAAGAAGACAAATCACATTTGGGGAAGAGAAGGAGACCAAAGGAAAGGGGAGCTGAAGTGAAGAAGGAAGAAAGAGAAGATAGGACATAGAAATGAGTGAAAAAGACAAGGGTCCAGTGGTAGGGAAAGGGTAACTCCCCTGGGAAGTGAAGAACACAGGGCAAGGAGAGCAACACCTGGTCTAGTTGTATAAAATATATAATATAACAGTAGGGTGACACAAATTAAAGTAGAATGGAGGAAGCCAGGTGGAAGTATAAGGTCCCAATCCAATCAAACATATTAAACATATCCCTGCGAGATACAGCCAAAGAAACAGGGGAAGCAAAAGGTGGGAGAATAAGATATCAAAACCAAATTAAGAGTGTTCCAATCCGGCCCGGAAGGAAATCCAAGGAGACCAAGTAATCTGGTACCTAGCAAGGGTACCAGTAGACATAGCATGTAGTCTTTCTGCAGATGCCCTAGCATCAATTCTCATAAACCACACAGAGAGGGAATGGGCACAGGGTGTTTTTCAAAGAGATGGGATAAGACGTTTGGTGGCGTTTAAAAGATGGATAAGCAACCTGCGTTGAAGTTTATCTAAGGAAACAGAGGGAGGAATAACATAAAAAAGTAGAAGAAGAGGATACAGGGGGAAAGATTTCCCAAAAATATCCTTGAATACCTTAATCACAAGAGCCCAAAAAGGTACAATCATGGAACACCCCCACCAGATGTGGAATAAGGAGCCCATACCCCTACGGCATCTCCAACAAACGGTAGAAGCTGAGGGAAAAATACTTGAAAGTGTTGTCGGGGTTTAATACCACGTTGCCAAAAGCTTAGATGTAGATTTCAGCATGGCAGTGTCAACTGCAACAGAAGCAAGATGCCTTAATAGAGAATACCACCTGAGAAGGGACCAATCAATGGACAGATCACATTCCCAATGTGTCGCAAAGTGGGGTTTGAGAGAGGCGGGTGGCTGAATTAGTAGATTATATAACTTGGAAAGCGATTTAGAGGAGTACCAACCAGAAAGTAAGGCCAATTCAAAGGAAGTAAGAGAGCGTAAATTAGAGCAGGAGGAGAAGTAAGGAGAGAGAAAGAGAGAAAGTTGGAGGTATTGCCAGCTATGAGACTGCAGATGTTGAAAGGAAGAGTGAAGATCTTCAAAGGAGAGGAGCCCTTCAGAGGAGAATAGTTTAAGTAGGGTAGTGGCTTGAGCTTCTTTCCATACCCGAAACTGACCCCCAATTGCACCAGGCAGGAAGGCAGGATGTCCATAAATCGACATAAGCAATGAAGGAAAGGGGGCCACAGAAAAAGTTGTATTAGTATGATCCCAAACTTGACAAAATCGTAACAAGACAGTATTTTACTTTAATAAATGAATAATGTGCTCCAGGCCGTAACCACAATACATTATAAGGGTCCATATCAGGAAAGTGTACACCAAGGGCACGCTCTCACTCCTTCTGCATATCATAAAAGCAAGCCAAGAAAGTCGAGATTGTAGCAGCATGGTAGTATTTATTGATATCAGGAATAGATAAAACTCCCCGAGCTCTAGGCAAGGACAATAAAGGAGAAGCCAATCTTGTTTTTTTATAGGCCCAAATAAAGGAGAAGTCAAAGACTTAAATTTGCAGAGCAAAGCGTGTGGGAAAAGGTAAAACAACTTAGGTAAAGCCACCATTTTTCCAAATAGGCACTACCCATCCAGGAAATGTACAGTAAATTCCAAAATGCCAGCTCTGGTTGGAGGGATTCCAATAAATGTGACAGGTAGGTATCCACTAAAGAGTGTAGAGATGGGGTGAGATAGATGGTAGGTAAGAGATCGAAGAGTCCGACCAACTTAAGGGGAAGGAGGCTTTCAAAAGTGAGGCCTCAGCAGACGGAACATTAATATTAAGAATTTCTGATTTCTGATGGTTCACCTTGAACCGAGAAAGCTCACTATAAGACTGCAGAATGTGTTGGAGAGGGGGTAAAGAGAAAGTTGGAGAGGAGCGGGTCAGAAGAATATCATTTGCAAAGAAGGCAATTTTAGATTAACTGTCCAAGAGAGGCAAGCCAGAAATGGTAGAGGAGCACCGTATCATATTTAAAAGCGGCTCCACAGAAAGCACAAAAAGAATACGCGACAAAGGGCATCCTTGGCAGGTGCAGTTTGTGATCTCAAAGCTGTCAGATAGATAACCATTGATAGTGAGTCTAGCACTAGGATGGTCATATAGACTCATAATTCTGTGCAAACCACAGGGCCCCAGACCAAGATAGAGGAGAGGGTCCTCAAGATAGGTCCAATCCACTCTGTCAAAAGCCTTCTCCTCATCAATTGACACAAAAAGAGAAGGAATCCGATGAACTAGAGCCATACGCGTAAGGGCAATTGCCTTAATGTAATTGTCCTTAGATAATAAAACAAGTTTTAACCCTTTGAATGCTAGTGCAGTCTCTTCTTCAAAGCACTGCAGAGGAGCTGAAAAAAGACCAGTAAAATGTAAGCTGGTAAATAAACTCGCCAGATTAGTATATAAAGTGGTAAATAAACCAACCATAATAGCAATGGGTATCTGCTGTTAAGACAACAATCAGGCAGAGTGCTCATTATTTAAAAACAGTAATGAATATAGTTAGATGTTTCAAAAGGGCATGGTTTTCTGGATGGCAGTTGAACATGCATTTTTAAATTGCCCTACAAAATTACATTTTCATCTGTATACTAGGTTAAAGAGGAGGTCTGGCCACCTTATGTATAAAATACTCATTGAGGATAACATGATAATAAGAAATGGAGCAATTCTAACGCAGATCAACTTCACCATAGGGAAAAAAAGGCAATTGCTCAATTTCAATTAGTTAATAGAGAATTGTATTGCAGAATAAACATAATATCAATGGAAAGAGAATTGCAGTTTGCATATACTGCATTTTTTGGGGTAGTTTAAGAGGAATTTGAATAGTTTATTATGAACCTCTCCCTTTTTGGCGATATCTGCCCTTCATTTTAATGCTATGCCTTAGTCATAGTATTTAAATGTTCCTAACTTAGTCACTGTTTGTTGATACTGCAGTTCTTCATAGATTAGCCCAGTCTCATGCTCTTCCATATTTCATTTGACTGCTCTCAGAATTATTTGCATTGACCTGGGCACACCATCATGAATACTACCTCCACCACAAACACTCACACTTACTTCTAGTACTGCAGGGGTTACAATGTTGATGTATTTTGCTTTTTTGACTACACAAATGTATATATTTCTGGGGGAAGAGAGACAGAAATGAATACAATTTCAGTTTGTGTGTTTAAACTCTAGGCTGTCAGAGACTTTGTCCTGTTGGAGAGTAGAGGGTTACAATTTTGGAAACCAGTATGGACTTTCTAAAAATTCTTTTTAAATCCTTATGTGTAAATGACCTTAGTTTTAGACACAATGAGCCTCTTTACCTCAATGGAAGATGGAAATTTTTGAGTGACTTTAATGGTTACTGATGATTCTTTTGTAGACAACAGGTCTGGGATGAAACATACTCCCATGTGAGAAAGGATTATAGGATGACATGTTTATATGACGTCTGATGGTCTTGTGACCATATCACTTATGAGAGAATAAAGACCAAATTCCTGTCTATTGAAAAAAAAAAGTTATATGTGAACATTTTAATGGTATTAGAGCTAATGGAGACAGTGCTTGAGGAATTCCCAAATATCAGATAATATATGCATGACCTTATATTGAAATTAGGTAAATTAGTAGCCAGTCATAAAAATGCAGGCAATATATTCTGACATCATCGTATAATGAGATAGCTCTTTATTAGTGATGAGCGAGCACCCCAATGCTCGGGTGTTCGGGTGCTCTGACCGAGCACCCCCGGAGGCTCGAGTGCTCGGCCGAGCACCCGAGCCCCATTGAAGTCAATGGGAGGACTCGAGCATTACACCAGGCACCCCCTGCTCTGATGAGGGGAGGGTGCCTGGTCCATAGGAAAAGGGCAGAAAAAGATGGAAACACCACAGAAATGGTTCAGGGACAGCATAGGGAGGATGTCTGGATGCATCTTGGACTCCAACATCGCTGCTGGGAACGATCTTTCGCCCGTAGTACGCCATTTTTACAGACTGAGCGTAAAACACACAAAAAGGAAAATAAAAACGACTTTAGGCGAAAAATTGTTACCAAACAGTATTTGCTGTATATTTACTTGTATATCATCTGCAAATTCTCCCAAAAATTTCCTCGATTTTTCTGAAGTGAGGCCATGATTAAGAGGGAAACGTGCGCAGAGGCAAATTCTCCCAAAAATTTCCTTGATTTTTCTGAACTGAGGCCATGATTAAGAGGGAAACGTGCGCTGAGCCGACCATCTAAAACATTATGGGTGAGGGTCTGCTGCGGAGCTGACCATCCTAAACATTATATGCGAAGGCCCGCTAGTGAGCTGACGCTATAAAACATTATACGAGAGGGCCCGCTAGAGAGCTGACCCAATAAAACATTATATGAGAAGGACCGCTGGTGAGCTGACCTATAAAAAAATTGTCAAACAGCGCCCGCTGGTGAGCTGGCCCTATATAAAAATTATATCACAGGGCCCGCTGGTGAGCTGGCCCTATATAAAAATTATATCACAGGGCATATGGAAGAGGAGGATGAGAAGATTAAGAGTCAACCATATACCCGTTTTTTGGGTGGAAGGGGTGAATGGGAATACAGAGTATTCCCATCATTGTAAATAACATATATAAAGTGAGTTTATGTTCCCCCAGGGCTTTCCTCCAGTGGAGTGGAGAAGTCAGGGGAAATCCAGGCCTTGTTCATTTTTATAAGTGTCAACCTATCAGCATTGTCGGTGGAAAGGCGGATACGCTTATCTGTTATGATGCCACCAGCAGCACTAAATACCCGCTCAGACAGAACGCTGGCGGCAGGGCAGGCCAGCACCTCCAAGGCGTAGAGTGCCAGTTCATACCACGTGTCCAGCTTGGACACCCAGTAGTTGTAAGGCACAGAGGGATCATTGAGGACGCTGACACGGTCTGCTACGTACTCCTTCACCATCTTCCAAAACTTTTCCCTCCTTGTGACACTAGGCTGCGCATCAGGGTGAGGGTGCTGGCGGGGTGTCATGAAGGTGTCCCACGCCTTGGAGAGTGTTGCCCTGCCTTTGTCGGAACTGCTGTGTGCTCCCCTTTTCTCCCCTTCTCGGCTGGCCAAGGTAGCACGTACTCTGCCGCCAGCGTTGTCAGATGGAAAATTTTGGAGCAATTTTTCGACAAGAACCTTCTGGTATTGCACCATTTTGCTTGTCCTCTCCACCGGAGGAATGAGAGATGAGAAATTCTCTTTGTAGCGGGGGTCCAGAAGGGTGAACACCCAGTAATCCGTGTTGTTTAAAATGCGTATAACGCGTGGGTCACGGGAAAGACAGCCTAACATAAAGTCAGCCATGTGTGCCAGAGTACCAACAGTCAAGATTTCGCTGTCCTCACCAGGAGGATGACTCTCAATATCCTCATCCTCTTCCTCCTCTTCTGCCCACCCACGCTGAAGAGATGGAACTAAAGTTCCATGGCTACCCTCTGTAGCGGAGGCAACCGTGTCTTCCTCCTCCTCCTCCGCCTCCTCCAATTGTCGCTGAGAAGACGAAGTGAGGGTGCTCTGGCTATCACCTTGTGTAAGCTCTTCCTCCCCCATTTCTACCTCTTCCACATGCAAAGCGTCGGTTTTAATTGTGAGCAGCGAGCGTTTCAGTAGACACAGAAGTGGGATGGTTACACTGATAATAGCGTTATCGCCGCTCACCATCTGTGTCGATTCCTCAAAATTGCGTAAAACCTCACAGAGGTCTGACATCCATTCCCACTCCTCACTTCTGATTACAGGAAGTTGAACGGAGAGGCGACGACCGTGTAACAGCTGGTACTCCACTACTGCCCTCTGCTGCTCACAAAGCCGGGCCAACATGTGGAAGGTGGAGTTCCAGCGCGTGCTCACGTCACACAGCAGCCGGTGAGCTGGCAATTGTAAGCGCTGCTGCAGCTTCAACAGGCCGGCTGAAGCTGTCGATGACTTACGGAAATGTGCACACACGCGGCGCACTTTGGTCAAGAGATCATGCACAATGGGGTAGGTTTTTAGAAATCGCTGAACCACTAAATTAAATACATGCGCTAGGCATGGTACGTGTGTGAGCTTGCCGAGCTCCAAAGCCGCCACCAAGTTACGCCCATTATCACACACAACCATGCCTGGTTGCAGGTTGAGTGGCGAGAGCCACTGCTCGGTCTGGTGACTAATCCCCTGCAACAGCTCTGAGGCCGTGTGCTGTTTGTCCCCAAGGCAGATCAGCTTCAGCACGGCCTGTTGACGCTTCCTCACTGCAGTGCTACACTGCTTCCAGCTACCGGCTGATGGGGGAGTGGCGCTGCGTGCAGAGAATTCGGAGGTGGAAACGGAGGAGGAGGAGCCAATAACGTAGGTGCTGGCGGAAACACTGATGGAGGTAGGGCCCGCAATCCTCGGCGTGGGTAGCACCCGTGCCATCCCAGGGTCCGAGTCGCTCCCAGCCTCCACGACATTCACCCAGTGTGCCGTCAGGGAAATGTAGCGTCCCTGGCCACAAGCACTTGTCCATGTGTCAGTCGTTAAGTGGACCTTCCCAGTAACTGCGTTGGTCAGGGCACGGGTGATGTTACGGGACACATGGTGGTGTAATGCGGGGATGGCACACCGGGAAAAGTAGTGGCGGCTGGGGACCGCGTACCGAGGGACAGCTGCTGCCATCAGGCTGCGGAAGGACTCAGTCTCCACAAGCCTAAATGGCAGCATTTCGATGGCCAGTAATTTGGAAAGGTGTGAGGTTAGTGCTATGGCCTGTGGGTGGGTGGCTGGGTATTTTCGCTTGCGCTCAAATGCCTGGGGTAACGACATTTGGACGCTGCGCTGGGACAGGGAAGTGGATGTGGTCGCTGATGGTGCTTCAGATGGTACAGGTGCAGGGCGGGAGGTATGCGGGCCTGCGCCTTCTACAGGCGAAAACAGGGGAAGAGGAGGCAGTGGTGTGGCCTGCAGACACAGATGGGCGATCCAGGCGTTCCTCCCACTTATTACGGTGCTTGGATGCCATGTGTCGGATCATGCTGGTGGTGGTGAGGTTTCTAGTGTTCATGCCTCGGCTCATTCTGGTGTGGCACAGGTTGCAAACTACAATTCTTTTGTCGTCCGCACTTTCCTTAAAAAAACGCCATACCGTGGAACACCTACCCCTTGGCAAGGTAGATTTACGCAAGGGGGTGCTCCGTGGAACATTTGCGGGCCGGTTTGGTGCGGTCCGCCTTCTTTCTGTAGCCACACCACTGCCTCTTCCAGCCTGTTGCGGTGCTGCAGATGGCTCACCCTCAGGACTGCTGTCATCGCTCGGCTCTACACCTTCCCAGGTGGGGTCAGTCACCTCATCGTCCACCAAGTCCTCCTCCACTTCCTCACTCTGATCATCCTCCTCATGTCTTGATCCCACCACATACTCAGTCATTGACAACTGTATATCATCCTCCTCAACAAGGTCTTGAGACAGTAATAGTGGTTGATTTAATGGCAACTGTGTCTCATCATCATCATCATCATCCACTACTACCTTTGACCTTAAATGCCGTTCACATCTGTCATCTTCTTGTGACTGGGTACCCTCTAGAGGTTGTGAATCAGGGCACAAGATGTCATGTTCCTCTGCAAGCGTGCTTGGAGAGAGGGTCAAATGAAGGATTGGTGATGAGACGAGCTCCTCACTATATCCCAGTGTGGGATCACTTCTTTGACCAGACCGTCTATGGTGGGAGGAAGGATGATCAGAGTGAGGATTATGTTGACCAGACTCTTGGCTACTGAGAGTGGACTTGGTGGAAGACAGGGTGGTGCTTAACCGACTGGAAGCAGTATCAGCTGACATCCAACCGACCACCTGTTCGCAGTGGTCGGACCTCGAGAGTGATGTCCTGCGACGCCCTGTAAAATGAGACATGAAGCTAGGTATGGTGGATGTCTTTCTTTCTTGTGCTCTGGCACCAGGCACAGTTTCTCCGCGTCCTGACCCGCGCCCTGAACTATCAGGATCACGTCCACTTCCCCGTCCCTTTTTACCCGCCTTCTTCATATTACACGGAATATGTGCTGCAAATCTGCAACTGTGCAGAGTACACAGAATGTGCTGCTAAACTGCGGTGACGCACACTGAATGGAATATGTGACTTTGATATTTTAGTTTGAAGACTTAACAGTATTTCTTCCTATTCTGCAACTGTGCACAGTACACAGAATATGCTGCTAAACTGCGGCGAAGCACACTGAATGGAATATGTGACTTTGATATTTTAGTTTGAAGACTTAACAGTATTTCTTCCTATTCTGCAACTGTGCAGAGTACACAGAATGTGCTGCTAAACTGCGGTGACGCACACTGAATGGAATATGTGACTTTGATATTTTAGTTTGAAGACTTAACAGTATTTCTTCCTATTCTGCAACTGTGCAGAGTACACAGAATGTGCTGCTAAACTGCGGTGACGCACACTGAATGGAATATGTGACTTTGATATTTTAGTTTGAAGACTTAACAGTATTTCTTCCTATTCTGCAACTGTGCAGAGTACACAGAATGTGCTGCTAAACTGCGGTGACGCACACTGAATGGAATATGTGACTTTGATATTTTAGTTTGAAGACTTAACAGTATTTCTTCCTATTCTGCAACTGTGCAGAGTACACAGAATGTGCTGCTAAACTGCGGTGACGCACACTGAATGGAATATGTGACTTTGATATTTTAGTTTGAAGACTTAACAGTATTTCTTCCTATTCTGCAACTGTGCAGAGTACACAGAATGTGCTGCTAAACTGCGGTGACGCACACTGAATGGAATATGTGACTTTGATATTTTAGTTTGAAGACTTAACAGTATTTCTTCCTATTCTGCAACTGTGCACAGTACACAGAATGTGCTGCTAAACTGCGGCGACGCACACTGAATGGAATATGTGACTTTGATATTTTACAGTTTGAAGACTTAACAGAATGTGCTCTAATCTGCAACTTTGCACACTAAACAGAATGTGCTCTAATCTGCAACTTTGCACACTAAACAGAATGTGCTCTAATCTGCAACTTTGCACACTAAACAGAATGTGCTCTAATTTGCAACTTTGCACACTAAACAGAATATATGAATTTTTTTTTTGTTTGGTTTTTTTCCCCCCCACACAAAATAAACTGCTGCCCCCACACACAGTAGTCCTAAAAAGGACTTTTGGGTCTTTTTTTTAACAAATTTGCTTGTCTTCTCCCTACACTGACTTTCCCTTCCTATCCTCATCTCTTCCTGGCTAAGACTGAGCCGAACTCGCTGGTCAGGTGCTATACAGCACCCGACCACGGGTTCTGGCCAGCCAATCAGTGTAATGCCAGCAGCCAACATGGCTGCTGGCATTACACTGATGTCAGAGCCTCCCTGCACGTTTATTGGCTGCGCAGCAGCCGCGAAACGTGCGGGGAGGAGACCCGAACATGGCGGGCAAGCACATGCGGTACTCGTACGAGTACCGCCATGTGCCGAGCAGAGCGATGCTCGAGCCGATCCGAGCATCGGCCGAGCATGCTCGCTCAACACTACTTTTTATCCAACCAGAGTAGGTTGGGCTTGGTTTTTTGATAAGAAACTTTTACTTTAAAATGTAAGGTTTTTGTAGAGAGCGGTCTCTTGGTTTTCCTGTCTGTTCCTGGCTGCCAAAGAAATTCTAAGAACCTATAATTTGATTATTTGGTAACTATATCTTTATTTTATATTATTGATTCTGTAAGTTCTAAGAAACACATATTTCCTTTACATTTGAGGAAAAATAATTTCTTGTAATTTTTCTTAAGTGGACTGGCCACCCATTTTTAAAAATTATAATAAGCCTGTATTTGGCTTAGTTTAATCTAGAACTAACATAATTAATTAATTGGTAATTGTATCCAGATAATTGAGAAATAGTTGATAGCAGTTACATCAATATGGCCTTGTTTATACATTAGTTAATATAATTATTGATACTTCTAGAATAATATATTGTGTTTCTGGAAAAGTTGTTTTAGCTAATATTTGATCTGAGAAATTCTTTGAAACCTTTTATTAACCCTCCAACTACTATTTGTCTATTTTGGTGTGTGTTTCAACTGATTTATTTGTTGCATGTGTTTTTGGGCCGAACCTTTGAATATTGGGAAGTTTATTTAAATCTTTCACTAGACAAAAGAAGCCGCCATCTTGGGTGGGGCATCCATATACTTATATCTGTGGATTAACCCTTGGAGTACTGTGTAGGTGCTGTATATGATTGCTATTGTCATGTTTATGAAGGAGAGGGGATCGTATAAGCTGAGGAAAGAGTGAGAGACAGCTGAAGATCCTGAACAGTGTTTAAAGGACACCAGTCTGGGGTGAGAGCCAGTGAATGCCTGTACATTTGGAGGCAGGATTTTGCCTCTGAAGAATATGAGTAGATCGTTTGAAAAAATTCTTCTGTGGTGATGGTGGTGGACCAAGAATTGCAATCTATATTACACTTAGAGGAGATTGCCTACGCTTTTTCTTTTTCTCTTACATTTCTGCAGTTTTTGTGTTTGAGGGGGAACCCAACTCGCTAGGAGGGAGCAGCGGCAAATCCTGAAAATTGTGGACAATATAGGAAACTATTTTGGAATTTTTCCATTTGGTCTATGTATGTTATCTTTCCGTGTTTCTTTTTATGAATAATTGTATTTGGAGATCCTTTGACTTGTGTTGAGGAGAGGTGCAGGGAGTATTTGGAATTTTTGTGGAATTGTCATGTTTATGGTATATGTTGCATGACGTTTTGTGGTACTTTATAGAAATATATATTACTAGATTTAATTCTAAGTGTATTCTTGGTATAATCTATTATTGACAATAATAAATGCAATTTATATGTTTTATGCAGAAGGTATGCAATATTGAAATCATTAGATAAATAAATTATATTTATCTAAATCTGCGATTTTATTCCAGATAACTTTTCTAAATTATATATATATTGTATATGGCACAAGGAGATTGTCATAGGACTTGGTTTAACATTAAAACCTACTCACATGACAACATCCCTTAAACCTTAATTAGCATAGATAATACAGACTTGGGCAGATATATGCTGCTTCCAACTGTATTTTAATTAATTGTAAGGATCAAATAACCTTTTCTATGCAACTGGGTTCAATTATTATTACCTAATGCCTATGGATACACCTATGTATGTTAAACCTGTAACTGCTGGTAATACTATTTTGTGATAGTTGTTTGAGTTACTGTATATAAATTTCAATTGGTGTTCACTCCTTTATATCATTGTTGATTACACTTTATATATAGTATATTTTACCTGAATAAATTATATATATTTTTGCACAAATATGCGTAATTGATTATTTCAATCAATTCTTTACTGTGAAGTAGCGTGTCTATACCTAGTATTGTGTAAAGTTCTCAAATTAATTTAATTATTTATTTGTTTATGTGAAGATATACAACCTAATTGGGCATCCTGTTTAACCCTTCCTGTATATGTTCGACAAAGCATAGAGTAGTGAATAACTTCCAGTAGGTCAGTGATGACCTCACTCCTAGCAGAGTGAAGCCAAATGATGTAAGCTGATCTAAACCACGGCTGACTGAGAGAGAAGAAAAACTCTGGGTTTGGTGACAAGGAGTGATGATGAGGAACTAATGTCAGCCCACATAGATAGGAGGAAGGGGGAGAAGCAGTTGTGATATTTACATGTTTAGGTTTTATTTGTTGCAGAAAAAAGTAGAACAGTTCATGTTTAGTAGGCCTCCTGTGTTTTCCCCCATAACATTAATGTTAACACTATGTATTAAGCATGAAAGGTTCACTTTAAAAGGAACGTTTAAACCATTGAATACATTGGAGACCTATCTGGCATCCAAGTGGTTAAAAGCCCCATTTAAATTAATGGCACTTTTAATTTCCCCCCTATTGTGCCAATGACATGAAAATACATGCAGATTATTATAAATTAAGTTTAAGGCACTGCTGATCCTTGACAAAGTCTAAATTAATGCCCCCCCTTAACCTTTATAGCATTCAAATGAGCTTATCCATTGAGGACCAGAAGAGTGCCCAATACATTGACAAGAAATACATTGCACACCCCTCTGATCTTCAAGGGGTTAAATAATACCATAGATACACCTGTTTTCTCCTCCTGCTAAAACATGTCCCAAGCTCATAGCAACATCACACAATTCTGACCATACATATAGCTTCCTGGACTAAACCTAATAAATCTGAGCTTGGAAATGCAATGCAAGTGACTTCATTTTAAACATGTATATAAAATATTTATTCGTATACAAAAAAGTTGCACTGCATCTACCTTTCCAAGATGGTTATGTGGGTCTTTGTAGTGACAAATGTTGGAAACATCTTGAAAAGCTGATGATTTTACTGAATTCATAATTCAATCAAATGTTATAAAAGCTATTGCTCTTTTAAGCTATATTTATTATAATTCAGTCCATAAATATCGAGAACTGCCACCTAGTTACTGATTCTTTAAACCTGGGAGGAATTGCACTAAAGTTCGATAAGGGCCCTGTTTGGTGATATTGTGTTGAACTGGACCCAAATCCATCTCATGGTATGCACTACAGTGCCTTCTCCATTTTATCACTATGATTATGCCTCAGATACACCTATATCATACAGTACGTTCTCCGTACAATCGCTAGGTGTACAATTTTTCAGTGAAAATAGATTGGTCAGAGATGCTCAAGTAGGAACGAGTCTGCTATAGGATTGAACTGAGCAGGTTCTATAGGAATGGTGTCCTACCCAGGGTGCAGTCTCTTTTAACTCATGACATGAGAACCTTACACAAAGAGAAATGATCCTAAAGCATATCATACTGATCCTGCCAAATAAGACACTAAGTGCTAGGCAATTTCTCTATGAATATGAGAAACAGTAAACCTTAAACATACATTTCAGCCTGGTGAAGTCTTGTCAGTGTGATGTAGCTGATCTCAGCTAGGCATTATGAACAAACGGTCCATGGCTTTATTCCCATGTTACCTCAGTGTGGCCAATGCCAAAGGTACTTTGCATATGCAAATTAACTGATCAGAGATGCTCAGCTCAGAGCAAGCCTATCATAGAACTGAGAGGGTTCTATAGGAATGGTGTCTTAACCAGGCTGCAAATAAACAAACTGTGCAAAAGTTTTAGGGATGTGTAAAAAATGTTTTTAAGAATGTTTTCAGAATCAGACATGTTAATAGTTTATTTATATCAGTTAACAAAATGCAAAGTGAGTGAACAGAAGAAAAATCGAAATTGAATCAATATTTTGTGTGACCACCCTTTACCTTCAAAACAGCATCAGTTGTTCTAGGTACACTTGCACAAAAGTTAGTGAATTTGTAGGCGTAGAATCAGGTGTATGATTAAACAATTATACCAAACAGGTGCTAATGATCATCAGTTTAATATATAGACTGAAACACAATCATTAACTGAAACAGAAACAGCTGTGTAGGAGGAATAAAACTGGCTGAGGAACAGCCAAACTCACCTAACAAGCTGTGGTTACGGAAGACAGTTTAATGTCAAAGTCATACACCATGGCAAGACTGAGCACAGCAACAAGATACAAGGTAGTTATACTGCATCAGAAAGGTCTCTCCCAGGCAGAAATTTTAAAGCAGACAGGGGTTTCTGAATGTGCTGTCCAAGCTCTTTCAAAGAAACGGGCAATGTTAAGGACCGTTGAGGTGTAAAGGCAATGGTCAGCCAAGGAAACTTAGTACAGCAGATGAAATACACATCATGCTTACTTCACTTCACAATTGGAAGATGTTCAGCAGTGCCATCAGCTCAGAATTGGCAAAAAGCAGTGGGACCCTGGTACATCCATCTACTGTTTGCAGAAGTCTGGTAAGAAGTGGTCTTCATGGAAGACTTGCAGTCAAAAAGCCAAACCTCCGACATGGAAACAAAGCCAATCAACTCAACTATGCATAAAAACACAGGAAATGGGGTGCAGAAATATGGCTGCAGGTGCTCTGCACTGATGAGTCAAAATTTTAAATATTTGGCTATAGCAGAATGCAGTTTGTTCGCCGAAGGGCTAAATATCCACTAAAAAAACAGCAGCTATGTCCCACTATGATCATGGAGTGTTCAGCCACAGAAAACAAACTACAAAGAAGAAACAAATGTGTGGAAAAGCACTCTACACCAAATAAAAATAATAAAGGTAAATGCTTTATAATACTACAAATATAAAGTAGAGTGTCATGATTAGGATTTCTTTTTGCTTTGGTCCTCTGCTATCTATTAGCAGTTCTATATCAGGACTTCCCTTTTTATTCTCCTTCTGCCTGCACTACCGTGCCTGATTATTCGAGCTAGTTACTTGGCGTTTTTGTGACTCTGACTTTGGCTTGTCTTCTGGTATCCCCCTGTCTGTTTTTCTGCTGGCTTTGTTCCTCACTACAATATTGTCTTACCTTCATGATCGATTCTGCTCCCATTGACCTCGGCTTGTCTGTGACTTCAGCTTGGCATATCTGTTATATTTAACTAAAAATATATTCC
Source organism: Rhinophrynus dorsalis (assembly GCA_037306005.1). Taxonomy (NCBI): domain Eukaryota; kingdom Metazoa; phylum Chordata; class Amphibia; order Anura; family Rhinophrynidae; genus Rhinophrynus; species Rhinophrynus dorsalis. The sequence goes on along the minus strand of CM074725.1, from coordinate 143,881,972 downwards.
CGCGCCTTCAATAATGCAACATGAACAATATTCATACAATAAGTCTTGAGAAAGGAAGGAGTTCACTTCCGAAACGCGTTGATTTGGAATCCAATTATTTGCAATCTATTTTTTACGTGATTTTATTAGAATATTGTGTCATTTGAATTTTGTTCCATGTATATAATTGGACTCTTACATTACGGATTCCTACACATGTATGAAGATCTACTATAATAGCGGAGAGGAATAACATGAACCAGGAATTGTGATATTGGTGGTTGATCTATGGAAGACTGGTGAATAAGTGGTTAATATCTACAAACATAGCAACAAGATCTGTGTAAGTCCAAGTGAAGACAGCGGTGGTAAGTGATATATGAAAAGAACTGAGTGGACTGTTTATTGTTCACAGGAGGAAAAGAATATAACTGGATATTAAATATTCCACTTGCCTTTAAGTCTTGGCACATATATATATTGAAGAGATTTTGGAGTGTTTTTAAACCGCTTCACACCGTCTCTATTATTCATGCCCGGAATCTACACGTGATGTTGTTCCATTATTAAGAGAATATCTTATTTTATGTTCACCAACGTTACCATCCATCTATGGGACTATTATAAATGTTTTTCCTTTTTGGAGAAGATATTTTCTATAATATTTTTAATAATTTTTTTTTGTTTAACTATATTTACTTATAATTTTTTTTGTGTGGATTGAATCTGGTGCGGCAGGTGTCCTATATGTAGTGGGACACTGTTGCATTAGATGTTGTCCAATTACTTTTTGTTTTCATAGTGTGCCCAGATTTGTTTTATATAAAATGCACGTCCTCCGTCTCTTCCACGATACTGTAGCAACGCAGATTGCAGGGTTTATCCCAGTACTCAGGCGGCTACAGATGAAGACATGTAGGGTGAGCGTTAGATTTAGATAACATTTCTTTTATTTTTTATATATTATTGGGATTCTATTGTAATTGTTTGTTCAGCTACATTGTAGAATTGTTTTAAGCATCTTTTGTGTTCACTTTTTCCCTTTGGTTTTTTGGATTATATTTTAGAGTATTGTGTATGTATTGAGAGCCATGTGACATTAAGGCCAATCCTTTCAGTTTAAGGTCCATCAAGGTTGCATGCGGTGCTTGCTACACAATTTTAATATCTAGTTCTATTTAGTTTTTTTTGTGGAAATATATCCCCACAACATTTACTGTTTGTCTGATTTGTTCTCCATGGTTTCACTTCCTGAATATTATTCATGTTGCATTATTGAGGGAGCAGGAATATATTTTGTTACATTTTTTTCCTTTTATAACACTTTGGGTGGTAGTGTTAGTATTCTGTTCTGTCGCAGCCTGTATATTGGTATTAGATAGTATAATTTTTAATTATTGTTAGGTGATTTTTTTCATTGTAAGTGGTGTTTGCGCAGTCTACTTTCTTTTTTGAGATTATATCTGTTATATTGTATCCACCCCCGGTGACTTCTGCCTCCCATCTCCCGCATCAGAAGGGAGGTTGTGTTCCCTTCCTTCTTCAGGGTTCAATGATTGGCACTGGGCATGTTGCCCATCTGTCTTCCTTAGCATCTCCACGGCAGATGCCTTTTCACTTTTACCATTCCCTGGTGGGTTAGTGACGGAGCAGCCTTTGTTGTTGGCCTGCTGGCATTCTGTTGTACCGGTCTTATCTCACATGCCGTTTCAGGTCCTCTGCACTTGACCATGGTGCTGCAGCTATCCCTAGAGGTAAGCCTTGGTGGTGTGACTTGCGGTCTTTTTTCTGTACCTTTGGCCTTTGTTGTATGCCGATATCATTAGAGGTTGTAACCCGCTCCTTACTGTGGGTAGCATTCTACCCTTATCTCTGTTTGCCCAGTCCTGTTGCATTCTGCTGGCATTTAAAGCGGATGTGATCCGCATATTACTGTAGGTAGCATTCTACCCTTATCTCTGTGTGCTCAGTCCTATTTTCATTCTGCTGGTATTTAAAGCGATAGTAACCCACTTATTACTGTGTTAAGCATTGTACCTTTTTCTCTGTGTACCCAGCCCAGTCCTGTTTGCAATCTGTGGGCATTTAAAGCAGTAGTAACCCGCTTATTACTATGGGTAGCAATCTACCCTTATCTCTGTGTGCCTAGTCCTGTTGCATCTTGCTAGTATTCTTTAGCAGTAGTAACCAACTAATGTCTGTGGGTAGCATTTCTACCTATCCTTTTGCTATCTACAATCTCGCTCTTGTTTGTATAACATTCATCCTCTCAGTTATCCTGAGTTCAGCTTTCTGTTATTTTATATTCTGCACTAGGGGTCCTCTCTGCTTTTGGCTGGATCTCTCCACCAGTTTACTCCTATTCCCATCCTGGTCCAGGCCCCAGCTCACTGAGGTCAGACATCTGGCTTTGCGGCTAGGAACTTTATCCTGCTTAGGCTGCAGCAAAGGAATTCTGGCAACTGGCCACACTCTCTAGCTTTGCTCTCTAGCATTGCTCTCAAGCTACAACCATCTATATCCAGTTTACCTTTGGGGCACGACATAGAGATGGAATTCCAAAACACAATTTATTAAACACAGTAATATTTTAAAACAAACAGGTATACCTTTATTTATCACTAAAGCATTTAAAAATACAATATATTCATATATCCATAAAAACGTTTCTTTCTTAAAGAATATATTTAAGTCCCAATCCATATTGACTCTAGATATAATTCAGAGTATCAATATGTGTTATTAGTTATTTCTGCCACTGTTGTAAATCAGCGGGCAGAATGTTACTCCCGGCTCTATTAAAGACATAACTTTGCATTATATCCAGAGTCGATAATATTGGGTCTTTAACCCCTTAAGGACCAGCGGTCCTGGGGTGTGTGGTCCTTTAAGAACCAGATAGGGAATTTCGGCGTGCCGCCCCACGTGACTGATCACGTGTGCCGGCACTCCGAAAGAGGGACTGAAAGAGATCGATCCGGTCTTGGAGTGATCAACTTCAGTCCCCGGTATTACTCACCGTGCTCCTGCAGGAGGGCGGTGAGTAAAAGTATGTGATGTACCGGGACCGTCACTGGTCCTTAAGTGCCGGACCAGCGTGAAGGTCCGGGTACGTCACCGGACGCGAAGGGGTTAACATAATATTTAGGAAAGAAAAGTTTATATGGATATATTGCATTTTTAAATGTTTTATTGATAAATACAGGTATACTTTTTTGTTTTAAAATATTATTGTGTTTAATAAATTGTGTTTTGGAATTCAGTCATCTCTACACTATCTTTTTAGTATCGATAAGTTTTTAGCTTTATTAATTTTATTTGGTTTGGAGCGCTTTTCCACACATTTGTTTTTACTCCCATTTTGAGCCTGAAGACCTAAACACCTACACATAATGAAAAGAGACTCTGACGAAAGAGGAAGATCCATTGTTCCCAAAGTACAGTCCTGAAGGGCAAACAGCATGACTATTATTATAAACTTACACTGGCCTTGGAAACATATTCCAATAGCTTGTTGCTGGTATTTGGAAACTAAACTTGGGGCAGGGGCTAAAATAAGCTTGCCCAAACATAAAAGCAGGTTATTGACCAAATCATTTCTGAACGTTTACATCCTTAAAGGGATAGTAATTAGTGTTGAGCGAGCACCCCGATGCTCGGGTGCTCGGGTGCTCTGACCGAGCACCCCCTGAGGCTCGAGTGCTCGGCCGAGCACCCGAGCCCCATTGAAATGAATGGGGCAACACCAGGCACCCCCTGCTCTGATGAGGGGAGGGTGCCTGGTCAATGCCCCCTTCATCTCCGCTATGCCCCCTTCATCTCAGAATGCCCCCTTCAGCTCCGCAATGTCCCCCTTCAGCTCCGCTATGCCCCTCTTCCACAATGTGCCCCTTCATCTCCGCTATGCCCCTCTTCCACAATGTGCCCCTTCATCTCCGCTATGCCCCTCTTCCACAATGTCCCCCTTCATCTCCTCTATGCCATAGAGGAGATGAAGGGGGACATTGTGGAAGAGGGGCATAGCGGAGATGAAGGGGCACATTGTGGAAGAGGGGCATAGCGGAGATGAAGGGGCACATTGTGGAAGACGGGCATAGCGGAGATGAAGGGGGACATTGTGGAAGAGGGGCATAGAGTCTATGCCCCTCTTCCACAATGTCCCCCTTCATCTCCGCAATGCCCCCTTCATCTCCGCAATGCCCCCGTACCTCCAGTCCCTGGTGGTCCAGCGGAGCGTCTTCGGATCTGTGCCTCTTCCGGCACAGATCCCCGCCACCCGAACATGGCGGGAGAGCACATGGCGGTACTCGACGAGTACCGCCATGTGCCGAGCAGAGCGATGCTCGAGCCGATCCGAGCATCGGCCGAGCACGCTCGCTCATCACTAATAGTAATGTTTCACAAAAACAGCAGCTCCAATTAATCTTCATAGTATTTGAGCCATAGAGAATGTTATTTCAATACTGTCAGAGTTGTGGTTCAAGAGTAATTGAAGGATAAAGTTTCCCCCTCCAGTCCCTTTTACCTAATGTAAGCCATCTCTTCTCAGATGTGGAATCTGGTTGTAAGATCAGACAGATAACAGCAGGGGACAATCTTCTTCCTATGAGAACAATGCCTATGAGAACAATGAAAGCCCTGCCCCCTTTACAAGTTTTTCAGGTTTTTCCCTTATCTTAATTGAAGATTGTCCCTCTCTGCAATCTACCTGGACACCTCCCTTCTGCTCTGGCTAAGCAGTGTTACATCAGCAAAAGGGGTGGGAGGGGGATACTTTATCATTCAATTACTCTGGAACAACAACTCTGATAGTATTGAAATAACACTCCAAGGTCCAAATACTATGATGATTAATTAGAGCTGCTTTATTATGAAACATTACTATCCATTTAAGGGCCAGAGTGGTATGCAACACAGTTTCACAATGCATTTCACATAACAATTATCCTTAAAGCTTTAAAGAATGCAGCAAAATTATTTAAACAATTTTAATGTATGTGTATTATAATCTCACTAGTGTAAAAGCCCGTTTACACGGGCCAAGGTCTGGGTAATGTTAACCCTTTGAGTGCCAGAGGGGTACGCAACGCATTGCGTACCCCTCTGGCACTCAAAGGGTTAAGATGCCGCTACCTCACTGATCCATGTGATGCAGTCTTGCGTTGCCTCATTCACGCGATGCAATCATGTGCAGTAGAGTCTCCCCGAACGTGGGCAGTCTCTACTGCACATGACTGCATTGTGACAAACATCCTAGCGAATTATTATATAGGATTATCAGTATTCATTTTAGGTCAAACAAGAGAATGGATAATTCTGTGTTATATAACATGCTGACATCATTTTACATATCTCTAAAGCCTTTATGCCTTTACCCAGAGTTACTCAGGGACCTGCTTCTACTAGACAGAAAAATTAATACAACAGAGTACACTAGATGGAGCTTTAACCATACAAACGTGACACTGTAAACTGTCTTAAATTGAACGTTTTCATATTAATTTCTTCATGAATATTAGTAAAAAATGTTACAGTGTTATAAAATCCTAATCCCTCTGTAATTTAATATAATGCAAATAGATATTTGCTTTTCCAGAGGGACCTTTAGGCCTATTCCAAAACTGCCAATTTGTTTTTCAGCAAAACTGCTTGCCAAGAATAGCAAGCAACAAGGCAACTGTCTGTAGCACTAGTAAAATCCATGTGTTATCAGTTTCCGTAAATTGAATGGAAAACAAAGATTAACAGTGGCAAGTAAGGATTTGTTCAGGCAAAAGCAACACATCTTGTCAGTACTACTGAGTTCAGGGGGATTATGTACGTTAACCCTTTATGTGCCAAAGGGGTATGCAAGTAATTGCTTTGCAATGTGTTGCAAAGGGTTAAAGGGGAACTCTCACCTCCAGTAAACTGCTTCTTATAAATCTTCGATGGCAATACATTTTCAGTCCGGATTATTATTTTATTAATTTTTTTTTAAATGCAGTATTAAGAGAGATTTCAGCTTTTTAATTCACTTCAGGGTAGGCTGCGATACAGCTCTGCACCGCAGCCTGTCAATCTCAGCCTAATCCCCTCCCCAGTTGTTCCCCGTTAACACCTCCACCTCTGATGAAGGAATCCAGCAAGTGCGCTGGAGTGCTCTCTTGCCAATGAGGGGAAGAGGTTGAGATTGACAGGCTAACATCATATGACAGAATTAAAAATCCGAAATCTCCTTTAATACTGCATTTAAGAAAAAAAAAATCTGGATTGAAAATGTATTGCCTTCTAAGATTTATAAAAGAAGCAGTTTACTGGAGGTTAGAGTTCCCCTTTAAGGAAATGCCTATTAAAATATAGAAAAATAACACCGTTGGGGCTGGATTCAAATGCAGGTGCTAATTTTATCTCTGCTTTTATCTCCAAGTATCCCCATAGACTTCAATAGGAACATTTTTGATAAAATGGGAGGTAACATTTATCTCTTGCATTTGAATCCAGCTCTTGGTCAGTGAATCATCATGCAATTGGTTTTCCAGCAAAGGGGTTTTACCAATCAGACCAAAAAAAACCCAGCAAAGATCATGGGCATCTGGAGTTAGAAGAAAGCATAGGCACAAACCATGAAAGATCCAAAGTGATATATTGAGTGCAACAAATCCATTAACCAAGGTTTTAGTCTAGGGGACAAATAAAAAGTGTGTTTGAGTTAAATGGTGTATTTAACCCCCTTGATTACTAGAGAGGTCTCTATTGCATTGCTGCACAAAGCACTGGAGACCTCATTAGCATTCAAGGGATGAAATACCACTTTTAAAGTCATGGGTAATGGTATGGATACAAGCAAAAATGTGTAGCCTAATATAACAAAACTACATTTTAAGTCTAGTGATAATTATATGTGAATGTTATATGTATCATTTCGTTTTAATTTATTATTGTTCATATTAAGTTATGAAACCTAGAAGTACAACCACATGTAACAACAAGAATTAGGTAGTACAGAGATAGGCATATTGGTAATCCACACAGCTTTATACTACGGTGGCTTAAAATGCTGAGGAGTAAGGCTGAGGTTTTCATTTTACAATTGTCATTTGGTGCATTATTACTATGCAGCACAAATTAAGTTCTATAATAGTGTATTAGTATTATGACCTATTTGATGGGCTGCCTATGTGTTTCATATTAGTGAACATGTATATAAAATACCAATATACTCACTATCATCAGTAAAAAATATTTATTTTATGTTAAAATATAATTCCAAACTTTTTAGCTCATGTTTAAAATTGCCTTATTCAGACAGCATTTGGTTAACTCTTTAAGAGCCAGAGAGGTACGCAATTCTGGCACTCAAAGCAATGCATTGCGTACCACTCTGGCACTCAAAGGGTTCATTTCGGTCATGCTCCTTGTAATGAGAGACAAGTGCTAATGCAGTTAATGTATTGAGATTATGAAAAACTGTTACCCTACCTCAGGCCATTTACAGAAAATGCACACTATCATTTCTGAAACACATGTCAATATTCCTATGTTAATGGAAGCCAATGCCACTGCAAAAGGCAGAGACACAGGACCCCCATGTAGCATAACTAATATTAGGCGATTATAGGCTTAAGAAAATAACTGTAATTTTTTAGATGTGTACATGGAGCACCGAGTATTTAAATGTTACCTTACCTCAGTATTTAAATGTTTCCTTACATCAGGCCATTTACAGACAGTACAGCACTATCACTTCTGAGACACCTGTCCGAATTGGTTTGTGAATGGGAGTCCCGGAGCCTAATAAAACAAAAGAAATTGGAGCCCCCATGGAGTATATGTAAGACTAGACGTGAGGCCTCAAATAGAATTTGTTTACAGATGCTAGCATGGGTTACAGGGTATTTTAGTGTATATAACCCAGATCATCTTAGGTGTTAGTGTTCCTTTAATGAGAGACCCACCATGAATGGGAACAATATGCACAGAAAGCTACTTTTTGTAGTAAAGCAATCACTCATGTCGGTTCTGGAGTACAAGTCTCCAAATTAAGTGCCAGACCTGGAATCATATAAAAACTGTAAAAATGTCTTTGGCTAGGAACAAAATTCAATTACCAAATTTAAGAATTTCTTAATGAAAGAAAAATAAATAGATAATTTTAGAAATGTATCAAATATAAATGGAATTGTTGCTTCTTAGTAAATATGGAGAAGAAACATTATCTGCACTAATGATACTTCAGATTGTCGTATAATCTTCATCTATAGCCCAGCTTTGGTCTTTCATAATGTATATAGAAAAAAATATCCAAGTTCACATCCAAGACATATGTATCCTTGATGGTAATTGTGACGGCCCCCGCAGCAGGCACCTGCCCCTGTAGCATTAGGGGGGTGCCGACCAGGTCATTTACACCGGACCGGCCTCAGTCGACCCCCGGACAGACCTAGGCCGTTTGCCACTGAATATAGCTGCACCTCTCAGAAGAGGAGCAGTCAACTATGGAAGACCTCCAGGTGCACCCAGCCCAGTGGAGAGCAGTGACCTTGGTAGGGACTCACACTTCTACCCACTGGAACACGTCACTGCAGAACAGGTATTGTCCCCTCTGCTGCAAAATCTCTGCTGGGCATGCACTAACCCCTCTGCCTTGTTCTGTGTAACAGGTTCAGTCCCCACTGCAACCACTACTTCCTCCTCCTAGCATGAACTAGCACAAGCCCCTCTGCCCTGATAAAACAACATCACCTTTAATAAGGCACTTTTGGCTACACATACCTGGTGTCAACAAACCCCACTCCCAATAACAGAGCCTAAACATCTTGCTCAAGGATGAAAACACACAACCCTATAAGTTTGTTTAAAACTGAACACCAGGTCTTTCACAGTATAGTTTAACTTGGGGCAACATGAATATAACAAAATATCACAATACATAGCAGACAAAACATACAACAAACATAACAGTGTATCACAATTCTGCGGGGTAGGATGGGAGAATATAATTAAGACATTGAAGAGAAATTGGAGGTACCAGAATGCAACAGTGACATATTTGCATACTCGCATGGGACACAGCAATGCTGCAATATATGTCAACAACCAATAGATGGCAGTGTACCGAACAATGCTGCTATGCTTGTCACCAACCAATAGATGGCAGTGCATAGCACAATGCTGCAATGCAAGGTTCAACCAATAGATGTCGAGGTTGAGATCAAAGGACTTGAGATAGGAAAAGTCCATAGCAGATGTTTTGCTGTAATGTCCATGTAATCCCCCAGTCCTCATATATCATAGGGACATGAAAGTTTAACCTCCTATTTCTTCACAGTAACCACACATTCAACTAATTATCATAAGGTTTGTAAGAAAAACACCCCCACAAACATAGAGCTTTTGATGTATCACACTTATCTGAGTGGCCTACCTTCTCAAATAGTGCCTTGCCTTCTGGGGCACTGATACAATACACTGGTTGCGTATTGACTAGACACATAATATTACCACCTCACCAACCTCTGTCTTGCATGGTGTGTTTGGACATATTTTAGCCTTCAAAACAAACTGACAAGCCTAGGTGAATTAGTTTAGGGTTAGCAGGTTTATGCAAACTTTCCCAGTGTTCATCTTTTTTCATTTCACTAAGTGCCCAAGCCAGTACCTAAGAGAATATGAAAAATTGAGAGAAAAGACAATGACCATTGTCATTGCAATACCAAAGGCTTGTTAAATTGATTTTTAATATTTTAAGTGAATAAGGTTTGAAAAAATAAAAACACAGATCCAATATTTTTTCCTCCATTAACATGCTTCTATGCTTGTTACGATTTCTTTCTGAGGCACTGCCCCTATAAATCAATGAATGATAAAGTGTCCTCCTCCCGCCCCTTTTACTGATATAATACTGCTCAGCTCAGAGCAGTAGGGATGTGCCCAGGTAGATTGCAGAGCGGGACAATCTCCAATTAAGATAAGGGAAAAAGCTGAACAACCTGTCAATGGGGGCAGGGTTTTCATTGTTCTCACAGTAAGAAGATTGTCCCTTGCTGTATCTGTCTGGTCAAGCAAACAGATTCCACATCTGAGCTCATTAGCTAGGTAAATATAGCCCCAAATGTGTAATTAATAAAGTCACCAGCATATAGTGGTCAAAAACTCTGTAGATGGCAGACAGTAAAAGGTTAATATTTTTGGTTCTGAGCAATAATCTTGTAAAACTATAATCTACCTCAGAATTCACCAATTCAACAGTAAATAGGTCTTAGAGATCTTTAGAGGAAACCCAAGATTTTCATTGGAAAAGATATTTAATTTCTTATACAACACTAACACTATACATAATTCAAGATGTGTTCCTACATTTTTACACTGCAATTGCTCTAACCGTTCGCCTGAGAAAAATCACTTCTTGCAGGTGGTAACGAGCAGCTTGTGTATCCCATAAGACTCGGTTTGTTTGCTTTATTTCTTCTCAACACATTAGTAGGAGTTCTACTCAGTAACTCTGCTAAAGAAAAGATTTAGAAGGCACATTTCACAGAGCAGCTATAGTCTTATTTTTAAGTATAGAAAGACCTAGGGTATCTTTTTACAACAACAATGTAGCAAAATAAATTAACTCTTCCCTGCTAGGGAGGTCATTGATGCATTGTTTTGCAATGTGTTAAAGACCTCTCTAGCATCCAAGAGGTTAAAGTAAACTAATGTCCTGAGTTTTTCTATATATTATCTGATTAGTGATAGAGGTGGAATAAAAAGGTTGTGAATTGCAATTTTGCTTTGATAGTTAGGTAGTAAACAATATTTACAGTGCGACATCAATGCAGTGATTATGTCTATATAATGTCATCCAAACAGAACATACAATTCTCAGATAGATACTGCAATGCAGATGGATCATACTATTAACTTGGACTTTGTGATGCTCATGTCTCTGACAAATGAATGACTGAGTCCCATGGGAGTCAGTCAATCATGTATGGCTGCTGTTGACATGGGCCAGCCATTCAACACGTCCGCACCCTACTTGTGACAGCATCATCAGAGGAAAACACAGTAGTACAGGTAAGTAACATGGGCAGCATGAATGAAGCAACGTCACTGCTGCACTTGAAAAAAAGTGTAAGAAGTGAAGATAGTTTTTAGAAATATTTCTATCCATAATCTGTGATTGGTAATTTGTTGTTTCCAGAATTAGGTGATTAAGGGACATGTTCTATAAAGATATGCAGTAGCGCCTGTCTCCTTATAACATCTCCACTGAGATCTACACCAGTTAGAGAAGAATTTGGAATGGAAATAAGTGCCAGGGCTCTGAACCACCTAGATATCAATTTATAATTGTTTTCTCTAAAAAAAAGCAAAAATGTATACCATGAATGTTACTTACCACTCTGTCTTTGAAATGTAAACTTCCTTGCTTTGGATAAAATCTAGTAATGTTGCCGTCTCTAAACCATCTACCATAATACTGAAGCAAGAATCAGCAAGCCTTCAGGCACCAACATTGGTACAATGAGTTATCACAGTTACATGGTGGGCATTCAAACTACGCAACTGGGATGAAAAAAAAGTATAATAAATATATTAAACTATACTGAATGGTGATCCCTTCTCTCCAGACTCTCACCCACATACACATCTGACATTTTATCAGTATTCATGTGCATCAAATATATACTCCTTGCTAATACAACAAAAGAAACCTGCCAGTTCACATCTGGCATATTAAAATCTCCCATCATTTCCTCCATTAACACTTTATCTAATGACTTATCTAGTGCTTCATCTTGTATTGTAGTGTTATAAATTATTTATATCTGAACAACCTTATGAATAGTTTCAATAGTTATTATAATCTTTAGTTTTCCCTTAGTACCCTGTAATAATGTAGAGTTTATGTTAAGTTTTGTATAAAAAACAACTTCTCCTTGCTTCCCTTGTGTGTCTTCTCTGTAAAGATTACTCTCAGGTATACCTCTGTCCCAGTCATGGGAATCATTGAACCAAGACTCAATTATAGCCACCACATCCAAATTATCCCTAGCTATTAGTGTTGCAGTTAGTTCAGGAAGTTTGTTCTCTAAACTATGACACTATGATTTGATATACCATATTTTGTATTAAGATTATTACTTTTTAAACTAACTGAAATATCTATGTCAGGGCAGCTGACTAAAGCTTCCATCTGGCTATCCCCCCCCCCAAACCCCATCTAGATTAAATGACTGTTAATGTAGTTTCTAAAATCCTCATTTACTACTTCTGCTTCTGTACTAGATGGATGCAAACAGTCTTTTAAAGAGTTCTTTCTCACACATGTGGCTGTCATAACCAATAGATCCAGAGCCTCTCTCTTTACATCACGTATAAAACCAAAATTTAAAAAATCAGCTATGAAACATCCTATCCTCTTTATTTCTCTACATGGGTGAAACTGCAGAAAAAGACACAGATGATGCAACCTGGCCAAGATCATTTCCTACATGTCAAAACTTTTCCTGACCTTATTTGTGGCTAAATCATTTGTCCCAAGATAGGCAAGATCCATCAATCTCACTTACATGTCCTACTCCTTCGACAATCTTTATAGTGTACCTTATATCCTTCTGAGAAGTAACTCCAGGAAGACACCTAAACTCACCATTTCCATCATCCTCTTCCAGATCAACACCTGTTACAAAAGATTCCAATGAGAAGCTTCTGCCTCCTGGCTTTATTCTTTCCATTGGTGTCAACTACAACAACAACAACAACCTGCTGACCTGGAAGAGATAGCTCATCAACAGTAGACAAAGTAAGGTTTACACCAGAGCAACAATTGTCATCTGCAAGTACAGAAAAAGTATTATGCAACGGTACCAATTGTGAAACATGTCTATGATTCACAACCCTCACTCTACCAGAGCCAACAGCTGTCCAGACTGCCTTCATCCTAGCTGGCCACGGAGACAGTTACGCCTGATCAACTGGTAACTGCACATTGCAGCCAATGAGCTTCTAGCGGGTTTAGTCATCCCTTCCGCTAGATGCTGAATGGCTGTGTGGTGTGTAACCCCACAGCCCAGCCAGTGGAAGTCTGGTTACAATTTTGAACAGAGACTGGCCATATAAAATCCAGTATCTGTTCAATTTTCCTCATAATGGCTTCGACAATGGACCACAAGGTATCTAAGGTGGGAAATTTTTGCTCTGATTTCCTGCCTGAGGGGTGGCAGCGGCATGCGCAGTGTACAGTTCAGCCATATCTTAGAAGGTATTTCTTCAGTAAACATGGATATTATTTTTATTCATGGTGGCACTCTATTTTGGTAGCTTAGAAGACAGAAGAAGACTCAAGATATTTGATTAAAGAAGATGATTTGAAATGGATGACATAAAAATGTTATGCAGTGTAATGGGCGTTAGGATAGTGTTATCACTGTGCCCGTACTCTTTCTGCGACATTCTGTCAGTCTACTCTCATGCTCTACTCCTATTGGCTATACTGTGTGTGTCCGGCCCAGTATGGCCTTTAAATACTGGGTTCTGGCACCTCTCCGGTGCCCTTTCGTGGTGTTCCAGTACCAGCGCTTGTTCCTGATTTCAGTTGTTCTCGGTGTATCGACCCGGCCTGCCTGGCTACTCTGCATCTCATCTCCTGCTTGTGAACCGACCCAGACTGCCTGACCATTCTGCTTCTCCGCTCCTGTGTACCGACCTGGCTTGGCTGATGTTCCTGCTCTGTGTACCGACCGGCTTGGCTGATGTTCCTGTTCCGTGTATCGATCTGGCTTGGCTGACGTTCCTGCATCGTGTACCGACTTGGATTGGCTGACGTTCCTGCTCCGGGTGCACCAGCCCAGCCTCCGGTTGAGGGCGGTGATCCTTTCTCGCTGTCTCTGACAGCTGTGCAGTTTTGGTCTCGGTTGCCTCTGTGTCACCCCAGCGACATTTCTAGTGGCTTGTCATTCTATCCACTCCCAGCTGGTTGCCACCTCAGGGCAAGTTGCTCATTCTGTTACTGTCATGGCAGTGCTCAGTTGCTCAGTCTCCATTACTGCCACGCCAGTCTCCAGTCGCTTAGTCTCCGTTACTGCTACAGCAGAGTGCAAGTGGCCCAGTCTCCATTTACTGCTACAGCAGAGTGCAAGTGGCCTAGTCTCCATTACTGATATGGCAGAGTGCAAGTGGCCTAGTCTCTGTTTACTGCTATGGCAGAGTGCAAGTTACCTGGTCTCTGTTACTGCTATGGCAGCGTCCACATCACTCAATCTCCGTTACTACTACGGCAGTGTTCACGTGGCCTAGTCTCTGTTACTGCTCCGGCAGTGCTCTATGTTGCTCAACCTCCGTTACTGCTCAGGAAGTTCACCATTACCTGCTAACTTATCATTGGGCGTTACTCGTATTTAAGCTCTCTATCCTAGGTGAGCTTCTTAACAGGCCTTACCACACATGGGACTGTTTTCACCTGCTGACTGCTATTAACCCATGCAGTACCGATACACTGGGACTCTTTCATGATCTGCCTGACCCGTGTCAATGTAACGTGTTATGGATTCTCTCTTTATACTGGACCTGTGTGGGCATATCTATATGTAACCTGTCTTGTGTCTGTATTATATTGAGAATATACTACAGGACCTGTGAGGGTTTTTGTATTCCTAATTGCTTAATAAAACTGTGTTTTATCCAAACCTACTGTGTCTGTGTGCCAAACAAACCGTTACAAGTGTTAGGGCTAGTACTGTTTCATTTTATTGTTAGGGGTAGAACAGTGTTAGTGTTTGGGATGGTGACTGTGTTTTAGCTCATGCTCACTGTTTGACACTGTGTCAAACATCAAATGTTAGCTGCTTTCCTTTGATGTTCCATTTCTCAAGCTTTTTAGCATGAGTTTTGGGAACAAAAACCCCACAAAGTCTTGTTTTGTATCCCAACACTTCTTGTGGTTCCTGTTGGTAGTGCAACTTGATTCCTACGGTAACACAGGGTGTGTACCACCTGGTATCCATTTATGTCCTACCAACAGTTTTCCCGGTGACTATTGAATCGAGCTCCTGGTGAGAGATGCATTAAGGTGTGATAAAAGTTAATAAAAGTGGAGATAACTTCTTCAGTGCAATAACCTCTTTAAGTTCAATGTTAGTCTATGGAGCCAAGATTTCTCCAACTTGAGAGATATTAGTGCACATGTTCCATAGAGTAACATAGGAATTGGAGAGTGTATCACACTGCAGAAGTCTTCTCCACTTTATCACCCCTTTTTCACACCTTAGTGCATAACCCCACACATGTTTTAAAAATCATTTAGGTTTCAAGCCTCACTTAGGATTTCAAAGCAATATTTAACTCACAGAGCAAGCTCTTCCAGAGTGGATGAAATGTTTTTATAGGTGAAACACTTGTTGGAGGAGAATACTACAGACTACAAAAACATGGAAGGAGGAAAGTCTAAAAGAAAAACCCTGTATGTGTTTGATTTCTGTACATTTTTATAGTTCAGAGGTTACATATATAAATGTCACTTTATATTTTCAAGATATACTGGAAATTTATATTATTAATATTATCATATTATTTATTTTTCCCTTTATTTTTATGAGGGGTACAGTCTGTCTGCAGCAGGCTGCAGGGTCCACTTGAGGTCAGCCACCTTATAAAATCTTACTATTGAGAATCATATTTGGTCCTCAATAATTAGAAGAGATCATAGGCTGCCATGGAAAGTCTGGGATCCCTTACTACACAACCACTGTTACACACAAGTGTGTGCTGGCGATATTGATACCTCTTGCCACTACCTCTTTTCATTGTGATCTGCCAGATGAAAATTAGTTAATGTTTAAGAAAAAGAGAAGAAAGCCTTTTAGATTGCCTGGAGATTCCAACTATCAATAACAGTTGATTTGAGTCTCTTGTTCACTGTCTGGGAGGACTATCACTTCTGACACCATCTCCAATCAATTAAAAGGGATGCTGCCATTTATAAACTGTTCCTGCCTTTGGTGAATGTGCCAAAAAAGGGTGCTGCTTATAGACAATGGCATAGTCCTTAAGGGAATAAATGCTAGAGAGGACTTTAATGCATTGCTTTTCAGTGCATTGGACGTCTCTAGTATTCAGGAAGCTAAAAGTCGCTTTTAAAGGAGCAGTAAACTTTTTTTTATGAAAACACATATTTTATAGAGCATTTCCTGCTGAATAAAACAAGAGTATTCCCATCTCTGTCAGATGTTTTATTCAAAATTTATAGCAGTTGAAATAACCAGGAAGTGAATTTACTGTGTTTACTTCCTGATAGTTCTAACTGACAGGAAGTGACAGGCAGTTTCTATCACATTCTACGGAGAACTGTATGTCTCTGACTTTTCTGACTTTCCTCTCCATTAGAATCTAATAGGAAATCTAATTAGAATTTGACCGCTAGAGGGCACTGCTAATGTAAAAAAAAACATGGGTTTAAACTGTAATAACTCTGGAAATATAAATCTCTCAGCAGTGGGAGTACCTTTATTTTACTTAATAGGAAAATCCCTACAATATATATTTTTTCATAAAAACAAGTTTACTGCTCCTTTAAATCCATAGGAGATTTGGTCATTTTTATTTGTCCTCAATAGTGCAGTTGGTTTGACCAAGAATTGCTTGAATTCATCTTAACGTATCAGCCTTAGTAAATCACAATATGCACTTATTTATTTAGGTGGACTACATGAGATTGCACTTTGAATCTACAACGGCCTGTGTCTTGCAGAGTGCAGTAAAGAACACATTTTTTTGTTTTAAGAGGATTAGTGTCTCCTTTTGTGGCTGATTTCTGTTTGCTTCTGAGGGGATACAGTATCTGGTGACACAGCTTTACTTTTCAGCATTATTGGCAGGACTCTCAGCCTAACCGGATAAATTCCCATGTTTTGATAAGTGATTCATTTCCCTATTATTTGGAATGTGAGGAGATTTTCTGACAAAGCAGAGGAAGTCAACTTGGTCTATCATGTGGGATGAGTCAGTTCAAATATATGTCAGATCTCAGAAAAAACCTTCAGTACAGTTCTGCTCATTTATGCCAAGATGCTCCAGGTCTCTTGTTAGATGGACAACAGAGATCCAAGTAATTGTATACACTGTATCACTACTGTAGATATGTCTGGATTATATTTTATAGAATGATAATTTTCACTGTAGGTAAGGCCTGTTTATTTCCATTAATCAGCCTTTTATGTAAATACTGTAAAACTTTAGACCTCATTTGATTCTTTACTTACTTTTATAATTAGAAACAGGTATACATTTATGATTTTGCCAATTAAATAATTCAAACTAGTTGAAGAGCCCATTACACTGGCCACAGTGCCACTACCAGCCAGTCACGGGGCAGTCATGCACTGTAGAGGCTGCCCACGCCGCGGCTGATACAGTGCCAGCCGGTCACGGTGCAGTCATGCTCAGTAAAGACTGCCAGCGCCGTGGCTGATACTCGTCACTGGCAGCTTCTACTGCTCGTGACTGTGGTGTTACACACATTTTAGCGAATTATTATATAGGATTATCTATGTACTAAATGCTATAAAACGTGAAAGCAAAAATGTCTAATTACATTAACGGGTAGCGAACACTAAATATGAAAAAAATAAAAAGATAACAAAGGAGAATTAACACCTCCTAACAGTAACCCAAATTATCTTACTAGGGCTGGAAAATCCTAATTTCCCTATGAATTTTACCCTTGTTTCTTGGCTCAAGAAAAAACCTCTTCAATCTTCCCTGGATGTCACTTTCATTGAGGCAAACAAGAAAGTTGCTATAAAGACCACAGGACCACAAACTCATCTTGTTGCATCCTATATAATAATTCGCCAAGTTGTGTGTAACGCCCGACATGCGCAGTAGACACTGCTGCGCGTGCGGCAGTCATGCGCAGTAGAGACTGCCCGCGCTGCGGCTGATACAGAGCTGGGCGCTCCAAAGGAGCGTCCAGCTCTGTATCAGCCGAGGCGCGGGCAGTCTCCACTGCGTGTGACTGCCCCGCGACCGGCTGCCAGAGGCACTGTGGCCCGTGTAACGGGCTGTTCAACTAGTATAATAATATTAACCCTGTATGGACTAAAAAAAAGTCTGTAATGTTTTTCTTCTAAATGCATTACACAGCCTGTATGTCCTTAAAATTTATGAGGTTTCATGTACGCTGCCTGCTTCTGTTTGAAAAAACTGCCAGCAACTGACATGACTGCCTTTGTGGATATGACATTTAGTAATGATTGAATATGTTAATTATTCAAAAATAATACAAATAAAAGCTAATGTAAAATAAGTTATTTGGAGTGCTGACCCAATGATTCCCATTCCCTTGCATTGTTCTTGTCCTTCTGGGAAAGTATATTAAAGATATATATATCTGTATGTATATATATATATCTGTATGTATATTTCAGCCTATCTGTACCTGCTGCTATTGCTCCAGTGCCACCATTTTTGATGAGATGGCAGCTGTGACAGCAGGGGGCCATCTGTCAAACTTGTCATCCTCAACCAATACCAAAGAGCAACAAGAGACTGGTGGCGGTGATGAGAGTGAGGGCCATGGTGGAGCAACTGGTGTGGAGGAGAGTATGAGAGTGTATTTGGTGGAAAGCTTTAAGAATGAGAGACTGAGATGCAAATGAGGATAGGCTCCACTGCCACCACAAGCAGCGACACTGGTGAGTTTGCTACTTCTGTAATTCTTGCTGCAGAGTCGTCAGACGCATTCATCTGTCAAAGCAGCAGGACAATGATAAACAGGCTTGTAGCCATAGACCACCGTGTCCACCATAGGACTGGGTCCAGAAAGCAGGGAAATGTGACTGGTACAGGCTCCACTTTTACCCAATACTCCTGGTACTATCTCTAGTGCTGAGGATGAGGTTAACAGCAACATCACATGTCCCAGCTAGTGAATGTGATTCTGGAAAAGAAGACAAAGATAAAGAAAAAGAAGGGCATTCTTCACCACTCCCCTCATTGGTGGTAGAAAGAATACATTAGTTTTATTAAGTCTTCTATCTTGACATTGTGTGTTTTTAATGGAATGGACAAAGTCCATAGCAACAGCAGTACTTGGTTTCTTGGGGGTTAGCTTTAGATTACTGACCTAAACATCAAGGTCTTTGGTTGCAATTGTGTTTATTGCTTAATATGAGAGCAAATGTATTAATTGTTGTAATATTTCCCAGTTCTTCCCTTATATAACAATGTTTCCTTCTGTGCACATTGCAGTTGCTGATAAAGGCATAGTTCCTTCCTGCTCTCAAGGGGAAAAATAGTATTCCACCAAACCCCTGATTTCAGAGGGGGGGGGGGGCAGGAGGATATTGGGAGAATCATAATTGGCCAACTTATCTCCAGATGCACCTGAAGTGGTGTTGGGGTTTGTTGTGGTATTTATGCTACTTCAGCAACATTAGAGCTAGTTGTGAATAGAAACATCATTGTACCACCACCTGTCTTGTATCAGTGCTGATGATCCCAGTCCAATGTAGCAGCCTAATTGTACTGCTGCTTAGATGACTCAAAAAAAGGTTACAACTTACACTGAATGTAGTAGATGTCTGTTTTGGCTGTAGACTGGTTTGATTGATGTATTTATATCAGCAGGAATCATAGCACTAACAACTAAACCAATTATTTGCATTATCATCTGAGTCTAATGTCATCTTGCAGTATATTATCAGGTTGTTGTCAAACATTAATCAGTGGGCATAGCTGTGGTACATGGTAGCAACTCCTTTCAAATCCCTCCTCTTCCTCATCCTCGGTATTGCTGTTAATAGTACATATGCTGTGGTTTTCCCTTTCATGTGTGGTTTTGTCCAAACCTGCTACCTGGTACAGAGATGGTATTAGATCTTGATTTGTTTTTAGAAATATACATCTACCAACACTGCTGCTTGATAGCCATGTCCTACTGTCATTTACAATATAACCAGCTGCACTGAAAACCAGTTCAGACTGAACACTTGCAGGTGGAAAGCTAAGGATTTCCACAGCAGTACGGGGCAGTACTGGCCACACACACTGTTTGTTTTTTTTGCCAGTAGTCAATGGGGTCATTGTAACGGTAACCCTAGGAAGCCACGCTGCCCAGGGCCGTTGTGCTGGGTTTCTCCCTCCTGAGGTCGGCTACAAGTGGGTAGCCTGGTAAATCCACCATAAAGAGCTGGAATCCCTCCTGTTAGGATGTGGGCTGGAAAGCCGGCTTGAACTCTGTAGCTGGATAATAGGCTGGAAACAGTCACTGTAAACAAGGCTGGAACACAGGAAATCTGCCCACTGGAACCCTGGAACATCAGATGCCTGAATGGGGGACACAGGGGTCCATTTAAACCATTCAAAATGAGGACAGGACACAGATTCAAGTCCAAAACGACTGCTGCTTTATTGAGTCAAAAATCAACTCTTTTATACAGTTGTTCACACAATACCCAGTGAGGGTAGTACAAAGACATACTGGGAGAAATTAATAGTGTCTGGCTGCAATACACATCTAAAAAATGAAACATAAACAGTAGAACAAAAGACACAATGGGGCTGTACACAAAGACAGACATTCTACATAATTTAATCTTGCCGCTCTGAATCCTGACCAATAGGATTCAGAGTGAAAAAATACAAAGACCAGTCCTGGCCGAGTGAGTCACCAGATGCCTGGACATCTATGCCAAACCCCTGCATACATTACACGGGTGGTGGCCAATCAGCAGCCTGCCTACTTTCCCATGAAAAGTCTATGGGTGCTGTAACCATGCAGTTCAGTCTCTGTTCTCTTGGCGAAACCCAGTCTTTTTAACGAGAAGGTCAGTTCTTCAGGGAGTTTCTTGAGAGGCCTGACAAGGCCTCCATTTAACGGCCTAGGGGTCCGTTACATCACCCTCTGCCTCCATTTCCAAGCCCCTCGGTAGGGAAATCAGTTGTTTCCAGAGTTACACAAACTCCTGGTCCAAGCTGCATAACCAATAGCCCTCTTGTCCAGGGATGGGTAACAGAAATAGCCCCCTTGTCCAGGGCTGTGCAACAACAAATAGCCCCCTTGTCCAGGCCTGGAAAACAACAGATGCGCCCCTTGTCCTGGGCCAGGAGTAAAACTGGGGTCCTTGGTCCTGGGCCAGGGAAATTGGCAATCCTGGGTCCTGGCGGGCACCAGGTTGGGAGGCCTCTCCAGGGTCATGGTCCAGACAGAGTAGGGGTCAAACTTTCCTGGGTCTAGGACCAGTGGCTCAGGGTCCATAGCCAGTCCATAAGGTGGATCCCCTTGTGGCAACCGGATCTCATGGCTCTCAATGGCCTGGGGATCAAAGTGTGGGGAGATGGGCACATCTCTCTCTTTTTGTTGGGCAACTGCCCCACAGGGCAAGGAGAGAATGATGCTCCCACTCTCCTGGGCTGAGGCAACATACAAAGGGCCGCTGGAAAAACTGTGGACTCTTTTGCCCAGGGTAGAGGCATTCAGAGGACTGGTGAGGAGCGCACTCCCACTCACCAATCCAGGACAAACAGGCTTTGGGCTACTGGCAAAACTGGGGCAACTCCCAGCTTCCTTAGGGAGGACGGTGGTCCCCCTCCCTCTGGATGGATCAACAGTTGGCCTAGTGGGGAATGACTTCCCACCCACCAAGCTGGGGTCAAAAGATCCAGGGGCAACAAGGGCATCCCTGGTGAGGACCGTGGTCCCACTCACCAAGGCTGGGGTATCAGGAAAACGGGCAACAGGCTTTGGACTGCTGATGAGGACAGTTGTCCCACTCATGACCGCCAGGGTTTCACAGGGCCTGGTGGGCTCTCTCCCATCCACCAGGCCAGGGGTCACATAGGGGCTGGTGTGCTCGCTCCCTCCCACCAGTTCACAGTCCACAGCGACAGCACAAGGGGCAGCAGAACTGAATTGTGGCAGTCTGCTGGGTTCCTCTTCTTCCAGGCCATCAATTTCCTGGCTTCTTTTCTTTTTGCAAGGGAACACTTGGCCAATCTTCCTGGCAAACGTGTTCATGCATCTGGAGAGCACACCTTTCTTTTTCTCCAAGGCAGCATCCTCAGGGAACAGACAGGGGCTGCTGGTGGGGACCTGCATCTCATCCACTGCAGCAGGGGTTTCCCAGGCCCTGGTGAGCTCGCTTCCACTCACCACACCTGGGTTCACAGGGGGGCTGGTGGGGAACGCATTGCCACCCACCAGTTCACAGTCCATAGGGTCAACAAGAGGGCCAGCAGCACTGTTCTATTTCAGTCTGCTGGGGTCCTCTTCTCTCAGGCCACAAACCGCAGGGCCATTCTCTGCGTTGAGAAAGACCGCAGTCCCATTCCTCAGGGCCGTATCATCCGTGCCCCTGGAGAGCACACATTGCTCCTTCTCCAGTGCAGTGTCCATTAACAAAGGGGTCATCTTCATGGGGCTGATGGTGAGCTCACTCCCACTCACCAGTTCAGGGATCACAACACAGGGTTTGCTGGTGAGGACCTTCGTCTCACTCACTGCAGCAGGGGTTTCAGGGGGCCCGGTGAGGAACATATTCCCACTCACCGGTTCAGGGGCAATGGTACAGGCTTCCTTAAGCACACTCAGGTAATGCTGCTCCACCATCATCACCAGACGGTCCACCATCTCTTCTGAGGAATGGGGTCCCAGAAAGGGTAGCATTTTCTGAACTCTCCACTCCACAGGGTCAACAAACTCCTCCCAGGGGGTTTCACTTCCAGGATCATCGAGAGGGAGAAATGAACAACGGTGGAAGGCGACGCGGTCCCTTCTTGCTACTGTTACACTGGTGGCAGCATCTGTAGGGATCTCAGTACCTGGCATATAGGGTTGCCATGGGGACCAAAGCTCTGACTCTACCTTTCTTTTGGTACTCATATACCTTGTGCAGCAAACTGGCATATATTTGCTCCACATCACACTCACAGCTGGCCAGGTCGCTTAGATTTTCCTGTAGGCTTATGGAACCGTACTCCCACAGCATGTCTTGTCTCCTGGCTCTAACCTCCCAGTAGCAGCTGGAGTCTTGATAGCAAAAGTCAGTATCCAACGGAAATGTATCCCAAATCAGTCCTTGGGCGCTGCATCCCCAATGAGGCGGTGGGAATGGTGCTGGGTGACCCAGGGAAGTACTCCTTGTCCATTTTCCCATACAGAGACCAGTATCCATCATGTAGCATCATCTCCTCTTTGATGCAGTCATCCAGCTCCAGTTCCCATTCTTCCAGGGGTTGTTCGCCCAGCAGTGGCTCCTACAATACCCATAAGTCCTCATATAGCTGTGGGTCAAAGGTGTAGGGTCTCATGGCCTCTGGGAATGCTGTTCCTGCCATGTCTCACCGGTACCATCAGAGTTGGTGAGGGAGATGATCCCACCGCTAGCCACCAGTGTAACGGTAGCAAGAAGGGATTGCGTCGCCTTCCGCCGTCGTTCCCGGGTTTCTCCCTCTCGACAGCCAGGCAAACAGGGAAAGAGTCAAAGGGATGCACAGCCAGAGCGGGGTCGCAAACTGGTACCATGGGCCATAGAGAGTGAGGCCTCTACTCCCGGTTGAACGGATAACAGGAAAATGTTGCAGGAACCGAGGAAGGTTGAACGGCTTCGACCTGACTGTAGCTCGTAGTCGCAGAATCTCTGGAACACAGGAAAGAGAAGATTGAGTCCACGTTGTCGTCTAACAGCATATGAAGTCGGGTCGCAG
Organism: Rhinophrynus dorsalis; assembly: GCA_037306005.1. Lineage (NCBI taxonomy): Eukaryota > Metazoa > Chordata > Amphibia > Anura > Rhinophrynidae > Rhinophrynus > Rhinophrynus dorsalis. The sequence goes on along the minus strand of CM074725.1, from coordinate 143,858,320 downwards.
GAAGCTGGCAGAAGGCGGTCGACGATTCAGGATACTTGGCGCAGATGGGTATCAGAGTGGACACTTTAGACCATAAGCAATACAAGACTCCAGGACTCCTTGTTTACTCAGAATAAGACTGACTTTATTGTACAAAACCACACATATTTATACAGATCAACTACATTGAAATACATGGGTCAACCAGATACAATAGGGTGAGGGGCAGGGATAATATAATCCAAACATAAGACAAGAAACCAGCAGCAAATGGTAAGGGCTGACACAATGAGAACATTCACAGAGGTAATCAAATCACAACATAAAATACAAAGGACTGACAACAGAGTTTCAGGTTATACAATAGGTGGCTCCCAGACAGAGGGGCGTGAATGAATTAACACACAGCAGGGGATCTCAGTACAGTTCACAATGCACTGGCTTGAGTGGCTACAATACACATTGAAAGTAACTTTAGCTCATCTCAAATAATTAACCCTTACTGCCCATTTCCTTGGAAGCAAACCAGCAGTCCATGGTTGTCAGTCTCTTTGGGCCCAGAAATGTCCACATTCTCTAGGGTTCTTGGGATAACAGTTCCAGGCCCAGACAAGGGCTCCAGTAATGGACTATGCTCCGTTACTGTGATAATTTCTGCCTAGAACATGGATATTCTTCAAGTTTGCTAAAACCATCTCACAGGCAGTGGGACCATTCCCAGGAGCTACCAGCCACTACTCTGATAGCAAGTCCCATAGAGATGTGCCACAACCACAAATATTAGACTGCTGCTCCTGAGACACATGAATTGCTTTCTGTGATAGTGACGATGACATATGTTCAGAAACATGTTTGAATGTTCTTGTTGTTGTTGCTGCTGCTGGCATAAATCCTTTGTTCACTTATTTTTCTTGATGCTTTAAACTAGTTTTTTGGCCCTAGATTTCTCTCTCTTGTCCTCCACAATGCAACTCTCCACTTGATCAATGTGCATTTCTTTATATTCTTTGACAGAATCTGATTCCTCAGAGAGATGCTGCTGATTGTCACTCCTTGGCATAAATTGGTCACGCTTTGGCAGAAATTCTGAAGCGTTATGTTTAAAGTAGGGTGGAGTAAAGTAGAAAGAATGTATTCCTCATTGCTTTTAATGAACATTATGCGAGGATCCTGCTCAGTGCATGCTAACATGTCTTTGAGTAGCTGGTGTATGTCTGTGTTGTCATTATTGTAAGATTCATAAGCCATGGCCCTCAGTTTTTCCTGCCCCTACACAACTAACCTGCAAGGCGGCCTTCTCTAAAGGTTTCAACAGCTCACATTGGTCACACATTAGCTGCCATTGCCGAGGTGACTATGATGCTTCCAGTTCCATGTATACTAAATAATTGCCTTATTCTGCTTGTACAAATGCTCTAGCATGTACAAAGTGGAATTCCACCTGGTTGGGACCCCCATTTTCACAAGTCATGGACAAGTTATTCAGTCTTGTATGGAATGCAATACATATAATACAGTGCAATGAGCACTGTACGAGTGGCTAAAATGTGCACTGATTTTGCAAGAGATATTAAGCATCTCTTTGAGGCTTTCATATTCTGAAAGTAACCTAGCCACAACTAAATTTAGCACATGGGCAAAGCAGGGTACATGCACCATATCCCCTATTCTCAAGACAGCTATTATGTTGGAGCCATTATAAGCAAACACAAAACCAGCTTTCAAGGAATGGTGTACAAATCATTTCTGTATCATCTGCTCTAGTTTATTTACACATCTATGGCTTTGCGGGATTGTCTCTCAAAATTATGCTAGCACAAAGTTGTGTGCCAATGGTATAGGCTATCCTGCTGATGTATTTTCTTAGTATTGCAAAAAGAAGAGGCAAAATCACTGATTGTGCAGATCACCTGATGCTGCATGCTATTCTTTCCCACTGGTGGAGGGAGGGAAATCCAGTGAGTAGTAACAGTCATATAGTCTGTACTCTGCTGTATGAGGTTTTCAACCCTTTGTATACCACACTAACCACCTGCTTGTAAAATTCTGGCACAGCTGTCCTTGAAAAATTACAATGGCTTGGGATATGCCTGCTGGGTACAAGACATCATCAGTTCTTTAAGACTTTGGATTTCAACAAAAGAATAAGGCAGCATGTTAGCTGTCAATATCATGGCAACTTTGCCATTCTGAAAGTGTATTTTGATATTATTTTTGGGACGTTTTTGATTCCTTCCCAAGAACACAGATAGTGTGGGTTTGTAGTATATGGCAGAAGAACTTGTAACTTTATTCCTTTTACAACATGACTTGAGGAGGTGGTGGGGATGGCAATGGCATGTGTGGGCAGTCTATGACTCTTGTCATCTCCTAACACAAACTCATATTCTTCTGCAGCAGGAGCCATAGTTGTTATTTCGAATGAAAGATATCTTGGAACGCTCTCTGACACAAAACATCACTTCTCTTATGTGCCGCATAGTCCAGGGAACTTTTAGGAGTGCTTGTCCTAGTTGTGGCACCTGTGACATGTTGCTGGCGTGTCTTCCAGTGACCTGTAGAAGTGATTTAAGTGGGGTCTCAATGAGGAGGTGCCTCATGTGATCCTGCTTTCCCCATGCTCACATGTTTAGATTTTGGATTGTGAGTGAAGTATCTCTATACTGTAGGCTTCATGGACTGAGGGCTTCCTGAGGGACTACTACTACTACTACTACTACTACTACTACTACTACTACTACTGGGTCTAGATGTTGATGCAATTGTATTACTAGGTGACAAAGGTGCTACACTTCCAACAGCAGCAGAAACACTCATCAATCATCATAGCTAGTGTTGTGGATGTCAATGTCCTATGTTGCTGTTTGCATAGTGTATGTGGCTAGATGGGTGTCGAACTTGAAAGAGGTGATGATGCTAATGATTACTGACAGGATATCTGTATATTTTATGGATCTTTACTTGGCCATTTGATCTATCAAAGAGTTTATAGACAGGCTCAGCACTTCATTTCAGTGGTGGAAGACTGAACCTTTGCCTTTCAGCTACTTTTATGATATCCTCTCTCTCACTCTTAACTTCAGCAGTTTCTGAAGAAGAGGAGGATGCTGGAGGGATATATTCCAAATCAACATCATCATTTAATAATTAGGTCATCCTTAGCATCACTCGCCACTTCTTCCCTACTACTTATTTATACCTCTAGGCTTTTTGAAGTGTCAAAAAGTTTCTTTTTACTTCCCCTTAGAGGGAAGCATCATATGACGCCAGCAGTGCATTATACCTATTATATGAGACCAGCATACACGCTCGGACACACACACTGTCCTTGGCTATGTCTTTATTATCCCTCATTTAAATGAAATGCACTGGATGTTTATTTAGCACTCAAAGGGTTAAAGAGAACATTTCTGGTCTGAAATAATTTTAATTATGACCCGTATGGAAATGAACACATTGAAAGGTTCAGGGATTTGTCAATAATGCTCTTCATGAAGGTTGGATAAGATGCAGCACTAAAGTAAAAACAACATATATAGACCATTATATGAATTACTTTATTCATCATACATATTTCAGATATTGCAAACAGGATTTCATTAGATGTCTCCTACACTGTCAGCATAACTGAAGTTTAATTGCATTGAACATTTGTATTACAAACCAGAAAACTCTGTTTTGCCCACACTTCAGGTACAATTCAATTTTATAATCATTACCCTGATGTTTAATGATTGTGCCATCTAACTTTATTCTGCAAAGGTTAATATCTGCAGGAATGTTTGAAAAGGTTAATATATTGATTTGTGATGAAAAGTCTCCTGTAGAATTATTTATCTGTTGTTTTGTATTATTCCATTAGTGGTGAAATACACTGGAACCTGGCATAGTAACCCCTTTGTGGACAAAGCATTGTGGAGCAAAGAATTGTACACTCCACTGATCTGCAGAGATTACAGCATTGAGAGGCATATGCTGCCCTTGAAGTGGTAGTTATGTACCCTCTTTAATGGAGCATAAACTTTTTCAGGAAGGATTATATAATTATTATTTTCTTGGTTATACTGTTTAACTTGATTGATGTGTGTTTTTTTCTGCCTAATTTACTATGTAACTATGAAAACAATATGTATTAAAGGAGCAGTAAACTTTTTTTTATGAAAACACATATGTTATATAACTTTTCCTGCTGAATAAAACAAGGTCACTCCCATCGCTGTCAGATGTTTTATTCAAAAACTATAGCAGTTTAAATAACAAGGAAGTGAATTTACAGTGTTTACTTCTGGATAGACCTAACAGACAGGAAGTGACAGGCAGTTTCTATCACATTCTATGAAGAACTGTATGTCTCTGACTTTTCTGACTTTCCTCTCCATTAGAATCTAACAGGAAATCTAATTAGAATATGACCACTAGAGGGCACTGCTAATGTAAAAAACATGGGTTTAAACTGTAATAACTCTGGAAATATAAATCTCTCAGCAGTGGGAGTACCCTTATCTTACTCAATAGGAAAATCCCTACAATATATGTATATATTCCCCACATACACTGTGGACCCCACCAGCCGTATTATCCTGCCCACTGAAAGCCACAGATTCTACACATACACTATATGACCACCACCATCCTTATTCCAATACCCACTGGTAGCCACTGATTCCCTACATAAACTGTGTGACCCCACCAGCCTTGTTCCCCTGCCCTCTGGTAGCCAGCCCACAAATTCTCCACATATACAATGTGACACCCACCAGCCTTGTTTACCTGCCACTGGTAGCCATATGTTTCCCCCATCTATACCTTCTCTTCTGCTCTGCCCCATTCTGCTTTCTGTTTCAGTGTAGAGCCATGGGCACCACACTGCCTCCTCTGGTACTTCAGGTTCATGTTGATGACCTCATCGCAAAGCACCAGGAAGTGCTAGAAGAGCCAGTGTGGAGTGGATGGCTGTGGGCTGAAGCTGAGAACAGAGTAAGGCAGCAGCCTGCTGTTCCAAGCTATATATGCCCACAAGTTGCTGGGCAGCAGACAGCCAGCCTCAGGATAAACAGCAGGAGGAGTGAGTCTGCTGATTGTCTGACATTCGCGGCTGCCCACTGACACACTCAGGGCTTCAGCCCCCTTAGCCCACCCCTGGCGACCCCCCTGGGGTACACAATGCATTGCAAAGCAATGTGTTGCGTACCCCTCTGGCACTCAAAGGGTTAAGTAAGGAGGAGTTATGGCTCCCATTGGGTGATTCAATGGGGGAGTGATTTAAATCATGCAGGGAGTTGGCCTGCCCCCACTATCCAGCCCGCCCACCACTATCTAAGTAACTGAAAAAACAAAATGGCTGCCACTCGCTCATACACCACAGACACAAACACATCAGACAAAAAACACACACTCACACACACTCAATCACACTCTCACACTCTCACACACACTCAGTCATACACACTCAGTCATACACACAATAATTCACACACTCGCAATCTCTCACTCACACACTCACATTCTCTCACTCACACACTCACACTCAATCACACACTCAATCCCACACACTCACACTCTCTCACACACACTCACACACTCTCACTATCTCACTCTCTCACACACACTCTCACTCTCTCACACACTCTCACTCTCTCACACACACACTCACTCAATCACACTCACTCAATCACACTCACACACTCTCTCACTCACACTCTCTCATTCACACTCTCTCACTCACACTCTCACACTCAATCACACACACTCACGCAATCACTCACTCTCGTACTCACACCCCGGGAGCCAGCACGATCCACCTTCCACCATAGTCTCACTCACACCCCAGGAGCCAGCACGATCCACCTTCTACCATAGTATTTGCAATTCCCACATGCATTTCAACTACATGAATGAATGCCACTCACTCACACCCCGGGAGCCAGCACGATCCACCTTCCACCATAGTATGTGCAATTACCACATGCATTTCAACTATATGAATGAATGCCACAGTGGAGGCATAAGTACAAACACAAACTCATTACAATGACACATAAGTCACCCCCTTATGACTCACTTCTGTGTGTGCATGTGTGTCTCTGTGTGTGCCTGTGTGTGTTGCATGTCTGTATCACACTCTATGTGTCTACATGTTGTGCATTGCATGTATGTATGTATGTATGTATGACTGTGTCAATCTTTATGCATCTCAATGAATGCGTGTGCATTTGCGTGTGTGTCTCTGTGTGTGTGTTTGTCTTGCATCCGTGTGTGTGCGCATTAATTCCCTATATATCCTGACGGGCAACGCCGTCCCACATTGCTAGTTTTTTCATAAAAAAAGTTTACTGCTCCTTTAAATATTCTCCTGTTTCATAAAGCCTGCTACTGATGGGACATTTTTCATTCCTTGGTGTATTTTTAAAAATATTAAACTGCAGTTTTGTCACACCTGTTGAATTTTCACCTTTAGACCATGCTCCCTCCTTCTCTTTTGCTGGACTCCTCCTCTCATTTTTGATTGGTGTTGACTAGTTTTTATACTTCCCGATTATTCAAGTTTGTTTGTTGTTAGACCAGATGCAAAGCAATACATGTGCATCCCTCTGGCACACTAAGGGTTAACTGTGTGAGACATGATTTGTTGCATTATAATGGGGGACCAGCATATATTATGCATAAGGGGCAACATTTGTCGCATTGTAATGGGGAGGCAATATATGCTGTATATAAGGGGCAACATTTGTCGGATTGGAATGAGGAGGCAGCTTATACCGAACATAAGGAGTATCATATGTCAGACTGTAATCAGGGGAGATTTGAACTGTGGGGCAGCATGTTGGATATAAAAATTGTGGGGGAACATTACGGTTGTGTGTTAGCCCACATACACTTGCCCAGGCAGTGCCCATGGGGATTTCTGGCTAGCAGTAGGCAAAAGGAAAAGGCTGGAGAGTGTCAGACAGTGTACATGGGGATCTGTGGCTACCAGTGGGCAAGGTAACAAGTTTGGGGGCCAGGAAGGGTACATGGGGTTCTATGGCTACCAGTGGGTAAGGGAACCATGCTGGGGGAAGTGGTAGCCACAAATCCCCATGGGAGTGTACAATGTATAATATATGATACAGAGCTAAAAGGATAATTGCGTAGTGCTTGGTGTATTTGTTTTAACCCTTTGGGTGCCAAAGGAGTGAGCAATGCACATCTCTATGTCACTCAAAGGGATAAGAGAGTGATGCTGTCCATGGTGCTCAAAATATTCTCTCCCCTCTCCTAATGACCTAGTGGGGCAGCAGAGAGAATACTGTCAGACTTCATGACTGTATTAGTGTGAGCGAGAGCGTCCCTTTCACATCGACAGCAGTTCCCAACTCTCCCTGCTTGTGATTGATTGAGGGCTGTTACTGTATAGGAAAGTACAGGGAGATCCCAACTTCGCCTGAGACTGTGAACTCTGACAGAGGCTGCTATTGGAGTTTAGTGAATGTGGTGAAGTACCACATTAACATATAATAACACATCCCTTTACATACGATAATGGCTCATTATCCTGCATTTCCATGTGGAAATTAGTCATTACTAGTGTTGAGCGAGCATGCTCGGCCGATGCTCGGATCGGCACGAGCATCGCTCTGCTCGGCACATGGCGGTACTCGTACGAGTACCGCATGTGCTCGCCCGCCATGTTCGTGTCTCCTCCCCGCACGTTTTGCGCCTGCTGCGCAGCCAATAAACGTGCAGGGAGGCTCTGACATCGGTGTAATGCCAGCAGCCATGTTGGCTGCTGGCATTACACTGATTGGCTGGCCAGAACCCGTGGTCAGGTGCTGTATAGCACCTGACCATCGAGTTCGGCTCAGTCTGAGCCAGGGAGAGCTGAGGATAGGAAGGGAAAGGCAGTGTAGGGAGGAAAAAAACAAAAATTGTGAAAAAAAAAGAACCAAAAGTCCTTTTTAGGACTACTGTGTGTGGGGGCAGCAGGTTATTTGGTGTGGGGGGAAAAAAACAAAAAAAAAAAAAAAAAATATATATATTCTGTGTAGTGTGCAAAGTTGCAGATTAGAGCACATTCTGTTTAGTGTGCACAGTTGCAGATTAGAGCACATTCTGTTTAGTGTGCAAAGTTGCAGATTAGAGCACATTCTGTTTAGTGTGCAAAGTTGCAGATTAGAGCACATTCTGTTTAGTGTGCAAAGTTGCAGATTAGAGCACATTCTGTTAAGTCTTCAAACTAAAATATCAAAGTCACGTATTCCATTCAGTGTGCGTCGCCGCAGTTTAGCAGCACATTCTGAGTACTGTGCAGAGTTGCAGAATAGGAAGAAATACTGTTAAGTCTTCAAACTAAAATATCAAAGTCATATATTCCATTCAGTGTGCTTCGCCGCAGTTTAGCAGCACATTCTGTGTACTGTGCAGAGTTGCAGAATAGGAAGAAATACTGTTAAGTCTTCAAACTAAAATATCAAAGTCACATATTCCATTCAGTGTGCTTCGCCGCAGTGTAGCAGCACATTCTGTGTACTGTGCAGAGTTGCAGAATAGGAAGAAATACTGTTAAGTCTTCAAACTAAAATATCAAAGTCACATATTCCATTCAGTGTGCTTCGCCGCAGTGTAGCAGCACATTCTGTGTACTGTGCAGAGTTGCAGAATAGGAAGAAATACTGTTAAGTTTTTAAAACTAAAATTTAAAAGTCACATATTCCATTCAGTGTGCTTCGCCGCAGTGTAGCAGCACATTCTGAGTACTGTGCAGAGTTGCAGAATAGGAAGAAATACTGTTAAGTCTTCAAACTAAAATATCAAAGTCACATATTCCATTCAGTGTGCTTCGCCGCAGTTTAGCAGCACATTCTGTGTACTGTGCAGAGTTGCAGAATAGGAAGAAATACTGTTAAGTCTTCAAACTAAAATATCAAAGTCACATATTCCATTCAGTGTGCTTCGCCGCAGTGTAGCAGCACATTCTGTGTACTGTGCAGAGTTGCAGAATAGGAAGAAATACTGTTAAGTCTTCAAACTAAAATATCAAAGTCACATATTCCATTCAGTGTGCTTCGCCGCAGTGTAGCAGCACATTCTGTGTACTGTGCAGAGTTGCAGAATAGGAAGAAATACTGTTAAGTTTTTAAAACTAAAATTTAAAAGTCACATATTCCATTCAGTGTGCTTCGCCGCAGTGTAGCAGCACATTCTGTGTACTGTGCAGAGTTGCAGAATAGGAAGAAATACTGTTAAGTCTTCAAACTAAAATTTAAAAGTCACATATTCCATTCAGTGTGCTTCGCCGCAGTGTAGCAGCACATTCTGTGTACTGTGCACAGTTGCAGAATAGGAAGAAATACTGTTAAGTCTTCAAACTAAAATATCAAAGTCACATATTCCATTCAGTGTGCTTCGCCGCAGTTTAGCAGCACATTCTGTGTACTGTGCAGAGTTGCAGAATAGGAAGAAATACTGTTAAGTCTTCAAACTAAAATTTAAAAGTCACATATTCCATTCAGTGTGCTTCGCCGCAGTGTAGCAGCACATTCTGTGTACTGTGCACAGTTGCAGAATAGGAAGAAATACTGTTAAGTCTTCAAACTAAAATATCAAAGTCACATATTCCATTCAGTGTGTTTCAACGCCGTTTAACAGCCTATTCTGTGTACTCTGTACAGTTCCAGAATTATAAGAAATACTGTTAAGTTTTCAAACTCAAATATTAAAGTCACTTATTCCATTCAGTGTGTTTCAACGCCGTTTAACAGCCTATTCTGTGTACTCTGCACAGTTGCAGAATAGGAAGAAATACTGTTAAGTTTTCAAACTCAAATATTAAAGTCACATATTCCATTCAGTGTCTTTCACCGCCGTTTAACAGCCTATTCTGTGTACTCTGTACAGTTCCAGAATTATAAGAAATACTGTTAAGTTTTCAAACTCAAATATTAAAGTCACATATTCCATTCAGTGTCTTTCACCGCCGTTTAACAGCCTATTCTGTGTACTCTGCAGAGTTGCAGAATAGTAAGAAATACTGTTAAGTTTTCAAACTCAAATATTAAAGTCACATATTCCATTCAGTGTGTTTCAACGCCGTTTAACAGCCTATTCTGTGTACTCTGCACAGTTGCAGAATAGGAAGAAATACTGTTAAGTTTTCAAACTCAAATATTAAAGTCACTTATTCCATTCAGTGTGTGTCACCGCAGTTTAGCAGCCTATTCTGTGTACTCTGCACAGTTGCAGAATAGGAAGAAATACTGTTAAGTTTTCAAACTCAAATATTAAAGTCACTTATTCCATTCAGTGTGTTTCAACGCCGTTTAACAGCCTATTCTGTGTACTCTGCACAGTTGCAGAATAGGAAGAAATACTGTTAAGTTTTCAAACTCAAATATTAAAGTCACATATTCCATTCAGTGTCTTTCACCGCCGTTTAACAGCCTATTCTGTGTACTCTGTACAGTTCCAGAATTATAAGAAATACTGTTAAGTTTTCAAACTCAAATATTAAAGTCACATATTCCATTCAGTGTCTTTCACCGCCGTTTAACAGCCTATTCTGTGTACTCTGCAGAGTTGCAGAATAGTAAGAAATACTGTTAAGTTTTCAAACTCAAATATTAAAGTCACATATTCCATTCAGTGTGTTTCAACGCCGTTTAACAGCCTATTCTGTGTACTCTGCACAGTTGCAGAATAGGAAGAAATACTGTTAAGTTTTCAAACTCAAATATTAAAGTCACTTATTCCATTCAGTGTGTGTCACCGCAGTTTAGCAGCCTATTCTGTGTACTCTGCACAGTTGCAGAATAGGAAGAAATACTGTTAAGTTTTCAAACTCAAATATTAAAGTCACATATTCCATTCAGTGTGTTTCAACGCCGTTTAACAGCCTATTCTGTGTACTCTGCACAGTTGCAGAATAGGAAGAAATACTGTTAAGTTTTCAAACTCATATATATTAAAGTCATATATATCGTGTAAGATGAAGAAGGCGGGTAAAAAGGGACGGGGAAGTGGACGTGATCCTGAAAGTTCAGGGCGCGGGTCAGGACGCGGAGAAACTGTGCCTGGTGCCAGAGCACAAGAAAGAAAGACATCCACCATACCTAGCTTCATGTCTGATTTCACAGGGCGTCGCAGGACATCACTCTCGAGGTCCGACCAGTGCGAACAGGTGGTCGGTTGGATGACAGCTGATACTGCTTCCAGTCGGTTAAGCACCACCCTGTCTTCCACCAAGTCCACTCTCAGTAGCCAAGAGTCTGGTCAACATAATCCTCACTCTGATCATCCTTCCTCCCACCATACACGGTCTGGTCAAAGAAGTGATCCCACACTGGGATATAGTGATGAGCTCGTCTCATCACCAATCCTTCATTTGACCCTCTCTCCAAGCACGCTTGCAGAGGAACATGACATCTTGTGCCCTGATTCACAACCTCTAGAGGCTACCCAATCACAAGAAGATGACAGATGTGAACGGCATTTAAGGTCAAAGGAAGTAGTGGATGATGATGATGATGATGAGACACAGTTGCCATTAAATCAACCACTATTTCCGTCTCAAGACCTTGTTGAGGAGAATGTTATACAGTTGTCAATGACTGAGTATGTGGTGGGATCAAGACTTGAGGAGGATGATCAGAGTGAGGAAGTGGAGGAGGACTTGGTGGACGATGAGGTGACTGACCCCACCTGGGAAGGTGTAGAGCCGAGCGATGACAGCAGTCCTGAGGGTGAGCCATCTGCAGCACCGCAACAGGCTGGAAGAGGCAGTGGTGTGGCAACAGAAAGAAGGCGGACCGCACCAAACCGGCCCGCAAATGTTCCACGGAGCACCCCCTTGCGTAAATCTACCTTGCCAAAGGGTAGGTGTTCCGCGGTATGGCGTTTTTTTAAGGAAAGTGCGGACGACAAAAGAATTGTAGTTTGCAACCTGTGCCACACCAGAATGAGCCGAGGCATGAACACTAGAAACCTCACCACCACCAGCATGATCCGACACATGGCATCCAAGCACCGTAGTAAGTGGGAGGAACGCCTGGATCGCCCATCTGTGTCTGCAGGCCACACCACTGCCTCCTCTTCCCCTGTTTTCGGTGCCGGCCAATCGCCTGTCGAAGGCGCAGGCCCGCATACCTCCCGCCCTGCACCTGTAGCATCTGAAGCACCATCAGCGACCACATCCACTTCCCTGTCCCAGCACAGCGTCCAAATGTCGTTACCCCAGGCATTTGAGCGCAAGAGAAAGTACCCAGCCACCCACCCACAGGCCATAGCACTAACCTCACACCTTTCAAAATTACTGGCCATCGAAATGCTGCCATTTAGGCTTGTGGACACTGAGTCCTTCCGCAGCCTGATGGCAGCAGCTGTCCCTCGGTACGCGGTCCCCAGCCGCCACTACTTTTCCCGGTGTGCCATCCCCGCATTACACCACCATGTGTCCCGTAACATCACCCGTGCCCTGACCAACGCAGTTACTGGGAAGGTCCACTTAACGACTGACACATGGACAAGTGCTTGTGGCCAGGGACGCTACATTTCCCTGACGGCACACTGGGTGAATGTCGTGGAGGCTGGGAGCGACTCGGACCCTGGGATGGCACGGGTGCTACCCACGCCGAGGATTGCGGGCCCTACCTCCATCAGGGTTTCCACCAGCACCTATGTTATTGGCTCCTCCTCCTCCGTTTCCACCTCCGAATTCTCTACACACACCGCCACTCCCCCATCAGCCAGTAGCTGGAAGCAGTGTAGCACTGCAGTGGGGAAGCGTCAACAGGCCGTGCTGAAGCTGATCTGCCTTGGGGACAAACAGCACACGGCCTCAGAGCTGTTGCAGGGGATTAGTCACCAGACCGAGCAGTGGCTCTCGCCACTCAACCTGCAACCAGGCATGGTTGTGTGTGATAATGGGCGTAACTTGGTGGCGGCTTTGGAGCTCGGCAAGCTCACACACGTACCATGCCTAGCGCATGTATTTAATTTAGTGGTGCAGCGATTTCTAAAAACCTACCCCAATGTGCATGATCTCTTGACCAAGGTGCGCCGCGTGTGTGCACATTTCCGTAAGTCATCTACAGCTTCGGCCGGCCTGTTGAAGCTGCAGCAGCGCTTACAATTGCCAGCTCACCGGCTGCTGTGTGACGTGAGCACGCGCTGGAACTCCACCTTCCACATGTTGGCCCGGCTTTGTGAGCAGCAGAGGGCAGTAGTGGAGTACCAGCTGTTACACGGTCGTCGCCTCTCCATTCAACTTCCTGTAATCAGAAGTGAGGAGTGGGAATGGATGTCAGACCTCTGCGAGGTTTTACGCAATTTTGAGGAATCGACACAGATGGTGAGCGGCGATAACGCTATTATCAGTGTAACCATCCCACTTCTGTGTCTACTGAAACGCTCGCTGCTCACAATTAAAACCGACGCTTTGCATGTGGAAGAGGTGGAAATGGGGGAGGAAGAGCTTACACAAGGTGATAGCCAGAGCACGCTCACTTCGTCTTCTCAGCGACAATTGGAGGAGGCGGAGGAGGAGGAGGAGGAGGAGGAGGAGGAGGAAGACACGGTTGCCTCCGCTACAGAGGGTAGCCATGGAACTTTAGTTCCATCTCTTCAGCGTGGGTGGGCAGAAGAGGAGGAAGAGGATGAGGATATTGAGAGTCAGCCTCCTGGTGAGGACAGCGAAATCTTGACTGTTGGTACTCTGGCACACATGGCTGACTTTATGTTAGGCTGCCTTTCCCGTGACCCACGCGTTGTACGCATTTTAGACAACACGGATTACTGGGTGTTCACCCTTCTGGACCCCCGCTACAAAGAGAATTTCTCATCTCTCATTCCTCCGGTGGAGAGGACAAGCAAAATGGTGCAATACCAGAAGGTTCTTGTTGAAAAATTGCTCCAAAATTTTCCATCTGACAACGCTGGCGGCAGAGTACGTGCTACCTTGGCCAACCGAGAAGGGGAGAAAAGGGGAGCACACAGCAGTTCCGACAAAGGCAGGGCAACACTCTCCAAGGCGTGGGACACCTTCATGACACCCCGCCAGCACCCTCACCCTGATGCGCAGCCTAGTGTCACAAGGAGGGAAAAGTTTTGGAAGATGGTGAAGGAGTACGTAGCAGACCGTGTCAGCGTCCTCAATGATCCCTCTGTGCCTTACAACTACTGGGTGTCCAAGCTGGACACGTGGTATGAACTGTCACTCTACGCCTTGGAGGTGCTGGCCTGCCCTGCCGCCAGCGTTCTGTCTGAGCGGGTATTTAGTGCTGCTGGTGGCATCATAACAGATAAGCGTATCCGCCTTTCCACCGACAATGCTGATAGGTTGACACTTATAAAAATGAACAAGGCCTGGATTTCCCCTGACTTCTCCACTCCACTGGAGGAAAGCCCCGGGGGAACATAAACTCACTTTATATATGTTATTTACAATGATGGGAATACTCTGTATTCCCATTCACCCCTTCCACCCCAAAAACGGGTATATGGTTGACTCTTAATGTTCTCATCCTCCTCCTCCTCTTCCATATGCCCTGGGATATAATTTTTATATAGGGCCAGCTCACCAGCGTGCCCTGGGATATAATTTTTATATAGGGCCAGCTCACCAGCGGGCCCTGTGATATAATTTTTATATAGGGCCAGCTCACCAGCGGGCCCTGTTTGCCAATTTTTATATAGGTCAGCTCACCAGCGGGCCTTCTCATATAATGTTTTATTGGGTCAGCTCTCTAGCGGGCCCTCTCATATAATGTTTTATAGCGTCAGCTCACTAGCGGGCCTTCGCATATAATGTTTAGGATGGTCAGCTCTGCAGCAGACCCTCACCCATAATGTTTTAGATGGTCAGCTCAGCGCACGTTTCCATCTTAATCATGGCCTCAGTTCTGAAAATCAAGGAAATTTTTGGGATAATTTGCCTCTGCGCACGTTTCCCTCTTAATCATGGCCTCACTTCAGAAAATCGATGAAATTTTTGGGAGAATTTGCAGATGATATACAAGTAAATATACAGCAAATACTGTTTGGTAACAATTTTTCGCCTAAAGTCGTTTTTATTTTCCTTTTTGTGTGTTTTACGGTCAGTCTGTAAAAATGGCGTACTACGGGCGAAAGATCGTTCCCAGCAGCGATGTTGGAGTCCAAGGTGCATCCAGACATCCTCCCTATGCTGTCCCTGAACCATTTCTGTAGTGTTTCCATCTTTTTCTGCCCTTTTCCTATGGACCAGGCACCCTCCCCTCATCAGAGCAGGGGGTGCCTGGTGTAATGCTCGAGTCCTCCCATTGACTTCAATGGGGCTCGGATGCTCGGCCGAGCACTCGAGCCTCAGGGGGTGCTCGGTCAGAGCACCCGAACATCCGAGCATTGGGGTGCTCGCTCATCACTAGTCATTACACTTCATATACATATGTAAATAGGCCATTGTTGATGTGATGCGTGAAAATGCGTAAACCTGTTGGATGGATGTCGATGTGGGCAGATTTTTGCCAGACTGATGGTGATGTGAAGTTGAACACTACTCGGACAGGACGTCGACATTTTGAGCCCTCTTCAAACTTTAGTGACTCTAGACCATTATATACACCAGGGACAGAGATGCTTTCATTCCTATTCCCATATCACAAGCCTTTGGAAAAAGTAATTTTAGTCAGTTTTACTACCTATATAAGCAATATGCAAGAACTGAGGACAATTTATGCCCAATATTAGGCACTTTCATTTGTCATTAACAGTGTTTCTCAGGTATCTAGAAGGCAGGAACCAGCTGGCTGCCTTCCTAAGCTGCAAGGACCACTGTTAAGATTCATAACATTTATGTCTATTAAAGCAAAGGACAACAAAAAGAATTCCAAGGGCTGGTGCTGATATTGCCAGGGACTAGCTCAGGTCCAAGGACCAATGGTTGAGAAACATTACCATAAATTAGCCACATTTATTTATCATACAACTTGTAGTTCCCTATCGTCATAGCCATCTCTAGTTTTCAGGGAAATTGCAGGTATTTAATTGACAATGGTGTAATAATTAAAGATCTATGTTAATGGAGCTTGCAATTGAAAACATTTATTGTGTGTGTCCTTCATTGTTTTTTTATTTAAATCAATAAGAATTATATATGAATAAACATAATTTTTGATAAACAATCCTACCTTAGTGTTGTGTATCCATCACATACTGAGGATTATTTACTAAGAATAACTGGGTGAAATGCACTAGGGATAAAGAGGGAATAACTTTTCCAGACTAATAAACTCTCCCATTCCTATGACATTCTAAAATACTTTACATGGGGCTTTTCCCTCCTTGAATGTTTTAGACACGTTAAAAGCAATGGGTAGAGACCTCTCTAGTATAAAAGAGTTTAATATCCTCATTTCATCCAATGATGTTTCTTATTTGTCCCTAGTAGTGCATTTGGATTGCCCCAGAATTGCCCCAGTTCCTCTTAATACATCAGTATTGTCCCTCTTCTCTATTCACTTTTCCATACTTACCTTCAGTGAGGGGACTATCTAGGCATTACCACAGTTGTGTCATTCCAGACAATCTAGGATGTTTTTACATGAGATCAACAAGGCAATACACCCCTATAGAATGAGACAGCCTTTATTTTTAGAAAATCGCCTCTGATTATATAAGTATGTGACATTAATTTATGATTATCATATGAGATTCACCTAAAGTCAATAAGCAGAAATGTGTATCCTAGATATATGTGAATTATACACCATGACCTGGATTTACATCACAGGCTCCCCTAAGAAAGACATCTTTTGGCACTCTTATACCTGCCCATGGCCACATCACATAGTTCACTCATGGCCCTCCGATTTACTGAGGTGTTTAACCCCTTAAGGACCAGCGCGATCCCGTGCGTCCGCCACTTGCGGACCACGGGGCATTTTTTTTTATTAGAGTTTCCGGTTCAGGACTTTCGGAGCAGCGTGCAGCCGCAACGGGAGCCCTGAACTCCATGCCGTGCCAGGACCGTCATTGGTCCTTAAGTGCCGGACCGCCGTGACGGTCCTGGCACGGCAATGGTCCTTAAGGGGTTAAAGGGATTTGTGTGTTTACATAAGAAAAAGTTATAGCTGTCCCCAAGGAAACATCACCAAGACAAGGGACTGAGGGTTCGATTCAATTCCCTCTGACGCAAAAAACAAAACAGCATTCCTTCAGTCTACCGCCCAAAGCTTATTGGCTGGAGGTTCATAAGCACACATCCCAGCCAATGACTGTGAGTCATTTTGAACAGAGACTGCCCATATAAAAAGGTAGTTTCTGTTCAAAATTCTCTCACACTGGAATGGGCATCGGCCCTTGAGTTACTTAGAGTGGGCTCTTTCATCTATTCCTTCCACCGCCGCCACTGCCACCAACAGTGGCAGAGAACACAAAGGGGAAATTTTGGGGCACAAAAGTTTTATTTGCTATTAGAAACATAAACATAATATTAGTGGACAAATGGGAGAATAATATTTAAACTTTGGCATCTTCTACTATAATTTGAACTCGGACATATGTGCAATGCTTAACCCTTTGAATGCCAGGGAGGTATGCATTGCATACCTCTCTGGCACTCAAGGGGTTAATCTATGCACATATGTGTGAGTAAGATTTGGGGCACACAGTTAATATTTTTTTTTCTTTCTTTTACAGGCATGTGATTGTAACACGAAAGAAAGAAGACGGAAGAGAAGAAGAAAGAAGATGGGAAGAAAGAAGAGAAAAGAGGAAAGAGAGAAGATAGAAGAAGATTACAGAAAGAAGAGGGAAGATAGAAGAAGACTGACAGTGGATGACAGGTAAGTGTTACACAGATCTGGGTGTTAGACTAGCGTTATGGGTAGTACTACTGTTAGGGCTAATGTAGGGTGACTGTATTTGAGTCAATGATCGGTGCTTGAAAGTATGTCAGGCACTGATCGTTATCTCTTTTCTTTAGATGTTCACATTATTCAGGCTACTTAGCAGTAGTTTTGGGAACTTAACACACAAAATGGATGTTTGGCCACAAGTCCTGTTCTGTGGCCTAACGTCCATTGTGCTTTCAACTGGTAGGGCAATTGAATACTGACTTAGACATTTTTTTCCGTCAGTCGGTAGCCAGTTTAGCCCTACCGCATGTTTTATTGCACAAAATTGAATCGAGGTCTGAGTGAATAACAAGCAGCATTACAATCAGAGCTTGATGGAAACTATGGTGTTAAGGTATAGTATGAACTAGTTAATGTATTTGTCATTGAGCACCCTCACTAACTGCACTGATTTAATTAAAAAAATAATTTAATTTAATTTAACACTCAGTGCTGCAACAATCTCCTAGAGCAGTTGATTATGACTGAGGGCACTGTGGACTCTTGTGGGCACCTCAGCTAGTGCACAGTGTCACCTAACACACCCCACATGACTAAAGTTATGTGAGAAGGGCAAATCTGAGTCAATCAGCTGTGTCATAAGGGGCAAATAAAAATTCCCATTGTTTTAAATGGAGCTTTTAAACCCTTGAATACAAGAGTGGACTCCAGCGCATTGAGAGCAATATGTTGGAGACCTCTCTAGAATTTATGTGGTGAAAAGCCCCATTTAGATCACTGAGGATTTTCAGTTGTTCCATGTGGAACAGTTGGTTTGGTTCCTAAATTGCATCATTTTAGCATCCTGAATGCATCCCTTAATCCTTAACCCTTGGAGCTCCAGAAGGATAGCCAAAACATTGCAACTCAATGTGTTGTATACCTCTTGGGTACTCCAAGGGTTATTAACCCATCAGTTGCTGTAAAGTTTTGCAGCACCTGGGAAAACAGAATTCAATCTCCTGTCTGGTTCAGGTAATGGGTTAATGACTAGGAAACAGCTATATATATATATATATATATATATATATATATATATATATATATATATATGAAAAAAAAAAAACATCCATTTCTTTTTAATAGAAAAAAAAATATAGACTCTATTGATCACGCATTGTTCTCTCGCCATATGTCAAACAGTATTAAAGACCTTATAGCACCCTAGTGAAAAGAATCTCAGCATTCCCAGACACAGATTACTTCCAAACTTACAACTGTAGAAAATCAATATTCATTTAATTAGCATTGTAGGTCTATTTGTTACAGCACTAGTTAGATAAGTGGTTTTAATGTTTCAATCAGTGAGTTCTATGTGTTTACAGTGCTATTCCACAGGAAATGTCACAGGATACCTTTAATGTTCAAAGGGTAGTTTTTTAGATTCCAAAGAGACAAGCAATGGAAAGCATGGTTTTATTACAGTCTGCAACCTAGCCTGCAATCAATCAAGAAAGAAGGCTTGGTCCACACAAGCATTTTTAGTAGGTAAGGGTGAAACATCCTTTTTTTCTCTGTCTTGTTTGTGGTTGTGATGGCACTAGTGATGATCACAAGCATGACATGTGCTTAGGTGTTAATCGTGTGTCACCACTGCTGATAATAGTGTGAGCGTGACATGGTCAGGGTGAGGCAGTTGTAATTCTGTTGTGTCACTTCTGCTCACCATCTGGGGAAAACAGTTTTCTCCTCTTCAAAATAAAACCCCAAGATCCTGGAGATGGGTGAAAGTGTTTGCCTCAAAATAGAAACAGGAGAAAAACTGCACTTTTTGTCAAGCGGTACATTTTTTGCGAACAGTGTAATTTTTTTTTTTTTTTTTTGCATGTGGCAAGTTTTCCTTCTTTTACCACAAGCATAATATAAAAGGAATGTCAGGGGTGTCCAATTCTGTGTTTGTGACAGGAAGAGAAACTAGAGAAGACAGACTAATAAAGTGGAGTTGAAGATTATTTAGGGAGTCTTGTAGGCAGGAAATCTATTCTGTGTATTAGGGGAGTCTTGGGGACTATGGGGGAAAGGAAGGAAGAAAGGAGGTTGACTGACTGGGAAGATACAAGCAGTCATGATCCAGGTTTCTTCATGATCTGGCTATTATCTCTGTCCTAGGGAATTCAGGGGAAGTGAGAAAGGAGCAAAGGAGGTTTACCCCAAATACCACCAATTTTTGTGTGACTGAATAGACACAGCAAGCTGTGATCCAAGTTTCTTCAGGATCTGGCTATAATCTCTGTGTCATGGGAGTCTGGAGGTATGAGAATGGAGCAAAGAAAAATTACCCCAAATAACCAAAAAATTATGTGAATTTGAAAAATGTTGGCAGTTGACATGCTGCCCTATTCTTCTAAGTATGAACTTCCAACAAAAAAGCTGCCAGTTGTGTTTGTCCTTCCAAAATTCCAGCAAAAAAAGGTGGGGGATGGGGAACATTTTTCCCCTTCTCTAATGATGATATGGCCAGAAAATGAGCTTAAATGAAAAATATCAATCTTCCACCACTGAAAAAGAGAAATATGTTGATTCATCTCCACCTCTCCAAAACTGCATCTGTATCCTCCAAATACCAACATACTTTCTATGGTCTTCAACTGGATCTCTATCTAGGGTCAAGTTAAGCCTATTCTTAAAGCGATAGTAATACTTACTTTTATATTTATTTAATTTGGTAGACATAAAAAAATATAAACAACGATGTAAGGCTTATCTCTCAAACCTTTATGGTTTGAGAGATATACCTTCCTAAAGTTGCTGCGTGAGAGTCAGCACTGTAGCTGACAGCTACAGAATCCGGTCATTTGACCAGCCGACGGCTCTTCAGCAGAGCCAAAAATGCGCAATCTAAATATTAATACTTCATTGGAATGGTCTACAAAGTGTTCTTGCAAACCAGGCACACTTTGTAGTTCATTCCAATGAAATATTAATATTTAGATTGTGCGTTTTCGGCTCTGCTAAAGACCGGAATCTGAAGCTGTCAGCTACAGAGCTGACTCCTCTCACAAGACAACTTTAGGAAGGTGTATCTCTAAAACCATAAAGGTTTGAGAGATAAACCTTACATCGTTGTTCATATTTTTTTATGCCTACCAAATTAAATAAAAGTAAAAGTAAGTATTACTATCCCTTTAAGGACTAAGATAGGATAATTTATAGCTTGGGGCTGGGAATTAGTGACACTAAAATAGATTTAGTATATAAATATCTTTAATCTGGAGTTATCCAGTGTAAAAAATCATATAAATAAAATATATCTGGCATCAGCACAGGTACAAACAATAGCATAAAATATAGCTAAAAACTAGCTTTAGTATTGGATATTAGAACACTCTCTACCACCCAACGCTTTTCTCAGCTTCACACTGCTTCATCAGGGGTATATTACCCAAGGGTAATAGGGGGGTTCTAGCATTGAACTCTTGCTTACAGGGCTTAGAGAGATCAGCTGCATCTCACTGATGAGGTCCAACAAGGCTGAAATTTACGTCTGAGGTTGGCTGCATCTTTTGTTCAGAGGGGAATTGCCTGGAATTTTGTGGCTGGACTACTGTTATTGCAGGACCAGTATGATATTCTTTAGGATATTTATTCTCTGTGAAAATCACTAGTGGGATAAAATAGACTGCCCCCCTGGGTAGGACACCATTCCTATAGAGCCTGCAAATTTTTATTGCAGGCTCGTTCCTAGTAGTGTCTCTGACTCTTAATAAACACATAAGTGTTTGACTGGATGCAATCTTTGTGAGAACTGTTCCATTGGCGAAAGGTATTGGTGTATCTGACACAATCCATACAGTGTTATACTAAGAGCGCTTTCTGACTGTTTCTATTTTTACTTATCAAAAGTTTCATCCAGTTATCAGGCTTCGCGGCCTGCACCTTTAATCTGGCTTTGGCTGCAGCAAGGCATCTCTAGAGCAGCAGACACTCGCCAACTACGCTCCCCATCCAGCGCCTCCCAGCTTCTGGCTCACTGAGGCCTACCCAGCAATATAGTCTTGTATTGTCTTCTTTTGCTTTATTATTTATATTAATAGCTGCCTGTCTCCTCTTTGTGGAGTTCCTCCTCTACTAAGTTTTCACTAGCAGCTTACAAGTGTGCTTCCTGATCTCTTACAGAAACTTGCTCAAAGCATGTTAGCATGTCCTTAAACAGCTGGGACATGTCTGTGTTGGCATTATTGAAAGTTTCCTCTGTCATGCTCCTCATTTTCTTCTCCAGTAAAAATATCAGTGTAAAAATTTCACTAATTCCTGCCCCATATCAGCATGGTTGCCTCCTCAAAAGGTTTCAGAAGCTCACATACATAACACATTAACTGCAATTGCCCAGGTGACAAAGAGGCACCCTACAAAGCCCTCCAGTTTTGCATTGTTTACTCACTAATGGCCTTACTCTGCCCCTATAAATGCTCTAGCACAGAGGTTCTCAACCTGTGCCCTCAGTGGCCACTAACAGGCCAGGATTTAGGAATTTCCCTGCCAGAACACAGTGTGTTGATCAGAGGCTCATTGATATTGATCAACTCACCTGGGGTCTTACAAGGAAATTCTCAAATCCTGGCCTGTTAGTAGCCACTGCGGGCACAGGTTGAGAACCACTGCTCTAGCATGTAAAAAGTGGTTTTCCACCTGGTAGGGGCCTCCATTTTCCGCTGGAGATGGGGCAGGTTGTTAAGCTCTTGTATGGAATATAGTAACGTAGTAAATTATATTGAAAAATACACAAGTGTATCAGTTTCAACCTTTGCCTCATAACTCA
This sequence comes from Rhinophrynus dorsalis, assembly GCA_037306005.1. Lineage (NCBI taxonomy): Eukaryota > Metazoa > Chordata > Amphibia > Anura > Rhinophrynidae > Rhinophrynus > Rhinophrynus dorsalis. The sequence continues at coordinate 143,835,736 of CM074725.1, read as the reverse complement.
AACAAATGAGAACTATGTATATTTGCTGCCAAATGTTAGTCTTTATATGAACTTCCTGTTTTGCCTACTAATATAAAATGTAACCCTGTATATTACTCCAATATTCTCTTAAATGTATCCATTCTATCTGCCATTACCACATCCTTGGGCAAGGAACTGCACAATTTAATAGCCCTTACTGTATCACCAGACATCACAGGAAGGATTGACTAAAGGAAAAGTCTTCCAGACGAGTTTGTAGAGACAAATAGTGGTAATTCAAAGATGCATGAATTAAAATATGTGTATTTTATTAGACAGGGAAATGGGCACAATGGATGGGCCAGTTGGATTCTCTTTTGTCCTCAAATTTAATGTCTCTACGACTGTAAAGCAGGCATATTTCTCTTTTTCAGGGGGGAAGAATGCTACTTTTCATATAAGCTAATTTTCTGGCCATATAATCAAAAGAGAAGGAGAAAAATGTACCCCTCCCCCCTTTTTTTGCTGGAATTTTTGAAGGACAAACACAATTTTCAGCTTTTTCCTTGGACGTTCATGCTCAGAAGGATAGGACAGCATGTCAACTGCCAACATTTTTGCAAATTTGCCATCCAGCTGTCATACTTATGGATTATTTATGTGCATTTTGGTGGTGGACCAGAATCATCCTTCTCCTGGTTCTGCATTTGCAAAGCAACAGAGAAGGAGACTTAGGTGTAATTGTTACCAAGGAAAATGTTGTCCCACTCATTTACAACACTACTATTATGTGCCCCTTGGCTCTGTGAAATTTTAAGAGAGCTTCTACTGCTGCTACTCATCACATATCTAACATGCTGCTGGTGTGGCCCCCATTCAGACCTGTGGTTGTGCTTATGGTGGTATCTTAATGAGAATGTGCCTAGAGGTGATCCTGCTTTAGCCGTACTCACTTTTGATTTAAAGAAACAACAATGAAGTATATCCATGGTGTAGATTTCATGGACTGACAGGCTTCACTTGAGGGACTACAACTGCTAACACTACTAAAGGGCTAGATGTTGCAAAAATACATGGAGTAGATACCAGTGGTGGTACAAAACTGCCATAGAACCATTCATAGCTAAGGCTGTGGATGCTGATGACGTGTGTTGCTGCTTAGACAACAATAGTGAGGGTGAGTGACTTTATAAGGGTTTGACTTGGAAGTGGCAATGTTGATGATGACTAAGATTGTGAATGAATATTTTTTAGGCATGTTTACTTGTTCATAGCCAGACTTTCTAGTTGATCTCTCAAAGAGTTTATAAACAGGAACTTTGCTCCTTTCCAGTAGTGCAAGACTGAGCTTTTCCTATCAGCTAATTTTATGGCTAGATAATCATCTTTCTCACTTACTATTGTATGTGTATCAGAAGAAGGGTAGGATGGTAAAGGGACATATTCTGAATCAACATCACGAATACTAATTAGATCAGATCAACAGCAGCATCCACTTCCTGTTCATTACTTTAAAGGGAAATAAATGTTTAGATATTATGCAAGGTTGATTCTTCGACATATTTTCTAATAACAAAAGTGTATCTTTCTAACATTTCATAACATTGTTGTCTTAGTTTTATTTTATTTTCAAGTATCCCCCCACGCCCCTTTTAGATACAACAAAATAAACATGAAGCAATATTCATTTCATATAAAGTTCATTCAACACTGAACAAACCAATATACTAGTGGTATATATGTTGTAAATGGTAAAAACCCTTCTCATCTTCAGTACTGCTACTTTAAGGACTGGTGCTTTTACTCTCACAGGCACAGCAGTTGGTTGAACTGCTACACCTTCCTTTATCATGCCATAAACACTAGAATACGACTCGTTGTCATCTTCAATGTTCTTATATTTTTTTTTATATTTCTAGTGGTAGTCAAATGTTTTTATGGAACTTTGACAAACATCCTCCTCAGGAGGAGGATCACCATGATTTATTGCACATACTGCAGCTACCATGGCTGCATTCTGTTTTTGGACTACCACTTTAATAACTCATCCCTGTGCTGCTGTTACTCCTTTCACTCTACCCCTATCATAGTATGTTTGCTGCACATTATCTAACAGTGAAGTACACAACAGAACTGAATGTGTTGTGTGTTGTGCTCTACCAAATATTATAACTCTTCTAGAATCTATATCAAATTATTTAATTTATTTCTAGTATTATTTTTCTTACTTACTGTCCCTGTCAGCATCCACAGAAACACAATCTCTGTGCAACTGCTTCTCCCCAACAAACTCCCCTAATACAGAGATAACCACCAGATGAGAAGGAACTTGGATCAAAGCTTCCTGTGTCTTCAGAGTCAGTCACACAAAATGTTGAATGTTGGGGTATTTTGTGTAAATCTCATTTGCTTATTTCACACAACTCCAGACTCCCCTAGCACAGAGATAACAGCCAGATCTGGAAGAAACTTGGATCATGGCTGCCTGTGTCTTCCCAGTTAGTCACCAAAATTGTAGGGTCTTTGGGTAAATCTCCCTTCTCACACCCCCAGATTCCCCTAACACAGAAATTACAACCAGTTTCAGTCAAACAAGATTTTGGGGTAACATAGTAAATTAGGTTGAAAAAAAGACACAGGTCCATCAGTGTTCAACCTTTGCCTCATTACCCAAATAAATGAGAATTATATAAGCTTTCCTGCTGCCAAATATGTTAATGTTTATAAGAACATCTAGTTTTGCCTAATAATACACAGTACAACCCAATATGTTTCCTATTGAAAGAAATGTATCTAATTTTCTCTTAAATGTATCCATTGCATCTGCCATTACCACATCCTTGGGCAAGGAATGCCACAGTTTTACATCCCTTACTGTAAAAAACCCTTTCTTTGCTGATGTTGAAACCTCCTTTCCTCTAATGTTATATTCATAAATAGCATTGGGATTTTTTTCTTCTCAAATGCATGACTTTACACTTTTGCACATTAAACTTTCTATTCCATTTGTTTACCCAGTCTACAATTTTATGTAAATCCCTCTGTAAAGAACAAACGCTCTGTTCTGAATTTATTACCGTACATCAGGACTGTCCAAGTTCAGTCCTCAAAGGCCACCAACAGGCCAGGAGTTAAGGATTTCCCTGATTAAGCATGGGTGTGTTCCCTGCCCAAAATAATTTATTATCATCTGCAAATATTGATATTTTATTTTCTAAATCTATTCCAATGTCATTTATAAACATATTAAAAAGCAATGGACCAAGTACTGAACCCTGAGGTGCTCCACTCTCAACTTTAACTGTATTGGAGAATTTTACATTTACAACAACACACTTTTCCCTATCCTTCAACCAGTTTTCAATCCAATTGCAAAGGTTATCCCCTAGCCCCAATTAACCTATTTTATACACCAGCCTCCTGTGCAGAACTGTATCAAATGTGTTTGATATATCTAGATATACTACAGCAACTACTTTACCATTATCTAGGTTGCTAATTACTTCTTCATAGAAGTTCAAAATATTAGTTTGGCACAATCTATTCCTCATAAAACCATGTTTATTGCTGCTAATAATTCTATTTTCTGCAGTTTAATCCTGAATATAATCTTATCCCTTCTAGCAGTTTTCCCACTACAGAAGTCAAACTCACAGGTCGATAATTCACAGGTTCTGTTTTAGTTATCCTCTTAAATAAAAGCACTACATTGGCTTTACTCCAATCTTGTAGCAAAGATCCTGTGGTGAAAGAATCTTAGTAAAAAGAGGGGTCTTGCTAACATTGCACTGAGTTCCAGGAGAACACTTGGATGTCTACCATCAGGATCTGGTGCTTTGTGAATCTTAATTTTGTTCAGTCTTACCATGACCACTTATTGTGTTAACCTAATATCTGATAATTGTATGGTTTTATTTGTTACTTGTTCAGGATCTTCTACCATTTCTTGTTGCCTGGTATGTACTGATACCAAGAAAGCCATTTCCATATCATCTCTAATCAACTCACCTATATAGTTTTTGAAAGGTTCCATGCACTCCATCTTAATTTTTTTGCTTGGATTATTCTTGCTCTCCCTTGCAGTTTAAAGGTTGATTATCTATTTTTGCTAACCTAATTGCCTCTTTTGCAATAGTTGTTATATTCCCTGTATTTCATGAAAGGATGTTATGTTCCACCAGACTTAAATAGTTTAACCCTTTGAGTGCCAGAGGGGTACACAACGCATTGCTTTGCAATGCGTTGCGTACCCCTCTGACACTCAAAGGGTTAAATGTCTTTTTTTTCCTTGCCATTTCTTTCTTTACATTTGCATTTAACCACATCAGCTGTGATCTACTTCTTTTGTATATGTTCCCCACTGGTATACACTGTTGAATATTTTTCTGCAATCTAAATTTAAATTCTGACCATTTTTTCTTCAGTATTTTTTCATTTTAATAATTTATTCCAGTCTATGTGCTACATTGATGCTCTTAACATTTTGAAGTTAGCTTTTTTAAAATTAAGAGATTTGGTTGATCCTATACAGTTTTCTTTTGCCAAACTGAGCTTCAATGTAATTACACTGTTATCACTGTTTTTCCAAATATTCAGTTACTTTAGACACTATGTATATGTTATGTGTTATCACTTGGTCCAATACATTGTTATTTCTTGTTAGCATTTCCACCATTTGTGACACGCCTGTGTCTCCTGTTTCCAGTTGATAACCGGATACTTTAAGGCATAGTAATACGTAAGTATTACTAATCCCTATAGTAAAGCCCTACTAAAAAAAAAATGTATTGCCCCCAGTGTCATCTCTCAAACCTTTATGATCTGTGACCGGATTTCCCTTCAGTCAGCTACAAAGCTGACTTCGGGGAAGGGGGAGGGAGAGGGCAACTTTAGAAGCGTTCATCTCTCAAACCATAAAAGTTTGAGAGATGACACTGGGGGCAATACATTTTTTTTTAGTAGGGCTTTACTATAGGGATTAGTAATACTTAAGTATCACTATCCCTTCAAAATTTCCCATAATTATAGTAGCACAGCTTTCCTCATTTGCAGTAGCAGCTGGGCCTCAACATTCTAAGAAATATTTGGTGGTTTGTAACATATACCCCAAACTTCTTTTTTTTTTTTTTTCTTACTTTTAATCCACAGTTAGCCTCAGTTTCTACCCAGAAGACTCCACGTTATGGCCAATTTCCTCACAGATTTAACACCTTAAAACTGTGTTTAGATCTGGTTTCAAATATAAGCACACACTTATTCCCTCTTCTATTAATACGGTCTCTCCTGAACAGGGAATAGCCTTCTGTATTTACAGCCCAATCATGTGTATTCTCCTACCATGTTTCAGTTATACAAATTATGGGTCAAGCTCCTTTCTCCCTTCTCTGACCCCCAGAGTCCCCAGATACAAATTTTACTTTATTTTCCTATTCTAACTAGTTGCAAAATTGTGCTGCTTTCTCTGTTGCCAAGAAATAGAGAAATGACATGCTGTGAGAACCTGATACCCTTTTTATGTTATTACCCATGGGAAAAAAGGGATACTATCCAAGATCTACATGGTAAAAATTATTAAATTGGCACTTTTTGTGAAAAATTCCAGCTTGGTGAGAAGTGCTATTATTCTCCTCTTTTACTTTTGCCCATCCTTACTGTTACGTAAAGATGGCCATGCAGGTCACCCAGGTCTGGTATAATCTAAATCTCTGAGTATATTTTATTGAATTTTAGAGAATTACTTAATTCCAGTGGTTATATATGAATTGGACCATTATCAGGAGACACAGGAAATTGGTAAAATACTGCATGTTATTACCGGTCACGCTATTTCTTTAACATCTCCAGACAATGTGACTATACAGTTAGAGTATTGATGATTTTTTTTTCTTTTATGAGTTACACAGTAAAGAATAATTGATTTCTCAACACTTTTCAAGGACAGGGTTGAAGTCAGTGGGTGAGTAAATTAGTTTTCACTATTCCAAATAATAGCTTAGGATTGATGGATTGCCACTAAATGGGGATGTTTCATATTATTAACATGTACATTTAGCCCAGAAGGGTTTAATAACTTGGCTGAATATCTAACAGACTTAAAATGAGCTTCCAGTTGGAAATTGCCAATGGGAACCCAGTAAATATAGTTATTGGAATATAAAGGAAGTAGCTGCGTAGATAAAGTACTGGCCTTTTAAAACAGTCATGGTATTTTAAAGGGATAGTATTACTTCAAAATTACTATCCCTCATATTGTAGACCTTAATAAACGAAGTTAAATGACACCAGCAGCATCTCTCAAACCTTTATGGTTTAAGAGATAGCCGCTTTCAAAGTTTCCTCTCCCCTGCTGTCAGCGTTCTGCTGCCAGCAGAAGAATCCTGTCTCTGAATCAAGTGGAGGCTCTTTAGCAGAGCCGATATCTCGTTATAGATGGAAAAATGATTCATTGAAACAGTCTTGTATGTGTGCTTGGTAACCAAGCACACGTAGAAGACTATTTCAATGAATCATTTTTCCTTCCATAACTAGATATCGGCTCTGTTTAAGAGCCTCCGCCTGTCCCGGGACCGGATTCCCCTGCTGGCAGCAGAACGCCGACAGCAGGAGAGAGGAAACTTTGAAAGCGGCTATCTCTTAAACCATAAAGGTTTGAGAGATGCCGCTGGTGTCATTTAACTCAGTTTATTAAGGTCTACAATATGAGGGACAGTAATTTTGAAGTAATACTATCCCTTTAAGCCTGTAACTAATGTTTTGTCCTGGCTTTGAAGCTGATGTAATAAGAAGAGAGCAATTCTGGGGCAAACCAACTGCACCACAAGCCAAGTGATTTAAATGGAGTTTTTAACCCATCGACTGTTTGATGTCTACAACACATTGCTTTATAATAGATTGGCAACATCTCCAGCATTTGAGGGCTTCTATAGGAATTTGGAGATTTTTTAATTGTCCCCGATGGCACAGTTTGTTTGCTCTAGAACTACTCCAGTACTTTGTAGTATGTTATCCATTTAGGTTTATAGATTGCAACTTAACCCTTTGAGTGCTAGAGCAATGCGTTGCATACCCCTCTGGTGCTCAAAGGGTTAACCCTCTGAGTCCAGAGCGACCAGTAATAAATAAACCCTTTGAATGCTAGATAGGTACCAAATAGATTGCTTAGCAATGTTTTGGAGACCTCTAGTATCTAAGACAATGGTTCTCAAACGTTTTTTGCCCGAGGCATCCCTAATACTTACTATGGAATTTTCAGAGCACCGTAACATTTTATATATTTTTTTTTAATGACAAACGGAATGAGAAAATATATGAAAACATAGTTATTCTTATGTCTTAAAAGCAGAATGAGAATAATGAGAATATTGTGCATAACAATTTCCAGAAATGCACATTTGACATTCAACATTAACAATTGTATAACAATGTTAGGAAAGTGCCATCCTAAGTGGGTATCCATGGCACTCCAAAGTGCTATAGCATACTGGTTAAAACCGTTGCTCTAAGGAGTTAAGCTTAGGAGGAATGAATGGTGTGGAATTTGTCAGTCTAGGGTATCCTATTGAAATGTCGCCCTCTATTTTGCGATAAACAAAACACTGAGTTTAAAATGTCACCGTAACAAAAGGGTGACATTCTGATGTCACAGGCTCAAGTGTTGCAGGATTAAGGGGGATTTATCACCCCTATACATGTTTGTCTAAAATGTTAGTGTATATAGCGATTCGATTGAAAACTGTTTTCATTTTTTTTTAAACCGTTACTTTGCCCAAATTAAATGGCTAAAGCTTACCTTGCGGCTTCCTTCTGGACAGACTGAGGTACAGAACCAGAGACCACTCCAGCTTACATTCAGAAATCCTCTGTGATTGGAGGAGGATGGATAGAGGGAGGGGAGCAGAGGAAAAGTGATAGTGACGCAGTCTCCGGAAGGAAGCCTCAGACCCGGTAATTTACGGCAGATCCAAAAAGTGCAAGCCTGTGCTTAAATTCTTTTTGAATAAAACATCTCTCAGCTGTGGGAGTACCCTTGTTTTGCTCAGCAGGATCTATTTTTTTTTTTTTTTTTTTGGAAAGTTCAACATTACTATCCCTTTAAGACTTAGACTAAGGGATAGTAATACTTCGTTTTATCTTTATTTTATTTTGTAGGCATTAAAAAAACATGAAGAACGATATAAGTGTTATCTCTCAAACCTTTATGGTTTGAGAGATATTCACAAGCAAAGTTTCCCCTCCCGCCCCTTTTACCTAGTGTAAGCCATCTCATCTCAGATGTGGAATCTGGTTGTAAGACCAGACAGATAACAGAAGGGGACAGTCTTCTTCCTATGAGAACAATGAAAGCCCTGCCCTCCTTGACAAGTTTTTCAGGTTTTTCCCTTATCTTAACTGAAGATTGTCCCTCTCTGCAGTCTACCTGGGCACCTCCCTTCTGCTCTGGGTGAGCAATGTTACATCAGTAAAAGGGGAGGGGGGATACTTTGTCATTGAATTACTCTTGAACTACAACTCTGACAGAATTGAAATAACACTCTCCAAAGTCCAAATACTATGATGATTCATTAGAGCTGCTTTTATTATGAAACGTTACTATCCCTTTAAGACTTGAAGACTCTGTGCTTTGTACATGGCATTAAACAAGGAAAAGAGGAAAATAATACCCCAAAATACCCATACTCTGCCCTGCATCTGGCTGAAAGTGAGTAAAATGGAGCATTTTTGGATAGATAGTTTAGTACATAGGCAATAGACGAATTTATCAGATAATTTTTGGCTAGGTACCTTGGTACAGATTAGGTACCTAACTTCCAGTGTTTATTTTAGCACAGACTCAAATTAATGCATATCCCTTTATGTCCTTGAGATGTACCTATTTGTTTGGGCTTGTATCTAATAGGATACAGGTATTTTCTTTGGGAAATGCAGAACAGGAAAATCCAGATAAATATGACACTTACTCCTATGTCTATCATTTACTCTCTACTACATTCACACTGGCCAAATGCTCATACCACAGACATACAAGCTTCACATTTTCTAATGCAAAAGTCTTATGATATCTAAAATATCTTGCAAATATTCTCAGTTGTTTCACATTTGTTTCTTGCGGGAGAACTTCAGTTTCAAGGAACATGGTTTGATTCACTCTTACATCTTTTCATACTTTTTAACTAAAAAAGGAGTTAAGCTTAGGAGGAATGAATGGTGTGGAATTTGTCAGTCTAGGGTATCCTATTGAAATGTCGCCCTCTATTTTGCGATAAACAAAACACTGAGTTTAAAATGTCACCGCAACAAAAGGGTGACATTCTGATGTCACAGGCTCAAGTGTTGCAGGATTAAGGGGGATTTATCACCCCTATACATGTTTGTCTAAAATGTTAGTGTATATAGCGATTCGATTGAAAACTGTTTTCATTTTTTTTTAAACCGTTACTTTGCCCAAATTAAATGGCTAAAGCTTACCTTGCGGCTTCCTTCTGGACAGACTGAGGTACAGAACCAGAGACCACTCCAGCTTACATTCAGAAATCCTCTGTGATTGGAGGAGGATGGATAGAGGGAGGGGAGCAGAGGAAAAGTGATAGTGACGCAGTCTCCGGAAGGAAGCCTCAGACCCGGTAATTTACGGCAGATCCAAAAAGTGCAAGCCTGTGCTTAAATTCTTTTTGAATAAAACATCTCTCAGCTGTGGGAGTACCCTTGTTTTGCTCAGCAGGATCTATTTTTTTTTTTTTTTTTTTGGAAAGTTCAACATTACTATCCCTTTAAGACTTAGACTAAGGGATAGTAATACTTCGTTTTATCTTTATTTTATTTTGTAGGCATTAAAAAAACATGAAGAACGATATAAGTGTTATCTCTCAAACCTTTATGGTTTGAGAGATATTCACAAGCAAAGTTTCCCCTCCCGCCCCTTTTACCTAGTGTAAGCCATCTCATCTCAGATGTGGAATCTGGTTGTAAGACCAGACAGATAACAGAAGGGGACAGTCTTCTTCCTATGAGAACAATGAAAGCCCTGCCCTCCTTGACAAGTTTTTCAGGTTTTTCCCTTATCTTAACTGAAGATTGTCCCTCTCTGCAGTCTACCTGGGCACCTCCCTTCTGCTCTGGGTGAGCAATGTTACATCAGTAAAAGGGGAGGGGGGATACTTTGTCATTGAATTACTCTTGAACTACAACTCTGACAGAATTGAAATAACACTCTCCAAAGTCCAAATACTATGATGATTCATTAGAGCTGCTTTTATTATGAAACGTTACTATCCCTTTAAGACTTGAAGACTCTGTGCTTTGTACATGGCATTAAACAAGGAAAAGAGGAAAATAATACCCCAAAATACCCATACTCTGCCCTGCATCTGGCTGAAAGTGAGTAAAATGGAGCATTTTTGGATAGATAGTTTAGTACATAGGCAATAGACGAATTTATCAGATAATTTTTGGCTAGGTACCTTGGTACAGATTAGGTACCTAACTTCCAGTGTTTATTTTAGCACAGACTCAAATTAATGCATATCCCTTTATGTCCTTGAGATGTACCTATTTGTTTGGGCTTGTATCTAATAGGATACAGGTATTTTCTTTGGGAAATGCAGAACAGGAAAATCCAGATAAATATGACACTTACTCCTATGTCTATCATTTACTCTCTACTACATTCACACTGGCCAAATGCTCATACCACAGACATACAAGCTTCACATTTTCTAATGCAAAAGTCTTATGATATCTAAAATATCTTGCAAATATTCTCAGTTGTTTCACATTTGTTTCTTGCGGGAGAACTTCAGTTTCAAGGAACATGGTTTGATTCACTCTTACATCTTTTCATACTTTTTAACTAAAAAAGGAGTTAAGCTTAGGAGGAATGAATGGTGTGGAATTTGTCAGTCTAGGGTATCCTATTGAAATGTCGCCCTCTATTTTGCGATAAACAAAACACTGAGTTTAAAATGTCACCGCAACAAAAGGGTGACATTCTGATGTCACAGGCTCAAGTGTTGCAGGATTAAGGGGGATTTATCACCCCTATACATGTTTGTCTAAAATGTTAGTGTATATAGCGATTCGATTGAAAACTGTTTTCATTTTTTTTTAAACCGTTACTTTGCCCAAATTAAATGGCTAAAGCTTACCTTGCGGCTTCCTTCTGGACAGACTGAGGTACAGAACCAGAGACCACTCCAGCTTACATTCAGAAATCCTCTGTGATTGGAGGAGGATGGATAGAGGGAGGGGAGCAGAGGAAAAGTGATAGTGACACAGTCTCCGTAAGGAAGCCTCAGACCCGGTAATTTACGGCAGATCCAAAAAGTGCAAGCCTGTGCTTAAATTCTTTTTGAATAAAACATCTCTCAGCTGTGGGAGTACCCTTGTTTTGCTCAGCAGGATCTATTTTTTTTTTTTTTTTTTGGAAAGTTCAACATTACTATCCCTTTAAGACTTAGACTAAGGGATAGTAATACTTCGTTTTATCTTTATTTTATTTTGTAGGCATTAAAAAAACATGAAGAACGATATAAGTGTTATCTCTCAAACCTTTATGGTTTGAGAGATATTCACAAGCAAAGTTTCCCCTCCCGCCCCTTTTACCTAGTGTAAGCCATCTCATCTCAGATGTGGAATCTGGTTGTAAGACCAGACAGATAACAGAAGGGGACAGTCTTCTTCCTATGAGAACAATGAAAGCCCTGCCCTCCTTGACAAGTTTTTCAGGTTTTTCCCTTATCTTAACTGAAGATTGTCCCTCTCTGCAGTCTACCTGGGCACCTCCCTTCTGCTCTGGGTGAGCAATGTTACATCAGTAAAAGGGGAGGGGGGATACTTTGTCATTGAATTACTCTTGAACTACAACTCTGACAGAATTGAAATAACACTCTCCAAAGTCCAAATACTATGATGATTCATTAGAGCTGCTTTTATTATGAAACGTTACTATCCCTTTAAGACTTGAAGACTCTGTGCTTTGTACATGGCATTAAACAAGGGAAAGAGGAAAATAATACCCCAAAATACCCATACTCTGCCCTGCATCTGGCTGAAAGTGAGTAAAATGGAGCATTTTTGGATAGATAGTTTAGTACATAGGCAATAGACGAATTTATCAGATAATTTTTGGCTAGGTACCTTGGTACAGATTAGGTACCTAACTTCCAGTGTTTATTTTAGCACAGACTCAAATTAATGCATATCCCTTTATGTCCTTGAGATGTACCTATTTGTTTGGGCTTGTATCTAATAGGATACAGGTATTTTCTTTGGGAAATGCAGAACAGGAAAATCCAGATAAATATGACACTTACTCCTATGTCTATCATTTACTCTCTACTACATTCACACTGGCCAAATGCTCATACCACAGACATACAAGCTTCACATTTTCTAATGCAAAAGTCTTATGATATCTAAAATATCTTGCAAATATTCTCAGTTGTTTCACATTTGTTTCTTGCGGGAGAACTTCAGTTTCAAGGAACATGGTTTGATTCACTCTTACATCTTTTCATACTTTTTAACTACATACTTCATTAAGTGTATACCTTTTTATAAATCAATTCTTCTTTTAACCCCTTGAATTCTAGAGAGGTCATACATTGGAGACCTTGCCAGCATGCTGGGTGTCAACACATAAATGAAAATCTGTCAAGACACCAACAATTTTTTTAATTTTCTCCTTTTTAAATAAATCAAGATAGCAGCCTATTTAAATTACTAAGCAAGATGTATCAAGAATTACTGCATGAAAAATACACTTTTCAGATTTGTATTTTTGTACATATGCCCCCATGGAGTTAAGGGTTTTACTGTACACAATATATTTGTATTCTCTTTGCCTGTCTAATGATTTATGAATTCAAATTAATCCCATTCTTATTATTCCAAGCACACGCGGCTTAGAATCATGTTTTTTATTTTCTTAATTGTTTGCACTTCCCTGAGTTTTGTTGTTAATTTTGATTGCAATAACTTTGCACAGCTTGGAAACTAATCACATCCCCCAGGTAACCTGTTTATTAAGAGAGATGCTGTGAGTCCCATTGCACCAGAAGTGTCCCCTCTGAGGCAGATGGGCATGTAAAGTAGAGGCGTAGAAGACCCTTGCTAGCTCCATAATGATGCTTCATGTCTCTAAATGCAACACCTGTAAAGCAAGGGGAGACTTCATATTGGTTCTGGTTGCTTTCCACTGGCATCAGGATACTGAGGCATCACATAATTTCTCCCTCTGGTGCAATGCAGCTTTTATGATTCTCTGTGCCAACAGCTTTCTGCGGAAGAAAACAGCAGCAGTAGGAAAATGAGCACACAAGTCACTGTATCATTTTTCCTCCCTGCTAATTGAACTTGTCAAGATAATTACTGCAGATCGTGAGATGCTCTCTGTCTTTGGTATATTAAAGTAGAAGTGGCATCACCACTCACTCATTGCAACCTGCCTTTGCTTGGCCAGATCAAGATGTTCATTGTCAACAGCTCTTACTTTTCTGTTTCAAATAAACATTTAACTCTTTGAGTGGCAGATGAGTACTTGTTGGATACCCCTCTGGTACTCAAAGGGTTAAGATGAACATAGTATACTAAGAAGAACTTAGGGGACATTCACTAAGGCGTGATAAACAGGTGATAAATCGGGGATAACACTTCTCCAATTCCTATGTTAATCTGTGTAGCCAATTCCTTAAGATTACTAGAATTTTGGAGATCTTAGCATATAGGCTCCATAGAATAACATAGGAACTGGAGAAGTGATATCACTAGAGATGTTAATTTCAGTCTATCGCCTCTTTATCATGACTTAGTGCATAACCCCTCCTCCCCCTCGGTGTAATTCTTGGATAAAGAATTTTGCTCAAATTTCCACTCATTTAAAGGAGGACTTTGATCTTTTGAGTACCAAAGAGCTATATATTTTAGGCATTGCAATGTAATGCATTGGATAACCTCTCTGAAGCTCAGAGTGTTAACTCATTAAATGCTAGAGGTCTCCAATGTGTTGCTTTGCAATGCATTTTAGACATTCACTGCTAATTTTTATTTGTCCCCAGTACTGTAGTCGATTTGCGTTGAGATCATTCCAGTTCTTCTTGCTATATGAATCAACCTCGGTGAGGCTGATGTACTAGAAAAAAGTGGTGCAATACAGGAGGAATTGGTTTGCTTTTAACCCTTTGAGTGCCAGAGGGGTACGGAACGCAATGCATTCTGTACCCCTCTGGCACTCAAAGGGTTAAAAGGTTGCATGCAAAAGAGAGTGCAACCAAATCATAGTGATACCATGTCGCCATAATAAAAATGTTGACATGAGAATCTCTCACTGCATAACAGCACAAGATTCTTATGTCATGTACTGAAAGGTCGGATGCTGCCCTGGCTGGATCCTGTAATCCTTTTTTTTTAATATGTTGTCATTTTGTTGTGCTCTGTCTCTGGCTTACACTCGTGCTTTCTTGCTACATTTAATAAAGAAACAAGCCAAAATGATGTGAGAGGCTCTGAGCACAAACAAAAGCAAAATGGCCTGTTCTACGGCTAGTCACCGCTCAAGAGCATCACATTTTAGCTCTCTAGTGCCATTACAGAGGGGAAATTTCCACAAACATATTAGACTAATCCTGCCCATAAGGGCAGTCCAGTACCAAAATAATGGGCAAGTCCCCTCTGCGCAGAAAAAACAACTAACCCCAGACATACATTTCGGACTTACTTGGGCCTCATCAGTGAGGTGAAGCTGGCTTCCCTAGGCACTGAGAGCAAGGGGTCCACATCTGGATTACCCTTTACACTTAGGGAGAGACCCTAAATGTTTCGCAGAAACAAGCCAAAATGATGTGAGAGGTTCTGAGCATGAACAAAAGCACAATGGCCTGTTCTCTGGCCTGTCACTGCACAAGAGCATCACATTTTAGCTCTCTAGTGCCATTACAGAGGAGACATTTCCACAAACATACTAGACTAATCCTGCCCATAAGGCAGTCCAGTACCAAAATGATGGGCGAGTTCCCACTGCACAGAAAAAACAACTAACCCCAGACATACATTTCGGACTTACTTGGGTCTCATCAGTGAGGTGAAGCTGGCTTCCCTAGGCACTGAGAGCAAGGGGTCCACATCTGGATTACCTTTTACACTTAGGGAGAGACCCTAAGCCATAATGATGTGAGAGGCTCTGAGCACGAACAAAAGCACAATGGTTTATTCTCCGGCTAGTCACAGCTGAAGAGCATCACATTTTAGCACTCTAGTGCCATTACAGAGATGAAATTTCCACATACATATTAGACTAACCCGCCCATAAGGGCAGTCCAGTACCAAAATCATGGGCAATTCCCTCTGCACGGAAAACCCAGCTTAAACCACACTTACGTTTCAGCCTTATTTGGGCCTCGTAAGTGAGGTGCAACTGGCGTCCCTAGGCACTGAGAGAAAGGGGTTCACATCTGGATTACCCTGTACACTTAGGGAGAGACCCTAAGTGTTTTGCAGAAACAAGCCAAAATGATGTGAGAGGTTCTAAGCATGAACAAAAGCACAATGGTCTGTTCTCCCGCTAGTCACCACTCAAAAGCATCACATTTTAGCTCTCTAGTGCCATTACAGAGGAGAAATTTCCACATACCTATTAGACTAATCCCACCATAAGGGCAGTCCAGTACCAAAATGATGGGCAAGACCCCTCTGCACAGAAAAAACAACTAACCCCAGACATCTGGGCGCCCTTTCTGAAGAAGGACATTATGGAACTAGAGAGAGTGCAGAGGAGGGCTACAAAACTAGTAAGGGGAATGGAATGTTTTAGTTATGAAGAGAGGCTAGAAAAGTTAAACTTGTACACACTAGAGAAACGGCGTCTTAGAGGGGATATGATAACACTATATAAATATGTTCAAGGCCCATATAAAGGGCTTTCAAAAGACCTGTTCATTAACAGAACAGTACACAGGACAAGGGGCCACCCGCTTAGACTTGAGGAAAGGAGATTTAGTCTACAACAGCGGAAGGGTTTCTTTACAGTAAGGACAATAAAGGTATGGAATGCACTTCCGGAGGAGGTGGTGCTATCAAATACATTAGATGCCTTTAAAAGGGGCCTGGATAATTATTTAAAAGAGCATAATATAGAGGGCTATGCACGTTAGTATTGGGATTAATATTTAGTTAGGGCTTGTTGATCCAGGGAGAAGTCTGATTGCCATTTGGAGTCAGATGCCTTCTTTTGGGTCAGCGATGGTAAACAGGAATAGGAAAAGGGTTGAACTGGATGGACGCAAGTCTTTTTTCAACCTAAATTACTATGTAACTATGTAACTATGTAACTATACATTTCAGACTTACTTGGGTCTCATCAGTAAGGTGAAGCTGGTTTCCCTAGGCACTGAGAGCAAGGGGTCCACATCTGGATTACCCTTTACACTTAGGGAGAGACCCTACGTGTTTCGCAGAAACAAGCCAAAATGATGTGAGAGGCTCTGAGCACGAACAAAAGCACAATAGCCTGTCCTCCGGCTAGTCACCGCTCAAGAGCATCATATTTTATCTCTCTAGTGCCATTACAGAGGAGAAATGTCCACATACATATTAGACTAATTCCACCCATAAGGGCAGTCCAATACCAAAATGATGGGCAAGTCCCCTCTGTACAGAAAAACCAACAAACCCCAGACGTACATTTCAGCCTTATCTGGACCTCATCAGTGAGGTGAAGCCGGCTTCCCTAAGCACTGAGAGCAAGGGGTCCACGTCTGGATTACCCTTTACACTTAGGGAGAGACCCTAAGTGTTTCGCAGAAAGAAGCCAAAATGTTGTGAGAGGCTCTGAGCACGAACAAAAGCACAATGGTTTGTTCTCCAGGTAGTCACCACTGAAGAGCATCACATTTTAGTACTCTAGTGCCATTACAGAGGACAAATTTCCACATACATATTAGACTAACCCCGCCCATAATGGCAGTCCAGTACCAAAATCATGGGCAAGTCCCCTATGCACAGAAAACCCAGCTAAAACCAGACTTACGTTTTGGCCTTATTTGGGCCTCGTCAGTGAGGTGCAACTGGCATCCCTAGGCACTGAGAGAAAGGGGTTCACATCTGGATTACCCTGTACACTTAGGGAGAGACCCTAAGTGTTTTGCAGAAACAAGCCAAAATGATGTGAGAGGTTCTAAGCATGAACAAAAGCACAATGGTCTGTTCTCCCGCTAGTCACCACTCAAAAGCATCACATTTTAGCTCTCTAGTGCCATTACAGAGGAGAAATTTCCACATACCTATTAGACTAATCCCACCATAAGGGCAGTCCAGTACCAAAATGATGGGCAAGACCCCTCTGCACAGAAAAAACAACTAACCCCAGACATACATTTCAGACTTACTTGGGTCTCATCAGTAAGGTGAAGCTGGTTTCCCTAGGCACTGAGAGCACGGGGTCCACATCTGGATTACCCTTTACACTTAGGGAGAGACCCTATGTGTTTCGCAGAAACAAGCCAAAATGATGTGAGAGGCTCTGAGCACGAACAAAAGCACAATAGCCTGTCCTCCGGCTAGTCACCGCTCAAGAGCATCATATTTTATCTCTCTAGTGCCATTACAGAGGAGAAATGTCCACATACATATTAGACTAATTCCACCCATAAGGGCAGTCCAATACCAAAATGATGGGCAAGTCCCCTCTGTACAGAAAACCCAACAAACCCCAGACGTACATTTCAGCCTTATCTGGACCTCATCAGTGAGGTGAAGCCGGCTTCCCTAAGCACTGAGAGCAAGGGGTCCACGTCTGGATTACCCTTTACACTTAGGGAGAGACCCTAAGTGTTTCGCAGAAAGAAGCCAAAATGTTGTGAGAGGCTCTGAGCACGAACAAAAGCACAATGGTTTGTTCTCCAGGTAGTCACCACTGAAGAGCATCACATTTTAGTACTCTAGTGCCATTACAGAGGACAAATTTCCACATACATATTAGACTAACCCCGCCCATAATGGCAGTCCAGTACCAAAATCATGGGCAAGTCCCCTATGCACAGAAAACCCAGCTAAAACCAGACTTACGTTTTGGCCTTATTTGGGCCTCGTCAGTGAGGTGCAACTGGCATCCCTAGGCACTGAGAGCAAGGGGTCCACATCTGGATAACCCTTTACACTAAGGGAAAGACCCTAAGTGTTTCGCAGAAACAAGCCAAAATGATGTGAGAGGTTATGAGCATGAACAAAAGCACAAGGGTCTGTTCTCCGGCTAGTCACCAGTCAAGAGCATCATATTTTCGCTCTCTAGTGCCATTACAGAGGAGAAATTTCCATGTACATATAAGACTAATCCCGCCCATAAGGGCAGTCCAGTATCAAAATGATGGGCAAGTCCCCACTGCACGGAAAAACCAGCGAACCCCAGACGTACGTTTCGGCCTTATTTGGGCCTCGTTAGTGATGTGCAGCTGGTTTTCCTAGGCACTGAGAGCAAAGGGTCCACATCTGGATTACCCTTTACATTTAGGGAGAGACCCTAAATGTTTTGCAGAAACAAGCCAAAATGATGTGAGAGACTCTGAGTACGAACAAAAGCACAATAGCCTGTTCTCCGTCTAGTCACCGCTCAAGAGCATCACATTTTATCTCTCTAGTGCCATTACAGAGAAAAAATTTCCACATACATATTAGACTAATCCCACCCATAAGGGCAGTCCAGTACCAAAATCATGGGCCTCGTCAGTGATGTGCAGCTGACTTCCCTAGAGACTGAGAGCACGGGGTCCACGTCTGGATTACCCTTTATACTTAGGGAGAGACCCTAAGTGTTTCGCAGAAACAAGCCAAAATAATGTGCGAGGCTCTGAGCATGAACAAAAGCCCAATGGCCTGTTCTCCGGCTAGTCAGCACTCAAGAGCATCACATCTTAGCTCTCTAGTGCCATTATAGAGGAGAAATTTCCACATACCTATTAGACTTATCCCGCCATAAGGGCAGTCTAGTACCAAAATGATGGGCAAGACCCCTCTGCACGGAAAAAACAGCGATCCCCAGATGTACGTTTGGGCTTTGTCAGTGAGGTGCAACTGGCTTCTCTAGGCACTGAGAGCAAGGGGTCCCCGTATGGATTACCCTTTACACTTAGGGAGAGACCCTAAGTGTTTTGCAGAAACAAGCCAAAATGATGTGAGAGGCTCTGAGCACGAACAAAAGCACAATGGCTGTTCTCCGGCTAGTCACCGCTCAAGAGCATCACATTTTAGCTCTCTAGTGCCATTACAGAGGAGAAATTTCCACATACCTATTATACTAATCCTGCCATAAGGGCAGTCCAGTACCAAAATGATGAGAAGTCCCCTCTGCACGGAAAAAACAGCTAACCCCAGACGTAGGTTTCGGCCTTACTTGGGTCTCATCAGTGATGTGCAGCTGGCTTCCCTAGGTACTGAGAGCAAGGGGTCCACGTCTGAATTACTCTTTACACTTAGGGAGAGACCCTAAGTGTTTCGCAGAAACAAGCCAAAATGATGTGAGAGGCTCTGAGCACGAACAAAAGCACAATGGCCTGTTCTCCAGCTAGTCACCGCTAAAGAGCATCACATTTTAGCTCTCTAGTGCCATTACAGAGGAGAAATTTCCACAAACGTATTAGACTAACCCTGCCCATAAGGACAGTCCATTACCAAAATGATGGGCAAGTCCCCTCTGCACAGAAAAAAACAACTAACCCCAGACATACATTTCGGACTTACTTGGGTATCATCAGTGAGGAGAAGCTGGTTTCCCTAGGCACTGAGAGCAAGGGGTCCACATCTGGATTACCCTTTACATTTAGGGAGAGACCCTAAATGTTTTGCAGAAACAAGCCAAAATGATGTGAGAGGCTGTGAGTATGAACAAAAGCACAATAGCCTGTTCTCCGGCTAGTCACCGCTCAAGAGCATCACATTTTAGCTCTCTAGTGCCATTACAGAGAAAACATTTCCACATACATATTAGACTAATCTCACCCATAAGGGCAGTCCAGTACCAAAATGACAGGCAAGTCCCCTCTGCACAGAAAACCCAGCAAACCCCAGACGTACATTTCAGCCTTATTTGGGCCTCGTCAGTGAGGTGCAGCTGGCTTCCCTAGGCACTGAGAGCAAGGGGTCCACGTCTGGATTACCCTTTACACTTAGGGACAGACCCTAAGTGTTTCGCAGAAACAAGCCAAAATGATGTGAGAGGCTCTGAGCATGAACAAAAGCTCAAAAGCCTGTTCTCTGGCTGGTCACCGCTCAAGAGCATCACATTTTAGCTCTCTAGTGCCATTACAGAGGAGAAAAGTCCACATACATATTAGACTAATCCCGCCCATAAGGGCAGTCCAGTACCAAAATCATGGGCAAGTCCCCTCTGCACGGAAAAACCAGATAACACCAGACGTACGTTTCGGCCTTATTTGGGCCTCGTCAGTGATGTGCAGCTGGCTTCCCTAGGGACTGAGAGCACGGGGTCCACGTCTGGATTACCCTTTAAACTTAGGGAGAGACCCTAAGTGTTTCGCAGAAACAAGCCAAAATGATGTGAGAGGTTCTGAGCATGAACAAAAGCACAATGGCCTGTTCTCCGGCTAGTCAGCACTCAAGGGCATCACATCTTAGCTCTCTAGTGCCATTACAGAGGAGAAATTGCCACATACCTATTAGACTAATCCCGCCATAAGGGCATTCCAGGACCAAAATGATGGGCAAGTCCCCTCTGCACGGAAAAAAAACACAGCGATCCCCAGATGTACATTTGGGCTTTGTCAGTGAGGTGCAGCTGGCTTCTCTAGGCACTGAGAGCAAGGGGTCCCCGTATGGATTACCCTTTACACTTAGGGAGAGACCCTAAGTGTTTTGCAGAAACCAGCCAAAATGATGTGAGAGGCTCTGAACATGAACAAAAGCACAATGGCTGTTCTCCGGCTAGTCACCGCTCAAGAGCATCACATTTTAGCTCTCTAGTGCCATTACAGAGGAGAAATTTCCACATACCTATTAGACTAATCCTGCCATAAGGGCAGTCCAGTACCAAAATGATGAGCAAGTCCCCTCTGCATGGAAAAAACAGCTAACCCCAGACGTAGGTTTCGGCCTTACTTGGGTCTCGTCGGTGATGTGCAGCTGGTTTCCCTAGGCACTGAGAGCAAGGGGTCCACGTCTGGATTACCCTTTACACTTAGGGAGAGACCCTAAGTGTTTCGCAGAAACAAGCCAAAATGATGTGAGAGGCTCTGAGCACGGACAAAAGCACAATGGCCTGTTCTCCAGCTAGTCACCGCTGAAGAGCATCACATTTTCGCTCTCTAGTGCCATTACAGAGCAGAAACTTCCACAAACATATTAGACTAACCCTACCCATAAGGACAGTCCATTACCAAAATGATGGGCAAGTCCCCTCTGCACCAAAAAAAAAAAAAAAAAAAAAAAAAAAAAAAAAAAAAAAAAAAAAAAAAAAAAACTAACCCCAGACATACATTTCAGACTTGCTTGGGCCTCATCAGTGAGGTGAAGCTGGCTTCCCGAGGCACTGAGAGCAAGGGGTCCACATCTGGATTACCCTTTACACTTAGGGAGAGACCCTAAGTGTTTTGCAGAAACAAGCCAAAATGATGTGAGAGGCTCTGAGCACGAAAAAAAGCACAATGGCCTGCTCTCCGGCTAGAGCATGAACAAAAGCGCCTGTTCTCCGGCTAGTCACCGCTCAAGAGCATCGCATTTTAGCTCTCTAGTGCCATTGCAGAGGAGAAATTTCCACATACGTATTAGACTAATCCCGCCCATAAGGGCAGTCCAGTACCAAAATGATGGGCAAGTCCCCTCTGCACGGAAAAAACAGCTAACCCCAGATGTAAGTTTCGGCCTTATTTCAGCCTCGTCAGTGAGGTGCAGCTGGCTTCAAATAAGGCCGAAACGTACGTCTGTGGTTAGCTGCTTTTTCCGTGCAGAGGGGACTTGCCCATCATTTTGGTACTGGACCGTCCTTATGGGCAGGATTAGTCTAATATGTATGTGGAAATTTCTCCTCTGCAATGGCACTAGAGAGCTAAAATGTGATGCTCTTGAGTGGTGACTAGCTGGAGAACAGGCCATTGTGCTTTTGTTCGTGCTCAGAGCCTCTAACATTTTTTGGCTTGTACATTTAATAAAGCAATAAGTGCCATTAAAATGACACAATGCAGCAGAGCCTCAACTAGCCTGCCGTCTGTTTGCTCTCCTTCTGTAAGTAGACGCCCGGGGTAGCATGATGGGAGCTGTATTGTGTGATTTTTAATGACACACCGGTTTATTAAATGTAGGAAGAAAGCACGAGTGTGAGCCAGAGATGGTGCGCAATAAAATGACAACATATTATTAAAAGGGTTACAGGATTCAGCCCAGGCAGCATGACGGGACACAGCCAGGGCAGCATGCGACCTTTCAGTACTTGACATGAGAATCTCACCCTGTCATGCAGTGCAAGATTCTCATGTCAACATTTTCATTATGGCAACATGGCAAATCTATGATTTGGTCGCACACTCTTTTGTGTGCAACCTTTTAAAAGGATACTGGAAGAAATCACATGCACCATGAGCAAGTTCTTAGAGAGAACTCCAATCCAAGGCATTGCTCCTCTCCAGTACTCAAGGGTTTAAAGCCCCCTTTTAATCAATGGGAATTTTGGAAAACTTTATTTGTCCCTTGTGATGTTTCATGCAAATTTGTTTCTATTTTGCATTGAGCTTACAACCTATGATGCGTCAAAACTGTGACATAACAGGTATTTGGTATCCAGGCAAATGAATGGAATATTTTAATGAGATGACTGCAACTTAAAATGTAAAAAAATGTTACACATAAAGGAATTAACTCTTTAAGCATCACAGGGGTGTGCAGCTCAT
Source organism: Rhinophrynus dorsalis (assembly GCA_037306005.1). NCBI lineage: Eukaryota > Metazoa > Chordata > Amphibia > Anura > Rhinophrynidae > Rhinophrynus > Rhinophrynus dorsalis. The sequence continues at coordinate 143,812,895 of CM074725.1, read as the reverse complement.
TGGTTCACAATGTGTACTGCACCATTCTAGTCTTTAAAGGGTTAATTACCCTGCATTAGATCATTGCTGTAGTGAACTTGCCTTCCTATTAAACTTCCATTGTGTGGAAGATGTAATCTGTTTTTAATTTTCAATTTAAATCTGTAGTAGCCAAGAAATAGTTATGCTCATGACGTCAGTTTGGTTCAGGCTACTTGTACAGCTCTGCCCGCAGCCCGTAAGTCTTGCTCTGTTCCCCTTCCCAAGTATCGCCTCCTTCCCTCTTCCTCTGATGATGGAGGAATCATGCATATGACCTGGCGTGCTCTCTTGCAAATGCGTGTCCAGGTCATTGTGCAGGCACAGACTGAGTGAGTTCATGCGCTCAGTCCTTTATAACAAGTGCCAGTCCACTTGCCTCTGTTAGTTTGGCAAGCGAGCTGGTAATTTTTATAACGGACTGAGTGCATGAACATGCACAGTCTGTACCTGTACAATGACCTGGACTCTCATTTGCAAGAGAGAGCAAATGGTGGTCAGAAACTTGTGCCAGCTTTTTATGAAACATGTTTCTCCTGTAGGAATATGTCATTTGGTTTGTGGTTCAGTACCATATCACTTGATTTGTGTCCTATTTAGGGTCAAAATGCTCCATTGTTGATCTTTGCATTCATTACAATTGTTTTCTCCTGTCACCAAAATAAAAATTGTTAACACTTAACTGATCTCTGACAGTTATGTCAGGAGTGAACAACATCAGGTTCATGAGATGTCTTTGACCACAAATCTCATTGCCTATAACCATCCACAGCTGTCAGAAGATGATTGTAGTTGTAGTTCAGATACAGCCTGGTGTAGGTGATTCATATGAACATGGTGTTAGTGATTCACTTGAACATAAGGGAGAGGAAAGGGATTTGGGAGTAATTATTTCTAATGATTTAAAGGTAGGCAGGCAATGTAATAAAGAGGTAGGGAATGCAAGCAGGGTACTGGGTTGTATAGCTAGGGGCATTAGTAGCAAAAAAAGGGAAGTGGTCATGCCACGCTACAGATCTCTAGTTAGACCTCACCTAGAATATTGTGTACAGTACTGGAGACCCCATCTCCAGAAGGATATAGATACTCTAGAGAAAATTCAAAGACGGGCTACTAAAAATGGTGACTGGTTTACAGGAAAAGAAATATCAGGATAGACTAAATGATCTGAACATGTATAGCTTGGAGGAGAGAAGAGAGAGAGGGGGTATGATTGAAACATTCAAATATAGGAAGGGATTCAACAAAGTGCAGGATGGAAGTATATTTCAAAGGAGTAAAAATGTTAGGACAAGAGACCATAGTCTAAACCTAGAGGGACACAGGTTTAGATGTAATGTAAGAACGTTTTACTTCACTGAGAAGGTAGTAGATAAGTGGAATAGCCTACCAGCAGAAATGGCAGAATTTAATACAGTGACAGAATTTAAGCATGCAAGGTACAGGCATAAGGCTGTCCAAGGACCAAAAAATGTTTTAGGTTTTTACAGTAGGAAAATGGGCAGACTAGATGGGCTGAATGGTTCCTATCTGCCGTCAAAGTCTATGTTTCTATGTTTCTATGAGATCAATGATCCACAGACATTGCAGAATGATGTGTCTGTTTTAATTGCTTTTAAGATACCTTTTACAATGCAGCACAGAATATATCATTTCATTTAACTTTTTGGCTGAGTATTTTCAGATTTTCTGGTACACACCCAAATCCTAAAGCCATGATTTAGTGCCTCTATGCTATGAAATGTATAGCAGCTTATGGATAATTCATACTGAGAGTGTGATAGCGAGAATTTTGAGCATATTAAACCACAGAAAAGCCATTTCATGGAATTTGAATGACAAAGATTAATGATTTTAGAATAGTTTTCTGTATTTTGTTGCCATTTATTAGTTAGTCAAGGTAAATGTCAAAGTCTAACTTCTTCTTCCATACACGTCTGAAAAAGTCAATAGTTAATTAGTCGTAAGATGTTATTTTTCTCCAATCTGTTTGTTTTGTTGGACATTGTATGATTTAAAGGCAGGGTGAGATTGGGTGTCTAGCTTATGGTGCAGCGGAGATCTGTAAATGGCAAGAGGTAAAACCTAGAAATGTTAATATCAATGGATAAATGAAATGTGACCCCTGTTAATGGTGTCCTTGTATTACGAAGTAATGGTTGTTGTATAGGTTGTGGAAAAATATATATTGTTTGTCTTTAGTGAGGCATTTTTATATGTTATTTTTGACTATTCTATATTTTTCTATTTGGAGATCCAGAGGCCAAGGAATACCTTTAAGATTGGAGGCAAAAAACAAGCAGTCCCTGATACCCCAGTTCCAATCACCATTTGTTAACTTAAAGTTTACACTTAGGGCCCTATGTTCAAAAGGGAAATGAACCCTTTCAGTCCCAAAGAAGGGTACACAACGCATTGCTCTGCAATGCATTGCATACCCCTCTGGCACTCAAAGGGTTAAGCAATTCTGGGAGGAACAAGTTGCAACACAGGGGACATATACAACTTCCTGTTGATACAAATGGGGATTTTAACCCTTGGATGTTTTAGAAGTCTCCAATGTGTTTCTTCTAATGCAATATGAATGATGTATATTTGACCCAAAGTGTCCTGTATGACATCACAACAGGTTAAAGCAACATATAAATAAATGAGGATTTGGAGAATTTGTATATGCCCCCTATGGTGATCTCGGTATACCCCAGAATGACTCCTTTGTACTTTTGAACATACCAGTAGTGGACAACCTGCATCTTTCTAGTAGTTATTGGATGGAAATTCCTGTAATCCTTTGCTAGCTGTTGGCTGTCCGAACATTATGGGAATTATAGGTCAATGTATAGTTCATTATAGATAAGGGGTGGGCAATTGTTTTTGCCCTAAGAACCATATCTCAAAATTGTATAGAGAACCATAATTGCACTGAATCGTCAAGCATAACAAACCACATGCATACATACAAGCACTGTCAAATACACTTGACCCACTAGAAATACCATGGGGTTGTCCATTGTACACCAATGTGCCATGGCACCTTGTTGAGAATGACTGGATTACAAACTATAACAGATGTGTCCACAGAGAAAGCATCAGTTTTGGATCTCTCTGCTCTGGAAGAGTAAAACATTTTTGGGGTTATGCACTAAAGCATGATAAAGAGGTGATAAAAGGAGACGACATCCGTTTATATAATTTCTCCAGTTCCTAAGTTTTTCTATAGTTTTTCTAAGCCCATGTATTAAAATCTCCAAAAGTTGGAGAAATATTAGTGCATTGGTTCCATAGAATAACAAAGGACTTGGAGAAATGTAACCCTATTACTCTGCAGATAAAAAAATTGAATTGATTTTTTTCTGTCTAGCAGTACTGATGTATGTGTATGTGTAGCCAGACTTGAGATCCAGGGAAAATTAGCCCACAGGCTATATTTTGCCCTTCTTTGATATAGATAGACACTCTCTTTGTAAGGAGTAAAGGCAAAGGACTGCCTACAAAGCTTTTTTTAAAATAAATTGGCTGCTTGCACTAAGACATGGGCAGTGTGTGAGCGCATGGGCATTACAGATCAAGCTTTTTCTCGGCACCCTATTTCAATCCGTGTACTAACAAAGCACAGATTAAGTAAATGAAAAATACAATTTTTTTCTTGTGCCTTGTATGAGGGAAAAGTGACATTAAAGGGATAGTAATACTTTGTTTTATCTTTATTTTTTTGTAGGCATAAAAAAACATGAAGAATGATATGTCTTATCTCTCAAACCTTTATGGTTTGAGAGATATTCACAAGCAAAGTTCCCCTCCTGCCCCTTTTACCTAGTGTAAGCAATCTCTTCTCAGATGTGGAATGCAGTCCACAGACCAGACAGATAACAGCAAGGGACAATATTCTTCCTATCAGAACAATTAAAGGGGAACTATCACCCCAACATGATACAGTCTCTATCAATGTCTCTTCCTACGTTTAATAGCTCTGTTAAGTTATTTTTTTTTAAATGCTTTGTAAAGTCATAATCTTTAAATGAAATCTGTACCTCCTAACCTCTCCCAGTTGAAGACTTACTGCGCATGAACGCTAAGGAGCCTTTTGGCTCCATTGTTCTTCCCACCGTCTTGCCGATTCCTCCTTCATCATAGACCTCAGCACCACATGACCTGGCGCGCTCCAGACATCAAGCACGGTCAGGTCATCTCAGCACAACATGAACGCGCTTGCACTATATAAAAGCACCAGTCCGTTTTCAGGAGCACGAGAATCGGACTGATGTGATAGGCTGACTGACTACCACTCGCATTAGCACTTCTTTAAGAGAGAAACATCTGAGCTAAGGTTGAGTCTATGCAAGCATTAACTCCTGATGAACTGTGACTTGCTCTGCCTTCAAGCTATGTACACACGAAGTAGCAATTAATTCAGCTTCTAGACATCAATAGTCTCTATCTAGTATTGCTAATAAATCTGACTAAGATCTATTTCATTGGAAGGTCCAGGGCTACTTATGTCTGACGGCACTAGATATTTTTCTTAGAAACTAGCAGGGACTGCAAGCAACTGTTTCCACTTCAATTGAACATATCCTGCACAAGATACTTATATTAGAGACTGTCCGAGACCGCAAGCTAGTGAACCTATGTGAGTTAGAAATCGGCAGCCAGAGAGTTAATATTGTCTAAAACTACCAATAACACTAAAGACACTCAGTCTTATTTGAGCTTTGGGAGTTCATATTCTGGCTTCATTATCACTCCTATACTATTGTTTTTAAGCATTTCGGCTAGCAGAACCGTGATCACCGGACAGCTACATGTGGGTGGTTGACGGCTTATGACAGCTGATTCAGTTTTAAACATGCTTTTGTAAATACACCAAGCACTTCACTGTTTGCTATTTTAAATTAATAAATAAAAGTAATGTATTAACTTGCCACCAACGACACTACTTTGAGCTTTTACAGACCGAACGGGTCTACTCGGTGCTAGACTGTGCTGAATGAAGTCAATTCAGCATGATCTCTAAAACCCCATTTTCTTTTTGTGTTTTTGGGATTATAGAGACCTGCAGTAGAAATATTAATTTCAACACCAACATATCTCTCAATGCTGAAAGAATCCACAACATTTTAAAATATGCAGCGCACAAGTATTTTCCTTCCAGGCATTTTACCCTCCGAGAGCAACTGAAGCCTGTAATGCTTGTGCATGAAGATGACCTGAACGTCATCAGGTATCATTTGCATGCACACCTCAAGCGTGCACTCAAAAAAAAAAAAAAAAAGATGACTGTGGGCAGAGACTAGATCTGAGACTGACAGGCACAGGGAGAGTTGACGCATGCACAGTAAGACAAAATCGCCAAGATGGCTGCGGTCTGTTTGATCACAGAGCATACACAAACAGTCAGATTTTATAATATAGGTACACTTATGGGATGTTTTACATAGATTTTCATGTACACTTGGGTGATATCTAAGACACTAGCTGAAGTTGTCCGTCCATGGTAGTTCCGCTTGAAATCCCTGCCCCCCTTGACAAGCTTTTCAGCTTTTTCCCTTCTCTTAATTGAAGATTGTCCCTCTCTGCAGTCTACCTAGGCACCTCCCTTCTGATCTGGCTGGGCAGTGTTACATCAGTAAAAGGGGCGGGAGGGGGATACTTTATCGTTGAATTACTCTTAAACTATAACTCTGACAGTACTGAAATACCACTCTCCAAAGTCCAAATACTATGATGAATAATTACAGCTGCTTTTATTATGAAATATTACTATCCCTTTAAGGGCTCATTCAAATTAAAGTCATTCATTAGTGAAGCTGTGTGCTCTTGTATGTACTAATGCATCTGTACTTCAGCACAGTTGCAGGAGCTCCATTCACAGACATATATGGTATCAGCAATTGTAGGGTGCTACCTTGAGACCGTATTGCTCACAGACGCTGCTTCCCTTTTGGAGGCTCTACAATCCACCCATGAAGAAGCTTCATTTCAAAGAGGAGCATCTGAAGCTGTGTGCACCAATCTTTTTCTTTTGACACTGATATTGTAGTCCACCATCAACTGGATTGCTGCAGATTTCCCACCCCTGGCTAAGAGCAACATCTAACCATATGTACAAAAGAAAAATGGAGTAATTCTCAGGAAAAAAAATCAGCTGCAGAAACTGCATTGATTTAAATTGGGCTTCCAACAATTGGAATGATTAAGAGGTCTCTATGAAGAACTCAATATTAGTCACGGAGTTATAACCCCATTTAAATCAATATAAATATTAATTTCTCATTTATGGAGTAGGTTTACTCCATAATTGCTCCTCTTTTGTTTTGTATATTTGACACAAAGTATCCTGTATAACATCACAGTTCATAACCCCTTAGCATTCAAGAGGTTAAAAGACCCATTTAAATAAATAAGAATTTTGGAGCTTTATGTATGTGTTTCCAAAAAATGGTCAGAGATTCTCAACTAGGAACAAGCCTACAAGAGTATATAGCAGGCTCTATAGGAATGTATCCTACCCAGGGTGCAATCTATTTTAGCTCATAAGTGCCATACAAAGAGAAGACATAGACTGAAAAGCATACTGTTCCTGCACAGATGACAGTTCAGCCATGAAATGCCAGTCAGTCTTTTCTGAACAAGAGAAGCAGTAAACCCTAGACATACATTTTAGTTTTCATGGACTTTGTCACTGAGGTGCAGCTGTTCTTTTCTAGGCAGCAATGATGTAATTGGCTTGCCCTAGAATTGTTCTGGTCTTGTCTTCCTTCATATGGCCCACTAGCCCTTAGTGGGCTTGTGAAGCTAAGCTCTGGTGTCTCACTTTTCAGAGTCTATGCAAAGTTCAAAAACATAGAAAAAGTGTGAGATAAAATCAGTTACGTGAGTTACACAACACTGTGCAACTACATAAAAATCACTGCGGACGATAATATTTCACCCATCAAGAACAATGGAACAGCTATACCCAGGAGCCATTCAGTTGTGTGTAATAGTGTCAATGGACTATAAATTGATACATTTAATGGGTAAAAATCTGCACCCAGTTTTTCTGGCTGTACAGCACACAACGGACAAAAAAAACCCACCATCAGACAAAACGAAGCAGGGAAACATCAGCCCACACAACATCCAGCACACAGCACAAACCAAATTAACCCCCGCAAAGCCAAACAACCTCAGAGAAAATGGTAATGCATAACAAACAAGTCCTGGACAACCAACAAAACCTATCAACCCCCCTCCGGTACAAGGGGTTGACAAAGCATCACAACACAATCAGTCAAACCATACCCAGGAAGAACAGGGGTTAACACACAACAACACATATGTACACACAACACAAGAAATATACATGTCAATGCCAAAGCAACCCAAGCTCCCCTTTGGAACATCCACAACCAGTGGAGACCCAGCATGCACCTGACAACATCACACTCGCATCTGACAGGTACACAGTGAGTATAAAAAATCAGGCAAACAAAAACAGCCACACAGCAAAACACTTTCCTGGACAACCCACACCTTCCCACTGGTCACTCCCTACCTCATGACCTTGCCTGGACAACACACCACCACTGTCTTAAAGGGACATCTCACTGTCCTCAGATGTGGCGTGTTTACAGTGAGACAGAGAGAGAGGGAGATTATGATCAGAGTGTTTGCATTTCTTTTCTTGCAAAGACATCGGAAACAAAGGTTGGTGTGGGCTAGGGATCACAATCAACCCCCAAGCACACCTGCTGAACATTCTCCGTTTGATGCAACCACTGATGCTTCAACTGGACAGACAGACAGGAGTCCATCTCCACCTGGAGGCCCACACCAGGCAGCAGCACCTCAGCTGCAGCAACTTGATCTGCCAAAGCTCCCACAGCTGCCACATGGACCTATGGAACAGCAAAGGGATGACAGATGACTGCACAAACCCAGGATATTACGCACAAGGGTCATGCTGCATGGAATTATGGATGCTGTAGTCATAGACCGATACAGGTTGATGTTGCACAGCATGATCAAGCTATATGCTGTGGTCAATGATGTCATCAACCCCATATACGGCATAAACCGCGTTGGCTTGCAGAAGCAGATGTGTGCTGTGGCAAGTGCATCCTTCCAGTCCACAGGAGGGTATGCCCCTGGAATGTCCCAGGGATGAATATACTGTATCAGTGTTGTCTACAACATCAGAGTAGCTATATGGGATTCATGTTGCAAGGCTCACCATGTTGTTGTGTTGCTGGCATTGCTTCTACTTCTTTGCCATTGTTTTTTCAATGGTGCATTGATGTGTTTTGAGGCCCTAATGTTTTTGCTTTTGAGGCCTATGTATTGTACATGCAATCAGTTTGTATCAGTTGAAGTGTGATGTGTGAGCTGACCCCTGTGGACCTGTGCAATGTAACCCTGGTGTATTGTATTTGTCCTCTGTTAACCTTTTGAGTGTCAAAGGGGTATCCAATACATTGTTAACCAACGTGTTGGATATCCCTCTAGCACTCAAGGGTTTAGGTGTTGACCTCCCTGTTGTTCGATGTATAACATTGTGGGGGAACATAACCGATATTTGTCTGACAACATGATGGCGAACATTGTTTATGTGCAGTGGGTATAGTTGATCAACACAGCAAAGATGGGGTTAAACCTGGACTTGAACAAGATTTGTCCTGCTTAACCCATCAGATTTCTGATTGGATTGTACAGTTTTATGTCCTTGTTTGAACCCTCTCAAAGCTGTGTTAGTGAACTTGTGGGAATCAATGTTGCACATGTGTTCAGCTGTCACTATGTTGGGCTGTACTAAGGATGAGAGTTTGTGTGGTGTCTCCTATGGAAAGACTCACTTACCGGACATCTGGAGAGTGTCGTTGTCTCCAGTGTCACATCCTCCAGGGACCCCCTCAACTGCCGTTGAAGAAGTTCTCTCTCCTCCCAGGGGCTGAAGCTGATGTTGAGAGGGGGCCCACCTCCAGGCATGGCAACTTCACCCACCTTATTCTTCACACACCTCTTCACTAGACTCCATGGTCATCTTGCAGCTGAATATGGCATTGGCTCTACTGAGTACCTGACTCCATGAGGTCTTCTCCTTAGCACCCTAACCACTCACTCTCTCCTTTGGGTACAGGATGGTCTCCCTCGCAAGTATGCTCTGTACGAGGATCCTATTCTCCTCATAGGAGTACTTTGGGTCCCATAGCCTCTCCTCATCAGCACCATCCCGGAATGTGTCAGAGCTCTGGCTTTCAGGCCCTGCCTGCACTGACCCTGACTGTGTGGGGTTCTCTACCAAGATCTACCCCTCCTCCCACTGGCACAGCTGTCCCTTTCCTCTGTGTGCCTCACCTTCCACTGGTACCCCTCCGTCCCGGCTGGTCTCCCTCTACTTGCCTGACTGGGGATGCCCTCCTGACCTTCCTCCTCTCCTCCCCCTTTCCCTATCCCTTTATCCTCCTCCTCTCTCACTGTCATCTCTCACCCACTCACACTCAGGCACTTACCCAAGCCCTCATAGGCACAATCAGCCACACTCACTCTCTGTAACTCCCTTGCACTCACTCAATCACATTGTGAAATAAAAGATAAAGTTGTGTAATGTGTGAGAAATAAAAAGATATATATATGTGTGTGTGTGTGTGTGTGTGTGTGTGTGTGTTTGTATGGGTGTATGGAAAATGTGCCAAAGTGTATTATGTGTCAATAAAGGTATACCAACTCTCTCCACTCCCAACTCCTTCTACCTTGCTCAGGTGTCAGCTCCTCTCTCTACGGCTATCTTCTGCTCCTGGGTCCTGTGCTCTAGCTTGTAAAAGTTATGTCAGTTATTGCGGGGTATATATAGGTGTATTTGAATGTAGGTAATACTTTGGTGCATTGTGATTTGCTGTGAGTTTGTAATTGTCTTAATAAGTTTTGCGTCACTCGATAACAATGACCTTTGAACTTGACATGTCGTATGTTATTTATCAACTCTTTGGACGTACGGTAAGGTCAGAAAAAGGTGTGTTGCACCTTTTTGGGCTTAACCTGTTAGCCATTCTGGAATTAATACGTAAATCAGATTTGATTAACAATTGCTACCAGCCACAATGGAATCAAGCCCATAATTTGTAATCTTTCATAATTAGAATACCTCTCTTTAATACGTGTTACCAGAAGATACAACAATTTTTCTGTTTTGAGAATAATTTTCATCTATTCTTAAATTATATTTTACGAATGAATCACCTGCAAATCCTGAAATTGTGGTTCAAAAAGCCTAGTGATTAGCTAGCTCCTCTTTGAAAATGTGCCTCTGTGACCTGTGTCTATAAATCAGGGAATCATTAAGAATCATGTATTTATTGAAATATGTTTTAGTACTTCAAAGTAAATTTTAATATTTGCATGACAGTCACCCAGCTGGCACTACTTTAGTTATTAATTAATTATTCTGTTAGCACTATATAAAAGAAAATGACACAACTATTAAGTACATTTCAATACAATTCTTACCAGTTGCAGAATTGTAGAAACAGATGTCAAAAAGAATGATGGGTCTGAAATGGCTGATGTTCCGGTCCTAGACATTACACAACGGCAACTACATCTTCCCCTGCCCCCTTGGAACACTCGGTACTGTTATTCTTCTTTAAGAATAGGTGAGTAAGGATTTTATTTATCAAGTTAAAGAGGTTCAGGAGCAGACCAACTGAATAGTGAGGGGAATGGAAATTCCCATTGATTTACATGGAAATTTTAACCCCTTGAATGTTTTTCAATGCATTGGAGACCTCTAGCATTCAAGGGGATAAAAGTCCCACTTAACCATTTGAATGCAAGAGGCATATGCAACACATTGCACACCCCGCTGACACTCAAAGGGTTTACCACAAATAGGATTAATATCATTTTAAATATAATGTATTCCTAACCCTATATAATAATTTGCTAGGATGTTTGTCAGAAGCCGTCATGCGCAGTAGAGACTGCCCGAACGCACAGAATGCTGGGAGTTCTGTGCTGGGAGCATTCTGTGCTTTCGGCCAGTCTCTACAATGCATAACTGCACCAGCTTCAGGGCGCAGAGCAGGACCGGCCTCATAATCCTTGTATACGGGCTTTAAAACTAGTTCCTAATAAGTGATAAGAGCAATGCATGGCATGATTAAAGTAAACAAACAAATAGGGCTCTATTATACAGACAACTTTGTAGAGTTACTCTTTTGTAGCACAGCTTTTTGTGGCAAATTAAAATTCTGGTGCATTTTTAGGACTTTTTCTAATAACCTGCTTTTTTGTAGTGTGACTATTTTGTAGCACAATATTTGTTGTAGCAACTGTAAATGTTGGTGTGTTTTTAGTGCTTCAGTACAGCAAGGTTTTCCCAGTGCATTCAAAACACAGTGTTACAATTCCTACATAAGTGCCTGACACTTTCAGGCCAGGGATTGACTGTTGAGGGTTTATAGGCGTGTCATTTCTTTGCCTTGATGCCTGTTTTTCAAGCTTTGTTTGTAGTTTCTGCTGTGTTTTCGATTTCTGGTCCATTATTGACCTCTGCCTGAATATTGACCATGTTTCTGGATTTCCCTTATTACTGTACTAAAAGTGGTTCCTGGATTTGACCCTGGATTTCATCTGAAGAATTTCCCAGTTTTGCCCTTAGGTACTTCATACTTATTTCCCGTTACCGAACCGGCCTGGCCTTGCACTCCGCTATCTGCTTGCTCTGTTGCTTCAGTGCAACCTCTTGGATCTTCGGCAGTCTGTTGTTCCCGGCCTAAGACTTCCCAAACTGTTTGCATCAATCTACGTTTCAGTGAATGCCCTGACTCATTTATATTGGCCTCTGTCTCTTGCGGGCCTAGGTGCAGTTTCATCTACAGGATATCCTAGCTGCAGGGATTCACTCCTTATTCTTAGTCCAGATGCAGCTGTAATTAGACTGTTGGTGTTACTAGGGCAGGAGTAGAGGTGTGTGAAAGTGAGAAAAATTTGCCGCTTGACTTTTCTCGAAAAATGGCTGATTTTTCACTTTTTTTGCGAAAGTTTTCTCTTTTTCCCCAATGCAAAATGTTCCTCCTTTTCACCTATTCTAGCATTTTTTTCTCCTATTCAAACACGTTATTTTCCTATTCTAACACATTTTTAGCATATTCAAAACATTTTTCTCCAATTCTAACACATTCTTTCTCCTATTCTAACACATTCTAACACATTTTCTTCTAGTCTAACACATTTTAGCCCTATTCCAACACATTTTTTCCTATGTTTAATATGGTGCAACATTTCCCAGCACTATATTACTTCTTTTGAGGGCTGTAGTGGAGAAATAAGTAGCTGGAAGTAAAGTTTGTGAGTCCTACAGCAACATATACCTTAAAAAATCTGTTAGCATGTAGAGTGTCTTTGTCCACAACACTTACTTCCTACTTAAGTGAACCTGGCACGTATTCAAGATGATGTCAAGTGATTAAAAAAAATAAAGTACAATGTACAATGTGGCCAATGTGTATGGTAATGGTGGTGGGGGACTAGCATCGTGTGATTGGTGGGACCTTCACAAACTGCATCCACCCTGGGAGGAGAGGGATTGTCATCATTTATTGCACACGTTGCAGAAACGATTGCTGCAGTCAGTTTTTGCACTTTACTCCCACGTGACTGCACTTCCTTCACCTTTCTCCCTCCTGCTTGTGCATTTGCTAGATAGACAACTGATGGAGTGTGATGTCTTGCCTTGGCCCTCAACAACATTTCCAATGTCGTCTGCTGTCTATCAAGTCTGCCTCAGTCACAGGGTTCCCAGTCAGCTGTCTAATATATTTATTTATTTGTTTAATTATTTATGTTTTTTATTTTTATTTATTTATTTATGTATTTATTTTTACATTGTCTACCATATCTTATCACAGTTTGTCCCAAAAATATATATAACTAAAAAACAAAATCAACAACTTCTTTCCCCAGAATTCCCCAGCACAGTGACAATAAAAGTTAAATCAGCAAGCAACTTGGACTCCAGCTGCTTGGGTCTTGCCAGTTAGTCACACCAGATTTTGGAGTATTTTGGATCAACCTCCTTCCTCCCTTCTTCTCTCCATTGTACCCCCAGACTCCCCTACTACAGACAACAAGTGTCCTAACTAAATGACTTCCTAAAACTAAACTTCAATTCCCCTTTATTTGCCTATCTTCTCTAGCTCAAAAACATGCTACTCTCTCCCCTCACAAACACAGAATGGAATGCTGTTAGAACCTGACAACCTCTTATTTGTCTGTAAAAAACTTTCGTGAGGTGGAGAAAAATGTTTCTACCCACTGATTTCAAGGCAATGAGCTAGATGAAAAAAGCGGGAAAAACAACACTTTTCGTGGGAAATTTTTTGTCAAGTGGAAAGTGTCATTTTTCGCTGATTTCAGTTTGAGAAAAATAGTTTCGTCCATCCCTAGGCAGGAGTGCTCTCTTCCTCTACATTGCCCATATTTCTCTCTTATTGGGCTTTTCTTACATCAGCCTTATTCTGCTGCTACATTGTGTCACTTTTAACGCTCCTTACATTTTGCCCAGACACTACCGTAGTTAGACCGCCTGCATGACTGTGGCTGGAGAGCTACATTCATTCAACCTTAATGGCTGCTATCCTGATATACGCTCCCCACATCCAACCCAGCCGCTGCTGTAGTTAGATGTCCTGTGTTGCTGTAGTAGGAGAGTTCCATTGCTCTGGCATTACTTTTTCTTTCTAATCAGCAGAATTATGCTTTCAGCCTCTTTGACTGCTACATTGTGTCACTTTTTACAGTGACAGCACTGTGTCTGATCTCAGGCCTACCATAGGCAATATCTTTTCTTACAGTGTCTCCTTGGACAAGATCTACTGGAGTCAGGGTTTGGCCTTCACTTCTCAGTGGAGTCATAATCTGGCTGTCTGGTACCCTGTGGCCTTTTTGCCAGGTTGGCTGATATACCTTTCTGTGTTCCCTTCATGGTATTACTTCTGGAAGGGTCCCTTTATCCTTGTACTCTGCAGGGGTATTGGTATTTTCTGGACCACTTTCTTCTAGCCTGTTTGGTTCTACCTTGCAGAATCTAGTGTTTTTCCACATATTGGGGTCCCACAATTTTTGGTACCTACATCCTGGTTTCAAGTCTGAGGAGTGTCCATCCTGGTCCCGGCCCTTGCTTAACTGGAGTCAGAGATCTGGCTTCACGGCCATCACCTTTACTCTGTGGCTGTGCTGTGGCTGCTGCAAGGACATTCCAACAAGCCTCCTACAATTACGATCATCGCTTCAGTACTGTGCTCTCTAGCTCCCTTTCTCCTGAGGTACCAAGAATTCTCAGGCTCCTATGTGTTACGAGGAGCTGACACACAGCTACCTACTACAGTTGCATGATTTTAATGTGACTTCAATGCAAAATCACAACATATGCATTTTTTCATGATTTTCTGTTGCAATGGCTGCAATGTCACCCATTGTAAGTGCTTGCGCTTACCTTTTTCAGAGGCAATCCGGCCACCCCCGTTGGTGCTCATCTGAGCAGCCGGTCCCCTCTGCCTGCAGCCTCGTGGCTCATGCCGCATCCTATGCTTTCAGGAGATCCGGACACTCTGCTGCTCATCTGGGCAGCAGGCTCCCTCATTCTGTGCTCCACCTCCTGGGAGTGTGGGAGGCTACTTAATCTGCCTGGACACCACACCACTTGCCCTTTCGTGGTGTTCCAGTGCTGTATTGTTTAGCTTGTTGTCCATGTATGATCCTTGACTAGTTTTTCCGTTTCTCCCGGTGTCCAGTTTTGTGGCTTGTCTGACTACCCGCTTGGTATTGGACCTTCGGCTCTGGCTGACTACCTTCTCTGGTACTGACCCCAGGCTTGTCTGACTATCCACTTGGCACTGACCATCGGCTCTGGCTGACTACCCACTCTGGTATTGACCCCTGGCTTGTATGACTATCCGCTTGGTATTGACCATCGGCTCTGGCGGACTACTCGCTCTGGTACCGACCCCTGGTTTGTCTGCACTACCGCCTGATACTGACTGTAGGCCTGAGTCAGTCTGATACTCCTGGTTGCGACCTTTACTTTGGATTCTTTCCTGGATCCCAGCCCCAGTCACTACGTTGGGTACTTTCCTGGGTCCCAGGTCCCAGACACTATGCTGGAAACTTTCCTGGGTCCCAGCCCCAGTCATTACGTTGAATCTCTCCTGGGTCCCAGCCCCAGCTGGTGTTATTGCACAGTTTCCTGTAGTGAGTCTATTCAGAAGCAGTATCCTATTTCTGGTAGAAATCGCTTACTTCTTGTTTTACTCTCTACCCTATCCAGTGTACGTGGTGTTTACACATTGATTATCTACATTGTTCAATAAAGGTGGTGTTTCATATACTTTACTGACTCTTGTCCATTCCTTTGGCTCCGTGATACCCCTGTGAAAGAGGCCTATAAGTTTTCCATGAACTGGGCTTGGTGTGTTATAATCTCAATCTAATACTTTTTATTTATGGTTATAGCAGTTTTATTTAGCAAATCTGATAAGATGTAGAAATTGCTGTGTGTTTTTAAACAGTTATCACATTTATTTTGAAAAATCTTAGACCTTTTGTGCCAAATAAAACATTTTAACAAATGCTCAGTAGTAGAGAGTTTAGGAGGGGATTTATCAAAAGTATTCTTGTTCATTTTTGTTAACGGATCCTTAAACATTTTCTTATTCCCTATTATGAGTGTTGATATTTATAAAGTATTCTATTTGCTTTTAGAAATGCAGAGACCACAAAAATAAGAACAGATCAGACATGGCCATAAATATTTGCTGAAAATTCTGCAAATAGCTTTATTTTTTAATAGATACACTGAGCCAGCCCACCTACTCCCCTCCCATATTACAAGAGTCCCCGTATTGATTTCCACTACTTGTGCATTGCTTACTAATGTGACACTACGTAAGATAAGAAATCTACAATCTTTCCTCCACCCACAACAAGCTTGCCCATACACTCTTTTTCTCACCCCAATAAAAGCTGCAGATTCCTTTTCTTTCTTTACCCAACATTAAGTCCTACTCCTTTCCCATTCTGACTGACCACACTGCCTTATATCTCCTTACCACAAAATAGTAGGTAGGCTCTCTTCCACAGTCCTGTAGCAATCAGGTCCCCCCACCATCTTCCCTACTCCACATGCCTCCAGGGAGAAGTAGCAGAGAAGATCTCCTTGGATCTTCTGAGTCCAGTGCGCTCCTGAAGTTAACTATTTCATTTCCAAAAGGATGTGTAAACACATTGCTTCACAAGTAATTGGTTACCTGTTTTGGGTATTAAAGGGTTAATAACATCTCCTCTGTCACCACTCAGTCAATTTTAGTTGCCCCTGTTTTTTTTTCAATATTTAAACGTCACTGCACTTTGTATGTGTCTCTACCCATGATACTCTGCTTGGCATCAGGAGTCTAACTTGGTCCTACACTAACAAACTCAGCTTTTATACCAAGAGTAGTTATTTTAGTGATGGACATGGTTTCTCAAAGTCTTCTGCCTATGCCAAACAGAGCAGCAGCAGTAGAGACACATATAGCACAGAGGAACATTTAAATACTTGAAATACATAGGGGGGCTGCAAATTACTTGATATGATGGGTTTCTCCTAAAATTGGGGTTTTTAAAAAAGCTGGAAGATCCACTGGTAATCACTGAATCTGTTTTATAGGCTTATTCCAATGTGATCTGGTTAGGGGTGGGCAGAAAGCGTGAAAAATTTACCGCATGACTTGCAGATTTTTCGATTTTCACGCAAATGATTTTACCTTTGCGCCTATGTAAAAATGTCCTCCTTTTTGCCTATTTTAACACATTTTCCACCTATTTTAACAAATGTTTCCCCTATATTTCCTACAGGTACTACATTCCCACTGTAATATTACTTCTTCTAGTTTTTTTTTTTTTTTTTTTTTAATGTGGGGGTGGTAAATCTCACTACTATAGAAAACAAAGGCGAAAAGAGTACTCACTGAAAAATCTGTGGTGTTAGAGAAAAGGCAGAAAATGTATGGATTCCACCAAGTGTGTGAATTCCCATTGAAAAAGCAGCAAATCATGAGTTTTTCTCATAAATTCCCATTAGAAAAAAAGCAGGAATTTTCATCTATCCCTAGCCAGCATGTTGTTGGTCTGTGCTTGGGAAAGTGCGAGAAAGCTGTTAAAATGTTGATTCTATCTAATAGACTTGTGCACGGGCAAAATTTTCGGTAAAATTCGAATTCGGACGAATTTTTTTTTTCTAATTCGGATGATCTTAATTTCGGACCGGGCCTATTCGATTCGGACGAAATTCTGATCCATTCCTAATTATTCGGCCGAATTTAACATGGGTTAAATTATAGCAGTGCGCCTCCGTGCACGCTGCTATCATTATTTGCAGACAGGGTGTGCATTTAGAAAAAGATCCATCCCAAAAACGGACATTGTCGTACATTGAAAGTCTGTGCATGTCACCTGTACACTAGCATGGGATGCCAGTCACAATGCAAACGTCGAACATCGAAAACCCATGCCTGTCATTCAATTTAGCATGTTCGAACATCGAAACCCCATGCCTGTCCTTCAATCTAGCATATGTTTGAACATCGAAACCTCATGCCTGTCATTCAATTTAGCATATGTTCGACATCGAAAACCCATGCCTGTCACATCCTACTCAACATAAGTGGTCGACTCGAACATGGACAAACTACATGTCACATTCTATGTTAGTACATGGGTAAAGATTAAGGTTTCATTTTCTGGTACCAGCCTCCTACCCTACTGTCCCTCTTTAGTACCCAAATTCCTCTCTCTCGTTTTCCTATCCTGATTTCCCCTCATATCAGATAACTCTATGTGTATATACATTGTAGAGTTTCATACTACATCAAGAATAAACATCAATGATTGTAATGTGATAGATGTAATGTGTTAAAAAGAAAAATTGAGACATTCTGTTGTGAACAAACTGCAACACAGGAGAGAAATAAAAAAAAATGCTTGACATCTATACTGAAGAGGGGTCCACAGCATTGTCTTAGTATAGCAATATCACAGTTTTCCGTGAGTGTGCAATACAGGGCTCTACGATAATTGCTGGGCATTTCCCAATGTCATAATCAGGGGATGATGGGAGTTGTATTCTAACTACTGTTAGGAAACACATAACTGATGCACATTCATCTCCCACCTAGAAATTATTTACACACGAGGCAACTCCCCCAAGTAATACCTAGCCCCTTTCCAAGTGAAAGGACATCCAGAAAGGCTTCAGATCTCTTAGTGACTCACCTGTTATTGCCAGTCAGCGGGACCCGGAGAGTAGGAGGGGGTGATGCTATGGCTGCACGGCACGGTGCTCTAAGTTGGTAACTTGTCGCAATGTTGAAGCCAGCACCTTCTGGGTGGAGACACCTCACAGCAATCCTGTTCAGGACACATCATGCACTGTTGTGCACTCATACTAGGGATCCCAAATGTTTAGACTCATTTCGTACAGGGGGCACCCTCCTGTATTTGTAAAACCTCTCTAGCAAATCTGGGACGGTAGACCTATTTACTCAAGTCTTGACTTTAGGTGGGCGATAAACAATATAAAATAGGCATAATGTTTCACTATCACATAATTCACGTCACTGAAGCAGCCAGCAGGCATCGCCACTGAGTGAGCATAGGGCTGCCCGGCTGCTGACAGTCACACTGATGGGATGGGACACCCTGCAACACAGAAATGGCGGAAGAGCACAAAATAAACATGCTATGGGACGGTAAATTGCCGCCCCTGTCAAAGTGCCGCATGGGTTCATGGACCCACTGGGACCCATGTAAGGGCCGGCCCTGTATTCGAATAAATACCTAATATTTTTTTATATTTTGCACAGGAACAAATATTACTTGCTCTTGCAGTGGCAATAACTGGAACTAATGCTGGCTGCCTACCTATGCCTAGCCTAATGCTACCTGCCTGCCTACACAACAACTGTACACTCTCTAATCTCTTCTCTCTCTGAGCTCCAACAACCCAATGAGGAAATGCAGGCTGTCTGTCTGTGTGACTGTGTCATTAGTCCAACCCCCATCATGAAACGAAGAAGGCTATTCGAATACAGACAAAAGAGGGAAGTAGTGCATGAAACGGAGAACGGAATTGGACTAGAGGCATGGAGGGAAAATTATGGAGGGAAAGTAATTGAGCGCGCACAGGAAGTACAAAAAAGTCGTGGTCAAAAGTAGTCAAAACTTTTGGAAATGTTTCGATTGCCGAAACGTCCGAAAGTTTCGACGAATTTCGGACCTGGGCTGTTCGGAGTCGGATCATTTTTTCCGAATGACCCTTGAATTTCGGATTGGCCGAATGTCTCCGAATGACCCCATTTTCGACGAAATCCGAATGTCTCCGAATGAATTCGCACATGTCTGCTATCTAATGCTGTCAGACAGGCAAAAAGAGGGAGATTGAGTTGCTTTATAGGTATATTATTGGTGGTCAGTTGTTCTCTGGGTGTGGGGGGATGTGACAGGAGATAGGAGATTTAAAAAATAAATAAGTAAATAAATAAAGCAAAACCTTTACTGATAAGTGACAGCGACAGTCAGAGTTCCTACCTGAGCTGGCTGAACCTCTATTTAGACTGGGTGAGTGACAGATAGACATAGACAGACAGGAATACATCATACATGCAGGACAAAAATGCAGGCACAACTTGATATATTGTGTATAATTGCACACAGGCACATATATAATGAAATGCGGTAGTGTTGCATGCCTGCAGCAGCTGTTGTGCAGCATGCCTTATACTTTATTTCAAGCTGATGATTCTGATGCTAACAAGTGCATCATCATCCTGTATTATACAACAAAAACTGACTACAGCCATGGTTGGTGAACCTTGCACAATAAATTATGATGATTTTCCTTCTTATGAGGAGGCAGTTTGGAAAAGTGACATTAAATTTCCATCATCATTAATAGTAGTACTAAAACTTTTAACAGCAGTAAAGATAAAGAGGTGTTGCATTCTAGGGCTGTTGCCATAGTGGAGGAGGAATTAGCACTGAAAATAACTGTTGCATCAGAAAATGCCAGTAACACAGCACCACAAGCTATTTATAAATGTATTATAAATCTTTATGAGGAGATAGTAAAAAAGAAACTTTTTCAGACTTCCAAAAACATAGCAGAATATGGAAGCAGTTGGGAGGAAATAGATGATGCTCATGATGACCTAATTATTGATGATCCACTCTCCTCCCCTTCTTCTAATACAGATGTAGAAGTAGAGAGTCATAATGATGATGATACAGCCAAACAATTATCTGAATTGAAAAGGCTCAGTATTCCACCATTGAAAAGGAGAGGCCTGTTTATAAACTCTTTGAGAGATCAAATGCAAGGTGTGACTCATGCCTAAAGATACAAAATCATCATCTCTGTTATTGTCAATATCAGTGACACTGCTTCCATGTACAAACCCACCCAGTCACACTCACTATTGTTGTAATTACATTGAGGCAAAGAGGCATATTGAATTATACAGGGTGTCAAGTTTACTAAGATGGATTTCTGGTGCTGGAGCATATACTACATCACCATAGCCTATGACTGGAAGCAACATCTGTTGTACAATAAGTTTTCTAACCAGAGTACTTAAACATGATTTGTGTCTAAAACGAGTACTGATTTTGAGATAAAGCTTGAGGGTTAATTTGTCGATATAAAGAACAACAGTGAGGTTGGGGTCAAGCCACATACCAAGATATTTGTAGGAGTCCACTGGGGCCAATTTACGATTACACTCTGTTACAATGGATAGGTGGGTATTGCCGAGATTTCTCGGGTTTGTGCTTTGTGCCAAATATCATTGTGACAGTTTTGTCTGTGTTTAAGAACAGTTTATGCTTTGCTATCCATCTTTCAACTTTGCAGAAATCATGTTGTAATATGGCTTCAAGGTGTGATATGTTTGAGTTTTTAGCATAGATTATGGTGTCATCTGCATACATGTGTACTGACGATGATTTGCAAACCTTGGGAAGATCATTTATAAAAAGAGAAAATAGGAGAAGGCCAAGAATGGAGCCTTGAGGAACTCCATTTGTTACTTTGAGCAGAAGGAAGTCATTGCCAGCAATTAACATACTGCATTCTGTCTGATAAATAGGATCAGAACCAGTTTAGAGAATTATTATCCAATCCTGATCTCTGGAGTTTGTCTATAAGGATATTATGGTCTACTGTGCCAAAGACCTTGTCAAAATCTAGGAAAATGGCTCCTGTGGGTCACCATTTTCCATGCCCGTCTGGATATCATTGGTTACTTTTAGGAGGGCCGTGACTGTTGAGTCGAAAGCCTGATTGAAGAGGGGTGAAAAAACTGGTCTGTCGGTAATTTTTAAATAGTTGCACATGTACACATTTCTCTAGAATTTTAGATAAAGTGGTGAGTAGGGATTTTGGTCTGTAGTTTGATACTACATTTTTATCACCACCTTTGTGGATGGGCACAACTCTAGCCACCTTCCAAGCTTTGGGCAATATACCCTGTTGCCAAAGAGGCATTAATTAAAGATGCAATCGGTTTGGCCATGACCATGTCACTGAGCTTTAATAACATTGCTGGTAGATGATCAGGGCAAGATTGGGATTTCATTTTCGGGTTGAGGAGGTGATCATATATTTCTCTTTCATTTACTGGCTTGAAATTTAATTAATTTTCATAATTGGACCAGGCAACAGGTGCCAGTGACTGTTCTGTAGATGGTTGAACTTCTGAGTTACCTTTGTGTTGTGTAATCAGGGTGGTGGCACATCCAATAAAGTAGCTGTTAATTGCATTGGCTATGGCTATGGGGCACTGTATTGTTTCTTTGTCTACGGTTATAGTAGATGGGTGAGAATGATTATGAGGGTATCACAGTGCCTGTGATTCCTGTCACTCTCAGTTGTGGCTGTCACTGATTTGCTGACTGAGTTTGACCCACCTCCTGATGACCTTTTTATACCTGGCTATCACATCTGTCAGATGCCCTTTCGTGGTGTTCCTGAGCCAGTAGTGCTGTTGCTGTGTTCCTGTATTCTGAGTTTCTGTGTACCGATTCGGCTTGTCCTGACCATTCTCCAGTGTACCTGCTTGTGTATGACCCGGCTCGTCTGCGTACCACCCTTGGATCCTGACCCGGCTAGACTGACGTTCCTGCTTGTGTATGACCCGGCTTGTATGACTGCCTCCTACGTGCTCCGACCCGGCCCAGCTGACTTCCTGCTCCGAAGATCAACTTCCAGCTTGTTCCAGTGACCTGCGTTCCAGTTGTCGCCGCTGCGACATTTCCAGTCTCTGCTGCCCGCGTCAGTGTGACTGCCTTGCCTGGTGCTTCCCTCGATTAAGTGCTGTGCCTCGTTACTTGTGCAGAGCTGTGTGTATTCTGTGGGCCTTCCTCTCCGTGCAGAGCCTTGCAGTAGCGCTGAAGCCTCGAGTAAACATGCATTTTAACTCTTGCAGTGCTGCCTCGAATTCACTCTCTCTATCTCCTGTACGAGCCTCGTTACCCGTGATACTGCTGCTGAGTTGGCCGCTCTCCGTCGGCAACTGTAGTCTACCATTGCAGAGTGTTCACATAGTTAGGGCCGTTTGGGCGCTTAAGGCTCTCCGGTATTGGTTACCGACAATATCATTGACACAGAGTGTTGGCAGAAAGGCTTCAGTGTTGGCTTATCCGATACTACGCCCGAGGGGGCTAGTGGCTCTTGCTTTATTATTACTGCATTCGATTACACCTGAGGAGGCTGTTAGCTCTTGCATTGCCGGCCGGTTTCCGTTACGCCCGGGGGGGCTATTTGCACTTGCACAAACGAAAGCAGTTCCTGTAACTACGCCCGTGGGGGCTAAGTTGTTTCCCATTCTGCTTACTATCCAACACCTTGGCAAGGCAGCTCGATCCTCAGCACTTGATGAACATTGTCTATACAGCACAGCCTTTTTAACATCCAGGGTGTGTCAAACCTCCACATCTGAGACAGACTGTTATTTGGACATTGTGCTTTCGCTAATTTTGTTTGTTTTGTACATGTATTCCTTAATTGTCTGTATGCAGTGTGATCATAAGTGGAGCCAGTTTGTTTACATTTTGTCCATAAGGCTTTGAAACTGTATAATTGAATCAAGTCAGCTGAGATTCAAGGTAGATGTGCCCCCTAACCCTGACCTTGCTTAGTGGTGCATGGGTATTACAGACCTGTAAGAATTCCAAGTTAAAAAAACTCAATCGCTAAGTCTAGGTCAGGTATTAGATGTATTATATGCCGTGAGCAATTTCTTAAATCATTTAGGAAGGACTGTAGGTTAAGTTTTCTAAATCATCTTGTGAGTTTGACTTTGGAACATGACTTGACTAGTTTTATTTTGCGGACACAGTAAACTATGGAGTGATCGCTAAACACATTTGCTAGTACACCTGAATCTTGGATTCTGCTTGTGCAGGATGAAAGGATCCAGTCTAGCAGAGCATGGTTGGATGTTTTAAGATTTATGTGAGTAGGGGATATTAGCTGCGATAAGTTCAATGTTTTAAACAATGAACAACATTTTTCATTCCTGGAATCTAGCCAATTAATAGTAAAGTCTCCAAGAACCATCAGCTCGCTTTTCTTGTTTAGAGTGGCAATTTCCTTTAGGTGTTGAGCTATGTTTGAAAGGGAATGTGCTGGGGTATTTGGCGGTCTGTAGATGCCAACAATTATGATTTGTTTTGAGTATGGGAGACAAAATTTACCAGCAATGTATTCATAAGAGTCATATTTATGAGATTAATTTAGAAGTGTAAAGTTTATTGACTCCTGTGTGTATATGATTACCCCTCCTCCTTGCTTTGAGCGGTCTTTTCTAAAGCATGAGTATCCATCTATGGCAACAGCAGTATCAGGTATTTTTGGGGATAACCAGGATTCAGTAAGAATAAGAATTTTTGGTTTGTATGAGTAATACCATGCTTTTAGTTCATCCATTTTGGGCAGTGTACTGCGTATGTTGCAATGCACAAAAGAGAGAAGTTTTTTAAAGGCGAACTTGCCATTTATTTCTATTTGAGAGCCAGGGTTGGTTTCTATGTCATTTGCCAAGGTAAGTAATAGAATGCATAAAAATTTTGTGATTTGTTTTCGGTGAGCATATAGTGAGAGGGTGCGTCTGTTACAATAATTACTGGGGCTGGGTAAGCTTGTTTTTAATACTCTCCACAAACATTCAGAGGGAAGTGCACTTGTATGCAGAAGTCCATGGTGGATTATTATGTTATGGTGTGGGTGCGAGACATCGATGTAGGGGTAAGAGAAAATCTGTATTAATAGAGGAATGGTTAGAACAGATAGAAGTAATATGTTCAAGTTTGCATGCATGTGACAAGGCTTGCAGGGTAGATACAGGTAGACAGAAACCAGCTGAAAATATTTTATGCTTGTAATATTTATTTAATCTATTCTTTCCAATTTCACTTTTTTCCTTTTTGTTTACTTGCCTGTGGTTATAAGTGGCTGTGCTGCAGCACCTGTCTTTCTTTCCTGTCCACTCTCCCTTTCAAATCTCTTGTTTAACTCTCTATACTTTGAAAAGGTGTACTTAGAGAAGGTGGTAATACCCCTGGTGAATGCAACCCTGGCATAATGCCACCCCTAACTCTGCCCTAAATATATATCTAAAAGAATAACACATATGGTGGTGCTATATGGATGAGAATAGACAATATAACAAAAAACAGCTACCAGGAAAAGGGATTTCTACTCCAACCAGTCCCAAAAAATATCCAAAATATCTATAATCACTCAGGTGCTAGAATGGTAATCTTGAGAGGGCATAAGCAACCACTATATATATATATATATATATATATATATATATTTATTTATATATATATATATATATATATATATATATATATATATATATATATACAAAAGCGATATCATGTATAATGATAACTGGTGCAGGCACTCATAGGACTTTGCATTAAAAAATTATTTTATTATGTGTTAACGTTTCGACCCAGACGTGGGTCTTCCTCAAGACTATAACAAACAGTGAATTTTCTCCAACATTTGAACACCACAAAAAACACATGTTGAAAAACGCTAGCCCGCTTGGCTACTGATAATGACGTCACAATTACGATACATGCAGCATGAAACAATTGAAAATGAAAAGCAAAATATCCAAATGTAAATGTTAGCAAATAGAAAGCATGGTTTGCAACATTGTTCGTAGAAAAATTACTCATCTGTAACAAATATACTCCTAGCTAGCGAAAGTGACATTAAAATCAAAATCACACTACATGTATTTACATATAGGAGGGGAAGAAGTCTGAGAGACTTACTAGTGAAAACCGATCCCATTAATTGCTATAAAAATTCTGAAGTCAAGAAGAAAAATGGTTGTTTTAAGTTCTTATCATGTGTCACTTGCATTTACATGATTAGTGGTTCCTATTTCTGTCACCCACAAAAGGGTTTTAGGATACCCATTCATTACAATCTTGGCTGCAACTCTCAATATGTGATATATATTATTCATTGCCCCTGTGGATTGTTATATGTGGGCAAAACTGTGACCACTTTCAAAGAAAGAATGGGTAATCATAGGGCAGCCATGAAAGCCCATTAGAATCTGCCCGGAATCCCACTAAAAAGACTGCATCCAGCATCAAGAATCAACCTGTAGCGAACCACTTTGCAGCTTTCTCACATCCGTTGCCATCACTTAATATATGATCATAGATTGGATACCTCCCCTACACAGAGGAGGTGATAGACCTAAAAAACTCCTACAAAAAGAGGTTAAGTGGATCACCTATTTGGACACGGTATCCCCAAAAGGACTCAATGAATATGTATTGTTTCATTGTTTTCTTTAAACTTTCGTTTATTTGGTCTTAGACCAAAAGGACATATGTTTAAGAGAAACAGTGGAGCCCCAGACTACCATAGACCACGTTGAATTGTAGATCTGCATGAATATGTGTATATATTACACTGAGGATTTCCCCATTAATTCAGAACAATATACATCATCATGCCTGAATGGTTTATAACCAAGAATTCAAGTTAATTGCTGTCCCTATAATAGGGCTCCCAGACTCTACTATGTAGTAGGTTCGGTAAAGCCCAGGGGACCACACTACATGTATTTCGGATAAACCTTCAGCATAAATCATGACACCCCATTATTGGACACCCAAGTTCTACGGAGCATAGGCTGGGTAGTAAGCCAGGGGTGATATAAGGACGTTCTTTGTTACATTGTTGAACAATCACACATTGGGGATTTCCCTCTCAACGCGAGTAGCGGATGCTACTCGAGAACATGATCTGTGGTATGATCAGCACACGGTGGACTTACAGCCACATGGCGTAAGATCAGTACGCTCATAATTTTGGACATTCCATTCCAATAAGATGGTGTGAGATCTCACTGTTATGATAATTCAGAACTTAAATTGTCTAATCATTTGTTAGATCTTGAGACCGCCTCTCCAGGTAAAAGGAGTATTGTAGAGACTACTCCACCATTAGACATTCTACCATAATTTCTTAATGAATGCCTAATACTATGTCCCTGTTGCTGTTAGGCCTGAATCAGGCTCCACTTGTCTATGCACCAGAATACAACATCATCGTTATGCCGGCTTATCTTTAACTTTTTTGTTTTTTTTATTTTAATGTCACTTTCGCTAGCTAGGAGTATATTTGTTACAGATGAGTAATTTTTCTACGAACAATGTTGCAAACCATGCTTTTTATTTGCTAACATTTACATTTGGATATTTTGCTTTTCATTTTCACTTGTTTCATGCTGCATGTATCATAATTGTGACGTCATCAGTAGCCATGCGGGCTAGCGTTTTTTAACATGTGTTTTTTGTGGTGTTCAAATGTTGGAGAAAATTCACTGTTTGTTATAGTCTTGAGGAAGACCCACGTCTGGGTCGAAACGTCGACACATAATAAAATAATTTTTTAATGCAAAGTCCTATGAGTGCCTGCACCAGTTATCATTATACATGATATCACTTTTGTATATTTCCATGGAATTTTAGCAGGAGCACCAAGGCACATAATGTTTTGGAGTGCCCATCACTACCCTCTATATATATATATATATATATATATATATATATATATATATATATATATATAGGCGGTTGCTTATGCTGTGTCAAGATTTCCATTCTAGACCTGGAGTAAATGTAGGTATTAGGTATTTTATTCAAATGTTATTGCAGGCCAAACTTGAATTTTGTTAGGTTCAGTATCCCAATGTCCTGAAATGTTACAGTGGCACTGTTGTTTTTCTATCCTTTGAACAGCTCTGGTCAGTTAACCATAATCCATAAACCTCCAGGGCAGACAGAGTACAGTTCCACATGTTTTATATTAACTTCAGGGTTACTCTACTGCATGCTTTTTATTAGGACAGATGTACTAAGGTATGACCCCCATCCTCCTCCTTCTTCACAACAATGTGCAAACTGCTCTTAATGAGTCCCTGCCTCCAAAGAAAAAATAATCCCACACCCATGATTTTTGGGTTGGGGAGGTAGAGAAGAATGGTATTGACGGCACACCTTCTCACTGGATACACCTACTGTGGCTTGTGATGCTGCTGCTGCCTCAGCATCAATACTAGGAGTAGGAAATACATCCACTATCACCACCTATACTATATCACTATCATAATTTGATGATTCCACTGTGACATATGATGTTCAGACCTGGACAACTCAGAAACAGGAAGTAAATAGGCAACAACATATTATCACTGCTGTTGGTTGTTATGCCCATTCCCATCTGCATAGCTCTCACCCATTCTTCATTTGTTTGAACCAAGAAAGCTCTCATACTATATTATTCACCATTACCAGAGTTATCCTCACCACCATTCTCTTCTTGGTGGTGGCAAGTGTGAGGCACCTGGTGTCACACTCCTTGAAGACACAGCAGCAGGCTCAGGCATAGGCTGCTAAACTGTGCACTGCTACATCTAAGATTCCAATTTTCAAAAATGTTCCCAGGTCCCTAAGGATGTTTTGGGTGTAGCAGCACTATCTACTGGTCTGAATGCTCTCCTACCACTAATGCTGCTATCCACATCAACCTACCTTCAATCCTACTTACTTATATCATCCAACATGCAACTTAAACATTACTTTTTGCTCTCCCTCTTTACCACTTCTGCTGCTGTTAACTACTAATTTACAACCTTTCACAGAGCACAGAGGTAACTTTTGGGTTTTTATAGTATTTTGGTGGCAGTTTTCACATACAGCTAAAGAACAGGCATAAAAGGGCAAAGTTATTGCAGTTAATTCATCGGCGTTAGGAAAATGGTCAAAAATCAGTGGATTTTCTATGCAAGGGAGTTCCACAGAAAAAGCTACAAGTAGTGGGTTGTGTGCAGAAATTAAAATGAAAAAAGGGGCTTTCAGCCATCACTTTTCCTCAGGCTATACACACTGAGGATGTACAAAGTAAACTGGAGTAATTTTGAAGCAAACTGCACCACAAATAACAATTGAAATTAATTAAAAAAGTAACCCTTTGAATACCAGATATTTATCCAGTGCTTTGCAAAGCAATGAATTGGAGACCTCTCTAGCATTCAAAGGGTGAAAAGTCCCATTTAAATCAATAACAAGAAAAAAAGAAGAAGATAGAGGACTCCTCATAGAGTATTAACATCCAAATAATTAGAGTAAGGTATGAACAGATACAAACCTACTCACATTCACATTTAGCTACTGTAAGATTCAGCTCACACGTGGAGGATAGTGTATTGCCTCCAAACAGATATGTTTTGCTTTTTAGTTGCTCCATTTAAATCAATGGTAAACGTGGGGATTTTATTTTTCAGGTTCAGTTGGGTGGCTACACTTTCTTGGTATGCCAGCCTCACTGTGCAAGACAGCACTCTTGAGATTTTGATTCTGTGCTTGCTGCATCCTTGGGCTGACTGTGAGTTGAGAAATGCATGCACTACTTCTCAATTTGGCTGATCCTTCACCTCCCATAACCCACCATTCTCCTGCTTCAAACAGCTCTCAATACCTCCAACTGCTGTGTTTGGACTCACTTCCCAAACTGTGAATGTTTCTTGCTCTTCTCCCTGCTCCCCTTCACCCCACTAGTTGTCACAGGATCACACTTTCATGTTCTGTCACTTCTCCCAGCCCCCTTCCACCCAAAATAAACATGAATTTGTCATTCTCCGTCACCTCTACTTACTGCAGTGACCTGGATGCTCCACACACTCATTCCTGCCCCCTCAGTATTATGTCATGTTTGTTTTCTAGAACATTGTTCATCAAATTCCCAAATCAGAATCAGAATAAAAGAAGACTTAGTATACATGCACAAAGAAAAGTAGCAATAAGCCCACTGTACCGTAGGGAAATAATAAATATTCCAAAAATTCCCATCAAATGAAATGGGACTTCTAACCCACTGAATGTTATATATGGAGACCTTTCTAGAATTCAGGGGGTTAAAAGTCCCATTTAAATGGACACACATTATTATTATTAGGAGAAAAGCCACATCCTGAGACTTGTAAAGTTTTTGGGTATTTTTCGCATGCCTGATGGATACCCCTGCTGGAGCCTGCAGACCCTGTTTCCCTGTGACAAGAGACAGTAATATGAAAGGCTGCCTCTTTCCTTTCTTAAAAAACAAACAAAAAACAAACAATGTGGTCAAAAGTACAGCTACTTCAGGGAGCACAGAAACTGCCATGTGTCATCATGCAAAGGGGGGCCTCAGAGCCCATAAAACAAGGCAGATGGCTGTTGCATTGGATAGCAGTGAAGTTCCAGCTGGGGGTTCCATCTAGCACTTTGAGCATTCCAGGAAACTTTAATGGAGAAGTACACTTTAAAAAAAAAAAAAAAAAAAAAAAAAAATATATATATATATATATATAAAGGTTGGAAATAAGGCAGCACCAGTAGGTCTTTTATTAGGTTTCTTTATTGCGATTAAAAATTGTCAACATTTCGGTTCCCACTGGAACCTTTCTCAAGACAATAAAACACAAGAAGTGAAACACTTATAAACCCCATAATTACCCACAACGCCTACCACCGTTACTGATGTCACTATCGTGCAGTCGGAGCCCCCACCGCACGCAAGTGAGGTCACACCCCCTAAGAACAATCACAAAAAATCACGATTTAAAAAGTAGACTGTTCAACTCATCATTTTAGTAAGAAAAGAATTGCATCATGTTAGAGTATCTATTAAGAGATTAAACAATTGTTACCCAGTACCTCAATCATTCCTTATATAGCTCTTTCACGAGAACTTTTATGTATCCTAAGCGCAAGTGCCCGTACTGTTTCACAGACTTTGAACTTTAGACCAATCACATCCTACCTAATCAGAGAAACCCAATCTACGCTAATTAGATAAATGTCTCTCACTCACCACAGAAATTCACAAAAATTGTCAAACAATAATCCGCTACATTTGATGTTACGTCTACCCATTATATTAAGTTCATTTAATTCCTTATTAGGAGCAATTGAGTAATGTGCCTAAAAGATACATATTCCAGACATTTATTGTCTGAAATTTGGCAATATAGCAATCCATACTACTATGTCCGTGTCTTGAATCCAAAATTTATGGTTAAATGTAATCATCAAGTGTGGACTAGCACTAATGCTTACTCCAAATCTGAAATCTGATGTAGCCAGTTTGGCCGAAATATATCAAGTTACTTGAAGATTTATTATGATCGGGATTTTTTGTGATTGTTCTTAGGGGGTGTGACGTCACTTGCGTGCGGTGGGGGCTCCGACTGCACGATAGTGACATCAGTAATGGTGGTAGGCGTTGTGGGTAATTATGGGGTTTATAAGTGTTTCACTTCTTGTGTTTTATTGTCTTGAGAAAGGTTCCAGTGGGAACCGAAACGTTGACAATTTTTAATCGCAATAAAGAAACCTAATAAAAGAACTACTGGTGCTGCCTTATTTCCAACCTTTGTATTATTATCTTGGGATTGTGCACCTAGGCATAAGTATCTTTAAGTGAGTGCTGCTACACGAACAAACTTTGTATATATATATATATATATATATATATATATATATATATATATTGTAGGGCATTTCCTGTTGAGTAAAATAAAGGTACTCATACTGCTAAGAGATGCACATTTCCAGTGTTATTACAGTTTAAACCCATGCTTTTTTCTATTAGCAGTGCCATCTAGTTGTCAAATTCCAGTTAGTTATTCAGTTACATTCTAATGGAGAGGGAAGTCATTGACATACAGTTCTCCTTAGAATGTGATAGAAACTGACAAGTCACTTCCTGTCAGTTAGAACTATCAGGAAGTAAATGCACAGTAAATTCACTTCCTGATTATTTGAGCTTTTATAACATTGAAATAAAACAACTGTTTTACTCAGTGGGAAAAGCTCTATAACATATAGGTTTTCATTAAAAAAAAGTTTACTGATCTTTAAGAGCCTCCTGAGTGTTACTCTGACACCTTTGTACGTAGGTGTTAGTGTCCCTTTAAATTGTTCCATTAGGTACAGCTTGTTTGCAGCAGACATGCCACACATTTCTCTGTACATATGGCTTTAGCGATAATGAGATTATGAGTTAAGTGCTCAGAAATCAAAATGTTCAGATATTGCACTGAGATGGTTAATACATTAATTATATATTTTCTCCAGAAGAAAATTATTATCCTGGAGCAAAATGAGAAAAAAGTATTTATAAAAAAAAAACAAAAAAAAAAAAAAAACAACATCTTTTCCACAAAATTTAATTTTATACTTTTAAATTAAAATCCATAATATATAATAAAGGCAAACAGCTGTGCTCCTCATACTCACAATAAGTAACATAATTTGTCTACTGGATATAAATTCAGAGGAATTAGAGGAAAAAAATGCCTCCTTTATAATAACATCACCTGTCATTAAGAAAATACCAAGAGTCCTGTAAAATGAATAAATGTTATTATTTATTCAATTAACCTTTTTTATGTCCTGGAAATGACATTATGGATATAAACCAGGGACTGATCCAAGCAAGTGGACATCCGCTTGTTTTCATTATTGAGTTTTAAAACATTTGAGTCTCATCATAATTGTCTGCAGGCATCTAGGGTCATGTTTACTATCGTGTGTTCTGCATTGAGGTGAGGTCCTTATTTTGGAGCAGACTCCAAATTTCAGAACATTATGACTATGGTATATGGTCAAAATCATGTAAGGATTTTTTTTTTCCTTTTAACCCTTTGAGTGCAGAGCAATGTGTTGAACATTCCTCTGACAAGCAAAATATTTATCCTTCTGGTTCTCAAGGGGTTAAGTATGATGGTGGTGGTGATGCTGATGATGGTGATAATTTTGATGTAAAATGTAAAATTAAATAACGCAGATTTGTGATATTTATGTTAAAGTCTTACTGATTTTAAATACTTTCTTGCATGGAACAATTTTATTTTTAAAGGAACATTAATACCTTCTAACCAAGTTCCAATTGTTTTACTGTGGACAGCAAATTTTAATGGCTACTTTGAATAAATTCTGAGTGAACTGATACTCCATAATGTAATTGATACTGGATATCATGCTTAGTGTACAGAACTGGATATGATTCTTTCTTGTAGGATCCAGCAACAAAGAATGAGGTCTACCTCTGTGGAATCAGATGCACAGCCAGTTTAAGATTAGTTCTTGAGAAACAATCCACTCATTATTAATTCATTGTGGCCATTAAGATTTTGGCCAAATTAAGATGAATGCTGATATATTGTTAGGAGGTGTTCACATTCCTTTAAGAGGCATGTGTATGGCACCCCCATGTAAGCATTTCATAATGGTATTCCTGCATGACAACACTACATAAAATTGTTTAAGCCAGGGTTCTCAGTTTGCTTTTCTAGAAGGTTAAGACCAAGGAAAGGCAAATATTTCCATCCAACAGATAATTTGAGCAGGTGACTGGAGTGACCATCTTGCATTCAAGGTCACATGCAGAGACACACTCTTGATCACCCACATTCACAAACTTTCACATGCTCACACACACACATTGACACTTTCTCTCACAAACACACTCTTCTTCTCTGTAAAAAAGACCCACCTTGTAGATCAGGCATGTTGAAAGCTGATGCGTTAAACACATGAATACATCACTGTAGCATGCTGCACTATAATGTGTCATGTGAAGCAAATGTCTGCCATGTGAACAGGACCATAGGTGGCAAATTGTTTCACACAGATGCATTTAGCTTGGTGCTTACAGTGCTGTGCTAATATAACCTTTGTGAACAGGGCCTTAGTAATATTACTGGTTATGCATTTGTGTCTCAGTCAC
This sequence comes from Rhinophrynus dorsalis, assembly GCA_037306005.1. Classification (NCBI taxonomy): domain Eukaryota; kingdom Metazoa; phylum Chordata; class Amphibia; order Anura; family Rhinophrynidae; genus Rhinophrynus; species Rhinophrynus dorsalis. Next base: position 143,779,495 of record CM074725.1, on the reverse strand, counting down.
AAGGAGTGTCAGTGACTCATACATGTGCAAAATCAAGGATATCCCTAACACCTGTACTGTCTCAACTCTCTATGGCCTTGATTCAGTTAGGTCCGATGGCCAAAAAAACACCTGTTAGCAATTTTTCAAGCACAGTAAGCCATTCAATTAACAGTGCTATGACGAAATATCTGCAGAAAAAAACACACTTCGGGTGCGAAAGTTATCGCACATTTGACTTTTATATGGCCAATCTCTTTTCAAAATGGTTTCCAGGCTACCATTGACTGGGATGTGTCCTTACACACCTCCCAGCCAATCAGCTTCTAGGGGGTTTCTTCACCCCCTCCCACAGACACACACAAGTTGATCGTCTTGGAGGTGCTCTCACAAGAGTGTTTTATCATCACATCACAAGCAATGTCTTTCTGTACTATGTCAGCTATAACAGCAAGCCAAAATATATAAATATAAATGTGTATGTATATGTGAGTGTATGTGTTTTATGTATGTATGTGCATGTATGTATGTGTGTGTGTGTGTGTGTGTGTGTGTATGTGTCTGTGTGTGTGTGTGGTGTGTGTTTATGTGATGTATGTATATATTCATGTGTGTTTGTTTGAATGTATGTGTGCATGAGTGTGTGCTTTATGTGTATGTGTGTGTGTGTGTGTGTGTGTGTGTGTGTGTGTGTGTGTGTGTACTTTGCACATCCCTCTGGTTATTTAAGAGTTATACAAAGCTTGCTGTGTTGTGTGTAATTCCTCAGGACTCCTTGATTTTCTTGCAAACCTCAGGCTTACCACTGAAAATCTCTGACACTAACAAAATGTAGATTAACTGCGAGAACAGACAAAGGGCCGCAGCAGCAGCAGATCAAAGAAAAGAAGCTGGAAGACATTACAGTGTAATGTGGGTATGCTATGATAGGTCATTACCATAATGAATTCAGCAAGTAAGCAACATACACTCAAATCCTTTCTTTTGATCTGCTAAAGAGGCATTTATTAAAATCAAGAAAAGACCTACTTATTATCACAGGACGGCTGTTTTAAGAGTTAACCTATCTTCACTTTCTTCTTTTGATTTCAATACCTCATTACAGTTGCCTGCAAAACCACATTTAATTGTTTATACCACAGTAATGCATTGATGGAATGCAGCAAATGAATTGACAGAATAATTTTAAACACAGACATACTGGCCTTGAAAAAAATAATTATATTTCCTTAGACTTTGAGGGGGGCTATAATAAAAAAAAATTCAGGACAAATGCCAATGCTTGAGCAAACAGGGGGCCTAGTCAGATAAGTTTTTTGAGGGGGAACTACAACAATAAAAGTGGTTCTTAAATTATTTAACCAAATGGCTTTAGACAGGAGTACAGGGTCATTTTAATGTATTGGGATACTTGGCATTCCCTGAGTCCGCTTGTTCCAGGGGGCCTTACCCATGTTTTGCATTTTTTTTGTTTACTCAGAATATTAAAGGAGCAGTATAGGGTTCATACAATAACCTTTTAAATGCTAGGTTGCACTGCAAGAGCTACAAAAACAGATATCATAGCTCTAAACTTCTCTTTTGCCTTCCAGTATGCCTTGCAGGTCACTGTGATCTGAAAGGCTGAGTGACATCAGTGAATTACTCATGGAACAGACTCTCCGCTGTTGGTGATGGTGTTAATGGTGGATTCACTAACATATAGTTTTGATTCAGCTGAATATAGCAATCTCCTATGAGAGCTTCACTCTGAGTTAACATCACACAGCCATTTCTGTTGCATTCTTAAGGGAGCTCTTCACTACCAGATGCTTCAGGTTGGGATTGGGGGCTGTTTATAGGTGAGGAGCAGAGGTCTTAGGAATATTCTTTTCAATCTGTGATCAGTGTGTAGTATTAGTTGCAGCTCTTTTGAGATTTTGCGCAGTACTTCAAGCAGTGAGTTGTAGGTGGCTCTGTTCTTTTCCTGTGGTTGTTTGTATTCCAGGAGAGTTTTTCTGAATGAAGGGTAAACCAGATGTGGACCCCTTGCTCTCGGTGCCTAGGGAAACTAGTTGCACCTCACCGACGAAGCCCAACAAGGTCAGAACATACAGTAAAATCTCAGGTATAATATGTATACGCACCTGAGAATAATTCGCAGGTGTAAATTATACCCAAGATTTTAGTTCTTATGTATAATACGCATCCCCAAAAAGCCAGTATCCCCCACCTCAATATTAGTACTTGACTGCCCCCTTTTCTGCAATCAGATCCCCCCTTGACTTGTCCCTCCCAATCTGGAGGCAGCGGGCGGCATTCCTGCACTCACCGCCCGTTTCCTCTATGCTGCCTTACTCAGAAAAATTGTTAAAGTCCACCTTTATAACCAGAATCCCCTCCCTCCGGAGGCAGCTGTGAAATAGGAGCAGCGGGTGACATTACTGCATTCGCTGCCCGCTTCTTCCAGCTCCTGGAACTCCTTTGAGCATCCGGGTTGCCCTGTCAGGACCTACTATAGATTCAATGCACATGCGGAAGAATATTATAGATAAGTACGGTGGAGCTCAACAATTTTTGTATGTTTTTGGTAGGTTATTTAGAAGGTTTTGGCTCATCTCACCATCTTGGATATTAGTTCTGTGCACACTGGTATTTATGCAATTATCAAAGATATAAACAACTCCCTTATTTCCCTCTCAAGAGTCTTGTTCACAGCACTGGTAATAATGTATCACTGTTTTTTAGTTGCATTATACTAAACACATGTTCCCTTCAGATTTGAGGCAGATAGGAACTTGCCCAGTGTGAGGTTTATTAACAGTGGTGGGAAAGTCACATAAACTTTCAGCCACAAATATGTAACTAAGCTTTTGTTTATTATCTATAATAAGATACAGGTTATTTACTGGTAAAAGTTAGGATTTGGTGCACATAATTCTTTTGTTTAATTACTTAAGCTTAATGAACTCTCCCTTATATTTCTTTTGATATGGATAGTTGCAGTTGTAGTAGCTTTATTAGCAAAATTACTAAAACATAATATTAGGAGTGCAGCCTTCTTTTTTGTTCAGCTTAACCAGAGTTTCTTAATCCCTTGGATAATATAGGCTTCTGCAGTTTATTGCAGAGTTGTTAAAATAAACCAGTTGAGAATTATTATACTGTAGGAATAGCAGCATATACAATGTAATGTTCTCTGACAACGAACACATCCAATCATTCATAAATGCCTGTAGTGTATTTATAATAATCAAAGATGTTTCCCTACCCTACCATATGTTAGGCAGAGACATGCCTTGCAAAATAAATATCACAAGTACTTTCCATATCTTCGGTCCTCTTTATGCATGAATCAAAGCATATCCATATGCTGTATGCTTATGAATAGGCTCAGTGCTAGATTTATATCAATGGGATATGCCAGCCAATACCTGGTGTATGAAAACTGATTAACTAGTTGCTTATATTTGTGCTCGCTCATTGATAAATGAACAAGTAAACACAATGATAAATATCCAAATTGTAACTTAAGAGGAAATACCTTAATGTCTGCCTTCACAGATAATTAATGGACCCCATCAACTGGAGATGGCAATATAAAACAACATCAAAGAATAAGTGATAACTGATAAATTTGCTTGTAAATTGCTGTTTAATCACCAATGAGATTGTGATCTATTACTCACTTGAGAGATAACATCTCTGTGCAGCATTCCCAGCTACATTATCTTACCTTAGGTATCGCTGTACGGGAAAAGCAGATGCTTTCAATTCCATAAAACAAACAGCTACAACAACATTTAACCACTTGGATTCTATATTCTTCTCCAACGTAAAAGCAGTGTTCTGGAAACACCTTACATCCAAGGAGTTGAAGAAGGAAAAAAACTCTGTTCCACTAGGGATTGTATTGCTTAGAATTTAGAGTGGCAGTAAAGATTTAACACTTTGACTGCCAAAGAGGTATCAACACAATGCTTTGGATACCCTCCTGGTACTCAAAGGGTTAATAGAAGTAGTATTGGTATTAACGAAAAAATACAACTTATTAAAATGCTGTATAATGTTGCATACATACACACATTATTGTTATTCAAAAAATAAACCATTGTCTCATTACAGACCTAGACATCTTCTATCTTTAGCCTGTTGTGTCAGTCATTCTAAAAGGGATGAGCAGGTTCAAATTTCCTCCCTTCTGAAAAACTCATCATAGAAGAGCACATTTAAAAAGACGTGTACGGTGATATCATTGGCATCATGTTCCCGTTTATGGACAGGAACATGAAGCATTGTCCTCAAGTGATAATGGAATGCCCATATCTTGTGAACTTGTGAATGTGTGTGCATGTGTAATTCAACAAATAAGTATGAACATCGAGAAAGTTTACAATTGTTTCATCCCTCAGTCTGAAGAGAGACTTTGGGAAGTCACCCAGCCAAGCAAGAAGTACAGCATATGGTCTGAAACAATAAAACATTTATTTATTATAATGTATTATAATTATTACCATTTTCATCTATTTAGAAAATGCCAATAGATCCTATAGTGCTGTACTGTAAGGTGGCAAAATATAAAAATGCAATACAACTAGGAAACTATGAACAGAACACAAGGGTGTTATATCAAGCACTGAAAGAGATGGAGACAAAGATATAAGAGGTTCCTGTTCACGATCTATAGAAGGTAAAGAATATTCATACAAAAATGTCTGAAGATGTTTCGTGATCCAATCACAGCTTCTGACATAGAAGGGAGACGATAATGATCAGCACCTTTCTAGCAAAGAGAGTAACTAGAAAATGACTGGGTTGCATTGAAAATGTTATGCTGAGCGACCTGTTGTCTCTTGTCCCTAACCAGATACAGGCTGTGGTTGGAAAAGAGACATAAAAGTGTGGTTTTAAAACATGATGCACCTTCAAAACAGTGGGTGTTAAAAATGCTTCAAACCACTGTTTTATAGAATATTTTATATAGCCCTGCCATATACAGCTCTACCATTACCTAAAAGGTAGTGCACTGCACTCTTTTGGGTGCTGTGATCTGTGGGCCTCCTTTGGAAATAAACATGTGTGGTGGATCTACAACTTTATAATGTGAAACAAACAGACTCAGTGTCTATTTCCATGTGAATTAGACAGGTTCATGTTTATACATGAGGTAGAATAAATTGCAGAATAGAGCAACGGGTTGTTAAGAGGAGAGATATATAGTAGCGAGGAAGCTAAAATATATGATACGAGGGCAGTGAAGAGATGAGGCTGAGGGAAGAGAGAGGGTATGGTGGTGGAGGAATAGGATGGATGATAAAGGCATGGTGTAGTTTATAATTCGAGTGCCAGACAGGAGAGCAACACTGCTTCAATAAGTTGCATGCATCTTGTACTCAATTGGTTAAATGAAAAGAAGGGAAAAGGTGGGAGGTAGTGAAGGGATTTTCTGGTTAGGGGAAAGAATAGATGTGACAGAGGCGGTAGGAAAGATATTTGGTGTTTGCAACAGTGAAGTTATGACATAGTGCGGTAGTGAAGGTATTTTGTGGTTGAGCACTGAAGGGCTAAGATGGGAGGGATAAATGAAAGGTTAGGTAGATCGGGAGTGAAAGGATGGAGTACAGTGAAGGGCAGGATATGGGGCAGTCGGGATGAGGGAAATTGTGTGGGAGAAGGAACTTGTGCACTAAAGTGAAACTAATAATTGCAGGAGCAGGGAAGGGGGTACAAGAATCAGACTGATTCCCACAATGCAAACTTTGCATATTGTCACTTATACAATTTTACTAGCAAAAATATTCAGTCAGTGGCTGTAAAGTTCAGTTTATACATTCGTTAGAAAATCAAGATTATGATTAGATTTTGGGGATTTAAAATTATGGAATGACTCATTTTATAGAGTTTAGATTTGAGCACATAATCTTTGAAACCCAATTACTTACTTATGGTTGGGGCTTACAGATATCGGGTTCGGGAATGTGGGAGTTGAGAGAAGTGTGGCCAATCCTAGATTCTGCTTGAATCTAGGGAGTGAGGACAAAAGGACAGCCTGATTGGAGGGCTGTCCTTTAAAAAAAAAGAGGGGTTAGACCTGGGAGGGGATTTCCCTAGCTTTCGACTCCTTGAGGAAGGGGTTGCTGGGTGTTAAATATCCTACAGCCCCTCCCACAAATGCGGGCCCAGCCCTAGACATATCTGTTTGTGTTCTTTCATAACTTACTTAGATGAGCTACATACAATTGCTGCCTCTTACTCTTGGGTGGTTGGGTTAAATATATTGCACATACCCCACTTGAACACAAATGGTGACGTCTGTCCTAAAAAAGAGTTAACTCCTTAGTTATTAACCCTTTGACTGCCAGAGTGGTATTGCTTTGCAATGCACTCTGGCACTCAAATGGTTAAAAACAAATCTAAATCATTGCTAGGGGGTTAACCCTCTGACTGCCAGAGGGGTGCACAACACAATTCACTTTGCAATGTGTTGCATACCCCTCTGGAACTCAAAGAGTTAAAGTAAACTCGTCGAAAACTTATGATTATTTCTCTTCTATTAGGAATATTGACACCTTGACAAACTTTTTTTCACACATACAGAAATGCAGCATCATGCTCTGTTAAAGAGATAGCTAACCTATTTTTGACCCTTTTTTCTCTGTGTTGTTGGTCTCATGCTTTTTATTTAATCCATTGCAATGTGTTGGATATCTCCTTGGCATTCAAAGGGTTAAAAGAGACAAAACTGTTGGTAAGATGGCTATGCATCCTAAGAAACTTATTCATGGGAAGATTTGTATTATTTTATCTCGTGCTTTAGAACCTCAATCCCCTAGTAGGTTTTGGGAATGCAATGAGTCTCTCTTAGTGTTGCAAGTGAGAGGCAGGAACATTCTGAACATATTTATTTTAAATGACACTTGTATGGTGCTCAGGAGAATTTCTGATGCCCAGTATGAGTGATTTCCTTCTAAGGATGTTTGAAAATTTGATTCTCTGCGTCCCTATTCACCTCATATTGTTAAGAATATCCACTTGATTTTGCTCCAGGAATATCTAGAAACAGATGAGAGTTATTGAAATAAAAGTAACACTGCCATTCCTGCTCATTTACTGGTCCTTTCATTTCTCATTTTATGTTAAATGCATGGATTCATTTCTTTGTTTCACTTCAGTTTATGCAGTTGAAGGGTTGTGTCCTTTACAAATATGAAAAGTTCTCAGCCACATCCATAGGGAATCATGCCAATTTGGATGCCAGAGAAGAATGTGAAAGCCATTTTGGAGAAGGTAAAAGTCTGACCCCAGCAGATGTTAACTGCAGCAAGAGACAGAGTCTGTTCAACTCTGGCAGGGCAGTTTTAAGAATCCCTGAGTACCCCGGTGGAACTGTGAATGGAGGCCCCCAAATATAGGTTAACATATACGATCCTTAAGTTTAGGTACATAGCATTCATCTTCCTTTCTTCAAATTTGTGGGAAAAGCATTCACATTTATATGTTGTGCATCCAGATCTATCTCATTCCTCACTGACCATCTGACCAAAGGATTAATTTGGTTCCTTTCTGTAAAAATCTGACTGTTAGGAACCTAAGGTGAGGCCTCCAGAGACTGGAAGCCCCCAGCGAGCATCAGGGTACATCCATGCAGTATTATGCCCCTGTCCTCTGGCACTGTTTGGTTTTAGGTGTGCCTGTCTGTAGTTGTAGTATGTCCCCTATACTTTAGTAGAATGCATGGAGGATCTTGTGCAGAGCCGCATGCTGCAGCATGATTTATAAAATAGCCATACTGGTAAAAATGCTAACCCAGATAAGCAGCTTTAAGAGGTTTGTCAGGATAGCAGACTCACATGAAGCTGTTCCTTTAAGATATATGCAATTGCATGTGCAATTTCAGAGCAAGAATGATAAATACCAGTCAGCATTGGTGAGGAAAGCTGCCAAGAATAAACCAATTAGAGCAGGCATGACAAAAATGCTGTCCTCCGGCCACATCTGGTCCTCCACAGAAACGTTTTAAATGCTCTGCGGCCCAGTATCTCCCCCATCCTCCGTTATTCAACCTAGAGTTGCTACCTGTCCAGCTTTTTGGGTTTCACTGGTCCTGAAACCCAGATAGAAATATTTGCAGGCTACTGGAATGATCCACAGGCAAAGCATTATGGTAGTGGCTAGAGGACCTTTGATGGCATAACCAGTTAGTCATAAGACAGCAATGTTTAGGAAGGGGAGTACAGTTAGAAAGAGCTGCAGGCTAAATAGAGCAGGAATGAAAGGTGCAAGCTCTGTAATGCCACTGAGGCTGATGCATGAAGAAAAAATGGTGTAATTATAGTGCAAACTAAGTGTAACACAAGGAATAAAGACAAATTCTCCAGATCCACATTGATTTAAAAGGGCTTTCTAATCCCTTTAATGCTAAAGAAGTCTACAACACATTGCTAAGCAATGCATTAGACTCCTGCCTATGGTGCACTTGGTTTGCCCCAGGATTGCCACAAAGGGATGCACATAGTCAGCAACAGTGCTTAGGTATGCTGTAGCATTCAAATCATGGGCCTAATGTCTATCAAGGAAACATTCCCCGCACCATTACACCGCTCCTACGACCAGCCTGTACCATTGACAGAAAGCAGAATGGATTCATGGATTCATGCAGTTTACACCAAATTCTGACCCTACCATCTGTATGTTGCAGCAGAAACTGAGATTTGTCAGACCAAGTGACATTTTTCTGTTCTTCAATTGTCCAGTTTTAGTGATCGCTTGCACATTGTAGCCTCATCTTCCTGCTGTGCTTAGCTGACAGGAATGGAATGCAGCATGGTCTCCTGTTAATGTAGCCCAACTGATGCAAGTTTTGATCTGCTGTGTGTTTATAAATGTCCATATGTGCACCACTGTGGGGATGAGTGGCCATTTGAGCATTTGTGGCTTTAACAAGGTGTTTTTGCACACTGTTTTATGGACCCAAAAATATTTTGCATATATTTATATTAATTTTAATGTGTCGATTTTGGTGGGTGATTTGACTGCCCCCTTTGGGCTTTTTGCTTGAATATGTGGCTCTGTGGGCCACGTATGATTTTTGTGCTTCCCCCTCAATCCTTATCCAAGGAAATAAAGGATAGAAGGGCGGGGGTACCATGCTTTCACCTTACATCCTAAAATTCTCCCACAACATTGGGTAGTGTTGATTAGTGAGGTCCCATTTACTCTACAATACATTTACTTTCTTCTCCCATCCACACTTAAAAAGACGTGAAGAGAAGGGGTTGGCTCAGGATACAGTTAGAAAACCAGTTCCTGGGTCCCACACCTGGGAAATATTTATTAAAGGTATAGTAATACTTCATTTTATCTTTATTTTATTTTGTAGGCATTAAAAAAACATTTAGAACGATATAAGTCTTATCTCTCAAACCTTTATGGTTCGAGAGATATTCACAAGCAAAGTTTCCCTTCCCTCCCCTTTTACCTAGTGTAAGCCATCTCTTCTCAGATGTTGAATCCAGTCCATAGACCAGACAGATAACAGCAGGGGACAATCTTCTTCCTATGAGAACAATGAAAGCGCTGCCCCCCTTGACAAGTTTTTCAGGTTTTTCCCTTATCTTAATTGAAGATTGTCCTTCTCTGCAGTCTACCTGGGCACCTCCCTTCTGCACTGGCTGAACAGTGTTACATCAGTAAAAGGGGCAGGAGGGGGATACTTTGTCATTGAATTACTCTTGCACTATAACTCTGACAGAATTGAAATAATACTCTCCAAGGTCCAAATACTATGATGATTAATTAGAGCTGCTTTTCCTATCCCTTTAAATATGTATGTATTACTACTTTTACTGCTGGAATTCTGTGCAATTCAGTCTATATAGGCAAAAGAAGAACATCTTGGGGAACCCCTAAAGCATGTATGTATCTTGGCACAAGTTTAGGAAAGGTGAGGGTTACTTTTATTGTGGCAATTGTGGGGTAGTACTATGGAAATTATATTTACAGCATAATAATTATTGTTTAAAAACCTTATATCACTTATATCCTTATATGCACCTAAAAGTGAGGAAACAAAATAATTCGTGATTTTCAGGCAAAGTGTCAGTCACCTTGCCCCTAATGAGACTGACAACTATTTCTTGAGATGTTAAATATTATTTTCCACAGCCAGTGTAATTTAGCTCTACAGGGGTGCGAAACTCAACATGTATGTATTTATGTATTCATATATTGGCTATTTAAGAAACATTTACTTAAATATATTCTTACAAGTTAGAAGTTATCAAGTCAATAAAATATATATTACAATGGAAATCTGTCCATGTGACCTGAGACACAGAGACCGTTGGTCAATCCAAAGACATATCCAGAAATGGACCTGAGTGGATTGTGGTCCATCCACTCTGAATACAGGTCCAGCCATCCAGTTGTCCATAAGATAATTTTATTGAATGTACCCTTTTAAAAATAGAAACCTGAGTGTGCATTGTGCATCTTACGTGATAATCAGATCTTCAAAAAAATCACGGCTAGCACAAACTCTGCAAGTTCCCAGGTATGTATTTGCTTTAAAGCAAAAGTAATACTTAAAATGTAAAAAAAAAATGTTGTAGGGCTTATCCCCCTGAGTAAAACAAGGGTACTCCCACTGCTGAAAGGTGTTTTATTCAAAAGTTATTATAGCTTAAAGTAGAATTTTTTAGGTGCAATATCACAGTGGCCTGAAATTGTACAGTGGCGCTGTTGCTACACCATCCTATGGACAGCTCTGGTCCCAGGACCATAAATCTCCATAGGATGGTGTATCAACAGCGCCACTGTACAATTTCAGGTCACTGTGATATTGCACCTAAAAAATTCAAATTTGAGCTGTAATAACTTTTGAATAAAACACCTTTCAGCAGTGGGAGTACCCTATTTTTACTCAGGGGGATAAACATTCCAACATATTTTTGTTTACATTTTAAGTATTACTATCCCTTTAAGAAAAAAAATGCTATTGTTTTCAATTAGGTGTTCCTTTTAATAACTGACACAGGTAGGCTGAGGTACTAAGTAAAATAGTGCAAATCTGGGGCAAAGCAGTTGTATCATAGGAATAAAGAAGTCATAAATCCCTACTGATTTAAAAAGGACTTTTAAAGGGATAGTAATACTTCGTTTTAACTTTATTTTATTTTGTAGGCATTAAAAAAAACATAAAGAATGATATAAGTCTTATCGCTCAAACCTTTATGGTTTAAGAGATATTCACAAGCAAAGTGTCCCCCTCCCGCCCCTTTTACTTAGTGTAAGCCATCTCTTCTCAGATGTGGAATGCAGTCCATAGACCAGACAGATAACAGAAGGGGACACTCTTATTCCTATGAAAACAATGAAATCCCTGCCCCCCTTGACAAGTTTTTCAGGTTTTTCCCTTATCTTAATTGAAGATTGTCCCTCTCTGCAATCTACCTGGGCACCTCCCTTCTGCTCTGGCTGAACAGTGTTACATCAGTAAAAGAGGTGGGAGGGGAATACTTTGTCATTGAATTACACTTGAACTACAACTCTGACAGAACTGAAATAACACTCTCCAAAGTCTAAATACTATGATGATTAATTAGTAGTGATGAGCGAGCACCCCAATGCTCGGATGTTCGGGTGCTCTGACCGAGCACCCCCTGAGGCTCGAGTGCTCGGCCGAGCACCCGAGCCCCATTGAAGTCAATGGGAGGACTCGAGCATTACACCAGGCACCCCCTGCTCTGATGAGGGGAGGGTGCCTGGTCCATAGGAAAAGGGCAGAAAAAGATGGAAACACTACAGAAATGGTTCAGGGACAGCATAGGGAGGATGTCTGGATGCACCTTGGACTCCAACATCGCTGCTGGGAACGATCTTTCGCCCGTAGTACGCCATTTTTACAGACTGACCGTAAAACACACAAAAAGGAAAATAAAAACGACTTTAGGCGAAAAATTGTTACCAAACAGTATTTGCTGTATATTTACTTGTATATCATCTGCAAATTCTCCCAAAAATTTCATCGATTTTCTGAAGTGAGGCCATGATTAAGAGGGAAACGTGCGCAGAGGCAAATTATCCCAAACATTTCCTTGATTTTCAGAACTGAGGCCATGATTAAGAGGGAAACGTGCGCAGAGGCAAATTCTCCCAAAAATTTCCTTGATTTTCAGAACTGAGGCCATGATTAAGAGGGAAACGTGCGCTGAGCTGACCATCTAAAACATTATGGGTGAGGGTCTGCTGCAGAGCTGACCATCCTAAACATTATATGCGAAGGCCCGCTAGTGAGCTGACGCTATAAAACATTATATGAGAGGGCCCGCTAGAGAGCTGACCCAATAAAACATTATATGAGAAGGCCCGCTGGTGAGCTGACCTATATAAAAATTGGCAAACAGGGCCCGCTGGTGAGCTGGCCCTATATAAAAATTATATCACAGGGCCCGCTGGTGAGCTGGCCCTATATAAAAATTATATCCCAGGGCACGCTGGTGAGCTGGCCCTATATAAAAATTATATCCCAGGGCATATGGAAGAGGAGGAGGAGGATGAGAACATTAAGAGTCAACCATATACCCGTTTTTGGGGTGGAAGGGGTGAATGGGAATACAGAGTATTCCCATCATTGTAAATAACATATATAAAGTGAGTTTATGTTCCCCCGGGGCTTTCCTCCAGTGGAGTGGAGAAGTCAGGGGAAATCCAGGCCTTGTTCATTTTTATAAGTGTCAACCTATCAGCATTGTCGGTGGAAAGGCGGATACGCTTATCTGTTATGATGCCACCAGCAGCACTAAATACCCGCTCAGACAGAACGCTGGCGGCAGGGCAGGCCAGCACCTCCAAGGCGTAGAGTGCCAGTTCATACCACGTGTCCAGCTTGGACACCCAGTAGTTGTAAGGCACAGAGGGATCATTGAGGACGCTGACACGGTCTGCTACGTACTCCTTCACCATCTTCCAAAACTTTTCCCTCCTTGTGACACTAGGCTGCGCATCAGGGTGAGGGTGCTGGCGGGGTGTCATGAAGGTGTCCCACGCCTTGGAGAGTGTTGCCCTGCCTTTCTCGGAACTGCTGTGTGCTCCCCTTTTCTCCCCTTCTCGGTTGGCCAAGGTAGCACGTACTCTGCCGCCAGCGTTGTCAGATGGAAAATTTTGGAGCAATTTTTCAACAAGAACCTTCTGGTATTGCACCATTTTGCTTGTCCTCTCCACCGGAGGAATGAGAGATGAGAAATTCTCTTTGTAGCGGGGGTCCAGAAGGGTGAACACCCAGTAATCCGTGTTGTCTAAAATGCGTACAACGCGTGGGTCACGGGAAAGGCAGCCTAACATAAAGTCAGCCATGTGTGCCAGAGTACCAACAGTCAAGATTTCGCTGTCCTCACCAGGAGGCTGACTCTCAATATCCTCATCCTCTTCCTCCTCTTCTGCCCACCCACGCTGAAGAGATGGAACTAAAGTTCCATGGCTACCCTCTGTAGCGGAGGCAACCGTGTCTTCCTCCTCCTCCTCCTCCTCCTCCTCCTCCTCCGCCTCCTCCAATTGTCGCTGAGAAGACGAAGTGAGGGTGCTCTGGCTATCACCTTGTGTAAGCTCTTCCTCCCCCATTTCCACCTCTTCCACATGCAAAGCGTCGGTTTTAATTGTGAGCAGCGAGCGTTTCAGTAGACACAGAAGTGGGATGGTTACACTGATAATAGCGTTATCGCCGCTCACCATCTGTGTCGATTCCTCAAAATTGCGTAAAACCTCGCAGAGGTCTGACATCCATTCCCACTCCTCACTTCTGATTACAGGAAGTTGAACGGAGAGGCGACGACCGTGTAACAGCTGGTACTCCACTACTGCCCTCTGCTGCTCACAAAGCCGGGCCAACATGTGGAAGGTGGAGTTCCAGCGCGTGCTCACGTCACACAGCAGCCGGTGAGCTGGCAATTGTAAGCGCTGCTGCAGCTTCAACAGGCCGGCCGAAGCTGTAGATGACTTACGGAAATGTGCACACACGCGGCGCACCTTGGTCAAGAGATCATGCACATTGGGGTAGGTTTTTAGAAATCGCTGCACCACTAAATTAAATACATGCGCTAGGCATGGTACGTGTGTGAGCTTGCCGAGCTCCAAAGCCGCCACCAAGTTACGCCCATTATCACACACAACCATGCCTGCTTGCAGGTTGAGTGGCGAGAGCCACTGCTCGGTCTGGTGACTAATCCCCTGCAACAGCTCTGAGGCCGTGTGCTGTTTGTCCCCAAGGCAGATCAGCTTCAGCACGGCCTGTTGACGCTTCCCCACTGCAGTGCTACACTGCTTCCAGCTACTGGCTGATGGGGGAGTGGCGGTGTGTGTAGAGAATTCGGAGGTGGAAACGGAGGAGGAGGAGCCAATAACGTAGGTGCTGGTGGAAACCCTGATGGAGGTAGGGCCCGCAATCCTCGGCGTGGGTAGCACCCGTGCCATCCCAGGGTCCGAGTCGCTCCCAGCCTCCACGACATTCACCCAGTGTGCCGTCAGGGAAATGTAGCGTCCCTGGCCACAAGCACTTGTCCATGTGTCAGTCGTTAAGTGGACCTTCCCAGTAACTGCGTTGGTCAGGGCACGGGTGATGTTACGGGACACATGGTGGTGTAATGCGGGGATGGCACACCGGGAAAAGTAGTGGCGGCTGGGGACCGCGTACCGAGGGACAGCTGCTGCCATCAGGCTGCGGAAGGACTCAGTGTCCACAAGCCTAAATGGCAGCATTTCGATGGCCAGTAATTTGGAAAGGTGTGAGGTTAGTGCTATGGCCTGTGGGTGGGTGGCTGGGTATTTTCTCTTGCGCTCAAATGCCTGGGGTAACGACATTTGGACGCTGTGCTGGGACAGGGAAGTGGATGTGGTCGCTGATGGTGCTTCAGATGCTACAGGTGCAGGGCGGGAGGTATGCGGGCCTGCGCCTTCGACAGGCGATTGGCCGGCACCGAAAACAGGGGAAGAGGAGGCAGTGGTGTGGCCTGCAGACACAGATGGGCGATCCAGGCGTTCCTCCCACTTACTACGGTGCTTGGATGCCATGTGTCGGATCATGCTGGTGGTGGTGAGGTTTCTAGTGTTCATGCCTCGGCTCATTCTGGTGTGGCACAGGTTGCAAACTACAAATCTTTTGTCGTCCGCACTTTCCTTAAAAAAACGCCATACCGCGGAACACCTACCCCTTGGCAAGGTAGATTTACGCAAGGGGGTGCTCCGTGGAACATTTGCGGGCCGGTTTGGTGCGGTCCGCCTTCTTTCTGTAGCCACACCACTGCCTCTTCCAGCCTGTTGCGGTGCTGCAGATGGCTCACCCTCAGGACTGCTGTCATCGCTCGGCTCTACACCTTCCCAGGTGGGGTCAGTCACCTCATCGTCCACCAAGTCCTCCTCCACTTCCTCACTCTGATCATCCTCCTCATGTCTTGATCCCACCACATACTCAGTCATTGACAACTGTATAACATTCTCCTCAACAAGGTCTTGAGAAGGAAATAGTGGTTGATTTAATGGCAACTGTGTCTCATCATCATCATCATCATCCACTACTTCCTTTGACCTTAAATGCCGTTCACATCTGTCATCTTCTTGTGATTGGGTAGCCTCTAGAGGTTGTGAATCAGGGCACAAGATGTCATGTTCCTCTGCAAGCGTGCTTGGAGAGAGGGTCAAATGAAGGATTGGTGATGAGACGAGCTCATCACTATATCCCAGTGTGGGATCACTTCTTTGACCAGACCGTGTATGGTGGGAGGAAGGATGATCAGAGTGAGGATTATGTTGACCAGACTCTTGGCTACTGAGAGTGGACTTGGTGGAAGACAGGGTGGTGCTTAACCGACTGGAAGCAGTATCAGCTGTCATCCAACCGACCACCTGTTCGCACTGGTCGGACCTCGAGAGTGATGTCCTGCGACGCCCTGTGAAATCAGACATGAAGCTAGGTATGGTGGATGTCTTTCTTTCTTGTGCTCTGGCACCAGGCACAGTTTCTCCGCGTCCTGACCCGCGCCCTGAACTTTCAGGATCACGTCCACTTCCCCGTCCCTTTTTACCCGCCTTCTTCATCTTACACGATATATATGACTTTAATATATATGAGTTTGAAAACTTAACAGTATTTCTTACTATTCTGCAACTCTGCAGAGTACACAGAATAGGCTGCTAAACTGCGGTGACACACACTGAATGGAATAAGTGACTTTAATATTTGAGTTTGAAAAATTAACAGTATTTCTTACTATTCTGCAACTCTGCAGAGTACACAGAATAGGCTGCTAAACTGCGGTGACACACACTGAATGGAATAAGTGACTTTAATATTTGAGTTTGAAAAATTAACAGTATTTCTTA
Source organism: Rhinophrynus dorsalis (assembly GCA_037306005.1). Taxonomy (NCBI): domain Eukaryota; kingdom Metazoa; phylum Chordata; class Amphibia; order Anura; family Rhinophrynidae; genus Rhinophrynus; species Rhinophrynus dorsalis. The sequence continues at coordinate 143,763,166 of CM074725.1, read as the reverse complement.
CTATTCTGCAACTCTGCAGAGTACACAGAATAGGCTGCTAAACTGCGGTGACACACACTGAATGGAATAAGTGACTTTAATATTTGAGTTTGAAAAATTAACAGTATTTCTTACTATTCTGCAACTCTGCAGAGTACACAGAATAGGCTGCTAAACTGCGGTGACACACACTGAATGGAATAAGTGACTTTAATATTTGAGTTTGAAAAATTAACAGTATTTCTTACTATTCTGCAACTCTGCAGAGTACACAGAATAGGCTGTTAAACGGCGTTGAAACACACTGAATGGAATATGTGACTTTAATATTTGAGTTTGAAAACTTAACAGTATTTCTTATAATTCTGGAACTGTACAGAGTACACAGAATAGGCTGTTAAACGGCGGTGAAAGACACTGAATGGAATATGTGACTTTAATATTTGAGTTTGAAAACTTAACAGTATTTCTTATAATTCTGCAACTCTGCAGAGTACACAGAATAGGCTGTTAAACGGCGGTGAAAGACACTGAATGGAATATGTGACTTTGATATTTGAGTTTGAAAAATTAACAGTATTTCTTACTATTCTGCAACTCTGCAGAGTACACAGAATAGGCTGTTAAACGGCGTTGAAACACACTGAATGGAATATGTGACTTTAATATTTGAGTTTGAAAACTTAACAGTATTTCTTATAATTCTGGAACTGTACAGAGTACACAGAATAGGCTGTTAAACGGCGTTGAAACACACTGAATGGAATATGTGACTTTAATATTTGAGTTTGAAAACTTAACAGTATTTCTTATAATTCTGGAACTGTACAGAGTACACAGAATAGGCTGTTAAACGGCGGTGAAAGACACTGAATGGAATATGTGACTTTAATATTTGAGTTTGAAAACTTAACAGTATTTCTTATAATTCTGCAACTGTACAGAGTACACAGAATAGGCTGTTAAACGGCGGTGAAAGACACTGAATGGAATATGTGACTTTAATATTTGAGTTTGAAAACTTAACAGTATTTCTTATAATTCTGCAACTCTGCAGAGTACACAGAATAGGCTGTTAAACGGCGGTGAAAGACACTGAATGGAATATGTGACTTTGATATTTTAGTTTGAAGACTTAACAGTATTTCTTCCTATTCTGCAACTCTGCACAGTACACAGAATGTGCTGCTACACTGCGGCGAAGCACACTGAATGGAATATGTGACTTTGATATTTTAGTTTGAAGACTTAACAGTATTTCTTCCTATTCTGCAACTCTGCACAGTACACAGAATGTGGTGCTACACTGCGGCGAAGCACACTGAATGGAATATGTGACTTTGATATTTTAGTTTGAAGACTTAACAGTATTTCTTCCTATTCTGCAACTCTGCACAGTACACAGAATGTGCTGCTAAACTGCGGCGAAGCACACTGAATGGAATATGTGACTTTGATATTTGAGTTTGAAGACTTAACAGTATTTCTTCCTATTCTGCAACTCTGCACAGTACACAGAATGTGCTGCTAAACTGCGGCGAAGCACACTGAATGGAATATGTGACTTTGATATTTGAGTTTGAAGACTTAACAGTATTTCTTCCTATTCTGCAACTCTGCACAGTACACAGAATGTGCTGCTACACTGCGGCGAAGCACACTGAATGGAATATGTGACTTTGATATTTTAGTTTGAAGACTTAACAGTATTTCTTCCTATTCTGCAACTCTGCACAGTACACAGAATGTGCTGCTAAACTGCGGCGAAGCACACTGAATGGAATATGTGACTTTGATATTTGAGTTTGAAGACTTAACAGTATTTCTTCCTATTCTGCAACTCTGCACAGTACACAGAATGTGCTGCTACACTGCGGCGAAGCACACTGAATGGAATATGTGACTTTGATATTTTAGTTTGAAGACTTAACAGTATTTCTTCCTATTCTGCAACTCTGCACAGTACACAGAATGTGCTGCTAAACTGCGGCGAAGCACACTGAATGGAATATGTGACTTTGATATTTGAGTTTGAAGACTTAACAGTATTTCTTCCTATTCTGCAACTCTGCACAGTACACAGAATGTGCTGCTAAACTGCGGCGAAGCACACTGAATGGAATATGTGACTTTGATATTTTAGTTTGAAGACTTAACAGTATTTCTTCCTATTCTGCAACTCTGCACAGTACTCAGAATGTGCTGCTAAACTGCGGCGACGCACACTGAATGGAATACGTGACTTTGATATTTTAGTTTGAAGACTTAACAGAATGTGCTCTAATCTGCAACTTTGCACACTAAACAGAATGTGCTCTAATCTGCAACTTTGCACACTAAACAGAATGTGCTCTAATCTGCAACTTTGCACACTAAACAGAATGTGCTCTAATCTGCAACTGTGCACACTAAACAGAATGTGCTCTAATCTGCAACTTTGCACACTAAACAGAATATATATATATTTTTTTTTTTTTTTTTGTTTTTTTCCCCCCACACCAAATAACCTGCTGCCCCCACACACAGTAGTCCTAAAAAGGACTTTTGGTTCTTTTTTTTTCACAATTTTTGTTTTTTTCCTCCCTACACTGCCTTTCCCTTCCTATCCTCAGCTCTCCCTGGCTCAGACTGAGCCGAACTCGCTGGTCAGGTGCTATACAGCACCTGACCACGGGTTCTGGCCAGCCAATCAGTGTAATGCCAGCAGCCAACATGGCTGCTGGCATTACACCGATGTCAGAGCCTCCCTGCACGTTTATTGGCTGCGCAGCAGCCGCAAAACGTGCGGGGAGGAGACCCGAACATGGCGGGCGAGCACATGCGGTACTCGTACGAGTACCGCCATGTGCCGAGCAGAGCGATGCTCGAGCCGATCCGAGCATCGGCCGAGCATGCTCGCTCAACACTATTAATTAGAGCTGCTTTTATTATGAAACATTACTATCCCTTTAAATCGCTGAATACTAAAGCTGTCTCCAGTACATTGCTTAACAATGTGTGGCTGGCCTTTCTAACATTTAAGCAGTTAAAAGCCGGATTGTTTTCTTTATACATTAGATACATTGTGGTCCACATTTTACTTAATATATAAACCAATCTGTTTAAAATGTGTTTTTTTTTTCTTATTTATTTCAATTTATATAGTTGTCCCAATTTTACCTACCAGGAAGGTCATTTCCTACAAGATATTACTAATACTTACACAGCTGATTCTGGATTGTTTTATTGAGCAGATTAATCACTTGGATGCTAAAGATGTCTCGGACAATGCATTCAATTGAGCTATATCTGTAATAATGTGTCTATAAGTATTCAATGTTGGATGGTGAGGATTATAGTAGTTGTAGTCCAACAACAGCTAGCCATCCTCTAGACTATGAGTGCCTGTAGGTATACTCTCCATTCTTCATAAACAGTTACATATCTTCTAGTTATTGCTACACAACACACATTCTAAACTGAGAGTTTCTTACAGCAGGGAGAACGAGTGCTAGGTGCTTTCAGTGTATGTTTGACTGATCATGACTGCAGGTGCGTTTTGTAATTATTAATGTTAAAATGAAAAATCACATTGCATGTTGTTGATCAGCTGAACAAGAACAATCTGTGACTTGCCTTGCCATTACTTCATGATTCAGGCTAGACTAAAAAAAATATCTAGTTCATCCTATATAATAATTCGCTAAGATGTTTGTCATGATGCAGTCATGTGCAGTAGAGATTGCCCGCTTTTGGGCAGTCTCTACTGTGCATGATTGCATCACGTTAGTGAGGCAAAGCAAGATTGCATCGCGTGGAGCAGTGAGGTAGCCGCAAAGCAATGTGTTGCGTACCCCTCTGGCAATCAAAGGGTTACCCGGACCTTGACCTGTGCACACGGGCTTTTACACTAGTTGTTTATAATGTCACTTCTATTCTATATCTAAAAAGCTCCAACGGATTCCATAGTACAAAGACTCACCTGTTATATAATTAAATAAGTATGATGTTACACACAAAAATATTAAAAACAATTCAACAAGCAGCTTGCGTCATCGACAAACAGGGAGAATCAGTCAGTCTTTTCTCCTTTGTTGATGTCAGCTCCCCAAAATCCCTCCCAGCCCTCTCAGCTCATACCTCTCTTTCACATTTTCTTTAGCAGGCTTGTTTTTGATGTCATCAGTGTGAGTTTAGAGGAAGGAAATATTAGTAGGAGAACAGTAGAATGTGTCAAACTGAAAGAAAGTTAGAGAACTTTTACATTTTTTAAAGTATGCTAGGCCACTGGGAGAGTATGTGACAGAAAAATTGATGAGGAAATGATATAAATGTTGACAACATTTGTGAAATATAGATGTTTATCACATCTGGAGTATAACTGTCCTGTTAAAGGAACATTGAAACCTCTGAATGTTAATCCTTTGAATACCAGGGAGGTATGAGCTGGACACCTCCCTGGCACTCAAGGGGTTAAACCACCACTCCCTGTAATGAGGACAAAAAAAATATACATTTTGTTAAATTAATATTTCATTAGTATTGGATAGGAGATTGTGTTCACGGAGATGGATATACTTTTTTGTTGCCAGACTTCATTACCCCAAATGCCATACACTGAATTCTTTATAAGAGGGAATACTGTAGTGGGAGGAAGTGTTTTCCTTCCTTTCTTCCTTCCTTCCTTCCTTCCTTGCTTCCTTCCTCCCTTCCTTCCTTGCTTCCTTCCTTCCTTCCTCCCTCCCTCCCTATGAAGGCTTCAGTGAGAAGAGTTTGGACTCCTCACTAAGTGGTGATAAAGAGGAGATGAAGTTGAGATGACTTCTCCAATGTTATCAACTTCTCCAGTTCCAATGTTATTCTATAGAGCCTATTCACTAAGATCTCCAAAGTTGAGGAAATCTTAGTGCTTAGGTTCCATAGAATAACACAGGTATTGGAAAAGTGATAAAAAGTCATCTCCAGTATATCACTGCTTAGTGAATCTCCCCCCTTGAGTGTGGCACCGAAGAATCATATCCACCTCAACGGACAACATATCCATACTAACAAAATATTCTGGGTAACCAATCCAAGCAGAAATAATTCATAGTGGTCATTAGAATTATGCCCAGATTCAGGTAAGTGAAGGTTTTATTATTAGTAAGCGTGATCCTTTAATTTTAAAGGTATAGTAATACTTCATTTTATCTTTATTTTATTTTGTAGGCATTAAAAAAACATTAAGAACAAAATAAGTCTTATCTCTCAAACCTTTATGGTTTGAGAGATATTCACAAGCAAAGTTTCCCTTCCCGCCCCTTTTACCTAGTGTAAGCCATCTCTTTTCAGATGTGAAATCCAGTCCATAGACCAGACTGATAACAGCAGGGGACAATCTTCTTCTTATGAAAACCCTGCCCCTCTTGACAAGTTTTTCAGGTTTTTCCCTCATCTTAACTGAAGATTGTCCTGCTCTGCAATCTCCCTGGGCACCTCCCTTCTGATGTGGCTGAACAGTGTTACATCAGTAAAAAGGGACGGGAGGAGGATACTTTGTCATTGAATTACTCTTGAACTACAACTCTGACAGATTTGAAATAACAGTCTCCAAAGTAAAAATACTATGATGATTAATTAGAGATGCTTTATTATGAAACATTACTATCCCTTTAAAATCACTGTTTGTCATTAAAGCAAATCTTCCTATGGCTTTTTTTGTCATTGAATTCTCACATTCAGAATTTCACATTCCCTCCACTTTTTTCTTAATGTACAGATTTAGTCTTTTGCAAGACATTTTTTTTTGTCATTAGTTACGACAAATTTTCTTTTCCTCTATACGACACTGGAGAATAGTTTAGTCACGCCCATGCCTGGCACTTTGCCCGTCAATTCTGAGGTTTTGTCATACACAATGGACATTACTAGTTTTTTGTCGTATGCGCTATAAAAAATATGTCATTTATGCACGCAATTACTTATTTTTGTCGTTCATACAACATTTTTTGTCGTAATCCCTTTAAACATATGGCCCTTAGTGGTGATGATGATAATGACAATGAAGATGTAGTATATCTCTTCCACCTGCTCTACTCTTTGCCCCACCCACTCATCATTTCCTATATTTCATCTACCTAGGATTTTGCTTCCTTACACTGTCCCCCCAGTCTTTCCTTCCTTTTTTAACTTATCATGACTATTATGTATATACAAGTAGCGTAAAAAAGCCTGTGTACATGGGCCAATGTGTGTAGTCATGCACAGTAGAGATTGCCCGAATGCACAGAATTTTGGGAGGTGTAGTTCTGTGGTAGTACACCTTCCATGTAGTGTTCTATGCGTTCGTGCAGTCTCTACTGCCCATGACTGCATCGGACAAACATACATGCCTTTTATATTATAGGATTATGTACATATATGCTCTCTAATTCAGTGTTTCTCAATTTATTTTGCTCCAGGCACCCCTAACATAAGTCTAGAATTTTATATGTGGTTTGTCAAATAGGTAATGAAGGGTACGTGTGTTTAAATACATAGTTCCTTTTAGATCTCATAAACAGAATAACAAAAACAAGCATAAAATACTGAACAGTTTCCATAAATATACATGGCACCCTAATTGAGAACCACTGCTCCAATTACTATGCACCCTTTTACTCATTTGAACCTGTCAATTGTTTAGTTAAACATTATGTAAATTTTTATAGGGTTTTATTAACCCCTTGGAGTCAGCTGGCATTGTCTGTTTAACTCAAGGAGTTAAATATGTGTTTATCCTGAAATCAATCCATTATATTTAAAATGAATAAATAAGGAAATAATATACATAAAGTAATATAAAAAGATAATATGAGTCTGTATTTGTATTTACATATTTCAGACTCATTGATGTGCAGGGATAAAATCTAATGAAAGCATCTTCAGGACTGCTCTGCTTGTCACTCAGAAACCCTCTTCGGAATCTTCCTTCTGTGGGGAAAATTCTTTATTGTTTGAGAAAGACAAGAAACAAACCAATAAGACAAACATGATCAGGATTAGAATTGAAAACAGAAAATATATTGAGCCAAGTTATAATCTCCGTGAGGCTGATGACCTAAGAGGAACTGGAGCAATTCTGGGGCATACCTGCTGCAAGGCTTTAAATCCAGGGAATTTTTATCTGTTCCATATAGGGCAGATGGTTTTATCCAATTCTTCTTAGCAACCTCTGAGTGTTCTTTGTTCTCTCAGCCTCACAAATAAAATTGTATCACCTGTAACTTCTGTCGCTTTCTCTGGTTGCCAGTAAAATCCTTATAGTTATTTTCACATTGTATTCCAATTTCCTTTGGGACCTATTACCTTCAGGTCCCAGTCTGTACAGTTCACAACACTTATTTCATCACTACACTTGAACATTTATTGATGGGCGAATGCCCATGAATGCAATATATTCAATATGCATTTCACTGTTATTTGTTTGTTTATTTGTCACTGGGATAGTTCTTGTTAATTTATCAGTGAGTGATATATCCACTGTTAGTCAAATTGAATCAAACTGTGGTAATGCATATGTGTTTTAACAAATGCAATCCAATCAGAGAAAGGAAGGGGTTATATAATGTAAACACATAACCCCTTTTCCTCATTCATGATAGGATGGAATTTGAGGTTACTTTACGGCTTTGCAGTGCATTGGACACCCCCTGGAACTTGTACAACCCTCTATGCTTCCCAGTTTCCTGATCCACTATACAATGTCATAACCCTCACGCGCACACACTGTCTGATCCCCCCCACACACACACCTGGTTTCACTCCCCACTGGTAGTCACAGTTGCCAACATACACTATCTCACTCTCCAGCCTTCTACTGAGTACAGGTGGATGCATATCCCCACATATAATGTCAGACCTCCAAGTCTGGTTCCACTAACCACTGAAAGTCACGGATCCCCATGTACTCTGTCTGACCCCTTCCCATACTTGTTCCACTGGTAGTCATGGAATGACATACATACTCCCTGCTCCCCCAGCCTATTTACATCAATAGCCACAATCCTGGCACACACTTCACTACAGTATGTAAACCCATACCAGTGGTGTACCATTTTTCTTGGGATGGCATTAGGTACTCTGTACACTAGAAAATAAATTCCAAGCAGAAGGGAATATATAAGGTTATACTGTGCATTTGTGGGCAAATCAGGAAGTTCTGGTAAACAGTCTATTAACCATTTTGTAGTTTAGGAGGCTTATAAAATTCTAATTTTCTGGGTTATACTGTGGAAAATGTTGTACTTCCATGGTGTAGAAAGATTTGAGTAAAAATTTATATTTTTTTCCTATAGCATCACATTCTGGAAATAGTTGTGCAAATTAGCCTAGATGTTAAAAGGCAAATGAGGGTGAATGGAAGAAAAGGGAAACACAAAGGGGAGAGTCTTATGGTTTAGTATATCATAGAACAGGAGAATTACCATCCATGAAAGAAAGAATATTACTCACATTGTATGATAGCTACTTGTGACAACAGTAGTTTTGCTAGCTTAAGGGGGATACTATCACTGTCCCCACACAGATACCTAACCAAACAGATAGCTGAAAGTTAGCCGCTCAATCACTCCACAAAGCAGTTCTCAGGAATAGCTTAAAACAACCACAAACAGGAAACAAATGGGAGGAGAGAACGCCAATAATATCATATGGATACACAATATGCTTGAATATGGTGACTGGATACTTACAAGAGAGCCTCAGACTGGCCCACATGTGGATAAACTGGACTAAGAGCAAGCAGGAATTTAGATGCAGATCCTCTCCACAATGGGAGCACACAAGTGAACATCACCGGTTCATTGAGAGATTTAGAATCAATGTAATACAGACCAGAAGTATTAAACAATACTTTATCTTAAAATGATTACACCTCAACATGTTTCGTGGTCACACACTGACCACAACTTCAGGAGGAAAAGTTAAAACAGTAACTTTAAGGAAATATATGATTTTACATACTTATTGAGCTATTTTAGATTAGTATTACCATGTAACCAATTAAATGTGCATTAGAAAAAAAAACATTTGCACTTCTATTAATTAGGGATCTTAAGAAGAGATCTTATCACAATGTACAAGCATATGAGAGGTCAGTACAAGGATCTCTGTGATGAGCTATTCATTCCAAGGCCTGATCAAATAACCGGGGGACAACCCTTGAGATTAGAGGAAAGGAGGTTTCGACTTCAGCAGAGGAATGGTTGTTTTTTTACAGTAAGGTCTGTTAAATTATGTAATTCCTTTCCCAAGGATATGGTTATGACAGATACAATGGATATATTTAAGAGAAGATTAGATAGATTTCTTTCAAAAGGGAACATATAGGGTTACACTGTTTATTAGTAGGAAAAACAGGAAGGTCTGATAAAGACTAACTTATTTGGCAGCAAGAAAGCTATATAATCCTCATGTCTCTGGGTTATGAGGCAAATTTTGAACTTGATAGACTTTTGCCTTTTTGTCGACTTAATTTACTATGTTACTATCTGTGCAGGCCAAGCATGTAGGTAAAATTATACATATTTGGCATTTTTTGTACTCAAGTATTCAGTGTTTTTAACCCTTTGAGGGTCAGAGAAGTATCCAATGCCTTGCCTTGCATTGAAAGGCATTGGATATCCCTCTGGCCCTTAAAGCATTAAAATAATTGAATATTTTACAACCATCATAGCTTATTGCATAATTCTAAATTTAGTTCAGGTGAGGTGCCATGAAAAAGCCAAATTTGTTCTGAAAAAAAAAAAAAAAAAAAAAAATATATATATATATATATATATATATATATATATATATATATATACAGGTCCGTAGCGGGTGCAAAAGATATATGGAATATGCAGAAGAAAGCTGTGCACTCCTGTATTTTAAAAGTTCATAACAAACCAATGTTTATTGGTAAGCTATCATGCAACGTTTTGGTCCGCAATTGGGACCTTTATCAACCAAACATAGACAAACAGAAATCATCAAAGATATATATACACTCTAAATAAGACTCACCTTGTGTAACCCCAAATGACCCACAGTGATGACGTGTGTAATCAGGGAGAAAAGATGAATGTATAGAGAAACCAACACCAAAGACCCACAGCACCCAAGGGAGACAGAGCCACAACAGTTCCACCCTGTGTAGAGAGTAAGAATGCAGCTATCAAGAAGAGAGAAACAACATTGCAGCATGTAAACACAATATTCAACTCATATCATGTAACAATTAATGATCAGACAGAAAGCAACTGTATAAAACCTGTTTATTAAGTCCACATGGCCTCAAAGTATTTAATTCTTTAATCCAAAAACATTCTCTTTGTTGAAGTCTTTTGGATCGATCACCACCCCGTTTAACAGGAGTGTGTACAATTGCAGTGAAGTTAGAGTTTGTGGCAGATTATTTTTCAGTGAGATAGTGTTTAGCCACAGGTTTGTCTGAATATTGGTCCCTAAATGCAACTGTAATTGCAGATCTATAGCTGGTCATACTTTCCTGGATAGTACACACTCTTTTGCTTATATAGGCCAAACCACAGGGACATGTGATCATATAGATAACATGGTTGGTGGTACATGTGATATGTTGTTTAATTTTGTATCTTTTGTTAGTATGTGAATGTGAAAAAATGTGCTGGGTCTCATAGATCCACAAGCAGTACATCCTTTGCATCCGTAACATCCAGGAAGGGATGATTTAAGCCATGTAACTTTCTGATGTGTGTTGCTTTTATGTGGGTCACTGTTAACCAGAAGATCATGGAGATTCGCTCCCCTTTGGTATCCAATTAAAGGTGGATTTTTGAAACAATGTGGAAGTAATTCATTTTTAGCAAGATGAGGAATCTCATCTTCACAGAGATTCCGCATCGCTATTCAACAGTACAAACTAAAATAGGTGCCTAATGCTGCCTCCAGTAGATCTGCTATCACAGATAATTCAGAGAAGAAAGGGGGGAGTGTTCTGGTGGTGCTAAAGGGACCTAGGTACTATATCCAATCAGTGTAGTATACTGAAAATGTATCCCACTAAAAATAGTACATAGAATGTATGTTGGTAGACAGAGTCCTATGGATGTTTGAAAAATATATATTTTAAAACACAAATTCTCATATATTATAATATAAAAGTGGATACGTAAAATTGTATATGATGGCTAGTATCAACAAGAGCTCTAACACCAGATGCAAAGTTAAAAAAATCACAAACAAGTCAAGTTACTCAACCCAGAGGAAATACTCTGAGTAAATAGTTAAACACAATAGCACTCCTGGGAACCGTGCGTGCTGGATAGATATATTATTTCTATTCGAACAAAGTCAGTAAGTCTTTGAAATAAATAATCAACAGTACTTTTAAGGAAATCCAATCCTTTTAGTAGAGATATGGGTCTTCAGTGGGCCTGGTATCATGTTTTGAAACTTGATTGAAAGTGAAATTCCTATCACGGATCTCTGGTCCCTCGTTCCCACATAGATAGATGGAAGATAACTATGTATCAGTATAAGTTGTAACTGTAAAATAACAAACAAAATAAGTATCTTGTAATACCTTTTTTATTGGACTAACAGAATTTTGGATTGACAAGCTTTCGGGAGAACCTCCCTTTCTCAAGTCTAAAGCATTTCACTGGACTAATACGGCTACAATCTCCACTCTACTATATGAGAGGACAGAAAATAGTTACTTACATATAGGTTAGTAAACTTCAGCTCTTCTGTCTCTCCTTCACTGTGTATCTCTTATTTTCTTTTTTTTCCTTTTTTTTCTCTCACAATTCTTGTTATATCCGTCGGTATTTCCGTTATCTCCGTCCCACATGTGGTTCCTCCCACGTGTATCTTGCCTTACGGATGTTTTATCTGGTTATATCACTCGATGTTGACTGGATACAGTAGTAGCAGTGAATAATGGGTTAATCTTTTTAAATAAATAGTACTTTATTTATGGTATATCAATAATACACACAGTAAGTGATGTCTGGTATAGCACACGGTAGATTCTATGTTTTATATCCGCAACGGACGGCCAGCGTCCACGTAGATGGTGGTGTTAACATGCTCAGGCCTAAGCGTGTAGTTGGGAATAAATAAAACAATTATCAAAGTGTGCTCCAATAATCACTAGCTCTTAAATACAACGCGTTTCGTGCGTCTGGCACTTCCTCAGGGGTTTACAGAGATAATGAATCCAATGCCGATATATATACACATACATTACTTCTAACAAGAAGACAACAGGGAAAGTGTGCTCTACAGATCCACTTGGAACAAACGGCCATCACTCCCAGATATTCTCAAATATTTTGTTGTTCTTTATTAAAGTCCATAAAAACAGGTACAATGTATCAATGCAAGTTGTTGTGAACGAGAGACAGTCCACCTAATGCGTTTTGTCCATTAGGACTTACTCATAGGCTGAATGCTCTCTCAAACCAAGAGGTTTTTAAACATGTATCCAGGTTTAACAACGCGAAATAATTATCCAATCAGAAACACTATCGTGCTCCTTCAAACCACACATTAATTAACCAACACCTGAATATCTATTAACCTCTCACATGTCTTTTTTGTAATATTGTGTATTACTATAAAAAACATTACTGAATCATACATAAAAAGTCCTAAATTCCAAATTTTATTTAAGACAAACTCTCCTTACTTAAAAGATCCATCTCATATATACCAAAAGAGATATAACCCCTTTATTTCTATTGTTCACACCTATGTTACTCTGTGCAAAACAAATACTAAGTATCAACTTCTCTTTAAAATAAATAACCACTCCTTTTCTTCTGCACGAAGACACATAGAAATATGAAACAATCTTCCAATATCCGACAATCCTCACTTGTCATCCAAAAATACCTTGACCAGGACCATAATACAACCCTGTCTGTATAACTCCAACATACAATACAATATATATATAATTCATTAGCTATTACATGCATAGTCAAATACATCGCTTGTTAAAGTCAGACCATGGGGCTGTTTTTGTCCTAACATAGGTCCATATGTATAAGTCAAATCTACATTACAATGTGTATATTCATCTATGCACAACGCATGTATACGATACACACTATGTACATACATTTTCAGATGTTATATATACACATTGTATATATATAATATCAGGTATTATGTATACAAAGAGATACATCATGAGTTGAATTCAGGCCACGGAGTTGCCTCGATCCCAACATAAGTATCCATTTCACCTCCGCTTTATTAAGTAGCGATATAACATCTCCTCTTTCTGGATGCCAAATCCGCTCTAATGCCTGTACTGAAAAAAACGCTAAGTTCAAGGCATTGCATTCCAAAAAATGACGAGCCACCGGATTTGACACATCCCCATTCTTAACTGCTAATAAATGTTCTCTCACCCTATCCTTAAGGGGCCTTGACGTCCGACGTGCATATTGTTTTAAACAACTAGTGCATGTACTAACATACACAACCAAACTGATCCTACAGTTAACATATTGTTTAATTTCATATTCTCTACCCGTGCTGGTACTAGTAACTGTATGTCCCACTTTGACATAAGTACACTTCACACATCTCCTGGCTCCACATTTAAACATGCCTTTATGGGCAAGCCATGTGGGGTCAGGAGACGTGGCGCTCCTGAACATACTGGGTGACAACTTACTACCTAAAGTTGGAGCTCTTCTTGCTACAAACCGACAATTTTCAATATCAAAATGATTAAGATCTAAATCCCCTTTAAGTATCGGAATGTGACGTCTAAGAATATTTTTAATTTGATCAAGCTCCATAATAAAGTCCGTAACAAAAGTAATCCTTCCATCACTTTTTTGATTTCTTGAGCTGTTTGCAATTAAGAGCTCCGTTCGATCTCTCCTTTGAGCTTTTTCATATGCCCTGTCAATGATATCTAAACGATATCCCTGTGCTAAAAATCTGTGTTTAAGCTCCAAAGATTGTACCTTGAACTCTTTTTCAGTAGAACAGTTTCTGCACAACCGAAGAAACTGTCCTAACGGTATCCCTTTAATAGTATGCTTTGAATGACAAGAGCTATCATGCAAAAGAGAGTTCCCTGAACATGGCTTTCTATAAACAGTTGTATGTATTCTATTTCCTACCATAGTTAGCTTCAGATCTAAGAATGCAATCGTTTCTTTTTGAAACTCAGAGGTAAAAGTGAGATTGAAACAATTCTCATTTAAATATCTCTGAAATGCCAAAAAGTTATCCTCAGTGTTCTGCCACAAAAAAAGCAGATCATCAATATATCTGCTGTAAGAAATAATACTTGAACGATAAGAATTCCCATCTCCATAGATGTGGACCTCTTTGAACATTACTTCTAAGTCAGGTGATGTGTTCGAGGTTAATTGAACAATCACCTATGAAGTGATTGACAAGATACCCTCTCTCTTCCAGTTAACAAATAGATAGATTAACCCTATTGCTGCTGGTTTTGACAAAAACTATAATACCACATATAAACATGTAACAATTTAAATACAGATAAATCCCATTGTGACAATTAATTACAAGGTTAAAATAATATATCACAATATATATCTTCAAAGGATGGAACTAGTTCCCTTCCTCAGAGATAAAATACTAAGTTAAATCCAGGTACGCATCTGAAGTGTACGTGTCATACAATTCTGTCCCATATGTGGGTATCAGTTTACTCTATTATGTATATGAAAAATGTATATTTTAAAACACCCATTTCTTAATGAGATCAAACATATCTACATATGTCTGATGTAGTCAGCAGATGGATGACTACATTACGTCCATACAATGTGAGGAATAAACATGGAGGAAATGAGTGGTACTCAGAAATTATATCTAGCAGATACCGAATGGTTCGCAATCACATGTAATTATATCTTACCCTTTGGTATCAAGATGTTTCTTTTGGCTACAAATATAGATGTAAGAGCTTCTAATATACTTATCAAAATGACCGTGATTGTCATATGCGTATAATCTGTTATTAATAGAGTTCCTTTAGTCTCTTAAAAAGCAGTTCAAATCAAAGAACACATTCTTGTTAATAAACGGGATGGTGATCATAGGGACTTAATGAACAAAATTTATAGTTGCTTTCTTTCTGATGGTTAATTGTTACATGATATAAGTTGATTATTGTGTTTACATGCTGCAATGTTGCTTCTCTCTTCTTGATAGCTGCATTCTTACTCTCTACACAGGGTGGCACTGTTGTGGTTCTGTCTCCATTGGGTGCTGTGGGTCTTTGGTTTTGGTTTCTCTATACGTTCATCTTTTCTCCCTGATTACACACGTCATCGCCATGGGTCATTTGGGGTTACACGAGTTGTCTTATTTAGAGTGTATATATATATCTTTGATGATTACTGTTTGTCTATGTTTGCTTGATAAAGGTCCCAACTGCAGACCGAAATGTTGCATGTTAGCTTTCCAATAAACATTGGTCTGTTATGAACTTTTAAAATCCATGAGTACACGGATATATATATATTGTGAGATCAACTTTAGTCTCCTGTACTTGATGCTATATTATCAGTGGATTTCAAACTTTTTGGATCACAAAAACCCTTATTAGGACTGGTAATTTAAGATGGGTAATTTTATTAGTGACTATTCAGGTCTAGTTAACAATTTTTGAGCAAAAGGGATTATTATCCTCCCTTCAAGGCACCTTTTTTGCCTGAATGGCTACCACATATCTGTTTAATTTAAGAGTCATATAATTATTTTTCTATAAGTGGTGTTTTTTGCCTATATCTCCTTCTACCCATGTTTTGTGATTAGCAAGACAGTTTGATTTCTTGCCCCGGCACTACAGTTTATGAGTATAACTTATATATTCATTTTGGCTTCTACTACTCATTTGTTTTTTATTATACCTAATAAAAGTTAAGTTTTAGTTTTAGTATACCCCTTTCCAGGAATCCTTTTAGCCTATTTTTGAGTGCTAGTTAGGCAGGGTTTTTCTACAACTGTGTGCATATTATCTTGTACTTGCAAGTACCAGAAATAATCTGATCATTAATGAATTGGTGGAGAATGCTCAAGTAAATCAGACTATTTCTTTGCACATTCAAACATTCACCATTTGAATTCCAGGTTTGTTTAGCTGCTTGAATACTTAATTTGAAATGAATGATTAAGAAAATGGTTGGTTTGATGCTATTTAAAATGGAAAATATTAATGAGTATATTGTTGTCTGTACTTCTGTCACCTCTACAGACTAAGTCACCCAATAGGAGTAATAAGGGGTAGAAAGTAATTTGAATAAGCACTGAAATTACTGCTGTTAACACAAATATGCATGGACAATATATTGTCTCCACAAACATATAAGCTAGAATTCATCAAGGTATAAATGGCTCAAAGAGCAAGCATATCAGAGAATATCTTTGTGTATTAGCCATTCTCCAATTCAGCAATGGCCAGATAGTATCTGGCCATCGCTTATTCATCAATCAGTGATGGTGGGAGAGAGCCACCAATCCATCTGCAACCTTCAAGGTTGTAGATTCCATTACAATCAATGGGGTGAAAACACACATACACAAACACTATATGTTTACTCAGATTGGGGCCATTTATGACATTTCCCCTGCATCTCATATGCAAGGCATGCAAATATGACAAATTACTGAAGAATACTCATAGGTACTAGTGTTGAGCGAGCACCCCGATGCTCGGGTGCTCTGACCGAGCACCCCCTGAGGCTCGAGTGCTCGGCCGAGCACCCGAGCCCCATTGCATAGAATGGGGCGACACGAGCATTACACCAGGCACCCCCTGCTCTGATGAGGGGAGGGTGCCTGGTCAATGCCCCCCTTCATCTCCGCTATGCCCCCTTCATCTCCAAATGCCCCCTTCATCTCCGCAATGTCCCCCTTCATCTCCGCTATGCCCCCTTCATCTCCGCTATGCCCGTCTTCCACAATGTCCCCCTTCATCTCCGCTATGCCCCTCTTCCACAATGTGCCCCTTCATCTCCGCTATGCCCCTCTTCCACAATGTCCCCCTTCATCTCCTCTATGCCATAGAGGAGATGAAGGGGGACATTGTGGAAGAGGGGCATAGCGGAGATGAAGGGGCACATTGTGGAAGAGGGGCATAGCGGAGATGAAGGGGGACATTGTGGAAGACGGGCATAGCGGAGATGAAGGGGGACATTGTGGAAGAGGGGCATAGAGTCTATGCCCCTCTTCCACAATGTCCCCCTTCATCTCCACAATGCCCCCTTCATCTCCGCAATGCCCCCGTACCTCCAGTCCCTGGTGGTCCAGCGGAGCGTCTTCGGATCTGTGCCTCTTCCGGCACAGATCCCCGCCACCCGAACATGGAGGGCGAGCACATGGCGGTACTCGACGAGTACCGCCATGTGCCGAGCAGAGCGATGCTCGAGCCGATCCGAGCATCGGCCGAGCACGCTCGCTCAACACTAATAGGTACCCATTAATATGTGAGGCAAAGTGCTGGTGACGAGCAGAGTATTTACTATACTGCTTTTCCCATACTTTGAAGAAGTTTGGCCTTAGTGTAATCTATTTCAGTTAAAGGATACTGTGAAAAATTCACCTCCATTTTAGATCCACAGATTGCCCTCAAAAACAAATTGATTTCAGAAATCGATGAGCAATGAATGAATTTTCAGATCTCTCCTCTGAGGACTCGTTAAATGTATTCAGATAAAGTGGTATTCCATCAAGTCTATGGTTTTGTTGCTGATCTTCTGTCCAGCCAACCACACACATAATCTGTATTCTTCCTGATATAAGAAAGGCTAATCTTTTCAAGAACTTGAGAGCTAAGATAAAAAAGAGACTTTCATGAAAGCTTCTTTTTTTTATGCTTATGGGTTTTGTAATAATGATTAGAGATATAAATATAAATTTAATTTATACACGTTCAAAGCCTCCAGCACTTAAGCCTTGCAATCATGCAGTCAGTTAATATCTGCTGTAAAAATAGCACATTAGAAAAGTGGAAAGCTGTCCACTTCCAGCTTCTGAAGACATTAATCAAGAGCCCCTCCTGAATGACGGCATCTGGACTGCAAAATGAATTTTTCACACAGGAAATATAACTTAGAAATGTTAAAATACAATGTTCACTAAAAGATTTCAATCTATTGAGCATGAATTTCACATCAAGGGATAAATCTCAATTTTAAAAATATTTGAGACATATACACTACTTTAACAGAAAACAAGTCTTACTCTTTTAAAGGGATAGTAATACTTTGTTTTATATTTATTTTATTTTGTAGGCGTTAAAAAAACATGAAGAACGATATAAGTCTTATTTCTCAAACCTTTATGGTTTGAGAGATATTCACAAGCAAAGTTTCCCCTCCACCCCCTTTTACCTAGCGTAAGCCACCTCTTCTCAGATGTGGAATCCAGTCCATAGACCAGACAGATAACAGAAGGGGACAATCTTCTTCCTATGAGAACAATGAAAGCCCTGTCCCCCTTGACAAGTTTTTCAGGTTTTTCCCTTATCTTAACTGAAGATTGTCCCTCTCTGCAGTCTACCTGGGCACCTCCCTTCTGATCTGGCTGAACAGTGTTACATCAGTAAAAGGGGCAGGAGGAGGATACTTTGTCATTGAATTACTCTTAAACTACAACTCTGACAGAACTGAAATAACACTCTTCAAAGTACAAATACTATGATGATTAATTAGAGATGCTTTATTATGAAACATTACGATCCCTTTAAAATCACTGTCATTAAAGCAAATCTTCCTATGGCTTTTTTCATGGAACAAAATTTCAATTATTTCTTATAGTGCTACTGTTATATATTACTTCTTTTGGTGTCATATGTACTACTAGTATAAATGCCCGTGTACACAGGCCAAAGTGCCACCCAGCGGCCTCGGCTGCTTCCCCCGGAGCCAGGAGTGGACACAGGCGGTGGGCCATTTGGAGCTCCCCACTCCGGATGGAGACCTGCGCGTTTGGCCAGTCTACTGCGCATGACTGCATAGTTCGGGCTGTCTCTACTGTGCATGTGCATGTTACGCACACAAGGAGCGACGCATTCTAGCAAATTATATATATACTGATAACATTAATAATTTACCACATAAGTTTCACTTTTGCCATATGATACAGAATGAAAAATCTGCCAGGCAAAGTGCTGAAATCCAAGTAAGGAGCTTCCTTCCATAAGTCATCTATTGTATATTAACCCCTTAAGGACCGGACGTTATGGGACATTTCCGTCCCATAACGTCCGCATAGGGGCACTTTGACGAGCCGGTACACGTGACCTGGGGCTTGAAACAGATCGCTCCTAAAAAGTACGTGACGTACCAGGACCGTCAAGGGTCTTTCAAGCAAATTTACCCTTGACGGTCCTGGTACGTCAAGGGTCCCTAAGGGGTTAAGATTAGCAGTAGTGACATAGTGTGGCCCAGATGGTTAAAAAAATGAGACACATACAGACCTAGAGTGTAATTCCTATGCAATGTGCATTCTTTTAACTTTTGAAGGACCAGAGAGGTGTGTAGTTTATTGGTTGCAATGTGTCACACACACACCCCCGGGTCCTTTAAGGGTTAAGCACTTAATAAAGTTATTATTGACTTCTAGGTTTATGGACATGCACAGAAATGGGTGGGTGCATGGCCACCTCGGTTCAAGTCGCCTGTTGGGATTATCAAATTAGTCCTTCTTGCATCGTCCCCTTCTCTCTGACACACACATATAACCAGACCTATTAACCCTTTGAGTGGCAGAGGGATTGACAAAATATTTCTCAACATTAGTCCTCAGGACATGGGTCAGATTTTCATTCTATCTCTGCTTAATCATAGCTGAATAATCAGTGGTCCAAATATGAGGACTGACCTGTCTGTACTTAAAGGAATAGTAATGTTTCACAAAAAAGCAGCTTCAATAAATCTTCAGTGTTATTTAAATATTTAAATACTATCAGAGTTGTAGTTCACGAGTAATTGAATGCTAAAGTATCCCCTCCCACCCATTCTTACTGTGAGCATAAGGAAAACCTTGCTCCCCTTGACAGGTTATTCAGATTTTTTCCTTATGCTCAATGAAGATTGTCCCTCTCTGCAGTCCTTCCGGACCGTCTTGGTGCTCTGAGGTGAGCAGTGTTACATCAGTAAAAGGGCAGGAGGGGGATACTTTATCATTCAATTACTCTTGAGCTACAACTCTGACAGTATAGAAATAAAACTCCCCATGGCTCAAATACTATGAAGATTAATCTGAGCTGCTTTTTTTGTGAAACATTACTATTCCTGTAATTATGGCTATCCCGAAAACCTGAAGCGTTGTTGTGTTCAGGGTTTAATATAGAACATGTCAAGAGCAGATACTATATGGCGCTTCAATTGGATAGCCAGGGCTAGTGTTAGGAAAAAAACAAAAACAAAACAAAACATGATTGAGCTGTAAATCCCTACTGAGTAAATATCCACTGAGTAAGTAAGCACTCATGCATTAGACTACTGAAAGTTTTCATCTGTTACAACACTATCACAGTTTGATTATTCTGCAATTTGGGTGCAGCTTAATGTGATATGGTTTGGAATTTCACAAAGATGAAGGTTTTTTCCATTTACTCCACATTTACCAATTTTAGATACCTTGTGCTGGTAAAATAAATGTTTTTGATGGCTATTAGCATTTATTTTAGTTTCTAGATTTAGTGTAAATGGATTTTAAATAGGTATTACTCATTTAATGTATTGCTAACTATATATTTCCTTTATGCTATAACTTTTGATAATCACCAATCTCTTAGTAAATGTCACTTGAATTTCATTAAACGGTTTACTCCTTTATAAGAACAGTGGGTGGGATTTTATTCAAATTCTATTATAACGTCTTAATTTTAACCCTTTGAGCGCCAGAGGGGTAAGCAACACATTGCTTTGCAATGTGTTGCGTACCCCTCTGGCGCTCAAAGGGTTAAGAAAGGGTTAAGGAGAGGTTGCATAAAGGGTCAGTAAAGAATTGCAACAATTATGTGTTACAAAAAAAAACGTAGGTTGGGACTCTTATCGCCCATTTAAAACCTTCTCCCTCACCTCTTTTAAAAATAAGAATATATTAACACTTTGAGTAAAGGTCATTACTATGTCACAATATTTAACTCCTTGAATTCTAGATAGATATCCAACTCATTGTGAAGCAAGCTGATAGTGACTAGTTTAGCATCCAAGCAGATGATTCCCATAATGCAATTATTTCCACCACCTCTGTTGGGAGGCAATATCATGAATCCACTTCCGTTTTGTATTGTAATATTTTACAGAAGCCTGAGCAGGAATGAACCTTATTGCTCTAATATGATAGGGTTAATGCGATAAAGGAAATAAGATTGGATACAAATCATACCTTGGAATAAAGCCTTGTGAAACTTTGCAGGTTTGGATGGATAATGAACAATGGTTTGTAATGACACACAGACAGATAGCACATTATACATTTCAGACACGCTGAGATAATGTACTATGCATTAAGGAGATAGATAGATTCACAGGATGATTAAAGAGAGAGGAAGGTAATTGATGATTACAAAGATAAATAGGAAAAAGGAGGGTTTTATAACAAGAAATATGGGATAATAGAAAGAGAGCTTCCAATATAGTTGACTGCAAATCCCTTTTTTCTTAATTGGTTTAAAAAAAAAAATAACTTGTGTCGTAATGTGGGCTCTCAGGAGCTTATTTTTTTGCTGCTACACAGAATCTCATTAAGGATGGACAGTTCCAGTCTGCACAGGCACTTAGAGATAATCTGCTATATATACTTAATACAGTTACACAGGATTATTGGATTGCCATTGATACATAGATAGGGAAAGTCCCACTGGGATCAAAGACAGTCCTGAAGTAATGTGATGTCCAATTGGAAATACCCATGATGTTTACTGTAGTTATGTGGCAGGGATGTCAGGCTGGGAGAACCTCTTCTATGCATTTAGTATAGATGCATGAATGCATGTATGAATCCATGTATGAATGCAAAAGTTACATAGACTGATGTCAAAACAGCCCAACTGTCTCTTACCTGTTTACATTTTTAACCTTTACCCTTGCATATGCAAATAATCTATGGGCTTGGCTTCCAGCTTGGCTTCCGGATTGGCAAGGGAAATCTGTTTGTGAACCCCTTGGTTCCAGGTGCCTAGAGCAAGCAGCGCACATCACTGACAAAGAACTATGAGGCTGAAAAATATATCTTGGCTTAGCTGCTTCTGTTCAGACTTGCCTGACACTTTGTGGCTGGGCCGTCATTGATGGTCAAGATCCGTACGGTGTGCAGCAGGATATTTCTTCACTGTGTATGACATCTGAAAGCTAAAAGAGATTGCTCATGGGTAGGATAGAGTCCTATAGAGCCTGCTACGTAATTTGCCAGGCTTGTTCCCAGCTGAGCATCTCTGACCTTTGCTTTCTTCTTGTCTCACAGTATATGTGGCTTCATCTGATCATCTACACTTTTACTTGCAAGTAGTAAAAACATTCTATCTTGGTAACTATAAGGTGAGTCTCACACTGACCTTAGGTTGCAAGCATAACAGATTTTGAGTGTAGTATGATGGCTGCCCCATACCCCTGGAAAGCTTTCTTGCTAGGATAAATCAGTTAGGCTACAAATATCATGCCACCACCATCCACTTCCAAACACCATTAACATCTTGCCATCCCTTGTTTATCATTATCCACTGTTGCCTTCCAAAGAACATCCCATTCCTACTCTACTTTCACTCCACTCTTTATTTCCCACACTCATTCCCTTCTATATAATATCCACTACTGTCTTGCCACATTTCCAGTTCTAAAATCATTCCCTTTTCACCCCAACACTTCCTCTCCACCATTACCTTCCCATCATTACCATCTCAACATACTATATTGCTTTTCCCTCACCTTTTGACCACCATTGTCTGCTAATCAATATCACCATATCCTTAGAACCAGTTGTCCCTTACCAGCATCATACCCTTTCCTACAGAACTCCCATACTATCAGATTCCCTATCCCCCACCACTACCATCCCGACTACCTTCCCACCACCATTTTCAACCCACCACTGCCTTCGGACTACAATCTTCTCAATCCACTTCCACCAACATCTCCTTCTCAGCAACACCATTTCCAAAACAATCACTTTCCAACCACCATCCCATCCCATTGCCATCACTAATCCCTTCCAACAATTATTCCTTTCTCACTAAGTGTAAATGAGCAGATAAAGGATCATATTGTAAGTATTTTTTTTGCTGATTAAAACAGTGGTACCCCCACAGCTGGGAGATTATTAATTAGAAAAGTATTACACTTCAAACTGACACAAAGTGGAAAGAACAGCAGTCTGTGGTATATCTCTCTCTAAAAATATGCAATTAAAAAAAACTGTCTAGGAAACAATTCACATTTATGCAAACAGCTTAATATAAAAAAACAAATGTCTGAGCTGTATCAACATTGGACTGCATTATTTCCCAGCAATAGGAGTTCACTTGTTTACTTAACATGAAAACCTGAAAACCATATACCATACTAAAAAGTATCTATAAAGTTAAGGTAAGTTAGTATGTTGATAACCGTGTTAAATAAAGGTACACTAAACCAGTCTCACTACAGCACCTAAAATAAATGTATGTTGAAATGGACATCAATATAGAACAGTGGCAGTCAACTGAAAGACAAAAAATGCAAAGTCACCGCAACAGTGAAAATAAATAAAACAGTTCATACCTGCTATGTGAGTCTTCTAAGAAAGGCTGTATCCCTGGAAAGGGGTAATACTGTCAACTGCACAGAGTGGAGAAGCATCGCAGTTTTAGCCCATGGAGTAGAGCAGTAACAGTCCAGATTGGTGGAAACTGTCCACCAGCCTACAGTTCCTGGAAATGTCATCCACTGGTGCCAGCCAAGGAAAAATGTTTGATCTGAAAATATCTGAGAATGTTTTATCAATAATTGTATACCAATATCAGCAGAGTGCAGCTTATTAGATTCACTGGTTTTTTCAGATGCTAATCCCTTTAAAGACCAGAGGTGTGAATTAATGCATTGCACAGTGATACCCTTCAGTTCCATAAGGGTTGTAAGTCCCGCCCCCCCCAAACACACACACATACTCAAACACACACAGTGAATAGATTATGCTATACATCTATTTAATGAAAGAATGTGTGTCATTAACATACACAGACAAGTTATGGATAATGTGATCAGATCACTTTTTAAATGCAGGACGCGTGTTACATTTTCATTCTCCAGGACTACAGAGGAAACAGCACAATCCTACAGTGTGTGTATTTCATTAGCATTGCACATTAAAATGTCGATCTGGTCACTTAAGCTATAGAGAAAAGTTGACTGGATTTTTCTGGCCTGCATGCGGTTCATTTAAACCTAAGAGACCTGGGACTCAATTCTCTTTGGGCTGTGAAATAAAACTAACGGTGGTAGTATTACATCACGGTCTGGTATTCCCTTACCTGTGGTGTGAAAAATTAGTGCCAGTTAGAAACGCACAACGAGTGCAGTATTAGTGCTCAATTACAACAATGGGACAACACATCCATGTCGCATTCTGTTGCGGTGTCTATTAACGCACATTCTAGGGACTACCTTTTCTGCCAGTGCTTTAGCACCTACCAAACATTAGTCCCTAATGCATGGTAAAAACTACCAACAAATAATACGAAACTAGTAAAATCACCCACACATGCAACTAGGAATCCCTACACTACAGACCAGCGTTTGAGTTGATATGGGGCAAAAAGCCCTCATATCAATGCATACAAATTACAGAAAAGTAATTAAACAGAGGTCCAGCAGTGTTTTCTTCACCCTGGTCCTCCTGCATCTTCTCTTTAGATAAAAAATAAATATTTAAAAAAGCCTATCTAAGTCTGACAAACAGTACAGGTTTTAATGATATCCTCAATCAAGCACAGGGGGTTCTTTCATAAGCACAGGTGGGTCTGAGCCACTAATTGATCCACCAGTGGTCATGAGAGGAGATCCTGGAAACCTGCATTGTTAAGTGAGTACAGTTTTAGGGCCCCCTACCTTAGAGGTTTCATTTGTATGATGGTGGCTAGACAATAGGAGGAAAGGAAGCCATCCTTCCTTTTATAAATATTACCCTGACCCAAATGACTTTAGTCCATACCTCCAAATGTTGCTGTCACATGTATAGCCCTATTCATTATGCAAATTTGGCATTTATTTCAAAATATTGGCCAGAAGTACATTTAAAGCTCTCTTTTCATAATACAATTTTGGACTCAACTCTAATCCCTAATCATTTTTAGTTTCTACCCAGTACCATGGCTAAGACCATAGGTGGATCAGTGTTCTGGAATACCACCTCCTAGAGGTGGGCAAACCCATTTTCTGCTTTTAGATGGACTTCATCTAAATACAAGAGACTGAACCGGGCTGTGCCTCAGAGTGGAAGGAATAGAGTGGTAAGAGAGAAGAAGAAGGCCACTGGGGCTATGCACTAAGGTTTCAAAATGAGATTATAAAGAGCAGAACACTTCTGCATTGTTATAAAACAATGTTTCTCAACTCCTGCCCTCAGGACCCACTAACAGGCCAGGACTTAGAGATTTCTCTGCTAGAGCACAGGTGTGGTGATCAGATGCTCATTCACATTGATTAACTCACCTGTGCTCTATCAAGGAAATCATCAAATCCTGGCCTGTTAGTGGGTCCTGAGGACAGGAGTTGCGAACCACTGTTATAAACACTCCAAGTCCTATGGCATTCTATGGAGCCCATGCAATAAGATCTCTCTCAAGTTGAGAAAACCTTAGTGCATAACCTCCACAGAATGGCAGGAACTGGAGAGGTTCTCTCACTAGTGAACAGATCTCCAATTTATCACCCATTTATCAAACTGTAGTGTATCTAATCCTATGAGACAATAGTTTTATTTAGAAGTGGCTAGGGACATCAGCTCGATCCATTGAATTTCTGAATCACCACAGCAGGTATTCTTAAGACTCACAGATCTCTTCCTCTCTCAGAGGCTTGTCTCAATCACACTATCAATAATTATTCTTTATAGTCCACTACATTTCCACATGATACATTAGTCCTTAAGTTAAAACAGTACTTTGATATTCTTGTTTTCAGACAATCATATTGTAATTTCGCTAAAACCTACTAATCCACATCTTCTTTGTGTCTCATATTCTTCTGGCACTCAAAGAGTTATGTACTGCATCATTTATTTGTGAATAAAAAATAGTCTGTTGCTGCCCACACATTGTACACCTACTGGCTCCATCAAAACCCATGGTAAAGTTATTATTGTTCAGCCCACCAGGACAGCATTAAGCATGTCAGGAAAATAAACGTTATCAATAATCCTTCTGAGTTACCAACCAGTGATTGTAATAGCTGCTTATGTTTGCTCATTTCCTTCTGTTGTGCCCCAGGAAATTAACTAATAAAGGAATCATTAACATAGATTAAAGTTAAGCCACTCTTTATTTTCTACAGTTATTTTCATTCAAATACACTCTTGAATACCTAAAACTAAGGGCCTTATCATCAAAAGAAAAAAGGAGGAATTCAACTGCACCATAGGGGAGATAAAAAAATGCCATTGATTTAAAAGTGTCATTTAAAGGGATAGTAATACTTAAAATGTAAAAAAAAAAAAATATGTTGTAGGGTTTATCCCCCTAAGTAAAACAAGAGTACTCCCACTGCTGAAAGGTGTTTCATTCAAAAGTTATTAATTTTCAAAGTTGAATTTTTTAGGTGCAATATCACAGTGGCCTGAAATTGTACAGTGGCCCTGTTGTTACATGATCCTATGGACAGCTCTGGTCCCAGGACCATAAGTCTCCATAGGATGATGTATCAACAGTGCCACTGTACAATTTCAGGCCACTGTGATATTGCACCTAAAAAATTCAACTTTGAAAATTAATAACTTTTGAATGAAACACCTTTCAGCAGTGGGAGAACTCTTGTTTTACTCAGGGGGATAAACCCTACAACACATTTTTTTACATGTTAAGTATTACTATCCCTTTAAATAATGGAATGCTACAGATGTCTCCAACTCAATGTGCAGCAATACATTAGAGACCTTCCTATAATTCAAGGGCTTAAAAAGACCCTTTTTAAATTAATTGGAATATGGGGAATGTTTATTTATTTTTATTTAATAAGGGTGTCGGTCTATGCATGGGAGAGAACGAAAAGCAGACTGGCAAAGAAAGAATAATGGTGGTAGCCATTCCCAGTTATCTGGGAGTGGATGGGTGTGTAGGAAGAAAGACTAACCCTTTGAGTCTCAGGGGGTACACAACACATTCAAAGCAATGCACTGCATACCAATCTGGCACTCAAAGAGTTAAAACAAAAAAATAAATAATAGATTTTGACTGATGAGGAACAGAGTCAGACAAGTAGGAGATCCTTCATACATGAGCTGGCTGGCTGAGTCTTCAAATACATAAATACATCATACATTCAAGACAAGACAAACAGAAAGGTACAAGTTCAACATAACCAGTTGACACATCAGAACAGGGATTCCCTGATGATGTTGTGACCCGGTTCTTAAAGGGACATCACATTTTTTGCTCCACCTCTTGGGGTGGAGCAATTTGTTTATAAACTGCCTGTTTCAGTTGCCCTTTCATGGTGTTCCAGTGCAGTTGTGCTTTGTTGCTCTGTGTATTACCGGTTTTGTCTGACTATCCGTTCTGGTGTTGATCACAAAGACAGGCAGGAGATCCTACACCTAAGCTGAGACTGAGAGTGACCGTGCACAACACAGACATACACCATACATTATTGTCAAAGAGGCACATCACACTACATGCCAACAGCTCTATCGTGTATTTTATAGTAAAAATAAACACTACTATCTTTGTATTCATCAAATGTTATGGGGCAGGGTTAAGGTAAAGGAGTAGGAAAAATGCATGTGTTAGTGGTATTAAATTTTTACAATAAAAACTGACTATGGCCATGGTTGCTGCAGCTTGTACTATAAATCATGGCAATCCTTCTCCTGAGGAGGTTGCTATCAAAACTGACATGAAACGTTCTAAAACCAGTAGTAGTTTGAAACGTCAAAACAACACTAAAGATGACATTGAGTCACATTCTAGTGTTGTTGCCATAGTAGAGGAGGATTTAGCAGTGATATTCTTCCAGCAGTGATATCGTTCCAGCTGTGTCAGACAGAGACTTTAACACCTTGCCACTAACTACTGGTCAAGGTTCTATATATCCCATAAAAGGAAAAGTAAAAATAAACTTTTTTAGCCTTTTTTAAAAATAGAGGAATATGAAAGTAGTGGGGAGGAAGTGGATAATGCTGCAAATGCTGCTGCTGATGACCTACTTACTAGGCTTATGCAGTAGGCCTCAACATGCTACAAAAATGTGATTTCAACTGTGGATTTCTCCACAGAGAAAGGCAAGCATTTGAAGTATTTTCAATATGTGAGAATTTCTGTGAAAATTCCTACAAAAAATATTTCCCTCCATTCCTAATAAGGAATAGACTTGCAATGCAGACTCTGCATGTTTTGTTAATTTACATTATAAATAATGGATATCAAAAGCCAAAAAGCAGTGCGTCTAAAGCCTATTAAGGCTATGTTTGCATAGGCCACATGGCTTTGCTCTAGTTTAGGACAAGCCACCATGCTTACTTCCCTCTGATATCCTGTATTCTCCTGCTGATCTTCTTGCATGGGAGGATGACTGAGATATTAGAAGGCTGGCCAGCGTGGGCATCAGACTCACGTTGGTCATCCAGTGTTTGGTGGTTTTGAAGGAAAATCACAACTACCACTTTGTCTTATGTGAATGATCTGCAATGCGGCATGCAGACTATTATACTGATCACCCATTCTGCAACTTGGATTTGCCCAAAGCAGGATGCTTCCAAATTCCAGCATGCTGTGTTTCGGGGCATTCTATGAGGGAAGGGCACCACTGGGCACAGCTATTTCATGTTTGGTTTATTAATGTAGCATTCAAAACTCTGTAATAATGTTTCCCGTGTTAATTTACCCTGAAGGGTGTCTGTCTTGTAACGATCTGTGATATCAAATAACATCTCCAAGTGTAATTTCCTTAGTGGGCTAATTGTCAAAAGGCAATATCTACCACTAATCATTGAGGGCTATTTAAAACATGTAATGATAAAATGGGATTATATACATTAAAAATGGGTATTTTATATTCTTTATTTTAATGCACTGTAAAGTATTGAAAAGCAACTCTGACAGAATAGTGCCCCATTCAGTGATCGTCTCACCTAAGAAAGACATTGGATTATCTGGACAGCATCACGTTTACTTTCAAGGGTGCTGGGGACACCCATTGTTTACTATTGACTGAGGGAGGTTTAAATCCTATTTCTGCCACATAATTTTGTATCTTGTATGACTGTTCCTGCTTCACTGAGAACTTCTCTGTAGTACCAGCATTTCATCTGATCAGTGGATCCAGAGTGCATTCTGGCTGCAAAGTTTATCTCAATAGCGACACATGCCCAGTGAGCTGTTGACTACAGTTATTTTCATCAGAGGACTACAGAGATCAATTGCAATAATTATTAGTGATGGGAGAATATTTCAAACTGAAATCTGCAAATAATGGCACCTCCTTCTTGGCAAATAATTTCCCACGAGTAGAGCAGTTTTTCTACTTTTTTCGCCTCATTCCACTGAAATCAATGGGACCATTGAATTTACACACAACAAATAGCAAATATTATTTTATTTCCCAAAGGCTTAGTATAAATGGGGCATGAGGGTGGCTGTGTTGGTGGGGTGTGGAAAAACAATCAGTTGAACAGGGAATGTTTTTTGGGGGGGGCTTTTACTGGGATTGGGGGCAGTTAATAAAAACTAAATCCTCAATACAATTAAAAAAAAAAACATAAGTCATGGTATCAAAGGGGTCTGAGAGGGGTGCCTGTGTTGGTGGGTGGAGACTGGTGAATGAATCATTTGAACACGGAATTTGTTTTGAGGGGTTTCTTGACTAGTATTGGGGGAACAGTTAATAAAAAAAATAAAATAAAATAAGAAAGTTTTATGTAAATCGATAAAGACAGGAACCCCCTGACATAAGCTGCCACTAGGGTAGACTGATACTTGACATGACAGATTATTTTGTAGAGGATATCTTGTTAGATTTGTTGTTAGAGGCCCAAGCCCTGAAGAAACATTGATTTGTAGGACTTAGGCTTGTTAGAAACAAATTATGTTTTTTTTGTTTTTTTATTTTTTTAAAGCACAAGCCCTGAGAATAAAAAATGCCCTACTGGCCTAGTGCCAGCAGGTCATGTCATGTTGGCCAGTGGCCACTGGCCATTGTCAATTGTCCTGATGTAGATGCGGAATTTGAGACTGCTGTTCTTGCTGCTGCTGCTGAATTGTTTAAGCAGCAGGATGATTAAGCAGCTCAAAGGGAATGGGATCAACAACAGCAGTAACATGGGTGATGGATGATGAAGGTTCCACTTGCCATGACTAGCTCCAGTGATGCACCTGAGGGAGTAGCAGCACAAAATGTAGACTACTCACATGCCACTTGAAGCCCTGCTTGCGATTCTACTCCACCACACCGTCATGTGCGGTCAGTGCACCACACAGTGTGCAATGGGTAGACATGAACTGCCATATCCTAACATCTACAGAGTAACAAGAAACAAGAGGGCACCAAAAGTGCCTTAAATGACAACAAAAATCTTGCTTGTTCAATTCAAAGTGATTATACTG
This sequence comes from Rhinophrynus dorsalis, assembly GCA_037306005.1. Taxonomy (NCBI): domain Eukaryota; kingdom Metazoa; phylum Chordata; class Amphibia; order Anura; family Rhinophrynidae; genus Rhinophrynus; species Rhinophrynus dorsalis. The sequence continues at coordinate 143,732,424 of CM074725.1, read as the reverse complement.
TCAATTTGTATAGGTTGCAAGGGGTATACACCACGACAACACATGTGCTAACAGAGATATAAACTGTCTGTGCTCAGGGATCTCCGATTCAAATCAGGAAAAACCGTGCTGCTCCAAAACTTTATAAAATGTATTTAATTTACAGATAATACAAATAAATCTAAAACCAGTAATGGTAATATGCAAACCATAAGCATCAGCTGCCACAACCACAATGTTTAGCAGATCAACTACTTTATCAAGTAAAATATGGCAGTTGCACAATCCAAAAAACAAAGGTTCACTTTGGTTGAACTTTGGTGAGGAGCAGTCCATCTCACTGTTGGTTGGAGGAGGTGATGAGAAATGTGACAGATGGTCCCTTAATGTCACACTTGCCATTTCTTGGTGACATGAAGAAAGCAGACTGGTAGTACTAGCAGCAGTCACAGGCAGCTGATCTATGCTTCTGTTAGTGGTGGTATTTTTGCTGCGCCTGCTATCCACCACCAGATCTGGCTTCGTCAGGATCATGTTCTACCTGGACAATGCCGTGAAGGGAAGGGGACACCCATTTCCAGGGGAATGATGTGGACTCCCTTGACCGCTAGTCGGGACACTCTCAAATGCTTAACCTAACACTCCCCTAACACTAGTCCCACCAGCTGCTTCACCATTTCTGTTACTACTACTAACACCAATCACATCAAGTTCAGACCCTGAGTCTTCCTCCTCACAGTTACTAGTAATATGGTGATCACCACCTCCTTCACACCTAACACCAACAAGCTGCTGGACCTTCGTAGTAGTTGTACTAGCACTGGCGGGACTGCTTGGGGATGGCGGGTGTGACTTAGGGTCCCTTGCTGTCACATTTGGCATCATCTTCTACTTCCCCCTTCCTGAGTATTACAAGACACAGAGCAGGTTCAGCACTGGTGGCAGCAAATTCAACACTGGCAGCAGGCACATCACTGGTTGCAGTAGGGGCAGCATATCTGACAGCAGGCACAGTACTGGTGGCAGCAGGTTCAGCACTGGCAGCAGGCAGCAGGACTGGAAGCAGTATGTCTGATAGCAGTCACAGCACTAGATGCAGCAGGGACAGCACGTATGACAGCAGACACAGCAATGGTGGTAGCAGTAGCAGGGGCAGCATGTCTGACAGCAGGCACAGCACTACTAGCAGCAGGGGCAGCACATCTGGCAGCAGGTACAGCAATGGTGGAAGCAGGGGCAGCATGTTTGGCAGCAGCCACAGGCAGTTGACCTGTCCTGCTCTCCCTATTATCCTTTTCTTCCTCCCTTGACATTAATTTCTCCAAGATCTCAAGGAATGATTTAGGGGTACTGTCCAGCATTGGTTCTGTAGTCCTCAGTTCCTCCTCCTCCTTAGACTCAGTGGACACATAAGGGTCCTTTCAGTTCCTCCTTTTATTATTTTTAAACTTTCTTATAGTGATAGCAGTTACTATGAGCCTCTCCTGCCTTAAGTTTGCAAAAAGATCACAGCAGAACAGCAAAGCACATCTACCTCTATGCTTCTATTATGTTTCACTTCTGCGAATAAGTCACATTTTTATAGCAAATAGGCAAAAAACAGGTAAATCAATGAGAGGAAACTTCCTAGCTATTGAAAAAAATGGCAAAGAATTTTTGCCAATGGGCGAGAAATGCAAAGATTGTAATCACTGTTTTTAAAGCAGATTTTCCCTCGAAAAAGTGGACAACAATGTGGTTTTCACAGATTTTTCCACAGGAACATGGCGGGACCTTTTGCCCACCCCTAATAATTATTTTGTTGGCAGTATATCATCTGATCAGATGTTCCAGCATATTCGATCTTGTTGCTAAGTTCCAGAGCAGTGATTATTTGCTATTCAACTGATCAGCTGTTCCAGATGCATTGTCCTGACTACCCATTACCTCTCCTCTGAGGCCTAGCTAAGATTTGTTTATTTTTCTCCTTGTGTTCTGCTTATCTTCCATAGCTGCTTAGAACCATCACCTTTTTTCTGCTGCATGATCTACTTCTCTCCGGGGATAAAGGGGCTGCACCAGATTTCAGCCTTATAGAGGCTGCATCATATTTCAGCCTTAAAGGAGACTAGCTTTTTTTTTTCTACAGATTTACTGTTGTAGCCCTCCTGACTCTTCCTCCAGTAATTACCTATTCTGGTGACTGTTAACTTTCTTTACTCCTCCCTAGTCTCAACCTTCCTGCATCCTGGGGTCATCCTCTTCAGTTGATTTTCCAGTTTCCTCCTTCTTTATTTGGCTTACAGGTGTTCCCATACTGACCTGACTTTGCGTCAACATTGTCAGCTATTCAGCTGACAACTTTACCATCCAGCACCTGGCTCCAGCAAGGACATACCTGTCACTGTCTCTGTTCTCAATCATTGATCTCTAGCATAGTACTTCAGCTTCTGGTAGAGGTAAGCAGTGCTAAAATTCACAATCAATAATCAGGCCAAATCAAAATCATCAGGAGCAGATACTGTCCTCCCATGAATCATGCCGTCTGAGTCTGGAAGGAAAGCTAGATGCTAAAGACACTGAGGCTCTGCATTATCCGCCACAACCACCCATCCCCTATCTCTTCACAGTCAGGTACCAGTCTGGGGGGGGGAGCAACGGCTCCTAAACCCCCAATATACCCTTATCCGAATGATATTCAGAGAAACCCTTGGGATGTCAGGGGTTTTTAAACTAATGTCCACAACATTGTCATAAATTACTTCAGAGTTTCTGCACTCACACCACTTGGGTATCCTTTATTATTTCTTTATGTTTGAAGGAAACCTTAATATGTGCCTCCCATTTGTGGAGTAGAATTCCCCCTCCTCTTTTGAATTCAGAAGCCTTCAATAAGTCATTCCATTCAGTTTTCAACACTCCAGGCAGAAGATTACCAGCTGAAGCAGCCCTACTTGGACTTCACCAAGACAGCTTATCTAATTTATCTGATGCCAAGAAAAGGAGACCATGTTCCTTGGGCCTGTGTGTGAATTGCAGCCACAAAGGTTATCTGGTCAAATAGTGTGCAGTAGGTCTGTGACAATCCAAAGCTTAGAGGTAGACAGAGGATAATCTCCAAGTAATATTCTGTCTCATTCTGTCTCATTCTCCAAACTAAACCTGCCTGTAAGTCCCTATTCATCTTCATTGGAACTCCTCATCTATTTCTACATTGGCTTTCATTGATTCTGTGGCCACTGTCCCATTTATCGACATCAGCTGGGCCTTGCAGGTGGGAATTCCCTTACTAAGAAGTCAAACCTCTAGCCTGACTATGGGCATCCTCCATGCGGAAATCATTGAATGTGATGCTATTCAGGCACCTAAGACATCTACTATATCAGGTATCCCATAGTTGAGGCTTCACAATCCACAGATAGACTAGTCCAGTGGACCAATACCTGCCTGGAGCAATGTCTGTCTTAAGAATGGCATTAAAACAATGAACTCATTTGTGGTGTTGTTGGAGCCGGCACTTGACACTCTCAAGAAGAAATTCCCTTGACCTTATTCAGATTACATGGATCTTTTCTTGAAGAACAAGGCTGATGTTTAACCTCCATATTGTTCCTGTGACTGCCCCAACTTACTCCCAGAAGCCATGCCACCCAGATGCAGAACTTTCCTTGTGCTGGAGCCAGAGAATAAAGCTCTAGCAGATAACATCCAAGATAATCTCTCTCTAAGGGCTTTATTCACCCATCTTCCTCCCCAGCAGAAGATGGGTTCTTATTCCTGATGAAGAAAGATGGATTGCTCCAACCCTGCATCGATTATTGGGGCCTCAGCACAGTGACTGTCAAGAACCACTACCTATTGCCCCTTGTCAAGGAATTACTGGATCAGTTAGGGACCACCATCATTCTGAAGCATAACCTGCAGGGATCCAAGAAAGGTGATGAATGGAAAACACGTTTTCACACCAGGTACGGCCACTATGAGTATTAAGTGATACTTTTCTGCCTTTGCAGTGCCCCAGCCATTTTCCAAATTTTCATAAATGATATTTTCAGAGACATGCTGTTATCTTATGTGATCATCTACTTGGAAAGATCGTAATAGGAGATCGTAATAGGAGGTTATTAGTGAATGGGAAGGTTCTGAAAGAAGGTGTATATGCCGAGACATAGGATTGAAATTACGTTTCAGTTACTCACAGGAACTTTTGTTTCACATTAAATAAGCCAATAGGGTCAGATACTTAGTTAAGCAGTGCGCTTGTTATATGATTTAGACCCATTGGATTTGTTACAACAGGAGCTTTAACTTACTACCATAGGGGTCAATATCACTGAGCACTGATAGCAAAACTCCAGGTATAATAGTTGTTACACTAAAGCATAGACAACCACTCAAGATATATATAACCCCCGAAAGTAAATTTAAAAAGAATATACGGAAGCTCATAAGCAAGGCATCCTCAACAAATAATCACAATTATAAGTACTACGAATACAAGATTTAAGGGGTTAATTGAATACCCATTTTGTTGTAAACATAAGGGCCACATTTGATTATGAGAACGAAATGTGAAGTAAATTATTTTTGAAGTAAATAAATGTACTCCCATGACTAATAAAACTCCGCATACATGTTGAGGCTGTACTGTGTTTTTAAAGGGAACACGACACTAAAAGTGTTCCTTTAATTAAGTGTGTATGTTTGTGGTTTATTTTAATTTTACTAATAAAAGGAAAAATTTTATGTGTATGTAAGTCTCCCACATGAATACCAAACTGGTCTTCTAGGAAATAAATGGTGTGCTCCCGTATAGCCGGACGGGTCAATTTTCTATCTGGCGGGGTATGATATTTTTGCACACATTTTCTTTGTTTGAGTTTATACATATTTTTAAGACCTGTGGTATGTAATATGCATTCATATCACTGATACCCCTAAACTAAGTGATTTTTTATCATTATGAGCAGCAAAAGGAGGAACTGGAAGGACCCTTATTATGTGTCCACTGAGTCTGAGGAGGAGGAGGAGGAAGTGACTAGCAGTGCTGAACCAATGCTGCCCAGTCCTTCTAAATCACCCCAAGGGAATTCAATAGGAAGGGAGGAAGAAAAGGGAATGGGAAGGAAGGGAGCCTGCTGCAAGACGTGCTGCCCCTGCTGCCAGTACCATCATTGCTGTACCTGCAGCCACCATTGCTATATGTGCTGCCAGATGTGCTGCCCCTGCTGCCACTAGTGCTGTACCTGCAATCACCATTGCTGTACCTACAGCCACCATTGCTGTACCTGCTGCCAGATGTGCTGCCCCTGCTGCCACTAGTGCTGTACCTGCAATCACCATTGCTGTACCAGCTGCAAGATGTGCTGCCCCTGCTGCCAGTACCACCATTGCTGTACCTGCAGCCACCATTGCTATATGTGCTGCCAGATGTGCTGCCCCTGCTGCTACTAGTGCTGTACCTGCAATCACCATTGCTGTACCTGCAGCCACCATTGCTGTACCTGCTGCCAGATGTGCTGCCCCTGCTGCCACTAGTGCTGTACCTGCAATCACCATTGCTGTACCTGCTGCCAGATGTGCTGCCCTTGCTGCCACTAGTGTTGTACCTGCTGCCAGATGTGCTGCCCCTGCTGCCACCAGTACTGTGCCTGCTGTCAGACATTCTGCCCCTGCTGCCACCAGTGCTGAACCTGCTGCCAGTGTGTCTTGTCACACTCAGGAGGTGGGGGAGGAGAAAATGATACCAAGTGTGACAGCAAGGGACCCTAAGTCACACTTGCCATCCCCAAGCAGTTCTGCCAGTGCCAGTACTACTACTACTAAGGTCCAGCAGCTTTTTAGCATTAGGATTGTAGGAGGGGTAATCAACAACAATCATATTACTAGTGACTGTGAGACTGAGGAGGAAGATTCTGTGGCTGAACCTGATGTGGTTGGTGTTAGTAGTAGTAGCAGTAATGGTGAAGCAGCTGGAGTGGAAGGGAAACATTGGAGAACGTCCAGATTAGCGGTCAAGAGAGCCCACACCATTCCTCTGACCCTGGGAGTCCTCCCCTTTCCTTCACTAAAGTGTCCAAATGGAACAGGATCCTGAAGACTAAGAGACCAGAACTGTTGTTGAGGGAGAGCAGGCACACAATTAATACTGCCATCAGCAGGAGCACAGATCAGGCAAGTGTAACATTAGGGGACCATCTGTCATATTGCTCGTTGTCACCTCCTCCAAGCTACAGTGAGATGTCTGTAATAGAGCAGCAGTAGCAACACTTAGGGGCTAGTGGTGTGGTGGCGATGATAATGGTAGAGAAGATGGAATGAAAGAGACAATGATGGCCTTTTTAGCAGAAACTGAGAAGGAATGGGAGACAGGGATGAGAATGGGCATCACCACCACCACTAGCAATGACACTTTGGAATTTGAGGAATTTGCAACTGCTCTAATAACTTCTGATGCTGAGATGCAAGGGCAGCATGATGATGAGTAGCAGGCTAGTGTGCCACAGACCACCGTGGACACAGTGGGAATGGGGTCAACAAGTGATGCAGGACTAGGACAAGTTCCACTTGCCAGCGCCAGCAATACTCCTGGTCCTAGTTGCAGTTCTGAATCTGAGGCAGTAGCATCAACAGCAGCAACAGCAGTGGCTGTTCTATATCGATCTAGGATTAAATTTAACTTACCAGATCATTTTCAATTGCTGCCTGATACCTGGATTCTTTTCACTCTGATTTCTGCCCATCAATTTTGTCTGATTGCTCCTAATTTGCTGAGACTTTCTCTTCAGTAGTGGCATTCATCTGATCAGCTTTTCTCATCAGTGGATTCTAACAGCAAGGTGTTACCTACAGCACTCCAGAGCAGTGATTATTTTCTACTCAACTGATCAGTTTTTCAGTCCTGTGTTGTCCTGACTAGCGAAAAACTCTTCTCTGTAACCTAGCTGAGAGTTACTTATTTTCTCCCTTCCTGACGCTCATCTTCCCTAGCTGCTTAGGTCTGTCTGCCAGCCTCTGCTGCCTGCTTTGCTGGTCGTAAAGAGGCCAGGTCACATTTTAGACTTAAAGGGGACTAGTCTTTTTTCTTCACCAGACTTACTCTCCTGTATTCCTCCTGAATCTTCCTCCAATAATTTTCTCTTCTGACAATTCTTAGTTCTTCACTCTCTCCTGCTCAGTCTCATCCTGCATACACCTGGGGCCTTTCTTTCCACTGGATTTGTTGGCTGCATCCTGCCTCATTGGCTTACAGGATTTCCCATCCTAATATGGCCTTAATTCAACTGGTGTAAGATATCTACCTGGCAACTTTACCATCCAGTGCCTAGACTCAGCAGGGATGTAAGTGTGGCCAACTTTGCTCTCAAGCATTGATCTTTAGCATCATACCCCATCTTCTACCAGAGGCAAGCCATGCTGAAATCCACTTCCCTACAGTGACCATCATGACAGAATGTTCCCTTACTAGCCCCACTGGAAGAGACAGTTTCCTGTCCTGCATGATAATGTCCCCATAAACCCTCATCTTTGGTCTTGAAAACCCAACACAGAGGGTCTATGGCCACATACTTCCAGATTGCTTTCTAGTGTTTTTGACCATTTGAACAGCAGATAGCAGCCATTTTGGGGCTGTGCAGTGGAGCCCCTGACTCTTGATAAGTCTACTCCCCTAGAAGCACAGTAAAATTTGATATTTGACCTTTACAGAGTGTTAATGGTGTCAGTCAGAGTTGTCAATACTTAGTTCAGAATTATTAGCTACTAAAATCCCCCTTCCTCCCCTTTCTATGTTGTTAGTATTTTCTGCTAGTAAGGGAGCTGGCCAACGTGATCAAGCAGTTGCCTTATGTTAACCAGCCTGGCGTTTACCCACACAGATCATTTTTCTCTGTGTGAGCAGTTTAATGCACTCTCTGCACTGACTGGACTTTAGGCAGTGTTCAGGATGCATTAAAACTTAATATTAATTCAAGTGGCTGCAGGTGAGTAAAAGGTGAATGGGTTGCTATGGCAACTGACTGGCTGACCATTCAGCTAGTTGTTAGAAGAGTCATCTGACATCAGGGAAACAGGTAGGAGAGGGCATCTTATAGAGTAAATAACTCTGAAACTGGTAATCATTTTACTGTGTAACTGACATCAATCACAAGCATGTATTCTTTACAGTGCATTGAACTGAAGAAAAAAATAACCATTACAACCATTACTGTAAACATCATGTACTTCAAGATATCATATGCAGTGTGACCATACCTCCCTTTTTATATAGGATGCCTGTGAAAAACCCACACTGTTGGGTTGTGTTGGTCCCTTGTAGTCTTGTAAAATAATATTTTCATAGATCCTGCATTAAAATGTAGAGTTGTTCGTCTTAAGCAATTGTATCGTGTTTTCTTGGTACAGGAGTAATGTAACCATCATTCTTTAGTACAGGATTAATATAACAATTCTTTCTTTGGAATAAAATTAAAATGAAATTAACCTGAAGGAATAATCAGTTGTTCACTTGTTTAAAAAGTATTCTCCATATGTATATGTCAATCTTACAGTCAGCTATATCTATATACATTGTTTTGCACTGGATCTCTACTTTAGTGTAGATCAGTGGTTCTCAACATGTTCCTTCAGAGACCATAAACAAGCCAGGATTTGAAGATTTTTCTGCTTGAGTTCAGGTGAGCTAATCTAAATGACTGAGCCTCTGATTAACTCACCTGTGGTCCAGCAAGGGAATCCTCAAATCCTGGCCTGCTAGTGAACTCAGAATATGTGGCTTGAGAACCCCTGATGTTTATGCACTAAGAAGAACTGAGACAATTCTGGCGCAAATCAACTGCATCATAAGGGACAACTAAACAGTCTCAAAACCTAAGACTTGATATATCAGTATACACATCAATGTACATTTTACATGAGTGTGCATATTTGTATTTATATTTATGTTTCCACTCAACATTATCTTGTATGGTTGTTTATTTAATATTTCCGCATAAGAGAGATGTTTATGTATATATATTGAGATGTATTTTGTTAGGCGCATGCGTGGTGAGTGGTCCTTTCCGTCCAATGCGTAGATTTATAGTGTGTGCTTCAGTTCTCTACGGGATCTTGCGTTGAATGAGGACGCATGCGCTTTAGGGAAATGAGTCGCGCATGCTCCCTCTGTTTAACAACGGTTCCCGTGGATTATGTGAGGGGTCGGACTTGATACACACAACGCATGCGCCCATGAGTTTTAACTGTCGGACAGTTCAGTGGGCATAAGTGGACGTGATGCAATTATCTTATTATCCATAGACACGATACATCTGGGATGTTGTGTTGTAACAGTGGGTGTTGTCCCCGTAAGTTTGGGGTTAATATGTTTTATGTGATTGTAATTATATACGGAGGGTTTACATCTGTTGAAGATCAACCAATACCGAGTCTATACGTTTACTATGCCCATTGGTTGTTGCGATTAGTAGGATTTGATAGGTGTCCAATCACCATATGTATGTGGGGATTTAAATGTGAATATGCGGAACTATTGGATGTATATGTTTTTTATGAGGGCTTGAGAAAGCGATTTGTAATCGCGAAACGTTGCCTTTTTATTTTTGTGCAATTGCATTATATTTTAATAATAAAAAGCCATATTGGATTCGTTGGGTGGTTGGCGTTTTTTGGAGCAGCAGCGTTTGGAGCACCGAGTGGAGACGGTGTATGATCTCCACAAGCGAGTTTGTTAGCATTGGAATATCCCCTCTGCTAACCTTGATCAAATGTGAGTACAAGGATAATTGTTTTTATATGGTGGAATATCTTATGTGAATATACTTCACTATTGGGCGCTTCTTTTTCTTTATTGTTTTTTGAGAGTCAAAACCTAAGAAACTGTGATTTTTTTCTTTGGTCCCTGAGGCTAATGTACAAAGAAGAACTGAGGCAATTCTGGCACAAACCAACTGCATAATAAGGGACAACTAAACATTCCCAAAACTTAAGCAATTTTGATTTTTTTCTTTGGTCCCTGTGATATACTATATATGCACCAAGAACTACTCCTCTTTTACTTAGTACCTCAACTTCACAAACTGATCTAGAGGACCATGGTCTAGAGCAGGGCTGTCCAAGTTCAGTCCTCAAGGTCCACCAACAGGCCAGGATGTAAGGATTTCCCTGATTAAGCACAGGTGAGTTAATCAGTTACATCCTGGCCTGTTGATGGACCTTGGGGACTGAACTTGGTCAGCCCTTTTCTAGAGGACCACGACTGGGCCATATCTATGTGGTTTACTTGATTTAGATTGCCTTTAGTAAATAATTCCTAATACTGGTTTCAAGAGACAAAAATGGAGCTCATTAAGTACAGGCAAATACACTTATAGTCAACAAATATGTATAACTATATATACCCTATGTAGGAATTACTCATAGCAATTATATGCAAGAGTGGCAATAACAGACTATCACTGCATGCCTCCATGCAGTCTTTTGTAGAATTGATAAGTTCGCTTCACGTCTGCCACTCAGGCCCTGTATATCTGCTGGAAATCATCTAATCACCAGAATTGGATGAAAAAGAAAACAAATACAAAAGACAAGGTGCATGTCTCCCTAGAAGACTTGATCTCCTTTTTAAACAACAACCCTCAGGAATACCAAAGAAAGACAATGAAATAAAGACTTTCACGGTTATAAACCCGGTCCAACTCTAGAGAGTGAGAAATCAATCAAACCGGATCATGACATAAGTAATTATTTTTATTTACATAAATAAAAATATTTAAAAAAAATAAAAAATTTTTATTTTCAAATATATGCAATGAGACATAGAACACTTTTTTAAATTGTCTTTATTATTATTATTCATTTATTTAAAAAAATTTGATTTAAACCATCATCCTGCTTGATCCATTTCCTATTTGACAAGCGGAGTCCTAGTAGGCCCAAGCAGGAATGGGTTTATTGCATCTCCTTACATGCCAAGTCAGTAACCCTGAACCTTTTGTCAGTGACCTGGTTCCTTTAGATCAATCTTTCTGTCATTTTTGGGCACAAAGAATAAGGTAAACTGGTAATTTTCTTTTGAGAACATAACCTTTGACCTGCAAGTCTTTATACCAGTTTATTTCCTTGTTGGGGCACCAGTGCATATGATAGCGCTGCAGCATTACAGATGGTTGTCTTGTAGAAAAGGAATCATGGTCTTATGTTAGGGTGACCACGTGTCCCGGATTGCCCGGGACAGTCCCGGATTTTAAATGTGTGTCCCTTGTTCCAGGCAGCCCCTTTCCGGGACAATATAAAGTCCCGGAATGAAGACTCTAGAAGGAGAACTTCCCATTGCCTACTGTGACAGAAAGTGTTGTCTCTGCTGGACTACAAGAAAATGGCTTCCAGACAGAGATCTCATCCTGACATCAACCAAGAGCTCTAGTGCAATTTAATATAATGTAATTTTAAGGCTTTGGGAGTGATGTACATTATCTTGTAGTCCACCACAGGTATCACTTTCTGTCACAGTAGTCACTGGGGAGTTCTCTCTCTAGCATTTAGAACTCTGTGTTGCGTACCTCTCTCTGCAGTGTCCCTGAATGACAACATTGAAATGTGGTCACCCTACCTTATGTATAAAAGCAAAGTGGAGCAATTCTGGTGCAAACCACCTGCATCACACAGGACAAGTACAAATCCTTAACATGTTCACTGCTACAAATGGCTCTTTTAAACCCCCAAATGCTAGAGATCTCTTAAACGCATTGCTTTGAAATGAGTTGGAGGCCACTGTAGCATTCAAGGGGTTAAAAGCCTCATTTAAATATCAGGTGTAGATTCACCAAGCAGTGATAAATAGGTGACAAAGTGGAGATGACTTCTCCAGTTTATCACTTCTCCAGTTCCTGTTATTCTAAAGAGCCTATTCACTAATATCTCCAAAGTTGAAGAAATCTTGCATAGTGCATAGGTTCCATAGATTAACATAGGAACTGGAGAAGTGATAAACTGGAGCAGTCATCTTAACTTTATCACCTCTTTATCACCTGTTTATCACTGCTTAGAGAATCTCCCCAAATTAATTATTTATTTCTTCCTTATAGTTCCTTTGATTTGCCCCATAATTTCTTCAGTGTGGTTTGATACATAAGGCTCTATTATGTGTTTTAGTGGCCACAAGTGCCTTGTTTTTTCTGTTTGTTTCCTAGTAACTACCTCCTTACGTTAACTTAATTAAGAAGCCGCTACATCTTTAGGTATATTTCCCCTTTAAATTTGTCTTCTACAGGGCCCCAGATAACTTTAACCCTTTGAGTGCCAGAGGGTATCCAAAGCATTGCAAAGAAATACATTGGATAGCCCTCTGTTACTGAAAAGGTTAAGATACCTTGATATCAGAAGTGATAAGGAAGTAATGTCTGTAAACTGTAAGCTATATCACCTTTTCTGAATAGAAGCGTGTGTTCACGAATATGAAAGGTTTAACAGCTTTTGATTGTGTTACTTATAACAAGCTTACACATGCAAAACTAATCAAGCAGTACTTCTACAGAAAAAAGGAGTATGCATTCCTACAAATGCATTAGTTAGCATATTTAATAACAGACTTTTAAGAATCTGAATTGAAATTAAAGGGATAGTAATGTTTCATAATAAAAGCAGCTCTAATTTTAAAACACTGACAGGAGGCTCATATTTGCTTTAAACTTTCTTTACTAGATCACCCAATAGCAGTAAAGAATAACATAGGTTAACAATAGTGTTGAGCGAGCGTGCTCGGCCGATGCTCGGATCGGCTCGAGCATCGCTCTGCTCGGCACATGGCGGTACTCGTACGAGTACCGCCATGTGCTCGCCCGACATGTTCGGGTGAAGAGGATCTGTGCCGGAAGAGGCACAGATCCGAAGACGCTCCGCTGGACCACCAGGGAATGGAGGTACGGGGGCATTGCGAAGATGAAGGGGGCATTGCGGAGATGAAGGGGGACATTGTGGAAGAGGGGCATAGACTCTATGCCCCTCTTCCACAATGTCCCCCTTCATCTCCGCTATGCCCGTCTTCCACAATGTGCCCCTTCATCTCCGCTATGCCCCTCTTCCACAATGTCCCCCTTCATCTCCTATGCCATAGAGGAGATGAAGGGGGACATTGTGGAAGAGGGGCATAGCGGAGATGAAGGGGGACATTGTGGAAGAGGGGCATAGACTCTATGCCCCTCTTCCACAATGTCCCCCTTCATCTCCGCTATGCCCCTCTTCCACAATGTCCCCCTTCATCTCCGCTATGGCATAGGAGATGAAGGGGGACATTGTGGAAGAGGGGCATAGCGGAGATGAAGGGGGACATTGACCAGGCACCCTCCGCTCATCAGAGCAGGGGGTGCCTGGTTTAATGCTCGAGTGCTCCCATTCATTTGAATGGGGCTCGGGTGCTCGGCCGAGCACTCGAGCATCAGGGGGTGCTCGGTCAGAGCACCCGAGCACCCGAGCATCGGGGTGCTCGCTCATCCCTAGTTAACAACCAATCAGAGTTCAGAATATGAGTGACCAGTTGTGTAAGTATTCATATCTTCCTCTTTCTTTACTGCTCACCAACGGAGACAGGTCAGCGTTTTTGCTCTAACCTAATCTTTTATTTACAGGATAATTTACTTATTATTTTACATTTACTTGGTATTTTATTTCAAATTTATTTACAATGTAGTCTTACTATTTTCCTATCTCCTTGTATTAGGATCTTGCCTTTGATTCTTAATATTTACTTGGTTGTCTTCTCAGCCTTTAACTACATCCATTTTACCTCACAAACTGTCACCTCCGCTCTGACTAACGAGTTCGCTCTTTTCGCTTCTTTGTTTCCTTCATTAAACGACATTTCTCGTTTCTTTGGTGTATTCTCGTTACTCGCGTCCTCTCGCGAGATTTCGCGGACATTTTGTTTTACCGCGTCTCTCTCTCTCTTTCACTCGGTATTCCTCTAGTTTTTGGTATGTGCTGCTTTGTGTCTCAACGGCTACAATTTTGATTTTGGAAGTCAGTCAGTGCCTCTGCCTATTTTCTTGTTTAAAGGTGAGCCCTTTATATTTTGCTGAACAAGATTTATTTTACTAAATCAGCATTTTGGATCTTTTCCTTTTGCTGATTTTCCTTAGGGTGATCCCCTTATTATCACACCTGCCTTTAGTGGATGACCCCCACTTACCTGCCTTATTTTCCTGATTCCTCCTTTTTGTGGTTTTTCCCCACATTCATTTACATAATTTGATACTTCATGTTTTTTGGGTGAGCCCCAAATATTTCATATCTTTCATACTTGAGCTGTTATACTGGTCTAGTAGTATTTTCTTGTCCTTCTTTTTTCATTATGGACAAACATCAGAAATCTGCCCTAAATGCAGATGACATTCAAGATTTAATTAATGCTGCAGTTGCAGCATCACTAGAAAAGGCACTTGCTAAGGTTTTACCTCCTATTTCAACTTCTCAATCTCATGCTCTTCCTAGCCCTGTGGAGGATAGGATTGAATCAGATGACTCTGAGATTGGTGAACCCCAACCTGCAAAAAGGCACTGGAAGGGGTGCTGATTCTAAACCAAATCCTAAAAAAGGAAAGCATCCTGCCAAAAAATCTAAACTGACCTCCGCCCCTGAGGATTCTGGGGCTTTAAGATTGTCCTCAGACGAGGAGGACCCTGAATTCCCACCTGACCTGACGGAGGTGGACTCATGGCAGGCAAAATTATCAGATCTCTCGGAGGATGAGGACCTTTATGAGGTACATCCTCATGTTGATACTTATATGGGTGAGCCCCATTCTGATAAGGACCCTTCTCATTCATTGGGCACTTCAGTCAGTGACCCTCAAGAAATTAAAGATTCTAAGGGCAACTTAATGTTTGACCCTCGTGGCATTCGCCACCCCCGTTCTTCCGATTGGGTCCCTCCACCTCATTTATCTAGATATTTACATTTTTGGCTTAGACATCCTCTTGAAAAAGAGGTAAGAGCTCGTCTAAGAGGTGAATGCCCTCGCCCTCTTATTCCGGATAAAGTGGCTCAAACGCCTGAATTCGATCCAACCATGGTCACTTTTATGGCCAAATCAGGCAGAGACCCTAGAAAGGGTCTGGAAAAAGGCCTTAAACTGGCCCAAGACAAATTACTTGATGTGACTGGCCCCATGGCCCAAATTTTGTATCTATCAGACACTGCACTGGCTTCTAACACTAATCTGGACGCACATTCCATTAGAGAGTGGATCCAACGATGCATTTGCTTAGTCGGAAATGCAAATGTTGCTATATCAAATGAGAGACGTAAAGCGGCTCTCCTACGAATAGACCCTAAATTAGCCGAATTGTGTGACAAAGAGCTGGGTCCTTCAGCAAATGGCATGCTGTTTGGGGAACCCTTTCTGAAGAAACTTCAACAGCACGTGAACATATTTTCTTCTCTAAATAAAGCTCAAATTTCACTAAAAAAGGTTTTCAAATCCACACCCCAAAGAGGTGTTTTTGGCAGGGCTGGTAGACAGCGGGGCCGTGTCTCCAGCCGTTTCTGGCCTTCAGGTCCCAGAAATTTCCCAACTCAAACCTTTTATCAGTCATCAAGACCACAGAATATACAGCCACAGAGAGGGACCACTGGACTTCGCGGATATCGAACCAGAGGCCGTTCCAGACCTTTCTCAGGTGAGTCTAACTGCCTTAAACAATTCTTTCCCTCACTATACTGCAGGCAGACTTTCCCTTTGCTTTCAGAATTGGACCCTCATCTCATCGGACGCCTGGATTCTTCAAACGGTTCGCGGATATCGAATAGAATTCGCTTCTCCTCCTCAACAGGATTTCATTCCAAGGGTCCGAGTATTTCTTCCACAACAGGATCTTTTACACAACGAGCTTGTTTTACTCAGAGAAAAAGGTGCAATTCAGAGGGCCCCCGATCACGGTGGTTTCTTCAGCAACGTTTTTCTAGTAACAAAGAAATCAGGAGAATCCAGGCCAGTCATAAATCTAAAACACCTCAACACTTTCGTCAAATACAGACACTTCAAGATGGAGGGCATCCATCTTCTTCAAGACCTTCTCTTGCAAGACGACTGGTTCACTCGTCTAGACCTCAAAGACGCCTATCTCTCAGTACCGATTCATCCATCAAGTCGGAGATTTCTAAGATTTCTTTGGAACAAAGTCCCTTGGCAGTTCACATGCCTTCCTTTCGGTCTGAGCTCAGCTCCGTGGTGTTTCACAAAGCTGCTCAAACCAGTTCTAGCTCATCTTCGGAAATCAGGCATTCGCTGCATCGTTTACCTAGACGACATTCTTTTCTTCGGAACAGACATGTTTCGTCTCAAAACACAAACAAATTACGCGGCGGACGTGCTACAAAACCTTGGTTTCGTGATCAACTGGAAGAAGTCATCTCTCTCTCCTTCTCGAACGATCGAATTCGAAATAAATTCCGAAACTTGCACCCTCTGCCTTCCTCGATCAAAGATAATTGCCATCAGAAGAGAACTCAAACGAATTCTTCGCTTATCAGTAATTCCATTACGTCTTCTAGCCCGGATCGTGGGACTACTCTCTTCCTCCATTCAAGCAATTTTTCCCGGGCCCCTCTATTACAGAGCTATGCAACGCCTAAAAGCTCAATTTCTAAGGAAAATTCCAACTTACGATCAACTGATTCCTCTTTCCTCAGAGGTTCGCACGGAACTGAAATGGTGGCTTCTCCACATGCAGGCCTGGAACGGCCGAGCAATTTTCGGTACCATTCCAGACTTGGTCATCAATTCAGACGCCAGCCTTTGGGGCTGGGGAGCTACCTGCGCGGGAATCTCCACCGGAGGAATTTGGACAGAGTCAGAGGAAGGTCTTCACATCAACTGCCTAGAGTTAATAGCCGGTTCCTTTGCTATTCAAAGTCTAGCCAAAGACATGACGAATTGCTGCATTCTCCTTCGCATGGACAATGTCTCGGCAGTCCAATACATAAATCGTTTGGGCGGTGCCCGTTCGAAACTTCTTTCCGACGTCACCAAAGAAATCTACCATTTTTGTTTCGAAAGGAACATTACCTTACAGGCGGAATACCTTCCGGGCATCTCCAATCTGGAAGCAGACTGGTTCTCCAGACATTGGAGGGATTCCAGCGACTGGATGCTTCACCGATCCCTGTTCCTTCGACTAGCAGAGATTCGAGGTCCATTGATATTAGATCTTTTCGCTTCCCGAGTGAATCATCAAACTCCGGATTATTTCAGTTGGCTTCCGGATCCGAGCTCGAAAGCGACAGACGCTTTCCTACAGCCTTGGCCTCCTTCAGGAGCCTACGCCTTCCCTCCCTTTGCTCTGATTTCCAGAGTGACTCACTATCTCAGACTCCAAGGATCGGATCTCACTTTGATAACTCCTCTTTGGCCGAGTCAACCTTGGTTTCCAGACCTTCTGTGTCTTTCAATCAAGGATCCTCTTTTGCTTCCAGACATTCCGGATCTCCTATCAGATCCCAAGGGCAATTTTCATCCAATGATAATTCAGAATCGCCTTCGTCTAGTGGCTTGGTCGCTTTCAGGGGATCTTGGAATGTCCTCGGCCTATCGGACTCGACTCGTAAATTTCTTTGGGAATCTTGGGCCCCGGGAACCCGACGTTGTTACCTGTCGGCCTGGAGATCCTGGTCTAATTGGTGTTTGGGAAGGAATACCGATCCCCTTACAGCCCCTGTTTCTTTAGTTCTCAATTTTCTTTCTCACCTTTGTGATGACAGAAAATCTTATAGAACGATTAACGTCTATAGGTCCGCCATTTCGGCCGCTCATGTTACAGTCCATGGAATCCCGATAGGTCAGAACTAGAGATGAGCGAGCACCCCGATGCTCGGGTGCTCGGGTGCTCTGACCGAGCACTGCCGGAGGCTCGAGTGCTCGGCCGAGCACCCGAGCCCCATTCAATTGAATGGGGCGACACGAGCATTACACCAGGCACCCCCTGCTCTGATGAGGGGAGGGTGCCTGGTCAATGCCCCCCTTCATCTCCGCAATGCCCCCCTTCATCTCCGCAATGTCCCCCTTCATCTCCTCTATGCCCCTCTTCCACAATGTCCCCCTTCATCTCCGCTATGCCCCTCTTCCACAATGTCCCCCTTCATTTCCTCTATGGCATAGAGGAGATGAAGGGGGACATTGTGGAAGAGGGGCATAGCGGAGATGAAGGGGGACATTGTGGAAGAGGGGCATAGAGGAGATGAAGGGGGACATTGTGGAAGAGGGGCATAGCGGAGATGAAGGGGGACATTGTGGAAGAGGGGCATAGACTCTATGCCCCTCTTCCACAATGTCCCCCTTCATCTCCGCTATGCCCCTCTTCCACAATGTCCCCCTTCATCTCCACACTGTCCCCCTTCATCTCCGCAATGCCCCCTTCATCTCCTCAATGCCCCCGTACCTCCAGTCCCTGGTGGTCCAGCGGAGCGTCTTCAGATCTGTGCCTCCTCCGGCACAGATCCCCGCCACCCGAACACGGCGGGCGAGCACATGGCGGTACTCGACGAGTACCGCCATGTGCCGAGCAGAGCGATGCTCGAGCCGATCCGAGCATCGGCCGAGCACGCTCGCTCAACACTAGTCAGAACCCATTGATTTGTCGTTTAATGCGTGGCATTAGACTATCTTTTCCTCCTCAACCCAAATATTCTTCTCTTTGGGATGTTTCCAAGGTTCTTCAGTTTTTACGGACATGGCCTGAGAACGAACTCCTCTCACTTCGCCAATTGTCCGCCAAGCTTGCTCTTCTTCTTTGTTTAATTTCTTTCAAAAGAGTTTCTGACATTCAAGCATTTGATGTTGATGGCGTATCTTTCTCGCCTGAGGGAGTTGTTTTCACTTTATTGCGTCGCACTAAATCGAACTCTAAATCGGTATCTTACCCCTTTTTTCCGACGGAACCCAAACTCTGTGTAGCTTCCGTTCTTCGCTGTTATATTGAAAGAACAGCCTCCTCTCGTTCTCCCAATGCCAAACAACTTTTGATTTCTTATGTTTCTCCTTTTGCTCCGGTCTCTACTCCCACTTTATCTCGCTGGATCCGTTGGATCCTATCTCAAGCTGGCATTGACTCTTCTTTTGGAGCACATTCAGTCAGAGGAGCTGCCGCTTCAGCTGCTTTTTCCTCAGGTGCGTCTTTATCTGACATTCTTCGTTCAGCTGACTGGTCTCGTGAATCCACTTTTCGTATTTTCTACTTTCGTCCTGTATCTCATCCTAGTTTTTCTCTCATTTCGGAGCGTTAAAACAGCAAATATGAGCCTCCTGTCAGTGTTTTAAAATTGTGGATTATCCTAGCTTTAGTGAAGCGATAATCTTAATTTTAATAACGACAGGAGGCGAGTATTTCCCACCCCTTTTTTACTTTCGGACTTCTTTTCCTTTTTTCCCTCCCTTTTCTTTATTATTTTATGTTTTTTACTTCAAAACCCCTGAGTACCATATATGTATTGATTAATCCTTTTCTTCTTTAATATTTCAATTGTTTGTTGTAATTGATATATTGTGTTTTTTTCCCGATACATTACATCTATACTATGACCTGTTTTTTCTTCTCTTTCAGCCTAATTCTCTTCTGGTCCATTACCTCATCATTCGGATTATGTCAAATTACTCATCTCAAGTTAATCTGGCCAGTTGCTTCGTGAGACGTTACTCACAGTTGGTTTGATCAGAGGTTCATCTCTTCGAATGTTTTCGTTCCACTGTTCGTTTTCCTTATGGTTCGCTTGGAAAAAGAGGAAGATATGAATACTTACACAACTGGTCACTCATATTCTGAACTCTGATTGGTTGTTAACCTATGTTATTCTTTACTGCTATTGGGTGATCTAGTAAAGAAAGTTTAAAGCAAATACTCGCCTCCTGTCGTTATTAAAATTAAGATTATCTCTTCACTAAAGCTAGGATAATCCACAATTAATCATCATAGTATTTGGACTTTGGAGAGTGTTATTTCAATTCTGTCAGAGTTGTAGTTCGAGTAATTCAATGACAAAGTATTCCCCTCCCGCCCCTTTTACTGATGTAACACTGTTCAGCCATATCAGAATGGAGGTGCCCAGGTAGACTGCAGAGAGGGACAATCTTTAATTAAAATAAGGGAAAAACCTGAAAAACTTGTCAAGGGGGAAGGGCCTTCATTGTTCTCATAGGAAGAAGATTGTCCCCTTCTGTTATCTGTCTAATCTTACAACCAGATTCCACATCTGAGAAGAGATGGCTTACACTAGGTAAAAGGGACGGGAGGGGAAACTTTGCTTGTGAATATCTCTCAAACCATAAAGGTTTGAGAGATAAGACTTATATCATTCTTCATGTTTCCTTAATGCCTACAAAATAAAATAAAGATAAAATGAAGTATTGCTATCCCTTTAAGATATTTTTTACAGATGCTATCTTGAACCACATACATAAATGTGTATATCAGCCCATTTCATGATTAGCTATTAGTGTCGCTTTAACAGTCTGAGTGTCAGGCAGCCATTTAATCCTTTGCGTACACATTACTTCACAATCCATTGGACACTCTCACTGCCCTTAAAGAGTTAACAGAACAAATGTGATTATATAGGTTTAAATAATATTTACTTCAGGCTATCATTTGGAAAACAGATGTCTCATTAATTCTGTATCCCTAAGAACTTATCTTACATTTTCAAATCTTGACCCTTTGAGTGCCAGAAGGGTATGCAACGTATTGCTTTGCAATGCATTGCGTACCCCTCTGGCACTCAAAGGTTTAATGAATTTGTAGACATTTGGATTACTGTTCTCTGTAGGCACTATTTGACTACATTTGTTTCTGTAAGCTTGGTTTAATTGACAACATCTAAGGCAGTTCATTCAGTGAGATTAGCACAAATCTCACCTATATTGCAGAAATATGGTTATCTTATCTCTGGCATTTTACACATAACACTGCACTATCACTTCTGAAACACATATGAAGATTTGTTATTCATGAATACATACAGCATATATAACATTTCCTTTTAAGGTGTTTCTTTAAAATGCAACTAACACCTCTTAATAATAATCCTCATTTTCTTACTATGGCCAGAAAATCCTAATGGGCCCTGTGGATTTTTGCCCTTGTGCTTTGGTTCAGAAGATAAGAACTTTAACCCTTTGAGTGCCGGGAGTGCATAGAGTGCATTACCTTTCTGGCACTCAAAGGGTTAATCTGTCTGGAATGTCATGTCTACGTAGGCAGACCATCACAGTTGCTAGCAGGACTACAGAACCTCAAATTCTACTCAGTGCACATGGCAAAATTAATGGGTTGCATACCTATTTTGTCTTCATATGATTCAGTAGATTCAAGTACTCTGCCTGCTTCCTTTTGTAAAAAATTCAGCAACAGTCATGTCAATCTCCATGCACAGGGCATCCAGGACGGATTGAAGAGATTATCTCTTAACCCTCGGCACATGAGAAAAATTCATACATGCCATTAGGATCTTCTGGCCATAAAAATGTAACTGGGAGGTTATTATTAGGAGGTATTATGTCTTCAATTGTTCATACCACTTTCTCTTGCTATTCTAGGTAATAATTCAGGAGATGCTTTCACTTAAATTGTGCTTACTTACAGTGGATCCCTTAGTGCATGACTTTCTAATGCAATACAGGTCAATTTAGAGAAACAGACATTAAAGCATGCACTTTATTCATTGTATAAACTGAGCCCAAACTGTTGGAATCTGCATACATCTTGCATTAATTCCACCAGCTTAATAAACCACAAATCCAGATGGATACCTTTTATTTCAATAAAACACCTACCATTTTTTTCTTTTTAAGTAAAACTTTTTCACTGCCCAGTAAATAATATTCTGACAGTTGGCAGAGCTCAGAGGTAGAATCACTGCTGCAAGCACTTGCTGAGAAGGCAGGAAATTTATTATTTGCCAATTCAAGCATAAAGTTGTAATGGTTTAGAGCAAATCAATAAGTGTACTTTTTTTCATGAATGGGAGCGCATGCTGATCAGAGATGCATGGACAGACAGGGAAAACCTATAGCTAGACAAGAAAGGGCACGGAGCAACATCTGAAAGTCCTCACCCATATGCCAACCTTAATTATTCCAGGCAATCACTTATTCTCTGCAGAGTTCAAATTTCTTCATATTCTGGAGCATGGAAGCGACATTACAAATATTGAATGTCATATTTATATAATTACATAGTGGGCTATGTTTACAACAAAATGCATTTTATTCATTATGGGTGTCACTCGTCTTAGTGACCTATTGTAAAGCTGTAATAAATTACATATTCCTCTCTTTGTGTTTCAGTCTATTGCAAAGCCTTCTCCTTTAAGAACATTGTTGTGCTGCTAACAGGGTGAGGGCTTTCAATTAAAAACATATCCTGCACAAAAGGATAAAAATGGTCTATCAGTGTATATTATCATCTGTCAGTATGATGTAGCACTAGCCACCAAATATTAGTGGGAGACCAGGAGCTCAAAATTCCTTCCCTACTATCCTCATCGAACTATAAATAACTACCATTCTAGGTTAGTTTCCCTTTTAGCAGAATAGGCAACTGCCTAGGGCATCCATTAGGGGCATCTTATCTGTGTTGGTCGTGGTCATAGTGTTGTTGAGATGTAGGTGTGGCCAATGCAATCCCAACTTCCTACTCTTATAGTCACTTGTTTATTTAACAGTTTATATACTATTTGGGCAGTTTATTTTCCAATTTATATACTCCTGTTCTGGTCTGGTATTTTAATCCAAAGGATGCTATAGAAATCCAAAGTATTGTGAAGCATTTCTCCCATAGAAGGTGTTGAGTTTTTTTTCTGTTTGCATGGGGTCATTTGAAGAATAGATGTGTTTGAGTTAGTATTCTCACAGGTGCCAGAACAGTCATCTTGTGTGCACATACACACACAAACACTCTCACTTACAGGCATACACAATTTCTCATATACATGCACTCACATATTCTCATGCATATTTACACATACTCACATACGCAACCACATGCTCACATCAAATACTCATATGCTTTTCCTCACAAACTGTCTCACACACACAAACACACTTTTTCATACTCACTTACATACAAACATTCTCATGCATTCTTACACACACACACACAAATACTCTCTCACACAAACATACTCTCTTGCACACATGCACACGCACATATTTATACATGCTCTCTCTCTCTCACAATCATATTTTATCTTTTATCCAGCACAATCTTTATTTTTAGAAGTGAAGCTAGAGTGTCTCCCACATCTCAACACGGCTCAGTTGCCCTTACGATGGTGTCTGATGCAGTCGTTTATTTCTTTTGAGCGCTCTGTGTAGGACCTAGGCTTGTCTGACCATACATCCTGGTGCTGACCTGTGTCTCTGTCTGACTATTCTTCCTGCATTATCCTTTGGCATAGTAGACATCCAATCTGGTGCAGACCTGTGGCTCTGGCTGACTACCTGCTTTGTGTATGACCTAGGCTTGTCTGACCATCCATCTTGGTGCTTACCTGTGGCTCTGTCTGACTATTCTTCCTGTGCTATTACCTGGCCTAGTAGACATCCAATCTGGTGCAGACCTGTGGCTCTGGCTGACTACCCGCTTCATTACGACCTAGGTTTGTCTGACCATCCATCCTGGTGCTGACCTGCGGCTCTGTCTGACTATTCTTCCTGTGTTATCCCCTGGCATAGTAGGTATCCAGTCTGGTTCAGACCTGTGGCTTTGGCTGACTTCCCACTCTGATATTGACCCCTTGCTAGTCCTAGGAACCACTCGATCTTTACCATCGGTTCTGGCCAAACATCCGCTCTGTCTCTCCCCAGGTGGTCTCTACCAAGTATATTGACTGCAGGAGTGAGTCTGTGAGAGTCTCCCTTGTTCCTATCCTGTGGGAGCACTCTGTTGCTGAGCATTTGTGGTTACCTTACTCGCTACTCTGAGACTACCACTGGCAGTCTGCCTAGTCTCTAGCAGAGAAGTTTACTCCAAGAGGCCTCCTATTTCTGGTAGGAAGCGCTGGCTTCTTCTGTTACCCTCTGAGCCTTGTTGTTATTTTATTATCTATTATATGTTACTCTTCAATAAAGGTGGTTTTACTATTACAGTACTGACTCCTGGTGTATTCTTGATAACCATAACAGCTTATGAAGACAATAAAGTATTCTACTTCTAATAGTAATTCACCAAGCCATGGTAGCACTCCATTCTTTTCTCTATACAGTTATAATTTATGGTATACAAAATTAACCCAGGCGCTCCCTTACTAGTTGCAGCTAACCATGCAAGTCCACTATAAAGTATATATAAATAAGTTATAGGAAAATTTTCTTATTGTGTTCAACTTAATTGCACATCAAAGTCTCCTCCATTCAGATGTTTTAATCCTCTTCCGTTTTCAATACGACATCAACCTCGATCATATTTTCCTTGCCGTTCCGTTCATAAAAAACACACAGATATACAAGGATTGGTCAGTACCGTATTAATATAATTGAAAAAGGCACAAAATATCCACTCACTGTTAAGGTGTCTTTTTCCAGCGCAGTCTCTTTCTAAATTTCTCCTTCCTCGAAAACCTTTCAACCACTTCAATTAGATCCTTCAATTATTTTTATATCCAGAGTCTCCTCCAATTGAATATCCCAGCCTCTTCCGTTATTGGCAGGAGTTGGTTTATGACCGTGCCGTCCTTCTCACTCCACTCGTAAAGGGCACAAATATACAGGATTGGATCAGTAAAGTGTTGTTATTATGAGCCAAAGACACAAAGTATCCACTCACTGTTTAAACTGCTTGCTCCAGCGCGAATCCTCTCCAAAGGGTATGCTTCTCGGAAGTCTATTCACCCCTCCATTAAATCTTTTAAGATAATTCAATCAAAAAGGTAATAATATTCACTGGGTATATCTAAAATGTATTTTATTAAATATACATTAAAACAAAATAATACAAAAAACTAATACAAATCGGTGCTTCTACCGTCTCCCTCCAGCCCAGAACGGACCGACAGATATGGAGTGTCCTGAAGCGACCCGCACTTTCACACACTCCGTTAACCCGTGTCTCCTATTAATACACTTTTGAGAACCACGGGTTTTCTATTGTCCGTTCCTCCCTGGAGTAGAAACCAGTCCGAAGCAACTACACAGTCCACCCTACGCGTTTCGTGCAACAGCACTTCTTCAGGGGTAATCGCTAGTTTGTCTCAGCAGACTTCTATTTAAAGATAAAAGCCCTTGCGTCAACGTTTCCAGACGCGTTCTTCAAACCAATTAAAACTTTATCAACCCAGTTAAATCACCTTTCTCCGTCTTTTCAATTAACCCTTACAAGCACAATTATATATCCTGGCAATATTTTAAAACAGTCATTCATATTTTTCAACCTCTTAAAAAGCAATTTAAATCTATATTTATATTTAACCCTTTAGGGGCTAAAGTTTTAAGTTGATAAATCCATTCTGTTTCTTTTCTCGATATTTTTATTACTATATCTTCACCTCGCCAACTTTTTGTGACTTGATCTATAGCAATAAATTTCAATAGAGAAGGATCTCTATTATGTTGTTTTGCAAAATGTTCCGACACACTATGTGTGGCCAGACCATTTTTTATATTTCTTATGTGTTCAGCTATACGTACATGTACACTCCTTGTAGTACGGCCCACATATTGGAACCCACATGGGCACTCCAGGAGATACACTACATTCTTACTGGTACACATAATACATTTCTTAATTTCATATACAATATTTGTCTGTCTCCCAGTAAAATTTTGTATATTTCTGAATTCGTTTTTGCATGTTTTACACGCTTTACACCTGTTACATCTATAAAAACCTTTCAAGTCTTTTTTAAAATAAGATAGCTTAGGTTGTTTATAATTAATAAAACTAGGTACTAAAATTTCTTTTAAATTCCTTGCTCTCTTATATATTATACTTGGTTTATCTGGCAAGATCTTCTTCAATTCCAAATCCTTTAGTAAAACAGGCCAATATTTTTTAAAAATCCTGTCCAGAGCCTGACTATCATTGCTATATTTTGTAACAAATTTTGGACAATCCTTCACGAACCTGTCTTCTTTATATACATTTTTCTTTATTATAGTATGGATTTTATCATTTAAAACTGCAGATTTAGCTTTTTTTAAATTTTCCATATTATATCCTTTCTTAATAAATAATTTTTCCATTTCTTCTATTTGTACCTTACACACATCCTTCTCAGTGCAATTTCGCTGAACCCTCCTATATTCACCCAATGGAATATTATTAATCCAAGGGCGAAAATGACAGCTTCTTGGGTTTAAGTCTAAAAAGTGCACCATCTCTTTACTAAAAACTGATGTAAACTTCAAACCCATATCGTTCTGATTAATATAGGATAAAAAAATTTTTAAAGTATCCTCTGAACCTCTCCAAATACAGATACAATCATCAATATAGCGTTTCCATATTACCACATCTTTGTTATATTCATTGGGATGATTAATAATAATATGAGTGGATACTTTGTGTCTTTCGCTCATAATAACAACACTTTACTGATCCAATCCTGTATATTTGTGCCCTTTACGAGTGGAGTGAGAAGGACGGCACGGCCATAAACCGACTCCTGCCAATAACGGAAGAGGCTGGGATATTCAATTGGAGGAGACTCTGGATATAAAAATAATTGAAGGATCTAATTGAAGTGGTTGAAAGGTTTTCGAGGAAGGAGAAATTTAGAAAGAGACTGCGCTGGAAAAAGACACCTTAACAGTGAGTGGATATTTTGTGCCTTTTTCAATTATATTAATACGGTACTGACCAATCCTTGTATATCTGTGTGTTTTTTATGAACGGAACGGCAAGGAAAATATGATCGAGGTTGATGTCGTATTGAAAACGGAAGAGGATTAAAACATCTGAATGGAGGAGACTTTGATGTGCAATTAAGTTGAACACAATAAGAAAATTTTCCTATAACTTATTAATATATACTATATAGTGGACTTGCATAGTTAGCTGCAACTAGTAAGGGAGCGCCTGGGTTAATTTTGTATGTTTTAATCTATTTTGAGTAAGATAGTGACCTTGGGCTGAACCCAGTAACTGGTTGCTTAGATTTGTTTTCAATCTCCATTTGCATCATATAGGAACAATAGCGCCGTCTTTCTATTATATTTTGTTATAATTTATGGCCCTGGAGTTTCTTGTGTCTAGGTTGAAACAATTGTGATTACATCATTGCATCACATTGATCCCAGAGAGTTCATGATTAGACATTGTGTCCAGTAAAGTAGAGATGGGATGCAGGAGACCCCAAGTTTTCACTTATAGAAGTAAAAAAAAATTGTATAGAAAGAATGTGTGTATGTGTGTAAGAGCTGACCTGCAGGCTGAATCATGTTGGTCCCACCATTTTTAGCCTACCTCTGCTATAGCCTCAAAAGAACTAAAGCAACTAAAGCAAAACAGGGCACCTTTTTATGCTCAGGGAGATCATAATGTTTCACAGCTGTTTGTTCCATCTTGTGGAGATTCCAGGGTAGGGTTGATTTTCTCCACAGAGTGCTGTCACAATTTGGAGAGTTAGAAGTAGACAACTTTTTTATCTTCATAAGCACTGTCAAACAGCTTCACAGATCAGCGGGAGATGCACTAAGGGTCAAAAAGTGGTCAGTATGGTGATATGATGACAGTTTTCCTTGATGACATCTCAACGTATGCACTAAAATGTCTTTGCCATCACATCCACGTGCATCCACTGAAAATATACCACCATACCCTTACCAGCTTTCTGATTTTGCAGTTACTACTTCATCAATGGCTCATTACATACAGCTTACAGATACAGATTAATGATACATTTTAATATTCCTGTGGATGTGTTTATATGTTAATGTGGTACTTCGTCACATGCTCTAAGCTCCAATAGCTGCCTGTACTGTCTGAGTTCACACCCCCAACTTCGCCAACCTAAGACTGACAGTATTGGGATCTACCTACATCTTTGTATTCAGCTTCAGCCATGGACACAACTCTCCCTTAATCCCCTGAGTGCCAGTGGGGTAAGCCATCATTGCAGAGCAATGCATTGTTACCCTCTCTGGAAGTCACAGGATTAATACCAGTTATGTAAATTGGTCTCATTAGAGACTCTTAGAGTATAGCCATATTCAAAAGTTCAGTAAGGGATAGTGAATACAAAGGATCACCATGATACCATTTTATTCATCACATTTTCTAGCCCTAAAAAGGTCTACTGAGATCCATATGTGCTGTTCCTAACAAGAAGACACACATATTTTGCCTTCTTGAAAAAGAACAGATTGCTGCATAAACTCAACAGTGGGATAACTATGAGCATTAACAAAGCATTATGTCAAAAGAACATTCTGACTCGAGAAGCGGTCCGTCGGACAGCTGACTGACGTAAACGGACACTCAGACATACTGGGCAAGAGCTCCCTCTCTGTCTTCGGCACTCTATTAATGCAGAGCACTGGGAGATGACATCATCTCCCAGCGCTCTGCATTACGGGAGAGAAGACCGCATGGGAGCTCCAGCTGCTAATAGAGGTCTGTGCAGAAGGAGGCACAGACCTCTCCTGCCACTCCACTGGACTACTGGGCTGGTAGGAGATGGACACTGGGGGTCAATATGGACATTGTGGAGGTGGACAAATGATTGGGGGTAATGTGGAGGTGGACATTCGTGGCAATGTAGAGGAGGCCAATGGGGGCAATGTAGAGATGACCAATGGGGGAATGTTGTTGCGGGTGCAATGTTGTCGGAGGGGGGATGGCAATTTTTACACTAGGGCCCCGTGGCTTCTAGTTACTCCTCTGCCAACAATGCTACTCTGTTTGACTTCACAAGTCAGCTTTCGAGAGCTACAACAGTTTATGAGAACTAACACCTATTAATAATATCCCCCCACTTACCTTACTATGGGAACAACATCTTAATGGCCCCTATCCCTGGATGTCATGTCTATGGAGATAGTTTTTTGAAAATGAAGTGAAAGAGTGCATGAGCCTACTTTATACACACCAGTCTTGTCCTTAATGGGTTGAGATTATCATGTACAGTGAGCAGGGCTTGAGATGATGTGGTTCTGCCAGCAACTGTCATGTCCACCTCCATAGAACTGGCATTTAAAACTGACTGTAGATCTTATCTTTTGAATAAAGGCACACGGGCAAAATTCATAGGGGTAATTTGTATTTTTGACCATAATAAATTAAGTAGGAGATATCTCTCCTTTGAGAGAACAGAGTGGGCTTCAGAGAAGCTGTAAATGCCTTTGTAAGATGGTACTAATTCTTTGCCATTTGTAACAGCAAATAAAATGTGAAACGATCAGTCTTCCTGTAATAGATTATGCCTGATCATAACAGACATAAGTAATGTTCATAATTATATCTGTGTAAGTCCTCATCAGAGCTGAACATCTCCTGTATAAAAATATGTGTGTGGACCAAAGGATGATAGAAAAGCTGTTTAGTCCCTGTCGACATTAAATTGATGTGGATTTTAGTTCAAAGAATTCAGCTTAGCACCTGGTGAAATCTCTCTTAGATAACAAAAATGATTTCTATTTGTACTTAACTTCTAAGCTTTCATGGATCTGGTTTTGTGAAGAGAGGATTGAGATGGAAAATCCCCTTCTGAGTGTTGATAACATTGTTGAATCATGTGCTCCTGACAGGGGATATGCATTTTTTTACAGACCTGTCTTTAAATCAGACTTATTACTTACAATGGTTTATTACAGATATAATAAAGTGATAAGAATCAGCCAAATAACATCTTCTAAAACCACTATTATTGTCTGCTCTTGGATTTGTGATTTGTTTTGCAGGGAGAACCTTCATTCTTTAAGACGAAGAGTGTCAAAGAAACAGCAGATATAATGGAATTAAATGTATAATTCTACTTATAATTGAAAGAGAAATAGGCTGCAGTTACAGCTAAACTTTATCTCATCTTGTTTCATATGTCACTGTCACTGGAATATATACTTTTGTACCAGCATTTGGAGAAAATGATATACAGTTTTATAATCTATGATCTGTTGATTACCGGTGTTCCTACTAAGCTTATATACTGAGGCTGATTGCTAAGAAGAACTGGAGTAAGTTTGAAATAAATGAAGTGAACCATACAGGACAATTACAATTTAATACAATTCCCATTGATTTATTCATATATAACCCTTTGAATGATACATAGGTCTACAGTGCTTTCCAAAGCAATGTGTAGTAGACATCTCTAGCATTCAAGGAATAAAAAACATATTTAAATCAATAGGGTTTGTTTTTGCTTCCTATGTTGTAGTTGGTTTGCCCTAGGATTACTCCAATTCTTTTAGAGCATCAGCCTCACTGTGGCCAGTGAGCATACCTGGGAACTTTTGAGACAGGGCTACCCGGAGGGTAACCGTGTCAGTGCCGACCTGTGAAGAAAATGACGCAATTCGCGTCATAAAAGGGGTGGGGCTTAGTCGCGGAGGGGGCAGGACAAAAACCCCTGCAAAATGTATCTAAGAGGGCGGGGAGTGGGAGGAACCAGACGGGACAGAGCACAAGTAGGCAGAGTTTCTATTTAAACTCTGCCCACCCGGTGATCCACACATTGCCCCGGAGGCCCAATAATTCAGTCTAAAATCCGGAGTCTCCGAGGCAAAACCGGAGAGTTCCCAGGTATGCCAGTGAGTGGATAAAAGAGCAGCATATTAGATACACTGCTTTATGCCACCTCTTCACCATGATCACAATAGATTCCTTCAGGTTTTCATCGGTGATCAATCATATTTCCCTGCCTTGCATATGCTATTATGAAAAATAGTGAAACTATGACCATTGCGGTGACACATAAACATATGCATATAGGGTATGTGTATGTGTGTATCCCCCTCGCAAATTACAGTGGAATCCATCAGTCTGAAGATCCATCTGGACCTCACTCATTTATGAGTCAGAACACATCAAATGATCCAGCCATTGATGAATACACAAATGGCTAATACAGAAGGAAATGATCTGATAATGTTGGTTGTTTCTTGATTAATTCCCTCCTATGCAAACAAACTGGTCAGAGATGCTCAACTAGGAGCAGGCCTGTCATAGAATTGAGAAGGCCCTAGAAGAATGGCATCCTACCCAGGGTGCAGTCTCTTTTAGCTCACTAGTGCCTTATACAGAGAAGAAATATCCCAAAACACATCATACTGATCCTGCCAGAATAGCAGTCCGGCCACATAGTGCCAGGCAATTCCCATCTGAACAAAAAAAAATATCAGCCAACCCCAGGCATATGTTTCAACCTTGTTAAGCCTCACCGTTGAGGTGCAGCTGATCTCTACCCACTGTGAGCAAGGGGTCCACAGCTGGATTCCCCTGTTACCCTTAGTGTGACCAACCTGAAGGGTAATTAGCATATGAAATAAACTGGTCAGAGATGCTCAAATAGGAACAAGCCTCCCACACAGGGTGCAGTCTCTGTAAACTCACTAGTACCTTACACAGAGAAAAAATATTCTAAAGCCATCGTACTGATCCTGCCAGAATGGCCGCTTAGTCAAAAAGTACCAAATAATTCCTTGCTGAACAAGAGAAGCAGCCAAACCCAGACACACATTTTGCCCATGTTGTCCATCATCAGTAAGGTGTAGCTGATTTCTCTAGGCACTGTGAGCAAGGGGTGCATGGCTGAGTTCCCCTTTTTACCTCTTAGGGTGATCAACCCCTAGAGAAATTTGCATATGCAAACAAACTCATCAGGGACACTCAACTAGGATTATTATTCTATATACTATATATATATATATATAGATATATAGATATATATATATATATATATATATAGAGAGAGAGAGAGAGAGAGAGAGAGAGAGAGAGAGAGAGAGTGAGAGAGACAGAGAGAGAGAGATTTTATTCTTTAGAATTGAGTCAGCTTATAGGAATGGATAGTTCCACCCTGTGTAAGGCAATAGCGAGCTAGAAGAGGTAAGCAGCAACCTTGACAATGGCAAGGCAGTAGATGTAGTATATCTAGACTTTGCAAAGGCATTTGATACAGTGCTACACAGAAGGCTGGTGTATAAAATAAGGAAATTGGGGCTAGGAGATAACCTTTGCAATTGGATACAAAACTGGCTGAAGGATAGGGAACAGTGTGTGGTTGTAAATGGAAAATTCTCCAGTACAGTTAAAGTGGAGAGTGGAGTACCTCAGGGTTCAGTATTGGGTCCGCTGCTTTTTAACATGTTTATAAATGACCTGGAAATAGATATAGAAAGCAAAATATCAATATTTGCAGATGATACTAAATTATGCAAAGTCATTAATTCAGAACAGGATATTTTCTCTCTACAGAGGGACTTACATACAATGTCAGATTGGACAAACATGTGGAATATGAAGTTTAATGTGGGGAGATGTAAAGTCATGCATTTGGGACGAAACAATCCCAAGGCTACTTATAAACTTAATGGAATAATTTTAGGTGACTCATTGCTAGAAAAAGACCTGGGTATCCTTGTCAACTACAAACTTGGAAACAGTGACCAGTGTCAAACAGCAGTAGCAAAGGCAAACAAAGTCCTTTCTTGCATAAAAAGAGGTATCAAAGCAAGAGTGGATAACATTATTTTGCCATTATACAAATCATTGGTAAGACCTCACCTTGAGTATGCAGTGCAATTTTGGGCACCGGTTCTGAAAAAGGATATACTAGAACTAGAGAGGGTACAGCGGAAAGCAACAAAATTAATTAAGGGATTGGAGAACTTGACATATGAGAAACGACTAAACAAACTTTGTTTATTTACTCTAGAGAAAAGACGACTAAGAGGAGACCTTATCACATTGTACAAGTATATGAGAGGTCAATACAAGGATCTCTGCGGTGAGCTATTTATTCCAAGGCCTGATTAGGTGACCAGGGGACACCCCTTGAGATTAGAGGAAAGAAGGTTTAAACTTCAGCAGAGGAAGGGTTTTTTTATGGTAAGGTCTGTCAAATTGTGGAATTCATTGCCCAGGGAGGTAGTTATGGCAGATACAATGGATACATTTAAGAGAAGATTAGATACATTTCTTTCAAAAGGGAACATACAGACTTATACTGTTTATCAGTAGGCTGATCAGGAAGGTCTGATAAAGACTAATTTAATTGGTAGCAGGAAAGCTATAAAATTCTCAGTTACTGAGGTATCAGGTGAAGGTTGAACTTGATGGACTTGTGTCTTTTTTCAACCTAATTTACTATGTTACTATGTAAGAGACTGGGTAGGCCACCATTCCCATAAACCCTGCTCAGTTCTAATGCAGGCTTGTTCCTACTTGAGGGTCTCTGACCAGTTTGTTTGCATGTGCAAATTACCCTTGGGGTTGGTCACCCTAAGGGTAACATGGGAATCCAGCCATGTTCCCTTTCTCACAGTGCCCAGTAAGATCAGTTACACCTCACTGATGAGGCACAACAATGCCAAAATATATGTCTAAAGTTGACTGTGTCTCTCATTCAAAGGGGAATTTCCTTAAACTTTGAGGGTGTACTGCCACTCTGGCAGCATCAGTAGGATGTGCATTAGAATATTTCCTCTCTGTGTGAGGCACTATTGAGCTAAAAGAGACTGCACTCTGTGTAGAACACCATACATATAGAGCCTGTTCAATTCTATGAAAGTGTCATTCCTACTTGAGTGTCTCTGACCAATTTTCTTGCACAATTCCCTCCTATGCCTTGCACAATGTAAAGGTACCCTAACACATTTACACATTGGTATAAATGGTAATTAGAGCTCTGTTGATGTCTACTTATTCTAGAACAAAGTCAACAAAGATAAGTCCTTCAACTGCCATTGGACTACAACTCTCATCATCCACAACCAGCCACTGGACTTCAAATCACACCATCCTTTGCTGGCTGATTGGAATTGCATTCCAACAATGTCTGGAATGCCAGAGACTGTGTTCCACCTTTCTACATATATGTGGATCATGAAACACTAGAGAACACTTGAGATTTCAGGTCTGTTGTTAAATGACTGGTCCAAAGTAAAGAGATCACAACATAAATGTTAAGCCCATTTCATTGCCCAACCTTCACAAAAGGCCTTCATGTTTGAAGCAAGGACCTATGTATTTCTGGACGAAATGTCTCTGCACCCAGTTGCTTAATGCTAGCATTCTAATAGGTTTCTCAGATTTGCCACATAGATGTTCAGGAAACAAAGGGACATAGTCATTAAACAAAAGAGGTGAACATCCTGAGCAAACTAACCGTACCATATGCAAACTTTGCATTGATTTAATTTGTACTTTTAACCTCTAAAATGTCTCCAATGTATTGTAAAGCAATGCATTGGAGATCCATCTATCAATCAAGGTGGTAAAAGTTAATTTTAAAGAAATGGGCATTTTTTCCACCACTATGCTTTAGATTATTGAATATGACCAAGTTGTCATGAGTATAAAGGTACGTTCACAACTGTCTTTGTATAAGGTTCATAATTATCTCAGTATCATGTTTTACTAGGTTTTTAACAAATTTGGTAACAAATGCAGTAAAACTGCAGCTTCTAGCCTCTTTTCACATTTGTGACAAATTGTAAAACTTTTTCACAAAAGAAAATATATATTTTTTTAAAAAAATCCTGCCTAGTTGTATATTTAAGCAAATATTAACCCTTTTCATGTTGTTTGAGATATTGGAGTGAATGTGCAAATGCAGTGAAGTGTAGATGGCAGCATGGAGTGAGAGGGTTCTACAGCCTGCAAGAATTAGGCCAAAACACAAAACAAAGAGCAAAACTGAGCTCCTCCATACCAATAATGCAAATGTGTACCCTGTATTGAGCATATATAATACCATTATGTTAATAAATATGGGGATGTTGTGCCAATTGTTGGCCCAAAAATGTTTATGCTTGCCAACCCCATCAAGGTAGCCCAAATATATGGCAAGTCCTAATCTAATACACCTGAAATACCCTATCTAGATTAAAAACAATCCCTGAGAAATGCCATTTCTTTTAAGTAAACGTGTAAGTGGGACCCTGTAGTATACTATGTATAATAATTGATGATCAAAATGTCTGCAATTAAAAACACACAGCAATTTAAAAAGGTTTAAAGAAGGACATGCCTGCTATATAACTTTGTAGGCCTGCAGCTAATGGACACTGGCCCAAGGGGACTGTGGATCCACCAGTCCTCCTTTTAGGCCCAAAATGATCCACCCCCACAGGCCACATCCTATATTATAATTTGCTAGGATGTTTGTCAGAAGCCGTCATGCACAGTAGAGATGGCTGCGCACGCTGCAGTCATGCACACTAGAGACTGCCCATGCCGTGGCTGATAGGGAGCGCCGCTTGGTCCCAGGAAGGTGCGCAGAGAGGACCACTGTGTGAATTCGGTGCACTCCGCTTCATATCAGCCGCGGCATGTTCGGGCAGTCAGTACTAAAGCTCTCCCAGTGTTGGCCCTTGTACGCGGGCTTTAAAACTAGTGGAGAATAACTGATTACAAACAGACAGGGAGTGTGCAATCTAAGACAGGCCAAAAGTCCATGCCTTTAAAGGCCTTTAAGTGAAAGCAAAGAAATGGTGCAAATAAAGATGTGTAGTGTTTCTTTAGTGATTAAAATTAGAAAAAGTAAGAAGCAGCTAGAATGAGCAAAGGAAACAAGAACAAAGAAAAATATCTCACGCTGCTAACTCACCATAATAAATACATATAATTAATAAAAATAGAAAAAAAGAAGTAAGTGAGGTATAGATGGCAGCAAGGAGTGAGAGGGCAAGTCTCATAACATGTACAGGAAAATGGCATAAAGTTACACAATTCCCTTTGTGTCATGTTTAATACAAAATGTTAAACATGAGTAGAGAAGGAACACCACTGAATATATATATAGACTGTCCCATTGCCCTACTGTAAGCACAAAAGGCATTAAAGGAAGGAGT
The DNA here is from genome assembly GCA_037306005.1 of Rhinophrynus dorsalis. NCBI lineage: Eukaryota > Metazoa > Chordata > Amphibia > Anura > Rhinophrynidae > Rhinophrynus > Rhinophrynus dorsalis. Next base: position 143,696,473 of record CM074725.1, on the reverse strand, counting down.
GCCACGATAAATATCTTAGTAAATTGGTGTTGGACAGGTGTGAGGTTAGAATACCAATAATAGTGCCTGTTTCTGCATGGAATCTTATACATGCAATGTTGTCTTTTTAACCCCTTAATGACCCATAACGTTCCAGGACCGTCATGGGTGGAATTCAGTTAAGGACCCATGACGGTCCTGGACCGTCATGGGTTAAATGATAGCAATGTGCCTCCGCGCACACTGCTATCATTAATTCCAGGCTGAGACTGAACGTTCCGAGACCGGGGCATACAATATCAGCCCTTCTTGCTTGTGCCGGGTCATGTGATCGCCGTAGCAGTGATCACATGTACCAGCATTCTGAGTGATAGAGGCAGTACACAAAGCATACTGCCTCTATGTCTCCTCTCTGCCTCTGTCTCCCTTACCATCAAAGTAAGGGAGAGAGAATCAGAGAGGAGACACCTAGTGGAAAAAGAAAATACAGCAGCTGGGGGTATTAACCCTTTCACTGCTGGTGCTGGAGGCTGGCTAAATGCAGGTCAGTTTCTGACCTGCAATGATACACTTTTGTTATTCTTTTTAAAAAAACACAAAACACTTTTTTTTCTTACAAAAAAATATTTTATTTAAAAAAAAAAACACACATCTCGATAAACAAAACTGGGAGGGTGGAGCCATGTAATACACTTATACATACCCCCAAATGTCATAGATAAAAAAAAGGGACATGGGGATTTTCATCCAGGGTGGACAGTGGCCACTTTAAACTGTGCATTTTGTAGGTATGACTGACCGGTCATACCTTTCATGCAGGCTCCATAAAAATTTAACCCTTTGATCCCAAGCGAAAAAACTAAAATGGTGGGGTTTTTTTACCTTTTTTTTAATGTTTTTTTAATTTTAATAAAGTAAATGGTGGGTTATCATATAAGTGGGGTATCAAAGGAAAGCCCTATTTGTGCATAAAAAAACAGTATATAATTTATGGGGGTGGAATAAAAGCCTAAGAGGGAAAACACTGTTGAACAAAGACATAGTCAAAAAGGTCAGAATTGCTCCTGGTCCTTAAGTGAAATCCACCTCAGATTTTCCCGGTCCTTAAGGGGTTAAAGTACAAATTATTGGAAGGACTCAGGGTTTGATCCACATCTCAGGGGGAATGGCCAGAATCTCAGGGTGTTACATACTATAAGATCTACATCACCTGTTTCTTTAGTCTCTAAATTGGTACCATTTGTACCATAGAGAAGTTGTGCGTGTTTTTGTGTGTATGTGTGTTGTTGCTTTTTATGTTCTCTCAGTTTGATTGATTGATCGAAGCATCTCTGGATTAGGGAATGCAAACTATATTATGGATACATTTAAGAGTTAATATTTTCAGGCTTTCAGGGGTAGCTTATTTTGAAAGTTCCCATGTATGATTATTGGCAAAAATTGGGGTAGAAAGGCTTGTTTTTTGTTTGCATCCAGCACTGCAACCCCCCTGCCCCCAACCCAAATACAGTTCCTTCACCTCAGAATCCTTTTATTCCAAAAAATTAAATAATGCATAATCCTGCACAACTGACCCCTCTATAAAAACAAGAAATAATAATGAAGCCCACATTCTCTGTGATGTGTGCAAAGCTGCAACAGTAAACAAACAACACTACCACATTCAATGAATACCAAAGTGCTTCGGTCTTTCTGGTCGTCCTGATCTATATTAAAACCCTCCACTCACCTCCACTGCTTGGGTGATTAATGACGAGTAGTCGTTTTTCAAGACTAAATAGTTTTCCCTGGGGGCTCCACAGGTTGATAAAGAAATTAATCTCTCCAATGAATAATTCTCGGAGCTGAGTTTTGTGTTTAATAACTCTTTTGTCAGTGATCGATTGGAGTGGGTTGGTCTGTACATATATATGTGTGTGTGTGTGTGTGTGTGCATGCGCGCATGTGTGTGTGTGTATGTGTGTAGCGGGAAGGTATGCATAATGTTCAGATGGCAGCAGAGATAAAGGATGCAGTTCTGTTTGATATAACCCCATAAGGACCAAAGTGATATGCAATGCATTGGAAAACAATGCATTAGATACCGCTGGTCCTTAAAGGGTTAATATATTACCACTTTTTAACGCCATGGGGGAAAATCAATAAATACAACTCTGGATAGATCACTCAATCTTCTCCTTTGCTAGCATTGCATATGATTTTGGAAACATTTCCTTTTTGACATTCAAGAGCATTATACTTGGGGCGGGGGTGAAAATACATTTAGGAATAAATGGAAAAGCATCAATCAGCAGGGAAAATGTATTCCATTTTTTTCATGGTCTCTATTGTGGCAAGTGATATATTATAAATTTCATTCTTTCTTCTTTTATTTAAACAGAACCGGGGGTCTGATTTTTTCAGAGATAGGGAGGCAAGGCCCCCGAGAGATTTGCATATAAACTGTTACCTTTCGTGTGACACAGGGTATTTTTCATAATAAACCTGATAATAATAACAAAAGGAGGAGGAGGGGAGAATCCCTCCTGAATATTTACCACTGTGCTCAGATGTTTTTGACTGATATCAATTGTAAAGAGACCTACTGAATGGAAAGTGATTTTTAACTGTACCCTGTTCTGAGGTGGCTGTCTGTTGGACTTTGCCTGCCTTATTTAAAGGAATAGTAAACAGTTATTATTAAAACACTTTTGTATGGTTTTTCCTGCTGAGTATAACAATGGTACTTACACTGTTGTGAGATGTTTTGTTTAAAAGTTATTAAAGTTTAGACTGTTGTTTGACTTTTTTTTAATTAGTTTACCTACTGTTCCTGTGACGGTACCAGGATTTACCAGATCCTTTTGGGGTTGTTGGTTCCTGAACCGCCACTGCTGCTGCCTCTCTTCCATGGCTGGCTGGAGCCCTGCTACTTCCTGGTGTCTGGAGGTCCTGGATAGGCAGGAACAACTGGATGCTGTCCCTTGGCAGACTGGCAGACCTAGTGAATTTAGCTGCAGAACCTTAGGTGGGGTTTCCAGAGGCCTACACCAGTAGACTGGCGAGGCAAGTGAATTCGCTCTTGCAGTGGATAGGGAGAGAATCCCCAGCACAAGCCCCCTCCAGATATACAGCCGAGACTTGTATTAAGGAGGGTAGAACAGAACAACCTTTATTGATAAAACACACTGCTAATATACACTTCCAGACACTCTTATCAAGATAAGAATACAAATTAGTGCTTGGAAAAGGGACATTTTAACTGGTCCCTAATAACCTCCCCTGACTGGTCAATGAAACACAGCAGGAGTCAATTCACATTCCAAACATTCAGTAGCACATAGAGTATTCTTTAGACAAGCTGGACTTAACAGCCCACTCTGCACTCTGGTTCCCCACTGCCATCCCCTTTGCAGGACTTACAGTATAACCCCACATACACACACTATTACCAAATGTCACACAATGTACAAAACAGTGATCAATATTTCAAACGTTATAGTTCTAAATTACTTCGTCTGGTCACAGTTCCCCTGGGGAGAGATGCACTCATCTGTGATAAAGAGATATTAAACAGGTGATAAAAAGAGGTGACTTCCATCCCTCCCAACATTTCAAATGTCCAGAAAGGGACAGTTTTGTTATGGGAGGAATTGCTGGTGTCGTGGTTGATGATCAGGGCATTACCGAGAATATTTAGGTTATTTTATAACCCACTGAAACCAATTTGTGTAACCGAATAAATGAGCTAGAACATGACCAAAATATTTTACATACACAAATTAAGTTATAAACATAAACATATATATATATATATATATATATATATATATATATACTGAAGTTTAAATAAACATTAGGTGAGTTTTATTGCTGTTAAAGGGATAGTAATGTTTAAATGTAAGTTTATTTAATATTGTAGGCATTAAACAAATAAGTACAACGATGTAAGACTTAGCTCTCAAACCTTTATGGCTTGAGAGATATAACTTGCCAAAGTTCCCCCTTTCAGGCTATTTCAAACAAGTCTGCCATCTAGTGGAGAACAGTAGATTCCGGTCTCAGGACCAGCCAGCGGCTCTTCAGCAGAGCCGAAATTGCTCTATTTAGAAATAAATACTTAATTGGAACGGTCTAAAAGGTGTGCTTGCAAACCAGGCACACTCTGTTGACTGTTCCAATGAAGTATTTATTTATAAATAGCACGATTTAGGCTCTGCTGAAGAGCCGTTGGCTGGTCAAATGACTGGAATCTTCTGCTGTCCCATAGAGCGCTGAAATAGCCTGGAGGGGGGAACTTTAGCCAGTTATATCTCTCATACCATAAAGGTTTGAGATATAAGACTTACATTGTTGTACTTATTTTGTAATCCCAGCATATACCTATATACACACCACACAGCCTGATCCCCTAAAAAGAGGGACACAAGGGTGGGAAAGAGGGACAGAGGGATGTTTGCCTTAAAGAGGGACTGTCCCTCTTGTATGGACTTTTACAATATTCAAAACTCTCCAAATCCTATGTTATTCTATGGAGCCAATGCACTGAGATTTCTCCAGCTTTAGAGACCTTACTGCATGGCTCAATAGAATAACATAGGAATTGGAGAAGTGATATCACTGGAAAAATAATCTTCACTTTATCGCCACTTTATCGCATCTTAGTGCATAACCCCCTTCCCCCCAGGTGTCCAGACATTTATTCTGTTCTATTGGAGTGATGATCCACTGGCTACAGTTCTCCATAAAATATGATAGTAACAGCTGCACCAGTTCATGACAGTTTAAGCTTTTAAATCCTCTGAAAAAAGCAATTGCCAGCAGTGGAAGTACCCTTGTTTTACTCAGCAGGAAAGATCTTACGATAAATGCTTTTCTCATAATAAACATTTACTAATCTTTTTAAGGTCTTGCATGTGTTCCATGGGAGCATCCCTTTAATGCCTTTTTTCAGGGCTTCCTGACCCATTAACACAGCAATCTTGATAGGTGTCTTGATAAGTGTCAGAGAAGTGATAGTACTATATTCTGTCTGAGATAAGGTACCAGCCTTTCTGAAAACAAGAATGATGGGTACTAATCTCAATAAATTAACACTCTGTATTGCTCAACACAAATGGCATTGACAAAATTAACTAAATGTTATCTGAACTGGAAAATCTCCATACATATTAAAAAAAGCAAGTTTAGGGTTACAGCTTAAGTAGCTTATGTATAATAAATATTTATTTTACAGATGCTAGCTGTAAGTACATGATATATAATCATATATTAAATAATGTCATTTGCAGGTGTTAGTGTTCCTTTAGGTCTACTTGGGGGCACAGTAAGAGGATGATACCCAGAGAATGGAAGGATGGGTCTTTTGTTTAAGTGGTCTTCGATAAAGTGTACTGCAAAGTTTAAAGGGATAGTAACCCCCCCAACAACTTCACGGTAAAATACAGTAATGATAGAAACATACCGAACGCACTTAGTCCCATCTCTCAAACCTTTATTGTTTGAGAGATGTAAGGTAAGACAGTCCTCCGGTCCCTCCCCCTTCTGCCTGACGAGCTGTAAAGCTGTCAAAGGCAGAATCCGGTCGGTCGACTTTCGGCGGTTCTGCAGGAGTTCTGACATATAGATTTCTCCGTATAATTACTTCATAGGAATGGTCTACAACATGTGCTTGCAAGCCAGGCACATGTTTTAGACCATACCCATGAAGTAATAATACAGAGATATCTAGACGACAGCGCTCCTGCAGAGCCGCCGTCTGGTGCTGAAAGACGGATCTCATGACGTCCGCTATACAGCGAACGTATTAGAAGGGGGAGGGAGCAGAGGTCTGTCTTGCCTTACATCTCTCAAACCATAAAGGTTTGAGAGATGGGACTAAGTGCGTTCGGTATGTTTCTATCATTGCTGTATTTTGCCGTCAAGTTGTTGGGGGGGTTACTATCCCTGTAGGCTGATGATCTAAAAACAAATTGAGTAATTCTGGGGCAAACCAGCTGCTACATAGAGGATACATGAGAATTCTCACTGATTTAACCGGGCACCTTTTAACACCAGGAGGAGATGCACTAAGGTTCAATGCTGTGGTGATATGTGGCAAGCACATCACTTTAGCAATGAAGACACTCATTGCCACATTTCCAAAATCCTATGGATAAGTGTGATCAGTGGTTCACCTCTCAAATGCAATACAATAACTGTCCGACAATAGGTAGCAACTGTTGCTAATAATTGATATGTAAAAAAACTGAACTGTAACACATTTTGATTGAAACAACTTTTAGTAGCAGACACATCATTGCTTAACTCAGCAGAGAAAAAACCCTAAGGTATATGTTTTTTTTCCCATAATAAAAGTTTTCTTATTTGTCATTTTTTTTTAGCAAAGCATCTGAAAAGGGCTGAGTTGCTACATTATCCTCTCCGAAAGAAATGGGGTACAAATCCACGCCCTTTACTCTTGTTTTATAAATGTAAGATAATCCCAACCCCAATAAAAAGTTGTAAGGAGTTTCAAGATGAATAAAATGAGGATAGTCCTACTGATGGAAGATAAATTATTCAAAAGTCATGACTATACAAAATTGTTGTTTTGTTTTTTTTCACTTTTAGAAATTTACATTCCATATAGTCAATCTGTTTGTTTGGAGTTCTGCTGCAAATGCATTCAGTGGATATTGGGTAACTGACAGTCAGATATCCATAGACTGCAAAAGCAATAGTGTCCCCATGTGGAGAATTGTAGGTCCCCAAAACACCTGGGACATTTCCCAGAAGCTCCAGGACTTGTTCCAGCTTAATGCCCTGTTACTAGTACTAGTATGGTTATTAGTGCCATTACATTGCCAAGCTAAGAACAAGACCCAGGGCTGTAATGATGAGACTGGAGGCTTCATCCCCTTTAGCCAATACCTAGCAACCTCTGTGATCCTCATGAATTGAAAGGGCCAAAAGAAATGTTAAACTCCAGCTGTGGAAATATTTAATTTTTATACAACTGGGAAATTATTTTACAGGAAAAGTTCCAGGTTAACATCATTATAGTCATCAATATATATAGAAACATACAATTTGCTAGCAGATAAGAATCCATTTGCCCATTTAGTCTGTCCATTTCCCTGCCTATTTCATAACCTCAGACATATATAATCCTTTATAGCTATATATCAATCCCAGGAGTTCTTCAATTAATGTACTATTTTAGTCCCTCCCATTCCCTTTTCAAGGAAGGACTACTATAATGGTGTATGGTTTAGATCAGGGCTGTCCAAATTCAGTGCTCAAGGGCCGCCAACAGGCCAGGATGTAAGGATTTCCCTGAATAAGCACAGGTTAATAAGTTAATTAGTGGCTCATTCATTCTGATTGTCCCACCTGTGGTTAATCAGGACAATCCTGACATGCTGGCCTGTTGGTGGTCCTTCAGGACTGAACTTGGACAGCCCTGGTCTAAACAGGTGATTTTCAGCACCTCAGGACACACCAGCGTTTAAAGCTTTAAGAATATGGCTCATTAAAGGGATAGTAATGTTTCAAAATAAAAGCAGCTCCAATTAATCTTCATAGTATTTAGTCCACGACGAGTGTTATTTCAGTACTGTCAGAGTTGTAGTTCAAGAGTAATTGAATAATAAAGTATCCACCTCCAGCCCCTTTTACTGATGTAACACTGCTCACCTCAGAACAGAAAGCTGGTATCCAGATGGCTTGCAGAGAGGGATAATCTTCAATTAGCTTAATGGAAAAACATGAAAAACCTGTCAAGGTGGGCGGGGTTTTCATGGTTCTCTCAGTAAGAAGATTGTCCCTTGCTGTGAGCTGTCTGGTCTGATTCCACATCTGAGAGGAGGTGGCTTACACTAGGTAAAAGGGGTGGGAGGGGGATACTTTATCATTCAGTTACTCTTGAACTACAATGCTGACAGAACTGAAATAACACTCTCCATGGCCCAAATACTAGTAATTGGAGCTGCTTTTATTTTGAAACATTACTATCCCTTTAAACACAGGTAGACCAGTCAAAAGGACTGTTTCATTGATTATATACCTGTGATTAATTAGGTGTATCCTGAAAACCTGATCTTTTGCTTTGCCCCAAGGACTAACACTGAGAAATTTTGTTCTAGAGAAATGTTGTTCTACTTTTACTGAGGTCCAATTGATCTGTAAAGTGGAATTAGATGCTTTCTTTTCCTGTTGCTTAATGCCTCTTCTTATACATCAAAATATTCTACAGGCTTTTCACATAGCTTTGCTGCATTGTTTGCCTAACCTTAGTCATAAAAATATAACTGCTTCTAAGCCTTTTTCCTCTGCTGATGTTTTCTGCAAAGTACCATTAATTCTATATTCTGCCTTTGGGGGGTTTGTGTCCTATATGCATTACATTATTTTGCATTTTGCTGCATTAATATTCATATACTAATAACATATTTTAGGTGTATTCTGGTCTCTTACTTTTAGCCATATTTAACCCAGTTGTTACATGTCAAAGAACATATAACCCTTTTTGTGCCAGAGAGTTATGTGCAATGCATTGTTCTGGAACTTGATATACACCCCTTTCGGTATTCAGTGGGTTATATGCCATCCTGGGCTATGAAAAATTCTTTGTGAAGATCCTCTTTGTCTAAAGGCATCTCATCTCCCTCAGTGTTTAATGGCAATGTTCACCAGCTGCAGACGCTGAGCCCAGAGCTGAAATCATAACTCACTGCATTATGGTCTATGTTTCCTGCCTATCATTAGGTGGAAATGAACTACAAAATCCTCTCTCTCCGGTCAGAGATTTATTCCCCTCTATTTCTTATTTAATTTATGGGATAAGGCACAAAAAAACGTGCCTCCTTGATGTGATATCTAGAGGAATAATATTATACTAAGTATTCCTGGGAGAGGTTCAGTGAGAGTTTGTTCTGAGGCATGGAGCATACGATATTACTTAGCAGTGCTGGAGAATAACAATAGCACATCCCAGGGTACAGTAGACACTATTTGCCCAATGGATTACACCACCACTCTTAGGAGAGGTGACTCGCATTGAGGCTGATGTACTAAGTAGAACTGATCTAATTCTGGGGCAAATCAGCTGCACCATAGTGGGCAAATACAAATTCACATTGATTTAAATTGGACTTTTAACCACTTGAATGCTAGAGGTCTCCAGGGCATTGTAAATATAGAAGCTATATGTATTTATCAACTCGATTAAAATTGTCCTTATTTAGTCAGCTGATGTTAACGCTAGTTGGCACAATAATGTAACCGTCTGAGTGCCAGAGGAGAATGCAACTCAAAGGAATAATACGAAAACGTAAAGCAAAATTCATATCAGGTGAAAATTACCAGGTAACTGCATCTGCTAATTCAACGTTTTTCAACAAGTATGCAGCTGAATCATAGGCACTAGCTTATGGTGGCAATTCTTTTCTATGAAGACTTTAACAACAAAGTGAATGCTGAGTTTCAAATGCAAAGTTATGTAAATTGAAATGCACTTTTTCTCATTCTGACTGTGAGACTGTGAGTAACTATATATTTATGTATTTGTCTTTTGATTAGGTCATTGAAAACCTGTAACATTTTAGGGGAGCCCTGATAAACCCATATTACATAACAGGGGTGCCTTGAGTAAAAAAAAGATTAAGAATCACTGTGCTAAATATCATGCTCTAAGCAATAAGTTGAAGACTTCTCTAGTATTCATAGAAACATACACTTTGATGGCAGATAATAACCATTTTGCCCATCTAATCTGCTCATTTATTCTACTGTACAAACCTCAAACCTTATTTGGTCCTTGCCTTTTGTTCAGCCTAATGCATTCATGCTTGAATTCCCTCATTGTGTTAACCTCTACCACTTCTGCTGGTAGGCTATTCAACTTTTTTACCACCTTCTCAATGATGTAAAACTTCATTTATTAGATGAAAGGCTCTGTACTCCTATTTTTAGGCTATGATATCTCTTGTCCTAACATTTCTATTCCTTTGAAATGTACTTGTCTCCTGTACTTTGTTGAATCCCTTCATGTATTTGAATGTTTGCATCATTCACCATTTTAATAGCCTTTCTCTGAACTCTCTCCAGAATGCCTATATCCTACTGGAGATGGGGTCTCAAGTACTGTGCACAGAACTCTAGGTGAGGTCTAACCAAGGATCTGTAATGTGGCATAACCACTTTCCTCTTTATGATGCTAAGAAAGAGTGAGGGACTGCCTGGGAGGTGCTTTTGCTCCTAGGGACTCCCAAAATGGGGAACGAGGTGGCCCAGAATGCAACTGGTGGTCAGTTGCCTATTAGACCACCCCAGGAGGTGGGAAATATTAGAGAGGGTCAAAGGGCTCAGACCCTAAAAGGCCATCCAGGCAGCAAATCTAATCTTTGTTTGCTTGCTTGGGCCCTGGTCAGACATTGACTGTGTGGTCACTCTGGGCACAACCAAAGCTGGTGCATTTTGGGCCAACTCAGGCATTGACTTTGTGGTTAGGTCTGGCAACTGCCAAGGTTTGGGGCAGGCCTAGCCCACCAAGAGGTTACTGCTGACAATGGCGTCAATGACTGTGTGGTCGGGGCCAAATTGTCTATTTTGTATATGTTCATTGAAGGGGGGACTGTGGGGCATAAGCACCTTAGAAAGAGGGAGGCACTGCCTTGGAGAGAGTGCCACTAATGTGCTTTTATCCCAGGGGCTCACAAAATGATGTCTGGGGTGACCCAGAATACAACTGTCGGTCAGATGCATCTTGGGCCAACCCGGGAGGGGGGAAATTTGAGGGAGGATCAAAGGGCTAAGGCCCTTAAAAGGCTGTGTTGGCCAGCAGTTATACTAACCATTCTTTGCTTGTCCCACCTACCCACTCCTTTAGGTAAGCTGGAGAGGCAGAACGGAGGGCGAAAGTGAAAACATAAAGCAAGAGGATATGGGGGCTGTGATAAGGCAGTAATTCTGCATTCTTTACCCCCAGAAGGTGTTTGTTTTGGCCCTCGTAGGGCAAAGACTGTGTGATCAGGTATGGTCAAGGCCAAAGTTGTTGCATTTTGGACCTAGTGAGTCATTGACTTTGTGGTCAGGTCTGGCGATGGCCAAGGTTGGGAAATATTAGGGAGGGTCAAAGGCTAAGGCCCTTAAACATAGTACTAACCTTTCTTTGCTTGCTTGGGCCCTGGTCAGGCACTGACTCTCTGGTCAGTCTGGTCACAACTAAAGTTGGTAAGTTTTAGGCCTAGTTAGGCATTGCCTTTGTGGTAAGGTCTGGCAACAAGGTTGGCATAGTCCTAGCCCACTGGGTGGTTACGGTTGACAGTGGTGGCCACTGACTGTGTGGTTGGGGTGGAAAGCAGGGACTAGTGCCTGTGGTGCACTTGGGTGGAAGGGAGGGGGATTGGCACCAAGAGACGTCTTCTCATGATAGCAGCAAAGTGGGATGGCTCTGCTCTCCATTCGGTGAGGTGGGAGGTAGAAGGTTGGTAGACGCCTCAGACTGCCTTCTGTGCCCAGTCACAGCAGGGTGCCTGCTGAGAAGGAACAACCAAATGCAGGCGATATCTGGCTGTCACTTGGAGCTGAGTGCAGGAGTGGCTCAATAGCAGCCCCCCGGGGCTGCTATTAGTGTGGTGAGGGGAAGTTCCATGTTGTTAGTCTGTAAGCTCAGGTAGTAAATCTGTCTGTATTGTATTTGTTTGCATCCCCACTGCTTTGTTACATTGCCTGCCTAATTTTATCATCAGAAATAATTACTCCCAAGTCCCTCTGCTGTCACTGACAGCATAGTACCCTTAATACTATATTATGCCATTGTTTTTTTATGTCCCAAGGGCATTATTTTACATTTTTCAACATTAAACTACAGCTATCACACTCTCATCCATTCTTGTAATTGACATAAATCATTTGTCACTTGGCTTATTCCCCCAGGAATGTATACTCCTTTGCAGATCTTTGTATATCTGAAAAAGGCATACCTTACACTGAAGAACTTTTGCAATGACACTAATAAAAATGTTAAAAGAATGAGTCCCAGTACAGATCCCTGAGGTACCCCACTATTAACACGACTTTCCTCTGAATATTTTCCATTAACTGCAACCCTCTTTCTCCTATCACTCAACCATTACATTATCCATTGAACTATAGTTACATCCAGACTCAAACACTGCGATTTATTAACAAGTCTTCTGTGTGGGATAGTATCAAGTGTCTTACTGAAATCTAGATAAGTTATATCTACTGCTCCCCCACCCCAGTCTATTATTTTAGCAGTCACCCAGTTAAAAAAAATCTATGACTTTTGACGAGATTCCCTGCTGTAAACACATGCAGTTTACAATTAAAGGGGGGGGGGGGATAAAATTCCTATTTAAATAAAGAAGAATTTGGGGAATTTTAATTTGCCTCCTGTGGTGTAACTAGTCTTTACCAGTTCACCTTAACATCCCAGTCTTGTTCCCTTGCACACTTTTATTACTTACAGTTGTTCAGTGGAAATATTGTACCTTTACAGAAAATCTTCATGGAACCCAGTTTGAGAGCCACTGGTATAGTTCAGTCCACACACTGTTCACATTCATTTAGAATAAAATCTCTTATTCAGAAGAAAGTTCTTGCATATGTACTAATGTACATAAAATTGAGGTTAACCATATACTGTTTATGTATCCTGATTTTGGTCTTATTTGGAGATCTTGAATCCTTTGCATTTTCACTTCCAATAAGGACTTTCCCCACATTCCATGGTATCTAGGACATTGAGTTCAACCCTTGCAGGTTATACATAGGGTTTACTGTCACCGTCTCCTCTTTCTTGGACTGCCTTTGTAAGTACGCTGACATATCCATTTGGGTGTGTATGTGTGGTAGTAAAAATGACTACATTTCTTGAGTAAAAATGGATATAGTTTCAATGATGAAGACCTCTTTAGTATCCAAGAGGATGTGGGTCTGTCATTATACAGAGCTTAAGCTCTTAAGTTCTTGGTTACTCCTGACAATACAAGTGTAATAGATCTCCCTACATTAGTGAAGTTGAGTTAATCAGAATGAAAGATCCACTAATTCTCACTAGTAGAGTACACTACAATATCTATTTGTTTTGGCGGATTATTTTGCTAACTTTATTTTCTATAATTCTTACCTGTGTTCAGCCTAGAGAAAAAATGCATTGTTGGGGTACCCACATAATAAGGGGATCTACTTAAAGGGATAGTAATACTTCGCTTTAACTTTATTTTATTTTGTAGGTATTAAAAAAACATGAAGAATGATATAAGTCTTATCTCTCAAACCTTTATGGTTTAAGAGATATTCACAAGCAAAGTGTCCCCCTCCCGCCCCTTTTACTGATGTCACACTGTTCAGCCAAAGCAGAAGGGAGATGCCCAGGCAGATTGCAGAGAGGGACAATCTTCAATTAAGATAAGGGAAAAACCTGAAAAGCTTGTCAAGGGGGGCAGGTCTTTCATTGTTTTCATAGGAAGAAGATTGTCCCCTTCTGTTATCTGTCTGGTCTTACAACCATATTCACATCTGAGAAGAGATAGCTTACACTAGGCAAAAGGGGCGGGAGGGGGAAACTTTGCTTGTGAATATCTCTTAAACTATAAAGGTTTGAGATATAAGACTAAAATCATTCTTCATGTTTTTTTAATGCCTACAAAATAAAATAAAGTTAAAACGAACTATTACTATCCCTTTAAACTACTTAGACCCTGTATACTTGTTCTTCAATCAGTATTATTGCTTTAGAGATTTTAGGTTTAGTAGTTAGGGGCTTTAACCTCAGCACAGTCTGTATAATTAATTAATTTATTAATCTGTAATGAAATCACCTTTTTTTCATTTTTAGGCTGCCAGCACATATCAGCTTTTCACCAAAGTAATGGAATACATTTAAAGGGAATCCAATCATGTAAATCTTGTCAAGATGGTTGCTTCCAATGAAGAGAGAATTTCCAAAGGTGACAGGTCCTCTTTAAACAAGATCTGTGCCTGTTTTCCTAATCTGCTAAACAAGTAAGTCAGAGCAGCCCTTGACTATGTGGTCCATTCTAGCAGTAAGCACTGAGCTTCCTGCTTTTTTTCCTATTGTTAAAACAGCCCTGCCTTTTGGTAGTCATATGGTTACATTTTTAAAGAGGAGATCTCAGGTGCATTTCCAATATAAAATATATCCAGCGTTCTTTGCCTCTGTGGCCTCTCCCTGTAAATAATGTGTCTCACATGCAGATGGTCACACGGGGAGGCCACAGACAGCTGGTTGCATTTTTTCTGAGTTACCCCTGCAGTGGAACAACTGTTTCTCTCCACAGTGAAACGTGACTTCGTGCATCTCAGTCTCTAGCTCCAGACAGCAGCAAATCTCCATTCTTAGATAAATCAAAGCCTTTTTATTGTGCTTATTACTTTACTCATCAGGGTGTTTTTGAAATGTGTTGTGGAGGAGTCACTCACACTGTCCAAAATAATTCCGTAGCTTTATGAGGAAAATGAATAGTTTTTCACTTTGTGAATGCATTTCTTTCTATCTAATATGATTCACTGGAAGATGATGAGGTCCCCATCATTTTCTCCATCTCAGAAATATTTTTAGCCACTGTAGAGATATTCAGCAATAACCCTTTAAGTCCCAGAAGGGGTGTTCAATGCATTGCTAAGCATTGCATTGAAAACATCTCTGGTTCTTCAAGAGTTAACAAACTGCTATTTTGAAGGTGCAAAGACTTAATCCTTTAAATGCCAGATGCACACCCCTCTGGCACTCAAAGCATTAATGGAATAGTAACGTTTTATTTTACATTTCATTATTTTAACATTATTAATTTGTTTACATCATATCTTTGGTTTTAGTATTTATTTATAATCAGCTATTGAGTTTGTCTCTTTCTTCCAAACAGTGAAATGAGCTCCCCCTACCTGCAGTCAGTAAAAAGAGTCTGTTACTCATGTGTATCTACAAATGACCATAAGTGGTTTCTGCGCACCTCATGTTCTCATCACTCAGTATTCTCTGCTTGGTTAAGCATCCAGTATCTATGAAAACAAAGCAATGCTCACACAAAAGGACTTATTCAATAAGCTAAAGAGGAAAAAATCTGGGATTTTTAATCTCTTGAATACAAGAGGTCTTGAACATATTACAAAGCAATGTGTTAAAAATCTCTCTAGCATTCGAGGGGCTAAATCCACATATAAATAATTTGGGATTTTCATTTGTCCCCTATGGTGCAGTTGGTATGTTCCAGAAGTGCACCTCTTTAGCATATTGAGTTTGACCCAGAGTTCATGTTAAGAACATTTGAGGCCCCAGGTGAAATTGTGAATGGAGGCCCCAAATGTAGAATACATTTGGAATCCCTTTAAAGTGGAATTGTTACCTTGTAACAAAGGGGCAATTTTGAAATAACTGTCACAAACATGTGTATATTAGCCATTGTTTATTTAAAATATGTTTATAAGATATTTATTTTAACCCCTTAAGGACCTGCTGTGCGCATGCGACCACCACTTAAGGACCACTGACCATTTTTTTTTTTTTTTTGTGAATCTGATTTAGGCCTCCCTGAATAGAGTGCAGCGGCGCTGGGAGCCCTGAATAATAGGCGGTCCTGGCACGTCATGGGTCCTTATGGCTCGCCGACCCATGCCGTGCCAGGACTGTCAAAGGTATTTAAGGGGTTAATTTATTTCTCAGTTTATTCACATTAGACAATACTAACTGAGATGCCAGCCAGATACCAACATTCCAGATAAGTCTCCAGCTTATTGTGAAGCATTACATTAGATACCTCTCTAGCATTCCAGGAGTTAAATAATCTGCCCAGTAATACTGGTGCATTTGCATTGGGATTTCCCTGGACACAATCCACAATGTGGTGGGAGTGTCTAGAACATATGAGAAATTAGAAGATCTAGGTGGCTGGCTTCTCTGCTTAATGGAAAATCCACCCTCGACTAATGTTTTCTTTGCTAAGAAAAGATTTAAATGAGAAGAAAACTTTTTAATGAAAAATAAAATAAAAATTCTAGGGCTTTTTCATGCTGAGTAAAGTAAGAGTACTCCCATCACGCAGAGATGTGTGTTTCCAGACTTATTACAGTTTCAACTGTTAGGATTTTTTTTATATTAAAAGTGCCATTTAGTGGTCAAATTTCGGTTAATTACTCTTCCGCATTCTGAGGTGAGTCACTGATAACAGTTATCTACAGACGGGGATAGTAATAGTTTATCACTTCCTCTCAGTTTGAACATTTAGGAAACAAGTTAATATTCACTTGCTGATGGTTTGAAAGGCTATAACTTTTGAATACAACAACCACAGCAGTGGGAGTATCATTGTTTTACTCGGAAGGAAAATCCCTATTACAAATGACAAATAGGTTTTCATAAATAAAAATGTTCTTAAAGGGATAGTAATGTTTTATAATAAAAGCAGCTCTAATTAATCATCATAGTATTTGGACTTTGGAGAGTGTTATTTCAGTTCTGTCAGAGTTGCAGTTCAAGAGTAATTCAATGACAAGTAATTCAAGTATCCCCCTCCTGCCCCTTTTACTGATGTAACACTGCTCAGCCAGAGCAGAAGGGGGGTGCCCAGGTAGATTGCAAAGAGGGACAATCTTCAGTTAAGATAAGGGAAAAACCTGAAAAACTTGTCAAGGGGGGCAGGGCTTTCATTGTTCTGATAGGAAGAAGATTGTCCCCTGCTGTTATCTGTCTGGTCTATGGACTGCATTCCACATCTGAGAAGAGATTGCTTACACAGGTAAAAGGGAAGGAAAGGGGAAACTTTGCTTGTGAATATCTCTCAAACCATAAAAGCTTGAGAGCTAAGACTTATATCGTTCTTCATGTTTTTTAATTCCTGCAAAATAAAATAAAGATAAAACAAAGTATTACCATCCTTTTAAAAGAACTGTGCCTCCTAAGAAAAAGTTGAAATAAGTGCAGTGTCATTTTCAGTGAAGAGCATACTATATATCTGTGTTTTTATTTTCATGCTTACAGATTTTATCCACATAAAATGTTAAAAAGAATTTGTCAAGATTATTGTGTTGTTATGGCTATAGAAAGAGTCCTTAATCTCAATGAATAAAGTACGAAAGAGATTCAAAAATATATCTGTCTCTATTTTTACATAACAATTGATTGCACATATATCTATATATATATATATATATATATTAAGGTGTTTTTACTTTTTCCCTTCTCTGTGCCAACTGCACAGAGCAAATAGGTAATGTGCTTATTGTATTAATATATTTAACTCCAGCTACATTTTATTAATGAACTAAAACATTTGCATTGCCTCTTAAAAAATTTGCATTGCATCCAAAAAAATTTCATATAAATACATGTAGGACACGGTGGGAATTTTTATTACCGTTGCATTTTTTTTAACAGATGTGAATTTTTATTTTTAACTTTACATAGAAACAATATACAATTATATTAGCATTTCTAATAATTTACTAGTATTGACACTTTTTATTAGCAATGCAAATTTTTCTATAAGCAATGTGAATTTTCTATAAGCAAAGCCTTTTTTTAAATATATGTTTTAATATATAACAATGCTGGTGAAAAGTACCACAAATGTCTCAAAAAGTAGCAACTGAGACTTTTTTTATAGATGTTTGTTTGCATGTATAAAACATGTCATTATACATCTTTGTATCAGATGCATCTTTATGTATATCATCTAGCATAAACAGCACATAAGAACAACTGTTTGCTTTTGCCTTAAATAATTATTTATGCATCTCCTCAAATGATTCATACTCAGTCGCAAAAATCCACTCCAGTTCTCTCAGTTCATTCTGCTAATTAAAATGTCCTTCAATGGGCTTTTTTATGATAATCAGTGGGTGGTTTAAAGTAAGAAAGGCAGACTATCATAATTTACCTGACCCAGAGAAATTCAGAGAAGGGTAAATATATCTAACAGTGACTGTACTTTTTTATATAGGTTTTGGGCTACTTAGGAGTATTAGCATCCCAGTGTTGCAATTATTAAGATTTTATTTTTTATTTAGGACATATTGTCCCTTTAAGGTGACTATAAACATAGCTGAGAACTTGCCGGGTTTCACCCAGAGTCTCTGGATTTTGGGCAGTGTCTCCAGGTCTCCGGATGAAGCCTTAAGTAATCCTGGTTCCAGAGATCATTTTACGCTGCTGCATAGTTTCTTGTTAAAATGAGAAAAAATTAGTCGATTCTGGTGGTTGTGTCACAGAGGGAGACTGCCCAATGAAACACCAGCCACTGTCAATCATGGTGTTTCATTGGACAAGACAATAATGTGACTGGCTCACACAAATAGTGTGGGCAGAGAAGAAAGGGCGAAAGTGTCATGACTTCTGCATAGCTCCATCACATTGATGGAGCGGGAACAGCAGGAGCAGAGGAGGCAGACTGCACAAAAGATGGGGTGCTCACTACTTTTATTTCTTTGAGTGCCATTTGGTATCCAATTCATTGCAACCGTTGGATATCTCTCTCTGGATGTCAAACGGTTAAGTTTAATTATGCAAGTATTAACATTGATAAGTGTTAAAAATTCACATTAACTTACGGGTCAATGCATTGTAGACCAATATGTAAGTCTTGCACGTTAATCCAAGATTGTCTGAGACCAAAAGGAACTACTAGTACGTAAACCAATACTGTCTGAGACAAAAAGGAGCAAACCATACACTTTATAAAACATGGCAGCAATGTTTCTTGTTGGGTTGTTTTTTTTTTTTTAACCCTTTGAGTGCAAAAGGGGTACGGAACACATTGCTTTGCAATGTGTTCTGTACCCCTCTGGCACTCAAAGGGTTAATCTCCAGGTGAGCTAGATCTGAAAGTTCCCAGTATGACTATAAAGCATTACAACATATTGCTATATACTTATTTTACTATTTATAGAGCCTTTAAGAAATCATTCACTACACTTATTCTTAGAAAAATAAGACTTGGTTAATAACATAAATAGAATACACTCTTAAAATCTGCTCATATGGAAACAGAATTAATGATTTAGCAGGGGTTCATACCCTGCTTCTAAGTTGCTTCTTCTGAGGCTGTCTCAGTGGGTGAGTTGAAAATTATAGAGCATTTTCTTGAAATATCAGACTTTATCTGTGAAGACATGTGCACACAGAATCAGATGCCATTCATTAGGTCTATAAGAGGTAGAAATGCAGAAGATAAGCCAAATAGCTTGTTGTCCTAAGACACAGATAGGTAAGGCGACCAGGGGGTAGATTCACTAAGAGGTGATAAAGAGGTGATAAAGTAGAGGTGACTTCTCCAGTTTATTACTTCTCCAGTTCCTATGTTATTCTGTGGTGGTTATGCACTAAGATTTCTTCACCATTGGAGATCTTAGTGAATAGGCTCCATAGAATAACATAGGAACTGGAAAAGTGATAAACTGGAAAAGTCATCCCCAGTTTATCACCTCTTTATCACTGCTTAGTGAATCTCCCCCCAGATATCCCTGTAAATCCAGGACACTTATGAAAGCATAATTATGCAGCAATGCACAGGAATCAGTGCAAATCTGCAGTGTGTATATTTTACATAAGTGTTTTGTATTTAAAGAGATATTTGGCTTTAAAGCCATTCGGTACTCCAATAGCTAGAAAACCAGTGGTTGCCTACCCATGTACTAAGAAGAGCTGAAGAAATCATTTGGCATATGAAATGCTTGTATGCAACAAGTAGAAATTTCCCAAATCCCCATTGATTTTAATGGGGCTTTTAACCATTTGAATGCTAGAGAGAGCTCCAATGCATCAATTCTCAATGCATTGGAGACCTCTGGCTATCACATGGTTAGCATTGCATTGCCTGCTATCACCGTATTCATACAAACAGGACCAGCAATAATAGAGTGGTCGCTCTCTTTAAACACCCATATTTAAAGCCCTTGGTGCAATTGTACTGCATGATGCTTTATTAGTGCATTAAGCTGGCAAAAGCCCCAAGTTTCTGGGGAATGCAGAAACTTAACAGCACTGAGGGATATGTCGACAGATGAAAGATAAAAGTACCAAAACAGAACACTAGGTGGCAATCAAGTCTTTCACTAGAAGACATCTAGCACTGTGGAATGTCTTCATCTTCAATCCAAACATTGTTAAATTCAATGGAAACTTTTTTTTTCTTTATTTCTTTGAGGAAAAAAAAAATAGAGGAAGGGTTACAGCACTCTTGTATTGTGTGTAAAAGCAGAGCAAACATCTGGATGTAATACATAGGAGCCATGTTTCAATTCGGCACACACTGAAGAATCTGCAGTACTTGTGTTTTGTTTTTTTTTGGGGGGGGGTTGCATTGTTTTAACAAAACAATGTATCTCCATACTATCTGACCCTTTGAGTGCCAGAGAGTTATGCAATGAATTGCATTGCAATGTGTTGGATACCTCTCTTGCGCTCTGATGTTTAAATGTCAGATCAATAATATCAATAATGTAATCCTATATAATAATTCGCTAATTCGTGTGTAACGCTGCGACATGTGCAGTACACACTGCTGCGCGTGCTGCAGTCATGCGCAGTAGAGGCTGCCCGCGCCGAGTCTGATACAGAGCTGGGCGCTCCGAAGGAGCGTCCACCTCTGTATCAGCCTCGGCGCGGGCAGTCTCTACTGCGCGTGACTGCCGCACGCGCAGCAGTGTGTACTGCTGCGCTGTGGGACTGTGGCCCGTGTAACGGGCTGTTCACCTAGTAGAATATAAAGAAATAAAATCAATACAGCTTAAGCAGCTGTTTCTTTCAGGCATAACTAAGATATCTTTTGTTAAAAGTGAATTTTCTGAGTTTATATGAACTGTTGCTGTGATCATCATAAAAACACTTTGTGTTATGCATAAAAGTGTGATCTGGTTTCTCTGACCACATTATCCTTATAACAATATGTTGCAGGCTTGTAGAACAATTAACCCTTGTATGACAGAATGGTCTACAGTGCATTACTTTGCATTGCGTTGGTTACCTTTGGAGCATGCAAGGGGCATAGCTGGGAACTTTTATAATAGGGTCACCCGGAGATCTTTGTGTTATTAACCATTTGACTTCCAAAAAGGTA
This sequence comes from Rhinophrynus dorsalis, assembly GCA_037306005.1. Lineage (NCBI taxonomy): Eukaryota > Metazoa > Chordata > Amphibia > Anura > Rhinophrynidae > Rhinophrynus > Rhinophrynus dorsalis. Next base: position 143,675,435 of record CM074725.1, on the reverse strand, counting down.
CACAATGCATTGCTTTGCAATATTTTGCATACCACACTGGCACTCAAAGGGTTAAATGAAAAAAAGAAGAATATACTTACCAGCCAAAACTGGCTGGACTACAGTGGAGTAAAAGTTCTCTGCTCCGCTCCTACCGATCCTCAAGTACCCAGTAATGACTGCTGTCATTCTTTTCTTACTGATCTGTGCTGGTGTGTGCACACTGCATTGGCTCACTGAGGCCACCTGCCTGAGGAGGTATGCTACTGCAGTGTGTGAGCCTCATACAACATTACCATAGCCACTGGATTTCTATTTTCACTATACCTGGAGAACTTAACTTTTCACCAGGAGATCCAGAGACAGTGACCTAAATCCGGAGTCTTCGGGTGAAACCCGGCAAGTTCCCAGGTATGGCAAGGGGTCATTGAAATGATCAAATGCAGTGAAGTGGTTAACCCTTTCCACGGCATGTATGACTACTAGGGACACTATGCTCTCCCTTATTTGCATACCTGAGGACTTTATGGATTTTTTGCTCATGACATGGTCTCTGGGGCACAAAAGCTTTTTCTGTGACTGGATAATGCCCTGTTCGGCCTGCCCATTCCCACCACTTCTGCCCACTTTAAAGGCAAACTTGTCCTAGTTTAATCCCCATTCCCCCCACCCATATTAAGCCTCATCCATAATATGGTGCAAATCTTTTCATTTGCACACTCCCACCCCAGTCCCCCGACTCTAAAGGATGTTTATTTGTCTTTGCGCATTACCATTTGTATCAACCAGGTAGTTTCAGTCCTTACATAAGTGGGGATGTATAGATGACAACCACAGCGGTATGTTCAAGAATTGTTGTTAAAATTTGCCAATAGAGACAGGTCATATTTACAAAGATGTAAAGTCAAGTTTATAAATAAGCTGCTTCGGAGAAAGCTGTTTCTGAGAAAGTTAATTAATGAGAATATTTTTTTGTGCATACATATCTATCACTTATCAACATATGTGCTTCCATTAAGAATACATTATACCTAGCGTTAAGATTTAACCAATAAAACTGACTTTATTTTTGGTGAAATTAGCAGATTTATTAATATATATATATATATATACATATACATACTAGTTGAAGAGCCCATTACACGGGCCACAGTGCCACTGCCTGCCGGTCGCTGGGCAGTCATGCACAGTAGAGATTGCCTACACCGCAACTGATACAGTGCCAGCCGGTCGCGGTCAAGTCATGCTCAGTAGAGACTGCCCACACAGCGTCTGATACAGTGCCAGCCGGTCGCGGTGCAGTCATGCACAGTAGAGACTGCCCACACCGCAGCTGATACAGTGCCAGCCAGTCGCGGTGCAGTCATGCTCAGTAGAAACTGCCCACGCCGCGGCTTATACAGAGCTGGATGCTCCTTCGGAATGAAGGTTATGCATGATGGATGGTTGTAATCATTATGTCACTCTATAACTTGTTGCAGTGTCTGGATGTGGTCCATTCTACTGAAACCACTCCTTAAGCCTGCATGTTCCACAGGTTGTTCCACATTAAGTATTCTATCCATTCTCCTTTATATTACCTTTGTGGAAACCTAGCTAAACCATTGTCAAAATGCCTGAAACAAGGAATATATATATATATATATATATATATATATATATATATATATATATAGCCTCATGACATGTTGCAGTAATTTTACAGACCTTTCTTTATTACTCCAGTTTTACTACAACACAGGTCCAATACACGTTTGATAAATTAAAATATATATTCGCTACAGCCACTATTTTCGTGCTGCATGGCACTCAAAAGCTATTCTTTCCTGAGGTGGATGCTAATGACTGTACTATAGCTGTACTATCACAATGTCATTGGCAGAAAGACTTCCTTCATCCCATTGCCCTCTTTTCCTGACATTTAACCCCAGAAGGGGCTATTCTTCTAGTAACTGTCATTGTCCATCATCATTTAGAATTCCTGTGTCCTGCACATAGACCCTGCTCCAGACAGGCTAAATAGTTTCAAAGTTTCAACTGTATATCACTTTTTGGCACAGATCTAGAAAAGGGAAGGCTGATGTCCTTTTTGAAGTTCCCACTCCTGCTTGCCAGCAGGGGAGGGCTGGAAACTTGTGGCCTGGGGGGCAAATACAATCAAGTGGTCCATTTCTATTATCATTCCAGCCCACTGTCCCAGCCCACGCCACATAGCTTACAAAGGAAATGGGGCTACACTTCTGATACTACAGAACTTACAGTTGAAAGGGAGATTCACTAGTGATACCGCAGAGCTTACAAGGGAAATTAGTTATACTGCTATTGTAGCCCCATTTGGATTGTAGTTCTGTGTATCACTTATGTAGCTCCATTTCAATTGTAAGCTCTGTGGCATGAATAGTGAAGCTCTATTTATAGCAGCAAGCTGGAGACTGAGTGAGGCAGTGGTCCACTGGTCCAGACATATGACCGGCCCAGGGGGCAATTGCCTCCCTGCCCCCCAGGCTAGCCCTCCCCTGCTTGCCAGTCTTGTAAAGATAGAGGAACCAGCCTAGCCTTTTTTGGCTATCCAGGTATGTATCCTGGATAGGGATTGGTGAAGCTTTTTGCCTCAAAAGCAAAACAGCAGAAAAAGACACATCCCACTGAACGGGAAATTACTTGCAAAAAGTGCAGATTTTCTGCTTGTTTTTTTGCCTAGCTCAGTGCACTGAAATCAATGGGAAAACTGAATTTTCCACACCATGTGGCAGGCTTCTTTCTTTTCCTGCCGGCGTAGTATAAAAGGGGTGTCAGGTTCCAAATGAATGCAATTCTGTGTTTGTAAGAAAAAGTGAAAGCCCCATATTTTTCTCCTAGTTGTAGGATAGGCAAATAAATTATAATTGGAGTGTAGTTTACGGAGTTCTAGGCAGGAAAGCTGTTCTATGCATTTGGGGGGTCTGGGGGACTGTAATAGACAGGAAGAGAGAAAGAAGATTGTCCCCAAATACCCCCAAAATTCAGTGTGACTGACTGGGAAGACAAAGGCACCTGTGATCCAAGATCATTCCTGATCCGGCTGTTATTATCTCTGTGGTGGGGGTCTGGGGGTTTGAGAAGGGAGCAAAGGAGGATTACCTCTAATACCCCAAAATTCTGTGTGACTGAATGGGAAGACACAGGCAGCCATCATCCAAGTTCCTTCCTGATCTGGCTGTTATCTCTGTGCTTAGAAAGTCTGGGGTATGAGAAGGTGCAAAGGTGATTTACTCCAAACGCCCCAAAACTCTATGTGATTGATTAGAAAGCCACTGGCATCTGTGATGTAATTTCCTTCTGCTCTTGCTGTTATTTCTATGCTGAAGGAGTCTGGGGGTGTAAGAAGCGAGCAAAGGAGATTTACCCCAAATATCCCAAAATTCTGTGTGACTGACTGGGAAGTCACAGGCAGCCATGATACAAGTTTATTCTTGATCTAGCCGTTATTTCTGTGTTGGCAAAGTCTGGGGAAAAAAACAGTAAACAGGGAGTGTGTGTCACGGTTTGTTAAGACCCTCAGACACAGAGTTAGATAAAAAATCAACTTTATTGAAAAGTTAATGTAACCCCTTAGGGAAATATACACGTACACACGTATATCTTTAATTGGATAGAAATACAATGCAAACAGAGAAATATTGGCTCTACCGGTCCTGCCAATATACCGGGCAGGACAGCCAGGGAACAGGAACTTGAGGTGAGGCTTTACCGGCCTTGCCAATACCGGGTAAGGCAACCCACGGAAACAGGACTGGTTCTACCGGCCTTACCATATACCAGGCAAGACAGCCAATTAACAGGAAATGTGCAGGCTCTACCGGCCTTGCCAATACCGGGTAAGGCAACCCAGGGAAACAGGACAGGTTTTACCGGCCTTACCATATACCGGGCAAGGCAGCCAATTGACAGGAGAATAAACAGGCTCTACCGGCCTCGCCAATACCGGGTAAGGCAACCCCAGGAAACGGGAGAGGTTCTACCGGCCTTACCATATACCGGGCAAGGCAGCCCATAGACTGGGTGAATGCAACACCTTTAGTAAAGTGACTGATAGTTGAGTAAATAAGCTGCCAGCAATAGATATAATGAAGGTATGGAGCTAGCAATGCTCTCTTAGATGGAACAACATAACACATAGAGCAGTCAGGGTTGAATGGAGCGAACCACTAACCTGTACGTGGAACGCTATAATACTGGTACAGCCGGGTGGCTGGTGGAGCGAACCAGTACCCTGTATGTGGAATGCAATGATGTAGATACAGCCGGATGGCTATGGAGCGGACCAGTACCCTGTACGTGGAACGCTATACACTGAGAGAGCCGGGAAACTTAAGGAGCGAACCAGTACCCTGTACGTGGAACGCTATATGCATGAGACAGCCGGGTGGCTTGAGCACAGAGACAGCCGGATGGCTTGAGGAGCGAACCAGTACCCTGTATATGGAACGCTATACACATGAGACAGCCGGGTGGCTTGAGCACAGAAACAGCCGGATGGCTTGAGGAGCGAACCAGTACCCTGTACGTGGAATGCTATACACATGAGACAGCCGGGTGGCTTGAGAACAGAAATAGCCGGGTGGCTTGAGGAGCGAACCAGTACCCTGTACGTGGAACGCTATACACATGAGACAGCCGGGTGGCTTGAGCACAGAAACAGCCGGATGGCTTGAGAAGCGAACCAGTACCCTGTACGTGGAACGCTATACACATGAGACAGCCAGGTGGCTTGAGCACAGAAACAGCCGGATGGCTTGAGGAGCGAACCAGTACCCTCTACGTGGAACGCTATACACCTGAGACAGCCGGGTGGCTTGAGCACTGAAATAGCCGGATGGCTTGAGGAGCGAACCAGTACCCCGTACGTGGAACGCTATACACATGAGACAGCCGGGTGGCTTAAGGAGTGAACCAGTACCCAGTATGTGGGACGCTATACACATGAGACAGCCGGGTGGCTTGTGTTTCTCGTAAGCTAGCTGGCAAGATAACAATGTCGCCAAGGCGACTCAGGAACGTCTTGAAGGCAAACAGGACTGGACAGAGGACCAGCGGAAGGAAGCAGGAACCCGCAGGTGGACGGTCGACTGGAATCAGGACGCTGGAGAAGACTGGCAGCAGAAAGCGGAGGCTCAACTGGATCAAACGTCAGCAGGAACTCTCGAACTGGAAGCACTGAAACGGGTTAACACTGGTCACAGGAAACACAGCAAAGGCCCAGGATACTCATGAACAGTGAAAATCACAACAGCAAGGAGACAACACGAAAGGGCAACCAAAGGGTGCCCAGGCTAGGTTTAAATAGGCAATACAGGGCGGGCTGAAGACAGCCAGCCAATGGAGAGCCCCCTACTGGTGACAGACATAGAAAGAGAGCAATCACGGGCACCGTGATAGTGTGGCTTTTTGTTTTTGTTTTCTGTTGGCAGTGATAGGGGTAGAGAAAACAGTTAACCCTTTGCAATGCTTCCATACCCTTTTGGCACTCAAAGCGTTAATTAAAAAATATGTTTGATAGGTGACAGAAACAGGAACCCAGATGTGAGCTGTGATGGAGGCAGACTGATATAAGACAAGATAGTGTATTTTGTAAAGGGCCAGGGTAAGACCTCACACAATAAATTATATTGCATACTTTACAGTTAAAACACATAATAGCTGAGTAGGGAGTAGGAGTAGGAGTAGGGAAGGGTGAAAGGAGTAGGAGCATTGCATGGATGTGTGAGAGTAAAGTTATAGTCCAAAAACTGTCTACAGCCATGGTTGCTGTAGCGTGCACAATAAATGATGATGATACTTCTCCTCCTGAGGAGGCTGTTTGTCAAAATCACATAAAAAATTCCATCGCCACAACAATAATATTAATAAACCATTTAAGAACACTGAAGATAACAACGAGTCTCATTCTAGTGTTGATGGCATGGAAAGTGTAACAGTTCAATAACTCCTGTGTCTGACAGTGAAAGTAAAAACACCAGTACTTAAAGTAATGGAGAATGTGCTGAAAATCCCTCTAAGGGAAAAAGTAAAAAGAAATTGTTTGACATGTCAAAAAGCCTAGGGGAAATAGTGGGGAAGAAGTGGTGGACAGTGCTGAGGATGACCTAATTATTGATGACTAGTTGAAGAGCCCGTGTACACGGGCCACAGTGCCAGCCAGTCGGGGGGGCAGTCATACACAGTAGAGACTGCCCGCGCCGTGGCTGATACTTCTGAGTGCCCCGCTCTGTATCAGTCGCTTCATGGGCAGTCTCTACTGCGCATGACTGCAGCACGCACAGCAGTCTGTACTGCTCATGACAGCATTGTTACAAAGTATTTAGCGCATTATTATATAGGATGATGTTAATCTAGAATACATCCCTCCATCATCCTCCTCTTCTTCAGATACAGATGAAACTGAGAGTGAGGGTAATGATAACCATGGTTTGTCCTTCTAACCTGTACCTGTAAGGTTGGATATTTTGCAGTTCCTCCACGTTTCTCCTCTGCTAGTCATGATGAATTCCAGAAAACATTGGAACATATTCAATGCACTTTTTGGTGGTCAGGCATGAAATCTAATATTGAATCCTTTGTGCTCTCATGTGATGTATGTTCCTAGGCTAAGAACTACAAACTTGACTTGCAAGCTTACACCCTCATTTGAATGTTTTTTCTTGTCCTTGACTTCATTCTGGCTCTACCATGTGATCTATGTTTCAGTACTATGCTTGTGGTACTTGATAGGTTCACCAAGATGGCATATATTATACCCACCATCAACTTGCCTTCTGCCTTTGGAATTGCAACTCTCTTTATAGGAGATTTTTTCCATTTACACAGTCTTCTTAATTTTGTGACTTCTGACGGGGTCTCACAATTTACACCCCACTTCTGGGACACCTTGTATCAAGATTTGAAAATGCAACAGTCTATATACACAGCCTTTCGTTTTATGTCCAATGGAGTGCACAAAACAAATCTAAACACATTGTCTATGATCTAGCACTACCTACATCCAGGACAAATGGGTTCAACTTCTCCTGTTGACAGAATATGCCTCTAATAATTACATACACTGTTCCCCTGGCATGTCTCCTTTCCAATCTGTCTGTGTATTTCATCCCGCTCAGTTATCTGGATCTTCTGTTGTTAGTCTAGTTTCTATGGTTCTGAACATTTTATCATCATTTCTACATTTCTCTTTTCTTCAAAAATACTCTTCACACAGTACAACTTTAAACTCTTGTCCTTCCAAAAATCTGGCTCCCAAATACATCAGGTGGCAGGAAAATGTTAGCTTTATGCATGTACAAGGTTGTGTATTTTTTGGTATTGTGCTCATTCTCACGAATAAGATGCAATTCACTTTCGACTTTCAGCTTATAAAAAAGTGACATTTCCTGACTAACAGTGCTCTGTTATTCTGATGTCCTCAGAGTAGAAGCTAGCATTATTTCCTGTGGTCTTCCCTTCCTTGTTTTTAACATCACTGGACTGACTTTGTCCTTGATTAATGGACTTTTGAACCTTCACTGCCTGCCTTGATCCAGCTTGTGCATTGGACTTCTGAACCTGTTCTATCCACCCAGGTCTTTGGCTTGTCTATGATAATCAAACCTCTGCTGCCTGCCTTTGACCTTGGCTTGTCTTTCAGTTCCAAGTTCTGTTTCTCCGGCCTGCTTCCTGTCACCTGGGCCTACTTGTACCAACTTGAATATTGGTGTTTTTTGAGGTACTTCATTCTTCACATTAGAGATCAAGTTCCTCTAGTGGATGCAGTCGTCACATCTGAAGTCAAGTTCAAATGGTTCAGGTTATCTTACTTCATGGCCAGTACCTTTAACATGGCTAGTAGCACCTGCTACTTAGCTTTTGTCATTCTGTGAAACAGATGTCTATGTTATTATTTTAAATGAAGGTTTAGCCAATCTGAATGTAGAGAAAGCAATCACATGATGGTTTATATGCTCCCACTGATCTGTGAATCAGATCTCAAAACTTGAGCACATATCTGTTCATTAACCCCCTGGGATTCAAAACATTGGAGACCTTGCTAACATCCAGTGGTTACCTCCAGCACTGAAATGGGGATATCACGGTTTTTGATGAACACTCAGACCATATCGGTAAGGTTAAAATTACTTTATTGGGATACATACACTTAGTTAGGCCCTTAGACACACACAAACAGAACATATATATATATATATATATATATATATATATATATATATATGTACAGCAATAGCAAGCCAGACTTAGTAATATATGATGAAATGGAGACAATCACTGGCAACGAGGGTTCTAGCTTGAACCAGGGTGACTGATGGCAATGCAGCCCAGGAACTCACAACAGGACTTAGGTGACAGGTAGTCCAGGAGTAGATGACTGGCACAATCCAGACTCCTGGGAGGCGCAGAACCCAAGAGGAGCAAGGCAACACTGACCCTGGCACTTGGACCACAGTGAGACCGAGGCAACAGCTTTAGTAGGCAGCACTGACCCTAGGATTAGGGTCACAGGTCACAGGGTCACCAGGGCAACCGCTTATAGTAGGCAACGCTGACCCTAGGACTAGGGTCACGGGGAGACCAAGGCAACTGCTTAAGTAGGCAAACCCTAAAACGCTAGGGGTGGATCGTAATATATATATACAGAAGGCAACCAGTGTCCCCTCACACTGAAGGATGGTATAACGCAACCGCTGGCTCTTGAGCCCAAGGCTACTGCAGTGAGGAATGAAGCACTGACCCTACCTGGAGGATCCAGGCACAGCAAGGGTCAATTGGAAACACCCAGAGAGATACTGCAACTCTCAAAGGGAGTGAGCCCAGTGTTGATAGGGAGGTGGACACAGAGAGTGATCAGTGTAACACAGTCAGTGCTATGAAACATTGTACCGGTACTTCGCGTGTGCACATCGCCTGAGGTGGTTAAGAGAGCAGCTAAAGCACGAATGCTCAGCCGATGGTCGACAAGAATAATAGCACCACGCAGCACACACCGACTTGCATTACGGAAAGGCCACAGCGGGTATCACTGGACCAAACGGAGGCAACCAAGAGGTATAGCCACGCACAAATGGCAACAGCGCGGTAATCAGCCTGACACGGTCAGTAACGGAAGGGGTACTCAGCCAGGTACGGTCAGCACCGGAGCGTGTTCTCAGCCAGATACGGTCAGCAATGGAGCAGGTTCTCAGCCAGATACAGTCAGCAACGGATCGGGTTTTCAGCTAGATACAGTCAGCAACGGAGCGGGTTCTCAGCCAGATACAGTCAGCAACGGAGCGGGTTCTCAGCCAGATACAGTCAGCAACGGAGCGGATTCTCAGCCAGATATGGTCAGCAATGGAGCAGCAGCAACATAGGAAATTCAGGAACGTCGTCAGGCAGGCCAGGTCATACACGATCAGAGAGATACAGAACAAACGTCAGGAACTAGTACACCACGAAAGGGCACTACAGTGTAGACATGACAGAGTGTATAAAGGCTATCACTGGGCAGCGACAAAGATACCTGGCCAATCAGAGCAAGGTAGTGTAATTAGGAAGTCAGAATGTCGTTGCCTGCAGCCAAGAGCACGGGCACAGTGATAGGGGACTACAGTATGGAAACCCTTTTTTCGCTTAATCAGTTTAATTCACATTGTTTTTTAACTCTTATTTCTACTTTTTTTTTTGCTGTCCATAGGGTGTACCTGTTGGTTAAGGGGTGTCAAAAGACCCCAGACAACTCAGCTTTTAAGAATCACAATATCTTTGCTAAGATGTTACAATATGCTTTTGGTGATTTTCTTCATTAGGTAAAAAGCAATAGACTCTTTAAAAGTTAGGTTGTCTCGGCCCATCGAGATGCAGTTTGACACCACTTAGAGATAGATGGCCAGTACACACACATTTTTTCAGGCTCCAGAAAAGACTGCTGATTCCTGGACAGACTGTCCTTGTAAGGTTTTAAAGAGATACAGATTAGCACACGTGCCAAGATAATGCTCTGCTAATGGCTTAATTTAGATAAAGAAAACCACAAGGGAAAGAATGAGAGATTACTGCACATAGAGAATTAGCCATAGCTAAGGTAATGCAGCATGACAGAGATGGTAAGTGTTCTCGTGTCCACTGATACACGATTAAGACCTGCAGTTCAGTAAAACTACTTGACCTCCGATACATTCCTATGATACGCATGTAGTGGTGTATAAATTAAATTATTGTAAGCGGTGCAGTGATACATGCAGTGATACATGCAGGTTTTATACTATCCAGTGATATAGGCAGTGGTTTATGCACTTTTATAATGTCCAGTGGTACATGCAGGTATTTATACAGTCCAAAGATACATGTAGTGATATATATATATATATATATATATATATATATATACACAAAAAAAGTTCACAAATATAGTGCAAAGAGTGCTCTATCTATAATATCTCTTAACCCTTTGCGTGCCAGAGTGGTACGGAATGCATTGCTTTGCAGTGCTTTCCGTACCAATCTGGCACTCAAAGGGTTAAAAAGATTCAGCTGCCTTTATGTCCACTGTGATCTTGGAGTAAATGACCACAACCAAAAAAAAAAAACAAGTATAAAAATAAATGCAAAATGGACTAGGTGCTCATATCTTAAGTATGTAAATGACAAAATAAAATATACATATGATGGTACAAAAATCATAAGAGTAGCATTTTATTGATACATATAACACTCATAAAATATATTTTACTAGTAATATTCTATAATATATAAAATCAATATCAATCTATTTAATTATACTCTGTTACTAGTACTAAATAAAAGTCCCAAACAAAGCTATTAATATAGATCAGGAATTTACCAGCTTCAAATGACTGTTGTTACAATATCCTTATATTAAGGATGAATACAGTTCAATTAAGCGGGCTGGATTCTCACTTCCCGTCTCATACACAGTGTATGTGATAGTAGATCTTCTATTTAAATTCGGTGATATATACCTCCGCTTGATACTTATTGGAGTCCGTTCTGCTAGAATATGCCTGTGGGCAGGATTCACCACCTCTCGGCTGTATAACAGTATATGTATGGTCGCGGGCAGGGTATAACGTCCTCCCATCTCTACAGCAATGTTTTAGCTTCTTTAGCCTTTCAGGCAGGAAAGGTTCCAATGCTGTATAGCGTTGTAGACAAATTACATTTAAAAAGTCCCATGCAGTTGTATGTATGACTAAATAAGAATGTTTTATAAAGGAATTGCGTTATGAAGACAGACACTACAGAAGATATCCTAAACAGAAGAAGCCATTATGTGCATTATCCAATGCACTGAGTACTTGTCGAGGACCAATAGGGTTGTTTTTAATGACTGGAATGTTGACTTTTTAGTGCATAGCCTTCCAGCTCCAAAAAGGTGTGCAATGCAATGAAAAGCATTGCGTTACACAGTTCTCCATCAGTGTGAGTGAGCAAGTAAGAGCGTGTGTGAGCATGACCATGTGTGAATGTTTTGTGTGTAGTGTGTGTTTTGTGTCAAGCGTTTTGTGTATAGCATATGCATTTTGCGTTTAGCGTTTTGTGTATATTGTTTTTCGTATAGCATTTAGCAAACAGAGTTTTACATACAGCATATTGCAAATAGCATCTTGCATATTGTGTATACCGTATAGCGTATAGCATTTGACTAATAGCATTTTGTGTATATCGTGGTGCATATAGTGTATAGGGTTTTGCGTATTGCAAATAACATATGGAGTTTTGCGTATTGCGTTTTGTGTATAGCATGTTGCATATAGCATATTGCATTGTGTGCTTTGTGTTTTTTGTGTGTATGTATGCATGCATTGTGTCTTTGTGCGTTGTGTGTAGTGTATGTATTGTGTTTGAGTGTGTATTTGTATTGCATGTGTATTGCATGTGTACATGTATTGTGTGTGTGTGTGTCTAAACATGTCTTCATTGTAGCCCCTGCATGTCTTTGCAGAGATTTTCACAGGAGTGGCCCACTCCATAGTTGGGCCAATGGGACAGGCAGTATAGAGGAGGTTTGTAGAGATTTTCACAGGAGTGGCCACGAAGGGCTATGCCCCCTGGTCACTCCTGTCAAAATCCCGCCCCATAGTTAGACCAATGGGACAGGAAGTTTAGAGGAGGTTTGAATAACCCCTCCTTACCACAGACCCTGGATGTATTTGCCAGGGCTGTTTAACTTGTTAATTTGTGTCACATGACCTCCTTTTTATTAGTATAGATATATATATATATTTATATTTAAAACAGTAATGTGCACATTAGCCACATAATGAGCACTGTAGTCATCTCATGAACATGTTCTCCAAATGAATGTGGCTAATGTGTGCAAGTCTTTATAGCTAATGAGATTGATAGCCTTATATATCTTACCCATGCAGGGTTTCCTTGCAGTTAATGTAAGTTGTTGGCAGTGGTCTTATAAAGACTACTTTCCCCAGTGATTTGTTGTTTTCTATAGTGTGAATTACTTTATTGTGGTTGGTTTACTTTGGTTACTGTGGCTCTTAAATTCTTATGTATGTTTATCAGGTTATCCAGTGTTGTTAGGGTTTAGGGCTAATGTTAATGTTTAGCATTAAGAATATAATTAGATATTCGCAATATGGCTTAGAAATCCCACTTATTGTTATGGTATAGAATTGTCAAAGTTCAGTGTGAAATTTAGAGTTTTATTTTGTTATTATTTTGTTTTTAATTCGGGTAGTATTTGAGTTTAGGATTACAGTTAAAGGACAGTATTGAAGTTTAGTTTTCACATTTCGAATTACACTTCTGGTAGGATTAGAGTTTAGGTTTAGGATCTGCACTTTGGGAAACCATCAGAATTTATAGTTAAAATTTAGGGTTGAGATTTAGGGTTAGGTCTTAGGGTTATGAAAAAGGTTAGGGTTTTATAGCTGTGGAATCTGTGGATAAGATTGGAGTTAAGGAATTATGGAGACAGGATTAGAGTTTAGCGTTAAGGTGCACATACACAAAGGGATTTTGGTTGGAGCTGACAGCTATGAAATTGCTGAGTGGTCAGATTGTTGTTGTTTCCTCCCAACACACATAAGATCAAATCCAGGTAATGTAATGGCTCTTGAGCCCTTAAGAAATGGACAGCAGGAGAGTGGGAGCAGAGACATGAAGGAGGCAGGCAGGGGGGAGATGAGAAAAGGCAGAATGACAAAGATGAATCCTTGAGAATATAGGCAAAAAAGTTATAAAAGAAATCAGTATACAGTGTGGGCCCAAGTAGCAAGCCATCTGCTAGTAGTTATTGGTACTAAACAAATCCCTCATCTTTTCTTATCTATACTGAACAAGTCCAGTATTAATGGTGAGGGGAATAAATTAAGAAAACCATAATGGAGTCCTTCCTGTGAATTAGACAGGACAATAACAGCAAGGGGTTCTTCACATCACTAGCGAGTGAATAGTTAGACAGATAGATATAGTCTCTGTATCTTATATTCTGATGAACAGAAGACACAGGGGCATCAGTTAAGATTTAGAAATTTAGTTTTTGTATGCAGAAAAGGAAATTATTTTATTGTAAGGGCAGTAAGGCTTTGGAATTTCTTTCTCAAGAAGGATCTATTGGCAGATACAGTTATAAGTTAAATCATGTACTGGATCTACTTAAACCAAGAACAATATCAAGAATTACAACAATTTGTTCCAACACAGGTAAGAATAACCAAGCAAAATTTGTGATTATCATTTTGAGAGATATGAGGGGCATGGGAAAGGGGAAGAATAAAAGTAGGGGAGAGGATGAAACGGTGTAAAAAATAATTGGGCTATCAGAAGTGGACCTATGGTGGGTAGAGGAGCATGGAAAAAGCATAAATAGAGTAAGCAGGTGTGAAGGTACACAGTGTGTGTGATAAATAACATCTGGGGGCACAACTGTATCTAAACACCATGACAACCGAAACCATGTACTGCCGCTGTCACTACACCCCTTGTCTAGTCCCCACTAAGGACACATGACAACTTGCTGACAGTTTAATAGTAATGATGAACCCTCCCTGTCAGCATCTTAGCATATTCTGCGGGATAGAATCTCCTCAGATGCCGCTTGATGACCTCGTATCAATTCTCCTCCACCACACTGGCATGTGTGGTCAGTCCACCACTCAGTGTGAAATGGGTAGAGACGAACTGCCATATCCTAACATCAACAGAGTGGCTATCATTTGGCGATGGAGGTAAGGATGAACGAGATGGACAGGCAGAAGATGTAGTTGTTACACTAGAGGAAGATGGTGATGTTGATGGCGAACTAGTTGTTTCGCTCATCATGGAACTTCCTGTGTCTGTCTGGATTTCTTTATCCTTCCTCCTCTTTGATCTCCACCTCACCTCTTGTTGCCTTTCTGGAGAGTCAGGGGGTACAGAAATAGCAGTGCTAGATTTCTGTAATGGGTGTTTGGCTTTAACATGTTTGACATAAATGTAATGGTGTCTGTGTTTCATGTGTGATATCAGGAAGGTTGTTCCAAGGTTTGTTCTCTCCTTTCCCCTTTTCACTGACTTGTCACAAATTTTTCACAGTGCCGTTGGTGATGATGACTGTACTGTGCCTGCCCCAAGAGAAAAATAGTCCCACACCCATGAATTCCAGGGTGAGTGAACAGGTGGAGAAGAATGGACTCTTTCTTCTTGTCCTCTACATTCCCCTTCACTGTTTTGGGCAGAGGATGATGTTCCTGATGTTGCTGCTACTGCCTCAGAACTGGCTCAACTAGGACCAGGAGTATTGCTGTCACTGGAAATTGGAACCTGTCCTAGTCCCTCATCACTTGTTGACCCCATTCCCACTGTGTCCACTGTGGTCTGTGGCACACTAGCCTGCCCCTCAGCATCCGGTTGCCCTTCCTTCTCAGCAGCAGCAGTAGGATTTAGAGCAGTTGCAAACTCCACAAATTACAAAAGCTCACTGCTGGTGGTGGTGGTGATGCCCACCCTCATCCTTCTCTCCCATTCCTTCTCAGTTTCTGATAAAAAGGCCATCAATGACTCTTCCACTCCAGCTTCTCCAGCACCACCACCACCACTAGTCCCTATGTGCTGCTGCTCTATTACAGACATCTCATTGCTGCTTGGAGGAGGTGACGAGCAATGTGACAGAGGGTCCCCTGCTGTCACACTTGTAATTTCTTTTTGATGTGAAGAAGGCAGACTGGCAGCCCTAGCAGCAGGCACAGGCAGCTCATCTGTGCTTCTGCTGTTGGTGGTATTAATTCTAAGCCTGCTCTCCCCCAACACCAGTTCTGGCCTCTTATGGATCATGTTCAGCTTGGACACTGTAGTGAAGGGAAGGGGACTCCCAGAGCCAGAGGAATGGTGTGGGCTCCCTTGACCACTGTTCTGGACACTCTCAAATGCTTCCCCTACCACTCCCCTACCACTAGTCCCACAGTCTGCTTCACCATCACTGTTACTACTAACACCATGCATATCAAGTTCAGATGCAGAGTCTTCCTCCTCACAGTCACTAGTAATAGGAGGATATTGATTACTATTACCCCTCCTTCACTGCTAACACTAACAAGCTGCTGCACCTGCTTAGAAGTAGTACTAGCACTGGTGGGACTGCTTGGGGATGGCAAGTGTGACTTAGGATCCCCTGCTCTCACACTTGGCATCATCTTCTCCCCCCCCTCCAGAGTATTTCAAGACACACTTTAACACTGGCAGCAGGCACAGCACTGGTGGCACTGGCAACAGGGGCAGCATATCTGATAGCAGGCACAGTATTGGTGACAGCAGGTTCAGCACTGGCAGCAGGCTCAGCACTGGTTTCAACAGGGGCAGCAATGGTGGCAGCAGAGGCAGCAAGTCTAGCAGCAGGCACATGCAGCTGAACTGTCCTGCTCTCACAAGTACTACCCTTTTCTCCCTCCCTTCCCATTCCCTTTTCTCCCTCCCTTCCCATTAAATTCCCCAAAATCCATTGGGGTGATTTAGGGGGACTGGACTGCATTGGTTCAGTAGTGCTCACTTCCTCCTCCGATTCAGTAGCCATATAAGGGTCTTTCCAGCTCCTCCACTGATTATTTTTCAGCATGCTCATAGTGATAACAGTCAATTTTGCCAAAATATCACAGCAGAACAGCACAGCACGTCTACCTCACTCTGTAGCTGCTTCTATTGTGTTTGATTTCTGCAAATACCTCATGTTTTTATAGCGAAAAGGCAAAAACCACGTAAATCAGTGGGCGGAGACTTTCTAGCCATTGAAAAAAATGGCAAAATATTTTAGCCAATGGGCGGAAAATGCAAAAATTGTAATCGCTAGTTGTAAAGCGGATTTTACAGCGAAAATACAGACAACAATGTAGTTTTCGTGGAGTTTCTCATGTTAACACGGCAACATCTTTCTCCCATCCCTACTAATGATGTCAGTTGTTAGTAACTCCTTCACTGCCTAGGAGGTCTGTAATAAATTATTTAGTGGAATTTTCAAAAGTAGATAGGGATGAATTAATATTTGGGGAAATGTATTTAAAATAGACATCAAGATAGATGTTTCTAACTAGTGCGAAGGTCTTAAGAATATTGTGGGGAATATCCGGGAATGATAGCAAAAGGGACTCCTAATTTGAAAGACTATCTGGTGAGATTTGAGTATTGTAGATACAGTGGGGATTGTTGGCTGAATTGAGCTATGCCATCAGGGATTTATAAATGCAGAATATGCAAAGCATGTAAATATGTGAGAGTAGATTAAAGATCCGCTAATTATGATGGAGCTAAACAATATGTGATTTGTCAGTTTATTAATTGCAAAACAGAAGGGGTGGTGTATCAAATTATGTCCTTGTGGATATATATATATATATATATATATATATATATATATATATATATATAGATATAGATATATAAATATATATATGTAGTACTGTGCAGAAGTCTTAGGCATGTATAAAAAAGCTGTAAAGTAAGAAATATTTCAAAAATAGACATGATAATAGTTTATTTTTATTAACAAAATGCAAAGTGAGTGAGCAGAAGAAAAATCTAAATCAAATCAATATTTGGTGTGACCACCCTTTGCCTTCTAAAACAGCTTCAGTTCTAGGTACACTTGCATACAGTTTGTTAAGGAACTCGGCAAGGAAGGTTGTAACAAACATCTTGGAGAACTAATCACAGTTCTTCTGTGGATTTAGGCAGCCTCAGTTGCTTCTCTCTCTTCATGTTATCCCAGACAGACTCAATGATGTTGAAATCAGGGCTCTGTGGGGTCCATACCATCACTTCCAGGACTCCTTGTTCTTCTTTAGACTGAAGATAGTTCTTTATGACTTTGGCTGTATCTTTGGGGTTGTTGTCATGCTGCAGAATAAATTTGGGACCAATCAGATGCGTCCCTGATTGTATTGCATGATGGATAAGTATCAGCCTGTACTTCTCATCATTGACAATGCAATTAAGTCTGACCAAATCCCTAACTTTGCAGAAATGCAGACCCAAACATTCAAAGAACCTCCACCATGCTTCATTGTTGCCAGCAGACACTCATTCTTGTACCGCTCTCCAACAAACTGCTTTCTGCTACAGCCAAATATTTCATATTTTGACTCATCTGTCCAGAGCACCTGATGCCATTTTTCTGCACCCCAGCTAAACAATATGTGATTCATCAGTTTATAAACTTAAAAAACGGAAGGGGTGGTGTATCAAGTAATGACCTTGTGGATATATATATATACTATATATATATATATATATATCAGTTTTGTTGTGGAACCAGGCACCCAGGCCATTGATTTTGATTGGGAGAGTGCTAGGGCTTACATGTTTGGTATATATATATATATATATATATATATATATATATATATATATATATATATACATGGTAGCGCTCTTAACTTTATCAAACTGCTACAATGTATACTTAGTAAACACAATATTGCAATACACAAGAAGTATTACTACTTTATGCTCTATATCTGTTACGATATCCTTGATATCTTTCCTTGTGTGTATTTGGTACCATAGATAAATAATATTTTATTAATATGTAAAGATATTTAGATCATTTTACTTATATTTGTGGTGCTATACCGCATCCATGGAAGCATGACATGTGGTTACATTAAACGCTATTTATATTCTATATTGAGTGTATTGTTATTTTGTACATAGAGTCCCAGTTTGCCACTGAAGCACCAGACTATACAGTATAACATTTCAAAACTGTTTACGTAAGTTGCATTGACACACCTTACACTATGTCGAAGACTGCAACACTAAGTGATGGACAATGTTTGACTATGCTTAGGATGTACGCTATGCATGTTATTTGTTTAATGCCATTCATCATGCTTGTGATTAAGCTCTAAATCCATCCATATAGACACAACTAACATCAATGCTACTAACCCCATAAATCGCTTCTCTCATATGCTTTATCTGGACGCTACTCCATCACACTTTGCTTGTTAATCTCTGTCCGGATTAAATTTATGATTGAGCTTTCTGCTTCATTGTTATATTACATTTTAGTAGACACTCACTTTATACCCCTATAATCACTTGACCTGCTGAACTTCATTTCTATTTATCATGATGAATCTATTGCTGGACAGGATTTACTATAGGAATGGGTATATAGTTTTGTTTTTTTTTTTGAGGGGAGAAGATTTTCTTTTATTGGTCACAGTATTGTTTTTTTAGTGCAGGGGGTGGGGGAGGATAAGGGCTAGGATTTGATTAATCATTTCTGGAGTCCTTGTTTATATTACATATGTTTAATAAATTATTAATTTTTTGTTGACTTGATATGTTTTTGAGAAGAAGAGTGCTTTAGTAGGATACATTTTTAACTTCAAAGTAGTGGAGGCACTTGGGCATGTGCATGTTTAAATGTGGAGTTATATTATTAGAATATTAAGAAGGAAGTCAATGTTTTATAGCAACTAAACCTCTTTCATTTGATGGAACATTATCCCATTTCTAAATAGACACTAAGTTGTGGAAAACAAGATAGAGAAGGATATCCATAAAGGTGAGATGTGTCTACCCACGTATGGATTAGCGGTAAGTTTGATTGTGCCACTTTCACCTGCTGAAATGGCCATACATTAAGGTAAATTGTGTAGTGTTTCAACCCAGTTCTTTCTCTTAGTCACTTTTGAAGTAGCACCTCCTAATAAAAATAACTGAACACTTAATTTATTATGGCTATAAATCCTAAAGGCTCCTATGGAACTGAAGAAGTGATATCACAGGAGAAGTCATCTCCACTTTATAATCTCTTTATCACTCCTCAGTGCATAAACCCCATTGATTCTGTGGGTATCACACATTATAGCCACTGAATAGAATATTGGTGTGAACTTAAGGTTTTTTGTGGTCCTTTTAAAATCACTATAATTTTGCTTGGTTTTGACAGAGACTGATTGGAATAACTAGACACAATCAACACTGCAACAGTGCAATGTGTTGGATATCTCTCTACAATTCAAGGACTTCAAGGCTCCATTTAAATTATTGGCAATTTGGGGAATTATTATTTTTCTATATGGATCAGTTGGTTAACTCCAGAATTACACCACTTATTCTTTGTGCACATGACCCCATTTACATTTTCAAAGCAGGTAGGGAATTTATGGGTACATATTAATACAATTGATACAAAGGGGGGCCTCGAGATATGGAGGTAACATACCTGGGCTGTTTCTAGGTACTGCTTGGGGGTCTTAAAAGGAATACTGTTCTGTTTGTGTTACATGAACCCATGATGATCTGTCGTTTTCGTCTTCTAAGTAGAATCTGAAATGCATAGCCACATTCTTGAAGTGGTTTGGTTATTCTTCTCTGCTTGACTTCCTTTAAAGGAGCAGTAAACTTTTTTTTATGAAAAAAGATATATTGTAGGATTTTTCCTATTGAGTAAAATAAGGGTACTCCCACTGCCGAGAGATTTATATTTCCAGAGTTATTACAGTTTAACCCCATGTTTTTTTACATTAGCAGTGCCCTCTAGTGTTCGAATTCTAATTAGATTTCCTGTTAGATTCTAATGGAGAGGAAAATCAGAAAAGTCAGAGACATACAGTTCTCCATAGAATGTGATAGAAACTGCCTGTCACTTCCTGTCAGTTAGAACTATCAGGAAGTAAACACAGTAAATTCACTTCCTGATTATTTAAACTGCTATAATTTTTGAATAAAATATCTGACAGCGATGGGAGTGGCCTTGTTTTATTCAGCAGGAAATGCTCTATAATGTATGTGTTTTCATAAAAAAAAGTTTACTGCTCCTTTAACAAAAAATGTCTACCTATCTTCCTTTACCAAAAATTTTACCCATTTTTAGATATGTTATGTTAAAAAAAAACAAAAAAAAAAAAAACGCTGATGCCTATTTCCTTTCAAATTGTGGCTGTTAGTTATTTGGTTATCTTGTGAAGTGGTGTTTTTAAGGAAAAAGGCCTATTCTTTGTGTCTGTTTTTTTTTTTTTACAGTAAAAGCAATAAAGATATAGAATTCATTCTCGAGGGAAGTCCTGTTTGCAGATACATCAGGGATTTTCAACTGAAAATTGGATATATTTTTAGCAAGGCAATAAAGCACTACATTCATAGTTACAATTATAAATATAGATGTTGGTAGTAATTTCCAAGTAGTCATCTGATTACCAGCTTGGAGGGATTTTTTGCACATTCAACAAAATTGTGAATGGTTTCAAAGGGATTTTTGTCTTCTGAATTAAAAGAAAATGGATCTTCTTTTTTTTTTTTTTTTTTTTTTTTAAACTTCAGTTACGTATATAACCACATCTTGTTGGGTCTACTCTAAAGGCTTTAGCTTCCAAATAAAACTGGATTAATTCTGGACCAAACCATCTATACCACAGGGCAGAGATAAACATCCCAACTAATTTTAATGGGAAATTAACTCCTAGAATGCTAAAGAGATCCCAAAAGCACTGCAACTCAATGTGTTGGAGCCCTCTCTAGTGATCAAGGGATTAAGAGCCCCATTTACAACAATGTTGTAAATGAGGCTCTTGTTCCAGGTGGTTTTCCTCTGAATTACCCCAGTTTTCTTTTATACATAAGGCCCTTATATGTGAAAAAGACACACTGCTCCAGGTTTATGTGCTTGCATTTTACACTGGGTGCTCCCATAAAAAATACAGTGCAATAATAATCAATCATGAGGCAGCTCCTGCTGAAAATACAGGACACGTCAGACTCAATGGGGGAGATTCACTAAGAGGTGATAAAGCTATGATACAGTGGTGATAAAATGGAGATGACTTTCCGGGGGAGATTCACTAAGCAGTCATAAAGAGGTGATAAAATAGATAAAACTTCTCCAGTTTATTAATTCTCCAGTTCCCATGTTATTCTATAGAGCATATGCACTAAGATCTTCAAAGTAGAAGAAATCTTAGTGCATAGGCTCCATAGAATAACATAGGACTTGAAGAAGTGATAAACTGGAGAAGTCATCTCTACTTTATCACCTCTTTATCATCACTTAGTGAATGCCCCCCCTTCAGTTTATCACTTCTCCAGTTCCAATGTTATTCTATAGAGCCTATGCACTAAGATCTTCAAAGTTAGAGAAATCTTAGTGCATAGGCTCCATAGAATAACATGGGAATTGGAGAAGTGATAAACTGGAGAAGTCATCTCCACTTTATCACCTCTTTATCACCGCTTAGTGAATGTCCCCCCTCCAGGTTATCACTTTTCCAGTTCCCATGTTATTCTCTAGAGCCTATTCACTGAGATCTCCAAAGCTGAAGAAATTTTAGTGCATAGGCTCCATAGAATAACATAGGACTTGGAGAAGTGATAAACTGTAGAAGTCATGTCAACTTTATCACCGTTTAGTGAATCCCCCCAATGTATTGTAGACTCTATTGGCTTATAAGCCAACAATGTTTCAGTCACATAATGCAACCTTTATCAGGACTTCAAGCTATGCAACTAAAAAATATTTTATGCCAGTCTACACTACCTCAAATCCAATGTTCCCAGTATTTTGACTGGGAATTGTTATTGTCATATAGTCTCAGCAACACAATACACAGGAAAAATGGCTTCACAATGACACCATAATATCAATAATATGTGAGGATGCAGTCTTTCAACAAAAGTCCTTACTTCAACTTCTTTGGCTATTAGCCAGTTGAATGCTTTAGACCTCTTTATGTTTTGAGAAGTAATACTTTGGAGACATCTCTATCAAACGGTAATGAAAAAAGTGTCACTTGAAAACTTTCCATGTAATACAGCACTTTTGCAGTGTGTCATAGAATGTGCCATTAGCAGTTAGCTAGGGCAATAAATGTCATATTGCTCTAGGAAGAGTTCCTCCCCTTTCTCATCAAATGCACATTTGCAAACATGCTGTGAGGCTCAGGTACAAAGAAGAACTGTACACCTCCCAAGCAGTGGTGTAACTATAGGGGTCGCAGGGGTCGCACCTGCGACCGGGCCCGTCACTCCAGGGGCCCAGCTCTCTAGTAATGCAGAGCGCTGGGAGATGACATCATCTCCCAGCGCTCTGCATTACAGAAGAGGACCACGCGGGAGCACAACACGCCAACCCTTCTCTCCTGCCACTCCACTGGACCACCAGGGATTGGGAGGTAGGAGATGGGGACATTGTGGAGGGCCCGGGGGCAAATGTGGTCAGGGGTGGGGGGGCCCATGGCACTTCTTGCACCAGGGCCCGGAGGGTTCTAGTTACGCCTCTGTTCCCAAGATTTCAAATGGCCAAAGAGGGTCAGACACTTTTGTTTAGATGTTATTGCTGGGGTGTGGCTGGTGGGAGAGGCATTACTGAGAATTTTTAGGTTATTTCATGACCTATTGACACCTCTTTTTGTAAGTGAACAAATTAATTAGCACAAGACCAAAGTATTTCATTAACTAGGATAAATTTATAAATATATATATTGAACCTTAAAAAAACATTAATGTGAGTTTTATTGCTGTGGAGCAATGTGATTCACTTATATGCACACCACATAGTCTAATATCCTTAAAAGAGGGACAACAGGGTGGGAAAAGGGGACAGAGAGATTTGGATCTCAAAGAGGGACTGTCCCTTCTAAAGAGGGACACTTGGAATGTACAGAACTGGAGTAATTCTGGGGCAAGTCATCTGAACTGTAGGGAACAATAAACATTCCTCTTTCATTAATTGTGTCTTTTAACACCTTGATTGCTAGAATGGTCCCCAACACATTGCAGTGGAATCTGTTCTAGCATTCAAGAGGTTAAACCATTTAACCATTTGAGTGCCAGGGTGGTAGCTAATGCATTGCAACAAAATGCATTGCATTCCTTTCTGGCATTCCAAGGGTTAATTCATGAAACCTTTGGAAATGTTTATTTCCAGTGATGCAGTTAGTTTACTCCAGAACTGAACCACTTCCTCTTAGTGCATCAGCCTCATTGCACTAATGCATTTTTTTAAGTAACAGTCCACTTTGTGTTCCGGCGCCATGGTGAGGCTGATGTACTAAGAATGTAGAGCAATCCAACAGAACCACAGGATGCAAGTGTAAATGTGTCACATTTCCATTAATTTAAATGAGACTTTAACTCATTTAATGTTAGAGGCCTTCAGGGGAGTAAAAGCCCCACTTTAATAAATGTGAATTTTTGTTTGTCCACTATGGTACAAGTCAGAGGCGTAACTAGAAGCCACCAGTCCCTGTTACAGAAATTGGCAAGGCCCCCCCCTCCAACCACATTGCCCCCAGTCTCCAAATGTCCCCACTTGCCCCCAATCTCCACAATCCCCCCCATCTCCACATTGCCACCACATTTCCCCTCAATCTCCACATTGCACCCCCCAATCTCCAACTTGCCCCTACTGACCCCCCCATGTCCATCTCCTACCCCCCTGGTTGGCTAGCGGCATGTCATGAGAGGTCTGTGCCTCCTTCGGCACAGACATCTATAGAGTTGAAGCTCCCGCGTGATTCTCAGTAATGCAGAGCGCTGGGAGATTGTCATCTCCCAGCGCTCTGCATTACTAGCGCGCCAGAGAAGGAGATCAGCTGTTAGAGGTCTTTGAAGAAGAAGGCACAGACCTACTTGCTGCGGACGATGGGTGAGGGGGTTGCAGGGGGCGGCCGGGCCCCTGGAGTAACGTGCCCAATTGCAGGTGCGACCCCTACTACCCCTATTTTCACACCAGTGGTACAATTGTTTTGCTCCAATTTTTCAAATACATCATCCACAGTTGTCCCCAGTGGATTGATTTTGAAACAAATACGCTAAATCCAGAGGCAGAATAGCGCTAATTGCATACCCATAAATTAACATGCAAATGAATTTAACCCTTTGATACCTCTGTGGCAACCAAATGGTTAAAAAAGCAGTAAATCTTTATTATTTATCCTATATAATAATTCGCTAGGATGTTTGTCAGAAGCCATCATGCGCAGTAGAGACTGCGTACACTGCAGTCATGCGCAGTATAGACTGCCTGAACACGTCGTAGCTGATATGGAGCGGGGTGCTCTGAATTTGGACCATAGTCCTCTCTGCACACTTGGTCCCAGGAAGGTGTGCAGAGAGGACTACGGTCCAAATTCGGAGCACCCCGCTCCGCATCAGCCGTGGCGCATTTGGGCAGTCTGTACTGGGCATGACTGCAGCATGGGCAGTGAGCAGAGAGGCTTCGGGCACCAGCCGAGGCTGCTGGGTGGCACTGTGGCCCGTGTACATGGGCTTTTAAACTAGTTATACATATTGTATAGCTTTTTCTGCTAAGTAAAACAAGGGTACTCTGACTTTTGGGACATGTGATGTCCCAACGTTATCATAGTTTAAACTGCTGGTTTTTAAACATTTATTCTATTACATGCTATAGGAGAGATGAGTCACTGATTACAGTTCTCAATAGAATGTGACGGCTTCATCACTTCAGATTAAACAGTTATAACTTTGACATAAAGTTACTGCCAGCAGTGGGAGTATCCTTGTTTTATTCAACATCAAAAACACAATGTGGGTTTTTTCAATAGTAAAGCTTTACTGATCCTTTAAACAGCACAAAGCAAAAGTAAAACAGAACTGGAGCAAAACAAGTGATCAGTTTTTATCAAAGGAAAAGCTCTCATGAAAGGAACAGGATTATTTTCTTAACCCCATTAAAACTAGAGGGTGAGCAGAACATTGCTTCGCAATGCTTTATGCACCCTTCTGCCCCTTAATGGGTTAATAAATATGTTTATTTTTTACCCCAGAATTGATCCACTTTTGCTATTATATGTGGATAAACTGCACCATAGATAACAAATGAATGTTCCTAAAATTCCTTTCATCTAAATGTTTTTTCTTTATTCAATGCTTGTGAGGCCCCCAATATATTACTTAACCTTTTAAAGACCAGAGAGGTGCACAACACATTGTGAAACAATATGTTGCATACCTCTCTCGTTCTTAACGCCTAAGCAACCACCCAATCCACTGTGTGGGCTGTCGTTAAGGGCCACTGGTCTTTTTTTTTTTTTTTTTTGTTTGCTCATTGACTTCTGTGATGGAAAAGTGGCATGCAGCTACTTTGCTATCACAGAATTCCACGACATGCCAGGACTGTTACCAGTCTTTAAGTGCCGGGGCCGTTGTGACGGTCCCGGCATGACATGGGTCCTTAAGGGCTTAAAGGGTATACAATATGTTGAAGGCCTCTTTTGCTTTCATGGGGTTAACAGACCCATTTAATTCAGTGTAAATGTATTTCTGTCCCTTAATGTGCAGTTGGTTTGCTCTAGAATTGCTCCAGATTTTATTAAATCAGTCTCATAGAGTCTTCCTCTTCGTACAGTGTCCCTGGTTGATGCCTTAACACCCCAGAGCATGAAGTATTTTAAAGGAGCAATAAACTTTTTTTAGGAAAAAATTTTATAGCACTTTTCACGCCGAGTAGAACAAATGTACCCCCATTACTAGGAGATTTTTTTTTATTCACAGGTTATTGCAGCTCAGTTTCTGTAAATTAAACTGCAGTGTTATATTCTGGTTACAAGATGGTGCTGTTTTCACCACACAGTCTGCGACTCAAGCTCTCCAACAAACGGCATTTAAAAAAATGCTGGTTTGACATCAGTTGGTGCTAATGCTAAAGGTTTGAGTTAAGAAAAGAAAAAAAAGAAACTTGAGCTGTTATAACGTGAATGAAAAATCTTGTACAAGTATACCCTTGTTCATACTCATATTTTTCCACTAAAAAGTGTGTGCTGTTCCTTTAAATCACAGTGGGAATAATTTACTAAGAAGAACTAGGCTAACTTTGAGTCAAGCCAACTGTACCACAGGGGAGAAATAAAAATTCCCATTAATTTAAATGTGGCTTTTAACCCATTGACTTCTAGAGAGGTCTCATTCTAGCATCTGATGGGTTAAAAATCCCCATTAAATCAATGGAAGTTTGAAATTTTTTTTTTTTTTACTTCTCCCCATGGTGCAATTGGTTTGCCTCAGAACTACTTCAGTTTTTTCTTTAAAGGGATAGTAATACTTTGTTTTATCTTTATTTTATTCTGTAGGCATTAAAAAAACATGAAGAACGATATAAGTTTTATCTCTCAAACCTTTATGGGTTGAGAGATATTCACAAGCAAAGTTTTGCCTCCCTCCCCTTTTACCTAGTGTAAACCATCTCTTCTCAGATGTGTAATCCAGTCCATAGACCAAACAGATAACAGAAGGGGATAATCTTCTTCCTATGAGAACAATGAAAGCTCTGCCCCCCCTGACAAGTTTTTCAGGTTTTTCCCCTTATCTTAATTGAAGATTGTCCCTCTCTGCAATCTACCTGGGCACCTCCCTTCTGCTCTGGCTGAGCAGTGTTACATCAGTAAAATGGGCGGGAGGGGGATACTTTGTCATTGAATTATACTTGAACTACAACTCTGACAGTATTGAAATAACACTCTTCAATGTCCAAATACTATGATGATTAATTAGAGCTGCTTTTATTATGAAACATTACTATCCCTTTAAGAAATAAATATAGATGCAATGTCCTTCATTGAATTATACTTCTCGGGAAGAGAAAAGGTTAAACTCTCTTGTCTGCCAGGGGGCAATGTGCTACAGGACATTCTAACAGCAAATAGGTTTCCTAAAATCACACTCCCAACATGAAATACCTAATTACACTAAATCACTGCTGCGTAGTAAAACTTTTTGTGGTTTTCTTTGTATTTTTTCCAATCTAGAATATTCCTTGCTGCCGCTGATCTTTCTTAATGTGTCTTTCGTCTTTGTGCTCCTTCTCTCTCCCTCTCCCCTCACTCCCTTCCCCTTGCCACTTGCTCCACATCATACTCTAATAATGCCAGTAATCAAAGTCTGGCAGTTCACCCTCAGAGCAGTGCTGCAAAATTGATGATCATTTTTCATTGTGAGTTATGACTCAGGAGCCTCACCTCACCCCTGGTATAAAGCAGCACCTGCCAATCGTGTTAAAGTAACAGGGAGGGAAATGAAAGGCCTGCAGTATCCGGACAGCTTCCCTGCTGACTCTAATTACCCAGTTGAGGATTTTTACCATTCCTCCCACTAGCTTCTGTCTAAGTACTCCAGCAGTCTACAGGCCTTGGCTCTGTCTTTCTAAGCACATTGCGGCTCAGCTCGCTGGATTGGATTCGTAATGACTCTTGATGTTAATAGTTCAGATGGTGCAATTTGGTCTCTCCTATTATTCTCAAGGGACCTGGGAGGCAAGAACCAACTACCTTATTCAATATATCCCTAAATAACTTGTTGTTTAACTCTTTGTTGTTGGAAGTTTTCAGTAGAAAACAAGCTTCTACAATGTATTTATAAAAATGCAACCAGAGAGTTAAAATGCAAATGGAAGAAAGAAGGATTGAGATTAATATCAAAGGTTTAAGTGGTAAATAACAGCTGTTCTCCCCTGTAAGATTTAATATGCAGGCAGTTGACCATAATATTCTGAAAGCCTATTTATGGCTTAAGGGCAAGAGGTAATGGTGTCTATTGTGATCATTTAGACATTAACAGGAGTGATCCTCTTGACGTATAATCATTTATGAGACAGTGTGGCACTTGAAAATTTATAACAAAATGAGTTTAAAAACTCACAGCCAGAACTGTCAAAATGGCTTATGTGAATTTTACTTTCTTTATCTATTTGAGTGCCAAAAGGGGTATTCAACACATTATTAAAGGGATAGTAATGTTTCATAATAAAAGCAGCTCTAATTAATCATCATAGTATTTGGACTTTGGAGAGTGTTATTTCAATTCTGTCAGATTTGTAGTTCAAGAGTAATTCAATGTCAAAGTCTCCCCCTCCCGCCCATTTTACTGATGTAACACTGTTCAGATAGATCAGAAGGGAGGTGCCCAGGTAGACTGCAGAGAGGGACAATCTTCAATTAAGAAAAGGGAAAAACCTGAAAAACTTGTCAAGGGGGGTAGGGCTTTCATTGTTCTCATAGGAAGAAGATTGTCTCCTGCTGTTATCTGTCTGGTCTGTGGACTGCATTTCACACCTGAGAAGAGATGGCTTACACTAGGTAAAAAGGGCAGGAGGGGAAACTTTGCTTGTGAATATCTCTCAAACCATAAAAGTTTGAGAAATAAGACTTATATCGTTCTTTATGTTTTTTTTAATGCCTACAAAATAAAATAAAGATAAAACGAAGTATTACTATCCCTTTAACACATCTAGCGGTTAATAAAGATTTAACCCACTAGATGCTCAAGAATTGTCCAACAACATCCCTAGCCCCTATTACATTGTTTTCCTTTTCTGCATCAACATAGTTTACAAGTCAAAAGAAGTTAGGCATTTTAGAAAAATAAAGATGCAAAACATTTCTGACAAGTAGGAAAATCAATGAGCCTTATTTATACAAGTAAAGGAGAGCAATGCTGTGGGACCACAGTTCCTGCTATGTGACAATGAAGGGCATTCATGGAAGTGAAATTCTCTAAGTGTGTTTAAATTTCATATTCAGGTAACTGGAAACTTTAAGCACCATAAATCTTTTGCATGAAAACTTAATTTTAAGGCCTTGAAATTTGCTTGTAATAAGTCATACAGAGTGAAGAGACAGTGGAGTTTTATCATGATTGATGTTGCTCTCTCCAGGTTGTTGTTCTCTCTCCAGGTCAATCTACCTGTGATGTTCCCATAAAAACAAATGTGTGACCATACATAAGCATCTACTTATCATAATGTCTGCCTTGGTCCCATTGTCCAGTGTAATGCAAAACTGCAGAACTGAAAGCCAAATTCAGGAATCTAAAAAACAGCATTTCTCGGTTAAACCAACTGCACCATCGGGGACATATAGAAATTCTCCAAATTGCCAGTGATCTAATGGTGATTTTAACATTTTGAATGCTAGAGAGGTCTTCAACACATTGTGACCCAATGAACTGGAAATCACTCTAGCATTCATGGGGTTAAAATCCCCATTTAAAGTGTTAGTAATGTCTAAAAAAAAAGCTTTTTGCATTTAGAAGAACTTAAAAAGCTGATCTAAATGCAAAAAAACGTATCTCTCAAACCACTATGGTTTAAGAGATACGGGCGTTTAAAGTTTGATTTCTCCTACTGACAGCTGTAAAGCTGTCAGCAGGAGATCCGTGTCGGTCGACATGCTGGCGCTTGAGAAGTGCCGGGATCTCGTTACTTACACGGAATCCCTTCATTGGAATGGTCTAAAATGTGTGCCTGAACACTAGGCACACATTTTAGACCATTCCAATGAAGGGATTCCCTGTAAGAAACGAGATCTCGGCACTTCTCAAGCGCCTCCGTGTCGACCGACACGAATCTCCTTCTGACAGCTTTACAGCTGTCAGTAGGAGAAATCAAACTTTAAACGTCCGTATCTCTTAAACCATAGCAGTTTGAGAGATACGTTTTTTGTATTTAGATCAGCTTTTTAAGCTCTTCTAAATGCAAAAAAGTTTTTTTTAGACATTACTAACACTTTAACTCAATATGAATTTTCACTTGTCTCCTATGGTGCAGTTGGTTTACTCCAGAATTGATAATTTTTAGCTCCTTGAATATGACCTTGAGTGCTATGCTGAGCACAGAAATCAAATTCTGAAAGTGTGTTTAACAGTTTAGCTTTAGGTAGCTGGCTGCTTAGCATCCCATAAATCTTTATGAACACTAGATATGTGTCAACCTCAAACAGTGGGTTATACAGAGTTGCCTTTATTCTTGTATAACCTAGAAAAATTGTCAATACTAACAGCTTGTTTCTGTACTCATTATGAATGTCTGTGATTACCAATCATCAGGGATTTCTTGTCGAGGGACTCAGTGGAATTCAGTACCGACAACTATTTTTTCCAAACAAAAACATGACGTTTCTTTTCTACAAAAATAAAAAGAAATACTTTACAGAGTAATTAAATCTTTTGTTCCAGATAAAGGTCCCTCTCTGGCCTGTCAGTGTTGTTGATTATGCAGATGGACAGACTGCCTAAGTGTATGTCCTCTTTGTAACATGGCCTACAGCCTCTGCCTAGGTTTCTTTACATGGTGTGCCCCCACTGCCTCGGAAACTGGAAATCTAGGGCAACATGAAGAAATGAAAAAAAATTACAATTTTGAAGAAAACCAAATGCACCATAAAAGGGAAATACAAATTCAATTGTTTTAAATGAATCCTAACACAAAGCAATGTGTGGAGAAATCAAGGGGTTAAACTCCCTATTAATCCACAATGCAAACGCAACTATGGTGAAGCTACCATTCTATGGGTTCACTCATTTTGTGCTTTCTGTTTGTGGAATGGTTATATACAAAAAGTAGGGTAATGGAGCACTACCCCCATTGTCAGGCATCAGGCATGAGAACGTAGATCTTGAAAGAGTTTGGAACTTGGATCCAGCTCAAACAATTGTCTAATTCTGCTTTGAACAATATGCTACCTCATAGTGGGGCCCGCATGTCACTGTAAATGAATGGGTGAATAATTTTGCAATATGGGACATCTCCTGGGAGGACCTGCATGCACACGTTACCTGTGTTGATCCAGGGACTTTATAGCCAGGAACCCCTAGATTCAATCTATTTTAAGTGGCCCCCAATGCCCATTTTGTATAACATTGTTGAATGCTCACTGCAGGGGTAAACAACTCATAGATTTCTAGCTGTTGTGGACTACAGTTCCCATCATTTCCTCTCTGGCAACTGTATATCAAACTCATAAAGGTAGTCCCGTGACCTTTAAGTTATGGGAGCTAAAAAATCTAATCTTTTAATTATTGAAAAGTGGGGAAGTGGCTCAGGAACCCCTTGATATAACTTATTTTTGAACATGAGCATGGAAGAACTAATCAAAGGACTTAACATCTAGTGCAGAGGTAGGCAACTATTAGCTCTCCAGATGATGGTTAGAAAGCTGAATATTGCCTCCTGCTGGTCTAGTGAAATAAAACCATAGTTACAAATGGTAGAAGCAAAAGAGTGAAATGCACTACTGTCCCCTACCTGTCCACATAATGCCTATATTCTTTGGCGCCAGACATGTCTTCCAGTGTATTGGAAATCTCTCTGACAACCATGGTGCAAGCGTAATAGAGTATACATTGGAAACGAATGTTCTTATTAGATTTGTTACTATTTTCTTCTCATAATGCAGCAGAAAATAGAAATCGACAGTAGGTAATTACGATTTAGTCATCGCTGACTACCCATTGTCAATGTGAAATCAATGTCTTCCATGACCCTGAATTTTTGCTCCCTAGGCACAAGTTCTATTGTTTTACCTACCCCAAAGGATTTGTATCAGACGGATGGAAGACAAAAGCTGGATGCTAATATCACATGAAAATTTGTGGAGTTTTCCATGGATTTTTCACTGTTTACCCAGATATTCAAGTACTGAAATGAAGAGGTTAACTGTAAGGATGACATTAGCAGTGGTGGGTGTCAGTAATAGGAAAATACGGGGAAATAAACCACTGGGATGTGGTTGTTTTCTTTGAAATAAAAGGTGTCATAGAGGAGAAATATAAATTATCATAGAATTAAATAGGGCATATAACACCTTGAACCTCTCTAGCATTCAAGGATTAAACACCACATTTATATTAATAGCAATTTGGGTAATTCTCCCCCCCCCAGTGCAGGTGGTATGCTTCAGGATCACTATACTTTTACATAGAACATAAGGGTCTTAGGCCACAAACGCAAAGTAAAAGAGAAACAATTCTAGAGTAAACAATTGAACCATGGGGTACAAATAACAATTCTTAAATTCAGATTGATTTCAATGGAGTTTTAAGCCTTTGAGTGTGAGAGGTGTGTGCACAGCATTGCTTTGCAATGTGACGATCAAACCTCTGGCACTCAAAGGGTTAACTCCCTCCTTGAAAGCTAAATAGATCTCTAATGTATTGAGTAACAATGTGTTGTAGACCTCAACTGGTTAAAAGCCACATTGAATTCCAGGGGCAGACTGATAATACCTAGGTAGGTGTTCATCATACAGCAGTCAGAGCTCTCTTAATTGCTCTGACTCAATCACAATCTGTATATCTTTGTGTGTCTCTCTTCCCTCCAGACAAGATTTTCATACCTGTAACCACATACCTCTGACCAGATCTCCATCCTTCCAACCACAGCCCCTCCAATTGCATACACATCAATCCCTGTGTCTCTTCCATCAATAAGTGTGAGTTCTGTCAGCCACCTCAGATTTCTCACCACACATACACACACACACACACGCCTCTCACCACACATACATAAATGCTTGTCACCACACACAGACATGCCTCTTACCACACATACATATATGCTTCTCACCACACACACACACACACACACACACGCCTCTCACGCACATACATAAATGCTACACAGATATGCCTCCAACACAGATATGTTTCTTTGCACTCCACCACATATCTTTCATTCCCCCAGTTTGGTCTTTTCCACCAAACTCTTCAAGTCTACAACACCAAACATCCCCAAACACACAAAAAGATATCTCTCTCCATTCACACAGGGGATCTCCTCTCCTAACACGTCTCTGGGTTCCCCACCTCACTATTTTTTCATTTCTTCAACTCCATGTGCCTGTCATAGCGGAGAGTTAATCAAAATTCTCTTCAGCAGCTGTTAACAGTACTCTCTGTTATGTGAAATCTAAAAATTATATGCAAAGGAAGTATTTGTCCAAACATACCTGCCAACTACATCTTTTATTGATTACTGCGACAGGCCGATCATGCAAAAACTGCCTCGATGCTGGCTCTAGTAGCTACTCTGCTGTTTCCAGTTCCCCCTCAAAATAACAATTGCATACATCTCAGCTATCCTATGAGTGCCATAAGGGTATGCAATGCATTGCTTTGCAATGTGTTGTGTACCCTCTGACACTCAAAGGGTTAATTCATCAATGTTTTAGTGCCAGAGATGTTGCATCTCTCTCTCTCTCTCTCTCTCACACACTCTCTCTCTCTCTCTCTCTCTCTCTCTCTCTCTATATATATATATATATATATATATGGGACTGCAGAGCGGAGTGCTGAATTACTTCACTGTTTGGCACCCTCACAAAACTGGTTGACCCCTTCTCATTGACGGCCCCTGATCCACGACTAAGTGCCAATGGGTCAGCCCACCCCTGTTAAATCAATGCAAAATGTAATTGGTGCTCCAGAACTGTTCATTTTTAACTCCCTGAAGAAGCTTAATGTGTTCAAATTCAGTTTTCTGAAGAAAAATGTGTTGCTTTAATTTCCTTGTCATTTGTACTACAGGTGTAATACATTGAATCTAACTATTGAACTGTGAGCTAATTACAGTGCACAACAGATGTTGGCCACTAATGAGGAAAGCACGATACATAGAGCTCTGTACTGTATACTAATGTCTTAGATTAGGGAGAAAAAAGAAATCCTATTAACACACTAGAGACTGGGATATCCCTGAACCTGCTTTCTTAGGCGTTTGGTGTTTAATATTTTGAGCTCCTAAATGTATATTGATTTGTGCAATTACTATGTTTTTAAAGATCCATCTTGTCTACCTCATTTATGCTGCATTATGCATTGTGATTTGCTTTTAGGCTCCAGTGCCCTTTGTCTCCCCCCTGGTGATACTTCTCCAAGCAGCTTTTAGCTGGTTATCAGGTGAAGTGCTGGAGAGGAATCCTCATGGGTCCTGTTGTCCCAGGCAGGGAGAGTACTCCCAGCTGCTGTCTCTGTCTATATAAAGGAGCCCAGTAATTAAAATGTGCATCTATTTGCAACCCAGTGAAGCTCAGCAATTATTTACTTTGTACTTTACTAAATGTACTGAGTAGCCTCAGCAAGCATCCTGTGGAGCGTGCTGGCGTCTCAGTGGCAAATGAATTTACAAGTTGGGATGGGTATATTACGTGTGTTAATGATGCTTATAAGTGGAGATAAAGACCAAAGGACTTATGAACAAAAGAGGAGTGGTGAATTTTCTGTGGTAAACCAACAGCACCAGAGGGAACAAATACAAATTCCCATAATTCCCACTGATTTAAATGAGACATTGAACTGCTTAACTGCACGCTTGATTGAACATCTTTTTAGAAATGTCATTGAATAGTTTGTAATCGATCTTCATATTTAATGTTAGTTGTTGTTGGGCTGCAACTTCTAACATCTTCACACAGCTATAGGCCAAATGAGGATGATTAAAATTAAAGCCCAAGAACCGGAAAGCCATATTTACACTGTTCTCTTCTGGTCACAATTGTTTGGGATGATTGCCTGATGTTGTGGGGAGGGTCAGAAGCCCAATAATATATATCCTCTTACTCCCTGCAGTCCCTCTCATGGATTTCTGCTGCTTCCTCTGTCCTCTCCCACCTTTTACCTGTTACTCATTCCTTCTTCCTATGTAAAGGTGGTCCCTGTAACTTGGTGTTTTCTTCCATTCCTCAAATCATTATGTATACCTTAATCTAGCTTTACTCCTTCTTCTTTCTATCCTTAACAACTTCTCTGTAGGCCTCTGTATTTTTGTAGTGGTCCATGTAACTGAGTACTGCTTTATCTTACCACTTACCTTGTATTTGACAGATTAAAGAGAGTACCGTAGATGCATTTTCTGCAGACCATCTATAAAATAGGACATTCAATGCTTATCAGTACAATGGATGTCCTTCACAAGAAAAACTGTTTCAATTACTACCATTACATTTTTCATTAGGTGAAGTAGAGACTTGTAATGTGTGGCATTTTTGAGGTAAGAATGATTACGTGTATTTTGTCAAGAAAAGGTTTTAAGTTATTCTAAGTTCCATATTAACAAAAGTAGATGAATTCAGGTGAAAACCTGCTATGCTGTAGAAAACAAATAAGAATTACCATTGATTTATGTCAGGCTTTGCAATGCAGTGGAGGCATCTCTAACATTCAGAGGGTTAAATAATGGGCAGTAAATGGCTATCTAAACTGAATAAACTGACAGCAATAAAACAGGTGTTGACCACTCTCACAACTATAATGAAAATGTTCATTGATGTGATTGGAGATTGTAACCTCTCTGGAATTCAAGGGGGATACAATTGTTATTTCAGTTGATGGGAAATGTGGTACCTAAATTGCAGTTGGTTTGCCCTAGAATTTATTTATTTTTAATGAATACTAGCATATTAACTAAGAGTTGACATGTATCTTTTCAGGTTTACAAATGATGTTGTAAATAATATGCATAATAAATGGAAAAAATACAGACAAAAAGTATACCCCTGGCATATTTCGTTAACAGCCTTGGATACTAGAGACTTCTAAAAAGTATTGCAAAGCAATTCATAGGAGGTATTTCTAGCATACAACCAGGTTAAATGATTGTGCATTTGATTACATTAAGAGTACTCTGCAGGGAGATGATTCATTCAAAAGTTAAAATAGTTCAAACTGTAATGAAGTTGTGTAGCTGTTAGTATCATATTCAATAGAGAGATGTAAAAAGAACAAAGTGGAGAAGGAGCGCTCACCATGTGATAGTCCAAGTAAATGTGAGAAAGAAATGATATATGGATGTGACAGAGTAAAAATGGAACTATAAATCACTGGATAAACAATAGGAGATAAACCTAACATAAATAAAGGCACATATGTGATACAAAAAAAAAAAAAATAAATAAATGAACAATACTATGTGTACTATGCAAAATCAAAAGACAACAAAAAAGAAAAAAAGGAAAGGAGAGTTCATCCAGATGGTATAGTTCAAATGAGGATGGTCAATGGAAAACAATATGATAGATGAGAATAAAGATGATCAATGATGGTTAGTACTGTACATATGGATGATGATGAAGTGAGTAGATAATGAAATGGATCCAAATGAGGATGACTGATAGATATGTTCTTATGTAACAGTAACCAGTTCAATCTTCTGTGCTGCTGTCAGGTGCTTGGAGTCTCTTCGAGCCGATACATGCAAAAACACAAAAGGGGAGAGACAGCGCACCAGAGATCTAAGGGTAGTATGTTACTTGCAACAATATAATGCACAAAGAAATATATAAGTGACATTAAATCAAAAGCTTTAATCGATAAAACAAAATCACAAGGAGATATTCATGATATAATAGATACACATCATAAAAATAAATGAATTCGATGATCAAAATAGAAGATGTATCAAAAATAACCTAATGATAATATAGAGATCGTTAGGATCTGCATCGAAATTGGGGTGAAATATAATCAGGGAATGATGGTAAAAGAAAGTCCTAATGGGTACTAGAATAGATAAAAACTCGGTAAGTGCCGAGTGTATCTATAAGTAATATGAGACAAGCAAGAATCGCACTGGGGAATGGTGGCAAAAGGATATATATATTGAAGCAATAAGGGGGTATAGGAATCCCCTCTTATGTAAATATGCTCACCAGAGCACAGCTGGGACGTGCATAAAATTCAATTGGCCGCTCACCGGATTAATTCTTGTATCTTAACGTCTCAGATATCCGACATGTAACTCCAGCGGTCGGCTTGTGATCGGCTCCGGCAGTCAGTTCATCTATCCACAGTCCCAGTGTATGTCGCTCACCCCGTCAGGTGCTGTGGTGATTCCGCTATCCCTGTAGTCCTCAGTCTCCTCAGTACTCGTTAAGAGGATGTAGATGTTACGCTGATGGTCATATAATAATGCAAACAGTGGATAGTCTGGACATCAGTCTGGCTATCTTAGGGCACTGATAAAATGAAAAAAATGGTAATAGTATCTTCAACGCGTTTCGGAGCGAACCGCTCCTTCTTCAGGAAGAAAATAAAAAGCCAAAAGATTGTATACTGTTAAAAGAGCGCCAGAATTGCGTGTGGGCTATTTGAATATAACGTGGCCAATAGGAGCAGAGGTCAAATGGTTATTGACCCCTAGGTAAAGTAAAATACATATAAACTATTGTAAAATAGTGAAAAATGAATAAAAAAGTATAAAAATAATAATAATAATAATAATAATAATAATAATAATAATGTGATAAGAATATTTGGGATAAAATACAGGTTATATACATGGTCACATAAAATACAATAAACTAATGAGGAGAGGAACGGAATGAAAACCTCCTAACCTTCAAATATAAGGAATCAGAAGCAGATAAAGGGATTAGCTGGTGATATATATAGTATATGGTAGAAATCATTTGTAAGCAAGATGATGTATATGAGAGATAATCCATCATGTAGATCTAATACAGTGTTAGCCAGTGTATGAAGTATGGGTCCCTATTGATAAGTTCCTATTGGCCTACAGGAGAAAGGAACTCACTACAGGAAAGGGGAACCAACATATCCCAACATACATCAGTTGGATGTATAGATACAATGCAGAATGAAGACTGCTATTTTATAAATTGAATCATTAAATAAGATTCATAAATACGTATCCCAGAAGAGAATTCATCATTAGAGTGAATGAATTACAGTGAGTCATATGTAAATGTATATAGAGTGATTATTCTAATATGAGAATCCTATACTGTATATGAATAAAGAGAATACTACAAGCACCATAGATCCAGTTCTTCATTAAGTCCTTCCGGTGCAAGAGTATGTAACTTAAAAATCCAATAACTCTCCCGTCGAGCTAGTTGTTTAAATCTATCCCCACCTCTGTTTGTGGGGTTGATTTTTTCTATACCCATAATGCTAATGTCCTCAATGGTTTTAAAGGACGGGCAATCATTACAATGTATGGAAACAGAATGTTTGCGATTGTTCTTCTTGATATTATTTCTGTGTTCAAGAAATCTTTTTTTCATGTGCCTTATTGTTCTCCCAATATATTGCATACCACATATACATTCTAGAAGATAAATCACATAATTGGTGTTGCAATTAATGTGATGTTTTACAGGAAATATTTCTCCAGTAGTGTAGGACTTAAAAGTGGTAGTCTTATTTTTGGTAAAATTGCACGTAGTACATGTAGAATGACCGCATCTGTAGTTTCCTTTGATGTGATCCCCATGGGTAGGGTCAGTTGCAGCCTCTCTTGATCCTTGAGAGTTTTTGATAACTGTAGGAGCCAATTTGTTTTTTAAATCTGATGCTTTCCTATATATGAATTTGGGTTGTTCTGGGAGAATATTTCTCATGGTTTTGTCTCCTTGTAATATTTTCCAGTTTTGTTTAATGATATGTTCAATTTTTCCAGAGATAGCAGAATATCTAGTAATGAATGCCAGTTTGGGTTCTTGGGAAGCTGTCCCAGAATCTTGTAAAGATGTTCCTTTTTTCTCTTTTTTGGATATTAATAAGTCCTCTCTGGGTACTTTTTTCGCCCTTTCAAACGCTCTATGGGTATTCTTCTTATTATATCCTTTGGTATGGAATCTTTCTTCTAAGAGTTTTGCTTGTAAAAGGAAATCTGATTCTTCTGTACAGTTTCTTCTAATACGTAAGAACTGTCCATACGGGATATTGGATAGCCAAGTGGGATGGTGTCCACTAGTGGCCTCAATATAGCCATTTACATCAACTGGTTTGTGGTATGTTCGGGTACAAATCTGGCCTTCTGGTCCACAAGCGATTTCCAAATCACGAAAAGTAATAGATGATTGGCTAGCAGTATATGTGAAAATGAGTCCCAAATTATTTTTATTGATATTGGTGAAGAATTCTTCTAATTTAGATGGTCCACTCTTCCAAATCAATAATAGGTCATCTATATAACGAGCATATAGAATAAAATCTTGCTGGTGATTTTTCCAGATGTGGGTCTCTTCCCAGGTACCCATAAATATGTTTGCATAAGAGGGGGCAAAGCGAGTCCCCATCGCTGTCCCCCTGGTTTGAAGATAATGGGTGTTGTCAAATAAAAAATGATTATGTTTTAAAATGAATTCAATGCTATTCAGAATGAATAGAATTTGCTCTTCTCTCACCTCTTTATCCCTTCTAAGTGTTGTTTCAACAGCTTGTAGTCCATCTTGATGTTGAATAATAGTATATAATGAGGTTACGTCGCAACTTATCCATATGTAAGTAGGGTCCCATTGTATAGTTTCCAGCTTCCTAAGGATATCGGTGGAGTCTTTGGTATAGGATGGAAGACTCTGAACATAGGGCTGTAAAAAATGGTCAATATATTGAGATAAGTTGCTGGTCAGAGAGTTTATTCCCGAAATGATAGGGCGACCGGGTGGGTTATTGAGGTTCTTGTGAATTTTTGGTAGATGGTAAAAGACAGGGATAACTGGATATTTAATCGTACGGAATTGGAATTCTTTATTATTGAGAATACCACATTTGTGTGCTTCTGAAATGAGTTCATTGTATTCTTCTTGGAAATAATGTATTGGGTTATGAGAAAGGGTCTTGTAGAAACTGTGGTCTCCCAGAATTCTATTTGCC
Organism: Rhinophrynus dorsalis; assembly: GCA_037306005.1. Taxonomy (NCBI): domain Eukaryota; kingdom Metazoa; phylum Chordata; class Amphibia; order Anura; family Rhinophrynidae; genus Rhinophrynus; species Rhinophrynus dorsalis. Next base: position 143,635,592 of record CM074725.1, on the reverse strand, counting down.
TCTTTGATGTAATCCTCTTTGTTTTGAATGACCAGTCCTCCTCCTTTATCTGCTTCCCTAAAGATAAGGGAATCATTGTCCATAAGTGTGTTTAAACTCGTCTTCTCTTTTCGTGTTAAGTTCTGTTTGATCTTAATAGGTTTCGAGAATAATTTGCGGATATCCTTAATCACCGTATCTGAGAAGGCCTCAATGTGTGGTCCTCTAATATGGAGGGGATTAAATTTAGATGGAGGTTTCAGATTTGAATGTTTATATTGAGATGCTGCTGGAGTTATAGATTGAAGGTTCTCTTCGCCTAATTCTATTAGCAATCTTAAAAGTTCCTCATCCTGATCGGTTTCTCGTTGTGAGTTCGTTTTTTCTTTTTCTTTTTCATAGAATTTCTTTAAGGTGAGTTTTCTTATGAATTTTTGGAGATCCACGAAAAGTTCAAATTCATTCGGAATTGAGTTGGGGGCAAATTTCCAGCCTTTTTTGAGGAGTGAGATATCATTTGTGGACAAAGCATGAGAGGAAAGATTGAATATTCCTATAGTTCTGTCTCTGTCTGGCTCTGATTCCTTCTTTTCTTTTCCCTTGTTTCTGAGTCCTCCTCGCCTACCTCGTCGGACCTTTTGCGTCTTTGTGGGTTCCTCTGCAGATGTTGCCCCTCTTTGTTCCATTCTTTGCGTAACCACGTTTGTAGAGGAGTCTTCTGTCTTTGGTATAAAAAATGCTGCTGATGCTGTATGATGTTATCCTTAGGTCTCGCGCCTTGTTGAGTATAAGTTGTTTTCTTATGTTTATCCTCAATATTCTTCATACTAGACTTGTCTGGCTCACTAGCAGGGGAATTATTAGTAGTGTAGATTTCAGCTGGTTTGATTCCCATCAGTTTTCTTGGTTTGGGAATAGGGGGGATTGTATGTCTTGTGTCTCTGATGACATTTGGATCCTGTGTTTGCTGGTTATCACTTTGTCCATTGTTGCTAGTTCCTGAGTTGATTCTTACTATCTCCTTGTTATTGGTAACTTCACCTCTATTGAGATCATGAGTACTAGATTCATAGTTTCTGCCTTGATTACTAGTAGAGACATTATTGTTACTAGAGTAACAATTGTCTCTATTATTCACTTGATGATTGGGATTTGATGTAAAGGTGTTTATAAGTTTATATCTGGAATAGTTCCTAGTGGATATTGATTGGTTATATTGTGAATAGTATTGAGTATTTTGATAATTAGTAGTGGTCTTGTGGGCACTGGGATATTTATTGGGTTTCCATTGACGAATATGTCCCGTGGAGTAATCATTGTTATCTCTATCTAATTTTCGTTGTTTTCTATCTACTAAGATTTTTTCAAATTTCATAACTCTTTCATTGGTCTGTTTATCTAGATTACTGAAATGAATATTCTCCTTGTGGGGTCCCAAGTTGGTGCGTGTTTTTTCTATTTTATCCATAGTATTATTTAATTGGATTTCTTTAAAATCAATAATCAGTTTCATAAGATCAAATGAACATTTATCTAGTGTATTATTCCAGTTATTGTAAAATTCCAAATCTTTATGTCCAAAGGCGGGTTCTTTAATTATACGTAAGCCCCTTGGTATTTGTTTTCTGTCTATATATTTCTGTAATGTTATAATTTCCCACCACTGTGTCATTTCAGTATTCAGTAGTTTTTCCAATTCAAAAAAGAGTTTTTTTATGTCCTTATCTGGATTGCTCTTCTGAGTATCCTTATTAACATAATTAGTTTGAGATGTATGAGATTTTTCTTTGAAAAAAGAGGTCATTATTTCCTCTCGTCTGTCTTTTCTGTTCAAACAGTGTAACATACTAGATATGTTTTATGAAATATATCGATAAATTTGAGTCTGATAGAGATAAACAATTAGCCCTTATTTGGCTAGGACACGGGAGACTGCTACCTAAAAAGAGACTCCCACTAGGGTGTAGTGGAGTGTGTATGTAAAAAGAACAAAGTGGAGAAGGAGCGCTCACCGTGTGATAGTCCAAGTAAATGTGAGAAAGAAATGATATATGGATGTGACAGAGTAAAAATGGAACTATAAATCACTGGATAAACAATAGGAGATAAACCTAACATAAATAAAGGCACATATGTGATACAAAAATAAATAAATAAATAAATGAACAATACTATGTGTACTATGCAAAATCAAAAGACAACAAAAAAGAAAAAAAGGAAAGGAGAGTTCATCCAGATGGTATAGTTCAAATGAGGATGGTCAATGGAAAACAATATGATAGATGAGAATAAAGATGATCAATGATGGTTAGTACTGTACATATGGATGATGATGAAGTGAGTAGATAATGAAATGGATCCAAATGAGGATGACTGATAGATATGTTCTTATGTAACAGTAACCAGTTCAATCTTCTGTGCTGCTGTCAGGTGCTCGGAGTCTCTTCGAGCCGATACATGCAAAAACACAAAAGGGGAGAGACAGCGCACCAGAGATCTAAGGGTAGTATGTTACTTGCAACAATATAATGCACAAAGAAATATATAAGTGACATTAAATCAAAAGCTTTAATCGATAAAACAAAATCACAAGGAGATATTCATGATATAATAGATACACATCATAAAAATAAATGAATTCGATGATCAAAATAGAAGATGTATCAAAAATAACCTAATGATAATATAGAGATCGTTAGGATCTGCATCGAAATCGGGGTGAAATATAATCAGGGAATGATGGTAAAAGAAAGTTCTAATGGGTACTAGAATAGATAAAAACTCGGTAAGTGCCGAGTGTATCTATAAGTAATATGAGACAAGCAAGAATCGCACTGGGGAATGGTGGCAAAAGGATATATATATTGAAGCAATAAGGGGGTATAGGAATCCCCTCTTATGTAAATATGCTCACCAGAGCACAGCTGGGACGTGCATAAAATTCAATTGGCCGCTCACCGGATTAATTCTTGTATCTTAACGTCTCAGATATCCGACATGTAACTCCAGCGGTCGGCTTGTGATCGGCTCCGGCAGTCAGTTCATCTATCCACAGTCCCAGTGTATGTCGCTCACCCCGTCAGGTGCTGTGGTGATTCCGCTATCCCTGTAGTCCTCAGTCTCCTCAGTACTCGTTAAGAGGATGTAGATGTTACGCTGATGGTCATATAATAATGCAAACAGTGGATAGTCTGGACGTCAGTCTGGCTATCTTAGGGCACAGATAAAATGAAAAAAATGGTAATAGTATCTTCAACGCGTTTCGGAGCGAACCGCTCCTTCTTCAGGAAGAAAATAAAAAGCCAAAAGATTGTATACTGTTAAAAGAGCGCCAGAATTGCGTGTGGGCTATTTGAATATAACGTGGCCAATAGGAGCAGAGGTCAAATGGTTATTGATCCCTAGGTAAAGTAAAATACATATAAACTATTGTAAAATAGTGAAAAATGAATAAAAAAGTATAAAAATAATAATAATAATAATAATGTGATAAGAATATTTGGGATAAAATACAGGTTATATACATGGTCACATAAAATACAATAAACTAATGAGGAGAGGAATGGAATGAAAACCTCCTACCCTTCAAATATAAGGAATCAGAAGCAGATAAAGGGATTAGCTGGTGATATATATAGTATATGGTAGAAATCATTTGTAAGCAAGATGATGTATATGAGAGATAATCCATCATGTAGATCTAATACAGTGTTAGCCAGTGTATGAAGTATGGGTCCCTATTGATAAGTTCCTATTGGCCTACAGGAGAAAGGAACTCACTACAGGAAAGGGGAACCAACATATCCCAACATACATCAGTTGGATGTATAGATACAATGCAAAATGAAGACTGCTATTTTATAAATTGAATCATTAAATAAGATTCATAAATACGTATCCCAGAAGAGAATTCATCATTAGAGTGAATGAATTACAGTGAGTCATATGTAAATGTATATAGAGTGATTATTCTAATATGAGAATCCTATACTGTATATGAATAAAGAGAATACTACAAGCACCATAGATCCAGTTCTTCATTAAGTCCTTCCGGTGCAAGAGTATGTAACTTAAAAATCCAATAACTCACCCGTCGAGCTAGTTGTTTAAATCTATCCCCACCTCTGTTTGTGCTGTTGATTTTTTCTATACCCATAATGCTAATGTCCTCAATGGTTTTAAAGGACGGGCAATCATTACAATGTATGGAAACAGAATGTTTGCGATTGTTCTTCTTGATATTATTTCTGTGTTCAAGAAATCTTTTTTTCATGTGCCTTATTGTTCTCCCAATATATTGCATACCACATATACATTCTAGAAGATAAATCACATAATTGGTGTTGCAATTAATGTGATGTTTTACAGGAAATATTTCTCCAGTAGTGTAGGACTTAAAAGTGGTAGTCTTATTTTTGGTAAAATTGCACGTAGTACATGTAGAATGACCGCATCTGTAGTTTCCTTTGATGTGATCCCCATGGGTAGGGTCAGTTGCAGCCTCTCTTGATCCTTGAGAGTTTTTGATAACTGTAGGAGCCAATTTGTTTTTTAAATCTGATGCTTTCCTATATATGAATTTGGGTTGTTCTGGGAGAATATTTCTCATGGTTTTGTCTCCTTGTAATATTTTCCAGTTTTGTTTAATGATATGTTCAATTTTTCCAGAGATAGCAGAATATCTAGTAATGAATGCCAGTTTGGGTTCTTGGGAAGCTGTCCCAGAATCTTGTAAAGATGTTCCTTTTTTCTCTTTTTTGGATATTAATAAGTCCTCTCTGGGTACTTTTTTCGCCCTTTCTAACGCTCTATGGGTATTCTTCTTATTATATCCTTTGGTATGGAATCTTTCTTCTAAGAGTTTTGCTTGTAAAAGGAAATCTGATTCTTCTGTACAGTTTCTTCTAATACGTAAGAACTGTCCATACGGGATATTGGATAGCCAAGTGGGATGGTGTCCACTAGTGGCCTCAATGTAGCCATTTACATCAACTGGTTTGTGGTATGTTCGGGTACAAATCTGGCCTTCTGGTCCACAAGCGATTTCCAAATCAAGAAAAGTAATAGATGATTGGCTAGCAGTATATGTGAAAATGAGTCCCAAATTATTTTTATTGATATTGGTGAAGAATTCTTCTAATTTAGATGGTCCACTCTTCCAAATCAATAATAGGTCATCTATATAACGAGCATATAGAATAAAATCTTGCTGGTGATTTTTCCAGATGTGGGTCTCTTCCCAGGTACCCATAAATATGTTTGCATAAGAGGGGGCAAAGCGAGTCCCCATCGCTGTCCCCCTGGTTTGAAGATAATGGGTGTTGTCAAATAAAAAATGATTATGTTTTAAAATGAATTCAATGCTATTCAGAATGAATAGAATTTGCTCTTCTCTCACCTCTTTATCCCTTCTAAGTGTTGTTTCAACAGCTTGTAGTCCATCTTGATGTTGAATAATGGTATATAATGAGGTTACGTCGCAACTTATCCATATGTAAGTAGGGTCCCATTGTATAGTTTCCAGCTTCCTAAGGATATCGGTGGAGTCTTTGGTATAGGATGGAAGACTCTGAACATAGGGCTGTAAAAAATGGTCAATATATTGAGATAAGTTGCTGGTCCGACGAGGTAGGCGAGGAGGACTCAGAAACAAGGGAAAAGAAAAGAAGGAATCAGAGCCAGACAGAGACAGAACTATAGGAATATTCAATCTTTCCTCTCATGCTTTGTCCACAAATGATATCTCACTCCTCAAAAAAGGCTGGAAATTTGCCCCCAACTCAATTCCGAATGAATCTGAACTTTTCGTGGATCTCCAAAAATTCATAAGAAAACTCACCTTAAAGAAATTCTATGAAAAAGAAAAAACGAACTCACAACGAGAAACCGATCAGGATGAGGAACTTTTAAGATTGCTAATAGAATTAGGCGAAGAGAACCTTCAATCTATAACTCCAGCAGCATCTCAATATAAACATTCAAATCTGAAACCTCCATCTAAATTTAATCCCCTCCATATTAGAGGACCACACATTGAGGCCTTCTCAGATACGGTGATTAAGGATATCCGCAAATTATTCTCGAAACCTATTAAGATCAAACAGAACTTAACACGAAAAGAGAAGACGAGTTTAAACACACTTATGGACAATGATTCCCTTATCTTTAGGGAAGCAGATAAAGGAGGAGGACTGGTCATTCAAAACAAAGAGGATTACATCAAAGAGGCAAATAGAATTCTGGGAGACCACAGTTTCTACAAGACCCTTTCTAATAACCCAATACATTATTTCCAAGAAGAATACAATGAACTCATTTCAGAAGCACACAAATGTGGTATTCTCAATAATAAAGAATTCCAATTCCTTACGATTAAATATCCAGTTATCCCTGTCTTTTACCATCTACCAAAAATTCACAAGAACCTCAATAACCCACCCGGTCGCCCTATCATTTCGGGAATAAACTCTCTGACCAGCAACTTATCTCAATATATTGACCATTTTTTACAGCCCTATGTTCAGAGTCTTCCATCCTATACCAAAGACTCCACCGATATCCTTAGGAAGCTGGAAACTATACAATGGGACCCTACTTACATATGGATAAGTTGCGACGTAACCTCATTATATACCATTATTCAACATCAAGATGGACTACAAGCTGTTGAAACAACACTTAGAAGGGATAAAGAGGTGAGAGAAGAGCAAATTCTATTCATTCTGAATAGCATTGAATTCATTTTAAAACATAATCATTTTTTATTTGACAACACCCATTATCTTCAAACCAGGGGGACAGCGATGGGGACTCGCTTTGCCCCCTCTTATGCAAACATATTTATGGGTACCTGGGAAGAGACCCACATCTGGAAAAATCACCAGCAAGATTTTATTCTATATGCTCGTTATATAGATGACCTATTATTGATTTGGAAGAGTGGACCATCTAAATTAGAAGAATTCTTCACCAATATCAATAAAAATAATTTGGGACTCATTTTCACATATACTGCTAGCCAATCATCTATTACTTTTCTTGATTTGGAAATCGCTTGTGGACCAGAAGGCCAGATTTGTACCCGAACATACCACAAACCAGTTGATGTAAATGGCTATATTGAGGCCACTAGTGGACACCATCCCACTTGGCTATCCAATATCCCGTATGGACAGTTCTTACGTATTAGAAGAAACTGTACAGAAGAATCAGATTTCCTTTTACAAGCAAAACTCTTAGAAGAAAGATTCCATACCAAAGGATATAATAAGAAGAATACCCATAGAGCGTTAGAAAGGGCGGAAAAAGTACCCAGAGAGGACTTATTAATATCCAAAAAAGAGAAAAAAGGAACATCTTTACAAGATTCTGGGACAGCTTCCCAAGAACCCAAACTGGCATTCATTACTAGATATTCTGCTATCTCTGGAAAAATTGAACATATCATTAAACAAAACTGGAAAATATTACAAGGAGACAAAACCATGAGAAATATTCTCCCAGAACAACCCAAATTCATATATAGGAAAGCATCAGATTTAAAAAACAAATTGGCTCCTACAGTTATCAAAAACTCTCAAGGATCAAGAGAGGCTGCAACTGACCCTACCCATGGGGATCACATCAAAGGAAACTACAGATGCGGTCATTCTACATGTACTACGTGCAATTTTACCAAAAATAAGACTACCACTTTTAAGTCCTACACTACTGGAGAAATATTTCCTGTAAAACATCACATTAATTGCAACACCAATTATGTGATTTATCTTCTAGAATGTATATGTGGTATGCAATATATTGGGAGAACAATAAGGCACATGAAAAAAAGATTTCTTGAACACAGAAATAATATCAAGAAGAACAATCGCAAACATTCTGTTTCCAGACATTGTAATGATTGCCCGTCCTTTAAAACCATTGAGGACATTAGCATTATGGGTATAGAAAAAATCAACCCCACAAACAGAGGTGGGGATAGATTTAAACAACTAGCTCGACGGGAGAGTTATTGGATTTTTAAGTTACATACTCTTGCACCGGAAGGACTTAATGAAGAACTGGATCTATGGTGCTTGTAGTATTCTCTTTATTCATATACAGTATAGGATTCTCATATTAGAATAATCACTCTATATACATTTACATATGACTCACTGTAATTCATTCACTCTAATGATGAATTCTCTTCTGGGATACGTATTTATGAATCTTATTTAATGATTCAATTTATAAAATAGCAGTCTTCATTCTGCATTGTATCTATACATCCAACTGATGTATGTTGGGATATGTTGGTTCCCCTTTCCTGTAGTGAGTTCCTTTCTCCTGTAGGCCAATAGGAACTTATCAATAGGGACCCATACTTCATACACTGGCTAACACTGTATTAGATCTACATGATGGATTATCTCTCATATACATCATCTTGCTTACAAATGATTTCTACCATATACTATATATATCACCAGCTAATCCCTTTATCTGCTTCTGATTCCTTATATTTGAAGGGTAGGAGGTTTTCATTCCGTTCCTCTCCTCATTAGTTTATTGTATTTTATGTGACCATGTATATAACCTGTATTTTATCCCAAATATTCTTATCACATTATTATTATTATTATTATTATTATTATTATTATTATTATTTTTATACTTTTTTATTCATTTTTCACTATTTTACAATAGTTTATATGTATTTTACTTTACCTAGGGGTCAATAACCATTTGACCTCTGCTCCTATTGGCCACGTTATATTCAAATAGCCCACACGCAATTCTGGCGCTCTTTTAACAGTATACAATCTTTTGGCTTTTTATTTTCCTCCTGAAGAAGGAGCGGTTCGCTCCGAAACGCGTTGAAGATACTATTACCATTTTTTTCATTTTATCAGTGCCCTAAGATAGCCAGACTGATGTCCAGACTATCCACTGTTTGCATTATTATATGACCATCAGCGTAACATCTACATCCTCTTAACGAGTACTGAGGAGACTGAGGACTACAGGGATAGCGGAATCACCACAGCACCTGACGGGGTGAGCGACATACACTGGGACTGTGGATAGATGAACTGACTGCCGGAGCCGATCACAAGCCGACCGCTGGAGTTACATGTCGGATATCTGAGACGTTAAGATACAAGAATTAATCCGGTGAGCGGCCAATTGAATTTTATGCACGTCCCAGCTGTGCTCTGGTGAGCATATTTACATAAGAGGGGATTCCTATACCCCCTTATTGCTTCAATATATATATCCTTTTGCCACCATTCCCCAGTGCGATTCTTGCTTGTCTCATATTACTTATAGATACACTCGGCACTTACCGAGTTTTTATCTATTCTAGTACCCATTAGAACTTTCTTTTACCATCATTCCCTGATTATATTTCACCCCGATTTCGATGCAGATCCTAACGATCTCTATATTATCATTAGGTTATTTTTGATACATCTTCTATTTTGATCATCGAATTCATTTATTTTTATGATGTGTATCTATTATATCATGAATATCTCCTTGTGATTTTGTTTTATCGATTAAAGCTTTTGATTTAATGTCACTTAAATTTCTTTGTGCATTATATTGTTGCAAGTAACATACTACCCTTAGATCTCTGGTGCACTGTCTCTCCCCTTTTGTGTTTTTGCAAATAGAGAGATGTAGCCTGAGGTTTAAGTGAACCTGTCAGCTTGAATTTTTTTACATATTTGAAAACTTCATGCAAAATGGTTTATGTGTTATATTACCCAATAGTGCAGAAGATGCATAGTTTACAAAATATTCACAATTTTATCTCTGGGAAAAGTGAAAGTTTCCTGGTGAAACACAGAACTTAATTAATATATGAATTGTCACTGGAAGCCTTTGTTAGCATAAGAAAAATCATAGAAAAGTCTTCATTACCATATGAAATATCACTGAAAAGCTTAATTAACATTTAAATATCACTGGAACCATAGGCATATAACAATTAGCATACACTAGCATATAATATAAAGTGTGAATATTTCCTTAACTGTACATGCATTGGTACTTCGGCTAACATGACACATTACATATTTGAAAACTACATTAAGAACTGCTAACTTGAATTTAGGTGACAGGTCCGCTTTCAGCTCTTCTATATAATGCAATAAAAAAAACTGAACACCAGGAGGAGATGCATTAAAGTCCAATTATTTCTTTCGAACAGGTGACCTATTACAATGGAATGTTATTGGTGCAGAATAACGCACAATATTATGATAAGCTTTAGGTGGCCATATGTAAACAGTGTGCTTATAATGAAACTTTTGATTCAATGGTGATGAAACCTAATTATAAATTGGAAAGCTGTAATTGTGCAGTAAACAATAGTGGGTGGTGTAGTCTTAACCCTTTGGGTACACATGGGGTGCCCAATACATTGCTCGGCAATACACTTAACACCCGTCAGGCACTCAAAGATTGAGTTTTAACCCCTTAAGGACCCTTGACAGTCATGGTACGTCATGGCTGGATTAGCTTTAAGGACCAATGACGTTTGGGGAGTCCAGAATCGGATTTAAAAAAAAAAAAAAAAAGCTCCGTGGTCCTTAAGTGACCGCCGTGTGCATGCGCGGCCGGTTCTTAAGGGGTTAAGAAGGTAACTATATCCCAAGCACTGTAGTTCTGCACATAAAATAAAAGACCAATACTTTACAACTAATAACTTTGTTCATGAGGTCCACAGATTATGGCAATTCCATGGTCCTGTAGACCAGTGCACTGCTGAGAGTAAATATTTTATGGGTGCTGTATGTGTATAGATGACACCACAGCCTCTATAATGGAGTGAGCTACTTTGCTCCCTTTAAAGTCCCAGGCTCAAAGTATTATACCAAGACAGTACTGCAAAAGTTCCAGTTTGAATCCACTACGATCCATGAACGTTTTTTTCTTTTTCTCCTCGAGCGTCTGCTGCTGTATCCTGGTCACCAGGCTACATGACCCCAAAATGCCAACCAACTACAGAGAACACAAAAAGAGCAGAAACAGCACAAACACGCCTCTAAGATTAACCTCTTTAACATCCAGATTCAATATAAATACTTTCTTCTCAACCCCCTCAGGGTGGGTACTCACAGGAGACAGAGGCTTAACCAGCCTCTAGGTTTAATAGCCCATAGTACAACAACCTCTTTTTCTCCCTTCTTTTCTGGGGTTCTGCTCCTCGTTGTATTCGGATTTACTTCCACCATTCTCTCTTTCCCGTATAGTCTTGAATGTATATAATAAATCTACTGCCTGGGCTATTCTCAAAAAAAGCCTCTATTTATTTCTCAGTTAAAAAATACAATATTAAAACAACGCTAAAAAACAATGTTAAGATCAATTACACATTTGTTATATACCCAACATGTTTCGTCACATGTCTGTAACTTCCTGCTGAGAGTATAATGCCCTTTCCAAATGCAATGAGTTGGTGATAGACTCCCCTAACGTGAAGATCACTGTGCAAACAGACCGCATTCACAAACTTTGGATCCTGCAGTGCAAATGACGTGGAAGCAGCTGCCTCCATCAGCTGAATTCACTCTCTGTTCCATTGATGTACAGTAGCTCATCTTAACTGCACCTCAGTATGGATTTTACACAGCAGGAGAGCTGCCACCTTGCTAGTGGTGGAGAAACTGTGCTCAGCATAATGGTTCCTGACTGCATTGTGGAAGCCTCTTAAGACAGAAGTTATTTCTAGGAAAGGAGAAAGGAGAATAAAGGTCCTAGTATTTACAAAGAATAATGTATGTATAGACATCACAGTGACTGAAAACAAATAAAATTCCTTGTTCAGAACTGCAGAGCTGCACTCAGAGGGACAGAAAGGTATGGGAGGTAAAATTAATGTTAAACTGCAATCCTATTTGTAATGGTTTGAATAAGGACAGAGAGTTTTTGTCACACTACAACTTAATTGACCTTTCCAACAGACCCAAGAGCATTGTAAATACCTCTAAAGCCTCAGAGGAAGAGTGTAATTTACCACTGACTGATCAAAGAATCTGGATCTGGATTGAGTTCTCTTATCTGATGTCCATACTAAACAATGTAATGTGTACTTGTATTTAAGAGAGATGTTTTTATATTTATCTGTATAACATGCCTGAGGAAGAGACCTTAGGTTTAGAAAGGTTGCATTCTAAATCTGCTTAGTTAGCCAATAAAAGGTATCAAAAACTATATTTGCCTCCTGTATTTCTGCGGCTAACACGGTACCAGCTCTCACTTCTTAAATAAAGGTACCACATTGGCTTTACACCAGTCTTGCGACACTGAGTCCATGGAGATAAAGTCTTTAAAGATTAAATAGAGTGATCTTGCTAAGCCTGCACTGAGTTTCCAACACGCTCGTATGTATACCATCTGGACCAGGTGCTTTAGCAGTCTAAATGTTGTCCAGTCTTCTTTTGGCCACTTCTTGTGTTTACCCTATAACTGATAATGATATGGTTGTACATGTAATTTTTTAGACTCATCTACCATTACTTCCATTCTTTTTGCTGATGAACTTTGCTGTGTCATGACTAATCAACTTACCCATCTCATTTCTGAAAGGCCCATTCTTCTCCCTCTTAAGATTTTTGCTATTTATGTGCCGGAAAACCCTTTTTGGATCAGGCTTGCTCTCCTTAAATTTAATTTTCCATTTGTGCTTACCTGTCTTTTATGCACTCCTTACATTTCAAGAACAATTTCTCTCTTCCTTCATAATTAAAAATATAATCTAATCTAAATATTTTTTAACTTGCCATTACCATCTTTACATTTGGTACTGGTTTTAATCTACTTTTTTTTACATTTGTCTCCCAAGAGTATATATGGCCCAATGCAAGAAACATGCGCAATCGCTATTTCTTGTGTGAAAAACAATAGGAAATAGGTTTGCTCAAGGATTTTGTTGAATTGCGCATGAAAAAAATCAAGATTAGCAAACAGCTGAGTATATTTTTTTTGTGGGCATGGCCAGGATTAATGAATCTGTGTGAGTGGAATAGAGAATGCACCTAATGCAGGAAGTAGTATTGTGAATGAATTTATACGTCTGTGTACTGTTGTCGTAAAAAGGATTTTTTTATGTGCAATTCAAGAAGCGTTCGGTATTCAGCTTCCTGGATTGGAACATGCTCCAAATCTGTCTGCGCACAAAAATACCTTTAGCAGATGCAAACATTTCTTGCATCACGCCAACAGTGTGGAACGTATTTCTGTAACCTAAATTTGAATTCAACCATCTTTCCTCAGTATTTTTCACCTAACTCTTTGAGTATCAGATGGGTACCAACAAATGGATTTGCAATGCTTTGGGCACCCCTATGACTATCACAGAGTTAATAATTCATTCCATTCTATATGTTACATTGATGCTCTGAACTTTTGGAGGATAGCCTTTTTAAAATTTAGAGTCTTGGTTGACCTTATAAAGTTTTGCTTCTTCAACCTGATTTCAAATAAATCCATGTTGTTATTTCTAGTCAGCACTCCAACCATATGTAGCTTTCCCCGAGCATGCTCACAAACCCGCTACCCAAAGCTACTGGACAGGTCTCATTGTTCCAGTAGATAATGAGATCATTCAAATCTTCCATAATTAAAGAATGACCAAGATGTGCAGTTTTTTTTATTAAGTTGGACCACATCATTATCAGCAATTTATGGTGGTTTGTACTTTAGCATACACCTACCAACACTTTTGCTTTTGCACCACTGGTAACTTCAAAGTCAGTCCACAAGGATTCCAAAATTATCATCAGTTTCCTCACAAATATCTTCTTTTAAACTTGGATTTAGGTCTGGTCTCATGTATAGACATATACCTCCCCTTCTTTAGTTAATCATGTCTCTGCAAAACAGGGAATAGCCCTCAATATCTACAGCCCAGTCATGTGTATCATCCAATCATGTTTCAATAATACCAGATATGTCCAAATATTCATTAGCTGATAGCATTTCCAACTCTCCTATTTTGCATACCACACTTTTTGCATTTGCATCTCTGCAGCCCAGCTTAGTGCATACCAAGAGACCATATGGATAAAAATTGGTGGTAGCTCTATATGCCTGGCTTTTGTACATACTGATGTTGGTAAGATAAAATTAATAAATAACCTGGATTTAGTGTGAATATTTTACAAGGGACTAGAACTAGTGATAGGAGAATGGCTGAAAACAATTTCCAATCTTCAGTGCTGAGAACTACCTCCTCAAAGTTTCAATTAGATGGCAGAGAGCTTACAACACTTCATGGGTCAATATGCTTTCAAAACAGCCAGTAATTCCTGTAGTACTAGAAGCTAAGAGATCTGCACCATATTGAGCTAAATCTCTCCTTTGCAGAACTGGAGGTGATGACATGGATACACAGATCATATTAATGCCTTCAGTGCTGGAAGTTAAGCTATCTGCCACCTGATGGAACTGTATGAAATAGACCTCTTAGTTTCCAGCACTGGAAAATTAATATGGACAAGTGCTGCAACCATATTAGCTATAGCACTGCTGGAAGAGATTTACCATCTAATGAAGGCAGTAGTTAGGTCTGGATAGTGTTATGATTTTCATTTTATGGTCCTCTAGATAAGATGTGTAGAATTAGTTTCTTAAGAAGAATCATAAATATTAATAATATACAATTTACTTTTTGAGTGTCAGAGGGATATACAATGAAAAGGAAAGGATTAAAATTGGAAAGTACCCCCTCCTCAGTGGGCCTCTGGGGTGTTGTCTCCTAAAACCCTCCCTATACACTTACCACATTACTTATCTCTTCAATCCACTATTCAGATAATTAAATTTCTGTAATTCCTCTAATTTCTGCATTGTTACTGTTGCCTAATAAGTCAGAAACAGTGATGAATCATTTCCTATAGCCATCATTGCCCTTTAATTTTCTGATTGAGAGTTGGTCTTCTTAAAAGTATGCTGTGACTTCACTGATATATGCTCTATTTATAATGAAGAGGATGTCACAAATGTATCCTTCCACACTGGATTTGGTTCATTACTCAGTTTGTAGTTAACATTTTTTGAAGGAGTGTTTGGTAGCCAACCTTTTGAGATTCTGGACCTATTTCATATTGTAAGTATTTTATTTTACACTTCTGGGATAACTTATTACTAGAAGGTTCTTTGTTGTTTTTATATTGTGAACTTACATTCAATAAAGTTCTTCTGTTAAAAAAAAAAAAAACCTGAAAAATAAATGTTAAACCTTTGAGTGCCAGAGGGGTACAGCAAAGCATTGCTTCGAGGAATGTGCCAGACTTTGCAGAACAATTCATCACAGACACCTCTATCACATAAATAGTTACCATTGTAATCAGTCATAATGACTATGATATCAGTATGATACACAAAGAACTTAGATTCAAAAGAAAAGTGGAGTAACTCTGTAGCAAACCTATTTAAATAATTCCCATTGGTTTAAATGGGGATTTTTAAACATTGAATGCTAGGGGTTTCCAGCGCAGGTCCTTGTAACGCTTTGCAGACCTCTCTCAAATTATGTGGTTAATTACGGGGTTAAAATACCAATTTAACTCCATTGGGATTTTGAATTTCTCTGCTATGGTGCAGTTGATTTGCTCCAGAATTACTCCACAATTCTTTTGAACAAAGGAGCCATAAAATGATTTTTATAAGCTGAAGTTTTCTTCAGTGCTGTCTTCTGTGAAGATGCATTTGCTAAAATGTTTTATATAAAGCTGTACCGTCCTATGGGTAAAATGCAAAGAGAAAAAGGAAGAGCACAAGGGGGCGCCCTAGTGCAATCACAACTATGATGCAGGTTTCCACTACCAAATTTCACCCCACACATGGGTACGCACAAGGAAAATGGCTGTTAAAACACATATATGAATAACAGCTAATGTGCTTGCTGAGTAAATATCCTGCCTCAGTTCAAGTAGCGGTACACTCCAAATTCTAGTTGTTCCTATCTGTCAGCTTTTTTTGCACTCTCATCCAGTGGTAATCAATCTCAAAAAAAGTGCTCAATGGTGTAACAACGTTCAGTGATTCAATCAAATATAAGTGTTCAGTGAATCTACTCACATTTATGTGTGGTCAACATTTGGGGATAACCAAAGTTGACAATCAAGCTCATGGAGGTCTCTCATCATCTCCACTCGGTGATCTCAAAGGCTGCTCCATTCCAAGACACACACAAACAACTCCAACAATAGCTTCTTCTTCTTCTATATAGATTTAATTAAGCTCAAAAGTAGCTAAATTATCATACAAAAATATATATAAAAACAATAAAAATATAAATTCTATATGACTACACATTTCGCAGTGGAAACCACTTTATTAAGCTAAAAAAATAAAGCGGTTTTTCCACTGCGAAACGCATGGCCATATAGTATTTATACCTTTATTGTTTTTATATATATTTTTGTATGATACTTTAGCTACTTTTGAGCTTTATTATATAGAAGAAGAAGCAGCCTTTGGGATCACCGAGTGGAGACTGTCAGAGATCTCCACAAGCTTGATTGTCAACGTTATTATTCCCAAATGTTGACCACACATAAATGTGAGTAGATTCACTGAACACTTATATTTGATAGAGTCACTGAATGTTGTTACATTGTTGGGCGCTTTTTTATTTTGCTTTTCTATTTCTGGTCACTGTAGATAAAGCGATCAGCTGATCCACTAATGCAAGATCAGCTCCCCTGGATAGCTAGTCAGATTCCTGAAGGGTATTCACCTTCTCTCACATTAAGAGGATGTACACACACTCAGGGCTTTCTTATTTAATTAGATTTAATTGACTTTAAAACAAGTTTTGTTTGTCCCTTTTAAAAGCTTACATTTTCCATAACTATACACCGCTAAGTGCCAGAGAGACAGATGACTTTGTGAGACTCTGCTCATACTTTCATGAATGTTGCATCCTTCTGTAGGTGCCATCTCCAATCAAATAAAGTATATAAAAAATAAATGTGTACATGCATCTTACTTAATACAGTTTTCCCTCTAAAACCCCCAAAACTATAATGTCCAGCCACTGTCATGTGATACTCTGCCGGTCTCTTAAAATGGTGTACTGCATTAAATTCTCATGTAAAGCTTTATTGCCCTGATGGACATATATATTGGTATATGGTATTTATCTGGTCATCAACAAGGACAATTCTCTTTTAGAAATATATACAATTTGTAAAATAATTTCTTGGGATGAGGTGGGAGGGGCACTCCACAAACTCCCTTTGCACTAACATGCCTGATCTCTGAATGTCACTGGGATACCATAAAATTCTATACCACACCAGAATATTAGAGGCTCCTAAGTCCTTGGGTTTACTGCCCCTTTAAAAATGAATTATTCATATGTTATAGCCCTAAAATATAATCATAAACTTGCTTTTTAATGCATGAGTAAATTGTCTTCTTCGTAGAGCATTTATTTAACACCTTAATGACCAGAGGTCTAGAGAAGTTACTTTCCCTTAAGGATCGCTTTAATTGTTGTCGCCGTGCCAGCACACATGAGAGAGAGACTGCTCCACACTTTGAGTGGTCAATTTCAGACCCCGTTTGTGCTTACAGTGCTGCCGCAGGTGCGCTGTAAGCAAAAACTATGTGATGTGCTAGGACCGTCACCAGTGCTTCAGGAAAAAAAACAGTGATAGTAGTGGCATGTCAACAGTCCTTAAAGGGTTAATGTTGTTTTTGCTCTTTGCATTGAGTGATAAAGTCAGGTAATGGATTGTGATTAGAGCCCCACTGTCCTATATTCAGAAAAGCTATTGTCTAAGCCCATTCACAGTTAATCCTGGGCTAAATTGGGTTCCTTAAAAAAGGCAGGAGTGCATGCTCACTCAGAGCATGTGTAAGATTAAATTTCTAGGAATTGGAAAACAGAGACATTTTACAGATTTTAGAATGAGGTATAGGGTACTTGCCTTATTTGAAAACATCAATGCCAATTACAAAATTAACAAAAGGGAGTAGGCTGGGATGGTGATCTGGAATCATAGTAGAAATGGGTTTCTTGATTGTTCTTGCCCCCAAGGCCAAATTTTGCCAGTCCTCCGCTAGTTTTCTGATCCCCAGCCCCTGTACTGTAGTTGGAGTGTGGCTATAAAATGAGTGTTCTTATCTTTATGTCTTGATTATAATCTCACTGAGGCTATTGTATTAAGAATGGGAGTAATTCTGGAGCAAACCACCTCAACCAGAGAGGATGAATAATCATTCTCATGGGGCACAATCACCTACATGGTCTGGATAATATACGCAGAAATATAACTTAATAAAGGTTCTTGAGCAAGTTTGAATTGTTCTGATATAGACCCAAGGTGCAATTCCCCATGGGAAGATGTCAGAAGGCCTTAACACAATGGCTGAAGAGAGAGGAAAAACAATTTGTTTGCAGTGCCCAGGAGCTGCTACATCATTCATGACCTACATGCTAGTAGTTAACCCTTTTCATGCTAGAGGGCTATTCAACACATTGCTTTGCAGAGGTCTTCAAATCGTTCATTGAGAAAAGGGCAACTGGTTCACCAACTCTATCCTTATCTTAATGTCTGGAAACAACTGTGTGTGATGACATCAGCGACCACCATTAACATGATATTTAATGATAGTTAATTTGAGAAACCCAAACCAAACATAAAAGAGTAATAGCAGTTATTAGTCTTTTCTGCCAAAATTAAAATACATGGGAGTTTATTATTAGGAGATATCGGTGTTCCTTTAACAACAGAGGATTTTAATGCACCCCCTGGGCACACCAGCCATTAAAGAGAAAAGAAGACTGTAACAGTTTGGGTATTTAAGGTTAGAATTAAAATATATCATTATAACTCTGCATGGGGAGGTCACGTGAACTACCAGTTCATATGACAGGGCTTGGTAAAAGGACAGGCCAGAAAGAGAGGACTGGACAACAAGAGGTCCTCGATGCCTTGCTGGACTACAACTGGCAGCCCAGCAGGCCTCATGTTGCCCAGTCATGCTCTTAGATCATGTGAACAAGCAGCTCAGATTCCTAAAAATATACATGAGGGGATGTGCCACAGCATTCCTGAGCTAAATCAGGTGCTGTATTCGATTTTTAGCTCCTAAGCCTTCCTAAAGCCATTTTACTAAGCTACACACGCCAATAATCCTGACATGCAGGGTTGGCTGGAATTAAAGTCCTATCTCAAGCTGAGATTGTCCACCATTATACACTACAGTGAGAATACACTGTAGTGCTTACCTGAAATGCAGCCACTGGCATTAGACACTAACACCAGTGGGCATGCAATGGGGAACTTGAACATTCCAGACAATGGCAGAAAAAAAAGAAAAGATGAAGAGATTATCAGGCATGCTATTCCATCTTACAGTTTATGGAAAACTAAAGGAAGTGTAGTCTGTATTTTTAGATGATTATGTCTTCAACTTGCAGAGGTGCATATTTTGGAAAAGATCATAACAATGTCTGACTGTAAAAGATTAAGAAGTGGAAAGGGAATAATATGTTCTGAGCAGCTGGCACTGTGGACACACATTTGTTGGCAAGAACAGAACCTGTATTAAGTATCCCAAGGTCTTATTCCATCCATGCATAGAGTAGTTATGTACTGACTAGAAATATAGAATGTTTAACAAGCCAGATACATTTAAAGGAGAACTAACATTGTTTAATAAAAATAATCCCCTCCACACACACACATATATACATACACACACACAGACAGAGGCAATTTGGCCTTGGGGCAATTGGCCAACAGGCTGGTTGCAAGTCTGGACTTATAGGCTTGGATGTAAGTCATCCACTAAAATAACACCACCTGATTTCTTGGGGAACGGTTTAGCATTGTCAATAAGTAATTAGAGCATACGTGCCAAGGTGTGTGTTCCCAGTCCAGCCCCGTTCACAATGTTTTCACGCTATTTACAGTACATTTAAGCGGTTAACTGTACAGTCCCTTCTTGCCCCCCCAAAAAATTATTCCAGCATCCATGATTTTATTGAAGGTGGAGGAGGAGAAAGATTATGGTTATTGGACATCTTCATCTGTCCCATGTCACCAATGGTGCTGTGGTTATATCAGCACAGTCTGTGGTAAAGACAATCCCAAATCCCCCACCACCACCAACACTTACTACCACTGGGTACGGTGGATACAACAGCCTGATAATGTAATGTGACATTTAATGCACAGATGACTCTGCAGGAACAGGAACTAATAAATTAGGAAAAAACATAATGTCACTGGTGGGTGGCATTATAATATTCCTGATGGTGACTCACTGTATAAGGCTACTAATATTTTGAATACTTTTTCAAAGGATTCCCTTGTTGTACTAGACTGCTAACATTTTTAACACCTTTCTGTATAAGCCTGCTAACATTTTTTTCAATAATTACATTGCCTTGTAAATCTAACAATTTATTTCCAGGCTTACCCTGCTGTACAAACCTAGAGATCAGTAAGAGCTTACAAGCACCAGAAAATTACAAAATTTCCACTAGCACTGAGAACATAGCCAGCCAGAACACTGGGTGACTCAGTAATATATTCTTTGTCAGATTTAAGTCTGACTACTTTCTCAATAAGTGTTTTAATGTGACTAGTGGTTTTGGGTGTGGCAGGTGAGGGGAATCTATGATTCTTGCCACCTCCAAATGACTCATTCATCCATCTCCCTGCTTTGCATCTGCATAACATCAGTAGATGACATTTGTGTTATTATTACTAAAGAAAATGATGTCCGATACATCTCTGAGACATCTACAACCCTACCATGAGCTCCTCTTCCCCATTCATTTTAAGACAGACTTTACCACTGCAAGTTGTTTCATGCCTGATGTTGTGATGGTTGGTTGGTTTGTTTCCCAATCAGACCAGTGGTTGCGCTTCAGGTGGCATATCATGGTTAGTAGATGTAATACTATTTTCCACCTTCTAACATGTTTTCTACAGAGACAACATGAACAATGAAGTATCCCCATAATGTAGATGTTATAGACTGAGGGTTTCCTGAGGGACTATTGCTACTACTACTGCTACTAATACTAAAGGACTAGATGATGTAGTAGTATTAGCATTAGGTTTCAGTGGTTCTGCACTTCAAACAGCAGCAGAAGCACCCATATCTAAGTTTGTGGACAATGATGACTTGTGTTGCTACTTAGTCAGCAATAGGTTGAAAGAAGTGGCACTGATGATAATAACCAAGATGATGAATATGTATTTAGGCATGTTTACTTGTCCAGAGAGACTTTCCCCATGATCTCCCAAAGACTTTATAAACAAGCATCTTGTTCCTTTGCAGTGGTGGAAGCCTAAACCTTTCCCTTTTAGTTAATTGTTTGGCATATCATCATCTTTCTTGCTATCTCCTTCATCTGTATCAGAAGAAGAAGAGGACAGAGGAGGGACAAATCTGAATCAACATCATTAACAATAGTAACGTCAGTAGCATCATCCACTTCCCTCTCACTGCTTATGTACTCTTCTAGGTTTTTTAAGGTTGAATTTTATTTTTATTTTCCCCCTTAGAGGTATTTATAAAACATTTACAACTTGTTTGCAGCAGGGTGTTCCAGTCACTGTATTACACAACAGTTATCTTCACCGATAAGTCCTCCTTCAGAATGACTGCCCCTCTTTTTGGTCTTGCAGATGTTGGAGCAAGTGTGTTGGTAACTACACACAGTACGATAATTTATACACATCTGTCTTCAATGTATGATGCATTTATGTCTGACTACACAGTATGTGTTACTCACTTAGGTCAGGTAGAGATTTGGATCACCTGCCTGTCTATAACATATCAGTCCAAACAAGTTTTTGCTTTTAACTTATATATTTAATTATGTGTTTGTTTGTTTGTTTAATTTAAACATTCCTTCCACCCTTCAAGCCCATACCCAAAGAGCAACTGGTTACCATCAAGGTCAGATGCTTTCTCTCTCTCTTTCTCTCTTTCTCTCTCCCAAGCACAGATTGACAACATGCAGGAAATGGATACCCCCTTTTATATCTGGTACATCAGGCATACACTGTGGGGGTGAAACAATTCATTATTTATTTTAATGCAAGGAAAAAAGTGCATGAAAAGCAATACTTTCATCTTCTATGCCAGTCATCTGTTGTTATCATCATTATTATAATGTATTTATTGAACGTCAGCATATTCGAACCCTTGAAATGCTACAGAGGTCTCCAGTGCATTGCTTCTCAATGAGTTTGGACCTCTCTAGCTTGCTACAGATTAAAATCCCTATTAAAAAAAATATAATTTCGGGAAAGCTTATTTGCCTCTTATGCAAGAGTGGATAACATTATTTTGCCATTATACAAATCTTTGGTAAGACCTCACATTGAGTATGCAGTGCAATTTTGGGCACCGGTTCTGAAAAAGGATATACTAGAACTAGAGAGGGTACAGTGGAGAGCAACAAAATTAATTAAGGGAATGGAGGACTTGACATATGAGGAACCACTTAACAAACTTGGTTTATTTACTCTAGAGAAAAGACGACTAAGAGGAGACCTTATCACATTGTACAAGTATATGAGAGGTCAATACAAGGGTCTCTGCAGTGAGCTATTTATTCCAAGGCCTGATCAGGTTACCAGGGGACACCCCTTGAGATTGTAGGAAAGGAGGTTTAAACTTCAGCAGAGGAATTGTTTTTTTACAGTAAGGTCTGTTAAATTGTGGAATTCATTGCCGAAGGCGGTCGTTATGGCAGATACAATGGATACATTTAAGAGAAGATTAGATACATTTCTTTCAAAAGGGAACATACAGAATTATACTGTTTATCAGTAGGCTGATCAGGAATGTCTGATAAAGAATAATTTAATTGATAGCAGGAAAGCTATAAAATTCTCAGTTACTGGGGTATGAGGAAAAGGTTGAACTTGATGGACTTGTGTCTTTATTCAACCTAATTTAATTTACTATGTTACTATGTTGCAGCTGGTTTGCTCCAGAAGAGCTCCTTCTTAGTACATCAGTAACCAGAGCTAATTTTCAGCTAGGTCACTTCAGTCCAATTAATTGGTACTTTTCTTGTATTTTATCACAGCATGCACCTTACCATTTGTTTAAAGGAACAGTAAACTTTTCATTATTGAAACATATATGTTATAGGGCAGTGATTCTGATATCTGGTATTTGGGGCATACCAACCAGTCAGGTTCTAAGGATTTCCCAGATTAAGTATAGATGGAGTAATCACAATAACTTAGCCACTGATTACACACCATTTAACAAACAGACATGTCTTGAAAACCTGCACTGTTGGTGTGCCCTGAGGACAGTGGAAAAACACTGTTATAGGGCTTTTCTTGCAATTCGTTTTTTAATCTACTCTATGGAACAGGTTAAGCCATTGGCTTTCCATAGTAAGTGAAAGGAACAGCACCACCTTTTAACTACAGTAGAAAACTGCATTTTAATTTTAACATATTTCAGCTGTAATAACGTTTGAGACAAAAATCTCCTTTATTATTCAGCAGCAAATGCGCTATAACTTTTCAATAATCAAATTGTTATTTAAATGTTTTATTTATACTTTAATTGTTTTTTGTTTACAATTTGTATCCCTCCAACTCTGCTAAATAAATCTCCAAAAGCTTTATCTTGCATATGTATACGTAGATTATTTGGGTTTTTCCCCAATGACAGTGAGTGACAATTCTGTTCTATGGGTAAAGTACAGCCTAAACATCAACATATGGCTAATGTTCTATCAGGAGTTAGCAGATATATAAAAAAAAACCTAATATATGGACCTCTAAGTAACAAACTCAAAAGGGAAGCATATAAATGTTCTAGTTTATTTTTTTTAACCCTTCATTATTTTACTCCTACCAATTTCACTTTAAACCTTCCAGTTTGCAAAATTACAATTTATAGTCTGCCAGTCTTCAGCTCTTTTCCTGTCTCATAGTGTCCTCAGACCCATACCACCAAAACTTTTAAAGAACTGCACACTATCTCTAGAATGAGCTGTCCTCTCTGTCAAACAACATTCTCATCCATCTCCTGACTCTCAAGCTCTCCTTTAAAGACTTATCTCTATAGAGAAGCCTATCCTGTAGATCACATAAGATCTTCCTTAATCTCTGTACCAATCTCTCTCAATTTTACTACATCAAATGCTATGTTCTGAGCACCCATACATATCTTGTGACCAACCTTCTGGTTGGCTTAACTTCTTGGATGCCACCTCTACCAAAAATAACGTGGCAATTGCTCAAATGTATAGCACTATCATACACATTCACCTTATGTTTACTTTCCCTTTATTACTACTAGTTTGTAAGCTCTCAGGAGAAGGGCCCTCTTTCCACATATACTGACCAGTATAAATATGTCAGGTGGTTGTTTTTATTTTACCCCCTTTATTCAGTGCCAACCAATAAGTTAATAAATAAAATATACCAATACTAATAATAGAAACATATTCAATGCATTACTTTACAATGCATTGGAGACATGTCAAGCATCCAGTGGATTATGTTTGTTTACATAAAAGAAAATAAACTGAACTACTACTATGGTTTTTCTTTCTTTCATGATGCCTTGTTTTTAGAGACAACAACAAGGGCCATTTGTCAGATCAGTAAACACAATGAGGGCCATGAAAATAGAGTGAAAGACTCTATGTAGGCCGCAGAAAACCTTATGACAGTTCACAGCTGAAGGACCCCGCTCTGTTTTTCCTTAGTTGAGCCAACAGTAAAATGTTTCTTAATCACAACGTTCAAAAGAAAACAAAGTGCCAGCCACACAGGAATCCATAGCTCTATTATTCCTATATGGCTGTGGTCCAAGACTGATTATTTCACACAACAGCACCACAACATTCAGCTTTATTACAGTCAGTAGTACAAAGAAAAGGATATTTTTCTCTCCAAAGAGCACGTACAATGGCCCAGAATGGTGCAATCCTGCTTATTTTTTTTTACTTTTCTGTAAGCATAATTGGCCACACATTGATAATAAATGCCACTCGTCTATCAAACTCTGTTCTGTTTGCCTTCAGTATTTCACCTCTTCCACTGCACCTGCATGAATCAGGAGAAGCAAGAAATTGCTGCAATCCAATCTGACCCATTAATTAGACCATCTGTTGTATGGTGTGCATTTTTCACAGTCATGTTGTTTAAAATTTGGCTGTTGTATAAAAAAAAGTAAATCTGCTTCAAGATGGATTTTAAGCTTCCATATAGTTCACAAGTAAAGTTTTATGCCCTGTCTTGTTGCTTGTTTGTTGTTGTTTGTTATTAAACCTCAAATGTTTTAAAACATTTTTTATCAAACTGTAGGTGACAGAAGCTGCATTCCCTAAAAAAGTAAGAATGCTTTCAAAAACAGACATGCTAATAGTTTATTTTTATAAATTAACAAAATTCAAAGTGGCTGAACAGAAGAAAAATCGAAAACAAATCAATATTTGGTGTCATCATCCTTTCCCTTCAAAACAGCAGGAATTCTTCTAGGTACACTTGTGCACAGTTTTTTAGGAACTCAGCAGTTAGGTTGTTCCAAACATCTTTCAGAACTAACCACAGTTTTTTTGTGAATTTAGGCAGCCTCAGATGCTTCTCTCTCTTCATGTAATCCCAAACAGACTCTCTAATGTTGACATCAGGGCTCTGTGGCACCATACCATCACTTCCGGGACTCCTTTTTCTTCTTTCCACTGAATATAGTTCGTAGTGACATTGGCTGTATGTTTGTCCTGCTGCAGAATAAATTTGGGGCCAATCAGATGCCTCCCTGATGGTATTGCATAAAGAATAAGTATCTGCTTGTACTTCTCAGCATTGAGGAAACCATTAATTTTTACCAAATTTCCAACTCTGTTTGCAGAAATGCAGCCCCAAACTTGCAAGGAACCTCCATCATGCTTCACTGTTGCCTGCAGACATTCACTCTTGTACCATCTCCAGCCCTTTGGTGAACAAACTGACTTCTGCTACAGCCAAATATTTCAAATGTTGACTCATCAGTCTACCTGCTGCCATTTTTCTTCACCCTTGTTCTTTTTTGTTTTCATGCATAATTGAGGCACTTGGCCTTGTTTCCAAGTCAGAGTTATGGCTTTTTGGCCACAAGTCTTCCATGAAAACCACTTCTGGCCAGACTTCTCTGGAGAGTAGATCGGTGTACCAGGGCCCCACTGTTTCCTGCCAATTCTGAGCTGATGGCACTGCTGGACATCTTCCAGTTATGAAAGGAAGTAAGCATGATGTGGCTTTCATCAGCTTCACTAAGGTTCCTTGGCTGACCACTGTATCTATGGTCCTGAACGTTGCCCGTTTCTTTGTGCTTTTCTTTGTGCTTTTCATCTGGAAACCTGTTATGGTTTAGTACACTCAGAAACAGAAGGTTTTGGTAAAACACAGTTTTATTTGCACACAAGGAATAACAGCAACCCTTGAGGGTCCAGCATACAGATAATTGGTAAACTGACACAGGCCAGGTTATAATGATATGATTAACCCACACGGGTCCAGTATGTAGATACAATATACAATACTGACACAGGTCAGGTAAATCACATATGATACAGTGTAAATATGACAGAGTGATACTTATTAGGCCAAGGACAGTAGTTGGCCCTAATAGTGGAAGGCCCAATGTAGCTCTCTACGCAGAGAGTAACAACAATGACTGGAATCACAAAGAACGGGTGAAGCCAGAGTGGAACTGACTAAGGCACCATAGGAGGAAGGCTGCCAAAGTGAACGCCCACCGGAGACTGCAAGGATAAAGTGAGCTAGTGCTTAGTGCAGTAAGGAATAATGTACGCCAAACTGAGACTACCAATACTAATACAAATGCCCAGCACCGCCCCGTAAGGGGTAAACGAACGCTCCGGTCTGCAGATGGGAAATAGCCCGAGGCACCCAACTGAACCCAACCTCAGGGACAGCAGTAACAGACCAAGCGAACGTGGTGCAACCGGAAACTACCATGAAAGGGCAGCGCAGAAGTGACAACCAAAGGTATTTAAAGGCTGTCACTGGGAGGAGCAAAGACAGTGTAGCCAATAAAAAGATATCAGGAAGTAAACATATCAAAATGTCGCCTATATATCACGGGCACCGTGATAAAACCCCTATCTGCCTTGAAATTTCTGCCTGGGAGAGATCTTGCTGATGCAGTGTAACTACCTTGTGTCTTATTGCTGTGCTCAGTCTTGCTATGGTGTATGACTTTTGACATTAAACTGTCTTCAGCAACCTCACCTTGTTAGCTAAGTTTGGCTGTTCCTCACCCAGTTTTTTTCCTCTTATACAGCTGTTTCTGTTTCAGTTAATGATTGTGTTTCAACCTACATATTAAATTGATGATCTTTAGTACTTGTTTGGTATAATTGTTTAATCATACACCTGACTATATGCTGACAAAACCCCTGACTGTGCAAGTGTGCCTCGAAGAATTGATACTGTTTTTAAGGCAAAGGGTAGTCACACCAAATATTGATTTGATTTGTATTTTTCTTCTGTTCACTCACTCAATCATTTTGTTGATTGTCTTAATGAGAGCAATATTATAATTTTCAAACTAAATCAAATTAATTCCAGAAAACAAATGAGGATTGTATTTCAAGATTCTACTTTCATGTTAGATAAGCAGTACTTTTTTAAGGATTGGGACAGGGGAATATGCCAGCACTTAATTTGCTAAAACAAATATAAAATAATCAAGTCCTTTCCAGGTATTTAATGGCTCTTAAATGTTCTGTGATTTAAGAAATGGCAAAGACTGAGCATGTCTCAGCATTTTTTTGCTATATGATACAGCTGAAAAAGATTACATCATTTATGTCAAATGACAGGGTTTGCAACTTACAAAAATTATTGGCAATTTGTAAAATGCCCACACAATACTTAAGGCAAAAGATTCTCTTAATGAAATTAATATTGTAAAATATTGCATCTTAAGGAATTCTTAGGGACGATTTCTAATGTAATGATAAGTTAATGATATGTGTTAAAAAAAATATATATCAAAATGTGTGAGAGTCTCTAAGGATGAATAAAAGTATCTTACTTGCTCTGTCGATAGAAAAAAGGTGGAGGTCCCAAGCTGGGCCTGAATCCAGCATAAGGGGCCATGCCAAGCCTTCTTCTTTCTCTCTGCATAGGGGAGAGGAAGCCTCCCTAAAGGGGAACAAAGGGTGGTGAGTTTTTCCTCTCCCTGTCGATGGGATAGAGGAAAGATGTGATAGGTGATAGTGTAGATATAGGTGAGGAAAAAGGGGGGAATTAAGGTATAAAGATGGCTGTGAAAGAGTGTTCTCATTGTACTTTTTTTTTCTTGCAGGTCCAGTGACTATGAGATCTAGCAGCAGAAAAATCCTTTGCCTGGCAAGCTCTTATAAAGAAGTACATAGAAACGGGCAATGTTGAGGATCGTAGACGCAGTGTTCGCCAAGGAAACTTAGTGCACCAGATGTAAGACACATCATGCTTACTTCCCTTCACAATCGGAAGATGTCCAGCAGTGCCATCAGCTCAGAATTGGCAGAAAACAGTGGTACCTTAATACACCTATCCACTGTCCGGAGATTTCTGGTCAGAAGCAGGGGCGGATTGTCCTATCGGGGGATCGGGCATCCCCCGGTGGGCTGCCCCAGTTGTTGGCCGGTAGGGAGATCATATGATCTCACCTCTCCAGTTCACAACGCTGGACTGTGAGGCACAACTCACCAGAACTGAGCAGCAGTGAAGACCGGGTCCTGTCCTCTCTAACTGTCCCGCCCCCAAGGCTGACTTAGCCGTCCCTGCTCTGCCTGCAGTATGTGTCCTGGTACAGTGAATGATTAGCAGGCAGAGCCTCTGGGTCACAGCTTGAGATGGTAGTGTATAATTCTGTCTGTCTTGAGGTCTGCATATATGGTGTGTTAACCCTTTGAGTGCTAGGGTGGTACGCAACGCATTGTAAAGCAATGCGTTGCGTGCCACTTTGGCACTCAATGGGTTAAAGAAAAAAAGGTAACAGATAAAAGGTTTATTTTTAACTCAAGTATGGTGTCTGCTGATTTTAACCCCTTGCTACTAAGTTATATGCAAGAATTAGAGAGGGAGTCAGATCTCAGTGTTGGTACTTATTAAGAAACTTAATTTATAATCTGTTAACCCTTTAACCTCCTGTATGCTTTAGAGAGGTATAAATAATCAGTTATTAACTCTTTGCATGCCAGAGAGGATTACAGCAATGTTTTATTCTGTTATTAACCCATTGAATTTCTCATAGGTGCAGTACCTCACTGTTTAACCCCTTGTATGCTCAAGAGGCATAATTCATGAGTAATTGACCCCTTGTATGCCAGAAAGGTGAATAAACATGTTAATTACTGATGAATTCTGCCTCTTTAGCACACAAGGGGTTAATCATTGAGGTACACATTCCTGTGCATTTATGAGATAATCAATGGGTTAATCGTATAACACATTGCTGTATACCTCTCAGACTTGCAAGAGGTTAATAACTGATAATGTATTGCATACAGTAGGTCAAGGGATTAATAGATCAGCATCTATGCCTTGTTATCAGTGCTGAGCAATGCACTATGTACCCCCTGCACTCAAATACCAGCTAGTGGGCCAGTTAAATAAAAAAATCCCCCGGGCTGGTATTGTACCACAATCCGCCCCTGGTCAGAAGTGATCTACATGGAAGACTTGCACCCAAAAAGCCATGCCTCGGACATGGAAACAAGGCCAAGCAACTCAAATATGCATGAAAACACAGGAACTGGGGTGCAGGAAAATGGCAGCATGTGTTATGGACTGATGAGTCAAAATTTTAATAATTTGGCTGTAGCAGAATCTGTTTGTTCGCCAAGAGCCAGACAGCGGTACAAGAATGAGTGTCTGCAGGAACCAATGAAGCATGGTGGAGGCTCCTTGCAAGTTTGGGGCTTCATTTCTGCAAATGGAGTTGGGGATGTGGTCAGAATTAATGGTTTTCTCAAAGCTGAGAAATACAGGCAGATACTTATCCATCATGCAATACCATCAGGGAGGCATCCAATTGGCCCACACATTTATTCTGCAGAATGACAAGGACCCAAACATACAGCCAAAGTAATTAAGAACTAGCTTCAGCATAAATAAGAACAAGAAGTCCTAGAAGTGATGGTATGGCACCCACAGAGCCCTAATCTCAGCATCATCTAGTTAGTCTGGGAACACATGAAGAAAGAGAAGCAACTTGAGGCTGCCTAAATCCCCAGAAGAACAGTGGCTGGTTCTCAAAGATGTTTGGAGCAACCTACCGGCTGAGTTCCTTAAAAAACTGTGTGCAAGTGTACCTAGGAGAATTGATGCTGTTTTGAAGGCAAAGATTTAGATTTAGATTTAGAGAGAGAGAGAGAGAGAGAGATAGATAGATAGATAGATAGATAGATAGATAGATAGATAGATAGATAGATAGATAGAAAACATCCTCAGGAGACATACACATAGAAGAAAATGCCTATTGCACACACACACACACACAAGGGTGGCAGTAAGAAGGAGATACTGTCAGTGCTGGCAATACGAGGGTGGGGGTGATTTTGACAGGAGTGGCCTGGGTTTGCCCTCCCTCAACTTCCTCCTCAACCATAAAACAAACATGGCCGACACACAAACTCACACACACAAACATAATGGCACTCAAAGGGTTAAGGTAGGCCCTCATTGCTCAATTATTTCATGGATGTCAACATTTGCCATGCAAGACAGAGGACAGGCAGCTATCAGGTATACACTTAACCCACTGACTGCCACATGGTTGTCTATCAGCTTTTATCCCTCAGGACAGACCAGCAGCATGGGGAAGTTTCCTTAAAACACTCACACTGTAAACTTCCATTTCCCTCCTATTTCTCCTCCTTCCCCAGCCTATTCCTAACACTTTTTTCACATGTCTGTTAAACCCCGTCCCCTACTCGCGATTAAGCCCTGCCCCCTTTTAACTCAAATTACCTCATCGATATCTTCCCAGCAGCACCACAGAGGTCCCCTCCAGGGACTCCACAAGACGCAGTTACCAGGTATGTATACACTTCCCACTACTACTTAATTCTGACATGACACCCTAGTGTATACTGGATGCAACGCTATACCTTAACCCTTTGAATGCCAGAGGGGTGCACAATGCATTTGCAAACCCCCCCTGGTATTCAAAGGATTAACATGCTGGTATAACACTCCTTTTATTTTCTGCTTTCCATTTGCACAACCCAAACACACACCGGCATAATACTGCATTTCTGGCCCAAAGTAAAGGTGAAATAAATATAACATTGATATAATGGCATACCTCCCAAGTGTCCTCTTTAGGAAGGACAGTCCCTTTTTGAGATCCAAATCCCTATGTCCCTCTTTTCTACCCCTTTTTCCCTCTTTTATGGAGATCAGAATGAGTTTTTCCCTCTTTTATGGAGATCAGAATGAGTAGTGTTTATCACTTTGCTCCACAGCAATAAAACTCACATAAATGTGTAATTAATCTTCAATATATGTGTTTATAAATTAGTCTTTGTAAATAAAATACTTTACTCTTGCTGTCAGTAATGACCCACCCACCAGCCACACCCCCATAAACATCGCCTAAAACAAAAGTGTTCCCTCTTTGGCCATTTTAATGTATGTAATGCCTTCAAGACCTGGGGGAAAAGGGGTGCTACACATTGTGAAGCGATGTCCTCCTGGGCTTAAAGGGCTACATTTACCTTCTAACTCTCTCAGTACTGGACATGTTCACTTCAATACAAGATTGTTACCTACATAGTCTGTAAAGCTCCGACACTAACCCCAGGATTGCCAGAGCCCACACCTCTACACTAAGAACCTGCAGATCCAGGAGACAAACAAGAGCCACAACCTATAGAGATGGGAATCCTATCACTGTGTCTGTGTCCCCATGTGTGTGTGTGCGCGCGCATATCTGTTTCATGTGTGTGTATATGTGATGCATAAGTGTGTCGGTGTGCATATCTGTTCCATGTCTGTGCCCTCACTTGTACTTGTTAACCCTTTCACTGCCAGAGGTGGATACTTTCAGCTTGAATAGAGTTTGAACTAAAACACTCTAAGTAATTAAATATAATGGTACCTTTTACAAAATATATAAAGAAGACTCAGAGATAAACATTAATAGAAGTATTACTATCCCTTTAAAACATTAATTACTCTTGATTTTCTCTGGTGTGACCATGTTGGGGTTTTTTGGAGCCTTTTTTTTGCTTTTTTAAGATGGACAGTGGATGACCATGAGGATCCCAAAGGCATAGTATAAAAGGGGCATGAGGCTGCCTGTGATGGTGGGGTTTGAAGAAAGAATTAGTTGAACAGGGAATGTTTTTTTGTGGGGGATTTGTTTACCGGGATTGGGGGAAGTTAATAAAAAATAAATCATCAATAGAATAAAAAAAAAACCACACGACATGGTATAAAGGGGATTTGAGGAGGGTGCCTGTGTTAGTGAGCGGAGTCTAGGGAATTATTCAGTTGAACAGTGAATTTCTTTTGGGGGGGAGTTTCTCGACTGGTATTGTTGGGACAGTTAAAAAAATAATAAAAATTAAATAAGAAATTTGTATGTAAAGTGATAGAGACAGGAACCCCCTGAAATAAGTTGCCACTGCAGTAGACTGATACTTGATAGAATATTTTGTAGAGGATGATTTCTTAGATTTGTTGTTAGAGAACCAAGCCCTGAAGAAACATTGATTTGTAGGACTTAGAATTATTAGAGGCACAAGCCCTGAAGAAACAATGGTTTGTAGGACTTAAGCACAAGCCCTAAGTAAACATTGATTTGTAGGACAAACCCCCATAAATTGTTTCTTTTTTTTGTAGGACTATGGGTTTTTTAATTATTTTTTTTGTATTTTTTTCAAAGCATAAGCCCTGTGAAAAAAATGATCTACTGGCCTAATGCCAGCAGGTCATGTTGGCCAGTGGCCACCGGCCATTGTCAAATGTCCTCCTTAGCCCATAATTGTGGAATTTGCAACTGCTGTTCTTGCTGCTGCTGCTGAGTTGTTTTAGCAACAGGATGATTAGGCAGCTGAAAGGGAATGGGATCAACAAGAGCAGTAACATGGGTAATGGATGATGTAGGTTCCACTTGCCACGACTAGCTCCAGTGATGCAACTGAGGCAGTAGCAGCACAATAAGTAGCCCCCAGTATATGCCGAGAAAGTTGGCCAATAATTCTTCTCTACCTGCCCCTCCTCCAAAATCATGGGTGTGTTGTTATTAGAATAGAATTTTTTCCCTTGAGAGCAGGAACTATGCCTCTTATTTATGGGAGGGGCTAACGGAGCCACCGAAACCGGATGACTTGCGATGACCTATGAGATATGACTAGATGAATTTGGAAAAACCTGGTCCCTAATGGACCCAGGCCCGATGACGTTAAAGCCGGCCTGATTAGAGGGCCGGCTTGGACTGATAGAGAATTGCTTAAGGGAGGGAAGGAGGGTGGCTGCAACGGACGTCAGGTAGGGAAGCCACGGGGACTGATTTTGAAGGCTCCTCCCACCCCTCCCACAAATGCAGGCATAGCCTGCCTACTTATGGGAAGGGCTAACGAAGCCACCGAAACCGGATGACTTGCGATGACCTACGAGATATGACTAGATGAATTTGGCAAAACCTGGTCCCTAATGGACCCAGGCCCGATGACATTAAAGCCGGCCTGATTAGAGGCCAAAAATAAGGACAAGACTATATGCTTTAAATACTTTATTAAATTTATTGAGTCAAAGAAGAGAGGGCAAGACGAATTTCTATTTTTGGATTGGGAATATACCTAGTGTAACATTGCGACCTCCATCTTCCCAGTTTCTGAATAATGTGAGGGTGTGTGTTATTTTGCGAGGCAGCAGAGGCGGTGCCAATGCGGAATGAATGGCCAGAATAAGATTCCGGATTCACTCCTGCTTGAAGAAGAGAGATGCGGACTAGCCTTGTGAATTCGGAAGAGGATAGTGGACCGTTAGGAGTGGGAAGAAGAGGACTGTTGACGGGCTTGCCTTCATTAAGGGTGTTCAGTCTGGAAAGTGCAAGCACAGGGCAACATGAGTCTTGAGTGGGGTAAAATGGGATACAGGCCCCTCTGCCGGTTTGGTCTGTCTTGGAGCGTCTGAGGAAAAACTTAAAACAGTTGGGCAGGGAGAGTAAGTATGCTTTAATAGGGAAGGCCGGAGAATAAGAGGTTTTAAGAAATTTGCAGGGTCTTAGGAAGCTATAAAAACCCATGCAGACAGGACACAATTGGTTTCAGCTTCAAATATGTTGGATGAGATAATTTCGTATAGCTTACAGAAGAGAGGGCCTGAGATTGGCAATCTTGGCTTGGGTCGGGAAAGGGAAATCTTCTCAAGGCCCTTGAAAAACAGCTTAATTTGGTAGACTGAAAATATGGAAGGGAGGTTAGAATGGATAAAGGCGAGGTAATGATGAATACCCGCCAGTTGAAGCTTAATGGAGCAAGGAGAAAGGTGGAGGGAATGGTGGCAATAAGCTGCGAAATTTAAAATGTTGGCTGTCGAGTAATTGTGAGGAGATTTGCTCATTTGGAGAAACTTAGAAAATGAAGCCCAGGCTCTGGCGTAGTTCTTCTTGGTACGTGGGGCGAGAGCTAGATTGATGATGTCATCGGCTGAAGCACTGCTGGTCACTGTAGGGTGAGAAGATGGAAAGGCGGAGGCTTGGAAGGATGGTCTTGAGCTAGTGGGTTGAGTTCGTGAAATGACTGCAAATTGGAGTGAAGAAGAACGTTAACTGGTTGTGACTTGGCTGCGGAAAGATGTGAAGCTGAGAATGTAAACTTAAATTGAAGGGAGAGCCAGGTAAGCCTCCTTAAAAAGGACATGATGAGGGGGGATGAGGACCTGCTTTTCTTGACCGCTAGGGAGGAATCTAGGTCAGGGGTAAAGAAAACCACGGGCCTCAGTGACCACTCACGGCCCCAACAACTGGCTGCTGCAACGATAGGAACTAATTCCATGCAGCAGCGTGAGCGGAAGAAGTGAGGGATGACTGAAGCCTCAGTGGGCCAAGCTTCTAATAACCAATATGCCCCAAACGAAGCTGCATAGCCTGAATTTGAAGCGATGGAAAAAACTTTGATACAAGGAGAGGAGGGAGATTTAGTTAGGAATAACTTGCCATTCCATGATTTGAGGAATTCGGCCCACATGGCTAGTTCTGACCGAGCTGCTTCATTGATGGTAATGGGTGAAGAATCTGAACTCCCTGAGAGTAGAGATAGGAGGAAGGAGATAAATGAACGGCCTTGGGGAATAATGCGGGTAGCGAAATTGAGATAACCTAAAAGTGACTGGAGGTCTGATCTAGAACAGGAAACTTTTGATGAGAAGTCTTGGACAATAGTTTGGATGCGGAATACTTTATCCGGCAGGAGGCGGGCTTCCATGTTGCAGGAATCCAGGGTAATACCTAGAAATTCTAGTTCTGTAGAGGGACCAACAGTTTTCTTGGCGGACACGGGGATATTGAGTACCTGAAACAGATGAAGGAGAGACCTAAGGGCTGAGGGGTGGGTCTGGGCTTGTTCGATCAGTAAGAAGTCGTCTAAGTAATGTAGCACCATTGGACATCTGCAGTGGTTCAAAAGCAACCAGGCTAAGGCTTCAGCGAAATAGCTGAATAATTTGGGGCTACTTTTTAAGCCGAACACCAGGCGGGTAGAGAAGTAGAATTTGTCCCGCCACCTGATGCCCTGCAGATGCCAATGGGAAGGATGAACCAGAATTAATTTAAAAGCGTCCTCTATATCTACCTTGGACAGCTAGCAGTTAGGACCAGCCTGTTGGATGAAAGAGATAGCATTCTCTATGCTATGGTACTCCAAGGTAAATTCAGAGGAAGGGATGAGGGAATTTAAGCTAGGAATGGGTGAAGAGTGAGGAGCAGAAAAATCGATGATAAGTCTGACTTTTGAGGAGAATTTCCTGTAGGCAATGTCGATAGGGTTGGAGTGCCAAATTGGAAAGGGGGGGACTGAAAGAGGCCCTGCATAAAACCTTTCTCAATTTCTTTGGAAATGAGGAGGTCGACTGCTAGCGGGTCAGCAAGGGTGGATTGGAGTTTGGGACAATCTAGAGAATAGGAAGGGAGGGCGAGAATACCTAAAAGGAAACCGTTGAGGAAGCCGTTAGAGAGGAATGAAGTGAGAACTTTGTCTGGGTGATTTGACAGCAGAAATTCCAGAAGACTTGAATTAATGCTACCTAGTAATTTATTAGAATGAAATAACGTGGACAAATGGAGCGAGCGTGAGATTGGTGACCACAGGAGCACATATGGAGCATGTGGCAATTGTGGAAAAAACAAACTTGGTCATTGAAATTATTGCATATTGGAGAGGAACCCATGTAATGAATGGTGCGGCCTAGTTTATCAACCGTGGGATGAGACCTGGGAGTTGGGGGGTCAGAGGGGGGGCCTGATTGAGAGGGCACAGGGGCTACGTTGACCGAAGTGCTGGGCCAAGCTGTGGGACATAAGCTCAAGTTGTGGTTAGCTGACTGGCAAGAAGGGCAGACTGGGGTCTTTAAACCAGCAAAATATCTGCAGAACAATTCTTGATCTAAAGCACCCCAATCTGTCACGTAGCCAAATTGCTCAAGGGCGGCGGCCACTTTGGCGGAAAAGGCTAAATGATAATCGTAATAGCTAAAACCTCCGTAACGGTAGCCTAAGTCCACTAGGATATACATATATTGGTCAAGCTCTTTCCTACAAGAGGGGAAAGACAAGCACAGAATGTCTCTGAAAATACCGAATGCCAAGACGAATTCGGGAATAGTAAGTTTCTTGGCAAGCTGAGGATCTTTGGCTTTAAGAGTCACTGCCACTTCGCCGCATTGGATAGTGCGGTTTTCGGCTAGATCCTGGGTAGCAATTAGCAGAAACACCAGGTTCACGTCTTTCCCCTCCAGAATATCCTTACGAAGATGGGCTGGCACCATGTGGGCAGGAGTGATTTGAGGGCTAAGGGATGGAGAAGGGTTACCTTGGGCTGACTGAGGAGATAAAGATGCGGCTGTTTGAGTAGATGATCTGGTAATAGATTCTAGGGAGATTATTCGAGCCTGCATGTCGGCCATAGCGGATGACATTGAAGTGAGCATTTGCGTTATATTGTCCAGCTGGGAAGAGTGGGCTTCTGGAGCCGAGGGATGGCTGGGAGAAGAAGAGGTGGTGAATTGGATCTGAGGGGAGTGGGGAGTGGATGGCAGATGGGCTGGAAATAGGAGATGAAAAAGCTCAGGTTTCCTAGCTGAAGAGGGGAAGGGGATGTGCCGCCGGGAAAGTTCAGCTGTAATGCGCAGAATAGTCCATTCTCTGTAAGTCTGGCCACTAAATCCAGGGTTGGCTGTGGGATCCCGTTGAGGTGACACTTGATTGTCGTTGGATCTGAGAGATCCGTCTTTCAAGGCTAAAGGGAGAGCAAGGGTTTAATTACTAAAGGGAAGTGGAAGGGCCAGAGGCAAGGGAATAGGGAAAAGGAGTTGACTTGCTTAACGAGCTGGACTATGCAGGTCCTTGCCCCTGATGACCCGGCAGATGAACTGTCTGAGGAGGCGGGGGTGAAGGAGAAGACTGGTAATCCGAAGCGTACTATGAAGACAGAGTCAAGGGGTGAATGACCTCTGCGGAGGATATCCCATCTGCCTGTTCACTGTCAGGAAGAGCAAGACATCGACGCTGGGAGGTGGCGGGAGTGAAGGGAGACAGTGAAGGAGAGGCAAGGAGATACAGCTGGCTAAGGAAGGAACCGTGAGTGGAAGGGACTAGTTGGTTGCAGCTAAAATAGGGGTGCGGGGAACATGACGAGAGGGTCGCGGGGGGTGGGGTGAATACCTCTGATGAGAGGAACCTATAGGATAGACCCAGGCCGATGTCTCTGACGGGAGACTGCCTGGGAGATAAGGACACCGGGTCTCTGACGGGAGACTGACCGGTGAAAGAATGCTTGAGGAACCTCTGACGGGAGGAACCTGGGAAAAAACTGGATCCAGACGTGCAGATAGACATGGGGGAATGAGGAGGGGGGTGGAAAAAGATGACTTGAGAGAGTTTGCTAAAGAAATGTGAAGACAACTTCGAGTGAGATTGCTACCACCTACCTTGATTGGCGTCCATAGTTTGAGAAGAAGAGATGGATCGGAGACTTGCAAAGAGAATGGAGACTGTCTATGAAAGTGCCGAGTGGACAGACTCTGAAAAGATGAAACTAAATTAAAATGCTGGATGCATAAGATGGATGGATTAGCTGACTGAAAATAACTGACACTTACCGGAGAAGATTACTGGAGAAAATGATATGGCTTACTAGGCCGTATAGAAAGAGAAACTTTAACAATCTGGAACGCAGAAGGAGCACCTAAGTTAGCCAAAATATGAATAATAACAAGCGATTAGGACAGAGGGAGTTTGAAAGACGTGAACTAAATTAAGGGGCCACCAGGTGAGCTTGGCATGTGGTGCTACCCTGCGCTCGTGAACGAGAAAATATACATGCCTAAAAGAACATACATGCACTCACGGATCCCCAGAATCATGCCCACGTACATACATATAAATACATATATACACTTACAGGCATACGCATATATATACCCACATACATATACATACACACACTTATCTATCAAAAAAAAATTTTTTTTCTTTTAATAGAAGGCATGGGACTTTGAGTAGGCTGACGAGCTATAGTCCATGCTCTTAATGAAGCTGAAGTTAGGGCTGAATGGAAGGTGGCATAGCTAAGGAAATGGGTGGGGAGGTGAAACAAGCAGACATACCGGCGGGGAATGGAAAGGATGCAGCAAGGAGGTGTCCGCCTGCAGGAAGCTACCGCTTGGCGGGGGCGGACAGGAGAGGGGTTTGACCGGCCGGAAGATGACAACGCTATTGGCACCGGAAGTGACAGAGGGGCGGACGTATGGGATGTTCTGCATGAGCTACCTGGCGTGCGCCGGATGACTGCAACGGACGCCAGGTAGGGAAGCCACGGGGACCCATTTTGAAGGGTCCTCCCACCCCTCCCACAAATGCAGGTGTAGCCTGCAATGTGCACAGTGTGTGTGGTAAATAACATCTGGGGGCACGACTGTATCAAAATACCATGACACCAGAATCCAAATATTGCAGCTGTCACTATACCCCTTGTCCAGGACTCACTAAGGACTAATGACAACTTGGTGACAGTTAAATAGTAATGTTGAACCCTTCCTGCCACCATCTTGGCATATTCTGCAGGATGGAATCTCCTCAGATGCAGCTTGATGCCCTTCTTGTGATTCTCCTCCACCACACTGCCATGTGCTGTCAGTGCACCACAGAGTGTGCAATGGGTGGAGACGAGCTACCACATCCTAACATCAACAGAGTGGCTATCATTTGGTGGGGGAAGTAATGATGAATGAGATGGAGAGGCAGAAGATGTAGTTACCCTTGAGGAAGAGTCACTTGTAACAGAACTTCCAGTTTCTGCCTGGGTTTCTCTATTCTTCCTCCTCTTTGATATCCGCCTCACTCCTTGTTGTCTTTCTGGTACAGCAGAGTCAGGGGGTACAGCAACAGCAATGCGTGATTTCTGTGGTGGGTGTTTGGCTTTAACATGTTTGACATAAATGTTATGATGTCTGTTTTCAGGGCAGTTGTGCCAAGGCACATTCCCTCCTCACTGACTTGTCACAAATTGTGCACAGCGCCGTTGGTGATGACTTCACTATGCCTGCCCCAAGAGAAAAATAGTTATATACCCATGACTTCAGGGGATAGGCATAGGGAACAGGTGTAGATGAATGGCCTCTTTTTTCTTGTCCTCCACATTCCCCTTTACTGTCTGTGGCTGCCTCAGAATCAACACTGCAACTAGGAACAGGAGTATTGCTGCCGCTGGCAAGTGGAACCTGTCCTAGTCCCGCATCACTTATTGACCCCATTCCCACTGTGTAAGCATGAAGGAAGAGAATCCACTGTAATTGAGTATACTTCACTACAATCACTTCTTTTATTTGAAATGGAACACAGGACACCGGAGAATCATAGTCTCATATGTTTCATCAATGAGTAAGCACTGTATGTGCAAAAAGCATGAGACTATGATTCCCCTGTGTTCTGTGTTCATTTCAAATAAAATAAGAGATTTTAATGAAATGCACTCGAGTGTAGTGGATTCTCTTCCTACATGCTTACACTTCTGATGTTCCGGCTTATCTTTCCACTCTGCACCGTGTCTTCTTACATATCGGTGAGTGATACATTGTATAT
Organism: Rhinophrynus dorsalis; assembly: GCA_037306005.1. Taxonomy (NCBI): domain Eukaryota; kingdom Metazoa; phylum Chordata; class Amphibia; order Anura; family Rhinophrynidae; genus Rhinophrynus; species Rhinophrynus dorsalis. The sequence continues at coordinate 143,595,299 of CM074725.1, read as the reverse complement.
TAAAGCCAGGGTTGGTGCCGCTTACCTTTCAATGACCCATTCCCACTGTGTCCATGGTGGTCTGTGGCACACTAGCTTCCTCCTCAGCATCCTGCTGCTCTTGCAACTCAGCAGCAGCAGAAATTAGAGCAGCTGCAAATTCCAAAAGCTCACTGCTGGTGGTGGTAGTGGTGATGCCCATCCTCATCCCTGTCTCCCATTCCCTATCTCCCATTCCTTTATCACCACCACTGCTAGACCCTACGTGCTGCTGCTGCTCTATTATAAACATCGCACTGCTGCTTAGAGGAGGTGACGAGCAATGTGGCAGAGGGTCTCCTAATGTCACACTTCCCATTTCTTGGTGACGTGAAGAAGGCAGACTGGAAGCAGTAGCAGCAGGCACAGGCAGCTGATCTGTGCTCCTGGTGGTGGTGGTATTATTTCTGCGCCTACCATCCCCCAACAGTTCTGGCCTCTTCATGATCATGTTCCACTTGGACACTGTAGTGAAGAGAATGGGACTCCCAGGGTCAGAGGAATAGTGTGGCCTTCCTTGACTGCTAGTCTGGATGCTATCAAATACCTCCCCTCCAACTACCCTAACACTAGTCCAACTGGCTGCCAGAGGCGTAACTAGAAGTCACTGGGCCCTGGTGCAAAAATTGCCATGGCCCCCCCCGGCCACATTGACCCCAATGGGTATCTCCACATTGCCCCCCAATGTCTACCTCTCCACATTGCCCCCAATTCTCCACATTGCCCCCAACTCTCCACATTGTCCCCAATGTCCTCCTATCCACACTGCCCAGAGTTCTCCACATTGCCCCCAATATCTTCCTGTCTACATTGCCCCCAACTCTCCACATTGCCCCGAATATCCACCTCTCCACATTGCCTCCAGTGTTCATCTCCTACCTCCCTGGTGGTCCAGCAGTGTGGCAAAAGAGGTCTGTGCCTTCTTTGGCACAGACCTCTATGAAGAGCTGGAGCTCCTTATCACAGTGCCTGTGATTGCTGCATTTTCTTGTCTGTCACCAGTAGGGGGCTTCTATTGGCTGTCTGCATTTAGCCCGCCTCATATTGCCTATTTAAACCTGGATTGGGCACCCTTTGAGTGCCCTTTCGTGTTGTTTCTGACATCTTTCGCTTTCACTATGTCCAGTGATTGCTGGGCCTCTGTTCCTGTGTTCCTGAGTTCCTGATTGCAGCTGTTCCAGTGCCTCCTGAATGCTGAGTTGTTCCAGTCCTGGTTCCGGCCTAGTCCTCTGGGGTTGCAGTTCCTGCTGACCTTCTTCTCTGCTGTTTCCTGCCCTGACTGATTGCTCTGCTGGTTCCTGCCATCTCCTCGCCTGTCTCCTGTGATCCTGGCGACCTTCTGCTTGGTCGCGTCGGCGACATTGTTTGTTAGTCCCAGCGTGCGGACGCTGGTTTGCTCCAAAGCCTTGCGGCTACACGATTCCCTGTTGGTCCAGTGTGTGGACACTGGTTTGCTCCAAAGCCTATCGGCTACAGTACTCAGTGGTTGGTCCCAGCGTGCGGACGCTGGTTTGCTCCAAAGCCTTGCGGCTACACGATTCCCTGTTGGTCCAGTGTGAGGACACTGGTTTGCTCCAAAGCCTATCGGCTACACTACTCAGTGGTTGGTCCCAGCGTGCGGACGCTGGTTTGCTCCAAAGCCTTGCGGCTATACGATTTACTTGTTAGCCCAGTGTGCGGACACTGGTTTGCTCCAAAGCCTATCGGCTATACGATTCAGTAGCTGGTCCCAGCGTGCGGACGCTGGTTTGCTCCAAAGCCTTGCGGCTATCCGATTCAATTGTTAGTCCAGTGTGAGGACGCTGGTTTGCTCCAAAGCCTTGCGGCTATCCGATTCAATTGTTAGTCCAGTGTGAGGACGCTGGTTTGCTCCTAAGCCTTGCGGCTATACGATTCTCAGTGTGCGGACACTGGGTTTCTTACGATCCTGTCACTCTGTCATTATCATCCGATAGCTATTGATACCTCTGGGCTGCCTTGTCCGGTATTGGTAAGGCCGGTAGAACCTTGCTTCGCATTCCCCTTGAGGTTGCCTTACCCGGTATTGGCAAGGCCGGTAGAGCCTATATCGAGGGTTGTTGGGCTGCCTTGCCCGGTATTGGTAAGGCCGGTAGAACCTTTTGCCACGTTCCATCTGAGGTTGCCTTACCCGGTATTGGCAAGGCCGGTAGAGCCTACGCCGTGTACTTATTGGGGCTGCCTTGCCCGGTATTTAGGTAAGGCCGATAGAACCTTGACGCTATTCCATCTGCAGGTTGCCTTACCCGGTATTGGCAAGGCCGGTAGAGCCTATTATTCCATCATCTCAGACTGTCCTGTCCGGTATATTGACAGGACCGGTAGAGTCTGCATACTGTCTTTGCTATTTACTCTTGATATATATGTATGTGATTGCCATTCTAAGTCATCATTTTATTATTTCAATAAAATTGAGTTTTTTACCTAAAACTTGTGTCTGAGAGTCATAACAAACCGTGACACTCCTGCGTGGTCCTCTCTTCAGTAATGGAGAGCACTGGGAGATGATGTCATCTCCCAGCGCTCTGCATTACTAGAGTGCCGACGAGGCACTGTTAGAGCTCCATGGTGCTGGGCGGGGGGGTCACACTGGAGGGACGGGCCCGGGTGCAACCCCTGTTGTTACACCATTGCCAGCTGCTTCACCATTACTGTTACTACTACTAAAACCAACCACATCAAGTTCATCCCCAGAGTCTTCCCCCTCACAGTCACTAGTAATATGAGGATACTGATTACCCCCTCCTTCAGTCCTAATGGTAACAAGCTGCTGGACCTTAGTAGTAGTAGTACTAGTACTGGCAGTACTGCTTGGGGATGACAAGTGTGACTTAAGGTCCCCTGCTGTCACAGGGAACCAATTAGGCAAATCAGCTCTTGCCCATAAATAATCACACGTCACACACCCGCTCTAGTGAACGTCAGCAAAGTGGAAGTAGCCGGCATCCATTCCGGCTAATAGCACAGCAGAGGAAGGAAGCACAGGAGCGCTAGGCTGCCCAGGGATACTGTGATACATGTATATGTTTTTCACATATGTCTTCTGTTTTTAATTGTACCACACTGGGACCCACAAGCATTGCAAACAGTATATCTAAAGGATCCCCCTCTAATGTGTTTCCTATAACATTTCCTCAGAGAATTTTAAATTTAGATAATGTTTTTTAGATGTACTAGAGTAGGACTTGCCTTAAAGTGAGATACCTTGACGGGGTGGCAAGCTTATATATGACTTGGTTAATTTATGAAACCAAAATCTTGCTTATTTACTAAGAAATATTAGATGCGCTCAATACAGGGCACACATTCACACTTTATATACAGGAGCGCAGGTTTGTGTTTTTGTTTATATAATTTATTTATTTATTTACTTTGGCTCTGTTTAACCACTGTCTGATTTATCAACTTATTTTCACTTTTGCAGACAAAAACAAAATAAAAATAGAGACAATTTTGAAGCAAACTAAATGTTCAGTGGGGTCAAGTGTAACTTTTCATTCATTTTAGAGGGATGTTTAACCCCTTGAATGCTAGCTAGGCCTCAAACAACTGTGGAAAAAATGCATTGTAAACATTTCTAGCTTTCAATGGAAAAAGAGCCACATTTTAATCAATAGACATTTGGAGAATATTTATTTAACGTGTATGGTTCAGATTGCCCTAAAATGTCTCAACTTTTTTATTACGCATATGTACTCCTCAAATGGCTGGAGAACCACAGTTTGCCTATTCCTAGTTTATGCCAATGAATTTGTATTGGCTTTTGCTTGCAGACTTTTACAAAATATTTCCTAGCTATTGTCAACTGCGGCTAAATCCTGGGATTGTCCCTAGTCAATTTTCTTTGGTTTTTTTAAGGATTTTTATGTTATGGATTAATAATATTGTTATCAGAAAAAACGGACTTAAAGGGATAGTAATACTTTGTTTTAACTTTATTTTGTAGGCATTAAAAAAACATGAAGAACGATATAAGTCTTATCTCTCAAACCTTTATGGTTTAAGAGATATTCACAAGCAAAGTTTCCCCTCCCCGCTCCTTTTTCCTAGTGTAAGCCATCTCTTCTCAGATGTGAATCTGGTTGTAAGACCAGACAGATAACAGCAGGGGACAATCTTCTTTATATGAAAACAATGAAAGCCCTGCCCCCCTTGACAAGCTTTTCAGGTTTTTCCCTTATCTTAATTGAAGATTGCCCCTCTGTGCAATCTACCTGGGCACCTCCCTTCTGATCTGGCTGAGCAGTGTTACATCAGTAAAAGGGGCGGGAGGGGGATACTTTGTCATTGAATTACTCCTGAACTACAACTCTGACAGAACTGAAATAACACTCTCCAAAGTCCAAATACTATGATGATTAATTAGAGCTGTTTTTATTATGAAACATTACTATCCCTTTAAGGTTAAACACTCCTTCATTGAAAAGTTGAAAATGATCAGCTTCCCAGTGAAGGATATTCTTTCCAGAGCTCTAAGAAATAGAAATCTAGACAATACTTGCAGGCAGTGGTCAATATGAAATAAAAATGCACAGATACGCGTTAAGAGGGAAAAATTGGACAGACAGAAAGGTCAATGTTGTTGACCAAGATATACTGTCAACTACTATAAAACATTCCAAAAACATTTATTAAGTCTGATAAATTCTCTAAAGTGAATAATTGTTAGTCTACACAGTGTCACTACAATCTATCAGATGAATTCCTGATGTTATTGTTTCAGTAGCTGATGCTAACACTCTATTCTCTCTTCCTGTATCCAATTAGTGAAACACACATCCACTATTTGATGTGGCCACTACCCTTCAAGCATCTGACATACTGTGCATTGCTATGCAATTACATTGGGGACCTGCGATTTACCTCTCACAATTGCTTCCTGACATCTGCTGCTCAATGTGCACTAAGGTCATTTGCAGGTGCCCTCCCAGGAGTAATGCACATGGAAAATAAAAAAGATGGTACTTATTATTAGTCCTAATAAGACATTAAAATGAGAGATGACAAGTTAAGACATGGCATTAATTATCCAGGATGCTGTAATGTTAATCTTTTTCACAGCTTGACACATATATTCAGCCCTGACAATATCTGTACCTATTTGTACATTGATGGTTGATAAAGCCTAAGTTACAGAATGGTTTAATGTTCCTGATTAATTGTACGTGAGGTTTAGCTCATGTCATCATTCTGTCATTGATGGATGCATCTATAAAGTTGCCTTAAAAAAAGACTGAATTGTAGTTTTTATTCTAATATATATTTATATATTCATGCATATGAATATGAAAATAGATCTTGTTAGTTACTTCATTATTCTCTGTGATTGTAGTTGATTTTTTTTTTTTGTTTAAGAAATTGATTTTTTACTCTTTGGGCCATTTGCCAAAAAAGTGGATCAAATCAACTGCATCATGGGGAATATATGGGGAATATAAATATTTTTTCCCCCCATTCAAGGCAGAATTTTTAATTGCTAATTGAGGGGGTTTTTTTGCCTTTTGGATCAACGACGGTAAACAGGAATAGGAAATGGTTGAACTAGATGGACACAAGTCTTTTTTCAACCTAAATTACTATGTTACTATGTTACTATTATACAGACACAGAGACAAACCAGCGCTCCTCTATGTTAAGAACTGATGTGTGCCCTGTGTTTGCCATATATAATATTTCTAAATAAAATAAGTGAGATATTAGTTTTCACAAATTGGCCAAGTTGTGGGTAAGATAAGATAGCGCAAAGATAATTGTGCTATATATATAAATGAATTGGATTTGCACAATTAGTATCACAGTATCTTAATTTTTGTTTTTCACACTTTGCCTTTAAGAGAAGGCCTTAAGCCTTCTCTAGCTTGCATGCTCCTTGTTTGATATCAACTATTCCTCACATGACCTGTGGGGGTTACTATAAAGGTTTCATTTATAGAGTGAGCTGTTGGATCCACAGCTCCCTCATATTCTCACAATGCAGATCCACTGGGGTCTTTTGTTGCATCAGGTAAGTCCACTATGTACATCTTTTGATTTATTATGTATGTCTTCTGTTTTTAATTGCACCACACTGGGACCCAGAAGCAATAAAAACAGCACATTTAAAGGGTCCCTTGCTCTCCAACGCGTTTATAATAACATCTCTTCAGGGAATTTCAAGTTTTATTTTAATTTTAATTTTTAGATAGGGCATTATAGATGTATAGAGTAGGACTTGTCGTACAGTGAGAAAGCTTGGCGGGGTGGCAAGTTTATACACAACTTGGCCAAAACTTGTTAAAACCAACTTGTGAAAACTAATATCTCACTTATTTTATTTAGAAGTATTATATATGCCAAACACAGGGCACACATCAATTCTTAACATAGAGGAGCACTGGTTGTCTCTATGTCTGTTTGTTTGTACTTTGGGTCTTGGCCTGAAGTTTGGGGGTCTGGAGAATCCTTTCATTCCTAGCTGCTATCTATGTATACACTTTAAATACACATTAAATAGTTTATTTATTTTATGGATAGGTTATGGTGAGTTGGTGCTGTGAGTTTTCTCTTGTTTTATATATATATATATATATATATATATATATATATATATATATATATATTACCAGCACTAAGAACCTCAAGGTAAGTAATACAGAGTAGGATGGAGCATATACAATACATTCACTAATAGAGGGTTCACTATTGAAATGTCGCCATTTACTGGGCGACCAACAATACGGCAAGTTAAAAATGTCGCTGGAGTCAAAACTGTATTCGACAATGGGCTTTTCTCTACCTAGCGCAATACCAGACAGTCAATATTGTAAGTAAACATCCCCTTTAATTAGGAAATTGATGTAATGCAGCCCCCTTCTACCAGCCACAGCATCCAATATGAGTGCAATTCTGTATCTACACCCTCCTCAATACATATAATAATACTATGACGGTACCCGTGCTGTTTGGCAACATTCTGTCAGTTTCCACTCCTGCTTACGCTATTGGGTGCACTGTTATTGTCACTTCTCCAGTGCCCTTTCGTGGTGTTTCAGTACCAGTGCTTGTTCCTGTTATTTGTGTGATCTCAGTGTATCGACCCGGCCTGCCTGATGACTCTGCATCTTGTTCCTGCCTGTGTACCAACCCGGACTGTCTGACCATTCTGCATTTCGCATCTGCCTGTGTACCGACCTGGATTGATTGACATTCCTGCTCCGTGTACCGACCCGGCCCAGCTGACGTTCCTGCTCTGTGTACCGACTTGGATTGGCTGAAGTTCCTGCCCCGTGTACCGACCCGGCCTGGCTGACTTTCCCGCGTGGTGTACCGACTCGGATTGGCCTACGTTCCTGCTCTGTGTGTGTGGATCCTGCCCGGCTGGGCTACTGTGGTGACGTACCTCCACTGCACGCCTTATCCGGTCTCCGGTTAGGGTAGTGTCTAGTCCTTCGCTGTCTCCGGACAGCTCGCTGCAGTCTGGTCTCTGTTGCCTTAGTGTCGCCCAGGTGACATTTCTGTGCGTCTGCACTCCCGTGCAGTCCCCGGTTGGGTGCCTCTCAGGGCAAGTTGCTCAGTTTCTGTTACTGCTACGGCAGTGCTCAAGTTACTACGTTTCCGTTACTGCTACGGCAGTGCCCAGTTGCTCAGTCTCCGTTACTGCTACAGCAGAGCTCAAGTTGCTCAGTCTCCGTTACTGCTATGGCAGTGCTCAAGTTGCTCAGTCTCCGTTACTGCTACGGCAGTCCACAAGTTGTCTGGTCTCCATTATTTTTGGGCGTTACTCGATTTGGAGCTCTCACCTTTGTTTGAGCTTCTTAAAGTGCCTTGCACTACTGGGGCCTGTCAGAACTCTCTGCCTAATAGTAACCCATTCAGTGCTGTTAAACTGAGACTCACACAAGAACTGCCTGACCTGTGTCAGTATATTGATCTCTGGACTATCTGCATATACTGGACCTGTGTGGGCCTACCTCTGAATAACCTGTCTTGTGTCTGTACTATATTGTGTATATATTACAGGACCCATGAGGGTTATTGCTATTATCATCGTTCAATAAAATTGTGTTTTATCCAAACCTACTGTGTCTGTGTGTCAAACAAACCTTTACAAATACTCACTATTAATATCAACTATCAATCAATGTAATTAAAGGCCAATGCTGCCTATCTCTTCGGAGCCTAGTCTTTAATATACCCAGCTGTTACTATGTGACTACAACCCACCAACAGAAAAAAACTTTTGTATGGATATGTTGGTGGAAATTCACATGTATAATGTCCTAATTACCACCATACATTTAACAGATCTTGATAATTATCCACTATATAACACAAGAAAAAAAAAATAAAAAAACTAAAAAAATGAAAAACATAATTCTTCTTAGAAAGTGAAAAAATGCATTAAAAAATATAGAGCTCCAAGTTTCTTACATTGCGTTTGCATCCATTGTGAATAGTATCTGTTTCTGTGTTTAATAATCAATGCAAAAGATATCCCTTTAAATCACAGAAGGTTCCTTAACTCCTTGCCTTGTCTTGCACTGATACTTTTATACTATCACCGGTTGTTATACCACAGACAATCTCAACTGAACAAGAATATATGAAGATAGCACTTCTCAAGTTGTTTTATACCACGAGCTAGACCCCGATCTCTTAAAGGTTATGTGCCTTACAAAAATTTTCTTTTCTTTTTTACCACCATGTAGCTTTCTTTCAGCCTTCTGAGTTTTTTTACAAACAGACTTCAATCTCTCATCCCTCCACATTCGCCACCTTAGAACAACATTTCTTATACTTCAGTTGTTACATACGGGGCACCTGCATCCTCTTTCTTCTTGTGCCAACCGTGCTCCACACACCTGGTAGCTGTTATGGCTGTGGGCGTCTTACATGTGATTTTAGTATGGCGTCTGTTTTTTCCATTCATGGGTGGTTTATCATCACAATATTTCTGGGTCATGCTCTTGTACTATTATCTATCTTCAGATTTCATCCTCCTCTCCTTATCTCCAATGCGTTTTGAAACAAACTGGCTTCTTCTTCAGGGATAATCTCTCTTCTCCTGCACACCTGAAGTTTTATAATCCTCTTACATGTCAGAACCGGAAATCCTCCAAAAAACTATTAACCCTATATTATTTTTTCACACATGCATATATCTTTACTCTCATTTAACTGATGGGTCATACAGGTTCATATCATATCAAATCATATATATATATATATATAAATATATATATATATATATATATATATATATATATATATATTTATAAAGTTGCAGCAGTCCAATCCCCCTCAGAAATGATCAAACTGATCCAAATATATATAGAAGATATACATTGCAACATATATCTCATCTTCCTTAAAGTGACAAACATCTATATATATTTTACTACTACATATAATGCACGTTCAGTACTACTAATACTTCTTATTGTCCTGATGGGACGTATCACTCAATATCAGCATATGTCCTTAGCATAATAAAATCATTTCAATATAACACCCCCCCATATAAAATTGGATCAAAAATAACCCAAGACTATATAGAGGATATACATTGTCAAACATATGTATCCCATCTTCCTTAAAGGGATAGTAATGTTTCATAATAAAAGCAGCACCAATTAATCTTCATAGTATTTGGGTCATGGAGACTGGTATTTTAGAACTGTCAGAGTTGTAGTTGAAGAGTAATTGAATGATAAAGTATCCCCCTCCCAGCAGCAGGGTGAAAAAAAACCTGAAAAACCTGTCAATGGGTGCATGGCTTTCATTGTTTACACAGTAAGAAGATTGTCCCTTGCTGTGAGCTGTCTGGTCTATGGACCAGATTCCACATCTGAGGGGAGGTGGCTTATACTAGGTAAAAGGGGCAGGAGGGGGAAACTTTACCATTCAATTACACTTGAACTACAACTCTGACAATACTGAAATAACACTCTCTATGGCTCAAACACTATGACGATTAATTGGAGCTGCTGTTTTTGTGAAACGTTACTATCCTTTTAACCCCTTAAGGACCGGCGGTCATGGGACATTTCCGTCCCATAATGACCGCATAGGCACACTTGGACGCGCCGGTACACGTGACCTGTCGCGTGTATCGGCGCGTCATTATGGGGCCTGATAGAGATCGCTCCGATCTTGGAGCGGTCAATTTCAGGCCCTATTTTTACTTACAGCGCTCCCGGTAGAACGCTGTAAGTAAAATGTATGTGACGTACTATGACCGTCATCAGTCCTCGAGTATTTCAAGGACCGTGACGGTCCTGGTACGTCAAGGGTCCTTAAGGGGTTAAAGTAACCAACACCTATATAAGTTACTACTGCATATAGTCCATGTTCTCAATCCTGCTGGTAATTCTCTCAAAAATGGGAAATCAACATAATACCCTCATATACTAATATGCATATAATATGATGATCTATATGCATTAATAATTTCTAACATCCCACATTTATGTCGGTCAAACCTACCATGGTGCATATATACGTGAAAAATAGGGCTAGTGCACTTATTAAAGATACTATTATTAAAAATATATACACCTAAAATTTAATGCATCAGCCTCATGCTTTAAACGTGGCCTACACCAACATAATAAAATAAAAATAACCAAACTCCCTATCTTTCACTGTGTCCTTACTCCATGGGCTACACAACCTTACAAAAAAATATACTTAACTGTATACCCTAATTACCACCACTCCATCATAGAGAAAAACTGGACTCATCATATCATAACAAATAGAACCATACTTATTATCGCAAAGCACAGCAGTCACTAACCTTCTATCCATCTATATCCTAACCATTTAACATACCAAAATATGAGATGATTACTTCTCTAATATCTACCGTTATTAATGAGTATGATCATAGATCTCTTTCCATTTACAAAATTACAGGAAACCAAAAATTTCTTAATATAAATTTAACCCAAATGGTTGCGTTGTTTGCATCTTAAAAATCCATTCAGTTTCCCTCCTGGACATTTGTTTTATATAATTGCCCCTCCCCCTCCAATTTTTCTTTACCACATCAATCACTACACATGTCAAATCTTTGACATTGGATGAATGATATTCTAAAAAATGTGCAGCCAGGCCATCAGATACAATCGCATCTGTTCTGACATGGCGAACCGTGACAAGCACCTCCAGAAACTCAGAGGAGACTTTATAAAACAGAGTTACAGTGCAAGGATTATTGACAGTCAGATACAGAAAGCTACTCACATATAAAGAAAAGATCTGTTGAGCTACAAAGAACAGCCTAAGGGAAACCGTGTGCCACTTGTTGTCACTTACCACCCCCAGGTCGAAGCTCTGCACAAAATATCAAGAGAACTTCAAGCAACCTTACATACAGATGAAAGACTTAAGAACATATTTCTACAGCCTCTCTTACTCTCCTTCAGACAGCCTCCCTATTTAAAACAACTGATGGTAAGGAGTGCCCTGAACAAATACAAAAAATGGCACATTACCCTGCCAAAGTAGGTGTAAAACCTGTGCACACATTTACACCACAGACAAGATACCCATACCAAACACCCAGTTACACCATAAGATCAATGGTAATTTCGCCTGCAAATCATCCATTGTAATATACCTTATCATGTGTGCATAATGTCCAACAGCTCTTTATGTGGGGGAAATGGGATATAAATTATATAAGAGGTTTAATTCCCTCAGATCCAGCATTAACAACAAAAAGACAGAGACACCAGTGGGAGAACAATTTTGCCAAAGTGGGCACAGTGTCAGGGACATTAAATTGACTGTACTAATGGGACAATTTCACAATCAGAGGGACAGAAAATTATGGGAGGTAAAATTAATGTTACAATTTGACTCTTTTTACCTATGGCCTTAATAGAGACAGAGAGTTTCTGTCACAGTACTTAATTGTGAATTAACTTTTACGACAGTCCCCCTGAAATCATAAATACCTGGACTCAGAGGAAGAATGCTATTTAAATCACATCCTCTATCATTGACTGATCAAGGAATTTGTATCTGGACTAACGTTCTTATCTGATTTCCTCTATAAACAATGTAATGTGTACTTGTATTTAAGAGAGAAGTTTTCATATTTATCTGTATAACATGCCTGAGGAAGTCTTGAAAGCTTGCATTTTAAATCTGTTTAGTTAGCCAATAAAGGTATCAACTTTACAAAAAATTTTGCATCCTGAAATTATCTCAGGCACCGATCATTAGCTTTTTTCCTTTGATGTTCCCATTATTGCCACTATTTTGGAGACGTTTTGGGAACTTAATGCGCAAAACTAACTTTTGGTCATGAGTATTTTTCTTTGGTCTAATGTTCGTTGTGCTTTCAGCTGGTAAGGCAATTGAATACCGACTTAGACATTTTATTCTGTCAGTCTGTAGCCAATTTAGCCTTACTGGCTGTTTTATTGCACGGAATTGAATTGAGCCTAAGGGTATTTTCTATGGCAATCAACAGTGGATAGTGCTTGGGGAAGAGTGTGGGTGTGATCATGAATAGTGCTTAAGGAATCTAGGGTGCCTTTCCTAGAGGTGCCTGAGATAAAGCTGCTCAAGACCCATGCCTAAAAAAAGATGAAAACAAAGGCCTGTAAAGTAAAACAGCCAAAGCTCAATTAATAATGTATAATCCCTTGTATGCTAGAGAGATCTCCCTTGTCTTAATATAAAAAAAAATAAAAAAACACTAATCTCTCCAAATACCAGCCACTATCCAAACAAGGTGAACACAATTTAAATTCTCCATAACTACTACGTTAGCTTGGAAGCTAACAAATCTTTCATAGATAAGCACCGCATGTTCAAAAATAACACTTGACAATTAACCCTACAGTATACAGGAATGACTCAAATACTTTTCTAGTTCCCTTACCGCACTGCTAACAGTGGCCTAGATTACATTGTAGTTTACAAGTGGTATCAACTGATTTTATCTAACAGTTTCCAATGAAGTCTACAGAGAATTTTGTAGAAAAAAATCCTTAATAATGTTATCAACTGAAATGGATTCCATACCAGTGCTTTGTCTTTCTCCTTAGGGACCAAAATTTCAGTGATCAAATCCTCTATCACTGGACTGGACACCTAGAAAAAGAAAGAAAGTGCTCCAATTCACAATGACAAAGCATCACGTACCACCAAGCTTTGCACAATTGGAAAACTGTTGATTCATAGATAAATCTTTACAATTTCCATGGGAAAATGTGTGACCACAAAAATTTAAAATAATTCCCAAACACTATATATTGTGGCAGATGAAACCATATAGAATGAATAAGGTCATTATTTTCATAGGATAAAACAAAGGGAATTATTCCTCAAGCTAAAGAGATGCAATGCTGGTGCAATTCAACTGCACCATAGGGTTGTTTTAATTCTTGTAGACTAAAGGAATAGAATGTTTAAAGGGATAGTAATACTTCGTTTTATCTTTATTTTATTTTGTAGGCATTAAAAAAACATGAAGAACGATATGGTTTGAGAGATATCCACAAGCAAAGTTTCCCCTCCTGCCCCTTTTACCTAGTGTAAGCCATCTCTTCTCAGATGTGGAATGCAGTCCATAGACCAGACAGATAACAGCAGGGGACAATATTCTTCCTATGAGAACAATGAAAGCCCTGCCCCCCTTGACAACTTTTTCAGGTTTTCCCCTTATCTTAATTGAAGATTGTCCCTGTCTGCAGTCTACCTGGGCACCTCCCTTCTGATCTGGCTGAACAGTGTTACATCAGTAAAAGGGGCGGGGGGATACTTTGTCATTGAATTACTCTTGAACTACAACTCTGACAGAATTGAAATAACACTCTCCAAAGTCCAAATACTATGATGATTAATTAGAGCTGCTTTTATTATGAAACATTACTATCCCTTTAAGTTAGCGCATAGCTGACTTCTACAGGATCCGGTCATCTGACTGGAAGGAGGCTCTTCAGCAGAGCCATAATCGTGCTCTTTCGAAATAAATACTTCATTGGAAAGGTCTACAAAGTGTGTTTGCAAGGCAGGCACACTTTGTAGAAGCTCCAATTAAGTATTTCATTCTAAAGAACGCGATTTCAGCTCTGCTGAAGAGCCTCCGTCCAGTCAGATGCCCGGATTCTGCAGCCGTCAGCCAAAGCGCTGACTTCATTGAAAGTGACAGGACGAGGTAACTTTAGAAAGGTTTGAGAGATAAGACTTACATTGTTTTTATATATTTTTAATGTCTACAGTATGAAATAAACTTAAAATGAACTATTACTATCCCTTTAATATGGAAACATACATCTTTCAGAGTTTATCCTACTGAGTTAAAAAAGGGTACTCCCACTGCTGAGAAATATTTTTTTCAACTGTTCTTGCTGCTTATACTTGAGTGCAGTACCGCCATCATGGTCTGAAATTTTATAGTGGTGAGATATTGATGCAATAGCGCCATGGTAAGATGCAACTTTTGAATGACACGGAAGTATAGAATTTGATGACCAATAAGTACCACTCAAGCCATCCAGTATGGGCATTTTTCCAACTCAATACCTCAAATCTTACTTTGTCCTTGGTCTTGTTTTATGTTCAGGATAACCTTAAGCCTATCAATGAATGCTTATTTACCCTCACTGTATTAACTTCTACCAATTCTGATGGCAGGCTATTCCCCTTTCCTGCCACCCTCTTAGTGAAGTAAAACTCTCAGCAGGAAGCACGTGTGTAATCTGTGCACTCACTGGGGGTAGCTTTGTTTATGGAGCCAGCACACTTCATTGACTGGGGCCGAGGCCTCCCAGCCTCCATTATAATATTATGATTATGGTCAACATTTGGGAGGCCCCCAAGTCCAACGGAGCCTCCTATACAACTATTAAACAATTAACTGTGCATCAGCAAAAACTGGGGGCCCCTGAGTCTGACAGGGTCTCCAATATAACATATATTATATAACAGGGGCAAAACCTTTGGGGCGCCTTGAGTATGGTGCCCCCCCTGCACCACAAGGGCTGCTGGGGCTACTGCTACACCTCAGACAATCTAAGCTTTTGGCTCCCTTGTTTTAGACTATGACCTCTTGTTCTAACGTTTCTACTCCTTTGAAATGTTCTTCCCTCTTTTCCTTTGTTGAATATGTTTATTCATTTGAATGTTTCTATCATATCCTCCCTCTCTCTCTCTTCTCTCCTCCAAGATATGCATGTTCAGATCCTTTAGTCTATCCTAATAAATGTTATCACTCTCTAGTAGTAAAACACATGTTCTACTCAGCAGTTATGCTTTGCAACATATACTTTTCCATATTGCTTGATACTATCCCTTTAAATGGGTCTTTTAACTGCTTGAATGCTAGATAGGTCTCAATGCACTGAATACTTCTCTAGCATCCAGTGGGTTAAAACCCCATTTAAATCAATGGCAGTTTTTATTTCAACTCCCTGGTTTATTTGGTTTGCTCCAGAGTTGCACCTCTTCTACTTAACGAATAAGACCAAAAACCCATACATGCATGTTTACACCAGGGAGAAGTGCTTTAAAGACTAATATGGATATATATGTAGAAACTAGGCAACATTAATGGAGAGATAGCTCTACAAAAGCTCTAATGAGCAATTGTCTCCTACTTGGCCTTTTATCATGATTATACATCCTTTGAGACATAACCATCTCAGTCTTGCACAGGATTTGCATTTTTTCTAATTAGTTCACTCCTGTCTATGATGGAAGGAAAACGGTAATACATTCATTAGTGAAATGTTAATTATCCATCTGCCACTATCCAGTCTTCATGTACTACATTGCTGTATATGAAGATAGGTGAATTTCCCAAAACTCCTATAGCAAGCTTTGTGAGATTTGGTGAGTTGTTGGTGATACTCCCTGTTGCAGTGCCAGGTGTATGTATTATATATGTATATACACACACCTCTGCAGACTGATGGTTCTGTTGAGAAATGTATGTCTTATTAATCTCAGCAAGACTTTATATGAATGTACTGAGGTTCTCTTCCTGATACCTTGACACCCTCCTAACCCCCAACAGCTGGCATTATAATAACAGCCATTCACAGCACCCCTTAAATATGATGAGCCCAAACAGGTCCAATCAAAATGTGTGCTGCTTTCTTTTTCTTTATTGTTCTTAAATGGAGGGCTAGTGTATATGCGTACAGGGATATAGTAGGGTGAATCTCATCTAGTGAGCAAGGGATATGGTAATATAAATAAATGTGTTCATTTTAATTTGTCTGTAATTAAAGATGTCCCATTTTCTCAGTTGTGTTGGTGCTTGTGTGTATTATGTGTGAGAACAGAGTTGGGTATTAGGTTGTCCTGGTAAATGGGGTTAGTTTGGTTGATCTTGGGTGTTTTTATATTTGATTATTCCTATCTTAATTCCCTACAGTGTTCCAGTGGTATTTTGAAAGCCATCTGACTACGTAGGTAATTAGAAAGAGTGTTCAAAATCACCTACTGAGTATATTATATTAGCCATGTATTTGTCATTATTTGTCAGTATATGCAAGTTAGACATTGCTGTCTGATACAGCATTTGGTCAAATACTAACATTCCTTACTAATGCCAATATACCAATATACTTCAGCACCCTGGACAACTACTGTCCATCTTCTTTTTCTATCTTCTATCTTCCTTCTTCTCTCTTCTTTCTCTCCATTCCATGATTCCTGTGAAAAAAGATATATTAAATGATGTGTGCCAAAACATAACCCTGACATCTGTCCGTAGTTTAACCCCTTGAGTGCCAGAGGGGTACGCAACACATTGCAGAGCAATGAATTGTGTACCTCTCCAGTACCCAAAGGGTAAAACAATGCACAGATCTGAGTTACATAGAAAGAGAGTGCCAATATAATCAATGAATTGCCCCATAAATCCATTTAAAATCAAAATATGTGGTCCCAAAAAAAGTTAACTGCAGTGTCCAAAAAATATTAAAATCCATAAGTCCCCATTGTTTTCTTCTCCTCTGTTGGCAAATGAGCAGCACCTCCCACACAGAGTGAGAGAGAGAAAATATATAAATTGAAATCAAATATTTAAAAAAATAAAGTGGTTACTTAGTGATTCATAGTGCTGGCTTACAATATGACGATCATCACTGTTGTGAAAAAAAAAGAAGCTGGATGGACCCTGAGGCTAGTGAGTTTGGGGAGGAAGAGAAAATGGAAGACACTAACACTATCAGTGGCACCAACAGTGCTAAAGGAACTGGGAGCCCACATTCCCCAGGCCCAATGAGACAGAGTCCCCCAATATCATCCCTTGTGATCTGGGGGCAGATTTTGAAGAAGGCAGAGCTGCCTGTGCCTCCTGCAACTGCTGCCAGTGTGCCTTCTTCTGAGATAGAGGAGGAGATGGTAAGTGTGACAGCAAGGCACCCACAGCCACACGTCTTCATCCCCAAGCAGACCTACCACCACAGAGCAGCTAGAGACTGCTGGGGGTCTTGATAAGAGTGAGGTTGGAGGTGGAGCAGGTGGCATGGAGGAGAGCATGCAGATGTTTTTGTAGTAAAGCGTAAAGGAATGAAGAAAAATATGCAAATGGTGATGGGCATCGCCTCCACCACCAGTAGGGACATCGTGGAGTTTGCTGCAGACTTTCATCTGTCAGCAGGATGGTGATGAGTGATGAGAGGGTCAGTGTGCCACAGTCTGACCATTGTGGCCACCATGGGATTGGCTTCTTCAAGCAGTGTTACTGGACCACAGCCTGCTCCACTTGCCACCAAAAATACTGGTCACAGTTTCAGTGACTATGTTGAGGCAGCAGCATCACCTGTCCCAGCCAGTGAAGGTGATTGTAGAAAAGAAGAAAAACATTCTTCTCCACCTCTCCCCATATTTAAATAATGGGTGTGGGGATATTTATTTTTCCTTGGGGCAGGTACAATGCAGTCATCAGCAACTGTACTGTGCACTGTTTGTGACAAGTTTGTGAAAAAGGAGAAGGAGGGGATACACCGTGGCAAAACAACCCTGATTAATCCCCCCCCCAAAAAAAAGAAATTGTCTGGCCTTGTATATGTTGCATGCCTGGGTCCTGTTAAAATTATTTACTCAGGGCTTGTTTTTTGGCAAACCTGAGTCCTACAAAAATTAGTTACTATGGGATTGATTTTGGAAGCCTGAGTCCTGCAAATAATATTTACCCAGGGCATGATTTTGAGCTTTGGATACTTCTCTAGCACTCAAAGGGCTAAATCAATTATCTCATAAAAATTAAGTTCAGTGAATGTGGGGTTAATGTTGTATTTTGGAAGAAATTAACTCTTGAACTTGAACTAGTCAATATATTTAAATGAATATACCTTCCTAAGTTTTTGTACTTATTCCACAATTATCATATAGCTATTACCATACATTTTTAAAAAACAATGACAAATTCATTAACACCTTGTTCTGGAATAATTCTAGCCCCAGAGTTGGCAATTTTGTAGTCAGTTCGTTGATTTTACTCTCTCCCCACTGAAAAGCCTCCTTAGGGCTCAGTGTCCAAAAAATATGTTTTCTACAAAACAATGTGTGCCCAACCCACTGGTCTACTCATATCATTCCACATCTAACGGATGAGGAGCGGTAACCGGACAGCACTGACTTTGCAGCACTGGTAATTAGCTCTCAGGATAAGATTATACAGTTGAAATTCATTCATAAATTTTATCGTACTCCAAACTGATTGCGTGAGATGGACAATCTCTTAAGTGATCTTTGCAGCAAATATTAGATGTTTCCCTTTTCACCTTTTATTGGTCCTGTATTTAAATTATTAAATTCTGGAAACAGGTTCTTAAAGGGATAGTAATACTTGAAAATAATTGTATTTTATATTGTAGCCCTTAAAAAATCATGAAAAATGATATAAGTCTTATCTCCCAAACCTTTATGGTTTGGGAGATATTCACATGTAAAATATAGTAAAATTATCTTTTACTGGCTGTTTCAGCCAAGTCTGCCATCTAGTGGACAGATTTGGAATTCGGTCCACAGAGCAACCAGCAGCTCTTTAGCAGTGCCGAGATCACAATCTTTGAAAAGAACTACTTAACTGGAACTATCTACAAAGTGTGCCTGGCTTGAAAGCACACTTTGTAGACCATTCCAATTAAGAAATTCTTTTTAAAGATGGTGATCTCAGCACTTCTGGAGAGGCACAACCGGTCCCGGGACCGGATTCCAAATCTGAAGGGTGGAGCAATGACGTCACTCCAGGGGAAACTTTACTTCTGAATATCTCCCAAACCATAGAGGTTTGGGAGATAAGACTTATATCATTTTTCATGTTTTTTAAGGGCTACAATATAAAATAAACTTATTTTCAAGTATGGTGGAATAATTCACATGATTGGGCTGTAAATATAGAGGGTTCTTTCCTGTTTAGGAGAGACAGGATTCATAGAAAAGGGGAAGGTGTGTTCTTTTATTTGAAACCAGAGCTAAATCCAATTTTAAGGGGTGATATTAGTGAGGAAACTGACTATAATGTGGAATCCATGTGGGTAGAAATTGAGACTAAATGTGGTGTAAAAGGTAAAAAAGGTGTTAGTGGGTATATTCTGCAAACCACAAAATATTAATGAGAATATTGAGGCCCAAAAAATCTGATGCTCTAAACACTTTCTTTGCATCAGTATATACAAGGCAACAAATAATGGTAGAAGAGCCTCATCATGTAACAAATAAAACAATACAATTATCAGAAATTGGGATAACAAAAGAAAATGTCATGGTAAGTGAACAAAATTAAGACTGACAAAGCACTGGGTCATGATGGTATACATTCAAGGGTTCTTCAGGAACTCAGTGCAGTGTTAGCAAGACAAAGAGCTGGTCAGAGATTATCAATTATGAATGAGCCTGCACTAGAAGTGAGGAGGCTCTGTAGGAAAAGTGTTCTATCCAGGACACAATCTCTTTTAGCTCACTAGTGCCTTTCACAGAGAGAAAATATCCAATCTCTCTAGGCACTGTGAGTAAGGGGTCCATGTCTGGATTGCCCTTTTACCCTTAGGGTGACCAATCCCAAGGGCAATTTGCCTATGTAAAGAGCTGGTCAGAGATGCTCAACTAGGAACAAGCCTGCCCTTGAAGTGAGAAGGCTATATAGGAAAAGTGTCCTACCCAGAGTGCAATCTGTTTTAGGTCACTAGTGCCTTTCACAGAGAGAAAATATCCTAAAACACATCATACGGATCATACAAAATGGCAGTCCAGCCACAAAGTGCCAGGCAATTCCTCTCTGAACAAGAGAAGCAGCCAACCCCAAATGTAAGTTTCTGCCTTGGTGGTCTTCATCAGTGAGGTGCAGCTGATCTCTCTAGGCACTGTGAGCAAGGGGTCCACATCTGGATTCCCCTTTTACCCTTACCCTGGCACTTTGTGGCTAGACTGCCTTTTTGGTAGGATCAGTATGATGTGTTTTAAGATATTTCCTCTCTGTGAAAGGCAGTAGTGAGTTAAAAGAGATTCCACCCTGGGTAGGATACTTATCCTATAGAGCCTCATCAATTCAGGAGCAAGCTTGTTCCTAGTTGAGCATCTCTGATGAGCTCTTTGCAGACCCCTCTTTTTAATGATTCTCTCACCACAGGCTAAGTGCCACAAGACTGTTGTAGAGCCAGTGTAGTGCCTCTGTTTAAGTAGGGAACTAAAACAGAACCTGGGAATTATAGACTTGTGAGTTTGACCTCTATAGTGGGAAAACTGCTAGAAGGGATAATAAGGAATTATATTCAGGATTACACCACTAAAAATAAGATTATTAGCAGGAATCAACATGGTTTTATGAGGAATAGATTATGCCATACTAATGTTCATCTTCTATGAAGAAGTAGCAACCTGCATAATGGAAAGGCAGTTGATGTAGTATATCTAGATTTTGCAAAGGCATTTGATACAGTGCCACACAGAAGACTTTTGCAATTAGATAGAAAATTGGTTGTAAATGGACAATTCTCCAATACAATTAAAGCTGAGAGTGGAGTACCTCAGGGTTCAGTACTAGGTCCACAGCTTTTTAACATGTTTAAAAATGACCTGGAAATTGATATAGAAAGCAAAATATCAATGTTTGCAGGTGGCACTAAATTATGCGGAGTAATTAATTCAGAACAGGATATTTGTTCTCTAAAGAGAGAGATACATAACATGGCAGATTGGGTAACCAAATGGAATATGAAGTTTAAGGTGGGAGTGTAAAGTCATGCATTTGGGAAGGAAAAATCCCACTGCTACTTATGAACTTAATAGAATCCTTTTAGTGGACTGGTTACTAGAGAAAGACCTGGGAATACTTGTAAATTACAAGCTTGGAAACAGTTACCAGTGTCAAATAACAGTAGCAAAAGCAAACAAAGTCCTGTCTTGCATAGAAAGGGGTATTGAAGCAAGAGTGGATAACATAATTTTGCCATTGTGTAAATCACTGGTAAGACCTCACCTCGAATATGCAGTGCAGTTTTGGGCACCAGTCCTGAAAGGATATTCTAGAACTGGAGGGGGTACAGTGAAGAGCAACAAAATTAATCAAGGTAACTTGACATATGAGGAACAACTAAACAAGCTTGGTTTATTTACTCTAGAGAAAAGATGACTAAGAGGAGATCTTATCACAATGTATAAGTATATGAGAGGTCAATACAATGATCTCTGTGGTGAGCTATTCATTCCAAGGCCTGATCAAATGACCAGGGGACATCCTTTGACATTAGAGGAAAGGATGTTAGGCTTCAGCAGAGGAAGTTTTTTTTTTTACAATAAGGTATGTTAATTTATGGATTTCCTTGCCCAAGGATGTGGTTATGGCAGATACAATAGATACATTAAAGATAAGATTATATACATTCCTTTCAAAGTAGAACATACAGGGTTATTATTAGTAAGCAAATCATGAAGTTCTGATAAAGACTAACTTATTAGATAGCAGGAAAACTATATAATTCTCATTTCTTTGGGTTATGAGGCAAGGGTTGAACTTGATGGACTTGTGTCTTTTTTCAACCTAATTTACTATGTTGTCTTGTTCTATGCACGAGCACTACCTATTTCTTATATGGAAGGTTTCACATCCCCCTGATATTATTCTATGCCATCAGTTGATTATTAATCTTCCTTTATATAAACAAGTGCTCTAAGAGATATATAAGAAGTATTGTCAGCTGTAGACATAGTTATTGGTAGCGGTATCCTCAGGGTTGTCCTTTTGAATTTTTGCATTACGTGCAGTTAACTGTTTGAATATGTGTGTCTGTATTCCCTCTGTTCCTGCACTTTCACTTTTCTCCTCATTATTTCTGACTGCATTTTCTCTTGCTGTTCTTATAAATTGAAAATGCATAAAGAAAAGTAAATCGGAGATCAGGTAGAAAGAGATATAGGGGTTTTGCTGAGATCACACTTTTACTGAGCTTCCAAATCATAGGGGGTGATGCAATGAAATGTTGAGGAAAGAATTACCATTTAAGACATAGAGTGCTTTATGTGAAACAAATAAAAACAAACAATAGGCACTCCAGTTGTGAAAAAGTAAAGAAACAACTGCATACTGAAGTACATATTTAATATTTTAACTCTAAAATTGGTACGCTCAACTCACAGACAGACATGCAAACAATGCATAGATAGTTTGCTAATCACATATAAAATCAATGGTAGCCTTGGAGCTCAAAAGTGATACTGGATGGGCAAACATTTTCCCTCAAAAGAGAAACAGGAAAAAAAATGGCACTTTTCACACAGTAAAAGAGCATTTTTTTTTACTTTTTCGCCTAGTTAATTGCATTGAAATCAATTGGAAGATTTAATTTTCCCCCACCAAGTTTCCCTTCTTTTCCCGTAGGAACAGCCTAAAAGGGGTGTCAGGTTCCCTCAGCATGCCATTCAGTGTTTGTGAGAGGAAGAGTAAAACAGCACATTTTGAGCTAGAGACGAAAAAGGAGTTGAAGCTTAGTTTAGGGAGTCTTGTAGACAGGACATTTGTTCTATGTACTAGGGGAGTCTGACAGACTATGGATGTCAGGAAAGGAGAGTGACCCCAAATACCCCAAAATTCTGTGTGACTGATTGAAAAAACACACACAACCATTATCCAATTTCCTTCCTGATCTGGCTGTTATCTCTGTGCTAGAGGTGTCTGGGGGAGTGAAAAGAGAACAAAGGAGAATACTCCCAAAATTCTGTGTGTCTGACTGGGAAGACACAGGCAGCCATGATCCATGTTCCTTTCGGATCTGACTCTTATCTCTGTGATGGGGAGTCTGGGAAAGAAGTAGTTGAACAAGTGTTTTTCTTTTTGTTGACGGTGATAGAGATGGGGGGACAGTTAATTAAAAACAATAAAAAATAAAATAAAAAAACAAACAAAAATTGATAGGTGACAGAGACAGGGACCCTGGCGTGAGCTGTGACTGAGGAAGACTGATAGTAGATGAGAGTGGGTCATGTTAATGGAGATCTGCTAATGGGAACTTGGATTATTTGGTAATAGTTTTCCACATAGGAGCAAGATGTAATCCTCCCTAGCTGGTTCGAAACCAGTATCATCTATCTCCATCTATAATCAACCCCTAATTGGTACTGTCAGCCGGCTCTCACACTTGGCAAACCACAATGAACACCAAAAATTACTCTCTGAAAAATGTTGCCCTAAAATGTATTCATAGAGATACAGTGCAAATGTAACAATGGGTTTAAATCAGTTTTAAATTAGGTCGGCTTCAGTCCTTGCTAGCTTTTACAACTGTTTTTAGCTTTGAAAAAGCAGTGTTTTCCGCTGCGAAACGCGTCAGTGTAACAGTTGATATATTGTTTTATTTATTGTTTTATTATAAGTTTTTTTATTGAATAAATTTCAGCTTCTTGGATTCAGCTGTTCGTTTGGAGCAGTCTTTTGTCCTACAGCTGATGAACAGCACTCCGAGTGGAGACGGAAGTAATTCCTCTACAAGTGAGTTTTTCAGATTGTCTGATATCAGCTCTCTGACCATTTCCACATGTGAGTGTAAACTTTATATATTTTTATTATATGTGAAGATATTGGTTACGTATTACACTATTGGGCGCTCTTTTTTGTGTCTATTTTGTTCATTATGTATCGTAACCGTAAGTCAATTGCCACTTGGGGAGAGCGTGTGTGTTGAGAGAAGCCTGTTCATATAAAGTTATCTATTGGAGATACTGTTCTGGGGGCAGTTTATATATTCCCAGCTGTTTTGTTGCCGCGTTTGATTTATGCCATTACTCGACCACATATCATGTGAGTACGCACTTTTGGGTGTTGGTGGTAGAGTTGTGTTCTGGTCTACTGATGCTGCACAGGGGCAACCGTTTTTTCTCCCCTTCCTTCTTTTATTGTTACAATGGGTTTAAATAACTTTCCAGGACCTCCCTGTTACACATTCTCACAGAGGTCATTGGTCAATTTAAATATTCATTCACAACAACTAGCCAGCAATTGACCCCTTATGAAGATTAGCCATATGTTGAAGAGTGCATGGAAAGAAAACACTCTCACTTTAATCACAGCCCTAGCTGCAGCAAAGACACTTCCAACGGCTGCTCCGCTCCCAAGCCATGCTCTCAACCCATCATTCTATAGCTACTCCTTGGAGGTACTGCTCCATGTTTGTAACTTGACACTCTCTATTTAATTGTTGGCCCATAAAATATTGTTTTAAATGGCCTAGTATGCACAAAACATATCAGTAAAAAACAGAATGTGAATGTAAGGCACACAGAGTTCAGGATAAAACCACAGAATAATATAAAATAAAAACGTAATCAGAAATGGGACATAAATAAATCAAACAAATCAACCCCGGAGCACTGGAAAGGGTCCACTGCACCAAATAAAATATGATTCAATGTCCATTCAGCTCTCAAAAGGGCAAAATATGTGATACATTCTATCAAAAATTAATAATCAACAGAGTATATAAAGAACATTTGTGTATGCGCATAATGAAATCCATGTGATTAATATACCTCAAATTCTTGATACGCAGGCATGCAGGATCATACACATTCAAATACAATATGAAATACATTTCTACAAATTCTGTAGAAAAACATATACAGTACTCTAAGTAATTTATACCTAACTAGTTTTAAAGCCTGTGTACACGGGTCGACACCGACGGCGCTGCAGTAAAGCGCGGTACTGACTGCCTGCGCCACGGCTGATAAGGATCGGGGCTCTCCGAATTCAGACTGTAGTCCTCTCTGCGCACCTGAAGGCACCACATGAAAACAAGAACATGGCATTCTCAAAAATATCCACTTTCTCTTCAGAAACTAACACACAAGAAAAGCTAATATAAAACTCAATATTTAAACCAATGGCTGTTTGTTTTCAAGGAATAGATCCATCTGTCCTCCCTTCTAAGGAGTGCTTTGGGTCTAGGCCCTCCATGCCAAGTTATTCAGTCAGATCTATGTACATGAAAGAGAGACAGATGGATTACAACCATGAAATGTTCAGATAATGTTTCCCCAAACCTTTTTGATGTTGTTAATGTGTTCATCAATTCTTAATCTAAGACGAAGGTAATCTAACATATATATTACTTCTACATATTGTTTCTTACAAGGACAAGTGATCAAATATACAACAAACTTACTGTCACAAGGACTTTTATACTTTACAGGAAAAACTTGATTTGTATCAGTTTATATTGGTCACCAATTCACTGGCATCACCTTGGTGTTCCGAGGGTACCATTCACTGTATATGCAATTAACAATTTAGCTAAGCATAGTTTCATTGTCTGTAAATATGTAGACATCTGTGTCTATTTTTAGATTTACATTATTAAATACATACGTCACTATGCAGTTTCTTCTTTTCTCTCCTCTCTGTTTTTGGTGTACATTATAATTTCCAGAATTGAAGACCACTGAGTTGTTGTTTTTTTATTCTTCTAACTTATACTTTTGCAGAACATATTGTTTGTTTTATTTTGTTTCAATTAAATGGATAGTAATGTTTCACACAAAAAGCAGCTCCAATTAATTATCATAGTATTTGGGCCATGGTGAGTGTTATTTCAATAGTGTCAGAGTTGAAGTTCAAGAGTAACTGAATGATAAAGAATCCCCTCTCGCCCATTTTTACCTTGTGTAAGCCACCTCCCCTCAGATGTGTAAACTGGTCTTGAGACCAGACAGCTCACAGCAAGGGGTAGTCTTCTTACTGTGAGAACAATGCAAGCCCTGCTCACCTTGACAGGTTTTTCATGTTTTTCCCTTATGCTAATTGAAGATTGTCCCTCTCTGCAACCCATCTGCACAGTCTTGCTGCTCTGAGGTGAGCAGTGTTACATCAGTAAAAGGGGCGAGAGGGGTATACTTTATCATTTGACTACTCTTGAACTACAACTCTGACAGTATTGAAATAACATTCTCCATGGCTCAAATACTATGAAGATTAATTGGAGCTGCTATTATTGTGAAACATTACTATCCCTTTAAATTGGCACCATTTGTGGTGGTGTGTCTTATAATTCTGCACCACATTTTGTGTAATATTTAATTTATTTTTGTGACCTTATCACTCAAACTATATTTTTTCTTTCATAGAGCTCTTCACACCTAGCCCCAAATGCATATTTTGGGTGATGTTGAAATAAATTTACATGTAGAAGAAGGTGCAATGGCTGGCCAGCAGAAGCATTATTTTATCTCCCTGTTGACTATATTATTTTAATCATATTCATTTTTACATTTACCTATATAAATAGGCACTTCTGGATGCCTATGAGGTTAAGGTATGCTTAAAATAGAAGTAACATGTTATGAAAACTTAGGTTTATTTGAAAGGCTTTAAAGGGATAGTAATACTTTTATGTTTATTTAATTTGGTAGGCATAAAAAAATATGAACAAAGATGTAAGGCTTATCTCTCAAACCCTTTTGGTTACAGAGATATACCTTCCTAAAGTAGCCTCATGAGAGGAGTCAGCGCTGTAGATGACAGCTGCAGGATCCCGTCATTTGACCTGATGGAGGCTCTTCAGCAGAGCCTTAAATGCCTGATCTAAATATTATTTCATTGGAATGGTCTACAAAGTGTGCCTGCAAACCAGGCACATTTTGTATACCGTTCCAATGAAGTATTAATATTTAGATTGCACGTTTTTGGCTCTGCTGAAGAGCCTCCATCAGGTATGTATGTTTTTGAGGTCTTGCCCCTTCCCGTTTCTGTATG
This sequence comes from Rhinophrynus dorsalis, assembly GCA_037306005.1. Taxonomy (NCBI): domain Eukaryota; kingdom Metazoa; phylum Chordata; class Amphibia; order Anura; family Rhinophrynidae; genus Rhinophrynus; species Rhinophrynus dorsalis. The sequence goes on along the minus strand of CM074725.1, from coordinate 143,568,067 downwards.
TTTGCATATTAAAGATAAGCAGCATCAGGAAGCATGCCATGAGGTCCTAGGAGCTACTTTTAAGGACAGCTTGAGTCACCTTATATTGACTAACAGTGATTCCCATTAATAAGACTTTAGACTGAACATATCCTAGTGTACTGTGCACTTTGACTACTGATATTTGTACCATATAGAGTATATCAAAAAAGTGAATCATATCCATCTGGATAATACAATTGCTTTTGAAAACTCTATTTCTGGCACTCTACCCACTCACTTAATTGGTGGGTTTGAGTCAGTTAGTGCAGTGTTTTTTCTTCTTTTTTTCTATTTTCAAAGCTGTACCTTTGAAGAGGTAGAAATGTAAAATCACTCAATAGTTTCCTGTGGTGCCACCTTCTGCTAACAGTTGTGCACGCCAGCCTAGAGTAAAAAGTCAAGTGACCTCTCATTTGATGCAGGTGAATATCTACTTTCCAAAATGGTATACCTTGCCTACCTTTCATATCTACAAATACAAAGGGAAGAAAAAAGAACAGGAGGCGCCCCTTGTGTTGAATCAAACAGGTCAAATGAACCTCCACCAATCACCCAAGTGAGTTGTACTCACAATGTCAGTTGCTGCCCACACACTTATGTGGATAACAGCTATAGCGCTTGAGGGGATAATTAAAGCTGCCCCAAATCAGCAAGAGTCTCATTCTCTGGTATAAGGCGGGCCGCTCCTTCTTACAATGCTCTCCCCAGAGCGATCTGCCATACAAAGACAAAAGTGTATGATATCCGATGATGGAGGCTTTCTGCCTGTAAGCTGGAGCGCTCTCATTGGCCAGAGATCGCTCCAGCTTACAGGCAGAAAGCCTCTGTCATAGGAGCAGGCTGGATAGAGGGAGGGGAGCAGAGGCAGAGTGACAGACTGCGGTACATAGCTAGTAACCACAGCCTGTCTGGAAGTAGGTGCAAGGCAATCGTTATTCATTACATTTCAGCCAAATAGTAATTCAAAAAAAGAAATTACTATAATATTACACATATTTGCTATATAACCTTCTTAATAAGACAATCTTGTATAGGGGTGATAGATCCCCTTTAATTTACATAGTTGTTGTTACAAACATTTTAGTATAGGCAAGTCATGTTTGAAAAATTGTAAGAAAAATAAGAGTTTGTAGTAGGTTTGTGCTTCTAGCACCCCAGCACCCCCTATAGTATGTCAAACACAGATTTTAATACATTTAAAGGGATGAAAATGTTAAACAAAATAATAATTTTTTCCTTTAGCACCTCTTAAAGGGATAGTAATACTTCATTTTAACTTTATTTTATTTTGTAGGCATTAAAAAATATGAAGAATGATATCAGTCTTATCTCTCAAATCTTTATGGTTTAAGAGATATTCGCAAGCAAAGTTTCCCCTCCCACCACTTTTACCTAGTGTAAGCCATCTCTTCTCAGATGTGGAATGCAGTCCATAGACCAGACAGATAACAGCAGGGGACAATCTTCTTCCTATGAGAACAATGAAAGCCCTGCCCCCCTTGACAAGTTTTTCAGGTTTTTCCCTTATCTTAATTGAAGATTGTCCCTCTCTGCAGTCTACCTGGGCACCTCACTTCTGATCTGGCTGAGCAGTGTTACATCAGTAAAAGGGGTGGGAGGGGGACACTTGTCATTGAATTACTCTTGAACTACAACTCTGTCAGAATTGAAATAACACTCTCCAAAGTCCAAATACTATGATGATTAATTAGAGCTGCTTTTATTATGAAACATTACTATCCCTTTAATGGAAACATTTTACTTACCATGCTAGGGCTAGAATGTCAAGTGACCCATCATTTGATGGAGTAGAATGCCTACTTTCCAGAAATATATAGTGTTATGTAGTTATTCAGCTGTTTTAGGGTAGTTTTATTACACTAAATTTATCTCCATTTGATACTTGATCACCTCTTAATTAAACCTTAGTTCATCTCCTCCCAAATTCTACTTAGTACATCGATCTCATTATCTACAATTTAATCTTTGTATTACATAATCCTTACAGTCTACTGAAGTGTTTCTCAATGTGTTTTTGCTCAACGCACCCCTAACACACAGTCTGGGATTTTAAGGGTGCCCCCACAATTATTTATGGCATTTTTCAAGTAGTAGCAAAGAGTACACAAATTTAAATATATTTATTTTAGGTCTCACAGTCAGAAAAACAAAAACAAACATATTGTGGAGGACAATTTTGATAAATATATGTTTAAAACTCAAATTTCACAATTTTGCCCTAGTCTTTATAGAAAGGAAGGGGCACCCTAAGTTGAGGTCAGTATTACACCAAAAGAGCCATGGCACAATGATTGAGAACCACTGAAGTCCGGGATTGTTGTGGTACAACAGAAAATAAATGTAGAGGCTTTTATGAAAAGTTTTCAGTGAAATGTGGTCAATATGGCAGTTTTCTAACAAAGCTATTTCAGCTATGTGTTTTGTGAAGAAATGCATTGTGTACCCCTATAATCCTAAAGGTGTTAACTTTAAAATGGACCTAACATCTTGTAACAACTTAGATTATTCTGAAAGAACTTTCAAGAGCAGTTTTATTAATTACAGCAGTTTTTTTTTTTAATAAAACCATAGTTTATTAGATATTTTAAATTTTTATTTGTCTGTTTTTGCAAATTAACTAGTATTAACTGACATGTCAGCTAGATATGAACATTCCACACTTCTCTCCCTCCCTCCTCTGGAGTCAAAGGGTTAAAAATAGAGTTAATTTGTTTTATACTGGAAAGAGCATTTATAATCTGTATTTTATCCACTGGTATGCACACATGGCATGCATAGTGAAGACAACAATAATATATGACATCACATATGATGTCACTTTTGCTCCTTATACCAACACACCAGTTCTAAGCACAAGAATAAATCCGTGTAAGAGCATCCTCATATATGTTGCTTATCTTTCTTTGGGATGAGCTCTCATGCATCCCTTCTTCTACGTACATTTACATATGAGAAAGAGCAAATAGGTATCACGGTGCCCGTGATCCTTGAGCAACATTCTTACTTCCTGTTTTACACTGGCTGCGCTCTTATTGGCTCTGGGTTACTGTCCTCCCAGGGCTTGCCTTTAAATACGCCCTCCTGTCACTATACCGGTGCCCTTTCGTGGTGTACACGAATCCGACTAGTTGTTATTGTTTCCTGTTTCCATGTATAACCCAACTCTCCTGACTACGCTTGTGTCTGACGCTCTTGTGATCAGATTCCATTGCTGACTGGACTGGCTGACTAACTCCTTGTGTACCGAACTGGCCTGGCTGAGTATCCAATTCCGTTACCGACTAGGACTGGCTGACTAACTCCTTGTGCACCGAATTGGTGTGGCTGAGTATCTGATTCCATTTCTGACTAGGACTGGCTGACTATCCGTTACACCAGTCTGGCTGGACTAGTGTTGGTGGTCCTCCTGACTGGCTGTGAAGTCCGTGTGTGCCGACCTGGTAGTGCTGCTAGTTCCATCACTTACTGGACTAGTCTATTACCTCCATATACTATACGGAGAAATACCGGTCCAGAACCAGTTACGTTACGTGCCATTCTTCCTCTCGCTTGCCGCTCCTGTTGTCTCCAGGAGCTTGTGGGAGTCCCTGTACTCACCAGTGTCTGTGTTGCCTCTGGTAACCCTATAATACCTGGGTCTAGCCAATGCCACACTGTTGCCCGTGTTGCCTCAGTTAACCCTAGTGACCTAGGGTCGTTACATCGCCAGCATCTGATGCCTGTTGTCTCAGTTAACCCTAGCGTGCTAGGGTCCCGTCACTGCCCGAGTCCGGTCTGCGTTGCCTCCTTTAACCCTAGCGTACTAGGTTTCAGTCACTAAGTACCACTGCCGTGTTGCCTCCTTTAACCCTAGTGTGCTAGGGCCTAGTCGATGCCTGAGTCCATGCGGTGTTGCCTCCGTTAACCCTAGTGCTCTAGGGCTTTGTCGTTGCCAGAGTACTGCCGATGTTGCCTCAGTTAACCCTAGCATGCTAGGGTCCCGTTACTGTCAGAGTCCTGCCCGTGTTGCCTCAGTTAACCCTAGCATGCTAGGGTCCCATTACTGCCAGAGTCCTGCCCATGTTGCCTCAGTCTATCCTACTCTTATAGGGTCAGTTCTCTGCCAGTGTTTTGCCAGTGTTACCCACGTGAACCCTAGTCCACTAGGGATTGCCCTTCAGTCACCCATCGCCTGTGCCACCTATTGCATTGTGGGACTGTTGAGATTATTATTGTTCCTGTACCTTGCTGAGAACCTGCCTACAAGTACAAGATTACTATACTTGTTTGCTGACTATTTCAGTGTTTGTAGTATTTTCCTGACCTGCTTCAGATCTGGAAAGTACTTGGTACGGACCTTATCTGGACCTGAGTGGGGTTATTGTACCTTATTTTCAATAAAGCTTTTAACCTTACCAAACTGTCTGAGTGTTCTTTTACAAACAGTAACAAACCGTGACAATAGGACACTATGTATATCAGTCAATGGTAAAGTGGTAAAATGAATCCAAGCTTATCTATCACTACTCCAATCTGTCCATTTGAATAACCCTCATCCAATTCCTCCTTCACATATCCAAATCTTTTAATATCACTGTCAGTTGAATTAATGGATCAAATAGCAATTTATGGATTTTAGGCAATATAACAAAAATGGAGTCTTAGGATATTCTGTTTTCAAATACTGATTTTCATCTTTTCATCCATATCTCTTGGTTTTGTAACAACCCATCATCATCCTTCAGAATAATGTCGGATATATCACTATAGTAAGTATGGGTGCCTAGTGGATAATTGCATTGTATTCACCAGAAAGAAGGAAAGAAAAGAATCACTGTTGGGGCACTCCAAAATGTTAGAAATCCTTTTCTTCTTATAACTCCAGGACCACTTCTGTCTTTATAGAGGTATTTAATACTGTGATATCTGGAAGTTTACAGCTTCTCAGTCTATGATATCATTCAGCATTGTGTCTGACTGTAGACTGGAAACAGGCATACACAGTATGAAACACGATGTAGACTCTCTTATACAGTTTCTGCACAAAGGATTACATGCTGGATACTCCTATCTACATATCTGGTCATATATGCACATTTATATACATTAAGAAGACCAATTCCTTTTTTGGAAACATTCTAGTAGCATGAGCTCACTTAGCCACCATTGCACACTGACATTTTCCAACAAAGGCTTGTATTGCATCCATTTTGTATAACTGCAGACATAATATATTAACACAATTCATCAATTCCCCCTTTAATACATGAACATGTATCACTTCCTGTTATACTTGACATTTAACAAAGTTTACAAATCTTGTGAACAATGGAGTAATCTTTGCAGCTTTAGATGATACACCTGAATCTGCACCTAAAACAAATCTACAACAGAATACAAAAACAGCTATAACTGACACTATGGTGTTCCATTAATACTGTAAGTATCATAAAAATACATACTGAAAAATGAATGAATGTTAAACAAAAAAGTGAAGTTTAACCCAGTCTATTTGAAATGAGATGTGTTCACAGTCCAGTTTATGATCTGTAACTGTAAATGTACCAGTTCACCAGAGTTATTGTTGTAAAATGGTTTTAAAATAAAATAATTATTTTCCTGTACTCAGTTGAAATGTAGTTTTCCTTTATCCACTGAACAATCAGCAGTGTCAACAAAGTTTCTTCTGTAGGTGTAATGTCCAAAACCAATACCTATAGTCCACTTAGTCCCTGGAATCCTCCAAACAAGTAAACACACATGAGGCTTGTCAGTCATCTGAAAGAAACAAGTGCAGCACCATTTACTAACCAGATAACATCTTACATTTATCAATATGCGTTACCTTTGTCCCTTACTTCCTAACACATTTTGAGGCGCTAACATCTATATAGATGTACTATGTCCCCATATGTTTTTAATAATAAATTAAATTTGTCTGCAGCATTAGGCCTGTTCCTCAATTCCCCTTTTTCTTCTAAGGTAACCATGTTATTTGTCAGCAAAATGCAAAATCTTTGAGAGATTGGTTTGCAAAAGATTCAACAAGTGTTATGTTCTACTGCCATTTTCTGTATCAGACACCTAAACTTAATGAGGGAATTGTAATGGCATACACCTTCCTGTCATGAGTTCAAAGGGTGAGACCTGTGTCTTGTCATTGGGCTTAGCCCTGATAGACAAACGTACTGTAAGCAAGTTACCTACCCAGGTGTTACTATAGGAAGGAAACAATTTATCAAGCCTGGACTATCCATTCATTCTCTCCTCTACACCTGCTTATTATGAATGGTAGGGTATATTAAATCTTTGCTATATCATTAAAACATTACAAGCCTGTTTCATGATTTCTCCAATGAAGTGGGGGCCATTATCACTCTCAAGAACCCTTGGAAATCCCCAATGGGCAAACACTTATTTCCAAAGAGTTTTAGCAGTGGTTAGAGCTGTGTTAGTTCTTAACACCTTAAGGACCCATGACGGTCCTGTTCCGTCATGGGTTGTTATACACTTAACGACCCATGACGGAACTGGACCGTCATGGAGTTCCGGGCTCCCATCGCGGCTGCATGCCGTTCGGGGAGTCCGGAACTCGGCCGCAAAAAAAAAAAAAAAATGCTCCGTGGTCCTTAACGGACCGCAAGGTGCATGCACGGCCCGTTGTTAAGGGGTTAAAGGAATGGCATCCACCCATTTTGAGAGGTCATCAACCATAACAAGACAATATTTTAGACCAGTGGTTCTCAACCTGTGCCCTCAGTTGCCACTAACAGGCTAGGGCTTAGGAATTTCCCTGCTATAACACTTGTTGATCAGAGGCTCATTCATATTGATTAACTCACATGTGCTCTTGAAAGGAAATTCTCAAATCCTGGCCTGTTAGTAGCCACTGAGGGCATAGGTTGAGAACCACTGTTTTAGACTACCTTTTGAAACAGGGTTGTATAGGACACATTCTGTAGGACTGTAAATTGCAAATCAGTTCTAAAAGGAGCCATCCAGAATGAACCTACCACCATCAACATACAAACAAGGTAATTGTTCCTGTGAAAATGGTGAAAAGGTGATATGGCCTCCGACTATATTTCATTGTACATTCACGCTGTTTCCCTTCATATTGAATCAGTTGTAGTAAGATATTCTTCCTACTAGTTTCAACCTGTAACTCTTTTCCTGAAGCTTAGTTAACCATTTAGCTATTCTGTGCTGATTAATTTCTATGGTGGCTTCCTTAACTAAAAACTTCAGGGGTGTGCATGATGTTTGCACAATAATTTTATAAAAAAAAACACAATATGCTCATTTTGTTCCAGTATAATAGACAGTAAGCAATTGTTTAACACATCCATACATCCCTTTTTCCACAAGTGTGAGTATCCTGGAAAAATATCTCAAGATCCCAACATCTGATCCCTGTTCTACATGAGGGCAGATGAGATTGATTCCTTCCCTGCATATCACTGTATGATAAATAATAACCAATTTATGGGAGCAGTCAAGGCAAGTGCATCTTTGCCATGACTGCTTTCAGAGATTCCCAGCTTGTGGGGTAACATCTGTCCACAATATTGGTTCTTCATTTGTAGGTGTTTTCAACAGGTCATAGCGAGGTTTGGCCTTTCCACTCATATCCTTTATGAACTCCCTGCTGCAATGAATCGTCCTAAAAACTTTCTCAGGTCTGTAATAGTATTAGGTATAAACAATTGCCTAATGTCTCAATCATTTTACTTCTAGGTTTTCTCCCTTCTAATAATATATTGACTCATAGAAAGGCTACAAATTTCTAGATCAGGTGCACCTTTCTAGTTGTGATCTTCAATCCAGCAGCCTGTAAGACACATACACCTGACAATATCTCAGAATTTCTTCTGGAGTGAATGATTGTATGAGAAGGTTATCCACATACAGTAACACCTTACACTTATACCCCAGAGGCTCTAAAACATGGGCTAGGGCTTTGCTGAAATAAACTGAGGAGAAATTGAAACATTGGGAGGACCTGGCAAAGATATTGTTATAAAGTCAAACTTATATTGGCAATCTGGAGTCAAGTGTAAAATCAATTTAAGATGTCTAAAACACTGAAATATTGTGCCTCTCCTTTAACCTAATTCATTATATTAGGAGAGGAAGCTACTAAATGTACAACAGGTGTGGTTTGTTTATTTACCACCACTATAAATTTCCATGAATTATCATCCTTAACAGGCCAAATTGGAGAATTACACTTTGAATATCCTTTTCCTTGTAACATCCTATGACTAAGGCTGTCAATAATTTCTGACATAGGTTCTTCTGCTTCTTCAGGGAACCTATATTGCCTTACTAGTGGATCTGGTTCATATGACACCTGTAAATCCATCCATACTCATGTTTATATTTAGCTCAACAATCTGAATATAATACTTATAATTGTGAGTACATCAGCATCACTAGTATTCTTTTATTGACTGCACACAGCCATTACTCATATGAACAGAATGGATCTTATTATATAATAGCCTTTAATAGGGCCTGAAGCTTGCCATACAATCATATTAATAAGATCAACTAACAATGAAGGCTGATGCAATCTATACCAGTAATGATTACCATAAGGGAGGGTTTGTACCCATAAATTTCTTACTAATATACCTCCCTTTAATTCAGTTTTAACTTGGGGAATATTATATATTTCTTTTTTGAGCACAATTTAATCCAATAACATTAGTAAAAAGGCATCAGGAAGTCTCTTGAGAGCTAAATCTGTCAAAGATACTAATGCTCCTGTATCAATTAAAATATCTGTTTCCAACCCCTCCACTCCTCCTTGCACACCTGAGCCTGGGACAGTTTTAGCAAAGAAGAGCAGGGGAGTGGGGAACACATCCCTATTCTTCCTGATTCCCATCGGAAAGGGCTGAAGTCAAGGATAGGGAGGCACTAACTTCGCTCATCTTATGTTCAATATCTTACAACACATTCAGCATAGGGATCTTGCATGCACTCTTTCCCCCTCTGCTGGAGGTACAGAAGGCTGAACACAGTGTTTTACCATGGATACCTGTTTCCCTTTAATTATAGGGCCATTGTCTGCCTCCTTTAAATTTTGTATCTTGGTAAAACTTTGAACAATTCCTTCTGATGTGACCTTTTTGTTAACATTGAAATCATACTTATTCATATGATAGTTCAGAGTTATTCTGATCATTTCCTCCATTTCCCTTATAGGGTCTGAGTGAAAAATCAGAAAAATCACCTCTAAAATTACCACACCCTCTACTATGCTGGAAATCTCTTCTGTCCCTCTGGAAAGCTGCTATTTGTGAAATCCGTACATTAAAACAATTGTTATATAGCATAACCCTTTTCCTTTAAAATATTCTAGCCATTCATTATGACAGAGACTGCACTGTAGGAGCATCACATGCTATACACTTTTTATTCATCTCCCAAACTTTCATTTCTACTTGCAAATTCCATAGCATATTCACTGTTCTCTGCTTTTCTCATCTGATCAGGATTACATTTCCATAGCAAGGCATAAGCTTTAGGCCACATGCTTGCAGCAACCTTCAGATCATCATTCTTATTGATTCTGAAGGTCTGTAAGGTACTAGAACCCGGCCTATCCATCCAATCACATTCTAAACAACCAACAGTAATATTTTTCTCTATAGCTACTTCCACATATTCAATTTTTAAATCAACTTCTGAATTAACAAATGACATCAGAAATGGTGAAGGAGAGGTTGGCTGCATGGCTTCTTGCAGCCTTTTATTTGCTTTTGCAATTTGGACAATACATTATAATTACATTCTTGATCATCACCTATTTGCTTCAGAGCAGTTTGTATTCTTACAATCAACTCTTCATTTCTTGAAACATGCTCTGCCCAACTATTTCTGATAGGCATTTCTGACTTATTTAAACAATTCTTCAGTTTCAGATTAGCTGTCTGTAGTTCATCAGACATTTTTGGCGCAGACTTAACTATTTCCTCACTAAAACATGTAGAGGGAAACGGAAGAATACTATGTTTCAACTTATCTTGACTTATGGAATTGGGGGTGCCTGGCTCACAGGAGTGTGCAGTAACAACACAAATGGGCTCTAAATTACACAGCAATGTATCCATTTTCTCTCTCTGTACTGCACACATCTGGCACTTAGCAGAATCACTCACACAATTAGCCCATTCCTGCATAGCATCATTCATTCTTAAACATCTTGCAGCTAATGTTACTTTTTCTTATCTTTAACAAAACTTTTTGAATCACAAATATCTGCTGCACTTTGAAAACAGTTCAACATAACTTAATCCCAGATAGTTAAGGGATCAGAACCTCCCACTGAATAGACTTTGTGGTTCTTGTGTAAACAATATGTGTTACAATGCTGCGGTACACTGATATCTTTGTTCCATATGAGAATTTACATACACTTACAGAGGTACTTTAGACAGCGTGCACTCTGCATTTCCTTGTGGTATGACCGTACTGGAGGCACCCACAATGTCCAAACGTCCTGCTTTCCTTTACTTCCAATAGCAAGGGGATCCTGAGTTACTGCCTTTTACCTCGTTCATCCATTTTAATTTTGCCGGCTTCCTTTATGAAGTGGTCCAGAAAAACGGTTGTGAATCTTTGCACAGACAGTAGAGTTAAAAGATACCTCTCCTCCTTTGGAGAGGCCTGATAGCTTAAAGCAAACGCAAGTCTGTTTTCTCCCATTCTCCACCAAGAAATGTTAGAAATCCTTTTCTTTTTATAACTCCATGACCACTTCTATCTTTATAGAGATATTTAATACTGTGATATCTGGCAGTCTGCAGCTCCTAAGTCTATCATATCGTGCAGCATTGTGTCTCACTGCAGACTGGAATCAGGCATACAAAGTATGAAACAAAATGGAGACTCTCTTATACAGTTTCTGAACAAATGATTACATACTGGACAATCCTATCTACACATCTGGTCATATATGGACATTTGTATACATTAAGAAGACCAATTCCTTTACTGGAAACATTCCAGTAGCATGAGCTCAATTAACCACCATTACACAGTGAAATTTTCCAACAAAGGCTGCCATTGCATCCATTTTGTATAACTGCAGACAAACTGTATTAACATAATTCATCAAAAAACATATACTTGAATTCCCAAACTTACTAATCTTTGATAAAGGCAAAGAGCACCCAACAAATTGTATAAAATAAAAACAGATCTTTCTTGGTGATGATCATCTCCAATAAAGATTTGTTTTCACTTTATGAAACTTTTTTTGGGGTGCTCTTTGTCTTTAACAAAGATTAGCAAGTTTGAGAATTTAAGGATATGTTTTGGAGTGCCCAATAGTGGTCAGGAATAAAGAAATCTTGGATATGAAAGTGGCACTGGATAGGTGGAGACTCCTGCTTGAAAGATCTTCCCTGCTTATCTAAATTTCGACAGATAACAAGAAACTACAGTTTATACAATTAGCTAAACATTTAAATCCTAGAAGGTCTGTTTAGCACTTTTCTTTACCAGATTCAGTTACATAATATCTTACCATCTAGGCTCAAAGAACACTAAAGCCAAAACCCTGTCTAAACAATCTGAGCCCAGTCCTGACACAACTCTGGAGCCCATTCTTCCTGTTGACTACTAAATTGCAAAATATCCAAAAGGCTCAAGGCCGATCTTCTTCTGGTCAATGCCCCAATGCTCTATTTATTCCCCACAGTTTTGTCTGAAAATTCTTCAGGGGGCACATCAAAAGTCTGCATCAGGCAACTTAGGTATTCTCTAGAGCTAGAACACCCTTTCTGGTGGCCTTCACTCAAATCTGATGTTTGCTAATTTGTGTTGGCCTGTCCTTCCACACAAAAAAAACACTCTCAATGCTGCCCATCTGGACTCCTTCATCCTTTACCCATGCCCATCACCATATGGACTCATCTGGTGTTGGACTTGGTTGTGGACTTCCTTTCCTCGAAGGAATTTACCACCATCCTTGTGGCGGGGGATTATTTTCAAAACAATGTTATTTTCTTCTTTTACATAAACCCCTTTCTGCTCAAGAACTGGCTCTCCTTTTCTTAAGGAGATTTTTTACTACACATTGTCTCTGATCAAGGGTCTTTGTTCTTCTCCCATTTTTGGTATGTCTTCTTCTCTCAACTAGGCTGCTCCCTGCCCTCAATCTATTGCATAGTTAGAATGTACTGACCAATTCCTGAGCCATCATCCTCCACTTTGTTGATGATTAACTTTCAAACTGCTCTGACTTACTACCCTTATCAGAATTTGCTTTAAATAGTTGTAGTGCTCCACCTTTTTTGATTGTACTGGAGGTACAATACACACGTCTGTCCTCTGAATTCTGCAGAGGGGTTCCCAACAGTTGATTTACTTGTATATGATCTCTATCAACTATGGTTTGAAGTGTGTTTCCCAGATTACCAGAGCAGTCCTTCAACATAAATGTGCTGCTGGCAGAAGACACAATAAGGGCCCATTGTTCTGGCCTGGGGATGAGGTGAGGTTGTCTACTGAGCACCTTCATCTACAACAGCCCTTTCTGAATTTCAAACCTCTATCTCATTACTCCTGTCGCTTTCTCCTTACCCTTTCCTCCTTCTTTGAAGATTCCTAACCTCATCCATGTGTCCCCACTCAAACCGGTGGTCTTTAATCACTTTTCTCTGAAGGTGCTCAACCTTCTAGCATTGGTAGATGGAGAATCAGAATCTGTATTGCAAAGGATAAAGGACTTTTGTCTTGTTCATGGAAATCGTCAGTATCTTGTTGAATGAGCTGGCTACGGACCTGGAGAATGATCCTCAAAACCACATTCCACCAGCTTAGGAAGATAACCTTTCTGCAGGGAGGAAGGCACTTGTTGAACTAGGGGCAAATAGGGATATAGTCATCAAAACTGCAGACAAGGGTCAGGGTATAGTAATCCAGAATATAGAGGATTATATTGGAATGCTCATAGGATCCACCATTATGTTCATTATTATATTCAACTAGATGGAGACACCACCTCTCAACACCCAAGAATTGTCACCTTATCAAATCAGCTTTTTGTGATCTCATCCTTACCAATGAAGAAAGATTTTTTTTTGTATGTGAGGGATTCAAGGGTAAAGTTGTACTTGTTCAGGGCTTTTTCAAATAATTGAAACTTTCACAATCATCAGAAATGATTTTGGAATATTGTATGTGATTTTATCAAAATAATTTTTTTTTCTTGTATTGATGACATAAAAATTTACTTCACATGAGGCACCATGAAAAAGCTAAATTTGTTATGAAAAAACAATATATAGTTCTAGGGTGACCACATTTCCATTTTCCAGTTCTGGGACACTGAAATCATCTGATATGTTAGTGACAAATAAACATTCACCGAGTGGGAGTCGCCGCCGGTGAGACTCACTCATACTGTCTCACTGGAATTTGGACTGGAGATTGTACACTGCTGTTGCTGTTCCTTTCATAGTGACTGCATCCAGACTGCCTCCTGTGCCACTCATTCACAATATCTAATCATCGCAGAGCCAGCATCCCCACTGTCTCACCCGCATCGGCCAGCCAATGGTGGTGCATGCTGCTGCAGGAGGTAGGCTGGGAGCAAGCAACCAGACAGCGTAAGAGCAGAGTGGAAAAGTAATTGGTATATTATTACCTAAGCAATACTGTTATCGCAGAGGAGGCCTGTTGCAGCTGTCAGCTATGTGAGGGCTGGCAGAATAGGACTGAGTGGCAGAGATTGTTTGTGCTGTGGGTGGCTTTGCTTCATTCTGGGACTCTTTATTGTCCCAGTGGGGGGTGACTCAGGATGTGGGACACAGACATCAATTAAGGGACAGTCCTTGGGAATTCCGGGGCACATGGTTACCCTATATAATTCTCCAAATGTAACTAGAAATGTACCTATGGAATCACAGGTAGGTAGATGGATAGCAAAAATGCTGCAAATGTGTCTGGCTTACAGGGTCTAAGAAATGGACTAAGTCCCAAGCATTCAAAGGGTTAACCTTTTTAGTTCCAGGGTGATATGCAGCATATTGCTTCACAATGTGTTGCATACCCCTCTGGCATACAAAGGGTTAAAGACCATGTTTCAACGCTTTGTTTACATAGAAAACATTAACTCACCATTTCAAACACTAATTTGCACAAACAACATTAAAGGAACAGTAAACTTTAGTATTATGCTACATAAAACTTTTGACCATGTGTCCCTGATTACTACTAAACTCCTCTGGTAGCTCATGGGTTAATACACACCTCATCTTTCAGAGTCAAGTGAATGGCTGATCCACTTCCTGTTTGATGAGCAACTGGCACCTGTGTAGTCTGAGGAGATGCTTTCTAGTTTCTCAAACTCCATATCACTAATGCAATTAAGTAGAGACAAAATCCCTGCTCTGTGCAATCCCTGCCCTGGCGTAACATAACTCCATTTTCAAGCACATGCTATATGGGAGGCATTCAGGGCTTGTTCTCATTAAAAATGTAAAAATGGCAGAATATATGAGCTGATATGCTCTAAAGCAATCATACAATCTAGCCCATAACCTGAAGTGCAGCTGCATTATATCTAAGCCTACATCCAAGAGCATAAAATGAGCTGCACTGCCGATTCATACATCACTCCCAATTCTATTTTCTCTGCATTGATATAGCTGTTCATATTGTAAGAAACTGGTACAGAGAAAACATCTTTTTTACATCATATCAGTAAAAATGTAACATGTTTAAAGGGATAGTAATACTTCATTTTATCTTTATTTTATTTTGTAGGCATTAAAAAAACATGAAGAACGATATAAGTCTTATCTCTCAAACCTTTATGGTTCGAGAGATATTCACAAGCAAAGTTTCCCCCTCCCGCCCCTTTTACCTAGTGTAAGCCATCTCTTCTCAGATGTGGAATGCAGTCCATAGACCAGACAGATAACAGCAGGGGACAACCTTCTTCCTATGAGAACAATGAAAGCCCTGCCCCCCTTGACAAGTTTTTCAGGTTTTTCCCTTGTCTTAATTGAAGATTGTCCCTCTCTGCAATCTACCTGGGCACCTCCCTTCTGCTCTGGCTGAGCAGTGTTACATCAGTAAAAGGGGCGGGAGGGGGATACTTTGTCATCGAATTACTCTTGAACTACAACACTGACAGAATTGAAATAACACTCTCCAAAGTCCAAATACTATGATGACTAATTAGAGCTGATTTTATTATGAAACATTTACTATCCCTTTAAGTGATTCTATGCAATAAAATAGTTTCTACAAAAAGTCCTTGAGAATTTATCTTCAAAACAACATGAATAAAAAGATTTTATAATTTCAATAAAAGTCGATCTTATTTTTTTTGCTGGCAAATCTCAATTCTCCTGAAAGATAGATTTCCATAAAGAAAACTGAAAAAAGAAAGTTTGTTTGAAATTCTCTTTTAGACAATAAAATGCTATGAGCAGCCTAAAGCACACAATATTAAGTAGTGCAATATGTTCTTTTCTGACAAATACTGTATCTTTAATTGTGCAGATCCAATAAAAACAGTATCATTTATTCAAGCTTTATTAGTTTATAATATGTAATGTAAAACTCTGCTCTTTATAAAGCAGCAGTAATCAGTTTGTAATCTTCAATACATTATATTTTTTCAGTGTATTTAAGCCACTGCAATGAGAAACAATACCAAGCGCTGACTCACATCTTTATCAAATGAATAGAAAATGAAAAGTAAATTAGGCTTAGATTTAAATGCATGGGAAATGCAGATTGGTTTGCATTTATATTTGATTTAATGAGAGATATCACGACCTTCCATTAATCAAAGTGTATTACTTAAAGCACCACTTATACAGAAATTTCATTTTGTCAGCACATTGTTTGATGTTTGCAAGTAAGTTTTTTAACAGTTTCAGTGCCAAAGATGTATCCAGTGCATTGTGTTGCAAAGTTGCTTTCTCTCTTGCCAAAAAAAGGCAATGTCATGAATTAAATAAATATGATAATATTTCATTTTAGTAGTTAGATTATTATGTATCTAGACTGTGTGCAAATCATGTTCCTTCAATACACATCAACTATCACTTTTGCAGCTCTGAATTCAACATGGAGAGGCTGATTACTAAGAATATCTGAAGTAATTCTGTAGCAAACCAACTGCAACATAGCGGAATTAATAAATATTCCCATTGAATTACATGGGGCTTTTAACCCCTTGAATACTAGAGATTTCCAACACATTAGTCTCTGGCAATTAAGGGGTCTGAATCACCATTTAAATAAATTGTATTTGTTCCCCATGGAACAATCAAACTGCTTCAGAATGTATCCACTTCTCATTAGTATAGCAACCTCCATGTTAGTTTTCAGGACAAAAGGGGCATGGTATGTCAAACCCCCCCCCCCAACTGAGGAAGCATTGGGGAGTGTTCTTGGATTTAAAAATAAACAGGGATATAGGGTGTATTGATTAAAAAGGAGACGTTTATTTTTTTTTCTAAGAGGCACATTTTCCTTTATTTTATTTTTTTGACAGAGGACCTATCACCTTTCCACGTCCTCCCTCCTTTCCTCAATGGGAGCTTCTACTACGAAAGGATTTGAATGATTATTCATCCTTATAGATTTATTCAGCCAATGAAGATGGAGATAGGTGATTTTCTGCGCACTTGAACAATGATTTATGCAGCGTTAACTGACCGAGTCTGAGCACAAACCACTGGTGAAATTAGATTCCCCAACTACTAATTCAAATATCTCTAAAACTATTACACTGTTTGCAAAACAAAAAGCACAAGGTATAGGCAGTTACATAGTTATAACTAAAACATGTGTAGGTAACAGGTCCACTTTAACAGCTGTGTAAAAACAAGTTAATAAGAATATAAACAGACAGAAAGTATTCCCTGTGAATAAGAAAGTAAATCATGTCTGGGCTGGGGGGAGATCAGAATTAAGTTTGGCTATTGGTGGGGATGGGTTGTTGGTAACAGGAAGGGGTGGGCATCTTAGGTGTTAAAAGGAGGGCTACCTTAGTGACCACTTCCTCTTTGGTCCCTCCCTGTGTTTGTGGTTCTTAGGTGTGGTCAGGTCGTAAAAGTACCTGAGGGTTCGGTCTTTGTCTCAGCTGTTGGTGCTTTGGGCCCTTGCCAATGGGTTAAAAATGGACAATTCATTGTGTGGGTTTTATGGTCAACAGGTGGAGGTCAGGCCAACGGTGTTGGCGTATATTGCACCCAGACCTTGGTCGCGGGTTATAGCACCTCTCTCCATTGAGCTGCATGGACCAGCTAATGGGGAGTGGTGGGATGGAAATGTGGTTTGAGCTTTGCTCAATATGGGTGGGGCATACGGAGTATGCCTTGGGAGTTGGCAAGGGCTTAAAGTGGGGTTGCTGTAATGTTTAAAACATTTAATAAAGCTGTGGCCTGGTTTTATCCAATTATTTGTGTGTGTGTAATTATTTGATCAGTACCACATGCCCACGACAAGTAGATAACTAGATAGATAGATCAAAGTCAAGACCACGTTCCTTTCAACTTTCATTTCACTGAAGCAAAAATAGTTGTGCAAGCTAGAGTTCAGTTTTCCCTCAAACAAATAAAATCTGAGAAATTCAAAGTTAAAGTTTCATGAACATTAATTCCACTCCCGCGGACCATGCTTTGTTGATGTTATCATACATGATATGAAATTTGACTTAATAAATTACTTTATTAAGCTGCAAACTGTATGTCATTGAGAGTAGGTCAAAGTTATTGTTCATAAAACCTTAACTCCCCCATATCCCAGCGTTGGTGTATTTGAGTGAAACCTTAACCCTGATTTAATTTGCGTAAAAACTGTAACTTTATATTGAATAGACTTTTTTGTTTGTTTGTTTGTTTGTTTTTTGGTAGCACATTTACAATAACAATAAGTACCTACTATGTTTGATCATTATGATGTCTGTCTACTTTTTGAGCTATAGTTATCAATAAATGCACAAACATTTCATCAATTAAATAATATTATAGATTACAGTGGGCAGTCAACCTCCTTTCTGACTTTCTATATTATGGAGGTACATAATATGTATACTCAAAGGTTTTTCATAACCTTTTTATGCTTTAATGTATCTGACAGAGCATCCTGAATCTCTCTTTGCTAAGAGCTGTGAGGGCAGGAAAAGCAAAACAATGTCACACTACTCCTACAGAGTGCTCTGTATCTTTGTAGAGGCAGACCTTTTTACATTGTATTACTGTCTTTTTTTGCATTGTTCCACTATCTCTGCTTCCACAGTCCATGACAGGAAGCTTTCTGGAAACAGATTCAATGAGCTCCCTGTGAGGGACATACGTGTAAAAAATAGGCGAGAATAAAAAATAATAGGAGGTTTAGGCAATCTGAATTTAAATAGACTGCAGAATATGTAAAGTAAAAAGGAAAATTACTATCATATTAAATACAGCAGCATGTTATCATTCAACGACACAATACCCTGTTTTCTTTGTTCAAACTTTGAAGTGTATGTTTGATTTTACTTTTTATTGATACATTTGTCAAAAGTATTGTTCTTTGATCAAGATCAATTCCTTGATTAATCGATCAAAGAAGCTATTGGAGTTATAACATTTGTCCTCTATCTGCTAACGCATTAGTGATACATTTGTATGAAAAAAATGAGCAATCATTGAAAACCCCTGAATAAACACAACACAGGAAACTCTTGGACTTATAATATTTGTTCTCCTACTGCTGCTGGTTGATCACTTAACATTTGGATTAAATAATGTGTAATATATATATTTTTATATACAGAACTCCAGCAATCATTTGTAAAATAAATACATAAACAAATAATAGTAATCAATCATACCATGCAATTCATCAATCACAAATCAATCAAACCACATTATTTGAGTGACCAAGAGCTATACTGGACCAAGGCTAATACAAATGCATTGGATGTGCAATGGAACATACAGAGCATTGTGTTCAAGTTGATTAAGCACACTAGCGGTTAATGCACATTAATCCTATGGGAACATTAACCCTATGGGTGCCACTCCCTAATATCATATACTGGATGTTCATTGACACATACTGAGGCTCATGCACTAATTTCTAGAAGAATACAGGACACTGGTCAGCACCTAGACACAAAGCGGGCTGCCTCCGCATTGCACTTATGCACAAAGGCAATCTAACGGAAAATGGTGTCTCTGCATTTGCCTTACACCTGCCTCCACCTAAGGCATACAGACATGTTCAGCATGTTTCTGCACTTAGGTGTAGGTGTACAGAAATCAGGTGTTCTATAACTTGTTCATCTTCACCTTGTTCAGAGACAGGCAGGTGCAATGGGGGGAATCGCACTTCCATTGGTCTGCCTGAATATCGTGTTCCCTAGTGCACTCAAACACATCTCCTCCACACACAAACACCCCTAACCCATCCATTGTGACGTGAGTTCTAAATACAATGCATTTCAAACTATCTGGCTGCTGGGGGGGTTAATGAACTTAACCTTTTGAATGCTAGATTGTTGTGCAAAGCAGTTCTTTGGAATGCAGTGCATACCCCTCTGGAACTGAAAGGGTTAAACTTTGCCCCCACAGCCCTCTCTGTCCTAAGCTAATCCTAGATTATTACTAGAGAAAGAAAAATCCTCACTGTGCTAGACAGTTTACATTAGAAAAGAGACAACTAAGGGGTGATGTGATTACCATTTACAAATATATTCAAGGTCAATACAAATAACTATCCAATGAATTATTTAAACAAAGAGCTGAGCTAAGAACAATATATCATCTTTTGACCCCTTAACGATCCATGAAGTGCCAGGATCGTCATGGGTAAACTTCCCGTAAGGACCCATGATGGTCTTGGTATGTCATGGGTTAAATGATAGCAGCGCACCTCATTGCGCCCTGCTATCAGACAGACCAGGCTGAAACTGAGCGCTCCAGGACCAGTACACGTGATCGTTCCTACAGAGGTCACATGTACCAGTCTTTTTCATTCACAAAGGCAAGGTGTTTTACACATTGTTTTTGTGACTGTTTTCTGCCTCTGTCTTCCTTACTATGAAAGTAAGGGAGAGAGAAGCAGAGGGCAGACACACAGGAAGAAATAGAGGCCAAAGTTGGGGGTATTAAGCCCTTCAGTACTGGAGCATTGGGCAGGAAAAATGCAGATCCTTTTTTGACCTGCTAACAGCAGCTTGTTGCTTTTTTAATAAATCCAAAACAGCACATATTGTATTTACAAACACAATTTAATAAACACATCTACTGAAGTTTAAATAAACATAAATGGTAATGTTACTGTTTTGAAGAACAGTAATAGACTTATACACACTACACAATCTTATTCAACAAAAAAGTGGAAATTAGGGGGGTAAGAGGGACATGGGGATTTTTTTGTGCCAGAGGGACAGTGCCCACTTAAAACTGCCCATTTTGTAGGTATGAATGACCTTTCATGCAGTCTCCATAAAAATGTAACCCATTGCACCCAAATGATCACATGAGAAAAAATTAAAATGGTGTTTTTTTACATTTTTTTTAAACTTTTTCTTTAATTTTAATAAAATAAAGGGGGGGTTATCCATATAAATGTTGTATCAAAAGAAAGCCCTACTTGTGTTTAAAAAAATGGTATATCATTTGTATGACTGGAATAAAATACTTAGAGGGAAACACTGTTGAACATGGACATGGTCAGAATTGCTCAGGTCCTTAAACGGATAGTAATGTTTCACAAAAACAGCAGCTCCAATTAATCTTCATTGTATTTGAGCCATTTAGATTGTAATTTCAATACTGCCAGAGTTTTAGTTCAATAGTAATTGAATGATAAAATTTACCCCTCCCACCCCTTTTACCTAGTGTAAGCCACCTCCCCTTAGATGTGGAATCTGGTCCACAGACCAGACAGCTTACAGCAAGGGACAATCTCCTTACTGTGAGAACAATGAAAGCCCTACCCCCATTGACAGGCTTTTCCCTAATGATAATTGAAAATTGTCCCTTTCTGCAATCCACTTGGACACCAACCTGCTGCTCTGAGGTGAGCAGTGTTAAATCAGTAAAAGGGGCGGGAGGGGGATACTTTATCATACAATTACTCTTGAACTACAACTCTGACAGTATTGAAATAACACTCTCCATGGCCAAATACTATGAAGATTAATTGGAGCTGCTTTTATTGTGAAACATTACTATCCCTTTGAGTGCAATCCACCTCATATTTTCCCAGTCCTTAAAGGGTTAAGAGGAAAGGCACTTTCAACTGAGACAAAGGTAGGGATTTTTTACAGTAAGGGCACACCATCATACACAAAAATATATCTGAACAGGTGGGAGGATCATTTTATCTACCATAATAATCCATTCATCAAGCACATAGCCTTTTACAGGTTGTACATTGATGATCTTTATTTTATTGAGGAAGAGACTTCAGATAGTTTTGAATTGTTTTTGAATCACATGAACACCAATCCTCTAAATCTTAAATTTACCGGTAATGTTCATCCTCAAGATACAGAACTTTTAGATGTCATTCTTATTCATGAAGATGGAATATTCTGAAGCATATCATATAGGCAATGCCAAAATGACAGTCCAGCCATCAAATGGACAATTCTTCTCTGAACATGGGAAACAGCTAACACCAGACATAGGTTTCAGCCTTATGGCACCTCATCAGTGTGGTGCAGCTGGTCCCTCTAGGAACTTGAGAGCAAGGGGTCCACATTTGGATTCCCCCATTACCATACCTGGGAACTGTCAAGATGAGCTGATCCTGAGATCTTTGAAATATTAACCCGTAATGCTTCCCATAATGTAGATTTTATGTGATATGTGCCCGCTTGCTCTAACACAGAGGTGCTCCAGTCTGTGTGCGAGGGACCTTTAACATGCTACAGTTTGGATAACTCACTGCCTGAACACAAACAAGACAAGCAGGACATCTCCCACTGTCTTTCTGGTACTAATGGCACCAGTTTAGAGGCTAAGGAAACATTTAATTGGGGAAATTCATATAGTAGGTGACAGTGACCTTTCTCACCCTGAGAATTTGGCCCTTCACCCTGAGACCCTGAGATTTGGGTCAAAACCCTGAGTCTCAGGGTCAAATCCTGAGAGTTCCCAGGTATGCCCATTACCCTTAGGGTGACCAACCCTAAGAGAAATTTGCATACACAGGGAAGAAGTCAGAGATGCTCAACTCGGCTCATTAGCTTGCAAGAGTATACAAAAAGCTCAATGGGACTATGTTCTCTCACCTAGAGTGCAATCTTTTAGTTCATAAATGCCATACACAGAGAAGAACTATTCTGAAGCATATCATACATGACAGTCCAGCCACAAAATGCCAGAAAAATCTTCTTTGACCAAGTGGAAACAACTAACCTCAGGCATATGTTTTGGTCTTATTAGACCATTGGTGAGGTAGTACAAGAGGTCCATGTGTGGATTCCCCCATTACCCTTAGGGTGACCAAACCTAAGAGCAATTTGCTTATATAGACAAGAAGTCAGAGATGCTCAATAGCTTACAACTGTATGCAAAAGCTCACTGGGACTGTGTCCTCTTATGCAGCGTACAATCTCTTTCACTTCACAAACGTTACACACAGAGAAGAAATATTCTGAAGCATATCATATAGGTTCTGCCCAAATGACAGTCCAGCCACAAAATGCTAGACAATTTTTCCCTGAACAAGAGAAACAGCTAACCCCCAAATGTATGCTTCAGCCTTATGGGGGCCTCGTCAGGGAAGTGCATCTGATCGCGCTACACATACATGAGTAAGGGGTCCATGTTTGGATTCCCCCATTACCCTTAGGGTGACCAAACCCTAACAGCATTTGGCATATATATAGAAGAAGTCAGAGATGCTCGACTCAACTTATGAGCTTGCAAGAGTATGCAAAAAGCTCACTGGGACTGTGTTCTCTCACCCAAAGTGTAATCTTTTAGTTCACAAATGCTTTAAACAGAGAAGAAATATTCTGAAGCATATTATATCTGACAGTCCAGCCACAAAACGCCAGCAAATTCTTCTCTGACAAATGGGAAACAACTAACCCCAGATGTCCGTTTTGATCTTATTAGACCATCAGTGAGGTCCAAGGTGTCCACGTGTGGATTCCCCCATTACCTTTAGGGTGACCAACCCTAAGAGCAATTTGCCTATATAGAGAATAAGTCAGGGATGCTCACAAGCTTGCGACTGTATGCAAAAGCTCACTGAGACTGTGTCCTCTCACACAGCATACAGTCTCTTTTAGCTCACAAATGTTACACACAGAGAAGAAATATTCTGAAGCACATCATATAGGTCCTGCCCAAATGACAGTCCAACCACAAAATGCTAGACAATTCTTCTCTGAACAAGAGAAACAGCTAACCCCAAATGTACATTTCAGCCTTATGGGGCCTCGTCAATGAGATGCAGCTGATCCCTCTATGGATTTGTGAGCAAGTGGTCCACGTCTGGATTACCCCATTACCCTTAGGGTGACCAACCCTAACAGCAATTTGCATATACAGAGAAGAAATCATAGATGCTCAACTCAGCTCATGAGCTTGCTAGCACATGCAAAAGTCTCACTGGGACTGTATCTTCTTGCCCAGGATGCAATCTTTTAGCTCACAAATGCCACACACACAATATTCTGAAGCATATCATATAGGCCCTTCCAAAATCATAGTCCAGCCATGAAATGCCAGATGATTCTTTACTGAACAAAGAAACCACCTAACGTCACATATACATTTCACAATTATTAGATCTATCCTAGACATCTTGGAGCAAGGGGTCCACATATGAATTTCCCCATTACCCTTAGGGTGACGAACCCTAATAGTGCGCGCGCGCGCGTGTGTGTGTGTGTGTGTGTGTGTGTGTGTGTGTGTGTGTGTGTGTGTATATATATATATATATATATATATATATATATATATATATATATATATATATATATATATATATATATGAAGCCAGAGATGCTCAACTCATGAGCTTGCAAGGGTATGCAAAAAGCTTACTGGGACTGTGTCTTCTTGCCCTGGGTGCAATCTCTTTTAGCTCACAAATGCCATACACCTCTTGCTTACAAGTGCTTAGAGGGATCAGATGCACCTCACAGACGAGACCCAATAAGGCTGAAATGTATGTCTGGTGTTAGCAGTTTCCCTTCTTCAGAGAGGAATTGTCTGGCATTTTGTGGCTGGACTGTCATTTTGGCAGGGCCTGTATGATATGCTTCAGAATATTTTTTCTCTATGTATGGCATTTGTGAGCTAAAAGAGATTGCACCCTGGGCATGAGGACACAGTCTCAGTGAGCTTTTTGCATACCCTTGTAAGCTCATGAACCGAGTTGAGCATCTCTGACTTCTTCTCTGTATATGCAAATTGCTCTTAGGGTTGGTCACCATAAGGGTAATGGTGAATCCAGTTGTGCACCCCTTGCTCACAAGTGCTTAGTGAGATCAGTTCCATTTCATTGTTGGGTATTAGTAAGCCAAAACCATACACATGGGGGATAGTTGTTTCCTTCGCTTAGAGAGGAGTTGTCTTGCATTTGGTGGTTGGAGTTTTTTTTCTTCTACTTCTTCTCTTTGTAGAACTGTGTGATATGCTTCAGAATGTTTTTTTCTCTGTGTATGGCATTTGTGAGCTAAAAGAGATTGCACCCTAGGTGTGTGGACATTGCCCCAGTGAGCTTTTTTCATACTCTTGCAAGCTCATAAGCCAAGTTGAGTATCTCTAACTTCTTCTCTGTATATTCTAATTGCTCTTAGGGTTGTCACTCTAAGGGTAATGGGGGAATCGAGTCATGGATCCCTTTCTCACAAGTGCCTAAAGGGATTAGCTGCACCTCACCACCGAGACCCAAATAAGACAGATACATACGTCTGTGGTTAGGTGTTTCCCTTGTTCAGAGAAAAATTGTCTGGCATTTTGTGGCTGGACTATCATTTTGGCAGGACCTCTGATATGCTTAAGAATATTTCTTCTCTGTGTATAGCATTTGTGAGTGAAAAGAGATTGCACCCTGGGAGCGAGGACACGGTCCCAGTGAGCCTTTTGCATACCTTTGCAAGCTCATGAGCCGAGTTGAGCATCTCTGTATATTCATATGCAGTATATCTAATCACATGAGACTGTAGACTGTTATATTAGGGGATCATTTGTTGATATTTGGTGTATTGTGTTTCTTCTGGTAAATGGTGCATGGAAATGTGTAATTGGCATTCAAGTTCCGTTCGGGGGTTGAAGAGTTAAATTTGCCTATATTTTTCCGAAGATAGGGGTGGGTTTCCTATACAAAATGGCAGCCCTTTTAATGGTCCATGTTCTGTGGAGAAAAGACTGTTTACCATTAGTTCAAAAGAAGTTGAATTGTTGGGCTACTTTAACCCTTTATAAAATGGAACAGAAGGTCTAGGTCACAAAGGGAGTACAACAGTACCAGAGAGACCGCAGAAGGCTAGAGGTACGTTTGAGAACTATAACATTTGTTTCCATAGAGTACTAATACGGCCTGTATGTTTTAATTGTATTTTTTTAGAGCATATATTGGAATTAGGGCATCAGTGACACCCTATAGTGTCTGTTGATGTTACTATAATTTCCAACATTTATAGGAGATGTCTATTATTTTTAATTGGAGACCATTCACAGTGAAAGGGGTCTGATGTTAGTTTTGTATTTTTACAGTAAAGGTAGATGTCTATTTAAAGTAGTTTTTATTGGTTGTTAATTCCGTAGTGATCTCTATTAATAATAACTTTGTAATAAGTTAAGGGATTATTGGTGTTGTCATTTACAATCACCGGTGGAAGCTCCGGAATAGTATTTTATCGTTTTTGTATGATCCAGGGGTATACTTTTTGGTGTATGCATGGATGTGAATTGGGTGAGCTGGCTCCTCTATGCACTAGTATTTATTTATTTTTTTGGAATGTCTGGATATCCTAGACCTGTGATTCTTTTTGTTGGTCTTTTTATATTTTTTTATGTTTCTGCCATATGAGATTTCTTTAACATCAAGATGACACTGAGCATCTATTCTTATATATATATATATATATATATATATATATATATATATATATATATATATATATTCATTTTATCATCTTTTTTGTTTTATAATTTTTTTTCTGCTTGTTCTACACCCTGCTTGTTGCCCCAATAAGACATGCACCGCACCAATCTCATATCTATCATTCATATACACAAGGACTTATTATTCAGTTTTTTCATCACGCATAACACTATAAATTGCCCCAAACCTCAATTGCACTCAGTGTTTTCTAAGGTTGTCATCACCATCAATCCAATTATCTATGCCCTCTTCATTCCTATTAATTTTTCTTTTGGGATTGAGCACCTGGGCTCCAATTTATAAAGAGTGAGTGCTTTCACCTACAAGTGCTAGTATATATATATATATATATATATATATATATATATATATTTATATATATACCTTACTTTAATATCTTCTCACATCATTTCTTCACACCACTTATAATTTTTATATATATTGTCCCATTTGATGCTGGTTTATGGACATGGTTCAACACTGGAGTATTGCATATACATATTTCAACATACATTATTTTTATAAATTGTTATTTTATGTATCCTTTTAACCCAGATATTGTAGCTGTAATTGGTATGTATATAAGGACTGAATTGCATTTGAACATTCTGATACCCTGAGGAAGTGGAATCAGAGCTACACGAAACGCGTCAGTTTTTTTCCCAGCACTCGGGTAGAGCCAGGTCCCGCCCACACCCCCTGTGAGAACCCACCACCACTCCCAGTTACTGCTGTTCCGGACTCCCATAAAGTTGGCCTTTACACGTGGAGCAATCTTCTCTCCCGTTACCTTATGCTGCCTCTCGTCGCATCACAACAAGAGACCATTGACATCAGCACCAGCGTATTATATTCCTTTAAACATCTAAAAGAAAACTTCATTCAAAGCTTCCCATGTGTCATGTCAACCTATAGTTCGGGAGATTTTCACACTTTTATTTCTAGGAAAAGTGAAAGTGAAAGTTTCCTGGTGAGCACAGAGCTTAATTAGGATAGAAACTGTCGGTAAATAAACGTAATTAGCACGGCTAACAAAATTAGAATATATTAGTATATGCTACTAAGTATGAATATCTCCTTAACTGTAGATGTGTTGGTCTTTTTGTTAACATAGTTTTTAATGAAGTTTTCAAATATGCAAACTTTACTCAAGATGATAGTTCACTTTAAGAGGTTGTGGTTGCAATAATGGCATGTACTATGCTTTTAAAATCTTTCTTGCAGTTATCAGCAATTGTACATATTTTAGTGCACTACATTTATAAATACCATCAGCATGGAGGGTCCCCCTCTTTCTGTACTTCATGCATTCTGCACTTCAGTCAGTTTTTAACCCTTTGAGTGCCAAAGGGCTACACAACACATTGCAGAGCAATGCATTGTGTACCTCTCCGGTACTCAGAGGGTTAATATATGTATCTTATGTTGTCTAGTGCTATGACTTTTTTCTTCCCCTAGTAAAAGTTTTCTCTTCATTCAAGCAGTGTTCTTTTTACCATATTTTAGTACATTTCACTGTTATAAATGACAGCGTAAATGTAGTGCACTGAAATGTATTTCAAAATATGAACAATTTCTGAAAGGTTTCTAAAAGCATACTTAGTGGTATTAATTTAATGCACTTTTTCTGGACTGTAGTCAGGCCAAGTCACTTGAGTAAATGAAAATGAAAAACACAAAACACACTGGAAGGCTCCATGAAGTTAATAGATGTGGGTGGGTAAGACTGCTATAAAAAAACTGAATGTTTTAAGAAGATGGACATATCCTGGGTTTTGAGGTCCCCACCTATTCACTGCTGTTGATCCCCTTTAAAGGCAGATCTTTAACAGCTATAACGGTTTTAGAGTGTTTAATATAAATCAATCTGTGAGCCATATAATATGGTAAAATGTATTACCCAAATACGTAACTGTTGTGGGTAATAATGCATGTTATGCACAGGCTCACATTTAACCCTTTGAGTGCCAAAGAGGTATCCAAAATTGTGTTGCAAAGCATTGGATAGATATCCAATCCTATATAATAATTCGCTAAATCGTGTGTAACGCCCGACATGCGCAGTAGACACTGCTGCGCGTGACTGCCCCGCGACCGGCTGCCACAGGCACTGTGGCCAGTGTAAAGGGCTGTTCAACTAGTATATTTATATTTAAACTAGTTGAACAGCCCGTTACACGGGCCACAATGCCACTGCCACCCGGTCGCGGGGCAGTCACGCGCAGTAGAGACTGCCCGCGCCACGGCTGATACAGAGCTGGACACTCCTTCGGAGCACCCAGCTCTGTATCAGCCGCGGCGTGGGCAGTCTCTACTGCGCATGACTGCCGCACGCGCAGCAGTGTGTACTGCGCATGTAGCGGCGTTACACACAATTTAGCGAATTATTATATAGGATATATACTTATATTTATAAGTAGTAAAGATCCATCTTCTGATAATTTCGGATGAACCTATCTTTGATGGATTGGCTCACATTAGCCATATCAGCAACAGAAGGGTCAATGATTAACCCTTTGAGTGCCAGAGATGTGCCTATTGCATTGCAGCACAATACGTTGGGTACCTTTCTGGCACTCAAAGGGTTAAAGACAAAAACATTTAATCTTATTCAAGAACAAAATTACCTTAATTTAAATGTGGGGGGTGGGAAACATTATCCCACCATCTCTCCATCATGATCAGATCAGAACGGAGAGTGCGTTAACTATAATATGGGGTCCTGGTATATGTGAATAAAGGGAAGGAACGTTAGAATTATAGAAAACAATAATATGGTGTGCATTTAACTCATATTATTTTGTGGAGTTTTCATTTAAATGGAATAAATTAAATGGGTTCCATATTCCCCATATTCACTTATTGTCCCAAAGTTCATAAAGAAATACATTAATATCAGAGTGAAAGCCCTATATTAATCTACCAAATGCTCAATTAAGTTTTGTAGGATCCCCTCCTCTACTTCACCAGTGGGAGGATTGTACGGAGCCCCCATATTAATCAAATTATATGCCTAACTGAGGGGTCTGGGACCCCTTCCTCTGCCCTCCCCAATGGGAAAGGAAATCAAGTTCAAAAATGTTAAAATGGGGACTGGATCCTCCCCGTTTTTCCCAACAAAATTTTCTCCAGGAAAATTCACATGCCTAGAACAGACCCTAAAATGTCTCCTTTTCTGCTAACCCCATAAAATTTCCCACAGCAAAGTGTGGGAAGAGTAGGTGGCATGTGTGGTCGTCCCTATGCCAGTGCAGTGAGACATGTATGGAGGTTAGTATATGTGGTCCTATGGCTACCATGGGGCAAGATTGTGGCGTTAGTATGTGGTTGGTAGCAGAGGTGTAGTGGAGACCCCTGCAGCCCCCACAGTGTGTGTGTGTGTTTGTGGGGGTCCCTGCTGGACTTGGGGCCCCCAAAAGAGGGGGCCATTATGGTATATTGTGGCCACACCCCACAGGCTCCCAGTCAGTGCCAATGGTCCCAGTCACCGCATTCAGCTGTGGCCACTGATTAAGTGAATATCGTTGTTAGACGATCCGATGTTAGCCCTAAGATACGGTGCTAACTAACATTGGCAATACAGGTAGTCTCCATGTTCTCTGACAGAAACCACTATAACAGCCAATCGAAACATGTGGTGCAGATGGCTGTGAAGGCATAAGCTCTCCAGTCAAACATTGCATTAAGGACAACAGAGAGAACTGGTCAGCACTAGTCACATATAAACATACCTGGGAACTCTCCGGATTTGCCCCGGAGACTCCGGTTCTGACAGAGATTTACCGGGTCTCCGGGGCAGAGGCTGATTACTCCGGATGTGGGGAGTTTCTATTGAAACTCTACCCACATACACTCTTTCTCCCGCTGTTCCTCCGTCCCCAGCCTTCTGTGTGACATTTTTAACCCTTTGAGTGCCAGAGTAGTACGGAATGCATTGCTTTGCAATGCATTCCCTACCACTCTGAAACTCAAAGGGTTAAGCACCCCCCCGCTCGCGTCAAGCCCCGCCCCTTTTTGATCCGATTAGCGTCATTTTTGTCACCCCCTGCTGAACAGAGGACTACCCTCCGGGTAGCCCTCAGCTGGAAGTTCCCAGGTATGCATATAAACTGTGGTATAATCTCAACCAAAGTATGTCTGGTGCACTCAAGGTCAAAAAAACAATGGCAACACAAATGGGGAGTAAAGAACACCCAAGGAAAGCAGAACCCTTAGAGGGGATCTCAACCACAATACAAAAAATTATATATGTAATAGTTTATTGAATCAAATACATCACAAATTAAGCACACGTTTAAAACATACTTAAAACAAATCAAGGAGGCCCAATGAGACTCAAAATATACTGATATAACTCACATCTCTATACAATAAAGATAAATCCCCTGACGTAGCCTCTTGACGATACGCTTTGGGTTGTGTGGGTTAAGGAGGCACTGAGTGAGACAGTATTACTCTTTACCTGTGATGTGTTTGTTATGTATCTTCATCTTGATAAGTATAGTCTCTTGATTATTTGTTGCGTGTATTTGCATTTGTCACTTTATTATATGCACTTTTTTTGCACTTTGAAATTAGTCTGCACATTGATTGTATTTGTATGTCCATTACTTGTCTTTTTGGAACTGTTATTGGGGTCTTGGTAAGAGTACATTTTACCACGATATTATGTATGTGTATTTACTCTGTTTTATTGATTTATTGTATAGAGATGTGAGTTATATCAATATGTCTCATTGGGCCTCCTTGATTGGTTTTAAGTATGTTTTAAATGTGTGCTTAATTTGTGATGTATTTGATTCAATCAACTATATATATACAATTT
This sequence comes from Rhinophrynus dorsalis, assembly GCA_037306005.1. Lineage (NCBI taxonomy): Eukaryota > Metazoa > Chordata > Amphibia > Anura > Rhinophrynidae > Rhinophrynus > Rhinophrynus dorsalis. The sequence continues at coordinate 143,537,115 of CM074725.1, read as the reverse complement.
TTTGTATTGTGGTTGAGTGCCTCTCTAAGGATTTTGCTTTCCTTGGGTGTTCTTTACTCCCTATTTGTGTAAACATTGCATTAAGAGCATACTTGGCATGTGTGGAGTAGCTGCACAGAGTTTCCCATTCTACCCTCCCTGCATGGAATAAAAAGTGAGCACCTTGAGGGTAGAGAAGAAGGAGGGTAGTGGAAGAACCATGGGAAGTGTGAGAGTGAGGGGTTAAGTCAGGCTAGAGGGACATTTGTGGCTGGAATGCTGGTCACCCTTGTGTGTGCGCATGTGTTTGGGTTGGCAAATAACTGCCCTGAGAAAAAAAAGTCCTGTGTGTGTGTGTGTGTGTGTGTGTGTGTGTGTGTGTGTGTGTCACCTGTGGGTAGAAAAGGCAGACTTTAATGGAGGGATATGACTGAGACACTTGGCATGGAAAGATGTAGCTGAAAGAAATTATATAGAGATACCGGACTGCTTTATGTTAGACTCCTATCTAGGTAACTGCTTCTGTTACGCACAGTAATTATATAGAAATATCTGACTGATATATGATGGACTCCTACCTAGGTAAGTGCTTATGCTTATGTTACACTGTAATAATATAGATATACCTGACTGCTATACGATGGACTTCCACCTATACTTCATATAGCTGTCCAGTATATCTTTATAATTACTGTGTATTACAGAATAAATTACCATTGAAGGAGTCCATCATATAGCAGCCCACTATATCTATATAATTACTGTGTGTAACAGAAGGACTTACGTAGGTAGGAATCCGTCATACAGCAGTCAGGTTACATCTATCTAATTACTGTGTATAATGGAAGGACTTACCTAGGTAGGAGTCCATCATACAACAGTCAGGTGTATCTATATAATTATTGTGTATAACAGAAGCACATACCTAGGTAGGAGTCCATCACACAGCAGTGAGGTATATCTATATAATTACTGTGTGTAACAGAAGGACTTACCTAGGTGAGATTCCATGAAATAAGTGAGGTATTTCTATATAATTACTGTGAGCAAGAAGAACTTATCTAGTTAAATGTACTTCAGACAGACATACCGTATCTACACATTTTTTATGGCATTAGATCTGTCTTGTAATACACTGCTAATTGTTTCAGTTTACAATCTGATAAAGACTAGAGAACCTTATAAGTCTTTCAAGATTATTAAGACCATTGTTTGTTTTGAGGTGTGATCTAGAGGTATGCGCCAAATGGGCTCACTATTTACAGTGAAACTGCAGATATCCCTTTAATTGTTAAAACAAATTAAGAGCCACTTGTTCTTATGGTAAATTTAAAAACAAATCCCATTAGAGTTTTAGCAAAACTTTGTAGAGATGATTGCCCATGCAGGGCCAGCTTTAAAGGGCCACCCAGTAGGCAATGTCGATGTCATATTTTGTCATAAGTTAACCCCTTGAAATCCAAGTTGGTGTACAATGTGCTTTATGTGCCATTGTTCACCACTCTGATCCTGAAAATGTTAAACAAGAATGAGGCTGAGTATCATGGTTCATTACCCTTTTGAGGATCTTAGGGGTGCACAGAGGCTTTCAAAGCAATGCACACCGTATTCCCATTTTGTTTTTCAAGGTGTTAACTTATTACAGAAGATGACAATGACATTGACACTTGGTTAAGGTTTAAAGCTGGCCAAGAATTGGCACTTTTCTGTCCTTGTACTCTACCAGTCTCTCTGTCGCTCATCTTTTCCTTCCTTATTTTGAAACACCTACTTTCTAGGGAATACAATCATTAGGCCATTGGTCTGTCATAATGCAAGCTACAAAATGTATTAAAAATAACAGATGCCTGTAATTCCTTTGTAACTTTTGGATGGTCTCACATCATGGGGTAATGGTCGAATCCAGTGTGCATGTATGTGGGAGGGCTTAAATTGGTTCTCTGCTAGGACCCTAGGGAGTGTTAATGTGGCTCTGATCACTGCACAATGCAAGTGATAAAAACCATGCGACACCATACAGAACCCCTGAACTTACAACAGCTGAATTTTCAAGCATCATGTATGAGCAGAGGACGAAGACATCTGTATCTTGAACTGCCTATTTGGAAAGTGAATCATGGTGAATCATCAAAGGGGTTCAGGTATAACAATTAAAACTCTTAAAGAATAGCACTTTAATCTCAACCATCTATCCTGTCTTCTTACTCTTCTTTGTTCTCATTAATTGTTGTGGGTGTGGAAGTTTGTTGGTGGTGGGGCATTGTTTGGGGGAGGCATGGGGGATTCTCTTTTGAATTTGCAGGGGGGTACTTGCATTTTGTGTTATGCTTCTGGCTGGGCGGGGGTTAGTATGTGTATGGTTCTATGGCTACCGGTGCAGTGAGACAAACCTAGGGGTCAGTATGTGTGGTTCTATGGTTATTATGGGGCAAGGAGAGGGTGGACAAAGTGAGGCCTGCCAGCTGCCTCCAGACTGCAACTCCCATAATTTGGGAGCGATGGCACTTGTACACTGACCTCTTGTTACCTATCCCAGCTACCAGACAGTGGGGCAAGGGTGGGTGGTCAATATCTGTGGTTCTATGGCAAACGTGGGACATGGCTGGGAGGTCAGTGTGTGTGGTTCTAGGGCTATTGTGGAAAAAGGCTTGTATATGTATTTCTATGGCTAGCAGTGAAACAGGGTGTGACTGGGGGCCAGTACGTGAGTTCAGTGGCTACCGTGGGCCAAGGCTGGGGGTCAGTGTGTTTGAGTCTATGGATAACAGAGCAGTGGGACAAGGCTGTAGGTTGTGCAGATTTCCCATAGAAGGCAAAATGAGCATACCTGGGAACTCTCCGGATTTGCCCCGGAGACTCCAGTTCTGACAGAGCTTTACCGGGTCTCCGGGGCAGAGGCTGATTCCTCTGGATGTGGAGAGTTTCTATTGAAACTCTGCCACATCTGCTTTTTCTCCCGTTGTGCCTTCGTCCCCAGCCTTCTGTGTGACACATTTAACCCTCTGAGTGCCAGAGTGGTACGGAATGCATCCGTACCACTCTGGCACTCAAAGGGTTAAACCCCCCCACACACACACACACACACTCGAGTTAACCCCCGCCCCTTTTTGACGCGATTAGCGTCATTTTTGTTACCCCCTGCTGAACAGAGGACTACCCTCCGGGTAGCCCTCAACTGAAAGTTCCCAGGTATGAAAATGAGCCATGTATGTATATATATCCCTATATGTGCCAAAAGAAGGGGCCAGGACCTTATGGGGCAGGAAGTGTGAAAATAATTAATATAGGGTCTGGAACCCCAATGCTGATTAAAAAAAATCTAAGAAAGGGGTCCCTTTGACCCCTTCCCCCCATTATGTAGGTGTATGTGTGTGTGTGTGTGTGTATACCACATATGTAGTCACCTAAACAAATGAAAGAAATTTTAACCCTATGAGCGCCAGAGGGGTACGCAATGCATTGCTTTGCAATGCGCTGTGTACCCCTCTGGCACTCATAGAGTTAAAAAAGTAAACGCAAGCTGCCACTTAAAGTTCGAAAGCAACTACAGTATCTGATAACACAGCCTCCTGATGCATTTCATGACACTTTCTTAACCCTTTGAGTGCCAGAGATGTATCCAATGCATTGCAATGTGCTGGATACCGCTCTGGCACTCAAAGGGTTCATTCTAAAAAAAAACTGAATGGATTTGCAGGGTTCGTAGGGTTTGGCAGTGCAACTCTGAATCTAACATTTCAGTGAAATTTGTTATTCCACTCAAAAATCAAAAGCATTTGGAAAATGCAATTTAACATATTGTATATCTTCCATTTCAGCCTTAACAATGAAAGAGCTAAATGAATGGCATAATGAATAAGTGTACATTCAAGTACCAGGTAATCAGGGTGTAACTTTCTGAAAAAGCTATCTTGATAAAAGTAGAGATATCCATATCTCTATGTGTTAATGAGGAATACATCTGCGAGGCCCAGAACAATAGCAAGGTAGATGAAGATACACTTGACCAACTGATGACTTGTTCGTATGTTAAGGGACACCTGGTCAAGGAATAACTACAGTCACTAGGTAAATCTAAAACTGCCTATCAGGAAAGGAACCTTGAAGGTCAGGATACTTTCTTACGCTATGCTCCTCCAACAGGATTAGTTTCTGCCTGGTTGCATCCAGTCCAGTTTCCACTAGAGGGAGATATATTTCTAGAATTCTATTTCTAGTAAACTTCTTCTCCTTACTGCCACTAGAAGGAGCCATCTCACTAAATATTCATCTTCTGGAATTTTATCTGCTCCATTTAAAGGAAGCTCACTTCCTTTACCAGGTCAGGTTTCTTTAAAGGGCCTGTAATGCCCATTTTTAACTTTATTTAATATTGTAGAGGTCACAAAAATACAGTATTTGGAGAAAGTGCCATCTCTCAAACCCTTACTGTTTGAGAGATATTCACCGCTAAAATTCCCCCTTCTCCTGACATCAGAGCTCTGCTGACAGCAGAAGATCCCGGTCCTGGGACCAGCCAGCGGCTCTGCAGCAGAGCCGAAATCTCATTATTTAAAAAGAATTACTTCACTGGAAAGGTCTACAAATTATGCCTGGTTTGCAAGCACACTTTGTAGACCGTTCCATTGAAGTAGTTTTTTTTCAATAATGAGATTTCAGCTCTGCTGCTGAACCACCAGCTGGTCCCAGGACCGGGATCTCCTGCTGTCAGCGGAGAGTTGATGTCAGGAGAAGGGGAGGGGAGGGGGAACTTTAGCAGCGAATATCTCTTAAACCGTAAGGCACTGTCTCCAAATACTTTATTTCTGTAATCTTTACAATATTAAATAAAGTTAAATACGAGCATTACTGACCCTTTAGTCAAGTAACTAACCATGGTACATTTGTACACTTTAGCAAAAGTCTTGATAACCATACAAAGACAAACATTTAACTTCTAGGGGAGTGTGGAGATCAAAAGCAGTAGAGCATGCACTCAGAAGAGAGTACTACTTGTTTTTGTGTACCATTTTCTTTTTCTACTGGATCAGACCTTTCCCAGAATGGCAATCATGGATTTTGTTGACCGATTAACCAAGATAACCCATTTTATTTTGTCTATGAAACTTCCTACCAGTTCAAAAACTGCTTCTCTATTGTCCCATTAGATGGAGTTCCGCATGAAGTGGTTTCTGATTGAGTTTCTCAGTTTACCTCAAAGTTCTGGAAGCTTTCTGCTCTTCTTTGCACATCCAAGTTTCCCTCTCTTCATCATACCACCCTCAGTCCAACTGACAAACTGAACTGACCAACCAGTCTCTGGAGCAGTATCTGAGGTGCTTCACATCCTATCAACCAGGGCTCAAAATTTCCACTCTCCACTAGCCAATGGCGAGTGAAAATCCATCCCTGGCGAGTAGAAATTCATCCCTGGTGGGTATGTTATGTCTTGCAGTGGCGAGTAACTTTTCAGGTCTGGCTAGTAGCAAAGGACTTCAAGTTTTAAGCCCTGCTATCAACAATATGATTGGGCAGACTTTAATCCTTTTTATGAGTTTGAATACAACAATCATGTTTACTCTTCCAATCTTCCTGGCCCCTTCAAGATTCTCCATTTTGTCAACCACGTGGCTGTGCAACTGGTCCTGCCTCATCATTTCCTTGTGCTCCTGGTCTTTCACATCTTCTTACTGAAGCCGGTTATTCCTAATCTTGCCCCTGACTATGTTCTTCCTCCTCTTCCACCTATGGTGATCGATGGCCATGAGGAATTTGAGGTGGTACCTATTTTGGAGATATGTATGTGTCAGGGCCATCTTCAGTATCTTGTTGATTGGAAGGGCTATGGTCCTGAGTAGTGTTCATGGAAACCAGCTACCTTCCTTTATTCTCCTACCCTCATCTGGTCTTTTCATCGTACTCACCCTCATAGACCTGGTCCTGCCACCCGGAGAGTGCCTTTGGGGGGAGCACTATCATCCCCTACCTCTTCCTGCTGTCCATACTCCCACATTGAACAATCGCTGATGTTCACATTTACATGCTCCCAAAACAGGAATATTCACCCTGTTATGCATAGGCACATCAAAGCACTCACTCCAGACTTTGTGTAACAAGTTGCGTAGCACACGCTCTTGCACCTATACCTTTGCACTCCCCTATTCATTCAGTGCTTAGTTGTTAGCATTTGGGTGAAAACTTGGTTCTTGATTTCGGCTATGAAACTCTCATTTGACCTCTGCTTGTCTCCTGTTTCTGCTTGATCTCTTCCCAGCTCAAACTGGGCTTGTCTTCTGATTCCATTAGTACTCAGCCTGCCTCATCCTCAGCTTGTCTCCTGATTCTGTACACACTCTTCCTGCCCAGACTATGGCTTGCCTAACAACTTCTGCTGTATCTCCATTGCTTCCTATATACCCCCATCAAGATCCTCCTTCCTGGGGTATCTGCCTTTGTTACCCTACTAGGGTATTGTCAGTACTACCATCTCATGGTTCACTGGTGGTTCCATCCTGTCATCTGGCTTCGTGGAAAGCACCTAAGTTGCAGCAAGGTTACACCAGTGACTGCCAACGCACCCGAACTATGCTCTTAATTCATCACTCTCAAGCTATCAGTAGTCTGACAATCCCTAGGCATTTACATGTGACAGGGACCACCAGTGAAACCTGGCTGGGGAGGGGGAACAGGGGCTTGCCAGTGATGTAGAAATAGATGGAGACCCGTAGACCAGATGAAATACAATTCATTTTTGTTTATTTTTTGTTTATTGAAACTTGAGATACCATTACCATAAGAAGGTGTACTAGTCCTGTCCTGCCCTTACCATCAGCTCTGTCGGCTTACCTGGGCATGGCCCTGTCGCCTATTTGAACTTCCTGCTGAGATATTTTAGTGCCCATGCAAAGTCTTTATAAAGACTAACATTCCTGAGCCTTGTATCCTTTATCCATGTTTGATCTTTGCTTTCATAGATTGCCACTTCTGTCTCCTCCAGTCCTGTTCCTGCCTAATATGCAACCTCAGCATGTTAAATGGCCACCATTACTGCCACGATCTCTGCCTGATCCATTCATTGGTTCATTGTCCAACTGATTTATAAGTTGATGCACTAATTTCTCTGATCTCTTCCAGATTGCCTTGATATCCTGAGCCACTACTGCGTACTCATGCAATTACTTCAAGTTGTTGGTTCAAGGCTCAGATACCATGTTTTCTGGTCAGGATCTAGTATTCCTCCACTGCTCTGTGCGTCATCCTCCTTGTTTATTTAGTCCATGTGACAACTGCATTGTCCTCTGTGCTGAATCATGTGTGCTTCAGCATTAAATGGTATTTTCACATTTATCTCCATTCATCAGGTAGCTGTCTGGTGAGATTAACTAAAATGTATGGATTTAGCAGCTACTAATGATTTTCCCAACTTGCAATGTATCAATTTTACTTAGATGCATAGCCTCTCAGTAGGATAAGCCAGGGATGATGTCCACAGGGGGAATGTACGCACAGAGGATAGCGGGATGCCTGATGTTATCCTACCACTTCCAAAAGGCAAGAATCTGTTTGCAATAAAACAAATATATATTAGTAAAACAAAACATGTGGACACTAATTGTGTTTTTCAGCATTTACTGTCTTTTAAAAAGTATGACCCAGAACAAAACACATCATAACTTTAGTTTGAGGAGGAATTATTGATACTATTAAAATATGCTTTATCTTAATGCTAAAAATAAGGTGTTGAAATGTTTCTCTGAAATGTCAGTAAAATCATGTTTTCCTTTGATGCGCAGATCTCTGAAGTCAAATGAAATACTCAGGGCAACATCCAGACTGTTTCCTTTCCCCTCCCCACTAGGAAGGAAGGTTACCAGTGGAATTTTTATATTAATGAGAAAGTTGACGTTGGTGTAGAAGTGGATGTATAGGTCACACTGAGCGTTGTTAATATTGCTGCAGGAAGCCAGGAAGTGAAAAATAACAGGCAACTTTCACTGTAATATAAACTTAGTTGTTCTAAACAGAGCAAGATCCCAGCATGATCACATCTCAGGACATCCTGAGGAAAGGTTGATAGCCTGCTTGCACTGAACCCTATCCACTTTCAGGTTAAACTCTTCTAGAATTAGCATACTGTTTATCCCCTCAGCAGTGACAGATGACACTCCAAAGTAGTGGGAATTTTTGTATTTCATAGTTCTTGATAATTGCTCAAGTATATCAGTCACTATAGTTTGTTTACAAAGGGACACATACAGAATAATTTAACCTTTTAACCCTTTGAGTGCCAGAGGGGTACGGAACGCATTGCAAAGCAATGCGTTCTGTACCCCTTTGGCATTCAAAGGGTTAATGAAGGGGCTGTGCAAAGCTTTGCAATGAGTTCCATTACATACCCCTATGCCACTCAAAGGGTTAAACTTAGGTTACAAAAGGAATTATAAATGTAGGTATAACCAACTCTTAACCCTTTTTTTTTTTTTTTTTTTTTTTTTTAATCTGTCTTTAACCCTTTGATTGCCCAAGGTATCCAACAGATTTTGTTGTAATGTATTGGCTACCTTTCTGGCACCCTAAAGGTTAAAGGTCAGGACTCACCCGGGCGTTTATTCTGCGAACAGCAGTCAAATACATATATATATGTTAGGTTGCAGAAGATCTTTGCAGTACTTTAGTTGGATCACTAATCTATCCTATATAATAATTCGCTAGGATGTTTGTCAGAAGCCTTCATGCGCAGTAGAGACTGCCCAAACGCACAGAATGCTGGGAGCACAGAATGCTGGGAGTTCTGTGCTGGGAGCATTCTGTGTTTTCGGGAAGTCTCTACAGTGCATGACTGCATCTGTGGCAGGACACAGAGCAGGACCGGCCTCTTAACCCTTTGAGTGCCAGAGGGGCACACAACGCATTGCAAAGCAATACATTATGCATTACGTACCCCTCTGGCACTCAAAGGGTTAACATAACCCAGACCTTGGCCCGGATATACGGGCTTTTACACTAGTTGGTTAATAATCTGATAAAGATAAGCCATCCTTTGAACCCTGGGTGGCATTTTATGGGGGATTTCACTGACTGTTTAAGCATTTTTTCTGTTTTAAGGAGGTAAGTAGTGTTGAGCGAGCATGCTCGGCCGATGCTCGGATCGGCTCGAGCATCGCTCTGCTCGGCACATAGCGGTACTCGTACGAGTACCGCCATGTGCTCGCCCGCCATGTTCGGGTGGCAGGGATCTGTGCCGAAGGAGGCACAGATCTTACAGACGCTCCGCTGGACCACCAGGGACTGGAGGTAGGGGGCATTGCGGAGATGAAGGGGGCATTGCGGAGATGAAGGGGGACATTTTGGAGATGAAGGGGGACATTGTGGAAGGGGGACATTGTGGAAGGGGGGCATTGCGGAGATGAAGGGGGCATTGCGGAGATGAAGGGGGACATTGTGGAAGGGGGACATTGTGGAAGGGGGGCATTGCGGAGATGAAGGGGGCATTGCGGAGATGAAGGGGGACATTGTGGAAGGGGGACATTGCGGAGATGAAGGGGGACATTGTGGAAGGGGGACATTGCGGAGATGAAGGGGGCATTGCGGAGATGAAGGGGGACATTGTGGAAGGGGGACATTGTGGAAGAGGGGCATTGTGGAGATGAAGGGGGGCATTGACCAGGCACCCTCCCCTCATCAGAGCAGGGGGTGCCTGGTGTAATGCTCGTGTCGCCCCATTGAATTCAATGGGGCTCGGGTGCTCGGCCGAGCACTCGAGCCTCCGGCGGTGCTCGGTCAGAGCACCCGAGCACCCGAGCATCGGGGTGCTCGCTCAACACTAGAGGTAAGGACTAAAGGCAAATGCAGATAAAATGCCAAAAAATATATAAATACAATAGAATAGTCATACCTAACAGCTGAGTTATGGACTTCTACCTAAGAAAAAGACAAACAAACAAATTAAAGGGATAGCAATAATTTAAAAATAAAAAAAGTTGTAAGATTTATCCCTTGAGTAAAACAAGGGCTGAAAGATGTTTTATTCAAAAGTTATTAGAGCTCAAATTTTAATTTTTTTCAATGCAACATCACAGTGGCCTGAAATTGTACAGTGGCGCTGTGGCTATACCATCCTGTAGACAGCTTTGGTCACTTGACCATAAATCTCCATGGGATGATATGGCAACAGCACCTTCTTATGCACTGGATAGGCATCTCACCAACCCCCCTAAACATTTGTCTCCCAGAGAGGAGTCCAAAACATTACTCTATAATGTGCTGGACAACCCTTGGGAACAGAAGGGTTTATTGATATTTCATAAATACATAGAACCAACTGCACTATGGGGACAAATATACATTTCTATTGATTTAAATGAGGATTTAATTTTCTTGATTACTATAGAGGTTTTTACGTTTATTTCTCCACGATGGGGGATAAACAGGTGATAATGTGGAGATAATGTCTCCAGTGTTCTAAGCTCTCCAGTTCATATGTTATTCTATGAGTCAATGCACTAAGCTTTCTCCAGCTTTAGAGATCTTAGTGCATTGTCTCCATAGAATAACATAGGAGTTGGAGAAGTGATATCACTGGAGAAATCATCTCCCCATTATCACCTCTTTATCAGGTCTTAGTGCATATCCCCCAATGTATTGGTGACCTCTCTAGCTTTCATCGGGCTAAATAACCAAGCTGAGTCAACTTTATTGTTGGGGAATTTTATATTATAATATATAATTGTAATTACATTTATTTTATTTAAAAAATAGATAATGTGGAAATGGAACAGAGGCAGGGGGCATGGTAGTTGCTACGTTTCCAAAACACAGTGTGCTTGGGCCAAAGTAATATATTATTAGTGTACCATGCAACCACTACTGCTTGTGAAGAGATTAGAATCATTACATTAGCAACAAAACAAGACAATACTGCATAAAAATAACTGTTTAAATATGTTGTTCAGCAATTAAGAACATGGCTGATATCAGTCCATCTGAAATTATTACTGTTTTATTCTCCTCTCCTATTACACACGTCAGTCTTTAAGCAATGAAGGAACTGATAAAGTCCACTCAGCAGCAAGTGAGCAAGCAAGATTTTAATTCTTTCTCTGTGAGTTATTTTACTCAACATAGCTATTGTGTTCAGGACAAAGTAAAATAATTTACAGAGAGGACATTTTTATCTTGGGCTTCTGAATTCTATGACTTCAAGATTTCCCACAGCAACGCTACTGCTTCTGAGGGCTGAAGTGAAGAAAGCAACAGTAAAAATTGCTGAGTCCCTTTGTTCTTTGCCCACAACAATAGCCACCTGCTTGTATAACGCTGGCATAGCCATCCCTGAAAATTAACTGCAGCTTGGGATATGAGAACAGGGTACAACACATGACATCAGATACTGGGTCCCTGCTCGAGACATTCATTACCTTTCCTTGATGGCAGCCTTTCATCATTCCTTTCCATACAAGCCTGGTCCCCTGGTGGCTTCTTCTTTGGGTGAGGGGTAGTGTCATGTTCATCTCTTTGCTTTTTGGTCCTACTCTTGCCCTGTACATACCTCATCTTCTCCCTTCTTCGTATTGGAGTTGGGTTTAAATACTCTGGCGGATAAGCCCCTCTTTGCCTGATTATTTGAGCTTGTATCCATAAGCCTAGTCAGTATTGTTGTTATTAGTGATTCCTGGTTTGGACTGTCAGCCTGTTATTGATTCAGCCTTTGCCTTACATTCTGGTTCCAGTTGCTCCCGGTGACCCATTGCTTGTTTACCTGACCAACCATTTGCTTAGCATTCACTGACACTCTCGGTGATTGTTTCCTGTCTGACTACATTTTGTTTATCCTGGTTGTCCCGGGTCCTCCTGCAGGTCCATCGGTCCCATTCTTCCTCTGCTCCCTGTGGACCATTCCCTTTGGTGGGTTTCCATTGCTATCGGCGCAAGCACCCAGTCGCTTGCTTGACTGGTTTCCTCAGTACCTGGCTGCCTGGCTTTTTCCCAGCCTACTTCTAGCCTCCAGTCTAGAGGTCTTAGGGCCTCTCAAGTCCTTTATGGTCATCTCCTCGGGCAGGGTTGGTGGCCAACAGATTTGGCTGGAAACCTTCTGCTGGAAGGTATGTTGTGGCCTTGGTTCCTTAGAACCAAGGAGGACTTTGCTTGGGTTTGCCAGTACTGTCAGTGCTGGTGGGTTCTCTGTGGCCTCTGAGGGAATGTTACGTCCTTTTGGCAGTCCTAGTCTGAAGGAAGGGAGCTAGGTTTGGGTACAATAGCCTCTGGTTTATTTGGCCCGGTAGTCTGCACAACTATTTTCCAGACCTTAAGTGGTCCTAGCCAGTCTTGGTTGAGTACTATGGGTTTGTCATGGAAGTAGTGGTAGCAGTCTTATCCCTCTGGTATTGGTCATCTTACCTGCCTGGGCATTAGGGTATCTAGGCCTTCTGGTGTTTATCCTGCCTCCCTGGAGGATCCTTATATTTTCCAGACACTGGTGCTCTACTTGATACCTTTGTCTTTTGAGTTTGTGTGTGTCGTCTCTCCTGTTTGCCTGCTTCTTACTCAGTATTATCCTGGTTCTAGCCTGAGTCCCTCTGTTCAGGGATCCTTCAGTATATAGGTTTCCGGGGTCGCACGGTACATTCTTACTCCCATCTTGGTCAGGGTTTCATCTCAAGCAAGATAGGACATCTGGCTTTGCGGCCAGCAACTATACCCAACTACGGCCAAAGCAAGGCTGGTGTGCTATGCTCTCTAGCTTCACACACCAGCTACTGCATCAGATTCCTATGGTTACCGTGACACTGTCTCAATCAAAAAATGATTTGGGGTATTTTAGGTAAATCTCCTTTCTTGCTTCACACTCCACTAGAATCCCACAGACTCCCCTAACACAGATAACAAATTGCTCACCCAAAAGATTTTCTAAACTTCATTGCAGCTTAATTTTACTCGCCTACCCCAGCTATCCAAAATATGATGCTTTCTTTATCTCTCTCACACACAGAATGACATCTCTGTTGTAAATGCTAGAAAATGAAATGCACTTAATGTGTAAAGGCATAGTATGTGGCCTTCTGTTTGGTTTGCTTGGCCTATGTCCATTTGTAATCAAGGTAATATACAATCCCCATGTGGCTTGTAGTGGTGGGTGGAAAAGACTGATAAAGGGGATTGATGGAGCCCTGATCCTCTTGGGCCTCCATCCACTAACCGCAAGCCAAAGCTGTTTGAAAGCAGATTAGTCCTATCATAAAGATATTTGAATTTTTTTTTTTTTTTTTTTAAATCCTACATGTTTCCTTTCAAGAATTCATGGGGGTAATTTTAAACTTGGTTAGGGATGGCAAAGTATATTAGATAGGACTTACTTGAAACTGAGTACCTTGGCGAGGTAAGCAAACTTCAACATATTTGGCCAAAATATGCAACAAAACCCTCGTTTTTTGAAAATGTATTAATGTAGTGGTATAATATATGCTTTATACAGGGTTCACATTTGGGTAAAGTGTATGGAGAAGACCATGTTTTTTTTTTCATTCTAAAATTTAAGGGTATTTGGTTCTCCCTTCACACACCACCAGTCTCCCTCAACCCCAACACCGAGAACAGCCAGCTTATCTGCCCGTCTCAATCAAAAAATAACTTGGGGTATTGTAGGTAAATCTCCTTTCTCCCTTCACATGCCCTTAGTGTCCCATAGACTTCCCTAACACAGAGAACAAATTGCCCAACCAAACACTCCCTAAACATCACTGCAGCATCACTTTATTTTCCTATCCAATCATACTAAACATATGGGGTTTCCTTTTCTCTCACAAACACAGAATGACATGCTACAAGAACCTTAAACCCCACAGGAAAGAAGGGATTCGTTCCACATGGGGAAGAAGTGCCTTTTTTCGCCTGTTTCAGTCTGAGGAAAAATATTTTGCTCATCCCTACTAAAAACGTCCTGCCATGGAGCCTGTCTACCTATTGAAAGGGTCTTGCAACCACTCCCTAATATTTCTGCTCTAGGCAGCTGACTTTTGCTAGGGTTTGCACTTTGGCTCCCATAAGTCCCAGTTTTCGCTGGACAGTCCCAGTTTTTGAGAAGTTGTCCTCTGATTAAAGTTGGACAGGATTATTAAATGAACTGGCTTGTGTGCACACAATATCATTATTAGCTACCAGTTAGCTGGGAGGCAAATTGCTCTCTGCATAGATACAAAGCTGCACCCAGCAGCTGCCACCCCATTCAACCATGACCTCAGGACCTAGGAACTGGTGGTGGAGATGGAGAGTCATACTTACCTTGTAAGTCCTGTGTTTACCAGAATCAGCTTATCAGTGGATAGCCAACTCATTTTGTTCAATCAGTACATAAGAGCAGAGAATCTGTGATATTTAGCTTCTCTGTCATTGTCTTATTATGGAACATTTTCAGTGCTGCAGTGGTGTGCAATCCACATCTTTATGGTGCAGAAGGAGTTAAGGGACAGCAGTTGCTGTCTCTGCTCTTTAGCATAGCTATAGGAAGATCCCAGCATAGCCATCCTCAGGTTGGCGATATTGGGACTGTGAAGGCTGACAGAAGAGGCTGCTTTTGGAGTTTAGTGCATGTGGTGAACAGCCATATTAACATATAAATATACCCACAATAATGGCTCATTAACCTGCATTTTCATATGCAAATGAACCATTGTTGAGCAAAATCGTAAACCTGTCAAAGGCATGGTGGATTCATGATTATGTCGGCAGATTGTGTCATATTGGTGGTGGATTCACAGGCATGTAATGGCGAAGACATCTCATTTCATTCTGTGGATCTGACATCAACACGAATTTGCCAACATGTAACCAGCCTGGCCCCTATCTCCCTTTGGTGCATCTCCATCCTAGGTGTTTAACATCACAAACCATCCTAGGGCCTTAGTAACCACACATGATCCCTTCAACCTTTGTTCACAGTTAAGCAGTTTTGAATAGTGCAAGCTACCGTTTGAATTAACAAAGATAAACTGGTATGGGTTAAGCTTGATGGTCTATTGTCAATTATTTGGTTTCACATGAAATCTCAGTGGAAACCTAACAATCAAACCCCTTTAACTCATTGGATGCAACAGAAGCATTGGAGTCCTTTCCAACAGGGGATAAATTGGTAAATGATTTGGAATGATTGCTTGCAGTAAAACTATCAGTTTGATAAATGTATTAGCCTTAAGTTTCAGGAAATCATTCCACATGTCCCATGGTAATTACAGAACTCCTTGAATGGTAACTCCTTGAATGCTAGTGGGGTCTCCATTGCATGGTTTTGGCCATATTTCAATTAAATGAGGTTTCATTAGTCCTTTATGGTGCAGTTGCTTGCTTTATAATTGCTTCACTCTTTTTAGTACATTAGGCTCATTGTCTGCCACCCAAGTCTTGATCCTTAGAGCATCACTACAAACATTTTCTCCATGGAATCCCTATGGAACCACTGCTCTGCTTCATTAACTATATCACTAATCTACAAATCATCATAAAGTAAAATGAACAGTGGGACAGCATTAAAAAAATGACTGACTACATGAGACTTGGAGGGTATCCTTGGGGTTAGCGTAACGGTTTCTCCTGAATATACTTTACTGAACCTCCTCAGCCTTACCTGACCGGACAGCCAGCTAAGGCCAAGCTTTAGTTCCACCTTCTGCAGTTAAAATGTGCATCCCAGATAAGTGAAGACAGCCTCTTCCGCCTTCTAAATGGGATTGGATTGCCAGATCCACCACAGTGATGACTTTGGAGGAACACGAACAGTATATGCATCATGACTCTCTCAGCTTTAGAGAGATATAGTCACCATGGTTTCAGTTTATATGACCCATCAGTGTGTGTATTTGCTTGCTCCGGTCTTCTGTCTCAGCTCGGGAGACTCTTCTTCATGCCCCCCCCATCCCCCTGTTCCCACCCCTTTTTTATGTTTGTGCAATCTTGACCTCACTTTAATAACTTTCTCTGATAGTTATCCTTATTCTGTCTTGTGTTTTGATAAGGCAATTTAACTCTAGACTGCTATGATTTTTGTATACAATTCTTTATGTGGTTTCTGTATGCATTTCTTCTCTCTAATAAAGCATTTTGAAAATTAAAAAAAAAAAATTACCACAGGGGAGGCATGCTGTTGCCCAGTACAAATTTCCTCTATTTATTGGGTGGTGTGGCCCCATTTTTGGTTTCAAAATGATGTGAGCTGTTATGGTTCTGCCCTGTCAGTTCCATACATTGCGATTCCGGAGGATTTAAAAAAATAATGCTGAAGATAAAAAGTGTGTAGCAGCTGCTTTCATGGCTGTATTTCAGCAGGAGCACAGGGGGTAATGTGAGTCGCTATTCTGCAAATCAAAGGTCCCCTTTTCCTGCCAAGTATGAAAGAAGTGCCTTCAGAATGGCATCATTTGTTCTAAGCTATAATTATTACTGATAACTAAATATGTGTAATTATCACCATTACCAATGATGACAATAATTTGCTGTTTGTAACCACAGCACTCTGCAAACCAGTTACACATTTTGTTATTATCCAATTATAATGAATCCTGCCTCAAAAAAGATACCAAGGTCAATTATGAACTGACTTTGCATAAGTTTGTTTCTTTTTATGGAGTTTAAGTTTATCCTTGTATTTTCCAGTTATACTATATCTTTATTAAGCAAGATGCTCAGCAAAAAGCAGTGTGATCTAGTAAGGCAAATAAATTAGATAATGATGGTTGAATTGTAACTTACTGGAAAAGACAGAGTTCCCTGAATGCTATATTATGTATTGAATTCAGGAAGCTAAAGTGGAAGCAGGGCCTATTTAAGGAAAAAAATCTGCACGATAAAGCCATGAATCACTTTGTAATCGGGCATAGCAAGTGAACTTCTATCCATCATTTCAGAGGTTGACTTCCCCAATAATGGGATTAAAAGGAGCATTTAAAGTATGTTTTGTCATGCATTTTGCTCAAAACAGGATAGGATTTAGAGTCACTTATAGGGTAAGCTGGGCCCACATTACCTTTAACTGGGGGTGCGTATGAAATATGGTTATTTAAGGGTTGCACAGAAATCAAAGCAGTCCTGCAGTATGTATTTTCCAATGCATCCCTGGTTAAAATGTATGGTTTGCAAGCACACGTTGTAGACCATGCCAGTGAAGTAATTTGTTTTAAACAATGCAATTTAGGCTCTGCTGAAGAGCCTCCTTGTGTCATCCGACACAGATGTTCTGCTGTCAGCTTTACAGCTGAGATTAGGGGAAGGGGAGGGAGGGGGGAACTTTGAAAGTGAATAGCTCTCAAACCTTAGCGATTTGAGAGATAGGATTTGTTGCATATAGTTGCATTTTTTAGGCACTACAAAACTATAAAGATTTTTTCTGGGACATTACTGTCCCTTGACAGTCCTGGCACGTCATGGGTGGGGAGCGCTGTTTGGGGAGTCCTGAATCGAATGCTGAAAAAAAATAAATGGTCCGCAGTCCTTAAGTGTCCTGGCCGGGTGCAAGATCAGACGTCCTTGTCCTTAAGGGGTTAAAGGGGCATTAGGGCCCTCCTTTCCCCACCTACTGGTCACCCAGCTGATAGTGTTGGATGAACAATAAAGATGACAGTGCAGGAAAACCACCCCCAAATCCAAATGAGGTCTGATTGTGTTTGAAATTAAAAATTCAGGAGGGAGGGGGGAAAGAAAGTGTGACCAGTAGATGTACAGAATACATACATACATACATACATACATGGTAGACTTGCTCACGGCAAAAATTTTGTTAAAATTCGATTTCAGACTAATTTTTTTTTTCCCTTTCGGAGGATCCGAATTTCGGACAGGACCTGTTAAACTCAAACGAAATTCAGCAATAGTCCGAATTAATAGGCCGAATTTAAAAAAAACTTTAAAATATTCAATAAAAAATTAAAATTAAACAAATAAAAAATACATTAAAACTAAATTAATAATAATATTAAATCTCTAAAGAGAAAGGAAGGGGTATTTTATAAACCCTTACACACTTATTAACCCTTAATAGGGCAAATATGGGGTGAGTGGCAGCAATGTAACATGGCTGTGTGATACAAATGAACATACAACAAACACACAAAATAAAGCCCTGCTCTCAAGCTCCCACTACTCCTGGGCAGCAGCAATGGCTATAGTATACATCAGCCAAAATACATAGTACAAAAAACAAAGAGTTACCTGCGCTTTGTCCCAAATCCCTATGCACATTTCAATTATTGGAGGCTTTTAGTTTCACTCCAATGGCCATTTGAATGTAAGCTCACCTGCCACTCCAAAGCAAGCCTCATAGGTGAGTCCATCAGGACAATTAAATTATTTTGAATTACTTTTCTTAAGCTACACCCATTATGTAACACATTATTATTAATTTTTTTTATTTTGTAATTTTTTAAATTTTGTAATAATAAATGAGAATTTATATATGTATATGTCACATCAAATTAAAGCCTTTTCTGCCCTTTAAAAATTGTATACAATATGTGTTTGCGCAATAAATGAGAAATATTGGAATTATGGTTGAACACACACATAGCAGAAATGCTAAAATTGCTTGTGTCCTTATGTGGTTAATATCTGCACTTTGCATGAACTGTAAAGCGCCTGTTTTACCAGATCTATTTTTACCAGCATATAGCTACACTGTAATAGTTTCAGATGGGAAAGCGCTGTACCATCTATTTTAGTAGCATGTAGCAACATTGTAATAGTTTCAGGCTGGAAAGCGCCTTCCGAATTTCCGAAATTTATACAGAAATTTTGGACTAGGTCTGTTTTGGATTCTGATTTCTTTTGGTGGATGGACCTTGACTTTCGGAAAGTCAGAATGATGCCGAATACGCCTTATTCGTCCGAATTCCGAAATTGGCCTAACCGAATTGCACAAGTCTAGTACATGGCACTTACAGCACATTTTGTGCAGATGTATTCTGTATGTGCATGACACTTAAGAGGCCTTTGCCAGAGTTGCTTAGTACGTTACTTAGTAATGCATCTGGACACCCCTCTGGTACTCCAAGGGCTTATGCAGGGGCTGTTAAATGTGGACCTCAAGCTGCTGGGAACTACAACTCCCATCATTCCCAACCAGTCTTTGGCTGGTTGGAGATGATGTAAGTTGCAGTCTCCAACAGTTGGAGGTTCAATAAGTAGCTATCCCTGCTACACTAATCCATTTTGTAATGTGTATAGAATACTTACCATCAAACAGCACGCAGATGGAACTCAGGCAATGCTGTAGCTGTGCAGGGGTGAATGTGGGGACACTTGGAAATTGAAACATTGTTATATGTGATGAGAATGGAAACCTTCCCATGCTCACACCACAGAGAATGACAGTCATCAGAGAAACGGAGAGTTCAATGTTAGTCTCAACTGCATGTAGCCAGAATGAAATCAGTGCTATAAAGATTCTCAAGATTCTTACTGCAGGGATTTCATTTCTCACTCCATATCTGTGCTTGTAGGCACATTAAAATAGTCCTTGGTAGAAACACACATGTTCTAGTTACGTATGAAGGCAGAGAGAGGTGATTTTCTGGACATGTAATTAATTACTAATGCAGGCTTTATCTGACTGATCAGAGAGCAAAACTGCTCAGATCACATTTCTCATCTATAAATGAAGCATTTCTAAAACTATGACACTGATTGGAAAGCAAAATGCAGAGGGTATATCCAGTTTAAAGAGATACCCCCTCCTGAGCAGGGGAGGGCTGGCAACTTGAGGCCCAGAAGGCAAATACAATCCAGTGGCCCATTTCTACTATTGCTCGAGCCCACTGGCCCAGACCACCCTCCTTTGTTTAGTTTTAAAACTGGCATTAATGTTGTGAATTAAGGCAAGTGATACCACATAGCTTACAGTTGAAATGGAGCTACACCAGTGTTAACACGGAGCTTACAATTTAAGTAAACCTATACTAGTGATATCATAGCTAACAAGGAAAATGGGTTATGCTCCTAGTGTAGCTCCATTTGCATTGCAGCGCTGTGGTATCACTAATGTAGCTCCGTTTAGAGCAGCAAGTGGGAGATTGAGTGATGCAATTGCCCCCCTGCCCCCCAGGCCAGCCCTCCCCTGCTCCTGAGATTAAAATCTAGTAGATGACAAGTCCCCTTTAAAAGCCCAATGTAAATCAATAGTGAATTTTAATTTGTCCATGTGCAAAAGTTGGTGCATTCCAGAATTGCTTCAGTTTAGCTTTGTAAATGAGGCCCTGTATTATTATGGTCACCTGCATTATCACTGGAATGTAGAGGATTTCAATGGTTTAAGAGAAAAAAACTGGGTGATGAAGTTGATGTTTTGCACACTGGATATCAAGTATAAGAAATACACTAATAATATAGAAAAAAAGTAGCAAAAATCCAATGATTCCATTTACACACAGTTAATAAATGTATTACATTTGAAAAGTGGAACTATCACCACTAGTTTACCTCATTACCAGCCTCATACAGCAATAACTTTAATGATTTTTTTTGTTATAAAATGCATAAATGTTATAAATGTTTAGTCTGTAAATCTTCTTCTGATCCCATCCCACGTATTGTCGCGTTCCAACCAGCTTACATGGAGAAATCCTCCGTCATCGGAGGAGGTTGGAAAGCGACAATACTTGGGGAGGAACAGAAGAAGGTTGACAGGCTGCGGTGCAAAGCTGTAACCGCAGTCTGTCTGGAAGTAAGGCCACCGCTCATTTTTAATAATATAAATTTCGCTACAGCATGCATTTTATAACCAAAAAAAACTACTAAAGGTTATCGCTATATGAGGATAGCAATGAGGTAAACTTGTATAGGGTTGATAGTTCCCCTTTAAAGGGCAAAAAAACACACATATATAGTTAAAACAAAACCTGAACACATTGGATCACTATCACGTAACCCTTTGAGTGCCAAAGTACTCAACACATTGCAAAGCAATGTGTTGCATGCTCTCTGGCACTCAAAGTGTTAAATCCTTCTCTTAAAGTGGACTTGTCATGCTAAAACAACTTTAGATTAACAAAAGTATTCCTCCTTTCTGAAATGTGCTTTCCTCCAGAACTTAATTACATCATTTAATACATTTAATGGTTTTTATCATATGCCCTATCCTGGTAAGTATTGCCTTTAATACCTTGCACCATTTTAGTGGCTCTTTATTAAAATGCCTCCAATTTATTACTGTCTTCCTGTAGCTGTGGTCCCCGAGACTGCAATCAGTACTCCAGGTGAGGTCTTACCAGTAATCTATAAGTAGCATTAATACCTATCTTGTCCTGCTGTAAGTACCTCTTTCTATATAGCCCAGTATCCTGTTAGCTTCCCCCACTGCTTTACTGCACTTCTTGCCTACTCTTAGGTCATCTGAAACAATACTTTCCAAGTGCATTTCTTCTGCTGTTGTGAGCAAAGTATCATTAAACCTGTATCCCACTTCTGGGATCTCATACTCTTGCCCTTTAATCCAATTTTCTTTAGTCACTAAACATTTGGCTTATTCCCTCTGGAGTGTCAGCCATATCACAGAACTTTGTATTGTCTGTAAATAGGCACACCTTACCTTGAATACCATTAGCAATATAAGAAGAATATTAAGAAGAATAAGACCAAACAAAGCCCTGATTAGTAACCCAGCCTTCCTTTGAATGTATTCTTTGACTATGACAGTCATCTGTCATTCAGCCAATTTCTTATCCACTGAATTACCCTAAAATCAAATCCTAAATTCTTTATTTTTTGGATCAACTTCCATGTGGGGCAGTGTACACTATAGCACTGTAGCATTAAAAATCAACAACATTTTTAGTTGTTACAAAAATGTTGTGCTTGAAAAGAAACACTCTGCAAAGTCGCCTCTGTAAAATAACCCTTACATGTTCACCCATAAGACAAAAATTATCCCTTTTAAAATCTAAGACTTTTGTTTTTGTGACATGAAGCAGTGACATTACCTGTATATGAATTCACCCTGATTGGAAATCACTGTCCATTACTAAAGCCCGTAGAGCTGGATTTAAAGGAATACACATATAAATACATCCACTGGGGACTTAGGTTGTTTTTTTTTTTTTGTCTTTCAATAGCTTAGTTGGCTGACTAAATCCAATAAGGCACTTTAGTAAAAAAAAATCTGGGTCTTAAATTTCATGCTTTAAAGTGAGTTCCTTATCAGATATTTAGGGCTAACGCAGTCAATTGAATGGCAACTTGTGGCATTTTTTTTTTTTTCAATGGGCCAAAACTCATCTAACTTTAGAGACCGACAGGGTTTTTTTTGCCAGCAATTTTCATAGCACAAGTAATTGAATTGCTTACTGTGCTTGAAAAATGCATAACCTGTTTTTGTGGTGTCGGCTGCCTTTAAATCGAGCCATTAAGGGAGTAGAGCTGTCGCTTTGTAACAAATGGGTGATTCTGAAAGCTCTTTCTAAAGCACCTACGTTTGTTATTTATTTTTTTTTTCAAACCATAGTTTATGAGCTATTTAACTTTACTTATTTGTTAGTTCTTGCACATTAGAACATACTGACAGGCATGCCTGCCAGATAATAGCATACCGTACAGCTCCCTCTCCCAGCTGTCACTCCTGCCAGCCAATATTAGTTAATTTACACAAACTGACAAAAATAAAGCTAAATATGTCATAAGCTATTGTTCGAAATAAATATAAAATATCTTATATAAATATATGTGATTTTGACAGCTATTTCAAAAACACTTGATTGCCATGAAGTGTCATTTCCAGTATGAAGCATATAGAGAAATGAAAATTGTTTTCTCATAGCGAAAATGTATTTAAAAAAGTCAGGTTGGCCAGATCTCAAAGAGGTCCTTCTAGCTGTGCAAATGTATATTGACTTTTGACCTAAGTGAGCATTACAAAGAGGAAGTATAGTTTAATAAAAGGAACATACAAAAAGAGAAGTAATTATCTGAGATTAAAACCACAGAAACAAAAAAGAAGGTTCTTGATCTGTAGAACAAGAAATATTTTGTGTCAAGTTTTATCCTGGGATAGTAACACTTTAGATCTCTATTAGTGTTGAGCGAGCGTGCTCGGCCGATGCTCGGATCGGCTCGAGCATCGCTCTGCTCGGCACATGGCGGTACTCGTCGAGTACCGCCATGTGCTCGCCCGCCATGTTCGGGTGGCGGGGATCTGTGCCGGAAGAGGCACAGATCTGAAGACGCTCCGCTGGACCACCAGGGACTGGAGGTACGGGGGCATTGCGGAGATGAAGGGGGCATTGCGGAGATGAAGGGGGACATTGTGGAAGAGGGGCATAGCGGAGATGAAGGGGGACATTGTGGAAGAGGGGCATAGACTCTATGCCCCTCTTCCACAATGTCCCCCTTCATCTCCGCTATGCCCCTCTTCCACAATGTCCCCCTTCATCTCCTCTATGCCCCTCTTCCACAATGTCCCCCTTCATCTCCGCTATGCCCCTCTTCCACAATGTCCCCCTTCATCTCCTCTATGCCCCTCTTCCACAATGTCCCCCTTCATCTCCGCTATGCCCCTCTTCCACAATGTCCCCCTTCATCTCCTCTATGGCATAGAGGAGATGAAGGGGGACATTGTGGAAGAGGGGCATAGCGGAGATGAAGGGGGACATTGTGGAAGAGGGGCATAGCGGAGATGAAGGGGGACATTGTGGAAGAGGGGCATAGCGGAGATGAAGGGGGCATAGCGGAGATGAAGGGGGACATTGCGGAGATGAAGGGGGCATTCGGAGATGAAGGGGGCATAGCGGAGATGAAGGGGGGCATTGACCAGGCACCCTCCCCTCATCAGAGCAGGGGGTGCCTGGTGTAATGCTCATGTCGCCCCATTCATTTCAATGGGGCTCGGGTGCTCGGCCGAGCACTCGAGCCTCAGGGGGTGCTCGGTCAGAGCACCCGAGCACCCGAGCATCGGGGTGCTCGCTCAACACTAATCTCTATCTGTAGGAGACTACAGCTCCTAATATCACATGGAATTGCCTACCCCTGTTTAATCATTTGATTGCCAAGGGGTTATAGTTTAGAATTCTTCCAGGCACTTCCTGGAAACTTAAAGGTTTATTTAAACTATTTAGCCCTGATGTAAGTAATCCAGTTTAAGAAGGATGAACACTGCACTGCACACAGATATATTGCTCTCTGATTAAAAGTCAGACATTTTAATGTAGTTCCTTAATCTTTGATACATCCTAGCTGGTGACAATTCTTATGGCTGCTACTGACCTCTGCAAGACACTGAGGTGTACGTACTACAAACAGGCAGATCCAGTCTGAGCACATTTTAGGAGTATCAATCCACCTGTTCTGTTTCATGCCTAGCCTATGTCTACATATTAAATGCTACCTTAGAGCCATAGTATATAGGCATATTTCCTGATCAAGACTAGTTACATCTCCCCAATGAAGTGAACCAGCTGCAAAAGAAGCAGGTGGATCATACACATCCTTGTTTGCCCCTGGATCATACATGGTAACAAGAGGGACAAGAGGCCTCCAGGACCTCTCTCTGACCCTACACAGTTATTGCATTCTCATAACATTCTTCCTACATATCAGAGCCTCATCTGTTAACCTCTCAATTGCTGGAGTTGATTGGAATGCAGTGCACAGCAATGCATTCCAAATGTTCCAGTAGGAAGGGTTCAGTAAAACAAAACATACTACTCTATCACTCAGCCACTTCCCATCTCTCTCTCTCTCTCACGCCTACATCCACAAAAATAAGACACAGGAATATACTGATATTTGGTCAGGCTGAATGTCTGTACCAGCTGATGTGTGGCAAACATTATCCTTTATTGCAAGTTGTTGAATCAGAAGCTAACAGGTCTAGTCTCATCCTGTACTGCACTGTAAAAAAACAAACACTGCAGTTTATTAGGAAGAGAAAAAGAATGCTGCTGCTAAAATCTTGAAATTATCTACATGACATACACAGGAGATCTTTGTCCTGAGCTGTGACTAAGACTGACAGGAAGAGATGCTAGAGATACATCACACTATTTTCAGAAGGACAAAATAGCACATCACACACTAACAGCGCTGACATGTACAATACTGTAAAAATCAAGACTACTGTCATGTTCACCAAAGGTACTAGGGCAAGGAGAAAGGAGAAAGAGGAATGCATGCATATATTGAAGGTGGTAGTAAAGTTGTACTACAAAATTTGACTGGCTATGGTTGCTGCAGGAATAAATGATGATGATCCTCTTCCGGAGAATGTTTCTTCTGATACAAATGAAGCAGAGAGTGTGAGTGATAACACTGCCAAAAAACATTGACAAGGAGCAATATGCATGTTTGTAAAATCTTTGAGAGATCAACTGGAAAGTTTGTCATGCCTAAAAATATACAATCACCATCAGTAATCATCATCATCATCCACAACCCTAACTATGAGTGTTTCTGCTGCTGTTTGAAGTTCAGCAACACTGAAACATACTGCTAGTATGATTACAACATTTAGTCTTTGCAGTTGCAGTAGTAGTAGTAACTCCTGGAGGACTGGGAACTCTACAGTATGGAGATACTTCACTCATGATCCAAAAGAGAAACATTGTGTAATGTGTTGTCTCCGTAAAAAAACACGTGGGCAGGGGGAATACAGGATCATATCTAGGCACATTCTCATTGAGATCCAAGGTGAAGCGCTACCACAAGTCTGACTGGAAGACACACAAGCAGCACATCAGAGGTGCTACAGCTATCAGCAGAAGAAGCACTTCCAAAAGTTCACAGAGCTGAGAGCCACACAACAGTAGTGTTGTAGATGTCTCAGAAGGGTGGGATAAAATTTTTCTCACTAACAATAGCCCCAATGTCTCATACTGTGGCTGTGGAAATGCAAAGCAAGGAGGAAGATGATAATATGTTAGATGAAGGTGATGAGCCATAGAATCCCCACACATGCCAGACCTTTTTCCCCCTTTGTTCACACTGCCACCTCTAGTAGTAGTCATGTTATGAAAGCAATTCATTTATACATTTCCTCTTTGTGCTATGAACCATACTTACGTTCTTATGTCTTGTGTTGCACCCTGCTGACATATCCCAACACACCGTTATTTTTCAATGATGGCTGTGACAGAGCTGTATAAGCAGGTAGGTGGCATTGTAGGGAAAGGGCTGGAAACATCATATGATATGAAATCTCACCTGACCACAGACATATAGACAAGTGTCCAGAGTATATCCTATGTGACTGTCTAAGCTCATTGACATAGATAAAATCCTTAAGTTGAAGGTTGCATTATGAAGGATGAGAGAAACATAGGGTCGAAACTACTAGAAACCTTAATGAAAAGGAAGCAAACAAAATACACTATGCTCTCATCTGCAATAGCAACAACATCTCAACATTTTTGCATAACACATGCTATCATTACAGATAGCAATTAATGCATCTCTGGGGACATAGGCTAATATTTGTGGTGCTGATGGTGACGCTGGCACATCTCTACTGGATGATAGCAAAATAAGGGTGGGTAACTGATGCACAAGAGCACAATGTATCCCAAAGGAATAGTCCCACTATATGTGACATGGTTACAGAATACTTGCCGGTTAACTTTGTTCTGGGCTGAAACAATGACCCACTTGAGCAGTGGCAAACAAACGGCATGTGGACAGCACTCGTTTTTACTGCTGTGGAAACTTTTAGTTTCCCACCAGTCAAAGAAGGTTTTCAATTCAGCTTACATATATTTATTGATCTAAGACTCTTCTATCAAACAGCAGTGTTGGTAGGCTTACAATTTTAAAAATGAACAAGCATGTAATACCAGATTCATGCAGAAGAAGTGAAAAAAACACACGAGAAAAAATATGTCACATAGTAAAAATGGAGGATGGATGCTCATTTGCTTCCATCAATCACAGCTCAAAACAACGTTATGAACAGGGGTAGGAGAAAAGTCAGAAACCTTTCCTGCATGACTTTTCGCTTTTTTCATCGTGAAAGTTTTCTCCTTTTCGCCACTGCCAATACATTTTTTGCCTGACTGCAACATTTCCCACAACAATATTATTCCTTCTGAGGGCTGAAACTCAAAGTTGTGAGTCCTACAACAACATATGCTTTGAAAAGGTTGTTAGCAGGCTGAGTGCCTTTGTCCTTTGCCTAACCTTCTTATGTAACATTTGCACAACTATCCTTGAAATATAACTTCGGTTTGGGATATTCCAGCAGGGTGCAACACATGACATCAGGAAGGAGCTTGGATCACGGTTGCTTGTGTCTTGCAGTCAGTCACACTGAATTTTTGGGTATTTGGGGTCAACCGCCTTTCTCCCTTCTCTCCCCTAGAGTGCCCCCATACTCCCTGAATACACAGAACAAATGTTCTACTTAAAACACTACCTGAACTAAGCTTTAAATCGGCCAGTTAGTGCCGAGTGCTACAAAATAGTGAGCGCGCCATCAACAATGCACTCCAGTAGCATAGAGGCAAGGCAGAAGGCTGCAGATCTTGGCAATGCCTGCATCTCATCAGCCAGAGGAGAGAGGTCCGGAAACACAACAGGCAGGCAATAATCACCATGATACTTCCTCAGCAAGAGATAATAAAAGCAAGATCAGCAAGAAACTCTGACCACAGCTGCCTGTGCCTTTCAAATCAAATCAGTCAGACAGAGTGTTGAGGTATATGGGATCAACCTCATTTGCTCCCTTCTCACAGCCCAAGGCTACCCTAGCACAAAGATAATAACAGCCAGATCAGGAAGGAGCTTGGATCACGGTTGCTTATGTCAGTCATGCAGAATGTTTAGGTATTTGGGGACAACTTTCTTTCTCCCTTCTTCTCCCTCAGAGTTCCCCCAGGCTCCCCTAATACACAGAACAAATATTCTACTTAAAACAGTACCTGAACTAAGCTTTAACGGCACTTTATTTACCTATCTTCTCTAGCTCAAAAATGCACCTCCTCCTCTAACAAACACAGAATTGCATGCTGTGAGAGCCTGACACCCTTTTAAATGCCTGCAGGAAAAGAAGAAAAAATTGCCATTTCAATACAATAAGCTAGGTGAAAAAGGCTGGAAAACTGAATTTTTCACTGGAATTTCCCACTAGGCGGGAAGTGCCATTTTCTGCCTATTTCTGTCCGAGGCGAAAACGTTTGCCCATCCCTAGCTATGAACACTAATGAATGATTGACAAATTATATATCCAAGTTTATGGTGGAATCATACATGATGCTACATATAATTTGTCTAGCATTCCTGCCTATTCATCATCATCATATATTCACCACCATTATCACATAGTTAAATTCACCCTTTCAATCTTCAGCTATCTTTATGTTATTGATTGATGTTGATTACAATTTAATGTAATCATCGTTTATGTTGTTTATGACCTTAATTTTAAAATTACATTATCGAGTAATATATTTTGATTCAGAATGCACAAAATACAAATTCAGTATTCATTCATATACAATACATTTTCAGCAATATATAAAACTTTATTTCAGAAGAAACACTGAGAGATCCTTCCACTTTATAATTGCGCTGTATTTGTTTGTCTTTGCTTCCATTTTAGCAATGTACTATGCATTTTGATTCAGGCAACAGTACAGATTAGTCACACTCATGTGACATACATAATGAGCATTCATACCTTTACAAACATTATTAACAGGCCTACTACATCAGTGTGGTGGTGGAGGGAGGACAGGTGTAATGGATGTGTCCTGTACAGCAGTAACTTCTTAGGTAAATCTTTATATATACTTTTTAAGAAAGCTTATGTCGCTTTATAAAAAATTGTAAATTAATGAAAGTCTTTTGCCAAAAGAGATAGCCAGTAGACAAAAATAATTATAAGTAAAGGCAAAACCTTTAGAGATGTTATTAGCATATCTTACTGTACCAAGGTAAGCCTTGAAAGAGAATGTCAGGAGTCCTACAGAAAGGCAGACCTTGAAAAAACAATGTTAGCTGGTCTACAGCAAGCTAAGCCTTGGAAAATTACTAATAGGCTTAGAGCAAGGTAAGCCTTGACAATAAAATATTAGTGGGCTTACAGTAAGGTAAGCCTTGGATAAATATTAACATGCCTACAACAAAGCAAGTCTTGAAAAAACAGCAATCAGGCTTATAGCAAGGCATGTCTTGATAAAAAAAATATCTGTAGTACAACTAGAAAATATACTACCTGGCTAAAACAATATATCACCACTCACATTATGGTGTTTAATAATTTAGTTCCTCCTGTTTAGTCTTCAAAGGATTAAATGTCAAAGGATTAGGCTAGTGTATCCACCATGCCTATGGGTAGAAGTAAAGGTGGTTAGACTGGGATCATCCCTACAGACTGTGGTGGTGGAGCCAGCACCAGCGATGATGAACATGTTGTGGTGAAGGTTCTTACTAGCCATAGTGCCGAGGCAGCATTAACACCGGTTTCGATGCATCTGGGAGGAGCTGTCCGTGAACCATAATCCTTTTCTTCCTCCCCCTGCTCTATTTTGTGGAATCATTTGAATATTTTTCCTTGGGAACAGGGAACAACCACGAAGTTATCCATAACTGCAATGTGCACACTGTGCAGGGTGGCTATTAAGAGAGGGATGGACTGGTATCTGTCACGGGGTGACTAGGAAATTAACACAGACAAGTACAGATGAACTTAAGATAAAACTTTATTAAGTACAATAATGACAGGAAATTAAGAAACAGGCTGGTGACACAACAGTAGTAATCGTAATGACACAAAGTGGCAGCAGATAGTTATACACCTTCATGAGACCAGGGAGGAACAGTAGACCCACTTTCATCACCCTTCACCAGGCAGGTGAGCAGTAACGGAATGGCCCTTGGACTCACACCGGTAGATGTGATCACAGTGCGTGTACACCGCGCACATGGTATGAATGGCACACCTTCACGAGACCAGGGAGGAACAGTGAATTCACTTTCCTCACCCTTCACTAGGCAGATGAGCGACAATGGAAAGGCCCTGGGACTCACACAGGTAGTTGGAATAACAGTGTGAGTACTCCACGCATACGGCTGAATGGCACACCTTCACGAGACCAGGGAGGAACAGTGGACTCACTTTCCTCACCCTTCACTAGGCAGATGAGCGACAATGGAAAGGCCCTGGGACTCACACAGGTAGTTGGAATAACAGTGTGAGTACTCCACGCATACGGCTGAATGGCACACCTTCACGAGACCAGGGAGGAACAGTGGACTCACTTTCCTCACCTTTCACTAGGCAGATGAGCAAGATCTGAATGGCCCTGGGACTCACACAGGTAGATGTGAGGGCAGTGAAGAGCACTCCCACACACACACAGTCAGCAGGAATAAAGGAGCGCAACAATACCCTAGCGATAGGGTATACAACAGTCTGGTAACCAGTACTGAGGCTAGGTAAGGCAACACACAAACCAGGATGGCCACGGGAGGTCAAACACACAGAATGACTGACAAGCACCGCTAATGGAAGCGGAAGGCACAGGTAACAAGGAAACTAAACCAAGGCACGGAATGGCAAAGGAACGCAACAACCGAGAGTGAACCAAGAGGCAGCCAATGGTCAGAACCGGATCGGGTAGTCAGATGTCGCCAGTGGTCGTAGCCGGAACGGGTAGTCAGACGGAGACAGGAGTCAGAGCCGGAACAGGTAATCAGATGTAGCCAGGAGTCAGAACCGGAACGGGTAGTCAGACGTAGCCAGGTAATACACAGGAACAGTAATGGACCAACAGAGCAATAAGCTCAGGTACACCATGAAAGGGCAAAGGCAATGACACAGGCTGAGGTTTAAAAACCCTGACAGGTGGGTGGAGCGATGACCTCACCAACATGATGACCTATAAGAATAGCGAATCAGCAAGAGCGACAGCTAGGAAGTGAATAATGTCTCTCTATGGCAAATCTGCTACAGGCAATCACGGGGACCCGTGATAGTATCATGCACCTTGTCATGTCTGCTCTAATTAAGCCAGTTGACAATTTTATACCATCTCCCAAAAATTCAGATGGTGTCAGTCACTGTTCTCCTAGTTATGCGCTTAGGATTTATGGTATTCCCCTGCGAGGACCTTGCAGTCCTCGCATAACATTACCCATTGGCTGTAAAGGAGAGGTCCTGGCAGGGCCACGCTGGAAGCGGGCGGCGGATGCAAGCATGCCGCCCGCTGCCACCCTGTCAGGCTGAAGCAAACGGAGGAACTTCGGAAGAAGAGATGGGTAAGCCGGGAGGGAGGGAGGAAACGGGTAGAAATGGATTTTTTTTTTAGAAAATGAATGTCTTGCGTATAATACGCACCCCCCACTTCACATGAGGTGAAGAGGGGCAAATTTGTGCGTATTATACGCGAGATTTTACGGTAGGTATTTTGGTAGGTAGTTGGGTAGGTTTAGTGTAGACGTGTGTTAGGGAAAGTTTTAGTGATAGATTTAGGTTTAGGGGGAAAGAAAAAAAAAAAAACAACCCCCCCCCAAAAAAAAAAAAAATATATAATAAGCGCAGTTTAGATAGGTAGTTCAACTGGGTTAGGTAGGTTCAGGATATACGTAGGCTAGGGTAAGTTTTAGGGTTAGATTTAGGTTTAGGGATAGCGTAAGAAAAAAAAAAGCTTTTTTAGTGGGCAAAATGCAGCGCAGGTACAGCGTTGAAGAGGCATATGCCTTTTTGGCGTCTGACTCTGAGGCAACAGACACTGCGTCAGATTTTGACATAGCGCAGTTTTCAGAAAGTGAGAGCAGCTCTAGTGATGACGCTGGGCCTTCTGTCAAGAAAAGACGCACTGCCCCAAAAGCTGCTCTGGCAACTGCCCCAGCACCTGCCAAAAGAACTGCCCAAAGACCTACCAAAATACCTACCCAAAGAAATGCCCCAAGTGCTGCCCCAAGAGCTGCCCTGGCAACTGCCCCAGCACCTGCCAAAAGATCTGCCCAAAGACCTACCAAAGAAATGCCCCAAGTGCTGCCCCAAGAGCTGCCCTGGCAACTGCCCCAGCACCTGCCAAAAGATCTGCCCAAAGACCTGCCAAAAGACCTGCCCAAAGAAATGCCCCAACACCTGCCACTCCGGATCCTAATAAATGGGTATCAATTTATGCCCACAAATCTCAGAATTCACAGGCAACCCAGGGATTCAAATTGATGTGGAAGGATTTACCCATGATAATTTTTTTGATTTGTTTTTGGGGGAAGACATTTTAGGTGAAATTGTTTCCCAAACCAATTTGTATGCAGCCCAGTATACTGCCGCCAACCCTAAGTGTGAAAAACGCTGTTTTTTTTTTTTTTACTTACGTCATGGTTTACGAGGGATTGGTGGTAAAATGGCTGTGTATAAAATTGGAAAACACACCTAAAACGAGAGCCTGGGGTGTCTACTTTCCAAAAATATACACTTTTGGGGGGAAATCTTAAAAAAAGAGCACTGTTACACAGCCCCAAATGAGACATGGCACCAGTAACGCAAGCTGTGAAGATTCAAAGTGTGAACCTGGAAACGCGCATGTTCCAATTTGGCCCCCGTAGCTCCCCCAAACCATGAGAAAGCTATGCATATGGGGTATTGCCGTACTCAGAAGAAGGAGCTGAACACTAATCAATTCAGTTTATAAAATCTTCACCTATTCTGTGCTTGAAATTCACATCAACATTGAAGGCAAAGTGTGAAAAACGCTGTTTTTTTACTTACGTCAAGTTTATGAGAAAGTGGTGGTAAAATGGCCGTGTAAAAAAGTTGAAAACACACCTAAAATGAAAGCTGGGGGTGTCTACATTCCAAAAATATACACTTTTGGGGGGAAATTCTAAAGTGCAGCACTGGAACATAGCCCAAAATGAGTAATGGCATCAGTTAACCAAGATGTGAAAATTCAATATTTGTTCAAAATTGGGCCCCGTAGCTCCCCCAAACCTTGAGAAACCTATGCATATGGGGTATTGCCGTACTCAGAAGAAGGAGCTGAACACTAAACAATGCATTTTTAAAAATCTTCACCTATCATGTGCTTGAAATTCACATCAACATTGAAGTGCAAGTGTGAAAAACGCTGTTTTTTTAACTTACGTCAAGATTTACGAGCGAATGGTGGTAAAATGGCTGCGAAAAAAAATTGAAAACATACATAAAATGAAAGCCTGGGGTGTCTACTTTCCAAAAATATATACTTTTGGGGGGAAATCTTAGAGTGGAGCACTGTTACACAGCCCCAAATGA
This sequence comes from Rhinophrynus dorsalis, assembly GCA_037306005.1. NCBI lineage: Eukaryota > Metazoa > Chordata > Amphibia > Anura > Rhinophrynidae > Rhinophrynus > Rhinophrynus dorsalis. Next base: position 143,503,955 of record CM074725.1, on the reverse strand, counting down.
GACATGGCACCAGTGATGCAAGCTGTGAAAATTCAAAGTGTGAAACTGGAAACGCGCATGTTCCAATTTGGGCCCCGTAGCTCTCCCAAACCTTGAGAAACCTATGCATATGGGGTATTGCCGTACTCAGAAGAAGGAGCTGAACACTAAACAATGCATTTTTAAAAATCTTCACCTATCATGTGCTTGAAATTCACATCAACATTGAAGTGCAAGTGTGAAAAACGCTGTTTTTTTAACTTACGTCAAGATTTACGAGCGATTGGTGGTAAAATGGCTGCGTAAAAAAATTGACAACATACATAAAATGAAAGCCTGGGGTGTCTACTTTCCAAAAATATATACTTTTGGGGGGAAATCTTAGAGTGGAGCACTGTTACACAGCCCCAAATGAAACATGGCACCAGTGATGCAAGCTGTGAAAATTCAAAGTGTGAAACTGGAAACGCGCATGTTCCAATTTGGGCCCCGTAGCTCTCCCAAACCTTGAGAAACCTATGCATATGGGGTATTGCCATACTCAGAAGAAGGAGCTGAACACTAAACAATGCATTTTTAAAAATCTTCACCTATCATGTGCTTGAAATTCACATCAACATTGAAGTGCAAGTGTGAAAAACGCTGTTTTTTTAACTTACGTCAAGATTTACGAGCGATTGGTGGTAAAATGGCTGCGTAAAAAAATTGAAAACATACATAAAATGAAAGCCTGGGGTGTCTACTTTCCAAAAATATATACTTTTGGGGGGAAATGTTAGAGTGGAGCATTGTTACACAGCCCCAAATGAGACATGGCACCAGTGATGCAAGCTGTGAAAATTCAAAGTGTGAAACTGGAAACGCGCATGTTCCAATTTGGGCCCCGTAGCTCTCCCAAACCTTGAGAAACCTATGCATATGGGGTATTGCCGTACTCAGAAGAAGGAACTGAACACTAAACAATGCATTTTTAAAAATCTTCACCTATCATGTGCTTGATATCAACAGTAGTATTGAAATGTAAGTGTGAAAACTGCAAAAAAACAAAATATTACCACAATTTTGAAATTTTTTTCTGGAAAAATAGCTGCATGAAAAACTCCAAAATTCTCCTGATTATTTACCTTATGTTGTGTAGTTTTCAGAAACATATACCTTTGTGGGACATTTTTGGTTCTGGCACCGTCAGCTAAGCTATGATGCTCACATGCCAATTGTTGAGAAATTACAAGTTGGAAATAATGGCATCCATCTTGTAATATTTACCTTGTAAATGTGAAGAAGTGATTGAAATACTAGGCATATGGGATATTCTTATATTCAGGAGAAGCAAATGAATATATTTAGGGGTATTTTTTTGTCATAAACTAATTGTATGCAAATCCTGACACGAAAATATAAGCAAAATGTTGTTTTTTTCAATTTTTTTCCTCTTTTTTTCTATTTTAATCAAATTAAACAATGAGGTATTCATATAATTGTGGTATCAAAAGAAAGCCCTACTTGTGCTTAAAAAAACAGTATATAATTTATGTGGGTGCACAAAAGGAATTAAAGAGAAAATATGGTTGAACAAAGACATAGTCAAAAAAGTCAAAATTGCTCCGGTCCTTAAGTCAAATCAAACTCAGATTTTCCCGGTCCTTAAGGGGTTAATGAATACACGAATATGTTTATTTACATAATTCCACAACAGTAGTCCTTTACAGTTTAATAGTTTGGACAATTCTATGGGGGACAAGTGCTTAACAAAGTGAAACGCTGGAAGTGGGGTCCCTGCTTGAAAGTGTACAATCTAAAGTGATATGATCCTGGCATATTCTGCAAGGTGGACAGTGTGTAATTGCTCCTTTATCCCCCTGCATTTCAGGGGGGTTAGAGAATGATTTTCTTGCCTGCACACCTGGCTGCCGAACCTCTCCTCAAGTGCACCATAACTGGCTTCTGCTGCTGCATTTCTTGCTGCCTAAGCACTAGTACTAGGAGGATCCATTGCCACTTGTGCCATTTCACTGTTGGGCTTGGTACTTCTACCACAGCAGTTTCTGGCTGGGATGATTATGATCCCACTCCCACCACTACTATTACCCAGTCTGCTCCTGCTGTGACATTTTCTGATGCTTTGATTGGGACTCAGAAGATTCATCAACAGTTGAAACGACACCCTAAGCAACCAACAAAAGGTCATCACTGCTTGTGATAAACATTATCCCTCTTTTCTACTACCAATTGGCCTGAGTTAAGAAAGCTCTTAATATCATCTCGGAATCATCATCACTACCAATGCCACACTAATCAGCAGCACCACAACTACTGGATTCTTCCTCTTCTCTTGCTGGTGGTGGTGATGTTGATGGAGGGGGGGTGATATAGCTGCAGGTGGTACATCTGTTATTAAACTCACAGCAGTAGGCTCAGGGTCAGGCTGAGACAGTTGCAACTCTGAGCTACCACTGCTGCTTATCACATGGGTAAATAGCAATATTCCCCTTTTTAAATTAAAATCCCAGGGCCCTGGGGATGTAGTGGGAGTAGCAGCACAACCTGCAGGGCTCTGTAAGTATATGTTTTACCTTAAAGGGATAGTAATACTTCATTTTAACTTTATTTTATTTTGTAGGCATTAAAAAAACATGAAGAATGATGTAAGTCTTATATCTCAAACCTTTATGGTTTAAGAGATATTCACAAGCAAAGTTTCCCCTCCCTGCCCCTTTTTCCTAGTGTAAGCCATCTCTTCTCAGATGTGAATCTGGTTGTAAGACCAGACAGATAACAGCAGGGGACAATCTTCTTTGTATGAAAACAATGAAAGCCCTGCCCCCCTTGACAAGTTTTTCAGCTTTTTCCCTTATCTTAATTGAAGATTGTCCCTCTCTGCAGTCTACCTGGGCACTTCCCTTCTAATCTGGCTGAACGGGGGGGGGGAGATACTTTGCTTGTGAATATCTCTTAAACCATAAAGGTTTGAGAAATAAGACTTATATTGTTCTTCGTGTTTTTTTAATGCTTACAAAATAAAATAAAGATAAAACAAAGTATTACTATCCCTTTAAGCATACACATATAGGCGAGGGGGTGCTGAGGACCTCTTCCTTGTTTTTTTTATTTTAATTAATATGGAGGCCCCAGTACCAAAATTAATTTATATTTTAACTTCCTCTCTCATTGGAGATTCATATGGAATGAATATATAAAAATATTGTACTGAAAATATAAGGAAATAGAAATATCTCTATTTAAAAACTAAGGGTAAAGGAAAATGTCCCAAAATAAGTCTGTGGTAGCTATTACGAGCTGAAGAGGAATAAGTGTATGAAAACTAATTGTGTTAAAAATAAAAATTTCCACTTATCTGTAAGCAATCCTCATAGCAATTCTCAGTTAATAAAAGACCCTGTTGTATTAAGTGGTCATATGCTGAAACTGAAGACATGGATGAAGTACGACAAGATAAAAAAGGATGATGGAAACTGTGAATTTGTAAATAAGAGAATTATTGTTGTTACCAGCCCAGAGGAATACATTGTATGAAATAGAATGTCCACTTATCTGAACGCAATCCTTTTGGCATTTCTCAGATCTCCACTTGTAATCCCAATCTTAATCAGATATAGTGCATTAAGTGGTCATAAACTGAAGATGTGGATAGTGGTGAAAAAAATGAAGCATATACTAGTAAGGATGTTCTTATACTAAAAGATAATTCCCCACAGCTTCTTCTAAAGGCTTTCCCGACCAACAATAAAACAATTTTGAAGATAATAGGAGTGCAGGACAATACATCTCATCAAACACCAGTAGCTTACTCCAGCACAATAATACACATCACACTGATAAAAACAGCAAGTGACTGTGGAAGTCATTGGAACTGGACCATTATATATTGGTCAACAAGACAGTGCTGGACTCAGGATAGCCGTGGAATGGCTGTTGAGACTCTGGGATATAGCATTGAAGCTATACCATTTTGAGGGTGACGTGCTTATTATCCTTAGGGAGTCTGTAAGTGAGCATTTGGCACTGTTTTTATATATATAAAGACAATGCTTTTATTTGTGCTCTCCTGTGCTTCTTTTTCTAAAGAATCTTCTCCCCTTGGACATATATATTGTCATTATAGGAGGCTTTGTCCGCACATTAACCTTTATTAGTTGAATTCCTCTCCCCCTGAGGAGGGTAGAGGAAGGAGTCCTGTAGCTATTCCATGGGCACATGGTTTGATTAGCATGGATAATCCAGACTCAAAATTATTCTTATTCTCAAACTTCCTGTCCCAGTTTGAAAGCAAAGGAGGGGGCACTATCACGGTGCCCGTGATTGCTGCCTTTTCCTGTCAGTTACCTGAATGGGCTCTCCATTGGCTGCCTGCTTTCAGCCCGCCCAATATTGCCTATTTAGACTGGGCTTGGGCACCCTTTGGTTGCCCTTTCGTGGTGTCTCTATGTCGCCTGCACCTGCATTGTGTTCCTGAGCTTCCTGGGCCGTTACTACACTATTGCTCTCCAGTGATCGCCTGAGTTCCTGCCTGACTGCTTTCTCGGTCCTGCTTCCTTTTCTGATCTGGTTTGGCTGTTGTTCCTGCTGCCGTTCCTGGTTCAGTTGGCTGCCGTTGCTGTTCCTGTTTCCTGTCCTGTACCGGCTGTGTTCCTGCTCCCGGATCGCCTGCAGTATGCCTCCTCCTTCTATCGCCTTGGGCGACATTTTCATTTCTCTTGTTCTGTCACCCAGTACGCGGGTACTGGTTCGCTCCATGTATATCCGGTTGCTTGCTGCGTTCCATACAGCACCGGTAGAGATTGTATAACCCAGTATGCAGATACTAGTTTGCTCCATGTATAACCGGTCTCTTGCTGTGCTCCCTACAGCACCGGTAGAGACTGTGTAACCCAGTACGCGGGTACTGGTTCGCTCCTTGTATAACCGGTTGCTTGCTGCGTTCCTTACAGCACCGGTGGAGATTGTGTCACCCAGTACGCGGGTGCTGGTTCGCTCCATGTATGACTGACTGCTTGCCATATTCCACACAGCACCGGTAGAGATTGTGCAACCCAGTACGTGGGTACTGGTTCGCTCCGTGTACAACTGGCTGCTTGCTGCATTCCTTACAGCACCAGTAGAGATTGTGTCACCCAGTACACGGGTACTGGTTCACTCCACGTATAACCGGCTGCTTGCTGCGTTCCTTACAGCACCGGTAGAGATTCTGTCACCCAGTATGCAGGTACTTGTTCGCTCCACGTATAACCGGCTGCTTGCTGCATTCCTTACAGCACCGGTAGATATTGTGTCACCCAGCACGCGGGTACTGGTTCACTCCATGTATAACGGGCTGCTTGCTGCATTCCATTTAGCACCTGTGATCCTTGTCTGTTCAGTACGCGGGTACTGGTTGGCTTCACGTATAACCGGCTGCTTGCTGCATTCCAATTAGCACTGGTGATCCTTGTCTGTTCAGTACGTGGGTACTGGTTCGCTCCATTATTACCGGGTGCTCATCTACACCTATACAGCCCCGGCAAGGCCTCTGTGTGCCTAGCGTAGGCAACTGGTTTACTCCACCTATATACCAGTTGCTGAGGCCATCTCTGTCACCAGTACTTGTAATCTTATGGTTTAAGCGAGGCTGCCTTGCCTGGTATATTGGCAAGGCCGGTAGAGCCTCCTCTCTCGTTACACCAGTCTCAAGGCTGCCTTGCCCGGTATATTGGTAAGGTCAGTAGAGCCTCCTCTCTCGTTATGCCAGTCTCAAGGATGCCTTGCCCGGTATATTGGCAGGGCCGGTAGAGCCTCCTTCATCTCCGCTGCAGCCTCCAGGCTGCCTTGCCCGGTATATTGGTAAGGCCGGTAGAACCTATTCCATCTCGTGCCAGTCTATGGTTGCCTTACTCACATTCTCTGTACCACTACTCACTATTGCCATGTACTAATTTATGTTGTTATATGTGTATGCCTAACCCGCGAGGGTTCTCTTTAAACTTTTCAATAAAGTTGTGTTTTTATCTTAACTCTGTGTCTGAGAGTCAAAACAAACCGTGACAGGCACTGACTCTTGTGCATGGTCTTCCCATAAATTAATATAGTGTTTATGGCTTCCTTATTAATTTATTATGCTTTCCATATTTTAGGGCCAATCAAATATTATTTTTTTTAACCATTTATCCCTCCTTTGCTTGCAAGTTTGAAATGCATTGTATTGCAAGCTTGCATGGCAAAAAGGATGTCAATGAAGATGTGTGGGTTGTTTTGGGGCACTAGGGGACACGAGATTCAAGCAGAACTATAGGAAGTGTCAACACCCTGTTGCACTTGTCTAAATTAGGTGAAACAGGCATATATTGATTGCTTTACACATTTTTATCATCAGCACTGCACCTGAGTGCAGAGGAATACTAATGATGTCTACTTACCTTAGAACGCCCACCTGTCTGCCTCAGGTGCAGACAAGTGTAAGGCAAGCACAGATACACCATTTCCAACAGATGGCCTTTGTACATAGGAGCAATGTGGGTGTGGCCCATTTTTAGCATAGGTGCAGGCCAATGGACAAACAATCTTCTGAAACATTTCTTAGTACATGATCTGCAGTATGTAAGCAAATTGTCATAAATTAACAATAAACACTAGCCAGTGGCCAGCTGGTGATGATATCAGTTGTAGTTCAACAACAGCTGGAGAGACATGGGTTGGATAACAAAGGAGTTATTCATTAAGGATATGGCGGTTGAATTGGAGAGAACAGTAACAGTAGGTAGAAGGAAGTTGCTAACAGATAATGGTTGGGTTTCCAAAAATGGAAAACATGGAACTACAGAAAGTATGAGATATTGGGAGATAAGGCAGTAAATGGGGAGACATGGGCTATGGGGGAGCAGCAGTAGAGAAAATGGAAAGCAGACAGTGTCAGACATATGGAACATTAGTGGAGATGGAAAAAAACGTAGGGGAAATGGAGAAAGCAATGACAGTGAAATATATGAGGGAGCTGTAGAGGATATAGGAAATCATAGAAAATGGGGTAGACAGGGAAGATGGTAGGGACTAAATGGGGGAGAGTAGGAGAGATGGAAAAAATAGGCAGTGGGGTAAATGGGCAAAACAGTAATAACCAGGAAGAAACAAGGAGATGAAGCAGTAGTAAACTTTAGGGGGGAAATAAGATGGGCGGGGAAACAGACAGGGAGGGAGGAATAGCAAAAACGAAAACAGATGAAAGTGACAGACAGAGTGAAGGAGTTGTGACAGGTAAGTAGGATGGCACTCAGACAAGAAAGAATGGTAAAACACAGATAAAAGGAGAGGTAAATGGAGTGAGATGTAACAGGAGGTAGAGGAGGGCAAACAGAGAAGTTGGGGGGGTAAACAGAGATAAGCATAATTCTTGTAATTTGAAATGATAGATGTATAATGGGGGGCACATAAACCATTTAAATCTTAATGATTTACCTGCCATCCAATCAAAACACAGACAGTCAGATTAGGATGGCTGAGTATATTAGCTCAGTGGTTGTCAACCCCTCAGGGCCCACCAACAGGCCAGGATTTGAGGAGGTCACTGCTTGAGCAAAGGCTCATGAATTAGAATGATTGAGCCTTTGATTAACTCACATATTCTAAAGGATTGAAATCTTAAGTCCTGCCCCCACCCACCTAAGTACATGTCTTCAGGCTCTCCTCGGTTGGTATAAGCGAATGTTGTTAACTCAGGCAGATCCATCAGAAAGCCTGAAGAACTGATTGATTCAACTGTGTTCATGTGAGAAGACCTTGAAAACGTGCGCTGATAGGTGGGCTGAGGGCAGGTTTGAGAACATAGACATGGAATTGTGGAGAAAAGGGAAAATCAATGACACTGTGTAAAGCTGAGTGGTTTGACTAGGTTATGGCTAAAACAAAACTGTCCCCATAAGTACAAGTGGTTTGCTAACTGCCTTAATTCTGGAATAAAATGACTACTCTGCAGGGGACAAATGAATGCTAGTAATGTTTCCAATGCTTTGCAAACAATGCATCTCCAACATGTAAGGAGTTAACAGTTCAATTTAAATTAATGGGTGCATAGAAATTGGAATTTTGGGAATGTAAGTGTCCCCTATGGTGCAGTTGGTTTCCCCCAGGATCACATTCAGTCTTTTTAGCACATCAGCCTCAATGTGTTGGTAACCATTCCAGAACTAAAGGAGTTAATTCTAATTAACACTACTATTGAATGATTGATGAGCAATTAGTTCTAAAAGAAGGAAGAGGGTTAACAGTAATGATTAGCCCTGAAAATGGATGTTCTGCAATTACACCTCATACAAGCCTCTCTTGCCCTCTGCTGCACAATTATATTTCCTAATAGATAGTGAAATTCACAGCTGATTGATTATTAGACCCTCTTGTTCAGCACTTACATCTAAGCACAGAGTACTCATTATCTTGTATTATTGCTATCTCTCAAGCTTTTTCACTGTTTCCCTCTTAGAACTACTATTCACTAATACTATAGAGTTCTAATGTTGTTGTTCATAAATGTTCACCTATATACTACTAATGGTTTCTTTTCCCAGAGCCCTTCATTCTACAGTATCCCATTACATTCACCCTAGGTTATTCCTGTTCACGACCTCACGGGTATTAGCTCAAGTTCAAAAAGGCTAATTTCAGGTACTCGTAGCCAGGACAGGGAAGAAATTAACTGTTCGTGGACCAATCACAAGACCCAGGAACTGTGGCCCGTATTTATAAAAGCAAAATGTACTTATTCTGGAGTAAACCAACTGCAAAATAGGGAACACATAAAACTTGCTGTTCAACTAAATTGGGTTTACTTTTTAACCCATTGAATGAGAAGAATTCTTTGGAGACCTCTAGCATTCAAGGGGTTAAAAAGCTCTATTCAAATGCATGGGGATTTAGGAATGTTATGTGGTGCAGTTGGTTTACTCCAGAATAACTCCACTTTTGTAAATATGGGCCTGTGTCTCCATTTTACAAAGTCAAACCAATAATTGCAATGGAGACATAAAAACATTGGCTTGTAACCAGGGTGCTATTTATTTCCCTTCAGACTTTGACAAAAGTGTGAGTGTTGGGTATAAAAAAGTATAGATATAAATACTGTTATGCACAATATGCCTATTTTTTATTCTGATTGTGAGACATAAGAATAACTGTATACTTATGTATTGTGCCTTTCATTGCCGCCTTAATGTATAACCTAAAAAATGTTTGGAGTACTCCAAGAATTCCACCACCCAGCTTGGGGCAACATCCACCCAGCTGCCAGTGTCTCCTCTGGCAGCCAATGCTTTGCCAAGCTGGGTGCCTGCTTGACGAAACATCCACTGCCAGAAAAGACCCCCTGCTCGGAGAAGCAGTAGATGCTGCTTGAAAAAAACAGTGTTACTAACATTGGAAAGATAGAGTATGTTAAAAGAAGAATATTCATTAAACTGCGTTAATTCAAGCTTTCTGTGTCCAGTTTCATGATAACGTTGTGATGTGGATGAGACCTGCTTCATCTCCACGTTGCACAAGCTGCTGTGGTCATTATAGGTCTTAGTTGTTCTGCACCACATCTCTGATTATTCTATGAAGGCCTTTTCTATCTACATTGGCTACATTGGCAGTGCAGATGTTCATTCATAAGACTGCAATAGTTTGGGCTGTTTTTTTTTTTTTTTTGGAAAGTTAATGATTTTATTAACATGTTCAAAACAGTACAAAGAGTAAAAATACAAAATGGGATCAGTAATTATTACCTTTTTGTTAGCACTGCGATGTGAGGGAGACTAGCTTCCTCCCAAAATCTCATAACACTGATTGAACCCATGCTATCTTAGGTATCACTATGGCACTGAAAAGATTAAGAGAGGGAAACTGCTGTCTCTGATCTTTAGTAGCTTCATAGAGATCTACAGGGAAATTTCAACATCACCAGACTCAGGCAATGTTGGGATTGTGAACTCAGACAGCAGAGACAGCTATCAGAGTTTAGTGCATGTGGCTAACAGCCATATTAACATATGACCACACCCACATTAATATTACAATGGCTCATTATCCTGTATTTCTATATGGAAAGGAGCCATTGTCAATGTGTTCAGTTAAAAATCGTAAACCTGACAAAGGCATGGCTGATTGATGACGATGACAGAAGATTGGTGGTGGATTGATGGGGATACGATGGCGAAGACATGTTAGTGCACAATGGAGATATACATTCGACACAGATCCGACACATATCACCATCACGAATCCTTATCGATCCTTAGTGCATCTCGGCCTAGGAGTCATTAAGTTGTTAAAAGACCCCTTTAAACCAATGGAAATAATTTTTTTTTCTCCTTTTTCGAATGCACCAAAAATGTTTTCACTATTTTTTTCAATGACTACAAACTTCCCACACATTTGCTTATGTGTACTTTGCATTTTCGCGCCAGGGGGTCAGGGTTTTTCCTTATGCTCACAGCATGAAGAATGTCCCTCACTGAGAGCTGTCTGGTCAAGAGATCAGATTCCACATCTGAGGGCAGGCAGCTTACACTAAGTAAAAGGGGCGGGAGGGGGATACTTTATCATTCAGTTACTCTTGAACTACAGCTCTGACTGTACTGAAATAACACTCTCCATGGCCCAAATACTATGAAGATTAACTGGAGCCGCTTTTTTTTATGAAACATTAATATCCCTTTAAGATCAAACATATGATGCATAAAAGCATAAAAAGTAACTTACTGAAACCTGGGGACAAGGTTTGTGCACTTGTCACCCCGATAATATGAAAATACCATTTTTTACAGAAGGCCTGTAGCTAACTATACAGGTAAATATGTTTTAAACTGAACAAACATCTCAAAATGTGTTCGGAGGTCACGAATGTATGTTTTTTATTTTGCATTTTTTTCTGTATTGCCATACTGAAGATAATTCAAGCATGAGTTTTTACAAGCCCTTATTTAAACTCACTGAGCTATATTCTTTTAGAAAATGGGCTCAGAATCATAAAAATTCATTATTTCATGTTTATGACATCATATCTTGGCTACATTATATAAATCCATTCAAGAAAGGTAATAGAAAAAAGAACAACTTATGGGAAATAATTGGATCACAATACGCCAAACATTTTTGGTCCAAGTATGGACCTTCTTCAAGGCAACCATACACAGTGATATACATATTTTATGTCAACATAAACTAACACATAACTGAACACAATGAATGCCAGCCAAAATGCTTGGGGTCCATGCACCGGGCCAGAACAACCCCAATAAGCATCTCATATTCACCCACCCCCAATGTACATCCCTCATAGTACCATTGCTGACTGAAGTCAATGGCTGATCAATGCACAAATTTGGAATGAATATAAAGGACTGAGTGAATTAAGGCAATGAAAATAATTCAACAAACATTATTTAGGCAGGCAATCCTATATCAGTCTCTGATGTCAGAAAGAATCATAGTGAAATCTTTATGAATAAAAAACAGATGAAACAATTAAAAGCAATGCATTGCGATGTCCCAAAAGGTACGACACTGGCATTATAACAAGTACCGTTTCCTAGGGGCACAAGAATGAAAAATCCAGGTTACCCCTTAATAATGATAAGTCACAAAAAACTAGTCATGAATAAAAATTCTAGGCACTGTTAGATGATGTCTTGATAACCAACTAATCAATTCCATCAACCATCAAATGTAGAGATTGCCATACAGAGGACACCAGATGAGAGGGTTTTAAATAATATCATATCCCCATATTGCCACAGAAAATTTGTAAAGCTAAAACGAGAGCAAAATTAAAAAAAATGTACCTGTTGATGCAACACTTAACCACTGGCACTGAAAAGGTTCATTAAAATTTAGCATAAGACATTTTATTTTTTATTTTTTTAAGCTCATGCACCTACTTACTTTATTGAGTGTTTTCCGCTTTTATTCTATTTGGTAAGATGAACTGTAGATTTAATTTTTGGGGTGGTAAAATACATGATTAACTTGTATACTAGAGCTCCTGTACAGTGGAATTCTGCCAACTCTTTATCAAACAGTTCAAGTTATCTCAGCAGAGCAATGGCTGGTGTAATTTCAGCCTCATAATAGCAGCATCCATATATGGCTTTATTTGAAGGTTTAAAGCAGTTAATACTGTTAGAAATCACCACTCTATCCAGGCTGGGTTTTCCAATCAAATTAGTTACATTGATGTTGACTGGATGTCCCAATTATGATGATTATGAGAAAAAATATTTTTTTACAAAACAAAATGCAAGCACTCTTGCTAATGAGATGTGAGCAGCGAGAAACGCAAGTGTTTCCCATCCTGAAGGTATTGCAGATAAGAAAATACTCATATCCTATCCTATTAAAAGACAGCAGGGGAATGTTAATGAAACAAAAATAAATACTTTGCTTCTATTGTGTTATGATTCTTGCAAGTCCCAGGGCAGCACAGTGAGACAGTTAGAGAACACATTGGCACATTACCTTATGGAACATGACATTTTGTGGCAGCTAAATTATCAGTGGGGACTCGTCAGGATGAAATCATTTTTACCTAATGCATATTATTGCAGTTCAGCTGGCTGGTGCTCTGAAATGGTTTGTGCAAACTGGAGGTAAAGTGGTATATTTACCAGCTTATTGTTTCCTTAATGTATCCATCTTTTCAGTCCACTCACCCTGCTTATCACCATGTTCAAGACACAGTAAATTTTAATTGCTCATTTGTATACGATAGTACATAGTAGTCAGACTTGCTCTGAGTGTCTCTGTTATTCAGAGCAGTAGACATGCAATAATATTGCTTCTGGTGAAATTCACTGCATTATTTTCACCAGTATTAACAGTGGGGAATCCACATCCTCCGGGCACTTAAAAAGTTAAACAAAATGCTGAAATATCCTTTGCTTGTCTTTGCAAACTATTTATGTTGTTTTATAAAGTTAGAGGTTGATGCAGAAAGCAAAAGATTAGTAAATCTGGGCCAAAATGAATGCAAACGAAATGCAAAAAAATCTCATTTATTTAACCTTTTTGTGGTTGCTTTATGAAAATCATGAATTTCAGTGACTTTTTGTGTAAAAAGATGCGCAATAAAAATTTTTTTCTTCTTTTTAGAAAAAGTTAATGGTTTGTTAGTGCCACTTGAGATGGTAGAGAAAATCCAGCCAAAATTTCAAAATAAACATTTTATTGAAATTTGAATAAATCGTCATACAACTGTATGAAAGTGGACTTTTTCTACACTCTGCTAGCAAATGCTTTACATTTGTCACATTCTCATGTTTAAAAAAATAAAATTATGGTTTTTACATGTACTGTAGGTCTTCCTATATAAATTAGCATTTGAAAAATAAATGGCAACATTTTCTCTTTTTTTGCACTTTGTATGATTCTGCATAAATTATGCACGAAATATGGGGCAAAGAAACAAGGAACCCTGCAATGTTACATATTTCTGTTTCTGTTCCAAAGCTGGAATTCTATGACATCTCTAGAAGATTGTACTTTAGCAACAAACTGTGTGTTTTTACATTTTAAATACATCAGATATGTGGAAATTATTCAAAACCATGGACTTTCACATCAGGATATGCAGCTATCCTCCTCCTCGTCAAAATAACACCCCATTTATTTTATTGACAAATCATAACAGGTGACAGGAGCACAAAATTGCACCTACAACAATATTTCTGTTTTCTTACATTATTTAAAATAGAACATGCCTGCACTACAATTATTGTAAAAGGAATGAATATAAAGACAAGAGAGAGAAAAAATAACATTTTTGAAAGAAGACAACCAGATGCATCTAACTGGTGATTATTTGTCTTTCGAACCCTAGGCTGTAGCACACACTTCCAAAAAATTGTGCTATAGAGAATTTCTGTAATTTAAAAGATATAAACATCATTGAAAACTAAGGAATTTCCTGCTATATTAAGTAGCTACTGTCATACTATTTTGGAAAAAAGATAACCAGTTGTATTTTTACATTTCCCCCACTTCAAAGAAAACAAAAAAAAAGCAAAGGACTTTCCTGCTGTATTTAGTAGTTACTGTCCTTCACAGAAAAATAGTACCCCATCTGACATGAGTTGAAATACTGTAGGGGGTGCATGAGCATTAAATCTACCACTATTTTTCTGTTTATGTACATATTTGGAATAAGAACATTTGCAACAATATAAAACTTGAAAAGATAGACAAGGCATTTAAGATTGAAAAGAAGATAACAGCCACATCAAATGAGGGGTCACTTGCATTTTTAACCCCAGGCTACTGCATGTAAATGTTTCCAAAAAGTTCATATGAAATAGATATATTTTTATATTTTCACTACATTAAATTTACTAAAATCTTTGAAGAGAATGGGATTTCCTAGTGTAGATACTATCTTCTCATGAAAAATGGAACCCCATTAGTATGGGATGACATACCTTAGGGATCATAGAAATGCCGACCACAACCTATTTGTTTGTTTTTTGTTTTGTTTTGTAATTATATTCCTGGATTAAAATGGTCAGAGCACCATGGCCAACATGGGACTGGCTTCTTCAAGCAGCGATATGGGATCAGGACCTGCTCTATTTACCACCAATAATCCTGCTGCTAGCTGCAGTGATGATGTTGAGGCAGCAGTATCACCTGCTCCAGGCAGTGAAGGTGATTGCGGAAAAGAAGGCCATTCTTCGCCACCTCTCCCCTCAATGAAATCATGGGTATGTGAATATTTTCCCTTGGGGCAGGCACAGTGCAGTTATCAGCAACTGTACTGTGCAGTATTCATGATTGTTATTATTATTATTATTCTTTATTTATATACCACCAACTTAATCCGCAGCCCTATACAATAGGAAATAGACGTACAGAGATATTAAATAATTGAAGAACAGAAGGATTAGAGGGCCCTGCTCGTGAGAGCTTACAGTCTAGAGGAAGGTAGGTTGGATACAGAAGGTGAAAGTGCTATTGGGTGTAAGTGTCTCCTGCCACATGAGCTGCCGGTCAGTGGGTTGTAGAGAGAAGTGCTATTGAGTGCAGTGGCCCAGGGAAGGGGTGGTTCTTGGGGATAATGTTTATGGAGGTAATTGATATGCTTCCCTGAAGAGGTGAGTTTTCAGGGAGCGTCTGAAGATCTGAAGGCTAGGAGCAAGTCTGACGTGGCGGGGGAGGGAATTCCAGAGCTCGGGTGCAGCACGGGAGAAGTCCTGTAGGCAGGAGTGGGATGATGTAATAAGAGCTGTGGAGAGGAGAAGGTCATGTGCAGAACGAAGATGGCGAGTGAGAGTGTATTTGGAAATGAGAGATGAGATATAGGGGGGGTGAGGTGTTAGTAAGGGTTCTATAAGTTAGCACCAGAATTTTGAATTTAATTCTATGTACTAGAGGGAGCCAGTGTAGGGATTGGCAGAGGGGGTTGGTGTTAGAGAAGTGGTGGGTGAGGTAGATTAGTCATGCAGCAGAGTTCATTATGGACTGTAGAGGGGTTAGTCGGGTGAGAGGAAGGCCAGTTAGTAGTGAGTTACAGTAGACAAGACGGGACATGATGAGAGTTTGGATTAGTATTTTAGTAGTGTCTTGGGTGAGGAAGGGTCAGATTCTAGAGATGTTGCGGAGGTGGAGGCATCATGATTTGGAGATTGAATGGATGTGGGGAATAAAGGATAGGGCGAAGTCAAATGTGACCCCGAGGCAGCGTGCTGTAGGGGTTGGTGTGATGGTGGTGTTGTTGATAGGGTAATGTCTGGGGTAGGGCTGGTATGAGAGGGAGGGAAGATAATTAGTTTGGTTTTGCCAAGGTTAAGTTTTAGTTGACGGGAGGACATCCAGGAAGACACAGCAGATAGACAGTCAGACACCTGGGACAAGAGGGAAGGGGAGAGGTCTGGGGAGGAAAGATAGATTTTGGTGTCATCAGCATAGAGATGGTGAAACCCAAAGAAGTTTATTAGTTTGCCCAGAAGTGACTTGAAGGTTGAGAAAAGGCGTTTCAGGTTGGAGGAAAGATTAGAAATTAGAGAGGAGAAGTATGACTGTTTGGCCAGGGAGAGGGCAAAGCTATAGGAACGGAGAATGAATTTGTAGTGTATGAAGTCAGCTGTGGAGCGAGATTTCCTCCAGTGCCTTTCAGCACTGAATGAGCACCTTTGGAGGTATCACGTTTGTCTTGTGTGCCAGGGTTGTAATGGGGTTGAGCGAGGTTGACGTGCAGTTGCAGGTGCAGCTGTGTCAAGGGCTGTTGTGAGAGTGCTGTTGTAGAGAGCAGTAGTTTGTTCTGGACAAGCAAGTGTGAGGGTGGGGTTGAGAAGGGGTTGCAGGGAAGTAGAAAATTGCTGCAAGTCAAGAGAATGCAGATTTCTCCTCATGCCCTTGGTCATGGTGGTGGGGATCATTTTGCATGGTATGCTGAGGTTTCCAGAGGGGAGGTGGTGGTCAGAGAGGGGATAGGGAGCATTAGAAAAGTTAGAGACAAAGCAGATGTTAGTGAAGACCAAGTCAAGGGAGTGGCCGTCATTATGTGTGGGAGAGCAGGTCCATTGTGAAAGGCCAAAGGAGGCTGTTAATGAGAGGAGTTTGATGGCAGGGGGGGTGTTATGGTTCTCAACACGGATGCTGAAGTCTCCCAGGATGAGAGTAGGGACATCAGAGGACATGAAATGAGGGAACCATGAAGTGAACTGATCAAGGAATTGTGCAGTGGGACCAGGTGGCCGGTATATGACAGCATTACGCAAGGGAAGGGGGAGAAGAGGCAAAGTGTGTGAGCTTAAAAGGTAGGGAAGGAGAGAGAGGGAAGAGCGGGGATTACCTGAAATGTATGGTTAGGGGACAACAGGATGCCTACTCCACCCCCCCTCCCGTCTGTTGCCAGGCCTAGGTGTGTGGGAGAAGTGAAGGCCACCATGTGAGAGTGTGTCAGTGGAGGCAGTGTCTGATGATGTGAGCCAGGTTTCACTGACGGCAAGGAGGTTTAGGGAATGAGAAATAAACAGATCATGAAAAGCTGTTAGTTTGTTACACACAGAGCGGGCGTTCCAGAGGACAAAACAAAAAGGGGGGGGATAGGTGATGTGGTACGTTTATTAGATTGTGGATGTTGAGTGTGTGAGTGGGTGTAGCGTTACCGGAGAGAATGGAAGGGGGACCTGGGTTAGGTGAGATGTCACCTGCATCGAGCAGGAGGAGAAGGGACAGGGACATAAGGAGGGAGTGAGATTTTAAGCAGTGGGGCTTTTTGGCAGCAGTTGAAGGAGATGGTAGTGATAGGGACTGGAGGAATGAGAGAAGTTCATGGAAACAGAGAAGTGGTGAGGGAAGAAGTGAGGGTGCAATGTGGATGGAGTGACACTCAGTGTGGACACAGGAGGAGGAGAGCCTTAAGCAGGTGAGAATGGCAATGAAAAAGCGAGGAGCCAAATTGATCTTAATGGGGTCAATGTGTGTGGGTTGAGGAGTTTGTGTAACAGATTGTAGTCCAGGGGAGTGCAGGTGACTTGACAGTCAAGGGTCAATCCAAGGTGCAGGGGTGTAGGTTCCAGTGAGGGTGAGAAGAGTCAGTTGCAGAATTGTGAAGTATTTGATGAGGGTAGGAGTCAATGCAGGGTTAAATGAAGTAGTCCATTAATGATCAGTAGAGGTAGATGTTGTAGTGGTTAATGGTGGTTGGAGAAGAATCATAGACAAGTTTTTTTTGTTTTCTCCACTTCAGCAGTTTAGTGGTTAACTGAGCTGTTTGCAAAGTCGGTCCTGGTAGCTCTGGTTACTTGCATCAGGTGTTCAGCAGTTTTGATAGAAGGTGCAATATCAGTGCTTTGTTTAGGTAGATGTTTCTGTGCTCTGGATCCAGCATGAGTTCTTTAGTTCATAGTGAGCTGTCCTCAGTCCATCCTCTGTACAACTCAGTCTAACTCACTTATGGAGACTTGAAAACCAGGACTTTGGAACCAGGCACACTGCAGAACCTGCACACTACTAGGTTAGAGCCCTTATTTAGGGAATCTAAGCTATGTGAGTATATAGCTGAAGCAAGTCAAATAAATTAGCACATCAGAGAGAGAGAAATGAGTGTATGTGCATGGCAGGCAGAGGAAATAAGCACAGAATGAATTGAAGCAATTTACCTGGACAGAGAGACAGAAGGTTACAATCCACAAACAGGCCAGAGATGATATTCCAAGATTATAGTAGGCAGTTGAAAATTAATAACTGAGGTATAATAACTCAATCTAACTCTCTTATGGAGACTTGAAAACTAGGACTTTGGAACCAGGCACACTGCAGCAGACAAGGTTGTGAAAAAGGGAAAGGAGGGGATAAACTTTGGCTCAACAGAAGCCTTGATAAGACAAAACATTCCTCTAGCTTTGTATATGTTGACAGCCTGATTCCTGCAACAAATATTTACTCAAGGCTTGTTTTTGGTAAGCCTGAGTCCTGCAAAACATTATTTACTCAAGGTTTTTGCTTGGCTAACCTTGCTGTTCTCTGTGTAAGCCTGCTGCTATGCTGGTAACAATTATTTTAAAAGAGATATAAAAAAGGGTACAACTTACAATGTGGGAGATGTGTTTGGAGGTGGTGGACTGGTGTGGTATGAGATATATATTTTGTAACTGGAAACTATAGCGCTCTCGTTGTATATTGTTACATTGTGTCTTTGTACTTGGTAGGAGAGACAGGTTTCCTGAGCAGCTTTAGATTCAGTTTAGAGATTTTGTATACTCTTTCACTACAAATGGTTTTTTATCATATATATATATACATATGTATTCATGATTCCTACAGCAATTATTTCCATTATCATATCTGAGTCAAGCGTAAGCTATCATTATTGTCAAATTATTTATATACATTAATTATTGGTCATAGAAGTGGCCCCAACAGTGGTAGATGGTAGCAGCCATTCATACTCATCATTATTATCATCTTACCTGCTGTTAATAATACGTGTGACCTTGCTTTCTCTGTCATGAGTGGTTTTGTCCACTTCTCCGACCTGATACTCAGACGTTGGTTCATTTTTAAGAATGTCAGTCTGCCAGCATTGCTGCTTGATAGCCGTGTCAAATGATCCTTTACAATATAACCTGCTGCACTGAAAATCCACTCAGACTCAACTCTTGCTGGTGGGCAACTAAGGGTTTCCATGGAGGCTTGTGTCAGTGCCGGCCACACCCATTGATTTTTTTATTGTAACCCATGGGGTCATTGTTTCTGCTGAGAGCATAGCTATCCTGCAAGTATGCTGAAACCATCACACATGCAGTGGGACCACTCCTAGGAGCTACACCAGAGATGTGTTGCCACCAGTGCCACCACCACCAATGTTGGTTATTTGTCGCCCCGCTGAGACAAATGGATTCCCGCTGATGCTGGTATAATCTCTTTGTTACCATCTTTTCCACTATGATGTCTAGTTTTTTACCTAACTTTCTCCCTCTCATTCTCCACAATTCAACCCCCTGCTCGATCAGTAAGCATATCTTAATATTCCTTGACAGAATTCGATTCCCCAGAGAGATGCTTCTGATCATCACTACTTGTTGTCAGAAACTGCTGATGATGCTTTGCAAGAAATTATGTAATTTTGCATTTAAAGAAGGGGCCCAGCAAAGTGGTAAGAATGCATTCCTCATTGCTTTAATGTACACTATTTAAGAATCTTGCTCAAAGCATGCTAACATGTCCTTGATCAGCTGGTGCATGTCTGTGTTGTCATTATGGTAAGATTCCTCAGCCAAGCTCCTGAGTTTTTTCTGCAATAAATATATCAGTGGTAGAATTTCACTTATTTCTGCACCTACAAAACTAACCAGCATGGATGCCTCCTTATACATCCTATATTAGTTGCCATTGCAGAGGTGATAAGATTACTCCCTCCAAGTCTTCCAGTTTTGCATTGTGTACTTGCTAATGGCCTTGTACTGCCCATACAAACACTCTAGCATGCGGAGTTCAATTCTAACTGCCGGGGACCTCTGTTTTTAGATGGTGATGGGCATACCTGGGAACTTTCAGTTGAGGGCTACCCGGAGGGGAGTCCTCTGTTCAGCAGGGGGTGACAAACATGACGCTAATCGTGTCAAAAAGGGGCGGGGCTTGCCGCGAGTGTGGGGGGTCTTAACCCTTTGAGTGCCAGAGTGGTACGGAATGCATTGCAAAGCAATGCATTCCTTACCACTCTGGCACTCAGAGGGTTAAAGGTGTCACACAGAAGGCTGGGGTCAGAAGAACAGGGGGAGAAAAAGCGGATGTGGCAGAGTTTCAGTAGAAACTCTCCACATCCGGAGGAATCTGCCTCTGCCCCAGAGACCCGGTAAAGCTCTGTCAGAACCGGAGTCTCCGGGGCAAATCCGGAGAGTTCCCAGGTATGGTGATGGGGCAGGTTGTTACACTTTTGTATGGAATACAAAGTGTTGTGTGCACTGTACTAGTGGCTAAAATGGGTGCATATTTTGCAGGCATTATTCAGTATCTCTCTGAGGGTTTTGGATTCTGTCAAGAATGTGGCCACAACTAAATGGGCAAAGCAGGGCACATGCACCATATGACCTATTCTCAATGCTGCTATTATGTTGGAGCCATTATCAACAGACATAAAACCAGCTTTTAAACCTTTCCTGTATCTACCTTTATCTACATGCCATTCCTCTATCACCTGCTCTAGTTTACTTAATACATCTACGGCTTTGTGGGACTGTCTCTCAAAACTCTGCATACACAAGGAGTCATTTTGTCTGTGCTCTGTGCACGTGTCCACATATCTGTTGTCAGGTGGATTTTTCTTGCCGTATGTGCTTTCCAGCCCTTTACCCATCACACAAACTAATTGCTTGTACAATTCTGGCACAGCCAGCTTGGAAACCTAACTGCAGCTTGAGATATGCCAGCGAGGAGCTACACATGACATAAGTTCTCAAAATCCTTGGTTTTCAACAAAAGAATACGGAAGCGTGTCCACTGCCAACATCTTGACAACATTGCCACTCTACAGGCGTACTTTGGGATTGTTTTTGGGAAGTTTTTGACTCCTTTCCAAGAACACGGTAAGTGTGGGTTGGCAGTACATGGCAGAAGAACCCTGTAACTCGATAGGTTTAACAACATGACTAGAGGAGGTGATAGAGGTGGAGGAGGCATGTGTGGGCAGTCTATGACTCTTGCCATCTCCTACACTACAGAACACTCAGAGTCATCATACCCCTCTGCAGCAGGAGCCATAGGCATTATTTGGAATGGACTAACTCTTGGCACACTCTATGACACATCAATAACATCATTACTTCTATTATGTGCCCCATAGCCCCAGGGAATTTTTGGAGTGTTTCTGCTGCTGCTAGATGTGGCAACTCTGACCTTTTGATAGTGTGTCTCCCAGTCAGACCTGTGACTGTGCTTCAGGTGGGATCTCATTGAGTAAATGACTAGGTTTGAGCCTGCTTTCCCCCTCCTTACATGCTTATAACACAGACAACATATAGCAACGATTAGCTTTTGAATCATGAGTAAAATATCTCTAATTGTAGACTTCATAGAGTGCGGGGTTCCTGAGGGCTGCTACTACTACTGGGGCTAGATGTTGCTGCAATTGTGCTACAGTTTGGTTTGGCAGTACATGGCAGGAGACCCTGTAACTTGATAGGTTTACCAACATGATTAGAGGAGGTGGTAGAGGAGGCACGTGTGGGCAGTCTATGACTCTTTCGATCTCCTGCAGAACACTCAGAGTTATCATATTCCTCTGCAGCATGAGCCATAGGTGCTATTTGGAATTAACGAACTCTTGGCACACTTTATGACACATCAGTAACATCACTACTTCTATTATGTGCCCCAGAGCCCCAGGGACTTTTTGGAGAATTTCTGCTACTGCTAGTTGTCGCACCTCTGACCTTTTGATAGTGTGTCTCCCAGTCAGACATGTGGCTGTGCTTCAGGTGGGATCTCATTGAGTAAGTGACTAGGTGTGAGCCTGCTTTCCCCTTGCGCACATGCTTCTTACACAGACAACAGATAGTAACATGCTTAGTTTTTGGATCGTGAGTAAAGTATCTCTACTTGTGGACTTCATAGAGTGCTGGGTTCCTGAGTAGTTGCTAATACTACTGGGGCTAGATGTTGCTGCAACTGTACCACAACTGGGTGTCAAAGGTGCAGCAGGCCCAGCAGCGGAGGCACTCATCATAGCTAATGTTGTGGATGTTAATAACCTGTATTGTTTTTTCTGCTGGTTACTCATCACTAGTGTCTGTGGCTGAGTAGGGCTTGTACTTGGAAGCGATGATGCTGCTGATGATGATGGCTGACAGGATGACTGTGTATTTTTGGGCATCTTTGCTTGTCCATGGTCAGACTTTCCAATTGCTTTCTCAAACAATTTATAGACAGACACAATGCTCCTACTGAGTGGTGGAAGGTTAAGCCTTTGTCTTTCAGCTGACTTTCTGGCCATGTCATTATCTCCCTCATTCTCCATTTTATCTCTATCTGAAGAAGAGGAAGATGCTGGAGGGATATAATCTAGATTTATATCATCATCATCAGTCGTCATAAGTCATCCTCAGCATCTCCTGCTGCTTCTTGCCCACTACTGTTATATTTAAACTAAACTAAACTTTTAGAGGTTTCAATTTTTTTTTTTTTTTTTTTTTACATTCACAATTTTCGCTACTATTTTGAGGATAGGCATTTTTGTGCTTGTTTGTCTCACTGTCAGATGCAGCAGTTTTCTTGAGCTGCTACACTTTCTTCCATTAT
Organism: Rhinophrynus dorsalis; assembly: GCA_037306005.1. Taxonomy (NCBI): domain Eukaryota; kingdom Metazoa; phylum Chordata; class Amphibia; order Anura; family Rhinophrynidae; genus Rhinophrynus; species Rhinophrynus dorsalis. The sequence goes on along the minus strand of CM074725.1, from coordinate 143,481,224 downwards.
GCCATCATCAACACTAGAATGTGAGTGGTTATCATTTTCATTGTTTTTAGATGTTTTATTAATAATAATGATGCCAGTGGTGGTGGTGGTGGTGGAACTTTTGGTATGACCTTGACAAACTGCAGCCTCTTCAGGAGGAGAGGGATCACCATCATTTATTGCACACGCTGTAGCAACCATGGCTGCAGTCGGTTTTTGGACTATCATTTTCTTACTGTGTGCATATTTTTTACTGTAAAGTACAAACAATAACTGATGGAGTGAGATGTCTTGCCTTGTCTCTCTACAAAATACTCAAACTTGTCTATTATCAGTCTGATTCAGTCACACAGCTCATGTCAGGGTCCCTGTCACGTATGAACTATAGGGGAATAGGGGGCACAAAGTTAAAAACAAAGAGAGAGCCCGGTGCAGCACTCGGATATGTATATGTACGAGTACCCAAATGTGTATATTTGGATATGCTGCATGAATAGGAAAGATGCATTGGACTGAGGTGCGAGCACCATATTAACTACAGCACAAGACACATATGTGCGCTGTATATCACTACGGTTATAATGGAAAAAAATCTCTATACTATAGAAGGGTGAGACTATCAGCACCTCAGTAAGACCCTGGCCCACTATACATCAACAATGGCGATTTGAGGGGAGACTACTTCTAACGACATTGGAGAGGTAACCTACATCTGAGAGGTTTATACAGTGCTATTCTTGTAATTAATTTAACAATGGCAGAAAACATAAATGCGAAGAGAGATGGAGGTTTATGGGTTGAAGCAGCATTTAATGCGGTGACATGAAACTTGCGCTTTTGATGCAGGGAGAGATTCTCATGTTGCCATTTTCATCAAGTCAGCTTGGTTATTGCGCCTTTATGTCGCACACTCTTTTGTGTGCAACATTTTCAAAGTGAACTCAGAATATGAATGCCTGTTAGTGGGGAGGGTAGATTATTTTTATTATTTATTTATTTATTTATTTATGTATTTATTTATTTTAAAGGGATAGTAATACTTAAAAGTAAAAAAAAATATGTTGTAGGGTTTATCCCCCTGAGTAAAACAAGAGTACCCCCACTGCTGAAAGGTGTTTCATTCAAAAGTTATTAATTTTCAAAGTTGAATTTTTTAGGTGCAATATCACAGTGGCCTGAAATTGTACAGTGGAGCTGTTGCTACACGATCCTATGTACAACTCTGGTCAATTGACCATAAATCTCCATAGGATTGAAAATTAATAACTTTTGAATGAAACACCTTTCAGCAGTGGGAGTACTCTTGTTTTACTCAGGGGGATAAACCCTACAATATATATATTTTTACATTTTAAGTATTACTATCCCTTTAAATAATCTGTGTACATTTGGCTCCTGCTGAGCTGAGTCATATTTTTTATGCTGACATTATACATTTAATTTAAGTTTCCCCCTCCAAATAATGTTTCTTGGCTTGCCATTATGTAGGCTATTATACAAACAAAACATATTTGTAGCCCTAATTTTGGTAGGGAAATGTTCTTGTCTACTGTGAGTCAAGCAAGAAAACAATAAAATGTATAAATCACAGCCACAACTATTATATGTATAAAAACAACAAAACACTCCTATTTCTTGCACCCTCCTATTCCTATCAACAAAAAACATATAATAAAACAGGTACATATTAATTTAAAGTGCCCATGTATATATGGCATGACATAATATAATTTGCTGAATGTAAAAAAGATACCATTAATTAAAACCTAAAAAAATTATGAAGGGACAATTAAAAATATTGTTTGCATATGGTGCATAAATCTCTCCCTAATCTGTAAATAATGCATATATATATATATATATATATATATATATATATATATATATATATATATCCTATATAATAATTCGCTAAATCGTGTGTAACGCCCGACATGCGCAGTAGACACTGCTGCGCGTGCGGCAGTCATGCGCAGTAGAGACTGCCCGCGCCGCGGCTTATACAGAGCTGGGCGCTCCGATGGAGCGTCCAGCTCTGTATCAGCAGTGGCGCGGGCAGTCTCTACTGCTCATGACTGCCCCGCGACCGGCTGCCAGAGGCACTGTGGCCCGTGTAACGGGCTGTTCATCTAGTATATATATAATTGATAAGTGAATTTCAACTGCAATCAGAAAAAAACACTAGTAGATCATAATAATACACATGTAACATAGCAACATAGTTGATGAGGCTGTAAAAAGACATGCGTCCATCAAGTTCAGCCCATGCTATATCTCCCCTGTTGAGTCCGAGAAAGGAAAAAACCTTTAACCCTTTGAATGCCAGAGGGGTAAGTAACGCATTGCAAAGCAATGCGTTGCATACCCCTGAGGCACCCAGAGAGTTAAAGCCATCTCCAATTAAGGCCCAAGGTGGGTCGGAGATAACAGAATATCCCAGAAGAGACATCTAAAATACATTCTTTAATACAGTATAAATGACACATCAATAAGAAACACTTACAGGATTCTCAATAGGTTTCAGCATATTTCTCAGAAGTCCCCATGCATGGTCTTCTGGATATCCCAGTATCTCCAATGCCACTCGATCCTGTCACAACCCCAAGGGTAGGCTGGATCTCGCTGATTGGTGTTGAGAGCAGAGTTAGAGTGCGAAGCTGGAGAACGTTGCCAGTTACCAGAATTCCCTTGATGTGGCCTAGGCCAGATAAAGTTGCTGGCTGCGAAGCCAGATGTCTGACCCCAGTTGAGCCGGGGCCTGGACGAGGATGGGAATAAAAGTAATTTGGTGGAAAGATCCAGCCCCAACGGAGAGGGCTCCTATATGCAGAGTAAGGGAGCACAGCCAAGAGACTCAGTTGGAATGGAGAGGAAGAAAGTTCTACTCATAAGCAAGAGAATGAGTAGATAGAAGTGAGGGAGGTAGTATGCCACCCACAGTAAGGAGCGTGCTAGTACTGCTAACTTAGCCCATCAGGATATAACTGAACTGGGTGCCCCAGATAAGGGTAGAACGCTACCTGCAGTATAGAGTGGAATAATGCCACTACCTAAACCCAGCAAGATGCAACAGAAGTGGGAGTCAAAGATAACAGTAGAACGCTACCCACAGTATGGAGCAGGCTAGTACCACTAACTTAGCCCAGCAGGATGCAACTGAACTGGGAGTCACAATAAGGGTACAACACTACCCAGAGTATGGAGCAGGTTAATACTGCACACTAGCCCAGCAGGCTGCAACAGAACTGGGAGTCACAGATAAGGGTAGAACATTACCCACAGGATGAAGCGGGTTAATACCGTTAACTAGCCCAGCAGGCTGCAACAGAACTGGGGTCACAGATAAAGGTAGAACGCTACCCAGAGTATGGAGCAGGTTAATACTGCTAACTTAGCCCAGCAGGCTGCAACAGAACTGGGAGTCACAGATAAGGGTAGAAAGCTATCCACTAACAGACAGGCAAGGAAACCTCCCCAAGGGCCAACCAAACACTGAAACTTGAGCAGGCAAGAAACTCCACTAATGCTTACCTATTCAATACTGCAGCCCTGTGACTGGGTGCTAGAGGACCAACAACGGCAAGCGGGATAAGACCACTATAATAAACGGCCAGCGGGATATGACAGCTACAATAGACGGCCAAGCTGAAAACAGAGGAAGCTCCGCACTAACCCAGGAGGTAATGGGGGAAGTGTAGATGCTAAGGCAGATCCAACGGGCAATACGCCCCGCGCACTACGCTCGAACACAATAGAAGGAAGGGAATACAACCTCCCTTCTAATGAGAGAGCTAGCGAAGTCAGGAAGCCAAAGTCACCAGGGATAGATACTCAGTAGGAGATAAGCTAAGCTGTAGTCACAAACAAGCTGAGGTCAACAGGAGCTGATATAGCAATGGAAGAATAAGCAAAGACAAGGTGAAGTTCAAAGCCAAAACTCAAACAGCCGGGAGGTTCCTAAAAGACAAGCCAAAGTCAGAATAGCAAATAACGCCAGCAAACTAGCTTGAATAATCGGGCACGGTAGTGCTGGCAGAATGAGACTAAAAAGGGAAGTAAACCAATCAGGAGAAAGGGGAGGAGAAAGACGACCGAGTGGTCCAGGAAAACAAGAGGATAGAGGAGAAGCATAAAGGTCTACCAGAACTGCTAATAGATAGCAGACACCCCAGCAACAAATATTGTAAACCTGACAGATCCTCCAATATTTGCTGTGATGTTGAACACTATACAACTCGTAGCTCTGATGTCACTTAGTCCTTCAATATTTGAACTCATGTAATGTTGAATAATATACAAATCGTACCATTGATATTTTACTAATATTTTGTTGAACAATGTACGACTTGTACCATCAATGTTTGTACTGCTGTAATGTCAAGACACTGTACGACTTGTTGAATCATCCTATAGCTTAGGAGATTGATGCAATGTCCATGAGAAACAATGTTTCTCTATACAGAGATGTAGCCACTAAGGACAGCCTGGGCACAACTCTGTTGAAACCTACAGCCGTGGATGGCTTCAGCCCAACACTACGCATACCTCCAGACTCACCTAGCACAGAAATAACAGCCAGGTCTGGAAGAAACTTACATCAAGGCTGCCCATTACTTCCCAGTTGTCACACAAAATTTTGGGGAATGTAAAGTAAATCTCCTTTGCTTTCTTCAAACAGCCCCAGACTCTACTAGCACAAGATAACAGCCAGATGAGGAAGGGACTCGGATCACAGCTACCTATCTCAATCAACCAAGATTTTGGGGTATTTTGGGTCAACCTCCTTTCTCTCTTCTCCATCCCCCGGAGTCCTCCAGACTCCCGTAACACGGAGAACAAATGCCCTGCCTACAAAATTCCCTAGACTACACTCCAATTTCACTTTATTAGCCTATTCTACCTGCAACATGTGCTGCTTTCTCTCTTGCTATCAAATGTAAATGGCACACTGATGAAAACTGATGTTCATTTTATACTATCCTTGTGGGAAAAGAAGGGAAACTTGCCACGTGGTATTGATATTCAGTCTTACCATTGATTCAATGCAGTGAGCTAGGTGGGAAAAAGCACAGAATCAGCACTTGTCATGAAACATTTACTGCTTAGCAGGAAGTATCATTTTTCACCTGTTTCACTTCTGAGGCATAAGTTTCACCTATACATAGCAAATATAGGTTTTTCACAGAGCAGCTGCAGTACTGCCTTTAACATATCCTCAATGCTGAATCAGGTGTGATTAAGATGTCATGAAAGATATGCCATTTACATGTAACTGAAGTATAACGGGAACCCAAGATGCTGGGGAGTCCTGGGCCGTCGTATCTGAATTCTCCGCTCTCGAGGTCGGCTAGTACCTGTCGAACTGCCGGTCGTACAGGGAACCGCGAGGCCGACACGCTTCCTGGAAGTCGCTTCCCGCATCCTCTGATGCTGAGTCGAGCACATTGAACAGCAGGCTGGCTCGGTTACCGAATCCAAGTCGAGCACCGCTGGTCAAAGTTTGAGGAGCACATTGATCGAATGCAAGATCAGTGGGAACAAGGAGTGAATAGCTCTTGTATGCCTCAGAGGATGGGAGTCAGAGTGGACCCTTTAAACCATCCAGGCAAGCAAGACACACAGAAACTGCTTGCTCCAAACGAACACACTTTATTGCAAAGCATTCTTTTATACACGCATAAACAATAGAACAATGAAACTGCGAGGGGCGAGGGACGTAAGGGCCTGGGGATTATGTATGGACCAATGGATAGAGGAGAGACAGAACCAGGTAAAACCCGACTGGTCTGTTTTTTACGTTCCAGGATCTCAGGGCGGACCTACCCTGCCCCTGAGTGGCCAGACAAGATTGAGTTAGTTACACATGAGTCCCAGTGGGGGGTACAGTCTTAATGAGTCCCAGTACATATTTTGGTAAGCACAGTGGCTGAGTCCAAAAAGCTGTTGAACTAAAAAGTGCGGGCATCCCGCCTCGAAGTCGACCAATCAGTTTGTCGAATACTATCAGGGTCGACTAATTCCGTTGATGCTTCTTCGATGGTCCGCCAACAGGTCTAATGTTCCCACCACCCTGGGATCCTTTCACTGAACATTGAGAAATAGTGAATCCTTAGTCCAAATGTTCGACAACCTTGTTAATCGACCATAGGTTGTGTCCTCCAGGGGGAAATAGTCTTATTTCATACCACACAGCTCAGTTCTTGCCTTTGAGCCATTAGTAACAGCCTACGGCCCATTACATGAAGCATATATTTTACAAATGACTGGAAGACTGCAGTTGCATTACACAATCTGAAGGGCATTACATGATACTCGTTGTGCCCATAGTGAGTAATGAAGGCTGTCTTCCATTTACCTTCTTTTCTTATCCTGATTAAATTGTAGGTGCCCTTGAGGTGAAAATTAATGAAGATAGTCACTCATTTGAGAACCTCAAATAATTCAGAGATCAAGGACAGTGGGTAGCAATACTCCACACTGACTTTGTTCAGACCTCTCTAAAATATATAAGGCCAAAGAGTCCACTCTTTTTGCCCAAAAAGTAGTAAGTAGAACCTGCTGGGGATGAAAATGGCCAAATACACCTTTTGGTGAGGTTTTCATTAATGTCTTCAGCTAAAGCATTATCTCAGGCTCAGAGGATGGTTAAGCCCTTAGATGAAGTGGCTGGCAGAAGTTCAAAGCCAGGGTTGTAAGACAGATAAATCTGGATAAAAAAGGACCAAAAAGCAAAATAGATATGATAATTAGACAAAGAACAAATTGGAAGACCAGTTAAAAATAGGAGAACCTACAGTAACCAATGAGGAGCCACAACCCAGATGTGTCAGATGGCCAACAAAGTCTGGAAACAAAACGCATAATCTCACTCAGCACAGAGAAATTGGCAAACACACAAAAATTTGAAAAAGGTGTCACAAAGGCATGAGATCCCATAGCAACCATAGCTCGCAAGACACGAAGAAAGAGCTATGTGACACTACACCATTAATCCACCATTTACTTTTTTAAGTTACCTGAAATGCGTACCTACTAAAGTGATATATGCTAAAAGACATTAGTTCTCATACCTATCCTTAGGTACCAATACATGTCATGTCTTTAGGATTTCTATGCTTGAGTTCAGTAAGTTACATAAAAAAAAACTGAGCCTCTGATTAACTCACCATTGCTGAAGTAGGGACATTATAGCCTATTAGTGGTCCCTAAGAATAGGTTTGAGTCCCACTGTTATAAGACACAGGCCAAGCAATAAGGAACAGTGGAACAGTAGAACAATGTTAGAGGTATCCATTCCAATTCATTGTGAATCATCTCTACTTATTTATTAATGACATTGACATTCCAGGTTTTTGCAGCAATGTAATACAATTTCAGATTGACTTTTTTTCAGGGGCCGTAAGAGTTAAAGATATCAAAACAGGGATGGAGAGTGTACTGTATATTAAAGTTTGTGACAGTAGTTGCCTGAAGGGTACAAACCATGTCTCCTAAATAAATTGATTTATTTAATTTAAGATTCTCCCAGTTCTGCTTACATAAACGCTTTTCAATATTCCTTTGTAAAATGTGTTCCGATGAGATTTGCACCAATTGTCTACAATTTACTGAAAGCGAGAATACATTTTTAATGCAGCTGATTATGCCAAACCAAGAAGTATTGCTAGACTGAACTCCACAAATCCAAGATGATCTTTGGAAAAGTCTCTTCTGAATGCAAGATAAATGTTAAACACAAGCTGTTCTCAGATAACAGGTAGAAGATTCAACATCTTTAGAATTTAGATTTCCCCCAGTATACTTTCTGTAAAGGATTTCACTTCACACCATGCTAATGTAGAGATCAATATTCTTTCTGTTTTTCGTTAGGGCATATGCAGCAATCTCTTGGCATCTATGTTGAAGATCAATAAAATATGTTTCATTATAGCACTGTCCCCTGAAGGCACCTCTTTTCCCATCTGGCACACATTAGGGATGTATCCTATTGTTATCCTAGGTTCCACCCCGCACCTTGGAACCTTTCCATATATTCAGCAAAAATCAAATACATCTTCCTGCAGCTGACAAAACAAAGTTCAGTCCCATCCATCTAGCCATATATTTTATGCATGTTGCTGCCTGCAGATGTAACTGTAATTATTACTTCACTTTAAGGGAGTGTTGACATGTTCTGTGCATGTTTCACATTTATGGGGGATACTGGATTTAAGACAATACAGGGCAGCAGCAGATAACAGGTTGACACAATGTTGCAGGTGCTTAACTTTAGTCATAAATCAAATGCTTCACTCAGATCTTTTCTTTGGCCTGACTCCATATTTTTCTTTGTAAAAAAAAGTATTTTCAAATGTGGCAAAAAGTATCCCTATGAAGATAATCTAGGAGAATGAGACCTGCATATAAACAGATGTCATGTACTGGCATACAGATATTACTTGCAGATTTTGTAATTCTAACTAGATATAAAATATATTTGAAAGGGCATACATTGAGCAGTATAATAGACTAGTGAGACTTAAAAGAGAAGTAACATTTCCTAATAATAACATTATACTTTCGTTACTATTGCCAGGTCATTTTAATGGCACCTAGCAATTTTGCTCTTGTGTGTCTTTGTTCAAGAGGTAACACCATCAATCAGTCCTGGATGTCGTGTCTATGTAGTACACAAACTCCACCTACTGTGCATGATAATCTTAACCCTTTAAGGACTAGAGGAGTGTGCAACACATTACACTGGACACCCTACTTGTCCTTAAAGGTTAGGTAGACTTGTACACTCTGCCTGCTTAAAGGGATAGTAATACTTCATTTTAACTTTATTTTATTTTGTAGGCATTAAAAAAACATGAAGAATGATATGTCTTATCTCTCAAACCTTTATGGTTTAAGAGATATTACCAAGCAAAGTTTCTCCTGCCCGCCCCTTTTGCCTAGTGTAAGCCATCTCTTCTCAGATGTGGAATGCAGTCCATAGACTGGACAGATAACAGCAGGGGACAATCTTCTTTATATGACAACAATGAAAGCACTGCCCCCCTTGACAAGCTTTTCAGGTTTTTCCCTTATCTTAATTGAAGATTGTCCCTCTGTGCAATCTACCTGGGCACCTCCCATCTGCTTTGGCTGAGGAGTGTTACATCAGTAAAAGGGGCGGGAGGGGGATAATTTGTCATTGAATTACTCTTGAACTACAACTCTGACAGAACTGAAATAACACTCTCCAAAGACCAAATACTATGAAGATTAATTAGAGCTGCTTTTATTATGAAACATTACTATCCCTTTAAGTTAAAAAAAACAACTGTCATGTCCACTTTGGAGATCTTAGTGAATAGGCTCTATAGAATAACATAGGAACTGGAGAAGCGATATCACTGGAGAAGTCATCTCCATTTTATCACACCTTAGTGCATAATCCCTGTTATCCCTTGAACAAAGGCACAAAGGCAAAATTCATAGGTGTCATGAGGATTTTCTGGCCATAGTAAGATAAGTGGTGGTTATATTAGGAAGTGTTGCTTCTCCTTTATAACAAGATATTCATATATAAATGGGCACACTTTAACAACACCATACATTTAAATACAACTTAACAAATTTTTATAATAATCTGAATATCTTTACCCCTTGAATTCTAGGAACATCTCCAATGCATTTCATTGGAGACATCTGTAGCATCCAAGGGGTTAGTCGGACACTTATACCCCCATACACGTTTACAAAGTATAAAATCACATAAAGTATGTGTTAGTACTTATTAAGGCAGAATCCATCAAAATGGCAGTAAGAGCAGAATATCAGACACATTGTGATTCAACACAATCATTGACAGATACCTTATGTTGTTTCTCAATAATCAATGATATTCATTGCCTACAGGGCTGGATTTTTCATTAGGCAGAGTAGGTAAATTCCTACAGCACCAAGTCCTGAGAGGCACCTCAACTGTGAAGTTTCATTTATTTACTAGTTTACATAACCATTGGTGTCCATTAATTAACCCTTGAACGCTAGAGTGGTCTCTATCACTTTGTGAAGAGGAAGACCTCTCTAGCTGGAGACCTCTCTAGCAGTCAATGGGTTAAGAGCTTTTTTTTGTGCTTGTTTGTTATACGATGGTTATATTTTCTGTGCCAGGCAACAGCTGGTGGGGCTAGTGGTGGGTCCAGTGAGGCACATGATAGTGGTCAGGGGTGGGGTTAAAGGTACCTTTGTCTTTGCCTACATCATAAATTAGGTTGAAAAAATGACACAAGTCCATCAAGTTCAACCTTTGCCACATAACACTGAAAAATTAGAATTATATAAGCCTTCCTACCACCAAAATGTGCATTAGTCTACTTACCGGGACGTCCTCTTTTACATAATAATATACAGTATAACCTTGTATGTCCCATCTTGGTAGAAATGCATCTAATTTTCTCTTAAATGTATCCATTGTATCTGCCATTACCATATCCTTGGCCAAATAAATTCTAAATTTAACAGACCTTATTGTAAAAAACATTGCTCTGCTGAAGTTGAAATTTATTTTCCTGTAATAGTAAGTGATGGGCCCTACTTATTTGATCGGTCCTTGGAATGAAAAGCTCGCTAGAAAGATCCTTGTATTAACCTTGCATATACTTAAGAAGATTCCCTCTTAGGTGTCTTTTTTCTAGAGTAAATAAACCAAGTTTGGTTAAATGTTCTCATACTTCAAATACTTCAGTACTGAACCCTGAGGTTCAACACTCTCAGCTTTACTGTTCAAGGATGGTTTTCCATTTACAACAACACACTGTTACCTATCCTTCAATCAATTTCCTATCCAGTTGCAAAAGTTATCCTTTATGCCCAATTTCCTTATTTTAAACACCAGCCTCCTGCAATAATTAAATAAATGAGCTAGGAGAAAAAGGTGGAAAAACTGTACTTTTCTCAGGAAATTCTTCACCAAGAAGCAAATGCCATAATTCGCCAACACTGGTTTGAGGTGAACATATTTGCCCATTCCTACCAAGCACCCAGAAGACAACATACTGTTCAACAACTGATTATCTATTCTCCTAATAATAGGGTCCCCTATTACCATCACCTGCCTTGATTTTGCCTACTCAGCATCCCACCTAAATTGGAAGAAGAACTGTTCCCCTAGCTGCTATGGGAATCATCCTTTTTCTAGGGACACCTGATCCTGATGTGTGCAAATATAATGTCTATTACATACTTTAGCTCCTGGTCTCTTCACAGTGAAGATCTATAATTTTGTACTGTGCTGTTTGTTCCTGGATTCCTACATCCTCTAGCAACTCTCTATAAACTGGAACTGTATACATCTTGCTGCTAAATTGCCAATGCCCTCAAGCATTTTGCTAGGAGCTGCAGCTGTTCCTCATCTCTCAGCTTTCTACTGGTGCACCCTAGCAGTCTTCCTAGGTATTGCAGAAAATAGTAGCTCTCCCTTGTTTTTTGCACCATCTTCTTTTACATAGCTTTCCTGTGTCCTTTAAATATATTTTATATATACTATCTGTCTGTGTGATACTAACCTCTCTCAGAGCTGGGAATATCCACCTTGCTCTCTCTGCTATTCACTCTAACTTCTAATTCTGCAGACCCTGACCATTGATGCTGAGGAACTAGTACTGTGCAGTGCTCCATTTTAGATACCTAAAAAAGCAGTTAGCCGTGTCAGTGAATTTTTGATCAGCTGTTCATATCGAGAGCAAAGGATGCTGATAAGAAAAGAAACACTAACCATCCTACAAATCCTATATTATAAAAGGCCAGAAAGTTTGTCACGATGCAGTCATGTGCAGTAGAGACTGCCTGTGGTCGGCCTGTCTCTACTGCATGGAGCAGTGAGGTAACAGCATTACGCAGGGCAGGTCTGGGTGATGTTAAGAGGCCAGTCCTGCTCTGCGTACTGCCGTTACCTCACTGCTCCAGGCCCGTGCACATGGGCTTTTACACTAGTTTCATATAAATCACATGTAAAAGATAGTAACGATGCATGTAAAACACATCGAAAAAATAGCCAAAATGTATTTCTTTTATTCAAATGATTTGACTACTACAAAACTGAATTTAAAAATCAAGTTTTGTGAAACTGCAGTAAGTTTTACTTTTACAGCCATACCTCCCAAGTGTCCCTCTTTAGGAAGAACTGCCCCCATTTGAGACCAAAATCAAGCTGTCCTTTTCTCAAACACTGACGTCCCTCTTTTTAGGAAATCAGACTGTATGATCTGTATATAACTGTATTATATTGCTCCAGAGGAATAAAACTCCAATTATTGGGTATTTTTTTTACTTCCGTATATGTGTTATTATTGTTGATAAAATACTTTGGTCTAAATCATTGTTCTAAATCATTTTTCAGATCCATTTATTTCAATAGATCATGAAACAACCTATAAATTCTTGATAGTGCCCCAACCACACCCAAGTCACACCCATAGCAACACCACTTAAACAAAGTGTCACTCTTTGGCTCTTTGAAATGTTGATAGATATGTTTATCTGTTATTAAAAGTGAACCTGTCATCTTAAAGAGGACCTGTCACTTTTGCATATCCTCCTCTCAGTGGGAGCCACTATCTTGACAGCATTTGCGTGATTAATTTCCCCCATTAATTTATTCAAGCCACCTAGTGGAAACTGTTTGTATTGTAATTGAGAAATATACATTTTTGAGAAATTAACTCTCAGTTGCTGGATTAACCTTTAACCCCTTGGATACCAGCTAGTCCAATGTTTTGCTTTGCATTCAATTGAATAAACACCTAATTAAATGAGAGAGATTATTTACTTTTTGGATGCCATGCTCGGTGCCCATGGCATTTATTTAAAACTGAAGCAGCCAGAGTGCAAGAGATCACTTAACCATTTAACCCTTTCAGCTCTAGAGGGGTGTCCAATGTTATGCTTTGCAATATATTGGACATACCTCTGGCACTCAAAGAGTGAGCAATGCATTGTTTTGCAATGCACTAAAAACCTCTCTGGTCTTTAAATGGTTAAGATGAACATGTGCAGTGAGTGGACTCTGTTTCTTGTGATAATGTTATCAAATGTCATGTCTAGCTCCATGGATCCAACATCCAGGACTGATTGAAGATGTTATCTCTTAAAGGGATAGTATTGGTTACTTTTAGGAAAGCTTAAAAGTGTAACTATTAAAAATATAAATGCAATGACCTACCTTCCATCTCTCAAATATTTATACTTTAAGAGATATAAGCTGCTAAAGTTCTCCCATAATGCCCCTTTCGTTGAAGTCAGCGCTCTAGCTGACAGAAGGAGATCCTGGTCCCGGAATCGGCCGGTGGCTCTTCAACAGAGCCGGAATAGAGCTATCTAGAAAGAAATACTTCATTGGAATGGTCTACAAAGTGTGCTTGCAAACCAGGCACACTTTGTAGACCGTTCCAATTAAGTATTCCTTTCTAGATAGCGTTGTTTTGGCTCTGCTGAAGAGCCGACGGCCAGTCCTGGGACCAGGATCTCCTTCTGTCAGCTAGAGCGCTGACGTCAGTGAAAGGGGCAGGAGGGGGAACTTTAGCAGCTTATATCTCTCAAACTATACGTGTTTGGGAGATGGGAGGTAGGTCATTGCATTTATATATTTAACAGCTACATTATTAACCTTTCTTAAACGTAACCAATACTATCTCTTTAAAAAAGGGAGCAAGGAAAAAAATCAGGATGTCATTAGGACTGTCTGTCTTTAGTAAGGTTACAGGGGGGTTATTATTAGGGGTGTTACTTCTCCTTTAACAGAAACAAAGTGCCCAGTAGTTTAGAAAGCATTAAACACGCCTCCATTTTAGGACCAGTAGGGTGTGCAACACTTTGCAAAGCAATGCATCGCACACCCATCTGGTGATCAAAGGGTTAAAGTGTAATTATTGAAGAATTTTAGTTCATTCAGAGCCTGCAGCAGCAAGTATGTAATTTTCAACTAACACTAGAGGCTGCTCTGCCCTTATCTTAACTGCCGCACAAGTTCTGATTAATCTGTCCTATTTTAAAAGGTACACATCTGAATAATGTCTGAGGCAAGCTTTTTTCTATTTATCTTTCAAGAACTTTGTAGATTTGTCAGGAACGACTCGCTGAGTTTTCAAGTCATTAATATGGAACTTGTTTATAAAGAGATTAACACTGATGGAGTAGATTAAAAATAGAATAAAAGTCACTTGGTTTTATTGACATTGACTCTGAAGCAGTTCAGCAATGTTTGACCAGGGCCAAATTGTCTATTAGCCAGAGTAAGCAACCATCTTAGAAGTAACATTTTGAAGACTGCCTCGGCCATTTAGCCACACTCACCATGCTTATTTGTAGGTGTTGCTAATACATTCTTTATATATTAACTAGTGTAAAAGCCAGTGTACACAGGCCAAGACCCAGGTAATGTTAACCCTTTGAGTGCCAGAAGGGTACGCAATGGATTGCAAGACAAGAGAAACCCAGTCTGCTAGTATGTTGATGTGCGTAACACCTGTGTCCTAGGGTCTGGGTGTGGGAAAATGTGCACATTGCCCCTGTCCCGTCACCCTCAGAATACCCATCCTCCTCTGACCTTTGCCTCCATTACCTCCCCACTAGCTGATATGCAGTCTGTAGATGTGAGGATCTGGATGTTTGTATCATCCATTGCACATTGTGTGGTGTCCTGGCCATATTCGGCAATGTGATGGAGAGCAACTGAATCAGGAAGCATCTGCATATATGCCATCCCACTGAATATAATGAGCTGGTAGTAGGGATGATTCATTATTCTTCATAGGTCTTCTTGACATCTCATGTTCTTAAAGTAGTGGGCAAAGGCCATAGTGACAGAGTAGTACTTGATTTCATTATGGATGGTGGTTGTTAGCTGTTGACCTGTGGCTTAATATGAGAGTAGGTGTGTCATATCAGTTGTTGTTATACATCCCAGTCCTTCCGCTGTTTCACACTGTGCATATTGTAATTGCTGATGATAAGGAACAGTTCATCCCTGCTCTCAAGGCGCAACAAATTATATTCCATCACACCTATGATTTTAGATGAAGTACAAAAGAAAAAGCATAGTTGGCCAACTTCTTCTCTCTAGATGCCCCTGAAGTGGTATAGTGGCTTGTTGTGCTGTTGCTGATGCCTCAAAGGACTAGGGCTAGTGGCAAGTGGCACCATCATCGTGCCACTGCCTGATTCATATCAGTGCTGATGATCCCAGTCCTATGCAGTAGCATAATCCTCCTTCTGCTTCAGCAAATCAGCAACAAAAATTACAGATGTAGCAAATGCCAGGATGTCACTAGTGGCATTTGCTACAACCATCTAGTATTAAGCCAATAGAGCATACAATTTATTTTCCAGGGCTTGTTTTTTGCAAACAATGTTTCAGCCTTTTCTTTCTGTAAGTATTCTGCTATACTAACAAATATTTTAAAGTGATAAAAAAAAGAAAAATATATTTACGTTGCATATGACAAATATGTATGATGGTGGTGGTGTGACTAATGTATATATGGTAGATGGTTTTGTCTACTTCTGCTACCTGTTACTTAGATTGTATTCAATGTTAGTTTATTTTTAGAAATGTAAGTCTCCCAACAGTGCTGCTTGATAACAGTCTCCTATGGCTATCATTGTAACTAGCTACACTGAAAACGCTCTCAAACTACACTCTTGCTGTTGGGCAAAATAATTAGTTTACTCACTTATCTTTTATGTTTCGGTGCAAATGCCTTTCAGACCACAGATGACATCTGATGAAAAGACCTGTAGAGCTCTCAGAATTTATGTGCTAGAATACCTTGTAAGCCTGACAGGTTATTGTTATAAAAGTAATACAAACTATGTAAGTTGTTCTCACTTTAATCAATATACAGTATATACAATCACTCTATAAAATGCATTTGTGGGAATGTACAAAATTGTGCTACTATGCTAAATTAAATGCAGGAGTCATTTTGTGTGTTTGTGTTTGTGTGTGTGCATGAAGGGTGAGCCAGTCAGGGGCACAACTACTGGGTTACAGATAGTGTAGTTGTACTGGGACCCAGCATCCAAGGTGGCCCAATTTTTCCAGGGTCCAGTAGGTTCTAGGTATGCATCTGTGAAGATATTTTTTGTTAGACAGCCCAAAACAATATTTGCATGGTACCTTCCATTGACTAGTTTGTTCTCTGTGTTAGGAAAGTCTGTGGATGCTGGGGGAGTGTGAAAAGAGAAAGAAAATTTATCCAAAATGCCCCAAAATATTTTGTGTGATTGAGACAGGTAGCTGCATTCCACGTACCTTCCCAATCTTGCCATCATCACTGTGTTAGGGGAGTCTGGGTGTGTGTGAAGGGAGCTAAGGAGATTTATCCCAAATACTCCAAACTTTTGTGTGACTGACTGGGAAGACAAAGGCAGCTGTGATTGAAGGTTCCTTTCTGTTGGCTGTTCACTGTGTTAGAGGAGTCTTGGGGGGTGAAGGGAGCAAAGGAGATTTACCCCAAATACCCCAAAATGTTGTGACTGACTGGGAAGACACACAAAGTTCCTTCCTGATCTGGCTGTTATCTTTGTGTTAGGCTAGTCTGGGGATGTTTGTGAAAGAGCAAAGGAGATTCCCCCCATATACCCCCAATATTTTGTGTGATTCAAAAGACACAGGCAGCTGTGATCCATGTTCCTTTCTGTTGACCGTTCTCTGTGTTAGGGTAGTGTGGTGGGGACAACAATGATAGGGACAATTAATGAAAAAGTAAAACTATAAAAATGTAAAAGATATTATAATAAAAAAAAAATGAATGGTAATAGGGACCCAGATGTGAGCTGAGATTGAGGCAGACAGACACTAGAAAATTTAGAGTGTTTTGTAAAGTGAGAGACATCACATACACAATCAGTTATGTGGTGTATGTCACTGTTTTAATAATGTCAATCAAATATATTGGGGCAGAGGTAGAGCAAAAGGAGTAGTCACAGTGTAGTGAGCTGTTAGTAAAGTGCTAGTCCAAAACTGACTACAGCCATTCTCCTGAAGAGGCTGTGTGTCAAAGTCAGTCAAAGTCAAATAAAAAGCTTCACCACCACTAGTAATATTAATACATCTTCTAAGAACATTGAAGATGACAATTCACATTCTAGTTTTGACAGCATAACAGATGACAATGTAGCAGTTCAAACAACTGTTGTGCCTGACAATGAGAGTAAAAGCATGAATCCTCAAAGATGCAAAGAATATGCTGAAAATCCCTGTAACAGGAAAAGTAAAAAGAAATTACTGGACACATCAAAAAGCCAAGAGGAATATAAAAGCAGTTGGGAAGATGTGATGGACGATGCTGGGGATGACCAAATTTTTGAAAATGATCCTCCTCTTTTTCAGATACAGAAAAGTTGAGAGTGTGAGAGATAATGACATGACCAGCTGAAAGACAAAGGCTCATTCTTCCACCACTGAAAAGGAGTGCTGTGCCTTTTTTATAAACTGTCTAAGAAATCAATTGGAAAGTCTGACTCTGGCCAAGTAAAGATGTCTAAAATTCATAATCATCCTGTCATTCATCTTCAACATCATCATTGCTTCCAAATCCAACCCCCACCCAGCCACATACACTAATGTTAAGTAACTACCAGAAACACAGGTCAACATCCAATCCGACCCTAGCTATAATGACAGCTTCTGCTACTGTTGGCAGTGAAGCTCCTTTTACTCCAACTAGTACAATTGCAACACTGAGCCCCAGTAGTGTTAGTAGCCCATCAGGAACCCCTTAATGTACAAAGTCTACAGTGTGGCGATACGTCACCTGATGCACTGGGAGACACACCATCAAAATGACAGAGGTGCTAGCTGAAGAAGAAGCACTCCTAAAAGTTCCCGGGGCCTGGGGCACATAATAGAAGTGATGTTGAAATGTCAGAGAGTGTGCCAAGATTTTATTCATTTGAAATAACACCTATGGCTCCTGCATCCTCGGACTATGTCTGAGCGTCTGTTGTGGGAGATGACAAGAGTCATAGCTGCCCAAAAATGTTTCTAAATACCTGTCATCATTATCACAGAAATGTATTTCATGTGTCTCAGGGGCAGCAGTATAACAATTGTGGTGGTAGTGAAGGTGGTGGTGGCAGAGGCACATTTCTATGAGACTTTTTCCAGAGAATGGGTTGGTAACTGATACACACACAAACACCATTTAGCTCCTAGAAGTGGTCCCACTGCATGTGAAATGGTTTCAGCATACTTGCAGGATAGTTATGTTCTCAGATGAAATAATGACCTCATTAACTACTGCCAACCAAAACGGTGTGCGTGGAAACCCTTAGTTGCTCACCAGCAAGTGTGCAGACTGAGCTGGTTTTCAGCGCAGATGGTTATATGGTAAATGATGGTAGGACACAGCTATCAAGGAGTAGTGTTGGGAGATATATATTTCTGAAAATGAACAAACATCTAATACCGTCTATCAGGTAGCAGAAGTGGATAAAACCAATCATGATAGAGAAACCGAAAGCACATGTACTGTTATCGGCAGCACTGCGGATGAGGAGGAGTGATTTGAAGGGTTGCTGCTACATATCACTGTTGGGACCACTGCTAAGATCAGTGATTAATTTTTTTGAATAATATAGTCAAAATGGAAGGTCAAAGTGGATACAAAGATCATAATACAAATAATTTGTCTAGCATTCATTTATATGAATGAGGAAGCTATATATACATTAATCACGTTGCCACCACTACCACCACATCCCATACATGTGCCAATTTTTAGTTTATATTTTTTTGTATGTCTTTAAAAATAATGATTAGTAATAGCATGGCAGCAGGATAACAGAAAGAAAATAAATATAAATATATTAATTTTGACAGGCTTACTGATCCTGGAACTTTAACATTACAGCAGGTTGGGCTTGAAAATAATTGATTTTGGGCTTCAAACAAAGCTAGGCCTAGAAAAATTGTTGTATGGACAACTGGCAGTTTACACTGAAACATGTATTAAAAATATATATGCATGGATTGTTGACAATCAGGAATATACCTGTCACCAACTAAACATACATGCAGGGTCTTAAACCTGTCCCTGCTTAGGTGTGTACCGTCTATGTCTTGACATCCTCCACCGTCCAGGTAAGTCCCAGGTTACGATGTCCAATAATTGGATCTCCAGATTTAGTCCACAATGCTTGTAATAACACCAAAAATAAAAAAAACAATAAAAAATGAAAATAAAAGAAAAAGAGCCGTTCTGTATTGTATGAAAAAAGACACTGTAGGGGTACGCATTTCGCAGCTCCTGCACTGCTTTATCAATCTAAGTTGCCTATGGACAAATGCTAAATGAACAAACAGAATGGCTACAAACAGATACAATTTAAACTAAGACATTCGATATCCTATTGGTCTAATTTACCAACAGTGTCAATACCAGAGTAGAATCACTCACAAATATCAAACTGTGGCAGACTCTATCCATCGAACCTATAGTTACAAAATATCAAGAACATATTGGGAATGAAACCGCGACCACAACCCACATTGGAGTGCAAAACAAATATTAACCACAGATCGCAGCCCCATTTCAAACATTCTATCAAAGAACACTCTGGTAATCATGTCAGAACTTTTTCCACCTTTAATGTGACCTATAACATGAACAATTCAATTGCAAAACAAACTGAAATCATTGAGGGGGAAAAATAAAAAATAAAAACTCACAATAACCTAGTTGCATAGGTGTGCACACCCTATTACAACTGGGGATGTGGCTATGTTCAGAATTAACCAATCACATTCAGTCTCATGTTAAATAGAAGTCATTACACACCTGCCATCATTTACAGTGACTCAGATTAATCACAAATAAAGTTCAGCCGTTCTAGTAGGATTTTCCTGACATTTGCTTAGTTGCATCTCAGAGCAAAAGCCATGGTCCGCAGAGAGCTTCCAAAGCATCAGAGGGATATCATTGTTGAAAGATATCAGTCAGGAGAAGGGTACAAAAGAATTTCCAAAGCATTAGATATCCATGGAACACAGTGAAGACAGTCATCATCAAGTGGAGAAAATATGGCACAACAGAGACATTACCAAGAATTGGACGTCCCTCCAAAATTGATGAGAAGACAAGAACAAAACTGTTCAGGGAGGCTTCCAATAGACCTACTTCAACATTAAAGGAACTGCAGGAATTTCTGGCAAGTACTGGCTGTGTGCTACATGTGACAGCAATCTCCCGTATTCTTCATATGAATGGGCTATGGGGTAGGGTGGCAAGACGGAAGCCTTTTCGTATTAAGAAAAACATCCAAGTCCAGTTGCAGTAACAAACATCAAGTCCCCCAAAAACACGTGGGAAAATTTGTTATAGTCTGATGAAACCAAGGTTGAACTTTTTGGCCATAATTCCAAACGGTATGTTTGGTGCAAGAACAACACTGCACGTCACCCAAAGAACACCATACCCACAGTGAAGCATGGTGGTGGCAGCATCATGCTTTGGGGCTGTTTTTCCTCAGCTGGAACCTGGGCCTTAGTCAGGGTGGAGGGAATTATGAACAGTTCTAAATACCAGGCAATTCTGGCACAAAACCTTCAGGCATCTGTTAGAAAGCTGGAGATAAAGAAGAAGTTCACCTTTCAGCACAACGACCCAAAGCACACATCCAAATCCACAAAAGCATGGCTTCACCAGAAGAAGATTAATGTTTTGGAATGGCCCAGCCAGAGCCCAGACCTGAATCCAATTGAACATCTGTGGGGTGATCTGAAGAGGGCTGTGCACTGGAGATGTCCTCGCAATCTGACAGATTTGGAGGCTTTTGCAAAGAAGAGTGGGCAAATATTGCCACGTCAATATGTGCCACGCTAATAACCTCTTACCCAAAAAGACTGATTGCTGTAATACAATCAAAAGGTGCTTCAACAAAGTATTCGTTTAAGGGTGTGCACACCTGTGCATCCAGGTTATTGGGAGTTTTTTATTGTTTTATTTTCCCCCTCAACAATTTCAGTTTGTTTTGCAATTGAATTGTTCACATTATAGGTGGCATTTTAACAGGGGTGTGTAGACTTTTTATATCCACTATATATATTATATATAAAAGAAGACTTTGTGCCTGGAAAAACACATCCGGGGTGGCAGTAAGGAGGAGTTACTGCTCCCATTGGGTGATTCTATGAGGGAGTTATTTTCACAGGCGTTGCAGGGGCCCCTGCAACTCCTGTGAAAATCATGCAGGGAGTTGGCCCGCCCCAACTATCCAGCCCTCCCACCACTATCAAATTGAGAAAAAACAAAATGGCTGCCACTCGCTCCTACGCCACAGAGACACACTCAAGTCACACACACACACACACACACGCACACAAGCCCCATACACACACACAAGCCACACACACACACACGTAACTTTCACCTTACATTATTTAACATGGTGAAAGAAAGGGTTAACATGTAGTGTCGGCCGCATTTGCTCTTACACTTTGTCCATTGCTCCACACATACAAAGTGTAGGCGTTCCAGGTTCCACATACAGGGTGCAGAGTTCTGGGCTGCCAGAGTGCCCCTTCACATGCAGATCTCGTAAGTATGTATATATATATATATATATATATATATATATATATAATGTCTGTCGTTACACACATGCATGTTACTTACGTATTATAACTTCTGGTCACATACACCAGTGGACAGTTCCCACAGTGTTTAGCTCTCTGGCTTCTATACATGGTGGCCGTATCTGCTACTACCGCCTTCAAACATGCTAAAACATGTAATGGTTTGATTGTACTACAACTCCCATAATCCTTACACACCTTCAGTGGGCGCAATTAAAACTACGTTTTTAGCACACTTCATTGCCTTTATTACTCACTGTGAAGTCGATATCATGAGCACTGAAGGCAATGAAGTGTCCTAAAATTGCCGTTTTAATCGTGTCCACTGAAGGTGTGTAAGGATTATGGGAGTTGTAGTACAATCAAACCATTACATTTTTTAACATGTATCTTCGTCCTGCTGGATGATGTGCTTGAAGGAAGGGGCTCCAGGATCGCCATGTCCTGGTGCTGGAGGATCGAAGCTCCGCACTGGTCCCTGCTGTCTCTTGTGCTTCACTTGCATTGGCGGAAACAAGGATGTTCATGTACCGATGAAATGCAGCTTCCCCATTGGCCCTAGACGCGGCCTTCTCCTACACCCGTGTTATTTCCGTCCAACAAATATGACCTGCCGCTAAGTCACCATCACCTTGCACCGGCTTCATATAAAAGACTGCTTCACTGGATGTGTGAAGTTCACTTGTAATCCAACTTGTTTCCGTAGACCCTTCACTCTTTTCTGAGGAAGGTGGAAGGGCCCAGCGAAATGTGTTGAATTACAAGTCAACTTCACACATCCAGTGAAGCAGACTTTTATATGATGCCGGAAAAAGCTGATGGTGCTGCATAGTTTGCTTCCAACATAAATCTACCATTATACTAAAAACTTATGGACACAAGTGACATTTATCCTACCCAACATGAAGATCGCCATCCAGCTCAGCCTGAATCACTGGCATGTGCTGCCCTATCCATGGCTTCTTTGAACATAATGGCTTTCTGTTTGTGCTGCTGGAGCGCCTTACTGGAGCTGCATAAAAGTACTAACAGACCCACAAGCTCCTTACTACCTGCAGCACACATTCTCTCTTCTGTATTTCCTTATGACCCACTGCATTACAGCCCCGTTGTGTCTGCACCTACTCACAGGCGAGCCAGTGAGGACACACACACACACACACACAACTGGCCTGTAACTCAGTGTGTCATAATACATGAGAAATGGGGAAAACAATTATACTTTACACAAATAATGTTAAGGCACCTACTGACTTGAAAACCATTGAACACATAAGCCAATCAATGGGTTAAAATGTTTATGGTACATCACTGATCAGCCCATAGATGGGAACTCTCCGGATTTGCTCTTTTCCTCCTATCCCATCTTATTCTTTACACTTTTTTTTAATTTTCCAGCTCTGCCCCACTCACAATTAAGCCCCACCCCCTTTTGAGACAAATTGCGTCATTTTTCTCTCCCATCGGCAGAGCAGGACATCTTCCCAGGTATGTTGATCAGGAGTTCATGCATTCAGGAAGGCCTCATGTTAATACATCCATTTCTGTTTATGTAGATGACTTCTAACAACATTGCCATACTCTTAGTAATACTCTTAGTAAAGACTTGCGTCCATATTTTTTTTCATATTTAAAGGAAAAATACTTATAAAACAAAGTGCCAATTTAACACAGCTTCTCTCTATAACTGTTTTCTCACAATCCCTTCCTACTCTGACATTTTGCTCACTTTCCTCATCTCCTCCTCACAACCATATTCCCTCATGGTTGCCTTCCTGCCTCTTTTCTTCTTCACCCCACCTTAAACAAAATATTTGCCTACCATTTCACTTAGCCAACATACCTACTTAAAAATCATACAAAATGCATGACTCCCTATAAATTATCGTTAATTTTTCCAACTGTCTCCCCCATGTGTTGGAGATGTAATGCAGATGTTGGAGATCATAAACACTTGTCCCATCATAAGTGATTTCTGGTCTCAAATTTTGAATCACATAAACACGGCTTTATCTCTGGATGTTCCTAAAGACCCTATGGTTTGTCTTTTTTTATATCATCATCATACCCTCTCTCCATCTCTCTCTAAGAAATGGCCATGTGTCTCTATTTTACTCAATACCGCGAAGGCTCTGATTCCGACATATTGGAAAAAGACCACTTGTCCGTCTCTTTCAGAATGGGTCCTCCGAACTCAGTCCTATCTTACAATGGAAAACTGTTATGCCAAGATTCACAACTCTGTTTCTTCTTTTGATATACAGTGGCGAGAATGGATTGCTTATAGTCCTAGCATTGCCGCTTCTCTCTCTTCTCTAGTGGCTGAGGATAACGATTAGATTCCCTTTGATGGGGGAGAGACACCTTGTAATAACATTATAAACTCATTTCGGATATGATTCATATATGTCGGAGGTCTCCCGGTGGTCCCTGATGTTGCGATGTCCACGTCCTACCTCCTCTTTCTCTCTTCTCTCTCTTCTATTTTCCTTTTTCATTTCTCTTTCTTTATACTATCCCTTGTTACCTTTGTTCTCTCACTTACCTTTTCTGATGCCCTCTATTTTGTATAATAAAATTATTATGGGTTCACACTCTGAGGAAAAGAGAGGAAACACAAGAGGAAGGAAAAAGAGATAAGAAAGGAAAAGTTAAAGGGATAGTAACACTTCGTTTTAACTTTATTTTATTTTGTAGGCATTAAAAAAACATGAAGAATGATATAAGTCTTATCGCTCAAACCTTTATGGTTTATGAGATATTCACAAGCAAAGTTCCCCTCCCCGCCCCTTTTACCTAGTGTAAACAATCTCTTCTCAGATGTGAGTCTGGTTGTATGACAGTACAGATAACAGAAGGGGACAATTTTCTTTGTATGAAAACAATGAAAGCCCTTCCCCCCTTGATAAGTTTTTCAGCTTTTTCCATTATCTTAATTGAAGATTGTCCCTCTCTGCAGTCTACCTGGGCATCTCCCTTCTGATTTGGTTGAACAGGGGGGGGATACTTTGTTTGTGAATATCTCTTAAACCATAAAGGTTTCAGAGATAAGACTTATATCATTCTTCATGTTTTTTTAATGCCTACAAAATAAAATAAAGTTAAAATGAAGTATTACTATCCCTTTAAAGCAAAAGAAAAGGTGAGGATAACTGATAAAAGGAAAGGAAAACAAAAAATTGGACAGAACACTAAAGAATATTTAAAGGAGTCCTAACATATTCACATTCCCAAGATTTTGTATTTAGTTGATCTGGGGCTATAAAGGGCACTTATTTGTCTTAGGTTATTCAAATATCACTTTCTCAGGTGTACTGTTTCAATTTCCTTTTTTTTGGTAGTTTTTATATTTTTTTTTTTTGGATTGTTATTGTATAACCTGAACTGTTTGACTTCATTATTTTCTATTGATAAGAAATGTTCCTTATGTTTAATATATAAATGTGATGTGTTTGTTTAACAAAACTTCCAATAAAAGAAATTTAAACAAAAAAAAAAATCATACAAAATGAAATAAAACACTATAACACAGGCAACACTGAGGTACTTTTGCTTATATATATATATATATATATATATATATATATATATATATATATATATACACTAGTTGTAGAGCCCGTGTCACGAGCAGTCATGCACAGTAGAGACTGCCCACGCTGTGGCTGATACAGTGCCAGCCAGTTGCGGGGCAGTCATGCCTCTCTCCATATCAGCCGCGTCACGGGCAGTGTCTATTGAGCATGTCTTCAGCATGAGTGGCAGTCTCTACTGCACATGACTGCGTCATTACAAACTATCATAACTTTTTTATTTGAATTTTTTAGATAGAGTTTCAGGTATATTAGAGCAGGACTTGCCAGAAAGTGAAATACCTGGGCGTGGTGGCATGCTTACCCACAACTTGGCCAATCTGTGACATGGAAATTTCACTTATTTACTAAGAATTATTATATATGCCCATTACAGGGCACACATTAATTTTTTTTTTTATACAGAGTAGTGCAGGATTGTCTTTTTGTCTGTGTTTTCCCATTGGGTTTCTGGCCTAATTTTGGGGGGACTGGAGAACCCCCTCAATCCATGCTGCTTTCTATATATCTGTCTTTATATTTATCTTAAAGGTGTATTTATTATATGGACATGATAAGGTGAGTTGGCGCTGTTGGTTTCATATATATATATATATATATACATACGCACACACGCTACACACGACTGTGTACATTAATATACAATATAAATACATTCCTGGGAGAGTCATCCTCAGATTAACCCTTTGGTTGCAAGAGAACTATGCAATGCATTGTGTGTCAGTCTTCTGTCAGTGTGTCAGTCTTCCTAGGGGCTCCATCTAGTATATATCTAGAGCCCAGTTAGGGGTGGCATTATGCCGGGGTGGCATTTGCCAGGGTATTGCCACCTTATCTAAGCCAGTCCTGTTGTGTGGAAGAACAAATCTCATACTGTCTCCCCTCACAATTTTAACCCTTTGTGTGGTATGTTCAAGCCAGTCCTGTTGTGTGGAAGAACAAATCTCATACTGTCTCCCCTCACATTTTTAACCCTTTGTGTGGTATGTAAAAGCCAGTCCTGTTGTGTGGAAGTGCAAGTCTCATACTGTCTCCCCTCACCATTTTAACCCTTTGTGTGGTATGTACTAACCAGGGCTATTTTAAACTGGAACTTCAAATCCCATGCAATCTCCCTGTACAAGTTTAACCCCCTATGGCATGTACTAACAATTAGCCCTTTTTGCAGTCTCCATACTGCTTACCTCCCCCATCCCTGTCCTATATCTTTGTGTCTGCTCCTTATCAGATGTTTTAATGGTCACAGCTGACCGCACTCAGGGCGAGTCCAGGGCTAAACAATTTGGAATTTGGAATTCCCTCAGTCAGTGTGTCAGTCTTCCTAGGGGCTCCATATAGTATATATCTAGAGCCCAGTTAGGGGTGGCATTATGCCGGGGTGGCATTTGCCAGGGTATTACCACCTTATGTAAGTAACACCTTATCGAAGTATGGAGAGTTATACAAGAGAGTTAGACAGGAGAGTGGACAGGAAAGAAACACAGCAGCTGCAGCACACCTACTGATTAATACAGGCAAGTGAATAAAGAGGAATTGGAGAAAATAGATAATTTTATGCTTGTAATATTAATTTAATTTTTAATCTCAGCTGGTTTGTCTATCTGTTTGCACCCTGCGAGCCTTGTCATATGCATGCCAACATGAACATATTACTTCTATGTGTACTAACCATTACACTATTAATACAGATTTCCTCTTATCATTGCAACCATGCCCAGCACCCGCACCATACCATATTAATACACCATGGACTTCTGCATACATGTGCACTTCCCTCTGAATGCTGGTGGAGAGTATTAAAAACAAGCTCACCCTCCCCCAGTAATTATAGCAACAGACGCACCCTCTCACTATATGCTCACAGAAAATAAATCACTAAATTTTTATGCATTCTATTACTTGCCTTGGCAAATGACATAAAAACCAACCCTGGCCCTCAAATAGCAATAAATGGCAACCTCCCCTTTAAAAAGGGTCTGTCTTTTGTGCACTATAACATACGCAGTATACTGCCCAAAATGGATGAACTAAAAGCATGGTGTTACGCATACAAACCTAAAATTCTTATACTTACTGAATCCTGGTTATCCCCAAAAATACCTGATACTGCTGTTGCCATAGATGGATACTCATGCTTTAGAAAAGACCGTGCAAAGCAAGGAGGAGGGGTAATCATATACATACAGGAATCAGTAAACTTTACACTTCTAAATGACTCTCATAACTCTGATTCTTATGAATACATTGCTGGCAAAATGTGTCTTCCATATTCAAAACAAATCATAATTGCTGGCATCTACAGACCGCCAAATACCCCAGCACATTCCCTTTCAGACATAGCGTAACACCTAAAGGAGATTGCCATTCAAAACAAGAAAAGCGAGCTGATGGTTCTTGGAGACTTTAATATTAATTGGCTAGACTCCAGGAATGAAAAATTTTGTTCATTGTTTAAAACATTGAACTTATCACAACTAATATCCTCCCCTACTCGCATAAATCTTAAAACATCCAACCATACACTGCTAGACTGGATCCTTTCATCCTGCACAAGCAGAATCCAAGATTCAGGTGTACTAGCAGATGTGTTTAGCGATCACTCCATAGTTTATTGTGTCCGCAAAATAAAACCAGTCAAGTCATGTTCCAAAGTCATACTCACGAGATCATTTAGAAATTTTAATCTTCAGTCCTTCCTAAATGATTTAAGAAATTGCACATGGCAGAGAATACAGCTGATACCAGACCTAGACTCAGCGACAGAATTCTTTAACTCTGAATTCTTACAGGTCTGTAATACCCATGCCCCACTAAGGAAGGTCAGAGTTAGGGGGGCACATCTACCCTGGGTCTCAGCTGACTTTATTCAATTATACAGTCTCAGAGATGCCTTATGGACAAAATTTAAACAAACCGGCTCCATATATGATCACACTGCATACAGACAATTAAGGAATACATGTACAAAACAAACAAAATTAGCAAAAGCACAATATTTTACTGACAACTTAAACAGTAACATTTCAAAGCCAGCCAACCTTTGGAAGGTTATTAAAAAACCTCTATAACCCTCCTAATCATACTCACCCATCAACTATAATTGTAGATAAGGAAACAATACAGTGCCCCATAGCCATAGCCAATGCATTTAACAGCTACTTTGTTGGATGTGCCACCACCCTGATTACACAAAACAAAGATAACTCGGAAGTTCAGCCATCTACAGAACATTCACTGGCACCTGTTGCCCGGTCCAGTTCTGAAAATGAAATCAATTTCATGCCAGTAAATGAAAGCGAAATATATGATCACCTCCTAAATCCAAATATGAAATGCCAATCTTGCCCTGACAAACTACCAGCAATGCTATTAAAGCTCAGTGCTATGGTAATGGCCAAACCGATTGCATCTTTAATTAATACCTCTTTGGCAACAGGGTACATGCCCAAATCCTGGAAGGTGGCTAGAGTTGTGCCTATCCACAAAAGTGGGGATAAAAATGTAGTATCAAACTACAGACCAATATCCCTACTCCCCACTTTATCCAAAATCCTAGAGAAATGTGTACACGTGCAACTAAATAAATATTACCAACAGACCAGTTTTTTCACCCCACTTCAATCAGGCTTTCGACCAAATCACTCCACAGTCACGGCCCTCCTAAAAGTAACCAACGATATCCAGACGGGCATGGAAAATGGTGACTTCACAGGAGCCATTTTCCTAGATTTTGCCAAGGCTTTTGACACAGTAGACCATAATATTCTTATAAATAAACTCCAAAGAACAGGACTGGGTAATAATTCTCTAAACTGGTTCCGATCCTATTTATCAGACAGAACGCAGTATGTGTCAGTTGCTGGCAATGACTCCCTTCCGCTCAAAGTAACAAGTGGAGTTCCTCAAGGCTCCATTCTTGGCCCTCTTCTGTTTTTTCTTTTTATAAATGATCTGCCCAAGGTTTGCAAATCATCTTCAGTACACATGTATGCAGACGACACCATTCTCTATACTAAAAACTCAAACATATCACACCTTGAGGCCGTATTACAACATGATTTCTACGAGGTTGAAAGATGGATAGCAAGGAACAAATTGTTCTTAAACACAGACAAAACTGTCACAATGATATTTGGCACAAGGCACAAACTGTGTAATCTCGGCAATACCCACCTATCCATTGTAACGGAGTCTAATCGTAAATTGGCCCCAGTGGACTCCTACAAGTATCTTGGTATGTGGCTTGACCCCAACCTCACTTTTGGACATCATATTGACAAGTTAACCTCCAAGCTTTATCCCAAAATCAGTACTCTTTTTAGACACAAATCATGTTTAAGTCCCCTGGTTAGAAAACGTATTGTGCAACAGATGTTGCTGCCTGACATAGACCATGGTGACGTAGTTTATGTTCCAGCACCAGAAATCAATCTTAGTAAACTTGACACCCTGTATAATTCAATATGACGCTTTAGCCTCCAATATAATTACACTACTCATCGCTGTGATATGTTAAAAAAACTAAATTGGTTAACACTCAAATCTAGACGTGCCCTTCACCTTTCTTGCTTAGTACACAACCACTTCTCTGGAAAACTACCACACTACCTGAGCAGTTTGCTCATTCCTGCTCTCCATATTAAGTATAACCTCCGCTCTACCACAAACAACTCGCTACATATACCACAATACAAGAAAGAAGCAGGAAGATCTGTCTTCTCCTTCAGAGCACCAAAGGCCTGGAACAATGTGTCTGAAATAATCAAATATGCTCCCAGTCTAAAATCCTTAAAAGTAAATGCTTCTCTATATCTAAAAACAGAGTGTAACTGTTTATAATTTTAAAATTTCCATATGTATGTATATTCATGTGTATATTTAATAACATGTAATATATAATGTTTCTCAATTTGTGTAAATATGCAACCCTCTACTGAAAACTGTCCAGGACATACTTGAAAACGAGAGAAATCTCAATGTATTCTTCCTGGTAAAACATTTTCTAAATAAATAAATGCCTTGCCTACCCTTCTGCCTCTCAAAGGGTTAAGCACTGCTTACAATCTGTACTCAGCAGGATAAAAAAATGCAATCTACATATATGTATATATATTCTGCAGAATTCTGCAGAGGTCTCAAACATATTGGCCTCTCTATCATCCAATAAACCGAAGCCTCATTTAAATAAGTGTCCATTTAATTTTCCCCTACATTGTACTTGGTTTGCCCCAGAATTACTCCAGTTCTTCTAATACATCAGCCTCCGAGCCTTTAGCATAAAACATCACAAGGCTGATGTTTTTGTTCCTCTTTTTTTTTTGGGGGGGGGATAGTATTTACAGATTACGCTATTATTTCAAATAAGTTCCTCCAAGCAAGAAGAAAAGAAGACTATAAAGAAACTAAACTATTTTAATAACATTGCACTACTTTCCTAAGGCTACATGAGATTTATAGGTACAAATAAAAACATTTATTTTCTTATAAATAATGTGCTTTTAATTAAAAAGTAATAACATACATATATCAGCGTACAATTCTCTGATCTTTTAACATTTAATCAGTAATCAGTTTTATTTCTCTTTTTTTTGGTCTTTCTTTTTTTTTTTTTTTTTTTTCAAAGTTCTGTGGAGATGTAATATACCAGAAATAAAAACTGTGCAAATTGCCAATTCCAAGCACTGCAGGGACCTTTAAAAGAATCTTGCTTCCTCTATAGCAAAATAGACAGGATAACAAAGTTTCAAATTAATTTGAATTAACTATTCCTCGAGATGTAAAATTTAAATTAACCAAATCACCAGGGTTACTGAAGGTAGACTTATTTTTTTCTTTTTGATTCAATGATTTGTTCATGGATACTGTTAATTGCAAAGCTGACCTGTTCATCTAATAAAGAAAAAGAGCACAAAACTAACACCCCAAAATGAGTTGGAGGTTTTATTGTAACATTATGGTTTGTTGGTAGATGAAGAATAGCAAAACTTTACTTTAACCCCTTAAGGACCATTGACATACCCAGACCGTCACACTGGTCCGGCACTTAAGGACCAGTGACAGTCCTGGTACGTCACATACTTTTACTCACCACACTCCTGCAGGAGCGTGGTGAGTAATACGGGGACTGAAGTTGACCATTCCAAGACCGGAGCAATCTCTTTCAGTCCCCCATCCGGTGTGCTGGCACACGTGATCAGGCACGTGGGATGGCACGTCAAACTTTCCTATCTGGTCCCTAAAGGACCACACACCCGGGACCGCTGGTCCTTAAGGGGTTAAAAGAGAAACTACTACATACAAAATGTTTGTTTGCATATTCCTCATGTTTATGGCCCACCCATTTGCTTACAAATGATTTAAAAGTAACATGAAAAAATCGTTATTTGTGCCCATAAAGGCTCTTTCAGATGGGCATCAGAACTGTTGCAGACCCCTGCTACAGTTTTGACACCCAATTAGCTCACTCACCTCTCTCCTCCAATCCGGAATGCAAGAGGGCTGTGTCTTCTGGCCAGCTCACATAAATGCCTGCCAACATTACTGGCTGGAGCATAAATGCCTGCCAACATTACTGGCTGGAGCATAAATGGGTTACACATTAATTGGAGGTTTCAATGAGTATCACAACCTTCAGCTCAGTTGGTGTGAAAGGTCTTCCCGCAGCCCCACTGGATGCCCAGCAGACATTGCTACAACATTACTTTAATCTTTGAGTGAAGACAGATAAGTGAATCATTCAGGACTTTGGTACATTCAAGCCGACAATATAACCTATGTAGCCTTGATATAGCCTAGCATGTTATGTTTCACCACCAGTGTCAGGTCCAATCCAGAATCACTGCTTGGTTTCCCCCCCAAGGGGCCTAAATCCTGTTTAGCTAAGAGTAAACTAGTGTAGTGTTGAACAAAAAAAGTGTTTTAGCTTAATATAATTCTGCTAGCTTGGTAGATCTTTCATTAATCTTGTTATGTTTTCTCCTTCCTAATGATGATCAAAAAATAACAGTTGATACTTCATGTAAATTTGTTATTCATATGAAATGGGAATGTTGAATGCAATGAAAAATGAAGCATTTCATACAATCTTCATCCAATAGCATTGGCAGGAATGTGGTGACATGATGTGAGAACACCACAAAGGGCCATATGGTCAAAGAAATAGTGAAATAGCTTTTGCCGTTTGTAATGACTTTTCAAAGAACAGTGTCATTGGGATCATTAATATTCTCAGAGAGTGTCGGCTGTGATTGGAAATATGTCATTTGTTCTGACTGAAATTGTCGTATGTAACAACAAAAAATGTCTTAACTAAAGACAAAAATGTCTTTAAAAATGTCTTTACTAACGAAAAAATGTCTTAACTAAAGACAAAAATTCTCATTCCCTCCACTTTTTTCTTTACGTACAAATTTTGTCTTTTGTAAGACATTTTTTTGTCATTAGTTACGACAAATTTTCTTTTCCTCTATACGACACTGGAGAATAGTTTAGCCATACCCTTGCCCCGCCCCT
This sequence comes from Rhinophrynus dorsalis, assembly GCA_037306005.1. Classification (NCBI taxonomy): domain Eukaryota; kingdom Metazoa; phylum Chordata; class Amphibia; order Anura; family Rhinophrynidae; genus Rhinophrynus; species Rhinophrynus dorsalis. Next base: position 143,448,533 of record CM074725.1, on the reverse strand, counting down.
TTGCCAGTCAGTTCTGGAGTTGTGTCGTACACAACGGACATTACTAGTTTTTTGTTGTATACTCTATAGAAAATATGTCGTTCATGCATTCAATGACTTATTTTTGTCTTTTATACGACTTTATTTGTTGTTATCCCTTTGAACATACGGCCCAAAGAGCATATTTGCATACCATGCATATTATTGTAAATAATTTCTTGTACAGGCTACTTTTGGTGTGGATAATAATGATAATAGGAATAACCTACCAGAAAAAAAATCAGATTTTATCCCATTTTAAAATCAATAAAAAATAACTGTTTCTTTGTATTTAAAAACTTGTCACTGTATATAACATTTAATTGAGAGAAAACTCAATGTATTGTTCAAAATAAAACACTTTCTAAATAAAAATAAAATAAAAATATTTGTTCTTATTTACGGCTACCAATTTGTACACTTAATTTTTCAGTAAAATTAGGCCATGCTGCATAGAATTTACAATCTACATTTTAGTGCCTGTTGATTGTAATGAGCATTAAAATCAGCAATGTTGCCCATTTGAGAAATTTACATGCTGGACAAATACAGCATACTTATTAAAACGTCCCTGCATTCTGTGCTGAACAGCAAGTTTCCCATGTGAACATCTTGATTTCAGGACATTTGTTCTATTTTTGACACACAGGAACAGTGATAACATTGCCTTAAGGGAATACTCTCTTTGGCATACATAGGTTAATTGAAAATGAACCCACCTGTGCTTAATCAGTGATATACCTATATAATGGAGGGTCTTTACTCATTAATCACAGATTGATCATATCAATTGGCCAAATATATATTTAGTACTATGAAAGAGATGAATCTTATACTGTAAGCTATCACTTATAAGCTGATGATACACTAGATGATGTACCAGATCACCCATCTGAACTTCAGGTACATTATTACTGAGTGACATACTGGATGACATACTCTTTCATATATATATATATATATATATATATATATATATATATATATATATATATATACACACATATAAGAAGAATGAAGGGTCAAGCATGTTATGAATCCTCAGGGTTCCTTAAGAGCATGTTGAATTAGCCCTTGTAGGATTATTATGATTGCTCTGATCGGGCTGCCAAAGTACACGGAAGAACGATTGACAGCCCAAGATTCAGAGAATAGACATGCGCATTGGAGGTGATTGGAAGTGATTGGAAATGGTGGGAAACTCTGAAAACATTGTTGTATGTCTCTCTACAAATACCAGAGGTAATGCATGGTAAAAAACATTTGTCAGAGGCTCCTGATGAAGATAGTCTTACAAAACGCGTTGAAAGCTACCCTATTATTTTTATAATATATTGTGATAGCAATTGCTGTTTTAGTTGTGATTTAAATATATTCTTTTTAATATAACAAAAGAGATGGTGATTCAATTATACATTCCACATATACACCATACATATACACCACACTGTTAGACTGGCATAATCTAGAGCTCGATTAGAAAGCTCTATATACCCAATAGAGAGCTAATCGATTTATCTTGGAAGAGGATTAACCAGAAGATAGGTATTTGTGGACATGCCCAGTAAGCAGAGAGGTGTTAACTATCCTAGGGTTTACACCAGGAATGTTTTTATACTGAGAGTCAGTGTCGAACCTCTCTAACAAGTGAGTACCATTTCATTTGAGCACGTGGTGAAGGTGAAGAAGTATCAAATATACTACTCTTAAAGGAGACCTTCTGCGCTGTTGTTTCTTTTGTTTTCTGCTACAGCCTGTGCTTTCTTGGGGTCCCACCCATCCTACAGCTGCAAAAGAACCCTCCTAATTGTGAACTAACCTCCTCTCCTATTCCATGAAGTACTTTTTGTGAGATTACATAGATATTTAGTGTTAATTAGTTTGTTGGTTGTTTTTGCAGCGTTCACTTGAATATCCTAGTGGTGACACTCGTAGTAGCATCACACACTGGGATATAGATATTGTATTGTTTGCTTGTTTTGTGGGGGAATAAAGGTATCAGCCTTTAAAATACCAATATGGTGTGTACTACAGTCCTACCCAGAGCTCAGAGAAAACAAGATATAGTAAGCTGTTTTAATCGCTTAGAAAACATATTAGGGTCCGAACTTAAACACTGGTGGGACTACTTGTTATTGCAAGAGTGCCTGTATGAAAATATGGTTCAGAGAGGCCTAAGATTGTTTAGAGCATGCCCATTCCAAGACAAACAGTTTGTGGATACATGGAGTGGAGAACTAGCTCAGTGCTCGAGGAACCTAACGGAAAAGATCATAAAACACAGAAAAGAGTGTTTAAGTTAGAAAAAGAAATTGAAGAGACAAATAAAATACACACTAACACTAAAGTACACACTAACATTAACCGTCTAGAGAAAGAACTAAAGGATAGGAAGGTAGGAAAGTTCCATAGAGATATGATGGATATAACAAATGAGGGAAATCAAAAGCATTCAAATAACAATAAAAATAAAAAAAAATTCCAAAATAGTAGATATAAATATTTTGGAGAGTCATACTTTAGAAAAATTAATAGGCAATAATGAAGAAAAATATAATTTTAGTACCACTACAAGACTAAAGGAAGAAGTCTAGTTTTTATCCTACTGGCCGTGTATCCAGACCTTCTATAAATTGGTGTTAGATGAATATAATATTGAAATAAAAAATAAAAACAAGAATTTACCTAAACAAGATAATTTAAGTAAAAGTGGAAGGAAGGCTATAAGGAATCTGTCCAGAAAAAAAGAGATTATGATTCGCGAAGAGGACAAGGGAGGAGCTACCATATTTCAGTAGATTGTATCAAAGAGGGATTCAGACTGTTGGAGGATGATCAGTTCTATGGAAAACTTAAAATGGCTCTTAGTGAGACTTATTCTAAACAACTCAAAGAATTATTGCATGGAGCACTAAATACAGATACAGTCACTAGGGATGAATGGAGTCCCCAATCATTTCTTACATGTAAAGCACGAGGCTTAGAGTGATTTAAAACCAAGGGTTTAGAATATATACCAGAGGATAGACCCAATAGATATGAAACACTCTGCAAACAAGAAGCATATTGGATCTAGTCGCTGGTAACTTTAGGGGATGGAGGACTTAATGAGGACATAGATCTTGGGTTCATGTCATAATGGTTAATGGTTTATGTGACTAATATGTTTAATGGAATTAATTTTCTATATAATACACATATAGATAGAGGGGTGTTAAACTTATTAGTGTATATGCGTATATTTTCCCCCTTCCCCCTTATTTTTGATTTTTTAACACATTAAGGGACTCTTATCTATATATGTATAAAAGAGGAAAACCTGCATCTCCAGCCACACACACCCAGGGGCGGTAGTAAGGAGGAGATATTTATGTCTTCTCCCTACTGCAACTTTACAACATACATGGGGGCGTGATTTTGATACCTTCACTTAACACTATGATGTTAACTGTTTGAGTGCCAGAGGGGGTGTACAGTGCATTGCAGAGCAATGCACTGCATACATCTCTGCCATTCAAAGGGTTACAGTTTTGAGCATTGTGCCTTCACCTATCAGTTGTCATCCCACAGATTACCTCACATCCACTCACTAATAAAGCCAATTAAGTCTGCTTCATCACAACTACAGAAGATGTGTAAGGATTATGGGAGTTGTAGTGCTATTAAACTATCACATGTTTCAGCATGTTTACTCTTTCCTCACCTGCCTGGATTGTGTTATATATACAGTATTTTTGTATATATATTGCTTATCTATCAATATTGTCTGTTCTATGTGTGTGTGTATGTGTGTTGTGACAAAGTGTATGGGAGGATTGTAGAGGGAAGGTATTTAGGACCCAGAATCCTACATAGTCTCTACCACTCCACCTGTCCCAATTACCAGGTTTAGCAGGCTGCAGAGTTTGTAAAAAGAAAATGGAATTTTACTTTCTTTGAGCAAGAAGAGCAGAACAACAAAGCAGGACAAGAAAAGGTTGGTTAAACCTGTCCTATTTTTGTTATTTTAGAACCTTGAATTAGAAGGGGAATCTAAAAGTAACATTAGTGCTCAGATTGAGCTACGTTCTTATTTGTAGTGTGTTTTCACTTTGTTTTGTAAAACACTGCCTGCTGATTGTGTTTGATACAATGTCAAAATAAACTTGCAAATCTTTTTTTATGAACCGTGGACTGTGTGTGATATCCTAGAAGACTTAACTTGCTGCCCGCCCAGGTTTATCATAGTCTGTTTTGTGCACGTGTGTTGTACATGTGTGTGTGTTGTGGTATATTGCATGTGTGTGTTGTGCATGTGTTTATGTATTGCATGTGTGCGGTGTTTGTGTATTGAATTTGTTTTTTTGTGTATGTTGGGTATGTGTGTGTAAATTGTGTATGTTGTGTGTCCTGTGTGCGTGTGTGTGTATATATATATATATATATATATATATATATATATATATATATATCTTGCATCTTCTACAGCAACATCTGGGTGGCAGAGGTCTCTGTCACAACCCCTTTGGCACTCAAAAGGTTATAATGAATCTGTTTCTCTTCCTTTTTTCTCCCTAGATGAAAGGTGTAGATAATGCTGTCTTGGAAAGTTCCCAGTGGAGTAACAATAGGGGTCACAGGGGTCACACCTGCGACCGGGCCCGTCACTCCGGCCGCCCCCTGCGAACACATCGCCACTCGCCCGCAGCCCGTGCACGCAGCAGCTCATCTCCCAGCACTCTGCATAACTGAGAACCGCGCGGGAGCGGGTGATGAAGGTAGGAGATGGACATGGGGCAATGTGAAGATATGGGGGGGCCGCCGGGCCCATGGCAATTTCTGCACCAGGGCCCGGTGGCTTCTAGTTACACCACTGAAAGTTCCCTAATTATCTGTGTAACAAACTTCCTTCTACTATCAACAGTTCTCAGTGGTATAATCAGCTTTTGGACAAATGACCAGTTCTCAGTCACATACAAGAACTGCCCAGTATGATCCTGTACTTTCAATGTGTATACAGATATGGAAATCACATATGTCCACAAGGAAATGCCATTTATTGTGTAAAAATTCAGCTGATGCAGAACCTCTTTCGGGGATTATATGTACCATACCCCCAATTGCCCATTTTAGGAGATATTAAGGGTATTATTATTATTATTATTATTCTTTATTTATATAACGCCAACTAATTCCGCAGCGCTGTACAATTGGGGAATAAACATACAGAGGTATTAAATAGTACAATCAGATGTGTAGAACAGGAGGATCAGAGGGCCCTGCTCGTGAGAGCTTACAGTCTAGAGGAAGGTAGGTTTGATATAGAAGGAGTAAGTGCTATTGTGTTTAAGTGCCTCCTGCCACATGAACTGCCAGTCAGTGGGTGGGAGTGAGAAGTGCCATTGAGTGCAGTAGTCCGTGCAAGGGGTGAATCTTGGTGATGATGTTTATGGAGGCAGTTGATAGGCCTCCCTGAAGAGGTGAGTCTTCAGGGAGCGTCTGAAGATTTGAAGGCTGGGGGAGAGTCTAATGGGGCGGGGGAGGGAATTCCACAGCTCAGGTGCAGCACGGGAGAAGTCCTGTAGACGGGAGTGGGAGGATGTGATAAGAGCTGTGGAGAGCAGAAGGTCATGTGCAGAGCGAAGATGGCGGGCGGGAGTATATTTTGAAATGAGAGATGAAATATAGTGGGGTGCAGTGTTAGTGAGGGCTCTATAAGTTAGCACCAGAGTTTTGAATTTTACTCTGTATGCTAACGGGAGCCAGTGTAGGGACTGACAGAGGGGTGTGGTGTTAGAGAAGCGATGAGTGAGGTAGATTAGTCTTGCAGCAGAGTTCATTATGGACTGTAGCGGGGTTAGTCGGGTGAGAGGCAGGCCAATTAGTAAAGAGTTACAGTAGTCAAGACGGGACATGATGAGTGTTTGGATTAGAATTTTGGTAGTGTCTTCTGTGAGAAAGGGTCGGATTCTAGAGATGTTGCGGAGGTGGAGGCGGCATGAGTTGGAGATTGACTGGATGTGAGGAATGAAGGATAGGGCAGAGTCAAATGTGACCCCCAGGCAGCGTGCTGTAGGGGTTGGTGTAATGGAAGTGTTGTTAACGGTGAGGGTAATGTTTGGGATAAGGCTGGTTGTAGATGGAGGGAAGAGAATTAGTTCAGTTTTGCTAAGGTTAAGTTTGAGTTGATGAGAGGACATCCAGGAGGACACAGCAGACAGACAGTCAGACACTCGGGACAGGAGGGAAGGAGAGAGGTCTGGGGAGGAAAGATATATTTGGGTGTCATCAGCATAGAGATGATGGTGAAACCCAAAGGAGTTTATTAGTTTTCCAAGGGAAGCAGTGTAGATTGAGAAGAGCAAGGGTCCCAGTACTGATCCTTGGGGCACACCAACAGACAGTGGGAGGGGTGGGGAAGTGGAGCCAGAGTATGAAACACTGAAGGAGCTGTTGCAGAGATAGGATGAAAACCAGGAGTGTGCAGTGTCGCAGAGACCTAGGGAGTGGAGGGCTTGGAGGAGGAGTGGGTGATCGACTGTGTCAAATGCGGCTGACAGGTCCAAAAGAATGAGTAGGGAGTAGTGGCCTTTAGACTTGGCTGAGAGCAAGTCATTGGCCACTTTAGTGAGGGCAGTCTCAGTGGAGTGATGAGGGCGGAATCCGGATTGCAAGGGATCTAGCAGGGAATGGGAGCAGAGGAATTTAGTGAGCCGGTTATATGCAAGGCGCTCGAGAAGCTTGGAGGCAAACGGGAGTAGGGAAATTGTCCGGTAATTTGACAATGAGTTTGGGTCCAGGGAGGGTTTTTTTAGGATGGGAGTGATTAGTGCATGTTTGAAAGAGGATGGGAAGGTGCCGGTTGACAAAGAGAGGTTGAATAAGTGAGTAAGGATTGGAGTTAGTAGAGGGGAGAGTTCTTGGGTGAGCTGAGATGGGATTGGGTCGAGAGGGCATGTGGTTAGGTTTGAGCGAGTGAGGAGAAGGGAGACTTCATCCTCAGTGAAAGGTGGGAAGGAGCTTAGTGTGTATGTGGGAGAGGCGACAGGGCTGGGCTGGCTGGGTGGGGGTGGTAGTGATGAAATGTCATGTCTGATAGATTCAATCTTGTTCTTGAAGTGGTTGGCGAGATCTTGGGCAGAGAAGTTAGTGGAAGGTGTTTGTGTTGGTGGGTTTAGAAGAGATGTGAAGGTTGAGAAAAGGCATTTGGGGTTGGAGGAAAGATTAGAAATTAGAGAGGAGAAGAATGACTGTTTAGCCAGGGAGAGGGCAGAGCTATACGAACGGAGAATGAATTTGTAGTGTGTGAAGTCGGCTGTGGAGCGCGATTTCCTCCAGTGCCTTTCAGCAGTGCGTGAGCACCTTTGGAGGTATCGCGTTAGTCTTGTGTGCCAGGGTTGTAGTGGGGTTGTGCGTGGGTGGCGTGGAGTTGCAGGTGCAGCGATGTCAAGGGCTGAAGTGAGAGTGCTGTTGTAGAGAGCAGTAGTTTTGTCTGGGCAAGTAAGTGTGAGGATGGGGTTGAGGATAGGCTGCAGGGAGGTGGAAAATTGTTGCTTATCAAGAGAATGTAGATTTCTCCGCATGCGCTTGATTGTGGCGGGGGTGATGGGTTTGCGTGGTATGATGAGGTTACCGGTGAGGAGGTGGTGGTCAGAGAGGGGAAAGGGGACATTAGAGAAGTTGGAGACCGAGCAGAGGTTAGTGAAGATCAAGTCAAGGGAGTGACCATCACTGTGTGTGTGAGAGCTGGTCCACTGTGATAAGCCTAAGGAGGTTGTTAAGGAGAGGAGTTTGAGGGCAGGGGGGGTGTTGTGATTATCTATAGGGATGTTGAAGTCACCCATGATGAGAGTAGGGACATCAGAGGACATGAAGTGAGGGAGCCAGGAGGTGAAGTGATCAAGGAATTGTGCAGTGGGACCAGGTGGCCTGTATATGACAGCGACACGCAGGGGGAGGGGAGAGAAGAGGCGAAGTGTGTGAGCTTCAAATGTAGGGAAGGAAAGAGAGGGAACAGTGGGGAGTACCTGAAATATATGGTTAGGGGGCAGCAGGATGCCTACTCCCCCTCCCTGCCTGTTGCCAGGCCTCGGTGTGTGTGTGAATTGAAGGCCTCCATATGAGAGTGCGGCAGTGGAGGCAGTGTCTGATGTTGTGAGCCAAGTTTCAGTGATGGCAAGGAGGTTTCGGGAATGAGAAATGAACAGATCATGAACAGCTGTTAGTTTGTTACACACAGAGCGGGCATTCCAGAGACCAAAACAAAAGGGGGGGGAGGAGGTTAGGTGACGGGGTACGGTTATTAGGTTGTGAGTGTTGCGTGTGTGAGTGGGTTCTGTGGTCCAAGAGAGAATGGAAGGGGGGCCTGGGTTAGGTGAGATGTCACCTGCAGCAAGTAGGAGGAGAAGGGACAGGGACATAAGGTGAGAGTGAGATTTGAAGCAGTGGGGCTTTTTTGCAGAGGTAGAAGGAGATGGTGGTGATAGGAAGCGGAGGAATGAAAAAAGTTCATGGGAGCAGAGAAGTGGTGAGTGAAGAATTGAGGGTGCAATGTGAATGGCGTGACACTTAATGTGGACACAGGAGGAGGAGAGTCTTATGCAGGTGAGAATGGCGATGACAAAACAAGGAGTTAATTTGCCCATAGTTGGGTTAATGAATGGGGCAGTAGAGATGTGCAACAGTCAGTAATCCAGGAGAGAACAGATGACTTGGCAGTCAAGGGTCAATCCACGGAGCAGAGGGTATAGGTGCCAGGGATGGTGAGGAGATCAGTAGCAGAACTGCAAAGTACTTGGTGAGGGTAGGAATCAATGCAGGGTTAAATGAAGTAGTCCAATGATGATCAGGAGAGGCAGAAGTTGTAATGGTTAATGGTGGCTGGAAATCCTGGTTTCTTGCATCAGGTGGTCAGTAGTTTCAGTAGAGGAAGCAAATGTCAGTGCTTGGTGAAAATGACTGTTTCTTCATTCTGAATTCAGCCTGTTTACTTGCCTCTTGTCTTTAGGTGGTTGCAGCAGCTGTCTCTCTCTTGTCCAACTCTCTTGCCTAACTCTCAGTACTTAGATAAAGATGTACTTGGATAAAGGGGCCAACTGCTACCCCTGGCAAAAGCCACCCCAGGCAAATGCCACCCCTAACTGGGCCTGAATATATACTAACTGGAGTCCCTAAAAACACTGACTGACTGACTGAGGGATTTCCAAATTACAAATTGTTTTGGGATGGAAGAGCTCTGAGTGCGTTCAGGTGTGACACCATTAAATCTCTGATAAGAAACAGACACAGATAGATATAGGAGAGGAATGGGGGAGGAAGGCAATATGGAGACTGGAACAGGGGGTCAAAATGGCTAATTTAGATTAGTACATACAACAAGGGGTTAAATGGTAGAGGGAGACTGGATGAGATTGGAGTTCCAGGTGAGGGGTAGATTAGTACATACCAGGAGACTGTATAGTTAATAAACAGTTGGGTTACAGCACAAGATTTTTAAGCAGACTGGATGGGAAACACATACCAGGAGACTGTATAGTTAATAAACAGTTGGGTTACAGCACAAGATTTTTAAGCAGACTGGATGGGAAACACATACCAGGAGACTGTATAGTTAATAAACAGTTGGGTTACAGCACAAGATTTTTAAGCAGACTGGATGGGAAACACATACCAGGAGACTGTATAGTTAATAAACAGTTGGGTTACAGCACAAGATTTTTAAGCAGACTGGATGGGAAACACATACCTGTAAGGAAGATGAGAAAGTTGTTAGAAGACTGTCTTCATAGAGCATACAATGCAGCATACTGGATAGATATTAACATATTATTTCTCTTGCCTAACTCTCAGTACTTAGATAAAGATGTACTTTGATAAAGGTGCCAACTGCTACCCCTGGCAAATGCCACCCCAGGCAAATGCCACCCCTAACTGGGCCTGAATATATACTAACTGGAGTCCCTAAGAACACTGACTGACTGACTTGGGAGGGTATATACCTCCCAAGTGTCACTCCTTAGGAGATGTTAGGGGGTCCATATCTCCCAAGTGTCCCTCTTTAGGAGATATTAGGGGACCATATCTCCCAAGTGTCACTCTTTAGGAGATATTAGGGGTCCATATTTCCCAAGTATCCCTCTTTAGGAGATAGTAGGGGTCCATTCCTCCCAAGTGTCACTCTCTAGGAGATATTAGGAGTTTGTACCTCCCAAATGTCCCTCTTCAGGAGATATTAGCAGTGTGGGACACATTGGCCATCTGTTTGTTTATTTTTTTAACCAATGCTTAAGCCTTTGAGTGGCAGAGGGGTGCGCAATGCATTGTGTACCCTTCTGCCACTCAAAGGGTTAATGTGAGGCTGAGTACATGATGGGCAAAGCCATCCCAAATTGCTAGTTTTCATACTTTATTAATATTATATCCTACTATATAAATAATGATTTAGATATAACAACTGATGCAATATTAGATTTGCACCAGACTGTAGACACCGGTATATTATTAAGATTAATGAGTCACTTAGTATGGTTAGTAGTCTAGAATTAAAATTGTATTGATAGGTAGTACTGCACTTAAAATATTGACACTATAGAGTAATTAGTCTTTATTTTTAGATAAATACAAATAGAATTAGAGTATCTCACTTGGTTTTGATATTATTATAATTATTGTTTGTACTAATGGATGACAAACCCGGAGTCTGTGTAATCAACTGTACCCCTATCTATATACTATGTCTCCCATGTAGTGAACACAGGGATGCAGCTATTGATGCACTGTATATATGAAGATTTTTTTATTATAATTTAATTTGTGAGCTGATGCCTTGATGATTGTAGGGGAATGACAGCACAAGATGCAGAGAATAGATATGCGCATTGGAGGTGTTCCACGGATGGAACGCATGATGTAATATACAAAGGACGGTTGAGGGCAAATGTATTGGGATACCCGGAAGTGATTGGAAATTGTGGGAAACACAGAGAAAATTGTTGTATGTCTCCCTACAAATACCAGAGCGCATGGTAAGAACCATTTGTCAGAGGCTCCTGATGAAGATAGCCTCACGAAAGGCATTGAATGCCACCCTATTGTTTTTCTAAGATATTGTGATAGCAATTGCTGATTTATTTGTGATTTAAATATATTCTTTTTAATATTTTGGAATAGAATTCCTTATTTATACCCACCCGTGCTTCATATAAAAGAGATGGTGATTCAATTATACATTACACATATACACCATTCTGTTAGAATGGCATAATCTAGAGTTCTATTAGAAGGCTCTATATACCCATAGAGAGCTAATCGATTATCTTGGAAGAAGACCAACCAGAACAGAGGTATCTGTGGACGTGCCCAGTAAGCAGAGAGGTGTTAACCATCCTGAGGTTTATACCAGGAGTGATTTTATACTGATAGGCAGTACCATTTTATTTAATTACATGGTGATGAAGAAGTTCCAATATACTACTTCACATTAACATTACATCCAAATCCTACTGCTTTTTCCTCAGTGACATCACTAAGACAATGTGTTTTCTTGGTTCTGCTGCCAATAAAACTCTAAGGCATTCCCTTATACTCTTCCTTATTAATTATTGTAAAGTAATACCATACTGTCCCCTCACTTCACACATTTCTCTCTTATAATCCATGCATATATAATCTTGCAGGAACTGCATGTTGTTATTTCCATATTAATCCTGCCAGGTACTTATGACAGCTGGCTTCTTCCATCACTCCAAATTAAATAGAAAATTCTACTGTCAACTGCTCACCTTCAATGTTCTATATTCCTCTGCTCCTCCTTACCTTTCTTTAATCATCACCCATTACACCTCTGGACACATTTCTTTCCTCCCAAGGTGGTGTCCTCGCATTACCTTTTACTTCTACTGCTCTGTCACATCTAAAATCATTCTGACTCATAGCATTATACTTATGGAATGTTCTCCCAACAAAGATTAGGGTGATAGTCTCCAATTCCAATATCCAACTAAAGCTCATATCCTGGATGAGGTTATGCATGTACTGACTTGGACTGCTGAATCACTACGAGCCATATTGAATAATAAAAAGGTGAGCAAATCTGGAGAAAACCAACTGTATCAGAGCAGGTAAATTACAGTTACTTTTGATCTAAAATAGGACTTTCAACCCTTTGCATGTGATGTGTTGGGGAGGAGACCTCTCTAACATTAAAGTGGTTAAAAGCCCCAATTAAATAAATGGGGATTTGTGTAATTATTATTTTTTTCTGTATTCAGCACATGGTTTGCTCCAGAATTCCATATAAATTGTAAGCTCTGTAGCACAGAGTCTCCATTCTTCCCATGTCATCTATTTGTGTACTTCCATCCATATATGCACATACTGCTTGTCTGAAGTTCTACCAAATACATAGTAACATAGTAACATAGTAGATAAGGCTGAAAAAAGACATGCGTCCATCAAGTCCAGCCCATGCCAATAACATCCTTGTTGATCCAGAAGAAGTCAACAAAAAAGTCCTCTGGAGCAATTTCCAATGTAGGTGTGTAGGTGTGTGTGTGTGTGTGTGTGTGTGTCAAATAGTTCCCCGGATCAATATCCTATTTGCTTGTACATACTTTATTACTCTATAAATAAAATCATTATTATACATACAGTCATATCTCCTATGGTCAGGGGAAATGGTAGCTTATCAAAATACCCAAGGCCTGTTTAAACTTAAAGGGATAGTAATGTTTCAAAATAAAAGCAGCTCCAATTAATCTTCATAGTATTTGGGTCATGGAGAGTGTTATTTCAATTCTGTCAGAGTTGTAGTTCAAGAGTAATTGAATGATAAAGAATTCCCCTCCCGCCCCTTTTACCTAGTGTAAGCCACCTCCCCTCAGATGTGGAATCTGGTCTTAAGACCAGACGGCTCACAACAAGGGACAATCTTCTTCCTATGAGTATAATGAAAACCCTGCCCCCCCCTTGACAGGTTTATCAGGTTTTTCCATTATGGTAATTGAAGATTGTCCCTCTCTGCAAGCCGTCTGGACACCACCTTGCTGCTCTGAGGTATGCAGTGTTACATCAGTAAAAGGGGTAGGAGAGGGATACTTTATCATTCAATTACTCTTGAACTACAACTCTGACAGTATTGAAATAACACTCTCCATGGCCCAAATACTATGAAGATTAATTGGAGCTCCTTTTATTTTGAAACATTGCTATCCCTTTAAGGTATTATTAGTGCATCATACAGCACAACTACACCATTGCAACTAGCGAGAATAACACCAGAGCCATTTTAGTGCCTGAGTGTACCTAGCATACACAAGGAGTCCCAGGCCTGGGGCTTCCATTGAACATCTGCCACACTGATAGAGTGTGGCAAGCAATTAGAGTTGAGCAGGGATGAACAAAGCAAGGGTCGCCCCTTGGGTGCAGCAATTCATTGGAGTCTGCTTCTAGAGCTGCCTCTCATAAAACTCTGAAATTAAGTGAAATATTCTTGAAAGTAAGCAGCTTTGGAAGAAGGTGTGCTCTATTATAGCTCCTCACAGCTTGACGTTTTGAGTAAGTATGTAACACTATTACTCCATTTGTACAGAATCAGACTAGAGGCAAAAACAAGCAAAGCCTATTAACTCTACAAAATTGAGCTCTGGCGCTCCCAGGATGTACACTAAAAGCCTTTACATACTTCATGGGAGCACCAGGTGCATCTGTTATTATAGGACTAGCTGAATTTGTTTGTAGAAGCCTCTGGTTCCACTATCCATAGGTAAAGATGCAATACAGCATTGGTACTTAAATCCTCCAATGCAAAACTCAGTCCTTTGAATCTTGATCACAGTAAGTGGTGCTTGAGATTAAAAAAGATTTATTTGTTAGGTGTACCCTGACTTTATTACATAGACCACTTTACCACAGAGCAACAGTAAAAAACCTGAGCTCTGCAATGTAAGATGAAAGTACCAATGTAGTACTGCTGCTCCATGTGTCAGTTTATATATGTCCATTCCTGCAGGACCACAAGTTAAGTGATATTAAGAGCAAATATGTTTCCTTCTTTCCTTAAGTTTTTCCATTTTAATTATTTTGCACCCATTAATTTCTCCCTTATTCTGACTCCTTTCACCATTCTTTCCCTCCTGCTCTACCTCTTCCTCTCCCTCTCTCTCTCCTGTCAACAATGTGCAGGTAGGTACACTTCTGTAGACCTGTGCTGTCTCCCTAACATGCTGGGGCATTAACCCTTTGGGTGCAAGAGGGCTGTCCAATGAATTGCTAAGCAATGAGTTGGACACATTTCTTGCACTCACAGGGTTAAACTTACACTGACATTAACTTGCTATATTTAAATCACAGTCATTGTATTTTTTCCTGTCTCCCACCTGACCCCACTATCTTAACAGGGCAATGGGTTTTTATCTAGTGTGGTATACATCATTCAGGGAAAATGTGTCCTGTCCTATCAGTCCAAGATAGATCCTAATGTCCCACGCAGATAAAGTACCATTGTCTACACCTGCTTTAACCCTATGAGTTCCAGAGGGGAGTCCAAATGCATCTCAATCAAAGGATTACTCACAATAGGGCAACCCATTTTGTTTTGTTTTTTAATTTATGCCTAGTGAGCACCTGGATATACTGCCTTTAGCCCCCTAAGGACTGCATGTACATTTTACTTACAGCGATCCTCTGGTAGCACTTGCACTTTTTCACTGCTAATTACTGGATTTCCCCGGTAAGCACTCATTATCTCACCCACTTACCACCCATTCCTCCTATTTTAGATTACAAACCCGTCTTGCTCTCCTCCATATTCCCTCACATTTCAATTAAGCCACATCCATTTTAGGATGCTGAGTAATTTGCACGCTCCCACCCAAACTTTGTAATCTAGAGGGTTGGGTCAAGATTGTTCCAAGTTACAATTATAATGATACTAACAGCTGGCTGAAACTGATGGGAGTTGTAGGCCAAAAACAGATGTAGGACTTTTGTCACTTACCCCTGGCAAATGTTCATTTCTAACTCTAGAAAAACAGCTTAATAAAATTATTCTTCCCCTGGAATTCTAAGTCCCTTTATGTAATAATAAATGTTATATAAAATGCCTCAGTGATAAAATGCTTAAGTTAACTTTAGAATAAGTTTTCAGTAGCCTGCACAGATGTATTGTTAGAATGCAGTGAAACATGAATCGGAAAGGGTTATGTGCTACGCATTTAACTACTTGGAACAAATCCAGACACTTCTCAATGAATCATTGTTTTTATTACAGGGATTTTATACACTCAATTGTCAGAGTTAACTGATCCATTGCAAGACATCAGCTCAACCCAGTAAAATCATGCTTTTTTATGATTTGTGAGCTCACAATATCCCATCTGCATATAATATAAAACTAATCTCCTTTTCTGGCTAGACTTAGGGCATGCGTGGGGAACATGAGGCCCTTCATCTAGGGAGGACTATGATTCCCATAATCCTCATCCAATGGCTGGTTGGGGGTGATAAGAATTGTAGTCTTTCAAGGTCAGTGGGTCCCAGGTTGCCCATCACTGACTAGGGAGTAAGCGAGCTTTGGGCACATGTCACTGCCCTTCAGGGGTCTTGGAGACCTCAGTAGCATCCAAAAAGTTAATGTTTTGAAGTTACCTGCCATTCATCGGCTAATAGACAAAGCCTACAGTTGACGCAATCACTGCCCTCACTCAAAGGAAGGTGCAAGCACTGTGTTAATTTAACTTTATTTTGTATTTTATGTAAACTTTCTGCTAACACTTTTTGGTAATTGGTTCTTCTATACTGGGTTACACTGGATATTTAAGGGGGGTAGTGTGCACTATGAGATTGTCTTGATAAAGAACCAACAGCACTGAAATGTTGGCCTTTTCTAAATAAATATCAATTGATTGAAACTTGAACAGTCCTGAAAACACTACAATCTCTCTCACCAATTCAACAATTTCTCTATCCCTATCTCTCCAATTCTACAATCTCTGTCTCTCTCCAATCATACAATTCCTCATTCTCTCTGTTTCTCTCTTTCAAAGTCCTACAATCTATTCCTCTCTCTCTCTCTTTGTCCTACAATCTCTCTCTCTCTCTCTCTCTCTATATATATATATATATATATTCTCCAATCAATATATGAAAATGCAGCTGCATCAATCCAGGTTAACAATGATAAAGTTCAGAGCAACATAGAAGGAGTCTGACAAGAAGACACAACTTCCCCAAAATTATTTTTGTTTGTTTAAAAGAAATTTTCATCAAACTAAATTGGAACAAAAAGGACTTAAGATCAATGGAGATTACCCACATAAATGAAGTTTTGCAGACAATATCATACTCTTTGCCACTAGTCCTGAAGAACTGCAAGAACACATTGAAAAGCTACAACAGGAAAGCAAACATTTTGGTATGAAGATGACAATCAACAAAACACATTATTTACCAATGAACAAGAACTAGAAGAGGTGGACAAGTATGTTTACATTGAAAAGAAATTATTAACAGATGGAAAGAACATGCTGGAAATTGAACGACTAATAAAATTGGGATGGCAAACATTTGGAAAAGTTACTAGTATTGTCTTTTAAGACAAATTTCCACTCTTGCCTCAAGTGAAAATGTTTTGACCAATGCATCATCCCAGTTCTTATGTATGGCTGTGAAACATGGCCACTGAATGCCAAAGCCATACACAAACTTAAGGTTAAGCAGTAGAATTCTGAACATAATAAAAAGAGACAGGGAAAAAAGCGTGTTCATGGACTAGTCAGGAAACAAGATTTCATAACATCATTAAGAATAAAATGCCTAAAATGGAAAGGGGTAGGTCACGTAGCAAAAAGACCTGATGGTAGATGGACTAAACACATTTGGAATGGATTCCACTTGATATTAAACACCAAGAAGAAGACAAAAGACAAGATGGGTTGATGAAATTATCAAATTTGTTGGTACACAGTGGAGGTAGAGCACTCACTTGATGAAAATATAACTTGCCTGGGTGCCAACCTTAATATGGATGTAGATATAATACGAAGAAAACCACACTCACAAGACTTCTTGGTGAGATAATGTGCTGATTTATTTGAATCAACTTTTCAGGCCCCAATTTGGGCCTTTTTTCAAGATTACAGTGAAGTAACAGTAGAGACCATTAAATACCCAAACAGAGGTCACTACCTTGATGCCTAGTGATATCACAAGGTCAGAGGTGAAGTGAAAGTGAATGAAGATAATTGTACAAAAATGTATAAATGTGAAAATAAAAGAACCTAAAACACATACAGATATATACACATGTACAAATTATCAGACCGATGTAACACAAGGCAATTAAACTGATAATGCTGATTTAATTGTATCGCACATCGCAAAACAAATATGCCAAAATAAATTAAACCTTAAAGAAGATTAATCAGAAATGACTGCTGTTTAGCATATTCAGATATAAGTGAAATATGGAAACTAAGTATTCTGACCATGATAACATTCATATTGCATAATACTTCATCTATCATATAATGTAACAAGCCCTGCAAACTGTTTATCACGTCATATGGAATAGAACAGTGGCAAAAACATAACATGTAATCAAAAATATCTAATTGATATTAGCCCACTGTATTAGTGAAGGCATCAATAAAACATTAATATACAAATGTATATTTAAAAAGCTCTCTATATGTATGTCACTGTATCAACCTTTTACAGGATAACTACGAACGGGGGATTTTGGCAGGAGTGCAAAAGCAATGATGCTTACAATCACCCCAAGTAACCTGGCTAGGTGGATGTAAAATAAGATAAACAATGAACTAGAATGAAACAAATACATAAAATTTGCCAGAATAATTAAATGAAGGTCCAGGCAATAATGAACTACATTGTAACAAGGTGGAACCAAAATTTGAACCCTGGTTCCCACTGACTCAAAGCAACTGAGAATTGTAGCATAATCCATAAAGTAACGATCACATAGTTAATTGAATTGCCATCTTGCAGCTACTGAATTAACCAGAAAGAGTATAGAAATCAGACCAGTGGTTTGTAAATAGCAAAATAAAGCAGTGGTCACATCAAGTCCTACAAAGTACCATCCATCTGTAGATAAATGAAGATTTTTGCAGTGATAGTATCTCAGTGACCATTTATGTAAAAAACAAAGTGACATGATAATCTCACATCACAAGTCTGCTTTAAAAGGAGTGCTAAAGTTACGACATATTCCAATATTGAAAGACAGAATGGTCCCCTATAGTGATGGGTCAAAATGACTAACTTCATAAACAATGATATATTAGAGTCCTTATCGCCTCCATGTTAATGGTTAACTTAATCCACAAAGAGAAGAACATATCTTGTGATCTTAGCGAGTGGCATAACTCATGCTGTAATGGATGATCAATCAGTGACGATAAACAATAATCCAGAAATCTGTATAGTGCCAATGATACATGATCAATTTGGGAGAGTCTTCAGTATGTCAGAAATGTGTCAATCCCAACACATTCCGTCTCTTACCCAGAATTTGATCCAAATTATCCAATAATGGTTATGTAAAAAGCAATAAGGTAGATCCTCGATGGCGCGCCCCACAGACCGTGACATCAGTCCAGCTGCGTTTTGCAGCACCTCTTATGTTTTAAAGCAGTAAGACAAAGTCCTCACAGTATATGATCAATCAGTAAAGATAAACAATAATCCAGAAATCTGTATGATACCAGTGATGCATGATCAGTATGGGGGAATCCTCAGCATGTCGGAAGTGTATCAATTCCAATAGATTCAGACTTTGACCCCGATATTTGATCCAAGTAATCATCTTATATTATAAAGGAGTAAGACAACATCCTCACAGTATATAACTCCATATTGTTGGAATGTAGATTATATCCTCCAATGGCACCCCACAGACCGTGACTTCAGTCCAGCTGTAGATTGCAGCGCTGTGATGTTTGTCTTTGCATCCAGGTATAGCCATCAGCATGGAACTGTTACTAAGATCGATGAAGGCAGGGGAACGGTAGTGTCTCCTTCATGCCCTAGGGGGCTGAAGATTCCAATTTGTAAATCCTTACAGCATGCACCTCAATATGCAGATACTGTCCTCCAATGGCTCTCCACAGACAGATAGGTCCAGCTGTAGCTTGCAGCACAGTGATGGTCATATTTACAATTCAGGGTGTCCACCCATATAGAACTATTGCTTAGTTCAATAAAGGCAGGAAAACACTAGTTTCTCATTCATGCTCTGAGGGGCTAAAGAGTCCAGTTTGTAGATCCATGCAGGTTCTCTTTGTTGTAACTTTTTAATCCTGAAAACTCCGTGAGGAAATATCAGAATATGGTCTATTAACATGCAGCAAAGAATGGAGAGTGTCACGGTGCAGTGATTATTGCCTGCCTGTTGTGTTTCTGGTCCTGTCTCCTCTGGCTGACGAGATGCAGGCATTGCCAACGCTGCAGCCTTCTTTGGTTCCTCTCTTCTTCCTCCATTATCTCCAGGATTGCTCCAGTCTTGGCAGAGATTCTCTGTCCTGCTCTAAATAAGAGCCCTTCCTTGAGTCTTGCACTCTCCTCTGTATGTTTGGATTCCCTGTTACCATTATAAGTCATCCTATCCCCTACCTGATGTGGTAAGGGGTGCCTGCCTCTATATGGTGTGTCTTTGTTGGGTTGTGGATTGGGAGCAGGATCAGTTGTCACAGGTACTGTCCTATAATTGTGATTATGATATCTATTTATGGAATCGGTATTAGTATGGCTCCATGTGCCATAGACCCTGGTCCCACTACTGACCTTGCTGGTGCCTAAGATGTTGCTGGCCCTACCGGGTCTGGACCCCCTGGGTATGAGTACCCCAAAAATAATGATTGTATCCATAATTGCCATATCTATAATCTTGGGTCCTGTGATGTTCCAAGTATTATTATTAAGGTGTACTTCTCTATTATGATGTACATCTGTCCTATTAGAAAAAAATGGGATTGTCATAATCAATCTCGTCTCTCATTAATTACTCTTTTTATTATTCTGTATATCTTTTTTCAAAGAAATTAGTTTCATATTCATATTGTCCTGAATCCTCTTGTGTTTATCTAAGAGTGTACTTTGCTGTAATTTAAGTTCTAAATCCTGTGTCTTCTTCTTATTAGTTTCCAAACACGTTCTCTATATTTGATCAATTTAAGTAAACAGTCCTCAAGGACAGAATACCATTCAGACAGTGATTCAACCTCATCCAGATTAAGGGATGGATCCTTATCGATACATAACCCTCTGGGGAGGCAGATGGCCGCCACTCGCCAGTAGACTGCTGAGGCAAGTGGCTGCGATGAGGATCACCATCCAACTCCCCTCCACTCCAGGATTCCCCTCAAGAAATACAGCCGAAACTTGTATTGTAAAGGGTAAAACAGAAACCCCTTATTGGTGAAACCCACTGCTTATATACACTTCCAGACACTCTTATCAAAATTAGAATGCAAACTACGGCTTGGAACAATGTTGACCAGTCAGAGAATGGTCTACATTTCCAGACAATCTTATCAAGATAAGAATCCAAATTAGGGCTTGGAACAGTGGTGTCCCAGTTCACTAATCAGAGGACATTATTTAGTGTCCACTCAGCATGCGTCTATTCAAGCCATCCTGATGAAGAAAGCACAGCAGGAGTCAATCATAATTCCAGCATTCTTTTGTTGTTTCAGCAAAGCTATTAAACAAAGCTTGAACACAAGTTACACAGGCATTGAATATACTGTGAGGACATGGCAGCAAGCCACTGGGTGCTGGGCTTAACCGTTATTTTCTTGGCATTCTGGTTCCTCACTGCCAAATCCCTTTACTTGACTTTACAAAATAATACCACACACACTATTACATTATACTACACAATATACACCACAATGAGCAATATTTCAAATGTTATAATCATGGAGGTGAATGTCACCACACTGCTCTGTGCTGATTCTCCAGCAGGTGTTCTAAATTACTCCATCTGGTCATATCTAAGTACACAAAATGCACAGCAAAATACAGTACAGAGGGAAATAACACATGGAAACACAGAACATGCACCAAATTATAACCCAGGGGACAACAACTTTCAGCAGTAGGGGACACAAGGGATCACATCTCTTTCTCCACAATATAAAACTATTGTGCACCATGTTATGTCATCTGTTAAGAGGTGTGTATTTTATACTCATTAACTCTTTGAGTGGAAGAGGGGTGTGGAACATGTTTACAATGCATTGTGTACCCCTCTGGCATTAAATGGGTTAGAATGATATGTACGATTGACCTTGGCTGGTGCTAATAATTAAAAATAAGTGGCTTGTTTACAGTGCCCCTGGACTATTTAACTTACACCTCCAATATAGTTTGTAGTGAAGCAAGAAGAGGAAACAATTTGCCTATCCATCAATATACTTACCAAGGCCAAAGGAGGTACATGCTATGATGACGACGGGGGAGGGCGAAAGAAGGGGGGTGCGATGGCAATATGTGGGTGAGGGAAAAAGGAGAATTGGAGAAGGTATGATTACTCACCTCTGTACTGAAGTAGGATATGAAGAATGGCTGTTTAGGGAATGTTGGTCCAGAAAAAGTGAACCCTGACTTAACACCCCACCCATCACAACTCCCATTGGCTGATACTGCTGATGAAAAGGGTAAGTGGCAGAGGTAGTGTGACTATTTTAATAACAACAGTGTTGACAAAGTACTGTATGTGGTGATTTCAAAGTCCTTGTAGTGGTGAAATGTATGTGCTGACCCTGTTTCCTAAACTGTAATTTGAAGGGCATGAAACTCGTTCCAGAGATTTTGCCAAGAATGGCACTGTTTTGTCACTTGTGGAATATGAAGGAGGTAAAATATGGGCAATTTATACAATTGTTGACGTAAAAAGGACATGTTATTATTAATCAGGCAAAGTGGAGGAGACATGAATGTATAAGGTGGCAATGTTTCCGAGTTTGTGGAATATGATGGACATGTTATTCCTTACAAAGATTTTGACAGGAGTAGCCAAGGAGCTTTGCCTCCCTGGCCACTACTAACAAAATCGCACCCCTTACATGTTTTGAATATGCAGTAAGGAGATTAGAATATCTCCTCCTTACTGAGTGCCACCCCGAAATGTGTCAGGAGCAGACAGATAATTCTCTGTCATGTGACTATCTCTTCTTAAATACATATAGACATATATAAAGATACCAGAAGGGACTGATAAGTTGATCTGTGAAATAACGCACAAGTCCTGTGAATGCTATTTTGTCAGAATTCGTGGCAAATTATTTGTTTCACATGTAACCAGTTGTTGTGCTGCCCTTCTCCTATCTAGATCTATATATATAAAAGAAGACTTTGTGCCTGGCAAAACACACCCAGGGGCGGCAGTAAAAAGGATTACTGCTGCCATTGGGTGATTCTGTGGGAGTGTGATTTTTGGCCTGCCCCCACTATCCAGCCCGCCCACCACTATCTAAGGCTGAAAAAAAAAATGGCTGCCACACACTCCTACACCACAGACACATGCACATGCCCTCCCACACACACACTAGCAGACACATACACACATATACACACACGCACGCTGAGGATGATGGGAACAATGTTCAAGCTACAGCTGGAAGGCCATGGTCCAATCTGTATTATGCAGCTTCTTCATTCCCTGTCTTTGAGCCTACACAGCTCTGCTAATTACTACAAGTGAGCTGATTTCTAAACAATCAGCAGGAGGATACTGGCTTGCTGAGAAAGTGGAAACAACGGCAGAGAGGTGATCAGGCAGTGCAGAGCAAGGCTTCAGCTGAGCTGGTAAATGGCAGAGACATGGATGTGACTGTATTTATATATTGCACAAAGAGAGAGAAAGAGAGCAGGTTGTTTGTCAGTCTGTCTGTAAGTAGAGGTGCCAGTTCCTGCAATCATCTCCATGCTGTACATAGCTCACTGTATAGCATGTATGACAAACTATTTATATATGGTCTGGCATTGTATAGTATACAGTCTGTGTATAAGGACTGGCACTATACATTATAGGAGGGACAGTCCCTGTTTGACACCCAAATCCCTCTGCTCCTCTATTTAGGAGATCACACGGTGTGGTGTATATACAGTAGGCTGACCAGACCTCACCTTTAACCGGGGACACATAGGAAATAAGCATATTTCAGGAGTGCACCAAAATCAAAGCAGCCCTGCAGTATGCATTTTTCATATGTGTCACTGGTTAAAGGTGAGGTCTGGTCAGCCTAATGTACAAGTGTATCAGATTGCTCCACATCAGTAAAACCCACGGTAATGTGGGTATAAACTTCTGTATATATCTGTTAAATTAGTCTGTGTAAAAAAATACTTTAATCTTCTTCTAAATCATTCACTTACAGAAAGAGTAACTTAACCATTTCAGTGCCAGAGGAGATGCAATGCATTGCTTACCCCCTGGCACTCAATGGGTTAAAAATTCTCTACAATGGTCTGGCACTGTATAGCAGTGGTTCTCCATCTGTGCCCTCAGTGGCTATTAACAGGCCAGGATTTTAGAATTTCCTTTTAAGAGCACAGGTGAGTTAATCAATATGACTGAGCCTCTGATCAACACACTTGTGTTCTAGCAGTGAAATTCCTAAGTCCTGGCCTGTTAGTGGCCACTGAGGGCATGGGCTGAGAACCTCTGCTGTATAGTATACAGTCTGCATGTGTCTGTGTATAAGGACTGGCACTATACAGTATAGGAGGGACAGTCCCTGTTTGACACCCAAATCCCTCTGCTCCTCTATTTAGGAGATCACATTGTGTGGTGTATATACCAGTGTATCAGATTGCTCCACATCATTAAAACCCACAGCAATGTGGGTATAAACTTCTGTATATATCTGTTACATTAGTCTGTGTAAAAAAAATACTTTCATCTTCTTCTAAATCATTCACTTACAGAAAGAGTAACTTAACCATTTCAATGCCAGAGGGGATGCAATGCATTGCTTACCCCCTGGCACTCAAAGGGTTAAAAATTCTCTAAAATACACCACCAGCCACGCCCCCAGTAACACCACCGAAAACACAAGTGTCCCTCTTTGGCCATATGAAATGTTGGGAGGTATGTTACTTACACTGCTCACACTGTATGTATTTATGTTCTGATTTGCAGCTGTGTGTCACTGTTTGTGTTGTCAGTGCATGTGTGTGTATATGTGTGTGTTGCATGTGTCTCTGTCTATCACTGTGTGTACCTTTCTGACACGTACACCCTACGCTATAATTCACTATCATAACATTTATTTAAAAAAAAAAGAAACATTTCCTGCATAACATGACGGGCAACGCCGTCCCAAACTGCTAGTATAAATATAAAGAATGTGTGTACATATATCTATATACACACATATGCGGACCCTAGCAGCCAATGTTTTGGCCCTCCTTAGAGGGAAGTATTGAGTATGCGTCCCTCAACTGACATGCTTGCCCTAGGAGGGTTAACCCATTGAGTACCAGAGACGTAGCCACCTCATTGAAACGCAATGCATTGGCTATCTCTCTGTCATCAAATGAAACCATTTTCATATATATTTAATTAAGATGTTAATTTGCTACATTGCTCATATATTGTAATATTAGCTTTATCTTACACACACACACACATATATATATATACATAGATAGATATAGATATATATATCTATATATATATATATAGAGAGAGAGAGAGAGAGAGAGGTCTACATATAAATATATGCAGTCCTATATCCCAAAAAATAAAAAAAATTAATTAAAATAAGCGCTAAAAACACTCCTGTGCACCTCTTATATAGCCAATTAAGAGTTAATAACAGTATAAAGTATAAAATATGCAAATATCAACATATCAAAAATGGATACTACGATCTCTTGGCTGTAGTGTGAAATACATCCAAAAGAGAAAAGCAAATATAGAACTATATAGAGAGCGCCTTTTAGACATATATATATTCACAAATATATTAACAGTAGATATAACAAAGATAATGACACTTATAATGACTAAAATTGCACAATGCAAAATGCACCGATAAAACTTAGAATGTTTTTATGAAAATGCTTTCTGATCTCCAGTCTATTATTATTGCAGCAGTCTTGTATAGTGTATCAAATGCACCTATTCACAGGTGCTAAATGAATGTACCTCTCCCGTCCAGTTGGATTTTTAAGTGGGCAGAAAAGTTCTTGGTTCTCCCGTCCTTTGTCTTATGCGGGTAGAGGTGGAAGACTTTTTTTAATGAAATCAATGCTGATTTTCTGTCTCTCCCCCATCCTTCTGTATTGCTAGTGGTTTGTTTTAGCAGGTGGAGATGCTGGCAATTGAGGGGTCAAACGCTACAGGAGTAGCTGCTCTTATGGTCTTTTTCGATACAAGTGGGCATATCTTATAATGCTTAAAATATAAGGGTCCTTCCAACGTGTTTCATATCTTAAAAATTACACTTCATCAGGGAATATATCCAGGTATGTCTCTCCAATTTTTATATCTGTAGCGTGGATTTTGATTTCCCATGTGTTATTTGAATATTCCAATCAAATTGGGTATTCAATTATCAGAAAGTCCTTTGAATTAACTCTTTCATAGATTTTTCTATTCATATAAGAAGTGTTAATAAATGGTGTTTCTAATGCATGGATAACAGATCCTTATATCCTATTTAGAAGCCACCTCTATGTAAATTAAGTATATATATATATATATATATATATATACTTGTCATATTATGGATATATAAAGTATATGTAACCATACTCTTACTTTTGTCCATTTATCTTTAATATTTGTGGTCAGAGATTCAATTATCAATAACATATATATATATATATATATATATATATATATATATATATATATATATATATTGATGGTACTGAATGTGAATAATAAATAGTCTCCTATATATAAATCAATATCAAAACAGGTAGCATGCTACAGATCAATGCAAACATTGATGTTTATTACAGTATCTATATCCTGCAATAAAGTACAAAAAGTGCTGTGAAAAAAAGTGTATAAATATATCATACACATGCATATTATTCCAGTATTAAGATGTACACGCTACACCAAAATACTTCTTCTTTTAGCACATAAATGTATACGAATGGCACAAGTATAATGTAATACAATGTGGATAAGGATGAGAAACATTAACAATCACTTCAAAAGGCCAGTATTAAAGGGACAGTAATGTCCCAGAAAAATTGTATCCAGTTTTATGGCATTTAAAATAATAAACAATATGCTCCAAACCCTATCTCTCTAACCGCTATGGTTTGAGAGATATAGGTATTCAAAGTTCCCCCTCCCTCCCCTTCTACTGATGTCAGCTGTAAAGCCGACTTCAGGAGATTTGAGTTGTATAACTCATGGAGGCTCTGCAGCAGAGCCGAAATCTCGTTATTTAAAAAGAATGACTTCATTGGAACGGTCTACAAACTGTGCTTGAGATTTCGGCCCTGCTGCAGAGCTGCAGGCTGGTCCCCGGACCAGGATGTCCTGCTGTCAGCTAGACGCTGACTTCAGGAGAAGGGGAGCGAGGGGGAACTTTTAATGCCTATATCTCTCAAACCATAGCGGTTTGAGAGATAGGGTTTGCAGCATATTGTTTAATATTTTAAACCCTATAAAACTGGATACAATTTTTCTGGGACATAAGTGTCCCTTTAACATCCACCCTCATCCACACAAATAAGATCCATAGAATTGTGAACACATATGCTTACTACACCAAAATATTTTTGCATCAAACCGCATATGATTGGTACAAGCATACCAGGCATATCATGAAGATAGATAGATAGATAGATAGATAGATAGATAGATAGATAGATAGATAGATAGATATAAAATAATGAATGTGTTATATAGGGCCAAACAGATTTGAAGAGCACATACAGATCACCTAAACATAACAATCACTCTGAAGCACATCTCAGTATATATGCATGGTTATATCTTTGGTATACCCACACATGACCAGCCCCTATGCCGAGGGATCTCGTTCATAAATCCAAAGGTTTGACTACATAAAAAACCTGAAACAAATTGTATTTAAATAAAATGGCATGAAACAATACAATAATGCAAATTACATCATAGGATGAGACGTACAAAAATGTGCATAGAACAAAGTACATTGTAAATGCAAAACACAGTTGCTTGCCAGTCAAGTGGATAGTATAATGATTGAAATAATTAATATGAGATTGAATCAACATTTTGGCCAGCCCTGTGGTATTTATCCTAGGTGCTTTGTTTCCAAGTGAGAGACTAGGGTAAGGGTTTGTTTGATAATGTATTTATATGTCTGGCAGCTCTGTATTCTGGTTGCCCAAAACACAACTGAAAACGTTTGACAAGATAGAATATATTTGTTTTCTTTGATGTGTTATCTCCACTTGGATCCTGATGCTGAGTGTATATATCAGTCTGATTAACTTTGTATGTGACTGGCCCAAAATTCCCCTTCGGTTAGCAGGAGTTCCTACAAATAATGATCCAAAAGGCAAGAAGGAATGGGATTTTGATGGATGTATAATGTAGCCAACTGATAAATTTTCCCTTCCCTGTGCATCATTACATTACTAAATTCCTATGTTTATGAAGGGAATGATTTAAAGGCCATATACGCAATATCAAAGGTGTAAAACAAAAGAAGAAAAGTTTTACTATGGATATTTAGGAGCCGTACATTTTTAAGAAACACATTTGACATATTGGTTTTTCTGCTGTGTCAAACACTGCTGGGAGATGTTAAATTCAAAAGCTAAAACTTGATTTATTTTTTTTTACATTACACTGCAGTTTCCTGTTGTTGTCACTAACTGGTACTGTTCCTATCACATAACCAGGGGAGGGCTGGCAACTTGTGGCCCGGGGGGCAAATACAATCAAGCGGCCCATTTCTACTATTGTTTGAGCCCACTCTCAAAGCCCACCTCCTTTTGTTAATTTTAAAACGTGGCATTAATATCATGAAGTAAAGCGATACCACATAGCTCACATTAAAGTGGGCTAAACTACTGATATTACAGAGCTTACAATTTAAGTAAAGCTACACTGTTGATACTATAGCGCTTACAGTGGAAATGGGTTATGTAACTAGTGTAGCCTCATTTGGATTGTAGCTTTATGGTATCATTTGTATAGCACCATTTCAATTGTAAGCTCTGTGGTATCACTAGGGTTGCTCCATTTATAGCAACAAGATGGAGATTAAGTGAGACAGTGGCCCACTGGCCCAGACATATGACCGGCCCAGGGGGCAATTGCCCCCCTGCCCCCCAGGCCAGCCCTCCCCTGCACATAACAGATTTTATTACTCAAGCTTTCCCACTGACTGCATCTTCAGTTCCATAGTGACTGAGAATGTATTAACTTCCATAGACACTGTAGGGTTAAGGACAGGACTTTCCCAGTCAGTGGAAGGTGTTCTTGTTACCCAGTATTGCTTCAAACAAAAAGACCAGCCTACTTTGGCATATTTAAGGTCTAGTGGTATCTGGGCTGGTGATAACTATGCAGATGCAGACCGGGGGTTACAGACCAACGTGTTAAATGAGGACATTTTTAAAAATGTACACTGCAAGGCTTGGGAGATCAATGTGTTCTTCAAATAGGATTGTTTTCCTATGTTCCAGTATAAAGTAGAGGTCTGGTAACCTTATCACAGATTTGTGCCATTTATCTTGTTCCAGCAACTTGCAGCTTTGGCCTGGAGACCTGCCAGCCTTAATGTTTTCCACACTCTCCAGCAAGGACAAAATGCCTGCCATCTTCTGAATACAAAGTACAAGCCACTGAGGGAGACAGAGACTATTAAGTGCCTGAAAGTGATTCCACACTACAAACTTCAGGTAACTATCTGCACCCTTTTCTACTGCTCCATAATGAAAGGCAGGTTTGGGCAATGTGCAGCCCTTCATCTGCTGTCAGACTACAACTCGCATCATCCCCAGCCATTAATTCATTCTGACTATGCAATGTTGTTCCTACATTTACTTTTAGAGTTTCTGCCCTTCTGTTTCATTATTGCAATAGGCAGCATTATTCGGACACGTTAAAATTGATTGTGCCTGTACCCTCATGTATATGTGTTTCTTTAGATTGTAAGCTTTCGGGCAGGGACCTCGCACCGAGTGTTTCACTCTACAAAGCACCTGTAACCCTGTAGTAATCCTGTATTGTGTAAACCCTTAAATTGTAAAGTGCTGCGTACACTTGTAGCGCTATATAAATAAACATATTCATTCATTCTATTTTATCTCTTTTCTGTGGTGCATAGATGCAGATCAGGGGCATTTTAAGAATCTTTGAGGACACTGGCTCTTAAAAGTGAAACTGGTTGCTTCTGACAATCTACAACTTTTGTTGATGCCCCCTGAAACTAGAAGCCTTGACCCCCACCCATAAATTAAAATTCTCCTGATGACCATAACTCTCAATTATGAATATTCAACTTGGGACATTTCTACTTTAGAGCGCCAACAGATGGCTCATAGACTGTGAATGGACAGGTCTAAATTATGCAAATCATGTCATAAAGTGGGAGGGGATTAATTGGTGGGCAGGGCTGAGAAGGAAAGGTGAAGTTTCACTTTAGAATGGAAGTGGGAGGAATGGAGTGGGAAGTGGGCAGAACAGATGGAAAATGGGTGAGTTACCCATGAATGGTTTACTATTGAAATGTCATAGAGTATCTATATCCTTGTGGAGATGGAGTCTCCAGTACTGTACACAATACTCTAGGTGACGTCTAATTAGAGATCTGTAGAGTGGCATGACCACTTCCCTTTTTCTGCTACTAATGCCCCTAGCTGTACAACCCAGCACCCTGTTTGCATTCCCCACCACTTTATTACATTGCCTGCCTACCATTAAGTCATTAGAAATAATTTCTCCCAAATCCCTTTCCTCTGTTGTCTCTGACAGCACTACACTCTTAACAGTATATTTTTCCTTTGGATTTTTATGTCCCAAGTGCATTATTTTACATTTATCAACATTAAACTACAGCTGCCACACTCTTGTCCATTCTTCTAATTAACTAAATAATTTATCATTTGGCTTATTCTCCCTGGAATGTCTACCCTATTGCAGATCTTTGTATTATCTGCAAAAAAAGGCATACCTTACCTTGAAGACCTTTTGCAATATCACTAATACAAAAATATTAAAAAGAATGGACCCCAGTACAGATCCCTGAGGTACCCCACTAGTAACACTCCTTTCATCTGGATAGTCTCAATTGACTACCACTCCTTTACTCCTGTCACTCAGCAATTGCCTTATCCATTTAACTATTTTTACATCCAGACCCAAACACTGCAATTTATTAATGAGTTTTCTATTAGGGACAGTGTCAAATGCTTTACTGAAATCTAGATAAGCTATGTCTACTGCTCCCCCTTGGACTATTATTTTAGTTACCCAGTTAAAAAATTCTGTGAGGTTAGTGTGACAAGATCTCCCTGCTGTAAACCCTTGCTGTTTGGTATCTTGCAAGCCATATAAATTCAGATATTCAACAATTCTTTCCTTTAACATAGTCTCCATTAATTTTCCCACTACTGATGTAAGACATACTGGTTTATAGTTACCACCTTTTTGTGAAGCGGTATTACATTTGCTAATTTCCAAAGCTCTGAAACTACTCCTGTCGATAGTGACTGATTGAATAATTCTGTTAAAGGTTTTCGAGAACACACTTAAATTCTTTTAATAACTTTGGATGTACTCTGGTCCCATTAATTTATCTGTTTTTACATTACAAAGTTGAAGTAGAACTTCTACCTCTGTAAACATGCATGTTTCCCATGTCTTGCCATTTCTTTTTTCTAACATAGGTCCATTCCCTTTATCTTCCTCTGTTAAAACTGAACAGAAATATTCATTGAGACAGTAAGCTAGCCCTTTATTCTCATTTACATAGTTTCCATTTTTTTGTTTTCCGTCTAACTATTGCTTGTTTCATTTTCATCCTCCTATATATCTAAAAAATGTTTTATCCCCCTCTTTTATTGACTTGGCAATTTTTTCCTCTGTGTGCGCTTTGGCACATCTTACAATGCATTTGGCCTCCTTCAGCCTAGCCTTGTACCGATACCTATCTTCCTTCTGCATCTGCTTATATTTCTTAAATGCTTCTTTTCTCGCCTTTTCTTTTTCTTTTACCCATGCTGACATTTCCAAAGCAAAGCTCTGTTGCGTTTAATAAAACACATTTCAGGTAATCACATTTCTCCAGGACTCCATCTAAAGATCTCCAAGTTGTTAAAGACTGACATAAAAATGTTTCCATTTTAGAAAAATCAGCCTTTCTACAATCTAGAACCTTTGTTTTTGTGTGGCTCAACTCGACCTCTGCCTTTATATTAAAAAACACAGACTGATGATCACTGGAGCTCAAACACTCTCCTACAGATACATCTGATACCACGTCTCCATTAGTAAATAATACATCTAGTGTGGCTTCCTTCCAAGTCAGCTCTTCTACTAATTGACTAAGAGCTCATCATTGTAAAGAATTTAGGATATCTCTACTCCTGGCTGATCCTGCTGCTTGGTCTTTCCAGTTCGCCTCAGGAAGATTAAAGTCCCCCATAGTAATAACCTCACCTTTCACTGTCATCTTAGTTACTTTCTTGACCAGCAGTTGATCCAACTCCTCTGCTTGTCCTGGGGGTCTATAGATCACATCTATACGAGTGACCATCTTATCCCCATATTATAAAGTTATCCAAACAATCTCTGTGTTCTCCTCCATACCTTGTATAGAATTAACCTTTAAAGGGATAGTAATACTTCGTTTTAACTTTATTTTATTTTGTAGGCATTAAAAAAACATGAAGAATGATATAAGTCTTATCTCTCAAACCTTTATGGTTTATGAGATATTCACAAGCAAAGTTTCCCCCTCCCGCCCCTTTTACCTACTGTAAACAATCTCTTCTCAGATGTGGAATGCAGTCCATAGACTGGACAGATAACAGAAGGGGACACTCTTATTCCTATGAAAACAATGAAATCCCTGCCCCCCTTGACAAGCTTTCAGGTTTTTCCCTTATCTTAATTGAAGATTGTCCCTCTCTGCAGTCTACCTGGGCACCTCCCTTCTGCCCTGGCTGAGAAGTGTTACATCATTAAAAGGGGCGGGAGGGGGACACTTTGCTTGTGAATATCTCTCAAACCATAAAGGTTTGAGAGATAAGACTTATATCATTCTTCATGTTTTTTTAATGCCTACACAATAAAATAAAGTTAAAACGAAGTATTACTATCCCTTTAAGCTATTTTTGACATAAATGGCAACCCCTCCTCCTTTTCTGCCTTTCCTGTCTTTTCTAAATAGAGAGTACCCCGGTATTTCTGCAACCCACTCATTTTTTTCATTGTACTAGGTCTCGTTAATCCCTACTAAGTCCACATCTTAAAAGGATTCCAGAGGGGTGTTTGTTGATAAAATGTAATTCTAAATCAAATTATGATCCAGACTCAGTATGTGATTGAAGAACTGAGCAGATGGACATATCTGGCAAAGTTAAATACAGCCATTCTCCAAATATTTCCAATTTTAACGTAAGTTACCTTTGTGTTCACTCCTAGCACTAAATGGTGACTTATTATCTTTCCAATCTTCCTTTCTCTCCATCTTGAAAGGATTTGTATGACTATTCATCCTTATCAATTTAATCCACTCTCTGGTGGAAACCAATATGTTTTAGAAGCTAAAGAAGTTGAAGAAAAGTGATTTTCTCACACAAGAAACAAAATATGTATGTTTATTTGATCAAAACAGAAAACAAAGCTTTGCAAAGATTTTAATCTCCAACTACTAAATAAAAAATCTGCACAACCATCAGCCTGTTTGCAAAACAAAAAGCACAAGGTATAGGCAGTTTAACTAGAATCCTTTAATGAAACTCATAGTTTTGTATGGAACAGGTTCATTTGAAAAATAGCTAATTGCATAATGGCTATATCTATGCATGGATTGAGAACTGGTTAAGTGGTAGATGGCAGAGTTGTTGTAAATGGAACTTTTTAAAGTTGGTGTAAAGTTGTAAGAGGAGTGCCACAGGGTTCATTCTTGGGCTCAATGCTTTTTAACTTATTGAATAATTATCTAGAAGTGGATATTGAAAGTAGCACCTCAATCATTGCTGATGACACTAAGATTTGAGTGTTAGCCAATTTAGTTCTTTAAACATATCACAGTGATGGGTAGTGAAATTGCATTGGAGAACAAAGCAGCATTATGAGTTATTCAGATTGTCAAGCTTGCCAAAATGGATTTGTGGTATAGAAGCATATACTATGTTCCCATAGTCTACGACTGGCATGAACATCTGTTGAACAATATGTTTTCTTACCAGGGGACATCAAAAGGATTTGTTTCTAAACAGAGCACCTATTTTAGGATAAAGTTTGGATGTTAATTTAACAATATGAAGGCCAAAAGTGAGGTTGGGTAGATGAGTATTGCATAGTCTAAGTACCTTGTACCAAATACCAAATTACCATTTTGTCAGTGTTTAAGAAGTTTATTTTTAGCTATCGATCTTTCAACTTTGGAGAAATCATGCTGTAATATGGCCTCAAGTTGCAATGAGTTTGGATTTTTAGGGTAGATTATGATGTAATTTGCATACATGTGCATAGAAGATTGTTTGCAAACTGGTGGCAGATCATTTATAAATAGAGAAAATAGAAGAGGGCCAAGAATGGAGCCTTGGGGAACCCCACTTGCTACTTTGTGAAGAAAGGAAATATTGCCAGCAGTCGACATATATTGCTTTCTGTCTGATAAATAGGATCAAAATCAGTTTAGATAGTGTTTACCCAATCCTGAACTTTTTAGTTTACTTATCAGAATATTATGGTCTGCTGGATCAAAGACGTTGGCAAAGTCTAGTCCAGGGAGTTCACAAATTTTCATGCCAGACTGGATATCATTGCATAATTTTGGTAGGGCAGTGTCTGTTGAGTGACTAAAACCCGATTGAAGCAGGGTGAAAAAAACTGTACAGTCAGTAATACTTACATAGCTTCATTTGGCCACATTTCTCTAGGACTATAGATAATGTGGGGAGTAGGGATATTGATATGTAATTTGATACTACATTTTAATTACCAATTTTTTGTGGATAGGCACAACTCTAGTCACTTTTCAGGCGTTTGGCATATACCCAGATAACAAGGAGGCAATAATTAGGGATACAATACGATTGGCAGGGACCGAGGCACTGGGCTTTAATAACATTGCTGGTAGTTGGTCTGGCCAGACTGAGATTTAATTTTTGGGTTGAGGAGGTGGTCATATATTTCATTATCTGTTACTGGCATGAAATTGAATTCACTAGTATAGTTGGACCAGGTTGTAGGTGACACATTTCTACTTCAGAATTCCTTTTGTTTTGTGTAATCAGGGAGGTGGCACATCCAACAAAGTAGCCGTTGACTGGAAAACAAGAACACAGGCGCATACCATCTAAGAGTAATCCGTGTATAAAAAATGGTATAAAATGAAAACCTAAATCTACTCACAAGATACATTCTTGTAAGTGAAGCCCATAAGGAATTTGTAGCGGAGTTTTCATCAGTTATAGGGATATAAAGATGTATGATGTTTCCCACAATCTGAATAGTCATATACCCCATGTTAGTGGCCCCCTCCCATGTACAGACTCACCAGACGTTTCACATATGTTATGCGACAAAACCCCAGCCCGGCCTGTAAAACAGAAATCAGCCCAGGTGACTTGATATAAAAAGTTAAATACTTTATTGATAATATAGATAACCCTACGCGTTTCGTAAGAACTTCGCTTACTTCGTCAGGGGATGTGAAAGTAGCCTTTGACTGCATTAACTATTGATATAGGGCAATGTGTGGTTTCATTGCCTATTTTTATATTTGAGGGGTCAGACTGGTTGAAGGGGTTGTAGATATTTTTAATAACCTTCCAAAAGTTGGTCGGTATTGATATGTTACTGTTCAAGTTCTCAGTAAAAGATTAAGTTTTAGCTAGTTTTGTTCGCTTTGCACAGGTATTCTGCAATTGTCTGTATGTAGTGTGATCATAAGTGGTGACAGTTTCTTTAAATTTTGTCCATAATACATTTCTGAAACTGTATATCTCAAGCAGATCACCCAAGACCCAGGGTAGATGGGTCCCCATCCCCTGACATTTCTTAGTGGGGCATGGGTATTACAAACAAAAAAAGAACTCAGAGTTAAAAAGTCAATTTCTGAGTCTAGGTCAGCTATTAAGTGTATTCTACAAAATGGTCAATTTCTTAGATTATTTATGAAAGGCTGGAGATTACATTTTGCGAACACAGTAGACTATGGAGTCATCGCTAAATATATTTGCTACTAGACATGAATCTTGGATTCTGCTTGGGCAGGATGAAAGAATCCTGTTCCGTTGTCAAGTCTCTGCTAGCAAGGATGGAGAGATGGGCAACCACCAGCTTGTGTATGTGGAGTTCAGTATGGTGCTGGAGAGCGGTGGAAGTAACTGGAGGGTTCTTGCTATGGCCAAGAACGGGGTAAAGGTGCTGGCCACAAGGCCAGATATCCAGCCCCAGAGAAGGTGGGAACAGGACCGGGATGAACCTCTTCAGAAACCACTAGGGTTGCCCAAACTATGCAGGAGGGTAGATCTGACTATGCAAGAGGTCAGTGATAGCTGGCGCTGAACAGGGAACAGACAGAGAAAGTAGCAAGTACAGTGTGACTCAGTAAGTTGGTTGGAGTACTGAGTAACAATGTAAAGTCCACAAGCAGAACTCAGCTGAGGCTGGCTGAAGCAAGCTGAGGAGTCATAGAGTAGTGACTAGCTCAGCCACCGAAGGGAGTTATGCAGAGAATGGGTGATTGAACAAGAAGTGGTGGAATAGAATTGGCTGTCGACCAGGAGTCAAATGCTACCAACACAGGGAGTTCTTGACATGCCTGCAAGGCCTGAAGCAGAAGAGTTGGATGCTATTGACACACAGATTCCTTGACACACCAGCAAGACCTGAGGTGGGAGAGTCAGATGCTACCAACACACAGAGTTCTAGACATGCCTGCAAAGCCTGAGGCGGGATAGTCAGAAGCTTCCAACATACAGAGTCCTCGACACACACACAGGCAAGGCCTGAGGTGGAATATTCTGATCACTCTGGACTGGAGCAGATGGCACTCGGAAGGTCAGGGACAGGCCGAGGTCGATGCCAGGCCAGTAGCAGAATAACCAGAGGAAATGACTGGATCAAGTCAGGTGACAAGCCGGGTCAAAACCAGATGTTGGAGACAACATAAATTAGCAGGCAGAAAACAAGGTCAGGAACACGCCAGGTCAATACACAGAAGTAGACATCAGGAGATACAATACTGAAGCAACTCTCAGGATGAAGCAAGAAGATCAAGCATCCACTTGTGGACCATGCAAGTAGAAAAAGGCAAAGGCAACAATGAGAAACCATGGAAGGCTTGACCACAGGTAAGGAAGTGTGACACCAGTAGAGTATGGTTGGATGTTTTATGATTTATGTGAGTAGAGGAGGAGATTACTTTTGATAAGTTCAATGTCTTAAACAATGAACAGAATATTTTATTACTGTAGTCCAGCCAATTAATATTAAAGTCTCCAAGAATCAACAGTTCCCTTTTCATGTTTTGAGTGCAAATCTCATTGAGGTGGTGGATTATGTCCAAAAGGGACAGTGTGTCATGTTCTGCCCTTTTTTTTGCCTGTTTTCGTGTTCCTTGTCTGTTTTTGTCTTGGTTTTTCCTGTTTGCCTGATTCTTGTTCCTTGCCTTGTTTTGTGCTCAGTCCTGAGCCTTTATCATGCTCCAGTGCCTCAGTGCTGGTGCGCGACACTGCTAATACGACCATCCAGCTAACCTGCTGATCCCACCACTTGTTCTATTAATGTGTCCCCACCATGCACCAGAGTGGTGACAGTTCAACTACCTCGACCTTTGAGTCTGAGGTTGAATATTCCTGCTTTCCAGCTTCACCTGTGAACAACTTTCGACAAAAAGTGCAGGTAACTCTGTGTCCTTGTCTGTTGTTTCTTTCAGCCCCAGTAGGTAGTAGCTATCCCCTAGACTGTCATCTGCGGTGATGGCTGTCTTATCCGGTCAGCACGAAACTGATCTGTCCTAGGCCACAGTAAGGCAGCCTAGGGGGTAGCAATGCCAGCCAGCTCCGCTCACCACTCAGCTCACCCTACCACCTTGTTTATTGTACTACTGTTTAGTTGCTGTGTGTCTGCAGTTCTCTATTACTATATTGTATCCCAGAGCATCCTACTCTGGTCTTTTCTGTATATATAATAACTAGCAGTCTGCTTATTCTCTGTGAGATATTTTTTCCACAGAGTACAAAATCAGGCAGCTTACACTGGGCTCTGCCAGTTACACTGTGCTGTAGTATTAGGTGGTCAGTAGATGCCAACAGTTATGATTTGTTTGAGAAGGGACAAACAATTTTGCCAGCAATGTATTCATATGAATCATAGTTACAAGAGAAATTTAAAAGTGTTTATTGACTCTTGTGTGTAAATGAATATACCTCCTCCTAGCTTTGCTTGGTCTGTCCTAAAGCCATGAGTATCCTTGAATGGCAATTGCAGTATCAGGTATTTTAGGGCTTAGCCAGGACTCAGGGAGAATAAGTATATATAGTTTATATGCATAACACTATGCTTTTAATTCAACCACTCTGGGCAGTATACTGCGTATGTTGCAATGCACAACAGAATGTCCCTTTTAAAGGGTGAAGTTGTCTTTTGTTGCTGTTTAGGGCCAGGGTTGGTTTCTACGTCATTTGCCAAGGAAAGTGATAAAATTCATAAAACTTTAGTCAGTTGTTTGTGATGAGCACTGTCCACCAGAGGGTAGAGCATATGTATGCAGAAGTCCATTGTGAGGATGAAGGGAAAACTGTATTAAAAGTGTAAGGGTTAAAACAGATAATGGAAATATGTTAATTTTAGTAAACTGTCACAAAGTTTGGAGGGGGAGGAAACAGGAAGTCAGAAAACAAGTGGAATAACACATCTAACTGACTTTTGAAAGACAACTGCATAGTAGGATTTTTTTTTCTGAAGAAAGTTTGGATAAAGTGAGTGAGTCAACATCAAAACAAATACCTCGCTAAGGAACTATGTACTCAAAAAGCTGAGCAAAAAAACTAAAGGTCATACACTAAGACTAGAGGAAAGGGGCTTTTAACTAAAATAAAGCCAGGGATTTTTTTTACAGTAAAGGCAGTAAATATATGGAATTATTTTCATCCGGATACTGTGCCTGCAGATACTGTAGCTGCTTTCAAAAACATAATGGATGTGTTTCTAGCTAATAACAATACTGAGAATTATGACAGCTGATCTCATACAGATAGGATGTTGATCTCATTGTCATTTGGATTCAGGAAGGATTTTTTTTTTTTCACTCGGGGCTTAATTGGAAATTGTTTTTTTGCCTCCCTCTGGATGAACAAGGATGATATGGCAGAGGCTAACCTTTATGGATCCATGTCTTTTTTCAGCTTCAAAGACCAACTCGCTTTGCAGCCTGCCCATCATGGCCACAGGGAATGCAATTTCCAGAATGAGCCAGTGGAGGGAGTTGTACTAGCAGTCTTCCAGTGTCAGTCTTGTTCCTGCTTCCCCTTCCTGTTTCTGCTGGAGAGGTATTTAACCTAGGCCTCCTGAGCACTCTGTGCTCTCTCTCTCTTGCCTAGTAGCTGACATTTAGCCTCCTCATTCTGTGACTTTACCTGTTTGACTGTGGAGAGTTCTGGCATCCACCTCAGACCATCCAACTCAGGCTTTGTAGCACCTGGCCTGAAGCTCAGGCCATCCAGCACTGGACTCTAGCTCAGGTCATCCAGCACCTGGCCTCCAGCTCAGGACTTTCAGCACCTGGCCTCCAGTTCAGTCTTATCATACCTTGCATCCAGCTCAGTATTTTCAGCACCGGGCCTCCAGTTTCTGCTTATCCTACCTTGCATCCACCTCAGGCCTTCCTGCACCTAGATTCCACCTCAGGCCTTTCAGCTCCAGGTTTTAAAGCTTCTGGCCTTCTAATACTGTCCTCTGGCTTCCCAGCTTCTGGGTTCACTGCACCAGTATTCCAGTCTCTGATTTACAGCCCCAGTCTTTCCAGTCTCTGGTATGCACTGCTACTCCTTCCAGTCTCGCCTTTCAGCTTCTGGCTTGCAGCACCAGACTTTACAGCCTCTGTCTTACAGCACCAGGCCTTACAGCCTCTTCCTTCTTCACAAGGCCTTCCAGCCTCTGGCTTCCAGCAACAGGCCTTACAGCTTCTACCTACTGATCAGGCCTTACAGCCTCTGTCCTACTGCACCAGTCCTTCCAGCCTCTGGCCTACTGAACCTGAACTTTCAGCATCTGGCTTCCAACCTATCAGCCCAGTGCCTTGATCCATCTGGGCTCCAGCCGTTGGCCTTCTGACTCCTGTTGTCCAGCCCCTGTCCACCTGAACCAGTCCTTCTGCAACAAGCTACCTGTTCCTTTGGACTCCTGGACCTGCCCCTGTGGGGACACTAACAGCAGGGGGCTCTGTCTCCCTTTCAGGCCCTATTCTACTGTGTTTTTGCATGGATGTGCACCTTCCTACACCTGGACACCAGCCCCAGCTCCAGCTTGGCTATCAGGTACACAATTACACTAACTCAATAATATATTTGGCTTTAAAATATCATAATTCTACCAGAGAAAGAGAGAGCCAAAGTGTCTCAGTCCAATACAGCAAATTTCATTATTACTTCTGAGGATATCTTACAATAATTATATTGTTTGTAATGCTGCCACTGTGTAAATAAGGTAAGCAAGGTATGAAGCTTTGGTAGAATTACTTTTCTAAAACTTCAAGTTTTGCTATCTACAGGAGTATACACAGGGGAGGATCCTGTACAAGAATTGGGCCAGGGGAAATTTTTGAGACTCAGTACAAGCCGACTACATTTATTTTGCCTGTCTCCTCCATGAGATCTTCCTTTTCTCTTTCTTTCCCCTGTACCTTCCTTTCTCTGTCTCATCCTCATTAACCCACCACTTTCTTGCTAACCCTTTTCCCCTCTCACCCCTTCTTGAGCACTAATTGATTAATAAAAAACATGAAGACAATATTTATAGTCACCTGTATTTAATAAAAATTATACAAAAATTCTGGCCTGGATACAGCCAATGAAGGGAGGTCTGGAAAACCCTGATCATATTAATGGTTTTCCCCATTAACTACCTGATTGTTAGTGATGTCTGAAATATATTTTATAAATAAGTAAAACATTAAAACCTGCTGTGCACCTCTGGTGCTGCGAGAGGTATTGTGCACCTCTGTACATTGTGCTGCTGACAGTCTCGGTATCATCTTCAAAAGGTTTTCCTAAAATTCAGAATAAACATGTTTCTACAGTTTTCTCTAGTACTCTGGTTACAAGGTTTTTATTATAACCTTACCATGGCCCTCCAGTGACTAGTGGTAAGAACTACAATGTTGATCTAAAATAATAAATTGAGATAATTGTATAAGTAGATCTCTCCAATTTAGGACACTTTTAAATGTATTTACACAACTACTCACGTAACCTTCTTTTTAATTAGTTTTAAGCACCTTATAATTTTCACATAAAGCTGTTGATAGCATGAAATTAAAGAGGTACTTAACAGTCAGATCTTTGTGAAATGTCTATTAAAACAAGGTCCTGAATGATTAATTTCTAGAACTCCTACACAATATATGCTAGTTTCTGTGCTGCTGACATCTACAAGTTGGTTGTTTTCAAACGTGTGATAACGCTGTAACAGCATTCACAGAAGAAACTCCCATTGGTGTGGGTGTTAGTGTCATCTTAACACAAGCATAACTTCTTCAGTGTGGTGACCCTGCACTTTGCCTTCAATATAAAATCAAGACGTTTAAACTTCACCTATATAACTGTATATTAGTGCTGATACAAATATACTTTAATGGGGTAATTTATCATATTAGTGTTTACACTTTTCAAAGTAATATTTTCACTGTGAAATTTAGCAAACCGGAATTCACTGCCTCAGTAGGTGGTGCTATTGAATACATTAGATGTCTTTAAAAAAGGCCTGGATACTTATTTAAAAGAGCAGAACATAGAGGGCTATGTATGTTAGTATTGGGATTAATATTTAGTTAGTGCTTGTTGATCCAAGGAGAAATCTGATTGCCATTTGGAATCAAGAAGGAATTTTTCTCCCACCATTCAAGGCAGAATTTGAAATTGCTGTATTGAGGGGGTTTTTGCCTTCTTTTGGATCAACTATGGTAAACAGGAATAGGAAAGGGGTTGAACTAGATGGACGCAAGTCTTTTTTCAACCTAAATTTCTATGTTGCTATGTTATTATGCAAAACATTGCTTTTAGATTCTTTTCCCACTGACAGGTTTACC
This sequence comes from Rhinophrynus dorsalis, assembly GCA_037306005.1. Classification (NCBI taxonomy): domain Eukaryota; kingdom Metazoa; phylum Chordata; class Amphibia; order Anura; family Rhinophrynidae; genus Rhinophrynus; species Rhinophrynus dorsalis. Next base: position 143,407,053 of record CM074725.1, on the reverse strand, counting down.
TTCCTCTTAAAGGGATAGTAATACTTTGTTTTATCTTTATTTTATTTTGTAGGCATTAAAAAAACATGAAGAACGATATGTCTTATCTCTCAAACCTTTATGGTTTGAGAGATATTCACAAGTAAAGTTTCCCCTCACTGACCAAAACGGTCAAGTCTGCCATCTAGCTGCCAGATGTGGAATCCTGTCCGTGGACCGACCGTGGCTCTACAGCAGAGCCGAGATCGCGAGATATAAGAAGAACTACTTAATTTGAATAGTCTACAAAGTGTGCCTGGTTTGCAAGCACGCTTTGTAGACCCTTCCAATGAAATAGTTATTTTTATATCTTGCTATCTCGGCTCTGCCACCGGTTGATCTGTGGACTGGATTCCAAATCTGACAGCTAGATGGCAGACTTGACTGTTTTGGTCAATGAGGGGAAACTTTGCTTGTGAATATCTCTCAAACCATAAAGGTTTGAGAGATAAGACTTACATCATTCTTCATGTTTTTTTAAAGGGATAGTAATACTTGAAAATAATTTTATTTTATATTGTAGCCCTTAAAAAAACATGAAAAATGATATAAGTCTTATAAAGGTTTGGGAGATATTTACATGTAAAATATAGTAAAGTTCTCTTTTCCTGGCTGTTTCAGCCAAGTCTGCCATCTAGTGGACAGATTTGGAATTCGGTCCACAGAGCAACCGGCAGCTCTTTAGCAGTGCCGAGATCATGATCTTTGAAAAGAACTACTTAATTGGAACTATCTACAAAGTGTGTCTGGCTTGAAAGCACACTTTGTAGACCATTCCAATTAAGACATTTTTTTTAAAGATGGTGATCTCAGCACTTCTGGAGAGGCACAGCCGGTCCCGGGACCGGATTCCAAATCTGAAGGGTGGAGCAATGATGTCACTCCAGGGGAAACTTTACTTACATAAAGGTTTGGGAGATAAGACTTATATCATTTTTCATGTTTTCTTAAGGGCTACAATATAAAATTAACTTATTTTCAGGTATTACTGTCCCTTTAATGCCTACAAAATAAAATAAAGATAAAACTAAGTATTACTATCCCTTTAACTATATAGCAAAGGGAACAATTTCCACCTTTTGAAGCACATTGGCGTGTGTGTATGTGTGTTTCTACCTAAAACTAAGCAGCAAATTCAGTGATGCTCTTGACATGCCTGCAAGGCCTGAGGTGGGCTAATCAGAAGCTACTGACACACAGAGTCCTCGACACACCGGCAAGGCCTGAGTTGGGATAGTCAGATGCTACTGACACACAGAGTCCTCGACACACTGGCAAGGCCTGAGGTGGGATAGTCAGACGCTACTGACACACAGAGTCCTCGACAGGCCTGAGACAGAACAGTCGGATCGCTCCAGACTGGAGCAGAAGGCACTTTCACCATATGTATATGCACAAATTTGTCTCATTCATTTTTTAGAAACATGTAAAAACATTTAACTTTAATATTCTCTTATGCTAAGTCAGATCAAATTAACTTGAGAAAAATACACAACCATAATTTGCACCTTTTTAAATAGAAGGCTATTATTAGGATGTGTTAGTGTTTCTTTGACCTACTAATATATTTATTTTCAAGCACAGCTTGAAATATGAATAATAGTATGGCTATTCAGCCTTGCAAAATAGGACAGGTCGAAGTCAGTAAAATAGCTCAACTGTGAAGCTATTGTAAAGAAAACCTAAGAGATAAGTGACATTTAGTGACATTAATTAACTGCTTAGATTAAACTTGATATTTTAATCATGAAGTGTTTATGCACAGCTCTACGAAACAAGTGGATTTAATGAAGACAAAATCTTGGATACTATACCAATAAAATGAAATGTGAATGATGTTATTTTTGTTTGATGGAGCTGAAGTTAATTAACTTAGTGTGAAAAGGAAAAGGTGTGAAAAAAAAATTCCTATAGGTGTAAATTAGTTATTTCACAGGATTTTTGTATTGATTATTTGGAGACATTTCCTACATCTGAACCAATTGGCATATGGTTAGAAGAAAGCATAATATGGTCTTGTGGTGACTTTTTTCAATATTTATTTTATTTTATTTCTGTAAATAATTGTAATATGGAATCACAACACTGTCCAGTGTAATCCTACATTTTAACACACACAACCAATTTATATTTTTCTAATTTCTTAAGCCTCAATATCTATCCCAGGTATTAAATTTTAGATCTAATTAGGCAATATATAAGTACTATATTTACCTCTCATGTTTTTATCTTAAATATAGCGTATGGAGTTTGGGGGTAAAAAAAAGTATACAAAATAAAAATATGTAAATAATAAAAGCAAGTAAAAGACAGTTACAACTTCACGCCACTAAATACCTAATTGTCTCATAAATCACTAGATTCTAAATATATCTTGGATGTGAATGCACAAGTCAGCAGGGCATGGGAGATTGCTACAAAATATATACATTAAAGGGCAATTATACCCTTCAAATAAGCAGCTCTTGATTTGATTAATATTAGAAATTATGGTGGAATGTGCCCTTTATACAGCAGTTTTTTTATATCCATTTGATTTTTTGCATTTAAACTATGCTGTAGTCTATAACTGATCAGGGACATATTGCTAACTTAAGAACATACTCATGTCTCATTAAAATTATGTTCCGTGTTCTCTCTGGCTAATCTCATGCAAACCGACAGACTAATAATGGCTACTGTGAAAACTAAATACAGACCTAAAGAGCTCTTTCACACTAGTGACAGACCTGTAGTAACGCTTGTGTCATATTTGTTGTCATCTCACCTTTATTCTGTGTTCCATCGATGTTACAGAAGGAGAGTGCCCGAACGCTGATCCACAAATTACATCTCTTATACGAAAGATATGCAGGTGGCCCCATAGCCTGCATTGCAGACATTTGCTGTATAGTTATTGTGTTCCTGTGCAATGTGCTGGACTTCAGTGTATCCATACAAGGCAATAATAACCCATGTGAAAGGCACCATAGCCCAGCATTATACCTTCCACAGCAGTCATCATCATCAGTGTGGCATTGTTGCTTTAGTGATGACATGTAAAAGATGGCAAAATGGTTCATAGCAAATACAGGCAAACAAATCTTCCGTTCGGATATGCCCGGGAGCTTTGCAAATACAATATTCAATTATATACAGCAAGCACTCACGGGACTTAAAATATCAAACAAATTTATTTAGATCAGACGTTTCGGTCCGGTAGGGACTTTTATCAAGATAAGGTTCCCTACCAGACCAAAACATCGGATCTAAATAAATTTGTTTGATATTTTAAGTCCCGTGAGTGCTTGCCGTATGTAATAGTATATATATATATATATATATAAATGGATGCAACAGACTCACCTTGGATCTCTTTTTCCAGAGAGTTTTCTGACCAGGATACCATGAAAGTATGATAATGATACAATATAACTCTACCCCTACAGCACTGAGTTTTCGGCATGCTAGCTTTTTACATTGTATCACTATACCTACTTTCAAAGAAAGTTCCCTGACAGAAAGCTCTCTGCAAACCGAATCAGATAGCTCATTGTCAGGAAAATATGAGTGTAAAAAAAGTAGGTGAAGGTGAAAAGCAATTTAACTAAATAGTTTATAACTGAAGTTAAGACTATAAGTTAAGATTAAAGGTTTCTATAACTTCAAAAACAAATATGAATATAAACCGGTTTAGTTCAGTTTTGTACACATTCTATTTAAAGGGATAGCAATGTTTCATAATTAAAGCAGCTCTAATTAATCATCATAGTATTTGGACTTTGGAGAGTGTTATTTCAATTCTGTCAGAGTTGTAGTTCAAGAGTAATTCAATGACAAAGTATCCCCCTCCCACCCCTTTTACTGATGTAACACTGCTCAGCCAGAGCAGAAGGGAGGTGCCCAGGTAGATTGCAGAGAGGGACAATCTTCAATTAAGATAAGGGAAAAACCTGAAAAGCTTGTCATGGGGGGCAGGGATTTCATTGTTTTCATAGGAATAAGAGTGTCCCCTTCTGTTATCTGTCTGGTCTATGGACTGCATTCCACATCTGAGAAGAGATTGCTTACACTAGGTAAAAGAGGCGGGAGGGAAAACTTTGCTTGTGAATATCTCTTAAACCATAAAGGTTTGAGAGATAAGACTTTTATCATTCTTGGTGTTTTTTTAATGCCTACAAAATAAAATAAAGTTAAAACGAAGTATTACTATCCCTTTAAGGAAAAAAATCAGCCTACTATCCAAAGCAAGAAATTAGTGAACCCTGTGTTACGCAACCTTCTGGCACTCCAATAGTTAAAATTCTGATGGAGAGAGATAGTCATGAAATTAAAAGCTATATGATCCAACATAATCCAAATGTGACCTTAGAAGAAAGAATAGCAAGTCAGAGATTAAGAAATAATGAAGAGATTATAATTCATAGGAGAAATTTGCATCATTTAAAACAATATAAACACTAAGCCAATAAATGATTAAATGATAATAAAATATGTGAAAATCTCAAGAATGATCTGTCTGTTAAATATCACAAGGAATATATGACTATTTAAAATAAATCTAAAAGTATGGACATACTCCAAGAAAATTAGCACAAATGGTTGGTGGAAACCAATCCCAAATTAGCTGTTTTACCTATCTAAGATGTATATGAGTAGTACTAGTACAGGTTTACCCATTGTATCTGGCATTGGCTCCCTAATCTCTAATGTGTCATAGTATATATATATCAGTTTTTACTTGAATCTGTACAAAACTTTCCTGAATATATTAAAGATACAACAAATGGAATAAATTTTCTAAGCGAGACTGAATATAGAGAAGACTACATTCTTTTAACTTTATAAGTATAATCATTATACACTATAATAGCTCACGTGAAAGGGTGCTCAGCATAAAAATAATTCTAAGATAGGAAGGTAAAATGCAGGAAGTTCAAATAGATTCCACCATTAATTTCATTAGGTTTATTGTATTATAGAATTATCTTTAGTTTGAAAAGGGAAATTACCATTAGATCTTTTGTAAAACAAGATTTGCTCCAATGTATGCCAAATTATTCATGGGCTTGTTGGAATGGGACCACATTTGGAGTAATAATCAATCTGGAGCAAATCTGGTGCTCTGGTTGCTCTATATTTATGAACTGATAATTATATGGAAAGGGGAAACAAACTGTTCTTTATCTATAATAATAACAATCAGCGTAATTTAATGTAATAGAGAAATATATGTAACAATTAAAATATAATGAACACAATAGACTTAGCTAAAACATATTATTAACAAACAGGTAGAAATCTTTTCACTACAGTATAAAGTTGCAACTATAAAAAAGTGGTTTACAAATATTGCAATCATACAATTAAAAAATATACTAGTCCAGAAAATTTTAATTTGTCATTGCTTGGAATATAACACTGAATCTAGACCATTTAAAATGATAAATAATAAACAATGGGGAATTTTAAAATGGGATAATATTAATGGTAAAAATACTGATACCTTTATTTATCTGGCTATACTGCCCCATTTCTCTCTCCCCAACAGGTCACCACTTCCTCATTGGGCTCCCATACCCTCATAGATCTCCTTCTCTGTCAATAACACCCACGGAAAACCCCTGCATCCTTAAGATCTGGGTTTCAGGTACCAAGCTGTGAGGCCTATAGCGTAAAACTGAGCCCTTACAAATCTGATATTTTCTGGTTTCAGGTACCAAGCTGTGAGGCCTATAGCGTAAAACTGAGCCCTTACAAATCTGATATTTTCTGTTTTTCAGAAGAACAAACCATGCCCTCCTTGGCCAATAAGGAGTTACAAAGATGATGTTTCATTCCAACCCTCAAAATTTTCTTCAGGGCAATCATGATCAATCTCAAAGATAGGTTAAAGGAAAATCAAACATCTGTGTCAGAGCATCTACGGTAATAGGAAAATCCTGGGAAAACTGAGAGAAAAAACGGAGAACCTTGACATTCTGTCTTGTAGCCCTGAGGTCTCTATAAGACATCCTCCATTTCTTCATAAGTTCCAGAAAAACCACTGGATGAAGTGACCATTCCTGTTGCTGGATGGCCATGCAGCTCAGAGAGTCTGCCCAAGAATTCATTCTTCCGGGAATATGAACTGCTCAGAGGGCTACCAGATTGCACTCTGCCCACTAGAGAATAATACTGGATAGGTGAAAAGGGAGCAGATTCCTTGTTCACTCTGGCATGCCAGGTAAGCAAGTGGTTGATTTGTCCAAAATGTCTTGCATGGACCTGCCCCTAAAGAGGGAGGAAGTCACCTTCTAAGCCCGCTAAACTGCCAGCAACTTGAGGAGGAGATGCACTAAGGTGTAATGCTGTGGTGATATGAATGTGTCTCCAAGGCAATGGAGATACATATAGCCATATGCACTAAGAATTAAATATGCAAGCGGAGGGGAAGATAATTCAATCATTAGCATGCAGGGTTATAAAACTGCTGTTGATGTGGAAAGGATGCCCTTTCTTACACATTGCCAGCAGTTTGACAAGCCTGAAGTCTGAGAACATTCTCTCTGCTCTCACACTTGTCCATTGGGGGGGGAGACAGGGATGGAGGCAGAGAAATTCTGAACCATAAAAATGATGAGGAGGAGAAAGGGATTTGAAGTCTATCGGGTACCCTTCTGAAATAACCCGCAAAACCCACTGATCTGTCATTAATGTCTCCAGTGTGTCTCTAAAGAGATGCAGTTAACCCCCAACAAACAGAGATGGACCAGGACCCCGTGAGTCATGAGGAAGTGGGCTTGTCAGCCTTAGGCTTCTGTGCAGTCTTCTTGCCTGTTCAAGCCTGTTTGGGCTTTGGGGTAGGGCGGATTTGAAAAGCCTGAGGTGGCTGTACCTTAGGTGCCCACTACTGGTGGAAAAATGCATGCTTGAAGGGATATGAGGCAAAAAGGTACTCTTGCCTCTCGAAGCATGACTGATGACTAGTCTAGAACAGGGCCAAATAATTATTTTATCACGAGGGAAGAAACACTATGGATTTTTTGGAATATTGGTCAGTTGACAAAATATTGAGCCAAAGTGCAACAAGCATCTGCTGAAAAGGCTGAGACTTTCCATGAAAACCATGCAGCACCAAAGCCATTTGTGTAATGTATGCATATGCCTCAAGAATCCTGGCAAGTGTCGGCACCCGACCAACGGGTCTACTTTCATTGGGCTGCATTCAAGGATTCTGGCTTCCAGGGATGTCTCCTCTCTTTAGCGATTTGACCTGTGTGTGGGTTTAGGCCACTGTTGCGTCATGTCACGGAGTGTACAGAGTAATGTGATGCTTTGTGTGACATCAATGTGTGGATCAGTATCTGTGCTTGCTTGTACTAGCTCCTAGCTCGAGTCTGTTTATTTCATTGTTTACTTGTGTTTGAACCTCAGACTTTGACCTCTTGCCTAAACCTTTGCCACCTCTCCAGACCTTTTGCCTGTCCTCTGTTTTGACCATGAGCTGCCAGGCCTGACCTCGGTCTGTCTGACTACTCTTTTGCCTGTCACTTGGTACTGAACTTACGGATCATTGCCTGACCCTTGGCCTGTCTGACCTCTCTCCTGTCTAGCCACCATAGGATTCCTCTGAGCTTCTCCTGAGGTACAGTTCATCTTTGATATGGGCTTTTCTCTTGATACTTGTATCTGTGATCCACCCTCTCCTCTGAGTTTGCTCAGCAATAGCTTTCTGCTTATACCTTGCAGAGCTTCTTATCTACAGGGTAAATTTCAGTCAGCTTACATTTGATCCCCTTCTCCTGACCACCAGCTGACTGAGTAGCTGATAGTGGGAAATACCCAACAGTTCCTCTTCAGAAACATTCCCTTAAATGGCATCTGAAAGCTGTTCACCCCAGATAGCAATAGCTCTAGTAACCCAGGCTGTAGCAAAAATTGGTTGCAGGGTAGCACCCATGTCCACAAAATGTGTATTCAATAAAGAATCCAAGAGTTTGTCTGCTTGATCCTCAAGAGCCACAGAAGCTGTCAGAGGCAGAACAGTGTTCTTAGCAAGGTGAGAGATAGGGGAATAAAATGCACGCTAAGCAAATAGTGGTTTTCCAGCTATTCCAAAATGGAACCCTCTCAAGGTCAGGACAGAGTCCCCAAGGTGACAGCTATGAAGATCAGGTCATCCAATTCAGTTTAAGCTCACAATAACCTTTGGAAGGTGAACAGGGCAGAGCTATATCCTTTAAAAGAAATAAGAAATTAGAAAGGTTCCAGATCAGGAGGGAGGCATACATCCTCCGTGACTCCAAAACACTGCATAGCACACTAGTTGCTGCCTATTACTTCCCATAAGTGAACATGTCGCCTTCAATTATACCATACTAGTCACTTCTTGGTTATGCTGATTGTGGAACAACATCAAATAGAAGCAAAGCATCATGATTACTACATGATGAGACAAGAAGTTGTGTTGCCAAGCATCTACACAAAAGAAGCTCTGGGACCCCAGCACATTGCACAGCATAAGAAGGGTTCCTGATTCCAGCACATAAGGATGAACAGACCAAATTCTGGAATCCAATCATCTGTGTATTTAAGAAGCACTGCGAACAAGACCCTATAAATATAAGGATACACCTGTACAGTCTTTTCTTTATTTGATCTTGACTATGCACTTATGCTATATTAGCTATCGGCCACTTCCAAAACTACATCCAGCAGACATGTATATACTACTTATCATGCAAGGGATTATCATGCAAGGGAAGATGTGCCATAATATGCAAAAAGTTGTCCCGATGTCACGGCATGACTAGAATATTATAGACTTTCCATTCCTTCGATATTTATCCCAAACACCAGCACTTTTGTTTTCTCCCTGGTTTTTATCATATATTAGTAACTCTTGTATCTTTAGTCATTTTTGGAATAAATTGAATTTTAACCATATGTATTTGTTACATACTATACTTAGTACTTTTTTTTCTGTGTCTTTTTCTCTATATATTGTTATGTTGCCTCCCATTCCATTTAACCTGTTTTTAATGTGTGAAACATAACCATCAATTTAAATTCCCAGATTTCCTTTCCCTCTGTGTTCTAAAGTCCCCTTTGAGTATGGTGACTTTCATATTTTTTAGATTATGATTTGGACAGCAAAAATGCTGGCCAACTACTGAGGCAATTAAAGTTACATTTTTTACTTAATGTCTGTTCTTTTTCCTGTGACATCAATTTACAACTTTCCATATGCATGTCTAAGTATCACAACGACATGCCGTGACATCGGGACAACTTTTTGCATTATGGCATATCTTCCCTTGCATGTTTATGGAAATGGATATTATATGTTTTTTCATTTTTGAGTATATGCTTTACTATTTCACCATGGCGGTACACCTTGTCATCGCACAGCACTATTCTTATTCATATAGTATTGTTGCTTGGTAACAGGGATATCACCTTTTCCATTTGAAGTATGCAGTGATTTATTTTATTTTTTATCATAACTTTATGTTTAGTGGGATTTGTTGGTTCATTGGCTGAGAGGGGGGATACAATTAGCACACAATTCACATATATAGAAAACCCACAAAATGTTCTTGCTTTTGCCAATACATTTCCTATGGGAACTTTTGCTGGTTCCCACTGGGGGAAGATTAGGCTCAGTCTGTGTGATTCTGGCAACATCCTTGCAGTGGGACAAGGCTGAAAGGGATAGTAATACTTTGTTTTATCTTTATTTTATTTTGTAGGAATTAAAAAAACATGAAGAACGATATAAGTCTTATCTCTCAAACCTTTATGGTTTGAGAGATATTCACAAGCAAAGTTTCCCCTCCCGCCCCTTATACCTAGTTTAAGCAATCTCTTCTCAGATGTGGAATCCAGTCCATAGACCAGACAAATAACAGCAGGGGACAATCTTCTTCCTATGAGAACAGTGAAAGCCCTACCCCCCTTGACAAGTTTTTCAGTTTTTTCCCTTATCTTAATTGAAGATTGTCCCTCTCTGCAATCTACCTGGGCACCTCCTTTCTGCTCTGGTTGAGTAGTGTTACATCAGGAAAAGGGGTGGGAGGGGGATACTTTGTCATTGAATTACTCTTGAACTACAACTCTGACAGAATTGAAATAACACTCTCCAAAGTCCAAATACTATGATGATTAATTAGAGCTGCTTTTATTATGAAACATTACTATCCCTTGAAGGTAGCTATGCATTTTTCTATGGCTACCAGTGCAATGGGACCAGATTGGGAGGGCAATATATGTGATTCTATGACTATCAAGGTACAAAGCTTGGTGGTTAATATGTTTGGTTCTATGGCTAACATGGCACAAGGCTGGGGTCGCAGCTGTGATGGGTAATGTGAGGCTCTCCAGCTGCTGCAAGAATACAACTACCATCATCATCAGCAGCCCTTGGCTGGAAGAGACTGATGAGAGTCAAATTCTGGTAGCAGCTGAAGGGCCTCATATTGCCCATCACAGACAGAGAATGGAACAAGGCGGAATGGTCAGTATGTGTGGTTCTATGACTACTGTGGGAAAAGGCTGGGGGTCACTATGTGCGGTTCTATGGCTAGTGTGGTACAAAGCTGGGAGTCAGCATGTATGGTTCTATGACTTCTGTAGGACAAGGATTTGGTCATTATATGTGCTTCAGTGCAGCGGAACAAGTCTGTTGGTCACTGTGGAAAAAAGTGGGAAATCTGTACATTTTGTTATTCCTATAGTAGGAAAAAAGTGCCACTTTTTCTTTTTGAGTCATATTTTTTGCCCTTTATGTATTATACACAAACATGAAGACAATTATAGATAGATAGATTTATAGATAGATAGATAGATAGATAGATAGATAGATAGATAGATAGATAGATAGATAGAAGTGAGTTCTTGCCAAAGTGTACTCATGTTGTAGCAATATTGTAATTGCTAATCCACAGTAAATGCTGAATATTTCCCACCATTATTATTCTTCACCAGTTCAGGATTTTTGAAAATAAAATACAAAGCTGAAAAACCTATTTAAAAATATCAGAGGAGGCCCATTTAATTTGTGTCAAAGCAAATGTGCTTTTTCAGTGTGGGTGGGATTGTGTGTAAAAAGTCAGAAATGTTCAGGTGAAACTCATTCAAGTAGTTTTCTTCACAGCAAAAGAATGCTGACTTTCCTGATCTGGCTAGCATTGTTAAAGCTATTAGAACACAGCAGAGCTGTCAGCAAAGCAGCCCACACACAGTGGGAAAATACAGATGTCATGCATTTTGTAATATATTTTTGTGGACTAACATTTTCAAAAATCAGATTTTGAGTATATGTAGTATATATAGAACAGTGGTTCTCAATCTTTTTTTGTTCGGGGCACCTCTAACACATAGTATAGAACATCCAGGGCACCCCTAACATATTTAATGTACTTTATCAAGGGCATAATGAAGGTACAATGCATAAATATACACTTATTATGAGGTCTTACAATCATAATAACAGCATTAAACAAAATGTGCATAACAATTTCTATAAATGTTTAATTAAAAGTCAATTTTTGTTGGTCTTCATAGAAAACAAGGGGCACCCTAAGTTGATGTCGTGCCACGGCACCCTGGTTGAGAATCACTGGTATAGAACAACTACGATAATGTAAATACTTATTTCAAGAATTCACCTTTGAACTTACCGTTGTTGATTACTCCCATCATCCGTAACCATAATGTGACCATTGGGAATGATGGGAGTGGAAGTCCCCCAACAACTGGAAATAGAAAAATTCACTCCCTCTGGATTAAAGCAGAAATGGAACTACCACAAAAAAAATATATATGTACTAGTGTAAAAGCCTGTGTATACGGGACAAGGTCTGAGGAATGTTAACCCTTTGAGTGCCAGAGGGGTACGCAACGCATTGCTTTAAAATGTGCTGCGTACCTCTCTGGCACTCAAAGAGTTAAGTGACCACTAACTCACTTCTCTTCACAATGCAATCATGCCCAGTAGAGACTTCCCGAATGCGGGCAGCCTCTGCTGTGAATGACTGCATTGTGACAAACAGCCTAGCGAATTATTATATAGGCTAAGACTCCTATTAAATATTGAGCCACATATTTCACTGTACCACAGATCCAAATAATCAAACAAATCAGTGTAATTTGGATGATGCAATTTGAAATAAATCTATGGAACTAGAGAAAGAGCAGAGGAGGGCTACAAAACTAGTAAGGGGAATGGAAAGTTTTAGTTATGCAGAAAGGCTAGAAAAGTTAAACTTGTATACACTAGAGAAACAGCATCTTAGAGGGGATATGATCACACTATATAAATATGTTCAGGGCCCGTACAAAGGGCTCTCCAAAGACCTGTTCATTAACAGAACAGTACATAGGACAAGGGGCCACCCGCTTAGACTTGAGAAAAGGAGATTTAATCTACAACAGCGGAAGGGTCTCTTTCTGTAAGGACAATAAAGGTATGGAATTCACTGCCTGAGGAGGTGGTGCTATCGAAAACATTAGATGCCTTTAAAAAGGGCCTGGATACTTATTTAAAATAGCATAACATAGAGGGCTATGTACGTTAGTATTGGGATTAATATTTACTTAGGGCTTGTTGATCCAAGGAGAAATCTGATTGCCATTTGGAATCAAGAAGGAATTCCCCCCCCCCCCATTCAAGGCAGAATTTGAAATTGCTATATTGAGGGTGTTTTTTTGCCTTCTTTTGGATCAACAATGGTAAACAGGAATAGGAAAAGGGTTGAACTAGATGGACGCAAGTCTTTTTTTCAACCTAAATTACTATGTTACTATAATCACTCCCCGTATTTACTCATATTACACTAAGGGATCAGGTCAGTACATATAAATTAGTTTATCCAAAACGAAACATCAAGATGTATATGTATACACATGGTAGCTAAGGTGATAACAACCTTACAAGTATCCTGGATCCTGAAATCATTTCTTAATTACCCAAATACATATTCATCTTGATAATTATACGATGATGAAAGAGGCCTACACATTATAATTTATTGGACTTCATATATTTCTCAATTGTAACTTTTTTGCATATAAGTCACGTCCTTAAGCACAACGTAGATGTTTTCTAGTTTTGGTTAACCCTTAGGGGTTAATTCATGTTTTTTTAAAAGGGGTATTTGTAATTATTAAACACAACACCCTATACACATAATTATGATTTTAATATATAAAAATAATAAAGGTTATATGTTAAGATGATTTCTCATTTTGGCTAAACTAATTTATGTGTACTGAACTGATCCCTTAGTGTAAGATGAGTAAATACAGGAAGTGTTTATATATTTATTTCAAATTGCATCATCCAAATTACACTGATTTGTTCTATTTTTTGTTTTGTTTTAAAGCAGAAATGGGCAAAATATAACCTGCAGGACTCAACCAGCCCATGGGCTGATTTTATCTGACTCTTGGGTCTACCCATACAGCAGTGCAGCTATACAGATGTACTGTAACTTGTAGCTTTTTCTGCAAATGAAGAATTCATACATTTTACCACAAAGCACAGATTTGATACATTGTATCATTCTACCAATACAGAAGGAGAGAACTGATATATTTTCTGTGCAGCTATATGATCATAAACGCTGCTTGATCATTTTAACTAACATCTCAGTCAGGAATGGAAATTATTAATGGGACAGGGGTATGAATCCAGCATTGTCTGTGTGTGTGTGTGTGTGTGTGTGTGTGTGTGTGTGTGTGTGTGTGTGTGTGTGTGTGTGTGTGTGTGTGTGTGTGTGTGTGTTGTGTGTGTGTGTGTAGAGATAGATTAGATTAGATAGATAGAGATAGATAGATAGATAGATAGATAGATAGATAGATAGATAGACAGACAGACAGAAACAAATAAATACACCATATAATTTGTTGGCCATCCAAAAAATGTTTTGAACAGATATGTGGCTTGTTCCCAAAATAATTGCTGTAGATTGTTTCGGAGGAGCGATAATACAAATGAAATAACTTTTTCTAAGCTGCAACTGCAAAATGAATTTGGTACAAGTACTCTAAAATGTATTACTAACCATTTGAGTGTCAGAGGGGTAAGCAACGATGGCACTCAAAGGGTTAAAAATACTAAATTGTGAAAATAAACAATGCCATATATATATTATTCAGTAGCTAGTAAAACAAAATTATTACTCTTTTTACATGTTAAATTGCTTCCTTTCCACTCTATTCAATGACTGACTAGCTGGAGGGGTGATGAAGCGCACATTAGTGACCCCTCCAGCTAGAAGCTGATTGGCAGGGAGGTGTGGTTACTGCAGGGCACGTTCTGTGCCCTGTGTAACCACACAACCCAGCCAATACAAGAGTGGGAGCTATTCTGAACAGAGACTGGTCATATAAAGGCCAGTCTTTGTTCAAATTTCCCTCCGATTGTATAAGGCAATGGCCCAAAAGGTACTGCCCTGGGGACTTTTTTTTTTCTTTCCGCTGCCAGCGAAGGCAGCAGTGGCGGTGGAAATTTAATGGTGGCATTGATTGTAATGCTTCTTCTTCTTTTATAGGGGCACAAAAAAGTTTACAGATGAAGAAAGAAGAAGAGCACAGAAGAAGAAGAAAAAAAGAAAGAAGATTACAGAAGAAGAATTAAAGAGGAAGACCAGGGTGCAGAAAACCCAGCTGGACATCAGACTTACAGGTAAATGTTACAGCTATGGGGTATGGGTGATGGGATAGTGTTAGGGCTAGTATTTGTAAACTTTATTGTTGATGTTAGGGCCAAGGGTTGGGTTAGTGTTAGAGAGGTGGGGGGATGGGAACCGTGTTTTTAGCTCACCCTTGATGTTCAACACCGAGTGTTAGCTAGTTTAGTTTGATGTTCCCATTTTTCACACTATTTAGCATGTGTGTGGGAACAAGAAAGCTATGACAAATGCTGGGCCGCAAGACATGTTCTGTCACCAACTTTCATCGTAGTTCATGTTGGTAGGGCAGTGAATTCTGATGGTACCATTGTGTGTGTACTGCTAGAAAATCATTTTTGGCCTACCATGTGTTTGAGCCCCTGGTCCCGAGAGTTTTTGCTCGTGCTTGAATTATGCTGGCAGAGGTGGGTGTTCCAGTTTGAAATTACATTTTGAAGACTATGACCAGATTCATACATTCCCTTCCATATCACCAACAGGATATCAATATATGAGTAGTGTTGAGCGAGCATGCTCGGCCGATGCTCGGATCGGCTCGAGCATCGCTCTGCTCGGCACATGGCGGTACTCGTACGAGTACCGCATGTGCTCACCCGCCATGTTCGGGTCTCCTCCCCGCACGTTTTGCGGCTGCTGCGCAGCCAATAAACGTGCAGGGAGGCTCTGACATCGGTGTAATGCCAGCAGCCATGTTGGCTGCTGGCATTACACTGATTGGCTGGCCAGAACCCGTGGTCGGGTGCTGTATAGCACCTGACCATCGAGTTCGGCTCAGTCTGAGCCAGGGAGAGCTGAGGATAGGAAGGGAAAGGCAGTGTAGGGAGGAAAAAAACAAAAATTGTGAAAAAAAAGAACCAAAAGTCCTTTTTAGGACTACTGTGTGTGGGGGCAGCAGGTTATTTTGTGTGGGGGGAAAAAAAAAAAAAAAAAAAAAAAAAAAAAAAATATTCTGTTTAGTGTGAAAAGTTGCAGATTAGAGCACATTCTGTTTAGTGTGCACAGTTGCAGATTAGAGCACATTCTGTTTAGTGTGCAAAGTTGCAGATTAGAGCACATTCTGTTTAGTGTGCAAAGTTGCAGATTAGAGCACATTCTGTTTAGTGTGCAAAGTTGCAGATTAGAGCACATTCTGTTAAGTCTTCAAACTAAAATATCAAAGTCACATATTCCATTCAGTGTGCGTCGCCGCAGTTTAGCAGCACATTCTGTGTACTGTGCAGAGTTGCAGAATAGGAAGAAATACTGTTAAGTCTTCAAACTAAAATATCAAAGTCACATATTCCATTCAGTGTGCTTCGCCGCAGTTTAGCAGCACATTCTGTGTACTGTGCAGAGTTGCAGAATAGGAAGAAATACTGTTAAGTCTTCAAACTAAAATATCAAAGTCACATATTCCATTCAGTGTGCTTCGCCGCAGTTTAGCAGCACATTCTGTGTACTGTGCAGAGTTGCAGAATAGGAAGAAATACTGTTAAGTCTTCAAACTAAAATATCAAAGTCACATATTCCATTCAGTGTGCTTCGCCGCAGTTTAGCAGCACATTCTGTGTACTGTGCAGAGTTGCAGAATAGGAAGAAATACTGTTAAGTTTTCAAACTCAAATATTAAAGTCACATATTCCATTCAGTGTGTTTCACCGCCGTTTAGCAGCCTATTCTGTGTACTCTGCACAGTTGCAGAATAGTAAGAAATACTGTTAAGTTTTCAAACTCAAATATTAAAGTCACATATTCCATTCAGTGTGTTTCACCGCCGTTTAGCAGCCTATTCTGTGTACTCTGCACAGTTGCAGAATAGTAAGAAATACTGTTAAGTTTTCAAACTCAAATATTAAAGTCACATATTCCATTCAGTGTGTTTCACCGCCGTTTAGCAGCCTATTCTGTGTACTCTGCACAGTTGCAGAATAGTAAGAAATACTGTTAAGTTTTCAAACTCAAATATTAAAGTCACATATTCCATTCAGTGTGTATCACCGCCGTTTAGCAGCCTATTCTGTGTACTCTGCAGAGTTGCAGAATAGTAAGAAATAGTGTTAAGTTTTCAAACTCAAATATCAAAGTCACATATTCCATTCAGTGTGTATCACCGCCGTTTAGCAGCCTATTCTGTGTACTCTGCACAGTTGCAGAATAGTAAGAAATACTGTTAAGTTTTCAAACTCAAATATTAAAGTCACATATTCCATTCAGTGTGTATCACCGCCGTTTAGCAGCCTATTCTGTGTACTCTGCAGAGTTGCAGAATAGTAAGAAATAGTGTTAAGTTTTCAAACTCAAATATCAAAGTCACATATTCCATTCAGTGTGCTTCGCCGCAGTTTAGCAGCACATTCTGTGTACTCTGCAGAGTTGCAGAATAGTAAGAAATAGTGTTAAGTTTTCAAACTCAAATATCAAAGTCACATATTCCATTCAGTGTGTATCACCGCCGTTTAGCAGCCTATTCTGTGTACTCTGCACAGTTGCAGAATAGTAAGAAATAGTGTTAAGTTTTCAAACTCAAATATCAAAGTCACATATTCCATTCAGTGTGCTTCGCCGCAGTTTAGCAGCACATTCTGTGTACTCTGCAGAGTTGCAGAATAGTAAGAAATAGTGTTAAGTTTTCAAACTCAAATATCAAAGTCACATATTCCATTCAGTGTGTATCACCGCCGTTTAGCAGCCTATTCTGTGTACTCTGCAGAGTTGCAGAATAGTAAGAAATACTGTTAAGTTTTCAAACTCAAATATTAAAGTCACATATTCCATTCAGTGTGTATCACCGCCGTTTAGCAGCCTATTCTGTGTACTCTGCAGAGTTGCAGAATAGTAAGAAATAGTGTTAAGTTTTCAAACTCAAATATCAAAGTCACATATTCCATTCAGTGTGCTTCGCCGCAGTTTAGCAGCACATTCTGTGTACTCTGCAGAGTTGCAGAATAGTAAGAAATAGTGTTAAGTTTTCAAACTCAAATATCAAAGTCACATATTCCATTCAGTGTGTATCACCGCCGTTTAGCAGCCTATTCTGTGTACTCTGCACAGTTGCAGAATAGTAAGAAATACTGTTAAGTTTTCAAACTCAAATATTAAAGTCACATATTCCATTCAGTGTGTGTCACCGCAGTTTAGCAGCCTATTCTGTGTACTCTGCAGAGTTGCAGAATAGTAAGAAATACTGTTAAGTTTTCAAACTCAAATATTAAAGTCACATATTCTGTGTAAGATGAAGAAGGCGGGTAAAAAGGGACGGGGAAGTGGACGTGATCCTGAAAGTTCAGGGCGCGGGTCAGGACGCGGAGAAACTGTGCCTGGTGCCAGAGCACAAGAAAGAAAGACATCCACCATACCTAGCTTCATGTGTAATTTTACAGGGCGTCGCAGGACATCACTCTCGAGGTCCGACCACTGCGAACAGGTGGTCGGTTGGATGACAGCTGATACTGCTTCCAGTCGGTTAAGCACCACCCTGTCTTCCACCAAGTCCACTCTCAGTAGCCAAGAGTCTGGTCAACATAATCCTCACTCTGATCATCCTTCCTCCCACCATACACGGTCTGGTCAAAGAAGTGATCCCACACTGGGATATAGTGAGGAGCTCGTCTCATCACCAATCCTTCATTTGACCCTCTCTCCAAGCACGCTTGCAGAGGAACATGACATCTTGTGCCCTGATTCACAACCTCTAGAGGCTACCCAATCACAAGAAGATGACAGATGTGAACGGCATTTAAGGTCAAAGGAAGTAGTGGATGATGATGATGATGATGAGACACAGTTGCCATTAAATCAACCACTATTTCCGTCTCAAGACCTTGTTGAGGAGAATGTTATACAGTTGTCAATGACTGAGTATGTGGTGGGATCAAGACTTGAGGAGGATGATCAGAGTGAGGAAGTGGAGGAGGACTTGGTGGACGATGAGGTGACTGACCCCACCTGGGAAGGTGTAGAGCCGAGCGATGTCAGCAGTCCTGAGGGTGAGCCATCTGCAGCACCGCAACAGGCTGGAAGAGGCAGTGGTGTGGCTACAGAAAGAAGGAGGACCGCACCAAACCGGCCCGCAAATGTTCCACGGAGCACCCCCTTGCGTAAATCTACCTTGCCAAAGGGTAGGTGTTCCGCGGTATGGCGTTTTTTTAAGGAAAGTGCGGACGACAAAAGAATTGTAGTTTGCAACCTGTGCCACACCAGAATGAGCCGAGGCATGAACACTAGAAACCTCACCACCACCAGCATGATCCGACACATGGCATCCAAGCACCGTAGTAAGTGGGAGGAACGCCTGGATCGCCCATCTGTGTCTGCAGGCCACACCACTGCCTCCTCTTCCCCTGTTTTCGGTGCCGGCCAATCGCCTGTCGAAGGCGCAGGCCCGCATACCTCCCGCCCTGCACCTGTACCATCTGAAGCACCATCAGCGACCACATCCACTTCCCTGTCCCAGCACAGCGTCCAAATGTCGTTACCCCAGGCATTTGAGCGCAAGAGAAAGTACCCAGCCACCCACCCACAGGCCATAGCACTAACCTCACACCTTTCCAAATTACTGGCCATCGAAATGCTGCCATTTAGGCTTGTGGACACTGAGTCCTTCCGCAGCCTGATGGCAGCAGCTGTCCCTCGGTACGCGGTCCCCAGCCGCCACTACTTTTCCCGGTGTGCCATCCCCGCATTACACCACCATGTGTCCCGTAACATCACCCGTGCCCTGACCAACGCAGTTACTGGGAAGGTCCACTTAACGACTGACACATGGACAAGTGCTTGTGGCCAGGGACGCTACATTTCCCTGACAGCACACTGGGTGAATGTCGTGGAGGCTGGGAGCGACTCGGACCCTGGGATGGCACGGGTGCTACCCACGCCGAGGATTGCTGGCCCTACCTCCATCAGGGTTTCCACCAGCACCTACGTTATTGGCTCCTCCTCCTCTGTTTCCACCTCCGAATTCTCTACACGCAGCGCCACTCCCCCATCAGCCAGTAGCTGGAAGCAGTGTAGCACTGCAGTGGGGAAGCGTCAACAGGCCGTGCTGAAGCTGATCTGCCTTGGGGACAAACAGCACACGGCCTCAGAGCTGTTGCAGGGGATTAGTCACCAGACCGAGCAGTGGCTCTCGCCACTCAACCTGCAACCAGGCATGGTTGTGTGTGATAATGGGCGTAACTTGGTGGCGGCTTTGGAGCTCGGCAAGCTCACACACGTACCATGCCTAGCGCATGTATTTAATTTAGTGGTGCAGCGATTTCTACAAACCTACCCCAATGTGCATGATCTCTTGACCAAGGTGCGCCGCGTGTGTGCACATTTCCGTAAGTCATCTACAGCCTCGGCCGGCCTGTTGAAGCTGCAGCAGCGCTTACAATTGCCAGCTCACCGGCTGCTGTGTGACGTGAGCACGCGCTGGAACTCCACCTTCCACATGTTGGCCCGGCTTTGTGAGCAGCAGAGGGCAGTAGTGGAGTACCAGCTGTTACACGGTCGTCGCCTCTCCGTTCAACTTCCTGTAATCAGAAGTGAGGAGTGGGAATGGATGTCAGACCTCTGCGAGGTTTTACGCAATTTTGAGGAATCGACACAGATGGTGAGCGGCGATAACGCTATTATCAGTGTAACCATCCCACTTCTGTGTCTACTGAAACGCTCGCTGCTCACAATTAAAACCGACGCTTTGCATGTGGAAGAGGTGGAAATGGGGGAGGAAGAGCTTACACAAGGTGATAGCCAGAGCACCCTCACTTCGTCTTCTCAGCGACAATTGGAGGAGGCGGAGGAGGAGGAGGAGGAGGAGGAGGAAGACACGGTTGCCTCCGCTACAGAGGGTAGCCATGGAACTTTAGTTCCATCTCTTCAGCGTGGGTGGGCAGAAGAGGAGGAAGAGGATGAGGAGATTGAGAGTCATCCTCCTGGTGAGGACAGCGAAATCTTGACTGTTGGTACTCTGGCACACATGGCTGACTTTATGTTAGGCTGCCTTTCCCGTGACCCACGCGTTATACGCATTTTAAACAACACGGATTACTGGGTGTTCACCCTTCTGGACCCCCGCTACAAAGAGAATTTCTCATCTCTCATTCCTCCGGTGGAGAGGACAAGCAAAATGGTGCAATACCAGAAGGTTCTTGTCGAAAAATTGCTCCAAAATTTTCCATCTGACAACGCTGGCGGCAGAGTACGTGCTACCTTGGCCAACCGAGAAGGGGAGAAAAGGGGAGCACACAGCAGTTCCGAGAAAGGCAGGGCAACACTCTCCAAGGCGTGGGACACCTTCATGACACCCCGCCAGCACCCTCACCCTGATGCGCAGCCTAGTGTCACAAGGAGGGAAAAGTTTTGGAAGATGGTGAAGGAGTACGTAGCAGACCGTGTCAGCGTCCTCAATGATCCCTCTGTGCCTTACAACTACTGGGTGTCCAATCTGGACACGTGGTATGAACTGGCACTCTACGCCTTGGAGGTGCTGGCCTGCCCTGCCGCCAGCGTTCTGTCTGAGCGGGTATTTAGTGCTGCTGGTGGCATCATAACAGATAAGCGTATCCGCCTTTCCACCGACAATGCTGATAGGTTGACACTTATAAAAATGAACAAGGCCTGGATTTCCCCTGACTTCTCCACTCCACTGGAGGAAAGCCCCAGGGGAACATAAACTCACTTTATATATGTTATTTACAATGATGTGAATACTCTGTATTCCCATTCACCCCTTCCACCCAAAAAACGGGTATATGGTTGACTCTTAATCTTCTCATCCTCCTCCTCCTCTTCCATATGCCCTGTGCTATAATTTTTATATAGGGCCAGCTCACCAGCGGGCCCTGTGATATAATTTTTATATAGGGCCAGCTCACCAGCGGGCCCTGTTTGACAATTTTTATATAGGTCAGCTCACCAGCGGGCCTTCTTATATAATGTTTTATTGGGTCAGCTCTCTAGCGGGCCCTCTCATATAATGTTTTATAGCGTCAGCTCACTAGCGGGCCTTCGCATATAATGTTTAGGATGGTCAGCTCTGCAGCAGACCCTCACCCATAATGTTTTAGATGGTCAGCTCAGCGCACGTTTCCCTCTTAATCATGGCCTCAGTTCAATAAAATCAAGGAAATTTTTGGGAGAATTTGCCTCTGCGCACGTTTCCCTCTTAATCATGGCCTCAGTTCTGAAAATCAAGGAAATTTTTGGGAGAATTTGCCTCTGCGCACGTTTCCCTCTTAATCATGGCCTCAGTTCTGAAAATCAAGGAAATTTTTGGGAGAATTTGCCTCTGCGCACGTTTCCCTCTTAATCATGGCCTCAGTTCTGAAAATCAAGGAAATTTTTGGGAGAATTTGCAGATGATATACAAGTAAATATACAGCAAATATTGTTTGGTAACAATTTTTCGCCTAAAGTCGTTTTTATTTTCCTTTTTGTGTGTTTTATGGTCAGTCTGTAAAAATGGCGTACTACGGGCGAAAGATCGTTCCCAGCAGCGATGTTGGAGTCCAAGATGCATCCAGACATCCTCCCTATGCTGTCCCTGAACCATTTCTGTAGTGTTTCCATCTTTTTCTGCCCTTTTCCTATGGACCAGGCACCCTCCCCTCATCAGAGCAGGGGGTGCCTGGTGTAATGCTCGAGTCCTCCCATTGACTTCAATGGGGCTCGGGTGCTCGGCCGAGCACTCGAGCCTCAGGGGGTGCTCGGTCAGAGCACCCGAACACCCGAGCATTGGGGTGCTCGCTCATCACTATATATGAGGAATTATTCATACAAGAGATACTAAAATTGTGCATGTTTTAAATAACAAACCACATAATTACAGACTGAAATCTTAATGAGTATAGCTTGGAGAAGAGAAGGGAGAAGGATAGATATGATGAAACATTCAAATGAGTAACTCTTTGAATGCCAGGGGGTACACAACACAATGCAAAGCAACGTGTTGTGCAATCCTCTGGCTCTCAAAGGGTTAAAGGATTTAATAAATGTAAAGTCAGTGTACATTTAAAAAAAACAAACAAAAAAAACTGCTTTCCTATTACTACTTTATTAACAAAGCTATGGTAACAAAAATTATAAGGTGATCCATCCCCTTTAATGGCTCCTATGAATTTTGCCTTGTGTCTTGGTCAGGTTTATCTCATCTTCACCTAAAAATTCATACTGCAGGGATGCTTTGATTTCCCAAGTTAAAGTGAGGTCGGGTCAGTTTAACCATGGTTCAAGAGATAACCTCTAAAATCAGTCTTGGACATGACATTTACCGGCAGTTTTTCAAGCTGAAGCAAGCAAAGTGCATGAGCTTACTTCACCCTTTAACAACCAGCCTAGTGTGCAATGCATAGTAAGGGAATGTGTTCCACACTCCTCTGGTTCTTAAAGGAGCAAGACGTTGGTGCTATACAAATAAGTAATTAAAATAAAGAATAATAATTACCATAATTTGAGGACCTGTGATCCTGCTAGCCTCAATGTCCTTGACTTACCATGAACAAAGACAAAACTCCTTTAATTTAGGTAACCATTTGTGTGTAATATAAAAATTATTTTAAAAAATTATCCTTTACTTGTTGTTGGCACAATGTGGTACTTTATGCTACTTAGCTTCTGTGCTGGACCAGTATTTTCACACACTGTGCTATTAATGAATCTGGGCCAAGAACACACACTGGAGTCATTTCTAAAAGCACAGCCAGCAATGAGTTTGCTTTCAATCAGAACTAGTTAGCATACTATGCCACAAATACATACAGATTCATTTGTCAAAAATGTTAATTCTCTGCAAAACAAATTAAGCTTGTCTTTGCATGACAGATTCAATCCTATAAAAATAACAATCAAGCGTGGAACAAATTAACTGCACCACATGGGACATTTAATCCTTTAAATGATTGAGAAGCAATGTAATGGCATTCAAGAGGTTAAAATCACCACTTCTGAAGAAACACTAACACTTAAAAATGAACTGGAGTTATATGCGTTTAAATACTCTGAACTTCATGCTAGCATCTGTAAGAAAAATGTCTGTTTGTGAGGCTTAAAATCAAGTCTTATATATGCTGAGGGAGCAGCCATTCCTGCCTTTTCCATGGCTCTAGGACTCCCATTGTTTGTCCAGGATTATACTTAAATTGGCTGCGATTACAGCCATTCTTAATATAAATAAGGTTGCCAGATCATACCTTTCAAAGTGGATACATGTGAACCAATACATTTCAATAAAGACATCTACAGTCCTACACCAGGAATTGTTTATAGGTGTCTAGTTATAAAGGGGTATCTCAAGGGCTTAAAATGTTGTACTGGCACTGCTGCTACACCATCCTACAGTGTTCATCCTCAGAGTGACTCACATACTTTGGATTTTTTTTTTTGTGGTGTCTTCCTAAGGCTAATGGGTAGTCCAAATGTAGAACCCTTGCTCTCAGTGGATAGGCAAACCAAATGCACTGCACTAAGGAAACCCAAGCAAGGCTGAAGTGTATAGTGGATGCTACCTTCAATTTCCTATGCAGAGAGGGACTGCCTGATATTTTATGATCTGGGCTGTCCTTTTGGGTGGGATAAGTCTAATATGTACATGGAACTTTCTTCTCTGTAATAGCCTAAAGGTGATAATCTTGAGCAGTAACTAATCGGGCATCGGTTTGATTGATCTCAGAGTATCTCACATACTTTGACATGTTTTTGTTTTAAACTCTTAGGTTGTCCCTCTAAAAGTAAAGGATAATCTATCTTTTGTTCACTTCTGTAGCTGTTAAAACCATTTTTGCACAGGTAAGTCATGTTTTGGGAAAATGTTAGAAAAATCAGTACTAGGTGTAGTTTTGTACTTCTAGCAATGCCTAAGGTATGTCAACTCATACCAGTGGGGTGCTATTTATCTAAGAGCACTAGCTAGTGAATACAGTTGGAAATTCCAAAGCTTTCACAGATTTCAGTACATTTGAAAGGGTAGAAATGAAAAAAAAAATCATTTTTTCCTTTAGTGCCACCTTCTGGAAACATTTGTGCACACCAGGCTAAGGGTAGGAAGGTAAGTGACATTTGATGCGGTAGGATATCTACTTTCCAGAAATATACAGAGCTATGTAATTATTCAGCTGTTTTAGGGTAGTTTTACCATGTAACCACTAGAATGAGCAAATTATTTCATAAATATATCATTTGGTGGTCCGATAATTAGAGCTAGCCAAGCGTAGGTAAAACTATACAAATGTGGTATTTTTGTTCCTGGAGAGCCCAAATAATTGAAACTTTCAAATCAGGGTAAATATATTTATATATAGTATGTGATTTTAGCAAAGTAAGTCATGTTTCACTTTTTTTAATTATGACATCATAGCTTTTTGCACGATGTAAAATTCACTTTTTGTAAGGCACCATTCAAAAACTCAGTTTGTTCTAAAAAAAAACAATATATGCTTTTCCTTATGTAACTAGAACTTTACCAGAGGAATTCAAGCCTAAACAGTTAGATGGCAAAAATACTGAAAATGTGTCTGGCCTACAGGGTACAGGAAATGGCCCAACTCTCTGGCACTGAAGGGGTTAAAGGGATAATCTGGCAATCCTACTCAGTACAAAAACATTAATGAAATATTCTCTAAACAGGATAATTTATACACGCATTAAAAAGCAAATTTAGGTTCAAAGTTTAGGGACATAACATGAATAATAAATGTTACATAATCTCAGTAAATGATATTGATATCAACCTATCCCGTTTTTGGTGTTGGTATGTCTTTAAATAAATTATCTTTTTAAATTATATTTTTATTTGACCCCTATGATACTGATTTTCTGTTTAGAATCCAGTTTTCCTATATTATTTAGCATTATATTTGCACATTTTGCTATCTGATAGATGGTTACTTTATGCAAAACAGCAAGGGACAGATTAGTAAAAGTAAACCTATTTAGTTGCCCATTAGTGTTTTATGTGATTCCTGAGCCAAGGTTATTATCATGCTGCCTTTTAGATTGACTCCCAGCTGATATAAACAGTCACCATTCTGCAGGATATATCACCAAAGTTTTTTTTTTCAGTGCCCTTAGCAAGGGTAAAGAGACCTACACCAACTATAGATTTTACACAGTTAACCCTCCAACTGCTAGTGATGTTTATAATGCATTCCCATAATCTAATGGGTTCAGGGATCAGTTATTTATTTTATTGTAAGTTTTAAATACTCATCTTAGCCTGAGTTGCTGTACTTCACATTGAGCCAAAATTGTCCTATTTGCCCATTTTAACACT
The DNA here is from genome assembly GCA_037306005.1 of Rhinophrynus dorsalis. Lineage (NCBI taxonomy): Eukaryota > Metazoa > Chordata > Amphibia > Anura > Rhinophrynidae > Rhinophrynus > Rhinophrynus dorsalis. The sequence goes on along the minus strand of CM074725.1, from coordinate 143,381,151 downwards.
AGGTTAGGCTGACCAGATATCACCTTTAACTGGGGACACATAGGAAATAGCCATTTTGCAGTACTTCACTGAAATCAATGCAGTCCTGCAGTATGCATTTCTCCTATGCGTCCCCGGTTAAAGGGGAGGTCTGGTCAGCCTACACTAGGTTAGTTCTATGGCTTAACCTATTGAGTCCCTGACTGGCACACTCTGGCACTCAAAGGGTTAATTGATCTAGCCATGAGTACCACACAATCATATGGCAGCAGCAGGTATTCCCAGTGGCTGGCAATTATAATGGGAGTCAAATAGGAGGCACATACTGAAACTGATAAGTGAACATAATTTAACCCTTTGAGTGCCAGAGGGGTACGCAACGCATTGCTTTGCAATGCGTTACATACCCCTCTGGCACTCAAAGGGTTAAGGGTTTAGTAATATTTCAAAATAAAAGCGGCCATGGAGAGTGTCAAGAGTACAACTGCCAGAGTTGTAGTTCAAAAGTAATTGAAATATAAAATATCTCCCTCCTGCACCTTTTACCTAGTGTAAGCCACCTCCCCTCAGAGGTGGAATCTGGTCTTGAGACCAGATAGCTCACAGCAAGGGGCAATCTTCTTACTGCAAGTATAAGGAAAACCCTGCCCCCCTTGACAGGTTTTTCAGTTTTTTTTCCCCCTTATGATAATTGAAGATTGTCCCTCTCTGCAAGCAGTTTGAATAGTCCGGCTGTTCTGAGGTGAGCAGTGTTACATCAGTAAAAGGGACGAGAAGGGGATACTTTATCATTCAATTACTCTTGAACTACAACTCTTACAGTATTGAAATGATACTCTCCATAGCCCAAATACTATGAAGATTAATTACAGCTGCTTTTATTTTGAAACATTACTATCCCTATTAGTTAGGCTGACCAGATATCACCTTTAACCGGGGACACATAGGAAATAGCCATTTTGCAGTACTTCACTGAAATCAATGCAGTCCTGCAGTATGCATTTCTCCTATGCGTCCCCGGTTAAAGGTGAGGTCTGGTCAGCCTACTTTATGTGCACCATGATATAGTACAGGCCTGTCCAAGTTCCGTCCTCAAGGGCCACAAACAGGCCAGAATTTAGGATTTCCCTGATTAAGCACAGGTGAGTTAGTCTAAATGAATGAGCCACTGACTAACTCACCTGTGCTTAATCAGGGAAATCATTAAATCCTGGCCTGTTGGTAGCACTTGAAGACTGAACTTGGACAGCCCAGATATAGTAGAACAACATATAAAATGTTTCAATGATGTGAAACCCTTTCATCATTAATGTTTTTGGTCATGGTCATATGCACAATACAAAAGGGGAGCAGTTCTGGAGCATCCCACTGTACCTTAGAGACAAATAAAAATTCCCAGAATTTATATAGATTTAAAGTTGACCTGTCACCTTTATATGAGTTCAGTTCATTTTAAAGAGAATTAAAAACTGGTTATATGTTGTACGATACATAGATTTTGAGAAACTGACTTTTATTAGGCATTGCATGGCACCTTATGCTAGTTAATTTCTATGTTGGGCCCATATTACCACTCATATTGCTGTGACTGTATTTAGACAGAGTGCACACATTTGGTTAACTGTAATAGCACAGCAAGCTGTAGGCTTGACGTCATACTGAACTATTTAGCATACTGTGCAGGAAATTAACATAATTGTTTAGCAATGTGCCATCAAAATTAAAAGGGTAATTTCTCAAAAACAATTTATTTTACATCAGAATGACTAGTACAACATAAAGGCAGATTTTAATTATTTGTAAAACAAAATAAACCTGACTTAGAATGACAGGTCTTCTTTAAAGGGATAGTAATGGTTTATAATAAAAGCAGCTCCAATTAATCTTCATAGTATTTGGGCCATGGAGTGTGTTATTTCAATACTGTCAGAGTTGTAGTTCAAGAGTAATTGAATGATAAAGTATCCCCTTCCCACCCCTTTTACTGATGTAACACTGCTCATCACAGAGCAGCAGGGTGGTGTCCAAGTGGATTGCAGAGAGGGACAATCTTCAATTAACATAAGGGAAAAACTTGAAAAACCTGTCAATGGGGGCAGAGATTTCATTGTTCCCACAGAAAGAAGATTGTCCTTTGCTGTGAGATGTCTGGTCTGTGGACCAGATCCCACATCTGAGGGGAGGTGGCTTACATCTGGTAAAAGGGGCGGGAGGGTGAAAATTTATCATTCAATTACTCTTGAACTACAGCTCTGACAGAACTGAAATAACACTCTCTATGGCTCAAATACCATGAAGATTAATTGGAGCTGCTGTTTTCATGAAACATTACTATCCCTTTAAATCACTCTTTTAAGCCCTTGAATGTTAGGGAGGTCACCAGAGCATTGCAAGCAATGCAACCTCTCTTGCATTAACCCTTTGATTGACGGAGATATTGTATGCAGTGTGTTCAATACCTTTCTGGCTCTCAAAGGTTTTTAAATCAATCTGTATTTTTATTTGCTCCCTATGGTGCAGTTGCTTTATTCTGTAACTGCTTTTCTGTGTGTATAGCTATACTTACACATAAGTGATACTTTCTGCTTGCAATAAGAAAAAGACCTTTACATCACTTGCTGCCTGATCTGCATGACAATTAAATGTAAATTTGATTTATTGGATAATTAGATATTAGACACTATAGTACAGGTATTTGTGACCTCTATTTGCAAATCTGCTCAAACTTGCATCTACTTACAAATTAAAGGGATACTATCATGTGCAATATTGCGACACTGATAAAATGAATGTAGAGTTGTAAACTATTTTATTAATTACTAGTTGAAGAGCCCGTTACACGGGCCACAGTGCCACTGCCAGCCGGTCGCGGGGCAGCCATACTGTGCATGACTGCAGCATGAGCAACAGTCGCTACTGCACATGACTTTGTTGTTACACACTTTTAGCAAATTATTATATTTGATTGTCTTGTTCTGTTTGCATGGGAGACTTTATTTTAGTTAACAATATGTGGGAAGGATTATTATCCCTTGTATATACATTTTGTTTTGTTTTTTTGTGCAGGGTTAACCCTTTAAGTAACAGAGAGGTAGCAACGCATTGCTTTTCAATGCACTTGCTACCCCTCTGGCACTCAAAGGGTTAATAGGTAAGGTATGCAGCTGCATACCTTGCCTTTATATGTGTAATAAGTGTGCTTTAACTCTTCATTAAAAAAATATAGTTCAGACATCAAGAGGGGCATCAGGACCCCCCTAGCAATGATCAACTATCCAGTAGGATAGGTTTTCAAAGCGGGAGACAATGCCGGCATTTTTAATAAAGAGCATATAACATATGTTACACATATAAAGGCAAGGTATGCATACCTTGCCTTTATATGTGTAACATATTTATGCGCTTTCTTAAAAATATATATATTTCAGACCTTGACGGGGCATCAGGACCCCTCCTGATATCCCCCCCCTAGCATTGCTTACCTATCCAGTAGGATAGGCGATCAATGCAGGCGACAAGGACAATTTTAGTGAATATTAGTGACAAGATCATATCGCCACAGCATCGACCTTTAGTGAATCTACGCTCTGCTGTTCTTCTTATGGTTGTCTATATAACCTTAATATACCTATTGTACCCCCTCTATGCAAAATGCAAACTGTAAAGTGCTAAACACACCTGTTGGTTCTAGATAAATAAAAATATACATACATTATTGAGAAATTAATGCTTATTTCTTGGTTGCACAGTGTGGCATTTTATACAAATTAGTCTATATATTGACTTCATATTACCATTACCACACACTGTGCTCTGAATGAACCTAGCCAAAACCCACACACCGGGGTCATTTCTAATTGCAAAGTGAGTAGTAAGTTTGGTCTCTTAGTAAGAAGTGCCACTCAGTGCCATCAAAATATATAGGTTCATTTTTCAAACTATTTAATTTACAGGAAAATGAGTAGTACAACAATTAGGCTGATTTAAATTTGCTGTAAAACAACCTACACTTGTATTAATCCTTTGAGTGTCAGAGGGGTGCCAAGTGCATTGAGAAGCAATGAGCTGGATACTCCTCTGCCACATGTAAGATTAAGATGATAGGTCCGCCTTAAGTAAATGTCCTTAAAGAGGCAGTACAGTGTTACCATATACAAATACATACTAGCTGTGACTCTTTCTTGTCCATTTAAAGGAGCAGTGAACTTTTTTTTTAAACAAAGGTAGTCTCACTTCTACTGGTTGTTTTATTCAAAAGTTATAACAGTTAAAAATATTAGAAAGTGAATTACAGTGTGTTTACTTCCCGAAAGTTTTAACTGACAACATGACATGTGGAGAATGGTTTATCAGTGACTCAGCTCTCCCAGAGAATGCAAAAGAATAACTAATTGGAGCCTGGCCACTAGAGGGAACTGTTAATATAAAAAATAAGAGTTTACATTGTAGTAACTCTGAAAATATCCATCTCACAGCTGTGAGAATACCCTTGTTTTACTTAACAGGAAAAACACTACAATATATATTTTTCATAATAAAAATGTACTTTAGGAAACACATACTTAAAGTGTTAGTAATGTCTAAAAAAACTTTTTTGCATTTAGAAGAGCTTAAAAAGCTGATCTAAATGCAAAAAACGTATCTCTCAAACCTCTATGGTTTAAGAGATCCGGGCGTTTAAAGTTTGATTTCTCCTACTGACAGCTGTGAAGCTGTCACCAGGAGATTTGTGTCGGTCAACATGGTGGCGCTTAAGAAGTGCCGAGATCTCGTTACTTACATGGAATCCCTTCATTGGAATGGTCTAAAACGTGTGTCTGAACATTAAACATTAAAAAACAAAGCAATGTGGAAATCTAGAGTTTCCTGAGGGAACAAAGAGGACACATATGAAAAATGTCTGTTGCGGGGCTCCAGTTTTAAATCATTAGGTTGCAATGGTTCCATGTATCAATGCAGACAGTGAGTTGTCTATGCAGGGAAAGGCGTTAAAGTTCCTTATGAGCTACCGTGGGGACACCAGAGAGACATTAAAGACTTGATCTCAATAACCTCCTATGCCAAAAAAAACAGCCAATGCCAATTCAGTTACCTGTGCTATGAAAAAATGCTAGCAAAAAAACCCCTGATGGACGCTAAAGTTATAGGTGTTTTAACTCATTCAAAATAAAAAAGCCTCAATATGTAATTCAATTGACTGTGTTAGACCTTAAGATCTGTTAAGGGACTCACTTTATCACAGAAAATTTAAGACCCAGGTTTTTCTTTACTGGAGTCCCATATCGAATCTTAAAACAGCCGACGCAGCAATTGAAATGTAAAAAAAAAAGCCTAAGTCCCCAGTGGATGTATTGATGTCAATACATCCAAAGCACTCCAAAAATGTATCCAAAGTTAGTAAAGTTAACCTTATGAGTGCCAGTGTGGTATGCTTACCCCACTGGCACTCATAGCGTTAACCTAAGTTACAAAGTAACAGCCCCTGCAGAGTAACACTTAGCATTAATCCTGATGTCCAGCTGGGTCTTCAGCATCCCGGTCTTCTACTGTACATCTTCTTTCTTCTTCTTCTTCTTCTTTCTTCCATCTTTATTCATGAAACCTGTAAAATCAAAAAGAGAGCCATAAATAAATGTTCCTTAAAAAGAACACGCATATCTCTGCATAGTTTAACCCCTTGAATGCCAGAGGAGTATGCAAAGCATTGCACCTCTCTGGGGCTCAAAGGGTTAAGACTTGCGGGTCAATAATGTCAGAGTAGTCAGTAATGTAAATATATATATATATATATATATATATATATCAGTTGGGAAGCACTCTCACTTTACAAAATATCACCTGGGACAAAGTACTCATAGGGATCAATAGATAAAAGTCAGAAAAAACAAGTAAGCACTCTCAGGAATTTTTATAAACTTTTACTTGAAAGATGTCAACATTTCAATGTGTAAATCACATTTTCATCAAAGTGGTCCTGATGAAAATGTGATTTACACATTGAAACATTGACATCTTTCAAGTAGAAGTTTATAAAAATTCCTGTGGGTGCTTACTAGTTTAAAAATAAATATATATATATACATAATTTCTCATATCTGTGGAATATTGCCCAAATAAAAATAAATGTTACTTTTCCTTTCTCCGCCGCTGTTGGTGGTGGGTGAAATGCAAAAGCAGCACCCCCCCAGTACCACCAAGGCCGATGCCTGCCTTTACATATGGGCAGTCTCTGTTCAAATTCCCTCTCAGCCGTTGGCTGGGATGTATGCTTACATTCCTCTCAGCCTATCAGCTTTGAGAGGGGGATTGGAGGAACCTGCTCGAAGATGACTGGCTAGGAGGTGCCTAAGCACACATCCCAGCCAATGGAACAGGCATCAGCTCATGTTGTACTGGTGGGGTGCTCCTTCTGAATTTTGCTTTCGCCACCAACAAAGGTGAAGAAAGGAAAAGTGACATTTATTTCTATTTGGGCAATATTTTGTAGATATGCGAAATGATGTATATGCATCATCATCATCATCATCATCATCATCATATATAATAATTCGCTAAATCGTGTGTAACGCCGCAACATGCGTAGTAGACACTGCTGCACGTGCTGCAGTCATGCGCAGTAGAGACTGCCCGTGCCGCGGCTGATACAGAGCTGGGCGCTCCGAATCAGCCGTGGCACGGGCAGTCTCCACTGCGCGTGACTGCCCCGCGACCGGGTGGCAGTGGCACTGTGTTCCGTGTAACGGGCTGTTCAACTAGTATATATAATGGGGACTGCTTTTGGAAAATTTTACATTATTGACCCACACATGACTACTCTGACATTAATGACCCGCACATCTTGGCATATATTAACCCTTTAAGCCCCCTCTGGCATTCAGGGGGTTAAGCTATGCAGAGATATGTGGGTTCCTTTTAAGGGACATGCATTTATGACTCTATTTTTGATTTTACAAGTTTCATGCGAAAAGTCAGAAGAAAGAAGAGGAAAGAGAAAGAAGAAAGGAGAAAAAAGATGTATGGTAGATGGCCAGGGTGCTGAAGACCCCGCTGTACATAAGAGCACTGGTACTCAAAGTATTAAACTATGCAGAGATGAGTGGGTTCTTTTTAAAGAACCTTTATTTATGGCTCACTTTTTGGTTTTACAGGTTTCATGAAAAAAGACAGATGAAAGAAGAAGAAGAAACAAGAGAGAAGAAAGAAGATGTACAGTAGATGACCAGGGTGCTGAAGACCCCTCTGGACATCAGAGCACTGGCACTCAGTGGGTTAAACCATGCAGAGATATCTGGGTTCTTTTTAAGGAACATTTAGTTATGGCTCTCATTTTGATTTTACAGGTTTCATGAAAACGAGATGGAAGACAGAAGAGAGAAGAAAGATGAGAAGATAAGATCAAAGGCGAAGGACAGTGGATGACAGGTATGTGTAACACAGTTAAGTTAATGATCAGTGCTTGACAGTTGTCTGGCACCGATCATTAGCTTTTTTCCTTTGATGTTCCCATTATTGCCACTATTTAGCGGCGTTTTGTGATCTTAGCTCACAAAAACTGAAGTTTGGCCACAAGACCTTCTCTGTGTCCTAGCGTCCATTGTGTTTTTAGCTGGTAGGGCAACTGAATAAAACTTAGACTTTTTTTTTTTCTCAGCCAGTATCCATTTTTGCCCTACTGCATCAGACAATTGAATCGAGGTCTTAGTGTGAGTATCCGACATTCCTACTGCATTAGTTGAGTTTTACATTTCAAAATATCAATCAGGTGCACCACCAGTGGTGGAAAAGCGGTATTTGGTACTAAAAGATGAATGTGCTATTTACAATAATGATTACAAGACACAAAACAGAAAAAGGGGCATAAACAGCACCAGACCGACCCCTTAAGATTAGCAGTATGGGTTATCTTAAAGAAAGAGAGGAATGTATAATGTTGTAAACCATAACTTTTATTAAAGTATAAAAGGAAAAAACAGCAAATTTAACACCAAATAAAATCAATAACCACACAGGGATGTGATACAGACTCCTGCAACACATCCATAAATATATATATATATACAGTAAAATCTTGGGTATAATGCGCAAAATTTTACCCCACTTCACCTTATTTGAAGTGGGGGTGCGTATTATACCCGAGAGTTTTTTTATTTAAAAAAAAAAGTCTGCCAGAACCCTTCCCTCCCTCCCCCAGCGCTATCCGATGATAAAATACCACTTACTATCTTCAAAAGTCAAGTCCCCACATTTTCAAGATGATCAGGCAACATATAAACAATTTCAATCTTCCCCTGTGGGCGGCATGCTTCCATTCGCCGCCCGCTTCCTTCAATTATCTTTCAGGACTTACTGACACCAGCCAATGGTAATGCCCTGTGAGGATCTGAAGGTCCTCACAGGTCAATACCATAGCCGTAAAGAAGCAGGCAGCGAATGGAAGCATGTCGCCTGTAGGGGAAGATTGACATAATTTATATGTTGCTTGATCTTCTTGAAAATGCGGGGACTTTATTTTTGAAGATAGTAAGTGGTATTTTATCATCAGGTAGCGCCAGAGGAGGGAGGGAAGGGTTCTGGCAGGCATATTTTTTTTTCTTAAGAGGGGAAAACAAGGGTGCATATTATACATAGGCACTCTTGTTTTTCCCTAAAATCTTGGGTATAATATACACCTGTGTATTATACACAGGTGTGTATTATACCTGAGATTTTATGGTATATATATATATATATATATATATATATATATATATATATATATATATATATATATGTATGTGTGTTTTTTTGCATGTGTATGTGTATTCATCTAATGTCAAGAGGAACATGCTCCTTGTGACTATGGGAGATATTGGTGTGTTAAAGATATGGGATCTCATGTCTTCAGACTTTCTACCCAAAAGACTAGCAATGTATTGGAAGCAACTATGGCTAAGCTCAGTCTAGGGTTGTTAGAGTGCAGAGATAGTGGGGGATGGGCTTTGCTTCCACTATACTCCAGGTCTGTGCTAAGGAATGTTAATTGATTCCAGCTGTGCTTCCTTGACCAATCAGAGGAGGTTATTGATGAGCCAGTTAAGAATGTATAATTTCAAGTCTCAATCTGCATTCTTATCATGATAAGGGTGCTGGTGACTGATTGGTCAAGCATAGAAACACTGTTCCAAGTCCTCATTTGCATGCTGATCTTGATAATAGTCTCTGTAGTGTATATAAGCTGTGTGTTTGAGTCAATAAAAGAGAGTTCTTCCCTTCATCAAGTCTCGGCTGATGTTTGGGAACAGGAGGGTCAGTTTACTATTGGAGTGTTATTCTGAGGGAGAAGGGAACTATAAAAGAGGTATCCAGCTTATGATACAAGGAGTCACGTTACAACTGGTGGCAAGCGGCGGGATTCGGCTTATCCCAAGGAACTGAAACTGAGACCAGCATCCAGGGGGAGATATAGCCTCTGGCTTGACCCCGGTCTCAGCAACGCAGAGAGCAGTGGATGAAACAGCAGGAAAACTGAGACTAGCATCCAGGGGGATATATAGCCGCTGGCTTGACCCCGGTCTCAGCAACCGAAACTGAGACCAGAATCCAGGGGGAGATATAGCCGCTGGCTTGACCCCGGTCTCAGCAACAAAGCGGGCAGTGGATGGAGCAGTGCTACGACCGGCTGAAACGTAGCACTCTAAAAGACTTGCGGGAAGCAAGGGGACGAGTGGCAAGTAACAAGCCAAAATCCGTTTTGATAACAGAACTGATGGAATCGGACCAAGCCAGCACCGCATCCCCCGCAAGCATGGAGGAGACCGAGTTCCAGAAAGATGTAAAATGGCGAATTGCGCTACTGGGACCAAATCCGGCACCAGAATTGGTTGTTCAAATCATGGCTCAAGCTACAGAGGCGCTCAAATTCCGGGCCTCAGGGCATGTGGGGGAGACAGCATCCGTTACCGGTCCAATAATCGGGAACCGTCGGAAGCTACCCTATGCAGCATTTAAAGCATTCGTGGATGGGGAGGATGACATTGATGATTTTTTGGAGGACTTTGAAAGGCAATGTGGCATCCAAGGACTAGAGCCTGAGGACTGGCCCTCCGTGTTAAGTGGCAAACTCAGTGGTCGAGCCGCTGCCGCATTCCGGGCTATACCCCAGCATGACCTAGCCTGTTATGAAAGAGTAAAGGAAGCCTTGCTAGCCCGCTACGCCGTAACCCCAGAAGCTTACCGCAGGAAATTGAGGGGGATGCGGAAAGGAGCTAAAGATTCACATGTGGAGTGGGTTTATCGGATGCACCGTGCTGCCTCCAACTGGTTGAAAGGGTGCCAAGCAAAAACCTTGGAAGATGTTCTGCAAATATTATTGCTGGAACAATTTTTTGACATGGCAACGACAGAGGTGAAAGAGTGGGTAAGGGATAGAAAACCCATGACAGTGGAAGAGGCTGCCAGGCTGGCGGATGAATTTATGGATGGCAGAAGACCAGAGCCAGCTGCACTCAAAGTGCCTTTTATTCCAAGACCAATAAACCAGACCACATCAGGGAGTACGCAGTCTCGAGCAGTGCCCCAGGGGCCGGGACCCAGCCGGCCGGTCAACCGCAGGCCGACAGGAGTGACTTGCTTCAACTGCAACCAAGTAGGACACTACCAGAGTAACTGTCCCAAACCTGCCCGAGGCACTGGAGCTAGAGGCGCTGTCCACTGTTTACAGCAGGATACCCTGCTGGGGGAAGAGGAGTTGGGGTTGGTGCTACATGAAGTAAATCCCTTGCAAGCAGCCAGGGATAACCGGGCACATCACCGACAACTTGTGCAAATTAACGGCCAGTCTGCTAGGGGTTTGCGAGACACTGGGGCTACCCTGACGTTGATTCAACCGCACAGAGTCAGGAATACAGACCGCACGGGGCGAACCGTGGCCGTCAGGGTGGCTGGGGGTGCTATCCACAAGTTGCCTACAGCCCGAGTGCACTTGGATTGGGGAGCAGACTCCCGCTATGTAGAGGTGGGAGTCATGCAGGAGCTACCAGCTGAGGTACTGCTGGGAAATGATTTGGGGGACCTGACGTCCCAGTTTGGTCCCCGCATCGAGGAAGCCGCTCACCCAGTGACCACCCGCTTACAAAGTCGAAGGACTGATCCCTCTCACAGTGAAGAACCACAGGTGAGAACACCATCCCCTAGCCAGACAATTCCAGTCCCTCTAGCCTGGGGTAACCCTGAGGACTTTAAGGGGGAACAGCTAGCAGACCCGACGTTAGAGGGGTACAGGAAGAGGGCAGACACTCAGAATGAGGGGGAAGGGGGTGAAGCCATTGAATGGCATCATGGATTACTCTACCGAGTATCCGGAGGAGAGGGGCCAGGTTTGGCACAGGTTCCCCGCCGGCAGTTAGTTGTTCCCCAAAAATACCGCAGGGAATTACTTCACCTCAGCCACGATATTCCACTGGCAGGCCATTTAGGTTTACGGAAAACAGGGCACCGATTAACGCAAACGTTCTTCTGGCCTGGAATCTCCAAAGATGTACGAGAGTTTTGCAGGACCTGTGAGGTGTGTCAGAGAGTAGGGAAAAGGGGGGATCGGGCCCCAGCCAAACTGCGCTCGCTCCCTATAATTGAGGAACCATTCCATAGGGTAGCGGTAGATCTGGTAGGGCCCTTAAGTAAACCCAGCCCCTCCGGCAAAAAGTTCATCCTCACCATAGTAGACTATGCGACAAGGTACCCGGAGGCGGTGGCGCTAGCCAACACTAATGCAGAAACTGTGGCTGAGGCTCTAATGAAAGTATTCTCCCGAGTAGGGTTCCCTAGAGAGATTTTGTCAGACAGAGGAGCCCAATTCACAGCGGAGGTTACCCAGCAGCTTTGGCGCCTATGTGGAATAAAGCCACTGTTTAATTCCCCCTATCACCCACAAACAAATGGTCTCTGTGAACGTTTTAACGGCACGCTCAAGCAGATGATCAAGACCTTCACAGAAACCTATAAAAACTGGGAAAAGTTTTTACCCCATCTACTATTTGCGTACCGAGAGGTACCCCAAGAATCCACCGGTTTTTCCCCCTTCGAATTGCTATATGGCCGGCGCGTCCGGGGCCCGCTAGACTTGATCAGGGAGCATTGGGAGGGAGATGTAGGAGCCGATGAGTTGCCTATTGTATCCTATGTCTTGGAGCTGAGGGACCGGCTGAAACAACTCACGGCATTCGTCCGTGAGAATTTGCAGGCGGCCCAAAGGCGCCAACAACATTGGTATGATCGAGGTGCCAGAGACCGGGTCTTCCAGATTGACCAAAAGGTGTTAGTCTTGAAGCCAACCCGGCAAGATAAACTCCAAGCTGCATGGCAGGATCCCTACCGGGTAGTGGAACGAATCAGTGACACTACCTACGTGGTGGCCCGGTGCTCAGATGAAAGGGTCAAGCGGACTTTTCATGTGAATATGCTTAAGGAGTTCAGGGAGAGACCAGAGGAAGTGGCGGCCATATGTGCGCCAGCCACTGAGGACAGTGAGAATATGCCCCTCCCAGACTTATTGAGTAGTACCCCCAGCACACTACAGCAAGTGGTTTTAGGGGATAAACTCACAGAACCCCAGAAAACTCAGGTGACCCAGTTGCTACAGGAAAGAAGCGATATGCTGTCTGCCACACCGGGATATACAACCTTAGCGGTCCACAAGGTGGAAACACCTGGTCAGGAACCCCTGCGGCAAAGACCCTATCGTATACCTGAGGCAGTTAGGGACCACCTGAAGACAGAGCTAAGGGAAATGTTGGCCTTAGGGGTGATAGAACCGTCGCAGGGTCCGTGGGCTTCACCGGTAGTCCTGGTGCCGAAACGAGACGGCACCACACGCTTCTGCGTGGATTATCGTAAGCTCAACGACGGGACTACCACAGACGCTTACCCTATGCCCCGGGTAGACGAGCTCTTAGATAAGATCGCGGGAGGGAGCTATCTGTCCACACTGGACCTGTGCAAGGGGTATTGGCAGATCCCCCTGGACCAGGAGGCCATCCCAAAATCGGCCTTTGTCACCCCATTCGGCTTGTACCAGTTTAAGGTCATGCCATTTGGGATGAAAAATGCCCCCGCCACGTTTCAGCGGATGGCCGACTGACTCCTGGAGGGTCTGCAGGACTTTGCGTGTGCGTATCTGGATGACATAGCCATATTCAGTCGCACATGGGAAGATCACCTCGGGCACTTGTCTGCAGTGTTGGACCGGATTAGGGAAGCAGGACTGACCTTACGGGCTGACAAGTGTAACCTCGGCATGGCCGAGGTGCAGTACTTAGGACACCGGGTGGGTTCAGGGAAACAACGACCCGAGCCCGCCAAGGTAGAGGCCATAGCCAAGTGGCCCCAACCCCGAACCAAGACTCAAGTATTGGCATTTTTAGGGACGGCAGGGTACTATCGGAGGTTTGTACCCGACTATAGTGCCATCGCCAAACCACTAACCGACTTAACCAAGAAACACCTCCCCAGACAAGTACGGTGGTCCCCAGACTGTGAGAGGGCTTTCGAGCAACTAAAGCAAGTGCTAAGCGCCGCTCCCATATTGGCTGCACCTGACTCATCTAAACGTTTCTTTGTACACACAGATGCCTCAATGTTCGGGCTGGGAGCTGTTCTAAGCCAAGTGGGAGACGACGGACACGAACACCCGGTGGCCTACCTAAGCCGGAAACTGTTGCCTAGGGAGGTCAGCTACGCCACCATTGAAAAGGAATGCTTGGCATTGGTATGGGCGCTGAAAAAACTCCAACCCTACTTGTACGGTAGGCAGTTTACATTAATCACGGATCATAACCCGCTGGTTTGGCTAAACCGGGTAGCTGGAGACAATCCGCGACTTCTACGCTGGAGCTTAGCCCTCCAGCCCTACAATTTTTCCCTGCAATATCGTCCAGGGAAACAAAATCACAACGCCGACGGCTTATCCAGACAAACGGATACGGAACCACAGGCAGAAAACCCCGGACATCCCTAAATTACACCCGACTGGGTCTAATCGGGTATGCCGGACATGGATACAAGGGGGAGATATGCGACAGAACTGTGGTGACTATGGGAGATATTGGTGTGTTAAAGATATGGGATCTCATGTCTTCAGACTTTCTACCCAAAAGACTAGCAATGTATTGGAAGCAGCTATGGCTAAGCTCAGTCTAGGGTTGTTAGAGTGCAGAGATAGTGGGGGATGGGCTTTGCTTCCACTATACTCCAGGTCTGTGCTAAGGAATGTTAATTGATTCCAGCTGTGCTTCCTTGACCAATCAGAGGAGGTTATTGATGAGCCAGTTAAGAATGTATAATTTCAAGTCTCAATCTGCATTCTTATCATGATAAGGGTGCTGGTGACTGATTGGTCAAGCATAGAAACACTGTTCCAAGTCCTCATTTGCATGCTGATCTTGATAATAGTCTCTGTAGTGTATATAAGCTGTGTGTTTGAGTCAATAAAAGAGAGTTCTTCCCTTCATCAAGTCTCGGCTGATGTTTGGGAACAGGAGGGTCAGTTTACTATTGGAGTGTTATTCTGAGGGAGAAGGGAACTATAAAAGAGGTATCCAGCTTATGATACAAGGCGTCACGTTACACTCCTTATATCTGTTATTTAACAATACATACTACAGGGTTGTAGTTGAACTATTTTTATAATTTAAAGTATGAATGTGATCTGCGTACCATATTATGTTTGTCTATACACTCATGGAATAGAAACCTTTTGTATCTATTATTATATCACTCAAACATAAGGTGGTTTATTGGCCTATACCATGGGTTTTTCATTATCCACAATGTATTATACATTAACTTGTTGAAATACCATCAAGTATTCTGGTTAGTGCCTCAAGGTTACAATTCTATATATAAGCATATGTCCTTATTGCCACATTATATGCTTATAACATACTTTAAAATAGAATGCCCCGAAAGGGTTATAACCCAAATATCTGATTAGTCCATTTAACATAAAGGGGAGGAGAGTATGGTTTATAAAGGCTGCGCTTTGATGCCGGCCGGCCACCTTTGATAAAGCTGTGCTAGGATTTCTGCCCTTTTTGTCCCTTTTTGTACTAGTGGCACTTCCTTACCGGTTCTTTCACTCCTGACTCTCTCTGATTGGAGTATGGGGGTTTATAGTTTGGTCTGCCCTCTTCCTTGGCGCTCGATTATTCGTGCTGTGGAGTTGTTGTAGCGCTGTTGTCATTTTTCCAGATACCCGACCTTAGCTTTGGTTTGACTTGTCTCTTGATTCCGTTCTGGCTTCTGACCTCCTGGCTTATCTGACCATTCTTTGCGCATCCTCCATTGTTACAGTTGCTCCCGGTAAGTCTTGGCCTGTACTTGTTGTTTCTCTCGCTCCCTATCTGACATCCCTGTCTGCCCCCGGTACATTGGCTGGTATGACTATCCCTGGCACTTCGGCACCCGTCCCATCACCCCTGTTGCTTCTGAATTCTGCCTCATTGGGTGCCGGCCTATCCAGAAAGTGTGTCGCCTCTTGCAGCCTTGCTCTTGGAGTCTCCACCGGTTGCAGCTCTACAGTGGTAAGCCATATTCCGGCCTGGTCTGGGCCTTTTCCTGCTCCTCCTACTCTCTTCCTGGGTTAAATCTTGGTGGGCCCTGCTGCTCTCGGTGGCCTAGTCCGCGGTCACTCGCGGGTTATTTCCCACTGAGAGTTGGCTGGCCCGTTGGCCTCTGTTTAGTACCCAGCTTGGGGTGGCCCGCTGGTCTGGGTGGTCCCCCACTAGTTCTGTTCATTCTATTACCCTTGAGAGTGGTGGGTTCCTGGTTTGTCCCGCAGTGGCAGGCCGTAGGAGGCTCCCTTATCTTCCCCGTTGATTTGCGTTCCTTTTTGGGGGATTTCCTTCTTATACTTTCCCGCTTTGGGCTGTGATTGAGGCTCACTTCTATGTGGCAGTCCTAGCCAGCTGGCGTGCACCCGTTCGGCGAATCACTTCCTCCTTGGGGTCGATACTCTTCTCGGGTGGTCTCTCCTCCAGGGTCTGAGTAGTCCTCAGTTCTTCCCTCTCCGGGCCACTGGAGTAGGGGGGGAGCGTTACTGTGCGGGCCACTTCTTGTCCCCAGTGGAGCTTCCTCACTCTCACTCTCACTCTCACTCTCGCTGGCCTTTGATGTCACTCTGGAGGGTCGCTGGATTGTTGGTTGGTGTTTGCCACAGGTAGTTGGTGGTTTCTTCCACCACATTTTTGACCTCTGTTCCTTATCAGAGCCTGATGCTATCCTATCAGGTCCGTAGGTGGGTTTCCTTTCCTATCTGTAGTCTCTCAGGTACTCATCTCCTAAGGGCTCCTTCTCTAGCCGCTGACAGCTGCCTTCATCCTGGTCAGGGTCCTGGCTCAACTGGGATCAGACATCTGGCTTTGCAGCCAGCACTTTTGGTCCGGCTACGGCCACAGCAAGGAGACAAGGGTGACTGTCACCGATCCCGAGCTTCACTCTCTAGCATCGCCCTCCAGCTTCTGGCCTAGTCTTTCCTCTAAAGGTTCCTGACAAGCTGTTTGCAAAATGTGCATCAAGGATTTTAATGGAGTCTTTTTCACCTCTATTTATGATGGCAGGAAATGATTTTGATGTACTGATATTCATTACCATATGATTTTTGAAGGCACCATTAAGATATGTTGTTAAATAACTAGATGCTATGAATCATGGTCAAATATTTTTTCATACTCCTCCTATCGCTCTCATAAGTGCAACATGAGACTAATATAGAAAGGCAGGCAGATTTTTGATATCAGTCACTGAATTAACGCCAGTCCATTACCAAAATATTTTTGAGGAAGCAGTATGTAAACCCATTTCCAAATTATTTTTTAGGGTGTTTCAGTGACTGGCTGAATATATAGCTGGGGGCTATTTATTGTACTCTGATAACAGGTGAACCTGAGACATACCTAGACAATCAGGTATATCTGATTTTTATCTCTATCTGTCTTCCCCTGTCCATTTCTGTCCTCCCCCATTCCCTGGCCTTTCATTTTTGTACAATTATGCTGGGGGTCTCAGAAGGTCTTAAACAGCCCTTATATAGTTCCCAGAACAGACATGTCTGTCACATCATTTATGAATTCCCTTACTTTATTTTCCCCTACCTCTTCCACTTGGTGGTTATTCCATGAATTTAACACACTTTCCATAAAGTAATTCTTAAGAAAATTACTTTTGAAACTTCTACTTTCTAACTTTAGATCAGGTCCTCTTGTTGTAGCAGTCTTCTTTTTGTAAAAAAAAAAAAAATGCTTCTGTCCTAAACTATAATAGCTAGTTTAAAGCTCTGTGTTCAAAAGAAAAGGAAATGCTGGGGGTAAATCATCTTCTGCGTAGGAACAAATAGAAATGGGACTTTTATCCCCTTGAATGCAAGAGAGGTCTCAAACACCTTGCTCAGTAATGCATTGGAGATCTACTTAGAATTCAAAAAAGTTAAAAGACCATTTAAATAATTGGAAGTTTGGAGAGTTTGTATTTTGTCTCCTATGGTGCATTTGGTTTACCCCAAATTATTCTACTATTCTTTTATACATACACACATATTTTATGGTGAGATAGTTGATTAATTAACCAACTGTAAAATTTGTTAAAACCTCAGGATTGCAAGTTCTAGTCCCAGCAAGGTCAACTGAGCCTTTCACCCTTCTGAGATAGATAAAATGAGTTCAGGACATAATTGAAAATGAGAGACAATCTCATTGTATTCTTCCTGGTAAAATACTTTCATATATATCACCAGTCTCCCTCTTCTCTACTAAGCTACATATATCAAAGTAATTGAGTCTGTCTAAGTAAGCTTTGCCATGGAGACCCTATATTATTTTTGTCATTCTTCTTTAAATAAAAATATATAGTAATAATGATACGGTTTTCATTTATTAATGTTGTTATGGAGATGCAATCTCTATAACTGTACATGGTATGTTATGGAAACAATGAAAATAAGCAATGTAAATAAAAATCTTTAATGAAAGCTGTAAAATAAATGTAAACCTAATTAAGGAGGTGAATTTAAAGGAATACTGTTTGAGTGGATACTGAGCAGAGGACTACATCCAAGGAGTACTGGGAGGAGAAAAGTGACAACCGCCCAATGGCCAAAGATTTGGTAAACCCTGCATGTATGCAAGAGCACACCAGTCTCCAGAATATAGCCTCACATTGCACTAGGACCTTGTCATTTAAAACCTTCTTCTTGGTGACATATTTTGCCAGCTTTGCCAGTGCCAGGGGCAGGTTGATAAGGAGATCACTGGCTGTTTCATCCCAGGACTCTCTGCACCCAAAAAAGTGTGAGGGAAGAAATATAACCAGAACTGCAGAAAGAGGAGAGTAAAAACGTCAAGAGGGGCTGCAGTCCACCACAAGAAAAAATAATAATATATAGACTCTCCCTTGCCACAGAATGGACAGTTGTCTTGGGAGTCTATGTAATGAGCCAGATACTCCCCCATGCTCAGTGCATCATGGTACCCTCTCCATATCAAGTTCCCAGTGGGTCTGGATATCAAGGTGGAGAAACATGCTTTACACTACCATCAAACACACTCCTCTAAATCATATCTGATGAGCAGATGAAGGAGATGAAGTACATTGCATGGAGCACAAGAGAATGCAGCCCCTTCCTTGACATGCCATGGAGACATGACAAGGGTATGTCCCCCAATCTGCTTAGTTTAGGGTAGGGGGAAGCAAAAGGTTATTGATGAGACTTTGTTTCTATGCATACAGCTGGACGCAGGGGATCCAAAGGTGTACATTGTTCTCTGATCTGTCAAGCCTCATTAATGAAGGTATGTAATATGGGGTGAATGGCAAGCTTAATATCAATGAATAAGTGGCACAGAACCCTGGGGCATCGGAGGCATATACAGTGCAAGAACACATTGGTCTCTATGCAGTTCATCCATTCATAGTATAGGAGAACTCAAATTTGCATCATCCATGCTTGGAGAAGAAGGTGAAATATGATTGGGGCTTCCAAAATATGAGCCCCCATAGTTGAATATTTTCAGGGCTGCATTAAAATGTCTGCCCCATGGTCTCTGCTCTGCCTTGGAATGGAGACTGTGATCCAGGAACTGTGAGTTCCCCAGTAGTATGGGAACACAGAAATATCTCACATTGAAAGGCGAGCAACAGATCAGCCCTGCTGGTTTAGTGCAGGAGATCCTGGACTAGAAGGATATTTTCAAAGATGGTCCAGTCCAGGATTGCTTAGAATTGGTCTGGGTATATTATATCTGCTAACAGACTTGAGCTTTAATGAGATGGCTTTGGCCACAATCTTATAATCCATGCTGAGCAGGTAGTCAATTCTTTATAAGGTGGAGATCTGTCTTCTTGGACAGTAAAGAAAGTACTGCTCTTTTAAAGGAAAGGGGTATCTCGCTGATCTTGAAGCCTTCTATTAGGACGTGTTGGAATCCCAGCATCTACCAAAATAGCTAGAAGAACTTTACGGTCAACCCATCCAGCCCCAGAGATTTTCATTGGGCATTAAACCTAGGGCTTCAGGGTTCAGCTAGAATGATAGGCAGATCTTGCCTCTCTTTCTTCTGCCATCACTGACAACTGGAATCCAATTCCATAGCACACTGCAGGTGTCTGGAGAGATCTTTCCAGAGTAACAGTTCTGAAGAGAAGTTCTGGGCCCTGTCCCATATGCTCTCTGGATCCCAAAAAAGGGTATCATCCTCCACAAGGCGGCATGCGATCTATCTACCATTAACCGCCCCCTCCTCTCCAGTCCATAGAAGAGGTGTAAGATGTGACTAGCCTCCCAAGGGAGCCTTAAGCATCTTTCCATAAAGGTCTGCAAACCTGGTGCCATTCAAGGACACCTTTCCTCTCCACACTTTGCTTGAGATCATTCACCTCCCCCCAGAGTTCCTTAATCTTGTCATCAAGCTCCCTGCTGAAACCCCTAGTATATTCCTGACACATGAGTCTCAATTGTACCTTGTCCAAACCCCTCCTCTGACTCATTGTGGCAAAGTCACTCTTACTCTTAAGATCCCTCCAGCCTGTCCACATCTCCCAGATCCTGGAAACACATGCTATCTAGAAGGGAATTATTAAAGTTTCAATAGACAGCTTTTGTGTCTGATGGTATGAGTGTCACCATCATAGGAGCACAGTTGTGGTCCAAGAATGGAACCAACATGAAGGAAGTGGACTGTCTCAACATGTAGGGGATGGATATCGAAAACCAGGAGTGAGACACCTGACCACCACTAACCCTGACATATGTGAAAGTGTATGAATCCACTGGGATCTGACTCTACCAGATGTCAACAATGGAGAAGTGAGTGATGAGGTCCCATAGGGCCAACACAGCTGCACATATGCCTCAGTCCTCATCTGGTCCAGAGTCTTGAGGGTGCAATTGAAATCATGCATTCATCCATGCCAATAAGCTTCAGCCTCAGGAGCAATATAGGCTTGTTGCAGGATTCATACCCTCCCTGCTGTAGATAGGAGAGTACCTGAGACCTGTAAACAATTGCTAAAATCTTACAATTATTGGTGTTTAGAGTGATGGAGTTCAGAATCATTACATTGTGTCAGTATGTAACATAGCACAGCCTCATGTGAGGATGGCTGCAACAGTCACAAATTAAAGAATATGGGGTGTAGATATGCTCTGCAGTCCCAATTTCTTGGCCCAAATCCTGGATGAGAGATATTCCTTTTGAGAATGGATGATCAACAGCAAGTTATCCCATTCATCAAGGACCAGGTGCAGCTTCCTTTATGGTGTCCAGAAAGGGTGTTCTCTCAGCATGCTGTTAATTCATTGACAGGGTTAAGAGGAGTAGGATGACTCTCTGGAATTGTGGCATCCACTCCTGTATCCATGGGCTCCTCTTGCTAAGAACTTTATTGACACCTCCTCCACTATGGAAGTAAGCAATCTCAGCTTGATTTTTAGTTTCCCCACTTCTAATTTTAATTGAGTCTAGTGCACCCTTTGCAACTGAACCCTGAGCTTAAATGTGTGTCCCCTCAGAAGTATTAGGAGCACAGTCAGGGGTGGCTAATGTTTTTGCAGCTGCCAGCACTGACTCCTTCAAGATGTGGGGAATCTTGGAGGTTCTGTATGCCTCTTCTTCCTGTATGACTTGGATAATGCATATATCAGGATAAGTGGACAATGTAGAAGGATGCCACTCCAAGATATTAGGTGGCGGGTCTGCTTGTTTTCTTTCCTCCAAATCCACTTCCCCTACTGAGCCATCCAATCCCATCTGCCAGGTCCTGAATAGAGCATAGGCCTTAGTCAGTCCCCTTCAGGATTGTCATTGGAGAGTGGCTGTAGAAGGAGAGACTAACTATGGTCCTCAAAGCTCATCACTTCAGGGATATTAACCACACAGTCCACATGATTTGTGTTCGGTCTCCCTTCATACTACAGGAGCAAGACATCCTGTATAGCTACAGGTTAACTGTCTGGCCCTATATTTACAGAGATACACTTATTCCACTTTTCAGACCCTAAGCCCTTGACTCCATTATCCACTGCTGGGATTGGGAAGAGATGAGTGTAGTTTATCACCAGCTGGTTGAGCTGAATTCCAGGAAAGACAAGTCCACAACCTAAGAAAGAGATGTGTGACTCCTCTTTTTAAATTTGGAGGGATGATAGATATGCTCTGCTCATTCCTCCAGATAAAAATAATCCTCTTCCTCATCTTTGGAAAAGGATTTGCCTTTATCTGTTCCCCATGTGGAGAGATTGGTAACCCCCTGCTTGCCTTTTGATGTCAGTGGTTGGGAAGGAAGGGATTGGAGGATGTAGTGGTGGGCCATGGAACAGACTCTTTCAAGCTTGCTGAAGGAAAATTTCCCTTTTGAGATTCCTGCTATGGTTGGCTTAGCGGGCTAGCTGCTGCATTTGACCTGAGGATAGTGTTTCAGACTATTGCCCCTTGGAGCATCTCAGGTCAGTATTTCACAATTCCTTGGGAAAGACACACCTCATTCATATGCCCCAATGCCATGGACCACAGATATAAAGCAGTTCAAAACTTCCTCCTAGTCAGTTGATCACCCCCAGAGTTGGACTGACTGCAGTCAGCACCCCCCACATGTACAAAATATATTGCTGGAGCAACAAGAGTGGTGCCAGCAGGAGCAACAAGAGTGGTGCCAGCAGGAGCAGCAGGAGTGGAGGAAAAGGATGTTTGTGCTCTAGGTCCAGGTTGGGTTTTTTTTTCTCAAGATCCCTTACGCCACCTACGGGATCTCTCAATGACCTTTCCCATATCAAATAAAACAAATAAAACAAAACACAAACCAAATCACGAAAAATTGGGGAGACTTTTGTAAAGGGATGAGAGAGATTCAGTACAAACAGATTGTACTGAGAGTTTTAACAGGAAAAAAGTTTTAGATGCTTCCCATTCCAGCTGCTTCCCACCTCCCTCTCTCTCAGAAAATCAATTAACTCAAAAAGCAAACTTAAGCATTCAGTAAAAGTTTTCCACACCCATCAAAAAAGTATGTTTAAATAATGAAAAAAAAACAATTTAAACCAACAAGAAAAAAAACAGGGGTGGGAGATGGGTCAGGGGAGTGAGGTGGAGAAGGAAGACCACAGGCAGGCAATTCTAATTGAGCTAGCAGCTGATGCTTCCTGAGGCTAAACTTAAAAGATAATAAAACTTATAAACAATTTACAACTTTCCAAATGGAATAAAAGTGTTAACTAAAGATTTATAAACAAAATAAATTTGGAAAGATGGCTTTGAATAATCTTAACCCCTTAACACCAATAATCTAGTGTGTTGGTGGCCGTTAAGGACCACTGAGCTTTTTTTTACAAATGTAATTCTGGGATGCAGAGCAGCGTGCAGCCTAGTGGCCATCCCAGAATTCCATGACGTACCAGGACTGTCACCGGTCCTTAAGGGGTTAAAGAGGCATTTCAGAGAGTTCTTTTTATACACAACCTGTCTACATACACTACTCTAGGTGACATTTTACCAGAGATTTACAGTATAGAGTGAATTTAGTACCCCTTCTGTTGCTGCTAATGCCTCTTCCTACATAACCAGTTTTTGTCATTTTTTCCCACTGTTTTACTCTTTTGTTTGCATACTTTTAAGTCAGTTGAAACAAAGGCATTCAAATGCCATTGGTCTGGTGTTGTCAAATATCATATTCTTGTCCATTGCACCCATTTCAAAAAACATTATGCATTTAATTGTATAATCTGATACACCTGGGTTCTCGACCTTGTTACAAATCTTTGTATACTCTGCAAAAAGGCAGTTTACCTTGAAAATTAGTGATTGTTGCAATCTGATGGTTTTCCATGAAAAAATTCATGGTGTTACCATTACACTAATAGATTTTAATATCTGGACAATTAACGGAGATATAATCAGCAGATATTATACATTTTATAGTAGAGTCTGTAACATTCAGGTTATTAACAAACCTACCAAACTAGGCATGTACAAATATGTGCCAGATGGAGTGAATCAATACCAAAATGCAAAGAGCTAGTCAGATACGCTCTTTGATACCAATATGCCTGGACTAGAATTCTCTCATGAATATATTCCAGTATTCAGGGATAACACTAAAGCCCATTATGGTCACCTGCAGTTGGTAGAAGACATGCTTTCAAAGGGTAAAATTAAAAATGTACTAATTTACTGAATTTGTTTCATATTTCACTAGTTAAAATCCTACAGGAATTCCTGCTGGTGATTCCTATTGGTGATACACAAATAGCCGGTTAAACATGCCAAAACAATCTTATAAAACTGTAAAATACATTCTGTGCCAACAGAAAATTAGTGTATAGGTAAGTTGTTGGTTGCATAAGCAAAATCGATATGTTCTCTTCAGAAGAGCTTTGCATTTCTACAATTATGGAATGTCTGTTAATCACTCATCAATATTTTACCAATGTTATACAAAGATCCTATACAATAACTTGCTAGGATGTTTATCACAATGCAGTCATGCACAGTAGAGACTGCCCGCGTTCGGGAAGTCTCTACTGGGCATGATTGAATCGTGTGAGTGAGATGACGCAAGACTGCATTGTGTGAGGTAGCGACCTCTTAAAACTTTGAGAGCCAGAGGGGTACGCAATGCATTGCAAAGCAATGCATTGCGTACCCCTCTGGCACTCAAAGGGTTGACATTACCCGGACCTTGGCCCATGTACACGGGCTTTTACACTAGTATATAATAATTTTCAAGTGATAACCTGAATGCTAATAAAAAAACTAAAGCTGTGTAGAGAGGTCTCACAGTAGGAATGGGCAAAAAATAGAAACATTTTAGCAGTATATAACTGAGTTGTAGAAGTCACTGAATGTACGCATTTACATAAAAAACATAAGGTTGCTGTGAAGGAACAAGGATTAATGGTTTCATTATTCAAACATCACACACAAACCCATTCAAACTCAATAGAATGTTTGTTTATTCACAGCATGCACCTAAGCTGTATTTCATACCCCCATTTAGTACACTATTGTGTTTCAAAGTGGGGGGGGTACAGTGGGGGGTACAGTGACGTGTCCCTGTAGATTCACAGAAAGCATCAGTGGGTCATGAAATGGATCTCCAGCAAGGAGCGCTAGAAACCCATTTTGGGGAAAATAATAAGATATAAAAGGTACTACAACACCTGCTTTATATGTACATTCATGAAAACCTTATATCTGTAATCCGTTGCGTCTCTTTATTTGTAATGACACGGAATATGTGGCAAGAATGCTAAATAGACAAAACAATTGATGGCTGTATAGAATCAAGTCTAGCTCCCTCTCTGTGATCTATAAGGCTGACCAATCTGTTATTGTACCATAATGCTTTTTTCAACATTTGTTCATATTTTGATGCTGAAGTTAGCTTTTCATCTGCAATACTAACACTTAAAATGATCTAGGGTATACATCTCTAAATACCCTGTAATATGCTAGCATCTATAAACATTCTCTATTTGATTTTTGAGGCCTAAAATCTAGTATAAAAGGTGCCTAGGGCTTCCTTTGCTACATTTCCAGGGCTTTAGGGCTCCCATTGCCATAGCAATCCCGATAAATGTCTCGGAATTCATAAGTGCTGTATTGTCTTTTAAATGAGCTGAGAAAATGCATGGACTTTCTACGCAGAAAAGCAGTGAGCACAAATCTCAATAAATTAAGAATGGCTCTGCACAAATACAATTAACCAAACTGTGTCTAAAAAGGATATGCTATGCATGCATTAAAATGAAAGTTGTGGCTGTAACATATAATAGCTGAACTTTACAGATGCTAGCAGGAATAACATGATATTCTAAAATTATATAACCCAATATTATGTTTCGTTGTTAGCATTCCTTTTATATATATATATATATATATATATATAGAGAGAGAGAGAGAGAGAGAGAGAGAGAGAGAGAGAGAGAGAGAGAGAGTTTTACCTTATGTCCTAGTGGAATACACTTTGCTTGAATTTTCTAAAAACAATATATTATTCTAAAGTAGAGCTCTTACTTTGTAACAAGTGAATTTGAAAGAGTTTTCAAAATCACCTAAAGTTATGTTTCATATTAGTTATATCAAATAATAGTTAATGAGATATTTAGCTTCATTTATTTATTTGTCAGTTTATTCAAATTAGCAAATTCTATTCATCAGGGTGGCCAGATAGGAATTTGGAATGTTGACATCTGGGTGGAATGTCAGCAAGTATTGTCTAAATTGCATAAACTGACACATTACAGCTAAATATCTCATAAACTATTGTTTTAAGTAAAACAAACAAACAAAAAAGCTATCATATAGGTGGCTTCTAAAGCTCTTCTAAATCACCGACTTGTTACAAAGTGGCACTTCCACTTTAATAAAATCCTATATAATAATTCGCTAGGATGTTTGTCACGATGCCGTTATGCGTACTAGTGACTGCAAGCGTTCGGGAAGTCTCTACTGCACATGATTGCATTGCGTGAGTAAGGCGACACAAGACTGCATCTCATGGAGCAGCTAGGTAGCGTCCTCTTAACCCTTTGAGTGCCACAGGGGTATGCAACACATTGCAAAGCAATGCGTTGTATACCCCTTGGGCACTCAAAGGGTTAACATTTCTCAGACCTTGGCCCGTGTCCACGGGCTTTTACACTAGTTATATATAAAAATAAACAGCAAATCTGACTGTTACCTATGGAAGTAGGACATTAAAACTGTCAGATTAGCCTTTCTTCAAATATAGCTTAATCCAAGGAGTAGACAACCTATGGATCTCCAGCTGTTTTGGACTATAACTTCCATAATACTCAACCAGCCAATGGCTGATTGGGATGATGGGAGTTGTCATCCACAAAAGCTGCAAGGCAAAGGTTTATGACCTGTGATCTAGCCACTAGGAATGTTCTCATTTTTCCATTACAATAAACCTCTAAACTTGATTCCTATAGATATATCAGCAGAACATTTTCATTGCAAGAGGCTTGAAAAAAAAACTGTAATTGAAAATCAGATTTCACTGTCAGGTACAGATAAATGTCTGTGTACAATATACACACAACAATTTTATTTCATTAACAGCTATAAAAAAAAGAAGATTTTATATCAAAATGCATAATTCAGTACAAATGAACAAGGCTTTTTATGATAATCACTCTGGGTTTTTTAGTAGTGGATCACTTCAATAACTTGTAATACGCCCCGCAAGTACAAATAGCTGTGGATAAGTGGAACTGCACCTTCATTAAAGCTTATAAGTGTTTACTGACAGCAGCTGCATTAAGGCTGCTTTGGCTTCTAGTCTTAATTATTGTTCTATCAACCTAATGAGCTTTCTTAAGAATAAGGAAGTGGAGGAGCGTATGTGATTATGTGGTTGGGGGTTATTTAATTAAAAAACAATAAGGCTTCCAGCTGCTTTCTGTTAATAATCTACAACATCCATTACTCCTACAGATCTCGGAATACTGAATAGGAAAAGGTGACCAATTGTACAATTCTGCTTTTCTAATCATAATGAGATCAGTGGACAGTTGTCACTCATATTGCATCCATTTGCAGTCTTCTAAAATATGGACTCTGGCCAAGTTCAATATAATATATCTAGATTATTCCCACATTTGCAAGAGAAGCTGCGCTTAGGAGGGAAATTTACATCAGGCTTTTGTAGTGCCTTTTGATTAAATTTTTTTGAAGACATATTATTGTAACTGGGGAGCAAATGTTGCAGTTAAAATGTCACTGGATCCAGTTGTAACAACTGGTACAGCAACTGAGAAGACAGATTAAAAAGCATGTTAGTAGACCACTGAGAGAAAATGAACATCAGCATTCAAAACATTCAAACAGACTAAATCTAAACTTTGGTGATAGTTTTATCTTGTAAAAAGCTCACTACTATGAAGGTGTATTATTGGGCGTGGTTATACTGAAACCCTGAGCTATTGCTTTGCTTAGAACTGAACAGATTTCCCTCCCATCCAGTCTTATATGCAAAGACATGGTGCCCTAAAAGTCACATCATAAACAATTTAACATACATTTTGATTTATTCCACAATTCTGTGAAAATGTAGATCACATTATGCTGTACTGTGAATCTATACTTATACACAGAATCAGTCTGATTATACAAAACAAATGTACTGTAGTTTTCCCAAGCTCAAGAGCTGGCAGGAAACAGAGCAGTGCATAATAAATCAGAACTAAAAATCTTAGAATGCATTATTCCTCCCTACTGCCACCCCTTGATCTGATCAGCACAGACCCAGAAATCCTTCCATTTTTGTGTACATAATAGATATATCTTTCCTTTTCTTGTATTATTGAGATGCTGAGCCTTTTCTATGTTCATATTTGTATATATTATAAGTAAAGATGTGCTTTATTGATGTTTGATTCTGACCTGTGTCTTCTATGTTCTATTCATTTATAAGCAACGCAGACCATTTAAATGTAAAAATGATGTCTTCAAAATATTTTTAATATTTCAAATGTCAGTGTAAGTAGGGATAATATTCACTAATACACATACAATCACATTCATACACAGCTTGGCTAGGAATGTGACCTGCGTTACACAGCATCATGCCTATTGGCTGTGCATAAACTAGAAGAACCTGTTTTGCCACAGGTACATACTATTTCTTTTATGATTATCATTAGTAAATGGAATGCCAAGTATGTAGTACACTGATGTCATTCTCACTGTTTCTTTTTAATTCTATGTGAAGGATCTAATTACAAGCAGGACACAATTAATTATTATTTTACCTACAAGGGAAATAACAAGTTAAGCATGAATTTTGTATTACTCTGGAGAGAATGAAAACATAATGACCAACAGACACATTTACCAGCAAAAATAAGATAACCTATCACCCCAAAGCAGCATATAAAAGTTTTTATTATGATTATAATGTATTTATAAATGCAACATATTACACAGTACTTTACAATCAGGGAATAATCATTACAAATTTGACACATTTATGCAAACTGATGCAAATGGTGGAGAGCGCACAAGCTTCAGTCTAAAGGGAGAAGGGCAGGGCCAGAATT
This sequence comes from Rhinophrynus dorsalis, assembly GCA_037306005.1. Lineage (NCBI taxonomy): Eukaryota > Metazoa > Chordata > Amphibia > Anura > Rhinophrynidae > Rhinophrynus > Rhinophrynus dorsalis. Next base: position 143,352,608 of record CM074725.1, on the reverse strand, counting down.
CTAAATAGGCAGAGTAGGCAACTGCCTAGAACTCCAAATTTTGAAGAGTGCATTAGGTGTGTTGGCCAGTGGCCACTCCAGCAATCTCAATGTCACTACTGCAGCTTTATAACCCTTTACAGGCTATTATCTAACAGCCAAGGCTGAACTAAAGATGCTGATTGCATGATCAGATTAGTGCCACCTGGAAAAGCCAGCTTGCACCCAGGATGACTGCTTAGAGGATAGTAGCTACCTACTTGTGTGGAGGAAGGACAATGAAATATAAACAGATGAATACCTGCAATGTCAGTAGAAGGTTGCTGAGCTGGAACATGGGGAGCAGGTGGTCTAGATTCGAACTCTGGCTGTCAAATTAATTGAATCTCAACTGTGTGGGCTGGAATCCAACTGAAGGTCAAATGAGTCAAACAGAGGAAGACAGCAGCCGAACCGAGGAAGACAACAGCTGAACCGGCAGTTTCATAGTCATACTGGAAAGCTCCATTGTAAATAGTGGGCATAGGAGAGTCAAATATACAAGTAGGCTGGAACAGAATAGTTGTATAGTCAGTCAAGCAGGATCAGCAGCAGGAGAGCAAGGTGTACACAATCCACAAGAAGAAGGGAGATTCAGGGTCGGTAAAGGAGAATCAGTGCTGGAGATGAAGTACAAGAATGATAAGCTAAAGGGTAGTCAGGAAACAAGACCAAGGTCAGTACACAGATATCACACTAGACGAAGAGCAACGAGAACCCAGGAACAGGACTTGGAACAAATCAACAAACACTAGAAGGCTTAGATCGCAAAGACAAAAAAAAAAAAAAAACAGACAAGGAAACAGAAAAAAAGTCAGAAAAAGGACAGAATGTGGCAATGGGATTTTAGGAGTTCCATGAAGATAGCAAATTTGGCCAGCTGACAAATTGCCAGAATGGAATCCAGCAAAGACAGTATGCTTTGATTATGATGTAAAACTGAATTATTAACTGAGGTGGAAATATAATAAGTTCTGTTTTTACACATGATTAGAAGAAGAAGAAGCAAAAAAATAATGCTTCTTTTCTCTGCACTTGCCTAAAGCCTGTGTACAAAGGCATCAAAATGAACTAACTGAATCTGCTCATAGGAACAGGCACAGGAGCTTGGCTACTGAAAGTAAACATAATGACAGCTCCACCATTTTGCACATTCCCTTTGTTGAGTTTAAGACAGCAAGGTGAGGGAGCATAAATGAAACACTTGCTGTGAGCCACTGAGTTAATTGTGATTGGAAAGCCTGAATGAGGCCAGGAGAAAAAGGTAGACTTGTTGTAAGTGAAGAGGTGATAACTAAAGGCAGACATTAAATATGGTCACAGAAGGAGAGGGTATAGAGAGAAGAGATGGAGATGCTCCTTAAGATACACACATCAGGAGGTCAAGGAAGAAAGAGGAGGTGCTTGAAAAATAAGCTAATTAAAGTAAATATAATATTAGAGAGATTAGAAAATCCATCCTAGAGTTGTGACACAAAAGCCAACAGCATGTAGACTGTCCAAGAGGAGTTCATGATCAACAATGTTGAAAGCTACAGACGTCATGTAAATTATAGTGGATCTCTATCAATCCATAATTATCCTTGTGATTTGGATGGCGTAATCTTTTATACTCAGTTATTTCCAGATATTTATGGGTGACAGATTTACTTTAAAATTTGTTGGAAATACATAAACCAGTGTTCCGCTACCAAGAGTAAATTCTATAACTTTCAAGGGTCCCTATCACTTAAAAACAACTCTGGTGATTTTGAAAGAGCCTTCAAAATTACCTATATGTTGTGTTAGACTTTTTTTAATTAGAAAACTATTTTTTGAGTTATTTAGATTTAGAGATTATGCTAATTATGGCATGATGTGCAAGTACTTTCTGTCTTAGTCCTTCATTACCTCCCAATCTCCCCGACACCTAACCCTTTCTGTACTAGAAATGTTGTACAAGGCATTTTTCACCTCCCCTAGCACTGAAAAGCAAGTGCCAACGAGGAGGGGTCGGTAATGAAGGGCTAAATCAGTAAGTTTTTGTGTGTAACAACTTTATTAGCAATATCTATTAACATAAGCCCAATAACTAGTTTTCTAAATACAAAATGGCCAATAAAACATGTAACTGATTTTGAAAGCACTTTCAAACTCACCAAAAATGTTTTTAGTTGATAAGATCATTTTAACCCTACAGCTCTAAGAACATAAGAAAAATATCTCCAGGAATGTGACAGTAAAATATATATACACTTAAAAAGTAGTTAAGAATGCCTGACAAGTTTCGTGTCACTAGTCATCACTTTTTCAAGTGCAAAATAAATATTATGTGATAATATTTATTTTGCCCTTGAAAAAGAGTTGATTAGTTGAACTGTTGGATTTAGTAAGTTAAACGCCAAGTATATTTTGGAAGAGTGATTACTTTTATTTATTTATTTTCACTTATATGTTAGGGATAAACTATGAATCTTTGATAAATGTTGCCTTAATTATGCCTAGATCAACTGTTTATGATAGAACAAGGCATTTTAGAGTAGGTGACTTTTTCAACTAACTTTATCAAGGTTACATAAAAAGGGAAGAAGGACTTGACAGGAAATATAGATGGGAGAAGAAGAGCATAGATTGAAGTAAACGGAGCAAGGGCAACAGAAGCAACTCATGTACTAATTATTAAGGCGTTTATGCAAGAAAAACTCCAGTGAGCGCAGTAAGAGTACAAGAGTATACAGTGGCTATACCTCTGACAGGCATTAAGAAAGACTCATTCTTGTAAGTGTATAACTGGTGGCAGGGGACTCTGTTCTTTCATACTATTGTTCCCTTATACCCTGTTTCGATATTTGGTCCAGTTGGCCATAAGTAGTTTACTATGGTATTTGCACATATTATCACCTGTGCTATATATAAGCCCTAGTAGCTTGTATGCTTCTCCTGAACCCCATATACTGATATACCAGTCACGTTTCTTCTCTGTCTGTTTCTAAAATGATTTTACTTTGCCATTTATGTTCTTTGAGGATTCAATGATTTTAACTCTCATTTTAACTTTGATGGCTTATTCTTTCAGCTATTATTTTACTCTTTTATTTCATTGTGTCGTACATACTCCATATTGAATAGATTATTATGTAAATCAGTTTTGAATGTATTTGTCATTTTTGTTCTACAACACTTAGATTTTCTAGTGTGATGTTTATCTTTGTTTTTTATATTTTATATATCATTTGCCTGAGGGGTCCCCATGAATACAACAGCTGCACAGAAATCTGAGTAGAAGCCCCATTCAGCATCACAGGATAGTGAATTAATAAAGAAGAGGTTAGATGCTTATAAGAAAGCATTTTCCATATAATTCCTTATGTAAATGCATCCACATTTACCACATTACATTAATTTCATTTCCATGTAGGACTCAATGCTGAGGAAATCCATATATATATTAGAGGGTTTGTTTCATGAATCTTCATGAATATCTAAGTATCAGTATTACAGTGTTGTCATTTACCCTTTATTCTCTTGTGATTGTTGTACTAACATCTATTCTGCAGTGTCTGTCTGGATTTCGAACACTCTTATCTTCGTCTTTTTGTGTTTGTTCTCTTTTATCTGTTTTTATGTTCTCATATACCTCTTACCAGCTTATCACCTCAGTCATAAGTGGCATGCAGGCTTTCTCAATGGTTCTTATTCATATGATTAATGTCACACACAGTATCTTCCATAACTATTATTTTTGAGCTTCTGTTACCCGTTCTTTTTTTTTGTAATCATGTATTTTATTTTAATTCATTTTAGTTAACAGTATTATTTCTCAAGTAATATCAGGTCATTTTTTATTATTCCTCTTTTAATTGGTTCAAGAATGGTACAGAAATTGTTAGAAGTCATTTGATTTGCATCTATGGATGGACGAATGTTTTTGCCTCAGTGGAGAAACTGGAGAAAAATTGCACTTTTCAGAGTGGTATATTTTCTGTGAAAAGTGCTGTTTTTTTAGATTTTTTTTTCATCTAGTTCATTGCATTGAAATCAATGGGGAGACTGAATTTCTCCCTAACGCATGGCAGGTTTCCCTTCTTTTCATGCAGGCATAGCAAAAAAGGGGTGACAGGTCCCAAAGCATGTCATTCTGTGTTTGTGAGAGGGAGAGAAAGCAGCACATTTTTGTGGATTTAGGGATAGGGGGACAGTTAATTAAAACAATGAAATAAAAAAATGGTAGATGACAGAGACAGGGACTCTGACATAAGCTCTGACTGATACTAGAGGATAAAGACTATTTTGTAGAGGGCCAAGGCAAGAGATCACACACAATCAGTTCTATTGTGTATTTTACAGTAAAAACACACACCATAGCTAAGGAATGCCCAGTAAATGCATAAGGGGTAGGGGTGGAGTGAAAGGATTAGAAGCAGAGCAGGGATGTGTGAGTGAAGTGGTATTCCAAAAACTGACTGCTGCAATGGTTGCTGTAGCTTGTGCAATAAATGATGGTGATCCTAACAAGGAGGAGGCAGTTTGTCAACATCCCACCGAAAGTTCGAACAACACCAGTACTGTTGATAAACCATCTCAAAATACTGAAGACGAGTCATATTCCAATGTTGATGGCATAGTGCAAGAAGGTGTAGCAGCTCATCCATCTGCTGCATCTGACAATGAGACACATAAGCACAAAAACACCTATCCTGAAAGTAGTAGTGTATGTTATGGAAATCCCTCAAAGAGGAAAAGTAAAAATAAACTGTCTGAGAGCTCTAAATGCCTAGAAGAATAAAAAAGTAGTGGGGAAGAAGTGGCAAACAATACTGAGGATGACCTAATTACTGATGAAGATGATGATGTGCAGAAATGTGCAAAAGTTTTAGGCAGGTGTGAAAAAATGCTGTAAAGTAAGAATGTTTTCAAAATAGACATGTTCATAGTTTATATTCATCAATTAACAAACTGCATAGTGAGTGAGCAGAAGACAAATATAAATCAAATCAATCTTTGTTATGACCACCCTTTGCATTCAAAACAGTATACATTTTTCTAAATACACTTGCACAAAGTTTTTTAAGGAATTAGGTAGGTAGGTTGTTGGATAATTAACTACAGTTCTTCTGGTGATTTAGACAGCCTCAGTTGCTTCTCTCTCTTCATATAATCCAAGGCAGACTCGAAGATATTGAGATCAGGGCTCTGTGGGGGCCATACCATCACTTCCAGTGGGAATTTTCACAAAAAAATGGGACATTTTGGTTTTTCAGCAAAAATTCCAGCAGGACATTTTTCTAACTTTTTGCTCATACTTATTTGCATTAATATAAAAGTAGTGAGGAAGAAGTGGCGGACAATGCTGAGGATGACCTAATTACTGATGATGATGATGATGTACAGTAATGTGCAAAAGTTTTAGGCAGGTGAGAAAAAATGCTGTAAAGTAAGAATGTATCAGTCTCCCTTAGAAGCTAAGTTTTCCTGTGCTTCATACCTCTTTATGGTCGCTGGGCGGCATGGCCTCTGGTCACTTCCTCATTGCTGACATCAGGTTTTAGGCACTAGCACGGACGCCTGTTTATGGGCCTATTCTGGGTGACCGAATTGGTTCCCGCTTCTTTCTGCTCCTTTATAAACCTCCTTGGGCCTGGGAGTATTTGCCCTTACGTGGTGTTCCTGCTCATTACCCTTGCTCTCTGTTGTGACCCGTGTTTGTCTGAGAATCTTGCTCTGTGTATGATCCCGGCTTGTCTGACTCTCTACATTGGTTCTGACCTGTGGCTCTGGCTGACTACTCGCTCTGTGTATGACCCAGGCTTGCCTGACCAGTGGCTCTGGCTAATACACGCTCAGTGTAGCCTCTGGTTGCCTTTCTTGTGAGCCTGGTTACTTTCGCTCCTTGTAGTCCCCGCCTTGTCTGACCTGTACTTTGGCTGCCTACTCACTCCCTACACTACCTGCTTGCCTGACCTGTAGTCTTGGTGTCTCCTGGCTCTGGTCTGCTCTCGCTCTCTGTTGCCTCCATTCATAGACCAAGTGGTGACTTATACATATTCTACCATTCCTCTGTTATCCCACTTGAGCTGCCTCCCTAATCTCGAGATCTTGAGTAGTGCAGGGCACAGCACAGTGTGCAGCTCTGGAAGGATCTTGGGTCCTCTTTGCAAATGCCTGGGGTTCTGTGTGGGCTCTACTATTATTGCTGTTATAATAAATAAAGGTGGTTATATTTTCTTTGTGTCTGTCCTTCTTTGCCTGATTACCTTGACAGTAAGTAAGGGCCATGTCTAATCAGAGCATCCTGTCCAAGATGGATTCTCAAGACCAGAGAATTTACCAATTGTATTTTACTATGCAGACACTGTTAAATTGCACAACTCACCTAGACTGCTTTGCTCCACAACCGCTGGTGTCCCCAGCACCTGCACCGGCTGTGGCTGCTACCTCTGAAGCTGGCATAGGTAGAGGGTTGTCTGGTTCTGCTCCTCTACCCCAAATATATGATAGGGAGCCTATGATGTGTAGGGGGTTCCACAATCAGCTGGGAATTTTTTTGGAGATGGTACCACGCGCATTTCCTTCTGAGCAAAGTAAGGTGGGCCAATCCACAATGAGAGATGGAAAAACCCATAGTCCTCAATTTCACAGAATTTGTGGACTCCTTTCGGAAATTTTTTGATGTTCCTGGGCACGCAAACCTCCACTGCGAAATGACCACCCTCCTGCCTACTCCCGCAAGTTACCACTTTACTGTGTATGACCTGGACTGCCATTGACCTCTCCTTTGCCTGCCCCTGCAAGTTCTGCCAAGCTGTGTATGACCCGGATTGCCCTGGACCTATCTTCTGCCAGCTCCAGTAAGTGTACCTATCGTGGTCTTGTCTGTTGGAGTTTCAGTTTCTCTCCCTGGGGACAGTTTAGTATAGTTTGCCAGGGTTGGGGTTATCCTGGGTTACCCTTCGGCTCCTCTGTTGGGAACCACTACATCTGGCTTCGCGGCCAGCACCTTTAGACGGCTTAGCCGCAGCAAGACCCTGTCCTTGGCAACCTCAGTACCCTAGCGCCGCCCCCAAGCTTCGCTCCCTAGCATCTAGCGCAGCTATCCCTTGTTGGAGAAGTCTCCCTGTCATCTTTCTCTGTTGCTTCTGTGGCTCTCTTCGGTGCTTGTCCCTCAGGTTGTCCATCGGGTATTGACAGCTATTCGATCGTATCAAAGGCTCAACTGTTTTCACGAAACTGGACCTGAGGAGTGTTCCTGGGTCACTAAGAGAGATCTACATGCACCAGCCCTTTTCTGTGAATTCCACTCCCACGCCTCTTCTAGTGCTGGTCCTCTTCTGCTGGGGAGAGGTCATTAAGGAGGGATACTATCACAGTCTCCCTTAGAGGCTAAGTTTTCCTGTGCTACCTACCTCTGTAAGGCCGCTGGCACGGACGCCTGTTTATGGGCCTATTCTGGGTGGCCTAACTGGGTCCTGCCTCCTTCTGCTCCTTTATAAACTTCCTTGGGCCTGGGAGTCATTGCCCTTACGTGGTGTTCCTACTTGCTTTCCGTTGTGACCCGTGTTTGCCTGAGAATCTCGCTCTGTGTATGACCCCAGCTTGTCTGGCTACCCCCATTGGTTCTGACCTGTGGCTCTGGCTGATTATTTGCTCTGTGTATGACCCCAGCTTGTCTGACTACCCACATTAGTTCTGACCTGTGGCTCTGGCTGACTACTCGCTCGTGTATGACCCCGGCTTGTCTGACTACCCACATTGGTTCTGACCTGTGGCTCTGGTTGACCACTCTCTCTGTATATGACCCCGGCTTGCCTGACAAGTGGCCCTGGCTACTACCTGCTCAGGGTAGCCTCCAGTTGCCTTTCCTGTGGGCCTGGTTACTTTCGCTCCTTGTAGCCCTCGGTTTGCCTGACCAGTGGCCCTGGCTCCTACTCACTCAGCATAGTCTCCGGTTGCCTGACCAGTGGCCTGGGTACTCTCGCTCAGTGTAGTACCCGACTTGTCTGACTTGTGACTTTGGCTGCCTACTAGCTCCCTACACTACCTGATTGCCTGACCGGTAGTCTCTGTGTCTCCTGGCTCTGGTCTGCTCTCGCTCTCTGTTGCCTCCATTCTCATACCAAGTGGTGACTTACACATATTCTACCATTCTTCTGTTGTTCCACTTGAGCTGCCTCCCTAGTTTCGAGATCTTGAGTAGTGCAGTGCACTGCACAGTATGCAGATCTGGAAGGACCTTGGGTCCTATTTGCATATGTCTGGGGTTCTGTGTGGGCTCTACCATTATTGCTGTTATAATGAATAAAGGTTGTTATATTTTATCTTTGTGTCTTTCCTTTTTTTGCCTGTTACCGTGACAGAATGCTTTCAAAAATAGACAGGTTAATAGTTTATATTCATCAATTAACAAAATTACACCTAGTCACCATGTAACCTACATATTAAGCCAAACTTGTATAGGGTGATAGATCCCCTTTAAGGAACTCATTTCAGTGATTGCAAGACCAATACACTTAATATTTATTGATTCATTTTCATCAGACATAGTTCCCTGTGATTGGAGGAAAGCTGATGTAGTTCCATTGTTCAAAAAGGGGGAAAAACCAGAAATTATAGACCTGTGAGCTTGACTTCCATAGAGGGTAAGATTTTAGAAGGGTTACTAACTGAACTATGTAAGGACAAGCAATATTATTAGTACGAGTCAGCATAGTTTTATGAAAAATAAATCATGTCAGGCTAATTTACTTGCATTTTATGATCGGTAGTAGTAAATTGGACAAGGGTATTGCTGTTGATGTAGTATACTTGGATTTTGAAAAAGTCTTTGATACAGTGCCTTAAAACAGGTTACTGCATAAATTAAAAGGTTTCAGTTTGGGAGGTGATATCTATACATGGACTGAGAACTGGTTAAATGATAGATGGCAGAGTGTTGTGAATGGATCCTTTTAATGTTAGTCTAAAGTTGTAAGTGGGGTGCCACAGGTTTCAGTCCTGGGCCCACTGTTTTTTTTATTTGTTTACTAATGATCTAGACATGGGAATTGAAAGTCGCATCTCAACCTTTGCTGATGACGCTAAACTATGTAAGGAAATACATACAGGGCTGGATGTTTTTCCCTTTACAAAAGGATTTAGATAAACTGAGTGAATGGGCAGAAAAGTGGCATATGACATTTAATGTAGATACATGAAACATATACACTAAATGGGAAACAACTTGGGGAATCATTATTAGAGACAGATTTAGGAGTGCTGATAGATGTTATGATTTGTAATAGTGTGCAGAGTCACTCAGCTGCTGCAAAAGCAAATAGGGTATTATCCTACATAAAAAGAGGTATAGATGCAGGGGATGCTAATATAATTCTTCCTCTATGTAAATCCTTGGTAAGGCCTCATCTAGAATATGGAGTACAGTTTTGGGTACCAGTTCTTAAAAAATACATTATTGAACTGGAAAAAGTGCAGAGATGTGCAACAAAACTAAGTGGTGATATGATTACCTTTTGCAAATATATTCAAGGTCAATAGAAAGAACTACCCAATGAATTATTTAAGTAAAGAGCTGAGCTAAGAACGAGAGTTTATCCATTAAGACTAGAGGAAAGGAGATTTCAAATAAATTAAAGGCAGGGATTTTTTACAGTAATGGTGGTAAAGCTATGGAATCTTGCAGATACTGTAACTGCTTTTAAAGAAAGCAATGGATACCTATCTAGAACATAGCAACATTGATAATTATGATAAATGGCTTCAATGCAGATAGGATGTTGATCCAGGTAATTATATGCTGTCATTTGGAGTCAGGAAGGACATTTTTTACCCACTTGGGGCTTACTTGGATCAACAGGGGTGATTCGGCATGGGATGGACCTGATAGACGCATGTCTTTTTACAGCCTCATCAACTATGTTACTATGTTACATTTATCCAAAACAATTTCTGTAAGGCGTGTGACCATATTTAGCAGTAATGAGTCTAACAGTTCCACAGCTTAATATATTTGACTTGTAAAGAGATAGTAATGTTAGGATATAAAGTTAAGATCAATTATTCATTACAATTTCTTATAATGAACGGTACCTTTGTCAACGCCCATATATTTGTAATCTTCTTGTAGTTTTATTTTAAAGTTTTTCCCTCCTTTTTCTTTTGCTACATCACACAGTGTCTCCTCATATCTCAAAGCCAATTGATTGACCAGACAAATAACAATGAGGGACAATATTATGTCTGTCAGTATAAGGAAAACACTGCCCCTCTGATGAAGGGAAGCAGGGTTTTCCCTATGCTCACACAATATTGTCCCTCATTGTAATCCGTCCAGACAGGCTTTTAGATCTGAGGAGATTCTGCATGACATAGGAAAAAGGGATAGGAGGGAGAAACTTTAACATAAAATTACAAGAAGAATACAATGATATAAACATTTACAAATGTACCGTTCATTATAGAAACGTATAATGAACAACTGACCTTCATTTTATATCCTGACATCACTATCACTTTAAGGAGAACTAACACTTAATAATAACCTACACTTACCTTACTATGACCAGAAAATGTTAATGGCCCCTGTGAATTTTGCCCTGGTGCCTTTGTTCATGCTAACATCTTTAATCAGTCCTCGATGTTATGTTCAATGAGGCGGACATGACTGTTAATAACAGTATTTTGAAAACTAAAGCAGGCAAAGTGGATGAGCCTACTCAAACCCTTAAGGACCAGAGAGGCACACAAAACATTGTGAAGCAATGCATTACACAGTCTTATGGTCTGTAAGGGTTAAGATTACCATGTGCAATGACTATCTTCAAGCACTGAGATCCTGCTAGCAAATATCATGTAAGCTTCCATGGACACATCTTCCAGTACTGTTTGGAGATATAGGCTAGATTCTATAAAAATAACAATGCCAAAAAACAGCCAACTGAATTTTTTAAAGCACGGTAAGCTATTCAGTTATCTGTGCTATGAAAAAATACCAGCAAAAAAAACCTGTCAGGAGTTATAATTAGCGTTGTTTTTAAAATAAAAAAAAAAACCACAAGATGCCATTTAATTGATTGCGTTAACCCTTAAAATCTGATTAGGAAGTCACTTTATTGTTGGAAATTTAAGATCTGGTTTGTTTGGCCATAGAATCCTTTACTGGATCTCAAAACAGCCGACGCAGCAATTGAGTGAAAAAGAAAAAGTTAAAAAACAACCCTAAGTCCCCAGTGGAGTATGGATATGGGGCTCTAAGCCCCATATCAATACATCCAAAGTACTGAAAAAATGTGTCCACAGTTAGTAGAATTAACCCTATGATTGTCACTGGGGTAAGATTACCCCATTGATACTCACAGGACTAACCTGACTAAGTAACAAAGCAACAGCCCATGAAAATAAACACAACATTAATCCTGATGTCCAGAGGAGTCTTCAGCATCCCGGTCATCTACTATCCATAAAAAAAAAGTAAAAGAGAGAGAGGTCATTTCACCTGAGGAAGTTACTGCGGCCTTAAATCCTTCAAGCCCTTGAAGGTGCCTGGTCCAGATGGGTACACTGCTTCTTACTACAAAGGCTTTTTACCATCTCTTCTTCCCCACCTGACTGAGCTCTTTAATATTTTTCTCGAGGGGTTGTCTCCACCTCCTGAGATGCTATCCGCCAAGATAGTTGTTATCCCGAAAGAAGGTAAAGATCCTACCTCTTGTGCTATCGCCCGATATCACTCATCAATGTCGATATTAAACTGTTTTAGAAAATTCTGGAGTCCAGACTTTCATGGTTTTTGATCTCTCTAGTGCATCCCGATCAGGTAGGATTTATTAGAGGTCGAGAGGGACCGGACAATATTCGTTGGGTTCTCAACTTGCTTCATTTGACTAGAGATCGCCTTGTTCCTTCTATGCTGTTGTCCCTCAACTCTGAAAAAGCCTTCGATCGTGTTGATTGAGAATATATGTGGGCGACATTGGGTGCTTTTGGGTTTGAGGGTCCCATTCTTGCTGGTATCAGGGCTCTTTATGCTAACCCATCAGATGTGGTCGCAATCGCAGAGCATACTTTGGAAAGCTTTGCAATCCGTAATCGCACCTGTCAGGGTTGCCCACTGTCTCCTCATTTATGCACGCTCTGTATTGAACCATTTGCTTGTGCGATTTGTTTGTCCCCTGATATCTGAGGGCTCCATGTGGGCTCTGAGGACTACAAATTGAGTCTTTTCACTGATGATATTCTCCTCACTCTTACCGCCCCATTGACGTACTTACCCAATCTTTATTCTTTGTTGAAGCACTCAATATTTCTCTTCCTCGCCAGATGCAGAAACTTCTGGCCCTTAACTTTGATTTTAGATGGTGTACGGACTCTCTGCTATCTTTGGGTGTACGTCTAACTGCATCTCGGTCCTCTTTGGAGTCTGTTAACTATGTGTCCTTGCTTAAGTTGCTCCATGACGACATTTAACGTTGGGATTCTTACTGTATTTACTGATTTGGTAGGATATATGCGGTGAAAATGACTTTAGTGCCTACAATCTTATATCTTTTTAGATCCCTTCCGCTTCTTCCTCTCCGTAAAGATATTCAGGCGCATCAGAGACATATTTTCCGATTCATCTGGGCATCGTGGATGCCTAGGCTGTCCTCCAATCTTCTCTAAAAACATAAGTCTTCGGGGGGCTTGTTAGTCCCTCATCTTTGGTCTTATAATAAATCAGCTCAATTAGCTAAAGCAACAAAATTCCACTTAACCTGTAACATCCCTCGATGGGTCACCCTGGAGATTGATCTCTGTAAAGCTCCCCCGGCACCTGACTTACTGTGGTTACCTCCTAGACCACTGAGTTTCTTTGTTGGCAGTGTCCCTGTCTCAGACATTGGCTTTATGGTGGAGATGTCAATTTACTGATGGTCTTTGAGCTACCTCTTCCAAGTTATGTCCCTTGTTCCGTAATGAGGCTTTCCCTCCCAGCCTTCGTCTGGCCAGCTTTCAATGGTGGCTAGACGCCGGTCTTACGAGAGTTTTGCTTTGTACCTTGGGCCCACTTTGCTATCCTATAATCAATTTTGCAAGAAATACTCTGCTCCCCCCTCGGAATTTTTTACGTTCCTTCAGGTTTGCCATTTTGTCTCTTCCTACTTTAAATCTGCCCGTTCTCACTCTCATACCCTCTTTGAGCTGCTTTGTACTACTCTTCTTCTCTGGAAAGGTACTATTTCTTCACTTTACTCTCATTTTATTGCAGTGTCTTATCCACAGTCTCCTCCCTATCACAACTTGTGGGAGGCTGATCTGGGTGAGATTTTGGATCCCGAGGAGTGGATTGACATCTTGTCTAATAGCGGTAGCCTGGATCCTAACACTATAGTGAAGAAAAATGCCTATAAAGTTATGGCCCATTGGTATTATAGCCCTGCCTTATTGCACTGCATTTATCCATCAACCTCCCAACTTTTCTAGCATGGGTGTGGATCAGAAGGCACGTACCTGCACATGTGGTGGTCCTGCCCCTCTGTAATTGCCTTACAGTCCCACGTCTTTTCACTTTTTAGCTCCGCTCTGTGAGTTACGCTCCAACTTCATCCTTGGACGGCTCTGCCTAATAGGTCTTCAAGGCACCCTCCTTTATCCCGGGTAGCCAACAAGTTGGTGTTTAGGGTCTGTGCTAAGACCAGATGTCATATAGCCTTCCACTGGAAGACTGTGCCACCTGGCTATACATCGTTGGTGGGCCATATTTGGAGACTCCTCAAGATGGTGAAAATGACTGCCTACCTTTATGCTTCATCCTCTGTGTACCTGCGAATTTGGTCACCATGGATTGCTTCTGTACTCCCTACGGACTATCATTGTGAGATGCTTCTTGCTTGATTCCTCTTTGTCTTTCATCCCCCCTTTCCCCTCCCCTCCCCTGTTTTTTTGGGGGGTTTGTTTCGTTAGTATGACTGTTCCCTTTGGGTCTTATTCTACCCTACATTTTTCCCTTTTTTTTCTGTATCCTCTCAATAAGAATATCTTTAAAAAAAAAATTGAGGTTTTCGGTCACATAATTTGGCCAAAATATGGTTACGCTCGCTCACCACATCATGGGACCCCAAATATTTCAAGCGAGTCCCATTCTTTTCATATTTTTGTAATTTTTTTATGTATTTTTAAATTTTAAATATATAAAAGAGAAAGGCTCATAACATAATTTATGTCTCCTCAGGAGACACACACACCCAGGGGCGGCAATAAGGAGGGGGTTACTACTCCCATTGGGTGATTCAATAGGGGCGTGATTTTCACACCAATTGCAGTGGCCGAAGGCCACTGCTATTGGTTTGAAAATCATGCAGGGAGTTGGCCCGCCCCCACTATGCAGCCCATCCACCACTATCAAAGTCAGAAAAAAACAAAATGGCTACCACTTGCTTCTACAGCACAGACAAACACACATGCCTCACTCACACAGCACCAAACACACACACATGCCCCACTCACACACACAGCACCACACACAAAAGCCAGAAAGAAATATGGCTGACACACACACACACACAGTCACTCACCCTGACTCCCAGTGGCCTCAGCAGGACCTGTACTACAGCCACTGAGGAACAATATGGCACTCAAAGGGTTAAGGTAGGTCCTCATTGCTCAATTATTTCTTCACTGTCATCATTTGCCATACAACACAGAGGACAGGCAGCCATCAAGTACACACTTAACCCACTGACTGCCACAGGGTTGTGTATCAAGTTTTACCCCTCAGGGAGTGTGTTAAAACCCCTCACACTGTAAACTTGCATTTCCCTCCCACTTCTCCTCCTTCCCCAGCCTATTACTAACACTTTTCCACATTTCTCTTAAGCCCTGCCCCTACTCACAATTAAGCCCAGCCCACCTTTAACCCAAATTGCCCCATTGCTCTCTCCACATCAGCACCACATGAGGGACTCCACAAGTAAATGTTCCCAGGTATTACGCACACATGCCCCACTCACACAGCACCAAACACACACAAAGCCAGAAAGAAATATGGCTGACACACAGTCACTCACCCTGACTCCCAGTGGCCTCAGCAGGGCCTGTAGTACAGCCACTGAAGGGTGCTGCATCACCAGGGGAACAAAATGGCACTCAAAGGGTTAAGGTAGGCCCTCATTGCTGAATTATTTCTTCACTGTCATCATTTGCCATGCAAGACACAGGACAGACAGCCATCAGGTACACACTTAACCCACTGACTGCCACAGGATTGTGTATCAAGTTTTACCCCTCAGGGAGTGTGTTCAAACCCCTTATACTGTAAACTTGCATTTCCCTCCCACATCTCCTCCTTCCCCAGCCTATTACTAACACTTTTCCACATTTATTTTAAGCCCCGCCCCTTCTCATGATTGAGCCCCGCCCACTTTTAACACAAATTGCCCCATTTGTCTCTCCACATCAGCACCACATAACTCCCCTCCAGGGACTCCACAAGTCAATGTTCGCAGGTATGAATACACTTCCCACTGCTATTTAAGTCTGACATGTTTCTCTATACCTTAACCATTTGAGTGCCAGAGGGGTGCACAACTCATGCACGCATGTGTTTCTGCTCATATGTTGCATGTGTGTGTGTGTGTACATCTGTGTGTGTGTGTGTGTGAATGTCTTTTGCATGTCAATTTATGTATGTGTCTGCCTGTGTGTTGCATATATCTGTGTTTATCAGTGTGTCTACTTTTCACACACGTGCGCCCAGCGGTTATAACATGACAGTCAGCGCTGTCCCACATAGTGTATAAGCGCCCAACATGTGTCACTTAACCCTTTCACTGCCAGAGGACTATACAACTCATTACACAGCAATGTGTTGCGTACCTCTCCCGCACTCAGAGTTAAAGTGCTTCACTCCAACCAACTGCTACACTAGGTCTGTATAATGCAGTAACCCTACAGCCCTGTATTTCATGTTTACTTCACTGTCTATGTATAGTCATTTCTCCCCCTCATCCATTACTTTACTATAACACTTCACTGCCCCTCCTCTCCTCAAACTCTCATCTCCTCACCCCCATTCACCTATCCCCTTGCCATTCATCCATAGTCCCAATCTCGCCATTTTACTCCCACATCACTATTACATTATCTATCACTGCATCTGTCACTTAACCCTCTGTCTGCCAACCTATTTCTTCAAATGTACTGCAGTATCCACTGCTGTAATCTAAATTATTCCTTTACTCACAAACATCTTCTCACTGTGACCATCACCAAGTACATAGCACACTCACTTCAACTGTAAGGATACAGGGCCTTATTCATCAAGTAACACAGCACACTCACTTCAACTGTAAGGATACAGGGCCTTATTCAGCAAGTAACACAGCACACTCACTTCAACTGTAAGGATACAGGGCCTTATACACCAAGTAACACAGCACACTCACTTCAACTGTACGGATACAGGGTCTTATTCATCAAGTAACACAGCACACTCACTTCAACTGTAAGGATACAGGGTCTTATTCATCAAGTAACACAGCAGACTCACTTCAACTGTAAGGATACAGGGTCTTATTCACCAAGTAATACAGCACACTCACTTCAACTGTATATATACAGGGTCTTATTCATCAAGTAACACAGCACACTCACTTCAACTGTAAGGATACAGGATCTTATTCATCAAGCTGAAGAGCTGCAAGTAAAACATTTTTTACAACTCTTATTAGCATATCTACATCACCACTGCGTCTGTCACACACTGTCTACATATCTGACATACGTCCATGTATGTGTGTCTCTCTGTATGTATGCGTTTCACAGTGTGTGACACG
Source organism: Rhinophrynus dorsalis (assembly GCA_037306005.1). NCBI lineage: Eukaryota > Metazoa > Chordata > Amphibia > Anura > Rhinophrynidae > Rhinophrynus > Rhinophrynus dorsalis. Next base: position 143,335,806 of record CM074725.1, on the reverse strand, counting down.
CTCTGTCTCTTTAGGTGTGTGTCTGTAACACTGCATATGTCTGTTTACACAATGTCTCTCTGTGTAAATAATATGACGGGCAACGCCGTCCCATATTTCTAGTTTTATATAAAATGTTCCTAAAGATCTTTTTTTAAAAAAACATTGAATGTTAGCCTAGGTTAAAAACATTTGAAACTGTCCATCTTCTTCTTCTATCTTATTTCTTGTATCTTCTTTCTTCATATGGTCCATCTTCTTGCTTCTATCTTCTCTTTATATTTCTGTAAAAACAAAACGAGAAGTAAATAAATGGTCCATAAAAAAGAACCCGCACATGTAAGCATAGTTTGAGTGCATTGCGTACCTCTCCAGGATTCAAAGTGTTAACTATGCTTAAATGTGCAGTCAATAGTTTATAACATGCCCAGAGTCATAAAAATTGTTCCCATGATTTATGAAATCCCAAAATATGTTGAATAAAAATGAGCTAACGATCACTGCTTGACAGGCACTGATCGTTATTTTTTTTCCTTTGATGTTACCATTAATTGCCTCTATTTAGCCAGGTTTTGAGAACTTAACACACAAAACAGGCGTTTGGCCACAAGACCTTTTCTGCATCCCAACGTCTGTTGTGCTTTCAGCTGGTAGGGCAAATGAATAGCTCGTTAGCACATTTTGCTAAAGGGCCATATCCAGTTTTGCACTACCGGCTGTTTTACCAGGCTTAGCTGAATTGAGCCCATTATGTCATGAACGGAGGCACAAGGACAAAATTCATATGAGGCATTAGGATTTTCTGGCCATAGTAAGGTAAATAAGACATTTTTATTAGAAGGTCATAATTCTTCTTTAAGTAGCACTGAAAATGGAACCTCCTGATAAGAAACACTGTTTCCAAATGAAATAAACTATAACATTCAATACATACTGATAATTAGTCTTGTAATGCTTTAAACCCAGAACAGCGCTTATTTATGTATGTATTTATTGGCTTTAAGCTCTGTTTTCCCAATTAACAAGGCAGATTTTTTTGACAGCAACAATTTTTCAGTTGGCCACTCTCAGACTCTCAATGAAAAGATAAAGAAGGTGGCTGAACAATCTGTGACATGGTGAGGATACTGCCACTATGTTCAAAGGTTTAAATGTCAAGACAGCTTTACATCCACTGGAGTATTTCATGCAGACATGCAAACCTGCCCTGGGGGGTTGGAATACATTTTCAGCCACTCACAATTAGCCGTAATAGAATGTACTTTATTATACTCCCCAAGCTGTTATATTCATAGCTGCAAAGTACACAGCATTTAAATGTTTGTCATTATATCTAATACTAAATCTTCCTTTTAGGTACACAGAATTAAACTTCTCACTGTCATGCAACATTAAAACAGGGAAAGCAGATACAAGGGTGACATACAATTGACAGTGTAATGACTTTTGCACATCATTTTAATGCCCAAAATCTACATTTCAGCTGTTAATTAGCTGGTAATAGGACTGACAAAAACATTTCTGTCATCAATAAGATATGCAAGGTTCTTAAATGTGAGAGTAAGCAATCAGTATTTTCTTGAAAAGAGGAAGCAGAACGTACATCAACTTCACAATCCAGAATGTCTTGTTCATGACAGCTTAATGATCTGAACTGGAATGCCCAGTTCTGGGTGGTTTTCCTCTCTAGTAGTAACTGGGTAAAGAGCATGTGAATACATACTTAAAGTACAGAGTGTAGACACAGAGAAATGTACAAGCTAATATAATGTAAACACTGTATACAGACAGGTTGAAGTACTATGGTAGAGGTAAGCCATTTTTGGCTCTCCAGCTGTTACAGACTGCAATCCCATCATCATCATCCCAATGATTATGGAAGTTTTAACCTTCCACAGCTGGATATCCAAAGATTGCCTACTAATGTATTTAGAAAATTGATACAATTTTGGGGCAAACCATCTGCACCATAGGAAACAAATAAAAATAATAGGACTGACAAAAACATTTCTGTCATCAATAAGATATGCAAGGTTCTTAAATGTGAGAGTAAGCAATCAGTATTTTCTTGAAAAGAGGAAGCAGAACGTACATCAACTTCACAATCCAGAATGTCTTGTTCATGACAGCTTAATGATCTGAACTGGAATGCCCAGTTCTGGGTGGTTTTCCTCTCTAGTAGTAACTGGGTAAAGAGCATGTGAATACATACTTAAAGTACAGAGTGTAGACACAGAGAAATGTACAAGCTAATATAATGTAAACACTGTATACAGACAGGTTGAAGTACTATGGTAGAGGTAAGCCATTTTTGGCTCTCCAGCTGTTACAGACTGCAATCCCATCATCATCATCCCAATGATTATGGAAGTTTTAACCTTCCACAGCTGGATATCCAAAGATTGCCTACTAATGTATTTAGAAAATTGATACAATTTTGGGGCAAACCATCTGCACCATAGGAAACAAAAATATCCCAAATTCCCATCAGTTTAATTGGGGTTCTTAACCACCTGAATGCTAGAGAGGTCTTCAATACAACACAAAGCAATACACTTAACAGGATAGTAATACTGTGACCGCCCCCTGCGGCAGGCACCCACCCCTGTAGCATTAGGGGGGCGCCTACCAGGTCATTTACACCGGACCGGTCTCAGGGGACCACCGGACAGACCTGGGCTGTTTGCTACTGGATCTAGCTGCACTACCCAGAGGAGGAGCAGTCAACCGGATTGGAAGTCCTCCAGGTGCAGCCAGCCCAATAGGGAGCAGTGACCCGGGTAGGGACTCGCACTTCTACCCACTGGAACAGGTCACCGTGGAGCAGGTACCATCCCCTCTGCCTTGTCCTGGGGAACAGGCTCAGGTCCCTCTGCTCCAAAGTCTCTGCAAGGATGGCACCTCCTCCTGGCAGGAACTCACCTCTCTGGCGAGATCAAGCAACACCACCTTTATAAAGGACCTTTTGGCTACATAGGCCTGGTGTCTAGTATCCCCCACCTCCCCCTAATAACAGAGCCTGAACATCTGCTTTAGGAGTAGGAAAACACACCTAAGTTTATTGAAATGGAATACCAGACCTTTCACAGCTTTCATTCAACTTAAGGTGACATGAATATAACAAAATATCATAATACACTGTAGACAAGACATACAACAAACATAACCTGGTATAACAATTTTAGGATGTAAGATGGGGGAGTATAATTAAAACATTGGAGAGAAACTGACAGTCCCATAATGCAACAGTGCCATATTTGCATACTCACAGCAATGCTGCAATGTAGGTCACCAACCAACAGATGGCAGTGCATAGTACAATGCTGCGATGCAAGATTCAACCAATAGATGGCAGGGCATAGCTCAATGCTGCAATGCAAGCTTCAACCAATAGATGGCAGGGCATAGCACAATGCTGCAATGCAAGATTCAACCAATAGATGGCAGATGGTAACTGGATTTTTGGGTTCTCAATGGCCTGGGGATCAAAGTGTGGGGAAAGGGGCACATCTCCCCCTTTTTGTGGGGCAAGCAGCCCCCAGGAGCAGGAGAGGATGTTGTTCCCACTCTCCTGAATTGCAGCAAGACTCAGAGAACTGTTAGAACCACTGGGAACTTGTTTGGCAGGGGCATCCAAGGGGCTATTGACAACACTGTGGACTGTTTTGCTCAGGGTAGGGACATCTAGAGGACCGGTGAGGAGCGCACTCCCACTCACCAATCCAGGACAAACAGGCGTTGGGCTGCTGGCAAAACTGGGGCAACTCCCAACTTCCTTAGGGAGGACGGTGGTCCCACTCCCTTTGGCTGGATCAACAGTTGGCCTGGTGGGGAACAACTTCCCACCCACAAGGCTGGGGTCAAAAGATTCAGGGGCAGCAAGGGCATCCCTGGTGAGGACCGTGGTCCCACTCACTAAGGCTGGGGTATCAGGAAAAGGGGCAACAGGCTTTGGACTGCTGATGAGGATGGTTGTCCCACTCATCACAGCTGGGGTTTCACAGGGCATGGTGAGCTCGCTCCCACTCACCAGGCCAGGGGTCAGGGGGGACTGGGGAGCTCTCTCCTACTCACCAGTATGGGGTTTGCAGGTAAAGTTGCAGGGTTGCTGGTGAGGCATGTCTCCTCTCCCTCACCAGTTCAAGGTCCACGTGGTCATTGGGAAGGACCTTGGTCCCACTTCCCATGGCAGATGTATCTGTGGCCCTGGAAAGCACACATTCCACTTTCTCCATGGTGACATCCACAGGGAACAGACAGGGGCTGCTGGTGGGGACCTGTGTCTCATCCACCGCAGCAGGGGTTTTCCAGGCCCTGGTGATCTCGCTCCTACTCACCAGGCCAGGGTTCACAGGGGGGCTGGTGGGGAACGCATTCCCACCAACCAGTTCACAGTCCATGGGGTCAACAAGAGGGCCAGCAGCATTAATCTCCTTCATTGTGCTGAGGTCCTCTTCCTTCAGGCCACAAACCGCAGGGCCATTCTCTGCCTTGAGGAAGACCGCAGTCCCATTCCTCCGGGCCGTATCATCCGTGCCCCTGGAGAGCACACATTGCTCCTTCTCCAGGGCAGTGTCCATTAACAAAGGGGCCATCTTCATGGGGCTGCTGGTGAGCTCACTCCCACTCACCAGTTCAGGTATCACAACACAGGGGAGCTGGTGGGTTACTTTAAGATTCATTATTGTTCCATTGTTTCTCCAGGACCCAGCAACAAGAAGGGATCTACTATTTAACCTTGTGTCTCCTGCACGGGCTAGCTCTGCCCGAACCTGCCGCGCTCGCTCTCTGATGGCGCCCTCAGAGACAGGTGGGGTTAAGTAAGCCAGTCTCTCCCTCATCCTCTGCTGAAAGGGGGTTTCTGTTCTTCGCTGTGGAGCTGGGGCCTTAGCGATGCCAGCCTCCACATCCATCCTGATCAGCTGAACAACAAGCTCTGGCTTACTGCGTTGACCATGATCAGACCCTCGGGCAATGATCAGCTCCTTCAGCGATGCGATGCTCAGCTTCTTGTAAATGGCTTCCATCTTGGGGGTCTGGCTGTGCTCTCCTCTGAACCTCCCGATGGAGGTGAATCCCGGTGGTGGTTTGGACTCTGTAGTGCAGAAATCCCACCGCTGCCACCAATGTGACGACCCCCTGCGGCAGGCACCCGCCCCTGTAGCGTTAGGGGGGCGCCTACCAGGTCATTTACACCGGACCGGCCTCAGAGGACCACCGGACAGACCTGGGCCGTTTGCTACTGGATCTAGCTGCACTACCCAGAGGAGGCGCGGTCAACCAGATTGGAAGACCTCCAGGTGCAGCCAGCCCAATAGGGAGCAGTGACCCGGGTAGGGAACTCACACTTCTACCGACTGGAACAGGTCACCGTGGAGCAGGTATCTTCCCCTCTGCTGGGCAGGCACTAACCCCTCTGCCTTGTCCTGGGGAACAGGCTCAGGTCCCTCTGCTCCAAAGTCTCTGCTGGGCAGGCACTAACCCCTCTGCCTTGTCCTGGTTGAACAGGCTCACGTCCCTCTACAACAATGCCACCTCCTCCTGGAATGAACTCACCCCTCTGTCGAGATAAAATGACACTGCCTTTATAAAGGTGCTTTTGGCTACATGGGCCTGGTGTCCAATATCTCTCAAACCATAGCAGTTTGAGAGTTGGGGTTTGTGGCAATGAGATTCTTTTTTTACCCTCTACAAATCTAGAAAAAAAAATTTATGGGACATTACTAATACTTTAATCATATAAACCACTGTATGTACATATTTATATCATAAATTATATGTAGAGCTGGAATAATGAATACCTATGTATATATGCAATAAATATCCCAAAAAAATGTATGCAAGTATAAATGAATGAAAGAACGTTACAATATTAACATTTCCACTCAAAATAAATCCTAGCACAAAAGGATGGTATATATATTGCAATCCTACAAGTTGTGATTGATTTCCTGAATCCCATGAATGTGGGTGGATGGATTTATATAACAATATTTTAAAATATATATGCAGAGCTAGGATAATTATTACTTTTGATACAAAGAATATTGCAATATGTAATATATATTATACTAAAGTGAAAAATGGGTGCACAAAATATTTCAGAATTCAAATCTCAGTCCAAAAACAGTTCTTATACTTAAAATACACAAATGGATTAAATATACAAAACTGTAGTCCATAACTTATCTAAAGTCCAATGGAATATGAGTATATAGTTATGGAGATGAATAAATGAATGATGAAGTGGACCGAATTATGGTATCAAATATAATGGCTCACATGGTAACACACTTCATTTTATATTTCTTAGATTGTAGACACCTTCATGTTCTTAGACTTGATCTTCTTCTGTGCTGTTGGACTTGTCCCGGAACCTACACGGGATACAAATATATATTAAAAGAAAAGAAAAAAAGATCAGCGCACAACTACTAAGTGTAGTATATTTTATTAGAAAAAGTAATCCATGAATATTAAAAATGGAACAAACAGTACAATAGGTATTTTACTATATTTGATAGAAAACCAAATATGTTATTATGAGTAATGTTCATTTATATAGTGCCACAAATTTACGCAGCTCTTTACAATTTAAGGGTTTAGACAATACAGGGTGCTTTACAAAGTGGCTCAAACTGGGAGGTAGAGCATTCCTCAAAAGGCTGTAGACAAAAAACAAGTTGAAAGAGAAAAATGTCATTGACTTATCGTAAGTGGTGGGATGGGTATTAAGGGAGGTCATTGTGGACATGTAGGAAGGGATAAAGGGGGGAATGGTCTTGAATGAGAGTAAAAGTATTTTTTAAATATCTGGAGTTTGATAGACAGCCACTGGAAAGATTGGAAGATGAGAGGGGAAGGGACAAATCTATGGGATATTAAGGTAACACCTGCTGCAGCATTCTGTATGGATTGAAATGTATGGAGTTGAGATGCAAGAAGTCCAAACAGAAGAAGGTTACAGTAGTCCATGTGGGGTAGGATGAGTGCTTGTTTAAGATTATTATCTGTGTTGGAAGAGAAGGGACAGATTTTTGATATGAAAGCGGCAGGATCTGGCAATAGCACAAAATTAGAGTAGCATCAGTTATCTCCCCTAGACACTTTTCTTCTGATATTGGATTTATGGTAAGTGGAAAAAAGATTAGTTCAGTCTTAGACATGTTGAGCTTGAGGTTTATAAGAGCTATCCAGTCTGAGCTTGAAGCTCAGGCAGAGTATTTACTGAATAATGACTTTCTGATTTGGCAGTGTGTAGATCGCTGGCCACTCAAGGGAAAGCAGTTAATATGGAGTAAGAAGTGTGAAAACTAGATTGTAATGGTCAAGAAGGTTGTGCAAGTTAAGAAAGTCAAGCAGGTGGGAGTATGATAGGCATACCAAGAGCTTAGAGGTAAAAGGCAGGAGAGAAACAACAGTCAAGAAGGTTGTTCAAGTTAAGAAAGTCAAGCAGGTGGGAGTATGATAGGCATACCAAGAACTTATAGGTAAAAGGCAGGAGAGAAACCAGTCGATAGCTGGAGGGTGTGGTACTGTCAGGAGAATTGTTCTTGAGGATAGGCGTTACTATGGCATCTTTGAATTCATCAGGAAAAGTAGCAGAGACAAAGGAGGAGTTAAAAGTCTGGAACAGTATAGGGATTAGTGTGGAGGGAGAGGGACTGGATGGGGTGAGAGTGGAGTAGATTGATTGCTAATGTAGGTACAAAATAAAAATAAATAAAACAAGTAACTCAACATCGCTTTATACTTGTGAATAGCAGACAAATGTTCCGCTTCAGAGACGAGTCTGTTTTTACCCCAAGACTAGATTAGTATGAAATCTGCAGAAGATATATTAAAAAAATAAGATTTTTTTACATTTCCAACCCTTCAAAGGTACAGAAGTCTTTGAAAACTATGGAATGTCCTACTGTTTTCTCTAGCTACTGCTCTTCCCATAAAACTACACCCCAATGGTATGCATTCTTTTGTTGTTCAGGGTGGCAGAAGCACAGATCTACAATCTCTAATTTTTCTTTCAATTTTCAAATATGACTTGCCGCTACTAAAATGGTTGTAACAACTACAGAAACAAAGAACAGGTAAACAAAGTATACCATTTTGGAAAGAAGATAACTCACAGCATCAAATTAGGTTTTTCTTGCTTTTCTAACCCTTGTCTGGTGCACTCAAGTGCACAAGTCTTTCCAGGAGATGGCACTAAAAGAAAAATCCCTTCAAAAGGTAATGACATCTTTGAAACCTATGGAATTTACTACTGTATCCATTAGCTCCTGCTCTTCATTAGAAAAAAGGCATCCTATTGGTGTGAGGGATAATTACAGAAATGAAGAAAAGGTAGACAAAGCATACTATATTGGAAAATAGTCTGAATCAAAAGAGGTGTCACTTTCCTTTATACCCCTGTGCTAGTGTGCACAAGTGTTTCCAGAATGTAGTTCTATAGGGAAAATGCATTTTTTATACTTCAGTCAGTTCAATCATATTAAAATCCAAGGAATTTCGTGGTGTACTCGGTATGTAGCACAAGAAAATTTGTGCTCCATTGGCATGGGTTCACATATTGCACTGTGAGTCAGAAGCACTAAATTACACCTACCTGTTTTGTATTTTTAAAGTGGCTGCATGCGCTAAATGTTTACAGCAGATATGAGGAAAAATATGCAAGACATGACATTAAACCATTTTAGAAAGTAGAATATCACCTATATTAAATGAGGAGTTGTTTGAGCATAACTGCATTGTATATTCCATCAGTTGAGAGCCTAGAGGATTGCTGAAAGGTGTGACTTTGTTCATATATCTGACTAGTATATAAATATATGTATGTATTGGAAGTCTTTCATTGTTAATGCTCTCTTGAAGACAGACAGTGGCCATCCCTCTCACCTGGTTGGTGGTGAAACTGTTTCTTCATTGCACTACTATTCTTGGGCTGTGATAAACTAGAATCGATTTGATACAACCTGGAATAATGTACCATGTTTCAACACAGACTTTTTCAGTACTCTTTATAGTCTCAAGTTTTATGGTTTCAGAAATATATTATATATAAAATATTATACATAATACATTACCTATTTTTACACCGGATTCAGGAATAAAGCCTACTGTCAAGGCTGGATGCACATTTATCTCAAGAAAAACACATACCTTCTCCTAGAAACTTTCACCACAGAGTATGTATGCCCATAAAAGAATTAAAGGGATAGTAATACTTCGTTTTATCTTTATTTTATTTTGTAGGCATTAAAAAAACATGAAGAACGATATAAGTCTTATTTCTCAAACCTTTATGGTTTAAGAGATATTCACAAGCAAAGTATCCCCCCCCGTTCAGCCAGATTAGAAGGAAAGTGCCCAGGTAGACTGCAGAGAGGGACAATCTTCAATTAAGATAAGGGAAAAAGCTGAAAAACTTGTCAAGGGGGGAAGGGCTTTCATTGTTTTCATACAAAGAAGAGTGTCCCCTGCTGTTATCTGTCTGGTCTTACAACCAGATTCACATCTGAGAAGAGATGGCTTACACTAGGAAAAAGGGGCAGGAGGGGGAAACTTTGCTTGTGAATATCTCTTAAACCATAAAGGTTTGAGAGATAAGACTTATATCATTCTTCATTTTTTTAATGCCTACAAAATAAAATAAACTTAAAACGAAGTATTACTATCCCTTTAAGACTAGAACCTCAACTTGGGAATGTATCATTGTGATTCTTCAAAATGCGGCTAATGACCGAATGTACCCTATTCCAGTTATATAAACTGCAGCAAATAGGAAATGTGGCTTATATGGTTAGATATATCATTTTTACGGTTCGCTTAATGGAAAAGACTATACCGCTTTGAGAAAAAGGATCAGTGAGCATTTCAGCGACATTTCATTCAGGAATATGAAGTCTGAAGAAACATAGCATTTTTTCCATTGCCATGGTTTGGACCTGGGGGTTCCATTCCAGGCAGTGAAAAGGGGCAGTCTCCTGGTTTGAGTGTATGACTTGATTAGGAAACTGGTACAGAGGGAAGTTTCCTGGATCTTCTCCATGGGCACAAGGACCAGTGTGGGTCTGAACCATGAATATGACAATCAGTTGGAGTAGTAGTGCCACAGGGTGGGAGATGCCAACACTGCACAGAACAAATGGTGGTGCAGATTAAGAAGGAGCATCAGTCTGGACAAAGTTATGAAGAAAATCAATGTAAGCAACACGGTTTTAGACCAGACCACAGAATACCAGTATTGTTGAAAATAGACAGTGGTTAAGGTCCATGAGGAACTCCAAATAGAAAGGAATTCCGCTGATTAGCTGAAGTATTAAATGAGGGTTCTGGATTACATGATATCTCTTTTTCCTGCCTTACTTATATAATTGGAAAATGAAATAAGCATTGGCTTATAATATATTTTTTACTGTGATCTCCTCGAAACATTTTCTCTTGAGCTGCTGGATTTTTTAATTTTATTTAAAATGCACACTTTTTTATGACTTATGTTTATTTATAAAGATTTCCATTTTGATATGTACTCAGAAACATTTCCATTGTCATGATTATAGACTTTAGAATCTATTTTATCTATTTGTAAACCATATTGGATGTTAGTTCCAAAATCTGGTTTACAAAGAATTATATAAATATTGCTGGTTAGATCTTATACTGTTATATGTGTCCTAATCTTGAAGATACAAATGTTTATTCATTACTTATGTAATTAGTCGGGAGCGGTTTGATAAACAGGTTAGGATTGATTGATTCCTTTTCCCAGCATATATTTGTTTCAGAGTATCAACTTAATAGGGTTGGTAGACATCCTTGAACCTTTCCCTCTGATGTTTACCAGGTATCTTATATTGTTTATTGTAACATGGTTTGTCAGGAGTGCCTGAGTTGTTTCATTCTGACTATTACAGCATAAATTTTGGATGACAGGGTATTTAGTATGCTTATCTGATAACATGGCATTCCGGAACCATTCAGTACATATGGTGTCAATGGACTATATATAATTAGGATATAGAAACATATGGATGAAGCATTATCTATTATTTCCAAAAATTAAAAAAAAAAATTATACAGTACTAGCACAGCACCTCTACTCCAGGAAAAAAAGCCCTGCACAAATGCAAAATATATCATATGGTATTTAGTAAGTCAGCAAAATCTACAACTCCATCACCTGGTTGGGAATGATGGGAGTTGTAGTCAACATCAGATGGAGGTCCAAAAATTGACTGTTCAACACTGTACGGGGGTATAAATCGATCGGATACCAGGCATTAATGGTGTAATTTGTACATTCATTTATGTTTCTGTTGTTTTGTATTTCTGTTTGTGCTGGACTTGTATTAAAAAATGAAAATATGCTATAATGGGATTATACACCTTGCAGAGATACAAAAACTCACAAAATTGGTCCCCAGTAGAAATATAATATCCATAGTAAATTGCCCAAAGTAGGAAGTAGCATATTTGGCACAATAATAAATAAAGGCAATGGAAGAATTTATTTATGAAGATAGACAAGCTGAATTATGAATGTACCCTCTAGGAGAAAGGTGCATATGACTAGTTTTTTAAAAAAAAAATATGCTCAAAGTAAATAAACCATTTTGCAATGGAAACCTTGATTCCAATGGCTCTTCAACTGACAAAATTATATATCTTGGGATCAGCAAAACAGTTTTGGTTTCAATGAAGGAAATAACTCTTTATGGCAAGCGTATTTACACCATGGAATTCGGTGCCATGGAATTTGTAATGCTAGATTAGCTACATATATTTAAAGGTATAGTAATACTTCATTTTATCTTTATTTTATTTTGTAGGCATTAAAATAACATGAAGAACGATATAAGTATTATCTCTCAAACCTTTATGGTTTGAGAGATATTCAAAAGCAAAGTTTCCCCTCCCGCCCCTTTTACCTAGTGTAAGCCATCTCTTCTCAGATGTGGAATGCAGTCCATAGACCAGACAGATAACAGTAGGGTACAATCTTCTTCTTATGAGAACAATGAAAGCCCTGCCCCCCTTGACAAGTTTTTCAGGTTTGTCCCTTATCTTAATTGAAGATTGTCCCTCTCTGCAGTCTATCTGGGCACCTCGCTTCTGATCTGGCTGAGCAGTGTTACATCAGTAAAAGGGGTGGGAGGGGGATACTTTGTCATTGAATTACTCTTTAACTACAACTCTGACAGAATTGAAATAACACTCTCCAAAGTCCAAATACTGTGATGATTAATTAGAGCTGCTTTTATTATGAAACATTACTATCCCTTTAATAGAGGGATAGATAACAAAGAAAATGGACAAGGGTATACAATTAATTTATATACAGCAAGGAAGTTAAACCTAGAAGAAATGTGCTGTGATCGTCTTCAGGGAAAGGATTACAATACCTGGAAATACAGATCTTCATAGACGCATCTGATCAACCTCAGTCGGCAGGCCCCATGTTTTTTAAGGACCAAGGGATACTTTCACAGGGATACTTGAAGTAAGCAGGAAGCAGGCAAAGTCAAAAATAGTAGACGTCTTATTAGACTTTAGACTGCATTTCTCTGATACAACGCAATGTCTAGCAGAAACAGTAAATTGTTGGACTAATGTCTCTTATCAGCCTCACTACATAGTTATGGATCAGCATTACAGTAACATAAATATTAATCTCTTAGATGCTAGATATATGTCCAAAGCATTTCAAAGGAATGAGTTGGCAATTCAACAGTCAAAAAAGGCAGAGAACAAGAGTTTGTGATTTGAAAGAAGTTATGGAATAAGCAGACGATGTTTATCTGTCTTGATGTTTCTGCAAAATTCTGTATAACTGTACATATACATTATATTTCAGCATGTCTTTAACACCTATGATACATAACTTCTGGGCTATCTTCAAATTATTTTCTCTCTCTCTAACACATCTATGGAACCGATTAGTTATACACTAAATAAACATGAACAGCACCATGCTGCTGAAAATATGATATATGCCCACAATAAATATTCTATGCTGGTCCCAAGCAAATCATTTATCAAAGACAGAATGTATAACTCAGCCAAAATATAGCAGATGGAACTGTTCTGAAAGCCACACAAATTATGGAAATCATAATGATGCCAAATGTTACACAAAATACACCCATACCACAGAGAGAAATAGTCTGGAAAGGTAACAGCATGAATACTCAATTATCACCTGGATGAAGATGCTCAGAAAATTAGGGGACTTATTATAAAGGCAGATTGGAGCAATTCTGGAGCCAACAACTGTGCAGTTGATTTTCCCCAAAACTGCACAAATTTGTATTTACCATAAGTCTCAAGTGTAAAATAATATTTGAAATGTCCAAAATAGCTATATCCAACATTCCCTCTTAGATGAGCAACCAGTGCTGAAAGAGTTCAAGATGTAATTAAAACTGGACTGGGCTGAATGGTGTATCTATAGCTCCAATACATCCCTTGCACAAACAGTCCTCTTTAACTCTTTCAGTGCTGGGTTGCTTAATTCTGATAACTTTTAGAGGGGACACAGTCCATATCAACTCCATTATTATATTTTTACACTTTAAAAATAATGTAATCCTCTGGATCAGGGTTTAAAATTTGAAGTCCTTTGGTACTAGCCAGACCTGAAAAGTTACTCGCCACTGCAAGCCATAACATACCCACCAGGGCTACATTTCTACTCGCCAGGGTTAAATTTTCAATTGCCATTGGCTAGTGGCAAGTGGAAATTTTGAGCCCTGCTCTGGATGCTAGCGCTATCTTCCATACATTACCAAGCAACGCATTGAAAATGTCTCTAGCACCCAGGGCCGTATTTACATCTCAGGAGCCTGTAGGCACAGATATCTGAAGCGCCACCCCCATTGGCCATCTCCACAATGATCCACATTTCCATATTGCCCTCATCACTTTCACATTGCACCCCATCAGCTCCACATTGACCCCATCAGCTCCACATTACCCTCATATTTCCCCATCATCTCAACATTGCCCCATTCAACTCCATATTGCCCTCACATTGCCCCCCATCAGCTCCATATTGCCCCCATAAGCTCCACATTGCCCCCCCATCAGCTCCACATTGCCCTCATATTGCCCCATCATCTCAACATTGCCCCATTCAACTCCATATTTCCCTCACATTGCACCCCCATCAGCTCCACATTGCCCCCCATCAGCTCCACATCGCTTGTCCCTCATCATCCCCATATTGATCTCGCATTGCCCCCATTATCTCCAAATTAAGCATCATTCTCTCCCCCACATCCGTTTCCTACCTCCCTGGTGGTCCAGTGGCAGAAGAGATCTGTGCTTCTGCACAGACCTGCAGCTGCTGGAGCTCCCAGGCGGTCTTCTCTTTAGTAATGCAGAGCGCTGTGAGATGATGTCATCTCCAGCGCTCTGCATTACTAAAGAGCCGGGAGAGCTCAGCAGCTAAAGCCACAGCTTACAATGCGGCAGCTGGTGGCGCAGCATGGAAAGCCACGCCACGTCAAAAAAAAAAAAATATATATCAATTGCAATGGCAGGCGCCCCCCTGTAGGGTGCGTCTGTAGGCAGATGCCTGCTCTGCCTTACGGAAAATCCGGCCCTGCTTGCACCTAAGGCAGAGGTGAGCAACATGAGGCCCTCAATCTGGAGGGGCTCAGTTTGTCCATCCCAGATCTAATAAGTTGAATCTGTCAACTTAAATTATTTTAAAAGGATTATGTCTCAGATATGTTTTATTAATTTAAAAAGATAAATAAAACTGACTATATGTTGTGCTAACATTTTGTTTGCAGTATAAATGGTTTGACAGTGTGGCACTTTATGCTGATTAGTTTCTGTACTGGAACAATATTATCATACAATGATGCAGTTTAACACAACTATATTTTCACTAAGTCCAAAAACAACTGGTTGCAAATGCCATTCCTTGAGATCTGCAAGGCTGGTTGATGTAAGCACCTCATTCATTGGTCAAGGGAGATTGCCTCCTCACCACAGAAATCTGTTGGTGGCAGATACACTGACACAGGACTTCTATATGCTTTTATAGCAAGGAAAGAGATCTCCCATACAGTTTTGTCTCTAAGATAAACCCAGGGGAGTGACCCAAAATTAAAAGTGTAATAAAGGAATTTTTATGTACGACTGCATTAGAATAACAAATGCACCACACAGCCCAACTCTGTTTTACTTACTCCTTCAACTGTTTCAGTTCTGGGTCGTTCTCCAGTGCTCACTTTAGAGGAAACAGTGCTACCAGTAGTACTGAGTAAGGCAGTGACTTCACACAGCCTTGTAGATCACTATGATCTGCACAGCAAACAGGAACTCAGTGGGGGAGTATTAAAGGGATATTAATGGTTCATAATAAAAGCAGCTCCAATTAATCATCATAGTATTTGGACTTTGGAGAGTGTTATTTTAATTCTGTCAGAGTTGTAGTTCAAGAGTAATTCAATGACAAAGTATCCCCCTCCCACCCCTTTTACTGATGTAACACTGCTCAGCCAGAGCAGAAGGGAGGTGCCCAGGTAGATTACAGAGAGGGACAATCTTCAGTTAAGATAAGGGAAAAACCTGAAAAACTTGTCAAGGGGGGCAGGGCTTTTATTGTTCTCATAGGAAGAAGATTGTCCCCTGCTGTTATCTGTCTGGTCTATGGACTGGATTCCACATCTGAGAAGATATGGCTTACACTAGATAAAAGGGGCGGGAGGGGGACACTTTGCTTGTGAATACCTCTCAAACCATAAAGGTTTGAGAGATAAGACTTATATCGTTCTTCATGTTTTTTTATTGCCTACAAAATAAAATAAAGATTAAACAAATTATTACTATAGTGACCCTTTAAAACCCCTTCAAGGGAATTTGCCTACAAAATAAATTCAAAGTGCTTATTTATCTCTTTAAACTATCTAACATTCAGAGTGTGTGTGTAAATAATGTATGCCATATTTAACAAGACTTAATACACAAACATTATCAGAATAAACATTTGGGCCAAATTAATTAAAGATTAGTTTCTCAAAAAAGATGTATTTTTCATAATAATTACTACAAAAACATATAGGCCAGGAGACAATGGGGTTCTCTCAAACATACTTACTAATCAAATATTTAAACCTCCCAGATGAGCAGTATAATAAATATATATAACCATTTATACACATGGGGTAGGAGTGGGGTGGAGTAAAACACACAGGAGGATTTTAATCCTCTGTACAAAAAAAACACAACTAAAATTAATGAATAATTTGTACTGAAGGAGGCATATTAAAACCTGATCTGTTTCTATCACTTGGTACCGCAGTTCAAACCACTAGCCTAAAATTATCTAAGAATGCAAAAGTGTAAAACTCCTCAAGGACCAATGACATTCCTGGCACATCATGGGTTAATTAACTGACAGCTCCAGAACAGAGCAGTAAGTTTCAGCTGTTCCCTGGGGGCTCGGCACATGTGAGTGGTGCTACAGCGATCACATGTGCCAGTGGACCCACATGACAAAGGCAATGTAAGTAAACATTGCTTTTGTCAGTGTCCTCTGCCCCTCTCCTGACTGAAGCTCCCAACATGTAAAATGGCCAAAGATGCGGGCACTTTTAGCTTACGCTGTAGCGCTGGGGGCAGGACTGGTGTGTTTGGCTACTTCATGACCTACTGACATCTCTTTGTGTAGCTGAAGACATGATTTAGAGCAAGAGCAAAGTATAATATTTATAAACACATATTCTGAAGTTTAAAAAGATATTAATGTGACTTTTCTTGTTATGGAGGAATGTGATACACTTATATACATACCACACACAGTCTGATCACCTAAATAATGGACACCAGGGTAGGAAAGAGGAACTTAGGGATTTTCATCTCAGAGGAACAGTACCCCACTAAAAAGGGACATTATGGAGGTATGAACAAAAGTTCATACTTTTTATCCAGTCCCTGTTGGGAGATGCACTAATTCAGCACAAATAATCACAGGAAACCTTTAAAAAATAGTGTTCTTTTTTGGGGGGAGTCCCAATTTTTTATGTTAGTATCAAACTAAATTACAGGTTATGCATAAAAATATGGCATCATAGGAATTCCCTACTTCTCTTTAAAAAAACAGTGTATAAATTGTGTGGTTTGATTAAATGAATCACAGGGAAAATATGGTTGAACAATGACATACTAAAAAGGCCTTTAGTGCAAAAAGAAATCAATGGTCACCAATGGGTTAAAGGAAACCTGTGTACAAAATGCATTCAAAGTGCTCTTTTAAGTTTTATAATGATATATAGCCTTCAGATATAGTTTATATAGTTTTCAGATATAGTTTGTAAATAATGGATGACTCGTGTAACCAGATTTAATACTGATTATCAAATTAAACATTTAGGCTCATATTATTTATATATCCCGTCCTATTTATATTCTATTCAGATTTGATGATCTTACTATACATCTTCATTTTTGGTTGGCTTTCATACTTTGATTATGTATTTCATATTTATTTTGCTATTTAAATTAAATCCTATTAAAAGTATATTTTAAACTAAGACATTGCTCCAAAGAGAATTATACTGAGAAGCTAAACTGAGTATCTGGATCTCCAAATACATAAATTGTTTTCTTGACTACTTAACCAGGTAAGTGATATATAATATTTGGGTAAATAAATGAAAACATGTTTATAGGATTTTATTTCAAATAATTTTGAGATATCCTTTTTTCCTTTAACATGAGGAGTAAAAAATCAAAAGAAAAAGCATCTTTTTATTGTGGCATTGGAATGGGTTAAGATCATGCCATTTCTTACTCACACTAAACTCATAGACACCAAGAGGAGATATGAGAGTTTTAATGCTGTCATAAATTTTCTCACATATCATGGTGTTTTACTGTATACTACCCTGACCTTTTTAGGGATCTGTCTTTCAATTGGCTGGCTGTGATGAGAATTTTCCTGCAGTTTAGCACAGCTGTAAAAAAAAAAAAAAAAATTAAAATGGCCAACCAGTCAAAAAGTGGAATATTGAAAAGGTCAGAATAGTGCAGTGAATGTTCTATAAGACAGCAAGTAGCTGTAATTCACTCTCTCTGAAAGACATTAAAATTCCAATATTTCATTGCGTGACACAGATTGTAATGAGACCAGAAAATGGCAGAGCGCTTTCCCATCTTCATAACATACTTTATAATGACTGTGGAACCTGATCAAGTCGAATGCAATGAAGTTTGAAAGCTGTAGTGATTATATGTTCTACAACATTCGTGAATGGTAATCTATACTAGGATGCAGCATTATATTTAATTTCAAAAGTTTGTCATGTCAACCCTACCCATCCTTCTGCCCTACAAAAAGAAAGATGTGACAAACCTACACATGCAAGTGTTTGAGGTATTATAGACCTTTATTTTTAAATCAAACTTTAACTGATGAAGGTGAATTCAGGGTTTTATACATGGCTGATGCCTTGGTTTGGCAAGTGTTAGGACTACTCAGATCTGAGTTTTGGGAAACAGTCATCATCAATGCAGCCGTTTCAGTGTTGATATGAATAGTACCAACCCCACCACAATAATGACTACACTAGTATAAAGAATATTGCAGAATTATATCTGAAAGGTGGAACTCAATACCTGAAAATGCATAATAACTTGTATTACTCATTTTGCATTGTCATTGCTGTGGATTATATTGATAACTAGGGGCAGCCTAAGGTAGAGAACCCAGCAGAGGTTGGTGGAAACTGTAATATCACACACATGCACGCAAAGAGAACACACACACACCTGTGGAAAGCTGTTGAATCTGTTCAAACCTCCAGACACTAGCTCTCAGCATGACAGAATATGGTTCATACTCCACTTTTTGCTTGCCGTGGAGTCCTTCATTTGCAGTGGATTTACAATGGCTGCAGCAAAAATGTGTATGTATGAAAATCTCACTAACCAAGCAGCAGTTTGTCTGATATATTTAAATAATTACAGCTGTTATAATTGTTTGGAGGGATTATCTTCTGGCAAGCAAGACCTGGGGGGTTCAGCAAGGTGTGAGAAAGAGGTGATAAAGTAGAGATGACCTCCAGCTTTTGAGATCTTTGTGCATAGGCTCCATAGAATAACATAGGAAATGGAGTAGTGATATCACTGGAGAAGTCATCTCTACTTTATCACCTTTTTATCACGCTTTAGTGAATAACACACTAGGGGGTAGATTTAAAGAGAGCCGTTAAGCTAAAAAAACACTGAGTGTTTTAATGTGTAGGAAGCCATACAAAGGGCAATGTAATGAACTGCTAACGGCAGTTCATCAAATATTACAGCAGCTACACTAACGTGTGTTTTGGCCCATGTTAAAAAAAAAAAAAAACGCTCCATTTTGCCATTTAAAGCACCGTGTTAACTGAAAAAATCCTATAAAGGACTCACCGCACAAAACTTAAGACCCAGTTTTGTTAGCCATTAAGTCCCTTATCAGATCTTTTGCCAGTTAACGCAGCTGTTAACTGGCAAAATAACCCAATTTCCACAGTGGATTTATTGATATGGGGCCCTAAGCCACACATCAATACATCCAAAGTGCCTAAAACCTGTCCAAAGTTAGTAGGATTAACCCTATGAGTGCCGGTGGGGTATAATTACCCCGTCGGCATTCATAGGGGTAACCCAACTAAGTAAAACAACATTGCATTAACACTTACCATTAATCCTGATGTCCAGCGGAGTCCTCAGCTTGCTGGTCCTTCTGTTCTGTCTTCTTTCTTCTGTCTTCCGCCTTGTCTTCTCCCTGCAAAATAAAATAAAAGTATAAAAATCAAGCATGAACGAATACATTCCAGAACCCTTTGAGTGGCAGAGGGGTACGCAATGCATTGCAAAGCAATGCGTCACGTACCTCACTGTCGCTCAAAGGGCTAAATATTAGTGCTCCATAAATATACCCATATATGCCTCCATGTAATGGCCCGAAGGATAAATGCCAATGAATTAAAAAGCTCCACATGTACATAAATCAATGCGATTCATTAATGCCCAAAATTAACTTAGCTTTAACTGTCTTCACCGCTTGGAGCGGCCACAAGGGCGGCGGCGGAGGCGACACAAATGTCCCATGATGCTCCTCTTCAGCTGTGTACAGGCCGATGCCCGTAACACACTGAGGGCATTTGAAGTGAGTCATGCCTTTATATATGGGCAGGCTCACTTCATTGCCCTCACTGTCATTGGCTGGGATGTTCTTCACATGAGGCCAAAAGCAAGGTTCTACACAGAGTCGTACACAAAGAATATATAAGAAGCTATATGAAGAGTAGATAAACTTCTTTTATCATCTATTCATTCATTAGATGATCTTCCACATCTGTTCATTCAGCCATCATCTTATCCTATCATTCTCCACTTTATTTAATTACATGAGTTCCAGATAAGTGGACAGATTTTCATTCATAATCATTGACATTTTGTAGTACAGGACTATTATGCATTACTATTTTCATTAAATATTGATTTTTTTGGATTGAGGTAGCTACTATTTTAGATTACGATTTTGGTCATAGGGGTGACTGTAAAATCAATATATATGTTCCAGTATAATTATTCTTATGCTCTTTTATATTATTAGTATTATTGTTTTTACATTTTTTGTGTTGGTTTTACATTCTGGCTAGGTTTTTTATACCTAGTGCTGTTTAACCACTTCAGTGCCAGAGGCTTGTGCCATTTCCTGTACCCTGCAGGCCAGACACTTTTTCAGCATTTTTGCTATCCTTCTGTTTATGCTTGATTTCCTCTGGGGATTTTTAGTTAAATATGGAAAACTACATATTGTTTTTTTCAGAACGAATTGAGCTTTCTCGTGGTACCTTACATGAAGAGAATTTTACATCGTGCAAAAAGCTATGATGTCATAATGACAAAAAAAAGTGAAAATTTACTAATTTTCCTAAAATCACATAATATGTATCAAAAACATTTACCTTGATTGAAAAAGTTTCAATTATTTGAAAAAGCCCCAAGTCCCCCGAGTAAAAAAATACCAAATTTGTATAGTTTTACCTACATCCATGGCTAGCGTAGAGCCCTAATCACCAGCAGCGCAAAATGACATTTTCAACTTTATAAACTAATATGCGCATTCTAGGGTTTTTGTGGTAAAACTACCCTAAAACAGTGGAATAACTGTATAAAACTATATATTTCTGAAAAGTAGACAACCTGCCGCATCTAATGAGGGGTAACTTGCCTTCTTACCCCAAGCCTGGTGTGCACAAATGCCTCCAGAAGATGGCGCTAATGAAAAAAAGGCATTTTCTTACATTTCTGCCCCTTCAAATGTACTGAAATTTGTGAAAACCATGGCATTTCCAACTGTATTCATTAGCTAGTGCTCTTAGGAGAAAAATGACACCCCATTGGTATGAGTTTAACTACCTCAGGGGGCGTTAGAAGTGCAAAATGACACCTACTACAACCTCAAATTTTTCTAACATTTTCTCAAACATTACTTGTCTGTACACAAATGGTTATAACAACAACAGAAGTGAAAAAAGGGTACACAAACCATACCATTTTGAAAAGAAGACACCCTGCCGCATCTAATGATGGGTGACTTGCCTTGTTACCTCAAGCCTGGAGTGCACAAATGCCTCCAGAAGGTGGCGCTAATGGAAAAAAAAGGCATTTTCTTACATTTCTGCCCCTTCAAATGTACTGAAATTTGTGAAAACCATGGAATTTCCAACTGTATTCATTAGCTAGCGCTCTTAGGAGAAAAATGACACCCCATTGGTATGAGTTCAACTACCTCAGGGGGCGCTAGAAGTGCAAAATGACACCTACTACAACCTCAAATGTTTCTAACATTTTCTCAAACATTACTGGTCTGTTCCCAAATGGTTATAACAACTACAGAAGTGAAGAAAGGGTACACAAACCATACCATTTTGAAAAGAAGACACCCTGCCGCATCTAATGATGGGTGACTTGCCTTGTTACCCCAAGCCTGGAGTGCACAAATGCCTCCAGAAGGTGTCGCTAATGGAAAAAAAAGGCATTTTCTTACATTTCTGCCCCTTCAAATGTACTGAAATTTGTGAAAACCATGGCATTTCCAACTGTATTCATTAGCTAGCGCTCTTAGGAGAAAAATGACACCCCATTGGTATGAGTTCAACTACCTCAGGGGGCGCTAGAAGTGCAAAACGACACCTACTACAACCTCAAATTTTTCTAACATTTTCTCAAACGTTACTTGTCTGTACACAAATGGTTATAACAACTACAGAAGTGAAGAAAGGGTACACAAACCATATCATTTTGAAAAGAAGACACCCTACCGCATCTAATGATGGTTGACTTGCCTTGTTACCCCAAGCCTGGAGAGCACAAATGCCTCCAGAAGGTGGCGCTAATGAAAAAAAAAGGCATTTTCTTACATTTCTGCCCCTTCAAATGTACTGAAATTTGTGCAAACCATGGCATTCCCAACTGTATTCATTAGCTAGTGCTCTTAGGAGAAAAATGACACCCCATTGGTATGAGTTTAACTACCTCAGGGGGCGCTAGAAGTGCAAAACGACACCTACTACAACCTCAAATTTTTCTAACATTTTCTCAAATATTACTTGTCTGTACACAAATGGTTATAATAACTACAGAAGTAAAGAAAGGGTACACAAACCATACCATTTTGAAAAGAAGACACCCTGCCGCATCTAATGATGGGTTACTTGCCTTGTTACCCCAAGCCTGGAGTGCACAAATGCCTCCAGAAGGTGGCGCTAATGAAAAAAAAAGGCATTTTCTTACATTTCTGCCCCTTCAAATGTACTGAAATTTGTGAAAACCATGGCATTTCCAACTGTATTCATTAGCTAGTGCTCTTAGGAGAAAAATGACACCCCACTGGAATGAGTCGACGTACCTTAGGGGTGCCAGAAGCACATCACTACACCTACCTGTTTGCTTCTTCGAAAATGGCGGCTTGTACTAAAATGTCCATAACTGTTAGAGATATGAAGGAAAGGTATAAAAGGTATACCATTTTGGAAAGTAGACATTCTCCCGCATCAATTGAGGGGTCACTTGCCTTTCTACCCCCTGGGCTGAAGTGCACAAATATTTCCAAAAGGTGGCGCTATGGGAATAAATACATGTTTTTTTACATTTCCACCACTTCAAAGATACTAAAATCTTTGAAAACCATAACATTTCCTGCTGTATTCAGTACCTGCTACCAACATGAGAAAAATGGTAACCTATTTGTGTGGGTTAACATACAATATGTGGGTGCTAGGAACACGTACGTAAACCTGACACTTTTGTTTTTGAAATTATCTGCTTGCACTAAAATGGTTATAACCATAATAGATATGCAGAAAAGGTAGAGAAACAATGCCATTTTGGAAAGAAAACATCCTTCCGCATCTAATGAGGGGTCACGTGCCTACTTACCCAAAGGCTGGTATGCACAAATGCTTCCAGGAGGTGGCGCTAGTGAAAAAAAAGGCATTTTCTTACATTTCTGCCCCTTCAAATGTATGGAACTTTGTAAAAACCATGGAATTTTCAACTGCATTCATTAGCTAGTGCTCTTAGGAGTCAAACGACACCCCATTGATATGAGTTGACCTACCTTAGGGGGTGCTAGAAGTAGAAAACTACACCTACTACAACCTCTGATGTTTCTAACATTTTCTCAAATGTGACTTGCCTGTACAAAAATGGCTATAACACATTCAGAATTGAAGAAAAGGTAGATAAACCATACCATTTTGGAAAGAAAACAACCTGCCGCATCTAATGAGGGGTCACTTGCCTTCTTACCCCAATACTGGTGTGCATAAATGTTTCCAGAAGGAGGCGATATAGGAAAAAAATTGCATTTTTTTACATTTCTGCCCCTTCAAATGTATGGAGCGCTGTGAAAACCATGGAATTTTCAACTGCATTTGTTTGCTAGTGCTCTTAGGAGTCAAATGACACCCCATTGATATGAGTTGAACTACCTTAGGGGGTGCTAGAAGTAGAAAACTACACCTACTACAACCTCTGATGTTTCTAACATTTTCTCAAACCTGACTTGCCTGTACGAAAATGACTATAACACCTTCAGAATTGAAGAAAAGGTAGATAAACCATACCATTTTGGAAAGAAGACAACCTGCCGCATCTAATGAGGGGTCACTTGCCTTTTTACCCCTAAGTTAGTTGGCACAACTATTTTCAGAATGTGGTGCTACAGGAAAAAAAAAATTGTTTTACACATCAGTCACTTCAAAGATACTAAAATGGTTCAATGGCGTGGGATTTCCTAGGAGGACTTCTTGCCAGCCTAAGAAAAATGGTACCCCACTGCTGTGGGTTGACATACCAATTTACGCTACAGGAGCGTAGCTACCAGTGAAACAGAAATGGTAAAGCAAACAGTGTATGTGTGATTTTATGGCTAACAGATGAAAGAAGCTAGGGCGTCAGCCGGTGTACGTGCGGACCTGTGACTACAAGTGTAACAAAGTATGTGGGAGGGTGAGGGATTAGGCAGTGTGTGTGGGTATGAGCAGAGGAGCAAGGATGGTGGGGCAGTGTTTGATAGTGTGTATGGGAGATCTGTGACTACCAGTGTTGATAAAAAGTCCTGTGTGTGCCACAGGAAGGGGGTCGGCATTGAACTCCCTCCTAGTGGCACACACAGGGTTAATTTGTGTTTAAATTTTTTTTTTTTATTATATACCTCATTGAGGGGCATAAGGACCCCCTGATCCCTCCCCAATGAGGTCTTAGTAAAAAAAAATATATATATATGTCCACAAACAGGGGACCCTGAGAGTGCCACAGGGGTCTCCAGCGCATTGCAAAGCAATGCATTGGATCCTTGTGGCACTCAGAGGGTTAATTTTTTTTTTTTTATCATTACTTGGTAATCAGAGCTTGTTGGGGGGCCATCAGGACCAATCATGATGGCCCCCCAACAATCTCTGATAACGAAGTAATGATAAATGCCCTGTGTGTGCGCCGCAGAAGGGGGGCTGCATTGGCCCCCCTTGAGGCACACACAGGGTTAATTTTTTTTTCTTTACTTTTTTTTATTATGGACCTCATTGGTGGGTATCAGGACCCCTTTGATTCCCCCCAATGAGGTCTTAAAAAAAAAAAAAAAAAAAAAAAAAGGAATCAAAATAAATGTCCCTGTGAGTGCCAAAGGGGTCTCCAGCGCATTGCAAAGCAATGCATTGGACCCTTCTGGCACTCAGAGGGTTAATTTTTTTTTTTATCATTACTTGGTAATCAGAGCTTGTTGGGGGGCCATCGGGACCAATCATGATGGCCACCCAACAATCTCTGATAACGAAGTAATGATAAATGCCCTGTGTGTGCGCCACATGAAGGGGGGCTGCATTGGCCCCCCTTGTGGCACACACAGGGTTAATTTTTTTTTCTTTACTTTTTTTTTTATTATGGACCTCATTGGTGGGTATCAGGACCCCTCTGATTCCCCCCAATGAGGTCTTAAAAAAAAAAAAAAAGGAATCAAAATAAATGTCCCTGTGAGTGCCAAAGGGGTTTCCAGCGCATTGCAAAGCAATGCATTGGACCCTTCTGGCACTCAGAGGGTTATTTTTTTTTTTTATTATTACTTTGTAATCAGAGCTTGTTGGGGGGCCATCAGGACCAATCCTGATGGCCCCCCAACAATCTCTAGTAACAAAGTAATGATAGAAGCCCTGTGTGTGCCACAGGAGGGGGGGGGTGCATTGGACCCCCCCTGTGGCACACACAGGGTTAAAAATTTTTTTTTTTTTTTTTTTTAATAATAGACCTCATTGAGGGGCATCAGGATCCCCCCTGATCCCCCCAATGAGGTCTTTCAAAAAAAAAAAAAAAAACCCAAAGAAAAAGACCCTGTTAGTGCTACAAGGGTCTCCAGCACATTGCAAAGCAATGTGCTGGGGACCACTGCGGCACTCACAGGGTTACTATTGTTTATTTTTTTTTATTATTTTTTTTTTATGTATTCAGACCTCGTGGGGGACATCAGGACCCCTCCTGGTGTCCCCCAAGTAATTGATCTCCCAGCCGATAGGCTGGGAGACCAATTTGGCGACTGCAGGAGAGCACCATCGGCTAAGGGAAACTTCCCTAACGTCATCGGTGATCATGTCACCGATGACGTTAGGAGGTTTCCCCTGGTCCCGCCCACTCCTACCCGGAAGTTCGGGGTAGGAGGGCGGCGGAGGGAGAAGCTCTGTTTCTCAGAGCTTCTCCCTTGGCGATATTGATCTCCCAGCGCGATCGGCTGGGAGATCAATACCTGGGAGGACATGAGGAGTAATCCTCATGTCCTCCCAAGAGTGCCAGGCTGCATTTCAGCTGAAATGCGGCCACTGCCAGCCAGTTATACCGGCTTAAGCAGTGACCGCATTTTAGCTGTCAAATGTACGAGCGTGGCACAGCAGCTACAGCTGTGCTCACTAGTACATTGTACCCACCTGGCACTCTAGGGGTTAAAGGGATAGTAATGTTTCATAATAAAAGCACCTCTAATTAATCATCATAGTATTTGGACTTTGGAGAGTGTTATTTCAATTCTGTCAGAGTTGTAGTTCAAGAGTAATTCAATGACAAAGTATCCCCCTCCCACCCCTTTTACTGATGTAACACTGCTCAGCCAGACCAGAAGGGAGGTGCCCAGGTAGATTGCAGAGAGGGACAATCTTCAATTAAGATAAGGGAAAAACATGAAAAACTTGTCAAGGGGGGAGAGCTTTCATTGTTCTCATAGGAAGAAGATTGTCCCCTGCTGTTATCTGTCTGGTCTATGGACTGCATTCCACATCTGAGAAGAGATGGCTTACACTAGGTAAAAGGGGCGGGAGGGGAAACTTTGCTTGTGAATATCTCTCAAACCATAAAGGTTTGAGAAATAAGACATATCGTTCTTCATGTTTTTTTAATGCCTACAAAATAAAATAAAGATAAAACAAAGTATTACTATCCCTTTAAGCTTTATATCAGCAACAAGTTAAAGTACAGTAGGTATAGTACTGTTTATATATTTTTAGCTGAATTTCAGTTCACATTATCCATTCATATTTTTCAGTTTCCCACATAGGTTACACCAATGTTTTTATAGTACAATAGTTTCTTCTATATTTATTATCAAGCATAACAGTGTCATTCATGTGGTCAGTTTAGGTTTTTTTATAGAGTATCACCAAATTTATTGAGCACTGGAGTTGATAGCTGCGGATCCCCTCTAGTTATGCTCCTCATTTCACTTCAGCATCAAGACTAGTGAGTAGTGCACTTGCCTTTTCTTGTAGATGGGTATAAAGATTGTAATGAGGAGTAATTTGTAAGCAAGACAATATGGTAAAATGTACTAGTTACAACTTGCTTAAATTATGTTACCTTGGGGGAGAATCACTAAGTGGTGATAAAGAGCTGATAAAGTGGAGATGACATCTCCAGTTTATCGCTTCTCCAATTCCTATGTTATTCTATTTCGTCAACTTTGTAGATATTAGTGAATAGACTCCATAGAATAACATAGGAACTGGAGAAGTGATAAACTGGAGAAGACATCTCCACTTTATAACCTCTTTCTCATCGCTTTGAGACTCTACACCTTGTTGTGACAGGTGAGTATGAACGCATTTTGGCCAAACTATGAAATGCACAGGTTCACATTTAAAGGGATAGTAATAATTTGTTTTATCTTTATTTTATTTTGTAGGCATTAAAAAAACATGAAGAATGATATACGTCTTAGCTCTCAAACCTTTATGGTTTGAGAGATATTCACAAGCAAAGTTCCCCTCACTGACCAAAAAGGTCAAGTCTGCCATCTAGCTGTCAGATTTGGAATCCAGTCTGCAGATTAACTGGTGGCTCTTCAGCAGAGCCGAGATTGCAGGATATATAAATAACTATTTCATTGGAAGGGTCTAAAAAGTGTGCTTGCAAACCAGGCACACTTTGTAGACTATTCGAATGAAGTAGTTCTTCTTACATCTCACAATCTCGGCTCTGCTGTAGAGCCACGGCTGGTCCACGGACTGGATTCCAAATCTGACAGCTAGAGGGCAGACTTGACCATTTTGTTCAGTGAGGGGAAACTGCTTTTGAATAGCTCTCAGACCATAAAAGGTTTGAGAGAAAAGACTTATACCGTTCTTCATGTTTTTTTAATGCCTACAAAATAAAATAAAGATAAAATGAAGTATTACTATTCCTTTAAGCAATCTCTGTGAGAGAAACACTTTAACCACGATGTTACAGACCCCTGATAAAATGAAGTAATAAATATGCCAAATGTTGTACTGGTAACACCTAGTGCTCCAGTATATAAGATGGCTGTCAGCACTGCAGGCGCCGAACACTGCTGCGGGGCAGCTGTGCTGGATGGAGGTAATCTGCCCTTCATCTTGTTACTATGTTGCATAGGAGTTGCAATGTTTCGTTCCTCCTTTGGTGTCATGTGCTGAAGTCAGGTGTCTCTTTTCTGTATATACCCTGCTTCCCTCTGAGCCGGCACTCAGATATCACTAGAGCTCAGTGTGTTGTTTCCAGCTCCCTTCCGGCTTCAAACCTATTCTGGATATTGACCTCGGCTTGTTACTTAGACCCTGCACCTACATTGCTTGTTCCTGACCCTTTGGAACAAATTTACCATAATTTACCATAGATTTACCATAATTCACTCAGCTCTACAACTGAGCTATGGTCAGGCACTTGTGTGTAAAGAACAGTGGCACTTAAATAACAAGTGATTTTAAATAAATGTTTACCTGTGATTATAGGGCATTCCCTGCTAATAAGGTGTTCTAAGAATTATTTCACAAATATTTGTCCCTGTGGTACTTTAATTTGAGTAAGCCCATGTAGGAGCGCCCTTTTAAGATTTTCCCAGGCTTTAGTTCCCCAGTGAGAAGCCATGATTTAGAAGGAGTTAAGGGGTTGTATGAGACAAAGTCTGGGTTAGAGGGTGGATGGAGCTGGAGAAGAGCATGTGCTTCTGCAAAAGAGCTCCCCAACAGGAGGTGAAACTGGTCAATCTGTGGGGGAGGATTCCTCCTGGAATTTCAACCAAGACAACTACTAAGGCAGAAGATAGGGCCCCTTAAGTGGACTGCAAGGTGCCAAAGTCTGCCTGCGACAAGGGAAGGAAATAGAACCAGGGGAGATATTCATTTAAGATCATCCATTGAAGTTCAAGGGTTGCTCTTCCTGACTTTGAAGCAGGAAAGCATAAGAATTCCCCTGCTGGGATCATTATAAATAAAGATGTGAGTTTTCTTCCAGGAAGAGAGAGAACCTGTGGAGACAAATGAACCAACATCTGGGTGGATACTATACTACTGATTTTTACGGTTGTCCCTGTTAATAAAACTTATACTGTTTTGTTGAAAACCTCTGATGCCCAATTTATGCTATTTTCAGAGTACGCACATGGTTTCCATGAGGCCCTTGCAGTTATTGAAAGCCACTGGAGTAGTGGGCTAAGGGAGCGGCTCTCATGATCAAGACAGCACCTGCTCAGATACCCATGGCCAAGCCATGGCACCCAAATGGTTATGTTTTAGGATACCCTCAGGGATAAGTTTGTAACATTTATTATATGAAAAAAACATATTGTATGGTCTCCAACGCATTGCTTTACAGTGCATTGAAGACTTCTCTACTATATAAAGGGTTAAAGTAAACAGTCCAGAATGGTATAGTTGCTGGTAAGTAATATAATAGGCTTCTGTGTTTCATAATGGTAAGAGTATTTCTCTCTTAGTTATAATTCAAAAAACAACTACTATAATAATTATTAGATTAGTTTTTGAAGGGAAAAAAACACATTATTTTATGCAATGCTAAATAGGTCAAAATTTATTTTTATTCAACTATTTTGTTTCCTGAACAATTGGACAGCGTCTGCTTATGAATATTAAATCCGTTCCTGTATAGAAGAGATAAAATTTGCAGAATAGGGATTCAGGATTGCTGGTATCTTTATCTGCCTTCCCCTTTCTTGTATATCAACTATTAAACTAGACGTACAATGAAGCTCTTGTCAAGGGTAATTGTACTTAGCGTGTTATCTCCATGTCCAGCTTCCAAAATTGTAATCTTTATTTTTTCAACTTGAAGAAAATATAGCACTTACTTTTAGGGTATCCACTTCAGGTAGAAAAAAAAGAATGATATGAGAATTGAGTTGAATTTAACTGTTTGGTAACAAAGATGTGTTGGAGACCTAAATGATGGCCAGAGCAGTTAAAAGAGAAGTCACCTTCTCGTATGGAAAAATGAACAAAATATTTTATATGGGTTTTGTTTAAGAGTAAAACAAGACTAAAACTACTTATTGGAGATTTTTTTCAGTCAAAAGTTATTACCAGTCAAACTTTTTCATGTTAAAATGCAATTATCAGTTGTGGTCACCAGGTAGCAATAAGAGGGAAAAAAAACACAAAAAGATGGATAAAAGTGAAAATACGTGCATATTTTCAGCAGGTCATGGTTAACAAACAGAACACACATGATGATTGTCCGCTGTCTCTGCTCAGGGTATCGACGGATCTGGAACACACCAAATCACTGCTGCTGGATTCCATGATAAGATGCTTTTTACTAAATAAAAGACATTAATGCCACAGCAGACAGTTTAAATACCTTTCTTACGCGTTTCATGGCTAAACGCATCTTTATCAAACATATGGGTATATATAACAGCAGATGCTTTTCATACCAATATTTAGAACCTGTAATTGGTCAATTCAAACTATATTCAAGAAAAATATGATTAGTTGAAGACTTCCTATACTGATTTACTACATATGTTAACCCTATGTGACCTATCACTCAAATAACCACTTGTTTCCAAATTAGGCAAATATTAGTTCAAAATTAACCATCCTGCTTTAATGTAAACTGTGCAATAGCTATATGAGGTGATGTTCCTTTCACTATGAAGAGCGGTAGTCAATGACACAAGCTCCCTCATATAATACATTATGAAAATAAATGTACTTTTTGGATCTAGGTTGGCACTGTTGCTAACAGTTTGATAACAAAAAATAAGTTTGAGCTGTAATAACATTTGAAATAAATATCTCCTACAAATGAGAGTACCCTTGTTCAATTTAGAAGTAGAGGACCTATGACACATCTTAAAAAAAAAAAGTTTACTACTTCTTTAAACCCTTGAGCATTGTTTTTTTATGAAAAAAATATTGCAAAGCTTTTTCCTCCTGTGTGTCACTGTGAGGGGAGTAGGGACCCTCGCAGCCTAGGTACTAGGTACTGGTTGGTGCTAGAGTTCAATGCTAGGGGGTGATGCTCGGGTGCATTGATTCTCACCATGCCCGTGATTGCCTCCAGCGACACTCTGCTTGCAGGGGACATTGCATTACTTCCTGGTTGTCGAGCTGAGGCACATTCACTATTCTTATTGGCCACTGTTATTGCCAGATTGAGTCTCCGCCTACTTGCTAGGCCTTATAGGCCTCAGTCGCCTTTACTCCTTTGCCCTTTTGTGGTTTACCTGTGCATTATAGCTCTTGTGATTCCGAGGCTCCAATTCTGTGTATGACTCCTGGCTAAGTTTTGACTTCAGCTCCGTTTTATCCCTGACTAGCTGCCGTCCGTTCCGGTCTGACCTTTGGCTCCGTCTGACTACCCGGTCAGGTCTGACCTTTGGCTCCGTCTGACTACTCGCTCCAGTCTGACTTAAGGCTTTGGCTGACTACCCACTCCAGTCTGACTCCTGGCTTTGGTTGACTACCTGCTCCATGCGGACTCCTGCTGACTATCGATCATTCTATACCCATGGCCTACTGTCTCTGATTGCACTCCCCGTGCTCTATTATTTCCTCCAATTGAGTGGTGCCCAGTCTGCACCAGTCCGTGCCACTGGCATTCCTGCTGTCTGTCGTTCCATTTTATGCCATTGGGTACCCTAGCGTTCTAGGGATTCTCAGTCATCATTGTTTGTTGGTTTACCCAAGCGTTCTAGGGGTTCTCAGTTACCACTGCCTGTTCCGTTACTTTAGCGTTCTAGGGATTCTCAGTCACCACTGCCTGTTCCGTTACCCTAGCGTTCTAGGGACTTTCAGTCACCACTGCCTGTTGGTTTACCCTAGCTTTCTAGGGAGATCCGTCTCTGAGCTGAACCACCCTAGCTTACTAGGGTATTTTTCCCTCGGTTCACAGGGGCTTCACAGCTGCTCCTATACTTGTAGCTACTACCATCCTTGCTACTAGTATATATATTCAGTCAGAGTGGTATTTGCCTCCTTACAGTCGGGTGATCCTGTGCTGTCTCCATACCTGGCTAGTATAGGTTAGGGAAGTGCTCAGGCACTGTCCTTACATCTGGTCCTGTGAGGGTTGGGGAAGTGCTATTTATTTATTTTGTTCTATTTCTCAATAAAGATATTATTTTACTGTATCTGTATTTGTCAGTGTAGTTATTCCTAAGTCACTCCGCGATACAGATACTCCCTTGCTGCAGCCAAAGCTGGATAAAGGTGCTGGTCACAAAACCATATTGTTCCACCCCAGTTGAGCCAGGGTGCAACCAGGATAGGAGTATCTGGGAACCGTGTGTACCAGGGCCTAAGGCCAGAAGAGGGGAACACAGACAAGCTGAATATTATATCAGGGAGCAGCGGAGGTCAGACAAGCCAGGTCAGGACACCAGAGTGTAACAGAGGTCAGACAAGCCGGGTCAGGATACCAGAGAGCTGTGGAGGTCAGACAAGCCGGGTCAGGATACCAGAGAGCAGCGGAGGTCAAACAAGCCGGATCAGGATACAAGAGAGAAGCGGAGGTCAGACAAACCGGGTCAGGATATCAGAGAGCAGCGGAGGTTAAACAAGCCAGGTCAGGATACCAGAGAATGCAATAGAAAACACAGGAACTCAAGGAGTAATAACAAGCTCGTGGAATGGGCAAGGACAAAAGGAATGACTGGTTATTTAAACAATAATCCTCCAATAGGAGGAAGAGGAGGAATCAAGCCCTAATGGGCTACTGGGCTAAGCCCACACCAACAAAAAGACTGCCCAAAGCCCAAATGGACTTATTATATGTCTAATGGGCTGAAACATAGCCACACTGCAGGACTGTGCCCAATGGGAGAGAGAAGGCGAGAGGCAGGGAGTGAGCCACCTACACGTCCGCACACAGCGGGCTATTGAGCGGGCGCATGTGTGTTAGTTGGGGAAGCCAGAAGAACACGCACATTCGCCAAAGTGGGGACCTGGCAGAGGTCACAAACGGAGAGGCGGCGGCCGTGAAAGGTGACACTGTGTGAAAAAAGAACTCCCCACTCTGAGAGATGCATATTTCTTATTTAGAAAATGTTTTACCAGAAAGAATACATTGAGATTTCTCTCGTTTTCAAGTATGTCCTGGATATTTCCAGAGTTATTACAGTTTTCTTATATTAACAATGCCCTCTAGTGGTGAGGTGTTGATTAGTTATTCTGTTACATTCACTGGGAGGTCTAAGTCAAACTGTGTCACAGTTGGCCTTCTGGACTTGCCTCTACCACCCCTCTGTCTTTTACTATGGTACCTCTGCCTTCCCCGGGTTAACGTGTGTATATCACGGTGCCCGTGATCCCTTGTTTATGTTTTCCTGTCAGTTATCCTATGTTATGTTCTCATTGGTTGCCCTGTGTTAAGCCCGGCCAGTATGGCCTTTATATACTGGGCTCCTGCACCCACACATTGCCCTTTCGTGGTATTCATGTACCAGTGCTACTATTGCTCAAGGAGTTTCCAGTGTACCGACTTGGCTTTCCTTACTACTCTCCAGTTCCTGCGCCTGTGAACCAACCCAGATTGCCTGACTATTCTTCTGTGTCCGCTCCTGTTTTTCGACCCGGCCTGGCTGACGTTCCTGCTCGTGTGTACCGACTCGCACTGGCTGACGTTCCTGCTCCTGTGTTCTGACCCGGCCTGGCTGCCATTCCTGCTCCTGTGCACCAACCCGGCTGATCTCCATTCCAGCTTCCCTGGTCCTTGTCGCCTCTGCGACATCTTATATCCGGTGCCTTGGTTTATCCGGCATCCCTGCTCCGGCAGGCTCGCCAAGTGTTGTCTCAGTATTGCTCTACGGAGCGCCTCTTGCCTAGTCCTCCACACTGTCATACCGGCTGCAAGTGTTGCCTCCGTGATTGCTCCGGTACATTGCCATTGGCTTACGCTCCACTCTGTCAGACCGGTTGCAAGTATCGCCTCCGTGATTGCTCCGGTACATTGCCATTGGCTTACGCTCCATCACTGTCAGACCGGTTGCAAGTGTTGCCTCCGTGATTGCTCCGGTACATTGCCATTGGCTTACGCTCCACTCTGTTGCTCCGGTACATTGCCATTGGCTTACGCTACACTCTGTCAGACTGGTTGCAAGTGTTGCCTCCGTGATTGCTCCGGTACATTGCCATTGGCATACGCTCCATCACTGTCAGACCGGTTGCAAGTGTTGCCTCCGTGATTGCTCCTGTACATTGCCATTGGCTTACGCTCCACCACTGTCATACCGGCTGCAAGTGTTGCCTCCGTGATTGCGCCGGTACATTGCCATTGGCTTACGCTTCACTCTGTCATACCGGCTGCAAGTGTTTCCTCCGTGATTGGTCCCGTACATTGCCTTTGGCTTGCGCTACACCACTATCCTACCAGCTGCAAGTGTTGCCTCCGTGATTGCTCCGGTAAAGTTCCACTGGCTTGTCTTCCGCTACTGCCATACCGGTTGCTGTGCTGCCTCCATGAATGCACAGGTAGTGCTCCTTTGTTTCAGTGTACTGGTAGCTCTCAGTTAGGGGCAGACTTTGGCGTATTTAAGGATTATTTCAGTACTTCCACAGATGGGACTGCTTACCATCCTTGATGAATTGTAACTCCTCAATTGCTGGAAACCTGGGAACCTACTTTTCTGCCTGACCCATGTCAGTACAGACTGTTTGTCTCCTATATTTGTGCTGGACCTGTGTGGGCTTGCAATATTACCTGTCTTGTGTCTGTACTATACTGCTGTATATTAAAGGACCTGTGAGGGTTCTTATTGTATTATTGTATTCAATACAACTGTGTTTTTATCCTAACCCTGTGTCTGTGAGTCAAACAAACCGTTACAGTGTACTCATGCAGGTCTGGCTTCCAGCTCACATGGGGCTGGATATTTGGGTTCACAGCCAACACCTTCAATACAGTTTTGACTGCAGCAAGGGTACACTGATTTTTGGCTTGACTCCCAAGCCTTGCACTCAAGTTTCAAATCCTAGCTTCCACTGCAGTGACTGTGAGCAATAGGCAGAACTGCAGAGTGACATGGGCCAATTGCATGCTCAGATCCAGGATCTGCATACCCCTGGTTCCTCTGTTCAAGTTTTGATGGGTTCTGCTGCCATTGGACCACTCTCATCAGTGTCTTTTCCTGAATCACAAGTATCCCTCCCATACAGTTTTTTTGGGACAGAATTTAGTTCTGTGGCTTTCGGAATGCATGTGAGCTACTCTTCTACTTGAAGCCCCATACCTACTGAGGAGGGGAAGGTCCATAAGGTGATCCTCTTCTCTGTCTAGTGATTCAGCTTCCTGGGCACACCATATTCCACAAGGGCAAAGTCCTCTTCTTACTCATCTGTCCTAATTTTTCATGTCCATGGCATGAAGATATCCACAGAACATCCTCTTCAGAAGTATCCATTTGTTCCCTTAAGCAGGGTAAGAAACCAGCAGCGGAATATGCAGGTGAATTCCACAACTGAGCTGCTGATATTCAGTGAAACAAACCTTCTCTGAAGGATCAGTTCCAGTTGGGTTATCCAGTTCCTTGAAGGATGAACTGGCTCATGTAGGGGTACCTGAATCTCTAGAGGGTTTGAGCACCCTATCCAATCAAATTGATAGACAATGCCGAGGATGATGTCAGGAGAAGATTCATTCCCTGGTTCCGGTGTGGTTGGCTCCTCTATCTATGGAGGCAACTTATTTGCCACAAGTCTCCAGTGAACTGATGCAAATCATTATGGCTCATACATCCTTAACTGCTGAAAGAGGACCCAGAGGCACAATTTGAACATTTGCTTACACTGTGGCAACGACGTCCATCTACTTTGTACCTGTCCTGTTCGTCCTCAGAACAGTATGTGCAGGGTTCCTCAGCAGACTCTTGACTGGCAGACCTAGTATTCCAATGTACGTTTTGTCCTCAAGGGATCTGTGAGCAAGGGGTCCACGTCTGGATTCCCCCTTTACTCTTAGGATGACCAACACTAAGTGCAATTTATATGTACAAAAAAAAAGCTTAGAGATGCTCAACTAGATGTATGAACATGCAAGGGTATACAAACAGTTCACTGAAAAGAGGTTATATCGTTACAACATAATTTGCTATCTACTGGAACAGTTTGTAGTCCTTTATTTAGATGGCATCCTCATTTTCTCCTCTTCCCTAGAGGAACACCGTTCTCATGCTCAGAAAATCCTATCCTACCTTTACTTGCATCATTTGTTTCCTAAACTGGAAAAATGCACATTTGGAACCTACACAATAGAATTTCTAGGACTCATCTTCTATCTCCTGCTGGAATAACAATGGATTCCCGCAAAGTATCTGCATTTAACCAGTTCTAAGACTCAGTTTCTCTTGTCTGATACTGCCCAGGCAACTTTTGAGCTTCTCGAGAAGTGCCTCTCCCAAGCTCCAGCACCCAAGCATTCTAAATTGGATCTATATTATATTCTTGAAGTGTACGCCACTGAAACTGCAGTTGGAGCTGTGTTTTCTTAACAGAGTGGTCCTAAAGATTTATTATACCCATTGTCTCTTTTCTCATAAGCTGTCCCCTTCAGAAAGGAATTACGAGATCATGATAGAGAAATTCTGGTCATCAAACTCACTCATGAAGAATGCCTTCTTACTGTCTTCACTGATCATCGGAACTTGGAATACCTCAGGATACCTAAGAGATTATGCCCGTATCAGGACAGATGGGCCATATTCTTTTTATGTTTCCGAATTCATCTTACCTACAATCTGAGTTCTCAAAACAGAAAGGCTGATGCACTCTCCCATAAGTTCCCTATGGATCACCCGGTCTCTGAAAACATCATCAAGTGAAATCCTGCCCTGTAGCTAAGAATTGCCTAAGTATCCCCTCTCCATGGACAGTCTTTTGTTCTTCAAGGTGTTTGTTCCTGCTGCTCTACGGAGAGAGGTTTTGAAGCTCTTTCATGATGCCCTTGGTCAGTCACCCTGGCAAAGACCTTGTGTCTTGTTATTTTTTGGTACCCTTTCATGCTGTCTTACATAGACAATTATATCCAGTCCCGTACAGTTTGTACCATGTCCAAAAGTACACACACTTGGTCTTCGATCTTCATGGACTTCTTTGTGGCACTGTCTCCAGTTTGATTATACACAACCATCATAGTGTTCATCAACAGACTTGACCAAAATCAGTAATTTTTTTCCTGTCAAAAAGCTGCAGCTGCTGCAGAGACTGCTTCCTTGTTTATTCGGGATGTGATACATCTTCATGTTGTTCCAGATGAATTTATATCAGACAAGTTCACAATTCATCTTGAAGATCTGGAAGGCAGTCTCTTCATCTCTGCATATTCAATTCTCCTTGTCTTTAGCTTTTCTTCGTCAGTTAAACTGCCAGATGGAGTGAGTTAACCAGTCTCTAGAACAGTACTTGAGATGCTTTACATCATACCAACAGGATGATTGAACTGATTTCTTTATCCTCGCTGAACTATCTTACAACAACTACGTCCATGCTTCTACACATCAGTTGTGTGAAAAAGAAAGTACGCCATCTTTGAATTCTATGGTTTTACATATCTGTATGTACACACGGTGTCATGATTAATTGAACAAAAATAAAGTAAAAATGGAGAAGCCATGTGTGAAAAACTAAGTACATCCTTACTGCTTCCATAGGAATTAAGATGCTAAGTAGCAGACAGGTGTTGCTAATCAAATGCTCTTGATTTACTGATCATCAGCAAGTGTGACCACTTCTATAAAAGCCAAAGTTTTAGCAGTTTGCTCTGGAGCATTCAGGTGTGTTAACACAATGCCAAGGAGGAAGGACATCAGCAATGATCTTAGAGAAGCAATTGTTGCTGCCCATCAATCTGGGAAGGGTTATAAGGCAATTTCCAAACAATTTAAAGTCCATCATTCTACAGTGAGAAAGACTATTCAAAAGTGGAAAACATTCAGGACAGTTGCCAATCTTCCCAGGAGTGGGCGTCCCAGCAAATACACCCCAAGGTCAGACCGTGCAATACTCAGAGTAATTGCAAAAAACCCAAGAGTTACATCTCAGACTCTACAGGCCTCAGTTAGCAAGTTAAATGTTAAAGTTCATGATAGTACAATTAGACGATGACTGAACAAGTATGGTTTGTTGGGTGCAGGTGTTCAGCCATGACCTGCCAAGATCCCACAGCCACAGAAGCCCACTCAACCAGAGGGACCTGGGTCTGAACATAGGAGGGAAAGATGGCTACAGAGACCCAGGACAAAACAGACCCTGATCACCCTCTTTGTCATGGTAAAGGAGGAGGAGGCTATAGCGCTGCAGGCTCACACCTCACAGAATTCTTGACCCTTATGAGATCATAACATAGAACCTTGAGTCCATAGTCTCTAGAAACAGTAAACTCATTTGCAAGGAAAAGCTGCTGTGTGCCATCCATCTCATGGCCTCGGGATCATTCCAATCCAACAAAGACTCTGTACCCAGTCTGTCTTGGTCTGCATTTTTCAGTTCTGAAACGGAAGGACAGGAGGTACTTCACCTCCTCTCCACCAAAATGCAATTGGTCAAGCAGGGATTTTACAGGAGGAGAGGCATGCCCAGAGTGATGGGGGCCATCGACTGCACGCACATACATGTGAGTCTAAGACCTCCAGCCCCCAAAGGCCATCTGTACATCAACAGGAAGAACTTCCACTCAATTAATGTACAGATAGTTTGCAGTGACAACATAAGGATCACCCGCCTGTGTGCAGCAATGACTCCTATCTCCTACAGCAATCATCCATGTTCCAGGATTTTGAGACTGGAACCTTCACCAAAGGATGGCTGTTGGGTAGGTAATCAATGTTAACATGACTAGCACACAACATTACTATTAATTACCATGATCTCGTGCTCCCTAGTACATTAGTGATTCTCCACATTATGTGCACGCATTGTAAATCACAAGAGTGTTGTAAATCTGAAACCATTCAGGAAGCACTGAGAGATGAGCAAATGTAAGTTCAAAAAACAGAAAGGTACACCTTACTTAGTCTAGAAGAAGCAATTCCATGCTCCAGTAAAGTATGTATTGCTTGTGTTATCAGCCATCCATGAAAGATGTTTCACCTTAACATTGTATACATTGTGGCGACATTGTATATTTCAAAATATTGCGGGTACCGTTTTGATGTCTGTGATGTTGTGAATGCTCCATATTGACCCTCTCAATTTTGGAGGTGCCATTTCAAAAAGGATACCTTATTGCAAAGGCAATCAGTATGTGGAATTCTAGACATATCTCAAGCAAATTGCATTGTGATGTGTTTGAGAATCTCCAGTATCAAACGGGTTGGATTCAATATGTGGAGCATCTGTTTGCATACAGTTGTACCGTAAAATCTCAGGTATAATACGCAGGTATATATTATACCCAAGATTTTATGTGAAAACATGAGTGCCTATGTATAAAATAATTCAGCCCTTAGTTTATCATCCATTGTCGATAGTACCATAAAATCTCAGGTATAATACTCACAATTTTACCCCTCTTCACCTTATGTGAAGTGGGGGGTGCGTATTGTATCCGAGAGTTTTTTTGCCAAATTAAAAAAAAACAAAATAGAGCTGCCAGCTACCTTACCTCCCTTCCCTAGCACAATCCAATCAAAATAATACTTACTTCCTGATGCTGAACTTGAATGGATTAAGCTGTATGTGAAAAGGCTCCCTCTGTCCCATCTTCCCTGCAGGCGGCATGCTTGAATTTGCCACCTTCTTCCTTCGATGCACTGTCAAGACCTTCCGCATACAGTATTGCCCTGTGAGGACATTGAATTTCTAACAGGGCGTTACCATTGGCTGGAGGCAGAAGGTCCTGAAAGCACATTGAAGGAAGCGGGCGACAAATTCAAGCATGCTGCCCGCAGGGACAATGGGACAGAGGGAGCTTTTTCACATACAGCTTAACCCATTCAAGTGCAGCATCAAGAAGTAAGTAATATTTTGACAGGGATGGTAGCTGGCAGCTCTAATTTTTTATTTTTTTTATTTGGCAAAAAAACTCTCGGATATAATATGCACCCCCCCACTTCACATAGGGTGAAGAGGGGTAAAATTGTGAGTATTATACCTGAGATTTTATGGTACTTCTACTGACAATGGATGATAAACTAAGGGCTGAATTTATGTGCCAAGGAAGAGAGGAGGAATTCTGGAACAAACCAATTGCACTACAGTGAGATATGAGAATCACCATATTTCCCTTTGTTTACAATGTGAATTTCATCCCCTTGAATGCTCTAGGGATCGCCAAAGAATTGCTTTGCAATGCACTGTAGACCCTCCAGTATTCCAGGGGTTAACATATCCATTGCAAGCACTGTGAAATATTAGTTTTTGCCTGCACAGATATTGGTTTACCTAATACCTTTTTCTTGGGAACATATTACCCTTTCTTTTCATGTGGCCTTCGCATTGTCATCTCTGCCCAATGAGCTAATATGAGGCAAAACTAACAACACCACATAATGTCCTGGTTTAGAATCCACACAAATTCCCTGTTAATTTTAGCGGAACCCACTAGTACAGTTAGTTTAACATGCCCCTTCTACGTGACCTCTCAGTTGCAGACACCCATGCCTCTAATAGAGCTACCATATACTGCCATCTATGCCATACGAATGGTCTGGAGATATCTTTGGAGTTCCAGTTTCAACATCATGTGGTGGTATGGATTCCTCAGATGTTGATGCAAATCCTGATAGAGCTGTCCCCTCTGATATGGAGTTGTTTGCTGCTGGAGCTGTGACCTCTGCTGGAGCTGTATCCTTTGATGCTGGGGTGGTGGAGGCAGCAATAACCTGTCCATATGAAGCCAAGTCTGGGCATCCCACATCAATTATGCCCTCACAACTGGACCTATTGTTACAACAATCTCTGTCTCTAAGGTGAGTTGGTGCGGTGAATCTCGATCTTGGCCCTTGTTTTAGTATGTCTCCTACAAGGCCACTCTGTACATATTCCAGTGGGCAGGGCTTGTAGATTGTCCACTGTGGCTGCTGCCTGATGGAATATTTTGGAGTCATCCAATTTGAGGTGGAGGGGCCATATAAGCTGTAGCGCTGCATCAATTTTCCTGGTGGTGGCGTTGTTGCATGGGGGGGTGGACTATATACTGAGAGCTGGATGATTGCCCGACTGCGGATAGCTGGATGGTGGACCCCATTGTTCATAGCTGGATGGTGGGCCCTACTGTTCACGCCTGGCAGGTGACCAGCATTGCTGGTAGGTGGATGTTGCCTCACTTCAATGGCCAGTGGAGAGTGTTTCCCACTGGAAACTGGGGCCTCAGTGTGCTGTCTTCCATACTGTAAGGGATGTGAGATCTGGAGCTTGCACCTTATCAGACTCAGTCTGCTGTGTCTCTGGATTGGATGATACAACAGAACGACAATGGGATTAGCACACTGGACCAAACAGAAGTGATAATCATAATGTGATTTCCATGTAACCCTTTCTGTACCGGATTGACATTCAGTATCACATATTTATAGCTAGCACATGTGCCATGGATATCCTAACAACACATTACAGCCCTATGCTCAATTTTTCTGGTGATAGATTCTACAATCCATTGAACAGGTATCACTTCTGTGGGCTCCATAAATTAGAATTGAGATTTCCTTAGTTAGAGTGCAATTAAGCACTTTTCACAAATGATAACATACAGACCCCCGTTATAATTTGACACATGTAAATGTCCTTTACATTTATTCCATGTTGTTTTGTTAGTGCGGTTTGTATTGTGCATTCAGAGATAATCAGCAATTAACCCATCCAATGTTAGAGGGATAACAAGTGCATTGCCTTGCAATGTGTTGGTTACACCTCTTGTAATAAATTGGTTGGACCTAAAAAGACTTTTTGTTGCAACTTTGCTAGCTATTGGCTGGATTTGTGGTTTGTTTTGAAGATGTTGACCGATGCTATGTGACATTGTACGTTAACTGTTTTCTTTTGAATTTCATGGTTCTTGCAGGCTTTAGAGTTTAGTGTCAACACGTGATACTCTTTAAAAAAACCTCCACCTTATCTGGGAATGTGGATTAGTGTGACCTAAGAATATTACAGAGACCGATGGCCAGGTAATAGAATATGGAAAAAGGATCACACCAGCCCTCACAAGTGCAGGAGATGGAGATGGGTCTTTGAGCTTGGATGAACGAGCCTGTCAAGTTGCTTTTTGTCAGTGAGCATTTTCATTTGACAAAAACCAACTCGCTTGTGTAGGGGATACAAGTGGAAGGCGCTGATCGCCTTCCTGGTCCTCCTGGTTGCAGCATTGATCACCTATATAATTGGATAGGTGATCAATGCCAGGGGGACATCAGGAGGGGTCCTGATGCCCCCTCTTGAGGTCTCACTTTAGAACATCAAGTCAAAAACCATAATATTTTACCTTTAACCCTATGTGTGCCAAAGGGTACACAGCGCATTGCGCTGCAATGTGTTGTGTACCCCTCTGGCATTCATAGGGTTAATATACTACAACTTAGGAAGAATACATATTTTAAGCACAAAGGGACAACATATTTTTGTATGTTAACCACTTGAGTGCCAGAAGGGAATGCAACATATTGCTTTGCAACACATTGCGCTCCTCTGCCACTCAAATGACTAACAGTGTGAGGGCAGCATGTGTCGAATTAAAGGGCATGATATGTCCAATTTAAAGTGTGAGGACAGCATATGACGAATGAAAGGGCATGGTATGTCAAATTTGAAGTCTGTGGGCAGCATATGTCGAAAGGGGCATAATATATCAGATTTTACAGGGGGGGGGGGAGCAGCATATGTCAAATTTGAACTGTAGGCCAGCATGTTGAATATGCGTATTGTGGGTGAACATCACCTTTGTGTGTTAGCCCAGACACACTGACTGACACCCCCCCCCCCAGCCTTCTCCCCTTTCCCAGGCAGTGCTTATGGGGATTTGTGGCTAGCAGAAGGTATGGGGGAAAAGGCTGGAGAGGGTCAGACAGTGTACATGGGTTCTATGGCTACCAGTGGCAAGGAGAAAAGGCTGGGGGGGGGCAAGTGGTAGCCACAAATCCCCATGGATGCTCCCAGACTTGTATGAAATAAATATAATGCAGAGCTGAAGGGATAATTGTGTAGTGCTTGTGTACATTTTTAACCCTTTGAGTGCCACAGGGGTGAGCAATGCACATCTCTATGGCACTCAAATGGGTAAGGGAGTGATACTGTCCATGGTGCTGAAAGTCTCCTCTCCACTCCTCTACTGGCCACGTGGGGAAGCAGAGAGAATGCTCTCTAACTTCAGGATTGTTGTAGTGTTGGCGATGTGTAAGGGAGGGCATCCCTTCTACATCAATAGCACTTCGACAATCCTGTATGCTAATAAGGACCTTCTCCTCCCCTCCCCTTTCATCCCTACAATTTTGTGAATATGTCGATGTATGTACATCAAAATGTTGAAGGGTTTCAAATACAACATCGACCTTCAGTAAATCTCCCC
The DNA here is from genome assembly GCA_037306005.1 of Rhinophrynus dorsalis. NCBI lineage: Eukaryota > Metazoa > Chordata > Amphibia > Anura > Rhinophrynidae > Rhinophrynus > Rhinophrynus dorsalis. The sequence goes on along the minus strand of CM074725.1, from coordinate 143,292,036 downwards.
CCTACAGTGTCTTGAAAGCTTGCATCCTGTAGTTACTCAATTAGCCAATAAAGGTATCACTTCTACTCTACCAGTTTCCTGTATCATCACTTATCATCTTATAAAAGTAAACATTTATGTTAATATATTGTTTTTACATTAAATGTCTTCAGCTTCCAATATAGTTGTAGGCCTCTACATCTCAGCTTGATCCTTTATTTGCATTTTTCAGTGGAACATTGCATGGTTTTGCTGGTTAAAGTGATAGTATGCTTACAAAAAAGTTAAAAGCAGAGGAGAGATTAAAAAGTAAAGCAAAGTCTAGGCAATCTGACTTAAAATGACTGCCGCTAGCTTTAAAGTTTGCAAGAATTCAGGGGAGGAATGTCATAGTAATGGATCCTAATTATGAGCTCAGAAAGGTTATACGGCAACAAAGACCTATGCAGTGATTTCACACTAATTCACACAGAAGCTAAACCATTTTTAATAAAAGATTAAAAAAATGTTGAAAAGGAAATTGTGATTGCAGACAAAGATTTGTTCACAGATAGGTTAAAAAAGCAGTAGCATGCATACTAATTAATAAAGGGGCCTCTAAATAGAAAATCATCTCCTATATGAAATATTATGCTTAACAGCAAGAATATAGCATATTCAGTAAAGTAGGATATAATAGTGCATAACAGTTCTGTGACAATGGGTCACACGAATAAAGGATTATATGGGTATGAAACTCATCCACTGAGAAAATTGGCTGTTAGCTAAGAAAAAAATGTTTAACAGATATTATTTGGCTGTGGGATGCTTCATGACATGCCTAGGGTACTGCATCTTTATGAATAGCATCAACTGACAAACATGTGAGGGACAGGATCATTAACTATGCCAGTGGTTCTGAATCAGGATGCCATACTACTTTGGTATGCCACAGACATCAACTTAAGCCCTTTTTTCTATAAGGACACTTAGAAAATGCAAAAGTTGAATTTCAAATGTATATTTAAGGAAATAGCTATGCATATGTTTGAATCTGTGATTCTGACACCTAAGAATGGCATATATATATATATTCCAACTGTACCCTTCATTATGCTCTTGACAATGACCTATAAAATGGCCTAAAAGTCTCATACTGTGCATTAGGAATGTCTTGAGCAAAAAACAAAAAAAACAAATAAGAATCACTGGTCTATTCTAGTCATTCTCACACAAGTTGCCCATTATGTCCGATCTTTGCAACAGTGGTGGTCCCATTAGGTTAGGGGACCAAAACCACTTGGTGGCCACATACCAGCTTAAAACTCCAGACCTCAGTTCATGAAAATACCATTGTGTGACCCCTTTAAAATGGTGACCACACTTCAAGAAGATTCCCAGCGAGCCACTGGTACAGTTTTGTTGACTCAAATTATTCAACATCACATACACAACAACTGGTCTCAAAGAATGAATACCAGTCCAAGCCTACCACAACTGTCATCACACATGACCCATGACAAGAATGGTGCTGAACCAAAAGCCACTGAAGACAGGAATTATGATCTGTGTTATTTACTGACAAGTCCCAATTCTATCTAGGATTTCACTATGGCAGGAGAATAGTCTTGAATTGTGCTAATCATGTATATGTCAATAACCACCAAGGGTCAGATGCTGAAAAAATGCTATGGGTTTGCATCATACATGGCAGACACACTACATTAGTACACGCTGCAAGTACTCTCTTATCCATCCAGTACAAAGATCTTGTAAAACCTGTCAGTTTATTTCTCTAGAACATCCCTGGCACACACAATGCCCATCCACACATTAAACTATTGTCATGAACAACATCTATGGTTTTGACAAACCACTGTGGACCTGCACATTCAGCAGACCTGTCCCTAATCAAGCAAGTGTGGGACCTAATGGGTTTTTATCTCTGCTGGAATCCTTCTGTATCTACGCTGCAGGAGATGTGTGCACTAATAGATTAAAATTGTTCAGTAAATGAGTGATCATCTTATTGAAAGCATGCGTCATCATCTAGTCACATGCATTGTATCCAAAGATGTGCATACTGTATACTGAATGAAATGAACTGATGTGCATGTTTTGACTCAAAAGTTATTCACTTATTTCTCATGTTGTCCCATGAAATTTCATGTAAATCCTGTATCACCTACCAGGTCTTGCAATTTCATTGCTAAACATTGTATTTAGGCAAGTCCAAGTAAATGATTTAAATAGATCACATCCATGTTCATAAAGCCCTGGCAACCTTTTAGTCACTGGTACGATCCTATTTGAGGGCTCCATAAAGATAATCTGGCTGATGAAATAGATTCAAAGTTTGTCAGTATTGATCCACTATCTTGGGTCAGGAAAAGGTGTAACTTGTAATCCAAACTATATCCACTGGAGGAACCTATTCAATGCAGGACTTCCATTCAATGCAAACAATTTGTGCTTGAGTGTGATGATAATTAGGCAACAGTGATGTTATCAATGCGCAGTCCAAATTAGGAGCAACCACATCACTACACTTCATCAGGTGATGTGGTCACTTAACACCCATATATTCTTAAATATCAAGGCTGGGGAGAATAATTATAGCCACATTTTGGGGTCACCACATCTATACTGATCTTCTGAGTGGTGACATTCAGGGCATTTTTAAAGCGGAACTATCGTCCCAACCACATGTGGTCTAAATGTACACTCTTCATTTATATATTAAACATGTTGTAGTCCTTTTTAGAATAAAGTTAGTAGGTTCATCAAAAAGAGTAATGAAAATCTTACCCAGTGACATCAAGACTGAGGGAGATGGACTGCGCATATCTTACTGCTTACCTTAAGGTAAGCTAGTCACTCCCATCGGTCCTGTCCATTCCACCTGTGTCCTTCCCTTCTATAGCACATGAACTGATGCGCACTAGCCTCTAAGCACGTTCAGGTCATGGTACTGAAGTGTGAGCACGAGCAAGGGTTACGTTAAAAAAATCCTTATAGTGCCTGACACACATCTTACCAAGTGATCCAATGTGTGCAGGCAATGATGCGCGCGGCTGAGAAGGAAGAGAGGGTCACGAGACTTGTAGGAGACGCGTCTGAGAGGCGAGCACTACATAGAGGAGGACAATGGGCAGAGTCTCCAAGCCTGATTGACAGGCAACGGAGCTGGCACCACATGCGCATTGGATGCTAAAAAACCAAGATGGCTGAGGTCTACAACTTATTGGGGTATATAATAACGGTAACTTTTTAGATTACTCTTAAATTTATTGGATGTTTTACATACACTCTAAGGCATGCAATAGGAATATCTACTTGGATAAACCAAGCTGATATCCTACGATAGTTCCGCTTTAAGAATGAATAATGTAATTTACAGTAACTTTGCAGAGGGCTGGAATAGTACATGGCAATGTAGGCCACAGCAGACAGGTGTTTAATGCTATAAACACAGGTTGATGCTGTTTTCTGACTTCACAGTAAAGATATGTCAAGTTACTTCAAGTGATACTGAGCAAATCTGTTTAAACAGATAACTTGCATACTGAGAACTGTTTGCCTCTATTGTCCAAATTATTTATAATGAGCTAAAATCTCGCAGCAAATTCTGGGCACCAAATATCATATCAAACAAATACTCCAAAGAGGCTCCAGGCATGCAGCTAGCACCATCAAGCAGATGGTTCCGTGGTTGAAGATATACACCAGTGAGTATGAAAAAAGGCAATGGCACCAATATATTGGTTGCTGGAACATATAAAGGCCTCCCTAATGAGACTAAAGTTAATACAAGAAAACATCTTTTCATGAAAATCAGAAGAAGTTGTTTTGAACCAGAAGGGTAGAAAGAAACAAACATTTACTAAATAATAGGCAGAATATAATGGCCGTAGTTAGAACAAGTAAGCTACAAAAAGATTAAACTGCCAGTATTTTACTCATAAACCATGGACCCAAAACACATTAGGTTGACTGGTTAATCTTTTTGGAGGTTATGTCATTGCGGCTGCTACTGTATTTTAACTGTGATTAAATACATCTGTTTTTTTAATCTGTCCCCCAGGTGAAATTATTTATTTCTGTTGTACAGAACAGTCACTTTGTTATACTTATCAAATATTATATGCAATGCTCTCTTGAAGAAAGAATATATGGTCATATCTACCATGATGTCATTTGCCAATCATCATTTCTTGAAGGTGTCTTATGACATATGTAAGCCCTTGGATGGTAAAGATGTCTCATTGTAAACTATGCACTGATACTCCTCTGGTATCCAATGATTTAATTTACTACTAAGTATAAACTCAAGTCCCTAAAGACTGTTTCTCAGGACAGTGTTCAATTAAATATGCTGTACACGTCACCAGCCTTCAAGGGGTTAAAATTCCAGTTTAACCCTTTGACTGCCAGAGTGGTATGCTTTGCAATGCATTAGGTACCACTCTGGCACTCAAAGGGTTAAATCAATGGAAATTTGGGGATTTTTTCCTTCAGAGTCTCCAGGTAATACAGCGAGAGAGAGAGAGCCCACCTCTCCAGTTAGGACAGGAAACTTTAAAAATTAACATTTTCCCCCATAATCCCCATTGTTTTGCATCCTAGCAGGTAAAGCGACAGGTTCCTTATTCTACTCACAGTTTTGTTTTTGGGGACCCAGCTATGCACTTCGTTGGTCTTCTGGATGAGTCCTTTTGTTGGCCAGGTCAGGGTGGAGCTTGTCCCTTCAAGGTTCAGCTCCACTGAGGGTGCTCTGGAACATCCATTATTGCCTTCGCTCTGCTGCTCTCCAACCAGCTTCTGCTGCTAGTGGGCCTTTGTCAGGGAATTCCAGGGTACACACACACCAGAAGACTTGGAGGATGTGTGTTTCTGATCTTATGCGGCTTGTGGAGGTGTTTCTTTGCTCCAGAGGTTATGGACTCTCTACCAGGTAGATTTTACACACACAGTGTATAAATAAGCAATGCTTTGAGGTTCAAAAAATTGTTATCCCTCCTACTGGTTCACTTCTTCATCTGAAAGAGTAAGCAGCATCCTAAGTATACTGTGTTGATTCTGCAGCAAGCAGAATAAGTGGCTTAGTCCATCATTAAATGTACCCTATAATCTTGGATATAATACACACTTGTTTACCCAGTTTCAACTTATGTGAAGTTGGGGTGAGTATTACACACAAGTTAAAAAAGAAAAGAAAACAAAACAAACAAAAAAATGCAGATCTCCCCTCACTCTCCCTCAACCTACCCTCCCTCCATGTAAATACTGTATTTTGAGCCCCCTTCAATCCTTCCCCCTCCATAATACTGTATTTTGAGCACCCAACTTTCCCACCCTCTACTCACTGAAACTATGGTAGTACCCTACTGGGACCTGAAGGTCTCGACAGGGCACAAACAAATTTTCACCAGTGGCAGAGGTTTTCAAAGGACAGAAGAGCAGCCGAGGAAGTGGGTGGAAAATGAAAGCATGCCGCTTGCTTGGATGGAGCTCCCTGCTGCCTCCTCAGAGGCTCATAATGCTTATGTGCATAGGTATGGATAGGTACAAGACAGGAAAACCTGAGGTGGGGTAGGGTAGGGAGGGTCTCAAAATACAGTATTGAGGTGGGGTAGGGAGAGATAGAGGCTCAAAATACAGTATTGACATGGAGGGATCAAAATACAATAATGAGGTGGAGGACGGTGGAAAAGAAGGGGAAGGTGGATCAATGGCAGACCAGTGATTTACATTTTTTGTGTCTGTGTGTGTGTGTATACACTTACATTTTTCCTTAAAACCTTGGGTATAATTTACACCTGGGATTTTATGGTAAGTGGCTTAGCCTGACATAAAGCTCAGGGCCTGTTTTTTTGCTCCTGGCTCTTTATGCAGTGTTTTTTCTGTATATGTCTGCTTATTTATAGACTGCTGCTATGGAAACCTTTATTGTCCTGTGCCTTGCAAGTAAAGCTCTACGGAAAGCTGATTCCCTGAAGAAAACATGGCAGAAGTGTATTGCTGATCTTTTCATGCCCTCCTCTGTGCTTCTGTCAATGTCTTCTCCAAACATCCCAATGAATATGGTTTCTCTTGATATCAAGAAGTAGGGATAGGCATAAAGGACCATTTTGTTCCTGCTGAAATTTGTGGAAAAAAAGCATGTTTATGCTGTGGGAATTCCCACCAGTAGAGAGGTCCATAGCTTTTCCACTGTTTCACTAATTCCACAGATTTTTCCATGAGAACGGTTCCATTTCCTGCCTATATTTTCCAATGGCAAAATTTCCCACCTTCATACTATAAAAACCCAGAGCTTCCAGCCATGCAGCTTGGCGTAGTTTAGGAGACAAAGACAGAGGAAGCTGGCAGAGGGAGAAAGAAAAAAACATAAAAATAAAAGTAAAAAATTTGAAAAAATAGTGCTGGCTAGCACAATGACCAGCAGGAGAGGTTCTGTTGACCCTGATGTTGCTGATACAGCAGCACCAGCAGCAAAGGGAGCCCACATATCCTTGATCCAAAGATTCCCATTCCCTGGAATTGTCCCTCTAGGGAAGTATATTAAAGAAGGTGGAACATAATTTTTGTGAGATGGCAAGTGTGACAGAAGGGGATGCTCTGCACACTTGTCCTCCCCAATTATTTCCAAAGAGCAGCAGGAGAATGGTGGCAGAAAGCAATAAGGAATGGGAGAAAGAGATGCAAATAGACATGGATATCACCGCCACCAGCAGTGACATTGTGGGGTTTGCTGCTGCTTTGATTACTGTGGTAAACTAGCCTGCTCATCATCATCCCTGTTGCTATGGCAGATGAATTGATGCCTCTAACAAACCAGAAGAAGGATGATGAGCAGAACATTGTGACCTCCACAAAAGTAGGTTTGGAAAGCAATGATATGGGACTAGGACAGGTTTCACTACTCCAGGTCCTTGCTCTAGTGCGGATACTGAGGAAGCAGAACCACCTGCCCCAGCTAGTGAATGGTATTCTGGAGAAGATGAAGAAGGTCCTTGCTCTCCACATCTCCCTTCACTGAAATCATGGCTGTAGGAATATTTTTATTTGGGGCAGGCACAGTACAGTTATCAATGACTGCACTGCACACTATGTGTGATAAGGGAGTGAAAAGCTGAAAGGTAGAGACACACCTTGGCACAACTGCCCTCATAAAGCACAACAAGATTCTTGATTAATGAAATTGCAACATGTCATAAGTAATGATACAAAAGTAGTGAGTAGTAGTGTGATAAAAATTAATGTCCATTTCAGAGTATATGATGACTCCACAGGCATAATGGACCATCTTGCTGCCTAGTTCCACAGAGGGTCTACCCACGTTGCACAGCATTCAGCTGTATCATTGCTGAGGACAAACCCAGTGCAAACCAGAGGCAAGGGAGTCCGTCAGAGTATTAACTGAAGGTGGCCCACCAGCAATGATTAAGAAGATGAAAACATACATAATAAAGGAACCCCTGGTTATGTCACTGTGTTACTATACATTGCTAAATCACTAAGTGGTAAACAAATAACCAAAATAATATAAAAAAAACAAAATGAACAAATAGAATGTGAAATGATTTTGGTGTGAGGCGGCTAGACCCATAGACTTTTAGTATGTAGGTTGCTTGCTGTTGTCCACGATAGGACTCGTGTATTGAGAAGAAATATACCAAAGACCATGTTCCAGTGAGCCGTTTTCTGCGATTCCCTTCTGGGTATGCATGTGATACATGCACCTTGTATTTGGTCTAAAGATGCTTAACACTCAAGCTCCACGGGTTTTTACCCAGACATTATAGTCTAAACTTTCTGAGAGATCAGTAGTGGACAAAAACTGAATAGATACATAGTATGATAGTAACATATTTGATGAGGCTGAAAAAAAGACATGCATCCATGAAGTCCAGCCCATTGGAACGGTCTCCAAAGTTTGCTTGCAAACCAGGCACACTTTGTAGACCGTTCCAGTGAAGTATTTATTTGTAGATTGGGCTATTTAGGCTCTGTTTAAGATCCGCAGGATGGTCAAATGACCAGAATCTGCTGTTGTCAGCTAGAGGGCTGATGTCTATGAAAGGGGAGGGAAGGGGGAAGTTTAGAACCTTAAATTTCTCAAACTATACAAGTTTGAGAGATCGGAGTGGCTTCAGTCGATTTCTTTTTTTTAGACTGATAATATTAAAGTTTGTAAAATCGATCCATTACTATCCCTTTAATAAACAAATGAAAAAAGTATTGGGCACAGGACTGAACCCTGTGGCACCCCACTTACAACTTTAGACCAACTTGAAAAGGTTCCATTTACAACTATTCTCTGCCATCTATCATTTAACCAGTTTTCTATCCATGTACAGATATACACTGCATTTGAAGATAAAAGGCACACTTCCTTACTGCTCTCAAGGGAAAAAATATTATTCCACCACACCCATGATTTTAGAGGTGGTACACAAGGAGAAGCATTATTGGCCAACTTCTTTTCTCTACATGCACATGAAGTGTGTGGGGGCTTACTGTTGTGTTGCTACTGTCTCAGCAACACTACGGCTAGTTTCACATAGTAGGATAATTGTACAAATCCCTGTCTTATATCAGTGTTGATGACGATCCCAGTCCCATGTAGCAGCTGAATCCTCCTGTTGCTAAAATGACTTAGTGTCATCAATTAAAGCAGTAGCAAATGCCAAAATATGACATTTGCCACCACACCAGTTAGCACTGCTGGCACTAGGACAGGAGAGCACACAATTTTTTTCAGGAGTTTACTTTTTTGCAAGCCTGAGGCCTGCAAACACATTTTTTTCCATAGGGCTAGCCTTGGTTGAAGCCTGAAATCAATGTTTTTAAAGCCCAGTCTTGCAGTAATATGTTGAAGGTTTATGTTTCTGCAAGCCTTCAAACAAATATTTTTTAGGCTTCTCTTCTGTGAGCTTGCTGCTATACTTGCTAACCATTATTATTAAAAATAGAATTAAAAAAATATAAGGTTACAACTGTTATGACTGAATGTAGCAGATGCTTATTATTGGGGTGGACATACATACATTTTGGCATTGTTGGGCTTCGTAAGATAAGTACAGCTGGATTCACAAGGCAATGAGAACAAGGGATTCACGACAGGATTACTCTTCACTCTTAGGGAGACCTCCTAAGAGTATTTTAAATACGCATACAAAATGTGAGAGGCTTTTGAGGAAGAACAGCACAATGACCTGTTCTATGGCTAGTCACCGATCAGAAGCATCATGTTTTAGCTATATAGTGCCATTACGCAGGAGAAATTTACACATACATATTTTACTAATCCTGCCCAAAAGGGTGGTCCAATTCCAAAACGAAAGGCAAAACCCCCCACACCCCTAACCCCTGATGTACAATTTTGACTTGTTGGGCCTCATTATGGAGGTGCAGCTGGATTCCCTAGTCACTAAGAGCAAGGAGTACACACCTGGATTACTCTTCACTCTAAGGGAGACCCCCTAAGAGTATTTTAAATACGCATACACAATATGAGAGGCTTCTGAGGACAAACAAACAGCACATTGACCTGTTCTATTGATAGCCACCACTCAGAAGCATCACATTTTAGCTATTAGGGCAATTACAGAGAAGAAATTTCCACATACATCTTAGACTAATCCCACCCAAAAAGTAGGACCAGTTCCACAATAACAGGCAAATGCGCTCTACATGGGAACACCAGCTAACCACAAGCCTATGTTCTGGTCTTGTTGGGCCACATCAGGGAGGTGCAACTGGATTAAAAGGCACTGAGAGCAAGGGAACCACATCTGGATTACCCTTCACTGTTAAGGAGACCCTCTAAGAGTATTTTAAATACACATACAAAATGTGAGGGCTTCTGAGGATTAACAAACAGCAAAATGGCCTATTCTAGGGCTACTCACCATTCAGAAGCATGACACATTTTGGCTATTTAGTGCCGTTACAAAGTAGAAATTTCCACATACATATTAGATTAAACCAGCCTAAAAAAGCAGTCCAATTCCAAAATAACGGGCAAGTCAGCTCCGCATGGGAACACCAGCTAGCCCCTCCAACACACATTTTGGCCTTGTTAGACCTCATCAGAGAGGTTCAGCAGGATCCACAAGGCACTGAGAGTAAGGGGTCCACGCCTGGATTACCCTTCACTCTTAGGGGGACGCCTAAGAGTATTTTACATATGCATACAAAATGTGAGAGGTTTTTTTGAGGATGAACAAATAGCACAATGGCCTGTTCTATTGCTTGTCACTGCTCAAAAGCATCACATTTTAGATATTTAGTGCTGTTACAAAGGAGAAATTTCCACATTCATATTAGACTAACCCCAACTAAAAAGGTAGTCCACTTCCAAAGTAACAGGCAAGTCCACTCTGCACAGGAACACCAGCTAAACCCTGAAGAATGTTTTGGTGTTGTTGGATTCAGCTGCAGCTGGATTCAGTAAACACTGAGAGCAAGGGGTCCAATGTCTGGATTACCCTTCATTCATAGGGAGCCCCCCCCCCCCGAGCACTTTAAATACGCATACAAAAATGTGAAAAGTTTTTGAGAACGAACAACAAACAGCACACTGGCCTGTTCTACGACTGTTAATCACTCATAAACATTGCGTTGTAGTATATTGCTATTAGAAAGGAGACATTTTCACATACATATTAGACTAATCCTGCCCAACAAGCAAGTCCCCTCTGCACAGGAACACCAGATAATCCCCAATGCATAATTCAGCCTTGTTGGACCTAGTCATGGAGATGCAGCTAGATTCCCTAGGCACTGAGAGCAAGGGGTCCACATCTGGATTACCTTTTCACTCTTAGGGAGTACCCCTAAGAGTATTTTAAATATGTATACAAAATCTCAGAGGCTTCTGTGGGTGAACAAACAGCATAATGGCCTGTTTGACGGCTAATCACTGGTCAGAAGCATCACATTTTAGCTCTATAGTGCCATTACAGAGAAGAAATTTCTTAATACATATTAGACTAATCCCACCTAAAAAACAGCGGTCCAGTTCCAAAATGCCATGCAAGTCCTGTCTACATGGGAACACCATGCTAACCCCCGAAATATCTTTCGGTATTGTTGGGTCTTCTTAGGGAGATCCATTTGGATTCCACAGGGTCTACATCTGGATTACCCTTTTTTCTTAGTGAGACCCCCCCAATAATATTTTAAAAACACATACATAATGAGAGAGTTTTCTGAGAACAAACAAACAAACAGCACAATGGTCTGCTAGCCACTGGTTAGAAGCATCACATTTTAACTATTCCCACCAATTAGGAAAGACAGTTGAACACACAAGGCACTGGGAGAAAAGGGTCCAAATCTGCATTACCCGTCTCTCTTAGGGAGACCTCTATGAGTATTTTAAATATGGATACAAAATGTGAGAGGCTTCTAAGGACAAACAAACCACACACTGACCTGTTTTATGGCTAGCCACCTCTCGCAATCATCACATTTTAGCTATTTATTGCAGTTACAAAGCAGAAATTTTCACATAAATATTAGACTACTCCCGCCTAAAAAAAAAAGAGGTCAAGTTCCAAAGTAACAGACAAGTCCGCTCTGCACAAGAACACCAACTAACCCCCGACGTGAGATATGACCTTGTTGTGCCTCATCAGGGAAGTGCAGCTGGATTCACAAGGCACTGAGAGCAATGGATCCACATATCAATTACACTTCACTTTTAGCGAGAACTCCTAAGTATTTTAAATACGCATACAAAATGTGAGAGGCTTTCGAGGACAAACAAACAGTACAATAGCCTATTCAACGGCTAGTCACCACTCAGAAACATCACGTTTTAACCGTATAGAGCCATTACATAGGATAAATTTTCACATTAAACTAATACCAGCCAAAAAGGTAGTCCAGTTGCAAAAGTCACCTCCGCACGGGAACATTAGCTAGACCCCGACGTACATTTCAGCTTTGATGAACCTTGACAGGGTGATGCAGCTGGATTATCTAGGCTCTGAGAGCAAGGGGTCCATATCTGGGTTACCCTTCACTCTTAGGGAGACCCCCTACAAGTATTTTAAATACGGATACAAAATTTGAGACATTTCTGAGGATGAACAAACAGCACAATGGCCTGTTCTATGGCTACTCACTGCTCAGAAGCATCACATTTTAGCAATTAAGGGCTCTTACAGAGGAGAAATTTCCACATACATATTAGACTAATTCCAACCAAACTGCAGTCCATTTCTAAAAAAATGAGCAAGTCCTCCCTGCATGGGAATACCAGCTAACCTCCACCATATACTTCTGCCTTGTTGGGCCTTGTCAGGTTGATGCAGCTGGATTACCTAGGCCCTGATAGTAAGGAGTCCACATCTGGATTAACCTTCACTCTTAGAGAGACCCCCTAAGAGTATTTAAATACTGATACAAAAGGCGAGAAGTTTCTGTGGACAAACAAACAGCACAATGGCCTGTTCTAGGGCTACTCACTGCCCAGAAACATCACATTTTAGATCTATAGTGCAATTACAGAGGAGAAATTTCAATATACATATTAGACTAATCCCACCAAAAAAGGGCAGTCCAGTTCCAAAATAAAAGGAAAGTCCCCTCTGCTTGGGAACATCCGCTAAACCCAAAAAACATTTCAGCCTTGTTGTATCTTGTCAGGGAAATGCAGCTGGATTCCCTAGGTCCTGAGAGCAAGGGGTCCACATCTGGATTACATTTCACTCTTAGGGAGACCCCCTGACAGTATTTTAAAGAAGAATACAAAATGTGAGTGGTTTCTGAGGATGAACAAACAGCACAATTGCTTGTTCTATGGCTACTCACTGCTCAGAAGCATCACATTTTAGCTATTTAGTGCTTTTACAGAGGAGAAATTTCTACATACATATTAGACTAATCCCACCCAAAAAGGCAGTCCAGTTCCAAAATAACGGGCAAGTGCTCCCTGCACAGGAACACCAGCTAACCTCCACCATAAACATCTGCCTTGTTGGGCCTTGTCAGGGTGATGCAGCTGGATTACCTAGGCCCTGATAGTAAGGGGTCCACATCTGAATTACCATTCACTCTTAGGGAGACCCCCTAAGAGTATTTAAATACTGATACAAAATGTGAGACATTTCTGTGGACAAACAAACAGCACAATGGCCTGTTCTAGGGCTACTCACTGTCCAGAAGCATCACATTTAGATCTATAGTGCAACTGCAGAGAAGAAATTTCAATATACATATTAGACTAATCCCTCTGAAAAAAGGCAGTCCAGTTCTAAAATGACAAGCAAGTCCCTTCTGCTTGGGAACATCAGCTAACCCCCAAAATACATTTCAGTCTTGTTGAATCTTCTTAGGGAAATGCAGCTGAATTCCCTAGGTCCTGAAAGCAAGGGGTCCACATCTGGATTACCCTTCACTCTTAGGGAGACCCCCTAAGAGTATTTTAAAGAAGGATACAAAATGTGAGTGGTTTCTGAGGATGAACAAACAGCACAATGGCCTGTTCTATGGCTGCTCACAAGCATCACATTTTAGCTATTTAGTGCTGTTACAAAGGAGAAATTTCCACATACATATTAGACTAATCCCACCCAAAAAGGCAGTCCAGTTCCAAAATAACAGGAAAGTCCTCCCTGCACAGAAACACCCACTAACCTCCTCCATATACTTCTGCCTTGTTGGGCCTTGCCAGTTTGATGCAGCTGGATTACCTAGGCCCTGATAGTAAGGTGTCCACATCTGGATTACCCTTCACTCTTAGGGAGACACCCTAAGAGTATTTAAATATGGATACAAAACATGAGAGGTTTCTGTGGATGAACAAACAGCACAATGGCCTGTTCTATGCCTACTCACAAGCATCACATTTTATATCTATAGTGCAATTACAGAGGAGAAATTTCAATATATATATTAGACTAATCCTGACAAAAAAAGGGCAGTCCAGTTCCAAAATAACAGGCAACTTCCCTCTGCATGGGAACATCCATTAACCTCCAACATACACATTCAGCCTTGTTGAATCTTGTCAGGGAAATGCAGCTGGATTCCCTAGGTCCTGAGAGCAAGGGGTCAACGTCTGGATTACATTTCACTCTTAGGGAGACCCCCTAAGAGTATTTTAAAGAAGGATATAAAATGTGAGTGGTTTCTGAGGATGAACAAACAGCACAATGGCCTGTTCCATGGCTACTCACTGCTCAGAAGCATCACATTTTAGCTATTTAGCGCTTTTACAGGGGAGAATTTTTTACATACATATTAGACTAATCCCACCCAAAAAGGGAGTCCGGTTCCAAAATAACAGGCAAGTCCTCCCTGCACAGGAACACCAGCTAACCTCCACCGTAAATATCTGCCTTGTTGGGCCTTGCCAGGTTGATGCAGCTGGATTACCTAAGCCCTGATAGTAAGGGGTCCACATCTGGATTATCCTTCACTCTTAGGGAGACCCCCTAAGAGTATTTAAATACTGATACAAAATGTGAGACGTTTCTGTGGACAAACAGCACAATGGGCTGTTCTAGGGCTACTCACTACCCAGAAGCATCACATTTTAGATTTATAGTGCAACTACAGAGGAGAAATTTCAATACACATATTAGACTAATCCCGCCCAAAAAGGTAGTCCAGTTCCAAAATAACGGGCAAGTCCTCCATGCATGGGAACACCAGCTAACCTCCGCTGTGAACATCTGCCTTGCTGGGCCTTGTCAGAGGGATGCAGCTGGATTACCTACGTCCTGATAGCAAGGGGGCCACATCTGGATTAACCTTCATTCTTAGGGAGACCGCCTAAGAGTATTTTAAATTTGGATACAAAATGTAAGAGGTTTCTGTGGACAATCAAACAGCACAATGGCTTGTTCTATGGCTACTCACTGCTCAGAGGCATCCCATTTTAGCTATTTAGGGCTATTAGAGAGGAGATATTTCCACATATATATATTAGACTAACCCCACCCAAAACTGCAGTCCATTTCTAAAATAAAGTGCAAGTCTTCCCTGCAGGGGAACACCAGCTAACCTCCACCATACACTTCTGCCTTGTCAGGGTGATGCAGCTGGATTACCTAGGCCTTCATAGCAAGGGGTCCACATCTGGATTACCCTTCACTTTTAGGGAGACCCCCTAAGAGTATTTAAATACAGATACAAAACGTGAGAGGTCTCTGTGGATTAACAAACAGCACAATGGCCTGTTCTAGGCCTACTCACAACCATCACATTTTATATCTATAGTAATATATACATATTAGACTAATCCCACCCAAAAGGGCAGTATAGTTCCAAAATGAGAGGCAAGTCCCCTCTGCATGGGAACATCAGCTAACCCCTGACATACATTTCAGCCTTGTTGGATCTTGTCAGAGAAATGCAGCTGGATTCTGTAGGTCCTGAGAGCAAGGGGTCCACGTCCAGATTACCCTTCACTTTTAGGGAGACCCCCTAAGATTATTTTAAACAAGGATACAAAATGTGAGTGGTTTCTGAGGATGAACAAACAGCACAATGGCCTGTTCTATGGCTACTCACTGCTCAGAAGCATCACATTTTAGCTATTTAATGCTTTTACAGAAGAGAAATTTCAATATACATATTAGACTAATCCCACCCAAAAATGCAGTCCAGTTCCAAAATAATGGACAAGTCCTCCCAGCACAGAAATACCCGTTAACATCCGCCGTATACTTCTGCCTTGTTGGGCCTTGTCAGGGTGATGCAGCTGCATTACCTAGGCCCTAATAGTAAGGGGTCCACATCTGGATTACCCTTCACTCTTAGGGAGACCCCCTAAGAGCATTTAAATATGGATACAAAATGTGAGAGGCTTTCAAGGATGAGCAAACAGTGAGAGGTTTCTGTGGACGATGAAAAGAGCACAATGGCCTGTTCTATGGCTACTCACTGCTCAAAAGCATCCCATTTTAGCTATTTAGGGCTGTTACAGAGAAGAAATTTCCACATAAATATTAGACTAATCCTACCCAAAATTGCAGTCCATTTCTAATATAATGGGCAAGTCCTCCCTGCAAAAACACACCAGCTAACCTCCACCATATACTTCTGCCTTGTTGGGACTTGTCAAGGTGAGGAAGTTGGATTACCTAGGCCCTGATAGTAAGGGGTCCACATCTGAATTACCCTTCACTCTTAGGGAGACCCCCTAAGAGTATTTAAATACGGATTCAAAATGTGACAGGCTTTCAAGGACGAACAAACAGTACAATGGCCTGTTCTACAGCTAGTCACCACTCAGAAACATCACGTTTTAACTGTATAGAGCCATTACATAGGATAAATTTCCACATTTACATTAGACTAATACCACCCAAAAGGGCACTCCAGTTGCAAAAGGATAGTCAAGTCCCCTCCGCATGAGAACATTAGCTAACCCCTGACATATGTTTCATCTTTGGTGAATCTTGTCAGGGTGATGCATCTGGATTACCTAGGCTCTGAGAGCAAGGGGTCCACATCTGGATTACCCTTCACTCTTAAGGAGACCCCCTATGAGTATTTTAAATACGGATACAAAATGTGAGAGGTTTCTGAGGACGAACAAACAGCACAATGGCCTGTTCTATGGCTACTCACTGCTCAGAAGCATCACATTTTAGCAATTTAGGGCTCTTACAGATGAGAAATTTCCAAATATATATTAGACTAATTCCAACCAAACTGCAGTCCATTTCTAAAAAAATGAGCAAGTCCTCTCTTCATGGGAACACCAACCAACCTCACCATATACTTCTGCCTTGTTGGGATTGTCAGGTTGATGCAGCTGGATTACCTAGGCCCTGATAGTAAGGTGTCCACATCTGGATTACCCTTCACTCTTAGGGAGACCCCTAAGAGTATTTAAATACGGATACAAAATGCGAGAGGCTTTCGAGGACGAACAAACAGTACAATAGGCTGTTCTACGGCTAGTCGCCACTCAGAAACATAACGTTTTAACCGTATAGAGCCATTACATAGGATAAATTCCCACATTTACATTAGACTAATACCACCCAAAAGGCAGTGCAGTTGCAAAAGGATAGTCAAGTCCCCTGCACATGGGAATATTAGCTAATCCCTGACGTACGTTTCAGCTTTGGTGAATCCCCTGCACATGGGAATATTAGCTAATCCCTGACGTACGTTTCAGCTTTGGTGAATCTTGACAGGGCGATGCAGCTGGATTACCTAGGCTCTGAGAGCAAGGGGTCCACATCTGGGTTACCCTTCACTCTTAGGGAGACCCCCTACAAGTATTTTAAATACGGATACAAAATGTGAGAGATTTCTGAGGATGAACAAACAGCATAACGGCCTGTTCTATGGCTACTCACTGCTCAGAAGCATCACATTTTAGCAATTAAGGGCTCTTACAGAGGAGAAATTTCCACATACATATTAGACTAATTCCAACCAAACTGCAGTCCATTTCTAAAAAAATGAGCAAGTCCTCCCTGCATGGGAATACCAGCTAACCTCCACCATATACTTCTGCCTTGTTGGGCCTTGTCAGGTTGATGCAGCCGGATTACCTAGGCCCTGATAGTAAGGAGTCCACATCTGGATTACCCTTCACTCTTAGAGAGACCCCCTAAGAGTATTTAAATACTGATACAAAAGGCGAGAAGTTTCTGTGGACAAACAAACAGCACAATGGCCTGTTCTAGGGCTACTCACTGCTCAGAAACATCACATTTTAGATCTATAGTGCAATTACAGAGGAGAAATTTCAATATACATATTAGACTAATCCCACCAAAAAAGGGCAGTCCAGTTCCAAAATAAAAGGCAAGTCCCCTCTGCTTGGGAACATCCACTAAACCCAAAGAACATTTCAGCCTTGTTGAATCTTGTCAGGGAAATGTAACTGGATTCCCCAGGTCCTGAGAGCAAGGGGTCCACATCTGGATTACATTTCACTCTTAGGGAGACCCCCTGACAGTATTTTAAAGAAGGATACAAAATGTGAGTGGTTTCTGAGGATGAACAAACAGCACAATTGCTTGTTCTATGGCTACTCACTGCTCAAAAGCATCACATTTTAGCTATTTAGTGCTTTTACAGAGGAGAAATTTCTACATGCATATTAGACTAATCCCACCCAAAAAGGGAGTCCAGTTCCAAAATAACAGGCAAGTCCTCCCTGCATAAGAACACCAGCTAACCTCCACCGTAAACATCTGCCTTGTTGGGCCTTGTCAGGGTAATGCAGCTGGATTACCTAGGCCCTGATAGCAAGGGGTCCACATCTGGATTACCCTTCACTCTTAGGGAGACCCCCTAAGATTATTTAAATACAGATACAAAACGTGAGAGGTTTCTGTGGATTAACAAACAGCACAATGGCCTGTTCTAGGCCTACTCACAAGCATCACATTTTATATCTATAGTGCAATTACAGAGGAGAAATTTCAATATACATATTAGACTAATCCCACCCAAAAGGGAAGTATAGTTCCAAAATGAGAGGCAAGTCCCCTCTGCATGGGAACATCAGCTAACCCCTGACATACATTTCAGCCTTGTTGGATCTTGTCAGAGAAATGCAGCTGGATTCTGTAGGTCCTGAGAGCAAGGGGCCCACGTCCAGATTACCCTTCACTTTTAGGGAGACCCCCTAAGATTATTTTAAACAAGGATACAAAATGTGAGTGGTTTCTGAGGATGAACAAACAGCACAATGGCCTGTTCTATAGCTACTCACTGCTCAGAAGCATCACATTTTAGCTATTTAGTGCTTTTACAGAGGAGAAATTTCTACATACATATTAGTCCAGTTCCAAAATAACGGGCAAGTCCTCTCTGCACAGGAACACCAGCTAACCTCCACCGTAAACATCTGCCTTGTTGGGCCTTGTCAGGGTGATGCAGCTGGATTACCTAGGCCCTAATAGTAAGGGGTCCACATCTGGATTACCATTCACTGTTAGGGAGAACCCCTAAGAGTATTTAAATACTGATACAAAATGTGAGACGTTTCTGTGGACAAACAAACAGCACAATGGCCTGTTCTAGGGCTACTCACTGCCCAGAAGCATCACATTTTAGATCTATAGTGCAACTGCAGAGAAGAAATTTCAATATACATATTAGACTAATCCCTCCAAAAAAAGGCAGCCCAGTTCTAAAATGACAAGCAAGTCCCTTCTGCTTGGGAACATCAGCTAACCCCCAACATACATTTCAGTCTTGTTGAATCTTGTCAGGGAAATGCAGCTGAATTCCGTAGGACCTGAGAGCAAGGAGTCCACATCTGGATTACCCTTCACTCTTAGGGAGACCCCCTAAGAGTATTTTAAAGAAGGATACAAAATGTGAGTGGTTTCTGAGGATGAACAAACAGCACAATGGCCTGTTCTATGGCTGCTCACAAGCATCACATTTTAGCTATTTAGTGCTGTTACAGAGAAGAAATTTTCACATACATATTAGACTAATTCTAACCAAACTGCAGTCCATTTCTAAAAAAAATGAGCAAGTCCTTCCTGCATGGGAACACAAGCTAACCTCCACCATATACTTCTGTCTTGTTGTGCCTTGTCCGGTTGATGCAGCTGAATTACCTAGGCCCTGATAGTAAGGGGTCCACATCTGGATTACCCTTCACTCTTAGGGAGACCCCCTAAGAATATTTAAATACTGATACAAAATGCAAGAAGTTTCTGTGGACAAACAAACAGCACAATGGCCTGTTCTAGGGCTACTTACTACCCAGAAACATCACATTTTAGATCTATAGTGCAATTACAGAGGAGAAATTTCAATATACATGTTAGACTAATCCCACCGAAAAAGGGCAGTCCAGTTCCAAAATAACAGGCAAGTCCCCTCTGCTTTGGAACATCCGCTAACCCCAAAGAACATTTCAGCCTTGTTGAATCTTGTCAGGTAAATGCAGCTGGCTTTCCTAGGTCCTGAGAGCAAGGGGTCCACGTCTGGATTACATTTCACTCTTAGGGAGACCCCCCCTAAGAGTATTTTAAAGGATATAAAATGTGAGTGGTTTCTGGGGATGAACAAACAGCACAATGGCCTGTTCTATGGCTACTCACTGCTCAGAAGCATCACATTTTAGCTATTTAGTGCTGTTACAGAGAAGAAATTTCTACATACATATTAGACTAATCCCACCCAAAAAGGCAGTCCAGTTCCAAAATAACGGGCAAGTCCTCCCTGCAAAGGAACACCAGCTAACCTCCGCTGTAAACATCTGCCTTGTTGGACCTTGTCAGGGTGATGCAGCTGGATTACTTTGGCCCTGATAGTAAGGGGGCCACATCTGGATTACCCTTCACTCTTAGGGAGACCCCCTAAGAGTATTTAAATACTGATACAAAATGTGAGACTTTTCTGTGGATAAATAAACAGCACAATGGCCTGTTCTAGGGCTACTCACTGCCCAGAAGCATCACATTTTAGACCTATAGTGTAAATACAGAGAAGAAATTTCAATATACATATTAGACTAATCCCACCAAAAAAAGGGAGTCCAGTTCTAAAATGACAAGCAAGTCCTCTCTGCTTGGGAACATCAGCGAACCCCCAACATACATTTCAACCTTGTTGAACCTTGTCAGGGAAGTGCAGCTGGATTCCCTAGGTCCTGAGAGCAAGGGGTCCACGTCTGGATTACACTTCACTCTTAGGGAGACACCCTAAGAGTATTTTAAAGAAGGATACAAAATGTGAGTGGTTTTTGAGGATGAACAAACAGCACAATGGCCTGTTCTACAGCTACTCACTGCTCAGAAGCATCACATTTTAGCTATTTAGTACTTTACAGAGGAGAAATTTCCACATACATATTAGACTAATCCCACCAAAAAAGGCAGTCCAGTTCCAAAATAACGGGCAAGTCCTCCCTGCACAGAAATACTCACTAACCTCTGCCATATACTTATACCTTGTTGGGCCTTGTTAGGGTGATGCATCTGGATTACCTAAGCCCTGATAGTAAGGGATCCACATCTGGATTACCCTTCACTCTTAGGGAGACCCCCTATGAGTATTTTAAATACAGATACAAAATGTAAGAGGTTTCTGAGGATGAACAAATAGCACAATGGCCTGTTTTATGGCTACTCACTGCTCAGAAGCATCACATTTTAGCAATTTAGGACTCTTACAGAGAAGAAATTTTCACATACATATTAGACTAATCTCAATCAAACTGCAGTCCATTTCTAACATAATGGGCAAGTCCTCCCTGCAAAAACACACCAACTAACCTCCACCATATACTTCTGTCTTGTTGGACCTTGTCAGGATGATGCAATTGGATTACCTAGGCCCTGATAGTAAGGGGTCCACATCTGGATTACCCTTCACTCTTAGGGAGACGCCCCTAAGAGTATATAAATACAGATATAAAATGTGAGAGGTTTCTGTGGACAAACAAACAGCACAGTGGCCTGTTCTAGTGTTACTCACTGCCCAGAAACATCACACTTTAGATCTATAGTGCAATTATAGAGGAGAAATCTCCATATACATATTAGACTAAATTCACCCAAAGGGCGGTCCAGTTCCAAAATGACAGGCAAGTCCTCTCTGTTTGGAAACATCAGCTGGAAAAATGAGACCTGTCAGAGTGCTAAGGGAAGCAGGTTTGTGAGCATGCTTCGGGAAAACTACATGTCACAAATGGTGGAAGTGCCGACAAGAAAGAACAATGTATTGGACCTAGTGATAACGAAAAACACAGAAATAGTATGCAAGTATTAAGGTAAGAGAACATTTGAGAAACAGTGATTACAACATGGTTACATTTGAGATTAGTCTGGCAAAGAAAAACTGTATAGGTTCAACCAAAACTCTTAATTTTTAAAAAGCTAAGTTCAAATTGTTAAGGGCCTCAGTGCAATATAGAATGGGATACTTTATTTAAAGGCAAAAATACTGAGGAAAAATGGTCAGAATTCAAATTTGGGTTGCAGAAATGTACCCAACAGTATATACCAACGGGGAACAAATTCAAAAAAAGTAAGTCACAGCTAATGTGGTTAACTTCACATGTAAAGAAGAAAATGGCAAGAAAAAAAAAAGATTTCAAACAATTTAAATCTGAAAGAACTTAACAATCTTTCTTAAAATACAGGGAGTGCAACAAAGATTGCAAAAAGCCAATTAGGGTAGCAAAAATAGATAAGGAAATTCAAATTGCAAAGGAAAGCAAGACTAATCCAAAAAAGTTTTTCAAATATATAAATAACAAAAAACTTAAGAGGGAGTGCATTGGACCTTTCAAAAATGAGATGGGTGGGTTGATTAGCGAGGATAAGGCAAAGGCTGATGTTTTAAACATTTTTCTTTGCATCAGTATATACAAGGGAGTAAGGAAAGGAAGAAGAGCCTCAAGTAACAAATAAAACAATACAATTATCAGATATTGGGTTAACTTAAGAAGATGTCATGGGAAGACTGAACAAAATTAAGACTGACAAAGCACCGGGTCCTGACAGTATACATCCAAGGGTTCTTTAGGAACTTAATGAAGTGTTAGCAAAACCCCTATATTTACTCTTTAAAGATTCTCTCACCACATGCTCAGTGCCACAAGATTGTTGAAGAGCCAGTGTAGTGCCTCTATTTAAGAAGGGAACTAAAATAGAACCTGGGAATTATAGACCTGTGAGTTTGACATCTGTAGTGGGAAAAGTACTAGAAGGAATAATAAGGATTATATTCAGGATTACAACACAAAAAATAAGATCATTAGCACAAATCAACATGGTTTTATGAAGAATAGATCATGTCAAACTAATATTTTCAGCTTCTACAAGGAAGTAAGCAGCAACCTTGATAATGGCAAGGCAGTTGATGTAGTATATCTAGATTTTGCAAAGGCATTTGATACAGTGCCACACAGAAGGCTGGGGTATAAAATAAGGAAATTGGGGCTAGGAGATAACCTTTGAAATTGGATACAAAACTGGTTGAAGGATAGGGAAAAGTGTGTGGTTGTAAATGGAAAATTCTCCAATACAGTTAGAGAGTGGAGTACCTCAGGGTTCAGTATTAGGCCTGCTGCTTTTTAACCTGCTTATAAATGACCTGGAAATAGATATAGATAGCAAAATATCAATATTTGCAGATGACACTAAATTATGCAGGGTAATTAATTCAGAACAGGATATTTGCTCTCTACAGAGGGATTTACATAAAATGGCAGATTGAGCAAACAAATGGAATATGAAGTTTAATGTGGGGAAGTGTAAAGTTATGCATTTGGGAGGAAATAATCCCAAGGCTAAATACTTAATGGAATCATTTTAGGGGACTCATTGCTAGAGAAAGACCTGGGTATCCTTGTCAATGACAAACTTGGAAACAGTGACCAGTGTCAAACAGCAGTAGCAAAGGCAAACAAAATCCTGTGGCTTGCATAAAAATAGGTATTGAAGCAAGAGTGGATTACATTATTTTGCCGTTATACAAATCATTGGTAAGACCTCACCTTGAGTATGCAGTGCAGTTTTGATCACTAATTCTGAAAAAGGATATACTAGAACTAGAGAGGGTACAGAGAAGAGCAACAAAATTAATTAAAGGAATGGAGGACTTGACGTATGAGGAACGACTAGACAAACTTGGTTTATTTACACTAGAGAAAAGATGACTAAGAGGAGACCTTATCACATTGTACAAGTATATGAGAGACCAATACAAGGATTTCTGCGGTAAATATTTATTCCAAGGCCTAATCAGGCCAGGGGACACCCCTTGAGATTAGAGGAAAGGAGGTTTAGACTTCAGCAGAGGAAGGGTTTTTTTACAGTAACGTCTGTTAAATTGTGGAATTCCTTACCCAAGGAGGTGGTTATGGCAGATATAATGGATACATTTAAGAGAAGATTAGATACCTTTCTTTCAAAAGGGAACATACAGCGTTAAACTGTTTTTAGTAGGCAGATCAGGAAGGTCTGATAACCCTTTGACTGCCAGAGGGGTACGGAATGCATTATAAAGACTAACCTATTTGGTAGAAGGAAAGCTATAAAATTCTCAGTCAGTGGGGTATAGGACAAAGGTTGAACTTGATGGACTAGTGTCTTTATTCAACCTAATTTACTATGTTACTAAATACATATTAGACTAATCCTGCTCAAAATGGCAGTCCAGTTCCAAAATGACAAGCAATTCCCCTCTGCTTGGGAATATCAGCTAACCCCCGATGTACATTTCAGCCTTGTTGGATTACCCTTCACTCGTAGGGAGACTCGCTAAGAGCATTTTAAATATGCATACAAAATCTGTGAGGCTTCTAAGGACAAACAAACAGCACAATGGCCTGTTTGACTAGTCACCACTCAGAAGTATCACATTTTAGCTCTACAGTGCTATTACAGAGGAGACATTTTTATTTACATATTAGACTAATCCATCCAAAAAAACAGCCCAGTTCTAAAATAACAAGCAAGTCCCTCTGCACAAGAACACCACCTAAGCCTCAACATATGTTTCAGCTTTGTTGGTCCTCATCAGGGAGATGCAGCTGGATTCCCTAGGCACTGAGAGCAAGGGGTTCACATCTGGATTACCCATCACTCTTAGGGCAACCACCTAAGAGTATCTTAAATATGAATAGAAAATGTGAGAAGCTATTGAGAACGAACAACAAACAGCACACTGACCTGTTCTACAGCTAATCATCACTCAGAGGCATCATGTTTTAGCTCTATAGTACAATGACATAGAAGGAATTTCCACGTACACATCTGATTATTTCCGTCCAACAGGGAAGTACCCTCTGTTTGGGAGCACCAGCTAACCCCCGACAAATGTTTCAGCCTTAATGCACCTCA
The DNA here is from genome assembly GCA_037306005.1 of Rhinophrynus dorsalis. Classification (NCBI taxonomy): domain Eukaryota; kingdom Metazoa; phylum Chordata; class Amphibia; order Anura; family Rhinophrynidae; genus Rhinophrynus; species Rhinophrynus dorsalis. Next base: position 143,267,272 of record CM074725.1, on the reverse strand, counting down.
TCATGGAAATGCAGCTGGATTTCCTAGGCATTGAGAGCAAGGGGTCCACATCTGGATTACCCTTGACTCTTAGGGAGACCCCCTAAGATTATTTTAAATATGCATACACAATGTGAGAGGTTTCTGTGGACGAACAAACAGCACAATGGCCTGTTCTACTGTAATCACTGGTCAGAAGCATCACATTTTAGTTCTATAGTGTCATTACAGAGAAGACATTCCGATATACATATTAGACTAATCCAGCCAAAAAGTGAGGTCCAGAATCAAAATGACAAGAAAGTCCCCTCTGCACAGGAACACCAGCAAGCCCCCGATGAACGTTTCAGACTTCTTGGGCCTCATCAGGGAAGTGCAGCTGGATTCCATAGGCACTGAGAGCAAGGGGTCCACATCTGGATTACCCTTCATTCTTAGGAAGACCCCCAAAGAGTATAAATACACATACAAAATGTGAGTGGCTTCTGTGGACAAACAAACAGCACACTTGCCTGTTCAATGGCTAGTCACCGATCAGAAGCATCATGTTTTATCTCTTTAGTGCCATTACAGAGGAGAAATTTCTACTTACATATTAGACTAATCCTGCCCAAAAAAGTAGTCTAGTTCCAAAATAAAGGGCAATTCCACTCTGCACGGGAACACCAGCTAAACTCCGATGCACGCTTCTGCCTTGTTGGGACTTGTCGGGGAGGTGTAGCTGGAGTCACAAGACTCTGGGAGCAAGGGGTCAACATCTGGATTACCCTTAACTTTTAGGGAGATCCCCTAAGAGTATTATAAATATGCATACAAAATGCAAGAGGCTTTTGGAGACAAACAGCACAATGGCCTGTTCAACGGCTAGTCACCGCTCAGACGCATCACATTGTAGCTCTATAGTGCCATTACTGAGGACAAATTTCCATATAAATATAAGACTAATCCCACCCAAAAGAGCAGTCCAATTCCAAAATAACAAGCAAGCCCCCTCTGTACAGGGACACCCCTCTGTACAGGGACACCAACTAACCCCCCCCCCCATATGTCTGGGGTTAGCTGATGCTCCTGTGTAGAAGGGACTTGCCCAACATTTTGGAACTGGACCTCCCTTTTGGGTGGGTTTAGTCTACTGTAAAATCTCAGGTATAATATGCGGGTGTACATTATACCCACGATATAAGGGGAAAACAAGAGTGCCTATGTATAATACGCACCCATGATTTCCCCTGTCACATAAAAAAAAAATTACGCCCACTGAGACCCTTTCAGGCTGAGGCAATTGGATGCACTACATGAGAAGGAGCATATGGGGTAAGCGGGGAAGGAGGGAAGCGGTTTCAATGGGAATTTTTTTTAATACACCAGTTTTTGTCTTGTGTATAATACACCCCCACCACACACACATCACGTAAGGTGAAGAGGGGCAAAATTGTACGTATTATACGCATTATACGTATAATACGTAGTATACGCAAGATTTTATGGTAATATATATGTGGTAATTTGTCCACTGTAATTGCATTAGAGAGCTAAAATGTGATTCTTCTGAGCAGTGACTAGCTGTAGAACAGGCCATTGCTCTGTTTGTTCATCCTTAGAAGCTTCTTATGTTTTGTATGTATATTTTGAAGACCCTTAGGGAGTCTCCGTAAGAGTGAAGGGTAATCCAGATGTTGACCCCTTGCTCAGTTCCTAAGGAATCTAGTAACACCTCACTGACAAGGTCCAATTAAAAAAAAAAAAAAAAAAAAAAAAAAAAAAAAAAAAAAATATATATATATATATATATATATATATATATATATATATATATATATATAATGTATGTTTTGGGATTAGCTGGTGTTCCTATGCAGAGGGGCTTTGCAGTTATTTTGAAATTGGACCATTCTTTTGGAATGGGATTAGTCTAATGTGGATGTGTGATGGCTAGAGAGCTAAAAGGTGATGCTTCTAAGCAGTGACTAGCCATAGAACTGGCCAATGTGCTTTTTATTCATCCTCAGAAGCCTCTCACATTTTGTTTGCATATAGTGATAAATGGTGGCAAGCCTTCAAACCTTTCCTCCTCATCCTCAGTGCGCTGCTGTTAATATGTGCCCTGGGTTTGCCTGTCATGTGTGGTTTTGTCCACTTCCGCTACCAGATACTCAAATGGTATTAGATGTTGGTTCATTTTTAGAAATGTAAGTCTCCCAATGCCACTGATTAATAGCCGTATCTTACGTTTATGTACAATATAACCAGCATAACTGAAAACCTGCAACATACTTGTGGTGGGCAATTATGGGTTTCTGCAGCAGTATATGTTAGTGCTGATCACGCACAATGTTTTGTTTGACGGTAGTTGTTCCAGCCTAGAACATAGCTATACTGCAAGTATGCTGTAACAGCCTCACATGTAGTGAGGCACTCCTAGGAGCTACATGGTGTTGATGGTGTTACCAACCCATACTCTGGGAGCAAGTTCCATAGAGATCTGCCACTAACACCACTACCAATATTAGTTTAAAGTATTAGTAATGTCTAAAAAAAAGTTTTTTGCATTTAGAAGAGCTTAAAAAGCTGATCTGAATGCAAAAAAACGTATCTGTCAAACCGCTATGGTTTAAGAGATACGGGCGTTTAAAGTTTGGTGTTTCCTACTGACAGCTGTAAAGCTGTCAGCAGAAGATTCATGTCGGTCAACATGGTGGCGCTTGAGAAGTGCCGAGATCCCCTTACTTACAAGGAATCCTTCATTGGAATGGTCTAAAACGTGTGCCTGAACACCTGACTTGCTTTCTGTGGTAACGATGACATGTTCAGAAATACATTGGGATGTTCTTGTTGATGTTGCTTCTGATGCTGCTGGTAAAAACAGTTTTCTAGCTTCTTTTTCATTATACTTTTTGCTTTTTTTTACTCTAACTCTCTCTCTCTCTCTCTCATCCTCCACAATGCAATCCACCACTTGGTCTATACGCATATCTTGATATTTTTTGACAGAATCAGATTGCTCAGAGAGATGCTGCTGATCATAATTCCTTGGCACAAATCAATAAAACTTTAACAGGAATTCAGAAATGTTATATTTAAAGTGGGGGTCCAGCAAAGTAGCAAGAATGCCCTCCTCATTACTTTTAATGCAAGGATCCTGTCTTGCACAAATCACATTAACTAGTTGATGTATATTTGTGTTGTCATTATTGTAAGATTCATCAGCCTCAGCTCCTCAGTTTTTTCTGCACTAAATATACCAGTTGGAGAATCTCACTTATTCCTACACCTACATGACTAACCAGCAAGGTGGCCTCCTCAAAAGGTTTCAACAACTCACATAAGTCATATACTAGTTACCATTGCCCAGGTGACAAAGATGCTCCCTTCAAAGCATTCCAGTTTTGCATTGTATACTCTTATTCTGCTCAGGCAAAAGTTCTAGCATGTACAATGGAATGCATAATTTGTGAGTACTACTAGGAGTGACTAAAATGGACACAGATTTTGCAGGCAATATTCAACATCTCTTTAAGGTTTATGAATTCTGAATCTAGTCACAACTAAATTTAGGATTTGGGCAAAGCAGGGTATATGCACCATATTGCCTATTCTCAAGGCAGCTATTATGTTGGAGCCATTATCAAGAGACAAAAAAAGCAGTTTTCAAGAAGCGGGGTACAATATTTTTAGCTTTTGGATCCTGAATTAAGTATCTTCAAACTGTAGACTTCATGGACTGAATGGCTATTATTATTTTTACTACTGGGGATATATGTTACTGCAATTGTACTATTAAGTGTATACACTTCGAACACCAGCAGAGGCACTCATCATAGCTAAGGTTGTGAATGTTGCTAATCTGTGTTGCTGCCGGTTACTCAACACTAGTGTTTGAGGGTGGGTAGGGGATTGGATTTGGAAGCAGTGAAGTTGCTGATGATGACTGATGGGATGAGGGTGTATTTTTTGGCATCTTTACTTGTCCATTGTCAGACTTTCCAATTGATTTTTCAAACAGCTTATAAGCATTTGTTAGAATGGTTACATATCGGAGTTCCTCATTAGAGTAAGCACCGTATCGAAATCTACTGGCACCCAAGGGGAAAGGTTCTGAAAGATCGCAGGAGAGTGTGGAAGCGATATAGCGATCAAGGGACCATCAAAAGGACATCACACTAAGGAGAGACCTGGGAATCAAATGGAACTGTGAGGAATCAGATAAGTGAATATGTGTTTTTTATCCTGTAAGCGCAATAAGATTTTATGCTAATTTTATAAACACTGATTTTAGATGTCTCCGTTTTGCGCTTCTGTTTTGTAGATTATTGTATCGTTAAGTGTATGGCGAAAGGCCATAGAAGGAGGGGCATACAAAATAAATCAAAAGTGGGAAAAACCACTGATAGAGCAAAACCTTATGAGCAGTTGGTTGAACTAACTTTGTTGTGACTGTCCATCTCATTATAACTAATATTGGTGACTATTATCATTCCTATTTGTGTTGTTTCATCTTTGTGACTGTCAAGCCATTTTGTGGTTCACCTGTGGACTTGGGGGTTGGTTCTGGGTTAGAACTGACACATAGAGGACACTAGTTCTTAATATCGAATTATAGAATAACATCGGAGAGGTGGTATATTTATGTTGTTGTATTAGATATTTGGAGGTATACTATTATATGGTGAGCTTTTGGGGTTGATGGTAGTTCCAGTGGTAGTTATCATTTTCTCTATATAGAGGTATTCCCCCGGATATTGGTTGGTTGAGCGCCACTGTGTTGTTATTTTTTGTTTGGATAGCTTAAAAGCAGTCACAGGGCTCTTTTTCAGTGGTGGAAGATTGAGCCATTGCCTCGCAGCTTTTTTCTGGCAATGTCATTGTTCCATCCACTCTCAATGTCATCTGTAATCCTCAGCATCACAATTTCTTTTTACTTTCCCCTTACAGGGATATTCACAACATTCACTACTATGTTTAGGACAGGTGTTGTACTTGTTTGTGTCACAGTGAAATGCAACAGTTGGTTGAACTGCTTTCATTATGCCATCAACACCAGAATGCTACTCATCATCTTCAGTGTTCTTATATAGTTTATTAACATTACTACTGGTGGCGATGGAACTTTTTATAGGACTTTGACAAACAGCCTCCTCAGAAAGAGAGGGATCATAATTTATTGCATATGCTGCAGCAGCCATGGCTGCACTCAGTGTTTTGGACTACCACTTTACTAACACATTCCTGTACTGCTACTACTCCTTTCACCCTCCCCCTGTCTACTACTTTTGCTGGACATTATTAAACAAGTGTGTGTATATTTTAGCAGTGAAGTACACAACAGAAATATTGCCTCAGTCACAGCTCACATCAGGGTCTCTGTTGCCTATCAGTCATTCGATTTTTAACTTTTTTTTACTATATTCTTCATTAACTGTGCCTATCACTGTCGATAAAAAAAACAGTCTCCCTGTTCAACTGCTTTTTCCCTCAGACACACACAGAAAACAGCCAGCTGGAAGGAACTTAGATCATGGCTGCCTGTTGTCATACTTTCCCTGTCATTTATTACCTATAGTCCGGCCCCCCTTCGCTCATTGGTTCCTGCTCCTTCTCTAGGGCATTGAGCCTGTGCTGCCTTGCCTGATTATTACGTTTCCTGTTGCAGTATATTCTTGACTTGCCGGTTGCTGGATTTCCTGGATTTTGCTCATTGACCCTGACTTCTTGTCACTCCCTTTCCATACTTTGCCTAGAGTCGGATAGCCTCTCTGTGTATGACTTGGCCTTCCGTGTATTTGAACTCTCTCTCTCCTTGGGTACCTTTGCCTAATTATGGATGGCCTCTCTGTGTAGGACTCTGCATTCCTTAGACTTGCTTTCTCTCCATCCTTCTGTACCTTCCCTGATTTACTCTTCTACCTTCACCGCTTCTGTTAGCAGTTGCTAGCAGCCTGCACCACCGGGTATCCAGTTGTATCTGTAGCTGTTAGCAGTCCCCCGGCTGTTATACCTTTATAGCCTACAGCTTGTGGCAGTCCTATGACGCCTAGCCTGTGGATTGCACAAATTGAAGAAGACATCACCAACAAATTTCTCTCTGGATAAATTGTTAAAGTCCATCTCCCTGCTTAGACACGCAGTGGATTACATTTGTGATGCTTCAGTGGAAAGGGACCACAGCCCTCTAATTGAGATAGGACAGATGATTACACTTCAGAAGCAAATCTTGTGTAATACCTTTTGAGGGAAACTGTTTGGAAATTAACTTCCTGCCTTAGTTCCTTTTGGAAGAAAAGAAATTACTTTTGCAGGACAAGTGTTTCTCTGTACAGAAATGTATTTATTTGGCCCTAGAAGAGTTGCAAGAAGGGTTAGTGCAAGACACCAACCAACAAGCCCTTTACAGTAAAGGGAGGAAAGTCTCCTAAATCAGCCATCAAGTCTTAGTCCTGGCACCAGACATTAGATTCTGGTTGGAGGGAGATTTTGTTTTGTCCTTTATGAATGGAAAAACATTACCACTGATGTTTGGGTACCAAAGGTTATCCAAGACAGTTACAAAATGTCAATCTCTTCTCTTCCTTCTCACCAATTTATGAACAGCCAAAATACTTCAGTGACAGCATTTCTTCAAGCTATTCAAGAATGTGTGCACTACTTCCTGTTCCTCATTGGCTGCACAAGAAAGGGACTTACAGAACAATCTTTTAGTACTAAAACTCTCAAGAGGTTTCCAGCTTGTAGTGAATGTCACTTTTCTCAACCAGTTCACGTGACAAGATGGAAAACATCAGGTCTATGGTCAGTGTCTTCCAACAGCATGGTATGATGGCAAAAATAGACCTAAGAGGGGAGATGCACTAAGGGTCAATAAGGGGCCTAGTTTGTGATCTTGTCTCAAATTTGTGTTGATGGCATATCAACAGTATGCACTAAGCTATCTTCGTCATGATATCCCTGTGAATATTACACAGATAAGCCAAATGCCATTTATAGATTTTTTCTATAACATATAGGATTTGAACTTTCTTTTTTATCTCTCATAAAGTCACAAGATATAGCACACATAAGCATTGTAACAAACTTGTTGTGAGACAGACTGAGTTTAACAACCATACAGCAAGAAGAGTGCCCTCTCAAACAAGAGGTAGTTCTCAAGCTGATCAGCTTTGGAATCAATCTTCAAATTAATCTAATGGCTACAACAGAGAATGCAAAAATCAGAATGTAAAGATCCCAAGATTCTTCTCCCACTTTCTGCATTACAACTCAAAGACAATTGAGGGTTTCTGTATACAATATTAATTCCAGCTGAATTACCTATTTCAATACTTCTTAGACAGATTCCAGCGGTATTGTGGAAAATACTTTGATCGCCTTTCTGGCCAAGAGGAAAATGGTTCTTCAACCTTAAACCTCTGTTAGCGACGGGTCAGTTTCCTCTTCCCCAGGAAAAGGACCTGCTGCAACAAAGATTGAAGTTGCATCAGCAAATCTTTAAACCCAGCCTTACAGCACAGTTTCTGAGTGCATGATCTTGAGGGAAAAAGCCTCTCTGCGGCTGTCATCAAATTTTTCCTCACTGCCAGATAAGCAAATATTTTCAGATCATTTTCCTGAACTTGGAATAAATTCTGCCACTGGTAAAGAGAAAGAGATATAGACCAATTGCCACCTTCCATTCCATGTATTCTAGACTTTCTTTTGGATAGCTTATCTAAGGGATTGTGCCTGAGCGCTATTAAAGTACAAATCTCAGAGCTCAGTAGTTTCCTGGGGTAGTCATTTGTAGAACATCCTTTGGTTCAGAGATTTGTGAAAACTATTTCAAACCTGAGAACTTAGGTTCCTCCTTCATATTCTAAATGGGATCTCAATTTAATCCTCAGGAATCATTTGAACATTTCCAGTCCTTTACTATGAAGATACAGTCTTTGAATTTTATTTACGAGTGGCATAACCTCAGCCAGAAAAGTAAGTGAACTCTTGGCTCTTCACAGTATACCACCTTATCTGGGGTTTGAACAAGATTCAGTCTTACTTCACTTGCCACAAGAAATGAACAAAAAGTCCCTTTTTCTTTTTCAGAGATTTTTGCAGAAAAGTTGACACTTTTTCCACTGAAATTTCTGCTTATAGAAAATACCTAGAAAATATATTCATTTTCCCTGGCACCAATGTTTTTCTTGCAAAAACCTGTTGTTTTCCACCTATGCTTTCTATAGCAGCAAGAATTCCTGCTACAATACTGCTTCTGCTGAGTACTAAACTGGAGACATCCAAAGTTGAAAGTAAAAGCAGGAGGAGTCCTATAGCACAATAAGCCTTGAAATATGTGTTTGCAGGCTGAGTCCCTTTGTACTTTGCACACAATACTAACCACCTATTTGCACAACTCTGGCTCAGTCTCTTGAAAACTGAGGCTTGGGATATGCCAATGGGTTGAACAATGTTTAACTCTGTTTTTAATAGGGTGGCATGTCAACCACCAGCATTTTGGCAAATTTACCTTTGCAAAGGGGTGCTTTTGGATTATTTTTTGGACATACTTCTTTTCAAGAACTCAGTAAGGGTGAGTTAGCAGCATATAGAAGAAGAACTGTGTATTTTAATTGATTTAAGAAGAAGACTAGTGTTGGTGTTGTAACTGTCGGTGGGTGTGAGGACTCTATGCCTCCTCATTTCCTCTTAACTCAGAGTCATTCTCTTCTATGCTTTGTGTTTGTACAACAACAGCAGTAGGAGACACAGGTGTTATTGTGACTGAGGAAAATGTTCTCCCACCCTCTGAGACATCTAAAACATTATTATGTGCTCTTTGGCCCAGTACCCTTTTAGGAGTACTTCTACTGCTCATAGTCATAACAGATTTGCAGCTTTGAAATGGTGTGTCTCCCAATCAGACCTGTGGTTGTGCTTCAGGTGGCATCTCAATGAGGATCTGTTTTCATGTGATTCTGCTTTTCCCCGGCTCGCAGTTTTTTTACAGACATCACATAAAAGTTTTAGCTTTTAGATAGTCAGTGGTGTGTCTGTATTATACAGTTCATAGAACGAGAGGTACCCCTATAAATACTACTACTATTACTACATGGTCTAGATGTTGCCATAGCACTAGTTATAAGTAGCAACATAGTTGATGAGGTTGACAAAAGACATGCGTCCAGGTAGCCCATGCCAAATCCTCCCTGTTGATCCAGAGGATTTGAACCCTCATTGAAGCCATTTTCAATTAAGTCCCGTGCATCTATACCCCTTTTTATGCAGGATAGTACCCTATTTGCTCTTGAAACAGCTCAGTGACTGTGCACATGATCGCGATTTTTTTCAGTAATCCTAAATTTTTCTCTAATGAGTATCGCAAAATCTTGGATATAATACGCACGTTTTTACCCCCTTTCACCTTATGTGAAGTGGGGGGTGCATATTACACAAAAGTGAAAAAACAAACAAACAAAAATGCCCCCCTGATCACCCTTCCCCTTCCCAGCCTCGCCCACCTTAAAACAGTACATATCTGCCCCCCTTTCCATCATCAGACACCCTGAAATCCATGACCCCCATCTGGAGGCCGCTGTGACATTGAGGCAGTGGGCAGTATTTCTGCACTCACCACTTACCTCTGATTTTTTTTTTAAGTTTTCTTAGAGCCCACCTGTATAACCAGGATCCCCCTCTGGGGCAATGGGCGGCATTCTTGCATTCGTGCCCGCTTCTTCCACTCCTGGAACTCCTCTGTGCTTCTTGAGTGCCCTGTCGGGAGGTCTTGACAGGGCACTACCATAGATTCAATGCTCATGCGCATAAATAAGTACATAAATGAATGCTTGGAGCATGAACAATGACAAAAATAAATAAAAAACTGGGGATGGGAGATCTGCTTTTAAAGTTTCCTGTCCTAACTGCCGAGGTGAAGCCTCTCTCTCCCTGCATGCTTCTAAATGATGAACAAAGGGATCATCTGTGCACCAAATCCTGCCTTTTACAAACAAATAACCTATGACTTACTATAAATATAACAGTGGGGAATTAGTTGCATGTTTTTGGCTAAAGGCATGGTAAGCTCACCTGCCCCATCAAGGCACCCCAGATTCAGGCAAGTCCTTATCTGCCTACAATCTGTGAACATGTATTTTGTATACGGCAATTAAAAACAACTTTACCTCTACTGTGAACAAAACCCTTTTGAGGGAAATGGGGGAGGTATTAATACCTTCCCTAATCAGCTATGTACGCATCAAATCATTACATCTAAATGAGACCTGAAGAAAAAGGGCTGAGATATAAAATAAAGTATGTCTTTGTTCCTTATGTACAGCTGGTTTGCCCCAGAATTGCTCCACTTTTGATTGTACATATGACCCCACATGTTGTAAATAGCTATAAGGTGTATCAAACTTCACTTTAGTAAGTTTGGAACATTGTCTTGTAAGTTGACCTGTTGTTTACAGTTTATGGCAGATGAGAAAACCATATCAGGATAACAATTTTAAAACCTTGGATACAGAGACATTTCCAGCAGATTTGGCTCTAGCCTTCATGGGGTCAAATCATGGCCAGTTTATAGGGTTTTGGAAATTGTGGACCAAAAACATTTAAAAAAGAAAAAAGATAAGCGCTATATTCACCCTTAAGGATAAAGGATATAGTGATATCAACAAATATATTTATTAAAAATCGTATACATACATAAAAAATAAAATAAAACCAATATATATTGTGTACACACTCTGCATATAATATAATATTGTGGTGACTCGATTATACCGGACTGTCTGCAAGATGAGAAACCCTCAATAATGAACCTCCCGATATTCAAGTGGATCGGACTTCACCCACCTGTCGGTAAGTAAGTGAAGTGCCAAGCAACAATCACTGGCACAACTCCCTCACTTGACAACCATAGGGTAAAAATTCCCCTCCACATCTCAAGAGGTCCTTCAAGGGTTAACCCCTCTCCGTCCTGCCACACCAAACCGTGACACCTCTCCAAAATAATATCACAATAAGAATTTCTAGCACACAAAAAATACACAATCAATAAAACCGAAAGCACATGCAGGAATAAACTCTACACATACCTTCACATAGATCTAAATGGTACGCTGTGACATTAACCAAAATCTTGGTGATACTCTGTGATATATCTTCACCGTCAGGAACCCTATATTAGAGCTCTGTCGACAAACAATCACTCTAAGCACCATACATAATAACAAGTATTACTAATACAAACAATCATCCTATAAAAACAACAGACTCCATTAGTCCGCTGAATACTAAATTGTAACTTCCTGCATGTAACAAGACCTCAATCTGAAAGATACTTAAGTATCTATATGGTATCGATTCTTCTTCAGATCTTCCAAATGTATATCCACTTGTACACCATACATTTGAATGTCCAATAATAATCACAGACTGGGTTCTCTTCAATAAAACATTATTCACATGTACGCTCCCAACTCATCAATAGTCATGTCCAAGACAATTATTATCCCTAATCAGCTATGTACGCATCAAATCATTACATCTAAATGAGACCTGAAGAAAAAGGGCTGAGATATAAAATAAAGTATGTCTTTGTTCCTTATGTACAGCTGGTTTGCCCCAGAATTGCTCCACTTTTGTTTGTACATATGACCCCACATGTTGTAAATAGCTATAAGGTGTATCAAACTTCACTTTAGTAAGTTTGGAACATTGTCTTGTAAGTTGACCTGTTGTTTACAGTTTATGGCAGATGAGAAAACCATATCAGGATAACAATTTTAAACCCTTGGATACAGAAACATTTCCAGCAGATTTGGCTCTAGCCTTCATGGGGTCAAATCATGGCCAGTTTATAGGGTTTTGGAAATTGTGGACCAAAAACATTTAATCATTTTCAGGACACTGCACTCAAAAGTGTCTAAGAGGAGATGTCCCAGTTTAACCCATTTATCACAATTACATGCCAGATGCTTCCTATTGAAAAGTATTACATCGCAAAACATTATACAAAATGAAAAGGTTAAACAGCTCAGCGCATTATTAAAAGGTTTCCTTTCGGTTAGCAATGTATTATAGGTCTCTCAGGCGCCAAAGGGATTAATCACACAAAAGTCAGCGAGTCCTGATTAACGCCATAACTGATAAGAGCAAATAGAGCTACGGAAAAAAAAATGTATTGCAGAGAAAGAATAAAAAAGCAAACATTGGGGAATAGGAAATGTACTGAAATTCATCTATTCATTATCTGTGAGTTAGAAGCCACCTGTTTTTCGTAATTGTCTGTTTAAATGAAGAACTCTAAGCATAATTAAACAGCACATGTAGGCGGAACAGCCTTTCCAACATCAGCAGTTATTAATGGACATCTATATTGGAGCCCCGCACATTTCTAAGAGGCTAATTACAATGTAATGTTAGAGCTGGCAGTTCTGAAAAAATATTGCTTTGCTGCACTGGAATAAGGGGTCTATGTCATTATTATTGTAAGTGTTATTCCCCCTTTTATTTTTTTATAAGATTCCCGGAGAGACAGTGGATGTGAGAGAATAAATGTAACATTTCTTCTTCTCCACATTTGATGTGAGGTATAATTTCCCCTGTTTAGCTAATAAGATCAGTGAAATGTATTAGATGTGTAGTTACAGCAGCATTTCATTGTTATGATAGATTTCAAATTGCACATAACTACAGTAAAATCCAGAGCTCGTTTGTAGTGACGGATGCCTCAATTACATAAGAAAATGACAGCTTGCTGGCAATTAAACCTGTTCCACCTAAGAGAACAGGGACCTTCCTAAACAACTATTTTCTGTTATGTACAAGCAATAAAATCAGTGCACTGGGAAAACAGTCTAGCTGAGTGATAGCCATTCCTTACAATACTATTAGCATGCCATTATTCTGGCCTGTCACTACTCTTAACTTGTTCATCTTTACGTTCAAAATTGCCAGTTTGTTACTTTACCCCAAAATATGTTAAATAAATATAGAAGGGCTATTTATTTTCTGGTCATATCCTGTTAGCTTTCCCAATGTCCCCTTCAGAGAGGAGGAATTAGCTTGGGGTTATTCAGAGGTGTGGCAGGAAGAAGAGAGGACCATTTGCTTCTACAAGGAAGCTCCCATTTAGAATTGTGTCTGGTCCAGCAGGGGATGCTGGATTCAACCGTGGCATAAGGGCCGTTGAAAGACAAATGACAGGGGGCCCCTCAAGGGAGTCTGAACTTTATTGTAGGATTGGGGTTTCAGGAAAGTGGGTCAAGGTCCCAAGCTCTTCAAGGGAGTCAGTTAAGCTGACATTAGAAGAGAATCAGACAAGCAGTGCTTGGGTGTTGAATGTTTTGATCTTATTATTGCCTACTAAAGGAATAGTAGCCCTTTACTTTGACTTTACATATTTTCCAAGTACATCATATTAGGGATGGGTGAAGTTTTTCTCCTCAATAGCAAAACAGCACTATCCACCTTCTGAAAACAATGATAATAATTTATCTCCCCATATGTAGAGTATCCCCAATGTATTCCGTCTGTGCTAAAGTATACACGGGGTTCAGTTTATTCATGTTATCAATCTGAGAGACAGCTGTTGAATTTTTGATGCTAGCTAGTGTAGGAAAACAGGCAAGGAGAGGGAGCTGAAGTTGCTTGATAGAACTGGTGGCAGCCAGTTGTGCTGTGTGTGTGTGTAGTGAGAAAGGAGAGAGAAAAAAAACAACACAAGTTTTCTGACTGATAAGCAACAGAGTCAGATAGATATGTGGCGTGATTATTTCTACCTGAACAGACAGGTACAGCAAGATATATTGTTTTACTTATACACACTTACTCTGACATCTGCAAGAACAAGAGGGTCAAGCATAATACTGAGGTGTGGTGGTGCTTCAGCATCTGATGTGTGCTTTATCCTTTATTTGAAGCTGCTGATTCTGGAGCTATCTTGTACTATACTATAAATATTAAAACTACAATACCTGGAATAGAAAGATATTGAAATGTTGACACTAGCTACTGTAGTGTACGGTTTGTTCACACATTAGTGTTACTATCACTTTTAAGTCTACAATAATGGGAGAAGCATTCCATATAGCTGCCTACATGAATTGTAACACCAAGTCAGTTATTTATTTGTTTACTTGTAGTGATTGTCAAATACAATATGTGGGATGCACAATTCGCCCACTCCAGGAGCAACTTTGTGAACATCTCCACAAAACTGACATTGGCAATAGAGAGTCAGCTTTATCTTCTAGGCATACCTTAGATAGACATAGTGGTAACATAGCACTTGATAGATTTACTGAGATTGAAAGGGTTGTGGTTCCCCCCACATGAAGGCAATATTGTGGATCTGATTTCCAGCAGAGAAGCATATTGTATTTTTACACTTGATACCAGAATTCCAAAAGGATTGAACTCTGAGTGGGATGTCAGTAACATAATAACAATGATTGGGGACCTCTCTGGCACAGAAAGGGTTAACCATGCTAAATTCTGAGAGCTAGCACTCATTAAGAGAGCAGTGTAATGATTGTTTCACTTGAAAGGGCAATGCTAACAAGTTTCTTTGTTATTCACTGCAATCTGTAATATCGGAGGTGTTTTTTTTTTTTTACCAGCCAGGTCTTTTACATCTAATATGTGGCCAAAGCTGAGCCATTTAAGGAGGTGACATGAGAATCTCACTCTTTTATGCAGGGCAAGATTCTCATGTCGCCCTTTTCAACACAGCGACATGGGTAATGAGGTGTGTAGCAGCACAATCTTTCAAAGCAATGTTTTAAAAGGGTACCGGTATTTCTTTTATCCAGTCATGTTAGTTGATTGCTTTGGAGGAATGTTTTAAATATCTGTTGCTCAGATAACGTAAATGTCAATGTGTGAGAACCAATAGGTGCCGAAATGTGTTAGATTGAGAGTTTGTGTACTCTTTCTTTCCTGGTGTGAGCAACAATTTTAATTGCTGCTTGTAATAAAGAGATTTGTATTTTTAAGTTGCTGGTGTCATTCTATCCTTTTGACGAGTGCCGAGTACACATCATGTGGTATCTGCACATGTGACCTGGATCATCTTATTTCCTGGCACCATCGAGATTTGTCATCAGACTGGTGAGCACAACATCATTAACCCTCTGAGTTCCACACCTATAGCGCATTTATGGATTTTAGAGCTAGCCAGTAGGTCTCTGCATGCACCAAATACCCTGTATGGGTGTGATTTGTAGACAGTGATATTGACAGTGACAGTTAAAATGAAATACATATTTTTGACTGATAGGTGATAGAGATGGGCGAGAAATTCAATTCATACACCTGAGTAGAGTCTGTGGGTGGTTATGATGGAAACATAAATCATACATTATTTTCAGACAGAGAAAACACTGCTCCATACACAAACAGATTTGTTGGTTCACTTTTACAGTATTAAATGAACATTATCATCATTATGTTCAACCAATCATCTCCTTCATCATCATCCATATCACTGCTTCTAAATCTAACCTCTCCCAGTCACCCTCACTATTATTAGCTAAGCAGAAAAACACCTAATGCTAGTACTACAGGAGCAATATTTAGCCCCATAGTAGTAGCAGTAATAGTAGTAGTAGTAGTAGTCCCTCCAGAATCCCCCAGTCTCTGAAACCTCAAATATCAAGCCCCATAGTACTAGCAATAATAGTAGTAGTAGTAGTTACTCTGTAACCTCTCAGTCTCTGAAGTCTCTAAAATGAAGATATTACATCAATGATTCAAAGGGTAAAACATGTTGCCTCTGTAAAAAACATATGAGCAGGGGGAAAGAAGAATAATCTCTCGGCACATGCTCATTGAGATCCCACATGACACACAATAACAGTTCCGATTGGGAGACATGCCAGCAGCACATCAGACGTGCAATGACTACCAGTGGTAGAAGCACTCCCAAAAGTGTCTAGGGCTAAGGAGCACATAATAATAGTGTTGTAGGTGTCTCTGGCAGTAGGACAATGTTTTCCTCTGTAACAATAACACATATGTCTTCTACTGCTGCTGTTATGCAACTACAAAGCATGCGGGAGTATGCCATTTAATAACTTGGAGGTGACAAGAGCCATATAAAGTCTCTACACCCAGGTCTGCCACCACTACTAGTTTTGTTGTTAAAACAATTAAGTTACGCAGTTTTTCTATGTGCTGCCAGTCCACCCTTACTGGGTTCTTAGAAATTATGTGTTGTATCATCACTGGTATATTCTAGGCTGCAGTAACATTTCAAGAATGGCTGGGCAGAGTGGTAGAAGTAGGTGATTAGTGTTGTAGGCAAAGAATCTCAGCCTTCTATCAATTTTGTCAAGGCTTATCTTGCAAACAACTTTTCTTTCAGCTGTGGTTTTCTCCACTCCAGCCCTCAGCAGCAGTTGTATTGCGGTGAGAATTTTCACAGTCATAGAAAACATAGGCAAAAAATGTCAAGTTCTCACAGTAAATGTAATGGAGTTAGGGAAAAGGTAGACATTTTATGTATTTTCTATGGAAAAAGCAGCAAATTTTCATCCATCTTTACATAGTATGTACAGTCAAACAGCCTATATATTTAATTATTTATTTGTTCATCTTCACCTATTTTATGTCTCTGACAGTAAGCTCACTAAATTCCTGCTTACAGAGTTTTTTGGTCATTAGATTATCGAAGCAGGATGTAGAATAATGTTGCACACTCCCTGTAGCGTTGAATGCTCTAGCTTGTTTACTTGGTATATTTTTACATTGTATGTCTAGACCTACTTTCATGTTCCCTGATAGAAAGATCTCTGCAAACATATTCAGGGAGCTCACTGACAGGAACATAAAGGTATAAAAAAAATTGGTAAGGATTAAAAAAGTATAAGCAATTTGACTGCACATATTATGTGCTTGCAGAATATGTTAAGTGAAAATAAAGGACTACCATCCCTTTAACCCATTTAACATTGGTTTGCATGTATTCTGTCTTGCATTACACATCTGTTTCCACAAAGACTCATTTTAGTTAAAGACCCAGGAACAGACAGTTACAGGAGTAATTCACCCATTTGGGGGGATGGCATCCAGAAGATGTTTTCCCAACAATGAGCTGAGCCAAGGCACCTAAAGGATTAATTTACAGGTAACCAGGGTGGAGGTGTTACATTAAGGGCCAGCGTGGACGTCAAGATTTTGACATGGAGAATGATTCAAAGAACTCACTTTTGTAAACCCAGATGGTGTGTGGTGGAACTGAAAAACTGGACTTGGATAGCAGACTCAAGTTTGCAGCTTTCAGAGGCAAGTTGCACAAGTGCACTATGTCCACTGCACTTCCCCTCCCAAGGAGACTGAACACGGCAAAGAAGAGGTGGCGTTTAAATGAGACAGGCTGGGCAAGGACTCCCTTTTAAAAGTTGTACCCAGTGAATTTCCTCCCAACTGTTATATGAGTGAGAAGACAGAAAGCATCAGATGATTCTGGGGATACTAGTGCTTGCTCTGACTTAAACAGTGTCCTTGTCTGGGTAGAGCAAGAAAGCCTTCTACAAGTGTTTCCTGTGTGTAGCAGTGGCCTGACCAATGACTAAAATGCTCTGTTTGTGGGAGAATTGATTTGCTAAGAACCCAAGGTATACAGTTTAGCCTATTTTTCCAACCAACTAGGATCTTCCAAGAGATGGAGGCACCTGTAACTATCCCTGGACCTACCCAAATACGTCTGCACCCAACAGATTGTAAATTAAGTGGGATTTGATTTGTAGGGTCTCCAATACCCTGATGTGGAAGAGGAGTCATGGACCATGTGAAGACCAAGTGGACAACTGATGAAAGTATCCATATGTCAGTATCTAGGAATCCCAATGAGTCCCTATCATGAACTGGCCACTAATGCCTACCTACAGTGTAAATATATGGGCACTGGAGAGTAATGGGATTTGGGACTACACACAGTGTAACCTTATTGGCTGAAAGAGGAAGTACAGTGCAAAAGGAACCCCTGGCATTATTCTTCCTGAACATTGTGGTAAATATTAGGAGAGACTGCATGGTGTTGGAAGAGGTCTTAGAATATTGCACTGGACTGGTGATATATAGCTTAATCTTTCTCATGCATTGGATTGTATGGTGATCCCCAGATAGAGTTATAAATATTGTATTACTGATTGAGTTAAACTGATTAAAATTAACATGTTCTGTTATGGAGTTTAATTTAAAAGCAGGAATGTAACAGTATTTTCTTTATCAAGATGTGTGATTTTATGTTGTTCTATACCTTGAATTGTTCCTACAATATTGATGGGTACCCCCTGAGGTATTTCTTTGCTAGCATTCAAGAGATTCATTTTTAATTACTTTCCAATAAAGGAACACAAAAACTATCTTTATTTGTGAATCAGAATAAACAGGAATTTATGTTGTTTTTCAGTTGGTGACATACCTCAGATAGTTAATCCACCAGCTGTAGAATCTGCTCAAACCACAAGGTCGCAGGTTCTAGTCCAGACAAGGTCAACTCAGCCAGTCCCCCTTCTGAGATGGATATACTTGAAATGTGAGAGACAAAGCAATGCGTTGAGTACCCCTCTGGCACTCAAAGGGTTAACTGCATGGGGCACTAAATGTCGGATTTAGCTGTGGAGGCATAATGTCAGATATACAAGGCACTATATATTGAATTTAGCTAGGGGGGCATAATGTCGGATGTACAGGGCACTAAATGCTAGATTTAGCTGGGGGGCATAATGTTGGATGTACAGGGCACTGTATGTCAGATTTAGCTGAGAGGGGGCAGCATGTCTGATTTATAGGATGTTCGGCAGCATGGGGAACATCACCATTGTGTGTTAGCTCCACATACAATGCCTGCCACCCCAAGCATTCATCCCTTGCCCAGGCAGTGCCCATGGGGATTTGTGGCTAGCAAGGGGAAAAGGTTGGACAGGGTCAGACAGTGTACATGGTTATCTGTGGCTAACAGTGGGCAAGGGAACAATCTGGGGGCCAAGCAGTGTATATGGTGTTCTATGGCTACCAGTGGGCATGGGAACAAGGCTGCGGGGCAAGTGGTAGCCACAACTCCTCACAGATGCTGCCTGACCCCCAGCCTTGTCCTCTTGGGAGTGTACAACATGTATCATATATGATACAGAGCTAAGGGGATAATTGTGTAGTACTTGGTGTACTTGTTTTTAACCCTTTGAATGCCACAGGGGTGAGCAAAGTACATACCTATGGTACTCAAAGGGATAAGGGAGTGATATTTTCCATGGTGCTTAAAGTATCCTCTCCACTCCCCTACTGGCCAAGCAGGGCAGCAGAGAGAATGCTCTTAAACTTCAGAATTGTCATAGTGTTGGTGATGTGTGAAGGGAGGAAATCCCTTCCACAATTACAACAGTTTACAACCCTCCCTACTTTTGATTGATTGAGGGCTGTTACTGCGTAGGAAAGTACAGGGAGATACCAACTTTGCCAACCTCAGGTAGGCGAAGTTAAGGCTGTGAACTCCGACAGCAGAGGCTGCTATTGGAGTTTAGTGAATGTGTCTAAGTGCCACATTAACATATCAACATACCCCTTTGCATATGAAAGGGTCTCATTATCCTGCATTTCATCACATCAACAATGGCCTACTTCCATATGGAAATTAAGCATAATGACTCATTTCCATACGGAAATAGGCCATTATCGATGTGATGAGTGGAAATTCATAAACCTGTCGGATGAATGTTGATGTAGGCAGATTTTTGTTGGACTGATGGTGATGTGATGTTGAAGACACTTTAGTGAATACTATCATTGTGCCTTAGACACTGTTCTGAAAGGACATCAACATTTTCAGCCCTCTTCAAACTTTAGAGAATCTAGGCCCAGGAGTTATGGCTTAGTAATAGAGAACCTCTCAGTGGGCCAGATTCTATTTCAGGTGCTAAATGTTAACACCCATTTTATCAAACATTTTCCTATGGAAGTCTATGGGGAAAACTGGAGATAAAATCAGAGATAAAATTAGCACCTGTATTAGAATCCAGCCCAGTAACTGTAATGACACAACTTGTTTAACTGTGGTCAGGTGTATGTGGTGCTTGGTGACAATTCTTCTAATCATGGCAACTCCCTCACTTCACTGTATCACAACCCTAAAAGCTCAGTTCAACAGATGATATCCTGCCCCTAGTATTGGTCCTGCAATGTAACCTTGTTTGTCATGAAACCTATTATAGTACATTTATCCCATAAAGCCAAATTAACTTAGCTTTAACATACGTGTAATCATTGGTCAAAGAATGCCTTTTTTGGTTGGGGGATGCCAAACAAACAAAACAGCCTCACGAAACTGCTTAGAATAGGGGTGGGCAACCTGCAGGACCCCAATTGCTGTTGGTCAACAGTATCTTCACTGGTCAGCTGAGGATGGGAATTGTAGTCCAACAACAATTGAAAACCAGAAGTTTCCCTGTAGTTATGTCCCTGTACTCCTGGCTGGGAACCTGGTTTCTTTGATTAATGAAACACTAACACTGGACAAGATGATAGTTTTGATAAATATTACTTTCCAGATGAAACTTCGTAATAAGATAATTATTCTTCAGCACTGGATTTCAGATTGGTGTCTATGAAATATAGGTCAAGAAGCATGACCTCCATGTGATAAATCATTCTACAGTATGCACATGCACAGGATTTAGCATACATATTAAAATTTAAGTTAAATGCAATTCTTTCCTAAAGCATCTCTGACAGATTGCAGTAATTTGGCAAAGATTACCTACATTAATGATAATAAATATGCCTAATTTAAATGCGTAAATTTAATTTTTGTTTGTGATAGACAAGATAAAAATAGAGCTGAGGACACTGGGGACAGAAAAACTTAATGGAAAAATTTTGTAGATTATTCACAGCTAGAAATCACAAGCTGCCAACTTTAGCAATGGGTGGGCTATGGGTAGTTATTTGTAAAATGTCATTAGATTTGGTGCTTTGTATTAAATTAAAATATTATACCGTAAACAGAAAGGAAAGGGTTATTGTTGAAACTGCATGTAATATATTATTTCTATACTATTACTACCCAGAAACAGTATGTATTTGGATTATGGAATGGAGATATAAAAGTCCTGCATACACAACAGTGGATATCTCATTAGACAGACTAGACCACCACCTAAGGCAGAGATGCCCATATCTGCATTCAGGGGATGTAAACAGACCAAGAAATAAAAGAGGAATACACTTTTCTACTGGACAACTGGGGGATTGTTCATTCAAAAATTATTATAATTCAAAACTATTTTTTTTTATTAAACTGCAGTTTTCTATTGCACTTATCACGTGATGCTGTTGCTATCTCTTATTATGGAGATCCACAGTTTATGACTCAAGCTCCCCCACAGAGTGAAATATATATATATATATATATATATATATATATATATATATATATACAGGGCTCAAAATTTCCACTCGCCACTAGCCAAAGGCAAGTGAAAATTTTGCCCTGGCGAGTAGAAATTCAGCCCTGGTGGGTATGTTTTGGCTTGCAGTGGAGAGTAACTTTTCAGGTCTGGCTAGTAGCAAAGGACTTAAAATTATAACCCCATATACACACACACACACACACAAATGGTAGAGGGAAGAAGCACTCCCTCAGAAATGATGTTACTGCCCAGTTGCACAATCCCAATAAAATAGAAAATAATAGAAAATATAGAAATAAGGGGCAGCACTCGTATATACAGGGGGTAGTGGGCACTCTCCCACTTGTCCGGGTGCTACTTGTAATAAATTGCATATAAAAAATGAGTCAATGGTGAGGTCACAAAAAAACAAGAGCACTCACAGGACTTATCAAAATACTTAAATTGGTGTGTATTTATTCATCACTCTGAGGGCCTTCAAGACAACCAGAACCAAACAACTAATGACCTTATATATAGTGTGTACTGCAGAACTGAACCAAAAGCCAGAAGGAAGGGGTTAGTGACATCCGTCTGTGTGATGTGACCCTCATCAGCTAACCAAGTAGAAATAGTAACCCCGAATGTGCCGATTCCAATAGTAAAAGCAATTAGGAGGGTCAGAAAATACAGCCCTGCATAAAAAATGCATCCCCATACTGATGTGCACATATCTACAGTGTAGCAAGCAAATTAGTGGATAAGTAGAGGTCTAATAACTGTAATATTCATCTCTACAAGTATGAAGCTTAATTAGATCACAGAGTGCGACTAGCATATACAGCATCCCATTCTGCTCCCACTCTCAAGCTCATAACTGGCAGTCCTAATGCCAACTGGTCTCATTCAGACAAAATTAGATATAAGGAAAGGTCTGAATATAAATGTCCAACCAGCTGCTGTAGATACCATGAATCCAAATCATGTGGCTTACTAATAAATAGTGTTCTGATAAGAAATGACCAATGCAGACAACACTGAGTTCTAGTATAAGGCGATGTAGTAGAAAAAACATATTAAATCCTCCTCCCAGTGACAGTTATCAGATCCAAGGTTTGGCCTGGGATATGGCACTGACATAGTACATCAAGAAAACCATTTCAAAGCACTTGAAGATTGCTCTTGGGTTTAGAGTTATGATGCATTGACTAAAGATGGACTAGATACCCCTGGCTGTACATGAGCTACCCATGGTAGGCAACGTGGACTCCTATTGTGGGGTTCAACCAATAACTGAAATGAGTGACAATCTGATCTATATGTATGTATATATATATATATATATATATATATATATATATATATATATATATATATATATATGGAGAGAGAGAGAGAGAGAGAGAGAGAGAGAGAGAGTTAAGATTGTAGCCGTATTAGTCCAGTGATGTAGACGTAAAATAACAAACAAAATTAATATTTTGTAATACCTTTTTTATTGGACTAACAGAATTATGGATTAACAAGCTTTCAGGATAAACTCCCTTTCTCAAGTCTAAAGCATTTCTGAAAACAATGACACAGAATTCACAGTTAAAACAGTTAATACAGTTAATACATTGAATTCAAAGCTGTGTTGTTTGCTGAGGTTAACACAGCGGGACTGCTGATAAGACAAGGACCAACATAAAATCCACACTCTTCTTGCAGAGGGTTGTAAATACCCTGTGCAAGGCAGAGTTGGGGGGGAGGGGGAAGAGAAAGAGAAGAAAATTACAGAAGATGGTATGGGAGGGGAGAGAGTTAAGAAAAGATTGCACATATTAAGAATGCTACAATGCTAACAATAAAATATGAGCATGCAGGCCTATATACAACTTGTGCCCATATAGGTAGATATATACACATACACATACGTACACACATACCTATATATATATATATATATATATATATATATATATATATATATATATATACACATACATATGCACATACACACACATACTCATACATACATCCATAAACATATATATGCATATACACATATACACATGTGTACATATACATACATACATATATACATATACATACACATACATACACAGCTCTTATCACATCCTCCCACTCCCGCCTACAGGACTTCTCCCGTGCTGCACCTGAGCTGTGGAATTCCCTCCCCCGCCCCATCAGACTCTCCCCCAGCCTTCAAATCTTCAGACGCTCCCTGAAGACTCACCTCTTCAGGGAGGCCTATCAACTGCCTCCATAAACATCATCACCAAGATTCACCCCTTGCACGGACTACTGCACTCAACAGCACTTCTCACTCCCACCCACTGACTGGCAGTTCATGTGGCAGGAGGCACTTAAACACAATAGCACTTACTCCTTCTGTATCAAACCTACCTTCCTCTAGACTGTAAGCTCTCACGAGCAGGGCCCTCTGATCCTCCTGTTCTACACATCTGATTGTACTATTTAATACCTCTGTATGTCTATTCCCCAATTGTACAGCGCTGCGGAATTAGTTGGCGCTATATAAATAAAGAATAATAATAATACATACACACACATACATACATATACACACACATATACATGCAAATACACATATACACACATACCCATACAACAGGGCTTATAATTTTAAGTCCTTTGCTACTAGCCAGACCTGAAAAGTTACTAGCCACTGCAAGCCACAGCATACTCACCAAGGCTGAATTTCTACTCGCCAGGGCTAAATTTTCACTTGCCATTGGCTAGTGGCGAGTGGAAATTTTGAGCCCTGCCATACAATATATCTATATACACACAAATATACATGTATATAGCATATACACATATACATATACATATAAACACATACGTATGGACACACACACATATACATAAATGCATATACCTAAATACGTACACACAATATGTAGGAATGCATACTAAAACATATATCTATACATAAGTACCTATATATATGTACTAGTACATATACATATTTGTACATAAACACAAACATACATGCATGAATACTGCTGCAGTACAGGAAGAAAAAATTCTCTACACGGGTACCACTTGTAGTCACCTACAACCCAGCTCTTGAAGAAATATGGAAAATTATTAAAGATCTACAACCAATGCTAGCAGAAGATGAGACTCTGAAAAATATCTTCTATGAAACCCCCATTTTGGCCTTTAGACAACCACCAAACCTTCAACAAAAACTAATCAGCAGGAAACTACACACCAATGAGAAGAATACAGAAAAAGGCACCAGACAATGCAAGAAACCTCACTGCAAACTATGCCAGCACATATGCCCAGACAATAAAGCCACCCACAACAAAACCTACAGCATTAAAGGATCATACTCCTGTACATCTAGCAATGCAGTATATATGATACATTGCAACAAATGCCACCTAGGGTGCTACATTGGGGAAACCACTCAGCAATTAAATGGCAGAATGAACATGCACAGACACTCTATCAAACATCACAAAGAAGTTTCCTACTGCACCTCTGTGGGGCACCATTTTACCCAGCCTGAAAACTCAATTAAGGACCTAAAATTCAAAGTGCTCAAAGGGAAATTTAGAAATACCCAAGAAAGAAACACTTTTGAAGTCAGAATGATTATATTTTTTAACAGCAAGAATAGAGGACTAAATATTGATTTGGGTTTCCTATCCCACTATCAACATTTCATGTGACCCCTCTATCATTATCTTACTCTTCATATATATCCACATGTTAACATACATTCTAATGCCAGGTTTCATATTATGATTAACATATTAAGTATACGTACTGACATATGCTTTCCCATACTCTTATACATGCAGGCGTATATATATATGTGGGTAGACTATTCTATATGCATATATGGGTTTATGTGCATGTATGTACATGTGGGCATGCATACATGTATGTATGTGTTTATGTATATATACGTATATGTGTATGTACTAGTACATATATATAGGTACTTATATATAGATATATGTTTTAGTATGCATTACTACATATTGTGTGTATGTATTTAGGTATATACATTTATGTATATGTATGTATCCATACGTATGTGTTTATATGTATATGTGTATATGCTATATACATGTATATTTGTGTGTGTGTGTATATAGCTATATTGTATGGGTATGCGTGTATATGTGTATTTGCATGTATATGTGTATGTGTATATGTATGTGTGTGTATATATATATATATATATATATATATATATATATATATATATATATATGGGTGTATGTATGTGTATGTATATTTCTACCTATATGGACACATACATATACTGCATGCCCATACTGGATTGTTGGCATTGTAGCATTCTTAATATGTGCAATCTTTTTTTAACTCTCTCCCCTCCCATACCATCTCCTGTATTTTTTTTCTCTTTCTCTCCACTCCCCCCCCCCACACACACACACTCTGCCTTGCACAGGGTATTTACGACCCTCTGCAAGAAGAGTGGGGATTTTCTCTTGGTCCCTGTCTTATCAGCAGTCTCGCTGTGTTAACCCCAGCAAACAACACAGCTTTGAATTCAATGTATTAACTGTATTAACTGTTTTAACTGTGAATTCTGTGTCCTGGTGCTCAGAAATGCTTTAGACTGGAGAAAGGGAGTTTATCCCAAAAGCTTGTCAATCCATAATTCTGTTAGTCCAATAAAAAAGGTATTACAAGATATTAATTTTGTTTTTTATTTTATATATATCTATATATATATATATATATATATATATATATATCTATATATATATATATATATATAAAAAAAGAAGTTGTATCACTACTATGATATCCAGAGAAGGCACACGCAGGTCTTAATAAAAGTCTATATTTATTTCAATCAAAATAACATAAAATCAACGTTTCGACCCACTAATGGGTCTTTATCAAGACAGTAATAATGTAATACTGAAGCAAGTGCACTTATATACCTCAGAAAACACATGTGAAGAAAGCCAGCGTGTATACCTCCAGCTATTGAAGACAGCTAAAATGACAGCTCTATGGTGCCGTAGTATTACTTCTATCCAAAGAATCATAAAATATGAAAAAACATGAACATATGCACTAATAAGTTTAATGCATATTAGGATCGAATCTACATAGGAAAGTCCTTATTAATGCATGCTCTAATAGTTATGGATCATAACATAATTACATAAAAGGAGTCTTTACAGGGATCCGACTCCTTGTCAAGGTGGTAGCGACACCTAATTATGTGCCAAGTATATAAAAGTAAATCTGTTTGGTCCCAGGTCATTTAGGAAAGTCAAAAGTGTATGGAAAATTCCTATACCACGAGATGTTTGAAAGAGATCCTCCTGTGACAAAATGAAGAAGTACGGATGCAATTGCGCCATTGTTCGCTCACGTATTCTTAAACACTGGTGTTTCTTAGTGCATAGATGAATCATATACAATGCAATATAGATCTCTCGTACTCAATTCGTTGGGCTCTACTCAACCTGCTAATAAGCAGAGTCCAGGAGTTCTATTATAGGAAGAGAACGAGTCAAAGCACATTTGTAATACACCATAGGCACCCATTACTCATCCTGTAATCATGTCTCATATTAACACACTACATGTTTTGCAGCTCCCCTGGGCTCTACTTTTCCTGCTTTTTAGCAGAGGATAGGAGTCCTATTATAGGGAACACAAAATCATAAGTGCAGTGTTCTTTAGACCTGGACTTATCCTCAGGTTATCCAAAACAAAAAAATCTTGCATATAGTTTCAATAGCTGAAAGATGGATGCAGAAAAATCAGATGTCAAATCCGTCATTTATTGGGATGATTCCCAACTACAAATATGAGTGAAACGATATCTGTTCATTTAGACCTTTTGGAGAAATTGTATCCAAGTACATAATCCATTTGCATTCCTTCTGTAGAAGTTTTTTAGCTCTATCACCTCCTCTTGGTAGGGGTGGTACACAGTCAATAGCCATATATCTTAATGATGGCAACATATGATGATTTTCTGCAAAATGGATTGCCACTGGTTGATTTTTAACATTTTAAGACAGTTTAATCCCTGGATTCATTAATGCTTCTAGTGCAGCTTTAATCGCTGCCCTATGATTTCCCATCCTCTCCTTGAAAGTTGTTGTGGTTTTCCCCCATGTACATAAGTCCGCATGGACATATAATAATGTAAACTACATACTGTGAGTTGCAGCTCAATCAATAACAGATTGGTATTTTAAATCCTTTATATGGATGGTGAAAGAATGTCCCACACCCAGGCACCCTGATGAAGGTCCCTGTTGGGGACCAAAAACGTTTGGGAATATGGAACTGAAGTTTTGAATAAATATCATCTTTCATCTTGACCCTTGAGCATGCCGTCTCTTCACTGCAGCCCAGGCTGAGTATATTTTATATATGTATGTGTATATATATATATATATATATATATATATATATATATATATATTTTTTTTTTTTTTTTTTTTTTTTATTTATTTATTTATTTTTTTGCTAGGATGCGTCGCTCACTGTGTGCGTAACACGGACACAGAGAGCAGTGCCTCATAGCAAATTGCACATGGCTCCCCAACGTTGGTGGAGGGGAAAGAAGTGGTAGAGTGGCATGCTACAGGGATCACTGCAATGCTGCTGATGCCCCCCTCCCCCGTTGCCATGCGGAGGAACAGAAGAGCTGAGTGTCAGGCTGCATCTTCTGCCCACAGGCACCTGGGCACCAGCTCTTCCACGTGACCCACTCTGTCTGCACCATGCCCAGCCATTACATGCATGGCGGCTCTGTCACTGCAGCCCTGAGGTCCTCATCTGACTAGCACCCGGGCACCAGCCCTCACACCTATACCAATGGGCTTTAACCTAGTATGCATATATATATATATTTTGCAGTGTCTGGCAAGGCTCACATTGCCAAGTGACCTTCTCCAAAGCACTGAAAAGCAATGTCATGCAGATGCGTGTCTAGGACCTATGGGGTTGAATAATTGTGTAGTCAAACACTGCTGCATGGCACCACAAGGGGAAGTATGGGTGATTACACTTTTAGTCAAGATGGTATTTTCCCTGTTCAGTCACCATCTTCATGTCCATTATATAGAAAAATAATATTGTAGGGCAATGCTGATGTCGTTTTACCATTTAAAATTAATAATAACATTTTTTTTACCTAGCCATACATTCTTAACCCTTTCACTGCCAAAGGGGTATGCCCTTCTCTATAGCACTGAAAGGATTACAGGAGAGAAGCTGGCTCCAAAGAGAGCTATAGCAAAATGCCATTATTGCCAACCTCAGGTTGCCAGTGTTGGGAGTGTGAACTCTGACAGCAAAGGCTGATCTCGGAGCTTAGCGCATGTGACAAACAGCCTAATTAACATATAAACACACCCACATGAATATGACAATGGCTTACTAACCTGCATTTCCATATGCAAATGAGCAATTGTTGATGTAGTGAATGTGAAATCGTAAAGCTGTCAAGACATGGCGGATTCATGGCAATGCTGGAGATGAGCCAAAGCAAACTACAGGAAACAAGCCAAACTCTGAGAAAATGTGTCTTGCAAGGCACATAAACCCTTAGTAAGTAGATTAAAATAGGAATAAGCACATTTTCTGTTCATTCCCAAGGTAGGTACATGTACAATTTGTCAATTAGTAAATACTGTTAAACATGTAATATTGCTTTCCAATTCTTGTTACTAACTGATTACAGACCTTACATTGTGAAAAATAGCTCCAAAGTTAAAGGCTGAGGAAACAAAAAGCTAATATTTTGAATTGACAATGCTGTTACAGGTTCCTTCAAGACTAGCCAACCATACTTAGTAGATCAGGTGTTAAATAGACATTTAAAGTGATGTTGAAAATAATAGATGCTATCACATGTATGATGTGGTTCTGAAGCAAACCAGCTGCACCAAAAAGAATAAATACAATTTCCCATTGATATAAATCAGTTCTTCTCAATTTGTTCTGCTCAAGTCACCCCAACACGCAATCCGGAGCTTTCGGTGCATCCCTAGCACATGTAATTTCCATAAATAAACATTTTAAACTCAATATTCACATTTTTGTCAAAGTCTTCATAGAAGACATGGGGCACCCTAAGCTGATGTCCCTGGCACACAAAAGTGCCACGGCACCCTGGTAGGGAACCACTGATTTAAATGGTCTTGAATGCTAGACAAGTTTCCAAGCTTCTCTATCATTCAAGGGGTTAAAGTCCCATTTACATCAATGGAAAACTGCATTTATTCCTTATGGTGCACTGCTTTTTCAAAGTATATCAGCTACACTGAATGAACCTCATGAAAACAATACCATATTAAAGGAAGAATTTGAAAGTACTTAGTTCTGAGACTGAGTATTTTTTAATTTGCAAAATGACTGCCCATTAAAAAACGTTATTTAACGTTAATTTGTTAGCAACCTATATAATAATTCTCTAGGATGTTTGTCAGAAGCCGTCATGTGCAGTACAGACTGCACACGCTGCAATCATACGCAGTAGAGAGTGCCAGCGCTGCAGTCATGCGCAGTACAAAGTGCCTGAATGCGCCACAGCTGATATGGAGCGGGGCACTCTGAATTCGGACCAGAGTCCTCTCTGTGCACCTTCCTGGGACCAAGCGGTCCCAGGAAGGTGTGCAGAGAGGACTCTGGTCCAAATTCAGAGTGCCCGCTCCGTATCAGCTGCGGTGCATTCGGGCACTTTGTACTGCGCATGACTGCAGTGCGGACAGTGAGCAGCGAGGCTCCGGGCACCAGCCGAGGCTGCTGGGTGGCACTGTGGCCCGTGTACACGGGCTTTTAAACTAGTTTTGAATAAAATGTCAATGGAGGAGATGCACAAAGGTGTGATAAAGAAGTGATAAAATGGAGATGACTTCTCCAGTGATATCATTTCTCCAATTCCCATCTTATTCTATGGAGCCAATGCACTAAGATTTCTCCAACTCTGGGGATCTTAGTGCGTTGGCTCCAAAGAATAACATAGGAACTGGAAAAGTGATATCCCCGGATAAGTGCTCTATGCTTTATCACCCATTTATCACTCTGACTTGCATAACCCCCTAACATTTCTCTAGTAATTTATGAGTACACAACAATATATAACTTCTTTATTGTAGTCAATTGTAGTCAGGACACAGACTATATATTGTTGCATATTTATTTTCAAAACATACGCCACTTAAAGAAAGTTGGCCGTACTGCAGTCATGCGCAGTACTGACTGCCCTAACACACCGCGGCTGATACTGAGCGGGGAACTCCACATTCAGACCAGAGTCCCACCCCACTACGCATCAGCCGCTGCTCGTTCGGACAGTCAGTACTGCGCATGACTACAGTGCGCGCAGCCATCTCTACTGCACATGACGGCTTCTGACAAACATCCTTAGTGAATTATAATATAGAATGGGTATTTTTCTTTGTATTTGTTCATACATATGCATCTTTAACACTCTGAGTGCCAGAGAGGCATCAAATGCATTGCCTACCTATCTGGAACTCAGAGGGTTGATTTGTAGTTATGATAAGCCTGGCAAAAAAGATTCCATGCAGCAAATAACAGATAAACGGGACATCCATAAATAGGATGCAGAAAAAAAATATCTGCATTCAGGCACCAATAACAACTAGATAAGGCTTGGAGATCCAGTATCAAAACAAAAAGCAATCCTGCTCTGCTCCATACAAATGAATTACATCTGAGCCATGTGCATAGCATTCATTATAACAACCATATTAATATATTGGAAAGTTGTGTTATCTAGGTTCCATGAATTTAACAGTAGAGGGTGAGAGCAGATCTCTATAAAAATGTACTGTGGATATATCACAGTTTTTGAGGTCCTCAGCCACTCACTGTAGGCGATCCCATTTGAAAACAGGCCAAGTTAAGGCCTGACAGAATTAGATAAGCATAACTTTTAATATAAAGCATTCTGTAAGCATAAACATAGTAACATAGTAGATAAGGCTGAAAAAAAGACATGCGTCCATCAAGTCCAGCCCATGCCAATAACACCCCTGTTGATCCAAAGGAAGGCAACAAAAAAGCCCCCTGGAGCAATTTCCAATGTAGTCCCAAGTGTGTGTGTATGTGTGTGGGGGGGGACTATTCCTTCCTGACTCCAACTGGTAGTCAAATAGTTCCCCGGATCAATATCCTATTTGCTTTGAAGCCATCTGTCATAATTGTTAATATTGTTCTGTGCTAGATAGGCATCCATTGCTTTTTTGAATGCAGTTGCATTATCTGCAAGCACAACATCCCGAGGCAAAGAATTCCATAGCCTTACCGCCCTTACTGTAAAGAATCCCTGCCTATGTTTTAGTCGAAAGTGCCTTTCCTCAAGTCTTAATGGATGACCTCTTGTTCTTAGCTCAGCTCTTTGCATAAATAATTCATTGGATAGTTCTTTGTATTGACCTTGAATGTATTTGTAAACGGCAATCATATCACCCCTTAGACGTCTCTTCTCTAATGTAAACAAACCCAGTTTGGCTAGTCTCTCTTTGTAACTCAGATACTCCAATCCCTTTATCAGTTTTGTTGCACGTCTCTGCACCTTTTCCAGTTC
The DNA here is from genome assembly GCA_037306005.1 of Rhinophrynus dorsalis. NCBI lineage: Eukaryota > Metazoa > Chordata > Amphibia > Anura > Rhinophrynidae > Rhinophrynus > Rhinophrynus dorsalis. Next base: position 143,235,322 of record CM074725.1, on the reverse strand, counting down.
AGTAATGTCTTTTTTTAGAACAGGCGCCCAAAATTGTACTCCATATTCTAGATGAGGCCTAACTAAGGATTTATACAGAGGTAGGATAATATTAGCATCCCTTGCTTCTACATCTCTTTTTATGCAGGCTAGTACTCTATTTGCTCTTGCAGCAGCTGAGTGACTCTGCACACTGCTGTGAAGTCTATTGTCTATCAGTACTCCCAAATATTTCTCTAATGAGGATTTCACAAGTTGTTTCCCATTTAGAGTATATGCAGCAAGTTTGTTTCTACAACCCAAATGCATAACCTTACATTTATCTACATTAAATGTCATCTGCCACTTTTCTGCCCATTCACTTAGTTTATCTAAATCCTTCTGTAGGGAAAAAACATCCAGCTCTGTATGTATTTCCTTACATAGCTTAGTGTCATCAGCAAAGATTGAGATGCTACTTTCAATTCCCACTTCTAGATCATTAATTAACAAATTAAAAAGCATTGGGCCCAGGACTGAACCCTGAGGCACCCCACTTATAACCGTAGACCAATTTGAAAAAGTTCCATTTACAAAAACTCTCTGCCATCTATCGTTTAACCAGTTCTTAATCCATGTACAGATAACACTGCCCAAACCGAAGCCTTTTAATTTATGCAGTAACCTGTTGTGAGGCACTGTGTCAAAGGCTTTTGCAAAATCCAAGTAAACTACAGCAACAGCAATTCCCCTGTCCAAACTACTACTCACTCTTTCATAAAATGCAAGTAAATTAGTCTGACATGACATAGTCTGCCATATGGTATGGTGAGATGTAATAGATAGGTCTTGCCTAAAATGGGATGCCTTAGCATGACAAACAAGCTTAGACATATTTGGTCAAACCGTGAGACAAAACCTACTGTAGTTTTCAACTGTGTGTTAATTTGGGGGTTCTAATGTATCCTATGCACAGTATTCACTTATAAATAATTTTTATGAGGAGGAGCAGGAGTATTATTATTATTATTTTTAAAGGGATAGTAATGTTTCGCAATAAAAGCATCTCCAATTAATCTTCATAGTATTTGGGACATGAAGAGTGTCATGTCCATACTGTCAGAATTCTAGTTCAAGAATAAATGAATTATATTGTCTCCCCTTCCTGCCTCTTTTACCTAGTGCAAGCCACCTCACCTCAGATGTGGAATCTGGTTGCTTGACCAATCAGTTTGCAGCAAGGAACAATCTTTTAACTGTAAGCATAAGGAAAACCCTGCCCCCCCCCCCCGACAGATTTTTCAAGTTTTTTCTTATGCTCACTGAAGATCCACCTGGACAGTCTTGCTGCTCTGAGGTGAGCAGTGTTACATCAGTAAAAGGGGCGGGAGGGGGACAATGTATCATTCAATTACTCTTGAACTGCAAATCTGATATTGAAATAATACTTAGCATGGCCCAAATACTATAAAGATTAATTGAAGCTACTTTTATTGTGAAGCATTACTATCCCTTTAAACTGAGGATTGTAGGGGCCCCTCATTCCTTGTTGCTCTCCATATATTGTTCACTTATGTTCCCTTTTTTTAGATGTATTCTATACACACACTAGCAGCTGCTGCACGGAATTACCAGTGGCATTCATCGATCCATGCACATTGAGGAGAACCGCTGGAACTCTGATGATGATGAGTCCCACTGTGAGTTAGATTTTATATAAATATATACACTATACATAGTATGGTGTTTTATTGCTGTGAACTGGTTTTCCTTTTCCTGAGTGCCTGGTACAGAGCCCCGATAAAATGCACATTATTACTACTATTACTGTGCTCACGTTTAATTGTGGATTACAGTGAGTTTGGTATTTCCAGTGCTTAAAAATATTTAACAAAATTCAGAATTCAGTACATGTTTTTCTTCTTCTTCTTCTCCATCTAATAACATTATAACATGAATTTCCAAAAGATACAGGATGGGAGGGATCATGCCTTAGCCCTTCAACTGATCACTCAACATTTAGGCTTAGGTTTAAAGTATTAGGGACTAAATTTTTCTTAAACTTCCTGGAGTCTGTTTGATCTGCAATAACACCTGAAAGAAGATAAGTTGTCCAACCTTGTTTCCATTAGAGAGGTCTGGATCCATAAGGTTATCCACTTTACTTCCAGATAAGTAGAGGGAAGATTCCACTAAGTGTATTAAGTGCGATAATGATCTGCCTTGTTAGAGTAACTCTGATGAGGGAGATGGATATTTAAAATGAGGGGAGAAGTGCAGCAATAGGATAACAGTTACACTAGGAAAAAAGGCAAAATCTGGCTCAAACTGATTCTCATTGTAGGTCCACAAACACCACTTTTATGTGTACGACTATGTTCACAATGATAGAGTCAGTATAACGCTGATGTCCTCACAATGTCACCCATGCAATACATAGAAGGGAAGTCTGGTTGGGCTGTTCAGATGCAAGAACCCTGCCTCACATGAACACAGCTCAAAACAGCATTCTATAATTTTCCCACATCAAAAGACAAATGAATCCAAGTTGCAGCAGGGATTATCTACACTATAGTCTAAGGTGCCACCATGCAGATTCTGCACACTGCCAACACTGGCAGAAATTCTCCTATGAATGTCAAGTCCATGTTAGCATTAGCCAGTCATGTTTGGCTGACACTAATGTGGGATGATCACCAGGTGAAAACAAATCAGTTCAGGTAGATTGAAAGGGTGACTAGAATACAACAGCAGCATCCCAGCTGTGTTCTAATCACCATCTGAAACAGTCATCAAGGTAATGTAAAATTGCCTGTTTTACTAGGAAACAACAGACGCTAGCAAGGGCCTGAGGCTATAAGGATAGTGAAGAAACCCAAATGTCATGGATTACTTTGTTTGGTACACTGGTGTGATGGATGCCTCGTGCCAGACTGAGCCTACCACAAAGTGTCCTCATGTGAAGGGAGAAGAGATCAGGCTGAATTCACCCATAACTTTATTCATGGAAGTCTTTGTGGGGAATTGGAGCACTGCCTAAGACTATGCCCACCCTGGTATGTAAATGAATCTGAAAACAGCAGAGACAACAAGAGTGTACAAACCACAGTTACCTGCCTTCACTCTCCTTACCCCCATAGGTGTCTGTGACCGATAGGGATAATCTGTATTTCAGGAAGTCCAAACCAGCCAATCCCTGTGCTGCCAGCGGGGTTCCGGGTGTGAAGCAACCCAATTAGTGCTCAGCTAACAGCCGTATGCTAACAATGGGCTGATTGGCTCTCTCTCCTCTGTGTCCACAGGTAATTCCATCAGCTTGATGATCTCCATGTATTTGCAGACTACCTGGTGCCTTGAACTGCACAACTCCTACTAGGATTGATGGGATCCAAGGCTCAGCGTTATCTATCCTTCTGAACCTGTAGTTCCTAAGGACGTCATGCAGGAGAAACTGGTGACACAGGGAGGACATGACCAACTTAGGGGACAGTAGAGAACAGGGTGCAAGGCTTAACTTTCATTTAGTGGCACTCTGATTCTCTACCACACAACTTTAACTTAATACACACATAAAACCCTAGTGTTCCATAAACATCAGGGGAAAACATCTGTTCTTTTCCTTCTGGTGTCTGGTAGGGGTGTCCAAATAAAATGTAATCGCTGGGAAAATACTGTATGTTTCGAATAGTCTTCATTATGTTACTTAATTGCTGAATACATGAAATGTTTTTTCAGTGGTTGTAAAGACTGACTTTAAGTTGTATATATTGCCAATATTGAATGGTTTAAATTAATCATACCAACCAAACACAAAAAGAGCATGATCATTGTAAGCCAAGCTCAATTATTTACTCTATGGGATAAAAGGTTATGCTGTCTTTTGTTCATTATACCTGAAGAATGGAGTAGTTACAGTCATTTGAAACATTGCAAATATGTGGCTAATTGCACTGTCCAGCTATGTTGTAATATATTCACATTTTGCTTTATGGCTATTGGATGATGTCAGCACTCTGCATACTACCATCTCCAGCAAGTAATAAAAAATGAAGAGGGCATTGAGTGGCACTTTGTGCCTACAGAACCAAATGTACTACCAATAAAGCCAATGTACATCCCTCCAAAACAAAACAAACAAAACAATAAGAATACATTTGTATTGTATTGAAGTTGGTAGTTGGGATTTTCACTGTGATTGTGCCCATCATCAATATTCCACTGTAATGAACAATACATTAAAAGTAAATATGTAACATTTTTATTTTTACATATTGAACATTTTCTTATATTTAAAAGGAAAGTAATACATTGTGACAGGCTTAATTTATATCAGTCCTTACTTTAAATGAGGGGGTTGACCACTTAATCAAGCAGGTACTATTTCAACTGGTCCAGCAATCATTCACAGAGACATTTGTTTCTGTATGAGCTGTGTAAATGCATCTTGGGCACTGACTGAGCTTTACTCATTGCTCAGGGTGCATGAAGACTAGCAGTGAGCACCGAGATAGGTTGCCACAGTAACTGGTGAACTGGCCATTCACAGGAGAGAGAGAGCTGAAGTAGGATATTAAAACACTATAAGTTGTAAATGAGTATTCATGAGTTTAATTGACATCAGTAAGTTTGTAGTCCACGGATAAGTTAGAATTCAAACATATCTGAAATGTTACAAGAAATAAGAAATGTATCAAGACTTAGAGGTGCCAAAGGTATTAAGAACTCCAGTATATGTTTGAAGGTTAGTAAAAGCTATCATATCTCAGCCATAATCAGAATTAAAGGTTGCAGTAATTGGCACTTTGTGCCTCCCTCAGCTGGTATTGGACTACAACTCCCATCATTCCTCAGTCATCCAATAGCTGGCTAAAGATGATGGGAATTCTAGTCCAACAGCTTGAGTGCCACAAATTGACAATCCTTTGGGAAAAACCAACCACTACCTAGCTTTACAGAGGAGTGCTGGGCTATCTGCAGTGTCACCTGAAACACATAAAAATATATTCCCCTTTATTTCACCATCATCTGCTATGCTAACTTCTGCATCAGTCCCTTAATGATCTTTATTCTGTAGTTTTATATAAATACCACACATTGTTATATCAATGAATCTACACAGAGTCTACACACTGAGTATATTTCTAAAAGCTAAATGTTTGGCCTTGAATATGACTAATTAGCATATTTTGAATGAAATTATCATAAACTGACACAGAAACATAAAGGTTAATTTCTCAAAAACAACTTGCTTTATAAATAAAAATGGCTAATACAACACATAGGTAAAACTAATTTAGAATAGGGTGACAAGTACACTTTACTCCTGATACTCAGGATTTTAACGTACATCTCAGGGTGAGAGTCCAGTGTTCCTTACTACATGATCTGGCCAAATGAATACTTATGTATCCAGTTTGGTGCTATTTAACACTAGAGAGAAGTCCTGATTATCGTGTGTGTGTGTTCAAACAGTGTTATATCTAAGCCAGGAGTGGGCAAAACACAGCCAAAGGGACAATGTAATGCAACCTGTGAGTCTGGCTAGCTGTACAAAAACAGCAGATCTGCAGCACTGAGTAAATAGCACTTCTGGCTTTCTCTGCAGAGGTTACAATGATACATTTTACCACAAAGCATACCTTTTTTACAATGTATTATTCTAACAGGTGTGAGAGAGAAGTAATACATTGTCTATGCAGCTGTATGATCAAAAGCACAAGGAAAAGGCACATTTAAAAGCATATTAACTCTTTATTTTGACTTTACATTTACTCCAAGTACATCATATGTATAGTAAAATTGTCTGTACAGTTTTTCTTCATCTATTTTTCTTAAGGTTTTTATGTAATTGGCAATGAGTTACCTGGATTTGTGTGGAGAGAAAGCTTTCTGTAAGGGTACATGAAATCAGATCTCCTGATTTAATGTAAAAAATGTAATATGAAAAATTTCCTATGAATATGCAGCTCTATATATATATACACACACACACACACACAATTTAGCATGACCAAATTTCCATTCTGCCATTCAGGGACACTCTATAGACAAGAGCATCAAAGTACTTGTCTTTAGCTCTAGTGCAGCTATATGAACATTCTTGCGTAAGCTGCTCTTTATCCTGTGCATCACACAGTTCTAAACGCTAGAGAAAGAAGTCCTAATTGAATGCTGTGACCAACATGATGCCTGTGATGGGTTACAAGAAAATGAACATTACATCTAAAGTCTTAGACTAGCATTACACTACAATGAAATTGAGCTGCAGCTGTTGTTTGATGTCAGGATGAACGCTCAGTTCTTTCACTAGTGTTTAGAGCTGGAGGCCATGTTCTTGTAACCCAGTAGAGACATCACTTTCTGCCATAGTAGGCAATGGGCAGTTCTATTGTTTAGAACTCTGCTCTGTAGTCTTTAGTCTGAGACTTTCTATTGTCCCAGAAGAGGGCTGCCCAGGACATGGGACACACAGTTAAAATCAGGGACATCACCCTAACTCAAGTGTGCAAAGAATGTGTGGCCACAGAATTCATTTTGAACAGAGATGTGACCATCAGGTTACAAGAATTGGCCACTCTGCTCTAAACTGTAACATGCCATGTGTTCCTTGAAGCATCTCTAAGTTAAAGGGATGGTAATACTTAAGTATTACTAATCCCTATAGTAAAGTCATATTAAAAATAAATGTATTGCCCCCAGTATCATCTCTCAAACCTTTAAGGTTTGAGAGATGATCGCTTCTAAAGTTGCCCTCCCCCTTCCCCGAAGTCAGCGTTGTAGCTGACTGAAGGGAAATCCGGTCATAGATCATCAGGCGGCTCTGCAGCAGAGCCGCGATCGTGTTAATAATAAAAAAAATAAATCTTTCACTAAAACGGTCTTCTACATGTACTTGCAAACCAAGCACACGTTGAAGACCATTTCAGTGAAAGTTTTCTTTTTTATTAACGTGATTGCGGCTGTGCTGCAGAGCCGCCTGAAAGTCGTACGACTGGAAGGGGGAGGGAGATGGCAACTTTAGGAGCGATCATCTTGAGAGATGACACTGGGGGCAATACATTTATTTTTAATAGGACTTTAATATAGGGTTTAGTAATACTTAAGTATTACTATCCCTTTAATGGGATCAGGGACATATTGCACAGAATCTACAGTCTGGGGAACTTTAAGCAATAATATTATTTTTTTCACCTCCTTCCCTATTTAGCACCTGCCAGTTCTTGTCCCCATTCCACCGCATTACGTAATTTTAATGGGGCAATGGTAGGGTTGCCATCCAGCCGGTATTTTACCAGCATGCCGGTAAAAAAAATTGGCTTCTGTCCAATGTTACGTCTATGGAGGGAATGCCATGGCCGGTATTTTTTTTAAGAAAATGTGGCAACCCTAAATGCGTTGCGTACATCTCTGGTTAACCTCCATACAGCTATTTTATAGGCTCCATTCCCAATATTTAATTTACAAGCATGTTATACCAACATTATTGGCACCCTGTGGCTCTCTATCTGTTGGTAAATTGCAACATCCACCCCCCTCAGTAGACTAATATATGCTATAATATACCATCACAGCTAAAGAGTTACATGTTGACTATCCTGCGCAACAACGATTAGTGTCTCGTCCCTATCAATGAACTGCTCTTCATCATTAGTCTGTTCCAATACCACGTTATTCCCGTCCAGTTTATTCAGTCTCCCGCTTCTTTTCTCTACCTGTTCCCTGCATCCATCTCATTTATTCTACCCACGCTTTTCCGGAGCAATCCAACTGCACCATAGGGGACAAATGAAAATTCCCTTACACTGAAAATGTTTTAACACCTTGCATGGCAGAGGTCGTCACCACATAGAGAAGTAATGTGTTGATGAACTGTATAGGATTCAAGGTGTTAAAAACACAAGTTCAGTGTATGGGAATCCCCCACCAAGTATACTACATATGTCTACACCGTTTATTCAGTGCATATTCCTTGCACTCAGCTCACTTCTCACCATTTTTGTATTACTTTTCCGTTCATCATTTATTTCCCGCGTCTCCATACGATTCTCTTTCTCTCCTCTCTTACTGACCTTTGTTACCAGTCTATTCTTTCCCTCCCTTCTATCCTTCCCATTCACTGCCTTTCTCCCTCATATGCCTTACGTATAATACAAGGAGAAGAGTTTCTGGACAAACCAGCACCACCACGGTGGGCATCTACAGATTTCCATTCATATAAACTGGGTTTAACCTGTTGAATACTACTTAGGTCTACTACTTATTGCTCCGCAACCTCTGTCGCATCCAAAGGGTTAAAATTCACATTCATGATAATGAAATGGGAATTATATGATTTCCAACGTTATCCCATGGAGTGCAGTTGGTTTGGTCCTAAACCGCTCCACTTTTCCCTAATACATAAAAGCCCTTGCTCTCTTATTTACATGTTCAGTCACAGCATGACTAAGGGGGAGGGTATCTGTAGCTACATGCAAAGCATGGTAACTGCTACACCTCCTATCGCCTTTTCCCTAGGACTCTCTCCTCCCTCCATAGTGACACAAACTTCAACTGCTCCTCCCTTGCTGCAGTGCCTGCCTGGGAATCCCGGCCCTGACCCATACTTCAAACCCGGGACTTTTTAAAGCGCCTTCACCCCAGGACCATATTAGCTAACCCCTTCTTTTCACCAATAGTCCACAGAATCGCCCAAACGCGGCGGTAGGGTCCAGCCCCCCAGTCTAAGGGACCTGCCTGTAGTGGCTTCCTCATTCCACCTCTCCCCTCCCTATAAGCACTCTTCTTCCTTTATTGAACTACTCACTCTCTTTCCTTCCGCCTTGCAACTGTTCCCTGGGGAGACTTTTAATCATCTACCTGGATAATAAAAAGTAGGCTTATTTCTTTACACACATTTTTCAGTTTGTTTACCAAAACTTCTAACTTTGTGGGCGTTACATGATTAAGCACCTGCATTTTGCACCTCTTAATTAGTGCTTGCCCTAATTAATGAAACTGTTGCACTTTTTTTCTTCATGGAGAAAGCATAATTATGGAGCATGTTAACTGGAACCTTATGACAACTTCAAGCCTTTGCACCTGTTGCTGACAGGAAGGAAGGAACAGTAGGATAACACTCTGATAGTTTGGAGTGCTGGGGAATAAGCAGATTCTATTTTTATACATTTTTCATTTTTTTGTGTGAGTGGAAGTTAATAAAGATGAAAGTAACCGTTTGTTTTGGGAAGACTGGGATTGTTGTTCCTTGCAAAGATGGAAAACTGACCGTAAGAGAATTAATTCAACAGGCTGCGCAAAGATACATCAAGGCCAGAGAAAAAGTAAGAATTAATTATTAACATAGAGATTAAATGTTTATGATCTGCCAGCATAATACATTATAATTATTAACCCCATTTGTAGAATAATATTTTGTATAATCCTGTGGAGGGTATGTTAGGATCTTTATTCTTATTATATATGTAAGGATTTTTTTGTTTTCTTAAAGATTCATTGTATATTAACTGTTTAAGGACCAGAAGGGTGTTGCACACATCTCTGGTCTTTAAAGGGTTTAATGATTTTTGCCTCTTTAACAGGACAAGAGGAAATATAATATTTCCTGCGAATAGGAACATTTTCTGTAATTACATGATAAAGGTTTGCTTGCTTTTTCAGAATGTATGAAGGCAGCCATATTTAACTGGTGAATTGATGCATAGCACTTAGGAAATTGAAGTGAATTCAGATTCCATATTGGTTAGGCAATGTTTGCTGCTGCTTCTGAGCTCAATTCTGAAACATATGATTCTAACAGGAATATCAATGGAAATGTGTGTGTACACACTAGTGTAAAAGCACGTGTACATGGGCCAAGGTCCGGTGAGCTAAATAGGCTGGTCCTGATCTGCATACTGCCACTGCCTCATTGGCGGAGCATGTGATGCAGTCATGAGCAATTGAGACTGCCCAAATGCACAGAATGGTCTCTTTTATATTATAGGATAATGTTTCGAAAATAAATAACTGTAGGGAGTTAGTGTGCTTGAGCAATAGATAATCTCTCATGTTAAAGATGGCCATTTTAATGGGGGACACGTGCTACCCTTTCATTCTGCAGGACTGCACAGAAAGCTGTTTAGTCCTTTAGTGTGTATATTTCATTAGTGTCCCACATTAAATTGTGATCTGGTCACATTATATAAGGATCTCCTAGGCACAACTAGAAGTTCAAATTTAAACACATTTGGCAAATTCCTACAATGTTGTGATTGGGGATATGCAATGTGATTCTCATCAGGATTTCCAAGGATGAGCAAAATTACAGGGGAAGATGCACCATGAGTTTTAATGTGGAGTTGAAATCTATCTGGCGAATTGTGGCGGGAAATACAACTCTCCATGGCAGGCCTCACATTGCCATATGTTTCAAGAATTCTGTATTAATTGGAAATGGTAGTAACATATGATCTGGGTATAAATCTTGCTTAACCCCTTAAGGACCGGCGGTCATGGGACATTTCCGTCCCATAATGACCGCATAGGGGCACTTTGACGCGCCGGTACACGTGACCTGTCACGTGTATTGGCGCGTCACTATGGGGCTTGAAAGAGATTGCTCTGATCTTGGAGCGGTCTATTTCAGGCCCTATTTTTACTTACAGTGCTCCCGGTAGAGCGCTGTAAGTAAAAAGTACGTGACGTACCATGACCGTCATCGGTCCTTGAGTAGTTCAAGGACTGTGACGGTCCTGGTACGTCAAGGGTCCTTAAAGGGTTAATGTCTTAAATGTAATCCTGCATCTTCCAAAGAAGGCTATGACTAAACTGCAATTTCATCAGCCCCAGACAGACGGAGGGGGTTATGCAATAAGGCGTGATAAAGGGGAGATGACGTCCCCACATAGGTGTCGGAGTGGGGCACTTTCCCCCATCCATATAAACATAGGAGCTGAGTGGGCCGGCCTGGGGGGGGGGGTCATATTATATTATGCACATCAGAAGCAGCCTACACTAAGAAGCTTTTGCTACAGGTGTGCTTCTGTTAACCCTTTCAGTGCCAAAGGGGTACACAACTCATTGTGAACCAATGCATTGTGTTATTCCCCTTGCACTCAAAGCTTTAAAGGGACTGTAATGTCCCATAAAAACTTTTTATAGTTTTATAGAGCCTTAGAAAATAAGCAGAATGGTGCAAACCCTGTCTCTATGGTTTGAGATATATAGGCATTAAAAGTTTGCCCCTCTCTCTCCTTCTTCTGACGTCAGCATCTAGCTGACAGCAGGAGATTCCGGTCCGGGGACCAGCAGGCGGCTCTGCAGCAGAGCGAGATCGCGTTATCTATAAAGAATTAATTCACTGGAAATGTCTACAAAGTGTGCTTGCAAACCAGGCACACTTTGTAGACCTTTCCAATGAATTAATTCTTTATAGATAACACAATCTCTGCTCTGCTGCAGAGCCTCCTCGAGTTGTACCACTTGATTCTCCTGCTGTCAGTTTTACAGCTGACATCAGGAGAAGGGGAGGGAGGGGGGAACTTTGAATCCCTATATCTCTCAAACCATAGCAGTTTGAGAGAGATGATTTGCACCATTCTTCTTATTTTCTAAAGCTCTATAAAAAAGTTTTTATGGGACATTACTGTCCCTTTACTACAGGGGGCTTCTCATGTCGGAATTAAAGACCATTGGCTACAAGTGTGCCACTTTCTTCTTTATCTTCCCTCTTTCGTTCAAACTCTGTTGCCCGTACTCTCTTCTTTTATATACACCCTCGTGATTCATAAATGGATAAACTGCCCATATGGTCGGGCTCATCCCCTCCTCATTTGGGGAGTTGAGCTCCCTCTAGGTCACCTTTTTCAGTAGGTCCAGGAAACCATCCCACCCTGCCCCATGTTCGTGACCGTCCATCCTGCATGTCATGGGAAGCCCTCACACCCAAGACACTGCACACCCACTTTCCTGCTATCCCCCTACCAAACTCCTGTATTCACTTGGTGCATCCTACCTCAAACCCAAACTGCTGACCTTAACTCTCGCCACTTCTTACTTGCTGAGCCTTGCTTTGAGTCTCGACCTATACTTGCAGTCCCCACCTGCCTGGTGCCCCAATACCCTTTTCCATGTCCCCTGCCTTAACCCCCTAAGAACCACATGACGTGCTATCACCATCACATGGTATATACCCTTAAGGACCGGTGATGGTCCATAGCACGTCATGTACATTTTACTTGCAGTTCTTCTCCGGGAGCATTGTAAGCAAAAAACAGGGTCTGTAATTGACTGCTTCAAGACTGGAACAGTCTCTCTCAGAGCCCAACACGGCACGTGTACTGGGTAGTTGGAAAGGATCAAAGTCATCCTTATGAGAAGGTAACTGCCCTGGACCGCTGGTCCTTAAGGGGTTAATTACTAGCCTTATGCTGTTCAACAGCCTTATTTGGAGGCCACTTGCCCTGCTTGCAGCACCAACCACAGATTCCAGCTACTGCCCCACTGGCCTCTGTCTGGAAAGACCCCTTTTCCCTGCTCTCAGCACCCCTTTACCCTGGTAGGATTCCCTTCTAACCCTGCCTGATGTCACATGTCTTCCTGCCATCACTGTCATGACTCAGCAATGCGTTGCACATCCCTCTGACCCAAAAATACCAATGTATATTCCTGTTTTATAAATTTTTTTTGTTATAATGCCACATTTTGTGTATATTTGCCTTTTAGGAATGTAAAACATAATTTGCATACTACCTATTATACCTAACTTATGGTATGTCTTATGTATCCGACATGCACCCCCACCTAGACACGCACCCCCAGAGAGAAACACCCCCCCCCCACACACACACACACATACCCATCTCCATATACATCCATGCATACAGGGATATTGCCAGCGCTGGGCTTTTTGTGGTATATTAAAATTTACATTAATAAATTAAATAAAAAAAAAAAAAAAGGGCAATCCAGTCCCATAGTGGTAGTGTGTGTGTGTATATATAACTAGTTTTAAAGCCTGTGTACAAGGGCCAACACTGGCGGCGCTGCATTCATGCGCAGTACTGACTGCCCGTGTCGTGGCTGATACGGAGCGGGGTGCTCCAAATTCAGACTGTAGTCCTCTCTACGCACCTTCCTGGGGCCAAGCAGTCCCAGGAAGGTGCGCAGAGAGGACTCCAGTCTGAATTCGTAACTCCCCGCTCCGTATCAGCCACAGCGTGGGCAGTCTGTACTGCGCATGACTGCAGCGCACGCAGTCGTCTCTACTGAGCATGACTGATTCTGACAAACATCCTTAGTGAATTATAATATAGGATATATAATATAATTTTAGCTGTGTGTGCTAAAGAACTAGTTTAAATGAGCAATTTTGCTGTAAGATGTTAAAACTGAAAATGATTGTAGTTAGTCACTCATGTAAATTGCCCCATAAAACCTAATGTAATCTGTTCTATGAAAATCTTGCTGTCATCCACCTACACTAGGCCTGATATTTTTCATTAACACTGTGCAGCAAAGGTATAAAGCAGGCATAGACAATCCTGGACATCCACCTGTTGGGGGCTATAACTTCCCTCATCCTCAACCAGCCAACAACTGTTTGGGGAAGATTGAAGTTGTAGTCCTCAACAGCTGCAAATCCAGCAATTGACTACCACTGGTATAAGGATTTGTTCCAACTGATGACTTGGCTGTGCTCCATTCTGCGTATGCCAAGCTGCCAGTGTTTATTTACCTGTGATGTCTTGCATTCTCCTGGTGATCCTTTTATATTGAATGGGCTGGGGGGGCATAGGTTTGTCACAAGGTAGGCTCACCTGTGCATCAGTCAAGATTGTCTAACACTTTCTGTTTCACTGTAACCCTTTGGGTGCTAGAGAGGTGCCCAATGCGTTGTGAAACAATATTTTGGAAACCCCTTTAGCAACCAAAGGGTTAATTTACTTTTTCAACCCTATTTAAAATGTATACATAATGGGTGGCCCTTTGGTGAACTTGAGGACCACATAAGGGGCCCCATCTTAGCAAAAGAACATGGTATAGAGGGCTATGTAGCACAACAACATGCATTTCGTTGTGCAACATACCCATATGGCGCTCAAATGGTTATTAACACAGTGTGTGGATAGTAATATGGTCTCCTACGAATTGCTTTGCAGTGCTTAGAAGACCTCTCTACCTTGAAAAACTTTATAGAGTGTAAACGTACATTTTATTTGTTCAAGGTAGTATGTTCATCATATTTTTTTGGATTGTAACACTTTCTGTCTGAAAAATAGTAATATTAACTACAATTTTTGGCCCAACTGGCATCAAATAGGTTAGGTTATATTAGTGGTTGCAAAGAGCTGGTCAGAGATGCCCAAATAGAAACGAGTCTGGCCTCTAAGTGAGAAGTCTCTATAGGAAAAGTATCTTACCTAGGGTGCAATCTCTTTTAGCTCACTAGTGCCTTTCACAGAGAGAAAATATTCTAAAGCACATAATACTGATCCTACCAAAAGGTAGTCCAGCCACAAAGTGCTAGGCAACCACTCTCTGGACATGAGAAGTAGCCAACCCCAGCCATATGTTTCAGCCTTGTTGGGCTTTGTCAGTGAGGTGCAACTGATCTCTCTAGGCACTGTGAGTAAGAAGTCCACGTCTGGATTCCCCTGTTATCCTTAGGGTGACCAATCCCAAGAGTAATTTCCATATGCAAAGAGCTGGTCAGAGATGTTCATACTGATCCTACCAAAAGGCAGTTCAGCCATGAAGTGCCAGGCAATTCCTCTCTGAACAAGAGTACGTCTGAGGCTGGCTGCTTCTCTTATTCAGAGAGGAATTGCCTGGCGCTTCATGGCTGGACTGCCTTTTGGTAGTATCAGTATGATGTGCTTTAAGATGTTTCCTCTCCATCAAAGGCAGTAGTGAGCTAAAAGGATTGCACCCTGGGTAGGATACTTATCCTATCGAGCCTCATCACTTCAAGGGCAAGTTTGTTCCTAGATGAGCATCTCTGACCAGCTCTTTGTATATTCGTGGCTGGCAAGAGACAGCTTAGCGATTGTTGGTGATTCTTGTAGGACTGTTCTTCAGCCCTCAACATGCCACACTGCATAGTAAGAGTGTGTTCCTTTTACAAACACATAACTCTATTCCAGCAGTTCTGAAAGTCTGTTCTCTGCAGAAATAAAGAGGCAACCATTTGAAAGACCACCAGTCTGCTTTATGGTAAAAAAACAATTGTTCTTCCAGATGTATAGCTACTTTCAGGAGCACAACCATATGGTTGAATATATGGATCATGAGCCTGCCATCCGTCATTGTGCTGATGTAGCCTGTCAAGCAGGGAACATGGCTGTTGCTGTCTTCCTGCCATGGGGATTCTATTGGGTTCTCTGTCTGATGCACAGACCCCTCAGAACACATTAGGACATTCCATGTTGGTCCACTTACTGTAAAGAGGGATACTGTTTCATATTGATGTTGCTGTTCTTTTAACCCTTTGAGTTCCATAGAGTATGCAATGGATTCCTCTCTGGCACTCAAAGGGTTAATTTCCAGATACACATGATGAAACTCTAATATTTTATTGACCAAAAATAAAACAAACCTCTCTATTCTGTGAAAAATTGCAGTTCACTGCTTGTAGAAGAGATTTAATCCCATGCATGTTAAAGACTTCTCCAATACGATATGCAAAAGTACTGGTCAATGATGCTGAAATAGGAACAAGTCTGGTATAGAATTTAGCAGGCTCTATAGAAGTGGCATCCTACTCTGGGAGCAATATTTTTTAGCTCACTAGTGCTTGTCACAGAGAGGAAATATCATAAAACAAATCATACTGATCCTGCCAACACAGCAATCCAGTCATTGGTTCCAGGCAATTCCTCTTTGAGCAAGTGAAGCAGCTATCCCCAGATGTATGTTTTGGCCTTCTTGGGCCTCGTCATGTGAGGTGTATCTTATCTCTGTAGGTACTGTGAGCAAGGGGTCCACTTCTGTATTCCACTTTTACCCTTAGGACGACTGAACTGAAGGCTAATTTGCGTATGCAAAAGTACTGAGTTTGGTGCTTTGTGGCTGGATTGCTGTTTTGGCAGGGTCAGTATGATGTGCTTTAGGATATCTCCTCTCTGTGTAAGGCATTAGTGAACTAAAAGAGACTGCACCCCCTGGGTATGACACCACTTTTATAGAGTCTGCTAAATTTTATAGCATTCTCGTTCCTAGTTGAGCAGTCCGATGGACGACTCTGGGTTCACAATGCGTTGCATACCTCTCTGGTCCTTAACAGGTTAAAGGGTATTAATTATTTGAATTTTAGGTGATAAAATCCATGTAATGTGACTACATGCTGATCTGAATGTTGATGTAAAATATTTTCACACTTTAATTGATGATGTACTCAGCTGTGCCTCTTTCTTTGCCCTGTTAAAAAGAGTTTCATCAAATTATGGTCCCATAGATGGAGTTTTTGTTGTTAATGTGATTAGTGACTATTTCTGCACAATAACTATAAACTAAATAGGACTGTGGCTTGATAAATTGCTGTAATGACTGGACTGGATGCATCACCCTCTACTTTCCAGTTGAACAGTATTTTGTCTGTTACATGTCTGAAACACCTGCTAAACCTGTTGTAATCATGCTTCATTTTAGCTTTGTCGGTTTCTGTTGTGAATACTTCTGATATCTAAACCGATCAATGTAAACAAAAGTTTGTTGATTTGTTACCAAAGTACAAATGCTTTGATGAGTACGTTTTGGGCAGAGTTAGAAAAGTAAATTATTTGTGTTTCTCAGTATGTCAAACTGTATGAGTGCTTACAGTTTCTTTCTCTTTTAAAGACATAGAAACAATCCGCTACAATTCATAAATCCCTCGTAACCAGTGACATAACAATAGGGGTTGCAGGGGTAGCAACTGCGACCAGGCCTGTCACTCCAGGGGCCCGGCTCCCACAGCAAGCTGAGGTCTGTGCCTCCTTCTGCACAGACCTCTATTAGCAGCTGAGCTCGGTGTCTGTCTTCGGCACTCTAGTAATGCAGAGCGCTGGGAGATGACATCATCTCCCAGTGCTCTGCATTACTGGAGAGAGGACCGCACGGGAGTTCCAGTTGCCAGTAGAGGTCTGTGCAGAAGGAGGCACAGACTTCTTCTACCACTCTGCTGGACCACCACGGAAGTAGGAGATGGACACTGGGGGTCAATAAGGGCATTGTGGAGGTGGACAAATGACTGGGGCAATGTGGAGGTGTCCCATGGGGGGGCAATGTTGTCAGGCAGGGGAGGGGGGCATGGCAATTTTTGCACCAGGGCTCGGTGGCTTCTAGTTACGCCTCTGCTCGTAACCATATTAAAAAAATCTAAAATATATCCAGCTAAACTTCAAGTTAACAAGTTAATTTAGCAAAAATCTGAAGTGCTAATTTAATCTATTTGCCTTATATTTTAAGGCAACGTGGAGCTTTTCGTGCTTAGGGCACTTAATCATAGTATCATTGAAGTCCTGAAGGCTGTCTTTGTGTCAAGCTAGTCCGTTAGTAGCACTCCCTTCCAGTTATTTTAATTACACCGATTAATTAAAAAAGTAAGAATATGCAGATGACTGATGCAGTAAGCCAGCCCAGTTACAAGGCAGCTGAATTATTGAAAACAGTCCTCTCCTGAACAGCTGATATCTGGTGCCATGGCCAGGGGGTCTCTGATAACAAAAGCAATTATCTCCACATTGGTATAAGATCCCCCCGCAGTCCTAAGTCTACATGATTATCTTAACTCTGCATTGCAAGTTACTTCAATCATGAGGAGTACCGCCAGTCATTTACTACTTTCATACCTGCTGACTTGGTCATTTCAGTCATGTCATTGCCCGGATGCTCACTCATTCACTCACTCTGCTGCTGCTGCTGCTGCTACTAGAGGACTACTCAGGAGGGCAAGGGTGGGTTATAGCATGCATGAGGTGCTTGCATGGTCCAATCAGTTTTCACCATCTTGCCGCCACTTGTGCAACACGGCTGAGGGAATGAAAAGCTGGCCAGGTAGAAGCCTGGGAAGTGCGACATTCAGTTAATGCTGCGGAACATCAGGATTAGGCCCCAAATTTGGGACTGTCCAGTGTAAATTGGGAGAGTTGCCAGCTATGCTTTACTATGCATTGGAGATGTCTTCAGCACCCCAGGTGTTAATTAATGATAATTTAGGGAGTTTTTATTTCTCGCCTACACTGTATTTGAACCCCAGAAACGCTCCACATTACATTTTAAATATGAGGCCCTATGTTCATTACTTTCTAAAAAGTCTTCAATTGCTACATATGGCTTGGATTAGATTGTAGTTTATAATTTTATCAATGGCATTACCTACATATTTCCTGACATAATGCCATAGGAATTTGTATGATAAAACAAGTCAAGACATTTATCACCTGCAATCTAATCTAGGCCTTTATTTGTAGGTAAAATAGCAAATAGTGACTTGGTCTTGACTATGGAAGGTTAGTGTAGAGTGAAGCCCAGGAAGAGGAAGTACAGTGTATGGAAACTGCCTGTAGAGAGAGGGTAGGATAAGGGGAACATACGTATAAATGT
The DNA here is from genome assembly GCA_037306005.1 of Rhinophrynus dorsalis. Classification (NCBI taxonomy): domain Eukaryota; kingdom Metazoa; phylum Chordata; class Amphibia; order Anura; family Rhinophrynidae; genus Rhinophrynus; species Rhinophrynus dorsalis. The sequence continues at coordinate 143,216,803 of CM074725.1, read as the reverse complement.
GCCAGTGTCAACACGTTGCATTATTTTCTAGTGCCAGCGGCTGCAGTAACAGTTATTCGCTACATCAGGTGGTCACTATAGTACATACCAGTGAACACACTCCTTCAGCATTAGGCAATAACCCTTTGAATGTCAGAGGGGTGTCCAGTGCATTGCAGTGAATTGGATACCCCTCTGGCACTCAAAGGACTTATGCCAGCAAGCCCCGTATTCCTGCCCCATAAAATGTGCAGGGCAGCTTACAGTAACAAAACTGTCTACAACATGTTAATACATGACGTAAATCTTGGTGCTGATTAAAGCTGAACTATCAAGCACACATATAAGTTATCCCCAATTAATTGCTAGTATTGTGTTAATTGTGGAAATGGCATAATAAAGTTTCTTAAGTGCCAGCATGAGTTGGAATCATAACTTTGTATGAAACTTACACCAATAGGACAGCACAGACATCTTGGCAAAGAGGGATCTGGACCTGCGCTGTCTCATCACTGATAGGCTATTTGTCAAAGGGTGAGTACCATTGTACTGTACGGTACAGACAAGGACTGACCGCGCAGGCGCACAGATCTCTCTTCGACAACATGTCTTCGCTGTCCTATTAAAGTAAGTTTCATATGAAGTTATGATTACAACTCATGCCAGTGCTTAAGAAACTTTATTACGCTGTTTCCATTATTAACAAACTACTAACAATAAATTGGGGATAACTTATGTGTGCATGATAGTTCCGCTTTAAAAGAATACGCTTAAAGGCCCACAGATTTCATACTCTTCTATTGGTGGAAAGCAGTGTGAATGGGAGGGGTTTTAGCATATGTAGCTTAATAAATTGGTGGTAGGCAAGTGTACTAACTTAATAATCCCTGCACCTGGTTTGGCACAGACTAGCCATCGTACATTCACCTTAGAGAAACACTTCCACATACAATAACATATACAAAAAAGTACAGTATTTCTGGGGCAAACAATCAACACCATATGGGAGAAATAAATATTAAGTGTTAACTTTATCCTACATCTGTACAAATCCTTAGTTAGGTCTCATCTAGAATATGGAGTACAATTTTGGGCAGCAGTTCTTATAAACACATTGTTGAAGTTGAAAAAGGGTAGAGATGTGCAACAAAACTGATCAAGGAATTGGAGGATCTGAGTTATAAAGAGAGAATAGCCAAACTGGGTTTGTATACATTAGAAAAGAGACGTCTAAGGGGTGATATAATTACCATTTACAAATACATTCAAGGTCAATACAAAGAACTATCCAATTAATTATTTACGCAAAAAGCTGAGATAAGAACAAGAGGTCATCCTTTAAGACTAGAGGAAAGGCACTTTGAACTAAAACAAAAGCAGGGATTTTTTTACAATAAGGGAGGTAAATCTATGGAATTCTTTCCCTTGGGATGTTGTACTTGCAGATAATGAAACTGCTTTCAATAAAGCAATAGATGCCTGTCTTGCACAGAACAATGTATAAAATTATGACAGATGGCTTCAATGCAGATAGGTTGTTGATCCAGGGAACTATCTGACTGCCATTTGGAGTCAGGAAGGAATTGTTTTTACCCACTTGGGGCAAAATTGGAAATGGCTTCAGATGACTTTTTTTTTTTTTTGCCTTCCTCTGGATCAACAGGTGTGTTTTTGGCATGGGCTGGACTTGATGGACGCATGTCTTTTTTTCAGCCTCATCGACTGTTACTATGTTTTTAACTCCTTGAATGCTAAAAGGCCTTTCCAGTTTTAATGTTTAAAAATGAGTTGGAAAATCCTCTAGTAACCAAAAATGTTAAAATCCCCACTTAAATCAAATAGGAAATTGGGGAATATTTATTTCTCCCCATGATTTGCCCCCCCCCCAAAAAAAAAAAATCTGAATAAACTATATAAAAATAGTGTGTGTGTTTTAGCACTTGAAGCATATATCTCACAGACAACGGTTCACATATAATTAGACACTGTAAAAGCAGTGCTAAAAAAAGTGTATGTATGTATTAATTTAGGTTAGCTGTGTTAGTCCAGTGGTGTAGAGGCCAAATGAATGAGTATTGCAGTATGTAATTATACATTTTTATTGGACTAACGTTCAGTTATTCAATTTTCCAGTCTAAAGCATACTGGTGTATGTATATTAAAAGCTTTTCTAAAGGAAAGCAAAAACTGATAAACACCTACAGATTTATTTTTATATATATATAAACCAGAGAGGGAAGCACTCACGTTTAAAAAGGTCAGCTGCCTGGGTGCTCTACTAATGGCAAAATGTGTACATCCAAAATTATAAGTAAGCACACTCAGGTCTTCACAAAATTGTGATAAATCAAGTGTTTAATTAGTGCAACGTTTCGGCTGCAAACCACACAGCCTTCCTCAGGACAGTATACACAGGCATCTTTCGGCTAGCTACATTTCTAATATATGCTGCATGGATTATTTTTCCTTTTGTGATTGTATGTTTAAGCAATTTTATGTTAATTGGGCATCCTTGATTGGATGCATTCAAGTTTGGCGCCCTTACACAGTGGTGGGGAGGTTTATAAGGAATTTGTTTGCCTGTGTATACTGTCTTGACGAAGGCTGTGTGGTTTGCAGCCGAAACGTTGCACTAATTAAACACTTGATTTATCACAATTTTGTGAAGACCTGAGTGTGCTTACTTATAATTTTGGATATATATATTTAACAGTTTGACTCGGAAGTGATGAAAAGTTTGGGAATCCTTTCTGTACTGGCCACACTCACAAGAACAAGAGGCAAGTATTGGATAGTGCCTTTATTATTTTTGCCGCAGAATTACTACACTTTTGAGTATCAGACCCTTAGGGCCATATTCAATTCAGGCACACCAACTGTACCTTTGGGCAGCAATAAATATTTCCAAAAATTTAAATGGAATTTTAAACCCTAAGGAAGACTGCAACCTCTCTAACATTCAAAGGGCTAAATTGAACTTTTAAATCAAAGAAAAAGTTAGGAATTTTATTTTTAACTTGCGGTGCAGCTGGTTTTCTCCAGAACTGCACCTCTTTAGCTTGTTGAATTTGATCCTTCACTTATAAAATGATCCAGTAGAACTAAATTGTAGATGTTAACATTTTAAAATGTAACTTTATTTAAAATGGGTAAAATTGTAGCTTTTACTATACTAAATGGTACTGTGTAGCAGAATTAATACAATATGCGTGTTTAAGATATCGCTACATAAAGAGATTCCTGTGGCCACAGAAGAAGAAAAAAATGCAGATGTGGAATAAGTTGCTGATAATTGAGTAGTAAAATAAAAAAATAAAAAAACCCTGTAAAAGTGTAACTTGTTCTTCACTACATTTGCTCTTTAGACGTAAAAGTACATTGAACTATGACTTTGCAAAATGATGTATGTGGAGACCGGCAGACTTGCTTAGTTACATAGTTGGTAAGGTTCAAAATACTAATCAATCAAGTTCAACGTAAGCCTGATCTCCACTGTTGATGCCCTTTTATGCCTAAAATGGGTAAATTCTTTCCTGATTTCTCTTTGGTCCAACATCCTAACTGGTTTTACAGTGTGACCTACATTTACGCACATGCTACTGTATATATTTCCAAGGGATCGTTTGTGCAGAATTCAGAACGTCCAACAGGTCCCTTACAGTGTATCCTGGATTATTTTCATTACGCAAACAGTGCAGGACCAGTCTGAATACAGTAACAACAGGGCTTAGTTAGCATTACCGTGAAGGCCTCCTGGAATGTGTATATAATACAGTATATGAAACCAAAGGAGATTTCTACCATGAAATAGGTTGGAGTGGGCTGTGGATTTATAGCTGAGCTTATCAAGCTGGAGATCGGCATCTTTCTCCAGAGACCTGGTAATTCAACCTGAAAGTTGGAGTGTGTTCCCACACTTGAATGGGAATAGGAACACTGGAATGAGATAGGTAGGACGAATCAAAGGGTAGCCTGGGAGCCTCATGAATGGCTCTTTTGGAGGCAGGCAGATTAATGGAACGTATGTTAAAAAGAGAGGTAAGTGTGCCACAATATAAGGATGGGGCAGACAGGCAGAATTAAGTAATGTTAACCCTTTGAGTGCCAGAGAGGTACACAATGTGTTGCATACCCCTCTGGCACTCAGTGGGTTAAGGGAGAGGATGTTCACACAAGATCTGTGTGTTTGTTTCAGTATCGATTATTGATAAGCATTAGTGTTAAACAAATGAAATTCATATGGAATAAACATGTCTGTTTGACCTGTTGATGACCATGAATAAGTCTTCCCCATACATTATCAGATATGTTAGGTTTAGTCAAAAACCTTTTGCTAGTGATTGTACAGACTACAAGCATTTTGCTAGAGAAAAACCCATGTTTCATTTATAACTTCTACCACATCACACAAGGCAAAATCCGACACCCAGGAGGTATATATATTACTAAACATGCAGTATGAATCAGTTAAACAAAGCTTCAATCAAAAACAGAATACATTGACTTTTGCACAATCTACTAATCTTTTAGCTACCTCTCAGTTGTATTTGAAATGTATTTTCTTCAATTTTGGTAGAGCCCTTTTTGTGAAATGTCAGCATATATTTATTGTGTACTGTACCTTTTAAAATGCTTTGCACAGCCCTTGGGCTCCTAAAGGTTTTAGAGCTGCAATCACCCTCCATTGTGATGGGGCATATTGGGAATGGACATTAATGAGTAGGTAGATATAATATTACATTTTTACAACTACAGCAAAACTGCTCAAGTTGTGCTAATCTTTCTATCACAGAAGAATGTGAGAACTCCATTCAATTGAATTGGCAAATAAAACCCGAAAAGACCACCACTAGCAGGACTCTTTAGGCCTTGTTCACATGGGTGACATTAGTGAATTGTTTTTAAAGTTGTATTAATTGCCATGAAATAGAAAAAGGGGCCCTGAATTATGCAGTCCACACTTAAAATGATTGCATTGCATGACCCAGCCTAAGGCAGCTTGAGCTCATTGCAGGGGGCAGGGAATTTTTAAGCAGTACAGATCTGCATTGGGTATATAGCTTCACCATTCAGAATGTTCACATAGCCTTCATTGCAGGTTGTGATGCTTATTCAATCTTAAATGATTGGTCGACCCTCATGGGAATTGGACAGTCTTGAATGGTTGATGTTGATGAGGACCAGCCACTGTCCTGTCCCATGCCAACTGCTATTATCAGGGGAAGCAGAACAGAACAGGAAAAGAACATGGACCGTTGGAACCTGGCAATATTGCTGGCACATTCCATCCTATATAATAATTCTCTAAAAAGTTTGTAATGACGCAGTCACGCACAGTAGAGACTGCCTGTGACGTGGCTGATATGGAGTGGGGCACTCCGAAGGATCAGCCACGGCGCAGGCAGTCACTACTGTGCATGACTGCCCAGCGACCGGCTGGCATTGTATCAGCCGTAGTGTGGGCAGTCTCTACTGTGCATGACTGCCCAGCGACCGGCTGGCATTGTATCAGCCGAGATGTGGGCAGTCTCTACTGTGCATGACTGCCCCACGACCGGCTGGCATTGTATCAGCTGCGGTGCGGGCAGTCTCTACTGTGCATGACTGCCCCACGACCGGCTGGCACTTTGGCCCGTGTACACCGGCTCTTCAACTAGTTTACCGATAAAACAACACTTAAGAAGTTTTCAGGTTTTACCCTTCTTGGTTTATAACAGGCCTACAAAGTATGTCAAAATGTCAGCTGATTTGATTTACAAATCTTTACTCCATGTGGCCCTTCTAATGTCTCCTAGAAAAGAACAGGTTGCATATTTTTAAATTCATCATTAATCTCCCCCTCATGTGACAGAGCACTCCCTTGAATCCAGGGTTCCAGTACAAGGGATAATTTATTGCAATGTTCAGAGTTCTCAGTCCTCACTAGCGTCACAGTCCACGCTGTGAACCTGTGATGATTACCTCTCCTGAACTCTGAAGCAAGATGATGGTGAGAAAAGTCATAAATAAGTTAGTGCACTGTTATGTGTCATATCTGTGGTTGATCCGACAATAGGCTTAAAACACACACAATTAAATAGAGGTATTGATTTACCATCAAGTGCATATCTATGTACATTAATAGTGATATGTGTCTATAAAAGAACCACTATACCAAGGTTGAGAGGCTGAGAACAAGTCTGCAGTTTTCTTAACCCTTTGATTGCCAGAGAGGTACACAACGCATTGCTTTGCAATGTGTTGCATACTTCCTGGCACTCAAAGGGATAAAAGAAAAGGCAGTGCTCCAGAAAGTACTTTTGTGTGTTAACCCATCATTGTATACCCCTTTGGTGCGCAAATGTTTAAAAGAAGGAGGCAATCTAACAAGCCTTTTGCCAGGAATACACTCATAAGGCTGTCATAGCTTTCTGCAGTGTGCTACTTGTGGGACAACACAACCACAACTTTCTAGTAGGGGTTGTTAACTCTCTGAATGCTGGTGGGGCATGCAACAATTTGCTTTACAATGCATTGTGCACCCCACTGGCCCTTAAAGGGTTAATGGAATGGTGCAGATATTTGCATTTCTCTAGCATCACTGAAGGATGCAGGGACCATGGGGTTAAACAGCGTGCCTGTTGTTGAGAGAGTATTCTAAACAAGAAATCTCTTCCCACCTCGTAGCTGCTAACACCCCCCACCACCACCTAACTGCCTTTCGTTTTCATCCCTTAATGACTGCCTGATCCGGAGGTGGGTGGCCATTAGGGACCACAACACTTTTTTTTTTTTTTTTTTTTTATTTGCACAATGAAATCTGGGATGGCAGAGCAGCACACAGCAATGCTGCCATTCCAGGAATCCACGACGTGTCAGGACCGTCAACTCTGGACAGACATGACGGTCCTGACACATCACCGGATGTTAAGGTGTTAAGTGTGTCCCTCAAGGGACAAGGGTACATTTCTCCTCAGAAAATTAACTTGGTTAAATATTTTATTATTTTACCTATCTCCTGTAAAGCTTCTGAGGGCCCTCACTTTGATTTTTCAGCTTCCTTCCATTGGAATAGCTTAATATTTGAATCGTAGAGGCTGAAACTCAGCCTTTATAGATAGTAGGTGATAGGCTTCTTTCTATATACACAGGTTTTATTAAATCATTTATTTTATTTATATATTTATACAGTATAGCTAATTATTTAATTGTTTAATTCTTATTGATAACTTACATTTATTTCACTGGTTTCTCCGTTAAATCACTCTGTGTTCTCCACAGAAACCGCTATACCAGGGCTTAAAATGTGAAGTCCTTTGCTACTAGCCAGACCTGAAAAGTTACTTGCCACTGCAAGCCATAGCATACTTGCCAGGGCTGAATTTTTACTCGCCATTGGCTAGTGTCGAGTGGAAATTTTGAGCCCTGCGCTATACAGTACTGCTTGCTTTGCTGATTTTATTCCTTTGCAGTTCAATTTTAGCGATTAAAGGGATAGTAATACTTCATTTTTTCTTTTATTTTGTAGGCATTAAAAAAACATGAACGATATAAGTCTTCTCTCTCAAACCTTTTATGGTTTGAGAGATATTCACAAGCAAAGTTTCCCCTCCTGCCCCTTTTACTTAATGTAAGCCATCTCTTCTCAGATGTGGAATATGGTTGTAAGACCAGACAGATAACAGCAGGGGACAATCTTCTTTATATGAAAACAATGAAAGCCCTGCCCCCCTTGACAAGCTTTTCAGGTTTTTCCCTTATCTTAATTGAAGATTGTCCCTCTGTGCAATCTACCTGGGCACCTCCCTTCTGCTTTGGCTGAGCAGTGTTACATCAGTAAAAGAGTTGGGAGGGGGACACTTTGTCATTGAATAACTCCTGAACTACAACTCTGACAGAATTGAAATAACACTCTCCAAAGTCCAAACACTATGATGATTAATTAGAGCTGCTTTTATTATGAAACATTACTATCCCTTTAAGTGTGTTCACGCTATTCTCATAAAGCGCCAGCCATTCTAAGTATTGCAGCTCAGGATCACCTTCTGGCAACTGCATTTCTTGTTACCAGTTCAGGCCATTCTAGCTCTGTAGGAGCAGGGTACAGTAAATATTAATTGAAGGTATAGTTTGGGGCCGCATTTGCTGTGCTGACTTAAAAGCATCTTAATCCAGCAATTCTGTGTAACTTTACCTATTAACTCCTGCATTACTAGTTCCTTTGGAGCAAAAGGCTTTCATTGTTTATAGTGTTTTTTTAATTGTGAGGAAGCCATTGTATTATTGCTGCTGTTATTCCTTTTCCTTTTTGGATGTTGAACTACAAATATTACTGGGACATTTGCACACCTTATTTCTTAGTAGTTCTGAAGGAAGGTGAATTTAAAATCCATTTATTATTCATATTTAATCCCATTTGGGCAGTCCTCAACTATTCTCTTTCCTTATTTACTACAGTATGGCAGACAGAAGAAAACGAAGAAAAATAAAAGCTTTTCTAACACATGGAAACCTTGCAATTCTAAAGTCACAAACAATATGTCTGTCTGTTCTGTATGTCTGGACTTAGAGGCTAATAGGGCTTCCACATCTGCAGAACCACCACCTATTCTTGAACCAAAGTGTGTGAAGGCTTTAACTGGTTCACTTGCTATACTGGAGAGGTTTTTGTACAGATGGTTAACAGATTCACCACATGCACCAGTTAATAAGACCACATACTAAAAAAACTCTAAACATTTACTTTATTTATCCTCAGATTCATAGGACAATGAAGGTGAATTGGCTTGTGACATTTCTGGACCCTCTTATTCATTGGAGAGGATTCCTCTGATTCAGAACTTCCTTGAAGTTTCAGATGATCAAGCCTCTGGGTCCTCAGCCAAATATCTTTTTAAACCTAAAAAAATCTGCTGTTAGCTTTCATAACTATGAAGAACTTGACCAGATAGTCACAGATGAGTGGGAAACTCCATATAAATCCATGGTTATTAAAAAAAAAAAAAAAAAAAAAAAAATTGAAAAGATCTCTCCTTTTTTCTAAACCCAAGATAGATAGACTTTTGGTCTAACCCTCCAGCTGTTGACTCTACAGTCTCCATGTTGTCTAAACATACCACTATACCTATTCAGTCTACAGCATCTCTTAAAGATCCTGCTGATAGAAAAGTTGATACTTTAAACAGACTAATGTTTTCTGGTGTAGGTGATATCATTCGAACTTCTTTTGCTTCAGCTTGGGCATGCAGAGCTGCTGAGGCTTGGCAAGCACAAATTATTCAAGCCATGTAAGACAGTGTGCCTCATGAGGAGATTTTTCCTTTCATAGGCTACCTCCAGGAGACTACCTCTTATATCTGAGAGGCTGTTTTGGAGACAGAAGAGTTGGCATCTAAACGTTCATTTACAACAGTTATAGCACATTGGGCCTTGTGGTTGAAGACTTGGAATGCAGATTCTGCTTCCAGAAAAGCTGTAATATCTTTGCCTTTCAAGGGCTCCCTCCTTTTAACCCTTTGAGTGCCAAGTGGGTACATTGTACGAGTTTGGACAGCTGTACCCGCTGTGCCAAGCTCGTACGATGTACCCACTAAAATGCGGTCACTGCATGAGCCGGTATAACCGGCATGCAGTGGCCGCATTTAAAAAAAAAAAAAAAGCTGGGCAATCGTGGGGGGACATGAGGATCACTCCTCATGTCCCCCCTGTTATTGATCTCCCAGCCAATCGCGCTGGGAGATCAATAAAAGAAGAGGAGAAGCGCAGCTGAAGCGCAGCTTCTCCTCTTCCTTCTCTCCTACCCGAACTTCCGGGTAGGAGTGGGCGGGACCGGGGGAAGCCTCCCAACGTCATCAGTGACATGTCACTGATGACGTTGGGGAAGTTTCCCCGGTCCCATTCACTCCTACCGGTGGTAGGAGTGAAAGGCAGGAGAGCTTCTGCTCTCCTGCAGTCGCCAAATTGGTCTCCCAGCCTATCGGCTGGGAGATCAATTACTTGGGGGACACCAGGAGGGGTCCTGATGTCCCCCACGAGGTCTGAATATATTAAAAAAAAATAAATAAATAAAAAAAAAAAAAAACTAACCCTGTGAGTGCCGCAGTGGTCCCCAGCACATTGCTTTGCAATGTGCTGGAGACCCTTGTAACACTCACAGGGTCATTTTTTTTTTTTTTTTTTTTTTTCTTTTTTTATAAAGACCTCATTGGGGGGATCAGGGGGAATCCTGATGCCCCTCAATGAGGTCTATTATTAAAAAAAAAAAAATAATTTTTTTTAACCCTGTGTGTGCCACAGGGGGGGTCCAATGCACCCCCCCCTCCTGTGGCACACACAGGGCTTCTATCATTACTTTGTTACTAGAGATTGTTGGGGGGCCATCAGGATTGGTCCTGATGGCCCCCCAACAAGCTCTGATTACAAAGTAATAATAAAAAAAAAATTAACCCTCTGAGTGCCAGAAGGGTCCAGTGCATTGCTTTGCAATGCCCTGGAGACCCATGTGGCACTCACAGGGACATTTATTTTGATTCCTTTTATTTTTTTTTTTTAAGACCTCATTGGGGGAATCAGAGGGGTCCTGATACCCACCAATGAGGTCCATAATAAAAAAAAATGTAAAGAAAAAAAAATTAACCCTGTGTGTGCCACAAGGGGGGCCAATGCAGCCCCCCTTCTGCGGCACACACAGGGCATTTATCATTACTTCGTTATCAGAGATTGTTGGGGGGCCATCATGATTGGTCCTGATGGCCCCCCAACAAGCTCTGATTACCAAGTAATGATAAAAAAAAAAATTAACCCTCTGAGTGCCACAAGGATCCAGTGCATTGCTTTGCAATGCCCTGGAGACCCATGTGGCACTCACAGGGACATTTATTTTGATTCCTTTTATTTTTTTTTTTTTTAAGACCTCATTGGGGGGAATCAGAGGGGTCCTGATACCCACCAATGAGGTCCATAATAAAAAAAATGTAAAGAAAAAAAAATTAACCCTGTGTGTGCCACAAGGGGGGCCAATGCAGCCCCCCTTCTGCGGCACACACAGGGCATTTATCATTACTTCGTTATCAGAGATTGTTGGGGGGCCATCATGATTGGTCCTGATGGCCCCCCAACAAGCTCTGATTACCAAGTAATGATAAAAAAAAAAATTAACCCTCTGAGTGCCACAAGGATCCAGTGCATTGCTTTGCAATGCGCTGCAGACCCCTGTGGCACTCACAGGGTCACTCTGTTTGTGGACATATATATTTTTTTTTACTAAGACCTCATTGGGGAGGGATCAGGGGGTCCTGATGCCCCTCAATGAGGTATATAATAAAAAAAAATTAAATCAAAAATTAACCATGTGTGTGCCTCTGGGAGGGGGGGTTCAATGCAGACCCCCTTCCTGTGGTACACACAGGACTTTTTATCATTACTTTGTGATCAGAGCTTGTTTGGTGGCCATCTGAATACAAAGTAACGATAAAAAAAATTTAACCCTTTGTGTGCTGGACACCCCTGTGGCACATAAAGGATTTTTTCCCCCTTTATTTTTTATTTAGACCTCATTGTATGGGTTCTGATGCCCCCAAAGAGGTCTACACAAAAATATTGGGGGAAAAAGCCCCCAAAAATGCACGTGCAACAGGAAGGGGGTCCAACGCAGTGCTTTGTATGAGGGGACATACAGTGCACAATGGTAGTCAGAGATCTCCCATACACACTATCAGACACTGCCCCACCATCACCACCATCCTTGCTCCTCTGCTCATACCCACACACACTGCCTAATCCCTCACCCTCTCACACATTTTGTTAGACTTGTAGTCACAGGTCCGCACATACACCGGCTGACGTTCTAGCTTCTTTCATCTGTTAGCCATAAAATCACACATACACTGTTTGTTTTCCCATTTCTGTTTCACTGGTAGCTACGCTCTTGTAGCGTAAATTGGTATGTGAACCCAGAGCAGTGGGGTACCATTTTTTTTTGGCTGGCAAGAAGTCCTCCTAGGAAATCCCACGCCATTGAACCATTTTAGTATCTTTGAAGTGACTGATGTGTAAAACAAATGTTTGTTTTTCTTTCCTGTAGCACCACATTCTGGAAATAGTTGTTCCAAATAACTTAGGGGTACAAAGGCAAGTGACCCCTTATTAGATGCGGCAGGTTGTCTTCTTTCCAAAATGGTATGGTTTATCTACCTTTTCTTCAATTCTGAAGGTGTTATAGCCATTTTTATACAGGCAAGTCAGGTTTGAGAAAATGTTAGAAACATCAGAGGTTGTAGTAGGTGTAGTTTTCTACTTCTAGCACCCCCTAAGGTAGTTCAACTCATATCAATGGGGTGTCGTTTGACTCCTAAGAGCACTAGCAAACAAATGCAGTTGAAAATTCCATGGTTTTCACAGAGCTCCATACATTTAAAGGGGCAGAAATGTAAAAAAAAGCATTTTTTTTCATTAGCGCCACCTCCTGGAAGCATTTGTGCATACCAGCCTTTGGGTAAGAAGGCAAGTGACCCCTCATTAGATGCGGCAGGTTGTTTACTTTTCAAAATGGCATTGTTTCTCTACCTTTCCTGCATATCTATTATGGTTATAACCATTTTAGTGCAAGCAGATAATTTAAAAAACAAAAGTGTCAGGTTTACGTTCGTGTTCCTAGCACCCACATATTGTATGTTAACCCACACAAATGGGCTACCATTTTTCTCATGATGGTAGCAAGTACTGAATACAGCAGGAAATGTTATGGTTTTCAAAGATTTTAGTATCTTTGAAGTGGTGGAAATGTAAAAAAACCTGTATTTATTCCCATAGCGCCACCTTTTGGAAATATTTGTGCACTTCAGCCCAGGGGGTAGAAAGGCAAGTGACCCCTCATTTGATGCGGGAGAATGTCTACTTTCCAAAATGGTATACCTTTTATACCTTTCCTTCATGTCTCTAACAGTTATGGACATTTTAGTACAAGCAGCCATTTTCGAAGAAGAAAACAGGTAGGTGTAGTTATGTGCTTCTGGCACCCCTAAGGTAGGTCGACTCATTCCAGTGGGGTGTCATTTTTCTCCTAAGAGCACTAGCTATTGAATACAGTTGGAAATACCATGGTTTGCACATATTTCAGTACATTTGAAGGGGCAGAAATGTAAGAAAATGCCTTTTTTTTTTCATTAGCGCCACCTTCTGGAGGCATTTGTGCACTCCAGGCTTGGGGTAACAAGGCAAGTCACCCATCATTAGATGCGGCAGGGTGTCTTCTTTTCAAAATGGTATGGTGTGTGTACCCTTTCTTCACTTCTGTAGTTGTTATAACCATTTGTGTACAGACAAGTAATGTTTGAGAAAATGTTAGAAAAATGTGAAGTTGTAGTGGGTGTCGTTTTGCACTTCTAGCGCCCCCTGAGGTAGTTAAACTCGTACCAATGGGGTGTCATTTTTCTCCTAAGAGCACTAGCTAATGAATACAGTTGGAAATACCATGGTTTGCACATATTTCAGTACATTTGAAGGGGCAGAAATGTAAGAAAATGCCTTTTTTTTTCATTAGCGCCACCTTCTGGAGGCATTTGTGCACTCCAGGCTTGGGGTAACAAGGCAAGTCACCCATCATTAGATGCGGCAGGGTGTCTTCTTTTCAAAATGGTATGGTTTGTGTACCCTTTCTTCACTTCTGTAGTTGTTATAACCATTTGTGTACAGACAGGTAATGTTTGAGACAATGTCAGAAAAATTTGAAGTTGTAGTGGGTGTCGTTTTGCACTTCTAGCACCCCCTGAGGTAGTTAAACTCATACCAATGGGGTGTCATTTTTCTCCTAAGAGCACTAGCTAATGAATACAGTTGGAAATACCATGGTTTGCACACATTTCAGTACATTTGAAGGGGCAGAAAAGTAAAAAAATGCCTTTTTTTTTCATTAGCGCCACCTTCTGGAGACATTTGTGCACTCCAGGCTTGGGGTAACAAGGCAAGTCACCCATCATTGGATGCGGCAGGGTGTCTTCTTTTCAAAATGGTATGGTTTGTGTACCCTTTCTTCACTTCTGTAGTTGTTATAACCATTTTTGTACAGACAGGTAATGTTTGAGAAAATGTTAGAAAAATTAGAGGTTGCAATAGGTGTAGTTTTGTACTTGTAGCGCCCCCTGAGGTAGGTGAACTCATACCAATGGGGTGTTATTTTTCTCCTAAGAGCACTAGCTAATGAATACAGTTGGAAATGCCATGGTTTTCACACATTTTAGTTCATTTGAAGGGGCAGAAATGTAAGAAAATGCCTTTTTTTTTCATTAGCGCCATCTTCTGGAGGCATTTGTGCACACCAGGCTTGGGGTAACAAGGAAAATCACCCCTCATTAGATGCAGCAGGTTGTCTACTTTCCAGAAATATATAGTTTTATATAGTTATTCCACTGTTTTAGGGTAGTTTTACCACAAAAACCCTAGAATGCGCATATTAGTTTATAAAGTTGAAAATGTCATTTTGCGCTGCTGGTGATTAGGGCTCTACGCTAGCCATGGACGTAGGTAAAACTATACAAATTTGGTATTTTTTTACTCGGGGGACTCGAGGCTTTTTCAAATAATTGAAACTTTTTCAATCAAGGTAAATGTTTTTGATACATAGTATGTGATTTTAGCAAAATGAGTAAATTTTCACTTTTTTTTGTCATTATGACATCATAGCTTTTTGCACGATGTAAAATTCTCTTCATGTAAGGTATCACAAGAAAGCTCAATTCGTTCTGAAAAAAACAATATATAGTTTTCCATATGTAACTAAAAATCCCCAGAGGAAATCAAGCCTAAACGGAAGGATAGCAAAAATGTTGAAAAAGTGTCTGGCCTGCAGGGTTCAGAAAATGGCCCGAGCCTCTGGCACTGAAGGGGTTAAGATCAGAGTTGGACAAAATTGTCAGCCAGGCCACTGGTGGCAAAAGTTCCTTTTTACCTCAGAATAAACCTAAAAGATTTATTAATAAGAAAAGTATTTTACTTACAGAGAGTTTCAGCTCCATCAGTCCTCTTCCAGAGAAAAATTTGCACCCATTCCTGAAATGCAAACATTTCTTCAAGGGGCCAGCAGGGTAATTCCACCATATAGAAACCACCATGAGACTTGAATTTGGTGTTGGAGGCTCTTCAGTCCTCTCCATTTGAGCCTTTGTCATCAGAGTAATGTTAAGGACAAATACAAATACTTCCCAATTCCATTGCTTCACATTTGCATTGGAGGCCTTGGTAGCGTTCAAGTGGTTAAAAGCCCCATTTACATCGATGGGAATTTTTATTTATCCCCTATGGTGTGTTTGATTTTCTCCAGAATTATTCTGCTTTCCATCAAGGATCGAATAGCTCAGTGAATGAGGAAATCGGAGGATTTCCCAGCATGTTACCCATTTGCCTATTTAGTAATGACTGGATCATATCTGCCCATTACTTATTCATCATTAACCCCTTAAGGACCAGCGGTCCAGGGAAGTCACCTTCCGCTTTGATCCTTGCCGACGCGCTGGTACATGTGACCTTTGAGGCCTAAGAAAAATCGCTCCGGTCTTGGAGTGATCAATTTTAGGCTCCGTTTATACTTACAGCGCTCCCGGTAGAGCTCTGTAAGTAAAAAGTACGTGATGTGCTATGACCGTCACTGGTCCTTAAGGGTATAAGGACCGTGAAGGTCATAGTACGTCACGTAGTCCTTAAGGGGTTAAGAAATGGACAGATCTGCCAATTCCAGCTTCAAGCTGGCAGATCCCATTGCAATCAATAGGGGTCAACACAAGTGCATATATTACACTTAACAGATACACCTGTAAATCTCACAGTTGTGCATACATGGCCAATTCAAATCTAAAGGTAAACCTAAATACATTTTAAAAAGTCTAGATTTTTGATGTGCTAATTGCCCAGAGCTGACATATCACCTTCAGTTTAGGAGAGAACCAAAATTTCTCATTGGTTTAAATCAAAATGTTAAATCCTTGAATGCTAGCATACGAGGGAGCAAAAATCCCAGTTTTATATTTACATGGTAATGTTTGGTCCCACCAGTAATGTTTTAACCATAATTCCTCCATTTTTCTTTTGAACATAGAGCCCTTACAGTTGTCCACAACTTATATTTATATTTTACTTATTGTAAGGACTATTCATTTAACCTGTCAGATGTTCATAAACCTCTTGGATTCTAGAAACATATCTGGCATCTAAGGGGTTACTAAGACTTATTTTATATGAAGGGGGTTAAAACCAATATTTTGATACTAAATAACATGTTATTTATTGCTAATTAAAAGGTCTAGTGACTGTTAAGACTTCATTCAGAAATAAGGGGAAGATTGTTCATGTGATTTATGGCTACATTTACAGTCTTTCACACTGTCACAGAGGTCATGTAGAGTTCACAAGAGCAAGGATGGCAGTTTAGGTCACTGTATGTAAACGTTGCAATTGCAATCTTAATTACACAGAAAAAATAAAATAACCCCTTTTTTGGCATGTGAAGCAGGAGAGGTGTTAAATGGCATTCAGTGTTTGACTGGAGTTATATGCAAGATTATCACAGGCCTGTGGAGCTGAAAGAGAAATGGGTTCCCTGGTAAGAACTGTGTAACAATTTTTTTTATATTTATTGACAAAGCATATAATATATATAAATGTAACCGCAGTGAAATACCTAATAGTCCCTTCTAGTTTGTCCATTGTTCCGTGTACTTCAAAAACTCCCATATATTGTTAATGATAACGTATACGGCACATTCAAAGGAGTTAATAGAGTAGTGCCATTGCAATAATGTCTGAAATGCTATGCTTGTATTAAAGGACTGCTGTCAATGTAAAGAGGTTGCTTCTGTTAGAGATTTAGCGCTTTGACAAATGTTGCATTGTGTGCCTTAACAACTATTGTGTCCGAAATGTAACCCTCTTAGGGTCTGCTACAGTTAGTGAGCCAATAGTTTTCTGCTATGCTGCCTCCTATAAAGGACTTTTTTTTTTTTTTGTTTGTTTTTTTGCTGGTGTAGTCCCCATTCAAATCTATGCATAGCACACCTCTGGTCACGTCAGGTGAAAGCATAAACATAATGGGGGAATGTATAGATCTGCAAGTGCAGCTCATTTGCTGTCTTTATCAGTAAGCTTAGAAATCTTGTGTTTGCACCTACACTTATATACAAATACCCTAGTGCATACTAGCTCTTACAACCCCTCCAGCGCTAAACCTTTAGTGCAAACAAACTCAAACACCACCCAATATTAGCAGCAGGAAAAATTAAGGATGTAATGGATTTCCTTTTCTCCTTATTTGCATATAATGTTAAACAAGGCACCGATACATTATTACTCAAAAAGCCCTATACACTCCCCCATGTCTTGTTCACCCCTTGCAGTAAGTGACAAAAAGAGGACCATTTTCTGTAGTATATAGACGTTAAGCATACTCTCTCAGAAAAAATTGGTTCCTTTGTCTATGTTAGCGTGCAGTCAGATTCATATGTTACCTCACCAACACTGCTATAACACTAAGTCTAGAGCCTGAATTGTGGAGGTGACAGTATGCTGCCTCCTATAGGATGGAAAGGGGACAGACTCTGTTGCCAACTCTGAACTCTGTAGAAGGCAGTATAGCCAAAAGTTTCTGGCTTGCTAGCTTGTAGGAATATGATAAAACAGCCAGTTCTTCTGCCGGCTCAGGTGTTACTAAAAACTCAGTGAGTGGCATTACAATGTAGCTCCTGCTAAATCTTAGCCATGGTTTCCTTATTAACTCATATATAATTTTTGATTCAAGCATCATTCATTAAAAATGACAAATGTTCTGTTATATGCCAAAACTGTCCTTATTCTATTCATGTTATTATATCACATTTGGTATAATTATAATCTATGTACAGTCATGTATGTTTATTACATTGCCCTGACTTGATCCTTTTAGATCCTATGGGCAGGTCCATAATATGTAGGTGTATCAGCTGTGTGTTACATTCTTGTATATGTGTCATTGTTTCTGTTTTGTAATGTACTCTATAAAAACGTAAGCAACAAATCGCTCTGCAATACTTTTCTCACCATCTGTCACCCAGAGTTAAATGAACTTTAATAATTATTTGCAATTTGTTTTTCTTTTTGCTTGAAATTCATAGAACTTGTCAGCATATTATCTTTTGGAACAAGCTTGTTCAAGCACCTAGTTTGTAATTTGTAAAATAATTGTTGTGAGATTGTAGCATAACCGTTTTCTTTTTGTTTTCATTCATTGAAATGAAAGGGAGTTATGAGTATTTTCTGTTTACTTCTTATGCAACAACATAAGGTTGTGTGTACTGTCCAATCAAGAGTAACACAGTAACATGTAGAGAGAAGAAACACTGATCAATTTCGGGGCGCAGTAGCTGACCAAAAGGAAGAACTAAACCCTTTCAGTGCCAGAGGGGTATTCAGCTCATTTATCTGCAGTGAGTTGCGTACCCCTCTGGTGCTGAAATGGTTAAAGATTCCATTGAATCGGAAAGGGATTTTAATCCCTTGTGTACTGGAGTTATCTTCCAGCGAGTTAGTCTTAAAAACATTTGCTTTGCAATACATTATAGACCCCCTAGCACCCAAGAGGTTAATTTTTTCAATATTGATCATCTGTTTTCCCTACAAATTGCTCCACTTTTGACTTTATGCATATAGCAGACTACAAGCGTAAAAAAAACAAGAATGGTAGCCCAGTTAATGGCTCCTAAATTCTGTTAGGTGTTTTAATCAAGTGCATTTGATGTGAACTAGAGGGCACCCTTCAGTGGTTGTAGTCCAAAGTGGGCAACATATATGCACATAAGTGTGTGCCATTGCGGTTTTGTCAGTTCCTCCTTTTGGACCGTATGTGCAAGGTAAAGTACAGTTTTAGTAGTTGGATTGGGAGTAACCCCTTGTAGTCACATTCTAGTCACTTGTGCCTGTGTTTGAAGTTATTGATTATAACTTTAATATTCAGACTAGTTGAGTCAAATAAGACCTTAAATTTTCCCAGGCTATTTGTTTGCCAGTAGAATGCAAATTATGGTCACAATGAACATATTTACTTGGAATTATATGTAGCTAGTAAAACAAAAAAAAAAAAAAAAAAGTTACATAAATTAGCATATTGCTTATCACTATAAGAGTCCTGTGAGTGCTACTATATATATATATATATATATATATATATATATATATATATATATATATTGCAAACCTGCAAGGTTTGTCTTTTTGGTGTGTTACTTGTTGCATAACCGGAGATGACCATATGGTGTCTGAAGATCATTTTACATTATACTAATCTAGATTAAAAGCTCTAGCTTAAACCATTTAGCGTATATAGCGATGTCATTTATATGAATCCTCAGTTGTTAAAGTCTAGTTACATGGGATTCATTAAAGTGAAACTACCACCTCTTAAACACTTTAACTTCAATAACTCTCCATCTGGCGACTAGCAGCTTAGTAGCGCTAGTCGCCAGAATTATTACCTTATTCAAAAGAAATATGCATTCTTACCGGGCTGACAGCAGCACAGAGCGCGGACATCTTCCCATAGTGACATCCGTGCGCCTGTGCTGTCAGTCCCTTTTGGAGCTGGCCGGCTCCTAGCAACACCTCCTAGACCCAGCTGTGACTGACAGTGCAGGCGCGCGGACATCACTATGGCAAGATGTCCGCGCTCTGTGCTGCTGTCACCCCGGTAAGAATGCATATTTCTTCTGAATAAGGTAATAATTCTGGCAACTAATGCTACTAAGCTGCTAGTCACCAGATGGAGAGTTCTTGAAATTAAAGTGGTAGTTCCGCTTTTAAGGAGATCAGGTAATTCAGATATTGTTAACGTTAAATGTTGTATTATGGTAATTAAAATTTGTTCTTATGTGAAGAGGTAAGTAAATTATTGCTGTAATTCATCTACTGTAAATGGCGTGTTAACATGATAGAACTTTAGGTATCCATAATCAAATGCCAGATACAGTAAAATAAGTGTGCTCAAAATATTTAAAACTGAGCACCCCTTTGCAATGTTAGAAACATAGAGAGGACATTTGAAAACTACATTGAAAAATAAGATATTTTCTTACTAAGATGCATAACAAAAGACAGCGATACTAAAATATTAACCTCCTATAAAACCATGCTGCAATGTGTGTGTCATCATTAATTATAAGTGCCTTTAGCATCCAATGGGTTAATATATAAAAAAGTCCACATTATGTATGTAAAAATAAGGTCACATTTTATATTAACCCTGTTGATTGTGCAACATATTGCAAAGCAATTCACAATAGTCAATGCACCTATTCAGCAATGACTATACCTAGCCATCTTTCATTCATCAGTAAGTGATGGCCATATAGATACCCATTATAATCAATGGGGATAAACCTATGCATAAACATACAGTGTGTGTGTGTGTGCACGCGTGTGCTCGCTGCTGGAATGGCACCATTTACTTTCATATTTCCCTGCTTGTAATACACAATGAAGGGAAATATAATAGATCATTGACGGATTTTTTCTTGCACTTTGATGAATTTTGATCTATATAAGTGAAAATGCATATGATAACATTAAAACCTCACTTCTGTGAGTTTATTTTGCAAAAACGTATTGTCATACTTCCCTTTTTGCAAAGTATTGGAGTTTGTGTATCTATTTCTCTCTCTCGCCCTATGTATGTATGTATGTATGTATGTATGTATGTATGTATGTATATATGTATAAAATATATATGCATGAGAGAGACAATTCTGGAGCATTAATAAAAAAGACACAAAACTGGGATACTATATGAAACAGTGCGTTGGAGACCTCTTTAACATCTAAGGGATTTAATCTCCAGTTTAAATAAGATCAGTAATGTTTAATTGCTCCATAAGATGCAGCTGTCTTGCCCCAGAGTTGTTCTACATCTGTTTTTATATATAAGAAGACCCATATTGTGTTTACTGGGCAGCTAGATACACTTCTCACATCAATCTCTGTAAGTAATTACTTGGTAAAGGTTGATGGTAATTCAGGGGTGATTTAAATGTATACATTTAGGCAGAATTTTTAGGATCCAACTAGAAGTTTGTAGAAATAACAAATTGGGTTGAAAATGCCCTCAAGCTGAGCCAGAAGTAAGTTTTTGTGATCCTGATCTCGCACTTAAATTGGATGCTCCTGCCCTGTGGTAACTGTAGAGCGGTAACAGCTAGAACTCCCGTCTTATCTAAACACTGATAGTCCAGGAGAAGACAGGCAGCTTTTATCCTGTGTTCAAGTGTTCCATCTTGTGATGCCAGATGTCCAATCCAATACAGTGAGACATATTCTATGTGCCAAATAGGATTGCCTCCTGGCAACCATGATATTGCGGGTACATTATATGCTCCAAGCCTATTTTTTACTGGTTTTCTAGTGAAATACCAGCTAGGTGGCAAACTTAAAGGGATAGTAACCCCCCGAGCACGTGACGCCAAAATACAGCAATCATACAAACATACTGAACTCACTTGGTCCCATCTCTCAAACCTTTATGTATATATGTAAGATGTGAGGCAAGACAGACCTCCGCTCCCTCCCCCTTCTCATACGTCCGCTGTATAGCGGACATCATGAGATCCTGCTTCCAGCACCAGACGGCGGCTCTGCAGGAGCACTGTCATCTAGATATCTCCGTATTATTACTTCATGGGTATGGTCTAAAATGTGTGCCTGGCTTGCAAGCACATGTTGTAGACCATTCCGATGAAGTAATTATACGGAGATATTTAGATGTCAGAGCTCCTGCAGAACTGCCGAAAGTCGGCCGACCGGATTCTGTCTCTGACAGCTTTACAGCTCGTCAGGCAGAAGGGGGAGGGACCGGAGGACTGTCTTGTCTTACATCTCTCAAACCATAAAGGTTTGAGAGAAGGGTCTAAGTGAGTTCAGTATGTTTGTATGATTACTGTATTTTGGCGTCACGTTGTTCGGGGGGGGGGGGGGGGTTTACTATCCCTTCCTGTACACTAATAGAGACAAGTACCCACACTAAAGTATAGGTATTCTGCAATAGTTACACATCTGTGAACTCGCTCTATATTTGGCCAGGGACCCCAGTTGTAAATATTTTCAATAGCTTTTTGGTTTGGTGTTTCACTGTTTGTGTCTTTCATGTGTGCGTGTGTGTATAATTAATATATATATTATATATAATGTGTGTGTGAATCTGGTATGCTGTCCTGGGGAGTGGCTGGAAAATGCTGATTGGTTGCACCTCTTCAACCAACCACCACTGCCACTCTGTTTAATTAATTAAAAAACCAAACAGAAAAACATTAGCCACTGGTTTTAGAGATGACCTCAACTAAACACTTTCAAACAAAAAGCCAGAGCTCGTGGTACACTCCTGTACACTTTGCACACAACAAGTCTGATTTGGCTGTACATTTACTCAGTTATAAAAGATGGGCAACACAGTCACCACATTGCTAATTACTTTATAACATACCTTTCCATTTTTAGGTTTTTTTTTCTTTAACAATAGAGCTGCCATGTTTTGTTTCTTTGATATCTGTTCAATGAAACCACACTATGTGTCTATGTTCACATAGACAACAGTTCTGCACTGATGTTTCCTACATAGTGACGACTGTGCAGTCTGGTTTTGTTGTGTTGTTAACATGGTTGGATACTGGCTCTCATGATTGCATCCCAACATACAGTATATTGCCTATTCTCTGCCTTGAACACAGGGAAGTGACAAGTTTCATTATGGCTGCCCTGCATATTGTTCACATGGCCATTTGATGCTCAGGAGAACCTCCAATGATTGGCTAACCTATCTGGGCATCAGAAAGCCATGTAGGGCTGATGACAAAATGGGCCAACAGTTGGTCACATTTGTTCACTGTCAGACTTGTCAGGGCAATGCAGGGTGAGTTACAAGGTAGACTGGAAGTGGCAGTATTACTGCCTTTTTCTAATTCTACATCTGAACAAGCCGTGAGAGAGTGGGAGGAGAAATGTAAAACCATTTGAATTTTGCCCCCCCTCCCTCGGTCAGACACACTTAGCATATTTTGATAGCTAATTTTGAAGAATTGTGTAGACACTGTTTTGTGGTTAATAGACAAACTAGAAACAGTTTCCAAATGATTAAAGTTTCTAACTGATAAGAAACTATCAACTGGAAATTTTAATGAGGGAATTTTGAATAGTGCACACTCCCCACACAATACTTTAATTCCTGTTGCCATTGCTGCCTGTTTTGGGCATGTAGTTTGTGGATGTTTTCTCCATGAGAAGCCAAGAGAAAACTAACCCAGCTTCCTTTTATCCCCTTTCTATACCATAATGATGTCAAAACACATCAGCTTACATGCTGACAACATTTGAAGAATGTGTGCTAAGAGCATGATAGTGAGGCTAATGCCCTAAGATAGTAACATAGCTGATGACGTTGAAAGAGGCATGGGTCCTTTGAGTTCCACCTTTGCTGTATCACCCTTATTTTTGTTGGTCTAGGGGAAGAAAAAAAAAACCCTACACATAAACACCATTTCAGATTATCTCCCAACTGGGTAGAAAAAATATTCTAGACTCCAAAATGCAGTGGGAAATCTTCCTTGATCAACAACCTATCTGCATTGAAACCAGCTCAGAATTATCTATATTTTTCTGAGCTAAAAAGATATACAGTACGCTGTTGGAAGTAGCTTCCTTGTCCACAAACACCTCCTCCTGTGATGCAAGAAATTCCTCATCCTTTACAGTACTTTGTGGAAAAAAAAAATGCCTGCCTTTAATTTGAATGCGCTTGTCCACTAGTCATAAAGGATTCCCCCTTATTTCTTTGTTTTTTTTCAGGTCTCTGAGTAAACGGTTTCCCTGAGAGTAAATAGTAATCCGATCACCTATAGACGTATATAATCAAATTTAGTTTGTCTAGGTCTTTCTTTGCATATCTCTGTGCTTTTTCCAGTTTAAAAAAGTCTTTAAAGGGATAGTAACACTTCGTTTTAACTTTATTTTATTTTGTAGGCATTAAAAAAACATGAAGAATGATATAAGTCTTATCTCTCAAACCTTTATGGTTTATGAGATATTCACAAGCAAAGTTCTCCTCCCCGCCCCTTTTTCCTAGTGTAAGCCATCTCTTCTCAGATGTGAGTCTGGTTGTATGACAGTACAGATAACAGAAGGGGACAATTTTCTTTGTATGAAAACAATGAAAGCCCTTCCCCCCTTGACAAGTTTTTCAGCTTTTTCCATTATCTTAATTGAAGATTGTCCCTCTCTGCAGTCTACCTGGGCATCTCCCTTCTGATATGGTTGAACAGGGGGGGGGATACTTTGTTTGTGAATATCTCTTAAACCATAAAGGTTTCAGAGATAAGACTTATACCATTCTTCATGTTTTTTTAATGCCTACAAAATAAAATAAAGTTAAAATGAAGTATTACTATCCCTTTAAGAATGGGTTCCAAAAACTGTAATCCTATATTTTACGTGAGATTTTTCCAGGGATTTCTAAAGAAGTAGAATTGCATTCCTATCCTATGAGTGTATATCCCTTTTCGTACATCATGATAGTACCCAGTGTCCCTTGAAGCAGTTAAGTGGCACTACACAGTGCTGTTTAGACTACTGTCTTCCAGTATTTCCTAAACCCAGAGTAATTTATAATTTATTGTATATGTAGCATACTTGTTTGTGCAACTCAAATTCATAACCTTAAAGGGGTATTGCTTGAAAATAATTTTATTTTATATTGTAGCCTTTAAAAAACATTAAAAATGATATAAGTTTTATCTCCCAGACCTTTATGGTTCGGGATATATTAGCAAGTAAAGTTTCCCCTGGAGTGACGTCACTGCTCAAGTCTTCAGATTTGGAATCTGGTCCACAGACTGGCCGCGGCTCTTCAGCAGCGCTGAGATCACAATCTTTAAAAATAATTTCTTCATTGGAATGGTCTACAAAGTGTGCTTGCAAGCCAGGCACACTTTGTAGACCGTTCCAATGAAGTCATTCTTTTTAAAAATCGTGATCTAGGCACTGCTAAAGAGCTGCCTGCTGATTTGTGGACCGGATTCCAAATCTGTCCACTAGATGGCAGACTTGGCTATAACAGCCAGGAAAAGGGACCTTTACTTAACTTTACTTGCTAATATCTCCCAAACCATAAAGGTCTGGGAGATAAGACTTATAACCCTTAAAAAAACATTAAAAATTATATAATATAAAATAAAATTATTTTGAAGCAATACTATCCCTTTAAATGTATCCATCTTAAACCACATCTGCCTCTTTCCCACACATTTACTCTGTTTAGCCAAATCTTTTTGAAGAGAAAAAAACATCCTGCTCTGTTTGTGTTTTCTTACATAGGTTAGGGTCCACACCAAAGATTAACTAAGCTGAACTAAGCTCTCTGAATACCCTTGGGTGCATGCCGTCAGGTCCATCTGCTTTATTCACCACATTTGCCATATACTTTTTAAGTTTGTTTTGAACTTTGCCCTCTTTTACCCTTATACATGTTAGACTAAATGTTGTGCTTCTTTCGGTTTGTCCAAAGCCTGTTATTGTTACATTATCTCTACACACAGCAGAAAATAATAAGCCACCGCCTTATCCTGACTAATTATCCAACTCTGTTATTAGCGAATATCAGTCTTTAAAGTGATGGTAATGACTATTTAAAATTAGTTGCCCGAGTCTTCTGCATATTAAAAGGAAAAAATTGAGCAATGTCTAAGCACTTACTTCTTTGTAGTTCAAAAGTTGTAAAGCACTGAATATCGACTGCCCGTCCCTTTCTGGCCACCTCCCACAGAATCTGAGATCAGGTCATGCGACTCTACGGCTGCAGCAAGGGACAAACATCAGTAAGTATAAGGGGCAGGATTCCCTTTGCTTACTGACGTTTGTCTCTCTCTGCAGCCGTCCCAACCAGCCTGCATCTTCTGAGTGATGTGGGGAGAAGGGGCGAGCGGTGGATCTTCAGTGCCTCATAACTTTTGAACTACAAAGAAGTAACCACTTATACATAGCGCAATATGTTCCTTTTAATATACAGAAGACTGGGGCAAATAATTTTAAATAGACATTACTATCAATTTATCTTTTTGCAGTTTATATGCATGTAAAAGTTTTAGCACTTTTCTTGCTTCCTTTTGAAATTCTCTCTTTTTCAAATTTGACTGGCCTGTCTGCTTGTTTGCAGATTCTGTTGCATTCTTTATATTTTTAAATGATGAATCTAACCCATTTGATTTGGTGACTTTAAAATCCTGCTTCCTCCCTATTTTCCTGCAAACCTGATGGTTAGGCAGTATTGGTCTTAATGTGCCCCACTTGTATTTTTAATTATATTTACCCAGAAGTCTTTAGAACAAATCCCATGTTTTTTTTTCTTCACTAAAATAGCATCATATTTGGATAGTAATACTTAAAATGTAAAAATATATTGTAGTGTTTATCCCCCTGAGTAAAACAAAGCTACTCCCACTGCTGAGAGGTTTTTTATTCAAAAATGATTGCAGCTTAAACATTAATTTTTCAGGTACAGTATCACAGAGGCCTGAAATTGTACAGTGGCACTGTTTAAACACAATCATATGGAGAGTTATGGTCTGTGGACCAGAGCTGTCCATAGGATGGTGTAACAACAGCGCCACTGTACAATTTCAGGCCACTGCGATACTGCACCTAAAAAAGTCAAGCTTAAGCTTCAATAACTTTTGAATAAAAAACCTCTCAGCAGCGGGAGTAACCTTGTTTTACTCAGGGGGATAAACCCTACAACATATTTGTTTTTACATTTTTAAGGGGATCTATCACACCAGTACAAATGTGTGTTAAACATTAATTACCTAGCGATTGGGTGGATTTCTTGAATATTTTTTTTTTCCTATGTTGCCAAAAATTAATGTTTAAAAACTGCACTTCTTGATAGACTGTGGGTACAGCTCTATACCCACAGTCCGTCACTCTGCCTCTGCTCCCCTCCTCCTATCCAGCCTCCTCCAATGACGGAGGCTTTCTGTCTGTAGGCTGGAGCCATCTTATTGTCTACATATCAATCTCTGCCAATGAGGTCACTCCAGTTTACAGACAGAAGCCTCCTTCACTGGAGGAGTAATCCACATGCACCAAATGGAACAAACACATATTCGCCAGTGTCCCGTTGATTTTAAATGGGACTTTTAATCCTTTGAATGTTGGCTAGTAAACTAACACATTGGAGACATCTCTAGTATTCAAGGGGTTAAGAGCTCCATTTAATTCAATGGTTTTTTATTTCTCCGATCTGATGCGGTTTGTTTACTTCAGAATTATTCTGGTTCCTCTTGGTATAACAGCCTCCCTGTCTCATGCACAGAATCTCAAGGACTTGCAATCAGGGACAGATTTCCCAATACACAGTAGGTAACTGCCTACAGCTCCAAATACTGACAGTCATCTACCTGTGCTGGTGACACCTACATACTGAATTGTGGGTGTGGCCAGATTAATCTCAATGTCCCTGAACCAGTTTTATAACCTTTACAGGAGATTATTTAATCCACTGGATGCTAGAGACATTTTAAACACATTGTGGAGCAATGCACTAGAGATCTCTCTAGCAACAAAGGGGTTGTTTTTATTTCACACCTGTTTGTTATATGCCAAGAGAAAGTGAACAGGAATGGGGCAGGGTCATATGAAGAGTAGGGTGTGTGACCATGGGCAGCAGGCTCCTAGAGTGCTGTGGATGTAAATCTGGTTCTGCCTCTTAAGCATTGTGGAGCAATGCATTGGAGACCTCTTTAGCTTCAAATGGATTAAACGCACCATTAATTCAAATAGTGCCCATTGCTTCCTGGTATTTAATTATTTGAGTGCAAATCTGTTGAGCAGAGCATTGTTATGCAATTTGTTGCATACCCTTTTGGCACTCAAATGGGTAATGAGTTCATTTCTTTATGAAAACAGAGCTTTGCAGCTGCCATCAGCCCATTTATGACTAGATCGGTCTGTGACTGGATGGTCAGACATCATTTTGGTATGAATTTTACATTGTAGTGCCCATGTATCCCTTACTACCATTGTTTTAGTCCGGTCATTCGACCGATCCTGAGCCAATTCCTCTACTTGATGTTTGATCTGCAGCTGGATAATATGGTGGTTGCTCTTGATGAGAGAGTAGTTTTAGGGTCTGTGCAGTTGTGACATTGTGTATGAGAAGTCCGCAAGTAGTTCATCCCAGACACCATA
Source organism: Rhinophrynus dorsalis (assembly GCA_037306005.1). Lineage (NCBI taxonomy): Eukaryota > Metazoa > Chordata > Amphibia > Anura > Rhinophrynidae > Rhinophrynus > Rhinophrynus dorsalis. Next base: position 143,188,609 of record CM074725.1, on the reverse strand, counting down.
TTATCAAGTCGCAGATCAAGTAGGAAATAGAGGATTTGGTGCAGGTTTGGGTGAGAGGGAATAGAGGAACTGGTGTAGGTTTGGGTGAGAGCGAAATAGAGGAATTGCTGTAGGTTCGGGTGAGAGGGAAATAGAGCAATTGATGTAGGTTCGGGTGAGAGGGAAATAGAGGAATTGGTGTAGGTTCGGGTGAGAGGGAAATAGAGGAATTGGTGCAGGTTCGGGTGAGAGGGAAATAGAGGATTTGGTGCAGGTTTGGGTGAGAGGGAAATAGAGGAACTGGTATAGGTTCGGGTGAGAGGGAAATAGAGGAAATGATGTAGGTTCGGGTGAGAGGGAAATAGAGGAACTGGTGTAGGTTCGGGTGAGAGGGAAATAGAGGAACTGGTGTAGGTTCGGGTCAGAGGGAAATAGAGGAATCGGTGTAAGTTCGTGTGAAAGGTAAGTTTTAATCCCTGAGCTTCCGGACTAGAATAGCTATTGTTAGGGACATATGGAGGCTCTTTTGAGGTAGTTTAACTATAAGATTTACTGTTTTACTGCATTAATAACTATTCAAGCAGAAAACCACAATTTAATAATAACAAAATTTACTAATAAAAAGTGGTAGAATTCTGGGGCAAGCCAACTGTACCAGAGGAGGAAAATAAAAATTCCTATTGATATTTTTTTTTTTTTTGTGGATCTTTAGAGGGATAGTAGGGTTTCACAATAAAATCAGCTCCAATTAATCTTCTTAGTATTTGGGACATGGAGAGAGTTAATTCACTACTGTCAGAGTTGTAGTTCAAGAATAATTGAATGATAAAATATCCCCCTCCCGTCCCTTTTACTGATGTAACACTGCTCACCTCAGAGCAGCAAGACTGTCCTGATGTATCTCAGAGAGGGGAAATCTTCAGTGAGCATAAGGAAAAACCTGAAAACCTGTCAAGGGGGAAGACTGTCCTTTGCTGCAACCTGTCCTGTCAAGAGACCAGATTCCACATCTGAGGGGAGGTAGTTTACACTATGTAAAAGGAGTGGGAGGGGGATACTTTATCATTCAATTACTCTTGAACTACAACTTTGACAGTATTGATATAACACTCTCCATGGCCCAAATGCTATGAAGATTAGTTGGTGCTGCTTTTATGTTTAAACATTACTATCCCTTTAAACCATTTGAATGCTAGATAGGTCTCTAAAGCATTGTGAAGCATTTAAGGAGTAAGCACCATTCAATTCAAAGGGAATGTACTTGGGTTTTCTCAGAATTGCTCTACTTTTGTTTAGCACAGCAGCCCCATGGTTTTTATCTGATAAATATGCCCCTTTTAGGGCTGAATTCAAATGCAGGTGCTAATTTTCTCTCTGCTTTTATCTCCAGGTATCCCCATAGACTTCAATAGAAATGTTTTTGTTAAAACAGGAGGTAACATTTATCTCCTGCATTTGAATCCAGCCCTTAGAGAGTGGAGTGGAGTATCTGTAGCAATCATTTTATTGCTCTTCACCTGCAATAGCCTGTCTCGTCTATTTTTATTTTTTTATTTATTTTCATTCGCCTTTGAAATTCAGGTCAACAGGCAGTTAGTTGTGAGATGGAGATCAGGCATGTATTATTCATGTCACCTGAATTTGGAGGAAGTATTAGTATTGTGTAAAAGGACAGGGTAGAGTGAAGGTATTTCATGACCTGTAAAAGCTAATTGCTAAACAAAAGATCCCATTTTGCAGCGCAATTGTTGCCCTGTAAAGACTGTTCAATGTGAGTGGCATCGGCAACATCTTCTAGAGCCACTTACCTTAATCATTTGAGTTCCAAGGGGGTACGAAAAGCATTGTAGAGCATTCAAAGGGTTAACTAATTTTTAGAATTAATATGTTATAGACTAGTGTAAAAGCCTGTGTACACGGGCCAAAGTGTGTAAAACCACAGAACTACACCTCCCAGCATTCATTGTGTTCGGGCAGTCTCTACTGCACATGACTCCATCGGACAAACATCTGCGTTCGGCCAGTCTCTACTGCACATGACAGCATCGGACAAACATCTGCGTTCGGGCAGTCTCTACTGCGCATGACTGCATCAGCCTTCGTTCGGGCAGTCTCTACTGCACATAACTGCATCAGATAAACATACATTTGGCCTTTTATATTATAGGATACAGTGCATTAAATAGATTATTGCACCTTTAGGGTGTTAAATGCGAATAGTTCTGTAGAAGAAGAAAAAAAAAAAAACCTGCCTCACAGGAGATAATTGAACATTTTCAATCATCTAAATGAAGGTTTTAAAGGGACAGTAATACTTAAACTGTAAAAAAATTAAATAAAAAAAGAATTAAAAAAAATGTTGTAAGGTTTATCCCTCTAAGTAAAACGAGTAATCCCACTGCTAAAAGGTGTTTTATTCAAAAGTTATTACAGCTTAAACTTGAGTTTTTTAGGTGCAATATCACAGTGACCTGAAATTTTAGAGTGGCGTTGTTGCTACACCATCCTATGGACAGCCCTAGTCAATTGACCATAAATATCCATAGGATGGTGTAGCAACAGCACCGCTGTACAATTTCAGGTTGCTGTGATAGGGGGAGAAACATTAATTTTTTTTTTTAGGTGCAGTATAACAGCGACCTGAAATTGTACAGCGGCGCTGTTGCTACACCATCCTATGGACAGTCCTAGTCAATAGGCCATAAATATCTATAGGATGGTGTAGCAATAGCACCACTGTACAATTTCAAGTCGCTGTGATACTGCACCTAAAAAAATTCATGTTTAAAGGGGAACTACCACCCCGCAATTCATTCTTTATCTGGTGACTAGCTGCTTAGTAGCGCTAGTCGCCAGAAATATTACCTGGTTCCGAAGATTTCTCCGTTTTACCGATGCTCACAGGAGCAGGAAGCATGGACATCTCGTCACAGTGACGTCCGTGCACCTGCGCTGTCAGTCCCTTTGGAGCCAAAGCATTCCATAGTTTTACTGCCCTTACTGTAAAGAATCCCAGCCTTTGTTTTAGTCAAAATCACCTTTCCTCTAGTCTTAATGGATGACCTTTTTTTCTTGGCTCAACTCTTTGCGTGAATAATTCATTTGATATTTCTTTGTATTGACCTTGAATGTATTCGTAAATGGTAATCATATCACCCCTTTGACATCTCTTCTCTAATGCAAACAAACCCAGTTTGACTAGTCTCTCCTCTAATGCAAACAAACCCAGTTTGACTAGTCTCTCTTCATAACTCTGATCCTCCAATCCCTTTATCAGTTTTGTTGCACTTCTCTGCACCTTTTCCAGTTCAACAGTGTCTTTTTTTTAAGAACTGGTGCTCAAAATTGCACTCCATATTGTAGATGAGGCTTAACCAAGGATTTATACAGAGGTAGCATAATATTGGCATCCCTTGCATCTACACCTCTTTTTATGCAGGCTAGTACCATATTTGCTCTTGCAGCAGCTGAGTGACTCTGCACACTGCTGTGAAGTCTATCATCTATCAGTACTCCTAAATATTTCCCTAATGAGGATTCCCCAAGTTGTTTCCCATTGTTTGTTACAATAAGAAGCAAATAAACATCCATCAATATTCCTGTCACATTTACTTAGGTCCCATGACCTTGTTTCATGCCTGCCACACCCCTATGTTGGGCATTGGAGGAGTAAGGCATACTTACTCCTCCATACCCAACAGGGATCTTCTCTTAGTCCATTTGTGTTGTACCTAAAGACACACTATAGGAGAGAGACCCTTCTCTCCCTGCTTACCACCTACTATACCAGCAATGTAAACCTGTGGTCATCCAGCTGCTGTGGAACTTCAACTCTCATCACCCTCAGCCAGCCAACATCGGACTGAGGGTGATGGTAGTTGTAGTTAACAACAGCTGGTGAATGATAGTTTGCCTGCTGCTGCAACACACTCACTCTCCATCATGTGATGTACTCAGTAATGCAGAGCTGACTGCCATGGTGCCTGGATAAACTCCCTGTCCTTTTGCTGCCTTCATTAACCATTGGAGAGCTGTACTGACACTCTTGCTCTTCATTGCTCTACTATTATCTTTATATGCAGGAGCTCCTACTGCCCCATGTGTATTGCTATTAATGGACAGTTGAATAAGGCTGGGGGTGGACTATTTATGTGTCATTCTGTGACTACCAGGGGACAGGAGAACCAAGCGTGGGTGGCAGGAAGTGTATGTGTGGTTCTGTGACTACCAGGGAACTGCAGTGAAATGCTGTAGTGTCAGATAGTATAGTTATAGGAGTACTAGTGGACAGTGGACAAGTTTGGGGTGGCAGACAGTATATATGTGGTTCAGTAAGTACCTCAGTGCACAGTGAAATCTCTCTCCCTTCCCTTGTTCTTTGTTCTGTTTGTAGATGCCATACATCTAGGGCCTTCCAAATACATTTTGATGTGCCCCCCCACATCACAGACCAAATTAATTGCCCACTCCTGGAACACCACATAAATAAAATGGAAGGTTTTTTTACCTATGGTACAGTTCTTAAAATAAATAAGAATTGCTCCACTTATTAAGGGTCAAGGTTCAAAATGCAAGATCATGGACAGGGATCATTCAGTCCACAGATTGCCCATTGGGAAGCACAGAGATCAGGCCTGAATTTACATTGGTGGATTCCCTAGCAAGGCACCCTTAGCCCCACTACTCGGCCCCATACCTCTCTTGGCTTCTCCCCTAACCTCATACACTTTTTCCTAACACAGAAAACACACAAAAGCTCAAGAAATGCATTCTGGAGCATGTACCAAAGGAGCTAAATGTAAATTCCTAATGATTTAATTGGGGCTTTTAACACCTGCAATTCTAGAGCATTCAAGGAGTTAAAATCTATTTAAATCAGTGGGAATTTTGGGAATGCTTATTTTGCCCCATAGTGCAGTTTGGTTTCTGCAGATTCGCAATTTATGTAATTTTACTTTTAGCCTGCAATATATACAAGCACAAAAAAACTCCTTGGCTGCTAGAGACACCTACAGCACAATATATTGGCGACTATCCAGCTAGGTAACAAACTAACTTCTCTTCCAATAGGGAGGTCCTCACAAACCACTTAGTAACAAGACCAAGGCTGATACTTTAGCTGTTAATGACAACTGACGTGCCAAGACCTTCACGCTGCTCCAGACTTTAAGGACCAGTGGAGGTCCAGGGATGTGATGGAATTCTGGGAGCACATTGTGGCTGCAAGCTGAGCTGTGATCCCAGAATTCATTGCAGCAAAAAAAAAAAAAGAAAAAGAAAAAGTGCAGTGCTCTTCTAGGGCCGCCCAACCCCGGATCGCCTCGTTGTTAAGTGGTTAAGAAAAGTAGAGCAATTGTACAGCAAACCAACTGCGCCATATGGTAAATAAATGATCTTTAAAGGAACTTGTAAACAATAAAGTAGCTACTGTAAGCCACATACTAGAAGCCAAGATTGTGTGTGTGTGTCTGGTGAAAGGGTCTTTAAGATTACTTTGTTAACACTCATAACTCAGAATGTGGGCGTGGTAAGATGAGGTACCCCTCAAACATTGGTGTTCCAGGCAGCTGCTTACTTGGTCTTTTGGGAAAACGGACCTTGCCTGCAGTAGAGTAATTCTTAAGACAGATCTCACTGCAGTTTGATGCGGATGTGGTTGGATCCATATGTTCCTGCAGGTTGTGTCCTTCAGACTCAATGTGACTAATCAAATGTGTTCCAAATAACAGAAAATTGTATGGTTGTCATGTCTCTTAATGATCAACAGTAATAATATGCAGCTGACACCGCAAGGAGTAGAATATTTTTACAGGCCATTTTCCATAGATTTTCTTTTTTCTACTCTTTGTTGCTAACTATACCCTGAACAAAAGGTTAAGTGAAATGCTCCCTACTGTTCTGAGCTGTTCAGATGGCTTTTTAGCAATCTCAATGGGAGCTGGAGAGCAGTATTTTAATGACACTCAGGACATGAAACACAGATGCTGTAAAACAAATAAAATAGCCTGAAGCTGCCTCATACACCCATGTAATAGCTGATATTAATACCACTTTATCTTTTTAAGCTATAGCCCATTATTATTTTCATCAGAAGACAGACTCAGTAGGTTTATATATTACAATTAATCTGAATTTTGTTCTAACTAAAGTCCAAATGAGTTCCCTGCCATCAGTGAGTCCCTGATGGCCTGGAACTAAATGATGCTAGACTGAGTTTCTAAATATTTGATTAAATAATTCTGCCTGCCATTGCACATCAAATCCAGAATACAGCACTTTTCTTCTTTAAAGGGATAATAATACTTAAAATGTAAAAAAAATATATGTTGTAGGGTTTATCCCCTGAGTAAAACAAGGGTACTCCCACTGCTGAAAGCTGTTTCATTCAAAAGTTATTAATTTTCAAAGTTGAATTTTTTTAGGTGTAATATCACAGTGGCCTGAAATTGTACAGTGGCGCTGTTGCTACACCATCCTATGGAGATTTATGGTCCCGGGACCAGAGCTGTCCATAGGATCGTGTAGCAACAGCGCCACTGTACAATTTCAGGCCACTGTGATATTGCACCTAAAAAATTCAGCTTTCAAAATGAATAACTTTTGAATGAAACACCTTTCAGTAGTGGGAGTACCCTTGTTTTACTCAGGGGGATAAACCCTACAACATATTTTTTTTTACATTTTAAGTATTACTATCCCTTTAACCATTTAAAATGACTACAGTTCTTTTCTCACTGTTAACTCGTTACGGACCAAAGGGTGTGAAACTCATTCCGAAGTAGTGCTTTACACAGCCTTCTGGTCCTCGAGTTAAAGCGGAACTACCACCATAGTTACAGTTGCCCTGTAATAATTAGGCAGATGGTACTAGCTTAATAATAGTTCTATTACCTCTAAGAACGAGCAGATTCTAAAGAAATCCTTAAAGGGATAGTAATACTTGAAAATAAGTTGATTTTATTTTGTAGCCCTTAAAAAAACATGAAAAATGATATAAGTCTTATCTCCCAAACCTTTATGGTTTTGGAGATATTCACATGTATAATAAAGAAAAGTTCTCTTTTCCTGGCTGTTTCAGCCAAGTCTGCCATCTAGTGGACAGATTTGGAATTCAGTCCACAGAGCAACAGGCAGCTCTTTAGCAGTGCCGAGATCACGATCTTTGAAAAGAACTACTTCATTGGAACGGTCTACAAAGTGTGCCTGGCTTGAAAGCACACTTTGTAGACAATTCCAATTAAGAAATTCTTTTTAAAGATCATGATCTCAGCACTTCTGGAGAGGCACAACCGGTCAAGTGACCGGATTCCAAATCTGAGGGGTGGAGTAACTTTACTTTTGAATATCTCCCAAACCATAAAGGTTTGGGAGATAAGACTTATATCATTTTTCATGTTTTTTTTAAGGGCTACAAAATAAAATCAACTTATTTTCAAGTATTACTATCCCTTTAATCTTTGGAGACTGACGACCAGGTGCAGTCTGCGTACCTGTGCCTTCAGTCTCTTCCGGTGCCTTTCGGCACAGTGCAGTGCTTCTTAATGGAGACCGGGACTGACCGCTCAGGAGGCAGATAAGATATCTGTGCTGATGCCTGGCTTTAGGTCTCGGAAGATTAAGGATTTCTTTAGAATCATGTAGTTTTTAGAGGTAAGATAACTATTATTAAGCTAGTCGCCATCTGCCTAATTATTAAAGGGCGACTATACTAGGGTGGTAGTTCTGCTTTAATGGGACTTAGGCGAGTATGGATAAAATGGAAAAGTGGAGCAATTCTGGTGCAAATTAACTATACCTTAAGGAATAAATAAACCTTTTCATTGATTAAAATGAGGCTTTTATCCCCTTGAGTGTTAGATGTTTTATTGGAGATCTCTCTGCAATCAGTTTGTCAAATAATTGCTCCATGTTTGTGTGTCTGCCTGTCTATCTATCCAGCTACGTAGCAAACTAACTTCAGTTCCTTACAAACCTCTTAGTAACAAGAGCTGATGCATTAAAAGGTTGGTTATGTTTTATTGACAGGTCAGCTAGGATCCATCCTTCTACTGTGTACTATAACTCCATTATGTTACTAATCTTGACATTGCTCTCGTTCCTCTGATATTATATTAATTGTCCCCCTCCTGCCTTTTTACAGTATAGAAAGGCTACCACCCCTCAGATCTGAAGTCCAGATCACAACGAGGGACAATCTTCCTTCATCCTTATAAGGAAAATCCTGCCCTCTTTGATGAAGGAGGGCAGATTTTTCCTTCTGCTGAATGAAGATTGTCCCTCGCCGCAATCCTCCTTCAGTTCCAAGGCAAAGAAGAATGGTGTCAAGACTGGCCGGTTGGCTCCCAGTATTAAATGAAAGATAGTTGTTATAAGTATGTGCAGTTTGTGAGGGGCTTTGATTTTGTCTTTTTTGGAGTGATAGTTTGCTTTTGGGGGTCATTAGACTTTTTTTAGTTTGATACCCTACCCTCTTTCCAGCCCCTTCATCTTCTGGGCAGTTCCAGCAAATATCCTTGACTTATTTGCATCTATACTTGTCAACAACATGCATACACATCTAACAACTCGTACACAGCTACTCATTCCTTCCCTGTAACATCACCCCCCATTCTATATTGCTTTTTTGCTGGACCTCCTCACCCACTTTCTTTACTTCTACACTGGGATCTGTTTTACTTGTCCCGATTGCACCCAAATCAGTTAAAGTGGAACTACCACCCAATAATAAGAGAGAATCACATCATTGCCCATCTGGCGACTAGCTGCTCAGTAGCGCTAGTTGCCAGAATTCTTACCGGATTAAAGAGAAATCTCTGTTCTTCATGGACTGACAGGCAGGAAGGAGAGCGGACATCTTGCCCTAGTGACGTCCACGCACCTGCGCTGTCAGTCCCAGCCGGAGCCAAATGGCTCCTAGCATTCTTACATGAAGAACAGAGATTTCTCTTTAATCCAGTAAGAATTCTGTCGACTAGCGCTACTGAGCAGCTAGTCGCCAGATGGGCAATGATGTGATGCTATCTTATTATTGGGTGGTCGTTCCACTTTAAGGTTTTCCCTGCTTGAGCATGGGTGTCATTCAAAATGAAGGAGTTGCTAATTAAAGTGGAACTATCATGATACTAACATTGCCCCAAATACATTAAAGGGATAGTAATACTTTGTTTTATCTTCATGTTTTTTTAATGCCTAAAAAATAAAATAAAGAACGATTTAAGTCTTATCTCTCAAAACTTTATGGTTTAAGAGATATTCACAAGCAAAGTATCCCCCCCTGTTCAGTCAGATCAGAAGGGAGGTGCCCAGGTAGACTGTAGAGGGCCAGTCTTCAATTAAGATAAGGGAAAAAGCTGAAAAACTTGTCAAGGGGGGAAGGGCTTTCATTCTTTTCATACAAAGAAGATTGTCCCCTTCTGTTATCTGTCTGGTCTTACAACCAGATTCACATCTGAGAAGAGATGGCTTACACTAGGTAAAAGGGGCAGGAGGGGGATACTTTGCTTGTGAATATCTCTTAAACCATAAAGGTTTGAGACATAAGACTTATATCATTCTTCATGTTGTTTTAATGCCTACAAAATAAAATAAAGTTAAAACGAAGTATTACTATCCCTTTAATAACCTAGTGACAGGCAAAGCTATACTTTCATTAGGCTGAATAAATATGAGTTATTGCAGAAAAACAACTTCTTTGGCATGAACCAGCCGCACAGAGCTTACAAGAGAGCTCTGTGCGCCTGCGCCATCAGTAACTTCCGTTACCTTAACCCTTTGAGTGCCGGAGGGGTATGCAATGCATTGCAAAGCAATGTGTTGTGTACCCCTCTGGCACTCAAAGGGTTAATGTAACCAGTGAACGTCACTCACCAGTGCTGGCAGAGAACGGGACAGACAGAGCAGACTCAGAGGTACATTTCCTCTGGTTCCTCCCGAAGAAGTCGTTTTTCTGCAATAACGCTTACTTATTCAGCCTAATGAAAGTATATGTATATATCACTAGGTTAATAATGTATTGGGGGGGCAATGTTATTATGATAATCCCGCTGTTACTGACCAGTGCTTGATGAGGGGCTCTCCTTAAAATCTGTCCTGTTAGTGGCCCTTGCAGACTGACCTTCTACATACATATGCCGTACATATGTATATCACTCCCAACTATATATCTGGGTTGATTTTGGGTAAATAATATGTTACTGTCAGTCAATAGCTTGTAACAGTGACCATGTCTGTGTGACCTTCTATTCTTTAAGGGATAGTAATGTTTCAAAATAAAAGCAGCTCCAGTTAATCTTCATAGTATTTGGGCCATGGAGAGTATTATTTCAATACTGTCAGAGTTGTAGTTCAATAATAATTGAATGATAAAGTATGCCCCTCCCATCCCTTTTACTGATGTGACACCGCTCACCTCAGAACAGAAAGGTGGTGTTCAGATGGCTTGCAGAGAGGGACAGTCTTCAAATGGCATAAGGGAAAGACCTGAAAAACCTCTGAAGGGGGGCAGGGTTTTCATTGTTCTCACAGTAAGAAGATTGTCCCTTGCTGTGAGCTGTCCAGTCTTAAGACCAGATTCCACCTCTGAGGGGAGGTGGCTTACACTAGGTAAAAGGGTTGGGAGCGGGATACTTTATCATTCAGTTACTCTTGAACTACAACTCTGGCAGTATTGAAATAACGATCCATGGCCCAAATACTATAAAGATTAATTGGAGCTGCTTTTATTTTGAAACCTTACTATCCCTTTAAGTGATGTGGCTCAGAAAGGAATTGTCTGTATTGTTTCCCCTTTAAAGCCCAGAGCGGTGTGCAGCAAATTATGAAGCAAAGCATTGCACTCTTCTGGTACTTTTAAAGGGTTAACAAATAGAACATTGTCATTTGTTCCTTTAAATCCTTGAGTGCTAGAGAGATATTAAATGTACAGCAACTCAATGGCAGCCAAGTGATTAAGACTATCAAATCTGCTTTTTAAAAATAACATGGAAATCTCAGATGGGAATTTCTTTTTATTAGTTGGTGGTTGAGTGTTTTTGGGAGCAAAAGGTAAGAATAACTCTCACAGGGATAGACAGAGTGGCTCCTCTGTCATAGACGTCTGCTGAACTTGATTTCTGGTGTGTCAGACTAATTAGTTCTTGCAAACTGCCATTTTTAAGAGCAATTTGTATTACAAGGCTCACCCATGGCTTTCAAGACGTTCTGATCCTATCCAAGTCTGTAGCTAAGCTGTAAGTGCTGGAAAGGACTTGGTCAGATAAATGTTAAGTGGTGAATCTGTCACAAAGATGTAAAATAGGAATGCATCATCGTTATATTGAAGCACTCTTGTATTGTTTATTCATTAGCACAGATACAAGCAATTCAGTTTTGTCCATTAACCCCTTAGATCTGTAGTTCTCATTCTCAACCAGGATGCCATGGCATTTGTTTGCCATGTACACACTCACATAGGTTGCCTACTTTTTTCTGTAAAGACTGAGAAAAATGAGTGCTGAGTTTGAAATATATATTTATGGAAATTATTAAGCACAGTATGGTTTGAATTAGGGTGACCACATTTCCGTTTTTCCATTCCGGGACATGTGGTCACCCTATTCCCGCTGCTGAGGCTCCCGCCGGCGCTGAACAACTTTCTGAGGCTGACATAGTAAGAGTTCTCATACTCTGTGTCAGCCTAAGAAAGATGGTCAGCGCCAGCGGGAGCCTCAGCTGCGGGTCTCACTTGCAGCACCAGCATACCTGCTCCATCCCAGCTATCTTGCACATATCAGCCAGCCAATGAGGACCATATAGCAAATACATTTCATTGGCTGGCTGGACTGGTGCGTGTTGCTCAATTCCGGGAATCTTTGTTGTCCTGGTGGGGGGGTGACCCGGGACAGTCCCAGGCATTGCGGGATGTGTGGTCGCCCTAGTTTGAATCATTCGGATTATGAGACGTATGAATAAATAAATATTAATGTATTTTACCATACATTGTTCCCTTGCCAAATAACGCATATACGATGTTTTGTGTGGGTTAGCAGTGAATTGTGCAATAATAGATTGAGAACCACGGCCTTAGATGCAAGAGACATCTCCAGTACATTGGAAAGAACCGTTTACTAGACATTTCTTTTATTAAGGACATTAACCCATTAAGGACCAGAAGGATACACCGTGCATTGTGAATGATTTGCATACGTTTTTACAAATCCATTAAAAAAATAAATATATAATATTAATGTAATGACCAAGTTTGGTAAAGCTTCACTGAAAGGGATCGTATTGATTAAAGTATGCTTTTATAAGTGGCTATGGGTTTTTATATATTTTCTAGAAACAATCTCAATATTATTGATGAAAAAAAATAAAAATGTTGCAATGTTTTGTGAGGTACAAGCAGTACCATAGTGCTCTTCACAGCCATCCTCATCCCCATCCTTGAAAAAGTCCTACCTCTGCTTAGGACCTCTTGTGCTCTTTGCTTCCAGTGCATCTACAATTGGAGGGCGTTACTCCTTTGCCGCTGCTGGAGAAGATGCTTGTGCATCCACTTGCCTTCCTCCCCCTGCTTCAAGAACCTCATTGCACATCACTGTATGTCTCATTCATAAGCTGCCTCTCACAATGCAGCTCATGAAAGGGACATACAAATGCACAGTTTAGACAACAAGAAAGCAAGCACCTTCTCCCTGTCTAACCCGTGCCATTTGTATATCCCATTCATGCGCCTCCTTGTGAGAGGGGAGCAGAAGGCGGGTTACTAAGTGTTGCAGTCGAACAGTCCGGCAGTGGGGAGTACATTTGCTTTACTCAGCAGGATAAACCCTGCAACATGTATTTTCAGTATTAAAGGGAAACTAATGTCCCATAAAAAATCCTTCTTGTTTTGTATAGTTTAAAAAAATAATTTATGTGGCACAAATCTTGTCTCTCAAACCTTTGCGGTCTGACAGATATTCTCATGTAAAGTTCCCCCCTCCCTCCCCTTCTCCTGACGTTAGCGCTGTGCTGACAGCAGGAGTTCTCGGTCTGGGGACCAGCCGGCGGCTCTTCAGCAGAGCCAAAATCACGTTATTTAAAAGGAATTATTTCATTGGAAAGATCTAAAAAGTGTGCCTGGTTTGCAAGAACACTTTGTAGACCGTTCGAATGAAGTAGTTCTTTTTAAATAATGTGATTTCGGCTCTGCTGAAGAGCCTCCTTAGGAAACTTTGGATGTGAATATCTCTCAAACCTTACCTCTACAAAACAAGAAGTTTTTTTTTTTTTTTTTTTTGTTTTTTTTTTATAGGACATCGCTGTCCCTTTAACACCTTGAGGACCAAGGGCATTGCACACCCCTCTGGTCCTGAAGGGGTTAACACAATGATGACTAAATCATACCAGTTACATTGTACTAAGGCTTTATACTTTGGTTGTCCTACTTTATTATATAACCCTTTGCGAACCAAAGAGTTACTGAAATTGTGAAATAGTCTTTTCTGCTCATTGCTGGCACGCAAATGGTAAATTAATTTCCCTTGGTAACTGAATTTGTATTCTTTTTTTATCAATGACAGACAATGAGAGGTTCTTTGTTTTAGTATGAAACAGGAGGAAAAAGAAGATGGTGTTATTGTATTATTTGAGGCTTGAATAATATGATTAATTATGGGTTTTGTTAGAAATGAGCCATTTATGAAATAGATGCCTTAAGTCAACTCTGACCCCTTCTCATAAAGGTTTAGGAACAGATAATAAAAAACAATAACCATTTTGTTTCCAAGAGACTGCATGCCTGATGTGCTTTTATGTTCAACTGTCACTCAATTAGACTGTTCTGGGAATTAGAAGTATATTTTGCATTCATTTTAAAATTGGTTGTATACCCTTGAGAACACTGGTTAAAAGAATAATTTGCACATCTTCTATTTAAGGAACAAAACAGAATGAGACATTAGGTTATTAGTAGTGTGTATATTTATGAGTATGTATGTATAATATAATATATAGTGTTTATATAGTGCCACAAGTTTACACATCACTTTACAATTAAAGCTGAGCTATAACCTTTTTAATCCACCCCCCACAATATTCTATAACAGCTGTACATTGCAAAGCAGACTGTCATGAAATGTTTCCTCTTGGTCCAATCGGCTCCTGTATTCTGTGTAATCATGAGGGAGAGTGCAGCCATCTTCACTCAGTAGAGCATGATTGGCAGTGCTCCCCCTGCCCTAATACTCATCTGACCCTGCCCCTTCTCTCATCCCAGTGGTTTATGAGGGCGGGTAGACTATCTCGAGGGGACAGCCAACATATGCCTGCGGTACAGCTTGTTGAACAGGCAAACTCCTGATGGCATCTTGATGGGAAACAAGTAAGGTATATAAAACATATCACCATCATCTTCAGCCACTGCAAGATGAAGACCTCCTCAGCAAGCCTCCAACAACTTTGGTCATGTGCTTTCTGCTGCTACTGTGCACCAAAAAAATAGGTGGTCTTCTTGGTTGTCAAGTGGATATATTCCAAAACTCTCTTTCTCCATCTACCGTCTAGCTAATGAGAACGATACAGCTTACACGGAGAAATCCTCTGTCAGTGTCTTGTCTCAACCTCCTCCAATAAGTGGGGAGGGGAGCAGACGAAGCCTGACAGGTTGTAACTGCTTTCTGTCTGGAAGTAAGGCCCCGGCTCATTTTCAAAACTTTACATTTCGCCTTAGTATGCATTGAATAACAAAATAAAACAAATATTACAGCTTATTACTATATTAACATCTTTATGAGCCAAACTTGAATAGGGGTGATAGTTCCCCTTTAATTTCCAGGATATTTACCTTTGAATGTAGCAAGAACATGTTTTGCAGGGTCAGCATTAAACCAATATGGTGGATTTAGAAGGCAAGTCTTTGTTGGACTTAGATTTGTTAGCAGCACAAACCCTGAGGAAATAGTGATTTGTAAGCCTTAGGCTTATTAGCAACAAGCTGCCCAAAATTGTTTTTATATAGGTCTCCTGTTTGAAAGAATAAGCCCTGAGGAAAAAAATGCCCTATTGGCCTAGTGCCACCAGGTAATTTTATGGTGGCCAATGGCCATAGGCAAATACCATGGTGACATTGTGGCATTGGAGACTGCTGTTGTTCCTGCTGAGTTGTTTAAGCAGCAGGACGATTAAGGATGCTCCAAGGGAATGGGATCAACAACAGCAGCGATATGGGTGGTGATTATCATGGATCCACTTGCCACTAGCTCCAGTGATTTGTCTGATGCAGTAGCAGCATCTCAAGTAATCCACACCACTTCAGGTATATGTGCAAAAAAAAGAAAAGAATAGTGCTTCTCCTGTTGTAATTCCTCCAAAATCATAGGTATGTTGGAATAGACACAAGTGTGCTTTTCATCTGCAACTGCAATGTGCACAGTGTGTGGAGTAAATAGGGGAAGGACTCAGAAAAATTGACACATCCGCACTCACATCAAACAACTGGCACAACTGAAAGCAAACACCTTGATACTTGGGTCCGCAATGTCAAATCAATCATCCGCCAGAAAATAAGTACTGTTGTTGTCACTGTGCCCCTTGTCCGGCTCACTAAGGACACATAACAGCTAGCAGAATTAATAATAATGATTTATCCTTCCTGTCACCAGCTTAGCATATTCTGTGGGATGAAATCTCCTCAGATGCTGTTTGATTCCTTGCCTGTGATTATACTCCACCTCATTGCCATGTGTGGTCAGTGCACCATACCCTGTGCAATGGGTGGACACGAAGTGCCACAACCTCCCATCTACAGAATCATTATCAGCTGTTGGGGGGAGGAACGATGACAAAGATGGATCACCAAAAGACGTGCTATGTTTTCTCATGCCCACACTATAGAACAAGAACCGGTTTGTGATTTTAAATTTTCAGGAACCTATAATGTTGGTATTTAAGTCATGGATGGGTGCAAGGAAAATCTGAAGTGGGCAGTTTGAAGAACACAACACCACCACTAAAGCCTCATTTTAAAGCATGGGTTATTAGTCTTTGGTTGGGGATGACAGGAGTTGTCATCCCTGTTCCCTAACAGCTAGGGGACAAAAGATTGACTTCCCCTGTTTTATAGCGGAACTACCACCACTAAACAACTTGAGCTCAAATAATTCCCCATCTGGCGACTAGCTGCTTAGTAGCGCTAGTCAGAATTATTACCTTGTTAAATAGGATTAGCCATTCTTCTCGGGCTGACAGGCAGGACGGAGCGCAGAAATCTTCCCATAGTGACGTCTGCATGTCTGCGCTGGCAGTCCCTTTTGGAGCCGAACGGCTCCTAGCAACGTCTCCTAGAGCTGGCTGGGACTAACAACGCAGGTGTGCAGACGTCACTATGGGAAGATGTTTGCGCTCCGTCCTGCCTGTCAGCCCGAGAAGAATGGTAATCCTATTTAACGATGTAATAATTCTGACGACTAGCGCTACTAAGCAGCTAGTCACCAGATGGGGAATTATTTGAGCTCAAGTTGTTTAGCGGTGGTAGTTTTGCTATAAAACAGGGGAAGTCAATCTTTTGTCCTCTAAGGAATATCAACCCTAATATAAAACTTGCCATCTTATAAAAGTGTATGTTTTAACATTCAGAGATATATGCACAACTTGGGTGTTAATAAATTTAGTTCGCATTTTTCCTTTTGCAAAAGGAGACACTACTGTACAGTATGACTTGTTCACAAAGGTGATGCCAATCTGACAACATTAAAGCCATGCTGGTCTCATCCATGTGCTCCACCTGCAAGCCAAATGCAGGGGGAGGACGGAACTTTAAGTCAGCTGACTTACACAGGCATAAGCAATACTTTATTGGCTGGCACCCAAGTGGGCCATCTTGTAATTTGATTGTTGCAAAGAGCATTAACATTTTTAATTCACCCATGCGATCATCCTACATGGTGGCCCACTGAACACTGTATAGGCATTCATTGCTGCATCTCTAAGGTGAACATTGCTAATCGCCAAGGAGTTGCCGCAAGCTGTGTGTTTGGGTCTCCTCTTTAGCCAACTTGCTCCACTGGTATTTCTACTGAATTTCATATGGTGAGTTTGTGGAGGGCCCTAGGTTTATCTTGTCCTGCGGCCCTTCTTTTACCAGGCCCCTCTTCATGTACCTGTGGATTGAAACCCATCTGTCTAAGTTCTCCTTCATCTCATTATTTATGGGGCCCTTCTGTCCTGGAGCAGAGGCTGCCCCTTTTCCTATTTCATATTGCTTAGTCATGTTGGGGGGTGGAGGTTTGTCCTGTGGTAGAGTGGCTGAGGTGACTCCTGACTGAGGGGGCTTCTATACTGTGTGTTTTTTTTTTTTTTTTGCTTTCTCTGAGGGATTCCTCTAGGGAAGACTGTGGGTCCTCTGAAGGGTTTCTCAGGGCTTTTTTGGACACTGTGATGGTTTCAGACCTTGACTGGCATGGACCCCTCATTCTTGGGCAGAAGTTTCAATTATCTCTTTGACAAAGTGGCGTTCAAGCCACGAAACACGTTAGAATACATCTGTGTTATTATATATTGTATTTATCAGTATCTTGCATATAATTTTTTATTATAATTCATTTAAAAAATAGTTGGCATATATTTCTTTGATTGGAGCCGAGTGGAGCATTTTTTAGTGTTGTGGAACAGTCCTTTTGTGTCCGATCGGAGACGTGCTTAAATTCTCCAGATGCATGTTTGTCAGCCTACATTTCAGCTGACCTTCACAATTGTGAGTACATTACAATACTTTAACCATTGTCTGTAAGAAGACGTTATTGCACTATTGGGCGCTCTTCTTTTTTTATCTTATTTTTCATGGTTGATCGTTTTGAAAAGAAGACTCCTTCTGTGATAGTGATCTACTGATTGGATACTTTGGGACAGTGATTAAAATCTCCTTAAGCGCTTTGGCTGCATCTCACATATGTGAAGCAACATTTTGGCTTGTGAGTATAACTTACTTGGGTGACAATTGAAGGTGTTACTATTATATTGGATTCAACACAGGGGGCGCCTCCTCCCTTTCTCCCTCTTTTTCTTGTCTTGGG
This sequence comes from Rhinophrynus dorsalis, assembly GCA_037306005.1. Lineage (NCBI taxonomy): Eukaryota > Metazoa > Chordata > Amphibia > Anura > Rhinophrynidae > Rhinophrynus > Rhinophrynus dorsalis. Next base: position 143,170,598 of record CM074725.1, on the reverse strand, counting down.
CAAGGAGGCTTTGTTATTAACTCCTCTTCCTTCCTTTGATGGGGTGGTTCTGAAGAAATGGGAAGTGCTTGATAAGAAGTGTATTATTTCCAGACATTTTCCCTTTGTTAAACCTTCTCTTATGTTGACCTACAGCATTGGGCTAGCCCACCGATGGCAGACTCCCCCATTTTCACCTTTCTTAGCTTAAGGGTCCGGCAGCTAGGCTACTGTAATATCTCCTGAAAGTGAATTTCACTGTCGTCCAATACAGGTCACTGGTACTCTGGGAGGCGATCCGCCCCTTTAATAGGCAGGAACAATTATTCAAATGTGTGCAGGGGGCGGAGCCTCCCCTCCTACTTAAGCTGCCTTCAGGCCAGAGCCACTAGATTGATTTGTTCCTGTGTGCTGTGCACACCAGGTGGAGAACATCTATACATTCAACTTAGTATTTTGTTATTTTTATTCAAATATGGAATACCACCATTAGGAGGGTGACCATGGCTGTGAATTGCCCTCTTTAAAGTGGCTAGTGCAGCTTCCAGGGATTTTCTGTGGACCTTATGCCCTGAAGAGGGAACAGCTTGAGTCAAGCAGCTTCCCTGCTGGGGAATTTACCTCTGGTCTATTCCTACTTCATCATGGTCACCTGAAGACAGAAGTCCTGCAGAAAGGTGAGCTACCCCTTGAGTGCTGAAGGTCCACTTGTCCCCACAGTGTCCCTTTGATGGGCTTGTATTTGGGAGTTTGCATTGCACTCCAGCACTTATAGGGTGTTTTTATTTGCTTTTCTCATGTTTATGCAATTTCTGTGGTATTCTCTGGGTTTTGGAGCTTTGGGTATAGTTTTACTTATGTTTCTTATGTATTTGGTAACTGTTTGGCACTTTTTAAACTTCAGTGGGACTTTATTAAAATTTAGTGTTCCGCGCCTTTAAGCGCGCCTTTTCCCGCTTAGACGCCATTGCTCCTTTACTCTCTATGGGATTTCACAGTGTGGGACATATCTCTGGAACCGCTTGTCACAGCAACTTCAGAGATGGCTCATTTTATTTCTATGCTCCTGCTCTATCATCCGGTGTCTGTTTTCAGGGTGTGGGAGTTCAGGGGGGCTTTGGGCACTGTTTGGGGTACTTCTGAGAGAAAACTACATTTCCCATGAGCGCCCGGTTCGCGCTCGTTTCTGATTGGCTGACCTGACGGCCGCCATTTTGTGGTGTTATTTCTCAGCGAGTATACTACGCAGGGACCGAGCCTTCTCTCCTCTCAGCAGATTAACCCTTCGCTGGCCAGATAAGTCCAATTTTAGGCATTTCTGGGGTGAAACTTTAATCTTTCACACTTTTACTGGGTGATATTTGTTAAGTGGTGTATATTGACGCTGTGAGCATGTCTACTCCACTGGAGCCAGGGGCTAGACCTAAGACTAAGGAGGCTGGGGTGTCTGTCCCCCCCATTGCGCTTTGCTCCTCTTGTCACTCTGGGCTGCCTAGAGATTGTTCTGGTAATTTATGCCCTAAATGCTCTGATTGTCATGATAGCAACCCTGGGCTTCCCAGCCATGCTATTGAGCCAACTTGGGTGAAAGAGTTTAAAGCTGCCACTAGGGATCTCAGATCCACTCTCCAACTCTTTCCCTCTCAGGTACAGGGGGCTCTCCAGGTTTGGCAGACCCCCTCTACAATCAGGACTTCCCTGCCTAAGCCACAGGGGGCTCCTGATGTGTCTGATTCTTCTGAAGAAGAACTATTACAGGATTCTGATGCTGAGGAAGGCACTGTTATTGAGTCTAACAGGTCCATTGGGGACCCTTATGAATGTGACCCTGAGGTTTCTGCTGAGGGTTTGATTAGAGCTGTGTTAACTACGCTCAACCTTCCTCTGACTCAGGAATCTACTCATGATCCAACTGACGTTTTCCAAAAACCATCTAAGGCGGTTGTATGTTTTACAACTAACCCTACCCTTGCCCGTCTAGTTTCTGAGGCGTGGAGGAATCCTGACAAATCCTCCTCAGTGTCCAAAAAGTTTGCTAAACTTTACCCTTTTCCTGAGACTGAACTGGCAAAATGGGTTCATCCTCCCAAAGTGGATGCTCCTGTTTCCAGGCTATCCAAATCTACTGCTTTAGCTGTCTCTGATGCCCCTGCCCTGCAGGATTGGATGGACAAAAAGCTAGAACTTTCTCTTAAATCTATTTTTGCCTCCATTGGCACTGCCATGCGTCCAACCTTTGCAGTGGCGTGGGTTAATAGAGCTATTGCGGCCTGGACTGAGCGACTGACTGAGGCAGTCCGCCAGGATGCACCGGTATCTGAGCAGTTGCAGCTCCTTGCTAATATTACTGAAGCACAAAATTATGTTGCTGATGTTACCTTTGATGCTGTGCGCATGATGGCGAGGGCCTCCACTTCATCTGTGGTGGCTAGACGTGCCCTTTGGCTGAAAATTTGGTCTGCTGATACAGCCTCTAAGAAAGCCTTGCTTTCCTTGCCCTTTCAGGGGAACTTGCTATTTGGTTCTGAACTCAAAGAAATGATCAGCGAGGCTACTGGCGGTAAAAGTACTCTTCTACCCTCAGTCTTCAAGAAAAAGTTTCCAGCCAAACGCAACCGGTCCTTTAGTTCCTTTCAGACTGAGACACGCTCCACGTCCCAGACGGGGTCGTCCTCTACGCGTCCCTCCTCCAAGCCCAAGCAGTCCTGGAAGCCCAAAGTTGCCCCCAAGGCCAAGACCTCCAAGACTGCTTCGGCATGACTCACCGAACCCGGGTCCGCATCCGGCAGTAGGTGGACGTCTCCACATCTTTCGCCGGACTTGGGAGGAGTCAGTGACGGACCCATGGGTTATTCAGGTAGTGTCAGAGGGATACAGGATCCCTTTCTCTTCCCTTCCTCCTTTTCGGTTCCATTTTACTCGTCCTTCTCAGGAACCTACAAAAAGGCGTCTGTTCGACGACGATATTCAGGATCTCTTGGACAAAGAGGTCCTGGAATTGGTTCCTCCAGAGGACACAGGTTCAGGATTTTATTCCAGCCTGTTTGTGGTGGCCAAAAAGGACGGAGGTGCTCGTCCCATTTTGGATCTCAAAGATCTCAATTCCTATGTTGTGAATTCCCACTTCCGCCAGGAATCCCTGCGCTCTGTGATTGCCGCAATGTCTCCAGGGGAGTTTCTTGCCTCCCTGGACCTTCAGGATGCATATCTTCACATCCCTATTCATCCAGAGAGCAGGCGGTATCTCAGGATTGCCTGCCACAGGGGACACTTTCAGTTTTCAGCTCTTCCCTTTGGACTGACTTCGGCCCCTCTGGTCTTTCAGAGGGTGTTGGGTTCTTTGATAGCTGTACTTCATCAAGAAGGTGTCAGAGTGACCCCCTACATGGGCGATCTCCTCCTGAAAGCCTCCTCAGCGGAGCTTCTTCACCAGCTACTGCAGCTGTGTATACACACTCTGAACCGTCACGGCTGGATCCTGAATCTGGACAAGTCAGACTTGGTCCCATCTCAGAGGCTCCTTTTCCTGGGTCTCCTGTTCGACACTCGCCAATGCATGGTGTTTCTGCCAGAGGAAGTGGCTCATCAGATAGCCATCCGAGTAGCCGGGATCCTGGAGCTGGACAGGGTTCCAGTACCGAAGTTGACGTCTCTGGTGGGGAAGTTCATTTCCACGATCGAAGCGGTACCATTTGCCATGGCCCACTCCAGGGAACTTCAGAGGTTTGTGATCCAGACGTGCAAGAATCATCCAGATCATCAGCATCTGTCAGTCTCTCTACCTCCTCATGTCGAATCGAGTCTGCACTGGTGGTTGGATCTCTCTCCTCTCCTGAAAGGGAGATCCTTTCGAGTTCCCTATTGGACCACGCTCACAACGGATGCCAGTCTCCGGGGATGGGGTGCTGTGTTGGATCGTTTCAGTGCTCAGGGGAAATGGGGACTGGAGGAATCTCTTTTCTCCATCAATGTTCTGGAACTGCGTGCCATCCGGCTTGCCCTGAGGCACTGGGAATCTCAACTGGAAGGTTGCCCAGTCAGAGTGGAGTCCGACAACGCCACCGCAGTGGTCTACATCAACAGGCAAGGCGGCACAAGAAGTTGCACCGCCTGGTTGGAGGTCAAGGATATTTTATCTTGGGCAGAAGATCACGTGCCTGTCATTTCTGCAGTTCACATTCCAGGCGTAGACAACGTCATGGCAGACTTTCTCAGTCGTCACACAGTCGACAGCGGAGAATGGGCTCTTCATCCAGAGGTGTTTCACCTAATCACCCAGAGGTGGGGGGTACCTGCAGTGGACCTGATGGCTACCAGACACAACAGGAAGGTACCGGCGTTTTGCTCCCGGTGGAGGGACTCTCTTGCTCTAGCAGTGGATGCCTTGTCAATCCCTTGGGATTTTCCTCTGGCTTACATCTTCCCTCCTCTTCCTCTATTGATCAGAGTCATCCAGAAGTTGAAGGTGGAGCGCTGTCCTGTCATCCTGATCGCTCCAAACTGGCCTCGCCAGTCCTGGTGTCCGGAGTTGATGGCCATGTCAGTGGCGGAACCGTTTCCACTTCCTGCCCGTCCGGATCTACTTTTTCAAGGATATCTGTGGAAGGAGGATGTTCAGCATCTCCATTTGATGGCATGGCGGTTGAATCCTCGATTCTAGAGAAGAAAGGATTTTCTCCTTCAGTGGTGTCGATGATGCTTGGTGCTCGTAAGCCTGTGTCCTCCAAGATCTATCATCGTATCTGGGCCACCTTTGTAGCTTGGTGTACTGATCGGAAGATGTCCCTAGAATTTCATCTTCCCACTGTCCTGGCCTTTTTACAGGGCGGTGTTGAGAAAGGGCTCAGTCTGAGTTCCCTCAAAGTCCAGATTTCTGCTTTGTCTGTGTTTTTCCGGGAAAGGATTGCTATCCTTCCTGATGTCAAAGTTTTCTTCCAAGGCGTGACTCATGTTCGGCCTTCCTTCAAGAGTCCTACTCCCCAGTGGGACCTCAATTTGGTGCTAGGAGTTCTCCAGCGACCCCCGTTTGAATCCTTGGCTTCCATTCCATTACGTCTCTTGACTTGGAAAATGGCCTTTTCTCTTGGCTATTGTTTCAGTTCGCCGGGTAGCAGAGTTACAAGCTCTGTCTTGTAAACCTCCTTACCTGGTGGTCCACAAGGATAAGGCTGTGCTTCGCACTACCAAGGAATTCTTACCCAAGGTTGTGTCTGAGTTTCACATCAATCAGGAGATTGTGGTTTCCTCTTTCTGCCCTAATCCTTCATCTGACAAGGAACGAGATCTCCATTTGTTGGATGTGGTGCGTTGCCTCAAGTTTTATGTTCATCGCACCGAGTCTATCAGGAAGTCTGACGCTCTATTCGTCATTCCTGAGGGGCCTAGGGCAGGGAGACCGGCCTCCAAAGTTACCATTGCCTCTTGGATTAAGGCTACTATTCGTGAAGCCTATAAGTTGCGGAATAAGCATGTTCCCTTCCGGGTGACTGCCCATTCCACCAGATCTATTAGGGCCTCTTGGGCCTACAAGAATCAGGCATCTGCTGATCAACTGTGCAGAGCGGCCACTTGGTCCTCTGTGCACACATTTTCAAAGCACTACCGAGTTGATGTACTGGCCTCCTCTGATGCCAGTTTTGGGAGGAAGGTCCTGGAGGCAGTTTTGCCTGTTTAGGACTTCTACTCTGTGGTTCTTAGTGCTTCTTTACTGTTGAGCCCGGTTGGCTCTGGTTCTGTGTGCTGTGTTAGTTCAGGGATTGTTTTCCCCTGGTTGGTGTCCGTTGACACTTACATTTTGGGCTATGTAATTAACTGGTTCATAGCAGTTCTAGTGACTTGGGGCCTTGCGCCTGGTCCTTGCCTTACTTCCCGCCTCTGGGTCAGCTCAATGTTTGTACATCCCAGAGTACCAGTGACCTGTATTGGACGACAGTGAAAATAGGATTTTAGTCTTACCTGTTAAATCCTTTTCACTTAGTCCATACAGGTCACTGGTCTCCCACCCTGTCAAGGGACCATGCTTGGCTCTCCTGTGGCATTCAGTGGGAGACCTTCGGGGCATGCTCACAGGAGTCTTCCTTCTTGCTTACCTATGGTCAGTTTTAGTGTCTCAAATCAATCTAGTGGCTCTGGCCTGAAGGCAGCTTAAGTAGGAGGGGAGGCTCCGCCCCCTGCACACATTTGAATAATTGTTCCTGCCTATTAAAGGGGCGTATCGCCTCCCAGAGTACCAGTGACCTGTATGGACTAAGTGAAAAGGATTTAACAACTATTTACAACTTCTGGTCCCCACCCATCACTATTACTTGCTTTACGGGAGCTATTTTTGCTTGGGGGAGAGACTCTTAAATGTGACATCATCTAGAAAGGATGTTCTTGCTGCCTCCAAAATCCTCAAATCTACTGTGTGTGTATTTGAAGTGACACTCTGCACATTGAGAAAGCCTTAGCGGTCATGATTGCAGCATTTCAGGGCATTTGGCTAAGATGATGTTCAGCTTCTCAGTCTGCTAAACATCTCTCCCATTTTTGGGCACACATCTGATTTATCCCCAGTAGAATGGCTACAAACGATCTGGGCCAGAGTGCATAGTTGTCTAAAATTTTCCTCGTGAGTGGTTCCCGTCTCCCATTCTGGTGTTGGTACCTAGGGAGTTTAGTTCTTCCCAGTCTCACCCTTTTTGGGCTCTCAACTATGCCTGGGTAACGGAGAAGCCTTCCCAAGTCCCTGTCTAACTAGTCTACCTCTGCATGACTGACATGAGTCTGGCTTACCCCAGGCAATCACAGATGATTTGTGTTTTGTTTTTTTATGATTTTTTTTTTTTTTAAATACATGGATTCTCTCTGTGGCAAACAGTAGGTGTTTTGTGTGCTCTAGAAAGGGCATTATTTACATTACATGTATATTTCTGCATTACATTTATTTGTCCATGGTCCCTCATCTTCTGATAGGAAAAATGTATTTCTCTATGTGGTTTCTTCCATGGTGGTCATGCGGGGTTTACATCTTCTTTGACAGGAAGGATTTTTGGAATTTATTCCTCATTTTACTACCTAGAATGGATGGTGGTTGTGACCACCACTGGGTCTTGTCATGTCTATTTAATTTTGTTCATGCTGCAGTTCTAGATGGAGTATTTGTTCTCTGTCATCATAGTTGTCCAGGGGAATGTTTTGCTTTCTTAGACTGGAGGGATGCTTATCTGCGTACTCTCATTGATGCATTTTTTTTATGTTTCCTGTGGTTGGTCTTTCAGGATTCTATTTTTTCTGCCTTTCCTTTTGCTCTGAGGGCTTTTACTTAGCTCCTAGCAACTTTGGCTATCACATTTATCTCCTAAGATTTTCTCTTATTCTGTATCTGGTTGACCTTTGGTTCAAGACCCCTTCAAGGGAAACTCTGAGCATTCAGGTTAAGATGTGTGTCCATTCTGGAACAATACAGTTGGGTACTTTGTTTTCAAGATATTCCCTCTGGTTCCATCCCAGGTCCTTCTCTTTCTTGGTATGAGAATCCACACTTTTCAGGGATGGGTCTTTCTCTCAGTTGTCTTGGCTGGTGTCTCAGCTATTACTTCGCCTGTCTGTGGCATTGCAGAAGTAAATGCTGGTGTTTGGATATCGGTTTATGCTTTTGAGGTGGCCCCCATTGTTCAATTCTACTCGGAAGTTGCTGTTTGAGACACTCTAAAATTGGTCCAGGCAATGTCCTCTCTTTCTTGTGTCTCTGACAGGATGAAGTCATATCTTTTTTTGGTGGCTTCAGATGTTACATCTCTTTGGGATGGCTATTGGCTATTCTGAGTTTGGTAATTGTTTCTATAACTGCCAGGCAGATAGGCTGGGGATCCACCATGTGCCATCAGGGGCCTGAGGGCCTATGGACCAAGTGAGACAGGGAGCCTTCTGTGAATCTGTGTACCGGAGCTAGATGAGTTCCATCACTCTGCAGCATTAGTATTAGTCCCTCCAGTGTTTGCCAGTTTGTATTTAGTCTGTCAGTGCAACAGCGGTGGCGTGTATCAGCCTCCATGGAGGGACCAGAAATGCAGCTGCATGATCAGAAGTTTGGGCTGTTTCTAGTTTGAGTGGAAGCTCACATGCTGGCTCTCTATGCTGATCACATTGCAGGAGTAGACATAGTTGTTGAGAACTTTTTCATAAACCATTATGATCTGGATCCTGGGAATTGGGAACTCACCGGATGGTGTTCAACTCCACGGTCCGTCTGGGGGCCTTCCAACCGTGGATCTAATGAATTCTCTGACTCACAGGGTTTGCATTTTACTCCATATTCCAGGACTCCCTCTCTTGTGCTGTGGATGCCATGGTCATTTTGTGGCAGTTCCCCCTGGTGTTAGCTTTTTCCTCCACTCCCTCAGATCACCAGAGTATTGAGGAAAGTCAGGATGGAGCTGGTTCAAGTGATTTTTCTCGCTCCATCCTAGCCTTGCTGATCCTGGTTCTTGGTTCTTCTCCATTTATCCTTAGCTTAGCCCTACTTACTACTTTTATATGTAATGCATTTTATACTTTGGATCTATTACATTGTAATCCTTGGTCCTTGATTTACTGCATGTTTTAAGGTTATACCCATCAGTCTCATTTGGTGAGTGACTTTCATATTTTCCTAGAGGGGCTACTAGTTTAGCGGTATTACTCTTAGAGGGCGAGTTACCTTTTCAGTTTCCTTATTAATCTTAGCTGTATTTCAGGCGTAATGCATTTTGAAAAATTATGTATAAAAATGTGTGTGTGTGTATAAGTAGCCCAACCATATTCTACAGCAAATGGAGAGTGGAAATGTTTATATCTATATTACTGTCTCGGTTTATCTCACTTTTGGAAAGATTGAGTGACTGTTTTCACTGGGTCCCAGTCACCATTACCTGGAGGGAGGGAAACCTGCCGTTGAAAACACTTGCAATTAAGTTTATATGTTATAAAATAAATAAATAGGAAGTCATTATAAATGATGTGCCCTGATCCACCTGTTCATTTGATCTCTCATTAGAAAATACTTGAGGGGAAGGTCAACAATACTAGTGGACACTATACATATATGTATATACACATCTATATTATTATTCTCTAGGATGTTTGTCAGAGAGACTGCTGCGCTCGGAGCAGTCATGAGCAGTAGAGACTGCCCGCTCTGCAGTCATGAGCAGTACTGACTATATGAACGTGCCATGGCTGATAAGGAGCAGGGCTCTCCAAATTCAGACCAGAGTCCTCTCTGTGCACCTTCCTGGGACTGCTTGGTCCCAGGAAGGTGCACAGAGATGACTACGGTCTGGATTCGGAGCGCCCCATTCCATATCAGCCGTGGCTCGTTCAGGCAGTCAGTACTGCGCGTGACTGCAGTGCCGCCAGTGAGAAAAAAGGCTCCGGCCACCAGCCGAGGTTGCTGGGTGGCACTGTGGCCCGTGTGCATGGGCTTTAAAACTACTATATATATAAAACAGTGATGAGAAACATGCTGCCCTTTGGCCATATGCAGCCCCAGAGACTTCTGGTACTCCCAGTCTCTTTTCCATACTTGGCCATCAGAGGCTTCTCCCTCAGCTCCCAGTTTGATGCTGTTAAAGTAGGAAGAGGAGATAATTTCCATTCCCACATCACATAACTCTGTTTAACACTCCTTTTCACCCAGAACCAAACCAGATGCTATTTCTTTTGCCTCGAGCATACCTTCCTTTACACTTACATTGTTCTACCTTGTGTTCTGGAGAGTGCCCAGTTTGTCCACTTTCGCTAGCATTCAGGTGGTTATCTCCTTTGTTAAACACCTCTTTATAATTTTAACTATAATGTGTCTTTTTTTGTGGGGGGTTGCTACAATGGTAACCACTTGTGGAGAGCTAATCCTCCCCAGCAGCCATCAAATACTGTAACATAAAGTCCTTTACCCAGCCAAATGCCTAGTACTTTATTTTTATATTTATGGGAGTTGCAGTGGTATGCTCCACTTACTGCTATGTGGAGCTGATCCCTTGGTTCCATGCTTACTACCTGGTGTTCGCAGATGCAATTAGGTCACAAGAGTTCAGCCCAAAACTAGCAGAGTAGTGAACATGAAGCCAGAGGGTCATCTCCATTCTGTGTAATTTGGAAGTTCTGCATTATACAATGTGAATATCAGATGCATTCTTTGAAGACGTCTAACATCCAAAGGGAGTAAAAACCACTGTAAACCAAGAATCCCGCATATGGTAGACTCTGTTCATTTGTACTTTACAATATGTGAAGTCCTACATTAACCTGAATGACATATGTGACCAGTTTGATTCAGTTACTTGTTATAGGAGTGAATTCTATCTATAACATTTGTAAACTGCATCACAAACCACTACGTGTTGCAGCCATTAAATTGTACCTGTCACTTTCAGACAATATAGGTGATTTGGAAGAGGTCTGTTTATTTAGATTGTGATAATATTTAGACTTGTGCACGGGCAAAATTTTCGGTAAAATTCGAATTCGGACGAATTTTTTTTTTTTCTAATTCGGATGATCCTAATTTCGGACCGGGCCTATTCGATTCGGACGAAATTCTGATCCATTCCGAATTATTCGGCTGAATTTAACATGGGTTAAATTATAGCAGTGCGCCTCCGTGCACGCTGCTATCATTATTTGCAGACAGGGTGTGCATTTAGAAAAAGATCCATCCCAAAAACGGACATTGTCATACATTGAAAGTCTGTGCATGCCTCTACTCTAGCATGGGATGCCAGTCACAGTGCAAACGTCGAACATCGAAAACCCATGCCTGTCATTCAATTTAGCATGTTCGAACATCGAAACCCCATGCCTGTCATTCAATTTATCATGTTCGAACATCGAAACCCCATGCCTGTCCTTCAATCTAGCATATGTTCGAACATCGAAACCTCATGCCTGTCATTCAATTTAGCATATGCTCGACATCGAAAACCCATGCCTGTCACATCCTACTCAACATAAGTGGTCGACTCGAATATGGACAAACTACATGTCACATTCTATGTTAGTACATGGGTAAAGATTAAGGTTTCATTTTCTGGTACCAGCCTCCTACCCTACTGTCCCTCTTTAGTACCCAAATTCCTCTCTCTCGTTTTCCTATCCTGATTTCCCCTCATATCAGATAACTCTGTGTATATACATTGTAGAGTTTCATACTACATCAAGAATAAACATCAATGATTGTAATGTGATAGATGTAATGTGTTAACTCTTTGAGTGCCAGAGTGGTACGCAATGCATTGCAAAGCAATACGTTGCATACCACTCTGGCATTCAAAGGGTTAAAAAGAAAAATTGAGACATTCTGTTGTGAACAAACTGCAACACAGGAGAGAAATAAAAAAAATGCTTGACATCTATATTGAAGAGGGGTCCACAGCATTGTCTTAGTATAGCAATATCACCGTTTTCCGTGAGTGTGCAATACAGGGCTCTACGGTAATTGCTGGGCATTTCCCAATGTCATAATCAGGGGATGATGGGAGTTGTATTCTAACTACTGTTAGGAAACACATAAGTGATGCACATTCATCTCCCACCTAGAAATTATTTACACACGAGGCAACTCCCCCAAGTAATACCTAGCCCCTTTCCAAGTGAAAGGACTTCCAGAAAGGCTTCAGATCTCTTAGTGACTCACCTGTTATTGCCAGTCAGCGGGACCTGGAGAGTAGGAGGGGGTGATGCTATGGCTGCACGGCACGGTGCTCTTAGTTGGTCACTTGTCGCAATGTTGAAGCACAGCCCGGCCAGCACCTTCTGGGTGGAGACACCTCACAGCAATCCTGTTCAGGACACATCATGCACTGTTGTGCACTCATACTAGGGATCCCAAATGTTTAGACTCATTTTGTACAGGGGGCACCCTCCTGTATTTGTAAAACCTCTCTAGCAAATCTGGGATGGTAGACCTATTTACTCAAGTCTTGACTTTAGGTGGGCGATAAACAATAAAAAATAGGCATAATGTTTCACTATCACATAATTCACGTCACTGAAGCAGCCAGCAGGCATCACCACTGAGTGAGCATAGGGCTGCCCGGATGCTGACAGTCACACTGATGGGACACCCTGCAACACAGAAATGGCGGAAGAGCACAAAATAAACATGCTATGGGACGGCAAATTGCCGCCCCTGTCAAAGTGCCGCCTGGGTCCATGGACCCACTGGGACCCATGTAAGGGCCGGCCCTGTATTCGAACAAATACCTAATATTTTTTTATATTTTGCACAGGAACAAATATTACTTGTTCTTGCAGTGGCAATAACTGGAACTAATGCTGGCTGCCTACCTATGCCTAGCCTAATGCTACCTGCCTGCCTACACAACAACTGTACACTCTCTAATCTCTTCTCTCTCTGAGCTCCAACAACCCAATGAGGAAATGCAGGCTGTCTGCCTGTGTGACTGTGTCATTAGTCCAACCCCCATCATGAAACGAAGAAGGCTATTCGAATACAGACAAAAGAGGGAAGTAGTGCATGAAACGGAGAATGGAATTGGACTAGAGACATGGAGGGAAAATTGTGGAGGGAAAGTAATTGAGCGCGCACAGGAAGTACAAAATGTCCTGGTCAAAACTTTTGGAAATGTGTCGATTGCCGAAACTTCCGAAAGTTTCGACGAATTTCGGACCTGGGCTGTTCGGAGTCGGATCATTTTTTCCGAATGACCCTTGAGTTTCGGATTGGCCGAATGTCTCCGAATGACCCCATTTTCGACGAAATCCGAATGTCTCCGAATGAATTCGCACATGTCTAATAATATTATTAAAGCCAAACTGTACTCAACTTGGATGGAGGAGACTTATGAATGTGACTGCTGTTGAACTGGGTGGTGACCTGGGTTGTCTTTTTTTTTTCTTTTAACCCTTTGAGTGTCAGAGGGGTATGTGCGTACCCCTCTGGCACTCGAAGGGTTAAGCCTTTGAGTACCAGGGGAGTACGCAGTACATTGCAAATCAATGGTTTACATGCCCCTCTGTCACTCATATGGTTAAGTCAAATTATACTAAATGGAGAGAGTGGAACGTCCACAATGCAATTCAAGCTAAAAAGGCTATATAATGGAGAGAATGACAGACCCACTGTAATGGGAACATTTTGCAAGAAGAGCTTACAGTCTTATTCAATAAATGTGGGTGTAAAATGCGTATTTGTGAGTTTCTTTATCATGGAAGGATACATATTTATGAGCCCACTCTAGATTGGAAATGACAAATTTATAGTTTTTCATTTTGATTTTGATTAATAATTTACATAGAGTGGAACAGATCTCATCTCAACTGAACGTCAATGTTTTTCTGTTTAAAATAAGACTTTAATGAAGTAACGGCAAATAAAAAAAAACACTCTTGTTGTCATGTCTGAAAAACAAGGATTGTATTTTTGTATTTTGTTTCTCTCCTGTGGTTAAGATTTTGGCACGGGGTGAAATCTGCAAGGAAGCTGTTGGGTGTTGATCAGGAAGTCATTCAGAAGCAGTTTGAGTGTTGTTCCTCATCAAGAGACACAATGGTTGGGTTATTGTTTCTTTTTTAAAGTTAGGTTTTAACCACTTCTCTAAACTTGCTGCATCATGATGGAATCAAACATAAATCGATTTATGTAATATATGCACAGACACACACAATTGCACGAGCATGCAACAGAGACACGAACTCTGACAGGCACATTAACTCCGACACGCAGGCAAACACAGACAGACGCATAAACACACACACACACACCATACCACACTCCTATTCAACCATTCCTTTCAATACATGAGTTATCAGAAAAAGCATTGTCTGTGACATACTTTATTTGCTTGGGTAAACTGAAAAATATGAGTTCTATTAAGGGTCCCATGCACAAAGAAAAAGAAGGGCAATGTTGGAACAATAGTAATGATGATTACTGTACAGAGCAAAAATAGTCCATCTGTGTTGAATATGGGAATTGGCAAAAGTTTTTTAATCAGCCACCGACTAGCGGACTAATGTACACTTGTTTTTTTTTTTTTTTTCTTGCTTTGGGAAAAAGTTAAAGGGATAGTAATGTTTCACAAAAACAGCAGCTCCAATTAATCTTCATAGTATTTGAGCCATAGAGAGTATTATTTCAGTACTGTAGTTTAAGAGTAATTGAATGATAAAGTATCCCCCTCCCGCCCCTTTTACCTAGTGTAAGCCACCTCCCCTCAGATGTGGAATCTGGTCTTGAGACCAGACAGCTCACAGCAAGGGACAATCTCCTTACTGTGAGCATAAGGGAAACCCTGCCCCCTTGACAGGTTTTTACCTTATGCTAATTGAAGATTGCCCCTTTCTGCGATCCATCTGGACACCATCTTGCTACTCTGAGGTGAGCAGTGCTCCATCAGTAAAAGGGGCAGAAACTGGATTCTTCAATTACTATTGAACTACAACTTGGACAGTATTGAAATATCAGTCTCCATGGCCCATATACTAATACTTAATACTTAATTAGAATTGTGAAACATTGCTATCCCTTTATCATGAGATGTAGGTAGCAGCTTTTGGCAACACTTGTAAAGGGACCCAGTACAAGGAACTGTAATAATGATATATTTCTGTTGTGTTTTCTCAGTGTGTAGGTGTAAATATAAGATGCCGAATGCCCTTAGAGTAAAGATAGAAACATTAAGCTTATAAGACATTCGTTCAGGAACATATTTTTCACTGCCACTGTATAAATGGATCTAAACTTCACATTTGTCTTGGTGGTTTAATGATGAAACTTTAATTCCTCTTTTATAGCACATTTAGAAGTATTTTAAACATTAGTGGAACAATTCTGGGGCACCCTAACTGCATAGGGGAGGATTCATAATTCCCCAAATGGCCATGGTCTAAATGGGAATTTTACCCCCTTGAATGCTAGAGATGTCTGCAAAGCATTCCAAAGCAATGAAATGGAGACTTCCTTAGCATTCAGGGGGGTTAAAAGCCACAATGAAATCATTGAAAAGCTTTATCTCCTGTGGTGCACGAAGTTTTCTCCAGAATCGGTTCTTTTTTATTTTGTGCGTAAGGACAAGGATTAAGGCCCATGTTCAGTAAAAAGTAATCCGATACAACGCATGTAATATAATGTATGTTTGTTAACTGTATGTATGGTGTTCCATTGTAGAACACTATGCTATTGTAATTCATTCCTTAAAGTGATAGTAATGTCTAAAAAAAAACAACCTTTTTGTATTTAGAAGAGCTTAAAAAGCTGATCTAGATGCAAAAAAATGTATCTCTCAAACCACTATGGTTTAAGAGATACGGGCGTTTAAAGTTTGATTTCTCCTACTGACAGCTGTAAAGGCACACGTTTTAGAGCATTCCAATGAATGGATTCCGTGTAAGTAATGAGATCCCGGCACTTCTCAAACGCCACCGTGTCGACCGACACGGATCTCCTGCTGACAGCTTTACAGCTGTCAGTAGGAGAAATCAAACTTTAAACGCCCATATCTCTTAAACCATAGCGGTTTGAGAGATACGGTTTTTTGCATTTAGATCAGCTTTTTAAGCTCTTCTAAATGCAAAAGGTTTTTTTTTTTAGACATTACTAACACTTTACGTCAGTGGTTCTTGAACAGGAATCTCTTCTTTGTAATGGCTCAAGGGAGTTAAAAATGTGACTGAGCATCACATGAGGGGGATCCATCTCCAATAATAAACAAACACGTTTTATTCATTCTCTGAGTGCTTTTGCTTTCATTTTTTAATTTTTAATCTCCCTACGCAAAAGGCGATCTATCCCAGGCATGACTTAAAGGGATAGTAATGTTTCAAAATAAAAGGAGCTCCAATTAATCTTCATAGAATCTGGGCCATGGAGAGTGTTATTTCAATTCTGTCAGAGTTGTAGTTCAAGAGTAATTGAGTGATAAATTAACCCCCTCCCACCCCTTTTATTGATGTAACACTGCTCACTTCAGAACAGAAAGGTGGTGTCCAGATGGCTTGCAGAGAGGAACAATCTTCAATTAGCATAAGGGAAAAACTTGAAAAACCTGTCAAGGGGGGCAGGGTTTTCATTGTTCTCACAGTAAGAAGATTGTATCTTGCTGTGAGCCGTCTGGTCTTAAGACCACATTCCACATATGAGGGGAGGTGGCTTACACTAGTTAAAAGGGGTGGGAGGGGGATACTTTATCATTCAGTTACTCTTGAGCTACAACTCTGACAGAATTGAAACAACACTCTCCATGGCCCCAAATTTTTCTTTGTAATTGCGCAAGGGCCAAAAAACATGACTGGAATCAGCTGAGGGGGCACCATCCCCATGAATAAACAACAAAGTTTTATTGGTTCTCCATATGCACCCTTTTCAACTTTTGCTCTCGAAATGTGTTCCTTCGATCCCCAGAGTTCATTAAAGCAATACAAGGAAGTCCACTGAACAGATGCAAGTAACGGCAGACAGAGGAACAACACTGGTGTGATAAACGATGAATGCATGGATCTGTAACTGCCAAGGAACATGTGGAAAAATTTGACAAAATGCAATGCAAATGTTTTGGTGTTAATCCTTATTTAGTATTAAATTGTTACTTATGTCTCAGCCCTCAACCTTCTTCATTATTAAAACACACATTCAAACCCCTCCTTCAACACCTGTGAGGGTACAGACTCTGTACCCTCACTGTTGCCTCCTTGCAGGGTGACACCACATACCAGAGTGCAATTCTTGAGTGGTACGTGATGTCAAAATGTACTGCAGGCTTCGCCCTGCCTCCTGATGACCCACTGCATGCAAAGTATTGGGTAACTAAATTAAAAATAACTAAACATGATTCCATGCACTTTTATACTGTATATTGTTTAGAAAGGTAATTAGGAGATGTGTGTATGCATTTACCCCTGCTGTAATGTTTGTGTGCTTGAGTATATACATGCTCGAGTGTGCTGTGTGAGAGGCTGGGTGCTTAAAATTGACTTTAAGACATAGTGAGTCCTGTTTCAGTTCTCTAAAGCAAACTGAATCAAGACTAAGTGTGGATGATGACAATAGAGAATATTTTTTATTCTGCCTGGCTTAAAATTTTGGAATGTAAGCATTACCTTTTTGAAAGTTGAAGTCTCTCCCCACCCTCCCCCTTGTACCTTTTACTTGGTTGCTTCCCATGGTTATGTCTGGTGTCAACCTGTTTGAGAGTCAGACTCCTCTGTATAGATTTGGAGAGATGGATAACCGTATAAATTCAGTTGTTAAAATTATAGGCTATCTGTAAATTTACATTTGTTTAATACTTCGTTCTCTATGATTTCTGGAAGAGCCCACAGAGTCTTGTATCCAGTGGAGTGTACTTCCTCATGTCTTTCTTTTCCCGGTCCCTATGGCACTATGTTAATGTCCAAACAGGAAAGTCACACCATGGCATAGGGATAACTGCTATTAAATAAAAACATGATGTCTATAAAGAAACAAAATGTAAAATACTGTATGCCTGCATGCTGAACCATGGCTGATTTTTATGTCACACCTCCCTCTTTGGGTTGTCCAAGATCATGATGATATGGAATATGGAGAGAGAGCTGTTTATTGATTCATATACTCAAGTAGGCCTGCACCTTCTGGTATAAGGGATTCACTTCATAATAACGAATAAAAGTATAAAACTTTTTAACTTTATATCCCTAAAACACAAGTAAATTATACCAATATTAATACTTTCAAATAGTCACCCCACAGGTGTTTCCATTTGGTATTCTACATCTCCATTGATAAACTGCATCATAAACCTAATACATACTTGAGTATATATTTTAACATTAACCAGTACTTGCTAGCTCCTCCCCTTCACATTCCTTGGTGTACCCATTGGTGTCTTTTTGTAAGATGTAGTAGTGATACCCCAAGTGGTTGTAGCTATAGTTTTGAAGCAATGGAACAAAGATGCACCAAAAAAAATAGACCCCACTAGGGGAACAAGTCAGTTGCTTCTATGTTGGTGTCTCCAAATCAGGGGAGCCACAGTCCTTCCATGGTCTTTAAACACTGCTGTATATGATGTGCTTAAGAGAATCCTGCTTATCTATAGTGAGAGGACTATTGGCAAAATGCAAGAAAAATTTGCATTGGATAAAGGCATTTTTGTGCGCAGATAGATTTTACACATGTTCTAATCCAGGAAGCTAAATACCGAACGCTTCTTGAATTGCGCATGAAAAATTCCATTTTACGACAACGGTACACAGCCGTATAAATTCATTCACAATAGCAGTTCTTGCATTAGGCGCATTCGCTATTCCACTCACACAGATTCGTTAATCTTAGCCACGCCCACAAAAAATAAATATACGCAGCCGTTCGCTAATCTTAAATTTTCATGCACAATTCAACAAAATCATGCGCAAACCTATTCCCTACTGGTATTCACACGAGAAATAGCGATTGCGCACATTTCCTGCATTGCGCCATATGTGACCCTCTTTGGCATAGGAAAATTACATTAAAGGGATAGTAATACTTCATTTTAACTTTATTTTATTTTGTAGGCATTAAAAAAACATGAAGAATGATATAAGTCTTATCTCTGAAACCTTTATGGTTTAAGAGATATTCACAAACAAAGTATCCCCCCCCTGTTCAACTAGATCAGAAGGGAGATGCCCAGGTAGACTGCAGAGAGGGACAATCTTCAATTAAGATAATGGAAAAAGCTGAAAAACTTGTCAAGGGGGGAAGGGCTTTCATTGTTTTCATACAAAGAAAATTGTCCCCTTCTGTTATCTGTACTGTCATACAACCTGATCCACATCTGAGAAGAGATGGCTTACACAAGGAAAAAGGGGCGGGGAGGGGAACTTTGCTTGTGAATATCTCATAAACCATAAAGGTTTGAGAGATAAGACTTATATCATTCTTCATGTTTTTTTAATGCCTACAAAATAAAATAAAGTTAAAACGAAGTGTTACTATCCCTTTAATGTATAAAATTATTATTATTGTTTGTTTTTTTTGTGTTTTTTTTTTTTTCTTTTAAGGAATATACACATTTTTCCTCCTAGCACCCACTTACTGACATCATCAGGTTCCCTTTACTGATGGTTGACCCAGTGCAGTATTGAAAAAAACAGGCATAAATTTACAGTGTAGGATACAACATTGAAGGAAGTAGATTTGAGCTTTTTCCTTCTCCTCTTTCCCCCATTGAGTGTTTGCTTAGAAGGAAGAGAGGGAGTCTATCTAATCAACTACTTCTTTTATTTCAGTACTGGTGAACAACCTGCTACCCTCAAGCCCCTCGCTGAGATCATGGGCTGCAGGTTGCCCACTACTGTTTTATTTAAAGTAAAAGAAGACACATTTGTATCAAATAACCCTTATGCATTTCACAGAGTAGATCTGTCTCACACATCAGTGAGCTCTTTGTCTATGTTATATAACCTCAATAGTGGAAGTCTCCCAGACATAGCCCATGATTAATTGGGTACACTTAATTCTTTATACCTGAGAGGTTTCCCCATACCTCAATGGCTTTCATTATCCCTTCTCTTACATTCCATCATAGCAAAATAATATAAATATATATAACTAGTTGAAGAGCCCTTTACACGGGCCACAGTGCCACTGCCACCCAGTCGCAGGGCAGTCATGCACAGTAGAGACTGCCCGCGCCACGGCTGATACAGCATCCAGCTCTGTATCAGCCATGGCGCGGGCAGTGTCTACTGCGCATGACACGGAGTTACACACGTTTTAGCGAATTATTATATAGGATATTTATATAGTAATGTGCAAAAGTTTTAGGCAGTTGTGAAAAAATGCTGTAAAGTAAGAATGCTTTCAAAAATAGACATTTCGGTAGTTTATATTTATCAGTTAACAAAATGCATAGTAAGTGAACAGAAGAAAAATCTAAAATTAAATCAATATTTGGTGTGACCACCCTTTGCCTCAGAACAGCATCAATTCTTCTAGGTACACTTGCACAATGTCAGGTATTTTGTAGGCATATAGTCGGGTGTATGATTAAAGAACTATATTAAACAGGTGCTAATGATCATCAATTTAATGTAGGTTGAAACAATCATTAACTGAACAGAAAATGCTGTGTAGGAGGAATCAAACTGGGTGAAGAATAGGCAAACAAGATAAGGTTGCTGAAAATAGTTTAATGTCAAAAGCCCTACACCATGACAAGACTGCACACAGCAACAAGACACAAGGTAGTTATACTGCATCATCAAGGTCTCTCCCAGGCAGAAATTTCAAGGCAGACAGGGGTTTTCTAGATGTGCTGTCCAAGCTCTTTTCAAGAAGCACAAATAAACGGGCAACGTTGAGGACTGTAGATGCAGTGGTCGGCCAAGGAAACTTGGTACAGTAGATGAAAGACACATCATGCTTACTTCCCTTCTCAATCGGAAGATGTCCAGCAGTGCCATCAGCTCAGTATTGGTAGAAAATAGTAGGCTCCTGGTACAACCAACTCCTGTCCTGAGAAGTCTGGTCAGAAGTGGACTTCGAGGAAGACTTGCAGCCAAAAAGCCATACCTCCAACATGGAAACAAGGCCAATCGACTCGATTATGCACAAAAACACCGGAACTGGGGTGCAGAAAAATGGCAGCAGGTGCTCTGGACTGATGAGTCAGAATTTGAAATATTTGGCTGTAGTGGAAGGCAGTTTGTTTGCTGAAGGGCTGGAGAGTACAAGAATAAATGCCTGTAGGCAACAGTGAATCACGGTGAGAAGTACAGACAGATACTTATCCACCATGCATTACCATCACGGAGGCATCTGATTGGCTCCAAATTTATTCTGCAGCATGACAACAACCCTAAACATACAGCCAAAGTTATTAAGAATTATCTTCACTGTAAAGAAGAACAATGTCCCGGAAGTGATGGTATGGCCCCCACAGAGCCCTAATCTCAACATCATTGAGTCTGTCTGGGGTTACATGAGGATGAGGCTTCCAAAATACACAGAACTTTGGTTAGTTATCCAAGATGTTTGGAGCAACCTACCTGCTGAATTCCTTAAACAGTATGCAGGAGTACCTGTTTTGAATTCAGTGACTGGTCACCCCATATATTGATTTCATTTAGATTTTTCCTCTGTTCACTCGCAATGTATTTTGTTAACTGATCAAAAGTAACAATTAACATGTCTATTTTTTAAAGCATTCTTACTTTACAGCATTTTGTTTTTAAACCTGCCTAAAACTTTGCACATTACTATATATATATATATATATATATATATATATATATATATATATATATATATGTGTGTATATATATATGTATGTATATATGTAATATATGCTTTTCCTTAAATTTTACTTTTAAAAACTGAACTTAGGATGATCTCTCTGCTCTCTGTGCTTCGGAATCTAACATGGTGGACATTGTAGCACAACCTGCTGGTTCAGCTCCTGTAGTACTTGTGCTATGTCAAAATGAATGTTTATATAGATGAGTCCATGTCACACTGCTTAGCACAGACAGTGCATAGTTTAGCTTTTACAGTTTAAAATGAAAACCAAAGGAACCTTTGCATTGTAGAAAAAAACACAATGTATAGCTGACTTTACTTTTAGTTAACGGGCAAATTCGTTTTTCAAGGGACAGATCCACTACACTGTAAGAACCAACTTGGTTTATTGTATGTGGGGGAAAAAACATTGTGGTCTGGATGTTTTCTCCTCTTAGACTGTAAAATATATATGAACTATTATCATTCCCCCTCTTATAGAATTAGCCCCTTAACCCTTTGAGAATGAGAGAGGTATCCAACGCATTGCACTGGATACCACTCTGATACATAAAGTGTTTACATAAAGTGTTAATATTTTGGAGAGTAAGGTTATTATCATCTATAGTTGCCACATAATGCTTAACCCTTCTAGTGGTAGAGTGGTGGCCAACACTGGCACTCAAAGGGTTAAAACCATCCCTGTAAAAATAATGGTACATGTAGCATGACACAATGGGGGAGATGCACTAAGGTGTGCTAAAGAGGTAATAAATCAGAGATGACTTCTCCAGTGATATAATTTCTCAAGTTCCTGTCTTATTATATAGACCCATGCATAGGCTCTATACAATAGCATAGGCACTGGAGAAACAATATCACTGGAGAAGTCATCTCTGCTTTATCACCTTTTTATCACACCTTCGTGCATAACCCCCAATGTATAGAAATAATCACATAGGCCATGTAAGACTGCATGCTTTGAACATTCACTTTGTTTATACTATATTTAAAGGAGCAGTAAACTTTTTTTTTTTTTTTTTTTATGAAAACACATTTTATAGAGCATTTTCTGTTGAATAAAACAAGGGTACTCTCATCGTTGTCAGATGTTTTATTCAAATTTTATAGCGGTTTAAATAATCATGAAGTTAATTTAATGTGTTTACTTCCTGGAAGTTCTGACAGGAAGTGACAGGCAGTTTCTATCACATTCTATGGAGAACTGTATGTCTCTGACTTTTCTGACTTTCCTCTCCATTAGAATCTAACAGGAAATCTAATTAGAATTTGACCACTAGAGGGCACTGCTAATGTAAAAAAAAAAATATGGGTTTAAACTGTAATAACTCTGGAAATATAACTCTCTCAGCAGTGGGAGTACCCTTATTTTACTCATTAGGAAAATCCCTACAATACATATATTTTCATAAAAAAAAGTTCACTGCTCCTTTAAGCTGGCTTTTGACTTGGCTTCTCATGTACTGTGCGCTGAATGTCTAAATTGTAACTGCATGTTGGAAAGACATCCATAGTTATTGTACTCATTTTGTTATCCCTGGGGAAAGTGAGTTGTTGAACTGTGAAACCTCTCACTGTTATTTTACATTCCGTTGCATGATAAGCCAGATCATATGTGCTGTTTTGTGATGTAATGAATGTCAGAGCTTACCAAGGTTGAGTAACAGTACATAGCCTTATAATTTAAAATACCTAAATATGTTTTATTCATGCCTGCAGTGAAATACTTAATGGAGTCATCAACTCTGTCTCTACATACTTGCTCAGTTTTGTTTATAAAAATAAACTGAAGTACTTTTAACCCCGTGGATACTAGACGTGTCTGCAACACATTATGAAGTAATACAATGAAGACAATCTCTAGCATCCAAGGAGTTAAATGAGAATGGGGCAGCTAATCAATTCTGCATTGTTTAGAAGACTGTAAAAACAATCTGCTTGCTCTTATTCCAAATGCCCTTAGCTTAATGCAAACACTGAATACAGTGTGTTGAGTAAGCAGTGTGATCCATTGTATAAAGAAAATAATCCATAAAATAAACAGAAACATGTACACAGCTGTTTCCTATCATGCCTTTCCATAAATGTTAACGATCCAAAAATCTTGTTTAACTGTGATAAAGGCTAATTGAGTTCCAAAAATTGGTGTAAGAAAATCTGGTAGTCAAGTTAAAGGGATAGTATTGCCTGAAAATAATTTTATTTTATATTGTAGCCCTGAAAAAACATTAAAAATTATGGTTTGGGAGATATTAGCAAGTAAAGTTCCCTTTTCCTGGCTGTTTTAGCCAAGTCTGCTTTAGCCAAGTCTGCCATCTAATGGACAGATCTGGAATCCGGTCCGCGGACCAGCCGTGGCTCTTCAGCAGTGCCGAGATCACGATCTTTAAAAATAATTTCTCCACTGGAATTGTCTACAAAGTGTGCTTGCAAGCCAGGCACACTTTGTAGCCAGTTCCAGTGAAGTCATTCTTTTTAAAGATCGTGATCTCGGCACTGCTAAAGAGCTGCCCGCTGATCTGTAGACCGGATTCCAAAGCTGTCCACTAGATGGCAGACTTGGCTAAAACAGCCAGGAAAAGGGAACTTTACTTTACTTGCTAATATCTCCCAAACCATAAAGACTTGTTTTTTTAAGGGCTACAATATAAAATAAAATTATTTTCAGGCAGTACTATCCCTTTAAATGCTTTATTGCCGTTTGACTGTCATCATATTTTGCTATGATGCCCTGTCAGACTGTCTTGACATTGATGGAGTGAAAGAGAGGAGGCGATTGTTTTGGCATAATTATTGGAGAAAATGAAAACTGTTTTTTATAGGGTAATGTGACAGGGTGGGACGTTTTGGACTAAAAGGAGAAGCATATTATTCTCAAGGTCTGCATTCCAAGAAAAAGAAATGGCCAAAGAAACGAACATTTAAAGGAACGACAATACCTAAAAATGAAATTGGGTTATAATTCTAAATTATAACAGAGAAATGTAGAGACACAATTTGTTTAAAGGGTTAGTAATGGCCAACATTAACTAACCCTAATATTGAAGGTATTAAAAAGATATTAATGTGCCAAGTCGTATCTCTCAAACCTTTACGGTTTGAGAGATGTAAGAGCTGAAAGTTTCCCCCTCCTGACAAGATGTCAGCAGTGGATCTGTGTCGCCCAACTCGGCGGCTCTTCAGCAGAGCTGAATGAGCACTATCGAAAAACAGATGCTTCCCTGGAACGGTCTACAAAGTGTGCTTGGTTAGCAAGAACACTTTGCAGACCTTTCCACTGAAGTATTTGTTCTTCGATAGAGCTCATTCAACTCCGCTGAAGAGCCACCGGCTGGTGTGGTATTGGGATCTCCTGACATCAGCTACATTCTGACATCTTGAAAAGGGGAGGGTGGGGGAGACTTTCAGCGCTTATAAAGTTTTGAGAGCTACGACTTGCCACCTTAATATTCTCTTTTTAATACCTTCAACATTAGGGTTAGTAAATGTTAGACATTACTAACCCTTTAATTTTGGTATACCTACTTTTAATGAAAGAAAATAGATAAGGCAGTTGATTTATTGACATTAGTAACCACTGCTCTTCTATTCAGCTCATCTCTTGACTTATTTACCAACAATACAGCTCTATCACATCTGAAATACCCAATCTTTATTTTTTTTTCCCTATAAAAAAAAAAATAAAAAAAAATAACCCTGTGTGTGCCACAGGGAGGAGAGAAGTTCAATGCAGACCCCCTTCCTGTGGCACACACTTTTTATCAATACTTTGTAATCAGAGCTTGTTTGGTGGCCATCTGAATACAAAGTAACGATAACAAATTAACCATTTGTATGCCACAGGGGTCCACTGCATTGCTTTGCAATGCACTGGATACCCCTGTGGCACACACAGGATTATTCCCCCCCCCCTTTATTTTTTTATTCAGACCTCA
This sequence comes from Rhinophrynus dorsalis, assembly GCA_037306005.1. Lineage (NCBI taxonomy): Eukaryota > Metazoa > Chordata > Amphibia > Anura > Rhinophrynidae > Rhinophrynus > Rhinophrynus dorsalis. Next base: position 143,145,443 of record CM074725.1, on the reverse strand, counting down.
CTGTGTGGGTTCTGATGCCCTCAACGAGGTCTACACAAAAATATTGGGGGAAAAAGGCCCAATAACTGCATGTGCCACAGAGGGGGTCCAATGCAGTGCTTAGCAATGTGTTGGACCCCTTGTGACACACACTTTTTTTTTTTTTTTTTTTTTTTTTCCATTTTAGACCTTGATGGGGGACACCAGGAGTGTTCCTGATACCCCCTCCCCAATGAGGTATGAATAAAAAATAATAATAATTAAAAAAAAAATAATAATTGTGTGCAATAGGTGGTCCAATGCATTGCTTTGTAGCGCATTGGGCACCCCTGTGGCATGCACACAAAATGCCTCCAATCCCCCACCCACATACCCTATCCCCCTGCCTGGTTCCACAGCCCACTGGCAGTCCCATTCCCCAGCCTGACCCCCAGCCTGTTTCCACATATTATTTTTTTACATTGTAAGTATTACTATCCCTTTAAGGTAGGTCAGCTCATTCCAGTGGTCTGTCATTTGTGTCCTTGCGAGCACTAGCTAATGAATACAGTTGGAAATTCCATGGTTTTCACAGATTTCAGTACATTTGAAGGGGCAGAAATGTAAAAAAAAAGCCTTTTTTTTTTTTTTTTTTTTTTTCATTAGCGCCACCTTCTGGAGGCATTTGTGCACATCAGACTTGGGGTAAGAAGGCAAGTCACCCCTCATTAGATGCAGCAGGTTGTCTTCTTTCCAGAAATGTATAGTTTTATATAGTATTCCAGTGTTTTAGGGTAGATTTACCACAAAAACACTAGAACGCGCATATTAATTCATAAAGTTGAAAATGTCATTTTGCGCTACTGGTGATTAGGGCTGTGTGCTAGCCATAGACTTAGGTAAAACTATACAAATTTGGTATTTTTTTACTCAGAGGACTCAGGGCTTTTTCAAATAATTGAAACTTTTTCAATCAAGGTAAATATTTTTGATACATAGTATGTGCTTTTAGCAAAATTAGTAAATTTTCACTATTTTGTCATTATGACATCATAGCTTTTTGCATGATGCAAAATTCTCTTCATGTAAGGTACAACGAGAAAGCTCAATTAGTTCTGAAAAAAACAATGTATAGTTTTCCATATGTCACTAGAAATTCCCCGAGTAAATCAAGCCTAAACAGAAGGATAGCAAAAATGTGTCTGGCCTACAGGGTACAGGAAATGGCCCAAGCCTCTGGCATTGAAGGGGTTAACTTTCAGACGAACAACTGAAACAGTAAATTGTTTTACTTTTGATTTTACTCTAACCTTTTGATTGTTAAAACTAGCTTTATGTTTACCCTTTTAAAAGGTGCATGCACTTTGTATTGTGAAACTGGAGTCACTGTTTGGAAGTACCATGTGTGTTTGAGTCAATGGCTGGGGTAAATGGCCTTGAATTCCTTTATAGGTATCAGTAACCTACTGTTTCTCCCTTTTTGACTGGATTATGCTGCTGCTTTTTCTAATGTTTGTCCTTGATGTGGCAAAAAGCAATTTGGCCTTGAGCATGTTTTGTTTATCAATGCAGCTCCTCATTCCCAGGGCGACCTCTTGCTAGTTGGAAAGTGTAAACCATTGGAACTTGATCTTGTCAGAATGTAGCCTTTGATGATAAAATGTTCAACACTTGGGTCCCTTGTGTTTTTTTTTTTTTGTCAGCGTCAAAATAAAAATGTGATTCCATTTCAAACAAGGAAGGACTTTTAGAACTCCAATCAAATACCTATTCAAATCAAGCTAGGGATAATATACAAGGAAGATATCCACTCAGCATATAACATATCTTTCAAGTTTGCTAGTCTCTTATGCTCATTACCGTAATAGAATTTCTTAAATCCCCCCCCCCACACAAAAAAACACAAAACAAAACTTCTGAGTTTATTCCCCCATATGTTTTAAAGGAATACCTAAGCATAAAATTCCATTGACCAATATGAATAATTTCTGATTAATGCGGCACTTTCACCCGCTATAAAGTCGCCTTGCAATAATTAAGCAGGTAGCTTTATAATATATATGTTACCTCTGAAATGTAGCCGATTATAAAGAAATCCTTTATTGCAACAGACTGACGGGCTAGCGTACCTGCGCCGTCAGTCCCTTCCGGTTACCATGTGGCACACTGCAGTGTTTCTCATTGGGGACCAGGACTGACAGCGCATGCGCGCAGACAAGATGTCTGTGCTGATGCCTGGCTTCCAGCCTCCTACAATAAAGGATTTCTTTATAATACGTTACATTTCAGAGGTAACATATATATTATAAAGCTAGTCGCTACTTGCTTAATTACTGCAGGGCGACTGTATAGCAGGTGAAAGATCCGCTTTAATTTTCAGGACCCAAACCAGGAAGAAATGATTAATCTTTATAGTAATAGTAACCCTTAATTGTGACAAAGTAAAGGATTACTATACCTTTAATCAGTACTGAATATCACATCCACAAAGGCAGCCATGATTATTTCTGCAGAACTGTGGCATTCCAAAGTTGTCCAACTTAAGAATTTGTTAGAAGACTTCAGGTGGAGGAATCTGTGGTCCTTGAGCCCTGCAGCAACAAATCTGCAGGTTGTCTCCACTGTCATGATATCCAATAGTAATTTAACCCCTTAAGGACCAGTGGTCCCGAGGTGTGTGGTCCTTTAAGGACCAGATAGGGAATTTCGTCGTGCCGCCCCATGTGACTGATCACGTGGGGTGGCACCCCGAATGACGGGCTGAAAGTTATCGCTCCGGTCTTGCTCCCCGGTATTGCTCACTGCGCTCCTGCAGGAGTGCGATGACGTACCAGGACCGTCACTGGTCCTTAAGTGCCGGACCAGCATGATGGTCCGGGTACATCACCAGACGCAAAGGGGTTTTTTGAGGAACTAGGAATTAATTGTCGCCATTGACATTTTTCTGTACATATTAAGTGGTGGTTTATGCTTAGATTGTTAGTGTTTCCTTAATTTACATGCTACAAGGTATTTTCAAAGGCCAAAAATGATCACAGTTCCTTATTGGCAACTATGTATAAGCTTGTCTACAAAGTATAGCAGTTTATCAACCTCTGATTTCCCTAATTTAAGCACAGGCAGATCAATCACAATGACTAAGCCACATTAATTTTGTACTCAGTTGGTTAATTTTTATTATGAGAAAACCTAATAAAAATATTTTTTCATTTTTTTCCCCATTTTTTTTTTTTTTATATTATCAGTTTAAATAGTGGGTTATCCATATAAATGTGGTATCAAAAGAAAGCCCTACTTATGGAAAAAAAATGGTATACAATTTGGGTTGGTGTACTAAATTAATTAGAGGGAAAATATAGTTGAACAATTGCATACTAAAAAGTCCAAAAATGCTCTTGTCTTCTGATGTCAAAAAGCCCTCATCACTAATGGAGTAAACTTTTTTCTGTTTCCAGTTTTATACATTCTCTAGGACCCTTTTTGGTCTTTGTATACTTGATTTATTACCTTTATGATCAGCTAGTCTCCATGTGTATGTTTATAAGTCCTTTTACTCTTTGAAATAATTATATTTGTTTATCATTGACTTGATAATAGCATATGATTATATTTTTATTGCTTGTGAGTCATTCTGACAGGTTTGTCTTTGGGGGACCTTTACCATTAGCTTTGTATGGTGTTGGCTTTGTTGTTTGCCACCTCATCTGTGATAACAAACATCAGAGACAGAGCACCAGGCTGATGAAACAGTTTTTGCCAGAATTTAAAACATTACCTTACTTTTGTGAAAATGTGCGTGTAAATGTTGTTGTGAGTATTTCACGGTATACAATTTTATGGTGTCCTCTTCATCTGTTAAAAGGTGGTATGATTGTGGGTTGGCCATGTGAGAAGCAAGGTGTGTATAGATCAATGCCAGAGACTTGTAAACTTTGTCCTTTTGCTTTGTTGATTGTAATTGCAAATCTTTGTTTCACTGGAAATTCTAGATGTTTGAAAGCATGTAGAAGTCTGATGTATAAGTGGGATTCTTGGAAGGAGAACCATTTTATCTTGTGTGTATCCAGTTAGAATTTTGCTGTGTAAAAGATTGGGTTGTAAACGTATGCTTTGTAGTAGGTTGTTATTGCATAGTTTTGGTGGCTCAAGGTTTCTTAATAACATTAGAAGTGTGCCCACTTTTAAGAGTAGTGAGTGTGGTGGAAGTCCTAGTGGGTTTAGAGAGTTTAGAAATTCAGTAGGGTATCGTGCAGCATCATCTTCAGTAGGGTTGCACCGATACTGGTATCGGTATAGGTGCCGATACCAGCATTTGCGCGAGTACTTGTACTCGCGCAAATGCGGCCGATGCCAGCACCAATACCCTGTGTCAGGGTCGGTGCTGCAGAGAGAGAGCCCAGGTAGCTGCTCACAATGCTCCCCGGTCACCTCTTTCACTCCTGCAGCGTCGGAGCATTGCCGCGGGTTACCATGGCAACGCTCCAACGGTAACCTCTGCCGGGGCTCGCAAGAGAACAGCGAGCACCCGGCAGAGGAGAGTAAAGGAGGCAGGATGGGGCAGGGGGTGGTGAAAGAGGCAGAAGTGGGGTCAAGAGAGAGAAAAAGTCAAAAGGAGGAAGGGTCAGGAGACCAAAGGAGGGGGGCCAAGAAGAGGCAAAAGGAGGGGTGATCAGGAGGGAGAGAGGCAAAAGTGTGAGTCAAGGAGGAGTGGGAGAAAGGGGGATCAAAAGCCAAGACAAAAGAAGGGGGCTCAAGAGGGGTAGAATGAAGCAAAAGGTGGGAATCAAGAGGGGGAGAAAAAGTCAAAATGGGAGAGTCAAGAGGTGGTGTGTGTGTGTGTGTGTGTGTGTGTGTGTATATAATAATTTTCAAGTACTCACCAATACAGATTACCAATACTTTTTTTTGCGGTCATTTGCCAGTTTTCCAAGTACCTAAAACATGTAGGTACTTAGAAAACTGGCAAATGACCACAAAAAAAAGGTATCGGTAATTGGTATCGGTGAGTACTTGAAAAAAGTATCGGTACTTGTACTCGGTCTTAAAAAATCGGTATCGGTGCATCTCTAATCTTCAGGGCTAGTGGCACCTACTGAATTGTATGTGTGGTGTTCTGAGTCCATAGAGCTGAGCAGAATGAGACAGTGGCATGCACAGTGTTGTTTGTTTGTAGGGGCAAGAATGGCTCTATCACATAGCCAAGTGTGTGTTGCATGATGTTGTCAATATTTGGGTACACTTCTTGTAGCAGTTCTGGCACCGTATGCATGATATGACCTCTATGTGTGTTTAGTGTGATGTCTTTTTTGTTACATGGAAAAGTACCATTTTCAGTGTCTAGCAAGATGTTACCAAATGTTGTAAGTTGTGTGTTTGTTGTTTAATGTGCATATTAGTGTAAGTGTACATGTTTCTGTTCTATAGTTTTATCTTTTTTAGGCAAGCTGATATTATGCCTGCTTGTGTTCCATTTGGAATAATTGCTAGTGTTTGTCTGAAATTTCAAGCTAGTAGTAGTTTATATCCCCCATAAGTGAAATGTTATTGTGTAAATCTTGTGGTGATATATTTATGGCTTCTAGTGCTGCTTTGTGTGACATGGTGTGGTGTGTTTAATGGTATTAAAACTTGTGAGTTCTTGGCAAGTCAGATTTTGTGGCAATTTAAACCATGAGTCTGCTGTGACCTCCTTGGAGTATCGAGTGTCGATGCAGTGCTGGAAGAAGCACATACTAATATAATGTTGTTTTGTGAGCATATGTGTGCAAATAGGTGATAATGAAAGTTTTGCCATTTCCTCCTGGTGCATGAAGGAAAAGTATATTTTTTTTCTGCAATATTTTGCGGTATTGTGTGATAAGAAGGGTATTTCTTTGTACTGAGTGAAGGTTTATTACAAAGAATGTAGTCATGAAGGTCTTCAAAGATGTAGTGTTTCTTTGTAGCAGATGTTAAGTGCAGAGGTATAGGAACACCCATAAATCTGGAGGGGGGTGTCTCTTTGCCCCCCCAGCCACCTTGTGTGTCACTTTGGCCCCTTCTCTGTAACATGGCCAAGCATACCACGGTAGAGGAGCTTCTGGCAGGAAGCTGCTCGTTGTGCTTGGTGAGCAGCTTCCTGTCAGACCTGGATAGAGGATACAGAAGGTCCTCGACCTGCGGCCCATTCTGCTCGGCCACATTTCAAGGAGGTGACCGGCAGGAGGGAGTGTTGTGTAGTACGTTCTCCTCCTGCTGGTCAACCAGAGCCTGCAGATCTCTGCTCCTAGCGCCTGGGGGGATTTCTACATTATCTGTCCCCTGCATGATTTCCTGGGGGTGATGAATCCCCACCATCCCCCCTGGTTCCTACACCCCTGGTTATGTGCTTCTGTAGTTTGTGTGTTAGTTGGTGGGGGAAGGTTGAAGTCTTTCAGCATTTTATTCGTGGAACACAAACTTATGGTGGGGAAAAAAGTGAATGAAAACCCCTTCCACCTGAATTTGGTGGGTGGTAGATACAATGTTAAACAAAAATCTGAATACACCAGTCAAGCCGTAAGACTTGCTTTTCCCACAGAAATCTCACATTTGAAGTGTTAGTACTGCAAGGGATTCTGGGTAGGTATATGCAAATGAGCTCAACAAAGAATCACCTTTTACCTCCGATTCCAGCTAATTTGCATATGCCTACCCAGAATCCCTAGCAGTACTAACAACACTGCAAATGTGAGAGTTCTGTGGGTTTAGCAAGTCTTGTGGCTTGACTAGTGTATTCAGATTTTTGTTTAACATTGTATCTACCACCCAGAGTTTTATTTGAAATTGAAGTGTTTGTATTTTGTAAAGTGCTTTGCTGTGAATGTCATCATTGTATATGATAGTGTAGTAGTTTGTTGCAATGTGCATTTTGTAAAGAATGTCTTGTGGCATGGAATATTTGTGATTTTCCCCATAACTAAGTGGATTTGATATGTGACAAAGTGATAGGAGGCAGCAGAAGATATATGTCTTTTGTCATCTGTTGTTTCAGTGACAGTTGCTTCTGTTAAAGTCAGATTCTAATGGTTGTCATTTTCTAAGAGATTTATAGCTACATGTTAGGTGATATGTGTAATATGTAACGTTTACAATTTTTAATGCAGTAAAGCTTATTAGTCTTTTTACATGATGGAAAATTACAGGGCTGGCACAAGACATTGTGCTGCCTGGGTCCAAGAATGAAATGCTGCCCCCACTCCGCACACCAAAACCACGCCCACCAGAACATGCCACATCCTTAATTATATTAATCCCTCTCCTGCCCCTAAAACCACATAGAACTGTAATGTTTTTTTGTTTTTACACCCCTTGTACCTCTTTCTCCCCCCTTACCTTTTTTCACCTCTTGTACCTCTTTGTCCCGCATTATACCCCTTGTGCCTTTTTTCCCCTGTTTTCACACCCTATGCCTCTTTTTCACCCCTTGTGTCTTTTTCCCCCTGTTGTCATCCTTTGTGTCTTTTTTTTCACCTCTTGTGCCTCTTTTTTTTTTTTCCCCTCTTTTCACCCCTTGTGCCTCTTCCCCCCCCCTCTTTTCACCCCTTGTGCCTCTTCCCCCACTTGCCTGTTTCTCTTTTCCTTAGCGCTCTCGCTTCTCCCTGGCTCTCTCTTCACCTTCTGGCTCTACCTCTTGTTTTTTACTCAGTCTCTCCACTGCCCTGTAATGACAATAACCAGGACAGTGTCACATGCGGAGATGCCATGTGGTGCATGCTGGGAATTTCTTCGTCAGTCTGGGCACCAGTTTTAAACTTCTACTGGCCTCCGAACAGAGGAAGAAAACCCCAGCATGCTGTACACGTCGTCTCTGCATGTGACATGGTCCCAGCTGTCGTCAGTGTGGGAAGCGGGGAGACGCCACAGACGAAATAACATGCCTTCAGAGTGCCGCCTGGGTCCATGGACCCACCGGGACCCATGTAAGGGTCGGCCCTGGATAATTAGACTAAGTTAATAGCATTCTAAATTATGTAGATGTACAGTGCAAACTCTTAAGTGTGTCAGAACCAAAGACTCTGGTATAGTCCAATTGAGAAATTCCTCTTTTGAGTCTTTGAAGTGTGTTTCAGGATGTGTTCCAAGTGTAGCATGTTTCCATAATAGTATAGAAGTATTTTAGCAAAATTATCTGTTTGACATCATATGAAAAAGGCCAACAGATTAGTAAGTGTTGGTTGTTGTATTTTGTCATGTATATCATGTGATGCAAATTTATTTTTACTGAATTGCAATTTTTGTGTGCATTGAATGCTTTGGATAGTAGTGGGCAGTAAGGTACAATCCAAGTGTTGTCAATAAGGTATTTTTTGTGTGAAGAATAATTGTAAATCCTCCTTTGTTAAGGGGTCTATGTTTGTAAGTGGGGTATACATCTTTGTGTGTGTGTATGTAATGTGAATTGTTTTGAATATTGTTTTGTGCATTTGTTTCCTTTCATGCACAGATATTGTGGGATGTGTGTTCCACATGGTCCATGTATCATGTTGTTTTTAATAATGTTATGTAGTGTTGGATCAGTGTGTGGTTTTGGGAATCCGGCAGAGTTGAAAGTGTCAATGTTGTTTGGTTGTATCTTGTTTTGTATCCATACAAGTATGTGCACGTGGCAATATTCTCTCTTGCTACTTGATAGAATACACATAACATCTAGTTGTGCCACATATTTTTGTTTTGTGCTAATGTTAGTAAGGGTTATTACTTTTAATATGAATACTCAAGCAATGATGATGTGCCTATTGTGTGGTTGTTGGTTTGGCAGAATAGTGTCTTTAATGTCAGTCCATTTTGGGTTGCCAGTGAAAGTGTTGAGTAAAAGAGTCCATCCATAGTGGCGTACATATATCATTGCAAAATTTTTTTTCCATGCATGTACTTTGGTCCTCCAGTGTGTGTGATGATGGGAGAATGATCATTTGTCCAAAGTTTGTGGGATCAGTGTCATGTGTGAATGCATCTTTTAAGTGCATGTAATTGTCACCCCTTAAAGGGGAACTACCACCCGACACAATCTTTAGCTTCACCAAGTCCCCATCTGGCGACTAGCTGCTTAGTAGCGCTAGTCCCCAGAATAATTACCTTATTAATAGATTTCTGCTCTCTTCCCCGACTGACAGGCAGGACAGAGCACGGACATCTTGCCATTGTGACGTCTGCGAGCTTACGCTGTCGGTCCCATCCGGAGCCAAATGGCTCCTAGCAATGCCTCCTAGACCCATCTGGGACTGACCGTGCAGGCGCACGGACGTCACAATAGCAAGATGTCCACGCTCCGTCCTGCCTGTCACCCATGGAACAGGGGAGAAATCTATTAAATAAGTTAATTATTCTGGCGGGTAACGCTACTAAGCAGCTAGTCGCCAGATGGGGACTTAGTGAAGCTAAACATTGTGTCGGGTGGTAGTTCCGCTTTAATGTTTTCTGTTTAGCACAAATGTATTTAATCTTTCATATTCACTTTTGCCATACATGGCAACCCAATACTATTGTGCTCATTTTTTGTAGTGAGATAAGTACTTGATTATATTGAATCATCGCATGGAAAGCATAATGTTCCATGGATGAGATATTTTTTATTTTGGAAGACCTTTTCATTGGACCAAATTGTGGAATAAAAAAAAAAGGGATGATATCTGTCCTCAATTCTGATGTGTTTGAGTGGTATTGTAGTTAGTCATGAGATGTGTGTGTTTATGGTATTCGTTGTAATATATATTGTCTCAAATGCAGAAGTATGTCTCTCTTGTCTGACGGAGCACCTGAAAATGCCTATTTTTTAACAAAGCGACGTGCAGTTCTTGAGTTGGTTTTTTGTCTGGATTGGTTGTGATCTTGAAGTGTTGCTCGGTGCTATTTTCTAGTGCATATTTAAATCTTTGAATGTAAGAGTTATGGAGGTGTAACATGCTGTAATTCTTGGGCAGTGTTTAATTCTGCTTTGTTATTTATGTATACGTTTGCTGGTGTAAGTAAATTTCACAAGGTCGGAGAGAACCAGCTAGATGATATGACTTTGTATTTTGAATGTGTGCTTGAACTGTGTGCAGAAAGTGTTTAGCAGTTGGAGTGTTAGCTAGACGTATGCCTTGAAAGGAGGTAGTGGTTTTTGAAAAAGAGGAAATGTAATTATTCCATTTAATCAACCCATTCCTGCAGGTTCATGTTTCCAATTTAAAGGGATAGTAATACTTAGTTTTATATTTATTTTATTTTGTTGGCATTAAAAAAACATGAAGAATGATATGTCAACTCTCTCAAACCTTTATGGTTTGAGAGATATTCACAAGCAAAGTTTCCCCTCCCACCCCTTTTACCCAGTGTAAGCCATCTCTTCTTAGATGTGAAATGCAGTCCATAGACCAGACCGATAACAGCAGGGGACAATCTTCTTCTTATGAGAACAATAAAGGCCCTGTCCCCCTTGACAAGTTTTTCAGGTTTTTCCCTTATCTTAATTGAAGATTGTCCCTTTCTGCAGTCTACCTGGGCACCTCCCTTCTGCTCTGGCTGAGCAGTGTTACATCAGTAAAAGGGGCAGGAGGGGATACTTTGTCATTGAGTTACTCTTGAACTACAACTCTGACAGAACTGAAATAACACTCTTCAAGGTCCAAATACTGTAATGATTAATTAGAGCTACTTTTATTATGAAACATTACTATCCCTTTAAAGCTTTGCAATGTTTGCAGATAGAAGACATGTCTCCTATAAGATACCTGGATTTGTGTTGTACTGAAAGTGTGGATTCTGTTGAAATGAAGACTTTATTTTGTTTCCATTGCATTGTTGCTTGTTTCCTTTATGTTCTTTGTGGATTGTAGTGCAGTGATATTAGTGCCTTGCTGTGTTTCCTGTAGTGTTGTGTTTATGGGAATTGTTATTTTTTGGAGTTTGGTTGTTTTCTTGCTGTATCCTTGTAAGGGTAATGTTGTTCATTGTTTATAGTGTTTCTTATATTGTTTCTTGTATTGCTTTTGTATGGCATATGTTTTTGAGCTTACTCTTTGTTGTAGAAGTGTTGGACTGTGTTGTGATGGTGTGAGGAGTTTTCTTTTATTTTTTTGTAAAGCTTTTGTTTTTTTGTACATTTTCTGTGGGCACATTTGGCTTTTGTAGTGTTTTCTTGCAGAAGATTTCATTGTTGTCTTCTGAGTACAAGTGTTGGTGTTTGTATAGTAGGTGTTTGTGAAACCTTGTCGGTTTGTGTGATTTGTACTTTATGTGTGTGTCTTGTGTGCTGGTATTAGTAGGTTATAGTGTCTGTTATTTGTTGTTCCTGTGTATATAAAGTGTATATGTTTTTGGGTTTTGTGTGCGTATGTCTCATGTGCTGGTATTAGTAGGTTATAGTGTCCATTATATGTTATTCCTATGTATAGACAGCGTATGCTTGTGGTGCTGAACCTGTGATATGTATTATACTGTTTGTTGTGTCATCTTGACTATGGATAAATACATGTAAATTGTATATTTTACCTAGGCCATATCTTTCTACATGTTCTCCATCATTGCCTAGTATGGACATTTATGAGCTGTATTGCTATATGTTGTATCCAGTTATGAAATGCTGATAATTTTGCCATTGTTTAACCCCTTAAGGACCATTGATGTGGCAGGACCATCACGCTGGTCTGGCACTTAAGGACCGGTGATGGTCCTGCCACATCACGTACTTTTACTCACCGCGCTTCTGCAGGAGCATGGTGAGTAATACTGGGGACTGAACTTGATCGCTCCAAGACCGGAGCGATCTCTTTCAGTCCCTCCATTTGGCGTGTCGCCCCACATGATCAGTCACGTGATACGTCACGTCAAAGTCTTCTATGTGGTCCTTAAGGGACAGCACACCCTGGGACCGCTGGTCCTTAAGGGGTTAAAGATATATTGTACTGCTCATTGGTGTTAGAGCGTATTTTTGTCAAATGTGTGTTCAAAGTATTATGATAAACGGTGGAATAAGCAATTTCCACTGCATGGTGCACGTATGGATTTGTAGTGGTTAGTGTATGGGTTGTTTGTCATAGTGGTTTTGATGTGTTTTTTGATAGGTATGTTTCTATGGTCATTTTCTGTTTCTCTTTGTTGGAGTGTTATTCTTATCTCTCTGCAGGAGAATATCAAAGCAATGTTAACCCCTTATCGACCGTGTTTTTGCGTTAAGGACTGGTAACGGTCATAGCACGTCACATACATTTTACTTACAGCGCTCCTCCAGGAGCACTGTAAGTAAAAACGGGGAGTGAGATTGACCGCTCCAAGACTGGAGCGGTCTCTCTCAGTCCCCAGTGCGACGTGCCGGTACGCATCACAGGTCACATGTGCCGGCACGTCGGAATCTTCAAAGTAGTCCTTAAGGGAAGGTTACTTCCCAGGACCGCGGATGCCAAGGGATTAAAATCTTTGTGTTGGAAGTTTTGTTGGAATGTTGCAGATGTTAGATGATATGAGTTCTGTTTCCTGGCCTGGATGTCTTGATTGTATCTTATGGCTGTTGTTGTGAGTGTCTATTGAGTGTGCTTGTTTGTTTCTTTTCAGTGGATGGCACAAATAACTGGCACTAAAAGGGTTAAAAATGTAACATAGTGACATAGTAAATTAGGCTGACAAAAGACACAAGTCCATCAAGTTCAACCCTTGCCTCATAACCCAGTGACATGAGAATTATATAGCTTTCCCGCTACCAAATAAGGTCATCTTTATCAGACCTTCCTGATTTGCTTACTAATACACAGTATAACCCTGTATGTTCCCTTTTGGAAGAAATGTATCTAATCTCTTAAATGTGTCCATTGTTTCTGCCATAACCAAATCATTGGGCAAGGAATTCCATAATTTAACAGACCTAACTGTAAAAAAAAAACACCTTCCTCTGCTGAAGCCTAAACCTCCTTTCCTCTAATCTCAAGGAGTTTGTTTTCTAATTTGATTACCCCCTCCTTCACCTGGTGTTGGTCAGACTTGAGTTATGTGGAGTGAACTAATTTCAGCATAGGAAAAGCATATGAACTGACCAATTTCGTATTGATTTAAAAGTGCATTATATCTCCTAGAATGCAAGAGAAGTATTGAAACAATTGCTTTGCAATGTACTGGAAACCTCTTTAGCATTCAGGATGTCGAAAGACCCATTTAAATGAATGGACATTTTAATTCTCTGCAATATGGAATGGTGCAGTGGTTTTTTCTCAAATTATTCCCTCTTTGACACTGAAGCATGAGAATATATGTATTTTTATATAGTGTATAGTGCCATACATGTACACAGCGATGCACAGAAATGTTATTGGTACAATACAAAAATATAGGACAGGGTTAAGAGCATCATGTTAAAGTGAGATCATTGCATTATTAGTGTGCATGTGTGGGGGGAGTACAGCAAAGAGAAACACAAATTGGGAAGGGGATCCTGCCACAAGGGGCTTACAGTCTAATTAGTAATCATGACAACATACAGAGACAATAGGAGGAGGATCATATGATGAAGATGAAAGCGTAGTGGAGAATAATGGGGATGATGGAGTAGTGTTAAAAGGGATCAAGAAGATGAAAGGTGGGGGGCAAAATAATGAAAAGTAGGGTTTGTAGGATTAGAAATGGGAGAAGAGGATGAAGGATGTTAATACTGTAAGTATGAAGGGGTACAAAATGGGGCAAAGAATAGGAGAAGGGGGATATGTGAGCAGTTCTGTGATTGGAGAAGGGAGGGGTATGTGGCTCCACCCATTTTGTCATTACACAAGACATGAAGGTGGGCAGAGACGTATCCTGGCATAGATATTTGTGGTGGAATGACAGAGAGACAGGAGTGGAATAATAAGACAATATGTGCAGATGAAAAGTGAGTAAAGTGTGTGAGTGCCCATCCCACTGCTTCAATCACTGTTTGACCCTGTTGAGTAACACAGGGTTAAGCAATGCATTGGTTAATCCACTGCCACTCAATAGGTTAACAAATACAGGTCACTGGGTCCATTACTGTAAGTACTGGGAGAGGCAATTTGCATCCTTTAGAGTGAATGTGGCTGTCTTTCATCCTCTGAGTAGTGAAATCAGCTATCCACATGTGATGTTGTGGGTGCATGTAAGCTATAGATCACACAATCCTTTAGGATCACAGGAGAAAGCATGTGTAAGATCCATTAATAGAGTACTCATTGCTTACTTAAGGTACCAGGGATGGGGGAGATAAAGGTACACACATTTAAGCAGCCTACTCTGTTAGCAGATTAATCTATGCTAAACCAAATCCCCAGGCACAACCCCTGTACCATGAGTCACTAAAAGGGATTCTGGGGGAGCTTTGTACAAGTGAGCGCATAGATGTGGTCTGTAGTGTATCCACAAAGGATGAAATCACGCCTTTAGCCTGCTTTAAATGTGTGTGGTGCACTGTTATTTGTGGCTTGTACTGAGGTAACCTCAATGCAAACATGAAGTATTGGTTACAATTCAGAGCACAGGACAGAGTGGTAGTTGTGAGCCACAGTTCTCCTCTCCATTCTGACACTCAATCAAAAGTTTACAATAGCGAACCTGTGTGCAGCAGGTGACATTTTGTAGTTGTCTTCGTGACTTTGGAGCCATGGTTTGTGGAGCCTTGCAAAAATAAAATAAATAAATCTGCAATTAAAAACCATAAGAAAAGCAACATGCCAACCTATTTCATCATATTGATGAGAGAGGGAAAAAAATAAAAATAAATAACCCCACTCTATTCTTTTTCCCAGTGTGGGGTTATTAGTGATCAACTATCCACTGTAAAAAAAAAAAAAAAAAAAAAAAAAGTCAAACATTTTTTTCGAATATTGGTTTATTTTCATTGTTTTTTCTGATTAGTAGTATCATCACTTATCCTTGCACTTTTTCACAACACCCGATACTATATATTTTAGTTCAGTGACATATACACCCCCTTTTCCCCCCTTTCTCTCTATCAGTTTGATGAAATAGGTTGGCATGTTATTTTTTAATTGCCGATATATTTATTTTGCGTAGGACATGTATTTCTGTCAGGATATTAACCAATTTTTGCACCAACATACTCTCTTCTCTCATGATTGTGGTGCACTTCAGGCACTGGTTGGATGTGATCGATGAGGTCACTGACCAGCCTCCGGCACTGATGATCTGTTGTTTACCAGTGGAATTTTGCTTTTATTTATACTATGTTATGATGAACCCGATTTGGATTCAGGGTATTTTGAGCATTTTTTCCCGCATTCAATCAGACTTACTATTTACTGTGTATTATTAATAGACATATTATATTTATCAGTTTAATATTATGGGGTTTCGTATTGCCGCTATGATTACTCTGAATATATTTGATGGATCAGCTCCAGGTGTGAGGGTTTGTTACAAATATTTATGGATTACTTTCCTCCTTGGGTCTGCTCTGTCTTACGCGGATGATGCAGTTGCGTCTGGTTGGATGCTGTGGATAGGAAGCTCGTCCCCTGCACCCAGTCGGCTTCTGCTTGTGTTCACTGGTGTTGAATTGAATATGGAGAATGGATGGCTCATCCCCAAGGGTCCATCGTTGCCAAGAGAGCTTTCGGCCTAAGCAGCTTTCTTTATATAGTGTTTGTTCTTTTTACTTAGAGGAAGTGGTGTATATCACCGTAAACATGTTAATCATTTCATGCCATTCACTTTATTTTAACATATGTAATACATATTGTTTGTTTTAATCAAATCTTTGTATTAATTATAAGCTGCCTTTCACTACCCCTCAGATCAATTGAGATCCCAGAGTGGAGATGGGATATTCTCTTTGCCTGCTTGTTTGTGAGCTCTGCTCTGACCATCACTCTTGTGAGTAAACATGATCTGTAGTCCATGAGTTTTGAACTTCTGCAGACAGGCTATGACTTAACACTGTATATGTCTAATCATAGATGAGTTAATCAGTAACTCATTCATTTTGATTGACCCACCTGTGCATATTTTCTCAAGCAGGGAAATCCTTAAAGGGATAGTCTGAAAATAAGTTTATTTTATGTTGTAGCCCTTAAAAAAACATGAAAAATGATATAAGTCTTATCTCCCAAACCTTTATGGTTTGGGAGATATTCAGAAGTAAAGTTTCCCCTGGAGTGATGTCATTGCTCCACCCTTCAGATTTGGAATCCGGTCCCCTGACCAGCCGTGCCTCTGCAGAAGTGCTGAGATCATGATCTTTAAAAATAATTTCTTAATTGGAATGGTCTACAAAGTGTGCTTTCAAGCCAAATAACAAGTAGTTATTTTCAAAGAAAATAAAGAGCTGCCAGTTGCTCTGTGGACTGAATTCCAAATCTGTCCTCTAGATGGCAGACTTGGCTAAAACATCCAGGAAAATAGCACTTTACTATATTTTACATATGAATATCTCCCAAACCATAAAGGTTTGGGAGATAAGACGTATATAATTTTTCATGTTTTTTTAAGGGCTACAATATAAAATAAAATTGTTTTCAAGTATTACTATCCCTTTAAATTCTGGCCTGTTTTTTTAGCCTTCCACCTCTGCTTTAATCAAAGTTACATAACTTAATTTTTAATCTGTCCTTTTTTTTCTCTTTTAGTAAAGTAGAAGGCTTTTTTGGGGGATGGGTGGGTGTTGCTGACAGTACCACTGTAGAATGCTAAAAAACAAGTTATTCTTGTTATGTTGAGCCATCTTTACTTGGCAATGCATTCTGCATTCCTTTGGACCACACAGTGTCCTTTCTTTGTTCAATTTTGGCAGCTACAGCTAGAGTATTTGAAATGTTTATTTTGGAAAATGTAATTGGCAAATAGAATTGTTAGGGGGAAAAAAAATCCCAAATGGTTTTTTATAAGATTTTGCTTAACGAACATTGAATAATAACTGTATATTTTCTTTATGAATCGATTTTACATAGAAGATCTCCTCTGTTGATTTCAGTTTTAGTAGCCCAGTTACTGAAGGTTTAAATTGGATTTCTAGAAACACATCCCAAATGTTCCAAAATTAATTGCTGCATTTGCTACAGTTTAATTAGACTTTCTCTAAAAAACAATCCAAAACTGAAATGGAATATTAATGTTTCAGTTAAAACAAAATATGTTGTGGAGGCTTTTCTTGCTGAGTAAATACATTCTTTGCTGAAAAAAGCTTCATTCAGAAGTTAACACATCTAAATGTTTTTTCCTTTTTAACTCAAACTAAAAAAATTTGGTTTTGTGGTAAGTTGCCTAGTGTTGGTGTTGCAGTCTCTGGAGAACTTTTGTCTTCAACCAAAAGCTCTACACAGACTAAAATGGAACAATTATTATTATTTTTTTGTGGTCTGATTATAGATGGCACTGTTTCTGGCATGTGCAACTATTTGTCTTCTAAGGACACTTGGAAATATGCTGTCATGGTTACCCAGAGGAGTTCAGGAGTCAGTACGGTATAGTTAATGCAATTTATTAACAAATGATAGAACAATATATACAACAGGAACAAGCAGAGGGTTACCAGTCAGCAAGCACTATTATCAGGAATAGGCTGCAAAGTTAGACCACACTGCTGGAGACTAGGCCTTAGCCACTGGTAGTCTCAACAGGAACCAGGAGCAGGAACCGGAACTCAGGATCCTGATCCGACGTAACAGGCGTACCGACTCGCGCCTGCAGTCAGAAGGGAGTGAATTCTGACTCACGTCTGCAATCAATATGGAGCGAACTGACTCACACCTGCAGTCAGTATGGTGCGAACTGACTCGAACCTGCAGTCAGTATGGCGCGAACTGACTCGAACCTGCAGTCAGTATGGCGCGAACTGACTCGCACCTGCAGTCAGTATGGAGCGAACTGACTCGCGCCTGCAGTCAGTATGGGAAAATGATAGCTTACTCATGCCTGCAGTCAGTATCAGAGCTTAGTCTACCAGAGCCCCAGGTCCACACTAGGTTGGGTGTCTGCTAGGTAAAAGGAACAAACGTAAGAGTAGTCAGACAGAGCCACAAGTCGGCACCAGAGTGGGTAGTCAGGCATGCCAGGTCATACACAGTTCAGATAGTCAGACAGAGCCACAGGTCAGCAGGATGAATGGAAGACTAGGCAGGTCATACACAGAGCCCAAGGTAATAGAACTGCTATGAAGAACAACGCAAGTCAGGACTCAGTCTGCCTTTTAAACCCTTCGACAGGAAGTAGGTGGGCGAAGCAGCTCAGAGGGAGGAAGTAGGTAGAAGGTAGTAGGTAGGAGGAGACTACAGGAAGCAAACAGATAAAACAGAGGCCTGCAGCATGCTTGAAGCCTCGCTCCTGCAGATGATGCTGAAGTCAACTTAAGCTGTAACATATGCTTAGCATTCCCCTATTTATCTCCTTGATGTTGTGGGGCCTGCATCCTCTATCAGCCATATGGTACAAATGCAAGTGACATTTGCTGTGTCTAGTTGTCTATTTTCCAAAATGGTATGTATTGACTACCTTATCTTCCATACATTTAAAAATGATAGCTGTAATTTGTGATGGGTTCAGTTTCTTGCTCCTAGAACTTTCAATTACATTTCGCACTCTACCAGTGAGAGTATATTTCTCATAAGGAAAATAGCTACCAAATATTGGACTGATTTGAACCGCAGTTGATAATTTTATCACTGTTTTTATCAACAAATTTTGAAATAGACTTCAATAGGAATCTGTAAGGTAAAACCATTTATAGCATGTATCACCTGCAATGTATGTAGTCAATGGTATGCTAGTCCACATTTTAAATATTTCACTTTGAAGTCTTGAAAAAAAATGATTTTGTTTTTCGACAGAGCCAACTTCCATTCAGTTCATTCTCATTATTGGCATTTCAATAAAGAAACCTTATTTGACATTCTGTATAGATTTTTTTCATGTTAGGGGTATCCATACACCAATTTGAAAATGGAGGATCTGCTGGTAGAAACAAACAAAACATGACTTGTGGTTAACTCAGATACATATTTAAAATGGTGCAAAAGCTAAAACACACTTGAGTTTGAAATGTCTTAACACTTTGAGTGCCAGAGGGGTACGCAACACATTACAACGCAATGCATTGCGTACCCCTCTGGCACTCAAAAGGTTACCTAAAAAGTGGTTAAAGGGATGGTAATAGATGATTTTTATATTTTTTTATGTTGTAGCTATTAAAACGTTAAACTAAATGCCCCTAGTCCCATCTCTCAAACCTTTATGGTTTGAGAGATAAGCGTAGTTAAAGTTCCCCCCTCCCTTCCCTGTCCCTGATGTCACTGCTCTAGCTGACTGCAGGGGAATCCGGTCCCAGGACCAGCAGAGGCTCTTCAGCAGAGCCAAGATTGCGTCATTGAAAAATAAATCCTTCACTGGAACGGTCTACAAAGTGTGCTTGCAAACCAAGCACACTTAGAAGACTGTTCCAGTGAAGGATTTATTTTGCAATAAGGAGATCTCGGCTCTGCTGCAGAGCCGCAGGCTGGTCCCAGGACCGGATTCCACTGCAATCAGCTAGAGCACTGACGTCAGGGAAAGGGGAGGAAGGGGGGAACTTTAACTACGCTTATCTCTCAAACCATAAAGGTTTGAGAGATGGGACTAGGGGCATTTAGTTTAACGTTTTAATAGCTACAAAATAAAAATGTATAAAATCATCTATTACTATTCCTTTCAAAACAAATTTCCTATTCACTTTTGAATTAAATCTTTATGAGCTGTATGATGTCCCTTATTCTATTCAGTGAGAAAATCCCTACAAAGTGTGTATACTATGGCAGAGTGGTCATACTACCCTTGTGTTAGTTAAAATGAGAGTTTTAAGGTACATGCTTATAACTTTTCAACCTTTTGAAGAATTATGGTAGTTTAGAAGGCAGTGCCAGTCCTTTTAAGCCCTGCAGATTTGGTCCTGCATATTTTGAAGAAAAAAATACACGAAGGTCTGAAAAGAAAATTAGTCAATCCCCTGTTATAACTTTTTCATGCCATCACAAAACATAAGTCAGGTCTACTCTAAAATCTATTTAATGAATACCCACCAAATGTTATGGGGTACTACAATTATCTTTTACTTACTGCTTAAAAATCATTGATCCCATTTTCAAGCAGTTTAATTTGAAATTTACTGTTTGGCCAATGTGCAGTTTGTTTTTTAACAATGGAAAAAGTGTTCTGTCAGCTGTATACAAAACACATTTGATTTTATCTATTAAAAAAAAGTAAAAAATATAAGTACAGTAGGCTCAGGAGAAGAAAAGATTTTCCAAATTTAGTGTGAAGTGATTAAATAATAGTATTAAAAGGGACAGTAATGTCCAATAAAAACTTTTTATAGTTTTATAGAGGAGAAGAAAATAAGCTGAATGGCACAAACCCTATCTCTCAAACCGCTATGGTTTGAGAGATATAGGCATTGAAAGTTCCTCCCTCCCCTTCTCCTGATGACAGCATCTAGCTAACAGCAGGATATATTGGTCCGGGGACCAGCCTGCAGCTCTGCAGCAGAGCCGAAACTGCGTTATTGCAAAAGAATTACTTCATTGGAAAGGTCTACAAAGTGTGCCTGGTTTGCGAGCACACTTTGTAGACCTTTCCAATTAAGTAATTCTTTTGCAATAATGCAATTTCAGATCTGCTGCAGAGCTTCCTTGAGTTGTATGATTCGAATCTCCTGCTGTCAGCTTTACAGCTGACATGAGGAGAAGGGGAGGGGGGAACTTTCAATGCCTATCTCTTTCAAACCATAGCGGTTTAAGAGATAGGGTTTGTGTCTTTCAGCTTATTTTCTGTTACAGCTTACCTTGGTTTCAGCGTCATCTACAGGCACAAGGCTTCAAGCATGCAGCAGGCCTCTGTTTTACGTGTATGCTTCCAGTAGTCTCCTCCTACCTACTTCCTCCCTCTGAGCTGCTCTTCCTCCTACCTACTTCCTGTGGAGGGGTTTAAAAGGCAGACTGAGTCCTGATTCGGTTGCCCTCGCATTGTTGTTCATAGCAGTTCTATTACCTTGGGCTCTGTGTATGACCTGGCTAGTCTTCCATCCAACTTGGTGCTGACATGTGGCTCTGTCTGACTATTCTTTTGCTTATCCCTATAGTGGACACCCAACCTGGTGCAGACCTGTGGCTCTGGCTGACTACCTGAACTGTGTATGTCCTGGCTTGTCTGACTACCCCCTCTGGTGCTGACTTGTGGCTCTGTCTGACTACTCTTACGTTTGTTTCTTGTACCTAGCAGACACCCAACCTAGTGCGGACCTGGGGCTCTGGTAGACCAGCTCTGATACTGACTGCAGGCGAGTCAGCTATCTATTGCAGGCATGAGTCCGAGTTTGCTCCATTCTGACTGCAGGCGTGAGTCAGATATCGCTCCCTAATGATTGAAGGCTTGAGTCGGTACACCCGCTATGTCTGATCAAGATACTGTGTTCCTGTTCCTGCTTCTGTTCCTGCTTCTGGCTCCAGCAGAGACTACCAGTGGCTTAGGCCTAGTCTCCAGCAGATTGGTCAGGCTCGGCAGCCTACTATTTCTGATAGCAGAGCTCTCTGGCCTGTAACTATTTGCTTGTTCCTGCTATATATCCTATATAATAATTCCCTAAAATGTGTGTAAAGCCACAATCATGCGCAGTAGAGACTGCTGCGCGTGCTACAGTCATGCGCAGTAGAGACTGCCAGTGATGAGGCTGATACAGAGCACCCCGAGGTGCGGGCAGGCTCTACTGAGCATGACTGCACCGCGACCGGCTGGCACTGTATCAGCTGCGTCGTGGCCAGTCTCTACTGTGCATGACTGCCCCGCGACCGGCTGCCAGTGGCACTGTGGCCTGTGTAATGGGCTCTTCAACTAGTATTGTATATATTTTGCTTACCTTTCGGTTATCAATAAATTGCATTTAACTATACCATGCTGACTCTTGAACTTCTCTGGGAAGTGTAACATTTTCTTCTCCTCTACAAAACTGTGAAAAGTTTTAATGGGACATTGCTGTCCCTTTAAAGCATTAAACAAAAAATGTTGATCATGTTCATGAAGCCGGCCTGATTGAATAAAACTATATAGCTAAAAATATCAAATCAACTTAAGAAAGTGAGCAAAACCTGTGTTGTTGATTTAAAAAAAAAAAAAGTACCCAACTGAGCAAGTGAACAACCAAAAATGTTTCTGAAAAAAAAAAAAGTGCATACTATGAGGCAAAAAAGCTAGTTAAAGTCTACAATATAATGATCATAAGTAATGAAATGCTATTTACTAATAGTTTTTTTTTAATCTTTGTAATTAGTAATGTAAACTGTAATTTGAAAGTAGCAGAAAAATGCCTCGTGTTGGCAATACACCTTTGTGCAGTGTGGGATGTGTTTTTTTTTTTTTTTTTTTTTTTATATTGACACTGACCTAACATACACAAACACTCTCTCTAATGCAAAATTTTATACTAAATGAATGTAAGCTAAAGCTGAGGGTGAGCTGTACCGGGGAGCAGGTTAAAGAAATAGGTGGGAAGGGAACATGAAGCCCCTCAAAGTAAGAGACTCCATGGGGTGAAATTGTGACTTGATTTGAACCTCAGGGCACAGGCCTGGCATCCCTGTGTCTTCATGGGCAAATGAGTGGTATGAACATTGTAACATTCTCATGTGGTGGTTTCCATATGAGGGTGCATAACAGCCCCCAGTTTGTTTTCAAAGGTGTATTTGGAGGGGGAGATGCTACAGAGCAGAATCCAGTAGTGTGTGTGAAGGGTGAAATATGCTCTGGTGTAGTCATGTGTTTGTCCCTTAACTGTTCAGTGGTAGAACATTAGTGGCGGGTGAGAGAGGCCAGTGTACAAAGGGTTTGTGTCCTAGGCAGCTTATGGGTTAAATCTTGCAATGAAAGGTTGTGTGTGTGTGTGTGTGCGCGTGTCTGTCTGTGGTGGCCTGGGGAGATTGTACAAACAATTGAATGGCAATAGGAAAAATATATGAAAATAGAATTAAAAACAAATATTTAATAATAAAATACACTTTTCAAATATAGCATATTAAAGTGGATCTATCACATATAGAAAAGTAATGCTCATTAGTTAGAAAAAGTTAAACATGTTACTCATTTTTTTGACAAAACCCCGTTATCTGCACAAAAATTAATGTTTAATAGGTGTCCAGCAGCCTACTTCCGCTTGCCGCTGCGGCAAGCTGCTTGCCGCACAGAGGCAGCTCCTGTCCCACTACCCAGCATCCTCCTATGACAGAGGATGTCTGTCTTTAAGCTGGAGCGATCTCATTGGCTGGATATCGATCTCTACCAAAGAGATCGCTCCAGCTTAGAGAAAGAAAGCCTCCGTCATCAGAGGATGCTGGGTAGTGGGACAGGAGCAGAGGCAGTGCTGCAAGCAGGATGTAGGCTGCTGGGCACATTTTAAACTTGAATTTTTGTGCAGATAACTGGGTTTTTTGTTTTTTTTTTAATTGGTAACATATTCAAGTTTTTTGCTAAATGCTCTATCTAATGAGCATTATTTATCTATATGTGGTAGATTCACTTTAAACATTCTGTGACTGCAGTACAATGAATGAAAGTGTGATGATTCTGTGTCTTGACTTTTAAGAATCCAGAATACATCTATTCATATGGTGATAGTCTGAAATTATATTCTGTTTGAACATTAAACTCCAAAGCACTGCCATTTAGTTACAGCCGTCTATTCACACACATTTGAACATTGGAGGTGCTGTTTGTAGCACACAACAAATGCTGCCTTCATTATTATGGCTTTTATATTGGTAGAGTATTGCTCAGCCTCCACAATGTCTTCGATATTATCAGCAAAATACATTAACCCTTTGAGTGCCCGAGAGGTATCCAACGCATTGCAATGTAATGCTCTGGATACTTCTCTGGCATTCAAAGGCTTAATGACAATAGGGAGTGAAGACATTGTGGAAGATAAGCAATAGTATATGTATATAACCCCATGAATTAACAGTCTCCCAGTATAAAACCCTTAATAATGCAGGTGGTATTTATTGTATGGTACAACCGGCACCTCCGAGGATAAAGGATTATTTTCATGAAAAAACATTACTATCCCCTTTTTTTCCCTCTACAAAGCCAATTCTATACTAACTTGGCACTTCATAAAACCTTCTAATTTCCTTATTTTTATCCATTTACAGCGGAACTAACACCCCTACAAAATGTAGCCTCAATTAAAGTGTTGGCATCCGTTATAACACACTGTGTAATTATTATTCTTTTTTTTTTAAGTGTTATTAAAGAATAAACCGTAATTTCAAAAAGTACCTGGTGATGTCTTCCCCCAGAAAAGCACATTGCGCATGACGGCAACAGAGCCAATCGTCTCTCTTGTAACTTCCCCCGGCTACACGAAAACACCTATGTCATCAGCTTTAGATTCTCGTGACCAGGCGCGCTCCTAATCTCAAATGTGTTCAGGTCAGTCTAGCATAGTGCGAGCACATTCATGTAGGTGTTTTCATCCACCAGCAGTCCCATTTGCCATGGCTCACAACAGGGAACTCCAGAGGTTTTTGATCCAGGTGTGCAAGGGTCAGCCAGACCTTCTGAAGATGTCAGTATCCCTCCCTCTTTATGTGGAACTCAGTTTTTTGTTGTGGCTCGACCTCTCCATTCTGCTGAAGGACAAGTCCTTCCTGGTATCCTTCTGGACCACTGTGACGGTGGATGCCAGCCTCTCCGACTGGGGAGCGGTTCTGGGTCACCTGAGTGCTCAGGGTCGATGGTCTCCGGAGGAATCTCTCCTTCCCATCAACGTGTTGGAGCTTCGGGCGATATTTCATGCCCTTCACCACTGGACACCCCAGCTGGAAGAATGCCCAGTCCAGGTTCAGTCCGACAACGACACGGCCGTGGCTTACATCAACAATCAGGGTGGAACAAGAAGTCTAGCAGCTTTGTTAGAGGTCAAGGCTATTTTGTCCTGGGCAGAAGAACATGTTCCTGCCATATCCACAGTGCACATTCCTGGCATAGACAATGTCATGGCAGAATTCCTCAGTCGACACTCAGTGGACAGCGGAGAGTGGGAACTGCACCCAGAGATGTTCACCCTCATTGTTCAGAAGTGGGGTCTTCCTTGCATCGACCTGATGGCGACAAGACACAACCGGGAGGTTCTGCTTTCGCTGGAGGGATCCTCTAGCTCTAACAGTGGATGCCATGTCCATTCTTTGGTTATTTCCTCTGGCTTTACATCTTTCCTCCCCTCCTCATGTTGCACAGTGTGTTAGGGAAATTGAGACTGGAGCGCTGTCTAGTCATTCTGATTGCTCCGTACTGGCCTCGACAGGCTTGGTTTCCGGAGCTTCTGGATCGGTCAGTGGCGGAACCATACCGGCTCCCTTGCCTTCCGGATCTTCTTCTACAGGGTTACCTGTGAAAGGAGGATGTTCATTGTCTAGCTTAGACGGCTTGGAAATTCTCAATACTGAAGAAAGGTTTTTCTTCTGGTGTGGTGGCTACTATGCTTAGAGTCCACAAACCTGTTTCCTTGTAAGGCCTGCCATCGTGTCTGGTCAATCTTCCTCTCTTGGTGTGCTGATAGGGAGCTTTCTCAGGATTTTGATCTGCCTACGGTCCTGGCTTTCTTGCAGGACGGTGTGGATAAGGGCCTTAGATTGCGTTCCCTTAAGGTTCAGACTTCTGCTCTCTCTGTTTTCTTTCAGAGGCGCATTGCTATTCTTCCTGATGTCAAGGTTGTCTTCCAGGGCGTTGCTCATACTCATCCTGTTTTCAAGACTCCCGCTCCTCAGTGGGATCTTATCTTGGGTTTTGGTATCCTTCAGCGCCTTCCTTTTGAGTCCTTGACTACTATTCCTCTACTCCTGCTGATGTGGAAAAAGGCCTTTCTCCTGGCGATCGTGTCTGTTCGCCGTGTAGCGGAGTTACATGCTCAGTCTTTTAGACCACCCTTTTTGGTGTTTCACAAAGACAAGGTGGTGCTTCGCACTTCGCAGGAGTTTCTCCTGAAGGTGGTCTCTGAGTTCCACGTTAATCAACAGATTGTGGTGCCTTCTTTCTGCTCACAGGAGTTTTCTTTCCCTTCACTATCTAGTCAATAGTTAGTGTCTCAAATCTTTCTGGAGCTGGTTGGCTAGCTGCAGCCAAGGAGGGAAGGTAGGCTCCACCCCCTGCATACACTTCTAGAATTGTTCCTGCCTACTTAATGGGGCAGATCACCTACCCAAAGTTACCAGTAACCTGTACGAACTAAGAGAAAATGATTTAACAAGTAAGACTAAAATCCTCTTTTATTTTTTTCAAAGGTAAAGTGCCTTGTGTAGTGGCTCTTTCCCAGAACATTTCAAAATCCATGCTGTAGCGTCATGTGATAACCTGGCTTGGGCCTAAAGTTCTTTGTTCATCTCCCTGCCCTGGAATGATGAATAGATTACCCACTGACCCCTGACTATTTAACTGTAGGTGCAGTTGCAATCAGCAATTTGTGCCTCTAGGTCTGTAATTATAAAGGAGCTGTCAAGCCTGTATAGTAAGAAATAATGTTACTTTTTGCTGTTGGAGAGAACAGGCTTTTTACATATAGAAGACTGGAACTTGAATTATTTTCTTGCACTCAGGTGCATATTACTGTAGTTTCATTTTACATTTTGGTATCTGCAGCAGTAGGTGTTAGGGTTGCCACCTTTTCTTCAAAAAAATACCGGCCATGGCATTCCCTCCATAGACTTAACATTGGACAGAAGCCAATTTTTTACAGGCCTGCCGGTAAAATACCGGCCGGGTGGCAACCCTAGTAGGTGTTGGAGCAGAGTTATAAACACACCTACACATATTGCAATAGTGCTAAGTTTGAATGTGCCATGCAAATTTTTCAAAATGTGAATAACTTTGCAAGGATGTGTCCGCTGTGCCTGAAAGTTTGTATATTAAGTCAGACTGCCAGTCCCTATATACCCTTCAAAGTTCATACAAATTGGTTTTTTTTTAAGATATTGACATCACACTTTTTTGAGGGACCTGCTGTAAAAAATGTTATGAATGGATGGACACAACTTTATTCACCTAGAGTTTATGTAGTTTAAAAGGATAATAATGTTTCACAAAAAAAAATCAGCTATAATTAATCTTCACAGTATTTGGGCCATGGATGGAGAGTGTTACTTCAATATTGTCAGAGTTGTAGTTCAAGAGTAATTAAATGATAAAGTATCCCCCTCCTGCCCCTTTTACCTAGTGTAAGCCACCTCCCCTCAGATGTGGAATCTGGTGTCTTGGCTGGACAGCTCACAACAAGGGACAATCTTCTTAATGTGAGCATAAGGAAAACACTGCCCCTCTTTCTCAGGTTCTTAAGGTTTTTTCCTTAGGCTCACTGAATATTGCCCCTCTCGGCAATCCATCCGGACAGCCTTTCTGCTCTGAGGTGAGCAGTGTTACATCAGTAAAAGGGCCGGGAGGGGGATACTTTATCATTCAATTACTCTTGAACTACAACTCGGACAGTATTGAAAAAACACTCTGCATGGCCCAGATACTGTGACTTATTGTGAAACATTGCTATCCTTTTAAAAATAGGTTCATTTGTTCCTGATATATTTACTGTTAAGTTCTGTGCATACAGTTTCTTACATTTAGAACCATTTCTTACAAGCATGATCAGAAGAGCTCTAGCGTGGGGTTCTATGAGTTTTGCTTAGAATTATGGAGGGAGATCAATTGATTAACCCTTTGAGTGCCAGGGTTAAAGGGTTAAACACAAAAGTCCTATGGATTTAAATGAAGCTTTTAACAGGTTGAATGCTAGAGAGATCTCCCAATGATTTGCTTTGCAATGTGTTGCAGCTCTCTTACATTCAAGGGGTTAATAAACAGATTTAAACCACATATCTATATTTAAGCACACTGCTCTAGGAGCCTTGAACCAGAAGTAAAAAAAAACAAACAAAAAAAAAACAAAAACAAAAAAACCCTGTGGTCATCAAGAGCTGGCCGCGCGTGTGTGCGCCGGTCCTTAAGGGGTTATGTACCATAGGAGTTTGTGATTCACTGTTTTCCAATATCTTGCACAAACCCTGCAGCACATAGGGTTAATGACTGACCTGTTTTCAGATCAAGTATCTTAACCTTTAAAGGGATAGTGCTGGCTCTTTAAAAATTATTCTGTATATTAAAAGGAACATATTGCACTGTATCTAAGTGCTTACTTTGTAGTTAAAAACTTATGAAGCACTGAATATCCACCTTCTGCCCCTTCTCACCTGGTCACTCAGAAGATGCAAGCTGGTCAGGACGGCTGCAGTGAGGGACAAACTTCAGTAAGCAAAGGAAAATCCTGCATACCTTCGTCAAGGTGGGTCAGGATTTCCCTTACTGAAGTTTGTCCCTCGTTGCAGCCATAGAGTCGCATGACCAGATATGAGATTCTGTGGGAGGCAGCCAGAAAGAGGCGGGCAGGGGATATTTATCGCTTCTTAAATTTTGAACTACAATCAAGTAAGGTCTTAGACATAGCGCAATATGTTCCTTTTAATATACAGAAGACTCAGGGAATTAATTTTAAAGAGACATTACCATACCTGGGAACTCTCAGGGTTTGACCCTGAGACTCAGGATTTTTACCCAAATCTCAGGGTCTCAGACTGAAAGGCCAAATTCTCAGGGTGAGAAAGGTCTGTGTCACCTACTATATGATTTACCAATTAAATGTTTCCTTAGCCTCTAAATTGGTGCCTATAGTACCAGAAAGACAGTGGGAGATGTCCTGCTTGTCTTGTTTGTGTTCAGGCAGTGAGTCATCTAAACTGTAGCATGTTAAAGGTCCCTTGCACATGGACTGGAACACCTCTGTGTTAGAGCAAGCAGGCACATATCGCATAAAATCTACATTATGGGAAGCTTTAAGCAGGGCTTATAATTTTAAGTCCTTTGCTACTAGCCAGACCTGAAAAGTTACTCGCCACTGCAAACCAAAACATGCCCACCAGGGCTGAATTTCTACTCGCCAGGGCTAAATTTTCAATCGCCATTGGCTAGTGGTGAGTGGAAATTTTGAGCCCTGCTTTAAGGGTTAATATTTCAAAGATCTTAGGGTCAGCTCATCTTGAACGTTCCCAGGTATGGACATTACTATTCCTTTAACTTTCCTGTGTATGTTATGCAGCTATATGATTGCTTTAACCTTCCGAGAGCCAGATGGGTGCTCCAAGCACTGCTCTGTAATGTATGTATAACTTTATTTATACGGCACCACACAGTGTACACACCGCCTTACAACAGTAGTATGTTACAGTAAATAAATAGAGATAAAATAAGTGTCACAGTCATGTGTATGAGGGTGTCAGGTGCTGTGAGCTCACGTGCCAAAATTTAGTGCATGGTCCTAGTGCTCCAGAAAATGAGATTTCAGGGTAGAATTACAGACAGGGTGGGGTTGTTTCAGATGTAGGGAGAGGGGTATGGAGTTCCATTGGTAGGGAGTGGAAAGTGAGAAATGGTTTTAGACGGGAAAGGGCAGAGGGTGTGGATGGTCTAACAAGAAATGCATTGTGTGCTGAGTGAAGAAGGCACCAGGAACATAAGAGAGGATGAGGATAAAGATGTAAGTAGGGGCAGTAGAGCATTACAGCCTTGTGGATCTCAAAGGGTTAGATTTCTGCTTTCTATTAATATTCAGCAGATGTAAGTCACTTTCTTTACATTGGATGTATCCTCTCATTGGTGGCAGTACATTAACCCTCTGAGTGCCTTAGGGGTATGCAATGCATTTCAATCCCCCTCTGGCATGTACAACGTTAACTCTACATATTCCATTTTGAAACTTCAAATTGTCAGTCTTTTCCAAGTAAACACTACCTGCTGTGTTTTGTTATGTTCCTCTTTTGCAAGATTTATTTTCTAATCGTTTTTTCCTGTATCCATGGTAACTGCCTTCCCTACAGGAAAAATAGAGGATATGCAACCACCCCTCAACCTTTTGGCCTGCCTGTCTCCCCCCATCCATGCATGTGTCAGACAGTGGAGAAGTCATGAATATGCATATGCCTGCTAATGACATCACTGGAGAACAAAAGAACTCTTTGTTTGAATGGTTTTAGTACGCCAAAGATTGGTGTATCTTAATATACTCTCATATTTTACCCAGCAGATCAGTCTTTGGATAGTGGTGGTGGGGGAGGGTGTCATCATTAATCCATCTTTGTTATGACTTATTAAAAAATGGTTATTTTCCTACAGAAAATTAACCCATATAAATACATCTTATATGAAGGTCATTCCATAGGGTTCTAGAGAATTATTCAAAGTAGCTCTTTTCAAACTTGGCAGTGGTGGAATCCGTACATAAACTCCCTGTGGTACCCTAACGATGAAGCAACGTTAAAGCCTTTGGATACAGGAGAGGTCATTACAAACCTCTCTAGAATCTAAGGGGTTAACACGGTATTACCATCATATGCTTTTGAGGCTAATTGGAACCGGTACCTGAAAGGGGAACTACCACCACTAACAAACTTGCCCCCCAATAATTCCCCATCTGGTGACTAGCTGCTCTGTAGCACTAGTCGCCAGAATTATTACCACGTTAATGAGAATTATCCATTGCTCCTGGGCTGACAGGCAGGAAGGAGCACAGACATCTTTCCATAGTGGCGTCTGTGACCCTGCGCTGTCAGTCCAAGCCAGCTGTAGGAGGCGTTGCTGGGAGCTGTTCGGCTCCAAAAGGGACTGCAGGCGTCACTATTGAAAGAAGCCTGCGCTCCTTCCTGCCTGTCAGTCGGGGAACACTGTTTAATTCTCATTAACCAGGTAATAATTCTGGCGACTAGCAGCTAGTTGCCAGATTGGGAATTATTGGAGGGCAAGTTTATTAGCGGTGGTAGTTCCGATTAAATAATTAAACTGGTAATTATTGAACAGGATTGATATTGAGGCTGAAGTGGAACAAATGTGGTGAAGCCCAGCTGCTCTATAGGGGACAGATAAAATGTCCCATTGAACCATTTTAACCCACTGAATGCTGGAGCGGTCTCCAATGTATTTTAAAGTAATGCCCTGGAGTACTTGCAATCAAGGGATTAAACGCCTAATTATATATATAAATAAATAATATTGCCGGTCGTTTAACCACTTTACATAACTATTTATAGGTTAACCCTTGGATGCTAAAATAGTTTCCAGCACATTGGGAGACAATACTTTGGAGACCTCACTAGCATTAAATCATTTAAGGTGTTTGTTACCTGCCATGTTTTTGTCTTATCAAATGTTTACATTTAAAGGGACACTAATATCCCCCCAAAAAAATCTCGTTTTGTAGAGGTTAAAATAATAAACTACATGCCACAATTCCTATCTCTCAAGCCGCTATGATTTGAGAGATATTCACACTGAAAGTCCCCCCCCCCTTCTCCTGACGTCAGCATCTAGCTGACAGCAGGAGATCCCTGTCCGGGGACCAGCCCGTGGCCCTGCAGCAGACCAGAAATCGTGTTATTTCAAAAGAATTACTTCATTGGAAAGGTCTACAAAGTGTGCCTGGTTTGCAAGCACACTTTGTAGACCTTTCCAATGAAGTAATTCTTTTTAACCCTCTGAGTGCTAGAGGAGTACAAAACGCATTGCAAAGCAATGCATTCCATATGCGCCTGGCACTCAAAGGGTTAAATAACACAATTTTGGCTCTGCTGAAGAGCCTCCTCGAGTCGTATGACTTGAATCCCCTGCTGTCAACTTTACTGACATCAGGAGAAGGGGAGGGAACTTTGAATGCAAATATCTCTCAAATCATAGCGGTTTGGGAGATAGGATTTGTGGCACTTAGTTTATTATTTTAACATCTACAAAATTAGAAAAAAAAATTATGGCACATTACTGCCCCTTTAAACTCTCTACTCCTTGTGCATCTTGGTTTTCAGTCAGTTTAATACTTTGATATTTGTTCATACCTACCAAGTATCCCTCTTTAGGAGGGACAGACCCTCTTTTAGACCCAAATCCCTCTGTTCCTCTTTCCCCCCCCGATGTCCCTCTTTTTAGGAGATCAGACTGGTGAGGTGTATATATAATTGTATCATACTGCTCTACAGCAATAAAACTCATATTATTGTTTGTCTAAACATCAGTATATGTGTTTATAAATTAGTATGTATAAATAAAATACTTTGTTCTTGTTATAAGTAATTTATTAGGTCACACAAGAAGGTGTCAGTACGTCATGAAACAGCCTAAAAATTATCGGTAGTGCCCCGCCTACCAGCCACGTCCCCAGCAACAGCCCCTAAAACACAAATGTCCCTCTTTGGCAATTTGAAATGTTGGGAGGTATGTTTGTTGGTTCAGTTTTTGGAGAATCTGATTTTAGCAGAGCTTTGTTCTCTGACCTACTGTGCTAAAGACCACACAAGTAATTATTCACATGTCCAAAAAATCACCTCTCTCCATCTTTTTAGGCTGCTAGAACCTATCTATTTCCACCAGGTAGTGTAATAAATTATTGGGGAGGAATAATACAAATCCTTTCAAGATATAAAGTCCCAGTGAGGGAGAGGTTATAGTTCCTCTTTTAATAACATTTTTTCTTCATTTGTTTGTTAAATGCAAGGGTATTTTCTGTTTCAGACATTAGTTGTGAACATGTGTGGAGAGTGTTTATGGTCATGGGTGGATGCCAATTTACCTTGTGTAGGTGAGGTTGAGACATATTCTGGTTCTTCTAATGGTCATAAACAAACAAAACATTGTTTTCAGTTTACTTATCTTGTGTGGCTGAAGAATATTTAAAGGGATAGTAATGTTTCACAAAAACAGCAGCTCCAATTAATCTTCAGAGTATTTGGGCCATGGAGAGTGTTATATCAATAAATACTGTCAGAGTTGTAGTTCAAGAGTAATTGAAGGATAAAGTTTCCTCCTCCCGCCCCTTTTACCTAGTGTAAGCCATCTCTTCTCAGATGTGGAATCTGGTTGTAAGACCAGACAGATAACAGCAGGGGACAATCTTCTTCCTATGAGAACAATGAAAGCCCTGCCCCCCTTGACAAGTTTTTCAGGTTTTTCCCTTATCTTAACTGAAGATTGTCCCTCTCTGCAATCTACCTGGGCACCTCCCTTCTGCTCTGGCTGAACAGTGTTATATCAGTAAAAGGGGCGGGAGCGGGATACTTTATCATTCAATTACACTTGAACTACAACTCTGACAGTATTGTCCTCTCCAAGGTCCAAATACTATGATGATTAATTAGCTGCTTTTATTATGAAACATTACTATCCCTTTAAGTATTTCTTCTTGCCTCTACCGCTCAGTCTTGCTACTATAACTAATGATATAAACCATTTATTTACATACTAGTTTTAAAGCCCGTGTACACGGGCTAACACTGGTGGTGGTGCTGCAGTCATGCGCTGTACTGACTGCCCGAACATGCCGCGGCTGATACGGAGCAGGGTGCTCCGAATTCAGACCTTGGTTGTCTTTCAAGCGGTCCCAGGAAGGTGCACAGAGAGGACTCCAGTCTGAATTTGGAGCGCCTCACTCTGTATCAGCCACGGCGCTGGCAGTCTCTACTGCGCATGACTGCAGTGCGCGCAGCTGTTACTCATGACGGCTTCTGACAAACATCCTTTGCAAATTATAATACAGGATGCTCAGTCTCTTCCCTAAACATCAGAAAAATTAGATTAGTTACAAGAGAAGTTTAATTCAATTAATCAATATTCTTTATGCTGGATGTAATGTTTTGGTATCGGCCTGGAAATGAGGACTTGTAAATCATTATGGCATGAAATATGTATATGGATTAAGTACTAGGGAAAAAAATCACTTTCTCCCCTGCTCTTGAGGCTAAATATTAAGAAGTCTTATGAAAAGTGCTTAATGTAAGCTGTGTAAAATGTAATTATAATTACCAATCTTTTTATTTCCCTGTTGTCATGCCGATCTATAGTCTCTATTGCTTAAAGAATAGTTTTTGTGCTTGAAAGAATTGTATAAAAACTGAAATAAATTGAGTTCAGCACATATCTGTGTCAAAAGCTGGCTGTGAATCTTTGTGACAAATGTTGTTTTAATCAAATGATTCATCCGCCAAACTAGCCATCTGCGTAAGACCTGCAAATTATAGTATTGAGGCCCATTGTTTTGTTTCATTGTCAGTCCACAATGTTGCCTGTTTGAATAATCCAAAACATGTTTTCTTTTTTCAGGAGCCAGGATACTGGGTAAAGATTCATCATTTAGAATACAAAGATGGAGGGATATTAGACCCGGATGATATTGTAGCAGATGTTGTCGATGACAAAGACAAGGTAAGAAATGCATTACAGTAGTTCTCTTATTTATGTTTTGTTTTTTTTTTTTACTTTTTTTTTAACCATTTGAATGCTAGAGATCCAACACATCACAAAGAAATGTGATAAAGACTTTTCTAGCATCAAAGGGGTTAACAAGCTGAATGGCAAAGATTTCTGCTTTTTCCCTTAAAGGGGATCGTTCACCTCTAATACTCTTTGTCTCATATGATTAAGCTAGTAAAATGGTATGTGGATTGGCTTTTTTTTTTTTTCTACTGACATACTTTAGTAGATATTTGCTCTAAAATGTAGACTTGATGTGGGCATTTCCGCATTCTGTGGCTTTATATTGTGCTTGCAAGCTCAGTATAATGGCAAAAAAGCTTGCTGTTACAACAAACATAATGCACATCAATACAAAGGGAAGCATGAACAAGCTTTACTTTTAAAAGGTCGCACGCAAAAGAGAGTGCGACATGAGAATCTCGTGCTGTCATGCAGTGCGAGATTCTTATGTCGCCATTTCTATTATGGTGACTTGATTAAAGTGTCACGTGGTCACATGCTCTTTTGCGTGAGAACTTTTAAAAGGATACAGTGAACGTGCTCCCTGGGAGAGCTGGGAGGAAGGTGGGAGGAGAGTTTCAGGAATAGGAAGTCCTTCGTCGCTGTGCCAACATTACCATGTGCCGCAGAATGCGGAAGTGCCCACATCAAATCTACATTTTAGAGCAAATATCTACTAAATTATGTAAGAGGAAAAAAAAAAGACAATCCACATACCATTTTACTAGCTTAATCATATGAGACCAAGTCTATTAAAGGTGAAAGTTCCCCTTTAACAAAGTTCGCATTCTGTTTACTCGTATTATTTCAGCATGAATTTTAATATTATGGGCCAGCCTGGATTTTCCTTTATGAAGAGTAGGTATCTCTTGAGGCAGTGGATTTCAATCAAGGTGCTGTGACACTTTGCAGTGCCATGGGCATCAGCTTAGGGTTCCATTCTTTTTATAACAAGTCTATGATGGTAATTGTACAGATGTTATACTGATTTGGCCAGTTTATGTACTCCTGTACTGGCTAGTTATTTTAATTTATATTTTCTCTTTGAATGCTATGGGTTCAGGTTATTATATGTGATAAGCAGCAGAAAATTAGTTTGTGCTGGAGTCATATCAGGTGTTATGATGTGGCCATGAGTTGGGCTAGGCGGGCCAAGGATTACTAGTCTATGGGCACCCGAGATGCAAATCCAGCTCAGATTGATTATATATCATATATATTATATAAATATCATACATATTATATATCTAGCAGTGAATGACAGGACATGTAAGAAAATCCTTGTATTTACCAACAGCCATTCCCATATTTATAAATTAAACTCAGTTAGCCTGTAATCCTTCATCCTATATTATAATTTGCTAGGATGTTTGTCAGAAGCCGTTGTGAGCAGTAGAGATGACTGGGAGCGCTGCAGTCATGCGCAGTACAGACAACCTGCACTGCGGCTGATACGGAGCGGGGCACTCTGAATTCAGAATGGAGTCCTCTCTGCGCACACCTTCCTGGGACCGCTTGGTCCCAGGAAGGTGCACAGAGAGGACCATGGTCTGAATTAGGAACACCCCACACCGTATCAGCCGCTGCAAGTTCAGGCAGTCAGTACTGCGCATGACTGCAGTGCAGCCAGTGTTGGCCCATGTACACAGGCTTTATAACTAGTTTATCAATGAATAACTGTGCAACATTTCATATGCTGGGTTCTGGCCGTGGTATCCTATTCCTGTCAAAGGGGTATATGTGAACGCGTAGCTTTTCTCTTGTGCACAAATAAGACTTTTTGCATATTTCACCTGTATTTTCATGGCTGAGATATAAGCAAAACAGGGAATATGTATGATCATTGGTGAATACGGAAGATTTTTTATGTATGAACTGATGCAAGTAGAAGCGATGAGCATTATAGCTGATACAATGGCCCATATGTACAAACATAGATTTGATAAATTCTGGAGTAAACCAGCTGCGCCATAGGTGACAAATACAATCCAGCAAATTTCCAGTTAGCTAAAAGGAGTGTTCATTGTTAGCCTGGTCTCTAACGCATTGTTCCCTGTGGTACAGTTGGTCTGACACAGAATTTATCCTCTCTCCATTTATACTTGAGGCCCAGAGTTTTCTTCTTTACTTTTTAATGTGGACCTATCACCCTGAATTAAAATTTGCATAATTGAAAATGTCATTAAAGGAATAGTAATGTCTATTTTGACTTCACATATTCTGCATATACATAACTAGTTGAAGATCCCGTTACACGGGCCACAGTGCCACTGCCAGCCGGTCGCGCGGCAGTCATGCGGAGTAGAGACTGCCCACACCACGGCTGATACAGAGCGCCCAGCTATGTATCTGCCGCAGCGCGGACAGTCTCTACTGAGCATGACTGCAGCACGCTCAGCAGTCTCTACTGTGCATAACTTCGTTGTTACACATGTTTCAGAGAATTATTATATAGGATATGTACAGTCAGATTGCCTACAATTTTTATTACTATTCGTAATATTTTCCATCTTCACCTATTTTTTTTACCTCAACAATGAGCTCCCTGAATCTGTTTGCAGAGAGCTTTTTGTTGGGGAACATGACAATGCAATCTAGAGATACAATTTAATAATGAAACAATGTAAAAAAAGAGAAAGCATTAAGTGCTGCGGGAAGATTACAACATTGTATTACATCCAGCTTTGATGGTCTATTGAACAGAAAAATCTCTGGAAATGAAGATCCAAGCACTCCCTGTCAGGAACATAAAATTGTAAAGATGGAAAACAAACAGAAAAATATAGGAAATTTGCAGGTATTGTGCCAGCAGAAAATGTGAAGTAATAATACAGGGTTACTATTTCTTTAAAAGCAGTATATGTATCATATTATCCTAAAGACCAGTATATATGCATAGTTTAGGACATATTCATACCTTTATTTCTGTATGGTGAACTCTCTGAGTTTCATATGCTAGGTACACTCTGGACTTCACAGTGCCACTTATCAAAATCAAGTATAAATATCTCCTAATCTATGCATCTGTTGGACTTTGGACTAATATAGGCAGTTTTGAATAAAGCTTTAAAATATGCAGATTGGCAGGTCCACTTTAAATAGGCATCAAAATGATCCTAAATCATTTGTAATGGAGCCTTAGTAATTAATTATGGATAATACGTAACACAGTCAGTCATACTATTGATCAGCCAGGTCACCATGTGGGGTGGTATCTGTTCTGAGCTATGTGTATTGTGGTAAAAGCCTCCTTAGGATTTCTTTCTAAATGCTGAACTGAACCTTACAGGTCCCCAATTCAAAACCCAAAGATGTAGCAGTAATGCAGTCACTGTCTCCCTTTAATTTAAGAGGCTAATGGTATTAACATCTAATTGAAGAAATATATATATGCCAGAATATTGTGTGCGTGTGCAAACTATCACTTAAACGGATAGTAATGTTTCACAATAAAAACAGCTCCAATTAATCCTCATAGTTTTTGAGCAATGGAGAGGGTTATTTCAATACAGTCAGAGTTGTAGTTCAAGAGTAATTGAATGATAAAGTATCCCCATTCCGCCCCTTTTACTGATGTAACATTGCTCACCTCAGAGCAGCAAGACTGTCTGGATGGATAGCAGAGAGCGACAATCTTCAGTGAGCATAAGAAAAAGCCTGAAAAACCTATCAAGGGTGACTGGGTTTTCCTTATGCTCACAGTAAGAAGACTGTCCCTTGCTGTGAGCTGTCTGGTCTCAAGACCAGATTCCACATTGAGGGGAGGTGGCTTACACTAGGTAAAAGGGGCGGGAGGGGGATATTTTATCATTCAACTACTCTTGAACTACAACTCTGACAGTACTGCAATAATACTCTCCATGACCCAAATACTATGAATATTAATTAGAACTGCTTTTATTTTGAAACATGACTATCCCTTTAACTCATTAAGGGAAGAAAGGAGAGTGTATTACATAAAGGGTTAACAAGTGCTGTAGCTTAGGTCCTTGTAACCATCTGCCTGCCATACACAGTATCTGGCTCAAATACAGGGTTGCTGACTCTAACTGGTTATAGCCATTTAACCCTTGAGTGTCAGAAAGATTTCCAGTGCCTGTGTTGCAATGCATATGATACCCCTCTGGCACTCAAAGAGTTAAAGGAACCATAATATGTCCTAATAATGTCCATGGTTCAAAAGATGACATCTAGAACCGATTAAAAGAAGTAATGTTCACATTGGTAGATCCCAACCAACAAGACGTCATGTCTACTTGCATAGATATGATATTAAGGACTGATTGAAGATGTGACCCCTTAAACCAAAGCAAAAAAGGCAAAATGCTTAGTAGTGATTAGGACTTTCTAGCCATGGTGTTATAAGTGGGTGTTATTACGAGGTATGGGTGTTACTGTAGTGGTGGAAGAACCTTTTTCCTTGAGAAACTAGTATAGTGTTGGAGAACCTGTGACAATTCCCATTGTCCACCGCTAACCATTGGTAGTCCTGGAGCAACTGGAGTGCCACAGATTATCCTGCTCTGTCGCACATCATTAGTACTTCCTGAAATGTATCCTTTACTTTTTTTTTTTTTTTTTAAAGGAAATTAAAAACAAATGTGGCATTAACACTTTGAGTGCCAGATGGGTACCCAACACATTACTCTGCATTGCATTGTGTACCCCTCTGGCACTCAAACAGTTAACAGAGATTTGTACCAGACTTTTACAATGACAGGGATGGATATGCTTAATGTCATTTCTTCTTCTGCCTGGTTTTGCAAGTGAAAGTGATTTGTATCTAAAAACTGTAATTTTACAATTAATAATTTCTTATTTAGTGCCAATCACATGAGCTAAGCTTTTAGCAGCGGTGGTGGAAGCTAATACAGCAGGGAAATTAAAAACTGCTTGGGGTAGACACGAGGTTATGTTGAAAAGGAAATAAGGTCAATAATGAAAAAATCTAAGTTTGTGAAGAATTTATAGAAACTGGTAGGGAAGATGGATTATATGGTTCTTGCCTACTATAACATTCTGTGGAAAATTACCCTGTGATTTCCAGAGGTTTTGTTATGAAGTGCCTCTCAGTACATTGCAATCTTTTAAAGGGATAGTAATACTAAAAATGTAAAAAAATATATGTTTTAGGTGTTATCCACCCTGAGTAAAACAAGGGTACTCCCACTCCTGAGAGATATTTTATTAAAAAATTAGAACAGCTCAGACTTGAAATTTTTTAGGTGCAATATCACTGTGGCCTGAAAATTTACAGTGGCGCTGTTACACCATCCTATGGACTGCTCTGGTCCGTACACCATAAATCTCCATAGGATGGTGTAGCAACAGCGCCACTCTGCAGTTTTAGGCCACTGTGATATTGCACCTTAAAAATTCAAGTTTGAGCTGTTATAATTTTTTAATAAAACATATATCAGCAGTGAGAGTATCCTTCTTTTATTTGGGGACGTAAACCTTACAACATATATGTTTGTACATTTTAAGTATTACTATCCCTTTAAAAAATCTTACTTAGTACAGTTCTAGTCACCAAAGGATCTATCACTGAACATCACACCAAAGAAATTTGCAGGGGAGATGTACCAAGCCCTCTGAGATGTCTCTGACCTTCCACTCCATTATTAAACTGTTGGGAATATAGGTGTAGCTGCTTTGTACCTACTCATGGGTAGAGGGTTATCCCGCCTCCCCCTCAAAATAATAAATACAAATGCTGTTTGGAAGTGACATTTTTAAAACTGAGATTTGTTTGTAATCCTGTACACATCGTGCAATAGGATCTAAGGTTACATTTACAACTAAAAAGGAGGGCACTACACTTGCACATTAACACTTCAAATGCCAGAGGGGTGTCCAACCCATTGCAAATGAATACCCCTCAGGCCCTTTAAGTGTTTGTGTTGTATAGTGCTTTGGCCTCTGACACTGAAGATAATCTTAGATCTGTGTCCTCCTAGAGAATGTAGAGGAAGCTGTAATACAGGACTGAACTTATGTAGCCATGACGGTTACCTGTGATTGGTTGTTCAGTTTTCTATGTTTTTCTTCCTGCTGCTGACAGGATCAGTAAAGGATGTTGTGCAAACATGAGCCTCCTGTCTTGCCTTAAAATTCAATGGCAGTCTAAACCAGGGGTAGACAGTTTACTGTTCAACAGCTGTTGCAGACTACAACTGCCATTACCTCACTTGGTGGAAATGATTGAAGCTGTAACCCCTAAAAGCTGTAGAGCCAAATGTTGCTTACCCCTGGTCTGAAGTGTGGGTAACCGGTGGCCTTCCAGCTATTAATGCAATACAGTTCCCATTCTCTAAAGCCAGCCAACAGCTGGAAAAAGTTGGAAGGCAGCAGGTCACTCACTTTTGCTTTATGAAAGGGGGGTTCCATGGCCTCTAGCTTGGTGGGCCCCCTTTTTTTTCTTTGAAGACTGACAGGAGTGCCTTGAGCAAAAAAGGATGAGAACAGCTGAACAGGTGTATTTATACACTATAACATGAATGAATGTTACTGCTATTATATATGTAGCATTAAACCTGAATAATTTTCAAAAAGCAGTGAAATAAGTGATATAACCAGTAAAAACGCTGCATGAAACCTGTTTAACTCTGAAGTCCAAATCTACAGTTCTCTTTGTTGCCATCTAGTGGGATTCTGAAGAAACTATTGGAAGGGAATTGTGCTTAATCAAAGTGATCGTGATGCAGGGTGAATGTGAGCAGATGGAAGGTTTGTGTGAGTGCACCGTGCATAGAATTCCCTCCTTTCCAGCCTGATTATGTATTCTGGGGCCTGCAGTAATGTATTGTGCTGTGTGGAGAAAGGACATTTTGAAAGTATGTGGCAGTGCTCCTTGTCACTGCTGCGTGGCACAAGCAGGGATACACCAAATTTTGTTCTATCCACTGAATCACGTCATGGCTAGTCCCTAAACACACCAGTCGGTGCATTCTCCGCAGACAATGCTCAAGGATTCTGTAAAAAGAGGAAGGAGCTGGTGCATTTCTCTATTTATAAAATGGAGAAGGACATGAATGTTGTGTGATAAAGCTACATACAGCACATCGCTCACCTCTCTGGTAGACAAAGGATTAAAGGAACAATAAACCTTTATTTTGTATTTTAGATATTCTGCAAGTGCCAAATATGTAGGGAAAAAAAATGACCTATACGTTCTATTTTTTTTTTTTTCACCTTTTACCAATTTATTTATTTATTTTTACATTTTTAAGCCCTTGACATGGGTCTATCTGAATATTTTTTTCCAGCAAGCATTCTTTTAGGGGTTTTGAAACCAGCGTGCAACAAAGTAAAAAAAGATACAATGTAAAAAAAGTCAGTGATGCAAGTTAACCCTTTTGAGTGCTAGAAAGGTATCTAATGCATTGCAGCACAATGCATTGGATACCTTTTTAGAACTCAAAGGGTTAAAAAAAAAACACAATGCCTCAATCATACATATTAATCAGTACTTCAGGGGGACTTGGAACACTGTACAAATATCTTACTTCCTCCATCAAAGACAGAACATTTCTTGGATTCAGAAATTCAGTGACCTCACTGTCAGTGACATTAAAAAAAAAAACAAAAACAAAAAATAAACCTTCACATCCCTGGTCAGATGGCTGTGCCATAGAGCTCAAGAGACAGCAGGAAGTAAGGAGTGCAGAGGAAAAATGCTTCCCCCTGGTTTGTAGGGTTGCCACCTTTTTGGCATTCCCTCCATAGACTTAACATTGGACAGAAGCCAATTTTTTACCGGCCTGCTGGTAAAATACCAGCTGGGTGGCAACCCTACTGGTTTGCTGGAAAAATAAAGATTAAAACCAAATGCAGTATGTTCTGCTTTCATCGTTATTAAAGGGCAACTTTACCTTAGCTTTGTTAGTTTAAAAGATTTACTTACCTATGAGCTGCTTCATACAGCAGTCAGGTGTAGCTATTAATGTATTTTTTGTGTTATAGCTACAGTATCTTATACATAATGATCTAGCTTGAATTCTGTTTTAGGTAGCACCTCCTTGCAGCAAACAGTAGGATTCAGTTGTCCTGAATGGCTCATAAGGGTCCATATGAAAAATAATTGCTTGGGTGCTCGTGCTCAGTTG
Source organism: Rhinophrynus dorsalis (assembly GCA_037306005.1). NCBI lineage: Eukaryota > Metazoa > Chordata > Amphibia > Anura > Rhinophrynidae > Rhinophrynus > Rhinophrynus dorsalis. The sequence goes on along the minus strand of CM074725.1, from coordinate 143,103,078 downwards.
TAGAAATGCAAAACTGTTGTATTACAAGTATGATATCCAGAGAAGATACACATAGGTCTTAAAAAAAAAATTAAAAATGATTTATTAAATCAAACAAACGTAAGTGATGATGTTTCGACCCACATGCGAGTCTTTATCAAGACATTACTGTGTCTTGATAAAGACCCACACATGGGTCGAAACGTCGACACTTATGTTTGTTTGATTTAATAAATGTTATTTATTTATTATTATTATTTTTTTTTTTCTTAAAAGACCTGTGCATATCTACTCTGGATATCATACTTATGATACAACAGTTTTGTATATATCTATATATAATATATATATTATTATTATTATTATTCTTTATTTATATAGCGCCAACTAATTCCGCAGCGCTGTACAATTGGGGAATAGACATACAGAGGTATTAAATAGTACAATCAGATGTGTAGAACAGGAGGATCAGAGGGCCCTGCTCGTGAGAGCTTACAGTCTATATATATATATATATATATATATATATATATATATATATATATATATATATTTATATATATATATTTCACTGTCGTCCAATACAGGTCACTGGTACCACTGGTACCATGGGATGTGTAGTCCCCTTTAATAGGCAGGAACAATTATGCAAATAATTTGCAAGGGGCGGAGCCTCCCCTCTTACTTAAGCCACCTTCTGGCCAGAGCCACCCATATTGATTTGTTCCTGGTGTGCTTGCACACCAGGCAGAGAACAGCTATGCTTCTTAGAGTTTTATTATTTTTTATTCAAATATGGAATACCACCATTAGGAGGGTGACCATGGCTGTGAATTGCCCTCTTCAAAGTGGCTGGTGCAGCTTCCAGGGATTTCTGTGGACCTATACCTGAAGAGGGGACAGCTTGTGTTAAGCAGCTCCCCTGTTGGGGAAATTACCTCTGGTTCTTTCCCTCCCTATCATGGTCACCTGAAGACAGAAGTCTGCGAGAAAGGTGAGTCACCCATTGAGTGCTGAAGGTCCACTTGTCCCCACAGTGTCCCTTTGATGGGCTTGTATTTGGGAGTTTTAATACACTCCAGCACTCATAGGGTGTTTTTATTGCATTATCACTATTTATGCAATTTCTGTGTTATTCTCTGAGTCTTGGAGCATTGGGTATTCATTTATTTATGTTTCTCATGTATTTCATGCTTGTTTGGGCACTTTTTAATGTTTTACTAAACTTTATTAAAAATGGTGTTCCGCGCCTTTAAGCGCGGCTTTTTCCCGCTCAGCAGCAGAGCTCCTTTACTCTCTATGGGAATTCACAGTTTGGGACATATCTCTGAAACCGCTTGTCACAGCAACTTCAGAGTAGGCTCATTTTAATGCTAGGCTCCTGCTCTATCATCCGGTTGGTGTTTTATTACTGTAGGGGGCTCAGGGGGGCTTCGGGCACTGTTTGGGGTACTTGCATAGGGAAAACTACATTTCCCATGAGCGCTTAGCTCGCGCTTGTTTCTGATTGGCTGTCATGACGGCCGCCATTTTGTGGTACTTTTCCAAGGCGAGTACACTACGCAGGGACCGAGCCTTCTCTCTCCTCACCAGATTAACCCTTCGCTGGCCAGATAAGTCCGTTTTTAGACCTTTTCTGGGGTGAAACTTTAATCTTTAACACTTTTCTGGGTGATAGTGTTTTTTGTGGGGTATATTGACGCTGTGAGCATGTCTACTTCACTGGAGCTAGGGGCTAGACCCAAGACTAAGGAGGCTGGGGGGTCTTCTACCCCCATGGCGTTTTGCTCCTCTTGCCACATTGGGCTGGATTGCGATAATGTGGGGGATCTATGCCCTAATTGTACTGATAAAGATAGCAACCCTGGGCTTCCCAGCCACGCTATTGAGCCATCTTGGGTGAGGGAGTTTAAAGCTGCCACTAGGGATCTCAGATCCACGCTTCAACTCTTTCCCTCTCAGGTACAGGGGGCTCTCCAGGTCTGGCAGACCCCCTCTACTATCAGGACCTCCCTGCCTAAGCCACAGGGAGCTCCTGATATCACTGATTCTTCTGAAGAAGAACTTTTACAGGATTCTGATGCTGAGGAACGTACTGTTATTGAATCTAACAGGTCCATTGGGGACCCCTATGAGTGTGACCCTGAAGTTTCGGCTGAGGGTCTGATCAGAGCGGTTCTGAATACGCTCAACCTTCCTCTGACTCAGGAATCCACTTATGATCCTACTGATGTTTTTCAGAAAAAGCCATCTAAACCTGTTGTTTGTTTTCCAACTAACCCTACTCTTGCCCGTCTGGTTTCTGAGGCATGGAAGTATCCTGATAGATCTTCCTCTGTCTCCAAAAAGTTTGCCAAACTTTACCCTTTTCCCGAAGCGGAGCTGGCAAAATGGGTTCATCCTCCCAAGGTGGATGCTCCTGTGTCTAGACTATCCAAATCTACTGCTTTGGCTGTCTCAGATGCCTCTGCCTTGCAGGACTGGACGGATAAGAAATTAGAGCTCTCTCTTAAATCTATTTTTGCCTCTATTGGCACTGCTATGCGCCCCACCTTTGCTGTGGCATGGGTTAATAGGGCTATTGCAGCCTGGACTGAACGACTGACTGAAGCGGTTCGCCAGGATGCGCCTGTATCTGAACAGTTGCAGCTTCTTGCTAATATCACTGAAGCTCAGAACTATGTTGCTGATGCTGCTTTTGATGCTGTGCGCATGATGGCGAGGGCCTCCACTTCTTCTGTGGTGGCTAGACGCGCTCTTTGGCTGAAAATTTGGTCTGCTGATACAGCCTCTAAGAAAGCCTTGCTTTCCTTGCCCTTTCAGGGGAATTTGCTCTTTGGCTCTGAGCTCAAAGAAATGATCAGTGAGGCTACTGGCGGTAAAAGTACTCTTCTACCCTCAGTCTTTAAGAAAAAGTTTCCAGCCAAACGCAATCGGTCCTTTCGTTCCTTTCAGACTGAGACACGCTCCTCGGCCCAAACGGGTCCTCCCACTACGCGCTCCTCCTCCAAGCCCAAACAGTCCTGGAGGCCCAAAGTTGCCTCCAAGGCCAAGACCTCCAAGACTGCTTCGGCATGACTCGCCGAACCCGGGTCCGCATCCGGCTGTAGGCGGTCGTCTCCGCATCTTTCGCCGGACTTGGGAGGAGTCAGTGGCGGACCCATGGGTTCTTCAGGTGGTGTCAGAGGGATACAGGATCCCTTTCTCTTCCCTTCCTCCTTTTCGGTTCCATTTTACTCGTCCTTCTCAGGAACCCTCAAAAAGGCGTCTGTTCGACGACGCTATTCAGGATCTCTTGGACAAAGAGGTCCTGGAGGCGGTTCCGCAGGGGGACACAGGTTCAGGATTTTATTCCAACCTGTTTGTGGTAGCCAAAAAGGACGGAGGAGCCCGTCCCATCTTGGATCTCAAAGATCTCAATGCCTATGTGGTGACTTCCCACTTCCGCCAGGAGTTCCTGCGCTCTGTGATTGCAGCAATGTCCCCAGGGGAGTTTCTTGCCTCCCTGGACCTTCAGGATGCTTATCTTCACATCCCTATCCATCCAGGGAGCAGGAAGTATCTCAGGATTGCCTGCCACAGGGGACACTTTCAATTTACAGCGCTCCCCTTTGGACTGACTACAGCTCCTCAAGTCTTCCAGCGGGTGCTGGGCTCCTTGATAGCGGTGCTCCATCAGGATGGGATCAGAGTGACACCCTACATGGACGATCTCCTACTGAAGGCCTCCTCAGCGGAGCTTCTCCACCAGCAGTTGCAGAGGTGCATGCACACCCTGAACCGTCACGGATGGATCCTGAATCTGGACAAGTCGGACTTGATTCCTTCTCAGAGGCTTCTGTTCCTGGGTCTCCTGTTCGACACTCGCCAATGCATGGTGTTTCTTCCAGAGGACGTGGCTCACCAGATAGCCGTCAGAGTGGCTGGGATTCTGGACATGGACGAAATTCCAGTTCCGAAGTTGTCGTCCTTAGTGGGGAAGTTCATTTCCACGATCGAAGCAGTACCATTTGCCATGGCCCACTCCAGGGATCTTCAGAGATTTGTGATCCAGACGTGCAGGAATCATCCAGATCATCAACATCTGTCTGTTTCTCTTCCTCCTCATGTCGAGTCGAGTCTGCACTGGTGGTTAGATCTCTCTCATCTCTTGAAAGGGAAATCCTTTCTAGTTCCTCATTGGACCACAGTCACAACGGATGCCAGCCTTCGGGGCTGGGGTGCAGTCTGGGGTCGCTTCAGTGCTCAGGGGAAATGGGGTCTGGAGGAATCCATGCTCTCCATCAATGTTCTGGAACTTCGAGCTGTCCGGCTGGCCCTGAGGCACTGGGAGTCTCATTTGACCGGTCTTCCAGTCAGAGTAGAGTCCGACAACGCCACGGCGGTGGCTTACATCAACAGACAAGGCGGCACAAGAAGCGGTTCCGCCTGGTGGGAAGTCAAGGATATTTTGTCTTGGGCAGAAGATCACGTGCCTGTCATCTCTGCAGTTCACATTCCAGGCGTGGACAACGTCATGGCAGACTTCCTCAGTCGTCACACCGTCGACAGCGGAGAATGGGCTCTTCACCCAGAGGTGTTTCACATGCTCACTCAACGGTGGGGGATGCCAGTGGTGGATCTGATGGCTACCAGACACAACAGGAAGGTTCCGGTGTTTTGCTCCCGTCTGAGGGACTCCCTTGCTCTAGCGGTGGATGCCTTGTCGATCCCTTGGGACTTCTCCCTGGCTTACATCTTCCCCCCTCTTCCTCTATTGATCAGAGTTATTCAGAAGTTGAAGAGAGAACGTTGTCCTGTCATCCTGATTGCTCCGAACTGGCCTCGCCAGTCCTGGTTTCCGGAATTGATGGCCATGTCAGTGAAGGATCCAATCCCACTTCCAGCCCGCCCGGACCTGCTTCTTCAGGGGTATCTGTGGAAAGAGGATGTTCACTCTCTCCGTTTGATGGCATGGCGGTTGAATCCTCGATTCTAGCTCAGAAAGGCTTTTCTCCTTCTGTGGTGTCGACGATGCTCAGTGCTCGTAAGCCTGTGTCTTCCAAGATCTATCATCGCATTTGGTCAACTTTCGTGACATGGTGCTCTGTCAAGCAGTTGTCTCTTGACTTCCATCTTCCCACTGTCCTGGCCTTCTTGCAGGACGGTGTGGACAAGGGGCTCAGTCTGAGTTCCCTCAAAGTTCAGACCTCTGCCTTGTCTGTGTTTTTCCAGGAACGGATTGCCATCCTTCCTGATGTGAAAGTCTTCTTCCAAGGTGTGACTCATGTTCGACCTGCCTTCAAGAGTCCTGCTCCCCAGTGGGATCTCAATTTGGTGCTGGGTGTTCTTCAGCGACCACCGTTTGAATCCTTGGCTTCCATTCCATTACGTCTTGTGACTTGGAAGATGGCCTTCCTTTTGGCTATTGTGTCAGTACGCCGGGTGGCAGAGTTACAGGCATTGTCTTGTAAACCTCCTTACCTGGTGTTCCACAAGGATAAGGCTGTGCTTCGCACTACCAAGGAATTCTTACCCAAGGTTGTGTCTGAGTTTCACATCAATCAGGAGATTGTGGTTCCCTCTTTCTGCCCTAATCCTTCATCTGACAAGGAAAGAGATCTCCATTTGTTGGATGTGGTGCGTTGCCTCAAGTTTTATGTTCACCGCACCGAATCTATCAGGAAGTCTGACGCTCTATTCGTCATTCCTGAGGGGCCTAGGGCAGGAAGACCGGCTTCCAAAGTTACCATTGCCTCTTGGATTAAGGCTACCATCCGTGAAGCCTATAAGTTGAGGAATAAGCATGTTCCCTTCAGGGTGACTGCCCATTCCACCAGATCTATTGGGGCCTCCTGGGCCTACAAGAATCAAGCTTCTGCTGATCAACTGTGCAGAGCGGCCACTTGGTCCTCTGTGCACACTTTTTCTAAGCACTACCGAGTTGATGTACTGGCATCGGCTGATGCCAGCTTTGGAAGGAAGGTCCTGGAGGCAGTCTTGCCTGTGTAGGTCTTCCGCTCTGTGATCCTTAGTGCTTCCTTACTGTTGAGCCCGGTTGGCTCGTGTTCCGTGTGCTGTGTTAAGTTCAGGGTTTGTTCCCTTGGTTGGTGTCCGTTGACACTTACAGTTTGGGCTATGTTATCAACTGGTTAACAGTTCTAGTGACTTGGGCCTTGCGCCTGGTCCTTGCCTTACTTCCCGCCTCTGGATCAGCTCAATGTTTGTACATCCCATGGTACCAGTGACCTGTATTGGACGACAGTGAAAATAGGATTTTAGTCTTACCTGTTAAATCCTTTTCACTTAGTCCATACAGGTCACTGGTCTCCCACCCTGTCAAGGGACCAGTCTTGGCGCTCCTGTGGCATTCAGTGGGAGACCGTTCGGGCATGCTCACAGGAGTCTTTCTTTTTGCTTACCTGGGGTCAGTTTAGGGTCTCAAATCAATATGGGTGGCTCTGGCCAGAAGGTGGCTTAAGTAAGAGGGGAGGCTCCGCCCCTTGCAAATTATTTGCATAATTGTTCCTGCCTATTAAAGGGGACTACACATCCCATGGTACCAGTGGTACCAGTGACCTGTATGGACTAAGTGAAAAGGATTTAACAGGTAAGACTAAAATCCTATTTTATATATATATATATATATCTCAGACACAGTAGTGTATGTATAATATAATCTCCCCGCTCTGGGGCGGCATAGGGGCAGAGTCTGGCCGCATACAGCGAACCAGGGGCCTTGAAGCTCCCCTCTCAACTCTGTAATATCGCTGCAGCAGGGAACCCACCGGGTTCCTGAAGTGCACAGTGTGCCCAGTTGCACATGCAACGGTGTGCACCATTCTCTAGTATTGTAATAAAACATAAACATCTGTGGCTTCTTAACACACATCCCTCAGTAACTGCCTAGGGGGAAATATTACTAACATTAATGAGCAGTTAGGATGATGTACTGAGAAGAATTGGAGCAATTCAGGGGCAAACTGCACTATAGGGAACAATTAAAACTCTGAAAATTCCCATTGATTTAAATGGGGCTTTACCCAGTGTGATGATGGAGAGTTCTCCAGAGTATTTCAAAGATAAACTGATCATTACCTAAATAAGTTTACATGTATTTTACCATATTAACCTACTGGGTGTTAGTGGTATTTCCAATGCGATCCTAGCATCCATGGAGTTAATAAACTTTGCTTATTAGCCTGTAATTTTATATTTAAAAAAACAGTGGTGTTTATTGGATATTTGATTAATAATTCATAGCATGCATGTTTTTAAATTGACTAGACATTAAAAACAAATGCAAAATGAGTTATGGTGCAAATGTGTATTTAATTGATGGACATTAATGCCTAACTGCAGTAAAACACTGATAAATCATTAGTCTGCTTATACTCTGTGTAACACACAGCTCTGCGAGGCTCTTCCCTCCCCTGGTCTCCGTTATAAAATGTTGATGTATGCTTTAGACAGCTGGATACTTTTTCCCCCTGAAAATTGAAGTGTTTACATATTTTGGATGAAACATAAATAAATATAATTGAAATGGAGCAAGTGGTAGTGTAAAAAAGACTTGTATGTTGCACAGCCAAAACTGACATCATAATTGCATTCTTTCAATTTCTTTTTGTAATGAAGGTAATGTAAACACGTGCCATATTGACGACAAATGAAAAGAGAATGACCTGACACAGTGGGCCTTATTCTCAGAAGAAATTAGGAACAATTCTCAAGCAAACCTGCAACTAGTGGTGAGGTATTAGGGATGAAATGTTTCCTCAACGAGTTTAGCCCTTTGCAATGATTGAGGCATTGGAGACCTCCTTTGCATTCTAGGGGATAAAGGGGGGTAACAACTCCTAAAAATAGCCCCCATTTACTTTACTGTGGCCATAAAATTATAAAGGTCTCTCAGAATTTTACTCTTGTGCCATTGTTCAAGAGAGAACATCTTCAGTCAGTCAGAGATGTCATGGAGGCAGACATGACTGTTGTTTTCTGTTTTTTTTAAACTAAAGCAGCTAGTGAGTGAGTCGACGGCAATGTGTTGTGTACTCCTTTGGCACTCATAGGGTTAAGTACCAGAGAGGTATGCAACATATTGTGAGGCAATGTGACGGACACCCCTCTGGCCCTTTAAGACCATGTATGGATGGTGGAGTTTGTGTGCTGCAGTCCTGTCATGTCTGTCTCTTGGAGATGTCATCCAGGATTTGATCAGCAAAGTTATCTCTTGAATCAAGGAGCAAGGAAACAATTCAGAGGGGCCCTTAGGATTTTCTGTTCATAGTAAGGAAAGTTGTGGGTTATTAGGAGTTTTTGCTTTTCCTTTAAAACCCCATTTAAACTTCTCTTAAGTTTGAAGAATATTTTTTTTTCCCCGGTGGTGCAGTTAGTTCGCTCCAGAATTGCTCCTCTGTTTTTGTGAATAAGGCCCAGGGAGGCTGTACTAAAGGAAATGTAGCAAACCAGCCATTAAAGGGTTACTAATGTTTCAGAAAAATTCAAGCTACACTTGTTCCTGTTTCTCTAGTTATAGTTAAAGCAGTGGTTCTTAACCTTTTGTTGTTCAAGGCACCGCTAACATGCAGTGTGAAAGTTTCAGGGCACACCTAACATTTTACAGGTAATTTGTCTACCACATAATGGAGGGTACAAATGCATAAATATATAGCTCTTTTTTTACATTCTCCCAGTCAGAATAACAGAAACAAACAAATCATGCTGAACATTTTCCAGAAATATACATTTGAAACTCCGTATTCGTGTTTTATCAAAGATGGGGCACACTAAATGAATGACCGTGGCACACCAAAGTACCACAGCACCCTGGATGAGAATCACTGGTATAAAGTTTATCCCTCCAGCCCCTTTTACCAACCTCAGTCTTCTATCTGCAGAACTGAAAGGGATAGTAATACATCATTTTAAAAAAAATCTTCATCTTGTAGCTATTAAAAGCTTAATCTAAATGCCCAAAGTCCCATCTCTCAAACCTTCATGGTTTGAGAAATATTCACTGTCAAAGTTCCCTTCTCCCTCCCTGATGTCAGTGCTGTAGCTGACTGCAGGGGAATCCGGTCCCAATCCTAGTTTCAGTTTTCCTGAAAGAACAGTAACCCTTTAAGACTAGAGGAAATGTGCTTCTGACTAAAACAAAGATGGTGATTGTTTTACAGTAGGGTTGGGGAGTTATTTGCCTATGAGGTGGCAGATACATTCAAGAAATTATCAGATACTTTTTACCTCAGAACACTGCAGAGAATTATGACAGACTATTTTTAAAGCCAGTGTACACAGGCCAACACTGGCGGCACTGCAGTCATGCACAGTCCTGACTGCCCGTGCCGCGGCTGATATGGAGCGGGGCACTCCAAATTCAGACCCCAGGAAGGTGCACAGAGAGGACTACTGTCTGAATTCGGAGCTCCCTGCTCTGTATCAACTGTGGCACGGGCAGTCAGAACTGCACATGACTACATCGCGTGCAGCTGTCTCTACTGAGCATGATGGCTTCTGACAAACATCCTTAGCAAATTATAATATAGGATGGTTAAAGTGCAGTTAGGATGTTGATCCAGGGAGATGTCAGTTTGTCTGCTGGATTTATTTTTACCCACTTGGTCATAATTGAAGTTACTTCAAAAGTGATATTGCAAAAAAAAGATTGAATTTAGTGGACCATGTCTATTTTTCAACCTCTTTAATTATGATACTACGTATCATAGAGAGCATATAACACATTTCTATAGATTTAAATGTGGCATTTTAACCCCTTTAATGCTAGAGAGGTCTCCAAGACATTTTCAGAATGTGCTAGAGACCACTCTAGCATTCTAGGAGTTAAAATATCTATTTATTTATTTCTTCCCCTTTGGTGTAGTTTATTTGCCCCAGAATTGCATTACTTTTCCATTGTATATTCTTTGAGTAAAACATGTGTAATAAGGGTATATAATTTTTGCCCTTCTAGTTTATGGTAGGACTACAACTCCTGTCAGCCTTCTCTAACCAACAGCTGGAGAGCAACTGGTTGCCCAGTACCAGATGTAAACTCAGTGGAATGACTTCAGACAGAAGTAATGTAAACATCCATTGCACATGTAATTTGTTAGGCAAAGTTTGTTTTATTTCCTATATCCTTCTTAGATGAAGTTTGGAAACAGTACCAGTGCAAGATCAAAACCGTTTATCCTGGGTTTCAAACTATTTTATTTGCAATACTGAGAAATATTTTCTAAAAATCAAGTTTAAAAAAGTAACTACTAGACAATATTCTAATTGTATTATTTCAATGATGTAAATGTGCCCAAAGTCAGAGTGATTTTAGTTGCAGCTGACCAGCATCCAGATTGCTGAGCGATCTGTCATGGGCAACTTTAGGTTATCTGAGAGAGGTTTCCAGAGGGGACTGAGACTCTGTAAAAAACAGAGATTACAAGCAAGAAATCAAGAAGCCTATACATTTTATTTGTGAGGCCCCATCTATGATGGGACACATGAGGGAACATATTGTTTGAGAAAGTGAGCACTCGAGAAGTCTGTAGGTTGAGAGAGAGAACTCACAAAGAAGGCAGAGCTCCTATAGAGGTTTGGTCTGTTATCGAGTAACCGATGGAGTGAATAAATCTATGATGGTGGAGTGAATAAATCTATGATGGAACAAGTGGATGAGCCAATTGTAGGACTATAACTACCATCATTCTCAGCCTGCCGGTGGAAATTGTAGTAACACTAACATCTTCTATTTCCACACCCGTGAGGTAGACATAAAGAATATCCTTATGTTTGTTTCTTTTTCTAGCCCCTCACCACTATTTTATTCCCTCTTCCTGCACACTTCTCAGCTAGTTTAACTCTTTGATACCCTTTGATATGTATTGGATACCCCTCTGGCACTCAAAAGGGAAATGGGCCTAGACTTTGTTTATCCAGCCAAGCAGTCCAGATAAAACTAGTCCAAGAACAGATGTACAAGTTAACCATTAATGATGGGCTTCATTACATTCAGCAGTAAAAGTTAAATGGTTAAAAGACTGGTAATGAACAAAAACATTATGTACTGAAGGGTTTTAACTGCAATACATACTAGTACAACATATAGGCAGATTCTAATTCACCGCATAACAAATGAATCTTGCCTTAAGGTGACATGTCCACTTTAAGGGTTAGGAACCCTTAAAGTGGACATGTAGTATGTTATGTAATATCATCAAACCACTCCTGTACATCTGATTACCATGGAAACACTCTAATGGTGATGCAGTGTTTTAGGTTGATTTTTATATCTGTACCAGTCGGCTCCATGAAACACCAGTCTTTGTTCAATTTCACCAGTGCTGGATTTTCTATATTGGATGGAAATAAATATGGACCAAGTTGTGGCATTTCTTGACATTCTCTATTATTCCAAGAGGAACAGCAGTAAAATTATACTTGGATATTGTTAAAATACGGCGTTGTTGCAACACACCATAAAACTATCCAGGTTATTTATGCCCCAATGCCAAATTAAGTACACAATATGTGTTTTCACTATAAAAGTGCTAGAATGCTCTTCTGGATTATGTTTTTGACACAGTATTGTATTGTATTCCAATCATCTGATTCATACCATGGCAGAAAACTGTTCTAACATATCTACTCTCACTGGTCATTTAAACTGACTGAAGACTTGCATGAGACTTTGCAGATACTGGATTGATGTAAGTTTGTATTACTGCAACAAGAAAATATGTAGTAACTGTGTTCTTGTATTTGTGCATTTTACTTTGTCATCTAAAATGCATGTTTGTAAATGGATGACCTGTAAACATTGACAATGTGCGCATGAACCCTTTCAGTTGTTCCTAGAATTATATTGTATTATATAATAATAATAATAATAATAATAATAATAAAGAAAAAAATAAGTAAATAATATATATCTATAGATATATATAATTTCTATGGGTTGATGCTTTATCATGGTAGGACTGTTTGCCAGTTTCAATGAAGCAGAGAACTATGCCAAAGAATAGATAGCGCTTACATCAATATCTCACAATCAATATATGGAAATGCAATTGCATCAGTACAGGTCAACAATGATAAAGTCTAGATCAACATAGAAAAAAAACATTCAGCAAGGAGACACAATCTCTATAAAACTATTTTCTGTCTGTTTAGAAGACATTTTCTGCAAACTAAATTGGGACAAAAAAGCACTTAAGATCAGCGTTAATTTTTGCAGAATATATCATACTCTTTGCCAGTAGTCCTGAAGAACTGTAAGAACACATTGAAGAGTTACAACAGGAAAACAAACCTTTTGGTCTGAAAATGAATATCAACAAAATGCAAGTCATGTTTAACAAATTTACCACACCAAGTAAAATCACAGTAGATGGACAAGAACTAGAAGTTGACAAGTATGTTTACCTTGGACAGGAAATGTCAGCAGATGGAAACACCATGATGGAAATTGAGCAAAGAATAAAATTGGGATGGCAAACATTTGGAAAACTTAGTAGTACTGTGTTTAAGACAAATTTACCATTCTGCCTCAAGCGAAATGTTTTTGACCAGCAGAGGCGTAACTAGAAGCCACCGGGCCCTGGTGCAAGAATTGACATGGGGGCCCCCCCGACCACATTGGCCCCAGACCCCCTCAACCACATGGCCACCTCCACATTGCCCCCCAATCTCTAAATTGCCCCTTCATCTCCAAATTGCCCCCATCTCCACAATGCCCCCATCTCTCAAAATTGCCCCTTCCACAATGCCCCCTTCAACTCCACAATGTCCCCTTCATCTCCACAGTGCCCCTTCCACAATGCCCCCTTCATCTCCACATTGCCTCTTCTACAATGCCCCCTTCATCTACACATTTCCCCTTCCACAATGCCCCTTCATCTCCACATTACCTCTTCCACAATGCCCCCTTCATCTCCACAATGCCCCTACCTCCAGTCCCTGGTGGTCTAGCGGCGTGGCTTGACAGATCTGTGCCTCCTTCGGCACAGATCTCTACAACTGAAGCTCCCGCGCGCTGCTGTAGTAATGCAGAGGCAGGGAGATGATGTCTTCTCCCAGCGCTCTGTATTACTAGAACTGGCGGCCGTAGTGGGAGTTGCTGCGGGCAGGGGGGTCGCGGGGGGCGGCCGGGCCCATGGAGTGACAGGTCCGGTCGCATGTGCGACCCCTATTGTTACGCCACTGTTGACCAGTGTGTCCTCCCAGTCCTTAGGTATGGCTGTGAAACACGGACACTGAATGCCAAATCCATACAAAAGCTTAAGAATATGCAGAGAAGTATGGAGTGTAAAATTCTGAACATGAGAAAAAGAGACCAATAAACGTTCATGAATTTGTCACCAAACAAAGGTCTATGACATAAGTGAAAGAGTAAAGCTCCTTCAATTAAAATGGGTAAGCTACATAGGAAGTAGATGGATAGATTACACTCAATACAGAAAGCCCATGAAAAAGACCAAAAACTGGATGGGTAGATGAAATTATCAATTTGTTGATACACCGTGGCAACAAAAAGCACAGAACCCACATTGTTGTAGGCTTGCTGAGGAGGCCTTTATCCTGCCGTGGATGTACGCTTTCTGTAGAAAAATCCATTTTAAGTTTAATAGAGCTATGAAATGTGTTAAAGAATTTACAAAAATCTTTTGGTGTTTTTCTCCTTCTGTCTCTATGATGAATATATCATTGATATAGCAGTAATATGGGCAGACAGGGATAGCACCCCTCAGCTGGGCATCTGTGACTTTCTCTTTGTGTATGTAAATTATCTCTTGGTCCCCCACAAGGCGGGGGCTGAACTACTAATGGTGTAGCGGGTGCAGAGCACCGTGTTTAGGAGTTTTCGTCTGTTGCTGGGAATTGGGAACCCAAAAAATATTTAGCATTGACACCTTCATTCACTAGATCTGCCACTACCATAAGGGTTCTAGGAGAATCCAGATGTGGCTGAGAGAACAGCTGTACTTCAATTACAAGGCCCAAGAAGGTCCAAATGTATAATTCCTCCTCTCTTTAAGAATTGCCTGGAATTTCACGGCTGGGCTGTCCTTTTTGGACAGATTCAGAATGATGTGCTGCAGGATACTTTATTTTTGTGTATTACATGTATGAGTTAGTTAAGATAGATTGCTTCTTGGGAAGGATAAAGTCCTATAGAGCACCTTGCAGTATCATTCTCAGTTGAGCATCTCTAACTCTCACTTTGAATGTAAACGTGTGTTCATGTGTGTCTCTGACTTTCACATTGCTGCTATCTGGTCTCTGGGCTTTTGAAACACATGTGGTGCAGGGCTAAAATCACTGTGTCCACAGTACACTGAGTGGGAATGGCTGTCTCTAGGAAGGCCATCACCCTGCTGTTTTAAGATAAACAGAGGGCATGAGGGCACATTTACGTCCACCAGTGCTCTATATTCCTTACTTTAGTAAAACTGAGCTGCCTTTTCTATGTGGTGACTAATGTAAAAGCTCAGACCTAAAGAAGTAGTTCAGTGCCAGTGGTCACTTTATGAATACATTAGTAAATGTTTCTTGCTTAGGCTGTGGAATATGTTCAATTTATAGCAATCCCATCAGGCTTTTTTCTTTAAGTTAAGATTCTTTTTGCTGAAACTTAAAGGGATAGTAATACTTACAAATTACTAATCCCTTAATTGTAGTACTAAAAAAAGAAATTTATTGCCCCTGGTGTCATCTCTCAAACCCTTATGGTTTGAGAGATAATAGCTCGCAAATTTCCGCCCTCCTTCCACTTTCCCTGAAATCAGCGTTGTAGCTGACTGTAGGGGAAGCCAGTCGTACGACAGTCAGGCGGCTCTTCAGCAGAGCCGAGATTGCGTTAATAAAAAAAGAATTCTTTCACTGAAACAGTCTTCTACGTGCGCTTGGTTTGCAAGCACACGTAGAAGACCATTTCAATTAAAGATTTCTTTTTTACTAACGGGATCTAGGTTCTGCTGCAGAGCCGCCTAATGCACATAAGACCGGATATCCCTGAAGTCAGCTAGAACTCTGACTTCAGGGAAGGGTAGGGAGGGGGAACTTTGCAAGCTATTATCTCTCAGACCATAAGGGTTTGAGAGATGACACTGGGGGCAATTTCTTTTCAGCATGCGTATAATATGGGGATTAGTAATTTGTAAATAGTACTATCCGTTTAAATCCCACCTACTAGTAATATAAACAAGACCATTACATTTCTTTTTACTTAGAGTATTGATCACAAGGAGATAAGTGGTTTTTGAAAACATTTTAAGTGTCCAGGGCACAAACAGAACATAGTGCCTTAGAAAGAGAAGGCCATGTTTCTCCCACATTTAGACTGGGTTTAGAAGGGCAACATTAGTGCAGAAATATCACCAAGTTAAATGCACCCATGTAAAACAGCAGTGTTACTATGGGGCTGTTCACATGGACAATTGCTGCCTCACAGAAAGCATCGGCATACGGCATGCGGCAACTTGGATATAGTCATGCATTGGGCATATCCAGATTGCAGCAGAATAATCTGTGTGGGGGTCTATGGGCTACCATGCAGTTCATTCAAACAAGCGATTCTGTAAGATGCAACACCATTTGCATCCTCCAGTGATTGGATGAGGTGCAAGGTTATTGACGGATTATATATGTCTGATGTCAATGTGAACTGGCCTTATGACATTCCTCTGCCTGCCCCCATGCCAAAGACTTGCAATTGGGAACACAGAACATTGTAGGTAAGTTGGCATGATCATCTTGGCATGCTCTAAAATGCAGCACAACCAGGTTGCAAAAGAAAACTTAGCCATGCATGTCTTCTTAGAAAATAAGTCCACTTCCTGTTTTAGCGCCATAATGTACCACTAATTTAATGATTTTAACAAAAAAATAGGATAATATAGGATGATCAGTGCATGTCAACAAAAAGAGGTGGAGAAATGGAGACTCTTCCTCTTAGAGCAGTATGCACAGCTGTTTGTTCTGACCTAGTATACTGGGTCTCAAACTTGTTGCTATAGGGGAACACTTTACTTCAAATTAAATTTCTGTGGAACACTAGCAATTAAACTTTTTAACCCCTTGGATGCTGAGTGCTCCAAAGTGCATGGCTTCACTCAATGTTTGTAACCTCTCCTATAGCCAATGGGGTAACACCTTAACAATAGAAAGTGTGTTATAATGCAGGTTGGTACCCATAACTAGATTGGGTGGTTAATGTATTTGGTAAAACAAATCTGGTGGATTTATCTTCTCATAGAAAACACAACTAAATGTTTGCCTTCCACATGTACATGGGCTTTCACAGACTCATAAATAACCAGTTGCCTCCAAACCTTGTTCCACTGCACTGTCCGCCATTACTTACTCTTGTTTTGTGGAACACCTGGCACATTCCTGAATATGGTCCTGCATGACTCCATCATGAACTCTTGCCCCAGTTATTCTTTTAAATCAGCCTACAAATGCATTGGTAATAAAGAATTATTACACCATTACATACCCCAAGCTGGCAACAAGTGCTTTAAGCATAATATCTGGGACTTTAGCATTCCTAGTCAAGTTATGCCTGGCTGTTCCTTCTGCTTCTGGTCATAAACCACTTTGATACAATACAATGCTTAGTTGCTTATACACAGAATGACAAGCAAACTAGTACACATAGAAATAAGTCAAGGACTTACTTTGAGGTATTTAAAGTTGATAATTCTATCCAGGGTTGGCAGTGTGCGCAAATCCAAACCTTTGCTTGAGTGATCCATTGAGGTGGGATGTGCGTCAAGCCTGATCCTCTTGTTTGTATTATTATGGCCAAACTACCCTTCAAATACATATTAGACTTGACTTTGTCTCCTCAGAATTTGACTTTCCTAATTCTAAATATTTAGTCACACAAGTACCTCGCTACAAATAATTCCCAAGCTGAATATGGGATTTGATGCATCCCTAATGCAAACAATAACACAGAAGAGCAATTTCTGTGAGACCTTCCCCAGAAAAATCTATAGGGTGCTGTTTGCTCTAAGTATTTTTGTTTCTTTAATTCACAAAGAAATGTGAATCCAAATGTACATTTCAGTTTTAAATAAAGTCTCGTTGGTGGGGGTTACCATTTTCTCACATCTGTAAGGCAATAAATAGATATCTTTTTCTTGCCTTCTCATTATTTAAAAAACTCTTGCAGATTATTCATGTGATAAATTGATGACTCCACATAAACCTGAGAAGTAACATGTTGCTATCCTTATGAACTATTTTCTTAGAAAAAGACAACAAAGTTGTGTTTTAAGTACTTGGGGGCCACGTTTTGAAAGTAAAATGCCTGCATTTTTTTGTAGTTCTTTAATCTCAGAAGCTGTTTGATGGGTGACCTCGTTATTATTTTCATGTAATGAGGAATCATTTATCTGGAATTACAGCAGTTTGCTGCCACAGGGTTGCTTGTAATCTGCCTGCTGTATCATCTCCGAATGAAGCCCTGTTTATTGCAAACCGAATTGAATCGAGCTATCATTATCTTTTACATTTAACTGACATGTTATTACTGAGTCAACAGATGAGACTTGCTTTCTAATTGCCTGAAACCTATCCAAATTCCACACTATATGAGCTGAGTATAATAATAAAAGGTTATGTGAAAACATGTTTTGAATCTGAAAATTATGTATGCAGTATCAAATTAAAACTCTCCTCTAATCTATATATACAGTGAATTGTTGACAGGGGATGTTTTGCCTGCCTGGCTAAAGACAGCATGCTCAATTTATCATGTCATTTTACTCCTTCTTAACCATTCATGAACATTTACTCTTGTGTTTTGCAACTTGCAGACCCTTTTTAGCATCCAATAGCTGAATAAGTTCTTTTTTAACCCTTTGAGTGCTTAGTAGTTTGCTGGATGCCCCTCTGACACTCAAAGGGTTATTAAAAAAAGCTTTGTTTGGAAAAACATGAAGAAAATAATATTTCAGCAAAAGCCATTCATAAGGAACTGTAGCTATATAAATGTATGTTTTTTTTTTATAAAGAGTACTCCATCTGTGGATCTGCTCCATGGAATCAGTCCTGCAGATGGAGGTGTGGTTGCATTGTGAGCTCTGGTGGACTAACATGGCAGCAGAACGCTAACAGGAGCTGTTTGTAAGAAGTATGCTCCCATAGAAGCATATTTAGTGAAACATAATAATTGCCCCTTATATTTGCTCAAGAGAGACTTCCTTTGACCGCTGTATGGTAGACTTTAACAGATCATTTTTTCTTTAATAATTGTATTACAGACCGCTTCTGATAGGCATCTTTGCCTTAAAGGTTGCCGTTCAGCCTCTAAGCTGTGAGCCTCAGGAAAGCTGGATTGGGGTGAAGAATTGGTCCCTGGCTCAGCAAATCCCTGAATGTAGGAAGGAGTATAGGAGGTTGAATTAAAGGGATAATACTTGCAAATTACTAATCCCCATATTGTAGCTTTGTTAAAAAGAAACTTATTGCCCCCAGTGTCATCTCTCAAACCCTTATGGTTTGAGAGATGATAGCTCTCAAAGTTCCCTCCTCTCCCTTCCCTGACTGAACGCTGACTGCAGGGGAAGCTGTCGTGTGACAGTCTTATGTGTATCAGGCGGCTCTGCAGCCGAAATCGCGTTTATAAAAAATAATTCTTTCAATGAAACAGTCTTCTGAGTGTGCTTGGTTTGCAAACACACGAAAAGACCGTTTTAGTGAAAGATTTCTGTTTTATAAACGCGATCTCGGCAATGCTGCAGAGCCACCTGATGCAAGTAATACCGGATATCCCTTCAGTCCGTGTTCAGTCAGGGAAGGGGGAGGGGGGAACTTTGAGTGCTATCATCTCTCAAACCATAAGGGTTTGAGAGATGACACTGGGGGCAATAACTTTCTTTTTACCAGAGCTACAATATGGGGATTAGTAATTTGCAAGTATTACTATGCCATTTTTAGAGCTGTCAGGATTATGTTTGCCTTGTCTTTATTTTCTTCACCCCTTGTTGGATAATTTGGGTTGGTGGAAAAATGTATATCAAAGAGATATTCTGTTTGATTCTGAACACATCCTGTCCCTGAGCCTTGCATTCTTTCAAACTGGAAAAGATCTGACATTTTATGTTTTTCTGATGATGCCATCAGGTCCACTGTTGGATACCCTTTTTTGGACTATGTTTTTTTTAATATCTCTTTGTTTAGGGACCATTCTATTGGATCCATATTTCTGCTTAGGTAGTCTACTTGCTTGTTTTGGATACCTGATGTGTGCAGCCGATAAAGTCAACAGGTTTTTTTCTGCCCATTCTAGCATTCTTCTAGTATTCTGTTGAGTTTGGAGTTTTTTGTGCTTCCCTGGTTGTTAACTTATTTTATTGCTGATCTACTGTCTTTCTTAACTAATACTGCCTTTCTTCTTAGATTTTTTTTTAAACACTTTAGTCACTTCCAGTCTACTTTCTGCTCTAGTATGTTGATATGTAGGAATAGTTATTTCTCTGTCCAAATTCCCTGGACTATTTTCTCTTCCAAGATTCTGCGCCAGTCTTTCTGGCTTGCATCTGTTACCAACGTTTTTCACTCTGGTTCCTCTAGTATTTGCCCTTGTAATACATTTTTTTCTTTTAACCACTACCTTAATTCTTGTATGATTGAAGGAAGCAAGGGGATTTTCTGCAAGTAATTGGTAGCATCCTTCTTCCAGAATGTTAAAAAAAAAAAAAAATTGCTCTGGGTTTTTCTGATATGGAACTTCCACCAGGGTACTGTTTTAAAAAAATCTAGGGATGGATTATTTATTTATTTTTAGTAACATCTGAATTTTGTTCTCGAGGCTTTTCTTTTGGTCATCAAACATTTCTACAAGAAAATCTTTTCTGAGGAGGAATCAACTGGATTCTGATCAGATAGCGTAGAGCCTACTGTCCATCAACTTACTGGAGCTCAGAGCGATTCATCTGGCTCTCTTCCATTGGTCATAGATTCTCATGGGGATTATAGTGAGAGTGCACTGGGGCAACCCTAGGGCCGTGGCGTACATAGGTTGTCAAGGGGGAACTCGCAGCAAGATAGCATGGAGGGAGGTGAAGGAACTCCTCATCTGGGCAGAATTCAAATTCCAGCCATCTCAGCTGTACACATTCCAGGAGTGGAAAACATACTGGCAGACTTTCTAAGTCACCCAGATGTAGATCCAGAAAACTGGGAGCTCCATCCGGAGGTGCTCTCAAATCTGGGGATCCCAGAGATAGACCTTATAGCGACCATGGAGAACAGAAATGTTTGAACATTCTGTGCTCGTACACTGGATCCTCTGGCCTTTGTAATGGATGCAATGTCCATTCCATGGAGCTTTTCTCATTTCCTGTGTGTTTTCTCTGATTGCTCTCATCCCCAGGGTTATACTGAAGATAAGAATAGACAGGACACTGGTCATTCAGATGGCTCCCGTCTAGTCCAGGATGGCGTGTTTGTGAACCTGGTCAACCTGTCCATTTGGGATCTGATTTGTCTGCTCCCAGACTGGATCTGTTACTTTAGTGTCCCCTGTGGTAAGAGGATGTGGAGAGGATGGCTTTGACGGCGTAGCTCTTGAGGCCACCATTCTGAAGTGGAAGGGTTTTTCTGCTGAATATGAAGGCAAGCCTTTGCAATAGGATATGGTGGTTTGCGGATAAGAACATGTCCACACAGGTCTTTGACCTTCCTATGGTTATGTATTTCCTTCAGGACAAAGATTTCAGCTTGAGTTTCCTCAAGGTTCAGATCTCTTCACTCTTTCCTTTTTTGGGGACAAATTGCTATCATCCCAGATGTGAAGATTTTTCTTCAGGGGATGGCTCACATCTTCCATTCTTTTTGAGATCCCATGCCTTGTCTTGGACATTCTTCAGAAGCTCCGTCCCCCTTTTCGAGCCTCTAGCTTCTCCTTGCATCAGCTGACTCTGAAGATGGTATGTCTCAGTTAAAGTGGAACTACCACCTTTAAACCACTTTAGCTTCAATAACTCCCCATCTGGCGACTAGCTGCTTAGTAGCACTAGTCACCAGAATTATTACCTTGTTTAATAGATTTATCAATTCTTCAGGGGCTGACAGGCAGGACGGATTGCAGACATCTTGCCATAATGACGTCCACGCTCCTGGTCTGTCAGTCCTTTCTGGGCCGAACGGCTCCTAGCAACGCCTCCTAGAGATGGCTGGGACTGACACAGCAGGCGTGTGGATGTCACTATGGCAAAATGTCTGCGATCCGTCCTGCCTGTCAGCTGGGGAAGAATTGATTAAATCTATTAAACAAGGTATTAATTCTGGCGACTAGCACTACTAAGCAGCTAGTAAGAAAAGGCTCCCTTCTTGACACCCAACCCCATAGCCCATTCATATGAAGAATACAGGAGATTGTTGTCACATGTAGCACACAGCCAGTACTTGCCAGAAATTCCTGCAGTTCCTTTAATGTTGCAGTAGGCCTCTTGGAAGCCTCCCTGACCAGTTTTCTCCTCATCTTCTCATCAATTTTGGAGGGAAGTCCAGTTCTTGGTAATGTCTCTGTTGAGCCATATTTCATCCACTTGATGATGACTGTCTTTGCTGTGTTCCATGGTATATCTAATGCTTTGGAAATTCTTTTGTACCCTTCTCCTGACTGATATCTTTCAACAGTGAGATCCCTCTGATGCTTTGGAAGCTCTCTGTGGACCATGGCTTTTGCTCTGAGATGCAACTAAGCAAATCTCAGGAAAATCCTACTAGAACGGCTGAATTTTATTTGTGATTAATCGTAGTCACTTTAAATGATGGCAGGTGTGTAATGACTTCTATTTAACATGAGACAGAATGTGATTGGTTAATTCTGAACACAGCCACATCCCCAGTTATAAGAGGGTGTGCACACCTATGCAACCAGGTTATTGTGAGTTTTTTATTTTTCCCCCCTCAACAAGTTCAGTTTGTTTTTCAATTGAATTGTTCATGTTATAGGTCACATTAAAGGTGGAAAAAGTTCTGACATGATTTAATTTTGTCTCATTCTTTAACATCACAAGAACCTGGCATTTTAACAAGGGTGTGTAGACTTTTATATCCACTCCTATCTATCTATCTATCTGTCTGTCTGTCTGTCTGTCTATCTATCATCATTTTATAGTATTGCGGAAAAAAAAACAACTAAATGTATACTAATGCCCAATGAAATGGCAACACTGAATAAACTGTATCCAAACAGGCAGTGTTTATATGTAGCATGACAAAGGAGTAGAGGACATGACTTGGTTTAAGGCACAAACATTTTACCTATCTTTATCTATCTTAATAGCAAGTTTCAATCAGGCAAAATCATGAAAAAATAGGACAAAAAACAAACAAATGATTAAAAAGTGTTAAAATCAAGTAAAATAATAAATTAGAAAAATTCTGAGAGCAGGGCCCCACAAGAACTGCAGCTTATAATCATTTCTCACATTATCATCTACTATGCTGTAGTAAAGTTTACATTCAACATATAATGAATAGAATAATATCCACTACTTAATGGTGAAACTACTGAATAATATTGAAAATCTATATATTATAGGATGTTTCTTGCTGGCTAAAGGAAGGATTCTTCTACTACTGGGAAATTATTCATTCAAAAGTTATTACAGAGCAGACTTAAAGTTTTAGGTGTAGTATTTCCATGGCCTGCTACTTTAGGCTGGCACTGTTGCTACAGCAGGCTGTAGAGGTCCATTGTTACATTTAGTATATATAGCTGGGAACTCTCTGGATTTGCCCAGGAAAGTCCGGTTTTCGCATTGCATTACCAGGTCTCCGAGGCAGAGGCTGAGTCCCTGGATGTGCAGAGTTTCTATCCAAACTCTGCCCACTCCTGCTCTTTCCCATTCTGTTCCTCCTTCCACATCCTATTTTTACCACTTGTTCACCCCATTAAGCCCTGCCCATACTCACTGTTAACCCTGCCGCTTTTGACACAAATTGCATCATTTTTGTCCCTCCAACGACACCACAGGACTCCCCTCATGGGAGACAACACGTCAAAGTTCCCAGGTATGTTAGTATTAAATCATGATTATTAATTATGTAACTAAAGCTGTTTTAATATTTTGGCTTTGAAAACATGTTTCCAATGAATTGCTTTGCCATGCTTTATGTGATGCATCTAGCATCCAAGGGGGTTTATGAAAAAGAGATGCCTTACACATTCAGTAGTTTCCTGTGGCACATACAGCTGAGAGTTTCGTTAAGGTAAGTGCTTTATTAAAGCTACAACAAATACTGTTAGTCTTTCTAGTTTAACTTTATGTAGCCAAATTGCATATTGTCATACATTTCTTGATAAAAATGAATGAATTATATGAGCCTAGTTACACCATGTGCTTTAGTTTTCTTTAAGTGTCAAATCAAACTACTTATTATTTTGTGTTATTTTTCATGTCAAGGCAGTAGGAACATAAATATGAAATTCTTCTATACTTGATCTAACTTCAGCAGAGCTGTCATGAAATGTTTTGCAAGTGCCTACATGATGTCTGAAATCGAGAGGCTTCAGTGAAAAAAAATGTAATGAAATGGCATCTCTCAAGAGCTTTATTAATGGAAAAGAGCCTGCCATTCTCTGAGCTTAAATATATATTCCTGACACCAAAATCTTTTTTTAGGGGATTCAAAAATCTAGGTGATTAAATGACAAATGTTCGCTTAGTGTAAAGATGGACAGTGCCATCCTGTGACCAGTTACAGCACTCATAAATGACCATTTAAAACTTTAAGGATTAAAATGGTGTACAACACTTAACAATTTGTTGCTCTGATCCTTCAAGTGCTAAGCTTTCACAAGCCGAGTCCTCTCTTGACTTGTTGGGTCTGTACGTATCTGTAGCATTGCTTGTATTCTCCTTTTTTGTACAGCTCCAACAAATATGTTGACTCTTTATAAATAAAATATAACGACAATGATATATTCATTAAATTAGTGCAATTCTGCAGGATACCCACCACACCCTATGGTAAAAAAAAATAAAAAAATCCAAAATTCCCATTGATTTAATTGAGACTTTTTAACCACTTGATGTCTAAAATGTAATGCTCACTCGTGATGGAGTTGATTTGCTCCAAAATTACTCCTCTATAATGTATTGAATATGGCCAAAATGTTTGACATATGGGTATGCTGTGGTATGAATATGATAGAATAATTGATATCCTTTACAGACCTACAATAGTGACTATGAAAATGTTGTACTTAGTGATGTTAATACAGCTTTTTAGTTGTTGGTATATATTCATAGCCACTATCAAGGCTCTTGGGCTGTGATTGACTGGTGGTACAAAATCCTTCAAAGGTGCCTGATGTAACTGGATACTATTGCAGAAGTCCTACGTACAAAGAACCAGAATTTGTACTAACAAATGTGATTAACCCATATATTCAGTGCTGCATTTTAACACAGCATTTTGTTGTGTGGCCTACCACTGCCTCCATGAGGTGGGAAGACTCCCACAAAACTTTAACCCTTTGAGTGCATTGAATTTCAATGCATTGTGTACACCTCTGTCCCACAAAAGGTTAAGGTGCAGTGCTAAATTTAACTACCAAAAATCACTAAAACTATTAAACAGTTTGAAAGACAAACGAACAAGAAATAAACCCTACCTGCTATTAATCCCCCATCTCTCGCCTTGCTAAAACCACCATGCTTCCTTTGGCAGATGCTACATCCTTAAGGATCACACTGATAAGTGCTTACATTCCTTCTTAAAGGAGAATTATTAAGCCACCGGGGCCACCCTGTGAACCACTAGAGCCATAGCAATCTGGATTGATGAGCTGTAATTAAGTGGGACGTTCCTAAAGAGGAACTGCTGGTCATGCTAGCCAGTATCATGCATACCTTACTAAGGTGGCCTTGGATGCTGCCAGGTTTTCTCGAAAGGCTTCATATCTTCCCTTTCTTTTGTACAAAGACAACGTTTTGGGCCTGACCTACGTAAAGGCATTAGAGATGTTACAGGAGGCAAAAGCATGGAGTTGCCTAAGATGGCACCTAAACATGCATTTTTTTACCCAAGAAAAAGCATAGTTTGGGATATCTGTGGTTCAAACCCCTAAGGCCTTTCAGGCCCGCCAAAACCCAAAGTCCAAACAGACTTGGCAGAACAAGAAGTGTGCTCAGAAACTTAAGACTGACAAGCACACCTCCTCATGAGTCCTGATCCATCTTTACCCATTGAAGGCCTACTCCATCTTTTTTTAAAACTCATGGGAGTCATCTGTGATGGTTCAGTTGGTTTTGTGGGGTCTCTTTCAGTAGGGTAATATACAGATTACAAATCCTTTCCACCTCACCATTTCTTTTTTCCAGTGTTCCTTGAGATGTGGTGTGGGCATGTCTTTTTATAGAAACAGTATCTTCCTGTTCCAGAACAGGAATGCTTCAGGACGCCTATATGCATGTCCCAATTCATCCAGGACATTAGTCATTTCTATGCTTTTCCTTGGACAGCAGTCATTACCAGTTTGCCTCTTTCACTTTGGACTAGCATCTGCTCCACAGATCTTTATAAAGGTAATTACTTCTTTGGCAGCCCACACCCATGTTCAAGAAATATCCCTGATCCCTTACTTAGATGGCCTTCTACTCAGGGCTCCTTTGAAAGCCATGAGCAGCTCACATACCCAAGACTGCATCCACTCACAATCCCCAGTATTAAATACTGTGCAAAATCAATACAGCATACAGATAGCAGATTAAAAAGGATATTCCTGAAACCTATGCTCCTCTGAGTCAACCTGAATCAACTCTTGGTAAAGAGCTCCCTTAAAGGGATAGTAAACCCATCTAAAAAGTACTAGCTCTATCATAGATATAATAAAAAGAGATCATCTGAGGTTATTCCTATCTCTCAAACTTTTATGGTTTGAGATATATATATATATATATATATATATATATATATATATATATATACGAAAATAGAGTTCTCCGATACCTCCCCTTTCTCATACGTCAGCTGTATAGCTGACTGTATGAGATCCTGGTCCTGGGACCAGACAGCAGCTCTTCAGCAAAACCGACATAGCAATATCTAAAAATAAATACTTCATTGGAACGGTCTGCAAAGTGTGCCTGGTTTACAAGCACACTTTGCAGACCATGCCAATTAAGTATTTATTTTTAGATATCACTATATCTGCTCTGCTGAAGAGCCGCTGTCTGGTCGCGCGACCAGAATCTGCTTCTGACAGCTTTACAGCTGGGGACAGGAGCAGAGAACTTTTTTCCTATATCTCTCAAACAATAAAGGTTTGAGAGATAGAGCTATCCTCAAGTAATCCCTTTAATTATATCTGTGATAGAGCTAGTACTTTTTAGATGGGTTTACCATCCCTTTAAGGATGTGACAGAAAATGGTACTCCTCCCGGTCTACAAAATAAATATGGAACCTATGTGCACATATTCACCACAGATAAGGTGCCCATACTACATTCCCACCAAAACGACATCATCAAGGGCAAATTCTCCTGCAAATAATCTAGTGTTGTCTGCCTCCTCATGTGTGTGTGTGTGTAGTGTCCCAACACAGGATTATATGTAGATGAGACAAGGATAACGCTAAGCAAATGGAAGAATTCTCATAGGTCCAGGTTGAACTACAAAAATGGACACCCCAGAGGGTCAGTGTTTTTGCAGAACTCCTGCGGAGCGTCCAGGTGTGTATCAGCCGCGGCGCAGGCAGTGTCTACTGCACATGACTGCCCCACAACCGGCTGGCAGTGACACTGTGGCCCGTGTAACGGGCTCTTCAACTATATTTTTATAATAATTTTTGATATGCACATATCTTTAATTCTGTAACTTGTCAGAGTTCAAGGACAAGCCCAAGTATATGTCACAACTTTTCAAATGCAATGAATATACAAACACATTTAGTTTCAGGCAGTGATAGTCGCTGCTTGCAGAGGTGTGACAGGTTTAAATTTCCATGGTTAAATAGCACAAACTTTTCCTTCGATGTTACAGGATAGTCACCTGTCAAAACACCCAAAGACCTGTCTGCATAATTAAATCAAATTCCAAAACGAGGGACAGGTTACAAACAAAACATAACAAACAAACCTGCCAAGTTTGGAGAAATGTGATTAATGCCTCTCTTTGAATTCTCATCACAAATTTGGTAATCAGCATGTCTCAAGCCACTGCACATTGCAATTGACAGCAATAGTTGCTGCTACCTGATTGATTACATTAAAACTTTTACTTGTCTTTTGGATGTAAACATTATTTTAAATTCAGAAAAAAAAGCAAGAGGAGTACTAATTTGTTTAGCTGTACCACTCTGTTTGAAAAGAAATGTGTCTAGCTTGAAAGCTGATGTCTATGTCGAACCGATTTTCCTTAATGTTTGAGCATGAGTAGTCAAACTGTGGCCTCCATCTGTTGTTAGACTACAGTTCCCATCATCTAGAGCTGGCAGTTGACTAGAGTTTATATGACTCATATTCTTAGCAAATCTTTAACCTGATTTACAGTATGGTAACAGACATAGGAGTAGGCTACTTAGGAGATGCATCTATTGAGAGAAATTATTTGAATATGCAGAGAGAGCCCTAAGGAATTGGATAATTTTGAAGTGAAGCCAAAGATTATACAGTAAAATGGAAAATGTGCAAAGTGATTTTTATCTGCTCTCCATTTCCGAGGTTGTACCTAAATCTTTGTACAAATTTTTTTTAAGCATTAACTGTGGAATGAGCTGATTGTAAACTGAAACCATGTAATGTATTGCTGGATTAAGAAAACTGAACTTTTGTCATGTCTGACAGTTATTTAATTTTTGTTATCTCTCTCTCTCTCTCTCTCTCTCTCTCTCTCTCTCTCTCTCGCTCTCTCTCTAGATAGATAGATATATATATATATATATATATATATATATATATATATATATATATATATATCCAAACATATTGAATGTTTTATAAGAAAAAATAACAACAACAGACATATCTTTGGTTTGAGATATATGGAACAAGATAAATCAGGCAGCCTTCCAGATATCACATAACACTTGTCCCGGACATAGAGAAATAAGTGGAGGAAAGATGCAGGAAACTGAAATGCTAGATGCCAAGTGCTTGCCTCCTACATGTTTAATCATTTAAATATTTGTATGCACTGGCATGTAGAAGTGTCTAATATGAACAACTGTTGAATGCCAAAGTTACTTGAAAACAAGAAGCCATTTTGATTACTAACATCTGATTTATAATTTAAGAATTAATTTAAGAATTTATAATGTAAGACTAAGTGAAGTTGCCTTATTTCTATTTAAATATATGACATAGTTGAAACTAGCCCCTTACTAGTTATAAGACAAGGTTTTATAAATATGTGCCAATTACCGTTCCATTTTAGTGATCTGAGAATTATTCCATATGGACAACCATGTTACATGCCCTCTTTGTTTTATTAAGTGATTCTCAAACTGTTTTCTGTAGCATAACAAGGCATCCTAATACAGTACAGGGTATTCCACAGAACCCACATAAATATCAGTCAACAAGGCTAGAGCTGAATGTGGTTATTTGAATTGTGGAAGTTTAAATACATTTCAAGCAGTGCAATTTTTTGTGCACTATATCTTTTTACCTGATATGTATTAGCATAATAGGGTACCAGGAACAAGCAGCATACATATACGTTTGATACTGATACAGTGTTAAAGCTTTGGAGGTAAAGCGGTCTCCACTGCAATTAGAAGCATGGGGTCAAATAAGTACCCACTGATTTAAATTACATGTTAACCCTTAATATGATTTTAACCCCTTGAATGCTAGAGAGGTCTCCTATGCACTGCTCCGCAATGCATTGAAGGCCGCTCTAGCATTCAAGGGGTTAAAATACCCATTTAAACATGGCATTTGGGGAGTTTTTATTTGTCCTCTATAGCGGTTGGCCAGAACCTGAATTGCTCTCCTTCCTCATTCTGCATAAGGCCAATGTGCTATGATCCTTAGAAAAGAGTCTTTACATAAATTCAAGTCTTGAAACATAGTACAGACTAAGATCAGGTAATTGTGAAATAGAGCTATATACTGTTACAAGGTGTTTGTAGATTAATTTTAATATAGCAAAGGATGCAATACCTTAAACATATAGATATGATTCTTTATGCAAATATAGACACTGGCAACATAAATAACATGCTTGGCCAACCTATTGTGCCCTGCTACTTGAATTAAATGCTTGATAGTTTCAGGATTCCATGGTGCCTTAATAATCCCCAATTCATTGTCCATTCCTTGATCCAAGATCTGTGGTCCTGCAATAACAAATCACACATATAGTAAGCGATTGCTACTTTGATTTTGTTATATGTTGATTTAGCACTTTGACCCTACGTCTTCTCCAATTTAAGACCATTAAAGTTGTTCTCAAGCATTCCCCGTTCCCCTGTATTAGTTCATACAGGCAATAATTTCTCCCTCATAATTTCTACACATCACGTCAGTAAATTGCGTTCCACATTCTTTTCGCTTCTAAGTTGTCACAGGGACAGTTGTAGGAGGATGCCATTTAGAATGGGTAGGCACATCGGTCGTACATGATATGCTGATGTGCATATGCAACCCATAATGCTAGGCTGAACACATTTCAATTCTGCCATTCAGGGACAATGCGGAGATGAGAGCAGCAGAGTACTCATCCTTGGTTCTAGTGCAGCTATGCAGGAGGGGTCACTGTACATCACTGGACATTAGTGCACAACCTGCTCTTTCTTCAGCATATCACAGTTCTAAGCACTAAGGAAAGATCTGCCTGAACTGCTTTGCCAGAAAGATATGCCTGTGATGGGCTACAAGATAATTCACATCATGCCCAAAGCTTTAGAGAAATGGTGGCAAGGAGGAGGAGGAAGACACAAGGGAGGGCTGGTAACTTTGAAGAGGGAGGAATGGAAGAATGAATAGAATAGAAGGGCCACACTAGTGAAAGGCAAAAAAAAAGAGCATAAAAGAGTATGGTGGGATGACTGTGTGAATGTGCCAGGGAGGAATCATTGAAAAAAAGAAGCGGGAACCGAAAGGTTAAGAACAATCGTATGATACAGATGAGAGAAGAAGAAAGGTACATGAGTGGTGAAGTAGATGGAACCTACAGGTCCCACACAGACATTCCACTCTTCCGTTTCAGGTATAAAGAATTTTCACCTCATATTTTCATAACCTCACCATCTCAGTCAAAATGTTATCTTGTTGTATCTCAAATGTTTCTCTCTAATAGCAGTCAGATTATTCCCTGCTACTCAACATCAACCACTCATTTTGTAATAATCCAAAATAGCTCTCTGCAAAATCTTGGAACAATCCAACCACACCACAAAGCGGAAAAGAAAATCCCAAATGAAATATACAGGGAAACATATTGTGATTAATTTCATATTTTTGCAGCTTCTTTATTTACCTTAAAGGGATAGTAATGTTTCATAATAAAAGCAGCTCTAATTAATCATCATAGTATTTGGACTTTGGAGAGTGTTATTTCAATTCTTTCAGAGTTGTAGTTCTAGTGTAATTCAATGACAAAGTATCCCCCTCCCGCCCCTTTTACTGATGTAACACTGTTCAGCCAGAGCAGAAGGGAGACTGCCCAGGTAGACTGCAGAGAGGGACAATCTTCAATTAAGATAAGCAAAAAACCTGAAAAGCTTGTCAAGGGGGGGCAGGGCTTTCATTGTTCTCATCGGAAGGATATTGTCCCCTTCTGTAATCTGTCTGGTCTATGGACTGCATTCCACATCTGAGAAGAGATGGCTTACACTAGGTAAAAGGGGCGGGGAGGGGAAACTTTGCTTGTGAATATCTCTCAAACCATAAAGGTTTAAGACATAAGACTTATATCGTTCTTCATGTTTTTTCAAAGCCTACAAAATAAAATAAAGATTAAACGAAGTATTATTATCCCTTTAAGATGTGCGTAATTTAGAAGAATATTTGTTTTCTGATGTATGTGTACACAAAATTGTAACCAGCTGAATTAGGAAAGTATGGTCCTGAGGCAACAAATCAACTTGGCTAACATTGTGTTTGATAAAGAAACTAATGTCCCTGTACTTCTGAGAAAACTGTCATATCCCATAAATATTACATTATAACATCACTGACAATTTGTAGGTGCACGCATTGCTAATTACAGCTTGCCTTTATCACCTGCATCCCAAATGAGCTTTCCCAAGAGGCCTCTTCTGCTTCTGTCTACATTGTGTTATTTCCTTTGATGCATCATTTTTTTGAAGAATGTGATTAATTCAATGCATTTGTTTTCTATCTGCAGCATTTATAAAATACTGCAGAAATTATGTTGTAGGGCTTTTTCTTCTACTTTTATTTGTATGTATTTATATGTATACTAGCAAATATTGAACGTTGTTGCCAGTTTTTCTTTTTTTTCCCATTTTGTAAAATGTGCATCTTGGTAAACTAAGGAGAAATTTATCAGACAGAATACAGTACACACTTAGTGATAGTAATACCTCAATAAAACTTTAGCTTCGATTGTTCTTTACAACTTTTTTTTAACATGTTGCACTATATATAATTACGTACAGATTTGTAGATCAAACGCTACTGAAGAGGAAAAGATCCCACTTACTCAGAAGGCTGGTGTATAAAATAAGGAAATTGGGGCTAGGGGATAACCTTTGCAATTGGATACAAAACTGGTTGAAGGATAGAGAACAGTGTGTGGTTGTAAATGAAAATTCTCCAATACAGTTACAGTGGAGGATGGAGTACCTCAGGGTTCAGTATTAGGCCCGCTGCTCTTTAACATGTTTATAACTGACCTGGAAATAGATCTAGAAAGCAAAATATCAATATTTGCAGATGATACTAAATTATGCAAGGTCATTAATTCAGAACAGGATATTTTCTCTCTAAAGAGGGGCTTGCATACAGTGTCAGATTGGGGAAACATATGGAATATGAAGTTTCATGAGGAGAAGTGTAAAGTCATGCATTTCGGAGGAAACAATCCTAAGGCTGCTTATGAACTTAATGAAATCATTTTAGGGGGACTCATTGCTAGAGAAAGACCTGGGTATCCTTGTCAACTACAAACTTGGAAACAGTGACCAGTGTCAAACACCAGTAGAAAAGGCAAACAAAATCCTGTCTTGCATAAAAAGAGGTATTGAAGCAAGAGTGGATAACATTATTGTGCCATTGTACAAATCATTGGTAAGACCTCACCTTGAGTATGCAGTGCAATTTTGGGTGCTGGTTCTGAGAAAGGGGATATACTAGAACTAGAGGAGATACAGCAGAGAGCAACAAAATTAATTAAGGGAATGGAGGACTTCACATATGAGGAATGACTAAACAAACTTGGTTTATTTACTCTAGAGAAAACACGACTAAGAGGAGACCTTATCACATTGTACATGAGAGGTCAATACAAGGATCTCTGTTAAATTGTGGAATTCATTGCCCAGGGAGGTGGTTATGGCAGATACAATGGATACATTTAAGAGAAGATTAGATACATTTCTTTCAAAAGGGAACATACAGAGTTATACTGTTTATCAGTAGGCTGATCAGGAAGGTCTGATAAAGACTAATTTAATTGGTAGCAGGAAAGCTATAAAATTCTCAGTTACTGGGGTATGAGGAGAAGGTTGAACTTGATGGACTTGTATCTTTATTCAACCTAATTTACTATGTTACTGTGTTACTCCCCTCCTGGCCATGTCACGCTGCCTCTGTCTGGTCTAGATGGAATGCGGCGAGGTACAATATTCAGTAAGCAAGAGGAAAATCCTGCCCTCCTTCATTAAGAAAGCAGGCTTTTTCTTATACTTGTAGACTGAAGATTGTCCCACGCTTCATCCATTCAGTCCCGCAACCAGATCACAAATCCAAGGGGAGATGGCCAGAAGGGGCAGGAGGGGGATCCTTTCCTCTTGAATAGCATTTGAACTACACATCTTGAAGTAACTCTGTGTAGCGCTATATGTTAAAAAAAAAATTGTAAATAATCAGAGCTAAAGTTTTATTGAGGTATCACAATCCCTTTAACAGGTGAGGTTACTTGTATGTTTATGTAATATCTGAGTTTCTGATGCATTGTGGGTATTTGTTTGCATTGTATATGCATATAGGTGTGAATGAGTAGCAGTTGGGTCCTGTAGTGCTGGAAGGATGATTATCTCTCTTGTGGTCTATGAAAATGTTTCAGGAAGGATACATTGAGATTGTTTCTCAATTTCAAGTATGTCATGGGTACACGGATAAGAGGGGTTTACCTATTGACATGAATGTATGAATTGCTTTGCTCCACAATGTGTTGTACCCCTCTGTTCCTTAACCCCTTAAGGACCAGAGGTCCCGGGGTGTGTGGTCCTTTAAGGACCACATAGGGAAGTTTGACATGCCGCCCCACGTGACTGATCATGTGTGCCGGCACGCCGAACTAGGGACTGAAAGAGATCGCTCTGGTCTTCGAGCGATCAATTTCAGTCCCCGGTATTACTCGCCGCGCTCCTGCTG
This sequence comes from Rhinophrynus dorsalis, assembly GCA_037306005.1. Taxonomy (NCBI): domain Eukaryota; kingdom Metazoa; phylum Chordata; class Amphibia; order Anura; family Rhinophrynidae; genus Rhinophrynus; species Rhinophrynus dorsalis. Next base: position 143,069,587 of record CM074725.1, on the reverse strand, counting down.
AGTAAATGTATGTGACGTACCAGGACCATCGCTGGTCCTTAAGTGCCGCACCAGAGTGACGGACCGGGTACGTCATCGGACGTGAAGGGGTTAAGAGAAGGATGTAACCAGTGTTTGCACTATTGAGAAACTAGGTTTGTACTTAGTTTGCTGAATGCTCCAATAATATTTGTTATTATTTATCCTGCTATGTGGAGGAAGTAGGAGAGCTGATCAGTTTTTAGCACCGCATAATTTATATTATTATAGTCATTATGTGTATTCATTGCAGTGCATTGTTTACACAATGAAAAGCAGAAAATAGCATGAGGCAAAGAGTTTTTTTAAAGCACATTTGAAAAAAACCTCCTTGGAGTGCTTTAGAGCATATACCGTTAGGTAAAGTGAAGATGTTTGAAGTGATCATTGGAAAAGTTGAACATATAAATGCAAACATTGGCTGTCATAAGATGCTGGCTGAGTGATAGGAGACCGTGAAACATGAAGTGAAAGCAAAATACTATAAGGGCTACATATGATAAGTATACTGTTTTAGCAGAGTAGAAGACAGAAGCCTGATAGGCAGGTGTTGTTGAAATGAGATATTTTAAAGCAGTGGTGGGCAACATGAGACCCTCCAGCTGCAGCCAGACTACATTTCCCATCTTTCGCCACCAGTCAATGCAGAGAATCATGAGAGTTATAGTCTGTCAGCAGCTGGAGGGCCTGATGTTGCCCATCCCTGGTATAATTAGATCAAAGGATGGTGGTTGTTACTTGAATGCGATGGTTTTGAAGCTGCTGAAGAGAATACTTAAGATGAAGTAGTGGGCAAAATGGCAGACATGGCTTTGTAATGGACTGCTCTCCTGGTGTGAAGCTCTGCTTCTATGTGTTGGAACTGTATGGTGGTAGGATACAAATGGAGGTGCACCTCACAGCATGAGAGCACTTCACTGTTTTTGAACAAGCGTGGTAAACATGAAACACGTTGATCAGTGGGATACCACTTCACTACATCTACTGGTTTGCTGCTTCATGATTGTAAGTCTCTCTATACAGTGTTATTGTGGCCAAGAAAACTTTGGAGGTACGATATGACTTTTTTAACTAATATGGTACAATAAAGTTTCAATGCTTTAACACGTGGATTTGGTCTTGTGAATGGACTTGTGATTTTGTTCTTGTGCTACATAAGGTTTCCAAGGTCACAATCGCCTCTTGGATCAAGGCTACAATACGACAGGAGTATGACATCTGGAAGAAACCTGTTTCCTTTAAGTTCACAACACATTCCACTGGGTCTGTGGGAGCCTCTGGGCTACAATAATCAGGCCTTGGCCAAACACTGCCTTGTTGATGTTCTTGCCTCAGCTGAGGCCAGCTTCAGCCAGAAGGTCCTGCAGGCAGTCCTGCCTGTCTAAGGATTTGCACGCTTGTTCTACCTTACTTTTGTTCAGTAGTTTTTGAGCCCTGTTGGCTCTTTCTTGTATGCTGTATAAGTTCAGTGTTCGTTGGCACTTACTGCTTGGGTTATTCAAATACTGGATAGTCCAGGGTAAGTCCAGTATCATTGGAATGTGCGTGAGGTCCTTCCTTCTTTTTACCACCTCTAGGAGCTTAGCATTGGTATATCCCCATGGTACATGGACGTAAGAGAAAATTAGGATTTTGTTAAATCCTTTTCTTTGTAGTCCATATGTAATGCAGGTCTTCCACCCAGAGAAAGGAACCTTTATTTTGTGCTGTTGCCTTCATGGACAGCAGAGTCCTTGAGGAGGCTTTCTCGTATGAGCTTTTCTTCTTCTTTTCACTGTTTACTTTGTTTGTGTCTCAGTTACATGAGTTCTGAGAGTTAGTAGGTGGGGAGGGGTGAGCTTGAGGAGGAAGAAGAGTTCTCCACCCAAAGACTTTGTCTTTTGAGATGTATCCTGCCCTCCAGGAGGAGGGACTCAGCCCCATGGTACCTGTGTTCCATATGGACTAAATAGAAAATGATTTAACAGGTAAGAACACTAAAATCCTATTTTAATATGAATTGACAACCCTTCAAAGTGAGCTATCACATTTTTGTCAGGATAAAACAAGCAAGCCCATTGGCTCTTAAAGTGCTATTCTCATGTCACCGGTGATGTCATCCCATCCACCTAATTCATATTCACAAAGTGAGTGCTACCAAAGCCACCCCTAGTGTGAAGTGTAAGCAAGTACTGAGTTAGAGATGAGGCATCCTGCTAGGCATATATATATGTTATATTATTGGCTGGCCCGCTCTTGGGTTTGAAATTTATTGACGGTTGTGTAGGCCTTCCTTGCTGCATCTTAACTGCACAGTAACTGCATCTTAACTGCACAGTAAATAAGCAGAATGCTGGACTTGATATGTTTATGTAAGGCAATAATTTTCAGTCTGAAAGGCAACATAGGCTAGCGTTCTAAAGGGCATATAGACAGAATGTGGAAGTTTAATAATAAAGTACTTCCCTGTCACTCTTCTGATTCTGTGCTGATTCCCTACTCTAACCCTGTATCACTGCATCTCAAGCAAGAAGTGATGAGGGCCTTGCACATGATAACTTAGTTTATTCAAGTGGATCACACACTAGTGGCATTTAATCAAGAGTTGAAGAAGAAACCTGTGGTGTTTGGAGAGCTCTTTACTTCATCTGTATAAAATTAGTAAAGGGGAACTACAGTATACACTAAGAATAAGTGGCTCTTAATTGGTATAACAGAAGAACTTTCCTTGGAGAGCTGTTGTCAGGTTTACTTTACTTTATTTTATATGTGATTGATCCCTCTTGTAGACCACTGCTAGTTTCATTTACAATCTGATAAAAACTATTGACCCATAGAAGCCATTCATAACTGTTAAAGCCTGTTGTTTTTTGTGTGGGAGTTTGACCTAGAGACAGACTTCAACAGAGGAATTAATACACAGAAAACTGCTGATCTAATGCACGACGTATAGAGTTAGATCTACCCAACTGTAATTTAAAAGACTCATACCAAGATGAGTCAAAGAGTTAAAGTGGAACTACCACCTGAACACAACTTTAGCTTAAATAACTCCCCATCTGGCGACTAGCTGCTTAGTAGTGCTAGTCACCATAATTATTACTATAACAAATAGATTTAGCCTTTTTTCTCAGGCTGACAGTATCATGGAACACGGACATCTTGCCATAATGACGTCCAAGAGCCTGCGCGGTCAGTCCCTTTTGGGGCCGGACGGCTACTAGCAACGCCTCCTAGACCCGGCTGGGACTGACAGCGCAAGCGCGGACGTCATTGTGGCAAGATGCCCACGTTCCTTGATACTGTCAGCCCGGGAAGAAAGCCTAAATCTATTTGTCAAGGTAATAATTCTGGCGACTAGCGCTACTAAGCAGCTAGTCTCCAGATGGGGAGTTATTTAAGCTAATGCTGTGTTCAGGTGGTAGTTCCGCTTTTAATAAATTTAGAGACTTATTCCTATGGCATAGTTCACCTTTAAGGGCATACCGGTAGTTGAAATAATCAGTGAAAAAGCTAAGTGTTTGTAGTTCTTTGTCAGACACACCCTGGGCTGGCAGGGGGTGAAGTTAGCTCTAACTGTACCCAACTGGCAACGGCGATGATTTTGATAGGGACCAGCCACAGCCCAATGATCCCACTCTCAACTTTTACCTTCTGCCACCTCTCCCTTTTGCCCTCCTCCCTCCCTACCCTTTGCCTCACTGGCTCACCATCCCACTCACTTCAGCACCTCCCCCTTAACTCGGGAGGTGATGTGGTGAAGGGGAGGGAGCACCCTGGCCCTTCACATATCGCCTCCCCTAGCTCCTCAAGTGTCTCTCTCTTCCCATTCTAATAATGACAGTCAACTTAACCCTCTGAATGCAGAAGGGGTATCCAATGCATTGGATACCTCTTTGACATTCAAAAGGTTAACCATACTATAGCCAGTAGATCCCAATGGTCCTGGTGAATTTTGCCCTCGTGATTTTCTACAAGAGAATAACCTCTTCAATCAGTCTTGGATTTGCAGTGGATTGATTTGCATTTAGTTGCATTCCTCTCTTGTCATTAAAGCGGAACTTTCACTTAGTATAAAGTCGCCCTCCAATAATTAAACATATAGCTTCATAATAGTTCTATTATATATCAGAAGTATCCGATTCTAAACTAATCCTTAATCTTCGGAGACCGGAAGCCAGGCATCAGCAGAACTTTAAAAAATTGAGATGTAATAGAACTATTATGAAGCTAGTCACCATATGCGTAATTATTGGAGGGCGACTTTATACAGTGTGAAAGTTCCGCTTTAAATGGTTAAGTAGACTTGTGCACCTGCCCGCTTCAGTTTGAAAAAACTGCCAGCAACTATCATGTCTGCCTCCATCAACATGAAATCCGAGATTGAAGATGTGATCTCTTGAACAAAGGCAAAATGGAAAAATTAATTGCAGCCATTACGATTTCCTGGCCATAATAATAATTAAGGTAATTGAGGGGGTTACTATTCAGAGGTGTTAATTCTCCTTTAATTAACCTTGCACATTTACCACTGGTAAAATTCTTTGGCCATTTGCTTAGAAGTCTCCAAGGAACTGCAATGATAAGCCTGTGAGGATTCTCTTGTAATGAATGCGTTAATCTAAACTTGCAAAATAGGCCTATTAGTTGTTCTTAGAGGACTACACTTTAGATATTACTAAAACAAAATGCCAGTGAAAATCCATTTTATAAAGCTTATGTCTGTTCTGAGTTAATGGAGAAGTTTAACATGCAGTTATTTTTTCTTATTCCATTTATGATCTAATATTAAATGAGTTATTTAATCAATGTTGTAACTGTTGTTACCAGCTAAAAATCCCTTGTGCTTTATGTTTTTGTTCACATCAGCAGAGTCAGAATACCGTAAAATTGAATCTTAAGAGGAATGGTTTTAATGGGAAGTATATATTTTTCATGCTAAAATTATCACTTCTTCAGTTACTTATGGATTCATTTACTACCAGAAAAATGAATAAACCTTGGCTTTCTGCCATTTTTTTTATTTGGCACTGCTGTATATCGTTGAAAACTGCAGTTATTTATTTCTTACCTTGAGAGATTGCCACTGTACATATATATGTGTATGTAGCAGTAAGTAAGCAGTATTTTAGAAGATCTTTAGAGTTTGATAGGCAGCCATTGGAGTGATTGGAGGTGGAGGGCAGGGACAAACCTAGGTAACAGTAAGGTAACTTGTGCTGCAGCATTCTATACTGATTGAAGTATGGTTTTGTGAGACAGGAGTACCCGAGAGAAGGATACAGTAGTCTATGTGTGATTGGATTAGTGCTCGTGTAGGAATTGTAGCTGTGGAGGAACAGAGGAAGGGACATATTTTTATGATGTTACACAGTAGAAAGCTGCAGGATTTGGCTATAGCATTTATATGAGGAGAAAATGTAGAGTAGCACCATGCTTCTGACACTGGATTTATGGCAGTGCCACTTAATGTCACATGGAAGGGCATTACTGGGCCAGGTCTAGGTGGGATGAGGAGTAGCTCAGTTTTTGACATGTTAAGTTTGTGATGACTATGAGGCATCCAGTCTGATGCAGCAAAGATCCAATTTGTGACTTTATATTGAGCATAGTGAGTCAGTCAAGGTGGAGATAAATAAAGCTGGGTGTCCTCTACATAAAGGTGATATTTGAGCCAGAATTATTTAAATAGTTCAGCAAGTGTTATTGTGTATATAGAGAACAAAAGATGTAATAGAACTGAATCTTGAGGAACACCGACAAAGAGGTGGCAGTGGAGACACTGAAGGATTAGTTAGTTAGATAAGAGGACAGCCAGTTCAAGGCTAAGTTACAGATGCTAAGGAGTAAATAATTTGGAGGAGAAAAGTATGATAAACTGAGAGATCAAGCAGGATAAGAATTGAATAGTGACCTTGTGATCTGGCAATGTGTAGATCAATTAGAACAGTGTCCAGGTCCGGATTTATAATAAGGCAGAGTAGGCATCTGCCTACAGGCACACCCCACAGAGGGGCGCCTGTCATTGAGATCAATTAGTTTTATATGATGCATCCGCATGTCTAAAGGTGCTGGAGTGCCGTCGGGGGTAGGTTGTGTGTGATGACTGAATGCACGGCACAGCCACGTATCAAGCTACTGCACGGAGGGGGGCTTATCCGGCTTGCCATTTAATATATTCTACCTTGTACCTCAATGTCTCAAACAAATAGTTAAACCCTGAATATGTGTGAAACAAACTAACAACAGAGGTGTGTTAACAACACTAGCCGACGCGCGTTTCCTCTGCATTTCTTCTGGGCAACTTTTTGCACTTTTTTTTTTTTGGGGGGGGGAGGGGGCGCTTCTGATTTCTGTGCCTACAGGCTCCTGAGATGTAAATCCAGCTCTGACAGTGTCTGTGGAGTGAGCAGTGAGAAAACCAGATTGTGATGGGTTGAGCAGTTTGTGTTCATTAAGGAAGTCAAGCAAGCGGGAGTAGGCAAGGTGTTCCAAAAGATTAGAGGTAAAAAGCAGAAGAGAAACCTGCCAATAGCTAGAGGATGTGTTGTTGTCAGGGGAATTGTTCTTGAGGATAGACATCGCTATGACATGTTTGCAGAGGCAACAGAGGAGTTAAATTACTATAAGTAGTATGGGAATTAGTGTGGGGGATAGGGACTGGATGAGGTGAGATGGAACTGGATTGAGTGTGCATGTAGTGGAGGGAGAACAGAATAACAGGTGACTGGTGAAAGAGTCCAGAGCACCAGGAGGGAAACAGTGGGGGATGGGAGGGTATTTACAAGGGGGATATTTTCCCAGATGGAATTTACCTTGGCTGTGAAGAAGTTGGCAACGTCTTCCATATGTATAGAGTTTGGGAGGGATTCGAAGGCAGTGGTTGGATTTATGTGTCAATAAGTTGTGAAAATTATTGGTTTTATGTGTCCGTGAGTTGTGAAAATTGTTATTTTAGCCTGGGGCAGAGAAGAGTTAAAGCAGAAAAGGAGGAATTTGCAGTGGAGAAAGTCTAGCAGTGAGCCTAACTTTCTCCAGAGTGGTTCAGCCATGATTTGTATTAACTGGGTTCGGCAGAAAGAGGTGCATGCAGTTTTGAAGAGGAAGACAGGACATAGTTGTACGTTTTGACAAGGCTGTTTTAGTGTGAATGGATGCAAGTCCTGTAGCCTGGGAGGACTGGAGAACAGAGATTGAGTGATGTGTGAAGTGGGGAGAGGAAGCGGGGATTGGAGCAGAAGTATGGGCAGTCCTGAATGTTACAAGTTGGTGATCGGATAGTGAAAAAGGGGAGATGTTAAAATGAGAGAGTGCACAGCCTCTAGTGAACACAAGGTCTAGCAGATGACCATATTTGTGAGTACTGGCAGCTGTCCACTGGTGTAGACCAAATGCATATGTTAGAGAGAGAATGTGGGCTGTCCAGGAGACCGAGATATCATCTACATGGCAGTTGATGTCCCCCAGAAGAAGTTAGGGTGTGCATGATGACAGGAAAAATGAAAGCCATGATTCAAAGTCAGCAAGGAAATTTGACAGTGTACATGTGGGAGTAGGTAGGCTATACGTAACCTCAACCTGTAGAGAGAGAAGAGCGAAAATACAGAAAACATGTGACTCAGAACAGGCAGAGTGAAGTGGGGCAGAAAGTGGTTTGTAACAGCAGTTTTTATAGAGTGGCAGTCCTTCACCTCCCCTTACATCCAGTTTGAGATAGGGGATTGCTGCCTCTAAAGTAGAAACAGACTAAGATAGCCAGGTTTCACTTAGAGCCAATAACTGTAAAGAGCAGGAGAGAAGGAGTTCATGCACAGTGTTAGATTTGTTAATAAGGGAGTGAACATTCCAGAGAGCACAGGGAAAAGACAGAAACTGTGACTGAAAACAGGGAAAGGTGATCAAGTTTGAATTGTTCCTATACTTACTGGAGTAAGAGGGTGTGTGCAAGGAAAGGGGACCAGAGTCTGGTGTAAAACTCCAGCTTCAAGTATCAGAAGAAGAGAGAGACACAGAAGATGAGGTGTTTTGTCTGCATGAGATTTCCCATTTGCATAAGGTGGGTGAATACCAGAGTGGAGAAAAGTGAAAAGTTGGTGTATAGAGGTGAGTTTGGATGAGGTCATTGAAGGAGAAATGGGAATGGACCATAGCGGATTCAGATGTTGTAGTGAGTGCAGATGGAGGGCTAAAGAAAAGGATAAAGATAAAGGGTGAGATGTTCAAAAAGTCATCAGAATGAGAAACTTGTCGAATAATGAGTTGGTGGTAAAAGAAGGACCATATTTTCAGAAGTAAATCCGTCACATTTGAAAATCCATCTAAAGAATTAAAAATGACGGTAAGAAGATCTCATTGAACATCGCCGTTAAAAATTCTGATCTTAAAAATTGTCTTTGATTTTGTCTTTGAAACAAAAATTTTCAAAGAAACAAAGACATTTTTTTGTCTTTGAAACGAAAAATTGCTTCTCATTACTTTCATTTTTCTTCTCCAAGTTTAGACCTTTCTTTATTATGTCGGGAAAAAATTACGTTAATCAGACAAAAAAATGATGATCAAATGAATATTTTTTTTCTGAAAATACCTTACATTATGACGGAAGATTAAACCACACCCACTTTTAAGACGGCTTTTTCCCTTTGACGGAGATGGCGGAATTGGATGCAAAAAATGACGGAAACCTGTCTGAGAATTGACGGATCATGGTGTAAGAACATTTTTATTCTGATTACAGACAATTTCAGTTACCAACACTTTCTGAACATCTCGCCCAAAGTGTCTGGCTATCTTAGGGTAGAATTTGTTCAATCCTGCCAGCAGTCAAACTACAACCTGCAAACTGATTGACCTGGACTGAGTGCTGTGTTTGCTTTTCCTTGCCTGAGAGAGAAAAAGGCATTTAATTTTACTTAACTGTGTTTGTTTTTACTGTTTCTGGCTGAATAAAAGCCTACCATTCTTATTAAACAAAGCTGGCTTCCATTCTCCTTTTCTGGTGAGATCCATTACTGGTCCGAAAACATATGGCTAATAAACATTCATTGTTTAAAGAGGAACTTTCAGATATTACTAAGACACCATGTATTCATTAAGAGCATGGCGACTAGCATGGAAATCCACGTCTTACCTTTAAAAAATAGCAGATTCTAAAGAAATCCTTGCAGTTTGGAGACCGGAACCCAAGCTACAGCCTAGACATCTTGTCCGCGCACCTGCACTGTCAGTCCCGGTCTCCTCGAGTAGTACTGCAGTGACCACAAGGTAACCGGAAGGGACTGACTGCACAGGTGCACAGACAGCACTAACCTGCCCGTCAGTTTCCAAACGGGAAGGATTTCTTTAGAATCTGCTTTTTTTAAAGGTAAGATGTGGATTTCCAAGCTAGGCGCCAGAGACTTGCACAGACATTTTGGAGGGCAGGGGCTCAAATGAAAAAAGGGCACTTCTCATAATTATTATTATTATTATTTTTTTTGTTAAAAGGGCACAAGGAGGGCACTTTGAACAAAAAGGGCAGGTGCTCAAGCCCCCCTTGGGGTCTATGTGTGCACTTGCCTGCCAGGCGCTTAATAAATGCATGGAGACTTGGTAATATCTGAACGTTCAGCTTTAACCTATTCTTCACTGCGAGTACTGACCATGTTCCTCATACTTGGACTACAGGTAGAAGATATTTGTCTGTACGTTTCTGTATGTGACGTTCACCAACAGCATTTTCTGCTTAGTTCTTTATTGCTCTTTGTTCTTAGGAGTGTTGTTATTTTTCTGTTTTTTTTTAAAGGTGTTTACCTAACGCATTAGAGTCTTCTCTAGCACAGAAGGGGTTTAAAGCCCTATTTATATTAGTGGAAATCTGGTGAATTTTTTTATTTCTTATGTTCCAGAATTACTCCATTTGAGGACGAGGACAAAGCTGGTATTACATTTATGTATACATTTCTTAAGGGCACAGCTAAGAGTGTAGGATATTAGCATTGCCCCTTTTCAGTATGACATTTTGAGACTGATGTAACTTTAAAAACTTTATCAGTCAAACTGCTATATAGGGGGACAAAAAAAAATTTCAAAATTCCAGTCAATGGAACTTTGATTATTATCTCCTTGAATGTTCTCCAGTGCATTAAAGTGATAGTAATATCTGGTTTTATGTAAGTGTTATATTGTAGAAATTAAAATATCGGTTCATTGATGTTAGTCTTGTGTTTGAGAGATATACGATTATAAACTTCCCCCCCTCCCTCCCCTTCCACAGACGTCAGCTGTCAAGCTCTCAGCATGAGACTTGTGTCTGCCGACTCAAGGCCGCACTTCAGCAGAGCCGAAATAGTGCTATGTAAAAAGAAATACTTAATTGGAACAGTCTACAAAGTGTGCCTGGTTTGCAAGCACACTTTGTAGACCATTCCAGTTAAATATTTACTTTTGCATAGCACCATTTCAGCACTGCTGAAGAGCTACCAGCCGGTCCCGGGACCAGGATCTCATGATATCAGCTGGAGGCTGACGTCTGTGGAAGGGGAGGGAGTGGGGGAGTTTATAATTGTATATCTCTCAAACTATAGAAGTTTGAGAGACAAGACTAATATCAATGAATGTATTTTTTTTATCTACAATATAAAACTTACATAAAACCAGACATTACTATAACTTTAAATCAATAAAACATCCAAAAATGGGAACACTCTAAATATCATTAGAACTCTCTAGCATCAAAATTATTGACAGAAAATGCTACTAATTTGTTGACCTGCTTGAGTTTGAGACAAACTGGCACGCAGCATCAAGGGTATTAGTATCCCTCCCCTGTTCAGGCACTCTAATGTTCAAGGAATCTCAGCTTATATAATATATACCCATGATGCAAATGGTATGCTTCAGAACTGCTCCTCTTTTCTTTCTGCATATAGCTCATAGTATGTTGATCTGTTTGATGTTTACAGCAACATTTAAATAATGTCATAAATTTTATTATAATTCATGATAATACAGATTCCCTCAGACTTGCTATTCTCTGTGCAGGGTAAGGTCATTATGTGGCAATCTACGCTTCTCCCTAGCTGGTGTACCAAACATTCTGGGTGGTCTAATATTACAGAGCCTAGACATGTTAGTTTCCTGGGCCTAGAACAAAGTTCTCATACAGATATATCGAGATATTATTTATCTGATGGAAGTTTGTTTTCATAGAGGATTGGCAACGTCTTTTCTGGAATTTATTTTTCTTCAATCTACAATCACTGTCCAAAAAGTAATTATCTTCAAACAAAAAGACGCTTCTATGATTTTTTTTTTTTTTTTTTGGCTAAAACAACTTAACCATTTTGTGTCAGAGGCAACCAGAGGTCCATAGATGTGGCTTCTGAGTCACCAAATGGGCCAGACACACTGTGTTTACAATTTGTTAAACCAATAGCCATCAGAGGGATACAATTTGGTTGATTAAGTACTGTAAAATCGTGGTTATATTACACACAATTTTGCCCTTTTTCACCATATGTGAATTGCGGTGTGTATTATACATGAGAGAAAAATATCAAATATACTTGCCTGCTTCCCTCATCCCTCCACCTACCTCAGTGCACTCCTATCTTCCCCTCCTTCTGCTCACCGCCTCTGGAGGCTTGTGGAATATCTACACAGCTGTCGGCATGCTTGCATTTGCCACCCGCTTCCCCCATTGCCCTGCAAGCGCCTGTGTTAATTCAATCTAATGGTAATGCCTTTTGAGGACCTGAAGGTCCCCACAGGGCACTAGCACAGATCCATTGCATAGATCTCTGCACAGTGGATCTACTGTAGTGCCCTGCGACAACCTTCAGGCCCTCAAAATACATTAAAATTAGTATGAATTAACAGAAGCGCACAGGGCAATGCAGGAAGGGGGCCTCCCGCTTTACACTTATCACAGATGCTTCCGGAGGAGGGTGAGTAGGGGAAGAGGAAAATGGACACACAACTTTTTTTTTTGTGTGAATCTTAGGTATAATTTACATGTACATATTATACACAGGTTAGTATTATACCTGAGATTTTATGGTAATCTAGCCTATTTATATTGCAACAGGATAATTAATGTTGGTCGTGGGGAAGTACTGGAGGGATGCATGAGGCTGCCATTTGTCCACCACTGCCCTGCAATACAATTTTTCATTGAAAATGTAGGGGCTTGATTCAGTGATCTGCACTAACATAAATAGGTGTTAATGGAGGTCTAAACTAAGCTATTCAATGACCTGTTACAAGAATAATAACAAACGTTTATTTTTGACAATGACCACTAAAAATAAACACGTAGTAGAAGTCATTCGAAAGCCATACTTAGTGAGCCACTCAATGATCTGCATTAACACTTAGCGTACATTAAGTGGATACATTTTCTGCCCTACATTTGACACCAGCAACTCACAAAGTCTGGAATCCACTAGATGCACTAAACCAATTTCTAAACACCTTACAAGCCCAAAACAAACCTCTAGCACATGATCGTTGAGGGGGAAAAAGGTAATAAATGCAAATTAACCATTTTCACACCAAAGAATCAGCACATTGAAAAGAAGCCACCACAAAACACCTGCACAGACTTCATAGAACCATTGAATCCTCAAATACCCGCACATATCACAAGAGTCACACCCGTAGCATTGCATGCACCTCTACCTGAAAGGATACAATATATACCCCCCCACACCTTCTAGTTTGCCTTTCTGCACTCTCCTACTTTCATCCTATCTCATCCTAACTCCCTCTTCCCTTAGTCCTTGCTCTCCTCCTTACAGTCCTGCTCCTCTCCCCATTCACCCCATCCCTCCACTCCTCTTCCTGCCATCTTTCCTACATGCTATATCCCTACTTGCTCTCCATTCTCTCTCTCGTATGTCATGCTTGCACTGACACTTTCTTACTCAATCCAACCACCAGTCTCTCACACACAATCACTCACATTGTATAAAAAAGTGTTTTGTGTATAAAACTAAATGGGCTGTAGGTGTCTGAAGGTGGATAAAGTGTGTGTGATATGTACAATAGTGAGTTATGTGCATGCTGCTCTCTTTCGTTGTGACTGCACTCTGTGCCTACACCCTGCGGTGTGGTTCAATTTCTACCTCCATGGCAGGCAAAATGTGACCTTTTTTTTTTCTTATGTGTTTGTATTAGACATTTCACTCGTCTTTTGCAGGGTTTTGAAACATCAATGGCTGTGGAGTGACTTCTTGGTGACAACAGTGCACGCTGCTATAAATTAGCGGTTTTCTTTTAATGTTATTGGATGCACAGTTTTAAACATACAGAATCTATGCATATGAAACGTCAATTAAGCTTAAAGGGATAGTAATACTTCGTTTTAACTTTATTTTATTTTGTAGGCATTAAAAAATATGAAGAATGATATAAGTCTTATCTCTCAAACCTTTATAGTTTAAGAGATATTCACAAGCAAAGTTTCCCCTCCTGCCCCTTTTTCCTAGTGTAAGCCATCTCTTCTCAGATGGAGAATCTGGTTGTAAGACCAGACAGATAACAGAAGGGGACAATCTTCATACAATGAAAACAATGAAATCCTTGCCCCCCTTGACAAGCTTTTCAGGTTTTTCCCTTATCTTAATTGAAGATTGTCCCTCTCTGCAGTCTACCTGGGCACCTCCCTTCTGCTCTGGCTGAAAGGTGTTACATCAGTAAAAGGGGCAGGAGGGGGATACTTTGTCATTGAATTACTCTTGAACTACAACTCTGACAGAATTGAAATAACACTCTCCAAAGTCCAAATACTATGATGATTAATTAGAGCTGCTTTTATTATGAAACATTACTATCCCTTTAACGTGTGTTGTTGGAGAACACAGGAACTAGCATTTAGCGTGTGTTATCTGGAAACTAAGAAGTTCCATTGAGTAGTACCACACTTCATATAGATTTAGCATGTGCTAACTATTTCAGGCGAAACTCTGGAATTAGCATAGATCATTGACTTGAGTTCCAGAACTATACAGTATGCACTATAGTGATATATTGTTATATATAAACTCTGATCCTCCCAGTGAGAGCCCTTCTTCCTCAAAATATCTAGTGCATTTTAACATGATCAAAAGAGAGAGTAGCTTACAGAAGTGTGCCAGACACATTGGTAAAGTAATAGTAATTGTTATGAAATCAATATTTATTTTGTAGGGTTTCCCTGCTGTGAAAAACAAGGATTCTCCCACTGCAAAGAGCTACATTATTCAAAGTTATTATTTGCTCAAGATTATTCTTCTCGCTTTCTGTGTTTGGAGGTAGAGTAAAAGTGATACCTTTATCTGCTAACTGAGTAGCTTTCAAGACAACTTAGGTTTCTTCAACAGACCTGTTTAGACATGCAAGGCGAAGAGACCTAATTTGTCTTGAGTGCTTGCCTTCCACTTTTACTCTACCAGAATCTTTATTGGGATTAATAAAACAGCACCACCTACTCATCACCTTTATAGAGGATTTTTTTTATTTTATTTAATACACTCAGTGCCAGAGAGGTATCTAGTGCATTGTGTTGCAATACATTGGATGCCTATCTGACTTTCAGAGTGTTAACCCCTTACAGCCCGAGGACATACACGTACGTCCCGAGCAGATGTCCCTTGTGGACAGAGGACATACATGTATGTCCTGGAAACCCAGGTCCCCTCACGGCTGCACACCGTTCGGGGACTCTAGATTCTTTTTAAAAAATAAAAAAAAATGTTCGGCAGGTGTTAAGTGCCGACTGCATGTGCGCGCGGCCGGTCACTAAGGGGTTAAAGATAAAGTAACTAACACAAGTTTGAGCTGTTTTTTTTCTCATTGGCAAGAGAGAGCTCCAGGTTACACAGAGGAATCATCTGTCATCAGAGGAGGTTGGAACAAGGCACTACATTGGGTAGGGAACAAACAAGGACTGACAGACTGCGGGCAGAGTTTTGCCGCAGCCTGTCCTGAAGTTATGTCAACTGCAGACTTTTAAAACTGAAAATCTCGATATAGCTTTCATTAAAAAAAAAAAAATACAGATTACATTGAGGCAAACTTTTATGGAAGTGAGAGATCCACTTTAAATCACCATACCATCATTTATGTAATATGACTAGTTTTCTTTTATATGTACAGTGGCATAACGATAGGGGTCTCAGGGGTTGCACCCGCGACTGGGCCCCTGAAGGTCCGGCCGCCCCCTGCAACCCCTCTGCCTGGCGCCCGCAATCTGCCTCTGGCGCTCTAGTAATGCAGAGCGCTGGGAGATGACATCATCTCACAGAGTTCTGCATTACAGAAGAGGACCATGCGGGAGCTCAACATGCTAACCCGTTTCTCCTGCCACTTCACTGGACCACCAGGGATTGGGAGGCGGAAGATGGGGGCATTGTGGAGGGCCAATGTGGTCGGGGGGTGGGGGGGCCCATGGCACTTCTTGCACCAAAGCCCGGAGGGTTCTAGTTACGTCTCTGTATATGTACCTGTAGTCCTCCAATGACTCATCAAATTCCTAGGTAACACCTAAAAATATCGCTGATTCCTAAGAGTTTTATATATTTTTTCTTCACCCGTGCATTTTTATTAATGGCTGGTCAGTGCTCACTGGATGTTATATATAAAGGTTAAATGAAGCAATTCTGGGGCAAACCAACTGTACTATAAGAGACACAACTTGTTGAAAAGTGGCACAACCCCACTAGTGTAGACTAATCAAAAGCTGGTGTTTGAAACTAGGCAAGGCCTTTGGTGCAGTCTTTTTGTGTAAACATTATATAGAAATTCACTGGCTTAGTTATTTAATTAACTCATCTATGAGGAAGCAGGGAGTTCATAAAGACATGGCCTTTTATGCACTCCCGAGGACAGGGTTGGAAAACACTGTTAGACCTTCAAGGGTGGATTGCCCAATTTATTGTGCAGAACAAAGGATACAATGTTTGGGGTGTATACAGCTTCTATAAAATCTTCAGAATACACTTATTCAAATACACCACCTCAGCTGCAACTTAGTGTTTTGAAGGAATCTGTGTTTTCTACAGTTCCTCAGTGAAATGTCTTTCAACATTCACCATAGCAGAGTATTCCAAGGTTCACCATATTTCAGAGATTTCTATTTATGAATATATTTATGCAGAGCTGTCTAATTTGAAACTTCACATAAGATGTTAAGGGTGAAGTGTAACCAGTGGGGTCTCCAGGGAGGGCCCAGGCCCCCCCTCCAGAGTGCCTGGCCCCCCTTGTGTCCCCTGCTCACTGCTGCCCAACTGGTGCCTGTGCCATTGATCCTTTGAGTGCCAGAAAGGTACACTCTACTGGCACTCAAAGGGTTAAACTTCTCTTCATTGAGTCTATTGAGACTCAATGAAGGGAAGCTTGTTGATGACTGCACATGCGTATGCAACCTTCAGGTCAGGGTACCATGCGTAGTAATATCCTCATGGCCTGCAGGGCACAGAGGGCACGGCGCGTGATGATGATGAACCTGTGGGGCACCAATAATAAAAAAAATCTGCTCATTGTGCTGCGCGCGCTCACCATCACTCATTGCCTCTATTCTGGCTAGTGCTACCACTCAACCGCAAATGAAGCTGAAGGTAGGGCAAGAAACTGGGAATCTGAAGTGCGAGTGACAATTGACAATGGATTATATGGGCACTGGGCAGTGTGGAGTTGGGCAATGGATGGACAGTGTGGACAAAGGATGGGCAATATGGGCAGTGTAGAGAATGGACAGCGTGGACAATGGATTATGTGGGCACTGGGCAGTGTGGAGGTGGGCATTGTGGAGTTGGTCAATGGGCAGTGTGGTCAATGGGCAGTGTGGTCAATGTGGACAGTGTGCAGTGTGGACAGTGTGCAGTGTGGACAGTGTGGACAATGGGCAGTGTGGACAATGGGCAGTGTGGGCAGTGGAGGTGGACAATTTGGGCAGTGTGGAGGTGGGCAGCGTGGACAATGGATAATGTAGCCATGGAAGTGGGCAGCGTGGACAATGGACAATGTGGGCAGCCTGGACAATGGATAATTTGTGCAGTGTGGCCAATGGACAGTGGTGGTGGGCAGTGTGGACTATGGACAGTGTGGCAATGAGCAGTGTGGATGATGGACAGTTTGGGCAGTGTGGAAGTGGGCAGTGTGGACAATGCGGACAGTGGAGGTGGGCAGTGTGGACAATTTGGGCAGATTGGAGATGGACAATTGACAATTTGGGCAGTTTGCTGGTGAACAGTGTGGAGGGTGGACAATGTGGGCAGTGTGGAGGATGGACAATGTGTGGATGGTGAACAGTGGACAGTGTGGAGGTGGGCATTTTGGGCAATGGACAATGTGGGCAGTGTGACCAATGGACAGTGTGAACAATGGACAGTGGAGGTGGGCAGTGTGGACAATGGACAATGTGTGGAGGGTAGACAGTGTGGTCGATGGAAAATTTGGGCAGTGTGGACAATGCACAGTTTGGGTAGTATGGACAATTTGGGTAGAGTGGAGGTGGGCAGTGTGGACAATGGACAATTTGGACAGTGTGGAGGTGGACGATGGACAATGTGGGAAGTGTGGGTGATGGACAATGTTGGGCAATGTGGGCGATGGACAATGTTGGGCAGTGTGGGCGATGGACAATGTTGGGCAGTGTAGAGGGTGGACAATGTTGGGCAGTGTGGGCGATGGACAATGTTGGGCAGTGTAGAGGGTGGTCAATGTTGGGCAGTGTGGAGGGTGGTCAGTGTTGGGCAGTGTGGAGGATGGACAATATGTGGAAGGTGGGCAGTGTGGACAATTTGGGCAGTGCGGCCAATGAAGGCAGTGTAGAGGTGGAAAATGTGTGTGCACATGGTATGGCTGAGGGCAGGGTGAACAGGATGTAGAGGAGGACAGGGTGTGCAGAAGGCAGGTTGGACAGGGTGTGGAGGAGGACAGTGTCTAGACTCCAGGGGCGGATTGCAGCTTGATACCAGCCCTGGGGATTTTTTTGAAAACTGGCCCACTAGCTGGTACTCCATTACATGTATGTATTTGTGTGTGTGTGTGTGTGTGTGTGTGTGTGTGTGTGTGTCTCTCTCTCTCTCCCCTGCCCTTTTCTCCACTCCTTCTCTCACTCCCAGTCATATTACTCCTTCTCTCTTTCTACCTACAGGTCCCTTGGCTGCCTCCTCCCCCTTTCTCCTTCAGTCTGTTTCATTCCCTCACCATTCCACAGTCCCCCTCCTTTCAACAAGTTAAAAATTCCAAAATTCCCACTGATTTATAAGAAGCTTTTATCCTCTTCAATGATATAGATATACAATGGGTTAAATGTCCCATTTAAATGTATGGGATTTTGTATTTGTCCCGATTTGGTACATATGGTTTACTGCTGAATGACTCAATTGCATCTGTTTTCAGTAAAAATGTATGTATATAGCTTGTTTCTACAGAAAGGGAGTGCAATGTATGGGATGATAGGGCCACTGTGGAGAAGATGATGAGCTACTATTGGGAGAGAGAGCAAAAGTGAGAGAGAGATTAACTCTTCAGAATTATTTGTACATCTATCCAGCATACTGAGTTTTAAATATATTTGTATTACTACTTGCCTAATTACTTTGCTTTGCTAGCTGATATGTGTGTTTTTGTTACTGGGTGCCGGTCCCCATGCTGCCGATATGAGAGCAACTTCTCCTTTTCGAAACAAATATCAGAAAGCACTTTAGCATGACCTGAGGACCATAAATTATCACTACTGAAAGGACTGCACTATGACTTGCCTACCCCTTCTCCTCCCTCATTGTGGGGTGACTGCTGCCTAAGGTCAGGTACCGAAGCAGAGGCATAACTAGAAGCCACGGGGGCCTGGTGCAAGAATTGCCATGGGCCCCCCCGACCACATTGGCCCTCTCAACCACATTGGCCAACTTCACATTGCCCCCATCTCCACATTGCCCCCATCTCCACATTGCCCCTTCCACAATGCCCCTCAATCTCCACATTGCCGCTTCCACAATGTCCCTCAGTCTCCACATTGCTCCTTCCACAATGTCCCTCAATCTCCACATTTCCCCTTCCACGATGCCCCACAATCTCCACATTGCCCCTTCCACAATGCCCCCAATCTCCACATTGCCATTTTCACATTGCCCCCCAATCTCCACCTTGCCCCTTCCACAATGCCCCACAATCTCCACATTTCCCCTTCCACATTGCCCCCCAATCTCCACAATGACCCTAAATCTCCTACCTCCCTTGTGGTCCATTGGCAGAGGATAGGTCTGTGCCTCACTTTTGCACAGACCTTTTCTCCTGTGTAGTTCTGTTCAATAATGCAGAGTGCTGGGAGATTATGTAATCTCCCAGCGCTCTGCATTACGAGAGTGACGGTCTGCTGGAGGGAATACTGATCCGGCCACAGCGCTCTGCATTTCTTAATTGCGGGAGTAAGACGATGGGTTTGCAGGTAGCGGCCGGGCCCCTGGAGTGACAGGCCTGGTTGCAGGTGCGACCCCTATAGTTACACCACTGTACCAAAGAGTTCAAGATAAATTGTAAGGGAAGTTGCACATACATATTTTGTACAGAAGTGACAACTTATGAAGCAGAATTACTTGGAGGGGAATGTAGAGTGTGTACTATTTCCCTCATGCAAAGCACTGCTCATGCTGCTCTGTAAACTCTCTAACCACCCGCGACATCTTAACTCTTTGAGTGCCAAAGTCAAAGAGCAATCCAATGTGGATACCTCTCTGGTACTCAAAGGATTAATCTACTGTGTAGTGAAGTTACATAAGCAATAAAGTAAATAGTTGTAGAACCTAAAACAAACCCTGTGGCAGCCTCCACTCCATTCCAGCTGATTGGACAGTTAGCGTCAACCGGAGATGACACAGCAGCGCAGCAGAAACAGTGATCATCCAGTTACTGTCACCTGAACCATCTATCCAGTTGTAAGAGAACTCCTTCACACTTCCCCTGCTCTTGGTCTCGGCTCATAAGCCACGGCTTCTTCACTCATGTCAATCCCTCAAATATAAACAGCATAGATCAAACAGTGATACCGGCCCATGATTGTGTGGCCCACAAGAAAAGTACTTAATAACTTTTATTTGAAAAAGAACCATATGTGCTCAGTGAACATAGATGATGATCAGTATTTACCAGTCTACCAATGTGCTATAATGTGTGTACACACATAACCATTGGCGTGAATGCCATTATTTTAGGTGTAGGATGTTGACATTTATCATTAAAGGTGCCCCCCTATTTTTTCCTCTGGCTCCATGTGTGCCCCCCCTCCCGAATAAAATTCCTAGAGTCACCGCTGAGAGTATCATGAGAACGCTTTGGAGAACTTTGAAATAAACTACTATTAAAGGGATAGTATTGCTCGTAGCCCTTAAAAAACATTAAAAATTATATGTCTTATGGTTTGGGAGATATTGGCAAGTAAAGTTCCCTTTTCCTGGCTCTTTTAGCCAAGTCTGCCATCTAGTGGACAGATTTGGAATCCGGGCCACAGATCAGCCGGCAACTCTTTAGCAGTGCCGAGATCATGATCTTTAAAAAGAACTACTTCATTGGAACTGTCTACAAAGTGTGCCTGGCTTGCAAGCACACTTTGTAGACCATTCCAATGAAGAAATTCTTTTTAAAGATAGTGATCTCTGCACTGCTGAAAAGCCACGGCTGGTCCGTGGACCGGATTCCAAATCTGAAGGCTTGAGCAGTGAAGTCACTCCAGGGGAAACTTTACTTGCTAATATCTCCCAAACTATAAAGGTTTGGGAGATGAGACATATCATTTTAATTTTCTTTAAAGGCCACAATATAAAATAAAATTATTTTCAAGCAATACTATCCCTTTAAGTAGCTTAATATTAGCCTGGTTATTAACCCTTTGAGTGCCAGAGGGGTACGCAACACATTGCAAAGCAATGCATTGCGTACCCCTCTGGCACTCAAAGGGTTAACTTGACTGCTGGCATTTACAATTACAGCATATAGGTGAGCCTCCAGTATAATTTGCTAATGAATCTACCCTGCCTTTGAATAACTAATTCTTAGTGCATTTCTCTTATTGACCAAACCAAAGTATTTGCATCACATCACCAAAACAATTTGCCATTATATTGAACCTTAGAGCATCTCCCCTTGGTGTCCATACAGTTCACTTGGTGTCCAGGCAAATCACAGGGGGAGATACTCAAATCCAATTTCTGTGTGATTCTATGGAGCCTTTGCAGTAAGGCCACTGTAACTTGAAAGAGAGGCTTTTTTAAAAAGCGGAACGTTCACCAGATTAACATAGCACAGCAAATGATAATTACATTAGCGATATGCACAGACTTCATTTTATTTTCAAGAATAATTGCTGCATTAATGAAAAATAGAACCTTTTATGCAGGCAGGTACTGGCTGGGATCTTGCTGTAGGCGTTCTCTGCTCCTGTGCTGTCCCTTCCAGTGCCTTTCGGCACAAAGGCTTCCAACTCACCAATCATGGAGCTGAAGGGAACGCATGCAGAGATGCTGGCTCTGCAAGATGTCTGCGCTGTTCTCCGCTGTCTATCTGCTTAAAGGGTTCTATTTTTCGTTAATGCAGCAATTATTCTTGAAAATAAAACTAAGTCTGTACATATCGCTAATGTAATTATCATTTGCAGGACTATGTTAATCTGGTGAAAATTCCTCTTTAATAACACTGAAACTGGAAAGTTTCACTAGAAAGTTTAACTTTTTCTTTTCACACCTTAGTGCTTAAAGGGATCGTAATGTTTCACAAAAAAAAACAGCTCCAATTAATCTTCATAGTATTTGGGCCATGGAGAGTGCTATTTCATTACTGTCAGAGTTGTGGTTCAAGAGTAATTGAAGGATAAAATCTCCCCCTCCCGCCCCTTTTACCTAGTGTAAGCCATCTCTTCTCAGATGTGGAATCTGGATGCTAGACCAGACAGATAACAGTAGGGGACAATCTTCTTCCTAAGAGAACAATGAAAGCCCTGCCCCCCTTGACAAGTTTTTCAGCTTTTTCCCTTATCTTAAATGAAGATTGTCCCTCTCTGCTATCTACCTGGACACTCCCTTCTGCTCTAGCTGAGCAGTGTTACATCAGTAAAAGGGGCGGGAGCGGGATACTTTATCATTCAATTACTCTTGAACTACAACTCTGACAGTATTGAAATAACACTCTCCAAGGTCCAAATACTATGATGACTAATTAGAGCTGCTTTTATTAAGAAATATTACTATACCTTTAATGCCCTGGTAGCTATTCTGTTTTATTTTATGGGACATGTTAGCTACTGACTACAGTCCTGTGTAGAATATGATGGCAACAGCTCCATCACTGTTGCAGTGTGAACTGTAATAACTTTTGAATAAAGTAACTTACAGCAGTAGGTGTAGCCTTTTCTAATCGGCGCAAAATCCCTTTATTATATAGTTTTGTGCTTTATTAGAATTTACAGATTCTTTACATTAGAGGATTTCCATGTCTTACCTTTGATCTATGGGCTATATATAAAGAAAAGTAAAAGGAGCATGTTGTAATGCCTCATAATAAAGACATGGTTGTTCATCTGATATTATTACCTACTTAACATATGAATGCTATCAAGATCCTTGACAGTTTGTATTCCCTTAAATATTTAATTAGCTTACTAGATAGACAAGGTTTCAGTTACTTCAATTAGAGACACACACACGCTGCATTGGCCTCCCAGTAGAAGAGATCCAGCTAGTTGGAAGATTATGCATTTCCAATAATTAATACAGTGAGTGTGGTATTATAATGTAAAGATACAAGTATATCAAAGGATTTGTCTCCCTATGGTGTTTGTGCGCACTTGATTCTGTTTGAGTTTCTTCTAAGAGGTTCAATGGTTAAGTGGGAAAAAATGGATTGAAATACATGAATAATAGTGAAAACATGGTGGAAATTTTTAGTTGTGTAAATCTAAGGGACTGTTAACCCTTTGAGTGCCAGAGAGGTACCCAACACATTGAAGTGCATTGGATGTCTCTCTGGCACTCAAAGGGTTAATTGCCTTGCCAAATAACAAAAATACTCAAAACAAACTAAATGAACAATGTGTTGTGCACACTCTCATCCTTCAAGAGTTAATGAGAAGCTGAACAGAGCCTAAAGTTAGAATGTTCAAGAATAAAGGTACAAATAAATATTTCAAGCATTTGTTCCTTGCAAGTCAGAGGGATTAAGATGGTGGACAAGGAACTAAGAGGGAGATTTATAGACCTGGCATTATGAAAAGCAAATGGAGTAAAAGTTGCCTAAAACTGAATTCGGCATTTAAAAATTAACCTGCAGCAGTTTGGGAAACCTTAAAGGGGATGTATCACCCCATTACAACTTAGTCTGAATAGTTACATTATATCGCGAATGTGCTACCCTCCATCTATCCAGCCTCCTCCGATGACAGAGGCTTTCTGTCTGTAAGCTGGAACACTCTCATTGGCAGAGATCGATATCTAGCCAATGAGAGCACTCCAGTTTACAGGCAGAAAGCATCCGTCATCTGAGGAGGCTGGATAGAGGGAGGGTAGCAGAGGCAGAGTGACAGACTGAGGTTACAGGTCAGGAAACCGCAGTCTGTGGGGAAGTGTTTATTCCTTAATTTTCGACCAACTAGAGCTTTAAAAAAAGAAATTAATAAACTTTTGCACACATTCGCTATATAATATAACTATTCAGGCTAACTTGTATAGGTGTGACACTAATGAATGCTTATGGTTTTAAAGCGGAACTACCACCCTTCAAAAATGTTGTCCCATATAATTCCCTATCTGGTGACTAGCTGCTCAGTAGCGCTAGTCTCCAGATTTCTTACCACGTTGATGAGAATGAGACACTACACTGGGACTGAGAGGCAGGATGGAGCGCAGACATCTTTCCATAGTGACGCCTGCGCTGTCAGTCCCTTTTGGAGCTGAACGGCTCCTAGCAACGCCTCCTAAAGCCGGCTGGGACTGACAGAGCAGGAGCACAGACGTCACTATGGAAAGATGTCTGCGCTCCGTCCTGCCTCTCAGCCCCAGAGTAGTGTCTCATTCTCATCAAAGCGGTAAGAAATCTGGTGACTAGCACTACTGAGCAGCTAGTCGCCAGATAGGGAATTATATGGGACAACATTTGTGAAGGGTGGTAGTCCCGCTTTAAAACCATAAGCATTCATTAGTGGAACATACAAAAATACACTCCAGGACAATAGACTGACATTTAGTTTATTTTAATTTCAATTAAAAACTATATTTTTAATTCTGGTTAAGATCTTTTCACCACGTTAATGGATATCCAGAGACTAATGGGATCTTTTGAAAGTATAGGCTCTGATTAAATAATGCATGAAATTTGTGTCCACATGAATACACCAAATATTGACATGTGACAGCACTGGTGCTTAAAAATGCTTAGAAGTGAAATAATGAGTTTTATTCCCTTGAAAGCTAGTGAGGTCCCCATCGCATTGCTTTGCAATGCGTGGCTACCTCTTTAGCACTCAAAGAGTTAAAAGCACAAAATCAGTGGAAAATTGTATTTGTCCTTGAGAGCAGTTGGTTTGCCTTTTGTACCTAAGGCCCTTAGTTTTCGTGTATGTCCCTTATTTTCCAGTGGATTATAAATTGGGTGGCACTGATTCTCTTTATCCTATATTCTTATCCTTACTGTTCTCTTCTATTATCATCTATCTGTGAAAAATTATACATACTCATCCTATATAATAATTTGCTAAGATGTTTGTCAGAAGCCATCATGCGCTGTAGAGACTGCCCGAATGCACAGAATGCTGGGAGTTGTGTGCTGGGAGCATTCTGTGCTTTCGGGTAGTCTCTACAGTGCATGACTGGGTTGGCGGCAGGACGCAGAGCAGGACCGGACTTTTAACATGATCCGGACCTTGGCCCGTGTACACGTGCTTTTACACTAGTACGATCATATTTTAACTAAAGAGTATATCTGATGCTGGTACAATGCAGCCAGTACTGGCCAGGCCTTATACCTTGGATCAAAGCCAGAAATGGACTCTGCATGTTCATATAAGTTCCTCAGTATAGTTCATATAATGGTACATTGTGCATCAGTCATTTTCCTGAACATCAGAGTTAGTGTAAACAGACCAGAAATCAACTGAACTTGCTCTGTTATTTTCATGTTTAGCCAAAGGTTCAAGGCAATTACTAACAATACCGTCAGGTTTCCAGCATTGACTGCAATGTGGGTGAATGGACTACAGTTATTTTTACCTGTATATCATTATCCAGGATTCTTGGCTGCAAGGCAGGCCAGTGATATATGATTAAATGTGATGATGTGTGTATTTGTTGGTTAGTTTTTGTTTAATATGCTCTCTCTAAAGACAATTGTAATCACAGGGTTTTTTTGTTTGCAGTACTCATATATATTTGACCAGTTGTTTCATCCATTATTGCTTTAAAGGGATAGTAATGTCTTAATTATATAAAAAGTAATATTGTAGAGCATCAAATATGCAATTCCCATCTCTCAAACCTTTATGGTTTGAGAGATAGAGCGTTCTAAAGTTCCTCCCTCCCCTTCTCCTGACGTCCGCTGTAAGCTGACAGCAGGATTTCCTGGTCCGGGGACCGACAGATGGCTCTTCAGCAGAGACGCAATAGCGCAGTTTAAAAAGAAATAATTAATTGGAACTGTCTACAAAGTGTGCTTTACAGCTGACATCAGGGAAGAGGGGATATTAGAACACCCTATCTCTCAAACCATAAAGATTTGAGAGAGAGAGAGGAATTGCATTGATGGATTTCTTATTTTATGGTCTACAATATAACTTTTTATATAATTAAGACATTATTATCCCTTTAAGGCTCATAATGCATTGCATAGCCCATTAAATAGATAGTATTACATATAAATGATGTCAATCTGTAGTAAACTCTTTAGGGAAAACGACTGATTCCAGTCACTCTCTAGCAGTCTTTCTGTTATATCCGCTCCCTCATTCAAAAGAAGCTGACTCTGGTCACTGGCCACAGAGCTCAACCCTCTATAGTAACACAACTTGACATTCAGACAAAGGGGGTTATTTCCCTCGTCTGAATATTTCTACTCATCTGAATGCTTTTGTGGATCCTAAAACTACTGCAAAAGTTATTGATATTGTTAGGACTCTGTGAAAGTGTTCAAATGAGAGAAATACTGTATCTCCCTCGGTCTAAGCATTTTGTGGGGTTACCAGAGCAATTGGCGCTCCATGGGTGGTATCTTGTAAAGCAGTCAGCTTCTTCTAAATGAAGGAGCTGACATAACTGAAAAAAGAGAGATGGGGATATTTTAAATAAAGATTACAATCAGTCTAGAATGTTTTAGAGAAAGTCATTGGAATTAGACATGCTTTAAAATATTTTGCTAGAAATGTCAGGCCATACTATTTCTAACCATTTCTAACTGCAAGATTTTTTTCACTTTATATTAATTGCCAAATGTGCACAGGCAGGCATTTAGAACATTTGTTATGCCCACTTTAATGTTCTTTTCTCTTTATTCTGGCAGTATACATGTAGTGGTTTATTGTTTAGATGTCAATCAGAAATTGCTTAGACTAGAATTATTGTGTTGTTACATTAATAGAGGAGTTTCCCTGACTTTCCTTATAAGCGTAAACTAGATGTGAGTGGCATGTGCCAGCTGATTATCCATGTACCCTTATCAAAATGTTTTTAACTTTTGGAAATATACCATAATTTTCTCTCAGTGAATTTGAAGATATTATGAGCATGTTTATGTAAATATTATTTTAAGGCAAGATATGTAATGTAGTCTCAACTTATTTTTTCTGAAGTTCCAGACAGAAAGATTATTTAAATCCGGGATGGACAAGGTAAGGCCCTCCTGCTGTGGCTTTAATACAACTCCCAGCCATTGGCTGGTGAGGATGATAGGAACTGTACTCCATCAAACGCTGGAGGCTCTCATGTTGCCCATCTCTGATTTAAAGAAGCAATAAACATTTTTGTGCAGAAAAATATACATAATTTAGGGCTTTTCCTGCTGAGTTAAACAAAGGTACTCCAACTGCTGAGAGATGCATATTTCCAGAGTCAATACAGTCTAAACTCTTGTTTTATTTTAATATAAATAGTGCCCTCTAGTGGTCAGATTTTAATACCAGTTCTCTTGTATTCAATGGGAGTAGTGATTGACACATTTATTCACAGAATGTGAATGAAACTGCTCAGTCATGCTGTCAGTTATATGGTTCAGGAAGTGATCACACTGACACTTCCTGACAATCTGAACTGTTATAGCATTTGATTAAAAAAAATGACAACTTACCCCCTTTCCCAATCCATGCTCACGCCACACACTCTGATATGCCCATTGTTGAGAGAGATTTAATTCAACTTAAACTGTCGCAGGGTGTCTGTGTTACTTTTCCTTTGTTAGAGCTTTAAAGGGAATTTATCACTACTCTACAAGTTAGCCTTAATAGCTAGATTATATAGTGAATATGTGTAAAACTGTATTGATTTAATTGTTTAAATTGCTATTTGGATGATATTGAAGCAAAAATATTGCCCTGCGTCCTACTTCCGGACAGACTGCGGTTACCTGCTCTATACCGCAGTCTGTCACTCTGCCTCTGCTCCCCTCCCTCTAACCAGCCTTCTCTGATGACGGAGGATTTCTGCCTGTAAGCTGGAGCGCTCTCATTGTCCAGAGATCGCTCCAGCTTACAGGCAGAAAGCCTCCATCATCAGAGGAGGCTGGATAGAGGGAAGGGAGCAGAGTAAGAGTCACAGACTGCTGTACAGAGCAGTTGATCGCAGTCTGTCCAGAAGTAGGTAAAGGGCAGCATTTATTTCTTCAATTTCGGCCAAATAGAGATTTAAACAATGAAATCAATACAGTTTTACACATATTCGCTATATAAGCTAACTATTAAGGCTAACAATAACAATGCGCACCTACAAAACTACGTGAGAATACAAAAATGAGAGAATAGTGTGTAATGAGTCCAAAAAAACTATAGTCCTCTTTGTAATAAGTCAGCTAGTCTCAGGGATGCAGCACCGGTCTTGTCCTAAGCAATAAGAGAAATGGGGGAGGGGGAGGGAGAAGCACAAAAACTTTCTGAAAGTAGCCTCTGAGATTGTGATCTCAGAATAAATATAACAAATATACGTACAAAATTCCCCTGACGAAGTGAGATCTACTCACGAAATGCGTAGGGAAATAAAAGACTTTTGACCTATAACTCTGGTTTATTGTCTATTTAGCCAGGTCGGGCTTCACATATTTTTCTCCAAGAAACTTTCAGGTGAGTGCGATTCCTCTAGGGCTGCAACAACTAATCGATGTTATCGATAAAAATCGATTATGAGAATCGTTGTCAACAATTCTCATAATCGATTAGTTGCAGCCCCAGACTCAATATGTATCCTCCAGATTATTTGGGTCAACCCGCTCCTAACGCACCCGCCGTCCACCGCACTGTGAGGCACTGAGGCCTCACACTATTACTGGCAAGATCCATCTGCCCGCATCATCACGCGCCCCTGCGGGCCGTGATGACATACATACAGAGAGGAGGAAGAGGGCAGACGCACCGGAAGAGAAGCGCTTGCTGCTGGACTCTGGCAGCAAGCGCTTCTCTTCCGGTGCCTCTGCCCTCTTCCTCTTCTCTGTATGTATGTCATCACGGCCCGCAGGGGCACGTGATGATGCGGGCGGGCAGGAGGGAACTCAGAGGCAGCCAACCGATTACCCCCTAGCACACCAACTCGCCAAGTAAACGCATCAAGAAGAGTGCAGAAGAGACAAAGAGAGCGACAGAGTGCCAGTCTAGACAGAGAAAGAGAGGTACAAAGGGGAGAAAGAAGTACATGGGGAGAATGAGAGGTGCAGGGGGGAGAAAGAGACACAAGGGGGGGAGAAAGAAGTACATGGGGAAGGAAAAAGTACATGGGGAAGGAAAAAGTACATGGGGGAAGGAAGAAGTACATGGGGAAGGAAGAAGTACAAAGGGGAAGGAAGAAGTACATGGGGAAGGAAGAGAGGCACAAGGGGGGTAGAAAGAAGTACATGGGGAAGGAAGAAGTACAAGGGGGAAGAAGGAGAGGCACAAGGGGGTAGAAAGAAGTACATGGGGAAGGAAGAGAGGCTCAAGGGGGAGAAAGAGGCACAAGGGGGGAGAAAGAAGTACATTGGGGAGAAAGAGAGGCACAAGGAGGAGAAAGAAGTACAAGGGGGGAGAAATAGAGGTGCAAGGGGGAGAAAGGTGCATAGACCCCATAGTAAAATAATAACAATGACATGTTAATGTGTAAAGTTTTTTATTCTGCTGTTTGTTTTTAACATTCACTTTGTTCATGAAATCATTTTAACTAATGAAAAATTAGCATATTGCTTTTTTTTATCCGATTAATCGAAAAAATAATCGGGCAACTAATCGATTATCAAAATAATCGTTAGTTGCAGCCCTAGATTCCTCCTGGGGGGTCTTTTTGGGTGGATGCTCATTCCGTTACCGTGTTACCCTTAGAAGAAGTTCTGCGTATCTTTTAGGATATTGCATAGAGAACATTTAACAATATCGCCATTATCAGTGCGATCTACTAACTGTAGAGGGAACAGATCCTACAATCAAACCTGATTAGATTTCTGTGGGCATTCCTAACAAGAATTTATCTTGTACGTATATGTGTTATATTTATTCTGATATCACGATCACAGAGGCTACTCTCAGGAAGTTTTTGCGCTTCTCTATCCCCCCACTTAACTATTAAGGCTAACTTGTATAGGGTTGATAGATTCCCTTTAATCTTAGGCTTAAAGGGACTGTAATGTCCCAAAAAGAAAATCTCCAGTTTTGTAGACTTTTAAAAAAATAAATAAATATGCTCCAAACCCGAACTCTCAA
The DNA here is from genome assembly GCA_037306005.1 of Rhinophrynus dorsalis. Lineage (NCBI taxonomy): Eukaryota > Metazoa > Chordata > Amphibia > Anura > Rhinophrynidae > Rhinophrynus > Rhinophrynus dorsalis. The sequence continues at coordinate 143,039,724 of CM074725.1, read as the reverse complement.
ACTGCTATGGTTTGAGAGATATAGGGATTCAAAGTTCGCCTCTCTCTCCCTTTCTCCTGACGTCAGCATCTAGCTGACAATAGGAGATCCCAGTCAGGGGACCAGCAGGCTGCTCTGTAGCAGAGCTGAGATTGCGTTATCTGTAAAGAATTAATTCATTGGAAATGTCAACAAAGTATGCTTGCAAACCAGGCACACTTTGTAGATCTTTCCAGTGAATGAATTCTTTATAAAGAACGCAATCTCGGCTCTGCTGCAAAGCCTCCTCGAGTCGTACGACTCGATTCTTCTGCTGTCAGCTTTATAGCTGACATCAGGAGAAGGGGAGGGAGGGTTTGAGAGATAGGGTTTTGTTTTTTTTTGTTTTGTTTTTGAAGTCTACAAAACTGGACTTTTTTTTTGGCACATTACTGTCCCTTTAATTGGGAACAAAGCTCTGTTGAGCAACTGGCACATATGTGACTCAAGACAAAGGAAACCGTGAGTTTATGGGAGACCTTATTGTTATTACGGAAGAAACTGAGAGAAATCATATCTGAGGGACTCCAATTCCACAATATAAACAGAATAAGTAGAGTTGAGTGCTCTATATACTGTGTATAATAAAATGTTGAAATTAGAAAAATGCCTAATTGCCCCCATTTCCAGTTGCTGCTTTAGGATATTATTATTATTATTATTATTTATTTATATAGCGCCAACTAATTCCGCAGCGCTGTACAATTGGGGAATAGACATACAGAGGTATTAAATAGTACAATCAGATGTGGAGAACAGGAGGATCAGAGGGCCCTGCTCGTGAGAGCTTACAGTCCAGAGGATAGTGATACATGGTACCATTATCCCTGCTTTTTGTGGAAATAACAATTGATGTCACTGTTAGGGATGAAACATTTTAATAAAAGGAACAGGAAATTTGACTTTGCAGAATATGTGAACTTGAAAGACATGTTTACTATCACTTTAAGGCAGGTATGCCTTTGTAATGTGCTGCAACAGTACAAACATTGAAAGTCTGAATCCTTTTCAGAAAGATCTGTGCTGAATTGTAAAAGGGAGACATTACAGGAGGTGTGGCACGTTTGACATGATTGAACTGAAGTCAGCACATTGGATTCTTAAATAATATATTACTTTGAGGGGCCAGTAGATACAATGGCTGCTGCCCAAGGCTCATTAAATCAAACCCTCCTTTGCTTCCCTCTTTGCTATCTTATGGGACGAGCTGCCAGTCTCAATAGTTATAGTAAATCTCACTATTAGAAAGCAACATAGTAAATAAATAATGATGATACTTTAAAAAGGTTTTTCAAGATAAACAATTTTGATGCTTGCTTAACAACTAAGCCCCTTTAATGGCAATTGTTGATTTCTTACAGGAAGATAAAAGTCTAATTAATTACTAAACTAGAAATGTTAATTGATACAGAGTTCATAGTTGTATGTAGATTGCTATTGGCTCAGAGTTCACACCTTGCAACACTGTCTTAAAGCCTCATCAACCATAAATTTCATGAAGAAGGAATTTTATTTCCTACGGTAATTAAACACATTTTGCTTCCATGCATGCATTTTCTAAAATTAACGCTCTTGTTCTCACTAATATTTCACTGTCTCTAATTGGTTTGAAACATGTGGAAAGTTGAAAATGAATTGATTTACATTTTTTTCTTCAAAGAAATGTTTTAACTTCAATTTGAAATAGCCTATTTTTTCAAAACTGGAGTATACAAATCTTGTCTTCAAGAATTGTTAACATGATATAGTAGGTTTTATGGTACCCAACAGATCAAGGATATACTTTATTATTACTATCCCCCATATTATAGATATTTGCAAAATAATTTAATAGCCCCAAAGCTCAAACTAAGCACATGAGGACCGTTTCAGTAAAATAATAATTTTTCACTAATGCGATCTCGGCTCAGCTGCAGAGCCGCAAGCTTGTTGTACAACAGACTTCCCCTGCAGTCAGTACAACTCTGACTTCAGGGAAGGGGGAGGGAGGGGGGAACGTTGCCTTCAGTTATCTCTCAAACCTTTATGAACCTGTGGGCTATTAAATTATTTTGCAAATATCTACAATATGGGGGATAGTAATAATAAAGTATTACTATCCCTTTAAACAATAATGTATTTCCAAATGACAAGCCTGCTTCAGTGACAAGTGATTGGGGAATTTTTTGTACCCTCCTGGCAGGGCAGGCGCCACCTATAGGCGAGGTAGGCACTCTATTAGCTGTTATTGGCTTATTAGCTGCTTTTATACTTGTGCCTACAAGTTTAAGTTTAAGTCTCTGCACAATGTCTACTCCTAAAGAAGCAAAGGGAGAGAAATCAAAAGTACCTGACACAGCCAAAGAAGAAGTCGGCTCCTAAATTCAAAAGCTATAATGGTTATGCTCAAAAACTATCTGTATCTGACCCAGCAAATCTTTGTGCAGACTGTCTAAAGAAGGCAATTGGAAGTGAGGTACTGGTGCAATTTCAAGATTTCATCAAATGGATGAAAACCTCCATGCAGGTGACTTTTTCATTTATACAAGAATCTGCATGCAAAAGACCAAGGGAATCTGATCCTGACAAGGGTCCCTCTAGATGGCAAGATGAGGATGAAGCAAGTTTTCTTGAAGTTTGATCAGGTGCCTCTTCTGCTGAAGAAGGAGAACTCACTGACGAAGCAGGCAGCTTCAGCATTGATCGCATGAACAGCCTAGTAAGGGGTATGAGAAAATCATTGGGACTGTCTGAAGTACAAAAGGATCTTAATATAATGGATACAGCCTTTGTAAGCCACAAGAAATCTAGCCCCCAGATCCCAATACATAGTTCCATTCAGGGCATTATTACCATTAAGTGGAAACAGTCTTACAAGCGTTGCTCTGTCGCTAAAAGGTTCCAATGCATGTATCCTTTTGCAGAGGAAGATACATCCACCTGGTTCATACCACCTAAAGTTGACATGGCCATGGCCCAGACAACACGGAGAACTACCATACTCCTCGAGGATGGGACTACGTTAAGAGACGCAATGGATAAACGAGCTGATCATGCGCTTAAAAAACAATTCAACATTGTTGGCCAAAACCTCAAGACAGTGATAGCCATGGCATCTGTATTTCGTACTCTCCGTATATGGTTAACAGATATAGAAGAAAAATAGAATCATCGGTATCTAGAGCAGACTTGACTTGACTACTATTAAGGATGCCAATAATTATTCATGTGATGCATCCTTGGATAATATACGTCTACTTGCAAGGGCGTCACCATTATCCGTGACAGCCAGGCGTGCATTATGAATCAAGTCTTGGGAGGCCGATCCATCTTCTAAGAACAGATTGATCTCTCTACTGTTTGCTGGTACCAAACTATTTGGTGACCAGCTTGAAGACATCATTAGAAAGTCCTCTGGGGGCAAAAGTCCTTTTTTGCCCCAGGGCAAATGATCCAGAAGCCCTGCTAGAACCAGCCAATATTAAAATCAGTACTTTCGAGAAGCACGTCGATACCAGCCAGGACGAAAATATGACCAAAGGAGACGTGGTCCTCCACAGCCTCAAAGGTCTGGAAATTGCAGTGATAGTAAAGAAGGGGTATTCACTGGAATTCAGAACTGTCCCAACAACAGCAACATCTGTTGTGAAAAATAGAACCAAGAGATTACAGATGAAGCAAGCTCTGCAGACCTTAATCCACAACAGAGTGATAGAGGAAGTTCCCAAGCATCAGAGATTCAGGGGCTTCTTTTCCAATCGTTTATCTCTTTTAAAGCCTACAGGGGACTTGTGTCTTATCCTGGACCTGAAGAAACTGAACAAACTATTGAGGATACGTCATTTGAAAATGGAAACAATAGCATCAACCTTGAAGCTAATACAGCCCCTATCCTTCCTTACCAGAATAAACCTGACTGAAGCTTACTATCACATTCTAATACAGGAAAAGCACAGGAAATTCCTAAGATTCCACATCTTCGGTCAGAACTATCAATATTGGACCCTCCCATTTGGGCTGGTCTCTGCTCCTCGGGTCTTTACCAAAGTCATGGCCGCCGCCATGGCAGCTCTCAGGAAACTTCATCAGGTCAAAGTCATTCTGTATCTGGACGATCTCCTAATTGTGGAAAACCCATACCAACAGTCAGTCAAAAGTACCACCACTTGCATCACACTTCTTCAGAATCTAGGATGGTTGGTCAAAATTCACTCTACTACCATCTCAAAATCTGTTATTCATCAGGATCAATTTCAACACCAGAAGAAACCTAGCAACTCTTTCACAAGACAGACAACTGCGAATCAAGACCAAGGTAATATCATTTTTATAAAAGAAATTTCACAGCCTGACATATTTCCAGAGACTTCTAGGACACCTTTCATCTACAGTACAAGTTCTACCTTGGGCCAAGGTTCACTCCTGCTTGACACAAGCCAATTATCTGACATATTACAAAATCCGGTCAACCTCCATCAGAAAATTCCGCTAATCGGCCCACCAAGGCAAGAAGTACTTTGGTAGACCCATCAAACAAACCTCTCCAAAGGTTGGACTCTAACAGAACCAACTTGGAATACTCTGTACACAGATGCCAGCAACACTGGTTGGGGAGGGATCTGGAACAATCAGACTATTCAGGGATCCTGGTCCAGCCAGGAATCAAGACTACATAACCAACTGGAACTACTAGCTGTTTGGAAATCCCTACGTTACTTCAAGCAGAGAATACAGGGATCTGCAGTCCTCATAAGGTCAGAAAACACCTTGGCAGTCCAGTACCTGCTAAATCAAGGGGGAATAAGAAGTCCTCAGCCAAACAAACTAACACTAAAAATTCTTTACTGGGCAGAGAAACACCTCTTGACCTTATCAGCAAACTTCCTTTCTGGCCAGCTAAATGTCCAGATGGATTTTCTAAGTCGTCACAATCAACCCGGGATAATGGAGTCTGAACAGGAAGGTGATCCAGACCGTAACAGAAAGCTTGGGAATACCATCAGTAGATCTCATGGCAACACATCTGAACAACCAGTGCCCGGTGTACATATCAAGATGGTACTAACCACAGGCTCAGGAGCAGGATGTGCTCCGGATCCCTTGGACCTTTCCTCTAGCCTACATCTTTCTACCTCTTCCACTGATGATGGAAGTGGTAAGAAAAATAAGGAGACAAATCTGAGGTCATCCTGATAGCTCCAGATTGGCCTCGAAAACCATGGTATTCAGATCTGCTCCAAATGTCAGTCAAACATCCCATAAGCCTGCCATACACACCAGACCTTCTCACTCAGAGACTACTTCTACATCCCAATCCAGCATTCTTCCATCTCATGGCTTGGAGGCTGAGCGGCAGTCGTTGAGTCTGCAGGGCATTTCAGAATCTGCCATTGACACAATCTTAACAGGACAAAAACCTTCATCTACAAAAATCTGTTATAGGGTTTGGTCCACATTTCACAGATGGTGTTCAGCAAATAACTTGGACAGTTCTTCCATCTCTACACACAATCCTAGACTTCCTGCAATCAGGATTCCAGAAGAGCCTAAAACTTGCATCATTAAAAGTACAACTTTCTGCTCTATTAGCAATCCTGGCAACACCATTTGCAGAAAATTATCTCATCAAGAGATATTTGACTTCTATCTCAAAAATTAAGCCTACAATCAGAGAAACTATTCCCTGTGGGATTTAAATCTTGTCCTTCAACAACTGTCATCTTACCTGTATTTCGAACCCTTGCAAGAGATATGTGAAACATCTGACCTTGAAGACTGCATTCTTAAAGGCCATTACATCGGCGAGGAGGTTGAGTGAGCTTCAGGCCTTAATCTGTGTTCCTCCCTTTCTTGTATTTCACCAAGATAAGGTTTTGCTTCGGACAAAGGCCTCATTCCGCTCAAAAGTTATCTCCCAATTCCACCTGAACCAGGAGATGGTGTTGCCCTGCTTCTGCCCAAATCCTTCTCAGGAATTAGAGAAATTACTTCCTAATTTAGATCTGGTCCTCTGTCTGAAGATTTACTTGGACAGAACTAAGCCCAATAGGAAAACAGATTCAGTATTTTTACATTTCTGTGGCAAATTTAAAGGCTCAGCAGCATCCAAGCCATCTATTGCACTTTGGATTAGAGACTGCATCAGACTAGCTTATGAATCAGCTGCTATGGAGCCACTTCAGGGCATTAAGGCTCACTCTACCAGAGCCATGTCCACTTCATGGGCACAGAAAGCCACAGCATCTCCGGAGGAAATTTGCAAGGCAGCAGCCTGGTCCTCTGTGTCAACCTTCGTTAGGAACTACAGACTGGACCTTCATGCTTCAGCTGATGCAAAGTTCGGTCGGAAGGTGCTTGAAGCAGCCCTTCCCCATCTGAACTCCTGCTTTCCCACCCTAGTAACATCTGGGTTACTGCTCTGTAAGTCCCACTGTAAGCCGTGGATCGGACACAGAGGAAAAGGTAATATTTACTCACCGATATTTTCTTAATCTCTGTGTCCTTCCACGGCAACCCTCCCGGTTGTTTATCTTGGTATATGTATCGTTCAGCTGCATAAGTGGCTTACATTTTGACCTATTATGGCATTGCTGTATGCTAAACTATAACCTATGGTATCTTTTCTAGCTTGGACAACTGTATAACTATACAAGGGAGGTAGCAGAGCACACTTATAGAATTTTGCATTGGTCCTACCAGCTGGAAGGCAGAGCCAATTACCCACTGTATGCCGTGGAAGGACACAGAGGAAAAACAAATATCGGTGAGTAAATTTCACCTTTTTACCTCTCAAAAGTGTCCCTGAATAAAGTTATCCTTAAGCTTCCAAGACTGACGGCCAGGTTACTGCAGCCTGTGCACCTGCTCCATCAGTCTCTTCTGGAGCCGTTCGGGCCGTTGCAATGCCAATGAAGGTTGACGGGGACTGACAGCGCAGGGGCGCATTCAAGATGTCCGCAGTGATGCCTGGCTGCCGGTCTTGGAAGCTTAAGGATAACTTTATTCAGGGGCTCTTTTGAGAGGTAAACTAATGATTATTAAGCTAGTCGCCACCTGCCTAAGTATTGCAGGGCGACTTTAGTTGAGGTGGTAGTTCCTCTTTAAGGAGAGTATCCTGATACCTGTGTGGGGACAGGTTTGTAATTCCCACATGCGCATGAGGTTTGGGGTGAAACTCTAACCCATTTGAATTGTCTGTATTGTTCTGACAATTTTATTGAATGCTCTGTACCATTTGGGTGCCCTCTTTCTTTTGTTTTGAGTGTTTATTATTTTGTTAAGACTTCTCTTGTTAACTACAAAACAGAGCAGAATATAATCTAAGTTTATTGGTTGCTATGTAATTTATAATGTCTACTACTGTGATATTATCGGGTTATCTGATCACGGTATATGAATACAAAACAAGCATATCCTTTGCAAGTCAACAGGTTTGTTAACTCTTATTTATCTATTCCACTGTAAAGAGTAAGCTGCTGCTTGGCAGAAAATGATAAATGTTTTAGCAAAACATGTGGAAGCAAATTTCCTTTCATCTCCTTTAATATGTCAAATGTAGTTGTTTCGGGTTTAGAAGAAAAGCCACTCACTTTCTTTTGTTCTTTGCTTTGTGTTTTGGATTAAAAAAATCTTGGATAATTATTTTAAATTGGCTGAAGCACCCATTTGAAGAAAGAATAAGAATATTTATAATTAATTTTCAATTAATATTCATTTACACTAACATAGATTGTCAGTATACATATTAATTTAATATGGTGTCTTGATTTTTTTTTTTTTTTTTTCAAAATGTAACCTTTTCGGCATAGTTAGCAAATAGAAAGTGACTTGCTGTCTCATGTCATTTAGTGAAACCAAAATACTAGTGCAGGTTTTCTATGACACTGGTTCATATGACAAGGTTAGGTAGGAAGGAAATTTCAGGACCCCCAAACTCCATCCAGTGCAGGCTTTCTAAGAGGTCCTGGAGTTCCTTTAAAGGGATAGTAATACTTCGTTTTAACTTTATTTTATTTTGTAGGCATTAAAAAAACATGAAGAATGATATAAGGCTTATCTCTCAAACCTTTATGGTTTATGAGATATTCACAAGCAAAGTTTCCCCCTCCCGCCCTTTTTACCTACTGTAAACAATCTCTTCTCAGATGTGGAATGCAGTCCATAGACTGGACAGATAACAGAAGGGGACACTCTTATTCCTTTGAAAACAATGAAATCCCTGCCCCCCTTGACAAGTGTTTCAGCTTTTTCCCTTATCTTAATTGAAGATTGTCCCTCTCTGCAGTCTACCTGGGCAGCTCCCTTCTGCCCTGGCTGAAAAGTGTTACATCAGTAAAAGGGGCGGGAGGGGGACACTTTGCTTGTGAATATCTCTTAAACCATAAAGGTTTGGGAGATAAGACTTATATCATTATTTATGTTTTTTTAATGCCTACAAAATAAAATAAAGTTAAAACGAAGTATTACTATCCCTTTAACCCTGGCCCTCAAGGGTGTAATAGGCCAGAATTTAGACATTACATTGTGGAAGGCCAGTCAAAATGGCCAAACCACTGGTTAACAAACTTGCGTGCAAGCCGGGCAGTCCCTAATCTTTGCAGTGGTGTAAATTGTGCCATGTACCAGAGTCGAGCTAACCTAGTATAAAGCAAGTGTGTAAGTATTTTTTATTGTGCTCTTGTCCTCCTCCCTGCATTACTGTGCTCAGGAAGCAAGAAAGGGAAGGAACTGAAAAATGTTATATATGGCACATTGTGAGTTACAGATCTAAATCATGTGTGCGCACTCCGCTTCTTTGATACGTCAATGGGGTAATATTCACAACCAAAAAATTCTCTCCCATAGAGTAGTAGTAAACTGCCCTGGCTATCTACATTATGCAGTGCTCTGTATGGCGACTTTTATTTGTTCCCTCCAATATTTCATAGTAAGTTTGTGGAAATGGTTAAATAATAATATCAAAGTATTTTCCAGGAAGGATACATTGAGATTGTCTCTTGTTTTCAAGTAAGTCCTAGGGGTATAGATATTATTAACCAATTTAATAGTACTCATTTTATCAACCTCAGAAGGATGAAAGGCTGTTGACCCTGCTAGGACTAGAACCTGCGACCCTGAGGTTTCTACAGATTCGACAGCTGGTGTATTAACCAACTGAGCTATCACACCAACATATAATATATAATAGGTGAGCAATATAAATATATATAATGATACAAAGTAATTGTAAAAATAAATGAACAAGCTGCTCTAAAACTCCTATCTAAATCAAGAGCGAAAAAGTTAGTAAAAAAGAGTGAGTTCCATAGAAAATCAAATAATACAATAAAGTGCAATATGATAATATACAATTTATCAAATAATACAATGTATAAATATCTCACAATATCGATACTTACAGTTCCATAAGAAGGATTGGTCAAATACGTGATTGGCACACCCTCTGTTATACGAGAGACAAATGTACATGACACAGATATCATAGCGTGATCTGTGTTTATAAATTCATATGTATAAATATATACAGCATCCTATATATACAGCCTTTTCATAAACAAATTCCAAATGGACAAATAATTAAGATAGAGTCACAAGATAATATAACAGAGGTTCTTCCGTAATATTCCAAAGATAACTTGTAAATCTGAGAGAAAACTTCAGGAAATCACACGTGTAGAGTCAAATCAATACATCTCAGAACTCACTTGTCTAGAGTAATGCTTGACTGATTGAGATGGTCAAGTCAAGCTAATAGCGTGTGAGTTAATTATTACAGCTGCCCACACTCAGCAAACCACGGGTCTCCACAAATTCCCACACAGTACATCAAGGGTGAATAGCAATCTTAAGTACTCACGTTTGGATCCTTGCCTGGGAAATGGACTCCATTTTCCCAGGGCTTAAAGAGCTTGTGGGGAGAAATTAGGACCTCCCGCACTCGGTCAGTCTGTGGTTAATCAAACAGATGGATATCCCAGAAAGGTGATTCATCTTTTTCAATGGAAAGAACTATATCCATAAGTGTTGAGACAATTCCGGGTAGTTTATTAGTATAAGAACATAATAAAATAATATAATAATTCTATATAATAATTCGCTAGGATATTTGTCAGAAGCGGTCATGTGCGAGAGTTCCAGCAGTCTCTGCTGCACATAATTGCATCACGTGAGTGAGGTGACGCAAGACCGAATCACGTGGAGCAGTGAGGTAGCGGCCTCTTAACCCTTTGAGTGCCAGAGGGGTATGCAATGCATTGCAAAGCAAAGCAATGCGTTGCATACCCCCCTGGCACTCAAAGGCTTAACATTACCCAGACCATACAGGCTTTTACACTAGTATATAATAAAAGACTGTATCTCATGGTTCCGTATATAAAAGCTCAACGAGTTTCAAAACAAAATGTGTTTTCCTCAGGAGCTGGAATATGGTATCAACAGCATCTCACCAGCATGCCTTTTTTTTTGTTAAATGCACTATGGGTGATTTGATTTCCCACAGCATAGCAGCACTAAAGGAAATGTCTGCCTTGCATTGTGACACTGTGGAAGTAATGCAACTGCCACCTTAATGATTGCCTGGCTATTATCATAGCAGAAAGAAGTGGGCCATCACGGTTATGGACTCACCAACTTTAAGACCTTAAGCCACTAACTGTTGTTGGACTAGTTTCTTTCATCTTTAGCCAGCTGCAAAGTTCCCCCCTCCCTCCTCCTTCCCTGCAGTCAGCGTTGTATCTGACTGCAGGGGAAGCCTGTCGTACAACAGGCTTGCGGCTCTGCAGCAGAGCCAAGATTGTGTTTGTAAAAAATAATTATTTAACTGAAACGGTCTTCTACGTGTGCTAGCAAACCAAGCACACATAGAAGACCGTTTCAGTGAAATAATTATTTTTTTACTAACGCAATCTCTGTTCTGCTGCAGAGCCGGCTGATGCAAATAAGACCGGATATCTCTGCAGTCAGCTACAACGCTGACTTGAGGGAAGGGGGAACTTTGTGTGCGGTTATCTCTCAAACCATAAAGGTTTGAGAGATGACACTGGGGACAATTAAATTATTTTTAACATGGCTACAATATGGGGATTAGTAATATTTGAGTATCACTATCCCTTTAAAATGCTGAAAGTATAATACTTTAGGCAGTCAGTTGCTTTAGAGTATGCGGAGCTAATCTCAATATTTTCTCACCCCGTTTGCCATTTGAATGAAGATTTGCCTAAAAACGGAGCAAAACATGAAATGTTGTTTTATATTGTCTCTGTGTAATATATTGATAAAGGCATTCCTATATTGGTGGGGAGCACCAGATAGCCCTGGGGCAACATGCGGCCCAGTATAACAAGAAGAGGTGATATTTTTCTTCTACCACATCAAACACCCGCAGAGGAGGGCTGGCAACTTGTGGCCTGGGGGCAAGTATGATCAAGTGTCCCATTTCTATTATCATTTGAGCCTACTGTCTCAGCCCACCCCTGTTGTGAAGTGATACCACAAATCTCACAATTTAAAGGGGGCCACACTTGTGATACTATGGAGCTTACATCTGAAATGGAGCTACAATAGTGATACCACAGAGCTTACAATTTAAGTAAAGCTACACTAGTGATACCATAGAACTTACAAGGGAAATGGGTTATGCTATTAGTGTAGCTCTGTTTGGATTTTAGCTCTGCAGTATCACTTTCCTAACTCCATCTCAGTTGTAAGCTTTGTGGTATCACTAGTCTAGCTCTATTTACAGCAACAAGTGGGAGATTGAGTGAGGCAGTGGCCTACAGGCCCAGACATATGACTGGTCTGGGGGACAATTTTCCCCCATGCCTCCAAGGCCAGCCCTCCCCTGCGCACCCTGTTTTCACCCAAAAAGTACACCTCTATTTACACTTATACTGTTCCTTCACCCCTTGGAGGCTAGAGAGGATCTCCATTGCATTCCACAGCAATGCCATAGAGTCCTCTGTAGGATTCAAGAGGTTAAAGTGTTAGTAATGTCTATATTGTATAAACGGTAATATTGTAGCTATTATACAATGGAATTAAACAACCCAGTCTATCTCTCAAACCTTTATGGTTTGAGAGATATAGAAGGCTAAAGTTTCCCGCTCCCTCCGCTTTCCCTGCTGTCAGCTGTAAATCTGACAGCAGAAGATTATTCGTCCGACTTGAGGCAGCTCTTCAGCAGAGCCAAAATAGCAAAATGTAAAAAGAAATACTTTTGTCGGAACGGTCCATAAATTGTGCCTGGTTTGTAAGTCGTTCCAGTTAAGTATTTCTTTTTACATTTTGCTATTTCGGCTCTGCTTAAGAGCCACTTGCTTGTCCCGGGACCAGGATATCCTGACTTCGGCTTACAGCTGACATCAGGAAAAGCGGAGAGAGCAGGGAACCTTAGCCTTTTATATCTCTCAAACCATAGAGTTTGGAGAGATGGGACTGGGATTGTTTAATTTTATTTTATAATAGCTGCAATATTAGAGTTTATAAAATATAGACATTACTAACACTTTATGTTTTTCAACCACTAGTTAACAAATTGTATTTTTAATGGGTGGTCATTTTATCCATAACTTTCAGTCCTTTTGTTGTTTTGAAGCCATCCAAGGGGTTAATCTATTTTTTCAACTGCTGCACACAGATTGTATCCTTTAATCTGTGGCTCTTTGACCCTTTATTTTATTTGTGTCCTTTACTGACATTTTAGTGGCATTGCAAGCCACATATAAGATTATTGGGTTGAATCTTTTTCCCTGTGTCTGTTCTAAAAATAATATAACCAGTTGCTATTAATGAAAAGGATGCAGATACTTGTTTGTATCCTCACACACTAAATGTATTTGCCATTTCAGAAATTCAAATTTTTTTTTTCTGACTTGAACTGCTGAAGTGGTAGTTGACAGTGGTGTTTTTTCAAACACATTTAATCTGTTCTAATCTCTCTGTAAGACTCTTAGTAATGTACCAATTTGAACTCATGCTGTGGTAACAGCAGGGGATGGACCATACAGCAGGTATTTTTCAGTGTCTATGGAGCCCACTCCATCCTACTTCTACTTCTGTGATTAACTTTAAAAGGATGTAATTGCTTAATGTGCTCTGAAATGTCTGCTTTAAAAATACAAAAATGTAAATATTTGGCATTTAATCATAATTAACACCAAAGATGATTAATTCTCAGTCATTTGGCTTATCTTTTAAAATCTTCATATCCCGATGCTTTCATAAAATAAAATTGAAAAAATTGTTCTGTAATAAAGTAAACATGATCCATAATAAGTCTCCTTTGAGCAAATGTTTGGAGTCAAACAAACCTTGCTACCCAGGTTTACATTTCGAGTTAAATCAGGGGGTGCTAATTTACTGTATGTTTACATATATTATCTTATCAGATTGGGTGCTAGAGAGGTCTCCAACTCATTGCTTTGAATTGCATAGATACCTATTTTTTAGCCTCTATTAATATGGTATCCTTGCGCTAACACCCTGACGCACGTCAAAACAGGAAGAAGAGAATGTATTCATGAACAAATCTCTATAACAAATCAACACATTGTTTTATAATCCCAGATAGCAACAGTCTTTGATTCAATCTAATTTAAATGGATAGTAATGTATCACAAAAACAGCAGCTCCAATTAATCTTCATAGCAACTGAGCCATAGAGAGTGTTATTTCAATACGGTCAGTTGTAGTTCAAGAGTAATTGAATGATAAAGTTTCCCCCTCCTGCCCCTTTTAACTAGTGTAAGCCTCCACTCCTCAGATGTGGGATCCGGTCCATAGACCAGACAGCTCACATCAAGGGTCAACATTCTACTGTGAGAACAATGAAAACCCTGCCCCCCTTGACAGGTTTTTCAGCTTTTTCCTTTGTCTTAATTGAAGACTGTCCCTCTCTGCAATCTACCTGGACACTCCCTGCTGGTCTAAGCTGAGCAGTGTTACATCAGTAAAAGGGGCGGGATGGGGATACATTATCATTCAATTACTCTTGAACTACAACTCTGACAGAACTGAAATAACACTCTCCAAGGACCAAACACTATGATGATTAATTAGAGCTGCTTTTATTATGAAACATTACTATCCCTTTAAAGTCTTTTAGTGGACAGAGTCCAGTATCCATGAGTTCTGCATAGTTACATGTAAGTTCTAAGTAAGCAATACAGACTAATCCTATATTTGTACAATCCAATAGTGTAGATATGCAGTTTTTCAGTCCCATACATCTGCTGTTGATCTTCCAGGTTTATGTGAAGACATAAAAAAGAACAGTGCAAAGCAGCACTTTAAATATGATACATCTTAAATTTCCATTTATTAGTCACAAAGAATGAAACATTTACAGTGAATATTATAAGGGACAAAAGATTCTAATAAAAAGTAGTATATACATTCAGTGCACCGAATACTGTTGGATATATACAATCCCCCTGAAAATTGTATGTGCTGAGACATATATGGTGGTGCTTTAAAGGGATAGTAATACTTAAAAATTACTAATCCCAATATTGTAGTACTAAAAAAAAGAAACTAATTGCCCCCCGTGACATCTCTCAAACCTTTATGGTTTGAGAGATATTCACTTGCAAATTTCCCCTCCCTCTCCTTTCCCTGAAGTCAGCGTTGTAGCTGACTGCAGGAGAAGTCTGTCGTACGACCATCCGGTGGCTCTGCAGCAGAGCCGAGATCGCGTTAATAAAAAAGAAATCATTCACGTAAAAGGTCTTCCATGTGTGCTTGCAAACTTTGCGAGTGAATATCTCTCAAACCATAAAGGTTTGAGAGATGTCACTGGGGGCAATTAATTTCTTTTTTTAGTACTACAATATTGGGATTAGTAATTCTTCAGTATTACTATTCCTTTAATCGCAGTCCATTATGTGGTACAACTGTGTAGGCGTATTTGAAAATATAAATGTCTAATCCATTCAAAAGTTATAAGACTATGCAAATAGCATTTTAAGTGGATCTATCACCCTATAAAAGTGTGTGTTAAATGTTAGGTTATATAGCGACTAGATGGATTTCTTTATTCATTTTTTTTAACCCTATATGGCCAAAAATTTAATGTTTAAAGAGTGCACTTCTGGACAGACTGCAGTTACCTGCTCTGTACCGCAGTCTGTCACTCCCCTCCCTCTATTCAACCTCCGACGAGGACGGAGGCTTTCTGTCTGTAAGCTGGAGCAATCTCATTGGCAGAGATCGATATCTAGCCAATAAAATCGCTCCAGCTTACAGGCAGAAAGCCTCCATCGGAGGAGGCTGCATAGAGGGAGGGGTGCAGAGGAAAAGTGATAGACTGCTGTACAGAGCAGATAACTGCAGTCTGTCCAGAAGTGCACTCTTTAAACACATTTTTGGCCAAATAGGGTTAAAACTAAATAACCTAACATTTAATACACACTTCTTTAGAGGTGATAGATCTCCTTTAACATAGAACTGTTAATGAAAGGGATAGTAACCTCGAAACAAAAGTACATGCAAACTCATAGGTACAATTAAAACATACTTACTTCCCTCATTCCCATCTCCCAAACCATTATGGTTTGAGAGATGTAATAAAATAAAGGACTCCGCTTCCTCCCACTTCTCATGCGTCCGCTGTATAGCGGACATCTTGAGTTCCTGCTTTTGGGACCAGAAGGAGGCTCTTCAGGAGCACTGTCATCGAGATGTATAACTATAATTATCTCATCGGTGTGGTCTACAACGTGTGCCTGGCTTGCTAGCACTCTTTGTAGACCATTCCAATGAAGTAATTATAGTTATACATCCCAATGTCTGCACTCCTGAAGAGCCGCCTAAAGTCGGTCGATAGGATTCTGCCTCTGACAGCTTTATAGCTTGTCAGGCAGAAATGGGAGGGAAGGGAGACCTTTATTTAATATATCTCAAACCATAACGGTTTGAGAGATGGGAATTAGGGCAGTAAGTATGTTTTAATTGTACCTATAAATTCTCATGTACTTTTTTTGAGGTTACTATCCCTTTAAACTTTCCTATGGCATCCATGTTTCTGTAATTATCCTAAACTCCTGATATGCAATTAAGTGTTTTCCTTGATGCACAGTGATAAACAGACCCCTCAGTGTTTATATCAGTCCTATGTGCATGGAGAGCGACATCTGCAGTAATCTGGAACTTCACTGTCAAAATGCTCTATTCTCTGTAGTAATTATAGTCAAAGATGGTGACATGTTTAGATTATAATGAATTCTATTTCGAAACTATAAATAGCCTTTTTCAATCTATATACATGTAGATAAGTGTGTCATAGGTCAAAATAAATACATATTTAAATGACTTACAGCTCTCAGTTCAATTACTAGTAAAATTCATAATTTAACTTTTTTCATTTTTTGTAGGAATAACAAATATATTAATCCAGTTTGTGTAGTTTCACATTATTGTGCTAATGATACCGTACCACAATAATATTGTCTTGAACCCACTAAAATCTAGATGAACTATAAAATACATTTCAGTATAACAAATTTACGCTTGATCAGTTGTTGACAAGCTGCTCTTACAGTCTGCAGCCGATGTCCTTTGACCTGCTCTGAGCGTCAGCAGCATTCTTATTAATTGTGTGAAAATTGGGCTTGGCAAAGCAAAAGGTTCACGTTAACACAGGAAAAATTATTTACATTAATTTATTTCTATAAATAATCTTATAAAGTATGCCTGTAAGAGAAAACAGTAGTCCGACTGACCTCATTGGACGAAAAATAAACTTTATAGTACATTGGCAGTATACAGGAATAACAGTAATTCTGCAACAGAAATCAAAACAATGTTAACACTTTTGAGCTTTTGTAAGAGAAGTTATTTTATCTGATAGAGCAAAAACATATCCTATTCACTTATAGGAGACCTATCAGTTCTCTAGTTGGGTTTTAGTTCAAAGGAAAACCATAATTGTTGGAATTTTTGTTAATTCACTTGCTTAAAGGGATAGTAATACTTTATTACTAATCCCTATAACAAAGTACTACTTAAAAAAAAAAGTATTGCCCCCAGTGTCATCTCTCAAACCTTTATGGTTTGAGAGATGAACACTTCTAAAGTTGCCCTCTCTCTCCCCCTTCCCCGAAGTCAGCATTCTAGCTGACTGAAAGGAAGAGAGTCGTACGACTTTCAGGCGGCTCTCCAGCACAGCCGCAATCACGTTAATAAAAAAAAAAAAACTTTCACTGAAATGGTCTTCTACGTGTGCTTGGCTTGCAAGCACACTTAGAAGACCGATTTAGTGAAAGTTTTTTTTTTAGTTAATGCGATCGCGGCTCTGCTGCAGAGCTGCCTGATGATCTATGACTGGATTTCCCTGAGTCAGCTAGAATGCTGACTACGGGGAAGGGGGAGGGAGAGAGCAACTTTAGAAGTGATCATCTCTCAAACCATAAAGGTTTGAGAGATGACACTGGGGGCAATACATTTTTTTAAGTAGTACTTTGCTATAGGGATTAGTAATACTTAAGTATTACTATCCCTTTAACAGAGGCAGTTTACCTAGGTAGGAACCCATACAACAACCCCGTCTGTTTGTTTGTTTGTCTGTCTTTTTTCAATTGATTGTAGTTGGATACCAACAGTTGAAGTCTTCATTTTGTTTACAGTGCCTTACAATCTATAATAGCCAATATACAATCTGAATCTGAAAGACATGGTATTAGTTAGTTCTCAGCCAATGCCACATTACTTTTCAGTGCAATGCAAGAAGAGTATTCGTTTGCAAACAACCAGAATTTTTTTTTTTTTTTTTTTGGGGAGGGGAGGAGATTTGAATTATTTAATTACTAAGGAATCTCTGGACTCCCAAATTAATTTCTAGTAGCCGACATACCAATGAGACATTTTTTTTTTTTTTTTTTTAAGTGATACCTTCGTCGGCTAACTGAGTAGCTTAGGAGACAAGCTTTCAAGACAATGTATGTCTCTTCTTCAAGAATACTTAGAATGAAGGCTGAACACAAAATACACTCATACAAATTATTTTTACATTGAAATTCCACTGCAAGTAAAATTCTTATCTCCCTTATCAGTATAATTTTGCTGGAGCTTAAATGGATTATAATGTAATTAATCATCACAGCATTTGGGCCCTGGAGAGTGCCATTCCAATTCTATCATAGTTGTAGTTCAATAGTAATTGAATGATAAAGTATCCCCCTCCTGTCCCTTTTACTGATGAAACACTGCTCAGCTCAGCTTAGAGCAACATGGAGTGTCCAGGTAGATTGCAGAGTGGGACAATCTTCAGTTAAGATAAGGGAAAAAGCTGAAAAACCTGTCAAGGGGAGCAGGGATTTCATTGTTCTCATGTGAGCTGTCTGGTCTTTGGACTGCATTCCACATCTGAGGAATGGGCTTGGAGACATGAGGAATCATTCTATTTTCTTAATCAACTGTAACTTCTTGATAAGTAGTGCAGCCATGAAGATAAGAGATGGGAGTAGCTGATACCTGTCTCTCTAACTGCAGTGTTTCCTATTTGAGAGTTCTAATGGCCAAACAAACTAATCAAGCAAACTTTGGTTTCTTGAGATTTTAAGCCTCTTGAGTTCCTTATGTATGTATGCATGTTAATTTATATGCCACCACACAGTGTATGCAGCGCCTTACAACACATGTGTGTTACAATAAATAAGAGGGGATAAAATAAGTGCCACATTCATAGAAACAATAGGAGCGAGGTCCCTGCCCCAAGGAGCTTACAGTCTAATAGGAGACAGACAACAGGGTATGAGGGTATCAAGTGCTAAGTTTGGCCAAAGGTAGTGCATGGTCCTAGTGCTCCAGAAGATAAGATTTCAGGGTAGCTCTTACATAAGAGACCACTGCAGTTCCAAATGCCCAGTTCACACTGGAAACTTTGTTGCTAGCAATTTTCATGGAACAAGTTTCACTGAACAGGTATTGTCTTATGTGTGATGCTGCAGTATCATGCAACAAAGGTGCCAGGTTGAACTACTAGGCCTAAAGCTTATGTAACCAGTTATTTTGCTTCACTGTTTTGCTTACTACAAAAATAAAGAAAAAGCACTACACGGTTATCAGAATTTGTAACAATGCACTCATTTTTAAAAAACACTGTTTAATAAGGGCAAGTTTTATTGGTGAGCTGGGGAAATTAGGTTAGATATGTTTTTTGCTGTGCATGGCTTGGCTGCTTGGAAATCTTGTCCTTTAAAAGAAGATTGAAATAGGCAGGCAGAACGGCTATTCTCTATAGCCTATATTGACTGAAGAAAACAGTATTTCATATTATCCTCACTGTGCTGCTATTAAAGAAATTACACCCATTTATTTTCTCAGCTCACTGTTTCTCTCTTTTGTCTCAAAATCTTGTTTTTCTTAATGCAACAAATCAGCATCTCTACAGGATTTCTACACTTTTGTGAGGATCAGGTGTGGCAATGGACAGCTTTCCTTTAGCTTTTTGTTAGAGCACTGGCTGGTTTACAAAAAAGGATATTCTATTACTCAATGGGAAAGCATAATTGCTAATTATAGTTTGTCACAGATGTATTCCACCATGTGATTTTGAAGGGAATCTATTATCCATCATTAAAAAAAAAGAATTATACTGCATTCTCAGATGAGTATAGATTTCACTATTGTACACAGTAGGCTGTTATTTCATTGACTAGGTGTACAAGAGCTAACATGCTTTTACTGCATCTTTTGACTGAAATCTCTATGCATATTAACCCCTTCAGTGTTAAACAAATTGCTTCGCTGTGTATCACACACCCATGTTCACTCTTTCAGTGCCAGAGGGGTGAGCAATGAAAGGATTAAAGAGTTAACTTAAGTGTGATAAATGCGCCTCCAGTGTTGTCCTTGTTATCTGACTTTTGAACCTTTTCAGTGCCAGATGTGTTGCGTACCCCAATGGCACTCAAAGGGTTAATATTCAGCACTTAGTCTACACTTGCAATGGACTCTTCTTAGTGGGTGAACTATGAGGGAGTTACTTTGTTTTGCTAAAGAACTTTGTACGTTTGACAATAAAGCCAGAAGTGGAACAATTATGGGGTAAGTAGACTATAGTGTGATGAACAAATACAAATATCCATTGGTTTAAATAGAGGTTTGAACCCACTGAATTATAAATGGATACTATCAATTGTTTCCTATGGGACCATTTTAGCTGTTCCATCACTGCTCCACTTTTTCTTTTGTGCTTATGGTCTGGTAGGTGATGATGGGAGTTGGTCTCTAACAACTATAAAGATTGGCTACCCCTGTCTTAGAATAATGGGTTTCAGTAAGAATCTACAGTACGTCACTGTAATTATTATTAACTTTTTAGGTGATAATAAAGTCTGTTTGACTTGGGTTATGTATTTTCAGACTTTGCTTTTGGAAGTTCGGTGTTAAAGCAACATTACTGGTAGAGTACTACATAAACAACCTTAGTATGACTAATTGGCTCTTCATCAGTTGTTGACAAGTTGACCTTATGATTTGCACACCGCATCCTTTGACCTGATCCAAGCACCTGCTGTGTTGTTATTAATTATGTGAAAATTGGTCTTGGCAAAGAGCAGAATCCATATTTATTTCTCAAAAAATGACTTCTAGTATTGTTTTGCTAAAAAGAAAGAAACAGTTGGAGAAAAAAAAACTATATGTGTGTGTCTGGTTTGTAGATTATAAACAACCTAATATAATAAATGTACTATTTGTTCATTAGTGATTTTCTAAAAGTAAATTTACAAGGTTGGTTACATTCTAGTTTGTTTAGTTTGTGTGTGTACAGATCAAAGGAAGATAATTACTTAAGTTGGGAAAGCAAGCTATAATTCTGTAATATACAAGCAAAATGAGACCAGCAGGACAATCCACCATTATATGAGACTGGCATACCTACATAAGTCGAGGACAGTACACCACCCATTGCTATTGCTATAATGCTGTATTGCTCTACTAAGTGCATGTAATGCATATTGATTTGGTGGCCTCATGAAATAACAGGTTATAAAACTACCAGTTTGACACCCTTGCATAACCTATCTGAAAATCTGCCCTGAATATTTCCAATTATTCTGTTTGTCTTAGGGCTTAATCACATGGGTGACAGAAGTGCAATGTGGGGACTCTGTTACTTGCGTCACTGTTTACCATATTGGTGTCTACGGCCCTAACACAACTCTTGTGCAGCAACATGCATTCATCACAAACATATCCCAGTTGCAACATGACTGATCTGCTCAGTGGTCTGTTGCCACCTACAGTAACTGACTGAATAATGTGGGAGCCAGTAAATGATATATGGCTGATTCTGATGTGGGCTGGTCTTTCATACTCCCATCACATGCTGGAAGTTCACCAGGGGAATGCAGGAGATTGGAAGTGAGTAACATTCACTTAAGTAGCTTAATTAAACTGTATCAAAGCTTTGTTTGTCACATGTGTGAACAAGGCCTTATTGATGGAAATGTGCATAAATATGAACCACATTACTCCCAACCCAAAAGACTCCAGAAATACTTACCTCGTTCTCTGCTGGTAAATTATCCCCTTGGATTCCAGAGACCTCTCCAAAACATTGTGAAACAAGGGGTTTAGGATGTCCCCACCAATCATGGAGCTAAAATCCAGTGCAGTGACGGGACAGAAAAAGATCAACACATCGCTCAAGGGGATTCGGGCAACCCCGTGGGTGGGAAGAAGAAAAGGGGGTAATTCCTTTGGGCAGCGTGAACAACAAGCAACCCCAACCAATACCAATATATAAGGCCAGAGGTGATTATGAATACAATAATATATCACCTGGGTTATACCTCAGAGTAATAAAAACAGTTAGTATGAATAAATATGCAGTCTTTGACCCTAATTTTATATTTATTCCAAACGTGTATCCCTTTTCCTTGCAGCATGTCCTTTAAATCAATAGAGTGTCACTCTCTCTACAATGGTTTGTGGTTGTGCATGTAAAAATGGAGAAGAGGGTAGGGGGAGGACAGAACAAGTAATTCCCTCTAAGTGTAATAGTATATTGATATGTTTTGATTAGAGCAATAATCAGATGAAACAATAGATATAGGTATTCAAGTGGTGCATGAATAGGAAGAACAAACTTAACTCCTGGATAGGAATTTATTACATGGATAGTAATGAGAAATTATAGAATTAGTATACTATAGTACTATCTAAATACAAAAAAAAAAGGTTTTATTTAATTAAACTAATAAGTATATAAAAAGATGTAAAGAAAAAGGAAAAAAAGGAAAACTGTTACTAGTGAATTAACCCTAATCACGGCTGATAGAAGGCTGTGTAAAGCAGTCCACAGTTACGGGGCTGTAAGATATAGTGTGCGGTGTTATCTCATATATAATATGCTATTACACAGGAAAAAGCCAAGATAATAGGTCCAGAGATATTTGGCTATATACAGGTAATAAGGAGAGGGGAGAAAATTAGGAGTGAGTCCAGTATCAGTTGCAGCGTACACAAGTATGGTATAGATGGACGCTTACTAGAGATATCTAGCAGTGAATGCAATACACGTTCCAATATAGTATCCTCAAGTATAGTAGGTGTATGCTTACTGATAAAAGCTTTCATCAGAATCCACAGTCCTCTGTCTCCTTCCTTTTTGCCTTTCTCAGCAGTGGAAGCTCATGCTAGTGATCTGGTGCTCACTCTTCTTTCAATTCCCGTCCTGAATGCGTCCTTTGCCCAACACGTGTCCTTTCTACGCGTTTCTGTGCTAAGTTGATCCTTCCTCTGGAGCTGGTGTTCTGCCTGATGGAGGACTCAATTCAACAGTTTACATCCAAGATGTCTTCTGTCCTGTCTTGGATGTCCACTCCAGCGAGGAAGTTCTCCTTCCTGGTGGGGAAGATGATATTAACAATGGAAGCAGTTCCGTTTACCATGGCTCTTGCCAGAGAACTTCAGAGGTTTGTGATCTGTGTTTGCAGGGGAACCCAGACCTTCTGGATCAATCTGGCTCCCTTCTTGTGCAGGTAGCACAGAGCCTTCACTGGTGGTTGAACCTCACCAACCTGGAGAAAGGGAGCCATTTGTGATTCCATACCGGACCATAGTGACGACGAATGCCAGCCTGCATGGCTGGGGCACAGTCTTGGGTCACCTAAGTGTTCAGGACTGTTGGTCAGAGGAGGCGACTCTTCTTCCCATCAACATCCTAGAGCTCAGGGTGATTTTCCCATGCTGTGAAGTATTGATTCTGTCATCTGATGGGGTGCCCAGTTTGAGTCCAGTCCAACAACGCCACAGCCGTGGCTTACATCAGCAAGCAAGGAGGCACCAGAACTCCCGCTGCTTGGTTAGAGGTCAAGGGTATTTTAGCCTGGGCAGAAGATCATGTACCTGCTATCTCTGCAGTGCACAACATGCTGCTTTGCTGCATGTTGGGGACCTCTCTAGCATCCAAGGGGTTAAAATTCACCCATGGAGTGTGTAATGCTTGTAAAATGCTAGTAGAAAAGCCAACTGCAACTCAGTCTTTCAGCACATCTTATCTTCTGCTAAAGATTTTTGATGTTACCTTAATTAATCATTACATGTTGTTAGCCTGTCATCATACAGTTAATTATCAAAGACTCTGTATTTCAGACAGTAGCGACCCTTTCCTTTGTTGCTATAGAAACCAATGCAACAGTAGCTATTAGCTAAAATTATAAAATGTATTTTTGTAAGCATCTCTGGATGTGACAGAGGCTAATAACTGCACTTTTTGACAAAAATGCATGTGTAAGGATGGTTAAAATACTAGAGAATTAAACACTGAATCCTGAGAGTAGGGTGACTTTTGTGATTGGGGTGGCTAATAATAATGATTATAATAAACCCTCCCATTTACCTTATTATGGCCGGAAAGTACTAAAGAGCTCTGTGAATTTTGCTCAGGAGAAAATAGCCCATGATGTTGTTCCATTGAGGAGGACATAACAAGACCACAGAACCTTAAACACTGATCATTGCACATGGCAATCTTAATCTTTTAATCTGCAGAGTGTCGAACAGGTATCCAGTGTATTGCAGTGCAATATGCTCGAATCCTGATCTGGCACTCACAGGGATAAGGATTATGTGTGTGGATTGCTCATTGCATCACAATGCATCACTCTGGTCCATAATGGTTAAGTACTCTCATACAGTCCATGATCAGGGCATCCAGGACTGACCGAAGATATATTTTGTACAAAGGTACGTGAACATAGAGGCCATTAACATTTTCTGTCCATAATAAGCTGTGTGGATTATTATTCTCCTGTGATCTTTCGTTCATTGGTGGCTCTTGTTTCTAATTTCTAATGTTCATATAATGTCCACATTTCTAATGAATACAAATGAATACTTAGCCAGGCTGAGTCTAGCACAGGTCTGACTAAAAGAGATAAGGCATTGAATGGGAGTCTTGCTGGACTACAGCTTGAGATATAGAAGAGCAATGTCTAGTTCTGGAATAAAATTCTGTTCAATAATAGACCTGTTACCCTGAAAACAAGTATATTAGTATGGAGAAACTTGGGGAAAAGTCCTCCAGATATGAAATAATTTACCTAGCACACCACTGCATCTCCAACATTTGCTGTTAGACCAAGGGAAGAGCCTATAAAGTTTGACAGGGGGTATTATACCATTGGAAGGCCAGCTTCACAGCTGTCTCTACACAGTTTGTGCATCTGAACACCTTATCCAACAGTTCATAAGCCTCTCTCCACTCTTTTGGATCAAAGGAGAGACCTAGGTCATATTCCCATTGAGGGTTGGGTCAAAAAATGTAGATCAGGGTAATTGTCTTATAAAGATAAGGGACCTAAAAGGAGGTGGACCCAAGAGGTGTACACCACAGAATTTCCTGAGATTTAAAAGATCTGAGGTAGTGGGTGACTTGCAGTTACTTAAAATAGTCAGAATCCATGAGATTATATTTTTCTTGGAGTTCCTTAAAGGTGGAATCTTACATATTTTCAAAAAAGACAGTATATTCAACAGTATTTTAGTATTTGTCTGGGGCCCGATGTTTTGGAATAAATCCTATTTGGTGCAGTGAAATAAGGTGTTGGAGAAGGGGAGTTAATTGTTCTGGCATTCGTTTAGAATTAAATTTGAGATTAGTGTTTTTCAGGGAGATAGGACAAAAGTTTTGGCAAAAGGTATATTGTTTTTTCTGGCTTCAGTATTGTGAAAATTGTGGCATGAAAGAACTCTCACTGCAAGGAGAGGGAGGACGGGAGGTAATTAAAAAGGTTAGTGAGATGAGAGAGAGAGAAGGTGGGAGAATGTTTTATAGTAGAGGTTGGTAAATTTATCTGGACCTGGTGATTTTCATAGTTTCAGGAGCCTGATAGCTCTTGATGCTTCCTCTTCTGTAAAAATTGTGTTAAAGAAAGTTAGCGGAGAGTCATTCAGTCTTGGCAAGGAGATTTTATCAATGATGGCTATGTGGGAGATGCATCACACTATCTGAGAATGTGAACAGCCATCATATCTAGCTCATTCAAGTTGTGAATATCATTGGGGAATAAATAAACACCCTGGAGTCTTTTCTAACTGCACAGAGAGCAATAAGTTAGCATACTGTTCATTGAATTAACAAAAGTGTGCCACCAAAATATAACGTATTAAAAGTAATGTGCAGATAAAGTTTTAATGTGGAAGGGTGGTTGTGTCACACACACGCACACACACGCACACACACACACAAAAGTTTTCATACGTTTATCTTAACTTATTTGAAATTGCATGCGCTGTTTTTTAGCAGTATAGAGAAGATATTTTTCTGTGGGATTGCTTCCTGGTCAGCAGGCTGTATACTACTGTGCAAAGGTACTCATATGCTCAGTATTTGGTTGGTTGTTTGAGTATAAGGGACATCATGATCAGATAAATTTGCTCTCCTGAAATTGAGCAGGTTTTAAAAATGTTGATGGACCATGATGAGATCATTGTGTATGTGTGCGGGCTACTTGCATTTTGGTATTTGTATTATTGTGTGTGTGTGTGTTAAATCTGATTACATAGTGATCTGGTTTGTGTCATTTTCTGATAAAAAAAAATTGAGGATTGGTACCTGTAGCAGAAAATAAAAAGTGCAAAAACAGTATTCAGCTTTACCAAGTTGTATAAATCTGACCATATCTATATTTGAAAGCTACAACATGCCTATTCATATATGATGATGGCCACTTAAGCATTAGAAGTGCTCTAAAATAAAAGTATTCTAGCAAAACAAGCACAACAATGTCCATGTGTGAAGAGTGGTGGAAGGGAGAGGTATCTACTGTATGATTCCCCACCTTTGTTCCACTGTCCACTGGTACTCACAAACCCACATGTACACTGTGTGCCTCCCCAGCCTTGTTCTATTATCCCACTGGTAACCACAGAATCAAGCATATGCTATATTTCTCCTCTTTCTTCCACTGTCCCATGGTAGCCAGGTAACCACATCACACCACACCACACTACACTGGCTGGCTAACTCCCCCCTCCTTCCCTAGCCTTATTCTACTGCCCCATGGTAGCAAGAGAAACACAGCACTGTCTGCCTTCCTACCCACTCCCCTCCTCCTCCGGCAATTGTAACTGTCCTCCCTGTGGCTTTCTGTCACCTCCTCTCTTATCCGTGGCCAACTTGCAGTCTACTTTGTGGCCTGTCCTATTAGTGATGCTGTGGTGTCACCGGTAGGTCAGGCCACAGAGCAGAGAAGGGGCATGCCACAGAGGAGGGGAATGGAAGATGCCAAAAGGCATTTTCTCTGCCGTCCAATACAGGTTGTTGGTAACTTTAGGGTAGTCGATCCACCCCTTTAATTGTAGGCAGGAACATTTCTAGAATTGTATGCAGGGGGTGGAGCCTGCCTTCCCTCCTTGGCTGCAGCTAGCCAACTAGCTCCAGAACGATTTGTTCCTTGGTGAAGATAACACAAGCAAGAGAACAGTTATGCTATAGCTTTAGAAGTGTTTTATTTTTCTGTTAGAAATGGAATACCACCATTAGGCAGATTACCATAACTGACAATGCCCTTAGATGTGGCTAGCTCAGTGACCAGGTGCTTTTTGTGGACCTTAAGCCCTGGGGGAAAAATCTTGGCTACAAGTTCTTTCCTCAGGAGTTGCCCACCGAGGCTTCTTCTTAAAACATGGTAATCTGAAGACAGAAGATCTGCAGGAAAGGTGAGCAACCCTTTGAGTGCTGCAGGTCCACATGTCCCACAGTGCCCCTCTGCACAGGGGGTTTTCCTTGGAATTCCTATTGCACACTCCTGCACTCATTGGGTCTGTCTGGATGTCCGTTGGGTGTTTTTGGAGCAGGTTTATCTAGTACTTAACCATTTAGCTGCTGGTTTGGCATTCATTTGGGGGGGTTTTCTGACACTTTTCCTACTGGTTCAGTGTTTTTTGGGTATCCTAACATGCTCTAGTGATGTTTCATGTCTTTTAATATTACACCTTCAATTTTGTAAACTTTGAATTCTTTTTCTGGGAAAACTAAATTTCCCATGAGCGCTTGCTTTGCACACTCTTTTCTGATTGGCTTCCGACGTGGCAGCCATTTTGTGCTATTTCCAGAACAAGTATCCTACACAGGACTTGGACTCTCCTTCTCTCCTCTGCTGATTAACCCTTCTCCTGCCAGATAAGTCTAAATTAGCAATTTCTGGGGTGAAACTTTTTAATCCTACACATTGTAATTGGGTGATTTATTATACTGTAACTTTTAACATCTCTGATTAGATTTTGCACCCATTTTATCAGCCATTGAATCAACGTTTTAAATTGAATTACATGGGTTTAACGGAAGGAGGATGTATATCCTCTGTATAATTTATACCATTGAGATCACAGTTTAATATACAACAACTTTCCGTTTTAATTGTATCATTTTTATTTATGTATTTTTTAGTATTTGGTGTATTTCCAATTTGGTGTAAGTTTTTAATTGGGTAGAAACATTAGTGTAATCATGTGATCCAATATCTCTATATATGGCCCTGTATTGGATCTTTGTGGTCTTTTCATTCTATACCCTGAGGAAGCGGACGGAGTCTGCGAAAACGTTGGGATTCACCTAAGCAGTTTGCATTGTTGACCGGGTTGTCTCCACGCCCCCTGTGAGTTTCCTCCACCCCTGTTTGGCCCGCGTACCGGCATTTCGGCGTCTTTGACGCGTTCTATCACAACAGCGAGTTACAATCGGAGGATTACTAATTATTATAGATTTCAACATCAAAGAAAAGTTTATGAGGTGGTGTCACAAACGATACACCACAAATCCATCCTTTCTGCCAAGATACGAGAATTACCGGGTCTTTTATACAGGAATTTAGGAGGACACAGTTCGCTGGCTGTTCAGGGAGACACCCATTGATGTGTATAAAGCCCAAGAACGGCCACTGTGAGTACAACATATTTGTTTAATTTTAACTTGTTGCAATAAATTGCTACACTTAGAAGATTTTCTTTTGTCATGTGCGCTGTTTTTCAGTGTTTCCAGATCCAAAGTTTCCCCTGGAGTGACGTCATTGCTCCACCCTTCAGATTTGGAATCCGGTCCCGGGACCGGCTGTGCCTTTCCAGAAGTGCTGAGATCACCATCTTTAAAAAGAATTTCTTAATTGGAATGGTCTACAAAGTGTGCTTTCAAGCCAGGCACACTTTGTAGATAGTTCCAATTAAGTAGTTCTTTTCAAAGATCGTGATCTCAGCACTGCTAAAGAGCTGTCGGTTGCTCTGTGGACCGAATTCCAAATCTGTCCACTAGATGGCAGACTTGGCTGAAACAGCCAGGAAAAGATCATTTTACTATATTTTAAATGTGAATATCTCCCAAACCATAAAGGTTTGGGAGATAAGACTTATATCATTTTTCATGTTTTTTTTAAGGGCTACAATATAAAATACAATTATTTTCAAGTATTACTATCCCTTTAAGGGGAGGATCGCCTAACCAAAGTTACCAGAAACCTGTATGGGCTAAGAGAAAAGGATTTAGCAGGTAAGACTAAAATCCTCTTGTATACTTGTTAGAGGTGGAGGGGACATGGAGTGGAGCAGGTAGGAATATCAGACATTTTTGTGTTGTGTGGTTCTGTGATAAAAAAAAAAAAGTAAAAACAATTCACTCCTGCTAATGTTGCCGCCAAATATATAAAAAAGAAAAGGTCTATACACACAAAAAAAAAACCACATACAAAAGTTCCAAATGGATGCTTCACCGTGTTGCTGCTCTCTGATAGTGGTACCTTCACATATAATGTAGGAAACAGTGGCGTAACAATAGGGGTCACAGGGGACGCACCTGCAACCAGGCCCGTCACTCTTAGGGGCCCGGCCACCCCCTGCGACCCCCTCGCCACCCGCCCGCAGCACAGCTGATGTCCCGGCGGCCGGCGCTCGAGTAATGCAGAGCGCTGGGAGATGACATAATCTCCCAGCGCTCTGCATTACTAAGGACCGCGCGGGAGCATGTCACACACACCGCTAGACCACCAGGAGGTAGGAGGACGGGGGTCAGTAGGGGCAATGTGGCGATGGGGGCATTGTGGAGATTGGGGAGAAATGTGGAGATTGGGGGGCATTGTGGAGAATGAGGGGCATTGTGGAGAATGAGGGGCATTGTGGAGATTGGGGGGAAATGTGGAGCATGAGGGGCATTGTGATGGGAGCATTGTGGAGATTGGGGGGATATGTGGAGCATGAGGGGCATTGTGATGGGGGCATTGTGGAGATTGGGGGGAAATGTGGAGAATGAGGGGCATTGTGGAACGGGCAATGTGGATGTGGCCAATGTGGTTGAGGGGGGCCAATGTGGTCGGAGGGGGGCCCGTGGCAATTCTTGCACCAGGGCCCCATGGCTTCTAGTTACGCCTCTGGTAGGAAACGGAAAAAAAAAAAAAGAACAAAATCCTTGAAAGCAGTATCTGAATAAACAGATAGCCTGCCTAAAAAAAGTGGGTAGCTACTGGAACTAACATTTATTCGTCCACAAAGAAAACACCACAGAACACAGGACCACACACAGCTATCTGATCCTACTCATCAGATGGAGGAAACTGTAAACATTAGATAATCCAAGAGGGTAGAGATGGTCCATAAATGGTGAATACATCTCCAAGCCGGGGACTCTGCTGGAAGTTATATGTATTTTAATAAATACAAAAATATAAAACTACCCTAAATCAATCCGTTTTGTGAGCTCTTCTCGTTTCAACATGAGTATATGGTACAACTCTAAATTGCACGTTTAAATATATAAAGCACATACCATTAATTAATGGTATTGAGGTAACACGCTTCATATTCTCCATGTGTTTTTTCTTCTACCGGAAGTGGTAGAGAGAAGAGACCAAACTGATACTGAAGCCTCAATGCAATGTTGTTAAACATTTGAATGCTACATGCTGAAAACATGTAGTGATTTTAGGTGTCTGCTAGAGCCCCTCTTCAGGTTGACTAACTATTAGAAGTCTAAAAATATGAAGTTAAGAATATTTGTCATATGAAAATAGGGGAGAGTGACACAGAGAGAACATATATCCACTCTGTCTCTATCTGTAATGTGAATATTTGTAATATGAGTGGCAAATCAATTTACTTTGCAAAGCAATTCTATAAATGGTTATAGAAACCAATATATTGTACATACTAATATAATCATATTTTTAAAAAGGAAGGAAATATATTTATTAAACAAAGAATATGCAAATCTCTGTGTGCATGTGTGTGTGTATATATATATATATATGAAGAAGAGGGTCATGTGACCAAAATCCTGTGACCCTGGCACACACACACCCAGGGGCCAAGTAAGAAGAATTTTTCAAAGCTCCTGGATATTTACGCTCCCGTATGTCTATATATGTACACACAATAAACACCACACACATACACATTATACACAATACACGCAATGCACGCACAACACACTACACACACAATATATATATATATATATATATATATATATATATATATATATATCCTGTATAATAATTCGCTAAAACGTGTGTAACGCCGCATCATGCGTAGTAGACACTGCTGCGCATGCTGCAGTCATGCGCAGTAGAGACTGCCCGCACCGGGGCTGATACAGAGCTGGACGCTCCGAAGGAGCTTCCAGCTCTGTATCAGCCGCGGCGCGGGCAGTCTCTACTGCGCATTACTGCCCCGCTACCGGGTGGCAGTGGCACTGTGGCCCGTATAACGGGCTGTCAACTAGTGTGTGTGTGTGTGTGTGTGTGTGTGTGTGTGTGTGTGTGTATATATATACACACACAATATGCACACATGCACCACATGATATAAACAACAGACACAAAACATGCAATACACACACAATATACAACACACAATATACAAAACACACACTGTAAACCCATTATACACAATACACACACACACTATGCACACAGAGCATACACACTACACACAAATATGAAACACGCAATAAACACAGAATATACACACAGAACACATGCAATATGCATACATATGCACACAATACATACTACGCACACACTCTGACAAACTATATGTACACAATACACACAAACTCACATAAACACAATATAAAGATGCACACAACACACACACACACACATCAACTCAATGCTGGGATGTTGTGTAATGCATTGCTTTGTAGTGCATTGCACACTTTTTTTTGGAGCTGAAAGGGTTTGTCATTGAGAATTCAGTAAGACACTCCTAAAAAGCATTGCCTCCTGTCTGTATTCACCTGGAAGTCCTTAGTATATGTGAATATGTGAATTTGAGAAGCAGACATGTTTGTAAGTATTCTGGAAGAATATTTTTTCTGTAAGTGTTAATTTTTTACATTTTTATATTCTTTACAGTGAGCTCC
Source organism: Rhinophrynus dorsalis (assembly GCA_037306005.1). Taxonomy (NCBI): domain Eukaryota; kingdom Metazoa; phylum Chordata; class Amphibia; order Anura; family Rhinophrynidae; genus Rhinophrynus; species Rhinophrynus dorsalis. The sequence continues at coordinate 143,007,875 of CM074725.1, read as the reverse complement.
CTGTATCTCTTATCCAGATACTTTTCTGTCAGGAACTGTGAAAACAGGAATAGTGACATTGATATGTTTGCAGCACTGAGTGCTCTGCATGCTGTATTTAATAGACTGCAGGGAAACAGAATCATAGAGCTCACTGTAAGGATAAAAATAGGTAAACATATATAGGCTTTACATATTATGTTCTTGTAAAGCCAAAAATTAAGTTTATTTTAATGATGGCACATATCTTAAAGTCTCCTTAAAACGTTTTTCTAGCTATACACCCTTCTTAACATGAGTGCATGTTTTTTTGTCTGTTCTATCACAGTATACCTGAAAAAGGAACTGGGAAGGTTCCAAACCTCTGTGCATTATAGCCTTCTGAACATGACTTTAGTGACAAGCCCTTTAATTGATAGAAAAAGCATTGTGCTGTTTCAATGACACTGATCAGAGCTGATAGGAGAACACTGCTTGAAATGATTTACTTCACATGTAACATAAAGTTTTTAGTCCTTGTCTGATAAAACAGGGAGTTAACTGAAAAATAATAAAAAAACAAAACATGTCTTATAGAAAGGGCAACTATCACATTATTGTGCCCTATTAGCAAGTTTGCTCTTCTGGGAGGAGACCTGCAAGTGAAGCTTGCGCTGCATTCTGAGCGCCCCGGTGGACTAATGGGGGGGCAAAACAAAGGTCTTAAGAGAGCCCCAATTCTCCTTTCTTGGTCCTGTGTGAAAAAAGACTGTGCTACAAGACTGAATTTTTGCATTTCTGTCTCTGATCCTACACAGTGCTGTCCCCATAGACTCCCTGCATCCAGCTGGAAAGCTCAACACAGAGGATGTGTGGTGAGAGTGCACACAACTCATGAAGTTTGTGGCTGAGAGCCTCATACATTCACTTTGTGTTCCGGACGAGGGGCACAGTTTCCTGACACCCTTCCCCCAGTCAGCTGATAGGAGCTGCACTGGACTTTTTACAATGGAACAGACTTGGTAAAACTTGATAATTGTCCTTTAACCATACTTTATTGCAGATAACAGCTGTTAATTTGTTTTTTTGAAAGGAAAACTTCTCCTGCACACTTGGAGGGTACCTATGTGTGTAGGAAGCTGTCATCTTCCATTTCAGATTGCCGGCTATTTAGACAAGTAAATAACAGGTGGTGGAGCTTTTCAAATTAATTCAAATGTGGCAGCATGATGTCTTTGTTTGATCTGCTGGAAAATTTGCTTAATCCTTAAACATTTTAAAAGTTTTTTTTAGGGAACGTTAAAAATAAGTGTTCTTTATCCTGATTAGCTTATGAACATGTACTTTTTTTTGCAGTAACTGCATATAAAAAGTAACACTATATTTAGTTTCTAGTTGAAGAGGCCGTGTACACGGGCCACAGTGCCACCCAGCAACGGCCGTGGTGCAGTCATGCACAGTAGAGACTGCCCGCGCCGCTGCTGATACGGAGCGGGGCGCTCCGAATTCAGACCGAAGTAGAAGACTATGGTCTGAATTCGTAGCCCCGCTCTGTTTTCAGCCGCGGCGTGGGCAGTCTGTAGTCTGCATGACTGCAGCACTCGCAGCCATCTCTACTGTGCATGATGGCTTCTGACAACAATTTAGCGAATTATTATATAGGATGCCTTATTTTACACAAGTATCATACAGTACCCATATCTATAATTCCACTTTCCTCTGTCTGCACTGGGATCAGTGAACTGGTAAAGGCCATAGGGCACAGGTAGTCATCTCTAGAGTTCCACCTGTTGGGCACTACAATGCCCATTATCCCCAAACAGCTGTTGGGTGGTTTGGAATCACTGGCATTGTAGCACATACAACTGGAATGCCAAAGAATGAATACCCTGCCATAAGATTAGATTTGTTGTACTAAGGCAGGGCAGTTTAAAATCCTAATGTGTCATATATTCTATATTCTAAACTAGCTGGAGCTGTTTTGCATATACAAACATCACCCAATTTTAACTTCAGCATAAATGTGATGAACATTTTCCAGAGCTTTTACTGGGACACATATATTAGTAGATTGAAAGCGGTAGAAGTTAGTCAGAGGTTATGGGGCAAACATTAATGTAAGCATCACTCCTCAGTGATTGGTGGCTGCATTGCACAGTCACCTGTACCGTCTCTAAGCTTCACCCTGCTGCTTTGTGAAAGTCTTCAGTTGCTTGTAACTAGAAGATCAAAATTAGCTATTTATGAATGTTATATGTAGAGATTGAGGTTAGGAAATTATCTTGAAATCCTGTGTAAAGTGAAACTTTCACCTCATATAGAGTTAAGCTTAGTTGATTCTTCTAATAAAGTTATCATTATTTTTTTTCTTCCTTTTCAATCATTAAATTAAGAAAGATTTAGTAATATAAAAGTTTGCCTTGTGACATTGCTGTGAAGCTCAGTGCTGTACAAGCTTCACCACATGGCTTCACTGCAACAACCCCTCCTTCAGTCTGCCTGTATGACTATCATGGTGCCCGTGCTATGCTGGCGACATTCTGTCAGTCTCTACTCTTGCTTACGCCTATTGGCTGAAGTGACTTTGTCCCGCCTAGTATTTGTCCTTAAATACTGGGTCTTGTCACTTCTCCGATGCCCTTTCGTGGTGTTTCCGTTACCAACACTTGTTCCTGTTTTCGTGTGATCTCTGTGTACCAACTCGGACTGCCTGACTACTCTGCATCTCGTTCCTACTCTGTGTACCAACTCGGGTTGGCTGACGTTCCTGCTCTGTGTACCGACTCGGATTGGCTGACGTTCCTGCTCTGTGTACCAGCCTGGTTTGTCTCCATTGGGTGTGTATCTGTCCTGCCTACGGCCCCATCCAATCCTCGGTTGGGGTTGTTACCCAGGCTCCTCTCTGTCTCCGGACAGTGTCTCTGTGGCCTCACTATACTCTTGTAGTCTAGTCTCCGTTATCTGTTGGTGTTGCGCAGGCGACGTTGCTGGTGTGTTCCTTCCATCTGTGAACCACTGTACGCTTGACCTTTCTTCCTGCCATATACGCTGAGGTTGGTTATACTCTGGGCATCTCAGGCTGTTCACTTGACCGGGCAGTCGATATTGGTCTGAGTGTGGGTAACCCCTTCTGGGAAGGTGCCGATTCCACCAGCTATCAATCCGTGCAGTCTCCGTTGGGTGCCGTTCCAAGCATACAGTCAGTCCTCCTCCACTGCTTCGGCAGTTCACAAGCTTGTTCTGGGCCTCCGTTGACTATTGTGGCTTTACTCTATATTTGTGCACTCTCTGCAGAGTGAGAGTCTTAATGGGCCTCGCGCTATTAGGGCCTGTCAGTCTGCCTGGCCTAATAGTAACCCATTCAGTGCTGCCTCGTTTGAGTATCACACTTTGAGTTGCTGTATTGTACATATACTGGATCCGCGTGGGTATATATTACTGTAACCTGTCCTGTGTCAGTACTATATTGTGTTATATATTACTGGACCCGTGAGGGTTATTGTTTTCTGAGTTTGCTCAATAAAACTGTGTTTTAGCTAACCTACTGTGTCTGAGTGTCAAATAAACCATTACAATGACCTACAGTGGAGTGGCTCATCATCAAGCTTAAAAAAAAAATTGAAATGGAAGTATTTGAGTCTATGATTGACTCATACAGGGAAGGAGAGTGCCAAAATCTGATGCAGAGTTGAGAATTTCAAAAGAAAATATTTGAATTATTTTACTGTATTTAACAGCCGTTTCCAAATTGTAGTTTTGGGTGGGTTATTTGGAATAGCCAGAAATGGGAAGCACTCAAGCAAAGCTGACTTTGAGGTTGTTTTTGGACTTACTCATCAAGCTTGAAAGGTGCAGTTCTGTGGCAAACCAAATACAACACAGGGGATGACACTTTCAAATAATTAAATGGCTCTATTAACACTTGGGTCATATAATGGTGCTAATCTCCCTACAAGTAATGATAAAATTGGACTGCGCAGTGCACTAAAATGCATTTGTTTGGTCCAATACCCAGGTTTGTTGGGAACCTAGCTATTACCCTTTTTAAATTGACCCCCAAGCAAAGTCTGTGACTGAAGTGTCCAGTTTCATTTGCTATCTCACTACCACAATAGAATCTTATGGTCAAGTTCGCTTCCTTTGGAGTCTATGAAGGCAGACTCTGCAACTACAGACCTAGATGACTAGATATCTGGCCCACATGCTCTCCCAGAGAAGCAAATACAGCCTGAGGGTATACCCACAAAATATGTGTTCAAAGGAAAACAACAATGCTCCTGGTTACACCAAAAGGCTAATGTTTACCATTAGCGCATACAGGATTCTTCTGACTTCTGTTATACAATGCTAATACTAAGCAAATATTAGAACTGTCCTCCCAGTATTTTCGAATGATCAAGTGTATTTCTCTGAGCAGAATACTTTGTTAAAAAATGATTAACCCCGAAGTGAAGTCTGAGAACAGCATATGTCCCACACAGTCCTTATACCTTAGAGGACAACTGGTGGCACTGGGACTCCTCTGTGGCCCCATTACGTCTTCTGGTATAGTTGTTATAGGAGAGTTTATTTGTTTATACAACACAATAGCACATATTAACTCTGTATTGCACAGAAACACAGAAGAAGTTTGAAGCATTCATAGGCCATTGATGCAACAAAGGGTTAAACATAATGTGGTCCTTTTGGAGACTCACATATATGGCCTCCGTAGTAAAACTGTTGCCTCACATTGACTTTGAGAGACTAGGTGTTCCACAAAAGAAAACGCTAATAACTTCTGCTACTAATGCATTTCATTGCTGTTTACTAAGTAGTGGTTGTTACTTTACTGCATAGACCTCGGTACACTGATAATTAAATGAGCCTACAAATAGTGTTGCATTAGGACAAGGTTGTCCAAGTTTAGTTCTCAAGGGCCACCAACAGGCCAGGATTTAAGGATTTTCCTGCTTAATCACAGGTCCTTCAGTCAAAATGAATGAGCCACTGATTAACTCACCTGTGCTTTATCAGGGAAATCCTTACATCCTGGCCTGTTGGTGGCCCTTGAGGGCTGAATTTAGACAGTCCTGCATTATGACATCAACTTGAATACTCAAAAGTACTGCTACTGAGGTCCGAAAAAAATGTCCCTGTTGTCATCTGTGCTAACAATCACTGAGAGAATACATGGTTTATGAACCTTTTATCTCTGTTTTATTTTCTGATGAAGTAATGGAAGTAACTGGTTGCTTAAAATGATTTATAATTATACTTTGAGAAGTGTTCATTTTTGACATTTTTTTTTTTTTGCTTCTTTGCCCGAGTTGGACGCACCTAGCAATTTACTAATTGATGGTCAGCACTGAAAGTAATGTCAGCTCGAGTATCAAATAGATATGATTTGTACGTCTTAAGAAGGACAATTGTTATTTTCACCTGTCAATGATTTCTTGACAGGGCAAAATTGTTGTGGTGGAACATTTCAAGTTGAAATGCATCAGAATGGATTATAACGTTAGAAGCAATTCCATGAATATCTATTAACTGGAAGATGAACTCCTTAGGTAAAAATATGCTTTATTCATAGATACTGCTTGCTAACTCTATAGATAATCTAAAACTGATTGACATTACCATTTCATTGTCACACTGACCTCATGGAAAAAACTGGACGCTCTTGATGGTAATGTAATTTATTTTTGAAATAAATCTTTAAATACATTGAAAATATGCTTATATTACTTAAATTAATAAAATAGATTGTAAGGTTTATGTTGATTTTTTTTTTTTGTTCCCTTCAAATGGGAACTGCCTTTTTTGTGTTGTATTTCATTTTATTTTTTTACTTCTGTGGAATATGGAATACTAGTTGAACAGCCCGTTACACGGGCCACAGTGCCACTGCCTCCCGGTCGCAGGGCAGTCCCGCGCAGTAGAGACTGCCCGCGCCACGGCTGATACTGAGCTGGACGCTCCAAAGGAGCGTCCAGCTCTGTACCAGCCGCGGGGCGGGCAGTCTCTACTGCGCATGACTGCAGCACGCACAGCAGTTTCTACTGCACATGTTGCGGCGTTACACACGTTTTAGTGAATTATTATATAGGATGACTGCTAATAAAGAAAATCTATAACCCCACCTCCTTCATTTACATGTGTATGGCATATGCATGCAAGTGGACTCTTTCTCCTCCTCACTTTGTGGAAAGTTAACACACTGTTGGAAGTGTACAGTGGATTGCACATCCTACCTCAACAACAGTCGGACAAATGAGTAAAAAAAAAAAAAAAACACCACCACACGACATGCTCCTCACTAAAATGCTACAAAAACACATTGTAAACACATTTTAAATGCATATATTTTTCACATGATTGTCATGCTGCAAAAAACAGTGCATTGTCAAAGCTTGTGTGAACTAAGCCTTTGTGTTCCTGTAAAATAAAACTATAACATATGCAGCAAGGACTATCTTAACCAATTGCATGGTAAAGATGTCTTCACTGGGTTGCTTCACTGTGAGTTGGAGACATCTTTAACCCCTTAAGGGCCAGCCGATCCTGCGCCTGGCCGGCACTTAAGGACCACGGACCTTTTTAATAAAAAGCGATTTAGGGCTCCGTGAACGGCGTGCAGCCACGCTGGGAGCCCTGAATTCCATGACGGTCCTGGCATGTCATGGGTCCTTATCGCGCCCCAATCCATGACGTGCCAGGACTGTCAAGGGTCCTTAAGGGTTTAAAGGCGAACTTTACACCAAAAAAGTGACTCGTAGTTAAACAGAATCATTTGCTAACATCTAGAGGATTTTTTTGTCCATTTCGGTCTCTTTTTTTTTTTTTTTTTTTTTAGTATATAATAAATATAAGTGACCCTTGAGAGTCATTCAGGTCTATTTAAACTTAATGAATATTGTTTAATTTTATATATATAATATACCAAACTGCTGTATGAACATCACCTGCCTAAGTCAGTCCTTATTTTACACTCAATAGTTAGATGCATACCTGACAGTTGTATGATGGACATCTACATAGGCAAGTCCTTCGATTACACACAGTAATTATAGAGCTATACCTAACTGCTGTATGAAGGACACCTACCTAAGTAAGTCCATCAGTGAGGAAGGGGGGCATGGGGAGAGGTGGATTGGGGGGAGAGAAATAGGAAAGGGTTGGGTGACTGGAATATAGGGGAGTTGTAGGGAGAGGATGATGGAGGAGGAGGGGGAGAGGAAGAGTATAGAAGAAGATACATGGGGGGAATGAGGTACTAGAGTGGGATAGAAGAGAAATATGCAGTACTGGTGAAGAGACAAGTGGAAGGCTAGTGTTGAATAAAACAAACTGTAGAAAAAGAAAATAGTGGAATCAATAGAGAGGAATGGGTGAAAGAGGAGAGAGATGGGAGAAAGGTGAAAGAGGGGGTTGATAGGGAAAAGGGGTAGAAAGGGTCAGGGAGGAAACAGGCTAAGCTTTCTGCTTCTATCGACCCATGGCCACAAGTATCCACATATAGGAGCAGGGTTTTCCTACTGTAGACTTTTCTGGAGGTCTGTGGCTATTCAGCCTTGCGGACCATCCATCTCTGGATCGTATGGTGTGTGTGTGTGTGTGTGTGTGTGTGTGTGTGTGTGTGTGTGTGTGTGTGTGTGTGTGTGTGTGTGTGTGTGTGTGTATTAATCATCATAGTATTTGGACCTTGGAGAGTGTTATTTCAATTCTGTCAGAGTTGTAGTTCAAGAGTAATTCAATGACAAAGTATCCCCCTCCTGTCCCTTTTACTGATGTAACACTGCTGAGCCAGAGCAGAAGGGAGGTGCCCAGGTAGATTGCAGAGAGGGACAATCTTCATTTAAGATAAGGGAAAAACCTGAAAAACTTGTCAAGGGGGGCAGGGCTTTCATTGTTCTCAATGAAGAAGATTGTCCCCTGCTGTTATCTGTCTGGTCTAGCAATCAGATTCCACATCTGAGGGGAGGTGGCTTACACTAGGTAAAAGGGGCGGGAGGGGAAACTTTATCCTTCAATTAGAACCACAACTCTGACAGTACTGATATAACACTCTCCATGGCCCAAATACTATGAAGATTAATTGGAGCTGCTGTTTTTATGAAACATTACTATCCCTTTAAAGTAGAACTGTCACTTTTGGCGTGATGCAAGAGATGTTCGCATCTGCTAAAGGCATTTTTGTGCGCAGATAGATTTTGCACATGTTCTAACCCAGGAAGCTAAATACCGAACGTTTCTTGAATTGCACATAAAAATTCCTTTTTACGACAACACTACACAGACGTATAAATTCATTCGCAATACCACTTCCTGCCTTAGGCACATTCGCTATTCCACTCACACAGATTTGTTAATCCTGACCACGCCCACAAAAAAATTAAATATATGCAGTTCGCTAATCTTGATTTTTTTTACATGCACAATTCAACAAAACCATGCACAAACCTATTCCCTAGTGGTTTTCACACAGGAAATAGCAATTGTGCGTTTCTTGCATCACACCATATGTAACTGTCACGGACTCTCAGTGAAGAAACACACGAAACAGTACAAGTGAATTTAAACCAGTTTATTGAGCAATAGATAATAAGAATACTAGTAGTAATAATGAACACTTCCTCAGTCAGAGGGGAGATGGACGGTGAGGACAGTGTCTAGTCCACTACCCAGAAGCTGACACTGAACCACTGTAGGTCTATGGTACTGAGTCTTAGAACCAGACTTGGCTCTACCACAACAGGGAGGAACGATAAGACTAGTACAGGAGCGTACCCAGCAGAGGCACAGAGCAAATAGAACACGGATACCAATAGCATAACTGGTAGCACCACTCGAGGCAGCAGAGTAGGTGCTTAGATAGATGCATCCAGATAGGAGCACACTACTGAGACAAGGAGTGAGACAAACTGCACTCTATCTTACTGAAGGCACCTAGGAGGCACAGAGCATAGGTAGCACTGCAAGTGCTAAGACAGGCAACAGGTAAGTGTAAGAGGCGAGTGCCCAGGGGCGAGACTAAGTTGCACTAGCTGCCCGGAGGCAAACGGAAGGCACCAAGCAGAGGCAACCTGCAAGCGACCAGCTGGTGACTGAGCTACTAGGTAAAGGAGCGCCGCCAGGATCGGCCTAGTGGTAATCAGACAGGAGTGAGGCACAAACGGAACGTCAGTCAGACAGGCCACGGTCAGGAACCGGAGCAGGTAGTCAGCCACAGCAAAGGTCAACAGGGAGCGGGTAGTCGGACAAGCCAGAGTCATACACGGATCAGGAAGTCAGCCACAGCCAAGGTCACAACTGGAACGAGTACTCAGACAAGCCAAGGATCAAACACCAGGAGACAACGTAAGCCTAGCAAGGGTCAGAGGAACAAACTAGATGTGCACAGGAACACCATGAACGGGTAAAAAAATCCTAGCCTCAATGAGGCTTATAAAGCAGCAGAAGAAGGCGGGACACAATTAGGCCCAATAGAATAGGCCCATAAACAGGCATCCGTGCCAGTGCCTGAAACATGACTATAGCAATGAGGAAGTGGCCGGAAGCCATACAGAGGTAAGAGCACAGGCTTGCTTAGGCCTCAAAGGGAGACTGTGATAGTAACACAAAGAGGCAGATTTCAGGAAATGCTTACCATGCCTATTTGAGTGATGTAATCAAAAGGGTGGTGCTTATACATGAGTGATAAAATAAACCAAAACAGGGGGTTTTGCAGTGTTTACACTTCTCTGCCCCCAATTTTAAGCCATGACTAAAGCACCAAGAAAAACATGCTAATATATGTGTGCAGATAGATTATTTCTGTACATATATCTGTATATCTAACTGTACATAGAAATAAAATCCACAGCACTATGACTTTATTACAGTGACCATTATTGAGAGAGAAGCAGCTGTACACCAATGGAACCTTGGATCCAGTTCTGTACCTCTCAATATATTCTTCTTGGTAAAAGACTTTCTAAATTAATAAATACTTTATTTCACTGTGCAACTGTGTGTTGTGATACCAAGTCTGATGGAGCAGTAACTTTTTTTTATGTAAATATATATATATTGTAGGGCTTTTTCTGTTGAGTAAAACAAGGGTCACCGCTTTTTTGATGTCTCTCCTTGTTCTTATTCAGCACAGACTTGGATTCCTCAACTCGGATGCTGCTGCTACTCCTACATCTGGTCAGCTCACCACCACATAGCCACTGTATATAGAAATGCACAATTAAAAAGGAGAGCACAGAATCATTTGAAGTGCAGCAACTTTGGACAAGCAAGTACCACGCTTATGATGGACTGGTACTTACTAGAGGCTATATCTTGCCTCTCAGATTAATAGCATGCACTGGCTGTGCCCCAGGCTAAAGGTCCCCTCCACTGTAGATATCACAGGAGACCACAAACCTCCAACAGGAACAGAACAATATCACAGATATAATAATTATAACATTTATTGTAAAATAAAAGCATAAAATTGCATAACATCCCTATACTCATCACTTCTTCAGGGTGCAAACAAATTTTCAAACATTTACTGTCTTTTTAATATGGTCAGTAATTGCCCACTTATCCAATTCCATGTTTCTGCTTCAAATACCTTACCAATCAATCATATAGATAGCTTCCCTCTTCAAATCGTATAGATTTGACAACTCACCCCATATTGACTGGCATTACAAAGGCTGCTTTGTGCCCCCCTCGACCCCGATCCAATCATTAACATATATTCCTCATTGATCTCAGCAAAGTATTCACATAAAGGTTTTGTTTTAACAAAAAAAGTTTATTGCTCCTTTAATTTGTCACCCCTTTCCATGTATTTCATTGTTTCACTGTTTTTGATACTTTTCACAGAAATTTAGATTTTTCAACTATGTGTCATGACTTAAAAAGGATGTGTCCTAACGTAAAGGGATAGTAATGTTTCATTAAAACAGCATCTCCAATTAATCTTCATAGTAGTTAAGCCATAGATAGTGTTATTTCAATACTGTCAGAGTTTTAGTTCAAGTGTAATTGAATGATAAAGTATCCCCCTCCCACCCCTTTTACCTAGTGTCATCCACCTCCCCTCAGATGTAAAATCTGGTCCTAAGACCAGACAGCTCGCATCATAATGAGCTTAATGTAAACCCTGCCCCCTTGAAAGTTTTTTTCAGATTTTCCCTTATGCTAGTTGAAGATTGTCCCTCTCTGCGATCCACCTGGACATCACCTTGCTGCTCTGAGCTGAGCAGTGTTACATTAGTAAAAGGGACGGGGATACTTTATCATTCAATTACTCTTGAACTACATCTCTGATCGTACTGAAATAACACTCTCAATGGCCCATATACTATGAAGATTAATTGGTGCTGCTTTTATTGTGAAACATTGCTATCCCTTTAAAAACACTGATTTAGGATATAAATAAGACAAATATGGTTCAGGATTGACAGAACAGAGCATATAGCTTGCAGGCCCTTGGGAAATCTCCAGTACCCTAAAAAGGGAGTTTTATCTTTTGAGACCTAGTAAATAGTGTGTAACATAATTTTCTGTGGAAATTGAGGGCTACATTTGATTGTGGTTTATTATGCTGAAGTCTGAGGAAATTTGGATATAAAACAAATGATGTTATCTGCTAGAGTGGAATCGAGCCGTTGGACTGTGTTTCTCAATTTATTTTTTTAACAAGGCACCTTTTACACACAGTATGGAATTTTCAGGGAACCCCTAACATTTTTTGTCTCTTGTCATAGGTATAATGAATGTTACAAATACAAAAATATACAGTTATTCTTAGCTCTTACAATCAAAATAGCTGAAATAAACATAGTGTGCATAACAATTTCCTTAAATATACAATTATAACTCAACATTTACATTTTAAATGTGTTAATAGATAAAATGGGAAACCTGAAATGAATGTCCGTGACACACCAAAGTGCCACAGCACTTTGGTTTAAAAACAGAACCATAGGGTGATCATTGCTATGGTACAGATATATCGTTGTCTTTTCTGGGAATTCATCGTACCTTCTCCAATTTTTTTAGACTTCACCTTTTGAATGCCAGAGGATTATGCAACACCACTCAAAAGGGGTTAAGTATCTCCAGGAACAGATGGCAGTTCTGCTTCTTTTACTTCTGGACCTTATTAAGTCCCACCCACATCATGATGCAAATTGTGTCATTTGAACAATGTCATGCCCATTGTCTTCTGGAGCTGAGGTCTAGAGATCTCAGGTTTGATTATTACCCAACACGAGTTTAAATGGTCTTTATTATATTCTCAGTGTATAAGGCAAAAATGAATTTCATTTCAGGGTGACTTTTTTTTTTAACCCTGTAACAATGCGTCCGGCAGTCAAGGGCCATGGAGCATTTTCTTTTCTTTTTTACTTTCTTCTTTTTTTTTTTTTTTAATTATTATTAAGAGATTTGAGTTCAGGGATCTCTCAGAGCAGTGTGCTGGCTCACAGGGACCCCTGAATAACATGATGTGCAATGACCGTCACTGGTCCTTAAGTGCAGAACCGCCATGACGGTCCTGGCACGCTATGGGTCCTTAAGGGGTTAAGCACATTTTTGCATTGCATAACCTCTGTAATTCTTATACTGTTAGTTTATGTAAATGTTCAGCTTGCTTGTGACTGCAGCTAAGTTGTGATATACAGAATAAATATTGGGGCATACCATATTTGTAATTGAAAAGTACAGCAGTTTTGAGGCAAACCAGCTTCACTGTCGGGAATGAATAAAACATTTCATGGATTTTAGGCAGCCTGCAATACATTGCTCCACCAGGGCCCTCTCTAGCATTGAAGGGTTAAAAAAAAACATTTAAACCAATGGGAATTTTATTTGTTCCCAATGGTTCAGTTGGTTTATTCCACACTTATTTTGTTTTTATCCCTGTGCTTCATTGATAATCAGGCATTTCTGTTCTTTTAAACTTCTGCGAGGTAGTGGATTCCAGATGCACTGTGCTATTTAGTTTAGTAAAGCCAATACATCTTTATAATGTTGTTTGCGCCTCATTCGAATTGCAGAATCTGGGATTTGCATTCAACGTCTTACATGAAGCAGCTGGGAAAAGAGAGGCTCTATTAATTAGTGCCGCAAGAAATCATTTCCTAACAAGCCTGTTCACCATCTCAGTTGTCTACTACAGCAAACAGATCGCGTCAACTGTTTGCATTTGTTAATGTTTCTTTTTTTTTTTTTTTTTTTTTTTTAAAGATCGTGGGTAATATGCACAAATACATATGTGGAGAAACCTGGAGCAAACCAGCTACTCCATAGAGAACATAAAAATTCCACAAAATTTCAAATTTCCCTTCATTTAACCCTTGTAGCACCAGGGGGTATCCAAAGCATTGTTTCACATTGCTCTGAATACCCCTCTCTGACACTCAGAAGGTTAAATGATAGAGTGGAGATGACTTCTCCAGTTTATCCAGTTCCTATGAAAGTCTACGGAGCCTATGCACTAAGATTTCTTCAGTTTTGGAGATCTTAGTGAATAGGCTCCATAGGATAACATAGGAATTTGGGAAGTGATAAACTGGTGAAGCGAATCACCTCTTTATCATCGCTTAGTGAATCTCCCCCATCATCTCAAATTCATCACCTCTTTCTCACCGCTTAGTGAATCTCCCCCAGTGTGTTAGCAGTGGCTTTAGCAGTCAAAGGGGTAGATTCAGTAAGCAGTGATAAAGAGGAGATGAAGCTGAGATGGCTTCTCCAGATCCTATGTTATTCTATGGAGCCTATTCACTAAGATCTCCAAAACTAGGCTCCATAGAATAGCATAGGAATTGGAGAACTGATAAAATGGAGAAGTCCTCTCAACTTCAGCTTAGTGAATCTCCTCCGTCCTATAATATAAAAGGCCAGATATATGTTTGTCCGATGCAGTTATGCGCAGTAAAGACTGCCCGAATGCAGGCCGATGCAGCCATGCACAATAGAAACTGCCCGAATGCAGATGTTTGTCAGATGCAGTCATGTGCTGTAGACATTGCCCGAACGCACAGAATGCTGGGAGGTGTAGTTCTGCGGTTTTATGCACTTTGGCCCGTGTATACGGGCTTTTCAACTAGTTTCTTAATAATGAGTAGCCCACTCTGTCATTCAAAGGGGTTAACACACCCCTCTTAACCCTTTGAGTGCCAAAGTCATAATTAAATGAATTGATATTATTTGGCCCCTGTGTTGCATTTGGTTTGCCTCAAAATTGCTACACATTTAGCGTTGTTTCTTATCAGACAAAATGTTTCTCATCACTTAAAAATATCAGACCTACTTGAGAAATGCTTATCTGTTAAAACAGTTGACGCCCTTCTCTTTCTCAAATAGTTCAACTAAAACATAATTTTAAAAAATACCTTATTTGGAAGTGGTGCCTTATTTAACCCTTTAAGGACCAGAGGGGTGTGCAAGACATTTCTTCTCAAGGCATTGTGCAGTAACAAACAGCAGTACTTTTTTGTTATGAAAAATATATATAACTTAGATATTTTCCTGTTGAGTGAAGTAAAGGTACTACCACTGCTGAGGAATGCATATTTCCAGAATTATTACAATTTAAACTCATGGGTTTTTAGATTAACAGTGTCCTCTAGTGGGCAAGTTAGTTATTCTGGTAACATTCTCTTCGAGAGGAAAGTCACTGACAAGCAGAACACCGTAGCATGTGACAGAAACAGCTGAGTCATGCTGTCAGTGAAAAGTATTAGGAATTAAAATTACAGTAAATTAACTTCCTGCTTATTTGAACATTTTTAAGTTTTGAATAAAGTAACTGACAGCAGTGGGAGAAACCTTGTTTTACTCAGCAGGAAAGGCTCTATAACAAATATGTCTTAATTAAAAAATAGTTTACTGCTCCTTTAAATGGGGGAACTAAATTATGTCTAATATCATGGAAAAATAATGGGGTTTTTAGAATGACTGTGCCACCCACAGTGAGCCAAGGAAACCGCTCTGCTTCCACACACCTCCCAACATTTCAAATGGCCAAAGAGGGACATTTTTCTTTTAGGGGGTATTGCTGGGAGCGTGGCTGGTGGGCAGAGCATTAGCGGGAAGTTTTAGGGTATTTCATAACCTACTGATACCTCTACTACTTCTACTTTATAAACACACATACTGAAGTTTATACAAACATTAATGTGAGTTTTATTGGTAGGGAGCAATGTGATACACATATACACACCATAAATTCTGATCTCCTAAAAGAGGGACATCAGGGTGGGAAAGAGGGACAGGGGGATTTGGGTCTTAAAGAGGGACTGTCCTTCCTAAAGAGTGATACTTGGGAGGTATTCTTCCATAGGAGATAATGAAACATTCCACAAATTCCAAATGACTGAAATTGAGCTTTTAACTCCTGTTATGCTAAAGAGGTTCCCAGTGCATTGGTCCAGATACCCCTGTAGAATTCAAGAGGTTAAAAGCCTAATTTATGTAATTGGGAATCTTCATGTGTCCCCAAAGGTTCAGTTGGCTTGTTCCAGAAACAAGTCACTGCTCATCCCTCTGGTACTTAACCCTTTGAATGCCAGATGGGTGTCCAACACATTGTGCATAATGCGTTGGACACCACTCTGGCACTGAAAGGTTTAAAGGGTTAATATGAATACATTTCAGTAAATACAGATAAACTCATGGCAACTATATTGACACTTTCAATAGAAAATACACAATCCCTTTGAGTGCCAGAGGGGTAGCCAATGCAACGCATTAAAAGTGTTAAAGGGATAGTAATACTTAAAATGTAAAAAAAAATATGTTGTAGGGTTTATCCCCCTGAGTAAAACAAGAGTACTCCCACTGCTGAAAGGTGTTTCATTCAAAAGTTATTAATTTTCAAAGTTGAATTTTTTAGGTGCAATATCACAGTGGCCTGAAATTGTACAGTGGCGTTGTTGCTACACGATCCTATGGACAGCTCTGGTCCCGGGACCATAAATCTCCATAGGATGGTGTAGGAACAGCGCCACTGTACAACTTCAGGCCACTGTGATATTGCACCTAAAAAATTCAACTTTGAAAATTAATAACTTTTTAATTAAACACCTTTCAGCAGTGGGAGTGCTCTTGTTTTACTGAGGGGAATAAACCCTACAACATACTTTTTTTTACATTTTAAGTATTACTATCCCTTTAAAGGGGTCTTTTAATCCCTTGAATGCTAGAGTGATTGCCAAAGTGTTGTTTTTGCTTCCATGGGGTTAAAAGTGTTGTTTTGCATCAGAATGGTTGTACCTTTCTTTTTAACCCTTTATGGACCAGAGGGGTATATATCTCTGGTCCCTAAAATATTGAGGCTCGTGTGTTTGCATGGTTACCATATCATAATTATTAAAGCACTTTTTTAAGCAAACATGGATAGCTTGCTACTGAGTTTTGATAGGTTAGATTAGATTTTTGGCTTGTGACAAACCTGCGGTTCTCAGTTTGTTTTCACTCAATGCATTTCTAACATGCAATCTGGAATTTTCAGGGCACCCTTATATTTTATAGGTAATTTCTCAAGGATTTAAAGGGGATCTATCACCCCTTTACAACTTTGCCTAAATCGTTTTGTTATATATTGTGTATAATGAAAAGTGTATAATTTTTTTAAGCAAGGCATATTTGGCAAAATTAAAAGAATAAATACAGCTCTGTACCTGCTTCCAAGCAGACTGCAGATAGCTGATCTGTGCCGCAGTCTGCTGCTCTGCCTCTCTCTATCCAGCCTCCTCCGATGAAGAAGGCTTTCTGTCTGTAAGCTGGAGCACTCTTATTGGCCAGAAAACAATCTCTGCCAATGAGAGAGCTCCAGCTTACAGACAGAAAGCCTCCATCACTGGAGGAGGCCGGATAGAAGGAGGGGAGCAGAGGCAGAGCAGCAGACTGCGGTACAGATCAGGTAACCGTGGTCTGCCCAGAAGTAGGTACAGAGCTGTATTTATTCTTTTAATTTCGCCAAATTTATACACTTTTCATTATAAAGGATGTATAACAAAATTATTTTGGCAAAGTTATAAAGGGGTGATAGATCCCCTTAATGAAGGAAACAATACACAAATTTGTAGTTCATCTTAGGTCTCACAGTCAGAATGACAATGTAGATTATAATGTACATTATCATTTCCATAAATAAAATTGAGTGTCTAATATAAATATATATATATATATATATATATATATATATATATATATATATATATAATTTTTTTTTTTTTTTTTTTTTTTTTTTAATTTTCTTGGAATAAGTGGGGCATCCTGAGCTGGGGACCAACGCACATCAGAGTGCATTGGAACCGTATTAGAGAGCCGAAGTGATAAACAGTCTGGCCCCATGTTTTGAAGAAACTCCTTGAATTCTAAAGAGGGCTTAAGTGCATTACGGGCGGCCTATCATTCAAAGCATATAAAGACCTATTTAAATCATTTAGGATTTTTATTTGACCCCAATGGTGTGGTTGGTTTACCCCTTAATTTCTTATTTTTCTTAAATTTATGAAAACTATATATTAGAGGGGGTTTCCTGCTGAGAAAAACAAGGGTACTTTCACTGTTGTCCGTTGTTTATTTAATTGTTATAACAGTTCAGATTGTCAGGAAGTATCAGTGTGATTACTTCCTGAAAGGTCTTACTGATGGCATGACTCAGCAGTTTCTATCACATTCAATGGAGAACTGTTTGTCAGTGACTCACTTCTCTTAGAGAATGCAACAGAATAATTGGAATCTGACCACTAGAGGACACTTTTAATGTAACAAAAAAGTTTAAACTGCAATAACTCTGAAAATATGCATCTCTCAGCAGTGAGAATATACTTGTTTTACACAACAGCAAAAGACCTACTAAATGTATGTATTTTTTTTTTCTTCATAACAAAAGATTACTGCTCCTTTAACCCCTTAAGGACCCTTGATGGTCATGGCTGGATTTGCTGCCAGGACCGTCATGGAATTCCGGGCTCCCCGTGCGGCTGCATGCCGTTCGGGGAGTCCGGAATCCAACTGAAAAAAAAAAAAATTCCCCGTGGTCCTTAAGTGACCGCCGTGTGCGTGGCCGGTCCTTAAGGGGTTAACTTTGCTTTTGAATAATCTCTATAATGATGTAACAGGGAACTGTAAGTGACATAGCAATATAACCAAGCATGTAACAGCTGTCTCAAATGGCTCAAAACGTGTACATAACATAATAATCCTTAAAAAGCCGGGAAGGGGGGGGGTGGGAATGAAATGGGGTAGTTACTGTGTGGGGGGACATTTTTCCATGTGTCCCCAAAGCTGTGGAGTATAGGCTCTACACAGGTAATTGTTTGGTGGAAGACATCCCCTGCAATGGAATCTCAATTCAGCTTCCACATTCACCAGACATTGTTATGCTGAGTAGATAGGGGATTTAAGAGAAGGGCTGTCAACTTTTCCATGGATTCTATAAAGGTTAGGAGGGAAAACAGAGGCACATGATTTTCAGAACTTAGCAGTGAAGCATGTCATGGCGATTAACCCTTTGCGTGCCAGAGGGGTACCCAACACATTGCTCAAAAGGTTAAATATGGAAGGTCCTTAATTTTTATTATTTATTTATTTGATTAATTGTTTTGGGTCCCCAAGGACAAGAATGGTAGGGTCCACTGGAAGGGATAGACAAGAGAGGACTACCCTTAATCCAGAAATTTTAGATAATGGGACATGACCACCACAAGGAGACCTCTTGAGTTTCTAACACAGGTCTGCAGTTTACATATTTAAGCAGAACTACCACCCTATATAAAGTGCCTCCTCAATAATTAGGAATATTGCGATTAGCTTCTTAAAGGGATAGTAATGTTTCACAAAAACAGCAACTCCAATTTATCTTCATAGTATTTGAGCCATAGAGGGTGTTATTTCAATACTGTCAGAGCTGTAGTTCAAGAGTAATTGAATGATAACGTTTCCCCCTCCCGCCCCTTTTACCTAGTGTAAGCCCCTTCTCCTCAGATGTGGAATCTGGTCTATAGACCAGACAGCTCACAGCAAGAAATGAAAACAATGAAAACCATGCCCCCTTGACAGGTTTTGCAGCTTTTTCCCTTATCTTAATTGAAGATTGTCCCTTTCTACAATCTACTTGGACACACCCTGCTACTCTAAGCTGAGCAGTGTTACATCAGTAAAAGGGGCGGGAGGGGGATACTTTATCATTCAATTACTCTTGAACTACAACTCTGACAGAATTGAAATAACACTCTCCAAGACCCAAATACTATGATGATTAATTAGAGCTGCTTTTATTATGAAACATTACTGCCATTTTAATAACCCGACACAAGTACCAGCTTCTGAAGTAATCCTTCTTTTTTTTTGAGACTAACTGCCAGGCTCCTTGCTTTAGAGCCGTCTGCACGCCTGCTCTGACGGTCCCTTCCGGTACCTTAAGGTACCATGCAATGCCTCTTGGAGGAGACTGGGACGGACAGCGCAGGTGTGCAGATGCCTCTAAGCCAAGATGTCTGCATGCAAGCCTGGCTTCCGGTCTCCGAAAAATAAGGATTACCTCAGAACCCGGGTACTTGTGTTCGATAATAGTACTATTAAGGAGCTAATCCCATAAGCCTAATTAGTTGGGGGGGGGGGGGGTTTATATAGGGTGTTAGTTCTGCTTTGGGAATAGGGTTGCCACTTTTTTTCAAAAAAATACCGGCCAAGGCATTTCCTCCATAGACCTAAAATTGGAAAGAAGCCAATTTTTTACCGGCCTACCGGTAAAATACTGGCTAGGTAGCAACCCTATTTAGGAATGTATATTACTATCACACTTTTTCAATTCTTTTCTACGGTAGTTATAATTTTATCAGCATGCTACATGATTTATATTACATTGTATTTCACCAAGGGCCTAAGCCACAAAAGAAAGCTAGAGCATCAAACTATCAATAATTTCAATGTGGCTTGTAACCCCTGGATGACTAGAAAGGTCTCCAATGAATTGCAAAGGAATGTGGTGGAGACAGATAATATCTATCATATACAGAAAGCCTATTGTGATAATGTTCTAGGGTTTTGGCTGCTTTGTGTATTTTATTGTGATGTTTTGAAAATGTAATTCAAATGGGACATTTCTATAAATAACAAATTTGTATCAATGGGAAGTTTTATTTCATCCCAATGGAGCAGATGGTTTGTTCTAGAGTTACTTTATTTTTCTTTTGTGCGTAATGGCCCAAGGATAGTATGAAAGGGCAATCCGTATAATAACACTAAACAGATAATGACATAAGGTAAAGGCAAAACCCTGTAATGAGAAGCTTACAATCCAATTACAAGATGCCTGGTCATGGAGTAAAGCAAATAAGTGCTTTTGGTTTCCAGTTACCCATACAAAACATTAGGTATCAAGAAGGAATATTGCAGTTTTGGTTGAAATGGCTTATAAAAATTACCATTTCCAGCCTCTTGGGGGCAGCAACGATTTAGTGAGTAGAAAAAATGAGTGTCTCAGTAAAAGAATAATGGATTAGAGAGTGCAAGTTATAGCTATTGCCTTAAGTTTGTAAAATAGACATGTTGAACTTTTCTCACTTACAGGTCCCTTTCCTTAATCCTGCTAAACATTAAATATTAATTGAAAATACAATCTGCTCAATTCAAGCTTTTGGCAATAGTTTTCCAGTGTCACACAAACATATACTGTAAAGTTATGCAAGCATTTAATATTTTCCTGATTTGTACATTATTCTAAATGCACAAAGCCAAGAAGTGCACTTCTGGGGCAATTGAACCACACCATAGACGACAAACAAAAGTTCCCTATGTAATCATCGATTGAAATCAGGATTTTAACTTATTTAATGATTTATTGAATTTTCCATGACACTGATTTGTGTAAAAAGCGTTAAACCAGTTGAAACCCCCCCCCCCCATTTAAATTAATTGGAATGTTTATTTGTCCCCCTATGGCGAAGCTGGTTTGCCTGGGAATTTCTCGTGTGTGTGTATGTGTGTTTGTTTGTGTGTTTGTGTTTGTTTGTGTGTTTGTGTTTGTTTGTGTGTTTGTGTTTGTTTGTGTGTTTGTGTTTGTGTGTGTGTGTTTGTTTGTGTGTGTGTGTTTGTTTGTGTGTGTGTGTTTGTTTGTGTGTGTGTGTTTGTTTGTGTGTGTGTTTGTGTCTGTGTGTCTCTCTGTGTCTGTCTCTCTGTGTCTGTCTCTCTGTGTCTGTCTCTCTGTGTCTGTCTCTCTGTGTCTGTCTCTCTGTGTCTGTCTGTGTGTCTGTCTGTCTGTCTTTGTCTGTTTCTGCCTGTCTGTCTGTATCTATGTGTGTGTCTGTGCGTGTGTGTGATGTGTTGGAGTGCTCTATGTCGTCCAAGGCCTGTTCATTGGAAGTTTTAATTTGTTCCTTATGGTACAGTTGGTTTGGTCCAGAATTCCTGTGCTGTAAGGACCAGAGCTGTGTGAAGTTGATTGCTTTTCAATGTTTTGCCCAACTCCTGGTCCTTTAACCCTTTCGAGCCAGAGCGGTACTCAACGCATTGCAGAGCAAAGCCTTGCGTACCCCTCTGGCACTCAATGGGTTAAACAACAGATTTAAAAAAACACATAAAATATTGTGTTTATTCAGTAGTGTAAAGCCTACTAAATTCTAGTCCAGGGGTGGGAATCTTGTGGCTGTCAGGCATGATGGGAATTGTAGGCCAAATTTAGCTAGACAGCCAAGCCTTTGAGTAAAGCAGTGCCTTTTATAGAGTACACGGCATAAAAAATAGTTTTAGGTTTTTATATATAAAGCTGAAAATACAAAACAAACCTTTTGAATGCCAGAGGGTTAAGCAATGCATCTCACTTCCTTCCGGCACTCAAAGGGTAATTGCATACCCCTCTGCCTTATGGCACCAACAAGTTAGAAGCTTGTTCTGGTTCCCAAGAATGCAGCTAACTGGAAATGTGCAATGAAGCATGAAAAATAACTTAACCCCTTAAGGATTGTACAATGTGGAATGTGCAATGCGATCACCCATCTGGTCCTTAGGGGGCTAAAACAAACTTTCCAAACTACCTGAGACTTTTCTGAGAAGCAACTACTCTTAAAGAAGCAGTATATTTGTAAATGAAAAAGATATGCCATAGGGATTTTCCTGCTCTGTGAAACAAGAGTTCTCCCACTGACTTTTTTTTTTTTTTAATTATAAGGGATAGTAATGTTTCACTAAAACAGCAGCTCCAATTAATCTTCATAGTATTTGAGCCATAGAGAGTGTTGTTTCAATACTGTCAGAGCTGTAGTTCGAGTAATTGAATGATAACGTTTCCCCCTCCTGCTCCTTTTACCTAGTGTAACACTGCTCACCTCAGATGTGGAATCTGGTCACTTGAGTGGACAGGTCACAGCAAGGGACAATCTTATTACTGTGAGCATAAGGAAAAACCTGCCCCCTTGACCGTTTTTTATTATGCTCACTGAAGACTGAGCCTCTCTGAGATCCATCTGGACAGTCTGAGGTGAGCAGTGTTACATCAGTAAAAGGGGCAGGAGGGGGATAATTTATCATTCAATTACTCTTGAAGTACAACTCTGACAGTATTGAAATAACATTCTCCATGGCCCAAATACTATGAAGATTAATTGGAGCTTCTTTTATTGCGAAACATTACTATCCCTTTAAACTGTTAACATCAGCCTCAGTTGGTATCCAAAGTATACCTTTTTTGTAGTGCACTAGAAACTAGAACTTGTCATGGACTATCTCTGTCCATAATAAGTGATGTAGGCAACACTTCCTGTTGATGACAAAAGAAAACTACAACTTAACCCTCTGAGTGTCAGAGGGGAATGCCAGAAAATCCTAATGGCGTATATGAATTTTGCCCTTGCTCCTTGGTTCAAGAGATTACATTTTCAATCAGTTCAAGGTGTTTTGACCATGGAAGCAGACCTCATAGTTGCTAGCAGTTGTTTTTCATATTGAAGCAGGAAGAGTAACACAGTGAAATAGTAAATTAAGTTGCAAAAAGACACGAGTCCTTCAAGATCAACCCTTACGTCATAACTCAGTGACATGAGAATTATATAGCTTTCCTGCTACCAAATAAGGTAATCTTTATCAGACCTTCCTGATTTGCCTACCAATGCACAGTATAACCCTGTATGTTCCCTTTTGAAAGAAATGTATCTAATCTTCTCTTAAATATATAAATGCATTAGCCTACTTTGAGGAGGAGAGGCGATGCATTGCACACTCCTAGTTCTTATAAGGTTAAGATTACTATGTGTAGTTCACAGAGTTTGATGTCCTGTGGCCCTTTTTAGCAACTGTCATGTCTGTCTCCGTGGACATTATATACGAGTATGGGGAAAGACCCAGACGGATAGAAGGCCTTTAATGAGGTACTCAACCACAAGTCAGGATAACATCAAAATATTATATATTTATTGATGAGTAAATGAATAGGATTAAACACACATCTAAAACACAATTAAAACCACTAGGGGAGATCAAATGAGGTACTGAGTACATGCACAAGTACACATATCACATGTCTCTACATAATATCAAAAACAGTAGACATATCAGTACAAATAATTGAAGAGAGTCATCAGGTATCATTTTACCTGGACCATAGATGATAATAACAGAAGCTGAATGTATCAGCCACAACAAATGTGCAAATTTGTTTTGATTCATTTACTTATCAATAAATATATAATTTTTTTTGCTGTTATCCTGACTTGTGGTTGAGTGCCTCATTAAAGGGATAGTAATACTTCATTTTGTCTTTATTTTATTTTGTAGGCATTAAAAAAACATGAAGAACAATATAAGTCTTATCTCTCAAACCTTTATGGTTTAAGAGATATTCACAAGCAAAGATTCCACTCCCGCCCCTTTTACCTAGTGTAAGCCATCTCTTCTCAGATGTGGGATGCAGTCCGTGGACCAGACAGATAACAGAAGGAGACAATATCCTTCCTATTAGAACAATGAAAGCCCTGCCCCCTTGGCAAGTTTTTCAGGTTTTTCCCTTATCTTAATTGAAGATTGTCCCTCTCTGCAGTCTACCTGGGCACCTCCCTTCTGCTCTGGCTGAGCAGTGTTACATCAGTAAAAGGGGCGAGAAGGGGATACTTTGTCATTGAATTACTCTTGAACTACAACTCTGACAGAATTGAAATAACACTCTCCAAAGTCCAAATACTATGATGATTAATTAGAGCTGCTTTTATTATGAAATGTTACTATCCCTTTAAAGGCCTTCTGTCCGTCTGGGTATTTCCCCATACTTGTATATAGTTTCTAGTTTGGCCCTGAGTGCACCAGGCAAATTTTTTGTCTGCATTATACCTTAGTCTTACTTATATACTATTGCTGACCCGGCCCTCTTTTTTGTGATATGCCTCTGTGGACTTGACATCCAGAACTGATATGAAGATATTCTCTCTTGAATCACAGATCAAGTGGAAAGTTCATAAGAGCCTAGTAAGGCAGGTGGGGGTATTATTAGGAGCTATTAGTTCTCCTTTAAACGTTTGTCTCTCGGAGGGTTAATACATGAAAACATTTGAGCTGTGATAACTTTTGAATTAAAAATCTTGTGTTGCTAAGGAGGAAAATATTTAGAATATATCTTTATATAAACTTCTTTTTCTGCTCCTTTAAATGTAGATTTAGAAGAGGGCACGTGAGACATAAAAATAGCTTCAACAATTTGTATCTCCCCCTTGCTGCTTGAGGTGACATCTGTGTAAGGACATCAGAGAGCTTACCCTTTGCCCTAACTTTGACTTTAGACTTTTGCTCCCAGATGGGAGCATGACATTTAGCATGTCTGAGAAGGATCCCCAGGCTTTGTACATTAACAGTTCAACACTGTGAAGGGGAAAGCATATTTCAGAGGCAATCCCAGAACAATAGATAATGCTCCAGTTTATGGAATAGCCTACAGACGTGGTAGAAGCTAAAAGTGTAATGGAAGGTAGTAATGCTATGGAAAAACATTTCTTTCCTCAAATGATTAAGAAGGGTGAAATATTGTCCAAAGAATTACTCTCAGTGTATAGATGGTTAGATTAGGGACATGGGAGTGATCATCTGCCATATAATTTTATGCCTCATTAGACCTTATGTATGAATTGTAAGTGGAGCAATTCTGGAACAAGCCAATGACAAAAAATCCCAGTTATTTCAGGTGAAATTTTAAACCCATTGAATGCTAGAAGTTAAGCAAAATGGAAATGAAAAGATGGAATAAAAGAACCTAATATCTAATAATCATTTATGGTGACATTTGGCTCTATTGCCCTTCACTAGAGGCCAGTTCAGTGCTTTTTTGTTTGAGTGGGGGTATTGTATAACTAGTCATTGGAGGGATCCGGTGCAAACATCTCTTTGGTCTCCCCAACACACACAAACATATTTTCCCAGGGGCATAACTTAAACCTGTCGGGTTCCAAGGCTGATAGGGGAACCCTTAGATGCTAAGCCGTAACAACTGCAGTATCTTTACCCCAGAAATGTGGCCCCTTGTGTGTTTTGATGGGACTTATTTGTGTTCTCAAGGATTTATTAAAAATTAACTGACTTCATTTCCAATAATAAACTCACAATTAATGCCAGTAGCAAACATTTATTAATTAAAACCAGTCCCTTAGCTGTTATTTGTCAAAACTGCAGATGAAATTGAAAACTGCAGTGAAAATAATTTTGGAGCAGAGGGTGTTCAATGCATTGCTTCCAAAGGCATTGTGCAATCCTCTGTTTCTTAAGGGGTTAAAAATTAGATGAAACAAAGGGAAATGTATACCTTTGAGTGCCAGAGGGGTACACAACACAATGCTTTGCAATGCTTTGCGTACCCCCTCTGGGACGCAAAGGGTTAAGTTTTAGATATTGGGCAAGCTCACTTTGAAAATGTCGCCCTCTATTGGGAGTGCATCGGCACGTTAAAAATGTCCTTGTGTTGAAAACAGAGATATCAGAATGCTGCCTGTGTGAAAATTGCAACATTCTGATATCACAGGCATCAGAATATCGTATCCACACAGGGAGTAGCCTGATATATGGTCATGTACATTTGATGGCATGAGCCTAAGCGGATTGTGGCAGTGTTAATAGAAATGCTGGATAATATTTTTGTCCAACCAGGAAGTTGGAGTGAGGATAGGGTTGCCACCCAGCCGGTATTTTACCAGCAGTCCAGTAAAAAATTGGCTTCTGTCGAATGTTAAGTCTATGGAGGGAATGCCTAAGTGGCCTAAGTGAGGATAGGCAGCTGCGAGAAACGGAGGCATGCATGAGGAGGTAGAAGGCGGCAGTCTGATATCGCTGTTTTCAACACAATATTTTTTATGTGCCATTGCGCTGCACACCCAATAGAGGGTGACTTTTTCAAAGGATACCAATGAAAATGAACTTCATGTGGGTAGCACAGAGTTCAGATAGGATATGGGGCCCTGGTGATCCTGTGAGACAAGGGAGATCCATTGTGGACTATAGGGTATCCACTGCTTATGACTGTGAATGTCTTTTCTTAAAATAAAGACAATATTTGCTCTTGGCAGTGGGTAAGACAGTTCTGTCCGAATGTATTGGATATTTAACATCAGAGAAGAGACACATGTTTCAATCATTATGATATGAACACATTGTTGTGGTGCCCAAGACATACCTTTAAATTATTTTTTACAGCGGTTTTAGTTACATCTGCTGTTCTAATACACGTGGGAGTGGTTGTAATTAAGACATTTTATGTTATCAGCATTCATTTTAGGTTCATTAATGAGAATGAAATAAAAGTTTAATTTTTAATAAATCTTTGGGAGCATGAATAAACACCAGCAAACATGGAAGCACGGAACTGACCTCTGTTGTAGGGCAATAGAGCCAAATGTGCTATAACTGTTTGTAAGAGTCTGGCTTTTTGCTTCATCTGAAATGTAGGCCTTTAGTATGCTCTTTGTTTCAGAAACTATCATACCTCTATAATTTATGCTAGAGAGAGTTCTCAACATATAATAAATTATACTTTGTAGACCTGTCTAGCATTCAAGGGGTTAAATTCCCCTTTTGAAGATACAGTGCTTTCTAGGACAAAATGGGTGCAATATCATGTAAAGGGAAGAAAATTCAATCTGTGTTTTTATCTTTGTCCTGATATCACATATTCACATAAAAATAGTAAGAACAATAGCAACCCCTCCCCCCCCCGTTCACCTGTTTAACCCCTTAAGGACTATTGACGGTCCAGGACAGTCAAGGTGGTCCGGCACTTAAGGACCAGTGACGGTCCTGGCACGGCATGGAGTTCAGGGCTCCTGGCGCAGCTGCACGCCGCTCCGGAAGCCCTGAACCGGAACTTAAAAAAAAAAAAAAAAAAAAGCCCAGTGGTCTTCAAGTGCCGGCCGCGAGTGTGCGCACTGGTCCTTAAGGGGTTAACAAGCTTCTTGTGTTGCTTTGGCAACTGGCAAAGCCTTTGCTCTCCATTTCTTGTCTGAAGAAGTTTCCATATGCCACTCAGTTTATTCTGCTTCTTCAAATTTCCTTCAGTGGGTTTAACTTTGAATCATCATTGGGAGGTTTAAAAGGGAACAAGCTAAAGGGGAACAAGCTATAGTTAGAGGAGCCAGATAAATTCATATAATGGTGACAATATAAACATATACTGTGCATATATAACGTTTGCGGGGCAATTTAGTATCAGGCAGGATTACACTCCATCCAGTGCTGCATTTATTAGGAAAACATTTTTTTCCTCTAGGAGGCACTGTCCTTAAAAATCATTAAATGTGTTGGTCCCCTGTGGCACAGTTAGCTTGCCCCAATATCGTTTCACTTTTATTTTATACATAAAGTCCCTATGTCTACTACAGGGATATGCAACTTCTGGAACTCCAGCTTTTGTTGGACTGCAACTTCATCCGGAATTAAAGGCCAAACACCTCTGGAGGGATGCATTTTCCCCATCCCTGATCCAACACCTTCGATGAATGTGTTGTATATCTATGTGACAGCCAAAAAGCCACACAGAACCAGAGGCAATGGTGCAAGAGTTACGGGTATATTTCATCTGAAACAACATCTTGCTCCTGTGAAAGCAGACTTAGAAAATGGAAAATAAGTACATGAATACAGTTTCACTGTTCTGGGTATCGGCTTCTAATTTTCCTGAAACTCAAATATATTAATCCTAATAGAAGCATAATTTTTGTGTTTGTAATTGTATTCCTGTGCACACCACCTACCAATCCCGGATCTTGTTACAATGAGATGGAACCCGATAGACTGCAGTTTAATGTGTGTGTGAAGGCAGTTACTTACATTACTTTATAATGTATTGAGGGAAAATCCTGATGTAGCAAGCTCAAGCTTACAAGTCTGCTTGGGGAATACACATGAAAAAAATAAAACACAGAAATTTTATAGGATTAATATTCCCCGCAATATACCTTTTTAAATAAAATATGTATCTTACACTAAGGAGCTGTTTTATTACAATACTTGATGGTTTATGAAGTTACATAGAAACATAGAGTTAAAGGGATAGTAATACTTAAAATGTAAAAAAAAATATGTTGTAGGGTTTATCTCCCTGAGTAAAACAAGAGTACTCCCACTGCTGAAAGGTGTTTCATTCAAAAGTTATTAATTTTCAAAGTTGAATTTTTAGGTGCAATATCACAGTGGCCTGAAATTGTACAGTGGCGCTGTTGCTACACGATCCTATGGACAGCTCTGGTCCCGGGACCATAAATCTCCATAATAACTTTTGAATGAAACACCTTTCAGCAGTGGGAGTACTCTTGTTTTACTCAGGGGGATAAACCCTACAACATATTTTTTTTTACATTTTATGTATTACTATCCCTTTAAGAACCATTCAGCCCATCTAGTCTGCCTATTTTCCCTACTGTGAACACCTCAAAACATATTTGGTTCTTGGTCTTGTTTTATGTTCAGGACAGCCTTATGCCTATCTTAAAGGGATAGTAATACTTCATTTTATCTTTATTTTATTTTGTAGGCATTAAAAAAACATGAAGAATGATATAAGTCTTATCTCTCAAACCTTTATGGTTTAAGAGATATTCACAAGCAAAGTTTCCCCTCCCGCCCTTTTTACCTAGTGTAAGCCATCTCTTCTCAGATGTGGAATCTGGTTGTAAGACCAGACAGATAACAGAAGGGGACAATCGTCTTCCTGTGAGAACAATGAAAGTCCTGCCCCCCTTGACAAGTTTTTCAGGTTTTTCTTTTATCTTAATTGAAGATTGTCCCTCTCTGCAGTCTACCTGGGCACCTCCCTTCTGATCTGGCTGAACAGTGTTACATCAGTAAAAGGGGCGGGAGGGGGATACTTTGTCATTGAATTACTCTGGAACTACAACTCTGACAGAATTGAAATAACACTCTCCAAAGTCCAAATACTATGATGATTAATTAGAGCTACTTGTATTATGAAACATTACTATCCCTTTAAATTCTGTCACTGTAATAACCTCTACCACATGAGTGTGTATTTTGTTTGGCACCTGACGAAGGGAAGATTTCCCCGAAATGTTGTGCAAATGGTGATTAGTAAACATGCTCAATAGAGCTTAAACTAGAATTCCTTGTGCAGACATCATCTTTCCTTTCCCATTGGTACTGTGGGTCATAACGTGGCACTGACCCTTCTGATTTCTTGCACTGGATTCAGAACGTGGTGTGCTGGGGTAAAGAACATATCCTGCTTACACTTCTGCTGGTAGGCTATTCCACTTATCTACCAATTTGTCAGTTAATTAAAGCTTTTACATTACATCTAAACCTCTCTCCCGCTAGGCATAGAAACATAGAGTTGAGGGTGAACTGTTTCCCAAGAATAATTGAGTGATGTATTAAGAAAACGTAGAACAATTGAGTACCCTTCCTGCAATACAGTTCTCAATACTTCCATTGATTTAAAGGGATAGTAATACTTTATTATTACTATCCCCCATATTGTACATATTTGTAAAGAAATGTAATAGCCCCCAGGTTCATCTCTCAAACCTTTTATGGTTTGAGAGATAACCGAAGGCGAAGTTCCCCTCTCCCTCCCCGTTCCCTGAAGTCAGCATTGTACTGACTACAGGGGAAGTCTGTCGTGCAACAGGTTTGCGGCTCTGCAGCTGAGCCGAGATCGCGTTAGTGAAAAAGAATTATTTCACTGAAATGGTCTTCTACTTGTGCTTGGTTTGCAAGCACATGGAGAAGACCGGTTTAGTGAAGTTATTCTTTGTCACTAACACGATTGTGGCTCTGCTGCAGAGCTGCATGATTAAAGTCAGACCGGATATCCCTGCAGTCGGCACAACACTGAATTCAGGGAAGGGGGAGGGAGGGGGGGAACTTTGCCTTCGGTTACTTCTCAAACCATAAAGGTTTGTGAGATGAACCTGGGGACTATTAACTTATTTTACATATTTGTTCAATATGGGGGATAATAATAATAAAGTATTACTATCCCTTTAAATGGGCCTTTTCACAGCTTCAATGCTTTGGATAGACTCTTCTCTAGCACATAAATCACAATTTAAATCAATTGTGATTTTTATGTGTACCTTATTGGTGCAGTTGGCTGATCCCAGAATTTCTTTACTTTATCTTAGTACATCAGCATCAGAACCTCTCAATATAACAGAAGGACTTATCTATATAGATGTGCTTCATATAGCAACTGGGTGCATTTGTTTATATGAGTGTTGCTTTATATTTTTAATTGCTTAAAAATTGTGGTCTTTGTTAAAGTTTACCTTTAGTTCACACCTCATAAGTAGAAACGATTGTTGTGAACGTTATACATGATCAATATACCTGCTATCTGTCTCTGATTTCCATGGGCAGCCCCAGTTGTGGATCTTTGTTTCTGTATCCTTCGATTTTAAAATTAAATATCAAACCCATATTTTGTGTGTCTCTTATTAAAATTGTTTATAAGCTTCTCCACAACACACTATTGTATATTTTTATTACCACATGTGGATGATGTTTGCTCTGTAGTAGAAGTGCTAGCGTGTTGTGTGAAGTTTCCTGTTGGTGTCGCTCTTTGTGATAATACATATCTAGGAACTTTGCGGAGGGGAGTCCTCTGATGCCACTGGGGGGAGGTTTATGACACGATTAGAGTCAGAAAAGTGGGCAGGCCTTAATCGCAAGTGGGGGAACAGGGTTTTATAAAACTTACTGAACCATTTTCAAATAGCCTAGGAAGGAGGCGAACTTACAATGGAGTGCAAGGAGCATTATTGGAAGACACAGAAGTGGGTAGAGTTTTATTAAACACTCCCCACATCCGGATAATCAGCCTCTGCCCAGGAGACCTTGTAATTAGAAGCCAAAAGCGGAGTCTCCAGGGCAAATCCGGAGAGTTCCCAGCTATGAATATGGACTCTGTTAAATGGCTGCCCAGTTAAAGCGTTTCTGGAAATGTTTCTGAAATGTTCGCAAATATGGATCCATTTTCTTTAACAGATTGCAAACTGAAATAACTAGGGATAGATTACAACAGATATCAAATGCATAAATAAATGTCTTCTAATCAAATTAGGAGCCACTTGTTTTCAGAGTATATTTTTTCTTTAATTCTTATCATATCGTAGGTTGTCATTTTCATAATATTTTGTTAGTGAACATGGCTGCATTGACCATGTCACCCCAAATACATATATATCTCACAAAATGTATTGCTTATGGTACAAAAAATTTACTATTTATGGCATACAACAGATTTTCCTGCAAAAAATAGTTTCTCAGAATTTACTTGTGAAGAAATGAGCTGCACGCCCCTCTGGTCCTTAAAGGGATAGTAATGTTTCATAATAAAAGCAGCTCTAATTAATCATCATAGTATTTGGACTTTGGAGAGCGTTATTTCAATTTTGCCAGAGTTGTAGTTCAAGAGTAATTCAATGACAAAGTGTCCCCCTCCCACCCCTTTTACTGATGTAACACTGCTCAGCCAGATCAGAAGGGAGGTGCCCAGGCAGACTGCATAGAGGGACAATCTTCAATTAACATAAGGGAAAAACCTGAAAAGCTTGTCAAGAGGGCAGGGCTTTCATTGTTTTCATTGTAAGAAGATTGTCCCCAGCTGTTATCTGTCTGGTCTTACAACCAGATCCCCATCTGAGAAGAGATGGCTTACACTAGGTAAAAGGGGCGGGAGGGGAAAACTTTGCTTGTGAATATCTCTTAAACCATAAAGGTTTGAGAGATAAGACTTATATCATTCTTCATGTTTTTTTAATGCCTACAAAATAAAATAAAGTTAAAACGAAGTATTACTATCCCTTTAAAGGGATAGTAATGCTTAAATTTAACTCATTTTAATATTGTAGATATTAAAAATATAAATAGAATGAGGTATGTCCCATCTATCAACCTTGTATAGTTTGAGAAATACTTCACTGAACAGTCTACAAAGTGTGCCTGGTTTCCAAGCACACTTTGCAGACCATTACAATGAAGTATTTATTTCTTTATCACACTCTTTTGGCTCTGCTGGAGAGCTGCAGGATGGTCCTGGGACCAGAATCTGATTCTGTCAGAGCCTGACATCTTGTAAAACGGGAACTTTAGATGCTTCAATCTCTCAAACTATTCAAATTTGAGCGATGGGACATACTTCATTCTATTCATATTTTGAATCTCTACAGTATTAAAATTAGTTAAATTTAAAGGGATAGTAATACTTAAAATGTAAAAAAAAATATGTTGTAGAGTTTATCCCCCTGAGTAAAACAAGGGCACTCCCACTGCTGAAAGGTGTTTCATTCAAAAGTTATTAATTTTCAAAGTTGAATTTTTTTGGTGCAATTTCACAGTGGCCTGAAATTGTACAGTGGCGCTGTTGCTACACCATCATATGGAGATTTATGGTCAACTGACCAGAGCTATCCATAGGATCGTGTAGCAACAGCGCCACTGTACAATTTCAGGCCACTGTGATAGTGCACCTAAAAAATTCATCTTTTAAAATTAATAACTTTTGAATGAAACACCTTTCAGCAGTGGGAGTACCCTTGTTTTACTCAGGGGGATAAACCCTACAACATATTTTTTTTTTACATTTTAAGTATTACTATACCTTTAAGCAGTGCTATCCCTTTAACCCTTTGAGTGCCAGAGGGATATGCAACGCATTGCAAAGCACTCAAAGGGTTAAAGGGTCAAGGAGGTTCATGCACTCAAGTCTGCTCAGTTTGAAAAACTGCCAACCATGGTCATGCCTCCTTCATTGGACATGCCTTCCAAGACTGATCTGAAGATAATATATCTGCAAAATAGTACAAGGGCTGTATCATAGGGGGCCATTGAGATTTTCTACCCATAGTAAGGTAAGTCTGTGGGGAGGGGGTTCTCCACTTTAACTCCTTACATACCAGAGGGGTGTGCAACACATTGCTTTACAATGTGTTGCTTACATCTCTTGACATTTAGGGGGAGATTCTCTAAGCCGTGATAAAGCGGAGATTACGTCTCCAATTTATCACTTCTCCAATTCCTGTGTTATTCTATGGAGCCTGTTCACTAAGATCTCCAAAGCTGAAGAAATCTTAGTGCATAGGCTTCAAAGATTAACAGGAACTGGAGAAATGATGAACTGGAGATGTCGGGGAAGATTCACTAAGCGGCGATAAAGAGGTGATAAAGTGGAGATGACTTCTCCAGTGATATCATTTCTCCAGTTCCTATGTTATTCTAAGGAGCCTATGCACTAAGATCTCCAAAGCTGAAGAAATCTAAGTGCATAGGCTTCAAAGAATAGCATGGGAACTGTAGAAGTGATAAACTGGAGAAGTCATCTCTACTTTATCACCTCTTTATCACCACTTAGTGAATTTCCACCTTACTCTCTCTCAAAGTGTTGAAAGGTTTACATACATCTCTGTGAATGTTGCAATGTCATTTTACGTATGACCGCAACTTGCATTGTGGCGTAAGTGTTTTTTCATGTACAATTTCACCTCTGAATTTTATAACTGAATGCTTTACCATAGCCATTTTAGTTTGACCACACATGTTTGTTTCCCCTACTGTTACAGTTTATTTTAACATTTTCAAGTGGGTGAGTTGGAATGTTGTGACTGTCCAGTCTTAATCCTTAGAGAACTAAACAAGGATTGAACCTATCAGATTCCTTAACATTCAGTGCAAAAATGTGTGTGTACTGCACGGGCTAATGTAAATCAATGAGAAATATGGGTGACCTGGGATTTCACTTGCATGAACTGGAGTACTCAAGCAGAGCCGTGGCAGACTTTATTTAGTTAAAGTCCTAAAAAAAATATCAAGCAGGGTTTGTTACACAGCGTTCTTTTGGTGATCAGCAGCTGTTAAGGAAGAACTTTATAGCTCGAATATGCTCCATAATGTAGCACTTCATGCAATTCAACGATCATTAAGAAATTTGTTGGATCTCTGAGGATACTGTATTCCCCTTTCTGTTGAGCTGTATGAATTCTCCACTGTTAGAGGAATTGGTGAATTTTGGCTCATTTATCAGTATGCTTGACTCCATAGTCTATTCCACAGGAGGCAATGGCTTGTCATACTATTTATTTGTTGACTGCTTTTATATCTTGTGAATGCCTTCTGGTTGTCCTGAGCTTAACCCTTTGAGGGCTCTAAGGTTGTATCTTGAATGTGGTGGAGACCACTCTGGCACTCGTGTGCTTAATATGGTAAGGTATCTGACCATTTCTTGCTGTGTACCAAAGTAAGAATGGGATCAATGCTTGCTGTCCCCCTGTGTACCCATAAGCCTTTTCAGAACCTACCACCACCATTTTACAGTAGTGAAGCCTTAGGAAACCAAAGACTGTTGGAAAGAACAATATAACCTTGTAGCAGGTATTTTCTTCACATGTTTTAACACCACAATGTGGGAATTGTCAGTGGCAGCGATATTGTTTTGTTGAAGGGATAGTAATGGCATATATACATATATAAATAAAAAGTATTCTTGTAGATCTTGAAAAAATAAATCCATCAATGCCAGTCAATCTGTCAGACCTTTATGGTATGAGAGCTATAACATTTTAAAGTTCCCCCCTCCCTCCCCTTTCCCTGATGCCGTGACTGATACAGAGTGGGTGTTCCGAATTCAGACCAGGGTCCTTTCTGCGCACCTGAATGACGGGGGCTTCTGCCTGAAAGCTGGAGCAGTCTCATTGGCAGAGGTCAATATCTAGCCAATGAGAGCGCTCCGGATTACAGGTAAAAAGTCTCCGTCATCGGAGGAGGCTGGGTAGAGGGAGGGGAGCAGAAGCAGAGTGACAGACTGCAGTTATAGAGCTGATAACCACAGTCTATCCAGAAGTAGGTGCAGGGCAGCATTCATTCCTTCAATTTCTGCCAAACAGAACTTTAAAAAAATGAAATTAATACACTTTTACACATATTCACTATATAACTATTAAGGCTAACTTGTATAGCGGTGCTAGATCCCCTTTAATACTGTCTCTGAGTGGGTCATAAAGATGGTGGCTCCATGGCCCTGGTGGCCTCTATCTTTTTATATAAAAACATCAGTGCCACAGGGGGAAAATATATGGAATACAACATGTTTCAGAAACAGGTTGTACTTGTTTGGACCTGTTGTTATTTTGCGGCTACCTGTTACACCTCAATAGTATGGTCCTGCAGAATATGTCAGCTCAATTAATAATCATAAATATAAATGGAATCTAATGCACATTAATTTTTGTATTTTATTATGAAACTGTGTGTTTAGATTATATTAAAATATCGTTAATATGCTTCAAATGT
The DNA here is from genome assembly GCA_037306005.1 of Rhinophrynus dorsalis. Lineage (NCBI taxonomy): Eukaryota > Metazoa > Chordata > Amphibia > Anura > Rhinophrynidae > Rhinophrynus > Rhinophrynus dorsalis. Next base: position 142,972,175 of record CM074725.1, on the reverse strand, counting down.
TCAAATTCTTCACCCAAAATCGCCTCATTGGACCAGACTTAATCTAACACACAGACAGTTTTGGTGTATCTATTATTATTATTAGTCATGTCTTTGTGTGACATGAATACGAAATGTTAAAGGGTCAGTATTGCCATTTATAACTTTATTTAATATTGTATAGGTTACGGTTTGAGAGATATTCACTGCTGAAGTTTCCCTTTTCCTGCTGTCAGCTGTAAAGCTAACAGCGGGAGATTCGAGTTGGCCGACTCGAGGAGGCTCTGCAGCAGAGCCGAAATCACATTATTTAAAAAAATGAAATAAAATATATGTGTAGTTTTGTAGAGCTGAAACTAATAAACTAAGTGCAACAAACCCTATCTCTCAAACTGCTATGGTTTGAGAGATATAGAGATTCAAAGTTCCCCCTCCCTCCCCTTCTCCTGGTGTCAGCTGTAAAGCTGACAGCAGGAGAATCAAGTCCTACAACTCGAGGAGGCTCTGCAGCAGAGCCGAAATCACGGTACTTAAAAATAATTAATTCATTTGAACTGTCTACAAAGTGTGCCTGGTTTGCAAACACACTTTGTAGACCTTTCCATTTAATTAATTCTTTTTAAGTAACAAGATTCTGACTCTGCTGCTGAGCCGCCAGCTGGTCCCCGTATCGGGATCTCCTGCTGTCAGCTAGATGCTGACATCAGCAGAAGGGGAGGTAGGGGGCAAACTTTGAATCCCTATATCTCTCAAACCAAAGCGGTTTGAGAGATAGGGTTTGTTGCACTTAGTTTATTAGTTTTAGCTCTACAAAACTATAAATACTTTTTTGGGGACATTAGTGTCCCTTTAAAAAGAATGACTTCAACTGAACAGTCTAAATAGTGTGCTTGCAAACCAGGCATACTTTGTAGACCGCCCAATGAAGTAATTCTTTTTAAATAACACTGATTGGTGAATATTCTGCTGTGTACATGATCAGCTGTTTCAGATAAACACAGAACAGACAGATCAGCTGATGTGCCAGTTCTGTGTGTATTTGAATCATATGTTAAGTGGGGCAGGGGACTGTTTTTTATAACCCTTTGATTGCCACAAGGATGTGCAGGTCATTTCAGATCAATGCATCTCTATACCAATCAAATGGTTAGAGGAGGGCTGCTGGTGATCTTGATTGTAAAGTCAGAGTGCATCCTTTTTTTCTCCCCAGCACATCACCAGCAGTACTAATTAAAGAAATACTTCATTTGAACGGTCTACAATGTGTGCTTGCAAACCAGGCACAGGTTGTAGACCAACCAAATGAAGCATTTCTTTCTAAATAGCACGATTATGGCTTTGTTGAAGAGCTGCAGGACGGTCTGCGGACCGGGCTAGACAGTGATGTCAGTGCAAGTGAAGGGAAGGGGGAACTTTGTATGCTTATATCTCTCAAATCATAAAGGTTCGAGAGATCGGAATGAGTGCAATTAATTTTTTTAATATGTACAGTATCAAATGTCATTAAATTGAAATATTACTATTGCTTTAAAGGAGCAGCACACTTTTTTTTATGAAAACCTTTGTTATAGAGCCTTTTCTGCTGAGTAAAATAAGGACACTCCTACCGCTGTCAATCATTTTATTCCAATGTTATAACAGTTCAAATAACCAGGACGTGAATTTACTGTGCGTTAACTTCCTGGAAGTTCTAACTGACAGCATGAAACAGCAGTTTCTATCACATTCTATGGAGAACTGTAAGTTACTGACTTTCCATTCCATTAGAATGTAACAGAATAACGAATTGGAATTTGTCCACTAGCGGGCAATGCTAATTTAAAAAAACATGGGTTTTGAAACTGTAATAATGCTAGAAATATGCATCTATCATCAGTGGGAGTACCCTTATTTAAAGGGGATATAGCACCTTATACAATTTTTTTACCATAGCTTTTGTTAATAATGTAGTAATAGTAAAGCTGGTTGTTTTTTTTAATGTAAATACTTCTAAAGATATTTAATGCGCTGCGCTGTTCAATTCTACATAATGTGCACAGCACAGCTCTTCTTCTCCCCCCCCCCTCCCATCTGCCCCAGGGAGCGTGTTCACGCTTCCTTTTGGAGTGCTGTGAATCGATTCTACCGTTACATTAAACTCCGGTTAGCATTATACTGAGGTTGCAAAAGCTTTCCTATTACTACATGGTTAATAAAAGCTATGGTAAAAAAATTTTATACGGTGATGCATCCCCTTTAAACCCCTTAAGGACCCATGACGGTCCTGGACCATCATGGAATTCCGGGCCCCCCCACGCGGCTGCACGCCATTCGGGTAGCCTGTAATCCGATTCCGGAAAAATAAAAAAGGTCCCTGGTCCTTAAGTGGCCGCACGTGCGTGTGCGGCCAGTCCTTAAGGGGTTAATGCAACAGGAGAAGCCCTACAATATACATGTTATCATAAAAAAGTTTACTGCTCCTTTAACATTAAATAGAATAAAAAATGTTTTATCATTATTAACTATTTTATTAATGATGCCTCACCCATGTTCTAAAATCATCTTTCACATCATTTTTTTTTTTTTACATTTCAAGGTATGTTTTGTTTCCTTGACAAAAAATTTCATATGGGTGTACATTTAACCCTTTGAGTGACAGATGCTTACCCACGCATAGAAGAACAATGCGTTGCATATCTCTCTAGCACTCAGAGGTTAATGTTTTAAAAATGAGTTTCCAACTTGCATCTGTTTGCAGGCATTGTTTACTGCACTCCGCGGATGCCTGTCGTGTTTGAAGTCGTCTGTAGAAGATGAGAATTTTACTTTTCAGGATACAATAAAAATATTTTGACATCCTATCCGTGATCCTCCCTATCTAAAAAAAGGATTTCCTGTTTTTCAGTTTTACAAAACCGCTAGATTTATATCTTTCTCTCCAAAATGGTACCACCTTCTACTCATTCATTAACCCTTTGAGTGCTAGAGGGGCACACACTTTATGTACCCCTCTGGCACTTAGAGGGTTAAACAGTTACATAACCGTGTGAAATGTACCGTAAAATCTCAGGTATAATATGCAGGTGTATATTATACCCAAGATTTTCAGGGAAAACAAGAGTGCCTATGTATAATATGCACCCTTGTTTTCCCGTGCCAGACAAAAAAAAAATCTGGTTTCCTCCCTCCCTCCCGGTTTACCCATCTCTACTTCTGAAGTGCCTCCGTTTGCTTCAGCCTGACAGGGTGCCAGTGGGTGTCATGCTTGCATCCGCCGCCCGCTTCCAGCGTGGCCTTGTCAGGACCTCTCCTTTACAGCCAATGGGTAATGTTTTGCGAGGACTGCAGGGGAATACCATAAATCCTAAGCGCATAGTTATGGGATTTTTTTTTTTTTATAAAATTAATGTCTTGAGTATAATACGCACCCCCCCACCACCACTTCACATGAGGTGAAGAGGGGCAAATTTGTGCGTATTATACGCAAGATTTTACTGTAAGATTCCTTGTGAACAAGGCACATGATCAAGTGACACTTGGATTTCTTAGATATAGTATTACGGCTTCTTTATGTAATAAATATATAATTGTCAAACTGTGGGGTATTAGAACACTTTCAACTAGCTGTTCAAAATGTTCACCCCTCAAATAAATAGATATAAAAATCTAAAAACAAAAACATTCATTACTATATCCCATATCTTATGTACAGTAAAAAAAAAACTTTTTTTTGATACAAGGATTCATTATAAAAAATAATTTGATTGCAAAATTACATTCCAAATTATTTTCTAAACTGGATATAAATCTTTTGCAGGCACTTTATAGCCATGTCATAAATGTCATAAATCAGAATGGATTCTAACTTTGCTGTTATAATCCCCCTTTGCGTTATAATCCCCCTATGATTGATGGCATTACAAAGTCTCATGGTCTTCGGGTAAAAGATTTTAAGGATCATATTTTAAGCTGCAAAACCTTTAATGAAACTTTCCAGTACTAGATGGTTTGTGATCTAAAAAGTCAATGCGATACGATGCATCAATCATCTTCTACAGTACACCGACACAGCAGCAGTTATGGTCTAAAAGGAATCTCAGAGAATGTTCAGTGATATGATTTGTGTAACGCAGAAGAGATTGCCTCTTCTATGTTTAGAAGAGAAGCCTGACGGCAACCATGTTTGGTTATTGACAGGCTTGCATCATAGTGGTTCCTAAAAGAACATGTTTGTATATTTCCTTTCTGATCTCTTTAGAAATGTTAAAAAAATAACGTACCTTGGCTTTTTTAAGATCTTACCTATACATCAAATTCTTTAGCTTATTGCATTACGATGTTTATACGGTCTAGCCTGGTGAGGAGTGGAGTGTGGAAGAAAAGTGGTATTAGGGGCTTATTTGGTTGATGTTTGGTGGAATATAATGATTTCTAGTAATGCCTTTATGTGAGAACATATAAATATGTGGATTCAAGTCAAAGACACACACACACACACACACACACACACACACACACACACACACACTCTCTCTCTCTCTCTCTCATCATCTCTCATCAATACCTGCAAAGGTTACCTACAAACAGAAAAGTGAAATGTATACTGGTCCTTGTATCTTTATTGTTATTGCTAGCATGTTGAAAGTAGGATGCTATGCCATTGCTACCCAATATTTTCCCTTCAATGACTTTGTACACAATTGATTTTCCTTTAATTGACATTTAAATTTGGCTGTTTTTTGGAGATTTTTCCATCTTCAAGAACAACTTGTGTAATAGTGGAGTGGAAGGACACATCAAAGTGCTGGCTATATAAACTACACCTTTTATTATTTTCACAGTTCCAGACTATGCCAGGGATTAGTTCTGCATTGCATTGATTTGGAGTGTGTAGTAGTCTCCCGTTCATCAATGCAGGATGTTTCTTCTCTCATAATGTGTTTGATTATCATGCCTATGTATGAGTTCAAAGTCGGAAGCCCAGAATTAAAATGACTCTGGTAGTGAAGATCCACTCTATCATAGCCTGTTTAGATGTTAGCATTGTTTTGTGCCTGCTCCCAAGCAGACCTCTATACAGAACTCCCTGGTGCCTTTTCATATCTGTTGGGGAAGGAATCAGTAGTGTATGTGACTCCTGAGCCTTAGTGCCCCTGTAGCAGCCCTGAAATGCCCTGCACGTGATTTGTCCTTACATTCCCCTTTAGCATGTTGAGCAGATATCTGCAGGGGACTTCAGCACAGTATTTTGTACATGTTAAATGGTTCCTGGGGCAAAAGAACTGCACCATGGGACTTTTTTGCTACACATACAAACTCTCCCTCTCTCTCTCCCCTCCTCTATCTCTGTATCTCTCTGAATGCTGAATGGCCGAATGGTTAAAGCGGAACTTTCACTACACTAACCGCAAATGATTATTACATTAGCGCTATCCACTAATTGCTGCTTTAATGAAAAATATAAACTTCTTTGCAGGCAGGCACCAGGGAACAGCATAGACATCTTGCAGAGCCAGCATCTTTGCATCTGTGCTGTTCATCCCATTCAGCTCCACGATTGGTGGGTTGAATTCCTTTGCACCGAAAGGCACTGGAAGGGACTGACGGCGCAGGAGCAGAGAGCACCTACTGCAAGATCCCAGCCAGTACCTGCCTGCATAAAAGGTTATATTTTTCGTTAAAACAGCAATTATACTTGAAAATAACAATAAGTGTGTGCATAGCGCTAATGTAATAATCATTTGCGGCACTATGTTAGTGTAGTGAAAGTTCCGCTTTAAGGACCATATGCATTCAAGGGTTAAAAGCCACTTTTAACTCAGTGGGAGTTTGTCTCCTATAAAGGAATCTGTTTTCCACAGCATTATTCCAGCTTATTTGTACATATGGCTTATAGACCTTATCTACAAAGGTTAGTCCACTTTGGATGAAACTGGAATCCCTTAATGGTCAGAGGATTGTGCAATACATTGCATTAAGCACCCCTCTGGACATCATGGGGTTAAGCCAGTGGTTCTCAACTCCTGTTCTCAGGACCCACTAACAGGCAAGGATTTGATTTCCTTGTTAGAGCACAGGTGAGTTAATCAATATGAATGAGCCTCTGATCACCACACCTGTGCTCTAGCAGAGAAATCCCTAAGTCCTGGCCTGTTAGCGGGTCCTGAGGGAAGGAGTTGAGAACCACTGGGTTAACCCCTTAGCGTCCGATGACATACCTGGACCGTCACACTGCTCCGGCACTTAAGGACCAGTGACAGTCCTGGTACGTCACGTACTATTACTCACCGCGCTCCTGCAGGAGCGCGGTGAGTAATACCGGGGACTGAATTTGATCGCTCCAAGACCGGAGCGATCTCTTTCAGTCCCTCAGTTTGGCGTGCCGCCCCACGTGATCAGTCACGTGGGGCGGCACGCCGAAATTCTCTATCGGGTCCTTAAAGGACCACACGCCCCGCGACCGCTGGTCGTTAAGGGGTTAAGCAGATTAGTGTAATGGGGAGATGTTTGTTTATGCATACATCTAATAGTCCTAGAGGAATTTGTTTTATATATTTCTGACTGACCAAAACTAATACTTATCACCTGTCCTTGTTAATATCATAAGTCATGTACAAAATGCATGCACTTCTAAAGAATTTAAGCCAGTGGTTCTAAATCTTTTTTTGCTCAAGGCACCACTAACATGCAATCTGAAATTTTTGCGGCACCCTTAACATTTTATAGATAGATTTAAAGGTGTAGTTAACAGTGAAAAGACATAAATATATTATTTTTTTATATCTCCCGGTCAGAATGACAAAAATTAAAACAAACATATCGAGCCTAATAAGGTCCATTAATATACAGGAGAAGAGAAGAAATCCCCTTTATGTCATAGCCTTTATGGAAAAGAAGGGCACCCTAAATGGTTGAGAACCACTGATTTCAAATCTTCACCTAAAAATGTATCCCTTTCTCTTTATGATGTGCCTTGTTAAATAATGATAGTTCTAGAATAGAATTTATTTCTCAAGCATTTACCTGTGTACAGTAGGTTAGCGAAAAGAAAAATGTCAGCAGTTTTACTGCCAAAGAAACCTGTAATTAATTACTAAAGCATCAAATTGTGGACAGATGCAGGCTGACAAGATTTTTGTTCATTAAAATATTAAGCATTACCAGATGAAATGGGTCCTTGTGTAGTTCTGTTTGGGATATAGAATCCTTAATTTAATTACACTTAAAAGTATGTTCATTAAGTAAATGTAGGCACAATCACAATTTAACCCCTTGAGTGCCAGGGGGGTACTCAACGCATTGCAAGGCTGAAGAGGCCTTGCTGGGTCTTGAACCTGTGACCCAGTGGTTTGAACAGGTATCACGACTAGTTTATTAACCAACTGTAATAATTTAAATATAGCTTTTTCTGATTACCTTTTGCGAGTCAGAGATGCCTTTAAAAGGGGCCTGGATACTTTTTTAGAAGAGCAGAACATAGAGGGCCATGTATGTTAGTACTGGGATTAATATTTATTTAATGCTTGTTAATCTAAGGAGAAATCTGATTGCCATTTAGAATCAAGAAGGAATTTTCCCCCATTCAAGACTGATTTTGAAATTGCTGAAATAAGGGTTTTTGCCTTCTTTTGAATTAAAAGCGGTAAACAAGAATAGGAAAAGGGTTCAACTTGATGGACACAAGTCTTTTTTCAACCTAAACTACTATGTAACTATGTATGTCCAACTATTTGCTTTGTTTCCCTTAATTCACACACACACACACACACACACACACACACACACACACACACACACACACACACACACACACACACACACACACATACACACACACATACACACACATACACACACATACACACACATACACACACATACACACACATACACATACACACACACACACACACACATATATATTTATTTAAAATGTTTAGTACTGCAGTACAAATTTACACTTGATTCTAGCTATGGAACTTATTAAAGGGTTAGTAATGTCTTATATAGATAAAAAGTAATATTGTAGATAATAAAAAAAAAAAAAATCAATATTTGCCAGTCTGATCTCTCAAATCTTTATGGTTTGAGAGATATAATGTTTAAAAGTCCCCCCTCCATCCCCTTTCACTGACGTCAGCCTGTAGTTGACAGAAGAAGATCCTGGTCCCGGGACCCACAGACGGCTCTTCAGCAGAGCTGAAATACCACAATTTAAAAATAAATACTTCATTGGAACTGTCTACAGAGTGTGCAAACCAGGCACACTTTGTAGACTGCTCCATTGAAATATTTATTTTTCGATTGCAGTATTTTGGCTTTGCTGAAGAGCTGTCTTGAGTCGGCCCGACACGCATCTCCTTCTGTCAGCTTTACCATAAAGGTTTGAGAGATCAGACTGGCATCAATTGATTTACTTTTTGATTATCTACAATATAACTTTTTATTTATATAAGACATTACTAACCCTTTAATAAGAGCTTCGTATTTAATCTTTTTTTCTGGCAAACCCTTTTCTTCAGTCTAATTTAAAGTATATTATTATACTAATGTAACTTTTAACATGGCAATTTAGTAAAGGTCACCTTTTTCCTTTACCAACAGGTGACTGGCATACATACCTTGGTTATGTATTACACTTTTCTTGTATTGCATTTTATTGACCTTTATAGTCGTATAGCTTTGTGGAGAACATTTATTCTATGGAGTTCAGGAGCTTAGATTTATTAACTACATTCAGAGACACATTATGTCATTCTCACAGTATTCCGCTCTTGTATGTTTAGTGGACTATAAGCCATATTCATCCAGCTAAAGAGGTTCATTTCTACAGCAAGCATACTGCATCGCAGGTTTGAAATGAAAATTTCACCACGTTCCATTGATTAAATAGGTCTTCAAACTCCTTGAATGCTAGAGAGGGGTCCACAACATTCCATTTTAAATCCAAGCTAATTATGTGAAATTGAATTTCTCTGCTATGGTACTTTTTTAAGGGGCCTCAGACCCTGTCTGTAGTAGCATTGGATTAAATATTAAGAAACCTCTTAGGAACAACAGAGCTTATGTGTAAAGACAAAGCGCAGCAATTATGTGTGATGCAACTGTACAATTATTTTAAAATAGGCCCCTTGGAAGTTAGAGAGATCTCCAGTGCGTTGCTTCACAATGCATTGGAGATTTATCAACCACCCATGGAGCTCATGTTTCCTGTCTGAATCAATGGAAAAGCCTATTTGTTACATTTGGTGCATTTGTTTGCTGCAGAAACTCTCTCCACATTATCTTTATACAAATGCCTCCGGTTTTCTCAATTTAGGTCCTCAAGTTCTCCTAACTATACATGTCTCTATCAGAGCACTGGTGGAGTGAAGGGAAATTATTGTATTGTATTGTATATTTTTATTTATGTAATGTCAACCAGTGTACTTGGCATTTTACAGTTTACATTTAATATAGTGCGGTGATTAAGTGCTTATAAAGACAATCGTAAGGGGAACACCAGGTGAGTATACATTAGGATAAAAGGTCCATGCCCCGTAGAGCTTACAATCCTCAATCCTTGATGAATAAGTGGCCCTTAATTTGTTGAATAATATACTTAATATGTTTTATATAGTTTGTAATATCCTTTATATAGTTGTAGTGAATATCTATCTACATAGAACTGTGCATTTTATCTCTGTTGAAGTCTACATCTAAGTCACACACACACCACCTGACAACAGACTATGGCAAGAGAGATCAAAATGACTAATATGTATATATATTTATCCTGGACAGAGAACACACTGCAGCGCCAATGGCAGGAACACGGGGGCAGAGCAGACTGCTGTATGAAGAACAACTTCCTATGTTTTTCTGTTAATTAAACTGATCTAATTATTCCTAGGATATGCCCCCCCCTTTAACTAGGACTGAATTTTTTTAAAGAAATGTGGAGCAAATCTTCAGCAAACCAAGCAAACTACAGGTGACAAAAAAAAAAAAAAAGTATGTGGGGGCAGTAACAATATGGAAAAATATATATTATACAGTTTACGCTGCAGAGAAAAAAACGTACTCCCACTGCTGAAAGATGTATGTTTTAAATACATTACAGCTCAGACTTGCGTTTTTTTTTTTTTTTGGTGTAGTACTGACGTGTCCTGAAATGTTATAGTGGCGCTGTTACTATAGCATCATATGGAGTTTTTTATGGTCAGCTGACAGTAGCTGTTCATAGATTTGTGTAGCAAATGTGCCACTATAAAATGTGGGCCCTTGGGGTCACTATAACCAAAAATTGCAAGTTTATGAGTCTCCATGTTTTACTCAGCAGGGTAATCCCTGCACTATATATATTATTTCCATATTATGCATTACAAGCCCTATAAATAATAGAGGTGTCCAACCATTGCTTCGTGTTGTGTTGGAGACCTCTCTGTATATCTGGCAATTTTCATAATGATCTGTTCCAGAGATCTGTGAAATATTGATCCTTAATACTCACCATAATGTAGATTCTAGGTGATAATGTGTCTGCTTGTCTAACTTAGTGGTTCTCCAATCAGACTTCAAGAAATCCTTGGCATGTGGATCTCTTTAGCTTGGAGACCGTACTGCTTGAACTACACAGTACAATCTGGACTTCTTTTTCTGCCTTTGTGGATAAAACTGAACCAGTTTAGAGACTAAAAAAAGTTAGTTGATGTAGAAAACACCAGACTCTCTCACCCTGAGAATCTGTCCCTTCATCCTGAGCCCAGGATATGTTGTACAAAACTCCAATTCTTGGGGTTAAACCTGGAGAGTTCCCGAGTAACATTCAAGCATTCTGGATCTCTCATTTGGCAGTCAAGCACCATAGTATTCAAGGGGTTACAATCCCCATTTAGATTAATTGATTTTTTTTTAGTTCTCCCCTATAGCTCAGTTGGTCTGCCCCGGAGTTTCTTCACTTTTCTTTTTATAATATAGCCATTCTTTCTTTCAGGAAGATTTCCCCTAAAAAAAAAAAAAATGTGCATTGTTAGGGGAAACTGAGGACAGTGCTTAGGAAAACCTGTTTTAGAACATTATGATACTGACAGCTTGGCTCTTGCCAACAAAGCAGATTTCTGTCTCGAGCATTGTAAGATACCTTACAAACGAAGGATTTATGTTATCTGGTTCATTGCCCTTTGAACCCTTACGGCAAAAAAAAAAAAAGATTGAAAAATATGGTAGTCTCATCTATGTGAGTTTTTTTTCCTGGAGGTATAAACATGAATCGCATGGGATTTCTCATTCCCTCATGCTCATGTATTGAAAGATGATTGTAAGTTGGCCATTTGTCTCTAGTAAAGTGATCTTTTTGGTGATGTGGAACTTTTGTTTGTTCCTTTCTTAACCCTTTGGCAATGCTTGCTTACCCCTATGGTCCTGAAGGTGTTAAAGTAGCAGTAACCTTTTTTTTTTTTTTTTATTAAATGAAAACCAACAGTATAGATATTTTCCTGCTGATTAAAACAAGGGCATTCCCACTGCTATGATATATTTTATTCAACTCTTATAATAGTTCAAATAATCAGCAAGTGGATTTTCTGTGCATGTGAATTTACTTGGCTCATCAGTAAGTGCCTTGTAGGCACAAAACGCATTGGTCATTCCTAACCATGATTGTCACCACTCTGTTTACTTTTGGACTTTATACATTTTTTTAGTACAGATCAACAAAAACAAGATGTTTTTATGCTATATCTGATTACATGTTTTATTAGGTAGTATCGAGTTTCTGATGCACTCATTTTTTTGGTATTTTTCTCTGATGGTAACTGACAGTTCTAACTGACAGCATGACTTAGCAGTTTCTGTCACGTTCTATGGAGATCTGTTTCTCACTGACTTTTCTCTCAAATAGAATGTAACAGAATAACTAATTGGAATCTGACTACCAGAGGGCACTACTAGCAGTGGGAGTACCCTTATTTTACTCAACAGGTAAAGCCGTGCAATTATCACTGTGCCTGTGCTATGCTAGCGACATTTTGACACTTTGCTACTTCCTAATACCTTTTTATTGGCTAATGTGTTGTTGCTCCTCCCAGTGACAGCCCTTAAATACTCAGTCCTGTCACTTCTGCAGTGCCCTTTCATGGTGTTCCCGTTGCTAGCGCTTGTTCCGTTATATACGTATGATTCCTGTGTATGACCCGGACTGCCTGACTACTCTGCCTGTTTACGTTCCTGCTCTGTGTACCGACCCGGATTAGCTGACGTTCCTGCTCTGTGTACCGACCCGGATTAGCTGACGTTCCTGCTCTGTGTACCGACCCGGATTGGCTGACGTTCCTGCTCTGTGTATCGGCCCGGCTTGGTTGACTTCCTGCTCTGTGTACTGACCCGGATTGGCTGACGTTCCTTCTCTGTGTACCGACTCGGCTTGGCTGACATTCCTGCTCTGTGTACCGACCCAGATTGGCTACGTTCCTGCTCTGTATTACTGCCCGGTTCGCACTCATCCCGAGAATCCGGTTTGGGGGCTATAGCCGTTGCTCACTCTCTCTCGGTCTGACTAGACCTCCGGTTGCTTCTGCACTGTCAAGCACATCAAAATGGACACTGGGAGAGTTTTCTAGTCTCTTAATCTCGTGCATACTTGAGATTTCTCCAACAGATTGGCTTGCATCATGTTAGATGCAAGCGAGAGCTTAAAGTGGTTGAAAGACCCATTTAAATCAATGAGAAATTTGTAGAATTTTCATCAGGCCCATATGGTGCAGTTGGTTTGCCTAGATTTAGTCCACTTTGTGGGAATGTATAAAAGTAGTAAAAAAATCTAAAGTACAAATAGTTGCGTAGGGAGTGGAATGTGTATGAAACAATGTGAGTGTATAAAGGTGACTGTCATTTTTATACTTTGTTAAATTGCACCAAACATTAGACCATTCAGATAAAATGTTATTGATCAATTGGCACCTTATTTTTTTGTACATCATTTGTAATTTCTTAAAAATACAAACTTTATCGCAAATGGTGTGGTTACATATTGCACAGCTGGTATTTGCATGATTTTAAGAATGTTGTCTTACTGTCAATTTTATGCATATCCCCTTTTTTCTTTATAATGAAACTTTATCTACACGTTTTGAGCTATTAGCATATACACCACCAATTCCATTCAGCATTATTTAACAACATCACATGTCACAGGACAGCCCCATAGAACTCTCAGCAAAGCTATACCACTCTCTCTCTGCACACCAGTGAGTCCCTACTGGACCTGCCAGAGCCCACCAAGGAGTACTCCTAAGAGCTCAACTCTGTCACCTCTCACCCTGAATGCCCTGAACAAAGCTAAAAACATCCTTTGTCAAGTATCATCAGAGCAACTCTTCATGGGAGTACACACTACTAATTTCAAACAGGGCTGCCTCCCAGAGATTCTGATTGCATACAGGCTGGATTTATCAACAGGAAAGTGGGCACTGACCTACAGAGACACATTTTTAGGAGTGCTTGGCAAATGCCTAACAAACTCGCAGGCATGCCCTGCACCACTGCGTATGTCAAAAGGAACTGTATGGTCTTGTGGCTACTCACTGCTAGAAGTGCTCGGTGAGGTGGGGTGATATGAATGATCTTGCCACACCAACAGTTGCCTGGCTTCTGGCTGTAGAGACACTGACCCCTAATCTCACTGTGAGTAGGCCAAGGCTGTGGAGCGATGTGTTTGTTTACCACAAGCTTCTGCTGCATTGGGAGTGCATGTTTAACTGTGGTTTACCTTTTGAAGTGAATTCAAGTTTCAGACATATATGTGTGATCACCAGCACAATCCGTATACAAAGGAGAAGTTTAAAGTTTGTGCCGAGCAAACTTTTGCCTTGTGCTTTGTTCCCCGATCATGCCACAGATCACACAACAAAAGTACATTCTGTTTAAATTTATTAGCACGAATGGAAAGTGCCAGAGCAGAAGAGTTTTAAAAGGTTGTGTACTGCAGCTGTAGCTGGAGTCATAGCAGTGTGGGTGTGGCCAGGGGCAGGGCTAGGGGCGCTGAAGGGGTGCCTTACCCAGAGGTGCCTGAGATGTAAATCTAGCCCCTGAGTACCTTCTTGCTGATTCAGCTATTTATTGACCATGTAAAGAGAGAGAAACATGAGGCACAAAGCAAATGTAAAAATGTCAACTTTGGAATTTTTGCTGGTCTCTCAAAGCCTTAACTTTTTTGACCTGCTTTTAAAGATCTTAAGGGTTACAATGTGGCACTTCTGGGTTCTGTGCCACGCTGTAAGTGCGGCACACAGTCACAGGACTTCCTACCTCTTTCCCAGCTGCCCTGGGGAGCTCGTTCACGCTTCCCTTCAAGGGGGCATTTATGTGGGCTATCGCTACAACATGCTCCATTTACCATGCTCCTGAGGTTGCAACCTTAGAAGCATGGTAAATGAAGATTGTTGTAACAATAGCCCACATAAATGCCCCCACGAAGGGAAGCGTGAATGCGCTCCGTGGGGCAGCTGGGAGAGAGGTGGGAAGTCCTGCTGCTGTGTGCAGCACTTACAGCTTGGCATGGAACCTGGACGTGCCACATTGCAACCCTTAAGATCTTCCAAAGTAGGTAATTCAAATTAAAAAAACAAAAACAAAAAAAAAACACAGCTAATCTTGTTGTAGTGGTTGAAACCACTACATGATTTTTTTTCTTAAGTGAATGTTCCTCTTTAATTATAAGGGATCCCACTCCCGCCCCTTACCTATACCTAGCCGCCTCCCCTCAGTTGTGAAATCTGGTCATCGGATTGGCCATCTTGCAGTGAGGAACAATCTTCATACATGGAGTATAAGGAAAAGCCTGCCTCCCCCCCCCACCCCTTGAAGAAGGAGGGCAGGATTTTTTAAATGCTCATTGTAGATTGTCCCTCTCTGTGCTCCATCTGAACTGGCTTGGAGAGCAGCCGGAGATTGGTAAAAGGGCCGGGAAGGGGATCCTTTATAATTAACCCCTTAAGGAACGGCCGCATAGCCAGCACTCATGGACAACGGGCCTTTTTTTTTTTTTAACAGAATCATAGGTCCCAAGCGGCATGCAGCCGCGCAGAGAGACCTGAATTCCATGACGTACAAACAAGTCATGGATTTTTACCACACATTTACCCCATTACATGTATGTATGTCCTTAAACCATTAAGGACAGCCGATCGCACATGCGGCCATCGCTTAAGGACCACAGGCCTTTTTTTTTTTTCTTTTTTTTTTTTTTTGTGGCATCCTTAATGGAAAACAACCCACGACGGTCCCGTTAAGGTATTAAATTGCTATTGAACTACACATAGCATGCTATTGTCATACCACTCTACATGCTCAAAAAACTATGTAGCGCAATTGGAGATCCGTTTGTTTCAATCTATTACTAACTCTTTAAGTCCGTGTAAGTAAGGTGTATGTGTGGACAAAAACGCCAACCTACAAATAAAGTTACCTTCTTGATGATTTAAAAGGTCTGCTTATTCTGTTGGCCTCTCTCTCTCTCTCTCTCTCTCTCTCTCTCTCTCCCCCCCCCCCCTCTCTCTATATTTTCTGTATAAACTTTTTACAATACCTGGTAGTGGCCCTTTAATACAGTCTATATTAATGACATATATTGCTATGCATAAAAATATAACTATCTCATGTTTCTCTAAGACCTTTCCTTGCCCTAAAAAAACTATTTACACTACTGGTTTGGGGGATATTTAAAACTCATTTTCACACAGCTTTGTTGAAAACCACATTTTAAATAAAAGCCCATTTTATTAACACAAAGAGAGATGTGTAAACCCAAATGTACAGTGTGCAGACTGCTGAGAGTATGTTTTGACATATGTCAGTGTAGGAAGTATGTGTTCTTTGTGTGACGTGTAATTATAATTCCAGGAAAATAGCTCATGGCAGTTTTGTTTTTTTGATAAATGTTTCCTCCATACAGTTGAGAATAATTATGCTCCACATTCTTTAAAGGCATAATCCCTGTGCAGAGTGATATGTAGTTTCAGGAACACAAATGTTCCCCTTTTATAAGCTAGTTTTAACCTCTTAGTTGTCTGAGACCTCTCTGTAGATGCCTCTAGTGGCTAAAGGGTTAAACTATAAAATAACTTGGTTAGGGCTCCCATAAATGACCATTTTAATGGGCATCCTTATGGAAAAACTAGAGGGCAATATTTTAACCAGTGCAGTCCTGCAGAATGCATTTTGAATTTCTCTTGTCCAGTATGGAACACATGTACCATGGGGTTGAGTCCCTCCTTATGGTCATACCTGAGAACACTGTCTTCTGGAGTGCCCAGAGGGGACTTATCTGCTGCCGGTGGGAAAATTTAAATGAGTGATTTGTGTCACAAAGGAGTGGGGCAGAGCTTAACAGGCTGTTCAATAAAGTGTTCAGGAAGAGGACAGAACAGGGTGGGAAGGAGAAGTGGGTGGAACAGGCTGGGAAGGCACAGAAATGGGCAGAGTTTCCTAAGAAACTCCCCATCAATGGAGAATAAGCAAATCCGGAGGGTTTTCAGGTATGCTCATGATACCTGTGTTCCATATGGACTAAAGAGAGAAGGATTTAACAGGTAAGAACAAGAAAATCCTATTTTAAGTCCATTAAAAAAATCTAACCAACAAGGAAACAAAAAAGCTTTATTAGCTAATATTTTGTATTTCTTGCCATAATTAAAATGGAAAATGTATCAAAATGTAACTTTTGGAAAGGAGCCCATTTGTAGATTGTCAGTGGGTACCTCTTACTCCTAAAAGAGACAGCTGGATATATGGAATATCATGAAGTGGCAGAGGCTAATACACTAGGGAAATGTACTAATTCTTTGTGTGGAAAAGCTATTCTGAATATGAATGAAGGTCACGTTTCTAATATGGATTGAGGTTTTTTAAATAAGGCTGGAAAAATGCAAAAGTGGGACCAAATCCTGAAAGAAAAATGACCACCATTCTGAAGCAAATCAGCTGCTCCACAGAGAATACATTAAAATTCCTTTTTATTTAAATGGTGATTTTAACCCCTTGTATGCTACAGTGGTCTTTAAAGCATTACTGTGTAAGGCTTTGGAAACCCCTCTAATGTTGAAGGAGTTAAAAACCCTATTTAAATAGAGAATGTTTACTACTTCCCTGCGGTGTAGGTGGTTTGTCCCGGAATTGTTACTCTTTTCTTCCTGCATACTGTCCTATGTTGAGATGTGCAAATCCTATCAGGTAATATTATTCCGATAACTCTATAACTCTGTCTATGCCATATCACCCCCTGTTGTTCCAGAGCATTAGAGTCATTTCCAATTTAGCCCAGAGGTAGTAAACATAAAAATCTTCCTGGCTCCAAATGGAAGATGATGTTCCCTGGCTCAACATCCTATCTGCTTTGAAACAAAGTGTCATAATTCTCAATATTGTTCTAAGCTACAAAGATATCCATTACTTTTTTGAAAGCAAAGACTCCCATAACTTTACTGCCCTTACTGTAAAAAAAAAAAAAACTACATCCATGCTTTAGACAAAAGTTTTAGTTATAATGGATGACCTACTGTTTTTTGCTCAGCTATTTGAGTAGTCAGTTCCTTGGAGAGTTCCATACCTCCCAAGTGTCCCTCTTTGAGACCCAAATCCCTCTGTCCCTCTTTCCCACACTGGTGTCCCTCTTTTTATGAGATCAGATTATGTGAGGTGTATATATGTGTATCATATTGCTCTACAGCTATAAAACTCACATTAATGTTTGTTTAAATGTCAGTATATGTGTTTATAAATTTGTCTGTGTAAATAAAATACATTGGTCTTATTATAGGTCATTTAATACGATACACAAGGAGGTGTCAAAAGGTCATGAAATAGCCAACAAATTCTTGGTAATGCCCCATCCGCCAGCCACGCCCCCTAAAACACAAGTGTCCCTTTTTGGCAATTTGAAATGTTGGGAGGAATGGAGTTCTTTGTATTGATCTTGAATATATTTCTAAATATAGAAATGGAAATCTTATCTCCCATAAGACCTCTCTTCTTTAATGTAAACAAACCCGGTTCCGCCAATCATGTTTTCAGTTTTCTTGCACATCACTGCACTTTTTCCAGTTCAATAAGGTATTTTTAAAGGGATAGTCATGTTTCACAAAAACAGCAGCTCCAATTAATCTTCATAGTATTTGAGCCATATAGAGTGTTATTTCAGTACTGTCAGAGTTGTAGGTCAAGAGTAATTGAATGATACTTTCCCCCTCCAGACCCTTTTAACTAGTGTAACACTGCTCACCTCAGATGTAGAATCTGGTTGCTTGACCAGACAGATAACAGCAAGGGACAATCTTCTTACTGTATGAACAATGAAAACCCCTGCCCCCCATTGACAGTTTTTTCAGGTTTCCCCTTATCTTAACTGAAGATTGTCCCTCTCTGAAATCTCCCTGGGCACCTCCCTGCTGCTCTGAGCTGAGCAGTGTTATATCAGTAAAAGGGGCGGGAGGGGGATACTTTGTCATTCAATTATTCTTATACTACAACTCTGATGGAACTGAAATAACACTCTCCATGGCCCAAATAATATGATGATTAATTAGAGCTGCTTTTATTATGAAACATTACTATCATTTTAAGAATTTGTACCCATGACTGTGCACTATATTATATATAGAGGTGGAATTATATTCACATCCTGTACATCTATACCCCCTCCCCCCAGAGATATCTCCTCCTAAACTGAAGCCTTTTAATTTATGCAGTAACCTGCGTTGAGGAACAGTATCAAAATCTAAGTATGCAAAATCCAAGTATACTACATCAACAGCAATACTACTTACTCTTTCATAAAATGTAAGTAAATTAGTGTGGCATTTTTTAATCTGAAAAAAAAACACTGCTGGCTCCTATTAATTATGTTGTTGGTCTTCACATAGTCCTGAATATTATGAAATAGTAACTGTTGTAATATCTTACCGACTACAGAAGTCGAGCTCACTGGTCTATAATTTCCAGGTTTAGATCTTTCCCCTTTTTGAATAATGGTACTAGATCTGTTTTCCTGTAGTCACAGGACACAATGCTGATCATATTGAACTGAAAAATATCAAGTATAAAGGTCTTGCTATTACTGAATTAAGTTCCTTAAAGTGATAGTAATGTTTCACAAAAACAGCAGCTCCAATTAATCTTCATAGCAATTGGGCCAGAGAGTTGTATATCAATAATGTCAGAGTTGTAGTTCAAGAGTAATTGAATGATAAAGTATCCCCTTCCTGCCCCTTTTACCTAGTGTAAACCCCCACTCCTCAGATGTGGTATCCAGTCAGCTCACATCAAGGGTCAATATTTTACTGTGAGAACAATGAAAACCCTGCCCCCCTTGACAGGTTTTCAGCTTTTTCCCTTACCTTAATAGAAGATTGTCCCTCTCTGCAATCTACCTGGACACTCCCTGCTGCTCTGAGGTGAGCAGTGTTACATCAGTAAAAGGGGCAGGAGAAGGATACTTTATTATTCAATTACTCTTGAACTACAACTTTGACAGAATTGAAATAACTCTCTCCAAGGCCCAAATACTATGATAATTAATTAGAGCTGCTTTTATTATGAAACATTACTATCCCTTTAAGTACCTTTGGGTGTATGCCATCAGGCCCGGGTGCTTTATTCATCATAATATCTGCTAGTTTGTTTTGGACTTTTTCTTCAGAAAACCAAGTACATGATGGAAGAAATTCTGTGATTCTATTTGTCCATAGCCTGCCATTGTTGCTTCCTTTCTATATGCAGAAGAAAATAATGTGTTTATTATGTAAGCCAAAGCCTTATCCTCACCAATCAATTCACCTAAGTTTTAAGAGGACCAATATCAATCTTAATCTTTTTTTATATATACATGTAAATTTGTTTAGGTTTTTTCTTGCTGTGTTTAGAATTACTTTTCAGTTTTAGCTAGCCTAATTATTTTTCAGGTTCTGTTACATTCTTTATATGTTTTAAATGATGCATCTCACCCTCCTTACTTAAACAGTTTAAAAGCCTGATTCATATTTTCCTGCAAACCTCTGTATTAAGCCACATTGATATTAATTTGCTCCTCTTGTATTTTTTCACCATGCATATATTAGCACGGTGTAACAGTTTAAGACTCTCAGACGCAGAGTTAGGTAAAAACACAACTTTATTGAAAAGTTAAAGGCAACCCCGTAGGGTATCATACACATACACACATATATCTTTATTTGACAGGGAAGCAATAATAACAATAGCAATATAGGCTCTACCGGCCTTGCCAATATACCGGGCAAGGCAGCCAGGAAATAGGAACTTGTGAGAAGAGGCTCTACCGGCCTTGCCAATATACCTGGCAAGGCAGCCAATAGACAGGAGACAACTACAGGCTCTGCCGGCCTTGCCAATACCGGGTAAGGCAACCCATGGAAACAGGATAGGTTCTACCGGCCTTACCAATATACCGGGCAAGGCAGCCAATTGACAGGAGACAAATACCGGCTCTACCGGCCTTGCCAATACCGGGTAAGGCAACCCAAGGAAAAGTACATGTTCTACCGGCCTTACCAATATACCGGGCAAGGCAGCCTGGCAAGGAGAGAATGGCAACCACTAGCCTCAGTGACTGGAAGGTGGTATCAACAGTCATAAGGATGACAAAGAGGCTAAATCAGCAAAAGTGTCCCACCAGCTAATAACAGGCAACAACCGGACCAGCGTACTGGGAAGCCAGTGAGCACCAGCAATAGAGACAGCGGATGGATGTGGAGCGAACCAGTGCCCTCACACTTGGAACGTCATCAATAGAAGTAGCAACCAGGTAGTTGTGGAGCGAACCAGTACCCTGTACGTGGAAAGCAAAATGATCCTGCAAACAGCCGCATGGCTTGAGAAGCGAACCAGTACCCTGTGCGTGGAACGCTGAACGATCCTACAATACAGCCGGGTGGCTTATGGGGCGAACCAATACCCAGACGAGGAACGCTAAACAATCCTGCAATACAGCCGGGTGGCTTATGGAGTGAACCAGTACCCAGTATGTGGAAAGCTAAACAATCCTGCAATACAGCCGGGTGGCTTATGGAGCGAACCAGTACCCAGTACGGGGAACGCTAAACAATTCTGCAATACAGCCGGGTGGCTTATGGAGCAAACCAGTACCCAGTACGTGGAACGCTAAACAATCCTGCAATACAGCCAGGTGGCTTGAGGAGCGAACCAGTACCCTGTACGTGGAACGCTAAAGATAGTGAGAAACAGCCGGGCGGCTGTTAAGCAAACCAGTACCCGCGTACTGAATAACCGGCAAGATAGAAATGTCACCAAGGCGACTCAGGAACGTCAGATAACTGTAGGCGAACTGGACAGGAACCAGCATACAGACGATCAACCAGAATCAGGAACGGCGGCGGCGACTGGCAGCGGGAAGAGGTGACTCCAACCGGATCAGACGGAAGCAGGAACTACTGGACAGGTAACACTGGAACAGGACGAATACAGGTAGCAGGAACACAGCAGAGGCCCAGGATGCTCAGGAACAATGAGTAGACTCAAGCAGCATAGAGACAACACGAAAGGGCAACCAAAGGGTGTCCAGGCTAGGTTTAAATAGGTAATACAGGGCGGGCTGAAAGCAGCCAACCAATGGAGGGCCCCCTACTGGTGATAGACACAAAAGGAGAGCAACCACGGGCACTGTGATATACGTGTATTTATCTAAGAATATTTTAAACAATCTCCATCTTTCTGTCTTTGACTATTATATTCCATTGAATGTCCTTTATTACTGCTTTTAGTAGCAGCAAAATAGATTAAAAAAAGGGCATGCAGTGGAGTTTAATAGCATATATTTAGCAGCCTGAAAGAACCGGTACTAGGCTGCGCCCAGCATCATATACTAAGGCTGGTGAGCAATTGCAATACAGTTTAACTCCCATTGTCTTCAGCCCAAAACCTGGCAGTCTTGAAATTTGAACTCTTTGAGTGCCAGAGAGGGATGTAGTGCATTGCAGAGCAATTTAGTGGATGCCTTTTGGCACTCAAAGGGTTAATTCAGCCACGCCTGGGGAACCAGTCATTATCCCCTTCATTATGGTAATTTCTGTTTGAACATCTGTTTAAAGATGACAGCCAATATGTACTTGCTTCTCCACTTGAAGTGCGTCATGGCTCATCCAAACCACCCATCTCAAAAGTTAAAGGGACGTAATGTCCCATAAAAAAAATCTTCTACTTTTGTAGAGCTTAAAAAACATAAACTATATGCCACAAACCCTATCTCTCAAACTGCTATGGTTTGAGAGATATTTGCCCTGAAAGTTCCCCTCTCCCTCCCCTTCTCCTGATGTCAGCTGTAAAGCTGACAGCAGGAGATTCGAGTCATGTGACTTGAGGCTCTACAGCAGAGCCAAAATTGTGTTATTTAAAAAGAATTGCTTCATTGGAAAGGTCTACAAAGTGTGCTTGCACACCAGGCACACTTTGTAGACCTTTCCATTGAAGTCATTCTTTTTAAGTAATGCGATTTCAGCTCTGCTGCAGAGCCGACAGCTGGTCCCAGGACCAGGATCTCCTGCTGTCAGCTAGACGCTGATGTCTGGAGAAGGGGAGTGGGGAACTTTCAGTGTGACTATCTCTCAAACCATAGCGGTTTGAGAGAGATGATTTGTGGGACATAGTTTTTTTTTAAGCTCTATAAAAGTAGAATTTTTTTATGGGACATTAGTGCCCTTTTAATTTTGTTCCGATTTTGTAGGTCAAACATTTTTTTGGGAGAGTGTGAAAAGAATACTGTGTTAACCACCATGTTTTATTTTAATGAAAATCATGGCAGTTTCTTTCTAAGAGGTTTAGAGAAAGGCAGAAGTCCTGTCAGTGAGAGAAATATCTCAACATTTCAAATTCCTATATGAATCTATGGATAAATCTTTTTTTATGTTTGGAGAGGTCTTTAGTGCATTGGCTACCTCAAACACAGGAATTCTCAAGGTTCCCTCATTGAAGGAACTTTTCTCACTTTATGCTTTCTGCCCCTATGAATAATAAAACTATTTTCAAGATTTGTTTTTGTATTTAGGGTAGCTCCTTTAAAGGACTTGGTTTGTCTTAATCTATAAGATTCATCCAACCAGATCCTAATGCCTAATATCTATTGAAAAAAATGATTGGGACATCCCTAGCTGCTATTTCCATCAGTTATCTGAACCTAGTTATCCATCCCCAGTGGCGAGAAATCTGCATTTATACGAATACCTAAAATGCTTATTTTAGTATTTTTTCCCCAAGTTTTATAACAGTCTGTATTCAAAAAACTATTTTGCACTGTGCCTTGCATTAAAATAAAAAGGATATATTTATTGTCTTCCACCAATTTGGGTAGCATTAAAGCAATGTTTTCTTCCCTATGGGACACGCATAGGGTTGCCACCCAGCCTGTATTTTACCGGCAGGCCGGTAAAAAATTGGCTTCTTTCCAATGTTAAATCTATGGAGGGAATGCCTTGGCCGGTATTTTTTTTAAGAAAAGGTGGCAACCCTAGACATGCAACAAAGTACCAGATCACTACTATCCAAATTACTGCAAGACAATAAATTGTTCTTTTGATCTTAACATAAAGTACTCTGAAAAAGGATTCATCCATGTGACACCAGTGTGACCGAGAGGCCTGATTACCAAACAGTGATGAGGGCTGGTACTGTCCATACCAGGTTTCAACAGTGTGAATTCTGACAAATTCAATATAAATATGAGGTCATGATGGAAGCAAAAGACCACAGCTAATTATAAAAGAAGCGGTTTATGCAGGGATTATGAAACAAATGTTCTTTTTCCTAATAAAACCAGCATGGATCCCAATGACTTTTCAGAGAAACAAGTTTAATTACTGTTAATTCCTTGTAACACCAGAGTGAAACACTGATTTGTGGAACATCGTCTGACTAGTTTGAATCTGAATAAAGTTGGAGAGTCCTAATTATGAGCTCCAAGATCACCTTTGTGTATGGTGGTTCCGTTTTTGCTGTATATTCATTTTTAATAAGTGAACTATAATATGATCTGCTTTGATAGCATGAGAAACTGTAACACCAGGGACATCTAATCACTCTGCATTGTTATGTAAGAGGCACCTCTTTTTAACCTTAATCCTTAGAATGCTAAAGAGGTCTCTAAAGTGTATTTCTGTTTAATATTCTGATTCCTAACCCTTTATTAACAGAATACCTGAGCCAGTTTTAATAAAAAGAATCTATCTTGTAATTTTATCACTGTTTTATTTTTCCCTTTCTCTTGGGTTGGCTGTGTGTTCATTTCACATTAACGTTTATTTGGTTTCTGTAACATTAAAATTATGATGTGGTCTAGCAGCCAAATGAGGGTTTTGGATTAATGCATTGTTCTGTATTGGAGTTCCAGTAAGGGACTGCACAGGCCAGCTAATCACTGAAGTGCTCTGGGCTCCTTCAGCAACTGCACTGACATCATATTTTTGTGTATGCCAACTTTTTAGTAGCATATAGCATAATATTTATTATAGATGGGTGCTGACACACTACCGCAGTACCATCTTAGCCACTGGCATCTTCTCTTCCCAAAACTCGGCCTCAGAAAAAAAAAAATATATATATTATATAGATACATGCATATTTCTAGTTGTAAGTATATGTTATGAGATACCTACAGCATATGCTTCATATCCCAGCAGTTCCATTTGTTTGATTAGCAGTGTGTTGGTGTGACAAGGCAATCTATCAGAAGTAATCGATCTGCTTAGTATGGAGATGATGTGAACACAGATTGTATTGATGTTTAATAGTGCAAGAGGCCAGGTGCTGTGCTCATTATGGATGCTATTTTATACACTTCATGCAAAGTTTGTACAGTGGATACGGCAAGTGCAGCAGATTTTCCAGATACAAGATGAATTTTCTGACAAACACTGTAAATGGTCTTGCATAGTAAATGGAGGCTTTCCTTTAATATGCGATTTGTTCTCAGCTAACTCCAGATAGAAGCATGAATATAAATTATTCATGTAATAAGTGGGACATAGGTATTGTAAGAGTCTTGCAATTCTGGGGCAGAACAAAAGTATTATACTGATAAATGTTTTATACAATCCCTCCACCCAAATAAGATTGTGTGATTTAGATTCTTATTGATTAGTAACTTAGTATGTTTAAACTGTTTTGATATTTTACATTGTCATATAAATGTCTTTTGTTTGGCCGGAATATGGGTGCAGATTATGCTTATTTTATATTTGGCTAACCAAAGTCAATTATTCATATTTTTCTCTGTCTTGGCCAGAATCGTAATCCTGTTATCATGAATGGGATATTTATACTAAATCCCTGCCATGCATGGTTATTATCGATTCAGATCAGGTGTCCCATTCTTTCTTCTATGCGGACACATAGATCAGATTTCTCAATCACACATTGGTATGTAAGAACATATAGAAACCCAATTCAGCTATTGTGCAATAAAATTTGGTGCCCCAAATATTGTGCATGTATTACATTATATCAGAAACCTTCATTCAAAAAGGCTTCTGATCTAGGAGAGAACATTTCCTTCCAAAGTGACTGAGAATCACTTTGTAAATCCAATGAGAAGGAATGTTGAAGCATTTAGAATAGATGATCAATATGTTGTTGCATTGTGTAATTCTGTGGGTCATCACTTTTGGTCCATGTGCCATTTATTTTTCTTCCAACTTTGATGACCTTCCACAGATGTAGACTTCTACACAAAACCTTTCTTGATTTTGGATTTCTGTTATAGTGTGGCTGTATGAATCATTTGCTGTTTTAACCCCTTAAATACTTGAGGCCTCTAATTTATTAATTACTGAAATTATCCTATTACTGTTTAGTCTACCCATATAATCATAATTTGTACTGTACACTTTACTTGAATGAACATTATCCTTTTATTCTCAAATAATCCCCTCCAGCAAACGCAGCACTGGCACAGTTAGTCACCCTGTCCACATACATTGGCTGTAATACACAATTGCTATCCACATTCCATTAGTATGGGTGACGCATGGTACTGTCTTAAAATATGCAGGAGACTAGTAGAGTAAAAATGATACCTTCACTGGCTGAGTGGATTTGGATGCAAGCTTTCAAGACAACTTGGTCTCTTCTTCAGGCATAATAATGCACAATACATGACTTTAAAACTCATGCACATAATTTTAACATCTATCCACCACACTGAAACACAATGCATTGAACACCTCTGTGGCACCCAAAGGGTCAAATTCCACACTGTCAGTGAGGGCCACAAATTACACTGTAGGCTCTGCTACAGCTTTTTGAAGTAGTAGAAAATGCAAACAAGACTAATTGTGTTTTTCCCGCTCCAGTTAAATTGACCAGAGATGGCTAGGTTAAAAGAATGTAGGGGTTAACCCTACAAACTCCAGAAGAGTGCACAACCCATTGCTTGCAGTGAGACATGCAGCGCACTGGCATTCAAAAGGGCCAAGAATATTTTTATTTTGTGGGATAATGTGACAAAAATGAATTGTCAGAATTCAATCCACAGTTCACAGTGTTAAACTTGGTTATCAGTTTATACTCCCAGATATTTGTCTCTCTCTGTCTTAAAATTTCCCTTCAGTATAGTCACTTAGAGTTATTTAATGATGTGATCCGTTCTGCAGATATGTTGACCAGCTGAGGTATCTCCTTTGTTCACACTGGACCTATAAGAATGCATCCTTTTTCTCAGGGTCTGTACTGTATCACACACACACAGTTCTGTTTTGGGATATTTCACACACATGATGAGGTAAACGACCATAGATGAGCCACAAGATTTCCACTCCTCTCCTATGAACAGCCCCCCAACCTGAAGCAATTGGTGGTAAAGAGCTCACTTACAAATAAAACTGAAATTGGTACTTCTCCGTGTCTGCAAAGGACACATGGAAACTGTGCACACATATAAGGTGCCCATAACACATTCCCACAGAAACCATAATATCAAGGGCAAATTCTCCTGTGGCTCATCTAATGTTGTTTACCTCATTATATGTGTAGTGTGAAATGGCCCCAAAAGGGACTATAGGTGGATGATACAGGTCAGACCCTGAGGAGGAGGATGAATTCTCATAGGTCCAGTGTGAATAACAAAGGCAAAACCCAGTTGGTCAACATTTCTACAGAACGGATCACAGCATTAAAGATCTCAAAATGACTATACTGATGATTAAAGGGATAGTAATACTTCAAAATTACTATCCTTTATATTGAAGCCCTTAAAAAACTGAATTAAATGCCACCAGAGGCATCTCTCAAACCTTTATGGTTTGTGAGATAGCCGCTTTTAAACTTCGCTCTCCCCTGACATCAGCATTCTTGCTGCAGCAGGGGAATCCGTTCATTGAATCAAGCGGAGGCTCTTCAACAGAGCCAGATCTCGTTATAGAAGAAACGATTCTTCACTAAAACGGTCTTCTACGTGTGCATGGTAACCAATATAAGGGATAGTAATTTTGAAGTTATACTATGCCTTTAATTTTAAGAAACAGAGAGACAGAAATTGCACTCTGAACCGTGGCTTGAACCATGACATGAATTTGTCACATTATCCCACAAAATGAAAATTTTTATGATCCCAGTGGATGCCAGGGTGCTGCGTGTCTCATTGTGAGGGATGGGTTGTGCACCCCTCTAGAGTTTGGAGGGTTAACCCATAAATTCTTTTAATCTAACCGTCTCTGGTCATTTTGACTGGAGCATGAAAAAGGTGATTAATCTTGTTTGCATTTTGTAGTCTATTTCAAAGAGCTGTAACAGAGCCTAGAATATATCTTTTATGGCCGACACTGATAGTGTGGAATTTGACCCTTTGAGAGCCACAGAGATATCCAGTGCATTGTGTTGCAGTGTGGTGGATGCATCTTTGCCAGTCAGGGGCTTAGATGTTAAAATGATGTTCATAAGTTTTAAAGGGATACTAACTAATGTTTCATAATAAAAGCAACTTCAATTAAGCTTCATAGTATTTTGGCCATGGAGAGTGTGATTTCAATACTGTTAGTTATAGTTCAAGATTAATTGAATGATAAAGTGTCCCCCTCCTGCACATTTTACTAATGTAACACTGCTCACCTCAGAGCAGCAAGACTGTCCAGATGGATCACAGACATGGACAATCTTCAGTGAGCATAAGGAAAAACTGGAAAAACTTGTCAAGGGTGGTGGGGTTTTCATTGTTCTCACAGTAAGAAGATTGTCCCTGGGTGTGAGCTGTCTGGTCCCAGGACCAGATTCCACATCTGAGGGGAAGTGTCTTACACTAGGTAAAAGGGGCGGGAGGAGGCTAATTTATCATTCAATTACTCTTGAACTATAACTCTGACAGCACTGAAATGACAATCTCCATGGTCCAAAATACTATGAAGAATAATTGGAGCTGTTTGTTTGTTTGTTTGTTTTTTTTGTGAAACATTACTATCCTTTTAAAGTCATGTATTGTGCATTCAGACTTCATTCTTATATGCCTGAAGCTGAAGAAGAGACCTAGTTGCTTTGAAAGCTTGCATCCAAAGCCACTATTAGACTCCTTTCATTAGAACTCAAACGGAATATAATGCATACTTGGCACACAATGAATATGCTTACTATAGCAGTCCAGTCATTCCCCCCTTGTACGTGTGGTTACTACAGCAGTCCAGTCAATCCCACCTTGTCCTTGTGGTTACAATAGCAATCCAGTCATTGCCCCCTTGTATGCTTGCTTACTATAGCAGTCCAGTCATTGCCATCTTCTATGTGTGGTTATTATAGCAGTCCAGTCATTCCCCCCCTTGTACGTGTGGTTACAATAGCAGTCCAGTCATTCCCCCCCTTGTATGCTTGCTTGTTATAGCAGTCCAGTCATTCCCTCTTGTATGCATGCTTACTATAGCAGCCCTGTCATTCCCCCTTGTATGAGTGCTTACTATAGCAGTCCAGTCATTCCCCCCCCTTGTATGAATGCTTACTATAACAGTACAGTCATTCTCCCCCCTTGTACATGTGCTTACTATAGCAGTACAGTCATTCCCCCTTGTGCACGTGCTTACTATAGCAGTCCAGTCATTCCCCCTTGTATGCTTGCTTAGTATAGTAATCCAGTCATTCCCCTCCTTGTACACATCCTTACTATAGCAGTCCAGTCATTCCCCATTGTATGTGTGTTTACTAAAGCAGTCCAGTCATTCCCACCTTGTACATGTGCTTACTGTAGCAATCTAGTCATTCCCCCCTTGTATGCATGCTTACTATAGCAGTCCAGTCATTCCCACCTTGTACGTGTGCATACTATAGCAGTCCAGTCATTCCGACCTTGTACGCATGCTTACTATAGCAGTCCAGTAATTCCCCCTTTTATGCATGCTTGTTATAGCTGTCCAGTCATTCAACCCTTGTATGAATGCTTACTATAGCAGTCCAATCATTCAACCCTTGAATGCATGCTTCTTATAGCAGTCCAGTCATTCCCCCTTGTATCCATGCTTACAATAGCAGTCCAGTATTCACTCCTTGTATACATGCTTACAATAGCAGTCCAGTCATTCATCCCTTCTATATGTGCTTAGCATAGTGGCAACGTCATTCAAGCCTTGAATGTGTGCCTACCATAGCAATCACATCATTCATTCATTGCATACTTGCCTCAACTGGCAGCACAATCACTTCTTGCATCTATTCTCCTCATGAACCCAAAGCACTCACCCTTTCATCTGTACCAAAACAGCCAAAAGCAACCCGGGGGGGGGGGCGTATATAGGCATGCCATAGCATCTTGGTTAAC
Source organism: Rhinophrynus dorsalis (assembly GCA_037306005.1). Lineage (NCBI taxonomy): Eukaryota > Metazoa > Chordata > Amphibia > Anura > Rhinophrynidae > Rhinophrynus > Rhinophrynus dorsalis. The sequence goes on along the minus strand of CM074725.1, from coordinate 142,942,429 downwards.
ATGCTTCCCATAATATCTAAAGTACCTACCCTGTTCATTAGCTCTTACTAGAACAACACCTTTTGCATGTGCTCTTAACATAACAGGTCAACCCATCATCCCTGAACATGCTTTTATTGTTGAACACAAAATTATCTTTTCATCCCCCTAATACCTCTCTCATTCTCATACCTGGGAACTTTCAAAATGAGCTGACTCTGAGATTGTATAAATATTAACCCTTAAATTTCCCACAATATAGATTATCATATTCCTCATTGCTGTAATCGAGAGTTGCTCCATTCAGCATTCATGGAGACATTAATATACAGCAACTTACAGATATCACTTCATGAAAACACACAAATCAAGCAGGACTTCTCCCTCTGCCTTTCTGGTACAAGTGGCACCAGTTTAGAGACTAAAGAAGCATTTAACTGGAGCAGAATATATAACAGGTAGCACTGAACTCTCTCACCCTGAAATTTTGGCTCTTCACCCTGAGATTTGAGCCAAAACCCTGAGTCTCCGGGTCAAACCCTGAGAGTTCCCAGGTATGCTCATTCTACAAACACATTTAGACTTACAGAATCAAGGTTAGATCTAGTTTTCTAATTGTTTACCTAATGTTTTGATCTAATGGCTCTGAAGTGAAATAAAACAGCAGTGGAATCCTAACAATCACCTCCTTGATCCTATTAGTTTTTAAACAGATTTCCAACAAATTGGTTTGCAGTTGGTTGGACACCTTTCTGTAGCATCCAATCTGCTAACATAATATCAATTTTAAATGCAGCTGAATTCAAGATGATTCTTATAATTTAAGATTTAAAGTGGTCTTTTCACCTTTTTTCAGGTTTGCATATTTTGAAAACTGCATTAAAGGGATAGCAATACCTAATGTAAGAACGTTTAATAGTGTTTGTATGAAAAAATAAATGAAACACAGTAAATCCTGTTGCTTAAATGTGTATATTTTAAGATTTATAAACTTTTGAATTACTCCCTCCCTTCCCTTTTACTCAAGTCAGTGCTCTAGCTGACAGATTCTGGTAATTTGACAGGACGGCTCCTTTGCAGAGCTGAAATAGCGTTCTCTACAAAGAAATACTTTGTTAGAACGGTCTACAAAGTTTGCCTACCTCCCAGGCATAGTTTGTAGACCGTTCTAATTAAGTATTTCTTTTGCTGTGGCACTCAAAGGCTTAACTGAACACTTGCTGATCTTTTGGTTAACTTGACATATAGGCAGGTTTAATGCAGTTTTCAAATATGCAAATTGAATTATGGTGAAAGTTCCACTTTGGTTAAAGGGGAACATTCACATGCAAACAGCTGGAGTCTGGATGATTTATTTAGTAAAACTGAGTAAGCTTTGGTATTTTTTTTTTTTTTTTTTTTTTTTTTTTTTTTATGGATCTTACATCGTGTCGAAGATATCCGGGCTTAAAATTTCCCACTTCCGCATTCTGCGGCACCCTGTAAGCGCGGCACAAAGCAGCAGGACTTCCCACCTCCCTCCCAGCTGCCCCAGGGAGTGCGTTCACGCTTCCCTTCGGGGGATATTTCTGTCATGTAACGTTACAACAACCGGCTCCAAAAGGGACTGACAGCTCAGGCGCACGGACGTCAGTATGGCAAGATGTCCATGCTTCCTGCTACTGTCCGCCTCAGAGTAAGTAGAAAATCTTGTAAACCGGGTAATATTTCTGGCGACTAGCGCTACTAAGCAGCTAGTCGCCAGATGAAGACTTAAATAAGATTACGTTTTTGCGGGATGTCAGTTCCCCTTTAAGCTACTTTTCTTTTCTAATCTAGTGAACCTTTGCTAACTATACTTATTTTGTCTTATGATCCTGCTCCGCATGCCCTGTCTTTTGGCATTTCCACTTACTGTAAACCAATGCTGAACTTTGGCCTGTCCCTGACTATATCTCTTGTCGGCCAACTTTGAACCTTCCCTCCTACATGGAGACCTGTTGAGATCCACTACCTATCCACTGGCAAGTGTATCCATCCTGGTCCTCACTGGAGCGTCACTCTCAAGCTTATTTTGGTATCCTTTGTTACAGAAGCATTCAGCTGATCTTGCCTGCCAACGAACTTCATCATTCTTCTAGCCACTGGTCTCCGCCAAGCCAGGTTATTTCTTTAACTGTGCAAAATAGTGGTTACCCAAAAACCAATACTCTCTCACCTCATAGGAATACGGTTTGACATCAGTGTTCTATATAAAATTCTTTTTTGTTCTTTTTTAAATCTAAGCCCTTTTATACGTGAACTATGCTACAATATTTATTCTTACTAGTTGTAACATTGGTGCTACCACATTTCTGTACTCTGTATGTCTTTAACCCTTGCTAACATTCATTTGTGAATGTTGTTTTCCCAACCTCTTCAGCATTAAATCCTAGAACATTAGAAGGGTTCCTAACACTTTACAAAGCAATGTGTTGCACACCCCTTAAAGGGATAGTAATACTTCGTTTTAACTTTATTTTATTTTGTAGGCATTAAAAAAACATGAAGAATGATATAAGTCTTATCTCTCAAACCTTTATGGTTTAAGAGAGATTCACAAACAAAGTATCCCCCCCCTGTTCAACCAGATCAGAAGGGAGGTGCCCAGGTAGACTGCAGAGAGGGACAATCTCCAATTAAGATAAGGGAAAAAGCTGAAAAACTTGTCAAGGGGGGAAGGGCTTTCATTGTTTTCATACAAAGAAAATTGTCCCCTTCTGTTATCTGTCTGGTCATACAACCAGATTCACATCTGAGGAGAGATGGCTTACACTAGGTAAAAGGGGCAGCGAGGGGAAACTTTGCTTGTGAATATCTCATAAACCATAAAGGTTTGAGAGATAAGACTTATATCATTCTTCATGTTTTTTTAATGCCTACAAAATAAAATAAAGTTAAAACGAAGTATTACTATCCCTTTAAATTCTAAGGCATTAAGTTTGAAGGTACATTTGCAGTGATATTTTGTCCCTTTTCTATATGTTTTCAACCTAGACATGAGTCTTTACTTTACCAAGATATGCGTTTAACCTTTTAAGTAACAATGTGTTGGATACCTCTCTTGCATTCAAATGGTTAAGACTTGAAGTTTCCTTCCACTTTAGAAAATATATATATATGAATTATATAGCACAGTGATTTTTCCTCAAAGTGTGCAGCAATTTTATTTTTATGGGTTTTTTTCTTCTCTGAAAACCGGCATGCCTTAAAAGCCTCCATAAAGGAGACTCTCTCAATCTTGGTAATTGTGCTGAATTAATTGCTTTCCAGCTACTGGTCACTGATCATTCCTTACTTAATATTAATCATAGGTGTTATAATTTCACAGCTGGGTTATCAGAAATAAAGATACAGTAGATAAATTGATTTCACTGCCAAAATGTATGGTCTGTGACTGCCGAGATTTGAATGCAAATGGATTTGTGTTTTATGTATTTTGTGTGTGTCATAGTTTCCATGCTGCATTCTAATGAGAATGTTGTCATACCTAAACCGTAAGATTTGTGCTAAATGTGACTGTATTGCCTTGCAAAGTTATACAAGACATGAGTATGCAGCACCAGTAATTGCCCCTTTAATTGTGCTAGTTTCAGTAGTGGTGTTTACAATGTGTTTATGTCTGTCCCAGTTAATATAAAGGCTTTGGCCAGAAAAAGTCTAGAATTGGTAAGTCACGAAATACGGAAACGGACTCCTGACATGCACAGTTTTAGCTAAGCAAGGGTCATTCACTCAAAGAAAAGAGAGTAAATAGACTATCATAGGGGGTGCATAACAATTCCCATTGATTGATTTAAATGTGGCTTTTAAACACATTAATGGTAAAGGGATAGTAAACACGTTTGTGAATAATGTATTTAACCCTTTGAGTGCCAAAGGTGTACGGAACTCGTTGCAAAGTAATGTGTTCCATACCCCACTATCACACAAAGGGTTAACGCCTTAAGTACCAGAGGGTGAAGCAATGTGTTGGATGCCCCTCTGCATTGTAACATATTAATATATAGGGCATGAAGCTCATCAGAAAGAGAAAAAAAAAGTTACTAGTCAACAGGTGAAGAAATACAAGTATACTCAAAGTTAGACACAAAGAACAGCATTTCTTAGTCGTCTGCTGTTTTTCACTATCGTCACTGATAATAAACCTCCATATACAGCAGAAGCAACAGTGCAACCCTAAAATCATAGACTGCTGAAAGCGGAACTTTCACCTATTGATAAGAATTCCCCCACCCATAAAGAAGGGGAATCATGTCTGGGCTGGGGGGGCGATCAGTAAAAAATGTGTGGATTGGTTAGGAGGGCTACATAAAGAGGAAGGGGTGGGTGGTAAAAAAATGATATAAAGGGTTACTGGTGTAGTTCTTCCTCTTTCGTTTTGCAGAATCTCCCTCCCTGTGTTTTTTGTGTGTTGGGTTTGGTGTTGTCAGGTCGTAAAAGCACCTGGGGGTTATTTTGTCACAGCTTTGGCACTTTGAGCCCTTGCCAACGGTAAATGGTAAAATAATTGTGTGGTTTTGTTAATTAACAGGTGGAGGTCAGGCCGATGGCACTGGCTCATATTGCACCCAGACTTTTGTCACAGGTTAGGTCACCGCTCCCCACTGAGCTGCATAGACCAGCTAATGGGGTGTGGTGGGTGAGTGGTACATGTGTGTTGAGCTTTCAGCTCTGTGTGGGTTGGGCATACGGGGTATGCCGGGGAGCTGGCAAGGGCTTTAAAGTGGTTGTTGTTGTTGCAAATTGTAAACAATTAATAAAGCTGTGGCCTGTTTTCATCCAACAAGGCTTGTATGTGTATTTATTGACCAATACCTCATGCCCAGGACAAGTCGCCAGGCAATCATTAAGCATATGGCAACTAACTTGAAAATACATGTCTTAACTATAAAAAGTGGCAGATTTTAAAGAAATCTTTACTCTTTGGAGACTGATGGGCAGGTTAGTGTAGTCTGGGCTCTGCGCCATCAGTCCCTTCCGGTTACCATGTGGCACACTGCAATGCTTTACAGGAGACCGGGACCAGCGGCGCAGGTGTGCAGACAAGATGCATTGTTACCTGGCTTCCGGTCTCCAAAGGGTAAAGATATCTTTAGAATCTGCCACTTTTTATAGTTAAGACGTAGATTTTCAAGCTAGTCAACATATGCTTAAAGGGATAGTAATACTTCGTTTTATCTTTATTTTATTTTGTAGGCATTAAAAAAACATGAAGAACGATATAAGTCTTATCTCTCAAACCTTTATGGTTTAAGAGATATTCACAAGCAAAGTCCCCCCCCCCCCTTTCAGACAGATCAGAAGGGGAGGTGCCCAGGTAGACTGCAGAGAGGGACAATCTTCAATTAAGATAAGGGAAAAAGCTGAAAAACTTGTCAAGGGGGGGAAGGGCTTTCATTCTTTTCATACAAAGAAGATTGTCCCTTGCTGTTATCTGTCTGGTCTTACAACCAGATTCACATCTGAGAAGAGATGGCTTACACTAGGAAAAAGGGGCGGGAGGGGGAAACTTTGCTTGTGAATATCTCTTAAACCATAAAGGTTTGAGAGATAAGACTTTAAGTTAAAACAAAGTATTACTATCCCTTTAATGAATGCTTGACGACTTATTAATAGGTGAATGTTCCGCTTGAAGTACTGCACCTCCCAAAAGAAAGTAAGTTTGGGCTATAATACATGTTGAATAAAGCTCTCCCATCAATGGAAGAAATATACTTCTTTTTACTTGGTAAGAAAAGCCCTACAGCAAATAGCTAGTTGGGGATGAAGGAAGTTGTTGTCTTCTAAACATGGAGTCCAAAAATGTAGAATGTGCACTGCCACACTGCACAATACTTGATCTTTAAACAAAATCTACTTGAGAAAAATATGAATTTTCTATTGTCCATATTTTACCTTCATCCTATTTTTCTAATAAAGCCGATATAAGAAGTGTTCCAGTGTGATGTTCATATGCCTCCCCAAACTGTTAATATATTAAATAAAGTAATAATATTCTGGGAATATAGTTTGGTATAGAAGAGGCTTATGCTTTGAACTTTTATATACCAGGTATGAGGCAGCCGAACATACATGCTCAGCAACAGCTATCTGGTGATGGGTAATGAATAAACAGGTTGAATACTGTACTGAAGTAGTTTAACTATTAATCCTACATAATAATTCACTAAATGTATGTTTGTCAGAAGCTGTCATGCACAGTACAGTTGGCTGCGCGCACTGCAGTCATTCTTAGTAGAAACTGCACCAGCCGTGGCTGATAACGGAACGGGGAGCTCCGAATTCAGACCGTAGTCCTCTCTGTGCACCGGTCTGAATACGGAACACCCCGCTTCATATCAGCCGCGGCGCGGGCAGTCTCTACTGTGCATGACTGCACCGCGGCTCATGCTGGGTGGCACTATGGCCCGTGTACACAGGCTCTTCAACTAGTTTGTGTATAAAAAGATAGTAATTGCCTGACAGTATACTATATGATCACTGTTTTTAACTTCTAAGACTCATGTATCCGCAGTAGATCCTGACTCCTAATTGCTTCTCAAGAGACAAACATTTCTCTTTTCTTTAACTAACCCAAGTTTCACCCTGGGAAGGTATTCTCCCAACACTCATTTAAAACATAAAGCATAGTCAAAAATAATACCATGTATAATAGAAATACTATTGTCTTATATTATTTTGTTGAAAGATTTAAGAAGTGAAGCAATATAAAGTGCTGCATTTTTTATTTATCATTGAGATTAATCCTATTCTGAACAACACCATAACAGTTTAAGAATGACCTGCTTAAATTATACATGCTATCCTTATTAATATGCTATTTCCTAGACAAGAAATAAAAGTTGTAGAGTTTAAAAGAGAAGCGTATATAAAAATGTTATGTTAAAACACTTGGTATAAAGTTTAAAACACTTGGTATACAGTTTTCTTTGTTTATGTTCTCTTCTTTTATTTTTTTTCACTTTAACATGGTATGTTGCATTTTCTACTGTTTTCAGTTACTACTGTCCTCTTGAGTAAAATGTTATTCCATTATTGTGGGCTGACATGCCCTAGAGATGCCAATAGCACTAAATTGCACCTGTCTTAATCTGTTTATTATTTGGATCAAAGCATTCCTGCATTAAAGGGATAGTAAGGTTTAAAGTGGATCTCTCACATAGATATAAGTAATGCTCATTAGTTAGAGCATTTAGGAAAAACATTTAAAACGTCGTTCATTAAAAAAAAAAAAAAAAAAAAAAACTTTATCTGCACAAAAATTAATGCTTAAAAAGTGCCCGGCAGCCAACTTCCAGCTTGCCGAACTGCCTCTGCTCCCCTCCCTTCTCTGATGATGGAGGCTGTCTGTCTCTAAGCTGGAGCGATCTCATTGGCTAGATTTCGATCTCTGCCAATGAGATTGCTCCAGTTTAGAGAAAGAAAGCATTCGTCATCGGAGGATGCTGGGTAGTGGGATGGGAGCAGAGGCAGTACTGCAAGACTGAAATAGGCTACCGGGCACTTTTTAAACATTAAGTTTTGCGCAGATAATGTTTTTTTTTTTTGTTTTTTTTTTAAATGAACGTTTAAATGTTTTCACTAAATGCTCTGACTAATGAGCATTACTTATATCTATGTGAGAGATCCCCTTTAAATTTAAGTTGAATATTGTAGGCATTAAAAAAATAAGTACAGCGATGTAAGTATTATCTCTCAAACCTTTATGGTTTGAGAGTTATAACTTGCTAAAGTTCCCCCCTCCAGGCTGTTTCAGACAAGTCTGCCATCTAGCTGAAAGCAGGATATTCCGGTCCCGGGACCAGCCGACGGCTCTTCAGCAGAGCCAAAATCACGCTATTTAGAAATAAATACTTCATTGGAACAGTCTACAAAGTGTGCTTGCAAACCAATCACACTTTCAATTAAGTATTTATTTCTAAATAGCACAATTTTGGCTCTGCTAAAGAGCTACCGTCCAGTCAAATGACCGGAATCTGCTGCTGTCAGCTAGATGGCAGACTTGTATGAAACAGCCTGGAGGAGGGAACTTTAGCAAGTTATATCTCTCAAACCTTTCCATAAAGGTTTGAGAGATACTTACATTGTTGTACTTATTTTTTTTTAATGTCTACAATATTAAATAAACTTAAATTTAAACATTACTATCCCTTTAAAACGGTCATAACAAATACTGATATAAATACCCACGTGGAAATCTGACAGCCACTCAAATCAAATGAGGAGTCAGTTGCCTTTCTGCCTTTGGATGTTGGGTACAGATGTTTCCAAAGAGTGACAATACTGGAATTTGTTGTTGTTTTTTTTTTTTTCACAGTAGCAGCTGTCTTCCAGAGAAATATGGTACTCTACTGTTTGCACAGCATACTGTAGGCAGTATTGCCGGGAGTGGAAATTTATGAAGCACATATAGCTTTAGAAATAAGTTAACTGTACTTTTGAAAGTTAGGACTAAATTCATATAGGCAAATTGAGTAGTAAATTCCTAATAATTGTACTCTACATGCTATGGTATGGTTATCATGTAAAACAACAAAACGAGTACTCTCAGAAGCACCCTGATTTGAAAAAGTAGTAGTCCATAGATAAGGGCTTCAATAGGCTACTCACATTCCTTTAGAAATAATTTAACTGAACTTTTGAAAGTTAGGCCTGAATTCATAAATAATGAAAATACACCCATGTTTGAAAGAGAGAAAATAATCTTACAAATAAGGGCACTCTATTCCCTCTTGGGTGGGGCTGTGTTGGGTATGGCAGATTGAGTAGTAAATTCCCAATAATTGTACTCTACATGCTAAGGTATGGTCATCATGTAAAACAACAAAATTAGTACTCTCAGAAGCACCCTGATTTGAAAGAAGAGTAGTCCATAGAAAGGACTTCAATAGGCTACTCGCATTCCTTTATATTATATTTATTTGTCCAACTTAATTGATGCCAGGTGCTCAGGCGATTGACTGGCATGAACCATTTTGTTAACGGTATCTTTGAAAACGAGAGACTTTCCTTAATTATCAGTCAGAGATCCCTGACCATATAAATGTAATCTGACTGCAGCTTTTTTGGGCCTTAATAGTCACTGAACTCATCAGTGACTTTTAATATCCTTATTATGAACAGTTACAATATTCCATATACAATGTCTAGGGTAATCTACTATCATCAACACAGGAAACAATTTAAGACATTAAAATTCCCTCCAACATCTAATATCTCTAGCATTTTGATGTGCTCTGAGTACAAAGGTATCCATTGTGGGAACATACTATACTTCCCTGTAAACCATTTAGAAACTCCAAGCTTTTCGTGGTGGTATTGCTATTGCTTGATGAGGGTCTTTGTATGAAGCCACCACAATTTCTTTAGTACTTAGTTAATGGTTTAAATACATAGAAGTGTATTTATTTATTTAATCAGCAAATAAAACTACCTTCTTGTTCGACAGAGCCACATGCTCCATGCAAGTTCAAAACACACATAATCTTCAGATAGTTAACATTATTTAATAATTTTTTTGAAAAATATTACTAGAACAGGTGAATGGTTTCTAATCTGAAGTTAGATGGTACAAGACTCGGGTAATAGTTCAGTCACAGCAGTCAACTGGCAGCTCATATCTAGAGTTTAGAACTCTGCAGTATTCTGGAAAAAGCTCAGGATGTGCACTGATGTTTGAGTGCAGGGTCATGTGACCCCTCTAACACAGCCACACTTGAGTCTAGGAAAAATACCATGATGCTCTTGGCATTGCCTCTGAATAACAGAAATGAAACAATCTGCTTATTATATATTCTATATTATGCCCTTGATGTCAAGAGTGGTGTGCAACTCATTGCTTATCTATCTATCTATCTATCTATCTATCTATCTATCTATCTATCTATCTATCTATCTGTCTGTCTGTCTGTCTATCGGTCTGTCTATCGGTCTGTCTGTCATTCTATCATCTAAAGTAGAGAGTAGGTTGTTGGCTGTTTCTGTAATGGTAAATTCCACATCATCTATTTCACTGGATTTTTTTGTATTGCTAAATTTATCTTAGCCTTTTCATTTTGTTTTCTAATAGTATCTGTCTGTGCCAAGCCAGCCAATTCCTTTCTACCCTGTCTACCTTCAAAGCATTGAATCCATGTCATTGTGTTTGACAGCTTTCTGATTTCCTTGTCAGATGCAATTTTGTGCTAATCAGATTTCCTTAGCTTAGTGTCAACGATGCAGGCCATGCATAATATTCTCGAATGTCCACTTGATTGCAGCGAGCCTAAAATGTCTTGGGTATTAATCTGATAGAGAGCAGCTCTATTGATATGCAAAAATAATAATAGAAGGAGTGGAAAGGTGCTGTAATGCAATGCAGCAGGTGTGCTAGATGGAATATGAACCAGAAGTGATCTTTTCCAGCAGCAGGCTTTGTGGGATTTTTGCTATCCATTCCAAAACCCTACAAGCCTCAATCAATGTAATCAGTGCTGGCTCATTACATCGCTACCATTAATAATAGAATTGATTACATGGTAGACCTCTGGAACAATGAATTCAAAATTTGTTTTCCCCATGCGTTATAGGACTAGTGAAATTTGAATTCAGCCATAAGATACTCCGCTGTACGTTAGCCAGTGCAGGTGTGTGAATAATTTGAGGGAGAATAACACTTGTTATGAGTGGGCAAATTGCCCTGTTGGCTATATGTAGTTACATTGTATTGAATGCTGAATAATGTTAATTGGGAGAGTTTGTGGAATATAGTTTATTGGTCAAAAGTCTGGAAAGTTGTTCCTGACCACAAGGGTCTCTTCATCAAACAAAGATTCATAAAGAGGATTTATTGAATAATAACAGAAATTAGAGAACTTCTACTTATTTGATAGTTCTCTTGTCACTTATTGTCATTTCCCCATATGTTTTTTAGATCATTTTTTTTTTTTGCTTTAACAGAGCTCTTTTTCCAGTCATTGTATTGTGTAGGCCATAATACCCCTTTATTTTTAAGGAAATCTTTAACACATGACAGAACACCCAAAGGGTTTAGAGAAGGGTGGGTAATCTACACTTGCTTTGGCAGGAGTAAAAAAAATCCCTTCACCAGCCAGTTTAATATATTGAGTGTTGTCTAACAATAGCTAATAGGCCTCCTCTTGGTGTGCTAAGTGTCCAAAGCAGGGAGCATCCAACCTGTCCTCAGTTTACCACAATGGTGCAGGTTTTCATGGATCTCTCCACAATACCAGTGAAACAATCCGTGATTGAAGATATGTTTTAATACCCCTGGCTCAAAGCATGCTCTTCACTAGAGCCAGGGCTGGTAGACAGTGCATTTCATTAACTCTTTAAAGACAAAATTAACCCAGTGGAATGTAGAGACTCTTCCAACCCATTACAAATAAAGCATTTAATATCACTCTGACAGTCACATGCCTAATTTCCAAACAGAGAAGTCCATGGGACATTCTGAAGATGTCTGTGTTCGGTTATAGACTACGCAGAATGTATACCCAGAAACCAGTAAATGGACATAACTGACTACTTTGTGTGTGACACCTGTCTAGGTAAATCCTTCTGTTAAATGCATTTGGAGCCACTTAATCCAAGGTTAAAGTTCCTCTTGAATATGAGAAAAATCTCCAACACGTGGCTTAAAATTGCTTTGAACAACTCTCTAGCATTCTAGGCATTGAGTCCCCCTTTTAAAGGGGATCTTTCACTCCTATACAAGTGTGTGTTAAATGCTGTATAGCGACTAGTTGGATTACTTTATTATTATTTTTTTTTAACCTTATTTGGCCGAAAATTAAAGTTTAAAGAGTGCACTTCCAGACAGACTGCGGTTACCTGCTCTGTACCGTAGTCTGTCACGCTTCCTCTGTTCCCCACCCTCTATGCAGCCTCCTCCGATGATGGAGGCTTTCTGCCTGTAAGCTGGAGCGCTCTCATTGGCTAGATATCGATCTCTGCCAATGAGAGAGCTCCAGCTTACAGACAGAAAGCCTCCGTCATTGGAGGAGGCTGGATAGAGGGAGGGCACAGAGGGAGAGTGACGGACTGTGGTACAGAGCAGTTAACCGCGGTCTGTCCAGAAGTGCATTCTTTAAGGTGGATGTGTCGCACCATATTAAACTGATCTTATATGACAGTTTACCCTTTACAAACTAATAAAATATGCCAGAAATATCCATCACTCTTATTATTAATATACGGGTACCTATAGTTTCCCCGATATCCACTACAGATCACATCTATGTTTGGTGCTGAGCTTCCAAGAGGCACCGCACCACCATTGCGTGCTTGTCAATAATGCAATAGAGACCTTCCCTTTCTCAGCAGGCTGTGCGCCTCAGTCACTAAAGCAAATACATCTAGCAGTGTGTGCGCCGCATCTCAGAACAAAGTGGGAGGGAATCTGGGAGGGATCACATGAGGGAAAGGAGACGGCTTTACTTTCCCTGCGGTTAACCTTGGTCCGCTGCGAGCAAGACAATGACGTCACCAGGGAAAACTAAAAATACTAAATCCAGCGAACGGGTGAGGTTTTAATATTAAAGAAAGAAGTTTTGTTTAATGCCATACTGGTCCCTATTACATGAAACAAACTTGTGTGTAGGTGACACATCCACTTTAAACATTAGTTTTTGGCCAAATAGGGTTAAGAAAACAAAACAAAAAAAAAATTAATAAAGAAATCCACCTAGTCGCTATATAACCTAACATTTAACACACACGTATATAGGGGTGATAGATCTCCTTTAAATCAAAGCTGATGTCCCTTGTGATGGAGTTGGTCTGCACCAGAATTACTTCTCTTTCCTATTGAGGATAACATTCTTTGGGCCTCATGCTGGAAGCTATAGTGGTGCAATTCTGGAGTATACTAGCTGTAACGGGGAAATAACAATTCCCATTGTTTTAAATTGGGGTTTTTAACCCTCTGAATGCCATAGAGGTCTTAAATTCACTGCATTGCAATGTGTTGTCGATCTCCCTAGTATTTAAAGGGTTAAAAGCCACATTTAGCTCAATGGTATTTGCGAGAATGTTCATTTGCCTATTATGGTGTGGTGGTAGCGGTGGTGCTAAAATATAATCAGAATTAGCGGTTGCTTAGGGCCCCCGTTTGGTCAGAGGCCCCACAGCACTTACAATGTAGCTCTGCTGCATGTAAACAAAATCAGATGGCAACGCCTAATTAGAAATTCCGATGTGGGAGTAAAGGGGACCCCATGTGAATTTTTTTGCTTAGGGCACCCAAAAAAAGTAGAGATGTCCCTGGTATAATCCATTGAGTGTAACAGGGGTGTGCAACTCCTTGTAGAACGATGCATTGCACATCCCCATGACACTCAAAGGGTTAATTCAGAACTGCTAATCATTGGCTTTCTACATAAAGCCGTACAGCCCCTGTGTATCCTCAATTTCACAATTCTAGGGCAAATCACCTTCACCAAAGGGGAGAAATACAACTTCCCGTTAATTCAGATAGGGCTCTTATCCTCTTGAATGCTAGGATGGTCTGTAATGTATTCCAGTGCAATGCATGGTGACCTCTATAGAATTCAAACAGTAAAGCAAGCTTGATATAAACCAACTAGTGTAAAAGCCCATGTACATGGGCCAAGCGTTTGGGCAGTGTCTACTGCGTATGACTGCATCAGAGTCATATACTGCTCATGACTGCATCAGGCAGTCTCTACTGCGCATGACTGTATCGGACAAGCATACAGCTGGACATTATATATATATATATATATATATATATATATATATATATATATATGGATATGGATTGGAACGTTAGGAATTTTTGTCTCATATAACACAGATGGTTTGCCCCCAAATTGCATCACGTTACTTTTATATATAAGACCCCATGGAACTTCCTTATCAAGCTGAAATTTGAGCAATTCTGGAATAAACAAATGGTGGTAGAGGGTGGGGATAACATTCCTATTGATTTAAATCAGGCCTGTAACCCTTTGAATAATAGAGGTCTCTAGATGTGTTGGAGAACTCTCTAGCATTCAGGGAGTTAAAAGCCCCATTTAAATCAATGAGTATTTTGTGAAATATTATTCATCCCCTGTGGTTCAGTTGGGTGGCTCTAGAACTGGTCCACTTCAGCATGATAAATAAGGGCCTGTAAGTCATGAAACATTTGTGAATGAGAGAAGTGTGTTACAGAATGGCTTCCCACTCTGTAACCTGTGCTGTCTGAGCTACAGCTGTCACTGAGTTTGCATGAGGGTTTAGTAATAAAAATGCACCATAAATATTGTGTATATCACTGCTGGAGATGCACAGGCATACTTCTGGGGTGGTGATCATGCTGCAAATTCATGGAAAGAGTGCTTTGGGGGTTATTTATTGTCTTGAATCGTGCAGAAGCATATTCTCCCTTTAATGTACTCCCCCCTGATTGTGTTAAGGAAGGCAGAGGCAAAGCAAAGAATTAGTCATTTTGGCAATGGATGCTAGTCATCTGCTCTGGTAATTTGAATGCATAATTGGCTGATCACAGTTTTAATGCTTGCTTAAAAACAGAACATCTCTAATCAGATGTAATGAGTAGGTTCGGTTTGAGATGAATTTATTTCAAGCAGCCATAAACAAGAACCAGCGAATTAACAATGCTTATTTTTATGACGCCCTCTCCAGGGGGTTTATCTGCTAAAATCTGTTTTGGGTTAATATATTGTAGAGCATTAGCAGCCACATGGGATATGTATAATTCTTCTCTCTTTGTACACAGGAACATTTACATAAATGACAGTTTTCAATGGAAAAGTCCCATAACTCATCAGTTTGGAACTATGTACTAATTGTGTTTTATCAAACGCTCCCTGTGGCCACCAAACACGCAATTAGCAAGACTGAGGTAAATGCATGAAGACAAAGGTGGAACAGATCTAGTGAAAACAACTATACGTTATGAAATATATATATATTCACTTTAGTTTAAATAGGAATTTTAACCCCATGGATTCTAGGTAGGTCTCCAATGGTTTCTAAAGGAGTGTGTTAGTGATCTCTCCCCTTAGAATCCAAGGGGATAAGGTTAAAAACGAGTCATAAAATCCAAGGGTTCACTTGAAAAAGTGTAAATGTGTTTTACCTCAGAAATGTTCCACGTTTGTCTTTGTTCTTATTAAACCTATTAAATATGATTAAGGGCTCCAACATTGACAACCTTTGTAGGACTCAAGGGGTTAAAATCCCCATTTAAATAACCAGGGATATTTGTAGCCCATGGTATAGTTGGTTTAACCCAGGATTGCTCAAGTGCTTCTTAGTACACTGGCTTCACTTGATGTTATTTAGTAAAACAATTGTGAGCATATATAGGGGATATTTACTAAGTTGGCTGTGGTACGGACTGGGTAATAAGCCCTGTGAGGTATTGCATTACTAAAAGGCCTGTTTCATATGAGTGACAGAACTGTCTCATTCACAGGCCACAGTGGTTCACTCACCATTCTTGCATTCTGCTGCCAATTTGTGAACGATCAATAGTGTTGACTGGAAAGCACTCACTGCCTTCCTTTCCACCCTCCTCCTCAACCCAGCATTTCCAGAACTTTAAAGTTGAGTGAAAGAAGGAAGGTCCCCATGCGTCATTGCTTATATCTGCAGTGAGTTAGTGGGTACCCTTCTCCTTTCCCTCAAGCTGTATATTCATGTGTCCTGGTTTGATTTTAGGAGAGGGAATGAAGGCAGAAAGTGACTTCTGATCACTATTATATCATCATTAAGTAATGAATACGGGGGGGGGGGGGTTAGGAGGCATCCTGATACCCACCCAGCGAGGTATAAGTATAAATAAATAAATAATAATTAAAAAAAACAAACAACCATTAAGCATTTTTTTCCAGTTCATTGGATATCCCTCTAGCATATATGCATACATTGCCTGCTTCCCCTGTCTTGTTCCGGTGTCTTGTTCCACACATATACTGTCTACCTCCCCAGCTTTATTACACTGTCCACTGGTAGTCAAGGCACAAACACACTTTTCAACATCCTAGCCTTGATCCTCTTTCCACTAGTAGACGCAGAACCACACATACACTTTGTACACACACTGGTTGCCACAGACGCACACGTACACTGCCCACTTCCCCAGCCATGTTTCACTGTCCACTGGCAGACATAGTACCAGACATACACTTTACTTCCACAGCTATATTCAATGGGTAGCCACCAAAATACATGTACAATGCCTGCTTCCCCAGCCTTATGCCACAGGTAGCTATAGAACCACACACAAAATATGACACACTTGTGATTTTTCACTTGTAGTCACAGAACGTTACACCTTGACACCCCAGCCTTGTTCTAGTATCCCACTGGTAATCACAAAACCATAAGTAGACTGTCTGCTTCCCCAGCTAAAGAACCACACAGATACTTTTTGATTCTCCAGTGTTGTTCCACTGGTAGCCATAGAACTACACATACAATTATATCCCAGTCATGTCCCACTGGTAGCCACTGGATCACACATTCACTGTCTACTTTGTAAGCCTTGTTCCACTGGTGCCATGCTCCTGACACCTCTTCTGGTACTGAAACCCATACCATTGTGTACCATTTTTTCTTGATCTGGCACCAAGTACAGTAGCAAATTGAAAGATCGTTGTATCTTTGAAGTGTAAAAAAAGTATGTGTTGTTTTTTTTCATATAGCCCAATTTTCTGGAATTAGTTGTAGCCTAAGAGTAGACCCCTCATTTAATGCAGATTGTTGTCTACTGCATTTTTTAATTTATGTAGCTGTTACAACCATTTAATTACTATATATGGAAAATGTAAAAAAAAAAAAAATAGGGTTTGTAGTTGGCCTAGTTTTGTGTTTCTGTGACTCCTTGTAATATGTCAACTCATACATTTGGGGAGGCAGTTTTCTTAGCATTGCAGTGTTTGAATATAATTGGAAATTATGTAATGTTGTGCTAGCTCATTTGTGCACACCATCCAAGGATTAAAGAGGCATGTGACCTCTTATTTGATGTGAGTGAATATCTACTTTCAAAACTTATATGCCTTACCTTCTCTTCATATCTGTGATAGCTATGGCCATTTTAGTGCAGGCAGGTAATTAAAAAATAAGTCACATGTGTAGGTTAGTCCTTCTGACCGCCATACTGTATGTCAACCCATAAAAATAGGGCACCATTTTTTTTACAGGCTGATAGCAGATACTGAATACAGTAGGAAGTTCCATGGTTTTCAAAGATACATATGGAGGTGAATGTCTACACTCCGAAAGGTATGCCTTGCATACCTTTCCTTCATATCTCTAATGGTTGTAACCATTTTAGCGCAGGCAGCCAATATCATAAAAGAAAACAGGTAGGTGTAGTTTAGTACTCCTGGCTCCCCTTACAGTTGGTTAACCCAAACCGATGGGATACCATTTTTCGTAGGAAGGTGTTTGGTAATGAATACTTTAGATAATTTCATGTTGTTAAGATTTGACTATCTTTGAAGTGATTGAAGTATAAAAATTTATGTTTTATTCCTATGCCACCACCTTCTGGAAATTGTTGTGTACTCTAGCCAAATGGTGGCAATTCAAGTGACTCATCATATGATTATGTTGGTTTCTTCTTTCCAGAAGGTTGTGTTGCTTTGTCTACCTTTCCTTAATTTCTTTTGGTTGCTACAACAGTTTTCATACATTCAAGTCATACTTGAAAAATATTAGAAAAACGAGAGAATGTAGTTAGTATACTTTTGTGCTTCTAGCACATCTTACAGTATATCAATTTATACAAATGGTGTGCCATTTGTAATCGGAAGGGCAGTAGCAAATGATTACAGCAGGAAATCCATAATTTTTAAATATTTCATTACATTTGAAGAGGTGGAAATGTAAAGAAAAAAAAAAAAAAAAAGCCTGTTTTTCCTTTAGAGGTATCTTCTGGAAACATTTGTGCACACCAGGCTAGGGGAAAAAAAGGCAAGTCACCTATTATTTGATGCAATGGATTAACTACTTCCAAGAAATTTGTTTTTATTTGGTGAAGTTCGTATCCTTCAAAAGTTGATGGTACCTTTTTGCTCTCCTGTTATTTGGGGGTCTGTACAGGCCATGCATACAAATAAAACTATATTTTTCTGTACTTTTGTACTTGGACAATGTAGGGCATTTAAAAACAAATGCTATCTTTTATATGTTTTTCAACATCCTTGTGAAATGAGATAAAGGCAAAGCAAGGGTTTGTTTTCAGTTACCCAGAAACACCCCTTGATCAGATCTGAAAGAAACAAAGCTTTCCCACCTTCAAAAAAGAAAGCTGTTATATCTCTGTCAGGTGTGGGCAGCCTGAGGACATCCAGCTGCTGTTGAACAACAGCTCTCAATGATGTGAATTGTAGACCAACACCAGCTGGAGACAGGCCAGATTTCCAGTTAGGCAAATAGGCTTAGGGCTCAAAATTTTTACTGGTGCCTCACATGACCAGAGCATTCCATTTCACATGACCAGAGCATTCCATTCCATACATTTTGTGCATCTGGTAACAGTGAATGGTACTACAGTTGTAGTCTTGTTAGTAGCTAAAGCCTCTTATATCCAAATATTGTTGAATACAAACTTACACAAAATAAATTGTAAACATTGTGATTACAGTTATTACATACTAATTTTATTTGTTGGCATATATTTTCTTACATACATTCCCATTCATAAATGTCATCACACAGATGCAAGCTGTGAAGGAAAGATGCACGTAATTCAAAATGTCCATGTAATAAACCCTAGGGATGAACATAATAGTTATATTCTCTGCATGTTTTCTCTAGTAAACACTACATTAGTACACCCAATATGTTCAGGAGTCATAGACTGCTATGTTTTCTCAGTGCTCTCCTTGAATAGAAAGCAATTGTAAATCTTTTTTTTTTATTCTCTAATATGCTCTCTTCATTGCATAGTATTTTGCTAATACATTCTTATGCTTACTCCTAGAGGCCTTATGCACAAAGAAAAAAGACAAGCAATTCTGAAGCAAACTGACAGCATCATAGGAGAGAGAAAAAAAGACAATTGATTTAAGTGGGGCCTATAACAGTTGGATATCCTTTTGACATTCAAAGGGTTAATCCCTCATTTCTTGTCTGCATAAGGCACAATGGGTGCAATTCAGGAAGCTAAAGACTTGAAATTATGGAGTAAATCATCTGCACCATAGGGGACAAAAACCTTCCTTAAAGCGTTACTTTCACTCTCTATAAAGTCGCCCTCCAATAATTAGGCATATGGCCACTAGCTTCATAATAGTGCTATTAGCTCTTATAATTACCCGGTTCTGAAGTAATCCTTAGTCTTAGGAGAATGACAGCCATGCTTCTTGCTTTAATGCCGTCTTAAGGCACGGTGCAGTGCCTCCTAGAGGAGACCGGGGCTGACGGCGCAGGAAACAAGACGTCTGTGCTGATGCCTGGCTTCCAGTTTCCGAAGACTAGGATTACTCCAGAACAGGGTAATTATGAGAGCTAACAGCACTATTATGAAGCTAGTTGCCACATTCCTAATTATTGGAGGGCAACTTTGTAGATAGTGCAACTTCGGCTTTAAATTCCCTCTGACTTTTATGAGACATTTAATCACTTGAATTCTAGCGAGGTCTGCTGTGTATTGGTTCACAGTGCATCAGAGACCTCTCTAGCATTTGGGGAGTTAAAACCCCATTGAAGTGAATTTAAATTTACATTTTTGTCTAGGGTGCAATTGGTTTTCTTTACCATTACAACAATCTATCTTCCTGAATTGCACAAATAGTCATCTGTTTTTTATTTGAAGATCCATGCAATATCAGTGGAAGGTGATGAGTTAATTAGAGGTACAATTCCCTTGTGTTAGTCCCCTCACACATATGCTAACCTCCCCATATACAGACTCTTGAGCTGTTAGTAGCATTTTGTTCTATAATGAGACTGAAAAATAAAACTACAAAAAGGTCCTGAGGTCATTGCACATAATGACATCATCATCAGGTGCAGCTATCAGAACGTTCTGCTACCATCAGAATGATTTATTTATTTATTTATTTATTTATTTATTTATTTTTTTATGTGTGTTGCATTATGCTGATCCTTAAGAAGTTAAAGGAATGCTAGCACCTTTTATTAATAAGCCTTCAGTTATCTTAAACTTTGAAGAAAATCCTTGTGGCCATTATGTATAAAATGTGTGGATCGTTTCTCCAGGACACTAGTAACTCAAGCCACACCCACTGAAGGATTGCTCAGAAGTCGTCACTGGGAGAACGTTTGGTCTCTTAGAGGACTGCAACAAAAAACGTTTTCCTTCATAGACACGATATTCAGTGCTCATTAAAGATTCATTCTGGAAAACCGATCCACGCATAGCTGATTCATAGCTGCCATTAGGATTTTCTTCACAGATTAAGATAAATGGGAGTTGATCATTAGACAGTGTTAGTGTTCCTTCAACTCAGGGTTCGTGTGCGCACATTAAATAGACAGACTTTCTTGTGATGCCTGTCTTTAACTCCCTGTAGTCTGTCAACCCAAGTCCTCTCCTGACTCACAGAGACTGGGGAAACCATCCTGACAGATGATGAGATCTTCCTAAAGTACATGGAGATCTATTTTTTAAGGAGACTTTCTGAACTCCAGTCTTCTTTTACAGCTACCAGTACAGATTCTCAGTTACAATTTGTCAAGGTTTCCAGACTATATACTATGAATGAATCTAGGAGGCAAATATAGTTGTTGATACCTTTATTGGCTAACTAAGTAGATTTAGAATGCAAGCTTTCAAGACCATAGGTCTCTTTCTCAGGCATGTCTTGAAAGCTTGCATTCTAAATCTGCTTAGTTTGCCAATAAAGGTATCAACAACTATATTTGCCTCCTGTATTTCTACGGCTAACACCATATCAACTCTTATCTGAATGAATGAATCTAGGCAGAGCCCACACACTGGGGGAATTTCTGACAACACAATGAATGATAGATTTGGCCACAAGTAGAAGTAATTGGCATACTGTGAAATAAATAGGTATAAAGTGTCACACTATCCCACCAAAATGCACATGTTAATTTCTCAAAAGTATGTTTTAGAGAAAAATTGCTAAGACAGCATCTAGGCAGATTTTGCTTTTCTGTAAAACAAAGTCAGTTTAGGGTGACAGGACCACTTTAATCCTCTGAGGCTGTTTGCATACCAGTGCAGTGCACTGGAGACCACTTTTGCAGTCAGAGGGTTGACATGGCCTTTCACATACCTGAAACTAGTTGCCCCCAGTCCCATCTTTCTGTAACCTTTATGGTTTGAGAGTTATTCTGCACTAAAGTTCCCCCCTCCCTCCCCTTTCCGTGACATCAGCGTTCTAGCTGACTGCAGGGGAATCCGGTTCCGGGACCGTCGGAGGCTCTTCAGCAGAGCCGAGTGTGCTTGGCAGAGCCAAGATCACGCTATTGAGAAATAAATCTTTCACTGGAATGGTCTACAAAGTGTTCTTGGCAAGCACTCTTTGTAGACCGTTCCAGTGAAGGATTTCTTTCTCAGTAGCTCGATCTCAGCTCTGCTGAAGCGCCTCCGACAGTCCCAGGACCAGGTTCCCCTGCAGTCAGCTTGAGCGCTGACGTCAGGGAAAGGGGAGGGAGGAGGGAACTTTAGTGCAGAATATCTCTCGAATCATAAAGGTTTGAGAGATGGCACTGGGGACTTTTAGTTTAATTTTTAATGCCTACAAGATTCACTTTTTTAAAAGTTGCAGTACTATCTCTTTAAGCCTATGGGAACAGGTATGGTTTTTTGGAGAGTTCAGGTAAGCAAATTGAGGAATATCTAGAACTCCTGACATGTTAGGTGTGTTTCAAAACATTGATCAAGAAACCCTAGCATAAAGCACTGACGCTATTTACTGTTAAAGAAAAGTTCACTTCTTCCGTCACGGAGTCTCTAATTTATTATCTGTGATGTTTAGGGATGTGTTGTTTTAGTGTGTAGCATCCTTTGAATAATTTAGGAAGTATAAATGTTCTCAGCCATAGCACCATTAATATATCAAGGTACCGTGAGCACATTCTGCTCGTAACTCCCCTAGCCACACAAATGAATCCCATGAAGATACATTATAGAGGCTGGTAGAAATACGTGTGCATAAGGTGTGGAATTCAGAAATCAATGTACATCACTTTCTAATTGATGACATTGTGCCAGATAAAGAATTTTATATTAAAGATGAAAAATGGAGACATGCTGGGTGAAATGAAATTGCTGATGGTACTCAGTGAAGTGTAGTTTTAAGGGGAACATCTCACACATTTATTATACAATGAAATATCTTTTTAACTAGAAGCTATTCTTTTGAAATAAAATCAGATTTTAAAGATCTCATTTGAATGCTAGCAGTCAAGGGGTTAGACTGCCTAACTCGTTAAGGATCAGGGGGATGTGTAACACGTTGGTTTACAATATGTAGTACACACGTCTGATACTTAACGGGTTGATTCTGGTATGATGTGTGATATCTATTAATGGGCGAGATGTCCCCTTCCATGAAATGTAGGATATAAGCTTCACAAGCAAAACAAATTTCCTGTAAAAAAAATAATAAAATAAATAAAAAAAGAAAAAAAAAAAGTTCATTGCAATAGACAAAATAAAAATATGAATGGTCACAGACAGCTATCATGCAGTTTGGGGTGGGTACAAAATTGACATTACATGCATACCCCAGAGATGGGCTGTGACCTGGTGAATTGCAACATCAGTAACTTATTTGGCCATCTTCACACACGCCCCATAAGATGCAAAGCATCATCCTTGGCTACCAATTGCCATTAAGAATGCCATTAAGAATGCTGCCTCCTTAGTTATTAGATGGCAGTTGTTTGTGGCATGCCACAAGTTATGCTTTTCATTGCACCATGGACACTGTAGCAGTGTCATGCTGTTTAATGAAACTCATAGGTGGAATCATATCTTTTTCTAGTGATTTGTATCTAAGACTTAATTTACGGATTCACAGTTTGCCTGTTTTCTACTTTACACTCAGTCGTAGTCCGCTTAAGGCCATGATTATCTGCAGATGATTTATGTTGTCTGTATATTTGGCCCCAGGGCATTCCAACCATTGCAGTTTCTACTAGGAGCTGGGGTGTAGTTAAAAGGGTCCGCAGTAACTGGTAGAGAGAGGCTTAATAAATAGTGCCAACCACGTGTGTTTGCATGATGCCTCTGAATCCCTTAGATAATTGTAATTGTGATATGAATCTAAACTACAAAGTCTCCAGGGCAGCCATTCCACGCTGCAGCTGCTCACCACAATCTCTAACCACAGGAAAAGTGCAGTACACTTATTTTTATTGTCAAGAGTTGGTTGTGCATGGTTGTCCCATAAGGCACATGCCAACAATTTTTTCACAGCTAGTCCTTGTGACTGTTGCTTCTACTACACTGTCACCCATGTAACCTAGAGCTGAGAGCTTTGCCTCAGACAGGAAGATTGTGCGATATAGAGAGTAGAAGGAAAGTATTTGCGTGTTTATGTCTTTGTGTATGTATGTGTTATATGAGTAATATATCACTCCCATGGGTCAATGCCTTATTGTGGTGGGAGTGTTTGCGTGTATTCATGAAGCTGAGAACTATGCCATCAGGAGCATATATTCCTGTCAGGGTCACCTAAGTTGGACAGATAAAAGCAAAGACATCAGACTAAATCTATCCAGAATCTGCCAACTAGCACTGGACCAGTGTGGCAGATTACGGTCCATTCCCTCAGCATAGCTTTACAACAAAAAAACAATGGCCCCATTCCCTGGAGGCTTGTGAGCTACTTCCTATGGAAGCAGGAAGACCAGAGGGTGCTAAGAATCAACAGGTTCTCCTAGGCTGCCTTTGGTCTTTAGACATTGGTACTCTTAACATTCGATCTATGAGTACAGTTTCACGCGTATTGAAAACCTGTATAAGAACTAAATTACATCAGCTGGGGATATCATTGCCTTATGTGAGACTCGGAAAAATGTGAAGATTTAGTCAAATTAGAAGATGGACACTGGCTATACAATAAAGGAACCAATAATGGACGATGTGGCGGAATTGGATTCTTGATTAACGAAAGACTGACAGACTCAGTTGTAATAGTAGAAAGTATTTCAGAAACAACCACTTTTTGCTTTATCAAACTAATCAGTCATAAATCATTCAAATGTATGCCCCTACAAGTAGCCACAGTGATGATGATGTTGAAGAATGTTATGATTATTTATTATGCCTCTACAAACAGGACAATTACCACTATAAAATTGTAATGGGAGATTTCAATGCAAGAACTGGTAAGATCCAAAATGAATTAAAATCATTTGGACCACTTGGAACCGGAAAAAGAGATGACAGAGGCAACCAGGTAAACAAATTTGCAGAAGAACAAAATTTGTACATCATGAATTCATTCTACAGTAAAAAGGTCTACAGAAAATGCACATGGAAAAGCCTTAATGGTAATACAAGTGAAATCGACTTCACGCTTGCAAATAATAAAACTGTTTTCACTGACTGCTCAGTCTTAAAATCAAAAGTTACTGCAAGAAAGGAAGAAATTGATCAAGAAAATAAACATGAAAAATCATAAGAATTTTGAGTGAGCACTGTATAATCAATTGCTTCAGTGTGTTGCAAGACCTTCCAGACATGGACATTTCAACCCACAATATCAAAGTTATTGAGACTGTGGTATACACTGCCCATGCTCTTGCTATTACTGTAAAACAGGAAAAACCAACCCGGGTATCAGAAGAAACAATTGGCATGATGAATAAATTATGGGAGATTAATCAAAACTGTAATATTAGAAACAGGATGGAATATGTAGAAATGTGCAAGACCATAAGGAAGCGCATTTAAGAAGAAACACACAAGTTCAATGTTGAGCTCATCAAAAGGACACTTGAAGAAAATCAAGGGATAAAGAAAGCAAAATAAAAGATTGCCACACATAGGAGCCAAATCTTTGCATTAAAAATTGAAGATGGTACAACAGCAACAACTCAACAACAAATACTGCAATAAGTGGAAGTATTCTATTCAAATCTTTATAAGGATGAAGGACAACTACTGAATGCAGTATCAGAAGCTGCAGCTGTGCCAGAGGTTTTGGTAGAAGTCGTAAAAGCTGCAATCAATTCAATGAAAAATAGCAAAGCAGCTGGATCTGATAAAGTTACTATTGAAATGTTGAAAGCCAGAGGTCAACCTTTATTCAAAGCCCTAGTTAAACTATTCTCAAAATGCCTACTACTCAGCAAAGTGCCTGAAACATGGAAAAATGCAGAAATCATCCCACTACGCAAAAAAAGGGGATAAGGAGGATCTAAAAAACTACCGACCAATAAGCCTATTGCCAGTGGTCTGCAATGTTTTCACAAAGGTACGTTCAAGAAGAATGGACACAATAGTTAATGAGGCACAACCTAATAAACAAGCAGGCTCAAGTACAATGGACCACATCCAGACAGTGCTAAAAGTTATAGTGTGACATAATGAATTCAATCTTCAATTATTCATAGACTTCATTGACTAAGAAAAGGCCTTTGTCTCAGTGAAAAAGCAAGCAATAATTGATATTCTGATCAACCAAAGAATAGACAGAGCTTACATCAATATCCTGCAATCAATATATGAAAATGCAACTTCATCAATACAGGTGAACAATAATAAAGTCCAGATCAAAACAGAAAAAGAGGCCCAACAAGGAGACACAATTTCCCCCAAACTATTTTCAGTTAAAAACAAAAAAAAAAAAGTCTGCAAACTAAATTGGAACAAAAAAAGGACTCAAGATAAATGGAGAATACGTTTTGCAGATGATATACTTTTTGCCAGTAGTCCTGAAGAACTGCAAGAATACACTGAATAATAATATCAGAAAAGCTACAATTTTGGTCTGGAGATAAATATCAACAAAATGCCAGTTATGTTTAACAGATTTATCATACCAAGTAAAATCACAGTATGTGGACTAGAATTAAAAGAAGGGGACAAATATGTTTACCTTGGACAGTAAATGTCAACACTTGGAAACACCATGACAGAAACTGAGAGACAAATAAAATTGAGATGGAAAGCATTTGGAAAACTTAGTAGTACTATCTTTAAGACAAATTTACCACTTTGCCTCAAGCTAAGAGTTTTTTCACCAGTGTGTCTTCTCAGTCCTTACGTATGGCTGTGACACATGGACACTGAATGCCAAAGCCATACAAAAACTTAAAGTTGCACAGAGAAGTATGGAGAAGCAAATTCTAAGCATAAAAAAGACAGAAAAACGTGTGCATGGATTTGTCAGAGAACAAAGGTCTATGATGTAATTGAAAGAGTAAAGCACCTGAAATGGAAATGGCCAGGCCACATAGCATAAAGATCTGATGGTCAAGGACCATACACATTTTGGAATGAATTTCACTTGATATGAAACACCGAAGAAGAAGACCAAAAACAAAATGGGCAGAGGAAATTATTAAATTTGTTGGTACACAGTGGCAACACAAGGCACAAGACCAATGTTGTTGGAGGCTTGCTGAGGAGGCCTTCATCCTGCAGTGGACTGACAATGTCTGAAGATGATGATGATGAGATATATATAATTTGTTTTTTATTTTGCCCCTATTTGTCCTCTAATTCTCTTACCTTCCCTCGTACAAAGCCGACACTCTCATAGCTTAAATTGTTCATATTATTTGATGGAGCTGGAGGTTTTTATTTTAAGGGAAAGAAGTGTTTTGTAACCACTTAGACCATTGGTGTGTGCAACGCATTGCTTTGCATTACAGTGCACAGCTCTCTATTCCTTAAAATGCATTTGTAGACATGCAGTGAATATACTAAATCTTCAGCTGCACTTGCATTTGTTTTTCGAAGTCAGTCCACTTCCCAGTTCTTTAGGGTTTATGCTCTAAGCTGAGAGAAATACCTACATTTATAGAACCCTCTCTAATCCTTATGTTATTCTATGGAGCCTCACAGTCCGGTTTGAGAGGTCTTGGTGCTATCCTGAATTTGATAGTGGAGCAGAGTGGCTTGTTATTTTTCTTTCAACTTAGTGCAATTCCTTTTTAGTATGAAAAAATATTGAATCATAAAGCATACTTGCTGTACAGTAATCTAAATAAGCAGTTTTATAAGCAAACCTGCCACTGGGGAGTATAATTGCCACAAAATGTGGCAAATAGGGCCTGGGTTTACCCATGTGTGGGGTGGGAAGTGGGAGGAGCTGGGTGGGGAAGGAGGAAAAGTGGGAGGAACTGGGTGGGGAAGGAGGAAAAGTGGGAGGAACTGGGTGGGATGGAGCAGAAGTGGGCAGAGTTTTAAAGCAAACTCCCCACATCTGGAGACTCATCCTCCACTCTGGAGAGCCGGAAATGCACTCTTAAAACAGGAGTCTCCGCGGGCAAATCTGGAGAGTTCCCAGGTATGTTTATATAAGCTAGGTTGAAAGGTGTTTTTTCTAAGCATTTTTTACAGCCATGTTTCAAAAACAAATGCCCCAAAGTAAACTGGTGCCTTTCTGAAGCAAAACATTTGCCCTATATGGGGAAAATACAATTACCCTTTGATTTACCATAAATGGTGTTTTTAAATCCTTATAGTCCCCAACACTTTCCAAAGAAATGTGTTACAGAATGCTTTTGCATTCAAGAGTTAAAGGGATAGTATGGCCAAATTTTTACTAAAATGCTTCTTGTAGCCATTAAAAAATTAAACTTAATGCCCCCAGTCACACCTCGTAAACCTTTATGGTTTGAGAGATATTCGGCACTAAAGTTCCCCCTCCTTCCCCTTTCTCTGACGTCCGCGCTCTAGCTGACTTCAGGGGAATCCTGTCCCGGGACCGGTGTAGGCTCTTCAGCAGAGCCGAGATTGCGATCTTGAAAAAGAAATACTTCAGTGGAATGGTGTACAAAGTGTTCTTGCAAACCAGTGAAGTATTTTTTTTTTTTCTATCTGGCAATCTTGGTTCTGCTGAAGAGCCCCTGCTGGTCCCGGGACCGGATTCCCCTGCAGTCAGCTAGAGCACTGATGTCAGGGAAAGGGGAGGGAGAGCGGAACTTTAGTACTGGATATCTCTCAAACCATAAAGGTTTGGGAGATGGAAATAGGGGCGTTAAGTTTAATTTTTAACGGCTATAAGATGCATTTTAGTAAAAATTTGACCATACTACCCCTTTAAATGTCCCATTTAAATCACAGGGGATTTTTTATCTGTCCTCTAGATGCAGTTGGTTTGCCCCAGAATGACCCCACGTTTTCTTTGAGATCAGTGCATTTTAGAATGGTTGTTTCAGGTAGTTATAACCTACAAAAATAAATAAATTATCAAGTGAAGTAAATTTCTTTTTCAGCAATTTCATAGGTTTGTGCTGAATAATTTCAGACCTCCTGTCTCTGTGCATTAGCTGCGAATTCAAAAACAGGACATACAAGTACATTTTGATTGAAGTGCCTTAAGTTATTTCCCCAATTGTGAGAAGAAGCAAAAGTCGGGTAAAATAAAATGTATTTGATTATTTGCTCTTCGATGCAATCAAAAATAATGGGAGAGCTGTTTTTCTTTTTCACACACATTGAATTTCCTTGCTAAATGTATTCCAATTTTCAGATTTTCACATACAAAACTGCAGTGCTTACACCTTAACGTGCCAGAGCGGTATCCAAAGCATTGCTTTGCGTTTCATTGGATACTACTCTGGCACTGAAAGAGGAAAAGAGGAACAATTCTGTGGGCGTGGGGGTGTAATTGTCATTGATTTAAACATGCCTTTTAAAGGGACAGTAATGTCCCAGAAAAATGTTTTCTAGTTTTGTAGAGGCTAAATAACAAGCTATGTGCCACAAAGCCTATCTCTCAAACTGCTATGGTTTGAGAGATATAGGCATTCAAAGTTCCCCCATCCCTCCCCTTCTGATGTCAGTTGTAAAGCTGACAGCAGGAGATTCGAGTTGGGTGACTCGAGGAGGCTCT
Source organism: Rhinophrynus dorsalis (assembly GCA_037306005.1). Classification (NCBI taxonomy): domain Eukaryota; kingdom Metazoa; phylum Chordata; class Amphibia; order Anura; family Rhinophrynidae; genus Rhinophrynus; species Rhinophrynus dorsalis. Next base: position 142,913,435 of record CM074725.1, on the reverse strand, counting down.
TCAGCAGAGCCGAAATAGCTTTATTTAAAACAAACTACTTAATTGGAACTGTCTACAAAGTGTGCTTGCAAACCAGGCACATTTTGTAGACCTTTCCAATGAAGTAATTCTTTTGAAATAACGCGATTTCGGCCCTGCTGCAGAGCGGTTGGCTGACCCTGGACCGGAATCTCCTGCTGTCAGCTAGATGCTGCAAATATCAATGCAAATATCGCTCAAACCATAGCGGTTTGAGAGAGAAGATTTGTGGCACGTAGTTTATTATATTAACCTCTACAAAACTAGAAGATTTTTTTATGGCACATTAGTCCCTATAACCATTTGAATGCTAGAGATCTCCAATGCATTGATCAGCAATGTGTCAAGGGACTAACCCTTTGAGTGCCGGAGGGGTTAGAAGTCCAGTTAAATATTTAGGAATTTTTATTTGTTCCTTATTCGTTCAGTCTGTAGTTCATCAACCTTACTGCCTTTACACAGGATAGTGGCATGTGGACATGCAGTGAATGTCTTAAAGCTTCTGGTGCACTTGCATATATTTTTCAGTCAGTCCACTTCCCATTTCTGTAGGGGTTGTGCACTAAGCTGAGAGAACTCTCTGCATTTAGGGAACCCCTCTCATTCTTATGTTATTCTGTGGAGCTTCATTGTCAGGTTTGAGAGGTCTTGGTGCTAACATGAATTTGATAGGTCACTCTAAGTGGAGCGGAGTGGCTTGGTACTTTTTCTTTCACCTTAGTGAATATCAGTGACAGGCAAACTGCACCCCTCAGCCTGCTGTAAACTACATTCCCTGTCATCTTCAGCCAGCCAAGGATGATGGGAATTGTAGTCCAACAAAACCTAGAATGCCACTGGTTGTCCATCCATTGCATAGTAATATGTACAATTGGAACAAATATTTTCCATCACTGGGGGTAAAAAAAATGCAAGCCATATGTCAACACAGGGCAAATCACTTCTCATTGTGACAATTCCCACAACCTCATAAACTGGACCTGTCACCTTAACACGTGTTGTTTGTTTTACAGAAAACTATGTCATACTAACAATTTCCCTGTAGAATAAATAGTGTTTGAGAAATATACCTTTATATTTTGATGGCACTGTATGCTAATTTCATGAACCTGGCTATGCTTGAAGCCAAATATATGTCTTATTGTGTTATTAGACACACACCCCATTTGTGGGTTCTGACGAGATTCATTTGTGGCACAATGTGTGGTAATATTGTGCCAGTACAGAAACAAATTAGTATAGAATGCCACACTTAACTAAACATTTTAGAGTGAAATTGCCACTTGGGACAAATATAAGGCTGCATGCACAGAGACAGAAGTGGCACAATTCTGGGGCAAACTAACTGAGGAATGCATGGCTCCAGCAGGCTATAATCTAAGAAGGAGTTAAGCACTGATTATTACTAACAAATTCTACAAGAAAGTAACTGAAGGTAATGGTTACACTAGTTTTAGTGTGTGTGTGTGTGTGTATATATATATATATATATATATATATATATATATATATATATATATATATAACTATTTAAGAGGACATGCTAGGTATGGTATTCTGTTCTGTTGTTAAGGTGGAGCTTTCTCCCTCTATAAAGTCACACTCCAATAATTAGGTATATGGCGACTAGCTTCATAATAGTGCTATTAGCTCTCATAATTACCCGGTTCTGAAGTAAACCTTAGTCTCTGGAGACTGACGGCCAGGCTTCTTACTTTAGTGCTGTCTGCGTGCCTGCACCGTCAGTCCCTACCGGTGCCTTATGGCACAGTGCAATGCCTCCTAGAGGAGACCGGGACTGACAACGCAGGTGCACAGACATCTCTAAGACAAGATGTCTACGCTGATGCTTGGCTTTCGGCCTCCGAAGACTAGGATTTCTTCAGAATCGGGTACTAATGAGAGCTGATAGCACTATTATGAAGCTAGTCGCCATATGCCTAACAATTAGAGGGTGACTTTATAGAGAGTGAAAGTTCCGCATTAAAGGGATAGTAATACTTCTAATAAAGTGCAGAGCTGAGTCTTTATTTTTTGAGCACATAGAGCTATATTTCAATACTTACAGTTTTGTAGTTCAAGAGCTATTCAATCCGAAAGGATCCCCCTCCTGCCCCTTTCCCCTGTGTCACTCATACCTCAGTCAGGTCCTGATGGAAAGCGATGAGGGACAATCTTCAGTGAGCATAAGGAAAATCCTGCCCTCCTTCGGTTTTCCTTATACTTAGTGAAGATTGTCCTTGCTGCGAACTGCCCAGGCCCACAACTGGATTCCAGATCTGATGGGAGGCGGCCAGAGATGGCGGGAGGGGGATCCTTTTGTTTTAATAGCGTTTGAACTACAAAACTGTAAGTATTGAAATTCCTGCAAAAAGAAAGAAAAAAAAAAAAAGAAAGAAGACTTGGACATGTAGTTTATTAGAAGTATTACTGTCCCGTTAAAGAACTCATTGGGAGACAGAGGTTGAATAATTCTTTGCTAATAACAGTTAACCCTTTGAGTGCCTGAGGGGTACAAAACATATTGCGAAGGGTTAAGAATAAAATGTGGACTGGGACACCAAGATGGTCTTTAAATTAGACTGTAACTTTAATCTCAGAGGAGTACCTCTCTGGAAAGTCGTTCTCTGCTCCTTGCTCTGGTGCTGCATTAAGATATCAAGTCAAAATATTTTCCGCAACTGACAGTTTTGATGATTTGTTAGAAAACTCATAGTTTAAAATAAAAAAAGCAAAAAAAAAAAAAAAGCAAAAAAAAAAACCCACTGATTCATTCCAGAGATGCAGCAGTCTAGATTATTTGCAGTCGTCTGCGGAAGCTGAATGATTTGTGTGTTTCCTAGAGACCCATTGCGTTTATTCTGTTTGAAGTATTTCTAGCTTTATTAATGTTTCCTGAGGGAAATGCATTGCCAGAGGATAATCTTTGTTTCAGGTATTCTGAACATCTCCATATGCTGGGGAAAGGGTATAAATGCATCCATAGGGATCGGACAGTCATGCAATAGGGTATAACTATGCACCTTAACCCCTTAAGGACCATTAACGTGACTGGTCCAGCACTTAAGGACCAGTGACGGTCCTGGTACAAGACTGGAGCGATCTCTTTCAGTCCCCCGTTCGGCGTGCTGCCCCACGTGGGGCGGTACGTCAAAGTTTCCTATCTGGTCCTTAAAGGACCACACACCCCAGGACTGCTGTTCCTTAAGGGGTTAAGAAATCAGAATAGTTTAGCATATGAAGCAGGTAGATATGTTTAACGACTGCTAGGACCTAAACACCTTTCTCTTCCTGCTTGCAGAAATGTGGGGATCCAAAAATGGTGATCCTGCCAGCCGTTTATTGCCTCCTAGTTGAACAGCCCATTACACGGGCCACAGTGCCACTGCCACCCGGTCGCAGGGCAGTCACGCGCAGTAGAGACTGCCCACTCCACGGCTGATACAGAGCTGGACGCTCCATATCAGCCTTGGTGCGGGTAGTCTCTACTGTGCATGACTGCAGCACACGCAGCAGTGTCTACTGTGCATGTTGTGGCATTACACACGTTTTAGCGAATTATTATATAGGATATGCTATCCTATGTTTAAGTATTAGAGTGCCAGATGGGTATGCAACGCATTGTTCTTCTGCAAATTCGATCAGTTGGTTGCCTCTAGCGTCTGTTTTTCCAGTTCCATGTGGTCTGATTGATTTTTCACCATTTTCGATCTTCCCATTATAAATTTGTAGTGGTAATTGTCTTGTTTGTAGAGGTTTGATAAGTCATTATAGAATTCATCAACTTCATCATCACCGTGGCTACTTGTAAGGGCAATTCAATTCTCCAAAGAGGGGTGGAATATCTAGTCCACTGGCTAAATGGGGAACACAGAAATCATATCATCAGGCAGAGGGAAGTAGGCAGTGCTGCTAAGGCCACAAATAATTGGAACAGGGGCCACACTATACACTATACAGGTAACAAAAGAAGATTGTTAAATAGAGGCAGCATCTCACTCCACACACAGGATTTCCCACCAGCGTAGCAGGGAAGACCCAGACCACAATTCAACATCAAATGTGGTTGAGACACGTTCTATAGAATATACCAGTATAGACTAATACTAACCATTAAATTGAGAAAACCATATCTCCAACTGCACAGAAACACCTCTTAAGTTAACTACTGAGTCAGCAATTTGCAGTTGGTTACTCATATGACATGCTCCGCAGTCATGAATTGTTTAGGGTGCAAGAGTGATTCCACAGCTCAGCGAAGAATGTGAGACCTAAATCTTATTCCCAGTTCCGTTCAAAAGTAAAGTCCCTTTAAAATGACTATGCCACAGCAAAAGGTAATGTTTGAAAATCGATTTGTAAACAAAATTTCCCTTCTAAAGGGTTGTTTCCAAGGGCTAGATTTGTAATTTCTAGACAAGAAGCCCTGAAGAAATTATTAAAAAATAAAAAAGACACCATAATACACACATATACATAAAAAGTACCCAAGTGAGTGAAATATGAAGTAGCAAGGAATGAGAGTACCCTCCACCATACCCAAATTAAAAAAAAAAACAAATCAAAGAAAATAAGACAATCCTGTACTGCTTCAAATTACTTAAATGAGATCCCTATGTAGAGCATATATTATACCAATGTACTATGATGGTTTTGTCTCCCAGTTTGGCCAAAATATGTTTAAACTTGCTTACCTCTCCCAAGATACCCCATTTTAAGCAAATTTTATTTAATATATATGGTCATCTTTATGGCTTACAAAAATGCTTTATATTAATTGTTAAATCTATTTATAATCTGTAATACACCTTTCCAACATGCACATAGTTTTACATTTTAGTATAGACTTCTGTGTAAATGGACTGGTGGAAATGTTCTAGTTCTTGAGGTCTCCACCACTCACTGCAAGTCACTGCAGTGATGAAAGCATTAGCCTTAACTGTAGCCAAGGAATTTGAGTATAAAGAGAAAACAGATGAGTGTATCCTGGGCCACAGACCTATCCAATCAAACACAACACCAGTATACTCCCAATTGACCCTGTCAAATGCCTTTTTGGCATCCAGACAGGAGCACAGTGGGCTGCCCGGAAACAGGGACCCAGGACAAGAGGTTGATAACCTTAGAAGTATTTTTCCTAACCTCTCTGCCTGGTATAAACCCAGTTTGATCCCTATCTGTCAGAATTAGGAGGTTTTGAATCAGTTAGCAAGCAGCTTAGAAAAGAGTTTGAGATCAGTGTTGAGTAGGGAAGATGGTCTATAGCTGCTGCATAAAAGATGATCCTTATCATTTTTATGTGTTACCATTAAGTGAGATTCAAGAGATTGCTAGGGCCGTGAGGACCCATAATTAATCACATTGTAAACATTTAACATAAAATGGCTCATGATATCTCAGAAAGTTTTATAGTAAATATAGGAAAACTATGGGGCCCAGGGATTGGTCCTTTAGGAGCGGAGTGAATAAGCTTGTCTAGTTCCTCATGAGACATGGAATTTACTAACTTAAGAGAGTCATCAAACTTCTCTTAGGGATGTTAGCTTTAAGTAAAAACTCATGAATGTTAGGGTGGGATCTATTATTAGGGGATGATGTATCCAAGTTATAGCGATCCTGATAAAGTTCTTTAAAAGATGCCAAGATATCAGAGACTTTTAAAAAGACCTGATGACTTTTACTCCTAAATTGTGTGATGGGAGCTTGATCTCTCTCCCATTTTTATTACTCAAAGAATAGTGTTCCTACGTATACCAAATGTATACAAATGAAGACTTCTACTCTTCATAATGGAGGACAGCTCTCTACTGTATTCCTTTACAACTAACATCTCATTGATAATGTTGTTAATATATTTAAAGTGTACCGGTCACCAAAGAATAGTTTAGTTTGTATTTCAGAAACTTCAAATCTACCTATATATTGTGCTAGTCAGTTTTCTATAAAATAGATCTTTTGGAGAAATGAACCTTTGTGTGCCAATTCTCTACACGGTATAAGAATGAATCCAATTTTTGTTATTTGTCTAGACTCATTCATAGCACAGTGTGTGGCACAGATATAAATTGGCATTAATTGCCACACTGTTCCACCAACAAATACAATTTTAAGTCTTCAAATAGTTATATTGTAAACAAATGACCTTTCATCCTTCTGAGGTAGATAAAATGAGTAGTCAGGACATACTTGAAAATGAGAAACAATCTCAGTTTGTCCTTCCTGGTAAAATGCTTTGATAAAAATAAAATAAATAAGTTTAGTTATTTTGACTTGATAGGTCTTCTCTGATTGTCTTATTTGATGTCATTAATGTTGTCATTGATATAATGGTGATGTGATCCATAAGGCACAGGGTGTATGCTTAAAGGGATAGTCATGTTTCATAATAAAGGCAGCTCTAATTAATCATCATTGTATTTGGACTTTGGAGAGTGTTATTTCAATTCTGTCAGAGTTGTAGTTCAAGAGTAATTCAATAATAAAGTATCACCCTCCCACCCCTTTTACTGATGTAACTTTTCAGCCAGATCAGAAGGGAGGTGCCCAGGTAGCCAAATGGCTCCAAAAAGGACTGACAGAGCAGGCGCACGGACGTCACTGTGACGAGACATCCGTGCTTCCTGCTCCTGTCACCATCGGCAAAAAGCCGATATCTGCAGAACCGGGTAAGATTTCTGGCGACTAGCGCTACTAAGCAGCTAGTCGCCAGATGAACATCCACTCAAGCGTAAGTTGTTGAGGGGTGGTAGTTCCCCTTTAAGATAAGGGAAAAACTTGAAAAACTTGTCAAGGGGGGCAGGGCTTTCATTGTTCTAATAGAAAATTGTCCCCTGCTGTTATCTGTCTGGTCTTACAACTAGATTCACATCTGAGAAGAGATGGTTTACACTAGTAAAAGGGGGGGGGGAAGTTTGCTTGTGAATATCTCTTAAACCATAAAGGTTTGAGAGATAAGGCCTATATCGTTCTTCATGTTTTTTTTAATGTCTACAAAATAAAATAAAGAAAAAAACGAAGTATTACTATCCCTTTAAGGTTCGCTGAGGTTTTAGCATGAATGTCTCAACTTTTGTTATTTTCAGCAAGAATCTTAGCTCTGGCTTTAATTTTTTTATTAACTTAAATTTCATTTACAACATTTGTTCTCTTCATATTGAGGGTAACTTTTCAGCTAGACCAAATTCACTGTAATATATCACATCACATTTTATCTTCTTTTGATTGATAGAAATCCAGTCATTATTAAAGAAACCTCTTGATCTTAGCAGTTGATTGGTCAAGCGCACAATTAACTGTCTAAAAGCCTTTTTATTTGTACCATTTGTCCTTTGCCTGCTAGTGGCTCACTGTATACTTAGATCAAGTACTGTGCAATCTATCACGTTGATTTGATTTACAATTTTTGTTAGAACGTCAGCAATCTTTTTTGTTTTTTTTAATACTCTATTATAGACTGAGTTTGAAATCTGTGACATAATTAGCAATGATGCATTTATCACCTGCAACTGAATTCATCCTGTAGGAGGAGATTCCAAAAGAGACAGGGGTGTTTTGATCCTTTGCAAATACAATTGAGTTATGTACTCTTTTTACAGAATGTAGGTAGAAGGCACACATATGACACTATTTTGAATTTACTTGTATAATTAAAACAATAAAAAGTAGATGTTGTTTTGGCAATGTAGCCTTTTACATTATTATGCTAGTCTCCGTTACACAGTCGTACATGTGGGAAACAGGGCCGGATTTAGAATAAGGCAGAGTAGGCATCTGCTTACAGGCGCACCCCACAGAGGGGCGCCTGTCATTCGGGTCACTTTTTAAAATTTTATATATTTTTTTTTAATTGGCCTCGCTGGCCCCTACCCGGCGCACGCTCCATGTTGCCCTCACATTGTTGCCCCCCCCCCATCTGTTTCCTACTGCCCTGGCAGGACAGGTCTGTGCCTCTTTTGGCACAGTCCTGTAGCTGCTGAGCTCCCTCATCGGCTCTTTAGGAATGCAGAGCGCTGGGAGATGACATCATCTCCCAGCACTCTGCATTCCTGAATAGGAGACTGCGCGGGAGCTCCAGTAGCTAGAGGACTGTGCCAAAGTAGGCACAGATGACAGATCTCCTGCCAGGGAGGTAGGAAACGGTCAATGGAGGGGGGAGGGCAATGTGAGGGCAAAATGGAGATGGTGGGGGCAATGTGGAGCTGATGGGGGCAATGTGAGGGTAACATGGAACTGATGGGGGGCAAGTTGGAGCTGATGGGGCAATATAGAGATGGTGGAGGCAATGTGGAAATCATGGAGGCAAGTTGGAGCTGATGGGGGCAATGTGAGGGTAACATGGAGCTAATGGGGGCAAGTTGGAGCTGATGGGGGGACAATGTGAGGGCAGTATGGAGATGATGGGGGCAATGTGAAGATTAGGAGCATTGTGAGGTGTCCAGTGGAGATGGCTGGGGGGGGGGGCGCTTCAGATTTCTGTGCCTACAGGCTCTTGAGATGTAAATCCGGCCCTGATGGGAAACAAAAAAGTATAAATAATCACTGTTGGTTAAAATTAAGGGAAAGCATTTCAATGAAATAATAAATAACCCAGTATTATAATAAGAGTAATACTTGAACACAGGCTAAATGTGTGCTTGGGAAGAGAGCCAATGTGGAGAAAATTCAAACTAGCATTTAGGCTGTATTTTCCAAGCATGAAATGTTTTTATGCCTCAGATTAATGGGTCTTCACCATGCATATTTACATTTTAGTTGTGTTTGTCAGATTATATTCCTTAGCAATTAATAGGTAAAGGAGACATAACTTGACATAATCATGCTTTACCTGTCTATAATATTGACATGCCGTAAAATAATAAAAATATTTAAAGTATATTAGGAGTTGTTTTGTCTTCAGAAGTAACTTCTACCTTACAGTGTTTAATACTCTTAGTGATTCTGTTATAATACGTCTGTGTGCTCTGCTGAATGAGAAAAGCTTATAGCTTGTAGTATGCTCAAATATATAGTAATACCGTAATTTATGTATTTATTAGGTATTTATTTTTTAAGATGTTGGTTAAGGCAAAGAAAGGTGTACAGAGAGGCATAGGTTAACCAGGTTGGTCCAACAAGAAGTAACATTTAGTAGGTAGGCCAATACAAAAAGTGGAAAAAGTATAGTATCAATTATAACTTTAAAATTGCTACAATATTAAAGGATGTGGCTGATATTTTTGACACTGTTAAATATGCTAGAGTAAATAACAGTCACATCCTTTAAAATTCTTGTGGTTTTGAAGTTATTATTGTTTCATATTCTCCCCTCCAAAGCTTTCCCTAACTTCTGCTCTATCTGCAGAGAAGTAGCTGACTTAGTCGATAGATCAATGGCGCTAAGGTTACTATGGCAACTATACCTGAACGTCGTATAGAGGTTGACATTTTATCCATCAGCCCTTTTACTGTGCCCTGCTCAAGAACAACAACATAGTGCTTGGCATTCATTGAAAGGACTCATAACGCTAAACATGTATTCCTCTGTAGGAACATTAGCTAGGGTTGTGATTGCAGTCTTCTGTCAACCAGATCAGCTTCTTCGTAGAAGGAGCTAACAACAGTGAAAGTTATTGGATGAGAGAAAAATATAACAAATATAGCTTCAAGTAGACATTGTTTTACAGATTGTGTCTGACATCAGTTACACTCTTAAATAGAATAGAATGCTTAATTTGAGTTAAATATAAGCTTTGCCATCTCCCCTTAAGTAAAACAAGGACACTCCAACTGCTGAAAGATGTTGTATTTAAAAGTTATTACAGCTCAGACTTGATTTTTTTTTTTTTTTTTTTTAGGTACAGTATCACAGTGGCTTGAAATTGCACAGTGACGCTGTTGGAATACCATCCTATGGATAGTTCTGGTCGATTGACCATAAGTCTCCATAAGATGGTGTAGCAACAGCAGCACTGTACAATTTCAGGCCACTGTGATATTGCACCTAAAAAAGTCAAGTTTGAGCTGTAATAACTTTTGAATAAAACATCTTTCAGCTATGGGAGTATGTTTGTTTTACTACAACATGTAAATATATATATATATATATATATATATATATATATATATATATAATTTTTTTTTTTTTTTTTTTTTTTTTTAATTACTTTCCCTTTAAGCAAATCTACATAGTGATTTTGATGGACATGTGCATCACATAGGCCAAGGAACACCTTTTAGGCATGACTTCAGCTTTTGTTCGACTACAACGCCCATCATCCTCAGCTGGCTAATAACATGATGATGATGAAAATTCTTATCTATCAACATCAGGAACTATGCAGGTTGCATCCCACTGGATTAGAGGCACCATTGATAGGCCATAAAGTTGGCAGGGCCATGGTCCTGTTAGGCTATCCCTTTCTCTGCCAATAGTATTTTTTCTGAAGCTAATCAGAACATTCTCAGTATTGTGCTTTTAGAAGAGTTGTTAAAAGGCAATACATAACATGAAGGAATTTTAATTTCTGGAAGCTATTACTAACTTAATGTGAATCAGTAACCTTTTTTGTAAAATAAACCTTTGTTTACATGTGTTAAAATGGAAAAACACATATGCATACCTCTTACGTCAATAATGTACTTATCGTAAGGAGTTTCATGGCTTGTGCTACTGACACTTTATCTAGCTCTCCATTCCATTCTAAGACAGGTGATCAAGCTGATGGAAATGTGAGAGCATTTTCAATATGGTGGCTGAATCAATTGGGAAGCTGCCAAAAAACTCCTTTTAAATCAGTGAGCCTTTGGATAATCGATTCTCTTAAATAGACAAACACTTCAACATGGTAAAATGTTCCGCCACCAGTTTGTGTCTGAAGAAAGAACGTGAGCAGGGAATTATTTCAGGCACTTGGGCAGCATGATTTTATTGTTTTTTTCTTTCTGGCATTAATGTTTATTACACAGAAACAGGGAAAGGACCAAATCTGGGAAGTTTAGTTCGGGACTACAGAGGGCAATTTAAGATGCTTTTACTGTTGGATATTATTTTACTCTGCTGTGAACAGCAGTTTTGAGGTGAGGTGTTGGAATGTAGTAATGTGTAGCATCTGCATCTAGTAACTGAAACCTACATATGTAATTACATCACCTAGTGAGTGCAAATTTAAGAGAGAAATGACCTAAAGAGTAACCTCTGTATGTCCCCACCAAGACCTCAACAGAGGAGATGTTTGAATACAAAAACTTTAAGGGAAATTTAAGCAGTGAGACTAGATAAAGATAATATAATTTTTACAAGAATTAAATAAGATTGCATATAAAATGGATTTAGTACATGGTGTTAAAAGCAGCATTGTGGTCAAGCAGTACTGATATTCAGTAATGGTCCTGGTTCTTAGAAATATGCTTGTAATTGATTACTACTGATTATCCTTGTTTCTTTGTATCTCACTACACAGCCCCTAAGAATTGGACGAGGTGCATAAACATTAAGGGAATCTAGAGTGTGGATGCATACCAGCTGTTTCAGGAGTTTGTAAGCAAGAAGCAGGAGAGACACAAGACAGACATAGGGTTAGCAATACACTCAGGATTAAACAGCACTTTTTAAGGGTTGTTTTGATCAATTAATGCTTGAAGAAGGTTTAGAGTTAAAATGTAGTTAAGTTGTTTGAGAATAGGTGTTTGGGAAAGGAGGGTAATGGGCAAAATGTTATTTCTTCTAAAAAGCTTTTTGGTTTTATTTAAAAGAGGCCTGATTTCATATTTTATATTTTTGAGGCCAGGATTACCACGGTGATATTACAGAGTGATTGGATTTAACCAAGGTAAAGTGACCACCACCTCCTTCTTACCTATATCCAACTGAGATGATCCTGTCCTCTCAAAGAGGGAGATGCACAAACGTAGGTGTTACAGGAATATAACATTGAATCTTCAGTAAAAGAAACTCATTGTAGCCAGAAGAGCAGAGGAACCCAGCAATGATGGCCAGGGACCAACTGTGTTAAAGGGATAGTAATACTTTGTTTTATCTTTATTTTGTTTTGTAGGCATTAAAAAAACATGAAGAACGATATAAGTCTTTGAGAGATATTCACAAGCAAAGTTTCCCCCTCCCGCCCTTTTTACCTAATGTAAGCCATCTCTTCTCAGATGTGGGATCTGGTTGTAAGACCAGACAGATAACAGAATGGGACAATCTTCTTCCTATGAGAACAATGAAGGCCCTGCCCCCCTTGACAAGTTTTTCAGGTTTTTCCCTTATCTTAATTGAAGATTGTTCCTCTCTGCAGTTACCTGGGCACCTCCCTTCTGATCTGGCTGAACAGTGTTACATCAGTAAAAGGGAAGGGAGGGGGATACTTTGTCATTGAATTATTTCTTGAACTACAACTGTGACAGAATTGAAATAACACTTTCCAAGGTCCAAATACTATGATGATTAATTAGAGCTGCTTTTATTATGAAACAGTACTATCCCTTTAAAGCAGAACTATTATACAAATAATATTGGCACCCAATATTTTGCCTTAAGGTAACCAAGTAGCGTCACCACCAATGCTGGCAGTGAATGGGACAGACAACGTTGTCATGTCCTGTAAGATGTCTGTGCTGTCTTTCCTTTCGTTCCTGCTGAAGAAGCGGTGTATCAGCATTAACGCGGACATATTGAATTTAAAAACAGTAAGGATTTGCAAATCTCTATGTTAGGAATATACTGGGTGCTGATATTATTTGTATGATAGTTCCGCTTTAATCTGGTTCTCATTACATTGGCCAGGTACAGAAACTACTTAGCATAAAATGCTACACTGTGTCACCAAAAAATAAAGGTTAATTTCTCAAAAACGATTTTACAAGCAATTGACTATACTTCAACTTATAGGCAGTTCTTAATACTATTTACTATTAACTAGTCTTATCATCGGGTAACAGGTGCATGTTTGGATTATATGCAGGTTGCAGTTTACACCAACCCAATTTATACATTTTATTTTTACTATGAAACATGTTCTGAGTATTCAATACAAGCGTGTCCTTAGTTAATAGTTCTATTCGACACTATAAATAATCTTCATTAGGATCTTAACACATTCCACCATTATAACTTATAGGCACAGTACAAATTAATTATAACCAAGGATATTTAATTCTTTTAAATGCATACAGCAGGACATAAAATATATTTTAAAAGAGTTTTTGGCTAAACAAAATTGTAAATTTGTAAAGTAGGCAATAAATTGTTTTATGATTAAGTATCCTGGTCTATTGAGTACTTTATTTTACATTCTCCATTAGCAGTAAAATTTATATTAATTACAAGTGTTGAACTGTTCATCTGAACAACAGAGGCTTAGTGCTTATTCTGGAGCATTACTAATTAGTCTTCTCTAGCAGTTGAGATATTATATTCACTAGCAAAATCTATGTTAAATTTAATATTAAGCCGCATCAACGCCATCTATTCTTATTGACAGTGACACCTTTGTCACGTCGGCCTTGGCAGACTATTTTCTTCCATTAAATGGGGTCTCTGTGTCAACCAATCTTCTGTGAAGAAAACCATTCAGTTAACTCATTGAGGGCCATAGTGCAACGCATCATACACCGTCAGTTCCACAAGGGTTTAACTGGAGACTAACATCCTGAAATGATATGGGGTTATATACATTTAGATATAATTTACTGCATGGTTGAATTAAAAATAAATAAATAATAGTAAATAAAAAGTTCTGTGCTTATTTCCTGAGGCCTAAAATCTAGTTTTATATGTGCTTTATGGATACAGCCATTGCTGCCTTTTCTAGGTATCTGTCTCCCATTACCATAGTAATCCTAATAGGTATCTGAACAGTGATAGTGATGTATTATCTTTGACCCCTTAACGACCGGCCGCACAGGTATGCGGCGGTCACTAAAGGACCACAGAGCTTTTTTTTTTTAAGAATACGATTCTGTACTCCCCGAACGGCGTGCAGCCGCGGAAGGAGCACGGAATTCCATGACTGTCATAGTACGTCATGGGTCATTCAGTCAGATTTACCCATGACGTACTATGACCGTTAAGGGGTTAAATGGCCTCATATATTAGGAAATACATTTTCTCAATACAAGAGTGGATTATACCAATCTCAAAATATATTTATTGCAAGAGTTGATTCATAGTAACTATTGAGATTTTATGCCCTATTTGGTAGAAAGGAAGTCAGGGAGCCAACAGAAAAAATGTAGCTGATTTTGCAGTGCTAGTTTGTCTTGTTTTTACGCTACATAATTGAGCCCTTAAGCTACACAGTAGAACCCTTAAATTGATAGTAATGTCTATTTAAAATTAGTTGCCCGAGTCTTCTGTATATTAAAAGGAACATATTGTGTTATGTCTAAGTGCTTACTTCTTTGTAGTTCAGAAGTTATGAAGCACTGAAGATCTGCCGCTCGCCCCTTCTCAACCAGTCACTCAGAAGATGCAGGCTGGTCAGGACAGCTGCAGCGAGGGACAAACTTCAGTAAGCAAAGGGAAATCCTGCATACGTTCATCAAGGGGGGCAGGATTTCCATTATATTTACTTACTGAAGTTTGTCCCTCGCTGCTGCCGTTGAGTCGCATGACCCAATCTCAGAGTCCATGAGAGGCAGCCAGAAAGGGGCAGGCGGTGGATTTTCAGTGCTTTATAGCTTTTGAACTGCAAAGAAGTAAGCTCTTAGACATAGCACAATATTTTCCTTTGAATATACAGAAGACTCGGGCAACTAATTTTAAATAGACATTTACTATCACTTTAAAATTCTCATTTTATTGATTGCAGAAATCCCCATGATGATGAACATAGGATTCTATGCAATTCTGTGGTCTTCATTTGCTGTAATATATAGTAAATACTACACACACTGTAGCATGTTGCATTTTATAAGTGGAGTTGTTTATCAAGTTGGAAACAATTGCAAATACAGGCGAAGTCAGGGGAGGGCTGGCCTGGGGGGCAAGTGGGCAATTTTCCCCCAGGCTGGTCATGAATATGGGCCAGTGGGCCACTGCCTCACTCAATTTCCTATTTGCTGCTGTAAATAGAGTAAATAGAATTTAAGGAGCTACTCGAGTATTGTAGCTCCATTTCAATTGCAAGCTCTGTAGTATCACTAGTGTTGCTCCATTTCAGTTGTAAACTCTGTGGTATCACTAGTGTAGATCCATTTCAATTGTCATCTCTGTGATATCAGTTGTGTACTACCATTTCAGTTATAAGCTCTGAGGTATCACTTGACTTAATCCATAACATTAATGCCAGCTATAACATTAACAAAAGGGGTTGGGCTGGGACATTGGGCTGGAGCGGTAATAGAAATAGGCCACCTAATTGTACTTGCTCCCCAGGCCAAAAGTTGCCAGCCCTCCCCTGGGTGAAGTGCATTAAAATATCAAACACAAAGTGTTTAAACCCCCCCCCCCCCCCCATAGATAAATAAGACAAAAATAAATAACTGAAATAAAAAATAAATATATATATATATATATATATATATATATATATATATATATATATATATATATATATATATAAATCTATATATATATCTCCTTCTGGCAGAGAAATGCATTTGTATTTTTATTTTTTTAAAGTTTTGTTAATCCATTATACTTTTAACTTAGTTTATGTGTCTCAGTTTAATTATGCAGTTTACTGTATTGTCACAGTGACGATCTTTTAATAGATGCATATGTGCGACAAACTGACTAATCCATTGTTGCTTGGGTTACAGTTTCATTGTGATCTCAGGTCGAGCTGTTATATTTGTTGGCTTGAAGATCTTTAGGTTTTCAGTTTTTAATTGTGGAAAGCGTATTTTACTTATTCAGTGATTAAAAAATAAAATAAAAAAAAACTTTCTTTGGAAATCTTTGCAAACTGCCTTTTTCAGAAAAGTAGAAAATTAAATATACCATTAAATTGCAGCAGTATCAATTATCTTTCAGTGGTGCTGCATTCTGTCCTCTTTTGTGCGTCTTCCTTTTGTATATGTTTAGGGTCTGATTTAATAAGAACTGATAGGGGCAAGCCAACAGCAGGGCACAAATAAGAAAATAGATCCCAGTTGATTTAAAGGGATAGTAATACTTAAAATGTAAAAAAAAATATATGTTGTAGGGTTTTATCCCCCTGAGTAAAACAAGGGTACTCCCACTGCTGAGATATATTTTATTAAAACATAACAGCTCAAACTTGAATTTTTATAGGTGAAATAAAAGAGTGGCCTGAATATTTACAGTGGCGCTGTTGCTACACCATCCTATGGACTGCTGTGGCCCGTAGACCATAAATCTCCATAGAATGGTGTAGCAACAGCGCCACTGTAAATGTTCAGGCCACAGTGATACTGTACCTAGAAAATTCAAGTTTGAACTGTTATAATTTTTTTAATAAAATATCTCTCAGCAGTGGGAGTTCCCTTGTTTTATTTAGGGACATAAGCCCTACAACATATATATTTTTTACATCTTAAGTATTACTATCCCTTTAAAGGAGAAGTAAACTTTTTTGGAAACATGTTACAAGGCTGCTTCTGCTTAACAACACAATAATGAAAGCACTGCTGAGAGAGAGATTATCCCAGTGTTTGCACTTACACTGGTACATCTTAACCCTTTGATTGCCAGAGGGGTATGCAAAACATTGCTGTGCAATGCATCCCGTACCCCTTTGGCACCTAAAGGGGTTAACCTTGCAGGTGCTAGGGAGCGTCGGTAACCTCATTGCTAAGCAATGTGTTAGAGACCTCGCTAGCATCCATAGGGTTAACTGACTTTTTTCCATCTCATTTAGAATGTTTCAAGTTATAGTAATGGCTAATTTTACCTTGTAGGCATAAAAAAAAGATGAAGATCGATATAAGTCTTATCTCTCAAACCATTATGGTTTGAGAGATATCGCTTGGTAAAGTTACCTCTTCCTGTCTGTTTCAGTTAAGTCTGCCATCTAGTTGACAGCTGCATGTTCCAGTCATTTGACCAGATGGAGGCTCTTCAACAGAGCTAAAATCGTGCTATTTAGAAATAACTACTTCATTGCAATGGTCTACAAAGTGTGCCTGGTAGCAAGCACACTTTGTAGACCATTCCAATTATTTATTTCTAAATACCTCGATTTCGGCTCTGCTGAAGAGCCTCCATCCTATCAAATGACAGGAATCTGCAGCTGTCCCATAGAGCGCTGACGTCACAGGGAGAGGTAACTTTATCAAGCAATATTTCTCAAACCATAAAGGTTGAGAGATGAGACATCAATCTTTATCTTTGTTTAATGCCTACAATATTACATCAAAGTAAAATTAACCATTACTATCCCTTTAACCCTTTGAGTGCCATAGGAGTATGCAAGATATTGCTTTGTAATGCATTGTGTACCCCTTTGGCACCTAAAGGGGTTAACCTCGTGGGTGCTAGGGAGGTCGCCACCTCATTGCTAAGCAATGTGTTAGAGACCTCTATCATCCACAGGGTTAACTGACTTTTTTCTACCCCACGTAGAATGTTTAACTATAATATGTGACCCTTTGGTGGACATGCCTGCCAGATACAAATGTGTCATAGAAGATCAGCTCATCACAAGGGCTTTTGTCACAGTTCCTGCGTGAGATCTTGTTTGGCATATGCAATATCATTCTTTGTATTCAAAGCTTGATACCCTGCATTTTAAGAAACTATTTATTAATGCAATGCACTATTCTGCCAGTAGGTGGTGATGGTGATTCTGAGTATGTAGACTGGTAATCCCAAATTAGATATTTAACCCCTTAGGGTCCGACGATCCCGCGGTGTCTGGTCCTTTAAGGACCAGATAGACGCGTTCGACGTGCCGTCCCACGTGACTGATCACGTGGGGCGGCACATCGAAAGGAGGACTGAAAGAGATCGCTCCGGTCTTGGAGCGATCAATTTCAGTCCACGGTATTACTCACCGCGCTCCTGCAGGAGTGCGGTGAGTAAAAGTACGTGACGTACCAGGACCGTCACTGGTCCTTAAGTGCCAGACCAGCGTGACGGTCCGGGTACGTCACAGGACGCGAAGGGGTTAAACCTGACCACATAAACTTTTAGACTCAACTTCATAGACTTAATAAAGTGGCATTCAACCTGCAAATGGAAACATTTGTAAAGTCAAATTGCCTATGCAATTTGTTTGTTTTCATCTTTTTTGTTTTAATACACTTTAATATCCATGACAGTGAGCTGTCTGCGTTTATTGCCAGAGAGCTTTCTGTAAGGGACTATGAATGCAGAGAGAGAGGGCAAACATTTTAAAAGACAGTTAAACAATGTAGAAAAGCTTGCTTCTAGTTCATACAGATCAATCAGTGCTGCAGGGAGACTGCAACATTGTATACATAAGTCCCCATTTGAAAGCTCTGGGGAAATTGAGATTCAGGGAGCTCAATATCAGTAAAGTCATTAAAATAGTAAAAAAAAGGTTTAACCCCTTCAGTGCCAGAGGCTCGGGCCATTTCCTGAACCCTGCAGGCCAGACACTTTTTCAACATTTTTGCTATCCTTCCGTTTAGGCTTGATTTCCTCTGGGGATTTTTAGTTACATATGGAAAACTATATATTGTTTTTTTCAGAACTAATTGAGCTTTCTTGTGATACCTTACATGAAGAGAATTTTACATCGTGCAAAAAGCTATGATGTCATAATGACAAAAAAAAGTGAAAATTTACTCATTTTGCTAAAATCACATACTATGTATCAAAAATATTTACCTTGATTGAAAAAGTTTCAATTATTTGAAAAAGCCTCGAGTCCCCTGAGTAAAAAAATACCAAATTTGTATAGTTTTACCTACGTCCATGGCTAGCGTAGAGCCCTAATCACCAGCAGCGCAAAATGACATTTTCAACTTTATAAACTAATATGCGCATTCTAGGGTTTTTGTGGTAAAACTACCCTAAAACAGTGGAATAACTATATAAAACTATATATTTCGGAAAAGTAGACAACCTGCCGCATCTAATGAGGGGTAACTTGCCTTCTTACCCCAAGCCTGGTGTGCACAAATGCCTCCAGAAGATGGCGCTAATGAAAAAAAAGGCATTTTCTTACATTTCTGCCCCTTCAAATGTACTGAAATTTGTGAAAACCATGGCATTTCCAACTGTATTCATTAGCTAGTGCTCTTAGGAGAAAAATGACACCCCATTGGTATGAGTTTAACTACCTCAGGGGGCGTTAGAAGTGCAAAATGACACCTACTACAACCTCAAATTTTTCTAACATTTTCTCAAACATTACTTGTCTGTACACAAATGGTTATAACAACTACAGAAGTGAAGAAAGGGTACACAAACCATACCATTTTGAAAAGAAGACACCCTGCCGCATCTAATGATGGGTGACTTGCCTTGTTACCCCAAGCCTGGAGTGCACAAATGCCTCCAGAAGGTGGCACTAATGAAAAAAAAGGCATTTTCTTACATTTCTGCCCCTTCAAATGTACTGAAATATGTGCAAACCATGGTATTTCCAACTGTATTCATTAGCTAGTGCTCTTAGGAGAAAAATGACACCCCATTGGTATGAGTTCAACTACCTCAGGGGGCGCTAGAAGTGCAAAACGACACCTACTACAACCTGAAATGTTTCTAACATTTTCTCAAACATTACTTGTCTGTACCCAAATGGTTATAACAACTACAGAAGTGAAGAAAGGGTACACAAACCATACCATTTTGAAAAGAAGACACCCTGCCGCATCTATTGATGGGTGACTTGCTTTGTTACCCCAAGCCTGGAGAGCACAAATGCCTCCAGAAGGTGGCGCTAATGAAAAAAAAAGGCATTTTCTTACATTTCTGCCCCTTCAAATGTACTGAAATTTGTGCAAACCATGGCATTTCCAACTGTATTCATTAGCTAGTGCTCTTAGGAGAAAAATGACACCCCACTGGAATGAGTCGACCTACCTTAGGGGTGCCAGAAGCACATCACTACACCTACCTGTTTGCTTCTTCGAAAATGGCGGCTTGTACTAAAATGTCCATAACTGTTAGAGACATGAAGGAAAGGTATAAAAGGTATACCATTTTGGAAAGTAGACATTCTCCCGCATCAATTGAGGGGTCACTTGCCTTTCTACCCCCTGGGCTGAAGTGCACAAATATTTCCAAAAGGTGGCGCTATGGGAATAAATACATGTTTTTTTACATTTCCACCACTTCAAAGATACTAAAATCTTTGAAAACCATAACATTTCCTGCTGTATTCAGTACCTGCTACCAACATGAGAAAAATGGTAGCCTATTTGTGTGGGTTAACATAGAATATGTGGGTGCTAGGAACACGTACGTAAACCTGACACTTTTGTTTTTGAAATTATCTGCTTGCACTAAAATGGTTATAACCATAATAGATATGCAGAAAAGGTAGAGAAACAATGCCATTTTGGAAAGAAAACATCCTTCCGCATCTAATGAGGGGTCACGTGCCTTCTTACCCAAAGGCTGGTATGCACAAATGCTTCCAGGAGGTGGCGCTAGTGAAAAAAAAGGCATTTTCTTACATTTCTGCCCCTTCAAATGTATGGAACTTTGTAAAAACCATGGAATTTTCAACTGCATTCATTAGCTAGTGCTCTTAGGAGTCAAACGACACCCCATTGATATGAGTTGACCTACCTTAGGGGGTGCTAGAAGTAGAAAACTACACCTACTACAACCTCTGATGTTTCTAACATTTTCTCAAACCTGACTTGCCTGTACGAAAATGACTATAACACCTTCAGAATTGAAGAAAAGGTAGATAAACCATACCATTTTGGAAAGAAAACAACCTGCCGCATCTAATGAGGGGTCATTTGCCTTCTTACCCCAATACTGGTGTGCATAAATGTTTCCAGAAGGAGGCGATATAGGAAAAAAATTGCATTTTTTTACATTTCTGCCCCTTCAAATGTATGGAGCGCTGTGAAAACCATGGAATTTTCAACTGCATTTGTTTGCTAGTGCTCTTAGGAGTCAAATGACACCCCATTGGTATGAGTTGAACTACCTTAGGGGGTGCTAGAAGTAGAAAACTACACCTACTACAACCTCTGACGTTTCTAACATTTTCTCAAACCTGACTTGCCTGTACGAAAATGACTATAACACCTTCAGAATTGAAGAAAAGGTAGATAAACCATACCATTTTGGAAAGAAGACAACCTGCCGCATCTAATGAGGGGTCACTTGCCTTTTTACCCCTAAGTTAGTTGGCACAACTATTTCCAGAATGTGGTGCTACAGGAAAAAATAAAATTTTGTTTTACACATCAGTCACTTCAAAGATACTAAAATGGTTCAATGGCGTGGGATTTCCTAGGAGGACTTCTTGCCAGCCTAAGAAAAATGGTACCCCACTGCTGTGGGTTGACATACCAATTTACGCTACAGGAGCGTAGCTACCAGTGAAACAGAAATGGTAAAGCAAACAGTGTATGTGTGATTTTATGGCTAACAGATGAAAGAAGCTAGGGCGTCAGCCGGTGTACGTGCGGACCTGTGACTACAAGTGTAACAAAGTATGTGGGAGGGTGAGGGATTAGGCAGTGTGTGTGGGTATGAGCAGAGGAGCAAGGATGGTGGGGCAGTGTTTGATAGTGTGTATGGGAGATCTGTGACTACCAGTGTTGATAAAAAGTCCTGTGTGTGCCACAGGAAGGGGGTCGGCATTGAACTCCCCTCCTAGTGGCACACACAGGGTTAATTTGTGTTTTAATATTTTTTTTATTATATACCTCATTGAGGGGCATAAGGACCCCCTGATCCCTCCCCAATGAGGTCTTAGTAAAAAAATATATATATATGTCCACAAACAGGGGACCCGGAGAGTGCCACAGGGGTCTCCAGCGCATTGCAAAGCAATGCATTGGATCCTTGTGGCACTCAGAGGGTTAATTTTTTTTTTAATCATTACTTGGTAATCAGAGCTTGTTGGGGGGCCATCAGGACCAATCATGATGGCCCCCCAACAATCTCTGATAACGAAGTAATGAGAAATGCCCTGTGTGTGCGCCGCAGAAGGGGGGCTGCATTGGCCCCCCTTGAGGCACACACAGGGTTAATTTTTTTTCTTTACTTTTTTTATTATGGACCTCATTGGTGGGTATCAGGACCCCTTTGATTCCCCCCAATGAGGTCTTAAAAAAAAAAAAAAAAGGAATCAAAATAAATGTCCCTGTGAGTGCCAAAGGGCTCTCCAGCGCATTGCAAAGCAATGCATTGGACCCTTCTGGCACTCAGAGGGTTAATTTTTTTTTTAATCATTACTTGGTAATCAGAGCTTGTTGGGGGGCCATCAGGACCAATCATGAAGGCCCCCCAACAATCTCTGATAACGAAGTAATGATAAATGCCCTGTGTGTGCGCCACAGAAGGGGGGCTGTATTGGCCCCCCTTGTGGCACACACAGGGTTAATTTTTTTTTCTTTACTTTTTTTTTATTATGGACCTCATTGGTGGGTATCAGGACCCCTCTGATTCCCCCCAACGAGGTCTTAAAAAAAAAAAAAAAAAGGAATCAAAATAAATGTCCCTGTGAGTGCCAAAGGGGTTTCCAGCGCATTGCAAAGCAATGCATTGGACCCTTCTGGCACTCAGAGGGTTAATTTTTTTTTTTATTATTACTTTGTAATCAGAGCTTGTTGGGGGGCCATCAGGACCAATCCTGATGGCCCCCCAACAATCTCTAGTAACAAAGTAATGATAGAAGCCCTGTGTGTGCCACAGGAGGGGGGGGGTGCATTTGACCCCCCCCCCTGTGGCACACACAGGGTTAAATTTTTTTTTTTTTTTTTTTTTTTTAATAATAGGCCTCATTGAGGGGCATCAGGATCCCCCCTGATCCCCCCAATGAGGTCTTTAAAAAAAAAAAAAAAAAAAACCCAAAGAAAAGACCCTGTGAGTGCTACAAGGGTCTCCAGCACATTGCAAAGCAATGTGCTGGGGACCACTGCGGCACTCACAGGGTTAGATTTGTTTTTTTGTTTTTTTTAATTTTATTTTTTATATATTCAGACCTCGTGGGGGACATCAGGACCCCTCCTGGTGTCCCCCAAGTAATTGATCTCCCAGCCGATAGGCTGGGAGACCAATTTGGCGACTGCAGGAGAGCAGAAGCTCTCCTGCCCTTCACTCCTACCACCGGTAGGAGTGAATGGGACCGGGGAAACTTCCCCAACGTCATCAGTGACATGTCACTGATGACGTTGGGAGGCTTCCCCCGGTCCCGCCCACTCCTAACCGGAAGTTCGGGTAGGAGAGACGGAAGAGGAGAAGCTGCGCTTCTGCTGCGCTTCTCCTCTTCCTTTATTGATCTCCCAGCGCGATCGGCTGGGAGATCAATAACAGGGGAGACATGAGGAGTGATCCTCATGTCCCCCCACGATTGCCCACCTTTTTTTTTTTTCTAAAATGCGGCCACTGCATGCCGGTTATACCGGCTCATGCAGTGACCGCATTTTAGTGGGTACATTGTACGAGCTTGGCACAGCGGGTACAGCTGTCCAAACTTGTACAATGTACCCACTTGGCACTCAAAGGGTTAAAAAAATAGTTGAAGGTGAAATAATTAAGTATAGACAATTTGACATTACATATTATGTACTTGTGGAATATGTGAAATGAAAAAGGAGGTTGAATGTCTCTTTAAAATAACTGCATGGACTAGAAGTCCCAAATTGGAGACTTAACCCTTTGAGTGCAAGAGGGGTATCCAAGGCAAGGGTTAAAGGGATAGTAATACCTAAAATGTAAAAAAAAATACGTTGTAGGGTTTATCCCCCTGAGTAAAACAAGAGTACTCCCACTGCTGAAAGATGTTTCATTCAAAAGTTATTAATTTTCAAAGTTGAATTTTTTAGGTGCAATATCACAGTGGCCTGAAATTTTACAGTGGCGCTGTTGCTACACCATCCTATGGAGATTTATGGTCCTGAGACCAGAGCTGTCCATAGGATCGTGTAGCAACAGCGCCACTGTACAATTTCAGGCCACTGTGATATTGCACCTAAAAAATTCAACTTTGAAAATTAATAACTTTTGAATGAAACATCTTTCAGCAGTGGGAGTACTCTTGTTTTACTCAGGGGGATAAACCCTACAACATATTTTTTTTTACATTTTAGGTATTACTATCCCTTTAAGTTTAAATTATGCTGTGCTTGTTTAAAGGGGAACTACCCCCCCCCATACAAGTTTGGGTAAAAAGTAACTAAACAGAGCAACTAGCTGGAAGACTTGTGTAGTCTTTTTTTTTTTTTTTTTTTTTTTTAAATCTAAGGTTTGGCTGAAAGTAAAGGTTTAAAGATGATCCTGCTCCTTACTTCTGGACAGACCGCGGGTACAGCTCTGCACCGCAGTCTGTCACTCTTGCTCTGTTCCCCTTCCCACGTAGTGTCTGGATCCAGCCTCCTCCAATAAGCTGGAGTGCTCTCATTGGCCAGAGAGCCCTCCAGCTTACAAGGAGAAATCCTCCATCATTGGAGGAGGCTGGAGTCAGACGTTACATGATTGGGGAGCAGAGGAAGAGTGACAGACAGTGGTTCAGAGCTATACCCGCAGTCTGTACAGGAGTGAGATGCAGGATCATCTTTAAAACTTTAATTTCAGCCAATCCTTGGATTTTTAAAAAAAATTACACAAGTATTCCAGCTTGTCGCTCTATTTAGTTACTTTTTACCCAAACTTGGTGATAGTTCCCCTTTAAATCCAGAGGTCTTCTTCCTCATAGACTTGTAAACTCAACCTTGTAGACTCTTAAATCCAGCTGTGTAGACAAGTAAGTCAAACGTGTAGATTCTTTGCTTCGATGGTATATGAATAGTATTGTAAAACTGTTGGTTATGTTAACCAAGCAGATCCTAGTGATGTACACTTTAATGAAAATGTACTTCTAACTAACTGCATGTAACTAAGTGTAAGTACATGGTATCTAAGGGAGAACAAGCAAGCTGTTGTCAGAAGTAACAAGATGTAACCCTTGTGGTGAATCTAGTCATTTGTCACTGATCTAAAATATGTTTCAATGCAGGGGAAAAAGTTGCAGTTTAGGTTTTTTTTACTGGGATCAGTATAAAGATGTGCAATTCATGTAAATATCTATATACATATTATCAAGCACACCGAAATTCATATAATAACCTATTATTGCATTAACCTTAGATAATTTATACAACTCTCCCATTGTTCTTTAAATGATACTTTATACACACAATCCAACTGCTATTATTCTTCATTTATACTGATTGTATCTAGTTTAAGATGAGAAAAGGTTTACAATCTTACAGTAACATTTTAGTGATGTCTGTTAAAGGTTAACCTCACTGGTTGAATTACCAGTTTTTCAGTGATTTATTTATTTTTCTGTTTTATTATTATGTTACTAGTTAAAGAGTCCGTTACACTGGCCACAGTGCCACTGTCAGCCGTTTGTGGGGCAGTCATGCACAGTAGAGACTGCCCGCGCCGCGGCTGATACAGAGCTGAACGCTCCTACGGAGCGTCACGCTCTGTATCAGCCTTGTCACGGGCAGTCTCTACTGCGCATGACTGTGTTGTTACATGTTTTAGCAAATTATTATACAGGATTCTTGAGTGCACAAGAGCATAGCTAAACCAGCCTCATAGAGACCTGGGGTAATGCACTAAGCTAAGGTGAGATAAAGGTGATATAAACTCTTCAGTACTTGTGTTATTCTATGAAATACGTATGCTAAGATATTTCATGATGGAGAGACGTTAGTTCACAGTTTCCATAAAATAACCTAGGGGTTAGAGAGTTTATCAGTCTACAGCTGGTCCACCTTCAGCTTCAGTCCCTTCAGCTTTTGTAAAGTGGAAGTCAGAGACGCTCAACTAGGAATTAACCTGCAATACTAATTTGCAGGCTCTATAGGAATGGTGTCCTACCCAGGGTGCAGTGTCTTTTAGCCCACTAGTGCCTTTCACAGAGAGGAAATATCCTAAAGCATATCATATTTGTCCTGCCATAACAGCAGTCCAACCACAAAATGCCAGGAAATTCCTCTCTGAACAAGAGAAGCAGTCGTCAGTGAGGTGTAGCTGATCTCTCTAGGTACTGTGAGGTGTAGCTCTGACTCCCAGTCTACCTTCAGCTTTTGTAAACTACAATTCTTGTCATCCCCAGCCAGCCGTCAGATGATTAGGGAAGATGGAAGTTGTAGTCCAAAGCAGTAGCAGGGCCTTGCAATGTCCACCCTTGACATAGTGCATGCATAATCTTCCTGTTTCAGCTTCTGAATGCATATACATGGACTGAACATAACATGTAGCCTCCAACTTTCCCAACACAATCATTTTCAAAAGACGCTCAGCCAGTCCTCTTGGCACACATAGGGGCATATAAGACAAAGTGGTCTCCAGTGCAATACTTCTTCACTAGTTGTACAGATATCTCAGAATAATTTTCCAAAAAAAATGCCTTACTTTTGTATTTTTACATATGAGACATAAATTCCAACTGTAATATTTAATCCTTTGAGTGCTGGATGTCGGGGTGGTTATGCAATACACTGCAAAGAAATACATTGTGCACCCCTCTGGCACACAGAGGGTTAAAGTAGTTATTAACACTTTTTTATTCTAGAGGTATCGTCAATGCATACTTTGTAGATCTCTAGCAACCAACAGGTTAAAGTGGATGTGTTACCTCTGTATAACTTAGCATAAATAGCTAGGCTATCTATCGAATATTACTAAAATGGTCTTAATTTTTTTTTTTAGGCTTTATTTTGTGTAAATTTAAGTTATAAAGTCTGCTCTGGTCCTACTTCCTCATAGGCTGTGGTTACCTGCTCTGTAATCGCAGTCCGTCGCTCTTCCTCTGCTCCCCTCCTCCCTCTATCCAGCCTCCTCCAATGATGGAGGCTTCTGTCTGTCTGATATCCAGCCAATGAGAGTGCTCCAGCTTACAGGCAGAAGCTTCCGTCTTTGGAGGAGGCTGGATAGAAGGAGGAGGGAAGCAGAGGAAGAGCAACAGACTGCAGTCTATGGGGGAGTAGCTGCAGGACAGACTTTATAACTTAAATTTACACAAAAATAAAGCTAAGACAGTTTTAGTAATATTCAGTGTATAGCCTAACTATTTATGCTAAGTTATACACAGGTGACACATCCACTTTAAAGGCTGCATTCAGGAAAGTAAACCAGAGTAATTTCAGAACAGATGAGCTGTACTTGGGGGCCCGGGGATGAAAATCCTTACTGGTTTAAAAGGGACTTTTAACCACTTGAATGCTAGCAACATCTCCAAAACATTGCTTTGCAATCCATTGGAGACATGTCTAGCATTCAAGGGTTTTAACTCCCTGTTTAACCCTTTGAGTGCCAGAGGGAAGGGTTGAATCATTTGTCTTTTTTTTTTTTTTTGTCCTCTATGACTCAGTTGGCTTGCTCTGGAATTGCTTCTGTTAGCTTCTTTAATGCGGTTATATAACAGTCTTTTTTTGTTTCAGCTTCATTTTTATATGAATACCATAATATATTTTTGTTTTATTGAAACACCCTTGAGATTGGACAGGACTCACTACTTCAAAGTGTTCTGTAACAAGACATTAGGCTTTCACAGCCACACAGGTGTTCTCCGTAAGCTGTTCCTGTACTCATTAGTAATAGCATAAACAGAAGCCAGCACTCTGTCATGTTCTATGGATATTTTCTAAATGTTTTTTCCTTACACCAGTGGTTCTCAACTCCAGTCCTCAGGACCCACTAACAGGCCAGGATTTGATGATTTCCTTGTTAGAGCACAGGTGAATTAATCAATGTGAATGAGCCTCTGATCACCACACCTGTGCACTAGCAGAGAAATCCCTAAGTCCTGGCCTGTTAGTGGGTCCTGAGGACAGGAGTTGAGAACCACTGCCTTACACTATAGATAGGCAACATTTTAGATCTATATGGTCCATTTTCAAGCCACCAAGCAAAGGGAACATATATCTGTTTAACTACACTTGAATACTATAGCAGTCTATATTGGTTTCCTTTTCTAATATCGCATTTTAAATAGCGTGCTGCTTGAAGCCGCATTCAGCAGGTCACACTGTTCAAAAGGCGGACTTTAAACAGTGCGATCTGTAAATGTAGTAGTATTGCAGTTGTCCCATTGCAATTGCTATGTAGTGCAGCAAAAGTAGTGATCGCAACTGGACAAACCGCTTTTTCAGATGTGATAGGCTTATAAATACTCATCCATATGCTGGGTTTATCTCTCCAACTGAAAATATGACCAGTATCAGTAGAGTTTCATATTTTGGTTTATATGGTTTATTGATACTTATACAGTATATGATTTGAAAGTAGAGATACTGATAGTAGTATGGTAGTATGAAGAAGAGAGAGACGACTGCACCAAACTGTGTATTCTGGGTTATCAAATGTCTGGAGACTGCTGTTTAAAAATCTGATGAACTTGTATTGTACTGTGGAACGGGAACTTTACTTTTACTAGGATTTCTAGGATTTTGTTTTATATACAAAGAGGTTGTGGATTGTGAGGAGGTGTGAACTAAATTTAAACTTGAAATTGTGAACAGTAAATGTAGACAGACATCCAGTGCATACTAATATATACCGTTCTGCTGTTCAGAGGAGTCTTCTCTAGATTAGTCTTTATATTAAATTAATGAAAAGCCACTTAGTCCAGTAGATATATTTTAGTAGTTCCTGTGGAACTATTTAATTCATTTATATTAAACAAATGAAGAACCAAGTGTTAAGCCTCTTTTAATGGGTGACACGAATAAAGAGATGGTGCATTGTTAAGCACATGGACTGCGGTACCAAGCAACAAGCTGCAACTTCACTGCAATCAAGCAGCCTATGGGGAACACTGGCAGAGCTTTCACACAAGCTCCACTGGATTGTCAAACCACATGGGAGTCAGACATTAATAGCTGGCTGGTACTCATGTAGGAGGAGAGCAGTCAACCACACCTTTCCTGCTATGGGTTTGGATTGAGAATGCAGGAGAAGGTGTGTAAACAAACACAGCAACAGAAAAATATCAGGCTGCTGTTACAATTTTTTTGCCCTTCCAGTTTCCCATTAAGTTTGTCTTCATTAAGCTATCGAGCATAAGTTTTTGATTTCTTCTTAAAAAAAAAAAAAAAATCTAATTTTACCTGCTATCAACATATGTTCAGTCTTGGTCTTTTATATTTGTAACATTTGTCTATGTATCCCAGATATTTTTAAATTACTTTGACTGTATATTATAGTCTATAATCACTGCTGGATGTCTGTTTTATACCTGCCATAATTTCCCAGAAACTTCTTTGACACAGTGTCCAAAGCAATGACATGGAGACCCCACCCACCTCCAGCATTCAGGAGATTTGTAGGCCTAAATGTTCCCTAGTCTGTATGTTTCTGGTGCCAGAGGGCATGCCAAGCTGTATATCTTCTTAATCCCTTGAGTACCTGAGGGGTTTGAAAATCATTGCAAAAGCAGTGCAGGACACACACATCTGGTCTTCAAGTGTTTAATAACTTTGTCACAATATTGTATTACTAGAAGATTCTGAAATGACATCCTTATATAATAATTCATTACGGTATGTTTGTCAGAAGACAGCATGTGCAGTAGATGCAGTTGCGCGCGCTGCAGTCATGCTCAGTAGAGACTCCCCACAGCTGACATGGAGCGGGGCACTCCGAATTCAGACCAGAGTCCTCCCTGCACACCTTCCTGGCACCAAGTGGGCTCAGGAGAGGACTACGGTCTGAATTTGGAGAGTGGACTACAGTCTGAATTCAGAGCGCCTCGCTCCATATCAGCCTTGGTGCGGGCAGTCTCTGCTGTGCGTGACTGCAGCTCCGCCAGTGATGAGAGGATCCAACTAGTTCTTAGAATAAATCAGTAAATCTAATACAGGTTCTATATGCAAATAAGCCATTTTTTTTTTAAATGTTATCTTACGAAAATAAAAATTAAAATTATGTATATTTTTTTTTTCATTATCCAAGCTGATTGCAGTTTTTGATGAAAATGAGTCATTCAATACAACTGATAACATGGCCAACGCTACAGACCGTCTCAGCCCTGACCCATTTGAAGCTGAACTAACGTCTCAACTCTCTGCATTTCACCCACTACGAGGAGAAATTGAAGTTACACCATCTGCTCTGAAGCTTGGTATGTTCGTTTTCCTAGAGTACTTCCCAATGCTCATTTTGTTTGTTTGGTCAGCTTTCAGTACTTACCTGTCGTATGAACTCATGCTTACCTGTTTAAAAACTTCTGGGCAAATATGTGTTTTTTCCAAAACTATACCTCTTATATTTGTGTTCCCACGATGTACTCAACAGGAACAAAATATGAAGCTTATTTTGTCTGGATATTACTAATTTGTTTTTGGTTAAGACTGGCCATGAACACAGCACTTTACAGAAAGTGAAATCAGTGTGAATGACTGTGGAGCACAGATAGAGAACAAGAATCATGGCATCAAACCTGAGAGACAATACTTGATATCTTGTAAAACACAGAATTCAAGAAATCTCTGGTTGTCTGTTCTGGAGAACACAATAATTGCTTGTCTCAGTTCATCTTATTCTTTCAAGCTAGTTCTACTGCATGTCAGAGCTATCCTCAAATTATCTGAGTAATGCATGTCTTTTGTTTGCTTTATGAAAGGGTGTGCTTCATATGTTCCCAATGACACACACAAAAACATAAGATTGGTGATACATTGGCCACAACTTATTATTTATTACAGTAAGCAATCAGATGAAGCAATTTCCAGAGCAAACAAATATATATGGTACATTCTACTCTTCTCTTTGCTTGTGAGACAGGGACAATAGACCACAAATCTCCACTGCAGTCCAGGCCAGTGGGTTTAACAGATTTGAAGAGATGCACCTCTTTGCTCTTGAAACTGTCTCCCTTCCTTAATAAACCAGGATCCAAATCCTGCCAGTTATAATGATACAGCTATCAACCCCATGTCCCACAGTGTGAATTGTTCTCCACACTGCCAGATATGATGAACAGTACCTAGGGAAAAAAAAGTAATATCCAACCTATGAAAAAACATTGTCAAAGGGAAGTAATAGATGGGTATCAAATCAGACGGTGGCATAGCCTCAGAAATTGAACAATAAAATACCTCTATGACTGTCAATCAATAAATAACCTGTATACCAGGGCCTTCTCATGTCCTGTACACCCTCTCCCCATTACTAATCATTTGGGTTTGCAGTTCTCCTTCCTCATAAATGAAATGCACACAGAAGTCCTTAATATTCTGTTACTATTCTTGCAGTGCACAGTTCCATTAGTATTTTCTTTTTTATTCACACAGTCATTAAAGTTAGACTGATGTGGGCAATTATGTTGTTTTTATCTAAAGAATCATTTCATGGAGTAGGTATTACACACAGTAATATTTTTGACTGAGAAATAAATCATCAGTTGTTACCGGTTTGTAAAGTACAATGCAGTCCTATAGTTGATATAGTGCAAAAAGCACAGTATAATAATACTGTTAATCACCTGCAAAATCTTAATTGTCTAGTTCCCCAAACCTCTGGATAATTTGCAGAACCAGTTCAGTAGTTTTTTGCTGTAATGCTAAAGAAAATACATCTTGCCACTAAAAACAAACATGCAAACAAATAAATACCTGCAAAATGTATTTTATATCCATAGAAACTGAGATCGGGTCAAGAGTCTGGGAGTGAGGTCTCTGGACAGCTGTGGTAATTAGGGAGGTAAATGTTTTCTAACCCTATAAAGGTTAGAACTTTAAAGGGATAGTAATACTTTAATATTACTATTCCCCATATTGTAGCTATTTGAAAAAGAATTGAATTGCCCCCAGGTTCATCTCTCAAACCTTTATGATTTGAGAGATAACCGAATGCAATTCAATTCTTTTTGAAATAGCTACAATATTGGCAATAGTAAGTATTACTATCCTTTTAAAGTGCAACTAAAGGTTAGAACTTTAAAGGGCCCAATAAGATAGCATACCTCCCAACATTTCAGATTGCCAAAGAGGGGTGTTGCTGTGGGCATGGCTGGTGGGTGGGGTATTACCAATAATTTTTAGGCTATTTCACGACCTACTGGTACCTCCTTGTGTAATCTAATAAATGACTTCTGATAAGACCAAAGGTTTTCTATTTACACAAACTAATTTATAAACACATGTAATGAAGTTTAATGTGAGTTGTATTGCTGTGGAGCAATGTGATACACTTATATACACACCACACAGTCTGATCTCCTAAAAGAGGGACATCAGGGTGGGAAAGAGGGACAGAGGGATTTGGGTCTAAAAGAGGGACTGTCCCTCCTAAAGAGGGACACTTGGGAGGTATGAGATAGTAAGTATTACTATCCTTTTAAAGGGCAACTAAAGGTTAGAACTTTAAAGGGCCCAATCAGCAGGCCTTTTCCACTGGGACCAGACCCAGAGATAAAGTCAGGACTGTACTGTGACCGCCAAGGGCCAATGGGAGACCAGAACAAGGGTGTGAAAAGAGACCATTGGTAGGGTCCTGAAAGACAGAGACTGAACTGCAAGATATAAAGTCTTTCTGTTCATTTTTGTTGGGCTGCTGTGCCCAGCTTTCAGAAACCCCTACTGAAGGACTTTCAAGTATGACACTTGGAGGCTGAGACCTCAGGCTAAGAATTTTGTGGCTGTGAGCCAAAAAAGTACTGGGATGGGTTCT
This sequence comes from Rhinophrynus dorsalis, assembly GCA_037306005.1. NCBI lineage: Eukaryota > Metazoa > Chordata > Amphibia > Anura > Rhinophrynidae > Rhinophrynus > Rhinophrynus dorsalis. Next base: position 142,880,704 of record CM074725.1, on the reverse strand, counting down.
AGCTGTGGGGGTCAGCTTTCTGACTAAGCCCCAGGCTTAGCAGGACCAGATTTAGTAAAACCTGATAATTGTGCTTTAAAGGTAACTAGACAAATCTTATTTGGATATTTATGTTACAGCTAAAAGTTTGTTCTAGGAATGGAAAATAGAATTAACAAAGCCTATGATGATTATTATATTACATATACAACACGCCACTTAGGGCCTTAGTCATCAAGCTAAGTGGGTTCAATTCTGGGGCAAACCAACTGCAGTATAGGGTACAAATTAAGATTTCCTGAATCCTCACTGATTTGAATGAAAGTTTTTAACCCCTTGAATGCCTAAGGGGTTAAAAACAACTTCCATTGTATTGGAGACCTCTCTCGCATTCTGGTGTTAAAAGCACAATTTGTATAAAGGGGACCGTTTGTCCATCATTGAGCAGCTAGTTTGCTCCAGAATTGCACCTCCTTAGCGTGAGGAATTTAGGACCTTGAAGACGTATTCACGAACCTAAAGACGAACATTTCCAGGGCAAACCAGCTGCACGATATGGGACAAATTCCCCAAATTCCAATTCATTGAAATAGCGCTTTTAACCCCTTGAATGCTAGATGACTCCAGTGTATTTCTCCCCAATGGAGCAGTTAGTTTGCTCAAGAATTACACCTCTTTAATCCCTTTAAGGAACTGAGAGCTGCATTGCTTCTTAAAGGGTTAATCATAGAGCAGTAATTATTATTTTATTATATTTAGAAAATGTTTTACCAGGAAGAATACATTGAGATTTCTCTCATTTGAAGTATGTACTGGATACAAGCCTTGTAGGGCCAAAGGCACAGTGGGAAAAAATACCCTTTAATTTAAATAGGGCTTTTAAAGCCTTGAAAGCTAGTAGTCTCCATTGCATTATAAAAGTGCATTGGCAGCCTCTCTAACATTAACCCTTTGAGTGCCAGAGGGATATGCAATGCATTGCTTTGCAATGCGTTACGTACCCCTCTGGCACTAAAAGGGTTAAAGGGGTAAAAATCCACATTTAAATCAATAGGGAGCTTGAGGATTTGTTTTACAATATCCCCTATGGTACAAGCTGGTTTCTCAGTTCTTCCATTTATTTGTGTTCCATTTATTTGTCCTTAAAGGGATAGTAATGTTTCATAATAAAAGCAGCTCTAATTAATCTTCATATATTTGGGCCATGGAGAGTGTTATTTCAATACTGTCAGAGTTGTAGTTCAAGAGTAATTGAATGATAAAGTATCCCCATTACGCCCCTTTTACCGATGTAACACTGCTCACCTCAGAGCAGCAAGACTGTCCGGATGGATTGCAGAGAGGGATGGTCTTTAGTTCGCATTAGGGAAAACCTGAAAAATCTGGCAATGGGGGCAGGGTTTTCATTGTGCTCACAGTAATAAGATTGTTCCTTGCTGTTATCTTTCTGGTCAAGCAACCAAATTCCACATCTGAGGTGAGCAGTGTTACACTAGGTAAAAGGGACGTGAGGGAGATACTTGATCATTCAATTCCTCTTGAACTACAACTCTGACAGTGTTGAAATAACACTCTTTATGGCTCAGATACTATGAAGATTAATTGGAGCTGCTGTTCATGTGAAACATCGCTATCCCTTTAACTGTGTGAAAGACCAGTTTAGCCAAAATGTCCTTGTGCTGCCTACAATTAAATCCCCACATTACACTGTAGATCTTCCTCCTTATTTTCATCAGCCTGGATCTAAGTAGTGTACCTTAGAAATAATACAATTTATAGTGTCATATATTGTAAGAATGAGCCAATAGTAATTAGCTCTTTGATTATCTTCATAGCAGACTGGCATTTACAATTACAAGCTCTAATTAGCTGAAAAATAAATGATAAACAGAAGAATGGATTTCAGGGATAGGTGCAGATACGTTGGCCGCTCTGAGACAGGAAGGGCATTTAGTCACCAACTGTGCCAGTGTTATATGGAATGGGCCAAGGACAATTATGTATAACTGCAAAGTGTAGCTATTCTGTAGGCAGACTGCACCACAGAGGACAAACAAAATGTGCCATTCATAGTCAATGGGAATTCAAGAGATTAAAAACTCCCCTATGTAGCTGGTTTGCTCCAGAATAGTTACATTTTGTCTTTCTACATATAGACCAAGGTCCATTCCCTGCAACACTTTTCAAGAGCACTAAACACTTCTTAATGAAAACCAATATGCTAGAAGGCTTTTCATGTTGAATAAAACAAGGGCACTCCCACTGCAGCCAGGGCCGGATTTACATCTCAGGAGCCTGTAGGCACAGATATCTGAAGAGTCCCCCCCGGCCATCTCCACAATGCTCCAAATCTCCATATTGCCCTCACATTGCACCCCATCAACTCTTCATTGCACCCCATCAGCTCCTCATTGCACCCCATCATCTCCACATTGCACCCCATCATCTCCACATTGCCCTCACATTGCCCCATTCAACTCCATATTGCCCTCATATTGCCCCCATCAGCTCACATTGCCCACATATTGCCACATCATCTCAACATTGCCCTCACATTGCCCCCCATCAGCTCCACATTGCCCTCATATTGCCCCATCAGCTCCACATTGCCCCATTCAACTCCATATTGCCCCCATCAGCTCCACATTGCCCTCATCTTGCCCCCTCATCTCAACATTGCCCCATTCAACTCCATATTGCCCCCCAAAAGCTCCACACTGACCCCATCAACTCGACATTGCCCTCACAATCCCCCCTTCGGCTCCAACGTGCCCCCACCATCTCCATGGTGCCTTCACATTGCCTCCCTCCCATTGTCCGTTTCCTACCTCTCTAGCAGATCTGTCATCTGTGCCTCCTTTGGCACAGTCAGTCCTGTAGTTACTGAAGCTCCCACGCAGTCTCCTATTTAGGAATGCAAAGCGCTGGGAGATGATGTCATCTCCCAGCGCTCTGCATTCCTACAGAGCCAACGAGGGAGCTTAGCACTTACAGGACTGTGCCAAAGGAGGCACAGACGACAGATCTGTTAGGGAGGTAGGAAATAGACAATGGGGGGGTGCAATGTGAGGGCAGCATGGAGTGGGCGCCAGCACAGCCAGCGAGGTGGCAATTGTTTTTTTTTTTTTTTTTTTTTTAACAAATTTAAAAAAAAAAAAAAAAAAAAAAAAAAAAAAAAAAAAATCCCATTGGCAGGCGCCCCTCGGTGGTGTGCACCTGTAGGCAGGTGCCTAATTTGCCTTATGGCAAATCCGGCCTTGGCTGCAGCCAGGCAGTTTCGTTCAAGAGTATAGCTATTTAAACTAGGAAGTGATGAAGGTGTTACTTCCTGATGAAACTCAGTACATTCCATGGAAAATTGTTTTCAGTGACTCAACTCTCCTTCTTACAAAGTACAGTTTAGTAAGAACAATAAATATTTAAAAAACACACATATTGTAGGGTTCTTTCTAATGCGTTAAACAAAGGTACTCTCACTGCTGAGAGGTGCTGTGTTCCAAGGGCATTGCAGCTCATATTTTTTTAATTAAAGTGTTAGCAATAGTGTCACCTTGTGGCCAGATAGTAACAGTGGGTGGGGCCTCAGGCTACAGTTCTCTATAGAATGTGATAGCAACAGCTCCACTACTTTGTGACAGTTTGAACTGTACTAACATTTGGATTAATCATCTACCAGTAGTGGGATTACCAGTACTCTTGTTTAACTACAAAAGAAAATACGTATGTTTTTTTTTCTTAGAACTAAACTTTCCTGATCTTTTAAATTAACACCACATAAACATTTAGCAAAGACATGCTTGAGTGCTCTGGGAGGTGTGGAATACCTTGCCAAAAACTCCAGAAATAACACTTCAAAATGTGTTAGTTTCCATTCTCTTGTATTCACTTGAGTATATGATATATTAGTGATAAAATGTGCTAAATTACAAATGCTGTGTATACTTTTTAACATTAAACTTCTAATATATTTCTCACTGGTAGGAAACCTTATCAGAATAGCAGAGGAAAACACATATGAATTTAAAGGGATAGTAATACTTTGTTTATACAATCTTTAATATTGTTCTTATTAAATAAATAAAGTAAAGGATCTAAGTCTGGTTGCTATAAGTTTTATAGTTTTATTGTAATATCATTGTAAAGTTTACCCCTCCCGCCCCTTTTAGCCACGTCAGCGTCCTAGCTGACAGACTTGTACTCTGGTCCCGAGACCAAATGGTTTGTCTGGAGAGCCCGAAATAGCATTGTATACAAAGAGAATCTTCATGAGAACGGTCTACTGCCTCATACCAGGGACACTTTGTAGACTGTTTTCATAAAGATTCTCTTTGTATACAATGATATCTCGGCTCTCCAGACAAGCCGTTTGGTCCCGGGAGCAGCATAAAAGTCTGTCAGCTAGGACGCTGACATGGCTACAAGGGGCGGGAGGGGTAAACTTTACAATGCTCTTACAATAAAACAATAAAAGTTATAGCAACCAGACTTAGAGCCTTTACTTTATTTTTTTAATAAGTACAATATTACAGATTGCATAAACCCAGTATTACTACCACTTTAAGACCATGCATAGCAATGTCACAAAAATGACATACTAAGGTGAACGTCCTGTGGAAATCAAGTTCTAACTACACCATCTGTAAACATTAAACATTTCCATCAACTTAAATGATGCTTCTAACCCCTTGAAAACCTCTGTAGCAATCAAAAAGGGTTATAAGCCTCATTTAAAATAATGGCAGTTTGGGGAATTTTTATTTATACAATTGGTTCACTCCAGAATTGCTCCTCTATTCTAAAGCTAAAGATACACAACTATAGATCAATCCAAATGCACCAGAGGGGACCAATAAAAAATCCCCAATGCGCAAAGCAAGGCATTGGAGACCTATGCAGTATTCAGTTGGTTAAAATTCTCTTTAAGTATTAGGAATGATGGGATTTTTTTATTCATTCTCAATGTGAACCGCTTCTTAGACCATCAGTCTCAGCATGAGGTTCTCGTTCTAGACAAATAGTACCACCCACTTTGCTAAACTAAAGCAAAAGGATCTGGTTTTCCTTCCTTTGAACTTCAAGCCTGAAGCATATAATGGTTTTCTAATTCTAGGCATCTTTTGTGCTTGCTTTGGAATCTAAAGCTGATATTAGTGAGGGTCCTAGGATCATTTACTGTTATTAGATCTGTCAACTACCAGTCATTAGATTTTCAGGCGGCTTCATTTCCTGCAGGTCTTTATTTGTGCCCCGGTGGAGCTGATATAAAATATGCCTTTTCTTGGGGCCTTTTGACCTCCTTATCAGGACAATTAGCTATTGTAATCATATTGTGCTCTGTCCAGTCAGTTTGAAAAACAGATTGTGATAAGGCGACACACACTCATGGAGTTTTACAAGACATCATATAGCAAGCAATTTTCTCTTTTTTTTTTTTTTCTTTTTGCCACTGGCGACAGATTGTAACTTCACCTTTCCAGGCATGATTTTCTTTCTTTTTTAAACTGTATATGTAGATATTTATTTGTCGTTTTACCAGTGATAACATAATAAAGTATCAATTATTATGGTACAGATTAGTGGTTCTCAAACATTTTATTGTGATAAAAACTTTTAAAGGAGCAGTAAACTGTTTTATTAATGAAAAAAACATATACTGTAGGGCATTTCCTGTTGAGTAACATAAGTGTGCTCCCACTGCTGACAGATGCATATTTACAGAGTTATTACAGTTTAAATCTGTGTTTATTACATTAACAGTTCCCTCTAGTGGTCAAATTCTAATTAGTTCTCCTGTTACATTCTAATGGAGAGGAAAGTCAGTGACTTACAGTTATCCATAGAATGTGATAGAAACTGCAAGTCACTTCCTGTGAGTTAGAACTATCAGGAAGTAAACGCAGTAAATTCACTTATGATTATTTGAACTTTTGTAACTTCTTAATAAAACAACTGACAGCTATGGGAGTGACCTTGTTTTACTCAACAGGAAAAGCTCTATAACATATACATTTTCATAAAAAAAGTTTTCTGCTCCTTTAAATTAAACCCCCTTGAAACCATAACAATCAAACTTGTTAACACCTTAGATACCAGAGGGGTTTCCAATACATTTCTTTTCAATGTGTTGGAAACCCTCACTAATATAGTATGTAGAGCAAATATAATTGGGTCAAATAACTTAAACATAAATGATTAAAGGGATAGTAGCACTTAATATACAAAGCACTGCAAATTGTAGGGCATTCTTCTCCCGAGTAAAACAAGGGAACACCTACATACTGAGAGGTGTTTTATTCAAAACTTTTGCAACTCAAATGCAATTTTTGTTTTGTTTTGTTTGTTTTTTGTTTGGTGCAGTATCCCAGTGGCCTGAAATGTTACACTGGTGCTGTTTCTACACGATTCTATTGATTATTGATGTTTATGGTCAACTAACCAGTGATGTTCATAGGCTGGTGTATTAACAGCGCCACTGTAAATTTTCAGGCCATTGAGATACTGCACCTAAAAAAAATATCGTTTGACCTGCAATCATTTTTTAATAAAACACCGCTGAACAGTGGGAGTATGCTTATTTTACTCAGGAGGATAAACCCTACAATATAAATAATTTGACATATGAAGTTTTACTATCCCTTTGAGCTGAAATGTATCAAGTAAAGACGTGACTATAATTTATTTTATTTTATTTTTTTGCTAGTTTACAATGCATATTACAAAATTACACACTTTAAAATCTCCCACACATCTACCCGTAGTGACAGAACCACCCATACATTAAAGGGGACACCCTAGTCTCGTTCCACTGACTGCCATTACATTTATGTGAAATCCCTTGCATCACTTCAGGGATCCCTGGGGTTCCACAGAACACAGTTTGAGAACCACTGATATTGATCTTTACACAATAATTTTATTTCTTTTTTGGGCAAAATATCACAGTTTTGTGATTTAGCCATGAACTATGAGATTTAACAAAATGGTAGTGCTATCACATGCACAAACAATTTGAAAGTATAAAATAAATTTAATGACTAAGGTACTTTGTCAGCTGCTTTTGTAGCACCTACACTTTGGTGACTTGCGCCTTTTTTGCAGACCCGTACAACTGAAAATCGCAACAAGTATATTGTCCGTGTAGCATAGTTGATTTACCCGGCTGCAACTGCACCGTTAATTAATTTTGCCCACAAATTAGACCATTTTCGATAATAGAGAACATGCACGTTTCTCTTACACCCTATGTGGAACACAGGAACCATAGGGTAAGGGAACCTCTGTGCAGGAGGGCAGGGCACTAAAAAGGCTTTCAGAGGCAGAGACTCCTTCTCTAATCGACTCTACCCCCACCGGGCATGATCTGTTTTTAAAACTGACTTCCATTGCAGTGAAGCAGGGAAAAGACTCATTCTTAGTTAGCCTTTTTTATTTTATTCTGCCAGGATGGGGCTATGTAATTCCCCATTAGGTGGGTTCCTATGTTTGGCCTTGATAATTGGTTTGAACTAGAGCACAAACTTCATTAACCTGGGTCTGTTTTAAAATGGCTTGTAATATCATCCCTCTCCTCTGTGATTAACCCCTTGTATGCCAGAGGGTTGTTGTTTGCAGCTCTGTGGCATGTGAGGGGTTAATTACTGACTAATTATGTCTCATTAGCATTCAAGAGGTTAAACACGATAGAACATATTGGTGTGCAGCTCATTGGCAAAGAAGGGGTTAATAAATGTCCATGTAAGTAGTGTACAATGCATACATTGTGTTAATGGCATAAGCCATTAGGCTTACAAATAAGGAATCAAGAAGCGTGGGTTACAGCGTCCCATCGTTTCTTGCTGTTGATTGAGCAGACCATGGAAGGAGTGAGGGGAAAAGTTGTTGTACCGTTACTCCCTGCAGGGAATTGAGCCATTGCGGGTGAATGAAGGCAGGGTCCGAGGCAGGCTGTGCTGGCTATGGTCGTACAGGAGAGATGCTTGCAACCTGTCTGTGGTCTACATGGCTCCCACGTTACACTCTCTTTTAAGCAATTGAGCGGCCAACGATAGGCCATGTCTTCTCCGGGTTGTTAAGTGCTCTGTGTCATCGAATAGTCTTACAACAACTGTTTCCTGCACAAACATTTCCTTACAGCATGGGCGGATAATGTAAAGGTGTCCAGTTGCTGCTGGGCTGCATATCATTCCTCACAAGCCAGATGTTGGCAAGGGATGATAGGATTTGTATTCCAGCAACAACTGGAGAGCAAAAGGATGTTTACATCTTTATAACATAACGTTGCCGGAATACATAGAAAGGCCAAGAGCTTGCCGTAAGATGTTGTGTAGAGCTGATGATCCCAGAAGCAAAAATGTACACTGGGCAATCCCACCAGCTCTTTAACCCTTTGAGTGCCAGAGGGGTAAACAACGAATTGTGTTCAATGACCTACGTTTTCCTCTGGCACTCAAAGGGTTAAATATCACTACTTGGGCATGCATTTTCCAACCCTTTGAGTGGCAGAGAGGTATCCAACGCATTGTGCACCATCATTACTCTCTATCATGGCTTCCATATGTCCAGAGGAATTTTGGCTTCCCTCGTCATGAAGGATACTTATCTGCATATTCCCATCCATGATCAGACTTTCTTGTGGTTTGCCTTTCAAGACTGCAATTTTCGGTTCACTGTCCTTCACTTTGGGTTGTCCTTTGTTCCAAAGGTATTTACAAAGTATTTACAGCTCGGGCAGCTCAAATCTGCTTGCTAGGAATGTCTTTCACTTCCTACCTGGACGACCTTTTGCTGGAGGCTCCTTCAGAGGAGACTTTGTTCCTTCAGATTCAGACTTGCGTGTCTTTTTTAGGAGCAACGCTACTGGATTCTCAATTTAAAGAAGTCTTCTCTGGTTCCATCCCAGGTCCTTCACTTTCTTGGTATGAGATATGACATTCTTCTGGGGAAGGTATTTCTACCAGAAGACAAGATTTTGTTGTTGTATCACCAGCTGGAGATTCTCAGGAATTGGTCTAGACATCAGTGTTATCTCTCTCATGTCATGTCCAATCAGACAAAGCAGACCTTTGTTGGTGGTTGCAGAAGTACCAACTGGTACTGGGGCAGCCACTGGTTATCCTGAATTGGTTGATAGTTATGAAGGATGCCAGCCTGACAGGCAGAGGTGTCACATTTGTCCCTCAGATGGCTTACAGTCTTTTGACCAGGGCAGAGAGTCTTCTGTCCATCAATGTACTGGTGCTTCAGGAATTTTGCCTAGCTCTGCAGCATTGGTCTCAGTCCCCCCAGGGATCCCCAGTGCAGATTCAGTCTGACAATGAGAGTTTAGAGGCATATATCACCCTCCAGGGAGGAACCGGAATTGTGGCCACATGGTCCGAGGGTCAGTTGATGCTTACGTGAGTGGAGGCCTATGTGTTGCCTCTCTCAGTTTCCAATATCCCAGATTATGGCAGGTGCCAACCCCTGAATCCTGGAAATTGGGAGCTCAGTTAATGTTTAGCTCTAATTCATCTATGGGGTCCACCAACTGCAGACCTACTAGCCTTTCAGTGAACCTCAAGTTCTGTACCACAGCCTCTCTCCCTCTCTCATATACCATGGCCATTTCCCGAGACTTGTGTTTCCTCTCTTCCCCTGATTCCCAGAGGGCTAAGGAAAATCAAAATGGAGCAGGCTCATGTCATTCTGACTGCCCCACTCTGTGGGTCTGGTTTTCAGATCCTCTTAGTTTATCTGAGGCAGAACCATTTTATTTACTTCTGCTTCCAGACATCTTGAATCAGAGGTGGAAAAGCCGTCTTAGACTACTTTCCTCTTGAGGCCAACATTTTGAGGAAGAAAGGGTTCTGTCTCAGTCATTGTTACTATGTTTCAGGTTTGTAAGCCATTTTCTTCTATTAGATAACACAGAGTATGGTCGATGTTCTATAAGTGAAGTGAAGACTGGGGGGGCATGGGCCTTTCTTCAGAAGAGTCTTCATGAAGGGCTTGGTGTTAGCTCTATTAATGTCCAGATTTCAGCTCTTTCTGTACCTTTTCAGAGGCATTTTGCTTTATTGCCAGATTTGCAGACTTTTGTACAATGGGTGGCATAATGCCTACCCAGTCTTTCGGGGTCCAACTCCTTTGTGGGACTTAAATATGGTTCTGGAGTGCTTCAGAAGACTCCTTTGAGTCTTTGTCTTCAGTTTTGCTGAATTTCTTGATGTTTAAGACATCCTTTCTGCTGGCTTTTGTGTCTGTTCATTGGGTGGTCAAACGTTAGACTTTGTCTTGTAAGTCTCCATTTCTGGGTTTCTACTCTGACAGGGTGGTTTTGTGGACTCCTGTAAGGTTTCTCCTTAAGGTTGTTTCGGAATTTCACATTTACCAAGAAATTGCCCTTCCTTCTTTCTGTCCAGCTCAATTTAAGAGACAGGACAGGATCTTCATCTTTTGGATGTGGTTAGGTGCTTGAAGTAGTGTGTTCATTGTATGCAACCTTTTAGGAAATACAATTCACTTTTGTCAATCCTGAGGGCCCTCATGCTGGCCAGGCTACATCTAGGGTAACAATGGCTTCTTCGGACAAGGTGACTATTCGCTAAGCTTATGTTCTCAGGAAGTAGACTTTGCCCTTCCTGGTTGTGGTCAAATTCTGCCAGGTTGGTGGGTGCAAGAATCAGGCCTCTCATGAGAATTTGTGTAAGGTGACGATGTCCCCACACATTTGTAAAGCACTGCTGTGTTAATGAACTGGCTTCTGCTAAATCCAGTTTTGGATAGTAAGTCCTGCAAGTTGTTGTGCCTGTCTGTATGTCCTTCATGGCTTAATTTTGTCAGTAACCTGTCAGTTTCTGTTCTTTGATTCCCTTTCTTGATCCATGTATGTTTCTTTTCTTTCATCTTTGCTATACATTAAAACTGATTTGCCTGATGGGGGGGAAAGTCAATCAGGTCTCCACTTCTGAGAGCCTTTTTAGGCAAGGGTCCTGCTCTCCTGGTCGCAGGGTATTAAACCCCATGATTCCTTGTTCCACGTGGACTAAGAGAAAAGGAGCTATCTTTAAGTACACAAGCAGGAGCTTGCATCATGCAGCCCTATAGCTGTTACTGGGCAACAACTCCCATCATCTTCAGATGGCTGTCGAGTTAACTCCTTAAGGACTGGGAAAATCTGAGCTGTAATGTAATACATTTATACACACCACCAAATGTCATCAATAAAAAAGTGGGAAAATAGGGTGAGAAAAGGGACATGGGTTTTTTCACCCAAGGGGGAAAGTGACCACTTAAATCTGCCCATTTTGTAGGTATGACTGACCGGTGATACATTTCATGCAGTGTCCATAAAAATGTAACCCATGGTGCCTAAATGATGCCAAGAGAAAAAAAAAATTTCTTTTTTTTTTTTTTTTTTTAAACATTTTATTACCGTTTTCTTTAATTTTACTAAAAGAAATGGTGGGCTATCCATATAATTATGGTATAAAAAAAAAAACCCTATTTGTGCGTAAAAAACGGTATATAATTTTCATGGGTAAAATAAAGTACATAGAGTGAAACCACTGTTGAACAAAGACATAGTCAAAAAGGTCAGAATTGCTCCGGTCCTTAAGTGAAATTGACCTCAGATTCTCCCAGTCCTTAAGGGATTAAGGACAATGGAACTTTTTACTTTTTATTTTGCAAGCTGCACTGCCATCCCATAGTTCTATGACATGTCAGGACCTTCACCGGTTCAGTCTGGTTAATCTTGTTTTCTCTGTTTTTATTGAGAAATTAGTCATATGTGATTCGTGTCTACTGCCCTTGTATTGTTCTCTTATCTCAGCCCATTCACAGATAATCCTGGACAACCTATGGGAGCACTGGAAAAAGAAGCGATGACTGCTTGCTCAGAGCACATTTTAGACTAGATTTTAGGCTTCCAAAAACAGAGACATTTAACAGATACTAGCATGAAATACAGGGTATTTGTGTATATAACCTCAGTTAACATTTTAGGTGTTAGTGTTTCTTAAAATCAGAGGGAAGGTGGCAAATATTTATTTGTCCCTGACAGTGCAGTTGGCTTGCCACAAAATTGTTCCACTTTGACTTGATGCAGAAGGCTCGTTGTATAAGATATATACACATTTGTGTCTTTAATGTGAGAGATATGCAGTTATTTTATATAGGTGCATTTATAGCAATTCTCTTCAGCTTCCTCTTACAGTAAAAGGGTTAAACTCCTGGGCTTCTCCTACTCTGATTACAGAACAATTCCCTAAATCTGCTTTCTGTCATTTGTTAGCATATTTTTTGTTTTGTTTAGTTCAGATGGGCAAAGAAGTGAATTTTAATTTAATTATTTGCAGAAGATCCATCTTAGAGACACATCTTGTGTTAAGGATATGCTCTTTCCAGCCAGCTGAGGAATTCCTTGTCTTCTTTATCAGATAATGCACCATGATGAATGAAACCCAGCTTTTCAGCACACATCTTTCCTTATTCTGTTTCCCTGGCTAAATGAACTCAACTGTCACCTTTGTCTGCACACCCTCCATTTTCTCTCTTCACGGTTGTCTCTTCTGCAATCTGAGTTGAAAAGGTGAGGATGGCAATATCACTTCTAGACCACTGATAGGAATCTAATTTTCCCTCTTCCGTGTGGTCCTATACTGTGCTAAACTGGTAAGCAGATGTTGGACTGTTCCAGAGGCTGCCATTTGAATGAAACAAATGAATCAAGGGAAGGTTTAAGTACTTGTCCACACATTTTAACTTTTTGTCTGCTAGAGATGTTGTAAACACATTGCTTTATTGAGACATTAGTACCTCAAATTTCAACTGTTGTGCATATTTCCAACTTTCTCAAATAACATGACTGCAGTAGTCTACACCTTTAGTATTTTGTGTCACATCCATATGGTATGTGATATCACATGCTGCTTCACATTAGTATGGCAGCAGTCAAAGCTCATCTTCTTAGATCATGTGAAAGGGAATGTAACACATAATATGCAAAAAATATAAATTTTAGAGTTTATCCTCCCGAGTAAAACAAGGGTACTCCCAGTGTTGAGAGGTGTTGTTTTATTCAAAAGTTATTATTGCCCTGACTTGAATATTTTAAGTGTAATATCACAGTGGCCTGAAATTTTCCAGGGGCACTGTTGCTACACCATCCTATGAAGGTTTATGGTCAACTGATTGTGTAGGATGGTGTAGTAACAGCGCCACTGTACAATTTCAGGCCATTGAGATACTCTAACTAAAAAATTCAAGTTAGAGTGACAGTATATTTTGAGTAAGACACCACTCAGACTGGGAAAGCTCTTGTTTTAATCAGGGTGATAAACCCTACAACATATATATGTATTTGCATATTATATGTGACTATGCCTTTAAAGTCTAGCCCTATTGAATGTCATGATGGGTTAAATGTATCATTTAGTAAATGGTCAGTATTACTCCAGCACTCAAAGGCTTAAACAAGATGCAGAGAAAACAGTATAACTTTGCTTCATTTTCCCGAGCATGGTATGGGGCCAGTAAAACAGGAGTTTCTGCCATTAGAGTTGTAACAACAGCAGAATGTGTCTTCTGGGGTATGTACAAAAGTATTTGAAATTTCCACTTGACACTAGCCAATGGCGAGTGAAAATTTAGCCCTGGCGAGTAGAAATTCAGCCCTGGTTGGTATGTTATGGCTTGCAGTGGCAGGTAACTTTTCAGGTCTGGCTAGTAGCAAAGGATTTCAAATTTGAAGCCCTGATTTGATCATTATAATACATACTTAGGTTGGGTCCTTGTGAGTGTTTGTGTTTTTTGGGAAGGGTCATGTGACCATGCATAACCCCACAACGGTGTGCTGATGTAACTGGATGTTCATGTACAAAATATGATCACAGCAAAGTAAACATGAGCTGAACAGGCATTATACAATTACAAAAATCCAGCTGAATCAAACATGAGACCAGCACATAATATGCAATGACATGAAACTAGCGGAATAAAACATGTGACCTGCACACAGTATGCAATTGCATTAGACTAGCAAAATCAAACATGAGACCAGAAGGCAGTATGCAATTATGAGACTAGTGGAATCAAACAGGAGACCAGCAGGCAATATCAATATCATGAGACTAGCAGTGTAAAACATGAGATCAGCAGGAAAATGCCTCAAATTCCAAGAATATTCCAGATATGCAGAAAATGTTCACTCTGCCTTTGTGTTATCCCTTACAAATTCCACATCACTCCAATAAGTCCAGAAACATATCAATCATATTGTAAGCACAGAATAACATGTATATTACTTGAGATTGTTAACCCTGTAATATGAGTTGGTTAAACAGGACCGTGCAGGAATAACACTCATCGTTATTTTTTTTTTTAACTCTTTAAGAACTAGATGAATGTACAAGGCTTTGAGAAGCAGTGCTTTACACACCTCTCAGGCTCTTAATCCTTTCAGTGCCAGAGGGGTACGCGTTGGGCACCCCATTGGCATGCAGTGGATTAAAGGGATAGTAATACTTCATTTTATCTTCATTTTATTTTGTAGGCATTAAAAAAACATGAAGAACGATATAAGCCTTATCTCTCAAACCTTTATGGTTTAAGAGATATTCACAAACAAAATATCCCCCCCCCGATCAGCCAGATCAGAAGGGAGATGCCCAGGTAGACTGCAGAGAGGGACAATCTTCATTTAAGATAAGGGAAAAAGCTGAAAAACTTGTCAAGGGGGGAAGGGCTTTCATTGTTCTCATATGAAGAAGATTGTCCCCTGCTGTTATCTGTCTGGTCTTACAACCAGATTCACATCTGAGAAGAGATGGCTTACACTAGGAAAAAGGGGCAGGAGAGGGAAACTTTGCTTGCGAATATCTCTTAAACCATAAAGGTTTGAGAGATAAGACTTATATCGTTCTTCATGTTTTTTTCATGCCTACCCTTAAAATGTGTATAGATCATTTATCACACTGTAATGAGGAGTAGATATGCGTAATATAGAATTCATTTATAGGCCTCCATAATAATGGCAACACAAGTATATCGAGCATAACAGTTTCCAGATTTATACAACTGAAACTCAGTTTTTTTGTCAATCTTCAGAATAAGACATGGCACCCTAAATGGATAACCACAGCACACCAAAGCGCTGTGGCACCTTGGTTGAGAATCACTATTCTGATGGGACATGAGAACCTTCACATGGCAGTAAAATGTCCTGTTTTAATTATAGACTACGTAAATTAGTATACCAGACTGGTGTACAAAAGACACACATGAAGGTAACACCTGCTAAACAAATAGAGATTCACATATTTCTAGGATAAATGTTCCCTTTAAGCATAAGCCCTTGTGCTTTTGCCTTCTCAAGGAGTACCTGGCAACTTTCCTGCCTCTCATACTCAGAGGCTGAATGTGAACATGATTGAACACTGCATTTCATCTTCAGATGACAGCACCTTGTTCAATTCAGGCAACAAGTATGTGGTTTTTACTTGCATATGGTTTTTATCAATCTTACAGTGCAGTTCAAGGGTAAGGGTAGAGGGGGTCCGTGGGCTTAAAGTCACTGCTTGCGTTCTTAAATAACATTGTAAGTGGCTTTATGGAGCATTGCTTTGGAGGTCTCCAGTATAGCATCACTTTGAATGACAAGCCCATGAGGGTCTGGGACACTATATATACATAAAAATATACAACCCTTCACTCATAACTGCAGTTGTTTCCCTTTGTTTTCAAAAGCTTGTGCTAGGGAGGACCTTTTACAAGTCAAAGTGCAAAACCTGACGTGCGGTATCATGGAAAATAATATGGGAGATTTGGGGAACTTGTGTGAGCCACAGACATTTGGGGCCTTGCATATAAAAGCAAAACAATGCAATTCTAGAGCAATTGAACTGCACACCTGGGGCCAAATAATCATTAATTTAAAGAAATGGGGCTTTTTGGATTTCTCTAGCAATCAATGGACTTAAAGGCCCCTGGGAATTTGGAAACGTTTTATCTGTTACCTGTGTTGCCAGTGTCACATAATTGTACCCCATTGTTTTTATATGTGCAGCTCAATGTGTTTTATTTTTGTATTCACTTTAGGCAATCTGGTATTCGTTGTACATGTCTGTACAATGAACAGTGTCAGAATTACCTAAACTATTATAAAACACAGTGGCTCCCAACCCTTTGTGATTTTACTTCTTGTGCACAAGTGACTTAATTAAATGACTGCACCTCTCATTTACTCGCTCACAGACATTCTAAAGACATGGCCTGTTAGGAGTCCCTGATGTGAGCGTTGGGAACCTCTGATTTAGCAGATGGTATTTAATTGTGCTTCATACTATTCTGTGCAGTATTACAGTGTCCTACAGAAAGATATGCATAAAACCTAAGCAAATTGATGCTGGCATTTACTCTCTTTTTTTTTTTTTTATTAGAAGTGTTTTGTGGAATGCCTGGGTGCTGTTCACATCTCTCCTCCCTCACACACCAGTCTTTTAAGGGCATTTCTGTGCTATAAACACTGCTATAATTGAGGGGCTTCTATTAGCTTGCCATAATTTTCTTTTTCCTTTTACGTCCAATATGAAACACAGGTACCATGGGGTTGACTCTGTCTTGTGGAGGGCAGGACACATCTCAAAAGACAAAGTCTTGTAGACGGAGAAATGCAGCCACTCCTCCAGCTTAATCAGCCCCACCTTGCATCCCCATGATGTGTCCTCTGAAGTGAATACATGGAGCAAAGACACTCTTCATTTTTTAGTTGTTTTATTGTTTTCTGATAAATATGGGGCTGTCAAAATTCCCCATTTAGGTGGGTTACCATTCCTGGGCTTCCCCTGGAGTGGATTGAATAGTGTACAGGTGCTGTGTCGACCCTTGCAGCCCAGTGGAGGGAATCTAACAACCCAAGTTTTCCCTCCCTGCAGAGTTCCTTGGGGCTCTGCTCTCTGCACATTGGTAATCTGTAGAAAGAAGACTGGTGAGTAACCCTTCGAGTGCTTTGGTCCACCTTGTACTCCTTCATACAGAGGTTTTATCGGAGCCCTTGAGCTCCTACAATCATGTTGGGTATCTTATTATCTATGTTCTGTTCATTCCCTGAGCTATCTAGCCAGGGTGGCTACACTTGGAATAGTTAACCACTTCCCTGCTCTTCTTTCCGGGTTGGGCCTTTTTTCTTTTGTTTTTCCCTGTAGTAGGCTGTCTATTGGGTGTCTCCCACATGTTCCCTGGGGTCCTTTAGAATTTTGAGTACCTTTGCATAGTTGTTCTTTTTCATGCAGCTTCCCCTTTAAGAATGGGTTCCACCTCCATCTTTGCTCCATTGACTTCTATGCACAAACTTCTTTGGGACATAACTCTACACCTGTTTGACATACAGAAGTCAAAGGGGCTCTTTCATCTTGTCTCCTTGTGCCCTTTCATCCAGTCCTGAGTGTCTTGAGGGTCCATGACAATTCCACAGACAGAGTTCTAGGCATTTCTAGGCAACAGCAGCTGAGAAGACTACATTTCCCAGAATACCCGTTTACCGTGCATTCTTTTGATTGGCTGCCAGTTTTGCAGTCACCGTATTACTTCTCTCTTGCTTATTCTATGCAGAGGCAGACTCTCCTTGCTCTCCTTCTCCAAATTAATCTTTCTCCTACAAGATAAGTACTTTTCTGGGCTTTCAAGGGTGAATTATTAATCTGGGGAATTGTTAATGGTTGTTTTTTTTACCAATACTAAACATTTCTTCTCTAAGGATGTTGGATTCTAAGGTACATGGGGCTAGACTTAAGTATTCAGGGTGTCACTTAACCTCCTTGCTTACAGCTCCTCATGTCAAACAGGGCTCTCTAGAGAGTATTGTGGATATCTCTGACCCTCTGTGGCATCTACTACTCCACCAGGCCCCTCCAGTACTGAACAAGAGCCAGTTTGGGTAAAAACACTACTGTCTTCAGTGGCCCAAATCACATTCTCTTTTCAGGGGCTACTTCAATCTTGGAAGCCCCCACTACCTTTAAATATGTGGCCACCATCTTAAGAGTGTTAGACATCTTCTAATGGCCTCCTCTGAGGAGGAATTGTCAGGAGGGGAGGATGAGGAAGGGGAATATGAGGATATGGACTCTGCCTACTCCTATGGAGACTCTTATGAGACTGAACCCCTTCCCTCAGCTGAGGTTAGGGGCTCATTAGGGCTGTCTTAGAGACCCTTCAGGCCTCTTACACCCCGGATGAAGGGTCTTCTTCTACTGATGTCTTCTAGAGATGTAAGAAATCTTCTCCATTTTTTCCTCCCAGTACCCCTCTTGATCATATTCTCCTGGACGAATGGAAGACGCTATCACCAAAAAGTTCTCTTTTCTCTTTTTTGGAGGCATCTTTGGTGTAGTGGACCTTGCCTGTGGATCCCCCAGTTTCCAGGCTAATAGCCAAGTCTACTTCCCTGCCTTTGGCAGATGCAGCAGGTCTGAAGGATACATCTGATAAAAAGCTGGATTCTATCCTCAGGGCAAATTTCACTGCCACTAGGGCAGCACTGTGGCCTGTTTTTGCCTCTGCCTGGGTTAACAGGTCTGTTGCAATGTGGGGCGAACAGATCATGAAGGCTGATGCTTCCAAGGAGGATCTGCTGGTTTTCTTGGCCAACATGAAGGAGGCTAACACGTATGTTTCTACCAGTATACAGAAAAAACGAAAACAGAACAGGGGGGAGCCCAACTGTGTAATAGTGTAATTAAAGATATATTAAATCCTATAGTTTCAAATCTACTCACGTGTAGTTGTGGTCAGCGAAGGGATATCCCAAGCTGATAAATCAGGATGCGGAGAACTCTGAGTCTCCCATGGGAACATCCACCTCTCTTCTTTCCTCCAACTCCTCTCATATCCAGGGTTCTTGGGAAGATCAGGATGGATGGTGCAACAATCATTCTAGGAGGGAGAGGTTGTGGACCTGGTAGGTCTTTCCATTCAGGATCCTCTCCATCTCCCTCCCAGGCCAGACCTCCTTCTCCAGTGTTACCTTTGGAAAGACGACGTGCAAAAGCTGGCATTTGACAGCATGGCTTTTGAAGCCCAAATCTTAATTAGGAAAGACATTTCCACCGAAGTTATTTGCACTATAATTCAGGCTTGAAAGCCTGTCTTTTCTAAGGCCTACCACATGGTGTGGTCTACCTTTCATTAGTGATGTGTGGACAGGGAAGTGTCCTCGCAAGAGTTTGACTTACCCCTGGTGTTATCCTTCCTCCAAGATGAAGTGAACAAATGACTCTGCTTGAGTTCCTTGAAGGTTCAGATTTCAGCTCTTTCTGTGTTATTCTAGAGACCTCTTGACCCCATTTCAGATGTCAAGTCCTTCATGGGGTGGCTCATGTCTTCACTGCCTTTAAGGCTATCACTCCCCCGTGGGACCTCAGTTTGAGGTATCCTATTGAAATGTCGCCATCTACTGGGCGACCATCAATACAGCATGTTAAAAATATCACCGGAATCAAAAGTGCAGCATCAGAATGTCCCCCAATGAAAAGAGTAACATTCTGATGTTGCACTCTTAAAAGTTGGCAAATAGAATGCAACATTAGATTAGAGCTGAATATGGAAGAATGGAAAGCATCTTAATGTATTCAACTCTGCTTTGAAAATGCCCATATGAACTAGGCATAAGCCAGTAACTAACAACATTGCTGCTTCACAGCCTGTATGGCATGCCATGAACCACCCTACAAATGATATAGTTATGCTGTGCTGTAAGGACACCCAGTATCACAGTCCCTGAGCACCCAGGAATATTGCCCCAATACACGCAGTAACACAGTCCCATTGCATCCTATGACAATGCCACGGGCTCACCATACAGAGCCACCTACCCTGTACAGATAGCCATATTCTCCCTCCTCCTGTCTGGACAGATAGCTGTGTTTACCCGTGTTAGAGGGACTTGGGGGGGGGGGGGGTTGTCATGTATCAACATTCTTGACTTAAATGGAGGGGTAGCTCTACCTCTTTACCTTGTCCGTGACCCCTCTGTAAAGACACATAACACTTAGCCACAGAGAACTGGACAGTCCTTACCTATGCCCTGTACCCCTAAGTCTTCTCAATTGGGTGAATTGACAATGAACGTGTTCATTGATGATCACATAGCTGCTTTTCAAGTTATCATGGCTACCATTCTAGTCTCTTCTGTTCTTGTTGAAAAGAAGAGTGATATGATGTACTATTTCACTCATGATCCATTGTTGATTGTAGATTCTGGTATCTTTCCCTTTTCTGTGTCTGAATGCCACCACTGTAAGTCTTTAAGATTTTCTTATAAGACTTTTTCCATCTGAGTCTTAGACATTTGATTTATATCTCTCCTTTAGAATGTAGTGGCCTTATTCATGGTGCTAAAGAGGAGTCATTCTGGAGCAAAGCTACACCACAAGGTTGAAATTATAAAATGCTATTATCATGTCATATAGCTTACCACCCGTTCTGTATGAGAAACTCTAGCTATATACTATTAACTTTTTCCTGGCCATATTAGCCTGTAGATACTTCAAGTTACTTGATTAAGTGAAAACAATAAATAAAGGAAGTTATATTTTCTAGGCTTTATGAAGTTAATAGAAGTTAAGGTATAGATTAATGGTATAGATTGTGTTCAAATAAGGGTAGACACTTTTCAGGTTTGAAGTCCCAGGCCACTCATTGAAAGGTGTTCCTATAATTGCCAGTCATTATGGGAACATAAACGCATAGGTAGAGCTTCTAATTTGAGGTACTTTTCTGTGACTGGAAGCTTGAACATATTTGACCAAACTATGCAACCAAAACCTTGAAAAAAGTGAGTTAAAAAAAGTGAGTTAATATGGTTTTTTATGGGCAGTTATAATTGCTATATGCAAGTTCATGAACATACAATGTGTAAAAAGTGGCATGGACCTTTTTGCTTTGAGGAACAAATGAGTCTGAACTACAGAAATAATGTGTCCTAAATACTTCATGTTTAGAAGTCCAATTTTCCAAAAGAATAAATCTCTTTTGTTTGACATCAGTGTAGAATCCTACATTTCTACTATACATTTATACCATACTTAAGTGAAATGCTGTGTGAGATAAATCCAGTGTTCGCTGGCCTTTAACTAAAAAGCTAAAGCATTCTTGGTTATCTAGCTATTGACTGTGTTGAGCTGATATGAACGCTATAGACAAAAACCTTTATTTCTTGGTGGGAGGCATTATTTATTAAAGATGTGCTAGCTTTGTTGAGTTATTTACTTTCTTCTCTCTCTTTTTTTTCCCTCCTGACATTTTACAGACCACATTACTTAAAGACCAAGATAGCCTTTCAGTAGAATGATCAATTATTAATTGAAGAATAATTGCCTATAAAAGTATCATATTTTTAATTAAATGTTCACATGACTGTTCATGGGGCTTCCACTGTGTTATAACTGCTTTTTCAGTGTCACAAATCCAAACCAGTAGCGCTCTTGTAAATAAATTTAAATGCCATAACGTTCCTTGCGTTTCTTTTTGCTAGTATATATGCAGATGCCCTGTTCAAATGTCCTCCTTGTTTAGAATGCTGTTAAATAAATGCAATGCCTATTGTATTGAATTAAAGATAACATAATTATGCATTTTTTTTTTTTAGCTCTCTGCGTGTATCTGGGCTCTGCCTATTCATCTTTTTTTTTTTCGCCACAATCTCTTTAGCAGTTAAATTGGTATATACATAATAATTTCCTAAAATTTTTGTTAAACAAAAATATTACGTTTCATGAGCATAGGCCTACATACTACATGATGGCCCATCCTGTGCATCAGATGCTTTACACAAGCATAGTTTTTCTGATCCCATTGTGGGGAAATAAATATCATATTATTTTTAAAACTGTTTTGTGCTTGTTGAAAACATGATTAAAATCTACCTAGTGTACTTTAATGATTGGGTTTCACGGAGTGCCAAGATCCCTAAAGAGATACAAAGGGGGAGATTCACTCAGTGGTGAAAATGAGGTGATAAAGTTGAAGTGACTTCTCCAGTTCCTATGTTATTCTGTGGAATAACCTATTCTGTGGAATAACCTATGTTAATAACCTTCCTGTGTTATTCTTTGGAAATCTTAGTGAATAGGCTCCATAGAATAACATAGGAACTGGAAAAGTGATAACATTGGAGAAGTCATCTCCACATCATCACCTTTTTATCACAGCATAGTAAATCTCTAACAAAAAGTATTCTGTGGAACACATTTTTATTATAGCGGATTAGAAAAATCCTTATCACATACAGTGTTACATACACAGTGTCTGCCACCTAGCCCTGTTCCCCTAACAAGGCTAGGTGGCAGACACTGAGTATGTGATTCTGTGAATATTAGTGGGCGTGTGTAATATTTCCAAGAGATTTGTCTGATAATAAGTGCTATAAACTAGTTACCGCTAAGAAAAAAATGGATACGATTACCTTGTAAATGTTATCCCAATTATCATAGGTTAGCAGTACAAACTAGTATTCCAGTACATTTGGTACTGATACTACATTAACCACTTGGATGCTAGAAAGGTCTCCAACGCATGTTTTTCAAAAGCATAACTACAAACAGACCTTTGAATTTGTTTAGTAATATTTTAAAACAATTAAATGGATGACTTGCAGAACAGGCTGGGAGATCTGCCAATTTTCAAGCAAATAGTTTTGCTTTGTGCTTACAAGAGAGGAGTGCAATAGATCTAATTGTGACAAATGAGTTATGCCAGACAGTTCATAGAATGAGGTGACAGTCAATCAATTTAGTTGTGTCCAGTGTGGAACACAGGAACCATGTGTTAAAATCTCTTCCTACAGGAGGGCAGGATACTTCAAAAAAGGTCTCTGATGATGAGACTCCCTCCTCCCTTTAGCCCCACCTGGTAAGCTAGTGATCAGGTGGTAGAATGGGCACATCTCTCTGTTATTTCTTAGCCTATGGTGCTGTATAACTCCCATTCCTGGATTCCTACTTCTTGGATTGTCCATTGCATAGGCTCCTTTTCTATGACCACAAACCTATAGAGGACAGCTTGTCTTTACTGCCTCTCCCTCAGTTTAGCTTCTTAGAAGCTCTTTTCATCCATTTTAATGGAAGCCTAAAGACTGAGTATTACCTGTAAGTTAACCTTTTCATTGCTTTGGACCTGCACATATATCCCTGTTATCTGACATCCACTTGTTCATGTGGATTGTTGCCTGGCTTGTTCTCTTTTTTCTACATATACTATAATCATTGTCTATGTTTTTTTTTTCTTTTTTATTTTCTTTTTTTTTTGTTACTCTGACAAGAAATGTACCTTTGCTGGGTTTTTAATCTACATCATCTTCCTCCTTTAGGGAACTGGGTTCACTTTTGAAATGTCGCACACTTAAGAGAGTGCAACATTTCAGTGAATTCACCATGTCGCCATGTTCAAAATGGCTACATGACAATGTTGCACTGCATGACAGCTCAAGATTGTCATGTCACCTACCTAATGGTCGCACACGGAGGCGCTCCAGCTAAAAGTGCTATTATTTAAAAAGTTGTCACAGCTGTAGCACCTCCGTGTTACCTACAATGTGCGGTCATGCAGTTTTTCACTGGGCAAGCAGAAAGGGCAGACAAGAAGTGCACTGGATTAGTGTAATACGGCTTAACCCCTTAATAATACCTTCTAAAAAAAACATCACTTTACGAATATGTACTGGAACCATTCTACTGGAAGCACCGTGAGAAAGGGTGTGTACAGAGGGGGATAAATATCAGTGGTCGGACCTATAACAATGGTTGATGGAAGTTCTTGTGTCAAGCAGGCTGGTTCATTTTATATTTTGTTTTTAATGTGTTAAGCAGTCTGGTTCATTTAGGAATATCTACTGTAACCATTGTAGTGGAGAGTTTTTCTTTGGAGATTTGGAGCAGTTGTTGGGAAGAAATCTGTGTATCTTTGGAGATTTGGAGCAGTTGTTTGGTAGAAATCTGTGTAGAGGTAATACTTTGATCGTGCTGATCTGCAGCACACTGAGGCGCTCCAGCTACATTTTAGCTGGATCGCCTCCAGGTGTGACCATTAGGTAGGTGACATAACACTCTCGCACTGTCATGCAGTGCAACGTTGTCATGTCGCCATTTTTACCATGACGATGTGGTGAATTTGTTGAAATGTCGCACGCTCTTACGCGTGCAACATTTCATAAGGATACTGGGAAACTGTACCCTTAAGGCAGTGGAATTTAATATTGCTTTGATTACATTTTCTCACTATTTCAGCCCTTTTTCGATTTATTCTTTAATTTTACTGAAATTGGATGTGGTCCCTTTAAGACCTGTTGCCCACTCATGGCAGCTTTGTTTTTTTTTTGTTTGTTTTTTTTTTATTTGTGCACAGAGCCTCTATGGAACATATGTTGCCTCAGGTTGCACTTAGAAGGCTGTGGGTGGTTTCATTGTGTCTTATGAGGTGCACTAGCTAGCAACACCTCTGTGGGGACCCCTTCTGAGTTTGATCCCCCAATTTCTTGCCCCACCAAAAACACTGGGCTGCCATTGGCAGATGCCGTGACCCTTAAAGGAATAGTAATACTTAAGAATTACTAATCCCTATAGGAAAGTACTACTAAAAAAAAACATATTGCCCCCAGTGTAATCTCTCAAACCTTTATGGTTTGAGAGATGATTGCTTTTAAAGTTGCCCTCTCCCTCCCCCTTCCCCGAAGTCAGCATGCTAGCTGACTGAAGGGAAATCCAGTCATAGATCATCAGGCGGCTCTGCAGCAGAGCCGCAATCACGTTAATTAAAAAAAAAACCTTTCACTAAAATGGTCTTCTACGTGCGCTTGCAAACCAAGCACACGTAGAAGACCATGTCAGTGACAGTTTTCTTTTTTAGGAAGGCGATCCGGCTGTGCTGGAGAGCCACCTGAAAGTCGTACAACTTTCTTCCCTTCAGTCAGCTAGCATGCTGACTATGGGGAAGGGGGAGGGAGAGGGCAACTTTAGAAGTGATCATCTCTCAAACCATAAAGGTTTGAGAGATGACACTGGGGGCAATATGTTTTTTTTTTAGTAGTACTTTGCTATAGGGATTAGTAATACTTAAGTATTACTATCCCTTTAAGGTTCAGACAGATAAATGCCTGGACTTCTTTCTGAGAGCAAATTTTAAGCTACTCATGCTACCGTATTTAAAAAATTATCACCTAGGTAACTAGGACTATGGCTATCTAGGGTGATCGGCTCTTGGATACCATCCAAGGGGATGCTGTTAATGATAACCTGTTGGTGTTTCTCTCCGAGGTCTTTGAAGCTACTACTTATATTGCTGAAGTGTCCTTTGATGCCGCTAGATTTTCTGTCAAGACCTTGGCCTTTCCTGTCCCCACGTGAAATCATTTGTGAGTTAAGATCTGGTCATTCTCCATTCCAGGGCCAAACAATTGTTTGTCTACAAAAGGGAGGGAAACCAGAGGATTTCCCTCCCTTTTGTAAGCAAACAATTGTTTGACCCTGATATGAAGACTGTTATGAACCATTCCACTGGGGTCAAGTGCACTTCATTACCTCCGATCACACCTTCTTTTCAAGGAAGATGTGTGGTTTTCGTTACCCCTGCCAGCTTGGATACATGCCTAGGACACTACATCCCTTGGTAGCACAGTTGTGTCCTCCCCCAAAACCCAACCATGCTTGGGCAAGCAAAAACTGCCCAGTGTTCTAGATTTGCTGGTAATTAGCCTTACTCTTCAGGTGTCCCCTGTACTTGTTCAGTCCAACAATGTGACGTTGGAAGCTTACATCAACTTACCAAAAGGGACCAGAAGTGCAACAGTCTGAGCTGAAGTTCAGGGGATTATACTGTGGGCCAAGGCCCATCTGCCAGCCTTTTCAGCATTTCACATTTCAGGGGAAAAATGTAGTGACAGACTTACACAATCACCAGAGCCTGGATCCCAGAAATTGGGAGCTCGGTCAGAAAGTGATCAGCTTGATTGTCCACCATTGGTCTCCTGTCAGTGGATCTTTTGGCCTCTAGTCTAAACCACAAGGATCCTGGATTCTTCTCCAGGTCCCAGGATCCTTTGGCTCACACTGTGGATGCCTTTACCATCACTTTTGTATTTTCCTTTGTCATAGGTTTCATCTAACTACCCTAATTTCCAAGGTGCCGAGGAAAGTCAGGATGTAGAGAGATCATGTAATCCTGATTGCTTCTTTCTGTTCTCATTAGTCATATTTTTTGGATCTTCTCACTGTCTGTGCTGGAGCCTTTTTTGTCTTTCCTTACACCCAGCCTTCTGATCAAGGCCCGTTATGCCATCACTCAGGTGGAGAAGCTTACTTTGATGGCTTGGCCCCTGAGGTAAGTATCGTGAAGAAAAAGCATTTTTCTGACTGTTCTACTCTGTTTAAGTCTAGAAAGCCATTTTTCCAAGGACTATCGTAGGGTTTGTTCCGTCTTCCATAAGTGGCGTGTTGGCCGATGTTTTCTTGCACTGCCTTTTTGGCTTCAGGTACTTTTGGCTTAAGCCTACCCTGTCTTTCAGGATTCCACATTTCCATGGGATTTGAACCTGGTATTGTTAATTCTTCAGGAGCCCTTTTAAACCTCCATTTTCAGTTTCTCTGCATTTTATGTTGTTTAAGACAGTGTTTATTCTGTCTATTGTGATTGTTTAGCAGGTAGCTGAACTTCAAGGGTTGTCTTGTAAACGTCCCGACCAGGAAATTGTTCTTCCTTCCTACTATCTGGCTCCCTCTAATAGAAAGGAACAGGAACTTCATCTCTGATAAGATGCTTCAAGTACTGTATTCATCACATACAGCCTTTTCGGAAATCTGATTCAATTTTTTGACATTCTTGAGGGCCAGCATGCAGCCAGGCTGTGTCTAAGGTTACTATTTCCTGGGACAAGGTGACCATTCTCCATCTAAAGTTCACCCTCCCTCCCCTTTCATAGACTTCAGCGCTGTAGCTGAGAGAAGCAGATTATGGTCTCGGGACCGTCCTGCGGCTCTTCAGCAGAGCCAAAATAGCGTGCTATAGAAATAAATACTTCGTTGGAATGATCTACAAAGTGTGCCTGGTTTGTAAGCACACTTTGTAGACCGTGCCAGTGAAGTATTTATTTCTATATTGCGCTATTTCGGCTGCCGAAGAGCTGCAGGATGGTCCTGTGACCAGAATCTGCTTCTCTCAGCTAGAGGGCAGACTTCTGTGAAACGGCAGGGAGGGGGGAACTTTAGATGCTTCAATCTCTCAATCTATAAAGATTTGAGAAATGGGACATGGCTCTTTGTACTAATATTTTTGTATAAATTTGTTTATTGAAGAATTTCCACAATTACATACAAGTATGTAGGACAAATTGGGGTACACATCATACAATCGCATAAAAGAGAATTAACAGCCACTTAAATCAAGAACATTCAAGTGTGAGAATAACAGATCATAACTGAGTAAAACTAAATAACACCCCAGAAGTATCATATACAATAGGAAATCCAAATTACTTAACATAATTAGAGAGAGAGAGGAAAAGAAGGAAAGAAAAGGGAAAGATAGAAAAGGAGATTAAGAGAGGAGGGGGGGACAAAAATCAGCTATTGAATAGAGGACTGGGCACGGACCAAAGACTCCGCGATATGCATTAAGGTGTGGGAATCAAGGCTACTGAATGTCAAGAGCCAAAAGGTTGGACAGCCAAGCATTGAAACGAGAACAGTCAAGGGATTGTCTCTTCCAGGCAATTTTCATGAAAAGAATCTGGTCTATCACCCTCTTATACCAAGCGCTCAAAGGAGGGGGGACATCCGACTTCCAATAAAGGGGGATCATAGCTTTTGACGCATTAAGCATGGTATATAGAAATAATTTTTGCGGTTTAGGCACTGTGGGGAGATCTTTAAACAGTAATATATGCCAAGGGTCTGGAGGCAGAGAAATCCCCAAGCATTTATCAATAAGCAACAAGCAAGAGTTCCAAAATCCCATTATCATAGGGCACGTCCACCAGATGTGTAATATAGTGTCTGGGTGCGATTTGCATCTCCACCACTTGTTGGAGATGTTAGAGTCAAAACTATGAAGCCTGTGAGGGGTGTAGTACCACCTGAAAAGGAACTTAAAGTTTGTGTCCAACACTTGTGCGGAAATAGATGATTTCTGGGTACAACGCCACAACCTCCTCCAATCCTCAAGATCTATCTGGCCGCCCAATTCCATCTCCCACGCCTTAGCGTACTTAGGTTTAGTAGAACGATCCACGTTTAAGAGGATTTGATATATAGAGCCAAGAAATTTATTATTTCTGGAACGATCCATAAGAAGGTTTTCAAATGGAGACAGAGATTTGTTGAGTTTGACACCTAACTGCCGGGAAGACAGTAATCCCTTAATCCTGATATAGTTCCATACTTTACGAGGAGGCAGATTTAGGTGTGTTCGTAAGGTAGGGAAATCCTTGATGATTCCGTTAACACTGACATCAGATATACGAAGATCTAGGGATCTCGTCCAATTTGGGAACTGAGATTTTGGTAGTGTGTACAATGAGGTACGTTCCATAAATAGTGGGGCACAGGGGGAGGGGAAATGGACTAGGTGAGTAGCTTCGGGAGAAGTAGACCAGCATGATAGAATGTTCCGCACAATTGGGTTGAAGGAACGAAGAGGAGCTCTTGCCCACCCTAGGAAGGAGAGATTCTTCCAACAGATCGGGTGGAGAGGCGTAAGTACGTTCAATGTAGACCCACCGTTTGTGAGGACCATTAACGTTCCAGTCCGGTATGGAAGCTAAAATGGTGGCAAGGTAATATCTTCTAATATCAGGTAAGCCAATGCCCCCGTTTGTAAAAGTCCTATGAAGTGTGCGATGTCCGATTCTAGGACGTCTAGAGCCCCACAAAAAGGAAGAAAGAAGTCTGGAGACTTCCGACCAGTACTGCCTTGGAATCCGGACCGGAAGAGTCTGAAAAAGATACAACCTCGGAGGAATGCACATTTTGATTACATTTAACTTCCCTATCCAGGAGATAAATAGAGGCTTCCAGTTGGAGAGATCTTTTCTAAGAGACTGGAGAAGTTGAGGATAATTCCTCAAGAAAATTTGAGAGAGGGAAGGAGTTAACACTACCCCCAAATAATCCAGAGATGTCGTGGACCAGTGGAGGGGGAAGTTAGCCCTCAAATTTCCCAAGTGGGTCTCCGAGAGATTGAGGGCAAGAGCATTTGATTTGGAGACATTCATTTTAAAGTTCGAGACCGTAGAGAATCTGTGAAGTTCAGCCAGGAAAGCGGGTACCACCGTCTCTGGGTCTACAGTGGAGAGAAGGATGTCCTCTGCAAATAATGATAATTTGATTGGAGAAGGAAGAGAAGGCAACACAATACCCTCAATTTGGGAATTACTGCGTATGTGTTGGGCTAAAGCCTCCATAGTTAGGACAAATAGCAGAGGGGATAGAGGACACCCCTGGCGAGTGCCATTAGTGATAGAGAAGGAATCAGAAAGAAGACCATTTACTTTAACCTTGGCTGAGGGGTTAATATATAGTGCTCGTATATAAGCTAGGAATTTTGGGCCAAATCCAAAATAATGTAAAGTTCTACACATAAAATGGCAATCAACCTTATCGAAGGCCTTCTCGGCATCGACTGTCAATAGAACCGCGGGTAGTTTATTAGATTCAAGGCGATGGATGATGTGTAACAATTTACGAGTGTTGTCGCGAGCTTCCCGTTTTGGGGTGAAACCAGTTTGGTCTAAACGGAGTAAGTCCGGTAAAAAATGCTTTAACCGGTTGGCCAGGATCTTGGCGTAGATTTTTAGATCTTGGTTCAACAAGGAAATTGGGCGGTAGTTTTGACAGAGTTGTGGATCTTTACCTGGTTTAGGCAGGACAGTAATGTGTGCTTCCATCATAGTTGGGTGTGAGGAAATCGAGGTAGGCAAAGACTCGAGGGCTCTAGTGAGAATTGGAGTTAGTAGGTCATCAAAGGTTTTATAATAGGCCTGAGAGAATCCATCTGGACCTGGACTCTTACCTGATGGTAGTGACCGTATAGTTTCCAATACTTCCTGTTCCGTAATAGGAGATTCCAAGGATTCTGAGTCCTCCCTACTAAGAGTCTTGAGAGAGGCCTGTCTAAGGTATTGATCCACCAACTGGGGGTGATCTAATGGATGTGGGGACTGAGCTGCAATATTGTACAACGTGGAGTAGAAGGATCTAAAGGAGGCTGCAATATCTGAAGAAGAGTGAACCAAAGACCCTCCAGGTGATTTGACAGAAGGTACGTAATGAGATTGGAGACACGTTCTCAGTTGCCGTGCCAGCAAGCGTCCTGGTTTGTTGCCATGTTCAAAGTTCTTCTGCCGAGCCTTAAAAAAAGTACGTTCAACCTTCTCCTGTAGAAGAAGAGTAAGTTTAGATCGAAGAGATGACAATTGACGAAGGGAGGCCACGACTTGCAATGCTTTATGAGCTGCCTCTATAGATTGAATTTCCTGGAGTAAAGAATTAATTTCCTGCATCGCAAGTTTCTTCCTGGTGGAAGCAAGTTTTATAATTTCCCCACGCATTACACATTTGTGAGCCTCCCATATGTTCAGAGGAGAAACATCCACTGTGCAGTTTTCAGCGATATATCGATTCAATGATCCGGAAAGTTGAGCCACCGACTCCGGGTGTTGAAGTAAAAACTCGTCTAGTCTCCATAAGGAGAAAGGTTTGGAAGGTGAGATTTTACGAAGGAGTAGTGTAACGGGGGTGTGGTCCGACCAAGTGATATTGTCGATTGTGGCTTCCAGCAATGAAGAAATGTGAGCATGGTTATTGAATAAGTAGTCAATCCTAGAGTATTGATCATGCGAGTGGGAGTAAAATGAGTAATCACGCGTCGTTGGATGTAGGAGACGCCATGTATCAACTAATTGAAAGGAATGGAGAGCTTTAATTACACAGCGAATTGCGGATTGGGCATATGAAGAGGATCCAGAAGAGCAATCAAGTGATGGATGTACTAATATTTTTAATGTCTAAAGCATTAAAATCTGTTATAAACTAGCATTACTATGCCTTTAATGGTATGTTCAGTAAAATCAGGGGAGGTCTGTCAGGGGGGCAGTTTCCCCTTGGGCTGTCATATGTCTGGGCTGGTGGGCCACCATCTAACTCAATCTCCCACTTGCTTCTGTAAATGGAGCTACACTAGTGATATCACATAGCTTGCAATTGAAATGGTGCTACACAAATCATATGGAGCTACACTACTAGCATAACTCATTTCCCTTGCAAGCTCTTTGGTATCCATGGTGTACACCCATTTCAGTTGTAAGCTAAGTGGTATCAGATGCCACACTTTACAACATCAATGCCAATTTTAAAATTAAAAAAACGGATTGGAGTGGAATAGTGGGCTGGAGCGATAGTAGAAATGGGCCACTTGATTGTATTTGCCCCCCAGGCCACAAGTTACCAGCCCTCCTCTGACTAAAATGCTCTTCTGTCTCTTTCTGTGAATAAAAAGCCACTTTATTTTGATCAGAAATTGGGGAAATTTGCCTTTATCATTACATTAATTTTCATTCTATATTTTATTTATTATTTTGTAGACCAGAAATCTGATGGGCACAACTTTATATATATAAAAAATGTATCTCTGCCATGCTGGTTGTCACCAATTTGACAGCCCCGGTCCTTATGATTATGGAGTTTTTTTGCGAGGTGTGGTAAAAACTTGATTTGTATCATAAAGTGGGTGGGGCTTAACCAGGATCGCTCTGGAAAGTGGGCAGAACAGGGTGGGAAGGAAGAGAATTGGACAGAGTTACTCAGGAAACTCACAACTCCCTGAGAATCAGCCTCTGACCCTGGAGCCCCAATAATTAATGGGGTAGACCCAGAGAGTTCCCAGGTATGTCAGTAAGCTATATGACAATCGAACTGCACAATAGGCGACAATGAAAATTCCTAATAATTTAAATCAGAGTTTAACCCCTTGAATTCTAGAAAGGTACCCATAGCATTCCTAAGCATTGCTTTGATGACCTCTTTAGCATTCAATGCTTTAAAGTAGAACTATCATGTAGATATAATTGACCCCCAATTAATTGTTAGGATAGAGGTAATCATGGAAATAGTGTTATAATGTTTAAGTGCCGGCATTATTTGAAATCATAAGTTCACATGAAACTCACCTCAACACAACAGCACAGACATTGTCACGAAGAGGGATCTGTGCTCCTGTTCTGTCCGTCCCTGTCTGTACCGTGAGGTACAATTCAACTCCTCCTTTGGCAGATAACCTATCAGTGAAGAGACAGGGACGCAAGAGCACAGATCCCTTTTCGAGAAGATGTCTGCTGTCGTGTTGAGGTGAGTTTCATATGATTATGATTCCAAATAATGCCGGTACTTAAAGGGATAGTAATCCTTAAAATGTAAAAAAAAATATGTTGTAGGGTTTATCCCCCCTGAGTAAAACAAGAGTACTCCCATTGCTGAAAGGTGTTTCATTCAAAAGTTATTAATTTTCAAAGTTGAATTTTTTTAGATGCAATATCACAGTGGCCTGAAATTGTACAGTGGCGCTGTTGCTACACCATCCTATGGAGATTTATGGTCCCGGGACCAGAGCTGTCCATAGGATCGTGTAGCAACAGCGCCACTGTACAATTTCAGGCCACAGTGATATTGTCCCTAAAAAATTCAACTTTGAAAATGAATAACTTTTGAATGAAACACCTTTCAGCAGTGGGAGTACTCTTGTTTTACTCAACATATTTTTTTTTACATTTTAAGTATTACTATCCCTTTAATAAACATTATAAAAAACACTATTTCCATGATTACTGCTGTCTAACATTTAATTGATAGTTCTGCTTTAAAGGCTCCATTTAACCCTTTTGAGAGCCAGATGTATCCATTGTGTTGCAACGCAATGGCTTTGATTTCTCCGTGGCACTCAGAGTTAAATCAGTGGAAATTCTGGAAATGTTTATTTCTCCCCTGTGGTGCAGTTGGTTTGCTCCAGAATTGCACCTATTAAGCTTATTGAATATGGCCCTTTATGGGGTAGGTGGAAATGTGGAAAAAAAATAAAATAAAAGCCGGAGTTAAAATTGTAAAGATGTGTGATTATCTTCCCACGCTGGTAAATTACACCCACCCACTCATGCTGTGCTTATTTTTGTTCTGCTTGCTCAATACTACAAGCCTTTTTTTTACTGACTCCAATATTAAAATTGGCTGTGAAAACACAATAATATAAATCTGCTAAGGTACCGCTATACATCCAAATTAAGCTTGCTTATGTATTAACCCAGCCACCTTGTTTTTGAAAACCGTCCATTTTTAGACTGTATCGATTCAATGAAAAGAAAAAAGAAAGAAAAACATCTCCATTCCAATGTTTCTTGTCTTTTTTTTTTTTTTCTTTTTTTCTCCTCTCTGCTTTTTTAATAGCTGAAAACTACCAAATTAAATAGGTGGCTCACAAATAAAGGCGCTGCTTTCTTTGCTTTATGTACTGGACTGTGATGTTTTTTCCCCCTCCTGCAAATTAGAGGGCAGATTCATGCAGTTACTTTGACTGTACTTTGACAAACAAAACAAAATCTATAAGGGATTTATAAGGTTGGTAAAGAAAAAAAAATCCATAAAAGCAAACTACCCTTTTTTATGTGTGATGTAGGGTGAATACTCACATGCCCTGTGGAATCATTTCTGCCAATTTGAGGATGCTATTTTCAAACCCTTTTATCTTTGTTCCGTATTTTTTATATCTGGGACAAATGTGCCAATTTTCATGTGCAATTTTTCTTCTAGTTGTGTTTTAGATGTTCTCAGTTCTACTTTAACACTTTTTAAATATATACCACATCCACAGTTAGCAGAATTTGCATTATGTGTCATTATGTGTGACTATTTGCATTTAAAAGGGGAAAAAACTGTAAAAAAAAAAAACAAAAGACACTAGACAGATTCTAGATACACACTGCAAATAACAGCACACTTAAAGGGATAGTAATACTTAAAATGTAAAAAAAAAATATATGTTGTAGGGTTTATCCCCCTGAGTAAAACAAGAGTACTCCCAATGCTGAAAGGTGTTGCATTCAAAAGTTATTAATTTTCAAAAGTTGAATTTTTTAGGTGCAATATCATAGTGGCCTGAAATTGTACAGTGGCGCTGTTGCTACACCATCCTATGGAAATTTATGGTCCCGGAACCAGAGCTGTCCATAGGATCATGTAGCAACAGCGCCACTGTACAATTTCAGGCCAGGATTTATAGAATATGCTCTCATTGGCCAGAGAGCACTCCAACTTACAAGAGAGGCTGGATCTAGATGCAATGTGGGAGGGGGGGCAGAGGAAGAGTGACAGACTGCCGTGCAGAGCTGTACCCACAGTCTGTCTGGAAG
The DNA here is from genome assembly GCA_037306005.1 of Rhinophrynus dorsalis. Classification (NCBI taxonomy): domain Eukaryota; kingdom Metazoa; phylum Chordata; class Amphibia; order Anura; family Rhinophrynidae; genus Rhinophrynus; species Rhinophrynus dorsalis. The sequence continues at coordinate 142,846,308 of CM074725.1, read as the reverse complement.
GAAGGCACAGGATCACGTTTAAATGTTTAATTTCGGCAAAACAACATATTTTTTTTTAATGACAATACTATTCCATCCAGTCTCTCTATAAAGTTTTTAGCCAAAGTTGTATAGGGGTGATAGTTCCCCTTTTATGACATGCCTTAACTGGCATCATCTATAAATCTAAATAACTCTCAACATATAAGTGATTTTGCTTTTAAGTGACAGTGTCTCTTTAATTAACACCTTAAAGGGATAGTAATACTTAAAATGTAAAAAAAAAAAAAAAATGTTGTAGGGTTTATCCCCCTGAGTAAAACAAGAGTACTCCCTCTGTTGAAAGGTGTTTCATTCAAAAGTTATTAATTTTCAAAGCTGAATTTTTTTAGGTGCAATATGACAGTGGCCTGAAATTGTACAGTGGCGCTGTTGCTACACCATCCTATGGAGATTTATGATCCTGGGACCAGAGCTGTCCATTGGATCGTGTAGCAACAGCGCCACTGTACAATTTCAGGCCACAGTGATATTGCCCCTAAAAAATTCAACTTTGAAAATTAATAACTTTTGAATGAAACACCTTTCAGCAGTGGGAGTACCCTTGTTTTACTCAGGGGGATAAACCCTACAACATATTTTAAGTATTACTATCCCTTTAACGACCCTTGACATGCCAGGACCGGTACTTAAGGACGTGGCACGTCATGGAATTCTGGGATGGCAGCACGGCTGTACGCCACTCTGCCATCCCAGAATCCAAAAAGCTGTGTGGTCCTTAACGGCCACCCGCGCACCAGATTGGCCGGTCGTTAAGGGGTTACCTCCATATGCTGAATGATTTTCGAATCCTTCTCTGACTCATAGGGTCTTCTGTTCGCAAAAATAATTGAATCCCATTAATTTATATGTGGAATTTTAACCCCTGGAATGCTAGAGAGGCCTCCAACACAATGCATAGTGATGTGTTGGAGATTTGATTATCATTCACAGTTTTAACCCCTTGAATGCAAGAGATGTATGCAACACATTGATAAGCAATGCGTTTCTTACCCCTCTGGCACTCAAATGGTTAAAAGCCCCAGTTAATTCCATGGGAAGCTAGGACATTTTCATTTCTCTCCTACTGTGTATTTTGTATGCCCCAGAATTCCATTGCATTTCATTTAAACAATAGGATCAGAGGGCTTAAAGGGATAGTAATGTTAGTAAAAAAGTAGATTGCCAGGTCTTTATAGTAAATGTAATACATTGAACTATGTTTAGCAACTTTTTTGTAGTTCAAAAGGTATTGTAGATCGATTCCCCATCCCGTCCCTTCTGGCCGCCTCCCACTGAATCTGCAATCTGGTCCTGGGGGCCGGATGGACGCAGCGAGAGACAAACTTCAATAAGTAAGTATAAGGAAAACCCTGACCTCCTTGATGAAGGAAGGAAGGAAGGATATTCCTTTGCTTACTGAAGTTTGTCCCTCATTGTATCCGTCCGGACCAGACAGTGCAATGTGATGTGGCCAGAAGGGGAGGGAGGGGAGATCTTTCTACATTTAATACCTTTTAAAGTACAGAAAAGTACGTTTCTAAACATAACGAATGGGTTACATTTACTATAAAGCATACTCGGTGATCTACTTTATTGCTAACATTAATACCCCTTCAAGAGTAAATGGTGTTTTTATTCAATTTACTTTTTTGTACAAATGTACAAAGCTACATTGAGCAGGCCAGTTGCACGATACTGAACAAATAGAAATTCCCAAAATTCTCACTGATTTAAATGGGGCTTTAATGTTAGAGAGGTGGCCAGTGCATTCTGGAGCTTGGAAGCCCCACTTTACTTAAAGCGGAACTACCACCCGACAAAATCTTTAGCTTAACTAAGTCCTCATCTGGCGACTAGCTGCTTAGTAGCGCTAGTCACCAGAATAATTACCTTATTTAATAGATTTCTGCTCTCTTTCATCGGTGACAGGCAGGACGGAGCGCGGACATCTTGCCATTGTGCCAAATGGCTCCTAGCAACACAGTGCAAGCGTGCGGACATCACAATGGCAAGATGTCCACGCTCCGTCCTGCCTGTCACCCATGGAAGAGAGCAGAAATCTATTAAGTAAGGTAATTATTCTGACAACTAGCGCTACTAAGCATCTAGTCACCAGATGGGGACTTAGTTAAGCTAAAGATTTTGTCGGGTGGTAGTTACGCTTTAAATGACAATTTTTATTTTTTGAAAACCATTATACATTTGAAGTCATATAGAAGAAAAAAATCCTGTCCTACTTCATATAAATTACTAAATGCGAACTCCTGTGTATAGTATACATTATCACCCAAACATTAGCTCAATTATTTTAAGATGAGATTTGGTTGCATAGTTTGACCACAGTATGTTTGTGTGCCAGAGATCAATGCATTGTATAACTCTCTGGCATGCAAGGGGTTAAGCTTGCCTGCAACACCAAGGTGTCTCATTTTTGGCAAGTCCTATCTATTATGCACTACCATATCATATGTCTTACAAAAATGTCTTATATTGAAAACTGTGTAAAGCCCTCATAGCTTAACTGTGTGCCGGCACTTTTTCCCTGACATGTCTTCTCATTCTAGCGGCTTTTTCAGATATCTCGGTAAATTTTATGATTATAAATTACAATAATTGTATAAATGGCTTGTGTTAAATGCAGTCTTGCATTTGCACAATTACTGATCACTGCAGGAGAGGTTTTCAAAGGCATACTACATGACATTATTTTAATGAGCTTTTCCTCCCTATGTTAACCTGCAATCACTCCAGTTCACTCGAGTAAATTAAAATGTTCCATGTTGGAAAGTTGTATTGTTATGGTTCCATGCAGTTAATGGTAGTTGGTAGGGTAGACTTCTATAAAAATGGGCTGTGGCCATATCCCAATATTTAGGTGCCAACCCACTCATTGTAGACAACCCCGTGAAAAGTCAGGTCACTTAAGCCATGAGAGCATTAGTTAGATTTAAACATATTCTGGCCAAATTTTGAAACAAAACCTCATAGTAAAATAAATGAATAATATGTAGGTAGTAAATCAAGTGATAAACAATGTTCACATGTAAATAATTTACATGACATAGTGCACGGTTGCCTTTTGTTTGTGTTGTGAAGGGTCCGCTCAGTCCTTGTTGTATTTTGCACTTGGATTCCGTTTTTGTATATATATGTACATTGTGGTGTTCTATCACTGATTTTTTTTTTTCCTTTAATTTAAAAACGACTCCCATAAATTAATGGATTAATCACTAACCCTTCCACTAATGACTTTTGCTAGCAATTACATTTTTTGCAAAGGTCAGCTTTAAAGTCAATCTAATTTCTCATACACCCTTTTCTTTTCCTGCCAGGCACTTAATATTTTCATGGTATGGTTTTATGAGCTTCCATAGAAAATCATTTATTTCTTTTTCCAGTGCAGTGTTTAGAATTCTCAGGTCTGTATGTGCAAAGAAAGGGGGAGCAATTCTGGGGTAAACCAACTGTGCCACAATGAATAAATAAAATAATTTCCAAATCTCCATAGATTTTAAAGGGTAAATACCACCCCACAATAATTTAACCTGAAATCAGTCTTCATCTGGCGACTAGCTGCTTAGTAGTGCTAGTCGCCAGCAATATTACCCGGTTCCAAAGATTTTTGCGTTTTTCTGACGGTCACAGGAGCAGGAAGCACAGACATCTCGTCACAGTGATGTCCATGCACCTGCGCTGTCAGTCCCTTTTGGAGCCAAGTAGTGGAGCCAAGTGACTCCAAAAGGGACTGACAGCGCAGGTGCATGGACGTCACTGTGACGAGATGTCTATGCTTCCTGCTCCTGTGACCGTCAGAAAAACGCAAAAATCTTTGGAACTGGGTAATATTGCTGGCGACTAGCGCTACTAAGCAGCTAGTCGCCAGATGAAGACTGATTTCAGGTTAAGTTATTGCGGGGTGGTAGTTCCCCTTTAATGCTAGAGGGGTCAACCAAACTGGTATTTGCAGTAAAGCTTACCCTCAGACCCTACAATCTATAGAACTGAACCATAAAATTTAGAGGGCAGATATAGACTGGGTCATAATACTTGCAATCACAAGGCAGACAATAGTTTATAATCAATAGAATAAACATGACCTCTTGGTATGAAAGAGGGTACACTCCTGTATCTGTCTACTTATAATCCCCACTCAGAGGCCTATCTTTGAGATTAGCTAATGGAAGCAGTAACATCAGTCATAATACAGGAAGACCATTATTGGCATGCATTACAAATGTTTGGCTAATGATATTTTCTGATGACAAAGATAAGTTCTAATATTTTGCAAAAATAATTAGCTTAACCAAAGTTCTAAAACTGCCTTAATGATTGTTCTTCTGATACATTAGTATTTGTTTAGTTTTATGTCCCTTCCAAATTGCTGCATTCACTGCAGTTAGGTAAGACAAACTCTCTCGCTGCCAGACTAACTGATCTAGAGTTGAAGTCAGAGTTCAGTTTCACACAGACAACTGGTATATCTTCCTTACAAAGTAGCTTTTATCACATTATAGTCCTGCTTTTACTCTTACAAATAAGAGATGAATAGGAAGTAGTGCAGAGCTGATCTCCAAGAACCACTGCCAAAAGTTAGTTCCAGGGAGGGCTCGGCAGTTGAAATTTTCAAGAAACCCCATGGCAATATTTGTCTTTCATGTGAATTTCAAATGGTAGGCTGAAACAGCTGAATTTTAGAGAGAAGCTAAATGTTTATATTACTGGAATACCAGTACAGCAGAAATAACTGTTAACATGGTTCAAGGCAAGATCCAGCCACATTAACATGGATACATCACATTTATGTACAATCCTTATCCATTCAGTCATATGTATTGGTAACTTTGTATTTATGATACTATAGTCTTTATGTAGGTAGGCAAAGAGGATCAATTCAGGTGCTAACCAACTAGTCTGTTGGGGGCAAATAAACATAAAAAAATGTCTGATTTAAATGGGACTTTTAAGTCCCATTTAAATAATTTGAAATATTTGAGTCTTATAATGCTAATGGTTTGTTCCAGAGTTGCCGTTTTAGAAGACCCATTGCATTTTCTAGGTTTTCAAAATGTATGCTGAGTTTATGAAACATTGGGGAATATTTCTTAAATCAAAAAGTGCTGGATTTTCTATTAGGTAGATTAGGCAGCTGTCTAGAGCAATGGTTCTCAAGGTGATGTAGCCATTTTGTATGCCCTGGAGGCCTGAGAAAAAATGTGAATATAGAGCTTAAGATGTATATTTATGGAGATTGTTATAGACAACATGCTAGATTTTCTCATTCTGTTTGTGAGAGGGAAATAGAAATATTGTACAAAAATAAGGGAAACTAGAAATCCCAAAGGAAAGAGAGCCCATAAATGAGGCACACACTCCACATCAAGAAACAATATACAAGAAAATAGTTTTAATAGTTATAATAATGTTTCACAAAAACAGCAGCTCCAATTAATCTTCATAGTATTTGGGCCATAGAGAGTGTTATTTCAATACTGTCAGAGTTGTAGTTCAAGAGTAATTGAAGGATAAAGTTTCCCCCACCCACCCCTTTTACCTAGTGTAAGCCATCTCTTCTCAGATGTGGAATCTGGTTGTAAGGCCAGACAGATAACAGCAGAGGACAATCTTCTTTGTATGAAAACCATGAAAGCCCTGACCCACTTGACAAGTTTTTCAGGTTTTTCCCTTATTTTAATGGAAAATTGTCCCTCTCTGCAATCTACCTGGGCACCTCCCTTCTGCTCTGGCTGAGCAGTGTTACATTAGTAAAAGGGGCGGGAGGGGGATACTTTGTTATTGAATTACTCTTGAACTACAGCTCTGACAGTATTGAAATAACACTCTCCAAGGCCCAAATACTGTGATGATTAATTAGAGCTGATTTTATTATGAAACAATACTATCCCTTTAAGTATCAAAAACAAAATATCAAAAGAACACTTATACATACAGTGACTCAATAAAAACATTTAAAAACACACAGATGTCTGTGTGTGACAATATTGTAGCAGAATAATAGATATAAGTGTATATCAAAAATATATATACTGAACCTAAGTAGTACATATAGAGTTATATGATAAGTGGTGTAATGTCACACTGGGCTAAATCAAAATACAAGCAAAAAACGTCTGTGCAGAACCAAAAATAATAACACACTGCCAAATAAACCTCAAAGAATCTATCAAACAATATAAATCAAATCAAAACTACTGTGTAATAAATAAGGCAGAAATGCAGAAGAACCCCACAACGTAAAATAGCAACTTATGATATGAATCAGCCACAGCAGGGTGACACTGAAGATGCTACAAAGCACCCATCAGATGCAGCATCCCAACGCATATCGCCAAAGCCGATGTTTGTGTTTTTAAATGTTCTTATTGAGTCACTGTATTTATATGTGTCCTTCTGATATTTTGTTTTTGAGACTTAAAACTATTTTCTTATGTAGTGTTTCTCATTTATGGGCTTTCTTTCTAGTTTCCCCAATTTTTTTGCTATATAGTTTCATAGTCCCAGAGAGCACCAGACTAAGCAGTCATTATTTATTCCCATCATGTCATTTAAAGTTTGTGCTAGCCCATCCTTTTGTATTATAGGAAATAGAAATATGACCCTAAATCTATTTGAACAGTTACTCAAGTTTTGTTGTTTTGGATCTGTAGTCCAGCACACTGTAGTTAAAATGAAACAATGACTAAAAGGATAAAGTGCAGACTGGTACAACCATCTACAGTTTCTGTTTGTTTTTGGGTACTTTTCTCTTCAGTCATGTCTTCAACAAATGAAATGCATGCTCCTTAGGATTCAGGGCAGGTGATTGACTTTTCCGTCAAGACACTGCCATGATTTGGTCCTGAGAAATCCTTAGCTGCTTTAGCAGTATGTTTGGGGTCATTGTCATGCTGCAGGGTGAAGAGTCAATGAGTTTTGCTGCATTTGGATGGATCTGAGCAAATAAGATGTTTCTGTACCCTTTAGAATTCAGCCTGCTGCTATTGTCAGCATTCAACTCCTCAATAAAGACGAGTGAGCCAGTTCTAGTGGCAGCCATACAAACCCAAGCCATAACACTACCTCCACCATATGTCATAGATGAGGTGGTATGTGTTCATTTTATGTCTCCACACTTTCCATCACTCTGGGGCAGGTTAATCTTTGTCTCATCTCTCCATAAGACTTTGTTTCAGAATGCTACAGGTTTTCTATTTAGTTTTTAGCAAACTGTAACCTGATCTTTCTGTTATTGGGACTTACTAGAGGTTTGCATCTTGTGGTTATGCTGGAGTAGTCTTCTCTTTATGGCACTCTTAGACACTTTCATGCCTACATCTGGGAGATTGTTCATGATATGTTCAACAGTTGAAAGAAGAAGGTTTTTTCTTCAAAATTGCAAGCATTCTTCGATCAGCCGTTATGTTGGTCTTCCATGGTCTACCAGGTCATTAGCTATTGCTAAGCTCACCTGTGTGTTCTTACTTCTTAGTATTGCACCACAGTTGATTTTGACAAACCTAATGTTTTGGCTGTGTCTCCCATAGATGTATTCCAGTGTTTTAGCCTCATGATGGCCTGTTCTACTGGCATTAATGCTACTTTAAGCCTCATGTTGAGAGACAACAACAACAGACTACAAATGCAAATTCCACACCTAAAATAACCTCTAGACCATGTGTTAGCTCTCCTGTGTATGAACTAATGATGCAACAACACACACCTGGCCAAGAAACAGCTGAGCGGCCAATTGGCCAATTATGTTTGGCCCCCTAAATAGAAGGAACTAATATATATATATATATATATATATATATATATATATATATATATATATATATATATATATATATATATATATATAAGAAAACAAACCTGCACTCATCTATGTAAAATAATGTGTACCCTGTAATGTGCATATATAATAGTTTAGTAAATATGTGACCTATAATGTGCATATATAAATAAATATTTCTGAGAAATATTATGTGGGTAAGATATTAAAACCAACTGATATTTTTCTGGACTATATGATGACCACCAATATTAGTAGGCACCAGTATGGATTTGTGAAGAATCAATTATGTCACGCTAATATACTTGCATTTTAAGAAAGGGAATGTGAATGTAGTAATTTGACAAGGGTATTGCTGTTGATGTAGTATACCTGGATTTTGCAAAAGCCTTTGATACCTGCCTCGATTTGGGAAGTGATAGATGTGCCTTAGTAGAGAACTGACTAAATGACAGATGACAGAGAGCTGCTCTAAATGGAATCTTTTCAAGTTGGTCTAAAGTTTTAAATGGGTGCCACAGGGTTCAGTCCTGTCCACAATATGTTTAATTTGTTTATTATTGATTTCAAAGTGGGTATTGGAAGCAATGTCTCAATCGTTGATGACAGTAAGCTATATGGAAATACATACAATGCAGGAAGTATTTTCTCTGCAAAAAAATTGGATAATCTGAATGAATGGGCAGAAAAGGGCAGATGAGGTTTCATATAGATGAATGTAAGGTTTTGCATTTGGGCTGTACAAACAAACATGCTGCTACATATACACTTAATGGTAAACTACTTGGGGAATCGTCATTAGAGAAAGACTTAGGAGTACTGGTAGACCACTGCAGTGTGCAGTGTCACTCAGCCTCTGCAAGAACCATTAGGGTACTATCCTGTGTAAAAATATTGATCAGAGATGTTCAACTATGCTTGTGAACCTGCAAAGATATGAAAACAGCTCACTAGAACTGTGTCCTATGCCCAGGGTGCAATCTCATTAGCTCACCCATACACAGACAGGAAATTTTCTGAAGCATATCATACTGCTCCTGCCCAAATGACACTCCAGTTACAAAATGCCAGACAATTCCTCTCTTTAACGAGAGAAACAGCTAACCCCAGATATACGTTTCAGCCTTATTGCAGCTGATACCCCTAGGCAACTGCGAGTAAGTGGTCCACATCTGGATTCCCCCATTGCACTTAGGGTGACCAACCCCAACAGCTAATTACATGTGTAAAAGTATAGGTCAGAGATGCTCAACTAGCCTTGTGAACCTACAAGGGTACGCAAACAGCTCGCTAGAACTGTGTTCTACTATCCTGTATAAAAAGAGTATAGATGCACGGGATGGGGATATAATTCTACTTCTATAGAAATCCTTGGTAAGGTCTCATCTAGGATATGGACTACAGGTGTGGGCACCCGTTCTTAAACATTTTTGCACTAGAAAATGTGCAACAAAATTCCTAAAGGGATTGGAAGATCGAGTCATAAAGAGAGACTAGATAAGCTTGCCTTGTTTGCATTAAAGGAGCAGTAAACCTTTTTTATGAAAAAATATATATTGTAGGGCTTTTCCTACTGAGTAAAATAAGGTTACTGCGGAGAGATTTATATTTCCAGATATATTACAGTTTAAACCCATGTATTTTTATATTAGCAGTGCCCTCTAGTGGTCAAATTCTAATTAGATTTCCTGTTAGATTCTAATGGAAAGTAAAGTCAGAAAAGTCAGCGATATACAGTTCTTCATAGAATGTGATAGAAACTGCCTGTCACTTCCTGTCAGTTAGAACTATCAGGAAGTAAACATAGTAAATTCACTTCCTGATTATTTAAACTGCTATAAAGTTTGAATAAAACATCTGATAGCGGTGGGAGTGACCTTGTTTTATTCAGCAGGAAATGCTCTATAAAATATGTGTTTTCATAAAAAAAAGTTTACTGCTCCTTTAAAGAAGAAACGTCTAAGTGGTTATATGTTTACCATTTACACAAATCATTGAGGTTATTAAAAAGGACTCTCCAATGAACTATTTACTCAAAGAGCTGAGCAAACAAGAGATAATCTATTAAAACTAGAGGAAGGGAGCTTTTGACTAAAACAAAGGCAGTATTTTTTACACTAAGGACAGTAAAGTTATATCATTACCTTATGATATGCTTGCCGATATGGTAATTGATTTAAAAATGTAATGGATACCTCTCTAGCTCAGAACACTATTGGGAATTATGACAGTATCAAAGCAGTTAGGATGTTGATCCAGGGAAATATCCAACTGCAATATGAAGTCAGGAAGGAATTTTTTTTTACCCGCTTTTTTTACCCACTTGAGGCTTAATTGGAAATTGCTTCAATGGGATATTTTGGATCAACAGGGGTGATATGGCATGGGCTGAACATGATGGATGCATAGATCTTTTTCAGTCTCATCAACTATGTAATGTGCTAAAGTACAGGACAAAACATTTCTGTTACTGTCCAAATACTTATAGATTGTCATGTGTATAGTCTTACCTTCAACAAATCCTTGACGAATAGCCTGTAACTTATTAGGGATGTCCTGTAAATTCCAGAATGTGTGTTAGGGTGTGTCTTGAGCATAAAATGATTGATAACCACTGGTCTAGATGGTTATGTTTCCAGGTGCACCTCCACTGAAGTAGTCACACCCATATGCTGAGTGGTAGCCAGAACAATCCTAAAAACCCTGCTCCTGTTGCCAGCTCCTGGTTTATAGTGTCTGTTTTAGTTACCAAATTACATGTTCTTTTACAGGCCATTATTTAAAATGTTGGATGCTAAAGGGTTCACCCACTCTCTGCTTTGGAAGTTACAGTTCAAAAACAGCTGAAGGACTACTGATCGCCCTTTCTTTTAACCCTGTCCTTTACGTAAAGTGAGAGTAATGATTTGTTTATTTATTGTAATGTGCTGTAACGTGTCAGAGTGTGACTGATGTCAGTTGCACTTTTTGACACTAACCAGTGCAATTAAATTCCCCCTCCTTACTCTTTCATTAATGTCCGTTTTAGCTTTGTTAGGGATATGATTACATGAATGAGCCATTGCCATGGCACCCTGTCTTTCGTTCACACACACATACACACCTTTATCTCTGTGTTAATATTTTAATACCCCTGTGCAAGATCTGAGCTTTAATCAGAGCACAGGAGACATTAAAACTACACACACAGACAAATGTCTCTATGCGAGTGCTCCTCTGGTTTGGTTTCCATGGTAACTGGTTAACTAACCATTAAAGCGGAACTTTCAGAGCAAACTGCATTCATTAAACGCATGGCGACTAGGTTGGAAATAGATGCCTTACCTTTAAAAAATAGCACAGCGTAAAGTAATCCATCCCATTTGGAAACTGGAATCTTGTTTGCGCTGTCAGTCTCAGTCTCAATTGATTAGCACTGCAGTGCACCATATGGTTACCGGAAGGGACTGACGGCGCAGGTGCGTTGACCACACTAACCTGCCTGTCAGTCTCCAAACTGGAAGGTTTACTTTACACTGTGCTATTTTTTAAAGGTAAGGCATCTATTTCCCAGCTAGTCGCCATGCGTTTAATGAATGCATGGCGAGTTAGTATGCTCTGAAAGTTCCGCTTTAAGCCATGTCTCAGGAGAACCAGTTGATTTCAGAGAAAGGTGAGAGAGTGGATCTTAAAGACCAAGGGCTTAGTCATCAAGCTAAAATGGTGCATTCAAGTTAATATTTGGTTGCTAAACTAACAAACTGATCAGTGTTCTACAAATGTATGCTCGAAGTTTGTCCATATTAAAATATCATTTGAAACTGAGAATGGGTTCATAATAAGTGGAGTGTGACCAAGGACAGTTTTTACATTTGTTTCAACTCTGAAATTTAGGATGTGGCATTTTGAGAGCATATACCAACCTGTCACAATGTTGCTGCTACTGTCATTGGTCCTATGTATAAAAGCAAACTAGAGAAGTTGTGTTCAGATCAACTGCGCAATTACTCAAATTCTCATTGATTTAAATAGGACTTCAAAAAATTGATGCACTTTTTGTATTCATAAGGCCCGCTGTGTTTTTGTTTTGTTTAATTTTTTGTCTTTTTTATTATTGGCATCTCTCTGACCACCGTGACTGAAACAAAGAGCATGAATCATATTGGGAAAGCCTAGATCTGAATCCTAAAGTTTAAATGTCTCCTTTAAATAAGTGGAAATATTAATTTGTTCTTCATTCTTTAGTTGTTTTGTTCTGCCATTTATCCAGTTTTCCTTATGTGTATACCGATTTATATCTGTATCCATTGTACTAAAACAAGACTGAAATGTCTTTAGAACAGTTTCCGATATGTCTGTCTTTCTAAGTTTGCTCAAGATAGTTTCCGATTCTAATCACTTTTATAAGGAACATTTTGAGACTTTGGGTGAAAAGCGCTAGGTTAAATTAGAACGATATTATTGGAAGTAGTATTTATTTTTACTTACGATTGTGCTTTATCCTTTCATACATGCAGTGTTGCCTTTTAATGGAAGAAAACCTAAAACAGTAACACTGTATGCCTCAATAAACACCTTCCCCATATAGTCAGAACTTCAGCTTGTCATGCTGCACAAGGAGCAAGGTGGGATTAATGGTCCATGGAACCCCTTCCCTTGCATTACTGGTACTCTGTACGTCAACACAACTTCTGATAATGGTAACAAGAGGGCAATTAAAGGAGCAGTAACCATTTTTTATGAAAAAATATATATGTAGGACTTTTCCCATTTAGTAAAACAAGGGTACTCTCACTGCTGAGAGATGCATTATTACAGTTTAAACCCATGTTTTTTTTTTCCATTAGCAGTGTCATCTAGTGGTAAAATTCCAGTTAGTTCTTATGTTAGATTCTAATGAAGAGGAATGTCTGTGACTTAGTTCTCCACAGAACGTGTTAGAAACTGCGGAGTCTCTTCCTGTCAGAACTATCAGGAAGTAAACACAGTAAATTCACTTCAATTTGAACTGTTATACATCCTATATAATAATTCACTAGAAAGTTTGTAACAACGCAGTCATGCGCAGTAGAGACTGCCCGTGACGAGGCTGATACAGAGTGGGGCGCTGGCACTGTATCAGCCGCGGCGTGGGCAGTCTCTACTGTTGTGTATGACTGCCCGTGACCGGCTGGCAGTGGCCCATGTAACGGGCTCTTCAACTAGTTTTGAACAACTAACAGCAGTGGGAGTGACCTTGTTTTACTCAGGAAGGCAAGCTCTATAACATAGAGGTTTTAGTAAAAAAAAAAAAATGTTTACAGCTCCTTTATTGAAGATGTTAGCCTGGACGTTACTGTGCCATTCTGTACTTGAAGTAAGGTGATTTAGAAGGGAATGGTCTCTGTGTTTCCTCGCAGATGGAGGGTGTGCAAGCGCTAAGCATGGCCTTAGATTTTTATCTTAACCCTCCATTCTCCCCTTTTGATAATGGTAATGACAGTCAAAACAATAGCAGGAACTGGGAAGGTGGTTTGAGATTAAAATGTATGATATTATCAGTGCTCACTGGGTCAAGGATGCAAGTGTCACTCTTTAGGAGGGACAGTCCCTCTTTTAGACCCAAATACCCCTGTCCCTCTTTCCCACCGATCAGCTTGTGTGGTGTGTATATAAGTGTGTCATACTGTTCTACAGCAATAATACTCACATTATTGTTTGTTTAAACTTCAGTATATGTGTTTATAAATTAGTCTGTGTACATAAAATACTTTGGCCTTATTATACGTCATTTATTAGGTTACACAAGGAGGTGTCAATAGGTCATGAAATAACCTAAAAATGCCCTGCTCACAAGCCACACACCCCAGCAACCCCCCCTAAAACATAAGTGTCCCTCTTTGGCAATTTGAAATGTTGGGAGGTATGAAGGAGCCAAGAGACATGGACCTTTCCTACTACCTTGCTCCTAGTTCATCTTGCCTAGTTTGTGTTCTAGCTTTCTGGGTAAGAAAATTATCGGGGCAAACAGCACTAGTGTTTCTGAACATGTATGCAAATATAAAGTGCTTTAAAGGGATAGTAATACTTAAAATCTAAAAAAAAATATGTTGTAGGGTTTATCCCCCTGAGTAAAACAAGAGTACTCCCACTGCTGAAAGGTGGTTCATTCAAAAGTTATTAATTTTCAAAGTTGATTTTTTTAGGTGCAATATCACAGTGGCCTGAAATTGTACAGTGGCGCTGTTGCTACACCATCCTATGGAGATTTATGGTCCCGGGACCAGAGCTGTCCATAGGATCGTGTAGCAACACCGCCACTGTACAATTTCAGGCCACTGTGATATTGCACCTAAAAAATTCAACTTTGAAAATTAATAACTTTTGAATGAAACACCTTTCAGCAGTGGGAGTACTCTTGTTTTACTCAGGGGGATAAACCCTACAACATATTTATTTTTTTTACATTTTAAATATTGCTATCCCTTTAAAATGCTTGTTTCATGCTGACACTGTCCCTTTAATCCTTAACCCTTTGAGTGCCAGAGGGGTAGGCAACGCATTGCAATGTGTTGCCCACCCCTCTGGCACTCAAAGGGTTAAGGACTTGAGTGTGCACAATACATTGCTTGGCACACACCTCTTGTTATTAAAGGGTTAATACACAAATTAAATACCTCATATTTGTTACTCTCCTAATTTATGCACATTCCCTATGTGTCCATCATATTTCAATGCAGTGCTTGATGTTCTAGGATTCCGTGCTGATAATTAATACGTTTATGCTGAGATTTGCTCCACCTTGATATATACTCTACTGTATTTGTTCAATTTATAAGAAACATACATTTCTTTATTATGTAGCTCATAAACCAGACTAATATATTGTCTTTTTATTTATACAACTGCACTCTGATATATTCCTTTGATGTTTCATTTGCAGCTTTCCGCCTCTTATAATATAAAAAAAAACAAAAAAAAAAAACAAATTTTTGCTGTGATTATGCAAACAAGCTGTCATACATACTGAAAATGCTACCCGTTAGGATAATGAAGCTCTTGAGTCTAAATGGGAAATTGTGATTTCTTTAATGAATTCACATCCATGGTTTGGCTATGGAATTTTAGTTATTGAACGCTAATTTACATCATGTGTAATTTCAGAACATGAGAGAATCTTTAACACATTGATCCCCTTAGGAGCAAAAGAGGTGTTATCTTTCATTTGAACCCAAGAGGTTAAAAGATCAGTAAAATATATGTATACTAGTTTAAAAGCCCTTGTACAAGGGCCACAGTGCCACCCAGCAGCCTCAGATGGTGCCCGGAGCATCTCTGCTCGCCAAGCGGTCCCAGGAAGGTGCGCAAAGAGGAATCCGGTCCAAATTCGGAGCGCCCCACTCCCTATCAGCCACGGTGCAGTCAGGCAGCTTGTACTGCGCATGACTGCAGCGCTGGCAGTCTCTACTGCGCATGACTGCAGTGCGAGCAGTCTCTACTGCACATGACGGCTTCTGACATACATCCTAGCAAATTATTATATAGGATATATTGCATTGCAATGCATTGGGTACCCCTCTGGCAGTCAGGGTGTTAAAAAAAAATATACCAGTTGTGGGAACATTCATATCTTAGTCAACAGGAAAATCAGTTTAATAAAATAAGTTTTCTGCTTCTTTAAAGTGTATTTATCAAATCTAAAAGGAATTTCACTAAGACAATAACCTATGTGAGTGCATTGCCAATATGGTGGAATTTACAGTACACCGTTTTTGCATTGTATTTCCCTGCCTCGATTACGTGAAGCAGATAAATATAATCAATCAGTGATGAATACCCAAAGATATCCATCAATGATCTTGGTGAACAGCATCATATCTGATCTGCTTCTTTCAATGCAGTTCTTATCATTAAAGGTTAAATCAGAGGCATCCAAGTTTTTTCAATAATGGTTCACATGGACAGAAGGCCATGAAACTGAGGGCTGCATTGTGTTTTTCATTGCAAAAGATTGTGACATAACCCATCAGCTGTTAAGAAATATGGATTTATTTTTTTATTGACCATGAAAGTGACAATGCTGATATTTAACAGACATCTATAAGGTACTGTGAAGCAGAGAATCAGGTCTTACTGGTCTACTAATTAATGTGTGCTAGTTATCGGGTAAAAAAGTAGTTTTTTTAAAAAATCTCAGGTGGGCAACAACCTGAGGTTGGGCAGGCCGCATTTAGCCCACAGGCTAACCTGCACATTCATTACCCATGGGTTGGATTCTGAGGTATTTATAATAAAATTGTGCTTGAAAACACAACACAAAATGCATTTTTTATTATGATTATACTCTGTAGATGCATATTTAAAGAAGTAACACTTGCTAATAATAACCACTACTTAAATGGGAAGATTCACATAATGAAAACTTTTTTAATTCTACTTACTTACTTTTGGAGAGACGAAGACTTAAAATACTGTTCTTCCGCGTTGTGCATCACAACACTGCAGGACTTACCACCTCCCTCCCAGCTGCCTCAGGGAGCGAGTTAACTCTTCCCTTCGTGGTGGCATTTATGTGGGTTATTGTTACAGCAAGCTCAGTTTACCATGCAACTGAGCCTGCAGCCCAGCAGGGTGCCACATAACACGGAAGTGCAGTATTTTAAGTCTTCATATCTCCAAAAGTAAGTAGAATTTAAAAAAAAAAAAAACAGTGCTAATCTAGTTTTAAGAATTAAATCCCATGCACAAAAGTTTTTATGATGTGAATATCCCCCTTTAGCTTACAATTCATAGAAAATCCTAATGGCACCCATCAGTCCTGTGAAGCAATTTATTGCATATCCCTCTGCTCCCTAAATTGTTAACATTGCACTGTGCAGTGGACAAAGTTTGTGTCCTGTGGCCTAGTGATAATACTCATCTCCATAGACATGACATGCAGGTCTGACTGAAGATGTTATCTTATGAACAAAGGCACAATTCATAGGCATCATTAAGAGGTAATAATACTTAAATATTACTAATCCCCATATTGTAGCCATTTTAAAAAGAATTTAACTATCCCCAATGTCATCTCTCAAACCTTTATGGCTTGAGAGAGAACCGTACGCAAAGTTTCCCCCTCCCTCCCTCCACTTCTCTGAAGTCAGCGTCGTACTGACTGCAGGGGAAGTCTGTCGTACGACAGGCTTGAGGCTCTGCAGCTGAGCCAAGATCGTGTTAGTGAAAAAGAATTATTTCACGGAAATGGTCATCTACATGTACTTGGTTTGCAAGCACACGTAGAAGACTGTTTCAATGAAATAATTATTTTTTACTAACGCAATCTCGGCTCTGCTGCAGAGCCGCCTGATGAAAATAAGACCAGATATCCCTACAGTCAGTACAACACTGAATTCAGGGAAGGAGGGGGGGGGGGGCATTGCATACGGTTATCTCAAACCATAATGCAGCACCTGAATCTTCAGCAAAGCTCTTCTTCTCCTCAGTATAATGCTAACAGGAGCTTGATATAACAATAGAAGCCATTCACACTATACCAAAGGGAAGCATGAACACGCTCCCTGGGGCGGATGGGAGGGAAGTGGGAGGAGAATTAGGAAGTGAAGAATAGTTGTGCCGCAGATTCAGCGTGCTGCATTATGCCACCCAACACAGCTTGAAGATGAAATATCTTTAAAAGTGTGTACATTTAGAAAAAAAAAACTTTCCTAATAGTACTTTATTAACTAAACCTATGGAAAAAATGTTTATGAAGTGAATGTTCCTCTTTAAAGGGATAGTAATGTTTCATAATAAAAGCAGCTCTAATTAATCATCATAGTATTTGGACTTTGGAGAGTGTTATTTCAATTCTGTCAGAGTTGTAGGTCCAGAGTAATTCAATGACAAAGTATCCCCCTCCCGCCCCTTTTACTGATGTAACACTGCTCAGCCAAAGCAGAAGGAAGGTGCCCAGTTAGACTGCAGAGAGGGACAATCTTCAATTAAGATAAGGGAAAAACCTGAAAAGCTTGTCAAGGGGGGCAGGGCTTTCATTGTTCTCATAGGAAGAAGATTGTCCCCTTCTGTTATCTGTCCAGTCTATGGACTGCATTCCACAGCTGAGAAGAGATGGCTTACATTAGGTAAAAGGGGCGGGGAGGGGAAACTTTGCTTGTGAATATCTCATAAACCATAAAGGTTTGAGAGATGAGACTTATATCATTCTTCATATTTTTTTAATGCCTACAAAATAAAATAAAGTTAAAACGAAGTATTACTATCCCTTTAAATAAATGCGTAATGAAAATAAAAGTTGTTGCCTATTTCTACACTAAACTTTTGTGTGCTTTTGTTTCCCCAGATTGTCTCTTTTTTTATTTTTACAGTTGCATTGTATAAAGGTGACAGCTCCTGCATAAAGTACTTAAAAAGTTATGATTAGCAGAACTCTGTGATTTATGGGTTTTTGGAAACCGCATCTCTTTGTTTCTGAAAATAAGGATAAAATACACCCACTGCAGAGTCCTTGGGATATGCCAGTTGCAGTATGTGTTTGGCATCTGGTGTGCTCATTTAAGTGCCCAAAATACTGCTACCGTTTCTGAATCATTCTGATTGGCTGGGCTCAGACATTCATATCCTATTATCACAGCGAGTCAGGCTTTCACTTACTTTTCTTTGACCTCTACCTTTAACAGACTTGGGCTAGGATAAATGGTCCCCTTTACTTCCCCTTATGGTGTAACAAAGTTAAAAGCTCGATTTTGTAGCTTCAACTGTCAGTGTAATAATTTCTCTGAAGGACATTGATTAATAAGGAGAAATGCATTTGAAATTTTCCATAGAGACAAGGCGATATTTCCATGTAATCCTCTTTATGGTGGGATTTAAGCACAGATGGCATTGCGCAGGGACTGCTCAGGCGCTCAGACTGGAAAGCCTTTTTCAGCTCCTAATGGCCCTGCTTTATTGGTTTCCATCCCAGCCTTCACATTAAATTAACTCAATTTGTTTTATTGGTATTTAATATATTCTTATGACTAGCACAGGTAGGCTTTGGATAACGTTGGAAATTTTAAATGGCTATTGACCTTCTAACCACTGAAATGCTGTGGTTTAATCCATTTATTCTCCTCCTGTTAGATGACAAGTCCAGATGAGAAGCGTAACATATGCCAGGCATCTCAAATATATTTCTTATTATGTTTGTGTTTGTTTTAACCCATTCAATGCTAGAGAGGTCTGCACTGCATTGCAAAGCAATGAGTTGGAGACCTCTTTAGCATCCAGCGGGAGTTTAATAAAATGTGCTGTTTTTCCATGCTGTAGGAATACAGGATTATTATGTTTGTTGACTGTAGCAGGCCTGAGATTTTTTCCTTTATATTACAGGAACTCCCCTACTGGTGAGACGGAGCAGTGACCCGACATTGGGACCTGTGGCTGATTTTCATCCAGGCTCTTCACACTCTGCTGAGCAGAACATGAAAGTTGCTATGCAGGTTAGTATAAGATTGATTACTCTCCTCAAAATTTAGTAAAACATTCCCTTGGCATACTATACACTAGGGGAGCGCACACAGATGTCCTTGCCCATCCAGGTCACGTCTGGTTTTTGCCAGTACAAAATTAGACAGCTCAGCATCCCACAATGGCAACTGCTGAAAGAACAGGGCATGATGAGCACAGAAATAGAGTAGGGTCTGGGGCAAACCATGTGGACTACAGACAACAAATAAGAATTCCCCAACTTTCTGTTCAAGCAGTTAAAAAGCCACATTTTGATAAATGGGAGGTCTTATTATCAATTCATTTTAGCTTGTATTTTAAGCAGCTCTTAAAGGGATAGTAATACTTCATTTTATCTTTATTTTATTTTGTAGGCATTAAAAAAACATGAAGAACGATATAAGTCTTATCTCTCAAAGCTTTATGGTTGGAGAGATATTCACAAGCAAAGTTTCCCCTCCCGCCCCTTTTACCTAGTGTAAGCCATCTCTTCTCAGATGTGGAATCCAGTCCATAGACCAGACAGATAACAGAAGGGGACAATCTTCTTTCGATTAGAACAATGAAATCCCTTCCCCCCTTGATACGTTTTTCAGGTTTTTCCCTTATCTTAATTGAAGATGGTCCCTCTCTGCAGTCTACCTGGGCACCTCCCTTCTGCTCTGGCTGAGCAGTGTTACATCAGTAAAAGGGGCAGGAGGGGGATATTTTGTCATTGAATTACTGTTGAACTACAACTCTGACATAATTGAAATAACACTCTCCAAAGTCCAAATACTATGATGATAAATTAGAGCTGCTTTTATTATGAAACATTACTATACCCTTTAATTTTTAGATTTACTTTTTTAATGACACTGTGCATTACCTTATTTTCAATGAAAAGAAAGATGTAGTCACAGCACACTTTCATTCGTTTTTTTTCCGTACTTTAGCTAGTTCTCTAATGCCGTTATAGTGAATGGGACAGTTTATTCCACACCTGGCAGTAATGGAAATTTTCACTTGTGAAAAGTGGCATTCCCTTGCACTGGCCACATTGCTATTAATTCTCACAGTTGTTACCCCTATAAATGCATAAACTATCTCTTCCAGTTCTGTGTAAATAATAACATATTATAGAGCTACTCTGATGAATTTCCAGCTTAGTAACTACCCCCATAATGTCAGAAATAGGTGTTACACCTTGTTTTATTGATACTATATTACAACTGTATTAAATTCTTATTTTTATATATAGTATGAGTGTGAACAAGAGAGAGAGAATCTATATACATACATACATATGAAAAGTAAGGGACAAATGGGAAACTATGGCCAAATAGGATTAAGCTCTCCAAATGCTGTGGCAGGCTGTACAGGACCTTACCCTAGCCAGAGTGCAATCTCTTTTAGCTCTCAGGTGTCATGCATAAATACTTCAGTCTCCTGTTCACTCTTTTCCACTGGGACCAAAGGAAAGGGTACAGGGTGTCTCTTTTTGGAGCCTCATTGTGCTCCCCCCCGTAGTCCCCTGTGGCTCATTTTGCAACCCAAGTTAATAGGTGAGTTTGCACCCAAGGAGGCAAACCCACCGATGGGGCACTATCTGAATGACAGTTGTCCGTTAAATGTTTGTTTATTTTTTCAGTAAATAACACTGCCAGTAGTACCAGCCGTAAACCCTTGATGTTCCATCTGCATATATTTATGTACATATGAGATGTGTTGCATTAATGTGGGGAAGCTACTTAATGTAAAGATGCTGTATTGATCTATCTCTGTGGAGGCAGAATAATATCCTTCACAAGCTGTTATTGGTTGTCTGATTTGGCATTGTGACCCATTTTATTTGGGAATATATACAATATATACTTCTGATTATAATGCTCTTCATGGATTTTACTACACTACGAGGCTCCCCTATTTTTTCTGTTTTTGTCATTTGCATGTATCTAAATTCTGTGCTATATCTGTTATTCACTTATGTGGTTTATCTTATCAGTGAACTCTTTGTGAACAAAGACCTAGTAAAACAATTACATGCTACTTCAATCATTAATCTGTGTATATTTTACTATCGTTTCTGCACACATCAGCCCTCCCTTCCTGAACCAACATGTGGTTTCTGCTTTGTTTTATACTTGGGAGGAGGCTGTCACTCACTGGGATAGAACCAAGCCAGGCCACTAGAATTCAATGCACCCCAGACGACAGATGGCCTCGGCTTTCACACTGACCTTCATGCTGGCTGTGTTTATAGCTCCATCACCTCCTTCCTCATCCTTGTACCTCTGAGACAGTTGGTCTCTCAAACCAGCTGCTTGCAATGCATTTGAATTCATCTGCATTCCCAGGGCTGTAAACATTACTCCCGCAGCATTCTGTAGCTTTTCCAAGCTATAATGTTTGTCCAATAGCCACTTACAAACCATAATACCATTTAGAAACATTCACAGCTTTAAAATATTACTTAAAATAATAATTTTAAAGGGACAGTAGAGTCTTAAGAAGAACTTTATTCAATATAAATGGTCATGTTGTCATCTGCAAAATAAAGGGTTTCTGACCTTCAGGTAATAAATGCACATTGCAAAACACTGCTTATTACATAAAGCATCAACGGGTGAGTACCTCACTTACTTTTGCTTTGAGTACTATCCGATAGATAGTTGCCTTTTAAGATATCACAGAAGCTATTGCTGTAGAGAAGACAACACCCATACAGGATGAAAAATACCCCTAAAAATGTATGTATTCACAACGCATTGCACGTTACAACATATTCAGCAAGACAGAGATGTTAGGCCATAGTGTGAATGTTTTGAGAACTTACTCTGCCCCCTTCCTCAGTACAGACCTCCATAAGCTTATCTCCCAAGTTTCCATTATAAGGCACCATGCAACACCCTAGACCAAGCCTTACTCCTACTGCCGTGAATAATCCTGACTTTCCACAGCATTGTTATATTTTATCAACTGTTCCTGTGGGAGCAACCTTTGTAAAGCTCTGTAGCTCTGTACCGCAACCTGTCAATCATCGCCTGTTCCGCTACCCAGTAGTGCCATTGAGAGCTCTCCAGCTCACACGGAGGAAGCCTCTGTCAGAGTAGGAGGTGAGAACGAGGCGCTACTGGGGATGGGAAAAGGCCAAGATTGACAGGCTGTGGTGCAGAGCTACAGAGCTTTACAAAGGTTGCTCTCATAGGGACAGTTGGCAAAAGAATTCAGGAGTATTGTGCCCGTATGATAACACACCACATCTTATATTAACCCCTTCAGGACCAGATGATGTGCTATGACCATCACAGTCCTTATACCCTTAAGGACCAGTGACGGTCATAGCACGTCACGTACTTTTTATTTACAGCGCTCCCGGTAGAGCACTGTAAGTAAAAAAGTATGTGACGTGCAATGACCATAAAAACAGGGTCTAAAATTGACTGGAGCAATCTCTCTTAGGCCCCAAAGCGGTGCGCCAGTACGCATAACAGGTCACGTTTACCGGCTCGTCGCCAAGGATCAAAGCGGTCCTTAAGGAAGGTAACTTCCCTGGATCGCTGGTCCTTAAGGGGTTAACAATCCTTGTAATGCCAGGACCATCACGACAGTCCCAGCACTTAAGGATCTGTGACGGTCCTGGCACGTCATGGTGTTCTGGGGTCCTCACACAGCTGGCCAAAAAAAAAAAGTCCTGCAGTTCGCTTCCACAGCTGGCTGATAAGGGGTTAAGTTTAGTATTGAGTGAGTGGAAGGCAGGAGCAATGATGCCATGTTCCTGTTGCCATTTACTTAGCTGCTCTTGCATTCCCTCGGTGATCTCATCTTGGAGAAGGTGGGGGTGGTTTGCTTATACTGATATCAGCCAATACATGCCCATTAATTTTGGGCAGTAAAATGTGCTGTGGATTGATACAATAATGTCACACAGTGCAAACTAGGCCTTAGAGCAGTGCTGTCCAAGCTCAGTATATTTAAGGATTTTCTGCTTAAGCACAGGCGAGTCAGTCAAAATGAATGAGCCACTGTGCTTAATCAGAGAAAGCCTTAAAACGGAACTTTCACTCAGAGACTCACAGGTGGGCATTTTGCTGTAGCAGCGTCTGTGCACCTCCCTCAGTCCCTTCCTGTACCTTAAGGTACAATGCAACTCCCCCTCACCAATCCTAGAGGAGACCAGGACAGACCGTGCAGAGTCATAGTTGCCCCTTCTACAAGATGTCTGAGCTAATACCTACCTGTGAGTCTTGGAACAAGTTGGATTTCTCAATAATGTGGACTTATTCAGGATAATACTAGTATTGATCTATGTATCGATATGCGAATAATGATTTGGGAGCTCTTTAAATTTAGTTAAATTTCCTCTTTAAATCCTGGCCTGTTGGTGGCCCTTGTGGACTGAACTTGTACAGTCCTGTCTTAGACAATCTAAGGGTTCTGTGAAGACAAACTTCCAATACTTCATTATCATTCTGCAAGCCATTCACTCTCATTATAGAGAAGGAAAAAAGGGTTTGGAGCTTTTGTTGTCCCCCCCACCACAGATACGGTATCCCAGAAGCTCTTGCTACAAGTATGACATCACCCACAGAGAAAAACATCCAATAGAAAATATTTATTTTTACATGATCATGTATTAGTTAAAAAAGAAAACAAATAATTTTATGTAATGCTAGTTTTACCCTTTACTGCTTTTTCATTTTATTAAATGAAAACCATCATGACTTAATTTTTAAATGTTTATAAATCTGTTGAATGCTAGAAATGCCTCCAATCCCAGTCTTAACAATTTGAGTGTCAGAGCAGTGTCCAAATTTATTACAGATTTTATTAATAATGAAGAAGCTGGTATAGATGATATGCTTACTAAAATAAGATTCTCCAAGATAGAAGAAAAATAATATAACATTAATAAACTTACTTTTTTTGTCATGTACTTTTTTACATGCTGCTGCACAACATTCACAGCCACATAGAAAAACATTTTTAATTGTTCTTCATTGAGTGTCATAGTCAATAGAGAAACGTAATTTGCAGTCAATTTTATTTGTTTAGTCCACAAGCAAAGAAAAAGAAAAATCTAAATGTAGACGAATGAGAGATCTTAAAATATTAATGAAGGGGATTAAAGCGGAACTACGACCCCGGCTAAACTTGCCCCTAAAGAATTACCCATCTGGCGACTAGCTGCTCAATAGTACTAGTTGCCAGAATTATTACCTCCTTTTAGAGAATTCCTACTGCTTCTGGGACTGACAGCCAGGGAACAGCGCAGACATCTTTGCATAGTGAAGTCTGAGCGCCTGTGCTATCAGTCCCAGTCTGCTCTAGGAGGCGTTGCTAGGAGTTGCAAGGCACCGAAAGGGACTGACCGCGCAGGTGTGCAGACTTCTCTATGCAAAGATGTCTTCTCTGTTTTCTGTTTTAGAATTTTCTTAAAGGAGGTAATCATTCTGACGACTAGCATTATTGAGCAGCTAGTCGCCAGGTGGGTAATTCTTTAGGGGCAAGGTTAGGCAGGGTGGTAGTTCCACTTTAACCCTTTGAGAATGAATGGGGTGTTCTAGGCTTTTGCTCATCTATCTCCTCTTCATAACATTATTATTATTTTTTTTTTTTTTTGCTTATGAAGTTAAAGTGATAGTATTGTCTATTTAAAATTAGTTGCCAGAGTCTTTTGTATGCTAAAAGGAACATATTACTCTATGTCTAAGCGCTTACTTCTTTGTAGTTCAAAAGTAATAAAGCACTGAAGATCCACCGCCCGCCCCTTCTCCCCACATCACTCAGAAGATGCAGGCTGGTCGGGACGGCTGCAGCGAGGGACAAACTTCGGTATTCAAAGGGAAATCCTGCCCCCCTCCTTCAAGGGGGCAGGATTTCCCTTATACTTACTGTAGTGTGTCCCTCGCTGCAGCCGTCGAGTTGCACATGATCTCAGATTCCGTGGGAGGCAGCCAGAAAGGGGCGGGCGATCTTCAGTGCTTTTATAGCTTTTGAACTGCAAAGAAGTAAGCTCTTAGACATAGCACAATATGTTCCTTTTAATATACAGAAGACTCGGGCAACTAATTTTAAAGACACATTACTGTCCCTTTAAGATACTTTTTTGTAAAGACCACAGACATTGCGTGATATCTATCATGGTAATGCAAGACAAGATACCAGATCACATGTTCCATGTATGCTATCACTGTATATCTGAAGAGGGAATAATAATTCCCAGTTTACCTTACAATAGAGAGAAAATCCTAATGACCCTCTTTGAATTTTTCCATTGAGCTTTTTTCAAAATAAAATGTCTACAGTCAGTCGATGATGTCATGTACGTGGAGGAAGACCAGACAATTTCTTGCAGGACCATACTACCTCATTCTCTGCTCTCTGTGCACATGGTAATCTTAACAATTTAACCCTTTGAGTGCCAGTCTCTGGCATTCAGAGGGTTAAGGACCTGCTGGTTGTCTTTAAAGAGTTAATTAATATCATACCCTATGCCAGCTTCAGTTTGGAAAAAACCTCTCATATCTACCTCCATGGACAGTGATATTCAGGACTGATGTTATCTCTTGAACAAAAGCACAATGGCAAAATTAAGAGGCCATAGGATTTTCATAATAAGGTAAGTGGGGGTTAGTGTTACTTTATTGACAACACATAGAACATGTTCTTCTATGGGTCAGTGGAACAATTAATTGATTTATGACAATGCTATTGTTCAGTTAATATTAACAGTTTGACACAAAACCACAGGATAGTGTTAGGGGAGCTTCTAAAGTCCTTTGTTAATAGATGAAAGAAATGTCTTAGCCAAGGTGCTGGCCGTGGAAGATAACCGTATGCTTATCAGATATTAACATAAAAAGGACACTGAATGCTGACAATAACACTGTGAACTCACAACAAAGTTACAAATGCCCCTTATCTTTGTTTAAAGACTTCAAACACTTATTGGCTAAACATCCAGTGATGGATTTAATCCCCTAAAATGATTGTGGTAGTTTCTGATAATATTTGCAACCAATCCAAGGTGTTCACTAAAACACCTCAGATTCATTGCAGTGCAGTGTGTGGCCAAGAAGATAGTGGGTAAATTATTTGACAGGTTGAGAGTAAAGCTGTATAAAGGCTTTGTTTTACTATATATTTATTTTAAATAATCTGCTGATTTGAAGGTAGTTCATGATAAATAGTCATGTTGAAAATACTGTAAACTGCAGCACTTTGTCATTTGTCACATACAGCTGCACTAGCTGTCCACTGATAAGGTGGGAGTGAGGCATGGTATTACCCTATGTTTTTCATGCGCCTTTGTTTCCAAGAGATAAAACTCTGCCCAATACCTCTGACAAGGCCAAGCAGTTTCCTGATAACAGGAAAGTTTTAAGACCGTTTCATTTGTAATTTTCTTAATGAACACAGTGCTCATGTAAATAAGCTGAAAGGGGTATTTGGCTGAAGAAGTGGACACCTGGGGCATTTTTTTGTAAAGTGTTTTATGGAGACAGATTGGTGCTGTCTGAATAATTTGGGCACGCATAATAATTGAAGCTATGTGTTGTCTGTGCTTGACATTTTCTCTCTGCTTCAACTGAGCCAAAGTGACATATTGTGGTTATAATAGCCTGTGATGGCACATCATGCCGCCATTCTAGCCAGGAGCTTCTGCCAGTCCAATGGGTGAAACTTTTCACTGGGAGATTGCATATTGCTCAGGGCTCAAATTTCTTTTTGACTTTGTCATATTCATAGACCATTTGGTCAAAAGGTAATGGAACAAGATCTGTCTATTGGAGAACTCAGGCTGTTCATTCCAAATATATGGGTTATCCAAGAATGCAAGATGTCTATCCAAGTAGATAAATTTGGGTAACTGATAGTATGGTTACAGTCATGCACTGCATTCTCTACAAGACATGAAATCCTTGTTCACCTCCTGTTTTGTCACTTCTCTTTGTGGCAAACTTCTTTGTTTTTTTTTATTTACTTAATTGTTGTGTCTATTAAATTATGGTACTGAGGGCTGTATTAACCAAGCTACACAGGAGAAGTTCTGGAATATACTAATCACACTATGGGGGACGGGGGACATGAACAAGATTCACATTGATTTCAACTAATTTCCTCTGTAGTATTGAAGGGGTTAAATGGCCGTAATACCTAAAAACAACTTTCATGATTTTGAAACCATGTTCAAAATCACTTATATGTTGTATTAGCCTTTCATATTTAGAAAATATGTTTTGCATTTATCCAAAATTGGATTTATGGATTTTACCAAATGTATTACATTTTTTAATCAGAAAACTAGTTTGAGTTTTTTTTAGATTTAAATAACACATTCTGTGCAGGCATTTTATACATTACTTCCCCCACTTACTGACACTCACTGCACTATGTACCTCCCCAAGCACTGAAAGGAATGAGTGACAGTGAGTGAGGGAAGTTGGTGCTAAGACAGGAAGTGACTGAAGGGTGTACCTTAATTTGTACAATCTATAAATACAAACAGAACGAAAAAATAGTTTTCTAAATTAAAAACAGATAATACAAGATATAGGACTTTTGAAAGCTGTTTCATAATCACCAAAATTGATTTTAAGTGATCAGCTCCCTTTTAAAAGCCCCATGTAAAACCAAAGGGAACATGCTTCTCCTTTACTTTCTGTGTATGGCCCCTAATTTCTAAATTTAAGTTTGCAAAGACGTCAACAGCCTGAAAAAGCCAGTGTAGGAATGAATTCAAATGGAGCACCAATCGTCTTTCACTCAGTGGAAGAAATATTCCCACCTACCTTTTGAACCTTTCCACTGGGGTATCTGTATTCTGTTAAGAAAACTTGTGAGCTTCTGTTTGAGTTGCATTATTTATGGCTCTGCTACAGTAGCTTTTAAAGTAAAGCTGGTATATTTTTCTTTTGGCGTCAAGGATAACATTGTTCCAGCTGAGCTGTGTCAGATATCTCTCGGCAACAAAGTTGGAAAGACATTAGGGCCCTTTGCTGGTCTCATTTTGTGTTGATGTGTGTCACTGTCTTTTAAAGGAGCAGTAAAAATACATGCTATAGGCTATTTCCTGCAAAGTAGATTAAGGGTACCCCCACCGTGGGAGATTTTCCATTCAAAAAGTATAACAAATCAATTTTTTTTTTTTTTTGGCGGGAACAGCTCTGTAACTTTTTTAATGGAAATGTACTGCTCTATTAACAAGCCGAACAAAAAAGAACACATTGATGTGTGGCATGAAAGTCAAACATTTTACGCTTTTTTTTTTTTTTTTTTTTTTTTTTTTTTTGTGTCACATAGGATTTGCCACACCTACTGCAATAAATGTAACCATTTGATTACCAGTGCAAAGCAATGTGTTGGATACTGCTCTGGCATACAAAGGGTTAAAATCATCATACTTGCTTGTAATAAAACTGATGTCTGTAAGTCTTATCTTTTCCTCCCTGAGAGATACGTACTAGCTACAACTCCTTGTGACCTATGTGCAGGGCAGTGTTGGGGTGCATGGGCATTCAGTTCTTATTTGGCTTGTTTATCTCTATGTACTAACAAGATGCAGATGAAATTAGCTTAAAGGGATAGTAATACTTCGTTTTAACTTTATTTTATTTTGTAGGCATTAAAAAAACATGAAGAATGATATAAGTCTTATCTCTCAATCCTTTATGGTTTATGAGATATTCACAAGCAAAGTTCCCCTCCCCGCCCCTTTTACCTAGTGTAAGCCATCTCTTCTCAGATGTGGATCAGGTTGTAAGACCAGACAGATAACAGCAGGGAACAATTTTCTTTGTATGAAAACAATGAAAGCCCTTCCCCCCTTGACAAGTTTTTCAGCTTTTTCCCTTATCTTAATTGAAGATTATCCCTCTCTGCAGTCTACCTGGGCACCTCCTTTCTGATCTGGTTAAACAGGGGGGAGATACTTTGTTTGTGAATATCTCTTAAACCATAAAGGTTTGAGAGATAAGACATATCATTCTTCATGTTTTTTTAATGCCTACAAAATAAAATAAAGTTAAAACGAAGTATTACTATCCCTTTAAAAGAGTTTGTTTTCCTGTGCGTGTTATAGAGGTGGTGTCAGAAGCTTACTCATCTTAAAGTCATTAGATTGGTGGAGTTTGTGCTCTCAAATGCACTAAAACAATCAAAAGTGCTTGTGCATACTCAGAAGGACAGGAACAGATTTGAATGCCAATTTATAAGAATAGAAATTGGACTGCTGGTGGTTCCAGAAAATCCCCCAACCCATGAATGTTTCATATTTGTTACTGTCAATAATCACATTATTCAGTCCAGATGACATTTACTAGAATATTACTGGCTGTCGCTGTCCCTCAACCCCTATTTTCAGTATATTATTGGCCTTGCTATGTATATATTTTTAAATGTCCCCATACTGACAAATAAGTTGGATAGGACTGATGGGCATTTTGGATTTTTCATGAATTATTCTAGTAATTGTTTTTTACAATTTGACACAAAACATTTATCATTGCTTCAGGTTTCTTGACACATAATGACCTTGATCTTAGGTTACATATTGAGACAAAGAGTCTACCCTGGATTCTTGCTTTTGAGAATGAACAGAATGCAACAACCAGACTGTAGTTTGAAAGCAAAAGGAATCTGATTTCCATGCATCACAGTTTGTCAAAAACTACGTTCCCGTTTGTTCTACTGGTGAAAAGTCATTGAGTACTCGTAATCAGGTTTGGAGGTTGTCAGTGCTGTGCTTTTGATGTCTGATTAGATGATCACACAGACATCTGGAGTTAGTTAGATCTTAAGTCATTGCTGAGTTGCAATGAGAAACCTCTGGTTGTCTGGCAGATTCGTAAAAAAGAAAAGCTGCTACTTTTAAGAAATGCATTTTCTTTCTTGCCTAAAGAAAAAGCCCAGTGTCAGGCTGTCAAATTTGTATGTTTTCTGTCTGTCATCGCCAAACGACACACACAGCTCCCTGGTGACAACCTACTTTGAAGCAATATAAAAATGTTTGCTACATTTCTAAATGCAACACTGATACATTTCACTTGCAGTATCATGGGACTGGGTTTGGAGCAGCCCACTATTTTGTGACCTTCATCATTTAGTTGTGATAATAGAGTTGGACAGCTAACATTACATTAGGTAAGTTTATTATACACACACATGGCCCTGTGTTCAGAAGAAAAGTGCAAACCCAACTGTACCATAGGGGACCAGCACACATTGGCAAAATTCCCTTTTCTTAAAATGGGGCTTGGAATGTGGACCTGTCACACCTTTACACATATATATTTTTTTAAATTTACAGAACTAAAAATTATATTTTTCAGTAACCACTTGTTTGTAAGGTTGTCTGTGCTCTAGGCCTCTAAATAATTTCCTGAACAGCTGAAAAGCTGCTCAGCACTTCCAGGTCCTGTGAACAGAGCAATAGTTTATCAGAGAAAGGTCAGCTTTTAAAGGGATAGTAATGTTTCACAAAAACAGCAGCTCCAATTAATCTTCATAGTATTTGAGCCATAGAGAGTGTTATTTCAGTACTGTCAGAGTTGTGGTTCAGGAGTAATTGAAGGATAAAGTTTACCCCTCCCATCCCTTTTACCTAGTGTAAGCCGTCTCTTCTCAGATGTGGAATCTGGTTGCTAGACCAGACAGATAACAGCAGGGGATAATCTTCTTCCTATGAGAACAATGGAAGCCCTGCCCCCCTTGACAAGTTTTTCAGGTTTTTCCCTTATCTTAATTGAAGATTAATCTACCTGGGCACCTCCCTTCTGCTCTGGCTGAGCAGTGTTACATCAGTAAAAGGGGCAGGAGGGGTATACTTTGTCATTGAATTACTCTTGAACTACAACTCTGACAGAATTGAAATAGCACTCTCCAAGGTCCAAATACTATGATGATTAATTAGAGCTGCTTTTATTATGAAACATTACTATCCATTTAAGGCATGGGAAGCCTGGATTCTCAAATGAGTCCTTTATGAAGGAGTCTGAATGCAGAGGCCAATATCTGTGTTTGTACCAGTGTACATGTGCATGAAAGCGAGATATTGAGTGGCTACTTCATACTACCCTAGATGAAAGTGAGATTATTATACCACTGGAGGTTGAGAAAATGTATGCTAGAGATCCCTCTGCACCAAGAGATAGGTAATTGAATAGAAAATAAGCTGTGGTTCGGGAGAGATATTGGGATTGACATGTCATTATTCTATGAGAGAGTAAAAGGGACTATGGTAGTGCTGCGGTTTGAGACAGGAAATAAAATGTGTGATGCTGCAGTCTGATCGAAGTAGGAGCTTAAGGCGATGCAGTGGTTTAAGTGTGGATGGGGCTATTAAGGGTGCTATCCAATTGGATATTTCATAAGTTTCAGGGGACATTCAGTGACTGGAATAAAAAGTAAAAATGTAGTCCATTCAAAGATGTCCTGTGATCTGTAGTGGTTGAGGCACTTTTCTTGCCTTCAAATCCATTCCAGTTTCCTGCCCCCTGGTAGTCCATGAGTGGTTCACAGACACAAGAGGACAGGGTGAGGAAAATTAAAATGAATTACTTGTAGGTTTGCCACCCAGATGGTATTTTACTGGCAGGCTGGTAAAAAAAATTGGTTTCTGTCCAATGTTAAGTCTATGGAGGGAATGCCATGGCCGGTATTTTTTTGATGAAAAGGTGGCAACCCTATTTACTTGCATTGTCTCTACACTCTGTGATCTGTTTGCTTAGAAAATAATGGACTCCTGTTTCTTAAAAGATGAAATGAAATGATAAATTCCCAGTAAATTGCAGAACTCCAAAATAGGTGTGATTCTCTTATTACATCACTGTACGGATTACACTGTAGGTGCAATTTAATAAGCTAAAGAGGTACAATTCCGAAACAAACCATCTGCACGATAGAGGACAAATAATTCCCTAAATTCCTGTTGATTTTAATGGGAGATTTAACCACTTTCACAATGTGTTGGAGACCTCTCTAATATTTGACGTGTTAAAAGCCCCATTTAAATCACTGGTAACTTAGGGACTTATTTGTTCCCTGCTGTATATTTGGCTTGTTCTAGAATTACACCTTTAACTATTTGAATTTAACTTTATATACATAAACTCATGCATATTTTATTTCTATTTCTCTTGTAATGCTGAGAAATTTGTTGCTCAAGTAGATTTTCTCTTACTTACTCAGTGAGGTAGTTTAGGTGTGTATTAGAATGTCTACATACTTATCAACTAGCTTTAATTCATGGCCATACTGAACAAAAGTTGGAAGACATCACATGATGACAGTTTTCTTCCTCCAGAACGAAACAATACAATGTGCTCAAATGTAGTAAATCTTTTTATGCTCTTTCAACAACTGAAAAACTAAGGTGTGGTTTCCAGGGTCCTAGCTTAGATATGGTTGCCAAGAAGCGAGTAGGAGACTATTTATTTGCATACCAATAATTTAGTCTGCATTTGAAGTAAAACTGTATACATGTCACAAATAAGTGGAGATCAGCAAAAGTCAAGCTGGTATGCACACAGTAATTCATATTAGCTGTTTTATTCATCTACCTTTCTTTTTTGTTGAGCACAGAATTGCACAATTACATGAGATACAATTGAAGCAAGAGTTGGCAAGAAACAGAGGCTTACTTTTATGCACATATATGGACATGCTAAAAACAGAAATACAACCAAGCTTGTGGTCTGTGTATGAATGTGTATATATATATATATATATATATATATATATATATATATATATATATATATATATATATATACACACTGTATAACCAAAAGAATGTGGACACCTGACCATCACACCTAAATTACTTGTTGGACATCCCATTCCAAAACCATGTGCATTATTATGGAGTTGGCCACCACTTTGCAGGTAAAACAGTCTCCACTCTACTGGGAAGATCTGAAATTGACTGTCCCAAGACTGGAGCGTTCTCTCTCAGAACCCAACTTGGTGCATCAGTACACGCGACAGGTCATGTATACCAGCGCATCAGAAAGTATCAATGTGGTCCTTACCGTCATGGGTAAACCGTGCAATAAGGACCAATGACTCTCCTGGCACGTCATGGATTTCAGGTCTCCCTGCGCAACTGCATGCCGTTTGGGGAGCCTTGAATCGCATAGTGTAAAAAAATAAATAAATAATTTCATATATATAATATATGTATATATATATATATATATATATATATATATATATATATATATATATATATATATATATATATATATATACAATTATGCTTCATGGTCCTTAAGGCTGTCTGTCTGTAAGCTGGATCTCTCTCATTGGCCAGAAATCGATCTCTGCCAATGAGAGCACTCCAGCTTACAGACAGACAGCCTCCATCATCGGAGGAAGCTGGATAGAAGCGTCAGCCTGTGGTACAGATCAGTTAAACACAGTCTGTCCGGAAGTAGGTACAGAGCTGCATTTATTCTTTTAATGTCGGCAAACAAGCGTTTTTTTGTTTTTGTTTTTAATAAATGTATACACTTGTCATCATTATTTATAATATATAACAAAACGATATATGCAACGTTGTAAAGGAATGAAACATCCCCTTTAAGGTAAGGAAGCTGTAATGCTTCTAAGGAGGTAGGTTGTCTTGTGATTAATTTAAACTGCTTTAACCCCTTAGTGACCGGCCACACGCGCGCGCGGCCAGCACTTAACAACAGGGCTTTTTTTCCCAGCATTATAGCAAATTACTTCCTGGACTTACCAGGTACGTCCTCTGTCACTAAGTGACATTTTTGCGTGACATACCTGGTAAGTCCATTGTTGCAATGGGGTTAACTGCATGCATACGTAAATGTATTTCTTTAACCCTTTGTATGCCAGAGCACAATGCAACACATTGCAAAGGCAAGGTTTGACATTCTCCACTGGCATTCAAAGGCTTAACTTATATGAAAGGATATATGCATAGCTTTCTGCATCTCCAGTAGTGCATTAAATACTTGAAAAATATCTTGTAAATGTTTACACTATAATAATTTTATCCCAGTCTATTCCTGGAAGTATTTTCTTAATTACCTGTTGAATTAATTTTCTTTATGATCATTTCCTCTAAACAAGAACATATTAAAAACTGCAGGTTCCCAAATGTCCCCTTTGTTCTAATATGTTATTACATCTTATCGATCATGTAATGCCTCTTTCTGTGTTGGCTTCTCAATAATTTGGATCACATAATTGCCTTTAGTACAAGGGAAAACCAATTTATTTTAGCTATATTGCTCATCTTATTATGTTGCTGTCCAGATAATTAGACCATGATCTATTTTCAAGCCTTAACCTATTGCAGAATTACTTGGGTTCCCTCATTCACAGAGATAGTCAGGTATAGAGATTATTTCAACTCTCTTTTTTTTGTGCAAGACCTGGGGTCCAGATGTGTCTGAAAGTGTATGAATGGTATACTGATCACCAAAGTATAACATCATTGGTTTGATGTGTAGGGTCTTAAAGTCTGAGCAGTGCTGGAAATAGTAGAGTTGCTAGGTACCCAAAAGACCATGAACTTGGCCAACATTATGCCATGTGCACATGCACATTCATGAGTAGATTTACAAACACATTCAGGTGCTCACATGCACTCACTGGCACACAGACACCTTCCTATGCACGTACACATTTGCATACACATTCACACACAAACGTGTGTATGCTTACATATCCCTGTGTACATACATTCACACGTATTTGTGTGTATGAAAACATTTGCACATATACACACACATGTTGAGTTGTTTTGTATATTTTTTGTGGGATCCTCTTGTAATTTAATATAGTATCTTTCATCAGAGTGTTGCCTATTTGCTTCTTGAATGTAGTCTGCAGTATTCATAATAACAACAGCCCCCCCCTTGAGAACATATTTCCTCAGCCTCCCTTACTCTCCTTAGACAGCCTCCCAATTTAAAACAACTGATGGTAAGGAGTGCCCTGAACAAAAATACAAAAAATGGCACATTACCCTGCCTACAAAGTAGGTGTAAAACCTGTGCACACATTTACACCACAGACAAGATACACATACCGAACACCCAGTTACACTATAAGATCAACAGTAATTTCACCTGCAAATCATCCAATGTAATATACCTCATCATGTGTGCAAAATGCCGAACAGCTCTGTGGGGGAAACGGTACAGAAATTACATAAGAGGTTTAATTCCCACAGATCCAGCATTAACAACAAAAAGACAGGGCCACCAGTGGGAGAACATTTTTGCCAAAGTGGGTACAGTGTCAGGGACATTAGACTGACTGTACTGATGGGAAAATTTCGCACTCAGAGGGACAGAAAATTATGGGAGGTAAAATTAATGCTACAATTTGACTCTTTGACTTATGGGCTGAATAGAGACAGAGAGTTTCTGTCACATTATCACATTGTGAATTAACTTTTACGACAGCCCCTCTGGGATCATAAATACCTGGACTCAGAGGAAGAATGTAATTTAAATCACGTCCCCTACCGTTGACTGATCAAAGAATCAGTATCTGGACTAATGTTCTTATCTGATTTCCATTATAAACAATGTAATGTGTACTTATATTTAGGAGAGAAGTTTTCATATTTATCTGTATAACATGCCTGAGGAAGAGACCTAAGAAGTCTTAGACCTAAATCTGTTTAGTTAGCCATTAAAGGTTGCAACTTTACTACATTTTTGCCTTCCATAGGATAACTGTTGCTCCTATTTTCATCCTTGACATTTTAGTATTTCTAAAATAATTTACATGTAATATAGATGTCTCAACCCAGTTCATGCCTTATTACAATGACCGTGACACTTCTACTTTGATTAAACCCACTCTCTAACAGGTGTATGAGTCACAGCACACTCCACCAGATTAATGGGCACCTCTTGGGCCTATAAGAAACAGGCCTCTGTTTCACCAAACCAAACACTACTATGTAAATGTTCTGGCCCCACCTGAGGCCAGTTATGGCCAGAAGATTCTTAAAGCAGTGGTGCCGCTTTAAAGAATATTTTCTTCTCTTTCTTTATGCAGAGTTCTGA
This sequence comes from Rhinophrynus dorsalis, assembly GCA_037306005.1. Lineage (NCBI taxonomy): Eukaryota > Metazoa > Chordata > Amphibia > Anura > Rhinophrynidae > Rhinophrynus > Rhinophrynus dorsalis. Next base: position 142,810,014 of record CM074725.1, on the reverse strand, counting down.
ACCCTATTGATTCTTGTTATGCTCAGTTGCTTTCTGTGCATGTTTGGTGTTAGTTGACACGTTAGGATCACATTGTACCAGTTAGTTCTTTGGAATACTGGTCTACGTTGGATAGTGTTTTTTCCATTTTCCCCCAAGGAGTCTTGGTGAATGCTTTGGTATATTCCCATGGTCCCAGTGTTCTACATTAGATGTAATGAAAAATAGGATTTTAGTGAATTTACTGGTATATCATTTACTCTTAGACCATGTGGGACACAAGACTCCCAGCCGGAAGGAAAAAAAAACATGGTTTAAGTCCCTGGGCAGAGGGATCCTTTTGAGGTCTTTGTTTGTGGGATTTCCTTCTTGCTTTTATTTCTTTATGCTACTTTGTTATATGTTGAAACTGAAGAGCTCGGTTAAAGCTGGAGGGAAGAGGTGATTATCAGCCTCAAAAGCCCTGCCTTTTTTCAAATGCCCTGCCTTTTTTCAAATGCCCTGCCTTTTTTCAAATGCCCTGCCTTCTGGAATTGGGGCGCTTTACCTAATAGTTCCTGTACTTCACATGGAGAAAGAGGAAAGGATTTACCTGTGAGTTCACTACAATCCTCTTTTCTATAAACATAAATGTATCTGTCCTATATATCATTATGGCCTTATTGGGACAATACATGTTATTAGTGCTTGCAATATCATTTTTTTTACTCCGATATCTAGAAGTTTCAATCTTTTAGGTTTCTATTTGAGTTAATATTTATTAAGACAACAAGGTTATCCAAATTCTTCACCATATTACCTATTATGTAAGAGGCAAACACAAGTACTATACCTGTGAGTTAACAGAACTGCCTTTAATTAGCAATTATATGTCAATTAGGCATGTCTAGGAAAACAATAATTACACCTACAGTAGTAAAAATTCTTACATACCAGAAAAAAAGAAACAATTACAAATGATAATGATAAATGAACAATGAATTGACCCACTGTTTCATTATTCCCATTATAGGGTCACATATGTATAAAAATTAGTTAGTAGTGGACCTGTTTTATTGTACACGCATTAACAAATAGCACTTAAAGAAAATTGCTCAAAATCTGCTTGGTATGAGGCATCATTATACTTAAAGGGAAATTTCCACACATGAATAACTTGGATTTGTCAAAGTAACATTATATTTCAAATACCTTTTAAAATGTGTCAGATTTATATTCATGAATCAAGAATGAGCATTTTTGTGCTAGATGAAAAATCCTTTTTGCTTAACCCTTTGAGTGTCAAAGGGGTGTGCAACATATTGTGAAACAATGCATTGCACAAGCCTTCGGCCTTTAATCGGTCAACTGGTCATTTATTTTCAGTTTCTCTAAATAAATAAAAATATATAACATTTTTAAATGTTCATAGACTAAGTAAGGGCTTATAAGAAGACTTAGATCTTTGATAATATTCTATTTTTTCCTTATGGGGGACTAGTTTGTTTTTTGTCATGCTGGCCAATTATTAAAGGAACACTAATGCCAAAATATTAATTCTGGTTTAATATTAAATATTGTATACTTCCAGCTCACATCTGGAATTTTTTAATTTTCATGTTAAGGCCCTAAAATCTACTCAACAATTAATTGCTCCTTCTTCAATCCTGAAAGGGGTAAGTTACAGTGAGTGTGGGAGGTAACATGGGGCTAAGGCAGAGCCTGCATGGCATGCCTTAATTAGTATAATCAATAAAGCTAAATAATTGACATAAACTAGTTTTCTAAATAATGGCTAATACAGTTGAATTAATTACGCAAAGAGCTGAGCTGAGAACAAGAGGTCATCCATTACGACTAGAAGAAAGGCACTTTTGAATAAAACAAAGGCAGGGATTATTTACAGTAAGGGCTGTAAACCTATGGAATTCTTTGCTTCTGGATATTGTACTTGCAGATAATGTAACTGCTTTCAAAAAAGCAATGGATGCCTATCTAGCACAGAACAATATTGAAAATTATGACAGATGGCTTCAGTGCAGATAAGATGTTGATTCAGGGATCTGTCTGACTGCCATTTGGAGTCAGGAAGGAATGTTTTTACCCACTTCGGGCTAAATTGGAAATGGCTTCAGAGGGCTTTTTTGCCTTCCTCTGGATCAACAGGGGTGTGTTTGGCATGGGTTGGACTTGATGGACGCATGTCTTTTTTCAGCCTCATTGATAATGTTATTATGTTACAACATGTAGGGGATTTTGAAAGATTTTCTTTTCCAAAATCATTGGAGTTGCTTTGTTTTAGGTTATTGAATCCCTTTGACCCCAGCAATGAAGCCCTGTCTAAAATTCTAAAATGTAAATTAAATACTTGCGTCTTTCCCTAGAACACACATAGACCGTCAGGGTATCTGTTTAATAAATGTAAAGCCCAGTTGTCTGCCGATCATTCCTCTGAGCAATCCTTAGCCCATCCCCCTGGCTAAATTAAAAGTTTTACAAAGCACCAAGGTGCTGGTCCAAACAAAGTATAAGCCCAAGCATCCTGTTCCTCAAATATTATTATGCCTAACGTTTTATGTGCAAATATGTTAACACTAGTTTAAAAGCCCTTGTACATGGGCCAAGGTGTGGGTGATGTTAATCCTTTGAGTTCCGGAGGCGTATGCAACGAATTGCGTACCCCTCCGGCACTCAGAGGGTTAAAAGGCCGTCACACAAGAGATGCGCAGTAGAGACTGCTCAAACACACAGAATGTTCCCAGCATTCTGAGCATTCTATTAAAAGTTTGTAGTAGCGCTGAGGTGTCTTGTATATCTTATTTATATTAAATAAGTCATATATGAATCATAAATGTACAATAATTATCTCAAATATCCAATTCAGAATAATATACAGTGTTGTTCACGATCTCAAGATTGGACCAAGGGAATAGCAATGATGTTAGTAAGTAATTGTCTTACAGTTTCCAAGAGTTTGCTTGTGTATTCCTCTTCTTACTATGTCTCTAATTCAAGGTCCCAGTCTCAAAACGATCATGCAACAAGAGAGAGTAACGTCTCCAATGTAGCGGCTCCAAATAATTCTGTTGCACGATGTGATTTTAAAGAGCCCGTTACTTTCAGATCCAGTCACCAGAGTTAGTGGCAAGAGTTGTACCCTTGCCACTAACTCTGACACTGCTGTCTGTTTTATTGTCCCGTTCCACATTTCTGGCCATATTGTGTTGCGGGGCATTTACTGTTACGGACGTGGATCGTCCAGTACACATTCAAAGCGGACTGTTTCTGGTGAATTATGTTATGGCGATATTGTACCTGTGTTTTATTAAAATAAAAGGATCTTTGCTACATCTGCCTTAACCGTATTACTGAACTGATACGAACAGCAATCCATTGCTGATTAGGAACGTCGGTCTTCTACTGAGACGTATACTGCTGAAGGTGACTGGATCTGAAAGTAACGGGCTCTTTAAAATCACATCGTGCAACAGAATTATTTGGAGCAGCTACATTGGAGACGATCCTGTATTGAACAGTGGGACCACACACCTCTAACTGAAACGTAAGTGCTATATGCTTGACTTATGTTACATTGTATACAATTTCTAAGAGAACGTTACTCTCTCTTGTTGCATGATCGTTTTGAGACTGGGACCTTGAATTAGAGACATAGTAAGAAGAGGAATACACAAGCAAACTCTTGGAAACTGTAAGACAATTACTTACTAACATCATTGCTATTCCCTTGGTCCAATCTTGAGATCGTGAACAACTCTGTATATTATTCTGAATTGGATATTTGAGATAATTATTGTACATTTATGATTCATATATGACTTATTTAATATAAATAAGATATACAAGACACCTCAGCGCTACTACAAACTTTTAATATTTTCTGTATCCGTGATAGCGGATCTATTAGCGGCTGCAAGAGGAGTTCTTGTCTCTAAAGTGTACTGTGCTATAGCGCTGAAGTAAACCCTTTTTCTTTTTATTCTGAGCATTCTAGCAGTCCCTACTGTGCATGACGGATTCTGACAAACATCCTTGCAAATTATTATATAGGATTTTGCCCCTCAGGCTCCTATATGATGCACGTGGAACTAACACCACCTGAGGGGATGTATTGCCTGAAGCTGTATCCCAACACTGCAGATGGTGTATGTGCCATCCTGCAGATGTAATGAATGTGATACAGTGGGCTGCCTAAGTGAGAAGGACTCAGGTACCAGCTAGTGTGCACCTGCTAAAAGATGGGATTATTTCTGGGCACATGTAGGGTCCTCAGGGCAACCATGGATCTCCGGGTAGCCTCTGGATGAGTCAGGATCTAGGTGGAGCTATTTTTGATCCTAAACTATGCAATGACCTTGCTGGTAATTTAAACTGCTTGGAAACGCTGGTCATCTTCTTATTGGATAGATCATATCACTCGGGATAGTGTGCTGACTACAGACTGGTCCATCAGGGGGAGCAGTTGAGCTGCGGCAGAGGCAGAGTTCCAGAAATTGGTAAATGAATATCCATCCATGACACAGCCTGGTATGATAGATGTATGCTAGATCTGGGGCAGCCACAGATTTTAGTCATGCTCCAATGGCAGCTGTTTCTTCAAATAACTTTGTGTTCTGTAAATTCAGCGTGATCCTAGTCCATTCAGCTTAAAAAGTGTCAAACCCATGGCAATTTCGTAGTCAGGAAATGCTGGGGTAAACTAACCCAATTTTAAGTGAGAAATAAACATTTCTATCCAATTAAATGGGGCATTTAACTTCTTGAAAACTGTAAAGATTGTCAGTGCATTGCAAAGCAATTCTTTGGAGACATCTATAGCATTCAGAGGATTAAAAGACACATTTATATCTCAGAATATTGAGAATTTGTATTTGTTTGTTATGGGACAGCTAGTTTGGCTCAGACTTGCCCCAGTGAAGATTTGTTTTGCAGTGCGGTTTCAAATATTTTCTCATTACAAGATATTGAACAGTTTCTAAATAACCAGGTATTTTGCATCTACAGATAGAACCTGACAACAATTTACTTATTGATGCATTAAACAATTTATTTGTTCATTCCTTTATTCTGTCTTTCGTTCTGTTCAGCAATGCCTTACACAGCAATAATTTTTAGAAAGATGAGGTTCTTCAAACCAAAGAGGCAAAAAGAAAGATCTGCAATAAAATTAAAAGCCATGCCTTTTTCATTTCATCTCAAAGAACAAGTTTTTGAAATTATCCAAATGGATAGAGTAGTGTTTGCCAGTGGAGTAAGTCTGCACACATAATCCGATCAATCTAAATTGAGTTAGTGTGCATGCAGTAGGCAGAAACAGGTGGAAATTAGTTTATCTGTAGCAGACTTTTTATATAAGCTTTGAACAGTGCTGGATAAACTAGTTTTGAAACCGTATTACATTGTGTTCATTTTTTTTTTAAGATAGATAAGGTGTAGGATTATTGGAACATACTGTTTGTTTCAGTTGGAAGTATCTGTAATGTAGTGTTCTTCATAAAATACACCACTTTCTCTCACTTTCAAGCTGATATACTAAGAAGAGCCAGAAAAATTGCTTGCAAACCATCTGCACCGTAGGGACAAATAAAAGTTGCCATTGAATTATCTGAGTTATCTTAAAACCCTTAGACTGTCAGCAAGGTATGCAAGAGGGTTAACCCTTCAGCTTCAAGAGATGTTAACAACACATTGCTTCAAATAAATATCATAAAGTAACACAAATTAACCCCATAATCCTGATTTCTGAAAGTGAATTGTATTATTTTTTTTCACCTTTTCACATGAAGATTAATGCTTTCTTCCTTACACTGTAGGCAATGTCGTCTTCTGTTCAAAGGTTTGTGTGGAATCACTAAGGTCCTTTTGATGGAAGATCTCAGAATCTAATTTTGGGAGATACAATTAGTTAGTCTAAATTATTGGTCTGTTTGATGGAATTGCACATTTTCACCCATGCATCCTATCGCTACCAGGGGATTCTTTGCAGAAATGTAATAGCCTTTATTTCTTTAACCCTCTGAGTGCTAGAGAAATAACCAAGATATTGCTATGTAATACATTTGATAACTCTCTGAACCTTGAAGAGTTAAGCTATAGGATCATATGCACAAAGAAAAGTGGAGTCATTCTCAACAGCGCCGTTCATGATGCCCATGTGCATTAAGCCTTATAGAAGTGTTCAGTGTCTGATGATTAAAATTAAGTTGTAAGAGCAAATTGGTGTTATCTCTTGGGAGTAGGGAATCACTTAAAGGGATAGTAATGTTTCACAAAAAGAGCAGCTCCAATGAAACTTCATTGTATTTGGGCCATGGAGAGTGTTTTTTTCAGTACTGTCAGAGTTGTATTTCAAGAGTTATTGAATGATAAAGTATCCCCCTCCAGCTCATTTTATTGATGTAACACTGCTCTCCTCAGACCAGCAAAAGGGCTGTCTCCAAAAGGGACTGACAGCGCAGGCTCACGGACATCACTATGGCTTCCTGCTACTGTCTGCCTCAGAGTAAGTAGACAATCTTGTAAACTGGGTAATATTTCTAGCATCTAGCGCTACTAAGCAGCTAGTCACCAGATGAAGACTTAAATAAGATTACGTTTTTGCGGGGTGGTAGTTCCCCTTTAAGGATACATACAATCCATATACAAACGTAGGAAACAGATAATTTGGTTAGCTGCCTCTATTTGAATTTGCATTGAGGAATGGCTTCATTTTTTTGGCGTTCCATGTTTCCTTCTGCTTCCAGTGGTGGGATATTGGACGGAGAGTGACATGATGTTACTTACTCATTCCTTTGGGTTTTGGAGATATGATTTCCAATATGATCATTTAATGTGAATAGAGAAGAACAGATACTTGGTTGCGCTGTTAATAAAGCAGTGAATGTTCCTCCTGTTAAACTGAAACCCGCTCAAGGGCCTCCTCTAGATAAGAGCTAAGAAAAGTGTAGTTCTGACAAGGTTCATAGCCCAGAGGACACAAAGTACAAGAGCTTCTTTTCATGAGGGGGGCACTGATGTGTGTACTGAATGTGCCTCAGGAGACCTTCACTACCAAGCGACAAGTACCACCTCCTTGTTTACAGGAAGCCACTAACATATGTAAGAGCCTGCATTTAAATAGGCCATAATGGACCTCCTATCATATCAACTGACTCATTTAATGAATGTGTACTTTGTGTGAGCAGTGATGCATAGATCTTTTCTTGTTTGTCTAGGAGAGAGCACACTGTAACATTGATCCCTATTGTCTGTCTTTGTGGACCAGTGAACATATAGTGTTGTCACTCACCTGAATGCCAGGGGTTTGACTGATGACCCCTGACCCTGCATGTCACTGGATTGTAAACCTGTATGGTGTATTTAATACAAACATGTCTTGTAGAGATTTTATCTGAATTGGTCAGCAAACATCGCTCTTCAAAGCATACAAGTACATTCCATTATCATTTGTACTAGTTTGTTAATGGTAACCAAAAATCATTTTGACTTACTGTACCTTGTGCATAAAGGCAAAGTGGGACGGTTCTGAGGCAAACCAGGTGATGAATAACAATTCTCAATTACTTAAATGAGAGTTTTAACCCCTTAAATGCTAGGTATTGTGACACAGTGCATTGGAGACTTGTCTAGCATTCAAGGGGTTAACAACTTACTTAAATCAATACGATTTCTTATTTTACCTGTATAGTGTAGGTGGTGTGGTAGTGACTCAGTTATGTTTTTTTATATGAAAATACTGAAATTAATAAATGTGTATGTAACTGAGGCAGTGAAATGGTGTTTTCTTAACAGGAAGTAGAATTGTATGGTGCCATTTCCTAAGCTGTATATTTTAAAGGAATGCCCTGACACCCTGATATTTTATGAGTATGATGGGGATGACTTGTCCTAGGACTCCATGGGCTGAAACACATTCTAGATTCCATACTTTACCTGCTCCAATTTTTTTTATAGAGTCAGCATATGCTTGTTTGGATAAAGATCCTTACTGGATCGAAAAATTGACTTTTTAAGGCTGATGTATATCATACATTATCCTGCATCCCTGCTGTCCATACCACAGCAAGGCAATAGAAAGGAGTTATGTAACTTCTCAGTACTGCTACCTCTTCCACTGCAGGACATCACCATCCTACCAAGTTTCATACACTATGTCACCCTATCCTATATAATAAAAGGCCAGAAAGTTTGTCACCATGCAGTCATGTGCAGTAGAGACTGCCCGCATTCGGACAGTCTCTTCTGCGCATGATTGCATCGCTTGAGTGAGGTGGCGCAATTGTGTGGAGCAGTGAGGTAACAGCAGTATGCAGAGCAGGTCTGGGTAATGTTAACCCTTTAAGTGCCAGAGGGGTACGCAACACAATCAAAGGGTTAAGAGGCCGGTACTGCTCTTCGTAATGCCGTTACCTCACTGCTCCATGGTCCATGCACACGGGCTTTTACACTAGTTGGATATAATCAACCAGCACCTGTACACTACTGCAATATTTGAATGTCCCTCCCCTCTATCCTATCACCCACCTCTACTCTCACAGAAACTAATAACACTTATCCACCATCTCCATCTTCAAGTGTTAAGGGCGAAAAAACACATAACCTGTAATGTGCACAAATATGCTGTACTTCCACACTCAACACTTGCACATTCATTCCCAACCCACAACTTCTCTCTGCTGCTCCTAGGTGACACGCCTTGACCCTCACACAACCTGACAATAGTTATCCGCCATGTCCACCTCCAGGTTTAAATACAAAAACAAATATCTCTCCACCCGCACAAAAACATACTACCTCCTCACCCATTAGCCTCAAAGTCACTCCTAGCCCACAAATTCCCTCCACTGCTCCACTATGGCCTGCCTACACCCTCACACAAACCCTCAACATTCATCCAGCATGTCCATCTTGAAGTTTCAATAAAAAAAAACAAAAAAAAACAAAACCCTTCACCCACTCATATCCTCTACCATCTCACACACACACACACACACACACACACACACACACACACACACTCTCTCTCTCTCTCACATGCTACCTACACTTTCACCCACTATGACCCACCTCAGCCCTCACACAACACCAAAATGCCATTAAGTCCTTAAGAAAAAAAACTATTGCACAAATACTCTGTACTTCCTCACCCCAATCTAACACACACACACACACACACACACGCATGCATGCGCACACACACACATTCCAATCCCCCCCCCCAGCTGCTCCAGTGTCACATGCTTACAACTCCACACATTACCAACTTTCAACTACTATCTACACCTTGAAGTTGAAATACACCTCAAACACAAGTTGACACCCACAGAAATACCCCCACCTCATCACTTGACAATGGGAGCCATTTTGAGGCACCATATTGCCGCTGCGCCCTTTGTGACAGGTCTGCCATTTAAGTGGCTGATTTCATAATAAGGCCTGGATCAATTATGGGCCGAACTGACTACGTTAAAGGGATAGTAAAGTTTCATAATAAAAGCAGCTCTAAATAATCATCATAGTATTTGGACTTTGGAGAGTGTTATTTCAATTTTGTCAGAGTTATAATTCAAGAGTAATTCAATGACAAAGTATACCCCTCCCGCCCCTTTTACTGATGTAACACTGCTCAGCCAGAGCAGCAGGGAGGTTCCCAGGTAGATTGCAGAGAGGGACAAACTTCAATTAAGATAAGGGAAAAACCTGAAAAACTTGTCAAGGGGGGCAGGGCTTTCATTGTCCTCATAGGAAGAAGATTGTCCCCTGCTGTTATGTGTCTGGTCTATGGACTGCATTCCATATCTGAGAAGAGATGGCTTACACTAGGTAAAAGGGGCGGGAGGGGAAACTTTGCTTGTGAATATCTCTCAAATCATAAAGGCAATGACAAACTCTTTCATTGAAGGGGTCAAATGCCCTATTAAAATCAGTAGAAAATTGGGAGTTATTATTTGTTCACTATGTTGCAATTGGCTTGTTCCAGTTCTTTTTAAAGTAACCTTTAAATCTTTATTTCCCTTAAAGTGGAGCTACCAACCCAAGTAAATTTAAACCCCAAAAAATTACCCATCTGGCTACTAGCTGCTCAATAGTACTAGTCGCCAGAATATTTACCTCCTCACACAGAAATTCTACTGCTTCCAGGACTGACAGCCAGGAAACAATGCAGACATCTTTTCATAGTGACGTGCGCGCCTTCGCTATCTGTCCCAGTCTGCTCTAGGAGGCATTGCTAGGTACCGTAAGGGACTGTTGGCACAGGCACGCAGGTTCTTTTAAAGCTCTGTTGCTTGGCTGTCAGTCTCGAGAGCCGTAGAGTTGAGATATAAGGAGGTAGTTTTTCTGGTGACTCGTACTATTGTTCATCTAGTTGCCAGATGGGTAATTTTTTGGGTTTAAATATATAGTAATGTTTTACAAAAACAGCAGCTCCAATAAATCTTTATAGTATTTGGGTCATGGAGAGTATTATTTCAGTACTGTCAGAGTTGTAGCTCAAGAGTAATTGAATGATAAAGTATCTTCCTCCCTCTCCTTTTACCTAGTGTAAGCCACCTCCCCTCAGATATGGAATCTGGTCACTTGACTAGACAGATCACAGAAAGGGACAATCTTTTAATGTGATCATAAGGAAAACCCTGCCCCCCTTGACATGTTTTTCAGTTTTTCCTTATGCTCAATGAAGATTGTCCCTCTCTGTGATCCATCTGGACAGTCTTGCTGCTCTGAGGTGAGCAGTGTTACATCAGTAAAAGGGGCAGGAGGAGGATACTTTATCATTCAATTACTCTTGTATTACAACTGACGGCATTGAAATAACACTCTCCATGGCTCAAATACTATAATGATTAATTGGAGCTGCTTTTATTATGAAACATTACTATTTCTTTAATTTTACTTGGTTTGGTAGTTCCACTTTAAAAATTGCTGCACATTTAAATCTATCACAAATTTGGATGTCATATGAAATTCACAGTATGTCAGAAATACATGCTGCACCCAAAGGCAGCGACTCTAAAGATTATTAAAGAATTCACGTCTTAAAGAAAAATAAACCAGGGCATCATTCATATTTTAATATCTTCCCTCTGTTCAAGGTAAATATCTGTATCTATACAAACAGGAATTGGTTGCTGCTATACCTCCAGGCTAAAAGGAGATCGCAAATCAGATAATGCAAAGGACTGATTTCTGAACTGTGGCACATCAATGGAAATGTTTATCTGTATTATCCCTAATATAAAAACCTAGTTATTAATCATGTACGTTATAGCTTAAATCAATATATTGCTGTAATATTTTATCTTTATGAACAGAAAAGGGTTTCATAATACTTTACATATTTCATACAGTGCCCTGTTTGGAAGAGATAAGACTCCTCTTAAATATCCTATTAAGAAGAAAGTGTTCCATGGAAACAAGTGTTATAACTCTTAGAGTGCCAGAGGGCTCTTGTGCAGATTGTGCTACTCTGTTGCTTATGGGGTTAAAGGGATAGTAATGCTTGTTTATATCGGATTTTAATATTGTAGACATTGAAAACATTACAACATAGAGCTATGTCCCATCTCTCAAGTCTTTGTAGTTTGAGAGATTGAAGCATTTAAAATTCCCCCCTCCTGCCCCTCTCATAGACATCGGCGCTGTATGGGACAGAAGCAGATCCTGGTCATTTGACCGGCCAGTGGCTCTTCAGCAGAGCCAAATAGTATGATATAGAAATAAATACTTAATTGGAACTGATTTGCAAGCACACTTTATAGACCGTTCCAATGAAATATTTATTTCTATATTGCACTATTTCGGCTGCTGAAGAGCCGCAGGACGGTCCCGGGACCAGAATCTGCTTCTCTCAGCTAGAGGGCAGAATTCTGTGAAACGTCCAGGAGGGGGGACTTTAGATGCTTCGATCTCTCAAACTATAAATCCTTAAGAGATGGGACATAGCTCTTTGTACTAATATTTTTAATATGTAAAATATTAAAATGTGTTATAAAATCCAAGTTGCATGTTCTTAGGTGGCTTGAAGCTCTTTCACAGTTTGCCACAGGCTAGGAGCAAGTTTTTTGTCTATTGACTGACTGAGCATGATGGGAGATGGGGGATGTAGTCCAACAACAGGTGCAAAGCTGCAGGTTTCTACTCCCTGGTAGAGATTATCACAAAGTGGCATTTAACAGCTGTAGCCAAGTTTTTTCACTCATAGACCACTTAAGAAATCTTAAGAAATCCATATATGTGAATGTCACTTTTTTATTGTTGTCAATAGCCTGTTGGCTATTCAAAAAAAAAAATATTTTTAGCAGTAATACAAAAGCAGTACAAAAATAATTAACTCTTTTGGCTCTTTAGGAAACGTAGCTAGTTTTTGGATTGGTGGCAGGCACACCACAGGGCAGGCTTAATGTGCATGGTCCGCCAGTTTAATGCATTGGGGAGGGGTTTAGAACACTGACCGGCTGAAACACACAGTAGAGGAGCATTTAGTTGAAAAAGACGCACACAAACACATGTGCACGCTCACAGACAGACACACACACACCTTTAAATTATACCTGGGAATTTTTGGGTCTGGGCTCCCTGGAGGGGAGCAAACTAAAAGGCTACACCAGATGACTCCACGCAAAGCAAGAGCAAAAATAAAACTCCAATCTTTATTACGAAATCTTCATAAAATCAACACCATTTCATACTTTCATTACTCACATAATATTAAACAAGTACAGTACATGTCAGTGTATAGATCATCCTCTCCCTGGAGGGGAGTCCTGTGGTGTGCAGCTGAGGAGAGAGAAATGATGCAATTTTTGTCATAAAACTGAAAGGGCTTAATTACGAGTGGGGGGCAGGACTTGTAAAACATAAAAAAAATAGGTAGAATAGACTAGGGAAGGAGGAAAAGAGGGTGCGGAGTGGGAGGAACAGGGTAGGAATGAGCACAAGTGGGCAGAGATTCATCAGCAACTCCCCACATCCAGAGAATCAGACTCTGCCCTGGAGACCTGGTAATGCAGAGTCAAAACTGGAGTCTCTGCGGCAAAACCGGAGAGTTCCCAGCTATGCTTTAAATCTGTTTCAGAACACACTTTGTACATTAAACACTTTAACATGCATCCACATCTCCCCCTCTCTCCCTTTTAGGCATTTTGCTTCCACATTTCTGTATGTGCCTTGCTATCGCCACTTTCTCACTCCCATTCTGCCTATGAAGACTTTGCCTTTCCCTATTCCCTTTAGCTGCTTCTCCTCTAGCAGTTTCCTGGCACACTGCTAGGCCTGTTTGCATCTTATTCGGCCCCTCCCACCATTCGCCAAGTAAAGTGCTCAAACTAATGGTGTAATTTATCCATGCAGGGCCTGCCCCTTTAAGTCTCTTACAAATGATTTGTATCCCACACTGTACACCTTCCTTTCTCTGTTCAATATTATTACTAAATGGAACTTTATGAACCATCTGCAATCACAAAGTTATCTGAATCCTGAGAGTTTACAAATATACATCAAATCTAGAAAACTAAAATCAATCGGCTATGCACAGCCAGAATAAAATTGCTTCATAAATTGAATTTAGCAGTGTTCATGAAAGGGAATACATATCATATATTTTTTTGACTGCGGCTAATAAATTCACATGAAAGATCGTGAGAGTTACATTCTTGGGGTACTCACAAATTATTGAATTGTCCTCTAATTGTTACTAAGACATTGCACTGTAAAATAAGACACAATTGCCTAAAAATGTTAAAAATCTTAACCTTTGAGTACCAGAGGGGTAACGCAACGCAATGCGTTGCGTTACCCCTCTGGCACTCAAAGGGTAAAGTAATGGGATCTTTGGTGTCGGCCAAATAATAATAAAGGGCCTCTTGACCAGAAAAGTAAGCCAAGGTGCTATTTATATAAGAAATACCAAATGACCTTTCAGTGTAGCTTGCTTAATCTGCATAACAGAGAACACCTGAGGACCCACAAGGATTGTCAAAGAAAAACTGCAGACTCCAAATGATTTCATGATTTTTTATTAGTTCATGTAAGTTAATTAATTGATGCATATTATGATCACTTAAGGTGGATCTCAATGCTCTAGGTGATGCAGAGCCAGCTAATTAATGTTGACATTTCCAACCGTGTTTAATTTGTTGTTATGAGAAGGCTTCAACTGTATGTTTTGAGATTCAGCTCCTGGCTCCCAAAGGTTTTCAATGGGCAGTGAAAATATCAGCCATTTCATTCTAATGCTGGAGGAAAACACAGGTTACCAGAGCAGAAGCAGACTCAGTCATCATTGCTTACAGGGGAGTAACTACATTGTGCTGAGGCCCATCTGGCTCAGAGACCAATAGGTGCTAGTTACATCTTGGGAAGAATATATTTGTGTTAGAGGGAGTAAAATGTTTGTACTGGGTCCTCCAGTGACTAGTTATACCACTGATTGCAGAGTCTTAGCAAGTCTCCTTTATCTGTGTATTAATTTTATGGCAAGATAGGAGGCTCATATTTGCATCACTAACTTTTACTGATCCTCACAGCAGCAAATGGAAGAAACTTAAACAAAATAAATAACCAAACAGGAGTAACCACAATGTATAAATAGGACTGTCCTACAATACAGCTTCATTTTCCTTTTGCTGCACCTCACGCAGATCAGTCAACCTCTGTGCTTGCCTTTCGAGTGATCATCCTCTTTTAACCTATGGTGTATAACCTGTGTTTCTTTGACTGTGTATTTTTGTTACCTCTTGCTGTATTGTTGCAGTGTTTGTTTTGCCAAATCGTTTTTTCCCCTTTTAAACCTCTACACCAGTGGTTCTCAAGCTTTTTTTGCTCAAGGCACACCTAATACGCAGTCTGGCATTTTTGGGGCACCATCATTTTATGTAATTTGTCAAGGGTGTAATGAAGGTTGCAAATACATAAATATATAGTTATTGTTAGACCTCACAACTAAAATGACACTATTGTGCATGGTAATATCCTTAAATACACAGTTGGAAGTCTATATTCACATTTTTGTCATAGCATTATAGATACAGTGGGGCACCCTAAGTGGATGTTCCTGGCACACCAAAATGCCACGGCACCCTGGTTGAGAAACACTGCTCTACACTCTCTCTCTCTCTCTCTCTCTCTCTCTCTCTCTCTCTCCTGTACTGTGCCGTTCAGGCTTCAGTTCCCAGCATTAAAGGGATCGTAATACCTGAAAATAAGTTTATTTTATATTGTAGCCCTTAAAAAACCATGAAAAATGATATAAGTCTTATCTCCCAAACCTTTATGGTTTGGGAGATATTCATATGTAAAATATAGTATAGTTCACTTTTCCTTGCTGTTTCAGCCAAGTCTGCCATCTAGTGGACAGATTTGGAATTCGGCCCAAATAGCAACCGGCAGCTCTTTAGCAGTGTCGAGATCACGATCTTTGAAAAGAACTACTTCATTGGAACTGTGTACAAAGTGTGCCTGGCTTGAATTCTTTTTAAAGATCATGATCTCAGCACTTCTGGAGAGGCACGGCTGGTCGGGGGACCGAATTCCAAATCTGAAGGGTGGAGCAATGACATCACTCCAGGGGAAACTTTACTTCTGAATATCTCCCAAACCATAAACGTTTGGGAGATAAGACATATCATTTTTCATGGTTTTTTAAGGGCAACAATATAAAATAAACTTATTTTCAGGTATTACTATCCCTTTAAAACCACATAACCATGTATTTTAACACCTTGGATGTTAGAGAGGCCTCCAACACATTTCAAAATCAATGCTTGGAGTCCTGTCTAGCATCCAAATGGTTAAAGTCTATGCAGGGGGATATATAAAAAGACTTCTTAGTGTATACTTAAAGGGATGGTAATACTTAAAATGTAAAAAAAAAAATATATGTTGTAGGGTTTATCCCCCTGAGTAAAAACAAGGGTACTCCCACTGCTGAGAGATAATACCTCAGACTTGAATTTTTTAGGTGCAGTATCACAGTGGCCTGAAAATTTACAGTGGCACTGTTACTACACCATCCTATGGACTGCTCTGGTCCGTAGACCATAAATCTCCATAAGATGGTGTAGCAACAGCGCTATTGTAAATTTTCAGGCCATTGTGATATTGCACCTAAAAAATTCAAGTCTGAGGTATTATCATTTTTTAATAAAATATCTCTTAGCATTTTAAGTATTACTATCGCTTTAAGAATTGTCACTAAAATTCACAATGCCTGGTCATATTTATAAAGTAGTAAAGTCATGTTTATAAATATGTCTAAGAATTTTCTGAGAAAATTCACACCTGCAAATATATTTTCGCACACACAGAGGTATTATATACTTCCAATAAGAACAGGTTATACCTGGCTTTAAGATTTAATCACTAAAACTGCCTTTATTTTTGGAGCAGTTAGCAAATTTCTTTATAAATACACTGGAGGAGATGTATTAAACTGGAGTTATAAAGAAAGTGTCTGTAAAATTGTCTCAAAGCAACATAAGTATATGTATAAACATCTAATTACATTTTAACTAAGTGCTAACTCCAGTTAGTTGACTTTTTTGAAGAGTGGAGTAGAAATGGTCTTGGTCAAATAATCATTTTGTCCCAATATATTTATAAAGAAATTTGCTAAGTGCACTAAAAATAAAGGAAGTTTTAGCATACCTCCCAAGTGTCCCTCTTTAGGAGGGACAGTCCCTTTTTGAGACCCAAATACCTATGTCCCTCTTTCCCACCCTAATGTCCCTCTTTGTAGGATAAGGCTGTGTGGTGTGTGTATATAAATGTATCACATTGTTCCACAGCAATAAAACTCACATTAACCTTATGAGTGCCAGAGAGGTATTGCAATGCATTGGACAACTCTCTGGTACTCAAAGGGTTAAACTTCAGTACATGTGTTTATAAATTAGTCTACATAAATAAAATACTTTGGTCTTGAGCTAAATCATTTATTCGGTTACACAAAAAGGTGTCAGTAGGTCATGAAATAAATACACAATTCTTGGTAATGCCCCACCCACCAGCCACACCCACAGAAACACCACCTAAAACACCAGTGTCCGTCTTTGGACAGTTGAAATGTTGGGAGGGATGGCTTTAGGGATTAAATCATAACGCCAGGTATAACCTGTTCTTAATGGAAGTATATAGCGGCAGCTATGTGTGCAAAAATATCTTCACAGGTGCATCTCTTCCCTGAATATTTTCAGAAAGACATATTTATAAATGTGAATTTACTTATTTATAAATATGACCAGGTGTGACAATTATTAAGTATACACTAAGAAGGCTTTTTATACATCCACCATATTGGGACACAATTCTTATTTGGCCAAGACCATTTCTACTCCACTTTTCAAAAAAAAAAAGTCAAATAACTGGAGTTAGCACTTAGCGCTGTGTTTCTCAACGTTAGTCCTCGGGGCACACCTACAGTGAAGGTTTTCAGGTTGTTCCTGCTTAATCACAGGTGAGTAATTAGTGGCTCAGTCATTGTGATTGATTCACCTGTGATTAATTAGGGATATCTTGAAAACATGACCTGTTGGTGTGCCCCGAGGACTGGAGCTGAGAATCACTGACTTAGCGAAAATGTCATTAGATGTTTTTACATATCCTTATGTTGCTTTGAGGCAATTATACAGACACTTTCTTTATAACTCCAGTTTTATACATCTTCCCCTATATCTTTAAAAGAAAGAAACAGTCACGTAACAGAAACTCTACGTCTGTGCCAAACACACTCTTGGGAGGCAGTGATGAAGACGTGCTAATCTCTTAAAACTACCTCTCCAAGGAGAGGTACCTGACTAGGTACGTGATTATGACAGGATTGGACAAGGAGATGAAGCCCCCCTGATGACTCCTGTCAAAATATCTTAACCACTTAACAACCCTTGAAGGTCCTGTTATGTCATGGGTAAAAGTGACTAAATGACCCATGACGTACCAGGACCGTCATGGATTTCAGGGCTCCACGCGCGGCTGCACGCCATTCGGGGAGCCCTGAGTCGGGTTGGCAAGTTAAAAAAAAAAAAAAAAAAAAGTTCTGCGGTCCTTTAGTGACCCCCACATGTGTGCACGGCTGGTCATTAAGGGGTTAAAGAACTTGAAGTGGAGCAGATTCACCTCCCTCCCATTTGCAAAGTCCACTATCCAAGGCCTTCCTCCCATTCACAAAGTTCTCTCCCACTCCCTCCCATTTTATGTCTTCATTGCCTGAGAAAGAGATCAAGATATTTTAATACTTTGAGTGCCAGAGATGTATCCTAGGCATTATATAATACATTGAATACCTCATTGGCACTCAAAATAATTATACCTGAGAGTGCCTGTGGGAACCCAACACACTGAGGATTTTTCTTTTTAAACCTTTCACTGCCAGGGTGGAATTCAAGGCAGTGCAATGCATTACATATATGTCACTCAAGGGGTTAAACTTTTGACTGCCAGAGGGTTAACCAGTGACAATTAATTGGATACCTCTTTGCCATTCAGAGTTAAACCGTTGAGTTCCAGAGGTGTGCCCAGCAAATTGTAAATCAGTGCGTTGACTACCCCCCCCGGAACTTGAAGGGTTAAAGCATACAGGCAATGCAGTGGCTCTATCACTAGTTCCAATATAAATCTTTTTTTTTTTTCTTTCTTCTAACATAGATGAAATTAATAATGCAGTATGTTATTGATTATATCATGTATTGGATGATAAAATATAAGAGAGGATTATGTCTGTGTAAAGATGCCTAGTGTATGAATACCATCTTCAGTGCGTTTAATATAATAATTCAAGGCTAAGATTTAATAAGAGGGGAATTTTCCATTTCCATACAAAATAAGAATAGAGAGATTTTTATACAGATGTCCTTTTGCTTCTTGGCCAACTGTGTAAAGAATGTGTGTCCAACGTGCAGACAGTGGGCCAAATGTGGTCCACCTGACCCCAGGGTGTGGCCCAGCTGAGATTATGTTTTTTTTGTTTGTTTGTTTGTTTTTTTAACTATTTTTATTCCAAATTAACTAGCACACACTATCTAGTAAGACCTAATCCTCTTCTTACCAGCACTATACAGTTCAAGAAAAGCTGTCTGTTAAATATCAGTATTGTCAATTAATCAGTAAATACATCAATATATTTGAGTAGCTGACAGGCTGTAAGTCACTACTGGTAGCAATAAAATAATAATAATGTGGTCTTCACGTTTATGGCTTTCTGAAGAAACATGGAACTCCCTAGTGTAAGGCAACGTTACCCTGGTTGAAATTAGTAAATAAAGTTCTGTCACAAATGGAGGAATATGTTATAAGAGCTACGGTCCTCGTGCATTGCCCAATTCATGTTGGTTCTTTGTTCCATTTTTATTTCACCAGAAGCCAGTATAGAATCCCGTATTAACTTTTTGTAAACATGACATTTTTTATGCTGTTACTTTGGTGTTTAAAGTCACAAAATTACCCATGTACAGTTTGGTAAATATCCCCAGCCATTTAGCATAGCATTGTAGGTAACATTCCATGAATTTCACATATGTTTTCCTTTCAAAATACTTGACTCTATTCTCTACTGCACGTGTGCTGTTGTGCGATTGGCTGCACAAGAGTCATATTAAACAAATACATACATTTGCACATTTTTCATGTATAAATTGCTCATGGCAATATAAATGTTTAATAGTAATGTCCTCCATGTTCTCCAGGTCCCTATCCCATGCAAGTTCCGTCAATATGAATGTTTCCACTTGGGTGAGAATTTGGATATGTAGTTCCTCTTTCTCTTGTCTTGTTTATGGCCTAGGGGTTCCTACTACTTAAAGGGATAGTAATGTTTCATAATAAAAGCAGCTCTAATTAATCATCATAGTATTTGGACTTTGGCGAGTGTGATTTCAATTATGTCAGAGTTGTAGTTCGAGTAATTCAATGACAAAGTATCCCCCTCCCGCCCCTTCTACTGATGTAACACCGTTCAGCCAGATCAGAAGGGAAGTGCCCAGGTAGACTGCAGAGAGGGACAATCCTCAATTAAGATAAGGGAAAAACCCGAAAAACTTGTCAAGGGGATCAGGGCCTTCATTGTTCTAGTAGGAAGAAGATTGTCCCCTTCTGTTATCTGCCTGGTTACAACCAGATTCCACATCTGAGAAGAGGTGGCTTACACTAGATAAAAGGGGCACAAGGGGAAACTTTGCTTGTGAATATCTCTCAAACCATAAAGGTTTGAGAGATAAGACTTATATCGTTCTTCATGTTTTTTTAATGCCTACAAAATAAAATAAAGATAAAATGAAGTATTCCTATCCCTTTAACTAAACATTAAAAGTGAAGACAGCAGAAAGTAGCAAGTCTTTCTATATAAAACTGTCATTACATTTAAAACATTCTACATTTACCGTTATTGTCAGTGGCTGGCTACCTTTTTATTACTGAGCTAACTGTGTCCTTTGAAGCAGTTCTGGATCTAACCACCTGTAGCATAGAAGGCAAACATTCCTAAAATTTATATTGGATAAAAGACAGCTTATCTTAATTAAATAATTAAAATCTGTCTATTTTCTCTGCACTGTATGTTATTAGTTCTGTTCAAGGCCAAACTTGTTGCTTACTATGCTATTAGAAATTACCTCAGTATGTGGGCTCTGTGTAGATTCATTTACAGGACAGCATGTACAAATATTGGCCCAGCATAAGAAATAATCTGTATAAAAGGACATACTGAGCCACAAAAGGTTATTTTCTCAAGAATGAATTATATTACATATGATTAGTAAAACATATACACAGTTTTTAAATATCTTTAAAATTAACAAATATATTTTAAAGGCAAAGTTATAATAACCCTCAACTTAACGTACCTTTTTTAGAAACCCAACAACCCCAGTGCATTTTGATCTTGTACTTTGGTTCAAGAGATAACATTTTCAACAAAGTCAAAAGAGCAAAATGAATAATGGGAGTTGGCATTATCTGGGGGTTTTCCATCTCCTTTAAAGCGGAACTACCACCCAATAAGTATATTGGCCCATATAATTGCACATCTAGCGCTAGTCGCCAGAATTCTTACCAGATTAAACTGAAATCGCTATTCTTCATGGACTGACAGCAGGACGGAGCGCAGACATCTTGCCATAGTGACGTCCGCGCTCCTGCGCTGTCAGTCCCAGCCGGGTCTAGGAGGCGTTGCTATGAGCCGATCGGCTCTAAAAGGGACTGACAGAGCAGGCCTCTCCTGATGTCAGTTCATGAAGAATAGTAATTTCTCTTTAATCTGGTAAGAATTCTGGCGACTAGCGCTACTGAGCAACTAGTCGCCATATGTGCAGTTATGTGGGTCAATATACTTTTTGGGTGGTAGTTCTGCTTTAAGGTGACCATTCCAGTTTAAATGGGACCTTGAATTTCAGAGAGGACTCAAATGTATTGTGAAACAATGCACTGAGACCCCTCTAGTCTACTAGGGTTTAACCCTTTGAATGCCAGAGGGGCATACCTGGGAACTCTGCGAATTTGCCCCAGAGACTCAGTTTTTACAGTGCATTACTAGGTCTCCGGGGACAGTGGCTGATTCTCCAGATATTCTCCTCTGAAACTCTTCCCACTTCTGCCCCTTCCCACCCAGTTCCTCCCACTTCTCCTCCTTCCCTACCCAGTTCCTCCCACTTTTGTGATGCCCCCACTCATGGGTAACGCCCACCCCTTTTTACTGCAATTTGCAGCAATTATATCACCCCATTGGCACCTTTCTGGGGACTCCTGAAGAGAAATTCACAAGTATGCAGAGGGGTATCCAAAGCATTGCAAAGCAATGCCCTGGACACCCCTCTGGCATTCAAAGCCCCACTGAAATCATTGTGTAATTTAATTTCTGCCACTGAAGCACTTGGTTTGCCCATGATTTTCTCCATTTTTCTTTCTACATTAGTCTCAATAGTGACAACTTTGCCTGCCTACCTGTCCATGTTATTTTAATAT
The DNA here is from genome assembly GCA_037306005.1 of Rhinophrynus dorsalis. Taxonomy (NCBI): domain Eukaryota; kingdom Metazoa; phylum Chordata; class Amphibia; order Anura; family Rhinophrynidae; genus Rhinophrynus; species Rhinophrynus dorsalis. Next base: position 142,788,090 of record CM074725.1, on the reverse strand, counting down.
GTATACCATCTTTTACTTATGCACATACCAATTGCTGGTGATTAACGTTTAAAATTGCTTCTCTGAACCTTTGTCTAATTTTGAAAACCATTAAGTGTAAAAGAAAAATGTTGTAAATGGCAAGGCTGAGAACAAACAACATATGCGCAAACAGTTGCTGATGTGGAGCTCGCTGTTATAGGAGATTGTTTATCTGTGGTGGGTGAAATGAATAATGCAGTCTTGTACTTTGCATATGATAAATAGTGACATTTTCTGATGCAGAATCTGGCCTTTGCAGGTGAGCATAATTTAGATATAGAATGAAGTTTCTTTTATGGTGAAAACATCACATGGTTGTGAATGATGGAATACATTTCAGTAATAAGTTTCACATCAGAAAGTGCAAAGCAGCCATCTTACAGATATGCATGGAGAATGATTTGGATTTTAGAACTGTTTTCACTCGATTTAGTTATTCCAATTGCTGTATTGAACCTTGATGTAAAGTGTATCTTTGCCACATTTCTAGCTTTAATATAAGGATTTTTGTTAGGGTCTTTTGGTCATATTCTTAATTAAAATTGGAGCAATTATGGGCAAAATAACGGTTTTATATCAGGCAGAGAAAGATTCCCAGAATTATCTTTGATTTAAATGGGGCTGTTCAGCCCTTGAATGATAGCAGAGTCCAGTCCATTGCTTCTGTGTGCGTTGGAGAAGTCGGTAGCCTTTCAGGGGTTAAAAACACACTTTAAATCAATGGGAATTTGTACTTCTCCCTTATGGTACAGTTGATTTTCTCCAGAAGCGTTCCTGTTATCTAATTTATCCCCATAACACTATATTCATGTAGAAAAAAAATAGCATTTTGGGGGCACACCATCTGCTCCATAAAGGACAAATAAAATTTCCCAGAATTTCCACAGATTTAAATGCATGCTTTGACTCCTTGCTAGGTTTCCAAAGCATTGTTTCATAATACATTGTCCTGTCTAGCACTGAAGGAGTTACGTTTGTGGGGATTTTTATTTGCTATCTGTGAGGCAGTTGGTTTGCCCCAGAATTACTCTTCTTTTACTCTGTGCAGTGCTGGTGAGAGTCTACTGTCACCCCCAAGGTGAGGGTATTGTGTGTGTCTATCTGGGTGTCCCCATGTCCCCACATGTGTCCATGTACGTGTGAGTGTGTCCACGTGTCTGTGTGTGTGTGTCTGTCTGTTGTGTCCATGTGTGTGTGTCCATGTGTGTGTGTGTGTGTGTGTGTGTCCATGTGTGTGTGTGTGTGTGTGTGTGTGTGTGTGTGTGTGTGTGTGTGTGTGTGTGTGTGTCCATATGGGTGTGTGTGTGTCCATATGGGTGTGTGTGTGTCTGTGTCCGTGTGTGTGTGTCTGTGTCCGTGTGTGTGTGTCTGTGTCCGTGTGTCTGTCTGGGTGTCTGTGTCCCTGCATGTGTCCATGTACGTGTGAGTGTGTCCACGTGTCTGTGTGTGTCTGTCTGTTGTGTCCATGTGTGTGTGTGTGTGTCCATAAGGGTGTGTGCCCATGTGGGTTTGTGTGTGTGTCCGTCTGTGTGTCCGTCTGTGTGTCCGTCTGTGTGTCCGTCTGTGTGTCCGTCTGTGTGTCCGTCTGTGTGTCCGTCTGTGCGTCCGTCTGTGCGTCCGTCTGTGTCTGTGTGTGTGTGTCTGTGTGTGTGTGTCTGTGTGTGTGTGTCTGTGTGTGTGTGTCTGTGTGTGCGGTGTCTGTGTGTGTGTGGCGTGCGTTTGTGCGTGTCTGTGTGTGTCTGTTTATGTGTGTCTGTGTGTGTCTGTTTATGTGTGTGTGTGTATTTGTGTCTGTGTGTTTCTAGCATAGGAAATAAATTCTGGAAAACATGGCTTTCAGATACTGTTTGCCTTTGTTCTTAGCTACAAAGAAATTCAGCAGGCAGTGGTCCATTAACATTTTTAGCTACTAGTACATAGCCACTAATGGTCTAAATAAACCCTTGAATCCTATAAATTAACACAACTAAAACATATTTCTCACAACTGTAAATAAAATAACACCGTATTATTTATTTGTGATAATTTGCTTTTAGCTCCTTTCAAAACCAATTGCATTATGTACTGTGTTTTGCTACACCTTTGTCTGTTGTTCATGATTACTTTTATTCTTGATCTTGTTTTAATTTTTTTTTCTACTTGAGTTCTTATTTCATTAAAAAATGCCATATTTTCCTGTCTAGAGCAGCTATAATATTCCTAATGAAGATATTAAATGGTATTGGTCATATAATCAATATTTGAAGTGCTGTGCTGGTAACTACTGCGTGTTCCAATGCACATTTTTAAGAGAATACTTTTTTATAAATATGTTGCTTAATAGAATTATAGTTTATGGCTATGAGAAGGGAGCAGGACATTCATATGCAATGACTGAATAATGTTAGTGAGCACATGTGGGTGGACAGTGAGAATAAAAGAGTGTTCAAGTTTATAGGATTGGTTCAGAAGTCAAAAGGACAGTTTATAATATATGTGAATCCATAACAGTGACAAGTGAAATCTAACCAGGAGTGGACTGGAAAGCTTCTGTTAAAATGTGATCTGTAACAGAATATAACTGTATGGCAGATATAACTGATGGAGCAGACAGAAGAACTTTCATAGATAGACTGCAGAAAGTGATTGAAATTCTCATAATTACAGGAAGTTGATTAAAGTAGCAATTTTCCATTTGATGGTTAATTTACTGCATCCTGCTGCTTTGTAGAGCAGCAATGTATATCAATTATACCTATACTCCCTTGCTAAATTAACTAAAATTTAAACTTTAAACTTAAATGTACCAAACTTACATGGTCAACAGTTACCACACGCCACATTAACCACAGGATTATGGGAGTCTGCTGTACTGTCATTTTGGTTTGGGTTTAACAGATACCAACTCTGCTGTACTCTATGGAGTGTATGTTAAACGTATTGTGGTGTTACTGGGTGGCTATAGGAAGGCTTTGATCTTAAGCGCAATCTTAATGCATACAATTTTGATTTTACTCTTGCCTTTAATTTTGCTACAAAGATTCATCATATCCCTTCTGATGTTGTAGCCGAGATTATTTAATCTATTTTACATATATATATATATATATATATATATATATATATATATATATATATATATATATATATATATATAATTGTATAAACACACATGCATACAACCCCTACCTCAAAACACATCTTCTCAAGCTTACAGTATGGGGAGCTATCATGTTATGAGCTATAAAAAGATGCAATGGGAGTAAAATATTTTAATATTATCATTTGTGAAGTCTTCTCTTATGGGAGTAGTCTTGGTAAAAAGCTGCAGATTGGCTGCTGTCAGGCATTTGGGGTAAGTTTGGGAGCTGAATGCAACTTGGAACTCTGTAATTAACAGCCATAGACTTAACTATGTATACACAGACACACAAACAGCAATAGACTAATAGATCTGCATAGGAAATTAATATCTGGCTGTCTATTGGGGGTTCTCGTCGTACCTCATGTAACTCTAAACTGTCAGACAGGAAATATTGCAGTTCAGTGTCTCTTTCAAGTTTAGAGTGTGAGCATGATTGGGGAGGGGGGTCACTTTTCTGCCCCTGTTTGGCCCTGATTCACCAGGTTTTGCAATCCAGCCCCAACTTCCTTGAAAGGCCTGCTCCCAGGGGAGCATGTCTACTGTAAACCAGCCCAATCTTCATGATAGTCTCCCATTGAAAAATTAAATATAAAAATGTTTGGGATATGCTCGTATAGTTTGTATTTTTTTTCAGTTTTCTTTTTATCTGTTATGTCCTCTGATTATTTTATTATCTAGGATAGTCTTCTTTGTAAATATTTTTTATATTTTTTCTACCATGCACCCCTACCACATTTTGGAGGTGACTACATCAATTTACCACTTTTTTCCTTGAAGTGATTATTTTCTAGCATTTACTTTAAAATTTCTGCCATCCAACTTTAAATATTTCCCTCTTCTTCTGTTAAGTCTTTCTCTCTAAAATTCACTTCCTTTGTCCCTGCTTGATGGACTGACATGGTCTCTGAATAAAGAACTTCTTGTAGGGAACCATATCCATAAATACCATATATTAGACTTGATTAAGTTTGAAATATGTATCCTTTCATTACATTGATAATGCATAGACACAATTTTCTTATTTTTATATAGAATTCTTCGTAGCCCTTTGAGTTCCAGAGGGGTATGAAATTAATTTCAAAGCAATGGATTGCGTACCCCTTTGGCACTCAAATGGTTAAAAGACAAATTGCATAAGCTGATATTTTTCCCTTTTATTTAAAAGGCCAATAAACCATACACTAATATTCAGTATATTGCTAAGCAAACTAAAGCACTCAAAGCTTCCTGTAGACGTATAAACATATATTATTGATCCAAAAGCCGCCCACAGCCTCTGGCTTAGGGAAACAGAATGTATTCAAATGGATGGATCCTTACAGAATGTGCTGGGAGGCTACAAATGTTTGCTTTGGTGCAAGTGACATTCTGATCTAGCCGTTTTGATGGTCACCACTAGGGGGCAGCATATAAAAAAGGATACCAGCTACAAAGACCCTGGTAAACATACCCAAGCCCAGTTCATCCCCAGATAGATAGCAGGAAAGCCCCGTGTTAGAGTTACTGGGATTGGTGAAGGGTAGGCGATGCATTTGTTTACTTCGTAATATGGTTTTAATACTCACTGTCTCTTTCATAGTGGATTATGCAGACATCATTAGGCAAATGTAGCTTTAGGGGAAAATGGACTCCTGATTTTGCCTAGCCTTTGCAGTTGTTTGAGGTGACTCATTCGGATGCTCCAAAAGGGATATCGCCCTATCCATCTCTATGATTCTTGAGATAGGGGAAATCATACTGAAGATGCTTTGCCACTGCCAGGTTCATTTGCAAATCTTAGCATGCTCTGTTGTCACTTGCTTTATCCATGTGTGTAAGATTTTGTCAGTTTACCATTCTTCTAAGAAATACCCTGGTTTCTCTTCCATACATGGGTAAGCAACTATTTTGTTCAGAACTGGAGAAAGACTACTACTGGAGGCATGAGAACTTTGATTTCGTCAAGGATCCTTACTTTCTTGCAGCTTTCACTATCACAACCAGTAAGATATTCTTCCAAAGCTCCTGCTTCCTCTGGGAGCCAGACATGCATTTCTCTAAAATCCAATCAATTCCAATGGGTGGAGGTCCAGTCTCCTCAGGTGGCCAGAGGATGTCTGCATCTCTTACACAATTTATGAGTTTATCTTAGTGGCAGGTCTGTGGGTTTTAAGAGTGATTTTGGAAAGTTATCACATAGATTTCATATCCCCTCTTCCTCATTTTTTCATGGCCAGGGTCCCTAGTGACTAGATATGGGCCATGCTTTTCCTAGAGGAGGTTTCCTCCATGGTGGATATGTGCAGGCCTTGGTGCCAGTTCTACCACAGGATTTTATTCCAACCTTTTCATAGTTACCAAAACAAACAACGCCTGTCTTCCTATTCTGGACCTGATGCTTCTCAATCTTTTTGTTACTTTTCCTCGGTTCAACATGGAGTGTTTGTTCTTCATCATCACCATGTGCCCAGGGGAGTTTTTGGCTTCTCTAGACAAAAAGGACACATATGTGCATATTCCTGTACACATAGATAATCAGATTTTCCTTCATTTTGCATTTCAAGATCATTTTCAGTTCACCACCCTCCCCTTTGATATGGACTCCGCCACTGGTTTTTACAAAGGTTATTGTAACATTTTCTGCCCACATTATTTCAGTTTGGGTCTATTGCCCTCTATCTGGACAGCTATTTACTAAAGGCTCTTTCACTGGATGCCTTACATCTACATCTTCATTGTCAGATGTGTGTATCCATCCTGGAGCAGCTCTGCTGGGTGATAAGTTACAATAAATTATCTCTGGTTCCATCCCAGACACTCTTTAGGGATGGATCTTTCTGCCAGAAGATAAAAGTTCAGATGTTGTCATAGCAGGTGTCTCAGGCCTTAGCTTGCCCATCCGTGATGGTAAGGGAATACATTACAATATTGGTGTATCTGGTCCATAGTGATGACAGATCCAAATCTGAAGGGTTGGGGGGCCTAGTTCATCTCTCAAATAGCCCAGACCCTTTGGTTCAACAACAAGAGCTTCCCCTACTTGTATTGGAACGTAGATATATTTGCATTGTTCTTCTGCATTGGTCCCATCTACTCCAGGGACTGCCAATGTGGATTTGGGGAAAATCTGAAATCGAAGAGGGACAAGAACAAGAACTGCATGGTCAGAAGTTTGATTTTTGCTTGGGCAGAAACTCATGTTTTCTCCATTTTTCTCTAAGTATGACAATGACTTTTAGGGTAGGTATACCTTTGGAATAAGTCAAGCTTTCCTAGGCTGGTGTCCGTCATATAGCAGTCACGTATAGTCTGTAACTGAAAACGGACATTTAGCTACTTTCAAAATGTTTACATTGACTTTTCTTAATCTGTCCATCGTGAGAAAGCCCCACATGCGTGTCTTAAGGGACATACAAACATTTTGTAAATTGTAAAATGCTATGTTCGTTTATACAATACAGCTGGGATGAAATTCAAAAAACAAAAAAACAGTTCATGGCTGTACCTGGTTTCTGTATGGATGACACCTGCATAGGTAAGTTGTCCTGTTAAACAAATTAAAAAGCACTAATTTACAGGACCTGTAACCAGCTTATCACTGTAATTCTATGCCACTTGATTGTGTGTAGTGACTAAATCCCTGTGGCAATATCTCCAGTATCTGACACAGTAGTGCCTGAAAACAGTTATGTTGGCAACAACAAACAGCCTTTGCAAAATCATTTTCCCCTCCTTACTCCATCTCTTAACTAACGCACACCATCTGTCCCTGTCTCAGCTGGTCTCCTCCTCATGCAAAACATCTTTCCAGTTTGTATCCTCCTTTTTCCTCTTCAATTCATTTCCCCGTCCTGTATGGCCCGTGGATAGACAGATGTCCTCAAGCACACCATAGCACCAGTTCTTAAATAATCTCCTAATTTTTATGGCCCATAGAGAAACAAATGCCCTCCTGCACAACATCTCACCACTTATGACCTTGCTCAGTTCATGGCCCTGTCCTGTATCTCTCCCAAGATCTCTTTAGGTTAGACGTTCCTCAGCTCATTGCCCTACGCTAATGTCACACACATATCTTGAACAAACAGGAACACATTTTAATTTTACATTTACACTTTTAACACTTTAACCACTTTACAATATTCTGCTATTGTTAATATATTAGAGAGAGAGAATATTTAACCCCTTGGTTGCTAGAGTTGTCTCCAATAAAGGACTACTTATAGCCACCACCTGTAAAACTTATTTGTTAGATCCCTAAAACGTAATCCTCCTGTAAACTTATTTCAGTGCTTGTGCAAACTCATTCATACCCCCAGTTGGTTATTTTTTTTTTAATGAGATACAAGCTAAAACAGTTAATTTATTAAAATTACTGAACACTCCTCTTGCATTCAAAAAGGCTGGTTCCTTATCTCAGTCCATTTAAAGACAATAAAGCATGATTGCCTCTCAGGCACCTATCAAGATTTCTGTGTTCTTGGGATTCAGTGAGCCCTGCAAAAGGCAGCAGCTGAAGCTCCACTAAATATATGTAAGACAGACTGGATCTGGGACCTCAGAAAACAGGAACAGTTGATAGAAAACCACATGAAGTGCAGGGTACTTACTTGTATATCACACTAGGACAATTTGTAGGTGTTAATGGTTCTTTGCTATTCAGTAATACAGACATAATCAAAAAAAAGCTAAATTAACAAAAACTAGATCCAGGCATGATTGTTTATATTTATTAAGCACTCTCCCATTTTCCACTTTTTCCTACAAATCATAGAAAAAATATTCTGCAGAATATGTTTTCTATAAATTACTTAAATAGGCAGATGGTAAAAAATGTCTTGTTTTTTGAAGACGCAAGATACAATTCCATGACTTTCCTCTTAGCCATTCAATTTAGAGAGTTATGTTCATTATTTGGTAGATAACAGCTGTAGTGCTTTTGCATTATTCGCTGTCAATATCTCAGTGGAATCATAGAGGGGACAATGCGGGAGCACAATTTAAAAGCCTTCTTAGATGTTCAGTTCTATAAATTCAGCCCTTGAGCAGAGTAAAGAATTGGCAAACTCCTTCAGGTGACAAAGCCAATGTTCAGTGATAAACTATTATGTTCAGGATATACTGTTATGCTTTTTACCTCTGAATACATGTTTATAATAGATAGTTATAACATCTAGTAGGAGAAAGCTGAGGCTCTTTCTCCCTACCTTTTTTTTCTTTTTTTAAGACCGTAATGTGGCATATTTACAGAAATTAATGAAAAACGCTGGAGCAAATCAGCTGCATCATAGAGGATAAATTAAAAAAAAACTCAATTGATTCAAATGGGACTTTTAACCACTGGAATGCAAGATAGGTTTCTAACACATTTTAGTATTGCTAGTATTCTAAGGAAATATATAATGTAATATGGAAAATGTGTATTTTTATAGGACTTAGCCTGCTGATTTTTTGAATGGTGTACTTCCATAGCCTGCCATTTTAGGTTGGAGTTATTGGTGCACCAGTCTTTTAAGAGCTGCTGTTATAGACAGATGTAGCAACAGAAGTTTTAGCTGTAATTACATTTGAATGGGACATCTCCCAGCAGTGGGAGTACATTTGTTGCTCTTAGCCAACAAAGCCCTACAAACAATACATTTTCCGTATTTGAAAATAATTCCCTTTTCAAAGCCACATTTAAATCATTGGGATCTTTTTTATTTGTTCCCTGGTGTACAGTTTCTTTGCACCCAGAATTGCTGTACTTAATCTTTATTTACTAACTAGTTGAAGAGCCTGTTACACGGGCCACAGTGCCACTGCTAGCCAGTCGCAGTGCAGTCATGCGCAGTAGAGACTGCCCGCGCCGCAGCTGATACAGAGCTGCACGCTCCGAAGGAGTGTCCAGCTCTGTATAAGCCGTGCCGCGGGCAGTCCCTACTGCGCATGACTGCAGCACACGCCGCAGTCTCTACTCTGTATGACTGCGGTGTTACACACATTTTAGCAAATTATTATATAGGATGTATGTATTGTAACTTTTCATGGGATTTTGGTGCTGATGGGACAGGAGGGTACACAATTTTTCCCTGCAGAAGGTGCTGCAAATAGTGGCAGTATTCTTTGCACTGCTGATCTTGCACATTGGTAAATAGAAGTCAGGATATGAAGACAGACTGTACAACTGGTATAGATTTATTAAAAAAAAAAAATAGAATATTCACAATTTAACCCTTTTATTGGCTTTCAGATAACTAAACTCTTTAAACACTGACTTTGCAACTGCAGTCTAAAAGTGCAGGATGTCAGAATCTCTTCACATTAGCACAGGTCAGAACGATTCAACCTCTGATAGTCACATTTGCCCTTGTCATGGTAACCTGAAAACCAGCACTGTCGGGGAATCATTTAGCAATACTTTTGATTCCCCTCTGACACACAGAGGGTTAATTACATGGACATACACAGTTTTGAATTTTCAGCTTTTTCATTTTCATCTTGTATCTACTGATTTTGGCAAATAGTTGTCTACTGGGAGAGCTTCCAATTCCAGCTTATGGGTTGATAATTTTAAGGCCTAAAACATATTTTTCACCATTTTGTTATTTTACCTCTGAGATAATGTCATATAAGCAATTCCATTGCAGTCGAGCTGGCTATTTTGGACTAATAGAATAGCTTATCGACTCCCCATTTTTGGTCCGTATTGCACCTGAGCAACATCAACTGCCAGACTATGTTGTGCATCCTCACATGCAAATTCTTGTATATACCGTACTTGCAATTTCTAATGTCTAGGTCAGTGGTTCTCAGCTCCGGTCCTCGGGACCCACTAACATGCCAGGACTTACGGATTTCTCTTCTAGAGCACAGGTGTGGTGATCAAATGCTCATTCAAATTGATTAACTCACCTGTGCTTTAACAAGGAAATCATTGAATCCTGGCCTGTTAGTGGGCCCCGAGGACTGGAGTTGAGAACCACTGGTCTAGGTATACTGAACAAGGAAATTTGATTTTAACCCTTCCTTCACCACCTCCTTCATGCTGGAGTCTCGGCATATGCTTGGAGGTGTATCCCTGACCTTCCTGTTTCCCTTGGTCTTTGTGACACATTAATAGCTCTCCAGTAATTGGGAAAAAAAGAAACAAATAAGCAAAGTGCATTAAGATATTATGATTAATAACATTTAAAGAAGGTCACTTGACACTTAATCCCATTTCTAGCTTCCTGGCCCCAAAATGTGTTCTACCAACTATGGCAGATTCTTTTCATTCCTCCTGAGTCCCACCTTCTCTCCACCACCTCAGCTTTTGGATGGAGGAGTGTTTTTCTAGAAACAATTAAATCGGAGTCCACTGACGCAAGAAAAACCTCACTTCCTAAAGGAGGGTAAAACCCCTTATTCATTGAGCTGTGGGGTGAGAGTCATAAAACGTTTAACCCTTTGAGTGCCGGAGGGGGGTGGTGGAACTCAAAGGGTTAATGTAGTTTTAGGGAACCCATTTAAAGGATCCCATCACATGGAAACCTCTTTGGTGGTTTTGACATTGCTTTCAAAATCGTGTGTGTGTGTGTTATACTTTTTTATTCATAATACTATTTTAGTTATTTTGATTGTATTATTTATTTTGAATATGGCTTGCCAGGAAGAATACATTGAGATTTTTCTAGTTTTCAAGTATGTCCTACATTATGCTAAATTAAGACATGCCATGTAGGCAGTTCCTATCATAGCACATCATAACCTCCCCACTTACAGACACTTCACCTTTTTCAGTGCTAGGGTGGGTGGCCAATGCATTTCCCAACACCCCTAGTGCTGAAAATGTTAAGTGTCAGTAAAGGTGGGAGTAAATGCAAGAATATGACAAAGTGCTTGCATTGAGTGCCTCAATTACACTAATGTATAATGCTAATAAAGCAAAAATAAATTGGCAAATAACAAAAGTTACTACAGAAAACATTTGATTTTGAATATTGTTTCAAAGATATCAAATTTGTTTTAGCATAAGAATCTTAAAGGGATAGTAACCTCATAAAAAAAAGTACAGGCAAATTTATAGATACAATTAAAACATACTTACTGCCCTCATTCCCATCTCTCAAACCATTATGGTTCGAGAGATGTAATAAAATAAAGGTCTCCACTCCCTCCCACTTCTCATGCATCCGCTGTATAGCAGACGTCATGAGTTCCTGCTTCTGGGACCAGAAGGAGGATCTTCATGAGCTCTGTCATCGAGATATATAACTATAATGATTTAATCGGTATGATCTACATCATGTGCTTGGCTTGCAAGCACACGTTGTAGACCATTCCAATGAAGTATTTATAGTTAAATATCCCGATGTCAGCACTCCTGAAGAGCCGCCTAATGTCGGTCGACCGGATTCTGCCTCTGACAGCTTTACAGCTCGTCAGGCAGAAAGGGGAGGGAACGGAGGTCTTTATATTATTATTATATCTCTCAAACCATAACGGTTTGAGAGATGGGAATGAGGGGAGTAAGTATGTTTTAATTGTACCTATAAATTTGCATGTACTTTTTTTTTCGAGGTTACTATCCCTTTAATAACTAAAAAATGTGTTCTAAACCACAAACATCATATAGTTGATTTTGGAAACCATTTCAAAATCACATATAATTTTATTTAGATGTTTGGTCCATTTAAATGCCAAGGGTTGTATAAGGCATCCCCATGGCGTGCTGTATTTTAAAGGAATATGTAAAAAAATAAAGTACTTGTCCTGAAGTTCCCAATGCCATTAATATCTTTTTACCCCTAAAATGAATGCAAAGTCTCAGAATAAAAATACTCATTCTGTTGCAGATAATAAAAACAAAATAGACTTCTAAACACTAATGTACACCCAAGTAATTTGGGGTTTACAGGGAATTTATAATCTCCCTGCATACTCCAAACGCGATAACTAAGCTGTGAATGTATGTACTCATCCAAACATAGGCTAGGAATATATGAGCCTATCACAGGCGCATATGTTCCCAGCCAGTCTGTCTGTAATGTCAATGGAACCTTATTGCACCCATTGTACAACTTTCACAGTGTTACCATTTATTCATCCGGCCCACAAGGAATCCTGTAGCACCTGTCATTTTACACTTCGGTGACTGCACCATGCAGCACCCCCAAGATTTATTTCAATTTTAAAAAGTGTTCTTTTAATACAAAAGTTTTGGTTGTGTTAGGGGAGAGCAAAAAAACAAAACAAAACAAAACAAAAAAAAAACAAATAAAACAATTACATGCTTTGAAAGTGCAGAATCTGTTGGGAGGGAGCAATTGACTGTAAACTCACAACAAAAGTGTGAGGTCATGGTTATAGGTGTGTGTATTTGTGTGTGTGTATATGTATGTGTGTGTGTGTGGGGGGGTGAATGATATTGGAGTATTTCTGTGGTGTCTATTTGTACTCAGTCATTGATACTTTCATATATATGAGAATGTATTTCATTATATGTGTTAAGCCTTCAGTCTTTAACCCCTTAAGGACCAGCTCACACGGCTGGCACTTGAGGACCACCGGGCTTTTTTTTTTTTTTTTTTTTCTTCACTTACGATTCAGGGCTTCCGGAGTGGTGTGGGGAGCCCTGAACTCCATGACGTGCCAGGTCCATCACTGGTCCTTAAGTGCCGGACTGCCATGACAGTCTTGGCACATCAGTGGTCGTTTAGGGGTTAAAAGAATATTTATTAATAATAGAAACATGTATGTAAAAGTGAGAAAAAAACAAAACTCAAATCCATCCCAACAAAGACCACCCACCCATTTCTATTCAATCCATAATCCCCCGATGCCTTCAACTTTTTTGTGGAGAAACCCTGTAGTGTTGGATGTTAAAGTCTTCACGCTTTAATACCTTTCACTGTTAGGCTTAGTTCACATGGAGTACATAATTGCAGCAATAATAGAACATTAAAAATACATTGTTTTATGATTGTATGATATGGGGCTATTCACTGAGGTAACAGTTGCAGGTATTATCATAGATCAATGCAGATTTCCACACAAATTAACGGAACCGCTAGTTTGTAGTATTGGTATTATAGAATTGTAAATGTTTTAACTGCTGTGCTGTTACTAGTAGTTTATAATGGGAGTAAGGGATGCAGCAAGAGAATAAACAACTTACTCTACTATAGCAGAAAAATGCAACATTTCATTCACCAGAACCAAAGCTTTAGTTATGGCCATATGCAGAAGTAAAAGTGGAAGAACTCTGGGACAACCACGTGCACAATAGGGAACAATTAAAATTACCATTGATTGAATTCCACAGAGGTCTTCTACACATTACTGTGTAATACACTGGAGACCACTAAATCATCCAAGGGGTTAAATGGATAGTAATGTTTCAAAATAAAAGCAGCTCCAATTAATCTTCCTAGTATTTGGGCCATAGAGAGTGTTATTTCAATTCTGTCAGAGTTGTAGTTCAAGAGTAATTGAATGATAAAGTATCCCCCTCCTACCCCTTTTACTGATGTAACACTGCTCACCTCAGAACAGAAACATGGTGTCCAGATGGCTTGCGGAGAGGGACAATCTTCAATTGGCATAAGTAAAAAAACTGAAAAACCTGTCAAGGGGGGCAGGGCTTTCATTGTTCTCACAGTAAGAAGATTGTCCGTTCCTGTGAGCTGGCTGGTCCCAGGACTAGATTCCACATCTGAGGGGAGGTGGCTTACACTAGGTAAAAGGGGTAGAAGGGGGAAACTTTATCATTCAATTACACTTGAACTACAACTCTGACAGTATTGAAATAATACTCTTCAAGTCTCAAATGCTATGACGATTAATTGGAGCTGCTTTTATTTTGAAACAGTACTATCCCTTTAACCTTATGAATGCCAGAGGGGTAAGCAACGCATTGCCTTGCAATGTGTTGCGTACCTCTCTGGCACTCAAAGTGTTAAAATCTTTATTTTAATCAATTGAAATTTGGGAAATTTATTTGTTCCCTATGATGTGGTCGAATTGCCCCAGAAATGCACTCTGTTTTCTGTGTACACGTGATGAGCTGTGTTCAACTTCAGAAAGGTTCTTCACTCACTTCTTGCATGTGATGGAAACCAGAACCTACTTAATTTAATGCTCAGACATACGGTAAATCAGAAAATTAATATCAATGTTACATAAGAGCTTAATTCTACTTAGTAAACTACTAGCAAATGTTACCATTCTACAAGCATTTTAAGAAGGTGGCCAGATACCAAATAGAGTGCATCAATTCTTTTGTCAACATGCCATCTGGAGATTTATGCCTTCCAGTTGTAGACCCTTCAGGAGTGACCTCCTCATGCAGGATGACTTTTATGGATTTGACTGTGTTTACATTAGTGCCATGGGGGTCTGAGCAAAGTACATTAAAGCTAATGTATCACCTGCTGTCAGAAGCTTTTGCAGTTTGAGACAGCGCCCCCCTTTCCCCCCCTCATAAGACAAAAAATGGATTAAAAGAGATAATGCATGTTACATTGGTAGATATTTCTACATTCATTTCCAGAGCTTTTAGTTTATTGCTTGTGAGTACCATACAATGTTTATACATTTACTGAAGTAAGTAAATAGTGCCATTAATCACTATGCCAAAAAAATGCAATGTAAATTAAGGCATTTTTAATAGACACAAACACTTTAGTTTTTTCCCCTGTAAAGTCTTTTAATGAAAGAAACCAGTTAAAGCAGACCTGTCACTTTAAGATGTTAATTTTTAAAGGAATGAAAGGCTGTCTATATGATATGATAGCCAATTTCTTGTGTCATTTTACAGAAATTAAATTTATTTGTTATAGACATTGTGTTGCACTTTTATGCAAATATGCTTCTGTGCTGGGCCAGAAGTACATGAATCCAAGCAGCACCCTCACGCTGAGGGTATTTATAAAAGCACAGTGAGGGATGTGTGGCCTTGACAGAGCTAACTGGCATGGAGTGCCAGGAATTGGCAGAAACATCCACACTCTGCCACAGAAATATGAAAATGAATTTCTTAAAAACGATTTTACATAAAAAGTCTGGTATAACATATAGGCAAATTTTACAAATGGACTAATGCATAAATGATTGTGTGTAGCGAAGAGAAACTTTGCTTTATTAAATAGGCAATTTTAAACAAAGTATTGAAGTAGACCTGTCACATGTCCATTTTTATTATTGATTGTGAGTGCTTAGAATAAATATATCCTATATAATAAAATGATAGAATGTTTGTCCTATGCAGTCATGCTCAGTGGAGACTGCCTGAATGCACAGTTCGGGCAGTCTCTAAAGCGCATGACTGCATCGTCTCTGGCAGAGGCAGTACGCACAGCAGGACCAGCCTCTTAACCCTTTGACATCACCTGGGCCTTGGCCAGTGTACATGGGCTTTTACACTAGTGTGTGTGTGTGTGTGTATATATATATATATATATATATATATATATATATATAATTGTACTCAGCCTGGGGTAACCCTGGTTGTGGTAAGGAACAGTATTGAGTGCTGTTCCTTACCGCAACCAGGGTTACCCCAGGCTGAGTACAATTATATATTCACTGTTATGGGACGTGCACCATTATATATTTATATAATTTGTAAGTTGGATTGAAAGTGTGTGCCACAGTCTAATGTTAATTGTTATATATATATATATATATATAATTTTTTTTATTTATTTATTTTTCACACCATTTTTATACCCATGACATATTACATATAATATTTTAGGGGTGCCCTGAAAACTCCAGATTGAGTGTTCCCTTGAGCAGTGGTCTAGAGCTTCAGCTATAATGGCCAAACCTGTATTCTTTGTTGTGAGTGTGAACACAAAGGTTCCAAAGCCTTGTTTTCCATTAGGCAAGATAGGTAGCTACTTGGATAACCAATATTTGAGAGTCATATCCACTGAGCTGACAGAATAGATATTCTGAGTGTTGGATGTGACCAAAGTAATCTCAGTACCCCTTGAACCAGACACATACTCTTGGCTAATAGTAGCTGGCTATCATTAACTCTGTGTGTACCTACTTGCATTTAAAAAATTAACCAGTTGGATGCTAGTGAGGTTGCCTTCACATTGTTTTGCAATGGACTGAAAGCCCCGCTATCAGCACTGAAGTAGAGAGTTTGTTATAGGCTGTTGTTCCTGTGCCAGGCAACAGAGAGTGAGGCCATGAGTGGAGCCCCAAGGTTTGTGGTCTGAGATACTGATCTGGGCCTACATGCTATTAAAGGGATAATAATGTTTCATAATAGAAGCAGCTCTAATTAATCATCATAGTATTTGGGAGAGTGTTATTTCGGTTCTGTCATAGTTGTAGTTCAAGAGTAATTCAATGACAAATTATCCCCCCCTTATACTGATGTAACACTGTTCAGCCAGAGCAGAAGGGAGGTGCCCAGGTAGACTGCAGAGAGAGACAATCTTCAGTTAAGATAAGGGAAAAACCTGAAAAACTTGTCAAGGGGGGCAGGACTTTCATTGTTCTCACAGGAAGACGATTGTCCCCTTCTGTTATCTGTCTGGTCTTACAACCAGATTCCACATCTGAGAAGAGATGGCTTACACTAGGTAAAAGGGGACGGGAGGGGAAAATTTGCTTGTGAAGGTTTGAGAGATCAGACTTATATTGTTCTTCATGTTTTTTTTAATGCCTACAAATAAAATGAAGTATTACTATCCCTTTAAAATAATGTCTTCCTTAGTTGACATAAAAAGGACATTTTACTATTATGATTCTTATCCCCTTTTCAAATTAACAGGGATCTTCCAGAGTACTTCCAGCAGAGGACCAGAAAGATCTCATTTTGCAGGAGGAACATCTAAGATTACAGAAGTCCAGATATGATGACAGGTAATATTTTCAGCAGTTCCCTTATTTTAAGCCTATTTGGCAATTTGGAATAATGCATTTCTTGTATCCTTTTTTGTCAGCAAAGCAACTGACCCTGCCCCTTTGCTTGGGGATCTTGCAATGGGACCTGCTTCAAACTTCTATAGCTTTGAAAGAATGATTTCCATGTTGATGTTTTGTAGTGTGTAGCAGACACTTCCAGTCTCCAAGAGATTAAAGAAAAGCTCTTATTTATTTTAGAAGTGTATCTAAGTAAACCATATGGCTTTACTTAAATGGGTGTTGCCAGTAATTGCATATTAGTAGGTCCCAGATCTTCTGTTCAGCGCTACGGTTTCACATTCTCCCCTATGGTTTATCACTTGTATTTTTTTAATGTAGTATAAAATCCTTTTCTGTGAGGTGGGCTTGTAACACTACTCATCCCTGTTAACCCAGTGAATGCCAGAGCGCTTTACACTCCTCAAGCTCTATAGGGGTTAAAGGAGCAGAAATATTTGATTTGTTATATTTTTATTGATATGCAAACTGGATAACCCTTTTTTCACTTTTTATTTGTTTCTTTCCCTCTTTTTTTTTTTCTTGAAAAAACAATAAAATGCAAGTTAAAACAGAAATGTTTTATAATGAATAAAAACATTGTGTAGTGCTTTTCCTGCTTAGTAAAAATGTAGTGTTCCTAAAGGTGGAGGTGCTTCATTCAAAAGGTATGTTAGCTCAATGGTTGTTTTTTCCATTTATTATTAAACTGAATTTTTCCCACATGGCATTATTCCTATCACATGCTGCTGAATCTGTAGCTTATGAGACAAGCTCCCCATTGTGTGCACTGCAAACCACATTGCCTTCTAGACCGTAGTTTATGTTCTTGTTAACATTTTGGTTATAGTATATTTTGAACTGGAAAACATATTTTAGGAAGCATCTCCTAGCTCTAGGAGCACATTTGTGTTATCCAGCATGGAGTACCAATGCATTTTCACAGTAAAATGTTACTGTTCCTTTAAACATGGGAGTTATTGGAAAAGGTAAAGGAACAGTATGATGTAGGTATCTGATTCAGTTTTGTGTCTGTTTTAATAAATTCCAGCTATCAGATGCTGTTATAGTAAATTAAACTGGACAGTCATTTGTCACAGGATTTTTAATTAAACTGTTTGTTGTGATGCTATCAAAACTGCTCATCTAGTGTGGTGAATATATGAAGTGTTGTTACACTGATATGTTTCCTCAGTAATGATATTCCTAATTGCTTAATCAAAATGAGAACAAACGGAACCCTGGAAAAATAAAGCCGAGTCTAAAATTCTTCCCTTCTTCCCTCCCAACACACACGCACACCCACATCTGTACTTCTGCAAACCCACATCTATATGCGTTTACACTCACTTTAGTACCTCTGTTGAAAACGCTCTCTTGAGATAAGTCTACAACTGTACACACAAGCATTCAGCACCTTTGCAGGCTTAACCAGGGCCTGCCCAAGACATTGTGCTGCCTGGGTTCAAGGATAAAATGCTGCCACCCCACAAACCCCCCCCCCCCAAAAAAAAAAACACCACACCCACATCCATTATGTTATATCACGATAATTAGACTAAATATCACTTATACCTGTACACTTCGTGGGTGTCTTCAGGCATTCTGTAAATCAGAATGCATATTCACAGCCCTGATTTCTTAAGCTCTGTCTATGGACACAAGTCCCAAACATCATATTTACTGGCTGAAATTATTTCAGACAGTAAATATGATGTTGGGGTCTTGTGTCCATTAAGAGAGCTTAGGTGTAAGAGCATAACCAATGTTTAGACTAAAAGAGCATATTTACAGCCCCTGTTGACTTGGGATGGAAGAAAATAGGAAGATGGGAAAAAGTAAGCCATCTCACAACCATAGTGTCCTACCCCTGGGCCCTGGGTGAACTCACAGTCTCAGAAAGAACTGCGTATGGAGTCACAGCCACAAATGCACACAAACACAGTGCAGCACGCTGCGACATCCCCGCTGTCTGAGTCCCACACCACATGCACCCCAACCAGCCAAGAAGGATGAACCACAGTGAGTGAGAAAATACACTCCTCTTTAATTGGCTGATGGCGGCGGTACCTGTGGGTTGGCTGTGAGGCACAGCACACCCTGGTGCCTGTCTGTCTGAACTGACTGACTATCACATGATGTCACTGACGCAGCCAGCCAGCTCCACTGAATGAGCCTAGTGCCGCCCGACTGCTGACATTGTGACACTGACATTGTACATTACAGTCCTGACTGAGCCACACAGGGCAGAAGTCAGAAGAAGATAGGAATCAGGACTCTTTGTCCTGGTGGGGGTGACGTGGGACACAGACCTGGTGGCTGGTGCACAAAATAACATGCCTGGCGGTGGCAAATTGCCACCCCTATCAAAGTGCCGCCTGGGTCCCATGGACCCACTGGGACCCATTTAAGGGCCGTCTCTGGGCTTAACCTTACAACAGCTAAAGAACACATCACAATAGTAACTTTACAAACCAAACTTTGCAACACTTACACAACTTATCATTGTAGCAACTTTGTTGTTAAATCTTACCACTCATAAAGAAAACATATAACCATTGTAATACCATTTAGATCAGCTCATCAATCTTATAGATTGCACATCAGCACTGTATTATTTTTATAGCCCCAGTGTTTCCAGTCTTACAGAACACACCATCACTGTAGTACCTTTATCTGCAAAACTTCAACACACTTACAAAATACAGTTGTAACACATTTACAGTCCCATCCTCACCACATATCTCAATTGCAGCACATTTACAGATCCAGTGTCACCACCCTTACAGAACACACATTACCATTGTTAACAAACACAACCTTGCTACTCTTGCAGATCACACATCCTCATTGTATAACCACTGTATCAGCTACACTGACCTAACATATCCACTTATTAAAATAACTTTGCTGTCCTAGCTGTCCGTTGCTGGTAATCACACATTTTACATCCAGTAAGATGTGAATAATGTTGGTGAGCCCTCTCTCTTTTCTTCTTTGACCCCCATATAGGTGTCCAATGCATTACAGATAGGTTCTAGTTACTTCTCTGAGTTTAACACTGTAATGGTCGCACCTTTACAGATTCATCTTTCCTAAATATGTTAAACATTGCATCAAATCTAATATTGAATTGACCGCTTCATCAACTATGGAAAGGATGGCCCTGATGAGGAGTCTAGGATGTCCATACTCCTTGCTGTTAATGCAACAGGAACCTGTCAGACTACACATGGCATATTATAGCCTTCCATAAATATTACATTACCTTTCATTGACATTTTTTATTTTTTCCCATCAGTGCTTAAATCTAATTCTTCATATTTTCATAGACTATCTCCAGCTTTAATAGTTACACAAATGCTCTCTAATCTTTTCTCATTTGCCATTTCTATTGTATATTGTTCTCCACCTAAAGAGCAACATCTCTGCCGACTTTCTTTCCTTATCCATCTTTTCTGCCAAAACCTGTACCCTGGTATCATTTTTGTTCCAACCATGAGTCATTGTATCAGTGCTGTTCTAGCCACTAAATCAAAATTATTCATAGTCATTATTGAAATAAGTCCAGTGAGTTTATTTCCTAATGTACAAACATTTGTAAACCTAGCATTAAGAGAATGACTTATTTTTTCCTAGATAATGTAGGTTTAATATATCTTATACCTGAATTATTGCTCTTATTAATATTAAAACAAATTCCACAATCCTTGGCTACATCACCAGACAAGCAATATCCATAAGAAATTATACCTTCTTGGGCGCAGGTGGCTTAATCATACATTATTTGGCTGTCCCCTTCTCTAGTTAACAAAACAACAACAAGCTGCTAATGAAGCAACCAAATTCCTGGCTTATTAACACTGTAAACATCTCCCTTATATACCTCTATCACACCATAGAATTCCATGACAAATCAAAATCCTCCCTCTTTACACCACCCACTTAACTACAAGTTAAAATACCTGATGAGAAACATCCTACCCTCCTTCTGCCTGTATACAGGTAACATAATAATATTGTAAATTAGGTTGAAAAAAGAAACAAGTCTATCAAGTTCACCCTTTGCCTCAAAACCCAGAAAAATGTGAATTATATAAGGTTTCATAATGCCAAATAAGTTAGTCTTTACTGGATCTTCCTGTTTTACCTGCTAATACACAGTATAACCCACTATGTTTCCACTTGAAATAATTGCATCTACTCTTAAATGTATACATTGTATCAGCCTTTACTACACCCTTTGGCAAAGAATTACACAATTTAACAGATCTTACTGTAAAAAAAAAACAAAAAAAAACAAACCCTTCCTCTGCTGAAGTTGAAACCTCCTTTCCTCTAATCTTAAGGGGGGACGCCTAGTTATTTTATCAGGACTGAATGAAAAGCTCACTAGAGATATCCTTGTATTCACCTCTCATATACATTGTAACAGGATCTCCTAATAGTCGTCTTTTCTCTAGAGTAAATAAACCAAATCTCTCTAGCCGTTCCTCCTATGTCAAGTCGTCCATGCCCTTAATTTATTTGGTTGTTCTTCTCTGTACTGTCTCCAGTTCTAGAATATCCTTTTTCAGAACTGGTGCCCAAAACTGCACTCCATGTTCAAAGTGAAGTCTTACCAATGATTTTTAAAAGTGCAAAAGATGCCACTCAACCAAGATAGTTTCCAAACTGACAAAACTCTTACTGCACCACCCTGACATCAAATGATTAGCCCCAAGATGGGCAACAACAGCATTTTCACTTCTGTATTTTTCTGTTTCAGCAATCCTTATAATGTCCCTTCTATTCTTCTTAGTAGAAGCTCCAGGAAGGCTCTTAATCAAACTTTTTCCATCATCATCATCATCATCATCTCTCAGATTGTGTGATTGTTGTCCCTGAGGAAAAGGATAAAGGCTTAATGAAGAAGCTTCCCATTTGGGAATCCACTGTAAGAGGTGTTCTCTTACAGTGGATTCTCAAATGGAAAGCTTCTTCCTTAAGCCTTTATCCTTTTCCTCAGTGACAAAAAACTACTGACTTGAAATGGTTATATCGTTAATAAAACTTACTTTAGTAAAATTATTCTGGGCTGCAAGTGCAGAAAAGGACTTGTGCAAAGGTACTGATTGTTGGGCAAGTTTACGATCCACAACAATCACCCTATGAGAGCCAACAGTTGACCAGGCTATAAAAAGAAGAGTATCATTTTATAAGCTATATCAGTTTGATAAGTTGATTTACACTTTTGGGCACTTCCTCCATTTTTGTTTTCTATGCTTCTACAGTTGACGAGGCTGCCTTCCTTCTAGTTGATCTCTGTGCCAGTGGTGCCAGAACAGTAACTGCACATGGTAAAAAAGGCACACAACCTTTCATTCATAGAAAAATTGCCAACATAGTGAACGAAACCCGTACTTCCACAGAGCTTTACAGGAAAAAACTGCCAAACATCCGCTGCACTGCTCCAAAGCAGACATTAGAGAAATATAGTAATCACCAAATTGGTTATTTAAAGGGATAGTAACGTTTCAATTTAAGTTTATTTAATATTGTAGGCATTAAAAAAATAATTGCATCAGTGAAAGTCTTATCTCTCAAACATTTATGGTTTGAGAGATATAACTGTCTAAAGTTGCCCCCCTCCAAGCTGTTTCCGCGAAGTCTGCCCTCTAGCTGACAGCAGGAGATTCTAGTCCCGGGACCGTCCAGCATCTCTTCAGGAGAGCTGAAATATTGCTATTTAGAAATAAATACCTAATTGAAACAGTTTACATAGTGTTTCTGATTTTCAAGCACTTTATTTCTAAACTAGTTGAACAGCCCATTACACGGGCCACAGTGCCTCTGGCAGCCGGTCGCGGCTGATACAGAGCGCCCAGCTCTGTATCAGCTGCGGCGCGGGTAGTCTCTACTGCGCATGACTTCCGCACGTGTAGCAGTGTCTACTGCGCATGTCGGGCGTTACACACAACTTAGCGAATTATTATATAGGATAGCACAATTTTGGCTCTTAAGAACCGCTGTCCGGTCAAATGACCAAAATCTGCTGCTGTCAGCTAGAGCTCTGACTTCTCTGAAACAGCCTGAAGGGGGGAACAATGTAATTCTTTTTTTAATGCCTACAGTATTAAAGAAACTTAAAATTAAACATTACTATCCCTTTAAAAACTCCTACAAGTTTCAATCTCCTGATTATATCAATAATTTTACATTTCTAAAGGCTTGAAATTATAAAAAAAAAAAAATCTAAAGAAATATAATAATTTTTCTTCTCATATCTGTTGTAGTGCCTTTTCATTTTTCAGGAAGGGCAGCCTATCCATGTGCATTTGACACCAGTAGGCTCAGTGTAGTTTGTGTAGATCTTAAGCTACTAATATTTACTATATTGTCTTTTGAATGTTGAGTAGAAATGCACTGAGTATTTCGGAATGCATAACTTTTAATGCCCTTTCTACTCCTTACAAGTGCACATCTTATCTTTGATTCAAATGTTGTAGGGCAGAAAGCTAGAAATAATGTCAAGCCAAGGTCCAAAATATACTTTACCTACAGTGAATTCCAGGTAGTGTTCTTATTCACTTTTAATGGGTAGTTTTGTCCAGCACGTAAATGTTTGTATTCAGGAAGACAAAGATGAACAATTCTAGAGTAACCCAACAACACCACACAGGACAATGAAAATTCTCAATGAGTGCTAGAGAGGTCTGCATATCATTGCAAAGCAATTCAGTGGAGATCTCTCTAACATCACCTTGTTTAAATAATTTGTAATTTTCATTTGTCACCTATTTTTTAGTTGCTGTTAAATTTTATCAGAAATATGCAGTATTTTATTTGGATAAATTTTTAAATGGTTAGTAATGTCTTCTATTAACCCAGTAGTGACCAGCCACACGCACACGTGGCCGTCACTTAACACCCGAATAGGAATGTTTTTTCCGCCAAAGTAATCAGTTGTCCCTGAACGACGTGCAACTGTGCGGGGACCTGGACTTCTGGGACGTACATGTATGTCCTCTGTCACTAAGTGATAGTTTCTGTGGGATGTACATGTACATCCATTGTCAGGAAGGGGTTAATAAAAAGTAATATTGTAGCTGTTCAAAAAATAAATCAACTGATGCCAGTCCAATCTCTCAAACTTTTATAGTTTGAGAGATATACAGTGATAAAGTTCCCCCCTCCCTCCCCTTTGTCACCGTCCCTGCGGCTTGCAGCTGCCGTCTCCGAGTCCCGTTTTCGTGCAGCTCACGGCCCTGCTGCCGAAATCCTCCTGTCTCTCAGTTGGTTCATGGCCGCCACTGACATCAGTCCTGTGCCAACCTCTCCAGTGGTTCATTTCCTTGTGTCTACCCAAATGTCTACAGGTTCCATGATCCTTTGTTTGGCGAGGCCGCACTGCCATGCACAGCTTGCTGACTCCAGCGGCCACAGCCTTAGTAACTCAGCTCGGATCTCATTGGGTTAGAAGAAACCAATCCTGTGAGAGACTCAGACGAGCCCCTCTTTCTGGGCTATTTAAACCCTGAGATTTCTCTTCCTGTTGCTGGTCCACGAGCTTACTGTATATGTTTATGCTTGATGCTTATCTGATTCCTGGCTTGACCTCTGCTTCCATTGACCACGGCTTATCTGATTCCTGGCTTTACCTCTGCTTCCATTGACCATGGCTTATCTGATTCCTGGCTTGACCTCTGCTTCACTCCTGACCACGACTTCTCTTAAACTCTGATATTCTGTTCCATTGGCTTTCAACCCAGCTTGCTGACCAATCTTCTAGTACTATTGTTCTGGACTTTATCTCCATTTTCTCTGGTTCTGGTTCACAACAGATCCCAGTGTACTCCCATCCTGGTTGCACCCCGACTCAACTGGGGGGGAACAATTTGGTGTTGCAACCAGCACCTATACCCAGCTTCGGCTGCAGCAAGGGGGTACCTGGCATGCCATCTCCGAACACAAGCATCACCCTCTAGCTTTGCTCCCGAGCTTCTGAACCAACACCAGGCTTCCTGGGTTCCTACCCCCCGAGAACGTGACACCCTTTCACAGACTTCCACTGTAAAGCTGACAGAAGGAGATTTGAGTCGTGCGACTCGAGGAGACTCTTCAACAGAATCAACTTCTGTCAGCTAGAGGCTGATGTCAGTGAAAGGGGAGGGAGGGGGAACTTTATCACTGTATATCTCTCAAACTAAAGGTTTGAGAGGTTGGACTGGCATCAATTGATTTCTTTTTTGAATATCTACAATATTACTTTTTATTATTGCAAGACATTACTAACCCTTTAAAGAAACAGATATAGTTGTTTTCCTGCTGTGTAAAACATAGGTACTCCCATTGCTGGGAGATTTTCCACTCAAAAGTTATTATGGGACTTGTCTGTGCAAAAGTTTTAGGCAGGTGTGAAAAAATGCTGTAAAGTAAGAATGCTTTCTAAAATAAACATGTTAATTAGTTTCTTTTTATCAATTAACAAAATGCATAGTGAGGGAACAGAAGAAAAATCTAAATCAAATCAATATTTGGTGTGACCGCACTTTGCCTTCAAAGCAGTATCAATTCTTCTAGGTACACTTGCAGAAAGTCAGGGATTTTGTAGTTTTATAGTCAGGTGTAGGATTAAACAATTATACAAACAGGTGCTAATGATAATCAATTTAATATGTAGGTTGAAACAAAATCATTAACTGAAACAGCTGTGTAGGAGGAATAAAACTGGGTGAGGAACAGTCAAACTCCACTAACAAGGTGAGATTGCTGAAGACCATTTAATGTCAAAAGTCATATGCCATGGCAAGACTGAGCACAGCAACAAGACTCAAAGTAGTTATACTGCATCCAAGATGTTTGGAAGAGACTGTGTTTAAGTGTACCTAGAAGAATTGATGCTGTTTTAAAGACAATGGGTGGTCATACCAAATATTGATTTAATTTAGTTTTTTCTACTGTTCCCTCACTATGTATTTGTTAATTGATAAAAATAAACTATTAACATGACTATTTTTTAAAGCCATCTTACTTTATAGCATTTTGTCACACCTGCTTAAAACTTTACCACATTACTGTTTGTGTATGTGTGTGTGTGTGTGTGTATGTGTATATATATTATTTTTTATATATATATATATATATTGTAGTCACCAGGTGGTGCTGTTCTAATCACTTACTATGGAGGCCTGAGGTCTATGATGAAAATGCTCTCGTACAGTGCATTATAAAGAATTTGCCTTCTTACACTACTTTGTACTGTTACTAAAAAGTTACAACATTTCTTCGGGCTGTTATAACTTTTGCAGAAACAATATCTTAGCAGGAAAAGCACTGGCATATATTTTCATATAAAGCATGATGCTTCTATAAAGTGGACCTGTCAAACTAAAATAATTTTAGTTTAAAGAGGAGTAATAACTGCCTGTAGACTAATAAAATATCACTGATGTTAAATACTGGAATGCTTGTGGGAACACAACTATTGTATGTAACAGATTCATAGCTATGCTGTTAGATTACATTTTGCTTCACAAACTTACATACACACATTAAATGCCTGATTCACTACAAAATCATGGAATGTTTCATATTATATGTCATAGAAGCCACATTACATTATTTGGATTTGCTAGGATTGCTGAGTATTGCTTTCTGAGGCTGGAATATCACCCCAGGACTTTAGGATGGCCATCCCTGCTTTCCAAAATCAGTCATTCCTAGATAATCAAACATTTCTATTGCCTATAAGCTGCTGAAATAGAAATAATATTATTATGCTGATCACATGCAGTGTTGACAAATGCTAGGTCAGGGAATGCTCAAGTGCATCATTATGCCTACTGCATAGGCAGGTGAGAAGCCATATCAAGGACTTAATTTAAGTGACAATAATAGCAGCCTCATAGCACCCTGTTAAATTGACATGACCTCTTCCCAAGCAAAAGGCTGCTGGCCTTTCCAGCATTGAAGAGGTGAATAATGAAACTCTTCATCATCTGCTTCTGCTGATGGTGATCAAAAACTTGGTCAAGCATGCCAGCTTCTCCATTATATAGAAATTTTAATTTCAATCCCTTTGCTCAATGAGAACTATTAGTTTTGCTGCAATGAACTGTCAAGTAATGCCATTAGCCTCACACAATGTACTAAATGCCATTCAGGTTTTTTTATAATAACCATTTTAACTGCTGTGGGTTCTGCCTCAACAAAACCTATGTTTTTCTTTTCTCCTTTCCAGCAAAATTACAAAAGTGGTAGAGATTTCAGCGGATGGTGGACCACTGGGAATCCATGTTGTGCCTTTCTATTCTTCTCTTAGTGGAAGGTAAGTTTCTATACAAAGGGGAAGACAAAAAAGTATATTTTTAAGAAGAATTAGGATAGCGTAACAGCTTATGCATGAAAGAAAAGTAGTAAGGAAGAAACCAACTTACCATAGGTGACAAATACTCCCATATATTTAAATGTGGATTTTAACTCCTTGAATGAATATATTCTTATCTGGTGATGTATTTTAGACTTCCTTCTCTTTTTGACTCTATCCATATAGACCTTAACTTCAGTGTACAAATCAGTGCTTGCCATTAACATAATGAATCAATAGTCAAAATTCAGGCACGCAAATATTAAGCATAACACATATAGCTCTAGGTGTAATGATCTATAAACAAGTTTTATGAAAGGTGATTCATTTGTGACTTGTGATGTAATATTATGTGTCTAATTCAGTCCTCAAAGACACGTGCATTCAGATATAGGGGCAGGAATATGTTTATTATATATGTTTGTATGTTTCAATATGTCACACAAATTTTCATCTTCTATACTGAAAAGTCATGTGAGTGTTGTCTCTTTTATGACATATATATATATATATATATATATATATATATATATATATATATATATATATATATAACACACGCGTTTTGATCTGGTAGGGACCTTTATACTTGACAGTGTTCCCTACCAGACCAAAACTTTGAAATAAAAAAATTGTTCTAAATTTGAGGGATAGATATTGGCAGAAAGCAAAACACAGCCACTCAAGCTGGTCCTAGTGTACACCACCAGTTAACATGATTGATGTATGTTTCACTGAACTAACAGGATATATTTTTCTGAGGTACTTCTGTTCTGCATCACGCATTTTATTACAGTGCATGTATTAGACATGACTCGTGGCACACTTTTATTCTGCTTTTTTCTCCTTTTTCCAGTGGTGTATTCTGACTGGAGAGTTATTTCTTTCAGTGTTCTTTGTTCTTATATCCTACCAACATTTCTACTTGATTCTGGGTGTGTCCATGCCTACACTTAGCCTGAGAATCCTGTATTAGTGTTAAATCTGATTGCAGCCTCTGTTACACACTGGCCATATCCTCAGAGATCTTGATTTTTATTTCTTCCAACATTTTATAGTGTTTAACATTGTGTATAGTGGCTTTATTATATTAAGTTTAGATGTTAGCCTATGAAAGTGATTCTTCATTCTAGTTCACACATAAGATGTTACACATTAATCCTTATCTGAATAATATGTGCATGCTAAGATTGTGATTCTTGGTGGTACACATATATTAATATATGATTCATACATAGGAGTATATA
Organism: Rhinophrynus dorsalis; assembly: GCA_037306005.1. Taxonomy (NCBI): domain Eukaryota; kingdom Metazoa; phylum Chordata; class Amphibia; order Anura; family Rhinophrynidae; genus Rhinophrynus; species Rhinophrynus dorsalis. The sequence continues at coordinate 142,759,487 of CM074725.1, read as the reverse complement.
GAGGCTTTAGTGCACACCTATTGATACTATTATTCTCTATGTTTCATGTATTGATAACTGTTTTTCCTCATACTCCGATCTCTTTATTGACATATTTATCTGTGAGCATGTTTGGATTGTGATTCTTTTTGACTAAAGCAAAGGCAGGGATTTTTACAGTAAAGACAGTAAAGCTACGGAATTATTTGCCTCGGGATGTTGTACTTGCAGAAAAAAAAGCAATGGATGCCTATCTAGAACAGACCAATATTGAAAATTATGACAGATGGCGTCAATAGAGATAGGTTGTTGATCCAGGGAACTATCTGACTGCCCCCACTTCGGGCTAAATTGGGAATTGCTTCAGGGTTTTTGTTTTTTTTTTTGTGCCTTCTTTTGCATCAAGACGGATTTTTTTGGCATGGCCTGGACTTGATGGACGCATGTCTTTTTTTCAGCCTCGTCAACTATGTTACTATGTTGTGTCCAGAATATATATATATAGACAGAAATAGTGTTACCATTTATTTTAATGTACTACTTACTCAAGTGCCATGACCAGTGATATCACTTATTCTATTCTTATATTATTATATGGAGCCAATGCACTAAGATCTCTCCCACGTGAGATATTTAGTGCATGGGCTCCATCGTATAATATAGGAACCGGAGATGTGATATCAATGGAGAAAATGTCTCTTTTTTTTATCAGTGACTTATCACCCCTTAGTGCATCTCCTAAACTGTACTCCATACTGCAGGTGAGATTGAACTAATGATGTGTAAGTGCATCAGGACCTTTTTACTGCTAGGACCTGATCTTGTAATGGCAGTATACTTCCTTTGAGCCATAAATTAAACCATTTGCAAGGAGCCTAATGATCTTTTTGTGAGTAAACCCCATTATGTGCTGATAATCTCTAATGGCTTTGTCTTTTGTATTTCCTTCATTAAGTGCCACTGTAGACTGGGTGTAGTCAAAACAGATTTTACTTGTATGGCAGTGAAGGGTTTATATATATTTTTTATCACAACCGTTATTAACCTTTCACAGCAAGTTATTTTTAATTCATGTGGAATAATCTGAAGTTTTTTATGTTGAGAAGAGAGGACGTCATATGGTCCTGAATTAATACTGTCTCTGGGGTTCACTGATCCATACATATATTTATATCACTCAAGTGAAAGTTGTGGGTTGGCCCATCATGTCCGTTCATTTGACATTCTAGTCAGCATTTCTTTGGTGAAATTGTAATTTTAGAGGCAAATGCACAGCCTACAGAAGCCAAACACCACACGATGCATTTTGGAAATAAACTAGACGTTGTTTAACCCTTGCTAGTTTAACCCTTTGAACACCAAATGTGTGTTTATCCTCTGATTGCTGCTGACATTTCCCATGCATTGTAAAGCAATGCATTGGAAATGTCACTAGAATCCGGGGGTTAATACAGGGTAATCTCCAAAGTATTATTGCTCAATGCCTCTCTTAAAGGAACACTGACATCTCCTAATAATACCCCCCCCAGCTTACTTTAACCCACTGAGTGCCAGAGAGGTATCAACGCATTGCATTGCAATGTGTTGGATACCTTTCTGGCACTCAGATGGTTAATATGAGCAGAAAATCCTAATGGCTAATATGAATCAGTTAAACCTGGATTTGTTTCCTCATACTAACCATTTGATGAACCCAGGGGTGTGCAGGGCATGGTGAAGCAATGTGATGCATTCTCATCTGGTCTTCAAGGAGTTAATATTTTATTTGTACTGGATATCATCTCTGGATTTGCGCCAAAGACTCCGGTTTCAACACTGCTTTATGGGTCTCCTGTGCAGAGGCCGAGTCTCCGGATGTGGGGAGTTTCTACTGAAACTCTGCCCACTTCTGCTCTATCCCATTCTGTTCCTCCTTCCCCAGGTTATTTTTAACACTTTTCATCCATGTTAAGCCCCACCCCCACTTGTGATTACACTCCACCCCTTTTTGACACAATTAGCTTCATTTTTCTCACCACAGGAGAGATATCATGTCCATGGAGGCAACAATGATTATTTCTTTCTTTGATTCAAGGAATTCAAACTCTTCCCATTGAAATCTCCTTAGGAAGGAAAAGTTCAATAGGGGATCTTTGTTTGTGGATGATAGAAGGCCTAACAATGGGCAGGTGGGTGGGTCAGAAATCTGGTCCCCTGGGCTGGAAAATATTGAGACGTCTGTAGCTCTCAGACACCAAATACTAGGTTATATGTGCAGTCTCCTTATTCCTGTTGTGGATTTTCTTTCAAACCTGATATAGCAGGTTAATATGCCTGAATCATGCAGGAAAAGTAACACTCCCATGTGTTGCAGCATTGAGATTATGCTGTTACCAGATGAAGTGAATTATTGAGGAACTACAGGAGAATCGACACTGGGCAGTGTAGTCACATTCCCCAAGGAGTAAAAAATGTTAAGCATAGTGTGTAGCCCAGTTTCCTTCTCTCAATCCTGGCAGGCACAGAATTTGTAATGCTGATACATTGTAGTATTATGTACTGTGTTGGAAGCAGTGAAGCAAATTCCCCTGTAAATAAAGGTGAAGACAGCACTCTTCTTGCTGCCATGACAAGGTACCACGGGTTATGTGTTCCCTGCTTTACAGTTTGGTGTATTTTTCAATGTTTCCCCGTGGACGTGGTATGCCCAGATCAGCCTCCTCCATATGCTAACATATCAAAGTAATGGTTAGAATGTTGATTGACTCCTGCTGTGATTTGTTTTCAAAGACTTGCCTAGCATCATTTGAAAAGAGGAACTCTAAATAACAGTCACTGATTGATTCCCCAAGGCTTCTCCCGAATGGCCAGCTGTGACCACACTATTCCAAGCCCTAATCTGGATTCTGATCTTGATAAGAGTATCTGAAAGTATAGTGCTTTTCCTGACTGGTCAACTTTAATAAAACTATTCCAAACTGTAATTTATATTCTGAACTTGATCAGAGTGTCTGGGAGTATATGAAAGCAGTGTGCGTCATCATTAAAGGCTATTCTGTTCTACCCTCTTTAATAGAGTCTCTGCTGTATTTCTGGAGGGGATTTGTGCAGGGGATTCTCACCCCAGCCACTGCAGAAGTGAATTAACTTGCCATGCCATTCTACTTGTGTGTGGCCTCGGGAAACCAACACATGGGGTTCTTCAGCTAAATTCACTAGTTCTGCAGGTCTACCAGTAAACCACATTAATTTGCTCCTGCCTCCTTCCTGATTATCCAGGACAAGAACCAATGGAGATGTCTTATTCTTGTGAAGGACTCCCTCCACATTGCAAAAGAGCTAGTATTATTGGGAGACTTCAGGACTTCTAGACCACTAGAAGGAAGCAGGGCTACATCTGTCTGTGACCAGCAGCAAAGGAGGACACTGGTAGAGTAATTGTGGTACATTTATTGGTTAACTTAGTGGCTATAGGATGCAGGTTTTCAATTCACTATGTCCCTTCTTCAGGCATATTAAGAATGTAGACTGAATACAATATACATGGCAGGTCATATACTCATGCAAATTGTTTCAACATTTAAATCTTGCTGACAGTGAATTTCTTGTCAGTGTAGTCTGTATAATTAATTCCCTAGGCTCCAGTAGAGTCTCTTTTTAGTTGACTAAGTGTTGTAAGATTTATTAATACTTGTTTGATTCTCTGTTTAAATGTAGTCTTTAATCAAAGATGGCTATGTCTATAAATTGTATGGGTTAAACCTCCAAGCATCCTGTCTACAAAAGAAACATGGAAGCTGTGCACACACAAGTACCACAGATAAGGTGCCCATACCACATTTCTACCAAAACTGCAACATCAAGGGACAGTTCTCCTGCTGACTATCTAATGTGTCTACCTCATCATGTGTATGAAATGTCACAACACAGGGGACTATAAGTGATACAGGACAAACCATAAGAAAATGTATTAATTCTCATAGGTCCAGTGTGAACAACAAAAGAGACACACCAGTTTGTCAACATTTTTGCAAAACTGGTCACAACACTAAAAATCTCAAGATGATTGTACTGATGAGAAATTTTGAGACACAGAGAGAGACTGAAAGATCTGAGAGTATAAATTAATGACCAGTTATAACACTCCGAACTGTGGCTTGAACAGTGACAAGGAATTTGTCACATTATCCCACACAGTTAACATATTTTGGGCCCTTTGGTTACCAGGGGGCTGGGCAATTCATTGCAATAGATATGTTGCACACCCCTCTGGCACTCAGAAGGTTAACCCATACATTCTATAAACTTAGCTATTTGTGGCTAAATTCACTGGAACATCAAACAGTAATAAATATTGTACCACTTAGCCAGCTACAAAGAGATTCTACTGGAGTCTAGGGATTAGGTCTACAGCCAATACTGATAAGAAATTCACTACCAGTGGAATTCAAATCAGGAGACTGGCAGAGTAAAAATGATTCCTTTAGTGGCTAACTCAGCTAATAAAGGTATAATTTTTACTCTACCAATTTCCTGCATTTAATATGGCTAACACGCTACCATGCTTTACCCATACTGTAATTTAAATGGTGAAACAATTTGATGAGTGTATAACCAGTCATGTATTTTGTATTTAACCTTCATTCTTAATAGGCCTGAAGAAGGGACCAAGTGTCATAAAAGCTTGCATCCTACAGCCACTCTGCCAATGAAGATATCATTTTTACTGTACTCTACAGAGGTGCTCCAGTCGGTCCATAAGGGACCTTTAATATACTACAATTTAGAGATCTCACTTCTTAAAAACACAAACAATGCCAGTAGGATATATCCCCCTGTTTGTCTGGTACCAATGGCACCAATTTAGAGACTAATGAAACATTTAATTGGTACAAATCATATAGTAGGTAACACAGACCCTGAGAATTTGCTGTTCATCCTGAGACAGGGCTGGACTGGAAATACAAAGCAGCCCTGGGGGCAAAAATGGTATCCCAGCCCTATAATTCATTATGTTAGATATTGTGTGTGTGTGTGTGTGTGTGTGTGTGTGTGTGTGTGTGTATACACATACACACTGATACACACAGCCAGATATGCACACACTCATATACTCACAGACCCAGGTATACATACATAGACATACAGAGTCACACTGACACACACACACACACACACACACACACACACACACACACACACACAGCCAGATATACACACAGGTATGCACACACTTCATATAAACACAGGTACACAGACACACATACACACACATATATAAATAACAATTTACATATTTCAGGAGTCAGCTGGGGAGTCGCATGTTGTCCTTCCCAATTTAAAGGAGTAGTGATGCATTATTGTGGCGGAAGTTTTAGTCCTACAACAGCTTAAAAGCCACTTGTTGCTGATCGGCAATAAGTAGCTCTGACACTTTGCACAGACATCCTTAAACACCAACCAGAATGCACCTTAATTCATACTTCCTCAATGACACTTTACATACCAAAATACAATCCTAAAAAAGAAAAAAGATGGGCAATGCCATCTCGCACTGCTAGTCCTATAATAAAATATAAACTAATTGGAGATCAACAAGTTTCATGCCAGAACTAGCTCCTGGTGAAATAATGTTCCATTATGAAATAGGGCTAAAAAGAAAATGTGTAATTTACACTTACCAAGCTGGCAATGGTAGTAGAGCAGAGTGCGCTCCTTCAGGTACTACTACTGGGAAGTTTCTTGTGCTAAACCCAGAGTCTGCGGAGGTGGAGAGAGAGATGAAAGACCAACCACTCTCTCATTTGACCAATCAGAGTCAGGTAAATACGAGTTGGGCTGCTTTGTTGCAAGCAGTTTTTCTGGTTACCAGTAAACATGGCACCCAGGATTTCTTCTGCCCTCCCCTGTTTATAACAGCAATTAGTCTCAGGCTTAAGCAGCAGCCCGATGACTGTGGTAGGCCCTCTCCTCTGCAAAGGGCCCCTTCTCAGTTGTGGGACAGTCTGCCCCTGCCCTGAAATAAAATTAAAACAATATTTTTGGCATAGTGGCTTCATAGCCTGGCCCCAGATGCGGCAGCCCACCGGTAAATTTCCCAGTGGGCCAGTCCAGAGTCTCAGGTTCAGACTTTGAGAGTTCCCAGGTATGCTGATTATTAGAGTAGTCCTCTTAATAGCAGCCCTAAACAAAGTTACCCCTTTGTTTCACCTAATAAACTTCTCTTCTACCATTAAAGACCTTGAATTTAAAAAAAATATTTTTTTTTTCTGAATGTTGTAGTGTGAAAATGTTTTCATTTATTACTTTGCATCCAAAAGGAAGTCTGGTTGATTTCTAATAGGCAATATCATGTTGAAATGTTTGCTATAATGGGGAATAGGGGAAAACCTAGTGTACCATAGTAGACAGATACACATGCCATTCCATAATTTTTCCCTTAATTTGTACTGGACCTTTTTCCTACTTAATGGTTGAAAGCTCTCCAGTGCATTCTTTAACAATTAATTTGAGAGGTTTGTAGCATTCAGTGGGATAAATCCCCCTTTTAAATTAGAGATAATGGTGCAATTAGTTTGTTCCATCACTGCTTGGCAGTACCTTTTTTCATAAGACTCTTGGAGGCTACAGCAGTGTTTCCTTGCTATGGTCCCTTCCAGTCTTTCTTGTGGAGGCCCTGTAACTGCAACTTGTGAATTGCCAGGACTACTGAGTGAAAACGCCATATAGCTAAAATGATATGCTACATCTGTGAATCATTGCTGCATTGTTTATTTGCTCAACAGTGCCATCCTTCATATATAGTATATTGTTCAGTGCAACAATGTCTTCCTTTATTTAGTCTAATCTTGAACACTTGTAGCAATGGAACGAAAATTAACCACTAAAGTTTCAGAAGTTCTACAACAAGCATGAGGTCTAAACCCCTTAACTTACTTGGAATAGTTTAAAATCATGTGTCCTGTCAGATCAATACTATACTCTTATGTACCATGCCACTTGTATTTGAAGTTTTCCACTGTGTTGGTAGCCCCATTCACACGTAGAACATGAAACTGGGTGGGATGAGAGTGAACAGTAGGAGACACACAGGGAGTGGGGGAGACTGCAACACAGACTGTATAAGAAATGTGGCCACATTAGCCACTTGTACATTGTAATGAGTGTACTTGTTTTCTCTGTAGTGGGGAGAATTAATTAATAATGTCTGTGCATAAATTCTTCAGAATGCCAAGAACTGCAAAGATTGGTTCTTGGCTGTGTTCTGATAATTTCACAGTTGTATATGCCAAAGCAGCCATGTTGGAATTCCACATGTTCTAGAATGTAAGGGCTAATCATTGTGCATACAAATGGTTGCAAAAGCCGGTTTCAATAAGTGGGTTTTAGGGTGGTGACCATAAGATACTATGAGTTCACTTGGGTGGCCTGATTCACAAACCAAAAATGTGCAAAAGCCTCTCAGACCACACATATTGTTTTTCTAGCAAATACAGCAAAGTAGGAAATTAATACAAATGTTCTAATTTCATTTAATATGATACTTCTTAGTTTGTATTGTAATTCTTCCTTTACCTTTGTTATCTGCTTGCTACCTATCAATGGCTCTGCAATTAAATGTCTGGCCTGCAGGTGATGTGATGTTTGAGGGCAAATTTTGCCAGTTCATGTCTGTGCTTCTTTATTAATCATTTTAATGTCAGCACTATTCTACAGATTATTTATCTCCATAGAGCCAAGACGTGTGACTCCTCAGTGAAAGCATCTTTGAGTGGACCCTATGCCCTCATGCCTTGTCCCAGTGAACTCTGAGACATCAAAAATAAGGCAGAGAGACTAAATGAAAGATTATTTTACACCTGAATATTACCTCTGCTGAGATCAATCATTATCAGCAAAATGAGGAGAGTAACAAGATTGCATTTAATGAATATTAAAATACTGTAATGCACTTGAACATTTCAGAGGGGTGAGAGAACAGTGTAAAGTGGCAGCAATACAGCACCTAGCATTGTGATGAATGGAGAGTGGGGCTAAATGAATGGGATGCTGAGATATGCCACTATGTCGCAAATTAAGGTTTTTCAATCACTGGGTAAGATGGTGAAGCTTGGACAACTTCTAAGTTAGTTTACAATGAATTTTGGGATTGGGACAAGTACATTGTTGAATCAAAATTTAGGATGAGGTAGCATGATAGAAAATCTAAAGAGGTTGATTCAACTCTACAAATGTCTGATAAACTTGTTCTGTAAAGAGACTTTTGATGAAAAGTTTGGAAGGTGATGGCTGCAAGTGTTTTGGAAGTAATTTTTAAACCAAGGATTCTGCACCCCTAACATGCAATCTGGAACTTTCTGGGCACCCCTAGCATGTTTAATGCAATTTATCAAGGTCATAATAAAGGGTGCAATGTTCACATTTTAGTCAATCTTCTTAGAAAACATGAGGCAACCTAATTTGATGTCTGTGGCATGCCAAAATGCCACAGCACCCTGGTTGAGAATCACTGCTCTGGAGGATCATTGAAAGAGTGAATAACAGGAAGCTGTAAGAGAAAGAGATCAATTAATTTTGATTACATTATATAGGTATTTGCAGTTTCTTAGAAATGTGGGTAGAGATGTAACAGGCAGTTGTAGAAGACTTTGTAGGTTAGCAATGGATTAAGAATATTTAGTTTTGAAGTTTTACAGGAACTAGTGATTGGTAGATTGGGACAACAGAAGTGAGGAGAACTGGTTATGGTCAGTTCATCGCTTAGCATCTTTCAGAAAGTATTTGAACAGAGAAAGTCTTTCCAAACATCTTTTATCATGGGCATTTTTGTGGCCAAAATCATGCTTGTTTGTTGCACTTTTTGTTTTATAACCAAGCTAGGCTCTCTTGAGCGCATTCCAAGGTTTAACCAATACTGATAATGCATGCCTACTGTTTGGAATCTGGCACCATGTATATTTCTAAACAATTTTACAGAGGTTTTTCTTTTTCCACTTAAGCACTATAATTTGTAAATTAGTAACACCTGAGACTACAAACTAAATTTTTTTATGGGTCTACAGCTACATTATCTGTTCTTACTTTGTTTTAGAGCCCTGGGACTGTATATTCGAGGACTTGAGGAGAATAGCCGTTCTAAGAGGGAAGGTCTGTTCCAAGAAAATGAATGCATTGTAAAAATCAACAATGTAGAACTCATGGACCGGGCCTTTGCACAGTAAGTGCTATTGATTTGGAATTATTCACAGAGAACACATATGTTTGCTGGGTTTAGTTCAGGGCTATACAATAGTTGATTCCCTAGCTGTTGAAGGCTATAAATCCAGTGATACCCAACCAGTCATTGGCTGGTATGGGATGTTGGGAGTTGTAATCCCCCACAGATGGAGAGTGAATGGTTGCCTTATTCCTGATCCAGTTTATAAACATGAATTTCTTTTAAGATGACTTTATGGGAGGAGCAATCAAGAAAAAATTCTAACAAACCATATATTATGGATGTACCAACAAACTTGGATTTCCAGGCTATTGTAACATAGATCATGTAATGACTAGGATGCTAGAGACCTTGCCAATGTATTCTGAAGCAATGTGTTGATGATCTATCCAAGGGGTTAACTTTAAATGTATTTTAATTAAAAAAAAAAAAATGTTTACATTGTAGGATTTATTGTGTTATTAAATAAAAGTTTTCTTATGTGTATTATACACCCATTTCCTGTTTGATTAGACATCATTGTTTATACAAAGTGTAGAGTTGTTTTATGACATAACTGTGGGATCTCTTCCCCATAATGTTCCATCAAGTCTTGGGTTCATGTATTGCAATCAGAATCTGTAGTTTTCATAACTGAAAATCTTATTTTCTAGAATGTGCTACTCTGTGAGATGTCATATTGCTGAACTATAAGGTCTCTTCGGACACTGAAAGGTGTAATTTTAAAAAAAAAAATAAGTGCTTAGTTAATATCCTGATTTTTACTACACCTTTTCTTTAACAAATGCAGGTCACAAGAAATCTTCCGTCAAGCAATGAGGCATCACAGTGTGTTAGTGGAAGTAGTCCCAGCACAAAACCGTGAATTGTACGAGAAGTCCCTCATCTCTTCTATTTCGATTATGAATGATGATGATGATGATGATGAAGTTCCCAATATAAAACCTCCTCCACCTCCCATCCAGGGAAAACTTGTGAAAATGGGAGAGCAGATGAATGGAGGGCTAACATCGCGTCAGCCTCCACTGAGTCCAGACCTGGCCTCTCAGAGTAGCAAGTTCTCCTCACCATCTCTTTCTCCCCTGGGGTTTGGAAATAAGAAACCTGCTAAGAAAATAAGGATTGACCTAAAGAAAGGTAACTTAAGTGCTTAGGATGCTTTCTAAGATACTGTACTGTGCTCTATAATATACCTTTAGAGGAAGGTACGTTACTGCTCTATCACTTCTGTTCTGTGTACTGTTTTACATCCTGTCTTACTAAATTAGTCTTACGACCACTTGGTCCCAGAGAGATACTCTACAATACACATTGTGCTGGTAGTTTATTTTTGAGATAACTGAAGAGACTGTTGTTCAAGTTTAGTATAGAAAATATATAACGTATCTTGTCAAATATCATGTGCATGTATCGACTGAAAGCCACTAGAACCTCCTAAAAAAATTCTTATGTAAACTGCAACATAGGGGAGAAATTAAAAAAAAAATATATATTCCTTTGATTGAAATTGAGATTTAAACATCTTGAGTGCTAAGGAGCTCACCAACACTTTGAGAAGCAGATCATTGAAGACCTCTGTAGCATTCAATGGTTTAAAAAGCCACATTTAAACAAGTAGGAGTTTTCATTTTCCACCTGTGATGTAGTCGATGTGCCCCAGAATTACTCAGTTTTTTTCTTTTGAGTATGAGTCCCTTGTATTTAATGAAGGGTCATTGTTTTCATGTGGCTTAGCACAACCCTGTGCATTTCTTCCATGGTATTACAAAATATGTTATTTGGCACTGAAAGTCTGCATATTTTGGCTAAATTGATGTGTGCAAATGGAAACACAGTCTTCATTGTTTCAGTTCTTGAACACCTCATCTTATTTTGTGTTGCAATAATAGGAGCTATATCTTTATCAGCATTAAGTACAATTATGTTCCCAGGCTTTTAGTTTTGAATGTTCCTGAAAACAAGCTGTCTCCTTACTATTTTCCTCCAGGTGCGGATGGCCTTGGATTCACAGTAGTCACCAGAGACTCCACTGTTCATGGACCCGGGCCTATTTTTGTAAAGAACATTTTGCCAAAAGGAGCTGCCATAAAGGATGGCCGATTGCTGTCTGGAGACAGAATACTGGAGGTATAAGAACACTGTCTGCAGCTTTTTTCCTGAAAATTAGCCAAAATGAAAGGTCAAGATCAGTCAGGAGTTTCATTTTAAATCCTATCATTCCAATGTTCAGACATAAGTAATTTAACATGTGTGATGTACACTGACTCATGGTCACTAAGATTTTGCTGATCAGAATAAAACTGTCGAGATTAGGCAAGATAACCAAAGAGACAATGCGGCATAAAATTTAGATTTAATAAACTTTGATGTATGAAAAAAAAAAAAAAAAAAAAAAATATATATATATATATATATATATATATATATATATATATATATATATATATATATAATATAAAATATGTAAATAAGATTATGTCTGCCGCACACCCAGTAAGAAGGAGATATTAAAATCTCCTCTATACTGCCTGTTCAGGAGATACAGGGGGCGTGATTTTGACAGGGGTGGCCAGGGGAGTTAGCCTGCCCTCAACTTCCATCTGGAGAAAAAAATAAAATGTCCGACTCACTTCGGACTCCAACAGCTGCTCCTGTTCTCAGTCACGTTTAAAGCTAATAGGGCCCAAAAAAAGGGTGCAAAGAGGAAAAGAAAGTTCTGCGGGATGTGTTGGAGACCCAAGCAAAGTTCAAGTAAGACTTACTCAATGACAAAGACACAAGTCAGTCCGATAGATGAACAGGGTACAATATATATTAACCTTTTCAGTGCCAGAGGGGTAAGCATGCATTGCTTTGCAATGTGTTGCATACCCCACTGATACCCAAAGGGTTAATGCCGCTGTACCTTTGCCCTCAATTGTCCCTGTGCCTCACAACACAATTATTCCACCCCTCTTCACCAGCTCTCTATCATACACGTCTCTAGTACTCCCCTCAAATGGTTATGTTTTAACCGTGCTCACAACAGACCACCAGCCCCGGGGGAGCCATCCTACATCCATTCACACTACATGCTTACATATAGTGTTCAGTCACTCTCCTTCTGTATCTTTTTGTAACTATGTCCCTTCATCAGAAGAAGAGTCACATGTGTGGCTATATTTTCCTGGAAGAGAAAGGAGAGCTGAAGACTACATTATATAGATAGTAGTTGAACAGCCCGTTACACGGGCCACAGTGCCACTGTCACCTGGTCGCGGGGCAGTCACACGCAGTGGAGACTGCCCGCGCTGCGGCTGATTCAGAGCTGGACGCTCCTTCGGAGCGCCCAGCTCTGTATCAGCCGCGGCGCGGGCAGTCTCTACTGCGCATGACTGCAGCACGCGCAGCAGTGTCTACTGCGTATGTCGTGCGTTACATACGAATTAGCAAATTATTATATAGGATATGGCAAAAACAAATTATGTTAACCATTCAAAAGTATTGGAAATTGTAGTTTGGGAAACTTTGAGTACCTAACCTTTTTTGCTTTAGTGGATCTATAATACATGTTGATGTGAGCAAACCCGCCTTGGAGTTAAAATTCTATTGTCGATAACATATCATGCTGTTATCGGTTGAGTGAGGTGTGTTTCTTCCAGCAGTTAAATGTCTGTCTACTTATTTTTTGCATTATATATTCAGCTTGCTGTATATAAGAAGATCCATATTAAAGTCTGCATCCAAGTCACTTCCCCATAACAAACAGTAGGCTTCAGTAAACCTGAATGGATCATAACGGACACAGGCTGTTATCAGATTTTAATCAAACAATTTGCAGTGGACTGTAAGAGAGATCAGAAACAACTAAAAGGTCTATACCTGACAACAATTTGTTGGACACCTATTTATAAGCTATTTCTTTGATTGATAATCACACACACGCACACGCACACACACACACCTGAGCTGCAAGACCATGTCTCGGCATACAAAAACAAGTGTTCTGGACTTTGTTAAAGGGATAGTAATGTTTCACAATAAAAGCAGCTCCAATTAATCTTCATAGTATTTGGACATGGAAAGTGTTATTTCATTATTGTCAGAGCTGTAGTTCAAGACTAATTGAATGATAAAGTATCCCTCTCCCACCCCTTTTACTCATGTAACACTGCTCACCTCAGAGCAGCAAGACTATCCGGATGGATCACAGAGAGGGCCAATTTTCAGTGAGCATAAGGAAAAACCTGTCGGGGGGGCAGGGTTTTCATTCTCACAGTAAGAAGATGGTCCCTTGCTGTGAGCTGTCTGGTCCCAGGACCAGATTCCACATCTGAGGGGAGGTGGCTTACACTAGGTAAAAGGGGCGAGAGGAGGATACTTTATCATTCAATTACTCTTGAACTAAAACTCTGACAGTATTGAAATAATACTCTCCATGGCGAAAATACTTTGAAGATTAATTAGAGCTGTTTTTTTTTGTGAAACATTTCTATCCCTTTAAATGGTAATTTCAGTTCTCTATATCTTGCCGACTATTGTCTCCCACTGCATCCCTGATAAAAGATAGAGTGAGGCCAGGACCCTTCCTTCTACCTTGTTGCTAATTATGTCCAACTGGTACCCTTGCTATATCTGGAAGGCTTTTACTGTGACAAATTGCCCTATTATTTTATGACACATTAGGATATAACAAGTGTTTTCACTAATGATAATAGTCTCACTGAGATGTTTCACTTTCAGCCCTTTGTGTGAGAGATGGGTGTGCACCAAATTGCAAAGTAATACACTGCACACCTATCTGATACTCAAAGGGCTATCACCTTGGATGCCAAGCAGGCCTCTGGGACATTACATTTTGTGAAACACAATCTTAGTTATGGTTTTGTCATAGAACTATTTGGTGCCCAGCAGGCATTCAGAAGGTTAACAACACTCTTCACTGAATGTTTTCTGCCTTAGAATTAGACTGGATTCATCTGTTCAATAATTTAGTTCTATTTTCCAATCTTAAAAAAGTATAACCTTTTTGCTCTACGGTCCTTGTTCAGTATTCTGTGAAATAGTTTTGCCAGCTCTGGAGAAGAGGTCAGCTTTATTACAATGGCAAATGGGCTCCTAGTCGAGCGATGACTGCATCACAGGCTGTTGGATATGTAGCCTGGTATATGTGCTGTAAAAGCTTAATCCTTCTTGTCTTGGACCAAGTGTGACATCTGGCTACTGTCAATAATCATCACAGAAAAAGACTACTTAAGATTCAAACATTTTGTGTAACGTGCTTTGACAATCCCAGCTGTGTATGTAAAAGTACTCTTGCATTTCAGTTTTAAAATTTATGTTATAGGGTTTCTGGAGGCAGAGCAAAGTAAGTCACCAATACTTTCCATTCTGTTTTGCATGCCATTAACAGAAGCTATTGAATTCTGAGAGCATGACCCCTACATGCACCAGTGTAACACCAATGACATCATTGTCAGGAGGTATATGCACTGAAGGGAGCTACATGAGGATGACACAGAGGGTTGTCAACTTTTCTTTTTCTTGTTGGCTTATTATTCAAAATTCCTATTGCGGGGCATCATTGTAATTATTGCAGCCCTGATTAAATGGTGTACAACGTTTGGCTTTCCATCTCTTGTTGGCCTACAAATTACTTACTTTTCAGCCCACTGTTTTGTTGTTCTGTTAAGTCCGTATAAGGGTTATCTTGAATAACTATGTTACACCCTTTTGTTTTTTCCCTCCAAAAAGGTCTGATTAAGTGCAGCTGAGGAGAGTCCAGTGGAGCAAACTATCTGCACCATAGGGGACAAATAGAAATATACATAAATTCATATGTGTCTTTTAACTTAATGAAGGCTAGGGAGGGATTCAGTGCTTTGTTCACAATATGTTTCAGATCTTTTTAGCCTTCAAGAGGTCAAAAGCCCCATTTAAATCAATGAGAATTTTATTTATCCCCTGTGATGCTTGCATTTGGTTTGGTCCAGATTTGCTTCACTATGTAATTATACATAAGGCCCAGTATTTTTATAAAGCTAGTCTTAATATAGGCACGGACATATATAAGGGAGATTATTAAAGAAACAAATTCCTACATGATATGAGTTTATATGCATTAAACTTTTGAGTGCAAGAGGGGTACGCAACACATTGCAAAGCAATGCATTGCACGCCCCTCTGGCACTCAAAGGGTTAAAATAATGTACTCCAGGTTGTTTTCCTAATCTACACTATGTAGCCACAACTGATTGCATTAGTTTGTGTAACTTGTAAGGAAAGACAAAATCAAAATATGTTAACTTATTGATACACACTTAATAATTCAGAGAGGTTGTTATCCATGACAATTTACATATATAATAAAAATCTAACAGTTTCTAGTTTGCTCTCCACCTCTCTCTGGGGCAGTAGGAGGTAGTGGTTCACACACACATCAGTGAATAGCTGTGGGGCTGTGATTTTGACACTGCAGCGAGATTCACATCCAGTGAGATGCAGGATCTGAGAAGATATGTTGATTTGGAGATATGTGGCCAGGGAAAGAGAATCCATTGTGGATTCTTTTGTGCAAATCACTGCAGCGAGAGTCTCCGCCATCAAGTTGCGGCCTCTAATCTAATATGGAGATGGAGAGCCAAATCCCACGGGGAATGCCAGAATGCAATGCATAAGATATATATATATACACAAAACAAATAGAGATCGGTGGCACTCACTGTTAAAGATCATATTGATGCCTGGGTGCAGATCAAGCGAAGAGTTAAATCCAAAGTTTATAAGTAATAGACCTCACTCACAGGAACTTGAAGCAAAAAAATCAAGTGGTGTTTATTGGAATCGACGTTTCGGCTATATTACATAGCCTTTATCAAGATGTAATATAGCCGAAACGTTGATTCCAATAAACACCACTTGATTTTTTTGCTTCAAGTTCCTGTGAGTGCGGTCTATTACTTATAAACTTATATATATATATATATATATATATATATATATATATATATATATATAAAGAGCTAGCCTGTGAAACTCCCTGTGTGCGTAACCGCACGTGCGCACTAGAGATTGTTGAAACAATGCAGTCATACACAGTAGAGACTGGCCGAACGTGCTGATCCGGACCATGGAGCTCTGGACGGCTCACCGCCTGTCTCTGCTCCCAGTTCCAGGGCAACAGAAGAGGCCGCTGGCCGTGTATATGGGCTTTCATACTAGTGTGTGTGTGTGTGTGTGTGTGTGTGTGTGTGTGTGTGTATATGTATGTGTATGTATATATATATATATATATATATATATATATATATATATATAAATAGGGTTAACTGAATAGAAGTCCTCACCCCAACACACACTATTATTAACTCAAATTCCTAGATATGACTGCTAGAGCCCTCTCTATCCACTGTCTCCTGATGGTCTGGGGTGTATAATAAAGTCTGCTGAATGTGTGAATTTAGATGTGAAAATTCGGTGTTCTGTGCTGATAAGTGTGAAAAGTCATTGTTTCTTAAGCTACTTTAGATTTAAACACTTTGTATTTTGTCAACCCAGGGCTGACCTCAACATTTTATGAACCTGATTTAATGTCAAATTGTGTTGTTGTTACTATAAGTATTTACTAAGGTGTGATAAAGAGGTGATAAAGTGGAGAATACTTCTCCAGTGATATCATTTCTCCTGGGTCCTATGTTATTCTTTGGAGCCTATGCACTAAGATTTCTTCAACTTTGGACATCTTAGGGAACAGGCTCCACAGAATAACATAGGAGTTGGAGAAGTGATATCACTGGAGAAGTTCTCTCCGCTTTATCACTTGTTTATAACGCCTTTGTGCATAACCCCCAATGTGTTGAGACTTCTCAGGCATCTGCTGGATAAAGGAGGCTCTCTACATTACACTTTTTCCCAGGGCTCACCAGTAATTTTAATTGGCATTGGAAATTCCCTAAGACACAGCCACTAAAAGGTTTAAAGCCCCATTTAACTCAGTGTGGATTTTTTTTTTGCGCATATTGACCCTGGTCACAAACTGTTTTCTATTAAACTTGGTTGAGTAAATGGAAAAGGCTGTTTCACTCTTGAAGTCATATTCAGGAGGAAATTCTGGAGTGAACCATTTGTGACATAGGGGATAAATAAACAACTCCATTGGATTAATGTAGTGTTTTAAAGGGATAGTAATACTTAAAATGTAAAAAAAAAATGTTGTATGGGTTATCCCCCTGAGTAAACCAAGAGTACTCCCACTGCTGAAAGGTGTTTAATTCAAAAGTCATTCATGTTTAAAGTTGAATTTTGTAGGTGCAATATCATAGTGGCCTGAAATTGTACAGTGGGGCTGTTGCTACACCATCCTATGGACAGCTCTGGTCCCGGGACCATAAATCTCCATAGAATGGTGTAGCAACAGTGCCACTGTACAATTTCAGGCCACTGTGATATTGCATCTAAAAATTAAACTTTGAAAATGAATAACTTTTGAATAAAACACCTTTCAGCAGTGGGAGTACCCTTGTTTTACTCAGGGGGATAACCCCTACAACATATTTTTTTTACATTTTAAGTATTACTATCCCTTTAACCTCTTGAATTCTAGAGAAATCTCTTGTGCATTTGCTTTGCAATGTGTTGGAGATTTCTCTAACCATTTATGATGTTAAAAGCCCCATTTAAATCCAAGGCGGGTTTGTGTGTATATATATATATATATATATATATATATATATATGGTACTCAAAGGGTTAATATTGCAATAATAACATTAGCCTTATTGCTATTATAGCCCAGCACGAAATACCAACATAACATGCTGTATCTTCCTTTAGGTGAATGGCAGGGATATTGCAGGCAAGACGCAAGAGGAATTGGTAGCCATGCTCAGAAGCACTAAGCTGGGCGAGATCGTTTCAATGGTGGTGGCCCGGCAGGAGGAAGCTTTTCAACCACGTGAACTGGTAATATTATTGTCCCGCAGCATTCTGATTACACTGTACTCTTTGTTGTCAGGCTGACCGCCTCTCAGTGAGACGCCAGGCCGCAGACTGCAAGCTAAGCTTACACTATATCAAAATCAACAATGATTTACTATCAGTCCATGAAATTTGATTTTCAACCCCTGGTGACATCATAAGCTATGGGATGTGATTTTGTCATGGCTATCACACAGCCCCTGATTTATGGAGAAGTCTATGAATATATCTAACTTTCGAGAAAATGTATAGATGATTTAAAACCACCATGACAAGTCGTAAAACCTAACCCGGCAGGATTTAAAAGGCACACTGAGTTAAAGTGGCATGCTGATTTGATCCTAGCATGATAAATGCATGGCTTGGCTCTACTGCTTATTTTATTACACGCAGGTTCCCAGTAAACACTTTGAGGCTGATTTAATAAGGAGAACTAGAGCAATTCTGGAGCAAACCAACTGCACCAAATTGGACAAAAAAACCCAATTACTATTCATTTAAATTAGACCTTTAATCCCTTTGATGCTAGTGAAGTCTCTAAAGTATATTTTCTGCACAGTGCAGTGTATACAATTATAGCATTCAATTGGTTAAAAGCCCAATTAAAATCAGAATCTTCGTCCTCTATAGTGCAGTTGGTTCGCTCTAGAATTGTATCATTTCAGTATGGCCCTATGAGGGTTACTTAATAAAACGAACTGGAGCAAACCCAAATTCCCATTGATTTAAATGATACTTTTAACCCTTTGAGTGCCAGGAGGGTATCGCATTGGATACCCATCTGGCACTCAAAGGTTAAAACCTGGGATATTAGAGGTCTGCAGCTCACTGCGTAGCATTCATGGGGTTAAAATATCCATTTAACTCCCTGAGTGCCACAGGGGATATCCTCAGGCATTAAAAAGGTAATATTTTTTTGTTACCTATAGAGCAGTTTAATTTTTAAGAGAGTAGTTTAATTTTTATTTTCTTAAATCAGCTTATTTTTGTAGTCCCTATAAAATCTCAGCTGTACTGCAACTGCAACAAAATTCTTTACAAAATCCGTTCACTTTACAGGTTTATGCTCATTTCATGCATATTTTTTCAGTTTTTACTTCAGAAGAAGAAGGGGGTAACATATTGTATTATTATGGTTATGTCAGTACTGCCAGTAAGCCGTACCACAAATATGTGGTGTTTTTAAACCATTGATATATTTAAGATACTTGTGCATCTCCCTTGCAGTCTGGAATGTAGAATTCTGTAAACTTTTTAACAAGAGTATATTTTATTTGATAGTCTGTTTTGTGTATTAAAGTATACTGTCACCCTGAGAAAAAGTTTAGTTTAGTTTTGCAGATAATTAAAATATTCCTGTATGTTGCACTGTATATGTAAAATGCTGTATGCTTTTGGAAATCAACCTAGTTGGTTTTGTGGAAAATTTTGAAAATGCACTGAACGATGTGCCAGTTAGTTTTGTTTGATGTCAAA
Organism: Rhinophrynus dorsalis; assembly: GCA_037306005.1. Taxonomy (NCBI): domain Eukaryota; kingdom Metazoa; phylum Chordata; class Amphibia; order Anura; family Rhinophrynidae; genus Rhinophrynus; species Rhinophrynus dorsalis. The sequence continues at coordinate 142,739,882 of CM074725.1, read as the reverse complement.
CTGGTTTCCTGTGCTAGTAGACACCCTTTCAGTGTGGGCTCTGCCTACAGTCAATAATAACACAGGCAGGGTAATATGAGAAGAAAAGGCCATTCTTCGATGGGACTATTTTTCTCTTGGGGCAAGCACAGTGCAGTCAGCAGAGATGGCACTGAGCCACTATATGTGACAAGTCAGTGAAAAGGGGAAAGGAGGGGACACAACTTGGCACAACCCCTCTGATAACACACATGAAACACAGACACCATGACATTTATGTGAAGCATGTTAAAGTCAAACCCCCACAAAGCTAATTGTGAGTCACTGTTGCCGTACCCCCTGTCTCTCCCCAAGAGTCAAGGCAGAAGTCAAAGGGGAAAAAGAATAGAGAAACCCAGAAGATGTTCCTATGCCTGGACTCTAGTGTCAGATGCCAAATTAAACACCTGGCTCGCCATTGGCTTCTGACACTAGGGTCTGTGTGCAGGAAGACATAGGAACGTCTTCTGGTGATCCACCTGATATCATGACATCTTTACCTCCCCCACCAGCTGATAGTGATTCTTTAGGTGCAAGGATGTGACCGTTCATGTCCATCCTTTGCACATTGTGTGGTGTGCTGACCACACGTGGCAATGTGGTGGAGTAAAATCGCAGTCATGGAATTAAGCAGCATCTGAGGAGATTTCATCCTGCAGAATACGTTAAGTTGGTGGCAGGGAGGTTTTATCATTATAATCAAAAAATCATCACTGATTCATCAGAGCTTGTTCCTCTAACAAGCCAAAATCCTACACATAAAATTTTTCTCAGGGATTGGGCCTAACACAAGTCTAAGTCCAACAAATTAATGTTTCCTCAGGGCTTGAGCCTCTAACAACAAGTATAAGTCCTACAAATTGCCCTCTACAGAAAAACCCTATCCTTTCATGTATCAGTCACAGCTTACATCAGGGGCTCTATATCTCTGTAACTTTTTAAACTGTTAAATGTTATTTATTTATTTTTTTTTCAACTGGCCCCCAATCCCAGTCAACAACCACCCCCCCAAAAGAAAAAAAAAGTTTAAAATGCCATGTACAACTGACTCTTTCACCAGACTCCACCAACACAGGCACCCTCAGACCCCGTATCACTGGAGAAGTTATCTCATCTTCATCACAATCTCCCCCACAGGTATTGAGGACTACAATTTCCATCATCCCTGGCCATCCAAAGGTTGGTTAAAGATGATTGAAGTTGTAGTCCTCAACCGATGGAGGGCATCAGCCTGCCCTCTCCTGCCCTGCAGGCTTGTACATGTAGACAGGGGAACATGGAGACAGGGGAACGGCAGGTTTGTACATGGAGACAGGGGAATGGCGCTTACTAGTGACAACTGCTTAAAATAAACGTATGCACAAAGAAAAAGAGTACTATGGAGGGCATCAGTCTGCCCTCTCCTGCCCTGCAGGCTTGTACATGTAGATAGGGGAACGGCAGGTTTGTACATGGAGACAGGGGAATGGCGCTTACTAGTGACAACTGCTTAAAATAAACGTATGCACAAGTACTATGGGAAGTTGTCAACATTTCTGTCTACATCTCGGACTACCAGGAAGGAACTAAATGTCGATCACATAAACTAATGTAAGGACCATATTTTCAAAAGAAGACTGGAGTATAATTCTGGAATAAACCCAAGTATACCTTAGGGGTACATTAAAAAGTCTCCAAAATCCACATTGATTAAAGGGATAGTAATACTTCGTTTTAACTTTATTTTATTTTGCAGGCATTAAAAAAAACATGAAGAATGATATAAGTCTTATCTCTCAAACCTTTATGGTTTAAGAGATATTCACAAGCAAAGTTTCCCCTCCCGCCCCTTTTACCTAGTGTAAGCCATCTCTTCTCAGATGTGGAATTCAGTCCATAGACCAGACAGATAACAGAAGGGGACACTCTTATTCATATGAAAACAATTAAATCCCTGCTCCCCTTGACAAGCTTTTCAGGTTTTTCCCTTATCTTAATTGAAGATTGTCCCTCTCTGCAATCTACCTGGGCACCTCCCTTCTGCTCGGGCTGAGAAGTGTTACATTAGTAAAAGGGGCGTGAGGGGGACACTTTGCTTGTGAATATCTCTTAAACCATAAAGGTTTGAGAGATAAGACTTATATCATTCTTCATGTTTTTTTAATGCCAACAACATAAAATAAAGTTAAAATGAAGTATTACTATCCCTTTAAATAAGGGTTTTAACTCTTTGATTGCTAGAGGTCTGCAGTGCATTGCTTCACAATTTGCTGCAGACCTCCATAGAATTCAGGGGTAAAAGTCCTATTTCAATCAATCAGACTTTTTATTTCATCCTATAGTACAGTTGTTTGTCCCCAAATCCCTTCACTTTTCTTTAAATAAAGAAAAGTCCCGTGCAGTTGTATGTATGACTAAATAAACACAGAATGTTTTATAAAGGAAGTGTGTTATGAAGAGAGACATTAAAGAAGACATCCTAACAGGAGTAGACAATAATGTTTGTTATCTACTGCATTGCAACCCAGTGTATTTGGTATTAAAAGGGGATTTAAGTATAAGGCTATATTCTCTGACATTCAGGTGAATCCAGAAAGGAGGCAATGTTTTTAATGAGAGACTTGTTGTATTTCAGTTCTTAGCACTTTCAGCTCCAAAAAGGTGTGCAACGCATTGCCAAAGCATTGTATTACACATCTCTCCATCAGTGAGCAAGAGTGTGTGTATGACGAGAGCACGAGTGTGAGCAAGAATGCGTGAGCTCATGTTTTGCATGTGTGTGCACATGTTTTGCATGTGTGTGTGTATCCTGCAGTTTCTTGCAGAGATTTTCACAGGAGTGGCTAAGGGGGCTTCTGTGAAAATCTTGCCCCCATGCATGGACCTATGGGAGCACCAGAGTGCATTCTTTGGTGTGTGTGCACCAGACAGGCAGCATTTTGGTCACATGATATATAAAATTAATGTGTATATATATATAGGTAGAGAGTGTGATTTTTCATCTTTATCAGGTTTTCATTGACTGGATTTCTTTCCTTTACACAAATGTTCTTATTAGTGCTAATAGTCTACCTTATTTTCTCTCTGTAACTCAGTTAATTATATTTGTATTCCCTCTCCTGCCTGTATGAGATATATCTGTTGCAATACAAAGAATCTGCTGTCCTGCCTTATCTTGATTGATGTAGGTATGTATATTTGACCTCTTATTGAGGACAAGGCAGGATGAAGGTCTGGTCAAATGCTTCCTTCTTCTGTCTATCAAAGAAATTGACTGGTGTGTAATTTGCACAGCAGAGAGAGACTTGTGGCTTTCATAAAATGACTTTCCTCATTCTTATATCTCACTTTCCATGTCCTATAAATCCAGTTACTTTCTTAGAACAATCTGTGCATTTCCTTGTTACTTTCTCCTTTTCAGTTTTTGTCCTCAGTGGGGAGGATGTGCGGGCAGGAAGTTCTGTGTAAGGTTAAACACTGGTTTATGACCTTCTCAAGCAAAGTAATGGTTTGGGGACCTCTCTGGTATTCATTAAGGATAAAGTATACCACAGTGTGTGAAACATGAACAATAAAAAATAATACAATGATATTATGAACTGCATTAATCAGCATTTTAATCATGGTATAATATTAGAACATTTTTTTAATTGATATCTAACACAGTAATTGCATTGGCTTTATACTTTAGAGAAAAGTGGTCATGCACTGAATTTAGAACACGAGCTGAAGACAAATATACCGTAAATCGTAGCCCATAGAAAAAGTATGATTTTTTTTTTTAATTATTATTTATTTATTTTTTAAAGGGGATTTATCACCCCTATACAGGTTTGTCTTAAAAGTTAGGCTGTATATCTATTATGTGGAATACTTTTTTTTAAAATCATTATTTGGCCAAAATTCAACGTGTAAACATTATCCTGTTCCTTATAGACTGCGGTTACCAGCTGTATGCTGCAGTCTGTTACTCTGCCTGTGCTCCCCTCCCTCTATCCAGCCTCCTCCGAAGCCGAAGAATTTATGCATGTAAGCTAGAACGGTCTCATTGGCCTGAGATCGCTCCAGCTTACCTGCAAAAATCCTCTGTCATCGGAGGAGGCTGGATAGAGGGAGGGGAGAGTGTCAGAGGACTAATAGATCCCCTTTAACAAAAATATGATCTTAGCCTTCACAGTGGAGGACACACACTCATTTACACTTTCTCTCTCTCAAACAGTTGTTCCGACCCCTATCGTCAGGGTGTGTTTAACAGGCCGTGTGTTTAGGATGTTCCTGCTTGCACAGGTTAGTTAATTAAATTATTTAGCCTCTGACTAACTAACCAGTGCACAAGCAGGGAAAGAAGGCATGGCCTGTTAGGGATCCCTGAGGATATGGAAGGATAACACTAGAGGGAATGTATGAATGAATGTACCAAATAGGTGCAGGAGCCACGTGTTTGGTTTTTTTTGTTACACTTGCCTAATGCTTACATAGTAAAATATTTTTGCTAAACAAAAAAATCTCTTCTCTACATGGCTTACACCAAGGACAGGGCAGTGTGGGAAGGTAATGACATTAGCTTATGTTCCTTTCTTCTGCACCTTATTTCTTGTCATGAAATTGGTTTGAGCATCTTCCTTTTTTCTTGTCCATGCTATAAGGAAGGAATTGGTAGCTTGCTCACATTAATGTCTTAATGGTGGCAGTGTGTGTGTGTGCGCAGGTATGCAGTAAAGTGCTCGTACATAAGCATAGTTCCAGGTACAGGCCTTTTAAGCTAATGAATTGACGCATAAGATGAGCTGCACTTACAGATTCAAGCACTCTACCCTCTGCTTATTCAATACATTAAAATAATAGTTGTCAGTGGATTGGCAAGTTCCTTATATGTATGGCAGAACTTTGTTCTTACCAAAAGGTACATAATTAAAATCTATTTAATGCTTGTTTGTAAAGGTAATTTACAGGCCTAATCTCTGCTTATCAGGCATGATGATCTGCCGAGGGGTTATGTGTAATGTAATCAATTTCTGCCCTTTGTTTTGTTTGCCAAAGCTTGGGAATGTTAGTCATTCTTTTAAAGGCAAATTCCTCTTGGATAATCCTAGACTCTAGCAGGTTAATGATTACATGGCCCTAATTAGCTTTAATTGACTAGTTACTTGGATTACAAAACTTGCATCCCTCAACAGCTAGGGATGTTATTCTTTTCCCATCTTTAAGACATTGTTAAGGAAAGGATCTCTCTAATTTGACTTTCAGATGGGATTTTGTTTCATAGCATTACCTGCATAGTTAGACTTTAAGATGTGTATTTTGAAAGGCAGATTTCCAAGTCAGTCCCTTAAGACTTCATACTCTATGCCATTCCATGGATTTTAATAAGTAATTGGAGTGAACTGATTGGCTCTAAGATGACATGAAATCTATAGCACATTTACTGAAATGTGCTAACCCATTTATCCATTGAAGATTTAACTCTTTGATCTCCAGAGAAGTAGGGAGCATATTTCTATCCAGTTCCCACCCCTCTGGCATTCAGATGGTTATTACCATTTGGGCCATATGTATAAGGACAACATGGAGCAGCTCTGGAGCTAAACCAACTACACTATAAAGGACAAATACAAATTCCATGAATACCCTTTGATTTAAATGGAGATTTGAACTAGCAATGCATGTTTTCTAATTTGCTCATCAGAAGAACAACATGCATTTTACATACTATTTTTCTTTGTATCTGGTTTGTTGTATCCCGGTGCTGTTTCAGTTTACATTCTGAAAAAATCTATTGACCTCACAAGTGTTTCTGCTCTGCTGAAGCCTATGTTAAAGAGGAGGTGTGATATAGAGCAGGGGTGCTCAAACCTGTCCTCAGCCGACCTCCCCCTCAACTGGTACGTTTTTCAGTTCTCCTCACACAAGCACAAGTGACTCAATCAGTGACTTAATTATTCTCAAGCATCTGATTAGGTTATTTATCTATGTTTAATTGAGGAGATCCTGATCACTATATACAGGAAAGTGCAGATATAATGCAAAAATATATAGATAGACTCATCTGACTGCTGTATGAAGAACACCTAGCCATGTTAAATAAACTGATTAAGAGCCAAATATTTCAAAGAAATAGCTGCCCTTTGATACCGGGTGCTATCCAAACAGGGAAATCCTGGTGTTGCACTTTAGCAGTGAATGCCTTTTCTGTATTCTAAGAAACACTTTTTAATGAGTCTCTTCTCAAAGGGGAACTATCACCCCACATAAAGTCCCCCCACAACAATTAGCCATCTAGCGATAAGCATAACAATGGTGCTATTAGCCAGCATAATTACTGCATTACTGAGAAACCCTACTCCTGTCGGGAGTAGGCAACAGCACTTTAGAGGCATCTGCTCTCCTGCACCGTCAGTCGCTTCTGGTACCATGCAACGCCTCTTAGAGGAGACTGGGACTGATGGCACAGGCGCACAGTTGTCTGCAAAGATCTGCACTGTTGCCTGGCCGTCAGTCTCGGCATAAGTAGGATTTCTCATTAATGCGGTAATTAAAGGGATAGTAATGTTTTACAAAAACAGCAGCTCCAATTAATCTTCATAGTATTTGGGCCATGGAGAGTGTTATATCAATACTGTCAGAGGTGTGGTTCAAGAGTAATTGAAGGATAAAGTTTCCCCCTCCCGCCCCTTTCACCTAGTGTAAGCCATCTCTTCTCAGATGTGGAATCTGGTTATAAGACCAGGCAGATAACATAAGGGGATAATCTTCCTATGAGAACAATGAAAGCCCTGCCCTCCCTTGACAAGTTTTTCAGGTTTTTCCCTTATCTTAATTGAAGATTGTCCCTCTCTGCAATCTACCTGGGCACCTCCTTTCTGCTCTGGCTGAGCAGTGTTACATCAGTAAAAGGGGTGGGAGGGGGATACTTTCTCATTGAATTACTCTTGAACTACAACTCTGACAGAATTGAAATAACACTCTCCAAGGTCCAAATACTATGATGATTAATTAGAGCTGGTTTTATTATGAAACATTACTATCCCTTTAAGCTGGCTTATACTACTATTGTTAAGCTTATCGGTAGATGGCTAAATCTTGGGGGGAGACTTTATTTGGGGTGTTAGTTCCCCTTTAACGGCTGCAATTTGCTAAAAGTCAATATATCCTTTATTGAGGTTAATCCATGTTCTTGATAAATCATTCCAGTCTAGCTTTTCAAGAGAAAGACACATCTTAAATTAAAAGGATGAGTTAGATTTTGGTTTAAAAGGCAATTATTACGTTTTACTAGGTTTGATATTATGGGAGGAAACATTGTTTTAAAAACCCCAACAAAAACAGGGCTGTGCTGTGAAACCCTACAATGCCTCCTATCACCCACTAAAGAGGTCACAAAGTGATCCCTAGGGCTGGAATGTAACCTAGAAATATGTGGCCACATATTCCTGGGTTCTGTTAGCAGTCCCCGTAGATTTGCTGTGTCGAGGTTTCAAGCTAAATATCAGAGGATTTGTTGAGGACCTGTCTCTTGCAAGACAGGAAACTGGTCTAGTCAATGCAGCATTGATTCACCAAGGGAGAACTGGGGTCTCCTTACAGTTTTCAGTTCTGCTCCACCATTGGTCCCTAGGACTCTCATGGAGCTCCAGCTTCATCGGCAGGTCTGCTCTATGGGGTTCAGATCTGCAGATTGTAAACTGTCCGATGATAAATGTAGAAATGATAATAAATAAAGTATTTTACCAGGATGGATACACTGGAATAATAGACATTATCATTACTCTATTTAATGGTACTCATTTTTATCTACCATGGAAGGATGTGGACCTGTCACCTTGATTTGTTTGCATATTTGAAAGCTTCATTAAATACTGCCTATGTGTCATGTTACTCAAAAGACCAGCAAATGTACAGTTGATGAGATATTCATACTTGGTACCGGATGCTAGTGTATTCTAATTGTGGTACCCTTGTGAAGTTCCACAAATTAATATTAATAGAATTAATATTAATATATTAATATAAATTAATATTTTCATTGACATTTTACGCTAATTAAGTATTTTCTGTGATGTTTCATAAGCTAATGAAGGTTTTCAGTGACATTTCATACTCTAATGAAAAACTCTGTTGCCCCAAGAGACTTCTACATTTCCCAGAAATAGTGGTGGATATTTCCTAAACTATACATCTGCTGGACTTCTGGATAATATGACATATAGGCAATTTTGAATTAAATTTTAAAATATGCAAACTTGAATCAAGGTGATAGGCCCATTTTAAAAGGACAGTAAAGGGTCAATATAAAACCTTTTTAAACTATAGTCTGTATCCTCCCAGCTATGGGAACAGTATTAGAATGCACCTTTGGGTTTATCTCTGCAGGTTTTTCTTTCATTGTTACAGTTGGCCACTGTTCACCTGGACTTGTGGTTCTGTGTAATGAAAAGGCCACTTATTGGCCTTATGTACAAAAGTAAAATGTAGTAATTCTGGGAAAGCCAACTGCATCATTTGCATACCTGGGAACCTCTTGGTTGGGGCTGCCCTGGGGAGAGAAATGATGTGATTTGCTCATAAAAGTGGCGGGGCTTAATCACAAGTGAGTTATTCTGGAGTAACACTTGAAAATAAGGGACACAGTCAAAACTCCTAAATTCCCAGCACTTGAATATAACTTTTTAACCCCTTGAATGCCAGAGTGGTCTCCACTGCATTCAACGATTTAAAAGCCCAATTTAAATTAACAGGATTTTTATTTGTCTACTGTGGTTTACTGCAGAATTATTCTAGTTTGCATTTAAAATATCAGCCTTAACCCCTTTCAGTGTAGTTGGCTTACCTCATAACTGTTCTTTTGACCATACGGCCCACAGAGTTCTTATATATTCTAAAAAGTAAATACAAATATTGGTAGCGTGTCTACAATAAAAATGAAATGGGAAACTAGAGACAAAGGGTCTTAATTCACAAAACATATTAGAAGTAATTGTACTTCACCTTAGCAGACCAATAAAACTTTGCAGCGCTTTGCATAGCTCTCAATGAGTTAAAAGCCACCTTTAAACAAATAGGAAGTGCAGTTGGTATGCATAAATCCAGAAATTGAGCAATTCTGAGGCAAACCAACTACATCAAATTGAAACAATAAATTTTCCATTCAGTTAAACTCCTTAAACCTTTGCTTCCCAAATGGGTATCCAACACATGGATAAACAATGCGTGGATACCCCCTCTGGCACTGAAAGTGTTAAGGACCAGAGTGTTGTGCAGTGTGGTGTTTTTCAATGCATTGTACCCCCCTCTGGTCCTTAAAGGGATAGTACTGTTTCACAAAAACAGCAGCTCCAATTAATCTTCACAGTATTTGAGCCATAGAGAGTGTTATTTCAATACTGTCAGAGTTATATTTCAAGAGTAATTGACAAGTATCCCCTCCCCTGCCCCTTTTACTCTAGTGTAAGCCACCTCCCCTCAGATGTAGAATCTGGTCCTGGGACTGGACAGCTCACAGCAAGGGACAATCTTCTTACTGTGAGCCTAAGGAAAACCCTGCAGCTGTGACAGTTTTTCAGGTTTTTCCTTATACTCACTGAAGATTGTCCCTCTCTGCATTCCATCCGGACAGTCTTTCTTCTCTGAGGTGACCAGTGTTACATCAGTAAAAGGGGCGGGAGGGGGATATTTTATCATTCAATTACTCTTGAACTACAACTCTGACAGTATTGAAATATCACTCTCCATGGCTCAAATACTATGAAGATTAATTTGAGCTGCTTTTATTGTGAAATATAAGTCTTTGCATGTGAAGAAATGCATAGGAAACCTCTTGAGCAACCAAGGGGTTAATTTTCTAAATACTGTACAACTAATTTTATACATATACATCTTCTTAGTGAATAGGGAAATTGGATCATTATCCTAGTTTTCATTGCTTGGAAGTTTGTGATACACTCTAAAAAAGGGCTTTAAAATTAAAACACATTTGATTTTTTCATAAATTTACTATGTGGGAAAGAATTGTCTGATCATATCTGCAACAACAGTTGTGAGTGGGTAAAAGGAATTTTACCAGCCAGATTAAACTCTGTGTAGCTATATAACTTCTTTTTATCATGGGAATAAAGTTGACATGTCAAAAACATCTGAAGGTCAAACTTCAATGCAGGTTCTTTAGCAGTAATATACCTTCCGATTGCAGTACCATATCTGAGTAATGTGCAATTACAGAATACCAAGAGCGCACACAGAAAGACATAGCACAGTGTGAAATTGGTATTTCAGAGGGCAACGAGAATGATTGAAGGTTTAAAATATGATGGGAGATTAGCCAGACTTGACATCTATAGTTTGGAAGAATAAAAAAAAAAGGATGACCTCCCCAAGATAACCACTGTACTGCTATAGAAAGAGTTGTATTGATTCCTGCAAGCTGAAATAATAACGAACTTGAAAACAAGAGGTCATGTTCTATAGTAAAAGAGGGGAATATATTATATATCCAATTCTGACAGTGTTGTGTTGTGGGGAGAAAAGTTGAGCTATATAACATTGCCAAAAGCCCAGACAGAATAATTAGTCATTTGGAGAAGGGGAAGGACAAGTGATTAATAAGCAGACTTGAGACCAGTCGGTGTATATACTTACTGGAAAGGAATTTGAAGCTGTAAACCTAGATGCACTGTTTAGGAGGGAAAATAATACTTTTTTTTTCTCTACAACAAAACTTTTAATATTGTCTTTCGAGTACAATTTCTCACTTCCTTCCATTTCATCCTCCCACCCATCACTCCATCTCATTTTGTCCTCTTTCTTCCCCCCTTCTTTCTCTCATCATCCCATGCATTTCTCCTGCCACACTTGCTCCCATCCATCCCTCACTTTCTCCTCCCAATACAGTCTTGCTTTTCATCCTTCTATATCTGTCACTCCTTTCCATCTGTCTTCTTTCTTCTTTCCACCCCATCCCTCCCTTCATTATATTCTGTCCTCCTTTCCCTATCTCCTTTCCATCCTTCTTTCCCTGCTTTATCTCCTTTCCTTCCTTCTCTTTGGTTCCTCCTTTTTATCCCTTCTTCCCTCCCTTCCTACACTCTGCCCTTGCTCTTGAGTCTGCCTTCTTCCTTTTGTTTTTTTCCTGTTTTTCTGCTTCATTCCTTTCATTCTCTGTCATCCACACAGGTGAGTGGTATGCCATGGCAACAATGTCACCGACTATCAGTCTAACATTTGACTGCTGATGTAGCATGCTGTAACATCCTGGTGATGGTTGCCAGGTACTCTAGCAATGTGTACTGGAAATGTAACTCTTTCACTGTTAGTATTGTAAATCAACACCTGGGATGTGCAGGGGTCTCCATCTCATTTCAAAACAATGTGTTGGAGACATCTCTAGCATTCAAGGGTTTAAATATATAAACTGACATTAAATGGATTACAATCTAAATATATAATGAGCAAATAAAGGAAAAAGGTATACCAAAAAACTGAGAGTTGTATATCGCAGGACTGGGTAATTGGAAGACCATACAGCTGATGAGGAACACACATCCTGTATATTGCAGCCACTTTATAGCTGTCCTGGTAACATGAGTATTATAGTTCTGACATCTGATGAATGTGAAGATGGCTGAAACAGCAGTAGGAAAAACATAAACTTTGAACTATGTCAATGGTAAAAATACTAATTATTTTATATCACAACAGCATGTTTTTTATCTATACAATGGCAATACAAGTGGTAAGATGGAAGGATGCAAACTGTTTTCTGTTTTCGTGTGTGTGTATATGTGACTTTCTGTGTGTGGCCAGGTCAATTTTTATTTTACGATATACAGGGAAAACTAGCATTTTTTTTTGTTTTTAAATGTATGAGATGTCATATAGTCCAGCATTATATCAAAAGGAAGTGTCAGTTTTATGTTTTCTTTATAGATTTTATGCCCTGAAATCAATGCTTGTATTGATACATGTCAGGGATCGTTGCTTGACACTAGAAAACTATGTGTATCTTGTAATCTAAGGGTGGGCAATGTGTGGTCCTCTAGCTGCTGTGACAAAGTACAACACCCATTGAGCATGATGGTAGTTGTAATCCAATGACATCTGCAGTTTCCCATATTCCCCACCCTTGATATAAGCAGGGTCTGATGTTCTCTTACTGCCTTATTGAGAAAAACCTGTGTGTGTTCTATTTTTTCCTGCTGTGTGTAAATTCCAGCATGAAATAAATAAGAAATATATTGTATTAGATTTTTTTCTCCTAGAGGAATGTGCCAGCAATGCCACTGAGTCTAAACATGAACGAATTTGGGCCTTACAGTCAAAGAAAGAGTAATTCTGGGGCAAACTCATTGCACCAAAGGGGAGAAACATAAATTCGCTAATCCACTGTTTAACCCCTTAACGACCGGCGGTCCTGGGACATTTCCGTCCCATAAGGACCGCATAGGACCACTTGGACGCGCCGGTACACGTGACCTGTCGCGTGTATCGGCGCGTCATTATGGGGCCTGATAGAGATCGCTCCGATCTTGGAGCGGTCAATTTCAGGCCCTATTTTTACTTACAGCGCTCCCGGTAGAGCGCTGTAAGTAAAAAGTACGTGACGTACTATGACCATCATCGGTCCTTGAGTATTTCAAGGACCGTGACGGTCATAGTACGTCACATGTCGTTAAGGGGTTAAAAAGGTTTAAATTGGTTTGTCTCTGAATTACTCCACTATCCCTTTGAACATAAGGGCCATAAGCTATTTGTGTATGTTTTTCTCCACACACCAACATTTCAACTCTAGCTCAGAGCAAGAAAAAGCACACTGGCACATTGAAGTACTCAATCCTTGTTTTATCTCAACAGTAAATGTAAAGAAAAATATAAAAAATGTGCTGAAACTCCCCATTCTAGACATGGGAAAACATTTTATTATCTGTGCCTGTACAATGACCTGGACGCACATTTGAAAGAGAGCATGTCAGGTCATATGCCAGAATCCTCCATCATCGGAGGAGGTGGAAAGCAGGCAATACTTGGGCAGGAAAACAGAGGAAGATTGACAGGATGTGGTACAGCATTGTACCGTAGCCTGTACAGAACTGACATCACTGGTTTAACTTTAAAGGCCAATATCTCGGCCAATAAAGCATCATATTAAAAAAAACATTGATAACAGATTCAGTCCAAAGGAACGTTAAAAAGAAGACAAGTTTAATAGAGGTGAGATTTCCCTTTTAAAACATGTACCCCACAAAAGTAAAATTAAAGTGCTAGATGGTGACATGAGCACCCCAGACATGGCAGAATTGGCCTCAGCCAACAGTCATGAACAAGGCATTGGCCATTCCTACATATACTGTTATTTAACATAACTCATCCTCTTAATTATCCGCAAACCCCATTTCAGGATCCTTTATATTAAAGGGATAGTAATACTTCATTTTTACTATCCCCCTTCTTGTAGTCCTTAAAAATCGTAATTAAACGATACCAGCGGCATCTCTCAAACCTTTATGGTTTGATAGATATCCGCATTCAAAGTTCCCTCTCCATCTCTCTCCACTGATGTCATCATTCTGACAGCAGGGGAATCCAGGACCGACGGCGGCTCTGCAATAGTGGCGAGATTGAGTTATAGAAACAGAAATCCTTCACTGAAATGGTCTTCTACGTGTGCTTGCAAACTAAACACATGTAGAAGACCATTTCAGTGAAGGTTTTATGTTTCTATAACGTGATCTCAGCACTGCTGCAGAGCTGCCGCTTGCTCACTGACTGTATTCCCCTGCTGTCAGCTATAATGCTGATGTCCATGGAGACAGAAGGAGAGGGAACTTTGAATGTGGATATCTCTCAAACCATAAAGGTTGAAGAGATGCCACTGGTCTCATTTAATTATGATTTTTAAGGACTACAGGGGGGGGAATAGTAAAAATGAAGTATTACTATCCCTGTAGACTACAGACAGTGCATGACATCTTTGGAATGTAGAAGGCCACACCATTTATTAAAATTAATTGATGTATAATGATCATTTAATAAAACATTACTCACCAACTAAACCTTATTCTTAAACAAATGGATCATTCAAGGGCAGCTCTGGGTTTTGGGATCCCTAAGTGAAAAATTCAAATGGGGCCCCCCTTTATACCTGTGTTGGTGTTTTTAATAAGACATTACCATCTCATTTTGTATACATGTGGTGGAAGTACTGTATAAGGGCTGTGGGGCCCACTAACCAAGTGGGAGCCCTAAGCAGCCACTAATTCTGCTTATATGGTAACACCACCACTGAGGTCATTGACCGTTACATAAAATCTCTACATTACATTGAGTTGCCAGTCACCAGCTGATCATAGACTTATAGCTTGTGAGCATGCCATGTAAACTTAACATCCAACTATTATTCCCCGTCCCTTGTCCTTAGAGAGAACTATGTATATACTGAACCAATCCCTAACCTAGCCGAGGCAAAGGACCCACCAAAGTATAACCAGTGATCCATGCATCCTCTGCCAAACCTGCAATAACTGCTCAATACCCTCCAGCAAACCAGTATTAAAGATATTCAACTCAACAGCCATTAACTGGGCACTATCATCTCAAGAAAGCTCTCTCGAATAAATAGTAACTCCAGTTCAAAAAAGAATGAGAGCATTATTCCATCAGATGCAGATCCAAGGCAACCAAACCTCTATAAAACAAAGTAATGAACTGGAACCATGAAAGAGATAAACCATCACTGTCTCAAAAAAATCCACTGACTAGGCACAACCCAAAGCTATGCTTAGCAGGAAGATACTGGACAGGAAACACATCCTAGAACTTCAAGAAAAGATATTTGAAAACCTTTTCCCAATTTAGCCATCTTTGAACAATAAACAAAGATAATGACTCAGACCTAAAACTAAGTCTTAATTTTGATCTTCCCTGGAACATCCAGAATGCTTATGCTCATAATTCCCCAACCTAAATAGCTTCATCAAAAGCAAATGAGAAAAACAAACTGACAAGCACTGTCTCAATAAAGTCATACAAAATGTTCAACCAATCAAGCAAACCCAGTAAAATTAAAATAAATATCTGCCTCCTTTTATCCAAGAATTTGTGTTCACTACTCAAACCTTTTAGAACTTGCCTAACCTGAAACTGAGAACATCAGGCCATCCATTGGGCTTAAATAGAAAAGCCAATGGCTCAACCAGTTTATCAATAGCTAAGACCGATAGTCCCGTATCACTTAAAAATCCAACCAAAACAAAATTAGTGCATCCTCTCCCTTGAATCCCCCTCCCTCATCTATGCTGTGTAACTTAAACCAAACTCCCACAACCCACTGTAATATCTCCTAGTAGCAAACAACACACCATTTTTTTATCCAATCAGCTACTCATCTAACACCAGCTTCCACAGATGCTCTGGGTATTGGTTCCCAAATATCATGGCCAGTGATGCTGTTTTCTGAAATCCCTCACACTGAAATAGCAGGAACTAGCAATAATCTTAAGAATACCAGGAACATGCCTAGCTTATAACCATATATTATGAGTCTAGAAATTCTGGAATTAGAGTCTAAGAAGACTTTTAACTGGAATAGAATTGTCTGTTAAATTATTAATTGCTTGAACCACCCGAAGGTTATCAAAATGAAAAGCATCTATTCTGGTTGTAGAATACTATCAATGAGACAGAAGGCTGATGTGGGATGCTGCATCACAGGAGACTGTGGGCTAATATTGTGGCTGCAGTCCCAGATGTCTCTAAATCTGCAAGAATAGGGAAGGCCAACATTGATAAAGGCCCAGAGGTTGGCAATGCTGTCACCATAGGGGACAATCTGCCTGATTTGCCTTTTTGGGGCCTGAGAGCAGGGCTAGCACTAGTCCTGTGCCTCCCAGTGCAGAGTGGAAGAGAGGGGTTCAGCAGGGGACTGACGTGGCATCAAGGGATCAGGCTGAGGGGACAATGGCACAGGAGTGGGAAGGGAATCAGAGAAGTGGCAGAGGGAAAATGGAGGAAATCAGAGGGTCAAAGGTCAGGGTGAATGAAGATAAGGGGAATGGAATTATCAGAGGGAAGGCCCTCAGCAGCCACATGTAGTTCATGTGAGGGGGGATTTCCATGCTAATCAGCTGCACGAATGGAGATAAAGCCAGCGGCCAATCCAACAAAACAGGCGGTCATAGCTGTAAGACCACCTTGTGCAAAGGCGAAAGAAATATGTCCTCCAGGGATGACATACTAAGTGATTAAAATGGAAAGCATAGGAGGGGAAGGGGTGTGACAGAGATAAGACCATACCAGAAAATAGAGGCTAAAGTGGACAAATTAAACTAAGGAGTAAAGGTCAACTATGCACATAAGTCAGCCTGACATAGGGACAAACTACCAAATGTGTCCGCTAAAGGCTAGCTCCTGAGACAGAATTAGGAGTTGACATACAATATGGATACTAAATCCCCCCCCAGTAGCCCCTTCATCCAGCAATCCAGATTTCCCCCTAACCAAACCCTTTGGGCTCTTCTGTCATTCCAAACCCCCGTCATGACCCCCCCTCCCAACAGCTCCACTCCTTTTCAAGGGGTTACTTCACTGCCTTGAGAAAGTGCAGCATGATGCATTAAATAACTGTGAGCAAAAACTAATCATGTTGTGCGTTCTGCTTCTGTGACTCCTAGCACTTTAAGGGGCTTCTTCATCATGCTATTCTGATCCTGTTCTGGAGCAAACCAACAACATCATAGGAGGAAAATGAAAATTCCTGTTGGATTAAATAGTGCTTTTAACCAGTTCAGTGTTAGAAAGATTGAAACCCCTTTTATCATCCAAGGAGTTAAAAGTCCCATTTTAGTCAATTGGAATCTGGACAATTTTCATTTGTCCCCTATAATGCAGTTGGTTTACTCTAGATTTGTAACCACTTAGCTTGATGAATAAGGCTGTAAGTCTTCTTTGTGGCATACATGTTTGATTAAAATGTTTATTATACACCCTCAAGAACGGGAGTGCCTCCATATCTTTTTATGTTTATCATTACTGAAGACATACCTCCCAAGTGTACCTCTTTTAGACCCAAATCCCTCTGTCCCTCTTTCCCACCCTGATGTCCCTCTTTTTTAGGAGATCAGTCTGTGTGGTGTGTGTATAAATGTATCACATTTCTCCACAGTAATAAAACTCATATTGATGTATGTTTAAACATCAGTATGTGTGTTTATAAATTAGTCTGTGTAAATAAAATACTTTGATCTCGTTATAAGTCCTTTATTAGGTTACACAAGGAGGTGGCAACAAGTCATGAAATAGCCTAAAACTTCTCACTAATGCCACGCCCACCAGCCACACAACACTTCCTGTCCCTCTTTGACAATTTGAAATGTTGGGAGGTATGACTGGAGATTTCAGGCATTGTTTCAGTGAAATAAAGTCAAATTAAGGGGGAGAATGAAAGACATTCTGGGCAGAAGACTCGTTTTAGGATATGCCTCAGTAATAACTGCGCAGACTACTGTACACTTTACCTTACTTGTAGGCTAAAAGGCACAACTTTCAGCTCTGTTCTCTTCCTCTACTTCTATTATTCCTTGTATTACCTTATTAGCAATTAAAGAGATAGTAATGTTTCACAATAAAAGCAACTCCAATTAATCTTCATAGTATTTGGGCCACAGAGAGTGTTATTTCAATATTGTCAGAGTTGTAGTTCAAGAGTAATTGAATGATAAAGTAGCCCCCTCCCGTCCCTTTTACTGATGTAACACTGCTCATCTCAGAGCAGAAAGCTGTTGTCCAGATGGCATACAGAGAGGGACAATCTTCAATTAACATAAGGGAAAAACCTGTCAAGGGGGGCAGGGTTTTCATTACACTCACAGTAAGAAGATTGTCCCTTGCTGTGAGCTCTCTGATCTTAGAGGGATAGTAATGTTTAAATGTAACTTTATTTAACCCCTTAACGACCGGTCAATTGGTGCGGCGCGGTCATTTAAGGACCACGGAGCATTTTTTTTAAATTTTTTTTTTTTTTTTTTCCAAATTTCAGTTCCGGACTTCCCGAAAGGCGTGAAGCCGCGGGGGGAGCCTGGAATTCCATGACGGTCATAGTACGTCATGGGTCGTTAAGGGGTTAATATTGCAGGCATTTAAAAAAAAAAAAAAAAGTGCATCTGTGTAAGTCTATGGTTTGAGAGATATAAGTCTCTAAAGGTCAACCCCCTCCAGGCTGCTTCAGTGTCTATGGGATAGCAGCAGATTCCGGTCATTTGACCGGCCGGTTGCTCTTCAGTGGAGCCGAAATTACGCTATTTCGAAATAAATAGTTATTTGGAATGGTCTACAAAGTGTGCCTGGTTTGCAAGCACACTTTGTAGACCATTCCAATGAAGTATTTATTTCAAAATAGCGTGATTTCGGCTCTGCTGAAGAGCCACAGGCTGATCCCGGGACCGGAATCTCCCGCTGTCAGCTAGATGGCAGACTTTTGTGAAGCAGCCTCGGGGGAAACTTCAGCGAGTTATCTCTCTCAAACCATATAGGTGTACTTCTTTTTTTAATGCCTACAATAGTAAAATTAAATGTAAAACTTACTACCAGATTCCACATCTGAGGGGAGGTGGCTTACATTAGGTAAAAGGGGCGGAAGGGGAATATTTTATCATTTAATTACTCTTGAACTACAACTATGACAGTATTGAAATAACACTCTACATGGGCCAAATACTATGAAGATTAATTGGAGCTGCTTTTATTTTGAAACATTAGTATCCCTTTTAGTGAGTGTAAGTCTAACTGCTCATTGATAAAATATAATTTTGAAAAACACTTCATATATTAGCTCCATTTCCTTGTGTGTTTTCAAATTGCCCTTGAGTAAATAAATTATATTAAGGCATATTCATAAAATTAGTGCAATTCTGGTGCAAACCAAATGCACCATAAGGAACAAATACAAATCCTTATTGATTTAAATTGGACTTGTAATCCTTTAACCCCTAGAGTGCCAGCTACTTACGCCGTACGAGTGGACACAGCTGTACCTGCTGTGCCACGCTCGTACGGCGTAAGAGAGAAATGCGGTCACTGCATGAGCCGGTATAACCGGCATGCAGTGGCCGCATTAAAAAAAAAAAAGCCCCTGGCACTCATGGGGAGGCATGAGGATCACTCCTCATGCCTCCCCAGTTATTGATCTCCCAGCCGATCGGGCTGGGAGATCAATAAAGAAAAAGGAGAAACGGAGTTTCTCCTTCCCCCCCTCTCCTACCCGAACTTCCGGGTAGGAGTGGGCGGGACCGGGGGAATCCTCCAAACGTCATCGGTGACATGGTCACCGATGACGTTAGGGAAGTTTCCCCGATCCTGTTCACTCCTACCGGTGGTAGGAGTGAAGGGCAGGAGAGCTCTTGCTCTCCTGCGGTCGCATCATTGATCTCCCAGCCTATCGGCTGGGAGATCAATGACTGGGGGGACACCAGGAGGAGTCCTGATGTCCCCCACGAGGTCTGAAAAGCATATTAAAAAAAAAAAAATAAAATAAAATTACGTTAAAGTAACCCTGTGAGTGCCACAGGGTCCCAGCACATTGCTTTGCAATGTGCTGGAGACCCCTGTTGCACTCACAGGGTCAATTCTTTGGGGGGGGGGGGGGGTTTTTTTAAAGACCTCATTGGGGGGATCAGGGGGGATCCTGATGCCCCTCAATGAGGTCTATAATTGGAAAAAAAGAAAAAAAAAAATTTAACCCTGTGTGTGCCACAGGTGGGGGTCCAATGCACCCCCCCCCCTCCTGTGGCACACACAGGGCTTTTATCATTATTTTGTAACCAGAGATTGTTGGGGGGCCATCAGGATTGCTCCTGATGGCCCCCCAACAAGCTCTGATTACAAAGTAATGATAAAAAAAAAATTAACCCTCCGAGTGCCACAAGGGTCCAATGCATTGCTTTGCAATGCGCTGGAGACCCCGGTGGCACTCACAGGGAAACTTTTTTTAATAACTTTTTTTTTTTTTGGTAAGACCTCATTGGGGGGGATCAGGGGGGTTTGTATACCCCTCAATGAGGTCTATAATAAAAAAAAAAGTAAAAAAAAAAAAAAAATGAACCCTGTGTGTGCCACGGGGGGGGGGGGGGCAATGCAGCCCCCCTTCTGCGGCACACACAGGGCTTTTATCATTACTTTGTTATCAGAGATTGTTGGGGGGGTCATCAGGTCCTGATGGCCCCCCAACAAGCTCTGATTACCAAGTAATGATAGTAAAAAAAAATTAACCCTCTGAGTGCCACAACGGTCCAATGCATTGCTTTGCAATGCGCTGGAGACCCTTGTGGCACTCACAGGGTCACTCCGTTTGTGGACATATATATTTTTTTTTACTAAGACCTCATTGGGGAGGGATCAGGGGGTCCTGATGCCCCTCAATCAGGTATATAATAAAAAAAAAAAAATAAATTTAACCCTGTGTGTGCCACTGGGATAGGGGTTCAATGAAGACCCCCTTCCTGTGGCACACACACAGGACTTTTTATCATTACTTTGTGATCAGAGCTTGTTTGGTGGCCATCTGAATACAAAGTATCGATAAAAAAATTAACCCTTTGTGTGCTACAGGGGCCCAATGCATTGCTTTGCAATCCATTGGACACCCCTGTGGCACCCAAAGGATTATTTTTTTTCCCCTTTTATTTTTTATTTAGACCTCATTGTATGGGTTCTGATGCCCCCAACGAGGTCTACACAAAAATATTGGGGGAAAAGCCCCAAAAAATGCACGTGCCACAGGGGGGGTCCAACGCAGTGCTTTGCAATACGTTGGACCCCCTGTAACACACACACACACACACTTTTTTTTTTTTTATTATTCTGTTTTTAGACCTGGATGGGGGACACCAGGAATGTTCCTGACACCGCCTCCCCAACGAGGTATGAATACAAAATAATAATTAAAAAAAAAAACCTCTTTGTATGCAACAGAGGGTCCAACGCATTGCTTTGCAGTGCATTGGGCACCCTTGTGGCATGCACAAAAAATGCCTCCGATTCCCCCCCACACACACACACGTACCGTATTCCCCTGCCTGGTTCCACAGCCAACTGGCAGTCCCATTCCCCAGCCTGACCCCCAGCCTGTTTCCACTGCCTATTGGTAGACTCAACGTACCAGTATGCACTAGATTCAGGTTGGGAATCAAACTTTGTATGAGGGGGACATACAGTGCACACTGGTAGTCACAGATCTCCCATACACACTCTCAGACACTGCCCCACCATCTCCACCATCCTTCCTCCTCTGCTCATACCCACACACACTGCCTAATCCCTCACCCTCCCACACTGTTACACTGGTAGTCACAGGTCCGCGAGTACACTGGCTGACGCCCTAGCTTCTTTCATTTGTTAGCCATAAAATCACACATACACTGTTTGCTTTCCCATTCCTGTTTCACTGGTAGCTACGCTCCTGTAGTGTAAATTGGTATGTCAACCCACAGCAGTGGGGTACCATTTTTCTTAGGCTGGCAAGAAGTCCTCCTAGGAAATCCCACGCCATTGAACCATTTTAGTATCTTTGAAGTGACTGATGTGTAAAACAAATGTTTGGTTTTTTTCCTGTAGCACCACATTCTGGAAATAGTTGTGCCAACTAACTTAGGGGTAAAAAGGCAAGTGACCCCTCATTAGATGCGGCATGTTGTCTTCTTTCCAAAATGGTATAGTTTATCTACCTTTTCTTCACTTCTGAAGGTGTTATAGCCATTTTCATAGAGGCAAGTCAGGTTTGAGAAAATGTTAGAAACATCAGTTTGTAGTAGGTGTAGTTTTCTACTTCTAGCACTCCCTAAGATAGTTCAGCTCATACCAATGGGGTGTCGTTTGACTCCTAAGAGCTTTAGCTAACAAATGCAGTTGAAAATTCCATGGTTTTCACAGAGCTCCATACATTTGAAGGGGCAGAAATGTAAGAAAATGCCTTTTTTTTTCATTAGCGCCACCTCCTGGAAGCATTTGTGCATGCCAGCCTTTGGGTATGAAGGCAAGTGACCCCTCATTAGATGCGTCAGGTTGTTTTCTTTCCAAAATGGCATTGTTTTCTACCTTTCCTGCATATCTATTATGGTTATAACCATTTTAGTGCAAGCAGATAATTTAAGAAACAAAAGTGTCAGGTTTACGTACGTGTTCCTAGCACCAACATATTGTATGTTAAGCCACACAAATGGGCTACCATTTTTCTCATGTTGGTAGCAGGTACTGAATACAGCAGGAAATGTTATGGTTTTCAAAGATTTTAGTATCTTTGAAGTGGTGGAAATGTAAAAAAAACATGTATTTATTCCCATAGCGCCACCTTTTGGAAATATTTGTGCACTTCATCCCAGGGGTAGAAAGGCAAGTGACCCCTCATTTGATGCGTGAGAATGTCTACTTTCCAAAATGGTATACCTTTTATACCTTTCCATCATGTCTCTAACAGTTATGAACATTTTAGTACAAGCAGCCATTTTCGAAGAAGCAAACAGGTAGGTGTAGTTATGCTTTTCTGGCACCCCTAAGGTATGTCGATTCATTCCAATGGGGTGTCATTTTTCTCCTAAGAGCACTAGCTAATGAATACAGTTGGAAATTCCATGGTTTTCACAGATTTCCATACAGATGAAGGGGCAGAAATGTAAGAAAATGCCATTTTTTTCCTATAGTGCCACCTTCTGGAAGCATTTGGGCACAACAGGCTTGGGGTAAGAAGGCAATTCACCCCTCATTAGATGCGGCAGGTTGTCTTCTTTCAAAAATGGTATGGTTTGTGTAGCCTTTCTTCACTTCTCTAGTTGTTATAACCATTTTTCTACAGACAAGTAATGTTTGAGAAAATGTTAGAAAAATTAGTGGCTGCAATAGGTGTAGTTTGGTACTTGTAGCGCCCACTAAGGTAGGGGAACTCATACCAATGAGGTGTCATTTTTCTCCTAAGAGCACTAGCTAATGAATACAGTTGGAAATTCCATGGTTTTCACAGATTTCCATACAGATGAAGGGGCAGAAATGTAAGAAAATGCCATTTTTTTCCTATAGTGCCACCTTCTGGAAGCATTTGGGCACAACAGGCTTGGGGTAAGAAGGCAATTCACCCCTCATTAGATGCGGCAGGTTGTCTTCTTTCAAAAATTGTATGGTTTGTGTAGCCTTTCTTCACTTCTCTAGTTGTTATAACCATTTTTCTACAGACAAGTAATGTTTGAGAAAATGTTAGAAAAATTAGTGGCTGCAATAGGTGTAGTTTGGTACTTGTAGCGCCCACTAAGGTAGGGGAACTCATACCAATGAGGTGTCATTTTTCTCCTAAGAGCACTAGCTAATGAATACAGTTGGAAATTCCATGGTTTTCACAGATTTCCATACAGATGAAGGGGCAGAAATGTAAGAAAATGCCATTTTTTTCCTATAGTGCCACCTTCTGGAAGCATTTGGGCACAACAGGCTTGGGGTAAGAAGGCAATTCACCCCTCATTAGATGCGGCAGGTTGTCTTCTTTCCAAAATGGTATGGTTTGTGTAGCCTTTCTTCACTTCTCTAGTTGTTATAACCATTTTTGTACAGACAAGTAATGTTTGAGAAAATGTTAGAAAAATTAGTGGTTGCAATAGGTGTAGTTTGGTACTTGTAGCGCCCACTAAGGTAGGGGAACTCATTCCAATGAGGTGTCATTTTTCTCCTAAGAGCACTAGCTAATGAATACAGTTGGAAATTCCATGGTTTTCACAGATTTCCATACAGATGAAGGGGCAGAAATGTAAGAAAATGCCATTTTTTTCCTATAGTGCCACCTTGTGGAAGCATTTGGGCACAACAGGCTTGGGGTAAGAAGGCAATTCACCCCTTATTAGATGCGGCAGGTTGTCTTCTTTCCAAAATGGTATGGTTTGTGTAGCCTTTCTTTACTTCTCTAGTTGTTATAACCATTTTTGTATAGACAAGTAATCTTTGAAAAAATGTTAGAAAATTTAGAGGTTGTAGTAGGTGTCTTTTTGCACTTCTAGCATCCCCTGTGGTAGGTGAACCCATACCAATGGGGTGTCATTTTTCTCCCAAGAGCACTAGCTAATCAATATAGTTGTAAATTCCATGTTTTTCCCAGATTTCAGTACTGTTGAAGTGGCAGAAATGTAAGAAAATGCCATTTTTTTTCTATAGTGCCACCTTCTGGAAGCATTTGGGCACAACAGGCTTGGGGTAAGAAGGCAATTTACCCCTCATTAGATGCGGCAGGTTGTCTTCTTTCCAAAATGGTATGGTTTGTGTAGCCTTTCTTTAATTCTCTAGTTGTTATAACCATTTTTGTATAGACAAGTAATGTTTGAGAAAATGTTAGAAAATTTAGAGGTTGTAGTAGGTGTCTTTTTGCACTTCTAGCATCCCCTGTGGTAGGTGAACCCAAACCAATGAGGTGTCATTTTTCTCACAAGAGCACTAGCTAATGAATACAGTTGTAAATTCCATGGTTTTCACAGATTTCAGTACAGTTGAAGGGGCAGAAATGTAAGAAAATGCCATTTTTTTCCTATAGTGCCACTTTCTGGAAGCATTTGGGTACCACAGGCTTGGGGCAAGAAGGCAAGTTACCCCTCATTAGATGCGGCAGGTTGTCTACTTTTCAGAAATATATAGTTTTATATAGTTATTCCACTGTTTTAGGGTAGTTTTACCACAAAAACCCTAGAATGTGCATTTTAGTTTGTAAAGTTGAAAATGTAATTTTGCGCTGCTGGTGATTAGGGCTCTACGCTAGCCTTGGACTTGGGTAAAACTATACAAATTTGGTATTTTTTTACTCGGGGGACTCTGGGCTTTTTCAAATAATTGAAACTTTTTCAATCAAGGTAAATGTTTTTGATACATAGTATGTGATTTTAGCAAAATGAGTAAATTTTCACTTTTTTTTGTCATTATGACATCATAGCTTTTTGCACGATGTAAAATTCTCTTCATGTAAGGTATCACGAGAAAGCACAATTCGTTCTGAAAAAAACAATATATAGTTTTCCATATTTAACTAAAAATCCCCAGAGGAAATCAAGCCTAAACGGAAGGATAGCAAAAATGTTGAAAAAGTGTCTGGCCTGCAGGGTTCAGAAAATGGCCCGAGCCTCTGGCACTGAAGGGGTTAAATGGGGCCTTTAAGCCCTTGAATGCTAGGGAAGTCTCTAATGCCTCCTAAAGTAATTATAGGTTCCACAATTAGCAGAAGATATCTGCAGTGAAAAAACATTCAGGACACCTACGATAAAGAAAAATATTAACTCTTTGAGTGCCATAGCAGTATCCAAGGCATCGGATACCCCTCGGGCACTCAAAGGGTTAATGGCAGTTGGTCCCAAGCACCATCTCCATGTGTAACCATTTGCACAAACATTTATATTACTTCTTTGCATTTTATTTATCTTGTAATGTATATATTAAATAAACCAATTAATCACTGATTAGAAAATTGGGTAGAACAGGATTACTTTTTCCAATGAGGAAATAGCTCTGTATAGGAATACTAGGACCGGCTACAGACATTACTAAACTGTTATCCAATTAGTCATTTATCCTAATTCTGCTAGTACTTCCTGCCAGCTGTTGTCATGTAACAGTTGGAGAGGGAGCTGTCTGCTTAACTCAGGAGACAACCTTGATTTCCTTAATTACCGGCAACCGGGGAGAGTGGCCTGCAATTAGTAAAGTCCACAAGGTGCATTTCTGCATAATGTAAGCCTGGGTCCATCTGCTGGTGTATGTATAACCGTTGGCTACCTGCAAAGCATATTTCACCCCCAGCAGTGAAGAGGTTAAAGATCAGTAATTACATTGTACAGTTGAAATTACTATTAAAATGATTTTATCATTACTGTGTAAGTAAAAAAAAAAAAAAAAAGTAAACTGTCAGATATATATATATATATATATATATATATATATAATATACATACATACACAAACTGGGGACGCATAGGAGAAATGCATAATGCAGGACTGCTTTGATTTCAGTGAAGTACTGAAAAATGGCTATTTCCTATGTGTACCCAGTTAAAGGTGAGATCTGGTCAGCCTACTAGAAAGGTATTGCTCTGCAATGCAATGTTACCTTACTAGCATTTATGGGATTAAAGACCCATTTAAATCTATTGGGATTAGGGGAATTTGTATTCTCTCTCCAAGGCACAATTCTGAAGCCAGCAAACTCCACGACAGGGAACAAATGAAAAATCCCAATTGTTTAAAGGGTGCTTTTAACCCCTTGAATGATAGAGAATTCTCCAACACTTTACACACATTAAGCAATTATCTTGTGGGCTAGTCATAACTTCCAGATTATAGATAGATGTCAGCTGATTGGTAAGGAACCCTAGTGTTTATGGCCTGCATTCCATTTCCGTTGTTAAAGGGTAACTTTCACTAAGAATAAAGTTAAGTTATACAGTTTCCAGTGATGGAGGTGACATCAAATATCCCTTTTTTTAATTTAATTTTATTTTTTTAATTTATTTTATTGTAAGCTGTAATCAGATATTCAGTCCATCATCTGTACCTTGTGACATCAGCCAGCTGGTCCGTGCAGTACAAAGTGTTATCAGATCCTCCCCTATGTTCCTCCCTCCTCCTGACATGTGGCTCTGACCTGGGATGCTCTCGATACTACATATGCCCAGGTCAGAGAGAGAGAGTGAGTGAATATATTGGCAGCCCACTTCCCTTGCCAAAAATAGATGAGAAGCAGACTGCACCTATTGGGGATAATATTTTCTATGCGCGGTCAGGTAGAAGAAAAAAGTAGCAGTATTTTCACGTAATGGGACAGCGATGCCAATCATCTGCGACTTCACCAACATGGAACCGCTCTCCCATTCTGAAATGGATGCATAAAATTATACTTTTGACTTATGCATGTTTTTTTAAAGGAAATAATACAATTTACAGTCTTTGCTTTACATATATAAATGATACAGGGTGAAGAAGATATATAGGTGAAAGTTCCGCTTTAAGCATTTTACTGATTTCATCTAATCGCTGAAGTCTACCGAGAGATGTGTAGTTAACTTTATCAAGGGTTTTATGAAGTGCAATGTAACCTAGGTCTCTCTTGGTGTTATTGTATAGAATGGATATCCCACTTGGTAGAGTAAGCATGTACCTCCATTGGTATAGCTGCATGGATGACAGGATCGCTAACACCTCCTAATAACAATGTTCAACTTACTTTACGATGGCCACTTACATTACTATAGCAACCTTGATGGTTCTATATATTTTTCTCATGCTCCATGGTTTAAGAGACAACTTCAATCAGTCCTGGATGTCATGTCCCTGGAGGAGAACATGACAGTTGCTAGTAGGACTACAGGGCCTCAAACTCTGGTCACTACACATGGTGGACTTACCCCTTTAAGCACCAGAAGGGTATGCAAAGTACAAAATGCCTAACTATTATGTTCACCTTCATGGTCATGAAACCCAGAACTAATTTAAGAGGTAATGCTTTGAGCAAAGGCACAAGAGCAAAATCCTTTAAAGATTTCCTGGCCATAGTAAGTTAAGTGGGGGGGGGGGGTATTATTAGGAGGTGTTAGTTGTTTCTTTAAGGTCTTGCACACAAAGGCAGTATAAATGCAGAGACACTGCTACCATGTATGTCCTGTGTGACAGTGATTGTGGAGATTAAGACTTGAAAGCATCCAGCCGGCTTACTTTGGCATGCGACATGTCTGATTGGCTGATGTCCCTGTGGGCTAACCATTGATTGTATTGTTACAATGATCATCACAAAGATGACTGAGAACATGTGTAGTTCAGTGCTGACACTCCATGCTGGCAAACATTTCTAGCAAGCTGGAAACCAAGGATGTAATATTAATTGAACCATAGTTTTGCAGTGCACACAATTTTTGTCTATGGTGAGAGTGCCACTGTATTAACAATCCCTGACAGTTTAAATTTTAATTATTAAAAATAACAAGGTGATACCATGTTTATCTGCAGAGATTTACATCATTGAATTCTGGTGTCAACTTTACATGACATCAGAGGTGACATTGCATTGATTGACTTCAAGTTTGTTTTGCTACAGATTGCACCTTGAGGCACATCAGAGGTAAATCCACATTGTTATTCATTCCTCCCAAGTATCTATCTTTGAGACTCAAATCCCTCTGTCCCTCTTTCACGCCCTGTTGTCCCTCTTTTTAGTAGATTAGACTGTGTGCTCTGTATATAATTGCATCACATTGCTCCACAGCAATAAAATTCACATTAATGGCTGTTTAAACTTCAGTTTATGTATTTATAAATGACTATGTGCAAGTAAATTACTTTAGTCTTATTCTAAATCAGTTATGCAAAGAGGTGTCAGTATGTTATAAAATATTTTAAAATGGCCTAAAATTTCTTGAAAATATCCTACCCAAGAGCCATGCCCCCAACAATATCACTTAAAACAGAAGTGTCCCTCTCTGGTCATTTCAAATGTTGTCATGTATGGGTATTATAGAATGCCTAAGAACGAATGACAGATATTCACCCTTGGCCCAGGAAATCCATAAACAATATACAGGGGACATTGTTTCCTGAAATGTCATACCCTCACAGATATGGATGAACACCATGTGTTATGTAATAGAACTCGTGTGAAACCTGTTTCCTGTGTTCTGTTGTGGCATCCTATCTGAAACCCCTTCCTTGAACATTCTTGGGAAATGTGGTTCAATACTATTGATTAATTCCATTGTACATAATTTTATACTGTCAACCTACAGTAAAGAAGCAGTATTGGTTAAAAATCCATGTGATGCTGTTGCTTTGCCCCAGAGTTGCAGCAGTTTATACATAAGGTCCATTATGAAAACAGTGAATTTACCCGTATATTACATGCTCTCAAATGTGTTTATATGTTAACAGGTCTAGTTACCTTGGTTACCATCAAGTTACTTTGCTATGTGTCAGTGATCAAATTGTGTGGGGTTCTTAGACTACCAGAGGGACATTGGGTTGCATAGTGTATATGTGTGTGTGGTTCTGGGACTAGAAGAAGACAGCAGTATAAGTCTGGGGCCTCACAGTATATCTGGGATTCTGGGACTCCCTGTGGAGAGTGGTATAAGGTGGATGTGTCAATCAGTGTATGCGAGGTACTAGGATGGCCAGCGGACAGTGATACATTGTTGGGGTGTCACACAGTGTATATGTGTTTCTAGATCTCCACCAGGTGTCAGATAATGTATATGGGGTTCTGGGACTATCGACAAGACAATGGTAAAGTCTGGGTATTATTATATGTAGGGCTCTGGGACCACAACTGGACAGTGGTACAAGGGCCTACCAGTGTGACAGAGGTAAAATGATGGGGTGTTAGACAGGTTATATGGGGGTACTGTGACTAACATCTGTCTGTGGTACAAGGCTAGGGGATACAATCTAAGGGGGTTGTGAGACTACTGGTAGTTGTGAGACTACACACATTGTGTGTGTGTTTGTGTGTGTGTGTGTGTGTATATATGTATGTGTATATATATATATATATATATATATATATATAAGTGCAAGGAGTACTGGTGGACAGTGGTACAAGGCTGGGTATTAGACAGTGCGGGGGTGTTTTTAGGACTACCGTATATATAATATGGGACACTTTATACATTCCAAATTTGATGAGTTAAGAGGAACTGGGGCAAATGGAGCAGATGAAGCAAACCAACTGAACCAAAGGGAACAAATACATATTACCCAATTCAGTGTAATGGAGATCTTGGGAGTTTAAATCCAGACTAATAGAGATTTGTTTCCCCTTATAGTGTAGTTGGCTTGCTCCAGAATTTCTCCATATGGATTGCCTCTGCTATCTGATTCTGACATACTAAGAACTGGCATTCTGGGGGAAACCAGGTGCTTCATATGGATTGTCTCTGCTATCTGATGCCGACACACTAAGAACTGGCATTCTGGGGGAAACCAGGTGCACCATGTGGAAAAAATGAAAATACACTTTGAAACAGTGCCTTTGTTTTAGTGCATGTGGGTGTTGGGTGAGGATGGTGTGCAGTGCTTTTAGAGAGGTTTTTTGGCTCAGTGTCAGTGCTTCTTGAAGTGCGTTGTAGATTGTAAAGCAAGGTCTTATGCAGTGTTGGTAGGTCAGTGTTGCTGAGTTGCAATATTGTAGTTTAGTGTTTCTAGAAAACATTTGCAATATGCAATGTCTACAACTGATCAAATAAATATCAACAGCCCACTTCAGCAATACCTATATTTGAAAAACCAACAAATGTTCATCGGGCAAAACCTCACTGACCAACCAGTACTAATGGGCTCCCCCATTGGAAGGTCACCAGGACCAACCCGAAATAGATATGTGAATATAAAAAAACAAACAAACAAACAAAAAAAAAAAAAACGGGTAAAACATGGAAATAGAAATATATGCCAAACTATAACAGACTAAAATGGACTAATGACCACAGTACTGCCACAGACCACAAAAGACAAAGGAAACACAATTTGCTTTCCCCTATTTTAAAGTTATATACTAGTTGAAGAGCCTGTTACACGGGGCACAGTGCCATTGCCAGCCAGTCGCGGGGCAGTCATGCGCAGTAGAGACTGCCCACGCCGCAGCTGATACAGAGCTGTTTTTATTTTTTTTTCTATTAAATAACTCATTTGTTCCTTTAAATGTCTTTATTTTTGCTGTAACAGCTTTACTTGTGCAGAAATCCCAACCAAATCATTTTAGTTGCTCTTTTGTGGATGGCCCTTCTCTGTAACAAAATGCACCTCATGTCTCGCTTCTCCATTCTGCTCATATTTCTAAGTCATATTGGAAAAGAGATAAAAGTTGGAAAAAACATAAAGGTGATAGGTTGGTGGGAAAGCTGCAAAGGCCATCAAAGCCAAGGCTGGCAATGAAAGACGGCATTGTTTTTGTGACATCAAATGGAAAAGTTCACAAGATGAATTACCTGCCTCTACTTCAGCCCAGACACACAGACACACACACAGGAAGGACTGCCAGGAAGAGCAGCAAATTGCCTAATTTTATTACAACTTCTGCACATAAATATAGTTAACCAATTCAGAACTTGGTATGATTGTTTTGAGTCAGAACAATGGGGTATATGTATTAAGCCAATGTTTTTATAAATCTGAAGCAAAGCAATTACACCTTAAAGTTATAGTAATGTTTCACAAAAACAGCAGCTCCAATTACTCTTCATAGGAATTGAGCTATAGAGAGTGTTATTTCAATACTGTGAGAGTTGTAGTTCAAAAGTAATTGAACGATAAAGTTTCCCCTCCCGCCCCTTTTACCTAGTGTAAACCATCATTTCTCAGATGTGGAATTCAGTCCATAGACCAGACAGCTCACATCAAGGATCAATATTCTACTGTGAGAACAATGAAAACCCTGCCTCCCATGACAGGTTTTTCAGTTTTTCCCCTTATCTTAATTGAAGATTGTCCCTCTCTGCAATCTACCTGGACACTCCCTGCTGCTCTGAGGTGAGCAGTGTTATATCGATAAAAGGGGCAGGAGGGGGATACTTTATCATTCGATTACTCTTGAACTACAACTTTGACAGAATTGAAATAACACTCTCCAAGGCCCAGAAAAAAAGGTGTTGGGATGCTATTAGGAAATGTTAGTTGTCCTTTAAAGTCATAGTAATGTTTCGAAATAAAAGCTGCTCCAATTAATCTTCATAGTATTTGGGCCATGGAGAGTGTTATTTCAATACTGTTAGAGTTGTAGTTCAAGAGTAATTGAAAGCTAAAGTATCCCCCTCCCACCCCTTTTACTCAGTGAAAGCCACCTCCCCTCAGATATGGAATCTGGTCTTGAGACCAGACACCTCACAGCAAGGGACAATCTTCTGTCTTCTTATTGTGAGAACAACGAAAACCCTGCCCCCATTGACAGGTTTTTCCCTTATGCTAATTGAAGATTGTCCTTCTCTGCAAGCCATCTGGACACCACCTCTCTGTTCTGAGGTGAGCAGTGTTACATCCGTAAAAGTGACAGGAGGGGGATGCTTTATCATTCAATTACTCTTGAACTACAGCTCTGACAGTATTGAAATAACACTCTCCGAGGCCAAATAATGAAAATTAATTGGAGCTTCTTTTATTTTGAAACCTTACTATCCCTTTAAATTGGGCCCAAGCTGTAATTGTTTTTTTTGTTTGTTTGTTTTGTTTTTCTCCGATTTATAACTCCCAAGTACATTTTATCGAAAAAAATTCTCATAAATATATGCAGCTGTAGATTGCATCAAACCTTTACTCAGCATTGCAATTTGTTTTAGAAGTGTCAGACTTTGTTAGAAATGAGCTTTTTTTGTGGGAGCGATGTATATTTCTATTAGAAGAAACTGCATTTTTAAGTAATGGTCATTTTTTTTTGGAGATCAGAAATAGTTTCTTGCATTATTGAAACTTAAAAGCACAATCAAAATCATAATTTATTCTGCAGTGGGCTTCTAAAGTGCATTATTGTTTAATTAGACCACATCACACTGATGCATTAAGTAGTACTGGAACAATTTTGGGGCAAACCAATAGTACCATAGGTGACAAATACAGCAGTTAAAAAAAATGACCCATTGAATGCCTGAGAGGTTTCCAATACATTGGCAACCTCTATAAGAACTGAAGGGGTTAAAAGCGTATTTAAAGTGGACCTGTCAACTTTAATTTATTTTACATATTTGAAAACCTCATTCAAAACTGTCTGTGTCATATTAAGCAAACGTCCTGCAGATGTGTAGTTTAGGAAATATTTACACCTTTATTTCTGGGAACCTTTCCTGTGATTTTCGTGGGGCAGCACAGAACTTAATCAGTATATAAAACATCACCGAAACCCTTCATTAGCATAGGAAACATCACTGAGAATGCCTGATCAGCATATAAAACATCACCGAAACCCTTCATTAGCATAGGAAACATCACTGAGCATACCTGATCAGCATATAAAACATCACTGAAACCCTTCATGAGCATAGGAAACATCACTGAGAATGCCTGATCAGCATATAAAACATCACCAAAACCCTTCATTAGCATAGGAA
Source organism: Rhinophrynus dorsalis (assembly GCA_037306005.1). NCBI lineage: Eukaryota > Metazoa > Chordata > Amphibia > Anura > Rhinophrynidae > Rhinophrynus > Rhinophrynus dorsalis. Next base: position 142,706,814 of record CM074725.1, on the reverse strand, counting down.
ACCTCACTGAGAATGCCTAATCAGCATATAAAACATCACCAAAACACTTAATTAGCATAGGAAACATCACTGAGAATGTCTAATCAACATATAGAACATCACCAAAACCCTTAATTAGCATAGGAAACCTCACTAAGAATGCCTAATCCGCATATAAAACATCTCCAAAACCCTTAATTAGCATAGGAAATCTCACTGAGAATGCCTAATCATCATATAAAACATCACCGCAACCCTTCATTAGCATAGGAAAACATCACTGAGAATGCCTAATCAGCATTTAAAACATCACCAAAAATCTTCATCACTGAGAATGCTTCATCAGCATACACAATATCACTGGTGTCGCACAGGTACCAAATTAGCATATATTAACATACCTGGGAACTTTAATTTCTGATGAGGCTGAGTGGTATAATTGCCACAAATTGTTGCAAAAAGGGGGCATGGTTTACCCGCGAGTGGGGGTGGGGCTTTCCAGGGCCATCTCAAAAGTGGGCGGGATGTGGGAGGAACTGGATGGGGAAAGAAGAGAAGTGGGATGTGTGAAAAAGAGCAGAAGTGGGCAATGTTTTAAAGCAAACTCCCCACATCCGGGGAATCAGCCTCTGCCACGGAGACCCGATAATACACTGTCAAAACCGGAGTCTCAGGGGCAAATCCGTTTAATTCCCAGGTATGTATATTAACTTACAACACCAAGTATGAATATCTCCTTAACTGTACATTTGCTGGTTTCTTGGCTAACATGGCAATTTTAATGCAGTTTTCAAAAATGTAAACTTGGATCAAGGTGACAGGTCAACTTTAAATCAATGGGAATCTTTATTTGTTTCATATTTTTGCCAAAGCCAGTACTTGTATCCTCAGCACTTGACATCCTCTTACACTGTTGTCTGTCTCCTATTACCCATTTAGACTGTAAGCTCCTTGAGGCAGGGACCTCTCTCCTAATGTTTCTATGAATGTGGCACTTATTTTATCCCCTCTTATTTAATGTAACTTATTTCTATTGTAAGGCGCTGTGTACAGTGTGTGGCTCCATATAAATAAAGATATACATACATAAATATATATGATACAGCTGGTTTAACCCAGAATCTCCTTGTGTTCTAAAGAAAAGGCACAAATGAAATCAATGAGATTTGCAATGGTTCTGATTCCTCATTTAATAAACGTTTTGCTTTAAAATGTAGGCACCATTGGTTGTGTGAATAACCAATAAATACTATGACTTTTCTGAAGGTTCTGCTGGAGGTATTACTGTATTGGCTTGCAGTCCATTGACCATTAGATTGCAAGTTCCCTGGATTATTTTACATTAGATTATATCCATGTTGAAAAATACTTTTTAATACTCATTCACTTTTTTAACCCCTTAGTGACAGCCGCGTGCGTACGCGGCTGTCAACTTACCGCCCGGCTAACATTTTTTTTCTAACCAAACGATTCCGGAGTCCCAAACAGCGTGCAGCCGCACGGAGACCTGGACTTCCGGGACTTACCAGGTAAGTCTGTGACAGTTTTTGCAGGACGTACCTGGTAAGTCAATTGTAGGGAAGGGGTTCATTTACATTTTGACCCACCTTTGTAACATTTTTGGCTCTATTCAATAAAATAAAGGTGTGCAATTCCCGAGCAATCCAGCTGCACCTTAGGGGAGAACTTAGAATTCCCAGTCATTTAAATCTGTTAAACACCCCATTTAAATCAATGAGGAACTGAGGAATTTTTATTTGTCCCTTGTTATAGGTGATGTGCTCTGGATTTCTACCTCTTTATCTTATTTAAATATAGCCCTTGAATTGCAGTTTGCTAGGCCAAAGAAAATCTGTTCCTTTTCAAGAGAAATCCCAGATTGAACATATGAAATGTCACTTTATAAATGAAAAAGGGCAAACCATTTTATTCTGTGACTTTGTGTAACTATGGAAACACCAATTAAAATTCAGTTTGATGACAAGCTAGTCATCTATAAGAAATGGATGCAAAACAAAAGCTTAATTAATTCACTGTTATTGACGTGATATTTAATGGACCAGTTCAGACCAGAATTACTTAGTAGTGTGCACTGTTCTCCAGCACATTGAAACTACTGTGTTGTATGTACGTGTGTGTGTCTTTTACATTAACTGATTAAATGTCCACCCCTCACTGCTCTTTGGTACTCTTCTATATATAACATACTAAGGGCATGCTCAAAACAAGAGAGGTGCAGATCTGGATCAGACCAATTGCACCATGGGGGAGATACAAAAACACCTAACATTACTACTGATTTAAATATGACTTTTAACTCATTGCAATGCACTGGATACTTCTCTGGCACTCGAAGGGTTAAATCCCTGAATGAGAGATTTCCAACACATTATGAAGAGGTTCCGCAGAGACTTCTTTCACTTTCTAGTTGGTAAATCCACATTGATAAAAAACAAATGGATATTTTATATTCCATGTGGTGGAACTGGTTTGCTTTAGAGTTGTTTATCTTCTGATTTCTTCACAAAGACCTGTGTGTTAACATTTTGGTATCATGTTCTGTTTAAGTAAAAAAAATAAATAAATATATCAATGCCCTTATGTAAAATCACCCTTAGAATTCAATAGCAATATGTGCAATCAAAACAGTGATAACTTTTATCTCTTGCAATGGAATCCAGCCGCTAGTTTTACATACATTTCAATGGAGGATTAAAGCTTTTATTATTGTAGTAGGCGATGATCAATGGAATTCATTTCACCATCTAAAAGATAACATGGCCTTCTATTACACCAGCCAACACTGGTGAAGCACAAAGCAAACACGCACTGTGGTTGCTAGATGTATTAGAGGAGAATTAACATCTTCAATAAGTCCTGGATGTTATGATAATGGAGGCAGACATGTCAACTGCTGGCATTTTTTCTCCAAACTAAAGCTATTGGCTTACATGAGCCTACATAATTATTTCTGAAGCAGAGGGGTGCACAATACATTTGTCCTTAAAGGGCTAGTAATGTTTCACAATAAAAGCAGCTCCAGTTAATCTTCATAGTATTTGGGCCATGTAGAGTGTTATTTCAATACTGTCAGAGTTGTAGTTCAAGAGTAACTGAATGATAAAGTATCCCCCTCCTGCCCCGTTTACTGATGTAACACTACACATCTCAGTGCAGCAAGTCTGTCCTGATGGATCATAGAGAGGGACAATCTTTAGTGAGTATAAGGAATAGCCTGTCAACGGGGGCTGGCTTTTCCTTATGCTTTCAGTAAGAAGAATGTCCCTTGTTGAGAGCTGTCTGGTCTCAAGACCAGATTCCACATCTGAGGGGAGGCGGCGTACATTAGGTAATAGGGGCGGGAGGGGGATCCTTTATCATTCAGTTACTCTCACAGTATTGAAATAACTCTCCATGGCCCAAATACTATGACAATTAATTCGAGCTGTTGTTTTTGTGAAACACCACTATCCCTTTAAATGATTTTGATTACCATGTACAAGGAGCGCAGTTGTGGTCCTGCCACTAACTTTGATGTCCACCTTCATTGACATGACATCTATCCATAACTGATTGAAAATAAGACCTCTAGAGCAAAGACACAAAATTCACAGGGGCCATTAGGGTTTTCTGACCATAATACGGTCATTGGGGAGAGGTTATTATTAGTTCATGACTATTGATGTCTGTATATTTTACATCTGGATATTTTCTGTCTCTTGATTATAACCGTTTCCATATCAATAAAGTTCACATAAAGGACAGTTAATGCTCTATGTTGATTATTAGATGCTTCTATGATGCTATATACAGCAAATCAAAGCAACTAAACTTTTCTTCCGGTAACTAAAAGTACAACACACTGACATTTCACACCTCCTTAATTTTAGTAACTCTTACCAATAATGAGTATAGATACATTACTTAGTGACTGTGCCATTTAGACAGATATGCTTCTGCTCAGCCAGGATATCCCAAAGACATTCTGTACATGTACATTGATTTACAACAACCCCAAAGTATTTTATTTAGAGAGGACAATTTTAAAACCAATACACTGAAGTCTAAACAATTGTTAATGTGAGTTTTATTGTTGTGGGGCAATGTGATACACACCACACAGTCTGACCTCCTAAAAAGAGGGACACCAGGGTGGGAAAGTGGGACAGAGGGATTTATGGCACGATGCATGAAATGCTTGCATCTGCTAAAGGCATTTTTGTGCACAGATAGATTTTGAGTATGTTCTATTCCAGGAAGCTGAATACCGAACGCTTCTTGAATTGCACATAAAAAATTCCTTTTTACGACAACACTACACAGACATATAAATTAATTCACAATACCACTTCCTGCAATAGGCACATTCGCTGTTCCACTCATACAGATTCGTTAATCCTGGCCACGGCCACCAAAAATAAATATGCACAGCTGTTCGTTAATCTTAATTTTTTTCATGCACAATTCAACAAAATAATGCACAAACCTATTCCCTAGTGGTTTTTACATGGGAAATACAGATTGCGCATGTTTCTTGCATCACGCCATTGGTTCTCAAAGCGGGACCATGCCTCCTTGGAAGTCATATTACCCCTAAAAACTTCTGAAGAGGGACACTTGGGAGCTATGATACCTCAAATATCTCCTAAAGGGGGACACTTGGGAGATATGAAACTTTTCATGTATTCTAGAGGGGGACACTTGGGAGGTATGGTACTTTTCATGTATTCTAGAGGGGGACGCTTGGGAGGCACGGAACTTTTCATATATTCTAGAGGGGGACACTTGGGAGGTACGGAACTTTTCATATATCCTAGAGGGGGGACACGTGGGAGATCTTTTCATTCTTTCTCATTACACAATGAGGTTGATGTACTAAGAAATGGTCCAGTTCTAGAGCAAACAACCTGCAACGCAGAGAACAAATAAACTATCCCACTGATTTAAATGTGGCTTTTAATCCCTTGAATACTAGAAAGGTATCCAACACAGGGAACTTTTTTTGTTACATGCAATTCTTTGATTTGCTCCAGAATTGCATTACTTTAGTGCAATAAGCCTCCAAAACACCAGTCCAGCATTTTTTACGCCATGGAGCTGGAATCTGCATGGCTAATATAGAAGAAGAATTGGAACAATTTTGTGGCAAACCAGCATCAGTCTAGCTAAAATAAAATCCTTCTGATTTAAAAGGGACATTTAAACACTTGAATGCTTGAGAGGTTGGTAGTTTATTACAAATCAATCAGAATTTAAAGGGATAGTAATACTTCGTTTTAACTTTATTTTATTTTGTAGGCATTAAAAAAACATGAAGCATGATATAAGTCTTATCTCTCAATCCTTTATGGTTTAAGAGATATTCACAAGCAAAGTTCCCCTCCCCGCCCCTTTTACCTAGTGTAAGCCATCTCTTCTCAGATGTGGATCAGGTTGTATGACCAGACAGATAACAGAAGGGGACAATTTTCTTTGTATGAAAACAATGAAAGCCCTTCCCCCCTTGACAAGTTTTTCAGCTTTTTCCCTTATCTTAATTGAAGATTGTCCCTCTCTGCAGTCTACCTGGGCACCTCCCTTCTGATCTGGTTGAACGGGGGGGGGGGGTACTTTGTTTGTGAATATCTCTTAAACCATAAAGGTTTGAGAGATAAGACTTATATCATTCTTCATGTTTTTTTTAATGCCTACACAATAAAATAAAGTTAAAATGAAGTATTACTATCCCTTTAAGAAGTTAAAATCCCTGTTTAAAGGGATAGTAATACTTCGTTTTATCTTTATTTTATTTTGTAGGCATTAACAAAACATGAAGAACGATATAAGTCGTATCTCTCAAACCTTTATGGTTTGAGAGATATTCACAAGCAAAGTTTCCCCTTCCACCCCTTTTACCTAGTGTAAGCCATCTCTTCTCAGATATGGAATGCAGTCCATAGACCAGACAGATAACAGCAGGGAACACTCTTACTCCTATGAGAACAATGGAAGCCCTGCCCCCCTTGACAAGTTTTTCAGGTTTTTCCCTTATCTTAATTGAAGATTGTCCCTCTCTGCAATCTGCCTGGGCACCTCCCTTCTGCTCTGGCTGAACAGTGTTACATCAGTAAAAGGGGCAGGAGGGGGATACTTTATCATTGAATTACTCTTGAACTACAACTCTGACAGAATTGAAATAACACTCTCCAAAGTCCAAATACTATGATGATTAATTAGAGCTGCTTTTATTATGAAACATTACTATCCCTTTAAATAGAGGAAAATTTGGAGAAGCTGAACGTACTTTGTTTGCTTACAAATTGGTACATCAGCCTCAGTGAGTCCCCTGGAGTTTCTGTACATGTGATTCTTTCACAGAACAGTACAAATTTGCAGTGTAATAATAATAATACAAGATGACAATTTAGCTCCAGAAGCTCCAGCCTGTGTGATCACTGTCCCTCTAATCTAATTCTGCAATCAATAGTATGCATTCTGTCTCAATCTAATGGCATATGATTTAATCTTATATTTGTGCTACTGTATCATGATTAAATGTGTATAGATTTCTAATGAGTATTAAAGTAAATATTGAATGTGTATAGGGCGTTTCTTTTTCCCCCCTCTCCTATCTTTGGTGTTACCCACCTGTAGTAATGGTTACAGCTAGGCAGTTACTGATTAAGGGGGATAAAGCCCCAGGTCTCATGCTTAAAGGGCAACTATCATGCAGTAGTTGCCCCATATGCAGATCTGTCGCTCTGATGCTCCCCGGTGCACAAATTTCCTGTCTTCGTGATGCAGATCCCCATAGACCTTCTGTCTCTGGCTTGGAAGCCTAACACAGCAGGTCTATGGGAAATGTACACACGACCCAATGAGTTTGTGGCTCAGACCCACAAACTAGTGTTGCAGTCCAGCTAAGGATGTCAGTTTTCTCATATTTTCTTTTTTGCATATGTCCCTTAATGTAGAAAAACAAAGTGGAAAAATTCTGGAGCAAAATAAATTAACCCTTTAAGTGCCAGAGGGGTACGCACTCAAAGGGTTAACTATAGAGGACAAATAAACATTTCCCAAATTTCATTGATTTAAGTAGGGCTTTTAACCCCTTCAATGTTATAGAAGACTCCAATTAATTGCTTTGCAATGCATTGGAGAAATCTGTAACATTAGAGGTGTTAATAACACAATCAGTGTCAATATGTGTGTTTATTTGCCCGCTGTCCTATGGTTGGCTTCTCTCAGAATTACTCCAGTTTAATTTTATACATAAGACCCATGGACTAAGGGCCATATGTTCAAAGAAGTCGAGAAATAGCTTTTGTCGTTTGTAACGACATTTCAAAGAACAGTGTTGTTGGGCTTATTAATATTTTCAGAGAGTGTTGATTGTGATCGGAAATATGTCGTTTTGTCATTGAAGTACAATTCCTGACTGAAATTGTCATAACTAAAGATAAAAATTTCAGGATATAGGTATGGTAACCGAGATTTTGTTGTGTTTCCTTCAATTTTAAGTTTCTCACATTCAGAACTTAACATTCCCACCACTTTTTTCTTAACATACAAATTTTGTCTTTTTATATGACACATTTTCTTTTCCGCTATACAACACTAGAGAATAGTTTAGACACAACCTTTTCCCGCCCCTTTGCCTGGGAATTCTGGAGTTGTTGTACACAACGTACATTGCTAGTTTTTTGTCGTATATTCTATAGAAAATGTCATTCATGCATACAGTTACTAAATTTTGTCATTCATAGGAAATTATTTTATCGTTATCCCTTTGAACATATGTCCCAAAAACTTGTAGAAAAGCACATCAAAAGGGCAAGAAAAAAAGGTAGAAATAACTTTACATATTTACAACCCTGAAGAAAGGGAAAGAGGTGTAATTCTGGAGCAAACCATCTGTTTCATAGGGACATTAAAAGAATACCTGTTGGCTGAAATGGGATTTTAACCCATTGAAAGCTACAGAGGTCAGCAACGTATTTTGAAGAAATGTTTCATTGACCTGTCTTTCATTGAATGGATTAAAATCACAGTTTAATTCAGTGGGAGTTATGGAGATATTTATTTCTCCCTTATGGTAGAGTTGGATTGCCATATAATTAACAAACATTAAAACAGCTGAGCAGAAGACCCTTCTATGTGAGTAATACAATGTTGCATCATTACCTCCACCCAGGTAATTGCCCTCCTTCAGTCACTTGTCCATTGACAATTCTACATCTTCATCCAGGTGGAAATTTGGATATACAAACTGTCCCCCCCATGTTGACTTGTAATGGCTCCAAATCTTACCTTTTATGTATAGTTAAAGGGATAGTAATACTTAAAGGGTATATCTCCCTGAGTAAAACAAGGGAGCTCCCACCACTGAGAGTTTTTTTTTATTCAAAATTTATTACAACTTAAACTTGAATGTTTTAGGCGCAGTATCACAGAGGACTGAAATTGTACAGTGGCTCTGTTGCAACACCATCCTATGGACAGCTCTGGTCAATTGACCATAAATCTCCATAGGATGGTGTAGCAACAGCACCACTGTACAGTTTCAGGCCACTGAGATACTGCACCTAAAAAAAATTAAAGTTTGAGCTGTAATAACTTTTGAACAAAACACCATTCAGCAGTGGGGGCACCCTTGTTTTACTCAGGGGGATAGATGCTATTATATATATTTTTTATATTTTAAGTATTACTGTCCCTTTAATATAGATGAGCAAGATAATAGTAATACAAAACTTCTAAATTGGTGTCAGGGCATAAATATACAACTGGGTGGCAGTCTGGAACCCTTATACAGGCTCACAGAGTATACATACTATTCCCCTGTGTCAACTTGTAATGCTTCCAAGGACTTACCCTTTATGGATGGTTAATATGGATGAGCAAGATAAAAGTAAAAAGATACTTCTAAGTTGGTATCAGGACATACATATTACAACCAAGTTAGTAAAGATCTATGAGAGAGAGAGATAGATAGATAGAAACTAGAACATATACATACAAGCTAATTTATTCATATATAAAATATAAAAAAATATGGTGATAACAAAATAATCTACCATAAAAATAAAAAAGTTTAAAACCTGTTCTATGTGTTTCATGACAAATGCATCACTTTCCTCAGGAACTAAACCTTGTTTACTATTGAACAATCACTGCTACCTGCATAGTTAACTGAAGTTATTGCTGCAGAGTTGCTCTTCTTGTCTTTTGTGAATAAAGACTTTTATTGTCGTATCCAATCAAATTTCAGTGCCCTTTGGACATTTGTCCAGATCAATTTTAATGCAGTGCTGTGCTGCAGTGTAAGGAAGTGACTCTTGTCTAAACTGTGGCATTTTTATCTCCAAAACTTCATCTTCAAAAGATCCAGATGAGAATAAAATGTTGATTGGAAATGACAATATAATAAGAGCGATTTCAATGTTTTCTTCTTGGTAAAACACTTTGGAACAGAAAACATTATGAGAGTTTGGTTTATATCCATTTCACCTGTAGGAGCAAAGACTGAAATGCTGCATTGGAATGTAAGAATTCAGAATGAGCATAATATGTTAATATCACACGTACTTCCTTGGTAATATTCCCCTCTGCTGCCATTGGCCTTTATTGAGTTCTAAATAGCACTCTGGGGTCTTGACATCGCTTATCACTACCGAGCAGACAGGCAAAGGCCAAACAACACATTGCCTGAGGCCAGGTTTGTGTTGCCTGTCAAGAGCTTCAGGACTAGGTAGAACAAAAGAATCCAGTCATTCATTGAGCAAACAATGGGGATCAAGTGTCTGTTTTTTTATAACTTAATACAAAATGTAGCTGAATGGTTTAATCCAAGTTATGAATATTTCATCAAGTCTGTTCATAGTGTAAATGAGTTGTCTTGTAGGAAATGCTCTGTCTGTGGTTTCTCTGGCTCACTGTCATGAGCCATTGCAGGACCATCTTTTAGAAAACATAGGAAAGGTTTGACTAAGGGTCTTATGCATGAAAGGAAAGAGTAACAGTTCTGGGACAAACCAACTGCACTATAGGAGACAGATAAAGATTCCCAAAATAAATGAGACATTTAACTTCTTGAATGGTAGAGCATTTTCAAACATTTTGCAAAGCAGTGAAAGAAGGAAACTCACAACTCACTATAATATAGACATTTCTTATACACATAATAGGATTTTACTGTTCTTACCTGTTAAATCCTTTTCACTTTAGTCCATATGGAAGACAGGTACCATGGTAGTTGAGTCCCTCCTCCTGGTGGGCAGGACACATCTAAACAGACAGAGTCTTTGGGATGGAGACTCCCTCCTCCAGCTCAAACCCCCCCTCCCACACACACACACACACACCCACCTCCACCCACTAACTCCCAGATTTCATGTGACCAAAGTTATCCAAAGAGAAGTGAGCAGGAAAGCAAAGAAAATCTCCTGTGATTAAGACTATAAAATGACTAATCTGCCCAGGAAAGCAATACCACAAAGTGACAAAAGAGAGAAGATTTAACGTGTAAGAATACTAAAAAAATTTGTCTTCTCTTACATCTAATATGGAACACAGGTACCATGGGGATATACCAATACTAGGCTCCCAGTGGCGGGAAGGAGAAAGGACCTCACACATGTCCCCATGTTATTGGAAGTGTCAATGAACACTAAACTTATACAACACACAAAAACAAGATGCCAGAGGGCTTAGAAACTACTGAATAACAGCTGGCAGAAAAAATGTGCAGTTGCCTTAAAAGTCAGGACAACCTGCAAGACCTTCCAGCCAAAGCAGGCCTCAGCCTAGGCCAAGACATTGACACAGTAGTGTTTGAAGAAGGTATGCAGGGAGAACAAAGTCACAGCCTTGCACAGCTGTTCAGCCGAGTCCTGGTTTTTATAGGCAAAAAAAGCACCCACACACCTGCATATCATCAACAGCTGTGAACTTAAAGGGAACAGGTTTCATCCAGATTGCATATGCCTGCTGTATGGTAGTGTTGATCCAAGAGGCAATGGTGACCTTGGAGACAGCCTGACTAGCTCTGGAACCCTCAGGGATGACAGTCAGGCTTCCGAAAAAAGCTTAGTACTGAGCACATAAAACATAAGGCAAGGTACAACATCTAACAAATGGAGATCCCTCTCCTTATCAGACTTAGGATGAGGAAAAAAGAATGCACAGCAATCTCCTGGTTGATGTGATACTCAGAGATCACCTTGAAAAAAACTCCTGAGAGGTATGAAGTACCTCCTAATCCAGAGGAAGCATCAGGAAAGGAGGCTTACAAGAAACAGCTTGTAACTCAGTGACTCGCAGCACTGAGACTACTGCCAAGAGTAAAACCATCTTGAGTGTCAATTGGAGCAAAGAGAAGGGAGTAAGAGGCTGAAAATGATGCCTATGCAAGACACTATGAACTAAGTTAAGCTCCCAACGGGGAGTGGGATAGTCGAAGGAAAGGAAGGCATGAACCACGCCTTGAAGAAAGACCTTGACATCTAGAATGCTGAAGATGCATCTCTGAAAAAGCACATAGAGGGACGAGATCTGAACCTTAATGGAGCTCTTGTTCACCCCATCCTGGAGGAAAGACAACACTAAGGGAAGGTCAAAAACTTGTGGAGAAACATTCTTGTCTGCTCACCACTTATGAAAGATAGACCACACCTTATAGTATGCCTTGGAAGGAAGAGACTGGCTTCCTGGCTTGCATCATGGTAGATATGACCTCTGTTGAAAATCCCATCCATCTCAGAATGTGGCTTCAAGAGCCATTCTGTCAAAGCCATATCTTCACATCCTCGTGCCACAGGTGACCTGCAATAAATCCAGCTTGGAAGATAGGAGGATCGGATCCTGCACAGAGAGACTGACCAGGTCTGCTAACCACACACACTTGGGCCAGTAAGGAGCAATCAATGATTGACACCCAGTACATCCTGATATTCCGGATCAGGTCTGCTAACCACACCAACTTGGGCCAGTAAGGAACAATCAGTGATTGACGCCCAATACCTCCTGATATTCCAGATCATTCTGGGGATGAGAGGAATCAGAGGAAACACATAAGAGAAGTGGAAGCTCCACAGAATGAATATTTCATCCATAACAAAAGTCACAGGATCCCCCATTCGAGAGCAGAATGTTGGAACCTTCCTGTTCTTCCTGGTTGTCATGAGGTATATCGCTTGCACATTCCACTGTTGGAAAATCAGGTAAAACACTTCTGGATGGAGTTCTCAATTTCCTTGATCTACGTCTTGATCACTTACAAAGTCCATAAGAGAGTTTTCTACCCCTGGAATGTGGACAGCCAAGATGGCCGTAATGTAGGCTTCCACCCAACAGATGAAATGCTTGACTTCCTTCCAAGCATGGCTGAATATTCCTCCCTGGAGACTGATGTTTGGCAAGGCCGTGGCGTTGTCTGACTGCACCCTCATTGGCATTCCCAAAGGAACTGGCTGCCAGTGAACGAGGGCTAGTCGAATTACTCGAAGTTCCAGGACATTGATATGGAACAGGCTCTCTGTCATGGTTTGTTATGACTCTCAGACACAGAGAATAGGTAAAAACATAACTTTATTGAAAAGTTAAAGAGAGCCCTATTGGGTTGAAAGCAAATACAAGATATATTTTATTAGCAGTTACATAGGCACATAATAATGATACATTGGGTGGATACAGACTCTACTGGCCCTGCCAATACCGTGTAAGGCAACCTTAGGTGGCACTAGATGGTAACAGGTTCTACCGGCCTTACCAATATACCGGGCAGGGCAGCCTGGAGACTCATGCAAGGAATACTGAAGGCTCTACCAGCCGTGTCAATATACCGGGCACAGCAGCCAAGGCACTGGAATGTAAGAAAGAGGCTCTACCGGCTGTGCCAATATACCGGGCACGGCAGCCATGTCACTGGAACTGTTGGTAAGAGGCTCTACCGGCCTTGCGAATACCGGGTAAGGCAACCCTTAAAGGAATGGTCACGACCAGGTTCTTCCGGCCTTACCAATACCGGGCAAGGCAGCCTACAGCAGATAGTGAGGGCAGTAAGGTGGCCGAGGTGACTGGCTAGATGGTAGAGACCAGTCACAGAGATGACAAACTAGGCCACAGGATAAGGTAGCAATAGACTGCCACTCACTAAGGACAGAGCAATAATCGAGCAGTGACCACAGTCTCACTCGTGTAATCAGGAAACACAAAAATCACCAGTAATGCAAGGAGCAAACCAGTACCCGTGTACTGGGAGAAACCTTCAACATGTCAGGCTGTTAGGACAGGACAGCCTCCTTCAATGGGGTGAACCAGCCCCCAAGTACTGGAGTAACTGAACACCACGGGTGCAATAGCACCCGATTGTCGTGGAGCGAACCAGTACAGCGTAAATGGAGAAACCAGATTCTACCGGTGCAACAGCAACCAGTTTAAGTGGAGCGAACCAGTACCCGCGTACTGGGGAGACCAAGACTAATTGGTGGCTTGCAGCCAGTTACAGTGGAGCGAACCAGTACCCGCGTACTGGAGTAACCTATGAGTCTTCCGGTTCAATGGCAGCCGGTTACCGTGGAGCCAACCAGTACCCGCGTACCGGATAAGCAGAGGCTCACATAGTGCAATAGCAACTTGACTTAGTGGAGCGAACCAGTACCCGCGTACTAGAGTAACCCATGAGGAAGTCAAAATGTTGCCCTGACCACCGGGAACGGCAGGCACCCGGTAGTAGATGGTACAGGAACCCCGCTGAAGAAGAGGATCAAACTGCAGATGGTAGACCGGATCTGGAACGGCAGCAGGAACAATTACAGGAACAGCAACTCCAACCGGATCAGGAAGAGAAGCAGGAACTTTGATACCACTGACAATCAGGAACAGCGACAAGGCCCAGGAAGCATTGGAGCACCATGTAGGAACAACAGCATAGAGACAAATACGAAAGGGCAACCAAAATGTGCCCAAGCTCAGTTTAAATAGGCAGTCTAAGGTGGGTATAAGGGAAGCAGCCAATGGAGAGCCCCCTGCAGGTAACTGACATGATAATGCAGCAATCACGGGCTCCGTGATACTCTCATCCTGGCTCCTCCTGCCCTGGAACCTAGGTGACCCAGAACAGCTCCACAGCCCCTCAGGCTGTCATCCGTAGTGACCAGGGTCCACTCCAGGATCACAAAAGGCCTCCATTTTTCCAGGATTGGCAAATGCAACCACCACCGGAGATCCCCCCTGGCTTCCTGAGAGAGAAAGACATCTTCTGAAGAAGATGCTGTGGATTCCTGGACCAGTTCCTGAGAACATACCTCTGCAGCTCTATTGTGTGTACCTGAGTGTAAGGGACTGCATCCAGGGTCAACACAAGTCAACCCAACACCCTCATGAAGTCCTTGATCATGGCCGAGGACACTTCCTGAAACACAAGCAGAATCCTTTTCCTCTACAATGAAGACGTTCCCCTGGCGGGTGTTGAACTTCATCCCCAGGAAAACCAGAACCTGAGAAGGAATCAGATTCAGAATACATCCATGGTGGATTAGAATGCAGCTCTGCCTTGGACATGACGATCTAGGAGTTACTTTGAAGGGTCCTTGATAAGGCAGTTGTTACAAGTATGGCATAAGAGAGATGTCTTGAGCATGGATGAAGCAGACATCTTTCTTTGGGACCACAAGCAGCTTGGAATAGAAAGTTAAAGAGTGCTCGGGGGTAGGGAATGGCACCAGAACCTGTTTTTCTAGCAGTGAGTCTACTGCCTCCTGGAACAGCCTTTCCTTCCTGGCTCTTTCAGAACCCTTGACAAAAAGAGATGATATGGAGCAAGGGACTTGAAAGTTATGTGGTACCCTTCTGAGATTACATGCAATGGACTTATGGAAAGTGAAGGGTTAATCTGGAGAAGGAGGGCAAAGACAGTCAGTCTATGGATAGGATACGCAAGAGAGAAGTGAGATGGCCACTGCAAAACTGACAGCCAATCAGGAGAAAGCCCAAAAAATTTGGCATTCTGTGTAATGTAGTCTTCTCTGTTGCTTAGCAGTGCCTACAGCTATGTTCGCTGATCACAATAAGTGCCCTGGACACTCAGTAAGTGGACCAGATGATGGGGCATGAGGAGACAAGAAAATAGAGCCCTCTGCCCATTGTACCTTAAATGGTTTCCCATAGTTTTTCCATAGAAATCAATAAAACAAAGATGGTGGTCGGCATTTAAGGCCCGCACATGTGGCCGACTTTTTTTTTTTTGTGCAATCCAGTTCAGGGCTTCCCAAATGGTGTGCAGCCATGCGTCATGGGTCCTTATGTCTTGCCAACCCATGATATGTCAGGACCTTCATGGGTCCTTAACCCCTTAGTGACGGCCGAATGCAGACGCGGCCGTCACTTAACGCCCGTGTAACATTTTTTTTTTTCTTTCAAAGGAATCCGGAGTCCCCGAACGGCGTGCAGCCGCGCGGGGATCCGGATTTCCTGGACGTACATGTACGTCCTCTGTCACTAAGTGACAGCCACAGAGGACGTACATGTACGTCCTTTGTCGCGAAGGGGTTAAGGGGCTGCTGCATTAAAAATGGTGTACAATTAAAAACCTAACCCAAAGACTCAACCCCAGGGAACATGGGGGATATGATGCAAGTAATTGGAGGGTGAAAAAGAACCCTCCCTCCAGTCACCTAAACACAAGTAATAAGCATAACAGCAGAAAAATGGTTAATCCCATGGAAGAAAAAAGCAGCCATCCTCATTCCAAATCCTCCAAGATAATAAACAGATACAGTACAGATACCCATAATGAGTGCCAGAGCCTACCCAGGCTCACAACACAGCCCCTGTATGGAGAGGCAACACAGTTTTGGGACCAAGGCACTCAAATAGTTAATCACCAGTCTTCTGTCTACCATCTGTGAACTGTTAAGTCCACTCCAGGGAAGCCCAGTGATGGTAACCCGCTTAATGGGGGATTGTACTGCCCTATAAAAAAATAATAAAAAACTTAAAGAAAACTAAGAGGATGGCCTTGCCACTTCCAGTTCCTATACAGGACGCATGAATTCTGGGAGTTAGTGGTCGGGGGTTAAGCTGGAGGAGGAGGGAGTCTCCACCCCAAAGACTATGTCTATTGTGATGTGCCCTGCCCTCCAGGAGAAAGGACTCAACCCCCATGG
Organism: Rhinophrynus dorsalis; assembly: GCA_037306005.1. Classification (NCBI taxonomy): domain Eukaryota; kingdom Metazoa; phylum Chordata; class Amphibia; order Anura; family Rhinophrynidae; genus Rhinophrynus; species Rhinophrynus dorsalis. The sequence continues at coordinate 142,690,690 of CM074725.1, read as the reverse complement.
TACCTGTGTTTATATTGGATGTAAGATCAGGAAACTTTTCTTAGTGCAACAGAATTTGATTAAGTGATCAATGTTTTGATCCTAGCAGGCATCTTTATCAAGGTAACAAACTAACACAAACACCTCCCCTATATACTCTGTGACCCGTGAAACATCACATCCCACCAAAACGAGTATACACAATTAATAAAGATATTTAAACATATTTAATGGTGTATACTCGTTTTGGTGGGATGTGATGTTTCACGGGTCACAGGGTATAAAGGGGGGGTGTTTGTGTTAGTTTGTTATCTTGATAAAGATCCCTGCTGGAATTGAAACGATCACTTACATTAATTCTGTTGCACTAAGAAAAGTTTCCTGAGACTGCTGATTTCCTCAGTTATGTTTATCTTTATATAAGGCACCTAGGCTTTTGATCTGTTTGTTGGGAGTGCATCCATAAATCTATTCTATCTATCTATCTCCATCCATCCATCTACATACCATTTATAAAGAAAGAATTTGTACAGATGCCATGTAAAAGAGAGTACTCACAGGACTTTCTTGTAGAGTTTGTGTTTTATTGTCACTGTTTCAACCCCCTTCGAGGGCCTTCCTCAAAACAACCAGAAAATACCTTAGTGACCTTATATACAGTGATAGTACAAAAAATAATGCCCAAACTTTTCCCCACTGTAGACCATGATGTCATAACATGTGACCAAACAGCGGCAGAACAGCTGAGGATGTAGGGAAAAGTGGCTGACATCTATATTATCATCAAGACAAAGTGAAAATAAATAAAAAGATGTATGACACATTAGAAACTGGACAGAAATACAAAATTGTGCTGGATTATTTACACTAACAGTATAATACAATTATACGATCCATATGGGTACTGCTCTAGCTGCTTGTATGTATGACATTTAAGGAAACTAACAAGAATAAAATGTCATCAAAACACAAATCTATGCACACAGCAATCATATAGAATGAAGCCTATGTCATGATACCAGTATTGGAACAATGGAAGAGAGAAAATCCATCTGTTGTATCAGGAATCATGTATCCTATCAATATTGGCTTGTTACAGTGTGGCAAATAAGTGTATTAATTGAATAAGCATAATACTGTATTCATCTCCAGTTAACGAGTTTGATGAGTTTGGCATTAATTTAAGGTCAATAATGTTTGGGGAAGTTGTGGTACTCATTTTTCTTGAGTTCATTTTTATGTGCAAAAATATGTATAACATAATTGATCTCAAAATGACCTGTAAGAATGATGAAATTATCCAGCATGATTAATTTTATAACCATATTAAAATAAAAAATGACACTTAATATTAGACTAACCTCAATATTAATGTGTGAGTACTATTATATCATATATGGTACTTAGATACTCTTCCTGACCTCATTTTGTCCCTCTAGCTGTAAAGTTCATAAGCTAAAAATCCAATATAATTCCCTGTTTAACCTTTAATTTACTTACTGAAGGGATGTACAAAAGGTGGAATTCAGTACATGCTATCCCATGTTGAGGGATGCAGTAGTTCACTATGTCTAGTGCACAAGATATTTTCCCTCTATGGACGTGGACTTAAGGTTTTGCACCTAATTGCTTTGTGCTTAGTTTTTATATAGCCTATGACTGTGTGCAGAGGAATGTCTTGCCCTCAAATGACCAGCCTTGCACACATGCTTTGCCAAACAGCTGTTTTAACTGCGGCTTACTCCTATAAATGTCTCTTTGCAAGAAAATACTCAGTTGACCATGTTCGTGTATTACCTATGTCGTTCACACCAACGATAGTGAAACTATTAACCATTTCTGGTTGGAGGCCTACAAGATGCTGTAAATCCGTGTTTTGCTGTGTGTCACTATAAATCATTTCCATTGACCAGTCAGCTTAATAATTAGCTTTTCGTTTCCTTTTGCTATCTCTTTCACATTTCTGTGTTGGCTGAATGTTGTCTAAGGCTATTCTCGCTGGAAGCTCAAGATGGAGCTTATAAGCTTAATAAGAGTTTAATTTTTTTGCTTGCAGCTTATGACACTCACCCTGAAAAGTTCAATTTAGATATATCAACCTTGCTCATAGATACATCTTTAACGTAAATCAGATCTGGCAATTCTCAGGGAATTAAATTCATGGAGTAAGCCTTAAAAACATAACTGTAGAACACTTTCAGCACTATTTTGAAGGCTTAAACATTTTTATTGCAATATATTTCATGGCCAGATACAGATTTATCTGTCATAAAATGTAACTGCCAATAGTTTTACCCTCGTACCTTTCCATGCACCAGACACATTAACTACTTGAATTTTAGAGTGGTCTTGGAGAGAACCAAATTACAGATAAGCCATTTAGTGCAGTTAACTCTCCACCTTATGGATTTCCCAGAAATAATAGTTCATGTGCTACAAAATGTTTATTTGGAAATTATACTTTAAGTGACAGCCAAATTAATTTTAACTTTATGTATTCTGCAAGTAAATATTATGTAATCATATTGCCTATAATTGCATTTATTTTTTTACATTTTTTTTTTTTTTTACATTTTAATGTCCATTAAAATTTTCTATATAAGTATTGTGAATGATCTGTTCTAAACCCTATAGTCCGTGATACAGATCAGTCGTTCTGCAAACTTACTGGGTTACTGTGTGAAAACAGTAAAGTTGAAGCATTCTGGATCTTTGTGTATTCACATGGGAAACACATACCATTTAGCATCAAGATTTTTTACAATAACTTTTAGGGTTAAAACTGGAACTTTTAAACATATGGTTTGTTTTGGTGTTACTTTTGATCAGACCCAGTTGATGATAATTTCTATAAAATTATTTTTCTATGTTGTCATATTTTTTCTATGTTAACTTATATAAAATTGTCCTGTTTTCTTTTTTTAAACAAAAAAAAATATTATATTGCTAATTATGATGTTTTAACACTAATAAAGGAAGCTTTCTGAATTGTGCACCCCTGGAGTAAAAAGTACTAATCAGGGAAAGGATGAATATTGGTTGCGAAAAGTTGGGGTAGTACAAGTACTCCAGTATGCTAGTTCAGTCTGTCTTATGCAAGCTAATATAAGTAAGTGGTCATTATGCATGCAGATATAATTAATATAGTTAAATAGGCGTCTTGCATCCTGATTCTTCACATCTACATGCCTCATATCAGGATTTTACAGTTTCTATGTGTGCTGTTCCATAAATGTACTCGAATGAACATATCAAACCTATCCAGTGAACCCTGGGGTTCCACCAAAAGCCAGTATGAGGAACACTGCTCACAACTGTTATCTCTTCCAAGCCATCTCCTAATAATTTTCAGAATACATTAGCTTAATTTGTATGGTTATTGGTTGCATATGTCTAGAATTGTAATGTTGTGCAATATTTGGTGACACTTGATAAACAAACAACCTGCCATCATAATGTGCATTCTGTTGTAGTCCTGTGCTTAGTTTCTTTTCATTTATCTCTCTATCTTTTTATTTTAAATCATCCCCTTTCCTATCCCCTCTATCTTTTTTTTTACCTCTCACTTTTTTCTCTCCACGTCCATCCATATATCTCAGGGTAACCCTTTGTATTAAATTATCAACCAGTCTTTGGATCAGCCAAGTAGTGTCTTCAATGCCATGCTATTTGTAACAATAACTGCAGTTGTTGAATCTGGAAATGTTAATGAATCCTGATCCTACCCAGTGTCTTTTTTTTTTTTTTGTGTTTGAAAAATTGTTGCATAATGTAAGCCGCCTGAAACCGTAATCTGTGGAGGAGCTGTTAACCCTTAAAGGGTTTATATGTATATATAGAGTACACAGGAACACTATACAGCAACAGAGGCAACAGTAGAAGGTACAAAACAGGGGATTCCCCAGTAGGTGGGATGCTGGGTTCCGTAGAGTGAGGTATGGAGCTAGCTGGCACTGGATACCCCCTAGGCAGCCTTGCTGTGGCCAAAGCAAAGTTAATGGTGCTGACTGCAAGGTCAGTTCAGTGTCAACCACAGGAGCTGGCCTACATCCTGGATGACTGCCTAAGGGATAGCTACTACCTACTGGGACCAAGGGAGGGTGACAGACACAGATACAGATAATACTGGCATATGTTGCTGCACAGGAGCAGGAAACTCAGAAGGACTGGACTCACCGACCTCCTACTCAGAGGTATGATTATTAGTCGAAGGAGTCAGAGTTCGACTAGCTGGGCTGTAACCCGATAGGCAGTCGAATGGCAGTACAGAAACGGGAAAGACAGAAGGTCGAAGTAGTCAAACTCACTGCTCCGGTTAACTGTGAAGGCAGATGAGTCAAACAGATGGTTGCATCAGTTGGATTGTCAGATGGTCTGACTAACAGGATTTGTAACAGGCGGGCAACGAGGTACATAAGCAGCAAGAATAAAAAAAAATAGTCTAGAATGAGAACCCGGGGTCATAAATGGAGAATCCATCAAATGAAGGCATGATACAAAGTTGAAGAGCAGGAGAGTAGTCAGGAAGCAAAGCAACATGGGATACCCACTGGAGGAAGGCAAGGAAACTCGTGAACAGGACTAGGAACAACTGAACATGCAGTGGAGCACTTTGATCGCTCACCAGCATTGAGGAATTGGAGCTTGATAAAGGCTCAGGACTGAACATAAAACCAGGGCGGAAAACAAGGATCCTGCTAACAAAAATAACCAAGACCAAAACAAAGGCAAAGAATAAGAAAAAATAGAAGAAAAATTTAATGAGGCTGAAAAAATGTAATAGTCCATCAGGTTCAACCTTTTTCAGATCTTCTATGCTGATCCAAAGGAAGGAAAGCAAAACCCCTTTTAAGCTATTTTCAAAAATGTTCATGTTTCCCTATGGTGCACATAGTTTTAATTTTTCTGCTTAGGCTCCCATTTTGCTAAGCAACCTTAAAAATAGGCCAAAATATACACTAGATGTCCAGTATAATATCTGGACCTTTTAATATATGAACAGAATACATTCAAGGAACATTAGCTGCTACAATTCCTTTCAAACCAGCTATCCAAGATAATTAAATTGGTAGCAATTTACTTTTACTTTTAACAAAAGCAATAATTCCATTAATGTAATTGACCGAACAAATTTCAATTCCTGGCACATTGCAAAATACTTTTATGAATGTAACAGTGTTTTAATTAGCCTACCATGTTGATTTTTTTCAAGCCCAAAAGCTGGTTATTTTATGTATGTAACAAAGTGTTTTATTTTGTCATAACTCATTTAGCTCACGATTTTTAGGAGAAGCTTGGTTTAAATACAAGCTTCTAAAATATCAAGTTTGACAATATAATATTACAATCAGTGGCAGTATATTCCTTGGGGCATGGAGATGATGAGTAGAGTGTCCCCCTCCATTGACATATCAATAGGCTTTAAAATGTTCTGAATCTTATGCCATATAAGGCATATGTCAAACCACATATTTATTCATACCTGTTTTTGATATCTATTTGCTTCTAAAATGCTCAAAATCCTAAAGAATCAGCTGATTACTCCCTATAGTCTTGAAAGGTTAACCATGTCATGCAAAAGCTTGTTCATACTTTTAAATCTTCTGCACTATATATGCTTGCTTTGATATTCTTATTTTAGGTACACACGTGATGTGTGCTGCCTTCTCCCTACTCAAGGAACAGTCTGGTGATACTTTACTGTATGTCAGGGCTTGTCCTCTAGATCCTCACTGACCCACAGGGTGAATGTACACTTGACAGCCTTAATTTTTTTTTTTTAATCAGGGATTGCTATAATAACAATCAAGGTCCATGTGTCAGATATGCTTTTCTTCTTCATAAATATCTGTCATAGGGGAAGCCCAGAAATTAAGTAAGTGTAGAAGGTGCATTAGACCAATGCTTCTCAACACATACTCTGAGATAACTGTCAGACCGTGTTTTGAAGTCTACCTTGCTAGAGCAAAGGTGAGTTAATCAAATGCAGAATTCCTTTGCCTGTGCTTGGGCAAGGAATTACTCATATCCTGGTCTGTTATTGGGCCCTGAGAGTACAGGCTTAGGGAGGTTTTTAGTTCTAGTAAGAAAAAGAAAATATAAAAACAAAACACACACATGCACCTAAAAATACATGACAATTGTGTTTCAGTAAAGTAGATGCCACAGTTATACTTGTGTTTACTGGAGATGTATTTGGGTGAACATGCTATAATGGCCAGACCACAGAGGGTCATTCAGAGGCAATGGAAGTATCTTACATTGTGTAATATGTTGCTATGGTGGCATGTTCTCCCATAATAAATCTACAGTAAATTATATATTGAAATTGTTTAAGCACCCCTCTGATCCTTAAAGAGTTAAATAGGCTCCTGCTGTATGCTTGCTTCAGTCTGAGAAAAACAGCAGCAACTGTCATGTCTCCTTCCACACTGATGATATCAAGGACTCACTGGCAATGTTATCTCTTGAACAATGGTATAAGGGCAAAATTCAAAGAGGCCACTACGATTTTCTGAACTTTGGAAGGTGAATGGTGGTTTGTTATTATTAGGAAGTGTTTGTTCTCCTTTAATTTATTTGATGCCAGACACCTTTTAACACATCAGAGAGGGTTCTAGCATCCAATTATTAATAGTTAATAGTGTACAGAAGTTGTAGCATTTTCTTTAAATTGCTACTTTGAGTATATGAGACTGATGGGAATATTAGGTGAAATTAGACTCTCAATTACACAGTGTGATCAAGTGAAATAAAGAATAATTAAACAAATAAGCATGCAGTGGAGAATCACACCTTTAATGGAGTTCAGACCTCTCTCTTGTATGTAGAAAGGAACTTTGGGAACATTAAATGGCAACATGTTTCAAGTCAACGTGCCAAATAATGCCAGCTGTCATAACACGTAGACCAACAACAATAACTGCACTCTACTATGGAAACTTCTAAACAGATGTAACTGCTTTTATAGCGTGCTGGTCTATAGACATGATCCTTAGGGACGCTTTCAAACTAAAGTCATCTAGATCTGGTTACCATAATCATTCATGACCTTTTAGCAGAGAAATTAATTTATTCTTAATCCGCTTGTATGTGTTGAAGGGACCTGAAGTTCAATCTCTTGACTGTTGCAAAGCAGGTGGATGGTGTTAGCAGAAGGAAAGGGTGTTTAATCTGAAATAAATCATAGTTTAACAGGTAGGATTTCTACCCAGTTGTTCATCGTAATGGTTAAACATACAACATTCCAGAAGCTTTAATTTGTTTTTATTTTATTTAACTGTTATGCAGCCTGTGGGATTGCTTTCAAAGTACATCCATAGCAGTGAAAGTGTTTAAACAGAAAATATTCATACATTTTTATGATCTGTTGTATCTGAGCCACTTTAAACATTCTGTGGTTCATATGTCTAAAGACAAAAAATGAGTCAAATCTAGGGCAAACCAACTGCATACATCCCAACATTTCAAATTGCCAAAGAGGGACACTTGTGTTTTAGGGGGTGTTGCTGTGGGTGTGGCTGGTGTGTAGGGCATTACCAGGAATGTTTAGGCTATTTTATAACCTATTGATAACTCCTTATGTAACCTATAATTGATTTAAAACAAGACAAATGTATTGTATTTACACAGACTAATTTATAAACACATATACTGATGTTTAAACAAACATTAATGTGAGTTTTATTGTGGTGAAGCAATGTTATGTATACACACACCACACAGACTAAAAAGAGGGACACCAGGGCGAGAAAGGGATTTTGGTCTAAAAGAGGGACATTTGGGAGGTATGCAGTTGTACCATAGTGAATAAAAATATGCCCACATTCCCATAGATTAATCCCATAAATGCAAGAGGTCTCAAACACATTGCTTCTATGGAGATGTATCTAAATTGTATTTATTTACTTATTATTGCTTGGGGGTCTTCATTTTAAGGTACAATAGTGTGTATAGATAAACACAATGCTAAAGGAACAAATTAAAACCGTGTTTTCGCATTCGTTTCCTTTGTCTAAGTCACATGCCACACTAGTCACTCAGCTCTTCTCCCCCGGCTTCCTAATCTCAGCTCCTTGCCGGATCTATGATATACCTGAGGGGTGTTTATGGAAGCTGAACAAATGTGGACCATGCACAATTACCTGACATCATATACAGTGCCAGCAAATTACTTATGCCAAATACATTTGCAGCTATACAGTCTCCCATTTGGCTGCATGCCCTGTCTACTACACTACAGAAGAGTCTAAATTCTGAGATCATTAACAGTTGCAGTGGAACTTTGACACAGTGAACCCACAAATGACTGTAGCGAGTATCTTACATGTGTGTGGATTGATTCATAAAGAAAAGAGCCCCAAAGTAGAAAAGCCTACCTTGAAAAATATTAAACACGGACAGCAAACACATTTAATCCATGCAATGCACTGGATACTTCTCTGGATATTCATTATGAAGATTCTAAACAGACATGTGTAAGTTTTGGACTTACGTTTGACTGTGACTGCCAAAGAGATGAGCATCACATTGATCACCATTCTGGGCCACTGATATGCAATGCGTTGCACACTCCTCTGGCACTCAAATGGTTACTGTATTTGGTTTGATGTGCTGAAATGTGTGTGTCACTCAATATAGATTTCTGAGTAAATTGTGTATGGCCTTCGTACTTCAGTTTCACTGTAGGCCCATATTACCTATAGAGATGGAGAAGGCAATTGTTGGCTCTGTTTTGGGGGCTTAAAATTGCATCTTTCCCAACCAGCTACTGGGGTTGATGGGAGTTATAGTCCTCCTCAGCTAGGGCTCCAACAATTGACTTCCATGTTATAGAGTGTTCTTCCATCAGCTGCAGGTGATAGCTGAGACCCACTGTAGTGATTAAAGGGCGACAGTGTGTCTTATAGATAACAGGTGGCCAGACAGATACTTAACCCTTTGAGTGCCAGAGGGGTACGCAACTCATTGCAGAACAATGTGTTGCGTACCCCACTGGCACTCAAAGGGTTAATGCACATGAGGTGCAATTCAATAAGATAAGGAGACACAATTCTGGAACAAGTCATCTGCACCACAAAAGAGAAATGAAATGTTCCATAGATTTAAATAGGACCTCATGAATGCTAGAGAGGACTCCCATGCATTGAGAAACAAAGTGTTGGAGATCTCTCTAGAATTAAAATCATTGAAATTTAATTTAGGTATCCTTTTAAAAGGTCGCATTTGCGCATTTACCATGTCACCATGATAAAAATGGCGACCTGAGAATCTCGCACTGCATGAAAGCGCGAGATTCTCATGTTGCGATGTGAAACTTCGCACTCTAGTTTATCTGCAGCTTCCAGAGCCGATTACAGTGACCCTGTCCAAAAAGAACAGCCCGATTATGAACATTACCTGCTGCTCTGCACCATCTCCTGGTTAGGTAGGATTTCTGTAATACTTCTTTGTCTCAGCTATATCAGCTCTATACTCCTTGCATTCGTCAAAGATTAATTTCAAGTCCAGCGCTGCTCCGGGCTCTCTCTCCCCCACTCTTAATTAATAAATATACACTTTTAAGTATCTTGGTTAAGATGAAGGGATCTCCAGTAATGAACAGGTCTCATCCATCGCTGTTCCAGCTTACAGACTGAGAGAGTGGAGCATGCAGAGAGGGGGAGACAGAGGCCAGAGCAGCTCTGGATAACCCCTTTTCATAACTGGAGATCCCTCCATCTTAACCAAGATACTTAAAAGTGTATATTTATTAAGAGGAAGAGAGAGCCTGGAGCAGCACTGGATGAGAAATAAATCTCTGAGGTAGCTGGATAAATTCTCTGAAGAACGAGAGGAGCAGCATGTAAATTCTATAATTAGAAGGGTGGAGGGTGGGGGAGGACAGCGTAAATAATTCCCTTTAAGTGTAGTATAATAATACTAGTTGAAGAGCCCGTTACACGGGCCACAGTGCCACTGCCAGCCGGTCGTGGGGCAGTCATGCGCAGTAGAGACTGCCTGCGCCGCGGCTGATACAGAGCTGGACACTCGGGCGTGGGCAGTCTCTACTGCGCATGAGCATGACTGTGTCATTACACACGTTTTAGCGAATTATTATATAGGATAAGTTCATATATGGCACATATTCAGATGAATTGGTAAGTATATATTAAATCAATGTATAAACGATTTTATGTGATAACCAGATATTGGTAAACTAATGCTAAGGGTGATAAACCATATACTAAAGTTATGTAGTTAAAAAGCAAAACATTTAATCATATAAAACAAATAAATACAGAGTCAGAATTGTGGAGATAACAAATATCGAAAACCTCTAGTCACTGCTGAAGAAAAGACTGTGCAGAACAGTCCACTCTCAAATGACTATATATTATTGTATTTGTGAGATATATCACACAGACTTATGCCAAATACCAAGTATGGAATTATGTGGAATATCTATATTAACTGGAAATAGAGATAAGATATAGACTAGATCTAGTATCTGCTCTGCATACATATGTATGGGTAAAGTGGAGGCTTACTAGATCGCAATATAAGTGAGGTGTATCACAATATCCTCAAACGTAATAGCTGTATGCTTCCTGGACCTCCAATGGTATAGAGCGTTCATCAGATCTCAGTCTGCGATTCATTTAATCACTTGTCTCTCGTAGCAATGGGTAGTCACGCTGCTGAACCGATGTTCACTCCTCCTGTCTCCTCCAGTCCCGATTCCACCTCTGGACCCATAGTTCACTTCTCCTATCCTCTGGTTCCGATTCCAACGTTGTACTTGTTTTGATAGTCTCAACTCGACAGGGTCACTGTAATTGCTTCTGGCAGCTGCAGATGAGCTAGAGTGAGATGTTCCATAGCGCAACCTGATAATCTTGTGCTTTCATGCAGTGCGAGATTCTCAGGTCTCCATTTTTCTCATGGCGACATGGTAAATGTGTGAAGTGGTTGCACGCTTTTTTGTGTGTGACCTTTTAAAAGTTAACCCTAATTTAAATTAATGGGAAGTATGGCGTTTGACCTCTAGGGCGAAGTTGGTTTGCTCCTGATTTGCATCTCTTTAGCATATTGAATTGTACCTATGGGCCACTGTTCTCTAAAATATCAGCACCAGTGAAGTTTTCCAGTTTGGTTTCTTCTATTTGTTTGTTTCTAATCATTATATGACATGGACTGATGCTAGTAGAGGTCTAATATTTTTCTTTGTTTGTAATCCTGTTATGTAAAATCTCATCCTGGATTTAATTCTATCTCATTACACGAGATCTTTGATGGTTCCCTGTTCTCACTGCTTTTTGGCTCCCTGTTCTCACTGCTTTTTATCTAATACATTGTTTTCTGTGACAGACTTGATCAATTCTTGTTATACATGGCTTACAGTTTCTGTGTAGCATAACACATACTGTATTCAGTGTGATGTCCTTGTCTTCTATTACATTAAGCATGTCATGCGAACTACAGCATATGTGATGTTGGCCTAGGACTTGGAGGAAAAGAAAGCTCATCCTAATCTATTAGTTATCTCTTTATAGTAAAACAATTCTTATTTTGCACAACTAATAAAATGACATACTTTCATAAAAGATGTAGGTTCAAAAGATTTATATACTGTTATTTATTTAGAAAATGTTGAAATTTGGAAGAATACATTTAATTTCTCTCATTTTCAAGTATGTCCTGGAGATCTGTTTTTGTGCAGTTGAAAGTGTCTATTTAAACTGCCTATACATTCTGTTTTTGAATTTTCATTTAGTGTAAAGGTTTTTGAGATATTTGGTTTAGCAGTTAGGTACACTTTAACCTTAGCAGAGCTGAGCTTTCTGACTTGTGTGGATTAGCCTGCATTATTCACATATTATTCACCTGTCCTGAAACTACCTCACTTGGAGGCTACTAGATCCTATCAGATGTCACCGAAGGGGTGGAATAAGTTAATGAGCAGAGATGATGCAAACTTTGTCATGATATATACTCTCTCTGATCTGGTAATGCACATGTGTTTAACCCCTTTGTTAGTAGTATGCAATGCATCCAAGCTTCCAAGTATCTTCTCTTTAATGCCTAAGGGCTTCAGTCCATAAGAAGCAGTATGACTTTAAAAAATATTGGTTCTACCCATTAGTTGGTTCTATAGGATGGGGCATTAGAAATGTTCAGCCCTTTAATTTATAATACACTACAAAACATTTGCCAACATGTGCTTTTTCACATATGTTCTTACTCCTTTTGCAGACAAATTAATGCTTTATTTTTTTTTGTTTTTAATGTATAGTATGTTATTTTAGAGAGTGATTGACAAGTAGCACTCAGGAGAAAACATTATTTGAAATCTCCACTTACCTTCCTTTGTGATGTCAGCTCCTTCAATCAGAAGGAGTTGACTTTTGTTGATGAGTCAGATAAGTCCAATGGAGCTAAGGTTTCTATGGCAACCTATACAAATTTCCTCTCATATGAGCCCTTTCATCACTTCAACATGAATTACAATAAAGTTAGTGCATTCAGGATTTAATGTAAGGGTTCAGATGGAGGGAAATTTCCCCACTCTGTCTCTGAATCTTGTAGGTGTTGCCATGGCAATCCTAGCACTGTTGCATCTTGAGGGTTGGTCACCCAGTCATCTCTAACTGAAGGAGCTGACGTCTTTTTTTTAAAGGGGCTGAAGGAGGAATTTCAAAAAAAGTTTTCTCGCTAGTCAAAGTACTTTATAGATAATAAATGGTTTCAGCCACTTCCTAAAGTAAACGAATATATATTATAGAGTTAAAAAGAGTACAAAGTAAGCATTATGATACCGTTAATTTCCCTATAAACAGGTACAAGAACTCATTAAAAAAGGACTATATAATTATAATCTTTATTAATCAGGGGGTTAAGCTTCTTGATGTGTTAAGGTTTAATAATATATTATGTATTGAACTTTGCTAATCAATCTGTTGTTTATGTTTTTTTTTTTTTTTAATAACAGAAGGGAGAGTCGGACATCCATTTCTTCCCTCCAGATAACACTGCACAGATGACATTTGAGATCCCTCTGAATGATTCTGGCTCTGCTGGACTAGGAGTAAGTCTGAAAGGAAACAAGTCCAGGGACACCAGCTTGGATTTGGGGATCTTTATCAAATCCATCATCCATGGAGGTGCTGCTTTTAAGGTAGGAAAGACAAATGTTTTTAAGTGGAAATGAGCAATTACATGTCAAAGTGCGTTGCATGTGTGATTTGATTAATTTATAGGAAACAATAGCAGATTTTAATCCAGTAATTAATGGGAGAGTAGTCATTAATATAAAAAAGATATATTGAAGAGTTTATCCTGCTGAGTAAACATAGGTACTTCCACTGTTTAGAGAGGCTTTATTTCAAATGTTATTACAGCTCAAACTTTCTTTTGTTGTGGATACAGAAGAAAACGAGAGGTGCTAAAAATGTGTTATTCTGATAGAAATGGACATCTCCATACATTCCAGAACACTTACTAGATGTCCATTCTTAATGGAATTACAACAATCACAGGGGAAGGATTCAGACTGCCTCCATTCAGTCAGTATATTTATGTTCGTTGCTCCCCACCAAACGAAGACCTCCACAGGCGCCTCGAAAAACAAAATTTCACATGTTTCTTTGTTCTTGAAGAAAGAGCGTGCTGCTTAGAAATGCACAGAAATGCACACTTTGCATTTTCACAGTTTGCGTCACTGGTGCCATGTCTCATTTGGGGCTGTTTACCAGTGTTCCACTTTAAAATTTCCTCCCAAAAGTGTATATTTTTGGAAAGTAGACACCCCAGGCTTTTATTTTAGGCATGTTTTCAAAATAAATTTTTACGCAGCCGTTTTACCACCAATCCCTCATAAAACTTGCTGTAAGAAAAACAAAACAAAACACCATTTTTTCAGACCTATTTTAGTGCTGATCTGGATTTCAATCAAATGATACCTGTAGATGTTTTAAGTGCTTTACATTAGTGGTGAGTTACATTGTCTGAGTATGGCAATGCCCCATATGCATAGGTTTGTCAGGGTTTGGGGAAGCTACTGGGCCCAGTAGGAAATGTGTGTTTCCATTATCAGACATGGAAAAAACTAAGGGTGCTTTTATTCCCATTATATTTCGATTGTGTTAGATCTAAGGAGGGGATGTGTTTTGAAAAAAAAAAAAAAAAAAACCCAGGATATTTCTGGGTGAAAAGTGGCCAAATAATAAAATAAACTTTACAGCACTACTGCATTGTGCCTGAATGGTGTTGCGTGAAGCAGTCACCAATGCAGAGACCAGATTTCGAAGGGAAATCAGGACAGTAAGTGGTGGTGTCTGTGTCCGTATTCCCTTGCTGTCACAAACCCTGCAGCGCTTCTGTGGTTTGTTCTTTTGGGGAGTTGGAGGGATTAAAAAAAAAAAAAGTGTGCTACTCCAGGTCTTGCTGGAATGATTTCTGGCACACTGTGAAACAAAAATAGGGAACTGAGTTGTAGCTGATACTGTAAAAAACTACATTTTGGACAGGGGTTTGCCAGTTTGAAAAGTAAAAATGAATTGTGTACTGCAGTCTGCATCACGTAGATGGCAACTTTTTTGTACCATGCCCTACACTTTCTCATAAAGAGGTTTGGCTGAATTAGTTGATCACACAGATCAACTCCCCCCATGATCTTGTTATAGTCCCTGATGCAGACTGGCTTTCTCAGTGCCCCTCTCCTGCCATGAACAGTCACTGCCACAGGTCTGTCCTTATGCATGGTGGTCAGCATGTAGACATCTTTTCTGTCCTTAAACTTAACTGCCAGCAGCTTCTGTTGGCACAAAGGACATCCCAGTTTTTAGTTTGGTATCTAAGAGTTTTTTGGGCAACTCTCTGCAATTGTGCCTAACAGTGTCAAAACAAAAAAAGAGACTTAAAGCGGAACTACCACCGCTAAACAACTTGAGCTTAAATAATTCCACATCTGGCGACTAGCTGCTTAGTAGCGCTAGTCGCCAGAATTATTACCTTGTTAAAGTGGATTACCAATTCTTGTTGGGCTGACAGGCAGGACGGAGAGCAGACATCTTCCCATAATGATGTCTGCACGCCTGCACTGTCAGTCCCTTCCAGACCCGAATGGCTCTTAGCAATGCCTCCTAGAGCCAGCTGGGACTGACAGCGCAGGCGTGCAGACGTCACTGTGGGAAGACGTCTGCGCTACGTCCTGGCTGTCAGCCCTACAAGAATTGATAATCCTCTTTAACAAGGTAATAATTCTGGCGACTAGCGCTACTAAGCAGCTAGTTGCCAGATGGGGAATTATTTAAGCTCAAGTTGTATAGTAATGGTAGTTCTGCTTTAAATAAAACAGGGCTGGTGTAATAGTTATCAACAGATAACTGATAACCTTTATTTAATAAGGGGTAAAGTAGATCCCAAACTATTTTCCCATTTGTTCCTGGAAATTCGGGCCAACCAGGAGGATCAAGTTGGCTGTCCTTGACCTCATAAATTCGAAAAGCCAGTGGCATTTTCGCACAATTGATAAAATTTAACACCAGACTTGGAGCGCTTGGAGGGGATATATTGCTTGAACCCTAACCTGCCTTTATATTTCATTAGGGATTCATCTATACTAATTTGTTTTGGGGGCATATATACTTGGGCAAACTTTTTCTGTAAATGATTTATTAGGGGACACATTTTGTACAGTCTGTAATACTGGGGGTGATCTTTTGAGAGTCACAGGTTATTATCATTAAAATGCATAAAGTGCAAAATTACTGCAAATCTGGACCTGGTCATTGTCTTAGAGAATATAGGGGCATGACATATGGGGTTTTTGCTGCAGTAGGATCTGACACTTGGCTTTTTTATTATCCCCATCTCCATTATTAGGGCCCAGAATTGCTTAAATTCTGCAATGTCTGCAGGTTTTCATACTTCTTGCTTAACAATGAAAGCTGAAAGGTTGGCGGCAATATACTGGGCTGCATACCTCCTTGGTGACAGACTACTTACCTGGTAGGTCCAGGAAGTCATTCGCTATAATGGAAAAAAAAAATAAAACCTGTCATTAAGGGGATACAGATTGGTTTTGGACACAATTTCCCCCAAAATGTCTTCCCCCAAAAACAAATCAAAAAAACTTATCATGAGTAAATCGTTCCACATCAATTTTAATTCCTGGGTTGCCTATGAAGTCTGGGATTTGTTGGCATAAATTGGTTGGTGATACCCATTCATTAGGATCAGGAGTGACAGGTGTTGGGGCAATTCTTTGGGAATTTCTTTGGGCATTTCTTGGGGCACCTCTTTGGGTAGTTGCCAGGGCAGCTCTTCGGGCAGTACATATTTTCTTTACAGAAGGCCCAGTGTCATCACTAAAGCTGCTCTCACTCTCTGAAAACTGCGTTATATCAAAGTCTGACGCTGTGTCTGTGGCTTCTGTGTCAGATGCAAAAAAGCCATATGCCTCTTGTACACTGTACTTCCGCTGCATTATGTACACTTACCCTAAAAACCTTTTTTTTTTTTCTTATGCTACCCCTAAACCTAAATCTACCCCTAAACCATACCTTAACCCACGTATACCCTGAACCTACCTAACCCAAGTCAACTACCTACGTAAACTATAATTATTATTTTTTTGTGTTTTTTTCCCCTACTCTACTCCTAAATCTAACCCTAAACCTTTCCCTAACACATGTAGACTAAACCTACCCAACTACCTAAAATAAACTAAATAATCAAATTTTATTAAAAAAAAACACAACAAAATGGGGGATGTACCACAGATCAGCAAACTGGTCACTACTAGAGTGATCAGATGGGGGAGAACTGTATTGATCACTGCAGGAACAGTGATCAAAGGGTTAATTCTATTTTTAAACTTTTTTTTTTTTTTTTGCTGGAATGCTGGAACAGGCTCTGGAACACAGCAGCAAGATGTCTTTCTCTGTGTCTGTCCACCTCAGCAGTGCGTGAGATGGAGGGAGGGAGAGAGATGTGACAGGGACAGTATAGGTAAATACTGTCCCTGTCATTCTGCTTCTGCAACATGTGATTCGCTAATCAAGTGAATCACATGTTGCAACAATGTTGTTACTGGCAGAAACTAAGTGCCTCTGTATCGAAGCACTTAGTAACAGCCAGCCCGTGCTCTCCCATCGCTCCGTGCGGCAGTGATAGGGGATTTTAACCCATGACATACCAGGACCGTCATGGGTCCTTGTGGCAAATCTACCCATGACAGTCCCGGTATGTCATGGATCATTAAGGGGTTAAACGTTTATCCCACACTCAAACATATTCTTTATTGTGCATTGAAACTGGGGAGAAATCATGTGGCTCCCCAGCACTTGCAGGACATCAACTGGAAATTGCTCACAGCTGTGATGGTTGATTCTCAGTACACCTCCCCCCCAGCACTGCAGGCTGTATGCATGTTCTAACATCAACAGAGGGGAATTATTAACATTGTTGTTTTTTTAACTTTTACTAATTATATCCACCTGCTTAATAACTGTTCCACCTATGCTCATTTGAAGAATATTGAAAACCTGTACTCTTGGGGGAGCCTAATGTAACAGGGGTTGAAGAAAACATTTTGAGTTGTATCATAGCAACTGTCATTAACTTGTCAGTCTTGCCACTTGCCAAATCCAGTCATCAGTACTTTGTGCCCTGTAATCTTGCTAGATTTTTCATTACAGAAATATATCCTTTTGCATCCAGTTTCTCTGTATCTCAGCAGATTCTGACATTTCTGTTTTGATCATTTGCATTCTGTTTATGTTAATGCTTTTTCATCTGACACCGACCTGCTGAGTCAGCCAATCACAGCCATTAAACTACACAACAGCAAATTTACAGCCTATGTTAAATGGCTAGCCACCACATCAATCACAGTGTCAATTCATTGTAGTCTGGTGCTTTTTAGTTAAAGATATATGGCTGTTTCATAATTCTCCATTCCGTAAAAAATACATCTATATGTCATAATAAGAATGTATTAATCTTGCTTCTCTCATATATATATATATATATATATATATACATATACATATATATATATATATATATATATATATATATATATATATATATATATAGTTTGTAATATATTATTCTATTAATACCTCCATATGGGCATCATCTCTGCTGTTCTGTGTGGCTTTATACCAGCGAATTAATGCAGCGGAACTTTTTTGTTTGGTTTGTTTTGTGTTTTTTTAAACAAAAAACAGTTTGTTATTATAGGACTTTCTTGTTCAGCAAAAAGTGTACTTTCTCTGTCGTCCAATACAGGCTACTGGTAACTTTGGGTAGGCGATTCACCCCTTTAAGTAGGCAGGAACAATTCTAGAAATGACTGCAGGGGGTGGAGCCTGCCTTCCCTCCTTTGCTGCAGCTAGCCAACTAGCTCCAGAAAGATTTGTTCCTTGGTGAAGATAACACAGGCAAGAGAACAGTTCTGCTATAGTTTTAGAAACATTTTTATTTTTCAGCTAGATATAACTGACAATGCCCTTAGATGTGGCTAGCTCTGTACCCAGGTGCTTTGTGTGGACCTTAAGCCCTGAGGGGCAGAATCTTGATTCGAAGTGCTTCCTCAGGAGTTACCCACTGAGGTTACTTCTTAGTACATGGTAATCTGAAAACAGAAGATCTGCAGGAAAGGTGAACAACCCTTTGAGTGCTGCAGGTACACTTGTCCCACAGTGCCCCTCCACACAGGGGTTATTCCTGGGAGTTCTTATTGCACACTCCTGTACTCACTGGGTCTTTTTGTTATGTCTGTCAGTGTTTGGAGCAACTTTATGTGGTAAATTAACCCTTTAACTGCTGGATGGCATCTCTTTTCTGGGTCTGATTACATGTTCTAGTGATGTTTCATGTAGTTTTATTTCTCAGTTCTAACTTTGACAAAATTGAGTAAGGCGCGCTTTACCGCATAGACGCCATTGCTTCATTCACCTTTATAGGACTGTACAGTTTGGGACATATCTCTGCAACCGCTCAATGTAGTGACTTCAGAGATGGCTCATTTTAATTGTCTGACCTTGCTCTATCATCTGGTTCACACTGCAAGTGTGTTGAAGGGCTCGGGGGCTTTGGGCACTGTTGGGGTACTTTTTCTGGGAAAACTAAATTTCCCATGAGCGCTTGCTTCTAGCGCTCGTTTCTGATTGGCTCCCGCCGCGGCAGCCATTTTGTGAGCTTTACAGAACGAGTATCCTTTGCAGGGCTTGGACTCCCTTCTCTTCTCTGCAGATTAACCCTTCATCTGCCATATAAGTGTATTTTAGCAATTTCTGGGGTGAAATTTTAATCTTGCACACTGTAAATTGGGTGATTAATTATTATGAACATTGTTGACACTGTGAGAATGTCTACTTCGTTGGAGCTTGGGGCCAGGCCTAAGACTAAGTATGCTGGGGTCTCTGTATCCCCCATTGCGCATTGCTCCTCATGTCATACAGGGTTGCCTAGAGAATTCTCAGGTCATTTATGCCCAGCATGTTCTGATGTCCCTGAGTCTATCCCAGGGACCTCCAGCTATGCATTAGAGCCAGTTTGGGTGCAAGAGTTCAAGGCTGCTACCAGGGACCTCAGGTCTACATTGCAACTCTTTCCATCCCAGTTACAGGGGGTCTTCCATTCCTGGCAGAGCCCTTCCTCAGTCAGATCTTCCCTGCCCAAATCGCAAGGAGTACCTGACATTTCAGATTCCTCTGAAGAGGAACTGTTGGTGGATTAAGATGTTGAGGAATGTTCTGCTGTGGACTCCTCTCATTTTTTTGGGGGGGATCTTTTTGAGGTTGGGACTGATCAGGGCCGTCTTAAACATGCTAAACATTCCCCCAGTTCAGGTGGTTTCCTCAGATCCCTCTGATGTGTTCCAGGAGCCTATAAAGCCCCATACTTGTTTTCCATCTAACCCCACTCTGGACCACCTAGTGGCTGATGAGTGGAAATCTCCGGACAGAAAGCCTTCTGCCGCCAAGAAATTTGCTAGGCTTTACCTCTTTTCTGAGGCGGTGCTTGCTCAATGGATTCATCCCCCTAAGGTGGACACTGCTGTCTCAAGGCTATCTAAGCCTACCGCCTTACTAGTTTCTGATGCATCCTCTCTGAAGGACTGGACTAACAAGAAGCTTGAGGTTTCCCTCAAGTTCATTTTTGCCACTGCTGGTACTGCCATGCGTCCAGCATTCGCTGCAGCATGGGTTAACCGGGCCATTGCGGTCTGGACTGAACAACTCACCCTAGCTGTACGTTGGGGTGATTCATCTTCAGACATGTTGCAGCTTCTTGCCAACATATCTGAGGCCCAGCACTATGTTTCTTCTGCCTTATTTGATGCTATCCGACTGGTGGCAAGGGTTTCCACCATGTCTGTGGTTGCCAGACGAGCTCTTTGGCTCAAGATCTGGGCTGCTGACACCGCTTCTAAGAAAGCCTTG
This sequence comes from Rhinophrynus dorsalis, assembly GCA_037306005.1. NCBI lineage: Eukaryota > Metazoa > Chordata > Amphibia > Anura > Rhinophrynidae > Rhinophrynus > Rhinophrynus dorsalis. The sequence goes on along the minus strand of CM074725.1, from coordinate 142,670,276 downwards.
CTGTCCTTGCACTTTCAGGGTACATCCTTTTTTTGGGCCAGATCTTAAGGATCTAATTAGTGAGGCCACTGGGGGTAAGTGTACTCAACTGCCCTTGGTCCCAAGGAAAAAACCTCATCTCAAGCGTAACTGTTTTTTTCGTCCCTTTCAGATTGAGACACGTCTGGTGAACCAGGTGGTTCCCTCAGCTCCACGTGCCTCCTCCAAGCCCAAACAGCAATGGAAGCCCAAGGTCTCCTCCAAGCTCAAGGCTTCCAAGACTTCTCCGGCATGACTTGCTGAACCCTGGTCCCCATTCAGCTGTGGGTGATCGTCTTCGTCACTATCACAGCATTTGGGAGGATTCAGTGGTGGACCCGTGGTTTTACAAGTAGTGGCGGAAGGGTACAGGATCCCTTTCGCCTCTCTTCCTCCCTTTCACTTTTTTCCTTCTCATACGCACCAGGGAGTGGAAAAATGCTGTCTCTTCTACTATGCTATCCAGTCTCTTCTGGACAAGGATGTTCTGGAACCTGTTCCAGTTCAGGACAGAGGTACGGGTTTTTACTCAAACCTCTTCGTAGTGTCCAAGAAGGATGGCGGTTGTCATCCAATTTTGGACTTGAAGGATCTCAATTCTTTTGTGATCCGGTCTCATCACCAGGAGTCCCTAAGGACGGTGATTGCAGCTATGGTTCGGGGGGGAATTTCTTGCTTCTCTGGACCTTCAGGATGCATATTTACATATCGCCATTCATCCAGAGAGCCGGCAGTATCTCAGATTTGCCTGCGACCAAGGGCATTTTCAATTCTCAGCTCTTCCCTTTGGTCTGACTACAGCGCTTCAGGTCTTCAACTGTGTCCTGGGAGCCTTAGTGTTCGTCCTCCAACGGGACGGCATCAGAGTTACTCCATACATGGACAACCTGCTTCTGAAAGCCCACTCTGTGGAACTTCTTCGTCAGCAGGTTCAGGACTGCATTCACGCTCTCACCTATCATGGGTGAATCATCAACTTGTCCCGTCCCAGTGTCTGATCTTCCTGGGCCTTCTCTTCAACACTCAGCAGAGCATGGTGTTTCTCACGGAGGAAGTGGCTCACCAGATCACCCACAGGGTTTTGGCTGTTCTAGCTCAGGATCCAGTTCCAGTCAAGAGCTATCCTCTCTGGTGGGGAAATTAATCTCCACCATGGAAGCAGTGCCCTTTGCCATGGCTCACACCAGGGAGCTCCAGCGGTTTGGGATCCAGGTATGCAAGGGTCAGCCGAAGCTTCTGCAGATGTCAGTATCCCTCTCTCTTCATGTGGAACTGAGCTTGTCATGGTGGCTCGACCGCTCCAATCTCCTGAAGGGCAAGTCCTTCCTGATATCCTTCTGGACCACTGTGATGACGGATGCCAGCCTCTCCGGCTGGTGTGCGGTCCTGGGTCACCTAACTGCTCAGGGATGGTGGTCTCCGGAGGAATCTCTTCTTTCCATCAATGTATTGGACCTTGGGGCGATATTTCATGCCCTTCATCACTGGACGCCCCAGAATGCCCAGTCCAGGTTCAGTCCAACAATGCCACGGCTGTGGCTTACATCAACAAGTAGGGCGGAACAAAAAGTCTCAGCGATTGGTTAGAGGTCAAGGCTATTTTGTCATGGGCAAAAGAACACGTTCCTGCCATGTCCGCAGTGCACATTCCAGGCGTAGACAACGTTATGGCGGACTTCCTCATTTGACACACAGTGGACAGCAGAGAGTGGGAACTGCATCTAGAGGTGTTCAACCTCATTGTTCAGAAGTGAGGTCTTCCTTGCATCGACCTGATGGCGACAAGACACAACCGGAAGGTTCCAAGTTTCTGCTCTCGCTGGAGGGATCATCTAGCTTTGGCAGTGGATGCCATGTCCATTCCTTGGTTATTTCCTCTGGCTTACATCTTCCCTCCCCTTCCTATGTTGCACAGGGTGTTATGGAAATTGAGACTGGAGCGCTGTCCAATCATTCTGGTTGCTCCGTACTGGCCTCAATAAGTTTGGTTTCAGGAGCTACTGGATCTGTCAGTTGCGGAGCCGTTCCAACTCCCCTTCCATCCGGATCTTCTCCTCCAGGGTTACCTGTGGAAAGAGAACATTCATCGTCTAGCTTTGACGGCTTGGAAATGTAATCCTCAATATTGAAGAAGAACGCTTTTTCTTCTGGTGTGGTGGCTACCATGCTTTGTGCTCGCAAGCTAATTTCCTCAAAGGCCTGCCATCGTTTCTGGTCAACCTTTCTATCTTGGTGCGCCGATAGGGACTTGTCTTAGGAATTTGATCTGCCCATGGTCCTGGCCTTCTTTCAGGATGGTGGGGATAAGGGCCTCCGTTTGAGTTCCCTTAAGGTTCAGACTTCTGCTCTCTCTACTTTCTTTCAGAGGCGCATTGCTATCCTTCCTGATGTCAAGGTATTTTTCCAGTGCATTGCTCATATTCGCCTGTCTTTAAGGCTCCTGCTCCACAGTGGGATCTTAATCTGGTTCTGGGTGTCCTTCAACGCCCTCCCTTTGACTCCTTTGCTACTATTCCTCTATGCCTTCTGACATGGAAAATGGCTTTTCTCCTTGCGATCGTGTCTGTTTGCCGTGTCGTGGAGTTGCATGCTCTGTCCTGTAGACCACCATTTTTGGTGTTTCACAAGGACAAGGCGGTGCTTCGCACTTCTCAGGAGTTTCCCCAGAAGGTGGTTTCGGAGTTCCACATTAATCAGGAGATTGTGGAGCATTCTTTCTGCCCTGACCCCACCTCTGACAAGGAGAGAGATCTCCACTTGTTAGATTGGATGTAGTTTTATATCCTTGAATGCTCTAGAGGTCTCCAGTGCATTGTGAGACAATGAATTGGACACATCTAGCATTCGCAGAGTTAAAATTACATCCAATGCTTATAATAGGATTTGGGTTTAAATCTCAGAAGAAGGATCTACTGTATCCAACTTGTCTGTTGGGTTTTCTATCTGACGGCTTCAATAAAGTTTTCTGGTCCAAGTCTCTGACCTAGGGAGCTTTCTGAGCTTTATGTATACCAAGAACTACTAGTGACAAGATTAATCAATTATTTCTAGTGTCTGAGACCAAGAGTTGTTCCTTCTTATCTACCATGATATTTGAATTTAGTCCTCAGTTGCACCACCCTAGGAGGCCTGAATGAAACGATATTGACGTATAAGAAAAAAATCTCTGTCTTTGTCGATGTTTGTGTATGATCTTCATTATATGCCTGTTAATTGTTCTCTGTCTTTATCCATTTTTACTTGTTCTATACTTCGAAAAGGGCCCTCTTGATAAGGTATAATCCCTTAATATAATAGCCAAGGAGGTTTGTGTAATAAGAAGAACTGGAGATGTTCTGTGACAAATAACTTCAGCATCATACGGTTTAGATAAAAATGTCCAAAATGCCCTTAAGAAGTGTTTTTAAACTCTTAAATGCTAGAGCAGACTCGAACACATAGTGAAGCAATCTGTTGCATATCTCTCTAACATTTATGGGATTAAAAGCCCCATTTAAATCAGTGGGACATTATATTACTCCCAGCTGGGTGGCCCCAGAAAGTACATAAGCCTCAAGGAGTCCATGTGTTGATAGTTATCTATTTGAGGATATACTCTCCAATGCTGACTGAATCGAGGCACCCACATTCATCAGAGCCTCCTCCTCACCTCAAAGTGATTTCTCAGCTTAGTAGTTTTAGTCCCAATTAATATAAGTGAGGACAGCTTGTCCACCTTTATCAGCACATTTCCTGTAAAGAAGTATGTTGTATGGGTTGAGACACTGTGATTCAGCTGTTCCTATATTACAATACCCATCATCCACTGCCGGCCAGTATGAATTATGTACATTGTAGTTTAGTAACAGATGGTTGCCTACCCATTGTGTAGAGCAGTTTTAAGGGTAAGAAGTGCAGAGAGGGGGTAAGGCAGAGGTGAAATTGAGAGAGTGGGAGAGATGGGGATAGCAAAGACAGTGAAGGAGATTTTGTCAAAGCTGGAGTGGATATAATTCACCTTAATATTGTTAGCATTTACATGGCATTTTTTTGTTTTAATAATATAAAACATTTTTTTTTTTCTTTTAATAATATACCTGTCTGAAATACTGAATGCTTTTATCTAAAGGGTCATTGACTTGACAACCTAAAAATATACATTAAAGTCAAGGTCAGATTTTTAATAAGGTATTTACTACTATTCTCAACTTTGACCTTTCATGAAGAGGTTACTTCTGGACATCTCCACAAATGAGTATGGCAAGGATTAAGCCAACCACACAGCAAATATGTGTTAAAATTGGGTGGGAGGAAAAAGACACTACCAAGGACTATTTATGGGTAAAATATGGTACAGTGGTAGCCATAAAAAAAAGCAGGACAGTGGTAGATTATAAAAAAAATGCTACCTTTCTTGGCTGAGTGGCACTAGGATGCAAGCTTTCAAGATAACTTGGCTATCTTCTTCAGGCATAATAAGAATGAAGGCTGAATACACAATGCATGTCAGGTTAAACACTCATGCAAATTATTTTAACAATTAAATTACACTGACAGTGAATATTCTTATCAAGGAGTAGTTAGTCACACAAAGAACTTAGGAAAGAATAGAAGTCCTTTCGAGATGTACAATTACTTCATATATGTGTAATTACTTCATATATGTGTGATGATTATTGCGACAATTAAAACATAACCTTTGTGTGAATGTCAATACTGAGGCATGAAAAATAGGGCTTTATATAGCATACTATTCTGGTTCATAACAGATGAGAGGTGGTACCTTGTTAGCCATAGAAATACAGCTGTAGAAATACAGAATGCCTTCTGCATTCTGGTTCATATCTGTGTGAACTAGTTCTGCAATACAATACCCTTTTAACTAGCTGGGGGTTGAGCAACAAGACACTACTATGCTCACAATAGGGCTGGTATTTACTAAGGTTCTAAGAGGGCTCAGGATAGCAATGTCCTGTTGGATCTGTGTCGAAGCAACATTGGCAGAAAGCACTAATGTGTCTTTGCTATCATATCCCCCATCTATCCGAGGCTAATCTGCCATCATCCCCTTCAATCCTCCATGCCATATACAGGTTTACACTTTTCCCCTGAATGCATCAACAGTGGCTCATTTCCACATGGAAATGCATCTTAATTGGCCATTACTCGTATTCATGTGGGTGTGTTCATATGTTAATGTGACAGATCACCACATGCACTAAACTCTGATAGCAGCCTCTGCTGTCGGAATTCACATTCCCAACTTTGCCTGCCTGAGGATGGCAATGTTGGAATCTCGCGCTAGCTTTTTATGCAGTAGCAGCCTAGGGCTGTCATACTGCGACAGTGTGAAAGGGATGCTCTCCCTTACGCATCACCAGCGATACAACAATCCTAAAGCCCTAGCACATCCTCTCAGCTCCCCCCACTTGCCCACCAGGTGATTGGAGAAGAACTGCTCAGACTTGAGCAACACAGCCAACATCACTCCCATAACTTGAATGGTAGGAAAATAGTCTGAGTGGCAAAAGGGAGGAGGTGGCACAGAGTGGCGAACAGGCAGAAAAGGGGTGAAGTAGAGAAAGGGAGCAGGGTGCACAGAGTGGCAAACGGGTGGAAGAGGGATAGTGTGGAAAAAGGGAGGGGCCCCCTTTTTTGTGAGGCCCCCATCTGGGTAGCACCTACCACCACATGCAGCAGGCATGGCCTCATCTAGCTCCAGGCTTCTGCCCACTGAGTTGCTGCTGGAGGCAAGGGCTAGCCCTGTATGGATGCCCTGGGCTGCTGTGTGAAGTTGCTAAGGTCATCACTGATCCCTTCTAGGACATCCAGGGTCTCCTAAAGAAGGACACTTGGAAAGTATGCCTATTCTAGGGTAGGTGACTGGTAGGGTAAAATTAAACTTTACGCATATGGTGGCATTGAATGTGGCAAGCATGGGTTGGCGCTGTCCACCAACCTGTGCTGGGGTGGGATATGACATACATGGGTTGGCTATATTATCCAACTTATGCTGTGTAGCTTGTGACAGGCATGGGTTGGTGATGTCCTCCAACCTATGCTGGGGTAGGAGGTAACACACATGGGTTGACGATGTTCTCCAGTGTATGCTGAGTAGGAAGTGACAGGCATGGTTTGGCAATGTTCGCCAACCTGTGATGGGGTACAATGTGACATACATGGGTTGGCGATGTTATCCAACTTATGCTGAGTAGAATGTGACAGGCATGGGTTGGCGATGTCTGCCAGCCTATGCTTTAGCGAATATGACAAGCATAGGTTGGCTGTGGCTTTCGCCAATCTATGCTGTGATCGAATGCAACAAGCATAGGTAGGCAATATCTTCCAACATCTACTTTTTAGGAATACAACATTTGACATGAATTTGCAATCTGACATGAATTTGCCAGGTCGACCACTCCCCATAGCACATATGGCAATGTATGTCTACATCGCAAAGGTGAATTGCTCGCCACACATCTCCAGACACACGTCGTAACAGCATTTATCTTTAATGCTTCCCCCCCCCCAGATCTTTGTTTCAGTGCTCACTGACAAGACATTGAATGTGAGGTCAGATAGCGTTAGTGGAATACTATATTTAGTAATTAATATATCGGTATGCATCTCAAAAGGACTTGTATTCTTTCCTACGTTTGTTGTATGCATCTCCTTCTCGAAATCAATTACATGCACTCTGGAAGGTTGTTAGTGATTTGTATTAGCTGCAGCCTGTGGCACCATACCCACCTGCACAGACAATTGACATGAAGCTACCACCAAAAGCTAGGGACAAAAAGATGGAAGTAAGTTTATAATGTTACTAGAAGGTGTGCGGCATGGCTTCGCCAGTGTGGCAAACACTTTTTTTTATATACCCTTTGCATGCCAGAATGGTATGCAACATATTGTTTATTAAAAGTCAGACCTCGTGGTGGGGCATAAGGGAGGCTTCCCCTCATTGACGTGAGAGGGTTTGCTGATCCCTCACCCACTCCTATCTGGGTTCTCCAGGTAGAAAGGAACCCATGGAGCTCGAATGCTTCCCCGAGTCTCCTCTACTGATCTTCCAGCTGAATCATCTGGGAGATCAGTAGCTAGGGGTCCTCAGCAGGTGTTCTTGTGCCCTACCACAAGGTCTGATGGTTCATTTTTCAATCCCCATTTTTATCAATGGTAATGTGTATTTGGTGCAGTTTGTTCGCACCAGAATTACTCCAGGAGGTTATGCACTAAGGAATGGTAAAGAGGAGATAATTTCTCCAGTGTGATTAACTCTCAAATTACAATGTTTATCAATAGAGATTATACACAAGCATCTCTTCAGCTTGACAGATTATAGATTGCACAGGCAGCATAGAGTAACTGCAGAGTTTATCAGACTGAAGTCATTGCCTCTTCATTACACCTTTATCACCGTTTAGTGCTATTAGACAGGAGAGAAATGGGGTGTGGGTGGTGCCTGTTGTGCAAGCTTATTAATAAAGCACACATATGTGCTTTAATACATGATAAGCTTATTTAGAGTTGTGAGTGTCATTTTACGTGCATAATGGACATTGTCTCTGGTCTGCTTATTTGTATATCATTCTTTTTCTGGGTTGGAAATGGCATTTATTTGCACTGTTTAATTGGGGGATCCTCCTTTTCACTAGTAAGAACCTTATCAACCGCTTTTCTATCTTTATATACACCTCTTGCTTTACTACTTGAATGTAAGTGATTAATTATTATTGTTCTACATCTACTGTACTATTGAATATAAAGCTGCATTATAATTAAAGTATGTTGCTCATACATTTTCCCCACTGCTCTGTTAACTCGTTAGATAAACATTTAGATGAATACCTGGCTTAACATAAAGGAACACTATCACTTAAAGATGAAATGCCTTTAAATATATATATATATATACTGTTAAGTATCATGTAAATATATGTAAAATGATCTATTTTATATTGTATCCCTAAAACATAATCTAAACCCTTTGAGTGTCCAAGCAGTATCCATTGTTTTGTTTTGCAGTACATTGGATACCTCTCTGGCACTCTAAAGGTTAAACTACTTAATGCATTTGTAGACTCTCCCCTTCAGTCTCCATTTGCTTAATTTTGTGTGTGTGGATTACAATGATAGGTAAGGGCTAAGGCAGCTAATATTTCTTAATTAGTATGCACCTCTCATTTTCAAAAAAGGTTGGTACCTTATTTTGATCTATTTACAGACAATGCATGACTCTCATTTCTGAGAATCCTATCAGCATTGCTATGTCAGTGAGAGTCAGGGAGCTCTGCAAAAGGCAACAATGCAGGTTCCCATACAGCATATGTAAGATTACATTTTAGACCTCAGAAAGAATAATTTGTTTCTCATTCGAGCATAAAACACATGGTATGCGATATATATAACCCTAGTTTATTTTTATTTGCCTTAGTCATCAAGCGAAAAAGGTACAATTTGGGTGCATTGTAGAGAGAGAGAGAATAAAATGTCCCCATGTTTCCATTGATTTAAAAGGAGCTTTTAATCCACTTGAACTTTTGAGAGATCCCCAATTAATCATGAAGCAATACACTGGAGACCCATCTTTCATCCAAGGGGTTAAAAGCCTAATTTTACTCAGTGGAAATGTTTATTTCCCTCTATGGTGAAGTATGTTTTCTCCAGAATTGTACCTCTTTAACTTAATGAATAAGACCATGGCTTGTTGAACCTTATGAAAGTTGCAATCAATTTGTACAGACCATTCAAACAGCCCCATTTTAATATGGTAAGTGCTTCCCCGTCTGGCATTAGGTTGCACTGATCCTTTAAGATATATGCAACCATTACACTTTGTCTTTCTTGACAGGATGTCACTAAGAAAGTTTCAAAGCTCATTTAGCACCCTTAAAATGGAGTGGGCAAGAAAAATGGCATGGTTATAGATTACAGTGTGATGTTAATAGACTCCCATTAATCAACAGCTAAATAAATCATCTGTTGATGACATTAGGGTCTAGATTCACTTAGTTTGAAAACACCTGTCTTTTTGCACTATAGAATATACTAGATAGAATATCCTTTTTTTTATAGAATAATTCGCTAGAATGTTTGTCACAATGCAGTCATGCGCAGTAGAGACTGACCGCGTTTGGGCAGTTTCTACTGCTCATGATCGCATCGCTTGAGTGAGGCGACTCGAGACTGCATTGCGTGGAGCAGTGAGATAGTGGCCTCTTAACCCTTTGAGTGCCAGAGTGGTATGCAACTCATTGCCAATGTGTTGCGTACCCCTCTGGCACTCAAAGGGTTAACATTACCTGGACCTTGGCCCGTGTACACGGGCGCTTACACTAGTAACTATATATTTGTGCCTGGCAAATAACAGATCACATGGCACATACCAATGGATAGAATTGCTTGTAAAAGGGATTGTTTTAGGGTTTGTGATACGCTTGCAATCACAATTACATTCTGGACCAGAATTTTCATTTTTAACCTGAATGACTCATATTAACCACTTGATGACTAGAGTGGACCCAATTGATCCTCAAAGTGTTAAAATTTATGTAGCCCCAGCAAAATGTCCACAGCTTTACAATTTCGGTAGAATAGTATACAAAGAAATACAAGTCTGTGTGCAGCCAGTATTTAAATTCTAGGGAAGGAGGTCCCTTAGTAGTAGGAAATAAGAATTTGGGATCAGAGGACACCCGGCTATCAGACAAATAGTCTTGTTAAAAGTCTGTCCTTCAGCAGTATTACACAAAACACACTGCCGCTCCAACCAGCTTTCAAGATATGATAGAACAGGATTTGATTTGTCTTAAATAAAATAGTTCTAGAAAAAGAAATAACTTGACAAAGGATGAGAGATTGGCCTTGCAGAAATTGATCTCCAGGTAGGATATTGTCATTAAAAATACAGATGGGGGGGGGGGGGGGGGTCAGTGGTCATTTTGGATACATCTTATTATCACAAAGAAGCTTTGAGGCCATTGGCTAATTAGAGAGCTGGAGTCTATGCTGCGGTGTGGCTTATCTGAAGGCATATTAACAAATAAGGAGGGGATGTGATGTTGGTTGCTGACCCGGTCACACCCATCTTCCATCACTTGCCTAAAATTCATAAGAACAGGGAGCAGACGTAGGGTAGGCCCATAGTCTCGGGCATAGGTCCATTGAATGAACCATTAGGGGAATGGATAGACCATCTGCTCCAACCTCTTGTATTGAGGCTCTATAGCTATCTGAAAGACTCTACTAGTGTCATCCAGATTCTTAATAGTGTCAAATGGCATCAAAATTTTAAGTGACTTAGTTGTGATGTAAGGTCATTATACTCCTCTATACCGCATCAATTAGGTTTAAAAGCTCTTCGTTATCATCTTGACTTGTATACTGTATATTCATGTGCCCTGAAGGATTTCATTCTGACCTCAGTCCGAAATCTCCTTACCCACAACTTCTTCCTTTTTGATGGGGGTCTGTACATCCAGAGATGCGGGACTTCAATGGGGGCTAAATTTGCCCCCACCTACTCCAACCTCTTTATGGGGTGGTGGGAGGAGTCCTGCATCTTTGCGACTGGGAACCCCCACAGGGGGGAGGCTGTGTGGTACGGTAGATATATCGATGACCTGCTATTTAAATGGCAGGGAGATGAGGTCGGAATGGAATCCTTCATGGCTTACATGAACAAGAATGAGATAAATCACACCTTTAATCATGAATATCATTTAAGTGAGAGACATTTTTTAGATCTTAGTATCTCGTTGGATGTAATTATAATAATAATAATCCTTTATTTATATATATATATATATATATATATAGCACACACAGATTCCGCAGCGCTTTACACTCATATTGGTTCCTGTCCCCATTGGGGCTCACAATCTAAATTCACCTATCAGTATGTTTTTTGGAGTGTGGGAGGAAACCGGAGTACCCGGAGGAAACCCCAGGACCCCAGCGCTGCAAGGCAACAGTGCTAACCACTGAGCCACTGTGCTTGCCCATACAGGAAGAGTTGCCACTTGAGTATACCGTAAGTCTACAGCAGGTAACAGTCTATTGAGGGTTGAGAGCTGCCACCCGAAACACACCATACACGGTATACTGAATTCATACTCTTAAAGCGAACCTGTACAACAGAGGAAACTTTTGAACTACAAGCTAAGGACCCCTATGATAGGTTTTTAGATAGAGGTTATCCTGTATGGACTCTGGATAGAGCCCTGAATATAGCTAGAGGGAAAAAAGAGGGACTATCTTTCAGTGTATAAGAAAAACAAATGGAGGGGTGATGTTGAACAGGATAATAAATATAAAAGAGACAAAAAAGAGGATAAGATCATTTTCACCACTGCCTATAGTGTAGAGTTTGAGAATATAAAGAAAATCATTAAAAAAACATCTCCTCATTTTAAATGGGGAACCTACTTTGAGAGGAGTGGTGACAGAGGGACTCCATTTTGTTTCTAAAAGGGCACCAACTCTGTCCACTTTTATTTCGCCTAGTCTCTTCATCAATGATAGGAAGAGATTGGGCAGAAACTGGCTGCCAAGCATGGGTTGCTACAAATGTGGTGGCTTATTATATATACCAGTGGTTCTCAAGCTGTGCTCTCAATGGCTATTAACAGGGGTGGATTTTAGAATTTCCTTTTAAGAGCACAGGTGAGTTATTTAATACGACTGAGCCTCTGATCAACACACTTGTGTTCTAGCAGGGAAATCCCTAAGTCCTGGCCTGTTAGTGGCCACTGAGGGCATTGGTTGAGAACCTATGCTGTATAGTATACAGTCTGCTTGTGTCTGTGTATAAGGACTGGCACTATACAGTATAGGAGGGACAGTCCCTGTTTGAGACTCAGTCCCTCTGCTCCTCTATTTAGGACATCACACTGAGTGGTGTATATACCAGTGTATCAGATTGTTCCACATCAATAAAACCCGCAATAATGTGGGTATAAACTTCTCTATATATCTTATAAATTAGTCTGTGTAAAAAAAAATACTTTAATCTTCTCCTATCTCATTCACTTACAGAAAAAGTAACTTAACCATTTCAGTGCCAGAGGGGATGCAATGCATTGCTTACCCCCTGGCACTCAAAGGGTTAAAAATTCTCTACAATGGTCTGGCACTGTATAGTAGTGGTTCTCAACCCGTGCTCTCAGTGGCTATTAACAGGCCAGGATTTTAGAATTTCCTTTTAAGAGCACAGGTGAGTTAATCAATATGACTGAGCCTCTGATCAACACACTTGTGTTCTAGCAGGGAAATTCGTAAGTCCTGGCCTGTTAGTGGCCACTGAGGGCATGGGTTGAGAACCTCTGATATATACTATCTCAGATATGATAGATTAACTTTATACATATATATTTATATATATCTTAAGAGTCCATTATTTTGTCTTGTATATTTTCTGTTTTTAAATTCACTATGTTTGTTAAATATTTTGATAAAAAAACAGAGAGAATCAGTGTATAAGAGATGGTCAGGGTTAAATCTTGTCTCTTTTCTTTATTTCATCAGCCGATAAAAATTCTTGATAATGTCCACATTAGTTTAGTGGGCATACGCCAATTTTTATGATGTAATGTATCCCCAGTTGAGTTCTAGTTTTTGGATTATCATTGGAGATTATTATCATTATGCAGTGGTTTCTTTAGAGAATATATATGCACGTGTTTATATATAAATGTGCATATGTTAGAGCTTGTAGTTAATTCCTGCAAGTATAGAAGAGGTTAAATGTAGAGAAGTAGGACGGTGAATTCCCCTTTTTCTAGACTCTTGGGAGTTAGTTCATAATTAGGCTGATGATTTATGTCTGTGACATCTGCCTGTGATTGGATACAGCTAGATTCAAATGTATTGGCGTTTGCACTGTCAGTTTGAGTAGGTCATGAGTAAGCGTGTTTGTATGCAAAACATGTTGATCGAAGTTTAACCCCTTACGGACTGGTCGCACACGCACGGTGCGGTCACTAAAGGACTGTGGAGCTTTTTTTTTTTTTTTACCCATTCGATTCCAGACTCCCCGAACGGCGTGCAGCTGCACAGGGAGCCTGGAATTCCATGACTTACATTAACGACCTTGGTCCTTTAAGGACCGCAACCTCATGACGTACATGTACGTCATGTGCCGTTAAGGGGTTAAAGAGATGTCTGCAGAGAGGTGCCCACTATAACTTCTCATACAAGTTGGATGAACTAAAGGTATCGTCTGTGTGCTTAATGTGATATGTTCAATAAATATTGATGTTTTTAAATTGCAAGTGGAGTTGCATCTTGAATATATATATATTAGCATGGTGCAGTTTCCAATCTAAGACTTCAGCAGTATTTCCCTGAATAAGTGCTGCAAATCACTCCCATGGATGTGTGATGCATGTCTTATGTTTGTCATATATCCTCTGTATATGATCTTTAAAATTCTTCTTTTCACATTATCCATAATCCAAGGTCATTGGTGAAACTTGCAATGTCTTTAAGAGCATTTAACTGCATTAATTATAGCACTAACTGTTCAGTTCACTAGCCTGGGACACACAATGTTTCCCATTTGTCACTGGGTAAATCTGAAGAGGAGAGTCTACTCCTATTGCAGGTATATCAAACTCAAATAGAGTTGAGAGCACATTCTCCATGATTCCTTCTAAGGAGGGACATGTAAACATTCAAGACAGTAAAATGTCCCTGTTCAGGTGTAATGGATAGCAGAGTTTAAACACAAAAACAAAACAGTAAACATATATAACATGACTGCAGTAGTAATAACACTTGATATTCATACTTGGTACCATATTCTAATGTATGTTAATTGTGGTATCCATTATGTTTAATTATGCTGACTAAGCTTTTCAGTGACTTTTCATAGGCTAATGAAGACTTTCATATGTTAATTAAACACTGTACTGCACAAGGAGGCTTTCACTTTTTCCAGAAATAAGTGTGAATATTTCTTGAATATTTTGACCTCTGGTTTACATGACACATAGTCAGTTTTGAATTGAGTTTTCAAATATATAAATACATTCAAGGCGACAGTTGTCCATTGGAGGAATTCATGAAGGTTGTGGCTTCTTTCTGAATGGTCAGCAACATCAATTGCATTAGTGTATATATATTTTTATTTTGGGGTTGGGGCCTTGGAACTCGTACAGTGGTAACCTTATCCATGTCAACAAAGCCAATAGATTTTTCTAATTAATAGGTAACTACCCAATTAACTATGATCTCTATCACAGACATAAGCATTAAGAATAGTCATTAATCCGTTAAGCTTATCTAGGGAAGTCCTCTTAATAAAGTTCTTCTAAGAACTTTAATTTTTTAAATACAGCACAAAGTCCTCTTTTTACTTTCACTGCTAAGGTATATGTGGCCAAAACCAGTATCCTTTTAAATTGTCTCATTTTTAAGATTGCGAGGCTGCACTCCATGTTCAATATCTTACCTGGCTGAAAAAGACAACATGAGAATCTTGCCCTGCATATAAGTGCAAGATTCTCATGTCGTGTTCTTAAACACCACATAAGCAGAAGATGGATTTAACCTCTGAGGCAGCAGTATCCCGTTACGTGCAATGAAGTAGCTGAGGCTATGACTGATCACAAAGTGATCATAAACGTGGCAGACATCTACAGTCACACACCTTAAACATATTTTTTTTTATATTTGTTTAACCCTCGTATTTAACTCTAGGCATCATGGAGAAAATGCAGCAGGTAGTGAGTGACTGTATCTTTATGAAGATACCTTAACCGTTTGAGTGCCAGATACAGTCACTACCTGCCGCATTGCATTTTCTCCATGCTGCCTGGAGTTATTCCATGGTGAAGTGTCTCAAGCTGGCCCTCAAAGGGTTAAATGAATATAAAAAAAACTATGTCTTAGCTGTGTCACTGTAAATATCTGCATCGTTAAACTTTGTGATCAGTCATGCCCTCAGCTCCTTCGTTCACCCAAAAGCTATGCTCGCTGCCGCATTATTGTACTGGCTGGAAGAAGGGACATTGCAGGAGATCTTATCAGCAAGGCCAGTGCTACTCACTCAGTCATAGCCTCAGCTCCTTTGTTGCACATAATGGGACACTGCTGCCTCAGACCTTAAACACATCTTCTGCTTATGCAGTGTTTACAAAGGCAACATGAGAATCTTGTGCTTATATGCAGGGTGAGATTCTCATGTCACCCTTTTTAACCAGGTGACACACACTGCACAGCCGAGCAATGTTTTAATATGCAAGCATTTAAAAGTGATCCGCCAAAAACAGATGTTCAGTGGAATCACATCAAACATGCAAAGATTAACTAGAAAACAAAAACAAATATGTTTTTTACAGCTGAGACTTCTATGTATTGATTTTACATACATTGAGCCTTTCTAGTACATTCTAGCTACATAATAATTTATAGTAAATCTAAAGCAATTGTTTACATTTGTCTAGAACAGTATGTAGCAAATCTAGTGCACACTTTCCTTCTACCTGTAAAATAAAATTTACATAGTTGTTTTCAAGACAGAATGTATTGCTTATAAATATAACAGGTTTTGTAAACACACCGCCACCACTTTGCTACTACCAAGGATTTATTCCCAATAAAATGAGGAAAAACAAACAAACAAACAAAAAATCAAATGTAATAAAAGCTAATAACCAGGTACATTTCCCTAGCTGAATCATCTGTATTACTGTTGGTGTTTTGGACATTATAATCTACTACTAAAGGTTCCATCATTCCTCAATCGCTCAGAAGCTGTCAGCTTGCTTTAGTTACAAAAACACTTTCTGCAGCTATGTCTACTGTACGTCTTGGTTGTTATTGATACCAAAGATGTTAAGGTTAATATACATATAGCTTTCCACTGAACTGAGGTTTTACATTGCACAGCTGTGACAAGAATGAAATCATCTAGTTCATAACCCTTTTGGGTCTAAAGATACATGTACAATATTGTGGTTGTGGATGGAATTTAAAGCAGCCCCGGTCTGCTCTGAAAGCAGACATGGTTATTCTTAAATAAACCTCCCAAATATAAAATAAACCAAAAACGATATTATGGTTTTCTTATGAGTATAAATTCCCTTAATCTAATGACTTTTATTGCACCAAAATGTCCTTTCATTTTTTTGTATGAAAAAGAAAATGTGTGTTTATTAAGCAAATGAGATTTCCATGTATTATTACTATTATTATTTATTAATTTATTAGCTCCCTTCTTAGCAGAGGATGTACACAGTGGATATTAGTACATTGCAGAATGCTTGACTGACATTATTTTGATTGTGGTGGACATTGGTAACAATACCAGCATTCTGTGATTGCCAGCTGACATGTAGAATGGTGAAACATTCTGGACAGTATATTATCTCTTGTAATAGGCACTATAACCTAGCCACCTCTAAGACAAAATTAGAATGATTAGATAAAGGTATCTGATGGCTTGTTACCAGTACATAGTAGCATATTAATAAATGTGATAGGGATGATATTTAACTTCCTGTTATGGTTCCACAGAGATTTCCACAGCTATTTCAATTAAAACTAAAGGGTTCCATGACAGCTTATTTACTTAGAGTTATGTGATTTTGACCAGTCCCATTTTGGCATAATTTGCTGATATAAACATTGCCATCTATGTTACGTTACCTTTCTTGGTAATTACATTACTGCATACCTCATCTGTATGAACATGTATAGGTTGCTGCCCAGGCATGTACCAGCATAGTTTACAGTTCTCAGATTTTACATGGGTAAATGGACAATAACACAAGTGAACTGGGGTTATGTAAACCTATAGACCCTGTACACCAGCGGTTCTCAACCTTTCTAGTGCCGTGACCCTTTAAAAAATTTCCCAAGTTGTGGCGACCCCTAACAGTAAAATTATTTTCATTGCTCCTTCATCTCTGTAATTACTGAATTACTCCATTATAAAGAAATCCTTACTGCTCCGAGGCTGGAAACCAGGCACCAGCACAGACATCTTATCTGGGTGCCTGCGCTGTCAGTCCCGGTCTCCTAGACAATTACAAGTTTTACAGATTAAAACAGAAAAAAAGTCAATTTTATGATGGTTTTAGGTGACCCCTAGCAAATCGTCATTCGACCCCCGAAGGGGTCGGGACCCACAGGTTGAGAAACGCTGCTGTACTCTTATCTCTCAATACAGAGATCATTAACAACATTAAGTAAATGCTCTCTGTGACAGAATTCTCAACCTAGAGCTAAACAGCGCTAAGTGGGGTTCTTACTCTTGTCCCAGAGAAAGTTATGAGATATAATTATTCCCTATCCTAAATATGGGTGCGGAATATCTCAAGATTATTTCTGTAGACTGGCCTTATACAAATAATATAAGGACAATAAAAAGGATTACAGAGTCTATATATATATATATATATATATATATATATATATATATGTAATCATGCAAATGTTTATTGGGTAGCTAAAAGATATCAAGTGAATAAGAAAACTTAGCGATAAGACAATAAAAACAAATTACATTACATTACAAAAATCCAACTAGCAGAGTGTGAGATAATTGTAAGCTATTGCTTGCCATAATAAAGAAATCACATACCAGTCAGCCTTCGTCAATTAGAGTGTCGAGTAACTTGATCTGTCCGCTACTGACGTATTGGGATCCTGTCACTCAATATATACCTTTTCTCTTAGCATGAGCCAAGGAGGTGAGGAACATGCATTTGGCTTGTGCATGGAAAGACCATATTTGTGGATAGATATAGCAGTTGGCTATTGGGCTTGTTGCTAGGGGTCTTAGGTAGAAGCAGCTAACGATGTACTTGTGCTTTTTAGAGGCCATGGGGTAAATAGGACTACTGTCTAACCATCTACTTCTCCTTTCTAGGAGCTACTGGGGATGTGTGGCAATTATCAGTTAGGGCAGACGGTTGTGTCACAATAGGTCTGTCCAGATAAAGTAAGAATATGTTCTAGTATTCTCTGTCATGGCTAGATAAATAAATGTATATAGTAACCCTTTGTGTGACACGTAAGAATAGCTATATGCAGAATACGGTAGGGTTATGGGTAGAAAGCATATAAATCATATATAAGTTATAGGGGGGCTAATTCCCCTACAACACTCTGAACCGGACAATTTACACAGGAGATAAAAAACAAATTTAGGCTTATATTTTAGTGAAGAAACATGAATATTTTTTACATGAGCCAGCTATACATATGTGGTATTTAATATCAACCAATTTCATTTTTTTGGTTGTAGTTTTCCGTTATATGAGACTGCAGTAAAAACAGCAACTAAAAATTGTGATTGCATTGGGAGCCAGAAGCCATGAAATGATAGTTGAAAACTGAAGGCAAATAGGTTTGGTTTTATTATTCTATAGCTGTTTTAGAAACCCTGTGTGTATGCGTGTTTGTGTCTCATAAACTGGATTTTGCTGGAACAGATATAGTAAAGAAACCCGTGTATAAGCTTATGCATTTTATAGTGGCAGCACCTCTTTTTTTTTTAGCGGGGAGGTGGGGATTTTTTTTTTGATAAATAAAGTTTTGGGGAACTTTGCCCTTACAATTCTAAGTCATCCTATAAAAGACTTAAATATGTACACCGAGGCTTCTTTCTGCTCCTGTATCCTTCTTCATCTAATCCTCCCACTAATGAGACTGATGGAAAATTGAATGTGCAGCATGATCTGTGTAGGTTGTGTGGGATTTCATCAGCTGATGTCACTAGGTGGAGGGATTGAGAGCAAACACATTTACCCGTTGCTATAGCTACCCAAGTTTACTAAACTCGTTATTATTAGTATATTTATTTGAATAAGAGATATATATGGACAAAGTAAAAATGCAGATCTGTTCTATTTTCTCTAAAATGCTGCTGCTTTTATATAAATGTTGTCTTAGAAGCACTTTTTCTTTAAAGGGATAGTAATACTTAAGTATTACTAATCCCTATAGTAAAAGTCCTTTTAAAAATAAATGTATTGCCCTCAGTGTCATCTCTCAATCCTTTATGGTTTGAGAGATGATCGCTCCTAAAGTTGCCATCTCCCTCCTCCTTCCCCGAAGTCAGCGTTGTAGCTGACTGAAAGGAAATCCGGTCTTAGATCATCAGGCGGCTCTGCAGCACAGTCGCAACAGCGTTAATAAAAAAGAAAACTTTCACTGAAACGTTCTTCTATGTGTGCTTGGTGTGCAAGCACACATTGAAGACTGTTTTAGTAAAATATATTTTTTTTAATTAACGTGATTGCGGCTCTGCTGCAGAGCCGCCTGATAATCTAAGACCGGATTTCCCTTCAGTCAGCGTTATAGGGGGAGGGAGGGGTAACTTTAGGAGCGATCATCTCTCAAACCATAAAGGCTTGAGAGATGAAACTGGGGGCAATACATGTATTTGTAAAAGGACTTTACTATAGGGATTAGTAATACTTAAGTATTACTATCCCTTTAATCATTTGAGTACAGAGGGGTACGCAACACATTGCTTTGCAATTGTTCTGGCACTCAAAGGGTTTAATCCTCTAATTATATGAAATCCTACCACTTCTATTGGGAGGCTATTCCAGGAATATACCACTCTTTCTGTGTATTATGTGTTTATTTATTACCTCTGTCTAATCCATTTCATCTCTTCAGTAGTCAAGGGATAAAATGGACCCCTAATTCCCAAAATGAAAGCAGATTAGTTTTAAAATAGGTGGCTGAAGAATATTG
Organism: Rhinophrynus dorsalis; assembly: GCA_037306005.1. NCBI lineage: Eukaryota > Metazoa > Chordata > Amphibia > Anura > Rhinophrynidae > Rhinophrynus > Rhinophrynus dorsalis. The sequence goes on along the minus strand of CM074725.1, from coordinate 142,650,566 downwards.
TGGAGGCAGCAACTAATTTAGTGAAAAAACAAATTGGCAATGATAAAAAAAGACATTCACTGATTATTCCTTTTGATTGGCTACAGGTTGGTGGCCTACATGGTAACCTATGCAGTGCATTGATAGCCCTTATATGTGTGCATGTGTGTGTATGTATATGTATTGGGAGCAAATTTGTCACCCTGGATCTGCTTGATTTGGTCCCTACTCATTTCAATTTCAGGGGCCCAAGGATAACTATTGTCTTAAATATCACAGAGCACTATAAGAAATGAACATGAAAATACTCTTAGGATTTACATTTGATAGTACCAAGTTAACACTGTCTCAGTTCAGAGTATATTAACAAGCATCTTCCCATTCTCTGAAATTCAGTCACTGGTGGGGAAACAGGCAATGAAAAATCTTTGTGCTGAAATGGATTAGCATCAGGGCGGATATAATAGGACATTTATGATGTACTGGAGTGGTCTCACAGTTTTAATTAACCGAGGTCATCTTTAGATTAAGGCTGTAGAAGACTCATTTGATGAAGCTATTGGCACTGTCTATGTATTGACTTTACGGACAGTCTGACAAAACATAAATCTGTAACCGAGCATTAATTTTCATAGTTATATTCATAAGCATTTCATTGAATGAATATGTTTTCAATACCATCGGATGCTCATTTAAACAAATGGCGTTCTGCTCCCTTTCACTTCATTACAAAATGCAATATAGCAGAACTTAAATTAGATCACTGCAAAGCATGATGGACCATACTGTTTCCTCTGGGAAAAGCTATGATGACGGCAAATTGCCAGTTCAGTTATTTGTAAATAAGCTGCAAAGAGTTACTAGAAGATGCATGAAAAACTGTTTTCAAGTTCACAGCAGAAATACAATGAAATGACATTTAAAATGCAGTCATTTTAAATATTTGATTACTTTGTATATATCTGCAGCCGCACATTAGCATTTTGTTCTTTTGTTTTTCAGTGATGCCACATGTATCTTTTTCTTTCCCTTTCAAAATTATAACCACATCTTTTCCAGAAAGACCTAGGGCCTGGGGCTACCTAATGCAAGCAGTCCAATTGTACCATTAACATTACAGAGATCAGCAGAGTATTTCACTTGTAGACACACCAGGCTGACAACAAGTTACGAGGCTTTAAACATGAGATATCTGAGTGTTGAGACACTTTTGCTAGTACCCTGCAACACCCCTGACCATATCCTTATAAAGAAAGCCCTATGCACAAAGAAAGAGAGGAGCTGTTCTTGGACAAAACAACCCTACCACTGGGGATTAAAATAAGTTCCCCAAAATGTTGGCAATTTAACCCATTGAATGGGAAAGAGAACTCCAGCGCATTGCTTTACAATGCACTGGTGACCTCTAGTATTTAGTGGGTTAACATCTGCATTGAAGTCTACGTGAATGTTCGTTTATCCCATATGGTACATTTATTGTCTCCAGAATCGCTCTTCTTTTTCTTTCTTGCTGAAAATCAACTCTACAATTCTATGTAGGGGACATTCATTATTGTCCTTTAACTCCATAAGCCACCACTGACCCTATTCTCTTCAATAATGAAGTGAGGCTTAGTTGGCAGATATTGTAGATACTTTCAAAAATTTATAATATGTAGAAACATATTGCAGTTGGTTTTATGACAGTTTAGGTGATGATCTGGGGAAAAATCTGATTGCCCTTTAGAGTCTGGAAATATTTTTTTCCCACTTTGCACCTAATGCAGTGGTTCTCAACTCCAGTCCTCGGGACCCACTAACAGGCCAGAATTTGATGATTTCCTTGTTAGAGCATGGGTGAGTTAATCAATGTGAATGAGCCTCTGATCACCACACCTGTGCTCTAGCAGAGAAATCCCTAAGTCCTGGCCTGTTAGTGGGTCCCGAGGACCGGAGTTGAGAACCAATGACCTAATGGGATATAGTTTCAATAGGATTTGATTTGCCTTTCTCTGGATTAACAGTGGAGACCTGTCGAACATTTAAGTGGATAGTCTTTTGTCAACATTAACAGTTATGTTACTGTAATAGGATGGTGATTTATATTGGGACAATTATTTTATTCACGAATGTTCCTTGTTGCTATGTTTATCACGACAGAAGGTGGCAACTAGGAGCCCTGGAAGGCATCTTTTTTACTTTTCTATTTTAATTTTCCCTTTTTTTTTTTTTTTTTTTTAGGATGGTCGATTAAGAGTTAATGACCAGCTTCTTGCAGTGAATGGAGAAAGCTTATTGGGGAAATCAAATCGGGAAGCCATGGAAACACTACGGAGGTCCATGTCCATGGAGGGGAATATACGAGGGATGATCCAACTGGTTATTCTCCGAAGGCTGGACTGGCAAACAGAGGTAAATCTTGATATTATTTATTGGTGTCTCTCTCCTCTTTAGCGTACTTTTGAAGTCATGAACATCATTACATACATGCAATAACTATTTGGTGTTTCATATCAGATCTGCCTCTTCATTATTTTGTTCCAAACTTGCCTGGCTTGCCTTTATAGAATGGTTAAAGAGAACTTGTCACCTTTCCAAATCCTCCTCTCATTAGGTGCCTCCACCTTGAAAGGATTTGTGTGTTTATTTATCCCAGTTAATTTATTCCACCTCTATGCTAGAAACTGATTGGATAGATACTGTTAATGAGACTAGAAGCTGCATAGGTAACAGGTCCATTTTAATTAAAGGAAAACTAAAATCTAATAATTTTCTCTAATTACTTTACTATGGGCAAAAAATTTAAATGGCCACTATGTTATTGTCCCTTTCTTTAAGCAATAAAATATTCATTCAGTTCTGGATATTATGTCCACAGAAGTTCACATAACTCTTGCTAGGTGGGTATAACTCTTCAAGGCAGAGCTTCTGCACCCCAAACCTCACATAGTGTAGTACTGACACTTTTGGGAGGTGTGTGTATTCTGTTCAGTTTGGGTTTCAGAACTTGAACATGTCCACATACTTGGATATGGCATACATGACTGAAGAGTCAGAGTTCATAGTGGCCATAAGAATTCACTGACCATTGCAAGCTAAGTAGGTGTTCATATTAGAAGTTTGTGTTCTTTTAATGCAGAGCTTTCCAAACTTTTCAAGCTGGTGACACACTTTTTAGACATGCATCATTTCGTGACACAGTAATTCAGTTTTGCTATCAAACCGGAGGTTAAACTAATAATCCCTTATAAGAGATACAGACACATACATAAATTGTAATAACAAGATGTATGGGGACACAACATATGTCATTAAAACCTTTCATTCATACTGCAGAAGTTATTAAACATGTTGTGTGGTTTTTCAAAGGGCGACATGAGAATGTTGTGCTACATGTAAGCGCAAGATTCTCATGTTGCATTATTAACTAACTGATGTTAGAAGTACTGTCCGTCTTTCCTGTCTCATCGGCACCACAAGGAGAAGCAGCAACCATGTGACAGGCAGCCTCAGCGCACAGGGACACTCCAGCCTGGCAGCCCAAAGAGAGGGCAGAGGTATAGAGGAGGTGGCATCTCAAAAGATTTTAACAGCCGAAGCACCAAAAGATTAGTAACAGCTGGAGTGCCTCCGTGTGCTGCATACAAAATATGTATGCAGCACACAGAGGCACTCCAGCTGTATGCAGCACACGGAGGGAATCTCGAGCTGTGTAAATGCGACCATTAAGTAGTAGTGTTTTATCTCAGCTCCCAGTGTTGCTTGTGCTTGGGTTGAATGACAATCTCGCGCTGTGTAAACGGCACCTTTGCCTGTGACACACCTACACACTGCAGTCGACACAGTAATGTGTCGCGGCACACAGTTTGGAAAGCACTGCTTTAATGCATTCTGTACCACCCTGGCACTCAAAGGGTTAACATAATTGTAAAGTAGTAGCAACTAAAGCCTGTGAAGCAGAAATGCATGTTAATAACCATAATCTTAGAGTGTAGTTAATTTGGTTCATGCAACATACAGTCAGCCTTATTTAACAAGCTGAGTATGTGCAGTTCTGGAGCAAACCACCATATCATATGATTGAATTAAAAAATTAGCAAATTCCCATTGAACCAATGAAAATGTTTATTTTGTCCCGATGGTGTAGTTTATTTGCTCCAGAATTGCACCTCTTTAGCTTGATGAATAAGGCCAAGTGAATGAGATTTTTTTGGCATCTCCATGTTTTAAAATTTACCAGTGAATGTGAGTTTTTACACTCCACATAAACAGTGTTCGCTATTAGAGCAATCACTGCTGGTGTGGGACAGGATATTCCTCATCAGCATTTGATGAATCCCAGCCATTTTTGCCATGCATAGCAATCATATCTTCATGTCATAAGAGCTAAACATAGCCACAATTCATACTCAATGGATGAAATATCATCTTTGTTTACCTAATGGCCATGAACATGCTGAACTGTTTAATGGGATTCAGCAACGGCATACACCTTCAGTCATCAAAGCTGATCTTCACTTGAGGGAGTATAATATTTCTGAGTGACATGATGGTTCAGTGTTTTAACTTCCTCCTTAGAGTTCCCAGAAAGGAGTTTATTTCCAGCAGATTACAACACCCATCATCTGAAATTATGCATTGGAGTTCATAGGGTCCTTGGTATAATGAAGGAAATGTTGTTTTGTAGGTGTAGCACCTTTAAAAACACCAGTTAAGGAATTATTTTTTTGGTTTGGTAGTCAACAAATTTCACCTTGTTGATCCATCATGCAAAAACTTCAAGAAGGGGTGGACAACGTTCAGAACTTAAAGGGATAGTAATACTTGAAATGTAAAAAAAAATATGTTGTAGGGTTTATGCCCCTGAGTAAAACAAGAGTACTCCCACTGCTGAGAGGTGTTTTATTCAAAAGTTATTAATTTTCAAAGTTGAATTTTTTAGGTGCAATATCACAGTGGCCTGAAATCGTACAGTGGCGCTGTTGCTACACGATCCTATGGACAACTCTGGTCAGGACCATAAATCTCCATAGGATGGTGTAGCAACAGCGCCACTGTACAATTTCAGGCCACTGTGATATTGCACCTAAAAAAAGAAAATTTGAAAATGAATAACTTTTGAATGAAAGACCTCTCAGCAGTGGGAGTACTCTTGTTTTACTCAGGGGGATAAACCCTACAGCATATTTTTTTTTTACATTTTAAGTATTACTATCCCTTTAATTTGTTTTTAGACAACAATCCCCATGATCCTCAGCAAATGCTTGTGGTTTTTACTCCAAAAACAGATGAAAACCACAGGTTGTACATTCCTAGATTTGTTGAAACACTGACACTGATCGGATCATTAAATTAGTATTGCAATTAACCCATCTATTTCCACTGCTTATGCCACTGAGGCAGCCTGTTCATCTTTATTGAACATTACTCTGCTTCTGAACCTGGAAACTTTGTTGGCCTATGACAGATGCAGATCTGCTCTGACATATTTAAAGATGTTTTGTGACTTGGGTACTGGTTGAATAAATGTAAATTTTGATCTTCTAGAGCCAATGCCAAGATATCATCTATAGGACCTTAACGATCTTACTGGCTTTTTTTTTTTCTTATGATAATGCTTATATTTATTTCTATATATTAAACCACGTGTGATATATGTACAATCTCTTTTTATGGTTCTATTGACAACATGAAAACCATTTTTTCTTATTTGCATTCTTAGGCTGCAGAAATGTTTATATGCTTCTGTGTTAGCTGGGTTTAAAACCACATATATTTGGTATATTTTACTAGTCGATCTTTGAAGCTGAAACCTTGTTGCATTAATACACAACGGATGTGATAGATGGGTGCGGTAAACCTATGCACACTTCATGAACCACACATAGGTCTAAGACATAAATATGAGAGAGAGATTTAATAGCACTAGATGGAATAGATCTATCCATTCATAGGGAGGAGTGATTCATCTCCCATGAGTTGCACTGATGTCTACAGTCATAAGTGAATCAGTGAGGCAGGGGACTAGAGATCATGAATAAATGTACATATCTCCATGGAGCGATGCAATGCGCATACAGCAGCCTTTTACCAGAGAGAGAAAGAAAGAGAGAAACACACACACAAACATTCTCTCACACACACTATGGGGCAATATGGCAGTCAAGGGAAAGAAATTGACTAACGTAACATTCACTCATATGAATTAATCTGTTTTCTTGACAATGCAAACTATATCAAGTGCAATTCAACACAATTAACATTTTATCACAAATCATTAAACCGGCCAACATATTTATGACGTTTTACAATCCAAACACACACACACACACACACACACACACACACACACACACACACACACACACACATCATATTATTTACAGTCAGGCTATATGATGATGCCCAACTGCATTTGTTAAGACACTACAACATTAGGGATAGTAATGTTTCACAAAAACAGCAGCTCCAGTTAATCTTCACAGTATTTAGGCCATGGAAAGTGTTATTTCAATATTGTCAGAGTTGTAGTTCAAGAGTAATTAAATGATAAAGTATCCCCCTCCTTCCCCTTTTACCTAGTGTAAGCCACCTCCCCTCAGATGTGGTATCTGGTCCTGGAACCAGACAGCTCACAGCAAGGGACAATCTTCTTACTGTGAGAATGAAAACCCTGCCCCCCCGACAGGTTTTTCCTTATGCTCACTGAAAATTGTCCATCTCTGTGACCAGGCAGCTCACAGCAAGGGACAACCTTCTTGCTGTGAGCGTAAGGAAAACCCTGCCCCCTTGACAGTTTTTTCAGGTTTTTCTTTATGCTTACTGAAGATTGTCCCTTTCTCCGGTCCACTCTTGAACTACAACTCTGACAGAATTGAAATAACACTCTCCATGGCCCAAATACTAAGAAGATTAATTGGAGCTGCTTTTATTGTGAAACATTAACTATCCCCTTATCTAGGAAGTTCATAAGCTAATGGTACCTCACAAGTATTCTGGATGACCACATTATTAGAGCTGTGAAATAGTCACAGGCAATCTTCTACAATAAAAACCGTATTCAGAAAATAATTGGGTACTTCTTACTGTTACATATAATTAGACATCCAAGCCAGAAGCACCATGACCAAGTATCTGCAGAGATCTTTGCTTAGCTTTTAACTTTTTTCTATAATCTCCAAAATCTTTTAATCTACCTTTCCCAGCCTATATACTCTGGAACACCACCTGGTGCAACAAAATGTATAGTACATGTTCACACATATTCTGCACAAGAGAGATGTGCATACTCAACAGGCAAACAGTTTGCAGATGCATAGTTTCTTTATCTACACCCATCTAATGAGATACATACATCTAAATGCTATAAACTAAGTTCTTCTCTGTGACTCTTGATTTCACAGCTATTGTGTAGATGCTGATCTGATGCATCTCCCCTGGTGAATGTAAAATGAGGCCTAGATTGAATCAAAGTTGTCTTAAAGAGAAATTAATTTTTATATTGTGTGCTGGATGTTCAATTGTAATTCCATTTGAAAATTAGACTAGGTCCCATTCCTTTCCCCCGAAATGATCTGTCTTTCTAATGCATAGCATCACTAGATGGTCTGAATATCTTTAAACAATCCATTATCTTTTTATTGGCTTAGACACTAATGGAAGCTTCCATGACAGCTATGTTTTACAAGCTGAATGCTTTAATTAGACTGGTGGCTGATCAGTTGTTGGGATATCGATTGTGACATTTATCAAAGAGCCTGGAAAGCTATTTTTTTCTGCTTTTTGTGTGTATTGTTTGTTAATTCATATATCCACACAGTACCATATTGCATTGTAGTATCTTGATGTGAATGTACAAATCTGTGCTATCTGATTCTAACTTGTAATTTCCTGACAATTTTTAAATAAAATATTAACAACTTCTTATCTATCTGACTAAAATAATTGTATTGAGAATTACCTTACACTGTCTGTATAATATGCAATTATGTGGATGGTGTTTCTTATTTATTTTCAGATGTATTGGTGTGATTCTTGATCTTGCCTATGGATTACTTAATCCTGTTTCTTTTTCACTGGCATTTCATCTTCAAGTTTAAATTCAAGTTTTAGATCAGACATAACAAAGAGAAGACAATCTTTATGTTAATACATCTTAATTCGGGAACATTGTACAAGTGATAAACTTTGTTTTCTACCTGTTACAATGCAGAAATGCTTAAAAATGAGATTCTTCATAGCTCTTCTCCCATGTTAACCTTTTGCAATATTTGTTTACTGCTTTTAATCAACATTAAAGGGATAGTAATACTTCGTTTTATCTTTATTTTATTTTGTTGGCATTAAAAAAAACGAAGAACAATATAAGTCTTATCTCTCAAACCTTTATAGTTTGAGAGATATTCACAAGCAAAGTTTTCCCTCCCGCCCTTTTTACCTAGTGTAAGCCATCTCTTCTCAGATGTGGAATCCAGTCCATAGACCAGACAGATAACAGCAGGGGACAATATTCTTCCTATGAGAACAGTAAAGGCCCCCCCCCCCCCCACCCCTTTGACAAGCTTTTCTGGGTTTTCCCTTATCTTAATTGAAGATTGTCCCTCTCTGCAATCTACCTGGGCACCTCCCTTCTGCTCTGGCTGAGCAGTGTTACATTAGTAAAAGGGGCGGGAGGTGGATACTTTGTCATTGAATTACTCTTGAACTACAACTCTGACAGAATTGAAATAACACTCTCCAAAGTCCAAATACTATGATGATTAATTAGAGCTGCTTTTATTTTGAAACATTACTATCCCTTTAAATAAATAATTTGGGATCAAGTCTAGGTGTTTCAAAAGGATGTCATGACATGTTAGCTTTGTTTAAACCATTTTAAATAGTTATTTTATGAGGCTTATGTACTAAGTAGCTAGTGTAATTTGGGGGAAGATCAACTGTACCATATATGAAAAATGAAAATTCCTAAAGTCCTTGACTATCTAGGATTCAAGCAGTCCATTTAAATCAAAAGAAACTTTTATTTGTCTCTTATGAGGCAGTTGATTTGTCCCTGAATTTACCCCTTTCATCTTAGCATATCAGCCTCTGAAATAGTTGTTCATTCATTTAGTCATTATTCCACTTGCGTTTTTTATTTCAGTCAGGGTACCCCATCTACTTGTGTCATTAAAGGGATAGTAACACTTAATTTGAAAAAAAAAAAAAAATATTTATTTTAGGGTTTATCTTTCTGAGTAAAACAAGGCTACTCCCATTGTAGAGAGGTGATTTATTCAAAAGTTATTGTAGCTCCAACTTATATTTTTTACAGGCAGTATCTCAGTGGCCTAAAACATCACAGTGGCGCTGTTACTATATTATCCTATTGAGGTTTATGGTTGACCGACCAGAGCTGTTCATATGAAGGTATAGCAACAGCTCTGCTGTAAAATTTCAGACTATTGAGCTACTGCACCTAAAGATTGTAAGTTTGAGTTGCAATAACTTTTGAATAAAATACCTTTCAGCAGTGGGGTAGCCTTGTTTTACTTAGGAAGATAAACGCTACAATATATATTTTTTTTACATATTAAGTGTCTTTGTCCCTTTAAAGCCCTGAGTTGTTCACATGTTAGGGAAAAAATTACTTGTCCACCCAATGTTAATGGTTTTCTAAAATTTAAGAATGTTTTCACCATAAAGCCTAAAAATATTTTTTGCAGTGAATAAAATATTATACAAACAAAATAAATTGTCTCTTAAAGTGGAACATTCACCTTAAATCCAATTTGCATATTTGAAAACTGCATTAAAACTGCCAAAATGTAATGTTAACCAATAGTCCAGCAGATGTATAGTTTAGTAGATATTCACACTTTTATTTCTGAAAGTGAACATTTCCTGGTACTGTACACCGCTTCATTAGCATATGAAATGTCATTGAAACCTTCATTAGCATATGATACATCACTGAAATAACTTCATTAGCATATGGAAATGTAGCTGCTACTGCATGGACACCACAATTAGCATACATTAGCATATGCAAAATGTGTGAATATCTCCTGAATTGTACATTTGCTGGCCTTTTGGCTAACCTGACTCATAGGCAGTTTTTAAAAGTGAATGATACAATTTATGTCCTATTCTGGATAAAATTAAAGTGGAACTGTCACCTATGTATAACATAGCATCAGTATTTAGGCTACATAGCAAATACTACTAAAACATTTTTCTTTTTTTTTTTTTTTTTTTTTACTTTTATTTTCTGTAAATTTAACTTAGAAAGTCTGGGCTGCAGCTACTTCTGCATAGACTGCGGTTACCTGCTCTGTAACCACAGTCTGTCGCTCTGTCTCTGCTCTCCTCCGTCCTCCGATTACGGAGGCTTCTGTCTGTAAGCTGGAACGGTCTCATTGGCAGAGATCGATATCTAGCCAATGAGACCACTCCAGCTATCAGAAGGCGCTGTCATCGGAGGAGAGAGGAGAGCAGAGGCAGAGCAGTCTATGTGGAAGTAGCTGCAGCCCAGACTTTCTAAGTTACATTTACACTAAATAAAATAAAATAAAAAAAAAAAAAAAAAATGAATAACGTTTTAGTAGTATTCGTTATGTAGCCTAAATATTGATGCTATGTTATACATATGTGACACATCCACTTTAACATCCAGATAATACTTAGTAGATAATTATTTTACAGTGAAAAAGAGTTTTGATGTGAGTAGTGTTCTACAAATATCTAAAACCTAATCTAAATTCTAACCTAAACCCTGATAGTAGCACATGCCTAGTCCCTAAATCGGACCATAACACAAATTAAACAACTAAATTGAACCATAATTCTAATCTCATGAAATTAATATTTTGTTTTGACAATGTCATCATTATCAATACACATGCAGCAGTAAATATTATATTTTGAGCTAATATTAAGTATATACTGGGGTAGTGATTAGTGTAGTGTACATTAAGGCCCACCAAGTACTTTTCCTCAGTTTGGAAGCTCTTCCTGAATGCAACATTGAACTATTACATTGGTTCGCACATCGGAGGTTGCACTCCTAATTAAGCTTCATTTTCATGTTTAAACAGTGCCATCAGAACATCTGGATAAGCACTTAGAGAACTTAAAAATACTCCAGCATGGCCCTTAATCAACTTCCAAAATACTATGAACCTAGAAATTCATAAGTCCAGAACATCAACACAGCTCAGGGCAATCATTGATGTGATATTTGATTTAACCCTTTATATGCCTGTGCATTTTATATATATATATATATATATATATATATATATATATATATATATATATATGAAAGGCAAATGGGTGTTACTGTGTTATGGAGCTAATTAATAGAAGGTTATTAGTTACCACCCTATAGATGAGTATCATGTGAGCTGTGAGGTCAGTTCATTGCCACTTTATGGTATTTAAATATTCTACTCAAGAGGTCATGAGCTATTAAAAAACAAACCATTTGTGACATTGCTTACCATGTTTTCCATGTTTTATTTTTGTTTTTGCTTTATTGAAAGCTGAATTTCAAGCTGGAAAATGCTAAACTTAGTCTCTTAATCAGTTAAAGTAAGTGTCTTCAGCAATTTTAATTATTGAAGCAGAAATTGTCCAGTCAGCCCTGAAGATGTTGAACTGTAAGAAAGTGATGGATCTAAGTGGAAAAAAATCTGTGTTTAATTTTCTACCTTGTACAGTTTTGCGGAATGTGCTAGCACTCGATAAATAAACTAATAATAATAATAATAATAACAATAAACATATTGTACAGTTATAGTTAATTCTGTATTTATGCTTGACATTATATATTCATACCGTGGTGCATTGCAGACTTGTCAATGCTTTCTAAGGTTTATTGAATAGTAGATATTACTAGCCTTTAGCAAGCAACCATGGACATCTGGCATGATTGGGAAACATTTTGTTGCCTGAGATATTTTCCTAATGCTAAGTTTAAAGGGTTAGTAATTTAAAAAGTTTTTTTTTTTGCATTTAAAAGAGCTTAAAAAGTTGAGCTAAATGCAAAAAAATGTATATCTCAAACCACTATAGTACGGTATGGTACAGGCATTTAAAGTTCAATGTCTCCTGCTGACATCTGTAAAGCTGTCAGCAGGAGATCCGTGTCAGTCGACACGGAGGCTCGGCAGCAGAGCCGCAATCACGTTATTGAGAATGAATCCCTTCATTGGAATGGTCTAAAACGTGTACCTGGTTTGCAAGCACACGTTTTAGACCAGTAGTTCTCAACCCGTGCTCTCAGTGGCTATTAACAGGCCAGGATTTGAGAATTTCCTTTCAAGAGCACAGGTGAGTTAATCAATATGACTGAGCCTCTGATCAACACACTTGTGTTCTTGCAGGGAAATGCCTATGTCCTGGCCTGTTAGTGGCCACTGAGGGCATAGGTTGAGAACCTCTTTTTTAGACCATTCCAATGAAGGGATTTGTTGTCTATAATGTGATTGTGGCTCTGCTGCACTGATCTCCTGCTGACAGCTTTACAGATGTCAGCAAGAGACATCAAACTTTAAATGACTGTATCTCTCAAACCATAGCGGTTTGAGAGAGAAGTTTTTTTGCATGTAGATCAACTTTTTAAGCTCTTATAAATGCAAAAAACTTTTTTTTTTGACATTACTAACCCTTTAACATTGAACGAATGCTAAAGGTGTCATATCTCTCATACAAGGTCAAAATCAACTTCTCAACTGAAAAATCTCCCATTACCTCTCATCTGTCTTTCACCAAACTGATGGATTTTCTTGTAAGAGACACTTAATATACTTGATTGCAAAGGGAAAAGATGATCTATATCATGTGTAAAAAGCAAATCTGTAGTTGGAAACAATAATATCTACCATCTTGAGATTGTAATTGAGAAAATCTGCACATTAAACTGCCAGCTACAAGCATTGGAATCTGGATGTTCTCCTGTGCCCTGAGGCTGCTCTAGTTTGAGAGAACATATTGAATTTAAGTCTATGAAAGTAGGAGCTCAGTTTGTGTGAGAAAATCTGTTGTACACACACACACACACACACACACACACACGGCTGTTTCCATCAAGGTAAAGACATGCATTTCTGGGCAAACTATCTTCACCATACTGAGCAAATCAAACTGAATTTCCAGCAAATGTATCTCTGTGAGATGCATAGTGGAATAGACTTGTCAGGATTTTAAACAGAACAAGGTCAACTACTAGCAAACTAGGGAGCTGTCTAGATTGGAAATGGCATTTCTGTAGGTTTGTGGTCCCGTCTGTTGATCCCTTTTTCCCATTTTCTAAAGGAAAGATACGTGTTGAAGAATATGTATTCACACGAAGATAAAGTGCCAAAAGCACGGACAACTCTTTACTATACAATGTGTAAGGCGGCCCACATCATTCAAAGAGTTAAGATAGGGCGGGTTATAACAGGGGTTGTCCTATGTAGACTAGGGTATAAGATCTGGAAGGTTCACCTGTGGTGCCAATTACCCTCACATCTGCCTTGGTTTTACATACTGTATTCCCATTTTTCACTTGTCTGGATAAACAGAAAATCATTACAAATTTCAGTTAATCTGCTGTCACAAATACAGTTTATAGATTTTTCTCTGTTGTCCAATACAGGTTACTGGTAACTTCGGGTAGGCGATCCACCCCTTTAATTGTAGGCAGGAACAATTCTAGAATTGTATGCAGGGGGTGGAGCCTACCTTCCCTCCTTGGCTGCAGCTAGCCAACCAGTTCCAGAAAGATTTGTTCCTTGGTGAAGATAACACAGGCAAGAGAACAGTTCTGCTATAGCTTTAGAAGTGTTTTTATGTTTCTGTTCGAAACGAAATAACACCATTAGGCGGATTACCATAACTAACAATGCCCTTAGATGTGGCTAGCTCAGTGACCAGATGCTTTTTGTGGACCTGAAGCCCTGGGGGGAAAATCTTGGCTACACGTTCTTTCCTCAGGAGTTGCCCGCCGAGGCTTCTTAAAACATGGTCATTTGAAGACAGAAGATGTGCAGGAAAGGTGAGCAAGCCTTTGAGTGCTGCAGGTCCACATGTCCCACAGTGCCCCTCCGCACAGGGGTTTTCATTTGGAGTTCCTTCTGCACACATCTGCACTTATTGGGTCTATCTGTATGTCTGTTGGGTGTTTGGAGCAGGTTTATATGGTACTTAACCCTTTAGCTGCTGGTTTTGCATTCAGTGCGGGGGGTTTCTAATACTTTTCCTACTGGTTCAGTGTTTTTTGGGGTATTCTAACATGTTCTAGTGATGTTTCATGTCTTTTAGTTTTACTCTTTGAATTTTGTAAAATTTGAGTTCTGGCACGCTTTACCGCATAGGCGCCATTGCGCCATTCACTGCTATGGCACTGTACATTTTGGGACATATCTCTGCAACTGTTTAACATAGCGACTTCAGAGATGTCTCATTTTATTTGTCTGCCCTTGCTGTATCATTGGGTTCATGTTTATAGTGTGTTGGGGGGCTCAGGGGGCTTCGGGAGCTGTTTGGGGTACTTTTCTGGGAAAACTACATTTTCCATGAGCTCTTGCATTGCGTGCATGTTTCTGATTGACTCCCGCTGCGGCAGCCATTCTGTGCTATTTCCAGAACTAGTATCCTACGCAGGGCTTGGACACTCCTTCTTTCCTCTGCTGATTAACCCTTTGCCTGCCAGATGAGTCTATTGTAGCAATTTCTGGGGTGAAACTTTAATCCTACACACTGTAATTGGGTGATTTCTTCTACAGTTTGACACTGTGAGAATGTCTATACCATTGGAGCTTGGGGCCAGACCTAAGACAAAGGATGCTGGGGTCTCTGTATCCCCTATTGTGCATTGCTCTTCCTGTCATTCAGGGTTACCTAGAGAATTCTCAGGTCCTTTATGCCCAGCATGTTCTGATGTCCCTGGGAGTCTTCCAGGGACCACCAGCCATGCATTAGAGCCAGTTTGGGTGCAAGAGTTCAAGGCTGCTACTAGGGACCTTAGGTCCACATTGCAACTCTTTCCATCCCAGTTACAGGGGGTCTTTCATTCTTGGCAGACCCCCTCCTTCGTCAAGTCTTCCCTGCCAAAGCCTCAGGGTGTACCTGATGTGTCAGATTCCTCTGAGGAGGAACTGTTGGTGGATTCAGATTTTGAGGAATATTCTGCGGTGGGTTCCTCTCAGTTTTTTGGGGATCCTTTTGAGGCTGATCCTGAGCCCTTGGCTGAGGGCCTGATCAGGGCTGTTTTCAATACCCTAAACATTCCCTTAGTGCAGTAAGTTCCTTCTGATGTCTTTCAGGAGCCTAAAAAGCCCTTTACTTGTTTTCCACCTGACCCCACTCTTGACCGCCTTGTGTCCGAAGAGTGGAAGTCTCAGGACAGGAAGCCTTCTGTCTCCAAGAAATTTTCTCACAAACGTGGTTTCGGAGTTCCACATCAATCAGGAGATTGTGGTGCCTTCTTTCTGCCCTGACCCCACCTCTGACCAGGAGAGGGATCTCCACTTAGACATGGTGTGTTGTCTCAAGTTTTATGTACATCGCACTAGTCTATCAGGCAATCAGACGTGTTGTTAGTTATTCCTGAGGGTCCTAGGGCAGGAAGACCTGCATCTAAGGTGACTATTGCTTCTTGGATCAAGTCCACTATTTGTAAGGCTTATGAGCTGAGGAAGAAGCCTGTCCCTTTCAGGGTCACAGCTCAATCTACACAATCTATTGGGCCTCTTGGGCTTACAAGAATCAGGCCTCTGCCGATCAGTTGTGCAAGGCTGCCCCCTGGTCGTCTGTGCACACCTTTTTGAAGCATTACCATGTTGATGTACTGGCATCAGCTGACACCAGGTTTGGGAGGAAAATCCTGGAGTCAGTCTTGCCTGTCTAGAATTTTCTTCGGATCTTGGTGCTTCCTTCACTTTTGAGCCCTGTTGGCTCTAGTTAAGTGTGCTGTGTAACAGTTGGGGTGTTGTTGCCCCTGTTCAGTGTCCGTTGACACTGCATTGTTTGTTGGGCTATTTCTGATCTGATGATTCATATCTGATCTGGTGACTTTGGGGGCCTTGCACCTGGTCCTTGCCTTACTTCCCACCTCTGGGAAACTCAATGGTTGGACATCCTAAAATTACCAGTAACCTGTATTGGATGACAGAGAAAAGAGGATTTTAGTCTTACCTGTTAAATCCTTTTCTCTTAGTCTATACAGGTTACTGTTCTCCCACCCTGTCAAGGGACCATGCTTGACTGTCTTGTGGCAGACCGTGGGGGTCCTTCTGGGTCATGCTCACAGGAGTCTTCTTTCCCTTCTCTATCTAGTCAGTAGTTAGTGTCTCAAATCTTTCTGGAGCTGGTTGGCTAGCTGCAGCCAAGGAGGGAAGGTAGGCTCCACCCCCTGCATACCATTCTAGAATTGTTCCTACCTACAATTAAAGGGTCGGATCGCCTACCCGGAGTTACCAGTAACCTGTATGGACTAAAAGAAAAGGATTTAAAAGTTAAGACTAAAATCTTCTTTTAATCCACCCACAGTCTATTTAGAATATTATTAGAATGTGCCAGCTCTGGTTTTAGCATATTCTTAATCAAACTAATGTATTAGTATATTACCTTAGGTATCAGATACCTAACACATTGCAGATCCCTGTGTTCCAGGTTTATAAATAGTTTTTCACTGAGCAGGCAGTTTTCATGCTTACTGTACATATTACCCACTGCTGATTTAACATTTAGGGAAACTTATTTGGTTTCCTATTATAATATATATATCTCCTATAAAATAATTTGCTAAGTGTGTGTTTGTCAGAAGCCGTCATGTGCAGCAGAGACAGCTGCGCGCTCTGCAGTCATGCACAGTACAGTCCGCTGGGGCTGTTAACGGAGCGGGGCTCCGAATTCAGACCGTAGTCTGTGTGCAAAGAGGACTACGGTCTGAATTCAGAGCTCCATGCTCCGTATAAGCCATGGTGAGGACGGTCTCTACTGTGCATGACTGCACCATGGCTGTTGCTGGGTGGCACTGTGGCCCATGTACACGGGCTCTTCAACTATTATATGTATGTGTGTGTGTGTGTATATATATATATATATATATATATATATATATATATATTCATGTATTATTTTCCTTTTATTATTCTCCTTTTATTAATACAGACATATATACAATATCTGTCATTTTCATATATATATATATATATATATATATATATATATATATATATAAATATATATATATATGTATAATATTCTGCTTATTTCTATTTATGTTTCCACGACTACAAGTTAATACTACTATAATCAACAATGAGGAGGTAAGCAATCGCAATTCTTGGTGATTATCAAAAGGCTGTTTATTGACTATCAACATTATGAGTTAAATGTGGCAGTGGAAAGGGGTGGTACACCAAGGTAATGAATCCAGTCAGTTTTGTGATGCTCTCTGAGTCAATATAGGAACATGTAACCTCCCTAGTATTTGTAGGGCTGCAATTGCCCTCTTGGCTGGGTGAGGATGATGTGAATTGGAACCTTCAGCAGCTGGAGTCCTGCAGGTTGTGCTCCCCTTATCATGTCTGTTGAATGATGGATCATTAATTAGATTTTGTTTTTGTTTGTTTGTGCCCTTCCCCAACTAAAAAAAAAAATGAGATGTAATTAAATATTAGCACAGGTAATGCTGAAGTAAGTCAGTTGAAGTAAACTCTATATTAACTTATTATACTGCATCAAGAAATATGCTGCAAGTTATTTATCAGCAAAAGATTAAACATTTGAAAATGTCATCTCGTTCATTCGTGCCAATACCTAATTGAAATAGAGTCATAAAATAATAATGTTCGTAAAGATGTCTTTTTTGGTCAGGTGCTTATGATCTGTAGATAGATCCTCGGTGTCAACTGATGGTTGTTTGTGCTTTACTCTAGGAACGGTCAGATTTGGGAGCTATTCCAAAAAGTACCCCAGAGAATGTTGCGGTGTCAGAGCAAAATGGTTTGCAGGAAAAGCTGAAAGGTAATTAATGAGATATTGCCAAATTTACACTTTTAATTTGGCTCCAACTTTATTAATCTGATTCTGTCTTTTAAAACACTGGGGGAGAGATGCCCTGAGTTGAAAGAGGTGATAATGTGGAGATGACTTCTCTTGTGATATTACTTCTCCAATTCCTGTGTTATTCTATAGAGCCAATACAGAAAGATCTTTCAAATGGGAGAGATCTTAGTGCATAGGATTCATAGAATAACATAGAAATTGGAGTAGTGATATCACCCGATAAGTAATCTCCACATTATCACCTCTGTATCACATCTTAGTGCATAACCTCCCCCCCCCCCCAGGGATCCCAATTTCAAAGGAAAAATGAATTAATTGTGGGACAGATCAGCTTGCACCATAGCATACAAGGTCTTAAAAGTCAACTGTGGTGCATTTGGTTTTCACAACAAAATGCATAGTTAGTGAACAGGAGAAAAAGCTAAATAAAATCAATATTTGGTGTGACCACCCAACAGCATCAATTCTTCTAGGTACACTTGCACACAGTTTGTTAAGGAACTCGGCAGGTAGGTTGTTCCAAACATCTTGGAGAACTAACCACGGTTGTTCTTTGGATTTAGGCAGCCTCAGTTGTCTCTCTCTTCGTGTAATCCCAGACAGACTCGATGATGTTGAGATCAAGGCTCTGTGGGGGCCATACCATCACTTCCAAGACTTGTTTGTTCTTCTTTACTCTGAATATAGTTCTTACTGACTTTGGCTGTTTGTTTGGGGTCATTGTCATGCTGCATAATAAATTAGGGGCCAATCAGATGCCTCCCTGATGGTATTACATGATGAATAAATCTCTGCCTGTACTTCTCAGCATTGAGAAGACCATTAATTCTGACCAAATCCCCAACTCTATTTGCAGAAATGCAGCCCCAAACTTTCAAGGAACCTCCTCCATGCTTCACTGTTGCCTGCAGACACTCATTCTTGTACCACTCTCCAGCCCTTCGTCAAACAAACTGCCTTCTGCTACAGCCAAATATTTGACATTTTGACTCGTTAGTCCAGAGGACCTGCTGCCATTTTTCTGCAACCCAGTTCCTGTGTTTTTGTGCATAGTTGAGTCGCTTGATCTTGTTTCCATGTCAGAGGTATGGTTTTTTGGCCACAAGTCTTCCATGAAGACCACTTCTGACCAGACTTCTCCAGACAGTAGAAGGGTGTACTAGAATCCCACTGTTTTCTACCAATTCTTAGCTGATAGCACTGCTGGACAGCTTCTGATTGTGAAGGTAAGAATACACAATGTGTCTGTTTCTTTGTGCTTCTTGAAAAGAACTTGGACAGCACATCTGGAAATTCCTGTCTGCCTTGAAATTTCTGCCTGGGAGTGACCTCGTGTCTTGTTGCTGTGCTCAGTCTTGCCATGGTGTATGACTTTTTGTCAGCAACCTCACCTGGTTAGCTGAGTTTGGCTGTTCTTCACCCAGTTTTATTCCTCCTACAAAATCCCTTACTTTGTGCAAGTGTACCTAGAAGAACTGATGCTGCTTTGAAGGCAAAGGATGGTCACACCAAATATTGATTTGATTTAAATTGTTTTTCTGTTCATTCACTGTACATTTTGTTAATTGATAAATATAAACTATTAATCCACAGAAGAACTGTGGTTAGTTCTCCAAGATATTTGGAACAACCTACCTGCAGAGATCCTTTACAAGCTGTATGCAAGTGTACCCAGAAGAATTGATGCTGTTTTGAAGGCAAAGCTTGGTCACATCAAATGTGATAAATCCAAATGTATTAATTAACTTTTTGGATGCACAATGGCAAGCTTCCTCAGGACAAAAGCACACTCAGGTCTTCAAAGAATGTTATAAATCAGTATTTATTACTCTACGTTTCAAGTGCACAATGGCAGTCTTCCTTAGGATCCTGTTAAACATATATATTGTAGGTCTTGTTCTCCATAACCAAATAAGTGCACTCCCACTGCTGAGAGGTGTATTATTCCAAAGTTAACTGCAGCACAGACTTGCCTCTTTTTAGGTACAATATCTCATTGGCCTGAAATTGTACAGCAGCGCTGTTGCTACACCATCCTATGGAGATTTATGATCAACTGACCAGAGCTGTCCATAGGATTGTGTATAGCAACAGCACCACTGTAAAATGTCAGGCCTTTGATATATTGCATCTAAAACAAAAAGTCAGGTTTCAGCAACATTAGCTTTTGAATACAAGACCTTTCAGCAGTGAGAGTGCACTTATTGTGCTTTGGAGGATAAGCCCTACAATATATAATTATGTGTATATAATAGTTTTAATAGCACACTAAATAATTCTTCTTGTATATAAAAACAAGTAGACTATGTTCTATAGTGAAAAGGGGAGGGGGAATTATATTTTTAGGTGTTGCATTGAAATGCAACACCTAAAATGCAACACAAGTGGTTAATGCTTTGCTGTTCGTTTACTCCATAATTGTTCCATATTTCTTTTACATGTATGAGCCATTGACTATGGATTAGGTTGTGTGGCAATGTGAAGTTATCCAGCTGCAGCTGGGCTATATTGGCTGGCAGGGAAATATGGCAACTGGAGTCCATCAACAGCTGGAAGGCCTCACCCTGCTATGAAGTGTGCAGAGACTCTTATTTGTTTAGCTAATTAAGTCAATTATCTCAAAATTCTTTCTGAATCATTTTTGCTCAATGTACTATTGTGGACATTCTGAAATTAGTTAAGTACCCTTAACCCTTTGAGGGCCACCCCTCTGGCACTCAGTGGGTTAAAGGGATAGTAATACTTCAAAATTACTAATCCCTATTTTGTAGCCCTTAAAAAAGAACAAAAATGCGCCCAGTGGCATCTCTCAAACCCTTATGGTTTGAGAGATAACCACTTACAAAGTTCATCCCTGCCTGACATTGGCGTTCTAGTTGACAGCAGGGAAATCCGCTCCTGGGACCAGCCGGCGGCTCTGCAGCAGAGCCGAGATCGAGTTAATGAGAAAGATATCCTTCACTGAAAAGGTCTTCTAATTGTGTTTGGTTTGCAAACACACATAGAAGACCTTTTAAGTGAAGGATTTATTTTTCATTAACACAATCTCGGCTCTGCTGCAGAGCCTCTGATGGTCCCGGGACTGGATTTCCCTGCTGTCAGCTACAACGCTGACGTCAGGCAGGGGCAAACTTTGTAAGCAGCTATCTCTCAAACCAGGTCATATGACAGGTTTTTTGTTTTTTTTTTTTGCTTTTTTTTTTTTTTTTTGCCTTTTTTAAATGCTTTTTCAGTCATCACAATCCAACAGGTGTTTTGAAACCTTAATACAGTGTGTCATGATCATGCTTTAACCACCATTATCAATAAATAACCATGAATGGACTATGTCAAGGCACAGGAAAGGTATAAGACAGTCAGAAGATCCATGTATCGAACTTGAAAGAATAAACCAATCTTTCAACAGGAAGGGATTAATTCAGGAAAAGGGGGTGGAGGTGTATTAAAACAAATACACAATAAAAAATGATCCCTGCTCCTTTTACCTGGGAGATGTGCAAAAAGGAGTCTAACAGCTTCATCTGGATTTTGAGGGAGAACCCAGGATCAGAAGACAAGTTTGAGTAGCAAGGTGATAGCAGTGACTCTTGATAAAGTTGATTATCTTCTTCCAGAATGAATGAATCATAGGACAGGACTACCAGATGTGGTGGTGATCACCCACAATCCCTCCAGCACAATTTAGAGGTAGAATGGAAGGATTTGTGTATCCAAGAAGAAATGTAGTACCACCTTTTCTTTGGTAGTAGCATAGATTGATGATTTAGCATTTATAGAGATATAAAGATGACATATATATTTACGTTGAAATTTGTTAATGATAAAAACAACCAGAGCAAAAATGAGTTATAGTGCATATCCATTTCCATACAACGTTCATATTATAAAGAATTGCTCAAGAGGTGTATACATCACTAATCTCAGGCAATGAGTGACCCTAACTGAGTACTGATGCAATTAGCACGGACATCTTAAAATAGTCTGTAACATACCAAAGGTGCAGATTTGTGGCAACCCAACTGGAGCATAGGGTACAAACACAAAGTTCCCAAATGCCCATTAATTTAACCCTTTGAGTTGAAGAGGGTTGAGCAATACCTTGCTTATCAATGTGCACTGCAGAACAATGTTTTGGAGATCAATCCAATGGGTTAAATCAATGAGAATGTTCATTTGTCCCATATGGTGCAGTTGGTTGCTCCAGAACTGTACTTCTCTAACTTTTTTATATAGCTCCAAGGGCGCAATGCAGAAAGCTCTGCAGTTCTGTACCGCAGGTGGGAGATAAATATCTCCTTTTATTTCAATTGGAATGTAATCCTTTGAATGTTAGAGACAGCTCTAACGCATAGCATTTAAGTGGATTTATGCCAGCTTTAACTCTTTGAGTGCCAAGCATGGAATTACTTTCTGGGTTTAAATCAATGACTGGTGAATATTTTTCCCTTTTCTGGTGCAGTGCTCCAGAATAATTTTTTACCTTCTGCATGTGCCCCAAGTGTCCAAGTCTCTGTGAAAAAAATGCTGACACATCAACTTTTTATGGCACCCAGTCTGAGAACCACTGTTTTAACACCTTGAATGCTAGAGAGATATCCAGTGCATTGAGAAGCAATGCAATGAATATCCCTTTGTCACTTAAATGGAGGTTAAACTATAGATTATCAAGATGGAAAAACAGTAGCTAGAGATCTGACTCATGATTTTATTTATTTATTCTTTAATTTTATTTCAGGCACCTCAGACTCTTGTAGTCATGTGAGGCAGAAGATTAAATAAATCAGATTGCTGGATGGAAACATAATATCACATTAAAAAAACATTGTTGCAGCTGTTCTGATAGCCTCCCCTAGTTGCATTCCCAAAACTAGCAAAAGGAAATATATAACGTTCCCTAAAAAGTGCCTCACATGCATCTTTTATCTTTTGTGGGCAAAATAGATTAAGTGAATAAATAAATAAACAGTTGTATTTTTTCTGAAGGACGGACAAGACCCTCTACATTTGTAGGTGGTTAAATAATGAGAAATTCAGTGGATCAGCTTTCCAATCTATAACAAATAATATCTTCCGGGAGGCCACCAGAGATGGCAAGAACTGGTGGATACTTCCCGTGTGTACAGGGGGGCCTAATTGGCAAGTCCATCAACTATGACCTCTGTACTTTGCCCAGTATTGTTTTGGTCACTTGCCCAACTGGACTGATTGTACCACTTCCTTCCCATGAGCCAACATCCCTTCACCTCCATCTTTGCACAACAGTTTTGCCAGCGGACCTCCATAGTCTTATGAGATGAGATGTTATTTTATAAATCAATATAAAAGTTGTGAACCATTTTGCATGCCAGTGTTGTGTACAACAGCTTGCACCTGGCACTGAAAGATTAAAGCAGTTATGGTAGAGATTTCAATTCTATTTTTTGTTTAGTTAACCTTGTAAACTCAAACTTTCTTAATGCTTTCTCAGAGGGCTGAGCTATGTGTTGAACACCCTTCTGGAACTCAAAGGGTTAACATTTAATTGATAAAAACTTGTAGTAAAGTAAATCTAACGACTTGTTTAGAAAAACGTCTGTTATACTGAGTAGTGCAGAACAATTGCGCGTTAGGTGACAATAGTCTTGGTTATTCACTGTGAGAAGAAAAAAATCTATATTTTGAATATGGTCAGGTAAGGTACAAATGAAATTATCACACATAAATGATGACTGTCCTAGAGGGATTTCTGTTACTGTTTTCAGATGAGATCAGTATTGACAGGTATGTGTTAAAGAGTGACACTTCTAGGTATTCGCTGAGGGGACTACTAAAACATCAGACCTCATGGTGAAAGGGCAGCTCTGACCAGGTTTGTGCCCCTTTGGCAGACCTGTTCCAAAAGAGCAGACCTTCTGATGAAGATGGATCTACTTTGTGACCCTCGGCCAACCTGTAAGAGAGTAGGCAAGGGATGAAAAGAGACCACAGATGCTCCTTTATTGGTTCTGAGAGAAATTTCTTTTCTGACCTGCGCAGTGCAAATCCTCATAGACTAGGTATTTTACCCATGTGGCACTGGGACCAGTAGTGTTTGGCCCACCATAGAGAGAAACTTTTTTTATGTGCTCTGAAACTCAGCATAGATGGGTTAAACCACTATAGGTCAATGGGATATTTTTTATCTCTGTCACTTTAACACCCTGTAGAATTTTTTAGTCATAGTCTAGAACTGGATGGACAGAGGTAAGAGAGTTTTACTTCACTGAGAGGTTGGTAGATAAGTGGAACAGCCTACCAGCAGAAGTGGTAGAGGTTAATATAGTGATGGAATTTAAGCATGCGTGGGACAGGCATAAGGCTGTCCCGAACATAAGACAAGACCAAGGGACAAGTAAAGACTGAGGTTTTTACAGTAGGAAAAATGGACAGATTAGATGGGTTTAATGGTTCTTATCTGCCATCAAATTCTATGTTTCACTGAATGACAGAGAGGTGCCCAACACATTGGTTTGATATGTAGTATCCCAACATCATATATATGTATGTATGTATGTATGTAAAACCGCTATGATCATTCAATGCACAAGTTACATTTCCATATGTATATTGATGACGTATTACAGGGCCGGCCTGTTGGCCATACATAAATAAAGAGTGGACTCTCCATATGGCATTTAGTTTTGTTTTACTTATTACTTTTATATGTTTTATGCACTAATTTGTTTTGCCTCTATTTTCCCTAATGTACATAGGTAAGGATTTATATACTGTGGTAGCTTGCCTTTCTCTGTCGTCCAGTATAGGTTAGCGGTAACTTTGGGAAGGTGACCACCCCTTTAAGTAGGCAAGAAAAATTCTTGAAGAGAAGTGCAAGGTGAGCCTTCCTCCTCTCCTTAGCTGGTCTCCAGCCAATCGCCATCCAGTAAGATGTTCATTGTTAAAGCAAGGCATGAGAACAGTTCTGCTATAGTTTTAGTTTTTTATTGTTTTTTCTGTTAGATATGGAATACCAGCCATTAGGTGGATTACCATTACTGACATTCCCAAGTGGATAGCTCAGTTTCCAGTGTTTGTGACCCCCATTGCACATTTCTCCTCATGTCAATTAGGGCTATCTAGAGAATTCTCAGGCAATTTATGCGCTTCATGTGCTGCTGCCTCTGCGTCTTCCCGAGGGACCTCCAGCCATGCACTAGAGCCACTGTGGATGCAAGAGTTTAAGGCCACTACTAGAGACCTACAGTCTACCTTACAACTCCTTCCATCCCAATTATAGGGGGATTTCCAGTCCTGGAAGCCCCCTACCTCTATCAGATCTTCCCTACCTAAGCCGCAGGGTGTACCTGATGTATCAGACTCCTCTGAGGAGGAACTGTTGGTGGATTTGGATGAGGGGGAATGTTCTGCGGTGGTATCCTCCCAATTCTTTGTGGACCCCTTTGAAGCTAACCCTCAGCTGAGGGCCTGATCAGGGCATTATTCACTGCATTGAACATTCCCCTGGTATCTGAGACTCCTAAGGACCCTTCTGATGTGTTTAATGAACCTAACAAGCAGTGTACCTTCTTTCCACCTAACACCACTCTTGACCACCTCGTGTTTGATGAGTGAAAGTCCCCTGACAAGGAATCTACTGTGTCTAGAAAGTTTGCTAAGCTGTATCCCTTCTCTGAAGCAGCCCTAGCTCAGTGGGCTCATCCCCCCAAGGTGGACGCCCCGTTTCTAGACTCTCTAAGTCCACTGCTCTGCCTGTGATGGACGCATCTGTCCTTAGAGATTGGATTGACAGGAAACTTCAAGCCTTCCTAAAGGCCATCTTTGCTACTGCTGGCACTTCATTGTGTTCCTCATTCGCTGCTGCTTGCGTAAACAGCTCCATTGCAGTTTGGACTGAATAACTAACTGTGGCTGTCCATCAGGGCGCTCCCAATGCTGATATGTTGCGGCTTCTGGCCAATATCTCTGTAGCTCCGCATTATGTTTCTGCTGCTATCTTTGATGCCATCTGGTTGGTGGCTAGGGTTTCTACCATGTCCATGGTAGCCAGATGGGCTGTTTGGCTCATGATCTGGTCTGCAGACACTACCTCTAAGAAAGACTTACTTTTGTTACCCTTTCAGGGAACCTCTTTGTTTGGGCTGCAGCTTAAGGACCTCATTAGTGAGGCCACAGGGGGTAAGAGTTCCTTGTTACCTTTAGTTCCTGAGAAGAAGCCTCCGGCAAAATGGAATCAGCTTTTTCGTCCCTTTCAGGCTGAGGTGTGTGTCACAAACCAGGCAGCTCCCCAGGCTCCGCGTTCCTCCTCCAAGCCCAAACAACAATGGAGGTCCAAGCCGTCCTTCCACAAGCCCAAAGCTTCCAAACCTCCTTCGGCATAACTTGCCAAACCCCGGTCCCCTCTCACCAGTGGGTGGCTGTTTGCTCCACTTCCTCAGTGTCTGGACAGATGCTATGGTGGATCCATGGGTTTTGCATGTAGTCTCAGAGGGGTACAGGATCCCTTTCACCTCTCTTCCTCTGTTCAGGTTCTTTCCTTCCCACACTCCTCAGGGAGTGCAGAAGTGCCGTCTCTTTAATGGCGTCATCCAGACCCTTTTAGACAAGGAGGTTCTGGAGCCGGTTCCCGAGCCAGATCAGGGTTTGGGTTTCTATTCCAACATGTTTGTGGTTTCCAAGAAGGACGGCTGCTGTCATCCATTTTGGACCTCGAGTCTCAGTTCCTCCGTGGTCAAGACTCATTACCACCAGGAGTCCCTACGGACAGTGATCACAGCCATGTCTCCTGGGGAATTTCTCGCTTATCTGGATCTTCAGGTTGCATACCTGCATATTGCCATTCATCCAGAGAGCCGACAGTACCTCAGGTTTGCTTGCGACCAACGGCATTTTCAGTTCTCCAGTCCTTCTGATTGCTCCGTACAGGCCTTGTCAGGCTTGGTTTCCAGAGCTTCTGGATCTCTCCTTGGCGGAGCCCTTTTAGCTTCCCCACCGTCCACATCTTCTTCTACAGGGGTACCTGTGGAAGGAGGATGGACACAGTCTGGGTTTGACAGCATGGAAATTGAATCCTCAATGCAGAAGAATAAGAAGGGTTTCTCTTTGGGTGCGGTGGCCACTATGCTTAGTGCCCGCAATCCTGTTTCCTCTAAGGTGTACCATAAACTCTGGTCCACTTTTCTCTCCCGGTGTGCTGATAGGGATATTTCCCAGGAATTTGATCTTCCTACCTTTCCTGTTCATTCTACAGGACGGGGTGGACAAGGGCCTCAGCTTGAGTTCTCTTAAGGTTCAGACTTCTGCGCTCCCTGTTTTCTTTCAGAGACACTTCGCTATCCTTCCAAATGTCAAGGATTTCTTTCAGGGCGTTGCTCATGCTCGTCCTACTTTTAGGAACCCTGCTCCTCAGTGGGATCTTAACTTGGCTTTGGGCGTCCTTCAACACCCTCCATTTGAGTCATTGGCTACTATTCCTCTATGCCTGCTGACTTGGAAGATGGCTTATCTCCTGGTGATAGTGTCTGTTCGCTGAGTTGCTGAATTGCATGCCCTGTCTTGTGAACCACCCTTTTTGGTGTTTCACAAAGACTAGGCGGTTCTTCGCACTTCTCAGGAGCTCCTCCCAAAGGTGGTCTCTGAATTCCACATTAATCAGGATCAGGAAATTGTGTTGCTCACTTTCTGTCCTGACCCTACATCTGACAAGGAAAGGGATCTTCACTTGTTGGATGTAGTGCGGTGCCTTAAGTTCTACGTGCACCGTATTGAGTTCATTTGTCAGTCTGAAGCACTTTTCTTCATTCCTGTGGGTCCCAGTGCAGGTAGACCGGCATCCAAGGTGACCATAGCTTCCTGGATTCAGTCTACTATTCGTAAAGCTTACGAATTGAGGAAGAAGCCTGTTCCATTTTGCATCAGGACCCATTCCACCAGATCTATTGGGGCATCTTGGGCTTACAAGAATCGGGCCTCAGTTGATCAGTTGTGCAAGGCAGCTACTTGGTCATCTGTGCATACCTTCTCGACACACTACCTTGTTGATGTGCTGGCATCGGCTGTTGCCAGCTTTGGGAGGAAGATCTTAGAGGCAGTCTTGCCTGTCATGATCTTCCTCGTCTCTTCAGTACTCCTTAACTGTTGAGCCCGGTTGGCTCTAGTTCTGTGTATAGTGTTACAGTTCCTGGTGTGTTATACCCCAGTTTTGTATCCGTTGACACTTTATCATTATTGTAAGGCTGCTTTATGATTTGATGGTTCATATATGCTCTGGTGACTTTGGGGGACCTGTGCCTGGTCCTTGCCTTACTTCCCACCTCTGGGAAACTCAGTGTTTGGACATCCCAAAGTTACCAGTAACCTATATTGGAAAGAGAAAAGAGGATTTTAGTCTTACCTATTAAGTCCTTTACTCTTTGTCCATATAGGGCACTGGTCTCCCACCCTGTCAAGGGACCACACTTGGTTCTCCTGTGACCGAACTTGGGAGTCCTTTCGGGTTCATGTTCACAGGAGTCTACTTTTCCCTTCTTACTACCTAGTCAATAGTGAATTTTCAAATCTTAATGGATGGGGATTGGCTGGGGATCAGCTAAGGAGAGGAGTAAGGCTCCACCCTGCACTTCTCTTCAAGAATTGTTCCTGCCTACTTAAAGGGGTGGTCGCCTTCCAAAAGTTACCAGTAACCTATATGGACTAAGAGAAAAGAATTTTACAGGTAAGACTAAAATCCTCTATTTTGTAATGTGGTGGTGGTGTTAGCTTTGACATCATGGCTCTTGAAGCCAACATTCTGAAGAAGAAAGGTTTATCTGCTGCTGTAATTTCCAATATGGTTCCGGTGAGGAATCCTGTATCTTCACAGCCTATCATAGGATCTGGTCTCTGTTTTACAAGTGATGTGCTGATCGGGACATGTCCTCTCAGTCTTTCCAGTATTCTGGCCTTTCTACAAGATGTGTCAACAAGGGTCTCAGTCTGAGTTCTATTACGTTTCAGATCTCAGCCCTCTCATTTCTTTTTTAGAAATGGATTTCTTTTCTCTCGGACATCAAGACCTTTGTTCTGGGAGTGGCTCATGCCTACCCTACCTTCAGGAATCGCACCCCGCTGTGGAACCTTAACCTGCCAGGTGTTAGGAGTTCTACAGATGCCTCCTTTTGAGCCTTTTTCATCTGTTTCTTTGCCTCTTCTGACACTTAACATGGTTATCCTTTTGGCCATTGTTTAAGTTCACTCTGTGGCCGAACTACAGTCTCTGTCTTTTAAATCTCCCCTCCTTGTTTTTCAACAGGACAAGGCAGTTCTTCACACCCCCAGAGGTTTTTTCCCCCAAGGTCATCTCCTTCATTCTTTTTGCCCTGATCCTTCTACCAAGCAAGAGCAGGAGCTTCATCTGCTGGAATTAGCATCTTGTCTTAAGTACTGTGTGTCAAGGATCAGTGTCTGGGTGTACAAATGTCCGGACCCTAATGTAGCTGGAGAGCCACAATGGGGAGCGTAGTTTGGGAACTTTGGCGGTGGCACCTATCCCTTGCTGTGGCTAAAACCCGATAAAGGTGCTAGCCACAAAGCAAGATGCCTTATCCTGGTTGAGCCAGGATCCTGACCAGGATTGGACCAGATACACACCGGTGTTGTCTCGAACAAAAGACCCAGTGAGGACCCCAGATGCAGACCTTCTAGCTCACACTCAAGCTAAAGGAACTGTCCAAGATAGCAGACTGAGACTGCTAAAGGTTTGCCAGTAGGGCAATAGGGACTAGCCCTTTAAATGTAGCAGGCTGAGATTGTTTAAGGTTCATCCTAAAACATGTAAGGAATATCTCTCACCATACAAAGGTGAAGGAGAAGGAGTTGGACAGCAATGATAAGTGTAAAGGACTTCCAACCGCTGTTTAAGCAGAATATGACCAGGATCGACAAAAACTCTAACACCAGAGATAGAGTAAAGTGGAGCACTAGCGCCACCAAGTGATCGACTAATACTAGTATGACTCCTACACCACAGGTACCCAAAAGAAAATAAAGGTCAATAAAGTCAAAGGAGGATACATATATCACCCCTGCTACCTCTGACACCTAGGCCAGGACCACAGCTGTTAGTAGAGCACCCCTGAACTCGAGATGGGACGAGATGGGACAGTTGAGGGATGTGGCAAACCTGGCTTCAACTTGCCTTGCAGTAGAAACACACTGTCCAGCTGAGTCGGCCAGGGTCCGTCTAGGCAGATGTGGAAGCCCAAATCCTATGTAACTCTAGGGGTAAATTTAGGAGAATACAATAATAGTACTTGTCACCTGGGTCAGAGGAAACATAGATATACAGGTAATCTAGTGAGTACAATAAATTCCTCCTGGACCCTGAG
The DNA here is from genome assembly GCA_037306005.1 of Rhinophrynus dorsalis. Lineage (NCBI taxonomy): Eukaryota > Metazoa > Chordata > Amphibia > Anura > Rhinophrynidae > Rhinophrynus > Rhinophrynus dorsalis. The sequence goes on along the minus strand of CM074725.1, from coordinate 142,620,228 downwards.
GCCCAAGATATGAATGTAGCAGATGGTGTGAATGGAATCAAGTAGAATAGTCAAAACAAGCCAAGGTCATCGAGAGAGAATGGGGTATAAGTGATAAGCAGAATCTGTATTCAGTGAACCTAAACCAGGGAGAAAACAACTCTGAGGACAATCCAACTACACAAGCCAAGGTCAAAGTACAAACACAGATCTATCCACAAACAAACTCGAATAATCGGGCCTGGAGGTTACAAAGGTCTGAGGCTATAAGCCCAAGCTGATCAATAGGATCTCAAAAGGAGGAGGAAGTGATGCAAGGGGAAACAGACAAAAATAGGTGCAAATGGAGAAAACAGGCACAGGCCACAAGGGTTCATCACATACAGCTTTTGAGGGAGATCAGACTTTTTGCAATTCCTGGGGGCCCCCAAGCAGGTCAGTCTGTGTTCAAAGTAAGCACTACTACTTGGATCAAGGCCACTATCCTACAGGCATATGTGCTCAGGAAGAAACCTGATACTTTGTGTCATGGCACACTTCACCAGATCTGTGGGGACCTCTTGGGCCTACAAGAATCAGGCCTCTGCTGAACAACTGTGTAAAGTGGTGACTTTTTAGTATTTCCATACTTTCAACAAACATTACCGTGTCAATGTTCTGGCCTTGGCAGAGGCCAGCTTTAGCAGCTAGGTCCTTAAAGGGATAGCAGGGCTCAAAATTTCCATATGAGTGGTGTCCATGGGCTAAGTGAGTTTGATTAATTTGCATGTAATCTTCAAAAGGAAATCTTTAAATCCCTGCCTATTAGTGGGGCATGTGTTGGGAACTACAGGCCTAGGGGCACCTGGGATATAAATTCAGCTGTCTATCACCTAAAAACAATTTTGGTAATTTGAAAAATATTTCAAAATCCCCCATATGTTGTATTGGCTAATTTTTATTTAGAAATTTATAGTAATACTTCAAAATTACTATCCCTCATGTTGTAGACACTAAAAAACTGAGTTAAATGAGACCAGCGGCATAACCGCTTTCAAAGTTCCCTCTCCCCCGACGTCCGTATTCTAGCTGACAGCAAGGGAATCCAGTCCCAGGACCAGCAGAGGCTCTGCAGCAGAGCCGTGATTGCGTTAATAAAAAATAAATCATTAACTTAAAAGGTCTTCTACGTGTGCTTGCAAACCAAGCACACACAGAAGGCCTTTTTAGTAAAGGATTTCTTTTTTATTAACGTGATCTCTGCTCTGCTGCAGAGCCACAGGCTGATCCCAGGAGAGGATTCCCCTGCTCTCAGCTAGAATACTGACGTTAGGGGAAAAGTCAAAAAGAGGGAATTTTGAAAGCGGATATCTCTGAAACCATAAAGGTTTGAGAGATGCCGCTGGTCTCATTTAACTCAGTTTTTTAGTGGCTACAAAATGGGGGATAGTAATTTTGAAGTATTGCTGTCCCTTTAAGATGGTGGTACCTGTTTATGGACTTTTTTCCTAGCTTTCTCTGTGCAGAGTTCTGAACCTTGTTGGTGTTTGTTCTCTTGTTCAGTTGTTTGTAGTGCAAGTTTGGCGTCCATTTACACCTGAGAATTATATGGTACCAGTCCTGTGGAATACTGGTCTGCAGTGAAGGTTTTCTCTTTTCCACCCTTATTTGCTATTTGTGAAACTGGGCGGCGGGGGAGGGATAAAACCGTAAGGGAAGAATGGAATCTCTACCTCAATGGCCCTGCCTTTTTTAAAGTGTCTACCCTCTGGAGGAGGTAGCTTTACCCCATGGTTCCTGTGTTCCATATGACTAAGATAAATGGATTTACTGGAAAGTTTACTACAATAATGTTTTGTTCTTAGAGCCTGTTGTGTGCAAAGTATTTCTGCCTGAATAAAATAAGCAATAACCCTTTCAGTGCCAGAGGGGTGCACAACACATTGCTTCTCAATGTGTTGCATACCCCTCTGGACTGAAAGGGTTAAAATGTAGAGAGATGTAAGAAACACTATAGTTTTTATGTATTCACAAAGTGGATCAGTTTTGGGGTAAACTAGGGGAGAACTAAAATCACCACTGATTTTAAATGTGAATTCTAGAGTGGTCTCCAGTGCATTGCTTCGTAATACATTGGTGGGTTTAAACAGTCCCACTTAAATAAATGGGAGTGCTGATAATTTATGGTTGTCCCCTATGAGGGAGTTTATTTAGCCCACAACTGGAAATGGAGCGGTGTCCATGTTGGAAATAAGTGCTCTCAGCTCTTGCTTGCAGAGTTGCTTACAGTGACATTGTCTAGGAGTGCCCATTTTCTCATAAATATCACTCAGGTTCTTTGGTATCATCGCTTGAATTGGGTACATTCAGATTCTGTGATGCATAGCTAATCAAAGTATTAGTATTTTCTCATGTTCTGCACAGCATTTTTTCTCCGTTTCAAAAGCAGAGGTCATGTTTTGAAGTCATTTTCCAGATTTCTTGAATTTACTAGAGCAACATATGTTTCAGCTAATCTTGATCATTTTCCTTCTACTTTCCCCCTTCAGTAGCTTCTCCAAGAGCAAATATGGCACAGATGGGGGTTTTAATTTTGTAATATTTGATCATATGGTGGATTCCTCCTATAAGAACAACCATAGAATCCAAGGACAATTGTACTTTGAAGCAGAATGTTCCTAAAGCATATCATTCTTCAATAAAAATAGCAAACAGAATTTAAAATGCTTTCAGAGGGGGGATTGTTCGGATGATTTATCCAGAACACACTGCAATGCGTGTAAATTGAACACAATTTAAATAAGTAGGCTTGTCACTACAAACAGTTCAGGAAGATGACATGTTGAGAAGAGAAAAGATGCACTGGTAAACCATATACAGCAAAGTGGATTGATAAATGGAGATAGGAAAGCACAAAAGCAGAACCCTGTCATAGCTTAAAGGAACACTAACTATTAAAAATGGTCTAAGGTTATACATACTTAAAGGGATAGTAATACTTAAAATGTAAAAAAAAAATGTTATAGGGGTTATCCCCCTGAGTAAAACATGAGTACTTCCACTGCTGAAAGGTGTTTCATTCAAAAGTTATTCATTTTCAAAGTTGGTTTTTTTAGGTGCAATATCACAGTGGCCTGAAATTGTACAGTGGCGCTGTTGCTACACCATCCTATGGAGATTTATGGTCCCGGGACCAGAGCTGTCCATAGGATTGTGTAGCAACAGCTCCACTGTACAATTTCAGGCCACTGTGATATTGCACCTAAAAAATTCAACTTTTGAAAATTATTAATAACTTTTGAATGAAACACCTTTCAGCAGTGGGAGTATTCTTGTTTTACTCCGGGGGATAAACCCTACAACATATTTTTTTTTTTTACATTTTAAGTATTACTATCCCTTTAAGTTCCCTGTACTTCATGCTAAGCTCTGTTAAAAAACAGTTAAAAAACAAAACAAGAAAAATCTTGATAAGTGTCACAGATGTGATCAGATGTCTGTTAATGGATACGGTATATCATTGTTTTTGAAGAACAACAGTGGGTACTAATCTCTGTACATTAACAGCACTAGATGTGCACAAAGAACCAGATTCTATTTATATATGAAAGTCTACATACTCATTAAACATGCAAGTATAGGATTAGATTTTACTGATCTAACATAACCATTCCCAACATTTTTCATAAAAAAGTGTATGGTTCCTTTAAATTATATTGTTCCTATAATACTTCCATTTTATACAAGCATTTTTATTTCAACATTGCAAAATGCACTCTTAGTTGTCTTGTAGGATATCCTGTCTGTAACCCTGGTTGTAGATCACCAAGTGGACCCTGTTCTGGGGCTTTTTTGCTACCATCTTCCTGTTGTCAATTGATCAGGCAACAGGCAATGTAATTTGCATACTTTCCAAGTGTCCCTCTTTAGGAGGAACAGTATCTCTTTCAGACCCAAGTCCCTCTTTTCCACTTCCACACCCTGGTGTCCACTTTATGAGATCAGACTGTGTGGTGTGTACATAGTGTATCACATTGCTCCACAGCAATAAAACATACATTTGTGTTAGTTTAAATGTTGGTATATGTGTTTCTAAATTATTTTATGTAAATAAAATAATTTGATCTTTTTTTAAATAATTTATTCAGTTACACAAAGAGAGGTCCATACGTCAAAAAATAACCTAAACTTTCTCAATAATGCCTCACCCACCAACCACACCCCCAGGAAAACTGCCTAAAACAAAAGTGACCCTCTTTGACCATTTTAAATGTTCTGTGGCATAATTATTATTGCAGTACTCTACTGTAATGTACATCAAAGACAGACTTCCCCCTAGCTTTTGTGGGTCCGTACAGTTCTATGCAGACCTTATACTTTAGAAGGCTCCTCTTACATGCAGAAACAGAATAAACTGGAATGTATTATAAAACATGTCCCCTTGAAAGTCACAGCACTTTATTAACACTGTAGGAAGTGGTGCTTTGTTGACTGGTATGTCTAATGATGCTCATCACACCTTAATGCTGGCACCAGGGTGATGTCATGGAACTTGGGAAATGATTCAATGCGTATAAACCTGCTTCATGAGAGTATAAGATTTACTGTTAATAAACAAAAGTATGTTTATGAGCTGTGGATTAATAAAATATCCTTCATGGGAGTGGTAGGAGATAATACAGTAAGATTATTTTAACATATCTGGAAATGATTAAAGGCTACAGTGATACTTATACATGATCATATTTTTAAGTAGATAAGAGAATAAGCCAACTAAATAGGCCAGTTCGTTCATATATGCCCTTACAGGCTATTTAAAATCTATTGATAGCTAACCAAATTTAACCATGTAAGTAGATGTGTTCTTTTGTGGAAAAATAAATAATTAAAAAGGGAAAAGTGTTTAATAAGCTCAATGTTTTGGCACCTAGGGGAGGAGCCTTTTTCAAGAACAGCTTTTCCTCACTGGTGGCCTGAAACATTGAGCTTATTAAACACATTTTTGTTTTTTCTTTATTAAGATGGTGTATCTGCATTTTTGAGTAGCCAGCCAACTAGTGTTGACATATTTAGTTTGTCATGGACATGGTTTCAAAACACTTAGAAGAGAGGGTTACCAAACTCATATGTATGTTGCTTTAACTACTGGTCGATCCTCAAGCTTCTAGTAATAACACATCACTCTGAGTGACAGTGATATCCTATATAATAATTTGCTAAGTGTGTGCTTGTCAGAAGCTGTCATGCGCAGTAGAGACGGCTGTGTGCTGCAGTCATGCACAATACAGATTGTCCGCGCCATGGCTGATAATGGAGCAGGGCTCCGAATTCAGACCGTGGTCTGAATTCGGAGAGCCCCGGTCCTCATCAGTCGCAGTTCGGGCAGTCTTTACTGTTCATGACTGCAGGTCGGCCATTGCTGGGTGGCACTGTGGCCCGTGGCCCGTGTACATGGGCTATTCAACTAGTTATCAATAAATGTTGTATGTTAGTGAGCTGTTTAAGTAGAGTGGAGATTATACTAGTAGCCACACTTTTATGAAACAACAGCTTGCTACCATTATAGCACCTTCAACAGACATCTGGTTGGCTCTGAAGGGACTAGGTTGTTGACCCAGCCATATATGAAAACTGTAACTTCTTTAATAGGGCCCAGGGCCCATAGGTCACAAACTTAGTTGGAAAATACATTTGGATAACATAAATGATGAAAGAATTGCACAACATTGATTGTGCCCACAAAACTATTTAAGAATTTCATACATTCCATTGTAAATGCAAATTAATTAAGAAGTCAGAAACAGCACATCAAGATCAGTTTTGTAAAAGTCAAAATTCTGATTCACAAAAACTGTTAAGAAATTTGTGTAGACTACACAGTGAGGTTGATGTACTAAGAATAATTGAGGTAATTTTCTGGCAAACTATCAGAAAGATCAAACCATAATTCCACAAATTTCCATTAATTTAATTGGGACTTTCTCTGTCGTCCAGTACACGTTACTGGTAACTTTGGGTAGGCTATCCGCCCCTTTAATTGTAGGCAGGAACAATTCTAGAATTGTATGCAGGGGGTAGAGCCTACCTTCCCTCCTTGGATGCAGCTAGCCAACCAGCTCCAGAAAGATTTGTTCATTGGTGAAGACCCAGCAAGAGAACAGTTCTGCTATAGTTTTAGAATTTTTTTATTTTTCTGTTAGAAATGGAATACCATCATTAGGCGGATTGCCATAACTGACAATGCCCTTAGATGTGGCTCTATGGATGCACTTTTTGAGAAACGAGCGGGAGAGCTGTATTATAGATTCCTACAAAGAGGATACCCCACTTGGATATTAGATAGAGCTTTAAAACGTGCCAGACAGCATAATAGGCATGATCTTTTGCACTACAAGTCACAGAAAGACAATGTCATTGATACTTCAGTTAAAGAGAAGGTGGCTTTGTCTTTTGAGAAGGTCATTTTTTCTACTACATAGAGTACAGAATTCAATGATATTGTCAGGGTAATTAAACGGCATTTGCCAATCTTGTATGCGGATTCAGAATTGCATAAAACTTTAGAAAATGGATTTAAATTTGTCACACAAAGCTCCAACAATCTCTTCTTGAATTTCACCTAGTTTGTTTACAACGAATACTAGAAAGTCCACTTGGATTGACATTACTGGCACTTATAAATGCGGTAGTTCGAGATGTGGTTGCTGTAAATTGATCAATATGAGTAAGACTTTCCGTTCTACTGTCACTGACAAAGTTTATTAAATGAGAGGATATACCAATTGTGTTACAAAGGGAGTTATTTATCTTATAACATGTTCTGGGTGTCACATACAATATGTGGGTAAAACTACTAGAACGATGAGAGAAAGAATGAATGAACATCAGAGTGACATAAGAAGTAAAGATTTTCGCTCTGGTGTATCCTCCCATTTCAAGGTTGGTCTGTGCAATAATGCTGGTTTTACTGTACAGGGTATTGAGCGTGTTAGCTTGGGACCGCGTGGAGGTTGCCTTGATGATAAATTATCCAGAAGAGAAGTCTTCTGGATTTTTGAGTTGGGGACTAGATATCCACGTGGTCTCACCCAGCTATATAACAAATTTATGAAGATGTATGATAACATCGATTTATTATATATAATATCTGCATTACATGCGGACTTATAATAATAAATATCATTGTCCATTTTGAACTATAATGATAGTTTTAGTTTACATTTTTCTCTGATTATTTTGTGCATATACATATTGTCACAAATCTTAAGTTTCAAAGTCCCTTTAGTATAGTTTTATACATTGGATAAATGGGGTGTAAATTACTTTACAATTATTTATGATTGGAGTTATCCCCTTAAAGGGAACATGCATTAGTAATGCATTCTCCACTGGTTTATCTTTGTTATAAGTTTAAATACAGCTCACAGGGTTAACATCTTCCCGACAAATTGGTTTTTAATTTAAATTCTATTTTTGTTTCTATTATATTATACAATGTAACAAGTTGTCCGGTTTGGGCTTTAATTGTGCTCCAGCGTTCACATTTAGTAAAGCTAATATTTGATATGAATATATCCTTTGTGATTGATCTTATGATCTTATTACTTGACCTCTTTCGGTGTCCGGGGTGTTGCCTTATGTCACGGAGAAAATTAGATCATAAGACATTAGAGTTTTGTCTCTTTTCTTTTGAATTTGAGTGATTTTATTTTGTATGTGACATGGGGGAGTACTTATTAGGGCTCTGGAGGGGTTAAAACTTCCATTTGAAATAGATATGAGATCTTTGGGTTGTATGGATTTGAATCGCAATGGGGTTGGCTTTAGATGATTGATATAGTGAATTGATTGGCTGGAACCAGTTTAAAAGTCCTAACGGACGACACCATAGTTTGAGATCATGATTAAGCGCAAACAGTGCAAAACACGTCGATCTGCAAGGTCGGGTGCAGCACGTTCTGCTGAGTATATTTGAACACCTCCCGAGTCTCTCCTCTATTTCCTCTCCCATATCGGTATGTCAAGGATTTCATTATTTTATTGTTTCACAATAAAGTTTATATTGATTTTAATAACACTTGCAAGCGGAAGTTTTTTCTATATGAGTTACATTGTGTCAAGGAGCATATGGGGAAGCTCTTGTGTCACTCTGATTAACACTGCAAAGCGTCATCTGGATTGCTACACTTTGCTTCATTGTGACTTAGCTGGATGAAGATTCATATATTGTAGAAGTGTGAGCAGCTAAAAAGAATTTGAAGCTTAGATGTGGCTAGCTCAGTGACCAGGTGCTTTTTGTGGACCTTAAGCCCTGGGGGGGGGGGAATCTTGGCTACATCTTCAGAGATGGCTCATTTTTCTTGTCTGCCCTTGCTCTATCATCCGGTTCATGTTTCCAGTGTGTTGGTGGGGCTCAGGGGGCTTTGGGCACTGTTTGTGTACTTTTACTGGTAAAACTACATTTCCACTCGCTCTTTTCTGATTGGCTCCCGCCGTGGTAACCATTTTGTGCCATTTCCAGAACTAGTATTCTGCGCAGGGCTTGGACTCTCCTTCTCTCCTCTGCTGATTAACCCTTCGCCTGCCAGATAAGTCTATTTTAGCAATTTCTGGGGTGAAACCTTAATCCTACACACTGTACTTTAGTGATTTCTATACTTTAAGGTTATTTGACACTGTGAGAATGTCTATACCATTGGAGCTTGGGGCCAGACCTAAGACTAAGGATTCTGGTGTCTCTGTATCCCCTATTGTGCATTGCCCTTCCTGTCATTCAGGGTTACCTAGAGAATTCTCAGGTCATTTATGCCCAGGATATTCTGATGTCCCTGAGAGCCTCCCAGGGACCTCCAGCCATGCATTAGAGCCAGTTTGGGTACAAGAGTTCAAGGCTGCTACCAGGGACCTTAGGTCTACATTGCAACTCTTTCCATCCCAGTTACAGGGGGTCTTCCATCCTTGGCAGACCCTCTCCTCCATCAAGTCTTCTCTGCCAAAACCTCAGGGAGTACCTGACGTATCAGATTCCTCTGAGGAGGAACCGCTGGTGGATTCAGATGTTGAGGAATGTTCTGCTGTGGGCTCCTCTCAGTTTTTTGGGGATCCTTTAGAGGCTGATCCTGAGCCCTCAGCTGAGGACCTGATCAGGGCTGTTTTGCATACCTTTAACTTTACCTTAGTTCAGAGGTTCCTTCTGATCCCTCTGATGTGTTTCAGGAGCCTAAAAAGCCCCTTATTTGCTTTCCACCTAACCCCACTCTTGACCGCCTTGTGTCTGAAGAGTGGAAATCTCCGAACAAGAAACCTTCTGTGTCCAAGAAATTTGCCAAGCATTATCCCTTCTCTGAGGCAGCTCTTGCTCAGTGGGTTCATCCTCCCAAAGTGGATGTTCCTATCGCCAGGCTATCCAAGTCTACTGCCTTGCCAGTTTCTGATGCATCCGCTCTGAAGGACTGGACTGACAAAAAACTTGGTCTCCCTTAAGTCCATCTTTGCCACTGCTGGTACCGCAATGCATCCGACATTCGCTGCAGCATGGGTGAACCGGGCCATTGCGGTCTGGACTGAACAACTCACCATAGCTGTACATCAGGGTGCTTCTACTTCGGATATGTTGCTCCTTCTTGCCAACATTTCTGAGGCACAGCACTATGTTTCTGCTGCCTTATTTGATGCCATCCGTTTAGTGGCTGGGGTTTCCACCATGTCTGTGGTTGCCAGATGGGCTCTTTGGCTCAAGATCTGGTCTGCTGACACTGCTTCCAAGAAAGCATTGCTCTCCTTACCTTTTCAAGGTACTTCTTTGTCTGGGCCAGATCTTAAAGATATGATCAGTGAGGCCACAGGGGGTAAGAGTACACTTCTACCCTTAGTCCCCAGGAAGAAAACACCACTTAAGCATAATCTGTATTTTCGTTCCTTTAAGACTGAGACACGTCCGGTGAACCAGACGGTTCCCTCAGCTTCGCGTGCCTCCTCAAAGCCCAAGCAGCAATGGAAGCCCAAGGTCTCCTCCAAGCCCAAGGCTTCCAAGCCTTCTTCGGCATGACTCACCGAACCCAGGTCCCCACTCTGCTGTGGGTGGTCGTCTGCGTCACTACCACAGCATCCGGGAGGATTCAGTGGTGGACCTGTGGGTTTTACAGGTGGTGACGGAAGGGTACAGGTTCCCTTTTGACTCTCTTCCTCCCTTTCGCTTCTTTACTTCTCACACACCTCAGGGCGCGGAGAAATGCCGGCTGTTCAACAACTCTATTCAGGCTCTTCTGGACAAGGATGTTGTAGAGCCGGTTCCAGTTCAAGACAGAGGTATAGGTTTTTACTCAAACCTCTTTGTGGTCTCCAAAAAGCATGGTGGTTGTCACCCCATTTTGGATTTGAAGGATCTCAATTTCTTTGTGATCCGGACCCATTATCACCAGGAGTCTCTACGGACGGTGATTGATGCAATGTCCCTGGGGGAATTCCTTGCATCTATGAATCTTCTGACGTGTATTTACACATCGCCATTCATCCAGGGAGCCGGCAGTATCTTTTCAGTTTTCAGCTCTTCCCTTTGGTCTGACTACAGCTCCTAAAGTTTTCAACCGTGTTCTGTGAGCCTTAGTGTCTGTCCTCCACTGGGACGGCATCAGAGTTACTCCATACATGGATGACCTGCTTCTGAAAGCCCACTCTGCGGAACTTCTTCATCATCAGGTTCAGCAATGCATTCACGCTCTCACCCATCATGGGTGGATCATCAACATGGATAAGTCAGATCTTGTCACATCCCAGCATCTGGTCTTCCTGGGCCTTCTCTTCGACACTCAGAAGAACATGATGTTTCTCACAGATGAGGTAGCTCACCAGATCGCCCACAGGGTTTCTGTGGTTTTGGCTCAAGATCCAGTTCCAGCCAAGAAGCTGTCCTCTCTAGTGGGGAAATTCATCTCCACCATAGAAGCGGTCCCGTTTGCCATGGCACACACCAGGGAACTCCAGAGGTTTGTGATCCAGGTGTGCAGGGGTCAGCCAGACCTTCTGAAGATGTCAGTGTCCCTCCCTCTTCATGTGGAACTGAGTTTGTCATGGTGGCTCGACTTCTCCAATCTGCTAAAAGGCAAGTCCTTCCTGGTATCCTTCTGGACCACGGTGATGACGGATGCCAGCCTCTGCGGCTGGGTAGTGGTCCTGGGTCACCTGAGTGCTCAGGGTCTGTGGTCTCTGGAGGAATCTCTCCTTCCCATCAACATATTGGAGCTTCGGGCAATATTTCATGCCCTTCGTCATTGGACATCTCAGCTGGAAGACTGTCCACTCTGGGTACAGTCCAACAACACCACGGCCCTGGCTTACATCAACAAGCAGGGCGGAACAAGAAGTCTCACCGCTTGATTAGAGGTCAAGGCTATTTTGTCCTAGGCTGAAGAACACGTTCCTGCCATATCCGCAGTGCACGTTCCTGGCGTAGACAATATCATGGCGGACTTCCTCAGTCGACACACAGTGGACAGCAGAGAGTGGGAACTGCACCCAGAGGTGTTCACCCTCATTGTTCAGAAGTGGGGTCTTCCTTACATTGACCTGATGGTGACAAGACACAACAGGAAGGTTCTGAGGTTTTACTCTCGGTGTAGGGACCCTCAAGCTCTGGTGGTGGATGCCATGTCCATTCCTTGGTTATTTCCTCTGGCCTACATCTTTCCTCCCCTCCCAATGTTGCACAAGGTGTTACGGAAATTGTGATTGGAACGCTGTCCAGTCATTCTGATTGCTCCATACTGGCCTCGCCAAGCTTGGTTTCCGGAGCTTCTGGATCTGTCAATGGCAGAGCCATTCCGGCTCCTTTGCCGTACAGATCTTCTTCTACAGGGTTACCTGTGAAAGGAGGATGTTAATCAGGTAACTTTGATGGCTTGGAAGTTGAATCCTCAATATTGAAGAAGAAAGGTGTTTTTTTTTTTTTGTTTTTTTTCTGTGGTGGTGGCTACTATGCTCAGTGCCTGCAAACCTGTTTCTTCCAAGATCTACCATCATGTCTGGTTGACCTTTCTATCTTGGTGTGCTGACAAGGACCTGTCTCAGGAATTTGATCTGCCTACGGTCCTGGCCTTTTTGATGGACGGTGTGGATAAGGGCCTCAGTTTGAGTTCCCTTAACGTTCAGACTTCTTCTCTCTCTTTTTTCTTTCAGAGGCGCATTGCCATCCTTCCTGATGTCAAGGTTTTCTTCTAGGGTGTTGCTCATACTCCTCCAGCCTTGAAGAATCTCGCTCCTCCGTGGTATCTTAAATTGGTTTTGGGTGTTCTTCAGCACCCTCCATTTGAGTCTTTGGCTACTATTGCTCTACGCCTGTTGACATGGAAAATGGCCTTTCTCCTGGTGATTGTGTCCATTCTCTGTGTCGTGGAGTTACATGCTCTGTCCTGTAAGCCACCCTATTGGTGTTTCACAAGGACAAGGCGGTGCTTCACACTTCTCAGGAGTTTCTCTTGAAGGTGGTTTCGGAGTTCCACATCAATCAGGAGACTGTGGTGCCTTCTTTCTGCCCTGACCCCACCTCTGACAAGGAGAGGGATCGCCACTTGTTGGATGTGGTGTATTGTCTCAAGTTTTATGTACATTGCACTGAGTCTATCATGTAATCTGATGCGCAGTTCATCATTCCTGAGGGTCCCAGGGCAGGAAGACCTGCATCCAAAGTGACTATTGCTTCTTGGATCAAGTCCACTATTCGTAAGGCTTACGAGCTGAGGAAGAAGCCTGTCTCCTTTTGGGTCACAGCTCATTCTACAAGATCTATTGGGGCTTCTTGGGCGTACAAGAATCAGGCCTCTGCTGATCAGTTGTGCAAGTCTGCCACCTGGTCCTCTGTGCATACCTTTTTGTAGCTCTATCGTGTTGATGTACTGGCATCGGCTGACACCAGGTTTGGGAGGAAAATCCTGGAGTCAGTCTTGCCTGTCTAGAATTTTCTTCGGATCTTGGTACTTTCTTCACTTTTGAGCTCTGTTGGCTCTAGTTAAGTGTGCTGTGTAACAGTTGGGGTTTTGTTACCCCTGTTCAGTGTCCGTTGACACTTCATTGTTTTATTGGGCTCTTTCTGATCTGATGGTTCATATCTGCTCTGGTGACTTTGGGGGCCTTGCGCCTGGTCCTTGCCTTACTTCACGCCTCTGGGAAACTCAATGGTTGGACATCCTAAAATTACCAGTAACCTGTATTGGATGACGGAGAAAAGAGGATTTTAGTCTTACCTGTTAAATCCTTTTCTCTTAGTCCATACAGGTCACTGGTCTGACACCCTGTCAAGGGACCATGCTTGGCTCTCCTGTGGCAGACCTTGGGGGTCCTTCGGGGTCATGCTCACAGGAGTCTTCTTTCCCTTCCACTATCTTGTCAATAGTTAGTGTCTCAAATCTTTCTGGAGCTGGTTGGCTAGCTGCAGGAGGGAAGGTAGGCTCCACCCCCTGTATACAATTCTAGAATTGTTCCTACCTACAATTAAAGGGGCGGATCGCCTACCCGGAGTTACCAGTAACCTGTATGAACTAAGAAAAAAGGATTTACCAGATAAGACTAAAATCCTCTTTTTACCCTTTAAATGCTAGCTAAAGATGTCTCCAGTGTTTTGCTAGTCACAGAAAAAGCCCCATTTAAATCAATTAGAATATCTTTCCCAGTTTGCCTCTAAATCACTCCACTTTTCTTTGTACATTAGCCTCAGTGAAAATGGGATATTGAGAAGAACTGAGGTAATTATGTGGAAAATGAACTGCACCATAAAGGGCAAATAAACAATCTCAAAGTTTTCATTGTTTTATTTATGTATTTTAACCACTTGAATGTTATAAAGGTCTACAAAGCACTGTTTTGCAGTGTTTGTTTGAGACCTCTCTATAATACAAGGGGTTAAAAGCCCATTCAAATAAATAGAAATTGTATTTGCCCCCCATGGTGAACTTGGCCTTCCCAAATAGTACTTTAGTTTTTCTTAGTACATCAGTCACATTGACCTCGAAAGGAATTTTCTCTGGATATTGTTTCCTCCCAGTGCTCAGTTCACCAGATTTTCGCAGTAGTGTTTATTTAATAGAAGAAATACATTTTCATATACAAATATTATGAAATGGTGCTTTTATGCTGGTGTAATTGTCTCAAACTTTCTTCCTCAGCAAGACGCTCCAAGAAACTATGTCTGAACTGAATTAACTCCTTTAAAAAATGACGGTTACTGGCCTCAAGAAAGTAAGGGAAAATAAGTGTTACATAAAGGACTTTGAGCAAGAGAATATATCAAAGTGTACTGGCAGGGTCAGACACAAGAGTAGGACATGAAAAAGAATAATTTCTCCAAACTGCACATGTACTGACAGTATAGCCTTGAGATACTCAATAAAAGGATTCCTGTCACATTAACCCAGGCATTACAGCTGAGGCAGTCTCACTGATATGAAGTCTCATGGTTATTTAGGATAAACTGTCTATAGGAATTGAGGAAAGGTTCCTCTGCACTCCAACAATGAGAATTTTTACCCAGTAGATGACCTCTATTTGACCTTTATTAAATCCTTCAGTATCAGAGAGGTGTGCAATGGCAATGCGTTGCACACCCACTTGGTTCTCAAGAAGTTAAATTACTGAAGGTGTTGCATAAATTAATTTTTAGTTATGGTGCCCTATATTAAAAAAAGGCAGTTTGAAAATGATATTCTAAATTGAATGTCCGTTTTAGCATAACTTATTCTTTTCTTCTTCAGATTGGAATGTCCAAAGCATAATGCCACTTTTTGAAAAACTAAAGGTATTAGGACTGTTTTGTCAGAAAGTGATAAAAAGAAACATTGTTTGAAAAAAAATGCAGGGTGTATTCACACAACTGTAATACTTATACAATACGTTTAACACAAGAGGGAGATTCACTAAGAGTTGATAAACAGTTGATTAAGTGGAGATGACTTCTCCAGTGATATAACTTATCCAGTTCCTATGTTATTCTATAGAGCCTATTCACTAAGATTTCTTCAACTTTGGATATTTTAGTGCATAGGTCATTCTAATGTGATGGTAAAAAAATTAAAAATACTTATACATTTGCTATGTGCAGGTGGTAACCGATGTTGCATATTTAGAACTGTATGAGAATTGTGTGTGATCTTGCTGACGAACAGTCTTTGCATTTCTGTTCACAGGTTCTGCAACGTTTGATGATGGGAACCCAGAGAAAGACATCCCACCTCCTATACCACCTCATCCACAGGAGCACATCATTATTGATTATTCCAAATATAGGTAAGTGAAGATGTTTTATTGGAAAGGAGAATAAGCAGCCTTTTGCTATTTAACATCCACATGAGCTAATGAAAAATATATGAACACTCACTAAATGTGATGTTCAGTAAGCTAAACAGGAGTACCTTCTGAAGTCACCCACCGGAACAGAGGGCAAATACAAATTTCCAAATTCTCATTGAATTAAATTGAACTTTTACCCCATGAATGCCAAGAGGTCCCCAGTGAATTACTTTGCAATGCATTGTAGAGCTCTCTAGTGTTCAAGCATTTATCCCTCATGGTGGAATTTGTTTGCTCCAAAATTGAATATGTTTAGCTTACTGAATGACACCTTAACCCTTTAAGAACCAAACGGACCAAGGGTACTTTTACCTTAATGAACGAGATTGACTACATTCAGGGAGCTGGCACATGCGAGCGGTCACATGTACCGGCTTGCTGAAAGAGAGGCTGAAACTGACTGCTCCAGTCTTGGAGAAGTCCGTTTTAGACTCCCGGCAAGATGATAGCGTGCCCATAGACGCTCTTTGGGCACGTTCTCTGCCTTAAGGAGTTAATGGCTTTATGCTGTCAGTTGTGTCTGTAAAATGTTATAACCGTTCCGATTGTCAGGAAGCAAGTGGCAGTGTGATTACTTCCTGAAAGTTCTAACTGACATCATGACTCAGTATTTTTTAATTCATTCTATGGAAAACTGTTTGTCAGTGACTCACCTCTCCTAGAAAATGCAGCAGCATAAGTACTTGGAATCTGACCTCTAGAGGTTGCGACTAATATATATTTAGAATAAATAAACAAACTCTAATAGCTCTGGAAATATGGATCTCTCGGCAGTGACGGTACTAATAAAAAAAAATGTTTACTGCTCATTTAAGGGAAAAAAATCCATATTGTTAAAAGGGCTTTGTAGCCCAGTAAATGTATGGCAATGCTTTGGACACTTCTCTTGCATTCAAGGGGTTGAAAATTCCATTCAAATCCATGGTAACTTTGTGTGTTTTTATATGCCCCTATAGCTCCTCTTTTGAGATACAGTTCTGGAGCATACCAGATGCTCCAAAGTGGAAAAATAAACATTTCCCAGATTCCTCTGGATTTATTTTTAACATCCCGTATAGTGCAATTGGTTTGCCCCAGCAATTCATTATACATTTCTGCATGTGAACAGTACATTAGCTCTTCTGATGGTCACATACTCTCTTGGATAGGATCTGCTGCCAGAGTCTAGTTGGCCTCACCTGACAGATACACTCATATGAGTACACACTAGTTAGATGAGTGGTGTGCAACAGGTGGCCTGGGGCTTGTATGTAGCCTTTAGAGGCTGTTCCTGCTCCTCTCAGTCTTCTCTCTTGTTCAGAATGCAAAGCAAAACATTTCCCTCTCCCAAATCATGTACATCATATTTCTGGCCCAAAAAACACTAATCCTGTTCCTTTTGCCTCAGAGTATACTTCCCTTTACACTTACATGGTCCCATTTTAACACATTAAGCACCAGAGAGATCTCTAGCTCATTGATATACAGTGTGTTTGATACCTCTCTAGCACTCAGCAGGTTAATATTACTTTTTCAGACCCTAGTTACAATTTTAAATCCTAATGTCAAGATATTTATGAGACTTTAGTGCCACAAATGAGGACATGGTGTGATATGATGGATGCATATCACCAATTTCACATGTAACTGTTTTGTACTAAAGTGATATATTAACAGTGTTTAAAGAAACAATTTTCACTTCGTACATCTCTTTTGAGATATTTGCACATATTCAGTTTTTCTTCTGACAACCTTGTGTGCTTTAATTGAAGTTCTTAACTATACTACATGACTTGTGAAATGTCTGTCATGGTGTAGCAATTTTTCTAAAATTGTTTCAAGACACACAGATGTATGCGTCTCATCTTCTCTCTCTGTGAGTTCTGTATAAATAAAATTATATTTAACAACTTAATTTGTTACCTTAGAAGTCTCCATGTGTCTGTAATAGCTAATGCATTTTCAGTAACAGAAGGGATGTAGTGATAGCTGTAGAAAAGAGAGTGATTGGAGAGGTTTAGGAAAATGTCAATATTATGAGAGGAACAATGCTTGGTTTATGTTCTTAAAAGCATCTTTAAATTCAAAATAATATTCATTATAGCTTCTTAATTACTGTGAGGGGATAAAGATCACATATTCCAGTCCTGCCATACACAAAATCTACAATTCCAATTTAGATCACTGACCCCCTTTCACATCCTGTTTCGAAGTCCCATCTATCACAAAACCCCTTATTAGTTGCACACCTAATCAACCAATGAGGTTTAAATACAATGAGCAAATGTTAGGTGCTTAATTGTAAATGAAATATAGAGAAATTCTGGGGCAAATCAAATGCAAACAAGAACAAATAAAAATATTGTTTTAATTTATTGTACATACACAGACACAATTGCAATGCCATAGGTGGCCAAGTTTCATAACAATCATATATGTAAGCTCTCACGAGCAGGATCCTCTGATCCTTCTGTTCTCCACATTTGATTTTTACTATTTAGTATCTTTGAATTTCCATTCCCTATTGTACAATGCTGTGGAATTAGTTGGCTCTATATAAATAAAGAATAATAATAATAATAATAATAATAATAATAATAATAATATGTAAAGCATGCATCAGACAAGCCGGACGCATATGTATCTCTAGGATGTGTAAGGCACAATATATTTTTAACGTTACAACAATTTACGGTTACACCAACTAGAGAAAACATATATATCAAATAGCATTATAAATTACAATTTCAAGATTTTGTGTGAGGAATCTGGTGGGATATAACCCATATACTAGTGTGTATTGAGGAATATTTTATTCACCAGTTGTTGCCAGTAGGCAAAGGAGGGAAGATCACCAGCCATCCATGCAATGCCAACACCAATGATAATCGGGGAAATTCCAGAGTTGTACCATGGTAGGATTTGTGACTCAAATATAGTCCTTGTCTACATATCCATTAGGGTTGATATTATATATAAATTATTCAAACAATAAGTACTTAAGAGGCAGGGTATGTGCAAAGGTAAGTGATCTTCTTATTCCATCATCTCAACTAAAGGGAATAATTAGAATATGGTGTTTATGTAATTAGGTGGCTCTCCAGGAGTGAGCTTGGGAGTCCCCACCCTATAAAAGTATTAGAACTTGTGTGAGCTTGGGCTTCACCGTAGGCTTAGATGTAATGTAAGAAGGTTTTACTACACCGAGAGGGTGTTAAATATGTGGAAAAGCCTACCAGCAGAAGTTTTAGAGGTTAATACTGTGAGCAAATTTAAGCATGCATGGGATAGACCTAAGGCTATCCAGAACATAAGACAAGAACAAGAACCAAGTAGGGTGTGAGGTTTTTGCTGTAGGAAAATTGACACACTAGATGAACCAAATGGTTCTTCACTGCTGTCAAATTCTATGTTTCTGTTTTGTGTGGAAGCACATCATGCCATGATCAAAAGTACTCTAGAAAGGTTTACAAAACAATTGTTTATGATCTGGGGCTCCACCTATAAACTGTCAGACAGTCTACGGACCGAGAAGGTTCAAGACCACATTTCCTTTGCCTTCATCTTACCACAAACTCTCCAAAAGCAACCCAGCACATCATCCATAAAGTTACAAAGAACCCCAGAGTAACATCCAAGGACCTGCAGGCCAATCTCTCCTTGGCTAATGTATTTGTTACTCAACTATCTGAAAAGTCTGATCAAAAATAGTGTTCATGGTAGCATAGCTAGGAGTGGGCTATTCCTTTCTGATGAGAACTTAGCTGCCTGTCTGAAGTTTTCTAAAACTCACATAGATGATTGGCTTGTCTTCTGGGACCATGTTCTCTGGACAGATGAGTCAAAGGCAGAACTTTTTTGCTTCAATGAGAAGCTTTATCTTTGGTGGAAAAGAAACACTGTTTTTGACCAGAAGAGCTTCATTCCATTTGTCAAACATGGTGATGTGAGTGTGATGGTTTGGGGCTCCTCTGGACCCAAACAGCTTATCATCCTTGACACAATGACATAACCATGAATTCTGCTGTGTATCAGAAGATTCTAGAGGAGAATGTCAGACTATCAGCCAGTGAGCTGAAACTGAACCGAAAGTGGGTCACTCAACAAAACAATGATCCTAAACATACAAGCAGTTATATAAAAGAATGGCTGTGGAAGAAGAAATTCCACATTTTGGAATAGCCCAATCAAAGTCCAGACCTAAATCACATCACAATGTTGTGGCAGGATCTGAAGCAAGCTTTCCATGCAAAAACATTCTCAATTAACAGAAGTGAAACATTTTTAGTGGGAAGAATGGGTCAGAATGTTTCAAAACTGATGAGAGACTGACCAACAGTTACAGGAATCAGCTACTTGAGTTCATTGCGCCTTCATCAAGGAGGTGCCACCACGTACAGAATCACATACTTTTCACATGCATCATATTTTGTTTGTTTAATGGGATTATATTTATCTATTATTAGGGTGTAGATTACAAACTGATAATATTATATGAAATATGTGACAGTTGTAAGGAGTTCACAAACTTTTTCTCTATATTGTAGATTGTGAAAACAAACTTTGGAAAGGAGGTAATAGGGAGATAGATGTGCAGAAATGGTGCAGGAGGATGGTAGATCCAGTAAGGTAAACAAGGGCAGGAGACAGTGGAGGAGTTGGGGGGGGGGGGCAAATGCAGTGAGGAAACTGAGTTGGGGTAGGACATATAGAAGAACAGGGGAGGATGGTTGAATAGAACTACAGAGAGGAGAAATACATTGGGGTCAGAAATCCCAGATGTGATAGAGACAGTAGGCTGAAAATTACATCAAGTTAAATGTGGGCAGGGCATTGGTGTAATTTGGGTGTGCAAACAGTGGGGGAGATGGGGAAGAGGGTGAGAGAGGGATCAGAAACAGAGTGGAGAGGAAACCAGACAGTGATGGAAACAGAAGAGGAGGCAAAAGGAGTGTAGGAAAACCAAAGCAAACCAAGATATGCATACAGTCCAACTCTTCCAGCCATCAATTCAAATTAAATGTTATTTATTGGTTAAACAATGTTAATGCTAACAGTATTGTGTATTGTTAAATGAAAGACATCATAAAAGCATATACAGTCTTTGACTCAGATCTTTTTTTTCTCTCTTTCCTGTTACTGACACACTTTTAGTTCTTTTTCTCTCCAGTATTTTCACATTGCTTTTACTCATTCTTTAAAATGTTTTTTTTTTAGATTTGTTCTATAGTTTGTGGGTGCCCTTACTAAGTTACTGGTGTCTACTAATGGTGTCATGCACTTCTGTCCACAGCACAGGAACGGAATCTCCTCAGCAGCCTGATTCTGTTAACCTAAAGGCATCAAAGAGCATGGATCTTGGTAAGTGAAGAGCTTGTGCTGATTTTAAGAGTTTGATGAGCCATCACTGATCATATGTATCTTGCGCTCACCAGATTTGCTATGTGTATAAAACCATTCTGGTCATTAAAGGGTAAAAAATGCTTGTTTCTCTACTTACTTTAACTGATGTCATCTGTGGAAAATTTTAGAGCAGTAGTTGTCAGATAAAAAGTTGACCTGTATTTGTTCCCTGAGAACGAACATTGAAAACCCATATTCTGATGAGAGTCATCCAGCAGCAGCTGAAGGGCCTCATATTGCCCAGCCCTCGTCTATGTACTTTAATGGTGGTGTAATGATGTAATGCTCTGATGGTCTCATGTAATGTCAAATAAAAAAGTGGCCTTTTGGATGTTCTGCCCAAATAATGCTAGAACCATCACTCTGAGGTAAAAGGACATACTTAAAAATGAGAAACATTTCCATGTATTCTTCCTGATAAAACATTTTATAAATAAGCAAGGAGAAGTTCAGTTAATTTTAAAGACAATTAAATCTGTCTATATGTTGTGCTAGCCATTTGTTTGTAATAGAAACAGATTTTGATAAATTAACCTGTATGTGTTGGTGGCACACTGTGGAACTTTGTTAGTTAGAATGCCTAATGAATGGTTCAACAAATGAATCTATGTAGAGCCCACACACTGAGAGCATGTGTAATTCCACAGTAAGGGATAAGGGTGTCCTCGAACAGAACTATTTTGCATACTGAGCAGTGAATTAGCATAAAGTAACATACCAGGTCATCAGAATATAAAGATTACATTGTTAAAACCATTTAATTTACAGAAAAATATCTGGTACAACATATGGGCAGATTCTATCTATCTGTAAAACAAACTAAACTTTTTCAGGGTGACAGTCCAACATTGAAAAGTGCATGTGCGTGTGTGTGAAGGTCATATCAGTCTTACCCTTTGAGTGCCAGAGAGGTATCCAACACATTGCATTGGGATATGGTGTGTTCCAATGTGGTGGATATCACTTTGAAACTCACAATGTTTTAAGAATTTTGATGGGATTGCCGGCCTGATATTTAACTGTACAAAGCATAAGAGTATATTTTGTGCAACTAAAGGGATAGTAACACTTGGTATACAGTAAAATTTATATTGTAAGTTTTATCCTCCTGAGTAGAACAAGGGTACTCCCACACTGAGAGGTGTTTTATTAAAAAGTTATAGCAGCCCAAACATGAATTTTTTAGGTACAAATATCTCAATGGGCTGAAATATTACAGTTGCACTGTTGCTACACCATCATATGGAAGAGTATGGACAGTTGACCAGAACATTCCATAAGATGATGTAGCAACAGCACCACTGTACAATTTCAGGCTATTGTGATACTGCACCTAAAAAAAATTCAAGTTTGAGCTTCTATAACTTCTTAATAAAACACCTCTCAGCAGTAGGAGTATCCTTGTCGTACTCAGGAGGATAAACCATACAATATAAATGTTACTAAATATTAAGTGTTACTATCCCTTTTAATATCCATTGATATAATAAAGTTTTCTGGGGAAGGTATACTTTTCTCTTTGAAGCAACAAAGTACATGTTCTTTTATTTGGTTATAGAATTATTGTTTCTCTTTTTTTTACCGGCCATTGCCACAGAGTACATGGAACATTTTAACAACTGTAGTTTACTCTTAATGATAATAAGTGTTATTTCTACTCTGGTAATTTGAAAGCACCCATTTATAGAAGGGATTGAGAAAAGTGAAGTCTAATTAAGGTCTGTGTTCTCACTGTACAAAGGGGGCTGTTATTAGATCAAGCCATCTATAAAAAGTAGAGACAATGACCACTAATATTTTCTCTTAGCTAGCAGTATACAGCACAAGGACCTATGTACTGTGATGAGTGAGCTACAGAACAATTTCCTCTGTTCTATTATCCAATTATGTTTATAGAAAATGTGGGAACATCTGTGTATCTTTTCTATGCATGCAGTAGGTTATTGTACATGTAAATGGCTAAAAATGAGCAGATCCATTTAGTTTAAGTATTTGTCTTCTGTTCTTGAAAACTGACCGAGGGGTTCCTAATGTCAGTTTTCAATCATCTCTATTAGGGCTGTATGAATAAAGCAGAAGAGAAGCAATCTGGAGCAAATCAACTTGTGCCATAGGGCAGGGCTCCAAATTTCCACTCGCCACTAGCCAATGGCGAGTGAAAATTTAGCCCTGGCGAGTAGAAATTCTGTCCTAGTGTATATATTTTGGCTTGCAGTGGCGAGTAACTTTTCAGGTCTGGCTAGTAGCAAAGGACTTAAAATTATAAGTTCTGCCATAGGGGACAAGTAAAACTTCACTAGATTTCCTTTGATTTAACTGGGGCTTCTAGCTCCTTGTGTGCTAGACAGGTCTCCAACACATCACTTTACAATGTGGGGTTAAAAGTTCCATTTATATTAGTGGAGATTTTCTATTATTACATGTTGTACAGTTATTTTGCTCCATTTTAACTGCGTATATGGACCTCAGTGACCTAAAACCGGAATCCCTCCAGCTGCTTTTAGGCTAGACTCGCATCACACTAGGCTGATTAGGATGAAAGTTTTAGTTCTTCAGACGCTACAGGGCTTCATGAAACTCGCCCTTGTTTTGGATGGGCAACACAATGTGTTTGATAACTCTCTGGCGCTCAAAAGGTTAAATGCCAGAGAGGTATCCAGGGCATCCGGTTGCAATACATTGTTTACTTCACTGGCACTCAAAGGATTAAAATAAGGATACCTTTCTGGCACTCAGAAGGTTAAATGCCAGATAGTTATCCAACGTGTCATGTTGCAATACATAGGACACTTCCTTGGCACGCAAAGGATTCAAATAAGGGAATGCCCCAGGCAACCTGGCACACCCTGAAGGGCACATATATATTTATTGCATAAGATGTTAAACAGCAATACATATTTATGTTGCAGTAATTGAGTGTGATGCTTTTGGTCCACCCATCCTGCCCCTTGAAAATCACCTTTTTTAATAAATATCTCTGCAGAATCAGTGTTATAAAATGTTCATTTATATATATTGTTCTATGAGAAACTGATACTGAGAGGTTTCCATAATTATTACCCCTGAATAATATTTCCCTAGTCACTGCCAAACATGCAATGTTTACTTCTTTGGCTCCATGCTGTTAACTCTTCTGGCCAATTCCATTTAAACCTTCCTCATTCCTGGAGGGATCAGCTACATATTGCTATGTATTTTTTGCCAAGCACCTCCAGCAGTGAATTGGTGAATATGTGATCGATCCCGCTGCTGCTTCGATGTCTGATGATTCAGTACCAGCTGAGCTCTCTGCAGGGGACTCTTCTTTCATTTTCAGTGCGCTACCGGGTGTGTAGAAAGCAGAGGAAAGGACCCAAAGAGCCCTAGTGGGAAGAAAATGCCTGAAATGTGTATATACTCTCCAGCAGCAGGAAGTGTTTAAGACTTTAAGAACCAGTGGGTTGGGCAGCACATTACGAAGAGCACCACTTGGTTCTTAAAGGGTTAATGGATGTTGCTCTTTTTGTACCAACTTACCAAGACAGGTGGAGTGATTCTGAAGCAAACCATCTGCACCATAGGGAAGAAATACAAATTTCCATTTATTTAAATGGAGCTTTTAAAGCTGAACTATCAACCCAAATAAAGTCCCCGCCCAAAAAAAAAAAAAAAAAATTAGTCATACAACGATAAGCTTAGAAATAGTACTGTTATAAAGCATAAGTACTGCATTATTAAAAAATCCTACTTCTGAGATTGATGGCTAAGCTTCTTGCTTTAGAGGCATCAGCGCAGACATCTTGGCTTAGAGGCCTCTGCATGCCTGTGCCATCAGTCCCTTCCTGTTACCTTAAGGTACAATAGAGGAAACTGGGACTGATGGTGCAGGCACACAGATGTCTCTAAGCCAAGATGTCTGCGCTGATGTCTGGCCATCAGTCTCAGAAGAACTAGGATTTCTTAAAGCGGTACTTATGATAGGTAACCGTACTATTTCTAAGCTTATCTCTATATGACTAATTATTGGGGGGACTTTATTTGGGATGATAGTTCTACTTTAATCCCTTGAATGCTGAAGAGGTCTTGCATTGCGTTGGAGACCTCTTTAGCATTCAAGGGCTTAAAAGCTCCATTTACGTTAATAAAAATCTGGGGAAGATGCACTAAGGTATGATATAGCTGTTATAAATTGGAGATTACTTCTCCAGTGATATCACTTCTCTAATTCCGTGTTATTCTATGCTCCATAGAATGACATAGGAGTTGGAGAACTGATATCACAGTAGAAGTCATCTCCACTTTATCACACCTTAGTACATCTCCCCTTTTGTATTTTTCCCAGTGGGGAAGATGGTTTGTTCTAGAATTGTTCCACTTTGTAAAGTCTTTATACTTTTGTGCCAGAATGTCCCTCTCCTTTTAATAATTATCTTGACTGTTCTGGCACTGAAATATTTGACCTCTTTGCTGTTGAATATAACTGTCTGGTATATATAGCAAATATTACTAAAACTGTCTTAAGTTGTTTTTTTTTGTTTGTTTTTTTAAAGCTTTATTTGTTGTAAATTTAAGTTCTAAAGTCAGTCCTGCAGCTACTTCTGCATACACTGCAGTCAGTCGCTCTCCCTCTGCTTCCCTCCCTCTAGCCAGCCTCCTCCGATGACGGAGGCTTCTGTCTGTAAGCTGGAGCGATCTTATTGGCTGGATATCGATCTCTGCCAATTAAATCTATCCAGCTTACAGGCATAAGCCTCCTTTATTGGAGGAGGCTGCACAGAGAGAGGGGAGCAGAGGCAGAGTGACGGACTGTTGTTACAGAGCAGGTAACCACAGTCTATGAGGAAGTAGGGCCAGGGCAAACTTTATAACTTAAATTTACAACAAATAAAGCTAAAAAAAAATTAAGACCGTTTTAGTATTATTCGCTACATAGCTTATTTATGCTACGTTACATTGAGGTGACACATCCACTTTAAGGTATGCCTAAGGTTGCCGTATTTTACTCTTGCTAAACCTGAACAAAAGCATCATGCTTTGTCCCAAATACAGCATGAAACTCAGCATTTTTGGTGGTCAGTTTCCAACAAATATTTCCAGTGAGGAGATTAGGACATAAATTAAAGTTTTTTTTGTTAAGCCTTTGAGTACCGGGATATGCTTGAATGCATTGAGAAGCAGTGCTTTGTGCACCCCTCTGGTACTCAAAGACTTAAGTAATGCATTGGGGACATCTCTAGCATCCAGATTTTAAAAGCCCCATTTAAATCGGCAGGCAGCTGCATGACACCAGCCAGTAGATTAGTGCTCTGGTGACTGATTTGTGCTGTAATCAATGGGAGCGAGCATAAGAGCTTGGAATTGAATCTGTTTCGGGTTCTGAAATCCTGGCAGTGTTGACAAAACTGGACTTTCCTGGTCAAAACCCGGACAGATAGCAGTCATAGGTCTCCAATTTTTATTATTTACTAGATTGTTACATTTATATTTTTAATTATTGTTTATTATGTACTTTTTAAATACGAAAATTTCTTATACTGACTCATTGTGGAGTAGTATGTACAATCACAGTAATGCACAATTTATAACAGATCCAAGGGTGATGAGTATGTGGATTGGTATATCGAGCACAAGGTGTATTTTAACTGTGAATTTTGTAAAAATCCTATATGTGGCTGAACCAGTGTCTTGTTCTATAGCCTTTTTTAAAGGTTGATAGGAAACTTGTGGTTGTCCAGATGCTCCTCAACAAGAACTCCAGTCTGTGAAATGAGGATTGTGGGAGATGTATTCTAGCAATAACTGAGGTCATATGTTTCCCATCCCTGGATTAAAAAGTTCACAAGGATACAGTTTTTATTTAATATTCTAAATCCTTATCTTTAATAAAATAATCAGAGACTTGATTATCATGTCTCTTAAATGCATTCTTCTGATCTCTGAGGTCTCTGTGGGTGCAGATATATTCATTGCTAACTCAAGGTTGGATTTACTTCTCTGGCATCCCTAGAAAGAACACAGTAGGCACCCTTAGCCCCACCTATGGCCACATACCCCAATCATCATATTACCCCCGCAGCTTAAGCAATCATGCCTTGATGGGTTAAATCTCATTATATTGTTGGGTTATCTAGGGAAAATGTTAAATTAAACCTTAACTTTTATTAAAAACAAAACCCCAAAAAACAAAGGGACAAATTCAGTTTATATGTATCCCTGCAAATCTGTACCCTCACTAGATGTTGCTGGGGCACATACCGGCTTGCTACCTCCTAAATTAATGTATAAATTCAAGCGTAAATGTGTGCATTAATACACATAATACTAGGTGATTGAGCACTGTAAACCCACTGTTTTTCCACTGGTTATGTCATGGCCCGTGATATATATTATACACTGAGAACCTGAAAAGTCAAGATTAAAAAAAAAAAAAAAAAAAAGATTTATCTCAAAGTAGACCTAAGGGGCTGTAGAATGCAGTAACTTAAATCTGTAAATATTAGTTGCTTAGAATTAAAAAAAAATAGCACTAATGGAATAACATAGTGGAGTTCTTAACCAATGAATCATGGTTTTCCCAGACACTTATTAAGGAACCTGTTATGATAATTGAAAGATATGTATGTGTACTAAGCACTCCAGATAACCATAAATGGTGTATAATGTGGGATCTTTTAATGGCTTCCTTCAGTATTTTACATCTGGCAGGTGAAAGATTCTTCGTACACAATGAGTCAATCCATGAATTTATTCTAATCTTGTGGCATCACCTGGTCTAAGCAGTACTCTCTCTGATCATACTGTCAATATGAAGCCTGCTAGAGGATGCACAGGGCCCTGCTGAAGAGAGACACTGGGTCCCATCGCTTGGTAGCACAAGCTGAAAAGTCCACCAAGAGGAAAGCAGAAGGCAGTGGGATGCTATTTCCCAAATTTTCATGAGTTTCCACAAAGCAACTTGGGATGTAGGTCAACCTAATGCATTATCAGTGCATTGTGCAGCTCATTTTCACCATTACATTTAGGGAGATTAACAATAGTACTTTAATTATGAGACTTGGGGCTGAGCACCCTAAAATAATACCTGTTAATGCCCCTGTCAGGGAGGATATAAGCTTTGTTGTCAACCCCCTATATCTTACGTGACAAAGCAGGAAGCACACCTAAATCCTTGCCTCTGGTCTTCTCATGACCTGGAGAGAGTTTGTGTCCATGACACTTGGTTCAAACTTGAAAGAAAAGTTTGCTCTGTAATTGAAAGTACCATTGTTTGACTCAGCAGAAAAAAGTCCTATAATGTAAATATTTTCTTAAAAGGATATACTGTCCCTTTAAAGGGATAGAAATGTATATGTATTATATGGTAAGACTGATTCTTCTATATACATTTGTGTAATGATGTGTAGATTTATAACCATATATAACTTTGCCATTTTCATTTTATTCTATCATAAAGGGTTCCCCTCCCACCCCTTTTACTTATGTCAAGCAGCCTCCACTTAGATCTGAAATCTTGATGACGGAGGGCAGGTTTTTCCTTATGCTGAAAGAAGATTGTCCCTTATCGCGATCTGTTCGCACCGGCTTTCTAGGGTGACTACATGTCCTGGATTTTAGAAGTTTGTCCCTTGTCCTGGGCAGCCCCCTTCTGGGACAGTACAATGTCCCGGAATGAAGTTTCCTGAACTCAGAGGTCTAAACACCAGAAGAAGAACTGCCCATAGACTACTGTCACAAAGTGATGTCTCGCAGGGCTACAGAAAAAATGGCTTCCGGACAGAGCTGTAAACACTAGAGAGAGAAATGAGACTTGATAATGACATCAATCAGGATCCGCAGAGCAATTTTGTTGTAGTGTAATGCTAATCTAAGGCTTTGGACTTGACATACATTATCTTGTAGCCCACCACAGATACTGCTTTTTGTCCCAGCAGTCAATGGGCAGTTCTCTCTCCAGTGGTTAGAACTCTGAGGTGTACTTGTCTCTCTGCAGTGTCCCTGAATTGTAGAATTGAAATGCGGTCACCCTATGGCTTGCTGATCTTATGGCAAGATTTGGGACATATGTAAAAGGTGCAGGAGGGGAATATTTTATTATAGCATAAAAGGAAAACGGCAAAGTTACGGATGGTTATAAAGCTACACATCATTATGCAAATGTATATAGAAGAATCAGTCTTACTTGAAGACCTAAACATTACTATCCCTTTAATTTCGCCATCTAAATGTATTCAAGTTGAAGCAACTTACACACACAAATATGCTTACTGCCAGGCCAGATTCAGAGAAAAATATCTAAGTGAGAAATTAGGCAATTATTCGGTTCAGGGTATAGAGCATGATTATGCTTGTTATTGCATTTTTATTTCTATTCAATAAAACACTAGCAATACTGCCATTGGCAATAACTGAATGTACTAAATATGTATGTGGATAAAAAAGGTCTACCCTAGCAGTTCTGAACAACAGAATGGGGTGTGTAATATTTGTATGATAACTCACCATTAGTAGTTTGCTACCAGCGTATATGAGGTTTCTGGGTTATTGGACCTACTTGTGGCTAAGTGCATGAATCCCTTCGCACAGGTCATTTTCTGCATTAGGACATTGGGGTAGTACTCATGCAGCTCCTCTTCAAGGTGTGTGCCAGAGAGAGAGAGTGCGTAGGATTGGTTTTGTGCATACTGACACCCACACTCATCATCGTTAAAGGGATAGTAATGTTTCATAATAAAAGCAGCTCTAATTAATCATCATAGTATTTGGACTTTGGAGAGTGTTATTTCAATTCTGTCAGAGTTGTAGTTCTAGAGTAATTCAATGACAAAGTATCCCCCTCCCGCCCCTTTTACTGATGTAACACTGCTCAGCCAGAGCAGAAGGGAGGTGCCCAGGTAAACTGCAGAGAGGGACAATCTTCAATTAAGATAAGGGAAAAACCTGCAAAAACTTGTCAAGGGGGCAGGGCTTTCATTGTTTTCATAGGAAGAAGATTGTCCCCTGCTGTTATCTGTCTGGTCTATGGACTGCATTCCACATCTGAGAAGAGATGGCTTACACTAGATAAAAGGGGTGGGAGGGGGGAAACTTTGCTTGTGAATATCTCATAAACCACAAAGGTTTGAGAGATAAGACATATCGTTCTTCATGTTTTTTTAATGCCTACAAAATAAAATAAAGATAAAACAAATTATTACTATCCCTTTAAGACTGTAAAGCTAGTAAGTTTAAAACACCTTCCATATAGCATGTGCAGGGAAACTAGCTAATTTTCTATTGTCTCCTTCTTCTTCTTAGTAAATGTCATTAGTGCAGGGTGCAGAGGTCTGGAACTTCTTGAAACAACCTTGCATTTCCCAATACCATCTCCTTTAAGCAAATGGCACATTTTCTCCATAGGTAGAATAGTTCATAGGCATTAGACTCAAGACACAAAAAATGTTTCCTGCACCTATTTTAGCATGAAATTATATTAATACACCCCCTTATTTGCTCAATCTGTGCCACCTTGCCAATAAATATTGAGTAAACAAACCCTTTCATCTGCATTCATGTGAAGGTAAACATTTTACTGTTATGGAGATCACACAATATTTATTTTGTAAGTGTAAATAAAGTGACATACTCACAGCTGTTGATATCATTATTTGGTCATCATAAATTAACTTAATGATAAACTTGTTGTGTTGTTACCCATCTCTAAGTGCAGAAAACGTACTGTAATAATATTTCTTAATTTTAACCCCTTAAGGACCAGCCACGCACGTGGCGGTCACTTAAAGACCACGGAGCTTTTTTTTTTTTTTGATCCGATTCCGGACTCCTGAACGGCGTGCAGCCTCGCGGGGAGCCCGGAATTCCATGACGTACATGTACGTCCTTTAGGGACCTCAACCTCATGACGAACATGGGTCGTTAAGGGGTTAAACTCTTATCATTTGTACACTAGGAGGTTCCATACCTTTCTTTAAAGGGATAGTAATGTTTCACAACTAAAGCAGCTCCAATGAATCTTCATAGTATTTGGGACATGGAGAGTATTATTTCATGAGTAATTGAATGATAAAATATCCCCC
Organism: Rhinophrynus dorsalis; assembly: GCA_037306005.1. Taxonomy (NCBI): domain Eukaryota; kingdom Metazoa; phylum Chordata; class Amphibia; order Anura; family Rhinophrynidae; genus Rhinophrynus; species Rhinophrynus dorsalis. The sequence continues at coordinate 142,589,500 of CM074725.1, read as the reverse complement.
TCCCGCCCCTTTTACTGATGTAACACTGCACATCTCAGAGCAGCAAGAATGGTCCGGATGCATCCCAGAGAAGGGCAATCTTCTGTGAGCATAAGGAAAAATCTTTCAAAGGGGGCAGGGCTTTCCTTAATCTCAAAGTAAGAAGAGTGTCCCTTGCTGCAAGCTGTCTGGTCAAGTGACCAGATTCCACATCTGAGGGGAGGTGGCTTACACTAATTAAAATGGGTGTGAGGGGGATACTTTAGCATTCAATTACTCTTGATCTACAACTCTGACAGTGTTGAAATAACACTCTCCATGATCCAAATACTATGAAGATTAATTGGAGCTGCATTTTTTTATGAAACATTACTATCCCTTTAAGCACCTCTTAGCTGGTATGTCATTGTTAGTAACACATGGATGGGTTCCAGTGCAGATGACAACTTATCACTGGTTTCATCTACTAATGTCCTCATAGATTTCAATGAGATAAAGCCAGTGATAGCATTTATCAGCTGCAGTGGAATAGAGCACTGTAATTACCTGTTATAACTGGCTTGTTTTTTTTTTTGTTTTTTGTTTTTGTTTTTTTTTACATTAACAGTGTCAACTCGTGCCCAAAAGGCAATATTATTATTTTTTTAAAAACTTTTACTAATGGCTCATTATGTTAAGTGATAGGTACAGCTCCACCTAGCTACCAGAATAGAAAATTGCCTTTTAATTAAGTTTGAGCTGTAATACCTTTTGAACTAAACTCTCACTCGGTGGGTGTAGTACCCTTGTATTGCTCAGTAGGGAAATCCTATAACCTATGTATTTACATAATAAAACTGTATTTATCTTTTAAAGTAGAAATTTGGGGAGAGCTGGATCAGCACATACATATAGCCAACAGGGTATTCCTTGGCATCTGCTCTGTGAAATAGTTGATTATATTAATATTTTAATTTCTGTCCTACCTAGTTAGTATGGTTTCTTCTTGGATTTAAACCTTGGGGCACCATGCATTTTTGTTCAATATAGTCTTAGATCTGTTCTAAACATATTGGAGTCTAATGCACGTGTTTCTACCACCTTTGTTGGGAGGCAATTCTGTAATTTGCCTCTTCTGAAAAGTTAGTATCGCTTACATTTCCCCTGAGCTTTACACCTATGATCTGTAATAGCTGCAGATGAGAAATACTTACATTTTATGGTTCTAGTTTACTTTATTTCTGCACCTATAATATTCACCTATTATCTTGATTTATGTTTGAAGATTGCTGCCAAAAGAGAAATTATCTCTGAAATATGAACATTTTATTTTGTCTGAAATTGATCCATAACTGGTGATTTCACTCTATGTTCTGTAAGTTATTTTTTCCCTAGGCCTGTTTAACAGCCATATATAAATAAAGTAAGCCTTAGAGTAATCTGTTTACTCGTTCAGCACTGCTGAATGCTGATTATGTATTGGAGGAAGGGCTATTGGGTAGAAAATTGACTACAGCAGGACAAGATGAGTTAAAGCTTTTTTTTTCAGATTGAAGTTGTTCACTTGACTGGAAACAACAATCTTTACCCATAGCAGAGACAGGACCAAATAAACCACCACTGATGCATTTGCTACTATTATTTCATTACTTTTAAACCTATATATGTAGAGCCAGTGCAAGCACTAGGAAAACTAGGCTGCTGCTAATGGGGGTAAAATGGGTGGGGTGGAGGGGAGATGGGCATGTTGCCATATTCTTACTTTCAAATATAATCAATGTAATTATTATTATAGTTGTTATTATTATTATTATGATTTGTATCCATACTATAGTCCTTATTTATCAAGACTGAAGACTGACAATTCTTGAGTAAACCAAAAGCACCCTGGGTTTAAAGTGAAAAGTCCCCAAATTCCCACTGACATGAATGGGGCTTGTTACCCGGTTAAAAATTCCCATTTACATACAATTTCATGTCAGTGCTTTGGTGCATAGGGTTCTTTCAGAATTGTACCTCTTTAGTTTGATGAATAAGACCTTATGTGGCTAATTTAATAAGGAGGGCTGGAAGGGACGTACCTCCTAAATTAAGAAAAGAAATAGCTTTTCTCTTTAAATGCAGCATTGGAGAACATATCACTGACATTCTTAAGTGTATATATGTATCTTTATTTATATAGGGCCATACATATACACAGCGCTTTACAGAAGTTGTAGTAGTACAATACAAAAATACAGAACTGCATTAAGAACATTAGGCTAAAGTGCGATCATTGCATTATTTGTAGGGAAAGTGAGCAAAGGGAATTGTACACTAGGAAAGGGACCCTGCCCCAAGGAGCTTGCAATCTAATTAGAATTCATGATGACATACAGAGACAGGTGAAGGATCATAAGTGCAAGTACAAGGCATAGTGAAGGAAGTGCAGAAAGATTCTGATTTGACTATCCGTGTGCACAAGGAGGATATTGTTACTGAGATGCCTCCTTGAGCAGGTGGATTTTGAGGAGATACTTCAAAGTGATTGGCAAATGGGGATAGGAAGGGCATTCCAAAGTAGAGAGGCAGCCAGTGAAAAAGATTGTAACCAAGAGATGACTCGAGTTGTGTAGGGAAAGGACAGGAAGAACCCTTGAGAAGAACATAGTTGAAGGGAAGGGGTTTAGCTGGAATAAGAGCAGAAATGTAACAAAAAGACTTACATGAGAGGAGGAGAATCTTGTAAGAAATATGATGCTTTACAGGTAGCCAATTGAGGGGTTTCAGGAGGAGATGAGAGGGAAGGTATCTGGGAGCAAATGTGGTAATTCTTGCAGCAGAATTGAGAACAGACTGAAGTGGAGAAAGATGAGAGGCAGGAAGACCAGAGAGCAGAATGTTGCAGTATTCGAGTTTTGAGTGAATGAGTGCCTGAGAGAGAGTTGTTGTGGTTGACATACAGAGGAAGGGACGTATTTAATATTTTTTAGGAAGAAGCAACCTGTTCTGGTGACAGTGTGAATATGGGGGGAGAATGATAATGAAGGATCAAGTATGACCCCAAGACAGCATGCTTTGGTTACAGAATGGATGGCAAAGTTGTCAATTGTGATGGAGAATGGAGTTGTTGGATGGGTTTTAGGAGGGAACACAACCAACTCTGTTTAGCCATGTTAAGTGAGGTCAGGGAAAGAGAGCTAGATTAGTGTGTCATCTGCATACAGATAGTAATTAAAGCCAAGAGATGAGATGAAGTCACCAAGTGAGAGGATGTAGAGGGAAAAGAGAAATGGTCCCAAGACTGATCCCTGAGGTACACCTACTGAGGTGCCGTGGGGAGATGAGAAAGCATTAGCAAAAGAAACACTGAAAGTATGTTTAGAGAGAAAGGGGAAAATCCATTCTAGAGGTGTATAAAAGATGCTAAGAGTTTGCAGTGTGTCTAGTAGGAGTGCATGGTTAACAGTGTTAAAGCCAGCAGATAGATCTAGTAGGACTATTATACTGTATTTTCCTTTGTCCATTGCTGTGTGCAGGTCATTATTGATTTTTCTTAGGGCTGTCTCTGTGGAGTAGTTGGAAGTTAAGTGGTCTCACAAACTTAAAAAATGTAGTGTTTTTTATATTTTGTAACCATTATCTGATTGTCTCCAGGGCTTCTGCATTGTTATGCTTCTCTAGTGCTACCCAGTGCTGTTTTAACAATAGGGCAAAGTATGCAGCTGCCCAAGGACCGCTGAATTTACCCCCCCCCCCCCCACACACACCAGTTAGACTTGCGCACGACAAAAATGTTCGGTAAAATTTGATTTCGGACTATTTTTTTTTCATTCGTCAACTCTGCATTTCGGATCAGACCTGTTCGACTCGGACGAAATTCAACGACAGTCCGAATTATTCGTTGAATTTAAAATACTTTAAAAAATACAATTTAAAATTAAATAAATGGAACCATTTTCAGGGTCTAAATGAAGATGGTGGAACAGGGTAAGGTGGAATTTTAGTCTTATAGTATTATGGATGAAGTAGATGAAGTATGGATGTAGCTAAATTTGAAGGAAGGCCTGTCTGCCTGCCTACACAACTGTGAGACTGGCTGATGTGTCACTCTGAAAATTATTCAAACAAATTCCTAATATTAATTTTAATGGAAATAAGGCACCCTGTCTGCCTACACAACTGTGAGACTGGCTGATGTGTCACTCTGAAAATGATTCAAATTCCTAATAATTTTAATATTTACACAGGAACAATGATGACTCTCCTTTGCGGTGGCAATAAGGTACTAGGCCTGCCTGCCTACAGAACTGTGAGACTGACTGATGTGTCACTCTGAAAATTAGTCAAACAAATTCCTAATATGAATTTTAATATTTAACACAGGAACAAAGGTGATTCTCCCTTGTGGACTCAATAAGGTTCTAGGCCTGCTTACAGAACTGTGAGAATCGCTGTGTCACTCTGAAAATTATTAAAACAGATCCCTAATATTTTTAATATTTTGCACAGGAACAAAGATGACTCTCCCTTACAGTGGCAATAAAGCACTAATGATGGCAGCCTGCCAGTGCCTAATGCTACCTGCCTGCATACACAACAACTGGACACTCTAATATCACCTGCTTCTTCTCTCTCTGAGCTCCAACAAAGCACTAACAGGAAATTCAGGCTATCTGTGTGTCTGTGTAATTAGTCCAACCCCCATCATGAAACAAAGAAGCTAATTGGAATAGAGACAAAGCAGGGAGAGTAGTGCATGAAACGGAGAAGCTAATTGGACTAGAGACATGGAGGGAAAGTAATTGCGCGTGTTGGTAGCAGTAGCTGGATTTCTGAAATTTTCGACGATATTCGGACCAGGGCTGGTCAGATTTTTTTTTTTTTTGCAAACAACCTTTGCCTTTCAGATGGCACACATGTCGCTGCATGACCCTTTTTTCGTTGAATTCCGAATGTCGATGAACCAAATCGCGCAAGCCTACCACCAGTCTAAGCCTTGCTTATGCCCCTTTTTATTCAAAGTGGACCTATCACCTTGATTTTTACTTTTATGTTTTTTTCTTTTTTCTTCATTCAAAGCTGCCTATGTGTCAGGCTAACAAATAGTCCACCAGATATATAGTTTAGGAAATATTCACACTTTTGTTTCTGGGAAAAGTGAAAGTTTTGTGGTAAAGCACAGTGCTTAATTATCATATGAAAACCATCATTAGCATATGAAGTGTCACTGAAAAGGTTTCATTAGCATATGTACCCTACAGGTACCACAGTTAGCATACGATACCAAAGATGTATATCTCCTTAACTGTACATTTGCTGGTCTGTTGGCTAATGTGACACAATTAAGTTTTTATATGCAAACCTAAATCAAGGTGATGGATCCACTTTAAAGGTATAGTAATGCTTGTTTATATCATATTTTAATATTGTAGACATAAAAATATTAGTACAAAGAGCTTTGTCCCATCTCTCAAACCTTTATAGTTTGAGAGATCGAAGCATCTAAAGTCTCCCCCTCCTGGCCCTTTCATAGACGTCAAGGCTCTAGATGAGAAAAGCAGATTGTGGTTTCCTGAAATAGTGTGATATAGCAATAAATACTTAACTAGAACGGTCTACAAAGTGTGCTTGCAAACCAGGCACACTTTGTAGAACATTCCAATTAAGTATTTATTTCTATACCGCTATTTTGGCTCTGCTGAAAACCTGAAGGACTGTCCTGGGACCAGAATCTGCTTCTCTCAGCTAGAGGGCAGACTTCTGTGAAACAGCAGGGAGGGAGGAACCTTAGATGCTTCGATCTCTCAAACTATAAAGGTTTGAGAGATGGGACATAGCTCTTTTTACTAATTTTTTTATGTCTACAACACTAAAATGTGTTATAAGCAAGCATTACTATTCCTTTAAACTGATGGAAATTTGAAGGAAGAGCATAAACTTAAACTACTGGGTGAAGTGAAATTTTGAGAAAAGACTGCCCAGGTCAGTGAATTATTTTTCTGATATTTTCCCCTTTACCAGCTGGTTATGTGAGAATAATTGTAAAGTAGTGGTTTAAAGCAATTAGTAATATATCAAAGTAAACATAGCTCCGACTAATCGTCGTAGATTTTTGTGCATGTAGAGTTGTATTTCAGTTGTGTCCAAGTTGTAGTTTATGAGTAATTGAATTATAAAGGATCCTAGTCCCTTAACTATATAACGCTGCCTCTACAAGCTGGGCCGATCCTTTATAATTCAATTACTCTTGAACTTCAAGTCAGATACTATTGAAACACTGTTCTACATGAAAATAAATCAGAGTTCTGTTTATTTTGATATATTATTATCCCTTTAAATAGTTCTTAAATGTGTCAAGTTTTGCTTCAGGCCAATCAGAAAATGTGGAGCGTGCTCCATTTAATTCTATGAAGTTTTTATTTTCTTTGAACCCTACTGAAGTTAATATCCCTGAGTAGGGCAGATTGACTCTTCCTGTACATTTTATTGCTGTTCTGGTGAAGTTCATGCTAACTGGAGAACTTCAAGTAAGTTTTTTGTTTATTACAGTTTACATGGGTGAGGTGTTTTTCTGTTGTACACTGTCCAGTCATTAAAGGGAATTAGGTATCATCAATGAGTGATGTTCCCTAAAAATTGATTCTCCAAGCAAGGAAGAGAGACAGCAACAGTATGGTAGACAGTGTGAAACAGGTGAAACGCATAGAAAACATGTGAAATACACTACACAGAAATAATGCATCAGAATGAGAGAATCCTTTCAATCAGCTGGAGACAAAGGTGGCATAGTTAGATAAGTATCTGGAAGACAGAGATAGAGAGTGAACCGGTGGAGACATGAATGGAGGGTGAAGGCACAACGAGAAAGAATAGAAACATAGGGACTTGCATATAAAAGCAAACTGCAGCTACTTTGCAAGAAACCATCTGTGTCATGGGTGCTTCCGTGGTAGAATTATAGTCTGCCACACTGTAGGCCTGGCTTCAATTCCTGGCCAGTGTGTTTTACCTCAAAACCCCCCAAAAAGTGTGTTACAAACCTTACTGTTCTGCGCTATGCTGACAAAACCATCAGAGGAAAGGGACTTGTGTTTTATTATTTCAGATGACTTCAAAGTTGGCAAGTGATGCAGTAAAGCAGTGAGAAAAACAAATCAGGTTCTTGGCAGTATAGGAAAAGGCATAAGCAGCAGGAAGAGAGAGGTGCTGATTCCATTCAATAGATTACCGGTGAGACCTCCCCTGGAGTATTGTGTACTGGTTCTGGAGACTATGGGCTCAAATTAAAGGCAGGCGTTAGTGGGTTTTTTTGTTTTTTTTACTAACGGGTGCGTTAATATGTTGTAAGCCATTTGTAGGTCCGTCTTAAGAACAGCTAACGGCAATTTGATAATCCTTACGACTGATAGACTTACGTGCATTGAGACGCATGGAATAAGATTTCCCAGAGCCATTCAAAGGAGCGAGGAACTGCTAACGCCAGAAAAAAAGATACATTTAACGGCTAAAAGTTAAGACCCAGTTTTGTTAGCCGTTAGACACATAACAGTCAAAAAGATAACCTGTTAAAGACAAACCGCATACCGCACAAGCATGCAAATGGAAAAATTAACCCATGCAATGCCAGATTAACACAAAAAACATGCCCATGCACCACAAATCACTGTCTCACACAACACAACAACCAAGCAACACCACAGGGACAAGACCTTCCAATAAAGCACCAACACAACAGGGCACAGAACAATGGGGGTTATCACACAACATGGACACCTGTCAATACAAAACAAGCTAACCTGTACGATATCACCAGATGATCCAAACACAACCTGCACCCCACAACTTCACACCCACAACTAACAGAGACACAGACACAGTGTACCGACCCAGCTTGGCTGACGTTCCTGCTCCCGTGTACTGACCCGGCCTGGCTGACGTTCCTGTTCCTGTGTACCGACCCGGCTTGATTGACATTCCTGCTTCTTCAGCTAGTTGTCGCCTCGGCAACATTCTTACTCTGCAGGCGATCGGGTTGCACTTGCTTACTAGCACTTGAGTCAGTTCCGTTTCTGCTCCTGAAGTTTGCTAGCGTGTGCCTCCGTTACTGCTCTGGCAGTGTGCCTTTGGCCTAGTCCTCCGTTACCGATCATACCGGTTGCAAGTGTCTGCCTCCGTGATTGCTCCGGTAGTCGCCATTGGCTTGTCCTCCGCTACTGCTCCTGCTGGTTGCTAGTGTGTGCCTCCGTTACTGCTCCTGCAGTGTGCCTTTGGCCTAGTCCTCCGTTACTGCTCATACAGGTTGCAAGTGTCTGACTCTGTTATTGCTCAGGTAGTCACCATTGGCTTGTCCTCCGTTACTGCTCCTGCAGGTTGCCAGTGTCTGCCTCCGTTACTGCTCCGGCAGTGTGCCTTGGGCTTAGTCCTCCATTACTGCTCATACTGGTTGCAAGAGTCTGCCTCCGTTATTGCTCCGTTAGTGTGCTATTGGCTTGTCCTCTGTTTACTGCTCCTGCCGGTTGCAAGTGTCTGCCTCCGTTACTGCTCTGGCAGTGCTCATTACTCTATATCTGTTATACTCTGGCAGTTCACGTTGTTCTGCTAACCTTGGGAGACCTGAAGCTCTCTATAAAGTGCTATCTCAGTACCTTCACAAATGGGACTGTTTTACACTCATTGAACTTTAACTCCTGCAGCACCAGAGTCCTGGGAAATTTACTCTTATTGCCTGACCTGTGTCAGTATATACTGCTTGTACCTTTATTTTGTACTGGACCTGTGTGGGCAATTGTATGTTTAACCTGTCGTGTGTCTGTATTATACTGCCTGTATACTACAGGACCTGTGATGGTTGTTATTGTATTGTGAATTCAATAAAACTGTGTTTTTATCCTAAACCATTGTGTCTGTGAGTCGAACAAACTGTTACAACACCTTTACATTGGTCATCACTCAACACATCACCACACTTAGACAAAGCCCTACCACATACTTAAAGGGACAGCTCATCACACTCACTTGTGACTTGTTTTCCACTCAGGGAGAGAGAGAGAGAGAGCGAGTAAGCAAAAAGTATGTTCTCCTACATATTGATGCGAGGACTGAGGAGAAGGCTTGCAAGGGTGAGAGTTAGGGAACAACAGCAGCCCCCAGGCACACCTGATCAACAGCCTTCACCTGTTGCAAGTGAGGAGGCTCTGGCTCAAGAGCCACATAGGAGCCCATCCCCACCTGGAGGACAGCACCTGCCTGCAGATGCACAGCTGCAGCAGCAGGATGCTCCCCAGCTGCCGCAGGGACCCCTGGAGCAGCATAGGATGTATAGACGACCACCAAGGCCCAGGGTATACTGCCCAAGGGTCACTCTCCTTGGAATGACCGATGAAAAGGTGATTGATCGCTACAGGTTGAGGCCGCACAGCATCATTGCCCTGTATGAGGTCATCAAGGATCAGGTGGATCCGATTTACATCTACAACCATGCCCTATCTGGCCTGCAAAAACTACACTTCATGGCATGTAGCGCCTTCCAGTCGACAGAAGGTTACTCATTTGACATGTCACAGGCCACATTCTCCAGGGTGCCAGCCCTCAAAAGTAAGGCCAGTACCTATATACATTTCCCCACCACTGACATGGAGTCGATACATTTGAAGCAGGGCCTATACGCAAGGGAAGGCATGGCCAGGGTCATGGGTGCAATAGATTGCACCCATGTCCGTATCAAAGCTCCAGCAAGTGACGCACATATCTACATCAACAGAAAGAACTTCCACTCCATGAACGTGCAGATGGTGTGTTTGACAGCAACTTGAGGATCATGAATGTCTGTGCAAAATATCCCAGGAGCTGTCATGATTCAGATATACTCAGAAATTCATCTGTACACAGAGACTTCGGAAATGGAACCTATACAGGGGGATGGCTACTGGGTGAGTTAACAATACCAAATCACACCACATCCACACGCGCACACACAACACTGCTCAGCATGCTCTTCACTCACAGCTAGCACGTCCACCTCATTCACACATGTGCTTCCTGCCTAACCATGTCACTCACTGTCCACAGGTGATTCGGGCTATGGCTGCAGATCGTGGCTAATTACCCCTGTGGCGAATCCCCAAACCGATGCCCAGGAGTGATACAACCAGGCTCATAGCAGAACAAGGAATGCCACTGAGCGAACTTTCGGGCTCCTAAAATCCCGCTTCAGGTGTTTGGATCACTCGGGGGGAGCATTGCAGTATGCACCAGGAAAAGTCTGCAACATCGTTATGGCACATGCTATATTACACAACATCGAAATGGACACCAGACTTGTTGATGATGTCCAGCCCCCACCCATACCCGATGACCCTATGGACATTGTTGAGGGTGAAGAAGGCCTAAGAGGGATGCGGATAAGAGACACATTGATCAGGGAACACTTCAGCTGTGAGTATAATACATGTATGCACACAATCCATGCATACACACTCGCCACAACACACATGTTCTGTTTTACTCCATAGGTTCAGTGGCACAGCTCTGACACTGACTGCAGTATGGACCACCAACATCAACCATTCCCTGGATGAGTCATATTGGGGCTAGGGATTCCAGTGATATCTGACACCCTGTCGTCCATGTTGATACTGCTACCTCAAGAATATCATGCATGCCCCTCTGGAAACCAAGGTACAACACTGTAACCATGTTCAGCATATCCCAGGGCTCCATAGGCACCAACTAAAGTGTTTTGCTATGATCAGAGCCATAGCAACCATGCTACCCCTGTAGCGAGAGAGTCTCATCCAATGCAATGCATCGGAAAACACTCTGTCACATCAGGGGTTAAGGGGACATTCGAGTGAACATGGGACCTGTAGTTTGCTAGAGCTGAAAAAAGCACCAGAGGGATGGATCTACAGTGGTAGTGTGTTATACAACATAGAGGCCATGAAATGTGGATCATATCTCCAGGGATACCATGCTTACCTGTGTGTATGCAGTGATATGTGCCCATGACTACACATGTCTACAAATATGTCCTAATAACTCCATGAAACAAATATATTTGGGCTGCCACTGTCACTGTGGATGGCCTGGCTGACTGTCTGGTCACCCTTTGTGACCTTGGGGTTGCTTCAGGGGTCGCACTGGAGGGAGAGGTGGCTGCAGTAGAACCCTCTGTTGATCGCTGCTCCCTCTCCACATCAGGTTATCCCCGTGGTTGTGGTCTCTGACCTCCACCAGCAGCTGCCCCATCTTGTCCATCATCCCTACACGATACTGCCCGAGTTCTGTGTTCATCAGCATTTGCTGTACCTCCAGGGCATGGATGCTGGATAGTATCCTTTGAGTGTAACTCAGGGAATCCCTTTGGAGCCTTCTGACGTACGTGTTAGTCCTTTGGGATTCCCTGAGTTGCCTCATTTGTAACTCCAGGCACTCCCCCTCCATCCATGTGTCTGGTGAGTTTTCTGGAGGGTTGCTGCTGGTGGAGAGTCTGCTGGTGCTCCGTCTGCCAGTGGGGTTGCTCTTTCTGCCGGTGGGGTTGCTCTGTCTGCCAGTGCCATGTCTGCTTGTGGGGTTGCTGCTGCAGATGTCGGCCATGTGCCCACCACATCCAGTGACCCAGAGCTTCCCACTAATTCCTGTGGAGGAAAGCTGATGTAATTCCATTGTTTAAAAAGGGAGCAAGATCAAAACCAGGAAATTATAGACCTGTGCGCTTGACTTCCATAGTGGGTAAGATACTAGAAGTGTTACTAACTGACACTATTCAGAATTATGTGAAGATAAACAATATTATTAGTAGGAATCAGCATGGTTTCATGAAGAATAGATCATGTCATACTAATTTACTTGCATTTTATGAAATTGTAAGTAGTAATTTGGACAGGGGAATTGCTGTAGATGTAGTATACTTGGATTTTGCAAAAGTCTTTGATACAGTGCCTCACAACAGGTTATTGCATTAATTAAAAGGCTTTTTTTTGGGTGGTGTTATCTGTACATGGACTGAGAACTGGTTAAATGATAGATGGCAGAGAGTTGTTGTAAATGGAACCTTTTCAAATTGGTCTAGACTTATAAGTGAGGGTGCCACAAGATTGAGTCATGGGCCCAATGCTTTTAATTTGTTTTTTAATGGTCTAGAAGTGGAAATTGAAAGTAAGTAGCATTTAAGTCTTTGCTGATGACATTAAGCTATGTAAGGAAATGCATAGAGCTGGATGTTTTTTCTCTGCAGAAGGATTTAGATAATCTGAGTGGATGGCCAGAAAAGTGGCAGATGACATTTAATGTAGATAAATGTAAGGTTATGCATTTGGGCTGTAAAACAAACTTGCTACATATACTCTAAATGAGAAACAACTTGGGGAATCTTCATTAGGGAAATATTTAGGAGTACTGATAGATGATAGACTTCACAGCAGTGTGCAGAGTCACTCATCTGCTGCAAAAGCAAATAGGGGTACTAGCCTGCATAAAAAGAGGTGTAGATGCAAGGGATGCCAATATTATCCTACCTCTGTATAAATCCTTGGTTAGGCCTCATCTAGAATATTGAGTACAATTTTGGGTGCCAGTTCTTAAAAAAAGACATTGTTGAACTGGAAAAAGTGCAGAGACATGCAACAAAACTGATAAAGGGATTGGAGGATCTGAGTTATAAAGAGAGACTAGCCAAACTGGGTTTGTTTACATTAGAGAGGAGGCATCTAAGGGATGATATGATTACCATTTACAAATACATTCAAATCAATACAAAGAACTAGCCAATTAATTATTTATGCAAATAGCTGAGCTAAGAACAAGAGGTCATCCATTAAGACTAGAGGGGACTATCTGACTGCCATTTGGAGTCAGGAAGGAATTTTTTTTACCCACTTGGGGCAAAATTAGAAATTGCTCCAGAGGACTTTTTTTTTTTTTTTTTGCCTTCATCTGGATCACCAGGTGTGTTTTTGGCATGGGCTGGACTTGATGGACACGTCTTTTTTTCAGCCTCATCAACTATGTTACTATATATGTTACTATGCTTGTAACCTCCAGTGAATGGCAGACCAACATGGGCATTAGCAAATAATATATGGCCAACACCCATGTGATCTGGTCCCCACCAGTCCGATGTATCACTGGGAGAAAACAGAACATCCTATATAATAATTTGTTAGGATGTTTGTCAGAAGCCTTCATGTGTAGTAGAGACTGCACTCGCTGCAGTCATGCACAGTAGAACCTGCACGCGCTCAGTCATGCAGGGCTGATACGGAGTGGGGCGCTCCAAATTCAGACCGGAGTCCTCTCTGCACACCTTACTGGGACCGCTTGGTCTCAGGAAGGTGTGCAGAGAGGACTATGGTGCGAATTTGAAGCGCCCCACTCCGTATCAGCCATGGCGCGTTCGAGCACTCTGTACTGTGCATGACTGCAGCGTGGGCAGTGAGCAGAGAGGCTCCGGGTACCAGCCGAGGCTGCTGGGCGGCACTGTGGCCCGTGTACACGGGCTTTTAAAATCATATTAAATAAATAAGCTAATCATTTGATAAAATGGAAAGCAACCAAGGTGTCCATGTGAGCATAGTCTCATAGTCATACCTGGGAACTCTCCGGATTTGCCCCGGAGACTCCGGTTCTGACAGAGCTTTACCGGGTCTCCGGGGCAGAGGCAGATTCCTCCGGATGTGGAGAGTTTCTATTGAAACTCTGCCACATCTGCTTTTTCTCCCGTTGTGCCTCCGTCCCCAGCCTTCTGTGTGACACATTTAACCCTCTGAGTGCCAGAGTGGTACGGAATGCATTGCGTTGCAATGCATTCCGTACCACTCTGGCACTCAAAGGGTTAAATCCCCCCCAACACTCGAGTTAAGCCCCACCCCTTTTTGACGCGATTAGCGTCATTTTTGTTACCCCCTGCTGGACAGAGGACTACCCTCCGGGTAGCCCTCAACTGAAAGTTCCCAGGTATGCTCATAGTAGCCATATGGATTTTCTGCCCAGATGAAAGGAAGTGTGGGTTTATTATCAATAGGGGATGTTAATCTTTAAGATTATGTTAACTTTATGTTAATAGTAGTAATAAAAATAGTGATGATGAAATTAATATAAATAAAATTATCCCTGTACTAATCTTTGAGTTATGTAAATATGAGTTAGTTCTTGTATATGAAATCATTCTTATTTATTTTTTATTTAACCCCTTGGGTGCTAAAGTTATCTTAAACACATTTCTTAACAAGGCATTACAGAAATCTCTAGCACCCATGGGCAGTCCTGTATTTACATCCCAGGGGGCCATAGGTAAGGCACAATAGACACCCTTAGCGCCACCTGTGGCCACACTCCCAGTCTTATCCACTGTTTTCTGGCACAGAAAATACCCTTGATCTATAATAAGTAAAAATGAGGAAATGCTTTAACCCCTTACATGCTAACACATTGTTGAGCAATGCATTGGAGATCTCTCTAGCATCAAATGAGTTAAATATTAGCCTATAAAGTAATATAAAACCGGGTGCAGGAAATCTGAAGTTGTCCTGACCACACCCTCAATTCAGAATGTGGTTGTGACCAGCACAGCTGAGGCTTCCTTCAAAATATGGAGTTCTAGGCAGTTTCCTATTCTGCCTGTTGGGAAATCTGGCCCTGCCTATGGGGATAACAGCACATATTTATGCAATGGAAGCACCCCATGTTTTTATTCATAAAATAGCTTCTGTCAGTTCAACATTTTTTAAATTGCTCGTTTTAGTATGTAACTACAGTGGAAACATACTATACGTTAATGAGGTTTGACCTTTTTTTTTTCCTGATGGTGCTCAGAGCTATTTTTAATTATATAACATTCTTATCATTATTAATTGATGTTGCAATATAAATTGAGTAGGAAAACTGCATGATATATAAACTGCAGAGTAAATATATCAAGGTTACCCACCCTAATTAGTAAAGCCCGGTTAGGAGTCTGTTTTCACCGCAAACATTTCTATTGAAATTTGATATACCTGTTTTTCAGACTTTTTCCATCCTGAAATTGTTTTTTTTTTTTTTAACATTCTCTCTAGTTGATGGCTATTTTTATTGAGTGAATTTTGTATGGTAACTAACCCTTGTTACTAAGTGCAATTATTTCATATTGTTATCGTTGTTAAAAGAAACCTTTTTTTTAAATGTGTTTCCACTCGTAAAAAATATTCTAAACTAAAATGAGTAATTGACTTTTATTTAAAGGGAATCTGTCAACTAAAAAAAACTTAAAGGGATAGTAATACTTCGTTTTATCTTTATTTTATTTTGTAGGCATTAAAAAAACATGAAGAACGATATAAGTCTTATCTCTCAAACCTTTATGGTTTGAGAGATATTCACAAGCAAAGTTTCCCCTCCCGCCCCTTTTACCTAGTGTAAACATCTCTTCTCAGATGTGGAATGCAGTCCATAGACTGGACAGATAACAGAACGGGACAATCTTCTTCCTATCAGAACAATGAAAGCCCTGCCCCGCTTGACAAGCTTTTCAGCTTTTTCCCTTATCTTAATTGAAGATTGTCCCTCTCTGCAGTCTACCTGGGCACCCCCTTCTGCTCTGGCTGAGCAGTGTTACATCCGTAAAAGGGGTGGGAGGGGAAACTTTGTCATTGAATTACTCTTGCACTATAACTCTGACAGTATTGAAATAACACTCTCCAAAGTCCAAATACTATGATGATTAATTAGAGCTGCTTTTATTATGAAACATTACTGTCCCTTTAAGAGCTTTCAAAATCATCTATGTGTGTTAACCCTTTCAGTGCCGGAGGCTCGGGCCATTTCCTGTACCCTGCAGGCCAGACACATTTTCAGCATTTTTGCTATCCTTCTGTTTACGCTTGATTTCCTCTTGGGATTTTTAGTTAAATATGGAAAACTATATATTGTTTTTTTCAGAAGGAATTGAGCTTTCTCATGGTACCTTACATGAACAGAATTTTGCATCGTGCAAAAATCTATGATGTCATAATGACAAAAAAAAGTGAAAATTTACTAATTTTGCTAAAATCACATACTATGTATCAAATATATTTACCTTGATTGAAAAAGTTTCAATTATTTGAAAAAGCCCTGAGTCCCCCGAGTAAAAAAATACAAAATTTGTATAGTTTTACCTACGTCCATGGCTAGCGTAGAGCCCTAATCACCAGCAGCGCAAAATGACATTTTCAACTTTATAAGCTAAAATGCGCATTCTAGGGTTTTTGTGGTAAAACTACCCTAAAACAGTGGAATAACTATATAAAACTATATATTTCTGAAAAGTAGACAACCTGCCGCATCTAATGAGGGGTAACTTACCTTTTTGCCCCAAGCCTGTTGTGCACAAATGCTTCCAGAAGGTGGCACTATAGGAAAAAAATGGCATTTTCTTACATTTCTGCCCCTTCATCTGTATGAAAATCTGTGAAAACCATGGAATTTCCAACTGTATTCATTAGCTAGTGCTCTTAGGAGAAAAATTACACCTCATTGGTATGAGTTCCCCTACCTTAGTGGGCGCTACAAGTACCAAACTACACCTATTGCAACCACTAATTTTTCTAACATTTTCTCAAACATTACTTGTCTGTACAAAAATGGTTATAACAACTAGAGAAGTGAAGAAAGGGCACACAAACCATACCATTTTGGAAAGAAGACAACCTGCCGCATCTAATGAGGGGTGAATTGCCTTCTTACCCCAAGCCTGTTGTGCCCAAATGCTTCCAGAAGGTGGCACTATAGGAAAAAAAATGGCATTTTCTTACATTTCTGCCCCTTCAAATGTACTGAAATCTGTAAAAACCATGGAATTTCCAGCAGTATCCATTAGCTAGTGCTCTTAAGAAAAAAATGACACCCCATTAGCATGAGTTGACCTACCTCAGGGGGCGCTATAAGTGCAAAACGACACCTAATACAACTTCTAATTTTTCTAACATTTTCTCAAACATTACTTGTCTATACAAAAATGGTTATAACAAATACAGAAGTGAAGAAAGGGTACACAAACCATACCATTTTGGAAAGAAGACAACCTACCGCATCTAATGAGGGGTGACTTGCCTTCTTACCCCAAGTCTGGTGTGCACAAATGCCTCCAGAAGGTGGCGCTGATGAAAAAAAAAGGCATTTTCTTACATTTCTGCCCCTTCAAATGTACTGAAATCTGTAAAAACCGTGGAATTTCCAGCAGTACCCATTAGCTAGTGCTCTTAGGAGAAAAATGACACCCCACTTGCATGAGTTGTCCTACCTCAGGGGGCGCTATAAGTGCAAAACGACACCTACTACAACTTCTAATTTTTCTAACATTTTCTCAAACATTACTTGTCTATACAAAAATGGTTATAACAAATACAGAAGTGAAGAAAGGGTACACAAACCATACCATTTTGGAAAGAAGACAACCTACCGCATCTAATGAGGGGTGACTTGCCTTCTTACCCCAAGTCTGGTGTGCACAAATGCCTCCAGAAGGTGGCGCTGATGAAAAAAAAAGGCATTTTCTTACATTTCTGCCCCTTCAAATGTACTGAAATCTGTTAAAACCATGGAATTTCCAGCAGTACCCATTAGCTAGTGCTCTTAGGAGAAAAATGACACCCCACTGGCATGAGTTGTCCTACCTCAGGGGGCGCTATAAGTGCAAAACGACACCTACTACAACTTCTAATTTTTCTAACATTTTCTCAAACATTACTTGTCTATACAAAAATGGTTATAACAACTACAGAAGTGAAGAAAGGGTACACAAACCATACCATTTTGGAAAGAAGACAACCTACCGCATCTAATGAGGGGTGACTTGCCTTCTTACCCCAAGTCTGGTGTGCAAAAATGCCTCCAGAAGGGGGCGCTAATGAAAAAAAAAGGCATTTTCTTACATTTTTGCCCCTTCAAATGTACTGAAATCTGTGAAAACCATTGATTTTTCAAATGTATTCTTTAGCTATGGCTCTTAGGAGAAAAGTGACACCTCATTCGTATGAGTTCACATACCTTAGCGGGCGCTACAAGTACAAAACTACACCAACCTCTAATTTTTCTAACATTTTCTCAAACATTACTTGTCTATACAAAAATGGTTATAAGAACTAGAGAAGTGAAGAAAGGGTACACAAACGATACCATTTTGGAAAGAAGACAACCTGCCGCATCTAGTGAGGGGTGACTTGCCTTCTTACCCCAAGCCTGGAGTGCACAAATGCCTCCAGAAGGTGGTGCTAATGAAAAAAAAAGGCATTTTCTTACATTTCTGCCCCTTCAAATGTATTGAAATCTGTAAAAACCATGGAATTTCCAACTGTATCCATTAGCTATTGCTCTTAGGAGAAAAATGACACCCCATTGGTATGAACTGACCTACCTTAGGGGGCGCTACAAGTACAAAACTACTACTGCTACAACCTCCTGATTTCTCTAACATTTTCTCAAACATTCTTGCGTGTATGAAAATGGTTATAACAGCTATAGAAGTGAAGAAAATGTAGCGAAACCATACCATTTTGGAAAGAAGATAACCTGCCGCATCTAATGAGGGGTCACTTGCCTTTCTACCCCTAAGTTAGTGTGCACAACTATTTCCAGAATGTGGTGCTACAGAAAAAAAAAACATTTTTTTTTTTTTACAAATCAGTCACTTCAAAGATCCGAAAATGGTTCAACACCATGGGATTTCCTAGGAGGACCTCCTGCCAGCCTACGATAAATGGTACCCCACTGCTGTGGGATGACATACCATATTGGGTGCCAGGAGTGTAGCTACCAGTTGAACAAGGATAGGGAAGCAAACAGTGTATGTATGATTCTATGGCTATCAGTGGTCAGTCAGTGTACGTGAGGACCTGTGACTGCCAGTGAAACCAGGTGGGGGGAGGGACGAGGGGTCAGGCAGTGTATGTGGGTATATCTACCACTGGGCAGAGCGCAAGTATGGCAGTGGTGGTGGGGGAAGTAAGGTAGTACATATGGGGGATCTGTGACTACCACTGTGCACTGTAAGTCCCCCACATACACTGTTTGATTTCCAGCCTGAATCCAGTGTGTATTGGCACTTGGGTCTACCAGTAGGCAGTGGAACCAGGCTGGGGGGTTCAAACTGTGGGAATGGGACTGCCAGTAGAATGTGGAACTGGGCTGGTGGGTAGGGTACGGGGGGGATTGAGTCATTTTGTGTGCATGCCACAGGGATGTCCGATGCATTGCAAAGCAATGCAATTGATCCCCTGTCGCACACAGAGGGTTCTTTTTTTTAAAAAAAAATTCTTCTTTATTCATAGCTTGTTGGGTGGCCTTAGGGCCCCCCAACAAGCTTTGAATGTAAAGCAATAGTAAAAAAAAAAGTCCTGTGTGTGCCGCAGGAGGGGGTCTAAAATGAACCCCCTCCCCTGTGGCACATAGAGGGTTAATTTTTTTTTTGGTCTGTTTTTTATAGACCTCATTGGGGGGCTTCAGGACCCTTCCTTATGTCGCCCAAAGAGGTCTTAGTAAAAAAAAATATGGGCTAAAAGAATTGACCCTGTGAGTGTCACAGGGTTCTCCAGCACATTGCAAAGCAATGTGCTGGGGACCACTGTGGCACTCACAGAGTTAATTTTTTTTAAATTATTATCAGACCTTGTGGGGGGACATCAGGAATTCTCCTGATTATCAGACCTTGTGGGGGGACATCAGGAATTCTCCTGATGTCCCCCCAACAATCTCTGATTATAAAATACTAAAAAATATTCCTATGTCTGCCACAGGAGGGGGGCTCTGCAATGAACCCCCTCCCCTGTGGCACACAGAGGGTTAAATTTTTTTTTTTCTTCTATTTTTTATAGACCTCATTGGGGGGCTTCAGGACCCTTCCTTATGTCCCCCAATGAGGTCTTAGTAAAAAAAAAAATATGGGATAAAAGAATTGACCCTGTGAGTGTCACAGGGTTCTCCAGCACATTGCAAAGCAATGTGCTGGGGACCACTGCGGCACTCAGAGTTAATTTTTTTTAAATTATTATCAGACCTTGTGGGGGGACATCAGGAATTCTCCTGATGTCCACCCAACAATCTCTGATGATAAAATACTAAAAAATATTCCTATGTCTGCCACAGGAGGGGGGCTCTGCAATGAACCCCCTCCCCTGTGGCACACACAGGGTTAATTTTTTTTTTTTTCTATTTTTTATAGACCTCATTGGGGGGCTTCAGGACCCTTCCTTATGTCCCCCAATGAGGTCTTAGTAAAAAAAAAATATGGGATAAAAGAATTGACCCTGTGAGTGTCACAGGGTTCTCCAGCACATTGCAAAGCAATGTGCTGGGGACCACTGCGGCACTCACAGAGTTAATTTTTTTTAAATTATTATCAGACCTTGTGGGGGGACATCAGGAATTCTCCTGATGTCCCCCCAACAATCTCTGATGATAAGATACTAAAAAATATTCCTATGTCTGCCACAGGAGGGGGGCTCTGCAATGAACCCCCTCCCCTGTGGCACACACAGGGTTAATTTTTTTTTTTTTTTTTTGTCTATTTTTTATAGACCTCATTGGGGGGCTTCAGGACCCTTCCTGAAGCCCCCCAATGAGGTCTCTGTAATAACAATATGGTCTGCAACAATTGACCCTGTGAGTGCCACAGGGATCCCCAGTGCATTGCAAAGCAATGCATTGGGGAACCCTGCAGCACTCACAGGGTTAATTTTTACATTTGTTTTGTGTTTTTTTTTTTTTATTATGGTCAGACCTCGCTGGGGCACATCAGGACCCCTCCTGATGTGCACCCAGTTATTGAGCTCCCAGCCGATTGGGCTGGGAGCTCAATATGGCGACCGAAGGAGAGCAAAAGCTCTCCTTCTCTTCACTCCTACCTCCGGTAGGAGTGATCTCGGTCGGGGAATGCCTTGCAACGTCATCGGTGACTATGTCACCGATGACGTTAGGAGGCTTCCCCCGGTCCCGCCCACTCCTACCCGGAAGTTCGGGTAGGAGAGGAGGGATAGGAGAAGCTCTGCTTCTCCTTAGTAAATATTGATCTCCCAGCGCGATCGGCTGGGAGATCAATACCTGGGGGGACATGAGGAGTAATCCTCATGTCCCCCCACGAGTGCCAGGCATTTTTTTTTTTTAAATGCGGCCACTGCATGCCGGTTATACCGGCCTATGCAGTGACCGCATTTAAGCTGTACAACGTACGAGCTTGGCACAGCAGGTACAGCTGTCCTCACTCGTACGTTGTACCCACTTGGCACTCTAGGGGTTAAGCCAATTTTTTTTTTTTTTTTTTTTTTAAACTCTTTCCCGACAATGGACATACATGTACGTCCTGCAGAAATTGTCACTTAGTGACAGAGGACGTACATGTACGTCCCAGAAGTCCGGGTCCCCACGTGACTGGACGCCGTTCAGGAACAACGGATTACTTTAGCGAAAAAATAAATGTTCCTAGCTAGCACACGCGGTCGGTCACTAAGCGGTTAAGAAAAATTTATTTTTTACTTATTTAGATGAAAAGATTATGCTAATTAAGTTATGCAGTGCAAACAGTTTGTGTTTTAGCCCCACATTACCTCCTTATCTTAATGGGGAGGTGGACAATATATTGCTGAACAGTGTCGGTGAGTGAAGAAGGTTATGTAGGAATAAAACAAGCAGTGCCTCCATGGCATGCCTTAAAGTGATAGTAATGTCACCGCTTTAAAAATATGATTCTGCATCAGAAAGAAGAGCCAACGTGAATGCACCCCATTTTTTCCACTTTTATGAAGTTAATAAGTGTTTTTTGCCGACTTAAAACTGAAGGGCAGGTGAATTCCGATAGCCATCTCTAAAAATCTCCAGGTCCAGCACGTTCTTGTGTTTGTTATCTTTTGCTAGTGTGCTCCACATAAAATACCCAATGGGAGGAGGGACATTGCTCCTTTGTGGCCACAGCGTAAGTCCTGTGACACACTGAATCAGTCTGCGCTTGATGTATAAATCTAAATAATTAAAAAACTCTTTTTATACATAAAAAAAGTGTTAAAGCAGAACTATCATCAAAGTTACATTTAGCCCCTAATCCTTAATACATTGGTGATATATATATAAACTAGTTTTAAAGCCCGTGTACATGGGCCAACAGTGGCAGCGCTGCAGTCATGTGCAGTACTGACTACCCACGCAGCGGCTGTTACAGAGCAGGGTGCTCCAAATTCAGACCATAGTCCCAAGAAGGTGCACAGAGAGGACTCCGGTCTGAATTTGGAGCACCCAGCTCCATATCAGCCGCAGTGCGGGCAGTCTGTACTGCGCATGACTGCAGCGCACGCAACTGTCTCTACTGTGCATGACGGCTTCTGACAAACATCCTTAGTGAATTATAATACAGGATACTTGTATTTTGCAGCATAAGTCCAACATAAGTAAGAAACAGAACTTTTTCGTTAGGCAGGCAGGCACCGGCTGGGATCTTGCTGTAGACGATCTCTGCACCTGCTCAGTCAGTCCCTTCTGGTGCCTTAAAGGGATTGTAATGTCCCAAAAAAAGTATACATAAAATTGTAGACGCAATAACAAAATACTTAATGCCCTTGCTCATATCTCTCAAACCTTTATGGTTTGAGAGATATACAAAAATAAAGTTCTCTGCTCCCTCCCCCTTCTCATACGTCCGCTGTATATCTGATGCGTGAGATCCTGTTTCCAGGATCAGACGGCAGCTCTTCAGGAGCACTAACATAGAGATATCTAACTATAAATATTTTATCTGAATGGTCTACAACGTGTGTCTGGTTTGCAAGCACACATTGTAGACCATTCCAGTGAACCATGTACAGTTAGCTATCGCTATGTCAGTGCTCCTGAAGAGCCACCTCTGGTCACCCGACCAGATTCTGCCTCTGACAGCTTTACAGCTCGTCAGGTAGAAAGAGGAGGGAGCGGAGGACTTTATTTTCTTATAAAGATACGAGTAAGGGCATTACGTATTTTATTACTGTGTCTACAATTTCATGTATACTTTTGTTGGGACTTTACTATCCCTTTAAGGTACAAAGGCATTCAACTCTTCAATCATGGAGGTGAAGGGGATGGACAACTCAGAGATGCCATCTCTGCAAGATGTCTGCGCTGTTGCCCCATTGCTGCTTGCTGAACCAGTTCTATTTTTCTCTAATGCCAGACTTATGCTGCAAAATACAAGTATTTCTATGTATATCGCTAACATATTAATGATTTGGGGCTAAATGTAACTTTGATAGTTCCACTTTAATATAACGTACTAGTGTAAAAGCCCGTGTACACGGGCCAAGGTCCAGGTAATGTTAAGAGGTCACTACCTCACTGCTCCATGCGATGCAGTCTTGTGTCGCCTCACTCACGCGATGCAATCATGCACAGTAGAGACTGACTGAACGCGGGCAGTCTCTACTGCGCATGACTGCATCGTGACAAACATCCTAGCGAATTACTAGATAAGACAGGTGATTTTAAAACCAGCAAAGTTGCTTTTAGGTGATAAGGTCTGTAGATCTTTTCCAATTAGATTATAAGAGCTTGTAAGCTAGGAAGTCATGCTACATGTCAGTAAATACTGCATGCAAAATCTGTGGTGCTGCATAATACAGGAGGTGGACAAAATAATGGAAACATCAGTGAAATAGTGGTGGTTACGTGCCAGCCTCATGCACGTCCATAAGGGGTTAACTTATTCTGGGTTTGTTAAGAGGTGTTTTGTTTCTTTAATAACAAGATACCTGATCTTGAGTATATGGTAGATGAGATGTATGTAAATGTGTTGTGTGTCTTTTGCATTATGTATCATAATGTGTCCCCAGTATTCTTTTATAGAGCTATTGCAGCACATTCTTTAGAAATCCTGTTTTAAAAGAGTTTCTTTTATTTTGTGTTGACCATTGTCCTGCTTATTGATTGAAATGATTGCACATTTTTCAACTGACTTATGATTTTTTCTTTTTGTATTGACTTTAGTTACTCTGTAATGTTATCTACAGTTCCCTTTATTATCTTTCTATTCCATACTGTCTGTATTTGTGTATTGTGTCTGTCTATCAGTCATTTTGTGGAAAATTATCTCGCAGATCTTTTGCCCCACGCACCAAATTGTGAACTTGGAATATAATCACATATTGTTCACAGTCAAAAAAAGACACAATTGAAAGCACTGGAAATGTATCTTAACAGATTTTTCAAGGCCTATTTTAGGGCTTATCAAGGCAAAACCCAGTTATTTGTTATAATTTATATAACATATGTATTGGTGATGCATTCAGTGGTTATGTTGTTGCATATTTAGACACTAATTTATTCCCTTAAGGTCCAAAGAAGTGTTGCAATGTATTGCACACTTCTGTGGCCCTTAAAGAAATTTTTGCTCAGTTTGTGTTTTTGTAAATATTGCTCACAGAATGGTTAGCGGTAATACTGTATAGAATTCTAGCAATGTAAGGATAGTGTTGCCGCCTTTTTTATGGTGTATATGGGATTGCCCGCAACAGTGTACAGTATTAGTGCCAGGTGGAGAGGCTGTTTCAATGTGTCAACTACTGCTACTTACTGTATTTCAAATGTAAGTAACAGTGGTTGCTGTCAGACACCTAGTGTCAGGTGGACAGGATGTTTCTATCACTGGATGGGGAGCAGCAGAGGGGAGGTTGGGAGGATGGCTCATCGGGATTGGTGAAAGGGAGAATTTGATTGAAGGTCACAAGAGAAGGCAAAAGTGACAGTAAGAGGGGTGAAAGAGAGGTTGGAAGAAAGGGGCATAAAAGGAGGGGAAATACGGAAAGAGAGGGTGAGAGGCGAGTCTCACCAAAGATGGTTAAGCATTGACATGTGTTTTTGCTATGTGGACCATTAAGTGCTTGTGAAAAAGTAGCAAAGAGAGATCCTGCTAAAGCTAATGTTATACCATTGAGGTCCATGCAGTAGTTTTGCTAGGAGTAGGCAGGGGGACTTCACCCTTTTGCCCACTCCTATCAAAATCACCTTCCCATTTATGTTCCCTGCATTGACTTTGAAAGGAGTTGCCAGGTAACTGCTTCTTACTGGCTACTCCTGTAATATTCACTTCCCTTGTGTTGATCTATCGGAGGATGTTATCATAAATCATCCTTACTGCTGCCAAAGGGTGTGCACAGACACAAAGTATTTCATGTGACACACACACAAAATACTGTAAACTAAGAATGCTATCTAAAATAGACATGTTAATAGTTTATATTTATCAATTACCAAAATGATAGTGAGTGAACAGAAGAAAAATCTAAATCAAATCAATATTTGGTGTGACCGCACTTTGCTTCAAAACAGCACAAATTCTTCTGGGTACACTTGCACAAAGTCAGGGATTTTGTAGGCATATAGTCAGGTATATGATTAAACAATTATACCAAACAGGTGCTAATGAGCAATTTAATATGTAAGTTGAAACAGAATATTTAACTGAAACAGAAACAGCAGTGTAGGAGGAATAAATCTGGGTGAGGAACAGCCAAACTTGGCTAACAAGGTGAGGTTGCTAAAGACTATTTAATGCGTTGTCCTTAAAGGGTTATCGAGCCTTTTAAACCACCTTACATGCTAGCCTTCTAGACTGTAAGCTTTCATGAGCAGGGCCATCTGATCCTTCTGTTCTCCACATTTGATTTTACTATTAAATATCTCTGTATGTCCATTCCCTGTTGTACAGTGCTGCTGAATTAGTTGGCGCTATATAAATAAAGAATAATAATAATAACAGGTTTCAATGTGTGGAAGAGCTCTGTATACAATCACTAATTTACTCTGGTATTGGTAGAATTCGTAGGCAGAAGTTTTGGGGCTCTTCACTTGTGTATTCATTTTTGTATATGGTGGATGTGGGAGATTGTATCTATTTTTGAATGCAAAATATAAATCACTAAAGAAAACTCGCAGTGCATTTGCATGAATTTAAAATATTTTCAATGACTCCTCTTTAATCAAGTTCCTTTCCTACATTAGCTTGCACTAGTATACACTTGGGCCTGAATTTCATTAAAGACAGGAACAAGTGAGTAGAAACAGAAGCAGAGGATGTTTGATGAAGGCCCAGTTTCAGGAAATGGAGTGGTGAGTGCAGTAGATTTATTTTAAAGGATTCTGCTGCTCATCTGTATGAGACATTACACCTTTAAAGGGAGGGTGTCTTGTGTAGGCACATTAACTGGGGGATGGGGGTGATCATAATTTTTAGTTGTCTTTGATCCACTGCAGGATGAAGGCCTCCTCAGCAAGTTTCCAACAACTTTGGTCTTGTGCCTTTTGTTGCCCCTGTGTACCAACAAATGTGGTAATTTCATCTCCCCATCTTGTCTTTGGTCGTCTTCTTGGGCATTTAGCATTGAGTGGAATCCATTGCAGAATTTCTTTGGTCCATCTACTGTCATTTCTTCTTGCTATGTAGTCTGACCATTTCCATTTTAGGCTCTTTACTCTTTCAATGATATCCATGCACACGTTTTCCAGTATCGTTTGATTATGTTCAGAATTGTTAGTTCCATACTTCTCTGTGTAACCTTACATTTTTATATGGCTTTAGCATTGTGTCCATATTTCATAGTCGTATGTAAGAACTGGAAGTACACATTTGTCAAAAACCTTTCGCTTGACTTCTCCAAATGCTTGCCATTCCAATTTTGTCACTCAATTTCCATCATGGTGTTTCCATCTGTTGACATTTCCTGTCCAAGGTAAACATACTTGTCCACTGTTTCTAGTTCTTGTCAATTTACTGTGGTTTACCTTGGTATGGTAAATATGTTAAACAGGACTTTCCTTTTGTTCATATTTCTCTTCAGACCCAAATATTTGCTTTCTGATGTAGCTCTTCAATGAATTCTTGAAGTTTTTCAGAACTAATGGCAAAGAGTATGATACTGTCTGCAATATGATATTCTTTATATGTTCTTTTTATATTTGTATGTTTAAGACCTTCTACTCTTTCGTATGTTTTTCATTTGTTTTAATTGTTATACCTTTTCTTATGTAAGACATTTCATATCCGTACCACTGCAATGTTTTTTTTTGTTTTGTTTTGTTTTTTTAACACGGGACACACAAGGCATTTCTTTGCAGGGTGCCTTGGAAGTCCTGTGTTTACCTGAATTACCTGATCTGTAGATGGCTGACTCAACTGGTTCAGTCAGTACAGACTTCAGGGTTGTCAAACATTTGGGGATATCTGGGGGTGAGCGACACTTACACATGGCCAGCAGTTTGACAACCCTGTATGCAAATTAGTAGTTTCCCCCTCTCTCCCCTTTCATAATTAATTCTTAGCACATATAGTGATGTGTGTCTCTCCATCGACAAGATGAAGTGCTAGCCACACATCGCCAGACACACGCATCACCATAACATCTCGTCTTAGTGCATATACCCCTAGTTCAGTGATTACGTTCTAGCCAGCTGAGGTTTCTGATGTCACTTCAGATCAATATCGGACAATTTCTGCTTCAAAAGCTTAAATCTATTGAATACTGATACATCAAATAAACTAATCTGTAGCGGTCCCAGGAAGGTGCACAGAGAGGACTCCTGTTTGAATTTGGAGCACCCCGCTCCATATCAGAAGTGGCGTGGGCAGTCTCTAGTGCGCATGACTGTAGCACACACAGCAGTCTCTGCTGCGCGTGATGGCTTCTGACAAACATCCTAGCGAATTATAATATAGGATATCTTGTAACCCCTTTGGTGGCAGATTTACTACAGTACGGTAGTGTGGCAATGTGCTGACCCTGTGGCTCTCAATACTGATCAAGAAAGAGCAATACACACACCTGCTATGCTCACCTGTAAGGTGGTCACTAGTAATTATCAATTAATAATGTCATCATATTTTGTCATCCATTTGACTTCCTTATGTATTTAACACACACAGGCGTGCAAATGGTTACAACACACATCATATTACTGATTCGCCTCAGTCATTTTAATTTTTCCATAAAAACTGCTGAATTTGCAGGTTCAGGTCATTCAGGGATCAGGAATGTTTTCCTGGTCTGTCAATGCTCATCCAGATGTTCAGACAGCAGTGGTTCATCGGGAAAGTCAAGTTTTTCAGCAGTACAACTTCTGATCTCAGCAGCAATTTAACCCTTTGAGGACCAGAGTGGTGTGCAAATCCTTCTGACCCTAAAAGTGTTAATTGTTAGAAGTTATAATCTATGAAGTTTTCCGGAACAAAAAAATAAACAGATAAATAAATGAAAGAAAAAAAATATAACACATTTGGAAACTTTTACTGAAAGAATATAATCCAGGCCTTGGTTTGGAAATCAGAAAATAATTATGACTTTTTTTTGGTCAGTGTTGCAGAGGAGAATTTTAAGAAAAACGTACACATATGTGGTTTGCATCTGACTCTTCAGATATGCTCTTTAAAGCTTACCAGCTCAGTGTAACCTATAGTATCTGCATCCTCCTACATCCTTACAAGCCTATACATATAATCCCTTCAGTGACACAAACACACATACCTACATTTCCTGCGTCATTGGGTTTAACTTAGAGGCCATGCCAAATACACAGCTAGGTACAGTTTGCTTCACTATGCCCAGAATACTTATATTTCACACAAACTAAGGCCAAACAATGCCTTTCAAGTTGGTGTGAATGAGGACACACAGCACATATTCATCTCTAAGTGTTAATTTGTGCTGTTCTTCATGTTTCCACATTTAGCTCTATCTCTCTAAATCATTGTTCCCAAGTTCAGACCTCAACGACAACTAGAAGGCCTGATTTTCAAATCAACAAACATGTTCAGAAGTTTTTAATGTTATCTGAGCTAGGTAAATGAAGTGTTGGCTAGAGGAACTTTGAAAACCCTGCCTTGCCTGTTGGATGTCCTTGAGAAATAAACTGAGGGGATTCTGCTTTAGTTTTTACACTCTTATGTACAAAACCCTCCCTGCCTTTTCTTTTACTATATTTACTGTTGCTGCTATTTTGGTGTCACTGTCCCCCAATTTATAGTGCTGCAGAAGAAATACACACTATAAATAAAGTAAATAAAATCTCTTCCATGTTAAGTTGCTGTATTGGAAGCATATACTGTATGGGTTGAAGCATATACTGTATGGGCTGAATCATATACTGTATGGGTTGAAGATCTGTCTGATAATGACAAGATTACAATGAAAACTCACTCAGCCCTTTACCACATAGAATATTTGGCCATATGCTCAAAAATGTGGCTCAGTCCTGGGGCAAACCAGCTGCACAAAAATACCAAGTTGGTTTAAATTGGGTTTTTAACACATTTAGTGATAGAAACATCTCTACTGCCATTACTCTAGGATTAGGGCCACATATTAAAGTTTTTTTATGGAACAAATGTGCTGATTAAAATAAGGATTTTCCTGTTGCTGGTAGACTTTTCCATGAACATGTCATACATGATTTATTTTCTTTTTTCCTTTATTATATTGTTATTTTATGTTTTTGCCTCAGGTGGTGCTGACCATACCACTTAATATAGAGGGCCATGGTCTGTGACTCAAGCTCTCCCTCACTGCATTTTAAAAACGGATGTTTCTTGGACACTACTAGTTATAACTCCTGATAAAAGTTTGATTTAATAATGGCATATTTGAGCTTTTGGTAACTTGTGGGTATAACATCTCCCAACAGTTGAGTATGCTTGTTTTACTCTGCTGGAAAGGCCCTGTAACTTGTATTTTTTAAATAAAAAAGTTCCCTTTTTTTTTTTTTTTTTTTTTTTTTAAGTTCTGAAAGAACTTGTAGAGCACATTAGGCCAATTATTTTGTATGCTTCCATCATTCTGTCCTTTTGTCTGATCTGGTAATTTTTTTTTTTTTTTTTTTGTATTAATGATGAGTCCAATTACTCATTTGTAACCCATGTGAAAAAGCAGAGCTCTGACCATATCATAAGCAAATCTGGATTTGTACAAGATGACCTCTCGGTGCGTGACTTGTTGAGCATTACATTATCCCTCCAGACGTTGTGGAGCCAGGTTAGCAGCTGTCCTGTCATATGAAATGGTTTTCTTTACCATGAAATAGTTAGGTGCTTCCTGTCACACTTTAATACTTCCTTTGTTCGAAATTCTAACTTACAGGAAACAAGCTAACCTCATCAAATTCCAGCTATAGTTGCTTATCATTTGCAAGTAGCATTGACTTACATGGCCACGCCACTTGTATCAGGCATTTTTTGTGTTACCTCAGAGAAAATCCTAGTATTCTAGGGAGCAGAATGTCAAAGCCTGACCACTTCTTAGATCAGATGTCCTCATTTCTCTCTCTGAGTGCCAGAGGAATGATCTGTTCATTTTAGACCTCAGGCAATCAAATGATTAACTGGAAATTAAGATACTATGCACACTTAAATACAATGTTTGTAGGATTAACTTTCCAGTACTACATTTGATGGTAGTGTACCTCACCACAAGAGAACAATATATAACAAAATATCAGCCACCTCCCTGATGAAGGCCCACAGGCCCAATATTTTGCACTATGATGCAATAAATCAATTGTTTTAACAAACTTTGTGTGCCCTGGATATTTACTTATAACAGAAACTTAGCACATGAAAAGATATGACCTGCCCCTTGAATGCTAAAGATGTATCCAATGCATTGCAAAGCAATGTGTTGGAGACATTTCTAACATTCAAGCTGTTAATACAGCATGTTCTTCTGAGATCTTGTTTAACCTCTCGGGTGCAAAATAAATCACAACTCATTATCTTGCCATGTGGTAGAAATGTCTTTAAAAACCAAGAGGTTAAAAAAATGGATGTACTGTGAAGCTCTGTGTCAGACCAAGACATTTATAATACATTTTCATCAATATAAAACACATACACAGTTGTCATAGCAGTGATTAATATCTAAAACATAAACATATAATCAGATTTATAGTTTCCAAGGATATATTTATTTCTTCCATCCCGGGTTTCACCCACCATCGCAGGACTTCACTTTTATTCCGTAGGACAGTAGCTCTCAAATTGTGTTCTGTGGAAACCCAGGGTTCCATGAAGTTAGTAGAAGCGGGTTCCACAGAATTCCTTTTCGTAATGGTAGACAAGGGGATAAGACTGGGGTGGCAAACATTGTATGTGTGGTTCTGTGATTTCCTAGAGATGGGTTTTTGGAATTTTTACATAGTAAGTTTCAAAGTTAAAAAAATATTCCAATACATTTAATATTGATATAATATTAAGCTCTTGCAAGCTGCAGAAGTCTTCATTGCATGAATAAGAGGTGTTAAAGTGGATATAACACCTCCAGTGATATCACTTCTCCAGTTTCCTGTGTTATTCAGTGGAGCCATTGCACTAAGATCTCTCCATCTTTAAAGTTTAGTGCATAGGCTCCATAGAACACCATAGAAACTCGAGACGTGATCTCACTGGAGAAGTTATCTCCTGTTTA
Source organism: Rhinophrynus dorsalis (assembly GCA_037306005.1). Taxonomy (NCBI): domain Eukaryota; kingdom Metazoa; phylum Chordata; class Amphibia; order Anura; family Rhinophrynidae; genus Rhinophrynus; species Rhinophrynus dorsalis. Next base: position 142,558,145 of record CM074725.1, on the reverse strand, counting down.
TCACACCTTCGTGCATAACCACCTATATGTTGTAAATCTCCATACCTGGAAACTTTATCATGGACTCCCTGGAGGGGGGTCCTGTGGTGCTCTTCGGTAGGATAAATTATGAGATTTGCGTCAAAAGTAGGTGGAGCCTAATCATGTGTGTGTGTGGGGGGGTGGCGTCAAAAACTGTAAAAAGTGCCTAGAATAGTCTGGGGAAGAAGGAGAAGTGGGAAGGAAACAGGAAGAACTAGGTGAAAAGGATCACCAATGGGCAGAGTTTCAAAAGAAACTGCCCACACCCCAGAGATTCAACCTCTGTTCCGGAGACCCTGTAATGCAGGGTGAAAACCGGAGTCTCTGGGGCAAATCAAGAGAGTTCCCAGCTATGGAGATCTCTGTAGCATCCAAGGGATAACCCTTTCAGTGCCAGAGGGGTAAGCAACACACTGCAAAGCAATGTGTTGCATACCCCTCTGGCACTGAAAGGGTTAAATTAATTTGTTAGGCTTCTACAGAGATTTTGTGTGAACCTAAAGGGTTCCACCACAGGAAATAGCTTGAGGACCACTGCTGTAGGATACGATGCATGGTAGTCAAGAGCTCATATTAAACAAGAACAACATTCTGGGAATTAGGACATAGTTCACTCATTCAAGTTAAGAGCAAGTGTTTGATCTAGTTACAGGGCTCCTGCCCTATAGAAACTCTTACAGGGAGTTCTGAATATTTGAGTGTATTACCATTTAATTGAAGTAAACGTCCAATAGTCAGTCACAGGATTTAAAGCTCCCTTTGATTAGTTAAAGTTCAATAAGACTGGTTCAAGAAAGCTGGCATTTAGAAGGCCATACGTATTAATGTGCAAAACACTTTTCATAATGTCTGTAAATTACTTTTGATAAGACTATGCAGATTCATCAGAATGTTTATAGTACATTATTTAACTGTATGGTAAGTTCGTGGATAAATCAGGGGTGGGCAAGGTGAGGCCCTCCAGTTGTTGTTGTTGAACTACGACACTCATCATCCTACGCAAACAATATTCTGAGTTTTATTGCTGTGGATCAGTGGGATATAGTTATATACACCCTGCACATTCTGATCTAAAAAAGAAGGATACCAGGGTAGGAAAGAGGGACGGAGGGTGTTGGGCCTCAAAGTAGAACTGTAACTTCTAAATAGAGGCATTTGGGAGGCATGGAATGGAAAATAAAAGGGCATGTGTGGTAGAGACACAGAAATTGTTCTGACCACACCCACAACTTAGCATACCTCCTAACATTTCAAATGGCCAAAGAGGGACACTTGTGCTTTAGATGGTGTTTCTGGGGGCGTGGCTGGTGGGCGGGGCATTGCTGAGAATTTTTAGGTTACTTTGTGACCTGTCGACACCTCTTTGTGTTACTGAATAAAGGGTATAGAGCAAGACCAAAATATTTTATTTACACAGATTAATTTACAAACACATATACTGAAGATTAACTAAACATTAATGAGGGTTGTATTGCTGTGGAGCAATGTGATACACTTATATACACCACACAGTCTTATCTCCTAAAAAGAGGGACACCAGGATAGAAAAGAGGGACAGGGGGATTTGGGTCTTAAAGAGGAACTGTCCCTCCTAAAGAGGGACACTTGGGAGGTATGACTTAGACTGTTGCTGTACCCAGTACAGCTAAGATGACTTTCAGTGTTGGTGCGTGTGGCAGCTTCCTACCATGCCTAGTGGAATTCAGGGCCTGGGACCAGTCATTACATTTGATGCAGTGACATCTGACTTGCATGACACACAATGGGCCTTTTTCATCATGTTAGCTGTACAAGTCTGGAACAAACCATCTACACTTAAGGGAAAATGACGTCAAAATTACTATCTTTGTGAGGTCGTTAACCCTTTGAGTGCTGGAGGGGCACACAACACATTGCAGAGCAATGCATGGGGTACCTCTCTGGCACTCAATGGGTTAAAATGGTGCTTTGCTGGACCAAACCAATCTTACTGTAGGGGACAAATACAAATTCCCCCAAACTCCTTGAATGCTAGAGAGGTCTCCAAGATGGCAGCGTTTTCATTCCAACCCTTTGTGGCAGTTGCAGTTGGTTTGCTCCAGTATTTCACCTCTTTATCTTGATAAATGAGGCCCAATGTTCCATATTTATAAAAGACAACTGGAGTTATTCTGGAGTGAACCAACTGCACCATAGGGGACAAATACAAATGCTTACATTCCCATGCATTGAACAGACCATTTTAAAGGGTAAGTAATGCCTTTATATAAGTTTATGCAGTACTGTAGATGTTGAAAAATAAAGTATCAGGAGAAAGTCCTATCTCTCAAATGTTTACGGTTTGAGAGATATTCATATCTGAAGTTCCACCCTCCCTCTCCTTTCTCCTGACGTCAACACTCTGCTGAGAGCAGGAGATCCCGGTCCTGAAACCAGTCGGTGGCTCTGCAGCAGAGCCGAAATAGCGATATTTAAAAATAATTACTTCATTGGAACGGTCTACAAAGAGTGCCTGATGTGCAAGCACACTTTGTAGACCGTTCCAATTAAGTAATTCTTTTCAAATAACGCGATTTCAGCTCTGCTGAAGAGCCTCCTCGAGTCGGCCAACACGGATCTCCTTCTGTCAGCTTTACAGCTGACATGAGGGAGGGGGAACTTTAGCGGTGAATATCTCTCACACCATAAAGGTTTGAGAGATGGGATTTGCCCCACATAATTTATTTTTTTAACATCTACTACACTGCATAACCTTAAATAAGGGCATTACTAATCCTTTAACCCCTTGATTGCTAGCAAAATTGTATTTGTCTCCTGTGGTGCAGTTGGTTTTACTCTAGAATAACTCCCATTTGCTTTTCTAAATAAGGGCCAATATTCCTCACAATTCCTCAAAACAATTTTTTTCTCACAGTTTTGATATTATCTCTATACAACCAGCACTGCACTTAGTGTACTAATGTCAATGCTGTAGCTATGTCTATAAATAAAAGGAGAAAATAGTCCAGACTCAAGGCTGCGAGTTATGGTTCATTGGCTGTGACGTATAGCTATGCTTTGCCTGACTTCTTTCCATGCTTTAAACATGGCATAGAGCCACTTCAAATGCAGAAAAATCCTCAGCAATTTAACCAGATACATCTACATTGATCTTCCAATGATTTATGGGGAAATCAGCAAAGATCCAAGCAAAATATCCTCAGATTCCCTGCAAATGGTGAAATGAAAAAGCACAACAGACTGTTTCATTCTGTTTTCAAGATCACTGGAGTTAGGTTTGAAAAATCCACATCTCGTGTTATTATTTAATTATATGGAGGTGTTCTGGTGTTTTATGTGTTAAGAGCTAATCATTACCAAATTAGTAGCAAATATATTTTTTTATTATTATTTTAGTTAGCCATTGGAGTCCCAGTGCACTAGTCCACATATTGGTTGTGAAATATATAAATGTGGGTTTCTGATAGTGATATTTGTTTGTTTTTCCCATTTTTCAGTGGCAGATGAAAGCAACATTGGTACCTTGACCAAGCACAAAGCAGGTAAGAATTAACCTTGGAGACACCTCTGCAATTAAAGGGTTCATAAGTTTTGCTTAAAGTGGGACCTATCACCTTGATTTGAAAACTTAATTCAAAACTGTCAATGTGTCATGTTAACCAGAATTCCAGCAGTTGTGTAGTTCAGGAGATTTTCGCACTTTTATTTCTGGTAAAAGTGAAAGTCCCCTGGTGCAGTACAGAGATTCATTATCATATGACGCATCATCAAAAGGTCATTAGAATGTGAAACATCACTGAAGATGCTTTATTAGCATATGAAATGTTACTGTTACAGCAGTTAGCATACAGTCCAAGTATGAATATCTCCTTAACTGTACATTTGGATAAAGTGACACACAGGCATTATTAATGATGGTTTCATATATGCAAACTTGATTGAAGGTTACAGATCTACTTCTGTTCCTATGGTGCAGTGGATTTGCCCAAGAATTGTTCCACATTTGCTGTTGTGTGTATGACAGTTCATATAAAGTCATTGATTAGACTTTCTCTTTTCCTAAGCTGAACCAAGTACATGCAGTCCCCATGGACACTTTGCCACACCCTTGCTTTTTCTGGCCCTTTCCTCAGGCCACAATTTATACACAGAGAAGCAATGCAAATAACTATCATCCAAGGGACTAAGTGGAAATTTAGATTGATGAATAAAGACCATTTGTGTGTGTATTTACTGTGGGAAAGAGGTGCCTATAAGGAGAGGAGACTGACACCTGAATTGTACATTTTTATAATAGTGCATTTCCTGTATAAAATAGATGTAGGCGCAAAGAGCCCAAACTACCCAATCTGCAGAACTATGCGTAGGCCTAAAAAAGTATCTGCATACAGGGGAGGTCTGGCAACTTGTGGCCCAGGGGGCAAATTCAGTCAAGTGGCCCATTTCTATATCGCTCAAGCCCACTGTCCAAGCCCACCCCCTTTTGTTAATTTTAAAATTGGCTTTAATGTTGTGAAGTAAGGCAACTGATACTACATAGCTTACACCTGAAACGAGGCTACACTAGTGCGCTCCTACAAAGCTTACAATTTAAATAGTGCTGCACTAGTTATACTATAGAGCTTACAAGGGAATGGATTATGCTACTAGTGTAGTTCCATTTGGATTGTTCCTCTGTGGTGTCGTTTGTGTAGCTCAATTTCAATTGTAAGCTCTATGTTATCACTAGTGTAGCTCCATTTACAACAGCAATTGGGAGATTTAGTGAGGAGCAGTGGCCCACCAGCCCAGACATATGACCGGCCCCCCAGGCCAGCCCTCCCCGGCTGCATAAAAACCTGCTGTCCTTTTCTCAGCCAGTTTTTAGAGAAGGCATGGTTCACCCAACAGCTGGGCCAAGTTTACAGGGAGTTTGGTGACTGACGGACCAACTCATTAAATGCACATGATATCTTCCAGTGATCCAAATGCCGGTCAGTGCAGAGAGTTGACAGAAGTCATTAAATAAAAGACAAATAAGTATCCCCTGATGTATATGTCTTCACTTAGAAGTGCAAAGTTTAGGAGCGGAATGTCTACTGACCTTCATGTGTGCTGAGTGAGGCTGTTTTGTTTCCTTCACACATACAAGGCATGTGGTGTTTTTTTCTTTCTTCCTTGTTAGGTTCACAAGCAAGGTTTGGAACAAGTACAGTTTTGTAGGTCTTGCAACTGTTTTTGTATTGTTTTCAAATAAAACACAGGACTGAAGATGACAAGATAAGGCTGTGATATAAATCAAACTAGCGTGTTCATAAATTTATTCTAAACAGTGTTTCAATGTATATAAAACAATGTGTCCTCTTTTCTGGATAGGTTAATGTTATTTCAATGCGTGCTGATGACTTCTTAATAGATTCTGTTTTTCATCATTTTAACAGAAAGTGGGTTAAGATCTTCAAATAAGAGGCCTGTTTAGGAGAACCAATTAGTGACAAAATAGTTAATTCATTATACAAGCCAGTGGTAGGCAGCGACATACCATTCAGAAGTTGTATATGTGGTCCTTGAGTCCATTAAAGAGCCACGCATTGTTAAATGAACACTAACACCTAAAACAACATATCGGTTGCTATAACTTTAAATGTCATGCTACCTGTAAGTACATATGTAAACATATAATTTGTATTAGTTCCCTTAAATATAACAATAAACGTCCTATTGAGAAATTATTTATTTAATTGTGTTGAGATAAACTTTGTTAATTTATAGTGATTAGTGTTTAGTGCTCTTGTAATTAAAAGGCTGCTATCTTATCTCAGCCCATATACAGACAACCCTGGACAATTACTTCAAAGTTGATGTGGTAGTTGGAGCCCTTTAAAAGGCAGGGATGGTTCATCTCGGTGCATATATAAGACTAGATTATATGCCTAAGAAACCAACAGAGATTTTTACAGATGCTAGCATATAGTACAAGGTATAGGAGTTTATATAACCCCAGTTAATTTTTAAGTGTTTGCAGCAGTTTAAATCTGTCAATAAATATTGTTAAAAGTGGATAAATCCCTTGTGTGCTAGAGAGGTTGCCAGTGCCTTACTTTGCAATGCACTGGCATCCTTGTTAGCATCCAAGGAATTAAGGTAAAACAGTGGATGTTTGAAGGTAGGTATGTTCTGAGGTAACAGAGAGATGATATATACTCTTCTGGGTGAAAGTAGGACATCTGATATTTTGATCCCTCAGGACCTGGCACTTAAGGTAATTTTTATAAAGTGTCAGTGAGAGAGTGAGCAGAAGAGGTAGTATCACTACAAAGAAATGGGAATTAAAACATAAGCTTTCAATAACATTTGCATTTGAAGATACCACTAAAATTCTAATCCAAACACTCATCATGTCCCGTCTTGACTACTGTAACTCACTACTAACTGGCCTTCCTCTTGCCCGCCTAACCCCACTACAGTCCATAATGAACTCAGCAGCACGACTAATCTACCTAACCAGCCGCTTCTCCAACACCAGTCCCCTCTGCCAATCCCTACACTGGCTCCCATTAGCACACATAATTAAATTCAAAATCCTGGTGCTCACCTACAGAGCCCTTACTAACACCTCACCCCCCTATATCTCATCTCTCATTTCCAAATACACCCCCACTCGCCATCTTCGTTCTTCACAGGACCTTCTCCTCTCCACATCTCTCATTACAACCTCCCACTCCCGCCTACAGGATTTCTCCCGTGCTGCACCCAAGCTCTGGAATTCCCTCCCCCGCCCCATCAGACTCTCCCCTAGCCTTCAGATCTTCAGATGCTCCCTGAAAACTCACCTCTTCAGGGAAGCCTATCAACATTATCACCAAGTACCACCCCTTGCCTGGACCACTGCACTCACTAGCACTTCTCACTCCCACCCACTGACTGGCAGCTCATGTGGCAGGAGGCACTTACACCCAATAGCACTTACACCTTCTGTGTCCTACCCACCTTCCTCTAGACTGTAAGCTCTCACGAGCAGGGCCCTCTGATCCTTCTGTTCTCCACATATGATTTGTACTATTTAATATCCCTGTATGTCTATCCCCTATTGTAAAGTGCTGCGGAATAAGTTGGCGCTATATAAATAAAGATTATTATTATTATTTATTATTATTATCTAGTACAAATGTATTTGTAGTAGTAAGGGTACTTTAAACCTTTGAATGCTAGAAAGGTCTCTAACCCATTGCGTTATCATCCAAGGGGTTAAATCAGTAGTAGGCAACAGGTGGCACAAGGGCTGCATGTAGTCATCAAAGGCTTCTTCGGCAGGCCCCAGTCTGTAATTTGGTACAGTGATAAAAATAGATATTATCCTCTCCGTCATCATCACAAATGTGGTGGGTAGAGGCATCAAGGGCAGGACGCTCATACCTGCACTTATGCAACATTTTAACTAAACCTACACCATCGCTTTTGTACAGACTCTTTGGTACATTTTGGCACACACCATCTAAGAGAGCAACCCCTTACTACCACTCCTGTAGCAACTTAATATAAAAGAAAACTCTTGCTTTTTCTTTTCTTCTGGGTTCATTTTGCCTATGTGCAGAAATAGCACAACCCAACATATTCACTGCCCACCCTTTCACTCTGAACAACAGATCTTTATTGGCATTGTGACACACATGCTTATCAGTCCCTTCAAAAAACTCTGGGTGCTTCATATTCTTCAGAAAGTTTTTATATACGCCCGTTCTTGTCAATGGCCCAGGAAGAAACCAAGTCTTACGGTTGATACGAACAGATATTAACTACAATTCACTGCTTCATCTCTCAGTTTAATTATTGCAGGTTAATTAAAATACAGTTGTGTCTTTCCCCATAGCAGGCACATATCACACTTTGTCAGCTTTATTTTCTTTTAGTACTAGAAAAACAACTAGGATAAGAACTCACTGATATATTTATTACCCGGCTTTGACTGGTTCAGCTTAGTTTCTGGCACTGCAAATCTGTTACTAGCGCATTAAAAACGAGCAAGCCACTGAAAAAATATAAAATAACTAATAACATAATTAATTATATAATAAAAAATAATACAATTTTAATAACAAATTACTGCATACTAAATAAATGCACTATTATTTTTCTTCTGCACTTCTGAAATTGCATTGAGGGCTTTAATATGCACTTTGGTACTCGCGTGCTTTCTTGCAGACTAATTATTATTCCATCTTCACCAAAGGATAATTCATTTTACTCTGTGCGTTCAGCAGAGCAGTGTTACACCACATAGAGGCAGAAATTATTAACTTACTCTTCCCTGGAAAGGATCTGTATTTCCTGGAAAAGGTGAAATATATCACAAAATACATTAGGAATTTTAACCCAGGGATGCAAGAATTCCATTGACCTGATAGACCAGGCTACTAAAATGTTACCCCCTTGTGTCTACATTTTGAGAGTATATATACAGCTTTATACATTCACCCTTCCCTAGTTTTCTAAAATTTTTAGCTGGGTCATAACATTTTCTCATGCTCAAGTTATTTAAAGTAATAGCAACCCTTATATTTAAATATATATTGTAGGGTTTATCCTTTTGAGTAAAACAAGGTTATCCCCACTGTTGAGGGGTGTTTTATTCAAAAGTTATTGCAGTTAAAACTTTAATTTTTATGTGCAGGATCTCAGTGACTTGACATTTTACATAAACATCCACTGGATGGTGTAGCAACAGCGCCACTGCAATTTTCCAGGCCATTTAGATATTGCACCTAAAAAATCAAGTTTCATCTGTATTATCTTTTGAATAATACATCTGTTGACAGTGGGAGTACCCTTGTTTCACTCAGGAAGATAAACCCAACACTATATATATATATATATATATATATATATATATAATGTGTGTGTGTGAAGAAAATGTTTAAATGGATAGTAACACTAGAAATGGAATATATATATATATATATATATATATATATATATATATGTGCACATTTTTTATTACATATTTAGTGTTCCTATGCCTTTAAACATTTTCTTCACCCCTGCTGTTGAGTGCCAGAGAGGTATCCAACTCATTGTATTGCAATGTGTTGGATACACCTCTGGAACTCAAATGGTTAACTCTTTCAGTGTCAGAGGGATGCAATGCATTTTATACCCCTCTGGAATTTGAAGGGCTAAATGACAGGTAACGTGGAAAATTCATAAATGTGTCTTAAAATTCTCAGTCTTTCATTAGTTAATCTTTGATAGTCCTACCTCTAGGAGTTTGTGTTGGGAATCTATATCTCTCAATGCACTCTGTTCCCCAGAGCCAATGCTGTTAACTCTAAAGAGGTTGCTGATGATTCATACTGGCTGAGTTAATGTCATGCATACCTGCACAACCAATAGGAATTAGGCTTTCACTGGTAGTTTCACCTGTTGGAGGAGCTGGAACAGAAAACTTGGAACCTAATTCAGCCAACTAAAGTGGTGCAGTTCTGGATCAAATAACTGCTCTATAAGGGGACAAAAGACTGTCTGGATGGATCCCAGTAAAGGATAATCTTCTGTTAGCATAAAGAAAAACCTCCCCTCCTCCTTCAAGGGTGGCTGGGTTTTCTTTATACTCCCAGCCAGAAGATTGTCCCTCACTGGAAGCTGTACGGTCAAGCGAACAAATTCCACATCTGAGGGGAGGTCGCTGACAATGAGAAAAAGGGGCAGGAGGGGAACACTTCCATTGTAGAGAATGATAACACCACTCTACATGGCCCAAAAATTATAAAGAATAATTGGAGCTGCATTTATTTTTAAACATTACTATCCCTTTCAGATGACAGGTCCACTTTACGGCACTAGGTTTAGAATGTTGTTGCATTCAGTGCTGGGTGTAGAAGAGATTATTAAAAGACTGAACTGTAACTTATTTTTCTTCTCTCTTGTTAGTCAACCTTTAAGATTTGTATTGTTCTTTCCACCATTCTTTGAGGCACATAATTTACATTTTCTGAATTTTGTGTGCTGAATCTGTATATAAGGCATACGGAGCTCAGTTTTCTTTTTAGTTACACTGAGAAACTGCAAGAAGCCTGTTACAGCATTAACCCCTTAACGTCCGGCGGTCCTGGGACGTTTCCGTCCCATAAGGACCTCATTGAACCACGTGGACGCACCGGTACACGTGACCTGTTGCGTGTATCGGCGCGTCACTATGGGGCCTGATAGAGATCGCTCCGATCTTGGAGCGGTCAATTTCAGGTCCTATTTTTACTTACAGTGCTCCCGGTAGTATTTCAAGGACCGTGCCAGTCATAGTACCGCACATGTCGTTAAGGGGTTAAATTATTGATGTCACTCAGTTAGAAAACACAACATTAAAATCAGTGATATCAACATACCTCCCAAGTGTCCCTCTTTTAGACCCAAATCCCTCTGTCCCTCTTTCTCACCCTGATGTCCCTCTTTTTAGGAGATCAGATTGTATGGTGTGTATATAAGTGTATTACATTGCTCCACAGCAATAAAACTCATATTAATGTTTGTTTAAATGTCAGTATACGTGTTTATAAATGAGTGTGTGTAAATAAAATACTTTGGTCTTGTTATAAGTCAATTAGGTTACACAAGGAGGTCTCAACAGGTCATGAAATAGCCTAAAAATTCTTGATAATGCACCGCCCACCAGCTACACCGCCAGCAACACCCCCTAAAACACAAGTGTCCCTCTTTGGCAATTTGAAATGTTAGGAGAAATGTATCAACTGTCTCGTTGAAGAACATGTAAACTATTAATGTTTTCCATGGGGCGGGGCGTATTTAAGGTGCTAAATAATAACCGGTTAAGTCGAGGTTATCTTTAAAGAGACCATAATGAGTTTCAAAACGCTCTTTATCCCCCGTAGATGCTTGATAGGTCTCCACTGCGGATTGTTGTCTAGTGGCCAGTGATGTTAACATTGATTTAAAAATCAGCTTTACTACTGACTAAAAATAAAAAACAATCTATCTTTATTTTTAAAACTGGAATTTTCCTTCCTTTAACCATCTGAGTGCTAGAGAGGTATGCAATACAATGCTTTGGATACCTCTTTGGGGTAAATGATTTCTGAATGTAAATTGCACCTCTTTGTGACCACTCCATTCACTGACCTCAGCCGGTTTCCACTAGATAAGAAAGTGGATCCTTCTACATGGCCGAATTTGGTTACATTGAAAATGAAGAACATATATTTGCAAATATGTTGCTTTGCAATGTGTTGTGTACCCCTCCAGCACTCAAAGGGTTAAAAACAATGATGAGGCTTCACTTTGTTTTGTTTTTTGTTGTTGTAGGGATACCCAATTCACCTTTAAAGCAGACCTAGCATGGTCTGGCAAGTTAAGGTAGTCTAGTAGATAGCCTCTTAATAATAATAAAAACATATGTCAAGTCTTTCTATATCATTAAATCTGACTGTCTGTAGAAGGCATAAGGAGATCACAACCATCTTGCCAAATCTGTCTCTCCACGCATGTGCCACCTTCTCTCTCTGCCTGTCAATCATAAACATAATCTCTGCCCTTAGTCCTTTTTTTTTTTCCTGGTGTGCGCTCGTGCGAGGTGCGCATGCACGTTACCCTGGATGATGTTCAGCTCCACTTAGGGAGCGGGCACGTTGCAGCTGACACATAGCAGTTAAAGGGTTAATGTGGAGTGTACCATAAGTATTGTGAAAGAGCACTGTGTAAGAATAATCCTAGAAAACATATAACTCGGGAACCCTTTCAGTACCTTTTGTTGAGGTGTACACAAAGCAGTACACCTCAATGACAGGCACTGAAAGGGTTCCTCAATTATGTGTTTTCTAGGATCATTCTTACACAGTGCTCTTTCCCAATACTTATGGTATACTCCACATTAAACCTTTAATTTCTATGTGTCGGCTGCAGTGTTCCCGCTGTTTTCTGCAATAGCAAAATAAAATGCCGCAATAAGAATGAGAAGGTTGCTTGTCTTGCCTTCCAGATTATTGGCTCATAATGCTTCCCTGTATGCATGGAAACACACTTAACACTTTTTAAATGCAAGCGCTTTACATGTACACACTCCACTAAATTAACATGACCTGGATGTGCACGAAGCTTGGAGCTCGCCAGGTTATGTGGTAACGAAGGGGAGGATGCAGCAAGAATTGTCAAGGGCAGTGGGAGTGACAAAGGTACCGTAAGGTACCAAATCTGTCATGCACAGTATGTCTCTCAGAGCTCTATACGTCATCAGGTACATATTACTTTACAAAATTTTGCCTTTAACAAGCGTTTTTTTTACAAAACTAAATACACAGTGATTGTAACAGTATAAAGCAGAGCTTTCCAAACTTTCATGTTGGTGACACACTTTTTAGACATGCATCATTTTGTGACACAGTAATTCAGTTTTGCTAGTAAACCGGAAGTTAAACTAATAATCCCTTATAAGAGATACAGACACATACATAAATTGTAATAACAAGATGTATGGGAACACAACATATCTCATGAATTCCTTTCATTCATACTGCAGAAGACATTAAGCATGTTGTGTGGTTTTAAAATGGCAACATGAGAATGTTGTGCTACATATAAGAGCAAGATTCTCATGTTGCATTATTAAATAGGTAGCCCATAACTGATGTTAGAAGTACTGTCCGTCTTTCCTGTCTCATCGGCACCACAAGCATAAGCAGCAGCCATCTGACAGGCAGCCTCGGTGCACAGGGACACTCCAGCTTGGCAGCCCAAAGAGAGGGCAGAGGTATAGAGGAGGTAGCATCTCAAAAGATTTTAACAGCTGAAGCGCCAAAAGATTTGCAACAGCTAGATTGCCTCCATGTGCTGCATACATATTATGTATGCAGCACACGGAGGGACTCCAGCTGTTACAAATCTTTTGTGATGCTCCAGCTGTATGCAGCACATGGAGGCAATCTTGCACTGTGTAAACGTGACCATTAAGTAATAGTGTTTTATCTGAGCTCCCAGTGTAGCTCGTGCTTGGGTTGAATGACAATCTCTCTCTGTGTAAACGGCACTTTTGCCTGTGACACACATACTCACTTCAGCCGACACACAAACATGTCGCGACACACAGTTTGGAAAGCACTGGTATAAAGAGTAATCCATACAACCACAATCATGTTGGGGTGAAAGTTCCTCTTTAACTCGCTGGATGCTAGCGATAAATCTGTGATGCAAGGTGTTGAAACTGTCTCTAACATTCAAGGGGTTAAAGCAGTAATCTGCAAAATACAACCTACTGAACAAATCCACCCCATAGGCCAGATTTAAACTGGCCCTTGGGTCCGACTGACTATAGAACCATCAGTCCTGCCATGCAGAGAAAATATGCCATTCTGGCTTTCTCTTCGAAGATAGAATGATACATTTATTGCAATGCGTGATTATGATACAAATATATCAATTACCAGTGCTGAGACACCCAAAATTAATATATTCTCTTTGAAGTAGCAGCTGTTAATGAGAAGCACAGTGAATGACCAGACATAACCCTTTGTCACTTTTAAATACACTCAGCCAGGATAGGATATTAGTAGTGGAGCAGGGGTATTGATTGGGGGTTGTACATGTGCACATTATTGTTTAAAGCTCACACAAATTCGGCCCTCAGGAATGTTGTGGCCCTTGGGCCAAAATAATTGCACACCCTGGGTTAAAGTATAATTTCAGGTGTGGTTATATCATCATGAGTAAATAAATACCAGTCTCCTGCTGTTGTTGGAGTACTTCCCGGACCTTGAAAGTGTGGAAAGTGTAGTCCAGTCCTCTACTAGTTACAAGTTGCATACTCCTGTTATTTGTGGTCTTTTACACAGTTTTTTAGTGATCAAACCATCAAATGTACATATATATTGTTTGGTCTTTTCCTTATTCATATAGTACATAGAGAATAATTAACTTGGCATCTATATAAGCAGACACTGCAATTTATTTTTTTACCTCCAAATATTGTGGTGAGCAGCAGCATTGTGTTTGCTGCTTCCTTTATATTAGTTCTGGGTATACCTGGATACTTGTGGCGCAATGCAAGAAACGTTCACATTGGATAAAGGCATTTTTGTGCTCTGATAGCCGTTCGCTAATCTTGAATTTTCATGCGCAATTCAACAAAATCATGCGCAAACCTACTTCCTAGTGGTTTTCACATGGGAAATGGCGATTGCGCACGTTTCCTGCATCTCACTATTGATTCCCTAATGCTCTAAAACAGGGGTATAAATTCAAGTCCTTAGAGGCAACCAAGGCCAGATATAAATATCAAATGCTAGTAGAGAAGAAAACCTCCTTGCCCAGTGTGATTTTCAACATGAGCACTAGTCCATCAAAAAGATATTTTGACTGTACTCTGCTCAAGCATGTTTTTAATGAAATGAGCTATACAAAATGTTTCAGTTGATCAATTTCACCAGATCTCAACCTGGGTCCCTGAAGAAGTACAAGGTTTTCCATAGATCAAATGTATGTAACTAGTGTATACGTGGTCCTCTGACTACCAGTGGACATGTGGAAGACTGAAGCATTTCAGGCAGTACAGTTTAGTCCACTATAAGAAAAAATCGTAATCGGATACAGTTACCGGAAACATTTTAGCCTATAATATATTCTTAACTTATTGGTGCCAAGCAGCTTTCAACTATATTTGATATAGCTACTAAGTTACGCCCTATGATTCTGTAGAGCAGTGGTTCTCAATCTTTTTTTGTTTGGGGCACCCCAACACATAATCTAGAACATTCGAGGCACCCCACACATATTTAATGTACTTTATCAAGGGCATAAGAAGGGTACAATACATAAATATATAGTTACTAGTTGAAGAGCCCATTACATGGGCCACAGTGCCACTGCCAGCCGGTTGCGGGGCAGTCATGCACAGTAGAGACTACCTGCGTCGTAGCTGATACAGAGCTGGATGCTCATTCGGAGCGTCCAGCTCTGTATCAGCCGTGGCGTAGGCAGTCTGTACTGCGCATAACTGCAGCATGCACAGCAGTCTCTACTGTGCTTGACTGCATCGTTACACACGTTTTAGCGAATTATTATTATATATAGGATTATTAGGTATTATAATCATAATAACAAAACTAAATATATTGTGCATAGCAATTTCTATAAATCTTTATTTAAAAGTCAATTTTTGTTAGTTTTCATAGAAAACATGGGGCACCCTGGTTGAGAATCACTGCTGTAGAGGTTTCCAAATCATTACCAAGCTATTTACTGGCTCTGGACGATAGAATGTACAGTCCTCAGCAGTTGGAAGGCCTCAGGTTGTCCATCCCTACTCTAAGGATTGGTTCTCAGGAAGGTTAACCCTTTGAGTGCTAGATAGCAATCCAACACATTGCAAAGCAACACTTTGGATACCTCTCTTGCACACAAAGGTCTAACAATTACAATTCTGGGGCAAACCACCTACACCATAGGTGTCAAATAACAAATATCATTGAGGTTAACTGAAATTCTAACCACTTGGAGACCACTCCAGCTTTCAAAGCTTTGTGATTCATTGGCTAATTGTCTACAAGGCAAAGGGTTCAAAGTGCCTTTTAATTCAATGGAAATATTTTTGTTCCCTATGACATGGTTGGGTCCCAGAATTTCATCCTTTTAAGTTCCTGAATAGTGCCCTTAGTTTTTATACTTTAGATCATCTATTTCACTTGCAATCTGGCCAGTTCTATACCATGATAACAGATTCTGGAATGCAGTTTTATCCCTTGGAGGGATCATCTCTTCTGTTTCAGCTTTCAGCAAGTTCTTCAGCTTTCAGTTTTACACAGTGCTAGCAAGTGCATTGTGACATTTTGATATCTGGAGTGGACGTTGATATCTACAGACAGCTGGATAGAGCTCTGACCACTGACTGAGATGCTTTTTATGTGATTAGGCTGAATGCTTACTATAGTGGTATTATGGTAGGTAACAACAGCTGGGACCTGTTGGGATTCTTACAGCACGAACATCTATGGTAAGAATGTGGTCAGAGGTAGGACGTGCCTGTTACTGTAATCAGAGAGCTGTCTTTGAACTTGACTGTACTGTCTCCTTTATAGTCAAAAACACTTGGCAGCTACCATTACCTTTATTGATGGGTACGTGCTGAAAGTGTCTAGTCATTGAACCACATATTTTGAATTGATGTATCTCACAAACAGAAGAATTGCATTTTTGTATTATCATTTGTGTATGCAACGTTCTACAAAACTGTAGCTGGTATAAAATATTGTTTAAAACCAATATGGCCTCTTCCATGAAGTCATTTTTTTTTTTTAAGTTGTGGAACATGTAGATAGAAAATTAAATGTGTTGTGACATATGAGTGCAGTAAATACATTGTAACATACTGAATGCATTTGGAAAGGTGTGAGGCACTAAACTTGGTACCCTAGCACATCAGTATGTCCAGACACATCTGTTAGAAATCACTAAGCTAGGAATGTGCACATTGTCTTGCTTGAATACAGTTTTTTGGAGGAAGGTAAAACAGTCTCTTAGTTATACAACATTCTTCACTATATCTTTGTTGTCTCCACCACTGTCAGTTGATGAAATTTGCGGTTTTCTAGATCTTACATGTGCTTTCTTATTTAGTGCAGCCTGCATTTTTATGTAAAATACAATTAGGAAGGAAAGTCTGTATGAAGGCATTTAGTCCAATGCCTCTTGACATGCAGGTTGCCTCAATAATGTGATATAGCTCTGATCTGCAAAATAGGATGTCTGCCTCAGGCATTTTAACTTAGAAAAATGAAAAACAAATGGTTAGAACTTCCACCTTACTCACTAACAAATATCTGTTGTTTAAACCACTCAATATACAGCCATGCTTGTAGTTTTTATTGGTAATATAAAACATGTAATGTGCATGGATTGGGACAGGTTTTATATGACTGATGACTAACACACTTAATCAGAGGCTATCTTTTTCTCATGATCCATGAGCTCTCGTATGATTTCCATGAAACACAATCAAATTGGGTTCTGAGTGGTCTGCTTATATGCCCCCATTCCTGTTTATTGCACATTAGATAATACAAATAAATCCTACGGCTTTAAACCTCAGAGATGTCACATCTTCAAGCAGATCACTTAGATTATTGGCAAGATCTCACCTTGGGAGATTCTCTATGGGATAATGCTGTGACAGATTATATCTGGCAATGTGTGGTGATCACTTCGCCATGAAGAATATGACACACTTCATCATATGCGCTAAGAACTTGCTGTGCAAAGGGATAGGCACAAAATGTATTAATTGTATGTATGTATGTATATCTTTATTTATATGGCGCCACACAGTGTACGCAGCACCTTGCAATAGACATATGTTACAATAAATAAGAGGGGATAAAATAAGTGCGACATTCATAGAAACAATGGGAGAGAGCTCCCTGCCCCAAGGAGCTTACAGTCTAAATTTGCACATAGGATTGTTGTAAACTTGGTAGTGTTTTTTTTTGGAAGGCAGTTGGGGGGGGGGCAGAGAGGATGTGCTCAGACTTCAGCACACATGCCAGCATTGTTACCTAACTCCTTCAGAGCCATAGCGATGTGGCACTGAAAGGGGACTGAAAGTAAAAGTCATTGCCACCATTTATTTCTCCAGAGAGAGAGCCAGCAGATAAGCTCTTACATATAACAGATTCCCTGCCGTTCTGAACTTACTAAATCTGTTTGGGAGGCTATTCTCTTGTCAGCTGATTTAGGGAAAGACAGGAAATTGTTCTTTGGCTCCACAGAGAGTTACAGGAAGATCCCAACTTCGTCAGCCTCAGGTTGGCAAAGTTGGGACAGTAAACTCCAACAGCATAGGCAACTATCAGAGCCTAGTGCTGGTGCCATAGTTCCACATTAACATATATACACTCCCGCAGGAATATGACAGTGACTCATTAAGCTGTTCTTCAATATGTAAATGAGTTATTTTTGAAGTGTTCACTGCAAAATTGTAAAACTGGTGGACGCATAGCGAATTGATATTGTATTTGCAGCATATTCATAGGGATGTAATGGCAAAGATATCCTAGTGCATATTTTGAAAAAATTGAAGCAAATACATAATCAGATTGCCAACCTGATGATAATTCCCATAAATGCCATTGATGTAAATGGGTATTTCTGGCAACATGGTGGCCTTCTCCTTTTGTTAATACAGATATAGATGATTTTGTTTTCAGTGATGATGGAGAGGGCAAACTGGTATGATAAATGACAATGGTAATTGGCAGTCTATTTCAGTGATGCCTTAGGCAATGGAAGGGTCTTTCACACTCTCAGTGAAGAGAGTTGAAACCGTCTTCAACACTTAAAAGTTTTACATCTTTGTGTGCACGTTATTGCATTTATGTCTAATATAAATGAAAGGATGCACATGAGAAATATCATTCATTTCATGTGCTTATTGCAAGGTGTTGGCAATCTTTCCATGTCAAGTGCAGACAGCAATATTATTTCCAAATGTTATATTGTAGCACTTTAAATACCATGTATATGCTGTCATCATTTCTTTGCATGGCATGTTTTCCATCACCATTAGATATATATCCCCTTGGTAATATAGTGTTCTGCCTGACTCTGTGTTAAGTTTTTTTGTTTCCATAAATGTGATTAACACATGAGCTATAAGAAATATAATTATTTTAGTCCATTTTGTATGATTCTAAACCAGATAGATGTTATGTTTGGTTTAATTTTTGCATTTAGTTAAGTTATTGTAGTCAAAGGATAACTTCTTCAATCCGTACTGGATGTCTTATCCATGGAGTCAGACATGACAGTGATGCCAGTTTTTTTTTCCCAAACTGAAACAAGCAGAGTACCCAATGCAATGCATTGCACATACCTATGTTCCTAAAAAGGATTAAGATTATATTGAGCAGTTTGAGGTCCTGGGGTCCTACTAACACGTGTCATATCCACCTCAGGGGACATGACATCCAGGACTGGTTGAAGTTGGTAAGCCTTGAGCAAATGGACAAAGGGAAAATTCATAGAGGACATTAGGATTTTCTGACCATAGTAATGTAAAAGGGGGTTATTTTTAGCAGGTGTTCTTTCAATAATATATGAGTGAACCTGATATTAGGCAGACTATATATAAGATGCATTAAAGTGTTAGTAATGTCTGAAAAAAACTTTTTTTGCATTTAGAAGAGCTTAAAAAGCTGATCTAAATGCAACAAACCGTATTTCTCAAACCGCTATGGTTTAAGAGATACAGGCATTTAAAGTTTGATTTCTCCTACTGACAGCTGTAAAGCTGTCAGCCGGAGATCCGTGTCGGTCGACACGCTGGCGCTTGAGAAGTGCCGGGATCTTGTTACTTACACGGAATACCTTCATTGTAATGGTCTAAAACGTGTGCCTAGTGTTCAGGCACACATTTTAGACCATTCCAATGAAGGGATTCCATGTAAGTAAAGAAAACTCGGCAGTTCTCAAGCGCCAGCGTGTCGACCGACACGGATCTCCTGCTGACAGCTTTACAGCTGTCAGTAGGAGAAATCAAACTTTAAACGCTCGTATCTCTTAAACCATAGCGGTTTGAGAGATACGTTTTTTTTGCATTTAGATCAGTTTTTTAAGCTCTTCTAAATGCAAAAAAAGTTTTTTTTCAGACATTACTAACACTTTAAGTAACAGTAATTATCTGTTCAGTGTCACTTAAAGGGATAGTAATGTTTAACAAAAAAAGTAGCTCCGATTAATCTTCATAGTATTTGGGCCATGGAGAGTGTTATTTAAATACTGTCAGAATTGTAGTTCAAGAGTAATTGAATGATAAAGTACTCCTGCCCCTCTTACTGATGTAACACTGCTCACCTCAGAGTGGCAAGACTGTCCAGATGAATGGCAGCAATGGACAATCTTCAGTGAGCCTAAAGAAAAACCTGTCAAAGGGGGAAGGGTTTTCAGTGTTCTCACAGTAAGAAGATTGTCCCTTGCTGCGACTTGTCTGGTCAAGACACCAGATTCCACATCTGAGGGAAGTGGCTAACACTAGGTAAAAGGGGCAGGAGGGGAATACTTTATCATTCAATTACTCTTGAACTACAGCTCTACTATGAAGTTTAATTGGAGCTGCTGTTTTTGTGAAACATTACTATCTCTTTAAAGTGGAATTCTCACCTTAATTCAAGTATGCAGATTTGCAAACTGCATTATAAACTGCCTATATGTCATACTAGCTAAAAGACCATCAAATGTTCAGTTAAGACGATATTCAAACTTGTTACCGTATGCTAATTGCAGTACCCTTGCTGTACCAGTCGAGCTAAATACGCTAATTTAGCATTTCAGTGAAGTGTCATATCCTAATGAAGCTTTCAATGATGTTTCTTATGCTAATGAAACTCTGCAATGTACCAGGAAATGTGCACTTTCACTTGGCCCAGAAATTGTCTTAATATCCCCTAAACTGTACATCTGCTGGACTTTTGGTTAAAGCGGAACTAACACCACTAAGAAACTTTGTTTGTAATAATTCCCTATCTGGCAACTAGCTGCTTAGTAGCGCTAGGCACTAGAATTATTACCTCTTTATGGAGAAATATGCAGTCATCCTCTGCTGACAGGCAGGATGGATCGCAGGCATCTTGCCCTAGTGACGTCCGCGCACTGTAACGGTTTATTTGACACACAAACACAGTAGGTTTTGGATAAAATGCAATGTTATTGAACAATGATAATAACAATAACCCTGTAATATATATATATATATATATACAATAAAGTGCAGACACTAGACAGGTTATAAGGAGGTAGGCCCACATGGGTCCAGTATATGCAGGAATTCAGAGTTCAATATACTGACACAGGTCAGGCAGTTCTCGTGTAATTCACAGTTGGACAGCACTGAATGGGTTACTATTAGGCTGAGAGTACTGACAGTCCCTAATAGTGCAAGGCCCTTTAAGAAGCTCAATCAAAAAGAGAGCACAAAATCGAGTAACGCCCAGAAGTAATGGAGACCAGAACAACTGGTGGACTGCCGTAGCAGTAACTGAGATTAAGCAACTTGTGGACTGCCGTAGCAGTAACTGAGATTAAGCAACTTGTGGACTGCTGTAGCAGTAACGGAGACTGAACAACTTGTGAACTGCAGTAGCAGTAACGGAGACTGAGCAACTTGTGAACTGCAGTAGCAGTAACGGAGACTGAGCAACTTGTGAACTGCCGTAGCAGTAACGGAACTGAGCAGCTTGCCCTGAGAGGCACCCAACCGGGGACTGCACGAAAGTGAGGATGCACAGAAATGTCGCCTGGGCGACACTGAGGCATCGGAGACCAGACTGCAGTGAACTGTCCGGAGATGGAGAGGATCCTGACACCACCCTAACCGGAGACCGGATAAGGCGTGCAGGACGGGTACGCAACCACAGTAGCCCAGCCGGGCCGGAACCACACACACAGAGCAGGAACGTCAGCCAGTTCGAGTCGGTACACCAAGCAGGAACGTTGGCCGGGCCGGGTCGGTACACAGAGAAGAAACTTCAGCCAATCTGAGTCGGTACACAGAGCAGGAATGTCAGCCAGGCCGGGTCGATACACAGAGCAGGAACGTCAGCCAATCCAGGTTGGTATACAGGCAGGAACGTGATGCAGAATAGTCAGACAGTCCGGGTCGGTACACAGGCAGGAACAAGATGCAGAGTCGTCAGGCAGGCCGGGTCGGTACACTGAGATCACACGAATAACAGGAATAAGCACTGGTACGGAAACACCACGAAAGGGCACTGGAGAAGTGCCAGAACCCAGTATTTAAGGACAAATACTGGGCGGGACAGTGACAGTGCAGCCAATGGGCGTAGGCAGGAGTGGAAACTGACAATGTCTCCAAATAGCATGGGCACCATGATATGCGCCTGCGCTGTCAGTCCCTTCCGGAGCCGAATGGCTCCTAGCAACGCCTCCTACAGCCGTCTGGGACTGACAGCGCAGGCGCGTGGACGTCACTAGGGCAAGATGTCCGTGCTCCGTCCTGCCTGTCAGCCGAGGATGAATTCATATTTCTCCATAAAGAGATAATAATTCTGGCGTCTATCGCTACTAAGCAGCTAGTCGCCAGACAGGGAATTATTACAAAGTTTCTTAGCGGTGTTAGTTCCGCTTTAACATGACATATAGGCATTATTTAATGCAGTTTTCAAATACGCAAACTTGAACTAAGGTGAAAGTTCCACTTTAATAAAGAAAAAGGAAAAAAAAAAAAAAAAAAAAGAAATGGCCCTTATGTCCGTTCAGTAAAGTATTGTTTGCCATTTCGCAGCTCAATACCTAGGCCTGTATGTCCGACCTGTATGTCCATTTTGGCATCTGATTACTTTGCAATTTGTCTGGGACCTCGCTAGCATCCAGTGGGTTAAGAAATGTGTCTGGTATTTTCTGTGGCAGACTACAGTGGATGAAGGCTGGTGGTGGAATTATGGGAGGCGTGGGATTAGCATACCCCAACCCTCCCAGCATTTCAGATGGCCAAAGAGGGAAACTTGTTTTAGGTGATGTTACTAGAGAGAGTGACTGCTTGGCATGCACATTATTACCACAAATTATTCGGTTACTTAATAATCTATTGCATACCTCCCAAGTGTCCCTCTTTAGGAGGGACAGTCCCTCTTTTAGATCCAAATCCCTCTGTCCCTCTTTCCCACCCTGGTGTCCCTCTTTTTAGAAGATCAGACTGTGTGATGTGTATATAAGTGTATCACATTGCTCTACAGCAATAAAACTCACATTAATGTTTTTTAAATGTCAGTAAATGTGAAATACCCTAAAAACTCTCGGTAATGCCCCGCCCACCAACCACACCCCCAACAACACACCCTAAAACACAAGTGTCCCTCTTTGGCCATTTGAAATGTTGGGAGGTATGCTATTGACAGCTCTTTATGTAACTGAAATATGATTTAGAAAATGTCCAAAGTATTTTATTTACACATACTAATTTATAAAACACATATTGAAGTTTAAACAAACATTAATATGAATTGTATTTCTTTTGAGCAATTTGATACACTTATTCACACACTGCAAAGTCTGATATCCTAAAATGAGGGACAGCAAGCTAATAAAGAGGGACCAGGGGATTTGAGTCTCAAAGAGGGTCTATTCTGCTTAAAGAAGGACACTTGGGACGTATGGAGTAGGAATAAGGTCACCTAGGATGCATTGCATAGAGGTGCTTAAGACATATCCAGCCCAGGAGACTGTGTGCATTGTAACACATGTGTAGAGGTTTCTACAGCAGGTCATAGTAAGGAGTAGGAGTTAGGAGTAGATAAATATCATAGCTGCCACTAGTGTTTGCATGAGGCGTGTTAGTTGTCTAATAAACTTGACACGCACCAGGGTCATTTTGCAGTTTAGGGACTTGTGATCTCTTTACCCAGTGCACCGTTTATTTAACCCCTGGGCTGACTCTCTTAATCATTCTCTCTTTTTCTGTTGGGTGGCAACGCTAATATATAATTTTTTTTTAAACTCCTAGATTTAGTCACCAGTCATTTTCGGCTGTTTTGAAGTTGTTGACTCAAATTGCCTGTGACACAGATTCCAACTCTCTAGGCACTTTCTTTGTATGGCAGTAGTTTGTATAATTCTTCTCATACACGATAATTATTTTCTTTTCTGCCAAACTGCATTCCTAAAATTGTAACTCAGACAAAAGTAACCCTTAGCACGTTTATTCTGCCAATCATAACTGCACTGGGTTCTTTTGTGTACTGCGATAAATTCTTTAGGAAGCCTAGTGCAAGCTGGCTGCAGAGTCAAACCCTTCATTCCATGCTAAACAAAACAGCAGATGTTCAAATCTTTAAGTGCCAGAGAGGTGTGGAGCACATGGTGCAGCAATGCCTTGCACACATCTCTGGCAGGGCTGGATTTACATCTCAGGAGCCTGTAGGCACAGAAATGTGAAGCGCTCCCCCACCCCCCGATTTGCTATCTCAACAATTCTCCCAATCTCCACACTGCCCCTATCATCTCCACATTGCCCTTATCATCTCCAACTAGCCCCCATCATCTCCATATTGTCCCCCATCATTTCCATATTACCCCCATGATCATCTCCATATTGCCCCTCACAGTGCCCCCATGATCATCCTCATATTGCCCCTGTGATCATCTCCATATTGCCCCTGTGATCATCTCCATATTGCCCCTCACAGTGCCTCCATCATCTCCATATCCCCTCACATTGCTCCCATCATCGCCATTATCCTCTCACATTGCCCCCATCATCTCCATATTGCCCCCCGTGTCGGTTTCCTACCTTGGAGAGGAGAGGTCTGTGCCTCCTCCTTCTGCACAGATCTGTAGCTGCTGGAGCTCCCGCATGGTCTTCTCTTCAGTAATGCAGAGCGCTGGGAGATGATGTAATCTTCCAGCGCTCTGAATTACTAAAGAGCCGATGAGGGAGCTCACAGCAGCTACAGGTCTGTGCCGAAGAAGGCACAGACTGAGACCTCACCATATTGTTGTGGGTCGCGGGCGCCAAGCGGGGGATCCGAATGACAGGCACCCCTCTGTGGGGTGCACCTGTAGTCAGATACCTACTCTGCCTAATTACTAATCTGGCCGTGATCTCTAGCACTCAGTGGGTTAAAGCGAAACTTTCAGCTTCATAATATTACCCCCCAATACATTACTAATATAGCGATAGCCAAAGTAATAGTAGTATTATGCTGAATAATTCCACGCTATTAAAGTAATCCCACTTCTTCTGCAGGCATCCAAGGCACAGAGCTTACAAGAGAAGCTCTGTGCGCATGCACAGGAAGCAACTTCTATTACTTAAGGTAACCAGCAGACATCACCACCAATCCGGAAGTGTATGGGACAGACAGTGCAGACTCAGAGGCAACTTTCCTCTAAGATGTCTGCGCTGTTGCCTGCTGGATGCTTACTGAAGAAGATGGATTACTTCAATAACGTGGGTTTATTCAGCATAATACAATTATTCCTTTACCTATAGCTATATTAGTAATATATTGGGGGGCCATATTATGAAGCTGAAAGTTCCGCTTTAATTGGTCCTTGCAGTTAAAAACTTCACATTATTATTATTTATTCTCATATAACACTGGATTTCAAAGGTTTGCAGTCTGATAAAAGCCAGCACACAATGTAGACCTCTAGTATTCAAGGAGTTAAGAGTCTAATTTAAATCGACTTGGATTTTATATATGTTCCTATGGTGCAGTCGGTTTGCCCCAGAATTAGTCTACCTTTAACTTTCTACATAAGGCCTTCAGTTTCTTCAAATACTGTTGCTCATCCCCCCCATGTTATTATTTATTATCCATCTCCCTTCTCTACCCTTTCCCCTTTTCACATTTCATTTTGATTTACCACTTGGAACTCCTTTTAATATGTATTGACTGTCTGCCTAGGCCGGTGCTGACATTGCTCTTTTGAAATGATGCAGTGCCTAAGAAAAGCTGACGAGTTTCTTCTTTATGGGCTCTGACATATTAATTAACAAAATGGAGGAAAAAGGCTTTTTATTTTTTTTCTTCTTAATTTTAATTTTCCCCGAAATACCTGACTGAAGTTATCTTGAGAGAATTGTCATCCAATATTCACTTGGCCCAATGAAACTAAACAGGGCTCAGCCCGATCTCCCTTAGATCCATAATAAAGATGTGACCTATCTGTTGCACCTCTTTACTATCAGGTCAGCCAAGCATATATCTCTTGGGTTGATGACCTCAATATATACAGAAGCAGCAATGCTGATGTGACACAGCACTACATTTGTCTACAAGGACTGAAAAATGTACTCCTACAAAAAAAAATGTAATTTCAAATTGAGAAGCAACTTTTCAAAGACTGGAAACTATAATAATTCTGGTCTAAATAAATCTAGAGAATGAAAAACATTACCTTGTTGTGTGACACATGTAACCCTTTAACCCTCTGAGTGTCAGAAGAGTATGCAACACATTGCTGAGCCATGCGGTACGCACCCCTCTGGCACTGAAAGGGTTAAGGACCAGAGTGGTGCATACCTCCCAAGTGTGCCTCTTTAGGAGGGACAGTCCCTCTTTTAGACCCAAATCCCTCTGTCTCTCTTTCCCACCCTGATGTCCCTCTTTTTAGGAGATCAGACTGTGTGGTGTGTATATAATGGTATCACATTGCTCCACAGCAATAAAATTCAGATTAATGTTTGTTATATGTATATGTGTTTAAACATTAGTCTGTGTAAAGAAATACTTTGGTCTTGTTATGTCACTTATTAGGTTACGCAAGGAGGTGTCAATAGTTCACAAAATAGCCTAAAAATTTTCTGTAATGCCCCGGCCATCAACCACACCCCCAGAAACACCCCCTAAACCATAAGTGTCCCTCTTTAGCAATTTGACATGTTGGGAGGTATGGTGGTGTGTATTTCACTGAGAAGCAATCCACTGCACACACCCTCAAGTATTCATTCATTCTTAACCCTTGAGTGTCACCCTTTACTGGAAGTAGTCGGTATGCATTAACACCATGCATATTAGACATCTTTCATTTTTCTAATGTGTGTTGGAGATGTATAGCATCCAAAGGGTTACAGGAGCAGTAATGTTATCAGACTTTTCCTGTTGAATAAAACAAGGATACTCCCACTGTTTGGTGGTGGTGCTTTTCCGATCACTCACTATACAAAGAATAGGCTTTGACTCAAGCTCTCCAACAGACTGCGTTATATTAAAAGAAAAATGACTCAACAGGAAAAGCCACAGTAACCTATGTTTTTAATTTTAAAGGAACAGTAAACGGTTTTAAAGAAAACATATATGTTAGCTCTTTTCCTAATGAGCGGGATACTCCCACTGCAGTCAGTTGTTTTTATCAAAAGTTATAACATTGCAAATTGTCAGGAAGGGCACTGCACTGTGATCATGTACCTGATAGTTTAGACTGACAGAATGACTCAGCAGTTCCTATCATATTCTACGGTTACCTGTTTGTCAGTGACTCACTTCTCATAGCGAATGTAACAGAATAACTAATTGGAGTCTGACCATTCGAGGGCACTGTTAGTGTTAACAAGCATATAGTAATATAGTTTATGAAGCTGAAAAAAGACATGCCTCTATCTCTGTTGATCCAGAGGATGCATAAAAAACACTGAAGCTATTTCCAGTTAAGGCCCAAAGTAGAAAAAAAATGCTTTCCTGACTCCAAATGGGAATCTGATATTTCTCTGAACCAGCATCCTATCTGATTTGAAGCCAGCTGCCATAATTCTCAGTATTGTTCAAGAGATTATATTGTAATGACTCTGAAAATATGGATCCCGCAGCAGTTGGAGTATCTTTGTTTTACTCAGAAAGAAAAGCCCACCTCTCTCTCTCTCTCTCTCTCTCTCTCTCTCTCTCTCTCTCTCTCTCTCTCTCTCTCTCTCTCTCTCTCTCTCTCTCTCTCTCTCTCTCTCTCTCTCTCTCTCTCTCTCTCTCTCTCCTCCCTCCCTCCCTCCCTCCCTCCCTCCCTCCCTCCCTCCCTCCAGAAAATCCTAATGGGCCCTGTGAATTGTTCCCTTGCTTCTTGACTCAAGCAATAGCAGTCAATAAATCCTAGCGATCATGTCCATGGAAGTGGACATGACAGTTGATAGCAGGAATGCAGGATACAAACTCCAACAACTGTACATGTTAATCTTAAACGTTTAATGCATTGATTCTTAATGTGTTGCACACCCCTCTTGTCACTAAAGTGTTAAGAAGGCTTATGCACTCACCCTGATTCAGTTTGAAAACACTGCCAGCAACTGTCGTGTCTGCCCCTATGTAGATGACATCCAGGACTGATATATTATCTACTAAAAAAAGGCACAAGGGCAGAATCCACAGGGGCTATTGGGATTTTTTAGTCCTAGTAACATAAGCATACCTGTGAACTTTCTTTCCTGGATATCCCCGGAAGGCTCCTCTGGTGCTGCTGGGGAATATAATGGAAGCCAATTGCTGCAAAAAAGGGGTGGAGCTTACTCAGTGGGGGCATGATGTACCTGGTGCATCATAAAAGTGAGCAGGATGTGGGAGGAACTGAGTAGAGAAGGCGGAAAAAAGTGGGATGAAAATGGTCAAAAGAAGCAGAAATGGGCAGATTGTCAGAGGCAACTCAGCCTATGTCCTTGGAGGTCCGGTAATGCACTGTCAAAACCAGGGTCTCCGGGCAAATCCAGAGAGTTCCCAGGTATGAACATATAAGCATGTTGCTTCTCCTTTAATGTAGTTAATACAAGATTCCATTGTAGTTAATCTAAAATCCTCTGCTGAGTTTGTGAAGGATTCAGATAACAGGCAGTATTTTTGCTGCATCCACTTAGAGATACTGTTAATCTGTCATATGTTGTAAAATACCATATTAATTTGCAGTTAAAATAAGCTTTTCAAAAGTAAAAGAATACTGACCACTGAAATATATATTGCTCTGCCCTTTATCCTTCAATGCTTTTAATCCTTCTTGGACTGCTCTGTTGCCTTACTTTAATTTAGGAGGCATCAGGTCCAGTGTAGTAGAACTGCAGTAGTAAAAATTATCTTAACTCGAAATTTGTATTCACTTTTTTATTCCTTGTCTTCCCCTTACAGTTACTGATTACTCTCATTTCACAATGAGTCACCACAGAATCCCAGCATTTGCTTTTTATTGTTAAAAGAACTGTAACCCTTTATATGGAATTTACATATTCTGAAAGATCATGATATGTACAGTCAAATTCCCTGTATGTTTTATTGTTTTTTTTATATTCTCCTTTTTTTTTACACTGTCCTTGACAGTTAGCTGCTTGGCTATCGGTTTCTCTTGTCAGTAGTCCATCATACAATATTACAGCCTCTCTTCTGCAGTGCATGATCTGTGTGTTTTCTTTATTACATTGTTTCTTTTTTACATCACTAAATTTACTTTTATGTTTCCTAACAGAAAACTCATCTAGGGAATTCATTGTCAAGGACATAAGTGTTAAAAAACAAAAAAAATAAAAAAAAAAATGCAAAGATGAAAAGGAAAAAAAATATTTTAAAAGAGATTTCAAATGTGACTACACGTATCATGTACATGCAGAATATGTAAAGTCAAAATAAAGGGTTGCTATTCCTTTAAAAAGAAAGTATTACATTATTTTTAAAAAATATTGTATATGACCTAAGTCTTCAGGAAATAATATTATTATTTTGCATAGCTTTGACAAGACATAAGGACACTGTGAAATCGGGGTACAGTGAACACAAGGGTGTTTACAATAAAGGCAAATGCAAACATTAGTAAATAAATAGGCACTTCAATAGTTGTGTTATCTAGAAGGTGTTCCATCAATACCTATACTCTGCTAAGGGCAGTGAACTGTTTTTTTAAACTGTTCTAATACATTACTGTACTTTATTTTGCTGTGCCCCATTTAGTGCTGTTGGTCTACTGTGGAACAACTTACAATCAAGAAAAAAGTACTGAAGAATAATAGGGCCAAATTTACTAGAGCCTGTAATCTGTAGGAAGTGTGTGTGTGTGTATGGGGGAGTGCTTGTAGTTGATGTGTGGTCCACCCACAGTGTGAGGCCCAATCAGGAGTGGAAAGTGGCATGTTCTATACGGTTCTAGCCAGATATTTTGCTGGTATTTTCATGGCGGAATGATGAAAAATGAGAGAAGATAAGTGTGTGGGGGTACGTTAGGGAAAAGATGATGTCCAGACACAAAGCAAGGTTTAGTGAGAGAGATGATGTTATAGGGATGATGTTATTCCTTTTGGAGGAGGTTATGAGGGGGTTTTGTTTGATCTGGTCAATGTTTAAGAGGTGCATTTTTAAGAACTTGATGCTAGGCAAGGTAAAGAGTCCCATAGGAGGGCAGCAGCCCTAGTAAATAACTTGTAGACAGCAGTGAGACATAGTAAGTAGAGAAGAAAAGAGGTTTGGATTATGGCTAGTGCAGTAAGACATGTGTTTGCTAGATAGCCATGTCTAATCTGACATTTTGAACTAGGACTCATCAATATTGCACCACTTTTTTTTTCACCACTGCTGCATTTGTGGACACACAGAGATCCATTCTGCATTACAGAACAATGAGAAAGTCTGTTCCCATGGCATAGAAGGTTTTTGGCTTAGGTAGAATTGTCATGTGGCTAGAGTTGGAAGTTTGGATGGGGTCATTGACTCTTCTATTGATATATGCCCCATTTGGAAAGGTAGAAGATGGTGGTTGCAAAACCCCTGGAGTAATTTATTTATGTATGCTTACCCTACTAGGGAAGATATATGGTGGGATCTTCACATAAATATTAAGAATTGGATGTATTGTAATCCAGGCCCATGTCAATGGACGTTTGTGATGTGGGTAACCTTTGGTCCCTTAACTCTTTTAAGACTACAGGAGGTGTAGACCAATAATAGCTGAAGAGCTAAAGGTTTTCCATCCTTGCCGTAGGGAGGGGCTGTTCTCATTTTGTGAATCAACTAATAACAATTGGATGGCATCCTGTGCTTTTTAAGAACCTAAACTTAATAATGATGGCTCAGAGTGATGCTCTATTAAAGGGATAGTAATACTTAGTTTTATCTTTATTTTATTTTGTATGCATTAAAAAAACATGAAGAACGATATAAGACTTAAGGTTTGAGAGAGATTCACAAGCAAATTTTCCCCTCCCACCCCTTTTACCTAGTGTAAGCCATCTCTTCTCAGATGTGGAATGCATTCCATAGACCAGATAGATAACAGCAGGGGACAATCTTCTTCCTATGAGAACAATGAAAGCCCTGCCCCCCTTGGCAAGTTTTTCAGGTTTTTCCCTTATCTTAATTGAAGACTGTCCCTCTCTGCAGTCTACCTGGGCACCTCCCTTCTGCTCTGGCTGAGCAGTGTTACATCAGTAAAAGGGGCAGGAGGGGGATAATTTGTCATTGAATTACTCTTGAACTACAACTCTGACAGAATTGAAATAACACTCTCCAAAGTCCAAATACTATGATGATTAATTAGAGCTGCTTTTATTATGAAACATTACTATCCCTTTAACTAAGTCATGAAATTATTTGCTCATTTTTAGGTATTGTAAAGAATAGAATGTATTACCTAACTCTCCCCCCCCCCCCTTCCATTGGCATCCATTGCAAAATTCAGACTCACATCTAACCATGTTTATAAAGAGATTTTACTCTCTCGTAAATGGAGATTTGTTTAATTCTTTCTTTTGCCTTTTGATCATGCTTAAAAAAAACATTTGTTGAGTTTTTTCAGAAATTCTTTTTTTAGGATGACCGGTACTCTGAAATAAGATAATCGGATCTATCACTTGTCTTGTAATTTTAGCATGTTCCAAAGGCCTGCAGTTTCTCATCGCACACTTGTAAACAGTTTCCTCCACTTCTTAGCCAATACATTCTTTTTCAGAATAAGATACAGCCTTTTATGTTTTCCAACTCTTTCCTGTACTTAAAGAAGCCAATATTAGAAGAGATTGGCTTTAAATACCACAAGGCCTGACTTTCTTTTTCTATTATGTTCAGATTGTTTCTTATGACAGAAGCTCAGCTCTAATTAAATACTTCTTAACTATCACAAAGCTAGCAGCTTAGAGTCTTAAATTTGATCTTTCAATAAATTAGGACGGTTGTTCTTAAACCTTTTGCTTTAGTGTAATATATATTCACAACAAAGTCCTAGCAGTCATACACTTTAACATAACATTAATATAAAATTAATTTACAAGTGAATTGATACCAGCTAACATAAAAGAACAGTACATTTAAAAGTTAGAACTGCTCAAACCTTTTTTTTTATTATCTTAGCCATGTTAACAACCGGGTCCAGAAGGCAATTTTTTGTAACAAACTCTGCAGCAAAGCCTTTGACAATGGTTTTCCATGGTAAGTGATAGGAACAGCAGCACCTTGTGAAGACAATAGAATATCGCTTGTCAATCGAGATGCACATCACCATATGCACTAAGAATCAGTCATTTAAGAAGATGATTCAGTCACTAGCATGTGACCTTGTCAAACTGCTGGCGATATGGAAAGGATTCCATCCCTTACACATCAACACCAATTTGCCATCCTGGCCTCTTATAATTTCTTAGTTCAGAAAGTAGTGGTAACTGAAATTGGCTGTAATCAGAATAAAAATGTTCTTACTCCATGGTCCGTCAATTCTCAGACATGTTTCTGTCGTTTTTGTATCCAATTCCACCATCTCTGTCAAAGGGAAAAAGCCATCTTAAAAGTGAGCGTGGTTTAATCTACCGTCATATTGTAAGGTATTTTCAGATAAAAAATGTGTTTCAACGTCACTTTTTTGTCTGATTAAAGTAATTTTTTCCCAACAAAATAAAAATGATCTAAACTTGGAGAAGACAAATTAAAGTACTGTTAGCAGGAGTGAGAAGCAATTTGTCGTTTCAAAGACAAAAAAAGTCTTTGTTTCTTTGAACATTTTTAACATCAGGGCAATGTTCATCAAGATCTTCTTACTGTCATTTTTAAGTCTTTGTGACATTTTTAAACGTGACTGATTTACTTCTGAAAATATTATCGTTTTTTTACCACCCACTCACGATCCAACAGTTTTATCATTATAAAGACTTTTTGAACATCTCACCTTTAGTGCATTGTCCCCATGGTGACTCCCCCCCCCCCCCCCCAGCAAGAAGGAGAATATAGAGGGGAGGGGGGTATTTTCATGGAAAAACTTCAAATTGACAATTTTCAATGACAGTCCCTGGGAGGGAAAAGGTTGGAATTTTCACCCATCCCTACACTTTTGTTTGTGTGGGGTTCAAGGAGATTAGATCAGAGGTTCTCAACCCGTGCCCTCGGTGGCCACTAACAGGCCAGGACTTGGGAATTTCCCTGCTAGAACACAAGTGTGTTGATCAGAGGCTCATTCATATTGATTAACTCACCTGTGCTCTTAAAAGGAAATTCTCAAATCCTGGTCTGTTAGTAGCCACTTAGGGCACGGGTTGAGAACCACTGGATTAGATGATTTGTCAATGAGTATGCTTGTTACATAAATTGCATTAATGAAACATTATACCTCTTGCTGCTTCACCTTCTGCACTTTCCTCATCTTGCTTGCTACACTGCTTAGTTGACCCTTTGTCTTCCAACAGTCATATTTTTCCTGTCCACAATTCCATATATTTATTATGTGGCAATCCTTAAACTTTTTCTGGAAATGTCTGGGTTTCACTGAACCCAGTTTGACAAAGTGTTTGTTTAGAAACCCCTCAGCTTTATTTAATTCAAATGTCTTCTCCTTTATACATGATGAATGTCATAGTGCACAAAAATAAAAAGAAGCCATTCTGGAGAATGACATGTAGGGCTGAAATAAGTCTCAAAACTCACACTGCCTTAAATGGAGCTTTTGACCCCTTTAATGCTAGATATGCCTCCAGCTGCCTTTGTATCATGTTTGCCCCAATTACATTTGCTGTAAGTCTCCTGTTCTGCATTTGGTTTGCTTCAGAATTTCTTATGAATTACTTAAGGATTTAAGGGGATAGTAATACTTGAAAATAATTATATTTTATATTGTAACCCTTAAAAAAATATGAAAAATGATATAAGTCTTATCTCCCAAACCTTTATGGTTTGGGAGATATTCATATGTAAAATATAGTAAAGTTCTCTTTTCCTGGCTGTTTCAGCCAAGTCTTCCATCTAGTGGACAAATTTGGAATTTGGTCCACAGAGCAACCTGCAGCTCTTTAGCAGTGCCGAGATCACGATCTTTGAAAAGAACTACTTAATTGGAACTGTGTACACAGTGTGCCTGGCTTGTAAGCACACTTTGTAGACCATTCCAATTAAGAAATTCTTTTTAAAGATCATGATCTCATCACTTCTGGAGAGGCACTGCCGGTCGGGGGACCGGATTCCAAATCTGAAGGGTGGAGCAATGACATCACTCCAAGGGAAACTTTACTTCTGAATATCTCCCAAACCATAAAGGTTTGGGAGATAAGACTTTTTTCATTTTTCATGTTCTTTTAAGGGCTAAAATATAAAATAAACTTATTTTCAGGTATTACTATCCCTTTAAGGATGCCCCTATTTAAACACAGTTTGGCCAAACAAAATGAATGAACCACTGATTAACTCGCCTACTCTTAATCAGAGAAATCATTAAATCTTGGTGGCACTTGAGAATTGAACTTGGACACCCCTGAACTACACGATAACAAATATAATGTAAACTTATACCAAGTAGGAATGAAGTTTCATTAAAACAACTGGTGGTGCCTTGGGTCCCTTATTTGTCATTCAAGTCTATTGCTTGCTGAGAGGAAGTGTGGCCAATGGCAGACCTGAATAAAGATTGCCAAACACAGAAAACTGCCGATACAATAAAAAAAAAATAGCTCCATATACCTGACTGCTGTATGAAGAACACCTACCTCTACAAATCAATCTGTCGAATAAATTGAGTGATGTATCCCTAGGGCATAGTTCCCTTTTAATTATAGCAAAGATTTTATTTTATTTATCATTAAGCTTAAAGTATCCACAATTTGAAACAGATTAAACAACAATTCATTGAATCAGTCATAAATATTAAATCCATTTCCTTGCAAACAGCTGGAAAATTAAGCTTTGAGGCATTCACTTGAACAAATCATCAAGTCTATTCACATTTCTCTGCTTGTGCAGTGAATGGTGATGTGTCTGCATGTTTGTCAGTAGACTTCATAATCTTGTATTCTATTAAAATATGTATCTACTAGTTTTAAAGCCCGTATACATGGGCCAACACTGGCGACGCTGCAGTCTTGCTCAGTACTGACTGCCTGAACGTGCCACGGCTGATACAGAGCGGGGCACTCCGAATTTAGACGGTAGTCCTCTCTGCTCACCTTCTGGTGCACAGAGAGAACTCCGGTCTGAATTCAGAGCGCCTCTCTCCGTATCGTCTGCGGAGCAAGCAGTCTGTACTGTGCACGACTTGAGCGCTCAGCCGTCTCTACTGAGCATGATGACTTCTGACAAACATACTTAGCGAATTATAATATAGGATAATACGATGCATACAAACAAATAGTGAGGCTCACCACTCAGTAAAAAAGTTACTAGCCAGGAGGTGAAGTTACTAGTGAACTGACTGTTAACCCTTTGAGTGCCAGAGAGGTATGCAATGTATCCCAAAGCAATGCATTGCATACCCCCTCTGGCACTTAAAGGGTTAAAATGGAACTGTTACCTACGCATCTTTTAATCTCATTATCCCTTTGAGTACCAGAAGGGTGTGTAACGAATTGCTTTGCAGTGCATTGTGTACTCCTCTGGCATTCAAAGGGTTAAATGTACATAATTAACCTGCCTATATCATGTGTTTTTTTTTTTTTTTTTCTTTTCCAAACATGTTAAAAGAGTTAGAAATTTTCCATTTGGAATTTTGTTTACTGACTTGGTCAGGTAAAGCTGCATGATTACTTCCTTATGTCCATAAAATCATATTCTTAGGGGAGGAATAAATACATACGGAGGAGTAATAATGCAAATACTTTCAATATGGAAGCTACTGCTGAGGGGAGAACATGGAAAGGTGATAGGTCTTAATCTGCAAAACTGTTTGATAAGTGATACATCCACTTTAAACATGGAAAACAGCATCATTTCTTACTTGTCTGCTTGGGGGGAGTTGTTAATTTGTTTTTAACTAATCACAGACTAGTGGGAATGTCCAGTCCTCTCTCTCGCTCTCTGTCTCTCTCTCACACTCACAAACTTACCCCTTTTTTCTGTAAATTATTATTTCTCTTAAAGGGATAGTAATACTTCGTTTTAACTTTATTTTATTTTGTAGGCATTAAAAAACATGAAGAATGATATAAGTCTTATCTCTCAAACCTTTATGGTTTATGAGATATTCACAAGCAAAGTTCCCTTCCCCACCCCTTTTACCTAGTGTAAGCCATCTCTTCTCAAATGTGAGTCTGGTTGTATGACAGGACAGATAACAGAAGGGGACAATTTTCTTTGTATGAAAACAATGAAAGCCCTTCTCCCCCCCCCCCCCCTTGACAAGTTTTTCAGCTTTTTCCATTATCATAATTGAAGATTGTCCCTCTCTGCAGTCTACCTGGGCATCTCCCTTCTGATCTGGTTGAACAGGGAAGGGATACTTTGTTTGTGAATATCTCTTAAACCATAAAGGTTTCAGAGATAAGACTTATATCATTCTTCATGTTTTTTTAATGCCTACAAAATAAAATAAAGTTAAAACAAAGTATTACTATCCCTTTAAGTCCAGTGTGGAACACAGGAACCATTGGGGTAAAGTTCCACTCTGGAGGGCAGTGCACTTCAAAAAAAGGCAGGGCCTCTGAGGCGGGGACTAAACTCTATCTTTAGTGTCCGCTTTATAAGGGTATTGTATATTAGGTGAACAAACTATAAGGTTATTTTTTTCTCTTTCGTCATACATATTCATCAGTGTGAGTGGCAACATGCCCTAGCAGCTTTCCGTTCGGCATGAGCAAACAAACCAATGCACCATCACTGTGTTGTCTATGTGAAAGGGGCCTTAAACAGCCGTATGTAATCAGATGCAAAATTATAGATTCCAAGGAGCTAACCTCCTTAACCACTTAAAGACCCATGACGGTCCTGGAATTACGGGCTCCCCGAACGGCGTGCAAAAAATCCGATTCTGGGGGGAAAAAATGGTCCCTGGTCCTTAAGTGACCGCACAGTGCGTGTGCGGCCGGTCCTTAAGGGGTTAAAGAGAGTTGCTCTTATTCATGTGCTATAAATGAATAAATATAGATCAACAGTTAAGAAAAATAGAAGCCTTGTCTGGTGACAGGACGGCAAGTACTCGAACAGTGCATTGGCTTTCAGGTAACATTCGTTCTTCAGTTATCCATTAAATAGCACCTTTTAATATTTATCATTACAAACGCACACTAGTGTTCGTAACATGAAGATCTTTGGGAAGGTAGAGGGAAAAGCTGAAATCATTTGATCATTTTCATCTCTTGTAAAATAAATAAATAAAATAGTCCAGTCTTTTTAACAGGCATCTCTTTATCTGTGTTTCTATGCAGGAACAAAACTAGTTATTCTTGTACAGCTGCAGTAAAAACAGATTTGTTAAATTATATGAATAACAGTGGTATACAAGTACCGTTAAAGTCATACCCTTCTCGGATTTTATTATTAGCCATTTGGCTTAAAAAGTTTAATGACTAATCACTGCAGGAATGATTATCACTATTACACCCATCTTGTTGAAACATCAAAAGGAAGCAAATGGTTTGAGGTTGGGTAACAAAAGCCAAATATCTGCCCATAAGAGCCTGTTGCTGGTAGTGTGATGATTACAAATCTTTAGCATAAGGAAATAGTACATTTTAGATGAAATGTTATAGCTTTGAGACAAGGTTTGAGGACAAACACCAGGAGACACCAGCACATAACAGCTGAGAGGCAATGTGTTGAAATAAGGGGACGCATTTAGAGACTGTTGAAAGAGACAAAGCACTGGTTAGTGGGCAGTATCCTATAGCTCCATTCTTTTATTTTGAAAATGGATTAAGATTTTTAAGGGACTACAAGACTCATATGCTACGAGAATTGGAGTAAACCAACTGCACCTGGGGTGGCGGTGGTGGAATCCTTTGAGTGCCACTGAGTTTTGTACCCCTCTGGCACTCAAATGGTTAAATTCTTACTGATTTAAAAGAGCAGTAAACATATTATTTTTCAATAAAAAGAAAAGTGATTCAGGATTGTCCCTGCTGACTAAAACAAGGTTACTTGATTTTTCATTCAAAAGTTAATACAGCTCAGTCTTGTTATTTTTAAATTTAGCATTTAGCATTTAGCAGCAATGCCAGCTGGTGTCCAGAAAGCAATTTAAAGCTCACTATGGGAGAATTTACTTCACTGACTATGACTGTCTGTAATAAGTGGTGGGAATAGCACCACCTGTTGACCAAAGTAGAAAATAGTGGTTTAAAGTTAAAAAAAAAAAAAAAAAAAAAAAAAAAAAAATGAGTTGCAATAATTTTTTTAATAAAACTATCTCTGCAGTAGGAGAACCCTTGTTTGATTCCACACTAAACCCTTTAGCAATATGTTTTTTTATAAAAAAACACAGCTCATTTAAATGCAGGTTGTGTCCCTTAAATACAAGAAAGGTTTCCAACACATCTTCATTCAAGAGTTTAAAATCGCAGTTTAAATCAATAAGAATGTTCTTTGCCCCAGAAATGATCTTGTTCTTCTTGTTACTTCATCTTCAGCAACTTGGTGGATGATGAAAAATGACTTCACTGAGGAAAACAAATCCACTAAAGCCGTTTGCCAGAGAGGTAGACAATGCATTGCAACTCAATGTGCTGGATACTGCTATGCCACTCAAGGGGTAGACAATAGATAAAAACTTGTTTGAGACTTCTTTGCATGCAAACTTGTTGGCTAGCTTTGAGTTCTTAACCCTTTGAGTGTCAGAGGGGTATGCAACACATTGCTTTTGCTGTGTACCCATCTGGCATTGAAAGAGTTAAGTTTAAACATTTAGATGTATTTTTATTAGGATATATTCAGAAAAAGGGTGCACTTCTGGGTTATGGGCTCACCAACTAGACCCAGTGTTCCCTTTTAGTCTGGGGATAAGCATGCGTACTCATGTCACAGGATGATAGGAGCTGCAGTCTAATAGCTGTAATATCCCAAGTTGCCCATCCTTGCTGTAAGCTGTTGTATGCACACTGTGCGTCCTACTTATATCAGCATATTCCTCATTATAGAATGAAAGCAACAAACTTTCTTAAAGGGAGGGGGTCTTCAGTGACCTCAACGGTATGCTGTCCTTAGGGATGTTCCCAAGACAAAGAGGGGAGATGCCTGGGGTCTCTCTCACCACTTGCTATAGTAGGCAGAGTTCCTCATTTACAAAACAGGTGGGGACATTATGTATTAAACTGGGGTTTCGCCCTTACATAACAAAGACTCTGAGGGACTCCTCAATCACCAGAGTACTCTTCTATGTACTTCATATGTAGATTTATTAAAAATTATATACATGTAAAATGTTTAAAAAACACACATTTTAGTAAAATTGCCAGGCATGCATGAAGTCCTTAGCTCACCAAGAAGTCCCTGTTTTTATAATAATAATAAATCTCAGACAGTGTCACTTAGAGAGAAACGATTTAAACAACATAAAATGTATAATCTGCCTTACTAGAACTGTCAAATGGAATAAAAGTGTTTCTCATTGACAGGCCCAGTATAACCCTTTGGGTACCAGTGGGTATCGAACACATTGCAAAGCAATGCATAGGATGCCCCACTGGCCCTCAAGGGTTTAAGTGTAAAAGGAGAAAATGAAGGGCTGGATTTAAAGTGATAGTAATGTTTCACAAAAACCAGCAGCTCCAGTTAATCTTCATAGTATTTGGACCATAGAGAGCGTAATTTCTTTACTGTGAGAGTTGTAGTTCAAGAGTAATTGAATGATAAAGTATCCCCCTTTTGCCCCTTTTACCTAGTTTAAGCCCCCTCCCCTCAGATGTAGAATCTGGTCACTTGACTGGACAGCTCATAACAAGGGACAATCTTCTTACTGTGAGCATAAGGAAAACCCTGCCCCCCTTGACAGGTTTTACAGGTTTTTCCTTATGCTCACAGTAAGAAGATTGTTTCTCTCTGCAATCCATCCGGACAGTCTTGCTGCTCTGAGGTGAGCAGTGTTATATCAGTAAAAGTAGCGTGAGGGAGCTACTTTATCATTCAGTTACTCTTGAACTACAACTCTGACAGTATTGAAATAACACTCTCATGGCACAAATACCGTACTATGATGATTAACCCTTTGAGTGCCAAATGGGTACACAACGCATTGCTTTGCAATGTGTTGTGTACTCTGGCACTCAAAGGGTTAATTGGAGCTGAAACATTACTATCCCTTTAAGCTCACTGATTCCTATTCCTACTGAAGTTCATAGGAAAACTTATAACTAAAACCTATAATGGAATCCAGCACACTGTATGGACTCATTGTTACCAATTTAGCGTATGTACAAATCTGGCTTGTTTACCATAGTGTATAGTAATTTTGTCAAAGGGCTTTGGATATATGTGTATGAGTATATACGGTATGTAGAAGTGTAATTATGGAGCAAACAGCTGCAGCACAGGGACAAATAAAAATATGCTTTAATTTTAAATGGGGATTTTAACTTAATGAGTGCTAGAGAGATTTCCAGCACCTCATGAAGCAAAGTGTTGTTGACCTTCCTAACTTTCAAGGGTTTTAAAATTCAATTTCATTCTATGGAATTCGGGAAATGTTATTTGGTTCCCGATGGTCCAGCAGGTTTGCTCCAGAATTGCTCTTCTTTTATTTGTCCATGTGGTCCAAATATGTTACAGGCAGGCATGGGTTAAAACTAATCAGTAGCAAAATATAGAAAATCTGCTTGGCCTTTTCTATGTCTAAATTGTCACCAGGCCCTGGCACACAAAAGGTGAATGTAGTAATGTGTACCCCACCCCTCCTTCCCTCACCTCATTCTCTGAGGTTGCTGTACTAAGATGAACTGGCACAATCCTGAGTCAAACTAATTGTACCACAGGGGAGACTCAATCTATCCCATTGATTTAAATGAGATATTTTATACCCTATTTGGCAAAAAGAACACAGCACGTTCAGATGGACCACATGAATCTAGACTATGAGTCATTCATGCCTATTGAATCCTGTTGTTTCTTGTGAGTAGGTGCGGTCTACAAGCAGACTTCAGCAGAGATCACTATATATAGGAACCTGAAGACACAATGCCAAAAATATAGACAGCAGCACCTTACTGCTGGGTGAACCACACCTTCCTAGGTGTTAACCCTTTGAGTGCCAAAGGGGGGGGGGGTAAAACGCAATTTGTTGTGCACTCCTCTGGCATTCAAGAGCCATTTATTCTCAGGGAATAATTATCCGTTAAATACAACTGACTGAAAAACAAAGCTTCTCATGTAATGTTTGTTGGGCTTTATTTTCTTAATCTAATTTAAAGTTAACTTGAATTATTTTATTAATGGGAATTAGAGAGATCTTACACTACAGCTATTTTTAAAGAGTAATGATGTCTGCTAAACAGTCATTCTGTGGTAATTGGTATTTATAACAGAATATGACATTTTATTATTTTAGCAAGCACATAGAACCCATCATCATTTTTCAGCTTTTCAAATTTGTTTTGCTCGTGATACATTTTACTGTCTATCTGTGGCAAAAAAAATAACAATGTGAAACAGTACCATTAAAAAAGAAAATCAGACCTCTCCCTTTTATCCATTGCTGACACATCATTTGGAATGAGGCTACTGCAAGATGCCACACGTGACCAGACCTCTCCCTTTTATCCACTGATGACACATCATTTGGAATGAGGCTACTGCAAGATGCCACATGATGTTTTTGAAAATGTGATTGGCTAAAATTAAGCATATCTAAAAACAATAATAAAACCAATCAGAGGCAGGTCATATAGAAAATAATTCATATACTAATCCATCTTTAACGGAAAGAATTGTTACAGTTTTTAAGTATCACAGCCCATGACTGCAGACCATAGGGTTTGATGGACCTAGTTAGAGTACTCCATGGAGAAGGGTTGGAATCTCATGGACCGCATATTTTGGAAAGGGCAAGGGGAAGTGGGTTTAGGTATTGAAAACTGCTTACATTTTTTTTAGACCAGTTAGGCGCCCATCTGTTCGTTTAGGCGAATGGGACATTTCAGAATACAGAGATGGTGGTAACTAAACAGCTCTGAAGTATACAAAAAGTGAAATGTGTTTCTATGACATCTGCAAGAAGACAGTTTCTATCAGTTTTTATTCTCGTGACAAAAGTAATCTGTCCAAAGGACCCTTTCACATAGGTGACAATACCTAAAGATGTTGTGCAAATTACACAGAAATAGTACTGATGGGCTTTAATGTGGTTCTTCATTAACAGAATATGCTTGTTTGTTTACTGCTCGAAATAGAATACAGTGAATAGTGACAACAGCCTTATTTATTTATTTATTTATTTAGAAAATGTTTTACCAGGAAGAATACATTGAGATTTATCTTGTTTTTAAGTATGTTGTGGGATGTTTACAGCCAGGAGTTGCATATTTACACAAATAGAGAAACATTAAATACACACACATTCACATACCAAAACAACATTTTATATACAGTTACATATTGTTTTAGATATAAAGAAGCAGTTATTTTTAAGGATTTTAGACTGGGAGAGAATCTGATATTTTTTTTTTTCGGCCAGGTTATTCCAGACTTTTGGATCACTGAAGGAGAAGGCAGATTGACGAGCTTCTTTCTTGTAGTGTGGAATACTCAGTGAGTTGTTAGCAGTGGAGCAGAGGTTACAGTTAGTGTGGAGAGCTGGAGTGAGCATACTTCTCAGGTAGTCTGGTATCTTTCTAGAGAAGTGGTTATAAACCAGGAAAGAAAGGTGAAGAGTACGTCTAGATTTGAGGGTTAGCCAGTTTGGTTCGTCATATGTATCACAATGATGGTTTGTGTATTTACATTGGAGGATAAAGCAACATAATGAGTTATACATAGTGTCAAGTTTGGCAAGATATATTTTTGATGAGGGAGCATATACTACGTCCCAATAGTCTGTCTGTCTGATCCCTATGGAATTAGCATGTGGATAGTTCACATAGCCAACTGAATCATTGCAATGCTCATCACAACAATCCAATCAAGGATGCCCCATGTCAAAATCTTCAACAAATAAGTAGCACGTTGATTGGAATGCGGCAGCATCACAATTGCATTCTGATTGCCCCCCAATATGTTTTGAGCATTTTATTTTGCATGCAAACAGAAGGCTCAACAAAGATCTTGCAAAAATGACATCCACCAACATACAAAGGTTTCATTTAAACCTCATCAACTCTTCGTTAGAGACTATCAAAATGTGTATTAAATACCCAAACACTTTCATAGTCGAAATACTATTGCTTTTCATTGTATAACTATTTTATTTAAAAATATATATATTTTGAGACAGGATATTTGCTTGTTAGCCTTTAATCAAGAATTCTGCAGGCTGCTGCTGTTCCATTCTGAATGTTTACAATGTTTGTACTGTGCTGAAAATCTACAAGTAGTTTCCTGATAAGGTTAAATCTTACATAATTACACAGAGTATTGACATCCTTTTTAATTGCCCCTTGGTCAACAAGTGTTTGCTGAATGCTTCCTTCAGCTGAGTTCTTGGGTTCAAGCTTTTGTGAGTTATTGACTGTAGTGGACCAAACAAAGTAAACATGAAATTTTATGCTTGCTTAATTCAGGGACAAGTGGATTTAGATGAAGTGTTTATTCAGTTCTCTGGCTGCCTAGGATTGCAGTGCCTTATTGATTCTTTTTTTTTATTACCAACAACTGTTTAACCTGACCTCCCCCAGACACAGTATTTTAAAGGCCATAAATTTTAGCATTACTTATGAGCAAAGCCTGAAATTCCATGAAAGCCTTTTTATTAGTAGAGTCCTGCTATGTTCTATCTCCATGCGTCACCAATAGCAACAATATTTAGTACCTTCTAAATTGAAGTGACTGTTGGATAGTAGGAAAGAGATGCAGCAACGAAGCAGACAAGTGTA
This sequence comes from Rhinophrynus dorsalis, assembly GCA_037306005.1. Lineage (NCBI taxonomy): Eukaryota > Metazoa > Chordata > Amphibia > Anura > Rhinophrynidae > Rhinophrynus > Rhinophrynus dorsalis. The sequence continues at coordinate 142,514,512 of CM074725.1, read as the reverse complement.
GGATTGATAAATGCAAGAATATGTGATTAAAGCAAGCAGGTGAATGAAGGAATCAAACTAAACAGGTTGAAATGGATTTGTTCCTTTTCTGTCTCGTTAGATTCAGAGATTGAGTTTTCTGATTGTGTTTTAATTTATGGAGAGGAATGAGAAAAGAGATTTCTCTGTGTAGCAATCACACACACACTTTTTTTAAGGAGCTGGAGGTTAAATCTCTGGAAGTGAGATATAGATTTCCACTTTCCTGACCCTGTCTTTGAGATTTTCATTTCACGCTCAAGTTCTCCTGTAAAGTGGCTTCCCAAGTCTTGGGTTTGAAGATATAGAACAAACTGCAGGATGGAAATGGGTTTATAAGAGAGATTTTTTTTCTTACTATTATTTTTAGTGATTTTTCCCCAGTTAAAAGAAGAAATCAATGTGATTATTTATGAACCCCTTTTGACATGTTATGACTTTTCTGAGATGCTGTCAATAAATGACACTTTTAAATTACAAAATAGTGTATTCTCTTTCAAAGATCGCTTATTGATCAATAGATAGAATGTGTAATATTTGAGGACTTTTTTTTTTTTTAATTTCCCACAACATTTATCTCCATTTTGTCCTGGGAGTGGGCATAATTCCTTTAAATTTGCTTTTTTTTTTTTTTTTGATGCCTAATGTAGAATCTTAACCCTTTAAGGACTTTGAGTGATGTGTGTAGCTCATTGCTTCACAATCTGTTGCAAAAGCCTCTGATTTTAGAGAGTTAACTGGCAGCTATGCATAGGGTTGCCACCTTTTCTTCAAAAAAATACCGGCCATGGCATTCCCTCCATAGACTTAACATTGGACAGAAGCCAATTTTTTACCGGCCTGCCGGTAACATACTGGCTGGGTGGCAACCTTAGCTATGCATGTATGTTTCTTGCAGGCCCCAGGGCCACAGTTTGCGTTAGTAGTCATAGATGTGACAGGTCATTATTTTCTGTAAACGGTCAGAAATAAGAGAACATCCTATATAACAATTTGCTAAATCGTGTGTAACGCCGCATCATGCGCAGTACACACTGCTGCGCGTGCTGCAGTCATGTGCAGTAGAGACTGCCCTCGCCGCAGCTAATACAGAGCGGGACGCTCCAAAGGAGCATCCTGCTCTGTATCAGTCACGGCGCGGGCAGTCTCTACTGAGCATGACTGCACCGCGACCGGCTGGCTGTGGCACTGTGGCCCGTGTAATGGGCTCTTCAACTAGTTTCTGAATAAAAGGGGAACATGTTGTAAATAGTAAATCTACTGCTTGTAATCTTGTCACTCATTACAAACTTCACAAATCTCATACAGTAATATAGTGTAACGTACATATGCACTAAGAAATCACATTTTTTATTAGATTTTACAGATCTATAATTAAATATTATTTTGCAACTGCTTGGAGTGCATGATAGTTAAATATATATATACATCAATGTAATTTTTAAGTGTTTATATTCCATTGAGACCATTGCCAGGCCCCAGTCCCAATAACTTGAGAACAAGAGTTCTACAATTCTATGGTACAGTGGGACTGAGGAACTACTGCACAAGTCTTTATATTCAGCCCTTCTAATCAGAATGCTACTGGCTGCTTTGACCTCAGAAAACCCATCCGTAAGTCTGGGTTTATTTTTAAAGGGTGAAGTAAAGTAAATAAGTTAGTCAATATTTGCTTATAATTTAACCTACTCTTTCTAAGCTTTTTTCCACCCCGTTTTTGAGAAAATCCTAGCAAATCATAATTTCCCTTTTAAATCATCTGAAATGCTTTCTTTGCAAGTCTTTCTTCTGTTTTTGGTATAGTGCCATTAATTCTATATTCTGATGGAGAATATTAGTCTCAAACTCTTTATTTAGCAGTTTGGCCAACATAAATACAAACATACAAAACAAACAAGGAGGTGCTCATAGGGTTAGCAGATCACACAGTGTGGCTCACAGTCACATGATCAACGTGGTGCTGTGCATCTTAGGCTGCTGGAGCAAAACAGGGAACAGGCCAGGAAAACAGGACAAACTGCTATGTGGGTGGGACAGTGGGTTTCGGCCCTAAAAATTGGGACTCCCGTGTAAATCGGGACAGTTGCCTGCTATGGTGTTGAGCTCATCAAAAGGACGCTGGAAGAAAATCAAGGGCTAAAGAAAGCAAAACAAAAGATGGCCACACATAGGAGCCAAATGTTTGCATTAAAGCTTGAAGATGACTACAAAAATACTAAAACGAGTGGAAGAATTGTATTCATATCTTTATTAAGCGTAAAAGACAACAGCTGAGTTCAGTGTCAGAGGCTGAAGCGGTGCCAGAAGTTTTGTTAGAAGAAGTAGAAGCAACAATAAAATTAATAAAAAATAGCAAAGCAGCTGGACCTGATAAAGTTATTATTGAAATGTTGAATACCGGAGGTCAACCCTTCAAAAGCCCTATCTAAACTATTCTCAAAATTCCCTCTACTCTGCAAAGTGCCTGAAACATGGAAAAATGCAGAAGCCATCCTACTGCACAAAAAAGGTGATAAGGAGGACAGCAAACAAAGGTCTATGATGTCATTAATAGAAAAAAGCGCCTGAAATGGAAGAGGGGCAGTCCACATGGCAAGAAGACCTGATGATCGATAGGCCAAATAAATTTTGAATGGATTCCACTTGATACTAAATGCCCAAAAAGAAGACCAAAGACAAGATGTGTAGATGAAATTGCCAAATTTGTTGGGACACAGTGGCAACAAAAGGACAGGACCAAAATTGTTGGAGACTTGCTGAGAACCCCCTTTGTTTGTTTTCCCTTTCCAACAGAAATATACAGTAGAAGCCCCTGCTAAATTGCTGTCTCCCATGTTCTGATCTCAACATCCTTCTACATTCCTCAGCTGATCATGTTGCAGGGGGCATAGTTGACAGCTGGCACATGCGAGTATAAGACACATATTATTGCCCTACATAAGTCAGCCTTCATTAGAAGGTGTATGAGCATCATAACCTCCAATGTTGCTGGTGCGAAAGATGTACTGGTGGTCCCATAAGCCACTGTGCAGATAAAGCCGTGTGGATCTTTATTGTATAAAGTTGGAGCTTGCTGAGCTTTGGTGTATTCATGTGTGGCGATAGTAGGTATAAATGCCCAGCATTATATATTTTGTGTTTCCACATTTGTTTATTTCAATAATTCATAGCCATCTTTTAACCCTTTTAAAGGGATAGTAATGTTTCATAATAAAAGCAGCTCTAATTAATCATCATAGTATTTGGACTTTGGAGAGTGTTATTTCAATTCTGTCAGAGTTGTAGTTCAAGAGTAATTCAATGACAAAGTATCCCCCTCCCGCCCCTTTTACTGATGTAACACTGCTCAGCCAGAGCAGAAGGGAGGTGCCCAGGTAGATTGCAGAGAGGGACAATTTTCAATTAAGATAAGGGAAAAACCTGAAAAGCTTGTCAAGGGGGGCAGGGCTTTCATTGTTCTCACAGTAAGAAGAGTGTCCCCTGCTGTTATCTGTCTGGTCTATGGACTGCATTCCACATCTGAGAAGAGATGGCTTACACTAGGTGAAAGGGGTGGGAGGGGGAACTTTGCTTGTGAATATCTCTTAAACCATAAAGGTTTGAGAGATAACTTATATCATTCTTCATGTTTTTTTTTAATGCCTACAAAATAAAATAACGTTAAAATGAAGTATTAATATCCCTTTAATGCAAGAAATATCTCTGACATGTTTCTAGCATCCAAGGAGTGTATCATAATCCATATCCCACTGGAATATCAACCTTGTTATACAGATCTTTATGTTATTCACAGGAAAGCCAATTTTGTGTTGCAGATTATTGGCTATATCAATTATGAAGAAATGAAATATAATGCATCCAAAATGTTCTTGGCTTTAGTTTAATTAGGTGTGTTTTGCACTGCAATAACAAAAGGGTTTTGCAGTGTTGGAGCATATAAGGCTATAGTAACTTGTCCAAGGTCAGTGTTCAGAGCTGTTGAATTACACACAAACACTCCTCCTTCAAGGCTTAATGATGATGAGTTCACATTTATAATAATTACATAGAATGACACCCGGAAGCCCTTTGGCTTGTCACCTCTTGAATGCTAAACATATTTGTTAATATAAGCAAGGGTGTATTTTACCGGGCAATGGAAACCAAAGACCAATTTATATCCCTTATCTGTTGTGGTATCCCATTTCTGCTTCTAATTAAACAGACAAAATCTATCTTAGGATCTTAGCACTGCGAAGACATTCAGAGAAAAAGTAATCACCCGTTAGAGAAATGTTTACTGCTCATCCATTTGAGACTGATCAATTAGAAAACTGGCAGAAACCTCTCGAGTCATATTTTTTGTAATTTACAGTTTTACTAATCTTTTCTTCACTGCTACATCTCTGCAAGTGAGCAGTCGAGCAAAACAGTCTACATTGTGTTTAACACACAGAATAAAGAACAAGAGGAGTAACTGACAATTCTGTTAGGAGAGTGCAGTCATTGAGCATGATATATTTCACATTGTTGCTTGCAGATCCAAAAACCTGCATTACCATAATCCTGCAGCATGGAGTAGGTTGACTGCAACTAGGGATTCTGGGTATTATCATTCAAATGTATCAATTGTCAGTGCACGTTACAAAGGAAAGAAGATCTTGAGCAATTCTGGGGTAAACTATCTACACTGTAGGGCAGAAATAGCAGTTTCTATAAATTAAAATGAGGCTCTTAACCACTTAAATGTTTTTCAGTGCTTCTGAGACCTCACTAACATTCAGTGTGTTAAACAACATATAGAAACCACCAATAGGAACTGATGTCCACTATAATGTAGTTGGTTTTCTCCTGGATTTCTCCATTTCTTCTCCATCATCCCAATGTCTCTCTTAGTGGGCAGCTATCACCAGGAAAATGTTCCATTGGAGCAGACCTGCTGATGAAACCAAGGCTGCATTGAGTACCCCAACAGATCTGAGGGCTAACTCATTGGTCGCGTGATAAGAGACTAGAATGCAAGAATGAGGTCTCACAGTTCTCTTGTTCTTAACTATGCAGTCCCCATAGACTCTCTGCTTTAGGATTGAAAACCTGATATAGATGGTCTATGAAGGCTGAACACTTTGACTGTGAGGTTTGTAGCTGTGACCCATTGAATGACTGATGGGAGCTGTTACCAGGATGCCTACTGTACCCATGGGCTTGTTACTAAGTCCTTACTAAGTATGCTTACATAGGAGCAGATTTAGTAAAACATGATAATTACCCTTAAACCTATAACTGTTGTGTAATGTATGTATGTATGTATGTATGTATCTTTATATAGCATCATACATTACAACCAAAAAACCAGGGAGAGCGTCTTTGAGATAAAAAATCAATACAATATTTATTTCAGAGTGATCCACTAAATAACCGCATCAACCTATATGTTTATGGCACCATAAACTAAATACACATATCATTAAAAGGATAAAAAGAATCTAATATTAAAAATACAATCGGACAATGTAGACTTCCAAACATATACACTGGAGCACTTGTAAATACATATAATATAACAATAGAAACAAAAGTCAGTGTGAAGAATATATCCAAAACAGGCAACAACCGATGAAAATGTTGCCAATAATTCACTGTCCTCCTTCAAGTGAGTGAAAATATGTCCATAAAATAGAGAAAACCTCCCCCGTCTAAATGGACCTTCGCGGGCAGAGAATACACAAAATAACACCTCCAATGAATATATCCAAGTATCCAAGTGGAAAATGACTTACTATTGCGTTATTCCATCAGTTACCATACAAATTCAGAGCGCTGAGATGTAGCTTACCTCTCCCGTCTATGTATTCCGTTTCGCGGGCAGAGTAATTCAATTAGGAGGCAACGGTCGGATGTAACTCACCTCTCCCGTCTCTGATACTAATTCGCGGGCAGAGTGTATGACCAATTGTCTGACGACTCTTCGCTCAGTAAACTGATAGGGTAATTCATATATCAAAAGCACATAGGATACTGTTGTCTTGGATCGCTTGTGTCCACAAGCGGAGGGAATCTCCAAAGCTCTGGATCTGAAACTGCTGTATACTCTTCTCTTTGAAAGTGTAAATGATCTTTCAATAATTGCAAATATTATAATGTTCCTGTGTATAACGAAATCAATAGCAAAGTCTTCTATTGTCTCAATTGATATAAATACTCAATGTGCATGCAACGCTGTTCCAACGTGTTTCGTATTTCTCAGAATACTTCATCAGGGATGATCCTGATGCCTCCTAATTGAATTACTCTGCCCGCGAAACGGAATACATAGACGGGAGAGGTAAGCTACATCTCAGCGCTCTGAATTTGTATGGTAACTGATGGAATAACGCAATAGTAAGTCATTTTCCACTTGGATACTTGGATATATTCATTGGAGGTGTTATTTTGTGTATTCTCTGCCCGCGAAGGTCCATTTAGACGGGGGAGGTTTTCTCTATTTTATGGACATATTTTCACTCACTTGAAGGAGGACAGTGAATTATTGGCAACATTTTCATCGGTTGTTGCCTGTTTTGGATATATTCTTCACACTGACTTTTGTTTCTATTGTTATATTATATGTATTTACAAGTGCTCCAGTGTATATGTTTGGAAGTCTACATTGTCCGATTGTATTTTTAATATTAGATTCTTTTTATCCTTTTAATGATATGTGTATTTAGTTTATGGTGCCATAAACATATAGGTTGATGCGGTTATTTAGTGGATCACTCTGAAATAAATATTGTATTGATTTTTTATCTCAAAGACGCTCTCCCTGGTTTTTTGGTTGTATTGTTTTTTCCAGGTTTATGCACTTCTGGACATTGGGATAGTAGCTGTTTTTGAGATTATTCAGAGGGGTTGTTGATAACAATTGGTTCCCAGACCTCATTTGGTGTTTTTATAGCATCATACATGTACACTTTATAGAAACCGTAATAGTAATGCCAATTTTAAAGCACCACAAGGATTAGTTGTAGTGTTGTCACTTATCCCTTTAAAACCAATCACTTTTGGAAGATGTATACTGCATAACTATATAGGAACAGTTGGAGCCCCAGAGCAAGAGTGGGCAATCTTTGGCCTTCTAGTTGTTGATTACAATTCCCATCATTCATAACAAACAGCCCACTCAGAATGATGGGAAGTGTTGTTTTTTTTTTTTTTTTTTTTTAAACCAGATTCAGCGGTAAAGGAGCAGTAGACCTTTCTTATTAAAGAAAAAAAAAAAGTTGTTATAGGTGTTTTCCTGTTGTGTAAGATAAAGATCTTGCAACTCATGGTTTTTCTTTTTTAATTCAAATTTGTCTAGTATCCAAAAGGTAATTTTTTTTACGAAGTCATAGACTACTCTCCATACAAAGTGATAGGAACAACACAGCCAGGTGACTACCATAGAAAAATGCAGTTTGAACTGTAATTTCTTTAAATAGAAAAAAATCCCAGCAGTGTAAGTGCCATTGTACTCAGCAGGGAAAGTTCTATAGTGTGTGTATTTTTGTATATAATATTTCTTTATTTTAAGTTTCCGAGCGCTGCTGAAGGCTATGTTTTCCATGCATCTCTGTAGTATTTATCCTTCATCTGGTATTAAAATATTTTAGAAATTGTAGATGGAAATGAATATCCAATATACTTTTTATCCTCTGAAGTCCTCATGGGCAATACCAATGCAGTGATGGTGCATTGATTATGTTGCTCATGCTGAAAGGTATAATGCTGAGCTAAGGTGCCTGTTACACAGGCTACAGTCATCTTATATGAACACACCAAAGCTCAGCATTCTGAAACTTTGACACAGGAATGCAGTAAAGATACAACAGGTCCTATCTATACAGCAGTCTATGTGACTGCTGGTAGAGCTTTCACACAATCTACATTGGAAGTTGTAATGCTCATTGTAACCTCCAAGTGACCAAGTGGGTGTTTGCCAATAATTGTCAGCTGATGCTCCCTTGGGCCTGCCATCAGCTATGAACCCCCCACCCTCACCCCACCCTGTGATTGGATCAACAGGAACGCAGGCGAAAGATGCGTTCGGAACACAGGCAAAACTGGTACTCCAGGGGGCTCCTTCAGTTGTGCTGCCAGTGTAAAGATGCCCAAAATCACAAAAATGTTGTGGTTGCTGGTCTTAATTTGTTAAATAAGCTATTCTCTTCAGCTAGCTGTGTAGACTTACCACATTCCTTTAGGATCAAGCTGAGTGCAATGGCCCAATTTGTTCAGTTTAGAAAACAAATAGTGCTAATCTTGACCTGGATCGAATATCCATTTAAGTTCTAAGTTCATCTCAGAGGATAAGCAGGAATCCTCCGAGAATGTAGAGGCCTCACCCTAGAGATACCTCAGGATCGCTCTGGGGGGATTAAAGATTGTTGTGTTTTTTAATTCAATTTCAGCATTTTCAATGTAAAAACATGCCAGAATATGTCCAGTTACCTCCAGCTTGTAGGAAATATAACCTAACGGATATAAATACTTTAATGCCTTCTTATTGTAATATAATAGTAATAGAATCATCACATCCTCTTACCAAGTTCCATTCTTAATATACCAATGTTTTTTATATGTAAAACAGTTTTAAAGCCCGTGTACACGGGCCAACACTGGCGGTGCTGCAGTCATGCACAGTACTGACTGCCAGAAAGCGTCTCTGCTGCTACGGAGCGGGGAGCCCCGAATTCATACCGTGGTCCTCTCTGCGCACCTTCCTGGGACTGCTTGGTCCCAGGAAGGTGCACAGAGAGGACTCCAGTCTAAATTCGGAGCTCCCCGCTCCGTATCAGCCGCGGCGTGGGCAGTCTCTACTGTGCATGACTGCAGCGCGCGCAGCCGTCTCTACTGCGCATGACGGCTTCTGACAAACATCGTTAGCAAATTATTATATAGGATATTTGTTAAACTTTTTTTTTTTTAATTGTGTAATGTGTTTATTTTTTAAACCAGATGCACCATAAGGGACAAATAAAAATTCCTAATGGTTTAACGGAAACTTCTAATCAGTGGAACAGTAGAGATCTCTAGCATTCCTCTGATTAAAAGGCTTGCTTAAATCAAGGTGATTGTTTGGATTTGTTATTTTTTCCTTGTGGTGCATTTTGTTTGCTTCATAATTTGTCCAGTTTTTTTTCTTTTCAGAATATTAGCCTCGATATCTTCCAAAATCCAGATATGCTAGAGGAAGGTAGGGAACGTTTGACTCATCAGCTGTTGGGGAGTACAATTTCCATCTTCTCCAACCAGCGTGGGGATGATGGGAGTTGTAGATTCCAAAACTTGGTGAGACAAAGCTTTTGTTTTTCTTTTCTACAGTCATTTTGAAAGAAAATGTGCATGACTTCTTGGAAAAATGAAGATAACTTTTTAAATACATATTTTGATTGTGAACATGTGAACCCATAGGAATTTGTATTTCTAGGACAATTGGAGTAAGTTATTCTGTACGTATTGCATAACTATGAGCTAAGGTATTTAACCTCCATTGCCTTGAATCTGAATTTTTCCTGACACCACACCCATTTTTATGTGACAGGCGTTGATTTAATGGGAAAAAAAGTTATGTAACTGCAGCAAATACACTACAAATCATCCAATCTGCAGATCAGTATTAAAGTATAATAATTAAATTAGTCTGCATCCACATACACTATCTAAGAATTTTGTGGCAATGGTTATAAGCTGAACCTACTAACCTTTTAGATGACTTAGTTAAAATGTCTTACAGTCTCATATTTAATTAAAAGAATAAAATGTTTTTGCAGAGTGGCCTTTTTTCTAACATAGGCATTAGTAATTATTCCCCTATGACTTGTGAAATAATATCACAGATACAGTGATTGTTCTGTGTTAAATAGGGGATCTTCTAGAAATCTTATTAATTTTGAGTGCAAATATGTAATTTGTATTTTGTTAAAGCCAGAAACCTTTGTTTGTGCCCTTTAGTAGAACTTTTCAAAAGGAATAGCCTTGTTATAATAGGGCAGGCTTTTCTTATAGATTTTCGGATCCTGTTTACAACCCAGATGCACCTGTGATTTTTAAATGAGCCCCTATGTTTGTTGGCAATCAGTCAGGGAGAGCTTCTCCAGTAAATGCACAGAAGGCATAATGAACTCTCAAGTGGGAGCCTCCTGCATAGTAGAGGTTTTCAAGAAAGTTTGTGTTTTTTTTTTTACCGAGGGATAAGGCATTTGTTCTATTTAATGGCAGAGGAGCTGCTATTGAGTTTGCTTTGAGTGGATCAGGGCATAATATGAAACACAAAAGATGTCTTTCTACTCTATACAAATTATTGTTTCCTCTACATGTTTCCCACAAATAAGCTTTCTATGTAGTAAATAGGATGCATTTAGTAGCAACCCAAAGCAAAACCCTACGCCCACATGCCTTTTTTTTTTGTGTATACACTTCTGCTATTCCAAGCTTAGTTTTCTCATCTTAATTTGAAGATTCCAATTCTCTCATTCTTTTCATTTAGTTTTAAAATTGCAGGGGATCTTAGCAATTACAACACTTGTAATTTTAGATTGAATAAGTTGGTGCAGCCTCTTACATTTTGTGCTGTCTTAAAGATTTAAATATCTTCAAATTGAATACTGCAAACTCTTTATTTTCTTATATATGATGTATTTGTAAAGTGACATGTAGCTTATACAAATGAGATTTAGCTTCTTATAGGGCAGTTGTTGGGTTCCCAGGATACCTGTGACTTGTGCCATCCTAATGCTTTTTTAGTGCATTGTGCAGTCTAATGCACTACTAGTAGGGAAATTATCATCTTTACATGTCCCACACTGACAACAAGTCCAAGGGCTTTAATTCCCTCATCCAGTGGGTAGCCATACCCTTGGCTTCTTATATCTAACTAGATAAAGAGCCCGTTACACGGGCCACAGTGCCACTACCAGACTGCCCACTCTGCGGCTGATACAGTGCCAGCCGGTCGCGGTGCAGTCATGCTCAGTAGAGACTGCCCGCACTGCGGCTGATACAGAGTGGGACGCTCCTTCAGAGCGTCCCTTTCTGTATCAGCCTCGTCATGGGCAGTCTCTACTGAGCATGACTGCTAAAGACGCAGCAATCTCTACTGCACATGACTGCATCGTTACACATGTTTTAGCGAATTATTATATAGGATTATCGAATGATGCACGGCATTGCCCGTACAATTGGGTATGCAGTGTTCTTTGGGGACCTACTTGACTGCTGCAGTGGTGACTCTCACTGCAGTGATTTTCACAGGAGTGGGCAAGGGAGCTATGCCCTTTGCTTGCTCCTGTGAGAATCAGCCCCTGATTCTCTGCCCCCACTGCCATCCCGGGAGGGGGGACAGCAATCTAGAAACGGTTAAAATTGTATAAACATAGATGATCTAATGTGCCGTGGATAGCAAACCAGACACAGCTCAAATTAAATTAGGGGAATTGAGGACTTGACGTGCAGGGACGACTAGACAGACTTGGTTTATTTACCCTAGAGAAAAGACACATAAGAGGAGATCTTATCACATTGTACAGGTATATGAGAGATCAATACACGGATCTCTCTGGTGACCTATTCAGCCCAAGGCCTGATCAAATAACCAGGGGACACCCCTTGAAATTAGAGGAAAGGAGGTTTCGACTTCAACAGAGGAAAGTTTTTTGTTTTTTTTTACAGTAAGGGCTGTTAAATGATGTAATTCCTTGCCCCCTTGATGTGGTTATCAATCTGGAATTTTTGAAATTGTTTTGTTTGTTGGCTTCCTCCATAACTGATTACTTTTGCAATGATTCATATCATCCACTGTGTTAGTCTGTGAAAAAAAAAACTATCAGATGGTTTGGTGCTAAAAGCAGATTATCTTGGCCAGCACAAGAACTGGAAGTTGAATAAAGGTAATGTTCAATAAAAAACTTACTTTAATTGGCATTTCAGGTGCCAGCTTGATACATACCCTTAAATACAGAGTTGCTACCTCATCCCTTTAAAGGGGAAATAAAAACTCCTAAAAATAACCTCCTTTACTATGGCCAGAAAACATAATTGGCCCTATGAATTTTCCCCTTGTGCCTTTGTTTAAGAGATAACCTCTTCAATCAGTCCTGATGTCATGTCCTTGGAGGTGAATGGTAAAATACCTGGGAACCCTTAAGTCCACAACCCTTAAAGGGATAGTAATGTTTCTAAATAAAAGCAGCTCCAATTAATCTTTAGAGTGTTATTTCAGTAATGTCAGAGTTGTAGTTAAAGAGTAATTGAATGATAAAATATCACTGTCCCACCCCTTTTACCTAGTGTAAGCCACCTCCCCTCAGATGTGGTATCTGGTCTTAAGACCAAACAGCTCATAGCAAGAGACAATTTTCTTACTGTGAGAACAATGAAAACCCTGCCTCCCTTGATAGGTTTTTCCTTATGCTCACTGAAGATTTGTCCCTCTCTTCGATCCATCTGGGCAGTCTTGCTGCTCTGAGGTGAGCACTGTTACATCAGTAAAAGGGACATGAGGGGGATACTTTATCATTCAATTACTCTTGAACTACAGCTCTGACAGTATTGAAATAACACTCTCCATGGCCCAAATACTGTGAAGATTAACTGGAGCTGCTTTTATTTTGAAACATTACTATCTCTTTTAGTCAACAACTCCTGGAATAACTACTGGAGCTGAGGATGGGTGTTAAAAATGACAAGATTTGTGTCATGATGTAGGTGGGGCTTAATGGAAGTGGATGGGGGTTGGGTAGAAGGGTAGTGGGCAGAAGGGGTGGATGAATGGCAGTGGCATAACTATAGGGGTCGCAGGGGTCGTACCCGCGACCGGGCCCGTCACTCCAGGGGCCCAGCTGCCCCCAACCCCTCCACCTGGCACCCACAAGCTCTCTCAGGCTGTCTAGTAATGCAGAGCGCTGGGAGATGACATAATCTCCCAGCGCTCTGCATTACAGAAGAGGACCGTGCGGGAGCACAACACGCCAGCCCGTCTCTCCTGGCACTCCACTGGACCACCAGGGAATGGGAGGTAGGAGATGGGGGCATTGTGGATGGCCTGGGAGCCAATGTGGTCGGGGGTCCATGGTATTTCTTTCACCAGGGCCTGTAGGGTTCTAGTTACGCCTCTGATGAATGGTAATTAACTCAGAAAACTAGCACATACAGGGTAGTTGTCAGGTATGAACATGACATTTTCCAGCACTTTTTTCAAACTAAAGCAGGCAGAGTGCAAGAAATAACTCCCTATGAACCAGAGGTGAAGCGGTGCTTTGCAGACCCTTCTACTACTTAAAGGTTTAAGATTTCCATGTGCAGTGGGCTGTGTTTGTGTCCTGTAGTCCTGCTAGTAACTGTCATGGACAGGAACAAGGGAAACGTACATAGACACCAGTCCATTACCATTTTCTGGCTAGAATAACATAATTGTGTGGGGTTGCTGTTCTCAAGACGGATTACTTCCCCTTATAGTACTGTCTGCATATAAAAGATGCATACTGCAAGGCAGCAGCAAAACCGTTGCAGCCCTAGAGTTGAGTTGGGTAAACTTTCTTTCGAGTTGTTGTTAGACTACAACACCCATCATCTCCAGCCAGCTAGCTTGCTGAGGATTATGGGAGCTGTTACCCCACTGTAGCTGGAGGGATGCCTCTTCTAGGGCTGCAGTAGTTCCTGTTCAGCCCTGCTGCATGTATCTTTCATAACAGGGCTGAATCAAAGAGACATACAATCTTATTCCAATATGGCTGCTTGGGGCCATAAGCACAAAGCAGGACAATTCTGTGGAAAAACAACAGCACAATTGGGGAGAAATTAAAATTCCTCTTGATTTAAGGGGAGCTTTTAACATCTTGAATACTAGAGAGGTCTTCAGTGCATTGGATACCTCTCTAGCATGCAAGGGTTTAAAACATAATTTAATCCAGTGAGAATCTGGGGCATTTTTACTTGTCCTCTGTGGTGTGGTTGGTTTGACCCAGAATTTTTGTTTTGAACTTGGGTTGCAGGATCATATTTTTAAAGAGAGACTCAGAATAAATGCATTCTTCATTGGTTTATGGAAACAATTGTAGCCAAGTAAGAATAATTGCAACCATGCTATATGCAGGTTTCATACGTATACCTTTTTAAACTGAAGATTGAGCAACCCTATTTTTAACCTGAAACCTTTAGGGCCATATGTACAAAATTAAAAGTGCACCAGATCTGGGGCAAATCAATTACATCCAGGATGCTCAAATATACGTTTTGAAAACTTACAGCTTCGAAACATTGGTGTTCATCTTATAATATTTACCCTGTAACTGTGGAAAAGACGTTGAAATCCTAGGCATATGAGGTTTCTCCTATATTCCGACCAATAAATATAGTCAGCGGTATATTTTTCAGATGAACTAAATGTACAGATCATGTCAGGAAAACCTATTCAAAATGCTGTGCGTTTTAATTTTTTCCCCCTCTGTTTTAATGTTAATAAAATTAACCCTTTGAGTGCCAATGCATTGCTGACAGCAGGAGATTTGAGTCGTGTGACATGAGGAGGCTCTTCAGCAGAGCCGAAATGACGTGTGTTTTTTTTTTTTTTTTGTTTTGTTTTTCTTAAAGAATTACTTCATTGGAACGGTCTACAAAGTGTGCTTGCAAAGCAGACACACTTTGTAGACCTTTCCAATGAAGTCATTATTTTCCAATGTCGCAATTTCGGCTCTGCTGAAGAGCCACTGGCTGGTCCCAGGACCGGGATCTCCTGCTGACATCAGGAGAAGAGGAGGGAGGGGAAAACTTTACATGCAGATATCTCTCAAACCATAAAGGTTTGAGATAGGATTTGTGAAAATAACTTATTTCTTTAAATGCTACAAAACAAGAACATTTTTAATGGGACATTAGTGTCCCTTTAAATGATCTGTTAGCCATATGAATATGGTATGCTTAAACGGTATATAAATTGTGTGGGTGTACTAAATGAAATAGTGGGAAAAAATAGTTGTACTATGACATACTAAAGTACAAAATTGTTCTTGTTATCCAGTGTTAAAAAGCCCTTGTCACTAAGGGGTTAAACCCTTTGCATGCCAGAGGGGCACTCAACACATTGCGAAGCAATGCATTGTGCAATCCTGGCACTGAAAGGGTTAAATCAGTGGGATTCTTAAGTTGTTACCTATGGCCGCTTTTAAATGACAAGAAGGTGACCATGTTAACTCCTTCAATGTTGAAAGGATTTGGCATAGCTGGGAACTCTTCACATGTGCCCCGGGGACTCTAGTTTTTGTAGCTGATTACCTGGTCTGTGGGGACAGTGGTGGAACCTCTGGGCAGTGGGGAGTTTTTATGAAACTCTGCACACTTCTGCTCCTTCCCAACCTTTTTCTCCTACTTCCCTCCCACTTCTCCTTCCCCATGCAGTCTCTCCCACTGCCCGCCCACTTTGTAACACTCCCAGTAAGCCCCACCCATGAGTAAGCTAAGTCCCTTTTATGCAAATCATGTATTACTTTTTTTTATCCCATGGTGGCACCACAGGAGTCTCCTCCTGGGACTCCAGAACACAAAGTTCCCAGGTATGATAGATTGTCATCTACCTATTGAGCTCCCCTGAACTACACCCTAGGGAACAAATAGCTATTACTATTGATTGAAATTGGTCTTTTTAACGCCTTGGAAATGTATTACTATTTATTTGTTTTTATTTTTTCTAACCTTTCTCTACAAATCCCGGGTTTGCCCCTTATTCATTATACATTATTTTTAAAATCTTCACTGTGCACATCACCAAGAATCCTGACTGGACAGATTTTAATTTTTTTATGTTAAAGAGACATTAACGTCTACAACTGACATTGGGTTATATAATTATAAATATCATGTATTACCAACTAACATCTAATTGGTAATACATGATAGTAAAGACAGGGTTAAAGACCATGATGAATGATCACTTCTTAAACACCCTATCATGATTGCTATGGTAATGGGAGCCAGAGCCAGATGTCCCAATAGGCAGAGTAGGCAACTGCTTAGAACTTCAAATTTTGATTGTGTGTCAGCTGTGCTGGCCACACCCATATTCTACAGGGCAAATTCAGTGTCCCTGCACCACTTCTATAACCCATTACAATAGATTATTTAACCTTTTGGATGCAATCAAGATCTCCAATGCATTGTGGTGGTGCTATGTGTTTGAGATCTCTCTAGCAACCAAGTGGTTAAAGCTTCTTTGGTTCTTGCTTGTTATTGGTCAAAAGTGTTTTCTGGGACAGGAAACAGTGGATGGGACAGGTGGCGGAATAATGTGAGAAGTGGGGTGTGTGGCCATGGGTGGAGCTAAGGGTGCCTAGAGTATCTTGCCTAGGGGAGCCTGGGATGTAAATCCAGTCCTGATGGAAGCCTGGAGACTTGGAAAAAGCAGAAATGGGATGCCCACAGAGCATATGTAAGAGTAGATTTTAAGCCCAGAAAACAAACAGATAATTTTTACATAGGCTAGCATGGAGTACAAGGAATTTAAGTGTTTGTAACCCCAGATCTTTTTTTAGGGGTTAGCGTTCCTTTAATTAAGCTTGCTTTTTGGTTATACTTTCTCTTTGGTGTTACAGCACTAATTGTTCCATGTATCTGAGGTTCCTAATGCACATGACATTTTCAGAACAGTCTAGTTTAGAAAAGCCTTCCTGTGCTGTGCAAATCATGGCTCGAAATCCATTTCAGCACTTGCTAATTTGAGAATAATAGTAGGCCTTGCTATAGCAATTAGAGAACAAAAGAAAAGAGCACAGGGTGACCTAGCAACCACATCTCCCTTTTTTTTCCGCTCATCAGTGGATTTTGGGAATGTTGCTGTTAAATACATTTCATGCTTTATTTTTGGTGTTCTGTGGAAAGTCGGTAAATAATTGTGGTTGTACGCACCAAGGCAGAGAGGGGCCATATCCACTATGTCGTATTGGACAAATCACATTTTCATCTATTTAAATTAGGCTTTTCACCCTTAAATGCTAGAGATGTATCCAATACATCATGAAAATGCATTGTAGATCCCAATAATATTAACTTTTTAAGGGCCAGAAGGGTGTACAGTATTCAGATACTTCTTTGGCACTTAATCGGTTAAAGGGATAGTAATACTTTGGTTTAAAATGTTCTAATATTGTAGATATTAACAACAGAAGTAGAATAACCTATCTCCCATCTCTCAAACCTTTCTAGTTTGAGAGTTCTTAGCATTTAAAGTCTCCCCCTCCCACCCCTTTCAGAGACGTCAGCGCTCTATGGGACAGAAGCGGATCCTGGTCATTTGACATGCCGGCAGCTCTTCAGCAGAGCTGAAATAGTGGTATTTAGAGTGAAATACTTAATTGGAACGGTCTACAGTGTATGCTTGCAAACCAGGCATACTTTGGAGATGGTTCCAGTGAGGTATTTAATTCTAAATAGCACTATCTCGGCTCTGCTGAAGAGCTGCCGACCTGTCAAATGACCAGGATCCGCTTCTGTCCCATAGAGCGCTGACGTCTCTGAAAGGGGAGGGAGAGGGAGACGTTAAATAATAATAATAATAATAATAATCCTTTATTTATATAGCGTGCACAGATTCCGCAGCACTTTACACTCATATTGGTTTGCTAAGAACTCTCAAACTATAAAGGTTTGAGAGATGGGAGAGAGGTTATTCTACTTCTATTGTTAATATCTACAATATTAGAACATTTTAAACCAAAGTATTACTAACCCTTTAATGCTGTAATGGTAATTTATATTTGTCTTCCTATAGTGTAGCTGGGTTGCTCCAGAATTGCTGCTCTTTGGTTTTCTGAGGCAAACCAGCTTCCCCATTGGAAACAAATAAACATGCCCATTTATTTAACCCTTTGAGGACCAATGTGTTGAATATCCCTCTTTCTGGTCCTTAAGGAGTTAAAGGGGAACTATCACGCCAAATAAAGTCTGCCCCCCAACAATTAGCCATCTAGCGATAAGCTTAGCAAGAGTACTATTAGCCAGTATAATTACTGCTTCTGTCACAAACCTTACTTCTGCCGAGACTGACGGCCAGGCAACAGCGCTTTAGAGCCATCTGCTCTCCTGCACCGTCAGTCTCTTCTGGTACCATGCAACGCCTCCTAGAGGAGACCGGGACTGACAACACATGCACGTAGATGTCTGTAAGCAAAGATGTCTGCGCTGGCTAATAGTACTGTTGTTAAGCTTATTGCTAGCTGGCTAATTGTTGGCTGGAGACTTTATTTGTTGTGATAGTTTCCTTTTAAGTAGAATGCCAGCGAAGTCTTCAATGAACGGTAAAGCTATGTGTTGAGGTCCTCTCTAGGACTCGAGAGGTTAACATTATATTTAAAAAGTATGGAGATTTCTGGAATTATTTGTCCCCTAATTTGCTTTAGAATTGCTCCTCTTTGTTTTAGTGAATGACTCCTTTAACCCTTTGAGATCCAGAGAGGTATTCAACTCATTGCAACGCAATGTGTTTGATACCTCTCTGGCAGTCAAAGGGTTACGAAACTGCTGTACACCCCTCTGCACCTTAAGGGGTTAACTTAAATGGGCTTTAAAACCCTTTACTGCTAGAGTCTATCAGTATATTACTTCACAATGCACTGAAGACTTCTCTAATATTCAAGGGTTAACCCTCTGAGTGGCAGAGGGGTACACAATACATTGTGAAGCAAAGCATTGTGTACCCCTCTGGCACTCAAAGGGTTAAAAGCCCCATTTAAATCATTACAATTTTTTTTATTTGTCTGAGAGGCTACTTTTTCACAAACAATGACATGATTATTTGATTATGCTAATTAACCTGTTAACCCTTTGAGTGCTAGAAGGGTACACAACTCATTACTTTGCGCTGCGTACCCCTCTGGCACTGAAAGGGTTAAGGGCCAGAGGGGTGTGCAGTGCATTACTTTGCACTGTGTTGTGCACCCATCTGGTCCTCACAGGCTTAACCCTTTGAGTGCCAGAGAGGTACGCAACATATTGCAATGCATTGCATACCCCTCTGGCACGCAATGGGTCAAACATAAAAATGATTAAAAAAAAAAAAATCTAAATTATGCATTGCCGCCTTAACCATTTGAGTACCAGAAAGGAATCCAATGCATTGTGCTGCAATGCACTAGATGCCTCTCTGGCAATCAAAGGGTTAAGGACCAGAGGAAAGGGTGTAATGCATTGCTTCGCAATGTGTTATACACAGCTCTGGTCCTTAAGGGGTTAATAGACAAGATACATTTTATAAATACAAATGAATTGTATCGATCAAACACTTGAACATTAAACTTCATTTTCACTGTTACACAAAAAATGATGGCTTTTGATTCTCACTAATGAGAGCAACTCAGTGTGATCTTAAATTGACCTAAATAGAAGAAAGAAGGGAATCTGTTTTCAGCTGCTCATTAGCAGAATACATAAGCGCTACATTTATACATAGAAATTGTTAATTGTATTTGAAGAAGCATTAATCCTACAATTAAAAAAATGTGTATGAGAGAGAGAAAGCATGTTGGTAACACTTCCCTTATCTCAATAGAATTTAAAGTGGAACTGTTCCTTTGAAGTAAATAGGTGATTTTGAAGGAGCTTTCAGCATCAGTTGTGATTGAGAACAGATTGGAATGTTGGTATCTGGCCTGCTATGCATGTCCGTAATGTATAATTTTCATATACTGACACATAAGTGAACCTTAATGTATCAAACTATCTAATATCATGCCTGGGAAACTTATTGTCCAGTGTCTCAAGAGGACTATGAAGGTTTGGGGTTGTAAGTGTCCATACTATGCAATTTATGTCAAGTGGGTGGGATTTGATCTGGGTGGGCAGATTTTGTCCTTAAACTAGATTACTATGGGCAGAATGGGGCAGAGAGTGGATGGAATGAAAAGTGAAATGGGTGGAGGGAAAGCAACGAGCTGGTAATTGTAGATTATGCTAACATTGTGTACATACATACCTCCCAAGTGTCCCTTTTTTGAGACCCAAATTCCTCTGTCCCTCTTTCCCACCCTGGTGTCCTTCTTTTTAGGAGATCTGACTATGTGCTTTGTATATACGTTTATCATATTGCTCCAGTGGAATAAAACTCACATTAATGTTTGTTTAAGCGTCAGTATATCTGTTTATAAATAGGTCTGTGTAAATAAACTTTGGTCTTGCTCTAAATCATTTATTTACTGACATAACAAGGTATCAGTAGGTCATGAAGTAACATAAAAATTATCAGTAATGCCCCGCCCAGCTGCCAAACCACCATCAACACCTCCTAAAACTGAAGTGCCCCTCTTTTGTTATTTGAAATGTTGGGAGGTATGTACATATAATCTTAATTTTAGTAATGACAGGAGGCGAATATTTGGACATCGATAAAATAGTATAGACAAGCATATAAAAGCACCCAGCAATTAGCATTAAATACAGTGAGTAAAAACAGACATTAGAAACAAACAATAAGTAGAACTACAGATGAAAACCAAATGGTCTGACCTGTTCTTCTTGTGGAGCAGCAAAGAAAGAGGAGGAGTTTAGTTAGGATGAACCTTATATTGCCTTCCTCTTGATTTTTGATTTGTCAGTTTTGTTTCTTGTTGGATCTGTGCTGCTACGGAGATTTTAGTAAAGAAAGTTAAGCAAAATATGAAGCCTCCTGTCATGTGGTAAAATTAAGTATGCAAAACCAGAACTCTGCTATATCCTTCTTTTCCTAAAATCCACAATTAAGCTTCTCACTTTTTTTTTAATGTGGTGAGGCATTTGAAGATTCAATAGCCCTTTCTAGGGCAGGTAAACCAAAAAGCCCTCTTAACCCCTTAAAGACCGGGCGATCTGCACCACAACTTAAGGACCGCAGCACTTTTTTTTTTTTCTTTTTCCGGTCCCGGACTCCCCGAACGGCATGCAGCCGCGGGGGGAGCCCGGAACTCCATGACGGTCATAGTATGTCATGGGTCATTCAGTCAGATCGACCCTTCACGTACTATGACCGTCAAGGGTCGTTAAGGGGTTAAAGGCTGGTAAATCTTTAGTCAATCTGACCCCTTAATATCCCATGTATACAATATTTTCCTTTTGAAATAACTAAAGGGTCATAATAGCTTCCCCAGTGGCTGCTGTACAATATAAGCAGATTAAGAAGCTGTTTAGGGCCCACACTTGATCAGAGGGCCCCACAGCACTTATACAGTACCATCACCACATGTAAACAAAAATAGATATCAATATATTTTTAGAAATATTGACGTGGGGGCCCCATGTGAATGTTTTGCCTTGGGCCTCCAAAAATCTAGGGCTGCCCCCGAGTCTGTCTGTTTTCTAAGGCGAACAATTAATAGTCCTTTTTATGGCTGATAAGTGGTAATTTTGACCTATAATTTTCATAGGAGTCTGGTTGCTCAATTTGTCAAACTCATACAAATTTTAATGCATTAATAAGAAGAAAGATAAGATGAAATTAAGTATATGGAATTCTTTAATTCACCCTATAACCTTAATATAAAAAATAGCTTTTAGTGACAAGCAAACATATAAGAGAGGCTACAAATTTTCCACTTATTTCTTTTTTTTTCCCCTTTTGTTTTTAGGACTCCACCTTAAATACATATTTTATTAATGCAGCTGAAAAGCTTTATTTTAAAACTCACCTCCCCTGCTTTTGTAGAGAGTGGTAATTGATAACTGACTATTTTAGGGAGTGCTGAGCACTGCAGGGATTATGTTTTGCTATTTGCTGGTAATTACATATAAAAATCAGAGAGTTCCTGGGTATGATTATTATAATTGGAACTATCCCTCCAAATAAAGTGCCCCCAAATAATTAACATATATAATTCATTAGACTGCATTGCTCCCTCAGTGCGTAACACACACGTGCAGTAGAGACTGCCAGAACCATGCAGTCATGCGCAGTAGAGACTGGCCAAACACGCCAGCCTTCAGTCAGAGTGGCAGCACGGCTGTTCCGGAGCGGGGCGCTCCGAACGGCCCACCACCTGTCTCGGCTCAGGGGCAGCAGCCGAGGCCACTGGGTGGCACTTTGGCCCATGCACACGGGCCTTCAATACTAGTTATTTAAATAGCGATAAGCATATAAATACTAGTATTACACAGAATAAGTCCAGCATTATTATGAAATCCTACTAATGAGTTGGATACCTCTCTGGCACTCGGAGGGTTAAAGTGGACCTGTCACTTTGTAACAACCAAGTGATTTTGAAATAACAGTCAAAAATACCTATATTTATGGTAGACTTTTTAATTTAAAGCGGAACTATCCTCCCAAATAAAGTGCCCTGAAATTAATTATTGATTTAGCAATAACCATATAAATAATACAATAAGTCCAGAAATCCTACTTGATCCAAGACGAACAAGCAGGCAACAGTGCAGACATCTTGCCTTAGAAGCATCTGCGCACCTGCACCGTCAGTCACTTCCTGTACCTTAAGGTACAATGCTGACTGACAGTGCAGACGCACAGATGTCTCTAAGGCAAGATGTCTGCACTGTTGCCTGCTTGTTTGTCTTGGATCAAGTAGGATTTCTGGACTTATTGTATTATTTATATGGTTATTGCTAAATCAATAATTAATTTCAGGGCACTTTATTTGGGAGGATAGTTCCGCTTTAAATTAAAAAGTCTACCATAAATATAGGTATTTTTGACTGTTATTTCAAAATCACTTGGTTGTTACAAATTGACAGGTCCACTTTAACCCTCCGAGTGCCAGAGAGGCATCCAACTCATTACAGTGCAATGTGTTGGATACCTCTTCGGCAATCAAGGGTGGGGAAGTAACCCTTTGAGTGCCAGAGTGCTTTGCAATGTGTTGCATACCCCTCTAGCACTCAAAGGGTTAAAGTGGACCTGTCACACTAAAACAAGTGTGTGTTTCTTATACAGAGAATTTGAATATGCTCATATGTTGTAATAACCATATTTCTGTTAAAGAAATGTTTTTTTTTTTACTTTTTTTGTAATATAAATTAAGCTGTATACTTGTTAGGGCATTTCCCTGTACAGTATTCTAATTAGATCTGTTTGAGGCCAAGCGTATTGCTCAATATGTGTTGGTCTTTCCCTGTCGTCAGAATTCTGCCCAGGGTCTAGTAGTCCTACTTATACTTCTGCTATTCAAAATATCAATAATAAATTACATTTTTAGTTACTTTACAGAAAACAAAACAACTTTAACCAAAGACTTGCTAAACTTTTTTGGGCCAAGGACCTTGATAATATGTCTATACCTTTAACATATCCTTAATTTATTCTCATTTCAGACTCTCCCGGAAAAGACTTGGGTCCACGTCTAGGTCTCAAAAAATCGAGTTCTCTGGAGAGCCTACAGACTGCTGTAGCAGAAGTCAAGAAAAACGAGCTTCCTTTCTACAGACCCAGACCCCATATGGTCCGTGGAAGGGGCTGTAATGAGAGCTTCCGAGCTGCAATTGATAAGTCTTACGATGGGCCAGAAGGAGAGGAAGAGGGTATGTAGTACATTGTTCTCAGCTAACAGTGTGCATAAAAGAAATGTATTCTATGTGTATATCTGAAACGTCTTTATCTATGTTTAAAGGGATAGTAATACTTCGTTTTACCTTTATTTTATTTTGTAGGCATTAAAAAAACATGAAGAATGATATGTCTTATCTCTCAAACCTTTATGGTTTGAGAGATATTCACAAGCAAAGTTTTCCCTCCCTCCACTTTTACCTAGTATAAGCCATCTCTTCTCAGATGTGGAATGCAGTCCATAGACCAGACAGATAACAGCAGGGGACAATCTTCTTCCTATGAGAACAATGAAAGCCCTGCTCCCCTTGACAAGTTTTTCAGGTTTTTCCCTTATCTTAACTGAAGATTGTCCCTCTTTGCAGTCTACCTGGGCACCTCCCTTCTGCTCTGGCTGAGCAGTGTTACATCAGTAAAAGGGGCGGGAGGGGGATACTTTGTCATTTAATTACTCTTGAACTACAACTCTGACAGAATTGAAATAACACTCTCCAAAGTCCAAATACTATGAAGGTTAATTAGAGCTGCTTTTATTGTGAAGCATTACTATTCCTTTAAGTTAATATATGCTGGTCTACCTTTTAGTTTTCCATAGTTCTCCATTACAACAATACATCTCTAGTCCCTCCTGAACCAATTAAAAGTAAACCTATGAATGATAAATTTAGATTATATTAGTAAGAAGCACAAAATTGAAAGTGAACTTCCACGGACCGCTTAATATAAAGCTATCCACATATATTCACTTCCTAGAGCACCAAACAACGTTCCCCCTAGATATGCAAATATTTGCAGTACACCAAATCTCACTTTCAATCCCACTCATTCAAATGTGATAGACGAATGAGATTAAATGAATAAATGCATGAATGAGTCAATGAATGAATAAATGGATGGATGAAAGATGACACAGTCACCCAAACGTTTCAGTTCTTCCAAAAAGAGTCACTCAGCACCCACTGATCACTCCTGTTGCTGCCTTTTAAGTGTGCTTCTTCCTCACACCAACATCGAACAGTTCTGCAGAAACAAAGGTGCAAAACAGAAGAAATCTAAAAGTGGTGTTTATTCAGCACTCACCCCTTCTAACATAAGGAAATGCACTTACAAACTTTCAAATATGTAAAAGCATATAATAATGACAATGACAGCAGTAGTGGAGGAATTTCTTTCCACAATGTCAGTACAACATAAGCTCCGTGCAGCTAACCCATTCAACTCTGGATTCTATTCCACAATACCTTAAAGGGATAGTAATGTTTCACAAAAACAGCAGCTCAAATTAATCTTCATAGTATTTGGGCCATGGAGAGTGTTATATCCTGCTCCTTTTACCTAGTGTAAGCCATCTCTTTTCAGATGTGGAATCTGGTTGTAAGACCAGACAGATAACAGCAGGGGACAATCTTCTTCCTATGGGAACAGTTAAAGCCCTGCCCCCCTTGACAAGATTTTCAGGTTTTTCCCTTATCTTAATTGAAGATTGTCCCTCTCTGCAGTCTACCTGGCACCTCCCTTGTGATCTGGCTGAGCAGTGTTACATCAGTAAAAGGGAAGGGAGGGGGATACTTTGTCATTGAATTAATATTGAACTACAACTCTGACAGAATTGAAATAACACTCTCCAAGGTCCAAATACTATGATGATTAATTAGAGCTGCTTTTATTATGAAACATTACTCTCCTTTTAAGCTAAGTTAACCCTCACAGTGCCATAAGTACCTCCTGTACTATCAACCGCAGGGCATCAACTCCACTTCAGGGGAATCCCTCGATTCAATCCTCATTTCTAGTTCCCTATACTTATTTATAATATGCATAAAATTCTTACAAATAATATAATTTAAAAATACTTTTACAAAATCTAACACAATGTCAAAGTATTACATTATATCTAAAAACTACTACTTCAAATATATATGAAACGTAATATAAATTCCACATATATTGACCCTTACTTATCCCCCATCCTATATAATAATTCACTAAAACAACTCAGTCATGCGAAGTAGAGACTGCTGGCCATGCTGCAGTCATGTGTAGTAGAGATGCCTGCACCACGGCTGATACAGAGCTGGACGCTCCAAAGGAGCGTCCAGCTCTGTAGCAGCCGTGGTGCGGGCAGTCTTTACTGCGCATCACTGCCCTGCTACCGGCTGGCAGTGGCACTGTGGCCCGTGTAAGTGGCTCTTCGACTAGTAGATTCAATAATCTACTAAATGAGCTTCTTCTTATAAAAAATACTTTTAAAATATCCTCATATAAGATATACAAAAGTAATTTTCATAAACTATCCTCTTTCCATAACAGCCAGACATAAGGAATCCATCACTTAAACTTCAGATAAATGCTGCCAGGTCCATGTCTGTATTCAGACCTCCTGATTCTAGACATCCCACCTGGTAGATCCAATATGTCTCCAGCTGTCTCAGTCTCCACAATCTGCCCCCCCCCCTTCTTTCAATTGGTACAAAATCTATAGCAGTCACCCATAATTCATCTTTCCTACCTGAATGACATTCCTTAAAGTGTCGTGGTACGCTATGATTTTCTACCCCAGACTCAATATTCGTTAGATGTTCCGCTACTCTCGTTTTTAATTTCCTTGTGGTTCTACCCACATATTGCAAATTACAACTGCACTCTAACATATAAACTACGAAGGACGAGTTACAGTTAAGGAAGTGACAAATCTTACATTCATTTCTTGTTCTTTTAGAGTAAAATACATTATTTTCTTTATTCACCTTTATCCCATTCACTTTCTTATCAAACATATAGTGTGAACACGTCGAGCAATCCTTTCTCCCACATTTAAACATTCCTGTTGGTTTGCCCCAGTGTGATATCATTTTTTCATCTAACCTATCTACCTTTTTCTTTTTCATGATATCACTCTTGCTTCATTGACTTATTTCTCTTAAAGGAGACATTAGGCTTTTCCCCAATCACTGGACCCAAGATTGGATCTTCTCTTAAAATATGCCAATGCTTGCTCAATATATTCTGGATGTTACATGCATCAGTACTATATGTAGTAGTAAAATATGTTATATTCTCTCCCTTTCTTCCTCTCTCTTTATCTTTGTATTTCACTAATGACTCTTTCTTGGGAAAGAGGGAAGAATCCTTATTCTGAGAACTTAAAAAGTGTTCAAGAGGTATATTGATGATATTTTAATAATCTGGGATGGAAATGTAGGAGAACTAAATCATTTCTTAAAATATATGAATAATAATTCTCTTAATTTGAAATTTACCAGTCTTAGTAGTAGTGTTAGTCAAATAGAAATTTTAGATTTAATTTTATTTAGCGAGGAAGGAAAGGTAGCTATGAAGAATTTTAGAAAAAATGTGGACAGCAATAGTTACCTCCACTATAAGATGGAAGAACAATATTCCTTTAGGGCAAACTCAAAGGATCAAAAGAAACTGCACTAGAGAAAAAGACTTTGAAGAGGAGGCTGCAGTAATAACAGATAAATTAATAAGACAAGGTTTTAAAGGGATAGTAATACTTAAAATGTAAAAAAAAATATATGTTGTAGGGTTTATCCCCCTGAGTAAAACAAGGGTATTCCCACTGCTGAGAGATTTTATAAAAAAATTATAACAGCTCAAACTTGAATTATTTAGGTGCAATATCACAGTGGCCTGAAAATTTACAGTGGCGCTGTTGCTAAACCATCCTATGGACTGCTCTGGTCTGTAGACCATAAATCTCCATAGGATGGTGTAGCAACAGCGCCACTGTAAATTATCAGGCCACTGTGATATTGCACCTAAAAAATTTAAGTTTGAGCTGTTATAATTTTTTTATAAAATGTCTCTCAGCAGTGGGAGTACCCTTGTTTTATTCGGGAACAGAAACCCTGCAACATATATTTTTTTACATCTTAAGTATTACTATCCCTTTAAGGAGGATGTGTTCAAACAGTCTTACCAAGAAACAAAGATTCAGGCAAGAGAGTCATTAGTGATATATATAGATAAAGAGAGAGGAAGAAAGAGAGAGAATATATCATATTTTACTACTACATATAATACTGATGCATTTAACATCCAGAATATATGGAGCAAGCTTTGGCATATTTTAAAAGAAGACCCAATCTTGGGTCCAGTGATTGGGGAAAAGCCTAATGTCTCCTTTAAGAGAAATAAGTAAATCAAGCAAGCCATAGCCCCGAGTGATATCATGAAAAAAACAAAGGTAGATAGGTTAGATCAAAAAATGATATCACACTGGGGCAAACCAACAGGAATGTTTAAATGTGGGAGAAAGGATTGCTCGTCATGCTCACACTATATGTTTGATAAGAAAGTGAATGGGATAAAGGTGAATAAAGAAACAAATATATTTTACTCTAAAAGAACAGGAAAGGAATATAAGATTCATCACTTCCTTAACTGTAACTCGTCCTTGGTAGTTTATATGTTAGAGTGCAGCTGTAATTTGCAATATGTGGGTAGAACCACAAGGAAATTAAAAATGAGAGTAGCGGAACATCTAACGAATATTGAGTCTCGGGTAGAAAATCATAGCGTACCACGACACTTTAAGGAACCACAAGGAAATTAAAAATGATTCCAAATTTCTGACTGTCTTATTGCACTGTCAGGGAAAAGTTGCAGCAAGCACAGGCCTTGTTTCCCATTTGAAATGTCCTATAGGACATGGTTCGCAAGATCCTTTTTTTTTCTTTCATAATTTGCTTTTAACATGCTACTGTACTTATATCGGTTTTGTCTTAGGAGGCATTAACTTTTCAAGTACTGTAAAGTATTACATTTGGAAATGCTAATGTACACACTGGTGAAGATTCACTAATCCTCTAAATCAATCATGTGGTTAATTTTGTGGCTCTAACTGCCAAACAGCTGTATAGAGTTATCTATTTAACTAATATAAGGCATTTTACATGTGTATGAATTGAAGGCCTCACTTGAATGGAGCAATAAACACAAAGTAACAATATGCAAATGTGCATTTTGTTAGACATATAGGGCAAATATATGAAGTAGAAAGTGGAGCCATTCTGGAGTAAAATTACTCCCATGACAATCCTACATAATCGCTAAAACGTGTGTAACGCCGCAGTCATGTGCAGTAGAGACTGCTGTGCGTGCTGCAGTCATGCGCAGTAGAGACTGCCAGTGACAAGGCTGATACAGAGCGCATCCCACTCTATATCAGCCGCGGCGTGGGCAGTCTCTAATGAGCGTGACTGCACCACGACCAGCTGGCAGTGGCACTGTGGCCCGTGTAACGGGCTCTTCAACTAGTATCATATAAATGGGGAAGCTGAACCACTTAAGTGTTGTAAAGTTCTTTAAAGCATTGCAAAGCAACTCACTGGAAACCTCTAGGGCATCAAAGAGATTAATTCTATGAATATGGTGCTTTTGTAATGCCTTAGAATTGATACACATTTGTCTTTATACACATGCCTCTTTGTAAATCCTGCAAAATAGCAAATGAGCAGAACACACTCCTATTCACTACCTTTTACAGATCAGAGGGGTGAGCAAGGCATTGTAAAGCAAGTGTTTCACACACCTATGCTTCTTGAAGGGTTAAATGTAACTCCGAATTTTGAAAACTACATTTGTACAAACTGTGCAAGAGAACAGCTTTGAAAAGTGCCCTCCCCAATTGTACAGTTGGTGGTGGTGACTTGTGCTACTCACGGTGCATTGCACTGCAGTATATTCTTTGGCATTTTAATTTGCTTTTACCGATTTTATTTTTATACCTTTAAAGGGATAGTAATGTTTCATAATAAAAGCAGCTCCAATTAATCTTCATAGTATTTGGGCCATGGAGAGTGTAATTTCAGTACTGTCAGAGTTGTAGTTCAAGAGTAAATGAATGATAAAGTATCCCCTTCCTGCCCCTTTTACTGCTGTAACTGCTCAGCTCCGAGCAGCAGGGTGGTGTCCAAGTGGATTGCAGAGAGGGACAATCTTCAATTAACATAAGGGGAAAACCTGTCAATGGGGGCAGGGCTTTCATTGTTCTCACTGTAAGAAAATTGTCCCTTGCTGTGAGCTGTCTGGTCTGTGGACCAGATTCCACATTTAAGGGGAGGTTGTTTACACTAAGTAAAAGGGGTGGGAGGGGGATAATTTATCATTCAATTACTCTTGAACTACAACTTTGACAGTATTGAAATAATACTCTCCATGGCCCAAATACTATGAAGATTAAGTGGAGCTGCTGGTTTTGTGAAACCTTACTATTCCTTTAAGGTCCAAACTTAAAACATACTTAGAGTTTCAAAATTGTATGGAACGCATTCTATTACTAATGGAAAATTTATAATTGGAATTAAACTGCACATTTCTATTATAATCTGTTTGGAAATGTGAAGTTAAAAAGACAGTAACAGGTAATAAAATCTTACCCTCTGTCTTTTATGTATATAGATACTAGCTAATGGAGCACAGCATTGTCCGTTCAATTGGGCGACTCTCAAGACCCCTGCAGTAGTGAGTTTCGCTGCAGTGATTTTCACAGGAGTGACTCACTCTTGTGAAAATCACTGGCCTCACTGAATGAAGGCTCTCCACACTCCTGGACCTGTATTCTGTCCTAAAATGTAGTTCCTTCAGTCTTCTCCAGACCCTAGAAATCAATTCACATAAAACAATGGAAAGTCTCAGACCACAAGTTCCTTTCTATGATAATTGCAGAGGTGCAGTCTTATGTATATAGAGTGGAGATGTGTCTTGGATTGCTTGGGACAGTCAAACATTTATTTCAAATGTGTGTCCTGCATCTCTAGGAGCCCCCTTCCAGGACAATACCCAATCCCTGAATGTGTCACAGAAGACTTTTGGATAGCCTTCTGATGGGTCTGAGATGGTAATGGTTTACAAAGGGAAACAGTGAGTGGTGCAACAAAAGGGACTTTATTTCTGAAGTACACTAACACAGCACACTGAAAATGAGAAATCCCTCTCTCTCGTATATACCCATACCTGGGAACTTTCAAAATGAGCTGACCCTGAGATTGTGTAAATATTAACCCTTAAATTTCCCACAATATAGATTATCCGCGATATATCCCTCATCGCTGTAATCGAGAGTCGCTCCAATCAGCAATCAAGGAGCCATTAATATACAACAACTTACAGATATCACTGCATGAACACACACAAAGCAAGCAGGACTTCTCCCTCTGCCTTTCTAGTACAAGTGGCATCAATTTAGAGACTAAAGAAGCATTTAACTGGAGCAGAATATATAACAGGTAGCACTGAACTCTCTCACCCTGAGATTTTGGCTCTTCACCCTGAGACCCTGAGATTTGGGCTAAAACCCTGAGTCTCAGGGTCAAACCCTGAGAGTTCCCAGGTATGTATATACCATACAGGGTGAGAAGGGCAGGGATAAATGACAGGAAGGAGATTGGTTATTCCAGGAGATTAACAGTTCATGAGACACAGCCTTTAAATCCAGGAGCCTGGTGCCATAGTATCTGGGACTTGACCCCATGAGCTTCTGGATTAAGCCTAATTAAGTATTTTCATCTGGACAATGGAATAAAGAGAGAACCAGCCGGGTATAATCAGTTGCATAATCTTGAGATTAGCTTTTATCACCATACTGGTTAGAGAAGGACAATGTGCAGAAATACACAAGGGCTACAAGCTGCAACACACAAATATAGTACAGGATAGACTAAACATATTAACCCTTTACATTCCTTACCCTACAATACAAACAAATGCCTAATTACATAATGCATATACAAATTTACATATATAAGGCTAGGCCTTAACCTGGGACTCTTTGCGGACCCCTATATTTTCCATGGTGTTGAACTGGGAGATGAGCCAAAGACCCGCCATCATGGAGAGAACGTCTGATTTCCTGCTGTGACGTAGACTGATTTTAAGAAAATGGCAGGCACGTCTTAGCATAGCCTTAGAAAAAGAGAAAGGTGCGGCATATTCTTTACTGCTTCAGGCAATAAGTTTAATTTATCTCTCTAATGTTTACAACTCTGTAGTGCATGGAGAAGATGCTGGTTTTACACAGACTTTCAGCTATCCCTTGTTCCAAAACTGGTTACCATACCTGGGAATTTTCTAAACAGGGCTACCCGGAGGGTAACCCTGTCAGTGCTCGGGGGGGGGGGGGGGTGACACGATTTGTGTCATAAAAGGGCTGGGGCTTAGTAGCGGGGGAGAGGGGGCGGGACAAAAAACCCTACAAAATGTATCCAAGAGGGCGGGAACTGGGAGAAACCGGGCGAGACGGAGCGCAAGTGGGCAGAGTTTCTATTTAAACTCTGCCCACCCGGTGAGCCAAACATTGCCCCGGAGACCCGGTAATTCAGTCTGAAATCCGGAGTCTCCGGGGCAAAACCGGAGAGTTCCCAGGTATGCTGGTTACTCTACAGAGTTAAGTTTCTGATGATACCCTAATGTGTTGCAGCCTGATCACACTTGTCTGAGCCTCTTAATCTCAATTAATAAATATATTGAGAAACTTCAGTTTGATGTAATCCATTCGCCATTGTTTCCACTTATATTAGGTTTGCCATGGCTACTTCAACACAATCCTCATGTTGGCTGGGTTTCCGGTCAGTTTCTTTTTCTTGTTGTCTTTTTTTCTTGTACTGTCAACCATCCTTAGGCTATCATCCACAGAGCTTGTTTAGCATCTTCTACTGTAGCCCCATCTACTTCTGAAGTCAAGAAGGAACTTCTTTATCTCTTCAATAAGAAAGAAGCAAATATGTTTCCTTTACAATGGATCTATGATTGAACTATTGCTAGGGGCCAGGATTTAGTTCAGTTTAATCTTTTTGCAAATTTCAGCAGAATAGGGATACAATTTATTCAGATTTTAGCTTCTCCTGCCTGGGCTGGTATATGTTTTATAGAGAAAACTTACTTTGACAATGTACCAACTACAGGGAAACAAACACCATAAACATGTCATATGAGTGTTATCCTATCATCGTCTCCATGGATTGTATGCTGAGCCTGAACAAATATTTTTCATAGTTTAATCTGTGTGCTTCTTGGATTAGATCATATCCAATGTAGAGGCTAGGAGAAACCTTGGTATGGTTTCTGCAATTACCACCTAGCCTATTGTAATGATTCGGGATTTGCCAATTTCTGCAGGAGATTAATTTGAAAGTTGCTTGACCAGTGCTGATTAATTTTCTTTGTTAGATTCTGCTCAAAATGTTTTTGGGGAACTAAAAACATTTTTCATCAGGGCTCGTATCCTGAAGCACTTTGATGCCCCACTACCTCATTTATTGAAGGTGGATGTCTCTTACAGTTCTTATGTAGCTATTCTCTTTTAGTGAAGAGGGCCAAAATAACTTTTACATGCAGTGGCCTTCATTTCATATACTGTTTCTGTAGCTGAAAATAATTGCTGTATGTGACAAAGAATTCCTTGCAATCATACTGGCCTTGGAGAAATGGTGGCATCTCGTGGAAGGTGCCAGATATGCTATCGCTATTTACACTGATCACCAGAATTTACATTCAGCTTGAAGACTGCACCTATGTCGAGCTTGTTGGGCTCTATTTTTCTTCAGGTACCAGTTCTATATATCATGCCAGTCTGGATTAGAGAAAGAGAAAGGTGGATACTCTTTCAAGGCAGTTTCCTTCTGATTACAGTCCAACACAGGACACCATTATTACATCTGAATACACTCTTCTGACCCTCTCTGAAAGCTTTTATCATATTATTATTTGTCCCATTGCCCCAATAGAGCTTACCACAAGGAAAGTTGACACCCATGAAAGGGTTATATTACCACAACAATTGAGTTCCCCCCCAAGGTACTATGACTGGAGGTTCTAAAATTGTCTATGAGTCTTCACTTGCGTGTCATCCTGGAATCACCAAGTCTAAAGACAATTACGTTGATAAATATGTGCAGTCCTTTACTGTGTGAGCCATGGCCAAGCGTTTTCAATCTAAACCCTCTGGCGAATGTCACTGTTACCTATACCATCTTTTCCTTTGTCATTTGTGTCCTTAGACTTTACCGTGAATCTTCCTCTTTCCCATTTGAATGCTACCATCCTCAATTTTGTATACCATCCTATGAAGTTGACATATTTAATTCTCACCAAGTCTTCCTTCAGCTGCTGAGACTGCTACTCTGTTCATCCAAGAAATATTTTGCCACCACGGCTTATCAGTGGAAGTCATTTCCTACCGGGATCCCATTTACATCTAAATTTTGGAAATCTTTCAGTTCCATTTGCAAATTTTGCTTTCTTCTTCCATCCCCAGACAAATGTTCAGACAGAACATTCCAGCCAATCCTTAGAACAATACTTTCTTTGCTTCACTTCATTCCAGCAAGATGACTGGATGATTTATCTATGTCAGGCTGAATTTGCATGAAACAATCACCACCAATCCACTGCTAAACTGTCATCTTTCTTTGGGAATTATGGGTTCCATCTGGCTTAATTGCCTGGTTCCCTCCTTCCTGAAGTCTCAGCTTGACTCAGTTCTCCCTCCTCCAGCCTTTAGACTCTCAATCAACCTCACTATAGCAAGGTGGCCTATGAATTCTTTCCAGATTCAAAACATGACTCATCTCTGCACTTTCAAGTTTGAGACAAGTTATGACACTCCACAAGAAATCTAAAGTTTTCCCTTCCCTCGATGAAGCCAAGCTCATTTTGCAGAGCCTTTCCACTTAATACAAAGGGAACCCTTGGGCAGTCTGATTGTATACATCCTGTCTTCCTTGTATCCCTATTGAAACCTGTAATAACTAATTTGATTCCTAATAATTTACCAGCTCCTGTTACTCTCCCTGTCCTTGTAAATGGCTAGGAAGAGTTGGAAGTTGAAAATCTGCTGACTTTTCATTAACATTGGAGACAGTGTCAGTATATAATACAATGGAAATGCTATTGGAAACGCAAATATTTCTCCCACTCTCCCAATCTCCTCCTCCTTCATGTAGACAGTCTGGGTCCTGCTAGTTGGAGGGTAGTCTTCAGCAGAAGGGCATAGCAGGGCATATCTGCACTTCCAGGAATGTGTATTCTCTGTCTCATATTTCCCATAGGCACGAGTATACCTAAACATTTTCTACAAATGTGCTCACATGCATTGTCTTTTGTTCACCATGTGATCACTCATGAGCTAATTTCCACATTTCTGGCCAGCGAGTATTTAAGTATGCTCTGAGAGTTGTCGGATGCATAGTTGTTAAGGTGCTTCTGTCTGAAGATTTGGTACTGCTGTATTCTTTGTCCTGTCTCTCCTGTGTATAGACTTTAACTTTCTTACTGGACTCTGCTTGAATTCAGCCTGCCTTGATCTTTGCTTATTCTTTGAACCAGTTTGAACTCCACTTGGCCTGACCTCTGACCTCACCATGTCTACTCTTTTGGTTCTCTATTCTGTACTTTGTTAGTCATCACTGCCTCACTCTTCTTCTGAGTTTGTTGAACCTGATCCGGACCTGGCTCAGCTGGGCCTGCAGTTGACACCTCTATCCTGTGTAGACAAGCAACAGTAAGGACACAATTGCATTTACAATCACTTGTCAGCCTCACTATCCAGCATCTCACCCTAACTGCTACTTGGTAAAGGCTTCCCTTTCCTTCCACCTCAGAGACTCATCTGGTTCTGGGGTCCTGCCAATGTGTTCCATCCTCCCTGTTCTCTCCTGATTCATGATGTACAGTAAGATTTCAGGCCATGGAATTAATGCACCAAAAAAAAATAAGTTTGAGCTACAATAACCTTTAATAAAACATCTTTCAGTGATGAGAGTAGCCTTGTCAAACATTACTATGCCTTAACTACATTAATGCTAGATAGGTCTCCAACTATTGCTTTGAAATGAATGTCCTCTATAGAATCCAAGAGTTTAAACATCCTATTTAAATTGGTGAGATTCTGGTACAGTTGTTTTGACCCATAATTCCTCCACTTTTTTATTGCATAGGGCCCATTGAAAAGAGATTTTGATGTAATATTGTTTACAAAGTTCTATATTACACGCATTTCACTATTTAAACTTTTTGCCACCCAGAATGCGGTAATAGTTCATGTGGTGAATTACGAAGTCCATTTATTTATTAGTGCACGTGAGAAAGATTTAGTTTACCTTCTTGACCTTTTTAAGGTAGGATTGTGTATGATCTACTGAGCTGCTTTGGAAATCTGCTTTTCATGAGACCTGATGCATGTGCAGTTCATCAACCAGCTGTAGTATAGAGATACAGCTCTCAATATGAATTTCATGAATAAATGCTTAATGATCACATCAACAGCCTTAACCATGCTCTATTGATTTATTTATTTTTTCCTTTGCAGATGGTCTGTCCGATGTTAGCTCCCACTCTGGCCGAGAAACCCCTAACAGTGAATCAGCCCCTCTAGGGAATCCTGAGCTTGGAGATGTTGACAAAGCCAAAAAAGACAAGAAAAAGAAAAAAGAAAAAGAAAAGGGCAAGCCTAAAATGAAAGATAAGAAAAAAAAAGAGGAAGGAGACGAGCCGGAGAAGAAAGCAAAGAAAAAGGGATTTGGTGCAATGCTCAGGTACAAGAACAAACTTCCCTACCAATTCTCTTAATGCATGAAGGCTGATGGATTAATATGAACTAGAGCAATTTTGAGGGAAACCGACTGCATTTTAGGGGACAAATAAACATTCCCAAAATTCACATAAAACAGGAGAGAAAGGCAGAACTCCTGATAATTGAGTTACATGGTTGGGTAGCAAGGAAAAAAGTTTCCCATAGGATCCAAGGACACTCTCTCTCATTCTCTCTCGCTCTCTCTCATTCTCTCTCGCTCTTTCTTTCTCATTCTCTCTTTCTTTCAAAGTTGGTGAGGCAATTCAAGGGGCATTCTCTAAGCCCCTCATGGTCCATTTTTCACAAAAAGGCCCTTGTTTGAAAGACGGGGTTATAGTTGATGGTAATATCAGGTAATCTTGTGATCACCTGATATTCTTTTATGCAACAATCAAAAGTGTAGAGGATGGACTCTAAGGGAGAGATGTTCAAAAAGTCGTCATAATGAAAAACTTGTTGGATCATGAGTTGGTGGTAAAAGAAGGACAATAGTTTCAGAAGTAAATCCGTCACGTTTGAAAATTCATCTAAAGAATTAAAAAGGACGGTAAGAAGATCTCATTGAATATTGCCATTAAAAAATTCTGATCTTAAAAATCGTCTTTCATTTTGTCTTTGAAACTAAAATTTTCAAAGAAACAAAGACATTTTATTGTCTTTGAAATTCATTTTTCTTCTCTAAGTTTAGACCATTTTTTATTAGGTCTGTAAAAAATGACGTTAATCAGACAAAAAAATGACATTCAAATGAATATTTTTTCTGAAAATACCTTACATTATGACGGAAGATTATACCACACCCACTTTTAAGACGGCTTTTTCCCTTTGACGGAGATGGCGGAATTGGATGCAAAAAATTATGGAAACATGTCTGAGAATTGACGGATCATGGCACAAGAACTTTTTTTTATTCTGATTACAGACAATTTCAGTTACCACCACTTTATGAACATCTCGCCCTTAGAGTTCCTGTACCAGCTCCCCCTTTATTCACAAGGTCATCCCTTCTCCCCTTAGGACTGGGAAGTCAAAAGAGGTGAGTGCAGAAGAGTGGCATGCTCCCCTGCTTCCACTCCTACCTGAAGTTCTGGGGGAACGCCTCCATTTCACCTGTGACATGAGTTATGTCCTGATGCCTCAAATTTCTTGTATTTAAAGTGGTGGTGGGGGGTTTGGCACATGGGGTGAATTATTTGTTTGTTTTTTCTAAATTATAAGCTTTGCTGCCACCACATGATGGTGAGCTAATGAGGTGGCTGCATTCAGGCACTATGTTGTACTGGCTTGGCACAGCAGGTCCACCTGTACAATGTAAGGCCTTGGCATCCTAAGGGTTAAAACATCTCCAAAGATACTTGCCAACTCTTGGTTCCTTGCCATACTTTCCAGTAACAAAGTTCTGTGCAGGAAACAACATACCTCCTTAACAACTTAAGTTACTAAAATTATTAGCAGAAGGAATCCATACTCAAAATAGAACACAAAACCTGTAGCTTTCCAGTAAGCCTTGGATTTGATCGATAGTGCCTTCCCATTCTTAGCAACATTATGCCTTATTAGTATGCATGTTTAAAGTCATTAGAGTGATTTATCAACACATTTCATGAATGTAACACAAAACTGACAAGGTTTATTACAAAATACAAATTACACGCAACACTCACTAGGTAAGATGCCTTGACAAAGTCTGCAGAATAATCTGTAAGCAGCTATTATGGCAATGTATCCAGACAACCATGAAAAAGGACTTGCATTGCTATCGGCAGTTTGGTAGGCCGCTACTGGGTACAGTAGATGGAAGCTGTACCCAGATTAGCTGCAGCTGATTGAGGAGCCATTTTCAACCTGTGGACCTTTCTCTGGCTTAACATATATCTTGATATCTGACTGGGGTAGAGATCTATTCCCTTGTATCTGAAGAGCTACTGGTAGCTCACAAACTACTTGTTGGAGACCCCTGCTTTAAACATAATACTGTGCCCTTGTATGAAAAAGGAGAGTATCTGGAAATGAAATACTAATTAAAAAATTGGACTTTTCATAGTTTTCAAATAAGTTAGCACCTTTGGCATTGGAGTAAGGTGACTTTTGTGTTTGTGGAGGCTAATGAAAATGGTGATGATATTTTTATATAGGATGGAAGCAATCATTAAAGCAGAGGTTGGCAACCCGAGGCCCTCTAGGTGTTGAGAACTAAAATCATCACGATCGCCAGGTAGCTCTTAACTAGTCAGGGATGATGGGAATTGTAGTTTTCAACAGCTTGAGAGTCTTGGTTTATCCAACCCTGTGTTAAATCTACTCGTGTCTGTGTCATTTAGAGAGCCTATGCCTCTCTAAGTCTTCATTATCCTCCTCCCCTTTTTGAAGGGTTACAATTTTAAGAATTTTCCCTTATCTCCATCTTCTGAAAATATTTATGTACACTGGGCTAGGAGAAGAAAGGCAAGTGACCCCCCAATTTGATGAAGTGGGTTGTCTTCTTTGCAAAATATTATGTCTTATCTGTTCCTTTTCTTCATATCTGTTGTTGTTGTTGTTACAGACATTTTAGTACAGGAAGGTCTTACATGAAGAATGTAAAAAAAAAAGTCAGACTTTTGCTAAGGGTAGTTTTGTGCTTTTGGTATCCCCTATGGTATGTCAGCTCCTACCAATGTGGTTGTATTTCTCTTGGTAGAGGAACTGCTAATGAATACAGTAAGAAATTCCATAGCTTTCAAAGATTCTAGTACCTTTGATGGGGTAGTAATGTAAAAAAAATGCAAATTATTTCCTTTACTGTTATATTCTGGAAACATTTGTGTGCAGAAAAAAAGAAAAAAAAGAGCCCTGCAACTCTAAGCACACTATCTAGTTTTCACCTCATCAGTTCGTATGTTGTAATATTGGTGAAAGGAAATATCTAAAACTTAACATTTATTATTAAAATAATAAAAATAATCCTAATCAGGATGAATTGACACAAAGATATAATAAATTAAATATTACAACTCTAAGGTAATTGAACATTTGTGTGCACCAGAGTAGGGAAACAGGCAAGTAATCTCTAAGTTAATGCAGTTGGTTATCGTCTTTACAAAATCTTAGGCCTTGTCTGGCTTTTCTTCATGTTTCTAGTTGTTTTAAACTTTAAAGGGATAGTAATGTTTCATAATAAAAACAGCTCTAATTAATCATCATAGTATGTGGACCTTGGAGAGTGTTATTTCAATTCTGTGAGAGTTGTAGTTCAAGAGTAATTCAATGACAAAGTATCCCCCTCCTGCCTCTTTTACTGATGTAACACTACTCAGCCAGAGCAGAAGGGAGGTGCCCAGGTAGATTGCAGAGAGGGACAATCTTCAATTAAGATAAGGGAAAAACCTGAAAAATTTGTCAAGAGAGTGCTATTTCAATACTGTCAGAGTTGTAGTTCAAGAGTAATTGAAGGATAGTTTCCCCCTCCTGTCCCTTTTACCTAGTGTAAGCCATCTCTTCTCAGATGTTATCTGTCTGGTCTAGCAACCAGATTCCACAGCAGGGGACAATCTTCTTCCTATGAGAACAATGAAAACCCTGACCCCCTTGACAAGTTTTTCAGAATTTTCCCTTATCTTAATTGAAGATTGTCCCTCTCTGCAGTCTACCTGGGTACCTCCCTTCTGCTCTTTCTGAGCAGTGGTACATCAATAAAAGGGGTGGGAGGAGGATACTTTATCATTCAATTACTCTCGAACTACAACTCTGACAGAATTGAAATAACACTCTCCAAAGTCCAAATAATATGATGATTAATTTTTTATTATGAAACATTACTATCCCTTTAAGCTGCGAACTATGAAAGCAGAAATATTTATACAGTGTTGCAGTCATCCTCAGCACAGATTTGTATACTGCAGAGGCAGGCTTTTTTTGCATTGTTTCTCTGGCTTTTTAACATTGTATCTTTTTTATATTGTTGGCCTGTCTCTGCTTTCACAGTCCCAGAGACACACACACACACACAAAAAAAAAAAAGCTACAAGCAAACACATTAAATAGTGACATTAAATAGTGTAGGGGTAGTCAATTGCTGCATCTCCAGCATATGGGGGACTCCAACTCCTTTCATTCCCATCCAGTCAACAGCTGGTTTGGTTTGATTGTAGTTTTAGTCCCAAATAGCTGGAGGTGTAACAAATGACTACCCCTGCATTAAGGGATTAGCTTTTACCACCTCTGCTTGAAATGTTAATCTAGAACTCTGGTGTCCTTTCCCAGAAGATGTACCATCCCTCATCCCTCTGGGAGTCTCACGTTCCACTTTGAAAGCAGGCAGGCAAGAAGTGCACCCCTTAATAATATCTTCTGAAAAAAAACCAGCACTTTACCAATATCTACTGGAACCATTCTACTGGAAGCACCATGAGAAATTATTACAAATGTTAAAGTACATTTAATTGCACTTCTTGTCTGCCCTTCCTGCTTGCCCAGCACAAAGACTGCATGCTCTGCTCTGAACTTTAGATGACGACACATTGTAGGTAATAGTTTGATCGTGCTGATCTACAGCACACTGATGCGCTCCAGCTGCTACAACTTTTTAAATAAGAGACACTTTTAGCTGGATCGCCTCCGTGTGCGACCATTAGGTAGACAACATGACAATCTAGCTCTGTCATTGCGATGTGGTGAATTGGTTAAAATGCAGCACGCTGTTACGCGTGCAACGTTTCAAAAGGGTGCCGACCTGATAGCTCACAGCAAGGGACAATATTCTTACTGTGAGCATAAGGAAAACCCTGCTGCCTTCATAGGTTTTTCAGGTTTTTCCATTATGCTAATTGAAGATTGTCCCTCTCTGCGATCCATCTGGACAGTCTTGCTGCTCTGAGGTAAGCATTGTTACATCAGTAAAAGGGGTGGGCGGGGGATACTTTATCATTCAATTACTCTTGAACTACAATTCTGACAGTATTGAAATAATACTCTCCATGGCCCAAACACTATGATGATTAACTGGAGCTGCTTTTATTGTTAAACATTACTATTCCTTTAAACGTAATTAAAATAATCATGAGATAAAACCATGATCGTTAGTATTTGAAAGTAAGCATAAATATATGACTCAACAAAACTGAAATTTTAGTACCTCTAAACGATTTATATCACTTCATCACTTCCTTACCACTACTTTTAAAGATGATGCCTGCAGAGTGTGGGACAGCAAACTTAATAATTTCTCACTAGTAATAAGAATGATCCTGCTCTCACTACTTATTTCATGTTTGTTTTGCTAACTGCAAGTTGCAAAATCTGTTTTTCATGGATATTATCCCAGTAACTTAATAAATTGCCCAAAGCTCTCTTGCTGTTTAAATGTTGACACAACTTGCTTCTGGTTGGGGTGCACCACAGTGTTCCACTGCAATTTTGGCTAATGAGGCATCCCATAAGAACCCAAAACAAACAGCTAGTGCAATATTTTCTGTTTATTTATGCTTGCTGTTAATAGCCTCCTACTTATTGCTGCTTAATAGAGCAGTTACTCTACCCTGAATAGCAGGGATTTCTTTTAGTTAGCTGATAGTTGATATACCAAAATACATGTGTAGAGATGCCACATTGTCTGTTTAAATCATTATTTTATCTTCTATTTTTAAATTAATTAAAACAGTAGTATCATTTAACCTTTTGAGTGCCCTCTGGTGTTAAATGTGTTAACCCCTTAAGGGCCGAGGGGGTATTTGTTTTTACTCTAGAGGACCAAAGCAATTTTGGCCTTTTTAGTATGTCATTGTTCAACCATATTTTACCTCTAATACATTTATATATTTTTTTTTAAAGGGATAGTAATACTTAGTTTTATCTTTATTTTATTTTGTAGGCATTAAAAAAACATGAAGAACGATATGTCTTATTTCTCAAACATTTATTGTTTAAGAGATATTCACAAGCAAAGCTTCCCCCCCCTGCCCCTTTTACCTAGTGTAAGCCATCTCTTCTTAGATGTGGAATGCAGTCCATAGACCAGACAGATAACAGCAGGGGACAATCTTCTTCCTATGCAAACAATGAAATCCCTGCCCCCCTTGACAAGCTTTTCAGCTTTTTCCCTTATCTTAATTGAAGATTGTCCCTCTCTGCAGTCTACCTGGGCACCTCCCTTCTGATCTGGCTGAACAGTGTTACGGCCAGGCTTCTTGCTTTAGAGCCATCTGTGTGCCTGTGCCGTCAGTCCCTTCTGGTGCCTTAAGGTACCATACAATGCCTCCTAGAGGAGGCTGGGATGGACAGCGCAGGCGTGCAGATGTCTCTAAGCCAAGATGTCTGAGTGCAAGCCTGGCCACCGGTCTCAGAAGAAAAAGGATTACTTCAGAACCTGGTACTTGTGTGAGATAATAGCACTAGTTGTCATATGCCTAGTTATTGAGGGGGGGGCTACTTTAAATAGGGTGGTAGTTCCAATTTAATTTACTTGTCCTAAATATAGGGGTATCCCATATGGCTAGCACTTTAATTTTTGTTTCACGTTTACAGGGTAAATATTACAGATGAGAACCATTATTTCCAAGCTGTAACGTTTCAAACTTTGGCATGTGAGGATCATAGCTTATTTAATGGTTTTAGAACCCAAA
Source organism: Rhinophrynus dorsalis (assembly GCA_037306005.1). NCBI lineage: Eukaryota > Metazoa > Chordata > Amphibia > Anura > Rhinophrynidae > Rhinophrynus > Rhinophrynus dorsalis. Next base: position 142,471,791 of record CM074725.1, on the reverse strand, counting down.
AATTCCCCACAAAAGTGTATGTTTCTGACAAGTAGACAACATAGGCTAATTCATGAGTACAGTTTTGGAGTTTTTCATGTAGCTATTTTTCCACAAATCTGTAGATCTGTGATAAAATGTTTTTTGCATTTTTCACACTTACATTATACTATTGCTGTTGATTTCAAGCACAGAATATTCACGTGTGTTAAAACAAAACAAAAAAAAAAGCATTGATTAGTGTGCAGCTAAATTTTCTGAGTACGGCAATGCCCGATAAGCATAGGTTTGTCAGGTTTTGAGGGAACTACTGGGCCAAGTTTTGAACATGAGCCTTTCCATTTTCAGTATCATGGGGACTTGCGCACCACCACCAAAAAAACAATGAAGCCCATTTATAAAATCAACAATTCTTTATTTGTAATAGTAAAAAGTACCTTGAAAGTCTTCTGGTCATAACAGAAGCTAGGAGAGATTCAGCGGTAAACAATACATACAGCTAGATGAAATAAAGCATCATTCAAACAGATCCACGTGTTTTGCGTACTAGATGCTTACTCACGATTTCTGTAGATCTTGAGTTCCGATGATACAGATTAGTTCACTAGGAGCACATAGGGATGCTCCCTCACTACATCCACCTTACTTCTGAGTCATGTTTTCTTGCCTTGTGTGAACATCTGTTTACCATGTTTGGCTGCGGCATCTATGTGCAATGTTCGTCTCTTTCATTGAAGTTAGAGCCGTTGAATTGTGTATTCATGTTGTTTCCATTTTCAGACATGAGATTTTCACAACTTGCTTAACTGATGCCATGTTTCATGAAAACTTTACCCCCATAGTATATGTTTTTTCAAAGTAGATGACCCAGGATTCCATTCTAGGTTCATTTTCACACTTTTCATACAGCCATTTTACCACAACCCCTCCCAGAACCTGCAGTAAGAAAAAAAGATAATCTTTTCACATTTTTATTTCAATGTTGCTAAGGATTTTAAGCAAAGGATATTTGCAAATTGAAAAAAAAAATGTAATGAATAGTGGTTAGCTCTGTCTGCTGGGTACAGCAATGCCCCACAAGCACAGGACTTTCAAGGTTTGGAGGAGCTAATGGACCCAATTTGGAGCAATGCTTTTCCATTTTCAGACATCAAATTTTCACAGCTTACTTACCTGGTACCATGCTGGAGCAGGTTAGCAGTGCTTCAATAAAAATTATTCTCCCAGATGTATATGTTTTTGTAAAGAAGACAACCCAGGGTGTCATTCTATGTGCATTTGACACTTGACATGCAGCCATTTTACCACCAATGCTAATCCCTTTCAAAGACTGTAGATAGGAAAACAAAAAATGTTTTTTTGGTAGATTTCTTGTATAAAATGCATTTGATTGTAGGAAACATTCACAAATTACATTCTGCTATTTCTCCACTTTATGGAGATATCACATATGTGTATTTTGGTAACTAATATGGAATTTCTAAGTCTAAGTCTTGTGTACTGTGCCTTTTGGTCCTTTCATTTGGCACTGCCCGCTAACCTACATTCATATGGCTCACTATCAAAATGTCGACAACTATTGGGCGACAAAGAAAATGGTGCATTAAACATGTCGCCACAATGAAAAGGGTGATATTGGAATCTCGCCCACATCAAGAGGGCAAGATTCTGATATTGCAGGCTTAAGCATCTCACATTTTAATCGTTCACTTTGAAAATGATAACAAACGCTGCTCATGTGATTCAGTACAACATTTTAAATTAAATGATCCAATATCGCTCTTAAACACAATGTGTGTAGGGATCACACATCCAACCACTGCTAGTGCTTACATCCTTGAATATTAACCCTTTGAGCGAGAGTGGTACTCTTGCTTCACACTGAAAGGGTTAACATACATGGATGTAAGCACTAGCAGTGGTCAGATGTGTGATCCCTACATGTGCTGCAATGCTTAAGCCCGTGATATCAGAATCCCACCCTTTTGATGCTGGCAAGATTCTGATATCACCGTTTTAATGGTGAGCAATCTCATTGGCTAGATACTGCCAATGAGATCACTCTAGCTAACAGGAAGAAAGCCTCCATCAACGGAGGAGGCTGGATAGAGAGAGGGGAGCAGAGGCAGAGTTACAGACCGCTGGTACAGAGCTTTACCAGCAGTCTGTCTGGAAATAGGGTCAGGGCAATATTTATTTCTTCCTTTTCCCCCAAATAGTATTGTAAAAAACAAAATTAATGCAATAGTCTAAATAATCGCTGTATAACATATCATTTAAGAGCAACTTGTATAGGGATGATAGATCTGCTTTAAAATATATACACATGGAGCTGTCATGTGTATAGGGCAGTGTATGTTGGATATTAACCCTATGAGTGCCAGAGCTGTATGCAACACATTTCAAAGCAATGCGTTTTATACGCCGCTGACACTCAAAGGGTTAACTGTGTGGATGCTGCATATGTCGAATATTAACTGTGTGGGGGCAGCATGTTGAACATAAGTATTGTGGGGCAACATGGAGAACATAACCATTGAGTGTTCGCTCCGCATATACTGACTGACGACCACCCCCCCAGCCTTGTTACCTTGCCCAGATAGTACCCATGGGAATTTGTAGATACCAGTAGGCAAGGGAAGAAGGATGGGGGGGGGGGCAGACAGTGTACATGGGGATCTGTGGCTGCCAGTGGCCAGCAGAACAAGTTTGGGGGCCAGGCAGAGCACATGAGTCTTTATGGCTACTATATTGGGCAAGGGAACAAGGCTGGGGGGCAGCTGGTAGCCACAAATCCCCATGGACGCTGCCTGACCCCAAGCCCTGTGCCCATTGAAGTGCACAGCATGGATGAAACATGATACAGAGCTGATGGGATGATTGTGTAGTGCTTGGTGTACTTTATTTTTTAACTCTTTGAGTGTCACAATGGTGTGCAATGTACATCCCTATGGCACTCAAAGGGTTAAGGGAGTGATGCTGTTCTTGGTGTTGAAAGAATCCTCTCCACTCCCCTACTGAGCAAGTGAAGAAACAGAGAGAATGCTCTCAGACTTCAGGGTTGTCTACTGTTGGTGATGTGTGAAGGAGAGCATCCCTTCAACATTGCCAGCAGTTCGATAACCCTCCATGGTTATGATTGATTCAGGGCTGTTACAGCATAAGAACCTACAGGTAGATCCCAACTTTGACAGCCTCGCCCCATGGATGCAATAATGGCTCATTATCCTGCATTTCCATATGGAAATTACTCTGTATGCTGCATTTCCATATTGGAATAAGTCATTGTCTATGTGTTGAATATAAATGTGTAAACTGATGTCTGTGTGCAGATTTTTGTCAGACTGATGGGTATGTGATATTGAAGACAATTTAGTGCATACTGTCCATGTGCCTTCAACACTCCAACAGGACACCAACATTGAGCCCTTTTCAACCTTCAGTGCATCTCCCCCCATGCCTAATTTATACTAAAGAAGTACCCACCCACAATTACTAACCTACTTAACTTACCCACCTATGTAAATTCATATTTTTAAAAGATATTATTACTGTATTCATTTTTAACTACCTAAAGCTTAATTTACCACTAACTACCCACCCAAGCTCTATAACTACCACAGTAAATAAAAAAAAAAAAAATGAAACCGAAACGGTCACTCCCTATGTCTAAGCCAAAAACCAACCCTAAACCTTAACCTAATCCATGTAAACCCTAATCATATCTTATTTAACACAAAATACCAAATTAATTACTTAATTATATTATTTATTTATTTATTTTTAAAGGAACAAAGTGCTTATTTGCAACAGTTGATACGTATGAATTATAGTCCTCAAAGGAGGATTTTTTTCCCCCCACAAAAAAAAACACACTGGAACATTTTGAAACAGATCATATTAATGTTTTTCTGTCTCTTCTTCACAATCTGTATGAGGAGGAGGGAGACAGTGTGAAACAACAGATGCACTGTTTACTAACATTGCCTCCGTCATATGGGTCCCAGCACATATGATTCTCTGTATCGATGAATCACATGTGGGGAAGGCATGCAGATAGGGTGAAACTAACTGCTCTGGTGCTGGAACAGTTTGCATTAGCCTTCCCACTCTTTTCCCATCACACTCTGTGGCGAGGTGGGAGTTGTAACCCATATAATGCCAGGACCGTCACTTGTCTTTAAAGAACCAAATTCTGTGATGGTCCTGGTACATCTTTGGTCTTTAAGGGGTTAATATTGGTAAAATAATTCAGGTTTTATTCTGCTAAAGAAAACAGTGGTACTTCAACTGCTGAGAGATGTTTTGTTAAAAAATGATTGTAACACAAATGTACATTTGTATGCACAGTACCTCCATGGCCTGATGAAAGTCTATGGGCAGATCTGATTAGCTGACCAGAAACCTTCACAGGATACTATAGAAACAACACCACTGTAAAACATCAGGTCATGGCAATACTGCACTGAAAAAAAATGCACTCACACAATGGAGTTCAGATTAAAATTAATAACCATTTAAGTAGGGATTTTAACCTCTTGAATGCTATAGAGGTTGTCAATGCATTGCTTTTGCAATGTGTTGGAGAGATCTTTAGCATTGAAGGGATTAAAGGTCCCTTTTATATCAATGATGATTTGAGAATGTTTTAGGTGTTCCTTATGGTGTTTGGTTTGCCCCATATTTGTCCCTCTCTTTTGGTGAATGTTGCTTTATATAATGGTCATTGGCTCACTGTTTACATGCATTTCTGAGTGCATCCATGCAGATTTTCATGCAACATGAACGTTAATTAATGTCATACTTTGGCCCCTCATTTTCTGAGATTCTGAATGCTCACTTCGTGACAGCTTCTCTTCAATTATTTACTTCTCTTTTTACACCAGCCATGAATATTTTATCCTTTTTTTTAGCCCTGTTAATTTGCCAATTTTCCTTAGAGCAAAGAGCCATGGTGATTTAAATGTTTCATTCTAGTTGGGGAAGAGAAATGGCCCTTTTTTATCATTACTGTTATGGGCTTGTGCTCAGAATGATACTTTTTATGACCGGCGGTGTGGAGTCTGTAATGGAATTGCAGAGTGGATAGTATAATATACAGATATTGACTTCCATTAAGCTGAGCAGTGTGAAGGCTGGAATACATTACATATAAAATATATTTTAAAGCCAAGTTGCTTACAAAGTTAAGCATCTGTGGGGAAGGTTCCAAATGTGGTAGCGACAGGAAAACGTTCTGAATTAATATGGATGTAATTTTACATGAAGAAGATGAGTGATTGACATAAGACTTGATGTCATAATAGTACATTGTATTTATTCCATTTGAAATGGAAACCAATATGTTGCAGGAACAAGCACTCTTAAGAGTCATGAGTATATCTTATTTGAATGTACTAAATGATATCGGTCCTTTTGCAGGAAGGGAAATATTATCAAGTCTGAAGCACACCAACTGCAATATAGAAGAAAAATAAATTTTCTCAAAATCCATTAATTTAAATCAGTCTTTTAACTCCTAGAATACTACACAGGTTCCAGCATGTTGCTCCACAATGTATTGGCAACATCTCTAGTATTCAGACTGTTGAAGTAGACTTGTTACCCCCTACACAAACCTTCTAATAAATGCAGCTTGGAAATGTGCCTGTATATTCTTATTTCTTAATAGTTCCTGTGGTATTTAACCCTTTGAGTACCCATCTGGCACTCAGTGGGTTAATTTAAAAAAGTCAGTGAGACAATGTCACAAATGATGTTGCTTATGGCACCATATTGTAATGGGCAGGTCTGCAGACTTAATACCTGTGCTACAGGTGTCCACCTCTCAATATGCATGTCCTGGTTGCTAGAATCTCTGTCTAGCGCTTTCCACTGTCTTGTGTTCTTATCTCTCAATTCACTTCAAAAAAAGAGGAGCAGGGATGTATAATCTCACAGTTGTTCTGTATCCCAAATGTTACATCACCAACACAAGATCATCCACATTGCACTGCTCACTGAGTATGGCATTTAGTATTGGGTCCAAAAATTACTATACACTGAGCACATCAGTCACTGACCATGTTTAAAGGGATAGTAATTTTTAACAAAAACAGCAGCTCCAATTAATCTTCATAGTATTTGAGCCATAGAGAGTGTTATTTCAATACTGTCAGAGTTGTAATTCAAGAGTAATTGAATACTAAAGGTCCCCCCTCCCGCCCCTTTTACCTAGCATAAGCCACCTCCCCTCAGATGTGGAATCTGGTCCACAGACCAGACAGCTCACAGCAAGGGACAATCTTCTTACTGTGAGAACAATGAAAGCTCTGCCCCCATTGACAGGTTTTTCAGGTTTTTCCCTGATGTTATATTGAAGATTGTCCCTTTCTGCGGTCCACTTGGATACCACCATTTACTCTTGAACTACAACTTTGTCAGTACTGAAATAACACTCTCAATGGCCCAAATACTATAAAGATTAATTGGAGCTGCTTTTATTATGAAACATTACTATCCCTTTAAACCCAAAGCTCCAATGTATGTAAGACTCCATATGTAGCACGTAATGGAGGATTAGGAGTGTTCTCTGTAGAGCTAACTTGGTAGTGTATTATATGAAGAGGGTAGAGGGCTCGCCTCAGAGTTGCTACAATTTTTCTTAGTACACAGGTGACCAGGGTGCAACCCATAAGCATAATGAGTCTCGCTTGACCCCTGGGTGCGGCTCACCTGACATTTTCAGCAAAACATTTTCTGCCTAATTAGCTAGAACCAGTTTTCTCAAAGGCAGGCCCACAAAACCTTCCCTATTGGTATGACGGGGGTAAAAAAGTACATATAGGCCTCAAGCCTTCTGTAACAAGTTAGAAGATAGTCACTCTCATTCCTAAATCACATTGCCATTTAAGACCACGGTGGTAAAAGAATGACTACCCATGTGTTTGGCTAGTGGGGCACTCCACATGATTGGCTGCAGGGGGAGGTAGCATGCTATTGGCTGTAACTCAATACCACTTCAGCTTCTAGGAAGGAAAAGAACATGTCATGTTCACCCACCTGCACAGTGGTGCCTTATAAGTAGGGAATTCTACCACTTCCTGTTCTATGCCCATTTTTGTTCCTCTGTTGTTCCTGTACCTTTCTTGACCCTCAGTTGCACCTGTCCCATCTCTAGCCCCTCCATTGATCTCTTGTGCACTTCTTTTTCTCCTGTGCCCTGTCCTTTCTTGTTCTATCTGCTGGTCCTCTTTTCTCCACTGTCTCTCCCGGTAACTTGTTTCTGTCTTCCTTTTATTCTCTGCTAACATTCTTATCTCTTTGTGGCTCTCTGTTAAAGGGATAGTAATGCTTCATTGAAACCTACAATCTTCCCTTATAGTGTACACTTGTGCTCCCCATCATTGGTAATGCTTATATTGCTCTATTTTCTTTGAAATAATATTATAAAGTGCCCTTTTCTTTATTGTAAGCTACCTCCCCTCAGATCTGAAATCCGGTCACCGGTCTGGACAGATTGCAAGGAGGGACAATCTTCTTGCTGTCAGTATAAGGAAAACCCTGGCCCCCTTGATGAAGGAGGGCAGGTTTTTACTTATTCTGAGAGAAGGTAGTCTCTTTTCGTGATCCCCTTTCACCTCTGTGGCAAGACTGACATAAGTAAAAGGGGCAGGAGGGGGATACTTTATAATATAATTTCAAAGAAAAATAAGCATTACCAATGTTGGGGAGCACTAGTATACACTGTAGGGAAAGATCTTAGCTTAAGTTTCACTAAAGCATTACCGCACCTTTAACCCACGGTTGCCTCTGTGTGCCCCTCGGGTAACACATTTCTGCCCTTCCATTTCTTCCCCATTGATTCCATATGTATTGTCCTGCTATCTTCATTCCATACTTCCTATTGACCTCTTGCAATTTTTATATTGCCCTGTTGGTATCATGTAATACATTACTGCTTTCATATAATGATAAATTACCATTATAGTTTATTGTGATTTATATAGTCCTTCTGGTCTCTTGTGTGGCCCACATACACATGGATTTCTGATGATGAAGCCCACTGTTGAAAGTACTTGGACACCCCACCTTAGAACATCAGCCTCACTTTCACCTTGAAAGTTTTCCACTAAGAGCAGGATATCATAGGGTTTGGTCCTGCCAACCGAGGCTAGCATCTTTGGCCTTTTTGGCTTCTGATTACCATGGCCTTTCTCCGTGATGGTGCTCAGAAAGTTCCTCCAATGTTCAGATTTCTTTTCTTTCTGTTATTTTACAGCAGCTCATTGCCTTGCTTCCCGATGTGCAAACTTGTGTTTAAGATGTGGCTCATGCCTACCTTGTCTTTCAGGATCCTGCTCCTCCTTGTGATTTGAACCTTCTTTTGAACCTTTCTCTTCAGTGTCTGCCAGCACTGAAGACTTCATTCCTTCTGGCTGTTGTGTCTATTTGGCGGTTAGCCAAACTTCAGGTTTTGTCCTGCAAACCTCCCTTTCTGGATTGTCACTAGGACTGAGTGGTTTTGCAAACTCCTATGGTTGTCAGGTGTTTTGTTTTTGCCCATGGTCATTTCCAATTTTCACACCAAACAGGAAACTGTAATCCCTTCTTTTCTAATAGACAGGAACAAGAACTTCATCTGTTGGACATAGTAATATGCTTGAAGTACTACTTTTATAATATGCAGCCTTTTCAGACATCTGATATGCTCTTTGTCATTCATGAGCTCCCTCGAGTGAGCCAAGCTGCATCTAAGGTTACTGCAGCCTCATGGATTAAGGTGACCATTTCACAAGCTTACGTTTTCTGGAAGAAATCTGTACCCTTTCTGGTCACAACATATTCCACCAGGTCAGTGTGTGCATCTTGGGCCTACAAAAAAATCAGGCCATGTCTGATCAGCTGTGTAAGGTGGCGACATGGATGTCTCTCTACACAATTTCTTTATAATGCCACGTGAATGTGCTGACGTTGTCTGAAACCTGTTTTAGTCAGATGGTCCTTCAGGCTGTGGTGACTATATAAGTGTCCTTCCTACTTCCTTTTCTCAGATATCCTGTTCGTTTGCTTTGTACAGATTTGGTGTCCATTTACACCTAAGGTGCATGTTGTGCCAGTTTAGTCCTGTGTATGCTGGTCTAAGATGGAGGGTATTTTCTCTATTTCCCCCCCAGGAATCTTGTTGGATAACTTTGGTATATACCCATGGTTCCTGTGTTCTACATTAGATAACAGAGAAAAGAGGTTTTTAATGAACTTACCATTTAATACTTTTCTCTTCATCAGGACTCCCTCCCGGAGAAAAAAAACATTTGGTTGAGCGGTCCTCTTGGTTTCTCTGTTTCTTTCATGTCTGTTTGCTTTATCTTGGCTTTGTTGCATCATAAAACTGGATGTTTGCTGGCAGGGAAAAAGTGGAGGAAGGATGTAGTCTCCGCTATAGAAACCTTTTTTGAATGTGCCCTGCCCTTCTGGAGGAGACTTTACCCCATGGTCCTCTGTCCTACTTGGATTAAAAGAAAAGGATGTAACCGTATGTCCATCAAAATCTTTTTTTTTTTTTCCTCAGTTTTTGGAATAAGAAAAATATGGCATTCACATTGCAGGAATAGCTGCGTGTAGCATCCTCTTTACACAGGTCCTGGACTACTGGCTACAACAGAACCAAATAGCCATTAAAGCCAACACTCTTCAAGATTTCTTTCATGTGTTATAATTTAAAAGGAACATTAGTTCTTCCAAAAAAAAAATTGTTCATTTACAATTATTGTAGAGTAATGGCAATTTACATTCATATTCATGACACACTAGGATGCAGGGTTGTCATAAGGGTGGTACAGGCAATACCTGTGTATGGGGCCGGGCTAAACAAGGGTACCCACCTCCCTGGTTAGACAACGAGGCCCCTGCTATGTCAGAAAGAACCCCTAGATGAACAGACTGGGTCCCAGGAGTTCTAGAGGATCTCATGGTGGGAACCCTTTTTAAGTATATTCTGTAGGTAGAGTGGCAGAAACTTTGGAGTGCAGCTCTGCTGTTCTGTTCTCCATTTCATATCTTACCACATAACACATGCTCAGTATTTACATATACTTATAGGTTGCAGTGCAAATGTGTACTGTGGGGTGACATTGGCTTTGTTTATACTGTGCCCTAAGATTTCTGATGACAGCCCTGCTAGCATGTATTCCTTCTGTCATACTCACTGACTGAAAATGCCTCTTAGCCAGTGATATTCAGTTTCACTTAGAGGGGCAGTATGTGGTCAATAAAACACCATTTTAAATCACCATCTGTACTCTAAAAGTTATGGGGGCAAAGGGTGACATGCCACAAATGCCTCGTTTGGCACGTGTGATTGAAAGGAAAACTGCTATACTCGCCATAAAAGCCTTGTGTCAGCGAATCTGCTATCAGTGGGCGTCTCTGGATAAAAGATAAATCTCTCATGAGCGCCAAGTAAGGAACTGACATCAACCAGATCTACAGGTATCAGTGATCTACAGGGGAAACTGAGGCTTTTGTAATAAGAAGAAAACTGGATTAATTCCATAGCAAACCAACTGTGCCAGAGGGGAGATATCAAGATTTCCATCTATTTTCCATGGGTCTTTTAACCCCTTGAATGATAAAGAGAGACCCAACACATTGTGAAACAATGCATTTGAGACCTCTCTGGTATTCAAAGGGTTATAATTCAGTTTAAATAATTGTGAATATGGGGATTTTTATTCACCCCCTATGGTACTGTTGGGTAGCTCCAGTTCTTTTTAGAAAACAACTTCCTTGAATTTTAGGGTCAAACCAAGAAACTTCCCCCAGGTGTGGGTGTAAGGTACATAAGAATCCAAAGGGTTATATTGATTTGGTTTCCCCAGCCTTTTTTCTAATGTCTCATCCACTTTAATTGTGTGTTTGTTCTCATCTGCCACCCAAAGCCAGATAATGTCACCCCACAATGGAGAGAGATTCCATCTGCTTCTCATTAGATAAAAGTTCCCCACATTTTTTTTTATATCCAATGCACCTTTCACTACTGTGCATTCTCTAATGTTCAGTGCCCATACAATTCCCTTCCAGTCATGCTGAGTCTATTATCTGTATTGTCTCCTTTGAAAAGGTAGCACTTGAATCTTGAGAGCTTTTAAAAAAAATGTATTCTGAGAGTGTGATAATGAAAATCGGAGTGTAATTAAGCATGTGACAATAAAGCTGCTCACACTTAGTGTCACACAAGGGTTTTTGTTTGTCACATAAATGAATGTCATTTCAATGAAATGCAGATTAGATAACCTTAAAGGTACAGTGTCCTGACAATTATTCTGGAACAAAGCTAATTATTTTTCCATTAGAACACTGTTATATTAGTCTTGCATCTTCTGAAATTATATTTAACCCTTTGGATGTGGAAGAAAACTCCAAAGCGTTGAACAGCTTTTGAGAACAGTGCTGGCAATGTCCAGCTTCTGTTTATATCAGCGAGCATATTATAATTTTCACAGATGTAGTTTCTTACCTTGCAGGAGTGAAGTATATCTCAAAGGAGTAAAATGGTAGGACAAGAGGCCATAGTCTAAAACTTGAGGGACCCATGTTTAGATGTAATGTAAGTTTTACTTCACTGAGTGGGTGGTAGATAAGTGGAATAGCCTACCAGCAGAAGTGGTAGAAGTTAAAACAGTCATGGAATTTAATAACGCATTGGGGTAGGCATAAGGCTGTCCTTAATATAATAAAGGACCAAGGCCCAAAAAAGTATTGTTGTTTTTGCAGTAGGAAAATGGGCAGAGTAGTTAAGTTGAATGTTTTTTATCTGTCATCAAATTCTATGTTTGGAAGAAATTGCAATATGTAAAACAGCAGGTACTCTACTAAGGAAGACATCCAAGCCTTGTTTGTGGTGTCGTCATTGGTCTTAAGGAAGGAACTGACAACGTGTGGCTCTCCAGAGGCTATGTAATGTCACCATCTGTCATGCTGGCTCTTGTTGGAAGATACAACAGGGGCAAATGAGGAGAGGCATTGGGTCTCCTCACTGCCCTGTGGTGTAAGTGTCAAGGTTCCCCAAAAGATAGAGGGACCTAAGAAACATTATCTAACAGCCTGAGTCTTAACAGACAAGGCTGTTAACACCCCTCTCCCCCCATCTAAGTCTGGCCCAAGATCATGACATTTTGTTGAATATCTGTAGGATTGGAAGGGTTCAAAGTTCCTTTTAAATCAGTTTCTATGTGTTCCCTGTCAGCACAACATATATTTTTTGGCATTAAGACCTCCCTGAAATCTTCAACATTTAGGAGAGTATGCTTCAGAAAAGTTTACGTTGAGGGATCGCTGGAATTCGATGGTGGGGAGTCTCCCTGCATTGATTCTGACAGGAGTGGCTACAGGGGCTTTGCTACCCCTTTGAATCTCAGAATCCAACAGAAACAATTCTGGTGCAAACCAACCGCACCACACAGAAGAGAAATGAACATTCTTAATGATTTAAATGAGGCTTTTAGTCCCTTAAAAATTTTGGAGTTCTCCACCATATTGCTTCTCCTAGAGCCTAATTACTCGGTGCACATTAGCAACAGGCTGATGTACTAAGAAGACCTAGAGCAATTCTGAAGCAAACCAAATACTCCATAGGGGGCAAATACAAATTCCCATTAATCTGAATTCGGTTTTTAACCCCTTGGCTGTGTTGGAGAATCCTATAGCAATCATGTAGTTAAAAGCTCTATTTAACCCTTTGAGCGTCAAAGGGGTATGCAACACATTGCTTCACAAAGCATTGCACATCCCACTGGCGGTCAAAGGGTTATCCCTTTGAGTGACAGAGAGTTACTACCCCTCTGGCACTCAAAGAGTTAAATTGGCTGGAATTCGGGGTACATTTTGTGTGTCTCTTATGATGCATTTGGTTTGATCTTTAGTGCTCTTCTTTAGCTTACTGAATACAACTCCTAGTGCTTTACCAACAGTTCTGCCTGTGGTGCTGTGTGACGTTCACATTGGAACTTACCTTGGAACTTTTTATTTTCGACTTCCCAGAGGGGGGTCCTGTGGTGTTGTTGGGTAGGATAAATTATGCAGTTTGGTCAAAAGTGGGCAGAGCCTTATTGCAAGTGGGGGGTGTGGCTTCAAAAACTAGTAAAATGTGCTAGAATAGGCTGGGGAAGGAGGAGAAGTGGGGGAAATGGGAGGAACTAGGTGGGAAGGAGCACCAATGGGCAGAGTTTCAATAGAAACTGCCCACACCCCGGAGAATCTGCCTCTGTCCCGGAGACCTGGTAATGCTGTGTGGAAACCGGAGTCTCCGGGGGAAATCCGGAGAGTTCCCAGCTATGCATAGGAAGCCTTTACAGTCTCTGTGCCCCCATCTTTTGCACTTCAAAAGAGTTTCATTTTGCTGTGGGCCTGTTGGTGGCAGTTGCCATATGTGGTGCTGTAAGATTGTTTCTGCAAATAGTGTGTGGCTGGCCTTATGCTTACCCTTGATTATTGGATTCACAGTTTAACTAGCACAGCTATAGAAATAACATATGCACTGTGTCTTCAAGGAAATTTTACTTTAATTCTGTATTTTCATTTCTGGTGTAGTAATATAAAATTAGAAAAGGCTACATTTCTCCTGGTTTTACAGTGCCATTAACCTTGTTCTTCGTTTTTACTTGCATTGGGTTTGCATTCATTTTATTGTTAATAAAAAAAGAAAAATACAGCGTGCCGTACTGTGCACTTCATCTATGTTCAATCTCAAATAACCATTGTGCTTGTAAGGAAACCTCATGTGCAAATGTTACACAGTTAATGTGGAACTGTCACTTTCTAGCAAATAATTGATCTTGAAAGTTGTTTCACAATGACCTATATTAATGTTAGCCATTTCTTACTATAAAAAATAGTTTGAGATGTTTAGCTTTGTCAGTTTATGAAGATAAGATAGTACTAACTGGTAAGGAATAGCCTTTGGAATGGAGAACAGTGTGGAATGTTGGTATCTAAAAGGTATTCCAGCCAGTGTTGTTTAATTTTATTAAACTGACATCTAAATAAAGTTAACTATCTCATAAAGTACTGTTTACGATACAAATATGGCTAACCTAAAGAAAGGTCATTCTGAAAACTTTCAAAATCACCAATTTGTTACAGTGACAGTTCCATTTTAACATCGTACTGCGAAAGGTTACATATTTGACTTATCAAGTCAAGGTACAATGGTAGCCACCAGATTTAACCCTTTGGATGCTGGGGGGGAAGTAATGTATTGCAAATTAACCCCTTGAGTGCCTGAGCAATGTGTTGTGTACCTCTCTGGCATTCAAAGGGTTAAATGTCTATAAATAAGGTGATAATTTATTACACTGAAAGGTTCTGCAGGCTTATTTCTGTATGGATTTTACAAGTGTCCCTCTTTAGAATGGACAGTCCCTCTTGGAGACCCAAATCCCCCTGTCCCTCTTTCCCACCCTGGTGTCCCTCTTTTTATGAGATCTTACTGTGTGGTGCGTGAATAAGTGTATAATATTGCACAACATTAATGTTTTTGTTTAAACAACAGTGTATGTGTTCATAAATTAGTCTGTAAATAAAATACTTTGGTCTTGTTCTAAATAATTTATTCAGTTACACAAAGAGGTGTTAAAGGGATAGTAATGTTTCATAATAAAAGCAGCTCTAATTAATCATCATAGTATTTGGGCCTTGGAGAGTGTTATTTCAATTCTGTCAGAGTTGTAGTTCAAGAGTAATTGAATGATAAAGTATCCCCCAACCGCCCCTTTTACTGATATAACACTGCTCAGCTTAGACCAGCAGGGAGTGTCCAGGTAGATTGCAGAGAGGGACAATCTTCAATTAAGATAAAGGAAAAAGCTGAAAAACCTGTCAAGGGGGCAGGGTTTTCATTGTTCTCACGATAAGAATATTGACCCTTGATGTGAACTGTCTGGTCTATGGACTGTATTCCTAGTGGCTTACACTAGGTAAAAGGGGCGGGAGGGGGAAAGTTTGTCATTCAATTATTCTTGAACTACAACGCTCACAGTAATGAAATAACACACTCTATGGCTCAAATACTATGAAGAGATTAATTGGAGCTGCTGTTTTTGTGAAACATTACTATCATTTTAATAGGTCATGAAATAACCTGAAAATTCTGTGTAATGACCCGCTTACCAGCCACGCCATCCAGCAACATCAGCTAAAACTAAAGTGTCCCTCTTTGGCCTGTTGGGAGGTACGCAGGAGTTGTGTTCCAGCAACAATAGAGACATTACGTATTTTGAGAGTAGAGAGGCTTCTCTCGTACTCATCATAGAGTATGTAATAGAGAGAAATTTAAAATAAAGTTTACCTGCTCTTTTGTATACATCATACTTTTAACACTTTGAATGCTGGAGAGGTAAGCAATGGGTTACACACCCCTCTTGCACTCAAAGTGACAAACTTTTAAGCACCTATACAGACTACAGGCCCTTGTGCACATATATTGTATACTTTAGATCTAGACTGTATGCAGAAGATACTAAAGATGAGTAATTATCTGTCAGTTATCCACACAACAGGACATAAATTAAAATTCTCATTAATTTAAAGATGCAGAATTATTTTATAGAAAAATTGTTTGTGTGTGTGTATATATGTATAATATGTATTTCCTGTCTTGCAGAATAAAACCATATTCCCACTTCTGAGAGAATTTTCATTCAAACATTGTTATAGACCATACTTTTTCTAAAATTAAACTGTAATTTTCTATTTTGGAGTGCAAGAATTCATTAAAAAATAAGCACATAGAACAGGATACTCTAAAACTAGTGTTTTTACTAAAATTTCACATGCATACATACATGCATATATACATACATATATCATTGCACTTACAGGATGTTCCACAGAGATCTAGCGTATTAGAGTGTTCCTGTAAGCCAAAATATACTGTGCCTCCATCTCCTATGTTGCTGCCTGTCTCTTCACTCCTGCTGTGTGTGCTCCCCTCTCTTTCTTAATGCTCTCCAAGTGTCACGTTGCACCTCGATACACCGTTGTCTTCCTAAAGGGATTTCAAACGTATGCAGAGATAGTAATATTACCTCTCTGTGCATCTTCCTTTGTATCTACCGCTTGCTCTGTATATCTATGTCTTCCTTTAGATCTCCCGCCTGGTAATTCACTCCACAGATGGCTTCAATACAGAGCTCTATTTTTTTCCAAACATCAATAGGAGTCACTTGTTCACAATTTATCAGCTGCTCGCACATTGACAACACATGGATACATGATAACAAACTACACTCTCCAACGCATTTTGAGATGTCTTCTGATCGCTTCCTCAGGGAAGATAATGTGGCTATGTGTGAATAAGCACCTGAGTTGCACCTGTTTAAAATCGCTTCCTCTTAAATGTATTTTACATTCATATTAATTGGTTAGTCCTGCAATCTTAATAGGAATGTCTCCATTACTAATCCTCATGCATTCATATTAATTAAATAACCCAACAGCTCATATGAATTAAATAACCCTAGGAGGATCAATAATTTGAGGACATTCCCCTTGAGACTGCAGGGCTAACCTATGTGCGAGGATTAGCAACCAACATGTAAAAACAATCCTAAATGTAATACAGAATTCCTAAAATGGTTTGTAAAAAACTGCATCCTATCTTCCATAATGCGAAATTACACCCTGCTCTCTATAAATAAATGTGTCACATTTTATTTAATAGAATGTGTGTTTCAAAACTTTACCCTCCTATTGCACACAATTTCACACCTGAGAAACCTATTATACGAAAAAAGGCTGCTAAATCGATCCCTACATTGAGGCCTTTATTTCCTAATGTTTGTAAATCATTAATCCAAAATGTTTCTTAATCAAATTAACCTGACTCCTACTCTTTTGCCTGTATTGACACTTTTTTGCAGTGATAACAGTGTTATCATGATTTATATTCTATAATTCCCTGCAATGATTATGAAGTGTTTTTCTAGGCCTCTTTCTATATTTCTTAAATGTTCAGTGAACCCTCTCTTTAAACTTCTCCTGGTTTGACCACATACTGTAGACCACAGCCACAGAATGTTAAATAAACTACAAAGGATATGTTACCGTTCATCCAGTCCCTAATCGCATATGCTTGTGAGTCACCCCAGACAGAACATTTTGTAGATTTCTATTTGAAAGATGTACACATATATTGCACTCATTTCTACTACATCTCTGCATTCCTGGTGATTCTAAAGCCATATCTTGTCTTTTTATCCCATGCATATGTGACCAAATATCACTTTGGCTGTGGTTTTTAATATTCCTGTTTCTTTGGAGGAAATCAGGGGCTCATCCCTTACTTCCCCAATGTTCAACTAACCCTTTGAATTGCCAGAGAAATAGCCAACACATTGTGCTGCAGTGTGTTGGATACCTCTCTGGCACTCCAGGTTAAAATGTGTTAACCCCATTTGAATGCCACAAGGGGCACATAACACATTGAGAAGCAGTGCCTTGTGCACCCCTCTGACACTCAAAGGGTTAATAGCTGGAGTACTCTAATTAGAATTTTCTTGTTGTTCTTATATTCTCTTAATCTAATCATCTAACTTTCTCAAAAACATTTTGAATAAGTTCCTCACTTCTGTTTTTAAGGGTTTTTTCACCCTATGAAGAACAATAGTCACTCACCCAACCTCTCCCATAGCGTCCATTAGTAGAAACCAATCCTTTTAAACACTAGTTGGCACTGTTCCTTTAAAAATAGAATGTTTGAAATGTAATAACTCTTGAATAAAAAATCTCCCAGCAGCGGGAGCATTGGCATTTTTACTCAGCAGGAAAAGCCTTAAAGGGGATGTATCACCTCATAAAAATTTTTACCATACGTTTTGTTAATAACGTAGTAGTAGGAAAGCTGTTTGTTTTTTTTTTTTCCTAAAAGTATGTACTTTTAAAGATATTGTCTCCTCTCTGCCTTGCACTTCTGCATAATAGACACTTGGAATCTTCAGCACAGCTCTTCTTCTCCCACCTCCCTCCCAGCTGCCCCAGGGAGCATGTTAACACTTCCCTTCTGTGTGCTGTGAATGGTTTCTATCATTATATCAAGCGCCGGTTAGCATTATACTGAGGTTGCTTTATCAGTATAATGCTAACCAGAACTTGATATAACAAAATAATCCATTTACAGCACACCATAGGGAAGCGTGAACACGCTCACTGGGGCAGCTGGGAGGGAGAATTAAGAAGTGAACAACAGCTGTGCCAGAAATTCAGTGTGCTGCATTATGCAGCCCGGCACAGCTTGAAGATGAAATATCTTTAAAAGTGTTTACTTTTAGAAAAAAAAACAGCTTTCCTACTACTACTTTATTAACAAAACATATGGTAAAATGTTTTTTGAGCTGATACATCCCCTTTAACCCCTTAACGTCCGGCGGTCCTGGGACGTTTCCGTCCCATAAGGACCGCATTGAACCACGTGGACTGGCCGGTACACTTGACCTGTTTGTATTGGCGCGTCACTATGGGGCCTGATAGAGATCGCTCCGATCTTGGAGCGGTCAATTTCAAGCGCTGGTAGAGCACTGTAAGTAAAAAGTACGTGACGTACTATGACCGTCATCGGTCCTTGAGTATTTCAAGGACCGTGACGGTCATAGTACGGCACATGTCGTTAAGAGGTTAAAACATATTTTCATAAAAGAAGTGTACAGCTCCGTTCAATGAAGCTTTTAACCCCTTGATTACTGAAGGAATCTCCAATGCATTGCTTTGTAATGCATTGAAAACTTCTCAGGTATTCCAGTCCCAGTTAAACCTTTGAGTGCCAGATGTGCTGCATCTGCTCTGGCACTCAAAGGGTTTAAAGCCCCATTTAAAGCAATGGGAATTTGGAGAGCTTTCATTACTGTCGTTTGCTGCAGTTGATTTGCTCCAGAATTGCTGATGTTTTGATTTCTGCATAATGACATTTGTCTTTTTACATTCTTTAATTTTTTATAGCCGCTCAAGTGATATTGAAATGTGGATATATAATTTATTTTAATAAGTCTTTCATAGTTTGTAAGGGGATGAACGACAGAAGTATTTAAATACAAAAAAATGAGATTTCCAGATATATTGCTGAATGTTGCTATGGGCAATGTTAATAAGGAGAGTCATACATAATAAAATAGTATTGTATTATTGTGCTTTGGTGAGTCTAGTCCAAAATGCAAGTACTTCATGTTTATTTTCCTTTTTTATTAAATTTCATAGTGTTCAGTGATAGTGCTAGATAACAGAAAGCCTGGATAGTCGTTCATAAAATTCTCCTGTGACCCTTTACCTGTGCTTCAATGCAGTGGGAACAGGACTACATGACCTCCTCCCATACCACACTTCCTCCTTTCAGCTCCCAACATCAGACATCCTCTCTATTGTACCCCACAGCCAATGGTGTCCGTAGAAATTTTTCTGGGGGGGGGGGGGAAGCCATAATATGACCCCCAGGCCAGCCTATCCGGCCCCTTTTTTATACGGAGGGAATAAATGTAGGGGCGGCAAGTGCCCTCCCTCCGGACACCCATGCCCACAGCAGCCATCTTTCTTTTTCTCCAGAAGTACACAGTTCATTTCTTAAACCCTACAGCACACACATCCTTCCTTGTATCCAGCAGCACACGGTCCCTCTCTTGTACCCTCACAGCACACGTCCTTTTTTTTTTTTTTTTTTTTTTTTTTTTTACCCCAGCAATACTTCTCATTCTTCAGTCACTGATGCCTCTGATATATAACACTGGAGAGTTGAGGTGAAAACAGAAGTGTGGCCTTTAATAAAAATCCCCCCTTCCAATAGATACAGGCATAAGCTTATTGCCACCTGTTTTGTACACACAGGGCAATGTGAAAATTTAGCAGAATTAACTTCCTTAGCAATTTCCCATCAAATCAGCAAAAAAAGGGACATATCCCAAAAGGAACAGTGCTTGTTTAATAAGACCCTTGACCAGTCATAGCTGCTTCTTCCCAGTCAGTGTTATTGTATAGGTCTTTGCACATGTGGATGGGCAATCACTGGGGTACCTGTTCAGCCTATGTAAGTCTATAACAGTTCAAACTGTTGTTGTTTTGTTACATTAAATGGTTAGCAACATCTCCACCTAGGGTCCAGACAGTTATGTTTCATTGTATGAGAGAGGTGAGCCAATGGCTACAGCTCTCAATAGAATGTGATAGTAACAGCACTACTGTGACAGTTTGAACCAATAGAGTTTGTGGGAGTATCCATGTTGTAATCAAGAGGAAAATCCCTTCATTGTTTTTTTCCAACCTCTGATGATCCTTTAACACTTTAAAAACTAGAGTGATGTGCAGTGTATCTCTTTGCAGTGTGCTGCACACCCCTCTGGTCTTTAAATGTTAAATTAGCACCTACACAGTCCTTGGGATATGTGCTTTCCAGAAAAGCTGCCTCTGCACCAACATTCTGAACAAAATAGACCTTTTAGTTTGGCTTAAAGTGGATGTATCACCTAAAAAAAATGCCCATAGGTTTGGTTGCTAAAGTATTAATAGAGAAGCTGTTTTTTTTTTTTTTTTAATGTAACTGTTTTTGCAGATATTGGCTGTGCTGTGCACTTCCACATAATGTGCACAGCACAGCTTGTCTTCTCCTCCCATCTACCTCCCAGCTGCCACAGGGAGCACGTTCATGCTTCCCTTCGGTGTGCTGTGAACAGCTTCTATCATTATATCAAGCTCCGGTTAGCATTATACTGAGGTTGCAACCTCAGTATAATGCTTACCGGACCTTGCTATAAAGATAACAGACATTTACATCACACCAAAGGGAAGTATAAACACGCTCTCTGGGGCAGCTGAGAGGGAGGTGGGAGGAGAGTTAGGTAGTCAGATAGAGCTGTGCTGGTCAGCATAATGCAGTACGCTGATTCTTCGGCATAGCTGTATCTGAATTTAAAGTAGAATATCTGAAAAACCAGTTACATTAAAAAACAAACAGCTTCCCTAGTAATACTTTGGTAACCAAGCCTATGGGCATTTTTTTAGGTGATACATCCACTTTAATTTCCATTTCAGTTATCATATGGCTAGGAACACCTATGAAGCCTTTCCACCCTAGTTATCCTGATGTCATACTCATCCCCATATTTTTTTCCTGGCACAGAGAATATCCTTAGCCTATAATGTATAAACATAAGCATGCAAAGCAATAGACTATTACATGGGATCAGTAAAGCAATAAATCATTGCAGAATGTGGTGAAAAAATCACTTCACCACACACCCTCTTTATTTAACCCAAACTGAATGTATTCCCCTTTCTATTAACCACAGAGCATTCCTTCCCTCTCTTTCACTTCCACAGCACACGTCCTCTCTCCAATGAAAGCAAGCCACCCTATTAAATGGGACTTTTAGCCGTTTAATACTAAATCAGCCTCCAGTGCCCCATTTAACCTCTTAAGGACTGGCCGTGCGTCCGGCACTTAAGGAACACGGAGAATGTTTGTTTTTTTCACAAATAGATATCTTGAAGAAGAAGATGAACTCAAGAGGATCAATCTCAATTGTATAAAATACCCTTTATTTAAATTCAAACATGTAAGCAGACATAAGGATAACCAAGGCTCAATGTCTCACGCATTTCGCACTATTCGTGCTTAATCATAGACACATGAATGGATTCAGGGCTTCCCGAATGGTGTGCAGCCATGCGGGGAGCCCTGAATTCCACGATGTGCCAGGACCATCACTGGTCCTTAAGTGCAGGACAGCCATGACGGTCCTGGCGCGTCATGGGTCCTTAAGGGGTTAAATCATTGTTTTTGTCCCCTACAGAACAAGTTGTAAGGCCCATAATTTAATAACATCTTTTTCTGTTGATGAGGTGCCTCTTCTGAGAACAGAGTAGCCAAAGTTAATCAGTGAAATGGATATGTAACAATTTTTATATTTTAGTGCAAAATAGATGTGCACCATGGATGAAAATCAGTAGAGGAGAGGCTTTTGGCAAAACTATCAGGAGCTGGAAAATTCTGAAAAGCAACACTAAACAGACATTTCTTGGAATGAACAGAGAGAAAAATAACTAAAGATTATGGCCAGCAGAAAGCTTTAGAAACCCAATTGTCTTATGAATCTAAAAGACAATGTGACCTTGACCTAGAGAGGAAAGGAATGTCATCTGAAGTTTATTGAAACGATGCATCTTTGCTTTCATGTCATGCCTAGAAGCTTACTCAGACATGAGAAGCTTCTGCAAATTTTCTCTGCAGTCTGTTGTTGCATTGAATTTTTTTTTTTTGCACATTTCTATAGAACAGGTTAAATCGGCTGTCTGAATTATTTATCTCTAATACATTCCCTACACCACTATTTCTGAAACTTTGTGTGATTGATGTGTGTTGAGCAAGTGTTGGATGGCGATCACTCTCCTAGCTTTAAAGAGATTGAAATGAAAGTGTAAATCATTCTCTGCTGCCCGTGTCAGATAGGTACTGCTGCTGCTGCTGCTGTCATTCTGGCAGATAGCCTGACAAAGCCTCTGCAGGCTGCTGGACCGGTGACATCAGCACCAAATATGCACATTCACCGGTGGCTGTGGGAAAATTCTGAGTGATTGGCTCCCTGCTGAATTTCACTGAGTGGAGCTGAAAACAAATATAATAACCGGCCACAAAATGCGAGCGGGTAGAACGCGTGCACGATGTGCTATTTTACAACATATTATTTAACCCTTTCCTTGCCAGAGGGGTGCATAACGCATTGCAGAGCAATGTGATGTGTACCCCTCTGGCACTCAAAGGGGTTAATGCATTTGCAAAGAAACCTTCATGTACAATACCTAATTGTAGAGCAGCCACTGGAGTCTATGCACAAAGGCAAAATAAGCATAAGTCAGTGGCAAAACAGCTGCACCATGTTTATACAATACCCTCTTTGGATGCTGGAGGAGCCATCACTGCATTGCCAGGTGATGTGTTAGATACCTATCTAACATTCAAGGGGTCTAAATAACAGGTTTTATTATGAATATGTCCCTACTGCCTACTACTGCAAACCAGGCACACTTTGTAGACCGCTCCAATGAAGTATTTATTTTGAAATAGAGCGATTTCGGCTCTGCTGAAAACAAATATAATAACCGGCCACAAAATGCGAGCGGGTAGAACGCGTGCATGATGTGCTATTTTACAACATATTATTTAACCCTTTCCTTGCCAGAGGGGTGCATAACGCATTGCAGAGCAATGTGATGTATACCCCTCTGGCACTCAAAGGGGTTAATGCATTTGCAAAGAAACCTTCATGTACAATACTTAATTGTAGAGCAGCCACTGGAGCCTATGCACAAAGGCAAAATAAGCATAAGTCAGTGGCAAAACAGCTGCACCATGTTTATACAATACCCTCTTTGGATGCTGGAGGAGCCATCACTGCATTGCCAGGTGATGTGTTAGATACCTATCTAACATTCAAGGGGTCTAAATAACAGGTTTTATTATGAATATGTCCCTACTGCCTACTACTGCAAACCAGGCACACTTTGTAGACCGCTCCAATGAAGTATTTATTTTGAAATAGAGCGATTTCGGCTCTGCTGAAAACACATATAATAACCGGCCACAAAATGCGAGGGGGTAGAACGCATGCATGATGTGCTATTTTACAACATATTATTTAACCCTTTCCTTGCCAGAGGGGTGCATAACGCATTGCAGAGCAATGTGATGTGTACCCCTCTGGCACTCAAAGGGGTTAATGCATTTGCAAAGAAACCTTCATGTACAATACCTAATTGTAGAGCAGCCACTGGAGCCTATGCACAAAGGCAAAATAAGCATAAGTCAGTGGCAAAACAGCTGCACCATGTTTATACAATACCCTCTTTGGATGCTGGAGGAGCCATCACTGCATTGCCAGGTGATGTGTTAGATACCTATCTAACATTCAAGGGGTCTAAATAACAGGTTTTATTATGAATATGTCCCTACTGCCTACTACTGCAAACCAGGCACACTTTGTAGACCGCTCCAATGAAGTATTTATTTTGAAATAGAGCGATTTCGGCTCTGCTGAAAACACATATAATAACCGGCCACAAAATGCGAGGGGGTAGAACGCATGCATGATGTGCTATTTTACAACATATTATTTAACCCTTTCCTTGCCAGAGGGGTGCATAACGCATTGCAGAGCAATGTGATGTGTACCCCTCTGGCACTCAAAGGGGTTAATGCATTTGCAAAGAAACCTTCATGTACAATACCTAATTGTAGAGCAGCCACTGGAGCCTATGCACAAAGGCAAAATAAGCATAAGTCAGTGGCAAAACAGCTGCACCATGTTTATACAATACCCTCTTTGGATGCTGGAGGAGCCATCACTGCATTGCCAGGTGATGTGTTAGATACCTATCTAACATTCAAGGGGTCTAAATAACAGGTTTTATTATGAATATATCCCTACTGCCTACTACTGCAAACCAGGCACACTTTGTAGACCGCTCCAATGAAGTATTTATATTGAAATAGAGCGATTTCGGCTCTGCTGAAGAGCCTCCGTCTGGTCAAATGACCGGATTCTGCAACTGTCAGCTAGAGCTCTCTCAAACAGCCAGGAAGAGGTAACTTTAACACAGTATAATCTCTCAAACCATAAAGGTTTGAGAAATGAGACATCGTTATTAATATTTTTTTTAATGCCTACAATATGAAAGAAACATAAAATTAACCATTACTATGGTATCCCTTTAACCCCTTAAGGATCATCGGTCCTGGGACGTTTCCGTCCCATAAGGACAGCTTTGATCCTTGTTGACACGCTGGTACACGTGACCTGTTACGTGTACCGGTGTGCCGCTTTGGGGCCTAAAAGAGATCGCTCCAGTCTTGGAGCGGTCAATTTTAGGCCCCATTTTTACTTACAGCGCTCCCGGTGGAGCGCTGTAAGTAAAAAGTATGTGACATACTACGACCGTCATCGGTCCTTAAGTAGTTAAGGACTGTGACAATCATAATATGTCACGTAGTCCTTAAGGGGTTAAACTTAGTTTGCTCCAGAATTGCAGCTCTTTCAATCGATGAATAAGGTCCTAAGTGACATTTGGCCTCCCTGAAATTTCTACTTCATTAGCTGGGCTCCTGCAGTCAGTTCTTCAGGTTGTTTATATTCTCCTTTAAGATGTATGATGACCTTTGTCATTTGTTGATTTGTTGTGCAGTGAGAGAGAATGCATATGTACCAGAGAAGTACTGGTCTTAACATTGACATTGTTCAACTCTTTTCTGGATCATTACCCAAGATATCAAGAATCATAGAACAGTTTGTTGTTATGCCATTTAGCAAATGATAGTAATTTCCCAAACAACCAGCCTCCTATTCTGTGCATATCTGAACCCTCTGTCCATCTGCAGTAATGAAGTCTTCGCTTTCAGGTTGACGTGTAAAAGACAGCCTGCAAATTATTCATAGAAAATAAAAAGTAAAATGGTAATCTCTTTTACTTTGTGATTGTGTTTTTAACTTTGGTTTTTTTATATGGCTTTCGAGTGTACATTTAGGTTCTTTAAAAAAAAAAAGCCCCTAGGTGAAAAGGTTGTAGCTTCACAAAATAATAGCACTGATACGAGGACATGAAAACAAGACCCAAAGAAACAATTGCACTTCGTAATGGGAAAATCCAGACAATTACTTCTTACAGTTATTTAGTGTTCTGGATTTTCTGTGATCAATTGTACCTAAGTAGTTGAGCCTGATTTTCTTTCCTTTTTTTTCCCTGCCTCTTTTCACATTTTCAGTCTACTAAAAAAAAGATACATTTAGAAGAGAAATTCATTGCCCAGGATAACCAAATCAATGTTTCTGTATTGTAGGAATTCATCAGTGCAAGTGGATATGACAAAAATAGATTTTGCAAATTAATTCTAGCCTTCTATTCTATACGCATGTAGCAAAAATAAAGTATATTGTTAGAACAAAGCCAACTTTTTTCATTGGTGAAATATAAACTCTATAAAGTTTTACCCAAAATAATGTGTAATTATGTACATTATCATATTTGTATCTAATTAGTAATGTAGTTAGGTCTCTTTCCTGCAGGCAACAGAACTGGACTGGGTAAGAATGGAGCCTGTCCAAAGGTCCCCATCTGACAAGTCTTTCTCTGCATGTTTCGCAGGGTCTGAGTATGACTCAGGTATTTGAAGGTTATCTGTATTTCTTTCACAATACATGGGCCCTCCCATTAGTTACCAGTGGGTGTTCTTGGATGCTGTTGCAATAGTGTTGTCTTCAATACATGTCTTTTACCACATCATATCTTTTCATTCAAGGTCCCTCACAAGCTAGCATGGGACAGTTTTTCTCCCTTTGTGGGTTCTTCCTCAATGGACATGCAGAACTGTGCACGTGTTCTTTCCCAGGAAGGTTTCCAGGAATTTAATCCTCTGGGATTGCAGCTATTGTCTCTTAGGTGCTCTACACTTCTTTCATTTTGTTTTGGCCACAGTTTTAGATGGAGTAATCTCTCGCCATCATCATGTATGTCTTGGGTTATGTTTCACTTCCTTAGTCTTAATGGACACTTGTTTATATATTCCCATCCCTGCAGATTGTGTCTGCATTTTCTGTGGTTGGTCTTTTTGGACTATTTCTTGATGATTCTTCCACCTTTCTGTTTGGTCTGGCAGCTGCTCTGGTGGCTTTTCTTTGCTCTCCGCCCTTGGTTGCCTCTTGTGCCTATTTTTTATTTTATGCTTATATCCTATCTAGAAGACCTTGGGTTTACAACCCCTTCAGATAAGGTTCTGGGTCTTTAGTTCCAGACTTGCATGTCTATTGTGGAACTACAAAGTTGGATACTCATTTTTGAGTTATACTTTCTGGTTCCTTCCCAGGTACTTTTCTTTCTTGATAAGATCAACTCACTTCAGGAGCATGTCATTCTCCTTGACAGTGACATCCAGTCTTTGTCTTGGCTCAAGTATTACTTCAACCCTCAGGGATGGTGCAGGAGTATATGCAGGTATTAGAATGTTTGGTATCTGCCTTGGTAGTGATTCGCTTTGTCCAATTCCTCTTGGGGACTGTTGCTGGTGATTCTCTAGAACTGATTCAGGCAGCAGTGTTTTCTCTCGTGTCTTGCCTCTTCAGAACTAAATGCAGTCAGGTCTTAGTGGGTGACTTCAGATGTTCCATCTCACATTCGAATAGCCATTGGTAGTTCTGCCATGGGTAATGGTTCTGATGACTTCCAGATGGACTGACTGGGGATCCACTGGGGGGGGGGCTTTGGACTCTTCAGGGCCTTTGGACTGAGAGAGAGAGAGTTAGGTGCTGGTAATTCATCTTGCTATGGTGTATTGGTCTCAGTCCATGCAGGATTATTTTGCCAGTGCACAATCTGTCATCAGTTCACTAGTGGTAGCCTTTATCAATCACTAAGGAGGGACCTGGAGACCAACATCATGGTTAGAAGTTTTTTTTTTTATGGTTCCTAGTTTGAGAGCTAATATTTCATCTCTCCCTATCTCTCTCTGTCCCTCTCTCACACATTCTAGAGGCGGACTTCTTCAATGGCACAATCCCATGATTTGTGAACTCACCAGATGGTTCTTTGCTCCATAGTGTGTCTGTGGGGTCTTACAACTGTGGATCTAATGGCTTCTTGGTTGACTCGAGAGGTTCCTCTGCTTTTGCTCCATATCTCAGGACTCTCTCATTCTTGCTCTGACCACAGTAATTATTCTGTAGCAGTTTTTCCCCTGGTGTATATGTTTCTGCCATTCTCTCGGAGCCTCAGGGTACTGAGGAAGTCAGGATGGAACGGGTTCTCATGCTTAGCCTTAGCTTTCTTTATGTCCAGATTTTTTCTCTATGTATGTCTTTGCCTTCTTACCAGTCATGCACTCTTTTTGCATGGAGTGAGTTATACCCACTTAGTCTTTTGGGGTATCTCTCTTCTGTGACTTTTGATCTTGGTCTGGGAGTGTTTCAGTAGGCTCTTTTTGAACCTGTATCTTCTCCTTCAGTCCTTGACTCTCGGGATAGTGTTCCTACTTGTGGTTGTGCCTGGTCTGCATTTTGATGAACTGCAGGATTTTCCAGTAAACATCCCTTTCTTATCTTTTATTCTGATACAGTGGTTTTGAGATCTCTTGTAGAGTTTCCGCCTAAGGTTGTTTCAGAGTTTCTCATTACTCGGAAAACTGTTTCTTTCTTTTTGTTCTGCTCCATCTAACAGGCAGGAGTTTCATTGTTTGGACTTAGGTGTTTCACTTGCTATGTTCATTTCACAAAGCCTTTCCACTAATCAGACTTTCTTCTTGTCATTCCTGTGGGTCCAGGTTTTATTTCAGGTGACAGTTGTTTCCTGAGTTAAGGCAGCCACTTGCCAGGTCTATGTCCTCAGGAAACAATTACAGCTTATTCCACCAGGGTGGGTATTTTGTGGGTCTACAAGGTCCAGGCCTCTTGGGATCAGTTGTGCAAGTTGGCAATGTGGCCATTTCTTTTCATGTTTGTTTAACACTACCATGTTAGCATTCTGGTTTTGGCTGAAGCCAGGCCTGGGCAGAAGGGCCTACTGGCCGTTGTGCCTGTGTAGGTACCCTTTTTTGTCTTTGCTTCCAGTAACCTGTTTCATTCCTGTTACTTGGTTTGGTGTGTAGATGCCTGTTGACACCTGAGGTTTTACCTGTTTCAGTTTCTCTCTGTTAGAACTGGCCTGTATTTTGAGTCCGTTTTCTCTTCATTCCCTGGGATATTTGTAAATATCCTTGGTATATACCCATGGTTCCTGCGTTTCATACTGGCCAAAAGAGAAAAGGGGATTTTTGTGTGCTTAAATAAATCAATTTCTCTTAGTCTATGTGGAACACAGGACTTCTTCCCCAGAGATAAATATTTTTTTGGAGTTCTGGCCAAGGAGTTCTTTGGGTTCTCTGGTTCTAGTGGCCCACTTTCCTGCTCTTCCAGAGAGCCTTTTAAGGCAATTGCCCTGCCTTCCTGTCTGGGGGATACTTTACCTCTTGGTTCTGGTTATTGGTAATTGCACAAAAAAAAAAACATTCCAATCTGCAAGCAGAAATCATTTTTTTGTGTAATTCAAGTTCATTTGGTATTTAACATGCAAAGCACATGGCACATATTAATAACAGGCATTGATAAAGGAACAATACAGAATTGTGCAGCAGATACAGTAGATAAAAATAACATAATTGGATAACAATTTGGGTAAATGCAGAAACGAAGTCTCAAAACTAGACCATCAAGGTCTCAAACAAGGTGGGGGGTACCCAAAGAAATGGGCTAGGGAGGGACCCCTCATAGTACTTTTGAGTGATGGATGTTCCCAGGTATGTGTATGGTAGTTAAACCCAAACACAGTACATATAACCAGCAGCTGAGGTTGATGAATTAAACATACCTCCCAACATTTCAAATTGCCAAAGAGGGACACTTGTGTTTTAAGGGGTGTTTCTGAGGGGGTGGCTGGTGGGCGGGGCATTACCAAGAATTTTTAAGCTATTTCATGACCTGTTGACATCTCCTTGTATAACTGAATAAATGATTTAGAACAAGACCAAAGTATTTTATTTACACAGACTAATTTATAAACATGTACTGGAGTTTAAACACACATTAATGTGAGTTTTATTGCTGTGGAGCAATATGATACACTTACATACACACAACACAGTCTGATCTACTAAAAAGAGGGACATCAGGGTGGGAAAGAGGGACAGAGGGATTTAGGTCTAAAAGAGGGACTGTCCCTCCAAAAGAGGGACACTTGGGAGGTATGATTAAAGGGTTAATAATGTTTCATTATAGCATAAGTTACGATTGTTATAAGATGAAAAAAGTTTGAAAAAACTTCTTCAGTGTTGAAAAAACCCTACAATTCCTGTGTTACTCTATTAAAGGCATAGTAATGTTTCAAAATAAAAGCAGCTCCAATTAAGCTTCATAGTATTTGGGCCGTGGAGAGTGTTTTTTCAGTACTGTCAGAGTTGTAGTTCAAGAGTAATTGAATGATAAACTATCCCTCTCCCTCCCCTTTTACCTAGTGTAAGCCACCTCTCCTCAGATGTGGAATCTGGTCTTAAGACCAGACAGCTCGCAGCAAGGGACAATCTTCTTACTGTAAGAACAATGAAAATCCTTCCCCCTTGACAGGTTTTTCGCTTATACTAACTGAAGATTGTCCCACTCTGCAAGCCATCTGGACACCAACTTTCTGTTCTGAGGTGAGCAGTGTTACGTGAGTAAAAGGGACAGGAGGGGGATACTTTATCATTCAATTACTCTTGAACTTTAACTCTGACAGTATTGAAATAACACTCTTCATGGCCCAAATACTATGAAGATTAATTGGAGCTGCTTTTATTTTGAAACATTACTATCCCTTTAAGCCTCTTTTTTTAATGACAGCACTTGGTTCATAGGCTTTGTAGAATAATATAGTGATTGGAGAGTTTGTCACATTAGTGCATATACCCCTAATGTTGGATTAGTTATCATCCTCCTTAACAGGCTGTTGGGAATTGTACTTCTGTATGTTGCACAGGCCTTATGTATAGACTTACATTGTGTTAGTGCAGTAACAATATTGTTTCATCCTATATAATAATTCGCTAATGTATGTTTGTCAGAAGCTATCATGCTCAGTACAGATGGCTGTGCGTGCTGCAGAAAAGACTCCTGCGCCGCGGCTGAAAACGGAGCGGGGTGTTCCGAATTCAGACCATAGTCCTCTCTGCACACTGAAGGTGCACAGAGAGGACTACGATCTGAATTCAGAGCACCCTGTCTGAATTTGGAGCACTCCACTCTGTTATCAACCACTTCATGGGCAGTCTGTACTGTGCATGACTGCACCGTGGCCTTTGCTGCATTGGCACTGTGGCCCGTGTGCACGGGCTGTTCAACTGGTTTGAATATATATGAATAGAGGTGTTTAGAATAAAACCCAATTGCAATAATTAAGTGCCTGAGAAGTGCATATTGCTTTGAAAATCCATGCCATTATGATCTCTGTCACCCAAAGGGTTAAGTCCTTGGCTAAATATGGACGAGCAATACATTAGAAAGCACTACTTTTTCCTGGCAGCCAGTGGATTAACCCTTTGAATACCAGAGGGGTAGGCAACACATTGCATTGCGTGCCCTTCTGGCACTCACGGTGTTAAACACCCAGTACCCACGTACTTTGAGGGCCTTATGCAGAAAAGTGGAGCAATTCTGTAACAGTGCAACTGCACCACAGAGGATTTAAGTGGACTTTTAACCCCTCTCTAGCATTCAGGGGGTAAGATCCCGGTTTCAATCAGTGGGAATTTTTATTTCCCTCCCATGGTGCTGTTGGTTTGTTCCAGCATTGCAACTCCATAGCTTGATAAATAAGGACATATGTAATAAATTATCTGCAAAAATGCATGAATGGCTGAGGGTGATCATGTTGCTTTAAACCTTGTCTACTTTAAAAAAAAAAAAAAAAAAAAAAAAAAGAAATGTGCAGCCAGCTGCTTTACAGACTACATCCTAATTGCATGTTGTGCTCCGTTCTCGTTGGTAATAACGTTCATATTTCCTTGTGCCAGTGAAGGGGGTTGTGGAGCATGCTAGCAATGAAATCCGTCGCAGACCGTTGACTGGGACTGCATGTTACTTTCCACTATTAGATGGCTTGAATGCCGTTTGGATGAAAGCCATAACGTCAATGATGATTTCTAGTACATGTGTAGCATGAGCTGCTAAACTTAAATATCTGTCTATCTATCTATCTATCTATCTATCTATCTATCTATCTATCTATCTATCTCTCTATCTATCTGATGTTTTTAGCTTATATATAATGTTTGTAGCATTTTACAAAGTGTCTGTAGCACTAACCTATCGCATTACTGTATATTCCATCTCACTCCATTGCACCCCCCAATGCTACTGTGTTTATCACCGTGGTTCAAAGTAACAATGCAGCAAAGAAATATAAATACATTAACCCTTTCTAAGCTAGTCACTGCCAAAACATTGCATTGCTATTCATTGGCAACATCATTCGCATCCAAGGATATAAAGGGTACTTTACAAGAAATAAAAATATATGTTAAATCTCAGAGTTTTTCTGTTTATTGGCTGCTACATCCTACTGTAGTGCTTACAGCATTTTAAAGGGACACTAACATCAGGGCTGGATTTCCCAATAGGCAGAGTGGGTAAATGTCTAGAGCTCCAATTTTGATGGAAGCCTCAACTGTGTAGGCCATACCCACAATCTGAATTGTGGGTGTGCCCTAAGCAATCTCATTGTTTTATTCCCCTTTATAGGTTATTATTTAACCCCTTGGATGCTAGAGAGATGTCCAATGCATTGTGAATTAATGAGTTGAAGATATCGCTAACATCCAAGGGTTTAAAGCTTTTTTGTTCTTGGTTGTTACAGGCCAGTGGTATTTTCTGGTGCAGGAAACAGTGGATGGGGCTGGGGTGGGGTCATATGAGTGGTGTCCATGTGCTAAGTGAGTTTGATTCATTTTCATGTGATCATCAAAAGGAAATCTTTAAATCCCTGCCTATTAGTGGGGCATGGGTTGGGAACCACAGGCCTAGGGGCACCTGGGATATAAATTCAGCTATCACCTAAAACAATTTTGGTAATTTGAAAAATATTTCAGAATCACCTATATGTTGTATTGGCTAATTTTTATTTAGAAAACTAATTTTTTAAGTTATATTTGTTAGATTACGATAATTAAAGGGATAGTAATTTTTCAAAATAAAAGCAGCTCCAATTAATCTTCATAGTATTTGGGCCATGGAGATTGTTATTTCAATACTGTCAGAGTTGTAGTTCAAGAGTAATTGAATGATAAAGTATCCCCTTCCATCCCATTTTACTGATGTAACACTACTCACCTCAGAGCAGCAAGGTGGTGTCCAGATGGCTAGCAGAGAGGGACAATGTTCAGTTAGCTTAAGGGAAAAACCTGTGAAGGGGGGCAGGGTTTCCATTGTTCTCACAGTAAGAAGATTGTCCCTTACTGTGAGCTGTCTGGTCTGTGTACCAGATTCCACATCTGAGGGGAGGTGGCTTATACTAGGTAAAAGTGGCTGGAGGGAGAACTTTATTATTCAATTACTCTTGAACTACAACTCTGACAGTATTGAAATAACGCTCTCTATGGCTCAAAAACTATGAAGATTAATTGGAGCTGCAGTTTTTGTCCATTTAAGACATGCATTCCCTGTCTTATCCCTACATTTTCTCCCCAACTTACATACCTGGGAAATTTCAAACTAATCAGACCTGAAGATATTTGAAATATTAACCCTTAGCTCTCTTCATAATGTAGATTATGGGGTAGATATGCATCTGTTTGCTGTAACAGTTCTCTTTGAACATTTAACAAGATATAATAACTTAGAGATATCATTGCTTGAACACACATAAAGAAGGACTTTCCATCTGCCTTTCTTTTATTAATAGCACTTGTTTAAAGACCAAAGAATCCGTTAATTGGTGTAGATCATTGGTGTACATAATTGATGCAGGAAACACTGGGCTCTCTCACTCTGAGAATTTAACCCTTCACCCTGTGACTTTCAAAACTGTTAATCTCTGGGTCAAACACTTGAGAATTCCCAGGTATTCCCAGTTATCGTCACTTAAGCCTTTCAGTGGCAATGAGTAGGGAAGAATGGCCAAAACCGTGCCTACATGGCATACCTTAATTAACATAATGTAAAAGTCTAAACAATTATTTTTCTAAGTAAAATATGGCCGACACAACATATATCTTTCAAAATCACTAAAGTTGATTTAGGTCCCTTTAAGCTTGTAACGTCAAGGCTTCACAAGCTTCAGAGAGGCAACTGATGATTCTAGCTGACAGTGAATTCATATCCATCTGCACAGCCAATAGGAATCATACTGTCACTGGCAGCTTCAGCTCTTGTAGGAGGAGGGAGAAGAAGCTTTTTATAGACCTGCACAATTAGGCTTGAGATTTTATAATACTGATATTCTTTATGGTGGGAGTAACAATGTTAACTAATAAAATACTGGGCTTTAACATTTTACTTTTTAATTGTTCATGTTACTTGCCCTTCATTACATGAAGGTGAAGGAGATCACTGACCCATACAGATTAGAATCTAAATATTTAAATATTTTGTTCATTATATAGGTTCTATAGCCCAGTAGAAATACTAATGGGGTTTCCGAATCAGGCAGTAAATCAACAATCTATATGCACAGAATAGTGAAGTTTGTCATATGCCATGATCTCTAAATCCTGGAAATCATATTATTCATCAAACTAAAGAGGAATAGTTCTGGAACAAACAGCACCAACGGAGAAATGGAAATTGCACAAATTTCCATTGATTTAAAGGGGATGTATCACCTTATAATTTTTTTTACTGTAGCTTTTGTTAATAAAGTAGCAATAGGAAAGCTGTAAGTACTTTTAAAAATATTGCTTCTTCGAGCTTTGCCGGTCAGCATAATGTAGCATGCTGATTCTTCAGCAAAGGTCTTCTTGACTGCCTAATTCTCCTCCCAGCTTCCCCAGTAAGTGCATTCACCCTTCCCTTTGGTGTGCTGTGAATGGCTTCTATAATTATATCAGGCTCCGGTTAGCATTATTATGAGGTCTTCAGTATAATGCTAACTGAAGCTTGATATAACAATAGAAACCATTCACAGCACACTGAAGGGAAGGGTGAATGCGCTCCCTGGGTCAGGTGGGAGGAGAAGAAGAGCTGTATTGTGCACATTATGTGGAAGGGCACAGCACAGAAGATATAATATATATTTAAAGTGAAAGTAATGCCCAAAATAAAGTTTATTCTATATGTTAGATTTTACAAAAATAAAGTATTTGGAAAAGGTCCTATCTCTCAAGCCTTTATGGCTTGAGAGATATCCTCCGCTAAAGTTCCCCTTCTCCTGATGTCAGCTGTAAAGCTGACAGAAGGAGATCCTTGTTGGTCGACATGAAGAGACTCTTCAGCAGAGCCGCAATAGCGAGATGTAAAAAATAAATACTTCTTTGAAACGGTCTAAAAAGTGTGCTTGCAAACCAGGCATACTTTGTAGACCGTTCCAAAGAAGTATTTATTTTTAAATTGTGCTATTGAGGCTCTGTTGAAGAGCCACCTGTCGGTCCCCGGACCAGGAACTCCTGTTATCCACTTACAGCTGATGTCAGGAGGAGTGGAAGGAGAGGAGAACTTTAACAAAGGATATCTCTCAAACCATAAAGGTTTGAGAGATAGGACTTTTCCAAATACGTTATTTTTGTAAAATCTAACATATAGAATCAACTTTATTTTGGGCATTACTAACCCTTTAAAGTACTTACATTAAAAAACAGAACAAACAAAAAAAAAAGTGCTTTCCTATTACTACGTTATAAACAAAAGCTACGGTAAAAAATTTTTATAAGGTGATACATCCCCTTTAAATTGGGCTATTAACTCTTTGAATGCAAGAGAGAACAAGGCATTTCTTCACAATTTTTAGGGACCTCTTTATGACTTGTGGGGTCAAAAATGGCAAACTAACATCTTTTCCTGAATTATAAAAACATACTTTCCAAATACTGGAAATACAGGCAAGTCCACAAAATCAAAATGGACAGCTTATGATCCCCTCTTCTTTTGAATCTCTATTTATCTAATTATCTTCCCAAAATGATGCATCACACTCCTTTATAACTTATTTTGAAGAGCTTCTCCAGACCTCTCTCTACAAAAGAAAACCAAATGGGAGTCAGAATTAGTAATAGTTATTCAGCGACACATCTGGACATAAACACTATCCATATATTCAGAAACATTTTTAGTTTTTGAAACCAATTGCAAAGTTATAAACCACTGGTACTTCACCCCAGAAATGCTACACACATTGTATCCAAATGGTGTAGATGTAGATGCACCACTCAAACACTTGGCACATTATTATGTATGTGGTGGGACAGCTTCCTAACTAACCCTATGAGTTCCAAAGGAGTACCCAATGCATTAGATACCCCCTATGGCACTCAAAGGGTTAAACTATATTGCTCAATGACTTACAGAAATCTCTCCGATATAGTCTAGTAAATTGAACTCAAACCACTTAGGCTGTACATTTCTATAAGCACAAACTGTGTTTTCAACTGCTAAGCACAGGTAATGTGTGCACTTCAATCCTATGGAAGCAAACTTGCCTTTCCAGCAGTGTAGACTGGATAACAAAACTGCTTGAGAGATGCTTTGAAGACATCTTTAGCAGTGAAATGAGTAGAAGCCCATGGAAGACTCCATAACTGTTTGAAGACCCGTTTGAAGGATGTACAATGCATTGCTAGTCTTCACATCGCTAATGCAGCAGTGGGAATGCCCTTATTTTACTCAGCATGACAAGCCCCTATAATAAATTTTATTCCAAAATAAAAATGTACTGCTTCTTTAAAAATTTACTTTTACAGGTTTACAGCTTGCTTGTCTGTTAGGAATAGTAGCTGTTTCGAATGTAGTGAGGTTTTTTTTTCCCCACTTGCGCACTTCACTCTTATATATTGTATCCCTGCATTTGTCCTGTTGGTCCCTTTATCCCTCACCCTTTATCTTTACCATTTACAACATATGTGATGCCAACAAAGAAGCTGCTGCAGGGAATCTCAAAGCTCCAGCCATATGGAGGCAGTGATGTGTCTAGATAGGATGTCTGAGTGATGTGTTTATTCCTGACCTGCTGTCTCGCTTCTAAACTCCAAGCAGCAGTCCATCTTCTGTTCAGGCACCATTACTTGGGGCTTCCTTTAAGATGCCTCAATAAGGGGTTTGTGTGATGAAATATTGTTCTTAGAAACTGGAGTTTATAATGTTAGAGGAGAGGCGTGCTTAGTCTGTGCCTGTCCTTCATAAAGGCATCTAATAGGAGTGCTTCTGTATCTCCTCTTCCTCTGGCCTCTCCTGTGAACAGACCCCTTGCCAGATTGAAGGCCCACTTCCCCTAATTATTTCCAAAGCCCTATTTTTCTAATTAAATAATTTCAAATCAGATTTTGCCCATTGCTATCTAATGGGAATCTTCATTCAATCATTTGCTTTAAAGGGATAGTATTACTTCAAAATTACTATCCCTCATATTGTAGCCCTTAATAAACTGAGTTAAATGACACCAGCGGCATCTCTCAGACCTTTATGGTTTAAGAGATAGCTGCTTTCAAAGTTTCCCCTCCCCTGCTGTCAGCGTTCTGCTGCCAGCAGGAGAATCCGGTCTCTGAATCAAGAGGAGGCTCTTCAGCAGAGCCGATATCTCGTTATGGAAGGAAAAATGATTAATTGAAACAGTCTTTTACGTGTGCTTGGTAACAAAGCACACGTAGAAGACTGTTTCAATGAATCCTTTTTCCTTCCATAACGAGATATCGGCTCTGGTTAAGAACCTCCGCCTGTCCCGGGACCGGATTCCCCTGCTGGCAGCAGAACGCTGACAGCAGGGGAGAGGAAACTTTGAAAGCAGCTATCTCTTACACCATAAAGGTTTGAGAGATGCCACTGGTGTCATTTAACTCAGTTTATTAAGGGCTACAATATGAGGGATAGTAATTTTGAAGTAATACTATCCCTTTAAGAAACACAGGGCAAACATGTTGTTGTGTATTCGTTAAATCTTTCTCTGACTGAAGTGGCGGTAAGTCAATGGCCTAATGCACAAAACATGAGGAACAATTCTGGTGCAAACCAAATGCACCAGACGGGATTTACAAAAATGTTCTACATTTCCATTGTTTTAAATGGGGATTTTAACATTCTAAATGATAGTGAGGTCTCCAATCTATTGTTTCACAATGCATTACAGACCTGTTAGCGTTCAAAAGGTTAAAAGTCCCTTTAAGATCAATTTGATTTTTTTTTTTTATTTCTCCCCTTTAATGAAATTGATTTGCCCCAGAATTGTTCATCTCTTGTTTTGTGCAGGTGTATTTATGTTTAAACTGCAACAAAATAAATCAAAAGGTTGGACTTCAGTTAGTTCACTGTGACTATGCCCTTCCCTGAAAGTAGCATGTTTAAATCAGAACTATCATCCTATACAAAGTCGCCTCCCAATAATTAGGAATATGGCGACTAGCTTCTCAATAGTGCTATTATCTCTAATATGTACCCAGTTCTGAAGATCTGAGCCAGATTTCCCCTGTTGTCTCTGTCTCTTGCTTGTATTAACCCTCTGAGTGCCAGAGAGGTGGGCAAACTGTTGCACTGCCCACCCACTTTGCCTCTTGAAAGGTTAAAGGAAGGGGCTTGGGGGGAAAACCCCAAATGGTTAAAAATGGCTACACTTCTCCTCCCAAAGAACACAGAGGAAAAGACTTGGGATTGGCAAATGCAATATTTATCATTTTTCTGCATCTCAGATAGCAGCATCACTCATGGGTGTGCCAATGTCTCCTCTTCCCAAACAAAGGGACTCAGGGCCTGAGGCATGGGGCACCTGGAAAGGACTCTTATTTAGGGTTTGAACTTCACTGCCCATCACCACCCATCCTGCAGATCTGTCTTGTTCCTTTGTTTGGTGGAAAGATGCATTTTGGAGGAGAAGTAAAACTGAAACAATATAACCCCAAAAATTGACCATTAAAGGCACATAATAATATAGGAAACAAGATTATGATTAATAATATCAATTCAAGACATAGTACATATCACAACACATCTACTAAACATTATCCAAAAGTGTGGGCAGCCTAAGTTCTGCCCTTTTTACAAGGCACACATCTTGCTCTCACCTTTCTGGGGTTGGCTACAACTTCTACTGATGTTATTGTTGTTATCCTATTCTGTTTCCTCCAAACCAAGCAGACAGAGTTGGTCCAGGGCGATCTGCAGTGCCCTGTCATCCAGCTGGCTGAATATATCCACAAGTCCAGTTATTATTACTGCTCTAGCATTAGCTGTTCGAGTGCCAGAGAGGTATCCAACGCATTGCAAAGCAAAGTGTTGTATACCGCTATGGCACTCAAAGGGTTAAGTTGTCTCAAAACATACTTAAAGGAAGTGAATCCTTTAAATACCGGCAGGCTTCGTGGCTCCAATCCCACAGAAACTGTAAAACAGTGATCCTTAAAAGAACCAGCCAGCATCGGCTCCAAGACCGCTGAAGCTTCAACGTGCTTACACGAACTAACCAGCCAGCATTTGTACATGTGTGCGCATGTTTTATTGTTTATTTTGAATGTCCATTTGCACTCAAAATGCCCCAAAATTAGGACAGATGTGAAATATACGAAAGAACATGCCTTGGGGCAAATTGCCGCCCCTGTCAGAGTCAAGATACATCAATGGGTATGGGGGAACGTGCACATGACTCTCCTGTGCTGCTGAGAGAACAGGAAGCGGGGCACAAGCGGGAAGCGGTGGGACAGTGGGACAGGCATCAATTTCCACTCTCACTCACTCAATTTCTCCTTGCCAAATGCGAGGAGGTGAGTGAAATGAACCTTGGTTTTTGTTTTGTTTTTTTAATCAGTATTAAAAATTAGACCTCGTAGTGGGACACTCCCAGCTGCTCATCTCCCAGCTGATTCGGCTGGGCTATGCAGGGGAGCAAAAGGACTCCCCTGCTTCCATTCTACCCAGAGCTGGTTGGGATTGGCAAACCCTTTCACGTCATTGACGTGAGAGGGTTTTCTGATCCTTCCCACTCCTACCCTGGTGCTCCGGGTAAAATAGAATCAGGGGAGCTCTCATGCTCCCCAGCGTCCTCTCTGTTGATCTTCCAGACGAAACGGCTGGGAGATCAGTAGCTGGGGGGCATCAGGAGGGGTTCTGATGCCCACCATGAGATCTGTTTTTTTGTTTTGTTATTTGTTGGTTGAGCAGACAGGGGGCCCCTGACAGCAAACCAGATTCATGTACATTCATAAAATCAAAAGTGGACAACTCTAGGGCCGAACAACTGCACAGTATGTAACAAAGCATTTATTTGATTGAAATGGAAATGTTTCCCTTTGGGTTCTAATGATGTCTCCAAAACATTGCTTCTCAATATATTTGAGACTCTCAAGCATCCATTGGGTTAATTTTTTATTACTGTGTAGTCACCTGTCTTCACTTCTATCTTAATACCTATGACCCATTGATTGTTCATTTGTTTGTATGTCAAGTCTGTCATTAGTACCAAATATACATCTGCTTCTGGACTACAAACTCCATCATTCTTAGCCAGTCATTGGCAGATAAGAATGATGGAAGCTGCAATCCAATGACTGTCTGAGAACCACAGATTGCCCAAGTGTTTTCCTAATTCAGCAAACCACACTCACTGGGACACTTGATTTATAGTGTGGTTGTTGTACTTAGGCCCAGAAACCCTGTTGCTTCAAGAGTAAAAAAAAATTAAGTACAAAGCTTGCCAGTAAACTAGAAAGAATTTTTTTATCCAGGAGTCAGGGTTGATAAAAGGACAGGATTCAGCTCAATATCACTGCAACTGTTTATGTATTAATTAGGAAGTTCATCATAGATGCAAAAAACAAAAAAGGTCTGTTAACCCCTTTGAGTGCCAGAGTGCCAATGTGTTGGATACCTCTCTGCCATGCAAAATGTTAATAAATACAGCATTGGGGCGCTTATCCCTGACACCCCATCACAAATCTTAAAAATGTATGCTTCGTTATTGATATTTTCATCATTATCTGGATTTCCCAGGGGCCTCTAAATTCAGCTGGTTTCCTCTTCCTTTGCCCATTTTTGTCTTAATCCACTAGCATCTATTCAAAGTCAAAGCCACTGAAAGAAGTTTGAAGAAGCAATCCGAGCAAAAGAGGGATTGGTGAGGTCTGAAAAGAGTAGATCACTAGAGTAGAAGAAACTGAGAGCAAAGCCTCTCCCCATTGCCATTCTAAAAATAAAGAATTGGAATCTTTAATAGGATATATTTGTTCATCGTCCAAACTTTGCACATTTATAAAGTATTTGTAGACTTTTTACTTACTTAATATTGAAGGGCAAGTGAAGCGCGACATCCATCTTTGAAATCCCCCAGATCCAGCGCGTGCTCATTATTTAGCCCTACTTCTAGCACGCTCCACCAGAAATACCCGATGGGAGAGGGAGACTCAATGGAAAAAAAAAAAGAACAACATCCAGCTCTGGAGAAGAGGCAATGCATCATTGCTGAGGGGCAGGATTTAATATAGACAGCATATATAGTTTGTGTCTCAAAAGCATCCGTCGGGTCGTGTGACACTGAGTCAGATCTGACTAACTTACAAGAGCCTTGTTGAAATGGGGAGGGAGGGGAAAACTACTAAGTCAATTTTCAGGATGAAGATACAAGTATTATACGTTGCAAACAATGCAGCACATTCTTAAAGGAGCAGTGAACTTTTTTTTATGAAAACACATATTTTACAGAACATTTCCTGCTGAATAAAACAAGGTCACTCCCATCGCTGTTGAATGTTTTATTCAAAAATTATAGCAGTTTAAATAATCAGGAAGTGAAGTTACTGTGTTTACTTCCTAATAGTTCTAACTGACAGGAAGTGACAGGCAGTTTCTATCACATTCTATGAAGAACTGTATGTCTCTGACTTTTCTGACTTTCCTCTCCATTAGAATCGAACAGGAAATCTAATTAGAATTTGACCACTAGAGGGCACTGCTAATGTAAAAAAAAAAAAACCATGAGTTTAAACTGTAATAACTCTGGAAATATAAATCTCTCCGCAGTGGGAGTACCCTTATTTTACTCAGTAGCAAAATCCCTACAATATATATATTTTTCATAAAAATAGCTTACTGCTCCTTTAAAAACATTATTGAATACAACTAGGGAACATTATTTGTAGACATTACTATCCCTTTAAACTGTTTCATGTTTCTGTGGGAATAAGAAATATGAGAACAACAAAAATAAAAACACAAATCTGATTTATTTTATTCCTTTAACATAGCGATTCACAAACGAACGGCATCATCCCGCAGGGGGAATCTCTTCCTGGGAGAAAATTATGCTTTGTTTGCCTACCAGACCTCTTATTTGCTATGCAACACAATGATATCCGTATTGCCAAAATATGATGACAGTCAGATAAATGAGAAAGAATAGAAGAAAAAAAATTATTACAAAATAAATAAAATGCAAATTAATATTATAAATTTGTATAGAAATAGTTCAAATTATTTCAATGAAAAGATTAGGGTGGGGAACATTGGGAAGCATTGGTGAAAACCATAATGCTGGCATTATGTGAAAAAAGTTTAGGAACCACTGCTTTAACCCAATGAGTGCCAGAGAGGTATCCAACACAATGCACTGGATACCTTACTCTGGCACACAAAGAATTAACATGTTACAGTTTTGTCCTGGTAGGTGCTGCCCCTTGAAAGGATATCTGAATAATATATGACACTGTTACACCACTATTGTAGAAGTATTTGTAGGAACAGACAATGTTATGGACTCATCGGAGATGTGGAAAAGATAGTCCCATCTCTACTGAACCACTGATGTTGTGACGGGTGATTTAAAGGGATAGTAATGTTTCACAAAAACAGCAGCTCCAATTAATCTTCATAGTCATACCTGGGAACTCTCAGGGTTTGACCCTGAGACTCAGAGTTTTGACCCAAATCTCAGGGTCTCAGGGTAAAGGGCCAAATTCTCAGGGTGAGAGAGGACTGTGTCACCTACTATATGATTTGCCCCAATTAAATGTTTCCTTAGCCTCTAAATTGGTGCCATTAGTACCAGAAAGATAGTGGGAGATGGTCCTGCTTGTCTTGATTGTGTTCAGGCAGTGAGTTATCTAAACTGTAGCATGTTAAAGGTCCCTTGCACATGGACCAGAGCACCTCTGTGTTAGAGCATGCAGGAACATATTGCATAAAATCTAAATTATGAGAAGCTTTAAGGGTTAATATTTTTAAAAGATCTCAGGATCAGCTCATCTTGAAAGTTCCCAGGTATGTTCATAGTATTTGGCTATGGAGAGTGTTATTTCAATACTGTCAGCGTTGTAGTTCAAGAGTAATTGAATGATAAACTATCCCCCTCCTGCCCCCTTTACCTAGTGTAAACTACCTCCCCTCAGATGTGGAATCTGGTCCCTGTACCAGACAGATCACATAAGGAAAACCCTGCCCCCCTTGACAGGTTTTTCCTTATGCTTACTGAAGATTGTCCCTCTCAGTGATCCACCCTGACAGTCTTGCTGCTCAGAGGTGAGCAGTGTTACATCAGTAAAAGGGGCGAGAGAGGGATACTTTATCATTCAATTACTCTTGAACTACAACTCTGACAGTATTGAAATAACACTCTCCAAGGCCCAAATACTATGAAGATTGTGAAACATTACTATCCCTTTAAGGCTGTGTTCAGTAAGCAAAAGTGATGCAATTGTAGCGCAAACCAGCTGTGCACCGTTGGAGACAAACATTCCCCCAAGTCCCTATTCACTGAAGTGAGATGTTAACCCCTTGTGAAGCAATGCATTGGATACCTCTCTCTCCATCAATGCATTAAAAGCCCAATTTAAATCTACTGAAATGTCCATTCTCCATATGGAACAGTTATATTGTTCCAGAATTCCACCTGTAGCTTACTAGTTATGGCTCTTAGATTCCTATCACATTTCTTTTTTTTTATTTTTTTTTTTTACTGTTAACTGACTCCCGGTTGGCAGTTGACTTTTATCAATTTGGATCATTACAGAGTGTGTTGACTCACACAGTACACAATCAGGTCAGTGTTTCTGATGACTGATAAAACAACTCATGTTATCATATCATGGCAAGTAAGGCAGTGCTGGAATGTATTTCTGCCTTTGTTTAATTCAGTACACTACAGCTTTGTTGCTCTCATACTATGACAAAGAGCTAATGAATTGCTTTTACTCCATTCTGCAAAACAGAGCATAGGAGACATTTAAAAATCAGGAGGGTGTAGAGGGAGCTATGAGTGAAAGAACAGACAATCACCTAATTGAAACAGACAATCACTTAGTAAAAACAATATGTGCACATGCTGGCTCGAATAATAGGTAAAGAAAACAGTATTTAATTAGGCGGTAGGATGTTTAAAGGAGACACAAAGTGAAGTCTGTTGCTTTCTTCATTGAATTAGAAACTACTCTTGGCAATTTACATGCAAAAACCCTTCATCTCTATTTGATTAAAATTTGAACTTGGACTTAATATGTAGACTATTGCAGGCAATTTAAAGTGGAACTGTCACTTTGTTACAAGTAGGTGATTTTGAAAGAGATTTCAAAATTACCTATATTTATGTTACTTATTTTTTTCTATGTTTTTTTTTTTATTTCAAACAAGATTTAGCTTTATTTGTTTGTCAGTTGATGCAAAATATCGAGCACTTGCCGATGGAGCAAAATGGGGAGCAGTGTAGGCACTCTAGGTACCCTTAGCTCCACCCATGACCACACCCCCATTCCTCACATGGCCCCACCCCCAGTCCCATCCACTATTTCCTGGCAGCATTGTGAAATGTTGTTGTGAACAGCACAGTCTGCCATATTTGTTGTGAAGGAAATTCTGCATGTGACAGAGAACCTGTCTCTCTCTGGGGGTGTCGAAGCATTGAATGAATGGTAGGAGAAGTTGAAGCTTTAAATAGGTGTGAGGGTTAGTTGAAGCGGTGAATGGATGGTGGGGGGCAAAGTGGTGACTGGATGGGAGGCTAAAAGGAAGAGAAGGT
Source organism: Rhinophrynus dorsalis (assembly GCA_037306005.1). NCBI lineage: Eukaryota > Metazoa > Chordata > Amphibia > Anura > Rhinophrynidae > Rhinophrynus > Rhinophrynus dorsalis. Next base: position 142,427,124 of record CM074725.1, on the reverse strand, counting down.
GGTGAATGTGCTGGGCATAGGTGAAGAGGTATGGAGGTGATGAGGCGAAGGGGAGGTGAACATGTAAGGCAGGGAAAACGTAGTAGTAAGTGGCGATGAATGGAGTGCACACAAAAAGGGAGGGATAACACATAGATGAAAAGGTGGTGAACGGCATGGCATATACACAAGAGTTTGTGAAAGGGAGACAGACATGAAACTCCTTGCAGAGATATTGACAGGAGTGAGCAGTGGGCCTTTGGCCCCGTGCCTACTCCTGTCAAAATCACGCTCCCTTGTATGTTGGACACAGACCGTGAGAAGGAGATTAGCATATCTCCTCCTTACTGCCACCCTGGGGCGTGGCAGGCACAGCTAGAGAATTCTCCATCACGTGACTGCCTACTTTATAGTGTGTGTATGTATGTATGTATGTATGTGTGTGTGTGTATATGTGTATATATATTATACACACATACACACACATTATTACTTTAATATTGTAACATTCACAGGTGCAGATGTTTTGTGCTCCCTTTTAATTTCTCTTTTTAATTATTTTCGCTATTTCGAATTGTAGAATGTTGAAAAGGATAATCATAAAATCAGTAAATTGTGATAAATATTAGCACAGTTAATTAGGCACATAGTGGCTAAATCATAGAACAGAGTGCAAATAATTAGGTACCCTTTGTATGCAGTATAGCTAAATAGTAGAATATTTTGCTGCTAACTAGACACCCCTTCCACATCACGCCAAGGAACGTAATCAACACAGTGTTGTAATGTGATATTTCATGGGGTTTAATGTGGGAAAGGTGTAATAATGTCTGCTACACCTGCTGATCATTTCAAGTTTTCATACATTGATAGATCTTTATAAATATGCAGCTGCACATGCTGTTTTTCAGCAAGCTGGGTAAATGGGCCTTATGTTTAAAAAAAACAAAGTGGACCAATTTTGAGACAAGCCAACCATACTATAGGGGTCAAATAAAATGTTATTTTCAATTAAAACTTGCCTTTAACATGTTATAATATTTTAATTATAAAATATTATGAAGCAATGTGTTGGAGACCTCGTTCGCATTCAAGGGTTTAAAAAGATTCAGTGTAATCAATGAGAATTTGGAGATTTTATTTGTTCTGTATTGTGCTGTTGGTTTACCCAAAAATTGTTCCGTTTCGTATACATAAAGCTTACATGGTTTTGGCTATATACTCTTTTTTTTTTTTTTTTTTTTTTTAACTTATAAAAATAATTCTGGTGGAGAGATACATGCGTTGAACCCCTGACATTAAAACTTTTTTAAATAGAATTATACCCTATTAGTATGCAAATTTGTCTAAAGTAAAACTGTTACCTATACTGCTTTCAGTCTCATTAATCCTTTTAATGCCAGGGGGTATACAACGAATCGTTAAGCAAATTCAAAGGGTTAAATGTATCCATTTAAACTGCCTATATTGAGCTTTTTTGTTTTTTAATCAGCTTGAATCAGTTTTAGATCATTTAATTTTAGTAGTTGGAGAATCTAATTTCTGCAGACTTTTGTTCTCTGACATTCATATATCAAGAAAATCACCTCTCTCTACCTGTTTCTACCAGAGGGATGAAATCAATTGTTACTGGTGAATAATCCTTTACATTTATTCAAGATGGAAGCTCCTTCTGTGGGTAGGACTTAGAAAGGTGATAAGTCCTCTCTAACAAAATAATGAAATTTGAAAATAAAAACAGAATTACAGTGAGGTCTTTTTAATGTTGTAATTCCTTGCCCACGAATGTAGTTATGGCAGATACTATGGATAAATTTAAGAGACGTTTAGATACATTTATTTCAAAAGGGAACATACAGGTTTATACTGTGTATTACTAGGAGGGTCTGATAAAAGAACAGGAAGGTCTGATAAAAGAACAGGAAGGACAGGAAGGTCTGATAAAGACTAATTTATTTGACAGCAGAAAAGCTATATAATTCTCACGTCTCTGGGTTATGAGGCAAAGGTTGAACTTGACAGACTTGTGTCTTTTTTCAACCTGCCTCCATTTCATACCTCATCATTATAAAAAAAGGCTTCAATAGATCTTAATGGCTTGTAAGCAGGGCTCAAAATTTCCACTTGTCACTAGCCAATGGCGAGTAAAAATTTAGCCCTGGCGAGTATAAATTCAGCCCAGGTGGGTATGTTTTGGCTTGCAGTGGCGAGAAACCTTCCAGGTCTGGCTAGTAGCAAAGGACTTCAAATTATAAGCCCTGCTTGTAAGGATCAATTGTCCTAATCAGACCGTAAATTGAAACACCTATGTGGATACTACAACAAAGCAAGTACAAATAAAAATAATAAATACATATTCTGACTGCTGTATAGAGGACAACTACTTAGGTAAGTGAATCTGAGGGGCTGTGCAGTGCATTACTTTGCAATGTGTTGCAAACCTCTCTGGTCCTTATAGAGTCATCTCTAATTTGACGTGTTTGAGATGTAGCAGAGTAATTCATGCTTGTTGTCTAGAACAATATAGTGGGGAAAAAGACACTCAACAGTAAAAATAAACATTTATAAAAGATTACTTTTAGCCACTGATGTCTGGTTATCCCACAAGGGCTGCAATAAAATTCCTACCCACTGGCGTCTGTGTCACCTTGTAGGTAATTCCTCCAAAACAGCAGTTCAAAAGTCGGCAATATTGGAAATGGACATAAAACAAGCTTAATGAAGGCTACATTGGACTGCAATGAGAATAAAGTTATAATGGACCGAGACTCTTCCAACGCGTTTCGTGTCTATCCAATACTTCCTCAGGGGTTCTGCCCGCAGCCCACACCAGATCTTCAAGAATCATTGAAGCTTTGATTTAGCTGAGTGGGGAATCCCGTATATTCAGCAGATTGCATCTGCTCGTTTGAGCAATTATGCCATCAGCAGTCTATAGGGGCAACCAAGGGCAGAAGACAGATAAGCCACGTGATTTCTGCTATACCGCAGATATAGACAGACAGGAGAGGTATTTTGTATCGGTTTACTATGGAAATGTCACCCTGTATTTGGTGACCATCAAAACTCTGAAATCATAATGTCACCTGAATTAAAAGGGCGACATTCTGATGTTGCACTCTTAAGTGTCGCTCAGAGTACCCTCCATCTGTACCTTAACTTAAATCCTGCCACCACTGTCTCTGCTCTACTGTGTCCGAGTACCCTCCATCTGTACCTTAACCCTATGAGTGCCAGAGCGGTCCGCGTCACATTGCAAAGCAATGGCACTCAAAGGGTTAAGGCACAGCTGGAGGGTACTCAGAGCAGACTAGAGCACATTGGTGGCAGGATTTAATTTTTTATTTTATTGTAGGTTCATGGATAAACAATAACCTTTTGAGTGCCAGAGGGGTCTGCAATGCATTGCTTTGCAATGAGTTGAGGACCTGTGTGGCACTCAAAGGGTTAAGACACAGATGGCGGGTAATCAGAGCAAAATAGAGCAAAGACAGTAGTGGCAGGATTTAAGTTAAGGCACATATGGAGGGTACTTGGAGCGACACTTTTGATGGGAGCGACATTCTGATGTCGCCGTTTAGATGCAGGAAACATTATGATCTTGGCGTTTTGATGGTCACCAAATTAGGCTGTAGTTATAATCAGTCAGTTCTTTGGATTTTACCGGACTGCATATTTAGTGTTGCTATAGGTGTATGATATCATGCTTTTAATGTGATTTTATAATATTGATTTATTTGAGTAAAGTGTATTTTGCTACTTATTTATTCTGCCTCTATGCCTTTTAATAGGCCATTTATTATAAGTATTTATATACAGCACTCTCCATTTATCTAATCATGTTTGTTGTGTGACCACTGACACTAAGCATTATGGGCTATACTCAATAGCTAAAGAGGGGCATTTCTGGAGCAAACCACAATAGTATCACAGTGAAAATGGAACCTTTAATCCCCTGATGCTATAAAGGGCTCCATGGCATTGATCTAGCATTCAAGGAGTTAAAAGCTCATTTAAAGGGATATCATCACCAAGAAATGAAAAGGGGGATCATAGCCATTAAAAATTTGTTGTGAATGTTCTAAAATTGTTTAAAATAAAGTTGAAAAGTGGCTAAAGGTGGTTACAGTTATCAGGCCTTTTTTAACCACTTAATGACCCTTAACGGTCATAGTACGTCAACGGTCGATCAGACTGAATGACCCATGACGTACTATGACCGTCATGGAGTTCCGGGCTCCCCCCGCAGCTGCATGATTTTCAGGGAGTCCGGAACCGGAAGAAGAAAAAAAAATGCTCCGCGGTCCGTAAGTCGCGTCGCAGCAATGATCGGTCTGTTGTTAAGGGGTTAAAAAGGTGATTAAACTGTAAACAGAGATAATCGTTTAAAGATTAGAACACACCCACTTTAGTTCACTGAATCGTTTACATTTTTTCACTTAAATAGACAGAGGAGTCAAATGTTCATACACAGCTGTCGATATGTGACTAAGAAAGGCACATTTATAACATTTTTACAGCAATCCATGATATAAATATTTTTTTTTATAAATGCAGGTAAGCAATACCTTCTTTTTAACAGGATATGAACCCCTATACATTTTTAGATGATGACGTCCTTTTAACGCACTAAAGTCTGGGAAATATTTTATTTGTCTCCGGTGATACTGTGTGTGTGTTCCAGATTTGTCTTTATTTAACTACTTTGCAAAGGTCCTATGAACAATCTCTTACTTTGGTTTGTGTCATTTACTTTTTCTCTCGTATAGCCTCATGCTTTCTGTGAATCATGGCTTTCCAGTTGAGCCTTTTATGATGGTGCTGTTTTACACCAGTAATCTTCCTCCACCTATTTCCATTAACTCTCTTTACCATATTTCTTCTATGTTTTGTGTTCACTAACTCATTTTCTGTTAAGCTGGCAATGCATCACTTTCTACCTTTTTCCCCAATACCTTGACCACACGTAACTTTAAAACAAATCTTAACTATACCAAAATGTTAAATAAACACACAAGATGCAATGTAGGGTTGCAAATAAAGAGGTCACAGCGTTATTAAAAGTTGGTTTGAACTACTTACCCTTGGAAGACTCCCCTCTAATATGGAACCCCAGGCCAACAGACAGACCAAACCTTCTAGCCATACCTGGGAACTCTCCGGTTTTGCCCCGGAGACTCCGGATTTCAGATTGAATTACCGGGTCTCCTGGGCAATGTGTGGATCACCGGGTGGGTAGAGTTTAAATAGAAACTCTGCCCACTTGTGTTCCGTCCCGCCTGGTTCCTCCCACTCCCCGCCCTCTTAGATACATTTTGCAGGTTTTTTTGGGTTTTTGTTTGTCCCGCCCCCCCCCCCTCCGCGACTAAGCCCCGCCCATTTTATGGCGCAAATAGCGTCATTTTCCTCCCAGGCCGGCACTGACAGGGTTACCTTCCGGGTACCCCTGTTTCAGAAGTTCCCAGGTATGCTTATAGCTTTTTTATATGTTAAGACCCTTCATTCCCCTCCCCTTACCCTTGCCCCTCCCCTCTTTGGCTATTGCCCTTTCCCCCTGCCCAGGACAGAGGGATGAAGACATGTCTGCTAGCCATTCTAATGTAGTCATGGGCATTTTTTTTTTCTGTAAGGCTTTCATTACGATCCATATCATAAGGCAAAACTGGATGAAATCTGGTGAAAATCAACTGTCACATAGGGAAAAAAATTAATTCCTCAAATTCCCATTTATATAAATAATGTCTTTTAATTCATTGAATGCTAGTGATTGATGGCTTTAAGAGCCACGTATAAGTCAAAGGGATTTTCCCCTATGGTTGGTATGTCCTAGACCTGTATTAGTTCTGCTTAGGAACGTATTCTGCCTGCTCAGTTATACAGTTATTCTGCTTTCTCCAGGTTTGGAGATGAGTGATTTACTCTTATATACAAAACGTTCACAGCTGCAGTTATTCTACCAGAAACATTATGTGGCCCTTTGTGTCTCAAGGTCATTTCTCATCAACATATAAATAACCGCTTTTAAATCCACATTTATCCTGGCACAGATCTTGAATGTCTCAGAGAAAAGTTATTTTCTTCACTTTGTTTTTAACCAAATACGTTATCCCATCTGCTTTCATTTTTGAAAACATTAAGGCATCAATAGGACTTGGATACATCAGCAACTATAATTGAATCCTTAAATAACTTTTTTTTTTCTTTATCAAGAAAGTCTAATTTATTGTGAATTTTTATAAATTGCCCTCAAAGCAGCTTTTCTCTATAATACATCATGCCATCTGCATGGTTTGTGTTCTGCTGTAGAGCTGGGAACGCCAAGATGAAAAGCCAAACCTCCTACTCATATTGCTTTACATTGTTATTTTAAATGTGACACCCTTCTGTTTGCCTTTCTGTTTTTCAAATGTTATTCTAGGGGCTGAACATCATGAATGTTCAATTAAATTGAGTAAGTGCTTAGGGAGGAATATATATACATATTGCAATTGAGTTCTATAAAACATTTTTCTGTGCCACATTCTGGGGCACAGACATACAAACCTTGTTCATCTCCTTAGACCACTGGCTATCAAACTGTGTTTTGTGGATCCCCCAGGTTTTCTGAAAAACTATTGGGTTTCCCACAGAAAATACGTTTGTAATAATGGACAGCAAACCAAGGCTGGGCTAGTAGACTGATTAATTAAACATGTCACGTTTTTTTGTGGCATGAGAGATACTGAATAAAATAATTTATATAAAAATATTTCCGTGCAAGCTGAATCCTTCAGTTTTTTCACATAAACACTGAAAAACTGTTAGGGCAGTAGTGGAACAATTTGCTATATTCTTGCTGATAAATATGTAGCAGATTGCAGCATTTTATGTATGAGTGATTCAGTTTAGTATTGGTACAAATACAGTAGTAAAAGCATGTTAAACTTGGACAGACTCACCACACCCTGCCTTGGTTATGAGTATATTCAGCTGTTATTGTTTCCCTAGGTGTAACTTCCGAGTTCTGCACCTTGACATTGAGTTACCAGGGGTGTTGCTAAGTACTGGCTAAGGCAGCGGTTTGCAACCTTTCTAGTGCCGCGACCCTTTGATAAAATTTCCCAAGTTGTGGCCACCCCTAACAGTAAAATTATTTTCGTTGCTCCTTCATCGCTGTAATTTTGCTACTGTTATGAATCGAAATATAAATATCTGATGGTTTTAGGCGACCCCTTGTAAATCGTCATTCGACCCCCAAAGGGGTCCCGACCCACAGGTTGAGAACCACTGGGCTAAGGGAAGCTAAAGCTCCAGGTTTCATGCATAAACCTCTGGGTCTTGTTATCAACTGTGCACATGTATGGTGCTGATTTCTCTTCTAACACTGGAGCATTTGAGATGCACAGTGAACTAGTAATGCTTTATGTGGACCCCAGACCTTTTGAGAATCTTGCAACTTCCTTGCTGGATACCAAATATAGAAGATAGAGGTGCATCTGACTCGAAGATCCACACAGCATAAGATCACAGGATCTGAAGCTGAAACTGCTTAAATTGGCTGGTCTGGCCTAAACGCATGTCAGACACAGGATGGTTTCTTCTTCTTTACAGGTTCACATTTTCTTCTCTTGCATATTTTGTTGTGTATACCCTATTGGCTTTGCTAGGGGAGGTAACTGCATATATTTTAGTGCAATGAAGAGTTAAAATAAGCCAGTAAAGATTGTTTTATGAATACTGTTGTATAGCTCTAGACATTGATCTGTTTAGAAACATTAATATACTGTAAAGAGGAAAAATACCCCCTGTACATTTTAATGGACATTGCTTTCAATTAACTAATGCATTTGTCTTGTGACATATCCAAAAGGTGAATTAAAAAGTCACATAGTCCTCCTGTGTGATGGAAAGGGCTCTAGGGGTTGCACAGTCTGCAGGCTCATGAAAGAGGCATGGTGTGAGATAAGTCTGGCTGCCTTAACTGCAATATCACGGGCATCTGCTTTTGCAAGCCATCACTCATGGAAGCTTTTGAAATACAAGTTTAAAAGCACAGTGCAAAGTTTCCATTTTGGGGTGCTCTTATCATGGCACAACCAAGAGTGGATATTAATTTGCCTAACTCACCCATTCTTCACACTATTGCCCTTTTCAAATTTTAGAGACACTGCCACTTTGCACTGTATTGATGAGAAATTGCTTCTGTTACTGTTATGCATATGTGTATATCAAGTGAGCAAATTTCTTCCTTCCAGCTGTTGCTGGACTACAACACACATGACTTCAGCCTAAAAATCTAGTCATTTGACTGGGCAGATCTCAATCAGGGACACTCTTGTCTCTGCCTATAAAAGGAAAACCCTACTCATCTTGACTAAGGGGGGCAGGTTTTTCCTCATGCTGATATATTAATCTCAATCAATCCGGACCGGCTTTCTGCTTTGAAGAAAGAGTAGCGATGTCTGTAAAAGGGGAGGAAGAGGGAAATTTTAAAATATAATTACACAAAAACGACACCGATCACAGCATTGCCAATATGGGTAAAGCCAGATAAGGTATCAGTTTTATTCTACCAGTGTCCAACTTTGCCAGTGGTACAGAGCGTTATTACAAAGTATAAGGAATAATTGAATGTTCATTTAAAGTGAGACATTACTATCCCTATAAAGGGCTACAAAGGTTCATGTGCCATGCCTGCTTCAATATAAAACACTGCTCATAACTATCATGGCCACCTACATGGACATACCATCCAGGGCTGGCTTTAGATTCTATCTTTTAAAAGCAAAATTCATAGGATTTTCAAGTCATAGAAAGGTAAGTGAGATATTGTAAGGAGGTTTTACTTCTCCTTTAAAGTGATAGTAATGTTTCACAAAAACAGCAGCTCCAATTAATCTTCATAGTATTTGAGCCATGGATAGTGTTATTTCATTACTGTGAGCTTTGTAGTTCAAGAGTGATTGAATGATAAAGTTTCCCCCTCCCACCCCTTTTACCTAGTGTAAGCCACCACTCCTCATACGTGGAATCCAGTTCATAGACCAGACAGCTCACATCAAGGGTCAATATTCTTACTGTGAGAACAATGAAAACCCTGTCCCCCTTGACAGATTTTTCTTTTTTTTTTTCCTGATCTTATTTGAAGATTGTCCCTCTCTGCAATCTACCTGGACACTCCCTGCTGCCTGAGCTGAGCAGTGTAACATCAGTAGATGGGGCGAGAGGGGGATACTTTACCATTCAATTGCTCTTGAACTACAACTCTGACAGAATTGAAATAACATTCTCCAAGGCCCAAACACTATGATGATTAATTAGAGCTGCTTTTATTATGAAAAATTACTATCCCTTTAAGGAAGGTGACTTTGTAGTTGAAGGATTGTAGTTGTAATTATCTGGTAGTGCCACATGGGTAAGGGTATTTGGTATAGAGTAAACATTTGGTAAGGCTGCTGAGGTGGAGACAACATTTCTGAAAGGAGTGGTGGGTTTCATCAGTTATCATTCTGAAAGCTACTTACCAAACTGTGAAAAAACAATTTTTCTTTTCTTAGCTGACTTCCGAGAAAAAATGAATGTACACATAGTATAAGCCCAGTGGGCAGAGATCTCTATCGTTGTATTGTTAGTCAAATAAAATAAATGAAAGTGTAAGTGCCATGTAAGTGAAAGTCATGGATCTATACACACTATTTCATAGAGACACAGGATGCTGGGGCCAGAGGACAAACTTCTGGGATGTGTAAGAGGAAGTGGAAAACCAGATGAACTATCACTAGAGCTCAGGATATTTGTGAACACCTGAGGTCACACTAAACAGCTTGCCTTGGTGTGCATAGGCTTAGTCCTATGGGCCTTGTACATCACAGGCTTTCTGTCATCATTTCCCCACAGGAAAACATTCATGTTAAATGATAGAAAAGCTGCCTGTATGATTATCTTATCCTCTAGGGAGTCTAATACAATTATACATGAATTATTATCAGAGCTGAAACATGTTCATTTGAGGTGAGATTTTACCAGTGATGTCCAAACTTGTTTTGTATGTGTTTTATTCTACAGGGGCTGGATTTAGAATAAATGAATAAAAGCCCAAATTGAATATTGGCTACTCCTAAATTATGGAATCTCATTAAAGGCAAGAAAGCGCACAGACATACATGTTCATATCCACAAAGGAAAAAGAGGAGCAATTCTAGGGCTCAGTACCTGACACCATAGGGGACAAATACAATTTCCCCAAATTCCCACTGATTTAATTGTGGCAGTTAAGCCCTTAACACTTTGAGTGTCACTGGGGTATGCAACGCATTGCTTTTTCAATGCTTAGGCTACCCCTCTGGCACTCAAAGGGTTAAACACTAGAGAGGTCTCCAAGACATTGCTGTGCAATGTTTTGGAGTCCCCCGTTATCATGGCTGCTCAGACCTCTCCTCAACCCCCCCCCCCCCAACAGTGCTTGTTTTCAGAATCACCTCTATCAAATGCCAGTGACTGTCAGTAACTCAGGTAGATCCTATAGAACAGGCCCGGACTGGCCATCGGGCATACCGGGCATTTGCCCAGTGGGCCGGTCCAGGTGTTTAAAAAATATAACGAATGAACACCCCCCCCCCCCGGGGCTGCTCAAAAAATAAAAATGGGCTCCTCAGCCTTAAATGCCCGGGCCTATGTTTTGTCCCAATCGGTAACTATAGGGAAAGTAGTTATCTTATGTTTTACTAAACCAAGTGAAATATTCAGTATTGTGATGATTGTTTTTAAGCATCTCTTTTAGAAACATTTAATTAATAAATATATTTGTGTGGAAGGTTTCATTGACTATGCTTGAAAGTTGTATATGATACAAATTCCTCTTTTTTACACTTTTACATTTCCTAATACAATTAAAGGGGATTTATCACCCCTTTACAACTTTGAATCAATTGTTTTGTTATATATCGTATATAATGAAAAGCGTATACATTTAAAAAAAAAAATGCTTGTCTGGCGAAATGAAAAGATTAAATACAGCCATGTACCTACTTACGGCCAGACTGCGGTTACCTGATCTGTGTTGCAGTCTGCCACTCTGCCTCTCTCTATCCGGCCTCCTCTGATGATGGAGGCTTCCTGTCTGTAAGCTGGAGCTCTCTGATTGGTAGAGATTGATTTCTGGCCAATGAGAGCGCTTCATCTTACAGACAGAAAGCCTCCATCACCGGAGGGGAGCAGAGACAGAGCAGCAGACTGCGGTACAGATCAGGTAACCGTAGTCTGCCCAGAAGTAGGTACAGAGCTGTATTTATTCTTTTAATTTCGCCAAACAAGTGTTTTTTTTGTTGTTGTTTTTTTTAAACTTATACACTTTTCATTATACACAATATATAACAAAACAATTTAGGCAAAGTTGTAAAGGGGTGATAGATCCCCTTTAAGAATTATGGATTGCTACATGCTTTATGCTAATGCAGGATTTGTGAACAAATAAGATGCGGGCAAACATTTGTGCAACAAGCTTCTTTTCCTGGTTCACAACCTGGTGTTATATGCACAAAATGAAACATTACTTTTTAAATACATGATAGGTTTTATGTTGGAGGGGTTGCAGGTTAAGGAGAAATATGAAGATGTTTTACTTTACATAACTGGAGGTGGATTCATGGAAGAGCTTCACAGATGAGGTGGTTGCTGCCAAGTCTCTAAAGAATTAATCAGTGCATGAGATACACAAGCTTATAAGAAACAAGTGGGTCTGAGGGTTTAAGTAAATTAGGAAAATGATAAACTGGGTAGGTCAAGAAGCTCTCATCCTTTGGTAAATTTAATATCTATCTATCTATCTATCTATCTATCTATCTATCTATCTATCTGTCAATGTGCTAATGTTATTTTCAAATAGACCATACATTAATTGTTATTGAGCTTTCATTTCCACTAAGAAATAAAATTGTTTTATTAAGTGCCGTATTGATATATTTTTCTGTGTGTCAGTCCTTTAGGTATGTGATGATTCAGTAGTAAGAAGGATTTGCTTAGGCTATACATTTTCCTTCGCTTATCCAGCTATGTGGATGAGTCAATCTTCCAGTTTCACTGAAGTCTCCGGACTGCTTTGAAAAGTCCATTCTCTTTGATGATTTGTCTCTCATTGCTTGTCACTAAGCATGAAGCAGCCCTGCAGGGCTGAGGTAGGATTTATGTTACCAGCCAAAATGTTTGATACAGAGTCCTCAGTACAGGATCCATTGTTAGATGTAGCCAAGGTTAGAAATGGAGAGCATATTCTTAATCAGCATCACAAGCCAGGGGTCAGAGCAAGTAAGTAGGGTTCATACAAGACCAGATTCAGAGTTAAGGTCACAAGTAATGCAGTCAGGAACAGAATGCAGTAATAAGGCTCAGTTTTATATACAAGGTCAACCAGTAGAATCACAGCACACTCACAGTTACAAAGAAAACCCAATTAGGCAAAGGCTGCAGCATAGTTAAGGCTGTTTAAACACTGGAAGTCAATTTCCTGTTTCTTGTCATCTCTCCTGTCCAGGAAGAACAGTACTCCATATTTGTCAGGGACAGAAGTGCCCTTCTGAGCACTTTTCCATGTTTGCAGGAAAGTTCATTTGAGCCAATTTGTAAGACCAGAATGGCATTAATAAACACTTGCTAAACTACATACAATGCCAGCACATTACAATAAGTTATTGCAGTCATAGGGTGAGCTGGTATTTTTATTCTTGAGACCAATAAGAAACCAGTAGCTGCCTGGCTCAAAATAAAATGTTAATTTAAACATAGCAATTGACTAATTTCTGTACCTTTTTACTTATAAATCAGAACATAATTATATATCTGACAAAGATGAAGTCATTGTAATATCCAGGGCAAGATTTCCCAATAGGCAGAGTAGGCAGCTACATAGAGCTCCAAATTTTGAGGGGTGCCTTAGCTGTGCTGACCACACCGACATTCTGAAATGTGGGTGTGGCCAAAGCAGTCTCATTGTCTCTGCACCCTTTTAATACCCCTTTTCTGGTTATTATTTAACCCCTTGCTTGCTGGAGAGATTTCCAACACATTGCAAAGCAATGCATTGGAGATCTCTCAAGCAGCCAAGGGAGTTTTTCTTTGACCTTACTTGTTATAGGCCAAGGGTATTTCCCATCTCAGGAAAAACTGGATGGGACTAGATGGAGTGTCATTTGAGGAATGGGCATGTGTCCATGGGTGGAAATGAGGGTGCCTAGAGTGCCTTGCCTAGGAAAGCCTGGAATGTAAATCCAGCCCTGCTTAATACCTGTTACAACCAGAATGGGCTGTGTTAGATCTCAGAATTACTATTCTCCAAGCTACTATTCTAGAGCATGTAGATAAGCACAGGTAAATAATTACCTTTTTAGAATGATGTAAATGTATATGTAATCCCTGGTGGTCTGTTAGCTCATCAGTGCTTTAACATTCACTTGACTCTCTTTTGTGACAAGCATCATTTGTTCACAATTACAACGTTAGCCTTTTCGTCTTCTCTCTAATATTATATTAAAAATATAAATATCTAGCAGTGTCCACAATCCTATACAATAATTCGCTAAATCGTGTGTAACGCCGCATCATGCACAGTAAACACTGCTGTGCGTGCTGCAGTCATGTGCAGTAGAGACTGCCCTCGCCGCAGCTGATACAGAGCGGGGCACTCCAAAGGAGCGTCCTGCTCTGTATTAGTCGCGGCGTGGGCAGTCTCTACTGAGCATGACCGCACCGCGACCGGCTGACTGTGGCCTGTGTAACAGGCTCTTCAACTAGTCAAAAAAAAAAAAATCAGACTTTGATGCACCATGTCTTTGTTTTGATTCTTATCTCAGGTGGAAGTCGGCCCTTTGTGGTCTTTCCAATCCTCAGTAGACTAGAACCTGATCTTGAGTGCTTATCAACTAAATATCTACAGCAAGGGTACTGCACAGACTTGTCATGCAAGGCTGTAAATGTATCATGTGGAGCTCTATGTTTCCATAAAAGGATGCTAGCATATGTTTGCTATGCCCTAATGGTTTGTTTAATGCTCTGTGGTATTGGTGAATCTGGTGAACATTTTATTCCCTCTGTGTTTTTTTATCTCTTGCATAGTTATATAATGTTCTATAACATCAAAAGACATTTCTATTTGTCTGTAAAAATGATATTATCTTGGATTGTATCCCAGCAGGTGTATCCTGTATTTCTTTTCCATTTTCAGCATAATATACAGTACATGTTTGTTTTTCCATTCAATTAAAATTGCTATTGGTCATAAAGCAAGAACATTTCCCAGAGGAACCATTTTTTAGAATACTGCGTATAAATTTCAGAAGGGTAATTTATTAAGTTTATAGGTTAGACAAGTTAAATGAATAGTAATATTTAATTGTAAACAAACAAAAAAGGGTATATTGTACTGCTTCTATTGCTGAATAAAGTACTCCCTCCGGAAGGTTCTTCATTGAAATCTCATTACAGCTCAACTTTAGGAGAATATTTTTTATTAAAATTATTTTTATTATTATTATTATTATTATTAATCTTTATTTATATAACACCAACTTATTCCTCAGCACCTTACAGTAGGGGATACACATATAGAGATATTAAATAGTACAAATCATATGTGGAGAACAGAAGGATCAGAGGGCCCTGCTTGTCAGAGCTTACAGTTTAGAGGAAGGTGAGTTGGATACAGAAGGTGAGTAATGGTCTTTTGACTTGGCAGAAAGCAAGTAATTGGCCACTTTAGTGAGGGCAGTTTCGGTGGAGTGATGAGGACGGAATCCAGATTGCAAGGGATCAAGCAGGGAATGGAAGCAGAGGAATTTAGTGAGCTGGTTATGCACAAGACGCTCAAGGAGTTTGGAGGCGAATGGGAATAGGGAAATGGGCCGGTAGTTTGACAGTGAGCTTGGGTCCAGGGAGGGTTTCTTTAGAATGGGTGTGATTAGTGCATGTTTGAAAGAGGATAGGAAGGTGCCAGTTGAGAGATTGAATAAGTGAGTAACGGGTGGCTTTAGTACAGGTGAAAGTTCTTGAGTGAGTTGAGATGGGATTTGGTCAAGAGGGCATGTGGTTAGGTTTGAGCGAGTGAGGAGAAGGGAAACTTCGTCCTCGGTGACTGGTGAGAAGGAGCTTAGAGAGTGTGTGGGGGAGGTGGCGGGGCTAAGCTGGATGGGTGGGAGTGAAAGTGATGAGATATTATGTCTGTTTATGAAATTAAAATAAACTTATGAAAAGCCACTAGTAGGTGGTGATGCCCCTATTGTTTTCTATGGAGAATTGCAGTCAGGTACCAGAAGTTGAAATACAGCAAAGAGCAAATGCATTTTGTGCTTTTGTTGGAACTATAATACTTTTTATATGAAGTACCTCAACCCAGCAATAAATATTTTGTTTCTAAAAAGAATGCTTTTCCATGAATACCTGTTTATAATCTGGTAGTACCAAAACTTTTTATTTACATTAACATGTCGTACAACGCTTTGCATTATGTGGACATTTCTGTTGAATCAAATGTATACTGTACACATACACTTCCCCAATCACCCAATCAAAATCATTGTCATGACTTTCCATCAAGCAACATATTACATACAAAGTTCTCCACATTACCTTCAAGGCTCTCCAACACTCATCCCCACCTTATATTTCACCTTTGATATTCCACCATATACCTGCACGTCGTCTACACACCATGCATGGTGTACGACTCTCTGCTTCTTTAACCACTATTGCTGTATCACAACTGAAGGATTTTTCCCTTTCTGTTCCCTACCTCTGGGACTTGCTACCAAACAGCATTCACCAAGCCTCAAGACTCAACTTCAAATCCAAGCTAAAAGAGCTCCTTTCAAATGTAGCACTACCGTAATATGTAAACCTTATCTCATATGCGCTCAGCACTATGAAAAAATGCAATTCCCCCTCTACCTTCTTGTATCTGTATGTCACCCAACCTTTACTTAGATTGTAAGCAATGCAGGGCAGTGACCTCCCATCTTAATGTATGGTCCCCCGTGTTCCCCTTATGATTGTCTATATAACCACTTAATTACTGCGCTTATTGTACCTCCTCTATACAAAATGCAAAGTGCAAAGTACACCTATTGGCGCTATATAAATAAAATATTTATACATACAAACACATGGATATTTCCTTAACACATGTAATAAATGCATTGTTTAACCCCTTAACGACCCTTGACTGTCCTGGCACATCATGGGAAAATTTGCGTTAAGGACCCATGGCGTGCCAGGACCGTCATGGAATTCAGGGCTCCCTACGTGGCTGCACGCTGTTAGGGGAGCCCTGAAGCAGCAAAAAAAAAAGGGGGTTAAGTGACCATAATGCTTAGAAACAAGGTGAACTTATAATGCAGACTTAAAAGTGATCTTTTCTCTCGGAATCTGTTACAATTAATTTAATGGAAGGTCTAGCATAGGAAGGTGCCATTCACACTGCAAAAAGAAAAGAGAAAACAGGAGGGTGCTAGCCAATATGGACAGGCAACAAGATATTGAGGTCAGGATAGCATCAATATAGGCACAGAACAAAATTTACATGTATATTGTTGTTGCAGGCAACTAACGCCTGGTACTGGTTAAGGCTTGTGTGGAAGTGTGTCTGCTCTCCCCGCAGGGCCGGATATACATCTCAGGAGCCTGTAGGCACAGAAATCTGAAGCACCCCCCCTCCCAATTGGCCATCTCCACAATGCTCCAAATCTCCACATTACCCCCCTTATCCATATTGCCCTTACATTGACCTCATCAGCTCCAAGCTCCAACTGTCTTGCTTCCATCATCTCCAAGCTCCAACTTGCCCCCATCAGCTCTAACTGTCTTGCCCCCATCAGTTCCAAGCTCCAATTTGCCCCCATCAGCTCTAAGTTCCAACTTGCCCCATCAGCTCCAACTGTCTTGCCCCCATCAGCTCCAAGCTCCAACTTGCCCCCATCAGCTCCAAGCTCCAACTTGCCCCCATCAGTGCCAAGCTCCACATTGCCCCCATCAGCTCCACATTGCCCCCCCGTATCCGTTTCCTACCTCCCTGGTGGTCCAGCAGCAGGAGATGTCTGTGCCGCCTTCTGCACAGACCTGCAGCTGCTGTTGTACCCTGCGTGGTCTTCTCTTTAGGAATGCAGAGCGCTGGGAGATGGTGTCATCTCCCAGCGCTCTGCATTAGAGCCGACGAGGGGGAGCAACAGCAGCTACAGGTCTGTGCCGAAGAAGACACAGACCTTAGCATGCGGGGGGCGTGCCGGGCAGCGGGTTACTGTGCGCAGCTCTGTGAATTTAAAAAAAACCAAAAACAATTATTTCAATGACAGGTGCCCCTCTGTGGGGTGCGCCTGTAGGCAGGTGCCTACTCTGCCTTATGGCAAATCCGGCCCTGCCTCCTCGGTCTGAGCATTGACATGTGGGTGTCTATGATTAGGGTGACCGGACCTCCCCTTTAACAGGGGACACGCAAAAAATGCATACTGCAGGGCTGTTTTGATTTCGGCGCAGACTTGAAATATGCCTATTTCTTATGTGTCCCCTGTTAAAGGGAAGGTCTGGTCAGCTTATCTGTTAGTCAAACAAATGGATAATCCACACAAAAAAGACATGCACACTGAAATAATCCTTTCAGTGTCAGAGAGGTATCCAAAGCATTGCAACTCAATGGGCACTCAAAGGGTTAAAATAACACAAGCAATATCAGTGAGTTATCTGCAACAATAATATATGTAAGGTATAATTCTATGCATGCATCAGTGTTATATGAACTTCAGTATATTGTTGTCTATCCATACTGGCTAGCACCCTTCTGTTTTCTTTTGCTTTTTGATATGCCGTACTTTCACTCACTATAGTGGTGGGGGGGGACCGGTTCAGAAGTCACAGCAGCCCAAGTGGATCAACTGAGGGAGATGCTGTTATCTGTCTGTAGGCAGTTCAATATCTTTCACTTATGTGGCTTGTATTACCTTGGGTGGTAGCTCATTTTGTGAGTATCCATTTAGCTCACATCTGTCTGTAAATTATTTCAAGATAGTATTACTCTGAGGCAAATCTTCTTTCTTCCTTTTGTTTTATTCACACAATACTAATTTATAATTATTTATTGTTTTTTTTTTGTTTTTTTTTTGCATGTAAAACTGTAGTCAATAACTGAACAGAGACATTTTACTCTATATCTGTGGAATGTTGACATGGCCTTTTAGAATCAAGAGTCTGCTTCACTCTCTTTTGCTTTACAAATATTTCTGTGAACCAAGATGTATTTATAACAAAACTAATCTAGATGTATACGTAGACTTGACTGCTGTGTGAAAGATACATTTCTAAGTATGTTCTCTCATATGAATTAAAGGAACATGAACATAGCATTATAATAAACACCCAGTTTATCTTTGCAGTAAATCCTGATGACCTGTGTAGCATTTCAGGGGTTAAAAGTCCCATTTATAGCAACAGAGAATTTTATTTCTCCCCTATAGTGCTTTTGGTTTGCTCCAGAATTTAACCTATTTCTTTATGCATATGTTCTTTTTTCTTTGCCACTGATGAGACATAGCTTAATCTGTTTTGATCCCAAAAGTGGGAAACTTTCAATATGTGACAGATGCAGAAAATCCTGCCTTGTGTAGAGTGCTGCATCTTCCATTACATAGGCAGCTTGTGATTACCATAAAATAGTCCCTTTTGTTTTGCCCTTATTGATTTGTGGGTCATGCACGAATGGAGCATGGTAAGAATGTAACACAGGGTTATTATTACCTAACTCCGTTACACACACACAGAACTGTGCACCCAGGGCCTATCATCTGTGCAGAGATCAGTGCCATTTCATGGTATATTTGACACGTTATATTTAGCAATCTGCCCTATAGTGTATCTGAAGTGGGATTAAAGGATTCTTTTAGTGCTCCATGTGATTTATATGAGGTTCCTACTCTTCATCTGTTGTAGGGCTACAGAGCACTCATCTCTTCAGATCAGTTCCCATTCCTATATTCTGACAGTAGGCAACAAGTAAAAATTCCCCTTACTGTAAATGGGCCGTTTAACCCTTTGAATACTAGGAAAGACAGCCACGCATTGCTTTGCAATGTATGGGAGTCCTATTTACATGCTCCATTTAAATCATTGTGAATTATGGCACAGTTGGTTTGTTCCAGAATGGCTCATCTGTTTATCTGTATGTAATACCCAGTGGCCCTTATTTAGAAAGCAAGCTGGAGGAGTTCTGGAGTAAACCAACTGCACCATACTGGACAAATAATACCTGTTAAATTAAACTGGGCTTTTAAATCCTTGAATGCTGGAGATGACTCCAGTGCATTGTGAAGCATTAAAGGGGTTAAAAAATCTCTATTGAGTGCATGGGAATTTAGTACATTTTATTTGCCTCCGTGATACAGATGGTTTACGCCAGAATAACTCCAGTTTTCTTTTATAAGTATGGGCCAATGTGATCTACACTTGAAGTATTAGTAATGTCCAAAAAAAAAGTTTTTTTTGCATATAGAAAAGCTTAAAAAGCTGAGCTATATGCAAAAAAACATTTCTCTCAAACCGCTATGGTTTAAGAGATACAGGCGTTTAAAGTTCGCTGTCTCCTACTGACAGCTGTAAAGCTGTCAGCAGGAGATTCGTGTCGGTCGACACGGTGGCGCTTGAGAAGTGCCGCGATCTCGTGACTTACAAGGAATCCCGTCATTGGAATGGTCTAAAATGTGTTCTTGAACACCAGGCACACATTTTAGACCATTCCAATGACGGGATTCCTTGTAAGTAACGAGATCTCGGCACTTCTCAAGCGCCACCGTGTCGACCGACACGAATCTCCTGCTGACAGCTTTACAGCTGTCAGTAGGAGACAGCGAACTTTAAATGCCTGTATCTCTTAAACCATAGCGGTTTGAGAGATACAGTTTTTTTGCATATAGCTCAGCTTTTTCAGCTGTTCTATATGCAAAAAACTTTTTTTGGACATTACTAACACTTTAAAACAGGTTTATGGGCCTTATGCACATAAAGCAAGAGAGGTGCAATTCTGGAGCAAAACAATTACACTATGGGGAAGAAATAAATGAAGCTTTTAACCCCTGGAATACTAAAGCATTTGCCAGTGTATGTCTTTTCAGTGTGTTGGAGACCTCTATAGCAGTGAAGGAATTTAAACATCCTCCTATATAATAATTCGCTAAAACGCGTGTAACGACAAAGTCATGCAAGTAGAGACTGCTGCGCTTGCTTCGGAGTGTCCAGCTCTGTATCAGCCGCAGCGCGGGCAGTCTCCACTGAGCATGACTGCCCCACGACCGGCTGGCAGTGGCACTGTGGCCAGTGTAACGGGCTCTTCAACTAATCTTTTATAATTCAAGGGAATCTTCCCTTTTCCCCTGTGGTGCAGTTGGCTTGTTCCTCTTTTCTTTGTGCGTACAGCGCTATGCATGAATGAGTCTCGTGACGTGGGGTGTTTCATGACATATTAACATACATGCCCTGTTTGTGTACAACTAAAAGCAGTAAAGTTTATTTATTTTAATCAAACTGCAGTTTTTTATTGTCATCTGCAGGTGACACTGATCCTGTTCGTTTTCATGGAAGACAGCAGATCAGTGTCTCTCAACTAGGGTGCCATGGTAGTTGGGTGCACAACGGACATCCATTTCAGGCGCCAAAGGCTGATTGGGGATGATGGGAGTTGTAGTCCCCAACAGCTAAACATCTGGCAACTGATTACCTTGCCATAGATAACTACAGCTCTTCTACTTAAGTGCGTTATTAAAAGGCAAGTTTGAGCTGTGATGACTTTTGAATGAAACATCTTCCAACAGTGGAAGTACCTTTGTTTTACTCATCAGAAAATACCATGTAATAGTTTCTCTTATTGTTTACTGATCTGTTTTAAATGGTAGAGTTTAAATGTAAAGGTTTAATCTTTTCTTTGAACTTTTCTTCAGTTCACTGAAAGGCGAGTGATATAATTTGACCATGTTTCCATATTTCTTTCTCGTGTTTGCTTTTTTTCGTTTTAGAACGTTTTCTGAACCAATTGTATTGTAATGTGGAAGCTCAGTGAGGCTGATTTGCTAAGAAGAACTGGATCAAACCAACTACACCACTGGGGAGAATGGAAATTCCCTTATGTCCCTTTTAATTTCGATTTTTGTCCCCTTAAGGGCTAGAGAGGACAAGACGAAACAATCCATTAGCCCTTTGAGTGCAGAGCAATGCGTTGCGTACCTCTCTGGCACTCAAAGGGTTAAAGACCTCTCTATGATTTTTACTTCCTCCATATGGTGCAGATGGTTTGCCCCAGACATGCTCTACTTTCTTTGTAAACGAAACTCATTGTGTACTGTTATCTGATTTCTACAATAGAGAGACCGTTCTTTGACATAAAGTAAACTGGATCACTTTCTCTGAGATTTTGCAAGAGAGGAATTGCCAGATTTAAAGGCATAGTAACCCCTTTATTTTGATTTTACATATTTTGCAAGTGGATACTGTGTAAAGACAAATTGCCTATATTTTTTTCTCTTTTCCACCTGTTTTGTGGTTTTCTGGTGAACTGATATCAAAGCAGGATAGTGATACAATATAACACTATCCCTGTAGTACACTGTAGCTTATCCTGATTGTGTCAATTTACCATCTTTCACAGTCACCAACAAGAAACTCTATGGAAACAGGTTCAGAGAGTTCCCTCTCAAAGACATAACAATGTCAAAATACTACTACTACCAGCTCCCTCTCAAAAACATAATAGTGTAAAAACAATACTACTACTACTTCTACTGATAATAAAGGTAAAGAATTTAGGCAGTTTGACTTTGCATAGTACGCTGTTGCAGAATGTGTGCTGAAATCGCTTTCAGTCCCACTGGGAGAAAGGTGCTATATAAATGGCGCTACATAAATATTAGTTATTATTATTATTAAGCTCCTATGAGACTTTTTCATTTAAAGGTTTTCCTTTTGAAAATCTAGCCTATTAATTGTCTCTGTACCTGCCTCATTCTTTTACTGTAATTCATTGACTTAAGTTTTTTTGCTGTATGAAAATGTTTTGTGTTTTTTTCATATCAGGAGATTCAGTTCTGATTTAAAGGGGAACTACCACCCCACAAAATCTTTATCTTAATTCAGTCCCCATCTGGCGACTAGCTGCTTAATAGCGCTAGTCACCAGAATTATTACTTGGTTTAACTGATTTACCACTTATTCCAAGGCTGACAGTAGCAGGAAGCACAGACATCTTGCGATAGTGACGTCCGTGCGCCTGCGCTGTCAGTCCCTTTTGGAGCCGACCAGTTAAACCAGGTAATAATTCTGGCGACTAGCGCTACTAAGAAGCAAGTCGCCAGATGGGGACTGAATTAAGATAAAGATTTTGTGGGGTGGTAGTTCCCCTTTAAGAATTGAAGATGAAGCAGCATACTTGAGAAAATGAAATCGAGAGCTTTAACATCAAATTAACAGCACCAGTTTCTGGAAATCTGCTAGTTAATGCTCTGTTAATTTGAAATGCCATATCCGTAAAGTTTTTGCTTTGATCCTATCTGGACTAATGCTTTGTTACTGAACTGATTAATTCAGCATACTGGAGAAAAGATGCTAATTTGCGCATCAAAGATGTGGTAATTTCTTGGTGCAATCAGAGTTACACAGATAATTTCTGCTCCCCTCAGGCGAGATGAGGACACCCAGGGGGTAATATATGAAGGTAAAGGAACCAACACAACTATCCGTTTGACCTTGTTTAAAACATCTTTTTTCAGTGTCTCTAAATAAAATGTGGTGTGGCTGATTGAGCTTATCATTTACAATTGTCTATAAAGGTAAACAGAAAGGTCACCTTAGTTTTTTCTTATTTTTTTTTTCTTTTATAGTGAGACATTACTGAAAATGATGAGGTTCACATGCTTTTAAATACCATGTACTCCTAGCCTGTGTTTGTTTAAAACATTAAATGAAATAAAATAAATCCAATTGATATCACAGAAGCAGAGGTCTCCCTTTTGCTGTCCACATCACCCCTCACCACCTGCTCCCTTCATCCTATACCATACCACCTCCTCAATCCTCAGTCATCCATGCTAACTCATGTATTCAACTCATCCCTATCCACTGGCATCTTCCCCTCCATCTTCAAACATCCAATAGTATTTCCATTCCTTAAGAAAGGCTCATTAGACCCCAACTCCCAATCCAGCTCCCACTCTATATCACCCTTGCTGTTTGCCTCTAAGTTCCTTGAGTGCCTAGCCTACTCTCGTTGTCTTACCTTTCTCAACTCCCATAACACTCTGAACACCATGCAGTCTAGCTTACGGCCCACTTTCTCTACAGAAACTGCCTTTATGAAAGTAACAAATGATCTCCATATTGCAAAAACCAATGGGCATTTCTTCCTTCTTATCCTTCTTGACCTATTGGCATACCTGGGAACTTGACAGGCAAGGCTACCCGGAGGGTAGCCCTGCCAGCACCAATCAGGGAGGGAAATTACATGAATTGCGTCATAAAAGGGGCGAGGCTTAGCCGCGAGGGGGAGGGAAGGACAAAAAAATTAAAAAAAAAAAAAAAAAAAGGGCTGAATATATATTGAAGATTGTAAGAGGGCGGGGAGAGGGGAGGAACCGGGGCGGGATGGAGAACAAGTGGGCAGAGTTTCTACTGATACTCTGCCCACGCGGAGATTTAGAGACTGCCCCGGAGAGACCCGGTAATGCACTATGAAATCCGGAGTCTCCGGGGCAAAACCGGAGAGTTCCCAGGTATGTCTGTTAGCCATATTCGACACAGTCGTGACACACATCAATATCTCCTCATCTCATAACCCCCTTTCAGTAGGTGTACCCCAAGGCTCTGTTCTGGGCCCTCTTCTCTCTATATACCATTTTTTCTGGGGAAACTGATAGTCCTTTGGCTTTAACTACGACTTCTATGCAGGTGATACACAAATCTATCTCTCCACACCCTCACTTTCACCTGAAATACAGCAGCAAGTCTCAGAATACCTTACTGCTATCTTCCTGCATGGCTCAGTACCACTTAAAATGTAATATGTCTAAAACTGAGCTACTTATCT
The DNA here is from genome assembly GCA_037306005.1 of Rhinophrynus dorsalis. Classification (NCBI taxonomy): domain Eukaryota; kingdom Metazoa; phylum Chordata; class Amphibia; order Anura; family Rhinophrynidae; genus Rhinophrynus; species Rhinophrynus dorsalis. Next base: position 142,403,072 of record CM074725.1, on the reverse strand, counting down.
TTCCTTCTAAATCCTGCGCAATACCTCCATTTTTCGTAACTATCAAGGACTCCACAATTTACTCCGTGGACAAGGCACACTGCCTTGGGGTAACTTTGTTCTATTGTCTTTCCTTCACCACACACAATAATGAAATACTTATTTCTTTGAAATCTAGCAAAAAATCCACTCATTTCTTTCTCACTGTCCAACAGAAACTCTCACGCATGCTCTTAATTTTTTCCCACCTGGATTACTGCAACTCTTTACTTATTGGTCTGCCTGCTAGCTATAACACTCCTTTCCAGTCGATTCCTCCAGAACAGTACTTTTGCCTACACTTTTAAAATTATTGTCATGGTTTCCCATAAATCAACATATTACATTCAAAATCCTCCTCATTTCCTTCAAGGCTCTCCAAAATTTCTCCCCACCTTATATTTCATCTTTGACATCCCTCCATATACCTGCACTTCCTCTACTCACCACACATGGTGAACGACTCTGGGCTCCTTTAACCACTATCGCTATATCATGACTGAAGGCTTTTTCCATTGCTGCTCCCTACTTCTTGAACTCCCTACCACCCAGCATTCACCAAGACTCGACCCGCAACAACTTCAGATCCAAGCTAAAAGAGCACCTGTTAAATGTAGCACTACCGTAATATGTAAACCTTATCTCATATGCACTATTAGAACTGTCAAAAATTGCACTTCATCCTCTAGCTGCTTGTATCTGTATGTCACCCATCCTATTCTTAGATTATAAGCTCTACAGGGCATGGGCCTCCTATCCTAATGTATGCTTTCCTCTTTTGATTGTCTATATAACGACTTATCTTTGTGTATTCTTTTTTCAAGTTTTACAGCAGAGCAATATGTTGTGTACCTCTCTGGCACTCAAAGGGTTAACAAAATTCTGACAAGGAGTACAGTTTATTTTAATGGATAAGAAGTCTTTTAATTTTTTTGTTGCTAATGATCCTTTAACCTGTTTCTAGAAGCCAATAAGCACAGACTGCTTTTAATTATATGTGATACTTCAGACATTTTGGTGCAGAATCTATACAGCAAATGAAACTCTAGATCACAAATCAATGATGTATGGCCTACTTGTGTGCACTGTCTTTGTTTACCTGATATCTTGGTATCAAACCACAGGATACAGACCTAGCTGTTTTGTGGTAAATTAACCCCTTAATGACCCATGACGGACCTGGGACGTCATGGGTCCCAACATGCGATAAGGACCCATAACGTGCCAGTACCGTTATGGGTTTCATGGCTCCCCACACGGCTGCACGCCGTTCATGGAGCCCTGTGTCAGATGAGAAGAAAAAAAATAAAATAAAATAAAATACTCCTTAAGGGGTTAATTACAGAACCGCCATGTCGGTCCTGGCAAGTCATAGGTTCTTAAGGGGTTATAGACAGAGGACTATATGCACAATAGGAAAATTATGAATTCTGGAGCAAACCAGCTGGTATATAGGGGACAAAAAATATTCAAACATTTCAAATGCTAAAGAAATCATTTGGAATTTTGCATATATTTAACCACTTAAGAACCAGAGGGTTGTGCAGCACTTTGCTTGCCAATGCAGTGTGCACCCCACTGGTCCTTAAAGAGATAGTAATGTCAGCATATGAATTTAGATCGGTTATGCATTATACTTTTTTAATAAGGAACGGTACCTTTGTCAATATCAATAAAGTTGTATTCTTCATGTAACTGTATTTTAAAGTTTTCCCCTGGTGTGAGGAACAACAGCAGGACTTCAGTTACCAGGAACAAGTGAGCCTGAATTATTTCTGTAAGGACCAGTGATGGTCCTGGAATGTCATGGAGTCCTTGGGTTCCCGCACGCCTGCATGCTGCTTTGGGACCCCTGAATCCGATATTAAAAATAAAAATGCTTGTGGTCCTTAACTGCCAGCTATGTGCTGCAAGGCCAGACATTAAGGGATTAATTAAGCAGGTGACCTGCATCTGCTATCAGGTAGACATGGAACTATTTCTTTCAGAGGTATGTATTTTCTTGGGCAAATAGAGAAGGAGCAAGCCCGCCACCGCCTGCATTAACTGAAGTGAGTGTAAAGTTGAGCAATTTTTCCTTTTGAGCACCAGAGGTGTGCAACACATTTGCTTTGCAATACATTGCTCATGCATCTGACATTCGTGTTTAGACCGAGTCTAATGTAGGATGATTTTTGACTCTTTGAGCACAAGAGAGGTGTGCCATGGGTTGCTCGCCATTCTGGGATAGAAAGGTTTGTATAGATATTAATAAAAGTATGTGTATGCTTTTTTAATCTGTTAAATCCATTTGATTGGAGGAAGGAGTTCTACGTTCCCTCTATCTAATCTTCTCCTTTGCGGACATATTGTTCCATTGTCCTGCATTTCAGAGCAGATATGGTCGGAGCAGCGTTCCTCCTGCTAGAGAGATTTTATGCTCTTGCAGAATATATAAGGTCAAATGGAGGGATGACTGTCTTCTCAATGTGCAGGCCAGCCACAAGTAGCCACACAGACTAGATCAAGGTTATTTATCTTCACTAGCTGAGACGCGTCCTGGACTTCAGTCCAAGAATGACCCTGTCCTTCATCAGGAATGCAATAGCTGATGGGTTTCCTCTTGCAAGTTCCTGATCAGTTCTCTCAACACTACAGCTGGATTATTCTTTGAAAAAAGCTCAAACACTTGTGTGGATGAAGCTGAGAACCGTGGAAATAAAAGGCACAAAATAATATTTATTTATACTCTGGTGTGGATTGTTTTTCAAAGGGGATGGGGGGGGGTTACTAAGTTTTTGGCTGCGAGAAGCATCTGAAATGCTTAAATATAAAAGGCCCTACATTTTAACCCTTTGAGTGCCAGAGAAGTATTCAGCGCATTGCATATGGCATTCAAGCAGTTAGTCAATTGGAGTAATTCTGGGGCAAACCAACTGAAATCATTGAGGACAAAGTAAAATTCCCATTGTTTTAAATTATATTTTTACTCCTTGAATGCTAAAAGTTCCATTTAAATCAGAAGCAATGTGGGGACATTTTGTGTGCCTCTTATAGTGCAGCTGGTTTATTCAAGAACTGTTCTGCTTTTATTTTGAAAATAAGGCCCACTCTCTGTTTGTATGCCTCTTCCTTCCTGTGTTTGTGGATATGCTGCCATTTATTCAGGATTTAGTCATCTGTTCTTGTGAACATTAGTCAACATGGTGAATATAGAGGTTTTTAACCCTCTGAGTGCCAGAGGGCTATTCACATTGTACAGTGCTGCAGAATTAGTTGGCACTATATAAATAAAAAATAATAATAATGCTTTGCAATACATTGTGTACCCCTCTGGCACACAAAGGGTTAAAATTGCATTTTGCATGACAAATACAGGATAATATTCTAAGGTACAGAACCCCAAAAAGGTGACCCATCAATTATTTAACCCATAATGACCAGAGGAGTATATGACATATTGTCAAGTAATGTGTTACACTCTTCTTTGGTCCTCAGTTAACGCTCTGAGTGCCAGAGGAGTACGCAACACACTGCGAAGCAATGTGTTGCGTACCCTCTGGAACTCAAAGGGTTAATACACAGGAAGCAGAGAATGGATGGGCTAAATTCGCAAACTTACCTTTTCAGGGTACTGTGTACCTGAGCAAGGAGTCTTGGCCCCAAACAATGTTATGTGTACTGTGATGTACAAGTTAACACACACTTTGCTTTGTCCATGCAGTTCCATCCTTCCTACAAGCTTTAAAATTGTTCATCAGCATTAAGCCTGGCTGTCTCTCACTATTTATGTAGGCAGCAATATGATACCCAGATTTTAATAAATATTGTCATGTCAGTGAAAAGAAGAAATTTTAGGAGAAAAAAAGTCTATATTTACTACTTCTGTGTTTCTCTTCTGGGTTGCATGGGGCCCTGGAGTTTTCTGAAGAAGTTTATGGGGTTTCCTGGAGAAAATGTAATTAATGGCAGATAATGAAGCTGGTAGACCTCCCATCAAACCATCAAGCCCACTTGTAAGGTAAAATGGTCCCTTACTCATTAGAGATCTCTCTTACATTCAAGGAGTTAAATACCCCATTAAAAATGTATGGTAATTTGGGGAAACTTTTGTCCCTTATTGTGTAGTTGGATTGATCCAGAATTGGATCACTTGTCTTTAATACATTATCCTGTCTAGAACAAGGCTGGACTGGCAGTCAGTGAATGGTGTTACTGTGACTATCTGTGGAGCATTGATGAGGTGGCAGTCAGTGTATGTGTGGTTCTGTAGAGCAAAGCTGGAGTGGCTGTCAGTGTGTATCTGGTAATGTGACTACTTATGGAGCACTGCTTGGGTGTAGCAGACAATATATGCTTGGGTCTGTGTTGAACAAGGCTGGGGTGCCAGACAGTGTATCTGGGATTCTATGACTAACAGTGGACTTATTACAGTGTTAGCCCTTTGGAAGCTAGGGAGGTCTACAACTTAGGCCAAAACCATGTGTTGGAGACCTTTGTAGCATTCAAGATGTTAATGTTTGATTATTAGGGTCCCACATGAATTTAATTTGAAACAAAATGGCTGCATAGCTGCAAGACGCTTGGGACCCATTGTGCTAAGCTATGCAAATAACCTTGTTGTTAATTATGTTGCTCTTTACTCCAAAACAGCAGACTGAAAATTAGAAACTGAATAAGATTCTTTATATATAGATAAGAACCAACTAGCTCATCTAGAGCTAGATTCTGTTGTAAGTGCTAATTTTATTACTGCTTTTATCTCCAGGTTTCCCCATAGATTTCAATAGGAAAATGTTTGATAAAACGAGTGTTAACGTTTATCTCCTGCAATAGAATCTAGCCCCTAGTCTGTCCATTTCTATTTAAAAATCTTAGAAGTGTATAATTTGTACAGGAATAATATACACATCCCAAGAAGTGTTCTATTGTTTTGGCTATCATTTCTTCCTCTGTCCGTCTATTCCGTGTATCACTCACCCTTTCCTTAAAGTAGTATTTTTTTTTTTTTCGTACATTCCCCCTTATTTTTCCACCTTTCAATTTTAGGGCAAGCCCCTTTGTTCCATTATTTCTTTATTCTGAAACATGAGGTTAAATTCCTTAAAGGGATAGTAATGTTTCATAATAAAGGCAGCTCTCATTAATCATCATAGTATTTGGACTTTGGAGAGTGTTATTTCAATTCTGTCAGAGTTGTAGTTCAAGAGTAATTCAGTGACAAAGTACCCCCCTCCTGCACCTTTTACTGATGTAACACTGTTCAGCCAGATCAGAAGGGAGGTGCCCAGGTAGACTGCAGAGAGGGACAATCTTCAATTAAGGAAAAAAAACTGAAAAACTTGTTAAGGGGGGCAGGGCCTTCATTGTTCTCATAGGAAGAACATTGTCCCCTTCTGTTATCTGTTTGGTCTATGGACTGCATTCCACATCTGAGAAGAGATGGCTTACACTAGGTAAAAGGGGCGGGAGGGGAAACTTTGCTTGTGAATATCTCTCAAACCATAAAGGTTTGAGAGATAAGACTTATATCGTTCTTCAGGTTTTTTTAATGCCTACAAAATAAAATAAAGATAAAACGAAGTATTACTATCCCTTTAAGGGGTTAAGACTGATACATTTAATAAGCTAACATTTTCAGGGCTGAGAACTAAAATTAGAGCTTCATTTGCATCATTTAATAAGACAGAGATAGCGCAACAGCACCTCTAATAGCAATCTTTTGGGCAATTAATGCCTAAAAAATAAAATAAAGATAACACAAAGTATTACTATCCCTTTAACCCATTAAGGACCAGCAGTCCTGGGACTGGTTTCCTTTTAAGGGCCAGATAGGGAAATTCAGTACACTGGCACAAGTGACTGATCACAGGTGCCTGCAACCCAAACGGGGGTCTGATAGTGACCACTCCAGTCTTGGAGCAGTCAATTTCAAATCTCAGCACTACTCACAGTGCTCCTGTGGGTGCACTGTGAGTAGCAGCAAGGTTTGAAATTGACCAGACGTGCCGGGACTGTCACCGGTCTTTTAGGCAAGGACAATGTCAATGGTCCTTAAGCGGTTAATATATTGAATAGTTTTAATCATATTGACTTATCTCCTTTGTATTATACATATTACAGGTGTGGAGTTTTTCCTCAAAAAGCATCTTTTGATTCAAAGGACTGTCTGAGAATGATGGGAGTTGAAAATGTCAACCTTCCATCTCAAGTATCACCTTTGAGAAAAAAAACTGTAGAAGGTTTTGTTTGCGATTGACAAAAATATCTAGACTGCTGTGTGGCCTTAAAAGTCTATTAAAAAATCATCCTGCCATGACATCCTACTTGACAGCATTTTAGGGGATTTGATCTACCTATTGACCGCTCAAGAACATAATAGGAGAATGGCTTCAGATGGCAAAATTTGCTTTCACAGTGGTGGTAATTATAATAAAAGATTCATAGGCCATCTGACAATCTAAACATGTGTGAAGGATGTAGTGCTTTTCAATCAAGGCAATAGCCTTGAAATTTGAGCAACAGTAATTCTCCAAACCCCCTGTCACCACCAGGTGTCTCATTGGTTAGATTACAGGGCATAATTCCTTTGTGTATTAAGTCTGACTAAGCAGGCATTAGTACTCTAATATTGTATAATCTCTAATGACATGTTTAACAGGCATTTATCAGACTACAGTGCAGCTCGTATCTGTCATTTTTCCCCAGCTTTAAACTGTATCATAGTTTGACCTAACATGTGCAGTGATCATGGCAATATTTATGCTTTTTATAACCCCTTTGTGGAACTGCAAAATCATAACCTCATTAGTGTTTTATCTGTTTTCTGTTCACTTATCCGATTTTTCCTGGTTTTAACATTTTTCATTTCCTTGCTATTTTTTTCTCGTCCACATTCATTTTCTTAGAAATGCAGCTCATTAAAATGCAGCAGTATCTGTCTCGTCTTTTAAGAATCGATAAAAGCACATAAACTACATTGTTCCCTTTTAACAATTATGTTGGAACCATTGGCATAATTTGTTGAACTTTGAGAAAGATGACACCCTTTTAAAGAATTGTCAGTGTAATGCATAATTGCAGGAAATTTGTAATTTCTTATTTTCAGTGTGTTTATCTGTGTTTCAAATGTAGAAATATGCAGTGATTCTATTCCCTTGATATTTACCCACAAGGGTGAAATGCTGTAATAAAAGTTCTCCCAGTGGTTTAATCTGTGCAGGCTTGTTATTGCTATGTAACAGATGTCTCTTCCACTTGCAAATATGGGTAATTCATATATCTTCCTGTTTAGATGATCCTGTTAGCAAATATCACCATATTGGAAATCTTGGTACGTCTCGCACAACAGAAACACAATGTTGCCATGGTCACAATCCCATCATTTGTTCTTGAAGTGAGAGTCCTCTCTTCATTTCTTATCCCATGGTTAATTTCTTATTGATACTTAATAAGGCAAGTGACATTATGCACATTTCAAGTTGGTCAAAATCTATTGACCTTTAAAGTGGCACTCTCAATATGCCACTCCAAGGGTGGCCAAGTCAGCACTGTTGCAGCTGAATTTCCACTCACAGATCACGTCTTTGGCATTCGAGCACATAAGATTCATTTTGCTTGGATGTGATTCTCTGAGGTCTGCATTCTGCTAGGCAGAAGTGACTGAGAGATCCACACTTGAAAACAGCTCCAAAAATGTAGTGTGTGAAAAAGGTGCTATTTGCAATGTTTTTTTTTCCTTCTACAGATTGTCTTTTAGACCATTTAATGTGCAAGCACATTCTGGGCTCATGCAGAAAGCAAAAGATTAGCAATTCTGGAGCAAACTAACAATGCCATAGGGAAAAAATACAAATGTATGAAAGTATCTTTGATTTAAATTAATGTTTTAACTTTTAACTGCTAGTGGACTACAGTGCATTGCATAGCAATACTTTGGAGACCTCTTTAGCATTGAAGGAATTAAAAGCTCCATTTGAATAATTGGAGACTTGTATCTCTCTCCCTTATGGTGCAGTTATTTTGCTCTGAAATTGTCTTTTCTTTGTGCGTGAGGCTCACTGTCTTTTATTTAAGCCTTTGAGTGCATGAGGGTAATGCATTGTATTGCATACCTTCTGCCACAGAAAGAGTTACATATCTTAATTAGATTACAGGTAGGAGTTCAGAGTGCAGATTAGTATCTGTTTGTATTAACCCTTTGAGTGTCAGAGGGGTACGGAACGCATTGCCTTTGGCACTCGAGCGGTTAAAGGGATAGTAATGTTTCACAATAAAAGCAGATCCAATTAATCATTGTAGTATTTGGGCTGTGGAGAGTGTTGTTTCAATACTGTCAAAGTTGTAGTTCAAGAGTAATAGAAGGGGTCAAATACTTATTTCACTCAGTAAAATGCAAATCAATTTATAACTTTTTTAAAATGCATTTTCAGGATTTTTTTGTTGTTGTTCTGTCTATCACTGTTCAAATCAACCTACCATTAAAATTATGGACTGATCATTTCTTTGTCAGTGGGCAAACGTACAACATCAGCAGGGGATCAAATATTTTTTTTTCCTCACTGTATTAGCTCTTTGAGTGCCAGAAAAGCAATGTATTGCATACCCCATTGGCACTCAAAGGGTAAAGTGTTTGTCAGACACCAGACATTATTTTCTCATCATGGTGGAGCAATGGTCCACCTTTACTAACCCTTAAAATTCAGTTTTGTAAATACCATAACCACAGCATAAAATTATCTTACTTTCTAAAAAATGAGTAAGATATTTTACATGCATAACATCCTATAATATAAAAGGCCAGAATGTTTGTCCGATGCAGTCATGCGCAGTAGAGACTGCCTGAATGCTCTACTGCGCATGACTGTATCACGTGTGCCTCCAGTGAGGTGGCAGCTGTACGCAGAGCAGAACATCACAACTTTGGCCCATGTACACAGGCTTTTACACTAGTTGCATAATAAAGTTATTGAGAAACCTGGCGAGAATAGGGGACAGTAAGTGTAAAAATCTACTTTTCACTTGTAGATTATCCATTCATGCTTTGCTTCTATTAGAAGTTGCCACTGCCTGTAAAGGTATAATACACCCAGCTAGAATTTGGTAATATATGGGAAAATGGGTCTTATTAGGAACATAATCCCCCTTAGTGAATATTTAAAATGAAATGAAGAATTCAACCCTTTTTGGTACATAAGGACATTTCCACAGTAGTAACTGCGGGTCTTTGTATGTTTTCCAGAGTCCTACAGATGAGGTGGAGTTGCATACATGCTAATGCTTTACTGGTCTTTTCCACAAATTATTGACATTGAGAACTATTACATTTTGTTTTTCTTCAGTTTGATAACAATTGCTACCAAATCATTTTTCCAGCAACGGATTTCTCTTCTGGATTTCAATATTTTATAAGTAACGTACTTATTTTCACATCCAGTGATCATAACCATAATTTTATTTTTGTTGAGTATCATCTGTCACTTCTCAGCTACTTTGTATTCTACCAATAAACATGCAATTCAGAGACATAGATGTAAGTTTAGCTAAAAATATGCTTTTTTTTGCTAATGAAACATTTTGTGCTAACTTTGGAATCTGTGTGTTGCACGCTCAAGGGAACACACGTGTCTACATCCAGTAGTTCCTATTTCTTTCATCACTTGTGAATCAGTGTTCTGTTCTCACATGATCAGCAGTCTATAGTGTTAAAAATTTTCTGGAAAACACTTTTTTGTTTTCTGCACGTAAAGTGACCTTTTGACAGATTTAAATGTACTTTTAAAGGGGAGTATTCATATGAGAAAAAGTTTTGTCCATGGGCTTAAATTAGCCCTGGTATTTTTTTAATTTTACCTACCTAGTATCCAGAGGCGTAACTAGAAGCCACCGGGCCCTGGTGTAAGAATTGCCATGGGCCCCCCCCAACCACATTGGCCCCCTCATCCACACTGCCCCTTCCACAATGCCCCCTTCATCTCCACAATACCCCCTTCATCTCCACAATGCCCCCTTCATCTCCACAATACCCCCTTCATCTCCACAATGCCCCCTTCATCTCCACATTGCCCCTTCCACAATGCCCCCTTCATCTCCACAATACCCCCATCTTCATATTGCCCTTCATCTCCACATTGCCCCTACCTCCAGTCCCTGGTGGTCTAGTGGAGTGTCTTTACAGATCTGTGCCTCCTTTGGCACATATCTCTGTAACCGGAGCTCCCGCGCGCCGCTTTTAGTAGTGCAGAGGCTGGGAGATGATGTCATCTCCCAGCGCTCTGTATTACTAGAGCGGCACGCCGAGTGGGAGATCAGCTGAGGACTGCTGCGGGCGAGGGGGTCGCAGGGGGCGGCAGGGCCCCTTGAGTGACGGGCCCGGTCGCAGGTGCGACCGCTGCAACCCCTATTGTTACGCCACTGCTAGTATTTAAGCTACGGAGACCTGAAATGTGCCACTCCCACGTTCTGTGGCACACTGTATTTGCGGCACAGTGGAGAAGAACTTCCCACCCCCCTCCCAGCTGCCTCAGGGAGCGCGTTCACTCTTCCCTTCGTAGTTGTATTTAAGTGGGATATCGTTACAGCAAGCTCTGTTTACCATGCTACTGAGCTTGCAAGGCTAATGTAGTTGGGCTCATTTAAAGGGATAGAATTGCTTGAAAATAATTTTATTTTATATTGCAGCCCTTAAAAAACATTAATACCTTTATGGTTTGGGAGATATTAGCAATTAAATTTAATAATAATAAAAGTAAAGTTCCCTTTTCCTGGCTGTTTTAGCCAAGTCTGTCATCTAGTGGACAGATTTGGAATCCGACCGAGTGCCGACCGAGATCACGATCTTTAAAAAGATCTGTGTGCAAGCACACTTTGTAGACCATTCCAATGAAGAAATTATTTTTAAAGATCGTGATCTCGGCACTGCTGAAATGCCACAGCCAGTCTGGGGACCGGATTCCAAATCTGAAGGCTTGAGCAGTGACGTCACTCCAGGGGAAACTTTACTTGCTAATATCTCCCAAACCTTTATGGCTTCTATCATTTTTAATGTTTTTTTAAGGGCTACAATATAAAATACAATTATTTTCAAGCAATACTATCCCTTTAAGCTCATGGGCAAAACTTATTCTCGTATGAATATTCCCCTTTAAAACACTGTTTCTTTTCCTTCAAGCAGTAGTGGTAGAGTATGTAGCACTTAGTGCCAAGCTGGTCATGCTGCACTGATAGTAAGATGTGAGGAAGACCCAATGTCTTTCCATCCCTGACATTTTATCTTGAATCTTCTTTGCACTTCCTGTTTTTCTCTCCTCAGTCCAGACAGCCACTGCTGTTTTGTGTGTGTGTGTGTGTGTGTGTGTGTGTGTGTGTGTGTGTGTGTGTGTGTGTGTGTGTGTGTGTGTGTGTGTGTGTGTGTGTGTGTGTATCTTTACAAGAAAATCTGTTTGCATGTTTTCAGTATCATTTGGCTGTGATTAAAATGTTATTAGAAATTCCTGTAACTTCACTTAATCCCTTCGATGCTAGAGATGTCTCCGTCATATTAATTCTCAATAAAAAACTGGAGAAGTCCCTAGCATCCAAGCAGTGTTCCCTCTAAGGTGAGGAAAAAGTGACCAATGCAGTGGTGAAAGAGTTAAGCGTAATTAAAACTGGATGTTGGATGGAGCATTTGTTATTCCAGTGCAGCCCTGTAAGAACTATCCTCTTTAACATTCTCTTCAACTCTTTCAGCACTGGGCTGCTTACCTGTGTTCACCTTATAGGGAACACTGTGTCCAAAGGGTTAAACTGAGAACAGTTAGTTAAACAGAGTAATTCCACATGACTTTAAATAAGTCAGTTTTCCACACAGAACCTGCCATACTTAACCCCGAGAGTGCCAAGCACTTACAGGGTACGAGAGTGGACAGCTGTAACTGCTGTGCAAAGCTTGTACTTTGTACAGCTAAAATGCGGTCACTGCATAAGCTGGTATAACCAGCTTGCAGTGGCCACATTTTAGCTAAAATGCTGCCTGGCACCCTTGGGAGGGCATGAGGATAAGTCCTCATGCCCCCCCAGTTATTGATCTCCCAGTTGACCACATTGGGAGATCAATATACATATTTCCTCTCTCTCCTACCCAATCTTCCGGGAAGGAGTGGGCGGGACAGGGGGAAGCCTTCTAATGTTATTGGTGGCCTAGTCACCAGTGACCTTAGGTGACTTCCCCCATCACGTTCACTCCTACTGGTGGCAGGAGAGAAGGGCAGGAGAGCTTTTGCTCTCCTGCAGTCGCCATAGTGATCTCCCAGCACAATCGGCTGGGAGATCAATAACTGGGGGGACCCACGACGTCTGAATGTAAATATAAAAAAAAGAAGAAAATTTAACCCTATGAGTGCCGCGGGGACGTCCAGTGCATTGCTTTGCAATGCTCTGGAGACCCCTTTGACACTCACAAGGTCAAGTGTTTTGGGGCAATTTTTTTTAAATAAGACCTTATTGTGGGGGACGGGGGTCAGGAGAGGTCTTGATGCCCCCCAGTGAGGTCTATAGCAAAAAAAAAAAAAAAAAAAAAAGAGAGAGAAAAATCAACCGTGTGTGTGCGCCACGGGGGGGTCCAATGCACACTCCTACTCCTGTGACACACACAGGACTTGGGTTTGTATTCAAAGCTTGTTGGGGGCCCTGATGTCCCCCAACAAGCTATGAATAAAAATAGTAAAATAAATAAATAACCCTCTGTGTGCCACAGGGGGTCCAATGCATTGCAAAGCAAAGGACAATCCATGCGTGCACCACAGCGGGGTGTATAATACAGTGCTTTGCAATGCATTGGACCCCCCCCCGTGGCACACACATTTATTCATTTTTTATTCTGCCCTTGTTGGGGGGCCATTATGAGTAGACCCGATGCCCCCCAACAAGGTATGAATAAAAAATAATAAAAGAAAAAAATTAACCCACTGTGTGTCGGTGCTTTGAAATGCATTGTACACCCCTGTGGCAGACAAAGGATTTTTCTTTTTTTTTCCCCCATTATTTTTTATTCAGATCTCATTGTGGGGCATCAGTTCTGATGTCCCCCTCCAATGAGGTCCACACCAAAATATATTTTTGGGGAAAAAAAATACCAAAAAACCTGCATGTGTCACAGGTGGGTCCAACACAAGTGTTTTGCAATGTACTGGACCCCCTGTGGCACACACACATTCCCCCCCCCCATTATTTTTTTTTTTCAGACATCATTGGGGGGCATGAGAAGTGGTACTGATGCCTCCCCAATGAGGTATGAATAAAAAAATAATAGCAAAAAAAATAAATAAATAACTCTGTGTGTGTAACAGGGTGTCCAGTGCATTGCAAAACATTGGACACCCCTGTGACATGCACACAAAATGCCTCCAATCGCCCCCAGTACCCTACCCACCAGCCTAGTTCCATAGCCCACTGGCAGTCCCATCCCCCCAATTTGAACCCCCAGCCTGATTCCACTGCCTACTGGTAGACCCAAGTGCCAGTACGCACCGGATTCAGGCTGGGAATCAAACAGTGTATGTGGGGGACTTACAGTGCACACTGGTAACCACAAATCCCCCATATGCAATTACCTTCCCACCACCGCCACACTTGCTCACTGCCATCTGGTAGACCCACATACATAGCCTGACCCCTCGTCCCTCCCCCAACCGGGTTTCACTGGCAGTCACAAGTCCTCACGTACACTGACCACTGGTAGCAATAGAATCACACATACACTGTTTGCTTCCCCATCCTTGTTCCACTGGTAGCCACGCTTTTGGCACCCAATATGGTATGTCAACCCATAGCATTGGGGTACCATGTTTTGTAGGCTGGCAGGAGGTCCTCCTAGGAAATCCCATGGTGTTGAACCATTTCTGTATCTTTGAAGTGATTTGTAAGAAAAAGAATTTTTTTTATTTCTGTAGCGCCACATTCTGGAAATAGTTGTGCACTCTGACTTAGGGGTAGAAAGGCAAGTAACCCCTCATTAGATGAGGTAGGTTGTCTTCTTTCCAAAATGGCATGGTTTCTCCCTTTCCTCACTTTTGTAGTTGACATAACCATTTTTGTATAGACAAGTCTTATTTGAGAAAATATTAGAAAAATCAGAGGTTGTGGTAGGTGTCGTTTTGCACTTCTAGCACCCCCTACAGTATGTCATCTCCAATGGGGTGCTGTTCTTCTCCTAAGAGCACTAGCTAACAAATACAGTTGGAAATCCCATAGTTTTCACAGATTTCACTACATATGAAGGGACAGAAATGTAAGAAAATGCAATTTTTTTTCCTATATTGCCTACTTCTGGAAACATTTATGAACACCAGGCTTGGGGTAAGAAGGCAAGTGACCCCTCATTTGACTCCAAAGAGCTCTAGCTAATGTATGCAGTTGAAAATGTCATGGTTTTCACAGATTTCCATATATTTGAAAGCTCAGAAATGTAAGAAAATGCCTTTTATTTCTTAAGCGCCACCTTCTGGAAGCATTTGTGCACACCAGCCTTTGGGTAAAAAGGCAAGTGACCCTTCATTAGATGCAGTAGGTTGTTTTCTTTCCAAAATGGCATTGTTTCTCTACCTTTCCTGCATATCTATTATGGTTATAACCATTTTAGTGCAGGCAGATAATTTTAAAAACAAAAGTGTCAGGTTTACGTACGTGTTCCTAGCACCAACATATTGTATGTCACACAAATGGGCTACCATTTTTCTCATGTTGCTAGCAGGTACTGAATACAGCAGGAAATGTTATGGTTTTCAAAGATTTTAGTATCTTTGAAGTGGTGGAAATGTAAAAAAACATGTATTTATTCCTATAGAGTCAACTTTTTGAAATATTTGTGCACTTCAGCCCATGGATAGAAAGGCAAGTGATCTCTCATCTGATGCAGGAGAATGTCTACTTTCCAAAATGGTATACCTTTTATACCTTTCCTTTATGTCTCTAACAGTTATGAACATTTTAGTACAAGCAGCCATTTTCAAGGGAGTAAACAGGTAGGTGTAGTTATGTGCTTCTGGAACCCCCTAAGGTAGGTCGACTCATTGCAGTGTGGTGTCATTTGTCTCCTAAGAGCACTAGCTAATGAATACAGTTGAAAATCCCATGGTTGTCACAGATTTCAGTACATTCGAAGGCGTAGAAATGTAAGAAAATGCCTTTTTTTTCATTAGCTCCACCTTCTAGAGGCATTTGTACACACCCGGCTTGGAGTAAGAAGGAAAGTCATTAGATGCGGCGGGTTGTCTTCTTTCCAAAATGGCATGGTTTGTGTACCTTTTCTTCACTTCTCTAGTTGTTATAACCATTTTTGTATAGACAAGTAATGTTTGAGAAAATGTTAGAAAAATTAGAGGTTGTAGTAGGTGTTGTTTTGCACTTCTAGCGCCCCCTGAGGTAGTTAAACTCATACCAATGGGGTGTCATTTTTCTCCTAAGAGCACTAGCTAATGAATACAGCTGGAAATTCCATGGTTTTCACAGGTTTCAATACATTTGAAGGGGCAGAAATGTAAGACAATGCCTTTTTTTTTCATTAGGGCCAACTTCTGGAGGCATTTGTGCACACCAGGTTTGGGGTAAGAAGGCAAGTCACCCCTCATTAGATGCAGCAGGTTGTCTCCTTTCCAGAAATATGTAGTTTTATATCATTATTCCATGATTTTAGGGTAGATTTACCACAAAAACACTAGAACATGCATATTAGCTCATAAAGTTGAAAATGTAATTTTGCGCTGCTGGTGATTAGGGCTCCACGCTAGCCATGGACGTAGGTAAAACTAGACAAATTTGGTATTTTTTTACTCTGGGACTCAGGGCTTTTTCAAATAATTGAAACTTTTCCAATGTAAATGTTTTTGATATATATAGTATGTGATTTTCGCAAAATGAGTAAATTTTCACCTTTTTTTGTCATTATGATATCATAGCTTTTTGCACAATGCAAAATTCTCTTCATGTAAGGTACAACGAGAAAGCTCAATTTGTTCTGAAAAAAACAATATATAGTTTTCCATATGTAACTAAAATTCCCAGAGTAAATCAAGCCTAAACAGAAGGATAGAAGAATTGCTGAAAATGTGTCTGGCCTACAGGGTACAGGAAATGGCCCAAGCCTCTGGCACTGAAGGGGTTAAAGCCTTGTTCTTTAGGTGCTGGTTAAAAGCATTCCATGGAAGGTTTATAGAAGTTGGTTTGAGGCAAAAACACAAGTTACTTCATTACCAAAACATAGATTTATACACTTGTAAAATCCAAAGAGCAACGAGGAAAGGACCAATAAGGTGATGTCTGCCTAAGAAACTCCTACAGTTAGACATTTCTGTGCGTTCTTTCCACCTGTGTTAAAGTAATAGTACCTCTTTATTTTGAATTTACATAATCTGCAAGTGCACAATGTGCAAAGTCAAATTGCCTGTCCTTATTTTAATCTTCCCTGGATGGTAATAATAATCTTCCAGAACAGCGGGTTCTGAGGATTAGTATAATAAACACAGCAGGGGTGCCATAGAAATTTTTCTAAGTGGGGAGGTAAAGCCATAATATGACCCCCAGGCCAGCCCATCCAGCCCATTTGTTTATATGGATGGGTACTTGTAGGGGTGGCAAGTGCCCCCCTTGCCCCCCCTCCAGATGCCCATGAAACACAGAGCTCGATTCAATTAGGGGTGCTAAAAATTGGGTTTTGCATTTATTACATCAGTCCAAAGTGTTTTTTTGGTTTAGTAAGCTATTAACTGGAAAAGCAGATTTCAGATGGCTAATGAACTCAATTAGTGTTACAACCTGTTCTAAAAAAAGCTATTTATTTCCTACAGTTACTCTTACAAGATAGTTTTGAATGGACTAAAACAAAACAGCGACGCAAATGATCTCTTCTAAGTGTAGTAATTCATACTTGTATAATACTTCAACAACACATACTTCAGAGGCTATATCCTGCCTCTAGGTAGTCTGGCTTTCACTGGCTTTTGCCAAAGTACAGTGTGTTTATGATCTTCAGTCTGGTGGATCCCTCTAATCTTGCAAATACTCAGCACTCTTGTATGGTAAAAGCCAGCTAACTCAGGGGATTGACATCCCCAGTGTTAAACACAGGCTATACCTTTTTCTTATTGTCACCCTTTCATGGGTCAGACATGGATGTCCACGAATGCCAGTGACTCCATGTATAATAATAGTATTAGTAGTAAAAGGTAGACTACCAAAACGTAATAAATGTATTTAAAAATCCTTATGCAAGGACTAAAAATAGTTGAAACGTCCTCTTAAAATAAATGAACACACAAAAACAAATATTGATACAATGGCTAGATGCATTTCGTGACATGTCTCTTTCTCAACAACCAACATGGACTAAACTTCTTTGAGAGCTTGCAGATTTCTATTATAGGCTCGTTCCTAGTTGAACATCTCTGACTTCCACTTTACATATGCATATAATCCTTGGGATTGGTCAACCCAAGGATAATAGGGGAATTCAGCAGTGGACCCCTTGCTCACAGTGTCTAGAGAGATCAGATACACCTCACTGATGAGGCCCAACAAGGCCAAAATTAATTTTTGGAGTTGCCTGCTTCTCTAGTTCAGAGAGGAATTGCCTGGCACTTCGTACTTTAGCATATTTCCTCCATGCAAAAGGCACTATTGGACTAAAAGAGACTGCACCCTGTGTAGGACACCACTCTTAGAGAGCCTGCAAATTTATATTGCAGGCTTGTTCCTAGTTGAGCATCTCTGACTCCCACTTTACTAAACTCCCGTGCAAGTGAGATCTGCAAACTTGACATCTCAGGCTTCTGACATTGCAGGGGAAAGTGACTTTTGACCACTAGACAAATCCACTTTAAAGGGATAATAATGTTTCCTAATAAAAGCAGCTCTAATTAATCATCATAGTATTTGGACTTTGGAGAGTGTTATTTGAATTCTGTCAGGGTTGTAGTTCCAGAGTAATTCAATGACAAAGTGTCCCCCTCCCACCCCTTTCACTGTTCAGCTACAGCAGAAGGGAGGTGCCCAGGTAGACTGCAGAGAGGGACAATCTTCAATTAAGATAAGGGAAAAACCTGAAAAGCTTGTCAAGGGGGGCAGGGATTTCATTGTTTTCATAGGAATAAGAGTGTCCCCTTCTGTTATCTGTCTGGTCTATAGACTGCATTCCACATCTGAGAAGAGATTGCTTACACTAGGTAAAAGGGGTGGGAGGGGGAAACTTTGCTTGTGAATATCTCATAAACCATAAAGGATTGAGAGATAAGACTTATATCGTTCTTCATGTTTTTTCAATGCCTATAAAATAAAGTTAAAACAAAGTATTACTATCCCTTTAAAACAAATCTGCCCATTCAATTAATATGAGAGCTATAGCTCATAATAATTGGCATACAGATAGTGCCCCCACCTCTCCCATGCATCTGACCACCTATGTAGGTAATGGATTCCAGTAGGCTGTGAAATGCATTGGCTTGATATGAAACGCATTGCACAATCCAGAGACTGGAATGAAGGAGTTAAAGTCTAGCATGGTATAGGTTATTTTTTTCTCACTTAAGGAACTGATGTATGTGAAGTTCTCTAAGCTGCACTCCAATATGAATTTTAAAAAATAAATATTAATCCACTGTACATCTTAATTTGTTGACTTGGGAAAAAGATTGTATTTCTGCAGATCAAAAACATTAGTGACACAGAAAATTATATACAATGTAACTTCTTGGATGCTATGGATGCCTCCAATAATTTTCAAATCAATGCATTGAGGAAATTTATAGAATCCTAGGGGTTAAATGAATCCTAATTTTTTTAGAAGTATGCTTTCCTTTAAAGTTCTGCAATTAAACAGCTCAGTGCCCTTTGAGAGCCGCATGTAGACTTCGGCCTCTGTTCTCCTGATTACAGCTGCATAAATTAACTAATGACATTATCACCAAATGGCACCGACTTTTATGTGATACCTTTTAAGATGTAGTTATTCAGAAAGTGACAACTAGACCTTATAAATAATGAAGTGAGGCAATATGACCTGGAAGTCATAAAGCAGACACACATATCCTCAGTGCTGTAATTTGCACAGATAGTCTATAATCACCGAAGACTTTCTTCAAGTATTACCTAACTGAAGATCTGCTCATCACAAGGCATAAATTGGCTTGTGGCTGACATTTTTTTGTGCGCTCTTTTCTGGCACAATGTAAAATGTTTAATAGTTCTCTCTGTGCAGTTCTCCATTTCCTTAGCTCAATACTTAGGAGAAAAGTGTCATTTTAAAATGATCACTCCAGAAATCACAATGGTTGGTTATAGAAATCAAGAAATTGATAGCAAGTAAATGAAATGTTTCATTTGTCGTTATTTTTCTACCTGCTTTAGAGCATTTATAAGAATTTTTAAAATTCATCATAATCCTTTAAGGACCAGAGAGGTAATGAAGTGCATTACTCAGTCTGTCAGGTGAAGAGGGCCAGACACTGAGCACTCAACACCAGAACAGTGTTCTGTGCTCACTTGCTGAATCCCCCCTTCTGACTTAGAGAGCATACGCTCCCATCCAGGCATGCAGCAGTGCACGGCTCCAAAGCTGAACAAATTCACTGGGGGCTGTTTTTTTGGCAGCACAGGTGATCCGTCCCCAAATGTCAGGAGCAGTGTGTGTTGATGATTTCGATTAAACTTGTTATTGCAAGGTTCTAAAATAATGTTTACCACCTTGAGCACCAGTACACACCACAATAATGAAACCATTTCTCTCCCACAATCCAGCTTGCCCATTCCAGCCCTTATATGGTCCCTTTTGCCAAACCCCCCCCCCCTGCACTACAGGGGATGTAGGGGTCTCCACTATGACCCTAATTTGAATCCTTTTCATGTATTGCCTGACATCTATGAGATCCTCTTGCTGTTTATTATATGGCTGGAATATCTCCGGACTAAGCCTGTATTCTAGCTATGTGCAGAGCTGTCAATCCATCCATGACTATATCAAACTGAAGGTCTTCTCAGAAGTATTGCCAATTTGACTTTATTTATTGTGCCCTAGCAGAATAAATGAAGTCAAAATAAAGAGTTACTAGTACTTTACGTTCTAATGGAATAGATAGAAGCTTTTCTGAAGATTAAATAAATGTACGCCTATTAAATAGAGGAATGAATCAGACTAGATGGACTGGCTGATTTTTATCTGCCATCTGATGTCTATATTTTTATACACTATGTGAATCAAATAAGTTTAGCCTTTGGTTATAAATATTGGCTAATGCAAGACACATTGGGTGAATATGTCCTACTATCCTGAGTCATCTGTTGTATGCATGGAAGGGCTTGTTTTCTATTTCTACCCTACATGTCTCTTCCTCTGAATTTAATACTGTGGATGTTTCTCTTCTTGTTCAGGTTCCTCACTCTGGTTATTTTTAAAGAAGCTGTTTCCCAGTGTTCCTTCCATCTTCCAAACTACTCTTTCTCTGTATCTTGTGGCAATATCTTCTTTTTTCTGTATTTCTCTTTGGGGGATACACCAGGATTCTGGTCTTGCCTTTACCTTTCTTCTCTACCTATACACTATTTCTTTGATAGAGCCCATTAATTAATTTATCTTCAAGTATGATTTGTGTAGTAAATTATGTGCCATTACATAAACTATATTTGACCATCCCTTCTCCTTCTCTAGTCACACTTTTGCTAAACGTTTTTTTTTTTTGTTTGCTTGTTTTTTTAACCTCCTATACAATATTGCTATACTTTGCCTGGTCCTATTCTAGACTACTCCTAAACCACTCACACATGTCTATTCTATCCTAGACTTAATACTATCTGTTGTTTCTGTTTCCCGCCTAATCTCAGTTGATGGAACCCTCACTCTCCCTCACGAATCTAAACTAGCTCATTCTCTGCTTTTGCGAGACCTTCTAGAGAAGCATTTGAGGATTCCTGTTGGCTGCCACAGTGTCACACTCACATGTACAGCCAAGAGGAATAAAACTGCCATCTTCAGCTTGTAGGAGGCAAAACAAGAAACTTTTGGAAGACCCCATACCCTGTTATTTTACATCCCTTTTTAGTAATAAAAGGTATGACTAATATCAATCACACTTTGTAATAAGAGTGTATTAAAAATGAAGCATATCTTTTATCTGTCTCTTTGATGGAAAGTCTCCCCTAGTAATGTGTCCATTGGACATAAATTATTTAGATTTATATCCTTATTTATTATAAATATATTGTAATGAATATGTGTACAGAATCAATATGCTATCTGAAAAAATATTGGTTAGTTCTTAAGGGGCATAGTTGGGATTTATCTCTGTGCTTGCCTCGTTATGGCTCCTATATTATTTTGTATACTGTTAAGGAGTGGTTGCAACCAAAATGGTGCAGATATATGCATTATCAGGTTCAATGGGAAACATATATTAATAGATTTACAACTGTATGAACACCTACCTAGGTAAGACATGTTAAACAAATTAAAACCAATTGATTCCTAGGGAATATTTCCCCTTTAAAGGGATAGTAATACTTCGTTTTAACTTTATTTTATTTTGTAGGCATTAAGAAAACATGAAGAATGATATAAGTCTTATATCGCAAACATTTATGGTTTATGAGATATTCACAAGCAAAGTTTCCCCTCCCGCCCCTTTTACCTAGTGTAAACAATCTCTTCTCAGATGTGGAATCCAGTCCATAGACCAGACAGATAACAGCAGGAGACACTCTTATTCCTATGAAAACAATGAAAGTCCTGCTCCCCCTTGACAAGCTTTTCAGGTTTTTCCATTATCTTAATTGAAGATTGTCCCTCTCTGCAATCTACCTGGGCACCTTCCTTCTGCTTTGGCTGAGCAGTAAAAGGGGCGGGAGGGGGACACTTTGCCTGTGAATATCTCTTAAACCATGGGTTGAGAGATAAGACTTATATCATTCTTCGTGTTTTTTTAATGCCTACAAAATAAAATAAAGTTAAAATGAAGTATTACTATCCCTTTAAATGAATGTGCTTTGCTTGTTTCATTAATTTCTGATTGTATGAGCACTGTTTTGTTTTTTACAATACAAACAGTTTGTTACATTGTTATTTTTTTTAAACCTAAATGAGGCCAAACATGTTTTAATAAAAATTATTTATAAACTAATAACCAAATTTACAGGATCAGTGTAAAACACTGCAGATTGGATTGGATAAATAATTTGACTGTCTTCATTTTTATTTTGGCTAACAACTAATGTGCACTCTATATAGTAGAGTTGGGTAACAGATGGTTCATTGGCTATCGATAAACTTCATCTCCAAACATCTTCAACCAGCCAGTGTTCTAGTCTGTTAACCCCAGGGCTGGATTTACATCACAGACCCCCCTATATAAGGAACTTTAGGTGCCCTTAGCTCCACCCATGACCCAACCCCAAACCAACACCTAACCCCAGCCCCATCCACAATTTCTTGGCACAAAACATACCACTGTCTGATGAAAAACAAAAATAAAAAAAAACTTTAAACTCTTGACTGCTAGATAGAACTCCAATGTTGCGGAGCAATGTGTTGACGATCTCACTAGCATCCAAGGGGTTAAATAAGAGCCTGAAAAGGGATATAAAACTGGTGTAGGGTCATTAAGATTGCTCTGACCACACCCCCAATTCAGAATGCTGGTGTGGCCAGAACACCTGAGACACCCCTCATAATTCAGAGGTCTAGGCAGCTGCCTACTCTGGCTATTGGGAAATCCAGCCCTGATTAACCCTTGGTGTGCATTGTTGTACTGTTTTACCCACTTGGATTCTAGATGTGCCACCAAAGCATTATAAAGCAATATGTTGGTGACGTCTCTAGCATCCAACTGTTTCACAGCTGAAGAGACGCAGGTAACCCTTTCCTGTTGTGTGGAATTCCAAGCCTAAACTGAACAAGCTCTGTCCCAATTATAAAAATATATGGAAATGCTGGACTGCTTATCATTTGGCAAGACAACTATGGTATAAGACGTTTAATTATATTCCATAGCATTGATATTAATTTGCTTATTTAATTAAAATAAATAGATTTATTAAATGCTTATGCAGCGTAACCCCAAGAAATGCTTTGAGGCAGCATCTGAAGTTTTTCGGTTATAACAATTTAGGGATGCTTTTCCTGGGAGTTAATGAAGCAGGTGTAACAAGAGGAACTGGGGGGAGATTCACTAGGTGGTGATAAAGTGGAGATGACTTCTCTACTTTTCTCTTATGGGTATTGACATCACTAGTGATCCATACTACTGTGAAGCACAAAGCCAGCAGATTTAAAATTTAATTTCTGCAGCAAAATAACTTATATATTCTACACAATCATATTAATATTCGGGAATTAACATACAGGAAACCTGTTCAAAGTTTAATGTCAAACAAACAGAATATAGGGATGAATCTCAAATCTAAAACCAGATACAAAACCAGGAACACATCCCAAGTGTTCCTCTTTAGGAGGGACAGTCCCTCTATGAGACCCAAATCCCTCTGTCCCTCTTTCCTACCCTGTTATCCCTCTTTTAGGAGATCAGACTTTGTGGTGTGTTTATTAAGTGTATAATGTTGATCTACAGCAATAAAACTCACAATATTTAAACATCAGTATATATGTTTATACATTAGTCTGTGTAAATAAAGTACTTTGGTCCTGTTATAAGTAATTTATTAGGTTAAACAAAGAGGTGTCAGTAGGTCATGAAATAGTGTAAAAATTATCTGTAATGCCCCCCCCCCCCAAACACACACACACACCACCTAAAACAAAGGCGTCACTCTTTGGCCATATGAAATGTTGGGAAGTATGACAGGAAACAAAACCAAGACCTCCCCGCAATTTAGAAGGGGAGGCATGTCTAAGTGGGGGTAGGTAAGTAAAGGTGTAGGGGGGGGTAGGCAGGAAATGAAGAGGGGGGCCCAGAAGTATTTATATAGGGCTAGGGATTGTGGGTACTTCCTCTTTGAAGGAAGTAAAAGAATCGTCTCACCATGTCTGAGGGTCTGCTGGAGGATGTGCGGTGCCTGTTGGCCTCAGGGGGTGCTGAGTGGCTGCGGGAGCAACTGGCCCGTCGGGCTGCTGGAGATTCCTCTGCTGCGGTGGGGCGGCCGGTGCGGAGCACTCGCGCGCGGCCGCCTGTCAGACTGAGCCCTGCCAGTGGGCGGGAGAGAAGGCGGGATCGGAGCCCTGTTCGGCAGGCGCGCGGTCGGCGTGCTGGGGATGCTGCCTCTGCTGGACGGAGCACTGGGGAGTCCCCCCATAGATCCTCCCGTGACCGGAGACCTCCACTGGATGCAGACAGGCGGGCTGGCGGACGGAACTCCAGGCGGCGTGAGGAGGAGGCTGCCGTCCGCAGCAGGTGTGGGTCTCACACTCCTCATGAGACTGCGGCTCAGGTACTGGAGCATTTCATCCTGGTGGGGGTGCTGTGGGGGGGGGGGGCGGCGGGGTCTGTTGGTGTCCGTGGGGTGGGTTATTGTCTTCCTTCTTGCTGTCCTGTGCCTGTTCCTGTCTTCCTTCCTTTGTTGCCCCTGTCCTGTTTCAGACTGCTTCTGGGTTTCCCTTTACTCTGTTTCTGTCCTCCCTGTTTTCTCTCCTTCCCTTCTGGTGCTGGTTTCTTGTTTCCTTTTTTTTTTTTTTCTTTTTTTTTTTCTTTCTCTCCTCTTGCTGGCTGGGGGTAGGTCTGGGTTCATTGGTCCTGATGGGGGGTCCTTGGTGTTTCTTTCTCGCAGGAGGCTGTGTCTTCACATGGAGAGGATGGCTCTTTACGGTCCGGAAGTCAGGTTGCCGCGGCTGAACTGGACGGGACGCAGTCTGTGCCGGCTGATCCTCTGTCGGGGGCAGGTACGGGTCTGCTGGGGGTCTCCTCCTCTGTGGGGGCTGGGGGTGGGGTGGTTGGTGGTCTGTCTGTTCAGCATGTGTTGGGTGCTTGGCAGGATAGTGTCCTTGGGGGGCGGGCGGGTGTCCCGTCTGCTGCTAGTGTGTGGGGGGCCGGCCAGACCGGTGCGGGTACCGGTCTTGGGGTGGGGGCTCCTGTTGCTCTTCCGGCGGGTGGTCCCTGGTCCGGGGTTCAAGGGCTGGGCGCTGGTGGGATTGTCCCCGCTGCTGGTGGATTGTCCGGGGCGGGGTTTGGGTCTGTGGGGTCTGGAACGGTCCAGGTAGGGGTTGGGGCTCCTGGGCCCTTCCTTCAGGGCACTTCGGATTTGCTCTTGCCTGGGGGTTTGGGCTTGGCGGGGTCTGTGGGGGGGGGTTAGTGGTGCCTCTGCGAGTTCGGTGCCAATGTCGGGCGGTGGTGTACCGGGTACGGGGGGGCTGGCTGGGTTGGTTCCCTGGGGTTCCCAGCTGCCAGTTCAGGGTGGAGTTGGGGGTTGTGGGGTTTGGCCTGCTCCGCTCGGGGGGGTTCCCACGGCGGCCTTTGGGGCTGCCTACATGTGCTGAGCAGGGCCGTTGGGCATTCATTTGAAGTTGGAGGTTAAGGAAAAGATCTGGCGGAACGAATTTGTCGAGATTTATTCTCTCCTTCCGCTTGATGAGGCCCCTCCCGGCAAGGAAGAGAAGGATGCGGAAAAACGGGAAGAAAAGGAACGCCGCAGGTATCGTAAGATTCCGAAGGTGTTCGGGAATTGGGGTGGCGCCTTCTCCATCCTTGCAAGTGTTATTGGTGAGCGTTTTCCCGCTAAGTGCTCGTCGTTATTTTGCTATCAGGACACGATATGGAGTGCCTGTAGGATTTATGGGGGCTTGGCGTGGTGGACGTATGACGAGCAGTTTCGTCAGCGTATGGCGGTGCGGCCAGCAGTCTCATGGGATCAGTTGGACATTGGGTTGTGGTTATCTATCATGACCCGCCCGGCTGGTTCTCCCTTGGGACTGCAGTCCTTTCAGGCCGGCGCCGGGGGGTTGGGGCTCCCCGCCTTGCCTTCCACGTCTTCCAAGAAGGCCTGATTCTGCTGGCAATTTAACGACGGGCATTGCAAGTGGGGCGCTTCCTGTAAATTTAAGCATGAATGCTCCGGCTGTTCGGGCGCACACCCCTTTGCCAAGTGTTTCCGGAAGCCGCGGGGAGGGGACAAGGGAGGTGCAATGGGCAGTAAAGGGGAAGACGCCGGTGTCCGCAAAAAAGATGGCACCCTGGCTAAGGGTCTACAAGGATAAAGAGGCGGCTCGGAGGAGGGGTTCACGGTGGGTTTCAGGATTCCTTGTAGGGAGGGGTTTGGGGTGGCGGATGCAGGGAATTTGCGTTCGGCGATCCAACGCCCTGATGTGTTGCGGGATAAGGTGATGAAGGAGGTTCGGTTGGGTAGGATGGCGGGTCCGTTTTCTCGGCCGCCTCTTCCTGATTTCCGGGTTTCTCCATTGGGGGTTGTCCCGAAGCGGGATCCGGGAAAGTTCCGCCTCATCCATCATCTGTCCTTTCCGTTGGGGTGTTCGGTCAATGATGCGATTGACCCTGCCCTTTGTAGCGTTTTGTATGCTTCTTTTGATCAAGTGATAGCCTTGGCCATTAAGGCGGGGAGGGGGTCGTGGTTTGCTAAGGCCGACATTGAGTCGGCGTTCCGTCTTCTTCCGGTTCACCCGGACTGCCATCATCTGTTCGGGTGCAAAGTGGATGGTGAATATTTCGTGGACTTGTGCCTGCCCATGGGGTGTTCGTTGTCATGCGCTCTGTTTGAGCGTTTTAGTACGTTCATCGAGTGGGTGGTGCGGAAGGAGGCCGGTTTCTCATCCATTTTGCACTACTTAGATGATTTCTTGTGTGTTGGGCCCGGGGGTCTGGATGTGTGTAGGCGCCTGCTCGACACGCTGGAACGTGTTTGCGGTGACTTTGGGGTTCCGTTGGCCCAGGAGAAGACGGAAGGGCCCACGACGTGCCTGTGTTTCTTGGGCATCGAGTTGGACTCGGTTTCCATGGAATGTAGGTTGCCGTCAGACAAATTGGCCGCTTTATTGGGGGAGGTGTTGGTTTGCAGGAAGGCTCGGAAGGTTCCCCTTCGGGCCTTACAGTCTTTGTTGGGTAAACTTAATTTTGCCAGTCGGATTATCCCCATGGGTCGGGTGTTTAGCCGGCGGTTGGCACAGGCTACGGGTGGGGCTTTGCGCCCGCACCATCACATTCGGATGACGTTGCCGTTACGGGAAGATCTCAAGGTCTGGGAACAGTTCCTAGTTGATTTTAACGGGCGCTCCTATTGGCAGTCGCCGGTGCAAACTAATGGGGATTTAGACCTTTATACTGATGCTGCTGGGTCAGTTGGTTTTGGGGCGATCTTCGGATCGGACTGGTGTGCGGAGCTTTGGCCCGCGGCTTGGGTCGCAGCGGGGTTGACCCGGAATATATTGTTCCTTGAACTCTTCCCGATAGTGGTGGCGGTTTCGTTGTGGGGTGACCGTATGCGGGACTGCCGCATTGTTTTCCATTCCGACAATATGGGGGTGGTTCAGTCTGTCAATAATCTTTCAGCGTCTTCTCTTCCTGTCTTGGCATTGCTGCGGCGCTTGGTGTTGTGCTGTTTGCGTCTGAATCTGTCTTTCCGGGCGCGTCATGTGCCTGGGGTTTTGAACGTAGCTGCTGACGCTTTATCTCGATTCCAGGTGGCGGACTTCTGGAGGGCGTGCCCGGGGGCGAAGGCTGTTGGGACGCCTTGCCCCGTGGGTCTTTGGGACCTTGGCGGAGTGCCGTTGGCTTCTGGATAAAGAATTCGGTGTCACCGGCCACCTGGGCGCGGTATGCTGCTGCTTGGGACGACTGGATTTCTTTGGAGCGGCTGGCGGGCTCTTTGGGATCTGAGGCTGAGTGTGTTGATGGGGTCCTTTGGTTGGTGTGGGACTGGCACGTTAAGGGTTTGTCTGCTTCGGCTTTGTCCGCTAAGGTGTCGGGCCTGGCATTTGGCTTTAGGTTGAGGGGGTTGAAAGATTTTACAAAGGCGTTTTCGGTGCGTATGGCGCTGCGGGGTTTGCGTCGGGGTACGGCATCTCGGGATTCTCGTCGGCCGGTTTCTTTTTCCTTGCTGCGTCGTCTGGTGGACGTTCTTCCGTCGGTGTGTCGGGATGATTTTGAACGGTGTCTGTTTAGTGCGGCCTATTGCCTGGCGTTCTTTGGTGCTCTCCGACTTGGTGAATTGATTAGTGGTAGCAAGTTTCATCCGGGTGGGGTGTTGGTGGAGGATGTTCGTCTGGCGTCCGACTCTTTGGAGTTCCGGCTTCGGCGGTCTAAGACTGATATGCTTGGTAGGGGCCGTTGGGTCACGCTGTATGGGTTGGGCTCTGTTCCGGTGTGTCCGGTTCTGGCGGTTCAGAGTTACTTGGCGTTGCGCCCTCCGGTGTCGGGTCCCATGTTGGTTCACCGTGATGGGTCGGTGCTTACACGCTTCCAGTTTATTAGAGTTTTTCGAATGGGTTTGGAGTTTTTGGGTGTTCCGGCGGGAGAATTTGGGGGTCACTCTTTTCGTATCGGTGCGGCGACTGAGGTCGCCAGGTTGGGTTTACCGGATTCCACTATCAAACGGATTGGTCGTTGGGACTCGTCTCGCTTTCGGTCTTACGTTCGTCTGGGTCGGGTGTTGGGGGATTAGGGTTTTTCTGTGCTTGGGGTTACGTTTCCTTTGTTTCTTTTTCAGGTGCTGCGGTTCTGCGGGTGTGGTTCGTGGGCCACTCCTTCGTGTTCTGGGCGAGGAGGAGAGCTGCTGTCCGGGAGCGAGGCTTGCAGATGTCCTTGGATGGATCGTTGGCACGGGTATCTTGGTTTGGCTATCGGGGACTGACTTGGTCTCAATTCCGGCCTTTAATATCTAGGCTGGTGTCCGTGGAAGGTTCGGCTCCTCATGTTTTGGTGATCCACCTGGGGGGCAATGATTTGGGTTCGGTTCCTGTTTGGCAGTTGGGGGAAGACATAAAGGAGGATTTGGAGTCTCTGATTCTCGGGTTTCCGGGCTTGCGGGTGGTATGGTCTGAGATCATTCCTCGTCGGTTCTGGGCGAGGGCTCGGGATCCTTTGGCGTTAGATAGGAGCAGGATTCGCTTAAATAGGAGGGTCTCTCGGTTCGTTGTCGCTAGTGGGGGCGTGGCGGTTCGTCACTGGGTGTTTGAAGACAGGGAGTTGGCTTTGTTCCGGGATGATGGGGTTCACCCTAACGAGTTAGGGTTGGACTTTTTTAACCTGGAACTGTCTGGGGCGTTGGAACAGGCCACAGCTTTAGTGGGGGGAAGGCCCTGGATGAGTAGGGACACATCAGGCCCTTGTGGCGCTTTGGGCCCTTGCCAAGGGTAGAATGGTCAGTAATTGGGGGATAAGGAGGCCAGCGGCCTGGTGACAAGGACACCCGGACTGGGGTCGCGGGTTTAATCACCGGCCCCATTGAGCTACGGGCCAGCTAATGGGGCGCGGTAAGGTGATGTAATAAATGGGTGGAGCCAAAGGCTCTGGAAAAAGGGGTAGGCAAGTTGATGTCTACCAGGGTAGGAATTGGCAAGGGCTTAAAAAGTAAAAGTGATTTAATTGGTGTTATTTTAAGTCAATAAAGCTGTGGCCTGGTTTAAACCAAAATTTTGTGTCTGTGTCTTTACTTAAGTCACTGCCCCATGCTTAAGACAAGACC